>JABFTP020000083.1:34750484-44750484 GCA_013387265.2 Cryptolaemus montrouzieri
TCTAGAAGTATCGGGCGGCGCGTTTGATGGGAACATTCGAGACTTTCGTTCACGCTGATGTAAATGTTGCGCCTGCAGGAATTGGAGTCATTCTGAATTGTAACCTGACGGCAATACTATTATTATTAAATAGTACAAAATGAGTGCAGCGAAGAAACCTAAAACGTATAATTTTAATAACGATTGGGAGGAAGAAATTTTTCTTTTGTATGGTAAAGGATAAGTGCATTTGACTTATTTGTCGTGCGTCAGTTGCAATACCTAAACGTGGTGACTTAGAGAGGCATCATAAAACATTTCATAAAAACTATGAGAAGGATTTTCCGCCACAGAGTGAATTAAGAAAACGAAAAGTACGTGATTTGATATCTTGTTTGAAAAGAGAACAAACCAAGTTCACAGGACGAGTCAAACAATCAAAAGCTTCTACGATCGCGTCATTTAAAATATCTCATATATTGGCGAAACATAAGAAACCACTCCAAAATGGATCGGTTGTGAATAAGCATTTATTGAAGCGGGTGGGTCTTTATTTGGAGATTTTAAAAATAAAACAGAAATCATGTCTGCTATTAGAGAACTTCAGTTTTCTCGTTCGACAGTCCCATGGCGTATTGAACACTGCCCAGCTGTGTATTTTTATTCGAATGGTATTCAATGATATGTTAGCTAAGAAAGAATTTTTGGCAATCATTGATCTGAAGGGTAAGACCTGTGGAGAAGATATATATGACGTTTTCTTCAATTTTGTGAAAAAGAACGAGCTACCAATATATAAATTAGTGTGACTGACATCACAATGCACTTAAATACCATTAACTTGGAGCTTCAAGGTGAAGGAAAAACGATTATTGAGAATATTAGCACAGTAAACGCATTCAAAAGTAAATTACAACTTATGATAGATCAACTGAAAAGAAAGGATCTGAAACATTTTCTGTCTTTGAGAGCAAGGATTCCTCAGTTGAATAATGATACGTATTTATAATAAAAAACAAGTGCTGTGTTTTAAGGAATTTTACTTAATAATTGCGATTCGTAACGCGTTTCACTACACCGTAGCTTCTTCAGCTTCTTCAGTCTTCATTCGTCTGAAGAAGCTACGGTGTAGTGAAACGCGTTACGAATCGCAATTATTAAGTAAAATTCCTAAAACACAGTACTTGTTTTTATTATTGATAATGGAATTTTACCAAGTAAAAGCCTCCCAAATTCAAATGATACGTATTTGGCTGAATTATCAAATACTTTGGGACAATTCGAAATGCGCTCTTAAGATTGCATTAAATTGGCAAATATAGCATCATTCATGAGTTATCCTTTTTATGTAAACTTAATATTAACTCATGTTGGTGCAGATTATATCAGATATACATCTCAAAGCTACCGCATCTGATACAAATTTCTGTTGTTTTATATCTGAAGATAAATATCCGAATCTAAGGCAAATCGCCCTTCAACTGACGGCAATGTTTGGGTCAACTTAATTCTGTGAGTCTGCATTTTCTGAAATGAAGATAATTAAGACAAAATATCGCAATCAATTAACTGACGATCATATGTCATCATGCTTGCGTGGTGGTTACGTACTATCTTATGAAAAGTATGCTGAGGACATGCAGTGTCACGCTTCAACATCCAAAGTCACTCCTAGGTTAAGTTTAACACCATATGTAACTCTTTTGTTTTGTAACAACCAATAAACCAGCAATTTTGAATAACTATGAGTCTTTTCATTGATATTATAGAGAAGAAACTTACTAAATCTAACCCAAACTTGGACTAAAATATATATCATAATTGTGGAAATCTGAGGATTTTCCGCAATTGCCAGTAAAATGTCAAACTTTGTTCTTCGTCAGTGGCAGACTTAGGTCGTCCTGCTCTTGGGAATATCTTTCACTTGCCCACTTGCTTCATATCACTGAATAGTTCTCCATACTGTAGATTTATTAATTTGATGATCTGGGTGAACAGTATTGAACAGACTGAGAAGTTCTTGGTAAGATCGTTGTCTGTCACCATATCCTCGATCCGTTCTACTTCACTGTGCTTGAATACCATTATTACGAATTGAAGTGCAAAAATCTAAACTTCAACATTACTTACGATAATAGATATTGAACCTTAAGGATGATTGACATGGCTCATGTTAGATCTCGCGGACTCTAATACTCAATTCACTGATACAAAGTTGTTAAAAAGCTGTTGTAGAAGATAATATCCCAATTGAAATTATAAGGATAATTTCAGACGAACACATCGATGTTATGGAGAACTTATTTAATAAAATATACGAAACTGGAATAATACCAAAAGACTGGCTGACATCGGTGTTTATACCACTACCAAAGAAGAAGAACTCCAGGAAATGTGAAGAATATAGGATCATTAGTCTAATGAACAATATACTGAAATTTTCCTCCGAATAATACACAATAGAATTTATAACAAATTGGACGAACACACGGGACGAACACAATTTGGCTTCAAGAATGGCTTTGGAACAAGAGAGGCACTTTTTTCAATACGTGTGCTTGTTGAAAGATGTAGGGATGTAGACTCTGATGTATATCTGTGTTTCATATACTTTCAAAAGGCTTTCGACCTGGTGAAACACGATAAACTAATAGAAATTCTCAGGTCTTGTAACATAGACGACAAAGACTTGAGAATCATATCAAACCTTTACCAAGACCAAAAGGCTAAAATTAGAATCAATGGAGAGACATCTGAAGACATTAACATCGAGAAAGGAGTAAGGCAAGGATGTGTTCTTTCCCCGTTGTTGTTTAACGTTTTTTCGGAAGAGTTATTTAGGAAGGCACTATAGGATACCTCGGATGGCATAATAATAAATGGACAATGCATTAACAACTTGCGATACGCAGATGACACGGTTATTTTAGCCTAATGAACCGAGTGATGATAACATGTAAAGAATTTGGAATGAAACTAAATACAAAGAAAACAAAAACGATGGCTATCAGCAAACACCAAAACAGAAAGGTCGGAATTAGGGTCAACGGAACAGAATTAGAACAATTAACAAAAGTAACATACCTAGGAAGTAGCCTTGATGAAACTTGGGATCACTCACTAGAGATGAAAACACGCCTAGAAAAAGCACGAGCTATATTTTATAAAATGCAAAAAATACTATGCAACTGCCAACTAAATATCTCATTAAGAGTTCGAATACTGAAATGCTACGTTTTCTCTACCGTGCTATATGGCGTTGAAGCATGGACAATGACGGAAACAACACAAAAAAGAATAGAATCGTTCGAACTTTGGTGCTACCGTAGAATGCTCAGAATATCTTACATGAGTCATACGACAAACGTAGAAGTTATGCAGAGGATGAGAAAGGATCGAGAACTTGTGCAGATAATAAAAGAAAGAAAGACGCAATATTTCGGTCACATTATGAGAAACCAAAAGTACGAACTGCTTCAACTTATCATCGAAGGAAAAATCAATGTCAAAAGGGGACCGGGAAGAAGACGCAACTCCTGGCTTAAGAACTTACGTCAATGGACCAATATGAGCTCTATAGAATTGTTCAGAGCTGCAACAAATAAAATAAGATGGGCAAATGTAATCGCCAACGTCCTTAAGGATAAGGCACCGTAAGAAGAATACTTAACGATATAAAGCATTAGCGAAAATTCGACACTATAAAAAGTTGCATGATAAAAAAGTGAGGGTAAGTCCACCGTCGCTTCACATTTGTTCTTACGTATTTCTGTAGTGTTATCGAGGAATCAATGAGGAAAATCATTTCCGGAAATTTGATCGCATTTTCTTGAATCGTTTGCAAGTTATTATCAAAAAACCAATCGTCGAAGGCGATCTTTAATTTACATAACTTAGGAGGGAAGCGTCATATCAAAAAATGAGAGCTTATGATATCATTTATGATCAGCTGTGTGCTGTTGAAATATTCTGAGACACCTGTATATTGAATGATATTGATATATGATATATTGATGATATTCTAATTGAGAATTGGATTCGTTGTGGTACCTGCCTGAGAAGGTGTCATGAAGAATGTTCCGGCTTTGATGGCATTGTAAATTATATTTGTGACACCTGCAAGCCTTAGTTGTCGTATGTTTCTTTTGAAATATGAATTATGGTTTAATTTGTTCATTCTATTTTAATTTTAAAGTGTTGCTTTTAGTACTATTACACATGTTTGAATCTTAATTTTCGTTTGAATTTGGGAGGCTTTTAATTGGTAAAATTCCATTATCAATGAAAAAAACAAGTACTGTGTTTTAAGGAATTTTACTTAATAATTGCGATTCGTAACGCGTTTCACTACACCGTAGCTTCTTTAGACGAATGAATGTACAGAAAATAAAAATGAGAATATAACTATAAATGTTCTTGAGTAATTAAATTCTTATTGGGTTGCTTCTTCTTAGATGGTTATTTATGACAGGTATATCCAATAAAATTAAGGAATAGATTGCTCCCGGAAGAGATTCAATAGAGGTGAAGGGCTTCTCAAATCGACTTGTTCATTGATGAGTCTACCTATTTATTGATTTCTAAAGTTTCCCAAAGATCTACCCTTCCAATATTTAGTATCTGTATGCAAAATTTCAAACTGTGGGTCGAAAGATTTTTTCAGAGATGATTCGCGTAATTTGAATCTGATTTTTATTTGAAAAGCTGCGTTTATGTTCCGATATTCTAATATTAAAATTTCTATGTGTTCTACCAATGTAGAAATTATCACAGTCATTGCAATTCAATCTATAAACGCCTGATTTATTGTTTTTACCTGGTATGGTTTAATTATTTTTTATATATTTGCCTGAATTATTATTAGTTTGGAAAGCTATGTTGAAATTATTGCTACTTACGAATGATTTCAGTTTCTCACTTGTAGTGCCAACGTAGGTTAAGGTGTTGAATTTTTGTTTCAATTTATCGACAGGGTAAACTTCATTCAATGCGATTCTACTTTGTTTTTCATTTAAAATATTATTCATTATTATTAACCATTATTTTTGGCTATTTGTTTAATCAAATTTAGTTCTTTGTTGAAATTTTCTGGTGTTAACCGGATGTTAATCAATCTATGAATAAAACTATTGAATGCTGACATTTTATGTTGATATGGATGACATGACGAGTTATGTATTATAATATCTGTATGTGACGGCTTATGGTAAATTGCGAAAACATGTTTTCCATTTTCATTCGAAATTGTTACGTCTAAGAAATTTATCGAATTATTGCTTTCTATTTCGGTTGTGAATCCAATTTTTGGATGTAATGAATTTATATGATTTTCGAAAGTTTTTAACTGTCTATCTGTTCCTGTGAAGCAAATAATGATATCGTCTACATAGCGATACCAGTATAAACAATATTTACTGAGTGGATGATTATGAATTAATTTCTCTAAGTTATTCATGAATATTTCTGCTAACAAAGGACTTAACAGATTGCCCATAATCAAGCCGTCTTCAATAGTATAATATTTGTTATTGAAATGGAAATAATTTTGATCAACACAAATTTGTAATAATGGAATATCTGATTTAATGATAGAATTGACATGATTCTTTTCTAATAATTCTTCAACTAAGTAATACGTATCTTTCGGAGGAATGTTGGGAAATAGATTCTTAACATCGAAAGAAAATTTAAATTTTATAATGGTATCTTTGATATTGGCAATAGTTCGTATGAATTTTGACGAAAATTTAGATTTTGTGTGAATTTTGAAAGTTTGAAAGAAGATGCCATTACATAAGAAACAACAGGTCTAATAGGGTAATTAGGTTAATGAAGTTTTATCAACGAATATAATTCGGGGATTGTGGATTGGAGTTAATGAATGTATATTTTTCGTGGTCTGTAATTAATGATTTTGCTGTCGAAATTATGTTTTAACCACTTTCTGAAATTTTGCATACATATAATAAATATTGGAAGGTAGATCTTTGGGAAACTTTAGAAATCAATAAATACAAACACTCAGGTAGACTCATCAATGAACAAGTCGATTTAAGCCCTTCACCTCTATTGAATCTCTTCAGGGAGCAATCTATTCCTTAATTTTATTGGATATACCTGTCATAAATAACCATCTAAGAAGAAGCAACCCAATAAGCTTTTAATTACTCAAGAACATTTATAGTTATATTCTCATTTATATTTTCTGTACATTCATTCGTCTGAAGAAGCTACGGTGTAGTGAAACGCGTTACGAATCGCAATTATTAAGTAAAATTCCTTAAAACGCAGTACTTGTTTTTAATTATTAATTTTCGTTACTAATTGTATTAGTTTTCAAGTGAAACTATTATTACACAAGTAAAACCAATTAATGAAGACTGATCTAACAAATTTTTTCGTTTCCATCTCTTATACCTTTTCTAATGAAACGTTGAACGTCTCAAGGTGTTCACTTTATCCGGCAGTTGCCTACGATATTTTGTAACTAATAGGTGATCTTTTTATGTCGTCTTATTTCAATGGACTATTTGCTGAAGAGTTTTCAAATGTGTTACGTACAGGCATCGTTATAGCACAAAATCCTGAAAAATTATTCACAAAGAAATTAATTTCCCGTCTCCTGTGGACTACTGCAGTGTAGTCACCTGTGCTTCATCCATTGCAATGAAAGTTAAAACTGTTGACATTAAAAACAGGTGTTAGACCAGTTGTATCACATAAAGCTTAACTATTTATACTTAGCATCGATTATACAAACTGGAGTTGGAGGTATTTTTAACGAAAATAATTGTGCAGCTTAAGACAGATGATTTAATTCACCATTATATACTTCGTTTACTGGCGGGAGTCCGTATTCAAATGAATCTAGTAAATCAAGCTGATCTCGGAATGATCGAGCCGGGTGGGAAACGAATAAACAGAATGGTCCCGCTGATAACATCCAGTAGATTAACTTCTTTAATCAATGATGGGCATCATTAATTCTCTTGGCGTATCTCTGCCGAGTTTGTTTCGGGCCATCGAGGAGATATAAGAAAACATTGATTTCGTTTATTTTGTTTTTTTAGTTCAAGGGGCTTATTCTCCTTTGAGATAAGATTATCTTATTTTCGGAGCTTTACAGTTAAATTCTTAGAAGTTCGTATTGATTATAAGGATTTATGAGGGAGATTTAGATTTGAAATTTCGTGTTATTGTATGAAGCAGTTAAATAAACATTGGCCTTGTGATCAAACTGGGAAATATGTTATAAGGAAGAGACACCATCTGATATGGAAATAGTTTTCATAACTAGTGAGCCTATTAAGATCGTATTTTATATCTAAATAGTCAATATACTTAACGCCTAATATACTGAACGCCTTTTCATATTCAACTCTATCTATGCTGAAGATCTTATTATATTCACTTCATTATTCATAATTTTACTTAATAGTTCTTTATGTAACATGGAAATCTCTCATATATTACCTCAATCATCCTCATATTAACCTAGCTTCCAGTATTGTTTTATGGATAATTTTAGTTCCAAAAGTATCAAATATATACTTCAGAAAGATCAATATATGCAGATCCATAGTTTTGAATTTTTAATTTTTACTCAACAGTTCTGATTCGTATTAGATCAGATAAGAATCCAATAAGATTCATGAATTATAATAAACAACAAATATGAGCTTGAAATAGCAAGGTGAAAGAATTACTTCTCAAGTATATTAACGAAATAGAAAATAAAAGTTCTTCTCAAATTAAAATTTCTTGGGAGTATCAAAAATACAAAAGCGAGAAATTAGTAATGAAGTAAAGAAACACTACTGAATACATAGAAATTTCACCTTATGTGATTGCCCTATACATAAATTTTTCGTATAAATTGAAATTGACCAAAATTCACACAATTTGCTTACCAGAAAGAACAAACATCTCAATTGAAGTGTTCTTGTCGAAAGCAGAAATAAGATCCACAAATTTGTAAATTACATTAGGGACCCTGATAAACAATACAATGATGTTAACTATATATCAGATTCAGTGAAACTGTTTCTTGTAACTGTTAGTTTCCTAAATCCTTAACTGTCGAGTTGGCAGTTGGTTTCGAGCAGTCAGATTCTTATAAACTTGCTCTCTAATAATTGAAATTTCTATTCTTCAATTTTACTTCTCTTCAATTCATTTTCTTGTGAATCTTTATAATATACTATGAAATGAAAATGAAAGGAAACAACTTCATATTTCCATATTACGTTATGAACATACTCATTTTACACAACTTTATAAAATACCTATAGTATAACTACCTAATACAAAAATTGTCAAATTGCATAGTGAACTCCAAGTAGTAGTTGAATTTTTCCAGAACATGATTCACATAAGCATCAGCATGTTTCCTGTGACTTTCATAAATCTTCATATTGAAAGTTGTGGTTGTAAAAATAAAACTTCATATGCAACTTCTACATATTTGAATATCATGTTTCCCACTATCAGACACCTATAACAGAAAAACTTTCAACTTCAAATCAATGAGGAATTCCTGTCATTCATTCAACAACCTTGATAAAATTTCCTGAGAAACAGTAACTATGAATTATGAATAGAAGTTTTACATTTGGATAATTGTAGAATAGAAACGTACTTCCTCTTGAATAAACTGAAACGAAAATTCAATTTGAAATGGCACGGTCATATTGACATCCAGTTTGAAATATTTTAATACAGATATAGCCTTTAGTGGATAGCTTTCAATATTCATATGATACATACTCTAAATGACCTAACGAAAACTTTATTGAATTTCTTCTAGAAAAATATTATTATACAAAAGAGCTCAATACCTATTAATAGCAACTCGAAGGATATTCCATCATTTTGTAAGATCCTCCAATTGATTCGTTAAAAATCCTAGTAATTTCAGGTTATTTTTCAATGCAGAGGTTAAAATAACCATTAAAGAAAAATGGAATATGTGAATTCTGAGTACATTTCTTGAGCATGTCTAAAAAATATACATTAAAACACATGAATAAACCTCAAATTACATTCACTTACCTTTCAAACATTATTGCAAGTCTCCTTAATTCGTTTTCATTATGACATTTCGTTTGAAACATATTGTTTAGGTTAGAATAACCACAGAATGTTAAATTTATGAATTTTGAAAATTTGTCGTTTCTTTCCTTGACCAAAATATACATTAACATGGATAAAATAAACATCAAACTACGATCACTTACCTCTAAAAGTTTATTTCAAGTTTTGTCAAACTTTTCATTCAAATAAAATTCGGAATCACTTATTTTGACAGATCGAATATAAGACTAATTGAAATGAGGTTAGATTCGATTGTCACTCAGAAGAGAGAGCCCTATATTCTGGATGTTGTTAGTACCGAAATTATATTGGTGAAAATTAAAGTTACTAACTTTTCCATCTCACTATTTTCGTTCAGAAGAGAGAGCATTAAATTTTACACGTTGGTAACGTTCACTTCCGACATTGAATAGCGATATAAGGGGCAGAAGGAGCGGTGACTGGCTCCCCCCCGTGTTTCCGGTCTTTTTCTCGAGAATATAGGTCTCAAAAATCGTCCCAAATTCGAAAATTAGGTGCTACAGTAACGATTTCTCTTTGCGGACCTGATCTCGAGATATGTAGGAATCGTTCGAAGGTCGAATCCTTTCTCCCGGTGACCCCGTTTAAGTAGGATGGTTAAAACAAAAACCCGTATTTTGACAGCTCGAGGTTTGTTTATTTCGCAAATTTCTGGCCGTCGGAGATTTTCGGAATATGGAAAGTAGAGCGAAATTTGCGAAAGTCGGCCGATAGCCCTCCGTTCGATGGAAGATTTTTCCGTTTTCCCGTGGTTTTATGAGAATCTAACTATTGCGGCGCAAAATGCGGAACTCGAGGCTTTTTCGTCGTCCAGGTTTCGTAGCGATCGAAATATTTTGTATAGCAGCAAAGTCCATAGAAATTATCCCCTCCTACCCGGAGATTTCGGAGACGTATTTTATTTTCGCTTTTCGGAACTTCTTCGCGGAATTTTCGCCCGATCGACCTCTCCGATCGCCCTCTCCGATCGCCCTCCGAAAGATCCGAGTTATCGATTCCGAAGAAATCTCGCCGTTTTGACGTTCCGTTCGCCCGGGGCGACGTTTCGGCGAAATTTTTCGAAAAATCGTCGCGCCTCCGTCGTTCGAGCTAGGGACTCCAAATTTCGCTCGGATCTTCCTCAGACGTTTCTCTACCCGAAAAAAATTATTCTCGGGGGCCTACGGACCCCGCTTTTCCGCGCCGACCCTTTCTTCCCGCCCGGTTCAAACTCCAACCGTCCCCTCCACTTTCCTCGAAATAAGCCTTACTGCTTTAGTATTATATGGATAACTAGTTCATAAGCTAAAATCGCCTAATATACTGAAATCCCTTCCATATCAATCTAACTGAACGGCTTATTAACTGGAATTGATACTTAATCGGTCTTTATGTTATATTGAATTCTCTGATATACTGCCTAACACAATGTTATGGTAAGGAAGGCAACTTTGCAGCTTCCAGTTATATTCAATAAGAATTACAACCACTATTCACTAGTTACGATTCAAAGAGATACATTCAATTTCAAAATCTCAACTTCTCTCCAATTGAGATGGTATAGGATGAAATTAGAGATGCTCAAACATATATTCAAGAATATTCACACTATAAGCGTAGAAATTCAATCATCAAGAAATCTAATAATCACAGTGCCTGAAAATGACACTTCAAATTTCAAGCACGCGGGAGACATACCTAGTAAACCTATATCGGGTCCGCTGAATCCAGTGGTAACCACCGTTTCTGAAAGTTAGCTCTTGTTTAGGAGATATTCGCCTTCGAAGTTAGCTGATTTTAGTAGGTTTCGTCGCTTATGACTTCAGTACATTATATGCTTATAATTCCCAAACCGTTCGGAATATCGCTTTACTGTCTTCGGCAAAGTTTTAGCTATTGTCATGGCCAACAACTTTTCTGAATATACCAACATAAAAAACCTCATTCAAACACCGTTTCTTAACAAAATGCCCAAAAAACTCCATTTCTTTGCCATTTTCTCGTTAATTTTCATCTAAATAATAGAAAAATCAAGGGAATTTCGCTTTAAAATCTTAACATAAGAAAAGAAAACATATTTCCTATAGTTAAATCAAAAATTTAAACGCACAATCATGATTTTAACTCAAATTTCTCACAGATGTCACTGTTCATACGTATTTATTAGTATTGTCACTGATGTTACTACGTATTTTGCTATGTATTTGTGTGCCATTTTCATAGTCTTAGTTCTGATATTTCTTAATTTGACATTTCTTGTTGAAGTTATTTATTTGGTAAAAATATCAAAAATGAATTCGTGCAGTAAATTTAATAAATTTTGCTACATTTGAGGAAAGTTTACTATAATGACAAGCAAGCGTTCAATTTCTGAAGAAATTGCTGAATCGTACACACAATATTTCAACCAAACTGTAATCAAATATGTGAACTGGGCTCCAAAAATCGTTTGTACTGGTTGTGTCATAAGATTGAGTGGATGGAAAAGAGGTAAAATGAAATGATTTATCATTTATTTCAAAATTATATCAATTGAAGCTATTTTTTTATTACAAGTGAATTCCAATCTATGCCTTTTGGCATTCCAGTAATTTGGACAAATCCTCAAGAACATAATCCAGATGACTGTTTTGCTTGTGTTAATGAAATTGTCGGATTGAACAGTGCTCAAAAACGTAAAGTTGAACTCAGAGGAACTCGGTTTGTTCAGTTGCCGTTACCACATTCGGAATCCATTCCAATACCGAAAAGACCCAGTCCGACAGAAGAGTACATTCCATCTACCTTTGATACTATTGGCAAAACGTCTACATCGGTTTATGTACCATCAAATGTATCTCCACAATGTAATCATGTCGAATTTTCTCAAAAAGATCTGGATAAAATTATTCGTCGATTGACATTATCGCAGCGTCAGTCCATTATTTTGACTCAGCACCTCTTAGCACCTGATGTGAAAGTATATGGAGCAATCGGCCGTCATAGACAGTTCACTGCTTTATTCAAATCCATCAAAGACAATTCATTCGCGTACTGCACTAATATCAAGGAATTAGTATTAAAAATGGATCATGAGTATAAACCAGAAGACTGGCATCTTTTCATCGATTCGTCCAAAAGTAGTCTCAAGGCGGTTTTACTTTATGTCACAAACTCAAAAAACAGTGTTCCGATTGCCATCAGCACAAAAACGAAAGAAAATTACGAATCATTGAAAAAATCTTTGATTTGGTGAAATATGAAGACCATCGTTGGAAGATTTGTGCAGATTTGAAGGTGATAGCTCTTTTGAGAGGAATGCAGACGGAATATACGAAAAACATGTGTTTTATATGTTTACTCGATATGCCGGCGACCAATATGCCAATAAAAGCTGGCCTATGAGACAAGGGTTCAGATTGCGTCGAGAAAACGTCGTTGAAATTCCACTTGTGCCAATCGAAAAAGTGTTGCTTCCACCTCTGCATATCAAGCTTGGGATTGTTAAAAATTTCATCAAGAACCTAGATCCTGAAGGCAATGCATTCAATGAGTTGAAGCGAATTTTCCCAAGATTGAGTGGAATGAAAATAAAAGAAGGTTTGTGTGAAACTATATACGTACCAATCAACCTAACTTATTCAATATTTAACACATATTTTTTCGAATTATTTCATTACAGGCATACTCAATAGACCTGATATTGGACGCTTGATGAGAGACCAACAATTTAAAAACAGTTTGTCGAATTTGCAGCTCGTTGCTTGGGATTGCGTCAAAGGAGTCATCGAAAATGTACTTGAAATTCATCGTGACGAAAACTGGCGCATACACGTTGAAAATATGATCCTTGCTTTCCGTAACATCGGTGTAAAATGTCTCTGAAAATTCATTTATTACATTATCATGCAGACAAATTTTCCGAACAATCACCATGTGAATCAGATGAGCATGGAATTCACAGCAAGATGAAGATAGAGAAGAAGAAGAATGAACATGAATTTATATGTTTATTTGTTGAAAACTATTGGAATTGGAATAAAATTTGAGTTAAAATCATGATTGTGCGTTTAAATTTTTGATTTAACTATAGGAAATGTGTTTTCTTTTCTTATTTTGAGATTTTAAAGTGAAATTCCTTGATTTCTCTATTATCTAAATGAAAATTAACGAAAAATGGCAAAGAAATGGAGCTTTTTGGACATTTTGTTAAGAAACGGTGTTTGAATGAGGTTTTTCTATGTTGGTATATTCAAAAAAGTTGCTGGCCATGACTATAGCTAAAACTTTGCCGAAGACAGTAAAGCGATATTCTGAACGGTTTGGGAATTACAAGCATATAATGTACTGAAGTCATAAGCGACGAACCCTACTAAAATCAGCTAACTTCGAAGGCGAATATCTCCTAAACAGGAGCTAACTTTCGAAAACGGTGGTTACCACTGGATTCAGCGTACCCAATATAGGTTTACTAGGTATGTCTCCCGCGTGTTAGAATTTTGAACTAGCACAGTGTAATTATTCGAAACAACTCTTCTTATTCTTCGAGCATAGGAAGAAATCGTCAGAAAATGATTCTGCCAGTTGTCAGCAGCCAAAGTGAAATAAGTAGTACAAATAACCGTGAAGGATTATGTTTATGTATTTATTGCTTAAGTTTTTATTTCTAAGGATAGTGATCACATCGTTCATTCGAATTCTGTCGAATGCTTTTTCCAAAGTAAGTAACTTCAGGTCAAAAAATGTCAAACTACAAGACGCATTTGTCGGATGGCAGCTGTCAACAGTAAAGTGCCAGAAGCGCAAAATTTGAAAGGCAACCTAACTTGATTAATCAGTGGTAAATCCAATCGAATATATGATAACCCCGCAGCATGAATTGCTGATTAAGTTTTTCCGTTTCAATCAAGAGCCTACGGTAAAACCCAGCAATTTTTCAATTAGACCGACCGGATGAGAAGAGAAATAATTCATCAAAATGCAAATGGTCTTTAATTTTCCCCGACCGGAAACCGGGAGACATGGACTCGATCTTGAAATGTCAAGTACGTCAAAGCACTCCCAGCAACAAGTAGAAATCCCGTATTAACCACACAGCATTGGCAAGAGCAAAAACGATAAGAAATGAAACAGATTTATCAAAGTTTCTTGTTCTAACATTTACTAGCAAGACATGTTGTTCTGTTAGTATGTAAATTGTGTTCGAAATGTATTTATATCGAGTTAGGACGAACGGCGATTATGTATATCCCAGGCAAACTCATCGTTTAGGTGCGTGGAGATTTATAAACATTTGGAATTTTACAATTCCAGGTGAATTATATCGCCGCGGAGTGTTTTGAATAACAAAATCGTGAATACAAATCAACGTCCGGGATACATGCAAATTCACTGGGCTATAACTGATAGGAATCATTAGCATTTTTTTGAATACCTATTTGAAAGGTATCAGCTGTTCAAATTTCCGTGTATCGCTTACTTTGTTTGGAATTATTTAAATTATTTGACGAGTAGACGAACTGGTTTCACATTAGGAGCTATCGGAACAATTTGGTCTATTGCTTCAAGTTTTTCTGCAGAATATGTATTTCAGTTCGTTATATTCCGTTCTCAAAAGATATACGGGTGTTACATAATATTATGTCACAAATTGATGGGGTACATATACATGCAATTTTGAGAAAAAAGTTCATATAAACATAGGCCCTCAAAACTTCATTACGGAGCTACAGGGTGTTGAAATTTCCGGAAAAAATTGTTTTTCTTCTTCAAATCTCCTACAGTTTTGAGATATTCAGCCCAAATTTTGAGCGCAAGGTATTTTTCAAAGCCTCCATCATTACACGTCCTAAATTTTAACTAGAATCTTCAAGATTTTTTCTTTTCCGAAGCCATGTCTTCTTTTGCCCTTTCAAACTTTTTTGCAGTACGCCACTGATCAGCGTACAATCAATTTTCGTCATCTCCAACCGTTTTCGAGTGAACAATTATTGAATTTGAATTGTATGTTATTCGCTAAATAAAAAAAATAATAGAAAAACTCGATAGGTATGCCCAAAATTTGCTTTTATTTTGATAGCTCATCTTCTGAGACTCAACTTATACGTACTCAATATCAAACTAAAAAAGAGAACAATTTTAAACTAACTAAATTGCTGGTAGTTTCCTCCACCTGCAAGAATACAAGCCTTTGTCCTTCTTCGCATTTCATCACACACTCTTTGAAATATTCCTGAGGTATTTTTTATCGTATCACAAGAGGTTGTGTTATTCGATTTCTCGATTCTTCTACAGTGTTCATTGGATTGGTATAAACTAAACTTTTGAGATATCTCCATAAGAAAAAGTCTGAACTATTTAAGTCTGGGGACCTAGGAGGCCATGGTTCTGACCCACCCCGACCTATCTATCGGTTGTTGAATGTATTCTTCATGAATTCCCTAGCTTCTCCAGTGAAACGTGCTGGTGCCTACTCCTGCATAAACCACGTTATGTTTCATCCTCGAGCAATAAAGGTAACTCCTCCTCAAGAAATTGCCAATAAGCAGGACTGTTTATTCTGTTAGGCAAAAAAATGGCCCAATCAAATAATTTCCAATTATTCCAACTCAGACATTCAGTAAGAATTGTTCTTGATGATGAGATTCTTCAATCAAATGATTATTGTGAAAATTTGTGATAGTAGTTCTCGAAAAGATAGCTTCGTCTGTGAACATTATTTCACTATCAAAATGAGCATTGTATCTAATTTTATCTAAGAACCATCGGCAGAAATTCAGTCTTGAAGGAAAATCTCGAGGAAGTAGAGTTTGGACGCGTTGAATATGAAACGGGTACAATAAAAAGTCGTGGAGAATCCTCCAAACTAGAACTACTTCCTCAATATCTGGAGTTCTCATAGTTTGAGTTGCACCTTTTAAATGATTATTTGCAGTAACAGTACCAGTTTCCCTCAATCTTCTATGGATATTTGAAAATGTTGGCCTGTCTAGTGTTACTCAATTTTGAAAGCGCACCTAATTTGATCGCTTAGCTTCTGTTGTGTTTCCGTCAGTACATATAACGGATATCAGCCAATTCGGCGTTTGTGAAATTAGCCATTTTTTCTTACAGCAATAACTTCAAAAGTCTTGAAACTAATCTTCAATTTGATAAACAATTCTAGCCGACTCTGGTTTAACTTTAGTTACTGTCAAAATAAATAAATAAATGAAAAAATCAAAGATTTGTAAAGTATCCTAAAAATCTACCTTCCAATATTTATTATCTGTATGCAAAATTTCAAACTGTGGGTCGAAAGAGTGACTATTTTCTAGGAGATGATTCGAGTGATTTGAAACTGATTTTTATTTGAAATATTGCGTTTATGTTCCGATATTCTAATATTAAAATTTCAATGTGTTTTACCAATGTAGAAATTATTACAGTCATTGCAATTCAATCTATAAACACCTGATTTAATTAAACAGATAGCTAAAAACAATGATTACAATCCCAAAATAATAAATAATATTTTGAATAAAAACAGAGTAGAATCGCATCGAATGAAATTAATAATAGCTGAAACAAATATATCAAAATAATAAAACCAAATCAGATAAAAATAATAAATCAGTTGATTATAGATTGAATTGCAATGACTGTAATAATTTCTACATTGGTAGAACACATAGAAATTTTAATATTAGAATATCGGAATATAAACGCAGTTTTTCAAATAAAAATCAGATTCAAATTACGCGAATCATCTCTTAGAAAATAATCACTCTTTCGACCCACAGTTTGAAATTTTGCATACAGATAATAAATATTGGAAGGTAGATCTTTGGGAAACTTTAGAAATCAACAAATACAAACACTCAGGTAGACTCATCAATGAACAAGTCGATTTAAGCCCTCCATCTCTATTGAATATCTTCAGGGACCAATCTATTCCTTAGTTTTATTGGATATACCTGTCATCAATAACCACTTAAGAAGAAGCAACCCAATAAGCTTGTAATTACTAAATACCATTTGTATTTATATCCTCATTCTTATATACATATAGTTGTCATAATTTCTGTACATTAATTCGTCTGAAGAAGCTAGGGTGTAGTGAAACCCGTTACGAATCACAATTATTCAGTGAAATTCCTTAAAACACATAACTTGTTTTTATTATCGATAATGGAATTCTACCAAGTAAAAGCCTCCTAACCGGCTCGGTGGCGTAGGGGATATGATACTTGTATCCTGCGTAGAGTTACCTGGGTTCAATCCCAACAAAGTCGGTGCGATTTTTCGGATTCTGGGAATCGCTTGAGTATCCATCTTTCGGAGGAGATGTGAGGCTGTCGGTCCTGTCTAACAGAGATGTGTTGGACATTAAAGATCCCTTCCCTCGACACGAGAGGGGTTCCGCAAAATTCCCGGGTTAGTGAGGTGATAGAATTTCCCGGCGTGTCATTAGCCGAAAGGCAGAAATAGAGCACGTTAAAGGAATAAGAAAGAAACAAAAGTCTCCCAAATTCAAATGATTATAGGCTTTTTTAAATTTCGAAATTCACAGTTTCAAATCTCAATGACAATATCCTGAACATGTGGTGATAATTCAACATTTGTTATCATACTATCCAGTTTTTTTACAATAAAACCTTCATTGTTCACAAGTAGTCAAAGATCCATGGTAGAAAACAATTAATAATGTGAAATACCGAGTGATTCCATATAAATTTGGTGTGTATTTGCTATAGTAGAGTTATTGTGGAATTCCCAGAATTTTATCACATACTGATATCAGTTTCGTCATTTCAATCGCAGATGATTTCATATATTATTCCGTCGTCAGACCAGATGTTCTGATACAATTCATTATCATGTGTATAATGAAGAATAACCCGATTATTTGAGTAACATCTGTGTGGAGCGAATATCGTAAACAACAAAACAACATTGCGCATTCTATTATGTGTAATTCTGTCAGGCCCTAATTTTGTTAAATTTAGCATGGACAATTTAACGATGCAAATGAATAGTCGTCCTTGAATTGTTTAAATAAGTCAGGTTCGTCAAATTGCTAGACGTTTAATGCGACCACATCAGCATGCAGTCTGGAGTAAAATTAGTTTTGAAATGTTCGCTGTACGTTCGAATGGACGTTGAAAATTCGATCAGGAATAAAAAAAACAAGTTGTTCGTTCATTTAAGCGTTTGGACGATTGATTCTTTATATTAGAGACGAGGAAACTAGGTTCAAGAAAAAACATTACAATTTCTGAATAAACAAAATCAAGTAGTACCCTCAAATCGAGGGTGCCATAGAAGCTTGTAGATGTACGAGATATTTCGTGAAAATTAATCCTCAAAACGTATATTTACACACAACCAAATTTATATGGAATCAACCGATGTTTTGGGATTTTGGAAATTTCGAAGGATTGTTAGAATTGATCATTTTTGAGATATTTCAATTGAAAAAGAAATAAATTCAGGTTTATTTTAAGGAAGAAATAAATGAAAGAAAATAAGAGACTCTTTCCGCATGTAGTAAAAATTGAAAATTATTATATGTTTTCTCGATCTCAGTAGCATGTATTAACTCCTCTTGCCCTGATACAAGCCTGAAACCATCTAGGCATGCTTTGGATTAGGTTTTCGACCTCCTCTGGGGTGATATTCTGCCACTCTTCTGTGGCGGCTTGGATGAGCTGTTGTGAGGTTCTTGGATTATACTGCCGCGATCGAATTTTCTTTTTGGGATTATCGCATAAATGTTCAGTAGGATTCAGATCTGGAGAGCAAGCTGGCCGGTCCAAAATAGCGATTCCCTCTGTTTCAAGATAATGTATTACATAAAAGAGAAATTCTCACCGTGGGCACCTCGCCAGAGTCTCACCATGGGCACTAGGTCCACGTAATTTCTAGCCGTTACACACGCAGGAAACGAAATCAAATCTGTTTTTCCTTCCAGCATAATGCCACCCCAAAACCTCAATTCTGGTCTCATTCGGAAAGAAAACATTTCGCCAATTCTCAATATTCCAATTTTAGCGCTCGATTCACCAATTAAGTCTGTTAATTTTTGTTGTCTGGTTAGCTCTGAAACTCTTAAGGGCCTTCTGCTGTATAACGAACGAAAGTATTTGACGTATTGTTTCGACTCATACACTAATGCCGGTTGCTTCCAGAAATTGCCTTTGGAGTATGGGGTGCGACGCACTAGGCTCTCTTCTTGCAATTTGGCACAAAAAGTGGTCCTGTTCTTCAGGAGTAATCTTCCTACGAGTTCTTCTTAGCCTTTTTTCGCAAAGATTGTAGCTTCACGTATCGGGCGTAGGTTTTTGAAATCACCCCCTGTGATACCCCCATCGTGGCCACAATATCCCTCTGGGTCACCCCTTCTTCAACGAGAGCAATTATTCGACCGCTCTGCGCATCGGACAATCCAACAATTATGATTATAGGCTTTTTTAAAATTTGAAATTCACAGTTTCAAATCTCAGTGACGACTAAGTACAATATCCCGAACATGTGGTGATAATTCAACATTTCTTATCATACTATCCCGTTTTTTACAACAAAAAACTTTATTCTTCACAAGTAGAGTTTTCGATTTGAAAGATCGCATCAGTTGATTATGGAGGTTTTCATATTACTGCTTTCGACTAATAAAAAGATATATTTGATTATTTCTTTCGAAAATATCTGCATTATTAATAATGTTGAATGTTCTCGTATTATTTTTTCTTCCAAATAATAATACAATCGAAACCGATTATAACGACATCGTTTAAAACGACCGATCGGTCATTACGACCAGATTGTAAGGTCCCCACCGAATCTTTAGTAAACTATTCAGTAAACATACCGCCTATAACAACATCGGATATAGCGACATATCGCTTATAACGACGAAACTTTATTGATATTCATCGACTTTAACGACCAACCGTATTTAGTCCCACCAAAACAAAACAATACGAACGATCTTAGATCTTAACTAATTATTGAAGTATTATTTAGGCGTAATATTACCTACGCTCTTTCTCCCACCTCATTCGAACCTCTTCCCGGCCATTTGACCTTGCATATTTATTGTTTAGTGAGCTAACTGACTGCGTGAGTGACAGCTTGATTTATAAGTTTTGCCTTTGATAAGACTGTGTATTTATGAGTTACCATGTCGCAAAGAAAGAGGAAAAGAGTTTACTATTGAAGAAAAATCTCATATCATATGGAGATTAGAAAATGGCGAGTCAAATAGTGAAATTGCAAAGGAGTGTTGAGTTTCACATTCTTCAATATATACAATTTGAAAGAATAGAGATAAAATAAAAGTTCTTTTCGAAAACAACTGTTTAATACTTAAACGGTCGAGGAGAAGTGAATATAAAGGAATATGGTTTAAACATCAGAGGGCAAACAACATCCCAATAAGTGGTCCAATTCTGCAACAAAAAGCCAACAATTTGTTGCGGCAAACAAGACTGGTTCATGCAAAAGAAAACATTTGGTGATAGGAAAAGCTAAAAAACCGCGTTGATCTAAAAACATTCACTCATTGCCTGTAACTTATGAAAACAACACTAGGTCTTGGATGACATCGTAATTTTTTTTAAAATTGCTGCGTACCTCTGATGCAGAATTGAAGTCTGGAGGAAAAAAAATTCTTCTTCTAGTAGACAACTGTCCCGCTCACCCGATAGTCTCCACAATGAAATGCATAAAGCTTGTGTTTTTACCGTCCAATGTACCTCTGTTTTAAAGCCTATGGACCAAGGTGTGATAAAAGCTTTGAAAACACAATACAGAAAACTGCAAGTGCTACAAATGATACAGAATATTGAAAGATACAAAAAGTCTTTGTGTTTTGGATGCAACTCTAATGATATCGGAAGCTTGGGAAAAGGTCACTACAGCCAAATGCTTTCACCATGCAGGTTTCAAAGATCTATCTCCACCACAAGCGGAGGACGACGATGATATTCCGCTAGCGAGAATGATAAGATCTCCCACTGATGAAGACGACAACGTACCACTCGCTCAATTGGTTACTCAGTTGCAAAGATCTGCTGATACAGAACAAAGAATTGAGATAGAGGAATTTATTGGAATAGAAGACAGTGCCACTGTGTGCGCCTTAGCTACTGAGGAAGAAATTCTTGCAGAAGCTGAAAGTAACAATCGTAACACTGACGAAGAAAACGAAGACCAGCAAGACCCTGAAGAACAGTTTAGGCCAACAACAATTTCCGAGGCTCTTAGCGCTATAACAGTTTTGCAAAAATTTGTTACCTTTAACGACCAGTTTAATACTGATGATATTCATAACTTGAGGAGTATGAAACGTAAAATGCAAAACATATTTGAGAGTGGACTTACAAAAAATAGACTAAAATGACTGATTACTTTAAAAACTAGTGTAAGTCTTATGGTGCAGCTAAGTATATCTTGTATCTCCAATTATTTCTCAGTAAACATTTCTTTTGGTGATAGGAAAAGCTAAAAAACCGCGTTGCTTTAAAAACATTCACTCTTTGCCTGTAACTTATGAGAACAGCACTAGGTGCTGGATAACGCAAATTTTTGAAAAATGGCTGCGTAACTGGGATGCAGAATTGAAGTCTGGAGGAAAAAAAAATTCTTCTCCTAGTAGACAACTGTACCGCTCACCCTATAGTCTCCAATCTGAAATGCATAAAGCTTGTGTTTTTACTGCCCAATGTCACCTGTGTTTTACAGCCCATGGACCAAGGTGAAATGAAAGCTTCAAAAACACAATACAGAAAACTTCAAGTGCTACAAATGATACAGAATATTGAAAACGGAAAAGATACAAAATGTCTTTGTGTTTTGGATGCAATTGTAATGATATCGGAAGCTTGAGAAAAGGTCACACAGACCACTATAGCCAACTGCTATCAAGTACATCAAAGATAACACACAAATCTTGAACACGATCTACCCTAGGTATAACATGCTCTCCTAAAAATAAAGAAATTTCAATTCTTCTTGTATTTTTCGTGAAAGTAATATGCTGGCATTTACCGACATTGAGTTTGAAGTAACGTGACGTACAGAAAGGAAATAGGCGATTCAAATCACTCTGCAACATTTGTTGGTTAGTAGTATTTATAGACTTTCAGATCATCAGCAAATAGTTCACGATGGGTATAGCGAAAGCATTCATGAATATTATTCAAATACAAGCCAAATGAGAGGGGTCCCAGGTGTGACCCCTGCGGGATTCCTGAAGTCACCCGAAAAGTTCCTGAACATACTCCATGTACTACCACGTTTTGTAACCATTTACTCAAGTAAGACTCTATCCATCTGAGCAGAGAACCACATATTCCAAAATCGGATAAAACTGATGTTAATGTTTTATGGAGAACCTTAAAAAAAACTGTATCCACTTGTATACCTTCATCAAGAGCTTTCGACAAAACATCAGTATACGGTGCCAAATTTGTGAGCACAGACCTTTAATGAAACCGTGTTGGTGAGATGGCAACTTCGAGATACATAGATGAAACAATTGTTCTGTTACGAATGACTCCAGAATTTTACCGAAATGGCACAAAATAGATACAGGTCTATAATTATCAATGCGTTCCTTTTCACTGGATTTAAATATCGGTACTATTTTTGCAAGTTTCCATTTATCTGGAAAAATTCCAAGTCGAAGTGATTTATTATGAATTAATTGCAGAGGTATTGCCATCTTTTCTGCACACGACCTAATGAAAATTGGAGGGATGGAATCCGGACCAGCCCTCTTGCTACAATCGAGGTTCTTAATTTTATCAACTATTTCAGATCTTTTTTTGAATTGTGGAGGCCGTTACTTGATTTAGATCCATGATATAAATGAGATAAAAAACACAAGGTTTAACTTTAATCTACACTTTATTTGAAAAAATTCGACGACGTTTCGCTGACACAGCAGCTTTATCAAGAATGACAAACTGAATGAAGAGTATGATATTATAAACAAATCGTAGAACAAGTTGGATGAATAACAGGAAAATCCACACCGAGCCATTGTACAGTTAGTATGAAAGGTAATTAAAAACTAATTAAACAAGTTAAGTAGGGGTGAATAATTCACATCTACCTGCTCATTCAAAAGCTTGTCCGAATGTTTGTATCTATTTATTTCTAATGCTTCTAGGAGATCTAATTCTAAACTTTTTGATTTTATATGTAATATGTCTAAGCTTTTATTGAATGAATGGTTTTCTCTTATTAAGTGGTTTGAATAATTTGAATCAGATTTATTTTTATCGAAGCTACGTTTATGTTCAGATGTTCTTATGCCAAAACTCCTATAGGTCCTACCGATATAAATTTTATCACAAGAACCGCAATTGAGTTTATAGATTCCTGATTTACTTGATTTTCCAACACGAGATTTATTATTTTCAATATGTTTACCTAAGTTTTTAGAAGTTTTGAAAGTTATATTAAGATTTTGTTTGACGAGAAAGGATTTAATATTTGTACTTGCAGAACCGCAGAATGTCAAACTGTTGAATATTTTATAGTCTTTATGAATAGGATATACTTCATTTATTGCTTTCTGATACAGTTTTTACGAATGATTAGATCTATCATATCCGGATTATATGAATTATTAATGGCTATCTGTTTGATGATGTTTAACTCTTTATTATAATCTTCTACTGATAAAGATAAATTGAGTAACCGATGTACCATGCTGTTTAAAGCTGCAACTTTGTGTTGAATTGGATGTAATGAGTAGTTATGTATAATTGTATCAGTATGTGTTGGTTTACGAAAGACCGAAAAACATGATTATTATTTCGTTTAGTGATTTTCAAGTCCAAAAATTAATGGAATCGTTCTGTTCAATTTCTATCGTGAATTTAATGTTCAAATGGATGGAATTAATGAAATTAAGAAATAAGTCTAATTGACGAGTAGTTCCAATGAAACATACTAAGATGTCGTCAACATATCTATACCAATAAAGAAATTTGGAAATGAGTGGATGTGTATGAATTTTCTGTTCAATATTATTCATAAAAATCTCTGATAAAAGTGGACTCAAAGGATTTTCCATGATCAAACCATTTTCACTACTGTAATAGATTTTGTTGAAAGAAAAATAATTTTGTTCAATGCAAACGTCCAACAGATTAAATAACATAAAAACGTTAACCTACCACCTAACGCAAAACTCATTTCGTTTGATGTTGAGAATTTATACCCAAGTGTTCCTCCAGGTGAAAATATTAATCGAAAACATGTTGAATTCGAATCATGTTAACCACATAATTAAATCAGAAATAAATCAGTCAACACCTCAATGAACTGAACTTGAAGCACAGATTTTGCAGAAGAATCACTTCTAGAGCATTTAGTACACCCACAACTTACATTAGAATAATCACAGGCGAAGCTACAACATCTGAAAAACTTCTCAACGATGGAATGTTCTTCAAAAATAGGCACTACTTGGTATACACAAGTCATCCACCCGAACCCACACCTATTCCATGCAATAAATGCTGCCAATTTGATCATATTACAGAAAAATGCAACCAACAAATAAAATGTAACAAATGTCATGGCGCCCACAAAACAACACAATGTAAAACAAATCTACCACCAAAATGCAGTGCTTGTGGATCTGAAGAGCATCTTGCATGGTCAGCCAAATGTCCTAAACACCCCAAAAAACCCATCGAAGGTATTCCGAACGTTACCATTAGGCCGCTCAATAAAAAAACCAGAGAAATAGAAGATTTACACAAAAAAAACAACAGAATTCATGCTCCTCTCACGATCCATGATGATATAATTAACACTTATACTAGAAAGTTGAACAAACCTAAAAACACCAACAGGGAGGAACTTTTGTACAAACTGAAAAGAAGATTCTTGTCACAATATAAAATTGATACCACAGCCGTCTTTTCAGGCAATCGAGTTTATATACTGATGTTTGACGTGGAGGATCCAAACGAACCCTCACCAACAGAACCTGTAGACAATAATATTAACCGGCAAATTCAACTCGAAAATTAAAATCCTCTACAACAACATTAACAGTTATGGACCCAAAAAATACCTGATCAATAACTTCATAGAAGATAACAAGATTCAATGTGCAATGTTTGTAGAAACCAAAATAAAAGAAGATCATAACATCGCATACAGAGATTGGGACGTCATACATCGAGTGGGGCACACAGTTAATAATACACGTGGAGGTAGTATAGTACAGTGTCATCCAAGTTTAAGAATGGGTAAGAACAATTCTCCTACATTGAATAACAATCTCAATGAAACATTACATTTCACAATTCCATTTAAAGAAGATAAACTGCACATATTTTTAATATATATTCATCCATATTCAAAAATTGAGGAAACTATATTCACTAAAGCAGCTCTGTACAAATACTCTATAATAATTGGAGACTTCAACCCCAACCAAATGAAAAATAAACAAATAAATAAGTTTCTCCAAAATGGTACCTTCAAAAATACATTACACCACCAACGTTTTTAATGGACAACAACCGGACAGTACCCCAGATTTATTACTCTACTCCACAAATCTAAAAATAACATCAAAGATTTACAACTTGTGCCAGATCTGGGTTCGGATCACTTGGCGATGCTGATCACATTGGACTTGGATACTCAAACTGAAGAGACCGTATTGAGAAAAACCTTACAATTTAATAAATGCAAGATTAATAAAATAAATGAAGAGATCACTAACTTTATAAATTCCACAAACATACAAATATGAACGAAGATTACATCACATTATTCAATAACAAACTCTCCAAATCCATTCTAAAATATACACCCACAGCAAAACACCATCCATTTCTCCACGATTTGCCACCTTTCATTGTTAATATGATCAAGCAAAAACGAAAAATGTACAGAGAATACAGGCGCTGCCCAAATCCTAATTTTAAAACCAAACTAAATGAATACAATACTAGTATTCACAATATGATCAGGCAGTACAGACTTCATAGATGGACGGAAGCGTGTAAAGCAATCAGAGAAGCCAAAGGAGAAATTTCTATCGGCAAATAAACAAACTCTCCAAGTACAAAAAATTTCACAAGATACCCACTATTCTAGCCAATAATAGAGAATACAAATCTGATGAAGAAAAGGCGAACATATTTGCAGAACACTTCAAACAGGGATACCAATATGACAAGGACAGAAACTATGATACTGAAACAGAAACAACGGTAGAATCTTGGTATGCTGATTGCTTCACCGATGTCCAGAAGGAAAAGAATCAGTGCAAATTGAGGAAGACACGTATTATGAGATTCTGCATAATACTAAAAACAGTGCTACAGGGACAGATAACGTTCCATGGAGTATAGTCAAACAATTGAACCAACAAATTCACGAACACATAATGAAGATGTACGAATGGTGTCTGAATAATCAAACCTTCCCAAAAATATGGAAAACTGGTACCATCATTCTAATAGCAAAAACTAATAAAGATCACAAAAAAGTTGAAAACTATAGGCCTATAACACTCTTGCCAGTACTAGGAAAGCTACTAGAAAAAATAATTAAAGTAAAACTGGAGGAACACTTCCATTATTCTATTCCCAAATACCAATTTGGTTTCCGCAGAAAAAAAGCTACAGTTCACCCTCTCACAATTTTCATCTCTAACCTTCAAAATGCACAATTGAACAAAAGGAAAACAGCAGCAGTATGTATGGACACTAATAAGGCATTTGATAGTATGTGGATAAAAGGTTTACTCTACAAAATGTTCAAAAGAGACACTCCATCTATTGAATCTGTTGGACATTTGCATTGAACAAAATTACTTTTCTTTCAACAACATCTATTACAGTAGTGAAAAAATGGTTTGATCAATACAATTATACATAACGAAATAATAATCATGTTTTTCGGTCTTTCGTAAACCAACACATACTGATACTCATTACTTCCAATTCAACACAAAGTTGCAGCTTTAAACAGCATGGTACATCGGTTACTCAATTTACCTTTATCAGTAGAAGATTATGATAAAGAGTTAAACATCATCAAACAGATAGCCATTAATAATTCATATAATCCGGATATGATAGATCTAATCATTCGTAAAAAACTGTATCAGAAGGCAATAAATGAAGTATATCCTATTCATAAAGACTATAAAATATTCAACAGTTTAACATTCTGCGGTTCTGCAAGTACAAATATTAAATCCTTTCTCGTCAAACAAAATCTTAATATAACTTTCAAAACTTCTAATAACTTAGGTAAACATACTAAAAATAATAAATCTCGTGTTGAAAAATCAAGTAAATCAGGAATCTATAAACTCAATTGCGGTTCTTGTGATAAAATTCATATCGGTAGGACCTATAGGAGTTTTGGCATAAGAACATCTGAACATAAACGTAGCTTCGATAAAAATAAATCTGATTCAAATTATTCAAACTACTTAATAAAATAAAACCATTCATTCAATAAAAACTCTGACATATTAGATATAAAATCAAAAAGTTTAAAATTAGATCTCCTAGAAGCATTAGAAATAAATAGATACAAACATTCGGACAAGCTTTTGAATGAGCAGGTAGATGTGAATTATTCACCCCTACTTGTTTAATTAGTTTTTATTACCTTTTATACTAACTGTACAATCGCTCGGTGTGGATTTTCCTGTTATTCATCCAACTTGTTCTACGATTTGTTTATAATACCATACTCTTCATTCTGTTTGTCATTCTTGATAAAGTTGCTGTGTCAGCGAAACGTCGTCGAATTTTTTCAAATAAAGTGTAGATTGAAGTTGAACCTTGTGTTTTTATCTTATTTATATACGATATTACTGGCTACCTAGTAGTTAGTTGTTAGTTCAGACTGAAAAAATATCAGCGCAAAGTGAGTTTAGAACATTTCGAATGCATCAACTCGTACGAACTGCATCGTTAAACATGTAAACTCTAGAATATTGTTGACTGCAACTTTCACTGTGATGTTATGTTTGAAATTAGAATTTATCACACTCAAATAGTATTTGCATAACATTAAATCGAGCAGTATCTTGGTTTTCCATAGAACCTTGGCCAGATCCGTGAGCGAAAGCATCATTTGATGTCGACAAAGCACGTGTGACGGCGCGAGGAATTCACATCGGCGCCACGGAGTCTGAGTAACACCTGCACACCAACTCGTTCGCCGGTGCCTTTACTTTTCAGAATTGTATTCTACAATGAGAGACGCCGACCAAGGAAACTGGTCTCTGGACCAGGTCGATAATAGAGTAGCTGCCCACGACGGTACTAAGCTTTATGGGCGAGGTAAAATGTTCGACATCAGAAGAAAATAAGTATTTTTATATTCATATGGTCCAGCGTAAAAGTCAATCAAGTCCATAAATAGACACGACACTGAGTTATTTTAATTGTTTTGCTGTCACAATAACGCAGTCAAGTTTGAGTTACACTGATAAGCAGGCATCATCATATAAATTTTATATTGATCTGAATCTGATAGGAGAATAAAAGAATAGGAATTCATTCCTACAAAATTGATCAAAATAATTGCTTCCCTTATTGCGCACCCTCTAACCCATAGGTTCCCAAATTTTTTTGTGTCGTAGACCCCTTGCTACGTTTTTCGGGTTTGGGTAGACCCCTACTTACCTGCTGTAAAAACACATGTTAATTCATACATTTATTAATTGAATTTAAATTAAAACTAGTCAAAATAAAATTTTGTATCTGTTATATAAAATATACGTAACATAAAATAAACTAAGCAACAAGTAAAATTGAAGGAATATTTCAATTTTACTGGAACTAAGAAATTTAAATAATGAAGTTGAATGGGATTAAATTATATAGGGTGCTTCAACGAGAACTAAGCAGAGGCTATATCTATCGAGATATTCATTTCTGGTCAAAACGCAAAACCAGGTCAATTTTTGTGTGTATCTTCTACAGTTTTCAATTAAAAATGAAAATTCGTTCAAGGCGATGTAGACAAAGATACCACCTTTCTTTTGAGGCAACACTCGACACATCTTCCCTATTCAAAATGTTTAAGGATTGCAACCCCCGCTTAGGGGGTTGATATTTCAGGCAAGTTTTGCACCCCCAAAATTAACATGTTTTTGCGTTTTGATCAGAAATGAATATCATGGTAGATATAGCCTCTGTTTTGTTTTCGTTGAAGCACCCTGTTTATATATTCTTTTGAAAAGAGAGGATTTACAAAACTTCGAATGATTGTATTTACAATAAATCCTTATAGCTATAATTTTGGTGTGTGTCAGAAAAACACAATCGTAAAAAACAAGCGAATAAATAGATTACCAGCAGAAAAAAAAAGATCATGCCTGTTCCTTAATCAGGCATCTAAACTCGCATCATGCCTCCTACGATTGCCCCTAAAGTGTGAGCACAGGAAATGTAACAGGGGAACCATACTATCTTGCGTATGATTCAGTAAACGAGTGAAAAAAACCTGTGAAAAAAACTCGTTTCCCTGTCTCTATTGCACTTGCAATAGCTTGTCTGTTTATGTTGTGTTAGTGTCGTATGTACAAAAAGAGTTCCAAAAATTTTTCTGCTTAGCAGCTTCATTTTCTCATTGTCATCTTGCGGTACATTCACATGCCGGATTTTCTATAGTATTCCATTTGAACAACATACTATTATTACGACCATGTCCTGTCCTGAGACGATTTAATGTACACAAACATAGATACTTTTATAAATAATGTATGTGTTTTGATATTATAAGAAAGTATCATGTAAGTAGATAGGTACTATCAGTGGACCCCCCATTTTTCATTTCACAGACCCTCAAATTTTTTTTTCGCTGACGTAGACCCCTTGCAAGTTGTCATAGATCCCTGGGGGTCTATGACCACATTGGGAATCACTGCTCTAGAGGGAGATGTTAAAATATCCGTTCATAATAAGCATCAAACTGCATTCAAATCCACCTTACTCAGCAAAAAATCGATTGTAAGGCCTATTTTTGTGCTTTAATGTCTCGACGTTTTATCACGATCTCAGATGATAAAAGGGACGTGAGCAAAATGGTGAATGCGCCTGGGACAAAATTCAGTGTTTATCACAATTGAAATACACACAACCAAATTTATATGGAATCACTCGGTATTTCATATTATTAATTGTTTTTAACCATGGATCTTTTACTATTTGTGAAGAATTAAGTTTTTTTAGTGTAAAAAAGCTGGATAGTATGATAAGATATGTTGAATTATCACCACATGTTCGGGATATTGTACTCAATCGTCACTGAGATTTGAAACTGTGAATTTCAAAATTTAAAAATGCCTATAATCATAATTGAAAATGCCTTACGTTGGATTGTCCGATGTGCAGAGGGGTCGAATAATTGCTCTCGTTGAAGAAGGGGTGACACAGAGGGATATAGCGGGCACAAAGGAGGTATCACAGGGGGTGATTTCAAACCTACGCCCGATACGTGGAGCTACAATCTCTGCAAAATAGGCCTAGAAGAATTTGAAGGAAGATCACTTCTGAAGAACAAGACCACTTTTTGTCAAAGTCAAAGAGGCTTATGAGGTCTAGAGCTAACCAGACAACAAGAAATTAACGGACTAGGAAATTGGATAGTCTATTAATGAAATAGAAAATGAAAGATCTTCTCAAATTGAAATATCTTGAGAGTATCCAAAAGACAAAAGCGAGAAATTAGTAATCAAATAAAGGAACACTATTGAATACATAGAAATTTCACCTTATGTGATTGCCTTGTACATAACTATTTTGTATAAATTTAAATTGACCAAAATTCACACAATTTGCTTACCAGAAAAAACAAACACATAATGAAGGAATAATGGCTGCACTGTTGATAATCAACTTCTTTAGTAGTTTATTTATTAAATTTGAGTAACGAATGTCATGAATTTCAATGCCAGATGCACTTTCATGATTATTCCTTCGTTCTAGGAACGTTACCCTTGGAATTCTATCTCGTTCAAGATTTTCAGATTATACGAAAATCTCGTTTTTAATTGAACAAATTCCAACAGCTGCACTTTCTAATGTCAAAGATTAATTTCCTCACACTGAAAGATTTTTCTAGTCACCCGAGATTTAAAAATTAAGTTGCATATCAAAGAGACCGATAGGTACAAGTTGCGTTACGAATAAATTATGAACGCATGAAGTGGAAGTGGACTGCTTCGCGTTAATAGCTCCTAATTGTTGTTATTTATGTGACGCATCAAATCTTCACCACGTTTGACAATCAATTAACGAAAAATTGATAGGTAAACAGATTCTCAAATTAACATTTAGTGTCAACGTAGGAACACGTTTGAGGAGGGATCAACGGAATGGGTTTTATCTGGAATTATTATCTCAATGTTGGGAACATTAGTTTTATTTATACACATAGATATTCTCCAGAAAACGTTTTCGAATCAGGGCAACGAGCTGACTATTTTTGAAAGTAGTCAGATATTACCGGGGTATGTTCAAAGAATTGGTGTCCTAATATTTTTCTGGATTTTCGAAATCCATGTTCACTACCGTCATTCAATGATCAATTTCTAGCAATCGATTTTGTCGTCGGTTCAACCGATGTTGTGGGTATGCGCAAAATGAATATATAGGGTGCGCCAGAGGAAAAACCCTGGTTCACCACTGAAGTCAAAAACATTACAAAGGAAAAAAAACAAATATATCTAGAATATAAGAACCATCCGACACCAGAGAACCGAAATAGATACATAGAAATAAGAAATAGGGTGAATAACAGAGTTCGGGAAATTAAAGAAGAATACTGGCAGAGATTTAGTGCTGAAATGGAAGCGGATATATGCGGAGTGCAAAAACGAATTTGGAAATTATTAAGGGGTATGAAAAAGGACACCAATGAAACTATACAACTGAAAACAATCACAAACGAAACATGGGAAAAATACTTCAAAAATCTTTACACCGAATCAGAATATGAAGAAGAACCCTCAGAAGAAGACTTAGAAAACGACATTATAAATGAACCGGTAACAATCACGAAAGAGCAAGTAGCTATGGCAATAAGTAAACTTAAAAATAGGAAAGCTCCAAATGAAGATAAGATAACAAATGAGATGATCAAATATGGCGGAGAAGCCATGAGAGAAGAGTACACAAAACTGTTTAACATCATAATTCAACACGGAAAAATACCAGAAGAATGGAAAAGAAGTGCAACAGTGCCTATCTTTAAAAAAGGAGACAAAACAAATCCTGCCAACTATCGCGGAATAACCTTATTAAGCACCTCTTTGAAACTGCTTACAAAAATTCTTGCCAATGACATAACGTCAACAATGCCAATCAGCGAAGAGCAACAAGGCTTTCGAAAAAACCGGTCCACGGTCGATGCACTATTTATAACAAGGCAATTAGTAGAAAAGTCTCTTGAATATAACACTCCAGCATATCTTTGTTTCATAGACTTAACGAAGGCCTTCGACAGAGTCCAACTGAAGGATGTAATCAAGATACTGGAAAACAAAGAGGTACCCAAAAAATATATAAGACTCATAAAAGATCTGAACACTAATACAACAACGCAAATACGAACAAACCACACCCGAACGCAGCATTTCGGAACAACGTCGGGCATCCGCCGAGGTGATAGTCTTAGCCCTCTACTATTTAATACTGTTATGGACCAACTTGTAGAGACCGTTCAAAACTTGGGACTAGGATACCGCATGGGAACCTACAAAATTAACATCTTATGCTATGCCGATGACGCCGTACTCATTGCAGAATCAGAAGACGACCTACAAAGAATGTTATACGCCTTTAGCAAACGCGCAAAAAATTTCAATATGGAAATCTCAACAAGTAAGACAAAATGCATGACCATAGCTAAGGAACCTCTACGCTGCAAGTTAACAATAGACAACGCCACTATAGACCAAGTCATGTCATTCGAATACTTAGGGTGCAAAATAACAAGCACAGCAAACCTTGAAGATGAAGTGAGGAGACAAGTGAACAAAACAGCTGCAGTATCGGGACATCTTAAACAACCAATTTGGAGAAATAAACACCTCAGTATACCATGCAAATCCAGAATCTACAAAACATGTGTGCGACCAATTATGACATACGGGGCAGAAACAAGAGCTAAGAACTATAACCGGTTACACATTGAATGACAGACAAAGAAATACCGACATAAGGGAAAAATGTGAAACAGACGATATTGCAAGACGGGTAAGAAAAAGAAGAAGAGAATGGAACCAGCATGTAAACAGAATGACCACAGATAGAATAGCCAAAATCGTTTATAACAACATACCACACGGAATAAGACTCGTTGGACGACCACAAAAACAATGGCGGGACAGTTGGCAATCAACTTCACAAGAACTGCTGCAGGGAAACCGGAACTGAACAGGCGCTACGCCTTCTACACGGTGAAGAAGAAGAAGATAAACTATATGGAAATTCCACTTTCGGTAAAATCCAATATGGCTGACTCGTTCGAAAATGAACAATATTCCAAGATCGCTTGTACGCTTTTTTTTCATTAAAAAATTCGAATGGGGTATTCAGTCATTAATTCAGTATTTTCTAAACAATTAGACATATTGATCTTAGAAATATTCCAGGAATTGGTAGAAAAGTATCGTGGAGAATTTTGTTCATTCTAATTTTCAGCTGAAATCGAAATATATTTTTCACCTCATGTCGTTGGCACTCCTGAGTTGTTGTGTTTTTCATGAATGTTCAAGAAAGACAAGAAAGTTTTACTAGAACCAGCTTAAAATTTGATTTCCGTTCGAATTCAAAATGGTCGACTTCCTCAAATATTAACAATTTTCTCCGCGCATTAAAAATTTTTCGTGGTCGAAATGTATCAACTGAGTAATTCAATCACTAGATTGAACCTTTCCTATCATTTTGAGACGTCGACCTCGAATATTAATTCAGAATTGTGCCAATTGTCTTCAATAATATTTCTCTTTTCCACCATCATATATTGTGAAACTTCTGAACATAGACTTCATGCATTAACTCTATGATAAACAAAAAAATAATGAAATGTCATCCAGTTTTAGACGACATTTGTTTTAAACTCGAATTTTATCTTGGTGTTGCTTGTTTTTGACGTTTTAACTTTGTTAACAATGGTTTTAACAAATGAGGATAAGCGTTTCATTGAATGTTTATTTGTGCGTGGCTATACTTCTAGGCAAATACTACGCCAATTTCCAGCCCCTAATTACAAAAAAAGGTGGAATGATGATCTTGAGGAAAAATTTCGGACAACAGGGTCATTAGGAAGAAGAATAGGTACTGCTGCAGCTAGAACTGTTAGAACACAGGTACTCGCCTTTTTCATTATCTGTTTCAAGCATCAACTCTACATTTTATGTATTACAGACTCAATTGACAATTTCAGGATAACATTCAGCGAATTTCTGCATGAGCAGTCAGCTCCATCAGAACTCCAGGAACCATCTTGACTGTTTCCCAAATGTCTCAGAGATACCAAATCTCACAAACCTCTGTGAGAAGAACTGGCTCAATTCTAAATCAATTTTCGAGATCGACCGCTCAAAATGGTGGTAAAGGTTCAATCTAGTGATTGAATTACGCAGTTGATTCACTACGACCGTGAAAAATTTTTCTAAGCGCAGGGAAAAATGTTAATATTTGAGAACGTCGGCCATTTTGAATTCGAATGGAAATGAAATTTTATGTTGGTTTTAGTAAAATATGGTTCTTTGTCTTCTTAGAACATCCATGAAAAACACAACAACTTCAGGAGTGCCATCGCCATGAGGTGAAAAAAATATTTCGATTTCAGATGAAAATCAAAATGGAAAAAATTCTACACGCTATTTTTTCACCAATTCTTGGAATATTTTCAAGATCAATATGTCAAATTATTCAGAAAAGACTGAATTATCGACTTAATGCCCCATTCGAATTTTTTAGTGAAAAAAACGTTTCAGCGATCTGGAAATATTGCTCATTTTCGAATGAGTCAGCCATATTGGATTTCACCGGAAGTGAAATTTCGATACAAGTTTTGAAAAACCTTGTCCTTTGGCTTTTCAGTAAAGCAAGAACGAATAACTTAGCTCCAAAATTAAGAAACTTATAACTGAAAAAAAATTTGTCCGGTTTTATCTGGCGCACCCTATATTTCGTCCTTGTTAATTATTGGCCTGTTCTATGGCCCATGACACATGATGTTATTTGAATATTATCTACCCTTTTGTTGAACTTGAAGTGGATCCCTGAAAAACATTCTATTGGTCGTTTTTTGATCGATTAGAAACCATTCCCATTCTCATTCCCATTTCCCTTTCCAATACTTTCACGAGATTCATTCTCATCCACATATTTCCCGTTCTGATAGAAAGTTGGCAAAACTGTGTTTTCAATATTTTTAACGTTTCACATTGCGTTCAGACTTGTTTGAAAAGTTCGCACTTGTATTCTGATTTCCCTTAACATATGTTCTGAATCCTAAACTTGGTAATTTTCTAACAATTCTCAAGATTTTCCATTCATTTTTTTACTATCACAAAGACTATCCTTAACATCACTTATAATACACTGGGTGAAGAAATTAATTATCTCCCAATTTCATTATTTCAATTTTGTTTTTGGTAGGCAATTAATAAATCACAGCTCTACAAAAAAAAAAATTTTTATTGTTGCCCTGGATATCATCGCAAATTTTTATGTTTTCAAGTGCCCAGATTACGAATATATTCATGAAAGTTCTCAATGTGCTCGTATTTTCATGATTTTTGCATTTCTTATATTTTGAACAATTATAAGTTTGTTAGAAATAAAATTTAATTTTCCAGTCATGATTAGGCTTCTGCGCAACTTTTTCGCGCATACAAACATCACCTGATCCCCACTCTCAGACCCCTTGCTCCACAGAACAGCTGAGATCTCAGTTATTTGACAATATTGAAGTACATATACACGTAAATCTGGATAAAGTGTCATGGATTCATATTTTGTTTCAATTACTGAATGTCCATTCTTATATATTTGTCTTCTAGTCTAAAATATGAGTTCGTCACGAAGAAAGTGTAAATATTGTAGTGATTTATTTTGTTATATTTGCGGTGTTTATATACCAAAAAAACAAAAAAGAAATATCACAGACTTTGTCAAGGAGACTTATGTTGAATATTTTGGTTTCAAAATGGACAAATTAGGTAAACCATGGGTTCCTCATAAAGTTTGTAAGTCCTGTGTTGAGTCTTTACGGTTGTGGAAAAAAGGTGAACGTTCTGGATTAGACTTTGGTATTCCTATGATCTGGATGGAGCCTACGATTCATTTAGATGATTGTTTCTTTTGCGTAGTAGATGTTAAAGGTTTTAATCGAAATCAAACGTGGAGATACCCAGACTTACAGTCTACGAAATGTCCGGTTCTACACAGTGAAAATCTCCCTCGGCCCATATACATTTCAAAAAGAATTCGCATGCCCTCAGAAACAATGATGTTACCAAATTCACAGAAATCGGGACCATCTACTAGTGGAAGTGAATGGGAAGGTGAAACATCTACGCCAAAGTTATTTTCTCAAAATAAACTCAGTGATTTAATACGTGATCTCAATTTATCAAAACAAGGATCAGAACTGTTAGCCTCAAGATTGAAAGAAAAAAATTATTGGCACCAACAGTAACAATTACAACATACAGAACGCGATAAAAGAGTTATTACAATTTTTAGTGAAACTGAAGGATTAGTGTATTGTAATGATATCATGAAGCTGCTTATAGACATGGGTTTAAAAGAGTACAAATCTACTGAATGGTGCCTTTTTATTGATAGTTGCAAAAGAAGTTTAAAATGCGTCTTATTGCACAATGGAAATAAATTTGCATCAATTCCAATTGCCTATTCAACGAAACTCAAAGAAGAATATGAAAATGTAAATTAGTTTTAGAGAAAATTAAATACTCTGAGCATCAATGGCCGATCTGTGTGGATTTAAAAATGGTTAATTTTTACTTGGCCAACAAAGTGGATATATAAAATACCCTTGCTTTATTTGTATGTGGGATAGTAGAGCAAAGCAACTTCATTGGGAACAAGATGTTTGGCCTGTAAGAAATTCTTTAACTGTCGGTAAAGCCAACGTAATAAGGAGTCGCTGGTGAGCAGAGACAAAATCATACTTCCACCATTACATATTAAGTTAGGTATGATTAAGCAATTTGTAAAAGCGTTGAACAAAGACGGAAATTGTTTTAATTACATTTGCAGAAAATTTCCGAAGCTTAGTATGGAAAAATTGAAAGGTGGAATATTTGATGGTCCTCAAATACGGCAATTGATGAAAGACTCAGATTTTATCAAAGTTATGACTGTTCCGGAAAGTAAAGCTTGGAAAAGTTTTGTGTTGGTTGTCGAAAATTTCCTAGGTAACCATAAAGCAGCAAATTATGAAGAAATTGTGCAAAATATGCTGACAAACTTTCAGACTTTAGGAGCAAATATGAGTATTAAGTTACACTATCTCCGCAATCATCTAGATAAATTTCCGGATAATTTAGGAAATTATAGTGAGGAACAGGGAGAGCGGTTTCATCAAGATCTAAAATTGATGGAAGAAAGGTATCAAGGTCGATGAGATTGTCACATGATGGCAAATTACTGCTGGTCTTTGAAAAGAGATTGTCCCCTGAAAAATTATAGAAGAAAAGCCATAAAAGGCGTTTTATGGAAATATGAAATATATTTTCGACATTTTCCTCTTTATTTACTTCGATGTATCCGAATTTCTCAAAACATAACTGACATTATAAATATATCTGTTATTTTGTTTCTTGTTTTACGATTTTTGTTATGTAAAATGAAAATAAAGATTTAAAAAGAAATCAGAGCAAATCCTACAAAATCATTGATAGTTTCACGAATTGTGTGCATAAAAAGACCCAAAATCATTTTCATATCTAGGGCAACAAAACCATTGTAGACCAGTATAATCAATACTTTTTTTCGGATATATCATGACATATGTCAACAAAATTCAATGTTTTTTTCTCGGCCCACATTTTCCTCTCACGAGAAATTAAATGAAATTTTGAAAGAAAATAAGACATACACATGTGTATTGATAACAGCAGTTGTCGATCAATTTCTGCGATTAGCGTTTGTATGGTAGAATGTGTGGAAGCTGTGACGTCAGATGACCTAGGTTGGACATACACACAACAAAATTTATATAGAATCACCCAATATTTTGAATTTTACCTCAGGGATTTTGAAAATTTCTAATTTTAATTTTCCTTTTGAGATACATGTTAAATAGGATTTGGGTCTGGAGAGAAAGCTGGTCATTCCAAAATAACGATTCCCTCTGTTTCAAAATAATGTCACGGAGGTTGCTATTATGCGGAGGAGCATCATCCCGCATAAAAGTGAAATTCTCACCGTAGGCACCTCGCCAGAGTCTCACTATGGGCTCCAGCACTAGGTCCACGTAATTTCTAGCCGTTACAATAGCAGGAAACGAAATCAAATCAGTTTTGCCTCCTAGCCACCCCAAAACATCTCACGGCCCCCTTAATATTTCGGAATTTGTTTTGCTGCTCGGAGTCTAGCTTGTCTTCCATGACCCCTTAAAATCCGAATCCGGCGATCATCTGATCGGACACCAATTCTGGTCTCCTCCTATAAAAGAACATTTCGCCAATTCTCAATATTTCAATTTTGGTGCTCGATACACCAATTAAGTCTGTTAATTTTTCGATGTCTGGTTAGCTCTGGAACTCTCAAAGACCTTCTGCTGTATAAAACCCATTGAAGGGAGTCTTTGACGTATTGTTTCAACTGATACACTGATGCCTGTTGCTTCCAAAACTTGCCTTTGGAGTGTGTGGTGCGACGCACTAGGGTCTCTTCTTGCAATTTGACGCGAAAAGCGGTCTTGTTCTTCAGAAGTGATCTTCCTACGACTTCTTCTAGGCCTATTTTGCTGAGATTGTAGCTCCACGTATCGGGCGTAGCTTTTGTAAATCACCCCCTGTGATACCCCCATTTTGGCCACTATATCCGTCTGTGTCACTCCTTCTACAACGAGAGCAATTAGTCGACCCCTCTGCACATCGGACATTCCAACGTAAGGCATTTTCAATTATGATTATAGGCTTTTTCAAATTTTGAAATTCACAGTTTCAAATATCAGTGACGACTGAGTACAATATCCCGAACATGTAGTGATAATTCAACATTTCTTATCATACTATCCAGTTCTTTTAAAACAAAAAACGTCATTCTTCACAAGTTTTCAAAGACACATGGTAAAAATAATCAATAATATGAAATACCGAGTGATTCCATATAAATTTGGTTGTGTGTATTGCTGTGGATACCAGCAAGATTAAGTTTTACTTATAAGTACCCGTAATATGATGAGCAAAAAGTTACAGGTCATTCGAATTTCCATTAAATAAAATGGACACTCTGATATTCATACTCAAAATGACATAATAACCACTTTAACAGTCTATTTTCCTAGTTTTTGTGAGAGTTATGAAGACAGTTCCGATCCCTCGTTTGTATTACGGATTATCAACAGTCACTAGACTATAATTTTGATGAGGTCAAAGGTGGGCACGACTCTGAAAAAGTATCACTCTATATTTTCGCAACTACTATAAACATATTATGAATTGATGAGTAGAAAAACATTTCATTTTTCAAATTGGAGCTAGATCCCTTAAAGACTACGAGAGTTATTAACAGTAAGGGAAAAGAAATCTGAACTTGAACACCCTGTATCTCCAGAACAGAAGACTTTTGGATTTATTATGGGCATTTTTTTTATTTTTTTTTTATGAAAATCTCTGAAACTCTCTGTATTGTGTGCTTCTACTAAAAATGATCAAATTCAAATTCATTTTAGTCCTTTTTTGAGATCCACTCCCGATTAATAGCTTTATTAACTATTTAGTCACCTTATTAACTGATTGGAAACCTAATGTATTATTGAATGATAAAATACTTCAATCAATGAAATAAAAAAAATTATCTGGATCATTACCTTGATGGAAAATATTCTTTAATATTAGTTCCTCGAAATCGCCTTGCATGATTAAAACCAATTTATTTATTTCTATATCCTACGTGCGGGATTTCAAAATGGACTTTTGAAATAATGCAACGTTACAACACAAAGTTATGAAATTAATTTGGAAATTATCAAATAGAACGTTGCGACATTGCCATAAACAACAATGGATAATTGTTAATGGTATAGACAATATCATTAAAGTATAAAATTAAATGTCAGCAAGAGCTACTTTTTCGTATTAAAAAATGATAGCCAAGGTACACATACGTGAGATCATTATAGTTGCTTATAATTGTTGTAGAATACAATGAAGAAATTCGTGCTGTTATTAATGGAGACTCTAACGGTCGAACAGAGAGCGCCTTTGTTCGAGAATATTTTTCTTGAGAGATGAAATTTCACATCGTTACATTGTGTCTGGAAAACTTGCGGCATTCGGGTTCATCAAGATGTGGAAATCGCTTCGAAAGTCTGGGACACTACCCTCTATTTAATTCAAAATAAACTTGTATCATATCTGTATTCACTTGATTCTCATCTTTCAAACTTATTAATTCTAAGTCGGAAACACTCGAAACGAAACAATTACAACGAAACGAAACAATTACATATAATTAGTGGGTGGGTACCCTAATTTATATAATTATGAATATATATCCATATATATATATATATATATATATATATATATATATATATATATATATATATATATATATATATATATATATATATAGATTATATAAAATATATAATAATATATATTTTCTTGCAAACAAGCTTAAAAGTTCCTTTTGACGTAAAAATATACCAGTTAAAATTTGAGCCCTTAATATTGGTATTAAGTTTGTCCGCTTCGCATTTTTCCATTTCCCGTAAGAATAACATGGAAAAATTTTTCTTTTCAATTTCTGATTTTCATTGCTAGCCTGTCGTGAGTCATAAATGAAATCGGTTTGCTTATTTTTGTAGAGAATTGAACGTTCTTCAAAAATGTCTCTTATAATTTTTCGAGAAACCTAATAGTTTGAGAGTTATTCGAGGTCAAAGTTCAATTTATCGCAAATTTTAAGCTTTTTGATGCATAACAGCAAATTTGATGATCTCGTTGAGACAAATTACTAAAAAAATTAATGTTTACTTAAATCTTGTTTTTTTGATAATAATTGTTGATAATTTTTTGCTATATTTATCTCATTTCAGTTTAACCTAAAGAGAAAAAATTTTGTTGTCATTTGAAATACTTGCACAGGAAGAATGCATTGGTTGTAGAGGTTTTTCTTGAGGTTGTGGGGTATGTCTGATGTCAGGACATGTTTTAATTTGCCAAATGCCGCCCACGAAAGGGACACTCTTCGTGTAATCTCGTCAGTCATGTTGTCTTTTTTAGTAGTTAGTTTTTGTCCAAAGTATATGTAGTTTTCGACATTCTCTAGTTGTTGACCTTCTACGTGGATTACGGGGTTATTGTTTGTGTTAGTCATTATCTTCGTCTTGCTGATGTTCATTTCTAGGCCAACATATTTTGAATGGTTGTTCAAGTCTAGGATCATATCTTGTAATTCTTGGACGTTACTACTTATTAGTACAATATCGTCGGCAAAGCGTAGATGATGTAGAAGTTCGCCATCAATGTTGATTCCTTTCTTATGCCAATCCATTTCTCTAAAGATTTCGTTCAAAGCTGCAATAAATAGCCCCGGTGACACTGTATCTCCTTGTCGAACACCTCGTTTTATTGGAATGTCGTTGGTTTTATTCCATAACTGGACATGCATTATGGCGGAAGAATAGATGTTTTTTATCAGGTTCGTGTATCTGCTGTCCACTCTACATGCATTAAGAGAATTAAGGACTGCCCAAATTTCTATACTGTCAAAGGCCTATTGGTAGTCTATAAAGGCTATATAAAGATCTAAATTATACTCATTGCACTTCTCTATTAGGTGTTTAATTGCATGAATATGATCCAGCTTACTGAACCCAGATCTAAATCCAGCTTGTTCACGGGGTTGCTGGAAATATATTTTTCCCGTTAATCTTTTGGTAATTATTTTGGTGAATAATTTATATAGCTGGGATAAAAGGCTTATTGGTCTATAATTACCAAGGTTTCTTATGTCACCTTTTTTGTGGAGAAGAATTACTTCAGCCTCAAGCCATGCTTGGGGGACTTGACTTTGATCCAAGCATTTGTTGAACAATATTACCAGTTCTTGTTTTAGGCGAGGACTTCCACATTTGAGCATTTCTAGAATTATGCCATCTGGTCCAGCCGCCTTGGAATTTTTAAGATGATGGTACAGCTCTGAAAATAATTGCTAATTACAGATCAGTGTCCATTTACTCTAATCCCAAAATTTTAAATTGATCAATAAACCCGTTCCCCTGATATTTCTGATGGACCCTTTAGCGCGGACATCCTGTATATATCCTAAAGTATACACACTATTACGAAATAATTGCAAAAAATAACAGGAAAAAAATTATTGTACTTCAGTAGATTTCGCGTACTATGAGAAACATATAAATTTCAGCTTCACATTGTTTTCCCCTATCTAGAATTACTGCGATTAAGGACAAGGTCAGTTATAAACTTGTTTTTGTCTGGCTAATTCCGAACGAAACGAAAAATACAATCTCGCAATGAATAATGGTAACCTTCTTGAGCGTGGGTTGTGGTAATTAACGTTGGAAAGTGCAAGTATAATTCAGTTTGAACGTCATACGAATTTGTGCTGACGAAATTTTGTTTACTATCGCCCAGGTGTCGAGCGTTTAATATTTCTTCGTTTCTGCACAACTAAAACGATCTTTTTCATATGAGAAATACACACAACCAAATTTATATGGAATCACTCGGTATTTTACATCATTGATTCTTTTTAACCATGGAAATTCGACAACTTGTGAAGAATGAAGTTTTTTGTTGTAAAAAAAGAACTGGAAAGTATGATAAGATATGTTGAATTATCACCACATGTTCGAGATATTGTACAGCATGTCCCATTTTGGGGGTACCACCAGGAGCATCTCTGTTATTATTTAGGATAGAGAGATGGGGTTTTCACGACCCTTGGCTACTTTTTCGAGACAAATTCATAGAGCTAATTAGAATTATTCTAACTTCAGTGGTTTTTGAGTTATTCGTGAATCTTGAAAATTTCTGGATTTCTTTTTTTCCCGATATCTCGGTTCTTATAGAAGATAATTGATATCTGTTTTTACGTTTCTAAAACGGTTTTCTGAGTAGATTCCAGTGACGTACTCGAAGTTTTTTTTTTCATTAATTATGACAGATATGACATAAAGTTGCATTTTTTTAAATACGAACATAGTTTTTTTGGCATATTCCGATTGCCGTTTTTTTTTCCTTTTCAGAAATATATAACATGATGACAAAATTTCCACCCAATTTGAAGAAAATAACGGAATAATGATTTACCCCTAATGGCTGGGCGAAGGAACACACGTGAGCGGACGAACCATAGAACATTTGTAGTTATTCGATGAAAACGATCAAAACAATGCAAAATCTTCTTGACCGAAATAATGGAGCTAGGCTGCTCCTAAGATTCCATCGTTATTTATGATATCCGCAATTTCCGCTTTTTATTTTATTTTTGAGATTGTCGTTTAGTTTCTAGAGTTCTCTGAGAAATACCTATATGAGAATAATAATAGGCACCTAATAATTTACTCAAATTTACTTCTCATAATGATTTACATATATTGCTCGAACTGATTTCCATCATGTTGTAAACATAAAGTGCATCTTCAGATTATATCTTCTATGTCTGAATGCTCTCTGTGAACACAGAAGTCTTCATCTATGCACGTTCATTAGAAACCATAGAACGACCAATAATTATTATTATTCATTATCTGTGGATATATTGGCTTCGTGTCTATTTGAATTCGTAAAATTAGTGTTCGTTGTTGAATTTGGATTGTTTGGTTAATTTCTGCAATTCACACTATGGAACAAAATAGAAGATACGAAAATTTCGAAAAAGTTGATATGCTGGAGGTCTACTTTCAGTGTCACTGTAACGCAGTCCGTGCATCAGAAGAATATTTGAATAGGTAAGTTCGACAATGGAAATGGAAGTAGTAATTCTAATCAATATTAAATACCTGAGTGACACTCTCCAATAGATTTCCTAAAAGAATTCAACCAAACAGAAAGTTCTTCGCCAAAATGGAAGCAAATCTTTCCAATTATGGTTCGTTCGAGAAACCAAGAAGTAAAAACTACAATAAACGGAATAGAGGTGATAATGAACTTGACGTGTTAGCAGCTGTTGAGGCTAACCATTCTACATCGTGTCGGCAAATTGAGAGCGAAGTGGGTGTTTCAAAAAGCAGAGCCCAAAGAATTTTGAGAAAGTATAAATATCATCCCTATAAACATAAAATAATTCATCATCTCAATGCCGGGGATGCAGAGAGGAGAACGGCGTTCTGCAATTGGTATTTAGGGAGAATCAGAAGTGAAGCTCGTTTTGGGCGACATATCATTTGGTCAGATGAGTCAAGAATCAGCAGTGCCGAAATCTTTAACTGCCATATGAATAGATTCTGGGAAAACGAAAACCAACGCGAAGCAGTAGCTCGACGGCAGCAGGGGAGGTTCGGTTTCAATGTGTCGTGTTTCGTAATGGGCAACAAATTAGCCTAAGATATACTTTGATGGCAACTTGAATGCACAGAGATATCTCGAAATTTTAAATTTTTGTCTGCCACAACTGCAAGATGACATTCCTCTTGCTCAATTCAACACATATTACTTCCAACAAGACGGTGCTCTTTGCCATAATTCGGCCGTGGTGAGGAACTACTTGGATTAAAATTTCGAAAATAAATGGATCGGTACCAATGGCCCAATTCAATGGCCACCTAGGTCTGCTGACCTATCCGTTTTAGATTTTTTCTTTGGGGTTATTTAAAAAATAAGATATATAGGAGGCAATACGCCAATTACGATCAATTGAAGAATGCAACAAATGAAGCATTCGAAGATCTGAGGAGATCCTCGCTACATTTGACTAGGGCCATAGAAGATATAATCCGAAGATGCACTTTATGTTTACAACATGATGGAAATCAGTTCGAGCAATATATGTAAATCATTATGAGGAGTAAATTTGAGTAAATTATTAGGTGCCTATTATTATTCTCATGTAGGTATTTCTCAGAGAACTCTAGAAACTAAACGACAATCTCAAAATTAAAATAAAAAGCGGAAATTGCGGATATCATAAATAACGATGGAATCTTAGGAGCAGCCTAGCTCCATTATTTCGGTCAAGAAGATTTTGCATTGTTTTGATCGTTTTCATCGAATAACTACAAATGTTCTATGGTTCGTCCGCTCACGTGTGTTCCTTCGCCCAGCCATTAGGGGTAAATCATTATTCCGTTATTTTCTTCAAATTGGGTGGAAATTTTGTCATCATGTTATATATTTTTGAAAAGGAAAAAAACGGCAATCGGAATATGCCAAAAAAAACTATGTTCGTATTTAAAAAAATGCAACTTTATGTCATATCTGTCATAATTAATGAAAAAAAAAACTTCGAGTACGTCACTGGAATCTACTCAAAAAACCGCTTCAGAAACATAAAAACAGATTTCAATTATCCTCTATAAGAACCGAGATATCGAAAAAAAAAGAAATCCGGAAATTTTCAAGATTCGCGAATAACTCAAAAACCACTGAAGTTAGAATAATTCTGATTAGCTCTATGAATTTGTCTCGAAAAAGAAGCCAAGGGTCGTGAAAGCCCCATCTCTCTATCTTAAATAATAACAGAGATGCTCCTGGTGGCACCCCCAAAATGGGACATACTGTACTTAGTCGTCACTGTGATTTGAAACTGTGAATTTCAAATTTCAAAAAAGCCTATAATCATAATTGTTGGATTGTCCGATGCGCAGAGGGGTCGAATAATTGCTCTCGTCGAAGAAGGGGTGACACAGACGGATACAGCGGCCAAAATGGGGGAATCACAGGGGGTGATTTCAATAATCTACGCCCGATACGTGGAGCTACAATCTCTACAAAATAGGTCTAGAAGAAATCGAAGGATAATCATTTGTGAAGAACAAGACCGCTTTTTGTATCAAATTGCAAGTAGAGACCTTAGTGCATCGCACCCCATACTCCAAAGGCAATTTCTGGAAGCAACATGGATCAGTGTATCGAAACAATACGTCGAAGATTTCGTTCAAGGGGTTTATACAGCAGAAAGCCCTTAAGAGTTCCAGAGCTGAAACGGCATCGAAAAATTAACATTGGTGTGTCGAAACCAAAACTGGAATATTGAGAATTGGCGAAATGAGACTAGAATTGGTGTTCGATCAATTGACCGCCGGATTCAGGTTTTAAGGGGTCGTGGAAGACAAGCTAGACACCGAGAAGCAAGAAAAATTCCGTAATACCAAGGGGGCAGTGCGATGTTTTAGGCTGGCATTATGCTGGGAGGCAAAACAGATTTGATTTCGTTTCCTGCGAGTGTAACGGCTAGAAATGACGTGGACCTAGTGCTGGAGCCCATAGTGAGACTCTGGCGAGGTGCCCACGGTGAGAATTTCACTTGTATGCAAGATAATGCTCCTCCGCATACCAGCAACCTAGCGCGACATTATCTTGAAACAGGGGTAATCGCTATTTTGGACTGGCCAGCTTGCTCTCCAGACCTAAATCCTATTGAAAATTTATCTCAAAAGAAAATTACATCGGGCCAGGATAATCCAAGAACCCCACAACAGCTCATCCAAGCCGCCACAGAAGAGAGGCAGAATATCACCCCAGAGGAGGTCGAAAACCTAGTCCGAAACATGGCTAGGCGGATTCAGGTTTGTATCAGGTCAAGAGGAGATAATACAAGCTACTGAGGTCGAGAAAAAAACACCTACTCCGTGAGAAAACAATTTTCAATTTTTTTACTAAACGTTCAACATAATCTTCCACGTTGACCAGATTGGTTGGAAGATAGTAGGATGTTCGAAAGGAATTTAGGGTTAGGTGGGAAAATGGTGAATATGACACTGCTTTCCCCCGAAATGGGATTGGAAGATAAACCAAGGCTCGCGTGGGCTAGGGCGCGTCGCTGAAGTAGATCTGTCATCTAACGGGATCATAGATGAGTATGTATCCGCTACCATATACGGGCTACCTCTTCCATTTTCTTGTGCATGTGATAGTCATCATGCTTACTTTTCAGTAGTTCCTTCCCTTGACATTCTTATTTTTCTCCTCAATATGTCATTTATTTTCTTATACTGAGTGGTGTTGAATTTTCCTTCTATCGTCTAGCAGATTCAATATTCCTTCCGTTATCCATTTCTTCTTAGGAGTGCACTTTTCTTGGCCAGGTACTTTTTCACCTGTTTCTGCGACCTTACTTTTAAGAATTTTACACTAGTCCCGGGTGAGGTCTGCTCCAATACTTGATGGAGAAACATGATTGCACGACATATAGACAAGGGAGCATAACATTTGAATTTGGGAGGCTTTTACTTGGTAAAATTCCATTATCAATAATAAAAAACAAGTACTGTGTTTTAAGGAATTTTACTTAATAATTGCGATTCGTAACGCGTTTCACTGCACCGTAGCTTCTTCAGACGAATGAATATACAGAAAAAATATAAATGAGAATATAACTATAAATGTTCTTGAGTAATTAAAAGCTTATTGGGTTGCTTCTTTATAAGTGGTTATTTATGACAGGTATATCCAATAAAATTAAGGAATAGATTGCTCCCCGAAGAGATTCAATAGAGGTGAAGGGCTTAAATCGACTTGTTCATTGATGGGTCTACCTGAGTGTTTGTATTTATTGATTTCTAAAGTTTCCCAAAGATCTACCTTCCAATATTTATTATCTGTATGCAAAATTTCAAACTGTGGGTCGAAAGAATGATTATTTTCTAAGAGATGATTCGCGTAATTTGAATCTGATTTTTTATTTGAAAAACTGTGTTTATGTTCCGACATTCTAATATTAAAATTTCTATGTGTTCTACCAATGTAGAAATTATCACAGTCATTGAAATTCAATCTATAAACACCTGATTTATTGTTTTTACCTGGTTATATATTTATTATTTTTATATATTTGCCTAAATTATTATTAGTTTGGAAAGCTATGTTGAAATTATTGCTACTTAAGAATGATTTCAGTTTCTCACTTGTAATGCCAACGTAGGTTAAGGTGTTGAATGAATGAATGAATGAAGTTTACCCTGTCGATAAATTGAAACAAAATTCAACACCTTAACCTACGTTGGCATTACAAGTGAGAAACTGAAATCATTCTTAAGTAGCAATAATTTCAACATAGCTTTCCAAACTAATAATAATTTAGGCAAATATATAAAAATAATAAAACCCAACCAGGTAAAAACAATAAATCAGGTGTTTATAGATTGAATTGCAATGACTGTGATAATTTCTACATTGGTAGAACACATAGAAATTTTAATATTAGAATGTCGAAACATAAACGCAGTTTTTCAAATAAAAAATCAGATTCAAATTACGCGAATCATCTCTTAGAAAATAATCATTCTTTCGACCCACAGTTTGAAATTTTGCATACAGATAATAAATATTGGAAGGTAGATCTTTGGGAAACTTTAGAAATCAATAAATACAAACACTCAGGTGGACTCATCAATGAACAAGTCGATTTAAGCCCTTCACCTCTATTGAATCTCTTCGGGGAGCAATCTATTCCTTAATTTTATTGGATATATCTGTCATAAATAACCACTTAAGAAGAAGCAACCCAATAAGCTCTTAATTACTCAAGAACATTTATAGTTATATTCTCATTTATATTTTTTCTGTATATTCATTCGTCTGAAGAAGCTACGGTGTAGTGAAACGCGTTACGAATCGCAATTATTAAGTAAAATTCCTTAAAAGACAGTACTTGTTTTTTGAGGGAGCATAAGCTTATCAGTCATAATTACTTGCAGTTAGTGCGTATCAATGACAATACCATACCTAATCACATCAATCTAACCCCACATTATCAAGGAGATGTTTTGTTGACTTTTCAAATGAAATAATGAATGCTATTGCAATTTTTCCTAATATTAATAATATTGCACTTTAATTCAAACAATCGAATATAACAGTTTCTTAATCTACTGCAAAGTTAATTTTTCATGAATAGTTGAATCTTTTAGTGCTTTATTGTGTAATATGACGAAAGTTTCTGCTTTGGGAGGCAGAGTTCTGTTAAAGCTTCACTCTTTTCAGTAAACCGCTTGATTCATTCGTTTACGCAACAGATGGAAAAACCAAAATTATTCCTGAAGCAAATTATTATAAAACAAATTTCATTTCTTCTCGTGTTATTGCATCCCAAGACGTGTACATCCAATCTTTCGATAAATCCAAATTATAAATTAATTTATTCCACATTTTATTGGCACACTGTCTATCAATTCCAGACGAAATAGCCAGTCATAAATTCTTTCTAAACCCAACTCTGATGAGTATCCTGTCCATTAAGTGTATTCTAAGACATTATACTATGGAATTAACGACGAAAATAGACTCAGAATAAACGAGTTTCTGTGGTGTACGATACAAAAACACCAATAAGTACAGCGTGGGTACGTAACTCGTTTCTAGTAGCAGAATCCAATCACAATTTTAGCGCCTCATTTTATCGCGTACTGATAGCAACTCATGCAAATCTTCATGGTAATCAATCAAAATAAATAGAAAGCGTACGTTTCTATTATAGTGGAAGACATGTTCTCACAGATACGATCTGTGATTTGTACGCTTGAGATGAGAAATGTTTGATGATAGAATTATACAGTGTGTAAGTGAGTAAGTGCGAAAGATTTCACGAGATGATTCCTCGAGCCATTTTACGACAAAAAGTTCCCATGAATATATGCCCGCAAACGCTTCGTTACCGAAATACAGGGTGTTGAAATATTCAGATTTTTTCAGATTTTTCTTACGATTACTTCAGTTAGCCAATATGACCATACTCTCCTATGTTCCTAAGAAAAACAAAAACGTTTTGATGATATCGAGTCAGTGATGCAATTGATCACATCACTGGTGATCAAAATAAACCAGAGATGATAACCTACTATAACTCTACGAAAGGGGGTGTAGATACAGTGGACGAGCTTTCTGCAATATATAACGTAGCAAGAACAACTAGACGTTGGCTCATGGTGATCTTGTATGCAGTGATGAATATAGCAGGAATAAATAGTCAAGTTATTCATCTTCTTCAAGTGCCATCTCCGAGTCGAAGGTTGGCAATCATCATCGCTATTTTTACTTTAGAAGCGGCCGATTTAAAAAGTTGGTTCGAAGTGCATCCAAACCACTCTCTCAGGTTCCTCAGCCATGAGATTCTTCTCCTTCCTATACTTCGTTTTCCCTGTATTTTGCCTTGGATAATCAGCTGTAGGAATTTATATTTTTCACCTCTCATAATATGGCCCAGATATTCCAATTTACGTTTCTTGAGTGTGTTAGCAACCTGTCTTTCCCTGCCTATGCGTCTCTGAACTTCTGCATTTGTTACTCGATCCATCCATGATATTCTAAGAATCCTCCTATACACCCACATTTCAAATGCTTCAATCTTTTTAAGAATTGGGGCATTCACTGTCCATGCTTCCGCTCCATAAAGGAGAGTAGAGAAAACATAACAATTAGGTAAACGATGTTTTAATGCCATACTTAGATCTTTACTACGAAAAACTTTGTCATTTTTATGAAGTTGGCTCGGGCTTTTTCTATTCTTATTCTTATTTCTTGGGTGTATTCATTTGTGCTGTTCACCATTGCTCCAAGGTAAGTATATTGCTCCACTCTTTCTACATTTCTGCCGTTTATAGTTAGACTAACATTTACTGGATTGTTCTTTGAGATTACCATGAATTTTGTCTTTTTTTATGTTTAGTGATAACCCATATTCCTCACTGTAAGTAGATACTCTGGTCATTAGTGTCTGCAGAGCTTCGATACTCTCCGCTAAGATTACTGTGTCGTCCGCATATCTTATGTTGTTTACCCGTGTTCCACCAACTGTTATCCCACATTCTTCGTTTTCCAGAGCTTTCTTAAGTATTTCTTCAGCATATGCATTGAAGAGTGTCGGCGATAGAACGCATCCCTGTCTTACCCTCGTTGTATTTCAATTTCTTCTGATGTGTGGTTGTCCATGCATATTATAGCTTTTTGCTTATAATAGAGATTAGTGATGATCTGTACGTCTCTACTATCTAGATGTTTTGATTTAAGGATGTGTCTATCAGTTGATCATGACGAACCTTGTCAAAGGCTTTATTATAATCTATGAAACACGCATAGACCACTTTGTTGACATCGAGACACCTTTGTGTCAACACGTTGAATGCGAAAAGGGCTTCGCGGGTTCCCAATCGCCTTCTGAATCCAAATTGAGTATCGCTTATATCCATGTCAAGTTTATGGTATATTCAATTATGGATAACCTTGAGGAGCAGTTTGAGAGTGTGTGACATCAGATTGATTGTACGATGATCACTACATTCTCTAGCATGTGGTTTTTTTGGTAAGCAGATGAAAGTTTTTTGGTAAGCAGATGAAAGTAGATACTAACCATTCTCTTGGAATATTTCCAGTTCTGTATACTTTATTGAATATATTGACTAAGAGACCGATATCATTGTCGTCAATTAATTTGAGTATATCACTTGCCAATTGATCTGGTCCGGGGCTTTTCCCATTTTTCATGTTCTTTAATGCATGTTTCACCTCTTCTTTAGTAATATCTGGGCCTATCTCTTCACAGTATGTGTTAATTTCTTCTGGTTCAGTTCTGTTATCCATAAATAATTCTTCTGTGTATTCCTTCCATCTTTGTAGTTTATCTGCTGTATTCATTAAGATCTTACCCTCTTTATTTACAAGAATAGTGCTTTGATTCTTTCTCTGTGTGCCTGCAAGCTCTTTCACTTTTTTGTGTAGGTTGAACATGTCATATTTTCTATCTAAGTCCTCAATTTCTTCGCATCTGTCCTCTAAATACTTTTCTTTTGCTTGACGAATCTTTACTCTAATTTCCTTTTGTAGTTGTTTGTACTTTTGAGCGTTCTGACTTTTATAAAGTCTTCTCTCGTTCATCATTTTTAATATTTCTTCAGTCATCCACTCCTGTTTCTTCTCTTTATCTTCAGTTAGAATCTCTGTGCAAGGGTTAATTATTTTTCTTTTTAATTCCTTCCATTCTTCGTTAATATTTTCGTGATCTATTTGTATTCTATTTAAGTTTTCACAGATTCTGTTCTGGACTTGTTCTCTAATGCTTGGCACTTGTAGTTTTGTTGTGTTGATCTTTAGTGTAGCTTTTGGTTTTTTAAGAATTTTCAGCTAGTTGCAAACAATGAAGATCCAGGAAATGATTTGAAGAGAAGACATTTTCTGAAGAATATAGCTCTCGATTTATTAGATCCTCATTTGAAGCTGCGTGCAACAGAAACTAATGTACCCGAAGCAGTTCAACACAGAAGGCAAGAAGTTGCTGATACATAAGCTTATAATGATCAGCAATAAGAAATGTCGGGCAATATCAGAAAATATCGTTTCGAGTGCGAAAATAAAAATAGATAAAGATATTACTGCCAAAAATGCAAAAAATTTGTATGTCTAAAACACGTCAAAATTTGGTGCCGTCTCTGTACAGAGAAAAACTTCAACCAACATGTGTAAAAAGCATATATACTGAAGATTCAATTCCACTATTGTGTTGGTCTTTTTTTCGTATATTATTTTTTAGAATTTTTAAACAAAATTTCATGAAAAAACAAGCATGTTCTTAAGAATTTTATTTCATGTTGAGTTTGATGTTAATTCTAATGCAATACAGTTATGTTCAATAATAAACGTTTTTTCATATACTGCATTTCATTGAATTGCGAAAATTTGTGAAATCTACCAAAACATTTCCTGGCGCTGACGTTTCCAGTGATCACAACCCGGTTGTAATGAACCTACAAATGCACCGTTTTATACCAGTTAAGCGGCCAGAAAAAATTAAACATATCAACGTGAAGAGCTTATACGATAGTGTAATAAAGGCAAAAATAAGTCAACGACTTGAAGAAAAACTGGAAGCTGCTGAAACATCTGAAACAACTGACGTTGAGCGCCAGTGGAGTGCTTTGAGAGAAGCGCTTACAGTCACCCAAGAAACCGACATAGGACTAACCAGCACAAAAAAAAAACAACCTTGGATGACTGACGAAATTCTTCAAATGATGCACGATAGAAGAGAACTGAAAACAAAAAACATCGAACGATATAGAGAACTGAACAAAATAATTCGACGAAAATGTAGGGAGGCCAAAGAGCAATGGCTAATTAACCAATGCACAGAAATTGAAAATCTCCAAAAAAAGCATGATCTATTCGACATGCACAAAAAGATCAAGGAGATAACAGGAAGACAACACAAAGCTAACAGTGGAATGTTAAAGGGGGCCAACAACGAGTTACTGATCGGGGTCGAAGAAAAGCTGAAACGATGGAAGGACTATATTGAAGAACTTTTTAGGGAAGATCGAACGGAAAGCCCGCAACCTGAAGAATTTAATGAAACTAGTCCTTGCATTACATCGGAAGAAGTTATACGAGCAATAAAGCTTCAAAAAAATGGTAAAGCTTTTGGCCCCGACGGAATCTATGCAGAGACGCTTAAGCTAATGACACAGCAAGAAAGGGCTGGCCTTAAGCTCTTAACAGCACTGTTCAATAACATCTATAGAGCCGGTAAAATCCCAGCAGACTGGCTCAAATCTGTGTTTGTCACGCTGCCCAAAAAGACCAATGCGACAAATTGTGATGACTACAGAATGATTAGTCTAATGTCGCATGTTCTGAAAACCTTTCTACGAATTATACATACTCGAATCTACACCAAATGCGAGCGAGAAATCGATCCAGTTCAGTTCGGTTTCAGAAATAGCCTAGGAACGCGTGAGGCTCTCTTTTCTCTTAATGTACTCACCCAAAGATGTAGAGACATGAATGTCGATGTTTGCGCCTGCTTTGTTGACTATCGGAAGGCTTTTGACTGCGTTTCACATAAAAAAATGGCGGAAATTCTAAAAATTACCGGGGTTGATGCAGAAGACTTACGCATTATTACAAACCTTTATTGGCACCAAACTGCACAGGTGAGAGTTAATGGGCTAACATCTGAACAGGTAGCAATACGGAAAGGTGTACGTCAAAGCTGTGTGCTGTCGCCTCTATTGTTTAACATTTACTCAGAAGCAATATTCAAAGAAGCACTTGAAAACATAGACACAGGCATTAGAACAGCTAACAACCTTCAAAACTTGCAGAGAGCCATGAACCTTATTGTAGAGCATAGCCAACGCTTTGGACTATCTGTTAACGTTAACAAAACTAAAAGTATGGTGTTTTCTAAGCAAGCAGTGAAGGCTGTAATACGCATTAACAACCAACCTGTGGAACAAGTGCATTCGTTTCGGTATTTAGGAGCCACGGTGAACGACCAAAGTGACCCGAAAATAGAGATCAAATCTCGAATCGAACAAGCCCGTAAAACTTTCGTTGGCATGAGAGATCTTTTCGTCAACCGCGGACTTAATCTTCAGCTTCGTATGCGGCTACTTCGTTGTTATGTTTTTCCTGTCCTTACTTATGGATGTGAAAGTTGGACTTTTAATCCAGAAATGGAGAGACGCATAGACGCTTTCGAAATGTATCTATACCGTAGAATATTGCGTATCTCTTGGATGGAAAGACGGACAAACATCGACGTCCTAAATACAATGGGAAAATCACGAGAGTTGATGAGAACCATCAAAGAAAGAAAGCTCCAGTACATCGGGCACATCATGCGCGGCAAAAAATATGAGATCCTTCGTCTGATTATTGAGGGGAAAGTCCAAGGAAAAAGATCAGTTGGACGACGCCAGAACTCATGGCTGAAAGATCTACGGAGGTGGTTTGGAAGAACGTCCACTGAAATTTTTAGAGCTGCAGTGTCGAAAACAATTATTGCCAATTGGATCGCCAACTTTCGTTTGGAGACGGCGTCATAAGAAGAAGAAGAAGATTTCATTTAGTGAAAGGCTCATTTTTTCCTTAATTATGCACTGTCAAAATTTGGAGTCTCTCAGACTCGCCGCGACTTCTAATGTTACAGAATAGGGCGCGACTACTGCAGGTTTAAGGCGTAAGATTCTCAAATTGAAGACTTTCAAGGAACTCTAGCGGCGTTGCTGATAGATTATAGATATAACTTTCGGCATATAAGCACTCTGTCAAAAGTGCAGCGCAAGCCCAAGTGTGAAATATCGAAACGTTGCAATACTCACTTTGTTTACTAAATTAGATTCATTTCTTGGTTGTCCGATTTCCTTCTCTCATTTCTCAGAATCGCTTGATCGATTGCTGTTCTGCATCAAAACAAATCACAATCAGTTCTAGATTAAACACGAACACATGCAGTATTTTGATACTATTTATACCTTCTCGGAAATCGTTTGTGTAACCCACACATTTGGGAGGACTACTATCAGCCGTCTACATTGTTTCTACGAAGTTATTTCAAATTTAACGAGATATTGTGAATTTAAGATTATTTCTGTAACTGGAATGATTCAAAGATTCGCGTTGAATTATTAAGCTGAAAATCAATATATGCCGAAAAATGTTGATTTAAAGGTGCTAAAAGTCGAAGAACATATAATTAACGTTCAAGAAGTTTCATATTCTATGACTTAATTATTCGCTTCAATTCACTTATTATTGGAATAAGTTTATCAAAATATTTTACATGATTTTTTTACTCTTACGGTCTTCGGGTCAGAATTAACCGCAACTAATAACAAACGCACAGCGCATCTGTCTTTGTCCCAATTGTTTATGTATCGTATAACTTTTCGAGACGTTCTTTTGGTCTACCTACACAAGTCTTAGTGTTATATTATAACAAATACTCGTAAACGATGATTTCTACTGAAATATATCATTAAATGCTGGACGCGTTTCGATACACAGTATCTTTATCAAGAGCGAATGAATACTACAAATATATCTTACTAACAAATTTTCATATATACTAAAGAGGCAATCCACTCAGAGCTATCCGTACTTGAACTAATGTTTAGGAAATAAATTTAATAAGGGTGAGCTATTTATGTATACCTGATCATTACAGAATTTCCGGTGAATTCCTAAATCTGTTAATGCATTTTTCATTGAAAACTGTAGAAGATACAGAGTGAGCTACTGAAAAATAGAGGAGACTATCTATCGCCCTGAGCCTTTCAAGTATTAGTGCAAAAAAAATGAACAGATTCATTCCAGATCAAAGGCTGTCATCTTCCGAAACACCATTCACATCTCAAATTTCAACTGTTCCATTTTTCAGTAGCTCACTCTGTATCTTCTACAGTTTTCAATCAAGATGAAAATTCGTTCACGGGGATGCAGACAAATTTTCAAGGGTGGTCACCCCTTCTCTAGGGGTTGAAATTCAAGATGAGGATGGTACTTGATTATGACTGCCATTGATCAGCATGGATCTGTTCCACTTTACTTCACTGAAATTTGAATAGTCTCAAGGAAATAGTCTTTTCTATCTTTCAGTTGCTCACCCTGCATCTTTTACAGTTTTCAATTAAAAATGGAAATTCGTTCAAGGCGATGTAGACAAAGATACCACCTTCCTTGTGAATCATCACTCGACCCATCTTTCTTATTCAAAATGTTCAAGGATTGCAACCCCCGCTTAGGGGGTTGATAATTCAGGCAAGTATTGTACCCCTAAAGATGTCCCTCTAGAAACAAAAATTGACCTGTTTTTGCGTTTTGATCAGAAATGAATATCTTGGTAGCTATAGTATGTATACGTTGGTATGTCAAATAAATCCATTAAATAATTTATCTTAATATCTTGTTCCTTTTTCAGTATAATTTTACTACTTGGGTCAAATGTGACCCAAAGCACGACAACGTTTGTAAAGTGAAAGACCTTATGAAGGTTAACAAAAAACATATATATATTCAGTCTGGAACATTCAGAATGGAATGCGATGAATATAGAACAGCTTATGTAGGACAAACAGGTCCAAATCTTAAATCTCGGAAAATCGAGAAATATGGAATATCTCGAAAACAAAGGATATCTGCGATCTGTTTTCACCAAGGAGCTTTCATTGAAAATCGAGAACGTCATTTCCTCTGTTTGAGAGGGGTTTATATATATGCCGTACTCCTTACTAAAACATCAAATATGAAACATCCTCAACTAAAACATCGAAATGCACCCATCCTATGCATCTACTGAATTTCTATCACTTTATTTATTACTGTCTTTAACTCACGTGTTTGTTAATAGCTGCAGTGGGCAATGAATCATCACAATAATTAGTGAAAATGATCAGTAGAGATATTCTCTCACGATTCAGAACTTTACAAACGAAGGTTTATTTGTTAACATTAATTTACCTTATTTCAATATTTCTCATGCTCTCTTTGCGAACAACAATTTCTACATAATTGTCTTCGAGATAGTTTACATCCCAATATGGCAAGAAATTCAGATATAATGAATTAATTCTTGAATATCATTCACTCCAGTACCTTAATGTGCATTTAATATCGATTGAAACGTTCAAAAATTAAAGGTATGTGAAATGAAAACAGATTAACATTCAACAAATATTTAGTTACAGTATTTGAACACCTGCTATTATCTATTCCACTCCCTATCATGCTCTTTTATTTAATTGTTAATTTTTAAATGAGGAAAGTCAATTCAAATATTTATTCAGATAAGAAACTTGAGATTCATTTCAAGATTTTGTCTTTGTTGACGTAATACTAGCATAGCCTTGCAAACTCATGTACAATGACGTTGAGTTGGGGACAGTTATTCAAGTTAGCAATGAAACAACAAATTTATTTAATTGATACGCAAGAAATATACATATACTGGGTGATTCACTAGTGTCGCGGTGCTCTGTAGCACGTACACTCTTGAAGATTTCATTTTTGTTCGAACGGTATTGTATTTAGAAAGAAAAAATCTATTTCAGCAATTTATTTTGAAGTAAACAGGGTGTCCCAATTTTCTATAAAAAAATCTTGGGAGGTTTTTTCAGATTGGAAGACCACTTTTTTGCTGAAGATTCAAGAGCCTCCCAAACTCTGCTATAATGTCTTTGAGTAATAAGTTTTTTGGTGAGTAGTTTCGTCAAAATATTTTTTTTTTCGTAAGAATTCATGAAAATAGGCTCTCACATCATCGCATGCTCCTTCGGCCACAGAGGATGAATGCTTTTTTCCTTTATTGATGAATTGAAATAAATTATCCTCATTTTATACAAGAGGGACTCAAAAAAATTATTATCATATCTTGATTTTTTCAAATGGAACATCCTGTATTTTATTATTCATGTCAACGCCTAAAATATTGTGCCATATTTTTGCAGAAGTAACCTTATCTTTATCTTCGACCATTTTCGAAATAAAAAAATAAACTAAAATAATAAAATCAGAGGTTGCGAAAGAAGAGTTGGTTATTACATATCATTATACTTGATCAGAGAAATGGACATATTTTAAGGTAGTCGTGTATGAAATACGTAATAGATTGGTTTTTGATCAGATGATCTACAAGGTGTTGAACTATTTCAATAAGCGTTTGAAATGTTGCCCGTTTCTTTGTAGACACAACTCAATCCTTCTGAGGAAAGGCCGTTGAACTCTCGACAACATTTGCGGATTAACTGACTGAAAGCCGCCAACTATTCTCTGTCTCATATCCAACTGTGCTGTAGAAGGAATCTGGTAAACGATGCCCTTAATATAACCCCACAAGAAAAAATCTGGACTTGTAAGGTCCGGAGACCTAGCTGGCCATCTAACAGGACCACCACGTCCTATCCATTTATTTGGAAACACATGATTCAAATGCTCCCTAACCTGATGTGAGTAATGTGCCGGTGCTCCATCCTGTTGAAACCACAAATCTTGTCTTATATGCTTTGGTATATCGACAAGTAACATTGGTAGATGATTTTGCAGAAAATCTGAATACATTTCACTTTTGAGGAGCCCGTCGAAAAAGTGCGGCCCAATTAGATATCCATCTACTATAGCGGCCCATACATTCAAGGACCAACGATGTTGGCGGTCTATTTGTCTCATGAGGTGTGGATTTTCCGTGGCGTAATAATGAAAGTTGTGCCTGTTAACAAGCCCATTCTTGTGGAAATTTGTCTCGTCCGAGAAAAGAACTCTGCTAAACATATTTGGATTTTCCGCTACTTTGTCACTTGCCCAATTGCAAAAATTGATTCGATTTTCATAGTCTTGATTGTTCAGTTCCTGGTGCAGCTGTACATGATATGCATGAAATTTATTCACTTTCAAGATTCTCTGGACGGAAGTTCGACTTATATCTGTTAACTGAGAAATCTCTCTATGGCTTTTATATGAATCCTCTGTCACTGTCAACAAAACTGATAATTGGTTGTCTTCAGCTGTAGCAGTTTTTGTTTTTTCATGTTTTTTGTGAGCGATATTACCCGTTTCGATAAATCCAATCTGAAGTTTTTCAAAGCATCTTGCATCAGGATATCAGGAACCTTTGTGCAAAAACTGTACTTGCCAACAAAGAATTTCTATCACACTCACTCAGAATAAAAATCATATAAACCATTTCTTCTCTGGAGAACATCATGGCAGTCAATTGAGAAAATTGGGTTCAAACCTCACTTTAACAGTGTTTAATAAAGAAACACTGATAAGTTCACCATGTAAAATGCCGAATATGATATGTCCGGACACCTGACAGAAGGCACAAATAAAAAAAAATTTCAACACATACCTCCATTTACGTTTTAATCATCTTGATTTTATCATTCGTTGCAAGAATAACCTTGTTTAGGTTTCATTTTTTACTACTTGAATCATTATAGAAAAAAGAAACTTCTGTGCGAACAATGATGCATGTTGATGAGTTCGATACGGTTCGTAGAATTTTCATCAAAAAGTTTCACGAATAATCGAATATTTCGAAAATGATCGAAGATAAAGATAAGGTTACTTCTGCAAAAATGCGTTGACATGAATAATAAAATCAAGGTGTTCCATTTGAAAAAATCAAGATATGATATTTTCAAAATTACAATATTCAATAATTTTTTTGAGTCACTCCTGTATAAAATGAGGATAATTTATTTCAATTCATCCTCTATGACCGAAAGAGCATGATGTGATGTGAGAGCCTATTTTCATGAATTTTCACCGAAAAAACTTATAACTCAAAGACATTATAATAGAGTTTAGGTCGCTCCTAAATCTTGAACAAAAATATATTTTTTATAGAAAATTGGGACACCTTGTTCACTGCAAAATGAATTGCTGAAGTAGATTCTTACTTTCTCAATACAATACCATTCGAATAAAAATGAAATCTTCAAGAGTGTACGAGCTACAGAGCACCGCGTCACTGGTGAATCACCCAGCATATCTCCTGTATTTTCATCCGATTGGAAAAATTGTGGTTAATTGATTTTTAAAGGGCTATTCAGTTGGTGCATCATATTTATTTCACGAAGTAAAAATGGTAAGACCCTGAACATTCAAAGAGGGAAAGTCATAGATGGTGAAACACAACTTCCAAACGGTGATATTATACAGTGCATGAGGGATGGCGAAACGTACAAATATCTGGGATACCAACAAGCCACATTGCTAGACCAAAAACAGTAAAAGGAGAAGATTCGTTCAGAATACAGTCAACGTCTGAAGACTGTGCTGAAATCAATATTGAACTCGGGGAATCTAGTCAAGGAAATTAACACCTACGCCATTCCAGTGTTGCTTTACTCATTTGGAATAATCAGATGGATTAAGGCAGAACTGGATGATATTCAAAGGCAGACCCGAACGATGCTGACAAAGTACAACAATCATCATCCAAAATTGTCTGAGATAAGAACAACTTTGAAGCGAAAAGAAGGAGGACGCGAATTAATAGATGTGTCAATTTACACACCGAACAGATAAAAAATCTCAGAGAATTCTTCTCTGCAAAAGCTTTCACTCTATAGAGTGGTATCGTTGGCTGATAAGGGATATACACCTCTAAATCTTGCGTCGCGTTTCTCGGGAGGAACAATCTGCGTCTTTCATCTTTCTGGACGTTTCGTATGATTAAATAACTTTACTTTCAACTCGGATTCAAGAGAATGAGAGTAAATTCACTGATCTTCAAAACTGCATAATAATATCCGTGGCCCAGAAGCCCTTACACCCGTACTTCCCCCTGCTCTTGGTACTCATGTAACGACTGTCAAATCAACATTTTTTCGCAAATTTTTCTTTAAATTAAACAAGAATCACGAAGAAATAATGTATGGGAGATGTCAAACGAAATTATTGGGTTCATAATGATTCTAGAACATCTATAGATCATAATCGGCATCACTTAGAAGACTGAACCTAGCGATCAGGGCTCTCTCGGTCAAACAGAGAGGGAATTGTTTTTGTTGAGTTTGAAGGGATTTTGCAAGATTATACTTCAAAATTGGCAAGCAAGAACAAGGAAGTGATTATGATTCAGGAGAGTCACACTGCAATGGAAGAGCATCTCCACGAAAGAAAAAATATCGCAGATTATGTACTTTTTGATTATCTCCTTAGTCCTTTTTATGGCCTTGCTTGTTATGTAAAATCTCTTCTTAAATTCAAGTGTATTTCGATATATGAGTCAGGTATGATTGTTGAAATATTTTTCTGCTGGTTCTCTTTTTCCTTTGTTACAGATTTCCTGTCCCAAACCCCATTCCTTTCACCCTTGTCTTCGTTTGGAAATCATGGAGTGCAAAATGAGAATTCAAGCTGCTAAGCAGAAAAATCTTTGGTACTCTTTATGTACACACGACACTAACACAACATAAACAGGCAAGCTAGTGCTAGTGCAATAGCGACAGGGAAACGAGTTTTTTCCTCAGGTTTTTTCACTCGTTTATTGAATCATACACAAGATAATATGGTTTCCTTTTACATTTTTCTGAGCTCACACTTGTATGCCAAAACTTTTTTTGACACACACCAAAATTATAAATATAAGCATTTATTGTTAAACCTTGTGTTTTTATCTCATTTAAAATTATAAATATAACTACAATTATTCGAATTTTTGTCTATTCTCTCTTTCTCAAAGGAATATATATCATCAAAAGGTGCACCTCAATCTATGAGAACTGCAGATATTTAGGAAGCAGTTTTGAATTGTATTGATTTGAATCCTAATGTGAGTACAAGAAAAGAAAAGCTAACTTTTCGAGAACTGCCATCACAAGTTTTCACAATAATCATTATTGGGCTGAGGAAAACCCCCATTTGATTGAAGAATCTCATTATCAAGAAAAAATCTCAATAAATGTCTGGGTCGGAATAATCGGAAATTATTTGACTGGTCTATTTTTTTTCTTAACAGACTAAACGGTCCCGCTTATCGGCAATTTCTTGAGGAGGAGTTACCTTTATTGCTGAAGGATATGGATATATATATATATATATATATATATATATATATATATATATATATATATATATATATATATATATATATATATACTCAAGTACCTGTTACATAGTCATTTAGAAACGCGTTCCTTCTTCGCGACGGGAGAATTTCTTTTTGAGAAAGTATCAGATGGTGTCTGCGATCTTGAATACGAAAGGGTGTTCAATAACTATCGGTGATAACGTCGAATATCCTCTACGCTGCATTTTTCTCGATTTTTACGCGTATGAGTGATTTTTAAGCAGCTTTAAAAGCGTAATATTTCATTACATTGAGAATTTAAAATGAGACTATTTATTTGTTCTGTCAAATGAACGTCTTTTCAATGTGAGTTTGAATTCAGGTGAACTATATAAAATGGTATGCAACTGGATCTACACACACATACAGTTATCACAATTGATATTTAAATTCAATTATATAAAAATTGAGAAGTTCTAGTAAATAAACAAAAAAAATAGACCCCGGTTCTGGGTCGTCTCAATACATCCGGCTGTTTCCGACATTTGAATTTCCCTCGTACTTATCTATATTTTATATTGCAAAAAAAACCCATTCAATAGTCTTAAATTCAATCTGGGACTAAATGAATTGACGATCTTAAATTAATCAGCCCCTGACGCGGTTATTCCGAAGTGATTTAGTAACAACTCCCTGATATCATCAGAAAGAAAAAACAGAAGGAGAATCCTTCATGAATATCAATGAGAACCGTATAAGAAATTAAAGTCCGTACAGGATGGAGTTATTATGGGTGTGCATAATTATACCCCATAAGTTAGATGCGAAACGATATTATATAAGTTATCTTTTCAATTATATCGAAATGCTATTGAATTCGCGCGAATGAAACCGCTAGTCCATTTTTTTCGAGTAGTCAATTGAGGAAATGCTTCAAACGTGGTGTTGATAGATGATGGTGGGTCATTATTTCTTCTGTATGATTGAATACGAATGAGTTTTTTGTTGACATTACAGTGTTGGGCATATCCTTTTTGCATATGTACAGTTGGTCATAAATTAGTGTCCATTGTATCTACACGTTGAAAACTAGAGGCTGTTAAAAGTTGTCGTTTAAACAACCCGTTGAGTGAATTCTGTTAAATTGCTATTCTGTAACACACATTTGAAGGATGCTGTTAATTTACCTTCAATTAGATCGTTGATGCCAAAGTTTTGGTCGTTCGATAAGTGCTATCAATCGTATTAAATCTGTCAAATTCGAATGTCGATTCTGTAGTCATAACATATTTCCAGAATCTGACGATGCGTATGCAGTTTGTTTTTGTTTCGATAATTGATTATTCTGGGTTAGTTCCAAGATCGAAACATTCGTCATCCGAGATCAATTGTTCCAAGAAGTTCAATAGTTCTTCAGCATCTTTTGGATCAGAGGGATTATGAATTTTCTTCCTGAAAATGAAAATGAAGATATAAAACACACGAATGCCCACCGTATGATATTTCATACGTAATTATCTTACATCGAAATTCGGCAGAAATATTCGCAAAGCTTTTTGGATTTGTATAGTATTTCATTCTGCAGATTCTAAACTTCATTATCTAGTGGTATTGAGAAACTCTCTTCTAATAAACTAAACATTATGAGAAGATAAACTAATCATAGGCTCATTTTTTCGGCGTTGAATGACACAACTAAATTCAACTCACTTTAATGTTCAACTTTAATGACCAATAGGACTTTTATGATATTTCCTTCAAGGAATAGCTAGATAAACACAAATAACAACAGCTACTGCTCTTAACTGAGTATAAACATAACCTCAAACAATGACATCAACGCCGTATAATAGATCATACGCTTGCCTTGAATGGGTTGAGCAGATTTTTTGAATGATCAATTCTGGATACTTTTTTGACAGAATGTAGATCAAAACGAGTTTCGTGTCTCAATAAAACACTGCTATTTGTATGGTTGAAATACCGTAGAAGGGCTGAAATGGCTTGAAAAAAGATGCCGGGAAAATTTTCCGTTGAAAACAACCATTTTCCGATGGTACACTTCAAACATCACGAAGACGCAGAACACTCTGAAAAGCCAAAATAGTGATTAAGAGTGGTTCGTTTTCATTGCAAATAGGAAATGCAATCTCGGTATACCAAGATCTTGCAATACGGAGATCTCGCACCTATTCTGCCTGATCAATCTCGCACCCAACATCATGCGTGATCTCGCAAGGTTTGCAAGATTGGTATTATGTCAATTTTGGTTAGCTTTCAGTGCTTTGACATTCTGTTATTGACTTATGTAAACAATGTACCTATTCCCGGTGACAACACGTGGCGCTAGGGCAACAGCGCGATAGGGATGAGGCGAGACGTTTTCCGGTTGTCGTAAATTTGTCATTGTTTTGCTAGCCTGGACGTGTCAGAGTGCATGGTAATCTGCAGATTTATAAACTATTCCAATAACAGTTGAAAATAGTTCCTTATGTGCTTAAGTTCTCTCGGTCTATTCGTTTTGTGTTAAAATGACAACAAAGGTAGTTTTAAAGAGTTTCAAAGTGGATCAGAGGTATGGAAATACTTTTTGAAGGCAGAGGATAGACAAATTCCCCAGTTCAAATTGTGTAAGTCTATTTTGAAAACAACGGCACGATCTCCCAAAGGCTTACATATTACATTTACTGTCCAAGCACAAGATTGATACTTCTCATAAAAATGTGACAGAAAACATGACTCTGGTTCCATCAAATTCTTCAATGCTGATCAATGCTTCCGCGTCAGTTAGGCTACCTCCTCCAACCGGTACGAAGAGGCAGGAAATATCTGATTACTTTTTTTTCAAGGATGATTTCTAAAGATGGCATGACTTTTAGATCTTTTTGCACGTCGAAAGGCATGAGAGAATTATTTGCGACTAGTGACTACAAAATACCTGCATCGCCTAACACCATCAAACAGATTGTTATGGATTATGGCATGAGTTTGAAAATGGAAGTCTCGCAGGATCCTATGAATATAAAAAAGAATAAACATAGATTCAGCCTTACTTTCGACGAATGGACAGGCGCTTCATGAATGTGAATGTTCATTCATTTTCATTTACATGTCCTGGAATTTGGGTCTTGTGTGCTTAGTAGGAAGCATGCCTGCAGAGAGTTGCATAACTATTTTGAAGAAGAAATTATCAGAATATGGCTTGTCATTAGATGAAGATATAGAAGGTGTTACTACTGATGGGGCCAAAGTAATGGTTAAGGTTGGGCGACTTATGAATCCTCTTCACCAGCTATGCTACGCTCACTGCATTCAATTGGGAGTTATAGATGTTATTTACGAATCGAAACGTGGAACCGAAACGCAAAAAGAAAGTACTAAAGACACAGTCGTAGCTCAGTCAGATGTGGAGGAGTCTGACGATGAAGAATTTTATGACATTATTGATGATGAAGGATTTGACTGCAGATTACCCACTGTAGATAAAGTTGAATTAGTTTCAGAATTTGATCACCTCATCAAAAAAGTAAGACAAATAGTCAAACTTTTTAAAAAATCACCAACGAAGAATGACGTTCTTCAGAAATATATGAAGGATGAATTCAGCAAAAATGTGCAACTCGTGCTGGACTGCAAAACACGTTGGTCTAGTCTTGCCAGTATGATTTCCACATTCAATAAGGTGAAGCAAAGTATAAGCAAAGCCTTGATTGATTGCAATCTTGGATCGAATACAAATCATAGTTTCTCAGACGAAGAATATCGTGCTTTATCAGATTTAGAACTCGTATTTCACCCTATAAAACTGGCAGTGGAAGTAGTATGTCGTTGAAATTCAGATTTGTTAACTGCCGAAACTACTCTGCAATTTATGGTGAAAAAGTTAGAAGAACTCGGAACACCAGTAGCTCAAAAACTTGCTGAATCCATTAGGGCTCGGATTAATGAACCGAACATTTATGACCGCTGCATTATATTATTTGACAGACCCTGTCCAGTACAACGTATATTTCAATCAATCTGCTAGTGATCAAACTTTCAAAGTGCCTCCAAAATCTTTAATCAAAAAAGAAATAAAGTTAAACGGAATATTACACAAGAACAGTACCAAAGATGACAATATTACAATATACAAAACAAACCCTCTACATCTTCAGTTGCAGATGAAGCCATGAATGAAAGTGATGATGACGATTCAATTCCATTAGCTGCTGTGAAAGAAAATGTAGAGCCTGAAATGGCGTACGCTTCTCTTTGTCTTGATGAGGAATTGGAAATGGCACTGAAAGAGCTTTCGCAAAAACGTGTGGCACCTTTGTCATCGTCACTTGATATGATCTTGAAGGAAGAAATAAATGTGTACGAGTCAGGAGGGTCTAAAGGACAAAATCTGCAGTTCGCTCACCAATGTCTTTTATCTGTAGTACCTACAAGTGTCGAGGCAGAACGGCCGTCTTCCTCAGCTGATTGACCCTTGAGGAGTTATTTTCAAGTTTTAGAATAACATGTTACTTTTTGAAAAAATTACTGGTTAGCTTGAGATTTTACTTCTCTATTTTGCTCCTGAAGAACAATTAGAGCCAATAGAAATATAACTGATTGGAGTTTTCGTACAAGATTAGAATTCCTGAATCTCCCGAATACCGATATTGATATTCTGATGCGAGATTGCATTCCCTAATTGCAAGGTATTACCATAACTCGAAAACTTCTTCTTTGTCACTGATTTTATATTCTAAGATTAGTCTGGCGAAATTCTATATTCTTACAATTCATATGTAACTATATTTAGAAATCAGATCAACACTATTCTGAGTAATATAGAAAAACTTGATATACCGCACGTATCATTAGTTTTCACTTCCTCGTTATTTAAATCGTTGTAAAAACCGTAACTCGTGTAGGTGCCCCAATATCAACACCTGCGGAGCATTAATGCCAGTGATTTGAGCAATGCAGGTGTGTTCCAGGTGTCTATTGACCAACAATGACGGTGATGACCTCCTAGACGAACATTTGCATCTCTGTACCCAGTAAAGAAAGCTTCTCTATCTGATACGATGCCACAATATAAAAACGTCTCTTTACTACACGGCATTTGTTCGCGTTTATTACGTGACGCCCCGAGCAAGACGTAGGAAGCAGATCGTAGTTTGGTGGACGATAAAAACTTATAAGAAGTCATCATAGGATCGGGCGGAAGATTTTATCATTTCGCAAGAGGTATTAGTTTTTTCTGTGTAGAATCCGTTAGATTCTCGGACTTTGAATGATCGATCTACAACTCGAGAGGAAAACGTCGTTTATTTTTTTCTGAATAGTAAAGTTTAGTATACAGAGTTGGCCCTACGAAATGAACCAAATTCGTAATTCGTTTGTAAGTAAATTGGAACAATATAATGATTATCAATTTATTTGATGCAATTTTTCTGATAGTATTTATTCCATGTTTGAAGTCGGTGACAGTGGAATGGAAAACACCTTATGGATCATTAAATTATAAGCTGCTAGTTTGTGATGAAATGGAATGAGTCCATGAGAATAATTGAGTCTGTGAAGGTTTCATTTCTGTAGATGTTATAAATGAAATTAAGTCGATTATGATATATTTGAATTGTGGAGGCCGTTACTTGATGTAGATCCATGATATAAATGAGATAAAAAACACAAGGTTTAACTCTAATCTACACTTTATTTGAAAAAATTCGACGACGTTTCGCTGAAACAGCAGCTTTATCAAGAATGAAAAACAGAATGAATGGTATGGTATTATAAACAAATCGTACAACAAGTTGGATGAATAACAGGAAAATCCACACCGAGCCATTGTACATTTAGTATGAAAGGTAATAAAAACTAATTAAACAAGTTGAGTAGGGGTGAGTAATTCACATCTACCTGTTCATTCAAAAGCTTGTCCGAATGTTTGTATCTATTTATTTCTAATGCTTCTAGGAGATCTAATTTTGAACTTTTTGATTTTATATGTAATATGTCAAAGTTTTTATTGAATGAATGGTTTTCTTTTATTAGGTGGTTTGAATAATTTGAATCAGATTTATTTTTATCGAAGCTACGTTTATGTTCAGATGTTCTTATGCCAAAACTCCTATAGGTCCTACCGATATAAATTTTATCACAAGAACCGCAATTGAGTATATAGATTCCTGATTTACTTGATTTTTCAACACGAGATTTATTATTTTTAACATGTTTACCTAAGTTATTAGAAGTTTTGAAAGTTATATTAAGATTTTGTTTGACGAGAATGGATTTAATATTTGTACTTGCAGAACCGCAGAATGTTAAACTGTTGAATATTTTATAGTCTTTATGAATAGGATATACTTCATTTATTTCTTTCTGATACAGTTTTTACGAATGATTAGATCCATCATATCCGGATTATATGAATTATTAATGGCTATCTGTTTGATGATGTTTAACTCTTTATTATAATCTTCTACTGATAAAGGTAAATTGAGTAACCGATGTACCATGCTGTTTAAAGCTGCAACTTTGTGTTGAATTGGATGTAATGAGTAGTTATGTATAATTGTATCAGTATGTGTTGGTTTACGAAAGACCGAAAAACATGATTATTATTTTGTTTAGTGATTTTAAGTCCAAAAATTTAAAAAACAAAATTATTTTTCTTTCAACAACATCTATTACAGTAGTGAAAATGGTTTGATCATGGGAAATCCTTTGAGTCCACTTTTAGCAGAGATTTTATGAATAATATTGAACAGAAAATTCATACACATCCACTCATTTCCAAATTTCTTTATTGGTATAGATATGTTGACGACATCTTAGTATGTTTCATTGGAACTACTCGTCAATTAGACTTATTTCTTAATTTCATTAATTCCATCCATTTGAACATTAAATTCACGATAGAAATAGAACAGAACGATTCCATTAATTTTTTGGACTTAAAAATCACTAAACAAAATAATAATCATGTTTTTTCGGTCTTTCGTAAACTAACACATACTGATACAATTATACATAACTACTCATTACATCCAATTCAACACAAAGTTGCAGCTTTAAACAGCATGGTACATCGGTTTCTCAATTTACCTTCATCAGTAGAAGATTATAATAAAGAGTTAAACATCATCAAACACATAGCCATTAATAATTCATATAATCCGGATATGATAGATCTAATCATTCGTAAAAACTGTATCAGAAAGCAATAAATGAAGTATATCCTATTCATAAAGACTATAAAATATTCAACAGTTTAACATTCTGCGGTTCTGCAAGTACAAATATTAAATCCTTTCTCGTCAAACAAAATCTTAATATAACTTTCAAAACTTCTAATAACTTATTAGAAGTGTTGAAAAATCATGTAAATCAGGAATCTATAAACTCAATTGCGGTTCTTGTGATAAAATTTATATCGGTAGGACCTGTAGGAGTTTTATCATAAGAACATCTGAACATGAACGTAGCTTCGACAAAATAAATCTGATTCAAATTATTCAAACCACCTAATAAAAGAAAACCATTCATTCAATAAAAACTTTGACATATTACATATAAAATCAAAAAGTTCAAAATTAGATCTCCTAGAAGCATTAGAAATAGATAGATACAAACATTCGGAGAAGCTTTTGAATGAGCAGGTAGATGTGAATTATTCACCCCTACTTAACTTGTTTAATTAGTTTTTATTACCTTTCATACTAATTGTACAATGGCTCGGTGTGGATTTTCCTGTTATTCATCCAACTTGTTCTACGATTTGTTTATAATACCATACTCTTCATTCTGTTTTTCATTATTGATAAAGCTGCTGTGTCAGCGAAACGTCGTCGCATTTTTTCAAATAAAGTGTAGATTAGAGTTAAACCTTGTGTTTTTTATCTCGATTATGATATTGTCAGGTTTGAAAATTTATATGAGTTATTAATTTCTATTTCTGCTGTAAACTCAATGTTGGTATGAACTTCATTCAGAAATTGCAGAAATCAATTAATTTGCCTGTTAAAGCCTATAAACCTACCAAAATATCATCTACATACAGGCTGTTACATAATAGTATGTCACAACTTGAGGGGGTAAATAAATATACGTGCAATTTTAAGAAAAAGTTAATAAAACATAGGTCCGCAAAAGCTTCGTTACGGAGCTAGAGGGTGTTGAAATTTCCGGAAAAAATTGTTTTTTTCTTCAAAACTCCCGCAGTTTTTGAGATATTCAACCAAACTTTGGAATACAAGCTATGTTCTACAGCCACATCATTACACGTCCTAAATTTTAACCGGAATCTACAAGGTGTTTTCTCTTCCGGAGCCATGTTCTCTTTTGCCCTTTCAAACTTTTTTGCAGTACGCCACTGATCAGCGTACAATCAATTTTCGTCATTTTCGTTCAATTTAGAAACTTTTTGGACAGTTGTAATTTTTTCTTATCTCCAACCGTTCTAGAGCAAAAAATTATTAAACGATTGTATGCATCCGCTGAATTGAAAGCACTTCTAATTAAAAAAAAATGACTAGTAGACTTTGATTTTTCTCATTCATTTATTCATTTTGATTTATTTTGGCAGTTGCTAAAGTTGAACCAGTGTTGCTCGAATTATTTATTAATTTAACGATCAATTTTAGGACTTTTGAAGTTATTGCTGTAAGAAAAAATGGCTAATTTTACTAACGTCGAATTGGCTGATATCCATTACATGTACGGTCTGGCTGACGGAAACACAACAGAAGCTAGTCGATTATATCAGGTGCGCTTTCCAAATCCAGTAACACCAGACATGCTGTAAAGGGTCAGGAGTTAAACAATCACTGCAAGTTAAGCAAGAATTCCATATATAGAGTTTTCGTTGATTTTTTCTTGAAATACACTCTCCATTCTAAAAGTAACCGAACTGTTTAAAAAAACAGTACTACTAGTGCCATCTGTTGTAATATTGTACCCGCCGAACTTGGTACTTCATTGACAGCTATTAAAAATTTCGTGACAATTGTGATCTTTTTTATCTTAGAGATACTCGCGTAAAGAAACTATATCCTGTCTCGTACCTCAAAATGAGAGACGGTTAGATTTCTGGCAGATTGTAGTCATGGGAAAATACGTTACGTGGAAGAGAGTTCCAAAGTTGCGCTGTTCTGAGGAAAAATGCCTTCTGGTATAAAAACGTTCTAGGTGTCTCAATTTCAACCACGTAAGGATGGTTGGCATTAGTTTGGCGAGTTGACCTTGAAACAGAAACGAGCGGAGGAACAAGCGTAGAAATCTCCTCAGAGCATCTTCCATGAAAATACCTGTGAAAAAGAGAGAGCTCACCCACTTTCCTGCGATGTTCCAGTGGAGGGATGGAATCTGTGAGAGCACAGTCACCGATCAACCGAATCGCCCTCTTCTGTATGGAATCCAGGAGTTTCAAGGTGTGTTTAGGGGCAGAACCCCACACGTGGGAACCATACTCTAAAACGGGACGAATTCGAGATTTATAGAGAGTTAGGAGTTGAGTCGGAGTGAAGTATCTTCTGGCACGATACAGAAAACCCAGTTTTTGAGATGCTGACTCAGCAGTGTTCACAACATGGTCGTGCCATGACAAACTGTCTCCGATGGTTACCCCAAGCATTGTTATTGAGGAACTGAGTGAGATAGTCTCGTTGTTCATTACTATATCTGGTACAGTACTGTTAACCTTCCTAGAAAACAAACAAGCTAGAATTTTGCTAGCATTAAACTCCACCAGGTTCACAGAGCACCAATCGAGAATTGCCTTCAAGTCACTAATGATTTTAGCACACTGTTGCAGACGTATTTCGTCTGTAACTTGGGATGATAGAGGTTTTCTCGACCAAGAGGATGCGTGGAGTGTACTGTCGTCCGCAAAACTGTGGATCTTACAACCTGTAACAGTAAGCAAGTCGTTTATATGAATTAGAACCAGGGTTGGTGCTAGAATCGAGCCCTGAGGCATACCAGCATTAATGGCAAGTGTGTCAGATGTAACTCAATCCAAGACCACACTGAGAGATCTGTCTGAAAGAAAGCTTGAAATCCATAGGCATAGGTGTTGGGATAAGCCGTATGAGGACAGCCTGCCTAGCAGACCCCTATGCCAAACCCGGTCGAAAGCTTTCGAAATATCGAGAGCCACAGCCAAAGACTCCCCAAATTTCTCTAGATCTCTTCCACATGTGAGTGGCATAGGCAAGTAGATCTCCTGTAGACCTCTGATGCCTGAAACCATATTGACGATCATTAATGATACCAAGAGATTCAAAATATTTGATAAGCTCGATATTGATGGCTTTTTCCATCACTTTGGAAATCACAGGTAACAGGGATATTGGCTTATAGTTGTTAGGGATGGTTTTTTCCCCTTTCTAGGAATTGGTTTGATTCTGAAAGTTTTCTAGTTTGAAAGGCAAATGCCTTCATTATAGGACATAGTGAAAAGTCCACATAATTTCAACACGATAGAAGTCGGGCCCAGCTGTCTTATTAGTGTCAAGCTTAAGCAATATTTTCCTGGCTGTCTTCTGCCTGAAAACAATATCAGTCATATGAGATCCGATATGAGGATCTTTATCTCCTGCATCTAGAATGGAAGTGGATGCAAAAAGGTTAGCAAGAAGGTTGGCTTTGTCTTTAGGTGTAATGGCTAACGAGCCGTCTTCCCTAGTAAGGGGTGGACGACAGCTAGAAGTGAAGTTTCTACCAACATATTTGACCATTGACCAAAATGACCTAGAACAGTTTGGACGGTTAACAAGCTTAGATCTTACTTTGTTCATATAATCAGCTTTCGCATCATTCAATACAAGATTGCAGGAATTGCGAGTTGTAATAAATGCCCTCCTGTTATCAGAGCAGGAGTCCCGACACAGCTGGCGATAAGCTTACTTCTTGGCCTTTACCGCTCCTGCACACTTGCTGTTAAACTAAGCCTCACCAGGGGTGGTATGTGGAATGAATAATTCCATCCCCAACTTGATAACTTATGTTATCTGCTCAGAGCATTCCGACGGATTGTCACCCACAAAACACTATTCCCTCCAAGCAAAACCTAAAAAGAAACAGAACTAAACAGGGTGGTAGGGTGATAGGTGGAGTTACGGTCAGATTTGCCTAGAGGAGAATGAACTTTTACTGTGTAAGGATCAGGAGTGCTAGTAAAGAAGAGATCGTGAGTGTTAGCGAATTGACCTTCCACGTCCGGAATATGGGTGGGTTCCATAACCATTTGCTCAAGACCATGCGTAATAGCAAAAGATTCCGCTTCGCGACCAGAGTCATCAGTTTTGTTGGAGTGTTTGAGCCATGTGGTATTGTGGACATTAAAGTCTCCTAGTACTACAATCTCTGCTGATGGGTAGTTCTTCTGTAAATAATCGATTTTAGCAGAGGGAAAATCGAATAGGCGGGAATAGGAAGTATCGTTTCCCGAAAGGTATAAACAACAGATAAACTTTGTTCGTGTTTTATTGGTGATTTTGAATCACATAACATTCAGATCATCAGTTTCAAGAGATTCCTCCCTGTGACAGGAAATATTGTTCTTTACAAAAAGACACACTCCATGTTTGAATTTGAACTTTGTGTGTAATTCATAGCCTGGGTATAAGAGATGGATGTTATTACTCGAAGGCTTGACCTGTGTTTCTGTTAGAGCTAGAATGTCAGGTTTGGTGCTCTCTAGGTGGTAATTTACGGCATTGATGTTGATGCCTCGTATGTTACAGAACTCTATTTTCAGTATTTCGTTCTAAGAATTTTCAGAAAGACGAACCTGGTTATTACTATTCGATATAGACCCCCTCGAGTACAATCCACCCGGAGATCCGAATGGGAAGGTATTTTACCTTCGGAATATTTTACTCTTGGGGCATCCATATCAACATGCAAAAAAAGTGTTAGCCGAGAGCGAAGAGAAAAGAAAAGGACATTTGGTAAGGGCCTGGGAGAGGAAACCGACTCACACTCCACATGCGGAAACATGTCAGTGACACGAAATAGGAGAAGGGATTCATGTCAAAGACTTCAGAGTTAGAACCTCCTTCTACCACCTATAAATCTGTGAACAACTTGAGTTATTGCTCCATGTTTGTTACTGCTTTTAGTATATCGTTCGGAAAATGAGTTTCAAAGAAAGTGTTGTAATTGAGTTTTGTGTTACACTTGGTGAATCTTCTACGGAAACACACCAAATGCTACAAACTGCTAATGTTGACGAAAACATCATTTATGAAGCCATTAAGAAGACCCCCAGAAACCAGATTCTAAACATAATGCAAAAGGCAGTTTTGTAATGTATATCATACACCGTTCTTCTTCTTACGGTGCCTTATCCTTAAGGACGTTGGCGATTACATTTGCCAATCTTATTTTATTTGTTGCAGCTCTGAACAATTCTATAGAGCTCATATTAGTCCATTGACGTAAGTTCTTAAGCCAGGACTTGCGTCTTCTTCCCGGTCCCCTTTTGCCATTGATTTTTCCTTCGATGATAAGTTGAAGCAGTTCGTACTTTTGGTTTCTCACAATGTGACCGAAATATTGCGTCTTTCTTTCTTTTATTATCTGCACAAGTTCTCGATCCTTTCTCATCCTCTGCATAACTTCTACGTTTGTCGTATGACTCATGTAAGATATTCTGTGCATTCTACGGTAGCACCAAAGTTCGAACGATTCTATTCTTTTTTGTGTTGTTTCCGTCATTGTCCATGCTTCAACGCCATATAGCACGGTGGAGAAAACGTAGCATTTCAGTATTCGAACTCTTAATGAGATATTTAGTTGGCAGTTGCATAGTATTTTTTGCATTTTATAAAATATAGCTCGTGCTTTTTCCAGGCGTGTTTTTATCTCTAGTGAGTGATCCCAAGTTTCATCAAGTCTACTTCCTAGGTATGTTATTTTTGTTACTTGTTCTAATTCTGTTCCGTTGACCCTAATTCCGACCTTTCTGTTTTGGTGTTTGCTGATAGCCATCGTTTTTGTTTTCTTTGTATTTAGTTTCATTCCAAATTCTTTACATGTTATCATCACTCGGTTCATTAGGCGTTGTAGTGTTTCAGCGCTATCTGCTAGAATAACCGTGTCATCTGCGTATCGCAAGTTGTTAATGCATTGTCCATTTATTATTATGCCATCCGAGGTATCCTGTAGTGCCTTCCTAAATAACTCTTCCGAAAAACGTTAAACAACAACGGGGAAAGAACACATCCTAGCCTTACTCCTTTCTCGATGTTAATGTCTTCAGATGTCTCTCCATTGATTCTAATTTTAGCCTTTTGGTCTTGGTAAAGGTTTGATATGATTCTCAAGTCTTTGTCGTCTATGTTACAAGACATGAGAATTTCTATTAGTTTATCGTGTTTCACCAGGTCGAAAGCCTTTTGAAAGTCTATGAAACACAGATATACATCAGAGTCTACATCCCTACATCTTTCAACAAGCACACGTATTGAAAAAGTGCCTCTCTTGTTCCAAAGCCATTCTTGAAGCCAAATTGTGTTCGTCCCGTGTGTTCGTCCAATTTGTTATAAATTCTATTGTGTATTATTCGGAGGAACAATTTCAGTATATGATTCATTAGACTAATGATCCTATATTCTTCACATTTCCTGGAGTTCTTCTTCTTTGTTAGTGGTATAAACACCGATGTCAGCCAATCTTTTGGAATTATTCCAGTTTCGTATATTTTATTAAATAAGTTCTCCATAACATCGATGTGTTCGTCTGAAATTATCCTTATAATTTCCAACAGCTTTTTTGTTTTTTAGTTGTTTTGTTGCTTTAATAATTTCCTCCTTTGTGATGTAGGGTCCAGACGCTACTTTCTGTACATCTATGCTTTGTCTCTCCTGGTCTTGAAACATGTCTTCTATGTATTCTTTCCACCTGTTTATTTGATCTTTTATATTCAGTAGGGGTTTCCCATGTTTATCTTCGACGAAAGATGAAGAGGATTGCTTCCACATTCCAGCTCCTTCTTTTATTTTTTTGTGTAAGTTGAAAGTATCATGTTTTTGTTCTAGTTTCTCAATTTCTTCACATCTTTCGTTTAGCCAGGTAACCTTAGCTTCTTTGATTTTTATTTTGATATTTTTATGTATTTGTTTATATCTTGTTTCGTTTTTATTTCTGAATTTTCTTCTCTCTTCCATCATGTCCAAGATTTCTTCTGTCATCCAAAATTGATTCTTTTTCCTGGTTTCCTGCTCAAGGTGCTTCTCTGTAACATTTTTTAGTGTTGTTTTAATCTTTTGCCAGTCTTCTTCAGAAGTTTGCGTCGGCTTTAATGGTTTTTCGTTTATATATCTATGTATTTCTTCCTTTATTTTATTGTACGTAGATTCCTCTTTCAATTTATCGGTGTTAATAATAGTTGCTTTCTTATTTCCTTTGGTTCTTTCATTCCATGTTCCAATTCCAAATACACCGTTAGGAGAGTGTTATGAAGAACCTTCTAAGTAAGAGACACCTTAGATGCTAGGTGTTTATCTAGTGCTTCCACATGCTGCCATTGCAAATAGTACTATGAGATGTTTGGAGAAATAATAGCGACTTAATAATAAATTTCTAGGCCTGTTTAGTCTGACTTAAATACTAAAGAAATCCATTTTGTTCTGAAACTCGACATCAATAATTCGGACGTCTATTTGAATATCTCTAATTGTGAAATGCAAATTTCCTGCCCGAGCATGCAAAATAGCCATTACTTACCACTGCACAGCAGCAGTTTAGACGAACTATACAAAAAAATGAGTGACTGAGATATTAATACCTACCATACTGCGTATATGCACATTTAACATTTATTATCCATTATACAGAACACAAATTGCGCATACCAACAGACCATATGTCGGGCGGTTTCTAACATACGCCTATCCGCAAGTCTCAACTTGCTACTTACATTCTATCAATTCACGAAAGAGTGGTACACCTGCCTCTTTTGCTCTATCATTAAAACCAGAGATGGGTTATTGTGAATTAGTTACGAGATGAGAAGCAAATTATTCTCAAGGCGGCGAAAAAGGACCATTACGGTTTAATTGATGGGCAATCGCCGATGTGTGAAAGGAGAACAAATAATAAGTTCAGCTTGAGGCTCGTAAAAATTCATATACGAAATGTGCGAGAATACGAGGGGTAGAGGAAAGTTCGAACAACTTTTCTGGGGGTTTTGGATAGAAAATGGGAAGGAACGTTTGTGTACAAATAATATTATCATTATTATTATTGCAGAAAATTCAAGGCTCATAACTAAGCCCTATGATAGCTTAAAATTAAAAAAGCGAAAGAAAAAAAACTGGAATATTAACAATTAACCGGCCGGTACCTCACAATAGAAGTTTGTTCCACGTACGAAAAATCCTATTCACTAAAATATGTTGTTGACTGTCTGGTGGAGAATTTTTCCCTTATCAAGTTAGGATCGTCGCCGCGATGTCGCAAGTCACTGTTCAAATGAAAAAGGGATCTTAAATTGGCATAATTATGGTTGATCATCCTATAGCTAATGTCCATTTTCTTTGCTGAATTCAGTCTATCGGAATGCGCCGATCTGTTAAGTCCGAAACACAAACGAGCAGCGCGACGCTGAACATTTTCCAACAGGTTTTGGTCCCGAACGAGGATAGGACACCAAATCGCACTAGCGTACTCTAGGCTTGAACGAACACACGACTTATAGACAGTTACAGCAGTTGGGAGGTATAAAAATTAAAAGATTTACGTAGAAGGTACAACAGGGTTCGTCTCCAGATACCATTAATGTGTATAGACCATGTTAGATCAGAAGTTACAGTCACACCGGGATCTACATGCTTCGAAACAGCTCACGGGGATGACGGTCGATAATTGAGCGGAGGAATTATTGGGTCCTATCTGCAGCACGACGCAATTGTTCACATTCAAAGGTAGTAGCCAGTCGCTGCTCCACCGCGATATTCCGTGCATATCACCCTGGATACCCATCGAATCGTCTAGCGGATTAGCATATAACTTGGTGTCATCTGCGTAAGAGGATTTGCTCGATTAAATGTGAAGTACTAGGTCAGTAATAAAAATTATAAACAGAAGTGGGCCCAGAATAGACCCTTGCGGGACACCGCTTATTGTAGTTTTTTTAGGAGAAGCTGATACCAACTCTTACTGAGGAGATTCAGCTCGACAAATACTCGGTTAGGCACAGAAAAAGACCATCCCGTATACCCACGTGATCTATCGAATGCTTGAGCAAAATAAGGTGTATAACATCGGTTGTCATCTTAAGGTCTTAAGCTAGCGTCCAATCATTCAGGCAACTCAAAAGATTACAGGTATTGGATCTTTGCTCTACAAAACCATGCTGTTCAGTAGGTATAGTGGAGTCGTTAGTAAGAAATTCCGATATTTTTTCAACAATGATGGATTCCATTACTTTCGAAGGGACAGAAAAGAGACTGTTCGGTCGATAATTGAAAGGGTCAAGTTTATCACCCTTTTTAAAGATTGTGGTAACTGATGATTTTATACCTGCCAAGGATACCTTAGATTTGCTAAAAGATGTGAATATAATCATTGATAGAAGTTGAGACAGAGTATCAGCTCTTAAGCCATCAGAACCAGGGAAAGTAGATTTTTAAGTTTTGAAGATGCTTTTTTACCATTTAAGGAGTGAACCCAATATCTGTCACGCTATCAACTGATCATTAAGAGGTTGGGGTGTAAAATACGAAATACGAATACGGAAATACCATCGCAACCCGGGTTGGCAAATATTTTACGCTGATTAAGATATTTTTCAACGTCACTGGTGGAAAATTGGATATTACTCAAAGCAGGAACTAATCTGATGGTGGTAAGACTAGGAAGATTGTCTCGCTCCTCTATGAGAAAGAAAGCTTCGAACGTTTCAGAAGATACATTCGCGGGGGCGAGAGTGCATAGGTGACCTTGTTAGTTCTTGACCCGGTCACTTTTTAATTGACATTGGACCACAAATACTTGAAAAAACGTTTTCGATCAGTGGAAGAGGCAAGTCTCGATTCGAACCTTTCTTTAGCAGCGTTAAGGGTGATTGATAATAAGTTGGAGTACTGATGATGGGCAGGATATTCGGCGTGTAGTTTTCGTCGACTATATCACTGCCAAACTGGCTTTTAAATGTCGTTGTTGATTCAGTGCGTGAAGTAGATCAAGTACCAATCTGGCATTGAAGAGTCTGAACAATTTTGGACCTCTTATCTTCTATAGTACTAAAGCTCTCTAATAAACTATCCCACCTGATTCAGGTGAGCTCATTCAATAGCAAGTGGTCATTGACTGTTGTTATGGTTTTCTACTTCATTTTGCATATTTTAGGGAAAGTGAGTAGAAGCCCTGACAACTGGATCGAATATTTGTATAAGCTGAGATCTCGGAAAATTCAGAAATAACTCGGAAATAAAAGAATTTCCGCGAAAATCGGTGGCGAAGATGGGGTGTCATTTTTCTCTGTTTCACATAAATGCCGCACTAAAATATTGATAATGTGACAACCTGTACAAAGCTTCAATTCCAGTTCCTTTCAATTTCTGAAAATTAATCAAAACTATATCACGTTATGTACGGAGTGGAGAGATTTTGACGGTTTAGTACTGCAGCTATGTGGAATATCGTGAATAGAGGAAAATGACCCCGGTTCTCCGTATTTTTCTGCAGGTAAAATTGATGTAGCTTCTTTCGTTTTAGAGTTATTTGAAAATTTTCGACATCAGTGCCAATATCCCGATTGCTTTTATAGTTATGTAATAACATCATACTCTTAAGTAAGCACTTTGCATTTAGACTCCTCTTGGTACATTTATGCTTGAAGGAAGCATATGAAAGGTCTCTCTGAAGCGTCCAACAGTTGTCTGCTATCATTAAGACAATCCATCTTCCCTGGTAACTTTGTTCCATCTCCTTGATATCTTGGTGAAATTGTTCATCTTGCTCTCCACTCAGGTCTTCTAAATTTTGAGGAAAGTAGTCGGAATGGGGATCAATAATATGGACTCTCAAATTCATGAGGCAACGTAAAGATATAATACTTTCAACATTCTTTTGACGATTTGCTTGCAGGACTTTGTTATTGCTTGAAAATATCTCTATAATCTCTCTAAAGGCAATCCACCCTTGTCTTAGAGCAGAGGTGCTCAAACTCAAAGATCTCGAGAAGCAAAGAATTTTTAATAAGTAGGTAACTAAACTACAAAAACTCATTACGTAATAAAATTACACTCTGCTAGCGGCAAAAGGTGGCTTTATCAAAGGAACGCGCGGTACTGGTCAAAGATATGAAGTTTAGTGGTAGGATCCTTAGTTGATGTTATATAGTTAAGAATTCTTCAGTTTTTGAAATATAATCGGTTTTACTAATCGCGATGACGGTGTTATCTTTATCTGCTCTAGTGAATACTAAATCGTTCTTGGTACTATTTTCACGAATTGTTTTTATTATTTTATAATCGGAATTGCAATGAGGTGATAATTCCCAAAAGTCTTCATTGATGATTTTTGCTGTTTGATGTTTGGCTAAAATATTATCTTTGGAGTTTTTGAGAATGATTTCGGAGTCTATGCCTAACTGTTCAAAATTAGTTTTAGTATGTTTTGGATGTAAATTATCTTTGAATACTTTTTCCAATAGATCTCTTTGTGGTTGTGTAAAATCGGTATCAGTTGAATTAGTGAATCTGTCAAAAAATTTATGGTCTGAAAATTTATCAGTTGATGGTTTGGGTGGAGACATTTTGAATTTATGTGAATTTAACTTGTTCTGTTGTTGCTGAAACTTTTTATGAATTAAAATTTTGATTTCTGGATTCAGAGTCTAAAATATAAAACTCAACAGGGTGCAATCCTAAACAATAATTCTGTATGGATTACCTTCAAATATATGTTATATAATATACTCTTTGATCCATATGCGTTGACCTTACTCGATTCTTCTTCTTGCTGGTCCACTGTTATTATCTGTCCTCTGTTCTTCAAGCACATTGAGTAGAACCATATATTCTGAGTATGAACTGCAAAAAAAAGGAAAGGATTTTCCGCCACAGAGTGAATTAAAAAAACGAAAAGTACGTGATTTGATATTTGGTTTGAAAAAAGAAAAACCATGTTCACAAGACCAGCCAAACAATCGAAAGCTGCTACGATCACGTCATTTAATATATTGGCGAAACACACAGAAACCATTCGAAGATGGATCGGTTGTGAAGGAAGCATTTATTGATGCGGGTGAGACTTTATTTGCAGATTTTAAAAATAAAACAGAAATCATGTCAGCTATTAGAGAACTTCAGTTAGCTCGTCAGACTGTCACAAGGTGTATTGAAGTCATGAGTCAGCACACCGATAGGACAGACGCTGCTAGCTATGTATTTTTATTCGGATGGTATTCAATGACATGTTTACTAAGGAAGAATTTTTGACAATCATTCCTCTGAAATGGAAGACACGTGGCGAAGACATATATGATGTTTTCTTCAATTTTGTGAAAAACTACAAGCTACCAATGTATAAATTAGTGTGCATTACAACCGATGGAGCACCAGCAACGACTGGAAACAAAAACGGTTTTGTGGCATTGTGTCGAGCTAATGAAGATTTTTCTTCATTTTTTTCATTCCATTGCATTATACATCAACAAGTTTTATGTTTAAAAATTTTAAACATGGAGGAAATTATGGGCATTGCAACAAAACATGTGAATTCTTACCGTACACTTTGCTTGCAACGGCGGCTCTTCAAGTTGCAGTCGGAAGATAGGGAGTCAGCTCAACACACTGATTTAATTGTTCAAACGGACGTCAGGTGATTGAATCGCGGAATATTCAGCAAACGGAATATTTTCCACAACTCGTGGATCAACATGTAAGGCTCAGAGAAGGTTATGTGAATAAGATACAAATCACCCAAAATAATTTGATTACTTCATTTTTGCAAGAAATTATTGATAGCCCCTCGTACCATATACAATTTTAAGCTTATTAGCTGTTCGAGTCTTAAAAGCAACAGCATACAATCCCATAAATATTTCAAGAAATACCAATTTTTCCTGAAATAATTCATCATGATCCGCCACTGTTTCTACGAAATTCCAAGTTCCACATTTGCTGTAAAAATACCCGACATTTACATTCCCCGCAGTGATCCCAGTACTCGTCTAACTGTACCCTCTAAACATGGATTCAGATCAATGTTGCGATAAAATTTCAAGAGCTTAACGAGTGCATGTACACGGCGGTTATTCCTCGATTATATAAATATTTCAGAGCTCCGTTCATGATGTACCATTGGAATAATTACACATTATTTAGTCGGGGAGTGTATTCACGAGAATTGAGCTTTTTCGCTTCTCGCTCTCTTATTTACCGTGTTGTATGGGAGATGACCTCTGGCCCACCGCAGCTGCGAACACAGGTGTCTTCGTTTCGTCTGCTCAGGTGGTTGGGATGAGAAAGACGAAGGCGACCATCAGCTCAGATAATCCTGTGTACACTTGGGCCGTTTCTTTAAATTAACAAATTCTACGTGACTTGTGTATTCTAAACAAAACATCAACTGCCTGACTGGAGATATGTAGGATTGAAACTTTAAATATTTGTATTCTTTGGAAAGAGACTTTATCATGAAATCTAAAATACTTGGAGGAGTGTAGGATTTCAGAAACGAATAAGCTATTCGTGTACTAGGACAAACTGACATTTGATTTTTTAAATCATATATACACTCGGAGGCAAAATTCGAAGTCCGATATTTTTCCTAATTCTCAACCGATTTAGATGATTTTTTCGGCAAGTTATGGATCAACTCTTCTGCTTTGTAGAAATTATAAGAGAAAACAAAAAAAATTCGAAAAAAATTTTTTACGGGGGCAAAACTAAAAGTGTTTGTTTTGTCAAAAATTCGTAACACCCTGTGGAATTTCGTGGTCCGAGTTGAAACGTACAATATCATGGTCTGTCAAGACACATCTTCCTACAGTAACGCCCTTCTTGTTTCATGCATTTATCTCTATTTTTACAAGAGATATCCAATTTGAAGCGAAAACTCACAAATTTCAACAATTTATTTTTAATCTTGCGTAGGCGCATAACATCGGAGGTTAGCCAAAAAATAAAATCAAAATTAGAGAAGCGGAAATCTAACGAAATGAAAATTTTTGAAATTCACTGACCAATTTCACGCTCCGGGAAAACTCGAAGTACACTGGAAAAATCGTTGATTTTTCACATTTATTTTTGAATTTTTTTGTGTGACACTCTATAATAATTATCATTCCTGTCCAAAATTGAGAGCAGGTGTGTATCCTGGCGATACACTCGTGAAATGAAATGAACATGTTGAGAAAAATGTTCATGTTACCCCAAAAAAAAAACATTTGATTTTAGTAGAGAGTATGACCCCCCCGAGCTCTTATTACAGCGCGCATACAATTTCGCATATTCCCAATGATGTTGTCTATCATCTGTTGAGGTATGTTGTCCCACTCTTAAACCAAAGCCAATGTCAGCTCTTCAACGTTGCCTGGATTCCGTTGTCGAACCCTTCTTCCAAGAATGTCCCAAACGTATTCGATCGGGTTTAAATCCGGTGACCGCGACGGCCAGTCCATTCGTGTGATCCCAACTTCATTGAGATATTCTATCACTATACGCGCAGTATGAGGGTGCGCGTTATCGTGCATAAAAAGGAAATTTTCCCCTATGTAAAGAGCAAAAGGCACAACATGGGGCTCCAAGATTTCTGTTATATACCGATGGGCATTAAGTGATCCATTGCCAATAATCTCCAGTTCTGTTCGTACTCCCAAGCATATGCCACCCCATATCATAACTGACTCTCCACCGTATTGCTCAGTTCCTGCGAAGTTCGCTTGATTGTACCGTTCCTCTCGATGCCTCCATATTCTATCTCTACCATCCACGAAATTCACACAATATCGGCTCTCATCACTAAATAAAACTCGTCTCCACTGATTGATTGTCCATGCTACATGCTCCCTAGCAAACGCCAATCTTGCTACCCGATGGGCTCTATCGAGTCTTGGTGCTCTTGCTTGCGAGTGTGATCTCAGACCAACTTCATTTAATCGTCTTCTGACTGTCCTCACACTGACGTTAATGTTATCCACTGCTTGTAAAAGGTTACGTGCCTGAACAGCAGTAAGACGAGGATTTCTTATGGTTTGATTGACGATGAAACGGTCATGTATAGCGCGGGTTGCCCGATTTCTTCCTTGTCCTCGCCTCCTCACGTACAATCCAGTTTCCCTGTAACGTCGGTAGATTCGATGGATAACCGACGTTGAGACACCCAACATGGTACCGACTGAGCGGTAGGTGCGCCCTTCCTCGATCAATGTAACTGCCCTTGCTACTGAGGTTGGTGGTAAATCTCTCATTCTGAATGAAAAATACCGTTTCGAATCGTAAACAGTAAAAGAATCACAAAACACCGCAACCGATCGAATTTGTATCAAATCAAAGAATGGAAAACTCTCATTCTTTAAACAAGTGCAAATGTGGTCATATACAAAAAAACGTGTGTTGTATTTCATATTTGATAAAAAAAGGTGTGCACATGTGTAAATGAAAAGTTTTATCAATGGTCCCAGAATTCGGTTGTGTATTTTAATACCTACCGACTGTTATCTCCTATGAATTCCTAATTTTCACCAAATTAACCAAATTTTCATCAATAACTAATGCAATTCGAACATAAAAATCGCAAACGACAATTTCGACACGCCTGAGTGATAATAAGAAAATTCCAAATTGATAGACGAATTTTAATGACAATTTCTTGATTCAATGGAATTTCTCCAAAATGGTGATTTTCCACTTGAAATTAAATATATTTTGCAAAAATAGAGATAAACGCATGAAACAAGAAGGGCCTTACTGTAGGAAGATGTGTCTTGACAGACCATGGTATTGTACTTTCAACTCGGACCACGAAATTCCACAGGGTGTTACGAATGTTTGACAAAAAAAAACAGTTTTAGTTTTACCCCCGTATAAAAATTTGAAATCCTCTGTGAATATTCGATAAAACATTATGTAGTTTACATATGGAAAGTTCTTATTTTCACACTCGCTCACGTAGTTTCGGTAGATATTCGTAAGTAATACCACAAGAGCTCAGATTTGGCCGGATATTTTTCTATGCTCGTTTTCGAATACTTACGTGCAAGCAAGAGTTCTGCTAGAGGAAGATCACCGGGAAAAGCATGGAAAACAACACAAATTGGACAATGTTTGGAAGGAGAGTGTAAGAGAAATTTCCGAAAATAGAAAGGCATTTTACGCTTGCTAACACAAGTAGGCATTTCATAGATGGAAGCAAATTTATCGTAAGTAATACCACGAGAGTTCAGATTTAGGCCGGATAATTTTCTATGATCGTTTCGAATACTTACGTGCATGCAATTCAACGAGAACTGGGCTACGCTCTCGTGATTTTGTCGAGCAGGTCGAGTTGAATTACCGAAAAGTAAGTATGAGAAAACGAGCTTAGAAAAATATCCTGCCAAATCTGAGCTCGAATGGTATTTGCTGAGAAAATTCCCCGAATGACAAAACGTACAAAATGAACTTTATTGAGAAATGCACACAAACTCAACGAGAAAATCATAAAGCATTCATTACAAACATGTTTAGTTATTATTGGAATGAGCAGTTATTGAAAATGCATAAACTATAAACAATTTTTTCACCTCGGGTCGATTCTATATGGGAGGATGCCTGAGGAATTATGGAAGATTCAGCATTCGCAGAAGATTTTCGAAGATTTGAAACAAGATTCAGATGATGCTCATTGTTCAGTTGCAGGTAGGGCTTAATGGAACTTGCCATAGAGTGTTCGGTTAATTTGATCAATTCTTGTTCACTGACACCTGCCTCAGAAAGGTTCAAAACAGCACTGGATTCTATGAGAATGATTTGCGATCTTTTTATTTTTCGTATCCAGTCCAACTTTCTCTGCTGAAATTTTTGTCCTTTTGGATATTTCATTTATTCCCAAAGGCATATTTTTGTACCAACCCTTAGAAGTATTGTTTTTCCAAAAATGATTGAGAGCCAGAAATAATCTATCACTTGTAATATGATCGGGTCTTTTCGACAATATCTTATGAAACAACCTCACAGGACATAAATCTGGGTTTTCCTTATTTTTTACTAGCCATTTACTATCACAGCATTTTTTGGGCCGCCTTGGCAAGTTTTCGAGTGTACTGGGTTATATTCAATACGACCAGTCACTTTTCCGTTATTAAATTTTTCCTCTTTGAAAAAGTGTTCCTTGCAAGTTGCTGTTTCACCGCAACGCCATGCTAATTCATAAGCAATAGTATGGAAAAATTTTTTCAACAAAACTATCGGGGCATTTTCGTCCCAGTACAAAGCCATGCTATCAATTTCAGTTCTTGTTAATGCAACGGAACTTTCCTTGTGCTTTTCCACATCTCCTTGTAACATCTTCCTTTTAGAATTGCGAGCTTCACGACCCTTTCTAAATGCTGAATCGGCAAAAGGGATTGAAACTCATGTTAAATTTTCCGAAATACATATACTTCATCATTTTCGCAGATGTGTTCCACTTTATTTTGACAACATATTCTTTGTAATCTTGTCCATTCATTTGTTTCATATTGAAACCCCTATCCATAAGAATTTCTGCAATATCTTCCATAGAATGCTGTATATCCAAAACGAACGATCGTTCCTTGCAGAATATACTGAATTGATATCAAATCGAGCTGTGCGTTTTTCTTGTATTTTAAGGGATAGAATTCTGTATAGAACTATTTATTTCTGCCTCACTGGTGCTTCCAAAATGAAACATTTTAATTTATATCGATATCGGCAGAACCTTTACAACAGGTACTAAAATGACTGTTCTTGACAGTTTTGAAACCGTGCTATTTGTTGTGAATGTTGCGTTGCTATGGAAACGCAATGATTCTCTATGAGCAAATTTATCCACTATATATATATATATATATATATATATATATATATATATATATATATATATATATATATATATATATATAGTAGTGTCAGAGGCTTTCTCCCGGAAAAATCCAGTGTACGGACCTTAGTCAAGTAACACTGAATGTTACTCATTAATAGTTTCCTTTGTGTGAAGTGGTGAACGATCGAATAGAATACTGCTCTGAATATAAATATGACAAAATTGTCAGTTAATTATATTACATTTATATAAACAAATAAATAAAATATGAAATGAGATTCTGAGCAGTATAAACTAAAAGAAAACCTATGACTCTACCTCATTATTATTTTCGGAAAGAAACCTACGAAGAATATTACAAGATTTGATGACTGTTATCTTTTGTAACTGTTCAAACAAATTTTTCTTGAGACCCAAAATCTCAATACTTTTGTGAAGATTTCTAGGAATAACGCCTGTTGTAGAAATAATAATCGGTAGAATAAATATTTTCTTCATTTTCCACATTTTTTAATCTCGTCGCCAAGCATCATATATTTAGAAATTTTTTCATTGTATTTATTTTGTATATTATGTGTGTCGGGTATAGCAATATCAATTATATATGTTATTTGATTCTGTTTATCATTAAGAACGATATCTGGTCTATTGTGTTTTACAGCTCTGTTGCACAGAATTGTTTTATCAAAATAAAGTTTATATTTGTCATTTTCACAAATAATCTCAGGTTCATATTTTTGAAATTTTTTCTTTGGGGAATTAGGTCATGTTTAATTCCTAGATTAAAATGAATAATATTAGCAACGGCATTATGTCTTTCTAAATAATCTGTTGAAGCAAGGACTGAGCAAGATGATAATATATGAAAAACTGTTTCTGAAGAACAGAAACATCTACGGCAAGAATCATCTATATTTTGTTTGATGATATGTTTTCTATAATTCCTTGTGAAAACAACCTGGTCCTGGATCGCAATTGCCAAGCCTTCTGTTTCAGCAAACAATTCTCCAGATACTAACCATTTATTCGATGCAATTTCATCAATATAATCATTTTTCAATTCTTTAGGTGCTTTCCGTGTAATTCCTTCTGCATCCAACTTTCTCTTTTAGAATTATCATCAAATATATCAAAATCTACCTTTTGAATTGTCAAGTTCAGAGGTGTAAGATTATAATCTGAAGCAACAACAATATCATGTAATTTAGACGTTCTCTGTTTATCATGAAAATGGGAACGTAGATGAAAAATCTGTTTACTATGAAGATTATTCAAATCAATTAATCCACGACCTCCAAGATGTCTAGGTAGTGTAACTCTCTGAACAGCTGACTTTGGGTGGTGCTTATGATATTTACAGAGCATTTTCCTCGTTTGACATTGTAATTCATTTAGATCAGTTTTAGACCATTTAATAATTCCAAAAGAAGATGTAAGAATAGGAACAGCATAGGAGTTGATAGCTCTGAAAAGGTTTTTACTAGTTAAATAACTCTTGATGATAATTCTTAGTCTTTTGTAATATGAACTTCTAATAATTTCTTTAGTGCTGCTATGGTTAATTGTCTTCTCTTGACAATATATATATATATATATATATATATATATATATATATATATATATATATATATATATATATATATATATATATATATATATATATATATATATATATATACCTTCCTTCCTATTTCTATCCAATTTATCCGATATCAAACTCAAATTTCTGTGTTCTTAAACGTGCATTTTGACACATGAGTGGAATTGTCGCGATAAATTGCATAGAAATAGGAAGGAAGGTAGGTAATTATTGGATAAATTTACTCATAGAGAATCCTTGCGTTTCCATAGCAACGGAACACAAATAGCTCGGTTTTCAAAATGTCAAGAACAGCCATTTTAATACCTGTTGTTTTCTCGTTTTGGAAGCACCAGTGAAGCAGAAATAAATATTTCTATACAAAATTCTATCCCCGAAAATACAAGAAAAACGCACAGCTCGATCGATTTGGAATCAATTCACTATATTCTGCAAGGAACGATCGTTCGATTTGGATAAACAGCATTCTATTGAAGATATTGCAGAAATTTTTGTGGATTGGGGTTTCAATATGAAACAAATGTATGAACAAGATTCCAAAGAATACGTTGTCAAAACAATGTGGACCACAACTACGAAAATGATGCAGAGTATGTTTTCCGAAAAATTCAACATGAGTTTCAACCCCTTTACCGATTCAGCATTTAGAAAGTCTCGTGAAGCCAGCAATTTTAAAAGGAAGATGTTACAAGGGGAATGGGAAAGTGTAAAGAAAGTTCCGTTGCATTAACAAGAACTGAAATTGATAGCATGGCTCTGTACTGGGACGAAAATGCCCCGATAGGTTAGTTGAAAAAATTTTTCCTTATTATTTCTTATGAATTAGCTTGGCGTGGCGGTGAAGCAGCAACTTGCAAGGTACACTTTTTCAAAGAGGAAAACTTTAATAACGGAAAAGTGACTGGTCGTATTGAATATAACCCAGTAACCTCGAAAACTTGCCAAAACGGCTCAAAAAAATGCTGTGATATTAAATGGCTAGTAAAAAATAAGGAAAACCCAGATTTATGTCGTGTGAGGTTGTTTCCTAAGATATTGTCGAAAAGACCCGTCATATTACAAGTGATAGATTATTTTTTTATCCCAATCAATTTTGTAAGAACAATACTTCTAAGGGTTGGTACAAAAATAAGCCTTTGGGAATAAATGAAATATCCAAATGCACAAAAATTTCAGCAGAGAAAGTTGGAATGGATACGAAAAGTAAAGAGATCACAAATCATTCTACGGCAAGCTCTATTAAGCCCAACCTGCAACTGAACAATGAGCATCATTTGAATCTTGTTTCAAATCTTCGAAAAACTTCTGCGAATACTGAATCTTCCATAATTCCTCAGGCATCGTCCCATATAGAATCAACCCGGAGTAAAAAAATTGTATATAGTAGTAGTATATATATTTTCAATAACTGCTCATTCCAATAATAACTAAACATGTTTGTAATGAATGCTTTATGATTTTCTCGTTGAGTTTGTGTGCATTTCTCGATAAAGTTCATTTTGTACGTTTTGTCATTCGCGGAGTTTTCTTAGAATATACTACTCGAGTTCAGATTTGGCAGGATATTTTTCAAAGCTCGTTTTCTCATACTTTTCGGTAATTCAACTCGACCTGCTCGACAAAATCACGAGAGCGTAGCCCAGTTCTCGTTGAATTGCCTGCACGTAAGTATTCGAAACGAGCATAGAAAAATATCCGGCCTAAATCTGAGCTCTTGTGGTATTACTTACGATAAATTTGCTTCCATCTATGAAATGCCTGCTAGTATTAGCAAGCGTATAATGGTTTTCTATTTTCGGAAATTTCTCTTACACTCTCCTTCAAAACATTGTCCAATTTATGTTGTTTTTCATGCTTTTCCCGGTGATCTTCCTCTAGCAGAATTCTTGCTACCTTGTTAGGCTTTTTCTGTATAGTCCGAATGGGTCGATCGTTTTTATCTGACGTATTCTTAAAAAATATTTTGCCTACGCAAAGTTTCTGTTCATTATTACGGAAATATATGGCATTATTATCTCTTTTGTTCCTTGTACCGCCACTTATACATATCGATATTTGGGTTAAATAGGCTTCATATTATTTGCAATGATCAGTCGCAGCTTCAGTCACCCAAGTTTCAATACGAAGTGATAAGTTGCTTCCTTTCCTCGTCAGTGATCTTTGTAGAACATCTAACTTTGCACTTATCTGAACACGGAGGTTTCATTTGCCTCTCTTTCCGATCTTTGTTGCCTGTGGTGTGCATTTTGTATGCCTTTTCACTATTTCTCAACTTCTGATTCAGGTTTCTGGTCCATTTTTCTTCATTTCTCTCACGTTTTTATCCTTTCTTGGATGGATCGGGGGCGTAGTATTCGTAGAAGTGCTCTCCTTGCTACCACTAAGTGGTTCATACGTGGGTCAGTTCAAACTTGAGTCAGACAGCGCTTTTGATCTTGATGAAGATCCAGAACTCGATCTTAATGAATTTGTTGAATAATTTTTCAAAACGCTCAGTAGAATTGGCAGCAGTTGAAATATTCTCTGAAAAATAACCAGCTGTAAGATTGCATGAATTCAATTTGATGCAAAATTGAAGAATTTTCATCAAAGGTACTATATTCAACCTTCCGTAGAATGTTAAATATCCTACCCTGAAGGAGCTGGTTTTCCGATCCACCCTTCATAATCGTCCTCAACCAAGGCCAGATAGCAGCGGTACAGCTCGGTCGGATGTCATGAATAGGAGTAATGGACTGCAGGTTCGGTCTCATTTGACCTCGTCAGTATACTGGGTTATATTCAATACAGTTAGTATAAGTCAACGATAAGTTTGTTATATTGAGTTGCTATGTACAATGAAGAATAAAAAAACTTTTGCATTCATTATTCTGTGTTCATAAAATGTTTCGAAAACATTTCCGGGTCTACGGCCGACAAACGACAGATTTACTTTCAACTTACGATGAAATAATACCTGAATCGCTAATTATGGCACGAGATACCTCCGGGTCACTGTCACGCACTGGTCATTCATTCAAAACGGTAGTTGAACAGAAAGAAACAGCATCATCAATCTTGTTTCTCGGATATTGCGTGTGTTTCAACCATCTGCGATCAAATATTTCGAATCAGAAATGAGAAACGATTATGTTGAGTTTTGCATATGTAATGGAAGCATTGAAAATGGAAAATTCGGTTGCCATCTGTGGAACGGAGTTGAAATGATTATGAAGATATTTCAATGGATAATAATAATTCTGCGAGGATTAACTTGACCACCCAGTGCAAGTCTACATACTTCAGCATTGATCAATATTTATACGGAGTCATTTGCGTGATAGAAGGCGTAACTTTGGCATCTAGGAATCGGAATGTTATACAGGGTGGGAAAACGAAACGAAACAGACTTATTAAATCACGACTGCTAATTTCTGAACAAAAAAGCTTGGAAGGCTCCTTTCAGACTGAAATTCTAATTTACAAAAGCACCTATAGAAGGACAAATTCTTCTTTTTTCTATTCTTAACTCTTGGGAGGAGGAGATGCCTGTTTTACCATAGCTTTGGCCGCCCAAGATGATTTAATGTGTGTGCAAGACGTTCGAATGAAGCGAGGTCCTTAGCATACTCGCCCTGTAAATAAAAGAATTTTCACAAAGAGAGGAACGTGGCGTTGCTAGTTGGAGTGTCCTTTGATGACAGTTTTCCGCAAACCTTGTTTTTCTTTGGAGCTGGATTCTTTTCGGAACCAAGCCTTACAGCTTTTCTGCATCTTCTATCTGTATTCCTCTAGCCTATATTTACAATGAATCCCTTGAGGATGGTGTGTTTCCTGACCGCTGGAAAGAAGCATGCATAATAATAATAATAATAATAATAATAGCATTTTATTGGCATCTTGTACAGAAATAATAATTATAACTATCAATTACATTAAAGGCCTTAAACTTATTATGAGTGAGTGTTACTGTACATTGAGAGATACCAAAAGGTAGGATACAGCATAGCTGATTAATCCAACCTGAATAAAATAGAAACAAATACTAGACAAGTGTACCCACAATTGTACGGAAACATCGTTATGTAAGAGATACTTATCACTAATCTTACCAACTATTCATCTTGAAAACAAGAATTAAACACTAAAATAAATCAAAATTAATTCATGCACTCCATATATAAAAGATCTTTTCTTCTTGGTGAAAAAAAAAAATTAGGAAACAAGGAAAGACTACATCTCATTTAACTGGCTCTCAAAAAGCCAATGCCTCACCCTCCTCTTAAATGCATCCAAACTCAAACCTAAAAGACTACTCGGTATTTTATTGATTTCATCCACAATAATATAAGAAAAGCAACGCTAAAACATGGAAGAACGATAACGCGGTATGGCAAGTTTATGTCTGAACCTGACGTTGATGCTATGAACATCTGTTCTATATTTGATTCGTCGGTGCAGATAGGAGGGTTTCTTCTCATTCAAAATTATGTAAAACAGACTCAGCACATGCAGCCTTCTTCGATTCGCCATGTTCAACCAACCCAATTGCTGCAGTCTGCAGGACGTGCGATCTGTGCGTCTAAGGTTGAAAACAATTCGAACACACCAGTTTTGAATTTTCTGAACTCGGGCCACATTCTGTTTTGTCAGACATGGGCCATATACGGTATCGCAATAATTGAGGTGAGACAACACCAGCGCTTCACAAAGCATTTTTCTTTGTCGAATATCCAGAAATTCTTTGCAACCATAAATCAATTTGACATTCACGAAAGCTCTTTTAATTAACAAGTTTATGTGAGAATCAAACCTCAAATCGCTATCCAAAATCAAACCCAAATTACGACACTCGCTAGTCAGAGGAAGAACTGCGCCATTCACAGATATCTTAATTAGATCTTTACATGCCTCTCTCATGACCTTCCTTCCAAATAGCATAACTACAGTTTTTGAAAGGTTAATGCTCAGACACATACTCTCCGACAACTTAAAGATGTTATCCAAATCTATATTAATTTTTTCTAGAGCTTCATCAAGTGAGTCGCGCGAAAACTGTAAATAGAGCTGTGAGTCGTCAGCATATAAATGAGCCGAGCAGAAAATTGAACAACACATGAGCTGAAAGGTATAGATAATAAAAAATATCGGTCCGAGAATGGATCCCTGCGGAACTCCACATGGGATCTCTATAGGATCAGACTTAATTTTTCCGTACAAAACTCTTTGTGTTCTGCCAGTTAAATAGCTTTCAAACAATAAAACCGTATTTTCAGTGAAACCAATATAATGAAAGATTGCCAACAACAAATCGTGATTAATTTTATCGAAAGCCTTCGAATAATCCAGTAGGATAGGCATAGTTCCCATCTTTCAAAGTGGTAACAAAAAGTTGGTTCGGAATTACCGTCTTATCGTCAGTTTAGCATACCCATTCACAATATCAAGCCAGATTGCCCTAACCTACTCATTTGAATCCGTTGAAGTTGTCATTGATGAGTTGTAGGTATTTCTTCCGTTTCTTTGGAATCGGTTGTACAGTTTCCAACTCTCTCGTACGAGATCTGAAACAGACGATTAAAAACAGGTGCTATCTCTGTAGCACATTTCTTCAAAACACGTGGTGGTATTCCATTACGACCCATTGCTTTTTTGCAGTTCAGCTGTTGAAGAACGTACCTTACCTTACGCACATTACTGCAGACATATTCGATTGAACATGCGGGATGCTCAATGGTAATGCATTTGATGTATATGAAACAGAATTTCGCGAACTCAAAGATGACTTGCAAAAGCTGTTGCTGACTGCCTTTGCCAAAGACCAGAACTACCGGATTCCACTGGCCTGCTCCAAGACTCTATTCTTAACTCTTTTATTGAAGTAGATTTTCGCTTCATCAATTGTTGAATTATTATTCCGGAATATAGAGGTCCATACGTACAAGAATACATGAGGGACGATTCAGATCTCCGAGGGGAAATGCCCCTTGATAGAGTTCTGCAATATCAGAGGACTGGGGTCGTGAATGTCGATGCAGTCCTCTAGCATCTGCAAAACGCACAACCCCATGTGCTGGCCCTAAACGAAACCCAAATAAGTCAAACAACCGACACAGCGTATTTACGTTTTAATTGGTATGAGTTACATACGAGATTTAGGTTCAAAGGGGGCCTCTGTGTTTTCGCCAGATCGGATGTTACATGCCAGAGAGAGGACACGATGGAGGACGACGCTTTCAATCTTGCGTTGTTTAAAATCTGTTTGCAGGATAAAACACTGTTTTCATGCTGTCTATATCGCTCGCCAAACGATATTCACTTCCCTAGACTGTTTCAGTATCTATGTGATAAGGTGGATTGGGCTCAGACACATCATCCGACAGCTGAGATCGTTGTACTGGGTAACTTTAACGTTCACAACACCAACTGGCTCCACCACTCCAATAGAATAGATGAAGCGGGAAGACAGGCTGAAACTTTCGCAATCAGCCATAATATAACACAGCAAGTCGACGAACCGACAATAATACCTGATCACCCAACCGACTTCCTGAACACCTTGGATCTCTTTTTGATTTCAGATCCAGATGATTTTGGAGTGGAGGTCCCAGCAACGCTAGGCAACTCAGACCACAACCTTATATCTGCTAACGGAACTATTGTGCTGCCGCTAAAACAAGAGCCTAAACCACCTAGATTAATTTCGCACTATAACCGTGTTACTTGCGATGAGCTGCGTGAATTCTTTTCGTACTTCCCATTCAGTGATGTTTGCCTTTCAGATTCTAACATCAGTGTGTGCACTGAATCTGTTACAGAAATCATTCATGCAGAAATGGATCTCTACATCCCTCATTCTATGAAAAAGAACAACAGCACAAAAGTCATGGTTCAACAGAGTCTACGAAAGAGCCTCTGCAGCCAAGAGCAGAGCTTATAAGTCATGGAAGATGAATCCAATAGAGGAAACAAGAACAACCATCGTACGAATAGGGATCTTATGCAACCTGACAACTGCAAGAGCAAACGCCAATTTCAACGAAAGGGTAACTGATAAACTCCTTGATCAAGCAAGTGGGACTAGACAATTCTGGTCTATGGCAATGACTGTCACTTGTTAGAGAAGACGGAAGTATAGCATCATCTCCGAAAGAGAAAGCCGATCTCTTTGCTCCCTTGTTCTCAAAGAATTCTGTACTGGATTCATCTAACGCAATACCACCGAACATTCCACCTACAAATTCTTGCATGGCTGAAATCAAGTTTAGAGTCCTCACTGTGTGACGGGCTCTCGAGCAGCTGAACTGAAGGCAGTTGGTCTAGACGAAATACCGCCAATCGTCCTGAGAAAGTGTGCTCCCGAACTGGCACCCATTCTTAACCGCCTGTTTCACATTTCTTATGAAAGCCAGACTTTCCCGAGTACCTGGAAAATAGCGAGAATTCAACCGATCCCAAAGAAAGGTAAGAAGCCCTTACCCTAAACTACCACCCTGTTGCACTTCTTCCCATCATGTCGAAAGGGGTGGAGAGAGTCATAAATGATGAACTCATCAAATATCTTGAGATGCGGGGAATTATTAACGACCGTCAGTATGGTTGTCACAGGCAAAGATCGACAGGAGATCTCTCGGCCTAGGTCACTCATGTTTGTATATCAACGATGGAGAAACATCGCGAATCTAGGGCAATAGCCCTCCACATTTCTAAAGCCTGCGATGGGGTTTGGCATGCAGCCTTGTTGAATAAACTTGCTGCATATGGGATTCCCGAAAAATTACGGGATTGGATAAGTAGCCTTTCTTATCCCAGAATTGCGATGATGAAGAATGAGCAGAGGAACAACAAAATGCTGCCAAGGCACATACAGCCAGAGACTCAATGGTAGTTTTGCGTCGCATTTCCTGGTCATGTAACCTCTCGTTTTGGTGATGTGACGTGACCCCTCGTTCGCCGGATCACGCTGCTTGTGATTATCTTCTGTGGGGAAACCTCAAGACTACGTCGATAAACCTCGAAATCTGCAAGAGTTGAAAGTAGCCATCACAAGAGAAGTTAGGGCAATCGACGCCGATTTGTTAGAGCGGGTGATGCAGAACTTTGAGAATCGACTACAGCAATGCACTGCGGAACACGGAAGTCATCTGTCTGTTGTTATTTTCAGAACGTGATTCTTTTCACTTTTTCTACACTAGGTAACATTTAAGGTCTCATTTTACGTAATTAAAAATGTTTTACGTTGAAAAACAGCAGAGTTATTCTCATTAACGGCGGAATCAATTAGGTATTACATAAAAACAATGTTTTGTTTCATAAACACCAAAGCATAGTAGCGTATAGAAAGACATCAGCATTACAAGTTTTGCTTATTTTAGATATCAAGGAGGCAGAGGGGTTAACCACAACGAACATTCTACTCAACTCTTTTAATGGCCAGCAACCGATGAGTCTGTCGTGTTTGGAGGTCGGACGATTGCGACTTGGTCATAGATTGCTTTATGGTTGTATCAGTCGACGAGATTGTGTGTAATAACTCTTATTCCAGTACAAAACGATTGCTGTTCAACCCTCATGTGACATCACACTACAGTTGCGTTGTTTCAAAGAACAAAAGTCTAACTAATCCTTGAAATGACTCTTGGTACTTATACAAATTACACAGGTCTGCAACAAAAATGCTGTCTGGATATTTTCAACTGATTTTTATGTATTTAGGTGTTCTGAAAACAAGAAACATACTCAAAAATTCCAGAACGTAAGGTTATTTTACAAAACGCAAAATTTTATTACAAAAACCGGATTTTTTGGGCTAAAAAGGGGTTAACTTGTAGTGTAAATGATAGGTATAATTTTATTTTGATTACTGTTTCAAAATGTTTACAGGACATAACTATCATTAATTTCTAAATAAGGAACACCCTGTTTGACCTACATTAACAAGTATAAACATGTTGTTACCTGAACGTGTGCGCTCCGATAATGTAGAAGTGGTACGGGACAATTACGTGTTAACTCATCATTGTTTTATACAGTGTGTTCCAACGAAAATTTGACCCCCCCTATAACTCCGAAATGAGTAACATTAGCGAAAAACACCAAGACACGTCGATTTTTGTTTCGAGGGGGAGCATTTTTCGAAATAATTCGAAACTTGTCAGATCAACCCCTACCCCAGCAACCCTAATTTCGAAATTCATCATAGGAATAAGGGTCGAGTGGCACCTTACTGTAAAGGTCTGTCAATTCTCCATTCTGATTTGTCATTTTAGAATTTTAAATTAACATACAGGGTGTCCCAACCGAGGGTAAAGTTGAATTCCTGCAAATCCCAAATACTAAATGAAATCGATTTATTTTGGCATAATGCAAGCGCAGGTTTATGCTCGGTCTAGAAAAACGACCTACACTTGTGAATTTGGAGTTGGTGCAATCAACCCCTATTTCCAGCATCCCCAACTCAAAAATCATTCGATCGATAATAGGTCAAGTGGCACCTCGTTGAAAAGGTACTGCAATTTTCTCTTCGAATTTGGTATTTTCGAAATTCAGAATCATCATACAGGGTGTCCCGAAGCAGTAACATTGAAAATCCAAATAACTTTTTGAAACTGGTTCATTTCGGTATACGAGAACATGTTTGATCCGAGAATAGGACTTTCTTGTGTGGTTATAGAATTTTTGCAATCAACCCTTCCATTCAGCATCCCCAACTTGAAAATCATACAAATAATTCAAGTGGCATATCTTCAGAAAGGTTTTTGAATTCCAGAATAATTAAAGCATTTCATTCAGTTTGGCTCTCCATACAGGATGTCGCTTTCGAAAAATTCAATATCGTCATTTGAAATTATCAACTAAAATTAATTCGAAACTGTTAAAAGTATTGGGGTACGATGTGTTGAGCATCAATTACGAAGAAATAAAGCTGATTTCTGCATTGAAAATGTTCACATTTTTTCATTTCCATCTGGCGTGCAGTCATCTGTTATTTCTCATTTTGCAATGAAATATTATTATTATTCAGATCAGTTCCTCATTATTGTTGTTGTTCGTCAGTTGAAATTAATCTGAAAATGGTTTATTCCACTGAGGAAAGGGTCGAAATTGTATCGACGTATTTTCGAAATAACAGTTGTGCCAAAGAAACGGCAAGGATATTCGATAGGAACCATCCTGAAAGAGAAAGGAGTCAGTCACCAGTACGTTAAATATTTGGTTGACAAATTCCTAGCTACGGGTTCGGTGGCAAACAAAAACATGAAGTGGCATGTCCTGTCAGAAATGAGGCAACGGAAGTGGCAGTAGTGGGTCATCTACAAATGGAGAATACTACTTCGATCAGAAAACTATCTCGTCTGACTGGTGTATCAGCTACAACTGTCCATAGAATCGTGAAACATCACAAATTTCACCCCTACAAGGTAAAATTAGTGCATGAAATAAACGAAGATGATCCAGATCGTCGTTTACAGTTTTGTGAAAATCTAAATGAAAACCTAAACGCTAATCCAAATTTTCTGAATAACATCTGTTTTTCTGATGAAAGCACCTTTATGCTCAGTGGTGAAGTGAATAGACATAATTGTCGATATTGGGACACACAGAATCCTCATTGGTTTAGAGAGGCCCACACGCAAAGGCCTCAGAAGTTGAACGTTTGGGCAGGAATTTTTGGCAATCATCTAGTTGGGCCTTTCTTTATTGAGGGTAATCTGAATGGAAATGGCTACCTACAGTTGTTAGAGGAACACATACATCCTAGATTGACAGAAATTTTACAGAACGATCCAACTCTTTCTGAGGACGAAATGCGTTTTCAACAAGACGGTGCTCCTCCGCATTATGATGCTCGGGTGCGCCAATATTTAGACGAAAATTTCCCAGGAAGGTGGATTGGTAGAAGAGGACCTGTTGAGTGGCCAGCCAGGTCACCAGATTTAAATCCCTAGATTTTTTTTGTGGGGCCATCTAAAATCTAAAGTTTATGCCACAAGACCAGAAAACCTGGAGGAGCTGCGGATGAGGATTATCACAGAATGCCGACTTTTGACTCCTGAAGTTTTCGCTAATGTGAGAAGAGAGTTCGAAAATCGTCTGTATAACTGTATGGAGGTGGGCGGAGGTCATTTTGAACAATTGTTGTAATAATCAAGTTAGTTTTTGTTTTCAATTGAATACAAGTTCAATAAATCTCGTTTTCCTGTTTAGATGAGCATCCAATCAGTTTCTCCATCATCCCTCATCCCGATCATCACGCCAGAAAACCTCGATTGCCAAACTGAAACCAATGCCTCAGTGATTCAGAAAATAGAAAAATCTTTCTGGAACTTTGCCACTCAACCTGTAATCACTTGTATGATTTTTTGAGTTGGGGATGCTGAATGGAAGAGATTGATTGCAAAAACTCTATATTCACGCAAGAGAGTCTTATTCTCGAATCAAACATAAACATGTTCTCGTATTATACCGAAATGAACCAGTTTCAAAAGTTATTTGGGTTTTCAGTGTTCCTGCTCCGGGACACCCTGTATGCTGATTCTGAATTTCGAAAATACCAAATTCGAAGAGAAAATTGAAATACCTTTCCAACGAGGTGCCACTTGACCTATTTTCGATCGAATGATTTTTGAGTTGGGGATGCTGGAAATAGGGGTTGATTGCACCAACTCCAAATTCACAAGTGTAGGTCGTTTTTCTAGACCGAGCATAAACCTGCGCTTGCATTATGCCAAAATAAATCGATTTCATTTAGTATTTGGGATTTGCAGGAATTCAACTTTACCCTCGGTTGGGACACCCTGTATGTTAATTTAAAATTCTAAAATGACAAATCAGAATGGAGAATTGACAGACCTTTACAGTAAGGTGCCACTCGACCCTTATTCCCTATGATGAATTTCGAAATTAGGGTTGCTGGGGTAGGGGTTGATCTGACAAGTTTCGAATTATTTCGAAAATGCTCCCCTCGAAACAAAAATCGACGTGTCTTGGTGTTTTTCGCTAATGTTACTCATTTCGGAGTTATAGGGGGTCAAATTTTCGTTGGAACACACTGTAGATCTTGGTTCAATACAGTGCAATGTCGTCTGTGCGGAAGTGTGTGAACTCTTCGGATATTTTCTGTTACATTTGTGGAGAATATATGACATTAAAGCAACAAGTTAATATTACGGACTTTGTAATAAGAGAATACTTCGCTTATTTTGGCTTCAAACTTGAAGATCAGGATAAAGTATGGGCACCTCATAAAGTCTGCAAACGATTGTTTGAAATTTGTTTAAGGGCAAGAAAAAAGCTTTTCGATTTGCGATTCCTATATTATGGCGCGAGCAAAAAAACCATAGTGATGATTGTTACTTTTGTTCGTGTAATGTGAAAGGGTATAATTCAAAACGGAAGCAGTCAATTTCATACCCCAATCTGCAATCAGCTATTCGTCCCATCCCTCATGGGACCGAAATACCAGTGCCCAAGGTCCCTGCTACCTTGGAAGAGGTTCCAAGTTCTGACGAAAATGGTGCTGTACTTACACCCGATGACCAGTCAACTTTTGAATTTGAAGATGACAGAAGTCCAAAATTGTTTTCCCAAGGCGAGCTTAATGATTTGGTAAGATACTTGAATCTTCCCAAAAACGCTGCTGAATTGCTTGGATCAAGGCTCAAAAGCAGGAACTTACTTTTGCCGGAGGTCTTCCTCCTGGTTTAGATATCGTGTTAAGCAGTTTACTTCCTACTTTGCCCAAGAGGACGAGTTGGTTTATTGCACCAATATTGAAGGTTTGATGAATACATTTAAGATCTCAAACGACCCAGAAGAGTGGCGTATTTTTATAGATTCTCCAAAAAGAAGCCTTGAAGCAGTTCTGCTTCACAACGGCGGTTTCTATGCTTCTATTCCTATCGGCCATTCCATACACCTCAAAGAAACCTACAAGAACTTGGAATTGATTCTTTGTAAATTAAAATATAAGGACCACGGTTGGCAAGTGTGCGGTGATTTCAAAATCTTGGGCATGGCGCTCGGACAGCAATCTGGGTTTACCAAATTCCCTTGCTTTTTGTGTCTATGGGATAGTCGAGACCGAACAAATCACTGGACCAAAATGTGTTGGCCTGCGAGGGAGCTTAAAGTTGGCGAAAAGAATGTCCTGCATGAAACTTTGGTGCCTCCTCATAAAGTTCTTTTACCACCTCTTCACATAAAGCTGGGATTGATGAAGCAATTTGAAAAGTCACTTCCAAGAGATGGAAATTGCTTCAAAAACTTAATATCACAGTTTCCTGGCCTCTCGGAGGCAAATGTGAAGGAAGGTATTTTCGTTGGACCAGATATTAGACGGCTAATGGCTGATCCACTATTCGTCACAACCATGACGGAACCCCAAAGAGTAGGGTGGATTGCCTTTAAGGAAGTTATAACAAAATTTTTAGGCAATAACAAAGACCCTAACTACAAACAAATCGTCAAAAGAATGTTAAAAGCATTTCAAGTTTTAGGTTGCTTAATGAGTTTAAAAGTACATTTTCTTCATTCCCACCTCGACTATTTTCCAGAAAATTTAGGAGACGTGAGTGAAGAGCAAGGAACAATTTTACCGAGATATTAAGGAGATGGAAAAAAGATACCAGGGAAGATGAAGCGTCTCAATGATGGCAGACTACTGTTGGACGCTTAAAAGAGACCTTCCAGATGCTTCCCACAAGCAAAAATGTACCAAAAGGAGTCTCACTGGGAAAAAGAAATGTGTTTAGTGCTCACTAATTAATGTATTTTAGATAAGAAAATGAGTTTTGATACGCAATTATGAATTACTTTATTTAAAAAAAAATTATGTTTTATTTTAAGATAATAACTTGTTTAGCATAGACACCTACATTGTCAGAAAACGTGACGTGTTAGGACAAAATGAAAGTCATTTTCGAATTCAGCACACCCAAAAACATAAGAATTACACAAAAAAACCAAAACAGCTCTCAACTTTTTTTTATGCAGACTTGTGTTATGGAATATTTCACCTCAAAATGTTGCGTTCATGAACTTCATATTCAATTACCCATTAATTCCTTCCCATTCGATTTTAGTAACCATGCGAGTATAATAAGTACTCAGATCATGCATACTTAACTTTCCTATAATAAATATCTGTTTGATTTCCCTCATTTAACCAGTTACGCTCATCAGTATTCAGATGGATTTTCTGGTACCAGTCTAACAACCGAAGTTGAATTGCATGAGACCATCAGCAAATTGTGTTGTCGGCGTTCGTCGAGGATACAAATGATTATCCTCAATCGACTGCAACTACATCAATACACGATTTTACACTTAAGTGAACAGCAAAAACTGCTTCCGGGATGCTGTTAAGCGGTATTACTCCATGACAATTTACTGATACCTGCCTAGAAAAGGATATCTTATTCTAAGTAGACAAGATTGGTCACTTTCAACATGTTCGATAATGGTAACAACTTGATCCATAATGGAATATGGGGGACTAGAAGGACATTAAAGTGAATAAACTATTTTAGAATCGGTGCAACGTTGTTCGTTTGTTTATTGGGAACTTGTAATGCATTTCCGTGCATGCTTTGAATACAATTTTGTAATGAATTCATTCCATTTATTAATTAACTAATGAAAATTCAAGTAATTGTTTTTTCAGTGTTGAATAAAATTTTTTCGTGATGTTTATTTATTTATACATCTAACCGAAAGAAATACGAAAAAATATTAAAAATTTATGGCCTAACGTCAAATTTTCCTGTGAAGTTAAGACACGATGAGGAAAGCAGATTGAATAGAATGGATACTCATTTGAAGCACACAAAGCTTACCACGATTGCATTTGTAATGGTCTGGAAAATGGGCAGAAACTGGTGAACCATAGTTAATTTTTATACGATTCGCAAACTCAAGGAATACAGTACAAGCGCTTGCGTTTTCACTATTCACAGAAGAAAAAATTCTACCCAATTCCTATATTCGTGGCTAAAGATTTCCTTATTCTCGGATCGGTGCATCGAAACAAATATAAGGTACCTTGGGTATAATATGGCCAGCCGTGAAATATGGCCACACGCCCATATCTCTAAATTAAAACATCCTGACAAACTGAACAAGTCCCGACATGTTCAGTGTTACGGTAGGCATTGAAGCGTCACACCCGCTGGTTATGTTTATTTTCTTGTTTTAGGTTATGGCGTGATATAAAAATAAAGGGATTTGTGGCAAATGGACTGAAATGATATTAAATCAGCATTGTCTGCTATCAAGCGAGGTGCAATGAAGGTATATACAGCTGCCAAATACTTTAACATATCAAGAAGAACTCTAAGGCGCTATTTAACAGAAAACAAACAGACGAAGTCCGCTTTGGGTAAAAACCCCTGCTGACCAAGAAAAGACATTATTATATCGTATAATCCGTCTGTGTAACGTAGGATATCCAATAACACAAAGAGTACTGCGAACTTGCGTCAAGACCTTCTGCAAATTAAACAATATTCCAGTAGCAAATGAAGATGGTTAAGGGGATTTCATAACAACTAGTGAGCCCATTAAGATCACCTTTTGTATCTAAACAGCTAATAAACACCTCAAAAAAGTCTAGGGAACACTTCTGAATATCGATATATCGTATCCAGAACGATGAATATGGATGATTTTTTTAAAGAAATGAAAACCTGCATTATTTTCTCACCAAATTATGTAGAGTGCCGCAACAGATTTCAGTTTTTTTTATAAAAAACTAAAAATTCAGCAGATGCGACGCTGCTTTATAATCATTTCATGTATTAAGTGTTTGAAATCAGTTAGTTGGCACTTTGTTTCTGTTGTAAGCACAAATAAAAGATTCAAGTTTTGTGATTCGACCTAGAAAGACGACATTTTACTAGAGAAGAGATGTACACAACGGGAAGTATTCAGGGTTCTGGGAAGTAGTCCAAGTATCATGAACCGTTTATGGTAGCGTTTCAATGAAACAGGTAGCGTAGAAGAACGTCATACAGGTCGTTTCAGGATTACTACAGTCGCCCAAGACCGATTTTTGATTTTACAAGCCAGAAGAGATCGTACTACCACAGCATCTCAATTAGCTCAAGAGCTATCACGAGTTCATACCAAACTGTGAGAAATCGACTGCAGGAAGGTCAACTCCACTACAGACGTCCTTTAAGAGTTCCACAACTGACCCATGGAAATCGCGCTGCTCGTTTAGCTTGGTGCCAAGAACACTTAAACTGGGATCAAGAGAGGAGGGCCACAGTTCTTTTCAGTGATGAATCTAAATTTAGTTATTATCCCGATTCGGGAAGAATTCGAATATGGAGGGAACCTGAAAAGCAAAACCGTCTCCAGCATGCTCGAGAAGTTGTTAGACAGGGAGGCGGATCAGTGATGTTTTGAGGAGGTATACGCCTTGGTGGAAGAACTGACCCCGTTTTCATACAGAACAACCTCACGGGAAATTCTTAAGCAAATGAGATAGTTTTACCTGTAGTGGTACCGTATCTCCAAACAATGGGTCAAAATCCACTCTTCCAACAAGATAATGCCCCTCCTCATCGTGCAAGAGTTGTCTTGAACGTTTTTGAAGAGAATGATATCGATCTTCTACCGTGGGCATCCTGCTCCCCAGATCTGAATCCCATCGAGCATGTGTGGTTAGTAAACACATTCAATTTGAAAATCTCAACTTTCTCCAATTGAGCATAAGAGGAAATTAACAAAGTTCCAACATTGATTCAAAAAAACAAATTGTTCAATTACTCTTTAGGCATAGAAATTCAATCATCAACTCAAATATTAAATCGCAATATCCCAAATTTTTAGTTCCAAAAGTATTAAATATATACTTCAGAAAGGTCGGTCTATAGTTTCAAATTTCAATTTTCAATTAACAGTTCTGATTCTATCAGATTTAAAATTATAATAATGAACAACAATTATTTCTCAAGTATATTAATGACATAGAAAATGAAAGTTCTTCCCAAATTATAATTTCTTGAGAGTATCCAAAATACATAGGCGAGAAATTAGTTATCAAATAAAAGAACACTACTGAACACATAGAAATTTAGCCCTATATGGTTGCCCTTTACACGACTATTTTGTATAAATTCAAATTGACCAAAATTCACACAATTTGCAGAAAGAACAAATCTTCTGAATTGAAGTGTTCTTGTGAAAAGCAGAAATGAGATTCAAACCTCCACAAATTTGGAAATTACATTATGAACCTTCATATACAATACAATGATGTTAACTATATATCAGTTTCAGTAAAACTGTTAATTTTCTAGATCCTTAACTGTCGAGTTGGCTATTGGTTTCGAGCAGTCAGCTTCTTATAAACTTGCTTTCATAAAACTTGGATTAAAAGTTGTGGTTGTAAAAAATGAAACTTCGTACGTATGCAACTTCCACATATTTGAACATCATGTCAGACACGTGAAAAAGAGAAACTTTCAACCTCATATCAATGAGGAATACGTGTCATTCATTCAACAGCCTTGACAAAATTTCACAATAAACTTTAGTAACTATGTGTTATGATTAGAAGGAATTCACAATAATTACCTCTTGAGCAAATTGAGATGACAGAAGAATATCTGTGTATCCAGTATTCAGAAATCAATCAAGTTCTGATGCCAATTATGAAAACAATAGTTCCTAAAATAAACTTTGATTGTAAGAATCGTAGGTAAATTTCAAGCCCTCTATTCCATCTCGTTTCTTCTGAGATGTATAACTTCCTCTTCACAGATTGAATGTAACCTAAAAATTAGTATTTCAAAAATAATAGCTACTAAATTTGTACTGAAAATAATAGCTACCTTCAAACCATTGACAAAATGATCATTCAATTGAAATATAAATGATTCGTACTTCTCATGTTATTCTTTCATATTTTCCAAATATATTTGTAGCTTAGATTTCGAAGATAAATAACCACAGAGTTATGAGATCTTATTTTCTTTGATTCAAACTTGAACACAGTGAATAGCATTCACTTTTACATTAGGATTATTGTAGAATAGAAACGTACTTCCTCTTGAATTAACTGAAACGAAAATTCAACTTTAAATGGAACGGTCTTATTGACATCGAGTTTGAAATATTTTAATACAGATATAGCTTTCAACATTCATATGATATATACTCCAAATGACCTGATGAAAACTTTACCGAGTTCCTTTCAGAAAAATATTATTATACAAAAGAACTAAATACCTATTAATAGCAACCCAAAGGATATCCCATCATTTTGTAGCATAGTCCCAATTGATTCGTTAAAAATCCTAGTATTTCCAGGAAATCTTTCAACACATAGAGGTTAGAATAACCATGAAAGAAAAATGAAATATGTGAATTCTGAGTACATCTCTTGAGCTTGCTGAAAGAAACATACATTAAAATACATAAATAAACCTCAAATTACATTCACTTACCTTTCAAACATTATTGTTAGTCTCCTTAACATCTTTTTATTATAACGTTCCGTTTGAATCACATTATTTAAGTTAGAATAACCACAAACTGTTAAATTTATGAATTTCGAAAGTTTGTCGTTTTTTTCTTGAACAAAATATGTACAAAAATGACAGATCGACTATAAGCCTAAATGAACTGATGTCTGTAACACAGGGATATTTCATTCAGAAGAGAGAGAGCATTTTATTATAGATGTTGGTAGTGCCGAAATTATGTTGGTAACGCTGAAATTACTTACTATGTACATCTCACTATTTTCATTCAAAAGAGAGTATTAAATTTCACACGTTGGTAAATACAAAGTCTGAAAAAATAAGCAGCTGTGCCGGAGTCATCGACTTTGGCCCGTTCATGAGATTGACTGCCGACCGAGCTTGAATAGCGATCTAAGGGGCAGTAGGAGAGGTGAATGGCTCCGCCGTGTTTCCGGTCTTTTTCTCGAAATTCTAGGACTCAAAAATCGTCCCAAATTCGAAAATTAAGTCGAAAGGTAACAATTTCTTTTCGCGGACCCGATCTCGAGATATGTAGGAATCGTTGGACACCCGAATACTTCCTACCGGTAACCCCCTATAAGTAGGATAAATGAAAGAAAACCCCTTATTTTGACAGCGCGACGTTCATTAATTTATTTACTTTCTGGCCGTCAGAAATATTCGGAATTTACAGGTTTCCCTTTGTTTAACGGGAATGAAACTATTTTTGGCCTTCCTTCACAGGGACGGTGGTCCACATCGAAATCACCGTTTTCAGACATTTTCTCACAACTAAATGTATATGACGCAAAAACAAAATCAATAATGGTTCACAGTGGTTTGTTTATCATATGTCTAAGCTTTGTTCAAGACGTTCTTGTTATGTAAAAATCGACCAGCACTTACCGCTGGAGCCATCTATTGACAAACAGCGAGAACTTTGTTGCGCACCTAATAGCTTTCGGTATATGTCTTGAGTGTTTATGGTTTATCTAACCTAACCTGTCTACGAGGAGAAATCGTGTTCCTACTTAGCTCGACTTACCTTTTTTTGATCAGAGAGGTAAATGTTTAGTAATGAAACTTGTTTAATTTTTCAAACATTCAGATTTTTTCTGTTTCTTGAATATTCATATAGTTTATATGGCGGTAAAACGCCATTGGACTTAAGGATAATTCTTTATTTTCGCTGTCGCGCTCATGTTCAAAGTCATTCAACCAGGAACAAATAATCCCCGTCAACAAATAATATTACACCTTTGATCTGAGCGTCCGTCTTCTACAAATAATAACATCATCTGAATATTCTGCATTACATGTTTAGTTTTCTCGTCAAATATCCTCTCGTGTATGCTTAACTTTTCGAACTCCCCCCGTACGTACACACCCACCGTTGTGATTTTTTCTCGCCGATCCAATTCGATCCGCAACAAAGGTTCGTCTGAGGATCATTCCTTGCCAGCAATAAGCATTGTTCGTTATTTATCATCGTTGCAAGGAGGCAAATAATGAGAAAATAAACATCCTAGACGCCGGGAGAAGTGCAGGTGGCCATGAAGGAAGGATTGCAGCGATGGGCGTCCGATGAACACCTGCGAACCTTAAGGCGCTCTTCGCGACCTTTGCTAATTGCGAAGAATGGGCCCGCCTGGTTTGCGTAGACGATCTAAGACAACAAGACGAATGTGATATTTTTACGCCGATTACGATTCAGATTATTTCGGTATATTCCTTGATTATAGTAAATTCTTCAAAGAAAATTATTGGATAACTAGCTGACCCGGCACACTTCGGTACAATCTATAAATAAAAGACCCAAACTTTTGTATAGAATAAACTTAAAGCAAACAAAAGAAATCTGTAATTAATAAGATCCAATGATATTTTGAACAGGTTTACTGAATTGTTGTTCTGATTAGGAATTATGGTACAATGGTTCTCTTCATAATTAGATTGTGAGCACAACGCTTATGAACTTCCGCATCTGAATTACACATTAAATAAATTCGTAAAAATAGATGAGAAGCATCTGGTAGTGGTAACAGCGCCCCCAGTAAGTGATAAATTTGTCCTTGTATCTGTAATTTTAAAGATTTGTCCAATAACTATTTCCGATATATATTTTAATACAAACTTGAATATTATAAAAATGTTATGGTACGATACCTAGAAAGTGGGCTTGAAATAGTCCTGTATAATATGTGTAGCGCCAAACGATGTAATCTATAAACAGCTGTTATATTTCTTAATGTTGGCCAAGAAGTGCTTAGCATCATTTCCAATCCCAGAAAGTAAAGGCGTAAAGGAGCTGTTGGTGGGACCAATTGTAGCAATATTACTTCCAGTAGATCCACCATTTATTTCTTCTTTTTCTTGCACGGCGCCTTTATGGGCAGCACTTAGGCCGTTTGGCCAGTTGTGCTTGCCGTGTTGTATTATTTTGTTTTGTGTCTTGAAAAAACTTCTTGATGAAGCTTGCAAGACTGTTGTAACTGGCCTCCTGGATCATCCGGGCGCTAAGTGTTTCAGTGCCCAAGGTGTTTAGTCTGGTCACCTTCTTGTGGTTTTCGATAGTCTCATGACGTGTAGGTGTTTGTTGAGTTGATATCCCGTCAACATTCACGATTTTGTGCCCTAGTCCTCTGATATTGCAGAACTCTATCAAGAGTTTGCTTTCTTTTCTAGAAAGTGAATGAATTAGTGAATTCGCCAGAGGACATACCCGCATCATGAACCCCTCGAGGCAGTTCCCCCCGGAGATCCTAACGAGAGACTTTTTTAACCCCGGATGATTTTATCCCAGAAGAGCTTATCATGCTTCATTGCCAATCCTACCCACCCTGGAAACTGGACCATCCGCCAGATCCCGAAACACACAGGTGACCAATTCACGGGACCTATAGCTGGATGTGTTGGTATCACACCGAGCGACGGGGTTGAGGCCGCCTGCCACCATACACTTTCTGTTTTCTATACATTATCTTCATTTTTCTATATAATTTCACAAGGAATATTGAGTTTTAAACGAATAATACGTCAAATCTCTGAAATAATCATTTCTTTATTTGAATATATTGAAATCTACATCTACATAAAAATCTATTGTAGAGTGTTAGCGACACGGATATTTTGTTAATAACACTGTGCTAGTTCAAAATTCTAACACGCGGGAGACATACCTAGTAAACCTATATCGGGTACGTTGAATCCAGTGGTAACCACCGTTTTTGAAAATTAGCTCTTGTTTAGGAGATATTCGCCTTTGAAGTTAGCTGATTTTAGTAGGGTTCGTGGCTTATGACTTCAGTACATTATATGCTTGTAATTCCCAAACCGTTCGGAATATCGCTTTACTGTCTCCGGCAAAGTTTTAGCTATTGTCATGGCCAACAACTTTTCTGAATATACTAACATAGAAAAACCTCATTCAAACACCGTTTCTTAACAAAATGTCCAAAAAACTTCATTTCTTTGCTATTTTTTCGTTAATTTTCGTCTAAGTAATAGAGAAATCAAGGGAATTTCGCTTTAAAATCTCAAAATAAGAAAAGAAAATGTTTCCTATAGTTAAATCAAAAATTCAAACGCACAATCATGATTTTAACTCAAATTTCTCACAGATGTGAATTTTATTCCAATTCCAACAATTTTCAACAAATAAATTCATGTTCATTCTTCTTCTTCTCCATCTTCATCTTGCTGTGAATTCCAGCAAATTTATCCTAATAGAGAATCAAGTTTTTTTCCACTATACCAGTGCTCAAGCCTAGCCGTCCCCTGATAAAACCGTTCACCATACTCATCTGATTCACATGGTGATTGTTCGGTAAACTTGTCTGCATGGTATTGTAAAAAATGAATTTTCAAAGACATTTTTACACCGATGCTACGGTAAGCAACGAGCATATTTTCAACGTGTATGCGCCAGTTTTCGTCACGATGAATTCCAAGTACATTTTCGATGACTCCTTTGACGCAATCCCAAGCAACGAGCTGAAAATTCGACAAACTGTTTTTAAATTGTTGGTCTCTCATCAAGCGTCGAATATCAGGTTCATTGAGTATGCCTGTAATAAAGTAATTCGAAAAAGTATGTGTTAAATATTGAATAAGTTAGGTTAGGTACGTATATAGTTTCACACAAGCCTTCTTTTATTTTCATTCCACTCAATCTTCGGAAAATTCGCTTCATCTCATTGAATACATTGCCTTCAGGATCTAGGGCCTTGATGAAATTTTTAACAATCCCAAGCTTGATATGCAGAGGTGGAAGCAACACTTTTACGATTGGCACAAGTGGAATTTCAACGACGTTTTCTCGACGCAATCTGAACCGTTGTCTCATAGGCCAGCTTCTATTGGCATATTGGTCGCCGGCATATCGAGTATCCCATAAACATATAAAACACATGGTTTTCGTATATCCCGTCTGCATTCCTCTCAAAAGAGTTATCACCTTCAAATCTGCACAAATCTTCCAACGATGGTCTTCATATTTCACCAAATCAAGGATTTTTTTCAATGATTCGTTAGTTTCTTTCGTTTTTGTGCTGATGGCAATCGGGACACTGTTTTTTGAGTTTGTGACATGAAGCAAAACCGCCTTGAGACTACTTTTGGACGAATCGATGAAAAGACGCCAGTCTTCTGGTTTATACTCATGATGAATTTTTAATACCAATTCCTTGATATCAGTGCAGTACGCGAATGAATTGTCTTCGATGGATTTGAATAAAGCAGTGAACTGTCTATGACGGCCTATTGCTCCATATACTTTCACATCAGGTGCTAAGACATTCTTTTTTTTCAATTCCTGAGTTAAAATAATGGACTGACGCTGCGATAATTTCAATCGACGATTAATTTTATCCAGGTCTTTTTTAGAAAATTCGGCATGATTACATTGTGGAGATACATTTGATGGTACACAAACCGATGCAGACGTTTCGCCAATAGTATCAAAAGTAGATGGAAAGTACTCTTCTGTCGGACTGGGTCTTTTCGGTATTGGAATGGATTCCGAATGTGGTAACGGCAACTGAAGAAACCGAGTTCCTTTGTGTTCAACTTTATGTTTTTTAGCTCTGTTCAATCCGACAATTTCATTAACATAAGCAAAACAGTCATCTGGATTATGTTCTTGAGGATTTGTCCAAATTACTGGAATGCCAAAAGGCATAGATTGGAATTCACTTGAAATAAAAATAGCTTCAATTGATATAATTTTGAAATAAATGATAAATCATTTCATTTTACCTCTTTTCCATCCACTCAATCTTATGACACAACAAGTACAAACGATTTTTGGAACCCAGTTCGCATCTTTGATTACAGTTTGGTTGAAATATTGTGTGTACGATTCAGCAATTTCTTCAGAATTTGAACGCTTGCTTGTCATTATAGTAAACTTTCCACAAATGTAGCAAAATTAAAAAATTTACTGCACGAATTCATTATTGATATTTTTACCAAATATATAACTTGTGTAAACAAAGAAACTTCAACAAGAAATGTCAAATTAAGAAATATCAGAACTAAGACGATGAAAATGGCACACAAATATATAGCAAAATACGTAGTAACATCAACAAAACTAATAAATACGTATTAACAGTGACATCTGTAGGAAATTTGAGTAAAAATCATGATTGTGCGTTTGAATTTTTGATTTAACTATAGAAAATGTGTTTTCTTTTCTTATTTTGGGATTTTAAAGCGAAATTCCCTTGATTTCTCTATTATTTAGACGAAAATTAACGAAAAAATGGCAAAGAAATGGAGTTTTTTGGACATTTTGTTAAGAAACGGTGTTTGAATGAGGTTTTCCTATGTTGGTATATTCAGAAAAGTTGTTGGCCATGACAATAGCTAAAATTTTGCCGAAGACATTAAAGCCATTTCCGAACGGTTGGGAATTACAAGCATATAATGTACTGAAGTCATAAGCGACGAACCCTACTAAAATCAGCTAACTTCAAAGGCGAATATCTCCTAAACAAGAGCTAACTTTCAAAAACGGTGGTTACCACTGGATTCAGCGTACCCGATATAGGTTTACTAGGTATGTCTCCCGCGTGTTAGAATTTTGAAGTGTCATTTTCACGCACTGTGTAATTATTGTTGAATACAGACATTCTTTATATTCTTAAAATCACTGCTAGTTCATTTCTTCCCTTTTTCCTATACATCAACCAAATTCTCTCGCTGTATTTATTTACTTTATTCATTTATCTATTTATTGATCATACAAAAAATAGTAACTGTAGGTTACAAAAAATATGGATGAACGGGAAACCCCCTTTAAACAAAGCAAAACATATGAAATGAAAACAATGAATAGAGTGAGTACTGTGATATTGAACAAAATTCAAAGTGACCAGATCGCATTAATTGCTTTTCTTCTGAAGGTTCTAAGAGACACAGAAAAAAAATCGAGGCAATGAACACTGTTCGGAGAGTACGGTAGAGAAAAAAATTCAAAACATAATTGCACCTATGCATTCGAACATTGAACAATGATGTGTGCCGTGTACGTCTTTATGGCAAATTCAAATCAATTTTATTTAACAGATCCGCGCAATCTACAGTACGGTTCAATATTCCAAACAAAAAGCGTGACACGTTCCTCCGGTTATCAACAGTATCCAAGCTGGACATGTCCCTCACAATATCAAGATTTATTTACTCGGTAAATGTGAACGGTAAACTAAATATCTTAAAAATCTTTTTCGGACTGATTCTGGCGGAAAAAGCTGAGACACATCAATTTTTGATTGGAGGGCGGCCAATTTTTGAGTTGACTCAAAGCATGTAATTTTATTTCCGTCGGAAGCTGCTAAGTCAAAATTCATAATAGGGAAAGTGGGTCGAAAGACATATCTTTGGAAAGGTATTCTAATGATGATAATGTTTTCAACAAGAATGCATGCATAACATATTTCGATGTTTGTGCACGACAATATTTGGATGTGAATGTCCTAGGTCGGTTGATTGGCAGAAGAGGAACAGAGTCGAGTGACTTGATTTCATTACTTCAGATATCTTCCAATGGCGTCATCTTAAATCGAAAGCATATGCTAAGCAACCTAAAAACTTGAAATAGTTGCGCAGAAGAATACTTTCCGAATGCAGAATTTCTTCAAAATGTTAAAAGAGAATTCGAGCATCGCTTGTATTATTGTATTGAGATGGAGCCATGTTACTTGATCCACCTGGATCGAGCTGCTGAGGGTAGGAAGTTGATTGAGCATCTTCTTCTTCCTACTGTGCCTTATCCTCACTGGATGTTGGCGATCATTTTTTTCCCGGTCCATTGTCTAAGATTGGCTAGCCATCAGATTCGTCGTCTTCCAGGTCCCTTCTTACCGTCAATCTTTCCTTGCATGACCAGATGGAGGATTTCATACTTATCATTCCGCATTATACGCCAAAAGTATGCGAGTTTTCTCTCTTTAATAGTTCCCATAACATCTCTATCTTTGTTTATGCGTTCGAGAACTATATCATTCGTTACATATTCCCAACATGCGACGGTAGGCCTCTATCATCTTACAAACAGCATAAGTCAACGTCCAAGACTCCACACCATACATCAATATAGAGAACACATAGCACCTCAATAGACGAGTTCCTATTTGTAAATTCAACTTAAGGTTACATGAAACAGCTTTCATGTTGTTGAAGTAGGCTCTGGCTTTCTCAATACGTATTTGGATCTCTCTAATCTGTTCCCAGTTATTCTTCAGATTCTTTATGGTTGTAACTGTTTCAATGGGAGAACCTCCGGCATAAAATTGTACGTGAGGTGGGTTATGTTTGCTTATTATCATAATTTTCGTTTTGTACGTATTAAGTCCCATGTTGTATTTTTCGCAAACTTGTACCACGCTTTCAATGAGCCTTTGCAGTCCGTCACTTGTGCTTGCCAAAAGAACCGTATTGTCCGCGTATCTCAGATTGTTGATTAAAACACCATTCAAGAAATCAATCTCAATCTCGCCAAGAGCTTCCCGAAACAGTTTTTCAGAATAAACATTAAGAAGCAGCGGGGACAACACACATCCCTGTCTAACGCTCGACGAATCTGGAATCTCTGCGATTCCATTTCCTCCACTCGAACAAACGCCTCCTGCTTCCAATAAAGATTAGAAATGCAACTAAGATCCTTATCGTCAATTCGATACTCCTGCAATATTTATATTTCCCTCTGATGGTTGATCATTCCTGAACCCAAACTGAGTATCACTAATGTCTTGTTCTAGTTTTGGGTAAATTCGTCCATGATTTACCATGCTCCGAATTAACTCAAAAGTAGGTCCCGCTCCAATCAAAAATTGATGTCTCTCCGCTTTTTTCGCCAAAATCCGTCCATCTTGAGATATAGGGGTAACAAATTTTCATTGAAACACACAATACTAATGTGTTTATTGATAGAATTTAAAAAAATTCAATATCAGAGTCAATGAACAATATCGTAGTTTTACCAATATAAAACTAATTGTAATTACGTGACCCATTAAATTTTAAAATATAACATACGTCTAAAAATTATATTAATAATTGTGAATCCTTGAAACTAACGAATAGGTAGATTTACCAATAATTCCCCTTAATTATTTCGCTTCCCGCCGAGCGATTTGGATAATACTTTTAATGCATTTGAATTGTGGAGGCCGTTACTTGATGTAGATCCATGATATAAATGAATTTTAATAGGATATGAATAGGATATTCTATAAAGACTATAAAATATTCAACAGTTTAACATTCTGCGGTTCTGCAAGTACAAATATTAAATCCTTTCTCGTCAAACAAAATCTTAATATAACTTTCAAAACTTCTAATAACTTAGGTAAACATATTAAAAATAATAAATATCTTGTTGAAAAATCAAGTAAATCAGAATCTATAAACTCAATTGCGGTTCTTGTGATAAAATTCATATCGGTAAGACCTATAGGAGTTTTGGCATAAGAACATCTGAACATAAACGTAGCTTCGATAAAAATAAATCTGATTCAAATTATTCAAACCACCTAATAAAAGAAAACCATTCATTCAATAAAAACTTTGACATATTACATATAAAATCAAAAGTTCAAAATTAGATCTCCTAGAAGCATTAGAAATAAATAGATACAAACATTCGGACAAGCTTTTGAATGAACAGGTAGATGTGAATTACTCACCCCTACTTAACTTGTTTAATTAGTTTTTATTACTTTTCATACTATCTGTACAATGGCTCGGTGTGGATTTTCCTGTTATTCATCCAACTTGTTCTACGATTTGTTTATAATACCATACTCTTCATTCTGTTTTTCATTCTTGATAAAGCTGCTGTGTCAGCGAAACGTCGTCGAGTTTTTTCAAATAAAGTGTAGATTAAAGTTAAACCTTGTGCTTTCTATCTCATTTACTTTTAATGCAATCCATCAAATATAAATTGTTGTACCTTAGTATAGTTTTAGATTTGTATTTTTCTGATGAAAGCGCTGTCGTTGAAAAGCGTTACAAATATAGCTAATAAATGTAAATCAAATTTTTTTTCATTTATCATGCGAAATGATAGTGAAATTTAATTCATTCAACTCACGAATGAATGAAAATCCCAATACACTGACAATGAATGAATGAATATTTCGCCCGCCCGATAAAACCACAACGGTATAATTTAAACGTCCCTCTATTGGGTTACCGGCCTTTCAAAACAGTCATTCTGATTGTCACATAAAAAGCCCTCAGAGCATTAGGTATAACGAAACGCCCTGAACCACCCAGCATTATGCGTCTACGCCTTTCGACCCTTGTCACACTTATCTTTAGATCCTTTCGATCCGACTTTCAGACAAAAAATTATTCTTATCGTGACCAGACTCTGCTTAAAGCTTAACAAATTGCTCGTTGATGTCAACGTGGTTATGTTTTGAATCTGACTTTTATTTTTTGTTTGGGTATTTCTGGGAATATTTATCGGGTATGATAAACTTGTCAGTGTTTTTTTGTTGGTGAAATATGCTCAAACTGAGATTATGATTAGACAAAAACTTCTACTCATAAATCATAACCGGAACAATTTTTTTAATTTATTAGTTAATGATTAATTAATTAAACTTTCATCTGCATTAATTACATGCTAAATTGAGTCAAAAAATAAATTTATGAATCATTGTATCGGTTTTTTTGATCGAGAATTTCCTTCAATCAGGAAGTACTGAAAACTTTTAGAGGACCTGCCAACCTAGGTAAAGACTAGAACCCGTTCAATCTATTGAGATATTTCAGAAAAATCTAGGTTAGGATATGGAAAATTTTTTATTTTGCAACATAATGAATAATAAAATAAAACAAGTTACTATGTTTTAACTATCACTAATTTATTGATATAAAGAATGACAACATTTTTACATTGGTTGGACCGTTTTCGAACATACGTCCATTATCAACAACAAGCTAATGAAAACTGAATACTCATATACAATACAGGAATTACCATCAATAAAATACTAGTAGAGGTCACAGTAACTTGAATAATGGGGATTGGTAGGTGATTAAGTCTACCTGGTCGTTAGGGAGCTTAGCCCTTTCTACCCTAGATGCCTTGAAAATTTCCATCGTTTCAAAGAAGTTGAGTTTATAAGATTTATCACAGGAATGAAGAATTTTTAGCTGTTGAAGTTCTGGAAAGGGATGACATTCATTCAGATAATGTGCAGCTAAAGCTGAATCATATTTCTGATGTAGGAATGACCGGAAATGTTATTTGTATATAGCCTTGAAAGAGCGTCCTGTTTGACCTATATAAAAGAAATTGCACTCAGAACATGTTAATTGGTATACTCCTGATTTTTCGAATTTATCGGTTTTATCTTTTGTGTTGAAAAGCAGGCCTGACAATTTGCTAACTGGTTTGAATGCAATATGACCTTTTTTACTATCAGACAAAACTGTAGCAACCTGTTATGACGTGTTCCCAAAATATGTTAGAGACATAAATTTTTCGGGCTTTTCTCTCTTGGATTGGGGATATATCATGTTGAATGTGTTGTTGCGTATTTTTCGGTTAATTAAACTCTCTATTGCTTTTATATCGAAGCCGTTGTTCTCTGCTATTAACATAATGGTGTTAAATTCTGATTTTCGGTCCATGTCCGATAAAGGCAAAGAAATCGCTCTGTGAATCATGGACTTGAAGGCTGCTATTTTTTGAGAGTACGGGTGAAATGAATCTATGTACGATGGTTTTCTGAAGATATTAATTGATAAACGGTTATTATTCTCTCGGGTAATTGTTAGATCTAAGAAATTGATTTTACTATCGACTTCTGTTTCTACTTTGAACTCAATTTTAGGATGAATGTTATTAATGAAATTCAGGAAGATTTCTAGTTGTCTATTTGTTCCAATGAAATAGGCTAAAATGTCATCAACATATGGGTACCAAAATAGAATATGCCTTTTCGTCAAAGGTGACGTCATAATTTTAGTGTTTTCCAAAATTGAACATGAAAATTTCAGATAGAGTGTGTTTCACATCGTGTCACAAGAGGTTATTATTCGATTTCTCAATTCTTCTACAGTGTTCACTGGAGTGGTATAAACTAAACTTTTCAGATATCCCCATAAGAGAAAGTCTGAACTATTTAAGTCTAGGGACCTAGGAGGCCATGGTTCTGGCTCACCCCGACCTAGCCATCGAATTATCGATCACATTTAGTGAGAATTGTTTTTGATGATGAGATTCTTCAATCAAATGGGGGTTTTCCTCAGCCCAATAATGCTTATTGGGAAACCTTGTGATAGTAGTTCTCGAAAAGTTAGATTCGTCTGTGAACATTATTTCACTATCAAAATGAGCATTTTCGCTAATTTTATCTAAGAACCATCGGCAGAAATTCAGTCTTGAAATAAAATCTCGAGGAAGTAAAGTTTGGATGCGTTGAATATGAAACGGGTACAAAAAAAGTCGTGGTGAATCCTCCAGAGTAAAACATGTGAAATATTCAACTGATTTCCAATTTTTCTTGTACTCACATGATGATTCAAATCAATACAATTCAAAACTGCTTCCTCAATATCTGGAGTTCTTATAGTTTGAGTTGCACCTTTTAAATGATTATTCGCAGTAAAAGTACCAGTTTCCCTCAACCTTCTGTAGATATTTGAAAATGTTCGCCTGTCTGGTGTTACTCAATTTAGAAAGCGCACCTGATATAATCGCCTAGTTTCTGTTGTGTTTCCGTCAGCCAGACCGTACATGTAATGGATATCAGCCAATTCGGCGTTAGTAAAATTAGCCATTTTTTCTTACAGCAATAACTTCAAAAGTCTCAAAACTAATCGTTAATTTGATAAATAATGGGATCAGACACTGATTCAACTTAGCAACTGTCAAAATAAATAAATAAATGAAAAACCAAAGCCCACCACTCATTTTTTTGATTAGAAATGCTTTCAATTTAGCGAATGTATACAATCGTTTGATAGTTTTTTGCTCGAGAACGGTCGGATGTACGAAAAAATAAGAAATGTCCAAAAATTTCTGAATTGAACGAAGATGACGAAAATTGGTTTCACGCTGATCAGTGGCGTACTGCAAAAATGTTATTTAAAGGCTATAGAAGACAGCTAAATGTTAAAAAGGAGCCACAAAATAGAGCTATGTATCGTTCTATCGGTTTTATGCGATCGAGAAATTCCTTCAATCAGGAAGTACCGAAAACTTTTATAGGGGGCTGCCAACCTAGGTAGAGACTAGAGACCATTCAATCCATTGAGATATTTCAGAACAATCTAGGTACCTTTCAAAGGTATCAATAGATTATTTGTAAACTTGTGAAGTTTGTATAGCTCAGATGAAAAGCAATGAATGCAAACTGTCAATTGTGTGGCGATTGTAGAATGCCGGCAAAAACATCAACAAGCACACGCAAGCTTTCACGACTCTAAAACATGATGACTTTGTTTAGAAACACGGTTTTAACATATTTCAATGGCAGAGTACTAAATAATATTGGACCAAGAGCTTTGAAATTTACGAAGAGTATTCAAATATTATAAATTTCTTCAGGCATCACTACATTTACATGTTTTCCACATTCCAACGGTATATAAATATTTCGAGTGATTAAAATCAATAGACAATTGGAAGAAAGCACATCATGCAGAATGGATTCAAAACAAATGAAGTCTACTACGACCGTATCAAACGTGTAAGCTCAGTAAGTTGAGAAAAATGATTCAAGAGAAAAGGGAGAAAAAACTTGAGGAAAATTTCCCTCTTACCCGTCGTTGATGCATCAGTAACAGCGAACCTACAGGAAATGTATCAACGCAACTCAACTAAATGCACGACAGAAATATTCAGCGAATTCCACAAATTTATTTAGGATATCTGAAGAATTATTAACAGTGATTCCTACCAAGGTAAATCTCAACATCACACCAATCTTAAGGTTGATGATTTCAATAACTATTTCTCCAGTGTGGGAGCTATCATGACTGAAGGAAGAGAATCAACATTCGTTGTCAATGCATCAGAACTTGACAGGGTACCAACTAGCAACTTATATTTTTTCTGATCCCAACCGATTCGCATGAAGTTGAAACTCACATTAATAAACTATTCAACTCTGCTTGTTTCGATGTACTTGGATTAAACAGTAGAATTTTGAAGAGTATTTGCGATATCATTGGGCTGCCCCTGTCAAAGGTAAGGTGGTGGAATCTATTCTAAAAGAGAGACTTTCAAACTCTCTCGAAAATAATAATATATTATCACCTTCACAGTACGGTTTCAGGCCGGTAAATCCACAATAGGAGCACTTTCAGACTTGGTGTCTGAGGTAGTTGAGGGGTTTGGAAAAGGGTGAACAAACAGCCTCGCGTTTCTTAGATTTGGCCAAGGCTTTTGATCTTGTGCTACATACCATTCTTCTCCAGAAATCAGACCGCTGTGGTATAAGAGGAGTTCCACTGAAACTCCTCACCTCTTAGCTGAAGGATAGGCTTATGTGTGTCTGCTTGGAGTTCTGAGTTCTTACCCATAAAAACAGGCGTACCCCAGGGCTCTGTGTTGGGGCCACTGCTCTTTTTGATTTATATCAAAAACTGACTATCTCACTTGAAAACAGTAGGCAGCGTTCTCTTCGCTGACGACACCTCTTTATATAAAACCAGCAAGGACCCACAAATGGCAAATGAATGAACTTTGATCTATGGTTGAGAGCAAATTCTTTCAAATTAAACAAAGAAAAAACCCAAAACTTGACGATTTCAAGCAGTTATAAACTTTCAAATGGCGACACAGCTAAAATACTAGGTATTACCTTAGACGGAAATTTAACGTGGGGAGCACATGTCAACACGTTGGTCCCTAGATTGTCATCAGTGGTGTTCTTGCTTAGAAGACTTCAATATATGGGACACGATGAGGCTAATCTAGGAATGATTTATTTTGCCCTCTTTCACTCGGTCATGGCTTATGGAGTTTCTTTATGGGGAAATTGTTCAACAATGGAGAAAATCTTCAAACTCCAAAAAATAGTATACGTATTATCGGTCGTGCTGAATACCGTGCACATTGTGTGCCTATCTTCAGAAGACTTGGTATACTGACACTTCCTTCATTGTACGTATACGCCACTCTCATAAACATCATTCAAAGTTATAGGACTACAAAACGCATAGCTTCAACCATCAGGAAAATACAAGACAAAAAGATTTTCTAATAGCACCAAGATACAGATTGGCTAAGTCAGAAAGAAATTCTACCAATTTGAACAATTACAACAAGCTGCCCCTGGAGTGGAGAGCTCACAACTAAAAATTCAAAGATGAAATTGAAAAATTGTTAGGTGAAAGATGCTTGTACTCACCAGCGGAATTTTTGTGTTAATATTTATTACGTCCTTGTATGTATGTTAGTATTCGAATTGTGTATTTATCAACTGAGTAATCTATATTCTTTTTTTTATTTATTTAACTAGGTATCTTCAATTGATTTATCATAAGCAATCAAAGATTGTAACCATGATGAATAAAGCATACATTATGTGAGTATGTTCTAATCAAAGTGTGGAATCAGAATGATTACGTTTACATTTCATTATTCAGTATAACCAGAAACAATGGGTTAACTACACCTAGTTTGATATACAGGGTACTTCAACGAAAACTAAACAGAGGCTATATCTACCAAGATATTCATTTCTGATCAAAACGCAAAAACAGGTCAATTTTTGTTTCAAGGGGAAGTCTTTTGGGGTACAAAACTTGCCTGAAATATCAATCCCCTAAGCAGGGGTTGCAATCCTTGAACATTTTCAATAGGGAAGATGAGTCGAGTGATGACTCAAAAGAAAGGTGGTATCTTGAACGAATTTCCATTTTTAATTGAAAACTGTAAAAGATACTGGATGAGCAACTGAAAGATAGGGAAGACTATTTCCCTGAGACTATTCAAGTTTCAGTGAAGTAAAATGGAACAGATCCATGATGATCAATGGCAGTCATCATCAAGTACCATCCTCATTTCGAATTTCAACCTCTAGAGCAGGGGTGATCACCTTTGAAAATTTGGAAGAGGGTAGAGGGGTTGAATGATACCTCGAAAGAAAGGTATTATCTTTGTCTGCATCCCCGTGAACGAATTCTCATTTTTGATTGAAAAATGTAGGAGATACAGAGTGAGCTACTGAAAAATAGAAAAGACTATCTATCGCCCTGAGCTATTCAAGTATTAGTACAAAAAAATGGAACAAATTCATTCCAGATCGAAGGTTGTCATCTTCCGAAACACCATTCACATCTCAAATTTCAACTGTTCCATTTTTTTGCACTAATACGTGAATAGCTCAGGGCGATAGATAGTCTTCTCTATTTTTCAGTAGCTCACTCTGTATCTCCTACAGTTTTCAATCAAAAATGAAAATTCGTTCACGGGGATGCAAATAAAGATAATACCTCTCTTTCGAGGTATCACTCGACCCATCTACCCTCTTCCAAATTCTCAAGGGTGGTCACCCCTGCTCTAGGGGTTAAAATTCGAGATGAGGATGGTACTTGATGATGACTACCATTGATCAGCTTGGATATGTTCCATTTTACTTCACTGAAACTTGAATAGTCTCAGGGAAATAGTCTTCCCTATCTTTCAGTTGCTCACCCTGTCTCTCTTACAATTTTCAATTGAAAATGGAAATTCGTTCAAGGCAATGTAGATAAAGATACCACCTTTCTTTTGAGTTATCACTCTACCCATCTTCCCTATTCAAAATGTTCAAGGATTGCAACCCCCGCTTGGGGAGTTGATATTTCAGGCAAGTTTTGTACCCTAAAAGATGTCCCCCTCGAAACAAAAATTGACCTGATTTTGCGTTTTGATCTGAAATGAATATCTTGGTAGATATAGCCTCTGTTCAGTTTTCGTTGAAGCACCTTGTATATCTGGAGAAATGCAGAATAGATTTATAGATATTAAAATAATCCTAGAAACAAATGTAGACTTACCTCACAAACTGGTAGCAGCAAATCTCCAAAGGGTAAAACAAAGAAAGAAGATTATTTAAACATCAGAATTTGTAGACCAAGAAAACACTAAAGGAAAGATTATATGAGAAGAAGAAACAAAAATTGACCTGTTTTTGCGTTTTGATCAGAAATGAATATCTTGGTAGATATAGCCTCTGTTTAGATTTCGTTGAACCACCCTGTATAATAGGTATAGTTAGCACTTTCTTCCTCACAACAGTTGGATCTAGACACTTGAAAATGACGTAACTGTCGAAACCGTTCCTTTGAATCAAAAATAAACATTGCGGAAATCAGACAGAAGCATATCATTTTTATAGGCTTCTATTTTTTTCTTTTGTGAATTCATGTTTCTCCAATATCGACATTTTTTAATTTGTGATAATCATATTGAATTATCAAAGTTTCATTGACAATTGAAGAGTGAGGGTTTGTAAAATATATAGAATTATTAAAATGAGGATGGAAAGATTCACATGTATTTGTCGTTTCAAACAAAGCAACAGATGCGTCTGCCCAGATTGATTGTCAAAGTCTGAATTCGTAAAAAAGTTTTTATACAAGTAATTCGAGAATTGATCTAGCATTTCATCTAGTACTTCCACCTCTTGGCGCTTCAAGAATGAAGGCTCAAAACAATATCGGTGCCATTTGCCGATTTCAGATCATTTTTCTTTATATTCAGAAGTCAAACAGGATCTTTGAATCTGCCGGTGCCCAGTTTGTGTGAAACATTCATCCTATAATTTCTGTATTTGGCCAAATATTTCGCAAGGCATGGCGATAGCAGATTCACCAACTGTTCGAAGAAATGCTCGGGATTTATCTTTAACGCAACTCCATTTAGATTCTCCTGATGCTAATTTAGGATTATATTATTCATATTTGAAACACTGATGAACTACGAGAATTTTTCCTCTTTGACCAAGCATGTCACTCAAACTTGGAGCACTATTATTCTCAAACTTAGCCTCTTTTCACGCGATAATTGATACCAGAACCAGGAGTAGGATCTTGTAAGAGGAGAATTACTGAGAACAACAACTTCAATTCATTCGCGTTTTCAAAGGGCTAACGCATGGAAAGGAGTGTACAAAATGTCAAGAGACCAAATTGGTTTCCGAGATTTCAATCTCGAACCAAGTAGACTCCGAAGTTCGTGGATTACAAGGAAAAGTTCCAAAGGAGAGTGACACTAATCCCAACTCTTTCCTTTTTCAAAGTTGATTGCCTACGGATGTATGGAGGACTTAGATTGTATAAGAAATACAGCCAAGGAATGGTGGTTGAGATAACGATACCACCTCTGAAAATCATAACATAATTCAGTTCGGGATCAATTCTATTGATATTAGTTCTGTCTAACCAGACAAAACCACAATACGCAATTGTCGATAATAGGCCAGAGTAAGATCCGAAGTGCGAAGAGTGTTCAGGATAATTTACTATTATGGGATTTGAGAAGCAATGAAGAGTCCAGTGTGGCACCAAGATATTTGTAATAGAAACTTTGATTAAGTAGAGAATCATCAACAAAATACCCTTGAATGTCTATCAATGATATGATTATTCAGATGAAAACTAGGTAGTCACAACTTGTTCGTTTGTTTCGGAGTTATCATGGCGAAAAGAGCAATAATATTGGCATAAGTGTACTTATCAGACAAATGACATATATAATTTGAATAAAAAGGTACAAGAACAGATCCCTGCAGAAGATTTCATAGACTACTTTCACACGAAGCCCTCTGTCGGACAACATATACTCGAATAGCTTAACAATAATACTACAGTGAACAATCTTATACTTTTTTAACAGGCCATCTTTCCACATCATATTCCGTAGAAAGATGCAAGAATGCGACTGCAATATTAATTTCCTTTGAAATCTCGACTCAATGAACGTTGTTATACTCAGGACTTGATCTGATTTAGATAAGAGGGGAGGACTGAGTCGAGAAAAGACTCAAGAACAAATGATCAACAAATAAGTGAAACAAAAAGATATATGCAGATGTAGAAAGAAAATAACAAAAATGAATATATAAAAATTTTGTTATTTTCTTTCCACATTCCACGTTTAATGTAGGTGTATATAAAAAATGAACAAAAAAAAAGAACACTCTGTCACAGTAAACCAGGGGTGGTCAAACGGTCGATCGCGAATGCTTTTTGAGTAGATCTCGAGTAAAAGTAACTAGACTACTCATCAAAGGAACGCGCAGTACTTGTCAAAAAAATGCAGCGTTTGACCCGTATAGGTTGTAAGGTTTTTGTAAGGTCGAATTCCCATAGGGCATTAGTTTGGGGATCAGTGAAATACAAATGCTCGTTTTTAACGGCCACGGAAAATGGTAATAAGTGGGTACCCTCGTAGACAACTTATCTCTCTTTTTCTGGAAAATTTGTACTTTCAATTCTGTAGTAGATGCCTCCTCTCATATCTACCCAGTATATCCTCCGGGTTCTATAGTCTATTGTTATTCCCGAAGGCATGCCTAGATCGGTATCAACAAGCACTTCTCTTTTTTGGTCTCCAATTTTTGCTCTTTCGATTGTTGGCCTTGTTATGAGTAAATTTGTCCAGTATATATACCTATAAAAGAATATAATTTTAATCAGTTCCCTCAAGAAATATATTAGGTATGTTATAATGGTTGCTAATTGTAATAAAGAAATACATTATGTTCCAATGAAAATTTGGGAAATTAGGAAACGAAAAGTACGTGATTTGATATCTTGTTTGAAAAAAGGACAAACCATGTTCACAAGACCAGTCAAACAATCAAAAGCTTCTACGATCACGTCATTTAAAATATGCCATATATTGGCGAAACACTAGAAACCATTCGAAGATGGATCGGTTGCGAAGGAAGCATTTATTGAAGCGGGTGAGACTTTATTTGGAGATTTTAAAAATAAAACAGAAATTATGTCTGCTATTAGAGAACTTCAGTTTTCTCGTCCGACTGTCACAAGGCGTATTGAAGTCATGAGTCGCAGAACATGGCAGATAAACTAAAACATGATATCATGAAATGTACATACTTTTATTTACAATTCGACGAATCCACCGATATGACAGACACTGCCCAGCTGTATATTTTTATTCGGATGGTATTCAATGATATGTTGGCTAAGGAAGAATTTTTGACAATCATTCCTCTGAATGGAAAGACCCATGGCGAATATATATATGACAGACGGACGTCAGGTGGTTGAGTCACGGAAAATTCCTTAAGAGGTTTTTACCCGAAATAACAGCTTTTCTAGAGGAAAGAGAGTGATGACACTCAGTTGTTGTTGGCTAACTGATTTGGCATTTTTGACTGCCATCACAATGCACTCAAACACCATTAACTTGGAGCTTCAATGTAAAGGAAAAATTATTATTCAGCTGATTAGCGCAGTAAACGCATTCAAAAGTAAATTGCAACTTATAATAGATCAACTGAAAAAAGAGGATCTGAAACATTTTTCGTCTTTTAAAGCAAGGATTCCTCAGTTGAATTATGATACGCATGAAGCTGAATTATCAAATATTTTGGGACAATTCCAAACGCGTTTTTATGATTGCAGTAAATTGGTAAATACAGCATAATTTATGAGTTATCCTTTTTCTTGTAAAAATATTGAGGAATTAGCTACTGAAAAAGCAAGTCAGTTCAATATGAACTCATGTTCTGTTGAAAATGAGTTGGTGCAGATTATATTAGATATATCTCAAAGCTACAGCAGTTGATATAAATTTCTGGTGTTTTATATCTGAAGGTGAATATCCGAATCTAAGGCAAATCGCTCTTCAACTTACGGTAATGTTTGGGTCAACTCACTTGTGCGAGTCTGCATTTTCTGACATGAAGACAATCGACTAACTGACGATCATATGTCATCATGCTTGCGATTTGTACTCAGTGGTTACGTATCTTATGAAAAGTATGCTGAGGACATGTAGTGCCAAGCTTCAACATCCAAAGTCACTCCTCATTTAAGTTTAACACTATATGTAACTTTTATTTTGTAACAACCAATAAACTCGCAATTTTGAATAAATACGAGTTTTTTCATTGATATTATAGAGAAGAACCTAACTAAATCTAACCCAAACCTTGACTAAAATAATGTATTTTGTGCGGAAAGCTAATATCTATATATGCTACGGTACACCCTACCTAGGTAGGTAGGTACATACTTGCAGCCTCTCAGAGTCGATCGTAAGTAGTCTAAAAATATTGAAGTAGATCGCCTGCAGTTCAAGTTTGAGCATTCCTGCTTTATAGGAACCCATCGTTGTCTGTTCGACTGTACGTTGGTATGCCTGTTAAGACTCATTTCTTCAGGAGAGCGTGCAAGAATCGAATTGAAATTTCTACTGAATACTCATATCTGCAGTCCCTTGCAACTTTGAGAAAAATTAAACTCTTCAGTGAATGCACCCAGTAAATATGACCGCCTGTATAGCATTCTGCTGCATCTTCCGACACTCGCTAAGGAATCAAAACCTATAAGGCACATACCGTAGTCATTTGAATTGTGGAGGCCGTTACTTGATGTAGATCCATGATATAAATGAGATAAAAACACAAGGTTTAACTTTAATCTACACTTTATTTGAAAAAATTCGACGACGTTTCGCTGACACAGCAGCTTTATCAAGAATGACAAACAGAATGAAGAGTATGGTATTATAAACAAATCGTAGAACAAGTTGGATGAATAACAGGAAAATCCACACCGAGCCATTGTACAGTTAGTATGAAAGGTAATAAAAACTAATTAAACAAGTTAAGTAGGGGTGAAAAATTCACATCTACCTGCTCATTCAAAAGCTTGTCCGAATGTTTGTATCTATTTATTTCTAATGCTTCTAGGAGATCTAATTTTGAACTTTTTGATTTTTTATGTATTATGTCAAAGTTTTTATTGAATGAATGGTTTTCTTTTATTAGGTGGTTTGAATAATTTGAATCAGATTTATTTTTATCGAAGCTACGTTTATGTTCAGATGTTCTTATGCCAAAACTCCTATAGGTCCTACCGATATAAATTTTATCACAAGAACCGCAATTTTGAGTTTATAGATTCCTGATTTACTTGAATTTTCAATTGACGAGATTTCCAATGAAACATACTAAGATGTCGTCAACATATCTATACCAATAAAGAAATTTGGAAATCTTAGTATGTTTCATTGAACTACTCGTCAATTAGACTTATTTTTTAATTTCATTAATTCCATCCATTTGAACATTAAATTCACGATAGAAATTGAACAGAACGATTCCATTAATTTTTGGACTTGAAAATCACTAAACAAAATAATAATCATGTTTTTTCGGTCTTTCGTAAACCAACACATACTGATACAATTATACATAACTACTCATTACATCCAATTCAACACAAAGTTGCAGCTTTAAACAACATGGTACATCGGTTACTCAATTTACCTTTATCAGTAGAAGATTATAATAAAGAGTTAAACATCATCAAACAGATAGCCATTAATAATTCATATAATCCGGATATGATAGATCTAATCATTCGTAAAAACTGTATCAGAAAGCAATAAATGAAGTATATCCTATTCATAAAGACTATAAAATATTCAACAGTTTAACATTCTGCGGTTCTGCAAGTACAAATATTGAATCCTTTCTCGTCAAACAAAATCTTAATATAACTTTCAAAACTTCTAATAACTTAGGTAAACATATTGAAAATAATAAATCTCGTGTTGAAAAATCAAGTAAATCAGGAATCTATAAACTCAATTGCGGTTCTTGTGATAAAATTTATATCGGTAGGACCTATAGGAGTTTTGGCATAAGAACATCTGAACATAAACGTAGCTTCGATAAAAATAAATCTGATTCAAATTATTCAAACCACTTAATTAAAAAAACCATTCATTCAATAAAACTTTGACATATTACATATAAAATCAAAAGTTCAAAATTAGATCTCCTAGAAGCATTAGAAATAAATAGATACAAACATTCGGACAAGCTTTTGAATGAACAGGTAGATGTGAATTATTCACCCCTACTTAACTTGTTTAATTAGTTTTTATTACCTTTCATACTAACTGTACAATGGCTCGGTGTGGATTTTCCTGTTATTCATCCAACTTGTTCTACGATTTGTTTATAATACCATACTCTTCATTCTGTTTGTCATTCTTGATAAAGCTGCTGTGTCAGCGAAACGTCGTCGAATTTTTTCAAATAAAGTGTAGATTAAAGTTAAACCTTGTGTTTTTAACTCATTTACATACCGTAGTCCTTAAATCACGAAATTAGGATTTCTATTTGCCAATCTAATAGATAATTATATACTTTCAAGCTTGTATCGAGCACTTATTGCGCCAGAAAAATTTGCACTAGACAGAAGGATCCTTTTTGTACGTTTGCACAAAAACATGCTCAATATCATGCCTCTACCTAACAGATTTTAGAATAGGACATTAGATTAAAAGAAATAGGGAGTAATTAATATTCCCAGATTATGCGCAGGTGTGCACTATAAATTCAATCGTTTGACCAATATGATGCGTCAAAACAAAAAAAAAATTGAGACTATTGATATTAAACGAAGTAAGCGGTATTTAGAAATGGTGAATCACCCAAACTCGGTGAGTAGGCGTGGGTTTAGTTCAACAATCAACAGGTAGAATTGGATTTGCCGCATTCTCCGACAAGTCGTCGCCATACTTCCATCTCTGTTCGCAGGACGGGGCAATGACCATTTTTCGTCTCCGTCGACCGCACAGGTGTATTTGGTATAGTTTTGCCTTCTTCGGCACCAATAATAACATACTATATAAAGCTATTTCTTTTTTACGCTTTCAGAATTCAAACACCTGAGGATACCGTGCCACATTATGTTTACAGCCGATGTATTGTCAGAAGGCAGAGACGTACCTTTTCCTTTTTCGAAGGGATTACCTGCACCGTATGGAGCGTTTTGATGAATTCGTTATAACGTCGCGATTGAACTACGAATTTCATTAAAAACGTTAACACTTTACTTATTCTTATCGCGCAAGTGTTCGGCATTAACAGAATTAAAAATTTTTTATAAAACAATCGTGGAATTCGTTATTATATATTTTGGGGTTCTAGCACTGAAGCTTACTGTTGTGGTATTGCCGTATCTTCTAATAGATCTTGACGTGATCACTTCTGAATTCACGAAACCTCTCAATTATAGAGGTAACCGCAACAACCTCACGACCCCTTTATAGAGCGGTGGTTTCGAAATACATCTCGGAAAACCGAAAACTGCTACGATTAGTGATTTGTGCTTTACTTGCTTAATGCAGTGTAAAAGGGCGGAGCAGGGTGTTGCAGTTTCGTCCTTATTAGAAATCGTCATGCCGTTTTCCGACATTCTAATGAATGTAACACAAATGATATAAAAAACACAAGGTTTAACTTTAATCTACACTTTATTTGAAAAAATTCGACGACGTTTCGCTGACACAGCAGCTTTATCAAGAATGAAAAACAAAATGAAGAGTATGGTATTATAAACAAATCGTAGAACAAGTTGGATGAATAACAGGAAAATCCACACCGAGCCATTGTACATTTAGTATGAAAGGTAATAAACTAATTAAACAAGTTAAGTAGGGGTGGGTAATTCACATCTACCTGTTCATTCAAAAGCTTGTCCGAATGTTTGTATCTATTTATTTCTAATGCTTCTAGGAGATCTAATTTTGAACTTTTTGATTTTATATGTAATATGTCAAAGTTTTTATTGAATGAATGGTTTTCTTTTATTAGGTGGTTTGAATAATTTGAATCAGATTTATTTTTATTGAAGCTACGTTTATGTTCAGATGTTCTTATGCCAAAACTCCTATAGGTCCTACCGATATAAATTTTATCACAAGAACCGCAATTGAGTTTATAGATTCCTGATTTACTTGATTTTTCAACACGAGATTTATTATTTTTAATATGTTTACCTAAGTTATTAGAAGTTTTGAAAGTTATATTAAGATTCTACTGTTAAAGGTAAATTGAGTAACCGATGTACCATGCTGTTTAAAGCTGCAACTTTGTGTTGAATTGGATGAAATGAGTAGTTATGTATAATTGTATCAGTATGTGTTGGTTTACGAAAGACCGAAAAAACATGATTATTATTTTGTTTAGTGATTTTAAGTCCAAAAATTAATGGAATCGTTCTGTTCAAATTCTATCGTGAATTTAATGTTTAAATGGATGGAATTAATGAAATTAAGAAATAAGTCTAATTGATGCGTAGTTCAAATGAAACATACTAAAATGTCGTTAACATATAGGAGTTTTGGCATAAGAACATCTGAACATAAACGTAGCTTCGATAAAATAAATCTGATTCAAATTATTCAAACCACCTAATAAAAGAAAACCATTCATTCAATAAAAACTTTGACATATTACATATAAAATCAAAATTAGATCTCCTAGAAGCATTAGAAATAAATAGATACAAACATTCGGACAAGCTTTTGAATGAACAGGTAGATGTGAATTATTCACCCCTACTTAACTTGTTTAATTAGTTTTTATTACCTTTCATACTAACTGTACAATGGCTCGGTGTGGATTTTCCTGTTATTCATCCAACTTGTTCTATGATTTGTTTATTATACCATACTCTTCATTCTGTTTTTCATTCTTGATAAAGCTGCTGTGTCAGCGAAACGTCGTCGAATTTTTTCAAATAAAGTGTAGATTAAAGTTAAACCTTGTGTTTTTTATCTCATTTATATCATGGATCTACATCAAGTAACGGCCTCCACAATTCGAATGTAACACAATTCATTTGGTCACAAATATAGGCCAATATACCAAATATACTGAGTGATTCACCAGTGGCGCGGTGCTCTGTGGCTCGTACACTCTTGAAGATTTCATTTTTGTTCGAACGGTATTGTATTTAGAAAGTAAGAATCTACTTCAGCAATTTATTTTGCAGTAAACAGGGTGTCTCAATTTTCTACAAAAAATTCATGGGTGCTTTTTTCAGTTTGGAAGTTTACTTTTTTGTTCAAGATTCAGGTGCGACCTAAACTCTGCTATAATGTCTTTAAGTAATAAGTTTTTTTGATGAGAAGTTTCGTCACAATATTTTTTTTTCCGTAAAAATTCATGAAAATAGGATCTCACATCATTGCATGCTCCTTCGGCCAGAGAGGATGAATACTTTTTTCCTTTCGTTTTCTTATTGCCCAAGGATAGCTTTATTGATGAATTGAAATAGATTATCCTCATATTATACAGGAAGGACTCAAAAAAATTATTGAATATTGTAATTTTAAAAATATCATATCTTGATTTCTTCAAATGGAACACCCTGTATTTCATTATTCATGTCAACGCATAAAATATTGTGCTATATTTTTGCAGAAGTAACCTTATCTTTATCTTCGATCATTTTCGAAATATTTGATTTTCTGTAAAAATTTTTGATGAAAATTCTCAAACCGTATCAAACTCATCAACATGCATCATTATTCGCAAGTTTTTTTTTATGTAATGATTCAAATAGTAAAAATGAAACCTAAACAAGATGATTCTCTTAACGTATGATAAAATCAAGAAGATTAAAACGTAAGTCGAGGTATGTGTTGACATTTTCCTTTATTTGTGCCTTCTGTCAGGTGTCCGGACATATCATATTCTGCATTTTACATGGTTAACTTATCAGTGTTTCGTTGTTAAACATTGGTAAAGTGAAGTTTGAACCCAATTTTCTCAATTGACCCATGAAATTTTCCAAAGAAGAAATGGTTCATAGTATTTTTATTCTGGGTGAGTGTGATAAAAATTCTTTGTTGGCAAGTAAAGTTTATGCACAAAGATTTCCTGATAAGAGGCATCCTGATGCTTTGAAAAACTTCTAATTAGATTTATCGAAACGGGTAATATCGCTTACAAAAACTTGAAAAACCAAAAACTGCTACAGCTGAAGACAACCAACCAGTTATCAGTTTTGTTGACAGTGACAGAGGACCCATATAAAAGCCAAAGAGAGATTTCTCAGTTAACAGATATAAGTCAAACTTCCGTCCAGAGAATCTTTAAAGTGAGTAAATTCCAGAGAATCTTGAAAGTGAATAAATTTCATGCATATCATGTACAGCTGCACCAGGAACTGAACAATCAAGACTATGAAAATCTAATCAATTTTTGCAATTGGGCAAGTGACAAAGTAGCCGAAAATCCAAATATGTTTAGCAGAGTTCTTTTCTCGGAAGAGGCTACTTTCCACACGAATGGGCTAGTTAACAGGCACAACATTCATTATTACGCCGCTATAGTAGATGGATATCTAATTGGGCCTCACTTTTTCACAGGCACCTCAAGAGTGAAATGTATTTAGATTTTCTGCAAAATCATCTACCAATGTTACTTGCCAATGTACCAGAGCATATAAGATAAGATTTGTGGTTTCAATAGGAGCACTGGCACATTACTCACATCAGATTAGGTTGAATGATGTATTTCTAAACAAATGAATAGGACGTGGGGGTCCTGTTAGATGGCCAGCTAGGTCTCCGGACCTTACAAGTCTAGATTTTTTCTTGTGGGGTTATATTAAGGGAATCGTTTACCAAATTCCTTCTACAACATAGCTGGAGAGTTCAACGGTCTTTTCTCAGAAGGAGTGAGTTCTGTCTACAAAGAAACGGGCAACATTTCGAACACTTAATGAAATATCTCAACACCTTACAGATCATCCCACCAACATCCAATCTATTACGTAAACACCTCAAAAGAGTCTAGGGAACACTTCTGAATATCGATTTATCGTATCCAGAACGATCAATATGGATGATTTTTTCAAGAAATGAACACCTGCATCAATTTCTCACCAAATCATGTAGAGTGCCGCAACAGATTTCAGTTTTTGTTAGAAAAAACTAAAAGTGTAGCTGATGCGACGTTGCTTTATAATCATTTCATGTATTCAGTGTTTGAAATCAGCTAGTTGGCACTATGTTTCTGTTGTAGGCACAAATAAAAGAATCAAGTTTTGTGATTCGACCATGGAAAGACGACATTTGACTAGAGAAGAGATGTTACGAGCCGTTGGCATGTTCCAAGCTGGGAGCTCACAACGGGAAGTATCCAGGGTTCTGGGAAGTAGCCCAAGTGTCATAAACCGTTTATGGTCGCGTTTCAATGAAACAGGTAGTGTAGAAGAACGCCATACAGGTCGTTTCAGGATTACTACAGTCGTACTATCACATCATCTCAATTAGCTCAAGAGCTATCACTAGTTCATAATGTACAAATTTCCGACCAAACTGTGAGAAATCGACTGCACGAAGGTCAACTCCACTACAGACGTCCTTTAAGAGTTCCACAACTGACCCATGGAAATCGCGCTGCTCGTTTAGCTTGGTGCCAAGAACACGTAAACTGGGATCAAGAGAGGTGGGCCACAGTTCTCTTCAGTGATGAATCTAGATTCAGTTATTATCCCGATTCGGGAAGAATTCGAATATGGAGGGAACCTGGAAAGCAAAACCGTCTCCAGCATGCTCAAGAAGTTGTTAGACAGGGAGGCGGATCAGAGATGTTTTGAGGAGGTATACGCCTTGGTGGAAGAACTGACCTCGTTTTCATACAGAACAACCTCACGGGAAATTCTTACGCAAATGAGATAGTTTGACTGAGAATAGAGGTATAAAACTCAACCTTCTGGAAGTACTTGAGATTAACAGATTTAGGTATTCCCCAGAAATTCTTAATGACCAGATAGATTTAAATAACTCACCCTTATTGAACTTGTTTCCTAAACACTAGTTCAAGTACAGATAACTGTGAATTGCCCTTCAGTCTATGTAAGTATACGTTCGCTAGTATTCTTGACAAACATACTGTGTATCGAAACGCGTCGAGTATTTATTAATATATTTTAGTGGAAATCTTTGTTCAATTATATTTTAATTAATGATTTCTCTTTCGAAAATACACTTACTTAGCAGTTTCCTAGGAACAGAACAAGCAAAATATAGGATCTCGAGTAACTTTGTTTCAAGATAATTTTTACTCACCGCTCTCACCAGATTTAAAACCTCTATTGCTGTATCCTTCAACTTCGAAAGTAACATGTAAAAGAAATGAAACTTAGAAATGAGGGCAGACAGGCCAACACGGACCTGTGAGACCTTTGTAGGGTTTTGTGATTTATTCGGGGAGATTTCAAAGTGAAACCTTACATTACCTGATTGTCATAATAGCTATCATCCAAAAACATTTTTCCCTATTCATCTCTGGCGAGTACCTCGCCAACATTTGTTCATCATTGTGTGAAAATACATGCCCTGTTTGCTTTTACGTGAGAATATGCAACTTTATATAGAAAATTGGTCTTAATTGCCACAAAAGATTCTTATAACCTGAAAATAGGCAGGTAGTTTACATTCCACTTTTTCTTTTGTTGATCTGTCTTTATATAGTGGAATCAAGGAGTTTAAGCTCTTTTAAATGGTACGTTTGTCTGATTGCGGTTATTCTTTCGGAAAATACGTCTGTTCATAAGGCTCATAAACAGAATTAAATGATTTCTGCCTCCGTAATTGGAATTTGGTTGAAATTATCTGGCCCACTTGTTTTTTTCCATATTTTATGCTCTCAAAGCCGTTCCTTGCTCAGGAATTCTCGTGTTACTTTCATTTCTTGGAAAATTGGGCCTGCTCAAGGTACGAAAAACAATCTGTTGGGTTTTTACGCATACTGGATTCATTAAGAATCACTCTCCAGTGGAAGTGAATTCGCGCGAAAAAATGAAGACGTAAATTATCCACTTTTCGTATGTTCGTGCGAGGAAACCCCCTTCCACTCCAGGCGAATCAGGAATTTCAGTCATTCTGTCTGTTTTGATGCGTAAAGGAAGACGATGCTCACTTTTATATGGTTCACATATTACATTATTCTTCTAGTAATACGAAATGAAATTGTCGCTCAAATTGAAATGAAACTACTAAAGAATGTAAAACCATTGAAAAAAGGCAAAGTTCCCAAAAAATTTGTTAATAGTTCCTGGCGACAATTACTGCATGACATCTACGATTGATACGCAAAGTCAAACCTTATAGCATTCTGATCCATTTCGTTCCGAATTTTGATGGGTCATTGGAACCTCATACGCGGTAAGTAGTTAGTTTTACTGGCTTCTTAATCTTCTACAGTCCCTGACATGTTCGATGGGATTGAAGTCTGGAGTTCGTGCAAGCCACTCCATTGAAGTGTTTATATATATATATATATATATATATATATATATATATATATAGGTCTGAGTCCTTGAATTTTCTTAAAGCTGGCTATTTATTTCCCGAAAGTGAAGGCAGAATGCTCCGGTTGTCCAATTCTGGCCCCTACTGCATATTTAAAGCGCCATAACAACGTCGCTAAGTTATATCATCAGGGGCTTGCTTTCAAATTGGGACTCAAGAAAGCTTGTGTCCAGAATTATCAATATGAGCCAATCAGCGTCATGAGAAACGATGAATATAAGCTTTACTAGGACACCCCACTCATCACAGATAGAGGAGTGGCCCACAATAGGCCTGACATAACCCTGTTTGACTGGAAAAATGAGAAAGCTGGACTGATAGATGTCACAGTTCCGTTTGACGAGAATATCGGGAAGGCCTATACACAGAAGATAACCAAGTACCAGGACCTGGCTTTAGAGTTGAGAGAGATATACAAGCTCATCTGTTGCCATAATGCCTCTGGTTATTTCAGATAATGGACCCAGGGTTACATCTGCCTTACCCGTTAATGGTGAAAAAATATATATATATATATATATATAAACACCTCAAAAAAGTCTTGGGAACACTTCTGAATATCGATATATCGTACCCAGAACGACCAATATGGATGATTTTCTTTAAGAAATGAACACCTGCATCAATTTCTCACCAAATTATGTAGAGTGCCGCAACAGATTTCAGTTTTTTTTATAAAGAACTAAAAATGCAGCAGATGCGACGCTGCTTTATAATCATTTCATGTATTCAGTGTTTGAAATCAGTTAGTTGGCACTTTGTTTCTGTTGTAAGCATAAATAAAAAATTTGTGATTCGACCATGGAAAGACGACATTTGACTAGAGAAGAGATGATACGAGCCGTTGGCATGCTCCAAGCTGGGAGCTCACAACGGGAAGTATCCAGGGTTCTGGGAAGTAGCCCAAGTGTCATAAATCGTTTATGGTCGCGTTTCAATGAAACATGTAGCGTAGAAGAACGCCATACAGGTCGTTTCAGGATTACTACAGTCGCCCAAGACCGATTTTTGGTTTTACAAGCCAGAAGAGATCGTACTACCACAGCATCTCAATTAGCTCAAGAGCTATCACGAGTTCATAATATACAAATTTCCGACCAAACTGTGAGAAATCGACTGCACGAAGGTCAACTCCACTAAAGACGTCCTTAAAGAGTTCCACAACTGACCCATGGAAATCGCGCTGCTCCTTTAGCTTGGTGTCAAGAACACGTAAACTGGGATCAAGAGAGGTGGGCCATAGTTCTCTTTAGGGATGAATCTGGATTTAGTTATTATCCCGATTCGGGAAGAATTCGAATATGGAGGGAACCTGGAAAGCAAAACCGTCTCCAGCATGCTCGAGAAGTTGTTAGACAGGGAGGCGGATCAGTGAATGTTTGGGAGGTATATCCTTCTTGGAAGAACTGACCTCGTTTTCATACAGAACAACCTCACGGGAAATTCTTACGCAAATGAGATAGTTTTACCTGTAGTGGTACCGTATCTCCAAACAATGAGTCAAAATCCACTCTTCCAACAAGATAATGCCCTCCTCATCGTGCAAGAGTTGTCTTGAACGTTCTTGAAGAGAATGATATCGATCTTTACCGTGGCCATCCTGCTCCCCAGATCTGAATCCCATCGAGCATGTGTGGGACACCCTAAAAGAAATCTCCTGCGTCAAAACGTCTTCCATAATGAACAGGAACTTCGATTAGCAGTTCAGGGGCTTGGAAGGACTTAGGCCAAAATGTAATAGACAATTTAATATTGAGCATGCCAAAGTGTAATTAATAACAGAGGTGGACGATGAATATAAGTGTTTCCGTATCGTTTCGAGAATACTAGTTCAGGATTTTTTTGTGTTTTACCAAATTTCGTCATTTTCAAATTTCAATTTTTTTTATAATAGGTGCTTTGGAGAAGTCAAATATTATTTTGTTTTCTTGAGAATACATTATATACAATACATCCTTGTATAAACCGAAAGATTTCTATAAATTCGAATCATCAAATTCATATTTTAAAGATATTGGTAAGTGTTCCCTAGACTTTTTTGAGGTGTTTAAACGCCTTTTCGTATCCAACTCTATATTTACTGAACGCCTTGTTATCTTCATTGATATTTATACTTAATAGTTCTTTAAGTTACATGGAACTCTCTCATATATTCCCCCACACATCCCTAGGCTAACGCAGTTTCCACTATTGTTTTATGGATACTGACTCATCAACCGTACAAATTTCAACACTATTCAGTACTATCCCAATTCAAGGAAACACATTCAATTTGAAAATCTCAACTTTCTCCAATTGAGCTAACATAAGAGGAAATTAACAAAGTTCCAACATTGATTCAAAAAAACAAATTGTTCAATTACCCTTTAGGCATAGAAATTCAATCATCAACTCGAATATTAAATCGCACTGGAGAAGTCAAATATTATTTTGTTTTCTTGAGAATACATTATATACAATACATCCTAACAAGTTCGAATCATGAAATTCATATTTTAAAGATATTGGTCGATTGCGATATTTTGACTTAATTATCTTCATTTCACACAAAATTCAGACTCGCACAAGTAAGTTGACCCAAACATTGCCGTCAGTTAAAGGGAGATTGGCCTTAGATTCGGATATTTATCTTCAGATATAAAGCACTAGAAATTGATGATGTAGCTTTGAGATGTATATCTGATATAACCAGCCATTTTTGTTTTTCAACATTTGAGTGTCATCACCTCTTTCGTCTAGAAAAGCTGTTATTTCGGGCAATAATTCTTGAAACCTTTCTAGGATTTTTCGCGACTCAACCAACTGACGTCCGTGTGAAAAACTAAATCAGTGTGTTCAGCTGACACCCTATCTTCCAACTGCAACTTAAAGAACCGCCGTTGCAATCTAAGTGCACAGATGGAATTCACATTTTTTGTTGCAATACCCATACTTTCCCCCGTGTTTAAAACTTTTCAACAAAACTTGTTGATGTATAATGCAAGGGAATGAAAAAAATGAAGGGAAATCTTCATTAGCTCGACACGATGCCACAAAACCGTTCTTGTTTTCAGCCATTGCTGGTGCTCCATCGTTTGTAACGCACACTACTTTATAGATTGGAAGCTTGTAGACTTTTACAAAATTGAAGAAAACGTCATATATATATTTCCATTCAGAGGAATGATTGTCAGAAATTCTTCCTTAGCCAACATGTCATTGAATACCATCCGAATAAAAATACACAGCTGGGCAGTGTCTGTCATATCGGTGAATCGTCGAACTATAAGGAAGTATGTACATTTCATGATATCATGTTTTAGTTTATCTGCCATGTCCTGATTCATGACTTCAATACGCCTTGTGACAGTCGGACGAGCTAACTGAAGTTCTCTAATAGCAGACATGATTTCTGTATTATTTTTAAAATATCCAAATTAAGTCTCACCCGCTTCAATAAATGCTTCCTTCACAACCGATCCATCTTCGAATGGTTTCTTGTGTTTCGCCAATATATAAGATATTTTAAATGACACGATCGTAGCAGCTTTTGATGGTTTGGCTGGTCTTGAGAACGTAGTTTGTTCTTTTTTCAAACAAGATATCAAATAATGTATTTTTCGTTTTCTTAATTCACTCTGTGGCTGAAAATCTTTTTCATAGTTTTTATGAACTGTTTTATGTTGCTTCTCTAAGTAACCAGGCTTAGGTATTGCAACTGACGAACAAAAACTAAGACAAATGCACTAATCCTTCACCATACAAAAAATTTCTTCGCTGCACTCATTTTGTCCTATTTAATAATAAACTTTGTATCGAAGTATCATTGCCTTCAAGACACAATTCAGAATGACTCTAATTCCTGCAGGCGCAACATTTATATCGGCGTCAACTAAAGTCAACGTACAAAATGAAGAGAACAACATTGACTGCGTAGCAGATAATTCTTCGATAAGTATTCGGTGCATTGCAAATCAGTTACAAATGTCCCGAAGTGTGTGTAGTGTAGTGTAGTACATCCCTATCATGAACATAAAGTGCAGGCATTAAAAGCTTAGAATTTCTTCTGGAATCCTTTCTCAATGTTTGTCATAGGGCTTGTGGAACATCCCAGTATAGACAATCAATCTTTCTTTTTATTCTTCTATCATTATGGCTGGAGTTTTTATTTTTTCAAATTCAAATGCGACCAACTGCGGGCATCAAAAATTAAACCTTGTTATACATAAGAAAAGATTAAGGGTCGACTTAATAACCTTTTCAGTTTTTCAACGATTAAAATTTGGGGAAATTCGACAAAACAAATATTTGACTTCCCTGATTTTTCCCTTCAGCATAGAAGTTGAGGTATCGATACACTTGCCAGCTATATATGAGTAACAAAGTTGCGAGAAAGTGTTATTATACGCAAATTAAACAAAAAACTGGAGCCAAGACTGACCCATGGGTATTAACGGTGTCCCATTCTAAAAAACATCGAATTCATATTTTTATATTACACGCCTCTATAACACTTACGGCGTCAATTTTCCTCTAATGAGGTAGTTTTTGTAACACCTAGAAATCAATTCGTGTTCTCTAATGAACTTATACCGTATCCTCCAAGATTATTTAATGATATAATGATGCCTCATTCAGTATTTATATTAATTACAAACTGGAAACTCGTAACTCATTAATACCGGACCCAATTAAGGAAAGTATTTAACCATTGAGCAATCAGAAAATTGCACCACGTGTTCTACATAGACGTCGAAAAATTAAAAGATAGGCAAATATACGGGCATGTTCATTTTAATACGTCAGTTTGTAGGTGTGTTTCAGATAACATCTACATCTGCATTTAACAAGCTTCGGTTAACTGTTCGAGGTTTCTTTCTTACAAGTTACCGAGATCGATGATCTGATTATGATTGGAATAGAAATGAGAGAACAATGATGGTAGGTATCAATGATACACCATTAAGGGAACCCGTTCTTAGCGGTTTTCTCTGCGATCGGAGTTTATTGGGCCATGTTTGATTAAATAATTTTGATTGTTGAAAGTCTGTACAAAAAGGAAATCAATTACGTATTTCGTGTACAGATAGCAGTCTTCCGGAATCTGATGCCAGAACTGCATAAAAGTTGAAGAAAATAGGAATAAATTGAAAAATTTTGTATTAATGAAATTTTGTAAAAGAGGATTTTCACAAGAATTTTTTGTTTTTTAGTTGCAAACCTTATGCACTGTGGCTGAACTAGGTACCTTCAAATTTTCATAGGCCTGATGAATTTTATTTATTATTAGTCTTCACAAACACCATAAAGGTACTTACATGGAAAGCTTCAAAAGGTTCCAAATAAATGAAAATCTAAACTACACAATATCAAACAACAATAAAAACAGTCACGTCAATAAACAAATAGAAACAAACTAGTAGATACCAACATAAAACAGCCGCAATCTCAGGCACTCAATAATTTCATAAGCAGACTTAACTTTATATCGTAAATATTGAAATCAGTTTTGCAAAATGTCTCATTACATACTCTCATCATGTTATTCAAAGGGAAAACGCTACCAAAACTTACAGTAAAGATCATCATCATCATCATCTGTCAACCATCCTAGTCCACTGCTGAACATAGGTCTTCCTCAACGATCTCCATTCCTCGCGATTTTGGGCCGGATTTATCCAGTTCGTACACACTCGCTTGATATCGTCTTTCCAACGAGCTGGTGGACGTCCTCTACTTCTGTGGGCTTCATCTCTGGGACGCCACTCCAAAAGACGCTTTGTCCATCTACCGTCCCTGGTTCTTGCTAGATGACCGGCCCAGTTCCACTTTAAATTAGCAACTCTCTCGAGAGCATTCTGGACTCTAGTTCGTTGGCGTATGATATGGTTGGGAATTCTGTCCCGCAGTGTTATGCCTAACATAGCTCTCTCCATCTTACGCTGAGCAACACATATTTCATTAGCTGATTTCTTTGTTAGGGTCAGGGTTTCTGCACCGTACGTCAAAACTGGTAAAACGCATTGATTGTATACTTTACGTTTCAAACAAATCGGTATCTCTGATTTGAACAGATCTCTCAGTTTTCCAAATGCAGCCCATGTCAGCCTTATTCGCCTTCCTATTTCTGTTGTTTGGTTGTCCCTGCCTATAGTTATCTCATGCCCCAGATATTTGTATGACGTTACTTGTTCAACGATTTCACCATCGATGGAAACTGGTTGGCTTGGTACTAAGTTGGTCATCATCTTAGTTTTCGACATATATATCTTCAATAGGATTTTACTGGATTCCTTAGACAACTGCAAGAGCATCTCATTTGCATCATCTAATCTGTTTGCTACAATGACGATGTCGTCGGCGAAGCGAAGATGACTTAATCGCTCACCATCCACATTTACTCCCCTCTGATCCCATTCCAATTGCTTGAACATATATTGCAATAGGTTTGTGAACAACTTCGGGGAAATAGTATCACCCTGTCTTACTCCACGTCAGATCCTGAATTTTTCTGTAGAATTGTGAAGGCAGACTTGTGAAGTGGCATGCTCATATATATATTTAATGATGGCAGTGTATCTATGATCTATTCTACAGTCAGCCAACGCTTTAAGCATAATCGCCTGTATCACGGTATCGAAGGCTTTCTCGTAATCCACGAATATGAGAACCAGAGGCAAGTTGTATTCTATGCTCTTTTCAATCAAAGTCTTGAGAGTTTGGAGATGATCATTAACACCAAATGTTGCCCGAAATCCGGCCTGCTCTCGAGGTTGGTAGGTGTCCAGTTTGTTTGTGAGGCGCTTTGTTATTATTTTGGTGAAGAGTTTGTATAAGTGCGATAGAAGGCTTATAGGTCTATAGTTCGAGAGATTTGTGGAGTCTCCTTTCTTGTACATAATTATTATTATAGCATTATGCCAAGACTCTGGTACTTTTGCTTCAGCTAAACATTTATTGAAAAGTTTCGTTATTTCACAAATCAGATTTTCACCGCCTATCTTCAAAGCCTCCGCAACTACTCCATCTTCCCCTGGAGCTTTGTTGTTTTTCATATCTGATAGTGCCTTTCGGACCTCATAAGCTGTTATTTCTGGGAGGTCCTCCGAACCCTGATTCATAACATGAGGTATGCGATTGTCTTCCTCGTTCTCGCGATTCAGGCTTCGATACAAATTGGAGTAAAAGTCCTCGACAACCTTCACTATTTCGGCTCTATTCGTTATAATTGAACCATATGGATCCATTAGTTTGTGAATGTTACGTTTTCCCAATGAAGTCGTCCGTCGTAGTACCTTCATGTTTTTATTTTGTTCTATAGTTTGAACTGCCAAGCTTTTATTGTGCTGTCGAGAGTCCTTCCTAAGTTGGCGAGATATCTCGCGCTTAAGTATTTTCAGTTCTTTCTTGTCTGTTTCATAGTTGAGGAGTTTTTGGCCGATACCTATCACGCTGGCCACTGCGGGGTGATAGGGGTCTTTGAACTGTTGGAACAAGAAAATTTAAATAGTTTTTGTATTTAACCCTGCAGTAGTCTCGCCCTATTCTGTAACATTAGTAGTCGCGGTGAGGGTCTCCAAATTTTGACAGTGCATAATTAAGGAAAAAATTAGCCTTTCACCAAATAAAATGCAGTATATGAAAAAACGTTTATTATTGAACATAACTGTATTGCACTTTGTTAGAATTAACATCATACTCAACATGAAATAAAGTTCTTGAAAATATGCTTGTTTTTTCATGAAATTCTTTTTGAAGAAGCTAAAAATTAAAATACGAAAAAAGTCCAAAACATAGTGAAATTGAATCTTCAGTATAAATGTTTTTTACACATGTTGGTTGAAGACGACACCAAATTTTGGTGTGTTTTAAGCCTGCGAGGGTCAAAACTTGGCTTGAAATCTCTAGGCTAGACCTGAGAGTTTTAATTGTCATATTGCTGCATTGTCGCCTCAGAAATCATCCAAATAAGTTAGAATTGATCGAGAACCCTTCGTGCAGACCATGTGAACAATAAATAGTATAAATAGAACACGTCACTGGCGAGTGCCCAGCTGGGGACAGAATCAGGCTTGAAGAACTTGGATCTGACAAAGTGGAGTTGATTGAGCTCATACAGACCACAAAGCATAAAGCTTTTAGAAGGATTGAGCTTGTAGGTGAAATTACTACACTCAATTTTAATATCTATCTATCTACATTAGTTATTCTCTTCGCTTATTGAAAGGACATTTAGGAATCAATGTACATTGAAAAATTGAATATTAAATGTCCAATAATGATACAAATCAAAGAGCTCATTTGAAAACTGACAACTAATTTAATTACTTCGAAAAAAAAGTTGTCGCAGTTATATAAAAAGATTGTTAACAAATTAGAAAGTGGATCGTTAAACATGTGGTGAATAGAGAGACTATGTTTAGGCAGGTGTCTTATAAAGTCTCCATCAATGAGTCAACAAAAAATACAGAATTAAGGAAGCATTCGCAGAATTATAGACAATAAGCACTTCTATCTTAATAAACTGAAATTAGTGCAAGAAATAAATGAGGACCACCCTGACAGACGCCCCAAATTCTGCAGAATTATGTCGAAGCATCTGATAATAATCCCAATTTGTTTTTCGTATGAATACACCTTTTGTTCAAATGGCAAATTTAATACGCATAATCTATATTGATCCAAATGTGAGTCCCCATTAGTTCACAGGGCACCGAACTCAAAATACCCAGTTAAATATATATGAAGACATTTTGGTGTGATAACCCTTCTTAGAAAACAGAACCTCCACGATTCTCCTAAAAAAACCTTGTTGTTTCTTGTGTCATAAATATACACATGGCAAAATGGTGGGCTGTTTGGTATTTCTTGGTTGATTATTTAAATAGTGGTGCTGAAAAAATTACTGTAAATTAAAAATTGAAGTATATTATGCATAAATCACCAACAATAACAAAAGCTAAATTTTACCAGAAGAGAAAATTATTGAAGATCCAAATGTTATACCTCCTTTTAAAATTACATTTAAAGACATTCAAAGACCTTTATTATGATCTCCTTCATAGACTCACATGGTACATTGTATTAAAAATAAGAAACGAATTGAGGATATTTGAAGTTATATAGGGTGCACCAGAGAAAACCGGACGTTTTTTTCCTTTATAACATTCGCAATTTTAGAGCTAGATCATTCGTTCTTACTTCATTGGAAAGCCAAAGGACTAGGTTTTTCTAGCAATTTCACTTTCGGTGAAATCCAATATGGCTGACTCATTCGCAAATGAGCTATATTTCAAGATCGCTGGAACGTTTTTTTTCCACTAAAAAATTCTAATAGGGCATTCAGTCGATAACTCGGTCTTTTCTTAACAATTTGACATATTGATCTTAAAAATATTCCAAGAATTGGTAAAAAAGTAGCGTGAAGAATTTTTTTCATTCTGATTTTTAGCTGTAATCAAAATATTTTTTTCACCCCATGGCGTTGGCACTCCTGAAATTGTTGTGTTTTTCATGGATGTTCTAAGAAGACAAAGAACCATATTTTACTAAAACTAACCTGAAATTTGATTTCCGTTCGAATTCAAAATGGGCGACTTCCTCAAATATTAACAATTTTCCCTGCGCATTAAAATAGTTTTCGCGCTCGTAATGAATCAACTGCGTAATTCAGTCACTAGATTGAACCTTACCCAACATTTTGAGGGGTCGAACTCGAATTTTGATTCAGAATTGTGCCAATTGTCGTCAATAATGTTTCTCTTTTCAACCATCATATGCACCTCTAAAACCTCTGAACATAGACTGCATGCATCAACTCTATGATAAACAAAAAATAATGAAATGTCATCGAGTTTCGGACGACATCTGGTTTGAACTCGAATTTTATCTTGGTGTTTTTGACCTTTGGAATTGTTAACAATGGTTTTAACAAATGAGGATAAGCGTTTCATTAAATGTTTCTTTGTGCGTGGCTATACTGCTAGGAAAATATTACGCCAATTTCCAACCCCTAATTACAAAAGAAGTACAATCTATGATCTTGAAGAAAAATTTCGGACAACAGGGTCATTAGGAAGATCAGGATGACTGTTCCCCAAAAATCTCAGAGATGCCAACTGTTAAAAACATCTGCGAGAATAAAAATACAAACAAATACAACAAAAAGAATCAAGTACTCAGAATGGAATATGACCTCCATTGGCATCCACAACCATTTGCACCCGTCTTCTTCAGCTCTCTATGAATCTCGAAATTACTTCTTGATCAAGATTGTTCCAACATTCTTAAATTTTTCGCCTCAGATCCTCACAATTATTGAAAATGATACCAATTTCATACACCATTCCTTCCAAATGACCCCACAGGAAATAGTCGCACGGAGTAAGATCGGGACTATTTGGGGGTCATTGTTCTGGTTCGATGTTATCGTCTACGCGTTGTCTTAGGTATTCATAGTGGTATGACATCTAGCTCCATCCTATAATCAATTGAAATAGATTTCATTTAGATAGATCTAATTTGGAACAACCTGTACACTGACGGTCAGTTGAGAGTAAATAGCGTGTTTTTGTGATATAGTACTGGTTGTTCATTTCCTCAGAAACGTTGTCAGAAGAATATGGAAAAAATTATAGAATTCCAAAGAAGATTTGAACCAATAAAAATCATCTAAGAAGCTACCCAATTTCTCAACCATCCATTTTCAGCTGGTGGCAACTGTACTTATTCATGTCATACACAAAACAGCAATCATTTACCTGCATGAAAGTGAACTGAGGAGTTGAAGCCTCAATAGTTGGTAACATATGATCGAGAATTATTTGACAATAGTTTTCTTAATCTAATCTTATGCCTTGTTATATAAATGATATTTGATTTAAAGTTCCTCGAAATACCGACAGAGACCATTATATACCTTGAAAATTTTTGTCTTTTCCTCTGCAAACTAATTAAAGACACATTCCTCTTAATTTCATTCCTCGAAACACAAATGCTGTAATTCTGGCTGTTTTTTGATGGGGCAACACTCAAAATTTTGTCGTCTGTGAACCAGATATTTTCAATTTGTCTACGTGTTCTAAATCTATTTAATAAATTTCTGCATCGCCCGAACCTGCGCTCTTTGACAGCTTGAGTCAATTGAAAATTATAGAGCCTCCGAAAATACTTAAGACTAAAATCGTATCCTATTATTCTTCCCACAGAAGTTTTTGAGACTTGACATCTCTGAGAGATTTGGGAAAAACAGTCAAGTTCCTGGAGTTCTGATAGGGCTGATTGCTCATGCTGAAATTCGCTGAATGTTATTCTGAAATTGTCAATTGAGTTTGTAATACAAAGAATGTAGAGTTGATGCTTGAAACAGATTATGAAAAAGTACTGTGTTCTAAGTAATTCGAGATCCATAGAGAGGTGAAGAAGGCGGGTGCAGATGGTTGTGGATGCCAATGGAGGTCATATTCCATTCTGAGTACTTGATTCTTTTTGTTGTATTTGTTTGTATTATTATTCTCGCAGATGTTTTTAATAGTTGGCATGTCTGAGATATCTGGGAAAGAGTCATCCTGATCTTTTTCCTAATGACCCTGTTGTCCGAAATTGCTCCTCAAGATCATAGATTTTACTTCTTTTGTAATTAGGGGCTGGAAATTGGCGTAATATTTGCCTAGCTACTGCTAGGCTAGCCACCCACAACATTCAATGAAATGCTTATCCTCATTTGTTAAAACCATTGTTAACAATTTCAAACGTCAAAAACAAGCAACACCAAGATGAAATTCAAGTTTAACCCAGATGTCGTCTAAAACTCGATGACGTTTCATTGATTTTTGTTTATCATAGAAATGAGATAAAAAACACAAGGTTTAACTTTAATCTACACTTTATTTGAAAAAATTCGACGACGTTTCGCTGACACGCAGCTTTATCAAGAATGAAAAACAGAATGAAGAGTATGGTATTATAAACAAATCGTAGAACAAGTTGGATGAATAACAGGAAAATCCACACCGAGCCATTGTACAGTTAGTATGAAAGGTAATAAAAACTAATTAAACAAGTTAAGTAGGGGTGAGTAATTCACATCTACCTGTTCATTCAAAAGCTTGTCCGAATGTTTGTATCTATTTAATTCTAATGCTTCTAGGAGATCTAATTTTGAACTTTTTGATTTTATATGTAATATGTCAAAGTTTTTATTGAATGAATGGTTTTCTTTTATTAGGTGGTTTGAATAATTTGAATCAGATTTATTTTTATCGAAGCTACGTTTATGTTCAGATGTTCTTATGCCAAAACTCCTATAGGTCCTACCGATATAAATTTTATCACAAGAACCGCAATTGAGTTTATAAATTCCTGATTTACTTGATTTTTCAACACGAGATTTATTATTTTTAATATGTTTTCCTAAGTTATTAGAAGTTTTGAAAGTTATATTAAGATTTTGTTTGACGAGAAAGGATTTAATATTTGTACTTGCAGAACCGCAGAATGTTAAACTGTTGAATATTTTATAGTCTTTATGAATAGGGTATACTTCATTTATTGCTTTCTGATACAGTGTTTTACGAATGATTAGATCTATCATATCCGGATTATATGAATTATTAATGGCTATCTGTTTGATGATGTTTAACTCTTTATTATAATCTTCTACTGATAAAGGTAAATTGAGTAACCGATGTACCATGCTGTTTAAAGCTGCAACTTTGTGTTGAATTGGATGTAATGAGTAGTTATGTATAATTGTATCAGTATGTGTTGGTTTACGAAAGACCGAAAAACATGATTATTATTTTGTTTAGTGATTTTTAAGTCCAAAAATTAATGGAATCGTTCTGTTCAATTTCTATCGTGAATTTAATGTTCAAATGGATGGAATTAATGAAATTAAGAAATAAGTCTAATTGACTAGTAGTTCCAATGAAACATACTAAGATGTCGTCAACATATCTATACCAATAAAAAATTTGGAAATGAGTGGATGTGTATGAATTTTCTGTTCAATATTATTCATAAAAATCTCTGCTAAAAGTGGACTCAAAGGATTTCCCATGATCAAACCATTTTCACTACTGTAATAGATGTTGTTGAAAGAAAAATAATTTTGTTCAATGCAAACGTCCAACAGATTCAATATTTCTGATTTAATTATGTGGTTAACATGATTCGAATTCAACATGTTTTCGATTAATATTTTGACATCACCTGGAGGAACACTTGGGTATAAATTCTCAACATCAAACGAAATAAGTTTTGCGTTAGGTGGTAGAAAACCATTCATTCAATAAAAACTTTGACATATTACTTATAAAATCAAAAGTTCAAAATTAGATCTCCTAGAAGCATTAGAAATAAATAGATACAAACATTCGGACAAGCTTTTGAATGAACAGGTAAATGTGAATTACTCACCCCTACTTAACTTGTTTAATTAGTTTTATTACCTTTCATACTAACTGTACAATGACTCGGTGTGGATTTTCCTGTTATTCATCCAACTTGTTCTACGATTTGTTTATAATACCATACTCTTCATTCTGTTTTTCATTCTTGATAAAGCTGCTGTGTCAGCGAAACGTCGTCGAATTTTTTCAAATAAAGTGTAGATTAAAGTTAAACCTTGTGTTTTTATCTCATTTATATCATGGATCTACATCAAGTAACGGCCTCCACAATTCAAATGTTTATCATAGAGTTAATGCATGGAGTCTATGTTCAGAGGTTTCACAACTGGAGGTGCATATGATGGTGGAAAAGAGAAACATTATTGACGACAATTGGCACAATTCTGAATCAATATTCGAGTTCGACCCCTCAAACTGATGGTAAAGGTTCAATCTAGTGATTGAATTACGTAGTTGATTCATTAATACCGCGAAAACTTTTTTAATGCGCAGGGAAAATTGTTATTATTTGAGGAAGTCGGCCATTTTGAATTCGAACGGAAATCAAAGTTTAGGTTGGTTTTTATTAAAAATTGGTTTTTTGTCTACCTAGAACATCCATGAAAAACACAACAACTTCAGGAGTGCCAACGCCAAGAGATGAAAACACTATGTCAATTTCAGCTGAAAATCAGAATGAAAAAAAATCTTCATGCTACTTTTTCACCAATTCTTGGAATATTTTCAAGATCAATATGTCAAATTGTTCAGAAAAGACTGAATTATCGACTGAATGCCCCATTCGAATTTTTCAGTGAAAAAAAACGTTCCAGCGTTCTTGAAATATTGCTCATTTTCGAATGAGTCAGCCATATTGGATTTCACCGGAAGTGAAATTTCGATGCAATTTCCGAAAAACCTAACCCTTTGGCTTTGCAATGAAACAAGAACGAATGATCTAGCTCCAAAATTGCGAAAGTTATAATGAAAAAAAAAATTGACCGATTTTCTCTGGCGCACCCTATACATATAAAAAGTGAATGTTTTCGTCTGTCATGATAGATTCTTCATTTTGAACACTAAGGTAGAGGATGGCGTGTTATGGAGATCCCGTGGTGTCAGTATCAGTGGGTGGCACACACGTGGGAACCGACTTGGCGCTGCACCTGAGTATGCGGACAGCCGACATTCTGGCGCCGAGCCAGCCAAGTCGGTCCAGCGAAGATGGACACATCAGCTGGGCAACGAATTTTACTTCATTTTAGTTATTGGGTTTTAAAATTAATAGAAAACTCATTGTGATTCATGAAATCAAAGAAATACTTGAATTCTCTTGTCAGAACATTTCACTCGCTCATGTATCGTCCTTGTAATATTTAAAAGAATTCCAGAACATAAAATATTTCCTCGAAGAAATGTTAACTATAAGCAATTTATTATGCGGTAAACTTGTTATCATAAGGAAAATATATAAACCTAGATCGAAATTATATCAAAAAATTAAATTGAATAAGATATACTTTTTCTAGTGTCGTGTCCCAAACTAATCAGCCAGGTTTTCCATCCAAGATGTTCTTCCTCTTCCTCATGATCATATTTCTGCTATTTTTTCCTGAACGTTTAGTAGCAAGAATCCTTATTCTTGTTCGTTCCTCATGATATGGTCGAATTACTGAAGATTTCTGTTCTTAATGTTAAAGACTAGTTCTACGTCCTATACTTTCAAGTATCAAACCTGAACAGTTCAGTACATCTAAAGGTCTAATTCTATAGGTGCGTTCTGTATGAATATATTGACCATCGACATATAGATTGAAGAAAAGGATTGTTCGCTATCCTAGGGTGCTAAACATTCTTCACTTATCACACCAAAAAACAGCAGACTCTCATATCATGCTATAGTTTCAATTGTCACCAAAGAAAGCAGACTCGCTATAATGTGAAATCGAAAAATTCGAGGCTATTTGACGTACCTCTGGCATGTTCTTACCAATTAATGTATGAATCAATTAAAATAACACATTTACATATTCATCAACTACACACAATCAAATTTATATGGAATCACTCGGTATTTCACATTATTCATTGGCGGGCTCGGTGGCGTATGGGATATGATTCTCGTCTCCTGCGCAGAGTTATCTGGGTTCAATCCCCACAAAGTCGGTACGATTTTTCGGATTCTGGGAATCGCTTTAGTATCCATCTTTCGGAGGAGATGTAAAGCAGTCGGTCCTGTCTAACAAAGATGTGTTAGACAGTAAAGATCTCTTCACTCGACACGAGAGGCGGAAAGGCGGAAATAGAGCACGTTAAAGGAATGACAAACAAACAAACATCATTGATTGTTCTTAAACCATGGATCTTTGACTACTTGTGAAGAATGAAGTTTTTTGTTGTAAAAAACTGGATAGTATGATAAGAAATGGTGAATTATCACCACATGTTCGGGATGTTGTACTCAGTCGTCACTGAGATTCAAAACTGTGAATTTCAAAATTTAAAAAAGCATATAATCTGATTGAAAATGCCTTACGTTAGTTGGATTGTCCGATGTGCAGAGGGATCGAATAATTGCTGTCGTTGAAGAAGGGGTGACACAGAGGGATATAGCGGGGTATCACAGAGAGTGATTTCAAAAACCTACACCCGATACGTGGAGCTATAATCTCTGCAAAATAGGCCTAGAAGAAGTCGTAGGAAGATCACTTCTGAAGAACAAGACCGCTTTTTAAGCCAAATTGCAAGAAGAGGCCCAAGTTCGTAGCATACTCCAAAGGCAATTTCTGGAAGCAACAGGCATCAGTGAAAACGATACGTCAAAGTCTTCGTTCAATGGGTTTATACAGCTTAATGCCCTTAGTAGTTCCAGAGCTAACCAGACAACAAAAAATTAACAGACTTAATTGGTGTATCGAGCACCAAAATTGGAATATTGAGAATTCGGAAATGTATTTTTTTCGGATGAGCCAGAATTGGTGTTCGATCAGATGAGTGCCGAATTCGGGTTCTAAGGGGCCGTGGAAGACAAGCTAGACTCCGAGCAGCAAGACAAATTCCAAAATAAAAATGGGACAGTGTGATGTTTTGAGGTGGCATTATCCTGGGAGGCAAAACAGATTTGATTTCGTTTCCTGTAAGTGTAACGGCTAGAAATTACGTGGACGTAGTACTGGAGCCCATAGTGAGACTTTGGCAAAGTGCCCATGATGAATTTCACTTTTATGCAAGATAATGCTCCTCTGCATACCAGCAACCTCGCGCGATATTATCTTGAAACAAAGGGAATCGCTATTTTGGACTGGCCAGCTTGCTTTCCAGGCCTGAATCCTACTGAACATTTATGGGATAATCTCAAAAGGAAAATAAGATCGCGCCAGGATGATCCAAGAACACTACAGCAGCTCATCCAAGCCGCCACAGAAGAGTGGCAGAATATCACCCCAGAGGAGGACGAAAACCTTATCCAAAGAATGCCTAGACGGATTCAGGTTGTATCTGGTAAGAGGAGGTAATACATGCTACTGAGGTCGAGAAAAAACACCTACTCCGTGAAAAAACAATTTTAAATTTTTTAGTACATGCGGAAAGACTCCCTTATTTTCTTTTATTTGTTTCTTTCTTGAAATGAACCTTAATTTATTTCTTTTTTCAGTTGAAATATCTCGAAGAGGATCAATTCTAACAATCCTTCAAAATTTCCAAAATCCCTGAGGTAATATTCAAAATATCGGGTGATTCCATATAAATTTGTGTACATATACACACAACGAAGGAGCATTATCTTGCATAAATGTGAAATTTTCGCCGTGGTCACTTCACCAGAGTCTCAGTATGGGCTCCAGCACTAGGTCCACGTAATTTCTAGTCGTTACACTCACAGGAAACTAAATCAAATCTGTTTTGAGATAATGAAGAATTTTATACAAGGAACAATATTTAACCTTCCGTAGTATGTTAAATATCCTTCCTTGAAGGAACTGGTTTTCCGATCCACCCTTCAAATTCACCGTCAACAGGCGCCACAGAGAAGTGGTACGGTACGACCGTTTGTCATGAATAGGAGCAATGGACTGCAGTTTCGGTCTTATTGGACCTCGTCAGCACTGCCCACCTATTCAAAACATATTTAACATTCTACGGAAGGTTAACTATTGTTCCTTGAATAACATTCTTCATTATGTCTACACAAACAGCGATAATTTCGTGGGTTATGATTGATAAGATATTAAATCTGTTTTGACTCCCACCCCAAAACATCACACTTCCCCTCGATATTTCGGAATTTGCTGCTCGGAGTCTAGCTTGTCTTTCACGATCCCTTAAAACTGGAATCCGATGGTCATTTGATCGAACACCAATTCTGGTCTCATTCGCCATTTCTCAACATTCTCAATATTCCAATTTTAGTGCTCGATTCACCAATTAAGTCTGTTAATTTTTTGTTGTATGGTTAGCTCTGTAACTCCTTCTGCTGTATAAACCTTTTGAACGAAGTCTTTGGCGTATCATTTTGACTGATACACTGATGCTGTTTCTTTAGAGTATGGGGTGCGACGCACTAGTGTCTCTTCTTGCAATTTGACATAAAAGGCGGTCTTGTTTTTCAGAATTCATCTTCCTGCGACTTCTTCTAGGCTTATTTTGCAGAGATTGTAGCTCCACGTATCGGGCGTAGGTTTTTTACATCACCACCTATGATACCCACATTGTGGCAGCTATATCCCTCTGTGTCACCCCTTCTTCAACGAGAGCAATTATTCGACCCCTCTGCACATCGGACAATCCAACGTAAGGCATTATCAATTATGATTATAGGCTTTTTTAAATTTTGAAATTCAGTTTCAAATCTCAGTGATGACTGAGTACAATATCCCGAACATGTGGTTATTATTCACCATGTCTTATCATACTGTCTAGTTTTTTCACAACAAAAAACTTCATTCTTCACAAGTAGTCAAAGATCCATGATTGAAAATAATCAATAATGTGAAATACCGAGTGATTCCATATAAATGTGGTTGTATGTACATATACTATATATTTTGACATCATCATCTTCAGAAATATTACTGTTCCCAGGTCAATCTCAGTACTTGGTGCAAGATGCAAGTACATCAAATAAGTCAAAATTATCGTAATTTCTGATATATTTTGGCTCCAAGTTTCGTGAAGCCTAGCTAAAGTTAAATCTTCACCATGTCCATTGTTTTTTCGTGAAATATTATGGCAACACTTTACTATCGTTGCCCTTTATAGTTGTTCCCAAGCTATTTATCAACGCAGAGAAACATATTTTAATCTTACTGTCTCAAGAGCATCTGCTTGTCCATTACCTTTGGATATAACATAACTCAGCAAACTATTTCTGTAATGAAATTCAGTATCAACTCATTCTGATCCACAGCTTGAATAAGGGGTAAGACATTAGGTGGCATGAATTAGACGAAAATATCACCATGTTTTCATCCCCTCCTTTGAGGATAGAATGGCGGATTATCTAACAGAAGGCTTTGATAGCAATACTTTCATCTCCCAAGAAAGTTTTAACCTGTAAATATTTTCGTTTGCTAAATTATAAAGTCTAAATGATATGTGAGAAACTCACCTAAGGAACAAACTGCTGAGAAAACCAGTTTTCAAGAATTTCTTTGGTCATCCATACATTTTTACTGTTTTTGTAGACGAGAGGTTTATTGAAAATTTCAAAACATCTAGGTGACTTTACTTTCCCGATTACCCACGCTGTTAACTTGTGTTCACCTGATACATTGACATAGCCTAGGAAAGATATTCGTTGCTTTGCTAATTTCAAACCATAAGCAGTCATTTCAAAAATCGAAACGTAGGTTTTATCGGGTAGAAGCTTCCAGTATAAACCAGTTGTATATTTGTTAATCAAGTTAAATTCAGTGCTATAATTATATTCGACAGTTATTCTCTGAATGGAATTCAGGTTGCGAGGACAGTTTTTCACCTGCGATTTTCATAAATCGTATCCCACTTGACTTTTGGAACGTTGCAACCATCCATCGCTTGCATTGTTTTTTCCGTTAGCTGACATCAACTTCTCAAACGTAGAGCTTTCCTTTTGATGATTTCTTTCGAAACGGAAACATTTCGTTCTCTTTGCTTCACGAACCATTTTTAGAGTTTGTTTTCCATCAAAAAATATTCAGCTTTTCTCTTGATCCTGCTTGTTTTCAAACTCTGATTAACTACTTCCAAAATTTTCTATATTTTAAGATCTAACCAAACTTGTTGATAAAGTGGTGACACTGACACCGTTTATGTGCTGTTCTATAATAGAAGATTCTTTATAAGGAGTCATAAACTTTTTTTTTATTTCAGTCATTATTTTATCATCGAAAACAATTCCCAAACTTTGAGCACATCTGCTTATGAAGTCTAACAAACACAAAATGAACAATATGTGTATATGGTAGTATGATAGATCTCCTTTCACACTACAGAGCGCTAACGCAAAAGATCCTGTGTTCACGTTGTTGTTCCGTTGACAGTTCACATTAACGCGAATCTATTGTACTAACGAAGGCAAGATGGAATATCAAATTTTACTAATACACTAATTGAGATTAACTCATACTGAATATACATTATTTAATAAATAAAAATATATACTCATGATTGAAAATGAGTGGAACAGTTTAGCCAGGGGGGCTCAAACGGTAACGAAACTACAAAAAATTATTAAATATTAAAATAACACTCAGCTTGCGGTAAGAGGCGGCTTTATCAAAGGAACGCGCGGTACTTGTCAAAGAAAAGCCGCGTTCTCTATTCTTGCCGCTGTTCTAGAAATTTCGGGCGGCGCTTTTGACGGGAACATTCGAGATTTTTGTTCACGCCGATACGAATGTTGCGCCTGCAGGAATTGCAATCATTCTGAATTGTAACTTGAAGGCAATACCACGTCGCTACAAAGTTTATTATTAAATAGTACAAAATGAGTGCAGCAAAGAAATCTAAAACGTATCATTTCAATAACGATTGGGAGGAAGAATTTTTCTTTTGTGTGGTGAAGGATAAGTGCATTGGTCTTATTTGTCGTGCGTCAGTTGCAATACCTAAGCGTGGTAGCTTAGAGAGGCATCATAAAACGGTTCATAAAAACTATGAAAGAGATATTCCACGGAGTGAATTAAAAAACGTCTACTTCCTTCCACACAGGGAAACAACGCATTTGGACACAATTAGTATCTGGATGGTTGATGGGTAGAAGCGTGAAAGATAGTTTGCTGAATACTTCAATGTCTCCCTCTTCATATGGCAAATTTTAAACAATATAACGTTGAAAAACATCTTAAACAGCTTGAAACATCTTCCTGGATGCGATTGAATTTCCTCCTCAACCTTGAAAAACTGTGCTTCGTCACTGGCTTTACCTTTGTCCCTTATTTTTTCAAATCCTTCTTATATCGTTATTTGCCTCCACCTTGGCTCTGTGCTCTTTTGACAATAATTTTCAAAGAAGGAGATAAATTGGATACCGACAACTACCGTCCAATCAGTATGGTCCCGATCGTGGCTCAGATATTTGAGAAAATTATTCTGGAGCGAGTTCTCGACTTTGCACTGATGAACTGTATCATACCAGACAACCAACATGGTTTTATGCATGGTCGTGATTACAAAACTGCTTGAACTTGTGATTAACTTAGACTTTTCTCCAGCATTGGACCGTGTCCCGCACAAGAGACTCTTAAACAACTGGAACCCATACGTTGAGAGACAACTTGTTGATATGGATAAAGGCAATCTTGAGTGATCGTACGTTTCGCGTCAGGATTAGTCATGCTTTGTTCGTTCACAAACTAGTTAGCAGTGGTGTTAACCAAGGCACTGTTTTGGGACCCCCTTGTTTCTTTTATACATTATTTTTATAAATTAGTTAAATGTAGGATCGTCCATATGGGTAAAGTCATTCCACGGAGGCAACAGGTACTTTCACGGTCCGGGATCCAACCTAAAATCCGGCATTCTGATTAAGGTATCATCGTTACTGGCGATCTCTCTTGGTCTGATCATGTTCCACACGCTACTGTCAAAGGAAAGAAGTGTCTGTACTTATTGAACAGATCCTTCTCTGAGTGTGAACCGAGCAATTGTAGTACTCCCGTATGGATTCCCTCACTTACTCGCTACTCAGAACTTCTCGAAAGTCCAATGCCGGACCATCAGGACATACCGAGATCTCCACGATTTGTTTCATGATAATCTAAGTTCCCTTTTTCCCATGAAATCCGACGCACGTTTACGGGGTTACAACTTTGAACTCCTGAGATAATTTTCTCTCTTGTCTTCTAATGGTGGATATGTATGTTCTCTTTTCGTCTACACATCTATTTGTATCACTTATTATTATATATGATGCTTGTGAAATGCGATATATTCTCGTTAAAGTGCAACAATACAATAATTGAAAGTTTTTCATTTGTCCAGTTGGCCAAGCCGTTCAAACTAGCTTTACACCGGGAAGAATCACCTCTATTTGTAACTGATCAATCATAGCCGCCGTCGTTTAGCGCCAATTATAGCCTGAGTGATTGGGTGATATCCGCCAAACGTCCCATTTCTCGAACTGATTTAATTAGCCACCATTTAGTGCATTTCTCGTAATTCCACCGTTTAGTGTACCCTGATTTCCGACGAAGCGATGGGCTGAAATAACACCCATTCAATTAAGATTTTAAGGACTTATAACTTGTAGATGGCGTTATTAGTTTAATGGGCATAGTGTATAGCGCCTTCTTAAGTGAGGTAAATGGTCGTAAAATAGTTTTTTCCATGCAAATAGCCTTATTATGTTTAATGAACTTGAAATGATTACAAACTTCCCATTATTTAATATTATATTTTTTAAATAACTGTTTTGAGAAATGTGTTCCTGAATACTTAGACTTAAATTAGATTAGGTAGTCGAGAAACGAATGATGAGTTTGTTCCGTCTTTGCTCCCTAGATTATTCTCAAATTTCTCTGCTGGCCTTAAAAATATACTTTTGACTTCCTATTCTATAGGGAACAACTTGGTTGTCAACCTTGTTGCCACTTTCGATGTTGGAATCAAAGTGGCAAGTCTGTGAGCAGATTGGTGGATATTGTAAACGTTGCTTCAACCGTTGGGAAGATTAAAAATCTTTGATTTCAGTTGGGCGTAGCTTAAAGTTGTCAATTGTTGAAGAGTTAAAGTTGGCAACATTGTTGTCAACTTTTTGACCGAATTTTCTTGTATAAAAGGGGCTTTATTTTGATTTACCACAAAACTTCTCAACTCGAACGTTTACCATAATTCGGACAAATTTCTACATTTTTCTCCATACCTTACATAATATTTTCACATTTCAATTATTTTGAAAGAATCAACAAACTGTATTTTACCTGTTCTTAGCTTTGAAAATACTTATAAAAATTGTCATATTTTATATTTTATTCGAGAATGTCTCAATTTCTTCTGCTGAAAATGTTTCCTCTACGATTCCATCATCGTATAGCTAACTCTTTTACAATTATAGGAGCATAGCATCGTGACGCATTTTTAATTGCGACGTTATTATCCACCAAAGTCGGGTGATAAGTGAAGCAGGCAAAAGTAACAAAGATTCAAGAATTCATCATCTCTAGAAACCACCCGACAATCAAGTTGGCAGAGAAGTTAGCAACCAAGTTGGCAATCAAGTTGACAACAAAATTGTTCATCACAAGATTGATATAAAAAACAAAGTTTTTTGAAAAAGTTTGGCTTTATTCATATAGTCTCCTTGATGACTGCAGAAGATTCCATGAAAGAAACCCAAACGTAAGTCCCCTGAATAAAGAGAAATTTCGGAGATTATAAAAAACTTCATAAATTCTTTTATTTTTAAAGGACGGGTTTCGGAACCCGTGAAGACAGAAGACAAAATAATTAATGTTCCAACTTGATTGAAGCTCCAGAATCCTCGATCAGTAGAACAGAAAGTGAATTGTTGATATCTTGGACCATGATTTAGAGGATTCCCAGTGAATTCAAGATGCATCCCTACAAATTTGTCAAATAAGATCTTCTGAGGAGAATCTATTTTTGTGAAATAATATAATATTTTTCGCAAGAGGATACACAATTTTGAGAAGAATAATATAATAGAAGATGAATAGGAATGTTCAAGAAATGTCATTAATAATTAGAGGAAGGAAAGTTTTTGGGCAACCGAGAACCCGAATATGTCTTGAGAAAGTTGGCAACTAAGTTGATCATCGCGAGGTTGATATAAGAACCTAAATTCGGCTTTATTCATATAGATAGTCTTATTCAAGACGTTTTTTCAACAACGGATATCCAAGATTTAATGTGACAAGATTTAATGTGACAATGTCTTTTGCTGAAAATATTTCCTCTTCGATTCCATCATCGCATAGCTAATTCGTTTACAATTATAGGAGCATAGCATCGTGACGCATTTTTAATTGCGACTTTATTATCCACCAAAATACTACCCGACAACCAAGTTGGTAGAGAAGTTAGCAATCAAGTTGATAACAAAGTTGTTCATCACAAGATTGATATAAAAAAAGTTTTTTGAAAAAGTTCGGCTTTATTCATATAGTCTCCTTGATGACTACAGAAGATTCCATGAAAGAAACCCAAACGTAAGTCCCCTGAATAAAGAGAAATTTCGGTGATTACAAGGAAACGTCATAATTTTTTTTTTGTTTCTGAAAGAACGGGTTTTGGAACCTGTGAAGACAGAAGATTAGAATTAATGTTCTAACTTGATTAAAGCTCAAGAATACTCGATCAGTATATCAGAAAGTGAATTGTTGATATCTTGGACCATGATTTAGATGATTCCCAGTGAATTCAAGATGCATCCCTACAAACTTGTCAAAGCCGAATTCCAGAAGATCTTCTAAGGAGAATCGATTTTTGTGAAACAATATAACATTTTTTTTGCAAGAGAATACACAATTTTTGAGAAGAATAATATAATACAGGATGAATCGAAATGTTCGAAAATGGCATCAATAAAATTGGCAAAGTTAACAAAAGTTGATCAATCGCGAGGTTGATATAAAAACCTAAATTCAGCTTTATTCATATAGAAAGCCTTATTCAAGACATGTTTTCTGTTTTTCATTGTGCCATTTCAATTTTTTTTTATTCTTTAGTTGAAGCAAAATTAAACTATGTTATCGTTATCACGAGTGCTTCTCAACATCGAATAAGTACAGAATGTTGTATGTTTACTTCTGATCCGAATGGGAAAAACTTATATCTATATGGCTTATCAATATTAACATCACTTAGATTCGTTGTATGCCATTGTTATACAAATTTAAATCTAGAATCCCTTTTTCAGATTCTGCAAATGAGAGAATGCCGAATGAACTATCGCGAACAGAGTGCCTTCATCGGTGATGGTTTCTTCATAGACTGACTCCCTCACATGTGGAAGCGAAACTGAGGTCAGGTGAGTTTCTTTCAAAAACTGAACATGTTCATTATTTGGCAATAATCAGATGTGAGAATATACGGGGATGTTTTAGACATTCTTGATGCCTTGCAATGAATGATTGTCAAAAATTCTTCCTTAGCCAACATGTCATTGAATACCATTCGAATAAAAATACAGAGCTGGGCAGTGTCTGTCATATCGAAGGATTCGTCGAACTGTAAAGAAAAGTATGTACATTAAATGATATCATGTTTTAGTTTATCTGCCATGTCCTGACTGATGACTTCAATACGCCTTGTGACAGTCGGACGAGATAAACGAAGTTCTCTAATAGCAGACTTGATTTCCGTATTATTTTTAAAATCTCCAAATAAAGTCTCACGCTTCAATAAATGCATCCTTTACAACCGATCCATCTTCGAATAGTTTCTTGTGTTTCGTCAATATATGAGATCTTTCAAATGACGCGATCGTAACAGCTTTTGATTGTTTGGCTGGTCTTGTGAACATGGTTTGTTCTTTTTTCAAACAAGATATCAAATCACGTACTTTTAGTTTTCTTAATTTAGTCTGTGGCGGAAAATCCTTTTCATAGTTTTTATGAACCGTTTTATGACGCCTCTCTAAGTTACCACGCTTAGGTATAGCAACTGTAGCACAACAAATAAGACAAATGCTCTTATCCTTCACCATACAAAAGATAAATTCTTCCTCCCAATCGTTATTAAAATGATACGTTTTAGATTTCTTCGTTGCAACATTTATATCGGCGTAAACGAAAGTCTCGAACGTTCCGTCAAACGCGCCGCCCGAAATTTCTATAAAAGCGACAAGAATAAAAAACGTGGCTTTTCTTTGACAAGTACCGCACTTTCCTTTGATAAAGCCGCCTTTTGCCGCTAGCAGTGTGTTATTTCATTACGTAATAAATTTTTGTAGTTTAGTTACCTACTTATTGAAATTTTTTTCTTTCTCGAGATCTACTCAAAAATCACTCGCGATCGACCGTTTGAGCACACCTGCCATAGGATATGCCTAATATATTATCGATAGACCTATTGCCTGCTATTGTAAATAAGGTTAGAGACAGACTAATCGAAATTTTTATTGATTCGATTTAATTTTGAATATGAATCGTGGATGTTATGCAGTAATTTTCGCCAACGGTGGAAATAACCGGTATTAACAGGTTTTTGGGGATTTATTTTCTTCCGATAATTCACATTTTACATTATTCGTCTTATTTCAATTTCTAAGAATACTATTTTCATTTCGATTGTCCTCAAGCATTACCTAGTGCTGGTAGATTAATGGAAAAATAATTCTTCAACATATCTAAACTTTTTCTTAATAAATTTGAATTTCTGGCTTTGTGTGTATTGATTTCTTGGTGCAGTGTATATTGAATTTTTACTGTGGATTTCAGTTCAGTAGATCAAGGATTACTTTCCAACAGAACATTTGAATTTTGGTAGTAGGCAATTCTTAATCTATTGTGTGCGGGGTTCTTCATTGCAATGGTAGATATTTTATATATACAGGGTGTCCCAAAATTTTGGAAACAGGCAATACCTATGATGTTATCAGAGATTGAGTTGTGTAATAAAATGCACTGCTATGTACTTTTAAAATGTCTCCAACTCACATATTCTACGCTCGAAATTTTCTTTCGACTTTCAGGAAACAACCCCCAACTTTAGTTTTTCAAATTGCACCCTTTAAAATTTTTTAGTGTCAATAATTTCCAAATGAATTCAGAGTATAGTAGTATATCGTTTTTAACGTTTTAACGTTGTCTGTTGGCGATAAAGAAAGAATCATTTCATTGATATTCTGAAAACTCTAAAAATAAACGTATTCAAAACAATAGACTGCAGAATGCAAGGCGCTTCATTTGCATCAGAGAAACATAGGTAGATATGAAAAAACATGGAACGCAAAGCCATAGAGAACTTTATAAAAGTTTATGCGCAGAACCATGAAGTGTTCCTATGCAACCGTACCATCCGTCAATTTTGAAGTTTTTGAAAGAGTATTTATGAAGTAAAATAAATAAAAATATATTTTTTGATACAATTTTGAAGAATCATATGATAGTTACTAATGCAATTATTAAGTAAAATTCCTTAAAACACAGTACTTGTTTGTTTTTTATTATTGATAATGGAATTTTACCAAGTAAAAGCCTCTCAAATTCAAAAATAAAATTGATCGAATGAAAGAAGATGGCTTGGTGTCTTATTTAAAATATTCAAGATGTTCTCCAACATGCATTATGACAGTATGGCAAATTTTACTGCAATGGCAGCTGCTTTATGAACATCCGTGATTCACAAAATTCATTGAAGAAAGGTATGCTACGTTGGGAATGTTCATCCAAGGTGGCATATGTACAGCGAGGATTTCTGAGGTGGTCACTTATTCGATAATCCGTAAAATTGCCTCAATTCCATTCAAGAAACATCATACAAATTTTTCTTTTCGGAAATACGATACGTGAAGAAGACAACGTCTTCAAACTTTAAATCCATATTCGAGGTGACTCGTAGGGAACAGATGGCGAGCCTGAGTATGAATAAAATGATTTTTCATTGTCGTATTCCGAGAACGTACGGGTAAGTTTTATGGAAGGTCCTTTTTTTCTGTCAGTGGTCGTAGTATTCGGCAGAGCAAAGGAGGATAAAGTCGCGGAATGTTGAAATCTCAGGTGTCCGTTTCTTCGGCAACGACGAGTCATTGTAAAAATGCAGGTGTGCAGCAGTTTGCCTCTTCCACGGAGCTGCTGGTAACGTGGAGGACGCAGGACCGACCTCAGACTTCACGCCCATTAGAGTATTATTTCAAAATTTCCAAATCGAGTTGGAAACACGAAATCGGTATGGAATATTAGAACTATACTTAAATTTTCATAAATACAGTTCCATACATCTATTGGAATTTCATGTAGAATAATTATGAAAGATTTAATGATTCTAGTCAATTAATTCGTATAAGGAAAAGTAACATAAATGTTGCCAAATTTTGATCTGAAACCATTGGAAGAAGTTTCATGAATGGGTAAATACTCGAAACTCACCAAGTCTTCTACAATTGCCTCTTAGGAAAATCAAAAGAAATGGGTGGTTCATATGATTCAAGAGAACAGGAAGAAAAAAATTTAAACAAAACCCTGTTTCTTTCATCGTTGGTACATCAGTAATATCGTCTGTGAAAGAATTGTGGACAAAAATCAAATCTTTCTGATCAGGCTTTCGATTGGCAGAATAATCTGAATTAGAAAGATATGGTGTAAGTAATGAATATCTTTCGTACCAACCGAGCATAATTAAAAAGAATACCTAACGTAGAAAGTAAGGTCATACAAGCTAATTCTAAGATGTGCGACCAACACACAGAATATCTGGTTCCTATCCAGTTGTTTGAAGAACGAAATATTTCCGAAATATATAAACTGAAGACCCATAATATCAGCCCCGCAGCCCAAAATGGAGTACTACAAGGCAAAAAGAAATGGTTGAAGTTAGACATCAAGTTTCAATACAGCCAACGAGACAACTACAACATCTTTTTAAAGGTAATCTATTCGGATTTGCTTCATAGATTGCATTCAGTAAAATTTGACATTTTAGATTCCGGAACAAGATTCAAAGTTCATTCATTAATTCACAAAAGTATAAAATTCAGTTGCGACAATTATATAAATTAGTAATAAACCTAAAACTTCAAAAATCAAGTCCAAATTTTATGATAGGTTCAGTAATCTTTCAGATGCTAATTTTTCCGAAGATGAAGTTTCACTACTGGAAAAGGGTTTTAAACACAATTTAGAGTCAAATAACGCTCGTCTCCATTTCGATCTACTAGGAATTGAAACCGAAATAACCCTGAATTATTCACCACAAGCCAAACACCTAAAACACTCTTCAGCGTTACTACTTCAAAAAGAGTTCAATAGTTTTCAACCTATGAAATTCGAAAATACAACTTTAAAGTCCATTAAATCTAAGTCCGCATCTGAAGATATCATATTCACCAAAGCAGACAAAGGTCATACAGTCACAGACTTAAATAAAGCAGATTATTTATTAAAAACCCAAATTTTCATTGAATCAGGTAGTTATGAAAAAATTGATATCCAACTAATAAATTTCAATCCATAGTAAAAAACGCTTTAGAGTATGCCAAGTCTATAATACCTACCAACCAAAAATATAAACTTTTCATTGACAATCCGCAATCACCAAAACTTTACTCCCTCGTCAAACTCCATAAAACAGGGCATCCCATTAGACCAGTAGTTTCATATTTTCAAGCTCCAGCTGCAAAACTTTCACGCTTTCTCATAGACATCATTCAACAGTACGCTAATCTTGAACCTAAATTCTCAATAAAAAACTCTTCAGTCCTAATAAATAAAATTCAGCACACGATACTACCACCGAACGCTAAACTTATGTCATGGGATGTAGTTAATCTCTTCCCTAGTGTTACACCTAGCGATACAGTGAAACTCATCAAGAACGCCCTTCAAATTAATAGTCAATCCGATAATTCAATCAGAAATCTTACACCTTTTAGAAATTTGTTTAGAACAAAATTATTTCAACTTCAATGGAGTATTATATAATAGTAAAAAAGGTTTAATCATGGGTAATCCTCTGAGCCCTCTGCTCGCTGAAATTTTCATGGATAATATTGAAAAAACTATCCAACAACATCCGTTATTCAAACACTTTATTTATTGGTTTAGATATGTTGACGATATCATTTGTTGTTTCACTGGCACAAACAGACAATTAGAGTCTTTCAAAACATTCATTAACAAAATTCACGATAAAATTAAATTCACGTTAGAGATAGAAACAGAAAACTCCATTAACTTTCTGGATTTAACTTTTACTAAAATTAACGGCAAACATGATTTTTCTATTTTTCATAAGCCATCGCATAGAGATATTACTATTCACAGCTCACCTACACATCCTTATCCACATAAATTAGCAGCTTACAATAGTAGGGTACATAGACTCATTAATATCCCAATGTCACAAAATAATTTCTTAAAAGGATAAATATAATTAAACAAATAGCAGTCAATAATGGTTACAGTCCAATTATGATTGAGAACATTTCATGCAAAAATTTCAAAAAGCAATCCAGGAAGTATTTTCAAGTATAAAAAGTTCTTACACAAAATACAACAGCTTAACTTATATTGGTAATCCTAGTATAAAATTAAAATCATTCCTCTCGCATTGTAATTTCAATATAGCATTCCGAACTGATAATTCTTTAGACCGACATATCAAAAACTGCTAATCTAAAATTGATAAAAGTAATAAATCCGGTGTTTATAAACAGTCTTGCGGGGATTGTAATAAAATTTATATTGGTAGAACTTTCAGAAATTTCAAAGTTAGATTATCCGAGCACAAACGTATTTTTAATTCTCATAAATCAGATTCCCATTATTCTAATCACTTACTCGAAGAAAACCATAAATTTAATGATAATTTCAAATTTTACATAATGAAAATAACAGACAAAAACTCAATCTATTGGAAATTTTAGATATCAACAAAGAAAACAATTCAGGTAGGTTACTTAATAGTCAATTAGATCTAAACCCTTCTCCTTTACTAAATCTTTTCAATTCATAAAGTAAGCAACTCCGATGGGTTTTCCAACATACCTCTTGTACCTATTGTAGTATTAAGTAGGAAATAAGACTAATATATAAGGAATAACTCTGTTCATTTATTTGTATGTATCTGATGAAGCCACAGTGTGGTGAAACCGGTCATAGTTAATATAGTGAAAATCTAAATACTTTAGTTTTATTTCATTGAAAATATGTCATAACAGGACCAGATAAGGACAAAACCAGCTACACTCTCACGGGGACCCTCGGTCGTAGATTAACTTTATTATATGATTATTCTACTCCAAATTGGATTTAGTTATTTTTGAGAATAGTTTTGATCAGTTTACGATACTAGATTGGAGAAACAACCTTTGACAATAACAGTTGAGACATAATTGAATAAATCATGAAATTCATATTTAAGTTCTCAATTATCAAACAGTTGGAACTCTAAAATGAGTATTCAAGTATTCAAACACAAAGAATTTAACAAGTTCTTACAACAACAGTCTTTAATGAAGCACAGAATTGAAAATTCAATTTTGAATTGTTAAATAATTCCAACTAGATGTAATTGTATTCAAGTTTAACCCATAGAAGCTATGTTCCAAAAATGGAACTTTGCATAATTCAACTACTAACTCGTAGATATCGCTGCTTACCCCAATTTTAACCGCTTTTCGTTATTCATAGATTGTCGGCAGAGATACACAAGCTAGTGCATGTGCATGAAGGATTATTTGGAGGAGAACTATTCGTGATTTTCCTACATTTCACAAGTGAATAAAAATCGATTGCCTGAATTGATCGTATTGAACTGAATTTCATATCGATATTCGTATTTAAAATGATTCATTATTTCATAGAAAAAATTATGTTTGTATTTCACAACATAGATATGATATGTGGAACATAGCTTTGGATGTGAGATCATTCTATGGTAAAAAAATGTTCAACGATGAGTTTGAATCGATTGTTGGACTAATTGGAGCATGAATAACAAATCGATTCTGCCACCAATAAATGACTCGGAAGGTTTGTTTGTTTGTTATTCCTTTAACGTGCGTGACACGCCGGGGAATTCTGTCACCTCACTAACCCGGGAATTTTGCCGAACCCCTCTCGTGTCGACGGAAGGGATCTTTAATGTCCAACCCATCTCTGTTAGACAGGACCGACGGCTTTACATCTCCTCCGAAAGATGGATACTCAAGCGATTCTCAGAATCCGAAAAATCCTACCGACTTTGTGGGGATTGAACCCAGGTAACTATGCGCAGGAGACGAGAATCATATCCCATACGCCACCGAGCCGGCTGACTCGGAAGGTGATTGTGAGTCATCTGATAGAGAAAACGATGTAAAGATGTCAAATAAATTCTCATCAAAAATTTTGTCAGCTCCTGCAGAAGTCTCACTCAGAAGTATCATTGGGGAAAAAAGGAATACAGAAGAGGAAGATGATTACAGTTTGGAGGAAGACGATGAACCAGCCAGTAAAAAAGTCATAAAATCCTAAGTGCCTAAATCCATACGAACTGTGAAAGGTCATGGTAAAAATCGGAAGGGCAAAGAAAGATGGAGAAATGGAGATTTTGTCAATGAACAGGTAGCCAATGATTCTGAAGATATTGATGTCACAAATCTGGTCGAATCATTCGAACTTTCATGGCACATTGACCTGTTTCAATATGTCAAAGATCAGACTAATCTGTACGCTAAGGATAAAACCCAATTATCAATTTCAAATCACTACAGATGACATGAAAATCTTCTTTGCAATTCTTATGATTTCCGGATACAGCCCTAGACCGCGTTGTGACATGTATTGGAGTCTCGGTTCGGATTTACGAAATATTGCCATTGCAGAAGCTATGCCTCCTAATATATTATTTAGAGAAATACTCAAATTCATCCATTTTTAGAATAATAATACGGAAGTACCTACAGGGTTACGAAAAATTAGACCACTTTTACAACACCTTTATCGGAATTTTCTGAAATATGCTCCGGTTATGTAAAATGTAGATGTAGATGAATCTATGGTACCTTACTATACCCATCACAGTTGTAAGCAGAGGATGCAAGGAAAACCCATTAGATATGGGTTCGAATTCTGATCTCTCAATTCATCAAATAGCTTTTTGATAAATACTGAACCATATCATGGAAAGAGAACAGGGTTTGATGATGGTGACCTAGAACTTGGGGCTTCAGTTGTTCTAACTTTTGCAATTAAGTTGAAGGGAAAATTTCCAGTGCGTCGCTTCAATTTTTTTATTGATAACTTCTTTACTAGTTTACCCCTTTTGTGGAAAAGTATGGGATATGGATGCAGTGGAACGCTAAGAAAGAATCAAATTGAGAATTGTACTCTCGATAAAGAATCAATTCTGATTCAAGTATTATTATATGCTGTGGAAATACAATGCTACAGTGGAAGCAACATCCAATTGTTATGGAGTAGTCCCTACATAAGATGCAAAAGATATTCATCATATATATATATATATATATATATATATATATATATATATATATATATATATATATATATATATATATATATATATATATATATATATATATATATATATATATATATCGATTTATAACCGTTCAAATGCCATATGCAATTGATCTATAACACTTTCATGGAACAACTGATCTAAGGGATCGAAACATTTCAAACTATCGCGTAAAATGAGAAACAATAAGTGGTATTGGTAAGTCTTCAGCCATCTGCTGTCAGCATCTCTTGCTAATGCCTGGCTAATTCATTGAATGCAAATGAAGAAACCGAAACCTTCAACTATCAGTGAAAATTCAGTAGAAAGACCACTCGACTTTCTTGGTTTTATACGAAACGTAGCCATCACTTATCTATTTCTCAATACGAAAAAACAACTATGAGCCGACCGAAACCGAGAGATGTGGAATTCCGGAATGTTCCTGATGCAGTTTCACAACAGGAATGTTTTGCAGTATCCAAGTTCGGTAAAACAAAACAGAATAAAAAAGTGCTTCTTGCACTTTTTGGCTGCGGTATTTACCGCATAAATCTATTTCCCATTCATGGTTTTAGGAGTTATGATCAAATTGAGTAATAGTTTCAATTTCGGTATGTCTCCTTTCAGATAATAAAGTTTCGATACGTTCTATCAAATATTTAATTCGTCACAAATGCGGCCATGTTCCATTTATGGAACTTTTCCAATTCCATGCCGCTATGGCAATTACAGAAAAAAAATTTTCATTATTATTCTCTGTGTTTTCAAACTCATATCATCACAAATTAAAGAAAAGAAAGAATTTCAAGAAGTTGGCATCGAATGGGTTAATAATGTTATTACTATTCAATAAATTTCAAAATCCGAATTTAATAATTCTGCAATACTATAGGGTGTTCTATAAACATAGGTCCGCAATATCCGGAAAAAATTGTTTTTTTCTTCAAAACTCTTGCAGTGTTTTTTTACAGCCTCCATCATAACACGTCCTAAATTTTAACTAGAATCTACAAGGTGTTTTCTTTTCCGGAGCCATGTCTTCTTTTGCCCTCTCAAAACTTTTTTTCAGTACTCCTCTGATCAGCGTACAATAAATTTTCGTCATCTTTGTTCAATTTAGAAACTTTTTTGACACTTGCAATTTTTTCGTATTTCCAACCATTCTCGAGGAAAAAATTATTAAACGATTGTATGCAATTGGTGAATGGAAAGCACTTCTAAATAAAAAAATGACTAGTAGGCTTTAATTTTTTTCATTTATGCATTTATTTTAACAGTTGCTAAGGTTGAACCAGTGTCTGCTCGAATTGTTCATTTAGTTAACGATTAGTTTTAAGACTTTTAAAGTTATTGTTGTAAGAATAAATGGCTAATTTTACTAACGCCGAATTGGCTGATATCCATTACATGTACGATCTGGTTGACGGAAACACTACAGTAGCTAGGCGATTATATCAGGTGCACTTTTCAAATTGAGTAACACCAGACAGGCGAACATTTTCAAATATCCACAGAAGGTTGAGGGAAACTGGTACTTTTACTGCAAATAATCCTTCAAAAGGTGCAACTCAAACTATGAGAACTCCAGATATTGAGGAAGCAGTTTTGAATTGTATTGATTCAAATCCTCATATGAGTACAAGACAAATTGGAAATCAGTTGAATATTTCACACGTTCTAGTTTGGAGAATTCTCCACAACTTTTTATTGTACCCGATTCATATTTAACCCTTCCAAACTCTACTTCCTCAATACTGAATTGCTGCCGATGGTTCTTAGATAAAATTAAAGAAAATGCTCATTTTGATAGTGAAATAATGTTCACAGACGAAGCTATCTTTTTGAGAACTGCTATCACAAATGTTCACAATAATCATTATTGGGCTAAGGAAAACCCCCATTTGATTGAAGAAACTCATCATCAAGAACAATTCTCACTAAATGTCGCGGTCGGAATATTGGAAATTATTTGATTGGGACATTTTTTTTTTGCCTAACAGACTAAACGGTCCTGATTATCGGCAATTTCTTTAAGAGGAGTTACTTTTATTGCTCGAGGATGTGCCACATTTGGTGAGAAACATAATATTGTTCATGCATGAAGGGGCACCAGCACATTTTAGTGGAGAAGCTAGGGAATTCTTGAATAATACATTCAACAATCGATGAATAGGTCGGGGTGGGCCAGAACCATGGCCTCCTAGATCCCCAGACTCAAATAGTTTAGACTTTTTTCTTATGGAGATATCTCAAAAGTTTAGTTTATACCACTTCAGTGAACACTATAAGAGAATTGAGAAATCGAATAATAACATCTTGTGACACGATAAGAAATATCCCAGGAATATTTCAAAAAGTGCGTGATAATATGCGAGAAGGACAGAGGCCTGTATTATCGCAGGTGGAGGACACTTTCAGCAACTTATTTAGTTTTTAATTGTCCTTTCTTCAGTTTGATATTGAATAAGTATAAGTTGAGTCTCTGAAGACCAGCTATCAAAACAAAAGCACCTAACCTAACCTATCGAGTATTTCTATTATTTTTTTCATTTGGCGAATAACATACAATTGAAATAATTCAAATTCAATAATTTTTCCCTCGAAAACGGTTGGTTATACGAAAAAATTACAAGTGTCAAAAAAGTTTCAAAATTGACCGAAGATGACGAAAATTGATTGTAGATTGATCAGTGGCGTACTGCAAAATAGTTTGAAAGGATAAAAGGAGACATGGCTCGGAAAATAAAACATTGTGAATTTCAGATAAAATCAATGACGTGTAACGATGGAGGCTGTAAAATATAGCTTGCATTCCAAATTTAGGCTGAATATCTCAAAAACTGCAGGAGTTTTGGAGAAAAAATCAATTTTAACGAAGCTTCTGCTGACCCATGTTTATATAAACTTTTTTCTTAAAATTGCACGTAGATTTACCCCCTAAAGTTGTGACATACTATTATGTAACACCCTGTATAGTTTTTCTAAGCCGGTTTTTTCAAACTGGAAAAAAGATATCTACGTTTGTCTACAGGCTCTGCTTGACAGTGAAACCTTATTTTATTAACAATAACTGAAACTGACTCTATAAAATTGAATCTACCATATTTGTTTACACTTTATTGAAAATGACTTCGATAAATTGTTTTGACATTTTAGCACAAATAGCCGTAATCTGATTAAGACTAAGATCTGATAAAATTTTTATCTAGCGGTGAATTGTTTTGCTGAGTAAGTTTTGAGCCAAATTATTTCACATTCATATCTGATATCCTTCAGATGAAAAAATTGACATTGAACTATAGCCCCAAATTAAAACTTTTCGATACAGCTCTGGCCAATTCCTTCTCAAGATGATGACGGTAGTTTATGCGGTCTTAGTTGGGATGCACACGTGTGCCATCGTCGTCTTCGATAGTTTCTCAAAAACTGGATCTCCATACGGAGAGCAGTAAACCACGTTCTGTACGACAATTTCTTATTTCCAAGTTGTGCGACGATGACATTTATGGCTCTTTATTTATCTGTAAGAACTAATCTCCTTATCGCTGAAGGCACGCGAAAATATTTCCCTAGGAATGTACTGGTCGATTGCCGCGATGCAGAATGGGAAAAACTTGACAGATTCCTTGGTATATAAATATATCAAAGTTGAAGGTTGTATGGGTGACATGTGCGATGGCTAGACGCGTGATTGATTGAAGGAATTCACGATTCGAGGTAGTTGCAATCGAAAAATTGTGATTACACGAATTCGATCTATTTTTGGTATAATTTTTCTTGAAAAATTAGGACAAGTGGTATAAATTTTTTGAAATCTTGAAGAGATGATCTGTTCTTTACGGTTGAAAAATTAGGACAAGTGCAAATCTGAATATTAAATTTTAACCTAAATGATTTGAAGAGATGAATAAATGATAGCAAACATCCAGTGAAACATTTAGGTGAAAACTAATTTGAGCAAGGCATAAAATACCCGATCTGTTATAAACTCGATTTTTAAATGTTCAATATGGAAGAAGGATTTTGCTCGATACATTTTTCAATTTGACAGCTCGTATACGAACATGATGAAGTTGCCCTCCTTGATTTTGCAAGAACTCAGGATCAATATTACGAAAACTTGTCACTTCGTTTATTCGAATTTGATATTTCAACAAGAATTGTCGTTATTTCATATTGTAACATTTGGAATAAAACCACTGGTTATTCGAAAATATATTTACTCCTTACAGTAATAAGATAAAATTTCGAACTTCACTCGGATTGATTTTGAGCGAAAACCAATCATCCCATAAAATAAAACATCAAGGAGGCTGAATAAATGTTCAGGTCCGATACACTTGACAGCTCGTATACGCGGATGCCATAAATTTGGTCGCTCTGATTACTCCACCATCTATCCTCGAATATTTGGTCCTGATTACCTCACCATCTATTCGAACATTTCTGTTAGCTGCCGATCTACAGCTCGTGTTTTATGTGCTGGTGCACCATCCATTTGGTAATAGCAATCCCTCAGAATGTTAAGGGGTAATCTATCTAAAAAATTTGCTAATGTTCCTCTAAAATTTCCAGGTATCTTTGTCTATTTAGATTTTCCTCATAAATATGATAAGCCAACAAATCATTCATTAAAATTGCAAAAAGTTCACGCTGAATTTATTTTGGAAATCAATAACCTCAATGAAATGTGGATTTTCTTCTTGGCCGAATTAAAAATGTCGATTTCTCTTGTTGGTTATTTCCACTTTGCATATTTGAGTAAAAAGCCATTTGTTCGAGCTAGCCTTTCAGCTTAAATCCTTTCAGAAAATGAAGGCAAAAAGATATTAAACTAATTTGATCTTATAGCCCTGAAAAACCCTACAAAATGGATTTTTTGACAAAAAAAGATCAATAGCATAAAAACTAAGCGAGTTATGGATAAAACCAGTTACTTTTTCAAACTCGTACATGACATTTCAATCAATAATCTAATATTATTGAGAAATATTTTAAACTGCGAACCAATTGGACATATAGACTGCTAAAAAATCCTCGATATTGTGTCTGTTGCAAAAGATCTACGACCTACAATTTTTAAATATTCCTCAAAAAAATAACAAAATAATTATTTCAAAAGTTTTGACAGTATCCTATAAAGGGTTAATGTTGATAGTATAAAGTAGGGAACCCTTACCATTTTATAAAAAATCAAGCCGTTGAAATTGTAGTCAGCAGGTATTCGGCACTTATTTTAAAAAAATAGTAAACAAAATATCACACAACATAACACCACACTTGACAAAATAAAATATAACTTTGTATGTAAAAAGTAATAGGATTACTTGTTTTATTCACTTGTTGTTGGTCCAGTGAACTATTATTTTAAAAACGCCTGTGTGTGTGTGCTGGAAGTGATCATGTCTGAACAGGAAAACTCAAGAAAATTTTGTAACTAAGAGGGAACTCGCCTGACATGTTGTCGCAACATAGGAATTGGCAGTAGCTTAAAAAAATTACTGGATGATATACTTATTTTCTATAAAATTTCGTATTTGCACGCCTAAATAATGAGTCATTTTAACAGATTTTTGGGAGTTTTACACTCGGCTAACGTGCTGTTTCATCACTGAATCAAAAGAGGCAATCATCTCAACAGCTGTTAGAAAATTTCCATTATATACCTAACAATCGCAATAATTCTTTCCAACACGTCTCGCCAATATTTTTCCGTTTCTAAAATCCGCATATGATGAGCATTAACAGACATAGATGTCTCCAACGTTTTAAATTAACCCAAGTGTTTATATAACTGTTGTGTCAAATTGACATTTCGTGTCTCTTAATTAGCAAAGACAAGTGTTAGGAGTTTTACATTTACAAAACAACTTACAACAAAAACAAAATATTTACTTTTCTCCATTTGCTTGATTTCTTTCAAAGTATTTGCACGAAAACTTTCTCTTATCTTTATTACTAGGAAAGCTAAAACTGATGTCTATTAAGGGCGGACCAAGTTTAACCAATATTCCAGCCATCTCATTGGTGATTCTTTCGGGCCACAAACTGGGGTCGGACGGAATTATATCGATACTAGCCTCATTACAGCCTGCATCGAAAGTGTCACTTGCAGCAGGTATTTTGGTAGCTAACATTACCGAACTTTTTACACAAGCTGAATTACCTGAAGTGGATTGTTCAACTGGTGTAGACGAAGATGGTGTCATCGCTTCATCGGGCTCTGCATCAGTAGAAGCTGATTAACTGCTACAACCGCTGCCACTTGTTGCAGGACCTGATGTTACTGTTGAAATTTCAGATGGTCCACTCACGGTTATTGATATTACGGATTTAGAATCTTGAGATTCGGCGATTCGGTCGCACCAACATCGATAGTCTCCGTGGAATCTCGATTGTTTTACAAGAAATGCTTTAAAGATCCAACCATTTTTCCCCTTTCTCGTAGTCTCAGTTTCTTTTGCTCGCGAAACTTCGCAGCTGAAGGTCTCTTTCTTTTATCCTGAAAAAATAAATAAATAATTAGTACTCATGGGAATTGGGAATTAACTTCTAAAGTAACCACAATAATAAGCACCATGTGGGTAGGGTAGGAAATATTCTTAAAAAGTTAACAGAGTAGCCAATAGTTTTTAACCCTTCATAGGGCAGATTATTATTAAGTAAGATATGGCCGATTAAAGTTTGCATATTTGATTAAAAAGCAATCTGTTCGAGCCCTTTTAGCTTAGCCTAAATCCTTTCAAGAATAAAGGCGAAAAAGATATTAAACTAATGCATCGCTTTTATAGCGCTCCCCATGTCTAAAGAATGGCGCAACCGATAGTAATTGTGCATTGTATTTATACCTAATCCTATTTAATTTCTCAACACACTTTGCACATGCACAAGGTTGCAGGGGCCCTGATTATTCGTTGACGTAAATGTATTATTTCAAAAGAGGCCTACTTCCGATAGAATAGATTTGGATGAAAAATAAATATCTTGAGTTTCATTTACTAATTCCTGGTACTTTTTGACAGAATGCATTCGTCAAAAGCTAAACTTCCAAGTAAATCATTCAACGTGTTTCAGCAAATATTTCCAATCACTACGAGATAAGAAATATACAGGGTGATTTATTTGAGATGGAACATCCTGTATAAAGAAATAACAGTCAGACGAGACGTGAGGCGCCTGTATTCGACATCCTTTTCTTTTATACCTTTACAGTGTCCTCGTTGTATATTTCCCCTATTGTTTGCTACCTTACCATAAAAGAATACGTCAAGTGGTTTATGGCTAAAATTATAATAGGTAAATAGTAGTTGGGAGGTTATAGGCAGGTAGCGTTTAATGGGCTTTTGAAAGTTGTTCAACCATCCAATGGTGCTTTACTAATAAGTTTCTAGTTACAAGTTCAATAAAAGTATACCTTTAAAGGAAAGAAGCATAAAGTTTGACAGAGACACCTGATTTATTGTGACGATTCATTGATGACTGGGTATGAATAAATATTGTTGAGCCAATACGTTGTTTCTGAAGACATAACGATTTATCTCTACGTGATTTGATTTTACAAAAAAATAGGTGTTTAAATTATAATTTTTACGAAGATGCACATCAAATTTGAATATAAAATGTTTCTGGAAACAAATTGGAAAGTTTGAGTGAAAATTAGCTATTTGAATATGGGAGGCTTTTACTTGGTTAAATTCCATTATCAATAATAAAAACAAGTTATGTTTTTGAGGAATTTTACTGAATTATTGTGATTCGTAACGCGTTTTACTACACCGTATCTTCTTCAGGCGAATGAATGTACAGAAATTATGACAACTATATATAGATAGAGCTGAGAATATAAATACAAATGTTCTGAAGTAGTTAGAAGCTTATTGGGTTGTTTCTTCTTAAGTGGTTATTGATGACAGGTCTATCCAATAAAATTAAGGAATAGATTCAATAGAGGTAAAGGGCTTAGATCGACTTGTTCATTAATGAGTCTACCTGAGTGTTTGTGTTTGTTGGTTTCTAAAGATCTACTTTCCAATATTTATTATCTGTACGCAAAATTTCAAAATGTGGGTCGAAAGAGTGAATATTTTCTAGGAGATGATATATTTTCGTGTAATTTGAATCTGATTTTTTATTTGAAAAACTGGGTTTATGTTCCGATATTCTAATATTGAAATTTCTATGTGTTCTACCAATGTAGAAATTATTACAGTCATTGCAATTCAATCTATAAACCCTTGATTTATCATTTTTATCTGATTTGGTTTTATTGTTTTTATATATTTGCCTAAGCTATTATTAGTTTGGAACGCTATGTTGAAATTTTTTCTATTCAAGAATGATTTCAGTTTTTCACTTGTAATGCCAACGTAGGTTAAGGTGTTGTAAGGTAAATTTAATTCTTTGTTGAAATTTTATGGTGATAATGGAATGTTGATCAATCTAAGAATAAAACTATTGAATGCTGACATTTTATGTTGATACGGACGACAGGACTAGTTATGTATTATAATATCTGTATGTGACGGCTTATGGTAGATTGCGAAATAGAAATTTCAATATTAGAATGTCGGAGCAAACGCAGTTTTTCAAATAAAAAATCAGATTCAAATTACGCGAATCATCTCTTAGAAAATAATCACTCTTTCGACCCACAGTTTGAAATTTTGCACACAGATAATAAATATTGAAAAGAAGATCTTTGGAAAACTTTAGAAATCAATAAACACAAACACTCAGGTAGACTCATTAATGAACAAGTCGATTTAAGCCCTTCACCTTTATTAAATCTCTTCAGGGAGCAATCTATACCTTAATTTTATTTGATATACCTGTCATCAATAACCATTTAAGAATAAGCAACTTCAGAAGCTGATAATTACTTCAGAACATTTGCATTTATATTCTCAGTTGTATCTATATATAGTTGTCATAATTTCTGTACATTCATTCGTCTGAAGAAGCTACGGTGTAGTGAAATGCGTTACGAATCCCAATTATTCAGTAAAAGTCCTAAAAAACATTACTTATTTTTATTATTGAAAAATAAATACTTGGTATGGCTCGTTATTTAGTTATTGGTATTGGGTGATGAAAAAATCATGTCCTAGGCATGCAACAAAATAATTTGAAGACACTTGGGAGAAAGTGTCTGATAGTGCCGATTTTCAAAAACATATTGTACACCGCCTCCTTTAAATGTTCAATCGGATTCAGATCGGGCGATTGAGCAGGTCAAGCTAAGAGATTGATTCTAGGCAGATTTAAAACATCTATCAAAACAGCTGCAGTTTGAGAATGGATATTATCATGATTTCCTCGATTGCTTCAGCATCTAGTTGCAAAGAGGGTTCAGTAGTTTTTTAAAAGTAGAAGTTTGCATTAAGAGAGTTAACCTGAGATCAGTTCTATGATTGAGGGAGGTTCCACCTTATACCATCACAGTACCTTTTCTGTTGCTGTGTACTTCCTAGGAATCTCTAAGCCTTTGAACATTACCAAATTATCTCCAAATTCACATTCGCTAATTCAGTCCAAACCCAAATTCATCTAAGAATAGAGAAATGGATCAGTGCTCAGGTCCCCTTTTTATATGAGAAGGTAGTGACGTAGACAGAGGTGAGAAGGAAATATATAAGATATGTTTACATGTAACAGAAGAAAGTAACAATTATCAGAAAAAAATTCGTTCAGTAGTTAGGCAAAGCATTGAAAATTTTTATTCCCATATATCTAGGACCTCTTTCATATCTCGATAAAGTGTGATGGTGTAAACAATAGGCTCGCCTTCCTTATTTTTAATGGTGGTTGAAGTTATTCGGTAATTTGGTGTTAAAATTAGGCTTTTCATAAATTACAAGATCCAAAATATACATGATAGCTAATGGTTAGATAGGCAATTGCTCGAAATACCCACGACTTAAAGTAACTTGAATACACGTCTCAGAATCAAGAGGTACACTAGAATATAATTCCATAATAAAGTCTAGATCTAAAATATGCGTGACATTCAAGATTGTTGTCTATATAACGTCTTGGAACATTGTTGTTTGGACTTAAATAATGGTCTTACTTTACTTTCAAAAGATGTCTACGAGCTTCATTTACATAACAGTTCTTAAATGAAAACCCATGAATTTAGTTTTGGAGATGTTGGGAAGTAGTTTATTAGTATCAAACCAGATAGAAAATTCGTTAAGTAGGTGCTGCACATTCTGAAGGGTACTGGCAAGAGTCTCATCAATACATGGCAAGGTAGTGTCCTCAGCGAACATTATCAAACTGTTTGGGTTCCCAACAACATCAGACATATCATTGATAAACAAGAGAAATCGTAGTCACCAACACAGATCGCTGGGGAACTCCAAAACCCATGTTTAGCCACAAGGATCTTACACCTTTAATCTCAATAAATTGCACTCTATCGGATAAATAAGAACTGATCAACTCATGGATGGCTTCCCTGAATCCAAGGCGATGTACAAGGCCATGGCTTCAGTAAGGTTCTTTAAGGCTGCTATGCAATTTTTATTATCATTCATACATTTATATAGGAAGTTGACAAAATTCATTATTGGCGTTTGAGTTGATCCATTCTTCATGAGTGCATGCTGACAGATTGTTAAAATACTATGTTTATTCAGGGAAGAAATCAGTTTATTTAAATTATCTTGGAAGCAAGGAAATTGGTCTGTAATTCTCTTCTAAGGCTGGAGTTCCTTTTTTGAACATTAAAATCTCACGAGCTGCCTTCATGACTTTGGAGAAAGCGCATGTTATTATCAATCTATTCAATAGTTTGATGAGAATAGGTACTAAATATGATTCAGCTTTTCTAACAATATCCATTGTAATATCATCAACACCATAAAATTCGAATCTTCAAAACCATATACACTCGGAGGCAAAATTAGCGGAACACTCGAAAATTTAACCAAATTCGAAGTCCGATATTTTTCCTAATTCCAAACCGATTTAGATGATTTTTTCGGCAAGTTATAGATCAACTCTTCTGCTTTGTAGAAATTATTAGAGAAAACGAAAAAAATTTGAAAAAAATTTTACACGGGGGCAAAACTAAAAGTGTTTTTTTTGTCAAGAATTCGTAACACCCTGTGGAATTTCGTGGTCCGAGTTGAAACGTACAATATCATGGTCTGTCAAGACACATCTTCCTACAGTAACGCCCTTCTTGTTTTATGCATTTATCTTTTTTTTACAAGAAATATCCAATTTGAAGCGAAAAGTCACAAATTTCAAGAATTTATTTTTAATCTGCGTAGGTGCATAACATCGGAGGTTAGCCAAAAAATAAAATCAAAATTAGAGAAGCAGAAATCTAACAAAATGAAAATTTTTGAAATTCACTGGCCAATTTCACGCTCCGGGAGAACTCGAAGTACACTGGAAAAATCGTTTTGCACATTTATTTTTGATTTTTTTGTGTGACACTATAATAATTATCATTCCTGTCAAAAATTGAGAGCAGGTGTGTATCCTGGCGATACACTCGTGAAATGAAATGAACATGTTGAGAAAAATGTTCATGATGACCCACAAAAAAAACATTTGATTTTAGTAGCGAGTATGACCCCCCCGAGCTCTTATTACAGCGCGCATACGATTTCGCATACTCCCAATGATGTTGTCTATCATCTGTTGAGGTATGTTGTCCCACTCTTCCACCAAAGCCAATGTCAGCTCTTCAACGTTGCCTGGATTCCGTTGTCGAACCCTTCTTCCAAGAATGTCCCAAACGTGTTCGATCGGGTTTAAATCCGGTGACCGCGACGGCCAGTCCATTCGTCTGATCCCAACTTCATTGAGATATTCTATCACTATGCGCGCAGTATGAGGGCGCGCGTTATCGTGCATAAAAAGGAAATTTTCCCCTATGTAAGGAGCAAAAGGCACAACATGGGGCTCCAAGATTTCTGTTATATACCGATGGGCATTGAGTGATCCATTGCCAATAATCTCCAGTTCTGTTCGTACTCCCAAGCATATGCCACCCCATATCATAACTGACCCTCCACCGTATTGCTCAGTTCCGCGAAGTTCGCTTAATTGTACCGTTCCCCTCGATGCCTCCATATTCTATCTCTACCATCCACGAAATTCACACAATATCGGCTCTCATCACTAAATAAAACTCGTCTCCACTGATTGATTGTCCATGCTACATGCTCCCTAGCAAACGCCAATCTTGCTACCCGATGGGCTCTATCGAGTCTTGGTGCTCTTGCTTGCGCGTATGATCTCAGACCAACTTCATTTAATCGTCTTCTGACTGTCCTCACACTGACGTTAATGTTATCCACTGCTTGTAAAAGGTTACGTGCCTGAACAGCAGTAAGACGAGGATTTCTTATGGATTGATTGACGATGAAATGGTCATGTATAGCGCGGGTTGCCCGATTTCTTCCTTGTCCTCGCCTCCTCACGTACAATCCAGTTTCCCTGTAACGTCGGTAGATTCGATGGATAACCGACGTCGAGACACCCAACATGGTACCGACTGAGCAGTAGGTGCGCCCTTCCTCGATCAATGTAACTGCCCTTGCTACTGAGGTTGGTGGTAAATCTCTCATTCTGAATGAAAAATACCGTTTCGAATCGTAAACAGTAAAAGAATCACAAAACACCGCAACCGATCGAATTTGTATCAAATTAAAGAATCGAAAACTCTCATTCTTTATAAACAAGTGCAAATGTGGTCATATACAAAAAAAACGTGTGTTGTATTTCATATTTGATAAAAAAGGTGTGCACATGTGTAAATGAAAAGTTTTATCAATGGTCCCAGAATTCGGTTGTGTATTTTAATACCTACCGACTGTTATCTCCTATGAATTCCTAATTTTCACCAAATTAACCAAATTGTCATCAATAACTAATGCATTTCGAACATAAAAATCGCAAACGACAACGACACGCCTGAGTGATAATAAGAAAATTCCAAATTGATAGACGAATTTTAATGACAATTTCTTGATTCAATGAAATTTCTCCAAAATGGTGATATTCCACTTGAAATTAAATATATTTTGCAAAAATAGAGATAAACGCATGAAACAAGGAGGGCGTTAATGTAGGAAAATGTGTCTTGACAGACCATGATATTGTACTTTTCAACTCGGACCACGAAATTACACAGGGTGTTACGAATTTTGACAAAAAAACACTTTTAGTTTTGCCCCCGTATAAATTTTTTTCAAATTTTTTTGTTTTCTCTTATGATATTTCTACAAAGCAGAAGAGTTGATCTATAACTTGCCGAACAAATCATCTAAATCGGTTGAGAATTAGGAAAAATATCGAACTTCGAATTTGGTTAAATTTTCGAGTGTTCCGCTAATTTTGCCTCCGAGTGTATATATTAGGTTGAACAACTCTGACTCTATTACCGGATGAAAAAACATCATTGCCTGAGTTGTTTTTATAACTGGTGGGCTATTTCTCGAATTATAACGAATCCTCATTTTCTTTTGCATCTTTACTGCTAAGTGAATCAAATGTTTATTGAAATGGTTAGATACTATGCTTGGATTAAGAACCAACACCTCCCGGATTCAAGATGACCTGATTTTGGCGAAAAAGCTGTGATACGTCAATTTTTGATTGGAGAAGGACCAATTTCTGAGTTGGTCCGCAGTATGTAAAACCAACCCCCTTTCCTCAGCAGCACCAAGGTCAAAATTCATTATAGGGAAAGTGGTTCGAGTAACATATTTTTGGAAAGGTCTTTTAATTCTCTATTCAAAAACAGTATCTTTATGAACATTTAAAATCACACAAAATCGAAACACAACAAAAGTTTGTAGTCCAACGAAAATTTGCCACCTCTTATGTCATGAAAGACCAACTATAGTGGTAAAAGCTGAAGTACAACGAATTTCTGGATTGGTTCGGAGCAACTTCAAAGTTGAAATTCATTATTGAGAAAGTGTATCGAGTGACATATCTTCGGGAAGTTCTTTAAATTTTCAATTCAATGTGCTGTTAAGGGTAGGGGGTAGATTTTACTGACACAGTCCATCTTGAGATAGAAGGGGTGGTAAATTTTTGTTGTAACACACTGTATAAAGATAACGCGATATATCGAAATAGGTGAGCAATAGACTTTTTCGAAGTGTGCATTTAATTTGAACGCAGAGGTAAACGATACGCTATTCTCGCACAATCCATATCTGACTCAGCTGAAAGTGAATAGACGTTGATGAAGCAATAAGCAACCATGAGCACAAGTAAACGTCCGTCTTGTCCATTTCCTCGTAATAAGTCACGTCTGGGCAGCATTGTTCGTTAGAACCCCGACTATGAGGCGCCAGCCATACCTGACTGTCGCACCGCATTTAGCATAGTAATTACTTTATGAATCCAAGGTGCCTGAGTAAGAAATATGTTCTCAAGAATTTCGCCACGGTAGTTACTGAAGTGACGGAATTCTATGGAACGATTTCTATAGATCTATGGATACCTAGACGAACATATACGTGAGGTACTCGAAAAGTTTTAGTCGTATTGGAAGAGCTGAAGTATAGGTAGATGTACAGTTGAAAGAATGTACTTTTTTGGCTCGATATGGGCAACAGAGTGCCAGGTACAGTCAGTGTACAATAGAGAAGTCAGGTACATTCTGGGTAGAATTGATTACACTGGACAACAAAATTGCACTTTTCGTCTGTTGAATGACTTATGTCACTCTATATTTACTGGTTTGACGTCGCTGATTCTAAATATACCCTCATTTGTTTTCTAACAGCATTTGTTTACGAGTTATAGCTTTTATTAAAAACACTCAAATACCGTAATAATTTGCTGTTAATTGAAATAATATTGATTTCATTTGATATGGCATCGTCGATAAGAGTTTGTCTGAATGATCTAAATCATTTTTGTGTCTTATTAGCGAACCATACAACAGAATTTCCTAAAATATTTTGATGAAGAAGATTTTTTTTGTGAAGATGTACCTGGTTTAATGGTTGCAATAAGATTACGAAATTATGTATGTAATGAATGGCGTTTGTTCATAGATTCGTCAAAACGGAATCTAAAATGTCTTTTCTTACCCAATGGGAATAATAAGGATCGTTGCTGATTGCACATTCTACTAAAGTAAAAAAAGAATATACGTACATCTATTGCTTTCGTTTGAGACAAAATTAAATATACAGATAACAACTGGCTCATATGTGTTGGATTAAAAATGATCGATATTATTTAATATCAACAGTGGTTAGACAAACTATTCCAGTTTTCTCTGCTTGTGGTGAAGTAGAGCTAAAAATCAACACTGGCTTAAAAACGATTAGCCTATTCGAGAAGCGCTAATTGAAATTAAGTTAGATTGAAATTAGGGCTAATGAAACAATTTGTCAAAGCTTTTAACAAAAATGGAAATTGTTTCCATTTCTTGTCCCAAAAATTCCCAAAACTGAGTGTAGAGAAGATAAAATCAGGAATATTTGATGGGTCACAGATTAGATCATTAATAAAAGACACAAGTGCTACGAGAACTATGACAGAGAATGAGAGCATGGAATGGGTTTGTTTGGTATGTTCAGAATTTTCTGGGAAATAAGAAAAGTTCTGAGTATTCTCAACACGTTGAACAACGAATGAATCACTTTCAAATGCTTGGATGTAACATCAGAATAAATTTACACTTCTTCACAACCACTTAGACTATTTTCCTGTAAAGTTATGAAATGTAGGTGAAGAACAGGGCTAGCGATTCCACCAGAGCCTTTGGACTATGGAGGAACGCTATCAAGGCTACTGAAACGCAAACATGATGTGACTATTATTGGAGCATTTAGAACAGCTTATTGAATTTAAGAATTCAATTGAATAAGGTCAATTTTAAAGATGTGTTTTATTGTAAACTGAAGAATATTATATACACACACCACAAAAATTGTCGCATCACCTGGTATTCTGAATTCCACAATCGATTAAGCAGCTCGATCGCAGTTTCTTTGTCAACATATGAATCTTTTTGGACATATGATCAAACACGTCTGGAAAGAATGAGTTTATTTGACTAACAGTATTCATTTCAATTTCTCTTCAGTTTTAACGTGAAATTATTGCAAGTTTTCTGTGTTTCTCGTTGATTTTCGAATCTCTAAATTTATTGTAATGGTTACTGAACGTCCTGGACGCTATTTGAGTGATCATGAAGTGGTGGGAATTGTAAGACTTCTAGACGAGGGGCGAAGCCAACGTTACGTGGCTAACTTGTTGAATGTTAACCAAAGCACTATTTCAAGAGCAATTTATCGGTACCACGAAACAGAGGAATAAAGAAGAAGGGCCGGACAGGGACGAAATCGGATAACAACACCATTTGTTGATCGTTGGCTTCGTTTAACTGCACTAAGAGTTTGGCACTGTACGTCTAGAATGCTACAAAAAGAACCTACACTTTCCAGAAATGTACATATTTCATTGCAAACTGTTAGGAACAGGCTCAGAGGAGACGATATCAGACCAAGGGTGGCTTCTACCGGCCCACGTATCACCAGAGAGCATCGAGTTGCAAGACTTCAGTTTGCGAGGGAACATACAAATTCGGGTATTCCAGAATAGTCGAATGTTCTCTTTTCCGACGAGTCCAGGTTCTGTCTAGTATCAAATGACACATGCCTGTATACAGACGACCTGGGGAACGGTATCAGCAATGCAATATCCGGCAAACCGAAAACTTCGGAGGGGGCTCAGTAATGGTGTGTGGAGGCATTTCTTTCCATGGTCGAACTGAGTTTGTCCTAGTGAATAATGGAAGAATGAGAGCGACCAGATACATCGCAGATATCCTTGAACCCCATGTTGTACCCTTTGGCCTATTGATTGGCGAAACCTTCATTTATATGCATGATAATGCTCGGCCTCACGCAGCTAGAGTAGTTACCGAATTTCTGCAAAATGCCGAAATTGATATTTTAAGATGGTCAGCCAGAAGTCCCGACTTGAATCTCATACAACATGTTTGGGACAGCATGGGGTGGCAAATTCAGCAGCTTAGGATGCCTTCAACAACTAGAAAATCTGCTTCCTGAAATTTGGAACTCAGTGACTCCAGAGTACATCCAAAATTTGTTTGAGGGGCTTCCGAGACGTATACTGGCAGTATTTTGAAAAAGATCAGTAACCATTAGATGCTAGTTAATTGGTCTCTTCGCGAATGTTTGACGATGGTAGAATTTTTTAATTTTTCATTAACTCGGAAATTGTTGATATTATCCATCATAAACTCATCTCTTTTGAATGATTTCTTCTTGTTTTGCACTTCTGAAAGTTACCAAGCGACTCTTGAATGACGAACCTAAAAGTTTATATAGAATTGTCGTAATAGTAGGGTGAGGCGACAATTTTTGTGGGGAGTTTCTTTTCTAAACTAGTGATATAGAAGTTGCAGTCACGGATTTGAAATCGTAAAAATTAGACTTATGTCATGTGCCACAACTTAATCATCAGAATTGCTGTTGTGCGGTGTTAGATTTAGAATTGCTTTTATACTTGTATTCAATAAGTTTTGATAGGACAAAAGTTTTTCAGTTTCAGTTTATATGAATATTTTAGGTTCAGACTTTCCTTCTGTAATATTTTTCAATTCTGATCCTGAATTAGGCTTGATTGACCGAATGATACATATGGCAACATGTATTTTGAGATTTTCATCAGTATTGGCTTGGCAGCCATTGCTACTCCCAAGAACAATGATGACTTGATGTCATAATGAAGTGACAAACTTGTTTGTTTGTTTGTTTGTTATTCTTTTAACGTGCTCTATTTTCCCTTCGGCCAATGACACACAGGGGAATTCTGTCACCTCACTAACCCGGAAATTTTGCCGAACCCCTCTCGTGTCCAGGAAAGTGATCTTTAATGTCTAACACATCTCTATTAGACAGGACCGACGGTTTCACATCTCCTCCGAAAGATGGATACTCAAGCGATTCCCAGAATCCGAAAAATCACACCGATTTTGTGGGGATTCAACCCAGGTAACTCTGCGCAGGAGACGAGTTTCTTATCCTCTACGCCACCGAGCTGGCTAAAAGTAACAAACTTATTACTGTTGAAATATCTATCTAAAAATAGCCTTCAGCTCCTTCTGCGAATTTTCTTTTATGACGTCTATGGAATCAAATCTGGTTCCCCAGAGTGGCGGATTCAGTCTGGATAAAAGAAAAATGACACACGGAGGTAGATCGAGTGAATAAGGCGGCTGCTCGATGGTATTTATCGAGTGTTTCGTCTTAAAGTCGTTATTAACCGTGGCTCGATGAGATGGTGCGTTATCCTCATGCAAAATCCACGAATCGTTTTTCCACAAATCTGGCCGTTTACGGCGAATATTATCACGCAAACGTCTCAAAACGGTTAAATAGAAGTCCTTATTGACCGCTTGACCTTGCCGAACAAATTCATGATGAACCACACCATGAATATTGAAGAGAACAATAAGCATCGTCTTGATTTTGGAACGACTTTGGCGAGGTTTTTTCGATTCTGGCTCATTTTCTCCCACCAACACCGATGCAGCATCCAGCATTTCTTCAGATACCTGCATCCGGTACTGTTGTTGAAGAAAATTCAGTTGTATGGGAACGACACGGGCGGCTCGTTCCGATTGAGCTCTTGGTTCACCAAAATCGAACGAGCGGTTTCACGAGAAATGTTGAGATCACGAGATATCTCTCTAAAACTGGCATGACGATTTTCGAGCACGATTCCCTTGATTTGTGGACGTTATCGTCGGTTGGAGAGATTGAAAGTCGTCCGGAAAGAGGCAAATCGTCGTCCGAATTTGTTTCTGTTTTGTTGGTACACTCTTCGTATGAACGTATGTGAGGGTTCATTTCAATCTGTCAATTCATTCTTTTTTTACAAGCCATTTAGTGTCCCCGTGTCACAGTGTTTTTGTACAATGGAAAAAATTGAATATCGTGGAGTGATAAAACTCTTATTTACGGAAGGTGTAGCACCAAAAGAAATTCACAAACGCATGTTAAGAGTGTTTAATGATTGTTCACGTACAATTAGAATAGTAGAAATATGGATTGCTGTATTTAAACGTGGTCGTACAAGCCATGAAGACGATCCGCGTGAAGGACGTCCAAAAAGCGCATCAACACCAGAAATCATAGCCAAAACACAGGATATGGTTTTGGAAGATCGTCGATTGACTGAGAGGGATTTAGCGGAGGCTCTACACATCTCATTAGGCAGTGTGAGCCATATTTTAAGTGAAATTTTGGGTTTTAGAAAGCTGTGTGCACAATGGGTGCCGCATTCGCTAACGATGGAAAAAAACACATTCGAATGCGACTTTTTCAGCAACATTTGGAGCGTTTTAAAAAGGATAAAGTGGATTTTGTGCGTCGATTCATCACAATGGATAAGACTTGGGTCTATCACCATGATCCTAAATCACAACAAGAGGCTAAAAAGTGGTGTGAACCTGGTTCGAAACGAGTTCGTGTTCGGAAATCGGCCAAGAAGGTTATTGCATCAGTTTTTTGGGATGCGAAAGGAATTTTGTTTGTTGATTACTTGCAAACTGGCAAACCAATTAATGCTGAATGTTATTGCAATTTTTTGGACCAATTTAAAGAAAAAATTTTTCAAAAAAGAGACGGTTTGCAGAAGAAAAAAATCATTTTTCATCAGGACAATGCACCGTGTCACAAGAGCATTTTTACAGTGGCTAAAATCCATGAATTAAAGTTCGAATTGTTGGAGCATCCACCGTATTCACCAGATTTGGCCCCCAGCGACTTCCGTTTGTTTCCAGATCTCAAAAAATTTATGCGTGGCAAGCGTTTTTCATCAAATGAAGAGGTCATAATGGCTGTTGAAGCGTATTTTGCAGACCTTCCGAGTTCTCACTTCAGGGATGGGATCCACTGATTGGAGGATCGTTGGAGCAAGTGTAATAATGTTCAGGGAGATTATACTGAATAATAAAGTGTGTTTTAAACCATAACATCGTGTTTTTCTTATCGAACGACAAAACTTGAAACACCTGGTATTATTACCAATAGATAAAATATTCAAGAAGGACGAAAGCAAAATTTGTGCTGTAATTAATATGTGGTTTCTTGCAAAATCTCAATTTATTTCTTTCATTTTAATTCCCATGAGACGAACATTAACGCCAAGGCAAAGTATTGAATTTTGTTGGCATATGCCAGGACATATCCAAAAAAATATATGTTAACGTAGTTGCGTACCGAAATTAGAAATATTGAAATCGGGCATTAATTTCTTGGCGCAGTGTATTAGGCCTAACTTATTTTGGGAAAACTTCGAAGCAAATAACCTGGGGTATTATCAAATAAAAATATCATCGTCGTTTTGAAGCAACTAATAAATTATTAGCTCTTCTTTTCAACACCAAAGATAAGAAAATTCAGGTGTGTATCAACAAGCTCAAAATCCATGGAAATTTCAATAGCATCTACAATTGAAAGGGATAAGTTCCTCAACGATCAAATCTAATGACATAGCAAAGACATTTTTTTGAATTATTGTAATTCTCAACCAATATTTTTATTTTATGAATACAGTGTGTTCCAACGAAAATTTGACCCCCCCTATAACTCCGAAATGAGTAACATTAGCGAAAAACACCAAGACACGTCGATTTTTGTTTCGAGGGGGAGCATTTTTCGAAATAATTCGAAACTTGTCAGATCAACCCCCTACCCCCAGCAACCCTAATTTCGAAATTCATCATAGGGAATAAGGGTCGAGTGGCACCTTACTGTAAAGGTCTGTCAATTCTCCATTCTGATTTGTCATTTTAGAATTTTAAATTAACATACAGGGTGTCCCAACCGAGGGTAAAGTTGAATTCCTGCAAATCCCAAATACTAAATGAAATCGATTTATTTTGGCATAATGCAAGCGCAGGTTTATGCTCGGTCTAGAAAAACGACCTACACTTGTGAATTTGGAGTTGGTGCAATCAACCCCTATTTCCAGCATCCCCAACTCAAAAATCATTCGATCGAAAATAGGTCAAGTGGCACCTCGTTGGAAAGGTATTTCAATTTTCTCTTCGAATTTGGTATTTTCGAAATTCAGAATCAGCATACAGGGTGTCCCGGAGCAGGAACACTGAAAACCCAAATAACTTTTTGAAACTGGTTCATTTCGGTATAATACGAGAACATGTTTATGTTTGATTCGAGAATAAGACTCTCTTGCGTGAATATGGAATTTTTGCAATCAATCTCTTCCATTCAGCATCCCCAACTCAAAAATCATACAAGTGATTACAGGTTGAGTGGCAAAGTTCCAGAAAGATTTTTCTATTTTCTGAATCACTGAGGCATTGGTTTCAGTTTGGCAATCGAGGTTTTCTGGCGTGAGGATCAGGATGAGGGATGATGGAGAAACTGATTGGATGCTCATCTAAACAGGAAAACGAGATTTATTGAACTTGTATTCAATTGAAAACAAAAACTAACTTGATTATTACAACAATTGTTCAAAATGACCTCCGCCCACCTCCATACAGTTATACAGACGATTTTCGAACTCTCTTCTCACATTAGCGAAAACTTCAGGAGTCAAAAGTCGGCATTCTGTGATAATCCTCATCCGCAGCTCCTCCAGGTTTTCTGGTCTTGTGGCATAAACTTTAGATTTTAGATGGCCCCACAAAAAAAATCTAGGGATTTAAATCTGGTGACCTGGCTGGCCACTCAACAGGTCCTCTTCTACCAATCCACCTTCCTGGGAAATTTTCGTCTAAATATTGGCGCACCCGAGCATCATAATGCGGAGGAGCACCGTCTTGTTGAAAACGCATTTCGTCCTCAGAAAGAGTTGGATCGTTCTGTAAAATTTCTGTCAATCTAGGATGTATGTGTTCCTCTAACAACTGTAGGTAGCCATTTCCATTCAGATTACCCTCAATAAAGAAAGGCCCAACTAGATGATTGCCAAAATTCCTGCCCAAACGTTCAACTTCTGAGGCCTTTGCGTGTGGGCTCTCTAAACCAATGAGGATTCTGTGTGTCCCAATATCGACAATTATGTCTATTCACTTCACCACTGAGCATAAAGGTGCTTTCATCAGAAAAACAGATGTTATTCAGAAAATTTGGATTAGCGTTTAGGTTTTCACTTAGATTTTCACAAAACTGTAAACGACGATCTGGATCATCTTCGTTTATTTCATGCACTAATTTTACCTTGTAGGGGTGAAATTTGTGATGTTTCACGATTCTATGGACAGTTGTAGCTGATACACCAGTCAGACGAGATAGTTTTCTGATCGAAGTAGTATTCTCCATTTGTAGATGACCCACTACTGCCACTTCCGTTGCCTCATTTCTGACAGGACATGCCACTTCATGTTTTTGTTTGCCACCGAACCCGTAGCTAGGAATTTGTCAACCAAATATTTAACGTACTGGTGACTGACTCCCTTTCTCTTTCAGGATGGTTCCTATCGAATATCCTTGCCGTTTCTTTGGCACAACTGTTATTTCGAAAATACGTCGATACAATTTCGACCCTTTCCTCAGTGGAATAAACCATTTTCAGATTAATTTCAACTGACGAACAACAACAATAATGAGGAACTGATCTGAATAATAATAATATTTCATTGCAAAATGAGAAATAACAGATGACTGCACGCCAGATGGAAATGAAAAAATGTGAACATTTTCAATGCAGAAATCAGCTTTATTTCTTCGTAATTGATGCTCAACACATCGTACCCCAATACTTTTAACAGTTTCGAATTAATTCTAGTTGATAATTTCAAATGACGATATTGAATTTTTCGAAAGCGACATCCTGTATGGAGAGCCGAACTGAATGAAATGCTTTAATCATTCTGGAATTCAAAAACCTTTCTGAAGATATGCCACTTGAATTATTTGTATGATTTTCAAGTTGGGGATGCTGAATGGAAGGGTTGATTGCAAAATTCTATAACCACACAAGAAAGTCCTATTCTCGGATCAAACATGTTCTCGTATACCGAAATGAACCAGTTTCAAAAGTTATTTGGATTTTCAATGTTCCTGCTTCGGGACACCCTGTATGATGATTCTGAATTTCGAAAATACCAAATTCGAAGAGAAAATTGCAGTACCTTTCCAACGAGGTGCCACTTGACCTATTATCGATCGAATTATTTTTGAGTTGGGGATGCTGGAAATAGGGGTTGATTGCACCAACTCCAAATTCACAAGTGTAGGTCGTTTTTCTAGACCGAGCATAAACCTGCGCTTGCATTATGCCAAAATAAATCTATTTCATTTAGTATTTGGGATTTCCAGGAATTCAACTTCACCCTTGGTTGGGACACCCTGTATGTTAATTTAAAATTCTAAAATGACAAATCAAGGTGGAGAATTGACAGACCTTTTCAGTAAGGTGCCACTCGACCCTTATTCCCTATGATGAATTTCAAAGTTAGGGTTGCTGGGGGTAGGGGGTTGATCTGAGAAGTTTCGAATTATTTCGAAAAATGCTCCCCCTCAAAACAAAAATCGACGTGACTTGGTGTTTTTCGCTAATGTTACTCATTTCGGAGTTATAGGGGGGGTCAAATTTTCGTTGGAACACACTGTATGTGCCTATGGAATGTTATAAAATCAATAAAATTGTGATAGTCACACACAGTAATTGTTTATTAACTGAATAGATGAGGATTAACATTTGTTGCTACTCTTCAAGAACTAAAAGAAATTGGAGAAATTTACAATTCGCCTTATATTCCATCAATTTATAGCGAAACGAGCGAGTGAATACTAAATGCAGATGTTGGTGATACCTTGCGGATATACTTCGAACTAACAGAGCATATTCTCCTATGAACTAGTGGTAGGATTCATCACAAAGGAAATTTCTATAGGGCCGCTTTAAAGCGCTGACATCTATGACGTAGTAGAACTACTAGATGTTCAGTTTTTGTTTCATACATAAATAAATTTTTGTTAGGGTAAAAATGGATGTTAGGTTAGCTCAAGACAAATAGAGGATTTATTATACAAAATAACTTGAACCGATGACTGAAGAAATAGATTTCTGTCAGCTTTTTGATGTTTTATAATTTTTCGTTTTCATTACGATTCATTTTTTAGTAAAATCTCTTGAGTAGTTTTCGAAATACAGGGTGTTTCAGCAATTATTTTGGACTTTGTTTCTTTTGAACCCTCTGTACATGCTTTCGTGGACATGTTGGTCAGTCTGCTCCACAGTGATTTTCTTATACAGAGTGTATCCCAAACATGCGGTTACATTCCAGGGAGGGCACCTAGCTCAGGAAAATTATTATTCAATTTAATAGCCAAACTTAATAAATTTAAGGAATCTGGAGTATACTCAATTGAATGCAATGAATGAACCGCATGTTATGTACGCGAAACCGGTAGGAACTTCAGGACTATACACATACAGACAAAATTCACCCATTTTCGAACATATCACAAATACAATCATACTATAAATTCTAAAAACCTAAAAATACTACATACATATCTATAATGAAGGAAGGAAATTGGACCTCCTAGAGTGTTTGGAAATAAACAACATTAGAAAAAACCCACATTATCAAACTCTACAATCAATTAGATGGATGTAATTTCCTATTACTTAATCTGTAATACCGCATCCTCTCCATATTCCAACTCAATACGAACAACAATAAATAGTGAAAATTTTATAAAATATAGTGAATCATTTTATCATTTTAGAGTAGCTCAGATGAGAAATTAACCTTGTGTTCTGTATTACTGCTACACACAAAACAGGGTGTTTTCTAAACATGCGACAAAAATCTAGATAGTGATTCCTTAGCTCTTTTCATGAAAAAAGTTCATATAAACACACAAATTCAGCCCCCATTTTTAAATTTTTATGGTGGGGTACTTAATTTTCTGTGTGTTTTGATACTCCATAACACGGGTGTGAGATAATATATGATGATGTCAAAATGTATGAGTATAAACACCTCAAAAAAGTCTAGGGAACATTTCTGAATATCGATATATCGTATCCAGAACGATCAATATGGATGATTTTTTTAAGAAATGAACACCTGCATCAATTTCCCACCAAATTATGTAGAGTACCGCAAGAGATTTCAGTTTTTTTTTATAAAAAACTAAAAATGCAGAAGATGCGACGCTGCTTTATAATCATTTCATGTATTCAGTGTTTGAAATCAGTTAGTTGGCACTTTGTTTCTGTTGTAAGCACAAATAAAAGATTCAAGTTTTGTGATTCGACCATAGAAAGACGACATTTGACTAGAGAAAAGATGTTACGAGCCATTGGCATGCTCCAAGCTGGGAGCTCACAACGGGAAGTATCCAGGCTTCTGGGAAGTAGACAGTGTCATAAACCGTTTATGGTCGCGTTTCAATGAAACAGGTAGCGTAGAAGAACGCCATACAGGTCGTTTCAGGATTACTACAGTCGCCCAAGACCGATTTTTGGTTTTACAAGCCAGAAGAGATCATACTACCACAGCATCTCAATTAGCTCAAGAGCTATGACGAGTTCATAATGTATAAATTTCCGACCAAACTGTGAGAAAACGACTGCACGAAGGTCAACTCCACTCCAGACGCCGTTCCACAACTGACCCATGGAAATCGCGCTGCTCGTTCAGCTTGGTGCCAAGAACACGTAAACTGGAATCAAGAGAGGTGGGCCACAGTTCTCTTCAGTGATGAATCTAGATTTAGTTATTATCCCGATTCGGGAAGAATTCGAATATGGAGGGAACCTGGAAAGCAAAACCGTCTCCAGCATGCTCGAGAAGTTGTTAGACAGGAAGACGGATCAGTGATGTTTTGGGGAGGTGTACGCCTTGGTGGAAGAACTGACCTCGTTTTCATACAGAACAACCTCACGGGAAATTCTTACGCAAATGAGATAGTTTTACCTGTAGCGGTACCGTATCCCTAAACAATGAGTCAAAATCCAATCTTCCAACAAGATAATGCCCCTCCTCATCGTGCAAGAGTTGTCTTGAACGTTCTTGAAGAGAATGATATCGATCTTCTGACGTGGCCATCCTGCTCCCCAGATCTGAATCCCATCGAGCATGTGTGGGACACTTTAAAAAGAAATCTCCTGCGTCAAAACGTCTTCCATCATGAACAGGAGCTTCGATTAGCAGTTCAGGGTGCTTGGAATGACTTAGGCCAAAATGTAATAGACAATTTAATATTGAGCATGCCGCGACGATGCCAAAGTGTCATTAATAACAGAGGTGGACCTTCGGGGTACTGAAAAATATAAGTGCTTCCATATCGTTTCGAAAATATTAGTTCAGGATTTTTTTTTGTTTTACCAAATTTCGTCATTTTCAAATTTCAAATTTTTTTATAATAGGTGCTTTGGAGAAGTCAAATATTATTTTGTTTTCTTGAGAATACATTAAATACAATACATCCTATCAAAAACCGAAAGATTTCTATAAATTCGAATCATCAAATTCATATTTTAAAGATATTGGTAAGTGTTCCCTAGACTTTTTTGAGGTGTTTAGGTATGTACATTCTAATAAAAATTGAAGAATATGTTCTTTCATTTGATTCATACATTCATTGGTGGAACATGTCGAAGGCGTGAACAGCCTAGTTTTGGAGTTTGCATTGTCGTAAAAGGAATTATGAATTTAAGAGTATTCTAAAACTGTATAAGTTTGAGAATCTTTTGATAGAAGTTTGTCGAAATAACTACAAAGGGAAAGTCTTGAGGTTGGTAAAAAAACACTGTTAAAGGCCAATTGTTTTTATATCGTTTCTCACAAATTCCACACTTCTTACAATCCATACCATTTCAAAATATGATTTTCCTCAATTTGAGGAATATAAATCACAATTGCTGTGAAAGTTTGGATATTTACTCAAAATAGTTACAAGTGAACACATTATGTTGCTTATTAAATATTTGAATAACTATGATTAACTTTTTTCAATCTGGATGTTTGAAAATGGAGCTTTTCAATAGTTCACTGTGTACCTATAATGATAAACTATCTCTTAACCTTCTCAATTTTCCCATAACTTGAGTTCACCATAATTCCTTGGACTACATTCAGAAACATGATCTGTACATCTATCACAGGTTTTGTTAATTTATATTCAAGTAATCGATGCATAACTATGACAGAAATAGGAATTAAGCTACCCATCCGTTGACAACAAGAGCAGTCAGATTTTTCGAAAAAAAAATCATTATTGCTAAAAACCGACAAATGATAAATATTCAAATGAGCTAAAATTAAAATTACATTTACTAAAGGTACTATCACATATACAACCTAAAGTCTAATGATAAATAAAACTTTATCCTTTGCTAAAATTTAACATAAATGACTTAACACTAAATTTTCAATGATCTATTTGGTTTTTATCGTCCAAATCCGAAAAAATAACATTAAATAAATAAATTTAATTCAACAAAAATAACAATAAGATAATGAAAATTAAGTTAAAAACTTCGCTGCTAATATTTTTATACAAATCAGGTCTCCATCAAAATTTAGAAAGATTGAAAATTAAAGACATGTTTAGAAATTTGAATTGGAAAAAGAAAATTGATAAAAGCTGAAAAACGAAATATTTTGGTTAAAATATGTCAACTGCTTCTTTGGTTTGAATGTTAATTTAAACAGTTTTCGATAGTTCTTTTCGAACATTTTTCTTATAATTTTGCGTCAAAATATGAAGAAAATTATTTTCCAGTTCTGGGGAATATACCAGGTGTCCATTTGAAAATCCAAATTTGAAAGCCCATAAGTTTATTTCTGTTGAATATGTTGAAGAAGTGTGTAGAAAAAGTTACAAGCCAATTTGCTGTTCTCAAATTATTTCCGAATATGCATGGAGTTCCATTTTACAGAGTATCATATCGAAGTTATAATAATTATTAATTGCATTGTTTTTGAACGTGTTAACCCAAAATAAGGTTGGGTTGGAATCACCTTTCAACACAGGGTGTTGAAACTTGAACAAAATTCGACATCTATCACAAAACACCCAGTGGAGCTATATCAACAATTACTCACAGTTTATACATATTTAGGTTCATGACAATAATTTAGTGTTAAAATTGAGATCTCAACATGGTTCCAGTACATGTTCGAAAAAAGTTGTATTTTCTCAAAATGTCGATCAGTTTCAAGTTTTAAGTTTTCAGTTTCATTTAGTTGACAAGTGATTTTTGAGCACCCTGTATATAAAATAGCATCGGAAAGTACGTTGGCCTCAAAAATAACACTTTTCTCGTTAAATTAAAAGAAGTTATGTTGCTCAATTATTTTGGACAAAGAAAATAACACTATAATTTCGAGAATTTTGATGAGTTGCAAGAAAAAGGATGCCATTCAATAAAGGAAATTAAAAAGTACACCATGCTCTTTGAAAAAAGAGAGTTGTAGTCGATGTTTGGTATAATCGACTGTGGAACTTCTCTAGAAACAATTGCAAATTAAAGATCAGTATCCATTTATTCTAATCCCAAAATTTGAAAATGATCGAGAAATCTGTTGCCGACGTACTTCTTATGAGGCGTTTAGCGCGGATAGCCTGTATACTGATCTAAAGAAACTTTGTTATGAATCTCCGTAATAAAACACCCTGTATATTTGAAAATAATTAAAGGACATGCATGTTCTATATACACTTTCAATATATTCTACAAAAACAGTTATGGACGGATAGCACACTAAATGAACATCCGGTATTTGATTGAATTCAAATCAGCGTTTAATGAAACAACATGAAGTATTAAAAATTGGAGCTTTTTCTATTGCACGAATCCAGTTTCTACTAAGTTTCGATTGTAAGAAAACAATTAAGAATAAACATTCAGTTTAAATAATTTCATAAACTTCTGTTATTTAATTTAGCGTAAAGCGAACTTATAATGTGGTAAGTTCAGACAGCTTGATTCAGTTCAGAATCATTAAATATTCAATTTATAAAAAATGTCAAAACTAAAACGGGAAAATTCTTTTTATATTGCGTCTTAAAAGAACTGTACAACTACAGTAAAACTCAGTAAGTTTCAATTCTGTTATGCTGCTCAATTGTATTATATTCGACTTTTCAATTTCTTCGCCAATTAGGAACGAATAATAAATTGAAATAAAAATAAAAGTAAGTACGATTAAGTACTTAGATCGCTTTTGAATCCATTGTGATTGGAAAAAGCAGGCAGTATACAGCATAGATATGTTTTCACAAAACCTTTTCTACAACTTCCGGAATAAGCAGTATCGGGGAATGTTATAAAATTTTCTTGGAAGTTGTTGCGAGTTGCTATGTCCTTGTAGAGAGAAAAATTATAATCTTATAACTATTTGTTGTAGTCACTGAACGTTCATTTTAGTCAACATGAAAATTATGAAATCAAGGAACATTTAAAGTATCATTGAGTATCAAAAATATGTCAAACAACCTTAAAAATACCTAATTCGTATAGGCAATAAATTACAATATTCACTCCCAATGTATAATGGCTCCTACCAGAGAGCAGCACAGACCTGGAGGGTATATGACTTTTGTTTATGCATCTTCTCAAGCAAATTATATGTACATAACATCATAGCCTCTCTAAATTCTGAGACGCTCTCCAGTTGGAACAAAAACAATCATCAAACAGTTAATTACTGTGTACAAACTTTGGTTTTTTAAATATAATCGAATTTTATATTTGTTCTCTTATACACAATTATCAACCAAGACTATTTTCAATCAATGTTGTACTTTCCTCATCTTTGTCTTGAACATTTTGGTATTTTGTTTTCATGAACACTTTGAGGATTCATCTATCGAATAGATTTTCCACAGGTAATGCAAAACGTAACAATTTTTAATACTTTGAGAAATCACAGCCCATCTGATACATATAGACAGATGTCTCATCTCTCTAGCTTCAATAGAGATCCTCTGTTCTTTCCATATTTGGCAGTAGCATTCTTTTGTCATCGCTCCTACTTTGTTGATATCCTTGCAGTTTGTTTGGTTCGAAGCATGGCTGAAACAAGGAAAAAATTTTAAAATCCACACCGATCTGAGCTAATTAAAAATTGATCTGTGGTTAGCCACTAGAGCAGAGGTGCTCGAACGGTCGATCGCGAGTGATTTTTAGTAGATCTCGAGAAGAAGAAATTTTTAATAAGTAGGTTACTAAACTACAAAAATTTATTACGTAATAAAATAACAAGCTGCTGCAGAGGCGGCAGAGACGGGAACATTCGAGACTTTCGTTCACGCCGATATAAATGTTGTGCCTGCAGGAATTGGAGTCAGTCTGAATTGTAACTTGAAGGCAATACTACGTCGATACAAAGTTTATTATTAAATAGTACAAAATGAGTGCAGCGAAGAAACCGAAAACGTATCATTTTAATAACGATTGGGAGGAAGAATTTTTCTTTTGTCTGGTGAAGGATAAGTTCATTTGTCTTATTTATCGTGCGTCAGTTGCAATACCTAAGCGTGGTACCTTAGATAGGCATCATAAAACGGTTCATGAATACTATGAATAGGATTTTACGCCACAGAGTGAATTAAGAAAACGAAAAGTACGTGATTTGAAGTCTTGTTTGAAAAAAGAACAAACCATGTTCATAAGATCAGCCAAAAAATCAAAATCTGCTACGATCGCGTCATTTAAAATATCTCATATATTGGCGAAACATAAGAAACCATTCGAAGATGGATCGGTTGTCAAGGAAGCATTTATTGAAGCGAGTGAGACTTTATTTGGGGATTTTAAAAATAAAACAGAAATCATGTCTGCTATTCGAGAACTTCAGTTATCTCGTACGACTGTCACAAGGCGTATTGAAGTCATGAGTCAGGACATGGTAGATAAACTAAAACATGATATCATGAAATGTACATACTTTATTTTACAGTTCGACGAATCCACCTATATGACAGACACTGCCCAGCTGTGTATTTTTATTCGGATGGTATTCAATGACCCGTGGCGAAGATATATATGACTTTTTCTTCAATTTTGTAAAAAACTACAAGCTACCAATATATAATTAGTGTGCATTACAAACGATAGAGCACCAGCAATGGCTGGAAACAAGAACGGTTTTGTGGCATTGTGCCAAGCTAATGAAGATTTCCCTTAAATTTTTTTATTGCATTGCATTATACATCAACAATTGTTGTGTTCAAAAGTTTTAAACACGGAGGACATTATGGGCATTGCAACAAAAATTGTGAGTTCCATCCGTGCACGTAGCTTGCAACGGCGGCTGTTTAAGTTGCAGTTGGAACATAGGGAGTCAGCTGTCGATCGTAAGTAGTATAAAAATATTAAGGTAGATCGCCAGAAGTTCAAGTTTGAGCACTCTTGTTTTAGACTATAATAATGGTGATGATACAGTCCCTAAATTCAGTGGAACCCAGCCACCTAGCTTTTCTATACGAAAGAGGTGTTCACACTCAGAAAAACGAAAAATGGCTGACTGTTTTGGCATTTTTGACTGACATCACAATGCACTTAAACACCATTAACTTGGAGCTTCAAGGTAAAGGAAAAACTACTATTGAGATGATTAGCGCAGTAAACGCATTCAGAAGTAAATTGCAACTTATGATAGATCAACCGAAAAGAAAGAATCTGAAACATTTTCCATCTTTGAAAGCAAGGATTCCTCAGTTGAATTATGATACGTATGAGTCTGAATTATCAAATATTTTGGGACAATTCGAAATGCGTTTTCATGATTGCAGTAAATTGGCAAATAAAGCATAATGAGTTATCCTTTTTCATGTAAAAACATTGAGGAGTTAGCTACTGAAATGGAGCAGATTATATCAGTTATACATCTCAAAGCTATAGCATCTGATACAAATTTCTGATGTTTTCTATCTGAAGATAAATATTTGAATCTAAGGCAAATCGCACTTCAACTGACGGCAATTTTTGGGTCAACTTACTTATTTTCTTAAATGAAGAAAATTAAGTCAAAATATCTCAATCGACTAACTAACGATCATATGTCATCATGCTAAACTCGCCATTTTGAATAACTATGAGTTTATCCATTGATATTATAGAGAAGAACCTAACTAAACTTAACCCAAACCTTGACTAAAATAATGTATATTCTGCGGAAAACTAATATCTATATACGCTATGGTACACCCTACCTAGATAGGTAGGTAGGTAGGGTGTATCGTGTATGTACGACAACCCTGCATCACACATACTTGCAGCCTCTCAGAGTCGATCGTAAATAGTCTAAAAATATTGGGCTAGATCGCCAGCAGTTCAAGTTTGAACACCCCTGCACTAGAGTATTGTATCTTTCAAACTGTCTGTAGACTAATCGGCCGATTGTTGTCTACACGAACAATCATCATATAATTGTGACAAAGTTAATGGAAATAATTTATTTCATTGAATTCTATGTAATGTTTTCAAAAACGTAGTGTATATTTCTCGAGCAATGAATTTCTTCGATAGATGTGAAAGTTCAATGTCGTTTTACGTTTATCTCAGAATCTCATAATTAACGGATATAAAAAAGCTATTTCCGTTTCTTTTTATATACTTCAATGCCAATCGCAGTCAAGTACTGCAGGTATTATCAATTATGAACTAATTTTTGAGATATTTTGTGGAGTCACAGTCACATTTGAAGAAGTCAATGGACAATATATATTATTATTATATACCTTCAGATTGTAACTCTCAAAATCTGATATTTTCATCCCTTCAACGTACTTTCCGTCTAAAATGGGCCAGCCAAGATTGAATAACAATCGAAAAATGCACAATTGGAAATTACTGATGTTTACTCACCGTTTCACAAATATTCATGTTACAGCAATTTTCTATCGTAATCTCGCATTGTTCAGGATGATGTGGTCTTTCAGTCATAGATGTTGAAGGATTCTTGTTGACTATATATCTCCTTCTTATCCTTGGATTGGGTTTCCTCCTTAAGTACAATATAACTGTGGTCAAGATTACACACACGATTAAGGCGAATAATGTAACGCAACACATTATAATGAAAACTGGATCTTGGAAATAATTCACTAGATTTGTATTTTCAGTTGCCATAAGAGCTTGTGGAGAAGGACTGGGAACGTAGCTTCGCCTGTTGCAACTGAAAAGAAACATTGAAAATTCTAAATAAAATATATAATTCAAATTTTTGATAAACAGAACTAAACCATATTCATTCTAGATATTACAATACCTGACAAATACAACATAAATAAAACAAAAAAATTAGAATTTAATGCACAAATGTGAATGATAAAAGTGCTTTCTTAATAGGACGCCCTTTGTTTCTCATGATTTTTTGAACGTTTCAATCCGAAATAAGATGAGTTTTTCCAGATCAGTATATGCCTCAATTGAACTGTTTCCGAAGTAACCGAAATTTTGTGAAAAGATAACTTTTTTCTTTGAACATTTCCTACAACAAAAATCTTCAAATCTCAATTTTAATACTAACTCAATCTTATAAAGCTAAATATCAATGAATACTAAGTAATTGTAGAAACAGCCATAGCGCATGTTCTGTGATGGATGTCAAATTTTGTTTAGATTCAAATCAAACATTATTTTTGTTATTTCAAATGGATCATCCTGTATTTAGTGGTACCCGAAAATTAAAGATAAGTTTAATACTTATTGAGATGTATTCCTATATCTATTTCAAATAGATTCAGATTTAAAAATGATTTTGTATTTTATGCTAGAGTTACCAAATTTTGCACTGAATTTCTCTGAAACGGTCTAACTAGGAACAATATGTGAGAAAAGTATAATTTACAGACAGTATGAAAAACGTTCAGAGTGAATGCACATTTTAAGTCGACGTACAAAATTTCCCCTTGCGTTATTGACATTGTCTGGAGTGATAATTTGGAATGCATCTCGAATTATTTGCATCATGTCCGCCTTTGTTATAATTTAAATGAACCATCCTGTAATGTATGTGTTTTTCCATACATATTTTCAACAGATACAGATTTTATTTAGAAAATGGTCGAAGATAAAGATAAGGTTACTTCTGCAAAAATATGGCACAATATTTTATGCGTTGACATGAATAATGAAATACAGGATGTTCCATTTGAAAAAATCAAGATATGATATTTTTAGAATTACAATATTCAATAATGTTTTCCTCTATAAAATGAGGATAATCTATTTCAATTCATCAATAAAGCTATCTTTGGGCAATAAGAAAACGAAAGGAAAAAAGTATTCATCCTCTCTGGCCGAAGGAGCATGCGATGACGTGAGATCTTATTTTCATGAATTTTTACGAAATAAAAAATATTGTGACGAAACTACTCACCAAAAAACTTATTACTTAAAGACATTATAGCAGAGTTTTGGACACTCTTGAATCTTCAAAAAAAGTGGTATTCCAATCTGAAAAAACCTCTCAAGATTTTTTTATAGAAAATTGGGGCACTCTGTTTGCTTCAAAATAAATTGCTGAAGTGGATTTTTACTTTCTAAATACAATTTCGTTCGAACAAAAATGAAATCTTCAAGAGTGTACGATCTACAGAGTACCGCGCCACTGGTGAATCACCCAGTATAGGTTTGGGAAGGTAATGTTTAATGGCTCCTAAGCTCTCCAGATTCAACATCCAAGGACTTTCCTTTATGGAAAGCAGTAAAATTTAACGTTCACCAGAGAGGCAACTACAAGGGATACTATGCGAAAAATTCGACATGCATTCCATAGTATTTCCGACAATCTCAATTACTTCACGTGGAAATTTGGTCGTGGAAATTAAATGTACCTCTGAGAAGAAGTACACTGAATAATTTTTATACCGTAGGTTAGTTACCCGTTTCTCAGATATTGTTCCAAGTTAGACCAAAATTGAGACTTTTAGTTAAAATTTGGTGAGGTATGTAATTCTGGCATAGAATGCAAAATGTAACATCAATCAATTGAAAGTAGGTACCGAAACACCTAATACATTTCAATAGATATTGGAGTTGTCCTCCATCTGCTGTCTTTCAATAGAAGTTGTTTAATTTGAAATAAGAAGATTATCCTGATTGAACAAACTTTGACATCTTTCATGAAAACTATCATAAAACATCCTGCATAGAGAATAAATTATTGCTTTGATATTGTTCTCAGTAGATACAGAGGATGTTCGAAAAAAAGTAATATTTGCACAAAATGTCGATTAATTCGAAAACGGTGTAGTTAAGGCATATACTGATCTGGGAAAACTGGACTTATTTCAGGTAAACATGTTCAGTAATGATGATGAATATAAAGACTCCCCTTTGAGAAACATAACTTTTATATGAACCTCTTTAATGGATTATGCCAAAATAATTATGGGACATGAAGCAAATCAGCAAGTTATTCATTGGGGAAAACCCCTCAACTTCCTTCCTTCGAAGAACACTGATAACATACATATGTCTAAATGTTGAAGAGTTGGAAAAAGCTAGCGATTTCTTTTGGCTTTATCGATGAATGCATGATACAAATAGCGTCTGCACAAGAAGTTACAGGTCTAAAATCTTGTTTTCATCCAAAAAGATGCAGAGGAAAATTGCTACCTTTTTCCAAGTTATTAACATTCGTTCTTTTCGATATTTTATACTCACTTGCAGTAAGTACGAGCTTCTTGATTTGGCAGCTCCCCCTTCGATTCTTCGCTGCAGTACCAATCGCATAACCTCTCCATGTTCAAGCTTTCTTCACACCTAGGCCCCTTGAATCCATTCGGGCAAGTACAAATCGGTAACTCCGCATTAGGAAAACTAAATTTACACTTTCCACCATTCAAACAATAGCCGTCGCAGTCCCTTTCGCAACGACTACCTCCAAAACCTTCGGGGCAATGGCAGTATGGGAAGCCCCGGTTGGTCAAGTGGCAAGAACCAAATATGCAGTAATTATGACACAATGAAATTTCGCAAAATGTCCCACTGAACCCTCGAGAACACTTGCAGACACCGTCTCGTAGAGTGCCGTTGATACACTCGATGGTTTTCACTGTTTGCTCTTCCGGTTGCTCGTAGATTTCAAACACTGGTTTCGTGTAATTCTTGTAGGCCTCATCTAAGACTTTACAATCTGGCAATGTTCGGATTTGTTCTTTCTTGGCTACGAGTCCCATTGGTTTTTCTTGGAATTGTTTAATTAGTATAGGTTGTAAGGTTTTTCTAAGGTCGAATTTCCATAGGGCATTAGTTTGGGGATCGGTGAAATACAAATGCTCGTTTTTAACGGCCACGGAAAATGGTAATACGTGGGTACCTTCGTAGACAACTTCTCTCTCTTTTCCTGAAAAATTTGTACTTTCAATTCTGTAGTAGATGCCTCCTCTCATATCTGCCCAGTATATCCTCTGGGTTCTATAGTCTATTGTTATTCCCGAAGGCATGCCTAGATCGGTATCAACAAGCACTTCTCTTTTTTGGTCTCCAATTTTTGCTCTTTCGATTGTTGGCTTTGTTATGAGTGAATTTGTCCAGTATATATACCTAAAAAGGATATAATTTCAATCAGTTCCCTGAAGGAATATTTTAGGTATGTTATAATTGTTGCTAATTGTAATAAAGAAATACATTATGTTCCAATGAAAATTTGGGGAATTTGGAAAACGAAAAGTACGTGATTTGATATCTTGTTTGAAAAAAGGACAAACGATATTCACAAGACCAGCCAAACAATCAAAAGCTGCTACGATCGCGTCATTTGAAATCTCTCATATATTGACGAAACACAAGAAACCATTCGAAGATTGATCGTTTGTGAAGGAAGCATTTATTGAAGCGGGTGAGACTTTATTTGGAGATTTTGAGAATAAAACAGAAATCATGTCTTCTATAAGAGAACTTCAGTTATCTTGTCCAACTGTCACAAGTCGTATTGAAGTCATGAGTCATGACATGGCAGATAAACTTGAACATGATATCATGAAATGTACATACTTTTCTTTACAATTCGACGAATCCACTGATATGACAGACACTGCCCAGCTGTGCATTTTTATTCGGATGGTATTCAATGACATGTTAGCTAAGGAAGAATTTTTGGCAATCACTTCTCTGAAGGGGAAGACCCGTGGCGAAGATATATATGACTTTTTCTTCAATTTTGTAAAAAACTACATGCTACCAATATATGAATTAGTGTGCATTACAACCGATGAAGCACCAGCAATGACTGGAAACAAAAACGTTTTGTGGCATTGTGTCGAACTAATGAAGATTCATTTTTTCATTCCAATGCATTATACATCAACAAGTTTTGTGTTCAAAAGTTTTGAACACGAAGGAAATTATGTGCATTGCAACAAAAATTGTGAATTCCATCTGTGCACGTAGCTTGCAACGGCGGCTCCTTAAGTTGCAGTTGGAAGATAGGGAGTCACCTGAACACACTGATTTAGTTCTTCACACGGACGTCAGCTTGTTGAGTCGCGGAAAATTACTAAAGAGGTTTCAAGAATTATTGCCCGAAATAACAGCTTTTCTAGACGAAAGAGGTGATGACACTCAGATGTTGTAATGAGAAAAATGGCTGACTGATTTGGCATTTTTGACTGACATCACAATGCACTTAAACACCTATAACTTGGAAATAATGTATATTGTGCGGAAAGCTAATATCTATATAGGCTACGGTACACTCTACCTAGGTAGGTAGGTAGGTAGGGTGTATAGTGTATGTACGACCACCCTGCATCACACATACTTGCAGCCTCTCAGAGTCGATCGTAAGTAGTCTGAAAATATTGAGGTAGATAGCCAGCAGTTCAAGTTTGAGCATCCTTCTTTAAGACTATAATAATGGTTATGATGCAGTCCATAAATTGTGTGGAACCTAACCAGTCTCCAGGCGAACACAAAGATGGCCACTGGCTATTTTCTTTCAACTTTTGAACATTGTTGGAATTAACATTCAAATGATATACAACGTTTTACATATTGATAACCATGAAAAGTACAGACGAAATTTTCAAAAATATTCAGCTCTTTCTGAGAAAAATCGAAATATTACCAGTAGAAGTTAATGAAGATATAGAGCATCCAGAAAAAACGAATAAGGTGTTAATATTGTGAAAGAATAAAAAATAGCGTCACCACTATGATTTGTCATTCTTGCAAAAAATCAGTATGGAAAGAACACGCACTAGTTGTTCTGTCCTAACTGCAAAAGACAGTAGTTCACAATTTTTCCACTTTTCACTTCAATGTAATCATCTAAGTTTCAATAAAAGTTCATTGGTTCCAAACTTAATGTTTCATTTTAATAGAATGACAAAAAGTATCAAAACCGCTATTTTTGTGTGATGTCATGAAATACACCACTAGTGTACTTAAGTATTGTCACATGACACTTGTGGTTGAAGGTTAAAGGAATCAAGTAGCACTTTTTGGAAAGGATCTTTCAATTCGCTACTTATTGAACCAATCTCCATCCAAAGTGTATCTGACTGCAATCATATGGGCAAAAATAAGTCAAGTTGCATCTTATCAAGGAGATATTCCAGACCAAAAACGTTCAACTTGATTGATTCCGAGGAGTTAGAAGATGCAAGAATGGAAAAAAGGAAATAAGGGAACCCTCTCTTGCAGTCTTGAACAGGAATAAACTTTCATTTTTCTCAAAGATGTGCTTAGTAGAAACAATGATTTGTATGGAGAAACAGTTGTTTATTTTAATACTTGATCGCTTTAGCGAACGAACTACGCAGAACTCTGAATTATTCTTGGTGTATGATCAGAAAATAATCAATAACTTCAATATTTTCACTCGTTTGTTACAGTGCACTTCAAATTTGATACAGAGCCAGTACAAACACTGGTTTGTAGTGATATATTATATTGTTTAAAAATTAACAGTTACCTCCTACAAACATCAATGGCAATGTCCTGAGGCTTCTCTTCTTCGAATATAAACAGATATTGGGTTTGTGGGCGCTCTTCCTTGAGGGACAGATAATTGATGGTATGGTTTTTAGTATCAGTCCAATATAGTATATCTTCTATGGGATCCACTGCTAATCCCTGAAAACACACCAAATGAGAACGCGCATTTGACGTAATATATAAATTAATATTTATCAAAAAATGCTGAAATAACATTCGTTTCATCCTTGCAAGAATAATCGAATCATATATAAGAAATTGCGATTTTGTACGGTTAAACGACCTCAAAAATTGCAATGATGCAGATGATTTATATATTGTTTAACCTTGTGATATGAAAATGAGATTTAATTATTCTGCAAGAATTTTTATCATGATGAATTTATTCCTTTATGAATTTGATGTCAGATTTTTCATTTCATCTAAACTTTCAATTACTGTGAATTGGGAGAACATGAATGAATATATTAAGCTATAGCTCCTATAATTGTTCATCGATTTCAATGAAACAAAAGTCGAATTGCATCTTGAATGGTATTCTAACAAACTGAAATATCTTCATTGGTTTACCACTTTCGAAAATAGTGGAGGTTGATACTGATATAGAAAAATATGTACCCAAACATTCCAACAGACGAATCTTCAACCAAAATAACAGTTCAACACATTTTATTGATGAAAAACTCAGGACTCCCCATGGCATCCCTACTCAGCTCCTTATTAGCAGATATTTTTATGAATAATCTTGAAAAATCTATAAAGGAAAATAAGTGAGCACAAAAACGGCTACATTTGAAACATATACGTTGATGATATTCTTGTGGATTTTCAAGCCTCAAAGAGACAACTAGGCATTTTTTACATTTCGTGAACATTCTGTTACGTTTTGAATCCTTTTTTACGAGTTACCTTGGTGAATTCGAAATGAGTTTTTGATTTTACGATTTCTTTTTTGGTTGGAAAATACAGCATCTTTAGTGATACTTTTTCGGAAAAAAATATGAAAATATGGGGTTATCGTTAAATTGTCCAAGTTAGGGTAAATTTTCTGCATATTCAGAAATGACAGACCAACGAACAAGCTTTTAGAAACACAAGTGATCTAGTTATCTGAAATGTGTCCGACTTGCGTCTCGGATTCTGTTTCATTGAAATCGATCAGAAAATGTAGGAGCTTCAAGCGTTTTCCACGGAACACCCGATATACGTTGCACTTGGCTGAATCACACATTCAAAAATATTTATTACCTTCAATTAATTCACAAGAAATGTAATTGAAGATACGAATCACACGGATTACATATATAGTAGATGCACAATTATCATCGGCGCCGATCTCTCAAGATATAAAATGCATAGATATAATTAAATCTAATTATAAAACAAATTTAATAACACTTATAATCAAGGTAAGGAACGAATGATAAACATTGAAAACTGTAAATTATCGGTAATAATCTGAGATAACGATGTAAATATTTGAATGCACTGATTTTGAAAAACAGAGTTCCAAATTTACAAGGAGGATTGATTTCAACGATATAGTGCTGCAGGTATGTGAAATATTGTAAATAGGGGAAAATGGCCCCCATTTCCCGCGTGAGAAATTCATTCTGGCAATAAGATTCATGGAAGCTCGTATCGTTTTCAAGTTATTTGGAAATTTTTAGATTTTTAATAGAACTTGCTCTGCTGAAGACTTCTATGTCGTTACCTTTGTCAGCTTTGGTCAGTATTAGGTCTTCTTCTAGAATTTGGACTAACACACAATTTCTATATTTCAAATTTAGTTTTTGGTAAGCTTGACGCACATGTTCTTCTCATGAGAAATGAGACATATTAATAACAGCAGTTTTTGATCAATTTTTGCTAATAACGTTTGTACTCCTTGAAAATTTCAATTTTTGGCATGGGGTGTTCCATTCAATTTTTTACAGAATGATCTGCAGGTACAGGGAGACTGCTAGTCATAAGAGGAGAGCTGGGCAAGAACAGTATCTAGCAACAACATGACCGTTATAAGAGAATTCCCTCGTTGAGACAAGGTTTGCTATTGAAGGTACCGTAAAATACAGCTTCCACAGAAAAGTGGAATGCAAATTAGTACTGAAACGATACGATGTCTCAGAGAATCCGGTTTGAGGCCTGGTTTTGCAGCTCGTGGTCCAGCTCTAACCGCAGCACATCAACGAGCCTGACTGAATTTTGCCAGATAACATTGGTTAAAAGATTTTGTCTCTTTCATTGCGATCGACATCTTTTTACCCAGCTATGGTTTTAGTGTAGCTTCAGTATTAAGGGGAGGAATTTCTTTGAACGCTTGTATTGTCCTGGTCATCGTTAATAATGGAACCCTGAATACTCAGAGGTACGTTACAGAACAACATTTGGGGCTCAAAGAATGGAAACAACCACTTTTTCATGGAAAAAACTAAGAAAGAGCTATTATTGTTGACATAAATTTGAATAGATCTTTATTTCTGAGGAACATAAGACATTGTGGACAGGAGGTGCAAACTTCAAATCATAAAGTGTTTCAATGTTCATTATTTGATTCAGAAAGAATACAAATAATTGAAAAACTAATATCGTGGGTACGAGGATAATTTGTAACTCCTTGGTTTAATGTAATATACGAGGTAAGTCAATTAAGTTCGCGGAAAAGTGCCCGGACGATCCGGAAAATACATATTTCTTCGCAATAGTCTTCCTTCACCGTTGAACCCACTGTTCACACCCTAAAACCCACCCTCACTCCCCAGAAAATAGGTCCTTCAGAACCACCGTCGTGATGCTGATAACAGCTGATTTTTTCAGACAATCTTCATTATACACGTCGGTTAACTGTTTCATAATTTTCACGGAAGTTTCGCCGCATTTCACCAAACATTTAATCACTATTCTTTGCTCACTCATCTTCACGACGGTGGATCAAAACAGGTCGATGTTCAAAGGACAATAAAACACGAAGTTTACAACCGATCAACACGAAACTTGCACAGGCTGACGCAGAAATTAATTCTGTTTCAAATGAAACCAATGCGAACGATGCAGAGTTACCAACCACCACAACATTGCCAACTTGAACTCAATTGACATACCTCGTATATCTGTGACTACAACTTGATACCTACTCTCATGGAACAGCAGACAAAGTAAATAATGGCAATGGATTCAAAAGCTCAAATTAAATAAAAAGCATATATTTATCAACCTAACCTAATCTTCAAGATCACAAAATCACTTCGATGCAGTACCCTGCACGAAATCCAGACTTCAATCTCATCGAACATGTCTGGGGCATTCTCAATAGAAGATTAATGTGCCAGCAAAACCAGCCAGCTACCGTCAATGAGTTTCTGAACAGAAATTTGGAACGAAATGGATCAGCATGCTTCAAGGTCATTGATTTTGAGAAAGAATCGCAGATGTCTAGCAGTAATTCTCCCCAGGGGTGGAAATATCTGGTATTAACCGTCTTTGGAGATTTTGATTTTCTCTAAAAGTTTTTTATTTTTCATCACTAGTTTTATTTCAATTTCTATGAGTACCATTTTCATTTGGATTGTTGTCAAGTATTCTAGTACTGGTGGAGTACTGCAAAATAGTTCGTCAACATATCTAAACTTCTTCTGAATAAATTTGAAGTAAGTAATACGAGGCATATCTAGAAAGTAAGTGTATTGAAGTTCTCATGGTCGGGGGGAAATGGCCACTATGCCGAAAAAAGTTTATAATAACTTCTAAAGTAAAGTGAAAATCTTGAAAACTTCGTGCAAATAAATTGTGAAATGTCAGAATTGTCTTATTTCTAATAAAAACTTTTACAAATGGAAAACAATCACCACTCAATTTGCACACATTGTAGCATTGGTTTTGTATTATTTGAAAGATATACTGTGAAAAAATCAAACCAAGATGATAAAAGAATATGTGGTTGAGTTATTTTCAACACAACCGACGTATATCTCATACAGACCTGAACATCATCTGGAAGATCTGAGATTATAGGATTATTATCAGTCTCTTTGGTTAGGTCAACCGCGTAGATTGTGTCATTGTTGAACTCATCCATATCGCTTACAATAAACTGATGCCTTACACTGTCGAACGCTAAGGCTTTCACTTTGGTGAATCCTTCTCTGGCTATACCGATCATAGTTCCGTTCGATAGTAGGAGTTCTATCTGTCCTGCTGTTGCCACTGCCAAATCTGAAACAATTGGGAATTTGAAATTCACGTTAAACTCTGACATAATTCATGGTTTACGAGGGTGTTCTGAATAGTTTCCGGCCTAACAACGATTCAAGACAATTTTTCTGAATATTTTTTATTTTTTAACATAAAGTCAAAACCGATTAAAACGACCTATCGATTATTACGACCAGACTGTAAGGTCCCGGCCGACTCTTTAGTAAACTATTCAGTAAACATACCGCCTATAACAACATCGGATATAGCGACATAGCGCTTATAACGATGAAACTTTATTGATATTCATCGACTATAACGACCAACCGCATTTAGTCCCACCAAAACAAAACAATACGAACGATCTTAGATTTTATTGCTAAGCATTGAAGTAATATTTGGACGTATTATTAACTACGCTCTTTCTCCGACCTCATTCGAACCTCTTCCCGGCAAAGGAGTGTGGAGTTTCACATTCTACAATATGTACGATTTGGAAGAATAGAGATAAAATAAAAGTTCTTTTCGACAGCAACTGTTTAAAACCTAAACGATCGAGGACAAGTGAATATAAAGTTATGGAAGATGCTTTATTAACATGGTTTAAACATCAAAGGGCAAACAACATCCCAATAACTGGTCCAATTCTGCAACAAAAAGCCTACGACTTTGCTCGTCTTATGGGTAAGGAAAATTTTTAGTGTTGGTCATCTTGGGTACAACGTTTTCGTGCTCGTTATAATATTGTGGCAGGAAAAGTTTGCGGTGAAGCGGCTGGCGTTCCTGAAGGAGTTAGTGAAGAGTGGCTCTCTCGTAAGTGGCCTGCGCTGTGCGAAGGATACACACCAGAGGAAATCATCAATACTGGTGAAACCGGATTGTTTTACAATTTAACTCCTGACAAAACACTTGAATTCAAAGGCGAAGAATGCAAGGGCGGAAAGTTGTCTAAAACAAGAGTTACAGTATTGGTTGCGGCAAACAAGACTGGTTCATGCAAAAGAAAACTTTTGGTGATAGGAAAAGCTAAAAAACCGCGTTGCTTTAAAAACTTTCACTCTTTGCCTGTAATTTATGGAAACAAAACTAGGTCCTGGATGACATCGCAAATTTTTGAAAAATGGCTGCGTAGCTAGGATGCAGAATTGAAGTCTGGAGGAAAAAATTCTTCGCCTAGTAGACAACTGTCCCGCTCACCCTGTAGTCTCTGATCTGAAATGCATAAAGCTTGTGTTTTTACCTCTGTTTTACAGTCCATGGACCAAGGTGTAAAAAGCTTTAAAGACACAATACAGAAAACTTCAAGTGCTACAAATGATACAGAATATTGAAAACGGGAAAGATACAAAAAGTCTTTGTGTTTTGGATGCAATTCTAATGATATCGGAAGCTTGGGAAAAGGTCGCATAGACCGCTATAGCCAACTGCTTTCGCCATGCAGGTTTCAAAGATTTCTCTCAATTACAAGCGGAGAACGACGATATTCCGCTAGCGAGAATGATGCGATCTCCACAAATGAAGACGACAACGTACTACTCGCTCAATTGGTTACTCAGTTGCAAAGATCTGCTGGTACAGAACAAAGAATTGACATAGAGACATTTATTGGAATAGATGAAAGTGCCGCTGTGTGCGCCTTAGCTACTGAGGAAGAAATTCTTGCAGAAGCTGAAAGTAACCATCGTAACACTGACGAAGAAAACGAAGACCAGCAAGACTCTGAAGAACAGTTTAGGACAACAATAATTTCCCAGGCTCTTAGCGCTATAACAGTTTAGCAAAAATTTGTTACCTTTAACGACCAGTTTAATACTGATGATACTCATAACTTGAGGAGTATGAAACGTAAGATGCAAAACATATTTGAGAGTGGGCTTAAAAATAAACAGACTAAAATGACTGGTTACTTTAAAAACTAGTGTAAGTCTTATAGTGCAGCTAAGTACATCTTGTATCTCCAATTATTTCATAATAAACATTTTTATTCCTTTTTTTTTTTTCAATATTTCATTCGAAAACAATATTTTATTATATATTAGATATATGTATATGTATTTATTTAACTACATACTTATGCTATGTATTGCTTATAACAACTGTCGGATATAACGTCGGAAACTATAAGATCCCTTCAATGACGCTATATCCGGTTTTGACTGTAGTTTCCTTGTAACTCTATAAATCTCTTGTAACACGTCCAAATAATACTCGGATCCTTCTCTGCAAAATCACGACCTATTGCTATTGATATCTCGAAGGTCTTCGACATGGTTTGGCATATAGCCTTGATGAATAAACTTATCGCAAAATTGCCTGGTTGCATTAGGAGCTTTCTCATCAGTACATCGATTCAGGGGGTGATTTATGGTGTAACAAGTGAATATTTTCAGGTTGATGCAGCAGTATCTCAGGGCTTCATATTCTCGCCAACCCTCTTTCTGTTGCAAACTAATGATCTCCTCTACTCCAAGATAGCATACCATAACTGCTCAGGAGACATACCAAAAAAGATACCAAGAGAGCATGCCACTGAATTCAGACTTGGATACGATAATAGAGTGGTGTCGGTTGATCTTGGTTAATTTTAGGGCGAACAAGACGTAACCAAAAACGTTCTACAGAGAAATCACTGATGTAGAACCTCTTCTAATCATGCAAGAACATCGAATTTTCTCAGAAACGAACATGTCTCTTCTCAGCATCACAATGAACATCAGAGTTTGCTGGCATGACTATGTGTCCATCATTGCCAAATCTGCTTTTGCTACTCAGTGTTCTTGAATACTGTTCCCATGTGTGGGGCTCCGTATCGAAACATTCATGACATCTATGGGATAGTGTCCAGAAAAGAGGAGGGCAGTGCGCCTCTTTGACCACCCGAAGATCACAAAGGATCTCCAACCTCTCTCGTACAAAGGCGTCAGGCAGCTGATTCAGTTGATAATATTGATTATTTCTTGAAAGAAATATGGTGTGAGATACAAGGAATATCTCGGAGCTTTCAAACTTGGAGAGCAGGATTTTACCATCGCCAATATTGACAGATATAATTCAGCCATTACGGAAAAATCATGATAAGGAAATCGTACTTCATTGCAATAAGCCATTGAAGTAGAATTATCTAGAATTAATGTAAATACATAAAGATTTTAACGATGAAAGGAATAAATTATTGATTGACTATGTAGATTTAATCACCATTCCTAAGAGATGGTAGTCAATCGTGAGGATGATGTACCCACCTCTATATTATATTATACAGGCTTGGTCAAAAGTATAGTTTAATTATTTTTGGTTCGATCATTTGGATCTTATATACCTAATTTTTCAACGAATTAGTCATGAGTACGTGTAATACGACAATTACATCATTTGTTGATAGGCTAATGTAATCTCTGTAGAACCGAATTCTTTCAATCGATTTTCAGTTATCTGTAAAGATGAGAATTATGTGAATAAATACAATTTCGATTGTTTACAAAACATATTATGCAATAAATCTATTTCAACGTAACAGATAAAATCGATACTGCGTAATTAGTGATAAGATTTTCGCTGAAAATAGTGTATAGTAATTCACATTCGTTTCATGGAATTTGCATTTATAAATAAACTTTTTTTTTGGGTTTCATGGAAATTTGCTTAGTTTGTTCATCGAGGAAAATTTTCATATTGATACTATAAACATGAAAGTAGTTTTGTCTTTTGCGCTTCGCAAGTACGAAATTTGATGGAGATAACTTGAACTTCGGGGCTCTTTATAAGGGTTTCCTATTTCAAAAAACAATCGGAATCCTTATAAAATTACTTTGTGTGTCTTTCTAGTCTCTTTTGTGAGAAATACCAGTAGATATAAAGTTGGAACAAAATATCCGAATCCGTGAATTTGTATGATGTAGTTACATCTTTTTAATAAATCAGGAATTTATAAGTTATCTTATCCAGGCTGTCACATTTTTTGCATACGTCAGACTAGTCGTTCTTTAAAAATTAGATATAAAGAACATCAACCTTCATCAATTGAAAATAAACAAGATTTAACATTAACCAAAAACATTGCATCAAAGGATAGCACACTCAATTACCTAGATTTCCTTGAAATTTTCAAATTTTTGATGACAACGTTTTCAAATCCTTGTGCGTTGCAGCAAATGCAGAAAAATTCTGCATGAATAGTGATACTACCTACTTCTATTGCATCTGTATGGCTACGGCAACAAACTTTCAGCAAGGTGACTCTCATTTTATTTGTTCTACAATTCCTTCAGGCATAGGAACCTGAAGATGTTTAACTTTGATGAAACTAGTCATATGAATTAAGTACAAGTGAGACTTGAAACGTTACTATTTTCAATGGTGAAATGAAAACTATTATCAAATTCATTTGTTATTCTGTCGTTCTCAATGTCAAGTATTCAGAAATGACATTTATCCTTCACAGAAGATCGCTTCTTGATAAGTGGGTCATTTTGAATGTCGAGTAGTTTAGATATTCCTTTAATCAAAACGAAAAGGACCAGCACTTGACCAAGTTGCTTGACTTTGCAAATGATATTTAATTATTTACGTACGTCATCGTATTCATCGCTAGAACGTTGAAACCAATGTTAATAACTAGACAAAATTGACACATTTACCTAATTTTAGGTGAATAGCCTGGGAGACTTTCGCTTATTATTTGTTGTTTATTTAATCGCAAATGAATCAATCATCAATTGTGATCGTTGTGGAAAGTCTACAACTTTGAAGCAACAGTGCTCGCGATACTATATTTATTATTCCAAAAGTCCAATTTTTTTTAACCTTCAACGTCAATGAGATTTTTTAATTTGATGATATTGTTGTACAGAATCACGTCGGAAAATGAACTACAGTTACGAAACGAATATAAAAAACATACTTCATGAGAACATGTCCTATAGAAAACAATACTAATCAAAGATGCTTTGTGACGAAGTTAAAAGTAAATATCATGAATTATCGCAATCGTGATTGCAATCATGAAATTTGACAAGAAACGATGTCTTTAGTCCAAGTGAAAGAACATAAACGAAAACTGCAGATTTGTAGTTACATCCCTAAAAAAGGCATAAGTTTCTCCTATTCCATTAGGATCGCTTAGGCTTAGACATATGAGGATGTCTTTCAAGTTTTGTATAAACGGCTAGAATGAAACAATTGAAGCTTTCGAAGACTTTATTGTTTTTCGAAGTATTCTACGCGAAGATGAATACACTTCTGCATTCGTTCGAACCAATTCTGGAAGCTGTTATTCCAACCGTTTGCTGCTACTTTCAAAATGACCTTATGGAAGGTATCAATAGCTTCTTCTGAAGACTGAAACCTCTAATCAAACCTATACATATTCCAACAGCTCTCGGAATAATTAGGATTTTTTATCGAATCAATTGAGACTATCTTACGAAATATTCAAATAAAACAAGAAGGAAAAGTACAATAATAAAAAGAATATTTTAAACTGAATGCCAGAAAGTCTGTGTTCGTTTCGATTTAATTTTTATTTTAGTTTACCTAAGAGGAAGTATGTTTCTGATCTGCAATTATCCAAATGAAATTATTTAAATGGAATTCAATGTGTTCGAGGGTGTTCAAGTTTGAAGTACAGTCATTCAGGTTAAATTGTGTGGCTATGAATGCACAACATGTTTACATATCTAGTGAAAACGAACCCTGAATAATAGTTAATTGATTCTGTCGTTACTACATGATAGTTAATTATGATGATGATTAGAAATTAAACTATGTATTATACTATCACAAGAGATTTATTGAAAATGAGGATTGTAATTTCGGTCTTTCGTCCATCTTCAGCTGAACACAACTATTGAACTTAATTTGAAAATACATACATAAACAGGTAGATACAGAATTAATAAGGGTGCGAACCAGAGGTAATTAACTAATTGTGATAAAAGCATATTAAAGATATCGAACAAGGACGAACAAACCGAGCCATACTGGTCGTTCAGACTATCTTTATGGTGGGTTTTGTTGCAGTTAGAAAATTCCGATGGAATCCAAGAAATCTAATTTTCATCCCTTAGGTATTCTCTGAAGTTCGTGTTGATCTATGGGTGGAAAATGATGGCAGTTGGTTTTCTGGTCATTGTAATCTGATAGATCAATTCTTAAGTTACATCAATATCATTCATCCCAAAAGGATGCTTTCAATACAATATTGGAAAATAATATAAACGGTTTTTATAGTAGCTATGAAGCCATGGAGTCTTCTATAGAATATGAGCGCCTAGTTTCTGAAATTACTGATTCAATGAAACGATGTACTCCCTCAAAAAAAAATAGTAGAACCTCAAAGATTCAGGAATCTGGTTCCATGGTGGGATAACAATTGTAACCATTATAAACGCTTGAGAAACGCCACGTTTAAGAAATGGGAAATAACGGGGACTCTTAACGATCTTATAATTCATAAACAGCAGGTCGCATATTGTAAAAGACTATTAGAACAAAAAAAGGGACAATTATAAGAAATTTGCAGCTTCAAAAGGAATCTCTCTGGGATATAGAAAAAAAAACCACACCCAATTGTGTAATATTGGCGGAATCTAAACTTCTAACAATGAATTCTCGTATAAAACTTTTGTGTAAGATTAACTTCACAAAAACCATCAGTAAATTGGATACTTTGACTCAAGAAACAGTTAATTTCTCGGCAATTACTATTAGAAAACACATAAAAAGAGAAAATATACTTCACTTGTGCATCAGAGATGTACACACACAGCCAAATTTATATGGAATCACTCGGTATTTCACATTATTGATTGTTTTTAACCATGGATTTTTGACTACTTGTGAAGCATAATTGAAAATGCCTTACGTTGGATTGTCCGATGTGCAGAGGGGTCGAATAATTGCTCTCGCTGAAGAAGGGATGTCCAGGGGGATATAGCGGTCACAATGGGGGCATCACAAGGGGTAATTTCAAAAACCTACGCCCGATACGTGGAGCTACAATCTCTGCAAAATAGGCCTAGAAGAAGTCGTAGGAAGACCGCTTTTTGTGCCAAACTGCAAGAAGAGACCCTAATGCCTAATGTCGCACCCCATACTCCAAAGGCAATTTCTGGAAGCAACAGGCATCAGTGTATCAGTCGAAAAAAAAACTTCTTTCTAGGGGTTTACACAGCAGAAGGCCCTTAAGAGTTCCAGAGCTAACCAGACAACAAAAAATTAACAGACTTAATTGGTGTATCGAGCACCGAAATTGGAATATTGAGAAATGGGAAATGTTTTTTTTTCGGATGACACCAGAATTGGTGTGCGATCAGACGATCGCCGGATTCGGGTTCTGAGGGGTCGTGGAAGACAAGCTAGACTCCTAGCAGCAAGACAAATCCGAAATACCAAGGGGGCAGTGTGATGTTTTGGGGTGGTATTATGCTGGGAGGCAAAACAGATTTGATTTCGTTTCCTGCGAGTGTAACGGCTAGAAATTACATGGACCTAGTGCTGGAGCCCATAGTGAACGAGGTGCTCATGGTGAGAATTTCACTTTTATGCTAGATAATGCTCCTCCGCATACCAGCAACCTCGCGCGACATTATCTTGAAACAGAGGGAATCGCTATTTTGGACTGGTCAGCTTACGCTCCAGACCTAAATCCTATTGAACATTAATGTATGTATTTAGAATGTCTAGAGAAGTCAACTATTAAAGAAATAGCTGAGAACAATGGTTATTCTTCGAATATAATAAACGAAATGATCAGAAAATGTGAGAAAAAAAATAAGCAGACGTGGGATAGTAAGGTGATATATTCATCAGAATTTAGCTTCACTGGAACTTTTCGATATTAAATATCAATTAGGTTTGAACTAACAATTCTATGAGTAGTAGGGAGTTGACGTGACAACGATAATTTTCCATAAAAAAATGTCGGTTCAGGAAAGAAAATTAGCTTGTTTCAGCGTTGTGCGATAGTATTGTTTTCGCGAAAATAATCGAAGGTTACTTTTCTTTCGTGTCTGCACATATCGGAATATGAGTAATGCTATAAACTAACAATAGAATCTCTGTCGAAACATCGTTGAAAAAACTCAGTCGCCTGCCGGAATTTATTGAACATAGCACTTTTGATATATTGTTTAATATGCGGAACAAACAAATAATTTCGCGATGTGAAATAATCAAATCAGATGCAGTGCCTACGTGACCGGTTGCACGTCTCCAAGAACCACGTGCTACATCGATTGTCTTTCAATATACACATGCGCCTTTTAGACTGAACCACGCGTTCGCGTGTCGAGCGTTCCGTTGAGAGATGGCAGGGATGCCAAAGCGAAGGTGGATTTGGATATAGACGGCAGACGGTGATTTTCCAGTTTCGGAACATTCTAATGAAAATCAATATCAAATAGTTAGAGTTCCAGTGTATAAATCTCAAAAGAATTCAGATAAAACCGTCGAGTCACCAAAATTGAATATTAGGAAAAAAACTGTTCCCGAAAGTAGATCTTCTTGAAAAACTTCAATTGACTTTTTACCTCTTCCAAGGGTTGAATTTTCTGAAATGCAAGGAAAATCACGAAATTTGAACCCGGCAGAATGTGTTGAAGCCGTGGTGGTAGACCCTGCTTTGACTTACACATGAATTGGCCAAAGGCTTGGGCTGTTCCATTCAATTATATCCAAAATTACTTAACGTCAATCCTGCAATCTAAGTAATACCCATCTGAATTCGGAAATAATGAAATGCCAATAGCAATAGTAAAACTCTGAAATTTAAGAGAATTGAAGTAGGAAAATTTGACTACGAATGATTCATTTTGCAAATATTCAGTCATATCTGAGGCCAGTTAAAATGGGCCATTCTTCTATTGCTGGTTTGACGTTGTGATTTGGGACACCTGTATGAGAGATACACTTGGAAAAAAAAATAGTTGTCGCTGACGTCCCGGTTTCTGCATGAACTTGTCGAACAGATATTTTTGAGTTCGCTTCAACACTCGCCAAAACATTCAATTTTGTGTCTTCATGATTCTTGGTTTTCAAATGAACCGTATTTGCTTAAGTGTTTTTACAGTCTGGAAAATTTGTGGCGCTCTAGTTCATCATGAACTGAAAATCGTTTCCGTTATAGTAGAAATACTCGTGCACTATTTCTGTTACAAGAAAAATAGGTTTATATCAGGACTGTATTGTTCAATGCTTAGTAATTCTTCATGAAAAGACTCGAAACGAAACGACAACAATTAGTTACATAATCTGTCACTATTTCTTGTTAATAATTGCGAATTGTATCTCATATAATTGTATGAAGATTGTTCTGTGTATTTCAATGGTATTCCGCAACAGAGCTTACTTCACGATTCAATGAATCGTGAGTCTTTTTCAAACCAAAATACGAAATAATGTTAGTTATCTGAATTACAATTATGACTTCTTCTCAATTATACGAATTATATAGTTGAATTGGAAGTTTGAGTTTTCTTTGGAAATTTTTCGATAATTTCCTTTTTCTCGGAATATTCAGCGTTTTATGTGATACAACTTTCACAAAATGTAGTCAAAATTGAGCAAGCAATAGAAGAAATTGAAATATAGGGTTACCATTTAAAAACAAAGTGAAAGTCAATTTCTGGTATTTCCGGATGTGACAGACCAATGGAAATGTTTCAGGCTGTTGTAATAACATTCAGGACTCAATTCAGTGGCAAAAAGACTTTCTAGGATAGAAACATTTCATCATAAACCCAGGTATTCACCGATTCTACATATTTCCTGGATACATTGGGAATGTGAAATTTTTCCCAGAATTTAAGAATAATATCTCTTTTCTCCGAAAATATTGTGTTTCACTCAAAATTGAAACGGAAAGAAAATTAAAATATGGGTTACTATTCAGGACAAGGACAAGTGTCCTTGTCAAGGTCAACTTCCTGTTTTTCCGGAAGTGACAGACCAACGAGATTGCTGTCTGAAATATGTCATGAGTCTCAGAATATTATGGCCTTTGCGAACCCCCTCCCCTCTTGTAGGTAGATAAATTGGATAATACTTACTTATTGAGAACAATAAAGAGCAACAGGTACATAGGTATCCAATTTTTTATAAATAGCAAAAGAGATTCGCCTGATGGTTAGATTAGGTTAATTTTGAAAAAAATTTTTGCCAATATTTGAGTAAAATACCTGATTCGTCTTAGTGTTTAATGTAAAAATCCTATTTTATACGTGCATTAGTTCTAAATGGACATTTGTGTGTATGATTTATGAAAGTGAAAATTATTTTTGGAAGCATGATAAGAAACAGTTTCGAGAAACAGGACGCAAGTGTGCAATTGTAGCTTGGGGCGTTTTTCACGGATCACCCGATATACTAAAATTATGATATCTACGTTCAAGGTAAACGTTATTACATTCAGATAAAAATATGTCTGGACTGTTGGAACGATTTGTAACTCATATCAATGATGAGATAATAACAATGATAACTCAACGTTTTTATCAGTGAAAAGTAATTTTCTGCATGTAATAGTAAATTTTACGATTTTTGTAGAATGTAGGTCGTCGGTACTTGATAAAGAACCACGATAAACATCGAATTGATCGAAGCTCAGATTGCTATGTAATTCTGAGACATAATTTGAAAATCATATGGAGGTATCAGTACTGATCTGAAAATCATCTGACGAATTTATCGGGTTTGTTTGAATTCAGATACATAAAGGCGAATGCGCCGGTACTCCACATGTCCAAATTTTAAGTTTCCGATAGTTTGTAGTGAGACGACCCAGAACCGGCGTCTATTTTTTTTGTCTACTTGCTGAAAATATCCATATATTTCTCTATTTTATCTAATTGAATGAAATATTCATTGTGAATACTGTATTGTGTAGATCTATCTGTATAACATTTTATATAGTTCATCTGAATTCAAAACTACAGTGAAAAGACGGTCATTTGCCAGAATGATTCAATAATTTCGTTTTAAATTCTCAATGTAGTGAAATATTACGTATTTTCAAAGCAGCTCAAAATCACCCAAAAGCGTAAAAGTCTAGACGAAGGAATGCATCGAAACTCAGATAAGAAATCAAGCGTAGACGATAATCGACGTTATCACCGATGGTTATTAAAACACTCTTTCTTAGTCAAGATCGCAGACAACATCTGGTATTTTCTCAAACAGCAAATAACACGTCGCGACGAAGGAACGCGTTTCTAAATGACTATGTAACAGGTACTTGAGTACCAAGGATAGAGGAAAGTACGGTTGTAAGGGCTTCGGGGACACGCATATATAAGAGCTGCGATCGCGACGTTAGAGGATTATTATGGAATTGGTTATTTTTTTCTTAGGATTCTCCGAGCGGAGACGAGCCGCTTGACCAATTGGTTCACCAAAATCAAACGGACAGTTTCACGAGAGATATTGAGATCACGAGCTAGTTCTCTAACACTGGCATGTCGATTTTCGAGCACCATTTCCATGATTTTTAGGACGTCATCGTCGGTTGAAGAGGTTGAAGGTCGTCCGGAACGAGGCAAATCTTCGACGATCTCCCGACCGTCTTTGTTCCACTCGTACACTTGGGTTTTAGAAAGAACAGAGTCTACATAAGCCTTTTCCAGCATTCACAACGATTCAGCATACAAAATTTCGTTCAAAACACAAAATTTGAAACAAACTTTGTTCAATATTTTTTCCATAGTAGAATTCGCAGAGTACCACTGAGGTCGACTAGTTTCAACAGCTGTCTCCAAAAAACCAGTAGACAGATCACGGTCATGTTTGGCATAGCAATTAAGGACAGTCCTACCAATATACAGAAACTTAAAATACTATAAAATACTCAACGCCGGCAATTTAAATGAGAATTTCCGGATACTGCTTTGTAACAGTAGTATATTTAGTTCTCAACTTGCTATAACCTTGAATACTCAAAGGTGCGTTACAGACATTTTAGAAGAACTTGATGAAACAAACCCAAACATGGGTGAAAATCTTCTGTTTTTGCATAATAACGCCAGACCGCACTAAGCCTACAGCGTTAGGAACTACCTTCGAGATAACGAAATCACTTCAATGGAGTGGCGTCATGACCTAAATTCCATCGAATCTATCTGGGACATTCTCAACGATACAGAGAAATAGATCAGAATGCTATAAGGTCATTGATTTTGAATATGAAGCGTAGATGTAAAGCAGGTTTTTCGGCAGGGATGGAAATATCTGGAATCAACAAAATTTGGGAAACTTTGATTTTTTCCAAAAGTTATATATTTTTCGTTATTAGATTCATTTCTATTTCTATGAGTACCAGTGTTCCATAGTGCTGGTGGAGAACAGGAAAAATAATTCTTTAACATATCTAAACTTCTTGTGAATAAATTTAAAATTTCGATAATGGGCGTTGATTCAGTGCAGTTGAATTCTGATGCAGAAAGGCGGATGCGCCAGTATTTCAGGACGTGATTGTTTATAGATTACTTCCTTCATCTGGATCGATTTTTTTATTGAAGTAACTCAGAGGTTGAAATTTTTATTATCGTTTGAATAGGAAGGTTAACTTTCACTAAAAGATCTCTGTTTCCGATCTAATTACAGTAGATAATTAAATACTTCCTACTTTGAACTTGATTATCAGATATCAGACATAATATAACCTTGAAGGTAATAAACACTTTTCGAAAGGTGTAATATCTGTTAATCATCGAATACGGATATCGTGAAAAAATGATGGGTGTAACTAATTCTGTTGTTTGTATGACCATCGATGAATGCGTGTGGATAAATTTTGGGAAGTATACAATTTATTTCTGAAGAATGTAAAGAATTTGGTACAGGTACCGGGGTACTCAAGTTAGATGGCCTATTAGAATGGTGAATAGATTCAGATATTAGGTGCGCAACTAAGTTCTCGCTGTTTGTCAATTTGGCTCCAGCAGAAAATGATGGTCGATTTTTACATATCAATATCATCGCATCGTAACGGGTGATGAAAAATGCATTTGCATGCTGTGTATTTGGTGGAACCAAGTTGGTGTTATTTATTATGAGCTGTTGAAACCAAACGAAACCATCACTGGGGACCAGTATCGAACTCAATTGATGCGATTGAGTAAAGCACTGCGCGAAAAATGGCCACAATACGAGCAGAGACACGAAAAAGTAATTCTACAGCATGACAACGCTCGGTCTCACGTTACCAAACCCGTCAAAACCTAATTGGAAACGCTCAAATGGGAAATCCTACCCGACAAGCAATATTCCCAAAATATTGCACCATCCGATTATTACTTGTTCCGTTCATATGAAGAGCTCGAAAAATGGCTTGATTCGTGGATAGTTTCAAAAGACGAACACTTCTACCGTCACGTTATTCGAGCTCTGCCAGAAAGATGGGAAAAAGTTGTAGCTAGCCATGGGCAATACTTTTTCATAATAAAGTGTATTTCATTGAAAAAAACAGCGAGAACTTTGTTGTGCACCTAATACAACTTGTTTTTCGATTAGGTGAATTTCCGTTGCAAAACTAGATATTTTCAAATATTCTCCATGCCTAATTTTCTTATCAGTCGGAGTTATAATGGCTTACACGGTCAACACATTCCTTCAAAGTGTACATGGTGGATGAAGACGTTTTAGAGCTGCAGCTGTGTAAAATATTGTAAATAGAGAACGTGAGAACATTATTTCAAGATAGCCTCTTTCGTTTTCGAGTTATTCGAAAATTTTGAAAATTTTCGGAATCAGTAAACTCCCAATATGTCGGTTCTTTTTGAAGTTGTGTCAAAATGGTTTTGCGATTCTACAGACACTTTCGCACGTGCGGAAAGGTTTTTGATTTATAATGCAATCTTTCGTTTTTTAACTATGAACCACAAGCAACTTTGATTTTGATGAATAGAGTTTATTTTTTCCTTCTCAAAGATATACAGGGTGCTTCAACGAAAACTAAACAGAGGCTATATCTACCAAGATATTCATTTCTGATCAAAACGCAAAAACAGGTCAATTTTTGTTTCAAGGGGGACATCTTTTGGGGTACAAAACTTGCCTGAAATATCAACCCCCTAAGCAATCCTTGAACATTTTGAATAGGGAAGATGGGTCGAGTGATGACTCAAAAGAAAGGTGGTATCTTTGTCTACATCGCCTTGAACGAATTTCCATTTTTAATTGAAAACTGTAAAAGATACAGGGCAAGCAACTGAAAGATAGGCAAGACTATTCAAGTTTCAGTGAAGTAAAATGGAACAGATCCATGCTGATCGATGGCAGTCATCATCAAGTACCATCCTCATCTCGAATTTCAACCTCGAAAGAAAGGTATTATCTTTGTCTGCATCCCCGTGAAAGAATTTTCATTTTTGATTGAAAACTGTAGAAGATACAGAATGAGCTACTGAAAAATAGAGGAGATTATCTATCGCCCTGAGCTATTCAAGTATTAGTGCAAAAAAATGGAACAGATTCATTCCAGATCAAAGGCTGTCATCTTTGATCTAAATGAATCTATTCCAGTTTTTCGAACTAATAGTCCAATAGTCTTGGGGCGATAGTCTTCTCTATTTTTCAGTGGCTCATTATGTATCTTCTACAGTTTTCAATCAAAAATGAAAATTCTTTAACGGGAATGCAGACAAAGATAATACCTTTCTTTCGAGTTATCACTCGATCCATCTATCCTCTTCCAAATTTTCAAAGGTTGTCATCCCAGCTTCAGGAGTTGGAATTCGAGATGTGGATGGTACATTGATCAGCATGGATCTGTTCCATTTTACCTCTCTGAAACTTGAATAGTCTCAGGGAAATGGTCTTCCCTATCTTTCAGTTGCTCACCCTGTATCTTTTACAGTTTTCAATTAAAAACTGAAATCCGTTCAAGGCAATGTAGACAAAGATACCACTTTTCTTTTGAGTCATCACTCGACCCATCTTCTTTATTCAAAATGTTCAAGGATTGTAACCCCCGCTTAGGGGGTTGATATTTCAGGCAAGTATTGTACCCCAAAAGACGTCCCCCTTGAAACAAAAATTGACCTGTTTTTGCGTTTTGATCAGAAATGAATATCTTGGTAGACATAGCCTCTGTTTAGTTACGATATGTCCATTCACAGAATTTAAACGGAATGATTGAAAAAGCTTAAGTATGTTCTATGCACTCATGAGATATCGTGAATTGATTCTCACAATAACAATCCATATAAATTATTCAATATTTCCTCAAGTTACAATTATTGTGGGAATATAGTATCGTTTGTAATAACGAAACGTCTATGCCGAACGAAAATTTTGAAAAGTTTTTATGATTGAATTTTATATTCGAAATAATTATGATGGTGATGCCGTAGAAGCTGCTTATTTGGATCGTTCTCCTAGGTGACAACGTCAAAAAAGAAGAAATAAGGTCGTGTAACTGCCAACCCATCGATTTCGAGCAGGAAAATTGAAAAGGGAACAGGAGATTTAAGAATCGAGCGCTTGGTATTCGCAAGAAAAATAGTAGTAAAGCTTATAAAATGAAAGTATCAGCAGTTTTGCCGAAAAATAATGAAGACTGATGAAGTTCACATCAGTAGTGTAGATTATTCAATAGTCAAAATGAACATTGCTGGTGGGATGTAGACCCACATCACCATATTAATATTCAACGTCGAGGCCGATATGCGTTCGCAATTTTCGTACTTCATGACCGCTTCGTTATAAACGATAATATACATAGCAGTGGTAACTTGAAAAAGAAAACATCAAAAGATTTATCTGAATTGTCATTGCAAGAATTAATTTTTCGAACTGTCATAATGAGAGCATAGAACATACCTAACCCATTTCAATCATTCCATGTGAATTCTGTGTAGGGACATGGTTACCACATAAAATCAGGAAATTTATAGAATCGGTTTTTCAAGAAAATACGTCCTGGATACAAAAGTTGATTGCATTCTTTATACATAGTTTGGGAGATTTTTTTTAATCAAATGATAAAAATTGCAATTTTTGAGATTGATTATGTAGAAAGAAATTCCCTTTTTTTCAATAATCTTGAAAATAGCCTAAGCATTCGAGGTTGATCTTTTGAGATGAAAAAGGATTTCTTGCGACAAAAGATTCTCAAACAAACTTGTTCTAAAGAGGTTTCGAAGTGCTTTCAATTACTCGAATCCCTTGCCCTATTCAATTAATTTCGAGGGTTTCAGCGCCCCTTCTTAGGGGGTAGCTCGTTAACGCTGTTCGGTATCCGGTTAATCTCTTTAATATTTTTACTACTTATTTCTATATAATTTCAATACATATTTTGGTCAATAAGGTATGTGAATTTTCCTTGAATATTTTGCGTTCTGCTCAATAATTATACTTCATATCAGCACAATTCAAACTTACTATTATTACAAACTTTTCCCTCCAAAACCCTCCAACTCTACAAGCGATCCGCGATCACATGCACAACGGGAACCAATAATATGCTCGGAATTAGTCGTTACGCGGAAGAAAGAAGAAGAGGATTGAGAGCTGACTACTATCGTTCAACGAGGTGTCTTGTGCGAAAAATAATTAAGTGAAATTTATATTACTTAATCACGAATGTCAAATAAACTCATTATTTACTCATTGTGACAAATTATTACATATAATGCTGCGCTGCTATTACTATTATTATTGTGCTACTATAGAAAATCCGAGAGATACCTTCTCATATCCAATTGGACATCTTCACGCGGGAGAAGTCCCAATTTTTCCCCTTCGTCTTTACTACATTTTTTCATCTTTCCTAATTACGTATTTATAACTATACATTGCAATAAAGTCCTCTTTCTCTCATCATAGCTCAGGTTCAAACGCCTGAAATATACGTCAAAAGATGTCGCCCAAACAAATTCATTCAAGGTATTTCGACTACGAGATAAGAAATATACAGGGTGGCTAGTTTAAGATGGAACGCCCTCTAGAAAGCACAATGGTATTCACTAGGCTAAGAAACAGTAGTAAAGGCACCCTAATATCTGTCTACTTGAAAATGTCAAATATTTGTGATATTCACAAATCCATTTAAAATTGGGGAAATTATCAAACTCAATTCTAATTCAGTTTCATGAATTATATATACCTAGTTAATTTTGGAACATTTAAAAATTTTCCTAGTCGAGACAGGTAGTCACAGATAATGTCAATCATAACTATCTATAGTTAAAATAAGTACAACTATATTTTACATTAATATGCTTATCTGTAGATGCTCAAGGTGAACCTCAATTTATCTGTTGAGTTAAAGTCCTATAATAAATCATATGATAGTCTAATCTAAATAATACTATAGGTAATTTCAATAAATTATTACGTGAAACTTTTCCATTCCATATATAATTTCATTTCTCCTTTTTAAACTCAAACAATAAAGCTATTGTTTGTTTGATGTCACAAAATTAGTGATTGTTCTTACAAGTCGTTTGCGTACGTAAGGCATTATTTCAATTGCACAAAGATGGAAACTTAGAAGCGTGGAAAGTTTATAGGGTCTGAAGCTCTGTGGTTCATTAAATCTCTGGTATAATACTTTCGTAACAATTATTTTCCATTCTAGAAGAGCTTGTCCACTTCACGATGATGGAAAGAGCTCTTTAACTATGACGTAAATCCGCCATGGTTTGCATGTAGGAAAACTAGTTTTTCCAAGAAACTGTATAGAAGGAATGTTCAGAAACTCGTCGAAATAATCGAAAACAGTGGTTAAAAACTGGTAGTGATATCTTATCCAAATTTGCTTTTGGTGAAGTAACATGTCACGATAATAAAAATAATAAAAATTCTGTTTCACCCGTAACTATGTCGAAAAAATTGTTTGGCTATAATCTATGACTTGAACCCTAGTAGCTCCATGTTATTACAATCAAAATTTGAGTTATAAAAACCGAAAATCACCTCTGAATCTAAAAGAATACTTGCATTTAGATATAGACTTGATATGTTCATTTAACTACTTTTCTTCCGGAAAACAGTGATATTTACTAGCCATATAAGAGCTCATCTCGAACGGACAGATATTTGATTGCGAAATAAATTGTATAGCATATACACAAATGTCAAATTTATAATTTAGGTGATATTTATACTATAACAGAAGAAAAAATTGAAACATCCCAAATTTTCATTTGCTCAGTAACTTCGCGTCTCTTTGCAAATCGCATAGATACATTCATTATTATAATTACTGATTATATAATAATATAATAAACACTATTTTATTTGCGTCCGGGGTAGTATTTGAATGAAATACTATTAATTGAGTCAATACTATCGAGTAACGCGTTTCATCAATGCACATGACAGTCGGTCAACTTAATTTACAGAGTGGTTCGTTTTCAGGACTCGTTTTTCTATTTTATTTATAAACTTTTTGCCCTCACAGTTTGTTCATATCTTCGATCCTTATCGGGAAAAAATTGAAAAAATGTCTGAAGTTAGCTGAATTGAATCAAGATTTTTGAAATTGATAATGGCATTTTATTATATACTATATAGTTAAAAATTGAAGCTGGGATGACCCAGATTTTAAACATGGGAAACTCATGCATTTAATCGCGAAGTAACTTCGCCTCTCACTGCAATTCGCATTAGTATATTCATTTTCCTAATTACTGATTATATAATAATATAATAAATATTATTTTATTTGCGTCAGGGTAGTATTTGAATGAAATACTATTCATTGATTCAATAATATCGAGTAACGCGTTTCATCAATGCACATGTCAGTCGGTCAGCTTAATTTACAGAGTGGTTCGTTTTCAGGACTCGTTTTTCTATTTTATTTATAAACTTTTTGCCCTCACAGTTTGTTCATATCTTCGATCCTTATCGGGAAAAAAATTGAAAAAATGTCTGAAGTTAGCTGAATTGAATCAAGATTTTTGAAATTGATAATGGCATTTTATTATATACTATATAGTTGAAAATTGAAGCTGGGATGACCCAGATTTTAAACATGGGAAACTCATGCATTTAATCGCGAAGTAACTTCGCCTCTCACTGCAATTTGCATTAGTATATTCATTTTCCTAATTACTGATTATATAATAATATAATAAATATTATTTTATTTGCGTCGAGGGTAGTATTTGAATGAAATACTATTAATTGAGTCAATACTATCGAGTAACGCGTTTCATCAATGCACATGACAGTCGGTCAACTTAATTTACAGAGTGGTTCGTTTTCAGGACTCGTTTTTCTATTTTATTTATAAACTTTTTGCCCTCACAGTTTGTTCATATCTTCGATCCTTATCGGGAAAAAATTGAAAAAATGTCTGAAGTTAGCTGAATTGAATCAAGATTTTTGAAATTGATAATGGCATTTTATTATATACTATATAGTTGAAAATTGAAGCTGGGATGACCCAGATTTTAAACATGGGAAACTCATGCATTTAATCGCGAAGTAACTTCGCCTCTCACTACAATTCGCATTAGTATATTCATTTTCCTCATTACTGATTATATAATAAGATAATAAATATTATTTTATTTGCGTCGAGGGTAGTATTTGAATGAAATACTATTCATTGAATCAATAATATCGAGTAACGCGTTTCATCAATGCACATGTCAGTCGGTCAACTTAATTTACAGAGTGGTTCGTTTTCAGGACTCGTTTTTCTATTTTATTTAGAAACTTTTTGCCCTCCCACAGTTTTTTCATAACTTCGAACCTTATCCGGAAAAAAAATTAAAAAGTTGCCTGAAGTTGGCTTAATTGAATTAAGATTCATGACATTTCATTATTGACTATATAGTTAATTAAAATTAAAGCTGGGATGACTCAGATTTCAAACATGGAAAACTCATGCATTTAATAGCATAGTAACTTCGCCTTTCACTGCAAATCGCATTAGTATATTCAATTTCATATTTACTGATTATATAATAATGAAATTAATACTATTTTATTTGCGTCGGGGGTAGTATTTGAATGAAATACTATTCATTCAACTAATAATATCAAGTAATGTTTAAGTTTAGTTTAGTCCCTGTCGCTGTGTACAGAAATAGTGATGCAATTGTCTGCTTCTTGTCGATACGGGAAGCGACAGGAGGCACATAGAATCGAGTAATTAAATTAACATCTATCCTGAAGCGCTTATAAAGTCGAAAAGCTGTTTGCCAAATTCGTTTGATATATTTAATTGCTTTCATTGGCTACTGACTTTATTTGCTAGCAATTTGATTACTATTTTGAATAATTTTCTGGTATATGAGGTTTGAAAATGAACTTATGAGAATGGCAACGCCACTTTAGATCCACCATTTAGCTTCGGAATCTCATCGTCAGAGATATCAACAAATTGATAACTTAAACTCTGACTTACAGAGGAAATCTGAGTTAGGACAGTTGAACCTGGTGAGCTTCAACAGAAACATTTAAAACACTTTCCAAGGTCTATGGAGAAATGATCAGATTTTTCAAAGGTTTAAAACATTTTCAGAATGAAAAGGGTCAATTAAAGATGAACCGCGAAGCGGATTGCCTTCAAGTGCAAACACAGTAAGAATGATCGCGGAACAGTTTAACTTGAATCACACCTCCGTTCATCAGATTCTGACCAATGAACTGTTAATAAAGATATTCGTGCGAAAAACGTTTTGCAAGACCAAAGGGATCTCAGAAAGGAAAAGAGTGTTGACATTTTAGGATCCATTGAAAATGATTCCAGTTTCCTGGAAATTGTCATTATTGGTGATGAGTTTCGAGTGTTTGAGTACGACCAAGAAACCAGCTGTATGAGACCAGCTGAAGGCTATTCCAGTATCCGAGTTTCAGCAATGCTATAATGTTTGAAAAGACCTTCTCCAGCGCTGTGTGGCTACCCGAGAGAACTATTTTGAAGAACACAATATTGCATTCTAACTATATCTGAATAAAAATTTAAAGAAAATTAGTCTCATTTCTCGTACTTAACTGCAAAAATTCATTTTAGTTACCTATTCTGACACGTCATACTCTCACCTTACTGAAAGAAATCAACTTATCATTGATAGCATATAAACAATATGGACTATTTACTATAAAAATGAAAGCTACTAAAAGTAATGAAATCCCATCAAAACCATGAAATGTAAAAGTCTCGCAAAACAGTCTTTTCACCGCAAAAATTGGTTGGAAATCATATGAAACCAAGTAGCTTATTTTAATTTTGATCTGTGACAGCACTTATTCAACAATTGATCCTAACGTAATAAGATATATAACAGATGTATCGACAACATAATCCACTATTTGAAATCATTTTAGTTTGAATGAACTGTTTAGCCACTATTAGGCAGCTAGTACTCTTGCTTCCATATCTATTTTATTTTCCGGATCTGACTTCCATCGACCATTTATGACCCGGGTAGGAAAGCATACAATTGATGAAATCTGGTCGACAGTTCGGATCCGGCGGAGTCATGGATATTCCAAATGTGTAGAGCCCAGGCCATCTCACCTTTTCGAGATTTTGTGAAGGTGTATGAGTCATAGTAACCTACTTTGATATCTCCCCTACAAAAGATCTGAGCGACCTCTGTGTAGCATGGACTTTACCAGTGAGTGTTCACGAACGCCCTGAACGGTGTACGATTGTTCATTATGAGTCTTTGCTTTCGTTGCATTTTCTTTTTGCGAGACAATCGGAATAATGAATCTATATTAAATGTTGCTTTGAACTCGGAAAGAGTTTGGTGGAAATTATCGAAATGATGAAGAAGTCGTTTGGGAACAAATGTGTGGGTGAAACACAACTAAAAGTTTCATTACTGGTTCGAAGATGGCCGCATATCTGTTGATAGCGACTCATGCTCTGAGCGGCACTCTACTTTAAGAATAAATGATAAAACGGATGTATGCAAACTGGTATCAATGATAATCGTCGATTAACTCTACAAGAACTAGAATGTGATCTTAGAATATCGAAAGGTAGTATTTGGAGTATTTTTAATGAAAATTTCATTCCAAAATTGTTATAACGCGTCAGCACAGCTATCGAACTTGCGATATTTGGCAAAGCTACCTCAGCCTCCATACAGTCCTGATATGACTCCATGCAACATTTGGCTGTTTTCAAGATTCAATGTTCGCTTAAAAGACACCAATTTGACGATTGAACCGAATGCGATCAATGCTTGAAGGTGATAACGAAAAGTGAGTAGAATGGGGACTACTCTGAACGATAAACGAGCTGGAAGACGTAGTATTACATGGAGGAAGAAATATGCAGTACGTAGTTTGCGAAAGACACGGTGAAACACAGAAAGTACCTACGCTGAAGGGAAGATTTATTGAAGGACTATTTCTTCTGGAGTGCATCTCTGAAAGCTCGTCATTTGTGGAACAGCCGGCGGTTTCCTAATATATGATTCACAGTTACGATTCAACGTCAAAACAAAACAGTTATCTAATTAAGAGCCAAAGTGAACGAAACTTTATCAAAACTAATTACTAAATCAACATTTAACAATAAATACTGTCGAAATCATAGCTATGTTAGTCACCTTATAAGTTTATCAAATGATGGTTTACTTGGACTCAGTTAAAGTGGCACATAATCATGTTGGCATTATTCTTATAAGACTTATATTTAGCACATGAAACCAATCAACTTTGAAATGGGTAATAGTAAAATCAATTTCAAATAACGAAGCTAATATGATGATGATTTGATTCTCAACAGTTGCTTGAAGTTTTTAATGAAGAAAGTCATGCATTATATCGAAGTTTCGTGGAAAATAGAAAACGAAAATAGAACATCTTCAGAATATTTTCCACTTCAACATAATTGTCACACAGCTGTTCTTGAGCTGTATTTTGTGTCATTCGATTTTCTCGATGACGAGTTAATCCTTATTGACGTAAATCAAGAATATTTTTTCTAGTAAAAATTCTGAGGGTATCAAATTCTTCAACTGATTGAGCGTGAAGAGCTACGGATATACAGGGTCTTTTATTTTGGAGATATTTACCTCATATTTTCGAAAAAGGTTACACAATATGTGTTTCATCAATGCAATTTTTTTAGGACTCATTCCCTGAACTAGAACGAAGTTCTAGTTTGGTTCTAAATTCCAAACTCGTTTTTCTATTTTATTAGAAACGTTTTGCCCTCACAATTTTTTTGTATCTTCGATCCTTATAAAGAAAAATGTTTTGAAAATTGCCTGTAATTAGCTGAATTTAACTAAGATTTTTTAATTTGATTTTGACAATTTATTATTCACCATACAGGGTGTTACATAATAGCACTAGATATTAATTATTAATAACTGTTCTCGATACGTAGTTTTCAACGTTTTTCATTGAACAAATCGTTTTTTCATGTATAAACTCCGGGTCATCCCAGCTTTAATTTTCAACTATACAGGGTGTTACATAATAGTATATCACAACTTGAGGGGTTAAATCTACGTGCAATTTTAAGAAAAAAAGTTCATATAAACATAGGTCCGCAAAAGCTTCGTTATGGAGCTACAGCGTGGTGAAATTTCCAGAGAAAAATTGTTTTTTTCTTCAAAACTCCTGCTGCAGTTTCTGAGGTATTCAGCCCAAATTTGGAATGCAAGCTATTTTTTACAGTCTCCATCATTTTACGTCCTAAACTTTAACAAGAATCTATAAGGTGTTTCCTTTTCCGTAGCCATGTCTTCTTTTGCCCTTTCAAACTTTTTTGCAGTACGCCACTGATCAGCGTACAATCAATTTTTGATATTTTCGTTCAATTTAGAAACTTTTTTAACACTTGTAATTTTCTCGTATCTCCGACCGTTCTCGAGCAAACAATTATTAAACGATTGTATGCTTTAGCTAAATTGAAAGCACTTCTAATTAAAAAAATGATTAGTAGGCTTTGATTTTTTTATTTATTGATTGATTTTGACAGTTGCTGAAGTTGAACCAGTGTCTGCTCGAATTGTTTATTAAATTAACGATTAGTTTCAAGACTTTTGAAGTTATTGTTATAAGGAAAAATTGGCTAAATTTACTAACGCCGAATTGGCTGATATCCATTACATCGAGTAACACCAGACAGGCGAATAATCATTTAAAAGGTGCAACTCAAACTATGAGAACTCCACATATTGAGGAAGCAGTTATGAATTTGAATTGATTTGAATCCTCATGTGAGTACAAGAAGAATTGGAAATCAGTTGAATATTTCACAAGTTCTAGTTTGGATGATTCTCCACGACTTTTTATTATACCCGTTTCATATTCAACGCGTCCAAACTCTACTTTCTCGAGGTTTTCCTTCGAGAATGAATTTCTGCCGATGGTTCTTAGATAAAATTAGAGAAAACGCTCATTTTGGTAGTGAAATAATGTTCACAGACGAAGCTAACTTTTCGAGAACTGCTTTCACAAATTTTCACAATAATCGTTATTGGGCTGAGGAAAACCCCCATTTGATTGAAGAATCTCATCATCAAGAACAATTCTCACTAAATGTCTGGGTCGCAATAGTTGGAAATTATTTGATTGGGCCATTTTTTTTGTCCAACAGACTAAAGGGTCGGCAAATTCTTGAGGAGGAGTTACCTTTATTGCTCGAGGATGTGCCAATTTTGGTGAGAAACATAATGTGGTTCATGCACATTTTAGAGAATTCTTGAATAATACATTCAACAAATGGATAGGTCGGGGTGAGCCAGAACCATGGCCTCCTAGGTCCCCAGACTTAAATAGTTTAGACTTTTGCTTATGGGGATATCTCAAAAGTTTAGTTTATACCACTCTAGTGAACACTGTAGAAGAATTGAGAAATCGAATAATAACCACTTGTGACACGATAAGAAATACCCCAGGAAAATTTCAAGGAGTGATAGACAGAGGTCTGTATTCTTGGAGTATTTCTATTATTTTTTATTCAGCGAATAACATGCAATTCAAATAATTCAAATTCAATAATTTTTCACTCTAAAACGGTTGGAGATAGGGAAAAATTACAAGTCTCAAAAAAGTTTATAAATTGAACGAAGATAACGAGAATTGATTGTACGCTGATCAGGGCAATGATGGAGGCCGTAAAAAATAGCTTGCATTCCAAATTTGGTCTGAATATCTCAAAAACTGCAGGGGTTTTGAAGAAAAAACCAATTTTTTCAGGAAATTTCAACACCCTGTAGCTCCGTAACGAAGCTTGAACAGACCTATGTTTATATGATCTTTTTTTCTTAAAGTTGCACGTAGATTTACCCCCTCAAGTTATGACATACTATTATGTAACACCCTGTATAGTTAAAAATTAAAGTTGTGATGACCCGGATCTTATACATGGAAAAACGATTTGTTCAATGAAAAACGTTGAAATTTTACGTATCGAGAACAGTTAATAATTAATATCAATAACTATGATAAACTTCTGATTCATAAAAATTGTTGGAAGTATTTTCCTCCCACCCCTCATACAGGCTACCGAGCTTCTTGGTAAAGATTCTGGCTGCCTTTCAAACACAAAAGTATTTTCTACAGATTCAATTCAATTCATCATTCGATGTCATTTACTGTAAGTTGTTAGTAAGCTTCGAGAAAACAACCCTAACGGCGAACCATCCTTCACCAAGATAATGCAAGTTTGCACAAAGTCCAGAAAACAATTGAATGCTTAACGCAAGTAAACCTCGAATTGCTACATCATCTTGCGTATAATCCAGACCTAAGCCCCAACGATTTTTGTACTTTTCATTAAATCAAGAACAGACTGTGTGGTCAGGATTCAGTCTTTAGAAGAAGCTGTTGAGACCATTTTGAATGTTACAGCAAGCTATTGAAAGAACTGCTTCAATACTTGGTTCGAACTAATGCAGAGTTGTATTAATCTTCGCGGAAAATACTTCGAAAAACAATGAATTCTTCAGAAGCACTCAATTGTTCAATTCTAGCTCTAGATGCAAAACTTCAAAGACATCCCTCGTAAATCTACAATTCGTCAAACATTTCACATAACAATTTAAAAATAATGAAAGTGACATTGAAAAGGTTTTGACTCATAAAAAATATTTAACCTAGTCCAAGCAAATATTGGAATATTTCCAGTTTTTTACGCAACTTATCACATGTTGATAAAGGAGGTGTTTTTATTAAAGTCGAATCAAAAATCATGAATATTAAAACAGCTATTTCGTTATATGGAACAAGTGTTGTTCATTTCATCCTTGTAAACGAAATTGCAAAATGTGATTGTTGTGTTTGTTATAAGAGTATTATATTTAGCAAGTTCGGGTCACTATTTACATATCTGTTGATGGCGTTTGAAGTTCAAGCTCATGTTCATCCAACATGAATATTCGCGTTTATTGTTCTAGCACAATGTTAGTTGAAATAGAAATGAATAAATGAATGAACTATCATTCTTTTTTGTAATGCAACTGCGATTGGACAAAATGATTGGAGTATACATACAGGATGTTTCCAAAGTATTGGGAACTACTGCAAATAGTGAATTGTTTCCTAAAATGAGGAAGATTTTTCGAATAACTTCTTTTCTTAGTGAACTCCCTTTTGAAATACTAGACTATTGGAGGTAAAGAGAAATCTTATTATAAAAATGGCATAAAAATTATTGATCGCTACAATCGCTGTTCATCCCTCAAAGGTAAATTGAATAAAAAAAATGAATTTTACCAGAAAAAATGTGTTTTAGTATACAGGTTGTTCCATAATAGTATGACACAACTTGAGAGGGTAAATCAACGTGCAATTTTAAGAAAAAAAGTTTATATAAAAGTAGGTCCGCAAAAGCTTCGTAACGTAGCTACGAGTGTTGAAATTTCCAGAAAAAATTGGTTTTTTCTTGAAAATTCCTGCAGTTTTTGAGATATTCAGCCCAAATTTGGAATGCAAGCTTTTTTTACAGCCTACATCATTACACGTCCTGAATTTTAACTAGAATCTACAAGGTGTTTTCTCTTCCGGAGTCATGTACAATCAATTTTCGCAATCTTCGTTCAATTTAGTAACTTTTTTGACACTCGTAATTTTTTCGTACCTCCAAACGTTTTCGAGTGAAGAATTATTGAATTTGAATCATTTGAATTGTATGTTATTCGCTAAATAAAAAAAAATATTAGAAATACTCGATAGGCATGCCCAAAATTCGCTTTCATTTTGATAGCTCGTCTTCTGAGACTCATACTTATTCAATATCAAACTGAAAAAAGAACAATTAAAAACTAAATGAATTGCTGGATGTGTCCTCCACCTCCAAGAATACAGGCCTCTGTCCTTCTTCGCATATCATCACGCACTCCTTGAAATATTCCTGGGGTATTTCTTATCGTGTCACAAGAGGTTATTATTCGATTTCTCAATTCTTCAACAGTGTTCATTGAAGTGATAAAAACTGAACTTTTGAGATATCTCCATAAGAAAGGGTGTAAACTATTTAAGTCAGGGGACCTAGAAGGCTATGGTTCTGGCCCACCCCGACCTATCCATCAGTTGTTGAATGTATTATTCAAAAATTCCCAGCTTCTCCACTGAAATGTGCTGATGCCACGTCATTCATGAACCACATTATGTTTCTCACCAAAAATGGCACATCCTCGAGCAATAAAGGTAACTCCTCCTCAAGAAATTTCCGATAAGCAGGACTGTTTAGTCTGTTAGGCAAAAAAATGGCCCAATCAAATAATTTCCAATCATTCCGACATTTAGTGAGAATTGGTCTAGATGAGATTCTTCAATCAAATGGTGGTTTTCCTAAGCCTAATAATGATTATTGTGGAAATTTGTGATAGCAATTTTCGAAAAGTTAGCTTCGTCTACTTATCTAAGAACCATCGAATGAATATGAAACGGTTGCAATAAAAAGTCGTGGAGAATCATCCAAACTAGAACATGTGAAATATTCAACTGATTTCCAATTTTTCTTGTACTCACATGAGGATTCAAATCAATACAATTCAAAAGTGCTTCCTCAATTTCTGGAGTTCTCATAGTTTGTGTTGCACCTTATAAATGATTATTTGCAGTAAAAGTACCAGTTTCCCTCAATCTTCTGAGGATATTGGAGAATGCTCGCCTGTCTGGTGTTACTGGATTTGGAAAGCGCACCTGATATAATTGCCTAGCTTTTGTGGTTCCGTCAGCCAGACCGTACATGTAATGCATATCAGCCATATCGGCGTTAGTGAAATTAACCATTTTTTCTAACAGCAATAACTTCAAAAGTCTTAAAACTACTCGTTAGTTTGATGAACAATTCGAGCAGACACTGGTTCAACTCTAGCAACTAGCAATCAATAAATGAAAAAATCAAAGCCTTCTAGTCATTTTTTTAATTAAAAGTGCTTTCAATTCAGCGAATGCATACAATCGTGTAATAATTTTTTGTTCGAGAACAGTCGGAGATATGAAAAAATTGTAAGTGTCTAAATTGAACGAAGATGACAAAAATTGATTGAACGCTGATCAGTGGCGTACTGAGAAAAAGTTTGAAAGGACAAAAGAAGACATGACTCCTTGTAGATTCTAGTTAAGTTCAGGACGTGTAATAATGGAGGCTGTAAAAAATAGGTTGCATTCCAAATTTGGGCTGAATATCTCAAAAACTGCAGGAGTTTTGATGAAAAAACCAATTTTTTTCCGGAAATTTCAACACCCTGTAGTTCCGTAACGAAGCTTTTAAGGATCTATGTTTATATGAACAATTTTCTTAAAATTGCACGTAGATTTACCCCCTCAAGTTGTGACATACTATAACTACTATTTTCTTCGAAAAATCAATCAGCTTGAAATTCGGCAGACACCCCCAATTTCAGAAGGGTTTAAACATTATGTTTTCATTCATCCAGCTTTTTCCGAGAAAACAACTAGACACAAAAATTTTCTGTCAAAACGGGGCTTGATGGTCAAATTAAACTTGTAATTTTTTGTAATTTAAAGAGGTTATGGATTTCACCCATTTCAAGAATTGGTCGATGAATTACGAAATAGTGATATAAAAGATCTTGTAGAACAGCAGAATTTCAAAGTGAAGGAGGACCTTAAGAGAAAAAGATTCGACAAATTTTCCTCATTTATGTGAGGAATCTGAAAAGGACGGCGTACTTAGGAAACACCCTACACAGGGTGTTACATAAGACATCGAATACAAATTTGCTTTTTCAAATGACATGGGTTTTTTTTATTAAAGGACATCCTTTGTTGAGATTTGTCCTATCTAAAATTAACCATTATTAAGCTATGATTTCAGATGACTCAGATTTGAGTAACATTATAATTTCCGATGATATTTTATATACAGGCTGCCCAAAAATCGCTCGCCAAATCAATAAAACAAAATTGTCAAATACCAGTACCTATTTTTTCTATACTTTATATCAACCGTACTTAAAATTATTATTGATTGGTATTACGTTAGGTTATATTTTTCATTTTATTCACGATTAGTAGATACCTATATTGGCTGGATTAAGCGAAACTTTTCATAATTCAACGTTTTCTGCTAGGAACAATATTTTTTCATTATCGAAAGCATGTCCATGTTATACCAAATAATTGATACGTCTTGTTTTTGATGAGAGGTTTTATCTACGAGATACCTTCTATCTCATTATCCTTTTATAATTGGGATTACTCATTCATTAGTTCAAGTGGAATTGCAATTAATCGGCAAATAAATAAACCTCCGCGATTATATTAATCGATAGAATTCACAAAATCTCAAGTTGAACTTGCTGATAATTTCGACGAATTTTGTCGAAACCCAAATGTAATATAAAAGTTATTGTGTATAGAAAAATTAGTAACGAGAAAAGTGTTATTTTTGGGGGTAACGTATATTCTGATGCTATCTTATGTACAGAGTGCACGAAAATCACTTGTCAACTATACAGGCTGCTTCAACGAAAACTAAACAGGTGTTATCTACCAAGATATTCATTTCTGATCAAAACGCAAAAACAGGTCAATTTTTGTTTCAAGGGGAACATCTTTTGGGGTACAAAACTTGCCTGAAATATCAACCCGCTAAGCGGGGGTTGCAATCGCTGATTATTTTAAATAGGGAATGATGGGTCGAGTGTTGACTCAGAAGAAAGGTAGTATCTTTGTCTACATTGCCTTGAACGAATTTCCATTTTCAATTGAAAACTATAACAGATACAGGGTGAGCAACTGAAAGATAGGGAAGACTATTTCCCTGAGACTATTCAAGTTTCAGTGAAGTAAAATGAAACAGATCTATGCTGATGAATGGCAGTCATCATCAATTACCATCCTCATCTCGAATTTCAACCCCTGGAGCAGGGGTGACAACCCTTGAAAATTTCAGTAGCTCACTCTGTATCTTCTACAGTTTTCAATAAAAAATGAAAATTCGTTCACGGGGTTGCAGACAAAGATAATACCTTTGTTTCGAGGTATCACTCGACCCATCTACCCTCTTCCAAATTTTCAAGGGTTGGTCACACTCTGCTCTAGGAGTTGAAATTCGAGATGAGGATGGTACTTGATGATGACTGCCATTGATCAGAAGGGATCTGTTCCATTTTACTTCACTGAAACTTGAATAGTCTCAGGGAAATTGTCTTTCCTATCTTCAGTTGCTCACCCTGTATCTTTTGCAGTTTTCAATTGAAAATGGAAATTCGTTCAAGCCGATGTAGACAAAGATACCACCTTTCTTTTGAGCCATCACTCGATCCATCTTAGGGGGTTGATATTTCTGGCAAGTTTTGTATCCCAAAAGATGTCCCCCTTGAAACAAAAATTAACCTATTTTTGCGTTTTGATCAGAAATGAATATCTTGGTAGATATGACTCTGTCTAGTTTTCGTTGAAGCACCCTGTATAAAACTGAATTGTTGAGACAGTATACCTAAACGAGGATATTATGAATTTATTTATCATTCAGAGTCAATGTCAACAAGTAAGTCGAACTTGCAGGACATTCAACGAAAAGTACCAAAATCTACCACCAATTTGTAGAAGAAAATTCAGAAAATTAAAATAAAATTTTGCCACTTATGGAAAACATACAGAGGAAAGTGATAATTTCATTACTAACGATGAAGATATTGCAGTTATCGTCTTTTTGCAGTTGCATATTTGTGTAGCAAGTCATCAATTGCCATTTTTTAAATAATTTCCAAATGTCAAACTGAGGCCGGAATTCATAAAATCTTACATAGAACATGGTGGAACATAGAAACTAGCATCGGAATAGAATGTACTCTATCTGTTTCTATGTTCAACGTCCTAATGATTCAATTTCTTTTTGAAAAAATAAAATGAAAATATTTATTTCTGATATAGGTTAGTACCAATCAATACAAACTTGAAATACGGTTCTCAATTGTCTAATCAGTTGAACAGATCATTAAATAATGCAAGACATTCGTAGGAAAGAGTTCACCATAACGTTTGTGACAGGATAGAAAACGCCCTTACCATAAATTTGGTACAGTTCTTCTTCTTCTTGCCTTGAAAGACATTGGTCTCCTAATATAATTTTTTTTCTCAAACTCTAACATAATGTCAAAATGAACAAAAACTAATGAAATATATACACATAATGGAATGTCGTCAATAATGTACTGATCAAAGACGCTATCACCTCAATGTCGAAGCCGTATAAATAATAAATATGGTTCTAATAGAGTGAAAAATGAAAAAAATTGGTACTCGAATTTGAAAAAGAGGTTACCTCGATAATTAATTTCATTGAGTTGACTGCGACTTTTGAGCACTCTGTATATAAAACATTCCTCTCTTTAAACTGAAAAAAGTTATAATTTCACCCAAATCTGAATCAATATTATCAAACCGCAAAGTTATAGTCCATGTTCGGTGTAACTACAAATGGTACCGCTCTTAAAACAATTGTAAATTTTAGTTCAGTATTCATTGACTAATGTCAAACTTTGAAATTGATCGCTAAACCTGTTGTCTAGATACTTCAAATGGGCCTTTAGGGCGGACCTGTATATACAAGTATTAATAAGACAATTTTTGCATCTTCGTTCTAAGAGGAAACTATAAAAATACGGACAGATATTACTGTTATACAAGAAGGGTAGACCTAGCATTTGAAGATTATCCAATCAGACTTAAATTTTCCAAAAGCCACAATAATCTGTTTTATTCCAATCAATGCCAATAGAATAATCGCCTAATAAAACAATACATATCGGAGATTGCTTGTGCTGGGGAAAATGTATGCAAGTTATGTGCAAAAACCCTGCCTTTTACTTTCGAGATCGTGATACGTGATATCTAAGGAATGTTATTGCATGAAAAAGTATCAATATCGGATGATCTCTACAACCTTTGACTTATATTCATGATAGCTGTTGCCGTTTATGAGAAAAATGGAAAAACCGATATTTATGAGGGAGGAGCGATGGTATTTTTGACAATACATTCAATTTAATGTATCATTTAGGAAATGTACTAAATTTATAATTTAATTCTACGCAATTCTATTGTAAATATTGATCAACTAAGTTAGATAGCACAAATTTTATTCTCTAAACGAAATCGGAAATCCTTGAAAAATTCATTGTTCATTTTATAGTCTTATATTCTAATCTAATGGACAATCACCATTCAACCATGGCAATTCATAAGGGTTGTGCAATGCCTACCAAATATTGATCTTGTATAAATTAAATTAACAGGAGTATACTATTATTGATACAATCAACAATCATATCACTCCAAATTTTGGTAATCGAGGGGATAATAAATTTTTCATATTGTTTTAATTAATTATTCTGGGTGATTCACCAGTGGCTCGGTGCACTGTAGCTCGTACATTCTTGAAGATTTCATTTTTGTTCGAACGGTATTGTATTTATGAAGTAAGAATCTACTTTAGCAATTTATTTTGCAGTAAACAGGGTGTCCCAATTTTCTATAAAAAAATCTTGGGTGGTTTTTTCAGATTGAAATACCATTTTTTTGTTCAAGATTCAGGAGCGGTGTAAATTCTGCTATAATGTCTTAAAGTAATAAGTAGTTTCGTCACAATATTTTTTTTCCGTAAAACTCATGAAAATAGGCTCTCACATCATCGCATGCTCCTTCGGCCAGAGAGGATGAATACTTTTTTCCTTTCGTTTTCTTATTGCCCAAGGATAGCTTTATTGATGTATTGAAATAGATTATCCTCATTTTATACAGGAGTGACTCAAAAAATTATTGAATATTGTAATTTCAAAAATATCATATCTTGATTTTTTCAAATGGAACACCCTCTATTTTATTATTGATATTAACGCATAAAATGTTGTGCTGTATTTTTGCAGAAGTAACCTTATCCTTATCTTCGATCATTTTCGAAATATTCGATTATTTGAAAAAATTTTCGATGAAAATTCTACAAACCGTATCAAACTCATCAACATGCATCATTATTCGCACAGAAGTTTTTTTTTCTGCAATGATTCAAGTAGTAAAAGGTGAAACCTAAACAAGATAATTCTTTTAACGAATGATAAAATCAAGATGATTGAAACGTAAATCGAGGTATGTGATGACACTTTTTTTTATTTGTGCCTTCTGTCAGGTGTCCAGACATTTCATAATCTGCATCTTACATGGTGAACTTATCAGTATTTCGTTATTAAACATTGTTAAAGTGAGGTTTGAACCGAATTTTCTCAATTGACTGACATGAAGTTCTCCAAAGAAGAAATGGTTGATATGATTTTTATTCTGGGTGAGTGTGATAGAAATTCTTTGTTGGCAAGTAGAGTTTATGCACAAAGGTTTCCTGACAGGAGACATCCTGATGCCAGATGCTTTGAAAAACTTCTAATTAGATTTATCGGAACGGGTAATATCGCTTACAAAAACATGAAAAACCAAAAACTGCTACAGCTGTAGACAACAGTTTTGTTGACAGTGACAGAGGACCCATATAAAAGCCAAAGAGAGATTTCTCAGTTAACGGATATAAGTCAAACTTCCGTCCAGAGAGTCTGGAAGTGAATAAATTTCATGCTTATCATGTACAGCTGCACCAGGAACTGAACAATCAAGACTATGAAAATCGAATCAATTTTTGCAACTGGGCAAGTGACAAAGTAGCGGAAAATCCAAATATGTTTAAAAGAGTTCTTTTCTCGGACGAGGCAACTTTACACAAAAATGGGCTTGTTCACAGGCACAACATTCAAATAGATCACCAGCAGCGTTGGTCCTTGAATGTATGGGTCGCTATAGTTGATGAATATCTAATTGGGCCGCACTTTTTCAACGGGCACCTCAATAATGAAATGTATTTAGATTTTCTGCAAAAAAATGATCTACCAATATTACTTGCCGATGTACCAGAGCATAAAGACAAGATTTGTAGTTTCAACAGGATGGGGCACCGGCACATTAGTCACATCAGGTTAGGGAGCATTTGAATCATATATTTCCAAACAAATAGATAGGACGTGGTGGTCCTGTTAGATGGCCAGTTAGGTCTTTGGACCTTACAAGTCTAAATTTTTACTTATGGTGTTAAATTAAGGGCATCGTTTACCAGATTCCTTCTACAACACAATTGGATATGAGACAGAGAATAGTCGACGCATTTCAGGCAGTTAATCCGAAAATGTCGTCGAGAGTTCAACGGTCTTTCCTCAGAAGGATTGATTTGTGTCTACAAAGAAACCGGCAACATTTCGAACACTTATTGAAATAGTTCAACACCTTGTAGATCATCTTACCAAAAACCAATCTATTACGTGTTTCATACACGACTACCTTAAAATATCTCCATTTCTCTGATCTAATATAATGATATGTACTAATAAACTTTTCTTTCGCAACCTCCGAGTTTATTATTTTAGTTTATTTTTTGTTATTTCGAAAACGATCGAATATAAGTATTCATCCTCTCTGGCTGAAGGAGCATGCGATGATGTGAGAGCCTGTTTTCATGAATTTTTACAGAAAAAAAAATATTGTGACGAAACTACTCACCAAAAGAACTTATTACTTGAAGACATTATAGCAGAGTTTATGACGCTCTTGAATCTTCAACAAAAAAGTGGTCTTCCAATCTGAACAAACTCCCAAGATTTTTTATAGAAAATTGGGACACCCTGTTTACTTCAAAAATTCAAAATAAATTTCTGAAGTAGATTTTTGCTTTCTAAATACAATACCGTTCGAACAAAAATGAAATCTTCAAGAGTGTACGAGCTACAGAGCACAGCGCCACTGGCGAATCACCCCCAGTATATAAGAGTTTAATTATTAGCTCACAATGAAATGTAACACATCCACAGACGTATTATAGAAATGAGGTATCAATTTGAATATAAATTCTTTTCAGGAAACTACTAAGGAGCAACTTCTTACAACTCACCCCATCTGTGGTCGCTGTGGTTAACAAGTCATGAGTAGTAGAGTGAGGAAAAATTAAGAAAATTCAATGATGATGTTCTTCATAAGTAAGTATATAAATTACATATTAAATTTTGTTGACATGGAGCATCATTTGCATCATCAATCTACGCAAACCGAATTATCGGTGTACGTATAACTTGGCACCTGTCAGATTTCTAAAAAAATTGTGGTTAATTGGATATTGCCTTAGTAAATTCTGTATTTTAGTAATATGAAATAGCTTCGCCGATACCTATAGAGCACGTGCTAAGTTCCCCACTATTGAAATTGACGGTGCGATAGCGCGTATTAGCGAAAAACGTCACGATTAAAAAATTCATTAACAACTATTATATAACACAGTACCAACACGTCAAAGACAGATCATCATCAATCTAACGCATTTCAACACAAAATCTCTCAAAAATTTGGAAAGGTAAATGGACTCGGACCTACGTGACTTCGACTCTATCTGCTATGGTGTAGAGTGAATGTGAAACTGGTGGAAATTCCACTTACCCCAATCTAGTCTATTCTCCTGGGCACTAGAAAATCGTAATATGAAAAAAATCGTAGAGAGTTTCAGTAACATTTTTGTGATGGAATTATCAGAACAACCCGATTAAAAGAAATGCGGTTTTAATTTGAAAGGCACATGTGAACTATGCGCCCGACACGAGCAAAGTGCTAAAATTGGTTCTTCCATTCGGCATTTCAATTACAATTTGCTTCTCAGACGGAGAGAAACCTAGTCGGTTACTAGTGGTTAGCAAAGGAAGGAGAACATTATCTACGTGTTGTGCGCATGACTGAGAATGTTGCCAACATGACAGTGGCGTAACGTATATTTATATTTTATATTTATTATTATATATTTTGACAACTGTCAAAATTGAATGAAATTACAAATTCCAAAAAATAGATTGAATTGAATTTGTAGAAAAACTTCAATATCTGCTCAAAAGATCGCTTCGATGCAAGACCATCTAATTAATGAATATTTATATCTACAAATTGAGGTAATTTGAGTTATTTCTGGTCCGTGAATCAAGAAATGCATTTCGAAGATGAACAGGTTGATTTAAAGTCAAAAATTACAATTCAAAAGTACACATACATATAATACACCAAGAATTTCAGATAGTCATATTTACACTGAGTATATCTGCTCTTCAAAGCAACACAAGATTTAATGTTTTTGAGGAATTTTACTGAATATTTGCGATTCGTAACGCGTTTCGCTGCACCGCAGCTTCTTCAGATGAATCAGACGACAATTTGTCTGGAGAAGCTACGGTGTAGCGAAACGCGGTACGAATTGCAGATATTCAGTAAAATTCCTCAGAAACATTACTTGTTTTATTATTGATATTGGAATTCTACCAAGTAAAAGCCTCCCAAATTCAAAAACACAAGATTTGATGCTTCTAATCATAATTATATTTGAACGTCTAATTTGATCACATCTCCTGTAATGGTTTTGTTTCTAGAATATCTAAATTTGGAGAAATATTTCAATTCCACTGGAACTAAGAAATTTAAATAATGAAGTTGAATGAGATAAAATTATAGCAAGTCTAGTTGAAATAAAATCACAATTGACACTACCTATAAATTGCCTATGCCTAGCTAGATCAGAGTCCCTTTATCTCAGTGTGTGAGATCTTCGTCTAGAACTTACGTCCTAGATATAGCCTTAGGAATAATACTCATCACTTCATTCAACTAGCTTTATTACAAGATAAATATGGAAATCACACTAACTGATCAATAAATTACTAACTATAATCAAGGTAACTAATACAAAAAGAACTTAACTACAAAGTTTAACCAATTACAATAAAAGGAGTCTCAGATGAGATGAATTCAAACTACATAGTACAAATTTTCAAACAATCTGAGTTTTCCAACAAATTGAAACTCAATGATAGAGCTCAGTCAACAATTGACGAGAGAAGAATTTGACCATAAAGAGAAACACTTAGCTTTTTAGGAATGAGATTAATTCCCACGATGATTAGATTTGGTGTTTTACATCAGTTTTCTGATATTCCTATATCTTACAGCTTACAGGTTACTTGATTGGCCGAATATGGTTCGCAAGGTGAATGCCCTAGGTGGCAAGACTAGTTCCCTAAAGACGTGGTTACCCCACTCGTGAAATATCAAGATTTGGCATAAAGATGAAAACTCAAAATAATTGACGGTGAAAAAAAAATCTATAAGAATATCATATCTCTTGAATAAATATTTTCAAAATGAATTTGACTCACCCTTGGAATAGCAGATATCGATCTAGGTTAATATAACAAAAGAAAATTCGAAATCTCTCCACTCTCTAATTGAATTGGTTGTCGAGGAAATCCGACTACTTGTAACGCCTCAGACGATTGTAATTTATCAAGAAAATCAAAGAATACTTAATTTCTATTACTGAAAATCGCTACAACACAGCTCCAATAAAATTATAAACGATTCCGAAGATTTATAAATGGACAAGAGAAAGAATCTAATGAATTCTGAACTTATATCAACTGGGTTCTATGAAAAACTATTGATTTTCAAAAGAACTAATAAAAAGCGAAATTATTTTCTCCACAACAATTGAGTAGAAATGAAACATAGAATGGGTACTGCTTTCCGTTCTCCTACGGAAACGAGAAAACGATCTTCTTTCAAGTACTGACTGCACAATTAACCGGTGAACAACCTAGATCAAAACCAGCGACACCTTACGGATATAACTTTTATTTTCATTGGGTATCATTACCTATAGATTCTCGATTCGAATTTCAAACTGTTTGAATAATTAACTTGATGAAACGAGATTGAATTATAAATGAAATTATGAAAACTGAGTTTGAAAGATATAAATGATTAATTCGAGAAATCACTCCATCTTCTAAATCGAATCTTTATGAGTCCAATAAAAACATAAAACGAATGCACTGGATTACGGAAATGAATGAACACACACTGTTCCAAGAAATTAACGCACAAAATCGAAAATTCTAATTTATTTAGGAGGAGCTTAGACATGTTGAACATATATGTTAATATCGGCTATTTCACCTCTGGTGGAGTGTAATCTATGATTTATACTCAAAATCAATGAGTTTATAGCGTTCTGATCCATTTCGTTCCAAATTTAAATCAGTCTGTTCCGAATATGATTCACGATACCTGGCAGCGTTTTGCTAGCTTCTTAATCTTCTATTGAGAATGTTCCAGACTTGTTCAGAGAGGTTCACTGAACATATCTCACACTTCAACGTATGTACTATAAAAGACGTGCGTCACAATGAAAAAGACAAAATCTTGACTCATTTGATATAAAGCTCTTTCTCAGTCAACAGTAAACTAATTGACGTTTTCCACGGCAAATCGGGTTCTTTGTTTTGCAAGTTGCGACACAAGGCCTCAAACCAAATTCCCTCAGACGTGTTCATATCGTATCAGCTCTAATTGCACTTATCAGTAGAGTACCTTTGTCTCAACGAGGAAATTCTTAAATGGATCGCCGTTGTTGCTTGAGGTAGTCATTGCCAGGTTTCTTTTCTACCAATCTCCCTGTACCAGATGATCATCTTGGATATAGTTGAATCCCAAGCATTTGGCTTTTTTTGTATAACCAAAGTCATGTGTTGGTATCTTGCAAAGCCTCAATTTATTTAATTCAATTATTTCTCATGAAAAGAACACGTGCGCCGAGAAGAAACATCGAATTTTATTGGCATTCGTCCGGACATATCTTAAAAAAATTATGTGTTAATAATTAATTGATCACCAAAATAGGAAATTGTGCCTTGATTTCTTGGCGCAGTGTATAAAACGTTTAGTTTAAAAAATAACAAACCATGGGAGAGATACAAAAAGAATTTTTAAATGAATTCAGGTTCTCAAAAATTATATGGACTAATAAAAAGACATAAAAAGTGCCCCTATATGACCCTTCACATTCTTCTCCGCTATAATTGAAAAAGAAACCTAAACCTACTTTTCACAAAAATTACTAGCTTCACGTTAAAACTCACAGTCAAAATTAGTTCTTTAAAGAACTAGAAAATGAAACAACCCCAAATAATTTCTACTTAGTCAATTTTTATGTAGATAAGAATATACTGGGGGATGAATACTTATCGGACATTTTCGACGTATGTAAGGTCAGTTCATCAGTTCAATGAATCAATTTTTCTTTCAGATGTTTGTCAAAATTATTAATAATAAATTAACCAACAAACCAAAGAGCCGTGCAATAGAGTCCTAGTCTGCAGACATACATACACCACAAAAATTGTCGCATCACCTGGTATTCTGAATTCCACAATCGATTAAGCAGCTCGATCGCAGTTTCTTTGGCAACATATGTTTTTGGACATATGAGGGGAAAAAATCTTATCTATGTAGTAACATTTGTTTTCATATGATCTCAAACACGTCTGAAACAAGAATGAGTTCATTTGACTATCAGTATTCATTCAATTTCTCTTCAGTTTTCACGCTAAATCAATGCAAGTTTTCTGTGTTTCTTGTTGATATTCGAATCTTTAAATTTATTGTAATGGCTGCTGAACGTCCCGGAAGCTATTTGAGTGATCATGAAGTGGTAAGAATTGTAACACTTCTAGAGGAGGGGCGAAGCCAACGTTAAGTGGCTATCTTGTTGAATGTTAACCAAAGCACTATTTCAAGAGCAATTAATCGGTACCACGAAACAAGGGAATATGGAAGAAGGGCCGGACAGGGAAGAAATCGGATAACAACACCAGTTGATGATCGTTGGCTTCGTTTAACTGCACTAAGAGTTCGGCACTGTACGGCTAGAATGCTACAAAGTGAACTTGCACTTTCCAGAAATGTGTATATTTCATTGCAAACTATTAGGAACAGGCTCAGAGAAGACGATATCAGACCAAGGGTGGCTTCTACCGGCCCGCGTCTCACCAGGGAGTATCAAATTGCAAGACTTAGTTTGAGAGGGAACATGCAAATTGGGGTATTCCAGAATGGTCGAATGTTCTCTCTTGCGACGAATCCAGGCTCTGTCTAGTATCAAATGATAGACGCATGCCTGTATACAGACGACCTGGGGAACGGTATCAGCAATGCAATATCCGGCAAACCGAAAACTTCGGAGGGGGCTCAGTAATGGTGTGGGGAGGAATTTCTTTCCATGGTCGAACTGAGTTAGTCCTAGTGAATAATGGAAGAATGACAACGGCCAGATACATCGCAGATATCCTTGAACCCCATGTTGTACCCTTTGAACATGTTTGGGACAACATGGGGTGGCAAATTCAGCAACGTAGGATGCCTTGTAGAACACTCCAACAACTAGAAAATCTGCTTCTTGAAATTTGGAACTCAGTGACTCAAGAGTATATCCAAAATTTGTTTGAGGGGCTTCCGAGACGTATACTGGCAGTAATTAGGTCCCGGGGAGGAAACACTCGATTTAGAAAATGATTATTAACCATTCGATGCTAGTTGATTGGTCTCTTCGCGAAGAATTTGAAGATGGTAGAATTTTTTAATTTTTCATTAACTCAAAAATTGTTGATATTTTCCATCATCAACTCATCTCTCTTGAATGATATCTTTTTATTTTACACTTCTGAAAGTTACCAAGCGACTCTTGAATGACCAACCTAAAAGTTTATATAGTATTGTCGTAAAAGTAGGGTGATGGGACAATTTTTGTGGGGAGTGTATTCAAGACTTAATAGAATCAAAAATACTTGCTTCCTCCTTGAGTAGTCGTGTACATTTTCGGTATAAATATGAAAATGACTTACTTCCTTTTTCTGTTGCACATAATGACAGTAGGAGAATATTGTGAAATACATCAAAAAATACACAAGTCTCCAGAATTTACTTACTAATTGTTATGAATGGTAAAACTGTACCCAACTTCCCAGAATCAGAATAATAGCAACGAATCTAACAAAATGTAAGAAAAAATATTGAAATATCTGGTTTTCCCGTTATACTAGCGTCCCTATCTAGGTACATTTTATTACCAATAGAGGCCAACTTTCTCTGAGTGTACTACGTATATACGAGGGAAGTCTTCTAAGTTTTGCTTGCTGAGGCTCAGAAGACACCATCAACTGTCGGTACTAAAAATGGACCTCTATCATATAGTTAAAGCAAATCCCAAACTTCAGTTCTATGCGTGGTGTGCATTAGCCACAACAAATTGTCAATGTTGTCAAGTTATTTGAAAATGGAATACAACCGTCATCATTTTGACGTAATAATTTTCTATTGTTTCTTTCATCGGCATTGAAACATCACATCAGTCAACAAATTCCCGTTGGTATGGAAAATGTAAACGCAAAAGGCTCAGCGACGATCCAAGGTCAGATGCACGTAGTCACACATAAAAATATGGATGCTGTGCTTAAGATTATCCACGAAGATCGACATGCGACATATCATGAGATTAAGGCATCATTGTGGATTTCAAAGACAACAATACAAAAAATTTCGCACGAAGAATTGCGTCCAAAAAATCAGTTTCCCGTTGGATACCGCGTCTGTTGATCGAAGAATAGAAAGCTGTAAGGGTGAATTGGTATCAAGAACTGTGGACTATGTTCACTTTGGAAAGTCTTAAAGCGTTGACAACGTTGTCAGTGATGATGAATCTTTCATTTATTCATACGAGCCAGAAAATAAGCGGCAGTCTTCAGCTCGGGTTTCCTTTACAAGATCGAAGAACAGGTACTGACGATTGGTACACAACTATTTGGTTACCACAAGTCGTTAGTAAGCTTCAAGAAACCAACCCCAAACGGTGAATCATCATTTACAAGACAATGCAAGTTCGCAGACAGCACGGAAAACAATTGAATATTTAACGCAAGAAAACTACGAATTGTTACATCGTCGTGCGTACGGTTCGGACATAAAACTCACCGATCTTTTTACTTTTCCTGAAATCAAGAACGGACTGCATGATCAAAGGTTTCCTTGTTCAGAAGAAATTGTAGATGTCTCCCACGATTTGAAACAGCTTTCAGAATTGGTTTCAAACGTATGCAGAAGTGTAATGATCCTCGAGGAGAATACTTCGAAAACCATGAAGTCGTCGAAAGCCCCCAATTGTTCATTTTAGCTATATATGCAAAACTTAAAAGACAACCTTCGTGAACGAGAGAAATCATCCATTTCAATAGCACTCTTGACGTCAACATCATTCAATACAGTATACAGCTCATTTAAAGCACAGCCTTTTAATCAGTTTTGTTAAGTGTTTAGATCACTTGACATTTAATTCAATTAATCTGAATGTGATCTTAACGTGGTCAAACACAAATTATCCGCAAAAATGATTCAATCAGTTTCAACTTAGACCATTTAGATTTCCATAGCTCTGAATCCCATAAGTATTCAGCAATAAAATCAATAATCGATTTAGCCTTGTCTATTGCGCTTTTCACAAGGGACCTACAGCATGAAGTCGGAGTTCTTAAAGCAATCGGAGGAAATTCTGGCAACATTGACCGTTATGAAAACTCGTTAACATATTTCGAAAAATCTCAAAACGAATAGCTAACGAAATTTTGAATTTCTGAACAAAAATCGCCTTCAAAGCAGAGTCTAACTAATCACATTTCCTGTTTCATAACAATGATCTAACCAAACGGTTTAATTACACTGGAATTTACGCTCAATCTTTCCTAATTGATAAGGTGGATACATAGGTCAGGTTCTTTCAACATTAGATATAAAGATCTCCAAACGTTGATAAAAATAAATCTGATTGTATAGTCATTGTTCGGGAATAATCAATTTCCAACCATAAGTAACCTAGAAATTCATCAAAACCCCCAAAAGTACAAAATCAACTTACCTGGAATTTCTGAAAATACACAAATGCAATTTTAATGATCATCAGAGCCTTTTCAATGACCAAACTGACCTATGTTATTCACCTATTTTCAGAATATTCAAATAATGTAGCTAACAAATACCTGATCAATAACTGTTAGATGAGAAACCCAAAGTTGCAATCGCAAGATTAGTATTGAATATATATTTTTAATACTGATACAATAATTATTTGAAAAATCACTGAAATTTCGAAAAAAACCAGTTCAATTCATAATGAAAATTAAAAATTAATCTTAAACACCATTTCAAAGTATTCAACAGAGATACTGAAAATTTACTTCTTGAATGAATGAAACAACAAAAATATTATGATACATATCAAGTATGTCAATTAAGTTCGCGGAAAAGTGCCCGGACGGTCCGGAAAGTACATAAATACTTGAAAATACCTTATATTCTTTCGCAATAGTCTCCTCTAGTTCGATGCACCGGGACACCGTTGAACCCGCTGCTGGAAACACATCCGGAAACCCTCCGAAGATAGATCCCTCAGAGCCGCCGTCGTAATGCTTTGGACTTCCGAAACTACGTCATATCTGTTTCCTTTGAGGTACGACTTCAACTGTGGGAACTGATGGAAGTCACAGGGGGCAGATCTGGACTGTAGGGGGGTGTCGAAGTGTTGGAATGCCTTTTTTGGTTAAAAAATCACGAACTGAAAATGACGAGTGGGCCAGAGCATTGTCATGATAAAGCACCCATCCGCGCTCCGCCAATTCGGGTCGTAAACGAAACACAAGGGCCTTCAGGCGTTTCAAACTTCAATGTAGAATACTGCGTTGACTGTCTGACCTGCTGGAACGTACTCGAGGTGTACAACTCCGTTAATATCGAAAAATGCGATGAGTAAAGATTTCACATTCGATTTTGACATTCTGGCTTTCGTGGGTTGCTTACCCCTCATCTCTACCCACTGCATGATCTGCCTTTTGGTTTCAGGGTCGTATTCGAACACCCACGACTCGTCACCAGTGATAGAATTCGTCAATTCGAGAAATCATGTCTTGACAGATGGACAATCGAACCTCTTTCTGCTCAACTGTGAGCACTTTGGAAGCCATTTTCGCACACAGCTTACGCATCCCTAAATCTTCGTGTAGAATCTGCTGGACGTCTTCCAACATTCGAAGTCTCCGAGCACTCGCGAGCGTAGTCGATCGAGGTTTTGTGCGTTTCGAGAGGTGGTGGGAGCTCCCTCGCACGGATCCTCCTCCACTGACTCTGCCGCTTCTGAACCGCTTTGTCCAATCGTAGACAGCTGATTTTTTCAGACTATCTTCCTTATACACGTCGGTTAACTGTTTCATAATTTCCACGGAAGTTTCGCCGCGTTTCACCAAAAATTCAACACGAAACTTGCACAGGCTGACGCAGAAATGAATTCTGTTTCGAATGAAACCAATACGAATGCTGCAGAGTTACCAACCGCTTCAGCATTGCCAACTTCCGCGAACTAATTGACATACCTCGTAGAAGAGTTAAACGAGAATATTCTACCACGGCAACTTAATGAAATAATAAACGTTAATTCAATTCATCTGATTATATACAGAGCAGCTATTACAATAGTGAATCATTGTGGATATAAATAACTAAATTGAGAGAAAACTTTTATGGCAACAGTGATTAGATTGTTAATTTTTTTATTCGTACGATTTAGGAAGATTTATACAACTATCCAGAGATAATCTATCAAAATACATTCGGAGAAACATTGCTTAAAACTGAGAGAAATAATGGACGATCCATAGAATATACATACAGTCACATTGTGATAAAAACTTTCTGCCTTGAACTATGTGAATATAAAATCAATTCAAACAGAAAATTCCGAAGCCAGCTATTGGAAGTAACGAACGAAATTTTTTAACTCAAGGAACTAGTTATTTAGAGCAAAAAAGAAATCCGTCTCAAGATATATCAGTTACGAGTCTTCGAACAATATACAAAACTCTAGTAGCATGAATCATTGAAAAAATCCATGAAAATTTAAAGAATTATAATATATGAGAATTTTGGTACTACAATAGATTTCTGTTGCTTTGAATCGAATGAAATTCAAACAGAGAAGAGAAATATTCATACATCTTTTATTGATTATTATCAGATAGTTCTCATTCATATTTAAAAACTTGTGGTAATTCAAAAGAATGATAAAGCGTTTTCTTTTTCTTGAGTTTGTTATAATAATTCGAAAATCAATCTTCATTTGAATATTTTGAATTAAAGTTATTTCAATCAGAAGAGGATTTCTGAGTGACCTTCAGTTTTTTCATTGTCTACTAATTTCGGCTTTAAATTGGATACTTAATCTGAAGAGTTTACTTAGAAGATATTAAATTTTATATTGGATTAAGATCACATTTGAAATGTCTTCTTGAGATATATTGAGTTTCCTAAATGCAAAATACTTCCTATTGGGAGGTTAGAGATCTAACCTAAGATTATATAATGTTTTCCAATATCACAATTGATCCAATGTATTAAGGACATACTTATAAATATCTTGGATTTGTACAAAAAAGACAATTATCCAAAGAGAATATTAGATATTAGATTAGAAGAGACTGAGAATTATCATCAAGACTCATCTAAGTGGTAAAAACCTTTTCAAAGTTATAAATTCTTCCCTGGTATGTATTCTAGTCCTCTTTTGATATTGTTTAAAATGCTTTGTAAATATCGTAAACACCACTCAAAGTTTCAGAGTTACACTATATATGTTAAGAATCTTGGAGGTTTTGGACTAGCTGATTCAATTAATCATAATATTTTACGTTCTCATTTTCATAATAAAGGAGGAATGCTTAAATGACAGTATTGTTGTTACTAAAGATAGCAATCTAGAACCTCTGAATTTGATAAAACAACTGATTAATTTCTATTTCATGGAGAATGAATATGAAAAAGAAAGTTGGATGAAGTAGGAATTGCACGAAAACATCATAAATAATTGGAGAATGATTATACAGGGTGCTTCAACGAAACCTAAACAGAGGCTCTATATACCAAGATATTCATTTCTGACCAAAACGCAAAAACAGGTCAACTTTCAAGGGGGACATCTTTTGGGGATTGCAACCCCCTATTAGGGAGTTGCAATCCTTGAACATTTTGAATAGGAAAAATGGGTCGAGTGATGACTCAAAAGAAAGGTGGTATCTTTGTCTACATCCCCTTGAACGAATTTCCATTTTTAATTGAAAACTTTAAAAGATACTGGGTGAGCAACTGAAAGATAGGGAAGACTATATCCCTGAGACTATTCAAGTTTCAGTGAAGTAAAATGGAACAGATCCATGCTGATCAATGGCAGTCATCATCAAGTACCATTCTCATCTCGAATTTAATCCCCTAGAGCAGGGGTGATAACCTTGAACATTTGGAAGAGGGTAGATGGGTCGAGTGATAACTCGAAAGAAAGGTACTATCTGTCTGCATTCCCGTGAAGGGTTTTCATTTTTGATTGAAAACTGTAGAATATACAAAACGAGCCACTGAAGAATAGAGACTATTGGAGTATTAGTGCTAAAAACTGGAATAGATTCATTTTAGATCAAAAGCTCTCATCTTCCGAAATCACCCTCATCTCGAATTTCAACCCGTAGAGCAGGTGTAATATTTCGATCCAGTGATACTTTTCAAGTAAAGGATTTCGATTGCCTTCATGACTGCTCGCAATAATTCTATTCTCATTGAGTTCCATAGGAGTTAGAGTTGATCAATCTGTATCTTCTACAGTTTTCAATCAAAAATGAAAATTCGTTTACAGGGATGCAGACAAAGATAATGCCTTTCTTTCGAGGTATCACTTGACCCATCTACCCTCTTCTACATTTTCAAGGGTGGTCACTCCTTCGAGATGAGGATGGTACTTGATGGTGACTGCCATTGATCAGCATGGATCTGTTCCATTTTACTTCACTGAAACTCTCAGGGAAATAGTCTTCCCTATCTTTCAGTTGCTCACCCTGTATATTTTACAATTTCCAATTGAAAATGGAAATTCGTTCAAGGCGATATAGACAAAGATACCACCTTTCTTTTGAGTCATCACTCGACCCATCTTCCCTATTCAAAATGTTCAAGGATTTCAACCACCGCTTAGGGGGTTGATATTTCAGGCAAGTTTTGTATCCCAAAAGATGTCCCCCTTGAAACAAAAATTGATCTATTTTTGCGTTTTGATCAGAAACCATGGTAGATATATCCTCTGCTTAGTTTTCGTTGAAGCACCCTGTATAAAGGAAATCGCATCGAATAGATGGTTCATATCTGCAGAAATTTGCATCAGATTTGAAAGAATAATTCAACACTTGTTCAAAATCAGAAAATCAAAATGGATTCTCTTATCTAAAAGTGAAAAATTAATATATTAAATTCAGGGTACTCACATTTGATTACAAAGATAAGTCTATCATCAACGCATGGATATTTCGCGCAGAGTCATCAGTCTGAAAATAACATAAAAGTGATAAAACTGATATTATAAGTCGACATAATCTAACTTCATAGTTTATTTTGCTTGACGTTGGCCCATAACCTATATTCTGACACGCCACTGCATCATATCACATGTTCGGAATCCCGCGCCGATTGAAGCGCCCTCATCTAATCGAATATGAAACAGACCTGACAAATGTCAACTCAGTTTTATCAGTGTCAAATCAAATCAACGGATATTAGTGTATTTTTTTGATTGTTGTGTTTTGTATTGTAATATTTGAACGTTTTTGTGCGTATGCTGTTATTTTGATACTTTGTTGTAGATTAGACACAAGCCAATTCTGATACAGGTAAGATTCTTTGAAAATTTCAAAACATGAGTGTAGAATTGCCATTTTTTCAAGTAACCTGTTGTAGGTATATTTGAGGTTAAGTGGAAATGTTGTGATAACATTTCATCTAAGAATTATATTTCCGGCAATAGTATACTCCGTTATTTTTTATTTTAATTATTTATTATTTGAAATTGAATGAACTATTCCAGTTTATTTCATTCAATATCGTATTTTTCTTGTGTAAGTGCGGGAAAACATTTTGAGTTATTATTGAATAGTGAACCGAACAGTGTTCGTTAGTTATAGTTCTGGGTAGTGCTTTTTTCAAGAAGTTTTGATAGAAAGAGACTTTCCATGGAACAAACAGTAAAATGGATAAGGGTGAGTGTTTTTTCTTTACTTAGAAAATAGAAGTTGATTTCAAGAAAGCATTCATAATATTATTAAGTTTAAAAGAATATAACGATAAACGTCGAAATTCATTCATATAATATTGAAATATAATGAATAAATACACCCTATATAATATGATTTGGTTATATAGGGTATGTGTTGAGATTTGAGAGTAGGCAACACACAATACAGAACAGTGTATAGCGTGTTCCGATATTAAAGGGTAAATGAAAACTGAAATGCAACGGATTTTATGTTGAAATAGTATATAGGTACCATGAAACTTACTTTTGAAATAAAATAGAGATAATTTGGTGAAATAGTCTTGCAAAAGCAAATGTTAAGAGGTGGAATCTGAATTTGAATTGTCAGGCGCATGCACCAAATTATTTACACATTTTGGACAAGCATTATTCGGCGCTGAATGGTGGATGCGATAAATAGGCAGTCCGAATTCTATAATAGCACAGTTATTAACTTATGACATCTAAATGGGAATAATTTTTTTTCACCATAAAATCTAGTGTGTTGATTTAAGTTATCTGATAATCTTCACGGTTTTACTACTACCAATGGAAATTTGATTTTCCCCACTAACTGAGTTCTTAGATATAAGGTTGATTTGGAGCGTTTTTCGTTAATATCAGTCTTTCCAGAGTCAGAGGGAGGAGGGTCGAATTTTCGGGAACAAAGTGTATGAAAAGTTTATTTCAAAAAGATTCGGTATTTCCAGAAATTGACAGGACATTATTCCCTCGTTCCGATCGAATATACTTTAACAGGTGTTTGTAATTCCTTTCTGGATTTTGTAACAGATGTCGCTAGATATAAGTATAAAATGTTATGTTATAGCTGGGGAACCCACGTTGAAAAAACGCGTTAAGTACACTGCCTCAAAGGTAGTGTTCAAGATTACAACTCTTCCAACTGTTTGAATCGTTATATCCCAGGAACGATAGCTCTTAATCAAAAAGTATACAGATATTCTTAAAAATAAATATCTGATCTACATTTTTGTCTGTACAAATTTTATGATAAAAATTTCCGTTTGGCTGAAAATCCCATTTTTGTTTGTGTGAGTAAATTTTTTTTCAGGCATCGGATCGATGAGGACTTTCAATTATGATGGTGTTTTGAGTAATTCAACTGGGTGCAAATTTTTGTACCTTCACTCTAAGTTTTCGGACTAATTTGACCGGACTAGAATAGTTGGCAGAAATGGTTAACGTTATGAAAAAAATGTTATAACAATTGTTGTATACATTCTGTCAAAAAAGTGCAGGGAATTGGTGAGAGAAACACAAAATATTCATTTTCCATCCAAATTTATTGTATGGCCTTCAAAGCAGACCACTTTCGGTGTGATACATTCACGCCAAGAATAATCCAATCATCAAAACTCTTTTCCGTTATCAACTTCAGTCCTCGGTATGTCACAACTTGAATGAGCGAATCTACGTGCAATTTTGAGAAAAAAAGTTTTTATTAACATTGGTCCTCAAAAGTTTCGTTACGGAGCTACAGGGTGTTGAAATTTCCGGAAAAAAATTGTTTTTTCCTCCAAAACTCCTGCAGTTTTTGAGATATTCAGCCCAAATTTGGAATGCAAGCTATTTTTTACAGCCTCCATCATTACACGTCCTAGATTTCAACTGAAATTCACAAGGTGTTTTTTTTTCCGGAGGCCATGTTTCGTTTTGCCATTTCAAACCTTTTTGCTATACGCCACTGATCAGCGTACAATCAATTAATTTTCGTCATCTTCGTTTAATTTAGAAACTTTTTTGACACTTGTGATTTTTTCGTATTCGAGTGAAAAATTATTTGAATTATTTGAATTGTATGTTATTCGCTAAATAAAAAAAATAATATGAATACTCGATAGGTATGCTCAAAATTTGCTTTTATTTTGATAGCTCGTCTTCTGAGACTCAACTTATACTTATTCAATATCAAACTAAAAAAAAGAACAATTGAAAACTAAATAAATTGCTGGAAGTGTCCTCCACCTGTAAGAATGCAGGCCTTTGTCCTTCTTCGCATATCGCGCACTCTTTCAAATATTCCTTGGGGTATTTTTTATCGTGTCACAAGAGGTTATTCGATTTCTCAATTCTTTTACAGTGTTCACTGGAGTGGTAAAAACTAAACTTTTGAGATACCCCCATAAGAAAAAGTCTAAAACTATTGAAGTCTGGAGACCTACGACGCCATGGTTCTGGCCCACCCACTTATCCATCGGTTGTTGAATGTATTATCCAAGAATTCCCTAGCTTCTCCACTAAAATGTGCTGGTGACTCGTCATGCATGAACCACATTATGTTTCTCACCAAAAGTGGCACATCCTCGAGCAATAAAGGTAACTCCTTGTCAAGAAACTGCCGATAACTGGGGCCGTTTAGTCTGTTAGGCAAAAGAAATGGCCCAATCTAATAATTTCCAATTATTCCAGACCCAGTCATTTAGTGAGAATTGTTCTTGATAATGAGATTCTTCAATCAAATGGGGTTTTGTTCAGCCCAATAATGATTATTGTGAAAATTTGTGATAGCAGTTCTCGAAAAGTGCGCTTCGTCTGTGAACCTTATTTCACTATCAAAATGAGCATTTTCTCTAATTTTATCTAAGAACCGTCGGCAGAAATTCAGTCTTGAAGGAAAATTTCGAGGAAGTAGAGTTTGGACCCGTTGAATATGAAACGGGTACAATAGAAAGTCGTGGAGAATCCTCCAAACTAGAACATAACATAAAATATTCAACTGATTTCCAATTTTTCTTGTACTCACATGAGGATTTAAATCAATACAATTCAAAACTGCTTTCTCAATATCTGGAGTTTTCATAGTTTGAGTTGCGCCTTTTAAATGATTATTTGCAGTAAAGGTACCAGTTTCCCTCAACCTTCTGTGGAACTTCAAAAGTCTCAAAACTAATCGTTAATTTAATAAACAATTCGATCAGACACTGGTTCAACTTTAGCAACTGTCAAAATAAATAAATAAATGAAAAGAAGCAAAGCCTACTAGTCATTTTTTAATAAGAAGTGCTTTCAATTCAGCGAATGCATACAATCGTTTAATAATTTTCTGCTCGAGAACGGTTGGAGATACGAAAAAGTTACAAGTGTCAAAAAAGTTTCTTAATAGAACGAAGACGACGAAAATTGATTCTACTCTGATCAGTGGCGTATTGCAAAAAAGTTTGAAAGGGCAAAAGAAAAGTCCGTTTCAATTAGTGGAAATTCAAATGGTCTGTAACCTTTTTTGGCTATCATATTACCGGTACTAATCTTGTACGTATACACAGTCACCAACGGGAGACTTGCCATAATTGAAGTTGATTTTTGTCGTTAATACATAGTTTTTTGGTAATTTGAAAAGTTAGAATGGAGTACTCTTTTCAAGAATTGGCTAATAGACTCTATATTGTAGCTTTTGCTAAATTGAATTGTATACAGAGGTTTCAGGTTATTCATTTCTACAGAAGATTCTTCAAAAAAATATGAAATAAATGTCCATGAACATATCTCTAATAGTCCCGTTTTGTTGTTTTCAAGGGATCTAGCTCCAGTTCGCAGAATAGGAGTTTTTTTATTTATCACTCAATTAGATGTGTCCAGCAGTTGCGAAAATATACAGGGTGATACTTTATCAGGGTCATGTTTTCTTTTACCTCATCAAAGTCATAGTGTTATACGCCACTGGTCTTTTAAAAAATATTTATTGAAGAGACTATCCAATTTTGATATTTTTCTATCTCTTAAAATCTTTCTGAAATCGCAACCGTTTTCGAGCGAAAGACAAGGCACGCCTTTTTTCAGTCAACTGAAGTGAGGGTCGATAAACCATAATTCAAAGAGATGGGAGCGAAACTATTTCAATAATTTTTTACGAAAACTGGAAAATGAGCCTTCTGATGTAGTGTTCATCTTACTTTGAGTTCGAATATATAGCGTTGATTGCGATCCCTCGTTCTTATTACGGATTGCCGATCTTCACTTCAGTTCATTCAAAAAACGCGTGTCTTCTCATTTAATTCCGAAAAAGTTCAAAATTGGAAGATCTCCAATATCCAATGAATTGATGAATAGAAAAATCAAATTCTGCAGATTGGAGCTAAATCCCTTGAAAACTTCGAGAGTTACCAACAGAAACTTCAACACCCTGTATTTCGGGAGCGGAGAACCTTTGGACATATGTTCATGGGTATTTTTTTTTCATTTTGATTGATGAGGAATCTCCTGTAATAACACAGGTCAACATTTGATCTAAGCGGGAACACCGCACTCGATATACGATACTAGGGGCTTTTAGGGGTCGCTGATGACGATGAGCGGGTTGGTTAAGCCCCATCACGTCAAGTTCAAGGTCATTTCAAGGTCAAGCATAGAAAAAACCGTCAAAAAAATCTGGAAAAATTCATGGTTATGTTTTTCTACCTCCAAGTCCAAATCCGTTATTTGTTTGAACCCTCGACCTATTTCAGAGGTCATTTCAAGGTTATTTCAAGAACCCAAGGACGAAATCTAAAAAAATCATGCATATTTCATAAAGGTCTGAGAATCGGAATCTGCTGTTTTCTAAGCTTTATAAGGTATAGGTCAATGCCATTTGAGGGACAAGTGTTGAAGATACTTCTGAAAAAATTGTTATAAATTTTGCATATGCATACATAACATTGTTCTCCGCTAGGTGGATCGAGAAATTTTCATGTCTAGAACTGAAAAATTATTTTTGGGTATACTCATTCACTGCTGAGTAAACTCTTTTTTACTCTACGCTCCAGGTTAGCTGTTATCTAATTTTTATGCTTTATATGTGCATGCAAGATTTTTTCATTGAAGACAACACTGGAGAGACCCGCATGAAATCCTGCTTGTTCTTCAATATCTTGAATCTCTTTTTCTATTCTTTTTTTTAGAATTTTGCCGTACAACCTCTCAACCGAACTAGCTACACTTATTCCTCGATAATTTTCACAAGCTGTTTTATCTCCCTTCTTAAATATCGGAGTAATATAAACCAAATTCCATTCTCGTGGAATATCATCTCCTTGTATCATACATTTATTGAAAATAATTGCAAGGATCTCAAGTAGGATATCAGGTCCATTCTTAACTAGTTCGACCGGAATGTTTCCAGGTCCCGCCGCACTTCTGTTCTTTATTTCAACTAAAAAACTTTTCTATTATCTTTAGAAAAATTGCCTTATTGTTGGAAGCTGCTCGATTAGTTCAGGAAATGAACTATTCAATTTACAAAGCTAGCAAGCAGGCAGGTGTTACGTGGAGTACGCTGAAAGATTTCATGGCAAGAGATCGTTCCTAAACTTTGCTTTGCTTTTACTGATGGCCTCGAAGGGCAGTTATTCAACCACATCATAAAGATGCAAGAGTTGGGATTCGGATTAACAGTCCAAATGGTTTGTAGAACTGCATATCGCTTGGCTGAACATGGAGGAATACAAAATTTTTTTGGTCGTAATGATACGCAAATGGTGGTGGACTGTGAGACAAGAAACGTTATACTTGTGTTTGCGTGTTCCGCAGATCTCGCTGCATATCGGGCGTCTATGGCAAATCCTGAAATCATTAAAGATTTTTTTGAAAAACTAGATTCCTTGGTAACAAGGTTCAGAATCAAAGATATGCCTGACATAACCGGCTCTGTGGCGTAGGGGATATGATGCTCGTCTCCTGCGCAGAGTTAGCTAGGTTCAAACCCCACATACTCGGTGCGATTTTTCGGATTCTGGGAATCGCTTGAGTATCCATCTTTCGGAGGAGATGTATAGTCGTCGGTCCTGTCTAACAGAGATGTGTTGGACATTAAAGATCCCTTCCCTCGACACGAGAGGGGTTTGGCAAAATTCCCGGGTTAGTTAGGTGAGGCCTGTCATAGGCCCAAAGGCGGAAATAGAGCACTTTAAAGGAATAAGGAACGAAATATGCCTGACAGATTCTGGAAGAGCAACGAAACTGGTCCGAGTTATATTGTCAAACCAACTAAAGTTGCAACCTCCATTGGAAAACGCTATATTTACGAAAGAGCCTATGCAGACAGAGAAGAATTACAAACTCTAATGGATTGTATTTGCGCTGATGGCTCGTGGATTTCTCCAATGATCATCATCAAGGGAGTAAGACGCAATGACGCTTTGAAAACTAACTGTCTGCCAGATGCTCAAGTTAAACTGTCGGCGAAAGGATGGTTTAATAGTGAACTTTTTCTTTAGTGGTTCCAGCTATTTACTAGAACAATTTTTGCTTCGCGTTCTGTTCTAATCCTCATGGATTCACATGCATTACACATCAATCCTGAGTTAATTTTTCTGGTAAAGGCCAATGATATTTTCATTTTCACTTTCGCGGCCCATGCAAGCCACATCCGACAGCCTCTTGACGTTGACGTTTATAGGTCTTTGAAATCCCACTGGCAAAAAGCCTTGTTGATTATATGAGACACCATCCCAAAAAGCCCAACAGGACTAATTTCCATGAAATCCTAAATCCACCATTTATATCGAGCTTCTCTTACAACAACATAACGAATACCTACAAAAAAGCCGGAATACGTCCGCTCAGCCGTAATGTGATCGCAAAGAAGCTACATCCCCTTCTGCATTAACTGCTGCCCCTTTGGCAGCTCCTGAAGCTAATGAAGCTCGGGTAGCTGGAATGGGCGGAATATTAGAAAGTCCACAGCCGCCTCAGAGTATCGACCACTTTCAGAAGGAAAAGAGATTTCAGAGCAAAATGTTTGTTTTAAGTTACTTCATCCAGACAAATGGAAACATCTGAAGACGACGATGATTGGGTATGCGGAAAGTGTAGAAAAAATTATTGTGAAGTTGCAAATAAGAGAAATGGAGCAGAGTGGGTGCGATGCTCCTACTGTAGGGTGCCCTACTACGTGAAATGTCAGCGAGAAGAATCTAAGGAAGAAGTCTTCATGTGCGACACATGTGCCGATAAAGAATCAGATTAAACACCTCAAAAAAGTCTAGGGAACACTTCTGAATATCGATATATCGTATCCAGAACGATCAATATGGATGATTTCTTTTAAGAAATGAAATAAATAACTAAAAATGCAGCAGATGCGACGCTGCTTTATAATCATTTCATGTATTCAGTGTTTGAAATCAGTTAGTTTGTTTCTGTTGTAAGCACAAATAAAAGATTCAAGTTTTGTGATTCGACCATGGAAAGACGACATTTGACTAGAGGAGAGATGTTACGAGCCGTTGGCATGCTCCGAGCTGGGAGCTCACAACGGGAAGTATCCAGGGTTCTGGGAAGTAGCCCAAGTGTCACAAACCGTTTATGGTCGCGTTTCAATGAAACAGGTAGCGTAGAAGAACGCCATACAGGTCGTTTCAGGATTACTACAGTCGCCCAAGACCGATTTTTCGTTTTACAAGCCAGAAGAGATCGTACTACCACAGCATCTCAATTAGTTCAAGAGCTATCACGAGTTCATATTGTTCAAATTTCCGACCTAACTGTGAGAAATCGATTGCACGAAGGTCAACTCCACTCCAGACGTCCTTTAAGAGTTCCACAACTGACCCATGGAAATCGCGTTGCTCGTTTAGCTTGGTGCCAAGAACACGTAAACTGGGATCAAGAGAGGTGGGCCACAGTTCTCTTCAGTGATGAATCTAGATTTAGTTATTATCCCGATTCGGGAAGAATTCGAATATGGAGGGAACCTGGAAAGCAAAACCGTCTCCAGCATGCTCGAGAAGTTGTTAGATAGGGAGGCGGATCAGTGATGTTTTGGGGAGGTATACGCCTTGGTGGAAGAAATGACCTCGTTTTCATACAGAACAACCTCACGGGAAATTCTCACGCAAATGAGATAGTTTTACCTGTAGTGGTACCGTATCTCCAAACAATGGGTCAAAATCCACTCTTCCAACAAGATAATGCCCCTTCTCATCGTGCAAGAGCTGTCTTGAACGTTCTTGAAGAGAATGATATCGATCTTCTACCGTGGCCATCCTGCTCCCCAGATCTGAATCCTATCGAGCATGTGTGGGACATCCTAAAATGAAATCTCCTGCGTCAAAACGTCTTCCATCATGAACAGGAGCTTCGATTAGCAGTTTAGGTGGCTTGGAATGACTTAGGCCAAAATGTAATAGACAATTTAATATTGAGCATACCGCGACGATGCCAAAGTGTCACTAATAACAGAGGTGGACCTTCTGGGTACTGAAAAATATAAGTGCTTCCATATCGTTTCCGTTCAGGATTTTTTTTGTGTTTAACCAAAATTCGTCATTTTCAAATTTCAAATTTTTTTTATAATAGGTGCTTTAAAGAAGTCAAATATTATTTTGTTTTCTTGAGAATACATTATATACAATACATCCTAACAAAAACCGAAAGATTTCTATAAATTCGTATCATCAAATTCATATTTTAAAGATATTGGTAAGTGTTCCCTAGACTTTTTTGAGGTGTTTATATGAGGATTAACGTTTTTCAACCAATATACGCTATAAAAATTTTTTGTATGAATAAATTTTCCAGGAACTCTATTTTCCTATGGTGTCACGAACTTGCCAACCCATATCACGAAATTACCTATGATTATCACGAAATAACTTTTCTCCATTCCATTTCAAAAACTAATTTTTTAGCAAAATTCGGTCCTTAGGCAAATTCCACATTAACCAGATGGTTAACCGAATCCGTGTTCAGTAAAATTTATTTTTTTTCGGTTCTTGAGGAAAATTAATAGACGAAAAATATAAGAAATCAAAATTATCACGAATTTACCCCCTTTTACGCTATATCGAAAACGATTAGTGTCACCTTGTATTCTAAGTCGATTCGAACTGCTCTTGGCGTAATCTAACAACAGTTAAGCTATATACGATCAATCGTTAATCACCCTGTATATTTGAATGATATTATAAAAACATAAATTTTAGCTATCGAGTGTAAGTTGTCAGCGAAAAACTCGGAAATTAATTGTCAATTCATTTATTATAGGGGAAACATTGACTGAACGATGCTAATCTAACGAAAAATTATTGTAAAAACTTGAAAACAGTTCACACAGTCGAATGTTATGTAATTTTCCGATGCATTCTACCGCGGTCGGCGCGTATGATAACCTTCGCCACGTAATTTTAATCCGCTTAAAAAGTTCCTGATAACTGATAAACTTTGATGGACTCGCACACAGAATATTCCCTGTTCGATCGTCTCGCACCATCGATCTCGGTCATCTGTGCGTCGCGAAACACAAAAGAAAGGATCGGTCGCGTTCATCCAACCCTCCAAAAGGCTCAACCTTTGAAAAATTATCCAAGGAGGCGTAAAGGCATCAGCCGACGCCAGAAATAATTCGCGTTTGCGCGGCTACGCTGGTCCCCGTGTACTAGTAAAGGAACGTTATCGTTCTCGCTAAGTAATGACTTAGTTGTTTTAGCGCGTATTGCATGCGGTCAGAACGACGATTTTTCTGTGGTCCTGGCTGGCTGTATCGGTTTTCGAAAACTCGAAATCTGTGTGCTGAGAGTCTGTCGGCGAGGACGTTATTGATTGTAGTCGATGCTGGATGATTTGTTTGTTGTTTGTTGTTTTGACGAGTGTGGGTGTGATCAGCTGATTGGATTTTTATCTGGACTCGATAGAGTGTGATTGTTTTTTAATAGTAAGTATCTATTTACCTGCATTAGTTTCTCGAGAGTATTCTAGGTTATTCGGAAATTTGGAAGTTTGTGTAAGTTTTTAAATTATAATATATAGGTCGAGGGCAAGCAGACGGTATAAATAACATAAATATTTATGCCATACATACGAGCGATTATTTTTATTTCGTTGAGAATTCAAATGTAGTCCATTTACATTGCCACAAGAAATACAGGGGGCATTTCTAGAGTTTTGCACGTATTTTCAAAATTTTTGCAGGAAATTTCATTATTAATTACAGTTTTTTCACAATTGCAAGAATACATTAAAGTGGGAAAATAATTTTTTTTGGAATATTGATAATCTACATGGCCCATATATGGGTATGAGTATGCGTAAGTCACTACAGGGTATCCCAAGTTTATTTATTTATTGTTACAAAACATAGGAACCCCTATAGGATAGATCCAATTACCGGGATTCACAAAAATGATAACAGAAAAATAAACACAATTTAAACTGTCATACGGAATGAAAAGTATAACTTTCATAAAAATTCAGGAGAGAAAAAAAAGACTCACGCAAGACTACAGAATCAAGTATTACTACAATGAGCATGATTCAGATCTAATGGGATATGCAATAACATTTTTTTTGAGAGGAGAAAGAGGTTCATGAAGAATATTTATACTGGCAATATGCCAATTGTACAGACGCATAATTCGCAAGAAAACAGAATGAAAAAATAAACTAGTACGGGCCTTCGGAACATAGAAGAGTGCATTTCAACGACTAGGATACACGGGAACATTGAAAGTGAGATAATTAACAAGCGGAAAACTAAACGAATGATTTAAAATTCGATAAAGAAATATAGTGTCGAAAAGGACTCTCCTCTGCTCCAGGCTTAAAATTTTGAGATGACGCAAACTTAATTGATAATTATGGTTAGCATTTGAATTTGGGAGGCTTTTACTTGGTAAAATTCCATTATCACTAATAAAAAACAAGTACTGTGTTTTAAGGAATTTTACTTAATAATTGCGATTCGTAACGCGTTTCACTACACCGTAGCTTCTTCAGACGAATGAATGTACAGAAAATATAAATGAGAATATAAATATAAATGTTCTCGAGTAATTAAAAGCTTATTGGGTTGCTTCTTCTTAAGTGGTTATTTATGACAGGTATATCCAATAAAATTAAGGAATAGATTTCTCCCCGAAGAGATTCAATAGAGGTGAAGGGCTTAAATCGACTCGTTCATTGATGAGTTTACCTGAGTGTTTGTATTTATTGATTTCTAAAGTTTCCCAAAGATCTACCTTCCAATATTTATTATCTGTATGCAAAATTTCAAACTGTGGGTCGAAAGAGTGATTATTTTCTAAGAGATGATTCGCATAATTTGAATCTGATTTTTTATTTGAAAAACTGCGTTTATGTTCCGATATTCTAATATTAAAATTTCTATGTGTTCTAACAATGTAGAAATTATCACAGTCATTGCAATTCAATCTATAAACACCTGATCTATTGTTTTTACCTGATTTGGTTTCATTAGTTTTTATATTGCCTAAATTATTATCAGTTTGAAGCTATGTTGAAATCATTGCTACTCAAGAATGATTTCAGTTTCTCACTTGTAATGCCAACGTGGGTTAAGGTGTTGAATTTTTGTTTCAATTTATCGATTTAACTCATTTTAAATAGGGTTGTAATAAGGTAGAATAAATAGGACTCGGACTTGAAAATATGGTTTTTTTTGACAATACAAATTCATTGAGTTGACAAGTGATTTTTGGGCACCATTTCTCTCACTCGAAAATTTAACCAAATTCGAAGTTCGATATTTTTCCTAATTCTCAACCGATTTAGATGATTTGTTCGGCAAGTTATAGATCAACTCTTCTGCTTTGTAGAAATTATAAGAGAAAACAAAAAAAATTTGAAAAAAATTTTATACGGGGGCAAAACTAAAAGTGTTTTTTTTGTCAAAAATTCGTAACACCCTGTGGAATTTCGTGGTCCGAGTTGAAACGTACAATATCATGGTCTGTCAAGACACATTTTCCTACAGTAACGCCCTTCTTGTTTCATGCGTTTATCTCTATTTTTGCAAAATATATTTAATTTCAAGTGGAAAATCGCCATTTTGGAGAAATTCCATGAATCAAGAAATTGTCATTAAAATTCGTCTATCAATTTGGAATTTTCTTATTATCACTCAGGCGTGTCGAAATTGTCGTTTGCGATTTTTATGTTCGAATTGCATTAGTTATTGATGACAATTTGGTTAATTTGGTGAAAATTAGGAATTCATAGGAGATAACAGTCGGTAGGTATTAAAATACACAACCGAATTCTGGGACCATTGATAAAACTTTTCATTTACATATGTGCACACCTTTTTTTATCAAATATGAAATACAACACAAGTTTTTTTGTGTATGACCACATTTGCACTTGTTTAAAGAATGAGAGTTTTCCATTCTTTGATTTGATACAAATTCGATCGGTTGCGGTGTTTTGTGATTCTTTTACTGTTTACGATTCGAAACGGTATTTTTCATTCAGAATGAGAGATTTACCACCAACCTCAGTAGCAAGGGCAGTTACATTGATCGAGGAAGGGCGCACCTACCGCTCAGTCCGTACTATGTTGGGTGTCTCGACGTCGGTTATCCATTGAATCTATCGACGTTATAGGGAAACTGGATTGTGCGTGAGGAGGCGAGGACAAGGAAGAAATCGGGCAACCCGCGCTATACATGACCGTTTCATCGTCAATCAAACCATAAGAAATCCTCATCTTACTGCTGTTCAGGCACGTCACCTTTTACAAGCAATGGATAACATTAACGTCAGTGTGAGGACAGCCAGAAGACGATTAAATGAAGTTGTTCTGAGATCATACGCGCAAGCAAGAGCACCAAGACTCGATAGAGCCCATCAGGTAGCAAGATTGGCGTTTGCTAGGGAGCATGTAGCATGGACAATCAATCAGTGGAGACGAGTTTTATTTAGTGATGAGAGCCGATATTGTGTGAATTTCGTGGATGGTAGAGATAGAATATGGAGGCATCGAGGGGAACGGTACAATCAAGCGAACTTCGCAGGATTTGAGCAATACGGTGGAGGGTCAGTTATGATATGGGGTGGCATATATTTGGGAGTACGAACAGAACTGGAGATTATTGGCAATGGATCACTTAATGCCCATCGGTATATAACAGAAATCTTGGAGCCCCATGTTGTGCCTTTTGCTCCTTACATAGGGGAAAATTTCCTTTTTATGCACGATAACGCGCGCCCACATACTGCGCGCATAGTGATAGAATATCTCAATGAAGTTGGAAGAAGGGTTCGACAACGGAATCCAGGCAACGTTGAAGAGCTGAAATTGGCTTTGGTGGAAGAGTGGGACAACATACCTCAACAGATGATAGACAACATCATTGGGAGTATGCGAAATCGTATGCGCGCTGTAATAAGAGCTCGGGGGGGTCATACTCGCTACTAAAATCAAATGTTTTTTTTGTGGGTCATCATGAACATTTTTCTCAACATGTTCATTTCATTTCACGAGTGTATCGCCAGGATACACACCTGCTCTCAATTTTGGACAGGAATGATAATTATTATAGAGGGTCACACAAAAAAATTCGAAAATAAATGTGCAAAATCAACGATTTTTTCAGTGTACTTCGAGTTCTCCCGGAGCGTGAAATTGGCCAGTGAATTTCAAAAATTTTCATTTCGTTAGATTTCCGCTTCTCTAATTTTGATTTTATTTTTTGGCTAACCTCCGATGTTATGCACCTACGCAAGATTGAAAAAAATTCTTGAAATTTGTGACTTTTCGCTTCAAATTAGATATCTCTTGTAAAAATAGAGATAAATGCATAAAACAAGAAGGGCGTTACTGTAGGAAGATGTGTTTTGACAGACCATGATATTGTACGTTTCAACTCGGACCACGAAATTCCACAGGGTGTTACGAATTTTTGACAAAAAAAAACACTTTTAGTTTTGCCCCCGTATAAAATGTTCTTCAATATTTTTTTTTCTCTTATAATTTCTGCAAAGCAGAAGAGTTGATCTATAACTTGCCGAAAAATCATCTAAATCAGTTGAGAATTAGGAAAAAAATCGGACTTCGAATTTGGTTAAATTTTCGAGTGTTTCGCTAATTTTGCCTCCGAGTGTAGCATCAGAAAGTACGTGGCTCTCAATAATAACACTCTTCTCGTTAACTTAAAAAAAATTATAATGTTACTCAAATCTGAGTGAATATTTTTGAGCAAAGAAGGAGACACTATAATTCGGAAATGTTTAATGAAAAAATCGTATCTCAATGGTGGTCCGTTTTAGATAGGATAAATCACAATAAAAGTTGCTTGGAAATGGATGCCCTTCAATAAAAAAAATTGAATAGTCATTTGAAACAGCAAACTTGTAGTCGATGTCCGATATAACCGGGAGTAGTACCGCACTAATAACAATTGCAAATTGTAAAACATTATCCATTTACTGTAATCCCAAAATTTGAAATTGATAGATAAACCCGTTTACCAGATATCTTTAATGAACCCTTTAGCGCTGAAGCCCTGTATGTGCTCATTATGCTTAATATGACGTACTTTCACAACCTCACTTATTTCGTTGTCCGCTTCACGTGGAATGCCCCTAACTTCAAATTAAATTCTCCCCAGAGCTTTTCAACATCAACATCAAGTACGCCAAGTAAATCTCCAGGCTTATCTTAATCTCTATATAACTTTATTAAGTCACTATATCACAGCAAATGGGCAACGAGAAAACATCTACCTTCCTAATTTTCACGTTCAGGAAATTCGACTAAATTTATAACATCATTTAGAAACGCACTGTAGAAACGACAAATAAATTCTGGGAATCTAAATATGAACAGTCCGCAAAATAATCATTATAAAAATACATATGGGCGGTATTCCCACACACAATTGACCTTGCTTTTCATTTAATTTATCAACGTGATGAGTTGAGAAACAATAACGTAAATTCAAACTCAGCTTGTACGAGGGCGTTTCGAAAGGAGCCCGGTCTGATGATGAACAAGGCGTTTTCATGAAATTTTATTTTTCAATGTACCCGCTATCAAGACTGAGATGCATTTTTCATGTCGGACGAAGTCGTGCGTACACTGTCTTATATACACAATCGAAACAAATGAATAGCACTTTGCTATATTTATATTGGCAATACGATACAAATTTTGATATGCTGCTGTTCGTAACTAAGTTATTAAATCTTCGTTACAGAATTTTACACTACAGCCCTCTTAACACTTTAATTCAATTGTATGTATGTTTTCTTCCTTCTTTTGGCCTCCAGATCCAATTATTATCTATTATACTTAACTGTGCATATTCAGAATCCGTTGCGGATTAGTGTTATTTACAGAACTGTTGAATTTGTAGTTTCAGCTTTCTACCCACCTTTCTATTGGTTCGGTGATGTTTATTGTGGTAGCTCCATATATGTAATAATGCAAGGATTATCTAGCCATGGATCCACGAAGTAGTTGCACGAAACAGTTGTAGAAGCGCTGCAAATGGAGGTAATTGGCAGAACATTATTGGATAAATAGCCACCCATCACTTACATCTTCAATTTCCAAATAAGACAACGCAGCACATATTCTTATTGGTGGATTCATGTTTTCTTTTTCTATGTAATCCTTTATTTGTTCAAGTCCTGATTGAAATGAAAGTTATATCCAATGATTGAAATCGATGGTAAAACTCCTTTGAGACCGTATATGGAAGATTGTTCGAAATCAATCTCGAGATAGTTTTCAGTTGAGCAGACTTTTCATAAATGCTGCGTCCTTTCAGTGGCTCATACGCAATGGGAATTGTATTGATGTCCCTAGATATACGGGGGCTACGCTGTATATTATGAGATACAGAAAGTACACGAGGCTATGATGCAAATTAGTTTATTAATCACCACGTACATCAAAGCACTTTTGTAACTTAAGCTTCCACAAATAAAAGACTTGAAATTAGTCACCTTTGGGAATGCCTTCATAGAAGTGATGAATTGCTTCATCGATCTTCTTCTTCGTCCTGAAACGTCGAAGAACAACCAGAGTTCACACATGGCCAAATCAGGCGACGAGGCGTATACGAAATGACCTTCACCTCATGTGTTTGTCGTATTGTGTGTGACGATGCATTTTGATGATGCAATATTATTCCGAATCTTGACTGATTCTAGCAGTACATGTAAAGTGATTGTTGCATCTTGGATCTTCTTCGATCATACGTCACACACACAGTTGTTTGTGGTGACTTTCATTTCTAAATGAAGGCTGCAACCGTTCCAGAGCGGACTACAATCGCAAATACTTCAATTTTGTTAGACTTTGAATACTTCGGTAGTTTTCTTCGTTTTATGAAGTTCGCGTTCAGTGTTTTCTTAGGTAAATCTTCTTCAACTGAGTTATCTGATTCTTTCGAGGTATTCAGTGTGTTTAAGAGCGCAGCAATCACGGACGCTATAGAGAGGGTACTCCATCCCCTGGGTTAACGAATATTGAATTGAAATATTAGAAAACTTCGAATGTATTTTTCTCTTTTAAGGTTTCTAGTAATTAAGTCTTCTTCAAGTCACGAACAAGTAGTGAGTTTTTCGTTCGCTTAACAACAAGTTGATACCGATTCGAATTGTTTTATCAAGAGTTTTGTGTGGCCGATTTCCACATTTTCGTCTCTGGTCAACATGTACATTTCATTTCGAAGCCAAAGTTGCTCTTACCTTTCAAATATATTGGGAAGTAACGCTTGTAAGGAATAATGTGAATCACAACGCCACATCGATCTCCTACAAGGTGGATCTAGAGTTTGAGTCTTTTCCTGACATCTCCTGGAATGAAATCGTTCTTCCACTATGTCGTTCCTTTTTTTATGTTATTTATAGTGCAGTGAAATATTTATCACCAAAAAGCAACCTACTAATTCGTTACAGAACGTAACTAGATGGTCTAGTAATCTCATCATCGACTAGAATTGGAATCATCTTTTTTCCTCTGCAACCTTCATATGTATACAAGTTTATATGATACACTATCTGCCCGGGTTGTTCGACTGTCTGTCTGTTTGAACTCTTTTCAGAGGAACTCGCGAAGGTATCAAGTTGAGATCTTCTTCCTGACGTAGAAATCATTCTGGGAGAACAAATGCCAGTTACAGAAATGTTCTGAAAACTGTGAATTTGTAGCAACATCACAAAACAATTTTGTAGCAATGATATGGGTACCATCATGTTCGAGGACCATTTTCTGTGGATCAAGATTCGACAGGAAAGAATCGGTTAAGTACTTGGGAGGAACCGTAGCTTGGCTCAACCTCTTAATCTTCAGAGTGAAAGGTTTTTTGCTACTCCATGTATGAGGACCTTAAGAGGCACATGTGGCTTCAAGCTGATGTGGTTCTTCAAAAAAAGCTCTGATAACCTTCGCTTCGTTAGTCTGGTGGACGAGGGTGCTACAACAGGAATAGAACCACGCTGAGGCACCATTTTGGCCATAAGATCGAGGTAAAAGTCCCACCCTGAAAAGAGTGGGAGGAAAAGAGGGATTCCTTTCCAGGTGGAGAGTACATCTGATACACGGATGGCTCGAAGACCAAAGCGGGAACAGTTGGCGGTAGGTATGGGAGAAATGGAACGGGTTTATACCCCCTATTAGATAAACATAGAACAGATTTCAAGTTAGAGTTACTTGGCTGTGCTCAACGGCTGGCAGAACTAGTTACAACTAATGGGTGGATTACGATCTGCTCCGACAGTTGGGCTGCTCTGGGAGCTCTGGGTGCACTCAGGATTATTTCTAAGGTGGTTTGGGAGTGCGTTCAGGCACTGGAATAACTGACGATAAACAACGACATCCGTCTGCTCTGGGTTCCGGTCACACCGGGATCAGAGGAGATGAGATTGTGGATAAGCTAGCCTGTCTAGGAGCTAGGAATACTTTATACCGACCGCAGGCGCAAGGCCCGCGGTTGGCATCTCACCCCGTGCTATTAACGCAAGGCTCGGTGACTGGCTAGCAGAACAGCTTAGGTACATCTGATTGAATGCTAGTCCGTGTCTCCAGTCCAAGGCAATGATGAGTACATCATCTATTGAAACCTAGACAAGGTTGACACGGGTATGAAAAGAGAGAGTGACGTGGTATAGCAAGTCTAGATATCACCTGTTCTAGACAGGACAGGAGGATGATCCTAAGTACAGCTGGTGTGAAATTGGACTCGAAACACAAATTGATTTGATTAACACGTGCCCGGCATGGATCCGCCTGAGTCGTAACCTACTGGTCGAGGAAATGCTGGAAGAGAGTGATCTGCTCAAGACACCGCCTCGCTCTATTGGGACTTCTTTGTACATATCGAGCAGGGGATGTTACAAGAAAGGGGAATACATAGGTATCGATATCCATGACGGACCCCCTGATATAATTCTTGCTATTTGGTTCTTGAACTAGGAAACTCCAATTATTTTTATTATTATCAACTCATATGGAACTCATAAACAAAATAACTTGATGAATATGGCTGGTATTTTCTCAGATATCTTATGATGAATTATGCTTAAAAACAAATATTTTGCGATGGTGAGAGTGTCATCTCTTTGATTTTCTATGGACTAATTGAACGACTCTAATCAAACAGTCGCAGCAACCTAAATTGCGATCAAAACTATTTCTTTTATGTTTGGAAGTTATTCTCAAGTAGTTAAGTTACAAGAACGACGCAAAATTTCACATGTACAACGTGAATTTCCCATTTAAAACAATCTTCTTGGTCAAATCAATCGATGTCATAATCAGACGGTAAATTACAGTTCGTGAAATAACATCAATCAGGAATATGGTGATGCAATAAATTCCATGCAATCGATTCTTCGGTGATATGCGCTGGAAAGCGATAGGGTTTCAATTATTTTCATCCGATCATATTCAGATATGATCAAATGCGAATAAGTCGATTAACGTAATCGCATTGTGCTTTCATAGAAAAATTAATCGAAGGTCTGTTGGTCGTAAGTTGTTCAAGGCAACATGCCGAACAATTTCGTGAGAGTATTCTACGAGGGATGTTTTTTAAGTTTTGCATATAGAGATAGAATGAAATAATTGAGAGCTTTTAAAGACTTTATGGTTTTTTGAAGTATTCTCCGCGAAGATTAATATACTTCTGCATTAGTTCGAACTTATTATGGTAGCAGTTCCTTCTGAAGACTGAAACCTTCGACGCAATGCGTTCTTGATTTGGGGAAATGTGAAAAAATTGTTGGCACTCTGGTCCTGGTTTTACTCAGGTAAGTAGTAGGGAAAGCAGAAATCTAGCGGGCCGAATCTTCGCCCTATATATGGTAAAGTGGGCCACCGAAAGCTTCAAACTCTACAAATCATCAGGGGCGCACGGAATCTATCCGGCCATGTTGCAAAAAGGTAACACATATACAGCCCCATGTCAGAGCTAAAGACAAAGCCATCTACTCACTGGGTTACATACCGAAATTGGGCAAGAGGTCTCCAGATGAGCTTCAATCATATCGCCCGATAAGCTTAACCTCCTTTCTCCTAAAATCAATGGAGAAAATTCTCGATAACCACTTGAGAAGTTTCATAAAACTTCATAAAAAACAAGTTGCCTACCAACCGGGCAAGTCTACAATTGATGCCCTACACGATTTAATCAAAGAAATTGAAGGAGTACTAGAGGCTAAAGAAATAGCCTTAGTTCTATTTGGAGACATTGAAGGCGCCTTCGACAATACCTCCTATACATCCATTAGCAATGGTGCAAACAACAAGGGTGTCGAAACACCCACCATCAAATGGATCAGAGAAATGCTCACTTAGAGACACTGAAATATCGGTGTCAGCAGTTAAAGGATGGAGGTGTCCTATCGCCGCTACTATGGTCAGTAGTTGTTGATGGCGTTGTTCAGTCTTAGAAAGACTGACCAACGCTGGCTTCAACGCACAAGGCTATGCTGATGTTCTAGTTATCATCATTAGGGGAAAGCATGATGGAATCTTATCGAAACTGATGCAAAAAGCCCTTGACATCGTAAATGAATGGTGTGCTGAAGAGGGACTCATCATCCATCCAGACAGAACCATTCTAATTCCATTCACAAGACGTAGAAAGTTGAACTTAAAGCCCCCTTTCTGAATGGACATACTGTGAAATTTTCTAGGGTATCTAGGGTTAACCCTAGATCAGAGACTCAACTGGAATTTACATATTGCCAAGGCTACATCGTGCCTATGGGCATGCCGCAGACTCTTCGGAAAGACCTGGGGGCTACAGCCAAAAATAACCTACTGGTTATACACTGCGGATATAAGACCCATTATCACATATGCATCGTTCGTATGGTGGACGAAAACATCAGAAATAACTTCGCAAAACAAGCTGCAAAAACTACAGCGGCTAGCGTGCTTGGGCATAACAGGGTCTATGAGAAGCACCCCGACTACTGCCCTGGAGGTAATCCTAAATCTATCTCCTCTTTATATAAAATTGAAAAAGGAGGCAAAAAATTATTACCTTGTGATCTTAAGGGACACCTGGAGATTCTGGGTTACATAGCGCAGTGGTAGAGCTCAGTCAGATGTCATGAATAGAAGCAATAGACTGCGGTTTCGCAGTTTTCTCCATTGACCTCGTCAGTATTGCCTACCCTTTCACAACATCAGGCCAGAGCGTCACCTACTCATCTCAATCCGTTGGAGCGCTACAAAACATGTATACGTTATTGCGCCCTCTAACGGATCGAAACAGAGGCTAATCGCCATCGCCATCTGGAAACCATGAAAACGAAGGGAATAAAATTCATCATTATGTCTACACATACAGCGATAATTTCACGGGTTATGATTGATGAGAATTGATTATTTAAAAAATCTGCCTGAAACGAATGTCAAAATTTTTGTTGTTCCTAAATTGGCTCAACTGTTTTCTATCTGACGCGGAGTTTGAACGCGATCTGTTATTCAGTTTGTTTACAGTACTTTTGTCGGTTCTCACAAGTTTGTTTTGCGATTTTTACAATAGAAAAAGTATCGAACAAAGAATTTTTATCGAATTTTGTATCGCAAATGGAATTTCGTGTGCCGAATCGCTGGAATTGTTACAGAGGGCCTACGGTGAATCGACTGTATCAAAAATACGTGCATATGACTGGTACAGTGCAAACCAGTCAACAAGCGTCAACAAGACTATTACCTGAGCGTTATGAGGCGTTATAGAAAGCAAATTCGTCGAAAAAGTCCTGATTTGTGGAAAGAAAACTCATGGATATTGCATCACGATTATTCACCATCTCACTAGGCTATCACTACGAATGAATTTCTGACCAAAAACTAAACAAATGACATCGAACAACTACCGTATTCCCTGATATGGCTAATTCAATAAGGGTTGTTTGTTTTTTGGGGTACGACGCACCAAAATCGCTGGTATAATCCACAAATTGAAATTATACTTCGTACGAGATAGGAGTCTTTGATGTTCGTGCGTGATTCTCGAATTCAATTCGCAGTACAAGTTTTTTGTGAATATTATTAGTAGCAAATAATTTTTAGTGGCCTTGAGCAAGATAATCCGCTTAATTTTTATTGCATCACGTTCATGTTTATGTTCATTAGCTTTTTGAATACGAAATTGGCGATGTAATCTTTAATCCGATTTACTGGCTTTAGTTTCGTGAAATCCCTGGTTTCTAAGATGGAACGTAACAAATACGTTCATTAATAATTGAATCCAAACTTTACTTTAACCTGAGCTTAATAGTCTCCATGTAAATTAATATGTTATTATTATTTTGGGTATACACAAAGTCAACGGTTGATAAATTAGATTAAGAAAGGTTAAATGGTATTTGAACCCGTCAATTTAAAACTACATTGATTTAAGTCTGCATCTCACAAATGCATGTTTCATTAAACATTAATAGGTCAAAATATCCATTGAATCAACAGGGAACTTTAGTTGATTTGTTGCATTGGTTGCTGATTATAAATTGAAAATGAATAGTTTATGGTTCAATAAACAAGAATGTTCGAATATAGCTGGCATATAAGTTCTCATTACACTAATTTAATGATCAAAGGGTCGAATTAAATATAGAAAATTCTGATAATTTTTGACAAAACTTGAAATGTGGTCGTACGAAAAGAATGAAACAGCAACTTGGAGTCTCAAGAATCTTTCAATGGAAGATTATTAGAAGCTATAGCTATTGCTGGTTTCTGAAAAAAGTTGTACAACAGGCTGAAATAATGGCGGATGAAAATGTCATGAGAAATGAAACCAATAAGGATAGAGCAACCTTGCAGGTCATAAATAAATACACGAAAAATCGGTGTTCATCTATATCTATCTATATATATATATATATATATATATATATATATATATATATATATATATATATATATATATTATATATATTTGAATTCATAGAGATGGGTTTGCATCAAGTAACGATCGCTGTGTTCAATATGTTGAAGACTTCGACATTGACTTTGGCAATAAGTAGACTTGATAAAGTTTTTTCAATGCCAAGGTCGCTCTTCACTAGACCGTATCATTTTCATTTATTATTTTGGCTTATTTGTCGTGCTCTTCAAAGAAAATTGAGCACCGGAAATCCTTACCGTTGCAATAATTATTTCCCGCGGACTGTATTTGTCATCCTTTCAGACTTCTAAAAATAGGAGGCATTGAAAATTTTGTGGGAGGCATCTGGCGTCATTAGTGCAAAATTAAACTTTAAAATAAACTCGGTGCTACATACGATGTCGGACTAAAACCTTTCAACTGCCATATTTTCTGATACGAGAATAAAGTCTTGCCTGGGATTCAAACATCTTTCATACTGCTGTGAAGGTCGAGTTCGGTGATGAGTTGAGGGGTTCAGGTGATATTTGTAATTATTTTGATCGAGACAATTAGGCATGTACTAAAATGTCATATAGCAGATTTTCCCCTACAATCGATGAACGGCTAACATGATTTTCATGTTTCATGAATTGAAAAACGCGGTTTCTAGCTGCCATTTCCCGTGACAATCATTCGTCTGCCTGATATGTCATCATGCAGGCAACAAAATCCTTCCGTGAGAGACAAAAAAATAAGCAATTGGTACAATCTAGATTCCTAAATCCGGCAGTTCTTTTGCGATTCTTTGTTTGGAAAACGTTGATAAATAACAAGGAATAATATAATATGAGTCATATAATATATTCAACCTATTTTAATTATTTGATTGAATAGTTAATTCGAAATTTGTTTGATTAAGTTGAAAGGAAAGTGTGAATGATGCGTCAATACCAAACTATTCTATTTCAAATAGAGATAAGATAATTATTATCGCATTTTCTTTTCCTCATTTGAGTAGTTTTTTTACTGAAGATATTCCTGTTGGTTTTTATTTGATTAATTTCCCATCGAATGAACTTAGTATGGGTTCGGGACATTTGGTGTTGCATTCTTGAATTTCCATATCAATATCACATTTTCATTCAAGTCTACATTTGTTGCCGACAAAGATTGCAACAGCAGCGGCATGATAAGCAACCACGCAATATTATTGCCATCTCATATATATCATATATATCTCGTAGCCCGCTCGCGTCGGGCTCGCACGCCGAACACATTCCTTTTTATTCTCAACTCTTGGGAGAAGGCGACTTCTGTCATGCCACAGCTGTGGTTACCCAAGAAGCTCTAATGCGCGTTGTAATGGTTTTGTGTCAAGAATATCTAAAATTGGAGAAGTACTTCAATTCTACTTGAAATAAGAATTTTAAATGATAAAGTTAATTATATTAAATTATAGCAAGGTTAGTTGAAATGAAATTACAATTGAAGCTACCTATAAATTACCTATGCCAGCTAGACCAGAGTCCCTTTATCTCAGTGTGTGAGATCTTTGTCTATAACCTACGTCCTAGATATAACCTTAGGAATAATACTCATCACTTCATTCAACTAGCTTTATTACAGAATAATTATCGAAACCACAGTAACTGACAAATAAATTACTAACTATAATCAAGGTACCTAATGCAAAAACAAAACTTAACTACAAAGTTTAACTAAATACAATAAAGGAGTCTCAGTCGAGATGAATTCAAACTACATAAGTACTAATTATCAATTTAGAACAATCTGAGCGTTTCAACAAAATGAAACTCAATGATAGAGCTCAGTCAACGATTAATGAAGATAGAAGAAAAGAAATGGATCATAAAGAAGAACACTTAGCTTTTAGGACTGAGGTTGATTCCCACGATGGTTGGATAGTGTTTTATTTCGGTTTCTGGTATTCTTGTATCTTACAGCTTACAGGTTACTTGATTGGCTGAATATGGTTCACTAGGTGACTGTTCTAGGTGGCAAGACTAGTTCTCTAAAGAGGTGGTTACCCCAGTCGTGAAATATCAAGGTTTGGCATAAAGATGAAAACTCGTGACAGTAAAATATCTTTAAGGTGAAAAAATTCATAACAATACTATATTCCTCGAATATATATTTTTTATAATGCTTTTTATAAAAGCATCAGCTGTAATGCTGTCAAGTACTTCTTAGCCTTGAAAAGAATATTGAGTCTGCATTAACTTCATTACATCATGAACTATCACCTAAATCCATCTACTGAAGAGAAATCTACTAATCCAACACATCCATGTTTCTTTTGTTAAGATACTACTACCACCACAAAGCTTTGGTTGCTCCAGAAGGTGGTCCAAACATTGTTTTCTATTTCTTGTCTTCATGCCTAAGGGAGAGTTGTAAAAATATCTGGGGAAAACGTGCCCGGAAAAAATTATCTGAAGTCAATCTCGGACACTTAAAATCACTCTTATAATTAACAATCTTTTTTTCATAGCTGATGAAGACTTTTATTCAGGGAGCAATATTAAAGCTTCCATAAAATGTTGAATTTCCGTAGTTAGTTCTCCGATCTACTCATGAAAATGATTGTCAACCAGGACCACAATAGTAGTTAGTTGGATGAACTCATCGGTGTTGTATTCTCATTACCAGATTACCACCAACTTGTGTGTCAATTCTTAGGAAGGTATTAAATATATGTATATGTATACCTCGCTCCCTCTAACGAATCGACACAGAGGACTATCCAAGCCACCTAGGAAGCGATAAAAACAAAAAGTCGCATAAACGAAGAGAATATTGAAATCCAGACAAGTTTCAAACAAGTACTGGAACAATAGATTATTATGACCCTTGACTCTAGCAAGCACAGTGTACAGCGTTGCGGTTACTAGTGAAACTAGTCTATCTTTCTTGGCTTCAATATATTTTTATTTTCATCGTTTCCCAGGTAACTCTAGTAAAATTCTGTACCGGTTCGTTGGACAGTGCCACGTGTATATGTATACTCATACATATGCTTGGTACATTCCAACGGATTCATACGAGTAGGTGGCAGCCTGGATTGATGTTGTGAATAGGTACGATATACTGTCGAGTTTAAACGAAAACGTACCTGCAGTCTGTTGTTCATAACATGCGACTAAATTGTTGCACTATTATGGATCTAGTTGGTGATTATGATGAGTAGATCGTATAACTAGCTACTTCTACGGAAGGGTGAATATTGCTCTCAAAGCAAGATCATATACATGACTAGGAAGATTATCTGCTATAATTTCTTTCTTTCGATACTTATCCTCGGCCACAACTTATATTTAATGTAAGGTGAATATTTTCGCCCCATGGGATCTTGCTAATTTGAAGACACAATAACTTTCACATCTATAGATCGGTAAGTTTATTGTCCTTCGATGTAAACTTACGTAGCCCACGTAAAAGTTAAACAAGCTATGTGAACGTGTGAGTTTCTGGTGACCAGTGGCCCGTTGGTTCTTTTTTCACCAAGCTACAGAGCTCTTCTTTTTCTTGAGTACCATAAAAACTCTTCAAAGAATTAGATACATATTTTCCCTGATGTATTACTCATATACAGCGTTCAGCAGCTCACGGAGAACGTTTGAGGTCTTTGTCTTCGATTTTCTTCAAATGGCAGTGAGGTTATCGGCCAATAGGGTATGACATAGGAGTTAGAATTCCCCACTACGAGTCACTCCCTTGCCACTGCAAACATAGATATCTTCCCCTGATACATGGTGAATATGATTCTGCCTTTGAATCCAGTTACCTTCAATTGATTCGATTCCTCTTGCAGAGGTAACTTAGCGTATTGAATCTGCCAGCCTGTTACTGAAAACTACTTCACTATCAACAATCGGTGTGAATGATATTTCTTGATTATCAGGAGATTGACTTATATTGTTCATTATATTATACAAAGTGGTATCATCCACTGGGGGGTTGGGTTATTTCAAGGGCTAAGGTTTAAGGTTTTTTGGTCTTTTAGTAGGAATTAAATCAAATTGGTTGGTCTGATTGAAGCGGGGGTCCGTTCGATTTGTCTCGCCTTTGGTATGTAAGTTATCTTGGTCTTGGTCCAGATGGTCAGGCTAACGACCCACGACTCTAGGGTGGTGTTATTTTTGTTGTAGAGCTTAGGAGATTCCGTTACTTCTGCCGCTTTGTAGGGTTTAACAAAGGTAATGGCTTCTGCGCCATGATATAATGGGGAGGTTTCAGTGTCTATATTCACATCGATTCATCGACTTTGAGTACACCTGAAGGTGTATTCCTGCAAGAAGCTCTAGTGTTTCTTTTCTGGATCCGTGAAGCCTTCTGGTCGTTTCAGAGATTCGTTCGCCATCATTGGTAGTCTGGAAATAGTTCTGTGAAATCTGGTATATCTAGAAGCATGGGAAATGCTCACGAAACCTTCTCTGCGACCTGAACATTCTCGTAATACTGGTTTCGAGCTTTCTTGTTTTATTGTAGTTTGCTTGATTCCTTGGGTCAACAGTTTTCGTGGTCAGATAGAATTACTCCGATTTGAAGTCTGTTAAGTAAGAGCGTATACGTCTTTATTTTGTTTATTCAGTTGGTAAATAGTGAAACCCTGATATTTTGTTTACAGGTGGACATAACCTTTACCTTTGACGCACTTATGAGAAAGTTCCATCAAAAGTAAAAACTTTTTGAAAAAAGTACGTGGAGAAAAATGAGTGCAGCATACGCCGTACGCTTAGAGGCAGTTTTTTCTGCACCCATTCAAAAGAACCGAAAATGTCCTATGCAGCGGTGGCAAAATATTTGAAAAAGTCGAAGGATTTTGTTCAAAAGTGAGTGCAACGCTTCAATGAATCGAAAAACGTCGATGACCTTCCCGATTGTGGCTCAACAGAGTAGCCGCAGCCCCATCCGACTCTGTACCGACTGGAAAAGCGAAAATTGCATTGTTACCTTAGACTAGCCTGCACAGTCACCTGATATCAATCCCATTGAGAACGTTTTGGCCTGCATAAAGCACAAGCTTCCAGGAAGACCCACCTTCACACTCGCACAGCATTCCAGGGAAATTCGACACATTTGGAGAGCATATCTCGTCGAATATAAAGAAAATTTGGTGGAAAGTATGCCAAGAAGATGCCAAGCGGTGATTGGATACCTTATTGATGAGATTGCGGCATGCTTCGTTGCATAAAATACATTTATTTATCGAGGAGTCTTCTTAAATAAATTCTTGGTTAAATTATTCCTTATACTCTCTTACTTAGCAGACTGTATATCTGATCCGTCTCAATCTTTGTCTGTTGTTGTACATCCAGAACAATATTTATCTTAGTCTCCATTGAACTCTACAAATATTGTCTGCCCTTAGCTTCGAACGCCTATCCCCGCAGATAGATGATGACATCTTGGAGTGCACTTCTTGACAAATTCTGTTTACAATGGAATAGAAGAAGTTGTTTGAGTTGACTTTGATAGTATCTGTATGATGGTACATGATACCAATGAGTCTAAACAACTCTAGCATAGCGTTTCATGCTGTAATATCCATTAAAAATCCGAATTTCCAGTCGAATCAAATCGTTTTATTCCAATCGAATAACGATTAAATAATTATAGAGTATTTCTGATTCTATAATATGCTTCTTATCGATGACATTGTGTGTGCTACTTCTCGGAAACTAACCCGATCGCATGGGTTGGTTATGGTTCACTTCCATAGGTTGTTATTTATTTTCAGTCGGGATAATCACGATTCTTAATGATATACTTTTAAGGTATTTTATAAGGCTGCAGACTTCCTTCTTCGATTCTGTGTCAAGGAGAAATTGGGCTTGTGTCGGAATAAGTTAAGAGCGTGTGTAAAATCTCCGGAAAATGAAATAAAGTCAGTCGAGATATTAAAATCTGTCGACATTGAAAGCTCATCTTAGACAGCGTCACATGTAAGAGGAGAATTTATAACAAGATCGATATTGTTTTCCCTTCGAAATTGTTTGGATGAAAAGCAATTTTGCGCTTGAATGTCGAAAATTCAGGGAATTATTTGCTATCTTTGTTCGCTCGATGTCACTGCATTTACCGTAGAAAGAGGGTAAGGCCGAAGCAGCATATTTTCACTCTGAATTTGTGCGTGAAAAGCACGCCAACTACTCGGAATGTGTAGATAAACACACAGGAGAGTTTTCACACAGGTTAAAATACGTTTGTTTGGAACGCGAAGCAGTTTTGTAGTTTGCTACGAGGGATGACTCTTAAGTTTTGCATAACAGGTGTAACCGAAACTAGGGCCACCCCTGTAACTTTTTTCTATTTAGAATATTCTATGAAATTTGGGGATCGGATAGAAGACAACATTTTGAATTTGATAATATTAATATGTTTGACATTTCGCGTCCGGTTATGTCGTAAACAATACCAACTTTCGATTTTCAAATGAGATTGTATTTTTTGCTTATTCAAATCATTCATCTCATCCTCCGATCTTTTGACATATTTTTGAAAGAAAAACAAAACCCAACATTTTTTTTTGCAATTTTCATCTTTCTTTCTAGAAGGCCATGAACAGTGACAATTGTCATAGTTTTAAATTTCAGTTTTACCTCAAAAAGTAGGTTTTCTTCTGAGATAACCATATAGGGTCACCCGGTATTACAGAAGCAGTATTTTTTTATACCATTCATGTCACTCTATTCTTAACGGTTCCGGAGTTCTGCTGTCTTGAATGTTATTCGAACTAAGTTCCGAAAATATTTTCAATGTTGTGGCACTTCCGGTATTACAAATGGCATAACGTATGTTTCTATTTTTTTCACTTTTTCTCACATCATTGCCACCTGAAATCAACCGAAAAGAAGATATGAATTTTTCAATCGGAATTTTGCGATTTTTGGTTGTCTCTCAGAAGGCATCATAAAAATACTAAAGATCATTCAATAACCATTATTTCTAGATCACTGTAAGTGGAGGGGTTCATTCAGCATAATTGAATGCATTTAGAGGGTTCACGGTACACAGGGTGTTTCCAAAGCATATGGCAAATTGTGATACATTCAAAGGTAAAAAAGTCCGTTTTTTCAAATTAGACTACCTATTTTTGCACATACCATTGAACTCGTATTAGTAGGCATCGATCTGTTATAGGTTTTTCTATACCTAAAATGCATCGTTCCCGAGTTATTCTGGATTTTATCCTAAAAATTACGATTTTTCGCGCGAGGGTCCTGAAAGATCACCTGATCTAACTTGCCTTGATTTTTTCCTATGTGGGTATGTGAAGTAAATTGTATTTCGAACTCCTCCAAAGCCGATTGACGATATTTAAGAGGATAAGAGAACGCCATGTATAGTCTGAAATATTTTTAGTTTGTAGTCACTACAACACTACATATTACTGCGCAAAAAAATCAAAATCAGTTGTAAAATATGGCTAATCTTCCGTCGTGAATGTGGTAAGTAGGGAATGCAATCTCGATATACCAAGATCTTGCAATACCGAGATCTCGCACCTATTCTGCAAGATCAATCTCGCAAGATTTGCAACATTGGTATTATGTCAATTTTGGTTAGCTTTCAGTGTTTTCACATGTGGTTGTTGACTTATGTAAACAATGTACCTATTCCCGGGGGCAACACGTGGCGCAAGGGCCACAGCGCAATAGGGATGAGTAAAGCGTGACGGTTTCCGGTTGTCGTAAATTTGTCATTGCTTTGCGAGCCTGGACGTGTCTGAGTGCATGGCCAGTGCAAATTGTATAAGTCTATTTTGAAAACAACGGCACGATCTCCCAAAGGCTTACATGAACATTTACTGTCCAAGCACAAGATTGATACTTTTTATAAAAAAGTGACAGAAAACATGACTCTGGTTCCATCAAATATTTCAATGCTTCCGCGTCAGTAAGGCTACCTCCTCCAACAGGTACGAAGAGGTAGAAAATATCTGATTACTTTTCGTCCCTACAAAGAGTTTCTCCGGAGGAAAGAATTTCAAGGATGATTTCTAAAGATGGCATGACTTTTAGATCTTTTTGCACGTCGAAAGACTTGGGAGAATTATTTGCGACTAGTGACTACAAATTACCTGCATCGCCTAAATCCATAAAACAGATTTTTATGGATTATGGCATGAGTTTGAAAATGAAAGTTTTGCAGGATCTTATGAATCTAAGAAAGAATAACTATAGATTCAGCCTTAATTTCGATGAATGGAATGCAAAAATAGGCGCTTCATGAATGTGAGTATTCATACATTTTCAGAGAATAAAAATATGTTTTAGAATATGGGTCTTGTGCACAAAGTAGGAAGCATGCCTGCAGAGAGTTGAATAACTATTATGAAGAAGAAATTAACAGAATATGGCTTGTCATCAGATGATGATTAGGTGTTACTACAAATGGTGAAGGTTGGGCGATTCATGAATCCTCTTCACCAGCTATGCTACGCTCACGGGACTTATAGATGTGATTTACAAATCAAAACTAATCTAACCTAACCCAATCGCAAAAAGAAAGTACAAAAGGTACAGTCGTAGCTCAGTCTGATGTGGGGGAGTCTGACGATGAAGATGCAGATTACCCACTGTAGATGAAGTTGACTTAGTGCCAGAATGATTTCCACATTCAATAACGTGTAGCAATGTGTAAGCAAAGCCTTGATTGATTGCAATTTTGGATCGAATACAAATCAAAGTTTCTCAGACGAAGAATATCGTGCTTTATCAGATATCGAACTCGTATTTCAGCCTATAAAACTGGCAGTGGAAGTTCTATGTCGTCGAAACTCAGGTTTGTTAACTGCCGAAAGTACTCTGCAATTTATGGTGAAAAAGTTAGAAGAACTCGGAACACCAGTAGCTCAAAAACTTGCTGTTGCTTCAATCAAAAAAGAAATAATAAAGTTAATTGGAAAATTACACAAGAACAGTACCAAATATGACAATATTTCAGTCAATATACAAAACAAACCCTCTACATCTTCAGTTGCAGATGAAGCCATGAATTAAAGTGATGATGACGATTCAATTCCATTAGCTGTGAAAAAAAATTCAGACCCTGAAATGGCGAACGCTTCTCTTAGTCTTGATGAGGAATTGGAAATGGCATTGAAAGAGCGTTCGCAAAAACGTTTGGCACCTTTGTCATCGTCACTTGATATTTTGAAGAAAGAAATCAATTTGTACGAGTCAGGAGGGTCAAAAGGGCAAAATCTGCAGTTCGCTCACCAATGTCTTTTATCTGTAGTACCAACAAGTGTCGAGGTAGAACGGGCTTGTTTCTCAGCTGGTTACCTGGCATGCAGCATTCGGAGTCGGCTGGCAGATGAAACCCTAGATACTTTATGCTTTCTGAGGAGTTATTTTCAAGTTTTAGAATAATGAATATGAATCAGAGATTTTATTTCTCTATTTTGCTCCTGAAGAACAATAAGAGCCAATAGAAATATAAATGATAGGAATTTTCGTACATTTTCGATGATCATTTCTTCACAATGCGAGATCTCGCACAATAGCGAGATTTCGCAAGATTAGAATTCCTGAATCTCGCGAATACCGAGTTTGATATTTTGATGCGAGATTGTATTCCCTAGTGGTAAGCCACCCGGTAGAGCTAGAATTAAATAGTTGAGAGCTTTTAGAGTTGTGTTTTTCGAAGTATTCTTCGCGAAGATTAATACACTTCTGCATTCGTTCGAACTAATTCTGGAAGCAGTTATTCCAATCGTTTGCTGCCACATTCAAAATGGCTTATTGGAAGGCATGAACGCCGTTCAGGGTTGGTTCCTCGAGCTTACTAACCACTTGCGGTAAACAAATGATTGCGTACTAATCGACAGTAATCTTTTTGCATTTTCTATTCTCCGGTGATCAGATGCGGTATCCATTGGGATATTAATTTTTTCACTCGCAATTCTTCATGCAAAATTTCTAGTACTAAGATCTTTGAAATCCGCATAGACGCCTGTCTTTCTATGTTTTGCATGCTGATTTCCTTGGATAATCTAACGAGCAGCATGGATAATTTCTTGAGTGACTACTGTTTTTGGTGCACCTGCCCTTGAATCGTCCGTTTTGCGTGCAAATTCTCCATATCAACGGGAAACTGTTGACTGGTGTGTAGTATTTCAATATCGAAAACAGAGACCAAGAATTTAAATAAAGAATACGGGAAGAAAGTGGAAATGTGTTTGTGATGGAATATCCCTTGTCGATGTTAAGTTTAAGAACATAACATTCGCTTATATTTTGTATATTTCAGCATTAATAAAATCAGTTCAAAACTTTTTGAATATCTTCCAATCCGAAAACCGCAATGTAGTCGAGTTAATAGAAATTGAAAAAATGCAATCCCGAGCAATTTGTACATGTTCATCACCCCTACCATTTGCTATAAATTCAAGGAATACTCGACAATTTCGCTCGGTTTTCATTATATATAATGGTACCTGTCAAGTCAGCTTGCTTAGAATATAAATAATTTCTAAATTATCATTTTAATATTGCCGCCTCGTACGAAACGCTAATAGAGACCTCGAAAATTTCTTTAATCTCGATTGACATCGAACGTAAACATCCTATATTTAACACGGTTGAGAAATAAACATACAAGTCGTAAAATTGACAAACACGAAAATATTACCAGCGCATCAGGAACTGATGCAGTTGTCAGAGTTTTAATAAAAACAATTTCGAAAATTGAAACTCTGCTAGTACTTTCGAGTGAGATTTGATTCTTTTTTGGGACACAATTCCGAAGGAAAAAGCAATTGGAATCAATTAAGAATCCGACGTGGTTCATATGAAAAGAGATGAAATGTTTTTCGTTGTTACGTGTGTAATTATTTCCACCTTTTTTCGTAGGAATATTCTGCAGTCTATTTGGAAAATTACTTCAGTAACTCCTATATTTGAGCAAGGCAATAAGTTAGAACCGAAGGAACTAGATCAACAGTTTTCCAGTAAGAGAACATTGTCATATATGGTTGTGCTAAAAGGCTTGTTGAACTGGATATAACTAATGAGTGGGTCATGATCTGATTCGACAGTTGAGCTGCTGTGGGTGCCCTTGGCACAAAATTACTTCTAAGGTTGTCAGGGAGTGCATTCAGGCACTGAAATAACTGGCCGTAAACAAACATAAACACCTCAAAAAAGTCTAGGGAACACTTCTGAATATCGATATATCGTATCCAGAACGATCAATATGGATGATTTTTTTAAGAAATGAACACCTGCATCAATTTCTCACCAAATTATGTAGAGTGCCGAAACAGATTTCAGTTTTTTCATAAAAAACTAAAAATGCAGCAGATGCGACGCTGCTTTATAATCATTTCATGTATTCAGTGTTTGAAATCAGTTAGTTGGCACTTTGTTTCTGTTGTAAGCACAAATAAAAGATTCAAGTTTTGTGATTCGACCATGGAAAGACGACATTAGACTGGTGAAGAGATGTTACGAGCCGTTGGCATCCTCCAAGCTGGGAGCTCACAACGGGGAGTATCCAAGGTTTTGGGAAGTAGCCCAAGTGTCATAAACCGTTTACGGTCACGTTTCAATGAAACAGGTAGCGTAGAAGAACGCCATACAGGTCGTTTCAGGATTACTACAGTCGCCCAAGACCGATTTTTGGTTTTACAAGCCAGAAGAGATCATACTACCACAGCATCTCAATTAGCTCAAGAGCTATGACGAGTTCATAATGTATAAATTTCCGACCAAACTGTGAGAAATCGACTGCACGAAGGTCAACTCCACTCCAGACGTCCTTTAAGAGTTTCACAACTGACCCATGGAAATCGCGCTGGTGGTTTAGCTTGGTGCCAAGAACACGTAAACTGAGATCAAGAGAGTTGGGCCACAGTTCTCTTCAGTGATGAATCTAGATTTAGTTATTATCCCGATTCGGGAAGAATTCGAATATGCAGGGAACCTGGAAAGCAAAACCGTCTCCAGCATGCTCGAGAAGTTGTTAGACAGGGAGGCGTATCAGTGATGTTTTGAGGAGGTTACGCCTTGGTGGAAGAACTGAACTCGTTTTCATACAGAACAACCTCACGGGAAATTCTTACGCAAATGAGATAGTTTTACCTGTAGTGGTACCGTATATCCGAACGATGGGTCAAAATCCACTCTTTCAACAAGATAATGCCCCTCCTCATCGTGCAAGAGTTGTCTTGAACGTTCTTGAAGAGAATGATATCGATATTCTACCGTGGCCATCCAAATCTCCTGCGTCAAAACGTCTTCCATCATGAACAGGAGCTCCGATTAGCAGTTCAGGGGACTTGGAATGACTTAGGCTAAAATGTAATAGACAATTTGATATTGAGCATGCCGCGACGATGCCAAAGTGTCATTTATAACAGGTGGACCTTCTGGGTACTGAAAAATATAAGTGCTTCCATATCGTTTCGAAAATATTAGTTCAGGATTTTTTTTGTATTTTACCAAATTTCGTCATTTTCAAATTTCAAATTTTTTTTATAATAGGTGCTTTGGAGAAGTCAAATATTATTTTGTTTTCTTGAGAATACATTATATACAATACATCCTAACAAAAACCGAAAGATTTCTATAAATTCGAATCATCAAATTCATATTTTGAAGATATTGGTAAGTGTTCCCTAGACTTTTTTGAGGTGTTTATATATCTCTTCTGGCTTCCGGGTCACACCAAGATCAAATGGAATGAGTATGCGCATAGGGTAGCCTATGAGCTAAAAATGCTTCTATAAGAAAAGGTACCACGGTCAGGATTTACGCCTCTGTTGTTAAGGCAAGGCTGGGGGACTGGCTAGCGGAACAACGTAGAGACTCCTTGTTTAATGCTCGAGGTTGTTGCCAGTCCAAGGCAATGCTGGGTACATCACCCAGTAGAATATCGACAAAGTTGGAACTTGACCTAATGTACGGCTACTCGCAAAGATAGTGACGGACCATGACAAGTTCACATATCACCTATGCAAGATAGAATTGGTAAAAGTTCTGGTTGAGTCATTTTGGGGTCGAAACACTATCATTAGATCACCACAGAGAAGAGGCCTAGATGAACCTCATCCAATGTTAACTCATAGGAGCGACCACACATCCATTGCGTTGGAATCAAAATTAATTGCTTTGGCGGACGGTCATTAGAGATCTATTGAAATGATTGAACGGGATATATAGTTACAAGGAAGGGAGACAAAAAGAGCCACAGACCCATGACGAACCCCTTGATATTCTCCATACTATAAGTTTAATATTTGGTTCTTGAAGAGAGAAATTCCAATAATCAGTATTACCATAAAACATAAAACCACATCACGTTTTTGGATTTTAGTACAATTTGTTTCCCATGTACTACCCTACATAAAATTACTGTTCATACGAAGTTACTGGTTCAAATCCATGACATTACCTATTTGATCGGTATTTATAGTGAACTGTGTAAGTATTTCGTTTCCGTAATTGTGCTACATAAAACAACGAATTAGTGTCTGGATTATTACACATTTATAAATATAGAGGCTCGAGAGTTTCATTTATCCCGATCGGTTATTGACCTACGATTAATAATAATGAAGCTCCGGATTCCTCCTTCTCCGTCGCTTGGCGTTGATTGAATGCGACGTGGCGATGAAACTCATATGCGAGGTTCGCGTCTATCCCGTTTCGATCCACGGGGAACACGAGGGAACCGTTGAAAAATCTTAAATTAGATTATATATCGCTCAGCGGTTCGGCAAGCAAGGGCCTTTTTAGTATCGTGATTAACTACCGTGTAATGGCCATAATGGATGGATAACTCTTGTGAAAATATCATCTTCTGGGTACGATGTACGCCAGGTTTTTTAGTTACCCTATAAAGGTTCATTAGACGGCCGTTTTCCCGACGACGCCCCCCTAATAATGGCCAGTTATGTCGGACGTTTCGGAAAATTATGTTCGAGTAAGAGGTCATACAGATAATTAAGGGTGGGAAATTACAGTACGAGTGTTCATTAACGTCATCTTCAGAAAGTTAAGATCTATCAGTACGAAGTTCAATAGTCTGACCCATGTATGTATGAAAAGGTCGAAAGTGCGTTAAGGCTGCTGCTTTTTAGACTCTTCATCCTATCTTTATTCCTGCATCGTACCAACAGTCCTAATTTTTCAATGCTGGGAACAATAATCAACTACTCATATCATTCCGTTGGAGTGAGTCAAGCAATGTGTATGTGTAGGCACAAAGACTACTACGAGCTCCACCGGGAAAGGATGAAAACAAAAAGTAGATCAAACAGAACCCTCCAAGAAACTAGACTCTTCGACTCTTCACCGCAATGCTATACACTGTGCCTGCTGGATGCAGTTTGTAAAAATAATCTAGAAAACCAGTTCCAGAGAAGGATAATTGATATTTTACAGAAGGTTATTACAGTCAGTCAAGTAAGAGCATGATCGTGTTTATTTATAAATAAATTTATTTGATGAAAATACACATACATATATACATTATACACACTATAAACGATGATCCAATTCGTTCAATAATCTGTCCAGTCACCACCGGCGTTGATAAATGCCTGTCATCTTCGACGCATGCTTTCTACTAATTTGACGGCTTCTTCTAGTGGCAAAGCTCCCTAAATCCAATGAATTTCGTAGGAAAACTGCTTCAAAGTGTGTGTGCGTCTTCCACGAAGCTTCTTTTTTGTATCCACGCTTTCCAGGAATAGGCGAACCTGTTACACCACATGAGTGGGCGCTTGAGAAGAATTGAGGTGTTTACTGGCTTCTCGAAGAGGGCCAAATTGTAGAATGTTGGGGAGATGTTGGAAGGAAGCTCACCGGCCCTGTAAACAAAGGAATTCTTATAGAGAGAGGTTAGAGGGGTTGTTAAATGTACCGCCATATGATGAGAACTCCTGGCTAGCCTAGTGTTGCGGCAAAACATGAGTTTTCCGGAACAAGGTCTTTCAGCTCCTTGGAGCATCTTCCGTGAAAGTATCTGTAAAACAGAAAGGTCAGCACCTTGTCTTCTGAGAGCCAGCGGTTGGAGATCGCAATGTTTGGGCGCAGATCCCCATACATGGGAACGATATTCCAAAGCAGTTCGAATCTGCGCCTTATATAGAAGCAACAGCTGATGACGTGAAGTATCGCTTGGCTCTGAAAAGAAAACTAAGTTTAGCTGATGCCGACTTAGCTATTGCCGATACATGTTTATGCCAGCAAATACCGAAGTTGACCTTTATTCCGAGAAGGTGAATCGAATCTTTGAATGTAATTTGTTGGCCTTGCATCATTAGAGGAGGTTCTCCAGCTGGGACCTTTCAAGAAAACGTAATTACTTGCGGCTTGCTCGCGTTGAAGCTCACCAGGTTCAACTGACCCCACGATATCTTCTGTAAGTCAAGGTTTAAGTTATTAGTTTCTTGGCATCTTTGACGCTGAGATTCAGCAGCTGTAATCGGCCGCAGACTATGGAAAGACGAAACCAGGTTACAATCGTCTGCAAAACGAAAGATGACAAAAGATCGTTTATCTGTAACAGAAAAAAGGTTTGCGATAGGATAGATTCCAGGGTACTCCTGCTTGCAACTGGAAACAATCAGATATTAAACCGTCGAACACAACTTGTATTGATATATTTGAAAGAAAGGTACTTTCTACTACATGCCAAACCCTTTCGAAGGCTTTTAGAGATGTTGATTCCTCACGCTTTTCCATCGTTGATGTATAAACATTAGTTGCTCTTTCACAGTCTTCGTTGAACCATGGCTTTTGAGTTGTTGTTCTTGGCATGGAACGAGGGACGTAGAGATCAATTCCTGTATGAATGATTTCTGTAACAGATTCAGTGCACACATTGATGTCAGGTTCTGAAAATCAAACATCACTGAATGGAAACCACGAAAAGAATTCACGCAGCTTATACCAGTAAGCACGGTTATAGTGCCAAATGCGTCTGGGGGTTTAGATTCTTGGTTTAGAGGCAGCACAATGGTTCCAGTAGCACATATAAGGTAGTGGTTTGAATTGCCTAGCGGTGCTGGACCTCCACTCCAAAAGCAACTTGTCTTCTGAGAGCCAGATGTTGGAGATCGTGAGTGATCTGCGGGTGGTCGATGAGGCGCACAGCCCGTTTTTTTACACTATCCAACATCCGCAACGGATGTTCGAGCGTAGATCCCCATACATGGGTACGATATTCCAAAGCAGGTCGAATCTGCGTCTTATATAGAAGCAACAGCTGAGATGACGTGAAGTATCGCTTGGCTCTGAAAAGAAAACTAAGTTTAGCTGATGCCGACTTATCTATTGCCGATACATGTTCATGCCAGCAAAACCCGGAGTTAACCGTTATTCCGAGAAGGTGAATCGAATCTTTGGATGCAATTTGTTGGCCTTGCATCATTAGAGGAGGTTCTCCAGCTGGGACCTTTCTAGAAAACGTAGTTGCTTGCTTCTTGCTCGCTTGGAAGCTCACCAGGTTCAACTGACCCCACTCAGATATCCTCTGTAAGTCAGAGTTTAAGTTGTTAATTTGTTGACATCTGTGATGCTGAGATTCCTCAGCTGTAATCTGAGTAGACTACTGAAAGACTGTTTAATATATGCCCACACATTTTCAATAGGGTTTGCATCGGGCGACTGCGACAGCCAATCCAATGTAACGATGCCAGATTGATTCCTCCACTCAGTACAGAGCTTGCTGCGGTATTTAGGATCGTTGTCCTCCTGAAGAATCCAATCTTCATCTTTTCTGATGAACCATCGTTTGGCAGATGGCATTTTTGTAGATTTTTATCATTTTCTCGGCATTTAGTTTGTCGGTAAAATGTGCAAAGTGCCGATCCTTGCTCTGAAAAGCAGCCCCAAAGATGCACTTTTATTCCGTGTTTTATGGGTCCGCTGAACAAGTCTATTGGTGGAAGTAGACCAGGCTCGCGTGAGGACATACGTGCCCATAAAGAACATTCATCAGTAAAAATGACATTTTCAAAATCTCTATCAATATTCTCATGCGCCCAAGCGAGTCGCCTTGCGCCATGTTTTTCAGTCAACGGAGTCTTCTTCATTGTGTTGCGCCATTTCAGGACACGAGTACGAAGATGAGTTCGGATAGTTTCGTAGGATATAACTAAACCTTTTGCCTTTAATTTTGTTTGTCCTTGCCGCAGTGTTGAAGCAGGATTCCGCGAAAACAGTTTCACTATTCTTTCTTCATCTTTTTTGTCCACGTTTCCTATCGAGCCACATTCTGGTAAATCATTTCTAGCCACTTTATATCGCTGTACCCACTTCTGTACAATTGCCTTGGACTTTTTCATATATATCGCGGCTGGTTTGTTTGATATGGAATATCTTGTATAAATCTATTGTTTTACTATTGAAAGTGTTTCATAGTAAGATTGTCAATACTCTGTCCTAATTCTAGAAAGAAATCGCGTAAATCTAAATCATGTTGATTTGGTGGCTACTGCATATATTGGCTACCTGAGTTGAAAGGAATCATCAGTGTTGCAATAAATTAACACCCTGCAGCTTCACGATTATTATAAAACAGATTTTTCGCGATGTTTCGCTGGAACGAAGAGTATTAACCCCCTTCAACTCTTGAAATACAATTCTACTCGAAAATACGGCTTCTATCGTAAACTTTTACGATTGCTCGTTCATCTCTTAATAGTCTTGATGATGTTATTTGAATTCCACCGCGGGCGAGCATGTCAGCAATAGATATTAGCAATACTGCATATTAAATCATCTCTAAACTGCCGTCTAGATGTCTGTTTCGACGTGTATATTGGATTTCTGAGGAACTTCGGGTCCACCTTTTCACTGTCGGTTAGCTGTGTGAAGGATATATGTTATGTACGAGGTTTGTCGTTCAAGTTTTGTATGCAGTGTAGAAAAAAGTTTGAATTGCTCACTCAACATGTATGAAAAAGAAATATGAGGTATTTTCAATTCTTATACTGAAAATAAAATATTCTAAACATGAATGGGTGATTTGAGTCGTCTTGGAGATGATTAATTTTTCATTGGATCAACAGAGTGGTTATACCAAATACCCATGAGCATTGGGCAGACGAGTCGAATCACATCATTGAATTCAAAGAATTTGGCTTATAGGAGTTGCTCTTGTTGAGGAAAGAAATGTTATAAATGAATCCTTAGTTTCAAGAGAAAAAATCATGCTTCATTGTATATAAAATTAGGTCTAATGAAGCAATATGTTGAGGTCCACAACAGAAATGGTCAATGTTCTAAGTTTATCTCACAGAAATTACCTGGTTTGAGTACGGGAACTTGGGTTGTTATAAAACGCCGGTAACATCTTAGATATCGTCATGTAAGGCATACTTAAAATTCGGTCAAAAATCCCCGGCACCAAAATCGTTGTAGGCCTTTTTTATTCTGCTCGCTTTCCAGGAATAAGCGAACCTGTTGAGGGTCAAATTGAAGGCTGTTGGGAAGATGTTGGACAGAAGGGAGTTCCACAGCTCACCGGCCCTGTAAACAAAGAATTCTTATAGAGAGAGGTTCGAGGGGTCTTTAAATGTACCGCCATATAATGAGAACTCCTTGCCAGCCTTCTTCTTCTTCAAGTGCCATCTCCGAGTCGAAGGTTGGCAATCATCATCGCTATTTTTACTTTAGAACCGGCCGATTTGAAAAGTTGGTTCGAAGTGCATCCAAACCACTCTCTCAGGTTCCTCAGCCATGAGATTCTTCTCCTTCTATACTTCGTTTTCCCTGTATTTTGCCTTGGATAATCAGCTGTAGGAATTTATGTTTTTCACCTCTCATAACATGGCCCAGATATTCCAATTTACGTTTCTTGAGTGTGTTAGCAACCTCTCTTTCCCTGCCTATGCGTCCTATACACCCACATTTCAAATGCTTCAATCTTTTTAAGAATTGCGGCATTCACTGTACATGCTTCCGCTCCATAAAGGAGAGTAGAGAAAATATAACATTTAGCTAAACGATGTTTTAATGCCATACTTAGATCTTTAGTACGAAAAACTTTGTCCATTTTTATGAAGTTGGCTCGGGCTTTTTCTATTCTTATTCTTATTTCTTGGGTATATTCATTTGTGCTGTTCACCATTGCTCCAAGGTAAGTATATTGCTCCACTCTTTCTACATTTCTGCCGTTTATAGTTAGACTAACATTTACTGGATTGTTCTTTGAGATTACCATGAATTTTGTCTTTTTTATGTTTAGTGATAACCCAAATTCCTCACTGTAAGTAGATACTCTGGTCATTAGTCTCTGCAGAGCTTCGATACTCTCCGCTAAGATTACTGTGTCGTCCGCATCTTATCTTTTTACCCTTGTTCCACCAACTGTTATCCCACATTCTTCGTTTTCCAGAGCTTTCTTAAGTATTTCTTCAGCATATGCATTGAAGAGTGTCGGCGATAGAACGCATCCCTGTGTTACCCCTCGTTGTATTTCAATTTCTTCTGATGTGTGGTTGTCCATGCATATGATAGCTTTTTGCTTATAATAGAGATTAGTGATGATCTGTACGTCTCTACTATCTAGATGTTTTGATTTAAGGATGTCTATCAGTTGATCATGACGAACCTTGTCAAAGGCTTTATTATAGTCTATGAAACACGCATAGACCACTTTGTTGACATCGAGACACCTTTGAGTCAACACGTTGAATGCGAAAAGGGCTTCGCGGGTTCCCAATCCCCTTCTGAATCCAAATTGAGTATCGCTTATATCCATGTCAAGTTTATGGTATATTCGATTATGGATAACCTTGAGGAGCAGTTTGAGAGTGTGTGACATCAGACTGATTGTACAATGATCACTACATTCTCTAGCATGTGGTTTTTTTGGTAAGCAGTTGAAAGTAGATACTAACCATTCTTTTGGAATATTTCCAGTTTTGTATACTTTATTGAATATATTGACTAAGAGACCGATATGATTGTCGTCAATTAATTTGAGTATCTCACTTGCCAATTGATCTGGTCCGGGGCTTTTCCCATTTTTCATGTTCTTTCTTCTTGCCAGCCTTGTGTTGCGGAAAAACATGAGTTTTCCCGGAACAAGGTCTTCTTCCAGCTCCTTGGAGCATCTTCCGTAGAAATATCTGTAAAGCAGAGAAAGGTCAGCAACTTGTCTTTTGGGAGCTAATGGTTGGAGATCGCGGGTGATCTCCGGGTGGTCGATGAGGCTCACAGTCCGTTTTTGCACATTATCTAACATCTGCAACGAATGTTTGGGCGCAGATCCCCTTACCTGGGAACAATATTCCAAACCAGGTCGAATCTGTAGCTCACCAGGTTCAACTGACCACACTCCGATATCTTCTGTAAGTCAAAGTTTAAGTTATGGATTTGTTGACATCTCTGACGCTGAGATTCTGCAGCTGTAATCGCCGCAGGCTACTGAAAGACGAAACCAGGGTACAATCGTCCGCAAAACCGAAGATGTTATTTTCTGTAGATGACAGAAGATCGTTTATCTGCAACAGAAACAAGGTTGGCGAAAGGATGGATCCCTGAGGTACTCCTGCTTTCAACTGGAAAGAATCAGATGTTATACCGTCGAACACAACTTGTATTAATGTATTGAAAGAAAGGTGCTTATCCGACCCCGGAATTTTTCGAGAAGCCCATATTCAGCAAGTTTATTCAACAAGGCTGCATGCCAAACCCCATCGAAGGCTTTAAAGGTGTCGAGGGCTGTTGCTCTGGATTTCCCATGCTTTTCCATCGATCGCTTGCGAAAACCATACTGACGGTCGTTAATAATTCCCTGCAACTCAAGGTATTCCATGAGTTCATCGTTTATGACTCTCTCCAACACTTTGGACATAATGGGAAGAAGTGCAACAGGGCGGTAGGTTTGGGGTGAGGACTTCTTTCTTATCTTTGGGATCGGTTGAATTCTCGTTATTTTCCAGTTGCTTGTACAAGTCTGCCTTTCATAAGAATTCTGAAACAGACGGCTAAGAATGGTTGCCAGTTTTGGGAGCACACTTCCTCAGGACGATTGGCGGTATTTCGTTTAGACCAACTGCCTTCTTGCAGTTCAGCTGCTCGAGAGCCCGTCTCACAGTGCGGACTTTGAATTTGATTTCTGCCATGAAAGAATTTGTAGGTGAGATGTCCAGGGGTATTGCTTTAGGTGAATCTAAAACATAATGCTTTGAGAACAAAAAAGCAAAGAGATCAGCTATACTGCTATACTTCCATCTTCTTTAATATAAGACGGAAACGCAGATTTGCAGAAATTGGCCTGACAGTCTTCGCCATAGACCAAAACTGTCTAACCCCGCTTGCCTATTCAAGGAGTTCATTAGTTACCTCTTCGTTGAAATTGGAGTTGTTAGGCTGTATACGTTCTGGTTACGTACGAAGATTGTTCTTGTTTCCTCTGTTGGATTTATCTTCCATGACTTGTAGGCTGCAGAGGCTCTTTAGCAGTCTTTGTTGAACCATGGCTTTTGTGCTGTTGTTCTTTTCATGGAATGAGGGATGTAGACATCCATTCCTGCATGAGTGATTTCTGTAACAGATTCAGAGCACACATTGATGTGAGGATCTGAAAAACAATTATCACTGAATGGAAACCACGATAAGAATTCACGCAGCTCATCCCATTTAACACGGTTATAGTGCCAAATGCATCTGGGGGGTTCAGATTCTTGGTTTAGCGGCAGCACAATGGTTCCAGTAGCAGATATAAGGTTGTGGGTTGAGTTGCCTGGCGGCGCTGAGACCTCCACTCCAAAATCATCTGGATCTGAAATCAAAAAAAGATCCAAGGTGTTCGGGAAGTCGGTTGGGTGATCAAGTATTATTGTCGGATCGTCGACTAGCTGCATCAGATTATGGCTGATTGCGAAAGTTTCAGCGTGTCTTCCCGCTTCATCTGTTTTATTGAAATGGTGGAGCCAGTTGGTGTTGTGAACGCTGAAGTCACCCTGTACAATGACCCCAGCAGCCAGATGTGGTTTCTGAATCCAATCCACCTTATCACTTAAATACTGCAACATTCTAGGGAAGTGAATATCGTTAGGCGAGCGATATAGACATCATAAGTCCTTAACATGCTTAATGATAATATAAAACCTGCTTTGGCGCAAACGCCGTCAAACATATCTGAAGTTTCCTCTTTCCTTAGATAAACTGTCTGATAGGTTGCCCAGTGGAGAGTGCCTTTCAGAGGTTAGATCATCAAAGCTCTCTTGGAGTGAACATCGTGAAATACACTCTGTGCAACAATTATTTGGTATTGCAACTGCTCTGACATTCCCTATCACAATTCGTGTCCATCGTTATCCGTTCGAATTTATACCTGAAAATCTTAATGCGGATTGTACTTTCCCGATCTTTGGCCGTGCGTCCTTTCTATCTTCCTTTTTACAAATACTTTCTCTGTTTGTATTCGATCATACTCCCAATATTCCTACGTTAGTAAACTGTATCTTGGTTATGTTAAATATGGCCGTTTGGAAATTTACAACCATTTCGTCATTTTAAAAAATATTTCCGACATTTCAATCGAGAATAGTTCATTCATAAATGTTAGCTAGAATAATGATAACACGTTCAGTATAAAGAGTAAAACTATCAAGATGTTTTTCGTAATCTATAATTACTCAGCTGTTTCCTGTGACGTAAAGATCGAGTTGAAGGGAATAATGAATGAATAAGTCCCGTCCATTGGCAATAAAAGCGGCACGTGAAATTCCGACGAATCCTGGGTTTTCACATCCGAATTGAGAGAGTGGGTTTTTACTTCGGCCGCGTTCAGTGTTTACGAAATTTCTGCTAATGCGAAACTCTACACGACTTCAATGGCGAATCGCTATAGGTTTCAGGAGTGCTCTCGAGCGACGAAAAGCTAGAATATAAATCAATTCTCTATGAATAGAATTATGGTGCCAACTTGATTGTTGTGTAAAGGATGAAAATATACAGTTATCGAAGGTTTGTTGGAGAAATAGTTTTTCATATGTTTTGTTTCGCTAATTTTTGTTTCGCTAATTTGATTAACATCAACGTCGAGCAATGATATTCCTGGTGTTTCAATTTCTTTAAACTAATTCTTCCAATTCTCATCAAGTTCAGATTTATAATTGATCACATATTATTGCAGATTTGATCAGCAACATGCAAAATCTCAGTGTTGGCAACACTGCTCTGAGAGGTAAAATAGTCAGTTTTCTGGCTGGCAGGGACTGCTCTCAGGGAGGAGTACTATCCCCTTTTGTAGTGGTCCCTACGAGTTGATGATCTTCTTTCAATAATTGACGCACTGGACGTTTATGTACGAGTGTACGCTAACGATATAGACGCTCTGGTTGGCGGAGATGATGGCGACGTCTTCGACAAACTTCAAGATGCTATTTCAACTATCCAGGGATGGTGTGAGGTTTAAAGCTTAGTATAATCCCTCAAAACCCTTATGCTGCCATTCACTAGGACATTTGTACCACTGATGCCAACTAAAGTTTTTATTTCGGTTGCGGAAAGGCAAAATATCTGGGGGTTACGCTAGATAGTAAGATTACATGGAATTCACTCCTAGGAGACAGCATACACAAGACTAGATATTCCTTATGGGCATGTCCAATGACCCGTGGAAATAAATGGGCAATTTCCCTTAAGCAACTTCAGTGGCTATATGTGATGGTGGTGAGACCACGTATCACCCATGGCTACATTGCTTAGTGCTAGTGCAGCCTCAGAAAATAATCCAAGCTTCCTAAATTATCCAGAACGGCCTGCGTGATGATCACTGCAGCATTTTGCTCTACATCTACTGCAGCCATAAAACTGATACTGGACTTTGCATCTTTCTATCTGGTGGCTAGAGGAGCTACTACAATGGCTACTATAGATTCCATTACCATCACGTACCCAGCGCTATGCAGTCTGAAATTGAGGATGCCGCGATGCTGAGAATTCATGAATTTTGACATTGCAATACTCAAAACCAACATAGAGCTGCCGTTCCAGGTGATCATTCCTAGTAGACGGGAATGGGCCAGTTCCAATAACCGTCTACTTAGGGGTCCCTGATGGCTCACAGACGGCTCGAAGATTGACAAGGTGTTGGAGCTAGTGTATATAGTCGAGGTGCTGCCAAGAAACAGTCTATCTATCTTGGCAGGCTTGGTACTATTTTTCATGCAGAAATATTTGTCATTGACCACTGTGGTAATCTTCTGCTTGGGGGAAATTAACAAGTATGTCAATGTGAATCGTCACGGTTAGCTAACCTGCACTTGTTGTGCGTGAATGTAATCTAATCCTCGCTAAACTGGGAGAAATAAAGGTGGGCTCATTGTCTTGGGATTCATTGGACTGTAGCCTAGGTTTGGAATTTTCCTGGACACCGTAAGGATGGCGAATAGTCAGTGGTTGAACTTGAAGAGAGAAAGGGAGTCCGGGCTGAGCCTCAGGTCTCAGATACTCTAGGTTTGCCATAAGTGGACTTTACACTGCGATAGCCAAGTCTTGGCATCAACTTTCCAGGCTAGGCCTGAGAGATCTAATAGCATGTTGATGGGGCACTGTCGTTCCAGAAATTATCTAGATAAGTTAGGATTGATAGAGGCCTTTTCATACAGCCTATGCTATCAGGAGATAGAATTATAAGAATACGTCATGTGCGAATACCTAGCTTGAGGAACTTGGATCTAACAAACAGTTGCTAAGCTTATTAAGTTCTCACCAACCAAGCTTATAAGAAGCATTAAGCTTGAGTGTAAAATTTTGGACAGATGGTTCCACAATAGACCACTGAAATAATTCTAAATTATCAGATCATTTTGTTTCAACGTGTCCCTTTAGTGGTAGCTGCAATGCTCTACAAAATATCTCATGTATGTATATGCATTCATAATTCTTCGAAGTACAAACCTATTTTTAATCACCTTGTAAAGTTCAGCAACGTTCCGCCAATATGCACTGTACGGTTGATCATGAATCAGGAGGCTCAGTAATGCCTCGAATTTCTCGAATCAATTCACCTGTAATTCAGAACTTTTCGAAAGTAAAGATTGCGGTTGGTAGGTTCAGCTCTTTTTACGATATATTCATAACTCTAATGGAATATTTTGTAATATTAAAATATACACCGTATTCTTTGCGCGAGCGCGAGTATTTAAATTATATATTATTCATTGAATCCTTAGTTATGATTAACGTTAACATGTGCTAACGAAACTCCCTAGTTTCGTAGCATGATTAATTCTGTTTAGTTATCTTGTCTATGAAGAACACGCGACAAGAAAGGGATACGTCTAAATCATCAAGCAGTTGTTTTGATATATCTCCAAATGTTGATGTATGCGATTTTCGCTTTATAGATTTGATTATAATCGTAGATTAGTGGCATTATTTAACAGCAATGTGGATGCTTTTTGAATAATTTTAGAGAACTTATCTATTCCTATATCGATAATTCATACTAGGCATCTTCTGGTACCTATCATCTCTTCGATTATTTTCAGAAAAATCACCAAGAAACTATATAAATGAAGAAAAACAGTTACTGTAGATAGGAAATCTGCAGAAAGCACGTAAAGTAATCATAATTGTCCAATTCTACCACTATAAATTTTGTTAAGTAACAATTTAGGATATATATTTACAGGGTGCTTCAACAAAAACTAAAAAGAGGCTATATCTACTAAGATATTCATTTCTGATCAAAACGCAAAAACAGGTCAATTTTTATTTCAAGGGGAACATCATGTGGTGTACAATACTTGCCTGAAATATCAACCCCCTATGCGGGGGTTGCAATCCTTAAACATTTTCAATAGGGAAAATGGGTCGAGTGTTGACTCAAAAGAAAGGTGGTATCTTTGTCTACATTGCCTTGAACGAATTTCCATTTCTAATTGAAGACTGAAAAAGATACAGGGTGAGCAACTGAAAGATAAGGAAGACTATTTCTTTGAGACTATTCAAGTTTCAGTGAGGTAAAATAGAACAGATCCATGCTGATCAATGGCAGTCATCATCAAGTACCATCCCCATCTCGAATTTCAACCCCTGAAGCAGGGGTGATAACCCTTGAAAATTTGGAATAGGGTAGATGGGTCGAGTGATACCTCGAAAGAAAGGTATTATCTTTGTCTGCATCCCCGTGAACGAATTTTCATTTTTGATTGAAAACTGTAGTAGGTACAGAGTGAGCCACTGAAAAATAGAGAAGACTATCGCCCCAACACTATTGGAGTATTAGTGCGAAAAACTGGAATAGATTCATTTAGATTGAAGATGGCAGCCTTTGATCTGGAATGAATCTGTTCCATTTTTTTGGTCTAATACTTAAATAGCTCAGAGCGATAGATAGTCTCTCTAGTTATTTTCAGTAGCTCACGGGGATCTGACAAATCTTTTACTTTCTTTTTCAATCAAAATTGAAATTCGTTCTCTTGAGTCATCACTGACCCATCTTCCTATTCAGACAAAGATAATATATCTTTATATATATATATCATATTGACCCATCTACCCTATTATAGATTTATATATATATAAAGGATCTACAAAATTCGTTTAATTGTATTTACAATTAATGCTTGAATCTATAATTTTGGTGTGTGTCAGAAAAACACAAGTGTGAGCTCAGGAAATGCAACAGGGAACCATACTATCTTGCGTATGATTCAATAAACGAGTGAAAAACCTGAGGAAAAAACTCGTTTCTGTCGCTATTGCACTAGCAATAGCTGCTCTGTTTATGCTGTGTTAGTGTCGTGTGTACATAAAGAGTACCAAAAGTCTCATTCTCATCTTGCCTGCTGACGAAGACAAGGGTGAAAGGAATTCAGGAATCTGTAACAATGGAAAAAGCAAAACAGCAAAGATACAATCTTTCTCTTGAGTCATCACTCGACCCATCTTACCTATTCAAAATGTTCAAGGATTGCGGAGATCCGCAAGAGGAAATCTCTGTTTGACCGGTTTGGTCTTCTAAGTGATTATGATTATAGATGTTCTAGAATCATTAGGAACCCAATAATTTGGGTTGACATCTCCCATATATCATTTCTTTGTGGATCTTGTTTAATTTAAGGAAAAAGTTGGACAGTCTTTTTAAAATATGACAAATGTCATAATACTGAATACAAAGAGCGTTAGCTTTCGACAGATCGCATCTTACAGACAGTAGTCTTGCGGCGGATAGTCGAACTACTATGGCTTTTGAAGTTTTCTGTTTAATGTCCCTATGTTTTCATCATTTCCAAGTGGCGCTGGTAGTGTAAGTTCGTTCGAGAGCGCCAATACTCGTATATACACTTGATAAGCTCCAGACGGTCGTTAATCAACAATGCAATAAAGAATAATGGCAAACTATTGGAGTGATCAGAATTTTTTATTTAGGTTTATGTACTACATCAGTAGATATTATATTACATATCCATATGAAGTACCGTATCCAACGTGAGTTCCATAAGGCGATGCATAAACAGTTGAATAAGAAGGTACGTAGGAATTTACTACGATTGGTGGAGAAAGTAATCCTGATATGAAGTGTGGTTTCGCAACTGGGTTGGGAGACGCCATAGTAATAATAAAGATGACCAGAATGATGATTACCTAGAAATTATTTGAGAATTTTAAAGTCAATATAAAAACTTATTTTAAATGTTTACAGAGTGGTCCAATATTTGTAGCAGGACTATCAGACTTACCCTCATGATCAATTTTCAATAGAAGAGTTGAAAGGCTATGTAACCAAATTATCAGAGTGCTGCTGTCCGGTTACTTCTGGTGAAGGTTTCTTCAATAGAGAATGTGAGCAAACGCTCCTTACTGTGTAGAAAAGCCTTCTATTATTATATTCGAATCATTCAATGAATTACTGAGATGATTCAACATTTGGAATATTACATGCCAGAAGGACTCTCGGATCTGAAAAAGATATTTGTATGTATTTCATCTGAAACTTTCGAAATAGTTCATTATCCTAATAGTTGAATATTGACAAACATCCCTTCTTCAATAGAAACGTGAGGTTTCTCTAGCATATCTGCCCCATTAGTAAAAATTTCATTTGCATAGAGCGCAGCGGTTTCCTTCATGGTATATAACTTGTTGTGATTATTATGCAAATCATGAAATTGATCTTGATCCAACTCTTTCACGTTTTCCAGATTTAAATCCCATCGAAATTGCTTTAGATGTATTGGGACTAGTTATCAGTCATAGCACATTTTGTTCTTAAGTTCCCCAGAAAACCATAGACGTCTTTATTCGTAGTTTGTTACAAGGACTTAATGCTCTTATTTAATTAAGTTTTGAAAAGGGCGTGACGTGAAATGAATTGTAGCATAAATTTTAGAGAGCACTATCGAATGGAAACTTGCCCAATCAGGATGAGTTTAAGCGCTATGTCGATAAACTAACTCACACCGCCATCTGTTAAAACCTTAGTAGACTCATTGGTAATTATTTTCTTATATTCATCTCAGAATAAGTGAATAATTTGTAATACGTAAATATTATCATATATAAAGATGATTGTGATTTTGTATAATTTTCAGATAAAGTGCGCATTTTTTCGATTTTTTTTTTGGTGTGTGTCAGAAAAACACAATCGTAAACAAGCGAATAAATAGAATACTAGCGGAAAAAAACAAACCATGCCCGTTCCTTAATCAGGCATCTATACTAGCATCATGCCTTCTACGATTGCCACTACAGTGTGAGCACAGGAAATGTAACAGGGGGGACTATACTATCTTGCGTATGATTCAATAAACGAGTGAGAAAACCTGTGGAAAAAACCCTTCACGAGGACGAGGGTGAAAAGGAAGGGGGATTGGGACAGGAAAAATCTGTAAAAATGGAAAAAGAAAACCAGCAGAAAAATATTTCATCAAAACATACCTAACTCTTATATGTCTAAACTCACTTGAATCTAAGAACTTAACTAATGCTCCTCTGTTTTTCAACAGGGAACATCTCATATACCTTTTGGGAATGAAGCCCTACGTAGGTGTAGTCCTTGCCTTATCAACATACACCACGGGAAAAAAGCAGTAAGGGGGAGCAGTCCAAGCCTTATCTAAGAACTTAACTAATGCTCCGCTGTTTTCAACAGGGAACATCTCATACACCATTCGGGGATGTAGCCCATAATCACCTCAAGATTCAAAAACTAATCTCCTTAATAGACTTGAAGTTCCCAACCCAGTTAATGAAATTATCTGAAACGGGATGAATTTCTTGAAAACCACCCGTAAAATGGTAAATAGGACAATCGAGGACTAAAGGTCTTATTGTTTCTTCAGCCACATTCACATGCCGGACTCTCCGTAGTATTCCATTTGAACAATATATTATTATTACGACCATGTCCTCTCCTGAGACGATTTAATGTACACCATATTTTCCTACTTATATCGAAACCTGCAACCCTTTTGGAAGGATCCTCTATGAGAACTTTATTGAAAACATCAACTTCCTGCCATTCAGTTTTCCAAAGATCAACAGCCTTCACACGTCTACGCAAAAAGTCAATCGACCAAATAGGTTTCTAGATTTCAATCTCAGGCTAGGTGGATTTTGAAGACCGTGTATCATCGGAAAAACTTGTGGAAATGAGTGATACTTATCCCAAGACGATTTAAGAGCTAATTTCCTGCGAATATGGTAAGGAACTATATTACAAATAACCAGAAGCCATTGGGTAGCAGTTGAACTGATACATCCACTTAAATCTCTCATAGAACAGTTTAACTGAGAATCAATCTTATTGACATAAGCACTATTTAACCACACCTGACAGCAATATTTTGCTGCTGAATATACTAAAGCTAAAGCAGTAGTTCTCAAAGTAGAGACTCCGGCGACCCAATTAGATCCAGCTAGTTAATGTAGTATATTGTTTCTTTTTTCAACTTCTGACATAATTTATCAATATTTGAAATTTGAAAGTCAAAGAACGATCAAGCTTTACACCAAGATATGTTGGAGTGAAATTATGAGTTAATAGTGATTGATTGAAGAATACTCTCAGTTCCTATCCTTCTCATGATTATCCAGATCAAAACAAGAAACCTCAGTTTTCGAAGGATTTGGACATAAACGCCATTTTTTGAAGAAAATGTTCAGAATTTCTAAATCAGAAGGCGGTGTTTGTTCAATTGTTTCGAAGTCATAGTGTCGAAAAACCAAAGCAATCTCATCAGCATAAATAAACTTTGTAGAGGAAGTTTCAGGGATGTGAGACATATATAAATTGAAGCGAAGAGGTGCTAGAACAGATCCCAGAGGTAGGCCATCATTTAGAGTGCAACCGATAAAAACTCGAAGTCTTCTATCAGATAACATATTTTCAATTTACTGCACAATTTTTCCACATTGAAATACTTCAAAGAGTTTATAAACTAAACCATCCTTCGAAAGTGAGTCATATGCCGAAGAGAGATGTACAAATACAGCGCCGATTTTAAGTTTACCCTGAAATCCTGTCTCAATGAAAGTGGATGAACCTAAAACCTGATCAGAACAATTCCAGTTTTTTCGAAAACCTCCCTGAGAAGTGGACAGAGCTCTGTCAATGATTGGTTCTAACCTCTGGTAAAGAAGTCTTTATAAAATTTTGAAAGAAACAGAAAGAGAGCTGATAGCTCGATAACTACTAGGAAGTTCTGGATTTTCGCCAGGTTGGAGAATGGCAATAACTTTAGCCTTTCTAAATTCAACAGGAATACTACCTGAGCTGAGTATGTCATTGTAAAAGGATAGCAACCACTTTTTAGCGTTATTTCCTAGATGTTTAAAAAATTCAGGGAAAATTCCATCAAACCTGGAGCTTTACGAACTTTAGTACATTTTATTGCAGATTTGAGCTCTTCTTTCTCAAAAGGATTCGATAAATCCTCAACTGTAATAGCATCCCTCCTCGTTTTATGTAAGATTCGTTTCATTCTTTTCCTGACATATCTACTAATCTTCACACTTTTAGAGACATTAACCTAGATGCTACAGAATTCGGATTCATATTAGACGGAGTTTTTGAAACGTAATCAGCATTGCTTAATTTCCTCATCAAATCCCAGGAACTTCTACTAGAATGACGAAAATTCATACTATTCATTAACTCATTCCATTTATTGTTTCTGCTATCATTCAAAGAACTAAGGAGTACATGTGCTTTCTTTCTGGAAGCATTTTGCTGATAATCCTTATAAAAAACATTCGATTCCTCTGACCACCCAGGTATATAATCCTTTCGAAAGCCTCTGGGAATATGTTTTTTCAGCAGCATTTTTGACAACTCCTATAAACCGGAAATAATTTCTACCCAAGGGGGGAACCCATCTCAAATTACTATCTACCTGTTTAGTGAAATCATTCCAACGAGCTTTTTTGAAATTCCATCTTAGTTTTTCTAATGAATATGCAAATGTAAATTGAAAATCTAACGAAATAATTACTGGCCTGTGTTGACTGAGAGGAAAATCTGAAGTACTCTACGACGAACAGGAAGGGGAAATAATTCAGAATCGTTAGAAACCAGACAAAGATCAGGATTATAGTCACGATTCCATCTGGCAGAATGAAATGTGCCCTTTGCCTTCACATCGTATACAAGTTGAAAATCATTTGTTTCCATCCATTCAACTAATGGAATACCTCTTCTGTCGTTTTCTTTATAATCCCATTGATTGTGATGGCAATTGAAGTCACCACAATAGATAGCAGGTGGGGAAAAATAATACCAAAATTGATGGGCCAGATTTCGCTAGGAGATTTATACATATTAACGACAAACACATCCAAAAAAAATTGAACGCAATATAGAAAACACCACTACAACATACCCTTCTGTACAAGTTCAATATGATTGAATGATGAAGATTTTACATAGCAAGCAAGGCCATAAATAGGACTAAGGAGATAATCAAAAAGTACATAACCTGCGATATTTCGTCTTTCGCGGAGATGTTAATCCGTCGCAGTGTGAATCTCCTGAAGCATAATCACTTCCACCTTGTTCTTGCTTGCCAATTTTGAAGAATAATCGAATTTATCCTTGGAAATCCCAAAAAAAATTTGGGTGATGGAATCTATTAGCTAGCGTTTTTACTTTGGTTTCTTCGATTTTCAGTTGTTCATCAAATTGGAAGTCGTTTGTACGAGATACCGTATGTTTCTTTCATTTGTTGTAGTGTACTAGTGAACATATGAAATTTTCAAAAAATTTGTCATTTTCTTCTCCAATTGTGCGGTTTCATATTGTGCATATAATATAAATAAGGACTTGAATACCTGGTATTAGATCTCTTGCTCATATGGTGCACTTCGGTAAAATTCAAGTTATTCAAATTTGTAACAATAGCATATTGTCAGTGGGAATCATATCGAACGTATGGTAAAAATTAATTCGCCGAAATAATTGAATTTGCCGTTTAGTCTGAACTGAAATTGGTGAGTTCCTGATTGACGTTAATCAATGTCAAATAATAAATATTATGAATAAGGTAGTTGTTGCACTTACATAAGTTAAACCTGGTCTGACGAGATAACATGAAGTTTAACTAAGGTATAAAGTTTTAGTAATTGGTTTCATAAATTGAGTTTATATTTATTTCAACCACTAATGAGGATTTTAGAACTATTATTCACTTTATAGTCTCAAATTTATATGTGAAGTATTTGTTCATAATGCTTTATTTACCAGAATTCGTAAAATTTTAAGATTTCTGGACTAACCCAAATACAGTGCATAAAAACACTGCTCACAGAAAATTAAGCATGTATCCAGGAGATAAGTTCATAATACAGATTTCAGAATATTTTGGCTCAAAACTTTGGAGATCAGGATAGAGTTCAGACACTTCATAAAGTCTGCAAACGATGAGTTAAAAACCTTCGAAATTGATTTGATGGCAAGAAAAAGCTTTTCCATATATGATTCCTATAATATGGCGCCAGCAAAAGATCCATAGTGATGATTGTTACTTTTGTCCGTGTAATCAGGATATTATCAAAACGGAAGCAATCAATTTCATTCTCTATTCTGCCATCACGTACTCATCCCATCCCTCATTGGACCGAAATATCTGTGCCCAAGCCCTCTGCTACCTTGGAAGATATTCCAAGTTCTACTGTACCTAAAATCAATGACAAGTCAAGATTTGAATTTGAATATGACAGCAGTTCTAAATTGTTTACACAAGGCGAGGTAAATAAAAAGGTAAGAATCCTCCCAAAACGCTTCTGACTTGCTTGGATCGAGGCTCAGGAAGTTACTGCTGCAAGGAGTTTATTCCTCCTGATTTAGTTATTGTGAGAAGCAAATCACTTCGTAATTGACCCAAGAGAACGAGTTGGTTTGTTTATAGAACCCAGCATAATGGCATAATTTCATAGATTTTTCAAAAAGAAGCCTCAATGCAGTTGTTCTTCACAATGGCAGCTTTGATGTTTCCATTCCTGTCGGTCATTTCGTACATCTCAAGGAAATCTACAAGAACGTGGAATTGGTTCTCCAAAATTAAAATTGAAAACGACGGTTGGCAAATGTGCGGTGATTCAAGAAGCTTGAGCATGTGGCTCGGACAACAACCTGGGTCATTTCCAAGAGATGGAAATTGTTCAAATACTCAATATCGGAGTTTCCATGCGTTTCGGAGGCAAAGTTGAATCAAGGTGTTTTTATTGGATGATATATTAGACGGTGTATGTCTGATCCCTAATTCATGATGGATCCTCGAAGAGAAGGGTGGATCAGACAATAACAAAAACCCTAACTACAAACAAATCTTCCAAATAATATTAAAAGCATTTCAAGCTTTGGGTTGCTTAATGAGATTAAAAGTCCATTTTTTTCATTCCCATCTCGACTACTTTCCAAAAAATTCAAGGGAGGTGAGTGAAGAGCAAGGTGATCTATTTCACCAAGATGCTATGGAGATGTAAAAAGATACCAGGGAAGATGGAGCATCTCAATGATAGCAGACTACTGTTGGGCGCTTCAGAAGAGAGATTTTAAGTGTTTGATCTTTTATTTTAAGATGTTTAACTGTTCAATATAGACACCTACATTGTTAGGTTAGATAGCATAATAATCAAGTAAATTCGCAGATATATGTTTTGTTCAGTTGTATAATTCTTTACGCTTGAAGAATAAATCAATAATGTCGATTAACTAGTTCAAATTACGAATTGCATTTCCACTACCAAATCAAGAAGACATTCCTGTCACTCCTCAATTTATTCTGGATGCTATGCGAATAAAATCATTCCACAAACGACACCGTTGAACGGTCCGGCATTCTGGCCACGATTCGCATTCGACCAATTCATACTAGCCGACATACGTAACATCGCCAAAAACGTGACTCTATTTTTAAGTCATTAGGTCATCAGGTACGAAACGTAGTTGAATAAACAGGTGGTCATGTCTCATTAATATCGTTATGGCGTGATGGACTTCTATATGAACTTGTAAGGTTATACCAGGCGAATGGGGAATTGTTGTTTGACAAACTTTTTTAATTGTTTACAAGGTGAATCAGGGTTATTGGACCGTCATACGTAAATCATGGACAGAGAATTTGGTTTTAAGTAAAGAAAAGTTTTATAGAGATTTATCCGACAATGCTTCCTAAAGGGGTTCACATACGAGCAACAAGGTTGTCAACCTTACTTGTTGAGAACAATGTTGACATCAGTAGAGTTGCTTTTTTGTGGAACGGTGGTTTCTTTATTTGCAATCTGTTTAGTATTGAGTACGAGTATTCTGGTCCTGTATTCTGGACCTGAAAGAGATTACAATAATGACAAATAGCAAATATACCTATTTGTTTGAGTTTTTCGATGAGTTGAAATTTTTCCGGACTTTGGAAAATTGAATTCGGGAAATTTCAAGTACTTTTTATTTTTATCATTCATTTTATTTTTGGGATGCTTTTTTACATTTATATTATTCGCACCTAAGGAAAGGTAGGCCGTGTAAGATCTTGATGTATACAGGGCGTCTCAATGATAACGAATCTCTTTAAATGACTCGGCTGGTTTAGTGTTGCTTTAAATTTTCTGAAACTGGTCCATTTCAGATTGGAGAGGGACACGTTCCGTTTCGTTCTCCACTTATCAACCTCTTATCCATGGCAGTGTCCTCCTCAAATTTTTGAATAGGGAAAAGGAATTGAATCATATCTTTTCGAAAAGTTAATTCCATTCTCTATACGACCACGAAATTATTCGCTTTGTAAAATAACTTATAAGGAATTGAAATAGAGAATTGTTTGGAAAAAAAGTTGAAGAAATGACTTTATCAAAATATATTCTGTTGGTTTGGAAAACTTTTCTCTTTCCTTTGAGAGCGCATCATCACCCAACCCCTATCAACTACTACCCTGAAAGGTTGCTCAATATTCTGCATATTTCCAAATTCAACATCATTTTATGTTAAGATCAACCAAGTCGATTTTCATTTATCGATTAAAACACAAGAAATCTAGCCATTTCTTGGAAGAATGATATATCACGCTTCTGTTTCCCATTCGAGTTCAGCAGAATTATTAACTCTTCTTAATAGATCGTAACATAAAATGTTTCAAGAATTTTTCTTCTTATTTCTCAACATAATCTCCTTTGAGGCTGATACATTTCTCATAGCGGTGTTCTAGTCTAGTAATACCATCTCTATAGGCTGATTCGTCAAGTTCTTCAAAATACCCATTTACAGCTTCGATTACTAATTGGTAGCCCGCAAATCTTTCACCACCAAGCCTAGTTTTGAGGATAGGAACAGATAATCGTCACTCGGGGCTAGGTCTGGAGAGTAGGGAGAATGCGGCATCAATTCAGATCATAGATTTTAGCCATGGCAACGTGCGAAGAGTGCGCTAGTGCGTTATCATGATGAAACACATTTTTTCTTCTATAATGAGGTCGTTTAATTTGCACCTCGTGGCTAAAACGTTGCAATAAGTCTGCGTAGTATTGATCAGTGATAGTTTTACCTTTTTCAAGGTAATCAATGTATATAATACCTCTTGCATCCCAAAAAACAGTAGCCATAACCTTGTTTGCCGATAAAATTGTTTTTGGCTTCTTTCGAGTTGGTTCTCCTGCTCCAATCCACTGTTTAGAGGGTTGTTTGGTTTCAGGAGTGTAGTGGTGGACCCAGGTTTCGTCAACAGTAATGAATCGACGCAAAAATTCTCTTGGATTATTGGATTATGCCAAATTGGCGGTAGAAATGCAAACGTTGGTGCAAAATATTTTGCACACGTTCATATGACATCTAACAGGTCTCAGCTTTCTCACGCACTTTTGATCTGCGGTCTTCCAGCACTATGTGATGAATTTTTTCGTTCATAACTGCTCACTCGACCTATTTTAAACCCGGAAACCCACTGTTTAACGGTTGAATAGGATGTGGAGGATGTCCACAGGGTTGAATCAATCTCTTCTTCAATTTCCTTCGGCGTTAACCCCTTTAAATGAAAGTATTTGATGACAGCACGCTTTTCCAATTATTCCATTTTCACAAACAATGCAGAGGCTCCTTGTTCAGCGTGCTCTCAACGTAAACTAACATGGCGATCGGACTGAAACTATACCTACAAGCTATCTAAGGATTATACTGTAGCAAACCACCTTCGAAGTAGGCAAATTGGCGCCATCCCTTGGTCAGGCCGGAGACTTATCCATACAGCCTCGTATTCCCCAGAAATTACATTACTTCTTGAACCTAGTGCTTTGCCTTCCAGATCTTGTGGTATTTTATTCTCTTTTTTTGGTTCTATAAGACGTCTGCATCTCTTAGCCGTTATTCCATATAAACTTATGAAAGCAGATTTACATACTTATTTTTTACTTGTACTGATTTCCACATAATATTTGCAAGATATCGTTTTGTGTTTGCTGAATCATTGGCCCTCTTCGAGGTGTCTTTGGGTACAAATAACTCGATCATACTTTGAAGATGAATATCTTGTTCATTTTTAGTTCCAAAAGAATTGATTTGTTCAATCAAGAGAGCCTTATCGTCTTCAGGCAAACCATCGAAACACTTTTGGGAATATCTAGAATAGAACAATAAAATCAGTCGTCACCGACACATATTATTAGACATACAGGGTGCTTCAACGAAAACTAAGCAGAGGCTATATCTACCAAGATATTCATTTCTGATCAAAACGCAAGAACAGGTCAATTTTTGTTTCAAGGGGGACATCTTTCGGGGTACAAAACTTGCCTGAAATATCAACCGCCTAGGCAGGGGTTGTAAATCTTGAACATTTTGAATAGGGAAGATGAGTCCATTTGATTGGGCGTATGGCTGAGTTGACGGTGTGGTCCACTTCATTCAGCCAACGTCAGCAGTGGTGCACAGGCAGACGCGAAAGTGGCCGCGACGGTAACCTGTGCCAAAGTCCTCTCAAGTCTGTGCTGAACAGGAATTCGCTGACGCTGGTGGAAGGTCTTCCCAGGAAACCTTCCATTGTTGAGTGCACCTACAGCGCATAAAATGGGGCTGTGCGGGTACAGATGCCTATGTCGCGCCTCGCGATGATCTCCGCAGTCGGATGTCCCCTGAAGCTCCTGGGACGACTTCTGTGCACGGCTGTTCGCTGCTGAATGATGGATGACGCAATAAGATTGTTGTTTTATACCACAAAAACAAAAGAGGCAGAACTATTGTGGCGGTTAACGGTCCTATGTCTAAGCAATAAATTCGAAAAGGGCACATCTCTCAGAGTTTTTCCCATTTCGAAATTATTTCTGTGCGCGCCATAACATCTAGTATAGAGCGAATATCGAAGTATTTACAAGTAACGACACGAAAAAAAGTATTTGATAAAATGTTCGAGATGTGCCCTTTTCGAAATTTCATATTCAATTAAATTTGAATTAAAACTCAAAAAAACATATCTCTACTTTAGTTGCAACCTTGTATACTTAAAACCATCTACGGAATCCTTGTTACGCGAGACCAATTCGCAATTGGAAGATTTTGTCATTATTCATTGGCTTTGTGAAAACCATAAATTCTTCATGAACCATAAATTCATCGAAACATTCAAACCAATACCCCTATTTCCTCGACTCACTCATTATAAACATGTCACAAAAATTCTGACGGGCTGAACGTGCTTGTAAGTTATGGAGAGCGTTCAGAATCTAAATAGGCCGGATATAACCCGGCACCAGTCCTAAGTGACTGATCGTCCCGTCAAACAAAGATATGTAGTCGTAAGTTGGGAGTTCTAAGAGGCCATAAAGATAACATCTTCCGAAATAGAGTACTCCGTCTATCGTGTACACAGTACATCGCTAAAAGGATTCACATCGGAAAATTCATGTTGCCACCGGGTATTTTAAGCGGACCTAATCCCGAAGTCTATTTACGAGAGTCCACGGTATCCACGATGTGGCGGCAAAATGACATGTTGGAAACGGGATTAAAATATTTGTTTGAAATAGATTTTACGGTTTACGGGTCACGGCTAGTCATATTTATTATGTAAGTAGAAACGATAAAGGAGCTATGAGATTTTCGTTACTCCGTTATTATTTTCAGATAATACTAGTACTGTAGCCGGCTCGGTTGCGTATGGGATATGATGCTCGTTTCCTACGCAGAGTTACCTGGGTTCAATACCCACAAAGTCGGTGCGATTTTTCGGATTCTGGGAATCGCTGGAGTGTCCATCTTTCGGAGGAGATGTAAAATGTCGATCCTGTCTAACAGAAATGTATTGGACATTAAAGATCCCTTCCCTCGACACGAGAGGGGTTTGGCAAAATTCCCGGGTTAGTGAGGTGACAGAATTCCCCGGCGTGTCATTAACCGAAAGGCAGAAACAGAGCACGTTAAAGGAAAAACAAACAAACAAACTAGTACTGTATCGATACTTACCCTTATACGACCACAACTGTTCTGTGCATTAATATGATCAATAAAGCGTTAGAAAGTTTAATTTAGTAGCTTAGAAAAATTTGAGGAGAAGGATCGACTATGGATAAAACATCCATATTTTTTCAAAACATCGAATAAATTAGAGTCTACTATTTTAATTGGGGATTTCATGGATAAGGACGAGTTATATGCTTGGAGTAATACTCAAGTAATCTGTTTCAATTTATACAGGGTGTTACATAATAGTATGTCACAACTTGAGGGGGCAAATCTACGTGAAATTTTAAGAAAAAAAGTTCATATAAACATAGGTCTTCGTTACGGAGCTACAGAGTGTTGAAATATTCAGCCCAAATTTGGAATGCAAGCTGTTTTTTACAGCCTCCATCACTACACGTCCTAAATTTTAACTAGAATCTACAAGGTGTTTTCTTTTCCGGAGCCATGTCTTCTTTTGCCCTTTCAAACTTTTTTGCAATACGCCACTGATCAGCGTACAATCAAGTTTCGTCATCTTCGTTCAATTTAGAAACTTTTTTGACACTTGTAATTTTTTCGTATCTCCAGTCGTACTCGAGCAGAAAGTTATTGAACGATTGTATGGATTCGCTGAATTGAAAGCACTTCTAATAAAAAAAACGACTAGTAGGCTTTGATTTCTTTTCATTTATATATTTATTTTGACAGTTGCTGAAGTTGAACCAGTGTCTGCTCGAATTGTTTGTTAAATTAACGATTAGTTTTAAGACTTCTGAAGTTATTGCTGTAAGAAAAATGGCTAATTTTACGCTGAATTGGCTAATATCCAATACATGTACGGTCTGGCTGACGGAAACACAACAGAAGCTAGGCGATTATATCAGGTCCGCTTTCCGAATCGAGTAACCCCAGACAGGCGAACATTTTCAAACATCCACAGAAGGTTGAGGGAAACTGGTACTTTTACAGCTAAGCAGAAAAATCTTTGGTACTCTTTATGTACACACGACAATAATACAACATAAACAGGCAAGCTATTGCACCAAGCTATTGCTAGTGCAATAGCGACAGAGAAACGAGTTTTTTCCTCAGGTTTTTTTACTCGTTTATTGAATCATACACAAGATAATATGGTTTCTCTGTTACCTTTTTCTGAGCTCACACTTGTGTTTTTCTAACACATACCAAAATTATAGATATAAGCATTTATTGTAAATACAATTATTCGAATTTTTGTAAATCCTCTCTTTTTCAAAAGAATATATATCATCAAAAAGGTGCACCTCAAACTATGAGAACTCCAGATATTTAGAAAGCAGTTTTGAATTGTATTGATTTTCATCCTAATATGAGTACAAGAAAAACCTTGGCCATCAGTTGAATACTTCACATGTTCTAGTTTGGAGGACTTTTTATTGTACCCGTTTCAAATTCAACGCGTCCAAACTCTACTTCCTCGAGATTTTCTTTCAAGACTGAATTTCTGTCGATGGTTTTTAGATAAAATTAGATAAAATGCTCATTTTGATAGTGAAATAATGTTCACAGACGAAAAACTTTTCGAGAACTGCTATCACAAATTTTCACAATAATCATTATTGGGCTGAGGAAAATCCTCATCTCTCATTATCAAGAAAAATTCTCACTAAATTTCTGGGTCGGAATAATTGGAAATTATTTGACTGGTCTATTTTTTTCCCTAACAGACTAAACGGTCCCGCTTATGGGCAGTTTCTTGAGGAGGAGTTACCTTTATTGCTCGAGGATGTGCCACTTTTGGTGAGAAACATAATGTGGTTCATGCATGACCGCACACCAGCATTTTTTAGTGTAGAAGCTAGGGAATTCTTGAATAATACATTCAACAACCGATGGATAGGTCGAAGTGGGCCAGAACCATGGCCTCCTAGGTCCCCAGACTTAAATAGTTCAGACTTTTTCTCATAGGGATATCTTAAAAGTTTAGTTTATACTACTCCAGTGAACACTGTAGTAGAATTGGGAAATCGAATAATACCCTCTTGTGACATGATAAGGAATATTTCAAGCAATTAATATGGTTTCTAATTGTTCTATTTTTCAAATTTGATATTGAATAAGTATAAGTTGTGTCTCAGATGACGAGCTATCAAAATAAAAGCAAATTTTGAGCATACCTATCGTGTATTTCTATTATTTTTTTTTATTTAGCGAATGATATACAATTCAAATTCAATAATTTTCACTCGAAAACGTGTTTCCGTCAGCCAGACCGTACATGTAATGGATATTAGCCAATTCAGCGTAAAATTAGCCATTTTTCTTACAGCAATAACTTCAAACTTCTCAAAACTAATTGTTAATTTAATAAACAATTCGAGCAGACACTGGTTGAACTTTTACAACTGTCAAATTGAATAAATAAATGAAAAAAATCAGAGCCTACTAGTCATTGTTTTGATTAGAAGTGCTTTCAATTCAGCGAATGCATACAATCGTTTAATAATGTCTTGCTCGAGTACGGTTAGAGATACGAAAAAATTACAAGTGTCAAAAAAGTTTCTAAATTGAACGAAGATGACGAAAATTGATTGTACGCTGATCAGTGGCGTACTGCAAAAAAGTTTGATCGGGCAAAAAGAGAGATGGCTTCGGAAATGAAAACATCTTATGAATTTCAGTTGAAATCTAGGACGTGAAATGATGAGGCTGTAAAAAATAGCTTGCATTCCGAATTTGGGCTGAGTATCTCAAAAACTGCAGGAGTTTTGAAGAAGAAAACATTTTTTCCGTAAATTTCAACACCCTGTAGCGCCGTAACGAAGCTTTTGCGGACCTATATTTATATGAACTTTTTTTCTTAAAATTGCACGTAGATTTACCCCCACAAGTTGTGACATAATATTAAGTAACACCCTGTAGTAAAACAAATACAAATACAAATGTATAGATTTTGCATTTTTCTTCTGTAACAGCATAATATCTTATAGCATAAGATATTATGTCATTGCTTCTGTCTTTGTTTCTAGACGTACTATCTGTACGAAGTTCAAAATATCTCATCGTTGTCCTTGCGAGGGATCCTAATTCTTAAAGTTTCCTCTTATACTCCTTAGTAGCCGATAAGTCTCGAAGCTTATGTAACTGATACATTTTTCATAATAATCTCGTCATAATCACTGATACTTGGAACCTTTCGAAATCTCCCATTAAAATTCCACAAATTCAAGGTACCCCTGTCGTATAACATTTCAAGTCATAATCCCCTACGATCCTTTTCAACTGAAAAGAGCGGCGGTCTGTCATAATTTTCCGTCTAGCCACCCGTTTGTTCGTTAAGGACGGGGTGGGGCGAAGGTTTTCGAGAGTAGCAGCCCATTCGATTCCGCGGCACACTATTCGATTACATACCGTCTGTGCATCGTGACGATCGTGTCTGTAATAGAGAGCGGTCCGCGCGCATAGAAAAAAAATTACGAACTTGAGTCCTTCAACTCAACAGGTGCTAAGTTGTCGATTTCGTGGGGTGGGGCGAAGAATATGGAATAGCGACGAACTCTTTGAATGGATCAGCGTGTGCTTAAGATCAACATTACGGAGTTTCGATGTTTACCGAACTTGTTGATGTGCGTTTTGTGGCGAAACGTGGTTAGTGAACTCGTGACTAAGGTGGTGTTGGATGAGTGACAATTCTTGCTGTGTGGATTCTCAATAATCAATTTGACTTTTGTTGAAATATTTGGGACATTTTGAGAATATTTGAAATTGGATTAATTATGTAGCCCAGTCTTTAGATAGTATGACATTTCGATTCAAATCATCATAGAGTATTAAGATATTTATTATATATCTTCTCCTTTTCGTCATGTTGAAGACTGAATTTGGATTAGATATTCAACAACATGACATCTACAACTGAAAGTGCACAGAAAAATATTATGATTGGAATTTTACAGTGAACAGCGATTTACAGGAATCAAGTTTAGTGATTAATTATTGTTAGTTGAACAAAGTTCTGTAAGAACACGATGTTTCAATGATTACCATCGGAAAGTGTTGAAGATATGCCAGAAGCATAAGTTGATGAATGTTCCTTGACTGGAACGGTCGACGAAACAACAATTAACCAACAGGATGCCTCTGAGCGCCGTTTGTGTCAGCGTAAGTGACTTCCCAGTTCAATGAATTGTTTTAGTGCCATTTTCCGGTATCAGACTCTACTTAACTGGTATGGCGTCGTTGATTTTTACCTCGATTAAAATAGTTGATATTGTCTCAAGGTTGAGGTTCACTTGTAATTTATTATCTCAACGTTCTGAGTATGGTCGAGTAATTGAATTGTTCTACGGTTCACTTCGGAAAAGTAAAGTGGAGTAATTTTTCGAGTTGTGCTTGATAGTTTGAATGGATATTTGTGATGTGAATTCATGAAGAATTTGGGATATTTCGAATCAATTTATTGATATTTCTATACAGCTTGAGATTCTCAAAATATCGATAAAGGCGAACGACCAATTTACGTTGATATGGTGGAGTGAAGCCCAGATTTTTGTTGGAAGCGTTTAGGAACATCGTATAGATTAATATGAGTTGTTGAATTGGGTTGAAAGACGAAAAATTTTCAAGGAAACAAAAACAAAATCACTCAAACGTCGTTTTCTTCGTTACGAAATTGGGTACGAAAAGTAATTGTTTTATCGTTTGACAAAACATTCTACTCAAGAGAGGTTTTTAGACATAATAATACCTTGGCTGATAATACTCAGCATGTCCTCTTCATTTGTGAGTGACCTGATGGGTGGGTTATTGATAATCTTTGTACTATTGATATATTGGAACTATACACACAACCAAGTTTATATGGAATCACCCGACATTTTGAATATTACCTAAGGGATTTTGAAAATTTCGAAAGTTCATGAGAATTGATCCTTCTTGAGATATTTCAATTGAAAAAGAAATAAATTGAGGTTTATTTCAAGAAAGAAATAAATGCCAGAAAACAAGCGTGTAGTAAAAAAAATGGAAATAGTTTGTTTGTTTGTTATTCCTTTAACGTTCTCTATTTTCGCCTTACGGCCAATGACACGCCGGGGAATTCTGTCACCTTAAGAACCCGGGAATTTTGCCGAACCCATTTCGTGTCGAAGGGATCTTTGTTGTCCAACAACACATCAACATCTCCGAAAGATGGATACTGAAGGGATTCCAGGAATCTGAAAAATCGCACCAACTTTGTGGGGAATTGAACCCAGGTATCTCTGCGCAGGAGACGAGCATCCTATCATCTACGCCATCAAGCGGCTAACGCCAAAACGTTGTTTTGTCATGAGTAGGTGTTTTTTCTCGACCTCGGTAGCTTGTATTACCTCCTCTTGCCCTGATACAAGTCTGAATCGGTTTAGGCATGCTTTGGATTGGGTTGTCGAGCTCCTCTGGGTGATATTATGACACTCCTCTGTGGCGGCTTGGTTGAGCTGTTGTGGGGTTCTCGGATTATCCTGGCGCGATTAAATTTTCCTTTTGAGATTATCCCATAAATATGCATAAATGTTCGATAGGATTAAGGTCTGAGGAGCAAGCTGGCCAGTCCAAAATAGCGATTCCCTCTGTTTCAAGATATAATATCGCGCGAGGTTGCTTTCGCCAGAGTCTCATTATTGGCTTCAGCACTAGGTCCACGTAATTTCTAGCCGTTACACTCGTAGGAAACGAAATCAACTCTGTTTTGCCTCCCAGCATAAAGTCACCCCAAAACATCACACTGCCCCCTTGATATTTCGGAACTTGTCTTGCTGCTTGCAGTCCAGGTTGTCTTCCACGACCCCTTAAAACCCGAATCAGGCGGTCATCTGATCGAACACCAATTCTGGTCTCATCCGAAAAAAGAACATCACGCCAATTCTCAGTATTTCAATTGTGGTGCTCGATACACCAATTAAGTCTGTTAATTTTTTGTTGTCTGGTTAGCTCTGGAACACTTAAGGGCCTTCTGCTGTATAAACCCCTTGAAAAAAGTCTTTGGCGTGTCGTTTCGATTAATACACCGATGCTTCGAGAAATTGCCTATGGAGTATGGGGTGCGACGTACTAGTGTCTCTTCTTGCAATTTGGCACAAAAAGCGGTCTTGTTCTTCAGAAGTGATCTTCTTAAGACTTCTTCTAGGCCTATTTTGCAAAGATTGTATCTCCACGTATCAGGCGTAGGTTTTTGAAATCACCCCTGTGATACCACCATTGTGACTGCTATATCCCTCTGTGTCATCCCTTCTTCAACAAGAGCAATTATTCGACCCGTTGCACATCAGACAATCCAACGTATGGCATTTCCAATTATGATCATAGGCTTTTTTTAAATTTTGAAATTCATAGTTTCAAATCTGAGCGACGACTTAGTACAATATCCCGAACATTCTTTACAAGTAGTCGAAGATCCATGGTTAGAAACAATCAATAATGTGAAATACTGAGTGATTCCATATAAATTTGGTTGTGTCTAATCCACAAGATTAACAAATATATGCTACTAGTCCTTAATTCCTCGCGGTTAATATTTGAATACACTTACAACCTTGTTGAGGCGCCACATATTTCAATCTGTGTGTCTAAGGGTCGATTTCTTTCCTCCTTTGGAAACTTTCTAACCTAGTTCCAATTCATAAGTTTGGTCCAAAATTTGAGATTACCAATCATCGACCAATATCTATCGAGTACTTATGAAATTCTGAGTTACTGTTGTGCCACATTATGTCTGCTGTTGTTGGTGGGTAGCATGGCTTTATACGTGACAGGCTATTGAGAGCAACCTTTTCTACTTTACTATGTTAGTTCCTGTATTGAGGATGGGCTTTCAGTGGATTGCATATAAACTGATTTTGAAGAAGCGTTTGATAGGGTTCTGATAAAAGGTTTATTATACAAGTTAGATCGTTTTTAATGCCTTCATGACCTTCTTTCATCATGCTTGCGTGATTTGCTCTCCGATCGATCTCAGCTTGTTACGTCCAATGGCCTTTTCTCGGATCCCTTCGATGTTTCATCCGATGTTGGCCAAGGTACTCTATTTTCTGTCTTCTATCGATTCAGAACGGATACCCCGAAGTGGTAAGTTGCCAGAGCCATATCAGGTGAATGCGTTGTTGTTCCATGGTATTTGTTGGTTGTTTGGTCAAAGAACAAATCACAATAATGGCCTTCCGAGATGGTGCATTAGCGGGGTGTAGAATCCATGAGTTTTCTTTCCACAAATCAGGTCTTTTTCGACGAATTAGGTCTCTCCGACGTCTCATAACGCTCGGGTAATACTCTTTGTTTACCATCTAACCTGAGTGCACAACATCGCGATAATCAAAGCAAAAGCATATCTTCAGCAACCTTTATGCATTCAATTTCTGAAGAAAATATGGAATCCTGTGTTCAGTCTCAACGATTTTTCAATTTTCCCAGAATCAAGAATGGACTGCGTGATGAGGTCAGCTTTCGTGGTGAGTGGAGAAGCTGTTAGTGCCTTTCAAAAGGCTATTTCGAATTTAGCAGCAAACGATTGGAATAAGTGCTTCCAGAATTGGTTTCAAAGAATGCAGAAGGGTATAAATCTTCGCAAAGAAAACAATTGAATCTTGAAAAGCTCTCAAATGTTTAATTCTAGCTCTAAATGCAAAACTTGGAAAGACATCCTTCGTATGGAGAGTATTGAGTCTTCTGTTTGACATATTCTCGTTGTTGCAACTGTTAGAAGCACATAAAGACCGAGTTCCTGAATAAGAGTTAAGCGTTTTAAAAAATCTTAGCCATAATGTAAGTCTAATACATTTAATCCGGCAATTCCGATAAAATCCCTGTAAGTGGAAGTTTAGGTCAAGCCAGCTAGAAACAAGTATCGCCAAGGTCAGCTACAGATGTACAAATGAATTTGCATAAATAAAATCGATGTGGCCTAGAAAACGGCGTGGAAACTTGAGAACGCTAATATTAAAGTGTTGGAACAGTTTGAGTGAGTAATTGGTCGAATTATAAAGATATTATAAATATTCTCTGCTGGGTGTTCTCCATCATGTTAATACTAACATTCTAATAGTTTTGCGTTTAATTGTATAATTTTATGTGTTGATTTGACGCCGGATTTAATTCTGCGTTAAATCGGGACGTATTGTTTATAAATGACTCGGTGGACTAGAAAATACCATATGAATTGAGATCAATCACATAAATCCACTATTTTCCTGCTCGCGCAATTCGAATAGAAAAGTCACGCATGGTCTGTTATGAGTGTAGAGATTTCACAGACGTAATGTGCGTTCAGGCTTTTCTTCTTCCTGATTCTCTCTGCAGATTGAGAGCCAGCATTCCGCAATTAACACTATTCTAGCAAACTCTATGAATGGTAGTTATACTATTTTACCTGCCGTAGGTGAAACGGGGATTCATATTCCCATCGAGGGTTTCTTCGGGCGTGCCAAGAAGTCGAAAAGCATCGAAATTGAGGCTTAAAACGTGATCGCAACTGGTCTGCCGTTTTGATATTATAAAATATATAATTTCTTTTATAGAAAAATTTAATGACAGACACTTATTCCGGTTCATACTATATTTAATAGAATTTCAAAGCTTCGAAAATTTTATACAGATTATATATGTTATTTATATTATTATTAAATATAGTCTGTTCACGTTAAGTTTAAAGTGACGTCATCAACCAGTTTTCTCGGATGTTGCCAATGTTTCCCAAAATTCCTATTTAGTGCGACTGTAAACTACCCCGAGACGACTACCCTCTTTAGTTGTCACTTGCAAGTGAGAATAATGGCGCAGCTAGTTCAAGCGGTGAGTTGTCGTGGGCTAAACGACGCTGAATTTTTTGGATGGGAAGAAGAAAAAATTGCGCCACTAGTTTATCTGCAAGTCAGATAGAAAATTGCACCCGTGAAGGAAGACTAACTAAAACGAGCTTTCAATGGTAAGAGGGTGGATCTAGTTGAATTCTTTCCTTTCAAAAAAAAAACAAAACAACAGGGTCGAGCACACAAGTGTTTGAAATGATACACAACTTTAACCAAAATGTTTTCTTTAATTCTCTACTAAATGTATACAAGGGTTGGTGTTATAATAACAAAAAAAAAATGACTATGGAGGGATAGATGAATGCAGGCAATGTAGTTATAAACAGTCAAATTATAGGTAATAGCGTAAAGCACTTAATTCATTTCACAAATACCTTAATCATAGCAACAAAAATGCCTCAACAGGCCTTATACCCCTAAAACGTGATCACGAGTTGAGTCACACCAGTTATAAAACAGAACTAAGTATATAAGTAAATGAATTGCTATTCGGAACTTTAGTTGTTGAATTTGACTTTGACTCACAACAGGGAAGATAAATGAATATGTTATTGCAGTAATTTTATGGACCGAGATGTGAAAAAAAAAACTAAAACCATGAATAAGAATGGAAATCAATTTGGGAGGCTTTTACTTGATAAAATTCCATTATCAATAATGAAAACAAGTAATGTGTTTTTGTTTGGAATTTTACTTAATAATTATGATTCGTAACGCGTTTCACTACACCGTAGCTTCTTCAGACGAATGAATCTACAGAAAATAAGAATGAGAATATAAATATAAATGTTCTTAAGTAATTAAAAGCTTATTTGGTTGATTCTTCTAAGTGGTTATTTATGACAGGTATATCGAATAAAATTAAGGAATAGATTGCTCCCCGAAGATATTCAATAGAGGTGAAGGGCTTAAATCGACTTCATTGATGAGTTTACCTGAGTGTTTGTATTTGTTGATTTCTAAAGTTTCCCAAAGATCTACCTTCCAATATTTATTATCTGTATGCAAAATTTCAAACTGTGGGTCGAAAGAGTTATTATTTTCAAAGAGATGATTCACGTATTCGCAATATTCTAATATTAAAATTTCTATGTCTTCTACTAATGTAGAAATTTTCACAGTCATTGCAATTCAATCTATAAACACCTGATTTATTGTTTTTACCTGATTTGGTTCTATTATTTCTTATATATTTGCCTAAATTATTATTAGTTTGGAAAGCTATGTTGAAATTATTGCTACTCAAGAATGATTTCAGTTTCTCACTTGTGATGCCAACGTAGGTTAAGGTGTTGAATTTTTGTTTCAATTTATTCACAGGGTAAACTTCATTCAATGCGATTCTACTTTGTTTTTTTTTAAATATTATTTATTAGTTTGGGATTGTAACCATTATTTTTGGCTATTTGTTCAATCAAATTTAATTCTTTGTTGAAATTTTCTGGTGTTAACGGGATGTTAATCAATCTATGAATAAAACTATTGAATGCTGACATTTTATGTTGATACGGATGACACGACGAGTTATGTATTATAATATCTGTATGTGACTTTCTTGGACTTCTCAGTGGATCACCACTCGTTATCTTTGCCATAATATCGTTAATGGATGAAATGCTTACTTGTAAAACACTCTCTACCCTCTATTAGCACCACAGTTCATAGTATGTAGATGTGTAGACAATTTGGAAACCAACAGATGGACAAGTTAAATTGTATCATAATATTTCTTTTTTAAGGGTGGAAGGTCAATTTCTTTTATTAATTTTAGTGATACTTACATCTGTTACAGCTGTAAGGGGAGAAGAGGCCCCCCATTATCTCGTTCTTGTTGGAAATAAATGCATAATAATGCAATCATGTTTTGGGCTTGGCTCGAGAAAGCTCTTGGCATTTTTACTATTTATATAGAATAAATATTCGAGACACTGAGTTCTGAAAAGAACTGACTTTGAAATAATGATTCAAATATTATCGAAGCTTCGAGGAAAACATTTCAATCCAATTTCAATCAGCACAAGGAAGCGAACTAAAATAAACAATAAAAATACGTCAACGCCGCATTTCAATGCCAACTGTCATAACCAAATGTCACCATATGTCACTAGTAGTTCGATTGCGTGAGACTAGTTATTTTGTTCTTGTCCATTGCAATCTTTTCCAACCAGACATCCCTAGCTATGACGTCTCTTTAAACTTAACGTGAACAGACTATACATATATTTACGAGAACAGATTCAGAGGTCGGTTCTGATATGCGGCAGACCACATAAGAATGTATTGCTCGTGCTCTATCTCAAGATGGATTAATTTCGGCAGAAAAAGCTGAGATACGTAATATTTTGATTGCAGGGAAAAATTTTCTGAAGTGGTTCGGAGCATGTAAAATCAACTTTCTACGCTTAGCAGCACATACGTCAAAAGTGATTATAGGGAGAGTGGATCGAGTGACATATCTTTGGAAAGCTCTTCCAATTGTCTATTCAAGATTTGTATATTTTCGAACATTAAAATCATACAGATACAATGATACAAAGGCGATGGTCGAAATGTTTTTTGCTCATGGTTTTACTTTTTCATATCTTTAATATGTAACCTAATCAAAATTTTCCGTCACTGTACTGTCCTGTATTATCGTTTTTGATCTTTCCGTTATCCTTTTTCGGTTTTTAAAATGCGTTTGTCGGAAAAGTTTAGCGATCGAACAGAAAGAACACAAGGAATTAAATCAGGAAAATTGGGGCTTTTTTTTGTTCCTTAACCGTGCTCTATTTCTGCCTTTCGGCTAATGACACTTCAGGGAATTCTGTCACCTCACTAACCCGGGAATTTTGCTGAACCCCTCTGGTGTCGAGGGAAAGGATCATTAATGTTTAACAAATCTCTGTAAGACAGGACCGACGGCTTTACATCTTCGAAAGATGAATAATTGGAGTCTTATTTGGTATATCACAATTAAGTCGAAATTTGGAGTTTGCCAATGATGTTGGTTTCTTTCTGTTTTCCTTTAACTTCTCATAATGTTCAGCAAGAACCATGATGCACAATTACGAACATTGCTTAGTTGTTATTTTGGTTTTTCGATCGTTTGTTTCATGTCATTTCTTCGGCTGATGAAGATGGGTCGAATACCAGTGTCAAGACTCTCGTTGCTGCCTGACAGTTTTTTGGCACCAAGTTCACAGGCAAGCTCGGTTAATTGATAAATTTTTTAACTTTTTAACAGATGCAAATAAGATGTCAGTCAACAATTTTCCAATTTTGATAACTCATTGGAGAGCCTGGAATGTTGGCAGTTTGTCACTTTGTTATCTTTGTGGAATACAGATGCATGCATTTTTCCGATACTTCTAATTAATAAGAAGAGAATCTAACGTAGACTGCATTTATTGAAAAAAAAGAAAAGTCGGCATGCTTTAAATGAACTGTTACCGTCTTAAACGTCAAAAACAAGATAATTACAGAAGTGAGATTTTAACGAGAAAATGTAAATCAAAATCGAGTATTCGAAGCGCCACATGTCGGTCGTTTAATCAACTTTCTAATTAAGGTATTAGTGGGTGAGAATCAAAAATCTTAATGTATATTTCTATGTAGGTTTTAATGAATAATTACAAATATTACCCATCCAATGAATCATCATGTTCAAGCTTCGAATTAATTTGTTTTTCTTCCGGTTTCCTTGGATTGGGTTACACACCATCGGTAAATTTGTTTTGGTTGTTTTTTACATTGTTAACCTTCGATTTTATTCACTTTAGTTCGAATATTCCTTGACCCTGCAGTTTCTTTAATTGGAGGGAATTTTCCATTTGGATGTTTATTTGTAGGTTATTCAAAGATTGAGTGTTAACTTGGTTGTTAGTTAGGAATATTTAGATAATATATCATCTTATATTCATATTCACACTTAGGTAACAATATAGGTATATTTGATATTTCTAGCTTCGTTACTCAACTATTGGTAGATAGTGAAAAATACTGAAAACGGTAAATCAAAGTATAATTTAAATAAATCGGTATTAATAAAAACTGGATGTCCCTTCTTCTAGGTGAAATGTATTTCAAATCCAAATTCCATCAATTCATACTCGAAATAATATTATAACAGAAACATCCCATTGAATGAGTTTTAGGAACTCAGTTAATAGAATTACCTCATCGTGAGTTGATTTTTTTTGGGTTCTAGGCTTATTTAATGTTCTACATTTATTACCACAAAACTTTGGTTTTCACCCCGGTTCATATCGGAGCTGGGATTATACTCCTTAACCAGATGTGAAGAGGTCATAAAATGCTATCTTGGACAGAATGACGGAGAAAACTAGCATTATCTCTTCAACACTCAGTACAGTAACATCTCACCCAATAAATATTTTTGTGACGTACTATCAATATCAAGCATACAACAGCATACTTAATTACATGTAGAAATTTTCATATTAGTGTAGTGAAATCAATATATGTATATATATTATAAGTAGAACCTAACGTGGCAATAACCAAGCAATTCCGCAATACCATTCACTCGCCTAATACTTGTATTGGGTATCATTCTCATAAGCTTACGTTTCGTCCTGTAATGAAACGTTTGTTGCAAATATGCAACTTTTATTCGCGATGTGGTTACTCTTTTTGCATGAAATAATTTCAATAGTCCATTCACGATTGTGGTATTTTGGATGTTCGAGAAAAACGCACCAAGCTTGGACTTTTTTAATAGGAAAAGAAAGAAGTTCTTACTCCAAAACTACCGCCCTGTTGCACTTCTACCCATTATGTCCAAAGTGATGGAGAAAGTCTTGAATGATGAAATCATCAAATATCTTAAGTTATTATTAACGACCGTCATTATGGTTTTCGCAGGCAAAGATCGACAGGAGATCTGCTCATGTTTGTACATCAACGATGGAAAACCATGTGAAATCTAGAGCAATAGCCGTCGACATCTCTAAAGCCTTCGATAGGGTTTGGCATGTAGCTTTGTTGAATAAACTTGCTGCATATGGGCTTCCCGAAAAATTGCGGGGTCGGATAAGTAGCTTTCTTTCAAATAGATCAATATAAGTTGTGGTCGACGGTATAACATCTAACTGTTTCCAGTTGCAAGCAGGAGTACCTCAGGGATCCATTCGTTCTTCTTTCTAGTAGTTGTAGTCTGCGGCCGATTACAGCTGCGAAATCTCAGCGTCAGAGATGTCAACAAATTTACAACTTAAACTCTGACTTACAGAGGATGTCTGAGTGGGGTCAGTTGAACCTGGTGAGCTTCAACGCGAGCAATGTATATGTAATGGATATCAGCCGATTCGGCGTTAGTAAGTGCTTTCAATTCAGGGAATGCATATAATCGTTTAATAATTTTTTGCTCGAGAACGGTTGGAGATACGAAAAAATTACAAGTGTCAAAAAAGTTTCTAGATTGAACGAAGATGGCGAAAATTGATTGTACGTTGATCAGTGGCGTACTGCAAAAAAGTTTGAAAGGGTGAAAGGAGACATGGCTTCGGAAAAGAAAACACCTTGTAGATTCTAGTTGAAATTCAGGACGTGTAATGGTGGATGCTGTAGAAAATAGCTTGCATTCCAAATTTAGGCTGAATATCTCAAAAACTGCAGGAGTTTTGAAGAAAAAAAACGTTTTTTCCGGAAATTTTAACACCCTGTAGCTTCTCCGTAACAAAGCTTTTGCCGACCTGAATTTATATGAACTTACTCTCTTAAAATTGCACGTAGATTTACCCCCTCAAGTTGTGTTATACTAGTATGTAACACCCTGTATGCGTACGAGCCCGAACTCAATAACAATCTACAGTATGGGTCTTTCAAGATAAGCCAAATTGTCGCCTGTTTTTCAGGAAAACCGGACATGTCACCACCATATTATTAGAGCATCGTAGAACGGTCAATTCTGAATGGTGTCCAACTATTTGTTTGCCGCAAGTGTTCGATGAGTTGAGGAAATAAAATCTAAGAACTAAAATTATTCTACATCATGACAATCCAAGCTCACACACATCAGCGCATACGTTTCAATATTTAAACACCCATAATATTGAATTAAGTGGCCATCCATCTTATAGCCCCGATTTGGCACCTAACGACTTATTCTTGTTTGCGAACATCGAGAAAAAACTGCTTGGGCAACGATTTTCGATGGATTGGAGGTATTTCATTCGTAGTGGCAAAAGTGTTTTGAAAATTGGTTTAAGCGCATGCAAAAGTGTTTCCATCTTCATAGAGAATATTTAATAAACAATAAAGCTAATTTTTTCCATAAGTTGATTGCTTTTTTTGTCAGGTGCAAAATTTGAAAGGCAGCCTACGTACCAATGAAATCGAATTTAACGCACTACACTAGCAGAAATATATCGTGCAGTTCAAAGTGCGAGATCATTGAATTAGGGTGAACGTTTTGAGAACCGCTGCTTTCACCATAAACCAGTTCTTCCCTGTTCGTATTCACGCAGGCCTCGGAGTACAATAAATTTATTTCGAATTATATCGTCTATTGTGTTGAACCTCTTCATTATAACCTTCTGCCACCTATTATGTGATATCTATTTGTGATATCACTTTTACATTACCACAACTGTTGATGTTTACTTCAATCAGTATGCAACGGCAGATGGTTCGATTTTGTTTTGTTCCCTGGGGATTAAGGAAGCTGGGGCATCGAACGAAGACGGAGCACGTGTAACGTCGAGTTTCATCTTGTAGACGATGACGACAGTGATGAAACTGCGGTATTGTTCTCTAGGGATCTGTGAATGTGTCAATTCCGAGTCGTATATACATTTTTATGATTATATTTCTGATATAAAGTATGATGAAGTTTTCGCGACTCTTGTACGGTTCGCCGAAATAGACCATAAATTAACATAATACGCTAATTCATCGAAATGTAAACGGTGGTGCAATTGCTTTGTTCAAGTAAAAGGAGATAAGAAAATATTGTTGACTGTAAAAATATGTAAATGCGGTGATTACTTAATACGCGTACTTACTTCAACAGGTGATTCCTCAGCTAAAATGAGGAAGGCTCTAAAAAAGGAAGTCTAGAAATGGTTGTCAAAGTAGAGTCTCAAAACATAGCATTGGTATTCCTACTGAAGATCTCTACATCAAAATTTCAGCCCAGATTTTTGGCCTAGTGGAGTAATACTACGAGAATTCAATTTCAGAATTTTTTTTCGAAAGAAAACGAATCAATTGAAAACAAGTTAGCACCTATCATCTCGCAGAGTAACGCATGCTTAACAGTAGTTCATCAGAACCTTGAATCTATTGGAACATCTTATCGTTCACTTCAGGTTTTCCTGGAGGAGCAGGATGCAGACATTGTGGCTCTGAGTGAGCATTGGAAGAGCTTGGAACAGTTACTAACTTAACAACTTGATGACTACAAATTAGTTTCTAGTTTCTGTCGTGGTTTAAAGAAACATGGTGGGTGTGCTTTGCTGGCAGAAACAATCTTGTCTGCACTATACGAAAAGATTTTGAGGCATTGAGTGTTGCTAAAGTTTTTGAATGTGCGGCCATCCAGGTTAGTCTAATTCACTATAGACTGATAGTGTTGTGCATATATCGTCCAGATACTCCTCCAGAAGCTGACGTTAACTTTTTCTTTGAGAGTATAGCTACTATCCTTGATAAGTGTTTTGCAGAAAATGCTAGAGTCATTATAACTTCAAGATTGATATGTTAGTGAACAGTAGAGACAAAAGAACTCTCTTGGATAGTTATGGAGTTAAGGTAACAATAAATGAGCCAACTAGAGTGACAGAATCTACAGCCACTTGTTTCGATAACATTCTCACCAACATTCAACTGGGATGTGCAGAGGTTCTGCATACGCATATGTCGGATCATTATGGGCAGAGTGTCAGTTTCCCAGTTTCTGTTCACGCAAGCAAGCCTGAAAAGATCAAGGTAAGGAAAATAAATAATACCACCATGACGAACTTTATTGATACACTGAATAGCCATAGTTGGAACCATGTATTTGATATCCCTTCTGATGATGTCAATGGAAAATGGGAATATTTTTCATCTGAATTCAATTCCATTTTTAACTCTAGTTTCCCGATTGTTGAAGTTATTCAACAAGACAAACTATTAGTTTCATTCAGAAATAATCCTGAGGTAAAAGACTTGAAAGCTCTGCTCGATAAAGTTTATATAATGTCCATGGCCAGACCAGAATTCAAGGATAGATATAAGCATTTAAAAAAAGCAAAACAAAAGTTTCTCGGAAATGAAACTAATAATGCAAAGAATAAATTAAAAGACTGTTTGGCAGATTGTGGGTAGACTCTCTGGTAAAACTCAGAAAAAGAAAAGAAAGTTGGGAGTAGTTGGTGATTCTCTGGAGGTTGCAAATGCTTTTAATCGTCATTTTTCGAAAGTTTTTGTCAATTTGAGTAAATCATTACCCATCAATAAGAAGTCTTAGCCATTGAAGCACCTCAAAAACTGTTTGTTAATGTTTGATGTTCACGAATCGGAAATACTCTCTGTGATTAAGCAACTCAACAACAAGACTGGTTTTGGTCATGACAAAATTCCCATGACAGTAATTAAAAAGTATATGAACTCTATTCTTAAGGCTCTTTGCCACATCATAAATCAATCGTTCAGAACAGGAATTTTTCCCTGACCTTAAGATTGCTCTGGTTATACCTCTATATAAGAAGGATGATGAGAGACATTTCGAATTATCGACTTATCGGCCTTCTTACGTCATTTTCCTATATCATAGAGAAATTGCTGGCTCTCCGTATACTGAATTTCTTAAAAAGTTTAAAGTTATAACCACTCATCAACACGGTTTTATTCAAAACAGAAGTACTCAAGCAATTATTTCTGCTCTGGAAAAGGGTGACATACCTACTGGCCTTAGCTTTGACCTGTCAAAAGCTTTTGATTGTGTGGTACACGACACCCTTCATAATAAGCTGAATAGTTATGGTATTCGAGGAAGGAGTCACGAGGGCATTTTATCTCACGCCTGTCCTTCCTCGACCTTATAGACCATGGATTTGTCAGTGCTACCTAACCAACAGTAAATCTTTCATATCCGTGAATTTAGGGACGAACACGACACCTATACCTTTGCCGAAATCGTACTGCCAACCGCTGTGTCAGAGCGGTGACCCCTCCCCACTGTGTCACGGAGTTGGTCATCGATATATTCATTAACAAACGAAGAAGAAGTCATCGCAAATTCGCGTATAAACTAGAATCGATGTTGCTCCATATAATCAAACGAGGGAAAGTTCTTGCAACATAATCTCGTGTTATGCACACTCGTGCAAATCCATTGAAACCATTTATATTGATAAAGATCCACTAGAGAATCGAACAGCGTGAAAAAACTTTCATTGTTCATAATACTAATTACAACCCATGTGTATCAAACAAGTGATTAGCAGTAAAAGCGGATGAGTGAGTTTTTCATAGAAGATGTTGTTCTACGACTAATTGATTGTGCAGAAACATAATCACTTCCATATGAATTTCGAAGATAATCTTTTCAGTATGATTATGAGGCACAGTAGCTCCTCCGCCAAGTCGAGCGAACACACAGCTGTTCCTTTTCTCGAATCATGTCATGGCGTTTTCGATCACTCCGAAACTGTTTTTATGAAGCTAGAAGCCTTAGTTTTCAATAACCAAGAGAGCTTACTAAAACTCGGTATATTCCTTAATTGCATACTATTATACCTCATAGTTTACGAACTATCGCCAGTTGAGGTTTTTTGATTTTGTCACTAACACATTCACTGATCATCAAAATTTTACTTCAAGTCTATACAACAAACTTATAGAAAGTTTAGGTCCCCTTTTCTGATTGATAAGTTAATCTCTCTTCACAATATATTCATTACCATAACAGTTAATTATATAGATTATATACACACCGTTTTCTTTGCATGAATAACGAAGAATAATTTACTTTCAACAAGATGGTGCTGCTACTCATAACACAGTTTCTAATGTAAACTTATCAAATAACAATTGTAGGAGTGATATCTTGATGCGTTCTCACTGAACTCTCGATACACATATTTGCTGTTTTTCCACTGATTGAAGCAATAAAATATCAATTTCTTAACGGGGGTGAGCACAACCCCGGTTTTGAAAAGGGATGAGGGGTGTTGCAATACCTCATTTTGAAGATCTTATCGAGTACTTTCTGACCCTAAATTTTCGCTTCGGCATTTTCATCATTAATGAAATTGTTAATTTCTTCTTCGAAAAAGTAGACAGACCATGTGTTTGATCTACCTTAGTCTCTCGTTAGTCTATCGTAAATTAAAACGGTGTATTCCGTAGAAGAAAGGGTGAAATGTAAAATAATTTCAGAAATATCCGCGATGAACAGCGGATTTATTCAACGAACGAGATCCTGAAAAAAATGTAGCCGCTGTTTACGTTGTGCAACTGGTTGCTAAATTTGACGCTACTGGTTCAGTCATACACCCTATGAAGGTGATGAAGCGAGGGAAATGGCTATCTTAGGTCACGTAGCGATAGATACTAGGAAATTGTTCAATTGTCCAATTTGTCTACTGTTTCACGCACAAAAATCATGAGAATTTTACGAAAACATAAGTTTTATCCTTTCGGGATACGATTGGTTCAGGAACTGAATGAGGATAATTTCGATCGCCGACTCATGTTCTGTGAAGTGGTCAGTGAAATTAATAATAATCCGAACTACAAGTTCAATATCTGTTTGCGGATGAGTGTTCTTTTTACCTTAACGGCACCGTAATCAGGCATAAGTGTCGGTACATTTATTCAGAACTATTACACACCGCTATTTATCCAGCCTTCGTGCAAGTATTGAAGAATGAAGAAGACCATGAAACGATCATTTTTCAACAAGATGGCGCACCACTTCATTTCGTTGAACCTGTGCGTCAATTCTTAGATGAAAATTTTCCTCAGGCCTGGATTGAAGGAAGGAGACATTGAGTGGCCACCCAGATCGCCTGATCTGGTGCCACTAGACTTTTTTCTATGGGGTCACTTGAAATCTAAGATTGACGCTACCCAACCTGAGTCACTGGATGATTTACGAATTCTGACATTAATGGATGCCGTCAAATTTAACCAGAAATATTGAGTAATGTACGTGAATGATTTGAGTGAAATTTATTTTACTGCATAGAAGTGAATGATGCCCATTTCCAGCACTTAATGAACTAAACACTAAAGTAAGTAGTCTTCCACTTCTTTAGCTGCCATTTCGTTAACGATGAAGATTTCGAAGCGAAAATTTAGGGTGAGATAGTACTTGACAAGATCTTTAGAATGAGCTATTGCAACAACCTTCATCCCTATTCAAAATCAGGGGGTTATGCTCACCCCCGGTAGGGGATTGAAGTTACGGGGGTGAAAAAAATTGGAAAAGTTGTTCCCCCTCGAATCATATTTTAATTTTAAAACCGGAAAACGAGGAGTTGGACCATCCTATATATATATATATATATATATATATATATATATATATATATATATATATATATATATATATATATATATATATATATATATATATATATATATATATATATATATATATATATATATATATATATATATATATATATATATATATAGTTTTTCATATATTATCATCTTGCTCAGTCCTTGCTTCAACAGATTATTTAGAAAGACATAATGCCGTCGCTTATATTATTCATTTTAATCTAGGAATTAAACATGAACTAATTCCCAAAAGAAAAAATTTCACAAATATGAACCTGGGATTATTTGTGAAAATGACAAATATAAACTTTATTTTGATAAAACAATTCTTTGCAACAGAGCTGTAAAACACAATAGACCAGATATCATTCTTAATGATAAACAGAATCAAATAACATATATAATTGATATTGCTATACCCGACACACATAATATACAAAATAAATACAATGAAAAAATGTCTAAATATATGATGCTTGGCGACGAGATTAAAAAATGTGGAAAATGAAGAAAATATTTATTCTACCGATTATTATTTCCACAACAGGTGTTATTCCTAGAAATCTTCACAAAAGTATTGAGATTTTGGGTCTGAAGAAAATTTGTTTGAACAGTTACAAAAGATAACAGTCATCAAATCTTGTAATATTCTTCGTAGGTTTCTTTCCGAAAATAATAATGAGGTAGAGTCATAGGTTTTCTCTTTAGTTTATACTGCTCAGAATCTCATTTCATATTTTATTTATTTGTTTATATAAATGTAATATAATTAACTGACAATTTTGTCATATTTATATTCAGAGCAGTATCCTATTCGATCGTTCACCACTTCACACAAAGGAAACTATTAATGAGTAACATTCAGTGTTACTTGACTAAGGTCCGTACACTTCATTTTCCGAGAGAAAGCCTCTGACACTACTCGTTGGTACATTGATATCATTGTCTGATGATGCTATAGTATGTATATATGTATATATATATATATATATATATATATATATATATATATATATATATATATATATATATATATATATATATATATATATATATATATATATATATATATATATATATATATATATATATATATATATATATATATATATATATGTCAATGTCATAAAATATTCCTCATTCGCTTCCCAGAATAAGAATACATATATTTAGGTAATATTTTCTCAAGGTTGATTTCAAGGTTCAACACATCAAAACATTGTGGTCTGAATTCTTGTCACGTTCACATAAAATATCACACCCACTAGACGAGCAGAAGTTATGTTATATTAAACATGAATCATGTTTATTATTTTTTATGGATGAATATATTATCTTCAAATGATGTATTCCACCCTCGCGCATAGATAATTTATAACCGGAAAAAAATTGATCGCTGAAGTAGTGAATCATAACATATACTGAAGTTGTATAATAAACGCCTATCGCTGAAACATTTGATTGCTACAAAGTAGTAAATGTATTATACAAATGATATTAAGTGTAAGTCATAAATGAGGTTTGTTCAAGAACAAGAAGTGAATTTTTTCTTCTACATATCTTGAGACCTTTCAGTCATGTGGTATTATCATCTTATTAATCATGGTTTCCCTCTGTCCTTCATGAATGTTTACAGTTTAGAAAAAGGAAAACTATCAATTGAGTTAGACCAGCTGCGGGAGTTCATCATATGGTTGAGGAAAATCCTACGAGTAAAGTGATTCGCGAGCGTTGGTCTCATTGGGATTCAAGACGTCATCAAATACACACAGGCAAAGTAAGGACACTTGACCGATGAACTAAAAAGCTACTCTATATGCATGCTGCAGTACACCCTAGAACAGACATAGATTGTTTAGACATATTTAAATATGAAGGGGTCAAAGGATTATTGAATTTAGAAAACAGCTATTCCATCGCTATTGAAGAACCTTTATAATACTTGAAGTTTGAAACAAATCATGAATACGTTTGTATTGAATACTGATAGAACGCGAAAAATGAGGAAAACAAACACCAATGAAAGCCTTACCACTAACCCAGGGAATCTGAATTAAAGAGGGGAAAAAATGATGAAAGAACAGTTGAGATTGAGAAAGAAATAAGAGCAAATGAAAATTGACATGAGAAAGAGATCCTCGGACCGATGAGAAACACTCCTAATCTCCAGTTACGCATGGAAATGGTTGAGTCATGCAAACCCACGTCACCTTTATTGAAAAATTTGTGAGGAATATGGCATATAAGTGAACCAGAAAGGGCAAACATATGCCACATATACGGTTGTAGACACCATCATTCATCATCATATGGGTTATCCAAATCCAAACCGATTGGCACATCTCCGCCTAGAAAGCGGATATAATTATTAAAATCAGAAGAATGAAAACTCATAGATGTGGCGATACTATCTGATTATAATATCATTCAAAAAAAGACACACATAAAGCCCAAAAAACAAGTTTTGAGTACAGCGATTATGGAACATGGATATGATAGTGGTATCAATTGTCAGTTGAAGACAATTTTAGGATTTCATTTCCAATGAACAGTGATTTCCAGAAGGAGAGCGCATCTTTATCATAATCAACACTGCTAGCTCTTCCATTATCTGAAAAGTGTCTCCATAATATGATACCATATGATAAATGGCTACAGACCAAGCTGTGGCTCAAGAAAGATTCAAGGAGGAGTGTATTTCTCATCTTGCTTTTAGCATAATAGAAGCTATTCAATCTCTTCAACACAAAGTTGATATGCGTACATCACTTCAAACCTTGATCAAATTGGAAGGCCAAGAAATGCTATGCAAAATACTCACATAATATCGGAAGCTTTTCAAAAGTTGTCGACGTAATTGTTACTGATGCATCATCCGCAATTTAGCAATTTCTTAGTGTTCTGCACAGTGATGTTGATCCCTGATATGAGTTGTTCACATCGGCCATCATCCTTCGTACAAACATTGGTAGATTGAAAAAAAGAGGGGTCCAAAGACGGATTCCTGTGGTACTCCATCTAGGTAGCTGTGAGCCACTCCAAATTATATAAATAGATAAATTGAAAATTTGTAAGAAACCACCACACATTGATAACAGTTGTTGATCAGTTTTCGCGAGTAACGTTTGCTCTCGAGAATTTTAATTTTCGGTAATAATGCAACTGGAAACATCGCAGAATGAGCTGCAACTGGTAGACTAAGGTGAACTGGCAAGGACAACATCGAACAACAGCGACCCATGAACGTGTTTTAAGCATTTTTGCATTTTTTCGATGACATCACGATATGCTTCTGCTAGCCACCTCCAAATAGAGCTCCGAAAGCACAGTGGAGTGCACATTAGCACTGAGACGATACAACTTCGCAGGGAATTTGGTTTGAAACTCGGAGCCCAGTTTTGTTTACAGATAAGTCAAAACTCCGTCTTAATCATTGCGATCGACGTTCCTGCGTATAGACGTCGAAATAAGAGATATACCCAGTGCAACTTTTACCTATGATTTTGGTGAAGGTTTAATAATGGAGCGGTGAGGAATTTCTTTGAATGCCCGCATGATATGGAACCTTGAAAGCTCAGAGGTACGTTACAGACATTTTAGAAGAACATTTTGCACCATTGGCGTCTAAATTGGTTCGAAACTTTTTGTTCATGCTTGATAACGGCAGACTTCACCAAGCTTATATCGTTAGGAAGTACCTCGGAGATCACTGGAATGCAATCGCCTGCCTGCACGAGTCCCAACCTCAAGCGCATCGGAAATGTGTGGGACATTCAAATAGAATAAAAAAATTAAGAAGCCAGCAAAACGAAATGGAATGCTATAAGGCATTCGATTTGGATTATGAATCGTAGATCTCATGCAGTAATTTTTGCCGGAGATGGTATCAAGAGTTTTTGGCGATTTAGATATTTTCCAAGTGTTTCAAACGTACTGCTGGTAGATAACTGGGAAAATAATTCTTCAACATATCTAAACTTCTTCAAAATGAATTCGAATTCTCGATCTTGTGCGTTAAATTCTTGGCGGAGTGTATTTAAAATGCAAGAGAAGTATGAAATCTCCTAGTACAAGAATTTTACTGTGTGTTACGAGGAAGTTTCTACAGATCAAAATAATAGGGTTTTGGAAACCTCGAAAGAATTTTGAGTATTTTCAACGTTAAAGATCTCAGGGTCTCCAGAATATTCTCAGAAATAGATATCGAAAATATACCACTTATTATTATAACTGTTCTTATTAAATCTTTCTGTCTTCGATCACTTCCTGAATATTCCAAATTAGCAGTAATTTGAGACAGAAAGCCTCATTAAGCCAGGTGTATTTTGCTTTCGTGTTGTCAATTGTGCTATCATTCTTTCATTCGGCTATCTTTGATCACAAAGGTGAAAGCGATAGAGAGAAAATTGAAAGATCCTCATCTAAGTACGATCATATCACGATAAGGAGACAATGAACTAATATCGAAATGTACGTTGCACTTATGAATAGAATTCTCATCGTTTTAACATGTACTATTTTTCACTTTACATAACATCCCTGTGAAAAAAATCGAAACTAATGAATAATGAGAAAGTATTGATACTAAATGAAGTCGTCTATTACATGAATATTACGATGGAACGTTAGAAGCATCTTGGTTCTCATAAAATTTCACTTTGACGTTGCTTCAACGCACGTTACTGACATTGATATCGGAAAAAATGTACGAGGAATGCCCCAAAATTATTCAAGCTAAATCTTTGAAAGACCGTTTTTGCAAACAAAGTTCTCGCTATTTTTTTTTTTCATGAAAATACAATTTCATTGTGAAAAATGATTACAAATTAATCATTCAAAACATTGCCCACCGCTAGCTACAACTTTTTCCAATCTTTCTGGCAGAGCTCGAATACCGTGACGGTAGAAGTGTTCGTCTTTTGAGGTTATCCATGAATTAAGCCAATTTTCGAGCTCTTAATATGAGCGGAACTGTTGATCAGCCAGACCCTGTGCCATCGAACTGAACAAGTAATAATCGGATGGTGCAGCATCTGGAGAATATGGCGGGTGGGGTTGGACTTTCTATTTGAGTGTTTCCAAGTAGTTTTCAACGGGTTTGGCAACGTGCGGCCGAGCGTTGTAGGAATACTTTTTCGTGTCTCTGCTCGTATTGTAGCCGTTTTCGCGCAGTTCTTTACTCAATCGCATCAATTGTGGTCGATATCGTTCTCCAGTGATGGTTTGGTTCGGTTTCAACAACTCATAATAAATAACACCGACTTGGTCCCACCGAATATACAGCATAACTCTCGCAGCGTTAATATTCGGCCGAGGCGATGACGTAGAAGCATGAACTGGCCAATTCCCCAAGATTTTTTTCTTTGGATTGCTGTGATGAATCCATTTTCACTCGTTACGATTGGATGAAGAAAACACTTGAGTACTTGCTCACAGGCGCTCCACGTCTCTTGGCTTCAAATCATAAGGAACCCTAGCTCCTTGCTTTTGAATCATACCCAAACGCATATAATCGCTTAGAAATGGCCTGGTGGATAACTCCTAAGGCTAAGGGACGATTGTCCACATCGAAATCACCGTTTTGAAACAACGGAACCAATCCCGGCAAGATGTTGCACTTAGCAGCATCTCCGTAAACTTTTTGGTGCTCTTTTCTTCGAATGAAAGGAGAAAATCAACACTTCCCGCAAATGACGATTATTTGGCACAAAATCAGACATTTTCTCACAACTAAAAGTATATGACGCAAAAACAAAATCACAGTGGTTTTTTTACCATATGTCTAAGCTTTGTTGATATGTAAAAATCGACCAGCACTTAAAGCTGGAGCCATCTATTGACAAACAGTGAGAACTAAGTTGCGCACCTAGTAATTCTCAAAACCAACCCGTTAAAACACATTCGTTTTGGAATTCTGGAATGATAACGCTTGTCTCTGCTTTCAAAATAGGTGTGAACGTCGCAATCTCGTTTTCATTGGAGCCATATCTCTTTCCCTGGAGTATCTTTTTGAGGCCTGACAGTAGGTAGTAGTTACTGGGGTCGAATCTAGAAATTGGTCAAGCATTTGTGAGTGCAAATCAATCAATGTAGCCATCGTTCTCAACGATTTGTGGCATATGAGCATTGTAGAAGACGTTTTTCTCAATTCTTGAGTCAATCGTTCCGGTAACGTTATGTAGTATTCACTATGGATGGTTCTATTTTTGCTATAGATAGATCAAAATATCTTGCACATCCCAAAATACGAATGCCATTGCTTTGCAAGATGATGAGAGTTTGATTGCTTCGGTCGACTGCAGTCGACTCAGCTGACGCTCTTTTCGATTCAGGTCTGAAGTCTCTCTATTTCCTTGTCTAACCATTGTCGCATATCAAGCAAAACATTTTCGTACAAAATAGTAAAACCTTGATAACTTCAACTCTTCCTTTATCTCTTGCATCTTGAATTTACGAATATGGTCCACCAGATCGCTCATCATCTTCGGTGGTTGCATATACCTTTCAACAATTGTTCGAAGGAGCCCAGCATTATCCAGCCATTGCTCTGCTTGAATAGTATTTGTTTCCCTGTAAAAACAGGGTTTGACTAACACATAAAAATGTTTTTTATCAATTATTGTTGATGTCATGCGTTACGTGGCGTTGCTAGTTGAACCGTCAGCTGATGAGAGTATTTCGCAAGAGTGGTTTTTTCTTTAGAATTGGATTCTTTTTGGAATCAAATCTTCCAGTTTTGCAGAGCATTTACCATGGAAATACCTTTGGGAACGAAAAAGATCGTCAACCTGTGCCTTTGGGCGAGAGGCTGGAGATAACTCGTGATCTCCGGGTGGTCGATAGGCGTACTGCTCTCTTCTGGATAGTATCCAAAAGAGGTAATGAATGTTTGCGTGCGGAGTCTCGTACACATGAAAACAGTATTCCAGACCAGGTTTCACCTGTGCTCTGCATTAAAGCATCAGCTGTTATTGCGTGAAGTATTGCTTAGCCATAAAATAAAACTTTTGTTTTGCATAAGCAGATTTATCAATGGCTCACACATGGTCATGCCAACAAGCTCCACTGTTACTGTGATGCCAAGTGATGCGATTTCGTTTCTGGAGAAATTCGATGTCCTTGCTTGTTTGAATGAAGTTCTCCAGCAATGACTATTCTGAAGAACGTTGTTGATTGCGTATGGTTCGCGTTAACATTGACCAAGTTCAACCCGTCTCACTCTGATATCTTCCCCAAGTCTGAATGCAGTGACATGCTCTGTTGGTAGCTTTGTCAATGTGACTCTCCAGCGGCTATCGGACGCTGGACAATGACTATGCCGAATGCCATGCAATTTTCATACGTTCCTTTCAAAAGTCCGTACTAGTGAAAAACAGAAGCGACAATGACATTGGCAGTCCCAGAAATTATTGAGTTATGTGTCCCAACAAACTTCCCGAAGACATGTGTTACGAAGTATACGATGTGCTATTGTTTATAGTGTCATTTTTGCTTTCGTTATGTTTTATTTTTGTGAACAACAACGAATTTGTATGAAACTTTACTGCAAATTTGAAAAAGTTGAGACCCTAAAATGATGAAGTCAGCACGTGTATGGGTAGAATAAGAAGACGGTTGCTCATATGTTGATAGCGACCCACGCTCTTGCGACTCTCAATCAATTTAGATCGTGGAATACTGCTCGAGTATTGAATCTGATCTTGGAATATAGAAAAGTAATGTTTGGTTAGATTTGGCATGTGTTCAAATTGAATTTGATTATTTGCCAATAAGGAAAATTATTCGAGCATTGTGAAGAAATACTCCTCGAGGAAACATATTTATTGGCAAAGATCTCTTTGTACGCCATCTCATACAGTTTTGCTTGTCATTGAACTTTTCAGTGAGACTCTTGCGCAACTTTCCTCCTCCCTATTCACCTGATTTGACTCTGTTTGACTTATGTCTATTATCGAAGCTCATCTATTTTGAAAGTATTGGGGGATGAAAAAGTTTTGATATGCGTACTAGAGCATCAAATTAATCAGTATTTCAATTTAATGGCATACTTCTATAACTTGAAGTTTGAGTATATTTGTGGCCGAAATAATGTAGGCAAGAAAATGCCGAGGTAATCTAGAACATGTTCAATTTGCTTGAGATATGCCTCTGGGAAATAACTAGGTTAATGAGGATTCAGATGGTTTTCGTAGTAAGCGATGTTAACCCTGAATATAAGTGAAATATGTTGTTATTTTCCCTCGAGCGCCGTTCCTAACCTAATTTCATATCATTAGAACGCTGTCCCGTCTGAATTAACAAACATTCCTAGTGTCCTAATTCGACCTGTTAGCTAATGAAACAGTTTCGTTCAGTTTCATTGGCAACACGCATATATTGTCAATTTTCCGAAATGGACGGGGAGTGTCCCGCATTACTGTACGGTCTGAGAGGGCGAGGGAAGGTCGATGTGACACTATTTGTATCATGATGTACGTTTATGGAATGTACTTTATTTATTTACAAGTCAGCCCATTAAGATCGCCCTTCATATCTAAACAGCTAATATACTAAACGCCATATATACTTTACGCCTAATATACTAAACCCCAAATATACTGAACGCCTTTTCATATCCAACTTTATCTATACTGAACCTTATATTCAATGATATTTATACTTGATAGTTCTTTATGTTTCATGGAATTCTCTCATATATGCCTCACATATCCTTAGGGTAACTGCAGTTTCCAGTATTGTTGTATGGATGCCGACTCATCATTCAATCAACAACTCAAATATTAATTCACAAAATCCCAAATTTTTATTTCAAAAAAATATAATATGAAAGATTTATGTATACAGATCTATAGTTTCAAATTGTTAAATTTCACTTAACCGTTCTAATTCGAATAAGATGGGATAAGAATCGAATAAGATTCATGAATTATAATATACAACAAGTATGAGCTTGAAGCACAAAAAGATGGAAGAATTATAAAATGAAAGTTCTCCTCAAATTAAAATTTCTTGAGAAAAGTTAGAAATTAGTAATGAATTAAGGAACACAACTGAATATATAGAAATTTCACCTTATGTGATTGCCCTATAAATAACTTTTTGTATGAATTCAAATTGACCAAAATTCACACAATTTGCTTACCAAAATGAGCAAATATCTTCTGAATTGAAGTGTTCTTTTGAAAATCAGAGATGAGATTCATCCATCCACAAATTTGTAAACTACGTTATGGACCTTCATATACAATACAATGTACAGTGTCTTGGTTCAAATGTTTCTTGTAACTGTTTACTTCCTAGATCCCTTCATGTCGAGTTGACAGTTTATTTCGAGCAGTCAGTTTCTTGTAAGATTGTTCTCATAATTGAATAGCGGGGACCCTGAGTCAGATGGACTTGGAATCATATCCGATGACATAAAAAAAATCTTGTACGTCAGATAGGACCCGAACAAGCATAGTATTGACCCCAGAAAGAACAGGTTATAGACATTAATTTTATCATTTGCTGAAATCAGTGTATACAACATCAATCTGCGAGAGCTGCCCAAATCCATTCTCCAGAAATTCAACGAAATCAATTAGATAAGTCCCTTATTAAAACCGTTGGTGTATAATCTGCGACATAACGGTATAAAAAGGAATTATTTCAAAAACCTCCAATTGTTTTATGGGGCGATAGTTTCAAACCAAATTTTCGTTGCCACCATTGAATATATATTTTGCATCTTTTGACAATAGATTTTCAATTCAAGTTTCATGTGATAACATGATCGTGAACTGTGTCGTGTTTCTAACCTATCAACCGTAGGGTCTACAGATCAACAAAAGCTAACAGAACAATCGACCTCAAAATTGGCATATAACCAACTATGAAATACGATTGGAAAAATAAATCTGGCGCTTTCTCTACATCAGGTTGATAATATACTGAAACGCCCTCGTATAAGCCTCAGAAAGTATATAAGAATCCAAACTGAAATATAGGAGAGAACATCCTATCGAAAACTCTATCTCTGAACATGTTTGTAAATTACATTTTTGGATAGTTAACCTAAAAGTATTAGTGATAATACTATCGGTAATGGATTTTTTTCCAGACAATTTGATAAAACTAATCGAGGCTCATTAACTGTTGCTATGAGCTATCCACTTCGTTATAGTAGTGTTATGTGTACTTTTCTATTTTTCACATTTCGACCAAATATTTGCCTTCCAATTCGACTTACGAAGGTTTTCCGATTAGGGAAAAGGAGGACGTGAAATATAATGTTAAATACTCAAATACAAATATTGTTAATTATGTTTGAACTGAATAAGCTACTTTGAAGTGATGAATCTAATCGCGATTTCCATTCAATTTCATCAACGATTTTGAAGTTTTCTTGTAATAGCCGATTGTATACGAGGGTGGTCTCTAAAGTTTCCCACCTAACAAAGATACGAGACATTTTTTCTGAATATGTTTTTTATTTTGCAACATCTTTCCTTGTAACTTTTCACACTTTTTCCATGGATGTTCCCACATTCGTAAGCCGTCCAAACAGTACTCGGCGTTTTCCTCTGCAAAATGGTCGTTCACGACGATGATTGCCTCTTAAGTTGACGAAAATCTCTGTCCTCTTGGCGCAATTTTTCGATGAGGAAACAGAAAGAAGTTGCTTGGTGCTAGATCTGGTGAGTAACGCGGATGGTTCAGCAGTTCAAACTATAATTTGTGAATTTTTGCCATGGCATCGGCTGAGGTGGGAAAACAGGATTTTCTTTTTCTGTAAATGTGGATTTCATCTGCCGGTAATTGACATCATTAGAACAGATAAAAAATAGAATATTTTTCCAGAATTCATTGTACTTAAGCATTCCTTAAACTTAAACGTAAAAATTGAACAACAACTGCTGTTATCAATATCTGAAGGAAAAATTTGATTTCATTTGTCATGAGAAGAACATGTGCGCCAATATGAAACATCGAATTTTGTTGGCACATGTCCGGACATATCCGAAGAACGTGTTTATTAGTTAGTCAGTTGCATACTGACACTGCGCGTAAATTTCTTGGCTCTGTGTTGTGGATCATTCTGAGAATTGGTCTTTCGTTTTTCTAATTAGTTCCCAACTAAGACGTTAACTCTAACGCTTTTATGGTATACCAATCCACATCGAGTTTAATTGTTGCCAACTAATTATAATATATCGGTTCTCATTTGAATAAGCAACCATTTAAATAAAGACGCATGTCAAATCACCTTGAAGATCTATTTGTTTAACGTTATTCCATTACATTTCAACTTTTACCCGTACCGGAAATGCATCGCCGGTTGAGTCCCATGAATTTTTCAAAACGTGTGCGGATCGTAGCTGTTACGGGTATTAGCGGTCGAACGACTCCAGATTACAAATGAACACGCCGCAGGCGGAGAAACTTTAAAATATGCGTATGATTAAGAAGTAGGTATGCAGTATATACCCAAAAGTGTTACATGTATGCCAACATTGGGCAACGAATGTGGTGTTCTATGTAATAAGAGAGACAAAGGCGGAAAAGGTGTGTATGTTGCTAGACCATATTTGTCGTTAGTTTGAACAGAATTATGAATATGTAATTGTGTGGAGTAGATGGTGGAACGCACTACATTTTATGAGATCAGAATGTAGGTTATCGAGTTGCCAATATTTTCTGCGATTCTATGCTTTTCTTCATAGATGGAGAAGATTCCAGTGGAACAAGTTGATCGAATTTGCGATTCTAGTTAGTATTCTTTCAGTGACAGAGTATTTTCATTTATTTTTGGTGCTTCCAGGAACCTTAGGTCTAATTGGTGTTGCTCTCGTTTCTTTCTTGTGTTGTAAATAGTAGAGAAGTGGTTTCCTGGTTTTTAATGTGAACGTTTATGCTTCAATGATGCTGAAGATTTTCTGACCCAATTCGGAATGCTGTTCCAGGAAGCTGCGTAAGACAGATGATACGTATAAGGTATCAGAATTTTGTAGGCTATTCTCAATTCTTGGGAGAGGCCGATGCCTGTCATGCTGTTCAAGATGATTTAATGTGTGTATTCACCCGCTCCTTGAAGAGGGCCAAATTGTAGGTAATCGGAAAGATGTTCGATAGAAGCGAGTTCTACAGCACACTAGCGATGTAAACGAAAGAGTTTTAATAGAGAGAGGTACATGGCGTTGGTTGATTTCTCCGCGAGCCTGTTTGTTCTTTGGAGCTGGATTCTTTCCTGAAGCGAGCCTTTCAATCCTTCAAAGCATTTACAATGGAATTATCTGTAAAAAGACAAATATCTGCAACCTGCCGCCTTTGAGCTAGATGCTGTAGATAACGCATGATCTCCGGGAGCTCAACGAGGTGCAATGCTCTCTTCTGGCTACCATCTAATAGATGTAATGAATATTTGAGTCCGGAGTTGTACACATGGGAATAGTATTCCAGGACAAGGTTGGCGAGAGAGCGTAGCCCTGTTGTACTACTGCATTAAACTGAAAAGATTGACTCGTTTCACCATCAACTGCCACTATTGAAGAGAAAGCTACTAATATAACCATGCAAGTTTTCGGGAAGCCTATATGCGAGTAGTTCATTTATCAATGTTGCGGGGTCACCGGTTGATTGTTATCTAAGGAAACCGTATTATCGATCACTGATGATAATATGAAGTTTTATAAGCTTCATCGTTTACCACTCTTTCAATCGCAAAAATGCGATTGAATGGTAATTTTGGAGTAGGTATTTCCTATCTTTCCTTAGAGGTTGTACTCTCGCAACTTTCCAACTCTCCGGAAGCATCTGGGTTCTATACGAAATCCTGAAATACACGATTAGGCATAGACATTTTTTCGCGAATCTGTTTCTTTTTTGGAGCTGGATTCTTTCCTGAAGTGAGCCTTTCAATTCTTCAGATCATTTACTATGGAATTATCTGTAAAGAAGAGAAAGATCTGCAACCTGCCGCATTTGAGCTAGATGCTGTAAATGACGCGTGATCTCTGGGACCTCCACGAGGTTAATTGGAAAAATGCGATTGAACAGTAATTTTGGAGTAGGTATTTCCTCTCTTTCTTTAGAGCCGCTTGTAGTCTCGCAACTTTCCAACACTCCGGAAGCATCTGGGTTCCATACGAAATCCTGAAATAGACGATAGGAACAGACATTTTTTCGTGAGCCAGTTTCTTCTTTGGAGCTGGATTCTTTCCTGAAGTGAGCCTTTCAATTCTTCAGAGCATTTACCATGGAATTATCTGTAAAAAAGAGAAAGATCTGCAACCTGCCGCCTTTGAGCTAGATGCTGTAGATGACGCGTGATCTCTTGGAGCTCGACGAGGTTAATTGGAAAAAATGCGATTGAGCAGTAATTTTGGAGTAGGTATTTCTTCTCTTTCTTTAGAGCCGGTTGTAGTCTCGCAACTTTCCAACACTCCGGAAGCATCTGGGTTCCATACGAAATCCTGAATTAGATGATTAGGCATAGACATTTTTTCGCCAGCCTGTTTCTTCTTTGAAGCTGGATTCTTTCCTGAAGCGAGCTTTTCAATTCTTCAGATCATTTACTATGGAATTATGTGTAAAGAAGAGAAAGATCTGCAACCTGCCGCATTTGAGCTAGATGCTGTAGATGACGCGTGATCTCTTGGAGCTCGACGAGGTTAATTGGAAAAAATGCGATTGAACAGTAATTTTGGAGTAGGTATTTCCTCTCTTTCTTTAGAGCCGGTTGTAGTCTTGCAACTTTCCAACACTCCGGAAGCATCTGGGTTCCATACGAAATTCTGAAATAGACGATTAGGCATAGACATTTTTTCGCCAGCCTGTTTCTTCTTTGGTGTTGGATTCTTTCCTGAAGCGAGCTTTTCAATTCTTCAGATCATTTACTATGGAATTATGTGTAAAGAAGAGAAAGATCTGCAACCTGCCGCATTTGAGCTAGATGCTGTAGATGACGCGTGATCTCTGGAAGCTCGACTAGGTTAATTGGCAAAAATGTGATTGAACGGTAATTTTGGTGATGATGCGATAGAACCGTCATCTCTAATCAAATGACCTGTGAAAGTTGTTGCCGACTGCCATTTGACATAGACTTGAGCTGACGATTTCCACTGATCTGCCCCAAGAGTTTATTCTTAAAACTTTCATTGAAGTAGGTTTTCGCTTAACCAATTAATTATTGGGTTATAAATGTTCCTGAAGCACTCATATTCAGCTTTAGTTTTTCTTTCGTCTCTGTTTTTAGATATGGAAGCATTTTGACAGTTTTTAATGAACCAAGGCTTTTGTGCGGATTTTTCTTTCGTGGAGTGTGGATGTTAGAGGTTCATACTTGTAAGAATAACTTTAGTGACCTATTCAGAAAGTAGTGAACTATTTAATTAGCATGAAAATTTCTTTTTATATCAAGATATAAATACATTTTCAAAATAAATCTGTTACTTGTGCTGATGAGAAACGAACCTCAATAATAATGAACTGCCCCCGTACATAGTTATCATTCGATTCGTGTAGATAATCATTTTCGAAATGAACACTTCATTGGAAAGAAAGTCGATTGAATTTGGGAAAATTTCAAAGTAATTGTATTTCTCACTATTCATTTGTGGAATCTTCCCAGAAATTATCGTCTAATTGATCGGAAAATGAAATTGCATTGTTCTGAATATATCATAGCGTGTTATGTTCTATATTGTTCTTTTTTTACTTCGTTTACGAATACATTTTTCATTTTGAATCTTTTTTCTTCTTTCATGTGCTGTGTCTGGTCTCCCTGACGTTAGCAATCACTTCTGCAAAGGCATGCCGATCTTCCGCTTTTCTGAAAAGTTGTACCGCTCGTCGTATTCCCGTCCAATCTCGGATGTTCTTAAGCCAGGATATCTGTTTTCTTCCGACTCCTCTACGTCCCTCTATCTTTCCTTTCTTTATTAGCTGTAGTAGTTTGTACTTAGATCCACGTAATATGTGTCCAAGATAGCTAATCTTCCTACATTTGATATTTGTTAACAGTTCACGGTCACATCCTGCTCCTCTAAGGACTTCTGTGTTAGTTTTTCTAGCTGTTCTACAGTATTCTGAGCATTCTTTTATGAGCCCACATTTCAAAAGCCCCCAATTTATTGAATGTGTTGACCCTTAGAGTCCAAGCTTCTACTCCATATAACAGTACCGACCAGACATAGCATCTAAGCATTCGTGGTCTTAGTTTAAGATTCAAAGCTCTCATTTTAATAAAGTTGGTACGAGCTGTCTCAATTCTGTACTTTATTTCTATGTCTTGATTTACCTACTCTGTTATATAAGCTTCCAGATAATCAAATTGTCTCACGCGTTCAATCCCTGTGCCGTTCAGTTGTAATTCTGCGTCATTATTACTTTGCTGAATACCATAAATTTGTTCTTGTTGACATTTATATTTATAACCATTTTCTGGCTGATGCTGTTGATCTTGTTCAGTAGTTCTTGGAGGTCCACTATAGCTTCAGCTAGTAAAACCTTATCGTCTGCATATTTTATAGTGCTGATTGGTGTTCCGTTTACTGTCACACCTATTTCAGTTTCTTCTATGGCTTCCTTGAAAATCTGGTCTGCATATAGATTGAAAAGTAGGGGTAAGAGTACAAACTCCTGGCGAACTCCTCTGTTAATGTTCATATCCCTCGAAAGTCCATCTCCTATTCTACTATCAGCTCTTTGGTTCCAATATAAATTTTTTATTATTCTGATGTCCTTGGTGTCAGCTCCAATTGTCTGCATTTCAATGAGGTCTTGGTGTCGTCCTCTGTCGAATGCTGTTTCATAGTCGACATAGCATGCGAATACGTCTTGTCTCTGGTCGTGAAATTTCTGCAGTAGTACATTTATAACAAACAACGCCTCGCGTGTTCCGAACCCACTCCTAAAGCAAAATTGGCTTTCGTCTAAGCCTTGTTTACACTTGTTCCTGATGCGGGAGTGGATTATTCGCAGGAATGTTTTCAGCAAGTGACTCGTAATACTTATCAGCCTGTAGTCTTTCCATTGTTTAGGATATTGTTTTTTAGGGATGGGTACAAAGGTTGACTTTAGCCAATCATAGGGAAGTATGCCTGTGTCGTAGATGGTATTGAAAAGTTTAACAAATAGGTCTATGTTCTCTTCATTTATCAATTTTAGGATCCCATTGGAATGTTGTCTGGTCCAATTGCTTTTCTATTTTTACCCAAGTCTAGAGCATGCATTACTTTTGATTTAATTATTTCCGATCCTTCTGACATTGTTGCCATATATATTTCAGGTCTGTCGTCTCCGAATAAATGGTGATTGTTTCTCAAATGTTCCGGCTACTTCTCTCAATCTGTTGTGCATGTTGAAAATGTCGTGTTTAGAGTCTAGGTTCTCCATCTCCTCACATAATTTTTTGATCCATTTCCCTTTCGCCAGTTTTATCTTTCCTCTTATTGAGTTTTGCAGTTTTCTATAGGTTGTTGGCTCATTTTTTGCCAAACGTCTCTTTTCCATCAGTTCAAGGAGTTCCGTTGTCATCCACCTCTTCCTCTTAATATTCATAGTTGTGTTCAGGTTCTACAGGCATACCTTATTGATCGTCTTTTTAAGTCGATTCCATTGCATATCTACATTGTTAGATGAGGCTCTCGTCAATGCATTAAGTTTGCTGTTTAAATCTGTGATTTTGTCCCTTGTTTCGCTATCTTGTAGTCTTGTGGTGTCTATTTTACGTATGCCATTCTGTTATTACAGTCGAATATTGAATCTGAACGCCTGATCCTTGTGGGGAATCATTGAAATTCGAACATTGTGATGATTGTAGTCGATACATTGATAATAACGCGATCGAAAAGCGGACCTTACTTTATAATAATATTGACATTTTACAATCAATAGCTAAGGTATAATTTCCGAAAAATCTTAACAGAAAACAAAGAATATGGTCGTATTGAATAAAAGAAGATTTGCGTTGATGTTCCCATAACCTTAATAATCTCAAAATTAGACCAACAAAATAGGTGAATCTAAGCCCGTTTGAGGAAAAGTGAAAATTATGGTTGTGCGTGTTAAAAAGATCTATCAATTAAATTTATTTCTTTGCTACTGGCAAAGAGAGATATATCGGAATACTCTTGTTTTGTCGTTTCTTTGGATCTTGCTTCTTGCTGTTACAGTAGCCCAGGAAAAAAATATACCTTTTTCTGAAATTAAAAGATTTTGAGGTGTATAAAGTTTCCGGAAGAAGACGTTTCCGATTGAATGTAACAAGCAGAAAACAAAACGCGGACAAAATTTGATCGAAGTTTACTTGCGTGTGACGACAAGAATTCCACGAGGCGTTCCCAGCTCATTTTTTCTTGTATTTTGCAAAATATATGGATATTTCAGTTTGAAATATGTTATTCAACTCTATTATCTGGTAGAACGCCCACAATTGGCAAAAGAACGAAAGTAGTTGGAAAGGAAAAATATCAATTTCTAGTAGTTTTCGGATAAAAGCTATAAACTCTGTGAAAATTTGATGATGCTGAAGCTACAAAGAACATTGGGTCATACTGATAGAGGATTTCATGTGATAATGATGTGACACAAAACCTTCCATATTAACTGGTGAGGTTATGAGAATAAGTACTCCTATCTGTCTGGATGTTTTGTATTCATCGGGTTCTGGCTACAATTTCGCTTCTTTCGTAGTTTTCGAATTTGCATGTATATGAGTCGGAAAGATTGTGAGCGAACCATGTCGTTGGCGTTTATTTGTTCCTTCAATTGTGGCGTTTGCGTTCGGAACAATAAGCCAGATGACATTCAAATGAGATGAGAATATTTCTAAATTGGCCGCCGGCTTGGCAAAAGTCGAGGATGGGCTGATTAATATTCAAGGGCCCAACGACATTCGTGTCGTTGTCCTACATATCTCTACTATTCCGACAAGGATAGGAAATTTATATTTTTCAGCGTCGATTACATCATTGTGCTTATTTCGTAATAAAGCTAATCCGAACCAGAGTTAATTGATGATTTAAATTTGGAATCACCTTCTATTTCAATTGAATCTGAAAACTTGTGGCATTTAGATTTTCTCGTTAGTTTTACTTGATAGTCAGTCAACATGAGCGACCTCTATAGTTGCGTTTTAATTTTATGCTTGTCCCGATGACCTTAAAATCATTTCGAATGTTTCAATTCATTACGTCGTCGTAAACCTTATTATTCAAAAGTAAAATTATATGGCGAAGTTGCGGGACTAGTGATTAAATGTGAAAGAATTCTTTTAATTGGAATTTGGGTGTGGGGTCACGCTTATCTGATTAATGAGACCTTTCATGTAAACTTATATCACGTTGTTGTGTTTCAAAGATATGGTACATTTGATTGAACTGGGTTGTTTAGTTGCAATCATGCATTACCTTGAAGTGATAGTTAATATCTCACATGCTATATGTCATTTAGGTTACTAGTACTGTCGGTGGTCTAATGAACGACACGGGAAGATACTGTGATATTACGTTAGTTACGTGGTGTCTGAATTGTCTGGTTCTACCCTGACTCATGAGCGTGTACCATCTTCTTTGTGATCACCACCTGTAAAATAAGTTAGAGGCTGTCAATCGAAGCATGCAGGGGAGAGAAGAAGTCTTATTACCCTGCAGTGGTAGCCCTATGTTTTGTAACAACAGAGGTCGCGCGCGGAGTGAAAATCCGCACCGCGATTTTCTATTTTTTTCTCCTAAAAGGTTTTGAATGAAAGAATAGAATATTAGAAGCATTAATTTTATTTGAGAAACAAAAAAAAACAAGATAAAGAGGGACTGGAACATAGAAAAAAAATAATAAAACTTCAACTTCATTTTCATAGAAGCTGAAGAAAGTGATTAAATCAACTAACTCAATCGGCATTCTCTTGATTGTTTTGGAAGCATTCCGAACACACTAAATTGGCATGCTCAAGGCACAAGAATATTCAACAACTCTTGCAAAAATATCTCGTGGGTCTATTCTTCGCCCTATGGCACACCCCACACTTTCCTCCTCGGTTTTCTGTCGGCCCTGGTCGTTGCTGCTTTGCCAAGTGCTCTTCAGTTAGATTCTTCTTTTTGAGGATATTATTCATTCTTGTAGTGAGACTTTTCGGTAGGCTCTTGGCAACCTTCGAACCTCCACATAGGGTTTTATGAGCTCAAAAGCAAGATCACTCAAAAATTCCGTAAGCTTAATATTTGAATTTGAATTATTACTCTTGACGATGATGAGGGAGTTTATGCAACAAATATTCAACAGAGAGTAGAATATAACCATTGGCCAACGTCGCATAATACGTGCACAATTGTATGTAGAACATAACTGGTCGACAGTATCAACTTCTCCCTTTGTTGTGTTTTACATCATAATCATCTCTGGTTTTCCAGTAGTGTCATCAATTTCGTCATGGTGCATAATAGAGACGAGTAATACATTTGTACCTTTTTTTGGAATATAAGAAACGAGTGTCACATTTTTGTGAAAAGCGAACATTGAACTTTTTATTCGTCTTTTCGCAGGACAAGAAAAATCAAGTGGCAACTCTCGCTCATTTTTTCTGATAGTTCCGACCACAGTGAGCTTGAAATCCTTCTTGAATTTTTCCAGAAGATCAAAACTTGTGAACCAGTTATCCACAGGTACGTTTCTTCAAGTTCCTCTAATTGGTTCGCACATTCTTCCCATTACAAATTATGGAGAATTGCTGAATTCATAAGGCCCTAGAGGCTGTTCCAACATAAACTTCCAAATTTACCGTGTAATATAGTCTTGAATCACATAGCGCGAATATTTTGATGCCGTATTTGTTAGGCTTGTTAGATATGCACTGGCGAAATGCACATCGACCACGAAAGGAAGAGGAGTAAAACCGTTCTTGCACTGATCAACAAAAATCTCAAAAACATCTCTAATTGGGGCAAGTTTGTCGGACGTGTCTCAAAAGAAGTTTGAAACGCCGCTCAGACTTCGTAAGTCGAAACATTCCAACACCAGTGCCGTCGGTTTTACCAAACTGTCGGTATTCAGGTAGTTACTCTTCAGTACTCCGGCTAAGTACAACAATCCAAAGTATGCTTTTATTTCCGAAATGTCGGTCAATTTCGAATCCCTTACACGGGAGTAATTCATGGAAGTTTGTTGAATATGTATATTGGTATTGTCAACTATTATATTCAGTAGTTGGTCCGGAAAAAAATAATTCCATATATCGTACATCGTTTTCAGACATTTAGACGTACTTCGGGTACCAGGCAATTGTGTTACAAGGTTTTTCGATCGAGTTCTTATAGTCTGTGTCGGCTTATGTTTCAGCCTTGCCATCTTTGCCTACATTCATTTACTTCCGTTTCTTCAATTTCGAGTTCATTCTATTTCATCAGGCTCCCTTTCATCTCCAGAATCATCATCGGATAAAAAAGACTCATCTGACAAACGCTGCAATCTTTCCTGTTCCTTTTCGTAAGAATAATTCATTGCAGAAACAAACACGAATAGCCGGAAAATATAAAAACAAACACTCTTATCTTAATAATATGTGTAACACTCGTAGTCGCGCGCGGACTCTCAGTCCGCAAAATTTTCTGTAGCCTGCACGCCTACACTTATAAAACTCAAACTCAGTACTAGGATAATACACGCGATTTTAGGAAGGTAAATAAATCGGGATGATTTCAAGTGGTGAGGGTGCAAAGATATCCAAGAATTTGCATCGGTGCGGAGCGAGGGTCCGCGCGCGACCACTGCAAAGTTAATAATCCGCGCTGGAACAACATAACCCTCCATTCCAAAAGTAACTGAAATGTAAAAAAAAACAGTACTACTATTGATATCTGTTGTAATGTTGTACCTGTCGATAACTTGGTGCTTCATTGACAGCTGTTAAAAATTTCATGACATTTATATGTAAACAACTTGAGTTACGTGGGTTGTCTTTTGATTTATGCTTCTCTGGTACTATAACTGTTGGCAGCTCCCATCCGATAACTGCGTCGTGTATTTTGACATATTTTATCCTAAATGTACTTACAACATTCCGAAGTACGAGTTAGTATGTTTTGTTCATAGTCATTTGAAAAATGACTACCCTAACCCTTTCCTAGAACTGAAACTTCATCTTCGAAAAACGCTTTAGAGTAGGCCAAGTCTATAATACCTACCAACCAAAAATATAAACTTTTAATTGAAAACCCGCAATCACCACAACTTTACTCCCTCGTCGAACTCCATAAAACAGGGCATCCCATTAGACCAGTAGTTTCATATTTTCAAGCTCCAGCTGCAAAACTTTCACTCTTTCTCATAGACATCATTCTACAGTACGGTTAATTTTGAACCTAAATTCTCAATAAAAACTCTTCAGTTCTGTTCTAATAAATAAAAGTTTTCTGTGTTACTTGTTGATTTTCGAATCTTTGAATTCATTGTAATGGCTGCTGAACGTCCTGGACGCTATTTGATTGATCGTGAAGTGGTAAGAATTGTAACACTTCTAGAGGAGGGGCGAAGCCAACGTTACGTGGCTAACTTGTTGAATGTTAACCAAAGCAGTATTTCAGGAGCAATAAATCGGTACCAAGAAACACGGGAATATGGAAGAAGGGCCGGACAGGGAAGAAGTCGGATAACAACACCAGTTGATGATCGTTGGCTTCGTTCAACTGCACTAAGAGTTCGGCACTGTACGGCTAGAATGCTACAAAATGAACTTGCACTTTCCAGAAATGTGCATATTTCATTGCAAACTGTTAGGAACAGGCTCAGAGAAGATGATAGCAGACCAAGAATGGCTTTTACCGGCCCGCGTCTCACCAGAGAGCTTCGAGTTTGCGAGGAAACATGCAAATTGGGGTATTCCAGAATGGTCGAATGTTCTCTTTTCCGAAGAGTCCAGGTTCTGTCTAGTATCAAATGATAGAAGCATGCCTGTAAATAGGCGATCTGTGGAACGGTATCAGCAATGCAATATCCGGCAAATCGAAAACTTCGCAGGGGGCTCAGTAATGGTGTGGCATTTCTTGCCATGGTCGAACTGAGTTAGTCCTAGTGAATAATGGAAGAATGACAGCGGCCAGATACATCGCAGATATCCTTGACCCTTTGGCCCATTGATTGGCGAAAACTTCATTTATATGCATGATAATGATCGGCCTCATGCACCAAGAGTAGTTACAGAATTTCTGCAAAATGCCGAAATTGATGGCCAGCCAGAAGTCCCGACTTGAATCCATGTTTGGGACAACAAGGGGTGGCAAATTCAGCAACGTAAGATGCCTTGTAGAACACTCCAACAACTAGAAAATCTGCTTTCTGAAATTTGGAACTCAGTGACTCTAGAGTACATCCGAAATTTGTTTGAGGGGCTTCCGAGACGTATACTGGCAGTAATTAGGACCCGTGGAGGAAACACTCGATTTTGAAAATGATTATTAACCATTCGATGCTAGTTGATTGGTCTTCTCGCGAATGTTTGAAGATGGTAGAATTTTTTAATTTTTCATTAACTCAAAAATTGTTGATATTTTCCATCATAAAGTCATCTCTTTCGAATGATATCTTCTCATTTCACACTTCTGGAAGTTACCAAGCGACTCTTGAATTACCAACCTGAAAATTTATATAGTGTTGTCGTAAAAGTAGGGTGATGCGACAATTTTTGTGTATCAATATATCCATTCTCGGATAATTTGGGGTACCTAAGTCCTATGTGTGTACGGACAAGTAAGACTAATTTTTCTTAATTTGTTTAAAAAAAATCATTGGTTTTATCAAATGTAGGAATATGCTTTCATTTTGATGTTTTCGTTTATTTTATGTTGGAATTATTATATCCAAAGTGTTTTTTTTATCTAAGACATTACTGGTAATTTCGCTTATTTTTTCGTCCCACGTAACTATAGACCGCAACGGACACGTGCAGAAATTTGTTAATTATATCCGGAATTTTCCACGAAGCCGGACAATGAAACGCGTTCGACATTCAAGAAAGTGACTGAAAATTAGATAGTTTGTTATAATTTGCGAAACAATGAACCGTATTTATCCATTTCTAAGACGTATCATTATGTACCACAAGAGTAAGTGTCGAAGTGTTGATTATGATTGCAGTGAAAACATTTCATTAGCAACACGTCTCAAGCTGAGGTTTCGTTTAATGTCAGACGAATTACCGCCGTTACAGGTCACGAATAGACTTGTTGACGATACGAAATCAAGTGTTTTCTTTGTTGTTTCTATAATGAGTAGAAAATTAATTGCAGTAATTTTCATTGTTTCATCATCAACCAATGTCAAAATCTTGAAATTGTGGAGTCAAAATATTTTCAATGCTATCTTTGTTGAACAGATTAACATGGTAAATCTCACATCGTAACGTTGGCAGAAGTTGAAAACAAGAAACAATAATCAGCAAGAATTATCTGGCTTCACTTGGGGTGTCGATATTTCCTCTTCGAAATACTCTGAACTTTCATGTAGTTTAGTAGCTTTAAAACGTCTGGCGCCAATTAGGGCCTACGGTAAGTGTCTGGTAGTGCTGGATTTAGTTTTTTAATAATATTCTACAAAACATATGAAAATCAGTGATGAATTTGAGTTGTGTGAGTCCCAATACATGTGCATACCAAGTATGTACTTGTATTGAATAATAATTTGGATAACTTCCACGGTGCTTGTAAATTTTCACTACCTTACTCAACCTGAAGCGTTTTTCATAACATGCAAAGTGTATTGAAAACAGAACATATCTAGATTACAATTCTGACTCTATAAGGACTGAATTAGGAATAGCCAAGTATTAGTGAATAATATCATAAATTAAGGCAAATGAAAATATATTAGGTAGAACATTTGTGAGTGCATGGCACCTCTAAGGAAGATTATTTTCAACATTCTTCCGGTCTTATCTTCATGCTTCACATTTCTCCAGATACTTCCGCCCAACTTTCGCAAACTTCCATTGAATTTCCATCTACCAAAGAGAAATATTACTTGACAGAATGCGGTACTCTTAAGACTGTGGTTTCAAGAAGAGGAAAGCAGTTTCACTCGCTCTGAAAGCCATGCGGTAGAATTTTTGTTCTGTCTGTGGTGATATTTGGCCCGTACGATTCATCTCGCTGATTGAATAGAGCTTTGAAATAATCCCTCAAGGAACATATACAAATCTATGGTCATAATATAAACACCTCCAAAAAGTCTAGGAACACTTACCAATATCTTTAACATATGAATTTGATGATTCGAATTTATAGAAATCTTTCGGTTTTGTTAGGATGTATTGTATATAATGTATTCTCAAGAAAGCAAAATAATATTTGAGTTCTCCAAAACACCTATTATAAAAAAAAATTTGAAATTTGAAAATGACGAAATTTGGTAAAACACAAAAAAAATCCTAAACTAATATTTTCGAAACGATATGGAAGCACTTATATTTTTCAGTACCCAGAAGGTCCACCTCTGTTATTAATGACACTTTGGCATCGTCGCGGTATGCTCAATATTAAATTGCCTATTACATTTTGGCCTAAGTCATTCCAAGCCCTTTGAACTGCTAATCGAAGCTCCTGTTCATGATGGAAGACGTTTTGACGCAGGAGATTTCTTTTTAGGGTGTCCCACACATGCTCGATGGGATTCAGATCTGGGGAGCAGGATGTCCACGGTAGAAGATCGATATCATTCTCTTCAAGAACGTCCAATACAACTCTTGCACGATGAGGAGGGGCATTATCTTGTTGGAAGAGTGGATTTTGACCCATTATTTGGAGATACGGTACCACTACAGGTAAAACTATCTCATTTGCGTAAGAATTTCCCGTGAGGTTGTTCTGTATGAAAACGAGGTCAGTTCCTCCACCAAGGCGTATACCTCCCCAAAACATCACTGATCCGCCTCCCTGTCTAACAACTTCTCGAGCATGCTGGAGACGGTTTTGCTTTCCAGGTCCCCTTCATATTCGAATTCTTCCCGAATCGGGATAATAACCAAATCTAGATTCACCACTGAAGAGAACTGTGGCCCACCTCTCTCGATCCCAGTTTACGTGTTTTTGGCATCAAGCTAAACGAGCAGCGCGATTTCCATGGGTCAGTTGTGGAACTCTTAAAGGACGTCTGGAGTTTAGTTGACCTTCGTGCAGTCAATTTCTCACACTTTGGTCGGAAATTTGTACATTATGAACTCGTGATAGCTCGTGAGCTTATTGAGATGCTGTGGTAGTACGATCTCTTCTGGCTTGGGCGACTGTAGTAATCCTGAAACGACCTGTATGGCGTTCTTCTACGCTACCTGTTTCATTGAAACGCGACCATGAACGGTTTATGACACTTGGGCTACTTCCCAGAACCCTGGATACTTCCCGTTGTGAGCTCCCAGCTTGGAGCATGCCAACGGCTCGTAACATCTCTTCTCTAGTCAAATGTCGTCTTTCCATGGTCGAATCACAAAACTTGAATCTTTTATTTGTGCTGACAACAGAAACAAAGTGCCAACTAATTGATTTCAAACACTGAATACATGAAATGATTATAAAGCAGCGTCGAATCTGCTGCCTTTTTAGTTTTTTATAAAAAAAACTGAAATCTGTTGCGGCACTCTACATAATTTGGTGAGAAATTGATGCAGGTGTTCATTTCTTAAAAAAAATCATCCATATTGATCGTTCTGGATACAATATATCGATATTCAGAAGTGTTCCCTAGACTTGTTTGAGGTGTTTAGGTAGAATGTACGCTCTAAAACGTCTGGCGACAATTATGACCGACGCGAAATGTCTGGCAGTGTTGAATATGATTTCGTAATACTATTCTACGGAACATATATGAAAATCAGCTATCAGAATTTAAGTTGAATGAGTCCCTTTGGTAGCTATAGCCTTTACCTAACTTAGAGTGTATGTATGTAAAAAGAAATCGGTTGTCTGTAAAGTCGGTTTACTGACGAAAGTTGAACGTGACTACGTCATAAGAAGATATTGGTGGAATGGTTACATTTTTCAAAAGAAAATTTCTATTTTATTTGTTCGATAGATATTTGTAGGAATATAGAGTGTTACGTGTAATAAAAACTAGCTTACCATGTTCTTCAGAATAATAAGAAATATATGATTTCCTTGCGAAAATCTTTAATTCTGAATTATTACACTTAATCTGATGGTTAAAATCCTGAAAATAAATCGAAACATATAATCAAATTACTCCTCTTGAGATCTCTCTGTTTGTAAACAAACAGTATTTCCCAGTCAATTGTCAGAAGTTTTGATGAAAGAGAAAGGAAAAGTTGGTTGTTAACCAAACGCACTTTGGCGGATTTATTTTTCTAAAATCTTCAAAATCGTATCATAAATCATAGAGTTATAGTTTTTAGCTAGGCTGCACATATTTTGTGGATTTGTTTTGATATTTTTGAAGCTTTCAATCAAACAAGTGAGAAACCTCACTTCACACTAAGGTGAGTCAACTATCAAAACGTATGTCAAACATCCAACTGGTTACCTATTTCAGGCCTCTTATACTTGAGTATCGTTCTCATTCAGTTAATCTAAAATCGCCCTTATTTTGGGTTGGAAAGGTCCTGATCGAGGAAATCCAGTGCTCTATTGCCACCGCTGTGGCTGTTCATTGGTCCCCACTTTTATACCATAATCGCCAAGATCTATTGATGGGTTACCGCATCTAGAGGGAAAGGGGAATGCATTAAAAACCTGCAGATAAGTTTAGACTTATAAGGAACATATATGACATACATATCTTACCTGCTATTCACACTACGTTCACAACTCCAGTTTATTCTACGATTTAGCCACGTCAGTTATTTGTGGCCTATATCAAATTATCACCACTTCCATTTAGGATTATTAGATATATTCACCTTCCCCATTCACACTAGGTTTGTGTGTATTGTTCATTTTAATAACGGTATATCTACATATTTTGCACCACTTGCGTTCATGGTGCATTCTTTATTCTTTTATTTGATATACTAATGTGGTGGACCCCTGTGAGGGGAGATAAACGTTTATTTCCTTACGTATCCCCTCATGATTATTATATAAAGCCCTGGTTAAGGGAAACTGAAATATTAATATTCTCTTCGTTAATAATTGGAACAATATCAATTATATTCTAAAGTTTGGAATCTAACTAAGGAACTCGTTTTATTTTGATACCCAAGCCCTGAGATTGAATAAAAAGGTAAGAAATTCCTACAAAATTACAACTTGTGAGAATTTCTCCTTGCCACCCTTTAAATGGAAGTAACAAGAGAGGAAGGTAAATGAAAACCACAATTGAATAGATCAAGTTACATTTATTTGTACGAATAAATACAATTATGTCAATTTTTATTTATTTTTTCTTACAATGTACATAGTTTTTACAAGTATGAATGTGCTTTGGGCAATTGTTTTACAACTTTTAAACATGTGTGATATTTATCTTCTTACAATTTGGTTTATTTTGTTGAGAATAGGACGATGACATTTATGTTATAATTTTTGAATTCATAGCTACCTCAATAGTTATTTCGATCGAATAGTAAATCAATTGACTTTTTACTCATCGTGAAATAGTTCTGTTAATTTATTGTTATAGTTTTATCAATTATAGCATAACCTACAATCGTTGCACTAGCGGACCGATACTATTTATTTCAATGATGAAAGCACGAATATTCGACAATATATCACTGAACATATATTTAATATCGAAAAAATCATTACCTTTATCGCCTCAATTATGGTCGCTATAAACAATTAACACAACATTCACTTTTCACTGCACTTCATACTTGACGAAAACATGTAAATGTATTATTGTATCGCAGCTGTCCACGCGGACGCATCGCTCACTCAAGTAGGAGAGACAGATGTCGAACGCTGCCGAACGCGGAAGCCGATTGTGTCTCTTTGTCGCTCGCTAAATGAGTGAATGAACATTCTTCAATGTTTCTACACGATAATTTCGCAGGTAGTAATTTTTGAGATTGTTAATATTATGTAGGCCTGTCTGACAACCAGTTAGGAATGAGGAGCGTTAGTCTTTCGACAGACCGCTTCCTTGCTGACACGGTATCTAGCGTATCGGTGAATAGTCAAACTAGTGTGATTTCTTGAATGGTGATTGGCCTCTGTCTTGGTTACATGTTCCCTCACTCTCCAACGAAAGATGAGTAGGTGACAGTGTGGACTGATGTTGTGAATAAACTTGCAGCATATGGGCTTCCCGAAAAATTCCGGGGTTGGATAAGTAGCTTTCTTTCAAATTGATCAATACAAGTTGTGGTCGACGGTATAACATCTGATTGTTTCCAGTTGCAAGCAGGAGTACCTCAGGGATCAATTCTTTTGCCAACCTCGTTTCTGTTGTCATCTACAGATCTGTCTGTTTTTCTGTCATCTACAGAGAACAAGATCTTCACTTTTGCAGACGATTGTACCCTGGTCTTTCAGTAGTCTGCGGCCGATTACAGCTGCGGAATCTCATCGTCAGAGATGTCAACAAATTAATAACCTAAACTTACAGAGGATATTTGAGTGGGGTCAGTTGAACCTGGTGAGCTTCAACGCGAGCAAGATACAAGCAACTACGTTTTCTAGAAAGGTCCCCGCTGGAGAACTTTTTCAAATAACGCAAGGCCAACAAATTGCATCCAAAGATTTGATGCACTCTCTCGGAATAACGTTCAACTCCAAGTTTTGCTGGCATGAACATGTATCAGCAATAGCTAGGTCGGTATCAGCTAAACTTAGTTTCTTAGTTTTCTTTTCAGAGCCAAGCGATACTTCACGTCATCTCAGCTGTTGCTTCTATATAAAGCGCAGGCTCGATCTGCTTTGGAATATTATTCCCATGTATGGGGATCTGCGCCCAAACATTCGTTGCGGATGTTGGGTAGTCTGCAAAATCGAGCTGTGCGCCTCATCGACCACCCGGAGTACACCCTCGATCTCCAACTGCTGGCTCTCAGAAGACAAGTTGCTGACCTCTCTCTTCCACGGAAGATACTCCAAGGAGCTGAAAGACCTTGTTCCGGGAAAACTCATGTTTTACCGCAACACTAGGCTGGCAAGGAGTTCTTATCATATGGCGGTACATTTAACGACCCCCCGAACCTCTCTCTATAAGAATTCCTTCGTTTACCTGTGAGCTGTGGAACTCGCTTCCATCCAACATCTTTCCAATACCCTCAATTCTTCCCAGGCTCATGTGGTGTAACAGGTTCGCCTATTCCTGGGAAGCGCGCATAAAAAAAATGGGTATACAATACTGACGAGGTCAAATAAGACCGAAACTGCCGTCTGTTGCTCCTACATCCGACCGTGCTGTACCACTGCTGTGTGGCTCCGGATGACGGTGATATGAAGAGTGGAATATTGTTCCTTAAATAAAAATTCAAGATTCTTCAATAATTCAATTATGCACACGACTTCAATTTTATTATATAGACAGTACGACTGAATCGGAATGAAATATATCTGGGAATATATAGAACAATGATTGCTTTATTTACGTTTTGTTCGAACTGAAACAAACAAAACGTATTACACGCTCTGCGAAATTCTACGATGTGAATAGTTTCTGTTTAATGAAACAGATAACAAACAAAAAAGCAGAATGATTATCAGTTACCCATGCTATCATTTCTTTTCACAGTGTGATTATGATTAATTTCGTTATGTTTTTCTGTTCCAAACGATGGGAAACTAACTCGCAGGTAGCTCTGATATTGGAACGAATCTATTGAGAAAGTCCTGTTAGATAATCACGTGTACGTTTTTGCATGAGGTTTGAAATCTGATGTTATTGTGCTTCCGTTGGCACAAAGCAATGAGTATTCGTAAGAAATGTACTAGAGTTTGTACTGAAGAGTATTTTTAAAATTGAAAACAGGATATAGGAGCATTTCCGAAATACTAGATGAAGAGGATCGGGAAGGAGAAAGAGAATAACTGCACGGGATGATTGTTTTTAAGGCTTGGTGTTTCGACAGAAGATCTAGTACCGTTTACAGGAAAGAAATAGGTTGGAGGAAGTGGGGTAACAGTAAGGGACGTTTGAGAGACATTTGCCAACAACGTTGCAGAATTGATTAGAATACACCCCAAGGCAAGTCTACAATCTTCCAGAGAACACCAGCATTGGGACAGTGAGGAATGTTCTCTGACAAATCCAGGTTTTGCCATAAGTTTCTAGATTGGCGTGTCAGATTTTATCGGCGAACTAGCCAGAGCATTTTGTTACAAGGTTGTGAATATATATATATATATATATATATATATATATATATATATATATATATATATATATATATATATATATATATATATATATATATATATATATATATATATATATATATATATATATATATATATATATATATATATATATATATATATATATATATATATATATATATATATATATATATATATATATATATATATATATATATATATATATATATAGTCCAGTCCAGTGCTGTGCCCTGTGCCCATTTCCGTAATTTGATTTCCTTCCCTATTTTATTCTGATTGGTCTGGTGGAGGAGATTCTCGTTTTTAATTGTCTGTGGCCAGAAAATTCTGAGTATAATTCTAAGACATTTATTCGTGAAAACCTGTAGCCGATCCGTTAGAGTTTTCGTTACCTTCCAAGTTTCGCAACTGTACAATAGTACAGACTTCACTTTAGAAAGATATATACGCAATTTGGTTTGTGCAGAATACAGGCTGGAATTCTACACTGGTCTGAGTATGCTTTAAGCGTGTTGGGCTTTACGTAGTCGGTGTTTTATATCGGCTTCGGCTCCCCCACTCCGGGTGATAGTGCTGCCAAGATAGGTGAATTCGTTGACGTCCTCTATGTTCTCGTCTCCTACACGAAAGGCACTGCTGCAGTTTGTGTTCAGGCTCATGGATTTGGTCTTTTGTATATTAATTTGTAGTCCAATCTTCTTGGCTTCGTCGGCTAGCTCTTGAAATGGCCGCGCGGTATTTTGAAATGCTTGACCAACAATACACACATCGTCAGCATACTCTAGGTCGTTCAGGTGGTCAGTTAGTGTCCATCTAACTCCACGCATGTCAACTTAAGCTTTTTCGAGTACATAATCGAGCATGATATTGAATAGGAGGGGGGAAAGCACACAGCCCTGTCTCACTCCTGACCAGAGGTCGAACTTGTCAGGAGCGTTGTGATCGACGCAGCATTTTGCGTCTTTATAGAGACATTCGATCAGGTTTATTATTTAGGGGGATGTTTGAGAGACATTTGCCAACAACGTTTCAGACTTAATTAATTCTATCTTCCTGAGAACACCAGCATTGGGGCAGTGAGGAATGTTCTCTGACAAATCCAGGTTTTGCCATAAGTTTCTAGACTGGCGTGTCAGATTTTATGGGCCAACTAGCGAGAGAATTTTGTTACAAGGTTATGGATGCGGGTCCGTAATGGTTCGGAATGACGTACAATACAATGTTTGGAAGAAAAAACAGAATTCATAACAGTTGATAAGAGGGTCATTCGTGCTGTTGCATGGTGATGCCACATTTCATACCGCAAGAGTAGTACTACTTTTAACCATACCCACGTGCTACCAAACACTTGTTTCGATGATACTCATTGAAGTTACGTCGATCTTATTTTCCCCATTGCCGTTTCATCGGAATATATCCCTTAGTCTATCGTCACTTTTTCTTCTCTCTCATGTAACGTGGAATATCCTTGAAAAGTTACTACGCACTTAAAATCGAAATGCTTCATCACTTTTTGTATATCTCTCACTTCCCCATGAACGATATTTCTCAAGCTTTGATGTTTCCCCATCTCCCAAATATGCTATACAAATTTTCGTGGATATATTTCGACTTTCGAAAATGTTCTACCAAATTTGTAATCATCAACAGTTTGTGAAACTTCAGCATTCAAATTTCGACATAGATTTGGCATATTTTAATTGAGTTTTCACTCTGAAACCTGAAATCATAGAACGTTGGCAGCAATACTGTGAGAACCTGATGGCCCCAGAAGAAGAGGATGTGCAGAGCTATATGGACTTAGAAAACATCCAGGAACGCGAACCTCCTATAATCAAATCTGAGGTGGAAGCGGCCATACATAAACTTAACAAACATAAATCTCCTGGTTCAGACAACATCGTCGCTGAAATGATTAAGAACAGCAGTAGCAAAGTCACAGATCTACTCCATCTGATCTGTACGAAAGTATGGGATAATGGTAAGTGGCCAGAAAGATGGACCGAATCAATATATATCCTTCTACATAAAAAGGGAGCTAAAGACGAGTGTGGCAATTACAGGACCATCGCACTGATTAGCCATGCTAGTAAAGTTCTTTTACAAATTATACAGTAACGATTAAAGAACTACCTTCTTCCTCAAATCCCCCCAGAACAGACAGGGTTTGTTCCAGGTCGTGGAACGCGAGACCAACTTATGAACTTACGACGAATAATAGAAAAGGTGTACGAATACAATGTACCAGCTATGTTCTGTTTTCTTGACTACACTAAAGCATTCGACACCGTTCAATGGGGAAAACTATGGAACATCCTGAGTGAAATGGGGGTCCCGAAACATCTTATATACGTCATAAAGGCCCTGTATGACAAGAACAGAGCATACATACAAATAGAAGGGAAACGTTCAACAGGTTTCAGGGTCGGAAAAGGAGTCAGGGAGGGGTGCATTCTCTCCCCAATTCCTTTTAACATATATGGAGAATGGATTATGAGAAAGGCGTTGGAAAACTGGGAAGGCGGAATATCTATTGGTGGAAGAAAAGTGTCAAACTTACGCTATGCAGATGACACGATAATCTTGGCAAAAAACGAACAGGAAATGCTTGAACTTCTACGACGTGTGAAAGCTGTTAGTCTAGGGGCGGGACTACGACTAAATAGGACCAAATGTTGCTGATTGTGGACAGATCCCAGACAATCCCAGTACCACTTCAGCTCATCCATGATATAGAAGTCAGTGACACTGTTATTTATCTTAGCGCAAAAATAACCAACAAAGGAGGCTCCGAACAGGAAATCAAGAGAAGGATTGGGATGGCAAAGGAAGCTCTGGGCAGACTGGACAAAATATGGAAAGACAACAAAATCCGTAAGATGACCAAAATGAGACTTCTTAAAGCACTGATATTCTCCATCGCAACCTATGGGTCAGAATCCTGGACGCTAAATGCAGCATGCGGCAGGAGAGTAGAAGCTTTTGAGATGGTGTGTTATCGCAGGATGCTAAGGATCCCTTGGGAGGCTCATAGAACAAACGTGTCCATACTCAGGGAACTGAAAATTCAGGATCATGAAAGGCTGCTCCCAACAATCCAGAGACACATAATTAAATATTTCGGTCATGTGATACGGAAGGACGGGATGGAGAAGATTGTTGTCCAAGGGAAAGTGGACGGCAAAAGAAAGAGAGGCAGATCTCCTGTTAGATTCTTGGACCAAATCAAGGACCTAACAAATATGTCAGTGGCAGAAGTCATGAGAACCGTGGAGGACAGAGAAGCATGGAGGAGGCTTGTACCATGAATAAGTCACGACGCTCGGAATCGAGCAACGACTAGAGAGAGATAGATAATATGGTACTCTACTCTTCCAATCGGCGAAAGAAGATATGGATATTCAGTAAAACATAAAAAAAATCCATTCAACTCAATTCCTAGAAGTCGTCTATCCATTCAATAGCCGAGTCGACGCTGCTCGACTTCAGTAATCGTTCTTATATACACGGTGACAACGAGTTATGTTAATAACTACGAATTGGATTATCTCCCGTAGTGTAGTTTGTAGATGAATTCATGAATAAAAGCGTTTCAATAACCATCCATAGTAATAAATTGACAACAAAGTTGTTGTTTGAAAGTGAAGGTGGAATACCTTATATATGTTTGTATAAAAATATTAAGGTATCTTATCTTGATAATGCCTTCATAAATGTTTGTAAGCAATCGATTTGATAACAATTTCCGACCAAGTTATTGAATTGGTGCTTTCATGGATTCTCATTAAAATAACTAACCGTGTTCTATATAAGATTTCTCAACTGTTTAGGATGAAAAAGCTGTGTTTCGCAAAAGTAATTTTTTTATATTTTGTTTTTAGTGGGTACTTTCTACCAAATGTTAACTCGTTTGTATTTTCACATCGTTGTTTCATAGAACTCATTACGATCTATGATTTTCAAACATGACATGAAATCTAGTTTTGAAGTTTCATACTTGGGGAAGTGTCGCTGTTTAATAATACAAAATTTCCATAATATTAGCACCTCGTCTGTTTTTTCAGTACTTAATATCGAAAACAAAACTTGTATCGATGTAAACGAAACGCGTCTTAGGCAACGGCGAAGCACGTTTTGCATAACACACTGCTCGAATTCCACAATTTATATATAATTGAATGACCGCTTGTTTATCTCGACATGCCATTCCTATTGTGGTAAATTTTCTAATTAATCTAGTTAGAAACAAACCCGGTTTCATGACAGAACGATATCACACGCGTCTAATATGCCAGTCGTACTATTTCGCAATTACCTCGCTTTGTTATTGTCGTGCCGATATACGTTAAATGGCGGCAAAAACAATTAGCAAGCTTACAGTTAATTCTAACATTTTTTTCGATTAACTGCAACTGTTTTCTTTGATTTATACGAGTGTTGTTATCATTTCATCCAAATTTCTGTCCGTTATTAATGTTTAATTGCATCGTTCATTCGATCACCTTGATACACTAGCGTTATTGGTTGTTGCAAGCACCTGTGCAAAACTGGAAAACTCACCTTACAAGTAATTATAATCAGAAGTTGAAAGGTGAAAAAGTAAATCAGGATAATATTTCTCTGTTTTTTGTTCTAGTATCAAAATTATAAGCATTTCTTAAAAGAACCTAATATTCAATGCAAGTGATAAATTCTTATTGTCGTGTTGCCTACTCAGACCTTCGTTAGTTTAGTCCCGAATTCTAAAGGTTTTTTTTTCATTTCAGACTGTTGCTGGCCGACCTCGAGCTTGGTCCTCCTACAACAACCTGCCCGACAAAAATGCCGAAAATCTTCGAACGATGAACAGTACAGAAGAACTTTCCGCATATAGGGATGCCTCTCAAAGTTTCTATTCACCAACGAAGAAAACCGCATATTTTGAGTATGACTTCACGGACGATAAGCCCGCAAAGAAAGAGAAGAAGTGGTCCTTTGGGAATCTTTTCAGGAGAAAGAAGAAGACCAACGATAGTAGTAGCGACGAGGAAGTGAAGAAGACGTTGGAGAATAAAAAGAAGCGAAAGGGTGATGTCAAAAAGAAACCGGTTACATTCGATCATGTGGTAATAACACAACCTCAAGTTAGATATCAGGGAGATCCTCAGAATAATCATGATCATGTATTTTCTGATACTTCCGATGCTGTTTCTAGGCATGCCAATAGAATATTTGATGCTTCACCAAAAACGCAGCAGACTTTTCCTCTTGGGAATATATCATCTAGGAATCATCCGAATCAGTTGTCTCTTGATAGTGTTAGCAGAAAGAGTAAAAGAGGTTTGGCTAAAGTAAGAGCTGAAGCGAGAAGAACTTCTTTCAATCAAAGCAGCTCTGATGAAGATTCTCAACGTTCGACATCGTCGCACAAGTTTAGAAGTGACGAAAGTCTGCCTAAACTGAGGGAATCTGCTAAAAAGACTCGGGCAGCTAGAACTGAGAGGTACCTGAAGCGGCACTCTAGAGACGGCGAGAATCCCAACAATTACTTGCGATTATCAAAATCAGATGCGGAATCATCGTTCCTTAAATTATCAGACGATAGTACTAGGTCGCCTAGTGCAAGTCCATCGCAAATTAAGCTGTCGTATTCGAGTATCTCCTCTCAGTCTCCAAGCGTTCTTGGGCTTTCTACCATTCCTCCTAGTCACGTTAATCATAGTAAATTCAGAGTAAGTAATTCGACAAGCAACCCTTCGTACAAACCGCCATTATCGATAAACGATTACAACAGTACTGCCAAGTCCAATTTCAGGGATACTAGTTTCAATAATCAAAGAAGTATTTCCTTCGATGCCAACATTCATAGGCCACAGATCGATACCCAAATAATCCACGCCAAGTTGGAATTGGGTAAACCACGAGCTAGAAATCTTACGATCGTTGATGGATCTCAAGTCAGACAGTACTACAATATGCAACAGCCTCCACCACCTCCTCCAAGAGATCCAAGGAGGTTACATAGTGCGCAATATCTTGACACAGTTAATCAGAATGATACAAACTTTGATACGTCACCAGTACAAATGAGGTACAGTTACTCCAAAGAAAACTCTATACCTCAAGTTAGAAAATTGAACTTGAATCCAACGTTCAAATCATCTTCAGAAGATCATATCCCTAGAGGAAGTCAAGTGTCTTTGGCGCAGCGACCATCTTCGGCAACTCCCGAATCTAACAATAGATGGAACTTGAGTCGACCAGATAATAGATCACGGTCTGACAACTACCAATACCTGACAGACAAACAACCACGTAGTAGAAAACCGATATTTATTCAAAATGGTATCAATAAGTCGTTGAGTCAAAGAGAAATCAAGGATGAAATCAAAATAATTCCAGATAATAAAGGGAGCACAGCGTTCCTGGATCAACTCAGAGCAAAGAAATCTAACAGAAACAGTCGGGGGAGTTGTAGTCCCCAAATGTTTTCTTGTGAAACTAGCGTTCAAACGAAGATTTTTCTTCCGAGTGTACTGCCAAATAATAATCCTGAAGATGTGTCGAAAACGCTGGAAACTGATGTTAAGAACGACTTGGATATAATGAATCGAAACACTAAAACGGAGGAGAATGATACAGTACAGCGAAAATCCACCAATCTAGAAGAAGCATTGAACGAACTCGAAGCAATATACAACAGTCTGAAACTTGGCGATGAGGATCTGCTAGATATGGCTGAGAAAAGGGAGAAGGAAGTGGCTACACAGAGAATGTTGGAATCTAGGGGACCAATGTGGCATTCACCAAGAGGAACTTTGAGTGATTCAGGCTTCAATTATGAACCATTCGATACGATCGACGCTAGTAGACGCAAGAGATATTCCAGAAAATCGTTGAGATCCGACGATATGGCATTCAGAAAGATAAATAGAGAAGATCGTGCAAGTACAATTAACGATCCACAAAATGTTGCATCGAAGATAAGCTATCTTTTGACATCACCGATTTATTCTGGGAATCCACATTCGGAAGCAAAAACTGATCCTAATGAACCTGATATCACTTTAGACGATGTGGTTTACAGGAACATTAAGCAGAGTAATAAATTAAAGGTGCCTGAACATCCTCCTCCCTTCGGAATACCTCTGGGTCCAATAGCTTTGGCAGCTAACAGCGATTACCTTCATGCAGTGCCGGATACAGAAACCGTTAAACCAAGTCGTATACCTGATTTAGTAAAAGATGATTTAGCCTTTCGTAATTTACGCAAAGATAGTAACAAGGAACCAGCTTTACCGCCAGTGTCATCTGATGATTTGAAGAATAACAATCTCAATAACAATTTGGCGAATATTTACGATCCCCCTAGAATGGATATATCCGAAATGCGGAAAAATCGAGCGATCCGGTCTAAATCTGCTAATATTGGTAGCTTGATAAGTCAGGAGGTTATTGAAAGAGCTTCTAGAAGAAATGCTCGTGATAAAAATATAGAAAGCGAGTATAAGACTTTGACAGATATAGCAGATGCTATGCAAATAGCCAGGCAGGTTCTAAAAGAGAAAGAAATGAGGATTACAGAAAATAAACGAGCCTCAATGAGTGACACAGATGCTGGAAGTTTGAGGTATACTAGGTACCCTCAGATGAAGAGTGTGGATTCGTGCTCGAGGGAAGTGATTTCTTCGAATGTAAAATACCGATCACCGAAATTACGTGACCTGGAGGAGAAGGCTGTTAGATCACAAGTGAAAGAAAGTACGCCAGATCCGGTTTCGTCCTTCGAGGATTGTCGTCTAAGACCTTTATTCCGCACTACATCCTTTGAGGATGCTTTGACAGCTTTGGCTATTGAGGCCAAAGAGGCTAGTGATAAATTCACCCAAGATCTTAAAGAATTGGACGCGGAAAGGAAGAATAAAGATGAAGGAACAGTTGAGGGTCAAAGTGATTTTTCCTCAGAACCAGTCAATTTGTGTAAGAAATTATTAGAGGCCGTTGTTGATAGTACTCAGCATATAACTACAGCGGAAACTGAAGAGATTAAGGAAGATCCAGAGATGATGAAATCTTTCGCTAGTATCGTTTTTTCAACGAGTCCAAAGAAAAGAGATGATCCTGTTGAATCAGATCATGATTATGAGAATTTAGCTTCAGATAAAGTAGTTTTGGGAGAAGATGGAAAAAAGTCTCCGTTTGAAGAATGCAAGGACCAACTTGTTACAGCATTCAAAGAATTGAACATAGAGAATGATGAGAAAGATTCAAGTCGTGAGCCAGCTGCTGAAGAACCTGATTATTGCAATTTGAACGTTCAGGAACGAAGGAAAAGTCAAGGTGAGACGTGTGTTGATGTTGTGGATGTTGCTTTCAATGCGATCAGTGAATGTGCCTACGTTGAACCTCCCGAGTCTGAATCTTTCAATGCCGAAGTAAGCTCGATCGAACCTTGCGAATCGGACGATGAAAGCTCTGGCTTTCATTCGCAAACTTCCTTTCCCGAGCACGCCAATGTTTCTAGCAACGACAACTTGTTGAAGAAATTTCAGACATCCAAGTTGGGATTAAGTGAGACTTTGAAGTCTCCAAAACTAGTTTTGGAAACGTCCAAGTTGAGGTGGTGTACGAATGCAAATCCGAGTCACTTTCCAGGAGGAAACCGAGATTCGTGCGAAGTGGGAGGGAACGGGGATCGTTCCAATACTAGGCACATTCCTGATGATTTCAAATCGTCTGGCGCCTGGCACAATAACCCCGCGACATTAGCCATTGCATGCTCTTACGGCATCGCATGCTTTCACCAGTTGGCTTCCTTAGACTTGTTCGCCCTCATGGGTTTTATTTTTGCCGTTTTGACGTTCATTGCAGCTTTATTTATTTAGCTTGAAACGAAACGAACCGAGCGGTTCTAGGATGCGACTCTCGCATATTTGTAAATTGTTTCGATGCCAAAAATATAGGTTTACGATGTAAATTGTAGTTGTATATTATGATGTTACAAATATATTTTTAGTTCATGGTGATTTGATCTTAATATGTCGATATTTTCGATTCCTGTATGTGAATTTGGTCAGAAAATTAATGTTGACTTAATTTGATTGAGAAGGTCGTTACTTGATGGAAATCGATATTCATATTTCCATTAAAATAAAACTATGGTATTTAGATTTTGGCTATATTAACAAAACTATGACCGGTTTCACGACACTGTGGCTTCATCAGATAGATACAAACTAATGAACAGAGTTATTACTTATATATTAGTCTCATTTCCTACTTAATATTACAATAGGTACAAGTACAAGGGTATGTTGGAAAACCCATCGGAGTTGTTTACTTTATGAATTGAAAAGATTGAGTTAATGAGAAGGATTTAGATCTAATTGACTATTAAGTAACCTACCTGAATTCTTTTCTTTGTTGATCTCTAAAATTTCCAATAGAGTGAGTTTTTGTCTATTATTTTCACGATGTAAAATTTTGAAATTATCATTAAAGTTATGGTTTTCTTCCAGTAAGTGATTAGAATATTGGGGAATATGATTTATGATAATTAAAACTACGTTTGTGCTGGAATAATCTAACTTTGAAATTTCTGAAAGTTCTACCAATATAACTTTTATTACAATCCCCGAAAGACAGTTTATGAACCCCGGATTTATTACCTTTATCAATTTTGGATTTGCAGTTTTTGATGTCGGCCTAAAGAATTATCAGTTCGGAATGCTATATTGAGATTATAATGCGAGAGGAATGATTTTAATTTTAGACTAGGATTACCAATATAAGTTTAGCTGTGGAATTTTGTGTTTGAACTTTTTATATTTGGAAATACTTCCTGGATTGCTTTTTGAGTTTTTTTTTGCGTGAAATCATGTTCTCAATCATAGTTGGACTGTAACCGTTATTGACTGCTTTTTGTTTAATTATATTTAGCTCTTTTATAAAATTATTTTGTGACATTGGGATATTATTGAGTCTATGTACCATACTATAATAGTAAGATGCTAATTTGTGTGGATAAGGATGTGTAGGTGAGCTGTGAATAGTAATATCTGCATGCGATGGCTTATGAAAAATAGAAAAATTATGTTTGCCGTTAATTTTAGTAATAGTTGAATCCAGAAAGTTATTGGGGTTTTCTGTTTCTATCTCTAACGTAAATTTAATATTAATGTGAATTTTGTTAATGTTTGTTTTGAATGACTCTAATTGTCTGGTTGTGTCAGTGAAACAACAAATGATATCGTCGATATATCTCAACCAATAAATGAAGTGTTTGAATAACGGATGTTCTTGGATAGTTTTTTCAATATTATCCATAAAAACTTCAGCTAGTAGAGGGCTCAGAGGATTACCCATGATTAAACGTTTTTACTATTATATAATACTCCATTGAAGCTAAAATGATTTTGTTCTAAACAAATTTCTAAAAGGTGAAACATTTCTGATTGAATTGCAGGATTGACTTCATTAATCTGAAGGGCGTTGTTGATGAGTTTCACTGTATCACTAGGTGGAACACTAGGGAAGAGATTTACTATATCCCATGACATAAGTTTAGCGTTCGGTGGTAGTATCGTGTGCTGAATTTTATTTATTAGGACAGAAGCGTTTTTTATTGAGAATTTAGGTTCAAAACTAGCGTCTGTTGAATGATGTCTATGAGAAAGCGTGAAAGTTTTGCAGCTGGAACTTGAAAATATGAAACTACTGGTCTAATGGGATGCCCTGTTTTATGTATTTTTACGAGGAAGTAAAGTTTTGGTGATTGCGGGTTGTCAATGAAAAGTAGTAGTAGTCAATATTTTTGATTGGTAGGTATTATAGACTTGGCATACTCTAAAGCGTTTTTTACTATGGATTGAAATTTATTAGTTGGATGTTTATCAATCTTTTCATAACAACCTGATACAATTAAATTTTGGGTTTTCACTAAATAATCTGTTTTATTTGAGGCTATGACTGTATGACCTTTGTCTGCTTTGGTGAATATAATATCTTCAGATGCGGACTTAGATTTAATGGACTTTAAAGTTGTATTTTCGAATTTCTTAGGTTGAAAACTATTGAAGTAGTAACGCTGAATAATTTTAGGTGTTTGGCTTGCGATGAATAATTTAGGGCTATTTCGGTTACAATTCCTAGCAGATCGAAATGAGACGAACGTTATTTGGCTCTAAATTGTGTTTAAAACACAAACACAGTTTCAAACACAATTTAGAGTCAAATAACTCTCGTCTCCATTTCGATCTGCTAGGAATTGTAACCGAAATAGCCAAACACCTAAAACACTCTTCAGCGTTACTACTCCAAAAAGAGTTCAATAGTTTTCAACCCAAGAAATTCGAACTTAGTCCATTAAATCTAAGTCCGCATCTGAAGATATCATATTCACCAAAGCAGACAAAGGTCATACAGTCATAGCCTCAAATAAAGCAGATTATTTATGGATGAACTTTTCATTGATAACTCGCAATCACCAAAACTTTAATCCATCGTCAAACTCCATTAAACAGGGTATCCCATTAGACCAGTAGTTTCATATTTTCAAGCTCCAGCTGCAAACCTTTACGCTTTCTCATAGACATCATTCAACAGTACGCTAATTTTGAACCTAAATTCTCAATAAAAAGCTCTACTATCCTAATAAATAAAATTCAGCACACGATACTACCACCTAACGCTAAACTTATGTCATGGGATGTAGTAAATGTCTTCTAATGTTCCACCTAGTGATACAGTGAAACTCATCAACAACGCCCTTTAAATTAATAAAGTCAATTCGGTAATTCAATCAGAAATCTTACACCTTTTAGAAATTTGTTTAGAACAAAATTATTTTCAACTTCAATGGAGTATTATATAATAGTAAAAAAAGTTAAATCATGGGTAACCCCTCAGCCCTCTACTCGCTAAAATTTTCATGGACAATATTGAAAAAACTACCCAAGAACATCCGTTATTCAAACACTTTATTTATTGGTTAAGATATGTCGACGATATTATTTGTTGTTTCACTGGCACAAACAGACAATTAGAGTTATTCAAAACATTCATTAACAAAATTCACGATAATATTAAATTCACGAGATAGAAACAGAAAACTCCATTAACTTTCTGGATTTAACTATTACTAAACTTAACGGCAAACATGATTTTTCTATTTTTCATAAGCCATCTCATACAGATTTTACTATTCACAGCTCATCTACACATCCTTATCCACATAAATTAGCATCTTACAATAGTAGGGTACATTGACTCATATCCCAAAGCCACAAAATAATTCTATAGAAGAGCTACATATAATTAAACAAATAGCAGTCAATAACGGTTATAGTCCAAGTATGATTAAGAACATGATTTCACGCAAAAAAACTCAAAAAGCAATCCAGGAAGTATTTCCAAGTATACAAAGTTCTAACACAAAATACAACAGCTTAACTTATATTGGTAATCCTAGTCTGAAATTAAAATCATTCCTCTCGCATTATAATTTCAATTTAGCATTCCGAACTGATAATTCTTTAGGCCGACATATCAAAAACTGCAAATCTAAAGTTGATAAAGGTAATAAATCCGGTGTTTATGAACTGTCTTGCGGGGATTGTAATAAAGTTTATATTGGTAGAACTTTCAGAAATATCAAAGTTAGATTATCCGAGCACAAACGTAGTTTTAATTATCATAAATCAGATTCCCATTATTCTAATCACTTACTCGAAGAAAACCATAATTTTAATGATAATTCGAAATTTTACATCATGAAAATAATAGACAAAAACTCAATCTATTGGAAATTTTAGAGATCAACAAAGAAAAGAATTCAGGTAGGTTACTCAATAGTCCATAAGATCTAAATCCTTCTTCTCTACTCAATATTTTCAATTCATAAAGTAAGCAACTCCTATGGGTTTTCCAACATACCCTTTGTACTTGTACCTTTTGTAATATTAAATAAGAAATAAGACTAATATATAAGGAATAACTCTGTTCATTAGTTTGTATCTATCTGATGAAGCCACAGTGTGGTGAAACCGGTCATAGTTTTGTTAATATAGTGAAAATCTAAATTCCTTAATTTTATTTCATTGAAAATATAATGTTAACCTTTTAACTTTGAAGTATCTGATGAATTAGAGAATAGATTGGCCGGTGTGGGGAATTTGTCAGGGATTTTGTGTGACAAATGATCAATGAAATAATTTTTCTAAATTTCAATACAGGGATGAACTACGCCTAGAATATTTGTTCCATTAGGACAAACAGGCGTTGATAACATAAAAATAAGATTTACAGGAAAATTTTGATTCTTTCAATTATTGTTAATTAGTTCATCGCAGTTTTTTGTCGAAGTTAGGGATAGTCAAATGTTCGAAGAGTTTTCGTTGTTCACATCCATTATGGTCCGGTCAATTTAAACTCAATAGAGTTTTATCAAAAAAGTACTCCAGGCCAAAGATATAGATCTCAAAATTATTTACGAGGGTGGTCTAAAAAGACTCAGACCTAACAAAGATACAAGACATTTCTCCTGAATATTTTTCTCATCTTCAACATAGTCTACTAGTAACTCTATACACATTTCCCTTATCTGTAACCGTCCAAATAGTACTCGGCGTTTTTCTCAGCAGAATAGTAGTTTGTGAAGGTGATTGCCGCTTCATTCGATGAAAATCTCTGTCCTCCGAGCACAATTTTTTATTGCGGGAACAAAGAGAAGTCGCTCGGGACTAGATCTGGTGAGTAAGGCGGATGGTCAAAAAGCTCAAACCGTAATTGATGGATATTTCAAAAGACAATCGCTAAGATGTGATCCGGAGCGTTGTCTTGGTGAAACAGGATCTTCTTTTTCTTTAAATGTGGCCATTTTTCTACTTATAACTTTTAGCTTGTCGAGGAATGATGAGTAGAATGCTCATGTGATGATTTTTCTCGTTGAAGCTAATCTATTAGAATAGCTCCAAGAGTATCCCAAAAAACAGCAGCCATCGCTTTCTCAGGTCAAGAAACTGTATTTGCTTTTTTGGAGTTGGTTTTTCTTTTGCAGTCCACTGTTTGGACTGTACTTTTGTCAAATCGGTGCCAAACTCAGATTGCGTCTTGGTTGTATTAAAATTTAGCCAACCGCACTCTGATATCTTCTCCGAGTTCAGTGTTTTGTTCTGTTGGTATCTTTGTGGGTGTGACACCTCAGCTGTTATTGGACGCTCACTAGAAAGTGAGGAAACTAGAGTACAGTTGTCTGCAATCCTAAATATTTTTTTCTCGATGTAATGTAGCAGATTTATAATCTGCAACAGAAAAAGAGTTTGCGAGAGTATAGAGCCCTGGGATACTACTGCATTAACCTGAAAAGATTCACTCGTTACCCTACCACCTAAGTCGATCTGCTGCCGGGAAAAATACTAATCCAACTACGCAATTTTTCGGGAAGCCCATATGCTATTAGCTTATTTTATGAAGTATCAAAGCAATTACTTTATTCAGCATGACTTATAATAATCATCCAACAGTTTTTCGACAAAAGTGCATGCAATATGTATAGGAGTTGAAACCACTTTGTTCCTAAGTCTGCCAGCGGAAGATTTCCCTGATATGGCTTCACATATTTATGTAGTGTCGGACAATAAAGTTTTCCTCATATATGAATAGTCCCAAAAATGTTGTCGCACTATTACCAAAGAAGCATTGATGCTAAAGAGTTCTTGGCTATTTCCCTCCTGAAAAAAGACTCAATTTAATCTTTCCAATGGTATCTATTTGTTTCTTCATTAACGAACACTTTACAAAGATTTAGTCTCAGATTAGAATCTTCAGAAAATAACTGAAGGTTTGGTTAATCGCTAAAGTTTCAACCATTTTGGATGCCCTGTTAGGGAACAGTTGTTTGAGTGAACTGATGTGACCGTTTCCGTGCAAATGGACAAAATCGAGTATGCAGCTGCCTCGAAATATTTGTTTTCTAAAGGCAATAATCCTAGCCAAATTAAATATAAGTTGGACTCTGTATGGGGATTCTGCACCATCATTTAGCTCAGTAAAATTTTGGTTAGCTCAATTTAAACGTGGCTGTAAGAGTTTGGAAGAGGATGAACGTTCAGGACGTCCAAAAATTGCAACTGCCGACGATAACATCGCCAAATTTTTCTTCAAAATGAACAAGATCCACGAAGAAATAACATATGGGAGATGTCAACCCAAATTATTGGGTTTATAATGATTCTAGAACATCCATAGATCATAATCGGCATCACTTAGAAGACCGAACCTGGCCATCGGGGCTCTCTCGGCCAAACAGAGAGGGAATTGTTTTGTTGAATTTGAATATTGAAGGGATTTTATGATTATACTTCAAAATTGGCAAGCAAGAACAAGGAAGTGATTATGTTTCAGGAGACTCACACTACGACGGAAAGAGGAAATATCCCAGGTTATGTACTTTTTGATTATCTCCTTAGTCCTTTTTATGGCCTTGATTGCTATGTAAAATCTTTTCTTAGATTCAAGTGAGCTTAGACATACAAGAGTCAGCTATTATTGTTGAACTATTTTTCTGCTGGTTTTCATTTTCCATCGTTACAGATTCCTGTACCAAACCCCCTTCCTTCCACCCTTGTCTTCGTCAATATATATATTTAATAGTGCTAGGCTATTGAAGTCAGATATAGCAGAGTTTAAGAACGTGTAAAAAGAACGTGTTTTCGAATATTGAATAAACATTTACATAGGAGAAAGCTGTCCGCGCGTTGGGTGCCGCGTTTGCTTACGTTAAACCAATAACGAGCTTTGGCGCCGATTAGATACGTTAGAATAAATTTGGATACACCATTATGCGCCAGAAACGAGAATACAGTCCAAAAAGTGGGCTGTTTTTTCAACTGGAAAAGTTTTGCGACTGTTTTAGGGATAGTCATCAATTATCTTCCATCACAGGAGCACACCACGCATTATTACTTGACAAGCTATAAGCGGAACTTGCGGAAAAATTGCCGCATTCACTGAAAAAGACCAAGACCACTCACCGTCACACGCATCAGCGGTAACCATGACGAGAATCCACGAATTACGGTTTAAACTGCTTGACAACGCGCCCTACTCACCAGATCTAGCCCCAAGCGAATGCTTTTTGTCCCCTCATCTAGAAATAGCACTTGGAGGACAGAGATTTTAGTCGAATAAAGAGGCAATCACCTTCTTGAACCACTATTTTGCAGAGAAAAACGCCGAGTATTACAGCGATGGGAATAGTGTGTAGAGTTACAAGGATACTATGGTAAAAAATAAAAAAATCCAGAAAAAAATGTCTTGTCTCTTTTTCATTTCGGAAACTTCAGACTACCCACGTATTGGGGAGAACTTTAGTCAAATATCATTAACTCCGTACATCTAATTGCCAACTGAATTAATCTGGTTAATACAAGAAGTTATTGAGTATATTCCCGATTTTTCCATGTGGTTGGATTATCATCTGAATTACTATAATTTGTTCAACAGACGTTTCATTAAACATTACTATGTACCATTGATTCGCCATTCTCACTTGTAGCTACACTAATTACAGCATTGTGTATTATTGGTTGCAGCCTTGTTTGCGCATGAGGTTTCCGTTGATGAATACTCGAATAAAACTGTAATCATACAATAATAATGAAATATTATCCGATATGTGCGTTGAGTTGATTCAATTAAAAATAACTATTGCCATAATTATATGATTTTCTAATGAATGTGCTATAAAAACTGTGTATTCCAAAGAGATAGATGCATAGATGAGAAAAGGCTAGAGCTTTTATTCTGGTAATGAGTTAGGTTTCAGTAATATTTTAGGTCTGGTCTGGCTGACAAAATTCATTTCAATTCAACGATCTACGCTTAGAATAATATCTCAAGCTAATTGATGTCTTGCTGGTGGTATGAAATTAGCAAATGTTCGGGAATTGACGAACGGCGAATATTCGGAAATTGACGAATAGCAAATACTCGTAAATTGCCGAATTATGTGAGGAAAATGTTACTCTCTTCATGTTATCACCAACCCGTAAAGTAATCGTATACTTTTTAAGGCCATATCCTGAAGAACTTGTTGTTTCCGCCACAATATTCTGAATGTAGCACTTAATATTTACCCAAACAGCTTCGCGCTTTGTTCATCCTCATTGTGTCTTGTTAGTATATGCATCCATCATGCTCGATATCATAACCAGTTTGCAAGTTATCATGTAAGTATCATATATGTTGTTGATTGCTTTTTTAATATAAGGGTATTCACGGAACAATGGTTTTCATTTTGAGAAACGTATAAATTTAAGAAATAATTGTGAGATGTCTTAAAATCAGCAACCAGTTAAGGTTAGATTAAAAATGCTTTGAGCTCTTGAAGTCAATGCATATGAATACTGCAGATGTACTCTTCTCAGCAACAAATTACTTCGAATTCTTCATTCATAACACCTGGACCATTGTTTCTTGAACTAGTCCAGGTTTTCCGAGTACTCGGTTATCTTGTTCAAGGAGAGGCTCTTTGGTTCTGTAACTTTGACCTTCACCATGTGTGCTCTGACATTCCAACTGTTCTTCTGCCATGTGGGTTCCAGTCCAGCGCTGACTCAGCAATACAATTGTCATCCTTGCTTAGGGTTTGTCCGATCCTCGTTTCTAATTGGCTGTGGCCACAAAATTCTGAGTATAATTCTAAGACATTTATTCGCGAAAAGTTTTCGTTACCATCCAAGTTTCGCAACCGTACAATAATACAGACTTCACGTTAGACTGATATTGACGCAATTTAGTTTGCGTAGAATACTGGCTGGAATTCCACACTGGTCTGAGTATGCTGAAGGTGAGTTGGACTTTACGCAGTCGGTGTCTTATATCAGCTTCGGCTCCCCACTCCGGGTGATAGTGCTGCCAAGATAGGTGAATTCGTTTACGTCTTCTATGTTCTCGTCTCCTACACAAAAAGCACTGCTGCAGTTGGTGCTCAGCCTCATGGATTTGGTCTTTAGTTTATTAATTAGCAGTCCAATCTTCGTGGCTTCGTCGGCTAGCGCTTGAAGTTGTCGCGTGGTATCTTGAAATGCAACAATACCCACATCGTCAACATACTCTAGGTCGTTCAGGTGGTCAGTTAGTGTCCATCTTACCTAACTGTATGAATGGGCAGAATCCAGCAGCAAATGTGATTCGATGCTGCTCGTCCCCTGCATTCAATGCCTTCACCTCCTGACGATGATTAGGGTGCAATTCCTCTCTTTTCAGAACACGCCATAAAATACTTTAGGGCATTCGCGACGAACCTAATACTTATGGAAGGATTACCTTCAACATAAGCTATAATGTTAACCTCTGTATGTTGATTTGATGAGGTCGTACATGTTTTAGCTCAAGTGTTCTTGTTCCCCTGAGTCCTCTCTTCACGAGAGGAGGAAGCCATTGAGGAAATCTTTGATGGTGTTTTCTAGCAGCTTCTCGTGCTTTTCCATTGCAACATATTGATCATATCTTCATATTCTTCATTACTGAAGGAAGAAATTTTCAATTCGAGGAATTCAGGGTTTCAAAATATTAATGGTCTATAGAAAAAAATATTCTGACAGTAACTCAAAATTCTTGATAATCATTTTACTATCGTTACGAATGTCGCCTTCCATACAGCATATTCCAGTTATAGTAACACCACAGAATCGCCTTCGTATGTTGAACATTGCGATTTCAGGACCTATGGGGGTCAAATTTTCGAAACAAAAGATTAGGACCCTGCTGTTCTCACTAATTGGTCTAAAAATCACGTTTCAAAGAGGTTGGGGGACCCTGTATTTCTGCTCCCGTATCTTCAGGAGTTTGTGAATCGTTTATGAACAAGCTCAAATCGGCCTCTGGAGAGCACTTGCTTGCTGGGTTAAATCTTCCTACCTGGGAATGGAAATAGCGATCTCGATCTGTTTGAACTTAGTACAGGCCTTTCAGACCACGCCTGGGATAGTTGTATAAAATAGTTCTAGTGCATGGCTACAAGAGTACATTAACAACAACAGACGTCACTCGCAGACCATAGTTTGTTGTCCTTATTGTCCCAAGAATACTAGAAATAATTTTTCAAGAAATACCTTGCTTCTGATGATTTCTTCATGACTTGATTTTCGTATACCATGTTCAATAGACTTTGTCGAACAATTTTATATAATTTTTTTTTTTTAATATTTCTTCTTCTTATGACGCCGTCTCCAAACGAAGGTTGGCGATCCTATTGGCAATAATTGTTTTCGACACTGCAGCTCTAAAAATTTCAGTGGACGTTCTTCCAAACCACCTCCGTAGATTTTTCAGCCAAGAGTTCTGGCGTCGTCCAACTGATCTTTTTCCTTGTACTTTCCCCTCAATAACCAGGCGAAGGATCTCATATTCTTTGCCGCGCATGATGTGCCCGATGTACTGGAGCTTTCTATCTTTGATGGTTCTCATCAACTCTCGTGATTTTCCCATCGTATTTAGGACGTCGATGTTTGTCCGTCTTTCCATCCAAGAGATACGCAATATTCTACGGTATAGGCACATTTCGAAAGCGTCTATGCGTCTAACTTTCACATCCATAAGTAAGGACAGGAAAAACATAACAACGAAGTAGTCGCATACGAAGCTGAAGATTAAGTCCGCGGTTGACGAAAAGGTCTCTCATGCCAACGAAAGTTTTACGGGCTTGTTCGATTCGAGATTTGATCTCTATTTTCGGGTCACTTTGGTCGTTCACCGTGGCTCCTAAATACCGAAACTAATGCACTTGTTCCACAGGTTGGTTGTTAATGCGTATTACAGCCTCCACTGCTTAGAAAACACCATACTTTTAGTTTTGTTAACGTTAACAGATAGTCCAAAGCGTTGGCTATGCTTTACAATAAGGTTCATGGCTCTCTTCAAGTTTTGAAGGCTGTTAGCTAGTACCACGGTGTCGTCTGCGTAGCTGATATTACTAACTAGTTTAATATTTCTAATGATAATAATTGGAAGTAATACTTTCCTCCTACTATACTTCTTTTTTGAAGATAACCATTCTGTACTGTACTGTAACTTCGTCAAGTATCTCCCAGAACCACCCTGCAAAGTGTGTACGCTTTTCAAAAGAATTGTGCTGGTAACTCAGAGCGAATCTGCGAATTATTATAAAGAGTGAAGATTTCACAAGATAGAGATGAGTATGTTTCGTGAATACCCATGGCTCGAAGTAATTTGCAACGCACTGGCCTGCAAGTTGTTTTTTTTTTAATTTAACCTTGTATTCATGATATCAATTACATACTATTTGCTTTTAGGCGAGCAGTGAACATGCAGTTTGATGAGATTCATCAAGGATGCCTACAGATGACGCTTAGTGACTCGAGGAAATGATTAAATAATCAGTGTGTTTATACGCAAATCATCTTATGTTAAATAACTGTTACTATTTGGTAGCTATATTTTGTGAAGAAATTCTAGTGAAATTCACTTTAGCATATTACCTCTAGCATTCCCAGAAATTCTTTTCAACAGCAAAAATATATAAATAGTTCAGCCATAGAAGAGAAAAAGTTGATAAAGGTCTTGAAAACGCCATTACAAATGAAATATCAGAAAGTCTCACGTTTGTTGCACCTGAAAGAAGATTTTATTCGGAGTTAAGTATTAGTACCATTTATTTTCTCAATGGTGAGTATTAATGCAGAAACAGGCCAGACAAATGTAGACTCTGTAATTATCTTCAAAATTCAATGTAGTATATTTGTCTGTCATGTCAGATCTATGGCAAAATACGCGAAAGTTTAAATGAAGTACGTTAACAATTGAAATTTGTTGAATACTACCCCTGAAGCAAAGAGAACGATATATAGAGTGGATTAGTCAAAGCGTCTTTTTTCAGGTATAGTAATACAAAAGTACAAAATTCTTAAAACCGTTAATTACCAGAAACTAGAGAATAAGCTTATTGAAATTAACTGGAACATTTTATTAGAGAGCTTTACTATGAATGAATGATTTATTCAGTACGTAAGGCCACAAAAGTGTTGATGTACACGTCAAGTAATAAATAACAAATAAATAAAACAACAACATACGGAAATACAAATAATAGGATCAAAAGGAAGATCATTAAATCAAAATGTCTTCCAGAAGTTCTGCTACAGTGTAAAAACTCTTTGAAATCAATAGCTTTTTACGTTTCTCCTAAATGGCTCATATGCTAGAACTCTGTACCTAAATGGCAATTTGTTGAAGAGTTTTGATCCCATATAAAGTGGTAATTTTTCGAATTTGCTAGCGTGGTTCTAAGCATATTTCCAGATAGAGTACCATAACCGTGGCTTGGCGAGTTCGTCTGCAACTCATTCAGATGTTTCTTAGTTTACGAGTGGAAAACCAACATGTAAATGCAGGGAAAAGTGAGAACTGAATTTTGCACAGATTATAGTCTACAACTTTCTGTAGACTAATCCAAAAATTAGCCGTATAAGCTTCTGACACCTAAACACCCGCTCACGTCTCACCGAGTCCCCCCATAGAAATATATTACTAGACAGATGGCAGTATGTTAATGCATAATGAATTGATAACAAAGTCCTCTGATCCAGTACATCCCTCAATCTCAGAATGGAAAAGTGAGCAGAATTAATCCTTTTGCACACTATCTATATGAACATCCCAACATAGTTATATATTTATATATAGGGTTTCGTCGATGTATTGCCCCTAGTTTGAGGACTAGATTGAATATTACTACCATTCAACTGAATAATTCCTTCTTGACCTGATCTGAGGGAGAACCTTATCATAACAGTTTTGCTCTGATTCACTACCAGTCCGTTTGATCGACACCATGTTAAGAACCGCCCCGCCACACTCTCGACTTTCGCAACAAGCTCCTCTGGAGTCTGCGCTGCTAGAGCCACTGAGGTATCATCAGCAAACATAACCATAACATCAGTACGAATCATCTCGGGTAACTGGTTGACGAATAATAGAAAAATGAGTGGCCCCAGCAGACCCCTGAGGAACGCCAGTGCCGACTTGATAACTCAAGAATGTGAACTGCTCACCTTACGTAAGATGAGCTATTACCCAAATAAGATCTAAGCCAGTCCTGCATAACAACACTGAATCCTAATGCATAACATTTATTCAGTATGAAGTTGAAAAACAAAACCTCGAATGCAATTGAAAGATCGAAGAACATTCTTGGCGCTGCAAGACCATGATCTAGATTATTGTAGACAAAGTTCGTCGAATTTAAGAATTGCTGTTTCGGGTGATCTCCCAGCTTTATAACCATGTTGTGCATCAGCCAGCAGATTAAACTCGGCTAAAAAGCCAACATTTTGTCACAAATGACTCTTTCTATCACTTCTGATAGTGTGTTTAAGATCGAAACACGCCTGTAGTTCAACAGATCGGTCTTGTCCCTCCTTCTTGGAAATAGGTACAACAGCTGCAATCTTGTCAACCCAATTTTGACAAACTTTTTTGATTACTCCACTCTGTATATCGTTCTTTTGCTTCAGGGGTAGTATTCAACAAATTTTGATTGTTAACGTACTTCATTAATACTTTCACGATTTTTGCCTACAGCTGTAATCGTCAACAGACTACGAAACGTTACCCAAAGTTTGTGAGTTTTTTGTAATTTCTTATGGACCTTGTGATCAAAATTGAGATCCGATCAAAACAAGAATGTAAATATGGACAATTTTGCAACTCAAGATCTACACGAAAAGTTCTAAAATCTATAATAAAATCAATTCTGTTAATTCTATTAGTTCCTAGGGACACTTCTATTCAACAACTTTGTCATAAACTGTTATCTGACCTACATCAAACAGTTATATTTCAGATATATTCAGAAATCGTTTAATTGTTTATGTTATTCAATTTGGCGATAATTCTGAAGTGGCGATTCACGAAAAGATGATATAGGAACAAGTATTCTACAGAATTGCATAATCTCCAACTTTTGTCTGACCCATTTTCATGATAACACCGCTTGAGATATAATTTATCTATGATTCACAACAAAATTTTATCAGACATAGATATTTTATTGCAACTTTTTTCGTCATTTTGTTTGGACAGCATTGGGCCAAATTCAAATTCCGAAATTGGTATCTCAGTAACAGTAAAATCTATATACGTCAATAATGAATTCGGAAAATTTTCTTTCAATGTAAAATTTTCCGTTGTCACGGCGTACATTTTCTAATGGGCCAAATTTAGTTCATTTAAAATATGATTTCTGTTTAGGAAAATGTGAAGATGTACAATCGATCTCGTTATATCAAAGCATCCTGGATACAACTTTGATAAATATCAATGAGCTTCCAATCAGTTTGTAACAATGCAAGTTTATTGTCCCAAGTATAATAAAAGAAAAATATCGATGATGAAGTTGTTTGAACGCTTTCAAGATGTTATTTGTTACTCTCGACGAGTGGTAGGTGATATTTGCTGGTATATCTTAGAATGATATGAAACACTGATGGGTACACGACAAAGACTTATCTTCAGTCTGTTTTGTCGTAATGAGGTGCCAAATTAAGTTTTGTCATCAAAGTTTTTGTTTTCGTCGACGCTTTCGCTAACGTACTTGAAAACCCTTCATGGAGAATTGAATATTCAATTCAATTCTCCTTAAACTCAGTAGATCTCTGACATTCTTCATAATTTGAAAAATTCTTGAAAATTGTCAAAACATTCACAGGTAAAAATAGTATAATAATTTTTTCATACCGACCAGTAGAAGTAGGTAGATTTCATTTTCAAGTCACCTTAGCAAAACTATTAAGACTTTTGTAAATAATTCAATTTTTGTGGTCTAGAAAGCAGTGAAGAAAACTTTTCTAACAAAAGTGTTTTATAATAAAATTTCTAAGAATAATATGAAAACACCTATCTATGGCATATATATGGCGATTTGAAAATTTTCAACCCCACCTTACCGATTAGGAAGTTGTATCAAAAATTTTTTAACAAAAGCTTATGAAAACAACATGCCATCAAAAAATATGAAAACTGAATAGGTTCATCACAGTTATTACCGGAGATATGGTGATTTGAAAATTTCAAGCCCCTCTATTCTGTTATGAAAGTTAAGGGTTGAATCAATAAACTTATTGAACAAAAGTTTTTGATGATAATATTGCTAAGGATATTATGGGAACTGTATAGATTCCCTTCACACATAATGTAGGGGTGACGGTCATGAGGATTTCATTGATGCTGTTGGAAGTAGGAATGCGGAGGGACATAAATCTGATTTCTGGAGACAACATCCTTCAATAAAATGGGAGAATTCCAACCTGATCTTCTCATAAGAGGAGATCCAATGAGAACCACATCGTTTTTACAAATCCTTTAAGGTTAAAAGAAATTTGGTTTATGTGCCATGCTCACAGGGCTCCACCTGATGTACAAACAGGTCCAAAACTGGGATGGGTTTAGGCATTCGCATCCACGGCCCCAGGACAATCTTTACGATTGCTCTAAGTGCTCAAAGAAATCTTGCCACCGTAACACACCCACAAGTATACGCTCTCTCCGCTAATCCACACAGGAATTATGCTTTAATAGCCAAAACTCCCTTGGATATCTGAAAGATCCAAGGGTTACATCCAAACTAATTGATAAGCAAAGAAGCGCTATGATAATTCAGTACAATAAACAGAGTTATTCTGATCTTGTGCCCAGCACATCAGGGTATCGAATGAAATAAGAAATCAGACAGTCTTGCTAAATAGACAACAGCTGTAAGACCGATAAGGTTAGAACCCAGTCTGACTATCCCATGGACCCACATATTCTCCTTCTTCCAAGACTGGAACACTACCGATGTCCTGAACTACTGAGCAGGCATTTCGCGACTGAGGCAGTCGAATATGAAAACCATATAAGCATATCCTGGTTATTACCAGAGATATGGTGATTCGAAAATTTTCAATCCTTCCTATTTATATCCCTTGGGCCAATTGTCCAAACTATTAGATCAGGCGCAAAAAAAAGCGATTACACCTCGTATACGGTAGCATAAAACGAGGATCAAAATGTGTAAGAGCCACTCTTGTTACTTTGTCGTCTATTAATTGAAAGTTTTCAAGTGACAAGCATTTCAACTATCGAAGATAGAGAATTTTCTATTTCTAAACTTGAGTTGCAGTTCAATCTGGATGTGGAATGATTTCTTTATTTTTGATGAAAACTACCATAAACATACAGGGCTCTTCAACGAAAACTAAACAGAAGCTATATCTACCAAGACATTCATTTCTGATCAAAACGCAAAAACAGGTCAATTTTTGTACCTTTTGGGGTACAATACTTGCCTGAAATGAAATATTGAGTGATGACTCAAAAGAAAGGTGGTATCTTTGTCTACATTGCCTTGAACGAATTTCCATTTTTAATTGAAAACTGTAGAAGATACAGGGTGAGCAACTGAAAGATAGGGAAGAATATTTCCCAGAGACTATTCAAGTTTCAGTGAGGTAAAATAGAACCGATTCATGCTGATCAATGGCAGTCATCATTAAGTACCATCCTCATCACGAATTTCAACCCCTGGAGCAGGGGTGACAACCTTTGAAAATTTGGAAGAGGGTAGATGGGTCGAGTGATAACTCGAAAGAAAGGTATTATCTTTGTCTGCATTCCCGTGAAAGAATTTTAATTTTTGATTGAAAACTGTAGAAGATACAGAGTGAGCCACTGAAAAATAGAGAAGACTATCGCCCGAAGACTATTGGAGTATTAGTGCGAAAAACTGGAATAGATTCATTCAGATCAAAGATGACAGCCTTTGATCTGGAATGAATCTGTTCCATTTTTTTGCACTAATACTTGAATAGCTCAGGGCGATAGATAGTCTCCTCTATTTTTTAGTAGCCCACTCCGTATCTTCTACAATTTTCAATCAAAATGAAAATTCGTTCTGGGATGCAGACGGAGATAATACCATCTTGAAAATTCGTTCACGGGGATGCAGACAAAGATAATACCTTTCTTTCGAGGTATCACTCGACCCAGCTACCCTCTTCCAAATTTTCAAGGATGGTCACCCCTGCTCTAGGGGTTGAAATTCGAGATGAGGATGGTACTTGATGATGACTGCCATTGATCAGCATGGATCTGTTCCATTTTACTTCACTGAAACTTGAATAGTCTCAGGGAAATAGTCTTCCCTATCTGTCAGTTGCTCACCCTGTATCTTTTACAGTTTTCAATTAAAAATAGAAATTCGTCCAAGGAGATGTAGAGAAAATACCTTCTTTCTTTTGAGTCATCACTCGACCCATCTCCCCTATTCAAAATGTTCAAGGATTGCAGCCCCCGCTTGGGGGGTTGATATTTCAGGCAAGTATTGTACCCCAAAAGATGCCCTCCTTGAAACAAAAATTGACCTGTTTTTGCGTTTTGATCAGAAATGAATATCTTGGTAGATATAGCCTCTGTTTAGTTTTAGTTGAAGCACCCTGTGTACTCTGTTAGAAAGGATTCTTTACCAATATTTCCTGTGTTTCAATTACGGCACGTGACCATCAGCATATGCATGTGATGTCATCTCGCTTTGTTTTTGTGACGCTCTTACATTTAAAACTAATATATACCATTTTTTCTTACTGCGATGAAACAACTTTCTGGGAAAAAATTAGTCTAAGTTCATTTCTTTCTCTTTCTCGAGATGTTTTAGCTGGTGTTTTGGCCTTTGTTTCGAAAACTTTTTCCTTCAATTTAAAGAAAGCTTACTCTTTCAGCTAAACGTGAGCTTCTGTCATAGCAAATAGTTATAAAACGATAATTTGCTATGAACATTTGAAAAACAGAAAAAGCTGTTCATCCGTTCACATCTACTAATTCATAATTTATTATTTTTCACTTCAAGCTCTCGTTTTCTCTTAATTTGCAAAAACACGTGTTTTTGATTTTTCGAATTTTTAGGTTATAAAGTAGATCAGAGATCTACTGTAATTCACTGCTATCTTACTATATACGACCATATTTTATTTTCTGTTCAGATATTTGGGAAATTGCCATCATGACAATAATAATTAAATCTCAGATTCTTGAACAGCAGGTTTTTGTATTCTCCAAGGTTTTCACCTCAATTATTACAGTTCACTATGACAGGTTAATTTCTCGAAGAAGGTAGCCATATCATTAAACTTATATCAGTAAACAATATTTATGATATCTAGCTGATTGATGGAACAGTTCGGAGTGATCCTTTCGAAAATGCCTTCAATTTTATCCTTTGACAAAAAAATTACTTTAATTATAGTTATTTGACTTATATTGATGAAGTGTCAAACGTTTTGACATTCAAGATTGCTAACGGAATTGATAGGAAGAAATTGATGATATTGTTGATGGATTCATTTTATAGAATATTTTGTATGATTTCCACAATGTTTATTTTCAATACAGACGTGTGCCAACTATGTTTGTTTTAAATATTGAGTAGTTTAGAGTCATTCAATTCTAGTAGTAGTCTTCAGAGAGTGGTAAATTTTGAGTTCTTACAAAGTTTGTTAATTTCCAAACTTTCCATCAGATACGTTGTTGTTTATTTTTGAGTTTTTGAATTATTTGCTGTAATAATGTGATTCTTAGATTCAATAGGTTCAACCTCTTCGGCTTTGTTATCTAAGGAGAGATGTTTTTTGAATTTGGATTCAAAGTTTCTATCTGTTTGTGCTACGTCAGCTACTGTTTCAGGGGAAAAACCTGCTGAATTACGAATTATGAAGCACAACATCTGATACGCCTTGGTAGTGATCCTACGAAAGTGTTCCTTGAAATCTAGTCGACGATCAAGAGTAATACCAAGATCTCGCATTAGGTGCACTCTGTTAAGAACTGTATTATTCAAATTGTATTCGAACCCCAGTGGAGTGTGTGTTCTATGAAAGGATATAACATGGCATTTTTCAACATTCAGACTCAAACAGTTAGGTTAGGTTAGATTTCGGACCAATCAAAAAACCTGTCAATATCTCTCTGTATTTCATCACAAATATTACGTATTATTGAAAACATCTTCATGTCATCGGCAAATAGTTTTTAGAATTTTACCGAAAGAACTCTCTTCACGTCGTTAATGAAAATATTGAACAATACCGGACCCAAATGTGAACCCTGAGGTACACCTGACGCCACATTAAACTCTCTGGGATAGAATTGTCTATATTTAACACACTGAGAACGAGCATTAACATTGGAGCAGAGAACCTGATATGCCGAGTGCCTCCAACTTAGCGAGTAAAAGGTCATGATTGATTCCGTCGAAGGCTTTTTTAAAATCAGTATACACTGCATCTAGTTGATAACCCGATTCGAAACATTCAATTATGTCTCCAGCATAAAGTACAACATTCGAAACAGTGGAACGGCCCCTTCTAAAGCCATGCTGTTCCTTGATTAAAACTGAAGTACAGTTCCAAGATAGGCAACTACAAATCAAACTATCTAGCATTTTTGGAATTGTGGATTGTATTGCTATACCCTTATAATTCCTGATATCAGACTTAACACCAGACTTGAAAATTGGAATAATGAAACTCTTTTTCCAAAAAGAAGGGAAGGATCCCAAATCCAAAGGCATATCGAACAGCGTGGTAATAGGGTCAGCCAGAGTACTAACACATTTCTTCAAAACGAAAGCTGGCACCCCATCAGGACCAGATGACAGCTTTGGCTTCATAAAAGATGATGAAATGGTCACGAAGAATCAATACAGTGTGAGACGTTACAAAAACCAAGAATTGTCTCGCTACAATTCCAGGCTCTTTAGGCGAACTGCTTCACGCAAACGACGCATAACGCTAATATAATACTCTTTGTCTACGGTTCAATCCGGCTGGAGGAACTCAAAATGCACAACACCGCGATAATCGAAAGAAGGATTCAACATGACCTTAATCATTGAGCGACTTTGTCACGTTGTTTTAGGTCTTGTCTCACCTTTAGCGGGATATCCACTTGATTGATTGGTTGTTTCTGGGTCGTAAGCATAAATCGACGTCTCAGCTCCTATAATAATGCGTTTCATTTTGTCCTGATAGTCAGAAACCATTGTTTTGTACACGATGTTCTTTGAAAATTCAGTGTTTTCGGTACCAATTAAGATTTGACGCGTCTGACGTCCATAACATCGTTCAAAATGGTATTGACTGATCCTTTTGAAATGCCAACATCATCAGCAAGATCTTTCATTATTAATCGACGATTTACAGGCACCAAATCTTTGATTTTCTGGACGTGAACTTTGTCGTTCGAGGTTGATGGTCGACTGGAACGCTCTTCGTCTTCTACTCGTTCTCGACGGCATAGCCTCATCACGAAAGGATTCTTGCAACATCTTCAATGAATCATTCCGCAAACAAAACTTAATGCAAATTATTTGCTCAACAAATGCTGACATTATGAAAATCTGAAAATTCACTTCTACACATTGAAGCGTATCTCAAACACTAATGAATAATTCGATGTGAACCTTGGCACGGAGACAGCGCGTAGATCCTTGAATTTTGTTTTACATCTCCTTGGTTTGTCCTGGGGTTCTACTGGTTGGTTATCCTCCTTCTTTTATGTTCTGGAGCATCTATGCTGGCCTGTTGTTTTCTCTTCCATTGTACTAGGGATGTCCTCTTTCCTGTTGCCCTCGGTTGTAGTTCCATTACTGCACGGAGACAGTCCTACCAACCTATAAATAAGAGCACTGTCCCAAATCCATTTGCGCGCGCAGTTTAAATTCGAACGTCACTTCACTTTTTGGACACAGTAGTAAGTATTTATTTTATGGATTCCCTATAATGGAATATAGTAATTGAGAAATCTGTTTTTTTGTTCTTTGCGTTTTTCAATACTATTTATGTGGAAGACTGGAATCTTATTAATTGATGCAATTTTCTTTATGATATTGATTTCTGGCATGGAAGAGATGGTTGCGTTTGTGAATATTTGTTTTTATATATTGTAGGTTTATTAAGTTTAGTGATGATTATGTCTAGAAAGTTTTTGAATTGTTTCATTCAATTACAGGAGGAAGGTTATTTTATAATGCATTTCATTTGGAAATTGTAAACACTGATCTATTTGTCTATTTGAGCCTTGAAAACCCACAACAATATCATCAACGTATCTGTACTAAAAAATAAAAATGTTTTTATGCTAACTTGTTATTCATTATAGACTTTTCATAAAAATATCTGCTAATAAGGGGCTGGATGAGGATCCCATGGGAAATCTTCCTTTCTGTTCGAAAAATTTTTAGTCGAATTGGAAATAATTTTGTGACAAAGATGTCTCCAAGAGATTACAAAAATCATCTATCATGTGTGTGATTGTGTTATGTTGGTTAAAGATTTCTTTAGAAAGTGACATTCATCTGTTGAATCTTTGGTTACATTTTTTTCATATCACAAGAGTCAATTTTAAAATTGAAATTATTGAGCGTAGAAAGTTTTAAAATTTCTCAACATCTTCTATTCCTGCTTTCTTGGAGGCGGGTGGAGTTGATCCTGAAGAAACCTGAACTTGCTTATAGCAGTGGTCTTCACAGAAGCTTCTGTATGCAGCTGATGAACTACCTCCTGGAAGTAGTGATCAGAAGGCTCCACTTTTTCCCACTTGCCAGTGTGTTGGAACAGGTTGTTCATTGTTCCTCCTAGTTGGAAGGAGTTATCGCGGACATCTCTCCAGGAAATTTCCCTGCATATACGAGCGTCGCATTTACTGACAAGGTCTCTCCTTTGATATACTTCAATAACCATTCATCCTTGAGCATAATTTCGAAATTTCTACCAGGAGTTGTACTGAAACGGTTATGGTAAAAATATTCTCATTTTTTAAACAATCTTTCTTAGACATTCTTGATTGAGAACTTGATGCACCCATGATTACAATGAGAAAATCTTGTTGATATTGTACGATGGCGTATTATCGTAAATCTAACTCTGTGAATTGTGATAGTTGATTTAGAGATTCTGATCGATATTTCTTTTTCCCTCAAAATATTGGAGAGCTCAAGTTCAATTTTAAAAGCAAAGAAAGTGGCATAACTTCTTCAGAGTCCACGCTTCGGCATTCAAGTTTGTAGAAAATGATAATAACCGATGTGTTCATCAAACACAAAAAAAAGTTGATATTGGATGATTTGAGACACCACATAGTAGTCGTTTCTGAAACTTTCTGATTATGATTTTTCTAAGAAAAATTCGAATCACCTATTTGATAAACTCATATACTAGAACAGCATTTATCTAATTATCTCATATTTAGATATATTCAAACAAATATGCATACTTATTATTTCGTAATAATATACCGTTAACTCTGTGTATAATTTAATACCGTAGACATGAGTAAAAGTTTGATTGCATCATCATTAATATTTATTTATTACATTGTGGTATATGTAGTGATTTCATTAAATGTATATTTCCATCCTGAATTCATATACTCATTCGTTCACGATGTGTAAAATTTCGATGTAATTTGTAAGAAATAAATGATTTATTTTTCATGTTGTTTTAATGATTTTGCGGTTAATATAGAAGTGATGTTCCAGCAATTGATGTGTTAGGATTGTAAGTGTTTGAGTTAATTATATGGTATCTATCGAAGTTGGATTCGGATTAGATTGTGATCAGGTCGTGGGCTGTTAGAACCATGAGAAAATTCATGAGTAGTTCTTGGAATTGATGAGTTAAATAACGCAAGAAATGCTTATGTAAAAGAAGTTTTGACACCAATATTTTACAAACAATTTCATCAATCCCCAATTAACTATCTTTACTAGAATAAAGGAATGATCGTCCTCAACAAAACGAAATGTATTACATTGAAATGGATATCATGTTTTTCTAATATCTTATAATTGTGGAATAATCGTTTCGTCGAGAAATGATCAATTTTAAACATTAACTATTTTCCTATTCTTTTGAATTAGTGTGAACGACAACTTGTTTTTTTCCTCTTTCAAATCGATTTAACTTGTAAAAGAAATTAACTGTTGGTGATCTTTATTTATATCTATACTGCCACAAGAAATTAACTCATAAAATCGGAAATTCAAATTAACTCGGAAGCTTAGATATGTTGAAGTAATCCACCAGCATTTAGGAAAGTCTGACATTCTGGTACTTAGAGATTGAAATGGAACTAGTACAGTATAAGCCATTTGCGGGGTATATTTTCATTTATTTATTTTATTTATTGTTACAAAACATAGGAATCCTTACATGATTATTATGTTATTATGATTACAATTACGGGGTTCACAAAATATGATAACAGAAGTGAAAATGTCATACGAAATGAAAATTATAGCTTTCATAAAAATTCAGGAGAGAAAAAGACTCACCAAAGAATACAGAATCAAGTAAAATATCATGAAAATTAAAAACTACTACAATAAGGATGATTCAAATGCAATGAGATCTGCAATAACATTATTTTTGAAAGAAGAAAGAGGTTCATGAAGAATATCTATACTGGCAATATGCCAATTGTACAGACTCTTAATTCGCAAAACAACAGAATGAAAAAATAAACTAGTACGGGCCTTCGGAACATAGAAGAGTGCATTTCGACGACTAGGATACACGGAAACATTGAAAGTGAGATAATTAACAAGCGGAAAACTGAAAGAATGATTTAAAATTCGATAAAGAAATACAGTGTCGAAAAGGACTCTCCTCTGCTGCAGGCTTAAAATTTGTGATGACGCAAACTCAATTGATAATTATGGTTAGGACTGGAAAATCTAAAGTTGAAATTTTTGACAGACTTTCTCTGGACTCGTTCAATTCTGTCAATATACTTGCAATAGGGGACCAAACAGGTACAGCATATTCCAATTAACTCCTCACCAACGAGAAATAGAGCATTTTTAAAGACCTCGGATCACTGTTTTAGTAATTCCTAGAACGAAACCCAACATTTTGTAAGCCTTAGAAACTATATGACCAATATGATACTCAAAGGACAACTTAGAATCAAAATATATACCAAGATCCTTAATTAGGTTTACCCTCTACCGAACAACCAAGAAGACTGAAGAATTCTTCTGTATTCAGCAGATGTACTGAACTGTAGGCAAAACGTCTCGTGAACTTATCTGTACTGTGAGAAAATTTTTTATACAGATTCTCTACATTTCGCAGTTGCATTCTATGAATTGTACTTTTTGGTATCCACAAGTCTCACAAATATTTTGGCTTTTCATGTTTATGTCTTAAACACCATCAGGGTCAATGCTATTTTGTGACGACTCTCGATCTTCAGTATATTTTTGTCATTGTACCATGGGCTCAAGAGTTCATATTTTGGTATTAAATATGTAAAGCTTAGGCACGCATTCTGAGCCAACTGAACCTTATGCTTGTAGTCAACGATGAGGAAGCTATAATACACTGATAGACAGTAATCTCACTGTTGGTAAAGTAGATACTGTATTCGGGATGTATTTGAATTGATATGAAGCTTTAAGTTTCATATACAGCATACTGAGTCTCTTTATTACATGCCTTTCAAAGTTGAGCTGACCATCAAATATGACTCCCAAATTTTTTGCATTGTCGCTTTCCGTGAGTGCAACATTATTTATATGGAGAGTAACAACATTATTAAACATAGCAATACTCCATGCAGCCGTTGTGCCGACTAACATGAAACAACTCTTCAAGGCATTCAAAGTTAGTCCATGGCCAACTGACCAGATGTTATAAACGGTGGATATCTTCATTTACTACTTTTAGTGCCATACTAATTCCTGAACGAGAAAAAGATTTTATAATCTGTGTATCGTCTGCATATAGTTGTATCTTGCAATTTCGAACTACTTTTGACATAAGTGAAGTGTATATGTTGTAAAGGGTCCAAGGATGCTTCCTTGTGGTACGCCTCTTTTGACAATGATTGGTTTTGAACTCACTGAATCGATTTCAACGATTTGTGTTCTATCTACTTGATAGGCATGAAACCAGCCCACCCATCGTCCAGAGACACCAAAATACTGCAGCATAACCAAAATCAGGTTATGATCTATAAGGTCGAAGGCCTTGCTGTAGGATAATAAAACTAAGCTCAAAACGGTCCATTGCCCATATCAACTCAGTAGTCACTCTTGTGGGGATGGGTGTAGCTGCTACACCCATCCCCACACTGTACACTGTAGCAGTACTATGGCCAGCGCGGAAGCCAGATTATGATGTCTAGATCATAATTGCTCGAATGGGTTAAGCTTTTGAAATAAGTCGATTATCTTATCTATGGAAAGGTTTTCAGTTTGTTGTGTTGTAAAGTAATTTTACCGAAAACATCGAACCTATTCTTTCTCGCGCTAGGCATTTTTGGGCAATGTTTTTTGCAATCTCTATGGCTTCCAAGAAGAAGCCAGGTCGATTCCGTACTGACAAGAGTTTTCAGTTTTTCTTTCCCTAGTCGTAGACAAGGGTTAGGTTATATTAGAAGTTTTTGACCATATTGATTATTTATCATCTTCAGGCTTATGAAATGGTTCTCAGAATTTATATACATATGATAATAAAAAAGTAGGGAAATAGTCTATTGTCATTTCTCTCCACAAGCCCAGATTAGTGAAAAGTTGAATTTTTAGCATTCAAAGGTCCGTAAAGGGAAATAATTGTCAAAAATAACTATAAATGGTCTCTAAAAAACTTGTTTGCGTTAAAAAATCTTTAGTTAACTCTTATATTTTTAAAATTGTAAAGAAATAAACTATTTCCGATATTTTCCGCTTTACGAGATATGTGAAAAGTTGAATTTTCAGCACTCAAGGGGCCGTTAAGCAAAATAATTGGTAAAAATGACTAAAAATGGTCTCTAAAATATATGTTTGAGTTGAAAATTCTTGAATTAGGTCTTATTTTTATGAAATTGTGAAGAAATAAACTATTACCATTATTTTCCGCCCTCCTGGACATTTAAAAATTTTCCGCATTAAAATGCAAAAAACCTGGTTTTCACGTTCAGGAAAAATCTGAAAAAATTCAGAAAAATACTTTTGCACAACAAAAATCAAACGACGAGAAAACTGGACTTGCACCGGTCGTCGCTAATTTTAGAGATGAAATTTTCGAAAAAAAATTTTTTTTGGGTCCTTACGGAGGCCCGATTATTATGAAAAAATTCTGTCTGTTTTATAAGGTGTCTAAGGTTGTTTGATTTTTCTCAAATTGTTTAAGCCAGCAGAACCCGAGGAAAAAAATAAAATGCAAAAAACACTGACGACTAGGAAGGGTGGAAGGTGGAAGGGGGCTAATATATCAAGGAATGTTTTTATTTTGACCCCCCCTATGATGTAATCAAGGAAAAAAGGGATTTCGCCTATCTTATCGGGGGTACTCTTTTCAATATTTTTATGAATTGGAATATATTGTTTTCATTCTTAAAGACTTAAAAATAAAAACATAAGTAAACCTGTTTTTATATAGATAAATATTCATTTATATGTACCCTTATTAGACACATTTACGAATATTTTCTTTATTGAACGGTTCATTCGCCGAAAAACCATTTTCGACTTCAGGGGTCTTTTACGCTGATAAAAATTTAAAATATTTAAACTAGTGTTCTGCCGTATACGGAACCGCTATATTCCTTCTCTTGTTGCCAATCTGTAAACAGTGCATAAAACTTTGTCCTAATATCTTGATTTTTGCGGCAGCAGGTCCTCGATTTTATTATTTACATAATTTGTGATTTCAAATGTAATATCTTTTTTATCTCGCTTTTTCACTCATAATCATATTTAAACAATAACTTTTTCGAAAATAATCATAATGATGTTGACATTTACATCCGACATTGATTCACGCTGTTTTGGAATTCATGGAAATCAATAAAATTCGGTTTAATTTTGGAATATTCATTCCGTATCTAGTTATAGGATGAAATTACATGAAAAACATATAAGAGTCAGGTGTTTTAGAATAAATAATCAAACTCAAGAGTGAGAAGGTTTAAATTCTGCTCTTAAAAATGCAAAAATGATTTCAGAACTATTACATTCATGAAAAATAATTATTTAACAACGTATCTAAAATTTTTCTTAATAAATTTGAATTTTCGATCAAAGCATCAAACCCTGAAGTTTCGATATATACTTCAGTATCACCGTGTATTCCTTGCATTCAAGATGACGTTTGAAATCTTAGTAAAAACCAAAACAATAATAATTCATTCCAAATTCACAGGAGTTTCAAATCACTCGGTATCGAGATGTGTAAATATGGTTTAATAACGTTATTAGTTATTCAGTGGAAACAGATCACGAAAGGGCAACGGCCCCAAATTGTTCTGTGCCTACCTGTGTCACCAATAAACCAACCGAAATACAAATTTTATGATACATGATATAAATTTCGGATAGTATGTTTGACATCGACTCATAATTTTTATTTCTTTTGATAAATGAACATCACTCAAGAATCAGACGAAGGTTTGCAACGAAATGCATCATAAAAGTCTAGATAGCGTTACCTGTTATAAAAAATAGTTGACATAATGAAAGAGGCCTTACTCATGAAGGGAATTTGAGATTTAATGATCTTGTTCTGTTGAAAATCTGGTACACCACTCATGTGGTGTAAAAAAGCAATTATCTTTCCAAATTTAATTTATCATCCTCTTTTTTCAGTGCTCTCAATATTGACAAATTTTAATTCAATGCCTAACAAAAACCTAATAAAATAAAACAGTCAGGATTATACAGAATTGAATTCAATGAATGCTCAACAGCTTACAAAGGACAAAAAGATCGAAATTTCTAATCTAGATTCGAAGAACATCTCTTCTCAGATAACAAATTTGCAGTTTTTGAAGATATTAACTTAGATATATTAAATCTAAAAATCACATAATTACATTCGATGATTCCCTTCAAAGGCTATGAAAGATTTACAATGAATCTGTTGCTAAGTTTGAAAATTAATAAACTGAGTGAAAACCCAAATTCACTTCTCTCAATAGTCAACTAGAACTGAATCCCTCCCCACTACTCAACATTAAAATAGGTACAGTTAGCATATTCTTTCTCATAACTGGCTCTGGATACTTTAAAATGACGTAACTGTTGAAACCGGTCGTATGTATCGAAAATGAACATTGTGGAAATTGGACATAGTATTTAATTTTATTTATATTGAAATTTGAATGCTCCAAAATTTCATAAAAGTCTCGTACCTTAGAATATTACATGGGAAGATTTTTAATGCTGGATTCTATGTTCGATTTAGCTTCTATGTTTCATACTACACTCGGAGGCAAAATTAGCGGAACACTCGAAAATTTAACCAAATTCGAAGTCCGATATTTTTCCTAATTCTCAACCGATTTAGATGATTTTTTCGGAAAGTTATAGATCAACTCTTCTGCTTTGTAGAAATTATAAGAGAAAACAAAAAAAATTTGAAAAAAATTTTATACGGGGGCAAAACTAAAAGTGTTTTTTCGTCAAAAATTCGTAACACCCTGTGGAATCTCGTGGTGTGAGTTGAAACGTACAATATCATGGTCTGTCAAGACACATCTTCCTACAGTAACGCCTTTCTTGTTTTATGCATTTATCTCTATTTTTACAAGAGATATTCAATTTGAAGCGAAAAGTCACAAATTTCAAGAATTTATTTTTAATATTGCGTAGGTGCATAACATCGGAGGTTAGCCAAAAAATAAAATCAAAACTAGAGAAGCGGAAATATAACGAAATGAAAATTTTTGAAATTCACTGAACTCGAAGAACACTGGAAAAATCGTTGATTTTGCACATTTATTTTTGAATTTTTTTGTGTGGCACTCTATAATAATTATCATTCCTGTCCAAAATTGCGAGCAGGTGTGTATCCTGGCGATACACTCGTGAAATAAAATGAACATATTGAGAAAAATGTTCATGATGACCCACAAAAAAAACATTTGATTTTAGTAGCGAGTATGACCCCCCCCCCAGCTCTTATTACAGCGCGCATACTCCCAATGATGTTGTCTATCATCTGTTGAGGTATGTTGTCCCACTCTTCCACCAAAGCCAATGTCAGCTCTTCAACGTTGCCTGGATTCCGTTGTCGAACCCTTCTTCCAAGAATGTCCCAAACGTGTTCGATCGGGTTTAAATCCGGTGACCGCGACGGCCAGTCCATTCGTGTGATCCCAACTTCATTGAGATATTCAATCACTATGCGCGCAGTATGAGGGCGCGCGTTATCGTGCATGAAAAGGAAACTTTCCCCTATGTAAGGAGCAAAAGGCACAACATGGAGCTCCAAGATTTCTGTTATATACCGATGGGCCTTAAGTGATCCATTGCCAACAATCTCCAGTTCTGTTCGTACTCCCAAGCATATGCCACCCCATAACATAACTGATCCTCCACCGTATTGCTCAGTTCCTGCGAAGTTCGCTCGATTGTACCGTTCCCCCTCGATGCCTCCATATTCTATCTCTACCATCCACGAAATTCACACAATATTGGCTCTCATCACTAAGTAAAACTCGTCTCCACTGATTGATTGTCCATGCTACATGCTTCCTTGCAAACGCCAATCTTGCTACCCGATGGGCTCTATCGAGTCTTGGTGCTCTTGCTTGCGCGTATGATCTCAGACCTACTTCATTTAATCGTCTTCTGACTGTCTTCACACTGACGTTAATGTTATCCACTGCTTGTAAAAGGTTACGTGCCTGAACAGCAGTAAGACGAGGATTTCTTATGGTTTGATTGACGGTGAAACGATCATGTATAGCGCGGGTTGCCCTATTTCTTCCTTGTCCTCGCCTCCTCACGTACAATCCAGTTTTCCTGTAACGTCGGTAGATTCGATGGATAACCGACGTCGAGACACCCAACATGGTACCGACTGAGCGGTAGGTGCGCCCTTCCTCGATCAATTTAACTGCCCTTGCTACTGAGGTTGGTGGTAAATCTCTCATTCTGAATGAAAAATACCGTTTCGAATCGTAAACAGTAAAATAATCACAAAACACCGCAACCGATCGAATTTGTATCAAATCAAAGAATGGAAAACTCTCATTCTTTAAACAAGTGCAAATGTGGTCATATACAAAAAAACGTGTGTTGTATTTCATATTTGATAAAAAAAGGTGTGCACATGTGTAAATGAAAAGTTTTATCAATGGTCCCAGAATTCGGTTGTGTATTTTAATACCTACCGACTATTATCTCCTATGAATTCCTAATTTTCACCAAATTAACCAAATTGTCATCAATAACTAATGCAATTCGAACATAAAAATCGCAAACGACAATTTCGACACGCCTGAGTGATAATAAGAAAATTCCAAATTGATAGACGAATTTTAATGACAATTTCTTGATTCAATGGAATTTCTCCAAACTGGTGATTTTCCACTTGAAATTAAATATATTTTGCAAAAATAGAGATAAACGCATGAAACAAGAAGGACGTTACTGTAGGAAGATGTGTCTTGACAGACCATGATATTGTACGTTTCAACTCGGACCACGAAATTCCACAGGGTGTTACGAATTGTTGACAAAAAAAACACTTTTAGTTTTGCCCCCGTATAAAATTTTTTCAAATATTTTTTGTTTCCTCTTATAATTTCTACAAAGCAGAAGAGTTGATCTATAACTTGCCGAACAAATCATCTAAATCGGTTGAGAATTAGGAAAAATATCGAACTTCGAATTTGGTTAAATTTTCGAGTGTTCCGCTAATTTTGCCTCCGAGTGTAGTTGCAGAGCTAGAAGTCGTGATGGTATTTATTATCATTGACACCTCACGCTACGCTTTCGAAACTGGATTTCAAACCGAATGGGCCCTTTACTCAAATCCAATACTATAGCAAGCGCAGAAAATATCACAAACAGCACATGCTGTATGAGTAGAATTCACATTCTATCTCTGCAGCCATTTCAGTTGACAATAGAGGTCCCAGTTAACAAATTAGCGTCGTTTAATGCGGCTTCAACGTAACTTCATCTAATCCTTCAGTATTTTCGCGATTAGTTTGACAATTTTATGGACACCCCCTTGAGATGTCATTCAGCATTGAATAGTTTTTTTTTGATTTGAAACTCTATTTGAACCTTTTAATGAAATGTATATATATGAGCATGGTCTGAAATATTTCCGACTTCAACGTGAAGATGGCAGCATTCGTAAATAAAAGTTAGTGTATTTTCGTTGCTCATCTGTTGTAAGGTACCTACCTAAGTTTCAGTCATTTTGAACGCTCAGTTGTTATTGAACAGTCATTTGAATGAGTTGGTGTTTCTGTCAAAATTAACAAAATGTAGTATGGAGCTGTCATTCAATATTTGTTTCTCAAAGGTAATACGCCTATGCAAATTAAAAAAAACTTGTGTATGCGGACTCTGTACCATTTTAACACGGTTACATTTTGCATAGTTTAAGTGGACGTAAGAGATTAAGATACGGTGAACGTTCGGAACGTCCAAAAACTGCAACTACTGATGATAACATTGCCAAAGTTCAACAAATGGTGCTATATACTTATTTAATCAATATCTACACATAAGAAACCTGTCTGCGCGTTGGGTGCCGCGTTTGCTCACGTCAGACCAAAAAGTGTTCAAATGTACATTTCCAATACTCTGTTGGCGCAGTTTGGGCCAAATAAATCCATGTTTTGGCGTCGACTTATTTCTGTGGATGAAAATTGGATACGCCAGATACAAAAATACTGTCCAAAGAGTGAACTGCAAAAGAGAAACTGGTTCCAAAAAATGCAAAAACTTTTTTTGGCTAAGAAAGTGATGGTGATTATTTTTTGGGATAATCATGTAGTTATTTTAATCGATTACCTTCGAAAGGAAAAACCATCACTATGCATCATTCCCCAACAAGCTGAAATCTGAAAAACGGCCACATTTAAAGAAAGAAAATCCTGTTTTACCAAAACAAATCACCACACATCTGCGGTTGCAAGGGCGACAATCACACTTACTCACTAGATCTAGCCCCAAGCGACTTACTTTTGTTCCTCATCTGAAAATTGAGATCGAGGACAAAGATTTTCATCAAAATAAGGAGGCAGTGGCCTTTGTGAACTACTATTTTGCATAGAAAAACGCTGAGTACTATTGGACCGGTTAGAGAGATGGAACATCTCGGGGAAAATTATGTGGAGTTACCAGGAGACTATGTTGAAAAATAAGAAATATTATTCAGAAAATCTTGTATCTTTGTTAGAAGGAAAACTTTTCAGACCACCCTTGTACTAAATGGGCAATCAATCAGGTTCCAAGCCAATCCAAGCTATGCATTCTATAAGAAATTAATCTCAAACGTTCAGTTTTAAACAGTTTAATTATGTAGGTCTTCAATTTTCCAACAACACTTCCTATCAATAAATGATTATGAACAGTCAAAAGAATCTAAAATCTATTCTACGAGAAAAAGGCCAGTCATTATTGTAAGTTGGGTGAAGTTCTCTCGATTCTCAAGTATAGCATACTTCTTAGAACAAGAACTTGACTTTTTTTCTGAATAAAGAAGTTCCTTACAAAGAGTCGTTGAAACTTTTGAAGTTGCTGCATCTTCATAGTTTGTCTTGCTATTTGTGGTTGCTCCAAAGCTCGAGGAAAGCTCGGAAAAATCAATTTTCTCCGTTCTCTAGCTCCTTAACCTATTTTCAGAAGGTAAGGGAGTTTTTTATTATTCAGAATGTGGTAACTGTCCTTCAACCTGGGATTATATTAACCTTATGAGGGTTATTATATCTACATCACACAAATTGAAAGTTTCGATAAGATTTATTGATTGAGGAGTTCGTTACTCGATGAAAATTGATATACATATTTTAATTGAATAAAACTGATATTTGAATTTTTGACTGTATTGACAAACCTATGACGCGTTTCACCACTCTGTTAAATTGTAAAACAAATATCGTTTATTAATAGTTATATTTCTAGTATCATTGTTAATATGTTTTCTCGTAAACAATTTCAGAATGAAATCCATCAAGTTTTTCCTATTGTTAAATATAAACCAATCAAAATATATCTCGCCTCTTAGTGGCGAACCCAGTCCAAAATTGAAAGTCTTTCTTCTCATCTCATAATTTGGATAAAGTGATCAGAACTATTTAAGGAGTTATATTGAAAACTGTAAATCTAAAATTCATATAGGAATATATATTCTCTTGTGGAAGTTATGATTAAATTTTCATTGAAATTCTTAGAAAGTATAATATTAGGATATCGGAGCACAAACGCAGTTTTAACAAACAAACATCAGATTTATCTACTTGATGAAAAGTATTAATTGAAACTGAACTTGCGGCAAGCATTGGAAATCGAAAGACTTAATAGTCAATTGGAGCTTGATTCGTCATCTATACTTTATCTCTTCAGTTTTCAAATGAAGCAATTCTGTTTTGATTCTCCTCCTATTAAGCTTAGTGCCAGCTTCTAGAAATGTAATATTAAGAGTGTCCGCGCTGAATGGCCCATCTGGGAAACAAATTTATCAATCAATTTCGAATATTGGAATTGGAGTAAATGGATACTGATCTACTATTTGCAGTTGTTTTCAGAGCGGTACCTCTTTCAGCTATACTTTACATTGACTAGATTAGGGGTGCTCAAACTTGAACTGCTCACGATCTTCCTCAATATTTTTAGACTACTTGCGATCGACTCTGAGAGGCTGCAAGTACACGATACACCCTACTTACCTACGTACCTAGGTAGGGTGTACCGAAGCATATATAGATATTAGCTTTTCGCACAATATACTTTACTTCAGTCAAGGTTTGGGTTAGGTTTAGTTAGGTTCTCCACTATAATATCAACGAAAAAAGTCATAGTTATTCAAAATTGCGAGTTAATTTGTTGTTAGAAAATAAAAGAGTTACATATGGTGTTAAACTTAACTAAGGAGTGTTGAAGCGTGGCACTGCATGTCCTCAGCATATCTTTCATGAGATGGTACGTAGCCTCATAAATGATGCTACATTTGCCAATTTACTGCAATCATAAAAACGCATTTCGAATTGTCCCGAAATATTTCATAATTCAGCCTCATACATATCATAATTCAACTGAGGAATCCTTGCTTTCAAAGACGGAAAATGTTTCAGATCCTTTCTTTTATGTTGATCTATCATAAGTGGTAATTTACTTTTGTATGCATTTACTGGGCTAATCATTTCAATAATAGTTTTTCCTTTACCTTGAAGCTCCAAGTTAATGGTGTTGAAGTGTATTGTGATGTCAGTCAAAAATGCCCAACCAGTCAGCCATTTTTCGTTTTTCAACATCTGAGTGCCATCACCTCTTTCGTCTAGAAAAACTGCTATTTGGGCAAAAATTCTTGAAACCTTTCTAGGCTTTTTCCGTGACTCAACCACTTGACGTCTGTGTGAAGAATTAAATCAGTATGTTCAGCTGACTCCCTATTTTCCAAGTACAACTTAAAGAGCCGTCGTTGCAAGCTACGTGCACTGATGAAATTCTCAATTTCCTCCGTGTTTGAACATAAAACTTGTTGATGTATAATGCAATGGAATGAAAAAATTAAGGAAATCTTCATTAGCTCGTCACAATGCCACAAAACCGTTTTTGTTTCCAGTCATTGCTGGAGCTCCATCGGTTGTAATGCACACTAATTTATATTTTGGTAGCTTGTTGTTTTTACAAAATTGAAGAAAACGTCATATATTATTCAGAGGAATGTTTGTCAAAATTTCTTCCTTAGCCAACATGTCATTGAATACCATCCAAATATAAATACACAGCTGGGCACTGTCTGCCATATCGGTGGATTCGTCGAACTGTAAAGAAAAGTATGTACATTTCATGATATCATGTTTTAGTTTATCTACCATGTCCTGATTCATGCCTTCAATACGCCCTGTGACAGTCGGATGAGATAACTGAAGTTCTCTAATAGCAGACATGATTTCTGTGTTATTTTTAAAATCTCCAGATAAAGTCTCACCCGCTTCAATAAATACTTTCTTCATAACCGATCCATCTTCGAATGGTTTCTTGTGTTTCGCCAATATATGAGATATTTTGAATGACGCGATCGTAGCAGCTTTTGATTGTTCGGCTGGTCTTGTTAACATGGTTTGTTCTTTTTTCAAACGAGATATCAAATCACGTACTTTTCGTTTTCTTAATTCACTCTGTGGCGGAAATTCTTCCTCTTTTTTGGGATTTATCCTATTTAAACTCAACCACCCTTCAGCTACGGTTATTGTTATTGAAATTTTCAGAATTATAGTGTCACCTTCTTTGCCCAAAAAAAAATTGACTCAGATTGGAGTGCATTTTTTTTTAGTTCAATGAGAAAACTGTTATTTTTTTGGTCGATAAACTTTCCGATGCTATTGTATATATTGGTTGGTCAAAAATCAATTGTCAGCTTTAAGAAAACTTTTTGTTCAAATACGAGTACGTATTTCTTATCACTTTACTAGAACCGTATTTTCAATTAGTATCGAACGATTTTAGGTTTCCTTTACCTAATATAGCTTGTCTTCATTTTATTAGCGATCTTGTTTTTGCTTGATGTGCGCAAACAAAGAAAATCGTGAGGTGCCAAATAGGGACTTTAAGGCGGATGGCCCGTTGATTCAATGTTTTGAGGGTTGAAATACTCCACTGTATGCACTGATGTGTGTAAACTTGAATTGTAAAGATGCAGAATAATTTTAGGTTTTCGAATTGATTTCATCAACTCATCGAACACTGGCGGCAAGCAAATGGTTGTATACCATTCAGAATTCATCTGCTTTGAAAAATCTTTTATCCTCGAGGTGAAGAATTTTTTAACTAAGATTAACAAGCCTTCTAAAGCTCTGTTGTTGGTAGACAATGCACCATCGTACCCACCTGAGGAAGAGGTTGATACTGATCCAAACTACAGAATTATGTTTTTGCCACCCAACTGTATTGCCGTTGTCCAAACGTATGAAGATGCCTACTTAATCATATCACTTCGAATGAAGGTGAAGAGATAACTTCCATTTTGAATAGTATAATTTAAAAGATGCCATGAACAATCTTGCCCAATCTTGGAAAGTCATTACTTCAAAAAATATTAGAGAAAGTGGTACAGCATTGTGGCATGACACTACAGAAGTAGAAGAATCAGATGATGAAAATGTTACCTCAGAGATGCAGAAGAAACTTCGTCCAATCAGTGAAAATGATTTGAAAAATATTGCCGAATCATTAAGGGTCATCGATCCAGAAGATGACTACCATTGAGAACATTACCAGCTGGGCTGTGGGTGACAAAGAGTTTGTTATGGTTTTGACTGAAGAAGAGCTTATAAAGGATGCTTTAGGAAGGAATATTGAAAACGTAGAGGAATCTTCTGACTTGAGGATGGTTTAAATAGTATGGTAAAAGTGAAACATACAGATACTGTCAATGAGTTACCCCTGATTATCAGTTGGTCAGAACAGAATGATCTTCCTATAGAAGACGTATTGCTCCTGAAAAGGCTCAAGGAAAAATCAGTTCAGATGGCAGCATCGAGAAAGGTTCAGAGTAAAATCGATGGGTATTTTAAACGTCATAAGGAATAGCATGTTGTTTATGTACACTAACTTATATTAAATTCTATATTTTCTATGAGGAAAGATTATAACGAATGGAAATTCTATAATTTGATTCTGTTTTATAATAGAAACTATTTTTTGTTCAACATTTCGATATTTTTATAAAAACTCGGCTTTAACAGATTTTGGGTTGTTTCTATTTCGAAAACGAAACAAATTCAAGTCACTTCAGAAATTGGGGCATTTCGATAGTCCGGCATGCGCCGGAACGATATCTGCCCGGAGTAGTGAAGTTGTACTACTTGAAAAAGGAAGTTAAGTTGTAGTCGATGTCCGGTATAACCGGAAGTGGTGGCGCTGTGAAATTAATTGCAAATTGTAGATCAGTATTCATGTACTCTAATTCCAAAATTTCAAATTGATCGATAAACCCGTTCCTCTGATACTTCTGATGGCCCCTTAGCGGGGACACCGTGTATATAACTATTACAATATATTACGTATATGCCATAGAAAATCGAAATTTGTCTATCCTAGAGCCCATTTATTATTTCATAAACCTTCACTAATTATCAAATATTATCATTTAATCGTTTGAAAATATCGAATTTCTACACTCATGTCTGAAACATTACTCATTAAATTAACAATAATAATTCATGCATATTTCTTACAGAAAGTCTCACGTACGCTCAGGTGAGTTGAAACAATTTGTTTATTTTGACTCATTATTAATTTAAATTCATACTTTTGAATAATAAATTGAAGTGATGATGATTATTCGTCATTCTCAAAATATCCTTGTTATAAAAGGAAAGTGTAATATTGAATTAAATATTAGTTCATGTTGGAGACTGGAAGATGTGCAAGGTCTACGAGAAAAGTATAATTCTTTTAGGGTTAACAAGAAAGAAACAAATTGTTATAGGATCATCTTGTTATCTACCAATGATCCATTGGATGAAATCAAACTTCTTGCACCATTTAACATAACCATAAAGCATAATTGGCCACCAAAAAGTTGAATTACCTGTTCAGAGCAAATCAATATTCTACTTCAGCTTAGCTTCTTTTTCTCTACGAAGCGGAGGTAAGACCAGGTCCCACATTTGTACCGCTCAGCTGAAGCAGTTTCTATCCAATTCCTTTGGCTCACTATACACGCTCAACTGAAAATCAGGAGCCATAAAACACAGAGTATAAGTGTCAGATACATGTACTATAGATATTATCATGCAATATGCTCTTTGAACATCGCAGAGCAAATTCGTTTGAGGCAATTATTTGAACGTTGCACCTACAATGTCATTACTGAAAATCTATAGACCGTCCACGTTAAAACTTGTCGCACGACTGTATACCTGCCAGGTCTTTGTTAGAACAGGAAGACTGTGGAACCCACTTCTAGTGCACATGCTAATCAAGAAGCAAACTGAACGATATTGCGTCATACCACAGGTGTGGCCACCCAAGACGATTTAATATCGCTTATTGAAAAGAGCCAAGGTTGTCGGAAAGATGTTCGAGTTCCACAGCACACTAGCTCTGTAAACAAAATAATTTTTGATGAGAGAGGTACATGGCGTAACTAGTTCCACAGTCTGCTGATGAGAGTTTTTCGCAACCTGGTTGTTCCTTAGATTTTCGGAAGCCTTTGAGGTCTTCAGAGAATTCACCATGGAAGTACGTGAAGAAAAAGAAAATCAGCAACCTGCCTCCTTCAAGCGAGAGACTGGGAATCACGCATGATCTCCGGGTTATCTATGAAGCGCACTGCTCTCTTCTTGATACTATCCAATTGATCAATGTGTAGGTACAGAGCCCCAGACATGAAAACAGTGTTCCAGACCAGATCGCACCATGTCAGCTAACTCCGGTGTTGACTGTGACGCAGAGTATACTTTCTTCTCTGAGGAAATTCGACGTCTTTGTATGATTAGAGGATATTCTCTAGCAGTGTCTTTTCTGGAGAACGCTGTCCCTCTCTGATATCTTCTTCAAGTCTGAATTCAATGACATGCTCTGTTGGTATCTTTGTCAGTGTGACTCCTCAGTAGTTATAGGACGCTGACTGGAAAATGAGGACACCAGGGCACAGTCGTGGGCAAACCCAAATACAGGGTGTCCGTGAATTGCGTGTACAACGTTATACCACAAATTCTTCAGCCCGAAATAAGTCGATATAGGCCAGCTTATCTATATGAAAAGTTTCTTCGTTTGGGCGCTAGAGGTCACCAAATCCAAAGATTTTTTTTCTTATTTCGCATACCATATTTGGTACACGTAATCGTGTGCGTTATTTACGTTTTTTAGTGACCCTGACGTTTTACAAGTGTCCCTAAAAATTCGAACGTGTTTTTAATCAACAATAATTTTTCAACTGTCTGCGTTTGAGTAAAACTGTTTCAGACATTGCGTAGCTAGGCTAATTATAAAACTTTTTTGTCTCTTGAGAAATTTTGATATGATGAGCAGTGCAATCACAAAAAACTGTTTTTTAATTTCATGATTCAGTTTTTTAACCACTTATCAAGTCAAAAATATCAGATGTTGACCACGTTGGCTTTGCATTCAATTCTGTGGTCTGACAGATTGTCATTTTATTAGGCTTGACAACCAATTGTTGACACAACAGTGTTCCTTAAGTTCTTTAGTAGGTATTTTGGTGATTTATTTATCACTATTAGGCACGGAGATGTACAGTAACTCTGAAAAGGTTGATATGGTTTTATGGTGTACAGATTTTGTCAAGGCAGTGGACGTGAAAGCGCGAGAGTATATGATGAAAGACCTCCAGATCGCATAGTGCCGAGCCGCCAAACGTTTGGAAATCTGGAGAGGCGCTTCCGCCAGAATGGTTGCTTCAAGCCCAGGAATTTGGATCGAGGACAACGAACAGTAAGGACGGTAGAACGCCAAGAACTAATTTTAGACAGGGTTGAGGAAAATCCTCAATAAAGCTTGCGGTGTTTAGGTTTAAGTTGGTCGTTTCTAAAACATTGATTCATGATGTCTTGAAGCAACAATTATTTCATTCTTATCACGTTTAGAAAGTTCAGGAATTACTTTCCAACGATCCTGAGAATCGCCTAACTTTCTGCCGATTTATCCAAGAGAAGAGAACTCAGGATATCCACTTCAGAAGGAAAATTCTATTTACTAACGAATGCACTTTTACTAGGTCTGGCATCACTAACCTAACCAATGAACACGTGTACAGTATCTTAAATCTACATGCTTTTACAAGTACACATCATCAGAATCAATTCAAAATAAGATAGATTAAACGGAGAGGCATATTTGAAATATTTCGCAAGTAATTTTGCCGCGGTCGATGCACTATTTATAACAAGGCAATTAGTAGAAAAGTCTCTTGAATATAACACTCCAGCATATCTTTGTTTCATAGACTTAACGAAGGCCTTCGACAGAGTCCAACTGAAGCATGTAATCAAGATAATGGAAAACAAAGAGGTACCCAAAAAATATATAAGACTCATAAAAGATCTGAACACTAATACAACAACGCAAATACGAACAAACCACACCCTAACGCAGCATTTCGGAACAACGTCGGGCAACCGCCAAGGTGATAGTCTTAGCCCTCTACTATTTAATACTGTTATGGACCAACTTGTAGAGACCGTTAAAGACTTGGGACTAGGATACCGCATGAGAACCTACAAAATTAACATCTTATGCTATGTCGATGACGCCGTAGTCATTGCAGAATCAATTTCAATATGGAAATCTCAACAAGTAAGACAAAATGTATGACCATAGCTAAGGAACCTCTGCGCTGCAAGTTAACAATAGACAACGCCACTATAGACCAAGTTATGTCATTCGAATACTTAGGGTGCAAAATAACAAGCACAGGATACCTTGAAGATGAAGTGAGGAGACAAGTGAACAAAGCAGCTGTAGTATCGGGACATCTTAAACAACCAATTTGGAGAAATAAACACCTCAGTATACCATGCAAATCCAGAATCTACAAAACATGTGTGCGACCAATTATGACATACGGGGCAGAAACAAGAGCGGAAACGTCGGTAACAAAGAGGATACTAAGAACAACAGAAATGAAAACGCTAAGAACTATAACCGGTTACACATTGAATGACAGACAAAGAAATACAGACATAAGGGAAAAATGTGAAACAGACGATATTGTAAGGTGGGTAAGAAAAAGAAGAAGAGAATGGAACCAGCATGTAAACAGAATGACCACAGATAGAATGGCCAAAATCGTATATAACAACATACCACACGGAAGAAGACCCGTTGGACGACCACCAAAACGATGGCGGGACAGTTGGCAATCAACTTCACAAGAACTGCTGCAGGGAAACCAGAACTGAACAGGCGCTACGCCTTCTACACTGTGAAGAAGAAGAATTTTGCTGGATTTTTTCTAGTATTACTGCGTGCAGAAATGTGGTTTATGCAAGACGATGCACATCCTCACTTCACTTCAGCGGTTCGCGAGTTCTTACATGCACAGTATGCGAATCGTTTAATCGGAAGGGGAGTTGATGCTCCTGAAAGTTGGCCAGCACGATATCCCGACTTTACACCGTGCGACTTCTTTCTTTCGGGTGCTTTAAAGTTTACTCTTCTCCAATTGACACCCGAATTGGTGGAATTTCTGAACATTTACTATAGCTGAATGAAATTTTGGGTGCAAACTAATTAATCGATATTCTGAAGGAATTTGTTTTTTCTTATTTAGTTTCCAACTGGCCAACCTGTTTTCATATTTAAAATAGTCATTGTGAAAAACTTATTAAATTTTTGTCTTCGAATTTTTCGATTTTTGTATCACTGAACATTGAATTTCCTATTTGCTTGATCCGATTTAGCAACATTTTGTCAACAAGAGGTTGTCGAGCATAATAAAATGACAATCTGCCAGACTAGAGAAACAAATCCAAAGCCAACATGATCAATATGTGATATTTTTGACTTGCTAGGTGGTTGAAGAAATTAAATGATGAAATTGAAAAACGTTTTTTTGTGATTGAACCACTCATCATATCAAAATTTCTCGGAGGACAAAGAAGTTTGATAATTAGTGTAGCTACTCAATGTTTGAAACAGTTTTGCTCAAAAACGCAACTTAAGTTTTACTAAAAGACCTTAGTCTTTTTAAAAAAACTTTATTTGACTATTGAAGGAGTAGACAATGTGAAAGTCTTAACATCCAAAACAATAATGATTTTCCATCTACAAAATGTGCATAATGTTAGATTTATCTTACTCGACTAATTCTGTGAAATGTATGTGATATGATACATGTTATCTAATGAGGCACGTTTCATGCATATCTGAGATAAGTTGGGTCAACGTAACTCTTCCTTCCTAGGAGAAAAATTAGGGTTTCTATACCTTAATTTTTTAATTGAATTTCAGTTAAAGGATTTTGTATATTGCCACCTTTTTTGCTCTTAGGCAGAAACATTTGTTTAAAATTATATAAAATAAGACAGTAAAAATTATAATATAAATCAATATAGTATACAAACTAATATTATTATAATGAAATTTTGGGTTTTGAATTGATTCAATTTCATTTTTGTGTGATCGAGTTGTAATTTCACAGTTTTCAAATTATTTAAATTTATCGTGTCCAAATGCAGTGGGACTATAGCCTTGCTTGAGGTTTGACCTTTGTCAAATTGATTTGAAATTTTAATGTTTGGTAAACTGATAGATTTAATGAGCGCTACACTGTCGCGAACATTTTTCAACACGTAATTGTTCACTTTCAGATCACATGTTGCTGGCAGAGATATAACATACGTTCCGTGTAATACGATTTTTCATCATTTTGTCACATTTAACGGCTGCAGTTGTTGCGTTAGTTGCTATCACCATCCAATAGTTGCTTGTTAATTTTTGAATCTTGAGCTGCTTTAATTTGGTGATTAGTGGTTTGCAGTTCTTGTAGTTGTTGTTGAAACTAACCAGATCAACTTCACATGGATTATCTTGTGTGATTGGAAGCATTGTTTCTTCACATAGAAAATTCATTTGGGATACATCTCTGCACGGCTCATCCGTAAGGGTATATTGGTTTTCACTTAGGGACAGGAATCTTGCTTTAGGAATGATTACTTTGAAGGAATTCTCGGTGGAAATGGGAAGAGGATATAGTTCAAAATAATTATAGTCGTTCAAGTCTACAATTGGAATTTCTAAGATAAATTTTACTTGATTTTTGATAATATATCCCTGACTTTTGTGTTAGCATAATATTGTATGATTCCTTTATTACTGAGCGGAAACGGCAAGCGACAGTTAACTAATTGCGTTCGAATTTTATTTAGTTCATTCTTTAATTCCGTGTGAGAAATTATAGAGGGGTGCAAAACTCTCAAATGTGCAAAAGAAATAGCAATTTCGATGTTGCTTAGTATTTGATTTATGATATCAACAGCTGTTGTCAAGTGAGTGAAAACGGCATTTAGAATAATAAATTTGAAATCGTCCCATGAATCCATTTCAGATGTTTTTGCCCACGAATTTATCTGGTTAATTCTGTTTTCTAGGAGTACTTGGTTATGTTGAAGTTTACTCATAGAGTTGTTAAATGCATTTATTGCTTTCTCTGTGAGGCTAATTTGGGAGTTACCTACACCAATGAACTTTTGTTGATTGTTCTTGAGCTGTTCTATAGCTGCTTCGTATTTGTCCGCATCGTTTTGGTCAAGGTTGCCAGTGATTGACTTCCAAATGGTACCCAAACCGTTGATCAAACCTCTCTTCGTCCTTGATTCGGTTTTTATGATTATTTGATCAAATTTTGAATAGTGTCTTCAATTTTGTATTCCAATACGTATTTATAATTATGAATTTCCTTATATAACTTAGTCCGTAAGTTGAATTATGGAAAGAAGTGTTTATTTTATGATAACTAGAAGCTAACTTATTGAATTCAATACTTAAATTAGTTAAATCAAATATTTGGATTAGTGTCCAATACTTAATAACATTTTGTTTGTTCCCAATTTTAATGGCAACATTCCTGGATTGTCTTTTATTTCCGTGAGGTTTATTTCGGAACATTTGGTGAGCAGACCGGCTGCGGCGAGGATTCCGAGGGTGATGGGCCTGGAACAATGGGTTGTCTTAAATTTTTAAATGTACTGTTCGGCCTATATTTTGTTTTGATTTGTTACCACCTAGTTTTTGAATGAGTGCTTTATTTCCAGGTAATAACTTGGTTATAGTGAATGGTCCGTTGAATTTTTCACCGGTCTTGTTACGGGCATATTTGTAACTTTTCTCGTATACTGTCTGCCCTTCAATAAAAGGATTATTGGCGCTGCGATTCACTTTATGAACTACACTGGCTTTAATTGATGTTAAATTTTCGTTTATTTTATCATAAAGAAGTGCTAATTGTTCTTTGTGTTTTTGTAAGTAATCGCTATACATTTGTTTCTCATACAAAATGTCAAGAGGATCCTTAATTTTGTATGACCGAAAGTCAATTCGAATGGAGTGAGTTTTGTAGCGGAATGAATAGTATTATTGTAAGCTATGATTGCATATTTCATTATTGTACTTATTGGATCTTTGAATTTGATTCTAAGAATTCGACAATGTTCTGAGATCGTTGAGTGAAATCTTTCGATAATTCCGTTTGAGTCTGGGTGGTTAGGTGTAGTGAAATGTACTTTTATTTTATGTGTCTCTAATAACTCTTTGACTACATGCCCAAAAAACTCCATTCCCTGGTCTGAACTAATGAAAACCGGGATTCCATAAAACAGAAGTATTGTAGTAAGCCCTGGAATATATCAACAGCATTTTTAGATTTTACTTCTATTGCCTGACCTAATTTAGTGAAAGCATCTACAACTGTTAAAAATTTCGTATTTTCTAGGGTGAAAATGTCTAAATGAATTTTTTCAAAAGGTTTATAAGGCGTGTCCGTTAACATCATCTCTATTCTTGGTGGATTACGTTCGTATTTGCTCCGTTTACATATTTCACAATTTGCGATATAATTTGCAACGTGTTCTTGCATAAGTGGAAAATAATATTTTCTTTGAAGTTGTCGAAGTGTTTCCGTTACCCCTCGGTGATTTGTCTTTCCTTCATGTTGATTTTGTATAGCTTCTTTTATGAGATCTCCATCTTCGAGAAATTCTCTTCGTTCGGTACAATAAATAATTTCAGGTCCGTCCCTGTTAAATATGTTATTTACTACTGTACTGAATGTTTTAAACAAATTCTCCGATGTAAAATGGAAATAATATCTCTTCTTATCCGCGGTGTATTCTTTCAGAAACTTCTTGATTTCATTCGCATTGTTATCTCTACTAACTTGCACGTGGAATCTTTGAATTTTCCCTATTGTTTCTTTCTTTACAGGTTTTGGATTGTTGTAAACTTCGTGAATGAAATATTGATTTGGTTTTGAATCAATTACATCACTCGATATCTTTATAGGGGATGAGTCTTCAGTTGTTGAGTTAGACGAATGTATAGTTTGTTCATCTACATCCATTTCTGAGATTCCTTTATCCTGATATAGTGGGTCTTTTCCCGTATCTGATCCGACAGTTGGCACATCCGTCGTTTTTCTATTCGTTTCTTTTTTCATTTTGATTTTCGGGGTCCAGTGTTTTAATAAGTCTTCCATGTCCGATTCCGACATTTCCGCTTCTGTAGCATCCTCTAATAGTTTTGCGATTTCTTCATCATCTACGTTGTTTGCTAATGATTCCGTTTCTAGAGCATTTAGTTTGATTCTTGACAATGCATCCGCATTTTTATTGATTGAACCCTTCTTGTATACCAATTCGTAATCATATTCCTCTAAGCGTATTTTCCATCTTTGTAACTTTGAATTTGGCTCTTTTAATTTCGACAACCAGACCAAAGGTCGATGATCTGTATAAATGAAAACTTCCTACCATATAGGTATGGTCTGAAATATTTTACAGCCCATATTATGGCCAAAAGTTCTTTTTCGATAGTGCTATATCTTTCTTCTGATTGATTTAATGTTCTTGAAGCGAAGCATATTGGTTTGTCAGATCCAATTGGTCCTTGGGACAGTATTGCTCCAATAGCAATATTAGAAGCATCTGTAGTCACCACAAATGGTTGGTTGAAGTCTGGATATTGTAAAATCGGTGGGTTTGTGAGTATTTCCTTACACCTATTCACTGCAGTAAGATATTCTTTAGAATGTTCGATTTTCGTCCTTTCTTCAAACATGTTGTTAGTGGTTTTGTTATTGCTGCATAATCTTTGATAAATTTTCGATAATATCCCGTTAATCCTAGAAATCCTTTCAGTTCAGTTACTGTCTTTGGAACTGGGTAATTTATCACGGCATCAATTTTCATTGGATTAGGTTTGAGTCCTCAGCTGTTATGACGTGTCCTAAGAATTGTACTTCTTTCTTAAGAAACTCACATTTATCCATCTGGATTTTTAAATTTGATTTTCTCAGCCGATCGAAGACTTTTGTTAGTTTCTCTATATGCTCTTGTACTGACGTAGAAAAAATTACTATGTCGTCCAAGTACACTGCGCAAGCTTCGTTCATTATGCCTCTCAATACGTTATCCATTACTCTTTCAAACGTTCGAGGTGCATTTTTGAGTCCGAAAGGAAGTCTTTTATATTCATAATGTCCCCTTGGTGTGGAGAAAGCAGTTTTAGGAACATCCCTCGGGTTCATCTCTATTTGGTGGTATCCCGATGCCAAATCTAATGTAGTGAAATATTTGCATTTCCCCAATTTATCCAATATGTCTGTGATATTAGGTAATGGGTATTGATCATCAATACTCTTTTGGTTGACCTGTCTGTAGTCGACGCAGAGACGATATCTCCTTTCTCCAGAAGCATCCATTTTCTTAGGAACTACTACGACTGGACTGCTCCATGGACTATTTGATGGTTGAATTATATCGTTTTTTAGAAGTTCACTTACTTGATTCTCTACTTCTCTTTGTTGGGCTTCAGGCATTCTGTAGGCCTTCCTAAATATGGGTGTTTCGTCTGTCATCCTAATTTCGTGCTTAACTATATTCGTGAAACTTAAAGGTATTTTGGAGCAATGGAATACGTCCCTGTACTCGTAACATAATTTTCGTATTGAGTTGTATTCTTCTTTGTTGAGATGTTCTAAACGAAGATTTTAAGATTTTCTTTTAACAAATTATCAACAGTAGAATTTTTGGTATACTGGAAACATTTGGTGATTCTATTACGTTGTCGATATCCGCTGGATAAATTTCGATAACATCAAGAGGTCCGATGCTTACTTGAGTATTTTTTCATTACTGTTTGTAATGGTGAGCAAAGCTTCTTGATTTTGAATTTTACTACACATTGCGGAATTTCGATACCGTCAGCTAACTTAGTGTATTCGATGATACCTTGATGTAAATTTTGAGATTTTACTGGAATTCGTACCACGCTTTGTTTTCTGGCTGGAAGGTTGAGTATACGATTTTATTTTCAAAATATATAGGAATTGGTCCATGCTTTGTATATAATACATTTTTCTTCAAGTCAATATTTGCGCCTAAATGTTTTAATAAATCCATACCAATTAATCCGTCATATTCCGAATTAAACTCAAATATATGGAAATCAAAATATTCATTCGTTTTAAAAATTTTGGGCAAAGGAATACGAGCTACGTATTTGTGATAACTTGTCTGATGTGCTGTTTTAATAGTGAAAGGCATATACTGAACAAAATTTGTATAAAATTTATCAACTGTTTTTGGACTTATTAATGTTTTAGAACTACCTGTATCTATCATAAATTTCAATTCAACTCGGGAATTTTTATGTATGGCAAACTGGACTTGGTTAAATTGGTTAAATTTATCAGGGGGTTCTCTGGTTCCGATACAAGCTGAAAATTTTCTGGATATTCTTCAAAATATTCATTTTCTCCGAAACTATTTACTTCGCCTGTTTCTTGTGTTAAATATTCCGATGGTTCATCAAAATAATAATTTTGTTCACAAGAACAACCGGGATTAGGTGCATGATCTAAATTATTATCAACTTCTTGTTGAAACAGTTCTTCTGAAATAAATTTTGGTTGATTCGAATTTAGCGCCTGAGCTTGTGGTCTAACAGAACGTCTGGTGTTACCTGAAGACGTGTCCATAGGCTCTGCTCTATGTTGTCTAAGATGGTTAGATCTATTATGTGCAAAACGTTGCGAATTATTAGAAAATGAATTGAAAGGTCTCCACAGAGGCGTCGGATTGACTGAATTAAAAGTTCGCGGGGGTGGATTTGGGTTTACAGTTGTAGCATTTTGGTTACTTATTACCGGATATTGAACGGGCATTGGTATTCGCGGAGTATTATAATGATTCACTAATGGTCGGTTATTTATTGGTTTATAAACTAATTTTGATGAATGACTTCCTTGTCGAGCTAAATTATTTTTCGCGTATGAAAAGTTCTCCTCTTCTATTACGAAACTAATTGCTTGTTCTAAATTTTGAGGGTTTCTTAAACGAATTGGCAAATTTGACTGTAGTCCTCTAAAGAAAGCATTCAAAGCTTGACTCTCATAGATTTCCCTCTTAATCCTACGAGTTTCCGCATTATTTTCTGTTAGATTTATTTTTGTTAAAAGTAAGCTAAGTAAATCTTGGCATCTATTTCCAAATATTACTGCACTTTCATTCTTTTCTTGTCTTATGTGTAACATATCCCCTACTAAACAATTCTCATCTCTCTGATCTGAGAAGAATTGTAAGAGCAGATTTTTAATACCTATCCAATTTCCTAAATTACCCCTACTTCCTACAATATTTAGTGCTCTACCTGTGAGTTTACTAATTATAGCCCTCAACAAAATTCATTTTGTGGATTAGCCTGATTATTTCTGTCTGAAAAATTATTGATCAAGTACTCACTAGATTGAATGAAAATACCAAGAATCGCGGGATTTCCATCAAATTCTGGAATTGAATCAATATGATATTTTTGAAGTTGTGGAACCGCCATTTCTTGTGTTATATTTACAACCCTTCTAATCGGACTCCAATCTCTAATATTATTCTGACTCATAGAAATTAAGTTCAAAATATTAAATCAATTATTGCTATGTTTACATATCGATGAATATCAAAAGACTTGAATTATTATAACTATTAAGAGAAAATGAGGATTGGAACATAAAGGATGTGAAAACTTACAATATAACTTGCATTACAGATGTCTTCGTTTTCTCTTTTCTGCAATGGGAGATTTAGCGATTATAAGTAGCAGATTCGTCAGCAGAATCTCCGTACTAACTTATAATTTCTCTTCCCAAAAGCTGATGATCTTCTGTACTATCTTCTTAACTATGAGGATTTCTGCCTCACTGGCGATGATGGCCACTGGTTTCACTTTGGTCGATTTTGGAAGCCAAAGTTAGCGAATTTTCTGATATTCAGTTAATCGTTGAAACGAACACTATTTTTTCGCGATTTTGTCGATTGATAGTGCTGAATATCCTACCGACTGCGCCACTTAAGTTTTACTAAAAGACCTTAGTCTTTTTAAAAAAACTTTATTTGACTATTGAAGGAGTAGACAATGTGAAAGTCTTAACATCCAAAACAATAATGATTTTCCATCTACAAAATGTGCATAATGTTAGATTTATCTTACTCGACTAATTCTGTGAAATGTATGTGATATGATACATGTTATCTAATGAGGCACGTTTCATGCATATCTGAGATAAGTTGGGTCAACGTAACTCGCAGACAGTTGAAAAATTGTGGTTGATTAAAAACACGTTCAAGTTTTTAGGGACACTTGTAAATTGTCAAGGTCATTGAGTGGATCACTAAAAAACGTGAATGATGCACCCAATTACACACACCAAATATGGTTTTTATCGATCGAGTCGTTCTCGAATTATTTGAAAAATAAGGAAAAAATCGTTGGATCCGGCGATCTCTAGCGGCCAAACGAAGAAACTTTTCATATAGGTTAGTTGGCCTAAATCGACTCATTTCGAGCTGAAGAATCTGTGGTATACCGTTGTACACGCAATTCACGGACACCCTGTATGGTAGCAAACATGGGCATCAGCAAGGTGTTAAGTTTAATTCTTTTTCTGGACTTGATTGGTGAAAAAAAGTAGGTATGTCTTCTTGGATCATAGGAATTTCAGCCTATAATGAAGTAACAGAGGGTTGAAATACCGTGAGTCCCATTATATTCGATGGTGATTGCATTGATAAAACACATATTCGCAAATTTCTGAATTCCTTCAACCAAGTTGGGATATTTTTCTTCTAGTTTGCTAATAGTCACTGATTGGTACATAGAAGTGTCAGTTACAAGGAAAAATAAATCATTCATTTCTGTAAATTGTTGACGCTTATCGTGATCAACTTGTTGCTCAAGAAATACAATAATATCAGTCCCGGACAAAGTGCACACGCAAGTGGATTACAATTTTTAATTGAATCGCTCGACGACTACTAAAGTATATCGAAAGTAAGTTGAATTAATATTCTAAATATTTGTTTTTAACGGAATTATCTCTTTAATTACCGTTGATAACGTAGAAAGTGAGAACGTTCATTTAGAACCGTAAAGTAAACAGAGGCGTCGTTATAGATAATCTGCGATTGAATTATACTTGAATCTTGTTTTGCAGTGTACGGACTTTGAATGAGATAAATTCAGTAAGAAGCGAGGCAATATTTTTAAAAATTTTACACGAAAAATCTATTTTTTTGCGTGTTATATTGTTTTCTATGGTCACAAAGGGTGCTATAACAACCCATTTTTGTATAGAGTTTTCCGCGAGCACAGCTTTTCTTTAGAACCGGATTTTTACGTAACCAAGCCTTTTAAGTTCCTCAGAGCATTTACCACGGAAGTATTTGTAAAAGAGAGCATGTGAGCAACCTGCCGCCTTTGAGCGAGAGGATGGACATCACAGGTGATCTTCGGGCAGTCAATTAGGGGAACTGCTCTCTTCTGGAATAAATGTGATAAATCCAATAGATGTAATTATGTTTGGTTGCAGATCCCCACAAATGAGAACAGTATTCCATACCAGATCGCACCGGTGCTTTGTGTAAAAGCATCAGCTGTGACGGTCTGAAGCACTGCTTAGCTCTTAAAAGAAAACTGGTTTTAGCAGAAACAGATTTTGCAATTTTTCTCGGGAAATTCCATGCATTTGCACTTTGAGCAATCGGTAATAATGGCGCGATAGCGCTGGCTATTGACGATGTCTCATTTTCAAAGAAAAATGACCCAATGATACCTCCAGACCGAGATCCGCACCAAACCTTCACTCTCTGAAGATGCATCGGCTTCTCCATGATGACCTGCGGGTTTTCCGTCCTCTAGATGCGGCAATTTTGTTTGTAGACGTATCCGCCAATATGGAAATGCATCTCATCCGTAAAGATGATTTTTTGGTGAAAATCGGCCTCGTTTTCAAGCTGGGTGCAAGCCCGACTGGCGAAGTGAAAACGCAACGGATGGTCTCGTCGATTCAATTCCTGAACTAATTGGACTTTGCACGGCGTCATACCAAGATCTTTACTCAAGATTCGTCTCAGCGATGTCTCTGAAATGTTCAATTGTTGAGAACGATGCTTCACTGAGATTCCTGGCGATTCGAGCACACCCTCGGCAACAGCAGCGATATTCTCGGTTTTTGGCTTATCGCGCGTTGGGTTGCCAATAATTGTGCCAGTTTCTCTCATTTTTTCAAAAAAAAAACGCACATACGGTGCCTCTTTTTCACCCATTTGAGTACGTAATATTTGCACACATACTCCAATATTACCATGAATTACAAAGGAAAACTGCACTATTTTCACGCGTTCCTCAAGCGCATACACAACTATTTTCGTTCAGCGGAATGATAAAACTAACTTTCTGTCTAGCCGGCTCGGTGGCGTATGGGATATGATGCTCGTCTCCTACGCAGAGTTACCTGGGTTCAATCCCCACAAAATCGGTGCGATTTTTCGGATTCTGGGAATCGCTTGAGTGTCCATCTTTCGGAGGAGATGTAAAGCTGTCGGTCCTGTCTAACAGAGATGTGTTGGACATTAAAGATCCCTTCCCTCGACACGAGAGGGGTTCGGCAAAATTCCCGGGTTAGTGAGGTGACAGAATTCCCCGGCGTGTCATTAGCCGAAAGGCAGAAATAGAGCACGTTAAAGGAAAAACAAACAAACAAACAACTTTCTGTCAAATCAGAAGTGTCGTTAAGTGTCACCGTTAGTTAAAAAAAATGTTTGATGGCGGACGGTATACCTTATGACACGCAGTGAAGGGGGTTTTAATCGATGAGTTCCCCAAACTATAATTACAATGTATACTTTAGTACAACATAATTACAGCGTTATAATTGCAAAGTTGCTCTATTAATTATTCAATTTTCAATTTCTATAAATGCAACATTAAAGCCTGATTTAATCCTCGACGATTTGAATCCGGTCCTGATACATTAAATATTAAAATAACAATCTGTGTTTGAATGTTAGTCATTATTCATTAGTATATGGTGAAATGGATACTTCGATTATTGAATATCACTGAATTGATTATGATTCGAATTGGTTGTTGGCGTTAATGTTATTATCATTTTTAAGGTGTTACAGTATGTAATCAACTATTACGTTTCTAACGTTTGTTACTATTCGAAACCGGCACAATTTTTATATTGCGACTGAAAAACACTTTCCAGTCGATTATGGTTGATTAAAAAATTATTGGTTAATTTGTGGAAAATTATTCATAGATAATAGCAGAACTACCTACCAGTTATTTACTTGGTTATAATATATGACTTACTGTTAGTTTTCGAGATAATTAAAATTGGGTTGATTGTATACAGTAAACGTTGCATACATTTACTTCCGGGAAATAGATAAAATGAAGGGATATCGCATTGTTCTGTAAGATGTTATTCTTTAAGCCAAAATACAGGGTGGGTTAGATTTTGTTGTTTGAGTACCTTCACATTATCTTGGTTTTATTATGTAGCCTCAAGAACGACAAATTTTAATATTTCTAATTAAATTTTTGGTACGCAATTAATTATTCTGGATAACAAAATTGCACTTTTCGTTGGATGAATGACTTATGTCACTTTGTGTTTACTAATTTGACGTAGCTGATTCTAAATATACCCTCATTGTTTACGAGTAACAGCTCTTATTAAAAATCAATTAATACACTAATAATTTGCTGGTAATTTAAATGTATATTGATTTATAAATATTCAACCCTGTAGTAGGAAGTTTATGTAATTAAATAAAAGTACTTTTAGTTTGATTGAGGAGGTCGTTACTTGATGAAAATCGGTATACATATTTTCAATGAAATTAGTATTTAGATTTTCACTATGTTAACAAAACTATGACCGGTTTCACCACACTGTGGCTTCATCAAATAGATACAAACTAATGAACAGAGTTATTCCTTATATATTAGTCTTATTTCCTACTTAATATTACAATAGGTACAAGAGGTATGTTGGAAAACCTATCGAAGTTGCTTACTTTATGAATTGAAAAGATTGAGTAAAGGAGAAGGATTTAGATCTAATTGACTATTAAGTAACCTACCTGGATTCTTTTCTTTGTTGATCTCTAAAATTTCCAATAGATTGAGTTTTTGTCTGTTATGTTCATTGTGTAAAATTTTGAAATTATCATTAAAATTATGGTTTTCTTCGAGTAAGTGATTAGAATAATGGGAATCTGATTTATGATAATTAAAACTACGTTTGTGCTCGGATAATCTAACTTTGAAATTTCTGAAAGTTCTACCAATATAAATTTTATTACAATCTCCGCAAGACAGTTTATAAACACCGGATTTATTACTTTTATCAATTTTAGATTTGCAGTTTTGATATGTCGGCCTAAAGAATTATCAGTTCGGAATGCTATATTGAAATTATAATGCGAGAGGAATGATTTTAATTTTAGACTAGGATTACCAATATAAGTTAAGCTGTTCTATTTTGTGTTAGAAGTCTAAAATTGATAAAAGTAATAAATCCGGTGTTTATAAACTGTCTTTGGGATTGTGATAAAATTTATATTGGTAGAACTTTCAGAAATTTCAAAGTTAGATTATCCGAGCACAAACGTAGTTTTAATTATCATAAATCAGATTCCCATTATTCTAATCACTTACTCGAAGAAAACCATAATTTTAATGATAATTCCGAAATTTCACACAATGAAAATAACAGACAAAAACTCAATCTATTGGAAATTTTGAGATCAACAAAGAAAAGAATTCAGGTAGGTTACTTAATACTCAATTAGATCTAAATCCTTCTCCTTTACTAAATCTTTTCAATTCATAAAGTAAGCAACCCGATGGGTTTTCCAACATACCTCTTGTACTTGTAATATTAAGTAGGAAATAAGACTAATATATAAGGAATAACTCTGTTCATTAGTTTGTATCTATCTGATGAAGCCACAGTGTGGTGAAACCGGTCATAGTTTTGTTAATATAGTGAAAATCTAAATACTTTAGTTTTATTTCATTGAAAATACCTTTAGTTTATTCCTAGAGATTTATTACGAGTTTTGCTCTCTATACATCAGAGCATCTTCAGACAAGTGACTACAAGAAAAACAAATATTAAAAGTATAACGTAACAAATTCTGCTTTTTGAAAAACCTACACAATCTTTTCTCAGCAAGTAAAGTTAAGTATAGTAAAATATGCCTATTAAAATTATGCATTAAAACAACAATTCAAGCTAAAATGATTTTTATGACAAGACAATAACGAATAAAATTCAAACGGAAAGTGTGGTTATGTCAGTTAAACCACAGAACAAAGTATCACACATCTTATAATAGTAAGTCATCTTCTTTTTCAAAAATAGCAGACATGATTATAACGTTAATCAATTAAACAATCCATAATTTGTATGTCTCTGAAAATCACTTGACTATCAATATCACATTAGAATTTTTATTATGTTTCACAATTTCATATTTGTCCAGAAAATCTATTAGTCCGATATTATGAGATGTATGCAATGACTCAAAATAATTTAAAAGGTTATAATTATGGTTGAATTCTAGTAGATGATTACCGAAATGAGCTTCTTGACATTCACTCACTCTTTTTGAAAACTTCTAACCGTTTGACCTAAACACCTCAAAAAGTCTAGGAATACTTACCAATATTTTTAAAATATGAATTTGATGATTCGAATTTATAGAAATCTTTCGGTTTTTGTTAGGATGTATTGTATATAATGTATTCTCAAGAAAACAAAATAATATTTGACATCTCCAAAGCACCTATTATAAAAAAACATTTGAAATTTGAAAATGACGAAATTTGGTGAAACAAAAAAAATCCTGAACTAATATTTTCGAAACGATATGGAAGCACTTGAATTTTTCAGTACCCAGAAGGTCCACCTCTGTTATTAATGACACTTTGGCATCGTCGCGGCATGCTCAATATTTAATTGTCTATTACATTTTGGCCTAAGTCATTCCAAGCCCCCTGAACTGCTAATCGAAGCTCCTGTTCATGATGGAAGACGTTTTGACGCAGGAGATTTCTTTTTAGGGTGTCCCACACATGCTCGATGGGATTCAGATCTGGGGAGCAGGATGGCCACGGTAGAAGATCGATATCGTTCTCTTCAAGAACGTTCAAGACAACTCTTGCACGATGAGGACGGGCATTATCTTGTTGGAAGAGTGGATTTTGACCCATTCTTTGGAGATACGGTACCACTACAGGTAAAACTATCTCATTTGCGTAAGAATTTCCCGTGGGGTTGTTCTGTATGAAAACGAGGTCAATTCTTCCACCAAGGCGTATACCTCCCCAAAACATCACTGATCAGCCTCCCTGCCTAACAACTTCTCGAACATACTGGAGACCGTTTTGCTTTCCGGGTTCCCTCCATATTCGAATTCTTCCCGAATCGGGAAAATAACTAAATCTAGATTCAGCACTGAAGAGAACTGTGGCCCACCTCTCTTGATCCCAGTTTACGTGTTCTTGGCACCAAGCTAAACGAGCAGGGCGATTTCCATGGGTCAGTTGTGGAACTCTTATAGGACGTCTGGAGTGGAGTTGACCTTCGTGCAGTCGATTTCTCACAGTTTGGTCGGAAATTTGTACATTATGAACTCGTGATAGCTCTTGAGCTAATTGAGGTGCTGTGGTAGTACGATCTCTTCTGGCTTGTAAAACCAAAAATCGGTCTTGGGCGACTGTAGTAAACCTGAAACGACCTGTATGGCGTTCTTCTAGGCTATTTGTTTCATTGAAACGCGACCATAAACGGTTTATGACACTTGAGCTACTTCCCAGAACCCTGGATACTTCCCGTTGTGCGCTCCCAGCTTGGAGCATGCCAACGGCTCGTAACATCTCTTCTCTAGTCAAATGTCGTCTTTCCATGGTCGAATCACAAAACTTGAATCTTTTATTTGTGCTTACAACAGAAACAAAGTGCCAACTAACTGATTTCAAACACTGAATACATGAAATGATTATAAAGCAGCGTCGCATCTGCTGCATTTTTAGTTTTTTATAAAAAAAAACTCTGAAATCTGTTGCGGCACTTTACATTATTTGGTGAGAAATTGATGCAGGTGTTCATTTGTTAATTAAAATCATCCATATTGATCGTTCTGGATACGATATATCGATATTAAGAAGTGTTCCCTAGACTTTTTTGCTTGTTTATAACACCAAGTTAGATGTTGTAGAACTCAAATTTAAATATGCAAGATTCGGTCCTGTTTGCTTGACTCTTCTCAAAGCTTCATTGAGAACTGGAGCTCTTGGCCACGTGTGCGGCAAAGTTAACGCGCAACAAGGGGAGGGGCTATATTACCTGCACATATGTTCTTCTCAACCCGTACAGGATAAATCTCCCTTCAGCCCTGTAAGACTGAAGGTCTGAACAAGTTAATTCTTGTTTACATAAAGGTGAACGATTATTTACACTACAGAACGCTGATGCAAAAGATTCTGTGTTCACGTTATTAACCTGTTCACATTTACGCAAGTTCATATTACCGCGTATTAACGTCAATAGAAATTTTTTCAAATTTCACACTTTGATGGCATAATATTTTCCATATTTTTTCTAATCAAACAAGTATCACATTGAAGGAAAGATGGGGGCGAGAAAGAAATTACGGACGGCCCACCGAGCACCACCGGATGAAACTTGGCTCGGGGGAAAACAGGGAATCGTTGGTAATCGAACTGCGGCGTGTAATCAAGACGAACCGCTGGGGACGCTTGGAGAGAGAATCCGAATGATCTGATTGACCTTATCGAGGCAACTTTTTATCTGCCGCCTTTCTTCTGCTGCTTTTGTTTACGGTGACTCATGTCGGGCCTGCGAGAAGAGCGCAGGCTGTCAAGGAGAATTCCACATTGTACGCCACAGGTTGCTCGGCGTTGCATCGTCGCGATCGCGTAATAGTCATTTCCAGACCGTTCGCGTGTGTGCACTCGGTGCCGGCCGATACGTAGCGTTTTCTTTCGCGTGCGAGAAATTGGCATTCTACGTTTTTTAGCTATTAAATAATTGATTATTAATTAGGTATGTGATGAATGACTACTCTCTGATAACTGATAGTTGTGTTTAGTCTTTGGCAATACCCCGTGTTAGTGTCGATTAGTTGTGTTTGATTTTGATTGTGAGTTGTTATATTATCATTTTGTTTCATTTATGCGAAATATTCATTTCACATTGAAATGTAGAAAATCATTTTCGAAGAATCTTGTATTCTTATAGGCATTCAGACAATTGTAGAAAAATTGGAATTCTTTGAAGAGGCGAAATGTTATTCAGATTTCAACGTTTGTTTTGCGGAAAATATCATATCTCATGACGATGTACAGGTGTTCCAAATCGTTACCACCGTAATAATAAGGCCTGAGCGCTCGGACCGCACCGTCTCGCTAGTAGTCATAACGCGCTAGCTCGATACTCTACCCAGCCTAGACGCTCCAACTATTATAAACATTGAAAACATTTTTTTTTTGGTTTTTGGATTTTTATATTTTTTTTTTTTTAGTTTTTAGTGATTCTTATTTTGAAAAAGCATTAACACAAAAGACCTAGATTGCCTGAGAAAATATAGAAAAGAACATATTCAGGAGACTCAGACACTCATTCATTCGAAACTGTATCCAATTTCCTTTTTTTGCTCTTTCCCAATCTATCATTTGTTGTCCCGCAATAATTCTTCAAGAGAGTATTTGCCGTACCTCATAATTAGTTCCAAAATATATTCCGGGCTGTAGGTTTCACAAGCAGGTAACCTATAGTTTTCAATTCCATTTGCCATCCAATAATTGAAAACGAAACTCACAACAAAATCCTTCTTGAAATTGAGTTTCAAGAATTCATCCTCGAAATTTTCAATTAATTTCTTGAATAGAACATAGTTAACTGAAACCAAACGGACTACAAAATCGTGTGGAAAAGATAGACCTCCACGGCTCAAATTTTTTATCAAATTATAACTTTCTTCGACAACCATTTCCTCGTCGAACACTAATTTTGATTTACAAAAGTCACATTTGATTTTTCGTATTACCTTATAGCTGCAATATCCTGCCAAATAAGTAACAGCTGGCATCTCAAATTGAACTTTTTCGAAATCGTTTTCCTTGAAATTGAGTTTCAAGAATTCATTCTCGAAATTTTCAATTAATTTCTTGAATAAAACGTAGTTAACTGAAACCAAACGGACTACAATGTCGTGTGGAAAAGATAGACCTCCACGGCTCGAATTTTTTATCAAATTATAACTTTCTTCGACAGCCATTTCCTCGTCGAACACTAATTTTGATTTACAAAAGTCACATTTAATTTTTCGTATTACCTTATAGCTGCAATATCCTGCCAAATAAGTACCAACTGGCATCTCAAATTGAACTCTTTCGAAATCGTTTTCGTCAAGATGAATATCTGGCTGAAAGGAATGATCACAAAATTTCTGTTCTTCATGACTATCGTAAAAAATTTTCCGAAAAGCTAGTTATAGAAATATTGGCAAAATTTGGAGTTTTTTTTCAGATTCGTATAACTGCCTTATCGAAATATGATAGTTACCACCTGATAATTATCTATATTTTCCGAACCTATGTTCCAAAGAGTCTGTCTAAAGTTTCCCCAACTAAACATTGTTGAGTTCTTCAAAACAATATTAAATAACTTCCATCATGCCATGTAGAGTATGCGTTAATGCTGTATGAGTTTGAGGAATATGTTTATGGGGAAAATCAGAAGATTTCCAACAATCCAGCCAATTGATCATATCGCTCAAAAATGTCAATTTGATATCATCTGGATTTTCAGAAGTTATTGGCGTTTGCAGTTCATCTCTGAGTTGCTTTCCTTTCAGAGGAGTTTTCACGTTTACGATTTTCCACCATGTAACTATAATATTTATAAAATCCACTGTTTCTGATGAATGTTCTAAATTACTTCCAAATTTCAATAGACAAATGGACTGAACATTTTCAAAGCTAACATTGCATTTTAGCGTTCGAAACTAGTAGGAAATTATGCCTTGATTGATAAAGAATATCCAAATTTCAAAAGTTGGTCGTGCTCTAATTTATGCAATTGTATGAGTGAATTGAAGTCGGCTATTTTTTTCCTCCAGTCTTAAAATCTGAAAACGTTAAAGTCTAATTACTTTTAGGATTTAGACAATTATTTCTAATACATTTTAGTATGTGAACCGAGTCGAATAAAAAAAATGGTCGTTTATTATCCGATGGATGAGGATAAACTATGCTCTATTTTTCTTTCGGGGAAAACTTATTCATGGCTTTTCAAGTTTTGAAACGATTATTTATATAAAGTCAAAAAGTGGGGAATATATGAATAACTTCTTTGATTTTGATGTCACACTGGTTATTATGAGAGTATAGGCTGATCTACATGCAGACTAAACAGTATATGAAGTCCCCACAATTTTTCCACCTTTGAAATCTAAGTAGTGTTGAATGTGAATTTCGTCCATAAGCAAAATGACATTTTTTCCGTGTTCTTCTGAAAGTTTGAAAATATTACGTGCGTAGGAAAGAAAGCATGTCTATCTTCGTTAGTTGGATCTGTTAACAACTTATTACAAATGTTATTTAAAGTCGATGGATGTGACAGAATCAAACAATCTGAGTGTCGTAAAAATTTATAAGCATGCGAACTCATAGTAAGCATAATAGAAGACAAAATTAGAGTGCTAGTTCAGTAGCGAAATCTTTCTTTTGGTGTTATTATTAGATTATTGTTCGGGAAGGAATTTGAAACAACTACTTTTCCCTAAGTTTTCCCCATCTATAGAGTCCAAAATAGTTGTCAAATGATTAACTATACGTTTCCAATTTTCATCGTTATCATTGAGCTTTGGGGAACTCTTCAACGATTCTGTTTCAGAAGCAATTTTTTAACATTTTTAAGTTAATAATGACGCATGGTGTACTCACTCCTTTAATATTCACAAAAATTTCCTGACCGTAAAAATATGTTTCCATTTTCAAATCAATTGATAACAATACCATAGGTTGTTGTGGGGCCTGGAGTATAATCTAATCGAAAAAAAGTAACTTTCTCTGTTTCAATAACTTTAAGCCACTTAGGATTGTGCGGCATTTGATCTAGAACTACTAAAAGTTTATCGAAAGTATCAAAAGAAATGAGATCTTTGCTGAGTGCATATTCAGCTCTACTTTCATTAAAAGCTTTGAGCAGATTTTGATTTTCTATTTCAATAAGTTTCTCTTCCTTCCCTTTTCGCTTTTGATGTGGTTTTGATAAATATGTGGCGCAATTCGGAAAAATAGCTGGTAATGCCCCATTTTTCAAGTGAAGACGTTTTACTGTCACAGTAGAGTACTTACCAGTTTCTTTATCAAATTTTGTAGTATCCCTGATTGAATCATCTGATTGAAAATGTAATTTTAAATTTAAAATTTAGGTTTATAAACGAAAAGTTTAACTGTACACTAATACGCCTTTTCTAACCTCACTAACAATTCACCTCACTGAAATACAGAAAACAAAAGGACATGCACCGGCTTTTCGATTACACTGTGCTTTAGTTTCACATGCTTGTTATGACTACTAGAGATGTGTGACGTCATGATACGTCACAGCGCTCAGGCCTTATTATTACGGTGGTAACGCCCAAATTCGATGTATTTGAATGGAATTTCCTAAACTATTGAAGATAGAAAGATCAGGTTTGCGCGAGTGTTGCTACTTTTTAATGAAACGAAAGATGCCATTTACAGAACGTAATTGCAGCAGTAAACAGCAAACAGTTGGAATGAAAAAGTTGCTTTTTTGTTGAATCTCAGATTCCGAATTGAAAATTCACATCGAAATTATAATAATACTTTTTGCGTAACTTATTGAGTACCCCAGATATAGTCATTTGTTCGAACCCCGAAAATCAAAAATTCCGGAATGTCTCCAAAACAAAAAATGACAACTCAAATTGGTTTTCATCAATTAGGTTTTCTCGAAAATCGTGAACAAGAAAGGTGGGTCATGTTTTTCTATCTGCAATGCATAGCTGCCCAACAAAACCTTCGAGTTTGGACACCTTGTGCATCAAGGAATGATTCATAGGGGTTTCGTTTTTCTCGAATATTTCAAATAATTATACTTCGCCTAATCTATTTTCACTAATTATTCAATGAAAAAACTATGTCATGATAAAAAAAATTATTTTCGAACTGTCCTCGATATCATAACCTTATATTCGTGTATAAGAAGAAATTATTGGTTCACAATTTGTAAAATATTAACCTGCAATCATATTTCTTACATATATATCCAATGTCAAAAATTTATAGCTATTTGGTATTTTTTATTTGTTATTTAGCAACTAGTATTGATTTATTGAATATAAAATGAATCGAGATATAAGTATACATCAGCATGAATAACAAGAACTGGATGCCTTTTCCTCCAGAAAATAGGATGAATCGAAAATTTCATGTGGGGTTATAGTAATGCCCTGAAAATTCACGGCATTTCCATCCCTTTGAATATTCAGCAAGCATGAGAAATTACTAAGATGTTCCATATTCAGTCATCAAGTTCTACAGTAGATTCAAAAACAAAACATATGCCGCTTTTCAGAGTGTTGCTCGCTAATGCTTCAATCAGACTTCGAAATACATACCCTAAACAAAATTATTTGACGTGTTTCGGAAAATATACAGGGTGTTATTAAACGACTCTAGTTAACAAAAACACCCAATATTTCAACTCGGCCCATTTCAGAAAAAAAGGATTTATAAGATATCTTACAATGTCCAGTGAGTTATTTTATATGCATTTTATGCATGTACCCATCCAATAAGTTTGCCATAAATTGTTTTCCGCTTAATTAGCATAATCTCGATGCAATATAATACTGACGGTTCGTTTTTGTGAATGCTAGAATTTGAATGATGGTAATTGGTGAAGGTGCTAGAGATTCTTGTAGGAATTTGATTGAACACCTCGATTATTCAAATCTCACACAGTTTTTGGAATGTAAACTGAGAAATTCCGATAAAATTGAGTGGATGATTGTAATTAATTATATGACATAATTGGATAGGTTCACTTGTTCTTCGTAACCGTTTCGTATAAAACTTTACGGACATCGTTTCACCTGATTTGGCTCATTGTGATTTCTGGCCATTTCCTATACCGAAAAAAATTTATTCGTTATAAATTTCAGAATTTTAGAATTGAAAATATAGACTGTGGACTAGCCGTCGTGCAAATGAGCTTTGCCTCCGGTTACAAGAATAAAATCAAGTATCAAATCTTCGCACCAAAATGTTTGAACGACCGTCGAATGCGAAAAAGTACAGAAAAATCGGAACAACTAATTTTTGTTATATTTTACTTCAAACTCGAAGACAGTTGCAGGAAAACTATAAAAATGACAAAGAAATATCGGTGGAAGTCTATGGGCAAAGTACGAATTAAGTAGTGGAATGAACGGTTCAAAGATGGTAGCGCATCTGTTGATTGCGACCCGCGCTCTGAGCGGTTCCTGCTGCTAACACCGAATGTATGAAACTTGCAATCGAATAAGATCGTAAATCAGCTGTGATTTCAGAATGTGACGTAGGAACATCGAATAGTAATGTTTAGAAGATTTTTATGAACATTTGGGACTGGTTCACCTTTGTGCGAAGTGAGCAAGGTAATTATCGCATAAAAATCACTTAGAACAGCTTAGATGTGGTCGATAATGTTAAAAATCTGCTCAAGAAGATTATATCTGCTAATGAACTGCTACTTTATGCTTAGGATCCCGAATCCAAACATAAAGATTCTATTTGAGCCGCGATTAGGAAAGCATGTCAAATTTGATGCAACGTCAAGCCACTGTTGTGATTTTCAATCATGATGTGCACCATTCTCATAGAGAGCAGACTTAGAACTCTATTCAGAGGTTCCAACCACTCCGAAAGTCTTAAGGGGAGTGTCTTACTTATGACATTTACAATTGGTAAATTTTCCATAAACTAGTGACGTTGATTCAGACAATGCTCAAAGCCATTTCTTGGTAGAAGAGACAGCAGCTTTACTAACGAAAATCATATCGGTTTGTTATGCGCGCGCACTTTCTACATATTTCCCATAAAAATGTTTTAGGCTTAGTTAGAGGTCCTGAGTATTGTGCTCTTGGCAAATAATGTCGAAGTTCTAGAAAGATTATCTGACGCAACAGTAAGAAAACTGCCTCAAATTTTGGCGACCGCTATGCGGTGATCCAATGCTTCATTACGAATTACTTGTGGCTGTTTGAAAGATTCAAATAGCAGTTCAACGGACGCCGATTTGATAATTCACGAACACTTTGAAGGCGATAATAAAAAGCGAGTACAAATTAAGCTTTCTGATCGGAAGAAGCGTTGATAACTCATTATCAACTCCAATGTGGAACTACTTTGAACAATGCCACGTGCCAGACGGCGTAGAATAGTACCAGGATAGAAATATTGGTTTAGGTTGTATACTTTTGGGAGAATCCTCGTACATTGTACGAAAAAACGTTCCAAATGTTGCTGTTTGTGGCATGAAAACGTTCAATTTGTTGATGATAATAATGAAACATTAAGCGTGATAATTTTCGGCGATTTAACGTATCGCAAAAGTTATGATTCTAAACAGTGAGTGAGATTTGACACGTTTATATCTGCCTTGAAACTTGCATTTCGTATTGGAGTATATCCAATCGTTAGCCAAATCAAATAGTGGAAATACCGCGAATGCATTATATCTGGCGGAATGACCGTGCCAGCGTCAATCATTTCATTTTATTAGCAGCATGAATGCGAAAATTTTATGAGCCACAACCTGGTTCCAGAGGAAATGAAATATTTTACTGGTAAAACCTAAGTCCTATAATACAGTCGCAGTAACAAAAGAATTTTACATATATTCCATCATTCTGCCATGATTTATTTCAACGACCTAGTCGTTATTTCGCCAATATACTACGAAATAGGAAATCGTCTGTTACATTTAAGAAAGACCACCTTGTTCCTGTAGAACTCATTGTATTTGTATATTCAGATTCAAGAAAGATTGAGCTTCAAGGATTTCTAATCAGAATACAAGAAATTATACTGTTGGTGTATCAATTAAAACGCACTTTCGATAGATGAATCGTTGCTCTTTCAGGGGTACTCAAACGGTCGATCGCGAGTGCTTTTTGAGGAGATCTCGAGAGGAAAGTTTTTTAATAAGTAGGTAACTAAACTAGAAAAATTTATTACGTAATAAACTAACACTCTGCTAGCGGCAAAAGGCGGCTTTATCAAAGGAACGAGCGGCACTTGTCAAAGTAAGGCCGCGTTTTTTATTCGTGCCGCTTTCGGGCGGCGCGTTTGACGGGAACATTCGAGACCTTCGTTCACGACGATATAAATCTTGCTCCTGCAGGAATTGGAGTCATTCTGAATTGTAACTTGAGGGCAATACTACGTCGATACAAAGTTTATTATTAAATAGTACAAAATGAGAGCAGCGAAGAAATTCAAAACGTATCGTTTTAATAACCATTGGGAGGAAGCATTTTTCTTTTGTGTGATGAAGGATAAGATAAGTCTTATTTGTCGTGCGTCAGTTGCAATACCTAAGCGTGTTAACTCAGAGAGGCATCATAAAATAGTTTATATAAACTATGAAAAGGATATTCTGCCATAGAGTGATAACGAAAAGTACGTGATTTGATATTTCGTTTGAAAAGAGAACAAACCCTGTTCACAAGACCAGCCAACCAATCATTTAAAATATCTCATATATTGGCGAAACACAAGAAACCATTCGAAGATGGATCGGTTGTGAAGGAAGCATTTATTGATTGCATTTATTTATTTATATGAGATCATGTTTATTTGGAACTTCAGATAAACTTAAAAATGAATCATGAAATGATCATACTTTTCATGTTCGACGAATATTGAGAGACACTACGAACTTCATTTTTATTCGGATGGTATTCAATGACATGTGACTGTGGCATTGTGGCATTCCATTGCAAGCCGTTTTGTGTTCAAAAGTTTTAAACACGGAAGAAATTAAGTGCAACAAACATTGTGACTTCCATCCGTGCACGTAGCTTGGTACGACTGCTCTTTAAGTTGCAGTTTTAAGATAGGGAGTCAGCTGAACACACTGATTTCGTTCTTCACACGGACGTCAGTTAGTTAAGTCGCGGAAAATTCCTAGAAAGATTTCAAGAATTATTGCCTGAAATAACAGCTTTTCTAGACGAAAGAGGTGGTGACACTCAGATGTTGAAAGACGAAAAATGGCTGACTGATTTGGCATTTTTGACTGACATCACAATGCACTTAAACACCATCAACTTGGAGCTTCAAGGTAAAGGACAAACTATTATTGAGATGATTAGTGCCGTATACGCATTAAAAAGGATCTGAAACATTTTCGCTGAATTATCAAATATTTTGGGACAATTCGAAATGCGTTTTTATGTTTGCAGTAAATTGGCAAATATAGCATCATTTAAGAGTTATCCTTTTCCATGTTAAAACATTGAGAAATTAGCTACTGAAATAGCAAATCAGTTTAATATGAACTCATATTCTGTTGAAAATGAGTTGGTGCAGGTTATATCAGATATACATCTCAAAGCTACAGCACCTGATACAAATTTCTGGTGTTTTATATCTGAAGATAAATATCCGAATCTTAGGCAAATCGCCCTTCAACTGACGCCAAAGTTTGGGTCAACTTACTTATGCAAGTCTGCATTTTCTGAAATGAAGAAAATCAAAAATCTCAATCGACTAACTCATCAATGTCATCATGATTGCAATTAGCACTCAGCGGACTATCGCTGAGGACTTGTACGCTTCAACACAACTCCAGTTAAGTTTAACATCATATGTAATAAGAACCAATGAACAATTTAACTATGATCCTCAGCCTCTCTGAAATAATGTATATTGTCGGTCGTATCGTAAGTAGTTTCACACATAATGCAGCCTCTCAGAGTATCGTAAGTAGTCTAAAAATATTGAGATAGATCGCCAGCAGTTCAAGTTTGAGCACCCCTGCTCTACTTACTCTTCGAAATGTCAAAATATTACTTTCTGTGATATCGGCCATAAATGTTCAAGAACACAGAAGTAAACGCTGAAGTTATGAAAGCTTTCAGTTTGTTGAAGTTCAATTGAAATTGAAACTTCCTCAAATGAAGTCTCTAGTGTAAATCTATGGCGGATACATCATTTTGCGGTTATGAGTCGCTGAAAATGTTAGAACATGTAGGATTTACAGAAAGCTTCAAGAAAAGTAAGCTCGTATCGAATCGTCGTCGTCATATAATGCAGTGGAGAATTATTGTCAATTTCATCGTTCAAGGTATTTACTTAGTTTCGCATGATAAAGATTGTTGATGTTTGTGAACTCAGATATCAGTGTTTGGTAACCTTTAACTTTACAATTTAAACGTTTTATGCTTGGTATTTATTTTATCACTGTCAAGGTTTAGAAGAGTGTGTCAAAGTTACTTCTATGGAATGTTTTCATAGCGAATTTTAAATTTGTTGAATGTTTCATCCCAATACTTAGTGGAGAAGGTGGTAATGTGGCCCCTTTTTCTGTTTCTAAGCATCAGGTAATGAATACAACATATTAATTGAGTTGGATCTATGTATACCTTTACGCAAAATGAATTAAATAACCACATACTATTAAAAAATATATTCCCTAAATATTAAAAAATTCAAACAACATTAAATGGAAATGGCACCTGATGGGTTATATGGCTACTTAAATATATTGAATCTTAATTAAACCTCAACGACAAAAACCACAAATATAATATTCACTTTCAGCTGTATGTACCTACAACTCAGATATTGAAACTACTCCTCTCCACGTCTGTCGCTATAATAATTAATTCTACAAAATATGCAGCTTGTACATTCTGTCAATCGCGAACTGGTAAATGAAACGCAAAATATTTATTTTTCGTCCAAATTTATTGTATTGCCTTCAAAGTAAGCTTCTCACAAAATAGTACATTTATGCCATCGAATAATCCAGTCATCTAACCGTTGTTCAAACGCTTTCACCTGAATCGCCTATGATTCTCACCGCAAATTTTCTTTTAATGTCTTCATCGACTCAAAAAGGGTGCCTCGAAGTGGAAATTCAAATTTTCGAAAAAGAAAGAAATCAGCTAGAGCCATGTCAAGTGAATATGGTGGTTATTCAATGGTATTTGTTGGGATTTTGGTTAGAAATTCATTCACAATGATAGCCATTATCGTGTTGCAAAATCTATGAGTCAAACTCATAAATCACAAGTTTTATGAATGTGAGGTTAGAATTGACTCGTTTTAAGCACGTATTCACCGACCTTTACCTGATTGAATTTTTGAAGAGATCGTATTTTGGAACTAGTCGAGCGGCAACGCGTTTCATGCCCAAACAATCGTTTAGAATGATACGAATTGATTCGTGAGACACAGAACGTTAATTGCCTTTCTCTCTGAAACTTAAATGACGATTTTCAATTACTCTTTCTATCACTTTATCAATGTTAACTTCAGTTGAAGATGTTGATGGACGATCAGAGCCAGGCAAATCTTCCAAAACATCTAACCTAACCTACCTTCAAACTCACTGTCAGTATAGAAAACAGTTGTGCCAACTCAGCAACAACAAAAATTTCGACACTCGTTTTAGCAACAATATCGCAAGGCTCAAGAATTCGTTCCGAATGAATGAGAAACCTGCCAATCTCTTCGCTGTAATGACCCTGAAGTGAACGCATGAAAGTTTCATCTAAAGACTGTAGCTATGTGACGTATGGAATGGGAGACTAATGATAGTGACATAATTCTGGCGGGTCTGCTCTATTCTACATTGCGAGTGTGACTGATATGTCCATCAAAGATACCTGATGCATTTGGCAAACAAAATAGATTGAATCCAACCAGATGGATGAACTTTACCTATCACTCCAGGTGGCACACCTTCCATCAAAAGGTCCGCGAAGTTTTTTCTTGGGAAAATCATCATCGGTGGTATAAAGATACTCCATCCACTCATGCAACAAACCAGAGTACATAGAGAACCTCGTTCTGTAACAGTTAAAGCTCTTATCTGCTTCTTCCTTTTTTTCTCAGCACCTGTGGTACTTCAGACTACACAACTGTGAATCGCGTCTCATCGACATTGAAAATTCTATCAGGAGGATAATTTGTCATCTGTTTCTAAAATATTGAGAAATGATTTAACTCCTCCGCTGTTTAAGCCTCTTGTGCGAGCATATGATGTCCACATTAATCTGCGTAGAGATAAGTGGTCTTTATGCCACTTCATCAACAAAATATACTCTATAAACTTTTTTCTAGGAGAGGTGAAAGTATTGGTATTTGCGCACTTGTAACCCTGAAGATTTTTTCTTCACAAATCTTTTCAGTGTGGACTTTGGCGCAGAAACCGGTTTTATAGCCAATGATCCTTGTCCCTCCAGTTTCAATCGCTTTCATCATTTGATCTGGAGCCCATGTTTTCCTTGCAAACGTTTTATAACCAGCCGCTAAATTGGATGATGATTTCAAAAAAAGTTTTTACTTCTGCATTTTATTTTCCAAGACTTATTCGAACATTTTTTCTCGAATTATAATATATAAGATTCAAAAATGGGCATGTTAGCTTCTAGTCCGATTTCTCGATTGATCTCGATCGCACCAACACGAACCGGTTCAATTTCTCGCGGCACTGCCAATAATTGCGAATTCTCGATAAGATTTCAAATGTATTTTCGAAGAATGAGCTTCGGTCGGTCTTCGAGGAAATGAGTTGAAACTGAAACTATTTCCTCGAAAGTTTTCTGTTATAGCTTACGTGATAATTCTAATAAAATACGAGAAAAATGTCGAAATTTAAAATAATTTATAAATTTTCCTGAAATTAGTCATTCGAAAATAGTTTGTAGCCTTGCAAAATTCAAATTTATATTTTAATCTGTTCTTATCCGATTTTTGTGATTAGAACTCTGGTCGGACCTGCCCGTTATATTTGTTGCGAAAAGGAAGGAACGCTTCTTGTAGTTTAAGTTATAAGAACTGACGAATAAGTAACACTTGTTCAGATATTCCAGTCGTTTTTTTCCAAGGTTAAAAAAGGTTTTGATTCAACTTTACTCCTTGTGTCTTCAGTACAGTAGGAATGGATTCAGTTTCAAGTTTCAGGAATGAATCAGCAGATCAGGAGGCCGTGACTCAATATTTTTGAGTGACGCTGTTTTTCTGTGAAGAATTATTTCTTGTTGCAGAAGACACATCTGAACACTGAGCAGATTAAGCCTAAGGCATTTGAGGTCAATTCAAACTCTCCATCGGGTATATGTGAGTGCTTTTAGGCTTTGAGGAGTACAATATAAGTTCTTTATTTGCGGGATATACAGGGTGCTTCAACGAAAACTAAACTGAAGCTATATATACCAAGATATTCATTTCTGATCAAAACGCAAAAACATGTCCATTTTTGTTTCTAGGGGGACTTTTTTTGGGGTACAAAACTTGCCTGAAATATCAACCCTCTAAGCGGGGGTTGCAATCCATGAACATTTTGAATAGGAAAGAAGGGTCGAGTAATGACTCAAAAGAAAGGTGGTATCTTTGTCTACATTGTCTTGAACGAATTTCCATTTTTAATTGAAAACTGTAAAAGATACAGGGTTAGGTGAAACATAGGGAAGACTATTTTCCTAAGACTATTCAAGTTTCAATGAAATAAAATGGAACAGATACATGCTGATCAATGGCAGTCATCATCAAGTACCATCCTCATCTCGAATTTCAACCCCTAGCGCAGGAGTGACCAACCTTGAAAATTTGGAAGAGGGTAGATGGGTCGAGTGATACCTCGCAAGAAAGGTATTATCTTTGTCTGCATCCTTGTGAACGAATTTTCACTTTTGATTGAAAACTGTAGGAGATACAGAGTGAGATACTGAAAAATAGAGGAAACTATCTATCGCCCTGAGCTATTCAAGTATTGGTGCAAAAGTATGGAACAGATTCTTTCCAGATCAAAGGCTGTCATCTTCCGAAACACCATTCACATTTCAAATTTCAACCCCTAGAGCAGGGGTGACCGCCCTGTGTTATTTTTAAAGCAGAAGATAGGTCCAGTTATAACCTTCTGAGAAAGGATTTTTGTTTGTCTCCACAATGGTGTGCAAGTTCTCGTTCTCCATCAAAATTACTGGGTGAGCAGCTGAAACATTGGAATGATTATGAAGGATTATGAATCTTGAAAGAAAACGATAAAACTATCAGTCATAGTAGCCCCATTGATCTTTGAACATTCGTTGTACGATATGCGAGCAATGCATCTAGAGTTGGGTTCACATGTACATGCGTTTTTATCAGTTGACTGAAAGGAAACTTTTTTGTTTTCACAGGTGATATTGTATGATCATCGTCCCCATGTGAAATGACTCTTATTTGACGATACGAATCAACACAACGAATCAGGAACGCAGATGTTATAGAGATCAGATTTCTTCAACATAAAAATGTTTGGGTTGGTATTTATGGCGATCACCTCATTCTACCGTTTTTCATTCCTGAAAATCTTATCGGAGAACTGTATTATCAACTATTGGAAGAATTTATCGACCCAGCAATAACGGAGGTCATTGAGAATAACCGCTATTCGGAGAACGAGGTTGTATTTCAGCAGAATGGAGCGCCCCCGCATTTTGCACAAGTTCGAGTATTTTTGGATGATCATTTTCCTGGTCGTTGGATTGGAAGGAGAGTCCCAACGGAATGGCTCCCACGATCTCCGGATCTCAGTCCATTAGACTTTTTCCTATGGTGCCACCTCAAAAGTATAATCTATAAAACTGAACCTGCTGATTTGATTGACCTGAGACAGCGTCTCGTCAATGAGTGTAACCAAATCACACCTGAAATTATAGAGAATGTCCGTGAACGTTTCACCCAAAATTTGTTTATGTGCATGGAGGTTGGTGGCCAACAATTCGAACATTTACGTTGAGTTTTAGTGACTTCAGTTCCGTTTATTTTATCGGGTAATAAAGTACAACTTCTACTCGTTGATTTTCTCCTTTCGTTTATTCCCCCTCTTTATTTTCAGCCATTGTATTAGTTTTTTTATCTATTACATTTGAAACCGGATGTCTCAAACGAGCAACTGTCTTTCAAAAAGTGTTTATTCAGTGAAAAATCAACCCCTGTTCGATACTGGTCAAAGATAGATGGTATACCACGCATTGCATCTTCAGTTACTTTTCCGTTTTGCATCCTCTATTTCCTATGGAACTCAATGAGAATAGAATTATTGCGAGCAGTCATGAAGGCATTCGAAATCCTTTACTTGAAAGGTATCACTGGATCGAAATATTACCCCTGCTCTAGGGGTTGAAATTCGAGATGAGGGTGATTTCGGAAGATGACAGCTTTTGATCTAAAATGAATCTATTCCAGTTTTACGCACTTATACTCCAATAGTCTTGGGACCCATCTACCCTCTCCCAAATTTACAAGGGTTGTCACCCCTGCTCCAGGAGTCTAAATTCGAGATGAGGATGGTACTTGATGATGACTGCTATTGATCAGTATGGATCTGTTCCATTTTACCTCACTGAAAATTGAATAGTTTGAGGGAAATAGTCCTCCCTATCTTTCAGTTGCTCACCCTGTATCTTTTAAAGTTTTCAATTGAAAATGGAAGTTCGTTCAAGGCAATGTAGACAAAGATACCACCTTTGTTTTGAATCATCACCTTGATAAAATATCCTGAGAAACAGTAACTATGAGTTATTTATGAATAGAAGGAACTCATAATATTTACCTTTTGTACAAATTTCAGATTTTATTTTCTTTGGTTCAAACTTGAACATTGTCAAACATATTAAATCTCATTTACTTTTACATTTGGATAATTGTAGAATAGAAACGTACTTCCTCTTGAATAAACTGAAACGAAAATTCTATTTGAAATGGCACGGTCTTATTGACATCCAGTTCGAAATATTTCAATACAGATATAGCCTTTAGTGGATAATTTTCAATATTCATATGATACATACTCTAAATGACCTAACAAAAATTTATGGAGTTCCTTCCAGAAAATATTATTATACAAAAGAGCTCAATACCTTTTAATAGCAACTCAAAGGATATCCCATCATTTTGTAAGATTCCCCAATTGATTCGTTAAAAATTCTAGTAATTCCAGGACATTTTTCAACGCATAGAGGTTAAAATAACCATGAAAGAAAAATGAAATATCTGCATTCAGAGGACATTCCTTGAGCATGCTGAAAAATTTACATTAAAATACATAAATAAAGCTCAAATTACATTGACTTACCTTTCAAACATTATTGTTAGTCTCCTTAACTCCTTTTTATTATAACATTCCTTTTGGATCACATTGTTTACGTTAGAATAACCACAAAATGTTAAATTTGTGAATTTTGAAAGTTGTCGTTTCTTTCCTCAAACAAAATATTCATAAAAATGGATAAAATGGACATCAAACTACGTTTACTTACCTCTAAAAGTTTATTTCAAGTTTCATCAAATTTTTCATTCAAATAAAATTCGGAATTACTTATTTTGACAGATTGAGTATAAGACTAATTGAAATGAGGTTAGATTCGATTGTCACTCAGAAGAGAGAGAGCACTATATTCTAGATGTTGGTAGTACCGAAATTATGTTGGTGAAAATAAAAGTTACTAACTATTTCCACCTCAATATTTTCATTCAAAAGAGAGAGCATTAAATTTTACACGTTGGTAAAGCTCACTTCCGACATTGAATAGCGGTCTAAGGGGCGATAGGAGAGTGACTGGCTCTGCCCCCATGTTTCCGGTCTTTTTCTCGAAATTCTAGGTCTCAAAAATTGTCCCAAATTCGAGAATTAAGTCGTAGAGTAACGATTTATCTTCGCGGATCCGATGTCAAAATATGTAGGAATCGTTCGACACCCGAATGCATTCTGCCGATAACCCCGTATAAGTAGGACGGATGCGAGAAAACCACTTATTTTGACAGCTGGACATTAGTTGATTTCTGGACGTTAGAGATATTCGGAATGAGGAAAATACAGCGAAAGTCCGACGATAGCCCTTCGTTGAATGGGAAATTTTCCAGTTTTTCCGTCGTTTAACGGGAATGAAACTATTGCGGCGCAACATGCGAAACTCGATGCTTGCTCTTTGTCCAGGTTTTGAAACGATCGAACGCGATGGAAAAATTTGTATAGACATAAAAGTCCGACGCAATTATCTTTTTTGTTTTCGCTTTTTCGGGGCTTTCTTCCTGAATTTTCGCTGGATCGATCGTTCCGATCACCTTCCGAAAGACCGAAGTTTCTGATTCCGAAGAAATCTTGCCGTTTCGACTTTCCGTTCGCTCTCGGCGAAGTTTCTGCGAAAATTTTCGAAAAATCCTGAGGGCTCCATCGTTCGAGCTAGGGGCTCCAAATTTGGCACGGACCTACCTCACACTCTTCCCCTCCGGAAAAAAAATAATCGCCACGACGCTTCTTTTCCGCCCGGTTCAAACTACCGTTATCCCCTCGGATTATTTCCGAAAAAGGACTTACTACTTTAATAGTATAGACAACAAAAAAATAGAAACATACATTATGCCATTTGAAATAACAAAGATGATGTCCACTTCCGGTATAACTGGAAGTGACACAGCATTGAAAATACTTTCTGAACTTAGTTCGAATAACATACAAGACAAAAAAAAAATTCTTCAGTCATTCATTTCTCCATATACTCTCAATGTACCATCTCGCGTGGACACCCGGTATGTTCGTAACATTTACTTTCGAGAAAGGAAAATTTTGAAAAATTTTCATGGAAAAGTCAACCAAATAACATTTTATTTCTGGATTTTCAATATTCATGAAGTTTTGACCAGTTTTTTTACCGCTATAGTATATTTCTTTCAGAAGACAATTGAGACTGAGTTTTGAAACCTGTTATATCTGAGAAAATTTTTAATTTTTCAAAAGTGCTTTTTGATGTTCTCATATGTAACAAGTAGTGAATTACAAAACGTTGATTTGCAAAAAATATGAAGAACACAAAAAGAGTTGTTTTCGGTTATTTTTCTGAGATGTTTTCAAGTAATGCACCAACTGTTATAAAATAAAATAAGACTGGCATTCTCAAGACCAGCAATCTAATGATTTATCACTTTTCTCTACAAGTCCTAGTTTTCCTTTTATATGCCATAAGGTGTTCTTTTAGTTTTAAGAACAATTTGAGTTATGAAGAACACTGAATAATATAGATTCTCCTCTAAATGACCATATTCTCTGATTTTTTGCCAAGAATTTTTTGGGGACCTGATGGATCTATTTGTAACCATGAGGTTTTCCGCTGTAATGCTTTTGCGGTTAGAGAAGTGTGTTATCTCGACATCGCAAATCTTTCTCTAGTAAGTACTTTGAATTGATTCTGCCAAATTTCAGTTCAGGCAAATGAAATAAGTAAATCGTTCGAAAAAAATAACTTTAGCTGTTGTTTCTTAAGGGATAGCAATCTTTTCAGCTCTGCTGTGCAGTCGATATTCACATGGAAAATCTAATATCAACCCGCTTCACAAATTCAACATCTGTCGCATTCATACTAGACGTCTTTTCACGCTCGACGTTTCCCCGTATACACATCCAATTACCTGCGTCGAATGACGGCGTTGCGGAAAATTACGCCGTCCAATATTAAGACCAGTAAATCTCATCAAGACGAAATTAATGGCTTGGCGGGTTCCATTGTTTTGCTAAATTGTCGAGAGGGCTGTTGGCCGCGGAATTGCTAATTTTTATATTCATCTGGTTCCTTTGTTTTCACGGGATTGGCTTCGGGTTAACGCCGGGGAAATTTTCAGTTTCAGAAGTGCACCGTACTGAGTTTGCCGGAAAAATTCTAGGGACGTTTTGTGATTTTTCGTTTAAATATGGATTGGGTGGAAGTTCCCTTCAGGGATTTTCATTCGAGTTCCCTTGGGGTTTAAACTTCACATTATATTTTCTGTGAAGTAATTGTGAAGTTTTAATACCTGACGAAAGATCTAATTCAAGATCCTGGATTCTGTTGATATTTCAGTTGACTCTCTTCCGAAATAGGTCTGCCGAAGTACCTGTTGCATTGTATCCAAGTTTGATAACACACTGTTACTTAATATTGGTGCCACACATTTTCAGAGAGTACAAGAAAAAACTATTTCACGAAAACTGTTTACGGACAAAGAAATGACTGTAGCGAGTTCAAACATATACTGGGGGTATACCACGCTGCTCAAAGCCTCACGTTTCACGCCTTGCCGGATCGGAAGCGACGTTGCCAGTGTCATTACTTTATTTACAAACTTCATTTGTGTAAAAATATTGAAGACTTATTTAGTGAACAGTATTTAACATTTTGTAGAATGTTAAATATCCTTTACTGAAAGAAGTAGCCCTTCGATGTACATGGATAGGAGCAACATACTCATCTGAAAAAAGAACACTTCGCCAATTCTCAATATTCCAATTTTGGTGCTCGATACACCAATTAAGTCTGTTAATTTTTTAATGTCTGGTTAGCTCTGGAACTCTTAAGGCGTTCAGCTGTATAAACCTCTTGAACGAAGTCTTCGACGTGTCATTTCGACTGATACACTGATGCCTGTTGCTTCCAGAAATTGCCTTTGGAATATGGGGTGCGACGCACTAGGGTCTCTTCCTGCAATTTAGCACAAAAAGCGGTCTTGTTCTTCAGAAGTGATCTTCCTACGACTTCTTCTAGTGCGAGCGGGCATAGGTTTCTGAAATTACCCCCTGTGATACCCCCATTGTGGCCGCTATATCCCTCTGTGTCATCCCTTCTTCAACGAGAGCAATTATTCGACCAATCTGCACATCGGACAATCCAACGTAAGGCATTTTCAATTATGATTATAGGCTTCTTTAAATTTTGAAATTCATAGTTTCAAATCTCAGTGACGACAGAGTACAATATCCCGAACATATGGTGATAATTCAACATTTCGTATCATACTATCCAGTTTTTTTACAACAAAAACTTCATTCGTCACAAACAGTCAAAGATCCATGGTCATAAACAATCAAGAATGTGAAATACCGAGTGATTCCATATAAATTTGGTGGCGTATATAGCTTTTGAATGAATTCATTACCCTCTGAATCAATTTTCACGAAAAATATCATCTATGCAACAGATTCGAGTAGAATTGCAAAGCAGAATATATTTCATTTTAATACACCAACCTCTTATTTCTCCTTCCGACTATCATTTGCTTCTGAAACGAGACAACTCGAAAATAAACAATTCCTCTTGGTGGAATACGTTCAAAACAATAAACTCGGATATTCGTACGTTTCCATGTTTGGTACGATGCTAAATGAAGATTACGTCGCTTCAAGACAGCTGCGGCAAGCATACGTATTTGAATTAATATAAACTGTGGCAATTATGTCCCTTTTGTTGCCATGAAGATATATTTCTATTTTAAGGTTTATCTTGCGAATTCAGAAGTGTGTTTTATAATTTTGGGGATGTGGGTATTTATTGGTGGGATAATTTTGAAATGTACTCTTCATATTTAGCATAATAGTATAGCCTATTTGGTAAATAAAAACCTAATACAAAGCATGCCTAAACAGATTCAGGCTTGTATCAGGGCAAGAGGAGGTAATACAAGCTACTGAGGTCGAGAAAAAACACTTACTCCGTGAGAAAACAATTCTCAATATCTTTACTACATGCGGAAAGGGTCTCCTATTTACTTTTTATTGTTTCTTTCTTAAAATAAACCCTAATTTATTTCTTTTTTCTATTGAAATATATCAAAAAGGATCAGTTTTAACAATCCTTCGAAATTTCCAAAATCCCTCAGGTAATATTAAAAATATCGGGTGATTCCATATAAATTTGGTTGTGTGGAGTCATTAAATTGCATATGTATCAGGTATTGAGATATGATGTACATTTGGTTTAACTGCCAATCAAGTAATGGAGATTAGTTGGTTTCGACCAGTGTGCAGTGTTGCAGTGAAGAGTCAAACTGAAACCGATCGTGAAATGGAGTCAAAATCAGTTTCCAATTGGGAAAGCCCAGAACATTAATTTCTATACCGTCATTGCCCTTGACATGAAGATCATTATTGAAGAAGTTTGTATAAAGGGCCCCGTATAACTACACAGCTCGCTCTTCCACTTATGGACATCAATTCCGAAACGATCATTCCTAGATATTCGAAAGCAATTCTAGTTACCTCGGACTGGTGATATGCAAACTATTTCATTTGCACTCTTCGCGTTATTATTTATAAACATTACATATGTACGCGATACGAAGGTGAACGCATATTTAGACACACGACTGGGTGTTTTCTGAGATCATTATTATTGATACATTGTCGATCGGAATGAGTGCAATTCACCTACGCCCTGAAATTTTTCCTTCCTTCAGCGAATTGTTGTGGGGTTTGATTTGTTTATTCAAGTACGAGTTTAAGAGTAGTGTAAGTTCTTCACCAATTTCATCAAAAAAGTACTATAAAACTCATAATTTATACCATCTGGCCCAGGAGATTTTTTTGTGCAGCTTGATCAAGTATTGCCTTAACTTCATCTGTCGTTATATCGCGAGTAAGTATTTCGTTTTGACTGGAAGATATTTTCTTGTCTAAAATCCCAATATATAATTTGCATCATTCTCAATTATTTGCGTTTCCCGAAATTTCAATTGAAACTGATTTTCTACAAATTTTATTATTTGCGACGTTTCGGACAAAGTAATGTTATCCTCATTCATAAGAGTTGATATTATTGAACTTTTATTCTTTCGATTCTTCATAATATCAAAGAGGCTAAATCTATCATTAAAGGGTCTCTATTTTTATCACAAAAGTCTCCTGGAGGTGTCTTTCTCTAAGCTCAAAAGTTTAAATTTTACCTCCCGACTGTTTAATGCTCTGAAATAAATTATTTAATTAGTCGGTAGGCGCGTAATTGTAACAACATACTTTGTCTAGTTTGGTTTTTAATTCCATTACAGTTAATGCTCGCAATTGTACAAACTTGAGCCATAATATATATTTATATGTGAAAACTATATATATGAAAGAAATTTGGAATTAAACTTGCTTACTTGTAGTTTCTAAAAGTTCATCCAAGTTTTCGTTAGCACTGCCTTGTTCATTTCCTTTATTCCTTCCTAGCAATCTAGCTCCTCCTGAACCATCCAGTTTTATTCTTACTTTCGGAACTCTAAAATCCTCCTCACTAGAGCTTTGCTTGCTACGTTTTTTGTACTTTTGTTCTTCTTATTTTTGATTTTGAATTCCTAGCCAGTTTTATCTGATCCAACTTGGGAGTCATCAATGATATCTGGTGAATTTTCCATATTTGAATTATCAGCCTCATTTCCGTCAACCTCACTTTCTCCGGAATTATCTTCAATTGAAAATTCATTCCTGTTTTCTTCATTTGCGATGCATGATTCTTGATACGGATTATTATTAATCGATAGTTCGTTATCGTTTCTTCGTAGCATTAGTCATAGTCATCGTCGAATTAACACACTCGTCATAGTTTGTAATCATGGGATATCGAAAAAACTGACGATTCCTTTGTCCGCTCAAGGATTTTCTTGAACAATGGAACGAAAATATTGAATCAGAACAAGATATATTTAGGAAGCGCATATCCAAAACGGGCACTGAATATTCAATTGCACGATTTGAAATGAGAAACCTTCGAAATTATATTTCAATATATTTAACTGTTCGAGAAAAAAAAGGTGATCTCAAATCGTGATCGAACATGTTCTCTAACCCAGATATGCCTAATGATCTATATGCAGGGCAGTGAAAACATGTTTATTTTTGTCGGGTATGGTCGTCAATGCGACGATTCTAGTTGATAATAAGAAAATGAACTAGATATTATACTATCACAAGAGATTAATTGAAATTCAGGATTGCAAGGACAAGTTATTAAACTTGGATGAAATACATACACACAACCAAATTTATATGGAATCACCCGATATCAGGGCCCCCGTGAGGGCTACTGGCGTTTGTGTGCAAAAACGGATTTTGGCGCCCCCTAAGGCATTTTGGATCATATTTTTTAAGGTAGGAGGTAGATAGGTAGAGGCTTGAAGTAAAGCTAAAAACTGAACTTAAGAAGTCATATTTATTTGTAGGCTAAAATATCAAAATGAAACAAACAGAAAACAGAACGAAATAAATTCTTGTTTTCACCCATTTCAAAACATTAAAGTAATGGGATACAGACACGTTGACTCGTTGTTTAAAAATACCAGAAGATAACCTAAAACTAAAAATCACATTTTTCATATATATATATATATATATATATAATATATATATATATATATATATATATATATATATATATATATATATATATATATATATACAGGCCTGCCTTAAGCGGGCGTGCAAAACGTGCAAGGCGTGCAATGCACGCTGGCAGCGCATTCAGGGGCGGCATATCAGACAATCATCGACTAAAATTCAGACATTGTCACCTCACAATACTAAAAAGATTATCCTTATCCTTATAAAAATAATATGATGAACGGCGCCCAAATATTTCTTTTATATCGTAGCATTACATAGCGCCATCTATTGAAATTCATGAGAACAAAGTTAATCCGTATCGTGCTCTATGCGAAATAGGGAAATCCCACAGATATCAGGGGAAATCCCCTTAAAACTATATACTCATTTCTTTGTTTTTATTTATTTAACACAAATGCGAAAGTGATGTGAGTGAACAACAAACTTCAATTATTTGGTTATAGCCCTAATGTGAGATCCGGAAACGGTCCAGGGTACTTAAAATTAATAATATTCTGTATATTTTTGTGCGAAGTGTGACTATAAAAATAATTTAGAAAATTATTTATATTATCCGTCGGTGCAAAAATCATAATTATGGTAAGTGTCTTTGTTTAATTAATCAGCATATGGGCGCATTCATATAAACAGCAGGTATTCATGTAAAATTTAAAGGTTATTATACTGAAAAACTTAAAGTAAAGATTTATTAAAAAAGTATTAAAATTACTACAGAGTGTAACAAAAGTAACTTAAGTAACGAAAGGGGGACATTCCATCTAATCAATACGAACAACTTTTACTATGGGGTCAACTCTGAAGTCGCGAAAAAAAAATTAGTTATTCCATTACATTTGTGTGCAGTGGGTATGAACATTTTTTTGTCGCAGTAGTATTGTGATTATTATTGTGATTTAAAGGGTATTTTTTTTTGTTATACAACTTAAGAGTGAAGATTTATAAAAAAAAATATGAGAATGTCAAGAGAATGTTGACGTAGATGTAGCTTCAACAAGCGCAGCTTTAAATCTAGAAGTTATGGAGGTATCTGAAGAGAAAAATGTTAGTCCTTCAGAAGGAGACTCTAGTGAAACTAAAAAAAGAGAAAGTAGTGCTAAAGAACCTGTAAGCAATTTATCGTCATCAAGTAGCTGTTTAGATTGTGGTGATGATACCGGTTCGTGGCCCGCCAGTATGACTAATGATATTGTTGATATTTTGGTTAGCCGTGGTCCCGTGCAGCTGTTTAACCACAATTTTCCTGCTAATATCGATGGAAGAAAATTTGCAAACAGTTATTACTCTAGAAATCTTCCTAATGGAGAAAAAATTAACAGAGAATGGCTTGTTTACTCTACGTCAAAAGATTCAGTCTATTGTTTTTGTTGTAAAATATTCAGTAAAACTGTAAGTAGTCTGTCAGCTCCAAGCGGTTTTTCCGATTGGCAACATCTGTCATCTACCTTAAAACGACACGAAACAAGCATTTCCCATAGCGAAAATTTAAAATGTTGGGTCCAACTAAATCATATGTTAAAAAATAAAACTACTGTAAATCAAATGCAACTGAGACTATTAGAATCTGAAAAAAAACAATGGTGTGATGTATTGGAAAGGATCATAGCTGTTATAAAATTTTTATCTCATCAATGTCTGGCGTTTAGGGGCTCGTCCAAAATATTATATGAGCATGATAATGGTAATTTTCTCAAAGCAATAGAAATGATAGCATCCTTTGATTCAGTTATGCGGGAACATATTCACAGAATTCAAGCCTCGAAATTCGATTCAACTCGCATGACTCACTATTTAGGAGATCAGATTCAGAATGAAATCATTGATTTACTCGGCACGACCATAAAAATTATATCCTGAACAAAGTCAGAGAATCAAAAATTTCTCTATCATATTAGATTGCACACCAGATGTAAGTCACACAGAACAAATTACAGTTATACTAAGGTATGTTGTTTCAAACAGTGAAACTAAAAATGTTACAATATGCGAAAGTTTTATTGGCATCTGTCCGATAACCAGCTCCACAGGTGAAGGACTATTAAATTTTGTTTTAGATTTATTTTCGCAATTAAACCTTGATATTAAAAACTTACGTGGCCAAGGTTATGACAATGGTTCGAATATGCGTGGAAAACAGAATGGATTACAAAAAAAATATTGGAAATGAATAATCGTGCATTTTACGTTCCATGCTCGGCGCATAGTCTCAATTTGGTCGTTAACGATGCGGCAAATATAACGCACGACCCGGTCAACTTTTTCAACTTAATTCAAGAAATTTACGTTTTCTTTTCGTCTTCTACCAAAAGGTGGTCCATAATTTGCAAGCATTTACCTGATTTAAAACTAAAGGCATTAAGTGCCACGCGATGGTCTAGCAGAATCGATGCAGTCAAACCTTTACGGTATCACCTCGAAAAAATATTGGACGCTTTACTTGAAATATCAGATAACAATTCGTCGGAATGGGATTGTACAACAACTCACAAAGCACATTCGCTTGCTTTGAATATTCAAAATTATAGATTTATTTGCTTAGTTGTAATTTGGTTTTGCCAACATGAAGGCAAGAAAGGTGCAGTTTCTGTAAAATAACTTAATACCTATACCTACCTACATAATATGTATAAACTGCACCTTTCTTGCCTTCATTTTTTCATTTAATGTCGTATTAGTGTATCTATCTTGTATAAAATAACCTAATATAACATAGTTTTTCACTGTACAGCATTTTTTTTCACATTTTTATAAACACCTAGGTTTTGTAGTTAGATAGGGCGGCACGATAGGAATTGCACATCGGCGTTCAAACCGCTAGCGGCGGGCCTATATATATATATATATATATATATATATATATATATATATATATATATATATATATATCCGAGATTTTGCTGTTGCAAATTCATTAATTACATCGCTAAAATTTATACCGCCAAAAATTTCTTGTTCAATTGCTAATATTGTTAGACCAGACAATTTTTCTTGAATCATTGTCGATCTTAAATAATGTTTAACTTTGAAAAAGATCGCTCGCCCGAAGGTTCAGATACAGGCAATGTCAAAAGAATTCTTAGTGAAATGCTACGTTTGGAAAGGTGGAGATTAAATTGTTTTCAAATATATATTGTAAAATACTTAAGGGGTCAGTATCATCAGGTAATGAAAACAACTTTAATGCTTTAATTTCGTTAAACATATCATTGGAGTCTATATCCTTATTGTCCTGATCTAGCAGTCGCTCTTCAAGAATAGAACAATGTTTTAAAAGATCGCTGTCATTTAATTTGAATATGTCGCTACAAAATCCGAAAATATTATCATACTCTTTTGATAAGTCAAATCGGTTTTTCAGAGAGCTTATAGTTTGATCTATAATTTTTAAGAAAAAACTAATTTTAAAGGCGGTTTTGGATCATGAGGGGTCTCTTCTCGGTGTTCATAGTCAAACAGTTTTGGTTTAAATTTCCTCCTAACCGTTGGTAATGGTAGAAAGTCTTCTTCAATTTCGAGAGAGGATGCTACTTCTTTCGCTTGCACAAGAATTTCTTGAAATGATTGGTCAGATCTATATTGCTGGAAGTGATCAACTAAATTTTTTAGGTAGGTTTGGCATACTTTAATATTAATTGTAGCACTTTGCATTTGTTTGCTGACGATATTTATATGAAATAAAACGTCACGCCAAATAATAATTCCACAACTAAATTGAAAATTTTGTACAGACGTTAAGAGGGAACTCGCTTTATGTCTTGCATCAATGTGGAAGGAATAAGACTAGAAGACTTTCGCAAACCTTAATTAAATAAACTTTAAAGGGCTTTATTGCGTCGATTTTGCTGGACCATCTTGTCTCACTTAGAGGCCTTAAACGTAACCCGGGGACATTTTTTCTCAAAACATACCACCTTTTTGTGGATGACGAAAAAAAATTATACAACTCTTGCACAAGATTAAAAAGTTTATTGTAGCACCTGACACCTCAGAAACGTCACGTCATTCACTGTTAAGTTCAAAGTATGAGCCGCACAAGGTACAAAAAGGGCTTTCGGATGTTTTCCCTTCATATTTGTCCCATTATCATAACCTTGTCCCCTAATGTGTTTTAATTCTAAATTTCAAATTTTCCATAAAAAATGGGAGAAGGGATATATCTCCTGTATAGTCCAATATTGGATTGAAAGCAATAAAACTTTCCTTAACTTCAACCTCTTTTGAAGTGGTGTTGAGGACAACATACCTCAGAACAAGACTAATTTGCTCAGTAAGACTAGTGTCTGGTTTACAATCTGATATTATTGAAAAATTTTTTAAACTGTGAACCATTTCTAAAATATCATTTCTTACTTTGGAGGACAATAATTCAATTATTTCATTCTGTATTTGCACGCCTGAATAATGAGTCTATTTAACAGATTTTTTTTTGGGAGTTATACACTCGGCTAACGTGCTGTCTCATCACTGAATCAAAAGAGGAAATCATCTCAACAGCTTTTAGAAAATTTCCATTTTCATGTTCGAAAAGCGATTGAGAAAAACTTTGAAATGCCAAGCATTGTGTAGATAAATACTTAACAATCGCAATAATTCTTTCCAACACGTCTCGCCAATATTTTTTCCGTTTCTAAAATCCGCAGATGATGAGTACTAACACTCATAGATGTCTCCAACATTTTAAATTTATTTAAGTGTTTATATAACTGTTGTGTAAAATTGACTTTTCATGTCTTAATTAGCAAAGACAAGTGTTGCCAATCAGATACTCCATTTGCATCACACAAAGCGTTAGGAGTTTTACATTTACAAAACAACTTACAACAAAAACAAAATACAGAATCTTTAGAAATAGAGTAAATAAGTCAAGGCCTTTCGACTTCTTCTCCATTTGCTAGAAAACTAGTATTTGCACGAAAACTTTCTCTTATCTTTATTACTAGGAAAGCTAAAGTTGATGTCAATCAAGGGCGGACCACGTTTAACCAATATTCTAGCCATCTAATTGGTGATTCTTTCGGGCCATAAACCGGGATCGGACGGAATTATATCGATACTAGCCTCATTACAGCCTTCATCGAAAGTGTCATTTGCAGCAGGTATTTCGGTAGCTGACATTACCGAACTTTTTACACAAGCTGAATTACCTGAAGTGGATTGTTCAAGTGCTGTAGACGAGGATGGTGTCATCGCTTCATCGGGCTCTGCATCACTAGAAGCTGTTTTGCTGTTACAACCGCTGCCACTTGTCGCAGGACCTGATGTTACTGTTGACATTTCAGATGGTCCACGCACGGTTATTGATATTACGGATTTAGAATCTTCATCTACAGAGAACAATATTTTCGGTTTTGTGGACGATTGTACCCTGGTTTCGTCTTTCAGTAGTCTGCGGCCGATAACAGCTGCTCAATCTCAGCGTTAGAGATGTCAACAAATTAATAACTCAAACTCTGACTTACAGAGGTTATCTGAGTGGGGTCAGTTGAACCTGGTGAGCTTCAACGCGAGCAAGACGCAAGCAACTACGTTTTCTAGAAAGGTCCTCGCTAGGGAACCTCCGATAATGAGGCAAGGCCAACAAATTGCAACCAACGATTCGATGCACCTTCTCGAAATAATGGTAATTTCTTAGTTCTGCGGGCATGAACATGTATCAGCAATAGCTAAGTCTCGGCTATTGCTTCTATATAAAGCGAAGATTCGACCTGCTTTGGAATATAGTTCCCATGTATGGGGATCTGCGCCTAAACATTCTTTGCGGATGTTGGATAGTGTGCAGAACAGGGCTGTGTGTCTCATCGACCAACCTAACATGCGATCTCAAACCGCTGGCTGTCAGAAGATAAGTTGCTGACCTTTCTCTGTTCTACAGATACTTCCACGGAAGATGCTCCAAGGAGCTGAAAGACCTTGTTCCGGGAAAACTCATGTTTTGCCGCAACACTAGGCTGGCAAGGAGTTCTCATCATATGGCGGTACATTTAACGACCCCTCGAACCTCTCTCTATAAGAATTTCTTCGTTTACAGGGCCGGTGAGCTATGAAACTCACTTCCGTCCAACATCTTCCTAACATCCTATAATTTGGCCCTCTTCAAAAAGCAAGTTAATAGTCACCTCAATTCTTCTTAGGCGCCCACTCATGTGGTGTAACCGGTTCGCTTATTCCTGGGAAGCACGCATAAAGAAATTACACTGAAAAACTGTCATTTGCCGAATATGTCAGAACACAAACATCATATTTCGCAAGCTTCATCTATGGTTGAAGATACCGAAAGTAAAGATGGTAAGAAAAAAGCAAAAAAAAGATTATATAACGAAATGACCTCAATTTTTTGCTCGCCAATGATGCAGCCTCCAATTGCTTTGTATTTGCCACAATTACCGAATACGTGCCAAACACAGACACGACATTCCCAGGCTTGGCGAATGTGCCAATATATTCCCAATTCCGTATGATTTGTGAACGAAAACCGACAACGATGCCGACCATTAGCAAACACAAAAATAAACAATCACCTAACGAGACGGTCGTGTTTGTTGTGTGGTGTTCGCTGTTTGCCAAGCATGTGGTGCCGGCTTGGTGAGGGCCACCTTGAAACCTGTCACTGCGTGAAGACATGCTTAATTTGTGCTGATACATCTAGTTCAATATTTTCCGTATTTTTGGCTCCATTCCACTATCTTAAAACATGAATATGGCCCTAGCGTTACATTCGAGCAATCTTCATCAGCGAATCAACCACTACTATCTTATACAGAGACCAAATTTATATTGTAGACTCACCATTTTTCCTTTCTAACTTCATTCCCGCAGTTATATTGTGCAACAGACAAAATAAAAGCTTTCTTCCAATTTCAGCAATTCCAGCACAACAGGAAATTCCCACTTTGTCTGAAAATATGCCAAGAGCTTCGGACACAAATAACCCCTGAAAATATTCCATAGGACAGAAAGTGGAGCTGCCGACGGAATTCGGCGAAAAATTGCAAATTCTGCACGACTTATGAATAATGAAACCGGAGAATTTTTACTCGGCGAGGCACTCGAGGCGTAGCTTCAAATGGCTTTTCATCCAGTTCCCATTCTGGAATGTATTTGTGTAAATTCGAAACGACGGTACGCGATTGACATCGTGGAAATAAATTACAGAGTGTTTCTGGAAGCTTTCAGCTCTGAAGAGCTACACGGCTTCGTAACATCGGAAACCTTTCTGTATTAATTTGATGCTCGTGTCGTTAGTTTTATCGTTTGAAATATGTTTTTTTATTTAGGTGGTATTCCTGCTGTTCTTGACTAATATTGAATTAGGAAGATTGACTCGTATATCGCCGTTTGTAACCAAAGACAGCAGTTTTCAGTTTGAAAGGGTTCGATCACACTTTCTATCATTTGTACGATTGGTCCGCTCTATATTTCAAGTTGTTACGAAACTGCACAAGTTAGAGCTGACAAAATTGCGCCATTAAAACCCACATCCTTCATAAGCAAAGTTTTGGCTTCAGTTGAGTTGCTGTTTCCACTTATTGGTGGTATAAATCATAAAATAATTAGGATTTCTTATTGCAAGAACCACTTAGTTATAGCAGGAATTATATCAAGGGGTCTGTCATGGCTATCGACACCTGAGCCTATGGCTCTTTGTGTCTCTCTTCCTTGTAACTACACCCCCTGCTCGATCCTTACGAAGGTGTTTCTAATAGAGCAAGGGGTATGTTTGGCAGATCACTCACTTTCAGCATTTCCGCGTCCAGTCTATTACGTCCAAGGCGAATGCATCCCCGGCATGTGGTAATCAAATGAATTGGTGTTTCTATTCCAATTTTACGCCACCTGAACTTAGGATTATTCTCCAGTCCTATCTTGTACATGTGATATTTGAACTTACCATGCTCCTTCACTATCTTCAGGAAGCATCTATTAGATTCTTCTGCCTTTAAGTGCCAACCGTGTCCAGGTTTTACTAGGTGATGTACCTAGCATTGCCTTGGACTGACAGCAACATCGAGCATTCAACCTGGTCTCCCTATGTTGTTAGCCTGTCCCTCCACCTGGCAAGGAATCCTTCCTCTTTTCCCACTCTTGTCTAGATAGGATTTTCACCTAAATCTTATGACTGAAATGGTTCCTCGGCGTGGTTCTTTCCGAGGAGGTGGTGGCTGTTAATAGCTCAAGGAACAAAGAATGTCTTGAACCGACCTCTAGGCTGCCTATGAGCAGTCAAAACTGTGAGGTGCAGTGGTTCGACCCCTAACAATGTAGCCAACGCCGCAGAAGGTTTGTTTTTCTAAGCACCCACCACACTTCTCACCATAAGTATGAGTGATCTGAGTCTCTCTAGAGTTAGCTTTACCATTGGTTTTTCCATCCCTGTCCACTTGACGAGCGAGACTTAGGTGACTCAGGGTAGCAGAATTGTGTTGAAGAACCAAATCAGCAAGTATTTCTTCAAGCCGCACTTAACACTACATGTCATGAGAAAAGCGGAAAACCTACCAGTCTACTTTGATATTTAAAACTCACACCTAAGGATCGTGTGTTATTAGATAAAACTGGCATTTGTCACTCGTAACCAATTCATTTAAGTTACGACCTTCCCTTTTCTCTCGAAATAATCGAAATGGAACAGACGCGGACAAGAATACATTTATCGGATGGAACATGGCAACATATGTACACGCATGAATCCATTATCGCACAAAAACCGCAACTAACAGGAAATGAGTGCGGAAACAACGACAATTGATAAGCGGGTATTGCACCACCGATGAATAGCCGCCGCATTGATGAGCACACTCAGCAGGCCATGAAATCTCTCAACAGATTAATTTGTTTTTCATTTCACCGTAAATTACCGTCGGTCGGGTGAATAACTTGCGGATTTCTTACGCTTCGATAAAGTTTGAAGCAAACAGTTATGCAGGTGTGTGAAGCAGAGAAAGAAATTCGAAATAAAACATGCCGGTAGATAATTGAAAATATTTCTTTGGTAGTCGGTATGATCATAGACATTATGGGGAGACTAAATTTGGTCTGTGAAGTACACATGTTCATTACCATTTTCAGCCTGTGATATTGTTGTAGTAGTTCGGATATTCTCCAATCTATTACCAGAGCTAATAAAGTAGTACCATATTACTACTTTATTAGCTTATTTTATTAGGTACATAACCTACCTGTACCTTCAATGTTTTTCGGGGGACATGTGTTTTTTCTTAATGCGAACCCTTAGTTTATTGCTAATCGTGAAGGAGAAAAAAATTTTACACTCTAAAAGTATCTTCGCAAGGATGCTTTCTTGCAGAAATTTATATAAAAAGCTTACTAGTAGTTTTAACCTTTCAAAGACTATGATTTCCATTTAGGAATTTAGTATGACCTTCTAACGAACTTGAAGGTACAGAAAAATACCTGTAGCGTCCTAAAAAATAATTCTCTTGATGATTTTTATGTTTCCTATTTCGAGAGGATATTTTCTCCATTTGAACTTGGTGGGGTAACCAGCGCCAGTTCCAAATTACTATATCATAACCTCTTGAAGACTGGAATCGAAAATTGAAGATTGAATTCAAAATAAGTATCAATTAAACTGGAAGGTGGATTCTTCATCCTGAACAATTTTTGTGTCAACAATTTTTGTGTGGTTTAACTGAGGAGATATTTGTGGGGTAAATTAAAATGTTTCACATGATACGAACAATATCTCGGATCTTAAAACTCTGTTCTGTCTTCGTTGCAAATGCGAGCTATTGATGTGTGCTGCGAGATTACAGTGGAAGGTATCCAGGATTTTAGTATCCCAAGTGTTATCAAAGGATAACGATAGCGTTACAATATACCTGGTATGGTGGAAGAACGCCATACAGGTTGTTTTAGGATTGGCACCTTGGCTACTTTTTGATTGTACCTATGTGGTGAATATGAATCACCACAGCATACCAATTGATACAAGAGCTATGACCTCGTCGTATGGTACACCTGACCTATAAATTTCTGACATAACTGCCAGAAATTGATTATGTGTATACCAACTACACTCCAGACTACCTTTGAGGGTGCCACGACTGATATTTGGGAATCATACTGTCTGTTCAGTTTGGAGCCAAGAATCCGTTAATTGGAATTAAGGAGATGTGGGAAACCAAACTATCTACAGCAAACAAATTCTTAGATAGAAAGACACTGTTCTGGTGAAGCATACGTGGTGATGGAAGAACTGTCCTATTTTTTAAACAGAACCTGACTGGACATTCCCACAAGGATGCGATAATGTTATCTATATTGGTAATTTACCTTCCGAAACGGGTCCTAATTCGCTTTTACAACAATAGGCTGCTCGTTACCGTACAAAAGTTGTCTCAAATGTACTGCAAGAGAACAATATCAATATTCTTCCCTGACAATTCCGCTGTACAGATTTGAATCCTACAGGGGAAAATGCGAGGTTGTTCTTGGCAGACCAAAAAGCTTGGAGTGTGAATTAGGTTAGATTGCCGATGATATTTCAATGCCATCGACAATTTAATCTTCAGTATACTGGAACTTATGTTTCGATTTATTTGGAACTTATGTTTCGATTTATTTGAAACTTAAATTCCGAAAAGGAATTAGAATTTTGAAAACATTAGCGTCATGTAACAGGTACGAGAGTATGATCGTAGACAAACTAAAAGCTAAAAACTTACACAAATTATTATAGTTCTCGATTCACCCTACCCTTCATGTCCACGAAGGAATAAAATATCACAGCATTAATTATGTTCTACAAATGCATAGTAAATTATGCCATATATTAAAAAAGAATAAAATCAATTCAATATGTACGAATAAGCAAAATCTATGTTCACGTTTGGTCAGTAACAAAGATCGACTTGATACAGGTGAAAAAAGCGGTCTATATAAATTATATTGTAATGACGGTCCTGCTTTTTATATAGGTTGAACAGGTCGGACCATCAATATTAGGGTAAATTAACAACTGGTTTTCAGAATATTGTTCAAACTGGAATCAACTAGATTTCATAAAACCGAAATTTTACATTCAGGTATCAAGAGCAAACGATTGGGTTCATTTGAATTCCTAAAACTTTCATCAGTTCACAAACATAATCTACCAATAACGAAGGACCAGCTTGATTTTGTTTGTCTCCACTTCTCCCATCTGTTTCTCTTGATTCTTGATAGTTTTTGAAAAAGGGATAAAACCACAAACATGTCAATTATACTCTTAGTCATTATACAGGGTGTTACCTAATAGTTAGTCACAACTTAAGGGGGTAAATCTACGTGCAATTTTAAGAAAAAAAGTTTATTTGAACATAGGTCCGCGAAAGCTTCGTTACGGAGCTACAGGGTGTTGAAATTTCCGGAAAAAATTGTTTTTTTTTTTTAAAAACTCCTGCAGTTTTTGAGATATTCAGCCGAAATTTGGAATGCAAGCTATTTTTTACAGCAGCATTACACGTCCTAGATTTTAACTGAAATTTACAAGGTGTTTTCCAAAGGCCATGTCTCCTTCTGCCCTTTCAAACTTTTTTGCAGTACGCCACTGATCAGCGTACAATCAACTGTCGTCATCTTCGTTCAATTTAGAAACTTTTTTGACACTGGTAATTTTTTCGTATCTCCAACCGTTTTCGAGTGAAAAATTATTGAATTTGGACTATTTGATTTCTATGTTATTCGCTAAATAAAATAAATTATAGAAATACTAGATAGGTATGCCCAAAATTTGCTTTTATTTTGATAGCTCGTCTTCTGAGACTCAACTCATACTTATTCAATATCAAACTAAAAAAAGGAACAAAGGAACAATTAAAAAGTGAAAATTGTTCTTGATAATGAGATTCTTCAATCAAATGGAGGTTTGCCTCAGCCCAATAATGATTATTGTGAAAATTTGTGATAGCAGTTCTCGAAAAGTTAGCTTCGTCTGTAAACATTATTTCACTATCAAAATGAGCATTTTCTCTAATTTTATCTAAGAACCATCGGCAGAAATTCAGTTTTGAAGGAAAATCTCGAGGAAGTATAGTTGGAGGCGTTGAGTATGAAACGGGTACAATAAAAAGTCGTGGAGAATCCTCCAAACTAGAACATGTGAAATATTCAACTGATTTCCAATTTTTCTTGTACTCAAATCAGGATTCGAATCAATACAATTCAAAACTGCTTCCACAATATCTGGAGTTCTCATAGTTTGAGTTGCACCTTTTAAATGATTATTTGCAGTAAAAGTAGCAGTTGCCCTCAACCTCAACCACCTGATTTAATCGCCTAGCTTCTGTTGTGTTTCCGTCAGTACATGTAATGGATATCAGCCAATTCAGCTTAAAATTAGCCATTTTTCTTACAGCAATAACTTAAAAAGTCTTAAAATTATTCGTTAATTTAATAAACAATTCTAGCAGACACTGGTTCAACTTTAGCAATGTCAAATTAAATAATTAAAAAAATCAAAGCTAGTCAGTTTTTTAATTAGAAGTGCTTTCAATTTAGCGAATTCATACAATCGTTTAATAATTTTGTGCTCGAGAATGGTTGAAGATACGAAAAAATTACAGGTGTTGAAAAAGTTTGTAAATTGAACGAAGATGACGAAAATTGATTGTACGCTGATCAGTGGCGTACTGCAAAAAAGTTTGAAAGGGCAAAAGAAGACATGGCCTCGGAAAAAAAACACCCTGTGAATTTCAACTGAAATCTAGGACATGTAATGATAGATGCTGTTAAAATAGCTTGATAGCTTGCATTCCAAATTTGGGCTGAATATGTCAAAAACTGCTGGAGTTTTGAAGAAAAAAACAATTTTTCCGGAAATTTCAACACCCTGCAGCTCCGTAACGAAGTTTTTGCGGACCTATGTTTATATGAACTATTTATCTTAAAATCGCACGTAGATTTACCCCCTCAAGTTGTGACATACTATTATGTAACAACCTGTATATTGCGAAAATTAAACCTATTTTTCAATTGTTCAACTATTTAGTAGAAGTAATAAGCCAGACTTTTAAATCCATTAACAGAACGACTTTCTGTAGAGGTGTATCATATCTGGTTTTTCCGTGTAGCCCTAATATGACAGGAAAGACAAGAGCGTTCCTATTCTTTATGCATCTAAAAGCACTTTTTTACGCAATATTCTCCTAGACTTTCAGATTCAATCGTGCAATTTTAAAACGACGATAGTTCAATTTAAAATTTACCCTGAATTGTGTCCTAGTGCAAGAATGAAGTTCTTTCTTTCTTATTTTATTGGAGAAATAAAAAACGAAAACACAGCATTAATCAATAATGAATTTAGAATGTCGCATGTGTAATCAACTTGATAGAAATCTCATGGTCGTTGCAGAAGATAATGACAAACAAAACCTAACCTCTATCTCTACTTTAGCTCCACTCCAAAGAATATTAACCAGCTCTTTGGTTCATTAAATATTCTAATCGATATTCCTTTTTACAGGTGAAGATAATTTTCTAACACATTTCCCATCTGCCTCGCCTCTATGGAGTCTCCGTACGAAAAACGCTCAGACTCTCATCGACGATTACTCGGCAGATTCAGTCATGTCTGACAGCCCGCAGCGCGAGGAGTCAAGGGCCGATCGGATTGCCCGTTACAAAGAGGAAAGACGACAACAGCTCAATTCGCAAATACAAGCCCGCCTTGCCGGGGAGCTTGGTCGGAAGGCTACTCCTGAACCGCACTTGGGATCGCCAGTTGGCCATAAAAATGCGACCAGTTTCTCGGCTATCAGCCCTGAAGGACCAAGAACAACCCGTACCTCGAGACTTCGAGCGGCTGCTTCGAACTGTACGGATATTGGTGCCTGTAAGAGTCCAGGAAATTCTAGTGAGGTAAGTTGTCTCAATTTCTAAATTGTTTTCTTCATCAGGATAACTATACTTCATGGCATCATCTCAGGTCAACTTCATATCTTTTGCATCAATTGATGAAACTTAAACTATACTTCAAAGAATCTTTTCAACATTTATTATATGTTCCAAAGAAATTGGAAGTTTTTACACCATCCAATTCCCCAGTTCCGCTTCCAGTTTGAGAAGGTAAACGTAGCACTTGGCCTGATTAATTATTTCATAGAACTACTAAACTTCTCGGCTCTGATATACTTTATTAATGCGACAAAGTAACCTACCTCCGCTTCGTATTTTCCGTCCCAATTTCGAGTCGTAGGAAAATAAGAACTCCTTAACACGAAACCGCTGTATGTTTATGGGTCTAGTTCATAAACGCAAATTTAATTATGTGAGAGGGACATGAGTCGTCTAGACTCGATTCGCAACGCAATTTCCACAGCAAAGCTTCTCGGAATAAACTCGTAGAAACATAATAAAAATACCTGAATTTTGGAGATAGCGTGCGAAGGATACTTAAACGTTGTAGTGTATGTTTCGAGATGGCAGCCCTAGTTTTTTCGTACTTCGTTTTTGGAGAAGTGTTTCCGAAACTTGAAAACACACATGGAATGATGTAGAGCTGATAAAAAACGTCACAAATGGTCAGTTGTTCATGAAGTGCTGGATCGTTCTCTTTAGAGATCTTCAAGTTTTTCTGATGATGGTTTTCGAAAAGAGGAATGCAGCTTCGTGGAATCACACCTTTAAGTCATCAAGTGTAGAGTTATCCTTCCAATCGCGTAACTCTTCCTTTGTTACTCAAGCTATTGCATTGTATGGTATAGGGATCATACACCACAATGAGGCTATAAATTGATTTTTGTATTGCACATGAAACTAGATTCACATCACAATACGTTGCCAAATGGATCACAAAAGACAGTAAGTATTTTTCTTTCAGATTTGGAGGTTATCCAAATCTCCAGCATTTCACAGGGAACTATCCTTTCCCCAATTGACACTAAGCCATCAAAAAGTAAAGATTTCTTCACCGTTGATCTGCTGTTTATTCAACATTTGTTTCAACAACCGTCAGTTTTTTTAATCATTCATTAGAAAGATTTACAAATGAGATTGTATAAATTTAGTAAGATCCCTCTCACAGCACCTCATATCTCAGTTAGCAAGAAACACTGTGGCAATCATCTTTTGTGATTTGAAAGGTATCTTTATTGTTACTTTCAGGTCTTCTCTCTACAAATGCTGCCAGGTATTTTAAAGCTACTTTTAAAGGGACCGTTGTTTCATTGTGGTCTTACGACGGAGTAGTTTCAATCAGTGACGTCGTGGTACATCTGTAGATTGATAGATCAGCCATGCAATGATCCAGGTGGGACAATATTTCATAGTCATCTTCAAACACAGTTAGATGTCTTCTTCTTCGTTGCAAACAAAGAAAAACATTCAAAATTGGTCCAATATTTATCATTATGTTTATCGTAAATGACAAAACTGAAAATTTTGGCCAAGAAACCTAGTTGAAATGATTCCTCCACGCTTTAGAAGCTTTTCATAGAAAAGTTTCTGATCTGATCGGGCATCCTATTAAACAATTTAATCAGCACCGTTGTGACATATTATGGCTGCAAAAACCAGGCCTGTAGTGAATTCTATCACTCGTGCGATAAGCATGGGAATCTGTTGCTACGGGCGTAGACCAGTGACAGACTGTGAGAGGTTGATATTTTAAAGTTACGAAATGAAGGCTTAAACCTTTCCCTTTTTTTTCCCTATACTAGCTATAAGTTTGATCGCCCTCCTCAGGATTGCGAAAATCTGATGCCGAAAGGAGCAGTTACTCCAAGTTACCCCATGTCAATAGTTCGTATCCCAACATCGACTCAACCAGTCAGAAATGAACCATCCTCAGTATTGCACTCGACAACTGATTCCCCATTGACCTGATCAGAAACACACCCAGAGACCTGTGGATATTCACAAGCTTCCCATCGTCAAACTTCTTAAGGGAAATATGCAGCTCCACAGCCAATTTAAAGAAGCCACTGACATTGTAGTATGATCTGCAAAGGGCACTATAGTGTACCTGTTAAGAAAATAAATTTGGATTCACATAAATCAATCGATTACAGAAATCATTCATGCAGGAATGGATCTCTATATCTCCCATTTCATGAAGTGAACAACAGCACGAAAGCCATGGTTCAACAAAGACTGCGAAAGAGCCTCTGCAGCAAAGAGTAGAGCTTACAAGTCATGGAAGATGTATCCAACAGAGGAAACAAGAACAACCTTCGTACGAATACGGAACGTATGCAACCTAACAGCTACAAGAGCAAAGGCCAATTTCAACGAAGGGGTAACTAATGAACTCCTTGAAGAGGCCAGCAGAACTATACAGTTCTGGTCTATGGCGAAGACTGTCAGTGCCAATTCTGCGTTTCCGCCTCTTGTTAGAGAAGACGGAAGTATAGCATCATCTCCGAAAGAGAAAGCCAATTTCTTTGCTCTCAAAGAATTCTGTGCTAGATTCATCAAAGGTAATACCACCGAATATTCGATCTACAAATTCTTCCATGGCAGAAGTCAAGTTTAGAGTTATCACTGTGAGACGGGTTCTCGAGCAGCTGAACTGCAAGAAGGCAGTTGGTCTAGACGAAATACCGACAATCGTTGTGAGAAAGTGTGCTCCCGAATTGGCACCATTCTTAACCATCTGTTTCAGATTTCTTATAGAAGCCAGACTTTTCCGAGCAGCTGGAAAATAGCGAGAATTCAACCGATCCCAAAGAAAGGAAAGAAGTCCTTACTCCAAAACCACCGCCCTGCCCTGTTGCTCTTCATATTATGTCCAAAGAGATGGCGAGAGTCATAAACGATGAACTCATCAAATATCTTGAGTTGCAGAGAATTATTAACGACCGTTAGTATGATTTTCGCATTCAAAGATCGACAGGAGATCTGCTCGCCTACGTCATTCATGTTTGTACATCAACGATAGAAAAACATGGGGAAGCTAGAGCAATAGCCTTCGACATCTCTAAAGCGTTCGATAGGGTTTGGCGTGCAGCAGTAGCTTTCTTTCATACAAGTTGTGGTATAACATCTGATTGTTTCCAGTTGCAAGCAGGCGTACCTCAGGTATCCATTCTTTCGCCAACCTTGTTTCTGTTGTAGATAAACGATCTTCTGTCATCTCCAGAAGACAAGATCTATGGTTTTGCAGACGATTGTACCCTGGTTTCGTCTTTCAGTAATCAGCAGCCGATAACAGCTGCGAAATCTCAGCGTCAGATATGTCAACAAATCAATAACTCAAACTCTGACTTACAGAGGATATCTGGGTGGGGTCAGTTGAACCTGGTGAGCTTCAACGCGAGCGAGTCGCAAGCAACTACATTTCTAGAAAGGTCCCCGCTGGAGAACCTCCTCTTACGATGCAAGGCCATCAAATTGCATCCAAAGATTCGATGCACCTTCATATGATCAGGTAGCATATAACGACGTCATACAAAACATTGAGCCCCTTCAAATTTGAGGGAATACTCATAACATAAATGATATAAGAGTGACGATAGACCCAATCCAACAACAAAGGGAAATTAATATCTCTCCTCTATGAAACGTTACGTCCTCAAATCCAATGCATTGAATAGTTGTCGGTAATACTAGCTTCGTTTAGCAGGTATACTTTGTATCATTTCAAATGGCCACTCAGTACATCTCACTCTCTCCTACCAAATAAAATGAAAGGAAATATATGACGTCACACGGCACGTCGAAACTCGGCTCATACAACTCTGTGAGCATAGAAACTGCATCCGTTTCGAAATAACAGAATTCTGTAATTTCTTACGAACCAAGAATTGAGGGATCGAATAAGGAATTATACAATTTCCTATTTTATGTCTGGTTGTATTTGGTTGTAAGTTATTTTATCTTTTATCGTTATTTTCCACACTGAAATCATTGGAAATCTATGCATTCTTCAACGAAGTGGATATAAAGTTTTGAGGTTATAATGTGATAGCTAGCAGCACCACAGAAGTGTATGACAATTAATCTTCTTCCTTGTACGAAATCATGTACTATGACATACGTCTGACTGAATTATTGCGAAAAAAATTGATCAAGTTGGCGATGAGTGGCCATTTGAAAGGATACAAGCTATAACCAGATAGCCAACGGACCCAAAGCTTCTTTAAGGGATTCAGTCAACTTTGTGATGAATTTAAATAGGACTTAATATTGCAATACGAAGTTATGATGGGATTTCTGGCGTTTGAACTTCGACTCGTAAAAGCCGTAAAGAACAAACACAGAAAATGTATTTCAGCAAGCATTATTAGCGCTTGCATTTCCCACTTGCATACATAAATATCTCGAACATGGCAAATAACCAGAATTATCTCAGGAACGTTTTCCTTTGTCAAGTAAACTGACTCGTCTGTTGGCATCTACATTATACAGATGTTAAATTTATTTCGATCGCATATCGTTGTTTTCGCCCGGTTTCACACGCTTGGAAAATAGCACAAAGTATCGGGTGTTCCGTGAAAAACGCTCCAAGCTATAGCTCCTATAATTGTTCATCGATTTCAATGAGATGAAAACTGAATTGCATTTTGAATGATATCACTGGTCTACAATGGTTTTGTTGCCCTAGATATGAAAATGATTTTGAGTCTATTTATGCACACAATTCGTGAAACTATCAATGATTTTGTAGGATTTGCTCTGATTTCTTTTTAAATCTTTATTTTCATTTTACATAACAAAATCGTAAAACAAGAAACAAAATAACAGATATATTTATAATGTCAGATATGTTTTGAGAAATTCGGATACATCGAAGTAAATAAAGAGGAAAATGACGAAAATATATTTCATATTTCCATAAAACGCCTTTTATGAGCTTTTCTTCTATAATTTTTCAGGGACAATCTCTTTTCAAAGACCAGCAGTAATCTGCCATCATGTGACAATCCCATCGACCTTGATACCTTTCTTCCATCACTTTTAGATCTTGATGAAACCGCTCTCCTGTTCCTTACTATAATTTCCTAAATTATCCGGAAATTTATCTAGATGATTGCGGAGATAGTGTAACTTAATACTCATATTTGCTCCTAAAGCCTGAAAGTTTGACAGCATATTTTGCACAATTTCTTCATAATTTGCTGCTTTATGGTTACCTAGGAAATTTTCGACAACCAACACAAAACTTTTCCTAGCTTTCCTTTCCGGAACAGTCATAACTTTGATAAAATCTGAGTCTTTCATCAATTGCCGTATTTGAGGACCATCAAATATTCCACCTTTCAATCTTTCCATACTAAGCTTCGGAAATTTTCTGCAAATGTAATTAAAACAATTTCTGTCTTTGTTCAACGCTTTTACAAATTGCTTAATCTTAATATGTAATGGTGGAAGTATGATTTTGTCTCTGCCCACTAGCGGCTCTCTTATTACGTTGGCTTTACCGACAGTTAAAGAATTTCTTACAGGCCAAACATCTTGTTCCTAATGAAGTTGCTTTGCTCTACTATCCCACATACAAATAAAGCAAGGGTATTTTGTATATCCACTTTGTTGGCCAAGTAAAAATTAACCATTTTAAATCCACACAGATCGGCCATTGATGCTCAGAGTATTTAATTTTCTCTAAAACTAATTTTACATTTTCATATTCTTCTTTGAGTTTCATTGAATGGGCAATTGGAATTGATGCAAATTTATTTCCATTGTGCAATAAGACGCATTTTAAACTTCTTTTGCAACTATCAATAAAAGGCGCCATTCAGTAGATTTGTACTTTTTAAACCCATGTCTATAAGCAGCTTCGCGATATCATTACAATACACTAATCCTTCATTTTCACTAAAAATTGTAATAACTCTTTTTCTCGCGTTCTGTATGTTGTAATTGTTACTGTTGGTGCCAATAAATTTTTTCTTTAAATCTTGAGGCCAACAGTTCTGATCCTAGTTTTGATAAATTGAGATCACGTATTAAATCACTGAGTTCATTTTGAGAAAATAACTTTGGCGTAGATGTTTCACCTTCCCATTCACTTCCACTAGTAGATGGTCCCGATTTCTGTGAATTTGGTAACATCATTGTTTCTGAGGGCATGCGAATTACTTTTGAAATGTATATGGGCCGAGGGAGATTTTCACTGTGTAGAACCGGACATTTCGTAGACTGTAAGTCTGGGTATCTCCACGTTTGATTTCGATTAAAACCTTTAACATCTACTACGCAAAAGTAACAATCATCTAAATGATTCGTAGGCTCCATCCAGATCATAGGAATACCAAAGTCTAATCCAGAACGTTCACCTTTTTCCACAACCGTAAAGACTCAACACAGGACTTACAAACTTTATTAGGAACCCATGGTTTACCTAATTTGTCCATTTTGAAACCAAAATATTCAACATAAGTCTCCTTGACAAAGTCTGTGATATTTCTTTTTTGTTTTTTTGGTATATAAACACCGCAAATATAACAAAATAAATCACTACAATATTTACACTTTCTTCGTGACGAACTCATATTTTAGACTAGAAGACAAATATATAAGAATGGACATTCAGTAATTGAAACAAAATATTAATCCATGACACTTTATCCAGATTTACGTGTATATGTACTTCAATATTGTCAAATAACTGAGATCTCAGCGGTTCTGTGGAGCAAGGGTCTGAGAGTGGGGATCAGGTGATGTTTGTATGCGCGAAAAAGTTGCGCAGAAGCCTAATCATGACTGGAAAATCAAATTTTATTTCTAACAAGCTTATAATTGTTCAAAATATAAGAAATGCAAAAATCATGAAAATACGAGCACATTGAGAACTTTCATGAATATATTCGTAATCTGGGCACTTGAAAACATAAAAATTTGCGATGATATCCAGGGCAACAATAAAAAAAAATTTTTTTGTAGAGCTGTGTAATTGCTCATCGATTTCAATGAGATGAAAACTGAATTGCATTTTGAATGATATTCTAACAACGTGAAACATTTCCATTGGTCTATCATTTTCGGAAATACCTGGACCATCAATGGTAATTAATTTAATAATTTGAGCACCTTCTGCTAAGAAGTGTCACTTACAACTGTATATCTCCATTCACATTTCAATGCCTCGATGTTATTTTTAGAATGGGCGAGTTTGTGATAACATTTTTCTCTCCTAGAAAGAGTTTTGGTTCGGACAACGTTCATTATTTCGTATTTTGGGTAAAAAAAGACTCAACAGCACTCAACAACAGAAGTTGCTGTTTATCTATACTAATATAAAGAGGAAAGATTTGATTATTTGTTTGTTTGCATTGAAAAGGTTCCGAAACTACTTGACCGATTTGAAAGATTCTTTCACTGTTGTAAAGCCACACCATCTCTTGTGAACATACGTTATATTAAATTTTCGAAAAAGCTAGGAATTCATACTAAAACCCCAATAATATAACCCAAAATTTGCAGAACTTGATCTATGGCGTGTCGGAGGTCTTGAAATCAACTTATTTTGCTGCCACAAAATAAATTAACATCAATTATCGTTTGCAGGGAAGCTGTGGCTCAATAAATTGATTTTTAGGAGCAGAAAAAGTGAAGTATATAGTAAAGGCCTTTGTACGAACATAAAAATAAAATATAAAAAAAAACTAGGAAAAAAATTTAAAGACAATCAAGAAAAATAATACAAAAAAATAACATTAAATTAATAATATTCAATATGCGATTTTTTTGTTTCATTTTTCTCTTTCTCAATAATCCCACGCAAACATGAGAAAGTAAGGGAGAGTCTGGAACAGTGGCCATCTCTTTAGATGAATGTATGAAGCATCCAAAGTATCAAATTTTCTAAGGATGTGAAGTCATAAATAGGCATAATGGAACTTTTGGCATCATAAGAACCTGATAATCTATTTTGAAAAAACCATTTGCTCAAAAAAAGTAGTTTTGAAAAGGTCTTAAGATGGCCACTGTACCCTTGCACCAATGGTACATTTGGTACCATTGGTACAAGGGTACAAAATTTCTGCGGCAGCAATCATGGTTTTTCTCATCAAATCATCTTGTTTACCCAATTCCTTAAAACCATTAGTATACACAATGAACCTTTTATCTGCTTCTATAATTATAGCAAAGACACTTCGGTATGCATTCTTAGGTCTGTTAACCATTTTTGTGAATTTTCGAAAATATTCAATACTGTAATATTAGTGTTCTTTTCCAATAATCAGAATTGATGAAGTGGTCATTACACACTTCGACGTCGATGAAATAAAATTGTTTCTTTTGATGCCATTGACCCATAATTTGAGCAATGGATCATGTTTCAATGGAAATCTGCAATATATGAAAATGGATTTTCAAAATGGACAAATAGAATTTATATATTCACTGAAATAACTGGCAAGGAATGTTTTTATTATGCCTGTTTGAACAGCCATAGGCACTGCAAGAATCAGGCATTTTTCCTATTTCCAGGAGAAACAGCAGAAACTAATTATATACAAGTTAATTATCTATTGTTACACCAATTCTCCGAAAATACTGCTCCTGAAAAGTCGGTGTTAACCATCGAAAAGTCAATTCAAAATAGTTCACAAACTTTGCCTCAACTACAAATGGCCGCCACCCCCACCACTTGGTTTTCCTTAGAAGTAAGCAACCCAGCGTGTACAGATATACCATCCTTAATTGAAACCGGCATCGGAATGAAATTCACTCTGTTTCTATGTTTCAGGACCTAATGATTCAATTTCCAAAGAAACTGTAAGTTTTTGTCCAAATCGCGAATGAAATGAGAACGAGACATTTAAGCTATAGATGGATCTAATAACAATTAATAGTAGATTGAAATATGGTTCTAATAAAATGAAGAAAATAGATTTCGTATTTGAAGAAAACGTTTTCGACAATTCAATTCTATTGAGATGACTAGTAATTTTGGGGACCCTTTATATAAATAGCATCAAAAAGTACGTAGCCCAACAATAATAATAACACTTTTCTCGTTCAACTAAAAAGAAAGTTATATTCTTACTCATATCTGAATCAATTTTTGTGCAAATAAAATATAATTCAGAAAATCATAGCTCAATGTGGTTAATTGCATATTGTAGATCAATATCCGTTTACTCTAAACCCAAACTTTTAAATTGATGGATAAATCTCTTCCGTTGATATTTCTAATGGGCCCTTTAGCTCGGACACCTTGTGTACTATTGTTGGTATAATTCACTGAATATTGAATTCTGAGATCTACCTTCCCGGATATTACAAACTTCGGTTACGTACGGATTTCAGCGGAGTTTATTATAAACGGACATCACCATATACCAAATTGAAAATATTGTACCATCTCGTACCGCATCTGCCTGTATCATTGCTGCTTCGAAGTGGCATCTATTAATTCTACAAGAACCAGGGACGTTTAAATAAGGGAATTACGTCACCTCGCAGTTATGTTCAGGTGAAATTCAGGAAGTACACTAAATACCGTTTTTCAATGAACTGCGAAAGCTACATAGCAATTGCTACAGATTTCCGTTTCCGGTGGATAACGAGTGTGTGCACAAGAACAAAAGTTTTCTCGTCGATCTAGTTACGACGGCGACCTTCGGAGTACACGAAACGCCCTCCGTATATAGTCATACTTCTGTATAAGTCTTCGGTCGACCGACAAGGTCCAGAGGCGCGTAATGGTCGCAAACAGTTTACAGTGTTGTATTCAGCATAATTTTGAGATAATGGTCCGAATCAGTGTTTTCAATCCGATATGTTGATTATAATTGAAAAAAATTCACAGAGAATCTATTGACAATTGTTACGAGGGATGTCTTTTAAGTTTTGCATATAGAGCTGGAATTAAATAATTCAGTGCCTTTATTATCATTATTATTCAGTGAAATAAGAATGGAGGACCTATCCACTCAAGAACAGATGACTAGCAATTAAGTGAATCGAATAGATATGTGTAAATGTGAAAAGAAAATGACAGAAAAGTATGCATGAAAATCATATGATGAATAATGAACACTCGGTTACTATAAACAATCTGGTCCAACGCATTTTTGAAACTAATTACACTATTGCAGTTTACCATACTCGAGAGATGTCGGTTCCACCATTATGAGACCCGAAGGCAGAGAAAATTCGTCCGACATGTAGTTCTGAAATTTTTCCTCTAGAGTTTGAAATTATGACTCTGTGACCGGCGTCTGTATTCATGGGGAAAAGTGAACTCATACCAAACAGACCGTGGATGGTTCCTCACAATTATTGAAAATAATACCATTTTTATACACCATTTCTTCCAAATGACCCCACAGAAAATAGTCGCACGAATTGAGATCGGGACTATTTGGGGGCCATTGTTCTGGTTCGATGATATCGTCTACGTGTTGTCTCAGATAATCCATAGTATAGTGACTGGTATGACATCTGGCTCCATTCTGAAATCAATTGAAATAGATTTCATTTAGATACATCTAATTTGGGACAACCTGTACATTGACGGCCAGAGAGTAAGTAGTGTTTTTTTGTCATACAGTACTGGCTGTTCATTGCTTTGACAAACGTTGTCAGAAGAATATGGAAAAAATTGTAGAATTCCAAAGAAGATTTGAACCAATAAAATCAACAACTGGAGGTGCATATGATGATGGAAAAGAGAAACATTATTGACGGCAATTGGCACAATTCGAAATCAATATTTGAGTTCAACCCTTAGAAATGATGGGAAAGTTTCAATCTAGTGATTGAATCACGCAGTCGATTCATTACGATCGCGAAAACTTTTTTAAGCACGGGGAAAATTGTTAATATTTGAGGAAGTCGTCCATTTTGAATTCGAACGGAAATCAAATTTTAGGTTGGGTTTAGTAAATTATGGTTCTTTGTCTTCTTAGAACATCCATGAAAAAGACAACAACGTCAGGAGTGCCAAAGCCAAGAGGTGAAAAAAATATTTCGATTTCATCTGAAAATCAGAATGAAAAACATTTTGGATTTCTCCGGAAGTGAAATTTCGGTACAATTTCTGAAAAACCTAGTCCTTTGGCTTTCCAGTGAAGCAAGAACGAATGATTTGGCTCCAAAATTGCGAAAGTTATAACGGAAAAATTTGTCCGGTTTTCTCTGGCGTACCCTATACATTGAACTGTTTTCCGAGCTGTGTACGAACTTGCATTGTCTTGGTGAAGGATGATTCGCCGTTCGGGATTAATTTCTAGGGGATAACCTACGACTTGCAGTCAACAAATGGTTGTATACAAATCGGCAGCAACTGTTCTGTGATCTTGTAAAGGAATTGTTGTCGAAACAAATGTAGCGACCATCTTTTTGGAAACACTTCGGCTACGGATTACTTTTGTCGCTTTTATCCCCTTGGAACACCCAAACAGAAACTTGGCACTTATTTTTTTGGCTCGTATGACAATGTTGTTAACGCTTTTAGTTTTTTCCAGATTTTTTGACACCTCTAGCAGATGCCTGCTCTTGGGTCAACAGTTGCGGTATTCAACGGGAAAATAATTTCTTGAAAGACATCACTCGTATCAATTATTTCATTTCAACGAATTTTGTGTGGCGAGAAAAACACATTGTCGTGAGTACCAGACAAGACAAGATTTGTTCTTAGCTATTCAACCGTAGATTAGAATTTTCGATAATAGTAGGGTTTTCTTGCACGCCACAGATACGAAACCTATCCCGTTACTGGTAGTCACCACGAGAAGATAGAGCATAAATCAGGTTCAGGTCTAACCATTCCGATACCTGGAAACTATATGGGTCGTGACTTGATTCTTCTAGTATCATTCACTCAACCACCACTGCCAAAATAAAGTGTGTAGAAAATCAACATTTGAAAAACTTCATAAGCCTAATTACCTTATTAGACCTGTTGTTTCTTATGTAACTCATTTCTTTCGATGTTAAGAATCTATTTCCCAACATTCCTCCGAAAGATACGTATTACTTAGTTGAAGAATTATTAGAAAAGAATCATGTCAATACAACATTAAATCAGATATCCTTTCATTATTAATTGGATTCACAACCGAAATGGAAAGCAATAATTCGATGAATTTCTTAGACGTAACAATTTCGAATGAAAATGGAAAACATGTTTTCGCAATTTACCATAAGCCGTCACATACAGATATAATACATAACTCGTCGTGTCATCCTTATCAACATAAAATGTCAGCATTCAATAGTTTTATTCATAGATTGATTAACATCCCGTTATCACCAGGAAATTTCAATAAAGAATTTAATTTGATTAAACAAATAGCCAAAAATAATGGTTACAATCCCAAACTAATAAATAATATTTTGAATAAAAACAAAGTAGAATCGCATTGAATGAAGTTTACCCTGTCGATAAATTGAAACGAAAATTCAACACCTTAACCTACGTTGGCATTACTAGTCAGAAACTGAAATAATTCTTGAGTAGCAATAATTTCAACATATCTTTCCAAACTAATAATAATTTAGGCAAATATATAAAAATAATAAAACCAAACCAGATAAAAACAATAAATCAGGTGTTTATAGATGGAATTGCAATGACTGTGATAATTTCTACATTGGTAGAACACATAGAAATTTTGATATTAGAATATTGGAACACAAACGCAGTTTTTCAAATAAAAAATCAGATTCAAATCACGCGAATCATCTCTTAGAAAATAATCATTCTTTCGACCCACAGTTTGAAATTTTGCATACAGATAATAAATATTGAAAGGTAGATCTTTGGGAAACTTTAGAAATCAATGAATACAAACACTCAGGTAGACTCATCAATGAACAAGTCGATTTAAGCCCTTCACCTCTATTGAATCTCTTCGGGGAGCAATCTATTCCTTAATTTTATTGGATATACCTGTCATAAATAACCACTTAAGAAGAAGCAACCCAATAAGCTTTTAATTACTCAAGAACATTTATATTTATATTCTCATTCTTATTTTCTGTACATTCATTCGTCTGAAGAAGGTACGGTGTAATGAAACGCGTTACGAATCGCAATTATTAAGTAAAGTTCTTCAAAACACAGTACTTGTTTTTTATTATTGTAGAAAATCAAATTCGAGCGAAAACTTTCGAACGATAACTCGTTATTTTTAAACTGGTCGCAAATAGTTATACAAGTTACAATAATGAATGACAATTTTTTTCACAGAAACCAACGTCTTCGTATTCATCACCGAGAAGTACAAGTAAGATAGCAGAAACTCGTCTGGACGACAAGGATAAGAGCAGCAAAAGAAAGAGCAACTTGAATAGATCACTCAATTCGGAAGAGATTCCTGCTCAGGACTTCTTAGGTACGTATGACACGCCTTTTGAGCCTTGAGTTATTGTGGTATATCGAAGTTTTATCTACGAATTTGAACTGAAGGGATTTCCCTTCTTCACTACCAAGATATCATTTACTTCGATCTTTAAATGTAACTTATGATCGAGTTGCATCAAACGTGACATTCAAGTCATTCATTTAAAATGATTGAAATGAACGTAAAGTTACCACCTCAATGATTTCGACTGTATGATGAGACTGACGTCTGGATTTCATGTAAATCACTCAATTGAAGTGATTTCGTAAACTTGAAGATATTTCCTAACGATAAGAGCTTGCTAAGGCCCCATTATCATGCTTAAAATAAGTTTTTTTTCATGTTTGCCAAAAATGGTATGACATGTTCTTTTGAAATGACCGTAAGGTACCTCTGAGGATTCAGGCCTCCATTATTTACAAATGCTCAAACAAAATTCATCCCAATACTATTTTTGAAACTCAATTTGTAATCAAAACTCTCATTTCAATCAAGTGAAATGTTCCCTGGCAAAATTGACTCGGGCTCTTTGATGTGTTGCAGTCAGAGCTGGACCTCGAGCTCGACAGAGGCTTTAAACCAAACTCCCTGTGACGTTGTCGTATTGGTTAATTTGTACTTCACTGTTCTGTCGAAGCTGCATTTGAAGATGCTTAGCAGTAGCGAACCGTTGTCTCAACGAGAAAATTCCTAAATAACTGTCATGGATCGCCGTTTTTGCTTGAGACCGTCCTTACCCAGATCTCCTTTCATGACTATCCGGGTCCTTGTACCATGATTTGATGTATTTTCACCATCTTTTTCGCAATTGTAACCTTAACTCAGCATCCCAAGTGCCAGTCCTATGGACATGTCTTCGATAAATCGAGTAACTGTCCCGTTAACCTGGTTCGAAGGTTAGATTTCCTATCTCGAGATGTTCAGTGTTCCGTCAACTGGTACTGGCCACAGGAAAAGTTCTCGAGTTTCTCGAAAAATCAGCTTCGCATAGATCTGGCACGGTCTGATGGAATAATTGAAAACTATTCCAGGTAGCTCCAGCGAGGGAACGAATGCCGACACGAAATATACCAGCTCCAAATAGGCGACGTTTTTTGGTGGCCACACGTTTCACAATTCAATTTGTTTATTCGACCAGAAACTCTCAATAGAGTAGAAAACTTGTTCTAGAAGATTCAATTAACGTATGTAAGATAGTACTAGAAAATGGTAGTTCCATCTATAGGTTAGGCAGAAAACTTTCGAAATCATTCTCATTAATAAAGACGATGCCAGAAATGTCAAATCCTGTGAACGCAGTCCTTTCACGCAAAAGATCTCACCTGTAACCGAGGTTTTTATGTAACAAATTTGTTATCTATTTAGTTGGCAATTATAATCAATGTAAGACATCTTCACGAGGTTTGTGAATGAAGTGATGAGACTGGCAACTCCGCTTCCGATCTGGCAACGCGTGAGACGGGAGATAATATTGAATTGTAATTTTATTTGAATGAAAAATTGAAAAAAGTCAGCTCCATTCCATATCACGCGATACATTTATTCTTATTCCTAAGGAGTTTAAAGTGAAATACTTATATTCTCAATAAAAACTAGGTTAGGTTAAATTCATCGAAGTGAAGGAAGCATGCGCGGCGCGGTTCAAGCGGTCGGTCTAATGGTAACTTTGCGTACTAACCTGATCAAAATTTAATTTTGCGATACTCAAAATTGAGAATATCTTCATCATTTTTTTACTGTGATTTTGGATAAGAATGAATCCAAGTTTGTTTTTCTAGGATATATAACTCAAAAACGTTTCAAAATTTAATTTCGAATAAAAGTAGCTTTTTCCATTTGCCATTGCCTCTGCTTGCAGCAAGTAGCAAGTTATGAAATGTTGATTTGCAAGAAACACGCAAAAATATATATTTCATCAATATATTGAAAAAAAGCTTGGATTGATATCGCGTGTTTTGTGAAAAACGCTATAAGCTTTAGCTCTTACTATTTTTGACCTATTTCAATGAAAAAAGAGCGAATTGCATCTTGAATTGGTCTGTCTCTTCCGGAAAGAGACAAAAATACGACTTATCTGTGAACAGAACTCTCTCCTAGTCACCTTCTAACCAATTGACATTTTCCTAGGCAGAATTCGATTGGGCTCTTCGATGTGTTGCGCTCAGAACTAGGCCTCGAGCTGCGACTACGAAGCTTCAAACCAAACTCTCTGAGACGATGTCGTATCGTTTCAGTGTTAACTTGCACCCTACTGTTCTGTCAAAGCTGTTTTAGAAGGTGCAGTACTGAACGGTTGTCTCTACGAGGAAATTCTTAAATGATCATGGATCGCTGTCGTTGCTCGAGATCGTCCTTGCTCAGGTCGCCTTTCATAACTACAAGTTCCCTTGTACCTGTGAATGATTCAAGAAACAATTCAATGGGACACCTCAAGCCTTTGCCTATTCTTGTATGAGTTCAACCTAGGTCATCTAGCTCCACTGCTTCAGCACATTTCGCCAAGGTTAAATTCCGTGATTTGCATTGCAGTATTATCGACAATCAAAATTTTCGAGAAGAACAAACGTTATCGAAGATTGATAAACAACTGCTATTATCAATATGTGGTGGTTTATGACAAAATCTCAATTCATTTAATTCCAAGAAAAAACATAGAATTTTGTTGGCATATGCCCCGATCTTTCCAAAAAAACATGTGTTGAGATTTACAAGTCAACAAGAATATCTGCGTGATTGAGATTCTTATAAGGTGCGCAAAAAACAAAAGAGATAGCAAGCGGAGGAAGTAAGACGAATAATACGTTCTGCAATGTAATGTCGAATAGCTATCAAGGTCGGCGTAAGGGCTTTGTGAGAAAAAAATTCCTCTTAGGTATATGGCGTTTCAAGGTTAGATCATTTTAATTTATATTATAAAGAAGTGAGTCACAGACTCATCACAGCGAATTTTCGAGGCCGGGGTTTTTCTGACTATATATATTCTTTTGAAAAAGAGAGGATTTACAAAAATTCGAATAATTGTATTTACAATAAATGCTTATATCTATAATTTTGGTGTGTGTCAGAAAAACACAAGTGTGACCTCAGGAAAATGTGACAGGGGAACCATACTATCTTGCATATGAGTCATTACACGAGTGGAAAAACCTGAGGAAAAAACTCGTTTCCCTGTCGCTATTGCACTTGCAATAGCTTGTCTGTTTATGTTGTGTGAGTGTCGTGTGTATATAAAGAGTACCTCTGCTCAGCAGCTTCAATTCTCATCTTGCACTCCATGATTTCCAGAAGAAGACAAGGGTGAAAAGAAGGGGTTTGGGACAGGAATCTGTAACAATGACAAAAGAAAACTAGAAGAAAAATATTTCAAAAATCATACTTGAATTTAAGGAAAGATTTTACATAAGAAGCAAGGCCATAAAAGGGACTAAGGAGATGATTAAAAAGTACATAACCTGCGATATTTCCTCTTTCGCGGAGATGTTCTTCCGTCGCAGTGTGAGTCTTCTGAAACATAATCACTTCCTTGTTCTTGCTTGCCAATTTTGAAGTAAAATCTCGCAAAATCCCTTCAATATTCAAACTCATCAAAACAATTCCCTCTCTGTTTGACCGAGAGAGCCCCGATGGCTAGGTTCGGTCTTCTAAGTGATGCCGATATTGGTCTATAGATGTTCTAGAATCATTATGAACCAAATAATTTGTTCAAGAAAAATTTGCGAAAAAATTTTGATAGTCGTTATTTTTCTTCTGACTGAACCTTCATAATAGGTACAATTGTTTCTCCTTATAATTCAAATTTTCAAGAATACCTGAAATCTGTACAATAGGATAAAATATAGTAATTGAAGGTTAATGTTTGATAGGGATTTGAGGCAAAGGATTAGTAACTATGTTTTTCCTAAGTACGTAGTATCTTTATGATACCTCGATGGGTTTATATAGGATTAACGACATAACAAAGAAAACGGAAATTTTAAGAGGTATAACCGTATTGCGCTATCATATCGAATTATGGATTTACCTGGTTGTCAGTTTAATAATACAAATTCATGAAAAATGGTGAAATCTCTTTATCTAGATAATTTTTGCAAACAATTCGAATATAAAACACAAAATGAGTTGAATAACGAAAAATTAAAAATGTCAGATAATTCTTCATCAGAACTAGAAGACTCGCTGTTGCTGTCACTATCCTTGCAAAGTAATTATGAAATTGTCGATAACGTCATCCAGCATGGGTTCTTGCTCCATGAGAGATTGTTCAATTTTCTGCGTATTGCCGCATAATGATTCTCACTGATCTGAAGATAACGAAGAGAAAAACTCACCACATAGTTTTTTCACATTTTTCATTAAGAAATCAAGATTCCTGCCAGCTACATGAACTTTCATGGCTGCCCAAACTTTTTCAATCGGTATTAAATCAGGATAATATGGAGGAATTCTAAGTACATCGTGGCCCTCATCGTTCAGAAGTTTGTCAATAGAATACGTTTTATATCTGGGTTTGTGCAATTTAATTAGAATATAAAATTCTGCTTTGAGCATCCCATCTGCGAAGGCAATATTTTGACGTTGCAGCCACTTTTTCATTTCTTCTTTTCGGGAAGCTATCTTCGGGTGTTTTTCTGTTCATTGAGATATAGGGCGTTATCGTAAAACTGCAGGATTTGATGGAATTTTCCCTGAATTTTTTAAACATCTAGGAAATAACGCTAAAGAATGGTTACCATCCTTTTACAATGACATACTCAGCTCAGGTAGTATTCCCGTTGAATTTAGAAAGACTAAAGTTATTGCCATTCTCAAACCTGGGAAAAATCCAGAACTTCCTAGTAGTTATCGACCTATCAGCTTACTTTGTGTTTCTTTCAAAATTTTAGAAAGACTTCTTTATCAGAGGTTACAACCAATCATTGACAGAGCTCTGTCCACTTCTCAGGGAGGTTTTCGAAAAAACTGGAATTGTTCTGATCTCTCTTCAGCATATGACACAGTTTGGGAGGATGGTTTAGTTTATAAACTCTTTGAAGTAGTTCAATGTGGAAGTTGATTGAAAATATGTTATCTGCTAGAAGACTTCGAGTTTTTATCGGTGAGAAAAGCAGTAGATTTTACACTCTATATGATGGCCTACCTCAGGGATCTGTTCTTGCTCCTTTTCAATTTATATATGTCTGACATCCCTGAAACTTCCTCTACAAAGTTTATTTATACCAATGATATTGCTTTGGTTTTTCGACGCTATGACTTCGAAAAAATCGACCAAACACTGACTTCTAATTTAGAAATCCTGGACATTTTCTTCAAAAAATGGCGTTTATGTCCAAATCCTTCGAAAACTGAGGTTTCTTGTTTTCATCTGAACAATCACGAGAAGGATAGGCAACTAAGAGTATTCTTCAATCAATCACTATTAACTCATAATTTCACTCCAACATATCTTGGTGTAAAGCTTGATCGTTCTTTGACTTTCAAATTTCATATTGATAAATTATGTCAGAAGTTGAAAACAATATACTATATAAACTAGCTGGATCTAATTGGGGCGCCGGAGTCTCTACTTTGCGAACTACTGCTTTAGCTTTAGTATATTCAGCAGCAGCATATTGCTGTCTGGTGTGGTTGAATAGTGCTCATATCAATAAGATTGATTCTCAGTTGAACTGTTCTATGAGAGTTATAAGTGGATGTATCAGTTCAACTGCTACCCCATGGCTTCCGGTTATTTGTAATATAGTTCCTTTCCATATTCGCAGGAAATTAGCCCTCAAATCGTCTTGGGATAAGTATCACTCATTTCCAGAAGTTTTTCCGATATAACACGATCTTCAAAATCCACCTAACTTGAGATTGAAATCTAGGAAACCTATTTGGTCGATTGACTTTTTGCGTACACGGGTGAATTCTGTTGATCTTTGGAAAACCGAATAGCAGGAAGTTGATGTTTTTAATAAAGTTCTCATAGAGGATCCTTCCAAAAGGGTTGCAGGTTTAGATATAAGTAGGAAAAATTGGTGTACATTAAATCGTCTCAGGACATGACATGGTCGTAGTAATAGTATGTTGTTCAAATGGAATACTGTAGAAAGTCTGGCATGTGAATGTGGCGCAGCTGCAAATCTAATTTTGAGGTAACGGTATCATAAATTGAAGTCTTCATATTTTGTCAACAGTAATAGCTGCAAAAAATTTTTAATATAAATTAAAAGGTTGAGAAATTTTATTTGATTTATCGATTTGACATAAAGTAGCCAAGATTTCCTACGCTCTGTTCGATTAAACATTTTCAAAGCCTTCCCTATCATCCTGTCATCCCCGAAGACGAATTCAATGATTTCTCTAACGAAAAAGGAATCTTCAAAAGATTACCATAATTTACCAGAGTTCTTCCAGCCGAACGTCATATTCGACATTATTACCGAGCAACAGTTCAAACTTCAAAATTGAAACTTCATCTTTTTGCGACGCGAACTCGAGGAGAACTGATTAAATTCGCTACGTTGTACACGGTCGAATATAATAACGTCTGAGACGAAACTTCAGACCGGAAAAATTGCCCGCAGAAAATTCTCTCTGTTAGAACATTCCTCCGAGAAAAGTTTTAAACCTTTGAAAAAATTTAAGAAATATGATATTACCAGGCGAATGTGACGAACTTAGAATGGCTGTTATAATTGCTCGTAGTTTATACACAAATCAGATGAATTTCATTTCCATTTTCATGAAAATGGACTCATCTCTTATACACACAACCAAATTTATATGGAATCATTAAGTATTTCACATTATGGATTGTTTTTAACCATGGATCTTTGACTACTTGTGAAGAATGAAGTTTTTTGTTGTAAAAAAACTCTTCTCCAGAACGTTCTCCCAGTGATGATGACGAACCTTTAGCACAGCTAGTTCGCCGAAGGAAAACTGTACAATCCCCGCCACAAGTACGTCAGATCAATCTCAACTTCTGTCTATTGCTGTAGGCTGAATGAAGAAGAAATAATCCGTTGGAAGAATGACTCGGAAATGGCCAATGAGCTCGTTTTCTTCAAAGATGGATATTGGAAGGGTAAACCGTTAAATTATTCACAAAGCCAATAGAATTGCCAATAAATTGTAAGGGTACTAGTCAAGCAATATATGACCACAACATCTTCTATAGACATCTTAAATATTTCTTTGAGAAACCAAATTGCTAGCTTAGTACCACCAGAACAAGCATTATCTTCAAAGAATGAGAGTTAATGCACACACAACCAAATTTATATGGTATCACTCGGTATTTCACATTATAAATTGTTTTTAACCATGTATCTTTGACTTTAAAGTTTTTTATTGTAAAAAATTGATTGTATGATAAGAAATGTTGAATTATCACCGCAAGTTCGAGATATTGTACTCAATTGTCACAAATATTTGAAACTGAATATCGAAATTTAAAAAAGCCTTTAATCATAATTGAAAGTGCCTTACGTTGGATTGTCCGATGTGCAGAGTGGTCGAATAATTGCTCTCGTTGAAGAAAGGGTGACAGAATGATATAGCGGCTACAATGGGCTATCACAGGGGTGATTGAAAAATCTACGCCCGTTACGTGGAGCTACAATCTCTGCAAAATAGGCCTGAAAGAAGTCGTAGGAAGATCACTTCTGAACAAGACCGCTTTTTGTGTCAAATTGCAAGAAGAGACCCTAGTGCGTCGCACCCCATACTCCAAAAGTAAATTTTGGAAGCAACAGGCATCAGTGTAACAGTCGAAACGATACGCCAAAGACTTCATTCAAGTGGTTTACACAGCAGAAGGCCCTTAAGAGTTCCAGAGTTAACGAGACAACAAAAAATCAACAGACCTAATTGGTGTATCGAGCATCAAAATTGGAATATTGAGAATTGGCGAAATGTTCTTTTTTCGGATGAGACCAGAATTGGTGTGCGATCAGATGGCCGCCGGAGAACTGACAAAATCGAGCACTGTAAACAAACTAAATGACAAATCGCGTTCAAACTCCGCGTCAGTATATAAAACAATTGTGCCAACGTAACAACAGCAAAAATGTCGATAATCGTTTCGATCAGATTGTTTGAATAATCAAGTCAGCGTACTTTCTGATGGAATGTATACCAAGTAACTTTATCCAGACCAAATTTCAATAAATATTTTGGTTTTTCCCCAGACCTCACATTTTTATCATTTAAACTTAGCGAAGAAAGTAGAATAAAAATCAACAAAATATGTCCTCTCCGACTTTCTCAATGCCTTTAAATACATGAAATATAAAACAATGCTGACTCCCGCATTGTAGTCTTGCTACCGCTAACAAACACAGGACAAACTCAAAAAATAAATATTAAATCGACTTCAATTATCTTTACTATTATCAGTTGATTGTCGAAATTGCCGATCTTGATCTGGAAAAACCTTCACTGGAGAACAGTAACCCATACTGAATATTCTCATTGGAAAAAGGTACCAGATTTTTATACAAGAAACCAAACTTACCCTTGAACACTGGGGTATTTGCTTTCAACAAGATGGTGCGCCTACACACTGTGCATTAAACGTGTGCCGCTGGATGAATTTTAAATTTCCCAACAAGTGCTTTAGAAGAAAAGTACTAATTGAATGGATGGCCAGATCACCGGGACTAACTAACGGAGATTTTTTTATAACATACAAAATTAGGCAGTCTACTAATGGTGAGAAATTGTTTTTATCCTCGATTGGGGCAGTGCCAGAAGTTGATGGAGCCCATTTTGAATCTCATTCATCCTAATCAATTCAAATACATATTTATTTGGAAGTATAAGATGATGTTCATATCAGAAATAAACCCATATTGTTTGTTTGATTTTCCTTTAACGTGCTCTATTTCTGCCTTTCCGCTAATGACACGCCGGGGAATTCTGTCACCTCACCAACCCGGGAATTTTGCCGAACCCCTCTCGTGTCGAGGGAAGGGATCTTTAATGTCCAACACATCTCTGTTAGACAGGACCGACAGCTTTACATCTTCTCCGAAAAATAAAGATGGACACTCAAGCGATTCCCAGAATCCGAAAAATCGCACCGACTTTGTGGGGATTGAACACAGGTAACTCTGCGCAGAAGGCGAGCATCGTATCCCCTACGCCACCGATCCGGCAATAAACCCATATTATCGAAGAGATCTATTCAATCGGGTGTAACATGATATCATCACGTTATTTAAAAAAAAACTTGAAGATTATTCCTATTCTCTTCAATCAAGAAGAATGAAATTACATTCAATACATAACACAAATTGACGTGTCTCTTGAAATTTCATTGAAAGTATTGTATGACGTTTTACTAAATTTATTCCATTTAAAGTTCGCACACTGAGTATTATTCATAGGAAAAATCCAACAGTGCACTTGAGAATACAGTACTTTAAATTATGTTGTGGTGTGATTACCAAGTCATTATATTTATTAGAGAATGAAATTGTCAAAAGTTTTTTTATACTATACAACTGTAAATGAAAAAATTATATTTTCTTTTCTGTGAACATGAGAAGAAATTAATGACTATACGTAGTAATTTATAAGATTGAATGAGAAAAAAGTTGAGGAAATACAGGTAGAATACTTTGTGAACAAGAGGTGCAATTAGAATTATTGTGTCCACGCTTTATTCTTCATACTAACTAGACATTCAATTCGTATCTAAAAAATAATGAAGGGTTATGAATTTGACGTTTTCCATAAGACAATTTCTACTGTTCTTTGTTTTGATCCATCGAAATCCCATTCTTTTCATGGACTTCCGACAGATCCACCCACTTTTAATGATTGAACGCGTAGAATGTTCGATGAGAACTGGCATAGAGCTGCTGTCTTAATGCACATTAGAGCGATGATCTATATAATATATTATGATAACATATAATGATAACTTCATTTCCTCAGAGTGTGCAAAGAAAGGGGACACTATGGAAGAGTATACTGAACAATCTCATATGAAGATACCATCTATACTATAGTAACACGTTTCAATTGAGAACGCCTTCAGCTTCTTGAAAACATTCAGGCGTTGGGAGCTCTCAATATTTTCACTCAATCCATTGAAAACCTTTATACCAAGAAGCATAGGTGAAAAGTAACCTACCACCAGATTACTATTATTACGTGTATCGTATTGGTGGTAATGTTTATTTTGCGAAAAATGTTGTTGATTTTCATAAACGATTGTAGTCAGCTCTAGGATAGCAATAGATCGTAGAGTGAGGACCCTAAATTTTATAAATAACTGCCTACAACATATCCTTAAACTTCTATAGCTACCGACGAAGCACCCCACAAAACCGCACCGTATCTTAGCCTTGATGACACATGAGGGTGGTATACAGACAGCAGTTTTTCAGTCGCTAATATATTTTTGAAATTTCTCATTAAATAACAAACAGAGTTAAGCCGTCAGGACAACTGGTTATAATAATGTATCATATTCATGTTGACAGTTTTGTTTAAAAATACGAACTATCACATAGTTATTCTAGTTGGATTGATATGTAACATCACAACTCTGCTGTACTCTGATTGCCAATAAAACACTCTCCTTAGCGAACACCACTGTAGTGGCGTCATCAGAAACAAAAAAGATTCAAACATTCAGGACAATCATTCACTTTAATATACAAAATAAATGAGACAGGTCCTAAGACCGTTCCCCGAGGGACATCCAGTGTGGTACCAAGCGTTTCTGAGTTAATAATCTCCTGTCTTATACCATTAGTATGTTAGATACAAACTGCCTCCTGTCATTCAGATAACTTGTCAACCACTCTAATAACTCACCTTGAATTCCATACTTCTCAACCTTAGTCAAAAGTATGAGGTGCACAACACAGTCAAAAGCTCTGCTGAGGTTTATATAAACCCGGCAGATTGATCTGTGAGCATCTCGTTTGTCGAGTTTTAGTCATTTTGTTTCAAAATTCAATTTATGTGAAACGAAATCCTCTTGTTATATCTCGAAGACATTTGTAATTTGCCCAGCTAAATCACAGTGTGTGTTGGATCACCGAAAGGTTAAAACAACGGCAATTATCTTCGTCCAAAGTGTTGCAAATGAAGCCTAGAATCGTTATCATCACAAACATACATAAACGGCGCGGGAGCGACAAAGAAGTACTTCTTCCACTGAAGCCGTACTTTTTCACCATCACACATCTAAATTTCCCTTAGAGTAACAACTGGAGTGATCATATCCAATCAAATAGTGATGAACGACGCATGCGAATGGTTCAAGGCTAGAAGGCGAGCCAAGAATCCACAATTACGAATACAACTTCGTGTAGATCAACGACAATTGGCCGAAGAACATTGGTAATGGACCATAAATGAACGAGGAGCTTGCCTTGTCGGAATTTTGCTTGTAATTCGTGTGAAGGTTTAGAGAAATCGAGGGCAGCGTTATCAGGAGCAATTTCGATAGCTTGTGGCAGTTGCCACACAGACTTGGTTGTTGTGCGGAATTAACAATGAATGTGACCCAATCGCGCACCTCTTCATATTGACGAGGAATTCGAAGACCAGGATATTCTTCAATTTGGACTGCATTGAATATGTTTGAGCTGAGATGTAGTCATTTACTATTCTTCAAAAACCTGCACCTGCTTGGTGCAGGTATGGGCAATTATCTCTTGAAATCTCATGGGCAATTCAAGTCATGGAATGCCAACGAGTTATGAGTCTTGCATGGTCTGGTTGGGTTCCACTTCATATTGCAACTTGAAGAATAAATTTTTCAATCATACAATTTTCAATTAATCATTCAAGCAAATCTCTTTCCATTTAAAATGCACACATTCAATTGTACCTTTGATCTTCAATGTAAAATGAAAAAAGTAATCTCGATCATGTTTTCGTTGTTTCAGGAGATGACAAATACAATAGAAGAAGAAGAAAAGTTCATCCGACGTCGGACTCAAAACAGCAGCCAGGCACAACTCCTAGTCCAAGAGAAGATCTTGAATCTGATTTCACTGCCTCTAGTACTCAAATATCGCCTGTAGATGCAGCTGTCGGAGCAACAAAAACAACTCCAAAAAAATCACAGCTAGCTATTCATATGGAAAATGCCAGGAAAGGTATATCAACACCGACATCGGATATTGGACGTATTAAACCTTCATCAAGGAACACAACGAGATCGCCTACTCCTCTAGACAAAACGCACAAAGAATTGAACGGCATCACGAAGCACCAAAGAGACCAAACAAAATGTAATAAAGACAACATTAAGCATATTACGCCAGACAAGGAAAGAAAGAAAGATATAGAACATAAAATCAACACCAATAGATTGAATGAACTTTCTGCTTTGACTAAAGAAACGTTGGCTAGAGTAGAGAGGTTAACGAATAAAGGCAGGAATTCTCCTAGTCGTGATTTACCAAAACGGACATTTAATACGCCAACAAGGGACACAAAATATAGTAAACCATCATCTAGACCTTCATCGGCAGAAAAAGCCGGTCCTTCTATTTTGAAGAAGAAATCACTTGAAGATGTTGCTTCTGATACTCCTTCACTCCAAATATCAAATTCCTCGCCAGTTTCCATACTCAAACGCAAGATTTCTCAAGACGATCACAGACCAGAAACGTCGACTCATACGCCACCAGTAACATTTTCACCAAATGTTAAAGATACTAGCAGTACTAATAGAAAACAGGGTATACTGAAGAAGAGGCGGAGCCTCGACGAATCATTGGTTTTGAGGCGACGCAGCTGTAGTCCTGAAGTCGCCAGTAAAACAGACTCGAAATCAATACTTAAAAGTCAAAGAAGGTCTTCCCTCGAAGAACTTACCATGCTTCATTCGCCCGAAACCCAGATACAAGGTATTCTCAAACGAAGAACTTCCAAGAACGAGGAGGACGCTGATCAATCGTTCAATTCGCCGCAGAGTATACTGAAGAGGCGTTCGGGTGCTAGCAGCGCTGGGTCAACTGCGAATACTCCACACGTATCCATAACAACTGCAGTGATTTTGGCGGCAGCTAGCGGAGCAGAAATGGTTCTAGATTCCGACAACGTTCCCGTTCGACCCATCTTGAAGAAAAAGAGCTTCTCGGACGATCAGTCGTTCAGCGATAATTCAGACGTGCCAAAACCGATTTTGAAGAAGAAGCATAGTACGGATACCGAAGATTTCGACGAACGCCTTCGACCTATTCTAAAGCCGGCTAGAGGTTCGATTGATAGGGAGGCGGAGAGTTACACAGAAACTGAAACGGAGATGAAGCCCATCTTGAAGCAGCATAGGGACGAGGCGTCCAGATACAAGCTGTCGTTCTGTCAAGATGGGACCAGCATATCGCAGGGTGTGATTAGGAGGCATCAGAGAGGATCGAGGAGGTCTAACACCATTTGTGCAGATTATACTGCGGTGGTCTTCGATAGTAATGATGACGAGCGATCTAGTACAGAAAAAGGAAGGCCATTGTCTGTATCCGAATTGGTTACTAGTTTCGAACAATCTACTTCTATTTCAACACATACTGGTGCTATTCCGAAGAAAGGACTCTTGGTGAGGAGTAACGAGAGGTATAAGACGCAACCTGTTACGTCAGACGAGTACGAAGCGAGGTAACTATTTTATATCAATAATTTTGTTGGAGAATACTTCGTTTATGTATTGATTTGAAGTTCCGCAAACGGAATCAATAAAACGTGAATAAGTTGAAAGTTTGCGACTACGTCATCAATTATTCAATTCCTTCCATTCTTAAATCAAGTTATATAACTTCTCATCTAGAATTCAACGTAGCATATTGAATGGTGAATCTGTCGGAATGAAAAAGTACTGACAAGCATGAATACATCAGAGTTTAGGGATATGAATGAATTTTGTTGTTAACTTACCGTGTTTATTTTAATTTACACTACTTTTTGTCGAAGTAACAACGTAAATGTGAACTCTTTATGCATCTATGATAGCTCCAAAATGCCTTTCTGTGCTTAGAATTATTTTGTTAATATGTTATTGAGGATGTACGATTCTTTACTGTTTAAGAACCTCCAACAAAGATTGTGATGTGGAGAATTCTTCTGTAAAGCATGTCCAAAGTATGTTCAATAGAATTGAGATCTGGAGATTCAGGAACTCCCAAAAACTTCCATGAGACTATCGCTATATCTGGAGTAGCATTATTATGCATCAAGATGAAGGTCTGAATCGGCAGAACGAGTTTAGTTCAGCGGCCAGATAAAATTCCAATACATCCATAAATGTGGCTCCTCTTAAGCTAGATCTGAATGTCTTGGAACCAATGGGTCCACTGGATCATCTAGGGGTCTGTTGAAAACAACACATGTGCTTTGTATAAAAGCAGCAAACTCCAGTGTTGACTCTGATGCCGAGTTGATGTTCCGTCTTGTTCGCGTTAAAAATGACAAAATTCAACCGGACCCACTCTGATACCTTCTTCAAGTCTAAATTCAGTGACTAGCTCTGTTGGTATCTTTGTCGATGAATTAAGAGTGGAATTAACAAATGAAAGAACATGTATCGCTGAGACGATGGGTAATATGTTGCAAATTTTGTCAAAGCATACTCGCATTGAATTTGTTACACCTTCAGCGTGCTTTCAAATGACGAACTCGACATGCACTTGGTTTTTAATTTTTGCTGGAATCTCATCCTGCATAATGATCCTGGTATACTCTTGCAGAGTGAAAATATTGGGGAACTGCGCACGCGTAATGTCCGTACAGACGTTAACAATATCACCGCATAGCCACAAACTAATAAGAATTTTTTCAAATCTTGGCGGTTAGTACTGCTCCTCCCAGGTATATTATATTTGGGAGGTAGAAGAGGCTCTGGAATTTTTGCATTCTAATCGAAGAGTACCTAATGAGTCATTCTAGAGGAAAACCTATGGAGTCTGTGGTAAAGATTGCCCTTTGGAGATATTCAATAGGGGTGACGAATTGAAACATATTTATTCTTTGATAATATATACTAGGTGATTCACCAGTGGCGCGGTGCTCTGTAGCTCGTACACTCTTGAAAATTTCATTTTTGTTCGAACGGTATTGTATTTAGAAAGTAAAAATCTACTTCAGCAATTTATTTTGAAGTAAATAGGGTGTCCCAATTTTCTATAAAAAAATCCTTGGAGGTTTTTTCAGATTGTAAGACCACTTTAGTGTTGAAGATTCCAGAGCGTCCTAAACTCTGTCTTTAAGTAATAAGTTTTTTCGGTGAGTAGTTTCGTCACAATATTTTTTTTCCGTAAAAATTCATGAAAAAAGGCTCTCACATCATTGCAAGCTCTTTAGGCAGGAGAGAATGAATACTGTTTTCCTTTCGTTTTCTTATTGCCCAAGGATAGATTTATTGATGAATTGAAATAGATTATCCTCATTTTATAGAGTGACTCAAAAAATTATTGAATATTGTAATTTTAAAAATATCATATCTTGAGTTTTTCTAATGGAACATCCTGTATTTCATTATTCATGTCAACGCATAAAATATTGAGCCATATTTTTGCAGAAGTAACCTTATCTTTATCTTCGACCATTTTGGAAATAGAAAAATAAACTAAAATATTAAAATCAGAGGTTGCGAAAGAAGAGTTTATTAGTACATATCATTATACTTGATCAGAAAAATGGAGATATTTTGAGGTAATCTTGTATGAAATACGTCATAGATTTGTTTTTGGTGAAATGATCTACAAGGTGTTGAACTATTTCAATAAGTGTTCGAAATGTTGCCCTTTTCTTTGTAGACACAACTCAATCCTTCTGAGGAAAGACGGTTGAACTCTTGACAACATTTTCGGATTAACTTACTGAAAGGCGTCGACTATTCTCTGTTTCATATCCAACTGTGTTGTAGGAGGAATCTGGTAAACGATGCCCTTAATATAACCCTACAAGAAAAAGTCTAGACTTGTAAGGTCCGGAGACCTAGCTGGCTATCTAACAGGAACATCCATTTGTTTGGAAATACATGATTAAAATGCTCCCTAAACTGATATGAGTAATGTGCCGGTGCTCCATCCTGTTGAAATCACAAATCTTGTCTTATATGCTCTAGTACATCGGCAAGTAATGTTGGTAAATGATTTTGCAGAAAATCTAAATACATTTCACTATTGAGGTGCCCGTCGAAAAAGTGCGGCCCAATCAGATACCCATCTACTATAGCGGCCCATACATTCAAGGACCAACGATGCTGGTGTCTATTTGTCTCATGAGGTGTGGATTTTTCATGGCGTAATAATGAGAGTTCTGCCTGTTAACAAGCCCATTCTTGTGGAAAGTTGTCTCGTCCGAGAAAAGAATTCTGCTAAACATATTAGGATTTTCCGCTACATTGTCACTTGCCCAATTGCAAAAATTGATTGGATTTTCATAGTCTTGATTGTTCAGTTCCTGGTGCAGCTGTACATGATATGCATCAAATTTATTCACTTTCAAGATTCTCTGGACAAAAGTTTGACTCATATCTGTTAACTGAGAAATCTCTTTGGCGTTTATATGGGTCCTCTGTCACTGCCAACAAAACTGATAACTGGTTGTCTTCAGCTGTAGCAGTTTTTGGTTTTTCATGTTTTTTGTAAGCGATATTACCCATTTCGATAAATCTAATTAGAAGTTTTTCAAAGCTTCTTGCATCAGGATGCCTCTTATCAGGAAACCTTTGTGCATAAACTCTACTTGCCAACAAAGAATCTCTATCACACTCACCCAGAATAAAAATGATATCAACCATTTCTTCTTTGGAGAACTTCATCTCAGTCAATTGAGAAAATTTGGTTCAAACCTCACTTTAACAATGTTTAATAAAGGAGCACTGATAAGTTCACTATGTAAAATGCAGAATATGATATGTCCGGATACCTGACAGAAGGCACAAATAAAAAAAAGTGTCAACACATACCTCGATTTACGTTTTAATCATCTTGATTCTATCATTCGTTGAAGGAATTATCCTCTTTAGGTTTCATTTTTTACTACTTGAATCATTACAGAAAAAAAATTCTGTGCGAATAATGATGCATGTTGATGAGTTTGATACGGTTTCTAGAATTTTCTTCAAAAATTTTTACAAATAATCGAATTTTTCGAAAATGATCGAAGATAAATATAAGGTTACTTCTGCAAAAATATAGCTCAATATTTTATGCGTTGACATGAATAATAAAATACAGGGTATTCTATTTGAAAAAACAAGATACGATATTTTTAAAATTTCAATTTTCAATAATTTTTTGAGTCACTCCTGTATAAAATGAGGATAATCTATTTCAATTCATCAATGAAGCTATCCTTGGGCAATAAGAAAACGAAAGGAAAAAAGTATTCATCCTCTCTGGCCGAAGGAGCATGCAATGATGTGAGAGCCAAGATTTTTGTATAGAAAATTGATCAGCAACCTGCCGCCTTTGAGCTAGAGACTGGAGATCACACGTCATCTCTGGGTGGTCCATAAGGCTCTTTTCTAGACACTGTTCATTAGATGTAATAAATGTTTCGGTACGGTGCTTTGTATCAAAATTGGAGCTGTGATGTCGTGAAATATTGCTTACCTTTGAGTTTAGCAGAAGCAAGTTTGTTAATATCTTACACATGATCATGCCAGAAAACTCTGATGTTGATTGTGATACATTCATGTAGATGCATGTTCATTTCTGAGGAAAATCGATATCCTTGCATGGTTAAAGGGGGATCTCCAGCAGTGGCTTTTTGTTGATTACGTATTGTTCGCATTAAAAATGACCAAGTTCATCCAGCCTCACTCTGTTATTTATCGATAACTGATAATGAAAAATTCCCCACTATTGAGAAGGGTAACTTCGAAGTTTTCATTATCAGAAAAATGTATGTCTTTTCATATCCTGAGGGTGACTGCTTGTCATAGTTACCGACATTGATACTATAGAGAGATCTTCATCTTGACTCCTAGACAGAAGTCGCTTCGGTAGTCTGTGGTATCCACTAAAGAGTAGTTCAATATTATTATTTATAAAATATGTAATGTATAATATGTAAAATTTAGATTTTTTTTGCAACAACACAAAATGAGACATTATTTTTTTCGAATATCGTGAAATTTCTATTGTTCCACATAAACTTTCATAATTTTTCATCCATTACCTTTTCAGAGTCTTTTCGTTCTTCAATTATGTTTCTAGGATGTTTACACAGTTTTTATATGCATGCATTTCAACCAAACTAATGTCCATAGTATCCTCAGTCCAGATTCGTTCAACTCTTGAAGTTGTTTTCTTTATTAGATGCATTCGATTCGTACTTTTCAATTTGTTTTATCCTTTTGAATGGGGTATGTTTTTTTTATCATCGCTGTGTTGAATATTGTCATAAGTAACTCTATTTGGCAATATTAGTTCATCGAAGAGGTTGTAGCTATTTTCAGATAATTTTGCATGCCGCTTCCTTCAAAAGGACTCGATTGTAATAACTTTGAATTAGTCGTCAATAGGTGCTAGATCACCAGTTGATTAGACTTGTCCGAGAGATGTCTTCTATGTTTTGCATACTGAAACATAAAAGATGCCATTAATCAACTGAAAATGAACATCTATGATTTGTTAACATTAATCCAAAATTTCAGTTATATACGTACTATGTTTCAAGTCACAACAAACTGTTGAAGTTGAGCATTTTCGCGCAATAATTTTCTACAATTTTTAAAGACAATTATCTCAACGCAAAAGGGTTAAGTTTTGCGACGATCTAAGGGCATGTGCACCTAAAATAGTGGTCTCTCAAGAAAAAGTGGATGCTGTGCATCCATTGCGGCATGCAACATATCGAGAGATTGGGGCATCATTGCGGATTTCGAAGACCTCAATACAAGACAGCCCAACGATTTTTGCACTTTCACCAAAATCAAGTATAGACTGCTTGGTCAAAGGTTTCAGTCTTCAACAGAAGCTGTCGATGCCTTCCAAACAGCCATTTTGAAAGTAGCAACAAACGATTGGAATAACTGCTTTCCGAATTGTTTGAAACGAAAGCAGAAGTGTGTTTTTAATCTTCACAGAGAATAGTGTCTTTGAAAGTTCTCAATTGTGTCAACCCACCTCTATATTGCAGACATCCCTCGTATATAGAGTATTGAAACTACTTGAAATCTGCTCCGCGTATTCTAACCTGAGGGCAAACTCTCTTGTGTGTCTATCTACAGATTCCGTAGTTCGCGTGTTTTTCACGTGCAACTTTAGAATAAAAAAATACTCTGTCCTCACCCCCTTTTACGGCAAGTGACACCGAGTGAGCAAAGATGGCAAATATTTTCCTGAATTTTCGGAATTCAAACGCAAAATCGCCTACCATCCAAAGTCTTCAGAAACTCTCAATTGTTTCATTCTAGCTCTATATGCAAAACTTAAGAGACATCTCTCGTAGCTTCGCACCTCATATTCAAAGAATTTTGTGAGGGTAGTCTTTAATCGCTCTTAAACGGAAGAATCTTGAAAACTTTTCAATCGAACTCTGGTTGCGCTAAATTTATCTTTGTGTCCTTCCGGAAAACATTTAAAAACACAGCATTTTCTGAATGTACCGAACGTAGCGGAATCTTTTGCCAATTTCTGTTACTAAATTTAGATTTGTACACGTACCGCTAATAGCGTATCATGTCAGTGGCAGATAACTGAGTGCGGTCATTTCAATATTTTTAGGACTCTTAAGTTGTTTTTCTAATTTCGTGGATTTTTTCTGTGAACCGTTTGTAGAAAGATAAGTGAACGTTATCAATATTCTGGAGAAAGGTGCCAACATTTATTCTTAAGGTACATCATCAAAGGCTATCTATTCTCATTACAAGATTTTTATAATAAAGATAATAACTTTGTATTTGTAATTCCGTTTTCAGCCTTCTGTATGTGGCCTCCCCATCAAACGAACCACTTAGCAGTCAATATTCCTTGAATCCACCGAGTGTTGTTTCTTCAACTTCGCTACGATTGAACGATCTGGAGAGCTGTCCAAAGGTTTCTTCCGATTCTGCTTTTCAGTCCCTCCTCGACGGTCTAGAAATGGAGGAAAATGAGGCAAAATCCGCTGAAGTATCGCCAAAAAGTTGCAGGCCAAAAGGAGGCTTGGATCAGCTGATGAAAACAATTGCTAATGAAGCCAAGATGGCGAAACTTGCTAAAGGTGAGAAAGATATCAATATTATGTGTCAAAATTATGTTTCAAATCTATGCTGGTCAAGTCTAATCGAAGATCATCGAACTGTTTTTACTTCATGGCATTATTAATAAGGGTTGATTCATCTGTGGTACGTTTTCAATTTATCAAATTAGTTAACTGGAATCAGTTGCTTAGTATACGAGGTGTGTAGATAAAATAATGAGGCTGACTTTTTTCGATTTTGTATTCAAATATAATCACTATGCAATATTGTCCCCTTCTCTTAAAATGCCACACAACGTTAACATGGTCCTTCCAACCATCATAGCATTGCTGGAACTCGGATACTGGAATAGCCTTCAACTGGTCGGTTACAGCTGTTTGGATGTTTTCAAGTATCCCAAAGTGAATTCTCTTAAACTGATTTATGATTTCCGGGAAGAGACGAAACTCACAAGGACTCAAGCCTGGTGAATCAGGAGCCTGGGAAGTCACAGGAACGGTTTTACTAGCCAAAATCTATTATTGAAAATGCAGGGTGACATGATGCATTGTCATGATGCAACACCCAGTTACTTTTATATATACAACCTCGTAATCCATACAAAAGTGAAACATACTGTCATATCCAAAACTCAGAGTTTATTTGAATCCAATATCCAATATTGCGCCGTCAGCACTTTGAATTGGATTCTTTAACTTTTAGTATTGTTCAAATTAACATAACCAGATTTTCGAAACTACTGTGAAGTGTTTTTATGCATGTGGCATTTCAAATTCAAACTGTACACTACGTTACCAAAATTTCAGTTCAAACTCGAAGCTCAACTAAGTTGTCATCATCAGGTATGATTGTACACTAAATCAAATTCTACATGGCTCTATCATTTATGCTTAATCTTTGCCTGCGACTAAACTGTTTCGACAAATTTTTCTCCTGATAAAACGCGCTATTCGTGATCGTCTCTAATCTAACGAACTGTAGAATATACTGAACGGAATCGGACCTTTGTCCTTGTTTAGTGGTATCTAAATGATATATTTGTTGTTTTTGATGCCAAGAAAGCCAAGAAATTTCGTTGAGAAATTTTATGATCATCATCATTCGATCATATTCACATATGAAGTAGACAAAGTTAACAGGTTGGCTTTCTTGGACATCTTATCTTCAGAAATAACAAATCCTTATAATTTGATGTTTTCAGAAAGAGTACTGCTATAAGTGAGTGGCTCATTTCATTGACAATAGCAAAAAATGGTTAGTATAAATTTTCTAACTCGTAGATGAATAAGTGTTTCTTCAAATCAAGAAAGGAAAGGGTTTCATAAGGACTGTGGCTACGTAGAATGTTCATGAAAATAGTTCAGTCGAAAAGTTAATCAATCAATAGACACAGATATAACAAAAAATTGTCGAATGCCCCTGTTCCTTAACCTGAAGAATAAAAAATAAAATTTGCTTTAGATTTCGATCTCTGATACCAGAGTATTTAAAAAAATATTTAAAAATATCAAAATGAAACTGTTGAGCCTACAAATCAAATTCAACCTTGAAAAGCTCACTCGGAAACCCAAACGACAAAAATAATGCATAAGAAAAGAGTGGCAATGAAAGAAGTTGTAAACAATGTGAAAATAAATATGATGGGCGGACTAAAAGATCAATTGAAACAAGATTGAATGAACATGAATCATATTAAAAAATATAATAATAAGACTACAGAGATATCCGACGTTGCCCAATATGCTTTTGATCAAGTTCATAGAATATATTTTGCGAATGTTAAATTGATAGAAAAAATGTTAAACATTTGAACAAGGACAAAGCTCCGATTCCGTTTAGTGTACTCTACAGATTGATACACTAGAAATGCCCAGTAATAGCGTGTTCCACCAATCGGGATGATGGTTCGTTGAAAGCATCTTGTAGCAGGGATAGATTAAGTATAATTAATAGAGCTGTCGAAATGTATCACAACGTCAAAGGTTCCAGTCCCTAATTTGGTTAAAAAACAAATTTATATTCTTCCCAATTTGCATAAAAAATGCTTGATGTGTTATAATTCTACATTTTTGTGTTTCACAGGTGCGTTGGAGCCTGATAGATATCCTAAAAAGAGACCCAGTTCCTCAAGCTTGGAAAGGACTAAGGGAAGCAGACATGTCACACAACCTGTTACTTTTGATGAGGTTCAAGAAGCCAGTAAACTGCAGCAAGATGGTAAAAATATTTATATACGAAGAAAATAGTTTAGAATGTTTAATTCATCGCTTGATTTCCATTTGATAATTTGCCGATATATTGTTTGTTCTTTTGTTCTTTTTTGTTCTTTTGTTTCTGTTTGTTATAATTTTTTGCTTTTCTCATTAGATCCATCGAATTTGTCTTTGTCTGAGAGAATCCGAGTGTTCAACCAGAAAATCCTCATGCAGGACAAGCCTGAACCTTGCTTCGCTTACAACAAAGGTGTGTTTGCTATTTTGTTTCTTTCAGAAATTCATGCATTTGTGTTGAATTTTTAAGAATGATTCTAAAATAACTCTGAAACTCTATGACCTATCATCTGATCTTGGCTAGCGTGTAATCAGCTAAGACTTCTTTCAACATTGCAGTTTTTTGACGAAGATTGAAATTGGTATTTTTAAAATGTCTTCATTTAGAGGGAACAATGTTGATGTAAGAAATTTTTCAATTGAAGATATTCTCACTAGAGAATATGCATTTATTACAGCTGATTAGACGTTATCTGGGGAAATGGAGAATATATTATATTGCTGAACATGAATCGAATTGGATGGATTCTATAGGGTACTACTTTAAAGTCCATTCTCCTTTTTTATTTGTATTTAAGGATGGGAATCATTACTTGTATTTCCTCTTGCCTGTAATATGTTAAATTTTATTTAGCTCAAGGCTATTCTGATCGATTAAAATAATTTGAAAAACTTTTGGCATGATGATATTTTGTTCGTCAAATCAACCGGCTAGAAAGATATCTTGAATTTATGATTAGAAATTGTAAAAGTTTAGATGCTCCTTCGACGTTTTCCAACCTCACTCAGTAAGAACTTTTCACATATAACAACGAAGTGTAGCAAATCTTTCAGCAATTAGTCTTTTATGCTTTCCAGGCAACTGTATCATTCATAGCTACTGATTTATTTGATCCACTGGCAGATGCTTTGAACGTGGCAACCAACAATACTTCTAACTTCTCTATTGGTTGCAAATACTTTTGCTTCAAGGTTTTGTAAACTGAGGTTAAGTTATTATAAATGATTCGGTTCTTATATTCAAGTATTGAACCCACAGGACACTGGAATCATCTCCAGAGAAGTGATTTACAATCAGATTTGTTACAGTGAGAGATTGCATACTTATGCCATCTGATTATATAAAAAAGTTCCAATTTAAAGATCCTTTTCAGTCATAAAAGCCGTGCTAGTTCAATTTGGAGGTATACCGATAAGTTCCTGAGAAGTCGTGAGGTAGTGTAAGTACTACACTGTCTACCATGCTCAATTATATGCCATTGCTCTCAGAAAAATAAAAATGTACAAAGCTACAGCTATTTTCTTATTCCCTGACTGAATCTAATTCTAAAAGTAGCCTGGGATTGTTAGCTTAGCCTGCAGGTTAGCTTAGCCTGCAGTGTTTAGCTTAGCATGCAGTGGTTAGATTGAGATAGCAGTGCTACTGTCGCGAGAGCCCCGAACCACTTTGAGCCTGATAATAAGGACAAGGTGGATGAACGGGCTTGAGATGGCTTGGAGGCATCGCTAGTAGGGCTGAGACTTGCATGTGGCATTTTTCTTTGGAAGCATTCGGCCATCAATGCCAGGAAAATTGAATATCTAGGAACAATACCTAAGAAGCTCATTTTAGATTCGCTCTCAATGAGTAGAAAAGAACTGAGAACAGTTATTGGTCTTCCCACAGGACTCTGCTACCTGCATCATATCATTCATAGAACTGGAATCCGCCAGGATAGCCAATTATCCGACGGTGTAGCATGGTGACCCTGTAAGTGCAGAGAAAGAAAACATCAGATAAGATCCCATTTCAGAATAGTGGGGTCATCGTGATGAATGATTGAATGCACATACACTCAGAGTTGATGTCATTTAGGCCCAAGGACTCAGTGAAGTAGACTCAGAAGATATAAGAAAAATTTTTCATAATTCACGTAACCTCCTTTTCGAATACTTATTGCAGTTGGTCAAAAAACCTCTCTAACGGTCAATTTTATTCCTATACACATAATGCTTATTCCTTTAATTTACTAATTATCTTATCATACATAAACACACAATCACTTCAGATTAATTTTTAAAATATCTGATAACAAATTAATCATTTTGTTTAGAATCGACAAGGCACAATGTACCATCCATCACTAAGATACCAGACATTACATACGATGAGGGTATTTCGTGCAACGACTCTGGTTCCGATTCCGAGAACGCCAGTGGTATAGCGTCTTCCAGCGTGATGGAAAGGCCTCCAAAATCCGGGTCCAGACTGACCCGCAGTTTTAGTGCGCGTATATCGAGGAGTAACAAGTCTGGAACCGAGTCCACGTCCGAGAGCGAATCATCCGGCGGCAGGGAAGTGAAGAACATACTTGGAACGGACAGATCTAATATCAAGTGAGTGAATTTTACATTTCTGATTGTTCAAGGCAATATGACCTTCGAGTGTTCTCTATTTCTGTTGAAATTGTGTGAGTACGTTATAACCACGGTCGTTATAAACGGAATTGATCAGGTGTTCGATTAAACTAGTACATAGAAGTAGGAAAGTACATACATTCCATAAATGAGGCATAATAAATACATCCAAACGAGAGTACGGTTATCTATTTCTTTTGAAATCATTTTGTGACGTTATAACTGAGGTCGTTATACACAAAATTTGTGTTATGTGTTAGATATAATATATATATATATATATATATATATATATATATATATACTTTTGAAAAGAGAGAAAAGAGAGGATGCTTATATTTATAATTTTAGTGTGTGTCAGAAAAACACAAGTGTGAGCCCAGGAAACGTAACAGGGGAAACCATACTATCTTGCGTATGATTCAATAAACGAGTGAAAAAACCTGAGGAAAAACTCGTTTCCTTGTCGCTATTGCACTAGCAATAGCTCGTCTGTTTATATTGTATTAGTCTCGTGTGTACATAAAGAGTACCAAAGATTTTTCTGCTTAGCAGCTTCATTCTCTCATTCTCATCTTGCACTCCATGATTTCCAGACGAAGACAGGGGTGAAAGGAAGGGGGTTTGGGACAGGAATCTGTAACAATGGAAAAAGAAAACCAGCAGAAAATTTTTCAACAATCATACCTGACTCTTATATGTCTAAACTCACTTGAATCTAAGAAAAGATTTTACATAGCGAAAAAGGCCATAAAAAGGACTAAGGAGATAATCAAAAAGTACATAACCTGCGATATTTCCTCTTTCGCGAAGATGTTTTTCCGTTGCAGTGTGAATGTCCTGAAACATTATCACGTCCTTGTTCTTTCTTGTCAATTTTGAAGTATAATCTCGCAAAATCACATCAATATTCAAACTCAACAAAACAATTCCCTCTCTGTTTGACCGAGAGAGCCTCGATGGACAGGTTCGGTCTCTTAAATGATGCCGATTATGATCTATAGATGTTCTAGAATCATTATGAACCGAATAATTTGGGTTGACATCTCCCATATATTATTTCTTCGTGGATCTTGTTTAATTTAAAGAAAAATTTTCGAAACAATTTCGACAGACGTTTTGAAAATATGACTACGAGGTAAATGGAATGCAAGAAAGACCATTGATTTTATAAAATGAGGTGCAAATAAAGCCACACATTAGTACAGTTTTTGCTACAATTTGTTACTGCAATATGCGCATGAAATTCAAAATTGTTCACTATATTCAAAGTTGCAATAATTACGGACACATCCAATGTTAAATATGTGAATTTTCAATTTTTGAGTGTTGTAGGTGATATGACCTTCGAGTGTTACCTATTAGTGTTGAAATATTGTAAGTACGTTATAAACCAGGTCGTTATAAACGAAATTAAACACGTGTTGAATTAAACTAGTGAATAGAATGCAAGAAAGTACATTGATTTTATGAAATGAAGTACCATAAGGAAATTATATTGCTACGTTATAACTGAAGTCGTTATAAACGAAATTGATTATGCGTTGGATTAAATTAGTAGATATATCGCAAGAAATACATTGATTCTATAAAATGAGGCACAATAAGTAAAGCCAAACAAAAGTACAGTTTTGTATTAGCTCACAATATTTCAGTGCGATATGCGCATAAGATTTAAAATTCATTCAATTGCTCGTTATATCCAAAGTTTCAATAAGTGAATTTCTGAAGTACGTCCATTGTCGTTGTTATCGTAAAACGTTAAAATTAAGACTTACTAACGAGCTCCATGGTAAAGTGTGTAGAACTATTGAATAAAGAGCATGAATGCTTATGTAAAGCGTAGAAGAGTTTCGATTATAATACAATGAGCATGGTTAAATGATTTGCTTCTACAATAAGTCATCTGACAATTTCTAGCAATGGCTTTGATTTCTTTCTAGATCTTTCCCCAAAAATTTTTTCCCAACCGTATTCTGCATGTAATTTCTGGCTTTCCCTAATCTCTCTTCCCCTGGTGTTCAGTCAAGAAATCTAACCTAACCTAACGTATTCTCCATGTATTTTCTGGCTTTCCCTAATCTCTTTTCTCCTGGTGTTCAGTCAAGAAATCTAACCTAACCATAACTTATTCTCCATGTATTTTCTGGCTTTCCCTAATCTCTTTTCCCCTGGTGTTCAGTCAAGGAATCTAACCTAACCTAACTTATTCTCCATGTATTCTCTGGCCTTCCCTAATCTCTTTTCCCCTGGTGTTCAGTCAAGAAATCAAACCTAACCTAACCTTTTCCTCTTCTGTTTTTCGAAAGGATTAAAAATACACCCAATCTTTCTGGATCAACAATTTGTACAACAGGTATCGTGTGTTTGTCCGAATCTGTTATTCGAAGTAACTTCTGGCAAGTAAAAATTACGAACTTTTACGAACAGGAGTTAATGAGTACTTGGAATTGAGATTCGATTGCCTTACCGTATTTCTAAATTTGATTAGCATATTGGAGGATATACCTAACGTTAAACTTGAGTATCTAGAGTTTGATTTTCTTCTCTTTGGATCTCCAGATAGGTATAGTTGAGATAATGTAGGTTCGACTTTTTCATGCTTTATTCTGCTTTACTGTTTGTTCCTCCTGCTGTATTGAGTACTACATAGACAATTATTTAACCTTCCCAATTCCTGTTCTCTACTATTCGATATCTTTGGCTAAATGGTCGATTTGGTTGCCAGAGTGCATAATATTTTGATTGAGACTACACATATAATCATTATATGTTTCGAAGGCAGTGCATGCCCTGTAAGTAAATAGGGTTTGCGCCCCAAATGTAAAACATTGATTATATTTCGTGTTTCATTGAAAATCTAACAAATTATAGTATCATTTATGAGTGCCGCCGTTTTCGTTCCTATATAAAGGAAATTTCTCCTTCACACGAAAATTCCTTGAAAAATTGAAAATACTTTGAAGTCACATTAGGAAACGAAGTCTTCGAAGAGAGAGATGGATGTCTTCATATACCTGCATTAGATTTGTTATCGATACATACTTGCGTACTTAACGAGCTTTATACAGCTTCCCAAGGCAACAATGAACATTGAAATTGCACTTTAACTGTGGGCATGTTTCTTACTGATTTCAGGTTAGATAAAAATGGTTCAAGATGTAATGATTTAGTGAAACTTGAAATTCACGGCATAATAAACGCAAATTACTGTGCCAGTTGATACTTCCTGAATGTGACTATTCAAGAAGCGTAATTGACCATGACCTCATGGGTAGTGGACGGTTTTTAGTCTGTTGCGTACCATGACTTATAGCTATGGGAAAATTAGTACGTTAGTTTCGTATAATTCGATGATTATTTCTACTGATATACGAGGTTTGTAAATAAAATAACTAGACTGGCCACTTCGCTTCCGATACACGTGATACGCCTTCAGCATGAGTTTGAACTTGCTAAAGTCATTTGTTTGTCCGTAACGTAAGTTTTCGTGAAACAGGTTCACCCTGAAAATGAGTGGCATCAAATTTTAGCAACGGTGAGCTATCTAATTTTGTCTCCAACTTGGACATAACGCGACAGAAACAGATAAACTTCAACAGTCTTATGGAGAAAATGTTTTGTCAAAATGTTTTTCGGTGGTTGAAGGCATTTTTCATAATGTACAAATTTCCGACCAAACTGTGAGAAATCGACTGCACGAAGGTCAACTCCACTCCAGACGTCCTTTAAGAGTTCCACAACTGACCTATGGAAATCGCGCTGCTCGTTAAGCTTGGTGCCAAGAACACGTAAACTGGGATCAAGAGAGGTGGGCCACGGTTCTCTTCAGTGATGAATCTAGATTCAGTTATTATCCCGATTCGGGAAGAATTCGAATATGGAGGGAACCTGGAAAGCAAAACCGTCTCCAGCATGCTCGAGAAGTTGTTAGACAGGGAGGCGGATCAGTGATGTTTTGGGGAGGTATACGCCTTGGTGGAAGAACTGACCTCGTTTTCATACAGAACAACCTCACGGAAAATTCTTACGCAAATGAGATAGTTTTACCTGTAGTGGTACCCTATCTCCAAACAATGGGTCAAAATCCACTATTCCAACAAGATAATGCCCCTCCTCATCGTGCACGAGTTGTCTTGAACGTTCTTGAAAAGAATGATATCGATCTTCTACCGTGGCCATCCTGCTCCCCAGATCTGAATCCCATCGAGCATGTGTGGGACTCCCTAAAAAGAAATCTCCTGCGTCAATACGTCTTCCATCATGAACAGGAGCTTCGATTAGCAATTCAGGGGGCTTGGAATGAGTTAGGGCCAAAATGTAATAGACAATTTAATATTGAGCATGTCGCGACGATGCCAAAGTGTCATTAATAACAGAGGTGGACCTTCTGGGTACTGAAAAATATAAGTGCTTCCCTATAGTTTCGAAAATATTAGTTCAGGATTTTTTCTGTTTTACCAAATTTCGTCATTTTCAAATTTCAATTTTTTTATAATAGGTGTTTTGGAGAAGTCAAATAATATTTTAATTTAATTTTTTTTTATAATAGGTGCTTTGGAGAAGTCAAATATTATTTTGTTTTCTTGAGAATACATTATATACAATAAATCCTAACAAAACCGAAAGATTTCTATAAATTCGAATCATCAAATTCATATTTTAAAGATATTGGTAAGTGTTCCCTAGACTTGAGGTGTTTATCTCGTAAACACTTTCACAATCGTCATATTATACAAATATTAGCATATAAACACAATGTTATTATAAATGGTATATCTTTGTATCTAGAAAAAACTGCGGAAAACATTAGAAGTTTTTCGTTCGAGAATTATTTGGTTTCACGCTCGAGAAGTTACATGTAATTATAGTTACGTAAAAATGGACAGTGAGGATGCCAAGAATTCCATATGAAACGTGTCGTGAATTAATAATCTGTCGCGAAAAATATCTATGAATATTGAATGGAATATTTCAATTGCTGTCTCTATAAATGTTTACGCCTTAGTGTATTTCATTAGGTTTCAACGACGCTTTATAGGGAAATCGAAATTCAATGAATTTAGTTAGTTTTAGATAGAGTCGTCTAGCGATTACTTGGGTCAATCAGTAGGTTGTCTGCTTTTGAGAGGTTTGCCTACATTCCTGTGAAACAGGGAGAAATTCCCTAATCTATTTAGCGGAGACGATAGAGCTTATACACATTTTTGGGTAGAATGTTTGTGATCATCGCCATCTTTTCCACCACGTTCATTTCTGTTTGGTACATCTACTGTTTCATGGTTTCCTCTTGTCTAACGGTAGCCCTAAATGCTTCACTCCGTTCTTATCTCCAATTTCTGTCCCTACAAGCTTTCTTCATACATGATGTTGACTTTGACTTTAACATATTCTTTATTCAAGTACCAGTTTTACAACTTTTAACTTTACATCTCTTATTGATTTGAAAGGAAAATAGAACAATTTCTGGCTTCTAAGCCGTGATCTGAGGGATGTGAATGTCACTCAAAATATTCAAATTAAGTATAATTCATTTTGTCGTCCTAGCGACGACAGTCTTAACTTATTTATTGTACAAGATTCTTATATCTTATTCGGGTCTTCTCGAAGCCTCTTGTATTTTTTCTGTTCGTCTTCCTCGTAGTCTCGTAGGGTGTTTAATAATGGATTTGGGTATTCGTCAACTGCTTAGAACGCTTTCACCGCTGTCTCTCTGATAAACTCCATCACACTCGGGATCTGCAGCTCACGATGTAGCTGGGAGTTTCGCACGTAACAAGGGGCTTCCACGGTCATCCTCAATGCTTTGTTCTGCACGACTTGAAGCTTTCGAATATGACATTCAGCTGCATATCCCCAGACTGTTGACGCGTATGTCGTCATGGGTCTGATGATGGTTTTGTAAAGCTTCAGCTTGTTTGCTGAGCTCAGATTGCTCCGTCTGTCCATCAGGGGGTACAGGAAGGCTTGGGCTGCCTTCGTCTTGCTCGAGCAGTCTTCCACATGTTGACGCCATGTCAGCCGCCGGTCGAGTGTGACTCCCAGGTATTTGGTCTTATTGACCCACGGGATGGGTTGGCCGTTCATGGTGATCTGCTCCTCAGGGCTACGTCTTCTTCTGGACAGATAGAGGGCGGAGCTCTTCTCTGGGTTGTAGAGGGGATCTTCGGTACTCCTGCTTCCATCCTCCTGGTGGAAGAGCGGATGTCTCCTAGGCGTACCACGAAAGGTATATTCCTCAGGTATGACTGTATCAAGCGCACCAGCTCAGTTTAAAAGTCTTCAACATCTCGAAGAGTAGACCTCCATGCCAATTCCTATCGAACGCCTTTGCGCTGTCGAATAGTGTCATACCGGTTGACTGGTTCTTATTGAATCTATCACTGATGAACTCAACCACTCGGAGAGGTTGCTGGAGTGGCTTTCCCTAAAACCAAATTGCTCATCTGGGATGATTGCGTGGGCCTCCACATGGTACTTCAGGTGTCGCAGGATGATCCCCTCTACAGTCTTGCCGATCGTTGACAAGAGATTGATGGGCCTATAATGCTGTGGAAAGGAAGCAGACTTACCTGGTTTCCTGATGACAATCACATCCGCTGTTTTCCATTTTTCAGGAAAGTGTTGGAGCCGCCGATTCGCGTTGGTGATTGATTCTAGCTGTCCAAGAGCTCGCTGAGGAAGGTTCTTCAGTGCTCTGTTGCTGATCCCATCTGGTCTAGGGTTTTCCTCACTTCGAGACATATGGTTTTAGGTCTTCCAAAGTGAAAGGTTGGATGATTTCGGCGAGACGTCTCCGGACTTTGGCTTTATTTCTCTCCATCTGGTCGAGGTCAGCTTTCGCATAGTTCACCGTGAACTGGCGTTCAGGGCTGTCTGCGAAGGCTTCTGCTTTGTCTGAAACAGAAAATACTAACCCTCGTTCTCCTTCTATGGGTGGCATGGGTGTCGTCTTTTGGCGTAGGATTTTTGCCATTCTCCACAGGTCATCCTCTTCTAAAGATTCAGTTGTATTCTCGTCGGTGTTGTGTCGGCGTTTGGTTTCCTTTGTCCTCGTGCACGCTTCCACTGACTGGCGTAGAGCTGATTCGAATACTCCGACGGTTCTGTCCAGACCGTCGGTCGACTCTAACTTGCCCAGGGGCTGCAGGTTCTGTTCGGCGTGGTCTGTGAAAGCATCCCAACATGTTGTCCTGGTCTTCTGAGTTGTTTTTTCGTTTGAGAAAGCTAAAACGAGAAGAACTGGGTTGTGATCTGATGTAAGATCGTTAACTGCAGTTAGGTTGTATGAAAGCGATACTTCTTTCATAACAGCGATGATTATGGTGAGTTGGTTCTGGAGGTCCATCTACCACCAGGTACCCTTCGTCAGCGTAGTTCCTTAGGATGTTTCCATTCCCCTTCTGCTGTTCCACGATGGATGTTTGCAGTTGAGGTCGCCCGCTGCAATCGTTGGGTAGTCAGCTTCGAACAGCTTATCCAGGTCTGTTTGCAGTAGTGAGCGCTGGGGGCCTTATACACTAAGATTAGTCTCAGGGTTCCTATTGAAGCAGTTTGAATCTCCTCTGCTGTCGCCTCTACGTGCTCCAAATTATCAATTTGTGCAGCGTGGTGTTCCAGGTTCAATCTGACGTAAATGACAGTTTCCCTTCCTCTTCGGTCCTGTCCATCATTTCTGTGCATGGTGTAGTTTGCAATCTTTGCTGAGATGGCTTCGCGAAGATGCGTTTCACTAATCATGATTACATGATGTTGTTCTCAAGCGGAGAACTAAGCATAGAACCCTTTACCCCCATGCTGCACTTATGTTCGATCCTTTATTCATAGTCTGCAGTATGCGTCCTCTCCTAGTCGTATTGAAGGCGTTCCACACTTTCCATTCACCTAGAAATATAAAATAAGTCTTTTCTTACGAACGAATGTATTCAGTTGCGATTCATACCAAATCTTCTAATCTTCAATCCCTTTGGAGTGGGGGAAAAATTAAACCTTTTTTTCAAAAATGTCCTTTAACAATATTTTTCTTTCGTTTAATCTTGAACTGTTTTAGTTTTGCAATTTTTTGTGGTTTGTGTGTGTGGTTTCAAAAATTTCAGAGACCGACTAATCCTTTAGTTTATTGTTTATAAATTTTCATCAATTAACTTCGGTCTGCCAATCAACAATTGTCAATTATTATCCATCTTATATCAACGTCGATTATTATTGTGTTTTAGTAATTAAAAACTACTTCTAAATAATTTCGCTTTTCTATTTTTACGTAACATCCTACAACATTTAATATGATATCAAATATAATCTAGAACTCATTTGTTCAATTATCTTCAACCTAGCGTATTATTAAAGAAAAAAGTTGAATTTGTGTCAGGAAGTAGTTTTGGTTCGGATCAATGTTTCTGTTACGTCATTTGATAATGATTTATAACATTACGTCTTGAAACAACGCTAACGTTTGGTGAAAGCCCAATTAAACTAAATTGATCTTGAATTCTTTGATACTGTTTACACGATGTTTTTTATGGCTCTGGGTAATTATGTTCAACAAAACCGGGAGGATGTTTTACAAATGTAAATGCTTATACACAAGTTGCGTTCTACAACCGAATAGATACTCAAATTTTCGTGTACTTGAAAATAACAAATTTTTCTGAACTAATTTCCTTCAAAAAATTGTAAGTGAAGAATTCCTTCAGGTAGATCCTACATACGAAGGTAGATTTAATTTTTTATTTAATGGAATCAGCTTAGTAAACCTCTAAAGACATTTCTGAATTATTTAAGTTTTGTGGTCTAGAAAAGAAGAAAGAAAAGAACACTTTTCAAACAAAGGACTCTCATAATATTCTCAAGAATAATATGAAATCTATGAACATGTATCATGTTTTTCATTGGAGATATGGAAATTTGAGAATGTTCTAACCAAATTTTCAAACAAAAGATTTGAACAAAAACATGCCTAAGGATAATATGAAAAAAATATCTTCGATATTACCGACGATATGGCCATGAGTCGCCATGAGGACGGCTGGTATAAATAGTATTTTTACGAAATCTAGCTTGAAACACTCTTTACTTCCTACTCTGAGGATGCTTCTTTCACAAATCACCTTTCGAAGAAGTTCTTAAGACTAAGATCATGAGATCTGTCATAAAACAATGCCCTTTGGTCAATATAGTAAGCACCAAACATTTCATTCAATTCATGAACAGAAGTGCCTGTATTATGTGTAAGTGTGCCATCCTGTTGAAACTAGTTTATCTCTACGGTTCGACAAATTCGGTTAAAATATGTACACAGGGTGCTTCAACGAAAACTAACCAGAGGCTATATCTACCAAGATATTAATTTCTGATCAAAACGCAAAAACAGGTAAATTTTTGTTTCAAGAGGGACATCTTTTGTGGTACAAAACTTGCCTGAAATATCAACCCCCTAAGCGGGGGTTGCAATCCTTAAACATTTTGAATAGGGAAGATGGGTCGAGTGATGACTCAAAAGAAAGGTGGTATCTTTGTCTACAACGCCTTGAAGGAATTTCCATTTTTTAATGGAAATTGTAAAAGATACAGGCTGAGAAACTGAAAGATAGGGAAGACTATTTCCCTGAGACTATTCAAGTTTCAGTGAAGTAAAATGGAACAGATCCATGCTGATCAATGGCAGTCATCATCAAGTATCATCCAAATCTCGAATTACAACCCCTAGGGCAGGGGTGACCGCCCTTGAAAATTTGGAAGAGGATAGATGGGTCGAGTGATACCTCGAAAGAAAGGTATTATCTTTCTCTGCATTCCCGTGAAAGAATTTTCATTTTTGATTGAAAACTGTAGAAGATACTGAGTGAGATACTGAAAAAAAGAGGGGACTATCTATCGCCCTGAGCTATTCAAGTATTAGTGCAAAAAAATGGAACAGTTGAAATTTGAGATGTGAATGGTGTTTCGGAAGATGACAGCCTTTGATCTGGAATGAATCTGTTCCATTGTTTTGCACTAATACTTGAATAGCTCAGGGCTATAGATAGTCTTCTCTATTTTACAGTAGCTCACTCTGTATCTTCTACAGTTTTCAATCAAAAATGAAAATTCGTTCACGGGGATGCAGACAAAGACTTTCTTTCGAGGTATCACTCGACCCATCTACCTTCTTCCAAATTTTCAAGGGTGGTCACCCCTGCTCTAGGAGTTTAAATTCGAGATGAGGATGGTACTTGATGATGACTGCCATTGATCAGCATGGATCTGTTCCATTTTACTTCACTGAAAGTTGAATAGTCTCAGGGAAATAGTCTTCCCTATTTTTCAGTTGCTCACCCTGTATCTTTTACAGTTTACAATTAAAAATGGAAATTCGTTCAAGGCGATGTAGACAAGGCTACCACATTTCTTTTGAGTCATCACTCGACCCATCTTCCCTTTTCAAAATGTTCAAGGATTGCAACCCCCGCTGAAGGGGTTGATATTTCAGGAAAGTTTTGTACCCCAAAAGATGTCCCCCTAGAAACAAAAATTGACCTTTTTTTGCTTTTTTTGATCAGAAATGAATATCTTGGTAGATATAGCCTCTCTTTAGTTTTCGTTGAAGCACCCTGTATAGGGATGAACGTTTAGGTTTTTTTCATAAGGTGAAAGTTAAGCACGCATTAAAGCCAAAGCGTCCTTGTCTATTCTTCTTTGTATAAACGTTAATTTTATCTGAACAATGATCTCTACAATTGATTTCATTTCCCTAGCTATCCGGTCAATATAATATCTCTCGGAAAATTACATTCCATTCCTCATCGAACCATGTGCCATCAATTTCTGATCAGAATCAGCGGGAACTAGCTGACGATTTATCCTTATTTTTTATAATTAGAACTTTCATTTTGTCAATATTATCCGATTGCCCTTTCCAGTTATACGCACAGCTCAGGTTAAAATTATTTATTTATTCGAATTAATGAAAAAAAGAAAATTTTAAGGCCACCTAGACCTTTTCGCAATGTCAAACCTTGATGTGTATCAAAACCCGATAGGATGAAAGCATGGTATATGCAACGGATAAACACTCGAAACTCACCATGCCACATATGATCATCTCCAAAGCGTAAGCTTAGAAAAATAAAAGACGGGCGAACCACACGCTCTCATATATGATTCTCGAGAACAGGGAGACATAATCCTGAGAAAATTCGTGTTCTCTTCGCCGCCGACGCATCAGAAGCAGGTAGTTTATGAAAGAGTTGTTAACAAAAGTGTTGTCAGTATTATTATATTAACGCTTCTTTCTTCTATCTCACCAGAAATTTGATTAGTATGGGAACCTCATTAAATAAAGAAAACAAACTTATCGTAAGATACAAGATCATACACAGGAAAAAAGGTAATCAAACTATACATATTCTCCCATACCACAATCACGTTCGTCCTTCGAAATATATTCAATGACGAATATTCCTTATTTTCTTTTACAAATTGCTTAGCTCTCGGTTTATTGAAAGATTAGTATCATCATCATCATCATCATCCATCAAGTGGTCCACTGGTGGACATAGGTCCTCGTCAAAGTTTATCACGTCTTTCAATTTTCGGCTTCGCTTATTTAATTTAGGCATATTCGTTTGGTATCATGTTTCCAACGAGTTGGTTCACCTCTTCGACTTCTTCGAACTTCCTGTCTTGTTGATTCTAATTAATTAATTGAAATTTCCTACAATGAAAACCAAATTGTTAGTTTATAGTTCGGATTATATCAAGGAATCATGGATACCGATATATACGCCTAAGGCTCGTTGTGACTCCTTTCTTCGTAACTGTATCCCCTGCTCGATCCCTACAGAGATCTCTCAAATAGAGCGAAGGGGTATCTTCGAAAGATCACTCACTTCCAACATCTCCCGTTTATGCTTAAGGCGGATCCATACCATACATGTGTTTAGCAAATGAATTGTCGTTTTGATCCCAATTTCACATCACCTGGATTATTCTCCAGTCTTATCTGGCACAGGTGATATCTGAACATGGGCCCATCACTATCTGTGCCAGGCGCCGTGCATTAGTTGAACTGCCTTGAAGTGCCAACTTTGTCCATGTTTTACTTGGTGATGTCCAATGTTGTTACACTAGCCAATCCTCCAGCCTCGCCTTAACAACAGAGACTGAGATCCCAACCACTGGCTCTGCTCCCATTAGTGTGTTCTTAGCCTCTAGAAAGGCTGGCCTATCGTCAATCCCGGTGTAACCCGGAACCCAGAGGAGACGGATATGGTTGTTTATCGCCAGTTCCTCCAGTGCTTGAACGTACTCCCTTACCTCCTTGGAAGTAATCCTGCGTGCGTCCAGAGCTCCCAGTGCAGCCCAACTATCGGAGCAGATCATGATCCACTCATTAGTTGTAATAGTCATGATCTCCGATTGGAAAACAGTTGTATATTTATCTTGTATCAGGTGGAAAACCCTCACATTTCTCTGGCAGTAAACTTTGCTACATGATCCCTCTTTAGTCTTCGAGCCACCCGTACGAAATGTTCCATTCTAGAAGACCTTTTGTCCATCTTTCGTCTTTAAATCTAGTCAGATGCTTTACCCAGTTCCATGTAAGTGTTGTTCTTTCAAGACTCTAAATCTTGTATGATTCATGATGATCTAATTATATTTTAACCTTCTGAAATATCAGGCTGTTGTCGTTTCGGGTATCGTCATTCCTATACTCCATTTCAAATCTTTCCTTTATTTCTACAAAAGCTTGATAACAATACAAAAACTTGATCAACTTTTATAAGAACGAAACGTTTCAGTTTCCATTGAGAATTATTTCTTTGAATACATGGTTTTGAAAAACATATATCTATTATGTTAGTAGTAATACCTTAGGGCTTCGACTGCTTTATATCTATTTCCTAATTGTCTACAAAACGCTATTTAGCCAGCAGCCGACACGCAATTTATAAATGCTGCATCTACCATAATAAAGCATCATCGTTATCAGTACCATTGTTCACCAGCCGAGAGGAGAGAAGACTTATTATAATCGCAATCGCCCAATCGTTTATTTTCGCCGGCATAAAATTCCCTGTTGGCTTTTGATTCCGCACGATGATACTGGCGGGCACGTCGGCAATTAACCTAGCTTCTCTCCGCCCGTCTGTCTGTCCCTGTCGGATTAAAAAGTAAAAAGCGCTCCTATATACTGCCCATTTATTCTACTCGAAATGAATCCCTCGGGCTTTCGCGTTCTTCTTTATCTTCATCTAGACGGCTATGGCGGGTACGCAGTGGCGAGTATATCGTAGTGGTGCATGCAGATAAGCGGGATCGTAGGCACCATGGTAGTCTAACATTCTTTGAACCTCCCTGTAGGATGTACTATTTCTAGAAGACTGAAATCTTTGATCAAGCAGTCCGTTCTCGATTTTGGGAAATGTAAACAAAAACTTTGGGACTTAGGTCTGGACTGTATGCAGGATGATGTAACAATTCGATGTTTGCTTGCATTAAAAATTCAATTGTTTTTAGGGCTGTGTGCGAACTTGCATCGTCTTGGTGAAGGACGATTCAGGGTAGATTTCTGGAACCTCATTAACGAGTTGCGGTGAACAAATGGTTGTGTACTAATCGGCAGTAACTCTTCTCTGGCCTTGTACTGGAATTGTTGCTACATTACCTGTTTTTGAAACAAACGTTGCGACCATCTTTTTCGAAACGCTTCAGCCACGGATGACTTTTGTCGGTTTTTCTTCCCTAAATCCCTAAATTTATTACCACTGACAATGTAGTGAAGGCTTTTAGACTTTCCAATGTTAAAACGATCCAAAGTTTTCTATATCAATTGCAGTTTCCATTTCCAGAGGAAGTAATGGTACAATTTTTCATTGCCAGCTAGCACACTTCGATATTTGTTTATTGAGGTTGGAGGTGGATGAAGTGAACAGCTTTTTTAGTGAAAATACAAGCATCCAAATTCACACTTTGCAAAAATATGCGCTGTAACGCCTAGAATGTGGCTGGAATTTGAAAAAGGAAAATTTATTATACCCCAAAAAAACTTGGTAAATTTATATGAAGAAAAAGAGTCCATAGATATTTTTAATACCTCAAATTTTATGATTTATGATTTTCCTATACGAGTTTTTGTTTCATTGTTGTTTGCAAGAACCGTCTCTTCAATTTTACAATTTTTTTTTCGTTATACCATAAATGACATTCTATACTACCATAATTCTTTTTTAAAGAAATTTGTGAAATTGTACGAGGGATGTCTTTTATATTTTGCATGCTGGAACATAGAGCACACCATAAATCAACTGTCTGTATTAAAAATGAGACTTTATGATTTGTTAATACAAATCTAAAATTTCAGTTCTATGCGTGCTGTGTTTAAGCCAGAACAAAGTGTCGAACTTGATAAGTTAGTTGAAAAATGGAATTGAACCGTGAGCATTTTCGCTCAATAATTTTCTACGATTTTCAGAGACAATTACCAAAACAAGAATATCTCGGCAAGTTGGTTTCTGTTTTCGGAATTAAATCACCTCACCAGTCAACAATCAGAATTTAAACGCAAAAGAGTTAGGCTTTTCGACGATCCAAAGGCAGATGCGCTCAAGGAAATGTGGATGCTGTGTGTAAGATTTTCCATGCATATCGAGAGTTTAAGGCATCATTGCGGATTTCAAAGATTTTTACACGAAGAATTTCGTGAAATAGTATGTCTTGGGATACCGCATCTGTTGACCTAGGAACAGAAAGCTGCAAGGGCGAATTGATGTCAAAAAATTCTGAACCGTTTTAACTCTGGAAAGTTTGAAAGCGTTTGCAACATTGCCAGTGGTGATGAATCTTGGATTTATTTATACGAGTCAAGAAATGAGCGCCAATCTTTTGTTTGTTCCCAGAGGAGGAAAAACCGACAAAAGTCATCCGCGGCTGAAGTCTCTTCAAAAAGATGGTCGCAGCGTTTGTTTCAAAAACATGTCGTGTAGTAACAATTCTTTACAGGATCAAAGAACAGTTACATGGATACACAACCATTCGTTCATCGCAAGACGTTAGTAAGCATCGAGAATCCAACCCCAAACAGCGAAGCATTTTTCGCTAAGACAAAGCAAGTGTACGGTTTAGCCAACAATTTTTTTTCACTTCCCAAAATCAAGAACGGACAGCTTTGCAAAGGTTTCTGTCTTCAGAAGAAGCTGTTGATGCCCTTTCATAAGGCTATTTTGATAGTAACAGCAAACGATTAGAGTAACTGCTTCCTGAATTGGTTCGGGGCAATACAGAAGTGTATTTTATTTTTGCGGAGAATACAAGATACGATTGTCTTTAAAATCTCTCAATTGTTGTATTCTAGCTCTATATGCAAAACTTAAAAGACGTCCCTCGTATCTACTTCTATAATATGTAATAATATGATATACACCGTTCTCTTAGCGTCAAAATGAAATATTCTTCATTGAATCAATAACGGTGAATAATATTTACGTTAAAGCAACTGAATTCGACGTTACCAGAGATCAAATATGTGATTATAGTACTGTGAGTTATCGAATATTTGGAAAGAATTATGGTACAAAGTACGCACGGGTACAAATAAAACAATAATTTGGATTTACGTTGTGGTAAATTGAAATTTTTTCAATTTTGTTAAAAGTTGAAGCACTCATTTGGGGAGGATCGAGATTATTAGGTTCGCAACTAAGTTCTCCCTGTTTGTCAATAGATGGCTCCAGCAGTAAGTGCTGGTCGATTTTTGCAAATCAAGAACGTCTTGAACAAAACATATGGTAAACAAACCGCTGTGACACATTAGTGATTTTGTTTTTGCGTCATATACTTTTAGTTGTGAGAAAATGTCTGATTTTGTGCCAAATAATCGTCATTTGCGGGTAGTGTTGATTTACTGAGATGCTGATCTAAGTGAAACAACGTGGCGGAATTTGGTTCCCGATGTTTTCGACGTGGACGACCGTCCCCGTGAAGGAAGGCCAAAAATCTTCGGAGATGCCATTTCCTAGCGATTGCTTCCGTTGGGAATGATTCAAAAGCAAGAAAATTGGGTTCCTTATGATTTGAAGCTAAGTGTTCGCTTGTGAACAAAAGCTCCATCGGCAAGAAAGAAAGGGTTTTCTTTATCGCATCGTAACGGGTGAAAAAAATGGAGGATTGATTACAGCAATCCAAAGAAAATAAAATCTTGGGGACTACCCGGTCATGCTTTTACTCCATCGCCTCGGCCGAATATGCACGCTGCGAAAACTATGCTGTTTATTTGGTGGGAGCAAGTCGGTGTTATTTATTATGAGCTGTTGAACGAAACCATCACTGGGGAACGGTATCGAACTCAATTGATGCGATTGAGTAGAGCACTGCGTGAAAAACGGCCACAATACGAGCCGAGACACGAAAAAGTAATTCTACAGCATGACAACGCACGGCATCACGTTGCCAAACCCTTTAAAACCTACTTGGAAACGCTCAAATGGGAAATCCTACCTCACCCGCCATATTCCCCAGATATTGCACCATCCGTTTATTACTTGTTCCGTTCGATGGTACATGACCTGACTGATCAGCAGTTCCGCTCATATGAAGAGCTCGAAAAATGGCTTGATTCGTGGATAGCCTCAAAACACTTCTACCGTCATGGTATTCGAGCTCTGCTAGCTAGCGATGGGCAATATTTTGAATGATTCATTTGTAATCATTCTTCACAATAAAGTTGTATTCTCATATAAAAAAAACAGCGAGAACTTTGTTGCGGACCTAATACACCACAAAACTCAAAGTTCAATAGTTTTTGAGGCTCTATTCCGTGACTAACCAACTGTGATAGATAGATTCCAATATTACGAATTGTAATTCCAAAAGAAGTAGCAACTGACCAGGGACCGAATTTATTTCAAAAATTTTTGAGGAATCTTGCCAACTTTTGAACATCATAAACCTAAATTATGCTGCTTATCATCATGAGACAATTGGAGCTCTTGAGAATACACACAAACAACTGGGTGCGTATCTTAGAATATATACTCAAGAACATCATGAAACGTGGAGCTATTGGTCATCTTTTGGGTGTTCTTCTTTTAATAACACGGTGCATACATCACAAAAATACACTCCGTTCCAGTTGGTATTTAGTAGAACTTGCGGAATGCCATCAAGTATTAGTCGCACCCCGACCCAATCTATAATTTGGACCATTATTCCTTAGAATTGAAATGTAGACTTCAAGTATTTTGATGAAGCTAGAAAAAACTTAGAAAAATCTAAGGCAATCAGAAAAGGAAAATTCGATCAACATACTTAGCTGAAAAATTATAATGTTGACGAAATTCTTCTTGCTCGAAATGATTCGGGCAAAAAGTACGAAGATTCAAAGGTCCGTACGCAGTAGTCGGAGAAGATGACCCAAACATCTTCATAGATGTAGATGCTAAAATAATTAAGATACATAAAAATAGAGTTAAGTGGTATGTAGGTTAGTGTAAGCGAAAAATTTTATTTTTCTCGTTTCAAATAACAATTTTTTTTCAATTGACGGGGAAGGTTTGATGGATACATTCCAATATGAGTGAATTATAATAAAGGAAATTCATTGAATTGATATTAGGTTACAATTCAATGAACTAGGAAATACACTACCCCACAAAAAAATCACCCTACTTTTACAACAATACTATATAAACTTTTAGGTTAGTCATTCAAGAGTCGCTTGGTAACTTACAGAAGTGTAAAATAAGAAGATATCATTCAAAAGAGATGAGTTTATGGTGGAAATTATCAACAATCTTAATGAAAAATTAAAAAATTCCACCATCTTCAAATATTCGCGAAGAGACCAATCAACTAGCATCGAATGGTTACTAATCATTTTCAAAAACGAGTGTTTCCTCCCCGGGCCCTAATTACTGAATTGAGTCACTGAGTTCCAAATTTGAGGAAGCAGATTTTCTAGTTGTTGGAGTGTTCTACAAGGCATTCTACGTTGCTGAATTTGCCACTTCATGTTGTCCCAAACATGTTCTATGGGATTCAAGTCGGGACTTCTGGCTGGCCATCTTAAAATATCAATTTCGGCATTTTGCAGAAATTCTGTAACTACCCTTGCTGCATGAGGTCGTGCATTATCATGCATATAAATGAAGTTTTCGCCAATCAATGGGCCAAAGGGTACAACATGAGGTTCAAGGATATCTGCGATATATCTGGCCGCTGTTATTCTTTCATTATTCACTAGGACTAACTCAGTTCGACCAATGAAAGAAATGCCAACCCACACCATTACTGAGCCTCCTCCGAGGTTTTCGGTTTGCCGGATATTGCATTGCTGATACCGTTCCCCAGATCGTCTGTAAACAGGCATGCGTCTATCATTTAATACTAGACAGAACCTGGACTCGTCGGAAAAGAGAACATTCGACCATTCTGGAATTCACCAATTTGCATGTTCCCTCGCAAACTGAAGTCTTGCAACTCGATGCTCTCGGGCTGGTAGAAGCCACCCTTGGTCTGATATCGTCATCTCTGAGCCTGTTCCTAACAGTTTGCAATGAAATATGCACATTTCTGGAAAGTACAAGTTCATTTTGTAGCATTCTAGCCGTACAGTACCGAACTCTTGGTGCAGTTAAACGAAGCCAACGATCATCAACAGGTGTTGTTATCCGATTTCTTCCCTGTCCGGCCCTTCTTCCATATTCCCCTGTTTCGTGGTACCGATTAATTGCTCTTGAAATAGAGCTTCGTTTAATATTCAACAAGTTAGCCACGTAACGTTGGCTTCGCCAAGAGAAATTGAATGAATACTGATAGTCAAATAAACTCATATTTGTTTCAGACGTATTTGAGATCATATGGAAACAAATGTTGCAACATAGATGAGATATTTTTCCCCTCATATGTCCAAAAACATATCTTGACAAAGAAACTGCGATCGAGCTGCTTAATCGATTGTGGAATTCAGAATACCAGGTGATGCGACAATTTTTGTGGTATGTGTATATCCATTGGAACACCCGAATTGCTAAGCTGCAAAAAAGTGCGTGGTTAGTGTATTAATTATATATCAGAAATAGTTCCGAATGTGCACACTCGGCAATAATGATTCGGTCGTATAAAGTTGAATATACGACGATAGTATAGTGATAGATATACTAAATCAGTGTTAACATATCACGTAGAAGTAGAATGGGTCATCAATATAGTTTAAGTGGGTAACAAAACCCCTCCGTGTCTCTATTACCCTTTAGGATCTTCCGTTTCACCTACAACGTAAACAGAGATAAAAACTCTGTTTACCACACAACAACTATCGTCAGACAGGAAATTTGTGCGGAACTATCGGAGCACGAGTCATATTCGCGTTTTTCCGGCTTCCTTATGTTAATATATATCCGTCTACATCTACTAAAAGAGGAGTTAAGCTCAAGCGGAAAGTTAACTTGAAGAGTAACCTGAAACCCGAACCGCTCATTACTGTCTTCCCGACTCTACGTCGTCGAGAGACGACCAGACACGATGGTACCACCGAAAGTCTGAATGTATCGCAATTTCTCTACGCCATGTACCGGAAGCCGTGTAATTGAAGTACCTGCAACAACGCGAGAACTTTCGTTGGTACTTGCGGTTGTAAACGTTTCGCCAACGCACGTAGCCTGTTCGATATGGACCGCTGGAAGGAATATCGTAATGAAAAAACCGTAAACATTATACTATGAGATATAGCATGTTCCAAGACTTTGTGGACTTCTCTACAGGTATCAGTGGCGTTTCAGTGAATGAACATGATAAATAACAGAAGCGCTGAATAATCTTCATGCATAATTCATCGGGTACGGGTGTTTATTGAAAAACAAGGAGTAGTCTATTCAGGGAAGAGGTTCTTACAATACGCTTTGGAATGAAAGAGAATAACTGAAGTTATGAAGGGAAAAAATTGATTGTGTGAAAGATCATAGATGTTGTATGTATGTTATAATCTGGGCATGCGGTAATGCTTCCGCTAAAATGAGCAGGACGCACGACCGTAGTATATCCTTTCCTCGAAACTTTGCAATAGCTTTTCGAACACTATAGCATCGTTGTTGATGAAACTGCAGGCTTGTATTTTCTGATACCTAAAAGATTACACTAAATTACACACACCGCCAAAAGTCTTGGCTCACCCAGGGATTTTTGAATAGGGAATGAATGGAAAAATTTTAAAATGGGTTTCATCGCTCACTTCATTAAGAGACGATAGAACACTTTCATCCATTTGTTTTTCAGTTTTTACACAGAAAAAACGGAGTGTGGGGGATTGATTCATTCTTCTTTCAACTTCAAACAGTCCAAAAATTTAAAATATTAATCGTAAATAGAGGAGTAGATAACACCATAAGGAAATCAGTGTAACGTATTCTGTCGGAAGGCGCATAGAGACTCTCCTCGGCGAGTCGATCGTCTTGGGTACGGCCAGCAGGGTATTCCTTCATGGGGGGAGTACTATCTCCTCTCCTCTGGAATCTTGTGCTGGACGTGCTCCTGGCGGCCCTCGCCGGTGCTGGGCACTTTGCGGTGGGTTATACCGACGATCTTGTACTCTTTGTTCGTGGAAAAAACCTAAGCACCATATGCGAAGTTGCGTAAACGACTGAACAATGGTGCAGAGAGAACGACCTGTCCGTTAATTCAAACAAAGCGGACATGATTCTATTCACTCGCAAAAGGATATTACCGCATTTCAAGGCACCAATTCTTTCAAACGGGAAACTAACACTAGAAAAACAAGTGAAATACCCAGATGTGATGCTTGACGCTAAACTGAATTGGGACACACATCGAAATACACTCTGGGTTTGCCGGAAGTTATTTGGGCCCACAAGAAGACAAAACAAACATAATATATTTGTTATACAGGACAGTAATAAGACTGCTCCTGACCTATGCGGCCATCGTATGGTGACCTTCACTGGACCGGGAGACGAAACGGAACAAAATACGCTAGATCCAAAGGCAAGCATGTCTAGCAGTCACAGGAACCTTGAGATCCACACCCACATGGAGTGTCTGCTGGGCGTCCTTTTCTACACATAATGCTGGAGAAGACGGCCATGAGAGTCTCATTGAGGCATGTGATCCGATTTCTGGGCACTCTATATCTTAACCTAAACTAACCTAACCTCAATGAAATTGGAGAATTCCGACCTGGCCTTCTCACAAGAGGAGATCGAATAAGAGCCACCTACCACTTTGAGGAACCCTTTCAGGTCGTCAATCCCCAAAAGAAATTTGGTCCCTACTCGTCCCACAGTGTCCTACCTGGTTTGCTGACGGGTCCAAAATCGGGATGGGTGCAGACATCGGTGTCCACGACCCATGAGCAAACATTATTTGCTCTAGGACACCGCGCCACCGTAACCCACGCAGAAATATATGCCATTCTCCTATACGTGCAGGAAAACCCACACAGGAACTACAGAGATGCGTACATCTGCATATGCTCTGGCGGTCAGATCGCCCTGGGATATCTGAAAGATCTAAGGGTTACATCCAAACTAGTTGACGAATGCAGAGCAAGACTTCAACAACTCAGTACAACACAGTTACGAGTTACTCTTCTTTAGTGCCCAGCCCAACAGGATATCGAAGGGAATGAGAAAGCAGCCAGCACTGCCGAAAATGCAACAAGAGCTAATTAAACGATTTCAGCATTTGAATATGGAAACTCCTGTCCGTTACAATTTCTTCAGGACTTTTCCCTGGGTACTTGATGGTAATCTTGGATTTAACATTGACCTTGATCTTCAGGCTCATTTGAATTTCTATTTTTCAAAAATGCACTTTCTTATTTTCGATTTTAGAAGAAGCGGTAAAATTCTGTTTATGTATTACTTCGATCATTTTTTTGATAACAAATTCCTTCTAGAATATCGAGAAAGTTACTCTATGGTAGTCAATGCCGCATTAAGTAAAGGAGATTGATGGTAATTAAGATTATGACCGATTTGCTTAGTAGTTTAGCAAAAATTCTCGGATTTTCAGAAAATTTTCGTCATCTTGCCTTCGCCATATTAAATTTCGAATTTTCAAAACTGATTCAAAGTTCAAAATCAGTTATTGCTACAGGTTCTGTACCCTAAAATTGGCGAAAATTTGTTGTCTGAGACCAGCATACTTTTGTGGATAATATCAGAACACGTCTGTTTTCTTAGCCTCTTACGCGATAGCTAGGGGAATTGAACTTTTTTGGCGCAATTGCTGTTCTTCAGTACTCTTTAGAATAATTGCAAAACAATTACTTTCGCTGTTTGACCTTGTGACAGTCATACTTGAACGTAAAGTTTTCAAACCTGCTATAAGTAATAGGGGTTCCAATGTGAAATATCAAACTTGACCTTGAAATAAGCCTGAAGGTCATGGTCAAGTTCAAATTTAAGGTCCTACCAGTCGCACAGACTTTTCATATTTTTTTGACCCATTTTTTCTTTCGTGGAAACGATGTCTGTCATACCACAGGTGTGACCGCCCAAGATGATTTAATGTGTGTGTTCACTCGCTTCTTGAAGGCCAAATTTTCAGTTTTCGGAAAGTTGTACGATGGATGAGACTTCCACAGCATACTGTACACCAAGCCTTTCAGTTCTTCAAAGCATTTACCATACCTGTGGGGAAATGAAAGATCAGCAACTTTTGCCTTTGAGCGAAAGGCTGCAGATCACACGTGGTCCCGGGTGGTTGTTGAGGCGCATTGCTCTCTTATATTATCTATTGGATGTAATGAATATTTTAGATCACAGCCCCACACATGGGAACAGTATTCCAGGCCAGGTCACACCTGTGACATCATGATTAGAGGAGGTTCTACAGCAGAGACTTATCTGGAAATATCTCGTTGAAATTGACCATGTTCAACCGACCCCATTCTGATATCTACTCCAAGTATGAATTTAGTGACATGCTCTGTGGGTGTGACTCCATAATTGTTACAGGACGCTGACTAGAAAATAAGGACACCAGAGTACAGTTCTCCGCAAACCCGAATAATTTCTTGTGGGTGGAAAGGAGCAGATCATTAATCTACATTAGAAAGAATGGAGCCCTGGAGTACTCCTGCATTAGGATTAACCTGAGAATATTCACTCGATACACCATCAACTACTAATCCAACCAAGCAATTTTGCGGATAGTCCATATGCGATTATTCTATTCATCATGGCTACGTGCCAAGCCTGTCGAAGAGCAATGGAGGTTACCATTTGGTCGTTATCTTGAGAAACCGTATTGTCAATCACTGATGATACCCTGTAACTCGAGATATTTTATGAGCTCGTCGTTTATCACTCTTTCCATTACTTTCTCTGAATTTTACTTCAAACATATTCGATTGAACATGTGGGATTTTTGGTGGCACTGCGTTTGATATATCTGAAACAAAAATTTGCGAAAATATTTTCGGAAAGAGATCCGTCTCTAATCAAAGTTGGGAAGGTGAATTGCGAAAGTTGTTGCTGAATGCCTTTGCCATAGATTGGCTACTCCAAGAGGCTCCTCATTCTTCCATTGAAGTAGGTTTTCGCTTTATCAAGCGTTGAGCTACAAATGTTCCTGAACTACGCATATTCAGCATTTGTTTCATCTGTTGGATTTTTTCCAGTTCTTATGAGCTCTGTTTTTAACTGTGACAGCTCTTTGACAGTTTTCAGTGAACCAAGACGTTTGCGCGGATGTTTTTTTCGTGTAGTTTGGAATGTAGAACTCCATGCCTGCAAGAATAACCTCTGTGACGGACCCAGTTAAAGGGAAAATCGAGAAAATCTCGCGCAGCCCCTCCACCTGGCTAGATTGTAATGTCATATGTTCCTGGAAGGCGTTAGATCTTCATTGCGAGGCTGTACGACGTTACGAGTAGTAGAACCGAGGTTGTGATCGGTGCTGCCTGAGAGTACTGAGATCTATAAACGGAAATCATAAGGATCTGAAACATTTAAGATTTCGAGAGTATGGGAAAACTCGGTTATATTGTCAGGAATTCTGGTTGGCTCATCGACAAGCTGTCCTCCTGCTTCGTCTACCCTTTTTGTATATCACATCAATCTTTTAATTTATTACTCTTATTCCAGTATTTGTTGAAAGTTATGATAAAAATATTTCGACAAAAATAGAATATTTTCGTACCACAAGATATTGTGTGCAGTAAGATACTTGTATTGATAAGAGTCAGCGTGTCAAGAAGTCATTTTTTCTTTTGAGGTTACAGAGTCAGAAGTCATATCAACTGTTCGTAAATTAAATAATAGCTCTTCCAGCGGTTTCGATAAGGTGCCCATGAGTGTGATCAAAATATGCTTTAACCTTGTGGCAGCGCCACTTGGGCATACCGTTAACGGCTCTTTTGAGTATGGTGTTTTCCCAGAAGCGCTAAAGGTTGCTATCCTGGTACCACTATATAAGAAGGGTAGCCCTGATGAGTTAGGGAACTTCAGGCTTATTAGCCTGCTTTCTTCGATTTCTAAAATCTTCGAGAAGATTTTGGCTGATCGTCTGATGAGGTTCTTCGCAAAATTTGAGATAATCTCCAAATGTCAAAATGGTTTTGTTCCTCGCAAAAGTACTATGACAGCTCTGTTTGAATTGTCTCAGTTTATAGTGAATGCGCTAGAAAACAGAGAAGTACCTATTGGTCTTTTCCTTGATCTCTCAAAAGCGTTTGATTGTGTTGATCATACTATTTTAATTGAAAAACTTGAACGATATGGGATAAGAGACAACCAGCTTCTGATCATCAGGAGTTATTCGACTGATGAGAGGCAGAGAGTCGTTGTTGACGTTGATGGTGTTCGGTACTTTACTTCTGATATGACTGTTAACCTTGGTGTGCCACAGGGTAGCACCCTAGGGCCATTACTTTTCATATTGTACATCACAGATTTCCCTGATGTTATCTTAGACATTTGGGTGCCGGGACTTACAGTCGGGTTGGTTGCCTCTCATAATGTTGAAGATGATGTGGTGGGAGCTTGTCGCATTATGGATGAAGTAATTAACTGGTGTGTTGCTAATAGGCTTATTCCTAATGTTCAGAATACTGAAAGTATTCGTTTTGTGGGTGCTCCTCCTCGGGTGGCTGGGCTGGTTGGTGTGTCAGTTGAGATTGTATTCTCGATGAGTGTTAGGTTCTTGGGGGTTCAACTTGATGATCAGGTCAAATGGAGATGGCATACTGAGCATTTTGTATAAAAATTAAATTCCGTTTTTTTTCTTTGACTGTTTCGTTCCCAAGTCTATACTCAAGATTGTCTGCCATGCTAATTTCCAATCCCTGCTGACGTATGGTATACTTTTCTGGGGCAGTTGATCGAGCGTGGATAGGTTTTTTTTTTGAGACAGAAATATGCAATGAGAATAGTTGAGCAACTTGGCTATCGTCAGTCATGTCGTGACCATTTTCGTGAATCTAAAATATTGACAGTTTATGGTTTATATGTTTACAGAGTACTATTATTCGTGAGAAATTATGAAGAATATTTCTGCTCTTGTAAAACCCGTAATGAAACTAGGAGAGTTCAGCGATTTCTGTACCCCCGTCGTAGTTTGTCTCTGACTGAAAACACAACTTTTTATATGAGAATGAGATTGTATAATGGACTACCTAGTGGGTTACAGAAAATTTCTAATGAAACATATTTTCAGGATAAGATTATTCAAGCTTTTAATAGACTGTGAGCAATATTTCGTCAATGAGTTTCTCAAGTATTGTGTTAAATGTTAATTTGTTGGTTGAATGTTTTGGCTATTGTATTGGTTGAAAATAGGCAATCGTCTTGGTCGGCGTGGTTGGCAAGCTTGTTCTCTTCGCAAAGGTAACCAGGGTTGAGATATCTGCATTGGTCGTCATCGTATTGGAATAGATTGCTACTCATTGTAAGGTAGGTATTTTAGGAATTATAGTTGTAAAGTTTTTGGATGGAATGGAATATAAATGGTAATGGTTGAATCGATCGGGGTGTACAAGGGAATATTCAATACGAAAATGATCCTTGTTTTTGAATAGTAAGCTTCGACTTCAATTAGATCATAATAATTGTGAATATTTTTTCGTCAGAAAATATCAATTGATTTTTCGAATGGTTCTCTAAGAGAATCGTAAGAATATGGCCTAAATCGATTTTTGAGATAAGACTACGATGAAGACAGCCTAATTTAGCTAGAGTAATTGAATTTTCCAAATCTTCAAGAATAGATCCGATTGTGTCTAAGTTAAATTTCATTTGAGCGAAAGTGTCTATAATAGAAAAATACTGGGTGTTATCATTTTTGATCTCTTGAATTCTTCTAGAAATTATGTTTTGGTTATGCAGCATTAATGAAAGAGTTTTATTATTATTCTCAAGAATTTCGTGAGTTAATGAAATTTGGTGATTGACAGTAGAGATAATCCGTTCCTTATTAGCTTGTAATTTTTCAATAGCTTTATCGTAGCGCTCGGCATCATCGGCGTCTAAATTTCCTGAAATGGCTTTAATAATATTGCCCAGACCATTAACTAATCCGCGTTTCTTCCGTTTTCTATCTTCGAAGGGATATACAGATTTGAATTTATTCCAAATGTAGTTGATTTGATATTGTATATGTTGTTCCAAAGTTTCTGTAGGGTATTCGGATGTATTAAATCGATTTGAAAGAGAAGATTTAAAATTTCTGTATTGTTTGACTAGAACTTTTATTTCGTTTTCAATGGGGTACAGATCGACATAATGGAGGAATTTATGAGTTCCGATTTTGACTTTAGCTTCGCCAACAAGAAAGGGAGGATACCAGGGTTTTGTTTAAGATCCACTATTTTGATCGGTTCCAACATGGACCGGTGGATCATCATCAGGATCAGGTTCCTGCAACAAATTTTGAGGTCTTTTAGCTCTCGGTTTCTTAAAAATGTTTTGTGATAAGTACTGCGTTCAGTTTTTATTTTAAGTTCTTCATTTTCTTGAACTTTTCTTTGATGAAGGGCGCTTTTAGTTTGTTACCGCGAGTTTTGACGTTTTTTCGAAAAACTGTCGATTGTTCATGGTAATCAATTGGTTTTTCACGCTCTTCGTTTGCTTTACCTATATATTTTCCTTCTTTCTCTCGCTAATTTCGTGAATAGAGTTATAAATTAGTTGGGTTCGTTCTTTGTGGTTTTGCATGTAATTGTTCATAATTTCTTTGTCTACGTCAATTTCGAAGGGTCTTTGGTGTTTAGATGACCGCTGATAATATCGATTGGTTTTGTTGTGTTGTAGAATGAATACTATGGTTGTATCCAAAATTGCATATGGCATTAAATCGGCAACTGGAATATTTGGTTTTCGATTTTCAATACTCTCAAATGTTCCAGAATGGTCGAATGAAAACGTTCTACAGGTGAATTGCTATTTGAATTTTTAGAGGTGGTTATGTGAATTTTGATTTTATGAAGATTGGCAAAATCCATGATTGTCGAATTGTTGAATTCTGTGCCAGAGTCAGTGACTATTTGTAAAGGTAATCCATAAAATGATATGAAGGATATTAACGCTTGTACAATTGCAGGAGCGTTAGCACCTATTAATGGAAAGGCTTGACCGAATTTTGAAAATTTGTCCAAAATTGTCAAAAACTTTTGGCTATCTGCTTGAAAGACATCAACATGTACTACTTCAAAGGGTCGTTTTGGAGTTGGGGTAATTTGAAATTCTATCTTAGGTGGTCTTCGATCATATTTTACTCTCTGACAAATTTCACAGTTATTAATGTAAAATCTGACATCATTTGATAAATTTGGCCAATAATATTTTCGTTTGAGTTGTTCAATAGTTTCTACTATACCTCGGTGATTAGTTTTTGTCTCATGGCTATAGCAAATCAATTCCTTTTGTCGATCTTCATTTATAATATTTTCTAACCTTTTGTTGCACTTCAAAAGCTTGAAGGCGAGACTTTTGAATGTTTGTCTCATGAGATTTGAAAGTTGTTTATATGTTTCATCGTTGCCATTACTTTCGAAATAAAATGCATAGGTCTTTTTCGGTTCACCAAAGTCTCTAAAAAATGAAATGATGGGGGTAAGATCGTTCTTAAGAATGTAAATATTCCAAATATTCTTTTTGTTTCGATCCCATAAACATTTTTTTGTTGCTTTTCGGTTAATCAGTGAAGGAATTATGTGCAACTGATTCTGAAAGATATTAATTGGAGATTCCGTTGGGCTTATTCCTAAAATAGGGTCCTCAGCATTTGTATGCACGGTTTGTCCATCGTCAGTTATTTTTCTTCTGCTTCCGGGTTCTGATCTTCGATTTCGTCCGGATCTGGGATGTCATTTATGTTATTTGACATGGAAGCTGTTTCCATATCCCGATTTACCTGTTTCATATACTGAAAGATTGGTAAATCATCGTCTGATGAAGAATTATCTGCTTCTGTAGGGTGAATCTCAATCCTAGATAAAGCATCGGCGTTAGTATTAGCCTTGCCCTTTTATAGCATATCTCATAATCATACTCTTCTAGTTTGAGTCTCCAACATGTAAGTCTAGGATTACAGCCCTCTTTGAGAGACATAAGCCACTGAAGAGGTTTATGATCGGTCACTATTTTGAATTTTCTCCCATATAGATATGGTCGAAAATGGCTAGTTCCATAGATTATCCCTAAGAGTTCTTTTCGATAGTACTGTAATTTCTTTCACTATCGTTCAATGTGCGTGAAGCATATGCAATTGGCCGGTCGTTACCAATGGCTCCCTGCGATAAAACAGCTGCAACTGATACGTTACTTGCATCAGTAGTAAGAATAAATGGTATTTCGAAGTTGGGAAATTGTAATATAGGGGCATTACAAAGAAGAGATCTGCAGTAGTCAAATGCTCTTAGGAAAGCATCATCGTGTATGATTTTTGCTTTCGCTTTGAGACATTGCGTGAACGGTTTAGTTATTTTTGCGAAGTCTTTTATGAATTTGCGATAATAACCTAACAATCCAATAAATCCTCTGATTTCTTTGACTGTTCTAGGAATCGGATATTCCATGATTGCCTTTATCTTATCGGGATTAGGTTTGACACCTTCGGGAGTGACAATATGCCCTAAAAATGCAACCTCTTTCCTTAAAAATTCTGTTTTATCGAGCTGGATTTTAAAATTTGTTTCACGAAGACGTTGAAATACTCTTTTGAGATTTACCATATGCTCTTGTAATGACGTCGAATAGACAATGATATCGTCCATATATACAAGACAAATATCATTTTGTAAACCTCTTAACACGTCGTCCATCACTCTCTGCAGGGTGCTTGGAGCGTTTTTCAACCCAAAGGGCATTCTCAGATATTCGTAATGCCCATTATCGACAGAAAATGCCGTTTTCTGGATATCCTCAGGAGCCATTTCTATCTGGTGGAATCCACTAGCTAAGTCGAGGGTTGAAAAATAGCGACATCTTCCTAGTTTGTCGAGAATCTCAGAAATGTTTGGAAGAGGGTATCTGTCGTCGATGGTCTTTTCGTTAACTTTACGAAAATCGACCACGATTCGAAATTTCCTCTTACCGCTGGCATCTGCTTTCTTTGGTACTACCCAAATCGGAGATGACCAAGGGAATTACTTGGGCGAATGATGTTCTGTTTCAGCATGGAATCAATTTGTCTTCGAACTTCGTCCTTGTAGATATAAGGATATTTATAGGATTTCGTATATACTGGTATTTCATCTCTAGTTCTTATATTATGTTTGATTTGATTAGTGAAAGTTAAATTTCGTCCTTCAATATGAAAAATATCTGAATATTTCTTACACAATTTTTCTATATGAAATTTTTCTTCGTCATTCAAATGGTCGGTACGTATATGAGAACATATGTCGTTTTTTAAATCAGATTCTTCGGGGGTTATATACATATTGAAAAGTTCATAGTGGTCGAGCGGAAAAGAATTTGGTAATAAAGGGTCATAAAGTTGAATTTGACAAGAAGAATCATTGGGGTTTTGAATTTCTACCCAGGCATATCCATTTTACAGGTCGTAAGAGTTTCTTGAAGAATGCAATTATTTATTTTTCGATGTGATATAAGTACATCGCCATCATTTGAATTGACAGGAATTTTCATTTATGTTGAGGTAAAGGATCGATTTCAGCAAAGAATAATACTTTTCTTGTGCTTTCGTAATACTTAATAGGAACTTGTGCCGTAGCTGTTGACAAAATTGAATTTTTAATATCTATTTGAGCTTTCAATTGTTTGAGTGTATCTAGGCCTATTAATCCATCGAAATATTGATGAAATTTGAACAGATGAAATTTGAGATTCGAACAGGTGCTGAATTCCTTAAATGCTGGAATCTCGACACAAAAATCTCGTTTTGATTGTTGGAAAACAGACTTAACTACGAATGGTTCTTTGAAAATTTTGTCATTGAAATATCTTTCGGCAATTTCGGGGTTCAAGAATGATTTTGTGGCCCCTGTATCTAAAAGAAGTTTTAGTGAGGGATTTTCTATTTGTATATAAGGAAGTTCCCTTTTGTCGTAAATAGTGTTAAGGTCAATTATGTTGTATTGGTTTCCGATGAAACCTCCTGAAAATTTTGGTCTTCGAAATTTTCAGCATTTTCTATTTCAGAAATTTGAACATTATTTTGAATGAAATTTTGTTCGTCGAATTCATCACAATAATATGAAGAATTGGGCATGCATTGATCTTCATCATAATCAACATTATTCAATTCTTCGGAAATGAAATTTATAGGGTGATTGGTATTATTTCTGTAATAGTTATTGGGTTTATAGTTTTGATAATTTCTCGGTACATTCAATGATCGAGTAACAACACTCATGGGGTCGGTCTAGAACTATTCCTAGTATGAACAATGCTCATAGGGGTTGGTTTCGAAGGAGACTGTCCGTTAGACGGATTTTTCCAAACGTTTTGAACCTTCCGAAAACTTGGCTGTTCGTAGGAAACCTTGGACGTGGTTGGTTTGAACGTTGTTGTAATTGAATTGGGGTACTTGGAAAATGATTTTGTGAAAATCTTGGAGTTGGTAAATTAGAAATATTTGTCTGATAAGAATTTTGTGAAAAGAAGTATTTGGGAAATTTTGTGAGGGCAAGATTTTCACTGAATTAGAAGATTTTTGCAAATAACGTATGTTATTATCTTCAATGATGTACGTTTGCGCTTCCGCTAAATCTTTTGGTTTCATTGCTCTGATCATGGAACTTTGGGGTTCTTTCAATCCAACTAATAAAGTATGAAGAGCATGTGAATCATATAGCGATTTTTTTGAAGCTTTTACTGCCTCATTATCTTCATGAATATTCAAATGATTATGGAGTAGATTGAGGGTTGAAATAACTCGAGAATAAAATGATAATGAATTTTCGTTGTTGCCTTGACGCAACGAACCAAGATCTGAAATTAAACTACTTTCATTTCGCTGGTCACCAAAATGTGTTATTAAAATATTTTTATTGTCGGCCACTCGTTACTGCCGCTCAAAGAAACAACTTCTTCAGCCGGTCCTGTTAATTTTGATAAAATACCAAATTTAAGAAATTTATTTTGTGAACAATTTGGTTCAGCCGCATTATAATATTCTTGTAGTAATTCGTTTACTGTAGAAATGTAACGAAATAACCTACACGGATTGCCATCAAATTCGGGTACGATTTGTAGCAATTTCATATCAAAACTGGTATTTGATTAGGCATTGTGATATATTCACTATTTAAATTAACTGTTTTATTTTGATTAAATAAGGAAATATTCTCAGAATTCGAATTATCTGTGTTAGATCGTGTTTTACTTATTGTTCTATATTCTATATGTATTCTACAATATTTTGAAACTTATAAACATCATTATCATTACTTTCTTATATGAGGAAGTATCAAAACCTGTTCATAGAAATAACCACGGACCGAAATTTTCTAATTTAATTGAAATTCATGATCGCTTGAAAATTGAAAACATTAAACAGAAAAACAGGAAAGATTAAGTAAACCGCATAATTTATTATGTCAGATTGATTTAATTCCGATTTTATTTTAAAACGCTTTCATGCTAGTGTAGTGATTATATTAATTCTTTAGAAAGCCATATCTGGCGCCTCATTTCCCCATTTAATCGTCAAACTTGATTTGAGCGAATATTAATTCTACTTGGTGAAAATAATTGTTCCGCTGAACGTAATACCAGTAATAAGAGACCGGAGTCGACAACCTAGTAAAAGTACAAATTACTCTACGTAATGATGGTACAACGGATATCACATATTGGAGGTAACTATATAATCATTCCTTTTAAATCCAATTAATACCCGGGCGTCTGTGATGTTAACAAAAATAAACCACTTAAACATTCTGCTGTCGATTTATGTGCAGACAGCTAAGATAGAGAGTTTCATTTCTTATTTAACGAAGGATCGTTACTTGAAAAAAATTTGACTGTCATATTTAATTGTACAAGCAATTAATTGCAATTATCTTCAATTGGCGATTAAACGAAAATTACATGACGTATGTTTTCAATCAGAAAACCCTTGTGAAGATGCGGGTACATGAAATTACTAATACCAAAACAGGATTTCCCATTAATGAGATTTTTCAAATGTTAATTAATCGCAGTATATGGAAAAAAATGCCTTTGCGTTTGATGATACCAAGTTTGCCATTTATTTTTCAAAAATGATACGAGGGATATCTCTTATGCTTTGCAGGCAGGGACATAAAGGGAGCCATTATTCAAGTTTTTTATAGTTATCAAGGACAATTATTTCAACAAGAATGTGTTTACGAGTTGGTTTCACTCTCTCTTGTTGAGATCTTTGAAAATTGCGCGAAAATGCTCACGGTTTAATTTCATTTTTCAACGAACTTGTCAAGTTTGACAGATTGTTGTGGATAAAATACAGCATGCATAATACTGAAAATTGGGGCACCTCGCCAGGGTCTCACTATGGGTTCCAGCACTAGGTCCACGTAGTTTCGAGCCGTTATAATCGCAGGGAACGAAATCAAATCTGTTTTGCCTCCCAGCATAATGCCACCCCAAAAGATCACACTGCTCTCTTGGTATCTCGGAATTTGTCTAAAAACCCGAATACGGCGATCTACTGATCGAACACCAATTCTGGTCTCATCCGAAAAAAGAACATTACGCTAATTCTCAATATTCTAGTTTTTGTGCTCGATACACCAATTAAGTCTGTTAATTTTTTGTTGTCTGGTTAGCTCTGGAACCCTTAAGGGCCTTCTGCTGTATAAATCCCTTCAACAAAGTCTTTGACGTACCGTTTCGACTGATTCACTGTTACTTGTTTGCTTCCAAAAATTGCCTTCGGAGTATGGGGTGCGATGCACTAGGGTTTCTTATTACAATGTGGTACAAAAAGCGGTCTTTTTCTTCAGAAGTGATCTTCCTACGACTTCTTCTAGACCTGTTTTGCAGAGATTGTAGCTCCACGTATTAGAGGCTCTTTTAAATTTTGAAATTGACAGTTTCTAATCTCAGAGACGACTGAGTACAATATCCCGAATATGTAATGATAATTCACCATTTCTTATCATTCTTATCAAACTATCCAGTTCTTTTTAAAACAAAAAGTTCATTCTTCACGAAACGTCAAAATGGTTAAAAAGAATCAATAATATCCCATCAAATATTCACCGACGGAAGGTTTAATCTCGGAAACAGAGGCCCAGAGCACCATTCCAGCGGGATTATTTCGTTCGTTTTGTACCGTTGATGTGATTCATGGACCGGCGAAGGATGTCTTCAAGTGTTGGAATTTCTAACGTTCTCACATCTGTTTGTTATTGTTCGTTTCTTTCTCGAAGTCCGGTAGCGGGTTCACCGTCTCGGTCCATAGAGGGCGACTGTCGTGCGTATGTACGAGGTGCGTCCTTTCTGGAATCGATAGGGTACCCCGATGTAGCCTGATAGGATTCTGAGAAGCGATATGCGACACTGATGAGCTCCTAATAAGGGCGAAACTGCAGTCTGCCGCCCTGTTTCTCGACATCCTGCTTAGTTGCACTATTGTGGCTCTTGGGGGCTGCGTGTGCATGGCGGGCAGATTTGGGAACTACCTCTTGTCAGGAAGGATTATTCATTGATCTACGGATTTTGAATAATTCTTTTTGTCTCAAGTTTATATATATATATATATATATATATATATATATATATATATATATATATATATATATATATATATATATATATATATATATAATATTATTCATTTTAATCTAGGAATTAAACATGACCTAATTCCCAAAAGAAAGAAATTTCACAAATATGAACCTGAGATTATTTGTGAAAATGACAAATATAAACTTTATTTTGATAAAACAATTCTTTGCAACAGAGCTGTAAAACACAATAGACCAGATATAATAATAATAATAATAATAGCATTTTATTGGCATCTTGTACAGAAATAATAATTATAACTATCAATTACATTAGAGGCCTTAAACTTATTATGAGTGAATGTTACTGTACATTGAGAGATACCAAAAGGTAGGATACAGCATAGCTGATTAATCCAACCTGAATAAAATAGAAACAAATACTAGACAAGTGTACCCACAATTGTACGGAAACATCATTATGTAAGAGACACTTATCACTAATCTTACCAACTATTCATCTTGAAAATCGTATGTTTTGATTATAATCATTGCCTGGCAATGGTATTAATTATCAATGGTGGATTTATATTTTTCATGAAATCAGATTGATTGCATGCACATATATATATATAGGTAAAACCCTCTATATATATAAATATATATATATATATATATATATATATATATATATATATATATATATATATATATATATATATATATATATATATATATATATATATATATATATATATATATATATATATATATATATATATATATATATATATATATATATATATATATATATATATATATATATATATATATAGGGGTTTTACCCCGACGAGTTGCCCATATATCTGTTCATGCAATCAAACTGATTTCATGAAAAATATAAATCCACCACCCGGTAATTAATACCATTGCCAGGCAATGATTATAATCAAAACATATCCTGGAGTAATTATATATTAGGATAACGTTAAATGTTATGAGAATATATCAATCTACCAGAATATATACATACTATAGCATCATCAGACAATGATATCAATGAACCAACGAGTATATATATATATATATATATACATATATGAAATATAATTTCAAGTTTGCATTATTACTGTTGGACGAAAAAAATTCTGGACGTAATTCTATTCTACGTAAAAGAGTGAAAACCATTTTCATATACCCTCAGAAACAATGCCTCATAGGCACTTTGCTAATTCCGAAAATATTTAAAATTCTCAAATAACTCGAAAACGAAAACGAAAAGAACAAGGTAAAGGGGAATCATTTTCCACTATTCGCGATATTTCACATCGCTGCAGGATCAAATCGTCGAAATTTGTCCACTTTATACAAGCTCCTGCAGTACAAATCATATTTTTAGGTGAATTATCGTCTACTCTTATTGAAAAGCAAGTATTTATATCAGATAGCGATCTTGTTTGTCATCAAACATTACGCGAGATGAACATTTTAATGAAATTGATTGATTTCATTTAAGTGTTATCGGTTTTTCCCATAAACTTATGGTATCTTAGGTTAGGTTGGCTGAACTGCTAAGATCTTATAATGAATGCAAATATCTGACGAGTTTATTTATTATTGGGAACGGAATTATCCCTTTGGAAACTACCTGGGGTATCAAGTCAACCTGTGTCGCTTCACATCAATTATAATAATTTGAAAAATTCCCATAGTACAGGTTTTTCCTATCATAAAGTACTCAAGAGATGGTTGATTTTCAAATAATGGCATTAACCATGATAATCTGCTTAAATTGATAACTTAATGATTAGATATATGAACTGATAGAAAAATTATTCCTAAGAGTATGGAATACTAACTGAGAAGGTTGGATGGTAAAGCGATTCTACCTGTGAATTGTTCATACACGTAGCTGGTCCTCATTCAAAAAAGGAAATAATGAGTATCAATTACATCATTTTTCCGGTTAGATTTCTCTAACATTTATTGAATTCTTGATCGCAAAAGCTGAACTATAAAAGGAAACTTCAATCAACAAAAATATCTCAACTATCGTCACGTGATACGTGACACTTCGTTTGAATATGATCCAATTTTTACAGCTAAAAATGTTTTCAGACTTTAGTTATGATTGAAAAATACAACTTTTGCTGCTTGTTCGAATATATTCTGATATTTTCCTGAAAAATTCTTCAGGCGAAAGCGAGTTTAATGAAGGAAAAATGAAACAGATGTGTCGAAAATGCTTGCGACAATTATGATTACACTTCTTCCTGAAAATTTAACGATATCTGTTGCCTGAAAACTGTGAGACCCGAACGTATTTAATATATAATGTACAGAGCATTTCGATCTTTCGAATCATGAGTGGTAATTTTCACTTCATACTACATGTTTGCTTTTAGTTTTTCCTAAATTTTTCGAATTTTTCTTTCCATAAAAGCCTACAAACACTTTAAATGAAATAAAAATAAAACGTTAGGAAATATTATTTATAAAATTTATGTTTATACGCTGGTAAAGTATTTTTGGCGCGCTACCTTTGCGCCACCACGCTTTAAATTTTTTTTAAATTAGTTCCCATGAAGCTATTAAATATACGAGATAGTAATGTAAAGAGCTTATTTCATTTTTTATAAAAAAATAATTTCTACCAACAGTATCAGTGAAAACATTAATGAGTGGCTTTCAAGAAGTACCGTTGGGATTTTTAGAGAAAGAAGTATTTCAAAAGGTACAAAATTATGAACAAGCTTTCATGTTTCAAACGCATACGATTAGATTGATCTCAAATATACTCGACGGATTTTTGGAAGGGTTTTACGCGAAACACTTGGTCCAATAAGTACTCAAAATTCCACAAATTATTATAATGTAATGATAGACGTAAGTATGGGAGACCATATTGTAGGAACTTTGGCGGAACCTATTTGACCATGCTCGAGAACTTGATTGATCCTCTCATAAGAGTTATCAGCGAAGGACATCCAAATTTATCTGAACGTAACGTTAGGTTAGATGTTGCAATGCAAGGCTAGGTTTTCTGGGACCTTGGCTAGGTAGGCGAGGCGCTATAGGATGGACGGCTAGAACACCCGATCTGAAGCCTCTTGTGTGGCTATTTCAAGTCTGAAAGTTTATGTTACGCCACCCGAATGGTTAGAAGAACTACGATAGACGATCGTTCATGCATGTCCCCAGATGAAACCACTAATATAGAAAAATATTAGACTACCATTCGAATTTCGATTGTACCACTTGGAAGTAAATGGGAGTCACTTTGAATATTTGCAATAGGAATGTACATGATTAAAAACTGAAAACTCGATGATATGTTTCATTTCATTATAGATTTTCATGAGAATCGCAGAAGTCCAAGTAGTGTAATACACACAACCAAATTTATATGGAACTGGATTGTTTCTAACCATGGATCGTTGACTACTTGTGATGTTTTTGTTGTAAAATAACTGGATAGTATCATAAGAAATGTTAAATTATCACCAAATGTTCAGGATATTGTACTCAGTCGTATCTGAGATTTGAAACTGTGAATTTCAAAATTTAAAAAGGCCTATAATCATAATTGAAAATGCCTTACTTTGGATTGTCCTATGTGCAGAGGGATCGAATAATTGCTCTCGTTGAAGTAGGGGTGACACAGAGGGATATAGCGGCCACCATGGGGGTATCACTGGGGTGATTTCAAAAGCCTACGCCTGATAAGTGAAGGTACAATCTCTGCAACAAAAGCCTAGAAGAAGTCGTGGGAAGATCACTTCTGAAGAACAAGACCTATTTTGTGGCAAATTGTAAGAAGAGACCCTAGTGCGTCGCACCTCATACTCCAAAGGCAATTTCTGGAAGCAACAGGCATCAGTGTGTCAGTCGAACCGATACGACAAAGACTTCGTTCAAGGGGTTTATACAGCAACCAAACAATAAAAAATTAACAGACTTAATTGGTGTATCGAGCACTAAAATTGGAATATTGCCAATTGGCGAAATGTTCTATTTTCGGATGAGACCAGAATTGGTGTTCGATTAGATGATCGCCGGATTCGGGTTTTAAGAAGTCGTGGAAGACAAGCAAGACTCCGAGCAGCAAGACAAATTCCGAAACACCAATGGAGCAGTGTGATGTTTTGGGGTGGCATTATGCTGGGAGGTAAAACAGATTTGATTTCGTTTCCTGCGAGTGTAACAGCTAGAAATTACGTGGATCTAGTGATGGAGCCTATGAGACCCTGGCGAGGTGCCCACGGTTAAAATTTCACTTTTATGCAAGATAGTGCTCCTCCGCATACCAGCAACCTCGCGCGGCATTATCAGAGGGAATCGCTTTTATGGACTGGCCAGCTTGCTCTGCAGACCTAAATCTCATCGAACATTCATGGCATAATCTCAAAAGGAAAATTAGATCGCGCCAGGGTAATCCAAGACCCCGCAATAGCCCATTCAAGCCGCCACAGAAGAGTGGCAAAATATCACCCCACAGGAGGTCAAAAACCCAATCCAAAGTATGCCTAGACGGATTCAGGCTTGTATCAGGGCAAGCGGAGGTAAAGCTACTGACGTCGCGAAAGAAACAACTCCGTGAGAAAACAATTTTCAGTTTTTTTACTACATGCGGAAAAATGGATGATCAGATAACCTTTCTGATGAGGTATTTTCCCATTATGTTAAATTTCAGGGTGGTAATTTTGACAGGTCGGGAGTGTATACACAAACGTTCGATTAAGTAACAAAAAATTTTTCGATTTCAATATTGTTTCTCCTCGAACGGATTCATGAAAACCTGGAATTCTTCCAAACAGGTCTCGATTTTAATTCGTCACATGGTACTTGAGAAAGTAAATAATTACGTGGTCCTATAGGGTAGGGGTCCTCAAACTTGAACTGCTGTTGATCTACCTCAATATTTTTAGACTACCTACGATCGACTCTGAGAGGCTGCTAGTCTGCTAGTAATGGAGGGTTGTCGTACATACACGATACACCCTACCTATGGGTGTACCATAGTATATATAGATATTAGCTTTCCGCACAATATACATTATTTTAGTCAAGGTTTGAGTTAGGTTTAGTTAGGTTCTCCTCTATAATATCAATGAAAAAACTAATCATTGCTGTAATGTAATGCACACTAATTTATAGATTGGTAGCTTGTAGTTTTTACAAAATTGAAGAAAACGTCTTTCCCTTCAGAGGAATGATTGACAAAGATTCTTCCTTAGCCAACATGTCATTGAATACCATCCGAATAAAAATACACAGCTGGGCAGTATCTGTCATATCGGTGGATTCGTCGAACTGAAAGAAAAGTATTTACTGTTCATTATATCATGTTTTAGTTTATCTGCCATGTCTTGTGACATTCGGACGAGATAACAGAAGTTCTCTAATAGCAGACATGATTTCTGATTTATTTTTAAAATCTCCAAATAAAGTCTCATCCGCTTCAATAAGTGCTTCCGTCACAACCGATCCATCTTCGAATGGTTTCTTGTGTTTCGCCAATATATGAGATATTTTAAATGACGCGATCGTAGCATCGTTCCATTGTTTGGCTGGTCTTGTGAATACGGTTTGTTCTTTTTTCAAACGAGATATCAGATCACGTACTTTTCGTTCTCTTAGTTCAGTCTGTGGCGGAAAATCCTTTTCATAGTTTTTATGAACCGTTTTATAATGCCTCTCTAAGTTACCACGCTTAGGTATTGCAACTGACGCACGACAAATGCTCTTATCCTTCACCATTCAAAAGAAAAATTCTTTCTCCCAATCGTTATTTGAATGGTACATTTTAGATTTTTTCGCTGCAGTCATTTTGTACTACACTCGGAGGCAAAATTAGCGGAACACTCGAAAATTTAACCAAATTCGAAGTCCGATATTTTTCCTAATTCTCAACCGATCTAGATGATTTTTTCGGCAAGTTATAGATCAACTCTTCTGCTTTGTAGAAATTATAAGAGAAAACAAAAAAATTTTATACGGGGGCAAAACTAAAAGTGTTTTTTTGTCAGAAATTCGTAACACCTTGTGGAATTTCGTGGTCCGAGTTGAAACGTACAATATCATGGACTGTCAAGACACATCTTCCTACAGTAACGCCCTTCTTGTTTCATGCATTTATCTCTATTTTTACAAGAGATATCCAATTTGAAGCGAAAAGTCACAAATTTCAAGAATTTATTTTTAATCTCGCGTAGGTGCATAACATCGGAGGTTAGCCAAAAGATAAATGGCGATACAGTCGTGAAATGAAATGAACATGTTGAGAAAAATGTTCATGATGAGCCCCAAAAAAGACATTTGATTTTAGTAGCGAGTATGACATGGGGAGTATGACATGGGGCTCCAAGATTTCTGTTATATACCGATGGGCATTAAGTGATCCATTGCCAATAATCTCCAGTTCTGTTCGTACTCCCAAGCATATGCCACCCCATATCATAACTGACACTCCACCGTATTGCTCAGTTCCTGCGAAGTTCGCTTGATTGTACCGTTCCCCTCGATGCCTCCATATTCTATCTCTACCATCCATGAAATTCACACAATATCGGCTCTCATCACTAAATAAAACTCGTCTCCACTGATTGATTGTCCATTCTACAGCTCTCTAGCAAACGCCAATCTTGCTACCCGATGAACTCTATCGAGTCTTGGTGCTCTTGCTTGCGCGCATGATCTCAGACCAACTTCATTTAATCGTCTTCTGACTGTCCTCACACTGACGTAAATGTTATCCACTGCTTGTAAAAGGTTACGTGCCTGAACAGCAGTAAGACGAGGATTTCTTATGGTTTGATTGACGATGAAACGGTCATGTATAGCGCGGGTTGCCCGATTTCTTCCTTGTCCTCGCCTCCTCACGTACAATCCAGTTTCCCTGTAACGTCGGTAGATTCGATGGATAACCGACGTCGAGACACCCAACATGGTACCGACTGAGCGGTAGGTGCGCCCTTCCTCGATCAATGTAACTGCTCTTGCTACTGAGGTTGGTGGTAAATCTCTCATTCTGAATGAAAAATACCGTTTCGAATCGTAAACAGTAAAAGAATCACAAAACACCGCAACCGATCGAATTTGTATCAAATCAAAGAATGGAAAACTCTCATTCTTTAAACAAGTGCAAATGTGGTCATATACAAAAAAACGTGTGTTGTATTTCATATTTGATAAAAAAAGGTGTGCACATGTGTAAATGAAAAGTTCTATCAATGGTCCCAGAATTCGGTTGTGTATTTTAATAATTCCTAATTTTCACCAAATTAACCAAATTGTCATCAGTAACTAATGCAATTCGAACCTAAAAATCGCAAACGACAATTTCGACACGCCTGAATGATAATAAGAAAATTCCAAATTGATAGACGAATTTTAATGACAATTTCTTGATTCAATGGAATTTCTCCAAAATGGTGATTTTCCACTTGAAATTAAATATATTTTGCAAAAATAGAGATAAACGCATGAAACAAGAAGGGCGTTACTGTAGGAAGATGTGTCTTGACAGACCATGATATTGTACGTTTCAACTCGGACCACGAAATTCCACAGGGTGTTACGAATTTTTGACAAAAAAAACACTTTTAGTTTTGCCCTCGTGGAGGCATCGAGGGGAACGGTACAATCAAGCGAACTTCGCAGGAACTGAGCAATACGGTGGAGTGTCAGTTATGATATGGGGTGGCATATGCTTGGGAGTACGAACAGAACTGGAGATTATTGGCAATGGATCACTTAATGCCCATCGGTATATAACAGAAATCTTGGAGCCCATGTCATACTCCCCATGTCATACTCGCTACTAAAATCAAATGTCTTTTGGGGCTCATCATGAACATTTTTCTCAACATGTTCATTTCATTTCACGACTGTATCGCCATTTATCTTTTCGCTAACCTCCGATGTTATGCACCTACGCGAGATTAAAAATAAATTCTTGAAATTTGTGACTTTTCGCTTCAAATTGGATATCTCTTGTAAAAATAGAGATAAATGCATGAAACAAGAAGGGCGTTACTGTAGGAAGATGTGTCTTGACAGTCCATGATATTGTACGTTTCAACTCGGACCACGAAATTCCACAAGGTGTTACGAATTTCTGACAAAAAAACACTTTTAGTTTTGCCCCCGTATAAAATTTTTTTCAAATTTTTTTTGTTTTCTCTTATAATTTCTACAAAGCAGAAGAGTTGATCTATAACTTGCCAAACGAATCATCTAAATCGGTTGAGAATTAGGAAAAATATCGAACTTCGAATTTGGTTAAATTTTCGAGTGTTCCGCTAATTTTGCCTCCGAGTGTATTTAATAATAAACTGTGTATCGACGTAGTATTGCCTTCAAGTTACAATTCAGAATGCCTCCAATTCCTGCAGGAGCAACATTTATATCGGAGTGAACAAAAGTCTCGAATGTTCCCTACAAACGCGTCGCCCAAAATTCCTCGAAAAGACGCAAGAATATAAAACGCGGTTTTACAAATATCGCGCGTTCCTATGATAAAGCTGGCTTATACCGCTAGCAGAGTGTTATTTTATTACGTAATAAATTTTTGTAGTTTAGTTATCTACTTATTAAAAATATATTTTTCCTCTCGAGATCTTCTCAAAAAGCATTCGCGATCGACCGTTTGAGCATCCCCACTATAGGGAATGGAATCACCCTTTCAAAAAGGTTTGACACAACCCCTTTTTCTTAGTTGAACATTAGTGTGCCAAGTAGGTAGGTGGAAAACGAAACATTTAACAAAATTGTCCCAGTTCAATCAAAAATCGACCTGTCCTTATCTTTAGACCACCATAGTTGAAGATTAAAATAAAAATAGAATTCATTTATCAAGAAGTGAACCGCATCACCGATTTGAATGTTTACAAACTTCCATACGTGTGTGCTGCCTCACAGTCGAGTTTTATCGTTATCTCAGCTCCTGTCCCTCGATAACGCCGAGGAGGTACCTGTAGACGCCACCCCCGTGTCGTACTCGATTTACTTTCCATTTAACTTCACCGGTTTTGGGTTTACCGGTGACTAACACCGCGTCAGAACGGTCCCACCGCGTAAGCGAACATAGACTTCTCTCAGATCTGTAGGTACTCCGTTACGGCGCAGAGCGCAAGATCTCCTTTCGTTGAGCAGCTGATAGGTGTAGGTCGGTGCAGTTTGATCTGTCAAAGCGGTAAACATATCGACGGCGACGTCGGAGCCGTGCTACGCGCGCATGAACAGACGTCGGGGCATCCGCTCGATTTGACAGTGTTTTGTTTATACCCGTTGTTTTGATTTTGTTGTTAGTGCTATTTCCTGACTATTTTGATTGTGTTGCGAAATGGGTGAGTAGATGTTCATTAATTTGATAATTGTTGGTTGTTTATGTACATGACGACGGAATTTCGTTTAGATTATCGATTATATCGCATATACGATGCACCGTGAATGCGTTTGCGTTGTGGTCGTTAGATATTGATCCGCAAAATGTTTTTGCAGAAAATTTGATTGTTTGTTTTTCTGGAATTCGTGTATCCATTTGGTTGTTAAGGAAATTTTGTTGGTTCATTAATTCTATACTGACCACACTTAAAAAAGAACAATACGGTATTGAATATCTGAGGAATGTAGACACAAATGTTATATTATGTTTTAGCAGAGATAAAAGCAAAACGCTTGTATATTCAATTCTGTTAATTATTCAAATTACAATGTATTGTTATTAATTGTTGAATTCTTGCAAATATATTTTCCTTTAATTCAAGAAGCTTGATGTTAAAACAGGAAACAGCTAATGCGGAAGAATTATTTGTCTTCATACCGGGTGTAAATGAAACTATTGTCACCCCTGTATCTTTTTTTCTATTTGGAATATTCTGATGAATTTGGGAATCGGATAGAAGACAACATTTCAAATTTGATATTATCAAAATGTTTGACATTTCGTTTCCGGTTATGCTGGACACGATACCAACTTTGTATTTTCAAATGGGACACCTTGTACTTTTTTGCTTATTTTAATTTTTCATCTCATCCTACGACCTTTTGACATATTTGTGAAAGAAAAACAAAACAATCTTTTTTTGCAATTTTCATCTTTCATTCAAGAAGGCCATGAACAGTGACAAATGGCTTAGCTCAATATCTCCCATCACGAATATTGTAATTAATTGTATAATTAACTGATACTTTTATGATCTTAGAATATTACAAGTAGAATCGAAAATTTTGCATCGCTAACGTAATTATTATTATTATCGAATGGGAAAACTGCAAAAATTGGCTACTTATTAACCACTACAACTCTGGAACCGTTAAGAATAGAGTGACGTGAGTGGTATGAAAAAAAGATAAAAAATGCTGCTTCTATAATACCGGATGGCCCGATATGGTTGTCTCAGAAGAAAACCTACTTCTTGGGGAAAACTGAAATTTAAAACTTAGACACCCCGTCAATAATGAGCAGTTAAATTTTCAGATACAATCTTGTATTTTCGTGATCGTCTCTGATGGGAGATGTTGAGCTAAGCCACTCCTCATGGCCTTCTGGGACGAAATATGTAAATTGCGAAAGAAAAAGATTGTGTTTTGTTTTTCTTTCAAAAATATGCCAAAAGATCGTAGGATGCGATGAACAATTAAAATAAGCAAAAAAGTACAGGGTGTCCCATTCGAAAACGAAATGTCAAACATATTAATCATTTTTTGATGGTTTGAAGGTGCAATTGAAAAAAACTAAATTGATTCAAAGGCCAACAGTTTCGATTTATATTTTATCTTCTTCAGGGCTCTAGAAGAACGGAAAAAATATATATACATACATATAAAGGGTGCTTCAACGAAAACTAAATAGAGACTATATCTACCAAGATATTCATTTTTGATCAAAACGCAAAAACAGGTCAATTTTTGTTTCAAGGGGGACATCTTTTGGGGTACAATACTTGCCTGAAATATCAACCCCCTAAGCGGGGGTTGCAATCCTTGAACATTGTGAATGGGGAAGATGGGCCGAGTGATGACTCAAAAGAAGGGAGGTATCTTTGTCTACATTGCCTTGAACGAATTTCCATTTTTAATTGAAAACTGTAAAAGTCATGACTTCAATAAGCCTTGTGACAGTCGGACGAGATCACTGAAGTTCTCTAATAGCAGACATGAATTCTGTTTCATTTTCAAAATCTCCTAATAAAGTCTCACCCGCTTCGACAAATGCTTCCTTCACAACCGATCCATCTTCGAATGGTTTCTCGTGTTTCGCCAATATATGAGATATTTTAAAAGACGCGATCGTAGCAACTTTTGATCGTTTGGTTCGTCTTGTGAACATGTTTTGTTCTGTTTTGAAACAAGATATCAAATCACGTATTTTTCAATTTGTTAATTCACTCTGTGGCGGAATATCCTTTCCATAGTTTTTATGAACCGTGTTATGTTGTTCTCTAAGTTACCACGCTTAGGTATTGCAACTGACGACGACAAATAAGACAAATGCACTTATCCTTCACTATACAAAAGATAAATTCTTCCTCCCAATCGTTATTAAAATTACAGGTTTTAGATTTCTTCGCTGCACTCATCTTGTACTATTTAATAATAAATTTTGTATCGACGTAGTTACAAGCTTTCAAGTTACAATTCAGAATGACTCCAATTCCTGCAGGCGCAACATTTATGACGTTGTGAACGAACGAAAGTCTCGAATGTTCCCGTCAAACGCGCTGCCCGAACTTTCTAGAAAAGCGACAAGAATATGAAACGCGGCTTTTCTTTGACAAGTGACGAGATCTACTCATAAAGCACTCGCAATCCCAACCATTTCTATTGATACCAAAATCACCTATATTTCGTATTTGAAAAAACACAAGTTTGTTATATAATTCATAAACGGATCGTCAAAAAAAAATAATCTTTCGAATACGTTCCTGTATTCTACTTAAATGAGGCCAATAGAATGTGAAAATATTGTTTACCTAATCTCAATAGAATTCGCTATATCGTAACATGTCGAAATTCCGAAAAATCTAGAATTCTTGAATAACTCATAAACAAAAAGGATAAGTGAAATCCTTTTTCACTTAAGGGTTCTCCCCGAAAATCGAGCTCAAGAGAGGGTGATCATTTTTCTCATCTACAATATATCACGTAGCTGCCACACTAAAATATCGAATTGGTCCACCTGTACTCTTGTAATTGATCTTGATTAGTGGTTTTTGCGATATTCTTTAGTTCAATGCATTCATTAAAAATTTCCTCCGCACTTCTGAACACGTTCCGTTATCATTATGCGGAACGGGCAGCGTCGTGAATTTGTACAATTTCGTGACTTTGCGGTCGATACGAGTGAAATGGTGAAAGCACCATTGATCGTTTCGACGCATCTGAAGGCATCGAATCACAAATAGACTGCTAGAAAATCATGTCACGGTCGCATTTGACCTGCACTCTGTCTATATTGCCTACTTTGAATATCTCGAAGAGATCAATGATTTCTTCTATAATGGTCGAATCAAGGAAAATGCGACTAGTAATTACCCGTCATTATTGATGATGCACCAGATCGAGTTAATTGGTTTTTTGTGGGACTATTAAGTTGGATTCAGGATTGAAGTTTTTCGAGACCGGCACGTTAATGAAAATGTAGTTTTTCTTCGAGTTGGGAAAAGTCCTTTCATGAAAGGTCTTTTATATAAAAGAATGTTCTAGGAGGTCAGATAATATTGGCACCCAAATCTCCTGGAAATTGTATGCATTTGAATATAGAAAATAACAAAACAGCAGCTGACCCTTCAGACATTGTCTTATCAAAATCTCAATAATTCTTCGGCTCTCAAAACAAAAACAAAATCGATAAAAAATATATAGGGTGCGATACAGAAAACCGGACGTTTTTTTCCCTTATAACTTTCGCAATTTTAGAGCTAGATCATTCGTTCGTGCTTCATTGAAAAGAAAAAGGACTAGGTTTTTCAGAAATTGTATGGAAATTTCATTTCCGGTGAAAACCAATATGGCTGACTCATTCGTAAATGAGCAATATTTCAAGATCGCTGGGACGTTTTTTTTCACTAAAAAATTCGAATGGGGTATTCAGTCGATAATTCTGTCTTTTCTGAACTATTTGACATATTGATCTTAAAATTTTTTTAAGAATTGTTGAAAGAGCAGCGTGATGAATTTTTTCATTCTGATTTTCAGCTGAAATCGAAATATTTTTTTCACCTCGTGGCGTTGGCACTCCTGAAGTTGTGTTTTTCATGGATGTTCTAAGAAGACAAAGAACCATATTTTACTAGAACTAACCTCAAATTTGATTTCCATTCGAATTCAAAATGGCCGACTTCACCAAATATTGTAATACTGTGTAATTCAATCACTAGATTGAACCTTCCCCATCATTTTGAGGGGTCGAACTCTAATATTAATTCAGAATTGTGGCAATTGTCGTCAATAATGTTTTTCTTCTTCACCATCATATGCGCCTCCTGTTGTGAAACCTGTGAACATAGACTGCATGCATTAACTCTATGATGAGCAAAAAATAATGGAATGTGAGTTTAAGACGACATCTGGTTTGATTTGGAATTTTATCTTGGTGTTGCTTGTTTTTGACGTTTGAAGTTGTTAATAATGGTTTTAACAAATGAGGATAAGCGTGTCATTGAATGTTTATTTGTGGTGGCTATACTGCTAGGCAAATATTACGCTAATTTCAGCCCCCTGAATACAAAAGAAGCACAATCTATGATCTTGAGGAAAAATTTCGGACAACAGGGTCATTAGGAAGAAGACCAGGATGACTGTTTCCCAAATATCTCAGAGATGCCAACTGTTAAAAACATCTGCGAGAATAATAATACGAAATGACTTTGTTCAACAAATTCAATGAGTAAAATCACTCAACAAAAAGAATCATGTACTCAGAATGGAATATGACCTCCATTGGCATCTACAACCATCTGTACCCGTCTTCTCCAGCTCTCTATGGATCTCTTCCCTGGAATTCCGAACTTTTTCGAAAGGGCAATATTTTTATTGCAAACATTCTTTCCTCTTTTTCAATGCTTGTTACGAAAAAATACTTTATTTACATCTAATGCATTTCCTGACCCTTTCAACAAAAGATCTTTGCATTCCAAAATTAGTTCGGAGGTTGTTCTTCATTTGATTGGATTAATGCGTTATTTTTTCGAACAGCATGCTTCAATTTGTAATGGAAATATAATAAAATTGGCACTTTCTTCGTTTCCACAAATAAAAGTCAAGAGGATTCGGGTCAGATGATCTAGGTGGTCGTACAATACCCCCTTGTTCTCTAACCTCCAATGCTGTGGAGCTCCTAAGTTCTCAATTAAACTCCCTGAAGTTCTAGAAAGTTATTTTGAAGGAAAATTGAATAACTGTATAGAAGATGTGTCAATGTAAATTGCCTTTCAAAAAATGGACCTATACATTCAGCCTATATTTTGACTGGAACAAGTGCTTCATGGAAGTCCGCTACGAAAAGTTTTGGGCATGGTAAGGGTGATGCAAATGCAAAAAAACACATTCAGTCGAGGACAATAGCCCGCTTATTCCTAGAACGACCTGAGTTAGATGCATTTTTCTCTCTCTTCTCTTACTCTTGAGATGTTATAAGAAACGAAATGAATTGATAACATCTGGCGAAGAGATTACTTGTCAGATTTTCTTAACCAAGACCAGAGCTGCTGCTATTCCTTAGCCTTAAGAGCATCATGTTCAGAGGAATCCCAATACACAAACAATTCACTACATGACATGGAAGTGCAGTTTCTAGACAAGTAATCTCTATACTCCTCCAGCAACTTCTTGGCGGGCATAGCGTCAACCGTAACAAATTCGGATATACTTTGGATAGGCTCTCGTCTAACTCAATAGGCCTAGGGCGCCTATTGTTATCTCTATTTCGAATTCGCTATTGTTTTTCGTGTCCTCAGATATTCTTTCAGATTAGATGATATGCTTATTCACACATTGTATGCATCTATACCTTTTCTTCGAATATGTATTCCATTACTGATTATCTTGTGATTTTAATAAGGAATATATAATCATTTTTTTATTTTTAGCATTGAAAACATTAACTACTAAAGTCTGAGTGTTATTTTCCCATTACTGGGTTATTTTTCCAACATCTTACAGAATTACCTTTTTATGTAAATTAGTACGAAGGGGGTAATTTACCCATTTCGCATATGAGGTGCCATTGAATTACGGAAAATGATGTTTTGTAGAATTTCAATCTTTATTGGAATCAATGGTATTACTTCCTCGAGTTCGTTCAGATTCCGAAAGATTGCTTTTTTATTTAGGGACATCCTGTTTTCTCTTCTTCAGTTTTCTAGAGGTATGTCTCTTAAACTCTGCATTTAATGCAAGAATGTAGTTAATGCATTCGTTTGGATCAATTCTGGACGCAGTTATTCCACTCGTTTGCTTCTAAATTCATATTGGCTTTTCGGAAGGCCACAACAGCTTCTTCTTAAGACAGTTTTTGGTTGTGTAGTAATTGGTAGTAACTGTTATTTTATCTTGTAGAGGAATTGTTACTATATGGTCTGTTTTTGGAACAAACGTTGCTACCATCTTTTTGAAAACACTTCAGCCTCGTATGAATAAATTCGAGATTCATCACCACTGTTGCTTATAGACTTTCGATGTGCGAGACAGTCCAGAGTTCTTTTTTCTTCACAATTGTAGATTTCTGTTCTTAAGTCAACAGATGCGGTATCCAACGGTAAACTAATTTTTTTACTCGCAATTCGTCGTGAAAAATCTTTTGTATTGAGGTCTTTCAAAACAGCAATGCTGTCTCAATCTCTCGATATGTTGCATGAAGATCTTCTTGGATAATGTTACAAACATCGTCCACATTTCCTTGGATCATCGTTAAGACTTTTTACGTTTAAATTTTCCAACCCAATGGGAAACTGTTCACTGGTGTGGTGCTTCATCGACGAAAATAGAAACCAACTCGTGGAGATAATCTTATTGAGATAATTGTAGAAAATATTCCAGTTTGATTCTATTTTCACCAACTTGTCAACTTTGACAACAGTTTGTTGTGGCCAAAACACATCACGTATAGGAATGAAATTTTGGATTTATATCAGCAAATCTAAGAGATTCATTTGTAGTACTTACTGTTGTTTGATGGTGGATACCAGAGAACCTCATCTGAAACATTGATATATGTTTGGAAGTGTTTCCCAGCAACAGGTAAAATTTCTTTATTATTCAATAAAATTTACAAGAGTATTAGAAAATGTAAAGTAGTTGATATGACGGGTCATAAAACCTTCCAATAAATCACCATAAATTCTTCGTCGAGTTATTTAATGGAAGAACTTCGGTTATTTTCGAATCACGCTGTGTTTTCTTAGGTTTATTACTTTATGTTTAGTAAAAATGAAGCACTATAATGGAGAACATGTTTTCATTATTGATCAATATTTCAAAAATAATGAAAGTCACAATTTGATTAGAAGTATATGGAGAACGAGTTAACTGATATTAGGAGAATTTCTTTATTTATTTTTGTGTCACTTGAACTAAATTGCGAATATATTTTCAATGTCTGGCACTCAATTATTGTTTTGTAGAACATTATTTATGAAAATCCCCACTCCTGAAATCTGTCGAAAAGAAGATATGAATTTTTTAATCAAAATTTCATTATTGTTTCTCTTTTCAAACTGGCCTATAAAGACGACATTAATTGTTTACGCTTGTAATTTTAACATATCCAATGTACACAGGGTCGTTCATTATCGAATTTCTTTTCTTGATGTATTTTTTTTCAAGCTTTGACTAGTTGAATGACGTTTCAATACGATTTCAGCAGTTTCGTATATCTTCTTTTTACTTTCAGCGAGCAATTGAAAAATACATAATTATTCTCACAAATATACTGAATGCGTCATCTCAAATTATTATCTCCGTAGTTCAAGGTAATGAAATTTAAATTGGCAAAACCGAGTGTCAACACGAAATATTGTTTCTGAATTCTAACATAATTGGAATACCGGATATTCAATTTCTTCAGTGGATTCGTTAAGTTTTGATAATAAAGTAGATTTGAAACAGTCGATTTTCATTAACATTTCTAGACTGACTTATAGTGATCCCAATTTTGATTGATTCCGGGTCGATAATATCGAATATTGTATTCTATTATAAAAACTTGAAAATCCAGTAAATTCGTAGCGGAAGCCAGCATTTGATGAAGTCCCAGATAAAATGGCCGAATTCAATGAATTCGAATGGAAGAGGATGTTTTATCTGAACTAGATTTAGAATTCAGAGAAAAAACGATTCAATGAAGAAAGTCGGTACTTTAGTTAGAAATTTATTATTTTATGGGTAACTGCAAATTGGATTCTGAGATCGACGGCTGCCAATGATAAATCATTAAAATATTCTTTCCCAACCATGTAGAATGTTTATGTGTCTAGTTGGTAAGAAAGTATACGCTGCACATAATTTTCATTTGTTTCATGTTCTTTATTATTCCACATTTCAAGTATCTCTGTCTAATTGTAGCAAAGCTACCCTGTAATTTCTCACATGAGATTTCAATTTTCTTTGAAAATTTTTTTGATCCCCCTGTTATCAGAGAAATTACCAATAAGCGTTGTAGACTACTGGTAGTGAACTTTCGTTTTTGAATGCTCGTGGATTTGCTGCTTTTCCCAAGACTAGTATAGGTGATTGGCGAGTTCCAGGCGCGTTGCAGCTTGTTTAACGGTTTTTTGACACTTGATGCTGATTTTTCCCCTTGATGAACCCAAGTTGTTTCTGGTAAACATCTCCAAAAAATGGTCGATGCATCCGCATTATACACCTGTTCTTTGCTTAATTCCATCTGTTTAACAACTGATAGAAATTTTTCCTTAAATGGTATCACAGCGGAAACATCACTGGAAGGTTTTTTACCACAAACCTTCAAAAAACGAATTCCCTGTATAAGCCTGATTTTATCTTACCATCCCGAACTTGCCAGAAAATCTTTTTTCCTATGATTTGTTCATAAAACTGTTTGGCTTTTGCACTCAATATGTCTGACGAAATTGGTACGTGTGCGTTAAATTGGTACGTGTGCGTTGTGTTGTTGAAGAAACCAGGTTTTTCCTACAAAAATACCTTGGATAGAATAAATTCGAGAAAAGTTTAAAGTAATATTCCTACTAGGGATGCACCGAGGTCCCCCCGGTTGGGCCTCGGTTGTGATAGAAAATTTATATCAAGCATATTGTAATCCAACCCATTCCCTTTGACTGCTGAATTTGGAAATGGTAAATTATATCCAGCTAACAGCTGAGATAGTGCATAAGTCCACGATAATAAATAATAATAATATAGATTATTTTCCTATACAATTTTGTGTGTACATGATTGGTGAAAACCAGGTTGTTGACAATAACTAAATTGCTAAACATAAATCAATTTTGCAAATTTTCAGATTTCATTTTCTCGTATTCCAGAGATAATCGCAATTTTCAGTTCTCAGTGAGACACCCTGTACATTACATGCCGATTTGTTCCATAAGCTTGCAAGGAGATATTTCCCTATTCAATTTTTATATTCATCGGATTATACACCCCTTCTTATTCACAGCGGGAGATTAGAAGGTACTTTGATTACCTGAGGTTTAGGCGATTATAGCAGTATCGTAGTTTCGATTTTGCGGCATTCTTTCTTTATTGAAGGGTACATTCAGTTTTAGAGTAGTTCAGTAAAACTGCCAATCGATGGAGTGGGTACGTATGCCCTCTATTGTATCTTCAGAAAAGTTGAGAGTAATATAAACTCGTTATATGCAAATCCCCTGTACGGGGGCCCATAAAAAAATCCGATAAGTTATTTCATTTTATATTGGTCTAGGTATAATTGTAATGGCGGTAGACCATAAAGAGTCTCTCGTACATAACTTAATATTATACCCGCCTACCTGCAAAATCTATCCTTGTTTTTCTCATCCATATGTAATATACTTTTCCCCGTCTATATAATATATCCAATTCTCATATCCCTTCAAAACCTCCATTCATTATAGGGTTTATTTGTTTCAATGTATTTATCATAAAAATGAAATCTAGAGTATAAATAACACAGCTCTACAAAAAAATTTTTTTATTGTTGCCCTGGATATCATCGCAAATTTTTATGTTTTCAAATGCCCAGATTACGAATATATTCATGAAAGTTCTCAATGTGCTCGTATTTTTGCATTTCTTATATTTTGAACAATTATAAGCTTGTTAGAAAATAAAATTTAATTTTCCAGTCATGATTAGGCTTCTGTGCAACTTTTTCGCGCATAAAAACATCACCTGATCCCCACTCTCAGACCCCTTGCTCCACAGAACAGCTGAGATCTCAGTTATTTGACAATATTGAAGTACATATACACGTAAATCTGGATAAAGTGTCATGGATTAATATTTTGTTTCAATTACTGAATGTCCATTCTTATATATTTGTCTTCTAGTCTAAAATATGAGTTCGTCACGAAGAAAGTGTAAATATTGTAGTGATTTATTTTGTTATATTTGCGGTGATTATATACCAAAAAAACAAAAAAGAAATATCACAGACTTTGTCAAGGAGACTTATGTTGAATATTTTGGTTTCAAAATGGACAAATTAGGTAAACCATGGGTTCCTAATAAAGTTTGTAAGTCTTGTGTTGAGTCTTTACGGTTGTGGAAAAAAGGTGAACGTTCTGGATTAGACTTTGGTATTCCTATGATCTGGATGGAGCCTACGAATCATTTAGATGATTGTTACTTTTGCGTAGTAGATGTTAAAGGTTTTAATCGAAATCAAACGTGGAGATACCCAGACTTACAGTCTACGAAATGTCCGGTTCTACACAGTGAAAATCTCCTCGACCCATATACATTTCAAAAGTAATTCGCATGCCCTCAGAAACAATGATGTTACCAAATTCACAGAAATCGGACCATCTACTAGTGGAAGTGAATGGGAAGGTGAAACATCTACGCCAAAGTTATTTTCTCAAAATGAACTCAGTGATTTAATACGTGATCTCAATTTATCAAAACAAGGATCAGAACTGTTAGCCTCAAGATTGAAAGAAAAAAATTTATTGGCACCAACAGTAACAATTACAACATACAGAACGCGAGAAAAGAGTTATTACAATTTTTAGTGAAAATGAAGGATTACTGTATTGTAATGATATCGCGAAGCTGCTTATAGATATGGGTATTAAAAGAGTACAAATCTACTGAATGGCGCCTTTTATTGATAGTTGCAAAAGAAGTTTAAAATGCGTCTTATTGCACAATGGAAATAAATTTGCATCAATTCCAATTGCCCATTCAACGAAACTCAAAGAAGAATATGAAAATGGAAAATTAGTTTTAGAGAAAATTAAATACTCTGAGCATCAATGGCCGATCGGTGTGGATTTAAAAATGGTTAATTTTTTACTTGGCCAACAAAGTGGATATACAAAATACCCTTGCTTTATTTGTATGTGGGATAGTAGAGCAAAGCAACTTCATTGGGAACAAGATGTTTGGCCTGTAAGAAATTCTTTAACTGTCGGTAAAGCCAACGTAATAAGGGAGCCGCTGGTGAGCAGAGACAAAATCATACTTCCACCATTACATATTAAGTTAGGTATGATTAAGCAATTTGTAAAAGCGTTGAACAAAGACAGAAATTGTTTTAATTACATTTGCAGAAAATTTCTGAAGCTTAGTATGGAAAAATTGAAAGGTGGAATATTTGATGGTCCTCAAATACGGCAATTGATGAAAGACTCAGATTTTATCAAAGTTATGACTGTTCCGGAAAGTAAAGCTTGGAATAGTTTTGTGTTGGTTGTCGAAAATTTCCTAGGTAACCATAACGCAGCAAATTATGAAGAAATTGTGCAAAATATGCTGACAAACTTTCAGACTTTAGGAGCAAATATGAGTATTAAGTTACACTATCTCCGCAATCATCTAGATAAATTTCCAGATAATTTAGGAAATTATAGTGAGGAACAGGGAGAACGGTTTCATCAAGATCTAAAAGTGATGGAAAGGTATCAAGATTGTCACATGATCAAGCTGGTCGATTGTCCCTGAAAAATTATAGAAGAAAAGCTCATAAAAGGCGTTTTATGGAAATATGAAATATATTTTCGACATTTTCCTCTTTATTTACTTCGATGTATCCGAATTTCTCAAAACATAACTGACATTATAAATATATCTGTTATTTTGTTTCTTGTTTTACGATTTTTGTTATGTAAAATGAAAATAAAGATTTAAAAACAAATCAGAGCAAATCCTACAAAATCATTGATAGTTTCACGAATTGTGTGCATAAATAGACCCAAAATCATTTTCATATCTAGGGCAACAAAACCATTGTAGACCAGTGTAATTCATTATTGTTGTTCTTGCAAAAGGATTACTCTGTTGCTTTCTAATCATCCTTCAGTTATCTTCTTCCACTATAATTCTATAAGTCTATTGGCGACTATAAGACTGTCCAGTTCTCACATTTTATTTTCTTCCTTAATCACGTGGGTATGTAATCGGTGGGGTATTGAGGATGATGGAGAATGGCAACGTCTTTGCCATTTCCCCAATCTTATAGTTTTTATAGAATTGTTCGTGAAGTTAGACGACTAAAAGAAGTTCTTTTCTCCCAATTTTCTTCGTATTGAATATTCTTTTTTGACAACCACCTGATGATGTCTGCTTTTCGCCAGGAACTTGTTGGTGTTATTTCCCCTTACCGAGAATGGTAACTCGCGTTATGCATCTTACCGATCCGATAATTAAATAGTAAAAGGACATAAGTTCAAAAACTTCGTCATTATAGTCATCATGCTGAAAGAGATCTATATATTTACCTTGTGATCTGAAATATACTATTTTTGAGAGAATTATACAAACATGCAAAGAAGATATTTAGAATGTTTTGGCGGTTGATTTTCCGGAGTGGATTAAAGATATTTTAATCACAATAATTTTTCAGCTTTATAAAAATTTTGACGATGTTTCCACTTACTGTTTTCTTAAATAAACTGATTATCTTCAACTTTTCTGCAGCCTCGACTATTATCTAAACGTTCGAATATTTGACCAATCGAAATGAACTGCATGATGAATCGTCGTTCAGACGTGGTTTAATTTTTAATCACCTAAAATTGATCTCCTTACGATAAGAATTTTTGTCGTTGTAAATTCGCTTTAGATATAATACCACCATATGGTTCCCCGAATGAAAGTATTCTATATGTTTAAAAATAAAGCGATAATTGTCACATGTAAGAATTATTGAGATATGATGTACACCTGGTTGATAGCCAGACAAGTACTTGGAGCGTTAACTGTTCGACAGATCGCGTCTTGTAGATACATTGTGTATCGTTGCGGTAAAAACTCGAACTAGTATGGCTTCTTGAAGTTTTCTGTTCGATTCACCCTTTGTTTTTCTCATTTCTCGGTGGCTCTGGTAGTAGCCTCTGTTTCAGTTGTTTGAAGGGTGCCAATGGTAAACATTTACTTAAAAAGCTTCGAAGGAGATAGAATGGCCCGAAAATGAAGGGTTTATCCGAAAACCAGCTCCTTCAGGGAGGAATTTTTAACATTCTACTCAAGGTTGAACATTATTCCTGAATCAAAAGTCTTCAATATGTTTACACATATAGCGATAAATTTCGCATGTTATCATTATTGAGATAAGAATACCTCTGACATTAATAAATTAATATTTAATAAATCATTGAATGCAATACAATTATATCATCGAATAAGTGGTTTTGAAAGGATATTACGATGATATTACGGAAAACAAAGTTTTCACTAAGAAAGTGATTCAATCTCTGATGTTACGTGGCCATTTTTGGCACTTTTGATCGTCTGAATCGCATCTCGCATCTGGTCGCATAACGCCAGAGTCGCGACCTCGAATAATAAATATTTCGTAAGATTATTAAACTTTGTTTGTATCATCATCGTTTCCATATAAACGGGAATCACGAGAGAAATTTGGGGATTACGTCATGATTCTATCGCGTTTTCCAAACAATGATTATGCTGAATTAAAACGTTTGTTTTTCTTCGAAGTACAAACTAAGAAATATTTAGTCTTCATCTCATTCGATAGCCACCAGAATTCAATTCGAAATCTCGAATATACGACGAAATATTTGATTACATTGTGATACGATTATCAGCGTGTGGAAACACGAAATTTATTTGTTGAAAGTTCGATTGAATTGAATCAAACCATAATTTATCATATTGAGAATAAAACAATTCATCGAGCCATAATGCAATTGCGAAAATGCCTTCGCTGCAAAATGTGAATTATTTAACGTACGAAACGCTCGACAATCTCAATGGTTAAGTCATTTTCTGGATCCATGACTCTTAATGATTCGGCAATATTTTCCTAATCATTTTCACTGAGGGGTTAACGCCGAAGTAAATCAGAGAAGAGATTGATTCAACACTGAGGACATCCTCCCCATCATATTCAACCGTTAAGCAGTGGTTTCCGAGTTTAAAATGGGTCTCTTGAGCACGCTCAGGACGCCCCGTTGAGACAACAACTCCAGACATGATCGAAAAAATTCATGAAATAGTGTTGGAAGACCGCAGATCAAAATTCCGTGAGATAGCTGAGACCTGTAAGATGTCATATGAACGTGTGCAAAATATTTTGCACCAACATTTGCACATGGAAAAGCTCTGTGCAAGATGGGTGCCGCTTTTACTAAGAATTGATTCGAAAAAACATTTCTCCCACCAATTTGGCGCTGTATAAGCATCAACCAAGCGGATTTTTGCGTCGATTCGTTACTGTTGACGAAACTTGGGTCCACCACTACACTCCTGAAACCAAACAACAGTCGAAACAGTGGATTGGAAAAGGGGAACCAACTCGAAAGAAGGCAAAAACAATTTTATCGGCAAACATGGTTATGGCTACTGTTTTTAAGGATGCAAGAGGTATTATATACATTGATGACTTTGAAAAGGGTAAAACCATCACTGGTTAATACTACGAAAACTTATTGCAACGTTTTAGCTACGAGGTGCAAATTAAACGACCTCATTTGGCGAAGAAAAAAATTTTGTTTCATCACGATAACGCACCAGCGGATTCTCCGCACGTTGCCATGGCTAAAATCTATGTTCTGAAGTTCGAATTGATGCCGCACCCTCCCTACTCTCCAGACCTAGTCCCGAGTGACTATTATCTGTGTCCTAACCTCAAAACATGGCTTGGCGGTAAGAGATTTGCGGGCGATGAAGAAGTAATCGAAGCTGTAAATGGGTATTATGAGGAACTTGACGAATCAGCCTATAGAAATGGCATTGCTAGACTAGAACTCCGCTAAGAGAAATGTATCAGCATTAAAGGAGATTATGTTGAGAAATAAAAAGAAAAAGTTTCAAAAACGTTGTTTTTCTTGGTCAGGCTGGAAACTTATCAATCCATCCTCGTATGTATAAGTTCAAAGACAACGGAGTCGAGAATATATATGGTATAGTTTGATTGGAGTGATGAAGTGAAAAGTAGGAATTAAAGTGTTGAATTGAGATAGAAAAAACACGTAAAGTAAGCTATTGCACTCCCCCTAGTCAGAAAGAAAAAATGGAACCTAAGAGTCGGTAATAATCAATAGGTTTTATATAAGGTAGATGAGATTAAGATATTATAACCTAGAATAAATTGTATTGGTAAGGTAATAAGAGTTATACAAAAAATCAAGGGCGCCGGCGCCTTACAAGAGATAATACGAAAGCTGACATGATCGGTAAAGTTAAGTTAAAGTTTTGAAAGTATATCGAACATACACGAAGAGAATCAAAATGGCGTATAGCCGATCACTCAAAAAGAATCATACAATCACCATATATTTCCATACAAGAGGATCCACTCTACGGCGATAAAAAGATAGCTTGTATCTCCTAATTTCTCATGATTCTCGCAAACAGGTTTCGAATTATAGAATGTGCATCTCTGAGAAACTATTCCCCGAGGCTACTGAAAGCAATATATCCCCGGCTGGGGTGAGACGGGCGAAAACCTATATCAGGAATTCCTTGTGAAACCTGAGAGCTATCGCCCCATCGCACTTCTCAGCGCTACCTACAAGCTGCTAGAAAGACTCATATACAACCGAATAAGCGCTGAGATCTTGGAGAATATCCCAGTCGAACAAGCCGGATTCAGGCCTAAACGAAACTGCTCCGATCAAGTTTTGTCACTAACAACATACATAGAGGCCGGATTCCAGAAACAATTAAAATGCTCGGTTGCTTTCGTTGACCTTACCGATATATGACACTGTCTGGAAAAAAGGGTTGCTCTGTAAACTCCTTTGCTTCATACCCTGCAAGACTACAGCGGAGCTGATTGACAGCATGCTCGGCAACAGGCGTCTCCGTGTCGTGATGGGAAACTCGCTGAGTGGATGGAGGACACTTAATGACGGCCTGTCGCAGGGTTCAGTGCTGGATCCGCTTCTTTTCAGCCTATATATTGCGGACATGCCCCAAACAAGCTCAAGAGGGTTCGGATACGCTGATGACCGGGCAATAGCTACCAGAAGCAAGACAAAAGAGGAAACGGAGAGTGTACTAAGCGACGACTTGAACACCTTAGGAAACTACTTTCGAAAATGGAGACTCCAACCAAATACCAACAAAACGGAAGTGGCTTGCTTCCATCTAAACAACAGATTGGCCCATAAAGAGCTTAAAGTATATTTCAATGATAGTCTTCTCCGTCATAATCCACACCCGAAATACTTTGGGGTTACACTCGATCGAACCCTATCATTCAAAAAACACCTGACACTGCCGCTAAATTGAAGACAAGAAACAATATCCTCCAAAAGCTACGCGGCACCAAGTAGGGTTCCTCTGCAGATACCCTCCGAATCACTGCCTAGGGTCTCGTATATTCCGTAGCAGAAAACTATGCCCTGGTATGGCTGAACAGCCCACATGAGAAAAACGATAATTGAGCAGACCTAAACAAAGGGAGCTCCGATAAACGCCATTTATCAAGATACTTTCTCAAAGAGCCATCAACGATAAGATATTGGCAGCAGACCTCAGAAAATAATAATCTAACTCCAAAATAACCCTTGAGTTGTAAGTAAACTACGTTCTAACGGAAAATATGAGTGATAATGGCTTAGCGTAGTAGAGCCATGGCGTGTGAGTAGCCTACAGTTAAAATGTTACTGGAAGACTCAGCACCCTATTTGGCCACACTTGTATCCTTTCACAAACATCCTTCTTCATTCATTCTCATTCAGGGGATCCATTACAAGGTACAAGGCCTGCTTTTTTTCCTAAACCAAACCTTTCAGTTCTTCAGAGCATTTTACGAGAAAATCGTAGAAAGAGAAAGATCAGCAACCTGCCTGCCGCCTTAGAGCGTGAGGCTGGAAATTACGCGTGATCTCTGGGTGATCGATGAGGCATAATGCTCTCTTATGGACACTATCTGATAGATTCACTTATGTGAACAGTATTTCAGACCAGGTCAAACCTGTGTTTGTTTAAAAGCATAACCTGTGATGTCGTGAAGCTCTGCTTAACCTTGGAAAGAAATCTTAGTTCAGCAGAAGCAGATTTGGCCATGGCTGACATTTGATCATGCCAGCAAATCCTGGTGTTGACTGTGATGCCCAGTTAATGTTAATTAAAAAAAATCGATGCCCTTGTATGATCAAAGGTTCTCTAGTGGAAAATATTATTGATTGCGTCTTGTTTGCATTAAAATTGACCAGATCGTTGGCGATGATGGTTGAATCATCATCACATATTAGAAAAACAGTGCAGACCTGAATCATCCATTCAAATTACTGACTTTCATATCAAAACAGAGTTTGAGTCTTGATCGTCCTCCCTCGAGACACTTCCATCTGTCCCTGGCTTGAAACACCATTCCTGAAACGTTTTTATCAAAGTGGTGCCGTCGAAAATCAATAAAGCGATAAAAATACATTTAACGACGTGAAACAAACTTCAGTAGGTATTCATTAAAACTTTCGGACCGCTCGTGAAAGCTCCTCCGTATCAACAAAACTTTACATAGAAGAAACAGAAAGTACATATGCCTACATAAATTGCTTCAATTTATGAACGCAAAATTTCATCTAACTCACTCAGGTAGGTTATTACCTTACTTCCTTGTATTAAAATATTCGTTCAAGACTCATTGCGGTAATAACTGGATGATAAATTTTATATACGCAATAATAAAATTTGGTTTAACAGCATAATTACAACAACTTCTCATGTCGAGAAGGTAAACCGAATAGTTTGCAGTTAAATTGATAAAATGAATGTCCGTCCGGCTCGATGATGGCACGTTCATTAACTATGATATCATGACGTGAAATTCCATTCACTTGCTCTTGCTGGCATTATTGAAACCGATAGAAATAACTTCCATTAATAATATTCGATTCGACGATCGTCACTGATGAGTTCCTTGATAATACAATTGTATATAATTTAGAATTAGGATTTTATTGCTAGACTATTTGAAGAAGCGCTTCGCAAGAACATGAGTTCATTAGTCTATTTATTCATTGATTATATAAAGCATTAATAATAAAATCAACATTAATGATGAATGAAACATATAAATATTTAAGGTATGTATAAAATTTAATAGATATTTTTCAGCAAAAAAAGGAATATAAAAGCATATCAAAGAAAACACATATAGCTTTCATCGATTACTAATGATGACCTTTTTTTCCGAAATTGTGAACACAATATCATACTCTACTAGTGGAGTAACGAAAGTACCGAAGAAAAACATACACACCACAAAAATTGTCGCATCACCTGGTGTGGTGAATGGTGTAATCGATTAAGCAGCTCGAGGACAGTTTCTTTCTCAACATGTTTTTGGAAAAAAATCTTATCTATGTAGTAACATTTGTTTCCATATGAAACTAAATTTTTCTTCAGTTTTCTCGCTAAATTAATGCAAGTTTTCTGTGTTTCTTGTTGATTTTCGAATCTTTGAATTTATTGTAATGGCTGCTGAACCTCCTGGACTCTATTTGAGTGGGGAATATGGTGAGTGGGGAATATGGGAGAGGAATATGAAAGAAGGGCCGGACAGGAAAGGAATCGGATAACAACACTAGTTGATGATCGTTGGCTTCGTTCAACTGCACTAAGAGTTCTGCACTGTACGGCTAGAATGCTAAAAAATGAACTTGCACATTCCAGAAATGTGCATATTTCATTGCAAACTGTTAAGAACAGGGTCAGAGAAGACGATATCAGACCAAGGGTGGCATCTACCGGCCCGCGTCTCACCAGAGAGCATCGAGTTGCAAGACTTCAGTTTGCGAGGGAACATGCAAATTGGGCTATTCCAGAATGGTCGAATGCTCTCTTTTCCGACTAGTCCAGGTTCTGTCTAGTATCAAATGATAGACGCATGCCTGTATACAGACGACCTGGGAACGGTATCAGCAATGCAGTATCCGGCATACCGAAAACTTCGGAGGGGGGTCAGTAATGATATGGGGAGGCATTTATTTCCATGGTGGAACTGAGTTAGTCCAAGTGAATAATGGAAGAATGAGAGCGGCCAGATACATCGCAGATATCCTTGAACCCCATGTTGTAACCTTTGGCCCATTGATTGGCGAAAACTTCATTTATATGCGTGATAATGCTCGGCCTCATGCAGCTAGATAGATACAGAATTTCTGCAAAATGCCGAAATGGATATTTTGAGATGGCCAGCCAGAAGTCTCGACTTGAATTCATAGAACATGTTTCGGACAACATGGGGTGGCAAATTCAACGTAGGATGCCTTGTAGAACACTCCAATAGTTAGAAAATCTGCTTCGGGAAATTTGGAACTCGGTGACTCAAAAGTACATCCAAAATTTGTTTGAGGGGCTTCCGAGACGTATACTGGCAGTAATTAGGGCTTGGGGAGGATTGATTTGTTTGGAGATTTTTCAATTTTGAAAATTGTTGGTATTCTCCATTATAATCTCATCTCTTTTGAATGATATCTTCTCATTTTACACTTCTGAAAATTACCAAGCGACTCTTGAATGATCAACCTAAAAGTTTATATAGTATTGTCGTAAAAGTAGGTTAATGCGACAATTTTTGTGGGGAGTGTATTATGGCAATATTACTAGAGATCTCTTTTAAGTGTTGCATATACAGCTAGATTTAAACAATTAAGAATTAAGTTTTTCTGAAGTAATCTCCGCGAAGATTAATACACTTCTGCATTCATTAAAATCAATTGTGGAAGCAGTTTTTCGAATCGTTTGCTACTCTTTGACTTTGACACTTTGTGGCTAAAACACAGCACATAGAACTGTAATTTTGGATTTATATTAGCAAATAATAGAGGCTAATTTTTATTACTGGCAGTTGATTAATGATGTCTCAGCTCACAATACATAAAAGACATTCCTCGTATTTTCAAATGTTCATCTGATGTTGTATGAAAAACGCCCCAAGCTATAGCTCCTGAAATTGTTGATCGATCACAATGAAACAAAAACTCTGTGCAGCCTGAAATACACTCCCCACAAGTGTAAAATAAGAAGATATCATTCAAAAGAGATGAGTTCATGAAATATCAACAATTATCTAGTTAACAAAAAATTTAAAAATTCTACCATTTTCAAACATTCGCGAAGAGACCAATCAACTAGCATCGACTGGTTACTAATCATTTTCAAAATCAAGTGTTTCCTCCACGGGCCCTAATTACTGCCAGTATACGTCTCGGAAGCCCCTCAAACAAATTTTGTATGTACTCTTGAGTCACTGAGTTCCAAATTTCAGGAAGCAGATTTTCCAGTTGTTGGAGTGTTCTAAAAGGCATCCTACGTTGCTGAAGAACTAGAATAGTTTTTTACAAAATTGAAGAAAACGTCGTATATATCTTCGCCACGGGTCTTCCCCTTCAGAGGAATGATTGTCAAAAATTCTTCCTTAGCCTGCATGTCATTGAATACCATCCGAATGAAAATACACAGCTGGGCAGTTTCTCTCATATAGGTGGATTCGTCGAACTGTAAAGAAAAGATATGAAATGATATCATGTTAAATGAATTGTTTAATTTAGTTATAGTATTTGAAACAGCGCAGACATTGAAGAGTATATTTTTGAGTTTAATAGGAGCGTACAAGCGAAACACTCATTTTGAGTGTCTAGCCACTGCTATCTATTGTTTATTTAGCATCATAAGTATGTAGGCACAGAATGTTATGTGATTATTTTCACACAGAACATTATGGTTATGCAAATAAGCTATATTATTTAGTTTATCTGCCGTGTCCTGACTCATGACTTCAATACGCCTTGTGACAGTCGGACGAGATAACTGAAGTTCTCTAATAGCAGACATGATTTCTGTTTTATTTTTAAAATCTCCAAATGTCTTATCCGTTTCAATAAATGCTTTACAACCGATCCATCTTCGAATGTTTCTTGGGTTTCGCCAATATATGAGATATTTTAAATGACGCGATCGTAGCAACTTTTGATCGTTTGGGTGGTCTTGTGAACATGGTTTGTTCTTTTTCAAACAAGATAGCAAATCACGTTTTCTTAACTCACTGTGTGGCGGAAAATTGTTTTCATAGTTTTTATGAACCGTTTTATGATGCCTCTCTAAGTTACCACGCTTAGGTATTGCAACTGACGCACTTATCCTTCACCATACAAAAGAAAAATTCTTCCTCCCAATCGTTATTAAAATAATACGTTTTAGATTTCTTCGCTGCACTCATTTTGTAATAAATTTTGTATCGACGTAGTATTGCCGTCAAGTTATAATTCAGAATGACTGCAGGCGCAACATTTATGACGGCGTGAACGAAAGCCTCGAATGTTCCCGTCAAACGCGGCGCCCGAAATTTCAAGCAAAGCGGCAAGAATAAAAACGCGGCTTTCCATTGACAAATACCACGCGTTCCTTTTTTTCTTCTCGAGATCTACTCAGAAAGCTCTCGCGATCGACTGGTCGATCGCCATCGACCGTTTGAACACCCCTGATCTAGAATAATTGCTCAAGAATATTCGAGATTCATCTTCGTGAATACCTCATAATTGCAAAATCTATGATGTAAGAATACTCATTTTTTTATTAACATTTATACACAATTCGAGGCGTACAATGGCTCATCCCTTTTATTGAGTAAGTGATATTTAAAAGGCAGAATCGTGCATCGCGCAAAAGTAATGGATCGTCACTGTCGCAACCCGGCGAATCGTTGGATTATCTCTGTTTCTCAACGGAGTGCATGCCGTTATTTTTTTCATCCGTACCTATGGTCATAAACAAAATTGATAGCTCACATCCGTAATGAAGTTCTACGGAACGGAGAAATTATAAAGCGCGGAACAGATGCGTTTTATGATACTTTTAAATAAATAAACGGTTTCGTTTCAACTTGAACAGATCGATCTAATTTTCGGAACGATAATAATGAGTGTTGGTTGGTAGGTGTTCGGCAATTAATGTTTTCGACTTAGATTATTCGTTGATTCATTCATACCTCTTTGTTCTAAGCTGTGCTCTCAAATCGTGTTGGCACTTCACTATTAGAAGAAGTTCTAAAAGCATTTCATTTTCTATTCGAGTCAAGCGATGAAAGAATTATTTCCTATGGATGTTGTGTTTTTTCGAGGTAAGTTGATACTAAAAGTAATTATAAGACAGTGACTTATTGGGGTAGAACAGGTTAATATCGCTATTATATACAGGGTGTGTAGCAGAGATTTATGAACATTAATCTACGAGAATTTTCAGGGATTTCCTCGTGAACTATCATTCATTATCAAGATTCTGCCACTTTCAGTTCTAAGTAGTACTTATCTTTCTTATTCAGATAGATAGATATATTAATTTTTTACATAAAGGTGTTCAGACAGGTCAGTAAGGTCAAATTATTTATATACAGTCGAGTGGAGATAATAATATGACCTCGCAAAAATTCGGGGCTGTTCACACCTTCGACGTGTTCACAACAATGAATGTATGAATCAATCAAAAATCAAACTTATATATTCTTCAATTTTTATTAGGGATGTACAGGGTGGGCAAATTTCGATGTATTTGTACGGCAGCTATGCGAAAAATTGCAAATAGAGAAAAATTAACCCTCCTCTCTCGATCTTATTTTCAGGGACTAGTTTAGTGATTTCAAAATTTTTCTGATATCTCTTTCCGTTCCGGAAATTCCATCGCGTCCATCGCGGATATCTCGATCATCATCAAAGTTACATAAAATGCCAACAGTTCAGATACAAACCATAGGAAATTTTGCCTATATTGGATACAGCAATTTTGTTCCCTTCCATATAATTATTGCATTCAATACCTTTTTTCAGAGAAAAACCTGACATTTCCACAACTCCATTCATTATGTGCATGCCCATCAACGATACATATTTTCCTATCACTGAAAACAACAGATTTTAAAGATCCTTTTCAAGATCATGGTTATTTATATGGTTTGATTGGATTTAAACCATAGTAATTAACTGTGACCTTACGGCCGGTCTTATAAAGAGACATTTAAACCTGGTTTAGCTAATAAGGAATTAAAATCTAATCAAGAACTTAATTTAAACCGGCCCTATAAAGATAATCCCCGATTAAATGTTCAATGGTTAGCTAACAGAACTAAACTTTGATGGCGCTTTGAACCAATAGAATTGTAGCATTTAAGGCAGTTGTTCCTCGAAGTTTACGAAATGTCATTAGAATTTGAAGTTTATTATAGTACTTTGCTTAGATATTCTCATATTATCAACTATGAGCTGTTGGAAAGATCCAGTAGCATAGGAGCGTAACGTGCGGCAAATCATTTGAGTACTAGAGATTGATTTATTTCTTCTGGTTGTTGGCTCTATCTCCCTTCCAAAAATATGAAACAAATGAATGGACAAGATTACAAAGAATACGTTGTCAAAACAATGTGGTACACAACTGGCGCAGAATATGTATTTCGAAAAATTCAACATGAGTTTCAACCCCTTTACCGATTCAGCATCTAGAAAGGCTCGTGAAGCTCGCAATTCTGAAAGCAAGATGCTACAAGGGGATTTGGAAAAGCTCATAGGAAGTCCGTTGCATTAACAAGAACTGAATTTGCTAGCATAGCTCTGTACTGGGACGAAAATGCCCCGATAGGTTTGTTGAAAAATTTTCTCCATATTTTTGCCTATGAATAAGCATGGCGTGGCGGTGAAGCAGCAACTTGCAAGGTGCAGTTTTTCAAAGAGGAAAAATTTAATAACAGAAGTGACTGGTCGTATTGAATATAACCCAGTATTCTCCAAAGCTTGCTAAGCCAGCTCAAAAAAATACTGTGATAGTAAATGGCTAGTAAAAAATAAGGAAAACCCAGATTTATGTCCTGTGAGGTTGTTTCATAAGATATTGTCGAAAAGACCCGATCATATTACAAGTGATAGATTATTTCTGTTTCCCAATAAATTTTGGAAAAACAGTACTTATAAGAGTTGGTACAAAAATATGCTTGTGGAAATGAATGAAATATCCAAATGGAAAAAAATTTCAGCAGAGAAAGTTGGACTGGATAAAAAACAAATCATTCTCATTGATCCAGTGCTGTTTCGAACCTGTCTGAGGCAGGTGTCAGTGAACAAGAATTGATCAAACTAACCGGACACTCTACGGCAAGCTCTATTAAGCCCTATCTGCAACTGAACCATGAGCATCATTTGAATCTTGTTTTAAATCTCCGAAAAACTTCTGTGAATGTTGAATCTTTTATAATTCCTCAGGCATCGTCTTATATAGAATCGACCCGGAGTGAAAAAATTGTATATAGTAATTGCATTTTCAATAACTGCTCATTCCAATAATAGCTAAACATGCTTGTAATGAATGCTTTATGATTTTCTCGTTGAGTTTGTGTGCATTTCCCAATAAAGTTCATTTTGTACGTTTTGTCATTCGCGTAAATTTCTCAGCAAATACCACTCGAGCTCAGATTTGGCAGGATAATTCGAAAACGAGCATAGAAAAATATCCGGCCAAATCTGAGCTCTTGTGGTATTACTCACCTCAAAAAAAAAACTGTTGAAAAACCGTTTTTAAAAATTTCTTTGGTCTCTATGCATTTTTAGTATTTTAGTAGACTAAAGGATTATTGAAATATTTGAAATACCACTTCGTTTTCCCGATTACTAACGGTGTCATCTTATGTTAATTGTTTGACTCAGTGTAGAACGAAATAATAATTAAATTTTCATTCAATACAATGGTCAAGGAATGAATTGTCGCACTCTGTATGAAAATTGAGTTTATGCCCGAAATTCAACAACAAACCTTTTGCATTTACAATGTGTTGTACGTTCATAGAAACTGAAATTCGAAATTGATTTTTTACCACTTCACACGCTGTTAGTTAAAAACGGCTCTGTTCTCATGGTCTTCTCTTTGAACACCCTTAACTATCTAGGATACCTTACGTGTTGAATGAATGTCGTAGGTCCTATTTAAATGAAATGTGTTAATCACTTGAACGGAGGTAATTTACACACTCAACCTACCTTTGCCTCTCATTGCTTGTCCAAATAGAGGCATAGCCGACGGTAACATTAATCATTTTCAGTCCATCTCCAAGTCTATCCACGGTTGATTTGTTAAGTTACAAACGTAAAAGGCAAGATTTAAGTAGATTGAGTCTAAGCTGGTCCTATAAATTCAGGTCGCATTTGCATCGCCAGGATCGGATTTGTATCGCACTCGTATGTACCCGATTAGAACAGAATATTCTTCCAAAAAGATACTACTATTCTAGTTCACTAATTCAGATCGATGTATACAGGGTGTTACATAATAGTATGTCACAACTTGAGGGGGTAAATCTACGTCCAATAAAAAAAAAGTTCATATAAACATTGGTCCCCAATTATGTTTTTCTTAAAAACTCCTGCAGTTTTTGATATTTTGAGCCCAAATTTGGAATGCAAGCTATTTTTTAGAGCCTCCATCACACGTCCTAACTTTTAACTAGAATCTACAAGGTGTTTTTCTTTTCCAAGGCCATGTCTTCTTTTGCCCTTTCAAACTTTTTTGGAGTACGCCTCTGATCAGCGTACAATCAATTTCGTCATCTTCATTCAATTCAGAAACTTTTTTGACACTTGCAATTTTTTCGTATCTTCAACCGTTTTCGATTGAAAAACTATTGAATTTGAATTATTTGAATTGTATGTTGTTCGCTAAATAAAAAAAAATAATAGAAGTTTTCGATAGGTATGCCCAAATTTTGCTTCTATTTTGATACCTCGTCTTCTACGACTCAACTTATTCAATATCAAACTAAAAAAAGAACAATTAAAAACTAAATAAATTGCTGGAATTGTCCTCCACCTGCAAGAATACAGGCCTCTGTCCTTCGCTTATTATAACGCACTCTTTCAAATATTCCGGGGGTATTTCTTATCGTGTCACAAGAGGTTATGTCATTCGATTTCCCAATTCTTCTATAGTGTTCACTGGAGTGGTATAAACTAAACTTTTGAGATATTCCCATGAGAAAAAGTCTAAACAATTCAAGTTTGGAGATCTAGGAAGCCATGGTTTTAGCCCACTCCGATCTATCCATCGATTTTTAATGTGTTATTCAAGAATTCCCTAGTTTCTTCACTGAAATGTGCTAATGCCCCGTCATGCATGAACCACATTATGTTTCTCGCCAAAAGTGGCACATCCTCGAGCAATAAAGGGAACTCCTCCTCAAGCAATTGCTGATAAGCTGGACCGTTTAGTCTGTTAGGCAAAAATAATGGCCCTATCAAATAATTTCCAATTATTCCGACCCAGACATTCATTTTGATTGATGGTAGATTGTTGAGGACAGTGATTCTACCTAACAGATTTAATCCTCTATCGTACCTTGACTTGCGGCAGAACAGTGGTTGATTTTTTCGATGTTGTGCTTTGTGTGAATAGAAGAAGAATGTTGTTGTTAAACTATTGTCTTCAAGTCAACAGAATTTTCCCAATTTTGAAGATCCTGTATCTCGACTTTCGTATGTTTGAAATTTATAACATGCATGTAATATTTGAGTATTGATTAAAACCAAGTTTTGATTGAAAGTGTGTTGAATTGATGTCTTCAAGGAAAACTGAATTTTTCTAGTTTTCGATATTTGAAGTAATGTGATGCCTTATTTGAGTATTCAAGGAATACTCATTGTATCTCGGTTTTTGTTTTAATCGAAATAATGTGATGCCTGTCATATTTGAGTAATCAATGAAACTAATATTTGATTAAATACTTATAGATAGGAATAATCTAAAACAAGTATATGCCAGTAGATGAATTGTTAGAGGCGGTTCTGTACTGTGGCCTCCACGATGCCCCGATCTGAATGCGCTAGACTATTTCGTCTCAGGGCATTTGAAAGTCTAGTATACTCACAACCTGTTACTAGTATACAGGAATTGCATGCACGAGTTTTGGATGGATTTGAGAGAATATGTAATGACCGGTGATAATTTATAAGACCTCAGTTCATTAGTTTGAAAAGGAAGGTTCTTTCGTTTATTGCTTCTATTTATGCTGAACACCGAATGTCATTATCCATCAGCTTTCTTGCAATCCGTCATAGATATGCAAAATTTCTTAAAATACTAATAATAAAAATTTTCAAGAGACAAAAGTATTCGGAATTGAAAGATTTTTCCGGTAAATATTTCTCAAAAGATCAATGGCGTATTACACTATGATTTTGATGAGGTGATTGCATGATCCTTAGATGAATATCACCATTTATATTTTGCAACTTTGGGCAATTTTAATGAAGTGATGTGTAAAAACATTTTTTTCTGCAAATTCTAGTCAGATTCCTTGAAAACTACAAAAGTTATTCACAGGAACGTGAAGAACAATCCGAACCTTGCTGTATCTCGAGAATGAAGGATTTTTGGATATGTATTTATAGGCACATTTTTCAAGTGCTTGATGCCCAATCTCCTGTCGGAAGCAATGACATACCTCAAACACTCTGTATAGGTTTCAAATGTTGATAGTGAATTAAACATGGAAAAAACGATGAAACAAGTTAACCTAAAAAGATGAAGTTTCCGATCAAAAAGTCCTAACGGACGAAATTCTGTGTCTCTTATTTCATGCATTGTTTTTCGACCGGCTCGGTGGCGTAGAGGATATGATGCTCGTTCCTGCGCAGAGTTACCTGGGTTCAATCCCCACAAAGTCGGTGCGATTTTTCGGATTCTGGACATCGCTTGAATGTCCATCTTTTGGAGGAGATGTAAAGTTGTCGGTCCTGTCTAACAGAGATGTGTTTCTGGGTTAGTGAGGTGACAGAATTGCCCGGCGTGTCATTGGTCGAAAGCCGGAAATAGAACATGTTTAAGGAATAACATACAAACAAACATTATTCTGCGAAATCTTTTTTTCTTCTTATACAGATATGCTTTCCTATTTTTCAATGAAATATACATAATTTTTGTGTAGTTTGTAGAATATTACAATCTTTCGGAATACTTTATCAGTATTCCACCTCTGCACTCATGTTCTACCGTAACGACGAACGACAATTCGTTTTTAGTGAAAACTAGAGTAACACGAACATGTTTCAGATGTTTCTCCACTCAAATTCAATCAGTTGCGGTAAATGAATCGAAAATAAGTAACTGTCTCCAGTGCTTGCGTGGTAATCGAGTCATAAACTCCGTACTTTATGTTGTTTTTTGATAAAAAGTTTTCAGCGGTTGTGGTTATTTAATAAATCGAAAAGTATAGAATGATGGGAACCTTAGAGATATTACTGATGCTTATCTATACAGTGCGTTCCAATGAAAACGACTTTTTTTCCACATTTTCGTTCTCTCCCTATTAACCCTCTAACCCTATAGCTTCTACCAAAATTTGTGAATAGGGAAAATGGGTCGATTGATACCTTTTTGAAAAGATGATTCCATGTGTGGAAACATACATGAATCCGTTCGATCACCGTTTAAGGAAAACATGATCGAAATCGATTAGGTTGAATCATTTGAAATTTCACATTAGGCCGTATTCATAGAAAAAAGAATATGCTCAGAAGTATAAGGTAAAAGTATGAGGTTATGATGAAAAGTAAAGGGTTGGAGTAAACGTAAATCATTGTTTTTATATTCAAAATGATTACCTTATACGCCTCGTGCAAGTAGAAGGTTGACACTGAGCGACAAGTTAGGACTTGTCTGAATTGATGCTCCTCCCTCTTTTACTGCACTTTTGGATTAGGTAGTTACTCAGTTGTGAATTGATTTTTTTATCAATTCGTACTTCAAAAATGCCTTTTCCATGCTAAGAAAGTAAAAGTGAATTTGATGTTATGGAAAATGTGTAATGAACTGCTGGAATTCTTGGCTCCTATTATTTTGGAAAAGTCTCAAGTTCCACAAATGAATCAAAAAAGGACGAAGTTATTAATAGACTTTTGGAGAAATACGAGGCAATATTTGGCAAACCCAGTGATACAAAAGGTATTTTAAAGAAACTGAACAACATGAAATCCAGATTAAAGAAGAAAACAGACCTGAAGAAAACGGGGAATAAAGCAGTAGAACTGTTACATTGGGAAAAACAGGGGGCAATTCAAATAGGCCTGAATGAAGATGAGAACCTTCAGGTAAAGGGACTGATTACTCTACAGAACTAATAGACATGGGACCCGGAGCATCATTCAAGCAAGAGGGGAGCGATGGATATTTCGTTCTACCAGGTACTAGCTCCAAGGCGCGTAAATCGTTAGTGCTACCAGCCAAAAAAATTATTTCCACTCTGAAGTATGAAACAGACAAAACGAAGGGACTGACTAACAGAGGACTACAACGCTTGGTTCTTTTGCAACAATACCAAACTAATATTGTGCAGAAGCAATATTATGAACAGATGTTGGAAATGATGAACTACAGCCAAAATTGTTTCAAGTTTCGTTCTTTTTCAAATGTACAAATTACTCGATTTAATTATCATCAAAATTGTTTATAATACGCATCAAGTTTATTCTGATTTCCTGTCCCTGGTGACAGGGGTTAACCATTATTATTGATTACCTCATCATGTTTCTCATCTTGAAGTCCATCTTCTTCTGGTATCAATTCAGTTGGATCCAAGTCAGGATTACCCAAAAATTTCGCCACAAGAACAAGTCACTATTACTTTTGTTACATTTTCGAATTTCATACGACAGACGTATTGTAAAATACCAAAACATCGTTCAATTATTATCCTTCTCTTCTTTTAGAAGCTTATTATGATTTGGCTCAGCTCCTGCAGTAGGATTTCTGAATGGAGTCATAAGGCATGACTCTATCCCATATCCATCATCCCCAAGTAGCACAACATTGTGCCTATTTTTTAATTGTAAGCAAATTTGAGAATTTCTCCATATTCTTGAGTCGTGCACTGATCCAGGCCAGCTGACGTCAAGACTCGTGAACATTTCTTTGGCATCACATATAGCTTGCACATTCATTGTTGGTTTTCCTTTTCGATCGATGTATTCATCTCCATGAAGATTCGGTTTCAGAATTCCCATGTGGGTACAATCGATGACGCAATAGCTGTTGCAAATTGGTATTTGCTTTGCCACAAGTTTTTTGCTTGCACTATTTCATTGTTGGTAGCAGGAATCTTAATCCATTCATTTGCATGTGCATATATTCGGCAATTGTATCATTGATGGTGCGAGATACCGTAGCTTGACTCACTCCATGTTCTTGACCTATACCTTTCTGATATCTTGGATCACTGAGGTGACTTAAACATATCTTCATTCTGTGGACAGATGATAACGCACCACCTCGAGATTCTTCACTAATTCCTAAGAACCTGTTTAAAAGCCACTGTACATTTTCCTCAAACAGGGCATGTAATGTTTAACATCCCTGACACCCACAAAATCTGCCATTCTGCTAAGAATCGTACTGAACAGTTTTTCACTTCGGAGTCAGATACTGACCGATTTAAGCTTTTTCGAAGGTTTACTTTTCGCTGGAAGAAAAATTTCGCTATTATGAATACTTATTTTACTCCTGCTTGTATTCTTTGTAAGTATAAGAATCCGCTCGAAATCATTATGAATACAATGAAGAATATATCCTTTTTATTTCGACAATATAAGCATATCCTTTTTATGAATACGGCCCATTATGCATGTGAAGACTTCAACTTCTGCAGTACTGGAAAACTTATAATACCATTATTTATATTTTTCTTGTCAGTAGTATGAGCGTTAACATTCTTGACGAAGGATAATTTCATTGGTATTTTAACTACATTATTGCTTCAACAAAAGAATGCCGTGGTTTGAACAGGTGCGTGATAGATATCAAAATCAACAAACTGACTAAAACATAATACTTGTTTCGCTAACACCCAAACTAAACAAAGAAGTTATCGAAGTAGAAGAGTAGGTTGCTATATATCTGGAAGTAATAAAATATCTTGTTGGGCAACACCAACAAGGTTCATTATGCGTGTGTATCTCGTTTCTCACAACGTCAAGCCTGAATGGTTTGGTTTAATTAGAGTACTTCATCAGGAAAAACATAAGATTTGGTTGCTGTGTAGGAAATAACCTGTTTGGAAGTGGGTCTGTTTCGACAAATTGATTAACTTTTGAGTCAATATTGAATAAATTTGAATGAAATGATCATCTAATTTTATTTTTCTTTATGCATTTAAACATAATATTACAAGATATGTCATAAACAACTTCAGTGCAGTTAATAGATATATACGAGGTGTGTGAACAATGTATTGAGACTGATTTTTTAAATTTTATTAAGATATAATTACAATTCATTATTGTCTTCTTCAAAATAACTTCCTTAGGAAATCCACATGGCACTGGAAACGGTTCTTCCAATCTTAGCATTGCTGGAACTTGGATACTGGAATAGCCTTCAGCTGGTCGGTTACAGCTGTTCGGATATTTTCAAGTATGCCAAAATGAGTTCCCATGATGTAATTCCAATTCTTGGGAAGAGAAATAAGTAACAAGAACTCGAGTTCTGGAAGTCTGGCGAATAAGCAGACTGAGAAGCCACAGAAATGGTTTACTGGCTAAAAACTCCAGTATTGATGTTGCAGTGCAGGAATTAATATTTACTGGTATGAAAACTCCAGGCGAAGAGATTTGGCTAGGACAAAGAGGTTATTGATGAACCAAACGCTTATTTTGTTGCCATAGGTGAATCGTTTTATATGAAAGGCACAGAAATGTTGGATTGATTGTATCATAGTAGAAAATGAGTCTATAGCTAAATAAATTCGAATTTTGAGGCACAGTTGCATTTTTGTTCGAAAATTCTGAGACTTTTCAACCCGTATTGAAAGATCATTTGAAGTAGTATCATTGTATTCAATTAATTCAGATGCTGGCAAATCTTTCAAAATTAAAGGGTCGTTTTTCTCCTTCAAGGAAGCTTCGTAATTGCTGATGTTTAAATAATAGCATGGTACTGCTGATTTCATGAAGTTGTTTCAAGTCCTTCTTCAGAAGTAAGTTTTTCAATTTTCAGATTGGGGTTGTGTTTGTGATTCTGATCCAAATGAAGATTTATATGATAGTTATGAAGTGGTTCGACAAAAAAATATATTCCTTTGGAATTCAACAAAATAATAAACTTTGGTTAGATCTCTTGGAGCATCTTTGACTAGCTGGATATCTAGACCATTTACAATCTCAAAAGATCATGCCCGTTGTAGCTTTATACTATTTGAGGAAAAACTACTCCAATGAATATTTTCAATAACTTCAGTTCCACTTTAGCAGCATTTCTTGAAGTTAATGGTCGAGACAACATGGTCCTGGTATGGCAATAGCCATTCGTAATTTTCATCTAGAGTCGACTTAGCCACAATGAAGAAGAAGAGGCGAGAAACAACGTTGGAACAATGAATCTTTCTCCTAGAAATTTCTTCCATAATAGCAATATAGCATTCACGAATGTTTGTCATAATTATTTTCATATTTTGTGTACATTTATTGGCGGTATCTTCAGGGTTTTTGGCATATTCGGCTGCATTGCACGAACATTTTCTCGTTTATAATCAGAAATGTAAATGTTAAATAACAAACAAGTTTTCTACCTCAGTCAGATTATAAACAACTGATCACCTTTATTTTATTTTATCTTAAAATTGGATACTCGTACTTGTATACAGGGTGTTTTTATAATAAGGTACCGTAAATGGCGAAGATGATTCTTTGAGTGATGTCAAAAAAAGTTCATATAAACATCAGTCGAAAAATGCTTCGTTACCGAGATGGGGGGTGTTGAAAGTTCAAAAATTTAGGAAAATCTGTGTTGCCTCTAGATTTGGACGCCGCCGTATATATGAATGCTTAGGAGAAAAATGAAGCTCTTCTTGAAATTGCAACAAAAGAACTAGTTGTCTTTATTGCAACTACTTCAATCCCTTCACCGATTATACATGAAGAAATCGAACATTATTCTCAATCCCACATTCTTTTATCGTATTGAACAATCAAGAAGAAGGCACCGACAATCTATGACATGTGTTCTTCGAGACCTTCGAAACGATTCATTAACTCTCTCGACTGGAATCATTATCGTTATGAATAATTACAAGGTAACAATCCTTCCTAGTTGCACAACAGGTCCGATACATCGATTAAGCACTTTCCAATTTGAATATTTGCGGCATCCACGTACTTCATTATAAACACAGTGAATCTAATTCCCAGTTGAATCGAATTTTTTACAATTCCGAAGACGGACAATGGGCGGGCAATTTTAAAGTTGAAATTAGATACATCAATTGGATGTTGAAGTGAAGTATGGATACAGGATGTTCTATCGGGAATTTTCGGTAGAAATAAACCAGGTTGCTCAATAAGTTTTGTCGTTCGATAAGAAAAACACAATGTTATGGTTCAAAATACACTTTATTATTCAATATAATCTCCTGAACATTAATACACTGGCTCCAACGATTGTCCAATCTGTGGATCCCATCCCTGAAGTGAGAATTCGGAAGGTCTGCAATATACCCTTCAACAGCCGTTATGACCTTTTTATTTGATGAAAAATGCTTGCCACGCATAAATTTTTTGAGATCTGGAAACAAATGAAAGTCGCTGGGGGCCAAATCTGGTGAATACGGTGGATGCTCCAACAATTCGAACTTTAATTCAATGATTGCAGCCATTGCCAAAATGCTCTTGTGACACGGTGAAAAAGGATTTTTTCTTATGCAAACCGGGTCTTTTTTCACGAATTTTTTCCTTCAACAGGTCCCAAAGGTTGCAATAATTTATTGAATTAATTGTTTTAACAGTTTGCAAGTAATCCACAAACAAAATTCCTTTCGCATCCCAAAAAACTGATGCCATAACCTTCTTGGACGATTTTCAGTCACGAACTTGTTTCGAAGCCGAACAACCAGGTTCACACCACTCTTCAGCCTCTAGTTTTGATTTAGGATCATAGCGATAGACCCAAGTCTCATTCATAGTGATGAATCGACGCACAAAATACACTTTATCCTTTCTAAAACGCTCCAAATTTTTCTGAGAAAGTCGCATTCGAATGTGCTTTTGTTCCATTGTTAGCGAATGCGGCACTCATTGTGCACACAACTTTCTGAAACCCAAAATTTCACTTGAAATATGGCTCACACTGCCTAATGAGATGTGTAGAGCCTCCACTAAATCCCACCCAGTCAATCGACGATCTTCCAAAACCATATCCTGTATTTTGGCTATGATTTCTGGTGTTGATGCGCTTTTTGAACGTCCTTGACGTGGATTGTCTTCAAGGCTTGTACGACTATGTTTAAATTCAGCAACCCATCTTTCTACTGTTCTAATTGTAGGTGAACAATCATTATATACTCTTAACATGCGTTCGTGAATTTCTTTCGGTGCTACACCGTACCAAAAAAAAAATTTCATTACTCCACGATATTCAAGTTTTTCCATTGTACAAAAATACTGTCACACGGCGACACTAAATGGCTTGTAAACAAAGAATGAATTGACAGATTGAAATGAACCTTCACATACGTTTATATGAAGAGTGTATCAACAAAACAAAACAAATTTGGACTAGTATCGAACGACAAAACTTGTTGAACAATCTGGTATCAGGAATGGATCCAATGAGTTTCATGATAACTTGTTTACAAGTGTTTTGACAGACTGAAAAATACCAACTTTCTACTAGTTTAGGATCTACAGTAGCCTCTAGCTCTCTCAGTTCAATGGTGAGGCCTCATTATATTTTCCTCTTTAATTTTAAGTGATTTCGGGTAGGCTAGCTATAACCTGAATTTTCCCATTTTCGAGTAATTACTAGTTTTAGAAATTTCATAAAAAAATCCATACCATACAATGCTCATCAAAGAGATTCGATAAAAATCTGCTTGAAACAAAACAAAATTTGTTTGCACAATTACAAATAGAAATAGAAATACTTTAATTATCACAATTAATGTAAATAAATACATACAAATTCACAGTAAAAACAATACATCAAAACAAAATATTCACAGCCCTGGTTTATGCATTCTGAACCAATCAAAATATTCTTCCACATTGTAAAGTTCACATTCCATCATATAACTGTAGATCCTCTCTGAAAAAGCGTACACTCTTTAATTGTATAGTTTCAAACACATATACTGTGTGTTTTTTGTGTGAGAGTTAAAGTGCAAAGATGAAGGTGGTAAGAAGATATCTGCCTTGTGTTGTTTTTATTTTTGAAAGCTGTAAAATAATATACATATATATATATATATATATATATATATATATATATATATATATATATACAGGTGCTTCAACGAAAACTAAACAGAGGCTATGGCTATATCCTGAAATATCAACCCCCTAAACGGGGGTTGCAATCCTTGAACATTTTGAGTTCCTCATCTCGAATTTCAACCCCTGGGTGACAACCTTTGAAAGTTTGGAAGAGGGTAGATGGGTCGAGTGAAATCTCGAAAGAAAGGTATTATCTTTGTCTGAATTATTGTGAGAGAATTTTCATTTTTGATTGAAAACTGTAGAGGACACAGAGTGAGCCACTGAAAAATAGGGAAGACTATCACCCCAAGACTATTGGAGTATCAGATTCATTTAGATTAAAGATGACAGCCTTTGATCTGGAATGAATCCGTTCCATTTTTTTGCACTAATACTTGAATAGCTCAGGGCGATAGATAGTCTCCTCTATTTTTCAGTAGCTTACTCTGTATCTTCTACAGTTTTCAATGAAAAATGAAAATTCGTACACGGGGATGTACACAAAGATAATACCTTTCTTTCGAGGTATCACTCGACTCATCTACATTCCTCCAAATTTTCAAGGGTTGTCACCCCTGCTTTAGGGGTTGAAATTCGAGATGAGGATGGTACTTGATGATGACTGCCATTGATTAGCATGGATCTGTTCCATTTTACTTCACTGAAACTTGAATAGTCTCAGGGAAATAGTCTTCCCTATCTTTCAGTTGCTTACCCTGTATCTCTTACAGTTTTCAATTAAAAATGGAAATTCGTTCAAGGCGATGTAGACAAAGATACCACCTTTCTTTTGAGTCATCACTCGATCTATCTTCCCTATTCAAAATGTTCAAGGATTGCAACCCTCGCTTAGGGGGTTGATATTTCAGGCAAGTTTTGTGTCCCCCTTGAAACAAAAAGATGTGCGTTTTGATCAGAAATGAATATCTTGTAAATATAGCCTCTGTTTAGTTTTTTGAGTCAGAAATATATATCTATATATATATATATATATATATATATTTATATATATATATATATATATATATATATATATATATATTATATATATATACAGGGCGAGCCACGAGTCACTGGAAGTACTCATTAAAATCATCAACAACTTTTTGGGATTGTAACAAAATTGTTTCTGGTACATTGGCCTAGAAATGTAACCTAATCTGATGGAAAAATGTCTGAAGGAGTCGAATCCCAAGACCTTAGTGGCCAATGGACTTCAATATATTCGGAGACCGTGGAAGCTTTCATTCAATGATTTAGGTCATAGGTTTGCGTTTATTTAATTAGAGAAATATCCTAATAACTCCGCTTAGGCGGTAACTTTTTAAGTATGCTTTCAATTGGATCGAAATTGGTATTACTCAGAGAAACACGGCAAACTTTTTAGGTTAGCAACAAATACATTGAATAGCGCAAGAGTGATTTCAAGAATGAATTTTTGGAAAATATACATCGATTAATATATAAATGATTTTGAATTACGTTGGCTAAATATATTCAATATTTGAAATTGGTTCATATGGTTTCTTCACTAGTTGATTCATGATTTTCTTTCCAGACTTGCGCTAGAAGGATTGTTATCGAAGAGCCAGAGCCAAGCTGGGATAAGTAATGAGCGTAAAGTAACAGTGAGGCGAAGCAATACCATCGGTGGCAGAAAAGTAACCAGAGCTGACGATATGCCACAAAAAATTGCAGAGCTTCAAGCGAGTTTGCAGAGGCAGGGAGAGTCAGAATGGAGGAAGCGCTATGGGCAGAACAACAGCATCGATGACGAGCTGAAGTTGCTGAAAGAAAAAAATAAATATAACGTAAGTTGACCTTGAAAATAAATATTTTACAGCTTAGTGCTATTTCGAATTGACTACGTGAATCTTTGAAGCATCATTCTTATATGGAAATGGAATAAAAATAAATTAGATTAATAATTCGCTAGTAGAAGAAATCTATAACGACCAAATGCATTTCTAGTAATTTTTGATGACTTGCTGCAAGTTTTCTGCTTTCCTTCGAAAAAAGAAAATTCAGTAGATTGACGATAATGTAAACTCGAAAAATTCAGAGCTGTTCGCACCTTCGACATATTCACACCAACGAATGTATGAATCAGATAAAAAATACATTTACATATTACTGGACTCACGTTACTCACACTTAAATAACTATAATTTTATATCTGATATACGCGAATGAGTAAATTCACTGACATTCAAAACTGAATAACTGCCTCTAATGTTGCGGCTCTTATATCTGCATTGCTCAGAAGTCTTTACCCCCGTACTTCCTCTGGTCTTGCTACATAAGCCATTTAGAAACGCGTAACTTCGTCGCGACGCGAGGATTGCTGTCTCAGAAAATATCAGTTGTTGGATAGGAATGTCGAAAGTAGACACAACCAAATTTATATGGAATAACCCGATATTTTGAATATTACCTCAGGAATTTTGGAAATTTCGAAGCATTATAAGAATTGAACCTTTTTCAGATATTTCAATTGAAAAAAGAAATAAATTAAGGTTTATTCTAACAAAGCCACAAATGGGAGAAAATAAGAGACTTTTTCCGCATGTATTAGAAAGATTGTTTTCTCACGGAGTAGGTGTTTTTTTTTCGACTTCAGTAGCTTCTATTACCTCCTCTTGCCCTGATACAAGCCTGAATCTGTCTTGGCATGCTTTGGATTAGGTTTTCGACCTCATCTGGGGTGATATTCTGCCACTCTTCTGTGGCGGCTTGGATGAGTTATTGTGGGGTTCTTGGATAATCCTGGCGCGATCTAATTTTCCTTTTGAGATTATCTCATAAATGTTCAATAGGATTTAGGTCTGGAGAGCAAGCTGGCCAGTCCATGATAGCGATTCTCTCTGTTTCAAGATAATGTCGCATCTTGCATAAAAGTGATATTCTCACCGTGGGCACCTCTCCAGGATCTCACTTTGGGCTCCAGCACTAGGTCCACGTAATTTCTAGCCGTTACACCCACAGAAAACGAAATAAAATCTGTTTTGCCTCCCAGCAAAATGCCACCCCAAAGCATTTCACTACCCCTTGGTATTTCGGAATTTGTCTTGCTGTTCGGAGTGTAGCTTGTCTTCCACGACCCCTTTAGTCCGAATCCGGCGATCATCTGATCGAACGCCAATTTTGGTCTCATCCGAAAAACATTTCGCCAATTCTCGAATATTATTCCAATTAGGTCTGTGGATTTTCAGTTTTCTGGTTAGCTCTGGTACTCTTAAGGGCCTTCTGCTGTATAAACCCCTTGAACCAAGTTTTTGACATATCGTTTCGACTGATACACTGATGACTGCTGCTTCCAGAAATTGCCTTTGGAGTATGGGGTGCGACGCACTAGGGCCTCTTCTTGCAATTTGGCACAAAAAGCGGTCTTGTTCTTCAGAAGTGATCTTTCTACGACTTCTTCTAGGCCAATTTTGCAGAGATTGTAGCTCCACGTATACAGCGTAAGTTTCAATCCCTGTCATACCCCCATGGTGGCCGCTATATCCCGCTTTGTCACCACCCATTCTCCAACGAGAGCAATTATTAGACCCCTCTGCAAATCGGACAATCCAAAATAAGGCATTTTCAATTATGATTATAGGCTTTTTTAAATTCTGAAATTCACCGTTTCAAATCTCAGTGACGATTGAGTATAATATCCCGAACATGTGGTAATAATTCGACATTTCTTATCATACTATACAGTTTTTTTTACCACAAAAACTTCATTCTTCATGAGTAGTCAAAGATCCATTCAACCGGCTCGGTGGCGTATGGGATATGATGTTCGTCTCCTGCGCAGAGTTACCTGGGTTCAATCCCCACAAAGTCTGTGCGATTTTTCGGATTCTGGGAATCGCTTGAGTGTCCATCTTTCGGAGGAGATGTAAAGCTATCGGTCCTGTCTAACAGAGATGTGCTGGACATTTAAGATCCCTTCTCTCGACACAAGAGGGGTTCTGCAAAATTCCCGGGTTAGTGAGGTGACAGAATTCCCGGCGCGTCATTAACCGAAAGGCAGAAATAGAACACGTAAAAAGAAAAACAAACAAACAAAAGATCCATGGTTACAAACAATCAATTATGTGAAATACCGAGTGATTCCATATAAATTCGGTTGTGTATAAAATAACTATCGGGAATAACGTCGAATGTTGTTTGGGCTTGATTTCCTATCTAAGTTTGAATGCATTCCTTCTTCACGATTTCTATCCTTTGGCTGATTTAAAAAAAAAAAAAATAATAATAATAATTCTGGCAAATTACCGTTTTTTCACTGTCAATTCAGATAAACTATATAAAATGGTATGCAGGTAGATCTATACAATAGAGTATTCGCAATTGAAAATAAAATTGAATTAGATTGAAATCAAGAAATATATGGATATTTTCAGCAAATAAAAAAAAATAGACCCCGGTTCTGGGTCGTCTCAATGAATAGGATAGAGCATTATCTAACAGAAGATTGGTTTGATAGGAAGATTTTCATTTTCCAAGAAAGTTTTAACCTGTAAATATTTTCGTTCGTTGAATTTTAAAGTCGAAACGATATGTGAAAAACTCACCCCAGGAAGAAACTGCTGAAAGAATAATTTCTTTGGTTATCCATGCATTTTTAGTGTTTTTGTAGACGAGAGCTTTTTCGAAAATTTTAAAAACCTAAGGTATTTTCTAAACCAGAGGCAGTCAGAATGCGGTAATCTTCGACAGTTCATGAATGGATGAACTTACTAAGGTTGCGAGGATAGTTTTCACCTGCGATTTTCAGAAATCGTATTCCATATCGAATTTTGAAATGTTGCAAACATCCATCGCTTGCATTGAATATTTCTTTAAGTGACCTCAGCTTCTCATGCAAATGTAGAGCTTTACTTTTGAGCATTTCTTCCGAGACGGGAAAGTTTCGTTTCTTTTCTTCACGAACTATTTGTAAAGTTTGTTTTTCATCAAAGGATAATCAGCTTTTCTTAGTGTAACCTACTTCATCTTGCTTGGTTTCGAACTGTGATTAATTTCTTCTGAATTTTTTCTTTGTTCATTTCTAATGGAGCATATAGTGGATTTAGCGACCCCAAACTTTTTTGGTAAAGTAGTGATGCTGACCCTTTTAAAACTCTTCTTTAAATAAAGATTACTCATAAATAATCAGACACTTCATTTCATTATTTTATCAATGAAATCAATCTCCAAACACTGGGCATATCTGTCTATGAACTCCAACAAACACTAAATCAGTACATACGTATTTGATAGAGTGATAAATCTCCTTCCATCCCCGTAGTACTGCAGGTCTCAACAAGTTCATTGCTATTCATATAAAGGTTCGATTGTTCACACTACAGTGCGCTAATGCAAAAGATTCGTTGTTCACGTTGTCCAGCCGTTCACAGTAATTTGAATCTACTGTACAACGAACTCGAAATCTAACCTGGGCTTTCTGCCGGTAACAAACGTTTCAAGCAATTCTCAAAGATTTCCGGTTATGTCCACGCCCCACAGATGTCGCTCGGATGTTCTGGTTCAAAGATGAAGATAGGTCGGATACTTGTGATACATTCCTCGTACATATAAATTTGTAGTTTGTACGTTCAAGTTACAGCTGACTGTTTATTAGATCAGAGAAGTCATTGTGTCCATGAATGTTTATTTGATGAATTACGACAACGTATCGAACAAATCGATTTATTTTAATCGCCATAAATTGAATATTATCTGCAACTTTAAAGCATTGTTATTATTTATCGTAATATTTGATTTTGAATTGTTTCCTTGATCAAGGTTTAGGTGCGGCGTAATTAAGACATATTACCTTGATGTAAGATGATATTTTCACTATGATAATTACGTAGAAGGGTGTGTTATGTATCTTATCTGAAATTTTGATATAAAATGAGTCATATATGCTGATAATATAAGGACAAATGGAGGAAATATTAGAAAGTGTAGCCTTTTCCATTTCGTTGCTTATATATCTGTTGATAGGCTTTTGGAAGATGCCATTCGGTATTTATGCAGATATAAACGGAATGCTGTTCATTGACAAAGTAATCACTTGAGAACAGCTGATGAGGTTTGTTTCAATAATACGACTTAAGTTTTCGTAGAAAGAAGAGATTAATTTCACTCTATATTGCACTAGAAAATATTTTTCGCAGAAAAAAATATACCAAGGAGGGTGGAAAATTTAGATTCAATGCATAAATCGTTATATTCGCTTGCTGGCACGCCATTAAGTTAACAATGACATCGCTCTTCTTCTACTTCGCTAATTCTTTTATTTTGTGTTGGTAATTGTCGGACAATAATGTTTGAAACTGCATACCGGATTGTATTCAATACTTAAACGGTATTAGAACTCAAGATATTCGAAGATTTGGAGACATATCCAGCTTCTTGTTAATGATGACCAAAAATCGATACTTTAGCATGGATTGAATGGATGGGTGACCCCTTGGTCAATTCGTGGTTTGGTTCTGTCTTTACATAAAACAATACCAGATAACAACAAATTGTATCTCGAACATTAAGTTTCCCTATTTGATTCTTCTTTTTATATAATCGTGAATATTATTGCAGTTTTCCAGCGTTACATTCAAAGCACTGACTTGAAATTGCGTTCAGTTATTGATTAATTCCTGAGGAGGGGTTGTTGAAATTGTTTTTTTCCTCTGAATATACCATAGGCTGTCCCTGGATCTAAGATTTTTTGTAACCGGGGCAAGAACTTCATATAGCGCCCCCTCTCTTGAGCGTTTGATTAACACAAATATATAATAGGTGGCATTTTTATGATCGAAAGAATAAGTGTAACGTCAAATTGAATAAAGCAATCATATAACAAGGCAACAGACAGCAAGACTTTCTTTCAATTTTTCTCATCGTTTTTTTCTCTCTTCTCTTACTACTGCTTTACACGGCGTGCTTTCTTTTCCGCGAAAGAATCTATTAGCTCCTCGAATTCCGTCCCAAAGGCAGTTTTATTTTCAATGGCTAAAATCGCGAGGCCAGTTAAACGTTCTTCTCATTGTTGAACGCAGATAGCTTTTAATTATTTCAAGTTAGCTGAAACTTCGCTCACAGCTTGTAGATATCGTCAATAATGTACAGTATATCCTCGAAACTATGGTAAGATGAGGAAACACTTCTTGCAAGTTATTCTTACACATATGTTGTAACAGGTCGAATGCACTTGTTTTTTCATTAATTTCCGATTTCTTGATGTTGAAGGTAACTTAACGATATGAGCTTGGTGACGTCTGGCGTTATAATGCATAAACAAAAAGTTTTCAACCATGTTTACCGCAAATGGTTCTTCTAAATTTTCTGTAACGTACCTCTGAGCATTTCCAGTTTCATAATAGATGACCAAGAGTTCAAAAGAAATTCCTACTCACACCGTTATTAAACATTATTGAAGAAGTTGCATCTCTCATTTCGATTGGCAGCATTCAATTGTGCGATTAGATTTGGACCTCAAGCTGCGACACAAGTCCTCAATCCAAATTATCTAAGACGTATCCTTCCAGTGCTAGTTTTCACTCCACTGCACTGTCGAAGTTGCAGTGTCTAGTAGTAGCGAACCGTTGTGTCAACGAGGAAATTTTTTAGTAACGTTCATGGATCGCCGTTGTTGCTTCAGGTCGTCCTCACCCAGGCCTCTTTCATGACTACCAGATCATTCTGTCAATAGTTGAATGGGACACTGCAAGTCTTTGGCCTATTCTGGTAGTTCAACCTAGCTCATCTAACACCACTGCTCCAGAACATCTTGCCTGGATCAAATTTCATGATTCATGTTGCGCTATTTACCGAAAATTTTCAAGAAGAACAAACATAACCCGCAAAAATTGACCATCAACTGCTGTTATCATATGTAATCGTCGGGTAATTGGTTTAATACACAGCATAAAACACTTTTGTTTTGTAATTAATATACAGAGTGTTTCATGATAGTATGTCACAACTTGAGAGGGTAACAATACGTGCAATTTCAAGAAGAAAAGATTATATGAACATAGGTCCGCAAAAGCTTCGTTACGGAGTTACAGGGTTTTTCTTCAAAACTCCTGCAGTTTTTCAGATATTCAGCCCAAATTTGGAATGCAAGCTATTTTTTACAGCCCCCATCATTACACGTCTTAGATTTTAGCTGAAATTCACAAGGTGTTTCCTTTTCCGAGGCCATGTCTCCTTTTGCCCTTTCAAACTTTTTTGCAGTATGCCACTGATCAGCGTACAATTAATTCATCTTCGTTCAATTTAGATACTTTTTCGACACTTGTAATTTTTTCGTATCTCCAAACGTTTTCGAGTGGAAAATTATTGAATTTGAATTATTTGGATTGTATGTTATTCGCTGAATAAAAAAATAGTAGAGATACTCGATAGGTATACCCAAAATTACCTTTTATTTTGATAGCTCGTCTTGTGAGACTCAAATTATCCTTATTAATCCTTATCAAACTAAAAAAAAAACAATTAAAAACTTAATAAATTGCTGGAAGTGTCTTCCACCTACAAGAATACAGGCATCTGTCTTTCTTCGCATATTATCACGCACTCTTTTAAATATTCCTAGGGTATTTCTTATCGTGTTACAAGATATTCGATTTCTTAATTCTTCTACAGTGTTCACTGAAGTGGTATAAACTAAACTTTCGAGATATCCCCATCAGAAAAAATCTAAACTATTCAAGTCTGGGGACCTAGGAGGCCATGGTTCTGGCCCACCCCGACCTATCGATTGGTTGTTGATTGTTTGATTCAAGAATTCCCAAGCTTCTTCACTAAAATATGCTGGTGCCCCCTCATGCATGAACCACATTATGTTTCTCACCAAAAGTGGCACATCCTCGAGCAATAAAGGTAACTCCTCCTCGAGAAATTGCCGATAAGTCTCGAAGTAAAATCCTGAGGAAGTATAGTTTGGACGCGTTGCATATGAAACGGGTACAATCAAAAGTCGTGGAGAATCCTCCAAACTAGAAAATGTGAAATATTCAACTGATTTCCAATTTTTCTTTTACTCACATGAGGAGTCAAATCAATACAATTCAAAACTGCTTCCTCAATATCTGGAGTTCTCATAGTTTGAGTTGCACCTTTCAAATGATTATTTGCAGTGAAAGTTGCAGTTGCCCTCAACCTCAATCACCTGATTTAATCGCCTAGCTTCTGTTGTATTTCCGTCAGCTAGACCGTACATGTAATGGATATCAGCCAATTCGAGCAGACACTGGTTCAACTTTAGCAACTGTCAAAATAAATAAATAAATGAAAAAATCAAAGCCTACTAGTCATTTTTTCAATTAGAAGTGCTTTCAATTCAGCGTATGCATACAATCGTTTAATAATTTTTTGCCCGAGAACGGTTGGAGATACGAAAAAATTGCAGGTGTCAAAAAAGTTTCTAAATTGAACGAAGAGGACGAAATTGCTTGTAAGTTGATCAGTGGCGTACTGCAAAAAAGTTTGATAGGGCAAAAGAAGACATGGCTCCGGAAAAGAAAACACCTTTGGAATTCTAGTTGAAATTTGGGACGTGTAGTGATGAAGGCTGTAAAAATATTTTGCACTGACTTTCTCCAAAACTGCAGGGGTTTTGAAGAAAAAACCAATTTTTCACGGAAATTTCAACACCTTGTAATTCCGCAACGAAGATTTCGCAGACCTTTGTTTATATGAACTTTCTTTCTTAAAATTGCATGTATTTACCTTCCCAAGTTGTGGCATACTATTATGTAACACCCTATATATATATATATATAAACAAATCAACATGACATTCACTTACTAGTTGCTTATTTAGAACTGTTTTTAACTGAATGCTTATTTAGAATTGTTGATAGCTGAATTATGAATGCGTATTGATGAGAACTGAATGATTTTAACTGTGACCTATATATACCGCTGGCTGAATGGCCTGGAAAAAGTATCTTATGAAATACATATTTTTCTCTCAAATTTTTGAATCACAGGCGCTATATAATTCATAGTAACCGCTGACTGATTGACATGGACAAAGTATCTTATGAAATACATATGGTTCTCGCAAAGTTTGGGATCGCAGTCGTCATATAATTCATAGTTGACAAGAATTCTAGAGAATTGCCCTTGTTTTTGAATGTTCATATTTTCCTCTGAATAATGTTTGCATTGATAGTATTGATGATTTATTCATTTTATGGAAATTCACTTTTAAAGTAAAACGAAATGAGATTTATTCAATAATCACGACCGGTTTCGACCCTACGGTCATTTTCAAGTTAATAACATTATAATACATGAGTAGGCAAGTACAAGTACAGAATGAATTTTATCCTAAATATTGAGTAGTGGGGATCCATTATACTCTAGTTGGCTGTTGAGGGTAGTGAATTGTGGGTTTTTACATAGTTTGTTAATCTCCAAACTTTCCAACAAATTCATTTCTCTCTCTTTGTTACATTTATGAAGGATTTTAAGATTGTTCAATGATATCGAGTGGTTAGTTGATTTTATGTGTGTTGGTTTTCGTGGTTCAAACAGCAATTTTCAAATTTCCTGAACAAAATACATTGCCGCATCAGCTTCACTTCTGAATTAGAAAATAATAACTCAATTAATTTCCTCGACTTAACCATTACAAATTCAAATAATCAACTCACTTATAAAATTTACAGAAAGGAAACATTCACAGACGCATCGATTCCAATGGACTCGTTCAGTCATTTAAGTCATAAACTAGCTGCATATAACTCCATGATTCATAGAGGTTACTCTGTTCCCCTTTCAAAAGAAAATTTTCAAATTGAACTTAATACCATCAGAAAAATTGCCTCAAATAACAACATACCACAACATTTTCTGAATACAATCATTGAACGCAAAGAACAACGTATTACCTACCAATTACATATAGCATCGTAGAAACCCCAGAAAAGAGAGATATATTATCTTCGCCCTTCCAATAAAGTAGATTTCCGGACCTTAAAGTGAACAAACTCTCGCCCTTTCTTCTCACTTCACTAAGGCCCACAACATCCCAGTGTATGCGATCCAATTCTTCGTCCAGCTCATCGATTTCACAATCTGCTAGTAATGTTCTTGCGTTATAAGTGGCAATATATAAGGTTCGTCTTTTATGGTAGCCTGGTCCAACCCGGTGATTCTTAGCACCCTCTGGTTTCCTACTTTTCCGACAGCTACCGTTGTCGGGGTAAGGAAACCCGCCGGGGACTGAGGGCCCTGTTTGAGTTTTGTGTTTCATAGTTGAGGAGTTTTTTGCCGATACCTATCACGCTGGCCACTGCGGGTTGATAGGGGTCTTTGAAAAAGCATTTCCTCTATTTCTGTTTGAACGGTTATTCCGCCGTAACTCGGACGCCAGAGCCTCGTTGGTAAGCAGCAGGGTGCACCACGCGCAGGTGACGTTGACTTGGGGTTGGCTTTTAAGACCTTTTGTGCCAACACACCCCCTTACACATTATTGAATAAATTGTGGAAAAGTGACAAAAGTGTCTAATTTCGTTTTATTTTAATAATGTTTGCCTTATTCCAAGAAATGAACGATAAAAATATTATGATGGGCTCGATGTTGTGCCATGTGACATGATAATGAAAATTTGTCTTTTGTTTAATTCAAATCATAGGCGTAACATGGAGTGCTGGGTAGGTACATTACACATATGTGGTGGTCTCTCTCGAAATCACAATTATTTTGCATGTCTTTATAATGACAGCAGCGGATGATACTGCGTCGAACATCTTACACAAGAACAATTCGGCATGTCAAGCACATTTTTACTGTCTTAAGACTTTAGTAGAGTCTACTGTCACAATCATCCTGTATATAAGTGAAAGACTTCATCGTACAATTTTCCTTTCGAAGGAAAATCGAGAAATCGAATCCGGCTGCAATTCGTTGACCATATTAGGTCCAAATGATGATAGAAAACAAAGTTGCATTGGACATTATGCAGAGAAACTTCGTGAACATCAAACGTTATCGCTATTAACTGGATTATAGTGCGCGTTGAATTATTAGTCACTTCGTCATTTCGACATTAAAAAGTGCGGTCCGCTTCTAAGTACGCTCGCCTGGGGATATTTTATTTATAATTTCATATTCGACGTAGATTGCATCCGTAGTCAATTTTACCATTGTCGAATTGAAATTGCAGTGATGCTAAGTGAATTGATTGCGTTGGTGGTTTTATTAATATTTCTGATAAAGTTCTTATCGCGCAATGTGTTGCCAAGAAGTGTTGAGGTAAATAGTTTTCCGTTGTTATCGGTAACGTAATTAAAATGAACGATAAGGTTGCTAGCAGAGTATATGTGAACTATCGATTGTAAGCTTACATTAACTGAAGGTTTATTTGTTGTTGATGGAGTACCAAATGAAATCCAGGAAAATTTGGATTAGCAGACCAAATAGCAGAAATATACTCACGCAATTTTCGACCCACCCATAATCTTTTTGTAGATAAAACTAAGATCCTTAGTTTCACTTACGACGTGGACGTACTAAAACTAGCTAAATTCCCGAATCACTTACTACTATATTTATCAGTTAACAAACTGTCGCCAGTCGAACTGCTGCTGTTGTGTCATTGATAGTACTGACACATTCATCCCGGCAACTGATAAGGGATATCCACCGGGACCGTCCGTTAAAAACTTTTTAAGTTCCAATGACAATAGCTGAAATTTTATACGCGGCCATAACTAGCGATTTCCAATTGAAGTGAAATATTTTCGAAGTGATACCATTTCCTGTTAAACCGGAAGTGGCTCATCACTTTGTTATTTCAAATGGCAATCTACCTTTTTTATTATACATCTAGAACCGACATTTGAGCAAAAAAACTTTTGACTGATTTAATTATTTTTGTTATAAACTCGGTACATTTAAAAAAATTGTAGCTCGTAGATCTTTTGCACTACAGACGCAATTTTTGCTTGGGTGGATAGAAGAAGGATCAAGGAATTTTTCAAGCAATCCACACATGTCAAACGTTTATTGCGTTGTTTGGTATGATTTTTTCAATTTGGCCTTTTTCAAACAGCAATAACTCAATTTTTTCAAATGGCACGTGCCAATTTTTATATCGCCATCAGATGAAGCGTCAAATTTCAGATGGAATTGTATAAGCATGTACTATACCCATCTCTTATAGTTCCGAAATAATTTGAGAATATATTGAATTTTGATGATTTTGCAAGAACTAACAGAGAATGCTTTGAAATATTTGAATGAAGTAGCTGAACTGGCTACGCTCACCTGACAGGTACCTAAAATTAATGTACCTGTCACTTCATTCATTCGAATTTGATATTTCAACAAGAATTGTCTTTATTTCATATTGAAAATATCCAGAAAATACAACACATTTGGAATAAAACCACTGGTTATTCAAACGAAATTATATTTAACCTTTTTTTAATTCATATTAGAATGTCAAAAAGTAGTGGGTAGAAATTGCAGGCAATTCAATAACCAATTTCCAAATTTACCGTCTACAATTCGGATGAATAAAAATTGTAGGAACTAAGTGAAAACCAATCATCGAAGATAATTACATTAATACGGTTAAATGATAGCAAACATCATAGGAGAAAACTAATTTACGATCTGAATAATTGTTTAATATGAGTCCCATTTTGCTCGATACACTTGACAGCTCGTATACGAACATGATGAGTTGCCTTCCTAGTTTCCTCACGATCAATATTACGAAAAGCATTATGAATGCGCTCTAGTAACTCTTCTTTACTTCACTATTGAGTTTGCCTCGTAAATAAAAATCAAGGGGCGTCAGGTCCGGAGAACGCGGAAGCCATAAATTTGGTCCTTGATTACCTCACCATCTATCCTCGAACATTTCTGTTAGCTTCCGATCTACAGCTCGTGTTTTATGTGCACCATCCATTTGGTAATTGCAATCCCTCAGAATGTGAAGGGTAATCCATCTAAAAAATTTGCTAATTTTCCTCTCAAAATCTCCAGGTATCTTTGTCCATTAAGATTTTCCTCATACATGTGATAAGCCAACAAATCATTCATCAAAATTGCAAAAACGTTCACGCTGAATTTATTTTGGAAATCGATAACCTCAATGAAATGTGGATTTTCTGTGGCCCAAAAAGGTCGATTTCTCCTGTTGGTTATTCCATTTTGATTGAACTTGGCTTCATCAGACCATATAGTTTTTGCAGAATTGTCTTATCTTCTTGAAGCCGAATTAATAAATTTTCACAGAAATTTAGCCGCTTGGGAAGGTCAGTTGGTTTCAATTTTTGTAGTCTAAGGTTTTTTTTTCTTTGGATTGCTGTAATGAATCCAAATTTCATCACCCGTTACGAGGCGAAAAAGCGACGCTCAGCGTCTCTTGGCTTCAAATCATAAGGAACCCAAGTTCTTTGCTTTTGAATCATTCCCAACGCATGGAATTCCTAGGAAATGGCCTGGCGGGTAACTCCTAAGGCTGAAGCAAACTCTTCTTGCATTTGGCATGGATCCTCATCGACCAATGCCTCCAATTCAGCGTCTTCGAAGATTTTTGGCCTTCCTTCACGGGGACGGTCGTCCACATCGAAATCACCATTTTCGAAGCGACGGAACCAATCCCGACTAGCATTTCCGTAAACTTTTTGAAGCTCTCTATGAGCTTCAGCCACCGTTTTCTTCGAATGAAAGAAGAAAATCAACACTGCCTGCAAATGACGATTATTTGGCACAAAATTAGACATTTTCTCACAACTAAAAGTATATGACGCGAGAACAAAACCGCTAATGTGTCACAGTGGTTTGTTTACCATATGTCTAAGCTTTATTCAAGACGTTCTGGATATGTAAGAATCGACTAGCACTTACTGCTGGAGCCATCTATTGACAAACAGCGAGAACTTAGTTGTGCACGTAATAGTACTTTTGGATTAATGTCTTGACTGACAGATATATATCAAAAGTCACTTATATGCTTGTAATATATCATCTAAAATCCAACATCCATCATTTTTCTAATTCAAGGACCAATGAAAATGCCTTCCTCTAATTTCCATTATGCAATAAAACAGCTTTTAAACTGTATTCAAACGAATCTATACTTAAACGCCACTCAGAGGGGGAATACTCAATATCAAGTTGCTGCATCAATATCAGAACACGAGCACCACCAATTTTCCATACCGTAGAATGCAAAAAATCGAGAATGTCTAATATGAAATACGTTATTTTCGTTCCATTCCTTAAGACGAGAACCAAGAAGTTCTGACTGTTGCTTAGATATCACGAAATCACGTACTAAATCATTCAACTCGCTTTGAACAATTAAATGTAGCTTGCCTGAACTGGTTGTAAAAGTGGGGTTGGTGAACTGTTCTTTAGACCTGCCTGATGATGCATCGTCTCCAGTATCTTCCAAATCATTTTGGGGAACAGGTCGCATGACAGACCGCATATTTCGATAGTCGATCTTGGGCTTTGCTTTTTGGAATAGCCTTCACTCTTGGTCAGGTAAGAATAGCAATCGTCTAAATGATTAGTGGGTTCTGGCTACACCATAGGGACTTGATCTCCAATTTCACCATAAATTTTCCACAAAAATAACAAAGTTTGTCAGGGGAGATTATGCAACTGCGGCGCGTTTGTCTCCACATTTCCATAGACACTTTCTTCTCCACAAACTCAACAAAAGACCGATTGATGATTCCCTCTAACCGTCCGCTCCTTACATTTTCTACCTGCAAATGTAAACGATCTAATTGAGGAAAGGGGTACGTGTTAAGGATTTAGGAATATTTCTCCTATCATTGGAATGCTATTTTCATTTAAAAATTAAAGATCTGCTCTGTATAACGAGAATCTTGCCGACTATTGTTATTTTCAAAAACTTAAACTTATGAGAATATTGGACAAATTTATTTCAACTAATTTCACTGAGACTATTCAAAGTTATTCGTTTCTTTACGAACAAAGTATATACTGCATATCAATATATTCTAAACAAACTCATGCATCATAAGAACGGCAAGAATATTTCGATTTTCTGCCGATTTTTCTAGGGCCAAAAACTACAGCAACCACGAACAGTAGCGTGTTTTTTCAGGTGGTTCTTCTGACAGCCCTCCAGTTAATTTTTTAATTGATTTTTCGAGACTACAGTCGCTGCTTAACTAATGCTAGTTCCAAATTTTTCAAATATTGTATTCTGCTTAGTATTTCATTATCACCCACATCATACTCAAACAACTTGTGAGTTAATACCTGTTGTATTCAGGTAACTGTAAGAGGCCATTATCTGCTGTTTCTCTCCCGTTTCAGTTGAATTATAAAAAATAATAACTTCGGAAGCTTCTTGTTGTCAGTATTGCCGATGGAATTATCCTGATGAAGCCATGAAAAAAGTGAGACGTTTTTGTTCTCTTCAGCAATGTACTACACAATGGTTATGTTTTTTTGGAAAGCAACGACGCTTAATTTTTTAGGACGGCCGTTAGTTGAAAGCAGATCAAGTGGAATTTGCTTTTTATTTTTTTGAAGGATACCATTGAAGTAAATTTATGCTTTTCGAAGAGTTCTTCGACGAGTTCATAACTGGTGTACCGATTATCAAACGTGACATTTAGATTGGTTCCACCCGTTCGAACAGCTATATCTTTAGCAGTATTGCTCAATTAATAAGGTTCCTCTGGCTATTTTCTTGCTCACACTTCCACTATACTATTATATGAAAGATTCAGTCAACCTAAGCCTGTATTTTCATGCCATATTTTGCTGGCTCATTTGGAATGTAGTGTCGTAATGCATAGTGGTCTCGAAGCGATTCCAACTTTTCGTTTGAAGTAACAAACTCACTAGATGTATATACAGATGGACAATTATTTCTAAACTTTTCAAAAACAGATCTAATAGGGGCAAGCTTGTCGATTTTTTATCTTTCTATCCAATTTTCAATATTATCAAACCTCATACAGGTCAACAAAACCATAAATCTTTTGGCGGGCATTTATACTGAGAAAATTTTCATGTTCCATCATTTTTCCAAAAATCTTCCAAACTTCTGTGTTTTGCCCTAAACCTCTGGGGCCACCTATCCTTTACCGGGGTAAGAACGACAAACCAAATTTCATACTTTCAATTCAATTAGTTGATTCAACTGTATTCGTAGAAAAATTTGAAATAGGTATTTAGAACCTTCAGTTCCGTTTTATAAAGTCTCAAAGTTCTTTTTTGCACTGTACACTTCAAGCATCTTTAATGACATGATCTAATATATTTGTTAAATGTAATATTTATGGGTGTTCCAATGAAAAGTTAACTCTATTTAACAGAAGGGCACAGTACCAGCAGGAAATGCTGAAACAGGTGGGATTTTGTTTTGAGGTTGACTATTGTTCATGCTGACTTTGAGCATGTCAGATCAACTCCCTACTCCCCCTTTCCTACAAAATCATCATAGGGAGGAATATCGGTCGAGCGGCAGATCATTAGAACCTTAATTCGATTATCTATATGAATCGATAATTTTTTCTTGTTAAATTTTCGATACAGATATCATCATATAATAATTGAAACCGATGTATTTTGAATAAATCAGTACAAATTGATATCGCTATTGAATAAGCATGATGTTTAGGAAGTGTTCCAATCGTAAGTATTATCTTGTGACAGACACTTCATTGGAAAAATCTTTTGATGCTTTGAAACAATTTGCTCAACACGTGTTAGAGGTCTATACAGGAGTTCCAATCGATTTAGTCTTTAGAATGATTCCTTTAGCAACAAAAATAATCTTGTTTTAGCGTATTTCGCTGACAAATTTTCATTGGAACACCCTGTATGAGCAGGCTCCTCCATGAAATTATTTCGCAACAGGGGTCTCAATATAGATAAAAATAAATTCAAACGACGTATCCATTATCCTTTTTCTTCGCCTATTCACAGTATCGTTTATTTAATTCCTCGCAGGTAACAAAATTTCAAATTTTGAAAAAATGCGTCTACTTTCTACTCTACTTGTGACTGGACACAAAACAGGAACCTTTAGATGACCCAATCTCATGAAAGCTCAAATTAATGGAACCTTCCATGTGGGGGTTCTTTCCATGCCATTGGCATACCTAACTTTAGAATATCTGCTTAGATTTTTTTGGTACTGAACCCACAGTGAGTTTGAGTAATTTTCAGGTAGTTTTCCAATTATTCTTTCTGCTTCAGCGTAAACACCTGAGAGTAATTTGATTATAATTATTTATTCAAATAAAGCACTACTGAAATATACATAACAATTTCCTACTTATTCAGCAGTAGGTTAAACCTCATAGGAATTGGTTTTTTTAAACCGAATTTCTCGCATATTTATCTACATAGAGTAGGCCTTGGAATATTCAAATACTTTTGCAACACCCCCAATTGATAAATTGTTTCGTTTCACAGCTCTCAAAACATCATGTCATGAGAGATTTCACCCCTATTGATGCTTTTAAGCTCGTACGTCTCTGTTTATAAGCTAATAGTATCTAATCCGAATGAATAGAAATAATAGATGAAATAATGAGACGATCATATATAGAATTATGAATGTTGTCAGGGCTAGTTGAGCTCTAAGCCAAACCTATCCTACAGTTTATTGTAATGGATTACAAGTTATCTGGCATTCAATGATTCTTTATGGACTCAGATCTAAGCTATGTATCCAAAGTCGATAATGATATCTTAGTCAAATTCACTTTTTTGTTCAAGGGGATATCCATTACTCGAACTCGGATTCGAACCGGTCCAGAAAGATGGAGGGAAAATTCGTCCCGCCCTTTTTCATGCATAAAAAAAGTTCCCGCCAATTTTTTCACATTCACAAAAAATCCCGGGATTTTTTGTCGTCATAAAAATTTTTTTATAGGGAAATGGGCGGGAACTACTCCCGCCAATTTTCTCGAATTCCCTAAATTATTTTTTATGACGACTAGAATCCCGGGTTTTTTTGTGAATCTGATAAAATTGGCGGGAACGTTTTCAGATCATGAAAAAAGGGCGGGAACATTCCCGCCAATTTTTTTCGGATTCACAAAAAATCCCGGATTTTTGTCGACATAAAAATATTTTAGTGAATTCGAGGACATGAAAATATTGGCGGGAGAATCTCCTGCCCATTTTCCTATAAATAAATTTTTATGACGACAAAAAATTCCGGAATTTTTTGTGAATCCGAAAAAAACTGGCGGGAAATGTTCCCGCCCTCTTTTTCATACTCTGAAAAAGTTCCCGCCAATTTTTTCCATATTCACAAAAAATCCCGGGATTTTTTGTCGTCATAAAAAATTATTCATGGGAAAATGGGCAGGAAATTCTCCCGCCAATTTTTTCATGTCCTCGAATTCGCTAAAATATTTTTTATGTCGACAAAAAATCCCGGGATTTTTTGTGAATCGAAAAAAATTGGCGGGAAGTTTTTCAGAGCATAAAAAATAGGGCGGGAACATTTCCCGCCAATTTTTTTTTCCATATTCACAAAAAATCCCGGGATTTTTTGTCGTCATAAAAAATTATTTATAGGAAAATGGGCGGGAAATTTTTCCGCCTATTTTTTCATGTCCTCGAATTTGAAATATTTATTATGTCGACAAAAAATCCCGGGATTTTTTGTGAATCGAAAAAAATTGGCGGGAAGTTTTTCAGAGCATGAAGAAGAGGGCGTGAACATTTCCCGCCAATTTTTTTCAGATTTACAAAAAATCCCGGGATTTTTTGTCGTCATAAAAAATTATTTAATGGAAAATGGGCGGAAATTCTCCGCCAATTTTTCATGTCCTCGAATTCGTTGAAATATTTTTTATGTCGCGGATTTTTGTCGTCATAAAAATTATTTATAGGAAAATGAGCGGAAATTTTCCGCCAATTTTTCATGTCCTCGAATTCGTTGAAATATTTTTATTTCAGAGCATCAGATTTTTTCAGATTTACAAAAATCCGGGATTTTTGTCGTCATAAAAATTATTTATAGGAAAATGGGCGGAAATTTACCCGCCAATTTTTTCATGTTCTCGAATTCGTTGAAATATTTTTATGTCGACAAAAATCAGAGCCGGGATTTTTGTCAGGATTTTTCCATGAAAATATCGGCGGAAAAATGAAATATTTAATGGAAAATGGGCGGGAAAATTTTTTCATGTCCTCGAATTCGTTGAAATATTTTTATGTCGACAAAAATCCCGGATTTTTTCGTCATAAAAATTATTTATAGGAAAATGGGCGGAAATTTTCCGCCAATTTTTCATGTCCTCGAATTCGTTGAAATATTTTTATGTCGACAAAAATCCCGGATTTTTGTGAATCGAAAAAAATGGCGGGAAGTTTTTCAGAGCATGAAAAGAGGGCGGAACATTTCCGCCAATTTTATTCAGATTCACAAAAATCCGGGATTTTTGTCGTCATAAAAATTATTTAATGGAAAATGGGCGGAAATTTTCCCGCCAATTTTTTCATGTCCTCGAATTCGTTGAAATATTTTTTATGTCGACAAAAAATCCCGGGATTTTTTGTGAATCGAAAAAAATTGGCGGGAAGTTTTTCAGAGCATGAAAAAGAGGGCGGGAACATTTCCCGCCAATTTTTTTCAGATTCACAAAAAATCCCGGGATTTTTTGTCGTCATAAAAAATTATTTATAGGAAAATGGGCGGGAAATTTTCCCGCCAATTTTTTCATGTCCTCGAATTCGTTGAAATATTTTTTATGTCGACAAAAAATCCCGGGATTTTTTGTGAATCGAAAAAAATTGGCGGGAAGTTTTTCAGAGCATGAAAAAGAGGGCGGGAACATTTCCCGCCAATTTTTTTCAGATTCACAAAAAATCCCGGGATTTTTTGTCGTCATAAAAAATTATTTATAGGAAAATGGGCGGGAAATTTTCCCGCCAATTTTTTCATATCCTCGAATTCGTTGAAATATTTTTATGTCGACAAAAATCCTGGATTTTTGTGAATCGAAAAAATTGGCGGGAAGTTTTCAGAGCATGAAAAGAGGGCGGGAACATTTCCCGCCAATTTTTCAGATTCACAAAAATCCCGGATTTTTGTCGTCATAAAAATGATTAATAGGAAAATGGGCGGAAATTTTCCCGCCAATTTTTCATATCCTCGAATTCGTTGAAATATTTTTATGTCGATAAAAATCCGAGATTTTGTGAATCGAAAAAATTGGCGGGAAGTTTTCAGAGCATGAAAAGAGGGCGGGAACATTTCCCGCCAATTTTTCAGATTCACAAAAATCCCGGATTTTTGTCGTCATAAAAATTATTATAGGAAAATGGGCGGAAATTTTCCCGCCAATTTTTCATGTCCCGAATTCGTTGAAATATTTTTATGTCGACAAAATATCCGGGATTTTGTGAATCGAAAAAATTGGCGGGAAGTTTTTCAGAGCATGAAAAGAGGGCGGGAACATTTCCGCCAATTTTTCAGATTCACAAAAATCCCGGATTTTTGTCGTCATAAAAATTATTTATAGGAAAATGGGCGGAAATTTTCCGCCAATTTTTTCCCGCCAATTTTTTCATGTCCTCGAATTCGTTGAAATATTTTTATGTCGACAAAAATCCCGGATTTTGTGAATCGAAAAAAAAGGCGGGAAGTTTTTCAGAGCATGAAAAGAGGGCGGAACATTTCCGCCAATTTTATTCAGATTCACAAAAATCCCGGATTTTTGTCGTCATAAAAATTATTTATAGGAAAATGGGCGGAAATGTTCCCGCCAATTTTTCATGTCCTCGAATTCGTTGAAATATTTTTATGTCGACAAAAATCTCGGATTTTTGTGAATCGAAAAAATTGGCGGGAAGTTTTCAGAGCATGAAGAAGAGGGCGGTAACATTTCCGCCAATTTTTTTCATATTGACAAAAATCCCGGATTTTTGTCGTCATAAAAATTATTTATAGGAAAATGGGCGGAAATTTTCCGCCATTTTTTCATGTCCTCGAATTCGTTAAAATATTTATTATGTCGACAAAAATCCGGGATTTTTGTGAATCGAAAAAAATTGGCATGGAAATGTTCCGCCCTTTTTTCCATATGCATAAAAATTATTTATCTGCGGGAAAATTCCCGCCAATATTTTCTGATTCATTAAAAAATCCTGGAATGTTTTGTCGACAAAATTGGTGGGAAATTTCATAGATTCACAAAAGAATATTTTTGATTCACAAAAAATCGGTAAATTCATAGAAAATGGGCGTAATGTGCAATGAGCTTCACGAATTGAACCTTTTTTTTCGAATCGAATTTCAAAAGTATGCAAATATGTCTTGAGTATCTATTCATGATTAGCCAAACCAAACTAACCTCTGAATGACCGAAAATAGTCGAATCAGCTGTCAGAGAATATTGCCTATTCAAAATTAATTTCATAGCGAGTACAGTTAGACATACTTTAATTTCTCGATAAATTCTTTTCAGGTTGAGCTTTCCGAGAAGACAACGATATTAGCATCACGAAAGGACGAGTTGGACGCAGCTTCGAAACAATGGAAAAGACGAGTGGAGAAATCGGATGCCGACAGATTTTCCGTGTCCGGCAAGATGGAAAAGTCGAAGGAATCGATTCCGGTCAATATTCCTTCGGTCGATATCTTGAAGAGACCGCCACAAGCCAAACGCTTCAGGGGAAAAGAAAGTAAGTACTTTTTCGGCAATAAAGATTCTTTAGTTGTACTAAAACGAATATGTTCTCTATACAAACATCTCAAAACAAAAAGTAACTATATGCGAGATTGCGAAATGTGTAGACACATCGAAGAAAATTATTATTCAACAATATTCAACGTTCCGTAGAATGTTAAATATCTTCCCTTGAAGGAGCTAGTTTTCCGATCTACTCTTCATAATCAATGTTAACCGGGGCCACAGAGAAATGGTACAGCACGGTCAGATGTCACGAATAGGAACAATGGACTGCAGTTTCGGTCTCGTTTGACATCGTCAGCATTGTCTACCCATTCGTAACACCATTTTTTTTTTTTTTTTTTTTTTAGACAAAGAGGAGGAAAATCTTCGAAAAGATGCACCCCGGGAACGGGGCCAATGTCGGATTTCTACCGACTAAAAACCTCCTCTTGGAGTTCCAGCCCGTAGGCTATAGTCTCCACTTATAGAGTTAGGATAGCAGGAGAAAAAGTAAATTGACCTAGGTCAAAATCATCGCTTTCGCGGAACGGAGGGGCCTAATCATTCATTTATTCATTTACTAGGGAACACGGACGCAAGATGATGTCGTACCGTTTTGGCTTACAGTTGGCTAATTCAGACACTGTAGGATTCTCGTGAACGGTTATGTTTTCACGGAGGTTGCGTGCCATTTTAAGCTTCAATTCGGTAAGTGATGGCATACCGGAGTCTTTAAGTATGTCGGAGTTCCGAACGTACCATGGAATGGAGAGCGAGGCTCGTAAAAGTTTGGAATATGTGGATTCCAGTTTTTGAAAGCGCTTTTTTGGAGCGGTGCCGTAGATTGGAATTGCATAAGTGATTATACTACGGATGATTGCATTAAAAGCGAGGAGTTTAGTCTTAGGGTACACTTTCGGATTCCTGAAGAAAGGTTGAAGTTGCACAAAAGCGGCGCGAGCTTTGTTTTGTACAGCGGAAATTTGCTTATTCCAAGAGAGATGTTTGTCAAGATGGATACCCAGGTACTTTATTGAACGTTTCCATGGAATAATAGCGTCGTGAACTATGAGATTTTTAGGCTCCTTCCTTCTTGAGGAGAAGAAAGTAGCTTCGGACTTTGATTCGTTGATCTGCAAACGCCATTTAGAGTACCATTCGAGAAGAATCGGCAGATGTTTTTGAATTCGTGAATTTCCGTGTACGATTTGTTTGCTAGATGAAATAAGTGCAATATCGTCTGCATACAGGGCTGTGAGAATGTTTGGGTCGGATGGTATGTCCGACGAAAATATATTGAATAAAGTAGGTGACAGCACAGACCCTTGAGGAACACCGGCTGTGATAATTCTTGGGCAGGATATGCTGCTACCAACACGGACAGAAAGATAACGGTTCGTTAGAAACGAACGAATAATATTTGTTAGATACGCAGGAAAATCAAGCTTTATCATTTTATAGGATAATCCATCGTGCCAGACGCGGTCAAACACCTGCTTGCCGTCCAGTGTGAGCATTGCCGTATACATACGTTTGTTGTAGCAATCGGTGAGATATTCGCTGACACGAAGGAGTTGATGTCCAGTGCCGTGACTTTTACGAAAACCATATTGGAAATTTGGAATTATGGAGTGGCTCTCGATGTGTGTATTGCGTTAGAATCCTTCTTCTTCCTACAATCGAAGGAAGGGTGTTTTCCGCCACAGAATGAGCAACGCCAAGGTGCATTGCAGTAATTGGCGGTATGACCGAATGTCAAACAACGCCGACACTGCGGAATCTTCTTGTCCGCTTGTTTCCTCTCAATTTTTACATCAAGGCCTCCCAGTTTTTTTATGTCGTAGATCGACTTGGCGGTATCGGATTTTTCGAGTGTTACTCGAACAAGGGGCCATTCGACGTTGCCGCTTTTCATGCGGTGGACGTTCTTTACAGGAACGCCCCGTCGCTTTAGTTCTTCCATGACCTCCTGGTCAGTTTGGCCAACTAGGACACCTCGGATCACTGCTTCCGGTAAGCGATCTTCGGCAAGCTGGAAGGTGTTATAAGACACCTGTTGTTCGGTCAGGTGTCGAGTGACCATCCTGAAGTCAGACGAGCTGTTCAGGAATATTTTGACACAGTCCCTTGTGTCAATTGCCTTCCGGTAAGGGATATCCTTTACCCTTAGTTTCTCGAGAAGGCGGGGCCAATATTTCTTCTCACGGAGGAGAATTGGCGGTGGGCGGCGCTGATTTTTCGCCTCACTTTCGGATTCCGTTTCGGATTCCGACGACGAAGACGATGATAGCTTTTCTATCGCTGGAGATGCCCGCTTTCGTTTCCGACGAGCATGGCGTTGTTCGGTGTAATCATCACCGTGGGTTTGTGCAGTCTCCATGTCTTCCACATGGGTTTCTGCTTCCACTGTTATCACTGTGGGTTCTTGGGTTTGGGATGGCGGTGAGGGAGATTCCTGGGTTTCCCTCGTTTTTTCGACTTTTCTGTCGCTCTTCTGATTTCTAGACTCCAAGAGTCTATCCATCTTTTCATTTAATCGCACGATTTGTGCGATTAGTTCAGCGATCTGGCCTCGCTGTTGCTGATTTTCTGTATTCAGTCGCTGATTGTCGCGTCTTAGTTCCTCCACTAAGCGCTCCATTGCGATGACGAGGGGGGGGGAGCTGTAAGGGAAAAATTTGATTAGTATCCTCACCTGATGAGAACTTAGTTCACTATTCACTGTCTCTAAAAGAGTACAAGATCCAAAAAACACAAAGCGCACTAACAAGGGCACTTCACAATTCTGCTGCACTATCACTGACTGCTGCTATCGGTAAAACGATGTGAAACAGGCGGTGGCTGGCTGGAGAAGTGACACCAGGTATGCCGTTACCTACTCATCTCAATTCGTTGGAGAGAACGTAATCATGCAAATGTCACTGCGCCCCTCAACGAACCGAAACAGAGGCTACCTCACCAACGCCCAGCGAAACGGTGAAACCAGAGCAGATAAAACAGGAAAACATTAAGTGGTCACACTAGTTCGATAACATACCGCCATGCGACACTCACGTATCAGACAGAAGCTGCCGTCGAAGGACTGACGCTCCTCATTTCTATGAGGAACGGTGATTACGAAGAGTAGATCGGAAAACTAGCTCCTTCAAGGGAGGGTATTTAACATTCTACGGAAAGTTGAATATGGTCCCTTGAATAATAATTTTCTTCGATGTGTCTACGCATTGCGAACTCTCGCATATAGTAACTTTTTGTTTTGAGATGTTCGTGTATGCCTGGTTGTAAACCACATACGAATGAGGAGCGTTAGTCCTTCGACGGCCGCTTCTGTCTGATACGTGAGTGCCGCATGGCGGTATGTTATCGAACTAGTGTGACCACTTAACGTTTTCCTGTTTTATCTGCTCTTTGTTTTAACCGTTTCGCGGGGCGATGGTTAGGAAGCCTCTGTTTCGGTTCGTTGGGGGCGCAGTGACATTTACATATATAGTGCATGAACAATAATCCATGCGTATCCCAAAATACAGACGCCATAACCTTACCAGGTTACTGCTGTGTTTTGGACGCTTTAGAAGGCTTTCTACCTCTGCTCTCCAATCAGCTGATACTGCATTCGACTCTGACGTATAGTAAGGGATCCATAATTTAAATATCCAAGCGAAAAATATTTTTTTAGCTCTTCACAAGAAGCAAACAACGGACAGATTCGTCAATTCGTTGTTGGTTTTGTTTCGACATGTTTCTTTTGAAGGTTTGCACTGCCTGAAACAAATGCAGTCAATGTTTCTGGCGCCATCGATTTCTCAATCCCGATACTTTTGAACCCATGTGAAAATAATAAAAACAGAATAAATTATTCAACAAGTTTACTGATCAAGCAAATTCGATTTCACTTTTCAGAAGATTCATCATCCACTCCAACGTCTCCAGAGAAAAATGGCCATTTAAGTCTAAAGAGAAGTCAATCCAATCCGGACCCTACTTATCAACTATCACGTAAGTCTAAATATGTCACAAAGTAAGTGTTGAGACCAATCGTGTTAATATATCCCTTCCAGATCTGAACGGATCATCACCAAAACTCATCACAAAGAAGGTTGCTGTTAACAGACCAGACGACTTCACGTTCACGAATTTCTACAAGAGCGTAGAGGTCAAAACGAATCAAGTGGGTCAGTTCGAACTTAGTTTAGAAGACTTCGACGTAATCGAAAGAAATAGCCTACTCGTGCAGAAGAAGAACGTACAAGTGCAGAAAAGAAGAGGAGCTACGAAAAATCCTATCAAGGCGCTCGCGCAGAGGGATGACATAAGAAACGAGTATACCGAAGTGCTGACCGGCGTGGCGGAGAGAGAGACTAAAAGACTAAACATCGAAAAATGTAAGCTTCAAATTTCGTATAATATTCATCCCAAATATTGCCATAGTAGCCCAAATTCAACTTAGATCTGCTAGTGCGTCTGAGGTCCAAATTTTTCATCAATTTTGTTGCTTTATTTTCAATTCAAATTTGTTTTCCGAACCCGCTGCAGTTCACCCTTTTTAACGTTTTTTTACCAACTTATGTGGAAGCTTCTTTTATTGAAATAAGTATAATCTGAAGCTATTATTTCCATGAAAGCTTTGATGCTTCAACACATAATTCTCAATTAATATATTTCTTTATATTGCAGTGGCCAAAAGTTCATCTAATTTTGCCATAGAAGCTCTGGCAGGATTAGCCAGTAAAGAAGATTTCAAATCAATCCCGCTTAAAAAAGGCACCGGCCCTTCCTCGTTGCTTCCCTACAAAGATTTGATGTTGATACAAGTTAAAGGTAGAAGACACGTACAACTTAGACTGGTAGATCCTATTGCAGCTAGCATCAATCAGGGCGATTGTTACATATTAGTTACACGAGGTGCTCTCTACTACTTCATCGGTGCCTATTCAAATGTGATCGAGCAAGCTAGGGCTGCCGACGTGGCCAGTCATATTCAGAAAACTAACGATTTAGGGTGTAAAGTGCCAAGATTAGTTCTTGTAGATTCAAAAACGGATCCATCGACATCCAGAGATGCCATAAACTTCTGGAAATTACTTGGAGATCCTGAAGCGAAGACTATTGCAAGTGCGGGTAATCCAACCGAGGATGAAATCTACGAATCTAATATTTTATTAACAAATATGATATACCGTTTGGAAAACGACGAGCTGGCTCCATTAGAAGAATATTGGGGTGCTCCTCCTAAATTTGAAATGCTTACATCAACGGCTGTTTTAGTTTTCGATTTTGGCACGGAAATGTACGTATGGAGTGGTAAAAATGCGGATGCAATAGAGAAACAGAAGGTTCTCAAGCTTGCCAAAGAGTTGTGGAATGAAGGTTACAATTACTCCGAATGTACCGTGTGTCCAATGAATGTGGCACTGATGCTCGGAGAAAGAATGCCGGCAAAACTGCCTAAGAAATCAGATTCCAGACCGGAATGGGCGTTGTTCGCCAAAGTGACCCAACACGGAGAAACTATCTTATTCAAAGAGAAGTTTTTGGATTGGCCGGATTTCTCGAGGGTTATCCGCGTTAAACGCGACAGCACCGAAAAGAACGTGGACACCTCATACGACATTAAACCGATAAATATCGAGGAAATGCTTGAAGTTGATAAATCGAAACCGGATATCTTCGTTGAAGGAAACCACCTCGGACGAGGCGACTCGTACTTCGACGAAGAAACTAAACGACTATTCCAATTCGACACTTCGGAGATTCACGTCTGGAGGATCATGGAAAACACCTATGAGGCGGTGAACGAGGATTCAATCGGGCAGTTTTACGACGCCGACAGCTACATCGTGAAGTGGAAATTCCGAATCACTGTGATGGGTCGAGAATTGAGTGGAAAACCGTCGAGGTATGCCCAGGTCGGAAGGGATCTTACGATTTTCTTCTACTGGCAAGGATGCAACTCTTCGATCAACGAAAAAGGAGTGGCCGCTCTACTGACGGTCGAATTGGACAGCGAGAGCGCTCCGCAAATCAGGGTGGCGCAAGGCAGCGAACCGGCGGCTTTCCTGCAGCTTTTCGACGGTATGATGGTCGTCCATAAGGGAAAGATGAAAGTGTCGAGCCCGACGAAGAAATTATGTAAACTCTTCATTACACGAGGTATGTTTATTACAAATCAAACCCAAATCAGGCATTATTTATATCTTAGTTCTTTGGAAACATCTTCCATAATATTTTCTACTGGAAATTGAACTGTCTTCTGATCGTTTCAATAAAAGTTGCAAACTTCTAATAAATCTAATCTCTTGATCTTGTTACCTGATTGTAAAATTTCTTTTGTTGTGAAATCAAAGAAATGATGTTATAATGATTTGAAGATAACCACGCTTGCTGAAGAAATGGTTCCCGAGTTTTTCCGCGAAACTTCCGTTCCAAGTGATGTGCAGGATTTTCACTATCAGAGTATTTCCTGTATGTTATTGTGCTCGTAAAAGTCGAGTGATTTTCTCTCAATCTATTACTCCATTTACGACGAACATATACATGATGTTTGCTACAACATTATTTTCACTGTTATTTTACCCATACGATTGGAAAAATTGTCAATTTCATTCATCTGGAAAGCGAACTATAAATTTTATTGATGTGATATTCTACCTTTAGGATGGTTTGGTGTATTTACGGAGCAGCCTGCTCCGCTCTCCTAGTTTGGCAAGGATGGAGCGATATTTCTGCACCATAAGTGATGTATATGTATCGGATGCCAAGGCCTTCAGTGCAGCTTGGCTATCGGTGAGGATTTTAATTGACTTATTTGTTAATCCCCCCGCAAGCAAGAGGTTAGCACAGTGGTCAATGGCGAATATTTCTGCTTGAAAGACAGTCGCATGCCCACCAAGACAGATCGACTCTTCCTTAGCAGCACCTCGACCGTAGACAGTTGTAGCCTTGCAAAACCATGTTTTGGAGGTGTCGCATTCGGAGCGGAAAAGTGTTTCGGAAATTGGTTCAGCGCATGCAAAAGTGTATGGTTCTTCATGGAGAATACTTTGAAAAACAATAAAGCTACTGCATTCACATCGCTCCAAGTGGAAATTATTGAGGAAAAACAATGAAACTCATACGTTTCATAATTGAATTAAACAGTGATGTTCAAATTTTCAATATATTGTCAAATTTACGACGCGTTTCACCAACAGATGAGTTGTACATTCAAAAGAATCATGTGTTATATTGCATGATAAAACCAGACCCTTAACTGAACAGGAGGAAAACCCTAGTAGGGTTGCTTCTGTTGAAAACTGAAACGATTAAGTAATGGTGACGAATTGAAGTCTTATTGTTACCATTACTTAATCCTTTCCGTTCGCAAAAGAAACATCAGTGTTATGGATATTCCCTTATTTAGTACCTGGTTTTACCATGTAATATACAGGGCACGCCATTCTTTTAAATGTACAATTTATATGAAGATAAGTGTAGTGAAAATTTGAACATCATTGTTTTATCACATTGAAAAATGTAAATCAATTCTCATCAAGACTTTGAAAATTTTTTCGCTACTAGAGCGGAATAATTAGAAAACAATTTTGGTAGCCATTATCATGCAAATCACTTGGCACGGAAATTATCCTGGAAAAACTGAAAAAAAAAATACACGTTCTTCGTATGTGGTATAATAAGTCAATAAAATGCATAGTTCATTTACCGAATAGGTAGCATTGAAAATTCTTTCTTTAGTTTAAATAGAATAATATAGAAAACAATACTTTGATAGCAAAATTCATGCACATTACTTGGCATGGAAGTTATTGTGGAAAAGCTATGAACTTCATGTGTTCTCTTCATACATGGTATAATAAATAATGAAAATTCGTAGTTCATGTCCCAAACGGGTGACATCGAAAATCTTTCCCTAGTATGAGTAGAATAATATAGAGAACAATATTTTGATAGCCTAAGAAGTGAACATCATTCAGTATTGAAGTTATTGCGGAAAAACTATTAAATCCGTATGTACCTCGTGGAAAATCTGTCAAGAAAATTCATGGTTCATTTCACAAGTCTGTGAAAAAATCTGTTTCTCTCACATGATGGTAAAACTTACGGCAATACTGGGCTAATTTCTTGGGCAGATGAAAAACAGATTCAATGAATCGATTCGATACAAAAAAATTAGTCAATTTTCATAATGAAATTACTGAGGACATGAAACTGGATAAAATCATAGCCTACGCCGAAACATTACGGAATTGTCAAATTAAAACAATAAAAAACAAGTACTGTGTTTTAAGGAATTTTACTTAATAATTGCGATTCGTAACGCGTTTCACTACACCGTAGCTTCTTCAGACGAATGATGATCATTCAAATTCAAATTAAAACCGTGGATGAAAAGCGTGGCGATCTTCACATCAATATAAAAAGTACATAAAAGATCAACAACTAGTCATTCATTCGAAAAATGCGGTGGATTATCAAAACACAAAATTCCGCCCTAATAATATGGCTTGGTTAGTTATTCATCCACTGTATTATCTCTATGTACAACAATTGAATATTACTAAACATTGCATATATTCCGTCCTTATCAGGTGAAATGGAGAAAGAATCATATCTGCTAGAAGTTGCTTGCAACGCACACCAACTCCGCAGCAGATCTTCCCTAGTATTGGTCGATCCTAAGCTCAACGAAGTCACAATTTGGCATGGTTGTAAATCAAGTCGTCAAACGAAGAAGGTCGTTAGAAGATCCGTTGAAAGTCTCTTGAAAAAACGACTTGGCGATATGAATTTGGAAATTGGTGCTAAACTGAAGGAGATCGACGAAGGGGCGGAAGATCGAGAATTCAATAAGATATTGGGAAATACGAGAAACGCTTACGTTTCTCTTCTGAAGAGTAGGCAACAATTTGATGTGACACCAAGATTCTTCAGCTTTAGCAGTGTTTCTGGTACTTTCACTGCCACTGAAGTGTTGTGTCCTCATAGGAGTGAATATTCTAGTCCTCTGCCGATTTTGCAAGATCAGCTTTATTCTGCTAGTCAACCAGGTGAGTTAATTTCGTTCAGGGTATAATATTGAGTAGCTACTTCTTGACACTTTTGAGTAAACGAAGGCTTTGACAGTCTAAAACTGATCTGTATTTTTCAGCTCTATTTTTGATCGATAACGAATACGAACTATGGCTGTGGCAAGGCTGGTGGCCGGAAAGTGAATTAGGAGGCGTGAACGTAAGCGATCAAACAGGTTCAGGTGCTGTGAGATGGCAGGCGGAGCGAAGGGCTGCCATGAGAACAGCTATCAACTATTGGAAGAAGAAGCACGGAGAGTCCAGCAGCGTGAAAGCTGAGCTGGTGTGGGCCGGGTTGGAACCTGTAGAGTTTCAGAACTTGTTCCCTTTCTGGGAGACGAAGGAAGACGTTGCAGAATTGAATATCAAGGTCAGTTGTCAAGCTCGTCGTTTCGGTAACACTTTGCTTCGTATTAGAGTACAGAGTGACCAGATTTTTATGTATAAGTATGACATAATCAACTATGATATCAGGAAAAATCTTCTTTTTTTTCTAGTGAAACACAAACAACAAACTAAAATAGTTTCTGCTAAAATCTTTAACCAACGGAGGTTAGTCAGCTATCGATATCTGGGTTTCCTGCAAGAAGTTATCTGAATAAAATTATAAATTCTAGAGACCTGTTTAGTGGAGAGCATTTCACGAAACATATATTTATTATGTAAGATAGTAAATTGAATGAAAGGCCGTTCGCGCTGAAGGGACTATTGGAAGCATCTGGGGATCAGGTTTTCCGATCTATTTCAAATTTTGCTATTAGAGTGAATGGATACTGCTATTTCAAATGGCGTGGTGTATGTTGTAATTTTCATTATTAAAGAGCATTATTTTTCAAGATTTATCCTATCTAAAATTAACTACCATTGAGCTATAACTTTCTCATGAAAATTTTCGGAATTATAGTGTCATCTCTGCCTATAAGAATTAAACCAGATTATAACTTCTTTAGTTAAACGGGAAAAGTGTTAGTTTTGAGAACAACGTACTTTCCGGCGCTATTTTATATACATGGTGCCCAAAAATCACTCGTCAAGTCGATAAAACTAAATTGTGAAAAAAAACTTTCTCAAATACGAGAAGAATAATTCAAATTAGTATTGATTGGTATTATTAGGTTTCCCTGTACCCGAAATAACTCGTTTTCAGTTTATCTGAGATTTAGTGGAAAACCTACAGTTCCTTCGAGAAAATTAAATCATGGAACCTTGGAACATAGATACAGACAGAGATTTATCCCAAGGTTATAATGGATTTATTTATCATTCATGTTCAGTATCAATAAATAATAATAATAATAGCATTTTATTGGAATCTTGTACAGAAATAATAATTATCAATTACATTAAAGGTCTTAAACTTATTATAAGTGAGTTTCTGTACATTGAGAGATATCAAAAGGCAGGATACAGCCTAGCTGATTGATCCAACCTGAATAAATAATAAACAAATACTAGACAAGTGTACCCACAAATGTACGGAAACATCGATATGTAAGAAATATTTCTCTCCAACCTTACCAACTATTCATCTTTAAAACAAGAATTAAACACTAAAATAAATCAATATTAATTCATGCACTCCACATATAAAAGATTTTCTCCTCGGTAAAGAAAAAATTAGGAAACAAGAAAATACTACTCGTCATTCAACTGGCTCTCAAAAAGCCAATGCCCCACCCTCCTCTTAAATGCACCCGAACTCAATCCTAAAAGACTATTTGCTATTTTATTGATTTCATCTACGATTATACAGACAGGGTGCTTCAACGAAAACTAAACAGGCTATATCTACCGAGATATTCATTTCTGATCGAAACGCAAAAACAGGTCAATTTTTGATTCAAGGGGGACATCTTCTGGGGTACAATACTTGCCTGAAATATCAACCCCTTAAACGGGGGTTGCAATCCTTGAACATTTTGAATAGGAAAGATGGGTCGACTGATGACTCAAAAGAAAGGTGGTATCTTTGTCTACATCGCCTTGAACGAATTTCCATTTTTAATTGAAAACTGTAAAAGATACAGGGTGAGCAACTGAAAGATAGGGAAGACTATTTCCCTTAGACTATTCAAGTTTCAGTGAGGTAAAATGGAACAGATCCATGCTGATCAATGGCAGTCATCATCAAGTACCATCCTCATCTCGAATTTCAACCCCTGGAGCAAGGGTGAAAACCCTTGAAAATTTGGAAGAGGGTATATGGGTCGAGTGATAACTCGAAAGAAAGGTATTATCTTTGTCTGCATTCCCGTGAAAGAATTTTCATTTTTTATTGAAAACTAGAAGATACAGAGTGAGCCACTGAAGAATAGAGAAGACTATCGCCCCAAGCCTATTGGAGTATTAGTGCGACAAACCGGAATAGATTCATTTAGATCAAAAATGACAGCCTTTCATCTGGAATGAATCTGTTCCATTTTTTTGCACTAATACTTGAATAGCTCAGGGCGATAGATAGTCTCCTTTATTTTTCAGTAGCTCACTCTGTATCTTCTACAGTTTTCAATCAAAAATGAAAATTCGTTCACGGAGATGCAGACAAAGATAATATCTTTCTTTCGAGGTATCACTCGATCCATAATATAATAAAATAAACGATAATTTTTACATTATCATAATTTGTTTGCATTTTTACAAAAAGTGTTTACAGAATTTGTTTACCATAGTATCAAGCTTCTAATGACACCTCGGCACCAATATGGTGCCATTTGACAAAATGGAGTTTTAATCGAAAGATGATTTTGGAGAATATTAATCTGGCCTGGTCAGAGCAAATCTGAAATTTTGACGTCAGTTGCTTTTTTTAAGTGTTGCTTTGATCAATTATGGTAAATTGGCAATATTCATGGCACCCTAGATTGAAAAATGAAAACCGACCCAAATATAATTTTGAAGCCCAAATATCAATTGTGAGGTATGGTTGAATTCAGGAACTTATTTGGAAATCAAATAGGCAAGAATATACAGGCTGTTCAATTTAAAAATCTTCATTAAAGGACATTTCCGGCCACACCGGAAGTGGAAAAAAATTATTTCAAATGCCAAAGGTGGCCTGTCATAATCTTGATCGAATCACAAAATTTCAATAAATTACCTGCAGAAATATAGAAATGAGAGGGGTGTACCATGATACTGGGTCACCCCGTATACTAGAAAAAGGCAGACGTCGTATTTTGAGTTTGAGTTTGAGTTGACTAGTGATTTTTGGCAACCATGTATATAAAATAGTATCGGAACGTATCTTATTCTCAAAATAATACTTTTCTCGTTAAACTGAAAAAAAGTTATAAACTTACTCAAATGCAAGTCAGTTTTTTTGGGCGAAGAAGGTGATACTATAATTCCAAAAAGTTTTATAGCTCAATAGGTAATTTTAGATAGGACAAATATTATCAAAAGGATATCTTATAATAAAAAATCAGTATGTACACCATATTATCTGAAATAGGTTTTAGGGTTGAACAATAAACCATTTCCTAAATACTTCTTAGAATGTGGATTCCGTCATTTTTATTTTAATCAATGTATCTCAGCATGTTAAGGATGTAACTTCGAAGACCCTTCGTTTTAGCAAGCATTGAACAATTTGTTATAGAATAATTAATGCTGAAATTCTTGTTTCAATAAACAATATTAATAATAAGAGAATAATTGTACTCACTTGAGATTTTCGTAGTGTTCAAAGCAGTTTTTTTGCAGGAAGGCAAGCAACTGGCAGAAAAGAGAAATCTGGAAGCAGAGCTGGCTCTTCTTTCAAGGACCGAATTTCCATTAGCCGAATTACTAGAAAGACCTCTACCAGAAGGTGTTGACCCCACGCATTTGGAAGATTATCTATCACCTGCCGATTTCGAGCAAGCTTTATCCATGTCCAAAGAGGAATTCCAAAAGTTACCCTCGTGGAAACAAACGACACTGAAAAAAGAAAAGGGTCTGTTTTGACCAACGTTGATTCTGTCTTTTAAAATTTGTTAAACGACACTGGTTACGCGTTCTTCCCTCTACATTTCGCATTTTTAAATTGATTTGTTTAGAATATTTTCTTCATCGAAAAACTACCAGTTCGTTTTTTCTTCATTGTGATTTTTTTGTATGTATGTTTTATCGATTGACTTTCGTTCGTATGGTGGGCGCTTCACATTGAATCGCGAGGTAATTTTAATTTTTCCAATTTTCGAAATGAAATTCTAAAGAACTGCCATTTTCTAAAATACTTTTTTCGATATAGGCTTTTGGTACTTAAAACTATTTTTCTTTAATATATCATGTAATATAATAATTGAATAATAAAATTCATAGTATCTGTGATTAGCCGACGTATTTATGTTTATCTCATGTAACAAATATTGTCTTTATTCTTTTACGTAGAGATTTTGCAATATTTCTCAGCGATGTCGAAACTTATAGAATTTTTCACGAATGCTGGCTGCCATATTTCATTCTGTCCTTTTCCGCTCGTATTAAGCAATTCAAATAGTTATAAAAGGTGCTATAATTAAGTAAATTAGGTGATTGAAAATTAAACATCAGTGAAACTTGAAAAAAAAAAAAAACTTTTTAAATTTTTCAACCTTCAGTTATTCGAAATATTGAAAATATCTGAGAGTTTCTCTGAAATCTTTCAGTGTTTCTTGCATATTCTTATTGAAAGACTGTTTACAAATTTACCAGATGAGTCTGAGGAAAAAGAGATCAGATTTGTCAATGAGAACACATAAAAATTTGATTCTTCCAACTTCCAACATTCAGTAAATTCTGCACGACATTTTTTGATTAAATTTTCATTATTGCTGTAACTGTGGACCTATAATTCGAAACTGATACCAAAATGGGGTACGAACCTTAATGGCTGAAATAACAATCACCGCCACATCGATTTGTTTATAGTTATGGCTCTTAATTGAAATATAGCCAAAACATCAAAGAAAATAAGTGAAATTTTTTCAGTGATTCGTGCAACGCAATTTCTACATTCAATCTAGAAAAAAACCACATAGAAGGATGAATCTTAAGCTCAGAAATATCAACACGAGACACCAACTCGTCTGAATTTCATGTCAACAACAGACAACAACTTTCAAATAAACTGATAAGTTTATGATTCAAGAAGGGTTTGGTTTTTTCAACTACCTGCACTTCATTCCTGAATTAAATTCAAATCAATTTCGTATTCTGATCAATTTTTTTCTATCGTTGCTTTCACTAACGACCTGAAATTCTAAATTAATACGATATCCCAATGGCTGAATATCAAAGCACAAAACATTAATTAATTTATACTCAAAATCAAGGCTTGAATCACCTCATAACACAAATTTTTCTAAAATGGATGATTTTATATTTCGGAAAATATAAGAGGAAGGAAAATACTCGAGATTTTTCTATTCTGATTCTCTCAATTGTCACTAATTCCAAAGAAGAAAACAAAATAATGTTATATTGAAAAGAATGGGCCTGACACATTTCGTTATTAATATTTTCAGTCAGTTTTCAACTGTCTTACCTGTAGATTCAAATTGATAATAAGTTTATGTAGCAGAAATATCAAAGAATAGAAAATGTCTCATCTAATTAGCAAAATTTTGAGATTATGGCTTCAAGATTGTATGATGATATGGAGTAAAAATAATAATGTTGCAAAAATGTCGTTACGTGGTGTCAAGACGTACTTCTCAGAAAATACTACTTGTAATTTGTAGAATCTATCAAGTTGCTACACTTTCGATCATTTACATTCTCAGCAATATTAATTTTCATCATTTTGTTCTTTCTGATAGAAATGTAAAAGTAAAATTATTTTCAATAGTACTTAACTTTAGGTCATTGCTTGATATAATAGTTTTCTTATATAACTGCACATGCATACAACGAATTTAGTACCGGGGATTTTAGACCTGATATTAAGTGTGCCTCCCATGGCGATATCAGAAATGTTGCAGGTTTTTTCTGTCAGCTCTAGTTCCCAAGAAAAAAACAAAAAAAAAATTTCATCGGCATTAAACATGAAAAAATTACGTTTGAGTGATTTTCTACAATGAAAATGATTTGGGCAATCCTCCCATGATTCCCCAGCAATAGTAGGCCATTATACGAGTGTTCCAACTTCCATGGGATCTATTCTCCACCACTTTTATATCTTGGTGGAAACGTTTGCCTTGTTCTTCGCTCAGATCTCTTAATTTGTGTTGGAATTGATCTAGATGACTTTTGAGATGTGTAATTTTTTACTTATATTACAGCCTGAATCTTCGAAACGAATCAGCATTTCCTCTACTAATTGTTCATAGTTGTCAGCCTATTGCTTCATTAGGACTAATTTTATATGCAATGGCAGAAAAATGATTTTTCCTTTAAAACTAGGGGTCCATTTATAACATTTTTTCCCAACAAGAGAATCTTATAGGCCATTTTTTTTTGTGTTGATGTGATTGGGCTCGACTGTCCCAGAGACAAACAAAGCATAGGTATTCAGTATAACCACTCTGTTGACTCAATCATAAAAAATTAACCATCTTCAAGTCGACGCAGATCACCTAGTTATGTTCCAAATATTTCATTTACTTTGAAAGAATTAAAATTCATATTGTTCTTTTACACATGAGTGAGCAATTGGAACGTTATCATATTTATTTCCATTATGTAGAAGAACTGTTTTGAGACTTCGTTTAGTACTTTCAATAAAGATGCGCTATTAAGTGGGCTGATAAATCGTTAAACCCATAAAAGTCAGAAAACCATTCATATTACAGCAATACACAAACATTTCGTCAGATGAAAAAAACTGCAATAAACTTCGTTCTCTCGAAATGAATACACTCGAGCGTGTCTTTTAATCTTGACGCTAGTAACTCAGCACGATCTAAGTCTATTCTAAGGTGATCAAGCTTTCTGCGAATATGATTTGATGTTTTTCCACAGTATTCAAAGTCATCATCTACCTTAGAAGAAATAAGCAATTCAGCTTGATCCTCCTGGCTGCTCTATCTTGTGAAATGCTGGTAATGGAACATTTTCTGAATATTGAATAGGTCTTTGTGCTGAAGAAATATTAGGGTGTTTCCATTTATGGCTGCACCAAAAAAAAAATTGTATGCAGGCCTATGTAATTTGTATATTTTCATAACAATTTATCTGTTGCCAACTTGGTTCAACTCTGTATGGAAACTTGTCAATTTCATTCGCCAATCTATGTTGAAAAATTGTTCTCGTTGGGTGTACTTCTGATGTTTTCTACTTCGTCACAGACGCTTCAAAACATGAGACTTTAAAATTTATTTTAACCTCTTCACAATTATGACAGAATATATCATGGAGCTCACAACCTTGTTGCCAACTTAGTTGCTCCAGAGATCAACTCTGCATGGAAACTTCTCGATTTCACTTGCCAATCTATGTTTAAAAATTGTTCTCGTAGGTACACTTCTGACGTTGTCAACGTTGTATCAGACGCTTCAAAAGTGTTATCAAAAAGAGACTTCACCCCAAATTTATGAGTTTTGAATATTATCCAATCATTTACCCCAACCGCCAACTGGATCACAGATCTAATCATCTCCACCAGCAAGTTGACAACAAGGTTGACAGCCAAGATGTTTGTCCCCTTTGTAATTACATTATACAGTAATCAGCAGTGATATTAATAACTAAATATGGGAAACCCCACATATAATTACAATACCTGTCAGATTAATCTGAAACTGGTCCCATTTGACAGAAAAAGTATGAAAAATTGTATCTATTTATCAAAAATCATAAATTAAATGAAATAATAATCATTTCATAAGACATTGTGAGATGAACGAATTGCAAACATATCATTCTTACTTCATACCAATCTAGTACCCACAATATTTCAATTCATTACACTTTTCTTGAAATGTATGATTTGCGCTTTTGCCAATATGATAGTTGCCACTTACTATTATTTACTTGATTTATGCCTAAACATTTCCAAAGAAAACAGAAAAAATCATAGAACTAGAATTATATATGCATCTTCCTCCTCTTCTTCTCGAAGAAGTTTCAAGATGTACGTTTAATACTCATTCTATTGATAGAAGTGTGTATAAGGCTTTTTAAATTTATGAATACCATAATGGAAATATGAACTTTTACTCGAAAAAAATAATTAAAATGAACTATTGATTGATTCATACTTACTTTAAAGTTTTGTAATTCAACTCCACATCTTTCACGGCCTCTATTGCATTCCCTTGATGTTTCAACTCTCATAGAAGATGTATCAGCCAGCATTCACCACCCAGAATTTTCAGTGATCAAGTGAGAAATTTTTCCCCCTGTAAATAAAGAAGAGGTGCCTTGTATTTACATACCAAATTCGAAAACTGCACTTGCCAACATTTTCTAGTCTATGTGATTCTCATGGCACTGAATATGGTTTTCAATTGTTTCATGTAATTTTGTTTTTTGTTGAGTAATTTTATTGTCGATGCCTTACTGATTTTTGTAAATGTATAAAGAATGACAATTTTGTAAAATGTTTTAAGCTGTAAAATTGACGAATATTAGCTTTTTACTACTGAGCATCAAGAATCAATGTTAGTACAGTCTTGAGTGTTTTATGTTTTGTATATAAACTTATATATAAAATTATTATTTTGAATAAATCTGGAAAATTCATGTGGTTATGTTTTTCACCTTTTTATCATGAAGTGTTTATAAAAGAAGTATTCGTATGGTATTTTTGGTTATTTTTCTGGGAGTTACCTGAGTTTGAAGCATCAATGATGAATATTGATAGGTATTCGATAATTAACATGGCCTAGGACACCTCCTTTGAGCCCCTTCTTTCCTCAATTAGGTTAGGCTAGGTTAGATTTTTATCATGAAGTGTTAATAAAAGAAGTAATCGTATGGTATTTTTGGTTATTTTTCTGGGAGTTACCTGAGTTTAAAGCATCAATGATGAATATTGATTGGTATTCGATAATTAACACGGCCTAGGACACCTCCTTTGAGCCCCTTCTTTCCTCAATTAGGTTAGGCTAGGTTAGATTTTTATCATGAAGTGTTAATAAAAGAAGTAATCGTATGGTATTTTGGTTATTTTTTATTTTTGGTTATTTTTCTGGGAGTTACCTGAGTTTAAAGCATCAATGATGAATATTGATTGGTATTCGATAATTAACATGGCCTAGGACACCTCCTTTGAGCCCCTTCTTTCCTCAATTAGGTTAGGCTAGGTTAGATTTTTATCATGAAGTGTTAATAAAAGAAGTAATCGTATGGTATTTTTGGTTATTTTTCTGGGAGTTACCCGAGTTTAAAGCATCAATGATGAATATTGATTGATATTCGATAATTAACATGGCCTAGGACACCTCCTTTGAGCCCCTTCTTTCCTTAATTAGGTTAGGCTAGGTTAGATTTTTATCATGAAGTGTTAATAAAAGAAGTAATCGTATGGTATTTTTGGTTATTTTTCTGGGAGTTACCCGAGTTTAAAGCATCAATGATGAATATTGATTGGTATTCGATAATTAACATGGCCTAGGACACCTCCTTTGAGCCCCTTCTTTCCTCAATTAGGTCAAAACGATGACCAAAAGTATTCTTTGTAATGGGCACAGTCAGATGAGGGACGAAGTTGAAATAGGTTGGTATTGCGTAGCAATGTGATAAGAATGGTCAGAAACTACCAAAACCCTAACCAACGCTTTATGATGAGAACCAAGAGTTGTTCGTCCAACAAATCTGAACTCGTATCGCAGTTTTCTTCATGCAAACGCTGAAATAATATTTCATAACTGTATATATGGGTTTCTCTCTTAACACTTGGTGAAACAATGAATTAATGATTAATTAAAATAAGTTTCATAATTATATTTTAAAATACTCGACATGTTTCTGATTATCAGCTCATTATCAAGAGTAATATGATACTGAAAGACAAAATGAGTGGTTTCACTCAAATACAACGGCATATAAAGTAGAAGGCAGACCGAAACCTGTTTGCTCATTACAAATTGGTTAGTTTATCCTACGAGCGGGTCAAAGATCAAAGAATCGATTTGGATTAATGGACAATACTCCAAAACTGGAAGAGATTAATGAAAATATGATTGTTGATTGAGCTGGTAGGTTTATGACATTTTTAATAGCTGCTTTAATTTGAAATGATTATTCGTTAGATATGAATGAATATTTTTTTTTTGATGTAGGTGTGGTTGAAGGTAATATGCTATTAGCCACTCAGAAATCTGGGATACTTCAATCTGACTTATCAGCGACCACGTCTAGTCAAACATCTAACCCAGTATCTGACTATGAAATTCCGATGAGTCAGCAAAAGAAAATTGACATTATGACACCTGAACTTGCTGGAGCACTCGATCGAGGAAAAATTAGTAATAGAAACGCTCTTTTCATATTAGCTGCTGCATATAAAAGCGTAGGGATTGATATTTCTACCCTAAATCTGAGTTACAGTACACTTTATCGTGGCCGTATCAAGTTTAGAACAAACATCGCCGAAGATTTGAAAAAGGAATTCCGCACAGAAGAAAGTTATGTTGTGCATTGGGACGGTAAAGTTTTGTGTGATATTTCTGAAAAGAAATCTGTAGATCGTATAGCGATTCTTCTATCCGTTAATGGAGTTGATCAGCTCCTTGGCGTTCCAAAGGCTGACAGTGGGACAGCATATCAACAGGCTTCAGCTGTCATCTCAAGTTTAAACCAATGGAATGTAGCTCCATACGTGAAAGCAATGTGTTTTGACACGCCAGCCGTCAATACTGGTAAACTTTATGCAATGAATAAATCACTCACAATTTTCAAGTTTGATTTTATTTGTTAATTTCAAAATTATTTTTCATTTGTGTAGGTATTCACAAAAGTACATGTGTCTCGATTGAATAAAAATAGGTAAAAAACTTTTTAAGTTAAACGGTTTTATGTTGAACATACATTGCACTGTTTAAGATAAATGTACTAAAACCAAAAATAATAAAATAGATACAGTCGTGGGAATTATTAACATATGCATAGACTAGACTAAAATAAAACCGTGGGGCACGTCAATTGTCTACAATTGTTGATTAAAATGTTTGTTTTGTAATGTTACACTATAATTATTAGGCAGTTGTGCAACCGACAACGATGGACATGTGATAAGTAGGGCTAGAATGTGGAAACAAGCTAGCAAGCTCGATTATAAGCGAGTTTTAGGGTTTCATAGTGGTGAGCGAGTAGTACTTTTGTCATATGTTTTGTCGATTAAAGACAAACAACAAGCAGTGAAACGATTCCTCGCCAGCCAGCAGTGTGAATGTCCAACGATAAACTAGTTAAAACATCTCTTTTATTTACATGGAGTGTATAACTATTAGAATTTCCATGAGCAAGAAAATAGTAAATAATTTCCTCACCGTCTGCGGGCCAACTGCCTAACGACGAATTAAACGATTCTTCTATCGCACATTAAGTCGATAATTTGTAGACAATTGACGTGCCCCACGGTTTTATTTTAGTCTAGTCTATGCATATGTTTATAATTCCCACGACTGTATCTATTTTATTATTTTTGGTTTTAGTACATTTATCTTAAACAGTGCAATGTATGTTCAACATAAAACCGTTTAACTTAAAAGTTTTTTACCTATTTTTATTTTCTAGTTTTTAGTTTTTATTTCGCATTCTTTTTAATTCATTTAGTGCTTCATTATTGCAAGGTTTCTTGCCCGTTAGTTTATTGCAATCCAACTCCTCTATACGTAGTCCCTGCAAAGATCTTACTCTACTAAGAGCCTCGTAGGCTTGACCTTCTTCAAACAGTTTCGCACCTAAGTATACGACTGCGTGATCCACAGTGCTGCCCTGCATTTTATGTATTGTAGAAGCCCATGATAGTATTAAAGGCAACATTCTTCTTTCAGCTGTCCCATAATTGTACTTAGCTGAAAACTGTATGGCTTTCGGGTGTATAAGATGTACTCCGTCTCTTGCGAAATCAATTCGGACGGAAGGTACATCTGTTGCATATATCTGAGTTCGACGAAATTGAGGCAAAACGATTTCGGTGATGTAGCCTATAGCGCCATTTACTAATCCCTTTGAAACGTCAATATTGGACCGTAGCATGACTTTTGCCCCCACAAATATTTCCAGTTCCGCTGGTAAACCCCCAGTTTTGTTGATATCAGCTGGTATTATTGTAGCTATATCCACATTGTCTGCATTTCGTGTGGCGTGTACTAGCTGATCCTAACGACATATCATTTTTATCCACCCTAATGCCATACAGTTCTCGGCGCGTTTTAACCTTTCACCTTAACTTGGGTGGTGTACCGCTAACGACGTATCATTTTTAGCCACCCTAACGCCACACAGTCCTCTACACGATACAAAATCTTGACTTAGGTGGTGAATTCAGGCTGGATACATTGTATTCTACTGGTTGAGCACTTTCATTTGATACCCATATTGATAGGATTGATAAAACCTACGTTATCCGCCATTTTGTAGCGGCCGCCATCTTGGATTTCAATTTTTATAGTATATTGTATCCTGATTGTTGAGCCCTTTCATTTGATACCCATATTGATGGGATTGATAAAAGCTATGTTATCCGCCATTTTGTAGCGGCCGCCATCTTGGATTTCAATTTTTATAGTATATTGTATTCTGCTGGTTGAGCCCTTTCATTTGATACCCATATTGATGGGATTAATAAAACATAAATTATCCGCCATTTTGTAGCGGCGGCCATCTTGTATTTATAATGATAATGAATAAATATAATTGTATTGTCACCAAAATCCAAAGTGTATACAAAATTTCAGATTAATCGGTTGACAGGAAGAGGGTGAAATTTGAATTACTAAATTTGACCCAAGAATAAATAAAACAAACGGGGTGAGCTAAATAAAACCGTTTAAAAAGAGTTGAACCGGAAGTTAGTATGGCTCCCATGCCGCCATCACGTAATGGAAATCATTTTGCGAGGAGTTTTTGAAGTGTATTGGAATACGACATCTGGTCCTAATGTACCGATATTTGGTCGTTTCAAAAATTCTTGAGACAAACTTGATCAATCAAAGTATAATAGTGGAATGGAAGATGAAACTGTCCTAAAAATTTTAACAAATGAACGTGCTGAAATCGTGACATTTATCAACAATTGCTTACAGGTAACAATACTTCACTATACTTCAGTAGTACGCTTATAACTATTCATCATAACATAATTTATAAACGTTTTTTTAGATATTTCAACCCCGAGACGATTATCGAATTGTTACTATCATCTCTGGCTTTTCTTGATAGTTGCTCAGCAGAGCCATTTATTTTTAAGCGTCCTGGTGCCATGCATCATGCACGACGGATGTCAAAAGCTATCTACAGCTTAAAAATATTTATGTTTCGAGATCAGTTTTTTTTATTTTTCGACTCGCGAAACAAATAGTTTACGACAAGTTTGTATTTTTGTGATCCTCTTCGTATGGGATATACATCAAAGTATGGTATACTGCAACATCTGCTATTCTGGCACCAAATAATGATTTAGAATTCTAAAAAAAATGATTTTCTATGATCCGGCAGTTTCACAGAAGCTTGTGACAAAATGAGTGACCACTTGTGGTACTTAAATGAGGAATTGACTGTTATCTCTTCATTTGATACCAATATTTCCGTAGATATAAAAAGAAAGATGATTGAGGCAATTAATTCTCGACCAGCTTCTACAACGACAAATCAGCGATATCGAGTGCTCGAAGATGAGCTATAATTATTTTCACAAAAAGATTTAAGTGATTCTGTATCAAAAAAATCATTAGAATTATTTAAGAAATTTGATTTACCGAGCGATTTTTTAGAAAAGGATATTTCAACTTGGTCTAATGATGATAGTTACATCGAATGTGCTGAATTTTTTAAAACATTAAAAGTAACGAATGATGTAGCTGAAAGGGGAGTTGCGTTAATCGAAGAATATAATAATTACCTCACTAAAGATGAAAAGCAACTACAGTATTTGTTAAGTAGTTCGAGAACATCGACAACGTTATCCAGACTGTTTAGAAAAACCTTCAATAATAGTCATAACAATAATCTAAATTGAATGTATGACTAAGTATTTTAAAACGACTAACTTATAAGTAAAGAAAATAAATTTTTAATTAAACAAAACCAATCGTCACTTAATTTATTTTTACGCAAGTATATCAAATGACAAAAAATTTTTCTCTTTAGGTTAAACAGAAATGAGATAAATATAGCAAAACATTATCAACAATTATTATCAAAAAACAAGATTTAAGTAAACATTAATTTTTTAGTAATTTGTCTCAACGAGACCATCAAATTTGCTGTTATGCATCAAAAAGCTTAAAATTTGCGATAAATTTAACTTTGACCTCGAATAACTCTCAAACTATGGGGTTTCTCGAAAAATTATAAGAGACATTTTTTGAAGAACGTTCAATTCTCTACAAAAATAAGCAAACCGATTTCATCTATGACTCACGACAGGCTAGCAATAAAAATCAGAAATTGAAAAGAAAAATTTTTCCATGTTATTCTTACGGGAAATGGAAAAATGCGAAGCGGACAAACTTAATATCAATATTAAGGGCTCAAATTTTAACTGGTATATTTTTACGTCAAAAAGGAACTTTTGAACCTGTTTGCAAGAAAAAAAAATTGTTTTCTTTTTTTGAATCACCCTAGTCTGTACCTAAAGAACATTCTGGAAGAGTCGAATAGAACATCTCAATCCTTTAGCTTATTCCAACCTAAGTCATCTAATACCACTGCTTCAGCACATTCTTCGGGGACAAATTTCGAAAATTAAAAGTTTCAAGAAGAACAAACACTACTCACAAAAATTGATTAACAACTGCTGTTAGTAATATGTTTTGGTTTCTTGCAAAATCTCAATTTATTGCCAACAAATTATGTTGGCATATGTCAGGACATAAGTTTAAGTAGCCTACAAAAAAGAAATTTAAAATATAGGAATTGTGTCTATTCGATTACATATTTCAAAATGGTGAAAATTTTTCAGACGTTCTCTATATTTCATACACAAACTAGCGCTAGTTAAACAATCCGAATGAGAGGGATTACATTTAACGCGATTAATCAATCCAACACCAGAACCAAGAGCAGAGACGCTATAAATCATTGCAGCTTGATCTCATTCAGGCCGGGAGTGCCCTTGGAGCATTTCAGATTGATTGCCCACATAAAATGTAACATTCCTCCTCCGACACACACATACACGAAACGAATATAGTTCTGGCAACAAATAAACATCTGCTGGGATTCGATTTCCTGTCGGCCGGCCCGAATTTATTGATACATAAATCACTATTAACAATGATACACTTCAAAATGATTTCCGCGATTTTCGTCTGCCCGTTTCTACGAAATAATGCCCATGTCCGAATCGCTCTTTATTATTCCCGTATTATGTTGTTCCATAAATTGCGCGTCCAATTCAGATTTTTATGGGCGGAGTAATTGATGGGATATTGTTTCAATAATTGCTGGACCTTATCTCTGCATGACACTAATATCTAAATTGTTTATAAAAAAGAACAATTACTATGTGTTAGTTATTTTTCAGGAAGCATTAATGTGGTAGGCCTGTTTCTAGAATATGATAAACTAGTATTCATCGATGTTATTATGTTGTTAACTACAAGTGCTACAGCTTAAATGAACTAAATTCGGTATGATCACCGATCAATATACCATAATTCATTATTGACCGTCTCTATAGCTACATCCTCTAAACGGCAATGTAAAATGGCGAATGCGCCAGGTACAAAGACTCGGGATTTGTCTGACTTTCTACTATGAAAAAATATTTCAAGTGAACCAAACAAGGTGAAGCTCGCTTAAAGCACATAATTCTTTAACAATACATACAGGGTATCCGCGCTAAAGGAGCCATACGAAAAGGGTTTATCGATCAATTTTGAATTTCTATGTATTCTACCAATGTAGAAATTATCACAGTCATTGCAATTCAATCTATAAACAACTGATTTATTGTTTTTACCTGGTTTGGTATTATTATTTTTATAGATTTGCCTAAATTATTATTAGTTTGGAGAGCTATGTTGAATCATTCTTAAGTAGCAATAATTTCAACATAGCTTTCCAAACTAATAATAATTTAGGCAAATATATAAAAATAATAAAACCAAACCAGGTTAAAACGATAAATGTTTATAGATTGAATTGCAATGACTGTGATAATTTCTACATTGGTAGAACACATAGAAATTTTAATATTAGAATATCGGAACATAAACGCAGTTTTTCAAAATCAGATTCAAATTACGCGAATCATCTCTCAGATGAGCATTAGCAGAGATGAAAAATAATAAAGCACCTGGTGATGATGAGGTTGTGGTAGAATCTCTGAAAGCAGGAGGAGGGACTCTGCTGCGAGAGATCCAGAAGTTGTTCAATGCATGCCTAACGGAGGGTGTAACTCCAACCCAATGGAACAACGCCGTGGTGGTGATAATGCACAAAAAGGGAAACATCACTGACCCTAACAACTATAGACCCATCATATCGCACATATACAAACTCTATATGAAAATTATTACAAAAAGGTTGACAGTCAAGCTTGACTTCTACCAGCCCTACGAGCAGGCTGGTTTCCGGAGCGGATTTGGTACGAATGATCATCTACAAACTATTAAAACCTTAATAGAAAAATGCCTCGAATACAATAAACCCCTGGTTCTCATCTTTGTAGATTATGAAAAGGCATTCGATACCATAAACCAACGTAAAATGTTAGAGGCTCTAGCTGAGTGTCGCATAGACCATCGATACATGGCACAGATAAAGTACATATATGATCATGCCACAGCTTGTGTGAAACTTCACGCAAAAACAGAAACATTCGAAATACAGAGGGGCGTGCGACAGGGAGATCCGATTTCGCCAAAACTCTTTATAACCCCACTTATATGTGCAAAAGGATAGATTGGGAAATAATGGGTATAAATATTAATGGGGAATACTTGAACCACCTTAGGTTTGCCGACGACATCGTCCTCATATCCGACAACATAGGAGATGCAAAAGAAATGCTTGAAAGGCTCAAACAAGCTTCTGAAAGGGTTGGATTAAAGCTGAACGCGTCTAAAACACAATATATGACCAATCTCGTTACAAGTGGAAATATTCAGATAGGTGATGCTGAAATTGAACAAGTCCAAGCCTACAAATATCTTGGACATGAAATCAAAATAAGTCGAGACAACGAAACCTGTGAAATCTTTAGAAGAATTGGCCTTACTTGGGCAGCGTTTGGTAAACTGAGCAATATCTTAAAATCAGATATCCCAATTTGTTTGAAACGAAAAGTTTACAATCAGTGTGTGTTGCCTGTCATGACTTACGGCGCAGAAACTTTAACTCTGACCAAGAAATCGGCCAATAAAGTTCGAGTGGCCCAGCGTGCCATGGAGAGATGCATGCTCGGATTAAACTTAGAGACCGAATATCAAATGACAAAATCAGGCAAAGAAGTGGGGTTGAGGATGCTATTAGTAGGATCGCCACACTTAAGTGGAAATAGGCCGGAAATCTGGCAAGAACCACCGACGGAAGATGGACCAAGAAAATTCTAGAATGGCGACCAAGACACGAAGCAAAAAGAAGTATAGGACGTCCCCCAACAAGGTGGTCTGACGATATAAAACGCATCCAGACGAATTGGATACAGACGGCACAGAATAGAAGGATGTGGCATAGTTTACGGAAGGCTTATGTCCAGCAGTGGACAGAACGAGCTGCTTTATGATCTCTCAGAAAATATTCACTCTTTCGACCCACAGTTTGAAATTTTGCATACAGATAATAAATATTGGAAGGTAGATCTTTGGGAAACTTTAGAAATCAATAAATACAAACACTCAGGTAGACCCATCAATGAACAAGTCGATTTAAGCCCTTCATCTCTATTGAATCTTTTCGGGGAGCAATCCATTCCTTAATTTTATTGGATATACCTGTCATGAATAACCACTTAAGAAGAAGCAACCCAATAAGCTTTTAATTACTCAAGAACATTTATATTTATATTCTCATTTATATTGTGTGGAATCTAGTAAATACTATGACTGGTCGAAAACGTATGGAACAAAATTCTATTGCACTGGTTATTGATAATGTTACGCATAACGATCCCAAGGATTTGGCTGAGATTTTCGCTAATCATTTCACTACAGTTGCCGAATCCTCCCTCAACAGTTATTATAAAGACTCAATGTCATCCTCATGTACGACGTCACGTATGTTAGACACAACCTTTTTCTTCCACCCAGTCCTGGAGCATGAAATCCATGATGTTATAAGATCACTCAAAAACAACAAAGGTTCTAGTGTTGATTTCATCTCAGCACGAATTCTGAAGATGATAGCTACCGATATCAGCCGACATTTCGCTCATGTTATTAACCTGTCAATTAGCACAGGCGTATTTTCTCGTATTCTGAAAAAAGCAATCGTCATTCCTATTCATAAAAAGGATGATGTACACGATATCATGAACTATAGACCTATATCTATCTTAAGTGTCTTTTCCAAGGTTTTTGAAAGAATAGTGTTTGATAGAATGATGAAGTTCCTAGATAAATTTCAAATACTTGATACTGCACAACATGGTTTCAGAACCGGCCGCTCGACTCAAACTGGAGCATTGCAGTTCGTGGAGTTCGTCTATCGTTGCCTTGATAATGGTCAATATGTTGCTGGATTGTTCTTTGACTTGTCTAAAGCGTTTGATAGTCTTGCTATCCAGTTTATATTGGATAAATGTTATAATCTTGGATTCAGAGGCGTGTTCTTGAACTGGATTCGTAGTTATCTGGAGGACAGAACTGCCTCAATCAGGGTTCAGGACTCGTTCTCAAATGAACAGTACTGTAAATTAGAGTACCCCAGGGTTCTGTCTTGGGGCCACTTCTATTTCTGTTATTCATCAACGATCTGCCACCAAATTTGAAAAAATATTCTACAGAAAATCTAATATTCGCAATTTATTATCAAAAATAATCTGGTTGATACTGTTCGCTGATGACTCTTCCATAGCTATTACTGCTGAGACTCTTGAGGAGCTTCAAAAGTTATGCGAGCTGCTGGTGGAGAGTTTCGTAGAATGGTGCCATTTTAATGCTATTATGATCAATGTCAACAAGACGGAATGCATTCACTTCACTCTGTCGTCTTGTGATCAGGGTAGCATAACAATAAGGTATTTAGATACAGTCATCTCTTCGAAGGACACCACTAAATTCCTCGGCGTTCACATCGATAGGAATCTGAAGTGGAGTGCACATATCGATGCGATTTGTAAGAGGCTGAATAGTTCCTATTATGTCCTAAATAGAATCAAGAGTTCACTACCTCTAAGTTCCCTTGTGAACGTTTATTACAGTTTGGTATATAGTCACCTGTCCTATAATATCTTACTGTGGGGAAATTCCTCAGACGTAGGTAGAGTTTTCATCATCCAGAAAAGAATTCTGCGAATGATGTTCGATACAGCTCCATAATCTTCATGTAGACCGTTGTTCCTGAAGAATGGTATCCTCACATTGGCGTCTATTTTCATTTTGAGATGCCTCGTTTATATTAAAGAGAATGAAAGTAACATGACTAAACTTTCTAACTTTCATTCCCACAATACTAGAAATAAGGAAACATTATGTATCCCTAAACACAGAACATCTAGATTTGAAATGTCGCCCTGTACCAGGGTATCAGATTGTTCAATCATCTTCCACGGCATATACAGGGTCTAAGTGTAAATAGATTTAAGGTAGCAGTTAAGAATTTACTTTTAGCAAAATGTTTTTATACTGTGAATGAGTTTCTATGTGTTGATTTAGATAATGTCTAAATGTCTTTTCTATTGACCTGTCCTATACATACTTGTGATGTCTTAAGGATCAATAAATTATTATTATTATTATTTTCTGTACATTCATTCGTCTGAAGAAGCTACGGTGTAGTGAAACGCGTTACGAATAGCAATTATTAAGTAAAATTCCTTAAAACACAGTACTTGTTTTTTATTATTGTATGAGCTATTGAAAGAAAATGGTTAGGTTAATTTCATTTTCTGTAATAATAAAATGTATATTCTGAATCATTTATACTTACATCAAAGTATCGAGTCCTGAGTCTGTTCTCACAACATGCCTCTATAGGTATCCTTCTTTCAAGAATATTTGACACGATCCTGTGAAAAATTGTGCGCCCTCACGGAACGAAAAACCTGGAAAAGAACAAGAAATCAGTCGATAATAGAGCATAAAGAAAATCGGAGCAATTCGGCGGCGTGATGCATTTCCGGTTAAATCATCGCCGAACGTGCTTCCCAACAATTTGATCTTGCCGGTGCAGTTATAGTGACCGAAATGGGGATGGAAATGCCCTTAGCAACCGTCGAAACCAATCGCAGACTCTATTCCGGCTCATAAATCTCCGCAAGATGTCGCTTTTTCATCGAAAGCCCCCGAACAGTGTAACCGTAAGACCCGAATGTAATCACAATGATTTAAATCATGTTAGAAATGTGTGGATGCCCGATTTATGTCGACGACGACTTAATCCGTGTAATTATGGCTCAGACCGATATATTTATGTATTTCAATATCTTCGAGAACATTGAATGTATTCTATATCTTGTGATAATAAATTGTGTTGCATTTGAAATACTTTATATTCATTACTTTCGTGGATTGGGACACTATTCTGTTACTGATTAATAATTTGATAGCATGGTATCTTCAAAGTAATTCCCTATACTGTGTAGTCAAAGTGTGCAATTTCTATTCTAAATTATGAATCTAACCAGATCACATAAAATTGAAACTTTGATGTTGATTAGTTACACTGATAGAACAAGAACTCAAGCTCTTCAAATGTGCATAAAGACTCTCCAAAGCGTATACGATCAAACACTTGTTCGTTTGTTTGTTTTCAACGTGGTATATGTATATATATAGCCTTTCGGCTAATGACACGCCGGGAAATTGTCACTAACCCGGGAATTTTGCCGAACCCCTCTCGTGTCGAGGGAAGGGCCTGTTAATTTCCAACACATCTTGGACAGGACCGACAGCTTTACATCTCCACCGAAAGATGGACATCCGGGCGATTCCCAGAATCCGAAACATCGCACCGACTTTGTAGGGATTGAACCCAGGTAACTCTGCGCAGGAGACGAGCATCATATCCCCTACGCCACCGAGACGGCCAAACACTTGTTTTCTCACTTTGGGCAGTAACACTGATTTTTTCTTATCGAAACTCACTTTTCAATTTTGAGTATTACTCGTTTCCAGTTTTTTGAACGAATGGAAAAATGAAGCAATAAAAACCACAAAGAGGCATATTCCGAGAGACGGAACGTCTAATAAGTGGCATTTATCAATATACTATACAGGGTGTTACATAATAGTATGTCACAACTTGAGGGGGTAAATCTACGTGCTATTTAAAAAAAAAGTTCATATAAACATAGGTCGGCAAAAGCTTCGTTATGGAGCTACAAGGTGTTGAAATTTCCAGAAAAAATTAGTGTTTTCCTCAAAAGTTCTGCAGTTTTCGAAATATTCAGCCCAAATGTGGAAAGCAACCTATTTTCTACAGCCTCCAACATTACACGTTATAGATTTTAACTGAAATTCTCAAGGTGTTTTCTTTTCCGAGACCATGTCTCCTTTTGCGCTCTCAAACTGTCTGCAGTACGCCACTGATCAGCGTAAAATCCATTTTCGTCATCTTCCCTCAATTTAGAAACTTTTTTGACACTTGTAATTTTTTCGAATCTCTAACCGTTTTCGAGTGAACAATTATTGAATTTGAATTATTTGAATTGTATGTTATTCGCTAAATAAAAAAAATAATAGAAATACTCGAAATACTCGATAGGTATGCCCAAAATTTGCTTTTATTTGGATAGCTCGTCTTCTGAGACCCAACTTATACTTATTCAATATCAAACTGAAAAAAAAAACAATTAAAAACCAAATAAATTGCTGGAAGTGTCCTCCACCTACAACACAGGCCTCTGTCCTTTTTCTTATATTATCACGCACTTTTTGAAATATTCCTGGGGTATTTCTTATCGTGTCACAAGAGGTTAACATTCGATTTCTCAATTCTTCTACAGTGTTCACTCGAGTGGTATAAACTAAATTTTTGAGATTTCCCTATAAGAAAAAGTCTAAACTATTTAAGTCTGGGGACATAGAAGGCCATGGTTCTGGCCCACCCCGACCTATCCATCGGTTGTTGTATGTATTATTCAAGAATTCCCTAGCTTCTCCACTAAACTGTGCTGGTGCCCCGTCATGCATGAACCACATTATGTTTCTCACCAAAAGTGGCACATCCTCGAGCAATAAAGGTTAGGTTAGATTGTCAATAAGCGGGACTGTTTAGTCTGTTAGGCAAAAAAAGGCCCAATCAAATAATTTTCAATTATTCCGACCCAGACATTTACAGTGAATGTTTCTTGATGATGAGATTCTTCAATCAAATAGGGGTTTCTCTCAACCTAATGATAATTATTGTGAAAATTTGTGATAGCAGTTCTCGAAAGGTTAGCTTCGTCTGTAAACATTATTTCACTATCAAAATGAGCAGTTTCTCTTATTTTATCTAAGAACCATCGGCAGAAATTCAGTCTAGAAGGAAAATCTCGATGAAGTAGAGTTCGGACACGTTGAATATGAAACGGGTACAATAAAAAAACATAGAGAATCCTCCAAACTAGAACATGTGGAATCTTCAACCGATTTTTCAATTTCTCTTGTACTCACTTGAGGATTCAAATCAATACAATTCAAAATTGCTTCCTCAATATCTGGAGTTCTCATAGTTTGAGTTGCACCTTTTAAATGATTATTTGCAGTAAAAGTACCAGTTTCCCTCAACCTTCCGTGGATATTTGAAAATGTTCGCCTGTCTGGGGTTACTCGATTTGGAAAGTGCACCTGATATAATCGCCTAGCTTCTGTTGTGTTTTCGTCAGTCAGACCGTACATGTAATGGATTTTAGTCAATTCGGCGTTAGTAAAATTAGCCATTTTTTCTTACAGCAATAACTTCAAAAGTCTCAAAACTTATCGTTAATTTAATAAACAACTCGAGCAGACAATGGTTCAACTTAAGCAATTGTTAAAATAAATAAATGAAAGAAATCAAGGCCTACTAGTCATTTTTTCAATTAGAAGTGCTTTGAATTCAGCGAATGAATACAATCGTTTACTAATTTTTTGCTCGAGAACGGTTGGAGATACAAAAAAATTACAGGTGTCAAAAAAGTTTTTAAATTCAACGAAAATGATGAAAATTGATTGTACGCTGATCAGTGGCGTACTGCAAAAATGTTTTAAGGGGCAAAATAAGACATCGCTCCGGAAAATAAAATACCTTGTAGATTCTAGTTAAATTTTAGGACGTGTAATGATGGAGGCTGTAAAAATAGCTTGCATTCCAAATTTGAGCTGAATATCACAAAAACTGCAGGACTTTTGAAGAAAAAATCAATTTTTTCTGGAAATTTTAACATCCTGTAGCTCTGCAACGAAGCTTTGGCGGACCTATGCTTGTATGAACTTTTTTCTTAAAATCGCACATAAATCTACCCGTTTAAGTTGTGCCATACTATTATGTAACATCCTGTATACAGTGAGTAATAAGGTCGCTTCACTTAGATAATTAGTTTGCTTATATTCTCAAAAAGACCAACTGCGGCGAAGGCGGATTATGTCAAAGGAAAAGCCGCACTGATGCAGCGGCGATATCGTTTAAAAACATACTGTAGGCGTAGTAGTTAAAAGGTCTCTCCAACATTCTTATGCTACGATAAGATCCTGAAATGAAGAAATTTTCAGCCACTAATATAGGAATTGGGTCGCTTTTTGTCAAACCGCGAATATTGAAAACGCGAGTGTAGAAAGCGCGAAAAAGAAGCTTTTAGTGTACTCATTCAATATTACAATGAAGTGCCAATGATCTAGTTGTCGAGACATAAAATAAGAAGAAGCCTAATACATTTGCCAACCACAATAATTATCCAACGTCTTTAACTCCTTGCAGATACAAGATTTGTTAATCAATATTTCCAATTTTCATTTACACGAATCGAGAGCCCTATAATCTCTTTTCGCTGGGAATAATTCGACAGAGCTTTTAAACTCACAATTTCAACCCGGGGAGGTGACGCAGTTTCTTGCACTAATTACTAGACTAGATATCCGGCCTTCCTGTTTAGAACGTACCGACATAATTCGCAAAAGGTCAGCCATCACGGATAGCCCGGAGCCCCAGCTTTGAAACAGTCCGTTCGTCCGGAAGTTGGAGACGTCCCTTCGAATTCAAACAGAACTATCAAAGCGACAACCATGCAAATAACATTTAACAAACATTTTCGGTTAGTTAGTTCTGCGACGAATGTCATGTTAGACGATATTAGAGTGAGTAATGTTTGAGAAGTTTCTGGGTTCTATTGAAATGGCCAGTTAACTGTAAGAATGTATTTCGACATAGGTACTCTACCTGATTTGAAGAAATTAGTCAATTTGTTTAAGATGAAACTAATCAGTTAAGTGATTGCCGATACTTCTTTACTATGTGATGGAACATCATTATCATGAGGTTATGAAACAATCATCTCAACTCTGATTTTTGTTAGTGTTACATTAAATTGCTCTGAGAAAATTATAGGCTATAAACGAATAAGTGCGAGGTGATTCCTCAAGCCATTTTATGACCAAAAGTTCTTAGAACATACCAAGTGAGCTGAAAAGTTCGTAGGCTGACAAACAGATGGCCTTACTAAGGCCAAATCCACATGAGACACGAGTAAAAAGTGTTCAGCCGTTGGTTCGCGAGATATAGCATTGAAGGTGACTCAACTTTAGTTATTGTTGGAAAAATGTATAAAAGAGAATTCCGTGTGTTGATTAAACATAGCCTTTTGATGAAAAGAATACAGTTGCAGCCAAAGCATGGCTTGATGAACATTATTCGGACTCTGCGGTAGGAAAATCAACGGTGGAGAAATAGTTTGCAAAGTTTGAATAAGGTGATATGAGCATACATGACTTCAGCGAAATTTAGAGCACTCAGTATAGCCGTCATCTCTCCCGTAGCGTAAAGACGCTGGAGTGTTTTGAGAGTTTGTTTAGGGTCTTGTGATTTTTGTTTATTGTTGCAGCACCAACGCCATCATCAGATTTTGAGGCGTCGGTGTAAATGATTCTGTGATTTTGGTGATACGATAGAATATCGGACAACTTCCCAGGAATGATAAGGTGGCTCGTTTCTGTTTTAGCATGAATCTTAAGGAAATAAATGACTTGTGGAATAGATATTAACCAAGGTGGAGTCGAGGTGGTGCAAGATATCGTGCATTTTACGAGATTGATGTCAAACTGGGTTCGTCTTAGTCTTTCAAAAAATGGTGCTGGTTTTAGGTTTCCAAGTTGTGTTGTTGTTTTAGAAAATACTGTAGCATATACGGGGTGCCTTGGGAAGCTTGATATTTTTGAGGCATAGGAAAGGGATGAGTTTTCTGCGCATGTGTAGAGGAGGTTTGTTCACTAGGGCGTATAAGCTCTCTATTGGACTGGTTTTAGTGTCATCACTCTTATTGCTGTAATTTGTATAGTTTCAAGTCTGTTCAACAGTCATTTGTTTGCACTGTCGTAACAGATGCACTCGTAGTTGATTACACTACGTATGGAAATTGGACACCAATTTACATGTATGGACGAAAATGCTACACTTCACAGAACAATAAGGGTTGCAGAAGTGAGGGTACTAAAAGAGAAAACCAAACTGTGACAATCTAACCTAAACGTTCTACGAAAGGAATGGAAATATAATCCAGGAATTCTAATTGTTATCTAATTAAATCTAGCATCCGCTAGCTAAAATGCAACACGGTTAGGAAAATCACGAGGTAACACTGCGTAGACTCGTTGTGCATTAAATGAATATAAACACCTCAAAAAAGTCTAGGGGACACATCTGAATATCGATATATCGTATCCAGAACGATCAATATGGATGATTTTTTTTAAGAAATGAACACCTGCATCAATTTCTCACCAAATTATGTAGAGTGCCGCAACAGATTTCAGTTTTTTTTTATAAAAAACTAAAAATGCAGCAGATGCTGCATTATAATCTTTCATGTATTCAGTGTTTGAAATCAGTTAGTTGGCACTTTGTTTCTGTTGCAAGCACAAATAAAAGATTCAAGTTTTGTGATTCGACCATGGAAAGACGACATTTGACTAGAGAAGAGATGTTACAAGCCGTTGGCATGCTCCAAGCTGGGAGCTCACAACGGGAAGTATCCAGGGTTCTGGGAAGTAGCCCAAGTGTCATAAACCGTTTATGGTCGCGTTTCAATGAAACAGGTAGCGTAGAAGAACGCCATACAGGTCGTTTCAGGATTACTACAGTCGCTCAAGACTGATTTTTTGTTTTACAAGCCAGAAGAGATCGTAGTACCACAGCATCTCAATTAGCTCAAGAGCTATCACGAGTTCATAATGTACAAATTTCCGACCAAACTGTGAGAAATCGACTGCACGAAGGTCAACTCCACTCCAGACGTCCTTTAAGAGTTCCACAACAGGCCCTGGATTTTGCTTGGTGCAAGAACACGTAAGCTGGGATCCAAGAACACGTAAACTGGGATGATGAGTCTAGATTTAGTTATTATCCCGATTCGGGAAGAATTCGAATATGAAGGAACCTGGAAAGCAAAACCGTCTCCAGCATGCTCGAGAAGTTGTTAGACAGGAGGCGGATCAGTGATGTTTTGGGATGTATACGCCTTGGTGGAAGAACTGATCTCGTTTTCATACAGAACAACCTCACGGGAAATTCTTACGCAAATGAGATAGTTTTACCTGTAGTGGTACCGTATCTCCAAACAATGGGTCAAAATCCACTCTTCCAACAAGATAATGCCCCTCCTCATCGTGCAAGAGTTGTCTTGAACGTTCTTGAAGAGAATGATATCGATATTCTACCGTGGCCATCCTGCTCCCCAGATCTGAATCCCATTGAGCATGTGTAGGACACCTTAAAAAGAAATCTCCTGCGTCAAAACGTCTTCCATCATAAACAGGAGCTTTGATTAGCAGTTCAGGGGACTTGGAATGACTTAGGCCAAAATGTAATAGACAATTTGATATTGAGCATGCCGCGACGATGCCAAAGTGTCATTAATAACAGAGGTGGACCTTCTGGGTACTGAAAAATATAAGTGCCTCCATATCGTTTCGAAAATATTAGTTCAGGATTTTTTTTGTGTTTTACCAAATTTCGTCATTTTCAAATTTCAAATTTTTTTTATAATAGGTGCTTTGGAGAAGTCAAATATTATTTCGTTTTCTTGAGAATACATTATATACAATACATCCTAACAAAAACCGAAAGATTTCCATAAATTCGAATCATCAAATTCATATTTTAAAGATATTGTAAGTGTTCCCTAGACTTTTTTGAGGTATTTAGAAGCAGTTCTTTCAAGATGGCAAATATGATCAACATATAGCTGTAAATCTATTTTCCTAGTGGTGGTATCGGGTTGCTCGTTGATTAAAATAAGTACAGCTTCTTCTAATTCTGGTATTCTAATGTCCCGGTATTATTTATATGGTATACCGGGTGAGTCAATGAAGCGAGGAACTTCTATATCTCAGAGAATATTTGAGATAGAAGCGAAATTTTGCCTGATTATTGTTTCATAAGTATGTGTGCATTCTTTAAAGTTATTTTCGTACATACAGGGTGTTCCATTTTTGCTCCAGGGACAAACATAGATTTTTTTTAAATAGCACGCCCTGTATTTTTTATCATATTCTGATTACAATTTAGATGTTCTCTTCAACGATATCTGTTTTATGCTCAAACAACTATCGATAGATTTTAAATTAATTAAAATGTCGATAATTTCGAGAATTTGGTAGTTTTTTCAAATGTTCTCAAATGCCTCATTTCGCATAATTTACGCATGATATTTTTTTTCTTGAGGTAAAAGTGTTGTACCTTATTATCAAATGAAGAAAAAAAAATTTTTCATACCGAGTGTTTCTAGTAACCCAGCGAAAATGAAATTTTTCAAACATAAAAAACTTTTTTTTCAAATGTAACATCCTGTATCTTTTTCACGTGTTTTGTTCCCACTCGAATAAGCTTTACAACCATACCTTTCTTTACAAAAATCCGATGGAGATTTCCCAGAAAATTTCGAAATTAGTGTGAGGTTTAGGTATTTCTTGCAATAAACATGATGTTGATGAAATTCAGACATTGAAATATGCAAATTTCAACACAAAATTAGATTTTTTGCTGTTCAATGAAACTTAAACATCAATACTCTCAAGGTGTATCGAAAGTTCTTCACAAGAAAGGATTTATTTGCGATTTTATCAGTTGTGCTCAGAGCTAAGCCTTCACTTAATCGAAATTACTCATCTACCCTCTTACAAATTTTCAAGGGTGGTCACCCCTGCTCTAGGGGTTGAAATTCAAGATGAGGATGGTACTGCATGACGACTGCCATAGATCAGCATGGATCTGTTCCATTTTACTTCACTGAAACTTGAATAGTCTCAGGGAAATAGTCTTGCCTATCTTTCAGTTGCTCACCCTGTGTCTTTTACAGTTTTCAATTAAAAATGGAAATTCATTCAAGGCGATGTAGATAAAGATACCACCTTTCTTTTGAGTCATCACTCGACCCATCTTCCATATTCAAAATGTTCAAGGATTGCAACACCCGCTTAGGGGATTGATATTTCAGGCAAGTTTTGTACCCCAAAAGATGTCCCCCTTGAAACAAAAAAGTGACCTGTTTTAGCGTTTTGATCAGAAATGAATATCTAGGTAGATATAGCCTCTGTTTAGTTTTCGTTGAAACACCCTTTATAGGAATGAGAGATACAAGCTGGTTTAAGCAATTTCAAAAATTGTAAAAACGTTTGGTCTATAGTGTTTCACAAATATAATGCCTGCACAAAAATCTAGTCTGAATGGGCAGAATAATCATTAATTTTAGGCAGAGTCCCAACAAAATTCAAGTTTTCAGGCATCCAGCGTCTTCCGATAGAAAGTGAAGTTGTTGAGCATATCGAGCGGTAAAACAATTCAGTATGGGCTGCATTAGCGCCCTCTACCTTTGGCACTCGATCCAGGCGGTTGATCGCTAGATTACAATATGTTCGGAGGAAGCACTTCACCTGTCATCCGCAGCACTGCTTATACTTCTCCGCTCATTGTATTGTCACGTCCGCCGAGCTAAGTGCTAAAGCGTGAAATTCGCCACTTCTCTCACCTGCTTCCCAACTTGGACGTTCGATAACGGATTAACCCTTCTCGGGTTATTAATCAACCACGAGGTTTGTTTACATTCAAATTCGGCTGCGTGCGGGTGTATTAGGTCGTAGTTATCGCGTCGTCTGAAACGATGGAGGGTTGTTCGTCTTTCGATCCGGAAAATTTAGGTAGGACAATTTTCCAGTTTTGTATTGGTCGGCGTTCGTAAATCTTCCCACGTCAATTTTCGAATCGAACGGAAAATATGGAAAAATTAGAATAGTTGCAGAAGTCCGGTAAAATTAAGTTCACGGAACGTCGAGGACACTTTTTCTCACTTGAAATCAGGCGCATCAACCATTTAGCGAAGAATACGTACATAAAAAATATTAGACATAATAAACAGCACAAAATAGTCTAGGGAACACTTACCAATATCTTCAAAATATGAATTTGATGAATCGAATTTATAGAAATCTTTCGGTATTTGTTAGGATGTATTGTTTATAATGTATTCTCAAGAAAACAAAATAATATTTGACTTCTCCAAAGCACCTATTATAAAAAAAATTTGAAATTTGAAAATGACGAAATTTGGTAGAACACAAAAAAAATCCTGAACTAATAATATTTTCGAAACGATATGGAAGCACTTATATTTTTCAGTACTCAGAAGGTCCACCTCTGTTATTAATGACACTTTGGCATCGTCGCGGCATGCTCAATATTAAATTATGTATTACATTTTGGCCTAAGTCATTCCAAGCCCCCTGAACTGCTAATCGAAGCTCCTGTTCATGATGGAAGACGTTTCGACGCAGGAGATTTCTTTTTAGGGTGTCCCACATATGCTCGATGGGATTTAGATCTGGGGAGCAGGATGGCCACGGTAGAAGATCGATATCATTCTCTTCAAGAACGTTCAAGACAACTCTTGCACGATGAGGAGAGGCATTATCTTGTAGGAAGAGTAGATTTTGACCCATTGTTTGGAGATACGGTACCACTACAGGTAAAACTATCTCATTTGCGTAAGAATGTTCCGTGAGGTTGTTCTGTATGAAAACGAGGTCACTTCTTCCACCAAGGCGTGTACCTCCCCAAAACATCACTGATCCGCCTCCCTGTCTAACAACTTCTCGAGCATGCTGGAGACGGTTTTGCTTTCCAGGTTCCCTCCATATTCGAATTCTTCCCGAATCGGGATAATAACTAAATCTACAATCAACACTGAAGAGAAGAGAACCTCACTTGATCCCAGTTTACGTGTTCTTGGCAACAAGCTAAACGAGCAGCGCGATTTCCATGGGTCAGTTGTGGAACTCTTGAAGGACGTCTGGAGTGGAATTGACCTTCGTGCAGTCGATTTCTCACAGTTTGGTCGGAAATTTGTAGATTTTGAAGTCGTGATAGCTCTTGAGCTAATTGAGATGCTGTGGTAGTATGATCTCTTCTGGCTTGTAAAACCAAAAATCGGTCTTGGGCGACTGCAGTAATCCTGAAACGACCTGTATGGCATTCTTCTACGCTACCTGTTTCATTGAAAGGCGACCATAAATGGTTTATGACACTTGGGCTACTTCCCAAAACCCTGAATTCTTCCCGTTGTGAGTTTCCAGGTTGGAGCATGCCAACGGCTCGTAACATTTCTTCTCTAGTCAAATGTCGTCTGTCCATGGTCGAATCACAAAACTTGAATCTTTTATTTGTGATTACAACAAAAACAAAGTGCCAACTAACTCATTTCAAACACTGAATACATGAAATGATTAAAAAGCAGCGTAGCATCTGCTGCTTTTTTATAAAAAAAATAAACTGAAATCTATTGCGGCACTCCACATAATTTGGTGAGAAATTGATGCAGGTGTTCATTTCTTAAAAAAAATCATCCATATTGATCGTTCTGGATACGATATATCGATATTCAGAAGTGTTCCCTAGACTTTTTAGGTGTTTTATTACATTAGGAAATCTAAAAATGTTTCATAAGGGCTACGAAGGGATGGCAATGACGCTGTAAGAAAGTTTGGAACTCAACAGATTCACCACTCTCAATAGCCAACTGGAATAGAAAGACTCCTCATTATTTAACATTCAGAATAGGTATTGTTACTAATAGTTAGCACATTCTTGCTCATAACTGTTAGCACTAGGCACTCCAAGATGAATTACTTGCGAAGCCAGTCGTGTATATCATAAATAAGCATTGTAAAAGAAAATGTCATATTTTTCGAACGACTGTCAAAATTTTTTCGCAAATTTTTCTTAAAATTAAACAATTTCCACAAAGAAATAATATATGGGCGATGTAAACCCAGATTATTGGGTCCATAATGATTCTACAACATCTATAGATCATAATCGGCATCACTTGGAAGACTGAACCTGGCCATCGGGGCCCTCTCGGACAGAGATGGAATTTGAGGAAATATCGCAGGTTATGTATTTTTTTTATTATCTCCTTAGTCCTTTTCATGACCTTAATTGCTATGTGAAATCTTTTTTCAGATGTGTTTTGACATACGAGAAGTATGATTGTTGAAATATTTTTCTGCTGGTTTTCTTTTTCCATTGTTACAGATTCCTGTCCCAAACCCCCTTTCCTTCACCCTTGTCTTCGTTTGGAAATCATGGAATGCAAGAGAGAATGAAGCGGCTAAGCAGAAAAATCTTTGGTACTCTTTTTGTACACACGACACTAACACAACATAAACAGACAAGCTATTGCTAGTGCAATAGCGACAGGGAAACGAGTTTTTTCCTCAGGTTTTTTCACTCGTTTATTGAATCATATACAAGATAGTATGGTTCCCTTGTTACATTTCCTGAGCTCACACTTGTGCTTTTTCTGACACACCAAAATTATAGATATAAGCATTTATTGTAAATACAATTATTCAAATTTTCGTATTCTCTTTTCAAAAAAAAAAATGTATATATATATATATATATATATATATATATATTATATATATATATACCGGGTATATATATAAACAGGCTCGCCCTATAACTCGCCCTATTTTTCCTGTCCAATATTTTCAATGAAATTTTCTAAACTCAATTAAAATTTATTTCAACTTGAATGGCAGTGACAGTTTATCTGAAACGTTTCCGGTTTCAAAGGAAATTAGACAGAGTTTCGATTTTCAAATGGCTCACCCTGTATATTTTTGGGAAATCGAATCAAACTCTCTTTGTCTATACATTTAGCATATTTTAAGATGAATTCGCCGAATTATTAATTTTTTTGATAAATTTGTTTTCAAGTTAAGGTGGCTATGACGACAAAAAAACTGCGTGATTTATCGACCGAAATCGAGTACATTTGGATTCATCACTGAAACTGTAGAATTCCTTCTGTTATTGGCTTCGTTACATTCCGAACATTGTTTCTTTAAAAACAATCTTATTTTCGCAAGGTATAATAGAGGCTCATTGCACTATAATAGCAGAATATTTTTACAAATATTCTGATACCAAATTGATAATTTTTCGTTGAAAATTTCCATTCGTAATTCTGGACATAGTATAATACTCATTTTTCAACTCATTATCTGAAGTGCTTTGGAAATGCATTGAAATCCTATCACAGATTGATCACAGATCATAGAATTTTTTCTATTCAATTTTAAAAGTCATAACATAAGATTGTGTTGCATCTGAATCGGTGAGTTGGTATAAATTGTTCAGAGTTTTTGAATTTTCACGGCAGAAAAACAGACGAAATACTGTACACACAGAATGAAAAAGTAGATATGCTACTCATTTATGGCGAATGCCAAAAAAACTCTACAGCATCAGCAATTTTATACGCTGAACGCTATCCAGAACGGCAATATCCTTCAAGGCACTATTTTCCAAAACTGGAAGTGAAGTTTCGTCAGCAACCGGTTGTTGCAGATAATCAAAATTTCATAGTAAGCGAAAATTCTGAAATTGATGTATTAGCGTACATTAATTTGAATTGTACGGCATCTACCAGAGAAATCGTACACGAAATAGGGATAAGTCATCAGAGTGTTTGGAGAATTCTTAAGAATCATAAATTTCGCTCGTTCAAATGCAATCTTCATCAACACCTTTATGAAAATGATAAAGGCTGAAGATTAGAATATTGCAACCAGTTTCTTCAAAAGATGGAAATGGATCCAAGGTATCCTTATAAAATTTTATATTCAGATGAATCCCGATTTACTAACAACGGAATGTTCAATAGAAACAATACGCGCTATTGGGCCCACGAAAACGAGTATTTAGTACGTGAGGGTAATTTCCAGGAGCGATTTGGGTTTAATGTATGGATGGCAATGTTAGGGCGACATCTCATAGGTCGAATCATTTTTGATGGACCATTAACAGGGGAAAGATATTTAGGGTTTTTACAAAACGAAATAAGAGATCTGATTGATGGTTTACCACTGGCTGTTGCTAATAACTTAATTTTCCAACAAGATGGAGTACCAGCGCACAACTGATGGCCAGCTCGATCGCCCGACTTGTCCCCATTAGACTTTTTTTGTGGGCCCATGTGAAAAATCGTGTTTATAGAACTGCTTCAGAAAATCGAGAGGATTCAGAGAATAGAGTTCGAGAAGCAATAAACGAAATTTCTCCAAATCAAATGGATAATGTAGTACAGGCTACCATTCGCCGCAATAGGCTGTGTCAGGCACAGAATGGGGGTCTCTTCGAAAACCTGTTGTGAAGTTATGCTCAGTTGATTTGCTGACATTCCATCTATGGTCCATTTTTGAATTTTGCGTTATTTATGTGATTTGTTAAATTTTTATTCATCTGGAATGTACGATGATGAGTATGTGCGCCATACCAAAATAAAGCTGAGCTTTTGCGTTTATGCTTTGTGTGCATTAAAATTTTAGAACCAGCTCAGTCGTCATAGCCACCTAGACTTGAGAACAAATTTATCAAGAATGATTTGAAAATTCGGCAAATACTTCTTTAAATATACTGAATGTATAGACAAAGAGAGTTTCATTCGATTTCCCAAAAAATATACAGGATGAGCCATTTAAAAATTGAAACTTTGTCTCATTTCCGGTGAAACCGGAAGCGTTTCAGATAAACCGTCAGTGCCATTCAACTTGAAGTAAATTGTTAATCAATTTCAAAAAATTTAATTGAAGAATATTGGATAGGAAAAAAGTTTTAGGGGCGAGCCTCTTTCCACTTACACCCGGTATATATTGTAGAAATCAGACAGAAGTGTTTCTTTCTATTTATATTGAAATGAAATTGGCGTCAGTTTATTTCCCTACTCAACGATATATTCTCGTGTTCAATCATATTTTTCTGTTGGATTCGCTTGGAAATAATTTCACCGGATAACTATTAAATTTCACGATTCACCTCTGCGTCAACGATCTGCATGCATGTTAAATTCAGAGAGTAAACATAACCTCTAATCGATCGACTTATCCGCATCGAGCATCTCTACGGTGATTGTTCATGCAAGACCTTCTAAACTTGATGAGATTCATCGTCATATTTACCTAACAAATTGAAGTTATGTGTCGGTGGGACCGAGTGTCAAATTGAAATGTAAATATGAGATTCCTGTTATAGTTCGGCGTTTGCTTTACAGGTATAGATGTTCTTCTTCTCGAATAACAGACATGAGGAAAATATTTTAGTGCGGGTTTTCGTTAGTGCAGTTTCGAAATTTTACTCTAGGTATCAGATAGATGAAATAAACACCTCAAAAAAGTCTAGGGAACACTTCTGAATATCTATATATCGTATCCAGAACGATCAATATGGATGATTTTTTTTTAAGAAATGAACACCTGCATCAATTTCTCAGGGTTCTGGGAAGTAGCCCAAGTGTCATAAATCGTTTATGGTCGCGCTTCAATGAAACAGGTAGGGTAGAAGAATGCCATACAGGTCGTTTCAGGATTACTACAGTCGCCCAAGACCGATTTTTGGTTTTACAAGCCAGAAGAGATCGTACTACCACAGCATCTCAATTAGCTCAAGAGCTATCACGAGTTCATAATGTACAAATTTCCGACCAAACTGTGAGAAATCGACTGCACGAAGGTCAACTCCACTCCAGACGTCCTTTAAGAATTCCACAACTGACCCATGGAAATCGCGCTGATCGTTTAGCTTGGTGCCAAGAACCCGTAAACTGGGATCAAGAGAGGTGGGCCACAGTTCTCTTCAGTGATGAATCTAGATTTAGTTATTATCCCGATTCGGGAAAAAATCGAATATGGAACCTGGAAAGCAAAACCGTGTCCAGCATGCTCGAGAAGTTGTTAGACAGGGAGGCGGATCAGTGATGTTTTGGGGAGGTATACGCCTTGGTGGAAGAACTGACCTCGTCTTCATACAGAACAACCTCACGGGAAATTCTTACGCAAATGAGATAGTTTTACCTGTAGTGGTACTGTATCTCCAAACAATGGGTCAAAATCCACTCTTCCAACAAGATAATGCCTCTCCTCATCGTGAAAGAGTTGTCTTGAACGTTCTTGAAGAGAATGATATCGATCTTCTACCGTTGCACTCTTGCTCGCCAGATCTGAATCCCATCGAGCTAGTATGGGACTCCCTGAAAAGAAATCTCCTGCGTCAAAACGTCTTCCATCATGAACAGGAGCTTCGATTAGCAGTTCAGGGGGCTTGGAATGACTTAGGCCAAAATGTAATAGACAACTTAATATTGAGCATGCCGTGACGATGCCAAAGTGTCATCAATAACAGAGGTGGAACTTCTGGGTACTGAAAAATATAAGTGCTTCCATATCGTTTCGAAAATATTAGTTCAGGATTTTTTTCGTGTGTATTACCAAATTTCGTCATTTTCAAATTTCAATTTTTTTTAATAAAAGGTGCTTTGGAGAAGTCAAATATTATTCTGTTTTCTTGAAAATACATATACAATACATCCTTACAAAAACCGAAAGATTTCTATAAATTCGAATCATCAAATTCATATTTTAAAGATATTGGTAAGTGCTCCCTAGACTTTTTTGAGGTGTTTAAGAAACGTCCCTTTCAACAGATGAGAGAACAGGAATTTTTGTGGAAATTAGAGAAGTTCAGTAATTTCAAATCTTGTGAATGAAAATTATATTTTCAAATTGTCACAATACCGTACATTGCATAAAACACATTTAAATACAGGGATATCCACCGGGACAGTCCATTATAAACTTTTTGAGTTCCAATTACAATATCAAGCTGAAATTTCATACGCAGCCATAACTAGGGATTTCCAATTGAAGTGAAATATTTTCGAAGTGTTACCATTTCCGGTTATACCGGAAGTGGGTCATCACTTTGTTATTTCAAATGGCAATCTACCTTTTTTATTATACATCTAGAACCGACATTTGAACAAGGCATAAAATACCCAAGTTGTTGGCACTTATCTGTCAAAACAGATAACATTGTTATAAATTCGATTTTTGAGGAAAATTGTAGCTCGTAGATCTTTTGCACTACAGATACAATAGTTGCTTGGGTGGACAGAAGAAGGATTAAGATATGATTTTTCCAATTTGGCCTTTTTCAAACAGCAATAACTCAATTTTTTCAAATGGCACGTGCCAATTTTTATATAGCCATCAAATGAAGCGTCAAATTTCAGATGGAATTGTATCAGCATATACTATACCCATCTCTTATAGTTTATAGTTATAAATAATTTTGGAATATATTGAATTTTGATGATTTTGAAAGAACTAACAGAGAAAGCTTTGAAATATTTGAATCAAGTAGCTGAACTGGCTACGATCACCTGGCAGGTGCCTGAAATTAATGTACTTGTCACTTCGTTCATTCGAATTTGAAATTTCAACAAGAGTTGTTGGTAATTTGAAGTGAAAATTTTGAAGAACACCAGGTTGATAATAAAATGACTGATTATTCAAACGAGGATATGTTTAATCTCTTTTTAATTCATGGCGAATGTCAAAAAGTTGTGAATACATCTTGCAGGCAATTCAATAACCAATTTCCCAATTAGGCTAGATGCCTATGAGTAGAACAAAATAAATTTCGAAGGATTAGAAGCAATTTTCTGCAATTTGAAGGAACAAAATACATAGAATTTAGAAGAAAATCAATTCTCGAGGACGACAATCAAATTAATACACTAGAGTATTTTCGTGCCAATCCACATGCGTCCCTTAAGAGAGCATCAATGAATATTGTATTGAGTTATACTTCCATTTAAAGGATCCTTAAGAAACATAACATGCACCAGTATTCCTTCATCAGACCACAAAAATTGAAACCAACTGACCTTCCCAAGCGGCTAAATTTCTGTGAAAATTTATTAATTCGGCTTCAAGAAGATGAGACAATTCTGCAAAAGATTATATGGTCTGATGAAGCCATGTTCAATGAAAGTGGAATAACCAACAGGAGAAATCGACATTTTTGGGCCACAGAAAATCCACATTTCATTGAAGTTATTGATTTCCAAAATAAATTCAGCGTGGACGTTTTTGCATTTTTAATGAATGATTTGTTGGCTTATCACATTTATGAGGAAAATCTTAATGGACAAAGATACCTGGAAATTGTGAGAGGAACATTAGCAAATTTTTAGATGGATTACTCCTTAACATTCTCTGGGATTGCTGTTACCAAATGGATGGTGCACCAGCACATAAAACACGAGCTGTAGATCGGCAGCTAACAGAAATGTTCGAGGATAGATGGTGGGGTAATCAAGGATCAAATTTATGGCCTCCGCGTTCTCCGGACCTGACGCCCCTTGATTTTTATTTATGGGGCAAAATCAAGAGAGAAGTGTATCTTATTCCTGTAAGAAGAAGAAGAGTTACTAGAGCGCATTCATAATGCTTTTCGTAATATTGATCCTGAGGAAACTAGGAGGGCAACTCATCATGTTCGTTTACGAGCTGTCAAGTGTATCGAGCAAAATGGGGTTCATATTGAACATTTATTTAGATCGTAAATTAGTTTTCTCCTATGATGTTTGCTATCATTTATTCGAATTAGTGTAATTATCTTCGATGATTGGTTTCCGCTTAGTTCCTACAATTTTTATCCATCCGAATTGTAGAAAATTGCTTCTAATGCTTCGAAATTTTATTTTACTCATAGAAAGTGGTTATTGAATTGCCTGCAATTTCTACCCACTACTTTTGACATTCTAAAATGAATTAAAAGAAGATTAAATATATTTTCGTTTGATTAACCAGTGGTTTTATTCCAAATGTGTTGTAATTATTGGATATTTTCAATCTGAAATAATGACAATTCTTGCTGAAATATCAAATTCGACTGAACTAAGTGACAAGTACATTAATTTTAGGTACCTGTCAGGTGAGCGTAGCCAGTTCAGCTACTTGATTCAAATATTTCAAAGCATTTTCTGTTAGTTCTTGCAAAATCATCAAAATTCAATATATTCCCAAATTATTTCGGAACTATAAGAGATGGGTATAGTACATGCTTATACAATTCAATCTGAAATTTGACGCTTTATCTGATGGCGATATGAAAATTGGCACGTGCCATTTGAAAAAATTGAGTTATTGCTGTTTGAGAAAGGCAAACAACGTAATAAACATTCGAGATGTGTAGATTGCTTAAAAAATTCCTTGATCCTTCTTCTATCCACCCAAGGAAAAATTGTGTTTGTAGTGCAAAAGATCAACGAGCTACAATTTTATTAAATGTTCCTCAAAAATCGAGTTTATAACAAAAATAATTAAATCTGTCAAAAGTTTTGACAGATAAGTGCTAATAACTTGGGTATTTTATGCCTTGCTCAACTGTCGGTTCTAGATGTATAATAAAAAAGGTAGATTGTTATTTGAAATAACAAAGTGATGACCCACTTCCGGTATAACCGTAAATGGTATCACTTCGAAAATATTTCACTCCAATTGGAAATCGCTAGCTAACGGACGGTCCCGGTGGATATCCCTGTATGTCCCGTTACAATTAGAGCTCATTTTTGGACAGACTTCCTTAGAGGTGTCTAGGAACCTGTTTTTCAGAGTACGAAGCGGAAAAAGAAATATTCGTTCTCTTTGACCCACCCTAATACTTATTATATGATAGAAATATACAGAATGATCCATTCAAGATGAAACACACTCTATGTATCAGTCGATTGACATGAGTTTTCACTTAAAGATCATTATCATCTGTCCCACGAACTCAACACGAAATCCACATCGAAATGTACTATTTCCCATAATCGTACATTATTAAGCCACCCCAACGGGAATTCCCGGGTGAAAACTTTCGCACACAGAATAAAATGCCCGTCGAAGATTTCCTCTCGATGGCGCACATTACAACGAAACTTAACTTGTTCGCACTTGTTGAACAAGTTGATTGCGACGACCAATATCCGATGCACAATTGGAAATTGCTCGACGCGCGCGATAGGGACGCAAAAAAGGGCGAATTGTGGGGTCGCACAGTTCCGTGATTTCCCTGCACATCGCCGTCCCGGTGCTCCCCGTAGGAGGCGTTGATGTAACGAAATCCTGAATAACACGAGTGTCCCCAGGGCGTTACAACTTGCACTTCGCCATTACGCGGCGCGCTCCCGCGGCTCTCCTAAAGGTGAACATCGTCGAGCTCCAGTCGTTTGCGCGACAGCTTGACAGGCCGGGATTTCGGCGATTTCTGTCGGCGAGAGACGTGACACTACGCGACCCAAACTTTTCCCTTTATGGTTTGGGTTTCGCGAAATATGTCGTTTATCTTTCACATCTTGAAAGTGCCACTCTTGCAGAAATGACGTATCACGTGAGTTAAGTGGCTACGTACGCCTTTCTAAGGCTCGCTTCGTGGCCTGAGAAACGACGATTTTTCTTCATAATTTGCTAGTTACATTTTACTACTCCTCATCATAACAATGGGCCTACCGCTGAAGGCAAAATGAATTTCCTCTTAATATAACTCAAGCTATTATATAAAACATTTTGTTTTACGAATTAGAACAATATGACAGTTCAGAGATCAAATTTTTTGACAGTCAATAGTAAACTCGTTGGCACTTGGTTCAATGAACTCACTTCAGCTTGAAATACTTAAATTCACTATGAATGAAATCCAAATAGCTTATATATGCATTCAGCATAATCGTTTGAAACCGCTACTAAGAATTGGGTGGTTAAATTAAAGTTGACAGGCTCGGCACATAATATGGCAAAACCAAAGCGTGATCAATCGCATCATTCAAGTGGTAACATCGCGTCATGAGTCACTGTGTTTAAGAAGATCCTAATTCATCAATTCCTGGAAATCCTCAACAATTGAAGCTATCTACAACGATGTCGTGGTAAGAATGTGGCTTTGAAGCCTTCCAAGGTGCGTCTGCTGCGGACCGACTATTTTTATCGCCGTAGATTCGCTGAATTAAATGGAAAATAGTTTGCTGGTTCAATAAAAATCCAAAAAAGCCTATTGCCATTTATATGGTTACCTCAACAAGCAAAATTGCCGCATTTGGGCTTCTGAAAGTCCAAGAGCGATTCTTGAAAAGTCTTTGCATCCCGAACGTCTTACTGTATAATGCACCTTGTATTCTGGAGGTGTAATTGAGACATTTCTCTTTCCAGAGATGCTTACGCCAATTATTGATGATGAAGATATCAAAGAGATGGCTTCAAATAACGGGGCAACAAGTCACAGAACCACTGAAACATTGAATTCATAGATGAAATATTATGACATTCTTGTGCATCAATAGAATGCTCCCGAAGATCAAAAAATCATTGAGGAATATTATGTCGATGTTCTGAAAAGATTCCGTGATGAAATAAGAAGAAAACGGTCTCAAGCCAATCACGATTGGCATGGTTTATCCTGCGAATTCATCGAACCTCCTGTGGAATATTTAGCTGAGCACTAAGTCTAATAGCTACGTCTCCATCTAGTTCTGATATAGACCTCACCTTTCAAGGTTGAAAGTACAGCTTAAAACAAACAAACGATTACAACAATTGCGACGAACGCTGAAGGTGATACCGAAAGGCGAGTATCAGTACTGCTTTCAGAGATAGAAAATGTTGTTGGTAGCATATTGTTGAATCTAATGAAGACTATTTCGAAGAGTACCAAGAGCCAGACAGGGGGAAGCAACGACGCGAAAGAAAGATGGAGCTGAGAGGAATACTTTTGAGACGGTTCGTGAGGCTTCTCTTGATGAAAACTTCATCGCAGCGTATATACTCTCCTACATTTCACTCAATCAACTGATTCATCAGCATTACATATCCTCTCTTCGAAAGTTTAAGCTTGTAGTTGTACACAGATATAGTTGAAATATTAGGGTTCTGAAGATTCTCTATAAGTTATGAACACCATGAGGAATGAAGCCTAGGTTTGCTTAAGAATTTGAACATTCTGGCGAGTAGACATCTGTAGGCAGAGACAATAGGTCCACCTGTCATATGTAACCTGTCAGGTCAACCTCGAAATGTTGATCAACAGTACCTATTTTCGTAACTAACAAGATTTCACAACCATTCGCAAGTCTGTATGAGTCCAGAGACCGCCTAGCAGTACTCCAAGAATATGTATGATAAGAGTCCCTTCTGTTGGAAATAGCTTCCTTGATGTCAACCAATGCTCTAGAATACCTTGGAGTTATCAGCTTCCAACAAGAGAAAATCGCGCAGATTGATTAGAATTGGCCCAAAACCATGCGGATTTGAAACCTGAAGAATGGTCAAAATTTTAATTCTCAAATTAATCTCGGTTGAAACTCTACTCAGATTCATGTCAAGTGCGACTGTGGAGACCTGATAATGTTCAAACGTTCGAAACAATTCGCGAAGTATACATAGAAGCTACCGTGATTGTTTGAAATGAAATTTCCTTCATTCTTAGAATTGATCTTGTTTTTTTCGAAACTCCTCGGATGTGACCTTCTGATTTATTCAAATTATTCGAGCCTCTGTTCTACTAAATAGAGATCCCACCTCAAACACTCTTAAATGCAGAGAATGGCCTATATGACGGTCAAAGGAGCATTCGGATATACACCTACTGCAGCCACCAATTTGATGATAGGCCTTGCACTTCTTCACTTGGTGATTACAAGAGAAACTAGAATGACTACCTGCAGATTACATCACCTTTCCTGTAATGAGACCAATATGCTCAGTTTCGTGCAAGGCGCCTTACAGGATGAAATTGAGGGCAACGGGATGCTGAGTATGAAGCCTGACTTAGCAATTCCCACAACTACTATGGAACTGCCATTCCAGATCATCATTCCTAGTAGACAGAAATGCGCTAGCTCCAAGAACCAGCTATTTGAAGGCCCTTGTTTGTTCACAAACGGCTCCAAAACTACCCAAGGTGTAGGAGCTGATGTATCTGGTCGAGGTGCTGCCAAGGAACAGTTTATTTGTATTAGCGGGCTTGTGACTTCGTTTCAAGCAGAAATATTAGCCATTGGTCACCATTATAACGTTCTGCTTGAAAGTGGATTGACAAGTAAGGAAATAAATACAGGGTGCTTCAACGAAAACTAAACACAGGCTATATCAACCAAGATATTCATTTCTGATCAAAACGCAAAAACAGGTCAATTTTTGTTTCAAGGAGGAAATCTTTTGATGTACAAAACTTGCCTGAAATATCAAACCCCTAAGGGGGGTTGCAATCCTTGGATATTTTGAATAAGAAAGATGGGTCGAGTGTTGGCTCAAAAGAAAGGTGGTATCTTCGTCTACATTGCCTTGAACGAATTTCCATTTTTAATTCAAACTGCAAAAGATACAGGGTGAGCAACTGAAAGATAGGTAAGACTATTTCCCTGAGACTATTCAAGTTTCAGTGAAGTGAAATGGAACAGATCCATGCTGATCAATGGCAGTCATCATGAAGTACCATCCTCATCTCGAATTTCAACCCCTACAGCAGGGGTGACCACCCGTGAAAATTTGGAAGAGGGTAGATGGATCGAGTGATACCCCGAAAGAAAGGTATTATCTTTGTCTGCATCCCCGTGATCAAATTTTCATTTTTGATTGAAAACTGTAGAAGGTACAGAGTGAGCTACTGAAATTTTCAAGGGTTGTCACCTCTGCTCCAGGGGTTGAAATTCGAGATGAGGATGGTACTTGATGATGACTGTCATTGATCGGCATGGATCTGTTCCATATTTTCTGTTGCTCACTGAAACTAAAATGGAAAGTCGAATGGAAATAGTTTTTCCTATCTATTCTGTTGCTCACTCTGCTTTGGTAGTTGTATCTCTTACAGTTTTCAATTAAAATGGAAATTCGTTCAAGGCGGTGTAGACAAAGATACCACCATAGTTATTCGAATCGGACAACTTATCCTTCCAAGACTGGGAAAAGAATTGGCTCCATCGAATGTAGCATTCGGGCATTGAAGCAATGAGAAAGCGGATTCAATGGTCACCCTTACAATAGTCTCGAGAATCACTGAACAGGAACCTAGGCTCGGAATTCCAGTGGAGAATATCAAAATAACCTGTGGTTGGACCTGAAGCTACCGGAAAAGTGGCTGAACCTTACATGTCTCAGACATTCTTGCTAGTGATCCTTCCCTTGCAAGGCCAAAGTCTTGGCTTAAACTCTGCAGACTCGGTCTAAGAATTCTAATTGCCACATTAACGGGGCACTGTTTCTCAAAAATCACCTCAATGAGTTGGATTCGATTGATCGAAAATCCTCCATGCAGACTGTGCGAGGGAAGACAGAATCAATAGAACACGTCATGTGGGAATGCCAATCCAGGAACAGAATCAGGCTTGAAGAGCATGGATCTAACAAACTAGACCTGACTGAGTTCATTAAGCTCTCACATACGAAACTTATAGCTTTTGCAAGAACAGTGGAGCTTGTAGGTGAAATTAGAGTTAGAGTGTGCCATGATAGACAACTAGGTCGCAATAACAGGGATGACAATCAGCATACACTCTAATCTTCAATATCTAAAAATATCAAATTGAGGAAAACCTTATCATGTATGATGTCTCTCTTCCAACTTCATTTACTATGATGGATTTCATAAATCGTATGGAATCAATTTCCTCATCTGAATCAGTTTGAATAAGCTTAGGTAACGTTGATTGAGATTTTTCTGTTTCAATTTATACTCGGAGGCAAAATTAGCGGAACACTCGAAAATTTAACCAAATTCGAAGTTCGATATTTTTCCTAATTCTCAACTGATTTAGATGATTTGTTCGGCAAGTTATAGATCAACTCTTCTGCTTTGTAGAAATTATAAGAAAAAACAAAAAAAATTCGAAAAAATTTTATACGGGGGCAAAACTAAAAGTGTTTTTTTTTGTCAAAAATTCGTAACACCCTGTGGAATTTCGTGGTCCGAGTTGAAACGTACAATATCATGGTCTGTCAAGACACATCTTCCTACAGTAACGTCCTTCTTGTTTCATGCGTTTATCTCTATTTTTGCAAAATATATTTAATTTCAAGTGGAAAATCACCAATTTGGAGAAATTCCATTGAATCAAGAAATTGTCATTAAAATTCGTCTATCAATTTGGAATTTTCTTATTATCACTCAGGCGTGTCGAGATTGTCGTTTGCGATTTTTATGTTCGAATTGCATTAGTTATTGATGACAATTTGGTTAATTTAGTGAAAATTAGGAATTCATAGGAGATAACAGTCGGTAGGTATTAAAATACACAACCGAATTCTGGGACCATTGATAAAACTTCATTTACACATGTGCACACCTTTTTTTATCAAATATGAAATACAACACACGTTTTTTGTATATGACCACATTTGCACTTGTTTAAAGAATGAGAGTTTTCCATTCTTTGATTTGATACAAATTCGATCTGTTGCGGTGTTTTGTGATTCTTTTACTGTTTACGATTCGAAACGGTATTTTTCATTCAGAATGAGAGATTTACCACCAACCTCAGTAGCAAGGGCAGTTACATTGATCGAGGAAAGGCGCACCTACCGCTCAGTCGGTACCATGTTGGGTGTCTCGACGTCGGTTATCCATCGAATCTACCGACGTTACAGGGAAACTGGATTGTACATGAGGAGGCGAGGACAAGGAAGAAATCGGGCAACCCGCGCTATACATGACCGTTTTATCATCAATCAAACCATAAGAAATCCTCGTCTTACTGCTGTTTAGGCACGTAACCTTTTACAAGCAGTGGATAACATTAGCGTCAGTTTGAGGACAGTCAGAAGACGATTAAATGAAGTTGGTCTGAGATCATACGCGCAAGCAAGAGCACCAAGACTCGATAGAGCTCATCGCCAATCAGCAAGATTGGCGTTTGCTAGGGAGCATGTAGCATGGACAATCAGTCAGTGGAGACGAGTTTTATTTAGTGATGAGAGCCGATATTGTGTGAATTTCGTGGATGGTAGAGATAGAATATGGAGGCATCGAGGGGAACGGTAAAATCAAGCGAACTTCGCAGGAACTGAGCAATACGGTGGAGGGTCAGTTATGATATGGGGTGGCATATGCTTGGGAGTACGAACAGAACTGGAGATTATTGGCAATGGATCACTTAATGCCCATCGGTATATAACAGAAATCTTGGAGCCCCATGTTGTGCCTTTTGCTCCTTACATAGTGGAAAATTTCCTTTTTATGCACGATAACGCGCGCCCTCATACTGCGCGCATAGTGATAGAATATATCAATGAAGTTGGGATCACACGAATGGACTGGTCGTCGCGGTCACCGGACTTAAACCCGATCGAACACGTTTGGGACATTCTTGGAAGAAGGGTTCGACAACGGAATCCAGGCAACGTTGAAGAGCTGACATTGGCTTTGGTGGAAGAGTGGGACAACATACCTCAACAGATGATAGACAACATCATTGGGAGTATGCGAAATCGTATGCGCGCTGTAATAAAAGCTCGGGGGGGTCATACTCGCTACTAAAATCAAATGTTTTTTTTTGTGGGTCATCATGAACATTTTTCTCAACATGTTCATTTCATTTCACGAGTGTATCACCAGGATACACACCTGCTCTCAATTTTGGACAGGAATGATAATTATTATAGTGTCACACAAAAAAATTCAAAAATAAATGTGCAAAATCAACGATTTTTCCAGTGTACTTCCAGTTCTCCCGGAGCGTGAAATTGGCCAGTGAATTTCAAAAATTTTCATCTCGTTAGATCTCCGCTTCTCTAATTTTGATTTTATTTTTTGTCTAACCTCCGATGTTATGCTACCACGCAAGATTAAAAATAAATTCTTGAAATTTGTGACTTTTCGCTTCAAATTGGATATCTCTTGTAAAAATAGAGATAAATGCATAAAATAAGAAGGGCGTTACTGTAATAAGATGTGTCTTGACAGACCATGATATTGTACGTTTCAACTCGGACCAGGAAATTCCACAGGGTGTTACGAATTTTTGACAAAAAAACACTTTTAGTTTTGCCCCCGTATAAAATTTTTTTCAACGTTTTTTTGCTTTCTCTTATAATTTCTACAAAGCAGAAGAGTTGATCTATAACTTGCCGCAAAAATCATCTAAATCGGTTGAGAATTAGGACAAATATCGGAATTCGAATTTGGTTAAATTTTCGAGTGTTCCGCTAATTTTGCCTCCGAGTGTATAGAAAGAGGAGTTTTTAAATTTGGATTTTCAATATTTTCTACTGGAAGAATGGGCTTTTCGACTTCGTTAGTCTTTCTGATTTTTATATGCTATACTTAGATGCCATGTGTGTCTCTACAAACTCTTCGATGAATCAGCTCTCTAATGCGAATATTTTTCGCAAATTATGTATGTATTTGCTTAGATTTGTTAATATGAAACGAACGCCGTGTTATGTTTTGTGATGAAATTACATATCGCGTTCAATATTGAATATTCAAATTACACAGTATCTATGTAACATCATAATGCGTTTATAATATCATCCATCCCTTCATAAATGCATTATTTCAAGTAGAACATGTTAGTGGTAAATCCATTAGTGGCAAATGGAAATCGCTAGTCAAAACTTTTGCCAGACGATGGAAGAGACTAGACTATTAAATAAAAATCATTCCCAACGAATTTAATTGTACTGGAGACCTCGAAGTTTTCATCAATTCAATTTGAAAGCCAAACGAGGAACATACGAACACAAATATGTAATAAAAATTAGGTTTCATCCAGTCAGACCGCTTGAAAACTTGAAGCTTGAAAAATCGAAGGTGTGACTTGATTTTGCAACTCAAAAGTTTGATTTGTCGTCGAGCTTTTCTAAACTGCTTGAAAGCTGGATACTTGCAAGAGCATAAAGTTGAGTTCGCTTGTTGCCACACGCATACAGGTGCAATAGAAGTAGGTAGTATCACTAGTCATAAAGAATTTTTCAATTGGCTGCGACACACTGGGTTTCAAAACTTAGTACGTTAGATCTAGTCAATTCATTTCGCTGCGTAACAAGTATATACAAAATGCTCTGCGAGGGAATTTGGTTGAAGGGAAAAGGGACAAAATCAACTAGCACTCTTTCCAGAAATGAAAAGGATTTCTGTATCTAACAGCAACACTCAACAAAATATTGATGTTGCCTACAACCTACAATAGATTTTTATATAATATACGAAGCAGCTCAATCGCAGTTTCTTTGTCAACATATGGTTTTGGACATATGAGGGAAAAAAATCTTATTTATGTAGAAACATTTGTTTCCATATGATCTCAAACACGTCTGAAACAAGAATGAGTTTCTTTGACTTTCAGTATTCATTCAAATTCTCTTCAGTTTTCACGTTAAATTATTGCAAGTTTTCTGTGTTTCTTGTTGATTTTCGAATCTTTAGATTTATTATAATGGTTGCTGAACGTCCTGGTCGCTATTTGAGTGATCATGAAGTCGTGAGAATTGTAACACTTCTAGACGAGAGGCGAAGCCAACGTTACGTGGCTAACCAAAGCACTATTTCAAGAGCAATTAATCGGTACCATGAAACAGAGGAATATGGAAGAAGGGCCGGACAGGGAAGAAATCGGATAACAGCACCAGTTGATGATCGTTGGCTTCGTTTAACTGCACTAGGAGTTCGGCACTGTACGGCTAGAATGCTACAAATTGAAGTGTGCATATTTCATTGCAAACTGTTAGAAACAGGCTCAGAGAAGACGATATCAGACCAAGGGTGGCTACTACCGGCTCGCGTCTCACTAGAGAGCATCGAGTTTCAAGACTTCAGTTTGCGAGGGAACAATCAAATTGGGGTATTCCAGAATGGTCGAATGTTCTCTTTTCCGACGAGTCCAGGTTCTGTCTAGTATCAAATGATAGACGCATGCCTGTATGCAGACGACCTGGCACAATACGAAACCAATAACAAATTTCCGAGAATGATTAAGGTTGTAACGAACAACGAACATGAGGCAAAACATACAGAACATAAATAAATCATTGGAAAAAGCAGAAACCAAAAACTTTTCCAGACAGCCAATGAAAAGGAATCACTTAAAGAACTAAGATCAGAGCCAGAGAGAAGAAATGCAAGCGTGGAACGTTCGTTAACAATAAAGTATATAAACTGCATCCCGCAAATAACAACATTTCGTGAAAAATGATGAGACGTCTAGTTTCATCGACAGGCTTTTACTTTATACGATTCTCGCTTCGCTCTACTCTAAATTCAATGAACTGTTATGTAATATTCAACAACTCAAACCACAGATTATCCTTATATCTGAAACCTGGTTAACCCAACGTGATCCCGACTCCCTTTACAACATTGATGGCTATGATATTTTCTGATTCGACCGTACAGATAGGAGGGGTGGAAGTGTATGCATTTATTTATCTCGCAAAAGATCTTCCGATTCTCTCATCTCTCCCCTCGATATGTCTGTTTTCAGTTTGGAAGTTTTATGCCTCAAAATATGTAGATCACTTGAGATCCACTTAGTGTGTATTTATTGCACTCCTGACTCACAATTAGCAGATGATCTTTCACTTTTAGAAAAACTGCAGTCTTTATCAACTCTTGAAAATGTGATTATAATTGTAGACTTCGATTTTGGAGGTATAGAGTGGTCTATAACTGCTACACCAGGAGAAACATTGAATTCATCAATTGGTGAATGAAACAACACGATTTCGAATTAAAAACACGGCATCAACTCTGGACTTAGTACTAACTAATGATGAACAACTATTAACAGACCAATAATAAATTCACCTATAAGCATTTCTGACCACGCTGTTATTACATGCCAAATTCGAGCGAATGTTATGAACTCCTTAGAAAGAGGGGAAGCAAAAGTTTTCGATATAGTGAACTTTGTCAAAAAAAATACAAATCCAGAGGAAATGTGGGTCAGATTTGTCAATACAAGTATACAGAACAGAAGGTCATAGACAGAAATAAATTGAAGCGTTGGAATGATAGCAATTTAATGTCAATGATAAAACACAAAGAGAAGGCGTAAATATGTAAGTGTGCAAGGAACAACTCATAATTGATTCTGTGATAATGAAACAGACACACGGGGGGCATCGAAATGTTCATTCAGCATTTCTCGATTATCTGAAGGCATTCGATAGTACCGCCTATTCTTGGGTTGTCGATCTACTACGGACATACAAAATTCATCCAGTCCTGGTTGAATTCTTGAAGACAACAATGACACACTGGCGCACGTCTCTGCTGGTCAACATGAACACTAAATCAATTGAAACCGATGAGATACCTATACGTCGTGGAATTTGTCAGACTCTTTGAGTCTACTATGGTTCTGTTTAGCTATGAACCCATTGTCTTGAATGCTCAATAGAACAGGATACGGATTTAGGATGAAAACAGATAGGAACTATCATACAATCTCCCACTTGCTGTATATGGATGAAATCAAATTATATGCCTCGAATGAGAAGCAATTGGATGATCTGCAGAAATTTGTCAGTAAGTTCTCGGCAGATGTTCATACGAAATTCGGGATTGAAAAATGTAAGACCCTGAATATTCAAGGAGGGTAAGGTCATAGATGGTGAAACACAACTTCGAAACAGTGATATTATACAGTGTATGAGGGATGGCGAAACGTACAAATATCTGGAATACCAACAAGCCAGATTGCTAGACAAAAACAGTCAAAGGAGGAGATTTGTTCAGAGTAAAGTCAGCGTCTGAAGACTGTTCTGAAGTCAATACTGAACTCGGGGAATCTAGTCAAAGCAATTAACACCTACGCCATTCCAGTGTTGCTTTACTCATTTGGAATATTAAGATAAACTAGGACCGAACTGGATTTTATTCAAAGGCAGACCCGAACGATGCTGACAAAGTACAACAATCACTATCCAAAATCGTCTATGATAAGAACAACTTTGAAGCGGAAAGAAGGAGGACGCGGATTTAAGGATGTTGTCAACTTACATACCGAACAAATAAAAAATATCAGAGAATTCTTCTCTTCAAAAGTTCGCACTTCTGACCTCCACAGAGTGGTATTGTTGGTTGATAAGGGATATATATCAGTATATATGCTACCAGTGATGCTGAATCTACCATTCCTATCAGATACTGAAGAACGAGACCAATGGTCAAGATAGGAATTGCATAGACGGCATCACCATGAGATTAATCAGCCACACATCGACAAAGAAACTTCCAACAGATGATTGATGAAAGGACAGCTATTTGCTGCAACACAAGGATTCCTTATGGCCATCCAAGACCAAGTCATCGCTACAAACAATTACAAAAAATTTATAATTAAGAACGGAACATTACAAACAGATAAGTGCAGAAAATGCCATACAAGATCGGAGACTATACAGCATATCATGTCCTGCTGAGAACTAGTGGCCAATACAGACTATCTTCACAGGCATAATCAAGTGTGCAACATTATCCACCAGAAACTTGCACACAAGTACGGACGTCTGAATACCTTCCAGCCATATTACAAGTATCAACCGGCGCCCGTATTGGAAAATGACTCTATCAGATTATACTACGATAGGCCTGTTATCACTGACAGAATGGTGACGAATAATAACAACGTGCTGAACAAGTTCCCGAAGAAAAACTCCAAATACACAGACCTTGCTATTGAGATCGAGCGGATGTGACATCTCGATAAAATAGATATCGTTCCTGTCATAATTAATGGGTTAATACCCAAAAGTTTGCATGATAGCCTTAAGAAATGAGAATTGCATAATAATACTTATATAGTAATGCAAAAAGCTGTAATTCTCAATACATGTAGGATAGTAAGAAAATTTATGTCAAGTATATTATAATCGAACCTATACTCTTTGATTACTGAAGCTGGGAAAGGTAAATTATATCCGAATAAAAGCTGAGATAGTGCACAAGTCCACGATAATAATAATATAAAATAGGTATAGTAAGCACATTCTTTCTCATAACTGATAGCTCCAGACACTTGAAAATGGCGAGTTGTCGAAACCGGTCGTTAGTATTGAAAATGAACATTGTGGAAATCAGGAAAGTATTTGGATTAATTATGTGGTTGAAAAATGTATGAATTCATAGAAAAACTCGGTAACAATCCATGACGTTGTTTGAAAATCAAAGAGAATGATATCCTTGAGCCGATTCTGCCCCTAGTTTCCTATTCCTCTGCGAAGGCGTTAAAAACCACGCGAAAGAAAGTATTTGCAGCCCCGCTTTGCAGGTTTTCGCCGACAATAGAATGTGTTATTATTATTATTATTAGATTCTTAAAGTGTACGAGGAGGATTTTATTGGTCCCCTTTGTTGGCTGTTTGGGAAAGAGAGTTACCATATGAAAATATATTTATACGAGCTCGTTCACTTTCTCGTGGGCCATTATGAACATAGTGAAAACCAAAAGGACAAAATATATCGTGATAGTTATCATTGGGAAGGAATTGTGGTCGAATGTCGACATTCGATTTGATATACGAGGTTTGCTCATACAGGGTCATCAATTTCAAAGGACCAACCTTGTTGCGGTCACAATTTAGAAATAATTTTGAATATACAGGGTGTTCCATTTCTAAGGAACAAATCAAAGTTATGTTTTTTGAATAGAACACCCTATATATTTTGATGATTTTAGTTTCGTGAGATTAAATGAAGGTGACTTTGTTCTATATTCCCTATACTTAAGTTCAATGGTTTTCAAAATATTTGATATTTTTTGACAAGATTTTTCAAACAAGGCCACGAAGGTGCTAAAGTGACTTCGAAGTATGTACTAGAATTTTGTGAAGCTGGATCGGTGCAAAATAAGAAGCGCGTAATTGAGCGGCCAGTAAGAAATGAAGCTGTGGAAGTGGCGGTGCTTGGTCAAGCGGTGGTTGATCCTACCCTAAGCCTGCGGAAATTGGCAGATGTAAGTGGTGTAAACCAAACGAGTATTTTCCTCATTCTGAAGGGGTATAAGTTTCAACCAAATAAAATCAAATTAGTTCAAGAAGACGAGACCATAAGTGTTTTTCGGACGAATGTACATTTTTTCTGAATGGAACCGTAAACCGCCATAATTGCCGTTATTGGGCAGATTTCAAGCCGCAATTATTCCACGAAATTCACACTCAGCAGCATCAAAAACTAAATGTTTGGGTTGGTATTCATGGCGATCACCTCATTGGACCGTTTTTCATTCCAAGAAATCTTACCGAGAGTTGTATTATCAACTATTGGAAGAATTTATCGACCCACCATTAACGGAGATCATTAGGAATGACCCCAGCTATTCGGAGAACGAGGTTGTATTTCAGCAGGACGGAGCGCCCTCGCATTTTGCACAACAAGTTCGAGTATTTTTGGATGTTCATTTTCCTGGTCGTTGAAGTGGAAGGAGAGGCCCAACGGAATGGCCCCCACGATCTCCAGATCTCTGTCCATGAGACTTTTCCTATGGGGCCACCTCAAAAATATAATCTATAAAACTGAATCTGCTGATTTGAACGAACTGAGACAGCGCATCGTCAATGAGTGTAACCAAATCACACCTGAAATTTTACAGAATGTCCGTGAACGTTTCACCCAAAATTTGTTTATGTGCATGGAGGTTGTTGGCTAACAATTCAAACATTCACGTTAAGTTTTAGTGACTTCAGTTCCGTTCATTTTACCTGTAATAAAGTACAACTTCTACTCGTTAATTTTCTCCTTTCGTTCATTCCCCTCTTTATTTTCAGCCATTGTATTAGTTTTTTATCAATTACATTTGCAACTGGATGTCTCAAACGAGTAATTGTTTTTCGAAAGGTGTTTATTCAGTGAAAAATCAACACCTGTTTGATACTGGTAGAAGATAGATGGTATACCATCTTTAGTTACTTTTCCGTTTTGCATCCTCTAGGCAATCGAAATCCTTTACTTGAAAGGTATCACTGGATCGAAATATTACCCCTGGTCTAGGGGTTGAAATTCGAGATGAGGGTGATTTCGGAAGATGACAGCGTTTGATCTGAAATGAATCTATTCCAGTTTATCGCACTAATACTCCAATAGTCTTGGTACGATAGTCTTCTCAATTTTTCAGTGGCTCACTCTGTATCTTCTACAGTTTTCAATCAAAAATGAAAATTCTTTCACGGGAATGCAGACAAAGATAATACCTTTCTTTCGAGGTATCACTCGACCCATCTACCCTCTTCCAAATTTTCAAGGGTGGTCACCCCTGCTCTAGGCGTTGAAATTCGAGATGAGGATGGTACTTGATGATTACTGACATTGATCAGCATGGATCTGTTCCATTTTACCTCACTGAAACTTGAATAGTCTCAGGGAAATATTCTTCCCTATGTTTCAGTTGCTCACCCTGTATCTTTTCCAGTTTTCAATTAAAAATGGAAATTCGTTCAAGGCGATGTGGACAAAGATACCACCTTTCTTTTGAGTCATTACTCGACCCTTCTTTCCTATTCAAAATGTTCAAGGATTGCAACCCCGCTTGTACCCCAAAAGAGGCTGAAATGAATATCTTGGTAGATATAGCCTCTGTTTGGTTTTCGTTGAAGCACCCGTATAATGTTGTTGCGATTCGATTTAACAGAGTTCTTTTAAATGAATCTGTGTCGTTCTCACTTTCATTGTTTACAATGTTGAACACTCGAAAATTTAACCAAATTCGAATTCCGATTTATGTCCTAATTCTCAACCGATTTAGATGATTTTTTCGGGAATTTCGTTATAGATCAACTCTTCTGCTTTGTAGAAATTATCAACCGATTAAGAGATTTTTTCAGAAAAAGCAAACAAAACATTGAAAAAATTTTATACGGGGCCAAACTAAAAGTGTTCTTCTTGTCAAAATTCGTAACACCCTGTGGAATTTCGTGGTCCGAGTTGAAACGTACAATATCATGGTCAGTCAAGACACATCTTCCTACAGTAACGCTCTTCTTGTTTTATGCATTTATCTCTATTTTTGCAAGAGATATTCAATTTGAAGCGAAAAGTCACAAATTTCAAGAATTCATTTTAATCTTGCGTAGGTGCATAACATCGGAGGTTAGCCAAAAATAAAATCAAAATTAGAGAAGCGGAAATCTAACGAAAAAATTTTTGAAATTCACTGGCCAATTTCACGTTCCGGGAGAACTCGAAGTACACTGGAAAAATCGTTGATTTTGCACATTTATTTTGAATTTTTTGTGTAACACTCTATAATAATTATCATTCCTGTCCAAAATTTAGAGCAGGTGTGTATCCTGGCGATACACTCGTGAAATGAAATGAACATGTTGAGAAAAATGTTCATGATGACCCACAAAAAAAAAACATTTGATTTTAGTAGCGAGTATGATCCCCCCGAGCTCTTATTACAGCGCGCATACGATTTCGCATACTCCCAACGATGTTGTCTATCATCTGTTGAGGTATGTTGTCCCACTCTTCCACCAAAGCCAATGTCAGCTCCTCAATGTTGCCTGGATTCTCTAAAGAATGTCCCAAACGTGTTCGATCGGGTTTAAATTCAGTGACCGCGACGGCCAGTCCATTCGTGTGATCCCAATTTCATTGAGATATTCTATTACTATGCGCGCAGTATGAGGGCGCGCGTTATCGTGCATAAAAAGGAAATTTTCCCCTATGTAAGGAGCAAAAGGCACAACATGGGGCTCCAAGATTTCACTTATATACCGATGGGCATTAAGTGATCCATTGCCAATAATCTCCAGTTCTGTTCGTAATCCCAAGCATATGCCACCCCATATCATAACTGATCCTCAACCGTATTGCTCAGTTCCTGCGAAGTTCGCTTGATTGTACCGTTCCCCTCGATGCCTCCATATTTTATCTCTACCATCCACGAAATTCACACAATATCGGCTCTCATCACTAAATAAAACTCGTCTCCACTGATTGATTGTCCATGCTACATGCTCCCTAGCAAACGCCAATCTTGCTACCCGATGGGCTCTATCGAGTCTTGGTGCTCTTGCTTGCGCGTATGATCTCAGACCAACTTCATTTAATCGTCTTCTGACTGTCCTCACACTGACGTTAATGTTTTCCACTGCTTGTAAAAGGTTACGTGCCTGAACAGCAGTAAGACGAGGATTTCTTATGGTTTGATTGACGATGAAACGGTCATGTATAGCGCGGGTTGCCCGATCTCTTCCTTGTCCTCGCCTCCTCACGTACAATCCAGTTTTCCTGTAACGTCGGTAGATTCGATGGATAACCCACGTCGAGAACACAACATGGTACCGACTGAGCGGTAGGTGCGCCCTTCCTCGATCAATGTAACTGCCCTTGCTACTGAGGTTGGTGGTAAATCTCTCATTCTGAATGAAAAATACCGTTTTGAATCGTAAACAGTAAAAGAATCACAAAACACCGCAACCGATCGAATTTGTATCAAATCAAAGAATGGAAAACTCTCATTCTTTAAACAAGTGCAAATGTGGTCATATACAAAAAAACGTGTGTTGTATTTCATATTTCATAAAAAAAGGTGTGCACATGTGTAAATGAAAAGTTTTATCAATGGTCTCAGAATTCGGTTGTGTATTTTAATACCAACCGACTGTTATCTCCTATGAATTCCTAATTTTCACCAAATTAACCAAATTGTCATCAATAACTAATGCAATTCGAACATAAAAATCGCAAACGACAATTTCGACACGCCTGAGTGATAATAAGAAAATTCCAAATTGATAGACGAATTTTAATGACAATTTCTTGATTCAATGGAATTTCTCCAAAATGGTGATTTTCCACTTGAAATTAAATATATTTTGCAAAAATAGAGATGAACGCATGAAACAAGAAGGGTGTTACTGTAGGAAGATGTGTCTTGACAGACACTGATATTGTACGTTTCAACTCGGACCACGAAATTCCACAGGGTGTTACGAATTTTTGACAAAAAAAAACACTTTTAGTTTTGCCCCCGTATAAATTTTTTTTTCAAATTTTTTTTGTTTTCTCTTATAATTTCTACAAAGCAGAAAAGTTGATCTATAACTTGCCGAACAAATCATCTAAATCGGTTGAGAATTAGGAAAAATATCGAACTTCGAATTTGGTTAAATTTTCGAGTGTTCCGCTAATTTTGCCTCCGAGTGTAGTTGACAGATCGCGCTCATGTTTGGCATAGTAATTAACGACAATCCTAACAACATACAGAAACTTGAAATACTTAAAAATACACCACGCGGGAAATTCAAATGAGAATTTCCGTTTACTATTTTGTCACAAAGTATGCCCCGCGAATGACGGGATTATACTCTATTCAGGAAAAATAACTGCTACAATACTAACTTTACGAACGTTGCAAAAGTTTTGAGAAGTAATAATTCATCTAGGAACCAAATCACTCACGTAAAATTAGAACATACAAACCCAGTAATATCGCTATCAAACGCACCTTGCCAGTTTTCAGCCTCCCCCAAAACAAATTGCGCCCCATTCCACAGGGCGTTCGGAGTCACTGACAATTACGAGACCAGACAATCGTTCAAAGCCGACATGACTACTCACAAAGGTGAATGGAACGACGTGCCTTCAACCCGAGCGTCGAGCAATTAAACTTACATTTCAAGTTGTAATATACAGATCTTTCTGAATATTCATGCACTGTGTGCGGCTGTGGAAGTTGGAAATTTATGATGGTTTCCTGTGGCGTAATCATCTGGGAATTAGTGTTTTGTGAACTATACAAATGGTGGAAAGTTTTCAGGGGGATTATTTCGAGCGAGGAATACCTGTCGATGTGAAATGGAAATCGGATTGAAATATCTGGAAGAGTACGAATTCCGAGCATGACGAATGGTTATTAGGAAAACAGCACTCATACAAATTGGATTAAGTGATGGGGAAAAAAGAGTACCATAACCCTAAGCAGAGTGACGATGAAATAATGGCTTTAAAAATTTCATCTACAACATACCGATAACACCGCACAATATCAATTCTGATGATTGAGTTATGATACATGATATATACTGCGTGATTCACCAGTGGCGCGGTGCTCTATAACTCGTACACCCTCGAAAATTTCATTTTTGTTCGAATGGTATTGTATTCAGAAAGTAAAAATCTACTTCAGCAATTTATTTTGAAGTGAACTGGGTGTCCCAATTCTCTTTAAAAAATCTTGGAAGGTTTTTTCAGATTGGAAGACCACTTTTCTGTTGAAGATTCAAGAGCGTCCTAAACTCTGCTATGATGTCTTTAAGTAATAAGTTTTTTTGGTGAGTAGTTTCGTCACAATATTTTTTTTTCCGTAAAAATTCATGAAAATAGGCTCCCACATCATCGCATGCTCCTTCGGCATGTCATATTTTTAAAACGACTGTCAAAATTTTTTCGCAAATTTTTCTTTAAATTAAACAAGAACCACGAAGAAATAATATATGGGAGATGTCAACCGAAATTATTAAGTTCATAATGATTCTAGAACATCTATAGATCATAATCGGCAACACTTAGAAGACCGAACCTAGCCATTGGGGCTTTCTTGATCAAACAGAGAGGGAATTGTTTTGTTGAGTTTGAATATTGAAGGGATTTTGCGAGTTTATCCTTCAAAATTGGCAAGCAAGATCAAGGAAGTGATTATGTTTCAGGAGAATCACACTGCGAAGGAAGAACATCTCTGCGAAAGTGGAAATATCGCAGGTTATATACTTCTTGATTATCTCCTTAGTTCTTTTTATGGCCTTGCTTCATATGTAAGATCTTTTCTTAAATTCAAGTGTGTTTAGACATATAAGAGTCTGGTATCATTGTTAAAATATTTTTCTGCTGGTTTTCTTTTTCCATTTTTACAGATTTCTGTCCCGAACCCCATTCCTTTCACTTTGTCTTCGTCTTGAAATCATGGAGTGCAAGATGAGAATTGAAGCTGTTAAGCGAAAAAATCTTTCGTACTCTTTATGTACACACGACACTAACACAGCATAAATAGACAAGCTATTACTAGTGCAATAGCGACAGGGAAACGAGTTTTTTCGTCAGGTTTTTTCACTCGTTTATTAAATCATACGCAAGATAGTATGGTTCCCCTGTTTAATTTTCCTGAGTTCAGTGTTTTTCTGACACACCAAAATTATAGGTAAAAGCATTTATTGTAAATACAATTATTCGAAGTTTTGTAAATCCTCTCTTTTAAAAAAAGAATATATATATATATTGATGAATTGAAATAGATTATCACATTTTATACTGGAGTGACTCAAAAAATTATTGAACATTGTGATCTTAAAAATATCATATTTTGTTTCTTTCAAATTGAACATCCTGTATTTCATTATTCATGTCATCGCATAAAATATTGTGCTATATTTTGCAGAAGTAACCTTATATTTATCTTCGACCATTTTCGCAATAACAAAAAAAAACTATAATAATAAAATCAGGTGTTGCGAAAGAAGAGTTTATTAATACATATAATGATATGTATTAGATTAGAGAAATAGAGATATTTTAAGGTAGTCTTGTATGAATTACGTAATAGATTCGTTTTTGGTGAGATGATCTACAAGGTGTTGAACTATTTCATTAAGTGTTCGAAATGTTGCCCGTTTCTTTGTAGACACAACTCAATCCTTCTGAGGAAAGACCGTTGAACTCTCGACAACATTTGCAGATTAACTGACTGAAAGGCGTCGACTATTCTATGTCTCATATCCAACTGTGTTGTTGCAGGAACCTGGTAAATGATGCCCTTAATATAACCCCACAAGAAAAAATCTAGATTTGTAAGGTCCGGAGACCTAGCTGTCCATCTAACAGGTCCACCACGTCCTATCCGTTTGTATGGAAATACATGATTCAAATGCTCCCTAACCTGATGTGAGTAATGTGCCGGTGCTCCATCCTGTTGAAACCACAAATCTTGTCTTATATGCTCTGGTACATCGGCATGTAACATTGTTAGATGATTTTGCAGAAAATCTAAATACATTTCACCATTAAGGTGCCGGTCGAAAAAGTTCGATCCAATTAGATATCCATCTACTATAGCGGTCCATCAATTCAAGAACCAACGATGCTAGTGATCTATTTGTTTCATGAGGTGTGGATTTTTCGTGGCGTAATAATGAAAGTTGTGCCTGTTAACAAACCCATTCTTGTGGAAAGTTGCCTCGTCCGAGAGAAGAACTCTGCTAAACATATTTGGATTTTCCGTTACTTTATCACTTGCCCAATTGCAAAATTTGATTCGATTTTCATAGTCTTGATTGTTCAGTTCCTAATGCCGCTATATATGATATGCATGAAATTTATTCACTTACAAGATTCTCTGGACCGAAGTTTGACTTATATCTGTCAACTGAGAAATCTTTCTTTGGCTTTTATATGGGTCCTCTGTCACTGTCAACAAAACTGATAACTGGTTGTTTTCAGCTGTAGCAGTTTTGGTTTTTATGGTTTTTTGAGCGATATTACTCGTTTTGATGAATTTAATTTGAAGTTTTCCAAAGCATCTTGCAGCAGGATGCCTCTTAGGAAACCTTTGTGCATAAACTCTACTTGCCAACAAAATATTTTCTATCACACTCACCCAGAATAAAAATCATATCAACCATTTCTTCTTTGGAGAACTTCATGGCAGTCAATTGGGAAAATTGGGTTCAAACCTCACTTTAACAATGTTTAATAACGAAACACTGATAAGTTCACCATGTGAAACGCAATATATGTCCGAACACCTGACAGAAGGCACCAATAAAAAAAAATGTCAACACATACCTCGATTTACGTTTCAATCATCTTGATTTTATCATTCGTTGAAAGAATTATCTTGTTTAGGATTCATTTTTCACTACTTGAATCATTACAGAAAAAAAACAACTTTTGTGCGAATAATGATGCATGTTGATGAGTTTGATACGGTTTGTAGAATTTTCATCAAAAATTTTCACAAATAATCGAATATTTCGAAAATGATCGAAGATAAAGATAAGGTGCCTTTTCAAAAATATAGCACAATATTTTGTGCGTTGACATGATCAATAGAATACAGGGTGTTCCCTTTGAAAAAATCAAGATATGATATTTTAAAAATCACAATACTCAATAATTTGTTTGAGTCACTCCTGTATAAAATGAGGATAATCTATCTCAATTCATCAATGAAGCTATCCTTGAGCAATAAGAAAACGAAAGGAAAGAAGTATTCATCCTGTCTGGCCGAAGGTGCATGCGATGAGAGAGAGCATATTTTCATGAATTTTCACAGAAAAAAAAATATTATGACGAAACTACTCATCAAAAAAACTTATTACTTAAAGACTTCATAGCAGAGTTTAGGCCGCTCCCGAATCTTGATTAAAAAGTGGTCTTCCAATCTGGAAAAACCACTAATTTATAGAAAATTGGGACACCCTGTTTACTGCAAAATGAATTGCTGAAGTAGATTCTTACTTTATAAATACAATACCGTTCGGAACAAAAATGAAATCTTGAAGAATGAAAGTGCTACAGAGCACCGCGCCACTGGTGAATCATCCAGTATATATATATATATATATATATATATATATATATATATATATATATATATATATATATATATATATATATATATATATATATATATATATATGCCCGTAAGTGTCTCACCTCCAAATAAATAAATAACTGTAACTCAGAGTAATTCTGACCCCACGCAAAATAATTTTTGTTTTTTTGGGTTACCTTATGAAAAGTAATATAAAAAGAAAGCTTAAAACTTCCTTCTCACAATCCTGTGATTATTTATGACTATCCTCAATTTTTATGTAGATATTAGTGTGGAACGCCCCAGAGCGAGGTAACGCCGCATGAGTCATGTTTTTCCGTTTGTGCAGTCGGCTCGGATTCGAAAAATTCACATTATTTATGTATGTATGTACACACAACCAAATTTATATGGAATCAATCGCCCGATATTTTGAATATTACCTCTGGGATTTTGGAAATTCCTAATGATTGTTAGAATTGATCCTTTTTGAGGTATTTCAATTGAAAAACGAAATGATTTGAGGTTTATTTTAGGAAAGAAACAGATAAAAGAAAATAGAAGACTCTTTCCGCATGTAATAAAAAAATTGAAAATTGTTTTCTCACGGAGAAGGTGTTTTTCTTCGACCTCAGTAGCTTGTATTACCTCCTATTGAACTGATGTAAGCCTGAGCTAGGAATGCTTTGGATTAGGTTTTCGACCTCCTCTGGGGTGATATTCTGCAGTTCTTCTGTTTCGGCTTGGATGATCTGTTGTGGAGTTCTTGGATTACCCTGGCGCGATCTTATTTTCCTTTCGAGATTATCCCCTTGAATGTTCAATAGGATTTAGGTCTGGAGAGCAAGCTGGCCAGTCAAAGATAGCGATTCCCTCTGTTTCAAGATAATGTCGCTCGAGGAGCATAATAAGCATAAAAGTGAAACTATCATCATGCGCACCTCACCAGAGTCCTACTATGGGCTCCAGCACTAGGTCCACGTAATTTCTAACCGTTACACTCGCAGGAAACGAAATCAAATCTGTTTAGCCACCCAGCATAATGCCACCCCAAAACATCACACTGCCCCTTGGTATTTCGGAATTTGTCTTGCTGCTCGGAGTCTAGCTTGTCTTCCACGACCCCTAAGAACCCGAATCCGGCAGTCATCTGATAGAACTTGAATTCTGGTCTCATTCGAAAATGCAACATTTCGACAATTCTCAATATTTCAATTTTGATGCTCGATACACCAATTAAGTCTATAAATTTTTTGTTGTCTGGTTAGCTCTGGAACTCTGAAGGGACCTCTGTTGAATAAACCCTTTGGACGATGTTCTTGACGTATCGTTTCGACTGATATACTGATGCCTGTTGTTTCCAGAAATTTGGAGTATGGGGTGCGACGAACTAGGGCGTCGCATAAATAGCGATCTTGTTTTTTAGAAGTGATCCTCCTACGACTTCTTTTAGGCCTATTTTGCAGAGGATGTAGTTTGTATCTGACGTAGGTTTTTGAAATCACCACCATTGTGGCCGCTATATCCCTCTGTGTCACCCCTTCTTCAACAAGAGCAATTATTCGCCCCTCTGCACATCGGAGAATCCAACGTAAGGCATTCACAGATATTCACAGTTTCAAATCTTAGTGACGACTGAGTATAATATCCCGAACATGTGGTGATAATTCAACATTTCTTATCATACTATCCAATTTTTTACAACAAAAAACTTCATTCTTCACAAGTAGTCAAAGATCCATGGTCAAAAACAATCAATAATGTGAAATACCGAATGATTCCATATATATTTGGTTGTGTGTATTACAATGAAAGGAGGCAATTGAAATAAAATGAATCTATCGGAATGTTTGGAGAAATATAAATTTTGAAAGAACCCAAGTGAAATTACCCTTAATGAACGAGAAAAATCATTTCCTGTAGTTGACCACTGAAAATAACCAGAGGGTCGAAACCGATCGTGTTTGTGCAGACGAAGTTGTGGAAAGTATGGAATATATTCTGCTTGATTTTCGTTGAAAATGAATGAATTATCAATAGTACTCATAAAAATATACCTGTCTGAGCATTGCACAATAAGTATCAAGTAAGAATTATATATTAATCAGTCATTCTTGCAAAATGATATCATCGACGTATACCAAAATTATGAAACCAGCTATCAACGTTGTAAATGTAATAAGTTCAATCCCATTAAAGCCAATAAAAAACCGCTAACAAGCCAGCGCATGTAGTTAAACGTTCAAATTAATTCTCCATTTACTCTCCTCGTTGCCCTATAATTGCATGAAAAATTCTCATCAACGTAAATTTTTATTCCACTTGTTGAGAGTGTATTTTATTTTGGAGTGAAGCTTGATTTTCACTCTGAATAATTATTTTTATAATGTATGAACAGGTGATTACAGTTGATGGAATTAATTTTTCAATATAATTGGGAACCAATATTTATTATTTCACTAAGGGACGGATTCATTGCCAAGGCCTTCGATATATTTGATCGGTCAATAGCGAAAGGTCGTTGGTAGAATTCGCGTTGGGCAAAATATACTGAAAATTATAGGACAAATGTTCAGTAGGTTGAAAATTGTATCTTCTTTTGACCCTCTGAGACTTATGATATATAAAAAAATGTTGAATTATCACCACATGTTCGGGATATTGTACTCAGTCTTTACTGAGATTTGAAACTGTGAATTTCAAAATTCAAAAAAGCGTATGATCATAATCGAAAATGTCTTACGTTGGATTGTCCGATGTGCAGAGGGGTCGAATAATTGCTCTCGTTGAAGAAGCGGCGACACAGAAGGATAAAGCAGCCACAATGGGGATATCACAGGGAGTGATTTCAAAAACCTACGCCCTATACGTGGAACTACAATCTCTACAAAATAGGCCTTGAAGAAGTCGTAGGAATATCACTTAAGAAGAACAAGATCGCTTGTTGTGCTAAATTGAAAGAAAAGACCCTAATGTGTCGCATTCCATACTCCAAAGATAATTTCTGGAAGCAACAGGCATCAGTGTATCAGTCGAAACCATACGTCAAAGACCTCATTTATGGCGTTTATGTAGCAGAAGGCCCTTAAGAGTTCCAGAGCAAACCACACAACAAACAATTAACGGACGCAATTGGTGTATCGAGCACCAAAATTGGAATATTGAGAATTGGCGAAATATTCTTGTTGCGGGTGAGACCAGAATTTGTGTTCGAACAGATGACTGCTGGATTCGGGTTTGAAGGGGTCGTGGAAGACAAGCTTGACCGTTAGCAGAAAGACAATTTCCGAAATACCAAGGGGGCAGTGTGGTGTTTTGGGGTGGAATTGAGCTGAGAGGCAAAACATATCTGATTTCATTTCCTGAGAGTGTAACGGCTAGAAATTACGTTGACCTAGTGCTGGAGCCCATAGTAAGATTCTGGCGAAGTGCCCACGGTGAGAATTTCACTTTTATGCAAGATAATGCAACCTCGCGAGACATTATCTGGAAACAGGAGGAATCGCTACTTTGGAATGGCCAGCTTGCCCTCCAGAACTAAATCCTCTTGAACATTTATGGGATAATCTCAACAGGAAAATTAGATCGCACCAGGATAATCCAAGAACTCCACAACAGCTCATCCAAGTCGCCACAAAAGAGTGGCAGAATATCACTCGAGAGGAGGTCGAAATCCTAATCCAAAGCATGCCCAGATGGATTGCAGGCTTGTATCAGGGCATGAGGAGGTAGTACAATCTACTGAGGTCCAGACAAAAACACCTTTTCATGAGTAAACAATTTTCAATTTTTTACTACAGGCAGAAAGAGTCTCTTCTATTATTTCATTTGTTTCTTTCTTAAAATAAACTTTAATTCATTTCTTTTTTCAATTAAAATATCTCAAAAAGGATCAGTTCTAACAATCCTTCGAAATTTCAAAATTCCTGAGGTGATAGACAAAATAAGATATCGGGTGATTCCATAAAAGTTTGGTTGTGTGTATATTTACCTTAAGTCCTAAGATATTTTTCAAGACTATTTCTAAAATACGAGTTGCAGGAAGATACCTGTTGATGTGGAAGAGTTTTGCTGGTCATTTACACAATAATCATTCAAGTCAATATTAACGGTGTAAGTCGCCTCCATTCATTTCAAGCTAGAGACTCCGTAAATTGGTCATTTTTCAATGAGTTTGGGATGTTTGACAGATGACTCGGTTTCCAGTGTGTGAATAATTTTTCAGGTAAAGCATGATGAGCTATTGGGAAAAAATTATCCAGAGGTAAGCTCGTTTCCCATTCGGATCTCCGGGAGGGAATAGCTCAGAGGGGTCATGATGGTAATACGACTAACAACGGTCGTATGGCGGACGTATGGAGTCCCCTAAAATCCGATGGGAGATGCCGATTCGTTATCGAGTTTTGCAACATAAGAGGACGAGGACATACCAACGTAAATGTGAGTGCAGTACACGACCTCTTATAAGACATGCTACCTCATGTCCTAGCTATAACATAAACTCAAAGCATGCCACCAACAGACACCACCAATCTCTGCTATGATTTGCACTCAAGGCCTTGGTTTCTTTTCGGTTTTCGCCGGATACAGCATTCCAAAGACAGAATACGTTAGAGGATGACGCTTTCGACCTGGCATCTTTATACAACAAAATCACGTTCTTCTTTTGTCTGTATCGATCTCCTAACGATAACAGCTATGCTAGATTGTTTCTGTATCTTGGCGACAAGGTGGACACGATCCAAATACAGCATTCGTCAGCTGAGATTATCATGATTTGAGACTTTAATGTCCAGGAATGCAAGCGGAGGCTTTTGCCATCAGCCGTAATTTGACTCAAGTTTTGATGAGCCGACAAGAATAACTGCCAATATCAATAATATAAATATATATATATATATATATATATATATATATATATATATATATATATATATATATATATATATATATATATATATATATATATATAGGGATTTTACCCCGATGAGTTGCCCATATATCTGTTCATGCAATCAAACTGATTTCATGAAAAATATAAATCCACCACCCGGTAATTAATACCATTGCCAGGCAATGATTATAATCAAAACATATCCTGCAATAATTAAATATTAGGATAACGTTAAATGTTACGAGAATATATCAATCTACCAGAATATATTCATACTATAGCATCATCAGACAATGATATCAATGTACCAACGAGTAGTGTCAGAGGCTTTCTCCCGGAAAAATTCAGTGTACGGACCTTAGTCAAGTAACACTGAATGTTACTCATTAATAGTTTCCTTTGTGTGAAGTGGTGAACGATCGAATAGAATACTGCTCTGAATATAAATATGACAAAATTGTCAGTTAATTATATTACATTTATATAAACAAATAAATAAAATATGAAATGAGATTCTGAGCAGTATAAACTAAAGAGAAAACCTATGACTCTACCTCATTATTATTTTCGGAAAGAAACCTACGAAGAATATTACAAGATTTGTTGACTGTTATCTTTTGTAACTGTTCAAACAAATTTTTCTTCAGACCCAAAATCTCAAAACGTTTGTGAAGATTTCTAGGAATAACACCTGTTGTGGAAATAATAATCGGTAGAATAAATATTTTCTTCATTTTCCACATTTTTTAATCTCGTCGCCAAGCATTATATATTTCAGAAATGTTTTCATTGTATTTATTTTGTATATTATGTGTGTCGGGTATAGCAATATCAATTATATATGTTATTTGATTCTGTTTATCATTAAGAATGATATCTGGTCTATTGTGTTTTACAGCTCTGTTGCAAAGAATTGTTTTATCAAAATAAAGTTTATATTTGTCATTTTCACAAATAATTTCAGGTTCATATTTGTGAAATTTTTTTTTATGGGAATTAGGTCATGTTTAATTCCTAGATTAAAATGAATAATATTAGCGACGGCATTATGTCTTTCTAAATAATCTGAGCAAGACGATAATATATGAAAAACTGTTTCTGAAGAACAGAAACATCTACGGCAAGAATCATCTATATTTTGTTTGATGATGTGTTTTCTATAATTCCTCGTGAAAACAACCTGATCCTGAATCGCAATTGCCAAGCCTTCTGTTTCAGCAAACAATTCTCCAGATACTAACCATTTATTCGATGCGATTTCATCAATATAATCATTTTTCAATTCTTTAGGTGCTTTCCGTGTAACTCCTTCTGCATCCAACTTTCTCTTTAGAATTATCATCAAATATATCAAAATCTACCTTTTGCATTGTCAAGTTCAGAGGTGTAAGATTATAATCTGAAGCAACAACAATATCATGTAATTTAGACGTTCTCTGTTTATCATGAAAATGGGAACGAAGATGAAAAATCTGTTTACTATGAAGATTATTCAAATCAATTAATCCACGACCTCCAAGATGTCTAGGTAGGTAAGCTCTGAACAGTTGACTTTGGGTGGTGCTTATGATATTTACAGAGCATTTTCCTCGTTTGACATTGTAATTCATTTAGATCCGTTTTAGACCATTTAATAATTCCAAAAGAAGATGTAAGAATAGGAACTGCGTAGGAGTTGATAGCTCTGAAAAGGTTTTTACTAGTTAAATGACTCGATGATAATTCTAAGTCTTTTGTAATATGAACTTCTAATATTTTCTTTTGTGCTGCTATGGTTAATTGTCTTCTCTTGACAAAATCCAAGATATTTATATGTATCTCCTTGATGCATTGGCTCGATTTCGATATTGGAAATCTTTATATAATCGGAGGTGATCTTTCCTTTTCAATAGAAAGTTTTTACATTTTGGAAGCCCAAATTTCATATGAATATCATTGGAATAGTTGAAAGTAATCTCAAGTAGACTCTTTAAATGAGATATGGTTTCGGCATATAATTTAATATCATCTAAATAAATTAAGTGACTTGATTTGAATTCAGTTGATAGACTCTTTATTTTGAAGCCGAAACTAGTAGCATTTAATTCATGAGATAATGGATTAAGGCAAAGACAAAACCAAAGAGCACTTAACGAATCACCTTGAAAAATGCCTCTTTCGATTGAAATTACTTCGGATTTTAACGATTGTTTTGAAATATTTAAATGAAGATTGGTTCTCCAATTTTTCATTACAAATTCAAGAAAAAGCCGAAGTGTCTTATCAATTTTATAAATTTCCAAAATTTCTTGAAGCCATGAATGACCGGTTATATATATATATATATATATATATATATATATATATATATATATATATATATATATATATATATATATATATATATATATATATATATATATATATATGTCCGAAACCGGTCCAGCCAATGTAAAAATGTTGTCATTCTTTACATCAATGAATTAGTGATAGTTAAAACATAGTAACTTGTGTTATTTTATTATTCATTATGAATATCAACTATCACGTACGGCTTCATCGAACAATTATTTAAATTGATGAAATAAGATTGAATTATAAATAAAATTATGAAAACTGAGTTTAAAAGATATAAATGATTAATTCGAGATATCGGACTGTTACAAGCGAATATGCAATTGGTTGAAAAATTGTCCTTCCCTTCGTTACCGAAAATTGAAATTTTCCAGAAGTACAAATGTTAATGTTAATCAATCAAAAACTTCTGTTATCAATATGTGGTGGTTCCTTGTAAAATCACAATTTATTTCTTTCATTTCATTTCTTATCATGTGCGCCAAGAAAAATAATCGAAATTCGTTGACATTTGTGCGAACATATACAAAAACATCTGTTAATAATGAGTTACTTACCGAAAAACGAATTTAAAATATTGAAATTGTGGGTTAATTTCTTGGCACAGAACTATTAGCCAATCATTTTGTTATTATTCGTGTCGATGGTTAAAAGTATGAATAACATCTGTAAAGAGAATAATTCTCTTGAGCTGTTTTCTGCAATGGAAACGGAGCTTAAGCTAGCACACTATCATCAAATTTCAACACATTAGATTTAAAGATCAGTAGATCGTAAAAGACTTCGTAATGAATTATTATCATTAATATTATTACTTCATAAATACTTCACGAGAATTTTAACAGCTATAGTCGACATAAAAGCAGTTAATTCGTATCAAACAATTTTAATTCTTCTTCATGACCATATCGTTTATGTTCACCCTTGTTAGGCAGATCGTTTAATTTTTGGGATTATTAAATCCTTCAATTTACGGATTAATTTCAGTCGACGCGAGTGTGGAATAATTAGATGAACGAAATTTTCCACCTTTTCGCCTACAATAAAAACCGGTATTAAGAGGTTAAAAAACATTGAATATTGAAATTTTTCGATTATTTCAACGAGGCGTGGGAAAGTTTTTGGTGTATTTTCGAAGGTATGGATAAACGATCTTTCATGTGCTAGATTCATCTGACGCAATACCACCGAACATTCCACCTACAAATTCTTCCATGCCAGAAATCAAGTTCAGAGTCCGCACTGTGAGACGGGCTCTCGAGCAGCTGAACTGCAAGAAGGCAGTTGGTCTAGACGAAATATCGTCAATCGTCCTGAGAAAGTGTGCTCCCGAACTGGCACCTATTCTTAACCGTCTGTTTCAGATTTCTTATGAAAGCCAGACTTTATCGAGTAGCTGGAAAAAAACGAGAATCCAACCGATCCCAAAGAAAGGAAAGAAGTCCTCACCCCAAAACTACTGCTCTGTTGCACTTCTTCCCATTATGTCCAAAGTGATGGAGAGAGTCATAAATGATGAACTCATCAAATACCTTAAGTTGCAGGGAATTATTAACGACCGTCAGTATGGTTTTCCTAGACAAAGATCGACAGGAGATCTACTCGCCTACGTCACTCATGTTAATACATCAACGATGGAAAAACATGGGGAATATAGATAGGGTTTGGCATGCAGCCTTGTTGAACGAACTTGCTGCATATGGGCTTCCCGAAAAATTGCGTATTGGATAAGTAGCTTTCTTTCAAATGGATCAATACAAGTTGTGGTCGACGGTATAATATCTGATTGTTTCCAGTTGCAAGCAGGATTACTTCAGGTATCTATTATTTCGCCAAACTTGTTTCTGATGTAGATAAACTATCTTCTGTCATCTACAGAGAACAATATCTTCAATTTTGCAGATGATTATACCCTGGTTTCGTATTTCAGTAGTCTGTGGCCGATTACAGCTGCGGAATCTCAGCGTTAGAGATGTCAAAAAATTGATAACTTAAACTCTGACTTACAGAGAAAATTTGAGTGGGGTCAGTCTAACCTGGTGAGCTTCAACGCGAGTAAGACAAAAGCAACTACGTTTTCTAGAATGGTCCCTGCTAGAGAACCTCCTCTAATGATGCAAGGCCAACAAATTGCATCCAAAGACTCGATGCACCTTATCGGAATAATGGCCAACTATGGGTTTTGCTGGCATGAACATGTATCAGCAATAGCTAAGTCGGCATCAGGTAAACTCAATTTTTTTTCAGAGCAAAGCGATACTTCACGTCATCTCAGCTGTTGCTTCTATATAAGGCGCAGATTTGACCTGCTTTGGAATTTCGTTTCCATGTATGGGGACCTGCGCCCAAACATTCGTTGCGGATGTTGGATAGTGTGCAAAAATGACTATGCGCCTCATCGACCACCCGGAGTTCATCCGCGATCTCCAACCGCTGGTTCTCAGAAGACAAGTAGCTGACCTTTTTCTGTTTTACAGATTCTTCCACGGAAGATTCTCCAAGAAACTGAAAGACCTTGTTCCGCAAAAACTCATGTTTTGCAGCAACACTAGGCTGACAAGGAGTTCTCATCATATTATGGTACATTTAACGACCCCTTGAACCTCTCTCTATAAGAATTCCTTCATTTACAGGGCCAGTGAGCTGTGAAACTCGCTTCCTCCAACATCTTCCTATCCTTCAAGTTAGCCCTCTTCAAGAAGCGAGTAAACAGACACCTCAATTCCTCCCAGGCGCCCACTCAAGAGGTGTACCAGGTTCATCTATTCCTGGGAAGAGCGCATAAAAAAAAGAAAAACGGTGTTTAGCATGTCCATTTGAGCTCGTTCGAGAATGGGCTTCTGGTGAGACCTGAATCTTTAACATCATTTACTACTGGTGTCGAGACGTAAGAGGACATTGCAACTCAAATTGCTCGAGAACAAATATTTTTTCTTATACTATATATGGAATTCTCGCTTAACACTTGGTGAAACATAATGAATAAATGATTAGTTAAAACACTTGGCAAAGGTTTCACGAAAATATATTAATTTACGCATACATATGTATAAGGCTATCAGCCAATGAGCTGATAGCCCTTTATCATGAAATTCAACATATAGTATGTACTATAATACTGAAAGACAAAATCACTGGTTTTACTTGAATATAAGGGCATTTACAACAGGAGATAGATTGAAACCAGTTTGCTCATTACCAATTGGCTGGTTTTTCCTACGAGCGGACGTGATTTCCAGCTTCTCTGAAATGCCCATCTTCTTCCCTGTAATATTTGGGTGTATAAGTTCAATTCTCTCGAAATCCGTGAAATGATTTTCATCTATACAATGATCAGAAAAATCACTAGAATGCTGTTCTGAATAATGAATCTTTTATGTCCTTCAATTATCTTCTTGATACATCTACGGTAACAGGTGGTTGAGATCATAAGCTCCATTTTTGATGCGTTCGAAGAGGTGATTCTTACATGCCTATACCTCAAAAGGGCATTTGTTTATGTGGACCATCAGAAACTGTTGGTCAAGTTGGAGTATTATGAAATTTGAGGCCCCACGTTAAAACTTCTTCCTCATTTTTGGGGACAGATACCATTTGACAGGGTGGAAAGGCAAAATGTCAACAGAACGCTGGGGTTTATGTGCTGTACTCCAGGATTTGCTTTTGGTCCCATCTTATTTGTGTTGTACATTGAAGATACTCTAGATGGCTTGGACTTGTTTGCCGACGATGTAGCTTTGATAATCTGGTCAAAATACGCCAAGGATCTGAATCTGAAGTATAGCGGAGAGCTGATTGATGCCAAAGTATGATAAGGTTACGAAAGTTTCCGAACTCCACGTAAAGATGGCAGAACTCGTGAATGAAAGCTAGTGAATTTTCATTATTCTTCTGTTATTGACAGTCGTTTTAATGAGTTGATGTGAGTGTTCTCGTGAAAATGGACAAAACTGAGTATTGACCTATCATTGAATATTTGTTTTTGAAAGGCAATATGCCTATATAAATTAGAGAAGTGTATGAGGACACCATTTTTCACCACAGTAAAATTTTGGGCAACTAAATTTAAACGTAGCCGTAAGAGTTTCAGGGACGATGAACGTTCGGGACGTCCAAAAACTGCAATTAACGACGATAACATTGCCAAAGTTAACCAAACGATGCCAGATGACCGCCGAGTTAAAGCGAGAGAGACAGCAAAGGTTACGAACATATCGAAGAAACGTGTTCTCCACATATTGAATTAACATTTACGCATGAGAAAGCTGTTTGCGCGTTGGGTGCCGAGTTTGCTCACGTTAGATCAGAAACATTAGAACATTTTCAAAGCTCTTATGGCTCAGTTGTAGTGCAATAAATCCGAGTTTTGGCGCTGATTATTCACTGCAAATGACAATTGAATACATAATTATATCCCAGAAACTAAAATAAAATCCACCCTTATATATAATCGATTCGTATCAGGGTTTATTTTCATCGTTAAACCTGTGAGCTGGAAATATCGTTTTCTGCAGCGATTTTCATTCATGTATCGTTGTTATGTTTGGAATGAGTTTCAGGGTTTCTTTTGTTTTTCTTCAGAACCTACTAGTAAGTAGTAAACCAAATCAAGTGGCGCTCTATAAAAATTTCTTTACTAAACTTGGAAACAGCTTGGAGTTAAACCAAGTACTATTTTTTTGCTAGCTAAGATCTTCCTACTAGTGAATCTTCAATTTGGTGGGAATATGAGTTTTAATTTGAATGCGCCAAAAAGGAGAAAATAAACGTTTACACTAAAACTTCTACTGTTAACTTATAACGCCATTTCAAATTTAACACATTTGACACAATTTATATGTTATAATATGAAAGCTTGTCGCGAGATATAAGTACTCGTATTTACTTTCTTAGTTTTAAAATTCTAATAGGCTGCAAGTGAATGCGGATACTTATACCTCACGACAAGCTTTTATATTAAAACATATGAATTGTGTCAAATGTGTTAATGTGAAAAGATGTTATAAGTTCACAGTGAAAGTTCTTTTTGGCGATTTTAAATAAAAGCTTGTTTTTTTACCTTAATTCAATTTTCTAGTTATTCTTGGCAAGCCCTTTCATTTGAGACCCATATTGTAGGAACGAATACAAGAAAATTATCTGCCATATTGGATTAAGAGTTACGTCACATTATTTTTCGGGTTATTCTTGGCAAGCCCCCTACCCATATTGTAGGAGTGCATTAGAAATAATTGGTCCGCCATCTTGGGTACGCCACCATGTTGGATTTAGAATGACGTCACACAGTTAATCATGCATTGTCATCCAAACTAGACGTGTATACGAAACTGCAGATCGATTAGTTGAGGGCAAGTACCTTAAAAACGGCGAAAACTGGCACAGGTACCAAATTTCCTTGAGTGGCCACTGTTTTTGCTGCACCTTGCATCGTCGCTAAGCCTAACCCTTTTGCGTTTAAATTCTCCATATAAACGGAAAACTGCTCACTGATGTGGTGCTTTAATGCCAAAACAGAAACCAACTCGCCTAGACATTCTTCTTGAGATAATGGTCTTTGAAAATTGTAGAATTTTACTAGTTAATTTGGCTGAAATGGCTGAAACACAGCACCCATAGAAATGAAAATAATACTGACAGCTTATTTATGGTGTCTTCTGTGTCCCTATATGCTAAAGCCGAATTACTCCGCTCGCATATTATCAAAATTAGGGATGCAATTGGAAATGTTGACGTAACAAATATTTCTGGCCCATCCCTGTACGCGTTTTAGTTATAAACTGCACTATAAAATTTGGTGTTCATTTTCATGAAATTTCATCATCGCTGATGAAGAATACTACAAAACTCGTGCAGAAAGTGGCATATCGCACAACCCGTATGATTTTTGCCTACTCGTGCATAATTCCACTTTACCGCATTTATACTGGAATATACTATTTCTTCACTCCTCTGCATATATTGAATTATCATCAATTTACCTCAAATATTTGGTCCCATTCCATTAACAAACACAAACACAAACGAAACGAATGTGTTAGATGCAGAACGGCACTATAAGCTGCCCGTACGACTAAGTGAAGATATTTCCCCAGTGAAGCTGAACGCTTGCAATTCCATTAGCATTTAAATAAACTTTTTATTTCCGTCCGGATATACATCCGACCAAATTAAGGGCCATTAATTGCGAATGTATGTTACCGAAAACCAGGAATGTTACATTTTCTACAATAATTTCGTTCTGTAATATACCTCTGAGGTTCTTGTTCGGCGACCGTATACGCAACGAGGAAAATATGTAGATATATGTGTTACATTTTTGTGAACACGGCGACGGTCTATAGCACGAAATTATTTCGAATGGGGGTTCTAGAATATTATTATTGCCCTACGGTAGTAGTTTGAGCGAAATCCCCAAAGATTAGAACAGGAATCTATACAGGCTGTTCTAACAGATGCTGCGATTGGTTGTTATAGGAAAACTGCAGTCTATCTAAATTGGATATGATTTTTGGAGTAACTAAAGATCACACCAATAACATTCTGTAAAAAACTATAAGAACAAAGTAAAAAATATTAGATAACTTCAAAACCATGGGATTCAGAATGTAATGGGTCCCATTACACTCAGAAGAAGTACAACGTTTTCATCAAGACATGAAGTTCGAACGATTATCAATACTAATACAACGAAAATGTAATGGAAGACTATATTTGGGGTTAAATGAGATAAAGTGATAATGAAGAAGCAAAAAAGAGTACTTAGATTCTCTTTTATGCTTTTTTACACTGTTCCGTGAAATTACGATGAGAGAAGTTGATAAAAACAATATGTAAAAGATAATTGCTTCGATTGTCAATCAACAAATTTTTTAATTTAAAATTACCATTTTAGCGATTTTCTGGAAACGAAAGAAAACTCATTTAACTCATTTAAGAATAATATCCATTAGATTTATCACGACAATATTACTTGATTATGAAACAGCTACAACTATAGTTAAATTTCGAAAAAAGTTCTACTGAGTGATATAAAAAATCGATAATATCATATTCTAGTAGAATGAAATCAAATCATACAGATGGAAGAGTGTGTTCACCCTAATTGCCGCGCATTCGCCATTTTGTGAATTCATAATTGAATGTTAAAATATTCTACGGACAACGAAAATCACCATACCAGCATATTCTGGCTTCCCACATACATATATCAGATGTATTTATTCTCAGAAACGATGTTAAGTGAAAGAACATTTATAGATTCATTTGAATGATGTCGGAGGAAGTTTCGTCCTTGGGCTGATAGAGTCAAGTATTATCCTGTGATAGAAGAACCAATGTTACTTTGTATTATGAAATATAAATTGAATCTCGAACATCATCAACCGGTGTATGAAAAATACTTGGCACCCTCTATGAGTTCCATATACAGAAAGTGCTAGTAGGACTAACAGTTTCATGAATTTTTCATGTATCCTTTCGAAAATATATTGCCCCGCATTCTCCAGTTGAACTCTCTGAAAAGTTTGATTTCTTCACAGCGCAGGGAAACTGCAGACCTGACTATTTGGTATTTCAATTGGAAAACTTTGACAAAACTGAGAAAAAGTAAATAAATTCATCATTGCAGCAACAATTTTTTTCGTGAGCTGACCAAATAATTTGTAGTTATAGGATTCCTTTGTCATAACTGTGCTATAAGAAGCTAAGTTTTGACAAATTTCACGCTACTAAGTTAAATAATTCAAAAAAAAAAACTGGGAATGTCAAAATGTGATGCAAAATACAATATCTTCGTTTTTGTTGTTTTTTTACTCTTTCTTAGCCCTTAGGATTGACAGAGCTGCACATTCGGCTTTAATGTAAACAGAACACAGCCACGTCTTCCTGAGAAATTTGGCACACAAACTGACGCACATTAAAGTAATTTTATCAGTTTTCTTTTTTCTTTTGAATTATTGAACCCCGTTTCAAAACAAACCATTTATAGAACATCAAGGGCAGATTAATAAGTTTGACTCGTGGAAATTGCAACAATTGATCAGAATGTGCTCAATAACATATTCCCTGGGAACAAGATCTCTGGAGGAATATTTTATTCCTGGATTCACAATTAGTGATTGTTTTTTCAATATAATCAGGAAGTGCAAAGCTATAGAGGAAACATACTCAAGTGTGAGCTGAAATTTCTTTTGTCTCGATGTAGCTGCTTGTTTATTTCTAGAAAGTAATGAAATCTAAACAAAGTCGGGCCAAATCTAAGATTCCTTACTGTGATTTCTTTATTATTATAGTTAATGTTGTGTGACTTAGCCGTTCAACATTCTTTATACGTTAGTGGGTTGGTACAAGTCAATTTTGTTTACACGTAATGTTATATCAGTTGTAACTACCTATGTTTGTTAACCGAGAATTATAATCATTTCATGTATTCAGTGTTTGAAATCAGTTAGTTGGCACTTTGTTTCTATTGTTAGCACGAATAAAAGATTCAAGTTTTATGATTCGACCATAGAAAGACGACATTTGACTAGAGAAGAGCTGCTACAAGCCGTTGGCATGCTCCAAGCTGGGAGCTCACAACGGAAAGTATCCAGGGTTCTGGGAAGTAGCCCAAGTGTCATAAACCGTTTATGGTCGGGTTTCAATAAAACAGGTAGCGTAGCAGAAAGCCATACAGGTCATTTCAGGATTACTACAGTCGCCCAAGACCGATTTTTGGTTTTACAAGCCAGAAGAGATCGTACTACCACAGCACCTCAATTGGCTCAAGAGATATCACGAGTTCATAATGTACAAATTTCCGACCAAACTGAGAGAAATCGACTGCACGAAGGTCAACTCCACTCCAGACGTCCTTTAAGAGTTCCACAACTGACCCATGAGGGTCAAAGTTCTCTTCAGTGATGAATCTAGATTTAGTTATTATCCCGATTCGGGAACCTGGAAAGCAAAACCGTCTCCAGCATGCTCGAGAAGTTGTTAGACAGGGAGGCGGATCAGTGATGTTTTGGGGAGGTACACGCCTTGGTGGAAGACCTGACCTCGTTTTTATACAGAACAACCTCTCGGGAAATTCTTACGCGAATGAGATAGTTTTACCTGTAGTGGTACCGTATCTCCAAACAATGGGTCAAAATCCACTCTTCTATCAAGATAATGCCCCTCCTCATTGTGCAAGAGTTGTCTTGAACGTTCTTGAAGAGAATGATATCGATCTTCTACCGTGGCCATCCTGCTCCCAAGATCTGAATCCCATCGAGCATGCATGGGACTCTCTAAAAAAAATCTCCTGCGTCGAAACCTCTTCCATCAAGAATAGGAGCTTCGATTAGCAGTTCAGGGGGCTTGGAATTACTTAGGTCAAGATTTAATAGACAATTTAATATTGAGCATGCCGCGACGATACCAAAGTGTCATTAATAACAGAGGTGGACTTTCTGGGTACTGAAAAATATAAGTGCTTCCATATCGTTTCGAAAATATTAGTTCAGGATTTTGTGTTTTACCAAATTGGTAAGTGTTTCCTAGACTATTTTGAGGTGTTTATGACCTCTCTTTAAACTTAACGTGAACAGACTATATTCGCCGGAATTGCGGAAAAAATTCACGGAGAATTGCACGATCTTTCTTCACTTATGCCATTCCATTTCCCGCTGCGGAAGCGAATCATCAATTCGTGGATTTATTGCCTCGAAAAACATGTACGAAATGTACCTAAATTTGCATTGTGAATTCCTCATGAGTACCTCATTAATAATTGTTGGATAATTCATATCCAACACGGGGGAAACGTTACGTACACGTTAATGAATCCAGACGAAACGGTGCCTTGTAGCACTACGCTCACGAGATAAAATTACAAAACTTATTTACCTTCAGTTGTGATTGTTCTCGCCGAAACATAAACAGAAAGGATCTGTTTGAATAAGAAATTAGTAAACAACTGTCGGGCGTTTCATTTGAAACAATCTCCGATGTACCTGAAAGGATCTCTATGAATTTATAAAGGGAGACATATGAATTTCTCAAACTGGCGTACTAGACTGTTTGACTGAATGGGAAAGTTTTCGAATTAATCAAAATGTTACGTAGGTTTCCTTTTGGTTGCTTTACGAAGCATGAACTGCATATACGTCGGATGTTTGGAATAAATCTGATGCTTTAGTATGATAACTTGGAATTTCCGAATTCGCATCTGTTTGAATCGTTTTCTGATCTAGATGCGTAATGTGTCTAAAGCAGGGGTGCTCAAACTAGAACTGCTGGAGATCTACCTCAATATTTTTAGACTACTTACGATCAACTCTGAGAGGCTGCAAGTATGTGTGATGCAGGGTTGTCGTACATACACGATACACGCTACCTACCTAAGTACCTACCTAGGTAGGGTGTATCATAGCATAGGTTTACGTTTAGTTAGCTTCATCTCTATAATATCAATGAAAAAACTCATAGTTATTCAAAATTGTGAGTTTATTGGTTGTTACAAGACACAGGAGTTACATATGGTGTTAAACTTAACTAAGGAGTGACTTTGGATGTTGCAGCGTGGCACTGCATGTCCTCGGTATAGTTTTCATTAGATGGTTAGTAACCACTAAGTGCTAACCGCAAGCATGATGACATATGATCGCCAGTTAGTCGATTGCGATATTATGACTTGATTCTCTTCATTTCAGAAAATTCAGACTCGCACAAGTAAGTTGACCCAAACGTAGCCCTCAGTTGAAAGGCGGTTTGCCTTAGATTCGGATATTTATCTTCAGATTTAAAACACCAGAAATTTTGTATCAGATGCTGTAGCTTTGAGATGTTTATCTGATATAATCTGCACCAACTCATTTTCAACAGCACATGAGTTCATATTAAATTGCCATTTCAGTAGCTAATTCCCCAATGTTTTTACATGAAGCGGGATAACTCATAAATGATGCTATATTTGCCAATTTACTGCAATCGTAAAAACGCATTTCGAATTGTCCCTAAGTATTTGATAATTCAGCCTCATACGTATCATAATTCAACTGAGGAATCCTTGCTGTCAAAGACGGAAAATGTTTCAGATCCTTTCCTTTCAGTTGATCTATCATAAGTTGCAATTTACTTTTGAATGCGTTTACTGGGCTAATCATCTCAATAATAGTTTTTCCTTTACCTTGAAGCTCCAAGTTAATGGCATTTAAGTGTATTGTGATGTCAGTCAAAAATGCCAAATCAGTAATCCTTTTTCGATTTTCAACATGTGAGTGTCATCACCTCTTTCGTCTAGAAAAGCTGTTATTTCAGACAATGATTCTTGAAACCTTTCTAGGAATTTTCCGCAACTCGACCACTTGACGTCCGTGTGAAGAACTAAATCAGTGTGTTCAGCTGACCCCCTATCTTACAACTGCAACTTAAGAGCCTCCGTTGCAAGCTACGTGCACGGATGGAATTTAACATATTTGTTGCAATGCCCATGATTTCCTATGTGTTTAAAACTATTGAACACAAAACTTGCTGATGTAGAATGCAATGGAATGAAAAAAATGAAGGGAAAATTTCTGAAGCACGACACAATGCCACAAAACCGTTTTTAATTCCATACATTGCTGTTGCTCAATCGGTTATAATGCACATTAATTTATATATTGGTAACTTGTAGTTTTTTACAAAATTGAAGAAAATATCATATATATTTTCGCCACGGGTTTTCTCTTCAGAGGAATGACTGTCAAAAATTCTTTCTTAGCCAACATGACATTGAATATAATCCGAATGAAAATACACAGATGGGTAGTGTCTGTCATATCGGTGGATTCGTCGAACTGTAAAGAGAAGTATGTACATTTCATGATATCATGTTTTAGTTTATCTACCATGTCGTGATTTATGACTTCAATACGCCTTGTGACAATCGGACGAGACAACTAAAGTTCTCTAATAGCAGATATGATTTATGTTTAATTGTTAAAATCTCCAAATAAAGTTTCTCCCGCTTTAATGAATGCTTTCTTCACAATTGATCCATCTTCGAATGGTTTCTTGTGTTTCGCCAATATATGAGATATTTCAAATGGCGCGATCGTAGCAGCTTCCGATTGTTTGGCTGGTCTCGGGAACATGGTTTGTCCTTTTTTCAAACGAGATATCAAATCACGTACTTTTCGTTTTCCTAATTCACTCTGTGGCGGAAAATCCTTTCCATGGTTTTAATTAACTGTTTTATGATACCACGCTTAGGTATGGCAACTGACGCACGACAAAGAAGACAAATACACTTATCCATACAAAAGAAGAATTCTTTCACCCAATCGTTATTAAAATGATCCATTTTAGATTTCTTCGCTGCACTCACTTTGTAATATTGAATAATAAACTTTGTATCGACGTAGTATATTTAAATTCAGTATGATTCCAATTCCTGCAGGCGCAACATTTATATCGGCGCGAACGAAATTTCTAGAAAAGCGGCGAGAATTAAATGCGCGGCTTTTTTTCGAAAAGTACTGCGCGATCCTTTGATAGAGCCGCTTTTTGTTGCTAGCATAGCGTAATAAATTTTTATAGTTCAGTTACCTAGTTATTAAACGACCGTTTGAGCAACCTTGGTCTAAAGGTTTTAGCGGAATAAGAAATCGACTGAATATTTATTTAGAATTTTGCGATCGACGGAACAAAACCAAAAACTAATTCACAAAAATTTTCAGGTCTCATGGTGCTCAGGTCTTATTATGTGTTCATCAAGTCAAGCAACTTTATAAATTTTGGAAAAGCTTGACTTGAAAAGTCAAAGGTTTGAATTGACTTGATTTTGCAGCCCAAAAGCTTGAACTGACATTAAACTTTCTTGAGCTGCTAAAAAGCTTTATGCCTGACGCTGGAATACAATACAATAGGAAAAATTAATATTCGAGATATAACTTTTTGCTTGCTACTAATAGATTTTGTAAAAATAAAACCGAAACACGAATTGAACCGATCTATCTTTCATCAATCCATTCAATCCATGCTTGCTCGTGCTTCGTGCCAAGTATCGACTTCAAGCAATCATTGACAATCAGCTAGATTTGTTTCCAAAATTTTGATTACGTGACGTGTTCTAATGGAATAACTGCAGATTGCACGGTTTTTCTCATATTTTATGGATTTGATTGAATACTACATCTTCTCTAAATTCGAACAAACATCCTTTCGCCCATTTATATATTTTCCTATGAATATCTCATCCCCATACTATTCCTAGGAACCAAATATATATTCGATCAACCTCAAATCAAACATATCAGTTCTTCGATCCAAATAACACAACTGTTCATCATATGCTTACGAGTACACAACAACAATCGATCAATATTGAAGTCGCGATAATAGCAAACGACTGCTGGAAATATGAAAAGTAAACCCGTTTGCCCGAATTAGTTCGCAATATGCATTGTTCCAAATATGAATCCGATTTTCGTTAAATAAACTGGCTTATCGTATTTCATAAACTCGATCGTTACACCGTCGAATAGATAATGGAATTATCTGAACATTCGGTGTTGTTTTTGAATCGGAAACTTTTCCATAGAAATGGGGATTCGCGAATTTTAACGGAGGTAAACAAAACTACGAGTCAGTTTTAGCTTCAAACCTAATTCTGAGCTTCATGAAAGTATCATTATGGACAGTAACTTCATTCATTGAATATAATCCATTCCGGGGTGAGTAGTAGGTACTTGTTTGATTTGTCGTTCTCTCTCTCTAATGGTATTGAACTATGCACAAAGAAGATGAAAACTTTGTGAGTAAAATAAAGAATCAACAAGTAAAACCTGAAATATAAAATTTCAATTTACTTTCATTCAGTTTGAAACTGATTTCCATTAATTTTCCTTTATCGATATACTACCTTGATGAGAAATTTATATAGTGGGTATTATATTCAGAAAGTAAGAATCTACTACAGCAATTTATTTTGAAGTAAACAGGGTGTCCCAATTTTATATAAAAAATCTTGGAAGGTTTTTTCAGATCTGAAGACCACTTTTTGTTGAAGATTCAAGAGCGTCCAAAACCCTGCTATAATGTCTTTAAGTAATAAGTTTTTTTGGTGAGTAATTTCGTCACAATATTTTTCTTCCTTAAAAATTTATGAAAATAGGTTCTTATATCATCGCATGCTGTCAATTCTCCATTCTGATTTGTCATTTTTAGAATTTTAAATTAAAATACAGGGTGTCCCAACCGAGGGTAAAGTTGAATTCCTGCAAATCCCAAATACTAAATGAAATCGATTTATTTTGGCATAATGCAAGCGCAGGTTTATGTTCGGTCTAGAAAAACGACCTACACTTGTGAATTTGGAGTTGGTGCAATCAACCCCCTATTTCCAGCATCCCCAACTCAAAAATCATTCGATCGAAAATAGGTCAAGTGGCACCTCGTTGGAAAGGTATTTCAATTTTTCTTCGAATTTGGTATTTTCGAAATTCAGAATCAGCATACAGGGTGTCCCGGAGCAGGAACACTGAAAATCCAAATAACTTTTTGAAACTGGTTCATTTCGGTATAATACGAGAACATGTTTATGTTTGATTCGAGAATAAGACTCTCTTGCGTGAATATGGAATTTTTGCAATCAATCTCTTCCATTCAGCATCCCCAACTCAAAAAATCATACAAGTGATTACAGGTTGAGTGGCAAAGTTCCAGAAAGATTTTTCTATTTTCTGAATCACTGAGGCATTGGTTTCAGTTTGGCAATCGAGGTTTTCTGGCGTGAGGATCAGGATGAGGGATGATGGAGAAACTGATTGGATGCTCATCTAAACAGGAAAACGAGATTTATTGAACTTGTATTCAATTGAAAACAAAAACTAACTTGATTATTACAACAATTGTTCAAAATGACCTCCGCCCACCTCCATACAGTTATACAGACGATTTTCGAACTCTCTTCTCACATTAGCGAAAACTTCAGGAGTCAAAAGTCGGCATTCTGTGATAATCCTCATCCGCAGCTCCTCCAGGTTTTCTGGTCTTGTGGCATAAACTTTAGATTTTAGATGGCCCCAAAAAAAAAATCTAGGGATTTAAATCTGGTGACCTGGCTGGCCACTCAACAGGTCCTCTTCTACCAATCCACCTTCCTGGGAAATTTTCGTCTAAATATTGGCGCACCCGAGCATCATAATGCGGAGGAGCACCGTCTTGTTGAAAACGCATTTCGTCCTCAGAAAGAGTTGGATCGTTCTGTAAAATTTCTGTCAATCTAGGATGTATGTGTTCCTCTAACAACTGTAGGTAGCCATTTCCATTCAGATTACCCTCAATAAAGAAAGGCCCAACTAGATGATTGCCAAAAATTCCTGCCCAAACGTTCAACTTCTGAGGCCTTTGCGTGTGGGCCTCTCTAAACCAATGAGGATTCTGTGTGTCCCAATATCGACAATTATGTCTATTCACTTCACCACTGAGCATAAAGGTGCTTTCATCAGAAAAACAGATGTTATTCAGAAAATTTGGATTAGCGTTTAGGTTTTCACTTAGATTTTCACAAAACTGTAAACGACGATCTGGATCACCTTCGTTTATTTCATGCACTAATTTTACCTTGTAGGGTGAAATTTGTGATGTTTCACGATTCTATGGACAGTTGTAGCTGATACACCAGTCAGACGAGATAGTTTTCTGATCGAAGTAGTATTCTCCATTTGTAGATGACCCACTACTGCCACTTCCGTTGCCTCATTTCTGACAGGACATGCCACTTCATGTTTTTGTTTGCCACCGAACCCGTAGCTAGGAATTTGTCAACCAAATATTTAACGTACTGGTGACTGACTCCTTTCTCTTTCAGGATGGTTCCTATCGAATATCCTTGCCGTTTCTTTGGCACAACTGTTATTTCGAAAATACGTCGATACAATTTCGACCCTTTCCTCAGTGGAATAAACCATTTTCAGATTAATTTCAACTGACGAACAACAACAATAATGAGGAACTGATCTGAATAATAATAATATTTCATTGCAAAATGAGAAATAACAGATGACTGCACGCCAGATGGAAATGAAAAAATGTGAACATTTTCAATGCAGAAATCAGCTTTATTTCTTCGTAATTGATGCTCAACACATCGTACCCCAATACTTTTAACAGTTTCGAATTAATTTTAGTTGATAATTTCAAATGACGATATTGAATTTTTCGAAAGCGACATCCTGTATGGAGAGCCGAACTGAATGAAATGCTTTAATCATTCTGGAATTCAAAAACCTTTCTGAAGATATGCCACTTAAATTATTTGTATGATTTTCAAGTTGGGGATGCTGAATGGAAGGGGTTGATTGCAAAATTCTATAATCACACAAGAAAGTCCTATTCTCGGATCAAACATGTTCTCGTATACCGAAATGAACCAGTTTCAAAAGTTATTTGGATTTTCAATGTTCCTGCTTCGGGACACCCTGTATGTTGATTCTGAATTTCGAAAATACCAAATTCGAAGAGAAAATTGCAGTACCTTTCCAACGAGGTGCCACTTGACCTATTATCGATCGAATGATTTTTGAGTTGGGGATGCTGGAAATAGGGGTTGATTGCACCAACTCCAAATTCACAAGTGTAGGTCGTTTTTCTAGACCGAGCATAAACCTGCGCTTGCATTATGCCAAAATAAATCTATTTCATTTAGTATTTGGGATTTCCAGAATTCAACTTCACCCTTGGTTGGGACACCCTGTATGTTAATTTAAAATTCTAAAATGACAAATCAAGGTGGAGAATTGACAGACCTTTTCAGTAAGGTGCCACTCGACCCTTATTCCCTATGATGAATTTCAAAGTAAGGGTTGCTGGGGGTAGGGTGTTGATCTGAGAAGTTTCGAATTATTTCGAAAAATGCTCCCCCTCGAAACAAAAATCGACGTGTCTTGGTGTTTTTCGCTAATGTTACTCATTTCGGAGTTATAGGGGGGGTCAAATTTTCGTTGGAACACACTGTATATAGAAGGAAAAATTTTTCAAAATCCCAGACCTTCACAGATAATATTTTGGTATCGTTATGTTGATGATGTAGTATACGAGGGTGTTTCACAGGTACGTCAAGACAACTAGATCTCTTTCTGCATTCCATCAAAAATATTCACCCAAAAATCAATTTCAAGTTAGAAATAGAAAATAATAATCGACTAAATTTTTCAGATCCAACCATTTCCATCTTGCATTTGATATATTTCGAAAACCTACTCTAACAGATATTTGCATTCCTCATGACTCTTCTCAGTCCTTGCAACATAAACTAGCCGCTTTCAACTCATTGGTTCAATTTTTGATTTTGCTAGGTGCATGTACTTTTCTTTCCGGAGTCTGCTTCTGCTAAATTTAGTTTTCTTTTCAGTACTAAGCAATGTCTCACACCATCACAGCTGATTATTTTATACAAGGTACGTCATCTGGAATACTGTTTCCATGTGTGTGGCACCTCACTCAAACATTCATAACATCTATTGGGTAGTGTCCAAAAGAGAACAGTTCACCTGATTGACCACCTGGAAATCATCCGTAATCTCCAAGCTCTCGCTCGGAGGTGGTAGATTGCTGAACTTCCCCTTTCTTGCAGATATTTCCATGGTAAATGTTCTGAAGAACTTGAAGGCTTGGTCCCAGGAACAATCGAGTATTAAAGAAAAACTAGGCTCTCATCAGAGAACGGTCCAACTAGCACATTCACTTATATTTATCTATAAAATTCTTTTGTCTAGAGGGCTAATGTGCTGTGAAACTGGCTTCCATCGAACATCTTTCCGATAACTAATAATTAAGCTCTCTTCAAGAAGCAAGTAAATCCCAACTTTAAATCATCTTGAGCGGTCACAGCCGTGATGTGGCAGGCATGTCCTCCTCCCAAGAGTTGAGAATGAAAAAATTGAAGAAATATTGAATGATGTTTCGTTTTCAAAACACAGGCTGTTGAATTTTGGTGATTGGTCTATGTCCTTCAAACCTCCTCTATCATAATAAATAATGAAATTCATTCTATATTCCGATTAACCTCTCCTCATTAAACTGAGTCTAAAGCACCCGAATATTCTGGACATTCCAATTATTATAACAGAAGATAAATGAAGTTCTTGAAACTTCCGCGTAAATTCCAAACTGAGGACGCGTGCAGCTCCAAACCTCGCAACCTTTCATTTCCCGGAAATTCTGCGAATCGTTATAGATACAGAGCAGAATCCGAAGATCGATGAAGTTAATTGTTGTTTCAAAGTTCGCCAGTCGTTGCCAGGGCGAAAATCAGTTCGGGAGAAATCAAGTGCGCTTTGCCGGTCATAACCGGCGCGGAAATGTCCAATAACTAGAACGACAGAATCGGGACCTGCAATTGAGAACTTCGCAGACATAATTAGCATTTTTGATAGGATTAAAAGGAAAAGGTGAAAACGAACAACGCGAACAAGTTCTTCCCTTTAACTGCGGTAATTTTCGAGCTCGAGTCTGGAGACGGGGGACTTCATTAAACTATCTATTCTTGTTGAGACTGGGTGAAACTTTTCTGAGATCGGGGACGGGTTAAATACTTATGTGTACACTAGGACAAAGAGAAACTTCACGTTCCAAGTTCTTCAGGATCAATATTTAAAGTAATATATGAATCTTACTCATTATAGTACTCACTAGGGATTGAGTCTGGAAAATTCTGCGGTTGGAGAAGGCAATCTGAACTATAATTAATTAATTTCATCCCTCGCGACGACTGACAAATGTAAAGGAGCTTTTTCATGTCATATCCTCTTAAACGTTGTGAGAGATTCTTGTATCCAAGGAAGCATTTCGAAGTCATTTTTGATAAAGCGCTGAGATTATCAAAACACGAACATCTATTTTATCACCCCAGCATCAATTGCATTCCCAAATTAACATCCCTTATATATACCGTTGTTCTTTCTATGAGATCTATGAGATACTAGCAAAGTTTAACTCGAAGAAAGTACCTGGATTTGGCAGGACCAGAAAAACAACCTCTCAGAGCTAGTAATGGAGAAACAACAAAAAAATTATGAGAAATACTGAATAGCAAATACCACCTGGAATAGTTGTAAACAGCAGAAACGATAATGATAACTGAGTTAGGAAAAGCGAGAAAGGCAGCTTATTACCAGCTTGGAGCAAGGTATTAAAGAAAGAGCTATTACAGAGCTTCGCAGGTGATATACTGGGTGAGTCACCAGTGGCGCAGTGCCCACTTCAGCAACTTATATTGAAGTAAACAGGGTGTCTCAATTTTCTATAAGAAAATCTTGGGAGGTTTTTTCAGATTGGAAGACCACTTTTTTGTTGAAGATTCAAGATCGTCCTAAACTCTGCTATAATGTCTTTAAGTAATAAGTTTTTTGGTGAGTAGTTTCGTCACAATATTTTTTCCATAAAAATTCATGAATATAGGCTCTCACATCATCGCATTCTCCTCCGGCCAGAGAGGATGAATATTTTTTTCCTTATTGCCCAAGGATAGCTTTAATGATGAATTGAAATAGATTATCCTCATTTCATACAGGAGTGACCCAAAAAAATTATTGAATATTGTAATTTTAAAAATATCATATCTTGAATTTTTCAAATGGAACATCCTGTATTTTACTATTCATGTCAACGCATAAAATATTGTGCCATATTTTTACAGAAGTAACCTTATTTTTATCTTCGACCATTTTCGAAATAAAAAAATAATATAAAATAATAAAATCAGAGGTTGCGAAAGAAGAGTTTATTAGTACATATCATTACATTTGATCAGAGAAATGGAGATATTTTAAAGTAGTCGTGTATGAAATCCGTAATAGATTATATTTATCTTCGGCACGGGTCGTCCCCTTCAGAGGAATAATTGTCTTAGCCAACATGTCATTGAATACCATCCGAATAAAAATACACAGCAAGCAGTGTTTGTCATATCGGTGGATTCGTCGAACTGTAAAGAAAAGTATGAGCATTTCATGATATCATGTTTTAGTTTATCTGCCATGTCGTGACTTATGACTTAAATACTCCTTGTGACAGTCGGACGAGATAACTGAAGTTCTTTAATAGCAGACATGATTTTTGTTTATTTTATTTATTTTTGAAATCTCCAAATGAGGTTTCACCCGCTTCAACAAATGCTTTCTTCACAACGATCTATCTTAGAATGGTTTCTTGTGATTCGCTGATATATGAGATATTTTAAATGACGCAATCTTTGCAGCTTCTGATTCTTTGGCTGCTCTTGTGAACATAGTTTGTTCTCCTTTCAAAGAAGATATCAAATCACGAACTTTTCGTTTTCTCAGTTTACTCTGTGGCGGAAAATCCTTTTCATAGTTTTTATGAACCGTTTTATGACGCCTCTCTAAGTTACCACGCTTAGGTATTGCAACTGACGCACGACAAATAAGACAAATGCACTTATCCTTCACCATACATAAGAAAAATTCTTCCTCCCAATCGTTATTAAAATGATACGTTTTAGACTTCTTCGCTGCACTCATTTCGTACTTTTTAATAATAAACTTTGTATCGACGTAGTTGTTTGGTTATAACTTCCACCAATTTTTTATTTCATTTTTCTTCAATTTATAGTTTTAATTTTTCTCATTAACAATTCAAAATTTTATTATTCAGTATATTTTCTTCTATTTTTCAACCACATGCACATGTCGCGGCTGGTTCTCAAATCAAACTTTTGGCTTTATTTCATATATTTCTTTGAAAATATCTTCTTTCGAAATTTAGACTTACCTACTTCCTTTCTACCTTCCTTCTTTACACCTTGGCAACACTGCTCAACATCAAGTGAGCAGAGAAATTGAATACAACACAATCTACAATAAGAGAAGAATACGCACGCAAGAAGACGAACCACATTTTCTTTCCATTACGAAATAAAATTAATATTTCACAATTTGAAACGTAAAGCCGTATCCGGTGTGTGTGTGTGAAAGTGCCGAATCGTGTAAAACTTTCCTATCGACGAGGACGAAAATTCTTCTACAAGAAAACGAAAACTGTCATTGCTTTCCTTTTTTTGCTCTCTCATTTCATGTACACCCAATTGGTAAGTCTTTTTTTATATATTATTGCGAGTATCTTTGCGAAAGAAAGGAGCAGGGTTTCGCATGAAATAGAAAAATTGTAATAGCTTCTCCTAGTAAAAAATAGTCTAAATGAGATAAAAAACTTTATTTAGAAAATTCGACGAATTTTGACACAACAGCTTTATCAAGAATGACAAACAGAATGAAGAGTATGGTATTATCATATCTGATTAAATGAATTAATAATGGCCTCTGTATCTCCATTAATAATTCATATAATCCGGATATGATAGATCTAATCATTCGTAAAAAAGTGTATCAGAAAGCAATAAATGAAGTATATCCTATTCATAAAGACTATAAAATATTCAACAGTTTAACATTCTGCGGCTCTGCAAGTACAAATATTAAATCCTTTCTCGTCAAACAAAATCTTAATATAACTTTCAAAACTTCTAATAAATTAGGTAAACATATTAAAATAATAAATCTCGTGTTGAAAAATCAAGTAAAGCAAGAATCTATAAACTCAATTGCGGTTCTTCTGATAAAATTTATATCGGTAGGACCTATAGGAGTTTTGGCATAAGAACATCTGAACATAAACGTAGCTTTGATAAAAATAAATCTGATTCAAATTATTCAAACCTCTTAATAAAAGAAACCATTCATTCAATAAAAACTTTGACATATTACATATAAAATCAAAAAGTTTAAAATTAGATCTCCTAGAAGAATTAGAAATAAATAGATACATACATTCGGACAAGCTTTTGAATGAGCAGGTAGATGTGAATTATTCACCCCGACTTAACTTGTTTAATTAGTTTTTATTACCTTTCATACTAACTGTACAATGGCTCGGTGTGGATTTTCCTGTTATTCATCCAACTTGTTCCACGATTTGTTTATAATACCATACTCTTCATTCTGTTTGTCATTCTTGATAAAGCTGCTGTGTCAGCGAAACGTCGACGAATTTTCTCAAATAAAGTGTAGATTAAAGTTAAACCTTGTGTTTTTTATCATTTATATCATGGATCTACATCAAGTAACGGCCTCCACAATTCAAAAAAATAGTCCACTAAATCGTCAATTAATCAGTAGTATTGCTTTCGAGTTACAGACAGAATGACTGCGATTTCTGCAGGCGCAACATGTACATCGACGTGAACGAGAATCTCGAATAAAAATCGAGTCTCTTCATTGACAAGTACCTTTTATGAAGCCGCCTGTTGCCGCTAGCAGAGTGTTATTTTATTAAGTTATAAACTTTCTTAGTTTAGTTACCAGCTATTAGAAATTATTTTCTTCTTGGGATCTTCTCAAAAAGCATTCGAGATCGACCGTTTGAGCACCCCTGAGCTAAACAATTTCTCTCGAGATCTGGAATTGTAGAGATCTTGCAAAATTGAAATTTCTTATCACCAGATCCCGAGTTGGCGATCTCGCTTAATTGTATTATCCTGATAATGGGCTGATAACCCAAAACAGAAGTGGAGTTTTAATATATTTTTGTGAAACCATTGCAGAGGGTTTCAATTCATTATTTAATCATCATGGTTCACCAGGTGTTAAGCGAGAATCCCATATATAGTTGATGAGGTTATTCAAATATTGGTGGATGAGTAACTAATTAGATAACAATCAATAACAGAGTTGATGAATAGGTGATTCCATATATACTTGTTTGTTTGTTTTTCCTTTAACGTGCTCTATTTCTGCCTTTCAGCTAATGACACGCCGGGGAATTCTGTCACCTCACTAACCCGGGTATTTTTCTGAACCCCTCTCGTATCGAGGGAAGGGATCTTTAATGTCCAACACATCTCTGTTAGACAGGACTGACAGCTTTACATCTCCTCCGAAAGATGGACACTCAAGCGATTCCCAGAATCCGAGAAATCGCACCGACTTTGTGGGGATTGAACCCAGGTAACTCTGCGTAGGAGACGAGCATTATATCCCATACACCACCGAGCCGGCTCCCTATATACTTACTTCAATAAATGATTTGACGAAGTTATATGAGATTTTTTAGGCGAAAGGAAGGTTTCGTGAAGAAACTTGTCGTTTTCTACATCAAATATTTTCGATACGATTGAATTTATTCAAACGTTATTAGAAATTTTCTATCAATTCCAAATAAAACCGGAAAAAAGATAATACTTACAGGGTTTTTACGGACGAATTTTTTATTGAGGTTTAGTGCCCAGCAAGTTCTTACCTGCTTAAATCGGCGCTTAGGGTGAAATTAACCCTATTTGTATGTGGGTGCGAATGAAAACAGCGGAAGAGAACTGGAAAATAAGCCTGATGGAGTTGGCTTCGCCCTGTTGGAATCGTTAGCCATTAAAAATAAATTACAACCTATACAACCGCTAGACCTAAACTTTAATTTACTTTATTATTTCGGTAATCCCAGAATTTGTTCGTTCTCTGATATTCCCATATTTTCATTAGCATTAAGACGGTCATAAGGTTTTACGGTTGGCATAAGTGAATTAGTAGGACTAGCATGGGATGTTACTTTAATTTTGTCCCAGATTCTATTCAATTAAAGATATACACCCCAAAAAATCTAGAGAACTCCTGTTAATATAAATAAGTTTCGAGTTAGATGTTTTACTTTGACCAAAATATTTTGCTTTCACTAAGAAGTAATCACAACAAAATATCCGAAGAATAATAAATTTATTATTTATTTATTTTATAGTTACGAATTGAAAAACTCTTCTGTTTGAAACTTCCTTTTATACGAGGTATGTTAATTAAGTTCGCGGAAAAGTGTCCGGAAGGTACATATATACTTGAAAATGCCTCTTATATTACTTCACAATAGTCTCCCTCGAGTTGGATCCACTGGCGCCACCGTTGAACCCACTGTTGGAAGCTCACCCTGAACCCCCCGAAGATAGGTCCCACAGAACCGCCGTCGTGATGCTTTGGACTTTCGAAACTCCGTCAAATCTGTTTCCTTTGAGGTACGTCTTCAACTATGGGGACAGATGGAAGTCATAGGGTGTCAGATCTGGACTGTGGTGTGGAAGTGTTGCAAAGCCGCTTTTGTTTTAAAAAATCACGATCTGCGAATGACGAAAGGGCCGGAGAATTGTTTTGATGAAGCACCCATCCGCGCTCTGCCAATTCGGGTCGTACAGGAAACACACGAGCCTTTAGACGTTTCAAAACTTCAATGTAGAATAATACTGCGTTGATTAACTAACCTGCTGGAACGTACTCGTGGTGTACAATTCCAATAATATCGAAAAATGCGAAGAGTGAATATTTCACTTTTGATTTTGACATTTTGGCCTTTGTGGAGAGCTTTACCCACTGCATTCTCTGTTTTTTGGTCTCAGGATTGTATTTGATGACCCACGACTCGTCACCAGTGATAGTCAATTCGAGAAATCATGTCTCTCTCTTTCTGCTCAACTGTGAGCTATTTGAGAACCATTTTCGCACACAGCTTACGCTTCCCTAAATCTTCGTGTACCATCTGCCGGATCGTCTCCTTGTTAATGCATTACTCGTCTTTCGCTTCTGAATCTCTTTCTCCAATGGTAGGCAGCTGATTTTTTTCAGACAATCGTCCTTATACACGTCGGTTAACTGTTTCATTATTTCCACGGAAGTTACGCCGCGGTTCACCAAAAATTTAATCACTATTCCTTGTTCAGTTATTTCATCACTCATCTTCACGACGGTGGTTCAAAACAAGTCGATGTTCAGAGGACAATAAAACACGAAGTATACAACCGATCAACACGAAACTTGCACAGGCTGACGCAGAAATGAATTCGGTTTCTAATGACATGCGAACGCTGCAGAGTTACCAACCGACGCAGCATTGCCAACTTCCGCGAACTTATTGACATACCTCGTAATTTGAATTCTTTCCGAAAAGTTCATTTTTTTTATTCAGGAAATGGAATAGTTGTATCTTTAAAACTTGTGGTTTCTAAATTTAATCAAGTATGTAAGACCCTGTGTAGTTCACATTATATTTGGAAAAGGTTGAGAGCCTAAACTATCATGGTATCAAATTTTTCCTCATTTATATCAGTGACATACCAATACTAGTGTGATTACTAACTCAAACTAGAAAGTTATTAACAAATATAAAAAAACAGGATCGAGGCCGCAACAATTTGAAATGATATGCTTGGCTAAATAAATTGAGCTATCTTAATTAGACCACTATCTCCACATAAGATGAAGGAAACAATGAAAAAAATTATATAAAACCAAGAAAAGGTATTGATGAATCCACATATTCTTTCCTCCACCTTGCCTGTGATAAAAGAAAATATTGTGCATGCAGTCTCCCTAGGTCAGTTTTACCACTACACGCTGACCTCTAACTGGTGAGCTCCAATAAAAGTTCTGTCACCCAAAAAAAATGGAAGACAACGATTGGTTTACCAATTGGTTTATAGAGTGGTTTATGGATTTGATTGGTGCTTGGTTTGTGGACTAAATCGTAGCTTGGTTTATGGATTTTCCTTTTATCTTCGTCAGAATATATCCCCTTATGCTCCGCTAATGGAGTATCAACTTATTAACCCGTGTTATTAACGTAAGAACTTGAGTATCTTGAATTACTCAGCTTACTTTCTGTTTCATTTAAAACTTTATCAGATGTTAGAACTAATCATTGACAGGGAGGTTTTCGAAAAAACTGGAACTGTTCTAATCAGGTTTTAGGTTTATCCACTTCATTGTGACAGGAATTCAGGGTGAACTTAAAATAGGAGCTGTATTTGAATATCTCTCTTCGGTAGATGACACGGTTTGGAAGGATGGTTTAGTTTATAAACTCTTTGAAGTAGTTCAATGTGGAAAAATTGTGAAGTTGATTGAAAATATGTTATGTGATAGAAGACTTCGAGTTTTTATCGGTGAGAAAAGCCGTAGATTTTACACTCTAAAGTTGATGTTTCCAATAGAGTTCTCGTAGAAGATCTTCTCAAAAGGGTTGCAGATTTTCGATATAAGTAGGAAAATTTGGTGTACATTAAATCGTCTCAGGAAAGGACATGGTTGTAGTAATTGCATGTTGTTCAAATGGAATACTGTAGAAAGTCCGGCATGTGAATGTGACGCAGCTGAAGAAACAATAAGTCCTCGATTGTCCTATTTACCATTTTAAGGATGATTTCCAAGAAATTCATTCCGTTTCAGATAATTTCATTAACTGGGTTGAGAACTTCAAGTCTATTTAGGAGATTAGTTTTGAATTTTGAGGTTATTATGGGCTACACCCCCGAATGGTGTATGAGATGTTCCCTGTTGAAAAACAGCGGAGCATTAGTTGTGTTCTTAGATTAGGCTGGGACTGCACCCCCTCTGGGCTTCACTCCCATGGTGTATGAGATGTTCCCTGTTGAAAATCAGCGGAGCATTAGTTAAGACAAGGGCTGCACCCTCTAAGGGCTTTATTGCCATGCAGCAGAGAATTAGTTAAGTTCTTAGGTAAGCGAAGGGCTACTCCCCCGTAGGGCTTCATTCCCAAAAGGTGTATGAGATGTTGAAAAACAGAGGAGCTTTAGTTGAGTTCTTAGTTAGTTAGTTCAGACATATAAGAGTTAGGTATGTTTGATGAAATATTTTTCTGTTGGTTTTTTCTTTTTTATTGTTATAGATTTTTCCTGTACCAAACACCCTTTTTTTCCAACCTCGTCTTCGTGAAGAAGTCCTGGAAATCATGGAGTGCAACATGAGAATGAGAGATTGAAGCTGCTAAGCAGAAAAATTTTTGATACTCTTTTTGTACACACGACCCTAACACAACATAAACAGACAAGCTATTGCTAGTGTAATAGCGACAGGAATAACGATTTTTTTCACAGGTTTTCTCACTCGTTTATTGAATCATAGGCAAGATAGTATATACCCTGCTACATTTCCTGTGCTCACACTTTAGGGGCAATCGAAGGAGGCATGATGCGAGTTTGGATGCCTGATGAAGGAACGGGATTGATTTGTTTTTTTCGCTGGTATTGTATTTATTAGCTTGTTTTTTACGATTGTGTTTTTTTGACACACGTCGAAATTATAGATATTAACATTTATTGTAAATACAGTTATTCGAATTTTTGTAAATCATCTCTTTCAAAGGAATATATATACATACAGGGTGCTTCAACGAAAACTAAACAGAGGCTATATCTAACAAGATATTAATTTCTGATCAAAACGCAAAACCAAGTCAATTTTCGTTTCAAGGGGGACAATTTTGCCTGAAATATCAACTCCCTAAGCGGAGATTGCAATCCTTGAACATTTTGAATAGGGAAGATGGGTCGAGTGATGACTCAAAAGAAAGGTGGTATCTTTGTCTACATTGTCTTGAACGAATTTCTATTTTTAATTGAGAACTGTAAAAGATACAGGGTGAGCAACTGAAAGATAGGGAAGACTATTTCCCTGAGACTATTCAAGTTTCAGTGAAGTAAAATGGAACAGATCCATGCTGATCAATGGCAGTCATCATCAACTACCATCCTCATCTCGAATTTCAACCCCTGGAGCAGGGGTGACAACCCTTGAAAATTTTGGAGAGGGTAGATGGGTCGAGTGATAACTCGAAAGAAAGGTATTATCTTTGTCTGTATTTCCGTGAAAGAATTTTCAATTTTGATTGAAAACTGTAGAAGATACAGAGTGAGCTACTGTAAAATAGAGGACACTGTCTATCGCTCTGAGCTATTCAAGTATTAGTGCGAAAAACTGGAATTGATTCATTTTAGTTCGGAAGCTGTCATCTTCCGAAATCACCCGCATCTCGAATTTCAATCCCTAGAGCAGGGTTAATATTTCGAACCAGTGATACCTCAGGGCGATAGATAGTCTCCTCTATTTTTCAGTAGCTCACTCTATATCTTCTACAGTTGTCAATCAAAAATGAAAATTAGTTCACGGGGATTCAGACAAAGATAATACCTTTCTTTCGAGGTATCACTCGACCCATCTACCCTCTTTCAAATTTTCAAAACTGATCGAAGATAAAGATAAGGTTACATCTGCAAAAATGTGGCACAATATCTTATGCTTTGACATGAATGATAAAATACAGGATGTTCCATATGAAAAAATCAAGATATGATGTTTTTAAAATTACAATATTCAATAAATTTCTATTGTATAAAATGAGGAAAATCTATTTCAATCAATCAATGAAGCTGTCCTTGGGCAGTAAAAAAACGAAAGGAAAAAATTATTCATTCTCTCTGGCCGAAAGAGCATGCGATGATGTGAGAGCCTATTTTCATGACTTTTACGGAAAAAATATTGTGACGAAACTACTCACCAGAAAAACTTATTACTTAAAGACATTATAGCAGCGTTTAGGACGCTCTTGAATCTTCAACAAAAAATTGGTCTTCCAATCCTCCCAAGTTTTCCTTATAGAAAATTGTGACACCCGGTTTACTTCAAAACAAATTGCTGAAGAAGATTTTCACTTTCAAAATACAATACCATTCGAACAAAAATGAAATCTTCAAGAGTGTACGAACTACAGAGCACGGCGTTACTGGTGAATCACCTAGTATATCCATAGAAGAGATTACGGACTCCCATACCTATACCCCGCGGAACACAGGTTAAGAAACACTGGGTTAGGTTATCATAGCCATTTTCAGCTTATAGCATTTGGTGCGTTTATCACAAAACTCTATGTTGAAAACCCATTTTCGACCGATGTACTAAACGCACTAACAAATATGACGCAATAACTCAAATTGTTTACATACGAATGTCATGGTATTTTTGACTGCTGAAGTACTAACGTAGCGGTGAGTACAATATCACAACAGATGGCACTAGTAATACTGTTTTTTTGAAATTGTTCAGTTACTTTTGGAATGGAGGATGTAGTACAGTTGAAGAATAACAACAAGACTGCAGACTCAATTAAGATATATTCGCAAAATTGTAATGCCTGTTGCTGAATTGAGGATAAAAACAAATACGGCTTTTTTATTCTTCAAAATGATGCCGTTCTGTCAACAAGTGTTGTGTACTCATTTTATCATCACGTTTCGTTTGCATTTTCAACAATTCCATGAATCGCGATCCAATTATAAATCGTTCTATCCCTTCTAGACGACCTGAATCAAATTCAGGCAGAATCCTCCGCCATTCCGCCGCAAGAATTCCTCCCTAGTTTACATTTCCCGAAACAATTTAAATTGTATATCTCGTCCATTCGGAAAACCAACATTGGGAGTTATATTTGCGTAAGTGAATAAAAATATGTTTTTGGGTCACTTCGCGGAATGATAAATGCGCCCAGGACTCGGGATGTCTGCTGCCGGGGCGGCAGTCGTGACCTTTTTGTTTCTCTTTCGGTAATTAAAACAAATGATTTCAAGTTACGAGAAGGTCCGCCGACTGCTGCGCCACACTCGGCCTAGACCGGAAACGATGGCAGACAGGGACGGAAGAGATTTTCCCCCCCGCTTTGAAACTGAGCATGTTAAACGTTGCAAAAAATTCACTAGATCGCTAAGAATTATCATGAGTCTTCTTTGACGTCAGATCGAGTGTATACAAATATGAGTTAGCGGGGACGTGATGCCCTGAAACAGAGAGAAACAGCTGCTAAGAATAACAAACAATGGATTCCTCTCAATCAAAAATAAATTCAGTATAATAGACAATATTATCTTAAGAATTATCACAAGACAGTTTAAAATGTAATTCAATGAATCAATTGTAAATTTTATATTTATTCTCGACAAAAAAAGGCGAAAATAACTATCGAATTGTTTTTAAAATGGTGTATGTCACATTGGAAAGAATTCTTCAAAACTAAGATAATGCATTCAACATTATTATAAAGAGTGTTTCAAGTAGACAATCATCAATTTCTACAAGAGATTTCTCATTATTCATGAAAAATGCCCACACACCACAGAAATTGTCGAATCACCTGGTATTCTGAATTCCATAATCGATTAAGCAGTTCGATCGCAGTTTCTTTGTCAACATGTTTTTGAACATATGAGGGGAAAAAAATCTCATCTATGTAGTAACATTTGTTTCCATATGATCTCAAACACGTCTAAAACAAGAATGAGTTTATTTGACTATCAGTATTCATTCAATTTCTCTTCAGTTTTCACGCTAAATTAATGCAAGTTTTCTGCGTTTCTTGTTGATTTTCGAATCTTTCAATTTATTGTAATGGCTGCTGAAAGCCCTGGACGCTATTTGAGTAATCATGAAGTGGTAAGAAGTGTAACGCTTCTAGATGAGGGGCGAAGCCAACGTTACGTGGCTAACTTGTTGAGTGTTAACCAAAGCACTATATCAAGAGCAATTAATCGGTACCACGAAACAGGGGAATAAGGAAGAAGGGCCGGACAGGGAAGAAATCGGATAACAACACCAGTTGATGATCGTTGGCTTCGTTTAACTGCACTAAGAGTTCGGCACTGTACGGCTAGAATGCTACAAAATGAACTTGCATTTTCCAGAAATGTGCATATTTCATTGAAAACTGTTAGGAACAGGCTCAAAGAAGACGATATCAGACCAAGGGTGGCTTATACTGGCCTGCGTCTCACCAGTGAGCATCGAGATGCAAGACTTCCATTTGCGAGGGAACATTCAAATTGGGGTATTCCAGAATGGTCGAATTTTTTTTTTCCGATGAGTCCAGGTTCTGTCTAGTATCAAATGATACTTCGGAGGGGGCTCAGTAATGGTAGGCGGAAGCATTTCTTTACATGGTCCAACTGAATTAGTCCTAGTGAATAATGGAAGAATGACAGCGGCCAGATACATCGCAGATATCCTTGAACCCCATGTGGGCCCATTGATTGGCGAAAACTTCATTTATATGCATGATAATGCTCGGCCTCATGCAGCTAGAGTAGTTACAGAATTTCTGCAAAATGCGGAAATTGATATTTTAAGATGGCCAGCCAGAAGTTTCGGCTTGAATCCCATAGAACATGTTTAGAACAACATGGGGTGGCAAATTCAGCAACGTAGGATGCCTTGTAGAACACTCCAACAACTAGGAAATCTGCTTCCTGAAATTGGGAACTCAGTGACTCAAGAGTGTATCCAAAATTTGTTTGAGGGACTTCAGAGAAGTATACTGGCAGTAATTAGAGCCAGGGGAGGGAACACTCGATTTTGAAAATGATTAGTAACCATTCGATGCTAGTTGATTGGTCTCTTCGCGAATGTTTGAAGATGGTAGAATTTTTAAATTTTTCATTAACTCGAGAATTGTTGATATCTTCCATCATAAACTCATCTCTTTTGAATGATATCTTCCTATTTTACACTTCTAAAAGTTACCAAGCGACTCTTGAATGGCCAACCTAGAAATTTATATAGTATTGTCGTGAAAGTTGGGTGATGCGACAATTTTTGTTGGCAGTGTATGTCTATGTTTAGATTATTTTTCATTTTTGTTAGTAACTCTGATAGTTTTGAAGGGATCTAACTTCAATCTGCAGAAAAGAAATATTTTCACTCATCAATTCTTTAGATGTATCCAGTAGTCAATATTTATTGGAAGGTGAGCTAAACACCTCAAAAAAGTCTAGGAACACTTACCAATATCTTCAAAATATGAATTTGATGATTCGAATTTAAAGAAATCTTTCGGTTTTTGTTAGGATGTATTGTATATAATGTATTCTGACGAAAACAAAATAATATTTGACTTCTCCAAAGCACCTATTATAAAAAAAATTTGAAATTTAAAAATGAGGAAATTTGGTAAAACACAAAAACAAACCTGAACTAATATTTTCGAAACGATATGGAAGCACTTATATTTTCCAGTACCCAGAAGGTCCACCTCTGTTATTAATGACACTTTGGCATCGTCGCGGCATGCTCAATAATAAATTTTTTATTACATTTAGGCCTAAGTCATTCCAAGCCCCCTGCACTGCTAATCGAAGCTCCTGTTCATGATGAAAGACGTTTTGACGCAGCAGATTTATTTTTAGGGTGTCCCACACATGCTCGATGGGATTCAGATCTGTGGAGCAGGATGGCCACGGTAGAAGATCGATATCATTCTCTTCAAGAACTTTCAAGACAACTTTTGCACGATGAGGAGGGGCATTATATCGTTGGAAGAGTGGATTTTGACCCATTGTTTGGAGATACGGTACCACTACAGGTGAAACTATCTCATTTGCGTAAGAATTTCCCGTGAGGTTGTTCTGTATGAACACGAGGTCAGTTCTTCGACCAAGGCGTATACCTCCCCAAAACATCACTGATCCGCCTCCCTGTCTAACAACTTCTCGTGCATGCTGGAGCCGGTTTCGCTTTCCAGGTTCGCTCCATATTCGAATTCTTTCCGAATCGGGATAATAACTAAATCCAGATTCATCACTGAAGAGAACTGTGGCCCACCTCTCTTGATCCCAGTTTACGTGTTCTTGGCACCACGCTAAACGAGTAGCGCGATTTCCATGGGTCAGTTGTGAAACTCTTAAGGGACGTCTGGAGTAGAGTTGACCTTCGTGCAGTCGATTTCTCACAGTTTGGTCGGAAATTTGTACATTATGAACTCGTGATAGCTCTTGATCTAATTGAGATGCTATGGTAGTACGATCTCTTCTGGCTTGTAAAACCAAAAATCGGTCTTGGGCGACTGCAGTAACTCTGAAACGACCTGTATGGCGTTTTTCTACGCTACCTGTTTCATTGAAACGCGACCATAAACGGTTTATGACACTTGAGCTACTTTCCAGACCCTTTCCGCTGTGAGCTCCCAGCTTGGAGCATGCCAACGGCTCGAATCACAAAACTTGAATCTTTAATTTTTATAAAAAAAAAACTAAAATCTGTTGCGGCACTCTACATAATTTGGTGAGAAATTGATGCAGGTATTCATTTCTTGAAAAAAATCATCCATATTGATCGTTCTGGATACGATATATCGATATTCAGAAGTGTTCCCTAGACTTTTTCGAGGTGTCTATATAAGAAGGCACGCATTTTTCGAAGCGATTGAAGTCAGGGTAAATGATCCGTAATAAAAAGGTGGGAGCGTAGGTGTTTTAATAATTATTATAAACAAAAACTGAAAAAGAAGCCTCTTCGAGTAGTTTTCACCTCATTTTCAGTTTGAACACTCGGATAAAAATTCTAGTATATTGAGTATTTTAATCCACCGGGAAAAGAGAGAGGTTGATTCTCCTACTCAGTTAAAAGTGAAAGATTAAAATTCAATTTTACTTAAACTGGAAGGACGATAGCAAAACGAGATGAAAGGGGTAAATAATACTCCTTCAACTGTCACAAACAAAAATACCTTCTCCTTTAAACTAATGAACTGAAGTAGGTGTTCAAAATAACCACTCATTTCTGCACATACTGTTAGGCGGAGATTCATTGAATCCAACACTCTATTGAAAATGCCTGGCATTTTTTTAGTCCTTCACATATATTCAAGTGCGTGCTTGTCATATATGTGTGGTAACAACAGGTTTTGAGTATTCTTGACTATTGAAATTCCCCCAGACGAAGTAGTCTACGAGATTCATATCGGGGTAACGTGGAGGCCAAGCTACAGGACCCCTTCTATCAATCCATATATCGAAATATGTTTAATTCGAACGATCGTTCGACTCGTACAACTAAATCTCACGGTGGGTGCAGCATTTTCATACGAGAGGACATGGAGATAGTCGAATATGAGTTGGTAAAACAACATTGCCAGGATGTTGATATGGAATGTGCATGCGCGGTAAGCAGTGTAAATAAACTGATTATTTTATGTATGTATCGGTCGCCCCTGGGAGTCCATGATGTGTTTTTGGAAAAACTAGGTTTGATCTTGGAGAACATCGATAAAAATTTCAATATGTACAGAATTGTATTGTGTGGAAATTTTAATATATGCTTGTTGCATGATTCTAATGAAGCATCTATTTTTTTGACGTTATTCACGGGAACAATTTAATTCAAACAATTTTTACTCCAACTCGTGTAACGAACACCTCCCGGTCTCTAATACATAATATCTTTGCGAATGATGCTGAACATCCAAAGGGCGAGGTGATTGTAACGGCTCTTTCTGATCATCATGTCCAATTGATCAAAACTAATGCGGAAGCTAAATTATCGAATTTTCGCCCATATTTCAGGAAATGTTATTCAAGAACCCAATTAATTCAGTTTTCGCAAAATCTCGCCAGTCGAGACTGGGGAAACATATACAGATAAGAGGAACCTGATAATGCTTATGACTTGTTTATAGGAGAAATCAAAAGCTTGGATAAAATAATTTTCACCCCTAAATTATGTAAAGGAAAATCTAACCCAGCCAAACATTCATGGATTACATCTGGCATTCAAAATTCTTGTAAAACAATAATGTGATCAAGGGTATACTATCGAAGTCCTTTTATAATTTATACTGTTGGATTCTGAAGAAAGATATCAAAGAGGTCAAAAGAATGGCGGATGAGCATTTAATCCGAACTTCATATAATAATGGCAGGGGGACATGGCAGGTCATTCACAAATACACAAATCAATCTGCACAAAAACAAACCATGCTAGAAAAACTAACAAACAACAATAACACTAATTCTGCTGCAATAAACAAAATAAATGAACATTTCATAGACATTTGTCCGCAAATAACCGATGGGAAACACTATCATCCCAAAGTTGAGAACATGATTGGTGACGCAATATTTTTGAATCCTACAACACCCTTAGAGATTTTTGACATCATAAAATCGTTAAAAAACACTTCCTCGGTAGGCTTTGATGAAATCCCGGTGAAATTGATCAAACATGTTGCTCACATAATAGCTGATCCTCTATGTCATATTGCTAATCTCATCTTGAGTGTGGCACTTTTCCAAAGAAACTAAAAGCCGCTAAAATACTCCCTATTTACAAAAATGGAGACTGTACAGCTATAAATAACTATAGGCCTATTGCGATATTGAACAATTTCCGCAAAATTATAGAAAAAATCATTTATTCCAGATTTATTATTTGGAACGAAAAATGATTCTCTCGGAGACGCAAAATGGGTTTAGACGAGGTATAATCACAATCAGAGCAATATATACAGCGATATGTGCTACTTTGGAATCTTTGAACGACTATAGACCTGTAATAGCTATAACATTGGATTTGAGTAAGGCCGTCTATACCGTTGAAAAACCTATTCTGTTGAAAAACTTGAGTACTATGGCATTAGAGGAGTTGCACTGAAATCAATAGAAAGTTATTTATCAGATAGAAGTCAGTATGTAGCCATGAAAGACCGTGATGGAGATTTCCAAACATCTTCAATGCTAACTACCAAGCGGGGAGATCCGCAAGGATCGATTCTTGGGCCCCTATACCTTATAATTTACAACGATCTGTCAGGCCTCATTGTAATTTGCTTGTCCAGTTTGCAGATTATACAAATGTTTTCATGAAAGGTGCCGATGAAAATGAACTCATACAGAAAGTCTCCAGCAATCTTACAGACTTAGAAGAATACTTCAATATGAATAATTTTGAAATTAACACCAAAAAACTCAGATTCTAAAATTTGAAAAAGAAAACATAGAAACTGTTGAAGACATGTGCTTCCTAGGTGTTACCATTGATTCTAGACTCGGCTGGTCAAATCACGTTCAACGAATGGGTGGGAGCGAATTATTCTTATGTCCTTCGTTTGATCAGCTCACAGGAGAACTTTAATACTTCCCTGATATCATTTCGGGCAAACGTCGAGGCGCATCGTATTTTCAATCTACAAAAAAAAACGCCTAAGATCTATGCTAAACCTAAAACAAGGTGAGAGCTGTAGAGACCATTTTATCAATTACAAAATACTGACCCTACCGGCTTCATACATTCATGAGGCAGTAATGTTTGTGAGAGATAATCTCAATCTTTTCTACAACAATGAACATGGTAATATAACTCGAAACAAAGAAAACCTCACAACTATCAAATACACTAGAACTCACCTGCAAAAAAATGTAAATTATGTAATAATAAAAATGTTCAACAAACTGCCAGTCGTGCAACGCATCCAACCGCCAAGAATACTCAAAAACTACCCTTTGAGCAAGCTCCATACAGCATATAGGATTTTCTCGATCTTAGATTGTGTTAAAAGCCATGTAACAAATCCTCTACAAAAAAATTCTCACGTAGATCTCTCATTTTGACTATTTTATTGTGTGGGTCGTTTATATCCTGTGCCATATTCTACGCCTATGTCATATTTTGTGATATTTATACTGTAGTGAATGGAAAAAATAAATCTAATCTACCAAAAAAAAAAAAAGATTTCTCACTAATAGTCTGAAATGTGTTCTGTAGGAAATCATGGTATGCTAGCGAATTCAATCTGTTGAATAGAATTATAATCGGCTAAACATTGATAGAAAACTTTTTTTGGTGGCTATCCTCAATGATCTCATAATTGTTTTCTGCAGTCCATACGTGATCATTGTGGAAATTCATTATAACTTTTCGCGTGAACCATGCTTCGTGTGTATAAAAAGAATATCCACAAAATTCGGCATTTTCCACACATATTTGTAGTGGCCTTCTTTATCGATCTAGAGTTTTCAGATTGAGGGATATTGAAAGCCAAGCTACAAGACCACCTTCACCAATCCGTCTACTGAGATATGCTCGAATCAAATGATTCCTCACTATCAGTCCAAAATGCTAAAGAGCACACATAGTACATAAGCAACATGATTCTTCTATTCCCACAAAGCACATAATCGTAAAAATCAACCAAAGTGTTATGCAGGAGTTCTAGGTCTGCTAGAGGATACAATCTGTTAGGTGAATTTACTGACCCCATCAACCCGCCATCATACGAACCGGTTCAAACATTGATAGAACTTTCTTTGGTGGCTACGCTCAATTTTCTCATGGAGATTTTCTTCAGCACATACTTGATTGTTGTAGAAATTAATTATATCTTTTCGTAAAAACCATGCGTTTGTGAACGAAATATTACTATAAAATTCGGCATTTTCATCACATCTTTGTACGGGTCGACAAGAACATCTATGCGGATGAAACAGCCCCTCCCCTTATTGCGCGTTAACTTTGCCCGTCACGTGGACAAGAGCTCAGTTCTCAATGAACCTTTGAAGCTTCAAGAAGAACTAAGCGAACAGGACCGTATCTTGCAAATTTCACTTTAATATTTCTAAGTTTTGGTTCGTTTCCAACGTCATTCATTTCATGGATCGAGGAGGGATGCAGAAGGAATCTGTAATTTCTTTGGGAAAGTTTCAGGAACGTGTAGCTGTCGCAAGAGGAGTAGGTTTACCAGCTGTGCAAAAAAATTCGAGCAAATTGAAGGAGAGTGGAGATGGAAAAAATTAAACTCCCGATAAAGAGAGAAGAAAATCAGAGAATAAAACAGATCTCAATGACTTTGATAGAGCTCTGCTTCGTTAGTTCGTCTTCAATTCTTACGTCGTCGATATAATCGTATCCTTATTAAAGCGAATCCATCAAAAGTTCGTCGATGAGAATGAATATGCAGGATTACGAGAGAGCATTCGAAAAGTTCTGAGAGGAATAAGGTTCCGTTGGATTAAGACGAGAACGAATAGAAAGCTGCTTATGAAAAAGCTGAAATACAGCAAATACGTTTGAAGTTTCCAAGAAGCATCAAACGATACCGTCAAGGAAAGAGTCCAATTATTTACATGGACGAAATATATATTCGTTCCTCCCATACACACATGAAGGTTCGGAGTGACGAGACAAACGACGTCGTAAGTCAACATGTTTCAAAAGGACCAAGACTGATAATTTTGAACGCAGGTTGTAAATGTGGATTCCTACGAAAAGCATATCTGGCCTTCGAGTCCAATTGTATAACCGGTGATTATCACATTGATATAAATTTGGCCACCACGAAAAATGGTTGAGAGAAAAACTCATTCCAAATTTACCACCGAAAAATGTAATAGTGATCGATAACTCCCCATATACTAACAGAAAAACACCCGAACATAGCTTCCCAAAAAGAAGAAATTAAAGAGTGGTTGCAACGTCGAATTATTGCCTTCGAAGATGGGATGCTCAAAGTAGAACTTTGTAATATAATTGAATAGCATAAACCCAAATATAAAACGTATGCTACTGTCAAACTCCTGAATGATCAGGGCGACGATGTACTTAGACTTCCCCCATATCATCCTGAATTAAACCCGATTGAGAAAGTTTGGGCAGCCATGAAAGCTTATGTAGCTGACAGGAATATTGATTAAGCGACAATACGCAAAAAATTGAACAATGTTCTATGGATAAAGAACCTATGATGGATGAAGTTATCGACAATTTCAAGCGGACGATATTGATCAAAACAGCGAGTCTTCTAGTTCTGACGAATAACTATCTGACATAGAAAATTTTTCGATATTTAACTCATTTTGTGTTTCATATTTGAATTGTTTGCAGAAATTATCTTGACAAATAGATTTTTTGCCATTTTGAATGAATTTGCATTATTGAACTGACAACCAGGTGAATCTGAATAATTCGTCCTCACCATAGCGCAATACGATTATCTTCTCCTTCTTCTTCTTCAGCCATCTGTCATTCAACTCTGAACATGGGCCTTCCCCAGTTCTCTCCCACGGTCTCTGTTCTGTGCTACCTGATACCAGTTGAACCATCCAATGCGTTTCAGGTCATCTCCCCATCTAATTGGAGGGAAACTTCTTTCTGTTTTTCCCAAATATGGTCTCCATTTTTATATTTCGGCATTCCATCTGCCATCTACTTGTCTTGCAGTATGACCCGCGATGCCCCATTAGAGACTAGTAATTTCTTCTCTGACATCGCGAACTTTTGTGACTTTCCTTATCCATGTGTTTGTTTTCCTGTCTGTTAGTCTTATTCCAAGCATCCTGAGTTCCATTGCTCTTTGTGTTGTGCTAACTTTTGCCATTATGGCTCTAGTTAGTGTCCATGTCTGGCAGCCGTAAGTGATTACAGGCAAAATACACTGATTGTAAACTTTAGATCTAAGGTAATGTGGTATCTTAGGACTTTGAATGACCCATTTAAATTTTCCAAATCCAGCCCAAGCAAGCAAACTCTTCTCGCAATTTCTGCTGTTTGATTCTCTCTATTAAGTTTCAGTATTTAACCTAGGTGAACATATTCATCTACCATGTCCAAAGAGTGTACGCCAACTGTAACACAGCTCTACAAAATTTTTTTTATTGTTGCCCTGGATATCATCGCAAATTTTTATGTTTTCAAGTGCCCAGATTACGAATATATTCATGAAAGTTCTCAATGTGCTCGTATTATCATGATTTTTGCATTTCTTATATTTTGAACAATTATAAGCTTGTTAGAAATAAAATTTAATTTTCCAGTCATGATTAGGCTTCTGCGCAACTTTTTCGCGCATACAAACATCACCTGATCCCCACTCTCAGACCCCTTGCTCCACAGAACAGCTGAGATCTCAGTGTCATGGATTAATATTTTGTTTCAATTACTGAATGTCCATTCTTATATATTTGTCTTCTAGTCTAAAATATGAGTTCGTCACGAAGAAAGTGTAAATATTGTAGTGATTTATTTTCTTATATTTGCGGTGTTTATATACCAAAAAAACAAAAAAGAAATATCACAGACTTTGTCAAAGACACTTATGTTGAATATTTTGGTTTCAAAATGGACAAATTAGGTAAACCATGGGTTCCTAATAAAGTTTGTAAGTCCTGTGTTGAGTCTTTAAGGTTTTGGAAAAAAGGTGAACGTTCTGGATTAGACTTTGGTATTCCTATGATCTGGATGGAGGCTACGAATCATTTAGATGATTGTTACTTTTGCGTAGTAGATGTTAAAGGTTTTAATCGAAATCAAACGTGGAGATACCCAGACTTACGGTCTACGAAATGTCCGGTTCTACACAGTGAAAATCTCCCTCGGCCCATATACATTTCAAAAGTAATTCGCATGCCCTCAGAAACAATGATGTTACCAAATTCACAGAAATCGGGACCATCTACTAGTGGAAGTGAATGGGAAGGTAAACATCTACGCCAAAGTTATTTTCTCAAAATGAACTCAGTGATTTAATACGTGATCTCAATTTATAATAATAATAATAATAATAACAATATCTATTTATTTAGCAATCTGCTACTTAATCACATACATTACATGAAAAAATCAGCAAAGATTTCGAAAAGATAATTCAAAGAACAAAAAACATTTTCTTCAATCTAACTTTGAAGATCCTTACAGTGCTAGATGACTTAACAAAAGTGGCAACGTATTATAAGCTTTCAGACCCTCAATAAAAGTGACCTTTCCATGGCAGTTGAGGCATATCTCTCAATTTGAAAATCCTGAGCGCCGCGCAACCTGTAACACACTGACTCTAATCTTCGTTTTAGAAACTTTTGCAAATACAAAGGTGTTTTTTGTTTACTGTTTTGTAAATAAGAACCAGACAAGATTGAGTCACAAGCTGCCGAACGCTCAGGAAATTCAGTTCTTTAAGCATAAAATTTATAGAGGTGCGCCTATTACATGTTAACAAAAATCTCATACATTTATTCTGAAGGAACTGTAACTGTTGAATATCTTTCTTATCACAAACACTCAAAAAGGAGCACAATAATTGAAACTAGGATATATCATACAATTATATACAATTCTTCTGCTCCAGAGTGAAAGTTTATTACACACTTTATAAAAATAACCGATTTTTTTCCCAATTTTTTGCATAAGACAGACACATGTTGAGACAGATTCAATTGGGGATCAATAGTCACTCCCAGATATTTAATTTCAGATACAAAATTGAGAGCCATGTCGCGAATTTTCAATACATAAACTTCACTCTTAAACTTACTACAATTAGCTTTAGAACCAAGTACCATACATTTAGTTTTGTTACTATTCAGTTTCAGTTTATTGAACATCATCCAGTCATTCATGATTTCCAGTTCCGCATTAATAACACCAACTACTTCCCCGAAGTCATCCCCAGAGACCGATATCAATGTGTCATCAGCGAACAAATTCACAAAAGAGTGTTCCAAGTACCTATTTAAATCGTTCATGTAAATAATAAAGAGAAGAGGACCGAGTACACTGCCCTGGGCATTTTCATATTTTACCTCCCTCTGCTGAGAGAAATTACCATCAATCAGAGTCCTCTGAGACCTACCCTCCAAAAAACATGCTAACCATTTCAACACAATTCCTCTAATACCGATTTTTTCACACTTTGTAATGAGCAATACTCTGTCAATTGTTTCAAAAGCTCTTTTAATGTCCACAAAAACACTAATAATGATTTTTCCGCTATCGATATCTTTTTTCCATTGACTGAACACCAGTTGGCACGCTGACTCACATGAGTGGCCACTTCTAAATCCAGACTGATTGACGTATATCAACCCATTTTCTTCAAGAAAATTACTAATCTGCTCACGAACCATAATTTCAACAATTTTGTCGACTGTGGGAAGCAAATTAATTGGCCTCAAATCATCAGGTACCGTTGGATTAGACACCTTTGGAATGGGGACAACAGTATTGCACTTCCAGTCAGAAGGCAAAGTACCAGTTTCAAGTGAAGTATTAACAATATCAATCAAAACAAGGATCAGAACTGTTAGCCTCAAGATTGAAAGAAAAAAAATTATTGGCACCAACAGTAACAATTACAACATACAGAACGCGAGAAAAAGAGTTATTACAATTTTTAGTGAAAATGAAGGATTAGTGTATTGTAATGATATCGCGAAGCTGCTTATAGACATGGGTTTAAAAGAGTACAAATCTACTGAATGGCGCCTTTTATTGATAGTTGCAAAAGAGGTTTAAAATGCGTCTTATTGCACAATGGAAATAAATTTGCATCAATTCCAATTGCCCATTCAACGAAACTCAAAGAAGAATATGAAAATGTAAAATTAGTTTTAGAGAAAATTAAATACTCTGAGCATCAATGGCCGATCTGTGTGGATTTAAAATGGTTAATTTTTACTTGGCCAACAAAGTGGATATACAAAATACTCTTGCTTGATTTGTATGTGGGATAGTAGAGCAAAGCAACTTCATTGGGAACAAGATGTTTGGCCTGTAAGAAATTCATTAACTGTCGGTAAAGCCAACGTAATAAGGGAGCCGCTGGTGAGCAGAGACAAAATCATATTTCCACCATTACATATTAAGTTAGGTTTGATTAAGCAATTTGTAAAAGCGTTGAACAAAGACGGAAATTGTTTCAATTACATTTGCAGAAAATTTCCGAAGCTTAGTATGGAAAAATTGAAAGGTGGAATATTTGATGGTCCTCAAATACGGCAATTGATGAAAGACTCAGATTTTATCAAAGTTATGACTGTTCCGGAAAGTAAAGCTTGGAAAAGTTTTGTGTTGGTTGTCGAAAATTTCCTAGGTAACCATAAAGCAGCAAATTATGAAGAAATTGTGCAAAATATGCAGACAAACTTTCAGACTTTAGGAGCAAATATGAGTATTAAGTTACACTATCTCCGCAATCATCTAGATAAATTTCCGGATAATTTAGGAAATTATAGTGAGGAACAGGGAGAGTGGTTTCATCAAGATCTAAAAGTGATGGAAGAAAGGTATCAAGGTCGATGGGATTGTCACATGATGGCAGATTACTGCTGGTCTTTGAAAAGAGATTGTCCCCTGAAAAATTATAGAAGAAAAGCTCATGAAAGGCGTTTTATGGAAATGTGAAATATATTTTCGAAATTTTCCTCTTTATTTACTTCGATGCATCCGAATTTCTCAAAACATAACTGACATTATAAATATATCTTGTTTCTTGTTTTACGATTTTTGTTATGTAAAATGAAAATAAAGATTTAAAAAGAAATCAGAGCAAATGCTACAAAATCATTGATAGTTTCACGAATTGTGTGCATAAATAGACCCAAAATCATTTTCATATCTAGGGCAACAAAACCATTGTAGACCAGTGAATCCTTCTGTTATCTTCTTTGTTAGTCATTGTTTTCGTCGTTATTTTTTGCGATGCTTCAGCTAATTCTGTAGTCATTTCTCGCAACTCTTCGAGAGTGGTGGAAATCAAAACAATATCATCGGCGTACCTTAGATGAATCAGTGCTTTTCCGTTTATGTTATCCCCTTTCCTACCCAACTCAATGATTTCAATACATCTTCTAATACTAGGTGAATAACTTCGGCGATATAACGTCTCCCTGTCTTACACCTCTCTGGATTTTTATAGGTTTGGTGTTCTAGTTTTACTATCAACGCGGATTGTTGATTGATATTTCGAAGGAAAAATACGAAAACCTAATTGTCCTTGCAAGGTACCTCTCCAAATGATTGAACTGAAAACATGTATTGAAAGAAAAATCATATGCTTCCGCTTAATCTCAGGGTCCGCCCCTGACTCTCGAACCAGAAGGAATATATGGCACTGCCCCCGGAATTAATGGGCCTCGTATGTAATTTCTGTAATTACAAGTTTGGCGTTGTGTCTGCTCTACATCATCTTATATATTATGCAACATACCATGAAGGAATTCCACTCGTGGAATCTCCATAACTGTGAGTCAACTTTGTGCGTATTGTTCGCACGAATTCTTCGAGGGAGATGTTTCGACAAACATATGTGCGCATCGAGAAAAATGAGATAATGTATGCTGCTGTTTTTTCAGTAACTGAAATTGACGATAGTCAGTAGCAATTAAGTATCTCCAAAATTGTATAAACGAGGTATCAATCCCTTTTCGAATGTTGAAAATGTTGGATTGTCCTATGTCCAGAGGGGTCGAATTATTGCTCTCGTTGAAGAAGGGTTTGACACAGAGGGATATAGCGGCCACAATGGGGGTATCACAGGGGGTGATTTAAAAAACCTACGCCCGATCCGTGGAGCTACAAACTCTGCAAAATAGGCCTAGAAGAAGTCGTAGGAAGATCACTTCTGAAGAGGCAATTTCTGGAAGCAAAAGACATCAGTGTTTCAGTCGAAACGATACGCCAAAGATTTCGTCCAAGTGGTTCATACAGCAGAAGGCTCTTAAGAGTTCCAGAGCTAACTAGACAATCAAAAATTAACAAACTCAATTGGTGTATCGAGCACCAAAATTGGAATATTGAGAATTGGAGAAATGTTCTTTTTCGGATGAGGCCACAATTGGTGTTCGATCAGATGACCGCCGGATTCGGGCCTAAAAGGGTCGTGGAAGATAAGCGAGCAGCAAGATAAATTCCGAAATAACGAAGGGGGCAGTGTGATGTTTAGGGTGGCATTATCCTGATAGTGTAACGGCTAGGAATTACGTGCACCTCTAGAGAGGTGCATACGGTGAAAATTTCACTTTTATGCAAGATAATGCTCCTCAGTATACCAGCAACTTCGCGCGACATTATATTGAAAGAGAGGGAATCCCTAGTTTGGCTAGCTTGCTCTCTAGACCTAAATCCTATTCAGAATTCATGGGATGATCTCAAAGGAAAAATTATATCGCGCCAGGATAATCCAAGAACCCAACAACAGCTCATATAAGCCGCCACAGAAGAGTGGAAGAATATCACCCCAGAGGAGGTCGAAAATCTAATACGAAGCATGCCTAGATGGATTCAGACTTGTACCAGGGCAAGCTGAGGTAATACAAGCTACTGAGGTCGAGAAAAACACCTATCCTGTGAGAAAAAATTTTCAATTTTTTACTACATGCGGAAAGAATTTCTTTCAAGGAATCAACCTTAATATATTTCTTTTTTCAATTGAAATATCTCAAAATGGATCAATTCTTAACAATCCTTCAAAATTTCCAAAACCTCTGAGTATTATATCCAAAATATCGGGTGATTCCATATAAATTTGGTTTTATAAATACTCGGTGATTCACCAAAGACGCGGTGCTTTGTAGCTCGTACACTCTTGAAGATTTCATTTCTGTTCGAACGGTATTGTATTAAGAAAGTAAAAATTTACTTCAGCAATTCATTTTGAAGTAAACAGGGTGTCCCAATTTTCTATAAAAAAATCTTGGGAGGTTTTTTCAGATTGGAACACCCTTTTTTTTCGAAGATTCAAGAGCGTTCTAAACTCTGCTATAATGTCTTTATTTAATAAGTTTCTTTGGTGAGTAGTTTCGTAACAATATTTTTTTTTCGTGAAAATTCATGAAAATAGGCATAATGGCAGAGAGGATGAATACTTTTTTCCCTTCGTTTTCTTATTGCCCAAGGATAGTTCTATTGATGAACTGAAATAGATTATCCTCATTCTATACAGGAGTGACTCAAAAAATTATTGAATATTGTAATTTTAAAAATATCATATCTTGAATTTTTCAAATGGAACATCCTGTATTTCATTATTCATGTCAATGCATAAAATATTGTGCCATATTTTTGCAGAAGTAACATTTACTTTATCTTCGATCATTTTCGAAATAGAAAAAATAAACTAAGATAATAAAATCATAGGTTGCGAAAGAAGAGTTTGTTAGTACATATCATTATACTTGATCAGAGAAATGGATATTTTAAGGTAGTCGTGTATGAAAGACGTAATAGATTGGTTTTTGGTGAGATGATCCACAAGATGTTGAACTATTTCAATTAGTGTTCGAAATGATGCCCGTTTCTTTTTAGACACAACTCAATCCTTCTGATGAAAGACCATTGAACTCTCGACAACATTTTCGGATTAAGTGACTGAAACGAGAGCTATCAAAGACAATATGGGAACAAAATGCAAAGAAAATAACATCATATTATGCAAAGACGGAAAGTTGATTACTGAGAAAACTCAATTAGCTGAATTGTTCAATAATTACTTTAGAGGGAGTATATAAGATATTGTCCCAGACAATCCACAGCCCGACACTTTGAAGAAAGCAATACCTGTTGATACTAATTCACAAACTCAGATGGGGAAGGTAGAACCAATAACTATACCACTGGTACTGAAGTATATGAAAAAGATTAGAACACCATCTATTGATGAAATAGATATTAATGTTTTACGTGCTGGGATAATACTATACTTCAAAAATTAGTAGATATTATGAATAAATCTTTCGAAGAGGGAGTGGTTCCAAAGAAATGAAAAGTTTCCTGCGTTATACAAGTACCAAAGTAGGCCAGGACAACAAAAATTGAAGAACTTAGGCCCTTAAATGTGCTACCTTTGGCGGAAAAAATTATGGAAATGCATGTCAAGATACAGCTAACGAAATATCTAGAAAAAAATTCCATACTCATTGAAAATCAATCTGGATTTAGAGTTGGTCACTTCTGCGAAACAGCAATACAACTGATCTTATCAAGATGGAGATGAGGATAATATAATAGCAGTGGTAGTTTTAGACTTGAAACGATCATTTGAGACGTTATGTAGAAGAAATCTCTTATTGAAACTGAATAAGATCGGAATTGTTCGGAGTGATCTTGAGTGGTTTGAAAGCTATTCTATCGATATATTGCAGGTGACGAAAGTTGGCAATTCAAATACCTCTAATGAAAAACAAATATCTTCATGACGTTCCTCAGGGGACGATACTGGGACCACTATTATTCTTGATTTTTGTCAATGATATAATTTCTTGCTTCTCGGATGGAACCCAAGTGAACTTGTTTGCTGACGACACTCTTATTTATGTATATGGAAAAAAATAAAAACACTATTTTGAAAAAATTCAGAAGGAACTTGATGTCTTGACTCCAAGGAAATAGTTTACTGATAAGCACTAAAAAAACTAAAATCATTCTCATCAATACTAAAACAAATTTAGATGACAAAATATCTTTAATGAATGACACTATTCAATATGTTGAAATATGTAAATATTTTGTAGGTAACTTTGAAAATATTGTAAAGAAAATTAGTAAGAGAATAGGATATTTCAGAAGAATTTCTTTATCGTTGACAAAAGCATCCAAGGTATTAGTGTATAAATCCATAATAAACCCTCGCTTTGAATAATGCCCTACCATTCTATTTTACCTAAACCAAAACGAGACAGGAATACTTCAAAATCTTCAAAATGAGGCAACTAAGATTATTTTAGGTTGCAATAGTTTTACAAGAATCAACTTTGTGTTTGAAAGCTTACAATTTCTGAATGTTAGAGTGAGGTTACTGTTGATGAATTATGTATTTATTTTCAAAATGGTGCATAGGGTATTGTCAGAGTCATTATCATCGAAGTTAGTTTTTGTAAATAAGGTACATAATTATAATACTAGAACAGCAAGTAATTTGTTTAAACCAAAAACAAACAAGCAGTCTGTATTAAGGTCCTTTGAGGGCTTATCACAATATAATTCATTACCACTGTATGTACTTTCTTTGAACAACGTCGACAGATTCAAGCAGCTATTATTTGTTAATTTGTATTATACAAATTTGTGATTAATAGCCTCTGGCTAGTCAAAATGAAAATAAATAAATGATTAAATAAATAAGGGCGTCGACTATTCTCTATCTCATATCCGACTGTGGTGTAGAAGGAATCTGGTAAACGATGCCCTTAATTTAACCCCACAAGAAAAAATCTAGGCTTGTAAGGTCCGGAGACCTAGCTGGCCATCTAACAGGACCAACACGTCCTATCCATTTGTTTGGAAATACATGATACAAATGCTCCACAACCTAATGTGAGTAATGTGCCGGTGCTCCATTCTGTTGAAACCACAAATCTCGTTCTATATGCTCTGGTACATCGGCAAGTAACATTGGTAGATATTTTTGCAGAAAACCTAAATTTATTTCACTATTGAGGTGCCCGTCGAAAAAGTGCGTTCCAGTTAGATATCCATCTACTACAGCGGTCCATACATTCAAAGACCAACGATGCTGGCGATCTATTTGTCTCATGAAGTGTGGGTTTTCCGTGGCGTAATGAAATTTTGCCTGCTACCAAGCCCATTCTTGCGGAAAATTGCCTCGTCCAAGAAAAGAACATTGTTAAACATATTTGGATTTTCCGCTACTTTATCACTTGCATAATTGCAAAAATTGATTCGATTTTCATAGTCTTGATTGTTCAGTTCCTGGTGCAGCTGTACATGATATGCATGATAACTGGTTGTCTTCAGCTGTAACAGTTTTTGGTTTTTCATGTTTTTTTGTAAGCGATATTACTCGTTTCGATAAATTTAATTAGAAGTTATTCAAAGCATCTTGCATCAGGATGCCTCTTATCAGGAAACGTTTGTGCATAAACTTTACTTGCCAACAAAGAATTTCTATCACACTCACCCAGTATAAGAATCATATCAACCATTTCTTCTTTAGAGAACTTCATGGCAGTCAATTGAGAAAATAGGGTTCAAACCTCACTTTAACAATGTTTAATAACGAAACGTTGATAAGTTCACCGTGTAAAATGCAGAATATGATATGTCCGGACACCTGACAGAAGGCACAAATAAAAAAATGTCCACACGATTTATGTTTCAATCAACTTGATTTTATCATTCGTTATAAGAATTATCGTGTTTACGTTTCATTTTTTCTACTCGAATCATTACAGAAAAAAAACTACTGTTCGAATAATGATGAGTTTGATACGGTTCGTAGAATTTTCATCAAAAGATTTTACAAATAATCGAATATTTCGAAAATGATCGCAGATAAAGATAAGGTTACTTCTGCGAAAATATAGAACAATATTTATGCGTTGACATGAATAATAAAATACAGGGTGTTCTATTTGAAAAAATTAAGATATGATATTTTTAAAATTACAATATTCAATAATTTTTTGAGTCACTCCAATATGAAATGAGGATAATCTATTTCAATTCATCAATGAAGCTAGCCTTGGACAATAAGGAAACGAAAGGAAAAAAGTATTCTCTGGCAGAAGGAGCATGCGATAATGTGAGAGCCTATTTTCATAAATTTTTATGGAACAAAAAATATTGTGACGAAAAAACTCACCAAAAAAACTTATTACTTAAAGACATTATAGCAGGGCTTAGACCGCTCCTGAATCTTGAACAAAAAAATGGTCTTCCAATCTGGAAAACCCACCCAAGATTTTTTTCTAGAGAATTTGGACACCCTGTTAACTGCAAAATAAATTACTGAAGTAGATTCTTACATTCTAAATACAATACCGTTCGGACAAAAATTAAATCTTCAAGAGTGTACGAGCTGCAGAGCACTGCGCCACTGGTGAATCACCCAGTATATGAGCATCTTGACCAGCATTATTCTGATTTTTATAATTATAAAGTGCAGAAAGAAATTGAATTCAGAACTAGACGTCTTATAGTCATGGAATTTTTCATTATTATTGTTTAACATTCTGTCAGGTAATGTTAAAACTAATGTGGAAAATTTAGCTCAAGTCTACAGTAATATAAAATAAATGTTGATTCCCATGATTTACTAAAATTATTGAGTTATCTGAAATATCATGAACATCATTCAATTTTATATATTTTATCCTATAGAATTACGCGAAAGTTGAGCATACATGAAATTCATGAAATAATTATTTTTAGTAAACGAAACTATCTAGATATTCACATTAAATTATTATCATTTTTAATGCATTAGTGTACAATTGATTCAATTTCATTTGCGAAGAGAACCCTATAACACATATTCGTCTACGTTACGGACTACAAATTTTAGACGTATAGTGTAAACATTTTATTTGAAACGAGAACTGGAAAATTCGAAAGCTACAAAAAAGACAGAGAAGATCGTAGTCAGATTGTTGGGTTCTTCCTAGAGATTCGTACGAAAGTTTCCATGAAAGATTCGGCAATAAATTGGTGCCTGCTCCAAGAAAAAATCATAGAAATTACAGTAATTCTTGAATTTGCCCACATACCACATTTCTAAGGGATTCGTATACTAAATGAGCTTTTATAACTCTACGTCTTTATCAACTTCTTCGTAGTTTTACCATTTTAACACTTCTCTATACGAATTCATCGATGGTCTCAGTAAATAAACAAACAATTCATGACGAAGAATTCATTTTCCCTGCAGAATTACACTTCGTTACTTTTGCTACTCAAGCAACTTTTTGCAACGTTTTCAATTTAAACTCAGACTCCCTAAGACAACTAGCGCAAGTATCGAATTCGATCAAGTGGAAAAGTCCGGTGCACCACTATTAGAACATCTGTTTTCTATCCACTCCAGCCTCGGGCCAGATAATGAAACCTCATTAGCAACCAGCAACCGGAGCGTCTCAATTGTCGCTCAATTTACCTCACTTCTCAACTTTCCAGGACTTCGTTCTAATAGTGTCGTTCCATTTACTGTGAAGAATGTTTTTCCGTGAAAAGGAGCGAAGTTACGGAATAAGTCGTGGATGGAGGTTAATTGACCTTGGGACCCTTTTGTGAAGGAGAAGCCGGTGCACCGTTCAGTGCACATCAATTTCAATTCATCGGACACAATGCCACGATGGCATCCTCGCCATAGGTCAAAGGAATGTCATAAATAACGGATATTTTCCAGGGAAACTGACGTGTGCCGAGTTTCTTTCGATGGGACAATGAAAAGTGAACCATATTTCAACTCGCACGCAAAATTCATAAGCAACTGCCCATCTGAGTTTCGTAACAAAAGTTACGTTGATAAACAATAAACCTTATCGATGATATTAGAAAGAACAGAGAATATGAAAATCAAAATAATCGCTCTCGGAGTTTTTTTGGAACAAAGTTAAGTTTATACTGTTCCTCGTAGTAAAGGAGAATTCATAGAAATTGTCAGTAACGATACACAGTTATGTGTGTATTTCTGCGTAAAGAAAATGCACTTCTTCGAGTTCATCTCGAACATCTATATTTCCAAAATTCAAAACTTAGAAAATAAGGGCAAAATCGAGTTCAATTTCGTTACAAGGGGTTTTAGGGTCACTCAACACGAATATGAAAGTATCCCAAGGGCACCTGGTGCCTACTGTGACTTGTATCTCGATCACCTCCAGGAATTTTGGGCAAAATTTCTATAGAAATGATTCAAGCTCAATGTTCTCGAGGTTGTTGAGCGCGAAAAGTGTTTTCGGTGTATATTTTACTGATTATTTACGGAGCATGTAAAATCAACCCCTTACCCTTAGGAGCTCCTAATTCTTAATTCATTACAGAGATAGTGGGTCGAGTATTATAACTGGAAAGGTCTTTCAATTCTGTATTCAACAATAATATAACAGAAAGTTCAAACACAACAGAAGTTTGTATTCCAACTAAAATTTGCTACCCCGTCCATGTCAAGAAAGACCTCCGAAAACTTCTGCAGGAAAGCTCCGAATGGTCATTGTAGAAGACTTCAGGAATACTATTCGAAGAACTAGGCATTCTTTTCATTTACGGAAAGAAATTACCACTTAGGAAAGAACACAAGTTAAGGTAGTAGGAGATCAAGACTTGCCTTTAATATCAAAAACAAATTGTGGCAAGTTTTGCATGAATTGAATTTCTCATGGAGACAGCACAACAGGAAGTCAGTTCTCTTAGATAAATAAGAAGTCGTTTGCTGAAAAAGAAATTATTCAAGAGCAATTAAAAAATATCGTGTTCGAAGTAAGAAATTTTTTTATCTGGATGAACCTTGGGTTGACTATGGGTACACAATTCAGAAAACTTGTATACGCGAACCCTTTACAGGATGAAAAATTCTCACGACTGCCTTAAGACATATACAGATAAAACTTCATTTATTTGAATGAGTATGTTTACGATTTCCTCTATTTAAATACATATCTACAAGTGGAAAGATGTAGTCTATGCCTACCCTCACAGGAAAAACTCGTGATTTATATGTGTATAACGGGTAAGAATCAGAGAGGTGAGCATTGAGCTTCTGATAAAGTTTTTCTTGATGAAAGAATATGATATTACTACAATAGTAATCTCAAAGTGAAGGTTTTGTGCATAATTAGAAGGAACTTAGCACATTCATTTTTGTATAATAATGTTTTCTTTGGTTTCAATCAGAAAGAGTTCTAAATAGTCATTCCGGGAACCATGTTTAATAGTTCAGACAAGACGAGACAAGAGGTTATTATTCGATTTCTCAATTCTTCTACAGTGTTCACTGGAGTGGTATAAACTAAACTTTTGAGATATCCGCATAAGAAAAAGGCTAAACTATTTAAGTCTGGAAACCTAGATGGCCATGGTTCTGGCCCACCCTGACCTATCCATCAAATGTTGAATGTATTATTCAAGAATTCCTTAGCTTCTACACTGAAATGTGCTGGTGACCCGTCATGCATGAACCACATTTTGTTTCTCACCAAAAGTGGCACATCCTTGAGCAATAAAGGTAAAGCCTTCTCAAGAAATTGCCGAAAAGCGGAACCGTTTAGTCTGTTAGGCAAAAAAAAAGACCCAATCAAATAATTTCCAACTATTCCAACCCAGACATTTAGTGAGAATTGTTCTTGATGATGATATCCTTCAATCAAATGGGGGTTTTCTTCAGCTCAATAATGATTATTGTGAAAATTTGAGATAGCAGTTCTCGAAAAATTAGCTTCGTCTGTGAACATTATTTAACTATCATTTTCTACAATTTTATCTAAGATTCATTGGCAGAAATAGTCTTGAAGGAAAATCTTGAGGAAGTAGAGTTTGAACGCGTTGAATATGAAACGGGTACAATAAAAGTCATGGAGAATCCTCCAAACTAGAACATGTGAAATATTCAACTGATTTCCAATTTTTCTTGTACTCACATGAGGATTCAAATCAATAAAATTCAAAACTGCTTCCTCAATATCTGGAATTCTCATAGTTTGAAATGAACCTTTTAAATGATTATTTGCAGTGAAAGTACCAGTTTCCCACAACCTTCCGTGGATATTTAAAAATGTGCGCCTGTCTGGTGTTACTCGATTTGGAAAGCGAACCTGATATAATCGCCTAGCTTCTGTTGTGTTTCCGTCAGCCAAACCATATACAAACCGAATATCAGCCAATTCGGCGTTAGTAAAATTAGCCATTTTTTCTTACAGCAATAACTTCAAAAGCCTTGAAACTAATCGTTAATATAATAAACAATTCGAGCAGACACTGGTTCAACTTTAGGAACTGTCGAAATAAAGAAATAAACGAGCAAAATCAAAGCCTTCTAGCCATTTTTTTAATCAGAAGTGCTTTCAATTCAGCGAATGCATACAACCGTTTGATAATTTTTTGCTCGAGAACAGTTGGAGATGAGAAAAAATTACAAGTGTCAAAAAAGTTTCTGAATTGAACGAAAATGACGAAAATTAATTGTACGCTGATCAGTGGCGTACTGCAAAAAGTTTGAAAGAGCAAAATGGCACACTCATCTCGAATTTCAATCCCTAGAGCGATCCAGTGATACCTTAGGGCGATAGAAAGTCTCTTCGAATTTTCAGTATCTCGCTCTATATCTTCTACAATTTTCAATTAACAATGAAAATTCGTTCACGGGGATGCAGACAAAGATAATACCTTTCTTTCGAGGAATCACTCGACCCATCTACCATCTCTTCCAAATTTTCAAGGGTTGTCACCCCTGCTCCAGGGGTTGAAATACGAGATGAGATAACACTTGATGATGACTGCCATTGATCAGCATGGACCTGTTCCAATCTACCTCACTGAAACTTGAATAGTCTTAGGGAAATAGTCTTCCCTATCTTTCAGTTGCTCACCCTGTATCTTTTACAGTTTTCATTTAAAATGGAAATTCGTTCAGGGCAATGTAGACAAAAATACCACCTTTCTTTTGAGTCATAACTCGACTCATCTTCCCTATTCAAAATGTTCAAGGATTGCAACCCCCGCTTAGGGGGTTGATATTTCAGGCAAGTATTGTATCCCAAAAGATGTCCCCTTGAAACAAAATTGACCTTTTTCTGCGTTTTGATCAGAAATGAAAATCTTGGTAGATAAAGCCTCGATTAATTTTCGTTGAAGCACCCTGTATATTTATGATATTTATTTCTGTTTTGAAATCTCCATGATTTAAATGATTGGATGAGTCGATGGGGATTGTTGCGTATGTGAGCGATTATTTTCTGTAGATATTGTTGAATAGGATATTGTTTTTGTTTGTTATCGTTAAATCTGAGTCATAATTAGTTTGAACCTCAACTGTTAATTTCAAATGATCATTAGTTTTATTGGGGAAGTTCAAAAATGTTGTCTATTTGATACCTGATACCAGAACATGTACTTTTTCGTCAGTATTGATATGTTGCCCATAAGAATATTTGGCAATAGGGAGCTGAGTGGCGATCCCCTTGGAAGTTCTGTGTTTTGTTGTGGAAATAATATTGATCTAAATTCATTTTATTGAATGTCAAAATAGTTTTACCTAATGTTGATAGCTAGTTAGATATTGGAATGTATCAAAATCCCGGAAAATGAAGAAATACGGAATAACTCGAAAATAATGGAAGAAATCTGCGATATGTTTTCACCAATTAATTTTCCTTGAAAATCGAGGACGGAGCTTTAGGCTCATTTTTCTTTATTTACAGTACATAGCTGCCGTACTCAAACATTGAAAATGGGACCCCTAGGCTATACAAATTTTTCCTGCTTTTCGAAATTTTTATCGCGTATTTTCCACGGAAAACCTTATAAATCCGCGTCAGAAAAGAGGTCCATTTTCAGACGCGGAAGATATTTCCACATTTTCGAAAAAACGGACACGCCCATCGAAAGTCGTCGCCGAAAACGCTTCGGTTCGAGGTTTAAAACTATCGGTAAAAGAGGGGAAATACCACGAAATCCGAGAAGAAAGACGAAATTTTATTCTCACGTCTTTCTTTTTCGCGAAAAAGGCTTTCCAGTATTTTTAATTAATTCCGGAAAAACGACAAATTTGCTCGATACCCCTGCCGTCCTCATTTCCTTTTCCACCAATAGAAAACGAAACACGTCGGGAACACAACGATTACCGAGCGTCGACGTTGACGTTGACGTTTCTCAAACTCAAATTCTAGGGTTTGGATCGTGGAATAACATCTTATTTAAGAAATATATCAATCATCTCATCAATAAAGGTACATCGAAATCATCTCGAAACCTATCCGGTTCGTAGAACGTAAAGGTTTCGATTCGATCGCGAGAAAAACGTCGTATTTGGAACGAATAGGGGAGAACTCCTTCGAAACGTAAGTAAACATTACGTATTTGGTTCGTTTTTGCACGAAAATTCATATATTCTCACGAAACAAACGTTTCAAACGATGCGTTAATTCGTCTAAATTTTCATTTACGTCGTATTTTTACCTATTTACTGGATTAAAATACGTATTTTCTTCTATTTCCATGCACACAGCGTTCGTGACGAAAGTTGAAGTAGGTTGTTTACATTCCAGTCAGTCGGCTATATTGTCCGACGTTCTCGAAAGGACGCTTGAAAACGAAAATGAACTTCGTAACTGGATTTGTACATTGTATTTTCGCTACGAGTGAAGGCCTATTGTTATTACCTACGATACCAGTTCCAGCGATATAAACCATCCGTATTTTCCAATGTTATTAGAATAATAAGCTACTCGAAAAGTAAGTATTTACAGCACGATCTTTTTCGTCAATAATAACACGAAAATTTTCAGCTCATTCCACTAAGTAGAACGGAGAAATGTGCAATACAGAACGGAACAAGTTTTAATATGCACGCGAAAATGAATATATCAAGAGGTTAAGCCAACCGAGAATATAATTTGGTATCTGAAGGTACGTTATTTGTCGTTTTCTCCGAAGACGAATCATCTCGATATTCTCAATGAAATCAGTAATGTACAGCTTATCGAAGGCAATCTAACGAATACCTAATGTGGTTTTTCAGGCTAAAGTGTTCACAAGTGCAAGGTCAAAAACTTTTTTGTGGTAACAGGCTCTATTTTGAAGGTAGAAGAGTGCACGGGTCTAAGAAAAACAATGAACAGAAAGCAGCTTTTAAGTCCTAACATTACATAAATGAAATTGGTTATTCAAAAGATGCAATAGTAACAGAACCAGATGTATCCTGTTGGCCTTTATATTGTAATACGATAATATTGAATAGTACTCAGCAATATATCAGGTTGGTACATTCTTTTTTTCTCACAATTACATATCAACTCTCTAATGCATGTAGTAATCGTAGCAAACCATTAGTCTAACATTATGAATATTTTGCAGATATATATGAGCTATGTTTATCGAAACCTCACTAACATCTATGCAACAGTCTTACTGCTGTTTCTTGATGAGTGGAATAAATTTCAACAACTTAATTTTCGAGCAGGAGGAATGGGCCTATTTTATATTAAGGTTAGTAGGGTTTTGTTTTTTATGAAAGTGAGAAGAATATGCTTGATAATAAGTGCTCATTGAGATACGTTATGACTCTTACATTACTCATTGGTTTTAATTTTTCACAGCAACAATTTCTAAGGAGAGATTTGATATTTACCAAGAAAATTTGTTGAACACATTTCATCGTACAAAAATGCAACGTTTATCCTTTCAAGATGAGATAAAATTTTGTCAAGGAATGAAAACTTAACGGGTAAGCGATGAAGTATGTACCTCAATTGAATTTGAAATGTTGGTAGTAGTATTGTCTTTATTTATTTTCACATTGTACAAGCATTGATAAAAATATGTGTTTATTCATCTTGAAACTGTTTCGTAATTGTCACGAGGTGAGAATTTCGTGCATGTTTAAGACTAAATTTCTTATTCAACATTTCTCAATTTTAACTCTATCTCGCAACACCGATAATGAAATTTGAAATGCTCTGAATGTTGGGAGATAATTATTGTATCCATCAATTACAGATTCAAGAATTATCTCTTCGACACTGATATAAGAAAGAAAAATCATGTTAAATTTTCCTCAGAATAATTCTTCTGCTTTCAAAATAAAATTTTAATTTTTTCAGATTTTTGGCAGCTCTTTAATAGTTCAATAACAGAGAAACCTATGGTACGAGACCAGAAAATGAAATTTGGGATTTCCAGAACAAAGAGCAAATATTCAGCCATTTCGGAGGTACTTTTTTTGCATATACCTGTACATCTTATATCAGTTTTAATATAAATTTCTAATAATTCATGACTATCATTCAGAAAATTTCTTTAAACATTTAAGATTCAAAATAACTCCTCCAGGAAGAAAGGTCTAAAGACATTCCAGATCGAATAGCGTTCAGTGCTCTTTGTGTTCAACAAACGACCTGCAGCAACATAAAATTAATGGAAACCATATTAAACTATGTTTATTTGTATTACCTCTGATGTCTTTCTCGATGGTATTTTCCTGCATCACTTCATCTCAGTTTGCCATTATTTTGAAGATTGTAGTTATTCAGAACTTTGATGATTAAATTGATGTGATGCCCAGTTTTGAATTTTGCCTTTGTCAAATGTTCAAGTGTCTATTTTGGTAGTTCATATTGAACACTTACAATTCTTTCCTCGGTTCTGACAACTTCAACTTTCAAAATTGAACAGGGCTTGGTTGTCTTTACGTCCAAGAAATTACTTATTGCAATATATCAATGGTACCTGTCTTCTAAGTATGCTCATTTCACTTATCTCTGATGTCTTTCTCTATTGTATATGTCTTTATGCATTACTTCATCTTATACCTTTCATTAATCTTTGCGAATACAAAGCAAAACAACTTCAATTTTATATAGGTTATGTCATAAACAGTCGTCAATTTGATCTTCTTCTTTCTTCGACTTTTATTTGGCTCTTGGTAACTTTTACCTAATCTATGGAGGAATACGGAATGGGCTCAGCTTTCGAGCATTTCACCCAGACTGTTGTCGGAATCTGTCAATTTGAAATTCAATAATGCTTACATCGAAACGGTAACTCCGTCTTTAACACGACCTTAGTAGCTAAGACCATTTCGGCAGGCTTCCAAATCATTTCCAGATCACACCAAATTCTTGAAATGGTTTAATTTCATCAACCAGTTAATATGACGTTTGGCCACAACTTATCGGGTCGTTTTAGAAGTTTCGAACGTGATTTTCGACATTCACACGTGACAGGTTAGTTTGAAGTTTTCAATAGAAAACAAAGGTAAATCGAGGATTTGCCTGAGGGCAACCTGGGTACGAGCGTAAAATTGTTTATAACGCAAGGTTAGTTGGAGTAAAGTTACATGAAATTGTTATTCCGAACTCCCCTGATTCAATCCTTCGCTTTATATTTATACTATTCGATCAATGATCAGTTATGAAAGAGACTTCTATCCTCGATACAAGTTGAGGTACATCCCATCCGGAAATTACCGATCGAGTTACATCCATTACAGAGATAGTAAAGCATAAGTAACTTATTGTCGATGCATTCATAGCCCACGAACTGTAAAGATGATAATGTGTTGCGTCGGTCTATTCTATTTTAAAGTTTTCCTTTAGAAATATTTAAAGAGATAACAAAAAATGTCAGCATTTCTTATTAAAGATATTTTACACGATTGAGTTCCCAAATAAGTTCGTGTAAAAGTTTTTGAAATTGTGCCAAGAAACTCACAACATTTTAGACGGGTATAATTCCAAAGCCCTTTGAAGAAAGCCTTCGCGTAGTATATAAAATTAAAATCCATAAAGGCACCCATCACACACACACACCCTACTCTGAGTGTATTTGGGCAGAATTAATAAATTATTTTGTGATATTGAACATATTGAAATTGCATAAATTTATGCATTTGAACACATCTACACACAAACACACAAATATAACTATTATTATATTATATTGAATTAATAATGACTGAAGACGAACCAAAGCTTACCAAAAAAAGTCCAAAGAAAAATGTTATATCATTCATTATGAGCGATATGTTATATTACATAGAAGATATAAATTGAAAGGTATTTTAGGTGCCAAATGAACTTTTTCTGTCGTCTAGCGTTTATAACAAGGTAGTTCTGGATGCAAGGTGGTTTGCATCATGTGGATGTTCGGACGCAAGATAGTTCTGGACGTTTGAAGGCGTAAAATATTTCAGGAGTTTATGCGCGGTATTACGGGGCGCGTAGGCGTTTGGGGATGAGAGGTACATCTGCCTGCCTAGGCGTTTAAATTGCAAAGTAGATCTGCCCAGATCTGCCTTGATTCGAGAGTTCGACGAAGAAACACAGGATACAGAATTATCTAGCAGTCCTAATCAAAGTTCTAGTCAAGCACTGAAAGAAATTGAACAAAGAGTTTCTTTCTTCGTGCTAAAACTTTCCTTCAACACTAAAGGGAAATGTTTCTAAAGCGCAATTAGTATAGATACAAACTCAATTTTATGAGATTTCCATACATTGTGTAGAATGAAAGGAAAAATAATGACTTAATTGGAAATGTGTATCTAATATAAAATATTGAGTATTCATACACATATTTCGTAAAAGAGAAATATAGTTTAAAATTCATGTGCATCGTTCAATAATTTTCAATATGATTACAAACAATGAGTCATAATTGCAAGCTTCTCCTTCTCATTCAAAAAGAAATATTAAAAGCAAACCAATGAAAGTAAATTCATAGTTATTGATTATGCAAATTTTCAATAAATTCAAATAACTTTGTAATTAAAATTCTAATATTCACTCCTTCTGAAGATGCAATTAATATTTCTGGCATATATCAAGAAAACATTGAATTACTCACCTCATCATAGCATCACACCTGCATCTCACGAAAACTTCTGGAAGAATACATGCAGTTGAGTTATAAAACCAGAGTCCCCATCACAAATTAATTTTTCACCGGATTCAACATATTCACAAACCTTTAGAATTCAATGTTAATACATATAGTTTCACTTTTGAAATGTGACTTCTCCAAAAACATAACATCTGTTTGAGTTATGTCAACTCTTACGAAGCTACTTGATTCCGATAGCAAATGTCAATGAATGAGTAAGATATAGGAAATGATATTTAATTATTTTCACGGAATTACAAATAACATGACAAGTGTTTCAAACAACGTGGAATTGGTATCAGTGATTTCATAAGTCAAAGTCATTTTCGAAAAATTATCAGTTTATGAAAAAGAAATGAATTCGGGAAAACGAATAAAGATTGTTCATCATCTTATTCATTGATTGGTATCAACAAAAAGGCCTCACCTTTTCATAGTAATCTCAGTATGTCTCTGATATGTCCCAACAAAATAATCAAGCTATATACTTCACACTCTAAACACGTTTGATACACTGATACACATTTCAACACAGTCATAATTGATCAGATTAACTACGATTTCCAAATGTCATCTATGAATCAATTTCTTCCTATGCTTAGTAAATTTCTGATACTGCTAGAATCAAATAATATATATATATAATATATATATATATATATATATATATATATATATATATATATATATATATATATATATATATATAATTTAATTTAATTTGGATTTATGTTATTTTTTGCAATGAATGTTTTTTCTGAAGATTTCTTACTTGTTTTCTCTTGAAATTACACTCTTGAACTTGGCTACAAATGAAAATTCTATGGACGTCGATAAATCATAGAAATATAATCCAATTCATGAAAGTGTCAGCAGTAGAATAAGAATTATTTCTGGGTTCCTATTCTCGAATATCATTTTGACGAATACTTTGTGCCTTTGGGAGTGTAGTATTTATTTCCTGCAATATCCAAACCAGGATCGACGCTACCGAAGTTTTACTGAAGTAATCTCAGAGGAAACCGGAGTAGAAATGGACATTCCGTAACCTGCCAGGCTTAAATAGTTCAGCCGGGAACTTCATATACCCTCTCGGTGCAACCTGAAACTTTATTGAACTAATGCATCAGTCACTTCACTCAATTATTTTCCGGTTGGAGCAGTGGTGACTCGTGAAAGGGATTCCGGAAATGCAATCTCCTAAAACTGATTAAAATCTCCCCTATCTTTCGAAACTTTGCACACAATGTTGTATACTGATGGATTAATAAAATATTTTTGATAATTTTGCGATCTTCTCGAATGACGAAGGAAAACAAAGTCTAAAAAGGAACGCAAAATGAGAGAAAGTGAAATATTACGACTGAAAAAAATTATTCTTCAACTGTCCTACTTCTTCGAAGTAGGATCTTCCCATGGCATTTCACGAATGGCATTGTCAATAGAATTTTTGAGAATATTGGGCTATATTCTAAGAAGGCCAGCTTCAAGAGGAATTCAGAAAGATTTCGAAAAATGGTTGACTGTTTCGACATCTTAGACATACATGTTCAATGGAGTTCGTATCTGGAGAATGTGCTGGCCATTCCTTTCTTAGAACTTTGTGCAAATTAAATGCTTTGGGCATTTTCATCAACTAAAATGAAATTGTCACCAACAGCATAAAATAGAACAATTATTGATTCAATGACTATATCCTGGTATCGCATATTCTGAACAACAAATAAGTCAGTTGGGTGAATTAAACTGCTCCACCTAAGCTGGTTGCTGACGCAGAAATTGCTTCACATAACGCTCTCCCAGCTTTACACCCCTTTGGTTCCACCAGAATAATGCAAACAGAATAGCGACTCATCTGAAAAAGACAAATTTCCCGTTCATTTGCATATTCTTCTGCTCAATGACATTGAAATACATGATGCTGCATACGTAGCTGAGGATGCCTGGCTCATCTTCTCGCTTTTGAATCAAGCGCATGCAATCTTTTTCTGAATAGTTATCGGTTGTCTTTGAAAGGAATCATGAATGTCGATTCCAGCTGATACTTATAGCACTCTAGAGGTAATTCGAAAGCTTTGTTAAGCTTTCAGTGATCCAATAGACTATTTGGTTTAGATGAAAGAATTTTCAACAAACCAAACAAACGCCTTTCGAGTATTCTTCTAAAGATCTGTCATTATTCTCGTGAAACTTGGCTTTTATTGATGATGTAACCTGTGATCTATCAAAGATGTCCGATTTTATATTTTCTGCGCTAGGTTTTGAGAACTCTGGGGACAAGAAAAGTAAACAAATTTCATTCTTGTTAAGAGTTTTAACGAATTGTTTCAAGAACCCTAACTTTATATACAACGGGGCAATATTTTCATGACAGAAAACAACAGAAAACAGTTTTATCGTTTTCATCTCCAATTTGAAATTTCCGATAATTAATGGAATTTGAGGTTTCGGAACGACATATAGATGACATTGATGTTCTGTAACTAAACATTCAGCCGGCTCGCTGGCGTATGGGATATGATGCTAGTCTCCTGCGCAGAGTTACCTGGGTTCAATCCCCTCAAAGTCAGTGCGATTTTTCGGATTATGGGAATCGCTTGAGTATCCATCATTCGGAGGAGATGTAAAGCCGTTGGTCCTGGCTAACAGATATGTGTTGGACATTGAAGATCCCTCCCCTCGACACGAGAGGGATTCGGCAAAATTCCCGGGTTAGTGAGGTGACAGAATTCCCCGGCGTGTCATTGGCCGAAAGGCGGAAATAGAGCACGTTAAAGAAATAACAAACAAACAAACTAAAATATTAGTACCAACCTTACGTTGGTCAAAGAAAAGTCACTGAATACTATGTCAACTTCTTTGTGAACTTCATGTTAGCTAATTGATACAATGTCAATTTTATGCTGAGGTTAACTCGTTAACTCGTTAACATAGATTTCATAATAGCCAACAAAAAAGAAATAGTCCATGATGTTACCGTTTTGAATAGTTGCTCTATAGGAAGCGACCATAGATTGGTCAGAGCAAAAGTAGTGATAAATACTAAGACAGGAAGATCAAGAATGATAAATAAGACAAACCACATGAAATGGACATCTCCTAACGATATCAACAAATTTTAAAAGGTGATAGAAACAAACCTGGAAAACCTAGAAAACGAAACATATATAAAACTGTTGACGAACAAAACTAACAACTAACTGAGATCATTAAAAGTGCCGAAAAAGGTTGTAGTTCCAAAACATCGAGAGATGTTTGAGTCAGATGAAATTGAGTCAGACAACAAAGACACTTATGGAAAGGAGAAGACAACTTAAAAGTAAACAAACAACAAATACAGGCGAATTAAAACAACTGAACAAAGATATTTCGAAAGCTATCAGAAGAGACACGAAACTACAAAACAGAGATGATTACGAGAGTGATTGAGGAGAACAGGAGTTTGAAAGTTCTAAGACGAAGATTGGGTCCAGAAAAGAAAAATATTTGGCAGTTGGTGGACAAGGAAGGGAACGTAACAACGAATAAAGATGAAATCCTTGAAATTACCAAAGGTTTCTACCAAGAGCTCTATCAACTAAGAGAAAACCAAACAGAAGAAAACCCTTTACCTAAAATACTAAACGTTGGGTCAGAAGATATACCAGATATAACAATAGATGATATATCAACGGCATTAGCAGAGATGAAAAATAATAAAGCACCTGGTGATGATGAGGTTGTGGTAGAATCTCTGAAAGCAGGAGGAGGACTCTGCTGCGAGAGATCCGGAAGTTGTTCAATGCATACCTAACGGAGGTGTAACTCCAACCCAATGGAACAACGCCGTGGTGGTGATAATGCACAAAAGGAAACATCACTGACCTGAACAACTATAGACCCATCAGCCTTTTATCGCACATATACAAACTCTATATGAAAATTATTACAAAAAGGTTGACAGTCAAGCTTGACTTCTACCAGCCCTACGAGGAGGCTGGTTTCCAGAGCGGATTTGGTACGAATGATCATCTACAAACTATTAAAACCTTAATAGAAAAATGCCTCGAATACAATAAACCCCTGGTTCTCATCTTTGTAGATTATGAAAAGGCATTCGATACCATAAACGAACGTAAAATGTTAGAGGCTCTAGCTGAGTGTCGCATGGACCATCGTTACATGGCACAGATAAAGTACATATATGATCATGCCACAGTTTGTGTGAAACTTCACGCAAAAACAGAAACATTCGAAATACAGAGGGGCGTGCGACAGGGCGATCCGATTTCGCCAAAACTCTTTATAACCCTACTCGAGTATATGTGCAAAAGGATAGACTGGGAAAATATGGGTATAAATATTAATGGGGAATACTTGAACCACTTTAGATTTGCTGACGACATCGTCCTCATATCCGACAACATAGGAGATGCAAAAAAAATGCATGAAAGGCTCAAACAAGCTTCTGAAAGGGTTGGACTAAAGCTGAACGCGTCTAAAACACAATATGTGACCAATCTCGTTACAAGTGGAAATATCCAGATAGGTGATGCTGAAATTGAACAAGTCCAAGCCTACAAATATCTTGGACATGAAATCAAAATAAGTCGAGACAACCAAACCTGTGAAATCTTTAGAAGAATTTGCCTTACTTGGGCAGCGTTTGGTAAACTGAGCAATATCTTAAAATCAGATATCCCAATTTGTTTGAAACGAAAAGTTTACAACCAGTGTGTGTTGCCTGTCATGACTTACGACGCGGAAACTTTAACTCTGACCAAGAAATCGGCCAATAAAGTTCGAGTGGCCCAGCGTGCCATGGAGAGATGCATGCTCGGATTATACCTTAGAGACCGAATATCAAATGACATAATCAGGCAAAGAAGTGGGGTTGAGGATGCTATTAGTAGGATCGCCACATTTAGGTGGAAATGGGCCGGACATCTGGCAAGAACCACCGACGGAAGATGGACCAAGAAAATTCTAGAATGGCGACCAAGACACGAAGCAAAAAGAAATATAGGACGTCCCCCAACAAGGTGGTCTGACGATATAAAACGCATCCAGACGAATTGGATACAGACGACACAGAACAGAAGAATTTGGCATAGTTTACGGGAGGCTTATGTCCAGCAGTGGACAGAACGAGCTGCTTGATGATGATGATTGATGAACTCGTTATCTTAAAATCTCTTTGTATAAACGAGTCTCAGGATGCCAAAACAAAGGAAGATAGTTTGACCCCTTATTTTGACTTAGTGGCTGCAGTATAATCGAAAGTCTAATTATATTTCCAATGCTTTGCAATAACCTTTTCATAAATTCGTAATTTTCAGCTTGCCACGTTTGATTTCTCTTGTGACTGCAGCTGGAATAAAAATATGAAATTGAAATATGAATTTAATCGAAATATAATGAAATTTTCTGTACCGTACCAACAGTTCAAGTTGATCTTTCGTCTGTTAAAATCGAGTATTCTAATCAACATTGTAAAGTTTGAAATGATGGTAGATTTTCATTTCCTCGTAGCTTTTCTGCCTGCATCTAAGATTATATAAGAAAAAAAGGAATAAAACTCCGAACCCAAGAGGCGCCTTGCATAAAACGTCGTCTCAGGAAGTTCCTCAAACTTGCGAAAAGGCAAAATAAAAGCCACCAATTACTTTTATTGGCTTCTCGCTGGTTCTGCAGCGCAATAATTGTTCCTTGGCACCTAATTTAGGAGCGCTTTTGTAATTGAAAATAAATTAAACAAGAAAATGTAATTTGTTTTGAAATTTTAATGGGAATATAATGCGCGAAAGAAAGTACGTATAGCGCGAAAGTTGAATTTAAATAGATCTATCAACATGTAAACTTGCCGAACCGGAATTTAATCGTTGAGGGTGCAAACTTTGTTATGGGATATAGAGTGGCAGATTATACCTCGGTTACTTTTTGGATCTTCAACGCCGTTCAGATTTCAAGGCATTTTTTCGCTTCTTGACTAACTACATTTTTTTTGTAGGTGCTACACACATGCCTCATCCGGGACCCGATTAGTTCATTCCTTACGGCTGCTTGCCAAACTCTGTCAAAAGCCTTTGAGAGAGCAAAGGCTCTTCTCTTGATTCGCCATGACTTTCGACTAAACACCTCAAAAAAGTCTGCATCGCTGTGTTTCGGTGCTCACTATCTCGACAGTTATGTCACTTGGAATAAAAAAGACCGGATCGTGTGTGAAATTCTCTAAAATGATGGAGATATTAATATTATAATGTACAGTGTGTTGCCAACTCCTCCATCTTAAGATATAGTTATTTTGGCGGAAAAAGCTGAGATGAACACCTCAAACAAGTCTAGGAAGACTTACCAATATCTTCAAATTATAATTTGATGATTCGAATTTATAGAAATCTTTCGGTTTTTGTTAGGATGTATTGTATATAATGTATTCTCAAGAAAACAAAATAATATTTGACTTCTCCAAAGCATCTATTATGAAAAAAATTTGAAATTTGAAAATGACGAAATTTGGTTAAACAAAAAAAATCCTGAACTAATATTTTCGAAACGATATGGAAGCACTTATATTTTGCAGTAGCCAGAAGGTCCACCTCTATTATCAATGACACTTTGGCGTCGTCGCGGTATGTTCAATATTAAATTGTCTATTACATTTTGGCCTAAGTCATTCCAAGATCGATATCATTCTCTTCAAGAACGTTCAAGACAAATCTTGCACCCTGAACTGCTAATCGTAAGCTCCTGTTCATGATGGAAGACGTTTTAACGCAGGAGATTCTTTCAGGTTTTAGATAATAACTAAATCTAGATTCATCACTGAAGAGTGTGGAACTCTTAAAGGACGTCTGGAGTGGAGTTGACCTTCATCGATTTCTCTCAGTTTGGTCGGAAATTTGTACATTATGAACTCGTGATAGCTCTTGAGCACATGCTCGATGGGATTCAGATCTGGGGAGCAGGATGGCCATAGGTAGAAGATCGATATCATTCTCTTCAAGAACGTTCAAGACAACTCTTGCACGATGAGGAGGGGCATTATCTTTTTGAAAGAGTGGATTTTGACCCATTGTTTGGAGATACGGTACCACACAGGTAAAATTATCTCATTTGCGTAAGAATTTTCCGTGAGGTTGTTCTGTATGAACACGAGGTCAGTTCTTTCACCAAGGCGTATACCTCCCCAAAACATCACTGATCCGCCTCTCTGTCTACATTTTTCTGGCATGCTTGTGTCAAAAATGGAAACATAAAAATCATTTATTATTGAACCATATAAAGCGTATTATGTACATTCTATTGTTTACTCATCTCTATTATCATAGGGATGGCTAGTAGTTCCAGACCAAGGAACACATACTGCAAAGCATCAAGAATGATTTGATTGTGAACCAGGATTGATTTATACGTTTTTTTGTAGTAATCATTATTTTCATGAATTGTTTAGATATTAAGATCAATTGAAATGTTTGTAATGGAAAAGTTGTTCAGTTAATTGTCTTTTCTTCAAACTAACTCATCGATTTTCAGATAAAAAATAAATCAAACGATTTAGAATTTTTCTAGGATACCGTAGTACTTACCAGGACAATTTGAAGAATATGCTCTCGTCGCTGAAGAAGATGAAGATGAAACTAAATGTAAAAATTCATAATTAGTTACTGTATTCTGTATATTCTGTACCCTTGGCTAAAAGGGTCGAAGTCTAAAATTGTCGAATTCAAGTACCACCTTTCATCGAATTTTTCACATCTCTGTTTGAAACCTTCTTAGAACGGTGTATGAGAAAAGTAATTTTGACGAACTTTTTCCCGAACGAGCCACCTTGAATATTTTAGCAATTTTCAGATTATTGAAAAAATAGAAAACAATCAAATTTCGAGGGTAGTTAACGCCTGTGCTTGTTAATCAGTATATTCATTTACTTCGAAGTTTTTGATATGGATAATAGGTTTTATTGTCTTTTGAACATCCTTTTGATAAACTACAGCAATCTTAAAAGGATTTTAATAATTTATAATGTTTACAATGAAAAAATCCAATGATTCCAAATCCAATGTTCAAACTATACTCAATTTATTTCCATACAATAAATCAATATCAACTGACAACCGCCTCTAATATGGTTCAGCATATTTGATGTTATTTGTCTACACTCATTTCACTGGAGTTTATCGTCCAAATTTTCAGGGCGATTTATACAAATTTTGGACTTAGAACGTCCCCACTAGAAAAAGTCAAGAGATCGGATGGGCCACTCCATAGGACCTCGTTTCCAATCCAATATTGCAGATTGAGGTATCGGCAAACTAGTGAGGCATTGTGAAGGTCTCTGTCATGTTGGAAGTACAACTGTTGATCAAGCAGTAGGAGATGACCTTCTAGTCTTTCGGATATTTATTAATCGATGGCATTTTCTAGCATATCGAGATGAATTTCACCGTTTAAATCACCAGGAATAAACAGAAGTACAAAAAGCCTTTCCCGGTTATTAAGGGAGGGTTCCTCAAAACAACTTCACGAGCATGCTGTAGACGGTTTTGCTTTCCAGGTTCCTCCATATTCGAATTCTTCCCAAATCGGGATAATAACTAAATCTAGATTCATCACTGAAAAGAACTGTGGCCCACCTCTATTGATACCAGTTGACGTGTTCTTGGCACCAATCTAAACGAGCAGCGCGATTTCCATGGGTCAGTTGTGGAACTCTTAAAGGACGTCTGAAGTGGAGTTGACTTTCGTGCAGTCGATTTCTCACAGATTGGTCGGAAATTTGTACATTATGAACTCTTGAGCTTTTGAGCTAATTGAGATGCCGTGGTAGTACGATCTCTTCTGGCTTGTAAAACCAAAAATCGGTCTTGGGCGACTGTAGTAATCCTAAAACGACCTGTATGATGTTCTTCTCCCAGCTTCGAGCATGCCAACGGCTAGTAACATCTCTTCTCTAGTCAAATGTCGTCTTTCCATGGTCGAATCACAAAAATTGAATCTTTTGTTTGTCTTACAACAGAAAAACAGTGCCAACTAACTGATTTCAAACACTGAATACATGAAATGATTATAAAACAATGTCGCATCTGCGGCATTTTTAGTTTTTTATAAAAAAAAACTGAAATCTGTTGCGGCACTCTACATAATTTCGTGAGAAATTGATGCAGGTGCTCATTTCTTGAAAAAAACCATCCATATTGATTGTTCTGGATACGATATATCGATATTCAGAAGTGTTTATCTTTATTTGGATTGGTTCGCGGGAAACAAGCTGTGCATGAACGAAAGTAAAACGGAAGAAGTGGTTTTAGTCTGAGACGTGTTGAATCTTTGAGTGTTAGGTTTTTGGGAATCTGTCTAGACTCACGTCTTACCTGGTCCATCCACATTAGTCACCTTGCAGCCCGGTTGAGCAAAAACATATTTGTCCTGTGAAACTAGCATCTTCTGTCTCATCAGATGTCATAAAGATTGCTTATTATGCCTTAGATGTGGACTTTCAGTCTGGAGTATCTCCAGGGAGACTGAGAGAATTTTAAGGTTGCAAAGGCGTGCTGTTAGAATTCCTACCTATTCATATTCGAAAATCTCATGTATGCGCACAGAAATATTGATTCATTGTTGCTCAATAGAGACAGTTACTCTCATAATACGAGGATCAGAGATGATATATATATATATATATATATATATATATATATATATATATATATATATATATATATATATATATATATATATATATATATATATATATATATACCTTACCATAGACTGAGTAGGTCACAGAATGGTCCTGGATTCTTGTCTCTGAAGTTTTTAATTGGTTACCTCTAAATGTTAGACGTTTATAACCTTCAAAATTCAAGTCTTGTTTGAAAGTGTTTTTGACTGACAATGTATTTTTCTATTCTATTCTATTTAAAAACGTAACGTATACAAGGTCACCAGTTGATCGTTGTTAACGGAAGCCATATTGTTGTTCACTGGTGATACCCTCTAACTCGAGATATTTCATGAGCTCATCGTTTATTACTCCTTTTAAGACATTCGACATAATGGGCAATAATGCAATTAGACGATAATTTTGCGGTAGGCATTTGTTCCGTTCATTTGAAATCGATGCGATAATCAAAGATGGCACGGATGTTTTGTAAAAGTTGTTACTGACCATCATCGACCAGAACTAACGAGTTCCACTGGTCGACCCCAAGATCCTAACTCTTTCATTGAAGTAGGTTTTCGTGTTATCAATTGTTGTTCCCTGAACGCAAAAATTCAGTATTAGTTTCATCCTTTTTTTTAATTTTGGCAGCTTTTTGACAGTTTGATTTCGCAGAGTTCTGTTTCAGATTCATCAAATTCAGTGCCATCAAGCATACCACATGTTCAATCGCATTATTGCCCATTATTTCGGAAGTAATGGGAAAAATGATAAACGATGAGTTCATAAAATATCTGGAGTTTCAGGATATCATCAGTGATCGACAATACGGTTTACGTTAGACAACGGTGAACTGGTGACCTTGCATACGTTACGAATTCGTGGACTTCAACAATTGAGAAGCATGGCAAATCAATACCCATTGTTCATGATATCTCAAAGGCTCTCGACAGGATTTGGCATGTAGGCATGACGAATAAACTAATCGCAAAGAGGCTTTGTCCACAGGAGATCAATTCAGGTGATTGTTGATGGTGTAACGAGTGAATCTCCTCAAGTTAATGCAGGAGTACTTCTTTCTGTTGCAGATGACCTGTCCAACTACACCGAAAATATCATGTTTGGATTTTGCATACCATCCTGGTGCCTTAATTTTTTAGTCAGCGTGCTGAGGAGTCAGATTTATTCTGGAAGCCAGACTTTTCCGAGCATATGGCAAATAGCGAGAATTCAATCGATCCCAAAGAACGGAAAGGAGTCGTTAACCCAAAACTACCGCCCTGTTCCATTTGTTTCTATTATGTCCAATGTGATGGAGAGAGTCATAAATGATGAACTCATCAAATATCTTGAGTTGCAGGGAATTATTAACGACCGTCAGTATGGTTTTCGCAGTCAAAGATCGACAACAGATCTGCTCACCTACGTCACCAATGTTTGTACATCAACGATGGAAAAACATGGGTAATCTAGAGAAATAGCCCTCGACAACTCTAAAGCTTTCGATAGAAGAGAAAAAGCTCTTCCCAGCGAAGTATCCCCGCAGGTTCATCAGGTTTTGAGCATGACTATTTTCCATGTTGGTAAGGCCTCTACCACCCTCACCCCTTAGTAGATAAAGCCGACTTACTGAGCTATGTGGATGATGCATGCCGTACCTGGTGAGCATGGTTCTAATTTTTTGATCGAGCTTGCGCAATTCGTTCATTCAACAGTCAACCACTCCGAATGCGTAGGTGATGCTCGGGATCACCAAAGTAATGAGTGCAGTTACCATAGCTTTTGAGTTCAACCCCGATTGAAGCACTCGCTTGACCCGGGTGGACAGTTTCGCCCCAAAGAACTCCCTAACTTCAACTGTTTTTTGATTCAGAGCTTGTTCAATACCTAGATATTTGTAAACCTTATCTGGTGGTAGTGCAGGATATACACTCTCATCAAACAAGGTTATTCCTGGTGATACATTGACCACTTTTCCCCTTTCAACACTCAGATAAGCACATTTTTTGAGTCCAAGCTCCATATGTATCGCCTCACTGAATGCCTTAACCATTTCTAGTTGCCTCTTCATCTGGTCTTTCCAATCTGTGTAAAGTTTAAGGTCGTCTAATTATAACTGATGAGATATACTGATCTTTCTCTCCCTATCGAACATATAGGCATTGGGACTGTTGTTCAGGAGGCAGCTCAGGGGGTTCAGGGCGAGGCAAAACCATAGAGGACTAAGAGTATCCCCCTGGAAGATACCCCGTTTGATAGAAATTTCATCTGTGTTGATTTCCCCTGATTTCGTTTTTATTTGGATGTCCGCCAAGTGCTCATCAGGTGCTTCAAAAGGTCCCTAATTTCCTGTGACACACCGTACATACCCAAGACTCTCAACAACCAGGAATGCGGGACAGAATCGATATATATATATATATATATATATATATATATATATATATATATATATATATATATATATATATATATATCTATAATTTGATTGAAGAGGTCGCTACTTGATGAAAATAGACATACATATTTTCAACGAAAAAGATTTTCACTATATCAACAAAACTATGACCAGTTTCACCACACTGTGGCTTCATCAGATAGATATCTATCTAGATAGATATCTTGGGGGTGACGAGAGGAGATGAGGTTCTAATTAGAAAATAACATTTTTATAACTGTATTTAATAACAAATAAAATGTTTAACAAATCACAAACCTTTTGATACAATGGATTATATTATTTATAGAAATACAATATCAATATCATATTATATATCACAGCAATCACAAAAGTTATTTCTTTTAGAAATTTACAATAAACTAAAACAATATTTAGAATTCAAACATTAAATTTACGATATGACGTTTTTGATTTGTCTTCATGAGGTCAAGAGATTTTGAATATAATTAAAATTTTCGGAGAACGATTATTTCAAATATACAGGAATGGTACGAATTGGTTGAAAATATTTCAGAGGTTGGAACAATAACAAAAAACTTATCTGAATATTCCATTTATGAGAACTTTGCTAACTTTCGGAACCAAAACATTTAGTCATCTTAGCTACCGACAATGTTCATTCGTTCCAATATACCAGGTGTCCACGTGAGATGGGACATTAAAAGTATATGGAGACAGGAATGCTTGATTGGAGAAACTTATTTTTTTTTGTCTTAAATATTATTCGAACTACGTTCCGGAAATATTTTCAATGCGTTATTTCAAATGGCATAATCAATGTTTTAATTTTTTTATTGTAGAAAATTAAATTCTGCACAATTTTTTTTCTTACCATTGCCGCCTGAAATCATTTTAAAAGAAGATATGAATTTTTCAATCGGAATTTGGCGAGTTTTGGTTGTCTCTTAGAAGGCATCATAAAAATACTAAAGATCATTCAATATCTATTATTTCTTACTGGTTGTACAGAGGTTCATTCATCAGAATTCAATGCATTTAGAGACTTCACTGTATACAGGGTGTTTCCAAAGCATGTGGCAAATCGTAGTACATTCAAAGGTACAAAAGACTATTTACTTTTGCACACACACCATTCAACTCGTAATATTAATAGGCATCGATTGGTTTTATGTTTGCCTTCACCTTAAATGCATCGTTTTCGAGTTATTCGCGATATTATCCCAAAAATTACGATTTTTCGAGCTAGGACCCTGAAATTTGAAAATATTATGACTGGAAATCTTTCAAATAATTGATTTCGATCTCTCAATACGAGACCCATCTGAAAATCTTCATCAAAGTAATTCTGGTCAGAATTTCGAGAGGAAAACCAAGTAGGTCAACAAACTTGGTTTTCGAGATTTTCACACCAATGGATTTCTCGTAAAGAGGTCTGCAGTATGCTTCTTTCAGATTTGAAATAAACACCTCAAAAAAATTTAGGGAACAATTCTGAATATCGATATATCGAATCCAGAAGGATCAATATGAATGATTTTTTCAAGAAATGAACACCTGCAACAATTTCTCACCAAATTATGTAGAGTGTCGCAACAGATTTCAGTTTTTTCTTATTAAAAACTAAAAATGCAGCAGATGCAACGCTGCATATTAATCATTTCATGTATTCAGTATTTGAAATCAGTTAGTTGGCACTTTGTTTCTGTTGTTAGCATTAATAAAAGATTCAAGTTTTGTGATTCGACCATGAAAAGACGACATTTGACTAGAGAGGAGATGTTGGCATACTCCAAGCTGGGAGCTCACAACGGGAAGTATTCAGGATTCTGGGAAGTAGCATAAGTGTCATAAACCGTTTATGGTCGCGTTTCAGTGAACAGGTAGCGTAGAAGAACGCCACACAGGTCGTTTCAGGATTACTACAGTCGCCCAAGACCGATTTTTGGTTTTACAAGCCAGAAGAGATCGTACTACCACAGCATCTCAATTAGCTCAAGAGCTATCACGAGTTCATAATGTACAAATTTCCGACCAAACTGAGAGAAATCGACGGAGGTCAACTCCACTCCAGACGTCCTTTAAGAGTTCCACAACTGACCCATGGAAATCGCGCTACTCGTTTAGCGTGGTGCCAAGAACACGTAAACTGGGATCAAGAGAGGTGGACCACAGTTCTCTTCAGTGATGAATCTAGATTTAGTTATTATCCCGATTCGGGAAGAATTCGAATATGGAGGGAACCTGGAAAGCAAAACCGTCTCCAGCATGCTCGAAATGTTGTTAGACAGGGAGGCGGATCAGTGATGTTTTGGGGAGGTATACGCCTTGGTGGAAGAACTAACCTCGTTTTCATACAGAACAGCCTCACGAGAAATTCTTACGCAAATGAGATATTTTTACCTGTAGTGGTATCGTATCTCCAAACAATGGGTCAAAATCTACTCTTCCAACAAGATAATGCCCCTCCTCATCGTGCAAGAGTTGTCTTGAACGTTCTTGAAGAGAATGATATCGATCTTCTACCGTGGCCATCCTGCTTCCCAGATCTGAATTCCATCGAGCATGTGTGGGACACCCTAACAGAAATCTCCTGCGTCAAAACGTCTTCCATCATGAACAGGAGCTTCGATTAGCAGTTCAGGGGGCTTGGAATGACTTAGGCCAAAATGTAATAGACAATTTAATATTGAGCATGCCGCGACGATGCCAAAGTATCATTAATAACAGAGATGGACCTTCTGGGTACTGAAAAATATAAGTGCTTCCATATCGTTTCGAAAATATTAGTTCAGGATTTTTTTTTGTTTTTAACCAAATTTCGTCATTTTCAAATTTCAAATTTTTTATGATAGGTGCTTTTGAGAAGTCAAATATTATTATGTTTTCTTGAGAATACATTATATACAATACAACCTAACAAAAACCGAAAGATTTCTATAAATTCGAATCATCAAATTCATATTTGATGATAAGTGTTCCTAGACTTTTTGAGGTGTTTATATCAATCCCATGAGAATTTATGAACAGTAACTTTTTAAGAGGCAATGCTTTTTGATTATAAATTATAAAATATCAATCAAAAACCAAGTAACTTTTTCATTTCATAGTTAAAATATATCAATATTACATACTTCTCAGAAGATCTTGATATTTCCAAATATAGAACCTAGTATGTCTACTTACTCTACTTGATCAGGATGACTCTGGTGTAGGTAGATACCCGCGAGTGAGATATTTAACTACAAAACAGAAACGTAGTAAGTCAACTTATTGGTAATGAATAGACAAATCCTCCAAGAAAGTATAACGTCTCACCCTCTGAGATGAATAACTAACACCAATCAGAATGCAGAGTAAAATCACATGATTCTTATTTCGCGTACTTAAATCATATGAGTGTGGTGGTTCTGCAGTATGTCTTTTGACTACGATACGGAAGAGATGTAATCAAGCTTCTTTTCAGTGCTGCAATAATGATTTCGCGGAACCAGCGTCTTCTCAAAATGGCACTTGAAACGGCGACATGTCGAACTTCGTCTAGTCTGTCACCTGTTTCGCCAATTTTTGATTCTGATGCGGACCCAAATTATAGTCCATCAAACGGAAGACGGAAAAGAAAACTTGTTGATTTATTAGCAGAAACAAATACCGAAAGACGCCAAAAAGCCGTTTGTATTTAAATGATGGTGATATCTGGTGGAAACCAACAAAATTTGAACACAGCTCATTTCTAAAAAGAATGAAAAATAAAACACTACATCGGGTGAAAGAAAGATTAGAATGCCGTGATTCACTAGAAAATACTGATGGCGAAACCGTAACAAATTTACTGTTCTGACAAATAAAATCATAGACTGGGCCTATGATTTATAATTATTTTTTTTCATTGAGAAAAGTGAAAATTTACCTCCAAATAATCAAACTTCAACCGTTGGTATCTTTTAAACGTTTAGGTTTCCAAAAAAATTTGTGATGGGTATTTTTGTAAAACAATTTACCTATATGATAATGAGAAAGAAATAGAAAATTGTAAGGCGGAGGACCATTCCGTTACATTTGAGAGCTCATATTTGGAGAGAGTTTTTTAGATGTGTCTAGAAACCTATTTTTCAGAATACCAAGAGAAAAACAACAGTCGTTTTGTTTTGTGTGAATTTATACCAGCATACTAGATGAATATATGGAATACTTCAGATAATTTTCTCGAGAAATTCACTATTTTGGGGAAATTTGTAATGCTGTACTGGGTGCGTCAACGAAAACTAAACAGAGGCTATATCTACGAAGATATTCATTTCTGATCAAAACGCAAAAATAGGTCAATTTTTGTTTCAAGGGAGACATCTTTTGGGGTACAATACTTGCCTGAAATATCAACCCCCTACGCGGGGGCTGCAATTCTTGAACATTTTGAACAGGGAAGATGGGTCGAGTGATAACTCAAAAGAAAGGTGGTATCTTTGTCTACATTGCCTTGAAGATACAGGGTGAGCAACTGAAAGATAGGGAAGACTATTTCCCTGAGACTAATCGAGTTTCAGTGAGGTAAAATGGAACAGATCCATGCTGATCAATGGCAGTCATCATCAAGTACCATCCTCATCTCGAATTTCAATCCCTGGAACAGGGGTGACAACCCTTGAAAATTTGGAAGAGGGTAGAAGGGTTGAGTGATAACTCGAAAGAAAGGTATCATCTTTGTCTGCATTCTCGTGAAAGAATTTTCATTTTTGATTGAAAACTGTAGAAGATACAGAGTGAGCCACTGAAAAATTGAGAAGACTATCGCTCCAAGACTATTGAAGTATTAGTGCGAAAAACTGGAATAGATTCATTCAGATCTAAGATGACAGCCTTTGATCTGGAATTAATCTGTTCCATTTATTTGCACAAATACTTGAATAGCTCAGGGCGATAGATAGTCCTATTTTTCAGTAGCTGAGGATGGTACTCGATGATGAGTGTCATTGATCAGCATAGATCTGTTCCATTTTACTTCACTGAAACTTGAATAATCTCAGGGAAATAGTCTTCCTCATCTTTCAGTTGCTCACCCTGTATCTTTTACAGTTTTCAATTAAAATAGAAATTCGTTCAAGGAAATGTAGACAAAGATATTGAGTTATCACTCGACCATCTTCCTCAATGAAAATTTTCAAGGATTGCAACCCCCACTTAGGGGGCTGATATTTCAGGCAAGTTTTGTACCCCAAAAGATGTCCCCCTTAAAATAAAAAATTGACCAGTTATTGAGTTTTGATCAGAAATGAACATCTTGGTAGATATAGCCTCTGTTTAGTTTCCGTTGAAGCACCCTGTATATATTTGCAAAGAAAAAAAATCTCTTTCTATTTACACCAAAATCACCAATGATTTACATTCAAGAAAACCCAACTTTATATCAAATGCGAAAACCGTTCAACGAAAAGGTGTTCTGAATCAGTCTCCGCATTCTACTCAAAAAATTGTCCGTAGAGTGTGAAAATAGTTTTCACCTTCGAAAGCAACTAAAATATTGGCATATGCCGAAATCACGGAAAATTAGCAAATCCGGAATAACGAAAACAATAGAATATATCTGTGATCTATTTCCGCCAAAGAATTTGCTTTGAAAATCGGGAACAAAGCTATTTTTCCCTATTTATAGTATTTTATGTAGCACATCGTAAATGGTACACCCAGTATCTGGGAAACACCCTCCACAATTTAAACACCAAGATAATCAAAAGAAAGAAAACCCTTGTTCCGCTCTAATTATTTCCAACCACGTAATGAAACACATTGTAGTGTTCAAATTAAAAATGTGCCATTTTTATGGACGTAATATATGCCGGCGAATTAAATGTTCAAATTTTCAATCAGTCAATGTTCGATCGTTAATAGTATCCCCATCGAAACGACAGTTATGAAAAATATACGAATGCATGAAACGAAATTATAACATGTCTATAATAATATATGAAATTGTCAGGCCCATCGAATAATCTACCAGCAGCAAATCAACGAGCGAGACTTGTATGAATTTCGTAATAAACATGAATATTATCAATTTCATTATTATATGTTGACTGATACAATCTCAATAGGCTCAAATATTGAATCACGACACAGAAAATTTTCATTTCCATATTAATCTGGGTGTTACATAATAGTATGTCACAACTTGAGCGGGTAAATCTACGTGCAATTCTAAGAAAACAAGTTTTTATAAACATAGGTCTGCAAGAGCTTCGTTACGGAGTTACAAGGTATTGAAATTGCCGGAAAAAATTGGTCCTTTTTCAAAACTCCTGCAGTTTTTGAGATAATCAGCCCAAATTTGGAATGCAAGCAATTTTTCACAGCCTCCATCATTACACGTCCTAGAATTTAACTGAAATTCACAAGGTGTTTTCTTTTCTGACGCCATGTCTCCTTTTGCCCTTTCAAACTTTTTGCAGTACGCCACTGATCAGAATGCAATCAATTTTCGTCATCTTCATTCAAATTAGAAACTTTTTGACACCAGTAATTTTTTACGTATCTCCAACCGTTCTCGAGCAAAAAATCATTACACGATTGTATGCATTCGCTGAATTGAAAGCACTTCCGATTTAAAAAATGACTAGTAGGCTTTGATTTTTGTAATTTATTTATTTATTTTGACAAATGCTAAAGGTGAACCATTGTCTGCTCGAATTGTTTATTAAATTAACGATTAGTTCTAAGACTTTTGAAGTTATTGCTGTAAGAAAAAAAGGTTAATTTTACTTATGCCGAACTGGCTGATATCCATTACATGTACGGTCTGGCTGAAGGAAACACAACAGAAGCTAAGCGATTATATCAGGTGCGCTCTTAAAATCGAGTTACACCAGTCAGGCGAACATTTTCAAATATCCACAGAAGGTTGAGGGGAACCGGTACTTTCACTGCAAGTAATCATTTAAAAAGTGCAACTAAAATTATAAGAACTCCAGATATTGAGGAAGCAGTTTTGAATTATATTGATTTGAATCCTCATGTGAATACAAGAAACATTGCAAATCAGTTGAATATTTCACATGTTCTAGTTTGGAGGATTCTCCACGACTTTTTATTGTAAAGCGTCCAAACTCTGCTTCCTCGAGATTTTCCTTCGAATTTCTACCCATGGTTTTTGGATAAAATTAGAGAAAATGCTCATTTTGAGGGTGAAATAATACTCACAAACGAAGCTAACTTTTCGAGAATTGCTGTCACAAATTTTCACAACAATCATTATTGGGCATTAGTAAGCACCGAGAAGAATTGAGAAAGCGAATAATAACCACTTGTTACACTATAAGAAATACCCCAGGACTATTTCAAAGAGTGCGTGATAATATGCGAAGGACAGAAGCCTGTATTCTTGCAGGTGGAGAACACTTCCAGCAATTTATTGAGTTTTTCATTGTTCTTTTTTTAAGTTTGATATTGAATAAGTATAAGTTGAGTCTCAGACGAGCTATCAAAATAAAAGCAAATTTTGGTCATACCTATCGAGTATTTCTATTGTTTTTTTTTATTTAGCGAATAACATACAACTCAAATAATTCAAATTCAATAATTTTTCACTCGAAAACGATTGGAGATACGAAAAAATTACTAGTTTCGAAAAGGTTTTTAAATTGAACGAAGATGACGAAAATTGATTGTACGCTGATCAGTGGCGTACTGCGAAAGTTTGAAAGGGCAAAAGAGACATGGCCTCGGAAAAGAAAACACCTTGTGAATTTCAGTTAAAATCGAGGACGTGTAATGATGGAAGCTGTAAATAATAAGTTGCATTCCAAATTTGGGCTGAATATCTCATAAACTGCAACAGTTTCGAAGAAAAAAACAATTCTTTCCGGAAATTTCAACACCCTGTAGCTACGTAACAAAGCTTTTGCGGACCCATGTTTATATAAACTTTTTTACTTAAAATTGTACTTAGATTTACACACTTGGGTTGTGACATACTATTATGTAACAACCTGTATATGTATCTTGTTTCTCTCTCGTTAAATTTATAGTCAGGCTCATTATGTCGAGTAACTTTATTTCAACATCCTAATATTCTCAAAATTGATTTAGAAGACCAACATATTCAGAGGAATAGGATAACGAACTAAGAAAAATGTCAACTCGTCTCTTTGCTGACCATTGGTTAAGGAAAACTATTGCTTCGAAATAGATAGAAATGATTGGAGTGATTAAGAATGAATGATGAAAAAACACTAGGGGAAAAAGGAGTAATGGGAGTCAGATAACAATGTTGGTCAGCGTTCTAACAACTAAATCAGACTACCTAAACGAAGTAATATCGTCTTGAAAGATTCGTTAAGTGGCAGATCGCGCCTCTTTTGTTTAATCTTTAGTACGCGTCCATCGATTGCACAGGAAGACTGTTGCACAGCTATGTAACTTTATGTTCACTTCAAATAAGTGGTGAGTACATTTAATAGCAAATTATACTTTCGTTTTCATTTTTTACATAATTGATAAGATCGGGTAATGAGAGTCACGGGTTATAAGAAGACTCCCATTGCACGTAATCATAGGGTAATATAGAGAGGACTCAATGGTCATCTGATATATTATCAACAACTGACGCCCTCAAGAGTCAAGGTCACTACATGGCTATTAAACCATGAATATATCTTTCTCAACTCTCCAAAAACGCTTAAAGAAGAACGATTCATCGGAAGCAAGACGACCTGTATTCACAGCAGATGCAGGAACGATTTTGTCAGACCAGATAAAATTATCTTCATATCAGCTTCCAGTCATCCACTGCTGTATGTAAGCTTCTCCCAACCTTTTCCATTCTTCCCTGTCCTGTGCGCGGCGATACCAGTTGGAGCCTGCGTATTGTCTGAGGTCATCTTCCCATCGTTTTTGTGGTCTTCCAATGCCCCTCTTGCTTGTTCTAGGTCTCCAGTGCAGTAGTCTATTCGGCCATTCATCTGCTGTTTTCCTGGCTACGTGTCCTGCCAACTCTATATTTCAATTAACTAGTCTTTTCCATTATATCTGTAACACAGGTTCTCTTCCTTATCTCTACGTTCTGGATCCTGTTCTTCAGAGTCACCCCCAGCATACTCCTTCCCATAAGTCTTTGGGCAACTCTCATCATTTCTGCAATTTTCTCAGTTAGTGTCACAGTCCCTAGGCCATAGGTCATGACAGGAAGAGCGTAGGAGTGAAACACATTCCTCTGTTCCTCAAAATGTTACTCATTTTTCCAAACGCGGTCCATCCAAGTCGGGTTCTTCTTTTCACTGGTTTTGTTTTCCTAGTGTTATGACATGACCCAGGTTAATGTAATCTTCAATTTTTTCTATCAGCGGATTATCTATTCTCACTGGATTTTCGGTGTCGCTTAAGAGTTTTGTTTTGCTAAAGTTCATATGAAGACCTACCTCCTTGGACGTCTTACTCAGTTTAGTTAACATAGTTGTTAAATCTTCCTCGTTTGAACTGATCAAGACCACATTTCCATCTACATTGATACCTTTTGCGTTCCATTCCAGTTTCTCGAAGATGTTTTCTAGAGAAAGAGAAAGAGTTTCGGAGAGATTTTATCCCCTTGTCTTACGCCCCTCTGAATTGGAATGTCTTTCGTCTGCGTCTCTTAGCCGACCCTCACTCTCAATGTGGCGCTTTTGTAGATATTCCCCAAGAGGGTGGTGTATCTGGAGTCTATCCTTGCATCGTTCAATCCTTTAGTTACTACCCAACGTTCGATAAGATCGAAGTCTTTTCTGAAGTCTACAAAAGCCAGATGTAGGTTAATATTGTATTCACAACATTTCTCTATCAGAGTTCGAATGGATTGTAAGTCGATGGTGCTGAAACCTTTTCTGAATCCTGCCTGCTCGACGGGTTGATAAAATCCGAGTTTATTTATGAGTCGGATAGTTATTATCTTCGTTAGCAGTTTGTAGAGAAGTGAAAGCAGTTTTATCATGTGGTAATTGCTTATGTCGTCTTTGTTGCCTTTTTTGAATATTTAAATCACCTCAGAACTACGCTATTCATCTGGGATTTTTCCTTCTTCTAAGCATCGATTAAAAAGCACCCCCATTGAATCAAGATGTCACCTCAAAATTTCAGCATTTCGTTTGTAATGCGGTCTTCCCCAGGGGATCTCCCATTTTTGAGCTGGTTAAGTTCAGATGTTATTTCTTCTGCTGTGATATCGGGTATCTCTTCAGAACTAATATTTGTGACTTTATTTATGTTATGCTCTTTGACATCAGGAGGTATTGGAAGTTCTGACCTATAGAGATCTTCGTAAAAGCCCTCAATTACTCTAATTATTTCAGCTTTATTAGTAACGATGTACCGTCTACGTTCTTCAGTTGAATTACTTTTGTTCTTCCTGAAGCTTCAAGTTTCGTTCTTAGAATTTTCAAATTTTTATTGCTTTTTTCTGTTTCATTTATCAAATTGGTATTGTATGTTCTTCGATTTTTTTCTGAGCGCTTTTGTTATAGCTCTATTCAAGCTACTATATTCTGTATGGTCTCTATTCATCTGTCTTCGTCTATTCATCAATTCAAGGGTTTCTTCACTTATTCTACTGTCTCTTTGTTGTTTCCTTTACAAGCTTACCTTCTTTGTTGCTGTTTCAATGCTCTCTGTTATTTTTTCCGTCATTTCATTCAATTCTAAGCCCTTTAGTTTCATGGCTGAGTCCAATCTTTTCACGTGTTCATTTTGATATAGCTCTTGAAATTGCACCAGATCGAGTTTAGTGTGGTTTGTTTTCAATATCATTTCAGTTCTCTCGATTTTGGTGTTTACTCGAATCGTTGCTCTGACCAGTTCTGAAGGTGTTTAATACTGAAACATCATTGACAATATCTTTTTTACTGGACATGATAAAGTCTATTTTATTTCGGACTTGACCATTTGGGCTTTTCCATGTGGGAGTTCATGCAGAATAAATTTCGTTTTTGTAGGAAGTTTATGAGCTGTTCGCCACGGTGATTCTCTTCGCCAATGCCAAATTTTCTGATGTTCTCCTTTGTCCCCACCATCGCATTAAAATCATCAATAATTAAGCTGCATCTTGTTTTACGTTTCTCTTCTACGTAGTTTTTTGTTATATCTTCATAAAATAATTTAATTGGCTCGTCTTCAGCAGAGCTTGTTGGAGCATAGGCCTAGATGACCTCTAGAGAGTAACGGTTCGAGATTTTCAGAACAATGTAAAGTACTCTATTTAAGATTTTCTTCATTTTCGAGGTCAGATGTTTCCTTCTTATATTTATGAGAACAACTACACCTCCTAGATGTGATTTTTCTTCTGAATTTATTTGGTATAAAACACTTATCTTCATTTTTTTATGGGGTCATAGAAACTGAATGAAGGAAACCATCATACCAGTATACAGAAGAGCTTCAAATTTCACACAATTTTGACACCAGTACAGAAATGGCTTGATTCAATTGGGTGGATGACTATTCGAAAAAAATGGCATCTCTGTTTGAAAACCTGACGCCACAAGTGCCAACAGAATAACGATCTTTGACCTTGAATAAGTCCAATTCTTCTCGAACTATTAGTAAAATCGAGACAAGTATTTTCACAGTGCAAGACCCTTGTCAAATGTTAGCTTTCAAGGGCATGAAAAGAATTGGAAAGAGGAAAAATATTACACTTCTATGTGCCATGACCACTGCTGGTGGTTTCGTCCAACCAATGTTCATCTTTACGAGAAAGAGAAAGACTCTCCAGCTTGAAAAAGACTGTCAAGCAGGAACTATATACAAATGTTCGTATAATGGTTGGATTAGTGAACATCTGTTATTTGAGTTGAGCTAGTAAACTCCGCCAATTATACCAAGCTATCGACATAAGAGCCTGTTTCAGTAATATTTGACAACTATGCCAGTTATTCTTCTTTGAAGGTTCATGATTTTTGTAAACAAAACAATTTACATAAGCTGTCACTGTCTCCATATACATCCCTATACATGCAGCAATTAGACCTCACATTTTTTAGACCGCTTATAGTGATTAACAAAAAGGAGTGTGATTCATTTTAAAAATCGCCTAGTAGAAAAGTTGACTCGATACAACGTAGCGGCTATATTAAATAAGGATTATTCAACTGTGGCATCTATCAATGAAGGCGAATGAGGATTCCGAATCTACCATATAACAATATTCTAGAATTCAACATCGGTGATGTCTATAGATATTGAGAAAAACAGACAACCTCTTATATAGAATTGAATAATTTCAAGACCAAATCAAAGGGTGTTATGGAAGGTGTTGTATATACCGAAATAAAGTTCTCCGTTAATAAGAATCTCAGCTCAATTCTGTCATTCAGTGGGCTCTGATTTTCTTTCGAGATTGAACATATTTGAAATCGAAATGAAATGAATTCTCAAGAGTTTATGCATCGCAATTCAAGATTGTTCTGTATCTGTGAGATTTTCAAGAGGAAATATATGAAGACTTTTGAAGTCTAAAGATTGACAGCAAGATGTTCATTCTGTTTCTACTTGAAGAAACTTCTTCTTTCAAGAGATTCAATATACAGGGTGCTTCAACGAAAACTAAACAGAGGATACATCTACCAAGATTTTCATTTCTGATCAAAACGCAAAAACAGGTCAATTTTTGTTTCAAGGGAGATATCTTTTGGGGTACAATACTTGCCTGAAATATCAACCACCTAAGCAGGGGTTGCAGTCCTTGAGTATTTTGAATACAGAAAATGAGTCGAGTGATGACTCAAAAGAAAGGTGGTATCTTTGTCTACATTGCCTTGAACGAATTCTTATTTTTAATTGAAAATTGTAAAAGATACAAGTAGAGCAACTAAAAGATAGGGAAGACTATTTCCCTGAGACTATTCAAGTTTCAGTGAGGTAAAATGGAACAGATCCATGCTGGTCAATGGAAGTCATCATCGAGTACCATCCTCATTTCGAATTTCAACCCCTGGAGCAGGAGTGACAACCCTTGAAAATTTGGAAGAGGGTAGATGGGTCGAGTGATAACTCGAAAGAAAGGTATTATCTTTGTCAGCATTCCCGTGAAAAAATTTTCATTTTTGATTGAAAACTATAGAAGATATAGAGTGAGCTACTGAAAAATAGAGAAGACTATCGCCCAAAAACTATTGGAGTATTAGTGCGAAAAACTGGAATAGATTCATTTAGATCAAAGATGACAGCCTTTGATCTGGAATGAATCTGTTCCATTTTTTTGCACTAATACTTGAATAGCTCAGAGCGATAGACAGTGTCCTCTATTTTACAGTAGCTCACTCTGTATCTTCTACAGTTTTCAATCAAAAATGAAAATTCGTTCACGGTTATGCAGAAAAAGGTAATACCTTTCTTTCGAGGTATCACTCGATCCATCTACCCTCTTTCAAATTTTCAAGAGTGGTCAGCTTTGCTCTAGAGGTTGAAATTCGAGATGAGGATGGTACTTGATGATCAGAATGGATCTGTTCCATTTTACTTCACTGAAACTTAAATAGTCTCAGGGAAATAGTCTTCCCTATCTTTCAGCTGCTCACCCTGTATCTTTTACAGTTTTCAATTAAAAATAAATATTTGTTCAAGGCAATGTAGACAAAGATACCACCTTTCTTTTGAGGTATCACTCGACCCATCTTCCCTATTCAAAATGTTCAAGGATTGCAACCCCCGCTTAGGGGGTTGATATTTCAGGCAAGTATTGTTCCCCAAAAGATGTCAATCTTGAAACAGATATTGACCTGTTTTTGCGTTTTGATCAGAAATGAATATCTTCGTAGATGTAGCCTCTGTTTAGTTTTCGTTGAAGCACCCTGTATGGGATAATTAGTAAATTTCAAATGAATTCCTTGCAGTTTTACATGTTTGATATTCAAGATCGCCGACAGCAATAAGAATGGCAAGATTAATTGAAACCCACAATATGATATAATAGTTGCGGACAGTAAATGATTTCAGAATATTATATGTACTCGTCTACATTTCAAAACTGCTATCGGTTCATGTACGCATACCTAAAACCATTTTAAATTATAATCGGCAATGAAAGGGCGAACATCCCTCAATCTGGAAACTCAAAAGTTATTCAGTTTTATCGTTTGATAAACATGCCCGGCATTTTCCATTTCTGGAAATAAACACATGTAAACAGGATAGTTTTCTTTGAATATTTCAGTTCAATGAAATATTGTTGATAGAAAAAAGTGAATATCATTCATTTGAATGCAGTTTTGTCAAACTTTTTCTCCCATGAAGTTTTCTGAAAAAATCAGGAAATTGTTCTTTTCTTCAATTTATATTACCGAACTGCCTTAGTAAATTATTGAAACCGACCAACCTGTATATGAGTACATATTTTTACTGCAAGAACTGATCAATTGCATCAAGAGACTATGGATTTATCGACTTGAATTCTCTTTACTTTCTTGTTCTCAACGACTGTCTAACTAACATGGATGCCAATTTCTCCATTAGACTTGAGACGATTGCGCATAACAGGTCAATAAATCGAAAAAGAGAAGGAAACAATTGAAACAACAAATAGAAAGCAATAATTCGTTAAATTTCTAAGACGTAACAATTTCGAATGAAAATGGAAAACATGTTTTCGCAATTTACCATAAGCCGTCACATAAAGATATTATAATACGTAACTCGTCGTGTCATCCATATCAACATAAAATGTCAGCATTCAATAGTTTTATTCATAGATTGATTAACATCCCGTTATCACCAGAAATTTCAACAAAGAATTAAATTTGATTAAACAAAGCCAAAAATAATGGTTACAATCCCAAACTAATAAATAATATTTTAAATAAAAAAAACAGAATCGCATTGAATGAAGTTTACCCTGTCGATAAATTGAAACAAAAATTCAACACCTGAACTTACGTTGGCATTACAAGTGAGAAACTGAAATCATTCTTGAGTAGCAATAATTTCAACATAGCTTTCCAAACTAATAATAATTTAGGCAAATATATAAAAATAATAAAACCAAACCAGGTAAAAACAATAGATCAGGTGTTTATAGATTGAATTGCAATGACTGTGATAATTTCTACATTGGTAGAACACATAGAAATTTTAATATTAGAATATCGGAACAGAAACGCAGTTTTTCAAATAAAAATCAGATTCAAATTACGCGAATCATCTCTTAGAAAATTATCAATCTTTCGACCCACAGTTTGAAATTTTGCATACAGATAATAAATATTGGAAGGTAGATCTTTGAGAAACTTTAGAAATCAATAAATACAAACACTCAGGTAGACTCATCAATGAACAAGTCGATTTAAGCCCTTCACCTCTTTTGAATCTCTTCGGGGAGCAATCTATTCCTTAATTTTATTTAATATACCTGTCATAAATAACCACTTAAGAAGAAGCAACCCAATAAGCTTTTAATTAGTCAAGAACATTTATATTTATATTTTCTGTACATTCATTCGTCTGAAGAAGCTACGGTGTAGTGAAACGCGTTACGAATCGAAATTATTAAATAAAACTCCTCAAAACACAGTACTTGTTTCTTATTATTGATAATGGAATTTTACCAAGTAAAAGCCTCCCAAATTCAAATGTGAAACAATTGTTGCCTGTTTTATCCTTCACGGTTTAGGTGTTAAATGATTTTTCATCTAATTTTAACATTTATAATAAACAATATACATATACTTGTTGAGGTTGAGGGAGCTACAGAAGAAGAAAAATTCAGAGGCACAAAAACATTTAGTAAGTCAATAGTTGCCTCACTCTTTGAAACAATGATTACATCAATTTTTTCCTACGTAACGTTTTCTAAGGAGTTCACCAATGATTTTTGTTCAAAAATCGAACTAAAGATAGAAAGGATCTTTTTTTCTGCAATATATCACATAGCGGATTCACCCTGCACTAGAAGGCAGGACCTATAAACTTTTGAGAAAACGATATTACAATAATAGTTAGTTTCAGTTTGTTTATTATAAATGAACGTTTCTCTTTTTCTTCAAATAGTAAAGTTATCAGTTTATAGAATCATTTTTCGTTCGAATAGCTAGACAGATCTTCCCCTTCCAGTTTTGAAGTTCTCTAGGTCAAATCAACTGATAAAAATTATTCTATATCTCAACTGTGCTTTTTCTGGCGAAATATTACATGCATCCCAGTGACTGTTTTTCAAAAATTGTCTGGAGAAATTTCCTTCTCTCTTTTCCGAGTTTATTTCATCGAAAATAATTTACCGAAAATTTATAAAATAATAATCATATAATAATGCAATATTCATACTGTGGAAAGTATATAGAGTAAATAAGTATACAGGATGTCCGAGCTTAAGGAACTATTAAAAGTATCTAGGAGAAAAGTTCATCAACAAATTTCAAATTGAATGGATCCTGTTCTACAATTGTTTTCAAAACGGTACCATTTCCGCTTATAACGGACATCGACTATAACTTTACTATTTCACATATCATGGTGTCCTTTTCAATTTTTTTTTAATTAAAGGGAATTTTCGTTGAGATTTATGATTTTTCCTATCAAAATTTTTGCAATTATAGTGTCATCTCCTTAGTAGAAAAAAACGACTCAGATTTGACTAAGGTTAAACCTTTTTTTCCATTTCGACGAATAAAGTGCTATATTTGAGAAAAAATACTTTTCGATGCTATTCTATGAACGAAAATTACTTGTCAAAAAACGATCTTTTCGAATACGATTACCCTTTCTCTTCTACTTTATTAGAATCGTATTTTGAATTAGTATATTGGTATTAGGTTTCCCAATTACCAAAAATGTTTCATCAAAATACTGCAGTTCCTTCGAAAAATTGAATCATCAGACCGCGGAACATGGAAACAGGTAGAGTGAATTCAATTCCGATGCCAGCTTCTATGTTCCATAAAGTTCCATGTAAGGTTCTATGAATTTTGACCTCAGTTTCACGTTTGAAAATTAGTTCAAAATGATGATAATACTAATTTTATTTTATGAATAGTTTTCTTGGAAAATAAAATAACAAATAAATACCCATGACATGATATTATGAATTTATTCATCATTCGTGGTCAATGTTAAAAATTAAGGTAATTGTTTGATATAGCGTCGATAGTCAAAATTCACTGAAAGTGTTTACTCACTAATTTTGGGTCCCAGAATCCAAATCTGAAATCATTTTGCAAAAACCAAAATTTCCTTGAAAGTCCTCTTGTTTATATCCTTCAAACTCCATAATTGCTTCATTGAAATGCCTTGTTACCATTAAAATGGGTAATATATACACACGTATACCATTAGTCAGTAATTCTACGCTCAAATATACATTAATATCTTGTTAAAATGCTTTTTAATTCGAATGTTTATTTTCTAGACAGTTCGCTCGCCATATTTACAATGATTTCATGTTATACGACGTACGCCTCAAAACGATGCAAGAAAGAGATAGAATCTATCTCTCTCGTTCATAACTGAGACCGAAATTCAAATGAGAATGTTTCCAAACATAACCTAACTAACCTAATTTTACCTAAAACATAACCTACTAACCTACTCAATTCAAAATTATAATTTAAATTAGGTTTGTGGTTCGGTTAGGTTTGCTTTGAAGAGATTTCCATTTGAATATCCCTCTCTGTTATGACATGAGATGGCAAGTACCTCACTATTAACGGATTCACGTAGGTCTTGGACTATAAATGTGTGAAATTGTTGCCTAATATTGAAATTTGAGGAGCAATAATATCTGGAAAGTAAATATAATGGGTTAACTGCCGAGAAAATAAACATTCAAATGGAAAAGCATTTCAATGAGAAATTAAGGTATATTTGAGCGTAAAATTACTAATTATACATGTGTGTATATATTATCCATTATTATAGTAACAAAGCATTTTACTGAAGCAACTATAGAGTTTAAAGGATAAAAACAAGACGACTTTCAAAGAAATATTGGTTCTTGTTTTTCCTAAACGATAGTCTGGCGGGACAAAATGATTTCAGATTTGGATTCTGGGACCCAAAATTAGTAAGTTAACATTTTTTCAGTGAATTTTGATTTTCAACACTATATCAAACAATTACCAAAAATTATAGCCAAATTTTGTCACTTGTGGAAAACCGACAGCGGAAAGGTGAAGAGTTAGTTTCATTGCCAACGATTAACCCAGTTACCTTGTGTTTTTTTATACCAATCTGTATTCGTCTATTCGTACTTTTACAGATTTGAGGATGGCACGTACATCAAATAATCAAATTTTGAACAAAAATAATTTCCACCCCACAAATTCTCATCATTATCATTGATGAATACAGGAAAAGCGCCGGTTTTGATTAATTTCTGCGAAAGTATGATGTTTTACATTGAAGATAACGACGACTTCTTATAAAGCATCACATACACTAATGAGTCCAAATTTTCCAGAGGAGGTGTTTTTAATTGGCATAATTATCAAATCTGGGCCGTCGAAAGTCTACATCTCGGCAAAATTTCCAACTTGGTTCGGAATTCCTGTTGGTAGCAATTATATGCTGTTCTGGCCCATTGTAGATTTTTGGTATCGAAAGAATCAACTTGGTGGTTTGACGACAGATGGATAAGAAGGCTGAGTCCATAGGATCAGCCTGCAAGGTCTCCAGATCTTACCCCTGTAGAGTAAAACCTCAGGATCAAGGTCTGTTCTTCACCGATCAATTCTCGGGAGGATCAACAATTAAAACTGAGACGTTTCTTCGACAGCATCAATCCCAATGAAGTGCAAAAACCAACTACTTATGAAGTACGGTTGTAGATTGAAAAATGTTTTGAAAAAAATGGAAGACGATGTGAATATTTAATTTGGTTCCATTTTTACTACGTTGTTTGTGCTAACGGTTTTTTTTTATTTATCATGAATTTTAGAAAGACATCTTTATCGTGTGAAACGCTAGCTTATAAGTAACAAAATCGGATTAGAATTTGGTACATTGTTTTCTGCAAATTGGTAGTAAATTCGGGTGCATTTCGTTGAATGTTCTGCAAGAATGAATGATAAATAAATTCATAATATTCTCGTTTGAGTGTTCATTCGACATTTTATATAACAAAAAACTATACACAAACAACATTGTTATTTCTAATTTTCGGAATCAAATTCACTATGTCTATTTTTGTGTTCTGAGGCCTAATGATTCAATTTCCCAAATAATCTGCAGTTTTTTGATGAAATCGTTGAAAAAATGAAGACGAAGTATTTTAGATACAGGAAAACCCAAAACCAATTAATGCTGAATTAAAATATGGTTCTAAGTAGAACAAAAATAGGTATTCGTATATGAAGAAAAAACGATTTTTTGACAAACTGGTGTGATTCGGTTAACTAGTGATTCTTGAGCACCCTGTATAAGAAATAGCATCAAAAAGCAGGTTCCCCACAAAAATTACATTATATAATTGTAATTTTACAATTTTGATAATAAAATCGTAGCTCAATGGTGGTAAATTTGTAAATAGGAGAAATATTAACAGGAGATGCTTGAAAAAAAAGGCCCGTAATACAATAAATCAAAAAGAACACCATGCCAATTGAAAAAGCAGAGTTGTAGTCGAAGTATACCGGGTGGGGCAACTGAAACGAAATAGACTCAATAACTGCTGAATTATTCAGAAACAGAAAGCAGAAACAGGTCAATTTTTGTCTGAAGGGGGACATCTTTTAACTTATAGTGATTTTATTTTACATCAACCCCCTGAGCAGGGGTGCACAAAACTGTAATCAGATAATTCTAAATACCTATCCCACTCGGACTAACTGATCAATTCGATGATTCGAGGGGTTGACTCCCTCATCTGAGGGGGTGTAGTGGAAGCACCACTGTTTAAAAATATTTTTTGGAAAAAAAATAACAGTATTTCGGTGAATGTTCATTCAAAATCACAGATTTTGCAATTACTGAAAATAACTCGTCATTTGACGAACCAGCCTGCATCTTCTTCCAAATATGTCAAATCACAAAAATCATCACACATTTGTGATGAGAATTAAAAGAGCTTCCCAATGAGTTATCACTTGATCTATCTTACTCATGTCAAAATTTTTTCGCAAATTTTTCTAAAAATTACTCAAGATCCACGAAGAAATATTATTTGGGCGATGTCAACGCAAATTATCGGGTTCATAATGAATCTAGAACAGATCATAATCGGCATCATTTAGAAGACCGAACCTGGCCAGGGCTCTCTCGGTTAAACAGAGAGGGAATTGTTTTGTTGAGTTTTGAATATGCGATTATACTTCAAAATTGGCAAGCAAGATCAAGGTGGAAGTGATTATGTTTCAGGAGACTCATACTGAGACGAAAGAACATCTCCGCGAAAGAGGTTGTATCACAGGTTATGTACTTTTTGATTATCTCCTTAGTACTATTTATCGCCTTGCTTGTAAAATCTTCATAATTTTCTTAGATTCAAGTGAGTTTAGACATATAAGAGTTAGGTTTATTTGATGAAATATTTTTCTGCTAGTTTTTTTTTCATTGTTACAGATTTTTCCTGTCCCAAACCCTTCCTTTTCAACCTTATCTTCTGGGAATTATGGAGTGCAAAATGATAATGAGAAAATGAAGCTAAGCAGAAAAATTTTTGGTACTCTTTGTGCACACGACACTAACACAACATAAACAAACAAGCTATTGCTAGTGCAATAACAACAGTGAAACGAGTTTTTTCCACAGATTTTTTCACTCGTTTATTGAATCATACGCAAGATAGTATGGTTCCCCTGTTACATTTCTTGTACTCACACTTTAGGGGCAACCGTAGGAGGTATGATGCGAGTTTGGATGCCGGATGAAGGAACAGATATGCTCTGTTTTTTTCATCTGGTATTCTATTTATACGCTTATTTTTTACGATTGTGTTTTTCTGACACCAAAATTATAGATATAAGCATTTATTGTAAATACAATTATTCGAATTTTTGTAAATCCTCTCTTTTCAAAATGTCACAAAATCCTCTCTTTTCAAAATGTCACAATGTTAGTTACCGTACCCCTCCGAAACGGCTTTACCGATTTTTACTAAATTTCATATGCGTATTTAATAGGTCTGAGAATAGGCTACTATCTATTTTTTATACCCCTAAGTGATAAGAGTTGTCCACCACTAACATTCCATTTTCATTTTTTGGACAAATTCTTATTTTCTTATTCTTTTTACAATGTGGCATTGAAAAATATATATAACCCTAAATTTTCACCCTTCTATCACTAACCTCCATTTTTTGGAAATAGCTACTCTAATCATTTTTCATCCATATAAAATTTCATAAAGATCAGTCAAGCCGTTTTGTAGGAGTATTGTTACAAAAATTGTGACACGAGAATTTTATATAAGATTTACTAGGTCTGATGATCAGCTACTAACTATTTTTCATACCTCTACATGATAAGAGTTCTCCACCCCTAACATTTTATTTTCATTTTTTGGACAAACTTTACTTCTTTTGGAATTGAAAAATACATATAACCCTACCATCACTAACCCATATTTTAATAGGTAATTTAATCATTTTTCATCCCGCTCGATAACTGATCTATTATCGTCTTCTTGTGAATGTTTTTCACTCTAATACGATTAAAATTTCTCTGAGCTTACGGCAAAGCCAAATTTAAATACTTTTTTAATTTCCTGCGCTTTTTTTGTGGATCAACACTCATTTGCCAGATTATACGGGTGTCACTAGCCAGTAAACAGCACTACGAATGAGACCGAAGCCGGTCTATTGTTTCACTTACACTATAATTCTTCTCTCACTATCTCCACAGTTTTCTGTCATTATAATTGTTTATGCATTAAGCGTAGTAGTACCGTTTACAATTATTATTTTTCTATCTCAGTGTATCTCTTAAGTAATTATTCCTATTTTATTAATTACACAGTGCGTGAAAATGACACTTCAAAATTCCAACACGCGGGAGACATACCTAGTAAACCTATATCGGGTACGCTGAATCCAGTGGTAACCAACGTTTTTGCAAGTTAGCTCTTGTTTAGGAGATATTCGCCTTTGGAGTTAGCTGATTTTAGTAGGGTTCGTCGCTTATGACTTCAGTACATTATATGCTTGTAATTCCCAAACCGTTCGGAATATTGCTTTACTGTCTTCGGCAAAGTTTTAGCTATTGTCATGACCAACAACTTTTCTGAATATACCAACATAGAGAAACCTCATTCAAACACCGTTTCTTAACAAAATGTCCAAAAAACTCCATTTCTTTGCCATTTTTTCGTTAATTTTCGTCTAAATAATAGAAAAATCAAGGAATTTCGCTTTAAAATATTAAAATGAGAAAAGAAAACACATTTCCTATAGTTAAATCAAAAATTTGAACGAACAATCATGATTTTAACTCAAATTTCTCACAGATGTCACTGTTAATACGTATTTATTAGTATTGTCACTAATGTTACCACGTATTTTGCTATGTATTTGTGTGCCATTTTTCATAGTTTTAGTTTTGATATTTCTAATTTGACATTTCTTGTTGAAGTTTCTTTGTTTACACAAGTTATATATTTGGTGAAAATATCAAAATGAATTCGCGCAGTAAATTTAATACATTTTGCTACATTTGTGGAAAGTTTACTATAATGACAAGCAAACGTTCAATTTCTGAAGAAATTGCTGAATCGTACACACAATATCTCAACCAAACTGTGATCAAAGATGTGGACTGGGCTCCAAAAATCGTTTGTACTGGTTGTGCCATAAGATTGAGTGGATGGAAAAGAGGTAAAATTAAATGATTGATCATTTATTTCAAAATTATATCATTTGAAGCTATTTTTATTACAGGTGAATTCCAATCGATGCCTTTTGGCATTCCAGTAATTTGGACAAAGCCTCAAGAACATAATCCAGATGACTGCTTTGCTTGTGTTAATGAATTTGTCGGATTGAACAGAGCTAAAAACGTAAAGTTGAACTCAGAGTAACTCGGTTTGTTCAGTTGCCGTTACTACATTCAGAATCCATTCCAATACCGAAAAGACCCAGTCCGACAGAAGAGTACATTCCATCTACTTTTGATACTATTGGCGAAACGTCTGAATCGGTTTATGTACCATCAAATGTATCTCCACAATGTAATCATACCGAATTTTTTCAAAAAGATCTGGATAAAATTATTCGTCGATTGAAATTATCGCAGCGTCAGTCCATTATTTTGACTCAGGAATTGAAAAAAAAGAATGTCTTAGCACCTGATGTGAAAGTATACGGAGTAATCGGCCGTCATAGACAGTTCACTGCCTTATTCAAATCCATCGAAGACAATTTATTCACGTACTGCACTGATATCAAGGAATTGGTATTAAAAATGTATCATGAGTATAAACCAGACGACTGGCGTCTTTTCATCGATTCGTCCAAAAGTAGTCTCAAGGTGGTTTTGCTTCATGTCACAAACTCAAAAAACAGTGTCCCGATTGCCATCAGCACAAAAACGAAAGAAAATTACGAATCATTGGAAGAAAACCTTGATTTGGTGAAATATGAAGACCATCGTTGGAAGATCTGTGCAGATTTGAAGGTGATAACTCTTTTGAGAGTGTTTTATATGTTTATGGGATACTCGATATGCCGGCGACCAATATGCCAATGAAAGCTGGCCTATGAGACAAGGGTTCAGATTGCGTCGATAAAACGTCGTTGAAATTCCACTTATGCCAATCGAAAAAGTGTTGCTTCCACCTCTGCATATCAAGCTTGGGATTGTTGAAAATTTCATCAAGGCCCTAGATCCTGAAGGCAATTCATTTAATGAGTTGAAGCAAAATTTCTCAAGATTGAGTGGAGTGAAAATAAAAGAAGGTTTGTTTGAAACTATATACGTACCAATCAACCTAACTTATTCAATATTTAACACATATTTTTTCGAATTGTTTTATTACAGGCATACTCAATGGACCTGATATTCGACGCTTGATGAGAGACCAACAATTTAAAAACAGTTTGTCGAATTTGCAGCTAGTTGCTTGGGATTGCGTCAAAGGAGTAATCGAAAATGTACTTGGAATTCATCGTGACGAAAACTGGTACATACACGTTGAAAATATGCTCGTTGCTTTCCATAACATCGGTGTAAAAATGTCTCTGAAAATTCATTTTTTACATTACCATGCAGACAAGTTTGCCGAACCATGTGAATCAGATAAGCATGGTGAACGGTTTCATCAGGTGACGGCTAGGCTTGAGCACTGGTATAGTGGACAAAAACTTGATTCTCTATTAGGAGACATTTGCTGAAATTCACAGCAAGATGAAGATGGAAAAGAAGAAGAGTGAACATGAATTTATATGTTTATTTGTTGAAAATTGTTGGAATTGGAATAAAAATTTGAGTTAAAATCATGATTGTGCGTTCAAATTTTTTCGATTTAACTATAGGAAACGTGTTTTCTTTTCTTATTTTGAGATTTTAAGGAGAAATTCGCTTGTTTTCCTCATTATTTAGACGAAAATTAACAAAAAAGGGCGAAGAAATTGAGTTTTTGGACATTTTGTTAAGAAACGGTGTTTGAATGAGGTTTTTCTATGTTGGCATATTCAGAAAAGTTGTTGGCCATGACAATAGCTAAAACTTTGCCGAAGACAGTAAAGCGATATTCCGAACGGTTTGGGGATTACAAGCATATAATGTACTGAAGTCATAAGCGACGAACCCTACTAAAATCAGCTAACTTCAAAGGCAAATATCTCCTAAACAAGAGCTAACTTTCAAAAACGGTGATTACCACTGGATTCAGCGTACCCGATATAAGTTTACTAGATATGTCTCCCGCGTGATAAAATTTTGAACTAGCACAGTGTTATTAATAAAATTTGTTTATTCTGAGTGTAGTTCGCACGATTAGTTGCTTAGGTGATTTAGATAACCTCAAAAGTACACAACACGAAAATTGAGTTTTGTGCACTCCAGCTTATGGGGTTGATGTGAAATAAAATCACCGTGTGTTAAAAGATTTCCCCTTCAGACAAAAATTGACCTGTTTCTGCTCTTTGTTCAGAAACGAATAATTTAGAAGTTATTGAGTCTTTCTCGTTTTAGTTGCCCTACCAGGTATAACCGAATGTGATACCACTCTGAACACAATTGCAAATTCTAAATTCCAATTCCCATTCTGTACCGTACTCGCCAAATGTTTAACATCTAATATCGATTTATCGTCTCATTGATGCAATTCATCAGCACCATAAACTTCTCTTATTAGAACCCAAAAATAATCAATCAGTTCTTTAGAATATGTTACTCAGACCTCATCTACCATTTGTCATACAGCGCTTCCTGAATATTGCATAGTATTCGACTTCTTCCCGAAGTCGGAGAATCCCGTTTCGGGAGTTTGAAACGTCTCAATTTTCACGCACTTTTTCCGCGCAGTTCTCTGATGTTGCAATGTCTTACTCTTAGAACAATACCCGCTAGAACTATTCGAACTCGAACTTCCCATATCCGACACTCCGAGAAATCCCTGATGTAACGTGGTTCCTGGATGCGGTAAGGTGCCGAACTTGTTGATTGGGAGATTCGCGTATGTGACTGGCGGCGGTACTGCTGTGTGGTTTTTAATAGTAATGGGTACCGTTTGACCGGCGAGTGTGTTGGATCCGCTATAATTATATTCGATAACTCCCGACACTAGAGAACTCGAATTCACGTCCGCTATGTCAAAATCTACGCACTTGTTGGTAGTGCAGATGTCTGGTGGAGTCTTGTTGAGAAGGGGACCGCACTCTGCCTCGTATTTCGGTAGACAGGTATCCATTTCGAATTTCGTTGGGCGGTATCCTTCGATTTCGTACTGTGGGCGAGGTTGGACATTAGTATGTTTCAGGAGGTATTCGCTGGAAAGACGTTGGTGTTCTTTGAGTTTTCTATCAGCCCCTGGAACCATTTCACGCACCTGAAAAAATAGAAATACAGAAACTTTACGAAAGATTTAAGACATCAACTCCACACATAACTTCAAATGAAAGCTGCATTACTTCTTGTGTACAGTGGCATCATCTTGTGTACAGTGCGGACCGAATTCCCAAAGATATTTTTGATACTCCTGAAATCAAGAACGGACTGCCTAAGTATCAGTCACCAGAAGAATCGCCATTTTGAATGTAGCAGCAAACGATTGCAATGACTGGCTCCACAATTAGTTCAAACGAATACAGAAGTGTATTAATCTTCGCGAAGAATACTTCGAAAAACAATAACATATTTAAAAGCTCTCAATTTACTCATTCTAGTTCTATATCCAAAACTTAAAAGACATCGCTTGTATTGTATGCCAAGATTAATCACTCTGAAATAAAAACTCTGTCTATATTATCCATGAAAAATATCACATACATTTCGGTTTATATTACTTGATATTCGTTACTTTCCCAAATTGATATTGTTCACCAAATGAGCTCTTCAGATATAAAATAAAAATTCAACGATTTTAAATATCAAGCATATTGCTGAATAAGTAGAATGATCTCATGAAATAATTAGTGGACTCGATAAAATGTTAAGAATTGCAGTGAGAATAAAATAGTAGGTATCTCACCATTTCATCCATCGACGTGAATCGATTGAGATACCCAGAAAGCGAGAACATGGCCGCCAAATTGGTTAAGATGAAAGCAGTGCCACCCGCAAAGAAGCACCAACCATATCGGTAATCAAATTTAGGGGGCGCATCGGATTCTTCCAGATATTCCCTTATCTCACTAAGGGTTTCCGATAATGCTGTTGCAAACACTACTAGTCCAGATCCAAGAGACAAACCTGAAAAAAAGTATATTTAGCAAATGATTCCCTCATACATGAAATATTCTACATATCGATGACATATTGTAGGAAAATAACTTGCATCATGTTTAAAATGTTGCACAACAATGTTTACTGTTCTAATTGTAGAAATATTGAGCTTTTAGTTGTCACTGTCGTTTTACTGAAGTTATTTCCAGTTTTTTTTGCATTTCGGTTATCTATAAGTTTTGTTAGACCCTTTATATATTCGTGAGATAAAAATAGTTTTTTTGCCATAGTATCTCTGAAATTAATGTTTTCATAGCATCTGCTTATCACTAGGAATTTGTTGAGGTTAATTGAACCCGCCGCGAATAGCAACTTGCGTATTGATTACAATAACGGACCCTAGTAGTATTGCATTTACCATCTGTTCAAAATATTAGTCGAAAAATTCGTTTTCATATCTATCGTCATCTTCCAGTATTTTTTAATTTTCAAGATGAAATACCGGATAAGATATCTGTAACAAAGTGAGTGTCTTCCCCTTGTTACAGATATCTTATCTGAGTCTAACACACCGCCATATATCACTAATGAATTTAGCAATCTTCTTCAAATATGCCTATCTCAAAGTTACTTTCAATTTCAATCTAAATTCTTTATACAAAGTTCAGGTCTTTCAATGGGTTCACCTCTTAGCCCTCTACTAGCTGACATTTTCATGAATAATTTAGGGAAAACTCAATATACACAGATTTCAGTAAAAAAACACTTTACTTTCTGGTACAGATATGTAAATGACATTTTAGTTGGTTTTGGTGGTTCAAACAGACAAATTCAGCAATTTTTAAATTAATAAATAAAATACATTGCCGCATCAGTTTCACTTCTAAATTACTAATTCAAATAACCAACTCACTGATAAAATTTAAAAAAAGGACACATCCACAGACGCATCGATTCCAATGGACTCGTTCAGTCATTTAAGCCACAAACTAGCTGCATATAACTCCATGATTCATAGAGCTTATTCTGTTCCCCATTTCACAGAAAATTTTCAAACTGAACTTAATATCATCAGAAAAATTGTCTCAAATAACAACATACCACAACATTTTCTAAATACAATCATTAAACGCAAAGAACAACGTATTAATTCTCGATTACTATATAGCATCGTAGAAACCCCGGAAAAAAGATACACATACACCGGCGAACTCTAACAAAATCAGTAACTGCTTTTCCAAATCGAACATAACTACTTCATTCTCAAGCGGCCCCAACTTGAGCAGATTATTATTCAATGCTAAACAAAACAACGATAAATTCAAGCAATCAGGAATTTATCAAATCAAATGCAATGAATATCAGGTATTGTCGGACAAACTCGGAGAAGTTTTGAAGCCAGATTATAGGAACATATTTCCTCAAATAAAACTTCGCCAATATTTGAACACAAAATCAACTAACCACTCGATATCATTGAACAATCTTAAAATCCTTCTTAAATGTAACAAAGTGAGAGAGATGAATTTGTTGGAAAATTTGGAGATTAACAAACTATGTGAAAACCCACAATTAATTACCCTCAACAGCCAACTAGAGTATGAGGGATCCCCACTACTCAATAATTAGGATAAATTGCATTCTTCATGTATGAAAATGACCGTAGGGTCGAAACCGGTCGTGATTATTGAATAAATTATGGAAAAGTGACAAAAGTGTCTCATTTCGTTCTACTTTAAAAATGAATTTCCCTAAAATAAATAAATTATCAATACTATCAATTGTATTTACAATAAATGCTTATATCTATAATTTTGGTTTTTGTCAGAAAAACAATCGCAAAAACAAGCGAATAAATAGAATACCAGCGGAAAAAAACTTAATACGGCATCTAAACTCGCATCATGCCTCCTACGATTGCCCCTAAAGTGTAAGCACAGGAAATGTAACAGGGGAACCATACTATCTTGCGTATGATTCAATAAACGAGTGAAAAAAACCTGAGGAAAACATTCACTTCCCTGTCGCTATTGCATTAGCAATAGCTTGTCTGTTTATGGTGTGTTAGTGTCGTGTGTACATAAAGAGTACCAAAGATTATGCTGCTTAGCAGCTTCATTCTCTCATTCTCATCTTGCACTCCATGATTTCCAGACGACGGCAAGGGAGAAAGGAAGGGGGTTTTGGACAGGAAATCTGTAACAATGGAAAAAAAACAGCAGAAAAATTTCAACAATCATACCTTACTCTTTTATGTCTAAACTCACTTGAATCTAAGAAAAGATTTTACATAGCAAGTAAGGCCATAAAAACGACTAAGGAGATAACCAAAACGTACATAACCTGCAATATTTCCTCTTTCGCGGAGATGTTCTTCCGTCGCATTGTGAGTCTACTGAAACATAATCACTTCCTTGTTCTTGCTTGTCAATTTTGAAGTATAATCGTAAAATCTCTTCAACATTCAAACTCAACAAAAACAATTCCCTCTCTGTTTGACCGAGAGGGCCCCGATGGTCAGGTTCGGTATACTAAGTGATACCGATTATGATCTATAGATGTTCTAGAATCATTATAAACCCAATAATTTGGGTTGATATCTCCCATATATTATTTCTTCGTGGATCTTGTTTAATTTAAAGCAAAATTTTGACAGTTGTTCTAATATGATAGTATTGATAATAATAATAAAAGTTACGTGAAGTGATGACCTTTTGAGTGATTGTTACAAGAAAATCGTATCCTTTCTGTCGAATTCAAGGTGGTACTTGCTGTTAATGGTTAATTTAATGACGTAGTTTATATGAACCTCACAAATTATAAATGGATAGGAATTTAGGGTAGCAGCGATATACACACAACCAACTTTACATGGAATCACCCGATATTTTCAATATTACCTAAGGGATTTTGGAAATGTCGAAGAATTGTTAGAAATAATCCTTTTTGGGACATTTCAATTGAAAAAAAGGAATAAATTGAGGTTCATTTTGAGAAAGAAACAAATGAAAGAAAATGAGAGACTCTTTCCGCATGTAGTGAAAAAATCTGAAATTGTTTTCTCATGGAGTAGGTGTTTTTTCTCGACCTCAGAAGCTTGTATTCCCTCCTCTTGCCCTGATATTCTGCCACTCTTCTGTGGCGGCTTGGATGAGCTATTGTGGGCTTCTGGGATTATCCTGGCGCGAGATAATTTTTCTTTTGAAATTATCCCATTAATGTTCAATAGAATTAAGGTCTGCAGATCAATCTGGCCAGTCCAAAATAGCAATTCCCTCTGTTTCAAGATGTCGCGCGAGGTTCATCTTACATAAAAGTGAAATTCTCACCGTGGAAACCTTGCCAGATTCTCACTTAGGACTCCAGCACTAGGGCCGCGTAATTTCTAGCTGTTACACTCGCAGGAAATGAAATCAACTCTGTTTTGCCTACAAGCATAATGCCACCCCGAAACATCACACTGCCCCTTTGGTATTTCGGAAATTGTCTTTCTGCTAAGGGTCAAGCTTGTCTTCCACGACCTTAAAACCTAAATCCGGTGGTCATCTGATCGAAAACCAATTCTGGTCTCATCCGAAAAAAGAACATTTCCATAATTCTCAATATTCCTATTTCGGTGCTGGAAACACCAATTAAGTCTGTTATTTTTATATTATCTTGTTAGCTGTGGAACTCTTATGGGCCTTCTGATGTATAAACCCTCAGAACGAAGTCTTTGACGTTTCGTATCAACTGATATACTGATGCCTGTTGCTTCCAGAAATTGCCTTTGGAGTATGAAGTGCGACTAGGTCTCTCCTTGCAATTTGGTACAAAAAGCGGACTTGTTCTTCAGAAGTGATCTTCCTACGACTTATTATAGATCCATTTTTGCAGAGATTGTAGCTCCACGTATCGGGCGTAGGTTTTTGAAATCACTCCATTGTGGCCACTATATCCCTCTATATTGCCCCTTTTTCAACGAGATCAATTATTCAACACCTCTGCACATACAACGGAAGACATTTTCATTTGAATTTGGGAGGCTTTTACTTGGTTCCATTAACAAAAATAAAAAACAAGTACTGTGTTTTAAGGAATTTTACTAATAATTGCGATTCGTAACGCGTTTCACTACACCGTAGCTTCTTTAGACAAATGAATATACAGAAAAATATAAATGAGAATATAACTATAAATGTTCTTGAGTAATTAAAAGCTTATTGGGTTGCTTCTTCTTAAGTGGTTATTTATGACAGATATATCCAATAAAATTAAGGAATAGATTGCTCCCCGAAGAGATTCAATAAAGGTGAAGGGCTTAAATCGACTTGTTCATTGATGGGTTTACCTGAGTGTTTGTATTTATTGATTTCTAAAGTTTACCAAAGATCTACCTTCCAATATTTATTATATGTATGCCAAATTTCAAATTGTGGGTCGAAAGAGTGATTATTTTCTAAGAGATGATTCGCGTAATTTGAATCTGATTTTTATTTGAAAAACTGCGTTTATGTTCCGATATTCTAATATTAGAATTTCTATGTGTTCTACCAATGTAGAAATTACCACAGTCATTGCAATTCAATCTATAAACACCTGATTTATTGTTTTACCTGGTTTGGTTTTATTATTTTTATATATTTGCCTAAATTATTATTAGTTTGGAAAGCTATGTTGAAATTATTGCTACTTAAGAATGATTTCAGTTTCTCACTTGTAATGCCAACGTAGGTTAAGGTGTTGAATTTTTGTTTCAATTTATCGACACGGTAAACTTCATTCAATGCGATTCTACTTTGTTTTTTATTTAAAATATTATTTATTAGTTTGGGATTGTAACCATAATTTTGGCTATTTGTTCTAATAAAATATATCTGATAATATAAATATATCTAATAAAATATATATAATATATATATATATATATATATATATATATATATATATATATATATATATATATATATATATATATATATCTATGAATAAAACTATTGAATGCTGACATTTTATGTTGATATGGATGACACGACGAGTTATGTATTATAATATCTGTATGAGATGGCTTATGGTAAATTGCAAAAACATGTTTTCCATTTTCATTCGAAATTGTTACGTCTAAGAAATTTATCGAATTATTGCTTTCTTTTTAGACATTTTCAATTATGGTTATAAGCTTTTTTGAATTTCGAAACTCACAGTTTCAAATCCCAGTGACGACTGAGTACAATATCCCGAAAATGTGGTAATAATTCAACAGTCCTTATCATACTATCCAGGTTTTTTACATGAAAAAACTTTCTTCATAAGTTAAAAACAATCAATAATGTGAAATACCGAGCGATTCCATAACAGTTTAGTTGTGTATATTAGTGGTTACTTCGCGGGAAATACAAAGAGGCATTGAGTTATCAATTCATTTCCGGATACGCAACAAATCTTAATTTTTCTAGGCAAACTTTCGTTATCATTATTATGATTATCTCGTAAATGTCACAATAGTTTGTTTGTTTGTTATTCCTTTAAGGTGCTCTATTTCCGCCTTTCAGCCAATGACACGCAGGCGAATTCTGTCACCTCACTAACCAGGGAATTTTGCCGAACCCCTCTCGTGTCGAGGGGAGGGATCTCTGTTAGACAGGACCGACGGCTTTACATCTCCTCCGAAAGATGGATACTCAGGCGATTCCTAGAATCCAAAAAATCGCACTGACTTTGTGGGGATTGAACCCAGGTAACTCTGCGCAGGAGACAAGCATCATATCCCATACGCCACCGAGCCGGCCAGTCACAATAGTTGCTAACAACAAGGAAAATGTGATCATCAAGATAAATTCAATTTTAAAATTGCGCCACATAAATTTCCAGCAAATTCTTCAATATCTTTTCCACGTATCACGTTCAAATAAAAATTGTTCCATTAGCGATGAGATCTTTTCTCGACGAAGTACATAAAGGACAAATCCAAAGAAGATAAAATAATTTAGAGTCAACATTCTCATGCATTGTGCGCAGCGCAAACGTTTCACGGGGGAAATTTCGCAAGGAGGAAATCTATAGAAAATGATATTTCCTCGAGGAATGCCTAGTTGTTAGAGAGGCGATTTACCCATTGTTCACTTCATATTTCTCAGCACGTACGCAAGTTGGGACATCTTCGTAGCAAACTGTAATATATAAAAAACTTTCCCAGATTGGACGCTCGAAGATGTCGGATACAAGATGACAGACACGGAATATAGAAACGCGAAAACTTTGTTTTCCAAAAACAACAAGTACGCCGGTTTTCCTAGCTTGATAATATCGATATGTTACTGCGGCATAACTAAGTTTAGTTTCCATTCCGAACGGAGCTGTAAACATTTGACATTGCAGTTTGTAGACGTGGAAAATGAAGTTTAGGTTTACTTCCTTGAGGAGTTCATATTTTTGGCAAAACTTACTCTCTGACTAGTTGTTGTTGGCTTGTAACTAAATTAATCAAAGTGTTATTTACTTTATGAAGTACGAAAGGAGCCCAAGTACAGGCAGTCCCATTTTCGAAGATTTTGTGTGGTAAATGAGATAAAAAACACAAGGTCTAACTTTAATCTACACTTTATTTGAAAAAATTCGACGACGTTTCGCTGACACAGCAGCTTTATCAAGAATGAAAAACAGAATGAAGAGTATGGTATTATAAACAAATCGTAGAACAAGTTGGATGAATAACAGGAAAATCCACACAGAGCCATTGTACAGTTAGTATGAAAGGTAATAAAAACTAATTGAACAAGTTAAGTAGGGGTGAGTAATTCACATCTACCTGTTCATTCAAAAGCTTGTCCGAATGTTTGTATCTATTCATTTCTAATGCTTCTAGGAGATCTAATTTTGAACTTTTTGATTTTATATGTAATATGTCAAAGTTTTTATTGAATGAATGGTTTTCTTTTATAAGGTGGTTTGAATAATTTGAATCAGATTTATTTTTATCGAAGCTACGTTTATGTTCAGATGTTCTTATGGCAAAACTCCTATAGGTCCTACCGACCGAAATTCATTTCCGGATACAGTACACCCAAAAGTATAAGAATTATGTAAAAAATCGAAACAGATCTCAATTTTTCTAGGCAAACTTTTGTTATGATTATTATGATTATCTCGAAAATGTCACAATAGTTTGTTTGTTTGTTATTCCTTTAACGCAAAACTTATTTCGTTTGATGTTGAGAATTTATACCCAAGTGTTCCTCCAGGTGATGTCAAAATATTAATCGAAAACATGTTGAATTCGAATCATGTTAACCACATAATTAAATCAGAAATATTGAATCTGTTGGACGTTTGCATTGAACAAAATTATTTTTCTTTCAACAACATCTATTGCAGTAGTGAAAATGGTTTGATTATGGGAAATCCTTTGATTCAATTTTTAGCAGAGATTTTTATGAATAATATTGAACAGAAAATTCATACACATCCACTCATTTCCGAATTTCTTTATTGGTATAGATATGTTGACGACATCTTAGTATGTTTCATTGGAACTACTCGTCAATTAGACTCATTTCTTAATTTCATTAATTCCATCCATTAAATTCACTATAGAAATTGAACAGAACGATTCCATTAATTTTTGGACTTAAAATCACTAAACAAAATAATAATCATGTTTTTTCGGTCTTTCGTAAACCAACACATACTGATTCAATTATACATAACTACTCATAACAACCAATTCAACACAAAGTTGCAGCTTTAAACAGCATGGTACATCGGTTACTCAATTTACCTTTATCAGTAGAAGATTATAATAAAGAGTCAAACATCATCATGATAAAGCTGCTGTGTCAGCGAAACGTCGTCGAATTTTTTCAAATAAAGTGTAGATTAAAGTTAAACCTTGTGTTTTTTATCTCATTTATATCATGGATCTACATAAAGTAACGGCCTCCACAATTCAAATTTTATGTGGTCTCTTATCACGGCTATGTGTAGATATATAGTGTAGTATTTAGTTTTTCCATTGATAACCAAGAGTTGGTCTATCTATGACTTTCTGTTTCTCTCCTTTTTTTATGCGCGCTTCCAAGAAATAGGCGAACCTGTTACAACACATGAGTGGGCGTCCAAGAAGAATTGAGGTATTGAATGTACCACTGTATGATGAGAATTCCTTGCCAGCCTAGTGTTGCGGCAAAACATGAGATTTTCCATATCAAGGACTTTCAGCTCCTTGGAGCATTTTCCGTGGAAGTATTTCTGAAACAGAGAAAGGTCAGCAATTTCTGAGAGACAACGGTTGGAGATAGCGGAGATCTCCGGGTGTTCGATGAGGCGCACAGCCCGTTTTTGCTCGCTAGTCAACATCCGCAACGAATGATTGCGCGCAGATCGCCATACATGGGAACAATATTCCAAAGCAGGTCAAATCTGCGCCTTATATAGAAGCAGCAGCTGAGATGACGTGAAGTACAAAAACTAAGTTTAGCTGATGCCGACTTAGCTATAGCTGATACATGTTCATGCCAGCAAAACCCGGAGTTGACCGTTATTCATTGTGTGCATTGAATCTTTGCATCATTAGAGGAGGTTCTCCAGCGGGGACCTTTCTAGAAAACGTAGTTGCTTGCGTCTTGCTCACGTTGAAGCACACCAGGTTCAACTGACACAACTCAGATATCCTCTGTAACTCAGAGTTTAAGTTATTAATTTGTTGACATTACTGACGCTGAGATTCCGCAGCTGTGATCGGTCGCAGACTACTGAAAGACCAAACCATGGAACAATCGTCTGCAAAACCGAAGATCTTGTTCTCTGTAGATGACAAAAGATCGTTTATCTGCAACAGAAAAAAGGTTAACGAAGGAATGGATCCCTGATGTACTCCTGCTTGCAACCGGAAACAATCAGATGTTATACCGTCGACCACAACTTGTCCATTGCTCTAGATTCCCCATGCTTTGCCATCGTTGATGTACTAACATAGAGATACCTAAGCGAGCAGATCTCCTGTCGATCTTTGCCTGCGAAAATCATACTGACGGTCGTTAATAATCCCCTGCAACTCAAGATATTTGATGAGTTCATCATTTATGACTCTCTCCATCACTTTGTCCATAATGGGAAGAAGTGTAATTGGGCGGTAGTTTTGTGTTAAGGATTTCTTCCCTTTTTTTTGGATTGGTTAAATTCTCGCTATTTTCCAGCTGCTCGAAAAAGTCTGACTTTCATAAGAAAACTGAAACAGACAGTTAAGAATGGGTTCCAGTTCGGTCGCACACATTCTCAGGACGATTGGCGGTTTTTCGTCCAGCCCAACTGGTTACTTGCAATTCAACTGATCGAGAGCCCGTCTCACAGTACAGACTCTGAACTTTATTTATGATATGGAAGAATTTGTAGGTGGAGTGTTCGGTGGTATTGCATCTATCTAGCACAGAATACTTTGAGAACAAGAGAGCAAAGAGATCTGCTTTCTTTTCGGAGATGATGCATACTTCCTTCTTCTCTGACAAGTGGCGGAAACGCAGATTTGCAGAAATTGGTACTGACAGTCTTCGCCATAAACCAGAATTGTCTAGTCCCCTTTGCCTGTTCAAGGAGTTTATTAGTTACCTCTTCGTTGAAATTGGTATTTGCTCTTGCAGTTGTCAGGTTGCATACGTTCTGTATTCTTGTTTCCTCTGTTGGATTGATCTTTCATAACTTGTAAGTTCTAATCTTGGCTGGTGAGGCTCTTTCGCAGTCTTTGTTGAACCATGGCTTTTGTACTTTTTTTCTTACGAAGGTTGTTCTTGTTTCCTCTGTTGGATGTATCTTCCATAATTTATAAGCTCTGCTCTTGACTGCAAAGGTATTTCGCAGTCTTTGTTGATTCATGGCTTTTGTGCCGTTGTTCTTTTCAAGGAATGGGGGTGTATAAAGATCCATCCCTGCATGAATGATTTCTGTAACAGATTCAGTGCACACATTGATGTCAGGATCTGAAAGACAATCACTGAATAGGAAGCACGAAAATAATTCACGCAGCTCATCCCAATTAGCACGGTTATAGTGCCAAATGCGTCTGGGTGGTTTAGGTTCTTGGTTTAGCGGTAGCACAGTAGCAGATATAAGGTTGTGGTCCGAGTTAACTAGTGGTGCTGAGACCTCCACTCCAAAATCATCTGGATCTGAAATCAAAAAGAGATCCAAGGTGTTCGGGAAGTCGATTGGGTGATCAGGTATTCTTGTCGGTTCGTCGACTAGCTGCGTTAGATTATGGCTGTTTGTGAAAGTTTCAGCTTGTCTTCCCGCTTTATTTGTTCTATTGTAAGTGTTGTGAACGTTGAAGTCACCAAGTACAATGACCTCAGCTGCCGGATGGTGTGTCTGAATCCAATCCACTTCATCAACTAGATACTGAAACAGTCTAGGGAATTGAATATCGTTTGGCGAGCGATATAGACAGCAGAAAACCAATGTTTTATCCTGCAAACGTCGTCCTCCATCGTATGTAACTTATACCCATTAAAACGTTGTGTCGGTTGTTTGACTTATTTGGGTTTTTCGGTTAGAGCCAGCACATGGGGTTTTCTAACTGTCGGTGATACAAAGTGAATTTGAAAATTTGTCATTTCGAGAGTATGCCTGTATTTTGGTTAAAGCGAAATAAATTGGAAAAGTTGAATTGACATTCGACTAGGTTGTACTACTATTATTCAGGACGTGGCTGAAGATGATAATGAAAATTTAACCCTTACATCTTAAGAGGTATCTCAACTTGTCACTTAACATTGAAGAAACCATACTACTGTTGAAGGACTTATACTACCATCCGTAAGAGAATGTTAGATATTGTACCACCCTTTAACGGTATTCTCCTGAATTACTGATAAGGCCAATAACATTGACCATAGACATATCAATACAAATAATATGTTGATTAAAACACTTTTTTGAGCAAGGATCAGATATATGAAGACAATCTCCTGAGCGAAATACTTCACACCATAGAAGTGAATATTTTAACTGCATTAAATGGTTTTTCAATGAACATGGTATCGTTTATACAAAATGTATTGACTTGTCTATAGATGGCGCAACAATCCATAGCTGGCAAAAAAGCAGGACTTTCAATTCGTGTCAAAATATTAGCCCTGAGGCAAAATGGACGTTGTATTCATTGTGAAGCCCTAATAGTCAAAAAATTGCCTGAACATTTGCACTAGTTCACATCATTAACGATGATAAGTAATAAGATTGAGGAGGTTGTTGGAAGATAAAAATTGTTATACACTTTTAATCAAATAAAACAATGATATTCGGATTTTCACTATATTGACAAACTTATGACGCGTTTCACCATAGAGTGAAATAAAAATAAATAGTAGTCAAATAACGATGTGCCTTACATATTACATGGTGAAATCAGGTATTTAGCTGAACAGGAGGAAAATTCAAACAGGGTGCTTCTTTTGAGAACTGAAATGATCGAGTATTGGTGAGTAATTTAGGTCTGAATTTTCGGAATTTTTCTTTTTAATAAATTTCAATGCTTCCTATAGGTTCAATTTCGATCTATCATTTTCATTATGTAAAATAACAAAATTATTATTGAATGTATGCTTTTCTTCTGGTAGATGATTTGCACAATGGGAATCAGAATTCTGTTTTAATTGATAGTATTGATGATTTATTCATTTTATGGAAATTAATTTTTAAAGTAAAACGACACTTTCGTCACTTTTCTACAATTTATTCAATAATCACGACCGGTTTCGACCCTACGGTCATTTTCAGGTGAATAACAATATAATACATGAGTAGGCAAGTACAAGTACAGAATGAAATTTATCCTCAATATTGAGTAGTGGGGATCCATTATGCTCTAGTTGGCTGTTGAGGGTAATAAATTGTGGGTTTTACATAGTTTGTTAATCTTCAAACTTTTCCAACAAATTCATCTATCCCCCTTTGTTACATTTATGAAGGATTTTAAGATGATATCGAGTGGTTAGTTGATTTTATGTGTTCAAATATTGGCGACTATTTATCTGAGGAAGTATGTTCCTTGAATCTAGCTTCAAAACTTCTCCGTGTTTGTCTGACATAGCCTACTTGACATTCATTGTATTTGATTTGATAAATTCCTAATTTTTTTTTGAATTTGGGAGGCTTTCGCTTAGTAAAATTCGATTATCAATAATAATAAACAAGTACTGTGTTTTAAGGAATTTTACTTAATAATTGCGATTCGTAACGCGTTTCACTACACCGTAGCTTATTCAGACGAATGAATGTACAGAAACTAAGAATGAGAATGTAAATACAAATGTTCCTAAGTAAGTAAAAGCTTATTGGGTTGCTCCTTCTTAGGTGGTTATTGGTGACAGGTTTATCCAATGAAATTAAGGAATAGATTGTTCCTGAAGAGATTCAATAGAGGTTAAGGGCTTAAATCGACTTGTTAATTGATGAGTCTACCTGAGTGTTTGTGTTTGTTGACTTCTAAAGTTTCCCAAAGATCTACCTTCCAATATTTATTATCTGTATGCAAAATTTCTGTGGGTCAAAAGAGTGGCTATTTTCTAGGAGATGATTCGCGTAATTTGAATCTGATTTTTTAATTTGAAAAACTGCGTTTATATTCCGATATTCTTATATTAAAATTTCTGAGTGTTCTAACAATGTAGAAATTATCACAGACATTGCAATTCAATCTATAAACACCTGATTTATTGTTTTTTCTGATTTGTGTTTATTATTTTTATAAATTTGCCTAAACTATTATAAGTTTGGAAAGCTATGTTGAAATTATTGCTGCTCAAGAATGATTTCAGTTTCTGAATGGTGGTTAGTTCGAATTCGAACCTCCTGTATATCGATTTCGATTTATTTCATAATTAATTGTCTTTTTCTCAATTCTCTTGATTTCGTTTGAATGGAATATGAAAGAATATTCTAATTCAGTTGCTTAAAATTTGAAAAAGACACCTTTGATCATTCGTGAGAACGTTTCTGTTCGTATAGAACCGATTTATCTGCCCTACAATCCGACTCTTTCAGAAAAAACAGAACCAAAGAGAAAACTTCATCAAAACCCTTACTAGTTCCATATCAAATCGTGATACTCAGCAAAGTTCACTTGAGCCCGAATATTCCCCCGGTGGATCGGTGATGGAAATTCTGGTAGAGCGTTCTTCGGTTCAGACCGCTGCGATAAGTTGTGTAGGAGCTTAAGGTGTGGCCGTACGGTAGCCCGAGCGGATTTACCGTTGGGATTTCAAGATTTACTGCGTCTTCTTTTTGTGTTTCTTTTTACGCGGCTAGAATAGCCCTTACTGGCCCTTCCAGGGCGATATTAAACGAACGGTTTAAGCCATCTGTTGATTAAAAGCAAATATTTTTCGTTTAGGTCTCTTGCAAATCAGATTATTTAAAGATGATTCAATTTAAAATTTAATGAAACTAGAATTTCGATTCAAATATATATTGCATTCAAGGCATGAAAATGAGAAACCAAAGTGAAACTGAAAAGCTCATGCATTTATGCATATTGTTCAATTTATTACCAGATATTCATTCTGATTTTTAGGCACACTGAAAATGGCCTTCAATGCCAAGTGTTTATTAAAACAAATGCTCGTTTAACAGAGGCAAATTATAATTTCTCGCTTATTGTAAAGTTTAGTAAATGTTAAAATCTTACATAATTTTCATTTTCATCACTTCGAAAACATTAAGTAGGGTTTTATAAAGTCAAGTAGCTTGAAAATTTTTCGGAATGCTTGACTTGAAATGTAAGCATTTGAGAAATCGAAGCTTTGATTTGAGTTGATTTTGCAACACCAAAGCTTCATTTGTTATCCAGTTTTTCCAAAGTAAGTTCACTTGCGAATTGCTTGTTGCTGTACTCGTACAGATGCAATAAAAATAGGAAGTATCTCTAGGCATACAGCATTTTTAAACTGACTGGAACATAGTGGAATTTCTAAACTTTGTACGTTCGATATAGTCAATTCGTTTCGTAGCTCTGCTAGGGAATTCAGTTGATTTGAAGGTAAAAGGGAAGAAATCATTTTTGGTATCTTAAGAATATCTGTATTCAGCAATATTACTCAACCAAATATTGATGTCACCTAGAACCTACAATATATTAAATAATAATAATGTAGTTTATTTGCATAATCATAATGTTCTGTGTGAAAATAATTACATAATATTTTGTGTCTACTTACTTATGATGCTAAATAAACAATAGAGAGCAGAGGCTAGACACTCAAAATGAGTGTTTTGCTTGTACGCTCCTATTAAACTCAAAAATATACTCCTCAATGCCCGAGCAGTTTCCAATACCATAACCAAATTAAACAATTCATTGAAATCGCTGCAAAATTGTCACTTCAAGATAAACAACCAATCAGTTCCACTTTTGTCACGTCTGGGTGAAAAAAAATGTCACTATCAATTCGGGTTAATTTTCACTAATAGCAAGGTTTTTTAGTTTACTCTTTCTCAGTTTGTTCACTAGTTTTTCGAAATATTCTCGACATGTGCTAAGATTCCAAACTGTTACCTCTTTTTGAAAACCTGGTATCTTTTAATGTCTCTTAAGTGTTTAAGCAGTTGGGAATAAAACTTGGGAGCCAAATATGCACTATTTCTCTGTCCTATTCTTTTTTCTGTGCGTCCTGAATCCCTAATTCTCGTCGGGTATGTGTGATCTATCGGATGAATGGTGATCTTTTTCCTATACACATATTCGACTACTTTTATGTAATAAAGTTATCGTACGCTAAGGATGTTAGATAAAGTGAACAATCGATCACTGGAATATGTCCTCTTCTTTCCATGGATAATTTTGAGAATCCATTTCTGGACAATTTCAAGCTTCCACAGATGATGTTCGTGAGCAGCTCCCCAACCAAGATTTCCATATGAAAAAAGTGACTGTACTAAAGCATAATACATAATTTTCAAATGTTTGGTGTCTATTTGTCCTTTGAAATATTTAAAATCATACAATAAGCCACGCAGTCTTTTTGTCAGATATTCAATATGATGGTTCCACTTTCGATATAATATAGAATAGATTTAAATGAAATGACTTTCAGAGGTTTTTCGTATCATTCGTTAAAAACCCAATATTCCTTGTAAAAATATATAGAAAACTGAAAGAAATTTATGTAGTGTCGTCATCTAGTGACCAAAAATGTAAGTATAGAATTCTATCGATTAAGGTTTACTACATTTGACGATATTCAGAAGAATTCTTTCGAAGAACGTGTAAATGCCGAAGAATCGAGATTGAACAGTGATTTCCAAGAACAAAGAGTCAGGAGAGACCAGGGACTTTCCCGAAACTTGAATATGAAAAAATGTATATAAATCTATTCAAATATATAGAAAAAGTAACTTGGTTCAAAAACAGCGACCTTTCAACTATCCGATGAAGTAGGACTGTAGTTTCGCTTATTCTTATTCTCTTTGACTTCTGTTCCGATGTAGATATTTCTTTTATTTGAACAGAAGTTTAATTCAGTTGTTTTCATTTTCAAATGAGTTCATTCAACTTGTTTTACAGAAAATTTATTCATTCATGTTGTTTTTATGATGCTTGTGTTTAATTTGGAAATATATATTTCACTTTCATTCTTGTTCTTGTTCTGTATTTGTGTTTCCTCGAGTTGCAGGGTACCATCAGTGATCGACAATACGGTTTCTAAAGACAACGATCAACTGATGACCTTTTGCTTACGTTACGCATTTGTGGTGCTTGGCATGCAGCCTTGATGAACAATCTAACAGCATTTAGAATTCTAGAAGAATTGTGTGGTTGAATTAGTAGCGTTCTCTTCAGTAGATCAATTCAGGTTGTAGAAGAGGTGGAACGAGTGAATCTGTTCAACTTCGTGGCACCTTTCTCTCGGCAACTCATTTTCTGTTGCGGATTAATGATCTGCCCCACTTCTCCGAATGCAGAATATTTGGGTTTGCGGACGACTAGACCCTGGTATCCTCATTTTATAGTCAGCATCCTATGAATGCTAAGGAGACACAGACAAAGATACTGAATTCAGACTAAGAGAAGATATCAGAAATGGGCCAGTTGAACTTGGTCAATTCAAAGACTGAAGTTTGCTGGCATGACCATGTGTTGGCCATTGCCAAATCTGCTTCCGTTGAACTCAGTTTTCTTTTCAGGACTAAGCAGTACTTCAGTGCATCACGGCTGATACTTTCATACAAGGTACAGGTCTGACATATTCTAAAATACTGTTTCCATGTGTGAGGCTCGGCGCCCAAACACTCTTCAGATTATTGACCACCCGGAGATCACGCGTGATCTCGAACCTCACTCTCAAAGCCGGCAGGTTGCTAATCTTTCTCTTTTCTACAGATACTTTCATAGTATATTCTCTTCTTCATCTTCTTATTCTTAATTTAGCAGTTTTTCCAGGAGATCTCTCTACTATTGTTCATGTGAGATGGACTGCAAACTGTCTTTCAGCGCTTGGGGTGCCTTCCTGGTGGCCAACGTGCTGCTATTGGTTTTCCGTCTCGTAAAATACGTATTAGTCTGTGTTATTATACTTGTCTGCATGTTCATTCCATCTTCGTCTTCATCTATCTCTGAGCAATTTTCCCGATATTTGCCTCAGCGTCTTCATTTCTGACGTTCTTAGAGTTTTTTGGTTTTGAAGGAATCGGCCCTAGTTTCTAGTGCATAGGTGGTGATAGGTCGTACACACGCTTTGTAAATCCTCGTTTTGTACTAAATGCCCATATGCTCGTTCTTCCATGCGACATCTCTTAGGCATCCGGAAATCGCTGCTGTTTTATTTACCTGCTCTCGGACCTTTCTTGCTAAATCACCGTTACTAGTTATTTGCACCCCAAGGTATTCGAAGGACATTACCTGTTCTATAGTTTTATCATGAATTGCGAGCTTATATCTTCTTGGCTCCTTCGATATCACCATGCTCTTTGTTTTTTCGGTAGCTATTTTCATGTCGTAATTTTCAGCTTCGGATTTGAAAGCGATCAGGAGTCTTTGAAGATAATCTTCATTTTCCGCCGTTATTGCCGCATCGTCCGCGTAGGATACTATTTTTATTTCTCCCGTACTCGTCCTGTATCCGTTTCCTACTGATTTAACTTTGTTGATGATTCTGTCTATTATTTAATTGAACAGAAGAGGGCTGAGACTATCTCCTTGTCTTATGCCCGCAGTGACAGCTACCTGGAGATTTTATTTTTGTTCAGGTCCTCGATAATTTTAATGATTGATTCCGGGATCTGTTCCTCTCTCAGTATCTGCAGCACATCTTTCACTCTTACATGATTGAAGACTTTTGTGAGGTCAATGAAGCAGATGTATAAGGGTTTGTTGTATTCCACAGAGTTTTTTACTACTTGTTCTACTATGAAGATTGCATCCGTTGTTGTACTGTTCCTCCTAAATCCTTGTTGTTCTTCGTTGATGTCTATCACTTCTGTTATTTTGTCTCGTAGAATTCCAGTAACGAGCTTTATTAGTGCCCTAGAAGAGTGTTGTTCTGTAATTTGAGGGGTTCTATTTGTCGCCCTTCTTGTATACAGGTACAGAAAGGCTCTTTTTCCACTCTGTAGGCACACTGGTATTGTCTAGGATTTTTCCAAAAAAGCCTCGATTTCGCATATAAGAGTATTTTTTACATATTTAATTATTTCGTTAGTGATGTTGCCTATTCCTGGTGCTTTTCGATTTTTGAGATTTGAATGGTTTTAGTTATCGACTCACAACAACGACAATTTCTTCCTACTTAAGCTGATCTGCTTGTCTCTCACTATCGTTTTTGCTCTCTTCGTTATTATAGAGTTCTGTGAGGTATTGTTCCTATTGCTTCGCGCTTACTTGATTTAGTTGGATATATTTATTTACTGGTTTTTTCCTTGCTCGGCGTATATTCCATATCCTCCTCTGAGTTCCGTACATATCGTTCTCCATATCGTTGCTAAATTTTCTCCAATGTTCTCTCTTTATCTCCCTGATTTGTTTGATGAATGCTCTGAAGAACTAAAAACCTTCGTCTTGCAGAGAATCCAATTCCAGAGAAAAACTACGCTTGCGGAAAGCTCTCATCAGCAGATGGTTCAACTATCACAGCTGCATAACTCTATCTATAAAAATTCCTTTGTTACAGAACTAGTGTGCTGTGGAACTTGCTTCCGTCGATCGTTTTCCCGATATTTCACCATTTGGCTCCCTTCAAGAAGCGGATGTTTACTCGCATTTAATGCGTCCTCCTTCTCCCAACAGTGTAGAAAAAGAATGAAACATCGCCGACTAAGTGCGTAAGTTCCTTATTATAGAGGTTTTTAGAGGCTTATTCGATTTAGAATATATTTTCTAATATTTTAGGTACTTTCAAGAAATTGCGCAATACAGGTCGTTCAAGGACTGCAATTCCTTATGATATTGCCATGCAGAGCTACCGACATCTTGCCATAGATGGTTTGGCAATCATAGTAATTGGCCATCTAACTCAGATACACTGTGAACCCATTGTAACCAGAGTGCTTATTTTGTTATATATAAACAACTCTACAGGCCAAGTAGGCCCATGGCTTCACTACACATTCTTCTCCATTTCATTTTATTCATAACTGCTCCATTCCAGACCTTCACTTCTAGCTCTCCAGTATCTTTCCCCACCATCTTGATCCATTCTGTGCGTGGTCTTTCCCTGCCTCTTCTTCCCGTTATTCCCCTTGTCAAAACTTGTCCTGTTGTTCTATTGTCTCCCAGTCGGAAAACATGGCCACGCCATCTCATTCTTTGTGCTCTTGCCACATTTGTTATTGAGGGTTGTCCATACAATTCTTGAAGCTCGGCGTTCGTTCTCCTTTCTCAACGATTTTCTACCTTTTTTCCACCATATATTCTTCTTAGTATTCTTCTCTCGAAAACTTCTAACGTATATTTTTTCCTCTGATTCAACTTCTACAGTTCGCAACCGTATGTTACCACAGGCCTGATGATTTTCTGATAAATTTTGTTCTTCGCGTTTTTCGACATATTTTTGGACCTGAGCACTCTGTATAATCCTCCTAAGCACTACTGCTTTTTTCCTTGCTCGGCGCATATTCCATATTCTCCTCTGAGTTCCGTACATATCGTTCTCCATATCGTTGCTAAATTTTCTCCAATGTTCTCTCTTTAACTCCCTGATTTGTTTGATGAATGTTCTGAAGAACTAAAAACCTTCGTCTTGCAGAGAATCCAATTCCAAAGAAAAACTACGCTTGCGGAAAGCTCTCATCAGCAGATGGTTCAACTATCACAGCTGCATAACTCTATCTATAAAAATTCCTGTTACAGGACTAGTGTGCTGTGGAACTCGCTTCCGTCGATCGTTTTCCCGATATTTCACCATTTGTCTCCCATCAAGAACCGAATGTATACTCACATTTAATGCGTCCTCCTTCTCCCAAGAGTATAGAAAGAATGAAACATCGCCGACTAATTGCGTAAGTTCTCTATTATAAAGGCTGTTAGAGGCTTAATCGATTCAGAATATATTTTCTAATATTTTAGGTACTTTCAAGAAATTGCGCAATACAGGTCGTTCAAGGACTGCAATTCCTCATGATATTGCCATGCAGAGCTACCGACACCTCGCCATAGATGGTTTGGCAATCATTGTAATTGGCCATCTAACTCAGATGCACTGTGAACCCATTGTAACCAGAGTGTTTATTTTGTTATATATAAACAACTCTACAGGCCAAGTAGGCCCATGGCTTCACTACACGTTCTTCTCAATTTCATTTTATTCATAACTGCTCCCTTCCAGATCTTCACTCCTAGCTCTTCAATATCTTTCTCCACCATCTTGATCCATTCTGTGCGTGGTCTTCCCCTGCCTCTTTTTCCCGTTATTCCTCTTGTCAAAACTTGTCTCAGTCGGAAATCATGGCCAAGCCATCTCATTCTTTGTGCTCTAGCCACATTTGTTATTGAGAGTTGTCCATACAATTCTTGAAGCTCGGCGTCCGTTCTCCTTTCCCAACGATTTTCTACCTTTTTCCCACCATATATTCCTCTGAGTATTCTTCTCTCGAAAACTTCTAATGTATATTTTCCCCTCTGATTCAACTTCCACAGTTCGCAACCGTATGTTACCACAGACCTGATGATCTTCTGATAAATTTTCCTCTTCGCGTTTTTCGACATATTTTTGGACGTGAGCACTCTGTATAATCCTCCTAGGCATTTTGTTCCTTCAGCTATCCTCTCCTGTATTTCTACTTTCTCCTCCCCTGTTCTCGTCAATGTTACACCTAAATAGTTGAACTGTTCTACCTTTTCAAAGCAGTATGTCCTATCTTCACCAATTATCTGCAGCTTTGAGTGCCTTTCATTTTCTTGTTCTCCTACTATCATATACCTGGTTTTATTTTCATTTATCATTAAACCCTTTCTTCTTGCAGCGGTTTCAAACTTCCTGAATTCATTCACCAAATGTTCTCTTGTTCTGGTCACAATAACTTTGTCGTCTGCATACGCTGAAACTTGTGTCTTTTGACAGTATATTGTACCTTTGCTAGCTATACTGCTCTCTTTTATAATTTTATCCATCACGATATTGAAAAGTGTAGTAGAAAGGGTATCTCCCTGTCTCAGACCTTTATCACAGAATGATTCCGATGATTTTGTTGAAAAGTGTAATAGAATTCAATTTTTTCGCAAAGAAACAAGTTTTGCATAAAATATTATTCATGGAAATTATTTCTTATATCTCAAACCGAATGCCAGAGGTCTCTGGCGCAGATGACAGAAAATGTCCGAGTGACTCGGGAGCTGACAGGACGTTGTGCATATCTGAATATAAAATTTGCCTCTACATTTTCATGAGTGTCATGCTTACAAATTGGACCATCTGAGAGTCTCTATTATATGCGTGCCATCTTCCTCCGCTCTTTTCTGTTCGATTATTGAGGAATGCTGCCTTCTAATTTGGATATGTCACGACGAAAAATTGCTTCTCTAGAATAACTTACATCTCATATATTGTCCACTCGTCCCTTTTCGAGAAATTCTCCGTCGGTGCCGGCAGCTCGGATGCCTCTTGAGAATCCCGGCTTGATATTCCACGATTCGCTTATGGTTGACTTTGATTTCTTTTTTCGATATACAATTTCGCATTTACGAGGGTTACGATAAGGGGGTGCAACAATTCTTTGAGTGAATGTGTTTCTGTCAGCAATAGTTTTTTTGAATAACATATGTGTCCATTCTTTCCTTCATTTTACATTCAGAAGTATTTTTAGAGCTTTGCACTTTCAAAAAATAATAGAAACTCTTATAAAGCCACTGCATAATGGCTGTCTGTAAGGACCATGTGATTTCATCGTCATAACAGAATAAACCTAAGACCATATTAGAGAAAAGAAATATCTTTCTCCAAGTTTTCTGTCATTCTGCGAATATAGTCTACCTAAACAAAATTACACTGTGCTCGGTTTTCCACCTATTTAGTACATTTCTTTCATTTTGCTGAAAATCTATTCCCACATGAATAACCGATTCAAGACTTAAAGGATCCAGGTATCAATCCATCAGGAAGGATCTCAATTCGACAATTAATTCTAATATTCCAGAATCATAACAAATCCTTTCGGGAGAAAGTCTCATCAACTTTGATTTCTACCACAACCTCGTTTCTGATATTGAAAGACATGGCGTTACAATTGATGCAGCAGAGAGAAACTGCTCGAGATTTACTCGTCTTTTCCCTATAATGACGCATTGGTTCTATAAACTGCCATAAAGCACAATCACAAAACACAAAAAATTGAGCTTACAAGAACTGGGAGAAAAATGCAACAAGTGGAACCAAAGCTGTCTATGGCGAAGGCCATCAGCAACATTTTTTGCAAGTGATTCTTTCCATCTTTGGTAAGAGAAATTCTGTTTTACATACATCAAACACAGCGAAACCAAGGATCCCACATGTTCAATCAAATATATCAGAAGTAAAATTCAGAGTGCGCATGGCAACGTGCGTTCTTCACCAACTGAACTGTAAGAAAGCAGTAGGTCTTGATTCAATACCACCACAAGTTTTGAAAAAATGTGCTCTAGAGTTAGCATCTGAATGGTCTGTTCCAGATTTCTTATGAGAGCCACACGTTTTCGGAGTGTTAGAAATTTGCGGGAGTACAATCAATTCCAAACAAAGGAAACAAATGTTACCCTATAATTATCGTTCCTTCACTTTGTGGTCCATTACGTTGACAGTCACGGAAGAAGTGATAAACGATGAGCTCATAGAATATCTCGAGCTACAAGGCATCAGCAGTGATCGACATTCCGTAGACAACGATCAACTGGTGCCCTCCTTGTATACTGAACGCATTTGTGGACATCAACAAAGCATAGCGAATTAAATGCCATTGCTCTCGATATCTCAAAACTTTCGACAGTGTTTGGAATGCAGCCTAGATAAACTAATCGCATATGGACTTTCCAAAAACTGCGTGGTTGGATCAGTAGCATTCTCTTCAGTAGATCGATTCGGGTGGTAGTTGATGGTGTAACGAGTGAATCATTTCAGTTTAATGCAGGAGTACCCCAAGGCCCCTTACTCTCACCAACTTTATTTCTGTTGCAGATTGATGACCTGCTCTACTCCACTGGAAACAGAATATTTGAGCCTGGGGATGAATTCACTCTGGTATCCTTGCTTTCTAGTCAGCGCCCTATAACTGCAGAGGAGTCATACCGACAACGATACCAACAGAGCATGTCATAGAATTCAGACTTGGAGAAAATATGAGAGTGAGGCCTGTTGAACTTGATCAATTTCAACGCAAATAAAACGCAATCAACAACGTTATTATTATTATTATTTATTATTATTAGAAAATAGTTGAGGCTTTAGCCATTAAACTCAAAAGAATATAAATTTGAATACAGGGTACTTCAACGGGAACTGAACAGAGGCTATATCCACCAGGATATTCATTTCTGATCGAAACGCAAAAACAGGTCAATTTTTGTTTCAAGGGGGACATCTTTTGGGGTACAAAACTTGCCTGGAATTTCAACCCCTAAGCTGAGGTTGCAATCCTTGAACATTTTGAATAGGGAAGATGGGTCGAGTGATGACTCATAAGAAAAGTGAAATCTTTGTCTACATTGCCTTGAACGCATTTCCATTTTTAATTGAAAATGTAAAAGATACAGGGTGAGCAACTGAAAGATAGGGAAGACTATTTCCCTGAGACTATTCAAATTTCAGTGAAGTAAAATGGAACAGATCCATGCTGATCAATGGCCGTCGTAATCAAGTACCATCCTCGTCTCGAATTTCAACCCCTAGAGCAGGGGTGATCATCCTTGAAAATTTGGAAGAGGCTAGATGGGTCGAGTGATACCTCGAAAGAAAGGTATCTTTATCTGCTTCCCTGTGAACGAATTTTCAGTTTTGACTGAAAACTGTAGAAGATACAGAGTGAGCCACTGAAAAATAGAGAAAACTCTCTATCGCCCTGAGCTATTCAAATATTGTAAGTCCGAGATCTACGTGGTCTGATACACTTTTTAGAGGATGCCCACCAATTGAGTAAGGTAGATTCGGGTTCGATTCAACTATATGCAGAACTACACATTTCTCCAAGTTCCACGGGAGAAGCCACCCATGCTATCAGCGATTGATGCGATCTAGGTCATTTTGTAGGGTAAGAGCGTCTGTTGTAAGGACGTTGTATATTTTCGTGTCGTCAGCAAAGAGGACACAGTTTGAATTGATCAATGCAGGGATCTCTGAAGTATACAAAAGGAAAAGGATGGGACCGAGAACTGAACCCTGAGGAACACCACTACTCACAGTCCATTCAGTTGTCGAAAATGCATCTCTTGCTTTGACACGAAAAATTCTGTCGCTGAGAAATGCTCTCAACCAGTCCAGTAAGTGGCCTTCAATGCCTAAATGTTTCAGCTTGGCGAGGAGGCGTTTGTGTGGGACACGATCGAATACCTTCGAAAAGTCTAAATAAAGCTCATCAATTGGAATACCATCATCCCAAGCCTTCGTTCAATCGTTGATGCATACAACCAGGTTAGTAAACGTTGAACGGCCAGGAAGAAAACCGTGTAGCTCTTTTGGAATTATGTCATTATTTAGAGCAAAAGTAATGATTTTTTCTCATATTATCCTCTCCAGAACTTTCACTATAGCAGATGTCATGCTTATTGGGCGGTAGGTGTGGGGCGATATTTTATTCCTTTTTTTTCAAAATTGGTGTGATTGTAACCTTACGCCAATGGCGAGGGAGGGATGCAGAAGACAGTGATTTTAAGAACAGTATGTAAATAGACCTGGCCAGTTCTGCAGCACGTCTATGAAGGTAATAAGGGGACAGATCATCGAGACCTGGAGCCGGTTTTGATTTTTTGCAAGTGATTCTCTACAAGGTCTTCGGTAATTTTGACTTGATTGAGGGATTCTGTACGAAATGGGTTCACGAAAGCTGGAATCCGGCTATTCGGTTCAATAGTGTAAGAGGAAGAGAAAACCTCCGCTAGTGTGTCAGCTGATTGCGTCGCATCCTATCATATATCTCCTTGAAGTTTCCTGACTAGAGGAATAGTGACTTTGCCGTTCATGCGTGATCGTAAGTTTTTGAAAAACTTTTCATTTTTCTTTGACAAGACGTTCTCAAAGTCAATATTGGCCTGCTGGATTCTTGCAGACAGAGTTGGAGAAGTTTCTATGATTGTCGAAATCAGATTTCGATTTGTTACGCAAATATTTTTGCCGCATGGACCGTTTTTCATGACACAACTCGATGATATGATGATTGATCCAAGATTTAGTAGTATTCTCGTAAAAAAACTTCTTCTGGGTATTTGATTGCAGTAAGTTGTTGACTATTGATGGAAAGTTGTCCCAATCTTCTTCGATATTTTCAGCATAAGATTAGGTTCTCCAGAAAAGTCTATGCTCTCCTCCTCCTCCACTATTGCAAGGATATCGAATTTCCTCAGAAAAACATGCATCTACATGCATTTCAGTCAACACCGGAGTTTGCTGGCATGATCATGTGTCAGTGTAATGTATTTGATTAATGTATTGGACAAATTGCGCATGTGCATAAATGTGTAAAGTGTAGAGGTGTCAAGGCAGTTGTATTTAGGTAGTAGATGAATAAAGGGTGAATATTTGAAATCAACTTGAATTAACTCATTTATAAGTGCACAAAACTACTGTCAGCCATTTCCAAATCTGCTTCTGCTAAACTCAGTTTTCTTTTCTTGGCTAAAAGTACTTCACACCATCAAAGTTGATGATTTTATACAACGAATACGTGCTACCTGGTCAGGAATACTGTTTTCATGTGTGGGATTTCGCACCTAGTCATTTATTACATCTATTGGATAGTGTCGAAAAGAGAGCAGTGCACCTTATAAACCACCAAGAGGTCAGCGTGATGTCCAGTCTCTCGTTCAAAGCTGGCAAGTTGCTGATCTTTCGTTATTCTACAGGTATTACCGTGGTAAATGTTATGAAGAACTGACAGGCTTGGTTTCCGAAAAATTCCCATTACAAAGAAAAACCAAGCTAGCGAAAAACATATCAGCGGATGATCCAACTAGCTACGCCACGTAGCTCTCTCTATAGAAATTCTTTTGTTTACAATGAAGTGTGCTGTGGAACTCGCTTCAATCGAACATCTTTCTGGTAATTTACAATTTAGATTTCCTGCAAAAGCAAGACCCACTCATTAAGTCATCTTCGGTGGCCACAGTTGTGCATTACAAGCATGGCCTCCTCCCAAGAGTTGAGAACTAAAAAAATACGGTACTTGATAATAGTGGTGTAAGAAAAGTTTCCCTCGGACTTTCAGCCAACGCATTCTCGATCAGCTTAGTAGCTTCACTACATTGAACATTCTTATATAGATTTTCCATCAGACCATCTTTTTATGTTTAATTAAATAAATGAATCCTGAATGTAACAACGAAATGAAAAAATATAAAGAATCCATCAAGACATTCTCCTTCATTTCCTCTAATACGTGCATGTCAAGTCCCACGAAAGTTTCCTAATACAAGATTCCAGATCTAATACCGAACCTAACCATAGCTGCAAGCTTAGTATTCAAAGAACGTATTTCAACGTGGGCTGCGGTTTTGATACAAAATTTATCGATTAATCCTGATGAAAACTCGTGCGAAATATGTTTTTCCGGACGTGTCACCCGAATAAGCTGCGAATTAATTCATGTGTAATGTTTTATTATCAACAATGCAGCTGATTGAAATACACGATGGCAATTTAATGGAAACACAGTGCTGGATTAGTTTCGAAAAATACTTTCCAAAGTTAAGAGCGAAATATTTGCATGATTGGTCGATGTTGCGTCGTTCAGATTACTTTGTAGGGTCTGGTTGTTGGAACAAAACGGTTTCGATGAGTTTCGCGAACTTAGACAGTTTGTTATTTTGTTGAAAGTTATGAGTTTACTCTGAATGAACTTTAGTTATCGGTTTGGGATGACGAAGTTGTGGAAATTCATGCCTTGCACTTTTCGGTGCTCTTTCGATATAATTTTCGAAGCTATGATTAATTAACTTTGGATTGCACTTTCTTTTCAAGTAATTCGCGAGCTGAACATAGCAAAAAAGTTGGGTATAAAGAAATATTCTCTTAAAGAAAATAGAAATAATACTTCGTCCGCATATAAATTATAAATTGAAGATTTATAATATTCAAATGAAATAAGAAGAAATTATCGAGAATAAATCAGTGGAGCTTTTATCGACCCAGGACACTGGTGCTGACATTAATCTCTTGGGATATGCAATAGAAGCTTAAAATTACCAGCCCTTTTTCATATCGAAAATTCTCATGCCAATCTTGTGATGTTCTTCTGAGAAACATTTTCAGATATTTTTTTTCTTCAAAATCATTTATTTTTAACGCTTTTACAGCGCTCCAAAGTTGACCAGGTTCGTCTATTCTAACGAGAATCCGGTCAAAACGAAATGAATCACTTGATATGTTCTTTTTTTTTATAATCCCTATATACGAATAACTTTTTCTTACATTCATAACTCAACCTGTTTATTTATAACTCTTTTCCTCGCCATCTATGAGGTAGAAGCTTTTGGCGCGTTTTTTTAACGTGATATCCCCAGTAGGCCTATTCTACAAAAACATTGATCGTGATGTAATCATCCACATAATTATATTTCTGATGGATTATGGGCTGCCCTACTCTATTCTACTTTTTTTGATGGTCCAGGCTGTGGCTCGTTACGTAATTGATCATCAAATGAGGAGGTTTGGGGAATGAAGGGTGTCAAAATTGGAGTCATTGCTAGAAGTTCATCTATCAATTCATTTTCTTCGACTAATTTTGAAATTTCCATTATATTGTTACATGTTTCACCAGAGCAATGGAGGCATACTGTCGAGAATTTGAGACCAGCTTTTCTGCACCCACACATGATCCCACAATTTGCTTTGCATCGGCATAACATTAATATCATGAGATCTGAAGGACTGGAGACTTGGAAGTTTGGATTGGCATCCAAATGATTTTATGATTGCTCCCAATCTTGCGGGTTTCTATATTTTCCTAGCCACGGTTGTATCTGGTGATAAACTCGTAGGCTGTGGAAATGAGCTTCATCTTGGGTCGGAGGAAGTGAAGATAAACTAAATGCATTTTCAGTTATTGTTTTCGAGAGTTTTTTGTATCGCATGCCATCTAGGTTATAGAATACAAAAATCCTTTCGCCAACAAGAGTGAGCAGAGACACTATTTCTCATTGAGAAATAGTGTAGTACCAACACCTTGCCCAGGATGTTTTTCCATCATTTTTATAAAGTTGAACTTCCACTTATTATAATGATGTATCACAACCAGAGAAAGTATGAATGAAAACTAAATTCTCTGCTATGAAATCTGCATGCATAAAACTAGAATGGCTATACAATTAACCACATGTGCGTCCTTTAGAAGGTTTCAAAAATAAATTGTTTTACTGTCTTGTTCCTTATGCCGTGAGCAATACAAGAATGTCGATGTCCTCAGTCACAATAATGAAATAATTATGAGATTAGGATGCACTAAGCGTAGCAGAGATGATTGAATCTGAACCTGATTCAGCTTGATCGACGAGAAAACCTACTTCTTTGAGAGCAATTTTAAGTAAATCTATAAAGTTTGATTTTTTTCATCACCAAGAAAATTTTCTTGAGATAATGTTGATACGGTACTCTGATAAAACTTAATTTCTTGAAATATCCACAATTTCAATACGACTACACGTGTCAAAATATGTAGCACAACTAAAAGAATAAAATGAGGTAGAACCTTCGAGAACTACGAAGAAGTATAATAATAGTCGTAGCAGGCAGATGTTAATTTCTCCCTTAACGGTCACTCGAACCTTTTCTTACCTGCTAAACATGACCAAAAATGTACACTCCTCTACGAAATTATTTAAAAAACAATAATTCTGTAAGTTGTACAGTAAAGGAAAGATTAATGAATCAATAAGTTGAGTTGTAGGTATTGATGTAGAAAAAAACAGATTCTCGTGAAAATTGACGAACCCGGTCAACTTAGGAGCGTTGTAGCAGCGTTAAAAATGAATGATTTTAAAGAAAAATGAGAATGTTCCTCAAAAAACCATCTACAAGATTGAACCGGGAAAATTTTCGATAGAGTGAAAGAATAAAAAGTTATTGTTGAAAAATAAAAATCTTTATAAGAATTTTTCCCCTTTTTTGCTTTTAACTTTTGAAATTTTCCATTTACGCCAAAAAGTAATGGAAATTTATTTGTAGATAAAGCGATTCTCTACAAATTATGTCACAAAATTTTCTTGATGAGATGTATAGTTTCTGAGATATCGCGGAAAACATATTTGCACCCCTTTTTCAAGATGGCGGCTGGGGGACAAGGGCTGCAACCCCACAAACTTGGTATTAAGTTTCTATTGATCCCCCCATGAGATACAAGCTAACTTTTTAACACCTTAAAGTGCGTTTTCTTGTATGGAAATATATGGTAATTATATGCTTTCCTTTAAGTGATCGACTATATGCCATTTTAATTCTGTTCTTGTATATCCCACATATTTTGAGAATTTTAATTTTAACTCCTCTATTCATTTCAAAATCAATACTAATTATGCTCTAGATAATAAAATATTTAATCTTGAACAGTAATTGATTTTTGTGTTAGTTGATTTGTAGTTCAACAGACTAAGAAAATGTAATTGACGATCTATGGATAGTGACCAGTTCTTATAAATAATTAGACCGGTCTAAGACTACGCCGTCTAGTAAAATACTTTTGGAATTATAGGTTCTGATCAACCGAAAAAATTACTAAATGAGAACCTCATTGATCCATGAAAACTTGTCGTTTCTGTTGATTTTCAGGTTGAGTTTATCCAAAACGTATGAACTTTTCAGATACATTTTGGTAAAGCTGGTAACAGTTTTCGTTGTGCTCAATAAATATTTCTTTTTTCGCAGTGTTGATCACTCTTCCTCAAAAATGTAATATCAGCTCCAGTTTGAAACATTTCGATCGTTTTTTTGATAAACCTTTTTCTGATCTTTTCATTGACACAGAAGCTCATACTTTGTCGAAGCAGTATACAGGGATATCCACAGTCCGTTAAAAACTTTTTGAATAACCAGTGGTTTTATTCCAAATGTGTTGTATTTTTTGGATATTTTCAATCTGAAATAACGACAGAAATATCAAATTCAAATGAACGAAGTGACAAGTACATTAATTTTAGGCACCTGTCAGGTGAGCGTAGCCAGTTCAGCTACTTGATTCAAATATTTCAAAGCATTCTCTGTTAGTTCTTGCAAAATCATCAAAATATTCCCAAATTATTTCGGAACTATAAGAAATGGGTATAGTACATGCTGATACAATTCCATCTGAAATTTGAGGCTTCATCTGATGGCGATATAAAAATTGGCACGTGCCATTTGAAAAAATTGAGTTATTGCTGTTTGAAAAAGGCCAAATTGAAAAAATCTTACAAAACAACGCAATGAACATTTGACACGTGTAGACTGCTTAAAAAATTCCTTGATCCTTCTTCTATCCACCCAAGCAAACATTGTGTCTGTAGTGCGAAAGATCTACGAGCTGAAATTTTTTTAAATGTTCCCCAAAAATCGAGGTTATAACAAAAATAATTAAATCTGTCAAAAGTTTTGACAGATAAGTGCCAACAACTTCGGTATTTTATGCCTTGCTCAAATGTCTTTTCTAGATGTATAATAAAAAAGGTAGATTGCCATTTGAAATAACAAAGTGATTACCCACTTCCGGTATAACCGGAAATGGTATCACTTCGAAAATATTCCACTTCAATTGGAAATCGCTAGTTATGGCCGCGTATAAAATTTCAGCTTGATATTGTAATTGGAACTTAAAAAGTTTTGAAATGTATATACATATATGTATATGTATATTGTTCTTCTGGTAGGTGGCTTAGGTTTCATTCGGATTCATTATAACGCGGTTCCCAGATTCTTATCAAAGAAATTCTGGATACTCATTTTCAACGTACCTCCATTATGTTTCCTTTGATGCTAATGTACGACTATGTTCTTCATATTTTAAACAATTATGAAGTAAGTGGCCCAGATGGGTATATTCCAAGAATCAATAGAGGGTTAGTGGAGGAGATGGTCATTTTAGGACCGAAATGAGCACCACCCGAGTATTTCTATTCTTCATTCCACAAAAAACCATAAATTTTTTCAGGTATATCGACTGTACTCCTTTTCGATTCGATCATTTCCATTCATTGCAAATCAAAATATTGTTATTTTTTTTTCAGACAAAAGAGGTGTATTGATTTGGTCAGAATACTTTTCACTTATCAAATTGACGCACCCAACTCCTCAACGTTTTCTAGCAGCGACTGATGATCACCAAGAGCTCGTCCTACTGTGTTTTATGGAATTGAGATCGACTAAGCGTGCACGGAGTGGATAATGATCCATTTCGTGATCTAGCTGGACATTCGAAACATGCTGCGTGTGAAGAAGCAAACGTTGTCGGCTATATGAATGTTTTCAATGAAAATGTGATACAATTGTTTAAACATTATATTCAGTGTAGATCTTTCCAATCAGTTTCTTGATAATTTATGCAATTTGTGTATTTTACTTAACATATTCAGGCTAGTAATGAGTCATCTTGCAACAAAACTGTTCTTAACTCAAACCCTAGCTTATATACCTTCTCCTTTCTTGTCCAGATACGAATGAAGAATCTAACTACAGAAAATATCTTGATTAGTTTCCGAAAGTGTGAAAATAGATGACTGTTAAAATTGTTGTTTTTGCACTAATCGTAAACGAACCCCATGGTCCTTACTCGAAAACGGCTTGATAGATCACTACTCAAGTGAGAATAATTTCAAGCGGTCTAAATGACTAACCTATTTCCACACAAAGTTTGAATTTTTTTATGCCGCTTCCCAGAAATAGGCGAACCTGTTATACCACATGAGTGGGAAGAATTGAGGTGTCTGTTTACTCGCTACTAAAGAAGGCCAATTGTAGGATGTTGGGAAGATGTTGGACGGAAGCGATTCCACAGCTCACCGGCCCTGTAAACGAAGCAATTCTTGTAGCGAGAGGTTCGAGGGATAGTTAAATGTATCGCCATATGATGAAAACTTTTTGCCATCTTCCGTGAAAGTATCTGTAAAACAGAGAAAGGTAACAACTTGTCTTCTGAGAGCCAGCGGTTGGAAATCGCGAGTGATCTCCGGGTGGTCGATGAGGCGCACAGCTCATTTTTGCACACTATCCAATAACCGCAACAAATGTTTGGGCGCAGATTCCCATACATGGGAACAATATTCCAAAGCAGGTCAAATCTGCGCCTTATATAGAAGCAACAGCTGAGATGACGTGACGTATTGCTTTGCTCTGAAAAGAAAACTAAGTTTACCTGATGCCGACTTAGCTATTGCTGATACATGTTCATGCCAGCAAAACGCATAGTTGGCCATTATTCAAGGAAGGTGCATCGAGTCTTTGGATGAAATTTGTTGACATTGCATCATTGGAGCAGGTTCTTTAGCAGAGACCTTTCTAGAAAACGTAGTTGCTCGCGTCTTGCTCGCGTTGAAGCTCACCAGGTTCAACTGACCCCACTCAGATATCTTCTCTAAGTCAGAGTTTGAGTTATTAATTTTTTGACATCTTTGACGCTGAGATTCCGCAGCTGCAATCGGCCGCAGACTACTGAAAGACAAAACCAGGGTACAATCGTCTGCAAAACAGAAGACCTTGTTCTCTGTAGATGACAGAATATCGTTTACCTGCAACAGAAATATGGTTGGCGAAACTATGGATCCCTGAAGTAGCACTATGGAAGACCATATGCAGCAAGTCTATTCAACAAGGCTGCATTCCAAACCCTATCGAAGGCTTTAGAGATGTCGAGGGCTATATCTCTAGATTCCCCATGCTTTTCCATCGTTGATGTACAAACATGAGTGACGTAGGCAGCAAATCTCCTGTCGATCTTCGCCTGCGAAACTATACTGATGGTCATTAAAAATTCCCTGCAACCCAAAATATTTGATGATTTCATCATTTAGTACTCTCTCCATCACTTTGGACATAATGGGAAAAAGTGTAATAGAGCGGTTGTTTTGGGGTAAGAAATTCTTTCCTTTCTGTGCGATCGGTTGAATTCTCGCTATTCTCCAGCTGCATGGAAAAACTGGCTCTCATAAAAAATCTGAAACAGACGGTTAAGAATGGGTGCCAGTTCGGGAGCACACTTTCTCAGTCTTCGTCATCGACCAGAATTGTCTAGTCCCGTTTGCCTGTTCAAGGAGTTTATTAGTTACCCCTTCGTTGAAATTTGGCAGTTGTCAGGTTGCATACGTTCTATATTCGTACGCAGGTTGTTCTTTTTTCTCTGTTGGATTGATCTTCCATAACTTGTAAGTTCTAATCTTGGCTGCAGAGGCTCTTTCGCAGTCATTGTTGAAACATGGCTTTTGTGCTTTTGTTCTTTTCATGGAATGAGAGATGTAGACATCCATTCCTGCATGAATGATTTCTGTAACAGATTCAGTGCGCACATTGATGTCAAGATCTGTAAGGTAAACATCACTGAATGGAAAGCACGAAAAAATTCACGCAGCTCATCCCAATCAGCACAGTTATAGTGCCAAATGCGTCTGGGTGGCTTAAGTTCTTGGTTTAGCGGCAGCAAAACGGTTCCAGTAACAAATATAACGTTGTGGTCTGAGTTGCCTAGCGGTGCTGAGACCTTCAATCCATAATCATCTGGATCTGAAATTAAAAAAAATCCAAGATGTTCGGGAAGTCGATTGGGTGATCAGGTATTCTTGTCGGTTCGTCTACTAGCTGCGTTAGATTATGGCTGATTGCGAAAGTCTTCCCGCTTCATCCGTTCTATTGGAGTGGCGGAGCCAGTTGTTGTTGTGAACGTTGAAGTCACCCAGTACAATGACCTCAGCAGTCAGGTGATATATCTGAATCCAATCCCCTTTATCACCTAGATACTGCAACAGTCTAGGGCGATTAATATCGTTTGGCGAGCGATATAAATAAATAAATATTCTATTAAATGAGATAAGAAACACAAGGTTTAACTTTGATCTACACTTTATTTGAAAAAATTCGACGACGTTTCGCTGACACAGCAGCTTTATCAGAATGTAAACCAAACAGAATGAAGAGTATGGTATTATAAACAAATCAATTCAACACAAAGTTGCAGCTTTAAACAGCATGGTACATCGGTTACTCAATTTACCTTTATCAGTAGAAGATTATAATAAAAAGTTAAACATCATCAAACAGATAGCCATTAATAATTCATATAATCCGGATATGATAGATCTAATCATTCGTGAAAACTGTATCAGAAAGCAATAAATGAAGTATATCCTATTCACAAAGACTATAAAATATTCAACAGTTTAACATTATGCGGTTCTGCAAGTACAAATATTAAATCCTTTTCGTCAAACAAAATCTTAATATAGCTTTCAAAACTTCTAATAACTTAGGTAAACATATTAAAAATAATAAATCTCGTGTTGAAAAATCAAGTAAATCAGAATCTATAAACTCAATTGCGGTTCTTGTGATAAAATTTATATCGGTAGGACCTATAGGAGTTTTGGCATAAGAACATCTGAACATAAACGTAGCTTCGATAAAAAAAATCTGATTCAAATTATTCAAACCACCTAATAAAAGAAAACCATTCATTCAATAAAACTTTGACATATTACATATAAAATCAAAAAGTTCAAAATTAGATCTCCTAGAAGCATTAGAAATAAATAGATACAAACATTCGGACAAGCTTTTGAATGAACAGGTAGATGTGAATTACTCACCCCTACTTAACTTGTTTAATGAGTTTTTATTACCTTTCATACTAACTGTACAATGGCTCGGTGTGGATTTTCCTGTTATTCATCCAACTTGTTCTACGATTTGTTTATAATACCATACTCTTCATTCTGTTTTTTATTCTTGATAAAGCTGCTGTGTCAGCGAAACGTCGTCGAATTTTGTCAAATAAAGTGTAGATTAAAGTTAAACCTTGTGTTTTTTTATCTCATTTATATCATGGATCTACATCAAGTAACGGCCTCCACAATTCAAATATTCTATTATCGATCACTTAAGAAAGTAGCATTGCGTCATAATTCATTGAATTAAAGAAAATGAACACAACCCATTCCTTCAAAGCTACAACTTCAGAATATTTCATTTTATACACATTTCAGTGGATAAGGAAACAGACAACCCTATTTGAGGATTGCAAGTATGTCCTAGAAAATGATGAAGTCATAGTAATAATAATTCATAACAGGCTTCAAGATTTCAATTTTGAAGAAGAATTTTTTCCACGACTATGAGTGAAATATGACAGCCAGCTTCTTCTAGCCGATGAAAGTGTGTGCCAGAAGAGTAAGAAATGACAATCATGGAAGAACGACCTCAACTTATAGTGGTTTGAATGCGTTAGAGAGTTAAGATAGAAATGCAGAAAATAGTCCATCGATAAAATGTTCTCGAAATTATTTATTTCTATATTAAAAGAATATTTTACTCATCACATATTTCTTCATTTAGAGAGACTAATATAATATTTGTAAGAGGGGGTGGGATTCTGAGCAATTATCATTCCAAGAATCAAACAAGAACATACTGATAAGCAAAATACTCACAGTTCAAAAAGCTGCAATGTGTTGATAATTTAGCTTAATCTGAAACTGATCATAAATTTTCTTTCGAAGTTGTGAAACACTGAATTATTTCAAACGGAAATGCGTATATTAAGTGTGAAGAACCCACAAATCTTCGTCCAAAACGGTGTGTATACCTTAGAGTCCGATCCTGCGGATCCATATATGTTTAGGTTAATTGAAGTAGGGGGCTGCTGTTGATTTTATGCTGACTGCGAATACCATAAATTTTACCTTGCCGGCTTCAAATTTTATATAGGTGATCACGAACATCATGAATAATAATTGAGGTAGACAGGAAGCGGGCGCCATTATCAAAATATAATAGAGTTCATAAAAATCCCTTCCAGTACTTCATGCTTCTAATTTATAGCTAATTAAACAATTTTAGAGATACTAATTTGATAAATGTTTTACTGTTTCATTTGCTGATGAATACATTCATTTAAATCAAATTTGGAGTTACAGAATTTCAATCACGAAGACATAAAATACGGAACTCATTTATACAGGGTGTCTACTATAAAAAGTGCCAAACTTCAGTAGGTGATAGAACATATCATTTGCATCAGAAAATGTCCCATAACATTTTTCGAAAAGTTAATAATTATCTAGTTATTAATCACTTCTTGATTTTACGAAATTTTTTGCTTCTCTTTATAAAAACAAGAATATCTCTGTTACTCTTACAGCTACATCAAATCTGACCATACCATCGGAAAGAGCATTGAATTTGTTATATAATATAATAGGTAAGTACTAATGGTAAAAAATTTTGTATACCGGGTGTTGTAAAAGGCTAAATGAAAAAATTGTGAAATGAACAAAATTGGTGGTATTTTCTTGTAAGCTGTACCACTGAAAACTGATCGATAATTAGCCGTTTTGTTTCTTATGTTTATTCATTTATATTTTCAATGCTTTTTTTTGTTTTCTTTATGGCTCATATATTGACGAGTGTTAAAATGTGACTGTTGTAGACATAAATGAAAATAAAATTCATTTATTCCTTTCAGTTTATTAGAATCGAAAGTCTTAGAAGCTATTCTTCCTCACGATAACTGTTATCGATAATTCAACACTCCGTGAAATTAAAGAAAACATCTACCCCAGAATAATGAAAGTGAATGTTCTGCAATAAAACTCACCTCCTAAAATGAACAATCCACAGGCAATAAGTGTTTTATTGTCACCATTACACTGTCCTAAGAGTGCGAAGAGGGACGCCAATGCTAGTAGAATTACCGCTGATCCAGTTAAAACAGTACATGACCTGAAACCAAAATATAAATGTTAGTCTCCAATGCCGTCGTGACATCCCTTGACTTCTGGAACTTTTACACGACAAACCGATTTATCTCAGGTATCCCCTTTATCACAGCCCGTCGTAAAGATTACGATTTGAAACATTTTTATGGCCATTTGAGCATCAAAAACAATATGGGGGCGTAAAAAATGGTGCGAAATGGGGGGAAATATATATAATCGTAAAGAACAATCTGTTTGAAGTATGTCCTTTCAAGACGGTCGAGATACAACAAATCACTGCATGTACGAGGAGTTTGTTCTTCGATAATTTGGGTTTATTATGTATTGATCCAAGAAATTGTTTACTCTGAATATTATGCTTTATACTTTGATATTTGAAATGCTCGACAGGTAACAAAATATATCACTTTGGCGCAGTTGTATAAACCTACTTGATAAATTAGTAAAATTGATGAATTGTCAACTCTATGTTGATGTTAAATTACATATAACTCGTATTTATTAATAACACAGTGCGTGAAAATGACACTTCAAAATTCTAACACGCGTGAGACATACCTAGTAAACCTATATCGGGTACGCTGAATCCAGTGGTAACCACCGTTTTTGAAAGTTAGCTCTTGTTTAGGAGATATTCGCCTTTGAAGTTAGCTGATTTTAGTAGGGTTCGTCGCTTATATCATTTTATGCTTGTAATTCCCGAACCGTTTGGAATATCGCTTTACTGTCTTCGGCAAAGTTTTAGCTATTGTCATGGCCAACAACTTTTCTGAATATACCAACATAAAAAACCTCATTCAAATACCGTTTCTTAACAAAATGTCCAAAAAACTCCATTTCTTTGCCATTTTTTCGTTAATTTTCGTCTAAATAATAGAAATATCAAGGGAATTTCACTTTAAAATATTAAAATGAGAAAAGAAAACACATTTCCTATAGTTAAATCAAAAAATTTGAACGCACAATCATGATTTTAACTCAAATTTTTCATAGATGTCACTGTTAATACGTATTTATTAGTATTGTCACTGATGTTACTACGTATTTTGCTATGTATTTGTGTGCCATTTTTCATAGTTTTAGTACTGATACTTCTTAATTTGACAATTTTTGTTGAAGTTTCTTCGTTTACATAAGTTATATATTTGGTAAAAATATCAAAAATGAATTCGTGCAGTAAATTTAATAAATTTTGCTACATTTGTGGAAAGTTTACTATAATGACAAGCAAGCGTTCAATTTCTGAAGAAATTGGTGAATCGTACACACAATATTTCAACCAAAGTGTAATCAAAAATGTGAACTGGGCTCCAAAAATCGTTGTACTGGTTCTGTCATAAGATTGAGTGGATGGAAAAGAGGTAAAATGAAATGATTTATAATTTATTTGAAAATTATATCAATTGAAGCTATTTTTATTACAGGTGAATTCCAATCTATGCCTTTTGGCATTCCAGTAATTTGGACAAATCCTCAAGAACATAATCCAGATGACTGTTTTGCTTGTGTTAATGAAATTGTCGAATTGAACAGAGCTAAAAAACATAAAGTTGAACTCAGAGGAACTCGGTTTGTTCAGTTCAACTTTTTTCTATCTTTTGTAAATTTCGAGTTATGATATTTTATCAGCGACTCATCAGGATCAATTTTTTGAAACCGAAAATTCATTCCTAAGAAGTGTTACATTATTGAAAACAGTATTGAGGGCACAATTTAATTATGGAAAAACATACAAGGTGTTTTATTCAAAATGAGAAAGTTTATGTTAATTTTAGGTTCAACCAAAAGTGAAAATATATTTAAAATGTAGTTTATCAAAAGTCAATCAAACTGTGATCATTCCAGGAAAATATCTCAACCCATTTTGCATAAACTTGGAATAGGCGATCTAACCTGGTTATTCCGGTATATTCATTTCATATTATAGTAAACATACTTTTAATAAGATTAAATTATTTTGTATTATGCTTTCGGTAACTTTTCATTTCAGTCGACAGACTAGATTACATTAAGCAGTAAACATAACCAATATGGCCGCTATAACTTTTGGTCGTGAACTGATAAACAAACACTGTATGCTTTCATAAATATAAATTATTTTGTCGTTTTAAAGACTTTTGTTGAATAGCAGTACTAAAACGATGTATGCAGTTTATAACCATGAACGTTATAGTAATAGAATATTGGTAGATACATTTCATTTCACAGATTTTTCATTACTTCTTCACGCGATATTTCAAGCTTCGTTATAGCTTATTTTATAACTGTTGTACTCAATTTATAATTAGTCATATATATTAATTAATAATCATTACGTTCAAGCTATATGTTGATGTTAAATTACATATAACTCGTATTTATTAATAACACAGTGCGTGAAAATGACACTTCAAAATTCTAACACGCGTGAGACATACCTAGTAAACCTATATCGGGTACGCTGAATCCAGTGGTAACCACCGTTTTTGAAAGTTAGCTCTTGTTTAGGAGATATTCGCCTTTGAAGTTAGCTGATTTTAGTAGGGTTCGTCGTTTATAACATTTTATGCTTGTAATTCCCGAACCGTTTGGAATATTGCTTTACTGTCTTCGGCAAAGTTTTAGCTATTGTCATGGCCAACAACTTTTCTGAATATACCAACATAAAAACCTCATTCAAATACCGTTTCTTAACAAAATGTCCAAAAAACTCCATTTCTTTGCCATTTTTCGTTAATTTTCGTCTAAATAATAGAAATATCAAGGAATTTCACTTTAAAATATTAAAATGAGAAAAGAAAACACATTTTCTATAGTTAAATCAAAAATTTGAACGAACAATCATGATTTTAACTCAAATTTTTCATAGATGTCACTGTTAATACGTATTTATTAGTATTGTCACTGATGTTACTACGTAATTTGCTATGTATTTGTGTGCCATTTTTCATAGTCTTAGTTCTGATACTTCTTAATTTGGCAATTCTTGTTGAAATTTCTTCGTTTACATAAGTTATATATTTGGTAAAAATATCAAAAATGAATTCGTGCAGTAAATTTAATAAATTTTGCTACATTTGTGGAAAGTTTACTATAATGACAAGCAATCGTTCAATTTCTGAAGAAATTGGTGAATCGTACATACAATATTTCAACCAAAGTGTAATCAAAAATGTGAACTGGGCTCCAAAAATCGTTGTACTGGTTGTGTCATAAGATTGAGTGGATGGAAAAGAGGTAAAATGAAACGATTTATCATTTATTTCAAAATTATATCAATTGAAGCTATTTTTATTACAGGTGAATTCCAATCTATGCCTTTTGGCATTCCAGTAATTTGGACAAATCTTCAAGAACATAATCCAGATGACTGTTTTGCTTGTGTTAATGAAATTGTCGGATTGAACAGAGCTAAAAAACATAAAGTTGAACTCAGAGGAACTCGGTTTGTTCAGTTCAACTTTTTTCTATCTTTTGTAAATTTCGAGTTATGATATTTTATCAGCGACTCATCAAGATCAATTTTTTGAAACCGAAAATTCATTCCTAAGAAGTGTTACATTATTGAAAACAGTATTGAGGGCACAATTTAATTATGGAAAAACATACAAGGTGTTTTATTCAAAATGAGAAAGTTTATGTTAATTTTAGGTTCAACCAAAAGTGAAAATATATTTAAAATGTAGTTTATCAAAAGTCAATCAAACTGTGATCATTCCGGGAAAATATCTCAACCCATTTTGCATAAACTTGGAATAGGCGATCTAACCTGGTTATTCCGGTATATTCATTTCATATTATAGTAAACATACTTTTAATAAGATTAAATTATTTTGTATTATGCTTTCGGTAACTTTTCATTTTAGTCGACAGACTAGATTACATTAAGCAGTAAACATAACCAATATGGCCGCTATAACTTTTGGTCGTAAACTGATAAACAAACACTGTATGCTTTCATAAATATAAATTATTTTGTCGTTTTAAAGACTTTTGTTGAATAGCAGTACTAAAACGATGTATGCAGTTTATAACCATGAACGTTATAGTAATAGAATATTGGCAGATACATTTCATTTCACAGATTTTTCATTAGTTCTTCACGCGATATTTCAAGCTTCGTTATAGATTATTTTATAACTGTTGTACTCAATTTTTAATTAGTCAGATATTAATTAATAATCATTATGTTCACGCTATATGCATTGCTGAAATAATTGTGTTGTGAACACGAGTACGACTTTCAACGGAACCTAATCATCAGTTATTTTGTACAATAGAACATGGGATATAAATCGTTGAAAATTTATTGGTACGAGGGATATTTAATAAGTATGCATATAGTGCTAAAATGAAACAATTGAATGATTTCAAATAGTTTATTATTTTGCTGCGAAGATAAGTACACTTCTGCATTCCTTCGAAACAGTTTTGGAAGCAGTTATTCCAATGTTTGATGCCACAATCAAAATCATTCCTTTTGGAAGGCACCAATACATTCTTCTGAAGACAGAAATCTTTAACCAAGCAATTCGTTCTTGATTTTGGGAAAATGAGGAAACCGTTGGGACTGTAAGCAACATGATGTTTCCGTATGTTCAAAGACCAATAGTTTTCAGGTTTGTGAACGAGCTTGTCTTGGTTAAGGATGATTTCCGTTCAAGGTTAGTTAGACGGTGTTAAGTAAATCAACTGTTCTTTGATCTTGTAAAGATTGTTGCTACATAACATATTTTCGAAACCATTATCTCGATCATATTTTTGGATACACTTCGGTCCAAACAGAAGATTGGCTGGAAAACTGAAACTGAAGAACACTTCACATCTTTACTTTGTTGTATTAACAGTCTCGTAGATTTTTATAGTTCTTTAAGTGGATGCCCCATTCCCACCCTTTTGGAGAAGTGCGTATGGTTTGTTGAATATGTGCAGGAGTTCTATGATGTCAATTCAAGCTTGCAGCAGAACTATTTCAGGAATTGCACGAAGCATGATTTCTCATGAATTCATCAATGTTCTTCTGGCGTGAGAAATTCATTGCTGCAATCAGATTCAAGCTAGCTTTTCTCATTTTGGAGTCAGTCGTTATATTGAAAAATTCCAGACTCAGTCGAGTGCCACATCTATATATCTATACCTTGGTTGTTTTTGAAGTTATTTAAAATTATTCTGACATTCTACAGGGTCTGTTTCACATTGAATCGATCTACGTGTGAAAACTCGTTTTCGTCCAACAGGTTTTGAGTTATGATGCAAATTTGTTTCTTTTTTGACTGTGAACTATGTTTATTCATTTATTTATGCATTTATTCGATATATACAAATATGCAATACATTGTACACATAATATTGAACGGTAGAACCCACTTGAAACAATAAACACCACCATAACAGCATACATATCCCATGTAATCCCATATTATAAATAATCTTATAACTAAACTATTTGTGAATGTTTATATCAAATGCTAACAATCTTATATAAGAATAGAAATGCAAAAATAAACCCATTAACAAGCAAAAGTAAAGTAAAAAGCAGTGATTAATCAATTACATACAAACAAACTAATCCTGCCATAACAAATTGACTACATTTTTAAACTTGAGAAATGAGACACAAAAATAATTCATTTCAGGAGAAAGAGCGTTACTTAATGATGGCTCGACCAAGAAAGAAATTTTTACAACAATTAGTACGAACTAAATCCGTGTAAAACATCTGAGGAATGCGGGAACATAATTTCGGTACATTAAAACTTATACGATTAAGTAACTCACCACAATTAACTTCATTATTTAAGATCTTGAAGAGAAAGTTCAGATCAGCACAAGATCTACGAATGCTAAGAGCGGGAAGTTGAGTCTCAGAAGACGAGCTATCAAAATAAAAGCAAATTTTGGGGATACCTATCGAGTATTTATATTATTTTTTCTTATTTAGCGAATGACATACAATTCAACTAATTCAAATTCAAAAAACAAGTACTGTGTTTTAAGGAATTTTACTTAATAATTGCGATTCGTAACGCGTTTCACTACACCGTAGCTTCTTCAGACGAATGAATATACAGAAAAATATAAATGAAAATATAACTATGAATGTTCTTGAGTAATTAAAAGCTTATTGGGTTGCTTCTTCTTAAGTAGTTATTTATGACAGGTATATCTAATAAAATTAAGGAATAGATTGCTCCCCGAAAAGATTCAATAGAGGTGAAGGGCTTAAATCGACTTGTTCATTGATGAGTCTACCTGAGTGTTTGTATTTATTGATTTCTAGAGTTTCCCAAAGATCTACCTTCCAATATTTATTATCTGTATGCAAAATTTCAAACTGTGGGTCGAAAGAATGATTATTTTCTAAGAGATGATTCGCGTAATTTGAATCTGATTTTTTATTTGAAAAACTGCGTTTATGTTCCGATATTCTAATATTAAAATTTCTATGTGTTCTACCAATGTAGAAATTATCACAGTCATTGCAATTCAATCGATAAACACCTGATACATTGTTTTTACCTGGTTTGGTTTTATTATTTTTATATATTTGCCTAATTATTGACGATACTATCATTAAATCAGATATTCTTTCATTATTACAAATTTGTTTAGATTGAAATTACTCCCATTTCAATAACAAATATTATACTATTGGAGACGGCTTCATTATGGCCAATCCGTTAAGTCCTTTGTTAGCAGAAATATTCATGAATATCTTAGAGAAATTAATTCATAATCATCCACTCAGTAAATATTGTTTATACTGGTATCGCTATGTAGACGATATCATTATTTGCTTCACAGGAACAGATAGACAGTTGAAAATTTTCGAAAACCATATAAATTCATTACATCCACAAATTGCATTCACAACCGAAATAAAAAGCAATAATTCGATAAATTTCTTAGACGTAACAATTTCGAATGAAAATCGAAAACATGTTTTCGCAATTTACCATAAGCCCTCACATACAGATATTATAATACATAACTCGTCGTGTCATCCATATCAACATAAAATGTCAGCATTCAATAGTTTTATTCATAGATTGATTAACATCCCGTTATCACCTGAAAATTTCAACAAAGAACTAAATTTGATCAAACAAATATCCAAAAAGAATGGTTACAATCCCAAACAAATAAATAATATTTTCAATGAAAAACAAAGTAGAATCGCATTGTATGAAGTTTACCTTGTCGATAAATTGAAACAAAAATTCAACACCTTAACCTACGTTGGCATTACAAGTGAGAAACTGAAATCATTCTTAAATAGCAATAATTAACATAGCTTTCCAAACTAATAATAATTTAGGCAAATATATAAAAATAATAAAACCAAACCAGGTAAAAACAATAAATCAGGTGTTTATCGATTGAATTGCAATGACTGTGATAATTTCTACATTGGTAGAACACATAGAAATTTCAATATTAGAATGCCGGAACATAAACGCAGTTTTTCAAATAAAAAATCAGATTCAAATTACGCGAATCTTAGAAAATAATCATTCTTTCGACCCACAGTTTGAAATTTTGCATACAGATAATGAATATTGGAAGGTAGATCTTTGGGAAACTTTAGAAATCAATAAATACAAACACTCAGGTAGACTCATAAATGAACAAGTCGATTTAAGCCCTTCACCTCTATTGAATCTTTTCGGGGAGCAATCTATCCTTAATTTCATTGGAGATACCTGTCATAAATAACCACTTAAGAAGAAGCAACCCAATAAGCTTTTAATTACTCAAGAACATTTATAATTATATTCTCATTTATATTTTTCTGTATATTCATGCGTCTGAAGAAGCTACGGTGTAGTGAAACGCGTTACGAATCGCAATTATTAAGTAAAATTCCTTAAAACACAGTACTTGTTTTCTATTATTGATAATGGAATTTTACCAAGTAAAAGCCTCCCAAATACAAAAATAATTCAAATTTAATAATTTTACATTCGAAAACGGTTGGAAATACGAAAAAATTATAAGTGTCAAAAAAGTTTCTGAGTAGAACGAGAAAAACGAAAATTGATTGTACGTTGATCAGTGGTGTACTGCAGAAAAGTTTGAAAGGGCAAAATGAAACATGGCCTCAGAAAAGAAAACACCTTGCGCATTTCAGTTAAAATCTAGGATGTATAATGATGGAAGCTGTGAAAAATAGCATGTATTCCAAATTTGGGCTGAATATCTCAAAAACTGCAGGACTTTTGATGAAAAAACCTATTTTTTCCAGAAATTTCATCACCCTGTAGCTCCGAAACGATGCTTTTGCGGATCTATGTTTATATGAACTTTTTTTATTGAAATTGCACGTGGATATATCCCCTCAAGTTGTGACATACTATTATGTAACACTCTGTATAATTTCTGTTGTATCTAGTCTTCAAGACGCTAATGCATTCCTTCTAAAACTCAATATAATAAGAACATATTTCGAAGTCCTCGAACATAATACAGAACATCGAAGCAGATAACGTCTAATATTATGTATTATGCAAAGTAGGACTTGACCTGGAAGTAAATATAACCCCTCTGGGCCACCTTTCTCCAAAGTTTTACACAAGACGATTTTCTTATCTCGTTTAATAACGCAAGAAGGAAGTTTCACGACATAAATATCACTTGTTTTATGAAAACGATACGTTAAGGAGTTCCACTTCGATATCAACGTCTGCTTCTTTCAGAAGGTACTTTGGGTTAAAGACAATTTTAATATCTCTGAGGGGTGATAGGAAAAGAATAGTTTGAAGAAATAGCGTTCCTGCAACGTAAAAGTTCTTTAGAATGAATGGATGGAAGAACAGAAATGGAATTGTATATATGCGGGAAATAAAAGTTGTAGCTTCAAAAACGAATGATATATTAACATGGAACTGGCAACTGAATAACTGTTTGACTTATTAATAATTTTTTATTCTCAACTCTTGAGAGGAGGTCAATGACATGCCACAGCTGTGGCCAATCAAAATGATTTAATGTGTGTTCACTCGCTTCTTAAATGGAAATAACTTGTAAGTTATCCTAATGATGTTTGATGGAAGCGAGTTCCACAGCACACTGGTCCTGTAAACAAAGAGTCGGACCGTCCTCCTATGAGAGTTATCAGGGAACCCAACTTTTCTGTGGAATCTGATTCCTTCCAGAATCATGCCTTTCAGTTCTTTCTGTGCTTTAATTTCTTTGCGCAATTTGATTTGCTCTTTCTAATAACTTTTTTTTGCGTTAAGATTTTTACGTAAAGAAATTCGTTTGAATTATGGAGGCCGTTACTTGATGTAGATCCATGATATAAATGAGATGAAAACACAAGGTTCAACTTTAATCTACACTTTATTTGAAAAAATTCGACGACGTTTCGCTGACACAGCAGGTTTATCAAGAATGAAAAACAGAATGAAGAGTATGGTATTATAAACAAATCGTAGAACAAGTTCGATGAATAACAGGAAAATCCACACCGAGCCATTGTACAGTTAGTATGAAAGGTAATAAAACTAATTAAACAAGTTAAGTAGGGGTGAAATTCACATCTACCTGTTCATTCAAAAGCTTGTCCGAATGTTTGTATCTATTTATTTCTAATGCTTCTAGGAGATCTAATTTTGAATTTTTGATTTTATATGTAATATGTCAAAGTTTTTATTGAATGAATGGTTTTCTTTTTTTAGGTGGTTTGAATAATTTGAATCAGATTTATTTTTATCGAAGCTACGTTTATGTTCAGATGTTCTTATGCCAAAACTCCTATAGGTCCTACCGATATAAATTTTATCACAAGAACCGCAATTGAGTGTATAGATTCCTGATTTACTTGATTTTTCAACACGAGATTTATTATTTTAATATGTTTACCTAAGTTATTAGAAGTTTTGAAAGTTATATTAAGATTTTGTTTGATGAGAAAGGATTTAATATTTGTACTTGCAGAACCGCAGAATGTTAAACTGTTGAATATTTTATAGTCTTTATGAATAGGATATACTTCATTTGTTGCTTTCTGATACAGTTTTTACGAATGATTAGATCTATCATATCCGGATTATATGAATTATTATTGGCTATCTGTTTGATGATGTTTAACTCTTTATTATAATCTTCTACTGATAAAGATAAATTGAGTAACTGATGTACCATGCTGTTTAAAGCTGCAACTTTGTGTTGAATTGGACGTAATGAGTAGTTATGTATAATTGTATCAGTATGTGTTGGTTTACGAAAGACCGAAAAAACATGATTATTATTTTGTTTAGTGATTTTAAGTCCAAAAATTAATGGAATCGTTCTGTTCAATTTCTATCGTGAATTTAATGTTCAAATGGATGGAATTAATGAAATTAAGAAATGAGTCTAATTGACGAGTAGTTCCAATGAAACATACTAAGATGTCGTCAACATATCAATACCAATAAAGAAATTTTGGAAATGAGTGGATGTGTATGAATTTTCTGTTCAATATTATTCATAAAATCTCTGCTAAAAGTGAACTCAAAGGATTTCCATGATCAAACCATTTTCACTACTGTAATAGATGTTGTTATGTTAACCACATAATTAAATCAGAAATATTGAATCTGTTGGACGTTTGCATTGAACAAAATTATTTTTCTTTCAACAACATCTATTACAGTAGTGAAAATGGTTTGATCATGGGAAATCCTTTGAGTCTACTTTTAGCAGAGATTTTATGAATAATATTGAACAGAAAATTCATACACATCCACTCATTTCCAAATTTCTTTATTGGTATAGATATGTTGACGACATCTTAGTATGTTTCATTGAACTACTCGTCAATTAGACTTATTTCTTAATTTCATTAATTCCATCCATTTGAACATTAAATTCACGATAGAAATTGAACAGAACAATTCCATTAATTTTTGGACTTGAAAATCACTAAACGAAATAATAATCATGTTTTTTCGGTCTTTCGTAAACCAACACATACTGATACAATTATACATAACTACTCACTACATCCAATTCAACACAAAGTTGCAGCTTTAAACAGCATGGTACATCGGTTACTCAATTTACCTTTATCAGTGGAAGATTATAATAAAGAGTTGAATATCATCAAACAGATAGCCATTAATAATTCATTTAATCCGGATATGATAGATCTAATCATTCGTAAAAACTGTATCAGAAAGCAACAAATGAAGTATATCCTATTCCTAAAGACTATATAATATTCAACAGTTCAACATTCTGCGGTTCTGCAAGTACAAATATTAAATCCTTTCTCGTCAAACAAAATCTTAATATAACTTTCAAAACTTCTAATAACTGAGGTAAACATATTACAAATAATAAATCTCGTGTTGAAAAATCAAGTAAATCAGGAATCTATAAACTCAATTGCGGTTCTTGTGATAAAATTTATATCGGTAGGACCTATAGGAGTTTTGGCATAAGAACATCTGAACATAAACGTAGCTTCGATAAAAATAAATCTGATTCAAATTATTCGAACCACCTAATAAAAGAAAATCATTCATTCAATAAAAACTTTGACATATTACATATAAAATCAAAAGTTCAAAATTAGATCTCCTAGAAGCATTAGAAATAAATAGATACAAACATTCGGACGAGCTTTTGAATGAACAGGTAGATGTGAATTACTCACCCCTACTTAACTTGTTTAATTAGTTTTTATTACCTTTCCTACTAACTGTACAATGTCTCGGTGTGGATTTTCCTGTTATTCATCCAACTTGTTCTACGATTTGTTTATAATACCATACTCTTCATTCTGTTTTTCATTCTTGATAAAGCTGCTGTGTCAGCGAAACGTCGTCGAATTTTTTCAATTAAAGTGTAGATTAAAGTTAAACCTTGTGTTTTTCTTCTCATTTGTAAAGAAATTCAACAATATTTCTTCTTCTTCGAATACTAAAAGATTACAAAAACTAGAACAAAACATTATCACTTCCGCTAATCGAGGAGAAACGGATTTATCTGATCAGAGTTGAATTGTTTTCTCGTGCCAGGACGATTAGTTATCCTCCTTGTCTCAATCCACCAAATCTCGCGAATTCCATAAACTTTCCCAAACATCTTATGATTCTCCTTAAAGATATTTTAACCCCAATCCCGAACACAGATAATAAATTATTAAAAATCCATGGAATCAGTAGGGTCGATTCCGGATTCCTTTCAGATTCCTCAAAATAAATGATGCAACTTTCTCCTACAAACGATCTCCAACAACCCTGAAACTCATAAATTAGCAGGAAATATATCTATAATTCAGGAAATTGTGGCGTACCCTACATTGATTGCCTTATCTATTTCAGTTGCTCGGAGATATACTGAATGAAACCTTCTATTCCCCTTTCACGGCAACATTTCTCTCGTCTTGTAAATGGAAATTTTCATTCGATGATTTATCTGGATGGGGCATCATTTTTTTGTTTGGAAGTGCTACGAGTTTCGCGTTTACGTTATGCAAACGATGGACGAGAAGAAAATAATATGAGGAAGAAAGATTAGAATCGCGCTTTCTGGAAAAGAGGATGAATGAATAAATACTACGATTCGTATTCGAGGGTAAATGGGTGATGCTACTTTAAGTAAATTGCAGGTCCATGAAAATTTATACTCATCAAAATATTTACAAATGATTTCAAATTTGATTTGAAAACTACTCGAGGAATATTTCAAAAATAATAATTGGAATTTCCTACTTCAAAAACCATTTATTAGTGAGTAATTATAGTGAGTATTCTATCAAGGAGTGCATCAAGAATATCACCACTTATGTCTATATTTATTCGTGTCCCCTATGTTTCAAGCAAAATTGAACCGAAAGGATAACTGAATAGAAACAACCAAAACATAAAAGGGAAACCCTTGAATAAGGATTGTTCGAGTGAGCAAACTCATGAAATACATTACTCAGAAGAGAAAAGAAAAGAATGACATATTTATAAAAAACTAAAACAAATTTTTGTTTTATAACAATCAAAGAAGACTTGAATTTGGGAGGCTTTCACTTAATAAAATTCCATTATCAATAACAATTATATTTATATTCTCATTCTTAGTTTCTGTTCATTCATTCGTCTGAAGAAGATACGGTGTAGTGAAACGCGTTACGAATTATAATTATTAAGTAAAATTCCAGAAAACACATTACTTGTTTTTATTATTGAAGAAGACTTGATAAAGTTTCAGATAATGAAACTAATAATAGCATTTTCACCATAATGCAGACTAAGAACACTGAAATTGAATGAAGCTTTTATTTATTTATTTGGAGTGTTTCTTAAATCCGTTATACTAATTGCAAATGAACGACTGCCTGGAAAGCCAATATTCTATATGTTTCTTTAAAATGATCTACGCTTTTGATCTTCTTGTAACTGTCAGGCAAAATGTTGCCAGTGCGAGTAGCCAAAATGGTACAGAATTTTCAGCAAACAGCTTTTATCATCTACACTGAGTAGCTGTGTAAAATAGAATGTATCCCATAGCAATGAGTAATCAACTGGCTACTCAGTCCATGTTTGTCTTGCCATGCCAGGATTTTCAGACAAAACAGCTGCCTGCTTAATTTCTTCTCCATCGAGATTTTTATAAACCTTTTTAGGTGATACACAAACTTCTCAAAAGTTACTAAATACGAGAAATCGCAATGTGTAGACATATCGAAGAAAATTATTCTTCAAGGGACAATATTCAACCTTCCGTATAATGGTAAATATCCTCCCTTGAAGGAGCTAATTTTCTGATCCACTCTTCATAATCACCGTTAGCCGGGGCCACAGGGAAGTGGTACAGCACGGTCAGATGTCACGAATAGGAACAATTGACTGCATTTTCGGTCTCGTTTGACTGCGCGTAAGGCATACGTATTTATTTTCTGGCTTTTCTATAATAGAATATATTAATCGAGAAATTTTTGCTTGTTTTTCTTGTTTGACGACACTTTTTATGTGGAAGACTGGATTATTATTTATGATGCAATTTTCTTAATGATATTTATTTTCGTATTGAAGTTAGTTATGAATAGAGAAATAAAAAAGGCTCAAGAGATAATTGAATTATAAGAGATAATAAATGTATAATGTGGCTGAAATAATCCACTGGGATTGTTGTGTCTATAAGTGTGTCTTTTCTATACAAAATGTAACTGAAACTAGAGCTACCACTGTAACTTTTTTCTAGTTTGAATATTCTGATGAAATTTTCGACAATTTTGTGGGGAGTGTATTAAACGTTATAGTAGAAATATATTTTCAATGAAATAAAACTAAAACATTTAGATTTTTACTATATAAACAAAACTAAGACCGGTTTCACCACACTGTGGCTTCATCAGATAGATACAAACTAATGAAGAGTTATTTCTTATATATTAGTCTTACTTCCTGCTTAATATTACAATAGGTTATTACAAGAGTACAAGAGGTATGTTGGAAAACCCATGGGAGTTGCTTACTTTATGAATCGAAAAGATTGAGTAAAGGAGAAGGATTTGGATCTAATAGACTATTAAGTAACCTACCTGAATTCTTTTGTTTGTTCTCTAAAATTTCCAATAGATTGAGTTCTTGTCTATTATTTTCATTGTGAAATTTTGAAATTATCATTAAAGTTCTCTTCGAGTAAGTGATTAGAATAATGGGAATCTGATTTATGATAATTAAAACTACGTTTGTGCTAGGATAATCTAACTTCCGAAAGTTCTACCAATATAAATTTTATTACAATCCCCGCAAGACAGCTTATAAACACCGGATTTATTACTTTTATGAATTTTAGATTTGCAGTTTTTGATATGTCGGCCTAAAGAATCATCAGTTCGGAATGCTTTATTGAAATTATAATACGAGAGGAAAGATTTTAATTTTAAACTAGGATTAGCTATTGTATTTCGTGTTAGAACTTTTTATACTTAGAAATACTTCCTGGATTGCATTTTGAAATTTTTGCGTGAAATAATGTTCTCAATCATAATTGGACTGTAACTGCTATTTGTTTAATAATATTTAGTTCTTCTACGAAATTATTTTGTGACATTGGGGTATTAATGAGTCTATGTACCATACTATTGTAAGCTGAAAATTTATGTGGATAAGGATGTGTAGATGAGCTGTGAATAGTAATATCTGTATGCGATGGCTTATGCAAAACGGAAAAATCATGTTTGCCGTTAATTTTAGTAATAGTTAAATCCTGAAAGTTAATACAGTTTTCTGGTTCTATCTCTAACATTTAATATTATCGTGAATTTTGTCACTGAATGTTTTGAATGACTCTAATTGACTGTTTGTGCCAGTGAAACAACAAATGATATCGTCGACATATCTAAACCAATAAATAAAGTGTTTGAATAACGGATATTCTTGGATAGTTTTTTCAATATTATCCATGAAAATTTCAGCGAGCAGAGGGCTCAGAGGATTACTGATGATGAAACCTTTTTTACTATTATATAATACTACATTGAAGTTAAAATAATTTTGTTCCAAGCAAATTTCTAAAAGGTGTAAGATTTCTGATTGAATTATCGGATTGACTTTAGTAATTTGAAGGCCGTTCTTGATGAGTTTCACTGTATCACTAGGTGGAACACTAGGGAAGAGATTTACTGCATACCATGACATAAGTTTAGCGTCCGGTGGTAGTAACGTGTGCTACTTTTATTCATTAGGTCTGAAGAGTTTTTTATTGAGAATTTAGGTTCAAAATTAGCTTACTGTCGAATGATGTCTATGAGAAAGCGTGAAAGTTTTGCAGCCGGAGCTTGAAAATATGAAACTACTGATCTAATGGGATACCCTATTTCATGGAGTTTGATGGGGGAGTAAAGTTTTGGTGATTGCGGGTTGTCAATGAAAAGTTTATATATAACATGGATTGAAATTCATTAATTGGATCTTTATTAATTTCTTCATTACAACCTGATTCAATGACTTCATGACCTTTGTCAGCTTTGGTAAATATGATATCTTCAGATGCGGACTTAGATTTAATGGACTTCAAAGTTGTATTTTCGAATTTCTTAGGTTTAAAACTATTGAACTCTTTTTGAAGTAGTAACGCTGAAGAGTGTTTTAGGTGTTTGGCTTATAGTGAATAATTTAGGTCTATTTCGATTTCAATTCCTAGCAGATCCAAATGGAGACGAGCGTTATTTGACCCTAAATTGCGTTTAAAACCTTTTTCTGAAGTGAAACTTCATCCTCGGAAAAATTAGCATCTGAAAAATTACTGAACCTATCATAAAATTGGTGATCGGAAAATTTGGACTTGATTTTTGAAGTTTCACGTTTATTACTCAATAATTTATTTAATTTTCACAACTGAATTTTATACTTTCTGTGAAATAATGAATGAACTTAGAATCTTGTTCCGGAATCTAAAATGTCAAATTCTACTGAATGCAATGTATGAAGCAACTCCAAATGGATTACGTTTAAAAAGATGTTGTAGTTGTCTCGTTGGCTGCATTGAAACTTGATGTGTAACTTCAACCATTTCGTTTTGCCTTGTAGTACTCCATTTTGGGCTGCAGGGCTGATATTATGTGTCTTCAGTTTTATATATTTCGGAAATACTTCGTTCATCAAACAACTGGATAGGAACCAGATATTCTGAGTGTTGGTTGCACATCTTAGAATAAGCTTGAAATACCAAATGACCAAAAAGCTTATCTCAGCTTCTCTCAATAGTTAGTCATTAATTGATGAAAATCGATATATATATATATATATATATATATATATATATATATATATATATATATATATATATATATATATATATATATATAAGGGTTTTACCCCGACGAGTTGTCCATATATCTGTTCATGCAATCAAACTGATTTCATGAAAAATATAAATCCACCACCCGGTAATTAATACCATTGTCAGGCAATGATTATAATCAAAACATATCCTGGAATAATTATATATTAGGATAACGTTAAATGTTATGAGAATATATCAATCTACCAGAATATATACATACTATAGCATCATCAGACAATGATATCAATGTACCAACGAGTAGTGTCAGAGGCTTTCTCCCCGGAAAAATCCAGTGTACGGACCTTAGTCAAGTAACACTGAATGTTACTGATTAATAGTTTCCTTTGTGTGAAGTGGTGAACGATCGAATAGAATACTGCTCTGAATATAAATATGACAAAATTGTCAGTTAATTATATTACATTTATATAAACAAATAAATAAAATATGAAATGAGATTCTGAGCAGTATAAACTAAGGAGAAAACCTATGACTCTACCTCACTTTTATTTTCGGAAAGAAACCCACGAAGAATATTACAAGATTTGATGACTGTTATCTTTTGTAACTGTTCAAACAAATTTTTCTTCAGACCCAAAATCTCAATACTTTTGTGAAGGTTTCTAGGAATAACACCTGTTGTGGAAATAATAATCGATAGAATAAATATTTTCTTCATTTTCCACATTTTTTTAATCTCGTCGCCAAGCATCATATATTTAGAAATTTTTTCATTGTATTTATTTTGTATATTATGTGTGTCGGGTATAGCAATATCAATTATAAATGTTATTTGATTCTGTTTATCATTAAGAATGATATCTGGTCTATTGTGTTTTACAGCTCTGTTGCAAAGAATTGTTTCATCAAAATAAATTTTATATTTGTCATTTTCACAAATAATCTCAAGTTCATATTTGTGAAATTTTTTCTTTTGGGAATTAGGTCATGTTTAATTCCTAGATTAAAATGAATAATATAAGCGACGGCATTATGTCTTTCTGAATAATCTGTTGAAGCAAGGACTGAGCAAGATGATAATATAAGAAAAACTGTTTCTGAAGAACAGAAACATCTACGGCAAGAATCATTTATATTTTGTTTGATGATGTGTTTTCTATAATTCCTCGTGAAAACAACCTGATCCTGGATCGCAATTGCCAAGCCTTCTGTTTCAGCAAACAATTCTCCAGATACTAACCATTTATTCGATGCGATTTCATCAATATAATCATTTTTCAATTCTTTAGGGTGCTTTCCGTGTAATTCCTTCTGCATCCAACTTTCTCTTTTAGAATTATCATCAAATATATCAAAATCTACCTTTTGCATTGTCAAGTTCAGAGGTGTAAGATTATAATCTGAAGCAACAACAATATCATGTAATTTAGACGTTCTCTGTTTATCATGAAAATGGGAACGTAGATGAAAAATCTGTTTATTATGAAGATTATTCAAATCAATTAATCCACGACCTCCAAGATGTCTAGGTAGTGTAACTCTCTGAACAGCTGACTTTGGGAGGTGCTTATGATATTTACGAAGCATTTTCCTCTTTTGACATTGTAATTCATTTAGATTAGTTTTAGACAATTTAATAATTCCAAAAGAAGATGTAAGAATAGGAACAGCATAGGAGTTGATAGCTCTGAAAAGGTTTTTACTAGTTGAATAACTCTTAATGATAATTCCAAGTCTTTTGTAATATGAACGGCTAATATTTTCTTTAGAGTTGCTATGGTTAATTGTCTTCTCTTGACAAAATCCAAGATATTTATATGTATCTCCTGGATGCATTGGCTCGATTTCGATATTTAGAAAATCTTTATATAATCAGAGGTGATCTTTCCTTTTTCAATAGAAAGATTTTTACATTTTGGAAGCCCAAATTTCATATGAATATCATTGGAATAGTTGAAAGTAATCTCAAGTAGACTTTTCAAATGAGATCTGGTTCCGGCATATAATTTAATATCATCTAAATAAATTAGGTGACTTAATTTGAATTCAGTTAATAGACTCTTTATTTTGAAGCCGAAACTAGTAGCATTTAATTCATGAGATAATGGATTGAGGCAAAGACAAAACCAAAGAGCACGTAAAGAATCACCTTGAAAAATGCCTCTTTTGATTGGAATTACTTCGGATTTTAACGATTGTTTTGAAATATTCAAATGAAGATTGGTTCTCCAATTTTTCATATTTTATATATATATATATATATATATATATATATATATATATATATATATATATATATATATATATATATGTGCAATGAAATAAAATAAAATAAAAGAGGAAATTGATAATTGCCTCTATTTTTGCCAGTTTTTTATCGAATCTGTAGAGCTGAGTCCTTGATGAAACCGACTCATATCCAATCATTTTGATTGAGTGTACCGAACGAGATACCAATAGTGATATTCATACTGGAGTGAACAAAATGGAATCTTTTCAGGCAGATTACGAAACGGAAAATAATTCCACTTAGTCTTCACGTAAATCTTGAATTGAATTCTGAAGTTTCGAGATTATAGTAGTCAGAATCAAAATTTTCTGATAAAAAAATCATATTTTCATATTTTTTGTAATGTTCCGATAAAACGCCGAGATGGATAACCGATAACTGCAGCCGTCATAACGCTGACCTAAGAACATGGCACCGTTGATTTACGATGCGAAACTCACCCAAGAAAGAGAAAATAAATTCTTGGAAAGGTAGGAAACTCATCCCTTTCCCGGTCGCTCCTTTCGATGATTGAGTGTGAAACGAATGAGAAAATATTGGCACGCATCCATTGAATGGCCGACTTGGAGATATAAAAAGGAATTTATGGTGCGTTCATCCGTTCAGATGTGAAAAAGTCCCTTCTCTACAAGGTGCCCATTTTGCTTACTAAATTTCTCTCTTTCGAAAACACGTAACATATGTCGTTCAATTCTGCAAGAGGCTTGAAATGTTCAGAATAGCACTGTTTCGGGAGCTCCCGGTCCTTTTCATGAGGATGATAAATGTGTTGGTGCTTTTCGAAGGAAGGCTTTAGGTAGACCCTCGTCGATTTTGAATTGTCGCTCTTTTGTAAGAGCAAGTTTTCCCTTGGAACATGCTATTAATTAAATGTCGAAATTTCTATCAGCCAGAATTTCATATTGAGATGAATTGATTTCTATTTATTTATTAGCAAACCTAAGGTGCGTTAAATCACCAGTAAAATATAAGAAAAAAGTTATCCCAAGTAGCCAAACAATCACGTTATCTCATGAACATCATTGCACATTTTTGTAATTTCAGTTCAAACTTTTCATATAAGAATTATTCAGATCTAATAGACAAACAATCAAAATAGTGTGGTTAATCTTTACCCTAGTCTACGATTTCACCATTTAATGAAATTGATTAACCAATATCTCCAAAATTATAATGTGAATCCCATTATGCAATCAGAAAATTTCAGAAGTGTGTTTAGAACAAAGTTATTTTAACTTCAATGATGAAATTCACATAAAGAACAACGGCTTGATAATAGCTCATCCTCTCAGTCCTTTACTAGCAGAAATCTTCATTACTAACAGAAAAATTCACTATCGAAACAATACATGTATTGATTCAGATATATGCATGATGATATAATCTGTTGTACAGGTACAGTCAGACTATCAGATTCCTCTAGTACTGGGGTTCCCAAACTTTTTTGTACCGCGCTCCCCTCTGGTTATTTGGTGACCCACCAGGTCCCTCTTTGTACGTATGATGAAAATTGAAACAAGTTTTACATGAAAAACGATTATAATTACTGATTTTTAACATTGTAACACAGATACATTTTCAACTTAAGGAAGGTAAATCAATAGGCCTACCTACTCATAAAAACAAAACATAAAATGTAATTTAGGGAGATGAGTGCGCTTGCATGTTCAGGATAAGCAGAGAGATCCTGGGTTGAGTTTCAGACAAAGCATAGTGTAGGTCACTTTCGACATCAAGTTTGTTGCGGTACTTGGTTTTGATCGCCACAAGAGTTGAAAACGCTTTTTCGCACATGCCTTCTCCGAAACCCTGTCGTAAACTTTTAAGTACTTTAACCAAAATGAGGACTTGTCCATTTTTTCAAAATCGTATATTGCAGCAGAGTCATTTTTTATTTTTTTATTTCTATTCCCTCCCATTGCAACTCATCTGCCAGCAACTGTATGTCCATGTTGAACGGGTTGGTTAAAAGCTTGTACAACTCCTCTGACAAGTTAGGAAAGTACCTGCTGAACTCCTCCTTGAAGTTCTTCAAATGGTCAATTATCAAGTTCTTCAAAAGCGGCCCTTCAAAAACGTCCTCAAAACATGCTTCTTCTGAGACTGACACTACTTTGTTGATTCTTGAATAGTTGTTGATGTTCATTAACACTTTACGTATCCAAAGTTGTAGTTTATCAACGTACATAATAATAATAATAATAATTAATGTAGGACCCTGAAAATTCAAAGAGGGAAAGTCATAGATGGTGATACACAACTTCCAAACGGTGATATAATACAGTGCATGAGAGATGGCGAAACATACAAATATCTGGGATACCAACAAGCCAGATTGCTAGACCAAAAACAATAAAAGGAGAAGATTCGTTCAGAATACAGTCAGCGTCTGAAGTCTGTGCTGAAATCAATGTTGAACTCGGGTAATCTAGTCAAGGCAGTTAACACCTACGCCATTCCAGTGTTGCTTTACTCATTTGGAATAATCAGATGGACTAAGACAGAACTGGATGATATTCAAAGGCAGACCCGAACGATGCTGACAAAGTACAACAACCATCATCCAAAATCGTCTGTGATACGAACAACTTTGAAGCGGAAAGAAGGAGGACGCGGATTAATAGATGATGTCAATTTACACACCGAACAGATAAAAAATCTCAGAGAATTCTTCTCTGCAAAAGCTCTCACTTCTGACCTCCATAGAGTGGTATCGTTGGCTGATAGGGGATATACACCACTAAATCTTGCTACCAGAGATGACCTGCTGAATCTACCGTTCCTATCAGATACTGAAAAACAAGAGCAATGGTCAAGAAAGGAATTACATGGACGACATCTCCATGAGATTAATCAACCACACATCGACAAAGAAGCCTCCAACAAATGGTTGATGAAAGGAGAATTATTCGCAGAAACAGAGGGATTCCTTATGGCCATTCAAGACCAAGTGATCGCTACAAACAATTACAAAAAATTTATAATGAAGGACGGAACATTACAAACAGATAAGTGCAGAAAATGCCATACAAGATCGGAGACTATACAGCATATTACGTCCGGATGCGAACAACTGGCCAATACGGAGTATCTTCACAGGCATAATCAAGTGTGCAACATCATCCACCAAAACCTTGCACACAAGTACGGACTTCTGAACACCTTCCGGCCATATTACAAGTATCAGCCGGCGCTCGTATTGGAAAATGACTCTATCAGATTATACTACGATAGGCCTGTTATCACTGACAGAATGGTGACGAATAATAGGCCGGACATAGTGGTGTATGATAAGAGAGCCAGAACAGCAATGCTGGTGGATGTCGCCATACCGAATGATAACAACGTGCTGAAAAAGTTCCAGGAGAAAAAGTCCAAATACACAGACCTTGCTATTGAGATCAAGCAGATGTGGCACCTCGATAAAATAGATATTGTTCCTGTCATCGTATCCTCGACTGGTTTAATACCCAAAACTTTGCATGATAGCCTTAAGAAATTAGAATTGCATAAGGATACCTATGTAGAAATGCAAAAAGCTGTAATTCTTAATACATGTAGGATAGTTAGGAAATTTATGTCAAGTAGATTGTAATCGAGCCTATTCCCTTTGATTGCTGAATCAGGGAAAGGTAAATTATATCCAGCTAACGGCTGAGATAGTGCATAAGTCCACGATAATAAATAATATGGCCCTTATTCAGGATATATTACCGCAACCGGTATTTATAGTGATGGTAAGGAGGAACACAAAAACTGAGGCGAAGTTTAATCCTTGAACTATTCTTGCACTTAACCCCAGTTAGGTATTCCTAAAATTTCGAGCAAGCTCGAATTTATCTTAAAAAAATACATTAGCACCTATACAAAATGAGTGATCACTTCTACCTATGCCTTATGAATAAATGAAACACTAAATTCTAAATTGAGCAAATTGGCCCATCTTGATGGCATACTAATGTGTTACTATATTTGAGTCATCACCTTGCAGTATCACTTTTAGGTTAATTTACGTGTCAAAAAAGTCTGATAAATAGGCCAAAATCGTTTGGTTACTGGGTTTTTTGACCTCTGCACTAAGCTCGTTTTGTTTTTGCAGTGTCAAAAACGTATTCACTTCATCACGGACCTCAAATAGTCTTCCCAACATATTGCCTTTTGATAGCCATCGTACTTCTGTATGAAATAGCGGCGTTTCGTGGTAACTTCCTAAATCTTCACAAAGACTTTTAAACAATCGAGTATTTAATGCACTGTTCTCTACGAAGTTGACTACTGTAATACATAGCTTTAAAACAGCATTGAGTTCGTTTGGAGGCGTTTTTGCTGCCAAGGCTTGGCGGTGAATAAAACAATGAATACCAACCATTCTTCTGGCTGACCAACTGCACTAAGCCTGAGCGAGAACCGAGCATTAACGGAACACTCTCTGTGCATACACCAATAAGTTTTTGCCAAGAAAGTTCGTGTTTGATACTGCTTTCATCACATCTACAACTTTAGTAGAATTCTGCTGCTCAGTAGAAAACATCAGTTCTTCCATCATTCTTTCATTTTTAATGTAACGAACATATACAATCAAATGGGAACATTGTGCTACGTCTGTACTCTCGTCAAGCTGGATAGGTTAGTTTTCATTGCATCAACCACCTGGTTTTCAATGTCCTCGGCCATATCATCAATTCGGCGTTTTACGGTGTTGTCTGAAGTTGTATTTGTGATAGCTTTTGTCTACTACCATTTCCCAGGAGAAAACATTGGCTGCTTTTAAAGGGCACGGTTCAACAAGCGTTTCACCAATAGTGTGACTTTTCATTTCCTTAGCAATAAGAAGAGATGATTCATAGGAAGCTTCAAGCACTTTTAGGGATGACTGAGCAGCAGATCCAGTGCTATCTAACTTCATGCGCTTTAAATTTTGAGATTTTGCTGCGAAGAACTCTTTAGGTTTGTCCTTTAACGAGGTATATTTGGTTAACAGATGTCTCAGAAGACGACTAGGCCTCATGGCGTTATTGCTCAATACTTAACAGTAAATAACGCACTGATGGTGATCAACATTATCTTTAAGGAAGGAAACAAACTCATATTGAATATAATCATCAATATACTTGCGTTTCTTTTTCGTGTTCATCATCTCTGATTCAGCTTCACACAGTACTCACACAACACAAAAACAATGACTCCAATTCAAACGTCGCAACAATTACAGAATGCCCACAATACAGCAAAAACGCTGACTGATATTTCACGGAAAGCATTGTGCCAGAACGAACTAGTTACAACTCACGCACTGAACAAACTGCAAGGTTTTTGACATTGGACTGAAGATGTGGTGAGAGTGAGGGTGGAAAGGTTGCGGGGACACTCGCGCTCACACCAAGCCTAAACGGAGGTATCAGTACACACGGCCGTTGCCGTCGAGAGGACGGTTTTGAGAACCTTGAATTCTTGTGTGCTTTGTAGTTTTGAAAACTGAAGCCTTATTTGATAAAGTTTACAATTTTATTAAACTTTAGAAAGACTTTATTTCAAAGATTATTAGAAATTATTTCTTAAATTTTTTCATTTATTTCATTGTCAAGCCCCCTGGACTTTCTCCACCCCCTGGACTACTTCCACACCCCCAAGTTTGTTGTTACCTTCATAAATTTAATTCACTCTAAAGTGAACTTCACTTTCGGAATGGTAACTGAGAATTCCCATAACTTCTCCGATTTAACTTTATACGAAATTGACCATAGACATGTTTTTTCTATTTTCCATAAATCAGCTCCTACAGACATTACGATTCACAATTCTTTCGCATACCCACATCAACATTAAATAACTGCTTATAACGGTATGACCACCATACCAAAGTCACAAAATAATTTGTGAAAGCGTTCAACATCATAGAATTATGAATTACATTATGATTCTTCGACTCATCCATGAGGTTTTTCTTATTGTTAAAGAGAATTTCATGAAAAATGTAAATATAAGCTTTTATTGGTGAACACAGTCTGAATTTTAAGTCATTCTTGTTATCTCGTAATCAAAATATTGCTTTCCGAACGGATACCTCTCTTAGATAACTAAGTCGACTATTGTACGAACTGGAGTAACGTAATTTCTTTAATTTTTCCTCAAAAATAAAGGTCCAGCGGATTAAGATCTGGTGATTTAGGTGGCCAAGCAATTGCTTCAATGCAATTTATCTAGTCATATATCACTTCTCCCTAGTCGATCAATCCAACATTGCGGATAATTGGTATTTAACCATTGCCTTACAGCTACTCCGAAGAGCGGGGGTGCTCCATTCAGTTGTATCCAACTTTCATATCATGAATGAATAGGTGAGTCTTTGATATTGTCCTCAAACTTATTCATAAGAAACTCAAGAAATTCAAGAATTCAGAGGTTAATCTTGGGAGTAGGAAATGTCGACCACAAACATTGTTACCCAGAACTGCTAACCAAACATTTTCCGAAAATTAATTTTTACATCATCTTGGTCGAATTTCCCAAGGATTTTCGAGTGCCCAAACATGGATATTATGGTAATTCTCTACTTTACGTCTAGTGAAGAAAATTTAACGGACCTAAGAATGTACGCAAAAAGTTAGGATTTCTTTTCTGTGAAATTTAAAAGCCACTGGCAAAATCCCATTCCTTTTTCGGCTTATCCAGGGTGTATATGTGATATACGTGCTAGTGGTCGTCTTATAATATTTGAGACTTAACGATTTCTAATTTCTGAGCTGCCTTGCTTGAGCCGAGCTTTGGATTATTATCAAAAATACGAAGTATGCAATTGCGATCGAAATGTCGACGGTTTTTGTTCTGCTCATTATCAAAACGCAGACCAAAGTTACGAAAATTCTGATATATTCTAACGAAGACATCTGGAATTCTTTTAGTTCGATAGCGTCTTCGATATTCATGAACTGCTGCTTCCGCATTTTCATTCAGAATAATTGTTAAAACAATACTTATAACGATAAAAATAGCAAAAAAATCACACCATTATAACAACAATAATAATATAAACAAATCAAATTACTAGATAGCTAGCTGATTATACTGAAATGAAACGACCTTCTGATTTCCTGAACAAAATTCTTTGGATAGAAGAATCCCTTCCATAACCATAATATCCATGTTTGAGCATACAAAAATACATTTGAAAAAATATTTAAAAATTAAGATGAAAATTCTGTTATGTGCCTTTTCTTTCAAATTGCATGAAAAATCGAAAACTGATTTTTATGTTGTGAAGAAACCAATTTTTCTTTAAAAAATCCACTAACGTAGTATTAAAGAAACCTCTGGTAAAAATAAAAATAAAATTTTCACTGCAAAACATAATCCCTTGATGGCAGTTAACGTCTACAACATTTCATTCGCATATTTGTATTCCTTATGGCAACAATCACTAATTTTAATGTTATTTTACCAAACTTGGATACGATCTATTCATTCAACGAAGCATTTTCTGAATATAGTTTATATAGCAAACTCATATTATTCTTCTAAACTGGACCACCCTGTGTATATCCAAACAACAAGTAACAACGCAATTTCATAATCTCGTTCGAAACCCCAGTAACAATGATCTATTAATTTAATTTATTTTTGGTAGTGACAACATAGTGAAAAGTTCCATTCTAGATTCAGTGAAAAAATATCACTAAGAATAATTACGATTAACTTTGATTAAGTTAGTATTAAAAAGCAGCTCGAAAATATTGAAAAGTAAACTTTGAGACGTCATAATCTTTCAAGACAGTTATTCAGCCAAATAATTATTGTTATTCTGTTTCCAATACGTTGTCATGACTTTTAATACTAATAAATTTGCTACTTTGCTAATCAATAATCTCGCAAACGACGCATACAAGTTTCCAACCCCATGTTCTGGAAGATTTGTATGAATGCTTTCGGCAGAGTTGGGGCTTGCTTATTAACAGCATAAATAGGGCAATTGTACAGAGTAAATGCCGTAAAATTAATCAAAATCCTCTAGAAACTAAGGCCATTCATTAATGAAATCCCCGATTTAACTGGGGGTTATTAAGAAACATATAAAGCTACGAGTTATAATGCACTCAACTTCAGTGCCTCTATAATTCCTGTCTCTATAACAACTTAATAATGCTTCGTACAAATTTCGCATGTTGACGTTAATAACGAACTTTCGTTCGGGCACTTCAATGAAGAAGCATGATGGTTCCAGACAATCTACACTCGGCTTTATTCGTATTGAAGTTACGTTCTTTACCAAAAGCTAGTTCGATAGCATGGATTCATAATCCTATTATTCTAGAACAGGGGTGCTCAAACTTGAGCTGCTAGCGATCTACCTCAATATTTTTAGACTAATCACGATCGACTCTGAGAGGCTGCAAGTATGTGTGATGCAGGGTTGTCGTACTTAAACGATACACTCTACCTACCTACCTAGATATTAGCTTTCCGCACAATATACATTATTTGAGTCAAGGTTTATTTAGTTTCTTCTCTATAATATCGATGAGAAAACTCATAATTATTCAAAATTGCGAGCTTATTTGTTGTTCAAAACAAAAGAGTTACATATGGTGTTAAACTTAACTAAAGAGTGACCTTGGATGTTGAAGCGTGGTACTGCATGTTCTCAGGCATATTTTTCATAAGATAGTACGTACCCACTGAGTGCTATTCGCAAGCATGATGACATGATCATCAGTTAGTCGATTGCGATATTTTGACTCAATTATTTTCATTTCAGAAAATGCAGACTCGCATAAGTAAGTTGAACCAAACATTCCCGCCATTTGAAGGGCGATTCGGATATTTATCTTCAGATATAAGACCCCAGAAATTTGTATCAGATGCTGTAGCTTTGAGATGTTTATCTGATATAATCTGCGCCAACTCATTTTTCAACAGAACATGAGTTCATATCAAGCGGACTTGCTATTTCAGTAGCTAATGCCTCAATGTTTTACATGAAAAAGGTTAACTCATAGATGATGCTATATTTGCCAATTTATTGCAATCATTTAAACGCATTTCGAATTATCCCAGAATATTTGATTATTCAGCCTCATATGTATCATAATGCAACTGGAAAATCCATGCTTTCAAAGACGGAAAGTGTTTCAGATCCTGTCTCTTCAGTTGATCTATCATAAATTACAATTCTTATTCGAACATTACAAGATTTTCCCGATGATCTCCCACCAGAAGAACGAAGTAAAGTCTAACTTCAACAAGATGGTGGTGCTCCTCACAAGGCAGCTTCAATGTTAACTGGTAGAACAATAATTTTGGTTATCCATGGATAGGGACAGATGGTCGTGTTTAGTGGCCAGCTGCTCCCCAGATTGGATTCCGTTTGTCTCTTGGCGCTGCAGGTACCTGGATCAATTTTAATGCATTCCACATTCGGTTGTTCACAGATAAAATAGAAACCAAAAGAGGATCTTCAGATGCTCTTTTGAATGCAACACGCTATATTTTCATTTTCAACAATTTTCATCATAAATTTTCTGATATAAGTTGAGTTCTTTAATTTAGATATTTTCAGTTCATTGAAAGAGATGTATTCACTTTCTTGAGTTTCTTCTACTATGGAAATCGTTCCTCATCAGTCAATTCTCGAGCACATTTTCCATTAGATTGCGTCATGTCTGAATTAATTTGTTTTTCATCTATCATATTTATTAATTCATCGTGAAAAAGATTCCAAACGAGCAATAACGAACATCAGCGGAAAGGTATTCATACCTATTGATATTCCACCTCAGAGCTCACTTCACGTTGTATTTGATTCTTCTGTTATGTTTTGAGTGTTCTGCACCCAAAATACGAAAAAATGTGAGTATCTGAACTAAAATAATAACCGAAATACCTTATGAATCTGTTTTGCATCTTATGATTTCTAACAGAATCAGATCAGTTGGGCCAGCACACCATACCGTTTACTTCACTTTGGATGTTCTAGTAATAAAAGGCTCTAAGAATATTGGGTTTCAATGGGTTTCAGTTGATGATTAACAAAATCCTTCTGTCCAATTTAGTGCAAAAATACGAAACAAGAAGAGCTGACTGATGACTATCAACCCTCACTCCCAGGAATTTTACTGTAGCGGAGAGGTGGATGCTACTCATGAATCAATGCATCAGTTGTGTAGATGTTGATGTTTTCAGAAGCAGAGATACCACCAAGTCAGTCTTAATACCATTGAAAGTTGAGTCATTGTCGTCACACCACCCAGATAGATCAAGAAGGCACCTATTATCTTCATCTGTAGGTTTATCTTGGCTCTTGTTGATTACCTGTAGCTGTAGGTAATCAACGAGGTCCTTAAAGAATGAAAAAAATGATATGGTCCCATGGTACTCCCATACGGAACACCATTCTCAAGTTTAACTTACGCGGATTTGTATTCGCGCTGACTAGACATAGGTCTGAGACATATCCAGAAGGTAATGTTCATCTAAGCCACTCCAGAGTAACTCTCATTACATAGTTCTCTAGTTTGCTTAGTAGCTTCCTCAGATTAATTCTGTCAAAGGTACAGCACAGATCATAATACAAACTCAAGAACGTCTATTGCTCTCAAAGAGATTCAGGATGTAATTATACAATTATAGTATAGCATCCTGAGTGGACCTATCGAAGCAAATCCAAATTGACGCAAAGGCAACAGGCAAAACTTATCTGGAAATGGGTCAACTTGTTGAGAAATAATTTTTGAAAACAGAAGGAGGCAGAAAAAAGAGCAACATGTTTATAAGTTTCGTGAATCCAGTATCTGCTTTCTTAAATACCGAAACAAACGATGGAATCTTCAATTCAGAAAGGAATAGCCACCCTCAGATAGTGCATTTGCCAAATCAGACAGAATATCTGTTACATATCCCGCAACATATCTCAGCTTTATTCGCTATTTCAATATTTTTCGATTCTGAAAGTTCTTCATGAATATTCTGGACATGTTAGATTTGTACAGCTTGTGAACATCAAACAGAAAATTGTCTTCCTGGATTGTAAGCTGTATGATCAGCGTGGTTCACCACTAAAAGAACCTCCGGAAATGCCATGTTAAATATGCTTCTGAATGTTTTGGAGTGTATTGGATACCAGCTTGCTCGTATAAATACTCCCAGCGTTCCTTCTTAATCAGATAAATAAAAGAATTAATATTCTTTTTGAATGCCAACTCTTCGATATGGAGTTAACATTCGGAAAGTCTAAGTGAAAGTCAACTTCCGTCACTTCCGGAAGCAATTCGGTGAATTTTCATTGAAACCTGTCAACAACTGTGGGAGCTATAGCTTGGGACAATTTTAACGGAACACCCGATATACCTAATCGTGTCAATATTTCAAACTTATCAGCAATGTTCTGTATTAATTTCACTATTATATATTTTCTTGGTCATAGCTTTGACAAAAAGCCACGACGGTTTTTGCCCTGTGTAATATTATTTCGAGAAGAATACATGATTTGAAACTAAGCTGAATGTGAAGATTTATAACTCATCAATTGAAAAAGCGAAAAGCTGCTTCAATGAAAGAGTTAAGAAAAGACTCTTGGAATATACTAGGGGAACTCATCAGTTCTGATCTAGGGCGAAGGCACTCAAAAACTACTTCTTTAAGTCACCCCATCCACTTTCAAAAACATCGAGTTACAGGGTATCATCAATGATCGAAATCGATTGTTTCGTTGACAACGATCAACTCGTGGTAGTTGCTGATGCATCTTTTCAAGTTAATGCAGCAGTACTCTAGGTCTACATACTCCCGCCAACTCTTTTTCTGTTCCAGATAAATGATCTGCTCCATTCCACCAAGAACAGAATCTTTGGGTTTACGGACGGCTGCATCTAGTGCCTTCATTTAATAGTCAGTGTTCTACTAATGCTGAGATGTCACACCAGAAAAAATTACCAACAGAGTATGTAACTGAATTTTGACTTGGCGAGGATATCATACTGAGGCCAGTTGAATTTGTTAAAATTAACTGCGAACATGACGCAGTCAACCTTCTCTAATCATGCAAGGACAGCTAACTTCATCAGAAACAAACATGTACCCATTAGGAATTACAGTCTTCACTGGGGTTTGCTGGCATGACCATGTGGCAGCCATTGCCAAATCTGCTTCTGTTAAACACAGTTTTCTTTTCGGGGCTGAACAGTACCTCACGCCATCACAGCTGATGTTGATGAATTCAGAGCACACGTTCAAGCTTGTCTGGAATACTTTTCCCTTGTGTGGGGATTCATTTTATCTATTGTATGATAATAATAATAATAATAATAGGATAGTTAGAAAATTCATTTCAAGTATATTGTAATCGAGCCCATTCCCTTTGATTGCTGAACCTGGGAAAGGTAAATTATATCCAGCTAATAGCTGCGATAGCGCATAAGTCCACGATAATAAATAATAAATATGGCAAAGCATACAAATATCTAGGATACCAACAAGCCAGATTGCTAGACCAAAAACAATCAAAGGAGGAGATTCGTTCAGAATACAGTCAGCGTCTGAAGACTGTGCTGAAATCAATGTTGAACTCGGGGAATCTAGTCAAGACAATTAACACCTATGCCATTCCAGTGTTGCTTTACTCATTTGGAATAATCAGATGGACTAAGACAGAACTGGATGATATTCAAAGGCAGACCCGAACGATGCTGACAAACACAACAATCATCATCCAAAATCGTCTATGATACAAACAACTTTCAAGCGGAAAGAAGGAGGAAGCGGATTAATAGATGTTGTCAATTTAACCACCGAACAGATCAAAAATCTCAGAGAATTATTCTCTGCAAAAGCTCTCGCTTCTGACCTCCATAGAGTAGTATCGAGAGCAGTGCACCTCATCGACCACCTGAAGATCACCCGTGATCTACAACCTCTCACTCAAAAAGGACAATTGCTGATCTCTCTCTTTTCGCCAGTCACTACTGTCGTGAATGCTTTGAAGAACTGAAAGGCCTGGTGCCGAAAAGAAATAAAATCAGAAGGCTCGTAGAAAACAATCATCGGCAGAAGATCTAACTAGCAACGCGACGGACCTCTATCTATAAAAATTCTTTTGTTTACGGAGCCAGAGTGCTGTGGAACTCGATTCTATCGAACATATTTTCAATAACTTACAATTTGACCCTCTTCAACAAGCGAGAGTGAACATACACATCAGCTCATCTTGGGCGACAATCATCGCCACCTCCTTGTTGAGAAAAGAAAAGTTAAAACCATCTTGCCCTTTCAGTATAACACGACGAGTTCAATTTCTTCTCGAAATTTATGTGACGACTACGTTAATCCTGCAAATTTCCAAAGTTTGGTTATGTATTAATGACTCATCTCCCAGTTCACTGAGAGAACCATAAATTGAACTTCAAATGAACAAATTGGATCATATTTAACAACTACTAGAAAGCAATTACACGGTCTTAATAGTACGAGAATAGGATTTGCGTTGTTTGAATTTATTCAATTTTGAGGCACCTGTTTATTCCAGCTCCCCCCAGCACCGATGAAATTTATGCGTATAGTCTCAAGTTATTACAGACCAGATTCGTTCGCTTTTCGAGTTTGAAACTCATTTAGAACTTAGGTAATTCAGTAGCAAGTTCCTTTGTTATATGAAGACAGAATTCAAGAAGAATAAACGGGTAAATATTATAACTTTGTCGAGTCTCGCAGTTAATAAAAGTTGCACTAAACTGAAGGAAGAATAGGATTTATGAGAGATTATTGTATTAAGGAAAATATATGAATACAGAAATTTGCAGGAGTTCCACATCCCTCAAAAATGGGATGTAAATGGGCGTAAATATGGAATTAACTTCTTAAAAGGAACTAAGTTGGAGACAAACCGTTGGTGTTCCAGATTTTCCATTAAAATCTGCAGCTCAAAAGCTTTCAGTGGAGACACATAATCTTCCTATTTTACGATCAGACAAGCAGTTTGGATCAGAAACTGGAGATTATGATGGAATTCTATGATATAGTTTCATCCCATTTGATGAATTCGAAGGTAAACACAAAATTCTTTGTTCTGCATCCCTGGCGAGTTTGTGGCAATTCTATTCTGAATTTCGAGTCCCGTTCTGTAGATATGAGGAATTCAACGGTCGGGAAAAACCAATTTCCATCGTATGGAAAATAAGGCGTTCGAGAAGTCCTCGTCGCGGGGTTGAAATAGAAATCAATAGTGAGCATTGCTTCGGAATGTTGGACCATGGAATTATATTACCGGGTTGAATAACTATCTGCTCTTTAGAGTTCTGATCTGAGAATCAGCATTCATGCCTTGGCATTTTAATAAAGCTGTCAATTACGAAAATATCTTCATTCTTCGCCATCTTCATTATTTAGGGTATCCCAAGTTGACTGGCCCAGTAGATGTTTATGGAGAACTAATTATGCTATGGTTCTGAAATTTTGGTGGTCCGAAACTCTATTTCTGAAAATTTTTCAACTCAATGGCACTTCCAATTATGAATGAATGAATGAATGTATATTTATTTAGCTTCTGCTACTACAGTACAATAACAAATACTTACTTAGTTCACAAAAAAATTATACAAACGTATATTCCATCGTAACCTATATCATCCTACCAACTAATCAACTGAACAGAACTCTCTAAGTCTTGACTTAAATGTCCTTCTTCTTCTTCTTCCTGCACGGCGCCCACATGAGCAGCACTCAGGCCGTTTGGCCCATTATGTTTGCCGTGTGTTGTTATTTGTCTTGCAAAAACTTCCTGATAAGCTTGCAAGACTGTTGTAGGGGGCCTCTTGGATCATCCGGGCGCTGGGTGTTTCAGTGCCCTAGGTGTTCAGTCTGGTTTCCTTATGGACATTCGAAGAGTATGTGTTCCGTTGTTTCGTCATTTTCTAGGCAACCTCGACATTGTGTGGTTTTTGATAGTTTCATGACGTGTAGATGTTTGTTGAGTTGGTGTCCCGTTTATAAGCCCACTAGCATCCCAACAGCCTTTTTTCGAGGGACAGTAGTTCATGTACCCTCTTCTTTGATTGCGGCCCTTTTATGAGCCATTTTGAATGTCTCAGTCCCGAGGTGCCTGCCCAGTAATTTTGGGACTCGGTGGTGGTCTAGTTTTGAAAGAAAGAGAGCACATTGGTCCATGGTATGGTCAGAATTGGTTCTGGTCCCATCGGCCTGATAGCTGTTGCTTTTTTAGCGAGGCTATCTGCTATTTCGTTTTCTTCGATGTCCTGTAGGGCTGGGCACCAAATCAGCGTGACTCTGTTTATAGCACTCAGTTGTCGAAGTGGTGATCTGCATTCGTCAACCAGTTGTGATGTAACCTTCGTATCTTTAAGATACCTAAGTAGGTTTTCCTGTAGGCACCGGAGAATAGCAAATATTTCTACGTGTGTTACGGTGACGTTGTCTCCCAGCGCGATCATAATGTTTGCCCTAGGGCCGTGAACGCCGTTATCTGTACCCGTCCCGGTTTTGAACCCATCCGTAAGCCAGGTGGGGCCCTGTGGTATGAGTAAGACGTGTGGTGTGGTCCAAATTTCTTTTGGTGGAATAACTACTTTGTAGGGTTCGTCAAATTAGTAGGTGGCTCTTGTTTCATCTCCTCTTATGAGAAGGTCAGGTCGGAGTTCTCTGATTTTGTTCAGGGATGCGGAGTGTCCAGAGATTGGATTTCTGTCCCTCCACATACCTGCCTCCCACAGTCTCAAAAAGACCCTCATGGCCACCTCTTCTACTATTATGTGTGGTGGAGGAATGCCCTGAAGAGACTCCATGGAGGCCGTGGGTGTGGATCTCAAGGCTCCCGTGACTGCTAGACATGCTTGTCTTTGGATGTTGTTGATTTTGTTCCGTTTTATCCCTTTTTCCAGTGCAGGCCACCATACGATGGCAGCATAGGTCAGGAGCGGTCTTATCACTGTTGTGTATAGCCAGTATATTATGTTTGGTTTCCCCATCTGGGGCCGAATAGTCTCCGGACGCCCAGAGTGTGTTTTGGGCTCTTTGCGCCTGTCTTTCGATGTGATTGTCCCAATTTAGTTTGGCATCAAGCATCACACCTAGGTATTTCACTTGTTTTACTAGTGTAGGTTCCTCGTTGAAAGAATGGATGCCTTGAAAGGCGCTAGTTTCTTTTTCGAGTGAATATAATTATATCTGTTTTGTTAGGATTTATAGACAGGTCATTCTCTCTGCACCATTTTTCAGTCATTCGCAGAGCGTTCTGCGCAACTTCACATATAGTGCTGAGGTTTTTCCTACAAACAAGGAGGACGAGGTTGTCGGCATAACCCACTGTAAAGTGCCCAGCACCGGCAAGGGCCACCAGTAGCCCATCCAGCACGAGGTTCTAGAGAAGAGGAGATAGAACTCCCCTGTGGGCATCACCTGCTGGCGGAACCCCGGACGGTTGACTCGCCGAGCCGAGCCTCGATGTGCTTGGTCGACAGCAGACTTCCCATCCACCTTGTTATGATTTTGTTTACTTTCCTATCTGCGATAGCTTTATCTATTGATTTGTATAGTGTATTGTCGAAAGCTCCTCTATATCTTGGAATATTCCCAGAGTAACTTCGGCTTTTTCCAGTCCTTTCTCGATATACTCTACTACGGATTGTAGCGCTGAGTCGACTGATCTACCTTGCTCGTAGGAATGTTGAGTGATAAGTAGAGGTGCTCCACTAGGGTGTTCTCCCTAAGATATCTTTCTACCAGTCTCTCCATAGTCTTCAGTGAGAAGGAGGTGAGGCTGATTGGTCTAAAATCTTTGGCGATTTTGAGTACGATCTTGCCCGGCTTGGGGGTGAAGACAACCCGAACCCGTTTTCAGGGGTCCGGAATGTATTCTAAAGCTAAGCAGTATCTGAAGATGTGGATTAAGTGCATAACAATTATACCATCTGCTCCTGGTGCTTTATATGGTTGAAAGGTAGGTATTGCCCATCGAAACTTTTCTACTGTATTACCATTGAGGCTGTATTCTAGCTTGCTTTGTCAGTATGTCCACTGGATTTCTGGATTGCTGTGTTGTCAATGAAGAAAACCGGGAAGTGGACTTCCGTCAGGTGCCTCAGTGTTTCATCCTATGTCTGTGGTTTTACTCCTTCTGGTGTATCAATACTTTGGATGATTTGCCTCTGGTACACCCTCTATTTCTTCGTAGTAGGAATGCTATGCTTCTTAAAAAAGCAGAAGTCCTTACAAGCAAAGGCAAACCATTGAAAATTTTCAAGTCATGGTTGAACATAGACTTTTTCAAACACTTAGTCTTGAATTTACCGATGTTATAATCTTCCCCGGTCCTCAGGTCAAACGATATCATGATTGATCTTTTTAAAAGAAAAGAGAAAGACATGGTGCTGCCACATTATTAATTATTTTATAATGAAAACTAAACTAGCTTCCTCTATCATATTTTGTATTTTAATAAATTTCAAAGAAGGCAGCATGTCGTCTATCCTCGTGTACTTATTGCACCCTAATAAAAACCTCATTGCTCTGTTTTGCAAAATCTGAGATCTGTCTGTATCTTCTTGATTGCATCCCAACAGTAATGATATGCAATATGTTAATTGGGGATGAACTATCGTATTATAGACAATTTGTTTTCACCAATCAGATAATCTCCTGGATATCCTGTGGAAATAACCAATTTTCTTACCACGTTTTCTACACATATAATTAATATGGATACTAAGTGTCAACTGCGGATCCAAATGAACTCTAATATACTTAATATCGCTCACTTGTTCTACAGTGTCATTCCCAATACTAATTTTAAAGTTTTCATCTTTAAACATCCTACAGTTCTTCCGTGATCCAAATACAATGAACTTTGTCTTTTGTGAATTCAACTTCAATTTCTTGAGAGCAAGCCAATTGTAAAAAAATTTCAATTGTCTATTCAATATCTTAATAATATCAACAAAGTTCGAACGAGAAACTGATATGAGGGTATCATCAGCGTACAAACTCACAAAACGATCAAATAGATACTCACCCAGCCCATTAGTATACAATATAAACAACAATGACCTTAGTATACTCCCTTTAGGCACACCATTCAGTTTTTAGCCTCAGATGAGATCTTCTCTCTGTACGGTGATACTAATGAAAGAAACAAGGTTGTGGTCGGGATGCCTAAGGCTGCTGAGACGGAAATCATCCGCATCCAAAATAAGAAAGAGATCGAAAGTATAAGAACAATTGCTTATATTCACAGGAATTCTTGTCGGCCCATCGAGGGGTATCATGTTGCGCTTAATCGCAAAGGCTTTCGCTTGCCTTCCTGTTATGTAGGTTCTATTTGAGTGTTGGAACCAGTTGATAATGTAGACGTTGAAGTCACCACAGCTGGCGAATGCTGTATTTGTACCGTACTACCTCTTCGCCTAGATACTGAAACAGTTGTTATTGTTTGGAGATCCATAAAGACAACATAGAAACATGGTTCTGTTATATAAAAAGATTTTGGGACATGCTAGGTCGAAAGACTTGTCATTCAGCGGAATGCGCTGTCAGATCTGGCAAAAATAGAAAGTCCTCTCTCAAACCAAAGCCTCGAGTGCAATTTATAGCCACTGAAGAAAGAAGTAGGTGGTGTTTGTTATTGGCAATGTTTGAGTTTCCTTTAGAGCTAGAATATGAGGTTTTGCCTCTTGTAACTGCTGGTGTAGTCCCCTCACATTCATGTTGGTGTGTTCCAGTGCTCTTATGTTGCACATAGTCTTTTGGTATGTTTCTGGTGTGACATCTCAGCATTAGGAGAGCACTGACTATTAAATGAAGGTACCAAGTGCAGTCGTCCGTAAACCCAAATATTGTGTTTTCAGTGGAATTGAGCAGATTATTAACCTGCAACAGAAAAAAATAGGGGGGAGTATGGAGCCTTAGAGCATTGCTGCAGTCACTTGAAAATATTTACTCGTTGCACCATCAATTACCACGAGTTGATCGTTGTCAGCGAAACAATCGATTTCGATCATTGATGATACCCTGTAACTCGATGTTTTTAAAAGTGGATGGGGTGACTTGAAGAAGTCGTTTTTCACTGCCTTCGCCCTAGATCAGACTGACGAGTTCCACTAGTCTCTTCCAAGAGTCTTGTTCGAGTCTTCGGTCGCTCAAAAATAATGAAAGCTTGACCGAAAGAATCTCAAGAGTCTAATATAGTTTTGGACTGTACGTTCTAAAGTCTAGTGGATAATCGAGATAGAAGAAAAAATAACTTACCACCAATCCTCGTTCGGCTCTATTTATGTGCACCAACCCTTCGTTATAGGTGAAGAGGGAAGGTACAGAAGGAAATGAGAATGAAGAATGTCGTACTGATTTTTGTGAGCATTGTATCTTCACTATTAGAGAGATGATGGTTTTTCTCTCAACCTTCCACTAGATCTATTCTAATGCGGCTTCACTATTCTATTTGCGATGAAAAATACTACACTTCTATAACTAACTGCCTAGATGAACAGGAATAGTGGTCACTATAGATTTGCGGTCGAAAACTACACCTTGAAGTCAATAACGAAATGTGCGTTTTATCGATATAAACAATAATCGAACTCTTCCTGATTGAGATGCGGAGAAAGAAACTATAAGAATGATGCGTGCAGGACACATTAGTAGGGCAAAGGTGTGTTATCGTATTTGTCACTTAACATGCGCCTCCTAATTATTCTAACCAAAAATTAATTAGATGAAGAAAATTTACTACATTGCGAAAACCAAAGAATGTCTTTTTAAGGCGCGAACAAGTCTATTCCCAACTCTTTAATTGAAGCAGCTTTTCGCTTTTTCAATTGGTGAGCTATAAATCTTCACATTCATGGTATCTCTAGGCGAACCTAGCCCCATATGTCAATTTTTCATCGAAGTGCTTTGATGAAGGCCTTCAAGTGGACGCAATATAAACTGATATGATGAAGGCTTTTAATAAGGTGCATCACGATACATTAGTACAGATACTGTCTGACTTTGGTTTCGTCGAATCGCTCACGAAATGGATGGATTCGTATTTAAATAACAGGTTGCAATTTGTCGTAGTGAATGGAATTTCTTCAATCGTCTACAACGTTACTTCTGGAGTACCGCAGGGGGCTCACCTTGGACCACTCCTCTTTTTAGTCTATATAAATGATATCTCTAAGTGCTTTTTGAATACCTATCACGAGTTATATGCCGACGATCTCAAAATATACAGACGTGTGGAATCTTTTTCTGATATAGATGCATTTCGAAGTCACTTAGATCGATTGTTTACGTTCTGCGCCTCCAGATATTTCAAACCGAATATTGACAAATGTCAGCATATCACTTTTACCAAGAATACGAAAAGCATTCACTCTTGGAGGCTTAGATATAGCAAGAACAAATTGCATCAAAGATCTTGGCATAATGCTTGATGAAAAACTCTCATTCTCTATTCACGTTGATTATGTGGTATCAAGAGCTTTCAAAATGCTTGGTTTCGTGTTGAGGATAACGAAGAACTTCAAAGGCGAGAATTTAATTAGTAAATTGTATTCGCACTAGTAAGAAGCAACTTGGAGTATGCAACCCCCATTTGGTCTCCCCATTTTTATATTTGTATAGATAGAATAGAAAAAGTACAAAGAAAGTTTGTCAAAAACCTTAACTTTAGATTCAATCGATGTGGACCGGCAAGAAATTATAATGTATTTTTAAAACACCTTAATATCTTGAGTCTGGAGCATAGAAGAATGCTTTTCGATGGAATATTTTTGCTTTGTTGTCATTTCAATTATCTTCTCATCAATTTTTTTCTTTTCAACGTTCCCCAGTATAATAATCGTCGAATTTCACTTTTCTAGGTTCCAAAAGTTCGAACTGCCCTTTATTATAACTGTGTGTTTCTGAGAATAATGTGTTTTGCCAATTTCCACCTGAATAATGTAGACTTGTTTTTAGTGAGCCTTTACAATTTCAAAAAAAACTTTATTTACTTACTTGATGAATTACAATTAGGTTAGGTTATGTGCGGATTTTAATAAACTTAGTAGTATTTCATGTAGAGAATTTTAATCTTGTTTTTCCTTTTATTTATGAGCTTGAATAGTGTAATCATGTTTTCGAGGACAACCCGTTGAAAATTGTATTATTATTGTTTCTAGTTAGAGAACCCGTGTAATTGGGATCACCTGTTCAATAAAATAAAATAAAAAAAAAAAAAAAAATCTCTCTTTCAAATGCGACATCAGATCTGGCAAGAATACGAACCCCTCCCTCAAACCGATGCCTAGGGTACATATCCATTGAAGAAAAAAAACAAGTAATGTGTTTTTTGGTATTTTACTCAATAATTTTGATTCGTAATGCGTTTCACTACACCGTAGCTTCTTCAGACGAATGAATGTACAGAAAACAAAAATGAGAATATAAATATAAATGTTCTTGAGTAATTGAAAGCCTATTGGGTTGCTTCTCCTTAAATGGTTATTTATGACAGGTATATCCAATAAAATTAAGGAATAGATTGCTCCCCGAAGAGATTCAATAGAGGTGAAGGGCTTAAATCGACTTGTTCCTTGATGAGTCTACCTGAGTGTTTGTATTTGTTGATTTCTAATGTTTCCCAAAGATCTACCTTCCAATATTTATTATCTGTATGCAAAATTTCAAACTGTGGGTCGAAAGAGTGATTATTTTCTAAGAGATGATTCGCGTAATTTGAATCTGATTTTTTATTTGAAAAACTGCGTTTATGTTCCGATATTCTAATATTAAAATTTCTATGTGTTCTACCAATGTAGAAATTATCACAGTCATTGCAATTCAATCTATAAACACCTGATTTATTGTTTTTACCTGATTTGGTTTTATTATTTTTTTATATTTGCCTAAATTATTATTAGTTTGGAAAGCTATATTGAAATTATTGCTATTCAAGAATGATTTTAGTTTCTCACTTGTTATGCCAACGTCGGTTAAGGTGTTGAATTTTATTTCAATTTATAGACAGGGTAAACTTCATTCAATGCGTTTTACTTTGTTTTTATTTAAAAATTATTTATTAGTTTGGGATTGTAACCATTATTTTTGGCTATTTGTTTAATCAAATTTAATTCTTTGTTGAAATTTTCTGGTGATAACGGAATGTTAATCAATCTATGAATCAAACTATTGAATGCTGACATTTTATGTTGATACGGATGACTCGACGAGTTATGTGTTATAATATCTGTATGTGACGGCTTATGGTAAATTGCGAAAACATGTTTTTCATTTTATTCGAAATTGTTACGTCTAAGATATTTATCGAATTATTGCTTTCTATTTCGGTTGTGAATCCAATTTTTGGATGTAATGAATTTATATGATTTTAGAAAACTTTTAACTATCTATCTGTTCCTGTGAATCAAATAATGATATCGTCTACAAAGCGATACCAGTATAAACAATATTTACTGAGTGGATGATTATGAATTAATTTCTCTAAATTATTCATGAATATTTCTGCTAACAAAGGACTTAACGGGTTGCCCATAATCAAGCCGTCTTCAATAGTATAATATTTGTTATAGAAATGGAAATAATTTTGATCTCAACAAATTTGTAATAACGAAAGAATATCTGATTTAATGATAGTATTGACATGATTCTTTTCTAATAATTTTTCATTTAAGTAATACGTATCTTTCGGAAGGATGTTGGGAAATAGATTCTTAACTTCGAAAGAAATGAGTTTTGAATTAGGTGGTATAATGGTATCTTTAATATTGGCAATTAGTTCGTATGAATTTTCGACCGAAAATTAAGATTTAAAATTGCAATGTTTTATTAGCAAGTCGTTAAGGATTTTTGAAAGTTTGAAAGTTGGTGCCGTTACATAAGAAGCAATAGGTCGAATAGGGTAAAGAGGTTTATGAAGTTTTATCAGCGAATATAATTCGGGGGATTGTGGATTGGAGTTAATGAATTTATATTTTTCTTGGTCTGTAATTAATGATTTTGCTGTCGAAATTATGTTTTCAACCACTTTCTGAAATTTTGCGGTAGGATCCTTAGTTGATGTTATATAGTTTCCGGCTGTTAAGAATTCTTCAGTTTTAGAAATATAATCGGTTTTACTAATCGCGATGACGGTGTTACCTTTATCTGCTTTAGTGAACACTAAATCGTACTTGGTACTATTTTCAGGAATTGTTTTTATCATCTTATAATCGGAATTGCAATGATGTGATAATTTCGAAAAGTCTTCTTTGATGATTTTTGCTGTTTGATGTTTGGCTAGAATATTATCTTTTGTTATATTTATTTTCTCATTCTTATTTTCTGTACATTCATTCGTCTGAAGAAACTACGGTGTAAAGAAATGCGTTACGAATCACAATTATTGAGTAAAATTCTAAAAAACACATACTTGTTTTTATTATTGATAATGGAATTTTATCAAGTGAAAACCTCCCAAATTCAAACATTGAAGGAGAAGTATGTGGTGTTTGTTGTTGATAATATTTGAGTTTCCGTTAGAGCTAGACAATGAGGTTGCGTCTCTTGTGAGTGCTGATGTAGTGCCCCCACATTCATGTTGATGTGTCTTGGTGCTCTTATGTTGCAAAACTCAATAAGGAATTGGTTTTGGGATTTCGGGGAAATTTCCCAGTCAATAGACAGGATAATCTACCAAACTTAGTCACTAATAACCAATTTACGAAGCATATATCATGTGGTATTGCACCGGCCGACGAGATTGGGACAGTCTTCCAGCTATGAAAAGTCATTTGTCTACCCCTGTACTTTATTTTTCCTCCGCAGGCGCCTAGGTTAATGGTATATAATTAGGTTAGTCTGGTATGAATGCGAATGCGACTTTAGTACACCTTAAAATTTGTTTAGGGTTACCCCTGGTTGTTTCATAGATTGCTATGAGGTATTTATGACAGATTCAAATTTATTTGGCACACAATTCCAGTAGTTACGTCAAAATACACTACATTACCCTACATGAATTTTCCATGGAATGAAAGCTGTGTTGAAATGTTCAGCTAATAAAACAAGCCCCTTTTTCAAACGGATTTTCCTGAAGAAATATTTAATAACTCGAAACCTCTGTTTTCGGGCATCAAAGGATTTATGAAACCTTTACTGGGGACGGAGGTAATTTTTTTTCTAGGAAGTGCGAGCTATTGTTCATTTGTGAAATCTGATAGGACGGTCTTTGTATTCATTTCGCTTTATGCTCTCTGTAAGTTATTATCAATAACTTCAAATACAATAGAGCTGTGTATGGTTTTTGATTGTTTATTCAGGCTGGAGGAAAACGTACAGCAATTTTTATTATTCATTATGTATTATCTTTGTCTGCATTCCCGTGAACGAATTTTCATTTTTTATTGAAAACTGTAGAAGATACAGAGTAAGCTACTGAAAAATAGAGGAGACTATCTATCGCCCTGAGCTATTCAAGTATTAGTGCAAAAAAAAACAGTTGAAATTTGAGATGTGAATGGTGTTTCGGAAGATGACAGCCTTTGACCTGGAATGAATCTGTTCCATTATTTTGCACTAATACTTGAATAGCTCAGTGCGATAGATAGTCTCCTTTATTTTTCAGTAGCTCACTCTGTATCTTCTACAGTTTTCAACCAAAAATGAAAATTCGTTCACAGGGATACAGACAAAGATAATACCTTTCTTTCGAGGTATCACTCGACCCATCTACCCTCTTCCAAATTTTCCAAGGTTGGTCACACCTACTCTAGGGGTTGAAATTCGAGATGAGGATGGTTATTGATGATGACTGCTATTGATGAGCATGAATCTGTTCCATTTTATCTCACTGAAATTTCAATAGTCTCAGGGAAATAATCTTCCCTATCTTCCAGTTGCTCACACTGTATCTTTTACAGTTTTCAATTAAAAATGGAAATTCGTGCAAGGCAATGTAGACAAAGATACCACTTTCTTTTTGAGTCATCACTCGACTCATCTTCCATATTCAAAATGATATTTCAGGCAAGTTTTGTACCCCAAAAGATGTCCTCCTTGAAACAGAAATTGACCTATTTTTGCGTTTTGATCAGAAATGAATATCTTGGTAGATATAGCCTCTGTTTAGTTTTCGTTGAAGCACCCTGCATATGTACTATGTAAGTAGACAAAAAGTGACAAGATAATATGAATGATTGCTGTTAATATGCATGGAACTCTCGCTTAACACCTGATGAAACATAATGAATAAATGGTTTGTTTATCACTTTGCAATGGTTTCACAAATATTTATTAAAAATAAAAAAATGTCATATTTTTCGAACGACTGTCAAAATTTTTTTAGCAAATTTCTCTTAAAATTAAGCAAGTTCCACGAAAAAATAATATATGGGCGATGTCAACCCAGATTATTTGGTCCATAATGATTCTAAAACATCTAAAGATCATAATCGGCATTACTAGGAAGACTAAACCTGGCCATCGGGGCCCTCTCGGTCAAACAGAGATGGAATTTGAGGAAATATCACAGTTTATGTATTTTGTTTATTATCTCCTCAGTCCTTTTCATGACCTTGATTGCTATGTAAAATCTTTTCTCAGATTTGTTTTGACATATAAGAAGTATGATTGTTGAAATATTTTTCTGCTGATTTTCTTTTTCCATTGTTACAGATTCCTGTCCCAAACCCCCTTTCTTTCACCCTTGTCTTCGTTTGGAAATCATGGAATGCAAGAGAGAATGAAGTGGCTGAACAGAAAAATCTTTGGTACTCTTTTTGTACACACCACACTAACACAACATAAACAAACAAGCTATTGCTTGTGAAATAGCGACAGGGAAACGAGTTTTTCCTCAGATTTTTTCACTCGTTTATTGAATTATATACGAGATAGTATGGTTCCCCTGTTACATTTCCTGAGCTCACACTTGTGCTTTTTCTGACACACACCAAAGTTATAGATATCAGTATTTATTGTGAATACAATTATTCATATTTTTGTAAATCCTCTCTTTTCGAAAGAATATATATATTAAAAATACTTGACATATGTTTCGGGTTGTTAGCCCATTATCAAGAATAATACATTACTAAATTCAAAATGAATGATTTCACTTATGTATAACGGCATTCACAACAGAAGGTCAATTGAAGTCTAGTTGGTCGCTGCAAATTGGCTGGTTTTTCCTATGAGCGCACGTAATTTCAATAATCTACAAGATGTCCATCCTTTTTCCATTATTACCTGGACGCATAAGTTCGATATTCTCGAAATCTTTGAAATGATTTTTATCGATACGGTGGTCCAATCCAATCCCTTCGAATTTTTATTTTGGAGAATAGATCTTTTAGGTTAACCAACTCTCTTCTCGATGCATCTTCCCGTATGGCCTATACAGTGTGTTCCAACGAAAATTTGACCCCCCCTATAACTCCGAAATGAGTAACATTAGCGAAAAACACCAAGACACGTCGATTTTTGTTTCGAGGGGGAGCATTTTTCAGAATAATTCGAAACTTGTCAGATCAACCCCTACCCCCAGCAACCCTAATTTCGAAATTCATCATAGGGAATAAGGGTCGAGTGGCACCTTACTGTAAAGGTCTGTCAATTCTCCATTCTGATTTGTCATTTTTAGAATTTTAAATTAACATACAGGGTGTCCCAACCGAGGGTAAAGTTGAACTCCTGCAAATCCCAAATACTAAATGAAATCGATTTATTTTGGCATAATGCAAGCGCAGGTTTATGCTCGGTCTAGAAAAACGACCTACACTTGTGAATTTGGAGTTGGTGCAATCAACCCCCTATTTCCAGCATCCCCAACTCAAAAATCATTCGATCGAAAATAGGTCAAGTGGCACCTCATTGGAAAGGTATTTCAATTTTCTCTTCGAATTTGGTATTTTCGAAATTCAGAATCAGCATACAGGGTGTCCCGGAGCAGGAGTACTGAAAACCCAAATAACTTTTTGAAACTGGTTCATTTCGGTATAATACGAGAACATGTTTATGTTTGATTCGAGAATAAGACTCTCTTGCGTGAATATGGAATTTTTGCAATCAATCTCTTCCATTCAGCATCCCCAACTCAAAAAATCATACAAGTGATTACAGGTTGAGTGGCAAAGTTCCAGAAAGATTTTTCTATTTTCTGAATCACTGAGGCATTGGTTTCAGTTTGGCAATCGAGGTTTTCTGGCGTGAGGATCAGGATGAGGGATGATGGGAAACTGATTGGATGCTCATCTAAACAGGAAAACGAGATTTATTGAACTTGTATTCAATTGAAAACAAAAACTAACTTGATTATTACAACAATTGTTCAAAATGACCTCCGCCCACCTCCATACAGTTATACAGACGATTTTCGAACTCTCTTCTCACATTAGCGAAAACTTCAGGAGTCAAAAGTCGGCATTCTGTGATAATCCTCATCCGCAGCTCCTCCAGGTTTTCTGGTCTTGTGGCATAAACTTTAGATTTTAGATGGCCCCACAAAAAAAATCTAGGGATTTAAATCTGGTGACCTGGCTGGCCACTCAACAGGTCCTCTTCTACCAATCCACCTTCCTGGGAAATTTTCGTCTAAATATTGGCGCACCCGAGCATCATAATGCGGAGGAGCACCGTCTTGTTGAAAACGCATTTCGTCCTCAGAAAGAGTTGGATCGTTCTGTAAAATTTCTGTCAATCTAGGATGTATGTGTTCCTCTAACAACTGTAGGTAGCCATTTCCATTCAGATTACCCTCAATGAAGAAAGGCCCAACTAGATGATTGCCAAAAATTCCTGCCCAAACGTTCAACTTCTGAGGCCTTTGCGTGTGGGCCTCTCTAAACCAATGAGGATTCTGTGTGTCCCAATATCGACAATTATGTCTATTCACTTCACCACTGAGCATAAAGGTGCTTTCATCAGAAAAACAGATGTTATTCAGAAAATTTGGATTAGCGTTTAGGTTTTCACTTAGATTTTCACAAAACTGTAAACGACGATCTGGATCATCTTCGTTTATTTCATGCACTAATTTTACCTTGTAGGGTGAAATTTGTGATGTTTCACGATTCTATGGACAGTTGTAGCTGATACACCAGTGAGACGAGATAGTTTTCTGATCGAAGTAGTATTCTCCATTTGTAGATGACCCACTACTGCCACTTCCGTTGCCTCATTTCTGACAGGACATGCCACTTCATGTTTTTGTTTGCCACCGAACCCGTAGCTAGGAATTTGTCAACCAAATATTTAACGTACTGGTGACTGACTCCTTTCTCTTTCAGGATGGTTCCTATCGAATATCCTTGCCGTTTCTTTGGCACAACTGTTATTTCGAAAATACGTCGATACAATTTCGACCCTTTCCTCAGTGGAATAAACCATTTTCAGATTAATTTCAACTGACGAACAACAACAATAATGAGGAACTGATCTGAATAATAATAATATTTCATTGCAAAATGAGTAATAACAGATGACTGCACGCCAGATGGAAATGAAAAAATGTGAACATTTTCAATGCAGAAATCAGCTTTATTTCTTCGTAATTGATGCTCAACACATCGTACCCCAATACTTTTAACAGTTTCGAATTAATTTTAGTTGATAATTTCAAATGACGATATTGAATTTTTCGAAAACGACATCCTGTATGGAGAGCCGAACTGAATGAAATGCTTTAATCATTCTGGAATTCAAAAAACCTTTCTGAAGATATGCCACTTGAATTATTTGTATGATTTTCAAGTTGGGGATGCTGAATGGAAGGGGTTGATTGCAAAATTCTATAACCACACAAGAAAGTCCTATTCTCGGATCAAACATGTTCTCGTATACCGAAATTAACCAGTTTCAAAAGTTATTTGGATTTTCAATGTTCCTGCTTCGGGACACCCTGTATGATGATTCTGAATTTCGAAAATACCAAATTCGAAGAGAAAATTGCAGTACCTTTCCAACGAGGTGCCACTTGACCTATTATCGATCGAATGATTTTTGAGTTGGGGATGCTGGAAATAGGGGTTGATTGCACCAACTCCAAATTCATAAGTGTAGGTCGTTTTCTAGACCGAGTATAAACCTGCGCTTGCATTATGCCAAAATAAATCTATTTCATTTAGTATTTGGGATTTGCAGAATTCAACTTCACCCTTGGTTGGGACACCCTGTATGTTAATTTAAAATTCTAAAATGACAAATCAAGGTGGAGAATTGACAGACCTTTTCAGTAAGGTGCCACTCGACCCTTATTCCTATGATGAATTTCGAAATTAGGGTTGCTGGGGTAGGGGTTGATCTGACAAGTTTCGAATTATTTCGAAAAATGCTCCCCCTCGAAACAAAAATCGACGTGTCTTGGTGTTTTTCGCTAATGTTACTCATTTCGGAGTTATAGGGGGGGTCAAATTTTCGTTGGAACACACTGTATAGAATGTCCCACATTCACTGAAGTGTATTTTATATACTCCGCTTTTATCCAATAATGAACCCCAAAATCTTTTTATTAGTGCTGATGGTGTTAATATTATTTCTGAGTGAACTGTTACATATTTTGTTACTAATATTAGGAATATAGTTAATTGGAATGTTTCTGTTAGATTTCTCAGTATGGAACAGATAAATGCTCTGCAATAAAAGTTTATGTCGTTTTTATCTTATTAAGGTATCAATTATTTTTTTTTCCATAGCCGCTGTTCATAGCGATTACTTTTAAAATTTGAAATTGATTCTTTAAATTGACGGCTGACAAAGGAATAGAAAGCCACCAGGAAATCAGACGAGAAAAATGTATCTCCAACTACTTGAAGAACTAATAAATCCGGCCATAACTGAAATTTTGGAAAATGATTCTAGCTATTTAGAAGAGAATGTTGTGTTTCAGCAGAATAGTATTACTCTTGATAATGGGCTGATATGTCAAGTATTTCGATATACACACACCACAAAAATTGTCGCATCACCTGGTATGCTAAATTCCACTGTCGATTAGCAGCTTGATCGCAGTTTCTTTGTCAACATATGTTTTTGGACATATGAGAGGAAAATAATCTTATCTATGTAGTAACATTTGTTTCCATATGATCTCAAACACGTCTGAAACAAGAATTCAATTTCTCTTCAGTTTTCACGCTAAATTAATGCAAGTTTTCTGTGTTTTTCTTGTTGATTTTCGAATCTTTGAATTCATTGTAATGGCTGCTGAACGTCCTGGACGCTATTTGAGTGATAATGAAGTGGTAAGAATTGTCACACTTCTAGAGGAGGGGAGAAGCCAACCTTATGTGGTTAACTTGTTCAATGTTAACTAAAGCGCTATTAATCGGTACCACGAAACAGGGGAATATGGAAGAAGGGCCGGACAGGAAAGAAATCGGATAACAACACCAGTTGATGATCGTTGGCTTCGTTTAACTGCACTAAGAGTTCGGCACTGTACGGCTAGAATGCTACAAAATGAACTTGCATATTTCATTGCAAACTGTTAGGAACAGACTCAGAGAAGACGATATAAGACCAAGAGTGGCTTCTACCAGCCCGCGTCTCACCAGAGAGCATCGAGTTGCAAGACTTCAGTTTGCGAGGGAACATGCGAATTGGGGTATTCCAGAATGGTCGAATGTTCTCATTTACGACGAGTCCAAGTTCTGTCTAGTATCAAATGATAGACGCATGCTTGTATACAAACGACCTAGGGAACGATATCAGCAATGTGGGGAGGCATTTCTTTCCATGGTCGAACTAATTAGTCCTAGTGAATAATAGAAGAATGACAGCGGTCAGATACATCGCAGACATCCTTGAACCCCATGTTGTACCCTTTAGCCCATTGATTGGCGAAAACTTCATTTATATGCATGATAATGCTCGGCCTCATGCAGCTAGAGTAGTTACAGAATTTCTGCAAAATGCCGAAATTGATATTTTAAGATGGCCAGCCAGAAGTATCGACTTATATCCCATAGAACATGTTTGGGACAACATGGGGTGGCAAATTCAGCAACGTAGGATGCCTTGTAGAACACTCCAACAACTAGAAAATCAGCTTCCTGAAATTTGGAACCCAGTGACTCAAGAGTACATCCAAAATTTGGTTGAGGGGGTTTCGAGACATATACTGGCAATAATTAGGGCCCATGGAGGAAACCCTCGATTTTAAAATGATTAGTAACCATTCGATGCTAGTTGATTGGTCTCTTCGCGAATGTTTGAATTTTTTAATTTTTCATCAACTCGAAAATTGTTGATATTTTCCATCATAAACTCATCTCTTCTAAATGATATCTTACACTTCTGAACGTTACCAAGCGACTCTTCAATGACCAATCTAAAAGTTATATAGTATTGTCGTAAAAATAGGGTGATGCGATAATTTTTTTGGGGAGTGTATTTTATGAAATCTTTGCCTTGTGTCATATTTAGTCTTTCAGATTATTAGATATTAATGAACAATGAGATTAAGCACACTTTGATACCATTCAAGATTTTTCATAGGGGTCTCAATACGAGATATTAGTATGCACCCACCCACAACTCTTCTCCACAAAAATTCGTCATTGATATCATGCAAATGCCTGAAGTTGTTCGGAAACTCTTCGTTTTAATATAACTGACGTAATTAATTATAAGCTCATGAAATTCTGATGCGCGGCACAATATTTATTCCATCCTGAAAGGTATCGTTTTTACAATTTTTGTTTCAAATAAATCCCAGTAGCTTCGCTAGTATTTTTCAGCCGCTGATTGAAACACAATAAAGAAAAAAATCCATTTGTTTATACAACATATTGTTGCGTGAATCGTGAACGAATAATTGAGTTTTTTAAGCGTTTGATAGAACAGGTTGAAATTTTACCACCGATGCAAGTTTGTTTTTTATACTGGAAAAATAAAAAATTATGCATTTAACGCTGGAACGGTAACGTCCTTTTTGTATTTCGGTTTCAGTGATCTGTATTATGTATTTACCAACTTTTTGACAGAGGTTAGCAGTGGATGATGTGGTTGTTTGTATTACATGCAGTTTCGAAAGCAAGCAGGATTTGTTTCTGCCCATAAATTAGGTACGATATTCTACATTTTTCAAATAATAATGAAATAGGATCATCAGAATTTTTATTTTGGAAGCCTCTCACACTTATTAGTAAAATTTCGGGAAAGAACGATATCGAATACTTGACTGTCAAACCAATAGTTAAAAAAAATGTCTATATGAATTAATTAATGATATTGTTGATGGATTTAAAAGTAAAACGAAATGAGACACTTTTGTCACTTTTCCACAATTTATTCAATAATCACGATCGGTTTCGACCATACGGTCATTTTCACGTGAATGACAATATAATACATGAGTAGGCAAGTACAAGTACAGAATGAAATTTATCTTAAACATTGGGTAGTGGGGATCCATTATGCTCTAGTTGGCTCTTGAGGGGAATAAATTGTGGGTTTTACATAGTAAGTTAGAATTTAAAATCCTACATTCCGAGAATAGAGGTATAAAACTCTTCTTCTGGAAGCACTTGAAATTAACAGATTTAGGTATTCACCGGAAATTCTTAATGATCAGGTAGACATGAATATTTGAATTGTGGAGGCCGTTACTTGATGTAGATCCATGATATAAGTGAGATAAAAAACACAAGGTTTAACTTTAATCTACACTTTATTTGAAAAAATTCGACGACGTTTCGCTGACACAGCAGCTTTATCAAGAATGACAAACAGAATGAAGAGTATGGTATTATAAACAAATCGTAGAACAAGTGGGATGAATAACAGGAAAATCCACACCGAGCCATTGTACAGTTAGTATGAAAGGTAATAAAAACTAATTAAACAAGTTAAGTAGGGGTGAAAAATTCACATCTACCTGCTCATTCAAAAGCTTGTCCGAATGTTTGTATCTATTTATTTCTAATGCTTCTAGGACATCCAATTTTAAACTTTTTGATTTTATATGTAATATATCAAAGTTTGTATTGAATGAATGGTTTTTTTTATTAAGTGGTTTCAATAATTTGAATCAGATTTATTTTTATCGAAGCTACGTTTATATTCAGATGTTCTTATGCCAAAACTCCTATAGGTCCTACCGATATAAATTTTATCACAAGAACCGCAATTGAGTTTATAGATTCCTGATTTACTTGATTTTCAACACGAGATTTATTATTTTAATATGTTCACCTAAGTTATTAGAAGTTTTGAAAGTTATATTAAGATTTTTTTGACGAGAAAGGATTTAATATTTGTACTTGCAGAACCGCAGAATGTTAAACTGTTGAATATTTTATAGTCTTTATGAATAGGATATACTTCATTTATTGCTTTCTGATACAGTTTTTACGAATGATTTGATCTATCATATCCGGATTATATGAATTATTTATGGCTATCTGTTTGATGATGTTTAACTCTTTATTATAATCTTATAAATCAGATTTAGAGGAACTTGGCATAGATACTGAAATTTCTCTGAAAAATATTCCTAATAACACTCACCTTAAATATTCAGCATCTAACATAATAAAAATGAATCTTTAGCTGACTTTAAACCGAGTAAAGAACAAAATATTTTAAAGGCCATCAAACAAAAATCTCAACTAAATGAAGTTATTTTTACAAAAGCAGATTAGGGTAATACTGTTATTGCGTTAAATTAAAATGACTACCTATTAAAACTTTAAATTTCATTTCGTCCGGAAACTATACAATTTTAAACAAAGATCCAACTATTAAATCACAGAAAAATATTAAAATTGCAATAAATGACGCAAAATCTTTAATTAAAGCAATAGATAAATACGAATTAATTTTACCAAACCCTCAACCACCTCAACTGTATTCACTCATTAAATTGCATAAAGTAAATAACCCCGTTAGACCAGTCGTATTTTACGTTACAGCCCCAGCCGTGAAATTGTCGCACTACCTTATAGATATCATTAAAATTATTGTTCATTCAAATCAAAATTTTCTATAAAAATTCTTTTGAATTGATAAATAACATAAAAACGTTAACCTACCACCTAACGCAAAACTTATTTCGTTTGATGTTGAGAATTTATACCCAAGTGTTCCTCCAGGTGATGTCAAAATATTAATCGAAAACATGTTGAATTCGAATCATGTTAACCACATAATTAAATCAGAAATATTGAATCTGTTGGACGTTTGCATTGAACAAAATTATTTTTCTTTCAACAACATCTATTACAGTAGTGAAAATGGTTTGATCATGGGAAATCCTTTGAGTCCACTTTTAGCAGAGATTTTTATGAATAATATTGAACAGAAAATTCATACACATCCACTCATTTCCAAATTTCTTTGTTGGTATAGATATATTGACGACATCTTAGTATGTTTCATTGGAACTACTCGTCAATTAGACTTATTTCTTAATTTCATTATTTCCATCCATTTGAACATTAAATTCACGATAGAAATTGAACAGAACGATTCCATTAATTTTTGGACTCGAAACTCACTAAACAAAATAATAATCATGTTTTTTCGGTCTTTCGTAAACCAACACATACTGATACAATTATACATAACTACTCATTACATCCAATTCAACACGAAGTTGCAGCTTTAAACAGCATGGTACATCGGTTACTCAATTTACCTTTATCAGTAGAAGATTATAATAAAGAGTTAAGAATCATCAAACAGATAGCCATTAATAATTCATTTAATCCGGATATCATAGATCTAATCATTCGTAAAAACTGTATCAGAAAGCAATAAATGAAGTAAATCCTATTCATAAAGACTATAAAATATTCAACAGTTCAACATTCTGCGGTTCTGCAAGTACAAATATTAAATCCTTTCTCGTCAAACAAAATCTTAATATAACTTTCAAAACTTCTAATAACTTAGGTAAACATATTAAAAATAATAAATCTCGTGTTGAAAAATCAAGTAAATCAGGAATCTATAAACTCAATTGCGGTTCTTGTGAAAAATTTATAACGGTAGGACCTATAGGAGTTTTGGCATAAGAACATCTGAACATAAACGTAGCTTCGATAAAAATAAATCTGATTCAAATTATTCAAACCATCTAATAAAATAAAACCATTCATTCAATAAAAACTTTGACATATTACATATAAAATCAAAAGTTCAAAATTAGATCTCCTAGAAGCTTTAGAAATAAATAGATACAAACATTCGGACAAGCTTTTGAATGAGCAGGTAGATGTGAATTTTTCACCCTACTTAACTTGTTTAATTAGTTTTTATTACCTTTCATACTAACTGTACAATGGCTCGGTGTGGATTTTCCTGTTATTCATCCAACTTGTTCTACGATTTGTTTATAATACCATACTCTTCATTCTGTTTGTCATTCTTGATAAAGCTGCTGTGTCAGCGAAACGTCGTCAAATTTTTTCAAATAAAGTTTAGATCAAAGTTAAACCTTGTGTGTTTTATCTTTTAGACATGAATAACTCACCCTTATTAAATTTATTTCCTAAACATTTGTTCAAGTACGGAAAGCTCTGAGTGGATTGGCTCTTTAGTATATATAAAAATTTGTTAGTAAGATATATTTGTAGTATTCATTCGCTCTTGATGAAGATACTGTGTATCGAAACGCGTCGAGCATTTAATAATATATTTTAGTAGAAATCATCGTGTACTTGCATTTGTAAATATATTTACCTTTATCACCTTAAAAGAAACAATTTGAAATGCTACAATTTCGTGTGCAATCGGTCGTCAAAAGTGAAATAATACTAGAGGGTAAGTTGGCTCAATTTGACTCATGAAAAACGACACTAGAGCAATCTACTCGATGAATAATGAAGCTAGATTCAGCCGCTTCTGTTGATCGATAGAGTATTGTTCAACTAACACATACATTGCCTTATCTCAAAAAATCAAATTTTTAGTTGTGTCACTTTTGAAGCAAGAGTGCGATATGTGGTGGTTCCTTGCAAAATCCCACCATTTTCCTTTCATTTTATTTCCTATGAAAGGAAAAAAACGTTCAATTTTGTTGGAATATGTCTGGAGATTTTCTTAGCTCAGTATAATTTGAGCTGCGAATTAGATTTGAAATTGACCGAATCTATTGAACTTGAAATTTTATTTCTGTCAAATAAAATTGTCTGCCATCAGCATTAGATGATTATCAAACACAACTACACACCTACTGTTCAAAACTATCATGAATATATCTGGTATTTACTCTGTTCGTTCAGTGCCGCCATCAAGTATCATCAAGTTCGAAAAAAAAGTGCCAGTGTTCATTAAATTACCTGATTCAATGAACCAAGCCAACATTCATTTCAATGAATTCAAAGAAATCTCATCTGCAAAAAGCGTAACCAACAAGGTCGTATAACGGAGTAACATAAAACATATTCGACACACCCGATAAAAGACCGGAATGCCGCGGCCGGGAGGGAGGACAAAGAGGAGAATCCCTCTGATGTTGGCAACCATGAACGTTCATTCGGTTAGTCGTTTGTTATAATTACCAAACCAAAAACAAGGAATCCGTCCCTTAGCGCAGGTTTTATCTTGCAATTTATCGTTCTACGCTTCTCCTATATCCCACATTCTACAAATCCAACTCGCCACTATTAGTTCTTTTTATCCGAGATAATGCGATATTATGTTGCACGTTGAATCGGAGTTTGCGACGAACATTTATGGTGCAGTGAGAATTCTACAATGTCATATTTTTTAGAAGTTTGCAGAGTTCCAACATGAGTGGATTCATCGTTATTAATGATAATTTTTATGCAAATGCAGGGTTCATATTATATCCTATAACTTTTTATAGGCTTGAAAATTTCCTACGTTGCAGTACCATCCTTCATTTACTTCTTTTGGTATCACTGGTCAACACTCAAATTGTTTCAACCTAAAGGAGCTCATTCTTCGTACCTGCTTGGTTCGAAAACCCCCATAAAAATAACCAATTAGCTGACATACAGTAAAATAGTACCACTTTATACTGGTTTTCAAGGTTTTCTATTGGTCATTCCTTCTCAATTGATTGAACTTTTTTGCCTTCAATTGAATACCTCTGCCTTTCAAAACAAAAACCTAATATTTCAACATACTTGCTCTTCGAGATTTTATCACCATTGGATTCCTCGTGAAATAGGTCTGCAAGATGCTTCTTTCAAATTTGAAATATATTAATCCGTTGAGAATTTATGAACAGATACTTTTTAGGAGGTAATGCTTCTTCGATTATAAATTACACTGGTCTGCAATGGTTTTTGTTGCCCTAGATATGAAAATGATTTTGGGTCTATTTATGCACACAATTCGTGAAACTATCAATGATTTTGTAGGATTTGCTCTGATTTCTTTTTAAATCTTTATTTTCGTTTTACATAACAAAAATCGTAAAACAAGAAACAAAATAATAGATATATTTATAATGTCAGTTATGTTTTGAGAAATTCGGATATATCGAAGTAAATAAAGAGGAAATTGTCGAAAATATATTTCATATTTCCATAAAACGCCTTTTATGAGCTTTTCTTCTATAATTTTTCAGGGACAATCTCTTTTCAAAGACCAGCAGTAATCTGCCATCATGTGACAATCCCATCGACCTTGATACCTTTCTTCCATCACTTTTAGATCTTGATGAAACCGCTCTCCTGTTCCTCACTATAATTTTCTAAATTATCCGGAAATTTATCTAGATGATTGCGGAGATAGTGTAACTTAATACTCATATTTGCTCCTAAAGTCTGAAAGTTTGTCAGCATATTTTGCACAATTTCTTCATACTTTGCTGCTTTATGGTTACCTAGGAAATTTTCGACTACCAACACAAAACTTTTCCAAGCTTTACTTTCCGGAACAGTCATAACTTTGATAAAATCTGAGTCTTTCATCAATTGCCGTATTTGAGGACCATCAAATATTCCACCTTTCAATTTTTCCATACTAAGCTTCGGAAATTTTCTGCAAATGTAATTAAAACAATTTCCGTCTTTGTTCAACGCTTTTACAAATTGCTTAATCATACCTAACTTAATATGTAATGGTGGAAGTATGATTTTGTCTCTGCTCACCAGCGGCTCCCTTATTACGTTGGCTTTACCGACAGTTAGAGAATTTCTTACAGGCCAAACATCTTGTTCCCAATGAAGTTGCTTTGCTCTACTATCCCACATACAAATAACGCAAGGGTATTTTGTATATCCACTTTGTTGGTCAAGTAAAAAATTAACCATTTTTAAATCCACACAGATCGGCCATTGATGTTTAGAGTATTTAATTTTCTCTAAAACTAATTTTACATTTTCATATTCTTCTTTGAGTTTCGTTGAATGGCAATTGGAATTGATGCAAATTTATTTCCATTGTGCAATGAGACGCATTTTAAACTTCTTTTGAAACTATCAATAAAGAGGCGCCATTCAGTAGATTTGTACTCTCTTAAACCCATGTCTATAAGCAGCTTCGCGATATCATTACAATACACTAATCCTTCATTTTCACTAAAAAATTGTAATAACTCATTTTCCCGCGTTCTGTATGTTGTAATTGTTACTGTTGGTGCCAATAAATTTTTTTCTTTCAATCTTGAGGCTAACAGTTTTGATCCTTGTTTTGATAAATTGAGATCACGTATTAAATCACTCAGTTCATTTTGAGAATATAACTTTGGCGTAGATGTTTCACCTTCCCATTCACTTTCACTAGTAGATGGTCCCGATTTCTGTGAATTTGGTAACATCATTGATTCTGAGGGCGTGCGAATTACTTTTGAAATGTATATGGGCCGAGGGAGATTTTTACTGTGTAGAACCGGACATTTCGTAGACTGTAAGTCTGGGTATCTCCACGTTTGATTTCGATTAAAACCTTCAACATCTACTACGCAAAAGTAACAATCATCTAAATGATCCGTAGGCTGCATCCAGATCATAGGAATACCAAAGTCTAATCCAGAACGTTCACCTTTTTTCCACAACCGTAAAGACTCAACACAGGACTTACAAACTTTATTAGGAACCCATGGTTTACCTAATTTGTCTATTTTGAAACCAAAATATTCAACATAAGTCTCCTTGACAAAGTTTGTGATATTTCTTTTTTGTTTTTTGGTATATAAACACCGCAAATATAACAAAATAAATCACTACAATATTTACACTTTCTTCGTGACGAACTCATATTTTAGACTAGAAGACAAATATATAAGAATGGACATTCAGTAATTGAAACAAAATATTAATCCATGACACTTTATCCAGATTTACGTGTATATGTACTTCAATATTGTCAAATAACTGAGATCTCAGCTGTTCTGTGGAGCAAGGGGTCTGAGAGTGGGGATCAGGTGATGCTTGTATGCGCGAAAAAGTTGCGCAGAAGCCTAATCATGACTGGAAAATTAAATTTTATTTCTAAGAAGCTTATAATTGTTCAAAATATAAGAAATGCAAAAATCATGAAAATACGAGCACATTGGGAACTTTCATGAATATATTCGTAATCTGGGCACTTGAAAACATAAAAATTTGCGATGATATCCAGGGCAACAATGAAAAATTTTTTTTTGTAGAGCTGTGTTATAAATTATCAATCGAAAAACCAAGTAATTTTTCATTTCATTGTTAAAATATATCAATATCACATACTTCTCAGAAAAGCTTAATATTTCCAAATATAGAACCTAGTATGCCTACTTACTCTACTTGAACAGGATGACTTTGGCGTAGGTAGATACACGCGAGTGAGAAATTCAATAACTAGAAAACGAAATCTAAATAAGTCAACTTACTGGCAATTAATAGACAAATCCTCCAAGAAAGTATAATGTCTTACCCTCTGAATTAAATAATCAACACCAATCAGAATGTAGAGTAAAATCACATGATTTCTTATTTCGCGTATTTAAATCATATTAGTGTGGTGGTTCTGCAGTGTGTCTTTCGACTACGATACGGAGGAGATGAAATTAAGCTCTTTTCCAATGATGATTTCGCGGAGCGAGCGTCTTCTTAAAATGGCACTTGAAACGGCGACAGGTCGTACTTCTTCTAGTCTGTCACCTCTTTCTACAATAGATGAGTCGGATACGGACCCAAATTATAGTTCATCAAACGGAAGACGGAAGAAAATAATTGTTGATTTATTAGCAGTTCCTCATGAAACAAATACCGAAAGCAGCAAAAAAGCCGTTAGTATTTGAATGATGGTTAAATCTGGTGGAATCCTACAGAATTTGAACACCGCTCGTTTCTCAAAAGAATAAAAAATGAAACACTAAATCAGCTGATGAAAAGTTTGGATGCCATGATTCACTAGAAAATACTGATGACGACATGATTAATTTAATAAAAAATAACAGTACTGACCAAACTGAACCTAATATTTCAGAGAAGATGATGGAAATCGAAGTTGAAGAAGACCTGTTACCAGAAGAATATGTACCTGAATCTGTACCAAAAATAGGAATCAGAGGTGGAGAAGATCAAGTGAAGACAGAAAATGTACAACCTAACACTGGAACAGAGATTGAGTTACTTCGAACTAAACAAAAGAAAAATTGAACTGAAACAAAGATTTCACTTCCATCATGTCCAGACAAATGTAGAAAATACTGCACCCGAAATATCTTAAAAGAACAAAGAAGAATAATTTTCAGTTACTTCAACTCACTCAACTTTGGAGCGAAAATACTCTTTATTGGAAAATACCTGAAGAAAATTCCTGTCAAGATCCATGTAAGAGAAGCCGTTGGCCATAAGGAGTGCTCTGTAGTTTATACTTCACCTTTAAAACCAATCACAGCAGAACAGAATGATATTGTGCTGAAAGACACTGAGGAGCAAGAAGACGCAAAGCATATTGAAGTTAAAGGTCAAGTTTGAATAGACAGAAATAGAGAGAATACTGAAGAAATCACAAATTCAATTGGAGAAATCGCAGACAAATCTATCGATTTGAATGAAACAATGAATGTAGACGGGAAAAACTTAGAAACAAATAAAATTCAAACCGTATGCAAACAATGTTTTTGCACACAGTTGGACATTCATCTCATGCTATGGTAGATAGATAGATAGATATTATTATTTGAGTGAGGGCTGCCTAGTAGCCCGGCCACTGTGACCCAGTGGTCTATTCTGGCACACTCTGTCCTAAATTTCATCCACGAGCTCCATCCTTCTCGTGAAGGATACGAGTTTCGTGGGTGAGAGCTCAGTTCCAACCTAGAGAGTTTAAGCCAAGCCTTGGCTTTTGAGGTGGAAGGTCCACTGATGGCACGTCGAGCGTGTCTGAGACCTGGGAGGCTCATCCAATGCTCACCTTCCCTCAAGTCCAGCCATCGGTTGTTTTCTATCCTTGCAGTTTACAGAAGATTAAGCTCTGGAATTTCCCTGATGATGCTATGCTAACAGATTTTCCCAAAAATCCAGAGTTTTACTATGTTACTGTGAGCTCAGGAAATGTAACAGGGAAACCATACTATCTTGCATATGATTCAATAAACAAGTGAAAAAACCCGAGGAAAAAATTTCGTTTCCCTGTCGCTATTGCAGTAGCAATAGCTTGTCTGTTTATGATGTGTGTACATGAAGAGTACCAACTATTTTTCTGCTTAGCCGCATCATTCTTTTTTGCATTCCATGATTTCCAATAAACAAGGTTGAAAGAAAGGGGGTTTGGGACAGGAATCTGTAACAATGGAAAAAGAAAAACAGCAGAAAAATATTTCAACAATCAAACTTGTTATATGTCTAAACAAATCTAAGAAAAGATTTTACATAGCAAGCAAAGTCATGAAAGGGGCTGAGGAGATAATGGAAAAATACATAACCTACGATATTTCCTCAAATTCCATCTCTGTTTGACCGAGAGAGCCCCGATGGTCAGGTTCAGTCTTCCAAGTGATGCCGATTATGATCTATAGATGTTTTAGAATCATTATGGACCCAATAATCTGGGTTGATATCGCCCATATACCTATTATTTCTTCGTGGAATTCGTTTAATATAAAGAACAATTCGCGAAAAAATTTTGACAATCGTTCGAAAAAAAATATGACAAATGTCATGAATCAACCATATACTGAAGACTCTTCTGAACTACCTTGACAAGATGTTTACGATAAATTTTAAACTCTTAGAAGAATGAACCTGTCACTTTTAACTAATGATAAATGACATTCGCGAAAAATTTTATATTTTGTTGAAATATTCATACTTGATTAGTAAACAATAAAGTTATTACGAGACACGGATACAAAGGCGACTAATGGTATAATTCCTTGTTTGCCACATGTTTACGTAAGGTATCTTGGAACAGTACGGAAGATTTTCAATCTTCAATCAGCACAAACCTACTACCGATTGGTCATCGTTGCATCTCTATTAAAAATGAGGCCTTCGGTTTCGACTGTTTGTAGGAGGGTTTTATTCAGACGGTTCTTGAACGTACATAAAGTACGAGAAGATGGAGCAGATATTTAAAGGAATTGAGTGAAATTTTCTGGAATAGAGAGAATATAAATATTGTCCTTGAAAGCTATAAAAATCCACAAGAAGGTTTTATTATGTTGGCTTGATATTTTTTCGTTAGGGTTTTCCTTTTATATTTTTCAGTGCTGCAGCTTTGTAGGTTTTATCAATGATCTGCCACTGGATTGAGCGCTTTCATGGATTTACATAGTAGCTGACAAAAATAATATTCCTGATGCAAGATATTCAAACTGAGGATTGAAAGTTCTCCTGAAGTAGATGATTACTGTAATTAACTTCGACAAAAAAGTCCTCTATCGAATATATGTCGAATGAAAAGCAGAGGTATTAAATATTATTCTTAAAAATGCCTGTAGTCAATTTCAAGAAGCTGATATTAAACCTAAACCATCTAATACTAAGATATAAGAAAATCTCTATTCAGAAACCCCATTCCATACTGAAAGAATTAATTGAAATTTTGATTTATCAGGTAATAACTGTTCCTCGCGATGACTTGATTCATGAAATAAGGTTATATTGGCTAGATTATGGCGAGCTAACTTTCATTACTTCCGGAATAAAACCTTTATGAGGTAGCAAGTAGTAATCTTTTCCGTAAATCTTAATGGATAATATCTTTTTCTAGTAGTTATTGAACCTTATGACTCAGCTAGATATTAGATTGCTAATCTCTGTATTTAACGGTTAGATTTTACTCCCGGAACATCATAAAAAAATAACATCAATGTGTTCGTTGATACTTTTCTTTAGCTTGATATCCTTTGACTATATGTGGTATAGTTGGCGATTAGATTGGACTGGATGGGTGTTTCGTCATCTCAGATTGAAATCTTTCTTGTATAAACATAAAACATTTCATTTTCAGAGATTCAAATACAAAATCTTTTAGGGATAAAATTCATTCCTTCTCAACTTTTTCAGTTATGGGGTAACATCTTTTGAGTTTTGATGTAAGGGGTAGAGTGAATTGGATGGTTGAAGTTGGGCCAGCGCAGGCAGAAGATGCACAAATGATTAGCATTAGTCCAGGTTTTCAAGAAAACCACATAGAGGCAGACATTTTGTTATAATAGTTCCAAATGATCACTCCTTTCAACAAACCGCCTGTAATATGCAAAATACAATCCTTACTCGAGAAGACCTGGCAGATGTCAGCTCTTAACAAGAGGAAATCGAACCCAAGACTATTCCAATGTTTCGTTTTCAAATCTCTATGAAGTATGAAGTGCACTCGAAAAAAACCTAGTGGTGTTAAAGGCTTAGAGAGGTCCAGGTTGTTGTAGTAGAAGAACTGTCATGAGGTTGAAAACGGTCTGAATGCACAGCAGCTGCTACGACGGATTTTTTAGTGATGGCCAGCTCAATCTCCTGAACTGGTTCAGGATTGCAATCGATTCAAAAACTCATATTTTCTACTCAGATTTCGTTAGATTCATTCAATTGGAGTCTTATGTGCTCAAATGATTTAAAGAGAAATTTATAAAATTTGGATTATCCATTTTTTTCTGAAGGACGGAGAACCCGCTTTTAGAAATAGTTGATGATATACATATTATTTTCTAATTCGAATTTTATAGGTATTTTTTTCCCTAATAAATACGAATTATTTGTACATTTTTGCCATGTGTGCATAGACAATGTGAAGTCAGATTATGATTGAAATATTTGTATTTGTGGATCTCATATTAAGCAAACATTTTGTGGTTGAAATTTGCTGTACTGAAACATTAGTTGAAGTTTTTCTCTGTTTGAATAGATGCCTACCTCAAAATAACCGTTCGATAGCTTTGTTGCCCATTATGTAAAAAGTGTGTTAGAAAACACATAAACGATGGGCTTATAAAATATCTTGAGTTGTAGGGTATCATCAACGATCAGCAATACGGTTACCATAGACAAAGATCAACTGGTTACCTTGCATACGTAACGCATATACAATCGAAAAGCATGACCAATCTACAGCCATTGATCTTGATATCACAAAGGTCTTAGACAGGGTTGATTAGTAGCGTGGTTGAATTAGTAGATTTGTCTTCTGTAGATCGATCTAGATGGTGGTTGATGGTTTAACGACTGAATATTGTCAAGGTACTGCAGGAGTACCCTAGAGCTGCACATTTTGCCAATTTTTTTCTGATGCATGATCAGCAACTAGCTTTCATTGAACATCTCTCCGATAACCTACAGTTTGGCCCTCTCAAGGAGCGAGTGAAAATTCACATCATCTAAGACAGCCACAGCTTTGGCTTGACAGACATCGCCTACTCCAAAGTGTTGATAATAAAAAAAAATTGTTTTGCCTTGGTCGACTGAATCTTTGTTTTTTGTCTTTTATCATACCTTAAATCTTTTTGTTATATTCATTCGTCATCTCCATCTTTTTCTGAACTAGTTTTCTAGTGTTTTCATAAATTGCTCGGCTTTCTATTCGTCTTCGCTGATTACTTTTCCATCGTGTCTTAGATATCGGTACTGTCTTCTAGCTTGCATTATTGTCATTGTGAATATTATCTATCAGAGGGACTGATCCTTTGTTGTTATTATCTGAAATTCTTTTTCCATAATTCAAAGTGCTTTGTTGATCTTGTTTGTGACTATATTCAGTGTGTTCTTGTCTTTAGCGTGTAGGGTTTTTTTGTGTAGCTTCTTGGCTACTAGAACTGTTTTATTTCTCTTTCCCGTTGATTCTGAATTGTCCCAGTGATACTTTTTCTAGGCCTTCGACTTGCTTTTATGATTCTTAAAAAGATAATGTTTCAAATACCTGAAATATGACCTTTTCTTCTTCAAAGCACGATCCACATAAATTCAAGTCCAGTTTCATGAACCAGTTAGTATTTCAAAACGATATCAATTTTGTTATAATGGCCCTTGAATTATATTACGAACCTAACGAGAGTTATGTTTGAAGGATCGCTGTGTTCGAAAACCAGAACTATAATACGATGGAACAATTCATAATAACGAAGCTAGTAGTTTCATAAGTTTTCTCCAAACGTTTGCATTAATCTTTTCTACGTAAAATACGAGAGCGATAAATTGGAAAAGCTGCTATAACTCTCATAATTTTCACATTAATTACTCTATCGGCAAAACATTCCTGGCCAACAGAGCAATTTGCAAAATTCGTGGGATAAAACTGGATTATCTAGAAGAAATTTGCATCTATCATGAACGTCAAAACCACGTGACACTTCATTGATTATTGATGGAAATTTACGACATCATTCGATATGGCGGATCAGATTCAAATTAGATTTGTACTCGTCGTCGTATAATTTTGTTACGGCCTCGTCTCCCTTCGGGCCTGTCGTCGATATTTCTCAAATAAGTTTCAATATTTAGAATATACGAGCAATATAAGAAATTACGTTTAGTATGACAGTTCTCTCGTTACGCGCATTTCTTTCATATTATTTTCGACATGACAGTTTCTCATGAAACTGAGGAATAATTTTGATGGATTCTTCTATTTCATCTCCAATTATAAGCAAGGTTTCATTAAACTTACTTTATCAGGATACGTTGAAACTCTCGATGAATCTCAATTGATTGAGCTTAATTTCCACATGAATGGTTTTCTTTGTACATCCTAAATTAAATTTTCATGAATTCCTATGATATTGGTACTAAATGAAGGAATTTCCTGAGAGAATATAAATTATTCTTACTGTAGCATGATACCTTACGTAAACACATCATTCGTCTTTGTATTTGATTCATAGGACTTTGCCTCTACCTTAGTCGTCCGAATATCTTCTGAGATATTAGAACAATTGAAACTATTAGGCAGAAAAATAGTTTGTTCGACAGAATAATCAAACGTAAACAGTTTACGTTTTGGTCGAACCTACAGAAGTAAATACAAAAAGGGATTATTTCACCTTCATTCAAATCGAAAATGATTGCTAAACGACCTCTCGTTTTCCGGTAGAAGAAAGTCAAATTTCCTACAAATTGTCCCAAAAATTATAACTTGAATGTTCTTTATACCGTTCCCAAACGAATCTGTAGTACCAATGTTGATTTAGAAATATTCCTGTAGAAATTATGGTTAAAGCGCAAAATATCTCCATAGAGATGATGAGAGACTAATCCTATACGGATACTGATTCCATGATTTTCATTTCAAGGAAAGTTTGTTATTTCTTTAAATTCCCTGAATATCATTTAATGTATATTGTCTTCTCAAGCTAGAAATTAAATAAATTAAATATAAATTAAAACAAGAACATAAACTGGGATGATCCCATTCGCGAGAGGTGAAAAATTGATCCCCAATTCTGTTTTACTTCCAAAATGATGTCGACAGAGACAGAAATGAAATCACAGCTAATTATTCTGGCGAGCGAAATTTCATTAGAAGGGATAACCAACCCCTGCTGGACTCTTGGTTGGTGGAAAGTCAAGATAACGTGGGAAATAATTCCAAGGCCTAGCCGCAATATTAATGAAACTTTGACGGTCGAATTGTTCATCCAGACCTTATTACTGAAATTCAACCTAAAATTAACGATCTCAGAAGAATTTATATAGACAATTTCGTCTTTGGATTCCCGGCTGGGATTCTAGCGCAGCAACATCTCCATTATGGAGGTCAGAATGGAAATTTATATTCCCAATTCAGTGTTATTTGTTGCAGGTAATTCTAGAAACCCGGACGACCTCGGCGACGCCGTCATATTTATTCATTGCTACGAATTACGGAGTTAACCGAATCGATATACTGTGTGTGTGGGGAAATAGTTTTGGAAGAACCTTAATCAAATTTTACTACTCTCAATTTATGTTCATTGATATAAACGTTGATTCTCAACTAAAATAATTTCTTATTATAATATTGCAATTTGTATTTAATCTAGTATCTTCAGAGTTCATCGACACTGCAGCTATTCAAGGTTCATTGTGTTTCTCAGTGGGGACTCATTTCAAATGACAATGTTTATCTCTTTAACAAAGTTTAGAATCCCTTTTATCAGGTCTCTTTGGCTTAGCTCTTCTAAGGTTTCTCTGTTCACTTTGAATTTGCCGTATTTTTCAGGCATGAGCTTCCAATTCGTTTACAATGCGATTATTTCTTCTTCTTCATTGCAAAGTCTACATATAGGTTCTTCACGATGAATGCCTGTTGTGTGTATATGGTTTCCTAGCCTCCCATGTCCAGTTGTTAATCCTGTTTCGGTGTTTAGTTTTTTCTGTTGTCTAAGAGCTTCTTTAGTGATTTTCTTTTTAGGTTTTATCAGAAGAAGTTTTGTTTGTCCATGTTACTTGGTAAGGATCCACCTGCCAGCGTGTAGCTAGTATAAGGTATAAATTGTGTCCTGTACCTTAAAGTTGTTTATACTGAGACAATGAATCTCGTTTGGTGGCTTCCTTGGCAAGAGAATTCGCCTACTGCTATTCCGCTGTACCCAGACACCTAAACTATAGTTATTTGGTTCCTTTAAGCCACTCCAGAAAGTAACTGCAGACATTCCCATCTGAGCTTTGACTAGGTTAAGTTCCCAGCAAGAGCTTTCATTGCCGCTTGACTGTCCAAAAGAATGCTTTTCCTTCTGTTCTTATAGTGTCTATTGAGGTTTTCACGAACACAAGGTTGTTATGGTCAATGCTTCTGCCTGAAAGATGGCTGTGTGCTTTCCCAGTAAAATTGTGTACCATTCCGGGTTCTGTAGGTAAACTGCAGCTTCAGTTCCCTTTTTTCACTTTGAATCCGTCCGTGAACCATTTTATATCTTTATAGTTGTCAAAGTCGAGTGAATGGTTCCAGCCAATCACCGTTTTATACCCCATGGTCTCTGTAAATTATCTAGTTATCGTATCATGCTCCATATTCATTATTGAGTATTGATCAATTACTCAATTCTGGAGTGCTCCGCGTGTCCGGTTTTCCAGTTTGCATTTATCTTCTGCCTGAAAGCCCCTTTTCTAGTATCACCTAAAATATGAATAACAAGAGGATGTATATTCAAGATGGCATCCAGGCTTGCGGTTGGTATCAATTTCAATGTGCCTATGATGCGGCTTGTCTTTCAAGTAGTTTTTTCAGTTTCTCTCTAACTCCTCTCAGCATTTTTGGCTAACATAAAGAACTAGTTTAATTTTTTTTATATTTAGTCCTCATTTATTGCCGATACTGGCCATGAGGCTGTATAAACCCTTATTTGTGACTTGATTAAAGTAGTTATTTCATTATTGTTGTTGAGAGTATTCACGAGGTCAAGCACTAGCAGAGCGAGCAGAAAGATTCCTCTGTGGACTTTGTTGACATGGAATCTCCCGGTTATAATAAACAATTCGACTGAAGTTTATCTGTTTATTAGCATGTATTATATCCACTTGCAAAAGGTGACATTGAAACCATGCCCATCTACTGCTTTGCTCATGGATATTCCTGATGTGTTATTTAATGCACCCTCTATCATGATAAAGTAGCTTTCAACTAGAAAAAATTTTGAACTTGAATGAAGATGTATAATAGACAGTTGGTATCCAAATATTGAAGATCGTCAAGCGTATTCGAATGTTTTTTGGTTTTGAACAAATCCTGCATGAAATAGTTTTCTCTACTTCTCTTGATTAGCAGCGAGATATAAAGACATAAATCAATTTCAGATAGATGACTTCTATTAAAATTCTGAGTGTACAGTTTAGGATAATTTCAATGTTCTAGTATTGCAGCTAGGGGCAGTATGTTATGGAGCAATGATCTTGATCTCTTTTCAGTGATCAGGTTAGTGGTGCAAACCTAAGTTAAGCCACTGGGCGACGCACGAAAAGAATTTGTTGTTATTCTCAATATTTGAAGAACTCCTTCTAGGTAAAAAAATGTCTAGTACTGAATGACAATTTTTCATTGAAGCGAAGCAACGCTATATTGCTGATAACGCAACCTGACTTGTATATTTTGATTATAAGTAACGAACCAAATTCTACTGAATCTAGCATTTACCTCTTCTAAAATTCAATATTATGACTTGTTTCAATTCATCTCGAGTTTTGCCCTTCAAAAAAAATATTACTTTTAACTCATTCGTCCGTTACCGGTTCAGTTAATTCGAAAATGGACCAATTTCAGAGCACTCTTTGCAATATCCAGATTGCGTTCGTTAGGTACAAACGACTTCATTTTGAGAAAATTCTATAATTAATGAAGCCGTCTAAAAATATTGAATCCCTTCAATTGAAAAAGAAGAGCTGACGAATCTTTTTAATTGCATTAATTAACTTACTGCTTTTTAACTTACCGTCACAGCAGAGTACATAATATATTTTTTAATTGGGGACCATTTACAGGGACGTATTGAGTGAATCGATATTTCGATTCATATCAAGAGAGGATGTCCGCAGAGAGGGGTTCTCTCTTCGAAACTATAGAACCTGGTACTGAATGACCTACTGAGTACTCTTAACAACAAGGGCTCCTACCCCTAGGGCTGTGACGATGACATAGTCCTAGTAGTGAAAGGGAAGCTGTTCAACATGGTATAACGAAGAGCTCTATCATATAGGGCAAACAACTAACCCAGAAAAGATCAAACTACCAATATCCAACAATCAACTTTCGCAACAAACAACGGACTTCTCATAAATGAAACAACGAATAGATCTTTAGGCTTCCAATTTTTTTTCCTATGAAACATTTCAACGTTGCGACAACAGATATGTGTATTCCTCAGGGAATAACAAAGGAATTTACATTTGGAGAGCGACAAACCGAAAATGCGACGAATAACATACAAATATTGCTCATATTGGGTACTTACATTGATCAAAACTGTAGAATGCAACTTCAAGTTAAAATTATAGAAATCTTCCGCTCAACAAGAAAATAGAAAACTACATGTAGGTAACAAAAGTTAAAATTAATTGTCTGTTGAACGAAAATATTTTGATAATTTTAACTTAAAGTTGTGTTACCTAGATGTAGTTCATTTTCTCTTGTTGAGCGAAATATTTTCATAATTTTAACCTAAAGTTGTATTCTAAGGTTTCAATCAATGTAAGATGAGCAATATTTGTATGTTATTCGCCCCATTTTCGGTATGTCCCTCTCAAAAAAATGTAAATTTATTTGAAGTTCCCTGAGGAAGAAACGTATCTGGTGTCGGAACGTTGGAATGTTTTAAAGGAAGAAAAAATTGGAAGCTGAAAGATCTACTCGTTGTTTTATTTATTAGAAGTCCGTTATTTGTTGGGAAAGTTGACTGTTAGTATATTATACACTTGGGATACATACAGATATGGTATACGGGTGGAGCCAAAATCGAGAAGAGAATTGCAGCTGGACTTTCAAAACCCGAAATGTCGGACAATTCAATTGGGAGAGTACGCAACCATCTTTCAGCAAAAAGTATATGCCATAACAACCTGTTTCGTGAGAACCCCAAAAGACGTTACAAAAAGGTGAAGTCTTGAGTTATGGGACAAGTCTATTAAGATTCGGCAGACATTGTCTTGCCCATATGTGATTTGCTCTTGCTATTCTGTGGAATAAATGCATGTCCGCTATGAGGCAGCATGATAGAGGATGCTTCTATTTTATATTCATTATGTGCAAACTACTATGATTTCTGTCAGATTGCCGAATATTGACATACTGAAAGGAAATTTGCGACAAGAATATTATTGCTTACCAGTTCAAATTGAAGACATTCTCGAAGGTATAGTCTAGTGCGATTTGGTGAGGCTGACAAAACAACCCATGTTCATAAACTTTCCTTGCAATTAATTCATAACTATGTACATTTTCATGTACAACAACTTAAGCGTTCTATTCCCTGATCTACGTTTCAACGAAAAATTAATGCAAATGTCGAATTCCTTTTCTGGCGGACAACTTATTATCAATATATGTATTTTTTCAGGTATGTCAAGATATTTGCCAACAAAATTGATGTGTTTTATTGGCGCACATGTTCCTCTCATGATAAATGGAAGAAAAGAAATGAATCGAGATTTTGCAAGAAACCACAGTTGACAACAGCAATTGTTGATCAATTTTTTCTAGTAACGTCTGTTCTTCTCGAAATTTTTAATTTCTGGTAATAATAAAACCTGAATCACGAAACTTGACTCCGGCAATACGTTTTGAAGCAGTGGTGTTAAATGACCTAAGTTGTCTTTCTATAAGGAAAGGCCAAAAGCTTGGGGTGTCCCATTCAACTATTTCCAGAATGACCGACTGGTATAGGGACAGTGGCAGTCGCGAAAGACCTGGGAAAGGATGACTGGGGCTTCAACGGCGATTCATGACCGATATTTAGGAATTTCCTCGATGAGACAAGAATTCGTTACTACTAGAATACAGTTTCGACAGAACAGTGGAGTGCAAATGAGTGATGAAACTATACGTCTTAGAAATTTTTGTTTCAGGTGGCTCGAGGCCCAGCTCTAACCTTAAAACATCGAAGAACCCGAATGAATTTTGTTAGGAAACATCTTGACTGGTTGAAAGCTGACTGGCAGAAAGTTTTGTTAATAGATGAGTCGAGAAATTGTATTTTTCTTTGCGATTGACGTTCTCTAGTTTACAAACGCTGAAATGAGAGATATGCCTAATGCAACTTTTTACCTACCTACAGTTTCAGTCGACATTCAATAATGACGTGAGGAGAAATTTTGTTGAACGCCTATATTGATCTGGTCGTAAATGATACAACCCCGAATGCTCAGAACATGTACCATTTGCGACAAACATGTGTAAAAATTTCTCGTTTATGTACAATAACGACAGACCTCACTTAGCTCACATCGTTAGGAACTTTTAAAAACACAGTTAATTACAATGGTCTAAATCGAATCAAACCATAGAAATAACCGTGATTTTAAAAAGGATCTTAACGTCTGTGGTTTTCAGTGATAGAACAATATGAATCGTTGATGGGCATGCGCCTAATGAATGGATATTTCAGATTTTTCTCTGAAAAAAGGTATTGAATGTAATAATTATCTACAAGTGTTATATATTTCTGAAAAGGAAATTGCTGAAAAAGAAACTACTTATATGCACACAAAGTAAAACTCCCTTTCAAAGAGTCACTTTCATACATTTCAACTTGAATAACTCTACTTCAAATACATTGAATTTCATTTACATTTTCATTGGAATAATTGAAGATAAAAAAACTACTTTATCATCTATAAACTGACACAAAAATTCAATAGAGATCAACACAAAATTCAGTTCAAAATACCTTATTTATTATTGTTTTCTTTCATTGGAATACATAGGTTAGAACACAGAATATAAATATGGAATATGTGGTTTCTTCATTATGCTAAAAAAATACATTACGATGCATTAAATATTCGTTAAATTACGTTCACTTACCTTGGAATGATTATTTGAGGTTTTGTTAATTTAACGTAAACAATCTCACAATATCAACAATTCTTCTTCTACTCTTCTTTTTATTGGTGATGAAACCGATGTTCAACGATTCAAAGACCGCCGTACACGACGATGTCCGTCGTACGGGACGGATATTCGATCGTTTAGTGAGAGAATAGACGGAATATAAAAGTTCGTTTATATTCCACCTATTCTTTTCACCCATGTTTCCGGGTACGGTCCTCTTTGAAACTTCTTCTTCTTTGCCTTGTCAAATAGTGACAGGGTTGTTTGGGGAGAGTAAGGGAAGGTGATTGGCTCCGCCCCCGTATTTCCGTTCTATTCTTCGAAAATGTAGGTCTCAAAAACCGTCCCAAATTCGAAAATTAAGTCGTAAAATGACGATTTCTCGTCGGAGACCCGATCTTGAGATATGTAGGAATCGTTCGAAGGTCGAATCCTTTCTCCCGGTGACCTCGTTTAAGTAGGATGGTTAGAAGAAAAACCCGTATTTTGACAGCTCGAGGTTTGTTAATTTCGCGAATTTCTGGGCGTTGGAGATTTTCGGAATAAGGAAAGTAGAGCGAAAATTTGCGAAAAGCGGCCGATAGCCCTTCGTTCGATGGAAGATTTTTCCGTTTTTCCGTGGTTTTATGAGAATCTGACTATTGCGGCGCAAAATGCGAAACTGGAGGCTTTTTCGTTGTCCAGGTTTCGTAGCGATCGAAGGCGATAGAAATATTTCGTATAGCTACAAAATTCCATAGAAATTATCCCTTCCATCCTGGAGATTTCGGAGACGTATTTTATTTTCGCTTTTTCGGAATTTTTTCGCGGAATTTTCGCCCGATCGACCTCTCTGATCGTCTTCCGAAAGATCCGAGTCATCGATTCCAAAGAAATCTCGCCGTTTCGACGTTCCGTTCGCCCGGGGCGACGTTCGGCGAAATTTTTCGAAAAATCGTCGTGCCTCCGTCGTCCGAGCTAGGGACTCCGAATTTCGCTCGGATCTTCCTCTGACGTTTCTCTACCGGAAAGAAATTATTCCCGGGGGCCTATGACCCCCGCTTTTCCGCGCCGTCCCTTTCTTCCCGTCCGGTTCAAACTCCAATCGTCCCCTCCACTTTTCTCGAAATAAGCCTTGTTGCTTTAGTATTATATGGACAAAACATTTCTACCTGAATATGAAAACATGAGAACTGACTTGTCCAACCATGTTACTTCCAAAGTGAAAAAATATATAAATTTTATTCCAAATTTTACACATAATCTGTATAATGAATTAATAAACGCTCTCAATTAATTAGAATTAATTATAAAGAAACATATCACTGTAAGATTTACCTAAAGCTCCATTACGTGGCATTCAATATCACAAACCTAGATATTTATTTTTGCCTTCGTCGTATGAAAGAAGAAGACGGTTCTCATTCAAACTTTCCATTCATCCGTTTGTATATCAAGCTTTTGAGAAAGCGAGAGCGCACTGCGTTGCGGGTTGTTTTTCGAGCGCAATTCATTAAATTTATGGATTACTTCTTGATGTCATCCACATTCGAAACGAATTCCGCCTCCCTTGAAACGGGTGAAGTAAAGTTGTACATTTTCGATTCAGCGAAACCGACATCTGTGAAAAGTGGATTTTTTCTGAAAGAAAACATATCGCCGAGTTGGTAGAACGTGGTTTCATGAATAAGTTGGGAAGGATGATCATCATTTTCTGGAATGGAGGTTGGTGATCAACGTTAAAGGGCAATTTTGTAATGGATTTTTGGACGGTTATCTCGTATAACCATGAATTCCTATCTACTTTACTACTGAGTTTATATAGATTTTTTTTTTCAGTAATTGACATAATATTCATTTTCAGTAAATGGGTCTAGCTTTTCATATGGAGGGTAAAAGTAAAGAAAATACCCTTAAATGGGGGATTAATTGAAAAAGTGTACAATTGTGAGCAGTAATTGAAAAATCACCTAGGAAGACGATAGCGCCACAACCGCGGATAATATGATTTATATGTTTATGTTTATTTTCTTAATATTTCACGGCGGAGACAATAGATGTGGTCAAATTGCGATGGAACTATAAGAAATTAAATCGAATTTATCATTACAAACAAGAAACAGTTTTGATATTACAATACTGAATATATTTCAAAGAGGAAATGACTAGAAAAATGACAGAGAAAAATGCTCCTTCAATATACAGGGTGCTTCAACGAAACTAAACAAAGGCTATATCTACCAAGATATTAATTTCTGATCAAAACGCAAAAACAGGTCAATTTTTGTTTCAAGAGGGACATTTTTTGGGGTACAATACTTGCCTGAAATATCAACCCCCTAAGCGGGGGGTTGCAATCCTCGAACATTTTGAATAGTAAAAATGGGTCGATTGATAGCTCAAGAAAAAGGTGGTATCTTTGTCAACATTGCCTTGAACGAATTTCAATTTCGAATTAAAAACTGTAAAAGATACAGCGTGAACAACTGAAGGATAGGGAAGACTATTTCCCCGGGACTATTCAAGTTTCAGTGAGGTAAAATGGAACAGATCCATGCTGATCAATGGCAGACATCATCAAGTACCATCCTCATTTCGAATTTCAACCCCTGGAGCAGGGGTGACAAACCTTGTAAATTTGGAAGGGGGGAGAATGGGTCGAGTGATAACTCGAAAGAAAGGTATTATCTTTGTCTGCATTACCGTGAAAGAATTTTCAGTTTTGATTGAAAACTGTAGAAGATACAGAGTGATCCACTGAAGACTATCGCCCCAAGACAATTGAAGTATTAGTGCGAAAAACTGGAATAGATTCATTTAGATCAAAGATGAAAGCCTTTGATCTGGAATGAATCTGTTCCATTTTTGGCACTAATACTTGAATAGCTCAGGGCGATAGATAGTTTCCTCTTTTTTTCAGTAGCTCACTTTGTATCTTCTAAAGTTTTCAATCAAAAATGAAAATTCGTTCACGGGGATGCAGACAAAAATGATACGCTCTGAAGGGCCTTGTGAAAAGGCCCAAAAGGACGATTGGAAGAACGCAAGAACGATCATCAAGCCCGGAGCAATCAGGTGGGCCGATTAGTCTTACGTCTTTTGTTCTGAAAACTCTGGAGAAGATGTTAGATAGATACATCAGGGCCGAGGTGTTATCGCTGAGGCCTCTGAGTGAACATCAATACGCCTATAAAAAAGGTAAATCAACCAATCTGGCACTTAACAACTTAGTAGGCAGGATCACACAGTCTCTGGACCGCAAGAAGACTGCAGCTGCAGCTTTCATGGATATTGAAGGTGCGTTTAATGCGGCCCCCACTGGCTCGCTGTGTGGGGCTGTGAGAGCCAGAGAAATACCAAATATTATTGCGGAATGGATTAGTAACATGCTACTTATCAGAGTGATCAACACACCACTGAAAGAGGAAGTAGTCTTAGCATAAACCCCTACAAAACCCTTAAAGTACCATTTACCAGGGAGAGGAGGATATTTGTTTCCCCTCGACCCTAGGCGGGATGTTTATTCCGGTTGTGGAGGAAGAAAAATATTTCGGCATTACCCTGGGTAGCAAACTCACGTGGAATTCGCACCTGGAAAACACAATACACAACGCTAGACATTCCATATGGACATGTCAAACGACCTATGGAAAAAAGTGGGGTATTGTGATGGTGGTTAGACAACGTATTACATACGGCTGCATTGCTTGGTGGGAGTGCAGTCTTAAGAAGCAATGCCAACTTGAGCTCTTTAAATTACAGAGAACAGCCTGCATGATGAGGTACTGGAGCCTTTCGCTCTACAACCACTGCGGCCATGGAACTGATATTGGGCCTTGCCTCTCTTCATCTGGTAATGGGAGGAGTGGCTAGAATGGCTTTCTACAGATTCCATCATCTTTCCCGTAATGAAGCGGGTAACTTCGGCTTTGTGCCTGGCGCCTTACAGTCTGAAATCGGGAACAATGAAGTGCTGAGTATGAGGTTGGACATAGCAACACCTAAAATCAACATGGAGAGGCCATTCCAGATCATCATTCCTGAAAAACAGGAATGGATCAGCTCCAAAGACCGACTACTTGGGGGTCCCTGTTGGTACACCGATGGCTCAAAAACTGAAAAAGGTGTTGGAGCTGGTGTCTACGGACGAGGTGCCGCCAAGGAAAAGTTTATCTATCTTGGTGGACATGCGACTGTCTTTCAAGCAGAAATATTTGCTATTGACCACTGTGCCAACCTCTTGCTTGCGGGGGGATTAACAAATAGCTCAATTAATATCCTTCAATTATGGTGCAGGAATCTCGCTCCACCCTTGCCAAACTAAGAGAGCGGAGCAGGCTCCATCAAATATGGGTTCCTGGTCACTCGTGCATTGAGGGAAATGAGAAGGCGGACTCATTGGATGCTCGAGGAACTAACCTGGAGTTCATAGAACCGAAGTTTAAGCTCGGGATTCCCCTGGAAACTGCAAGGATGGAAAAAACCGAAAGCTGGACTCGAGGGTACGTGAGCATTGGATGAGCCTTCCATGTCTCAGACACGCTTGACGTGCTATCAGTGGATCTTCCACTACAAAAGCCAAGGCCTGGCCTAAACTCTCTAGGTTGTAATTGAGAGTTTCAATTGCCATACTAACGGAACACTGTTGCCTCAGGAAACACTTAAATAGATTAGGATTGATTGAGGATCCTTCATGTAGACTATGTGGAGAAGATACAGAATCAATGGAACATGTTATGTGTGAGTGCCCAGCTGGGGACGGGATCAGGATGGAAGAACTTGGATCTTGCAAACTGAAGCTGACTGAGCTTATTAAGCTCTCACCAACGAAACTCGTATCCTTCACGAGAAGGATGGAGCTCGTGGATGAAATTTAGGACAGACTGTGCCACAATAGACCACTAGGTCGCAGTGACCGGGCTTCTAGGAAGCCCTCACTCAAATAATATAAATAATAAAATAAAGGTCTTGAACACACCTTCGAGGGCAAAAGTGAGCAATTTAGATGATATTGTTTCACCTTGACGGCTCCTTTACGTAAACACCTCAAAAAGTCTAGGGAACACTTCTGAATATCGATATATCGTATCCAGAACGATCAATATGAATGATTTTTTTAAGAAATGAACACCTGCATCAATTTCTCACCAAATTATGCAAAGTGCCGCAACAGATTTCAGTTTTTTTATAAAAAACTAAAAATGCAGCAGATGCGACGCTGCTTTATAATCATTTCATGTATTCAGTGTTTGAAATCAGTTAGTTGGCACTTTGTTTTTGTTGTAAGCACAAATAAAAGATTCAAGTTTTGAGATTCGATCATGGAAAGACGATATTAGATTAGAGAAGAGATGTTACGAGCCGTTGGCTTGCTCCAAGCTGGGAGCTCACAACGGGAAGTATCCAGGGTTCTGGGAAGTAGCCCAAGTGTCATAAACCGTTTATGGTCGCGTTTCAATGAAACAGGTAGCGTATAAGAACGACATACAGGTCGTTTCAGTATTACTACAGTCCCCCAAGACCAATTTTTGGTGTTACAAGCCAGAAGAGATCGTACCACCACAGCATCTCAATTAGCTCAAGAGCTATCACGAGTTCATAATATTCAAATTTCCGACCAAACTGTGAGAAATCGACTGCACGAAGGTCAACTCTACTCCAGACGTCCTTTAAGAGTTCCACAACTGACCAATGGAAATCGCGCTGCTCGTTTAGCTTGGTGCCAAGAACACGTAAACTGGGATCAAGAGAGGTGGGCCACAGTTCTCTTCAGTGATGAATCCAGGAACCTGGAAAGCAGAACCATCTCCAGCATGCTCGAGAAGTTGTTAGACAAGAAGGCGGATCAGTAATGTTTTGAGGAGGTATACGCCTTGGTGAAAGAACTGTCCCCGTTTTCATACAGAACAACCTCACGGGAAATTCTTACGCAAATGAGATAGTTTTACCTGTAGTGGTACCGTATTTACAAACAATGGGTCAAAATCCACTCTTCCAACAAGATAATGCCCCTCCTCATCGTGCAAGAGTTGTCTTGAACGTTCTTGTAGAGAATGATATCGATCTTCTACCGTGGCCATCCTGCTCCACAGATCTGAATCCCATCGAGCATGTGTGGGACACCCCAAAAAGAAATCTCCTGCGTCAAAACGTCTTCCATCATGAACAGGAGCTTCGATTAGCAGTTCAGGGGGCTTGGAATGACTTAGGCCAAAATGAAATAGACAATTTAATATTGAGCATGCCGCGACGATGCCAAAGTGTCATTAATAACAGAGGTGGACCTTCTGGGTACTGAAGAATATAAGTGCTTCCAAATATCGTCATTTTCAAATTTCAATTTTCTTTTTAATAGGTGCTTTGGAGAAGTCAAATATTATTTTGTTTTCTTGAGAATACATTATATACAATACATTCTAACAAAAACCGTAAGATTTCTATGAATTCGAATCATCAAATTATATTTTAAATATATTGGTAAGTCTTCCCTAGACTTTTTGAGGTGTTTATCTCAGCCTTTTCCGCCAAGATAAGTACATCTTGATATAGAGGAGTTGGCAACACACTGTACATTATAATATGAATATCTCGATTATTTCAGAGAATTTCACACACGATGCGGTCTTTTTTATTCCAAGTGTCATAACTGTCGAGATAGTGAGCACCGAAACACAGCGATGCAGAGCGCATTCCTCATTATGGCCAGTATCCAGAGGGATTAATAATCCAACTGAAATAGCGCCATTATCTGAACATTCCCACCTCATTTAATCTGCCAGAAGTGCGAATAAATACATAACGTCGGTAAATCAAGCCGGACAGCCGAAAGTTCATTGTTTCCGTCGATGAATTATTCCTGTACCACACTTGTTCGTAAAACTTTCGAGAAAGTTGGAACGAAATCTAATGGATTCGGTTAGCTCTTGTTCCAAAGTTTTATGTAAAATTTTTGCGGTGCAACGTCTGAATCGTTTCCGGGCCCGTGGGGAACGCATTGGAGTTATTGAATTTTTCGCGGTCGATTTGGTGATTTGTTACTTGGTGTTCTGTAGATGGGTTTTATAAATGCTTTCGACTACTCGAATGCTCGTTCGAGTGGTTAAGCTGAAAAATGATAAGCTCGATGCCATTTCCATCGAAACCATCGCATTTGAAATGGAAACGTTGTCAGTTCATAAGAAATGTATAACGGTACGTGGTCAAGGTGACATTTTCATCATTCATAACACCCAAATAATGTTAGAAATTTAAGATTAGTGGCTGTTTCTTTATGCCAATCGATTTGAAATCATGACTAACCAAAATTGGTTTACAGGTTTACGCTTTATCACTATATTTGTAACGCGTTTCTACGAGACTATGTCTTTTCGTTGTCTTGAATGTTATGCGAACTAAGTTTCGAAAATATTTTCAATGCTGAAGCACTTACGGTTATACCGGAAGTTGATGATTTTTTCCATATCGTTGCCACCCGTTACCACCGTAATGAAAAGGCCTGAGCGCTGTGACGTATCATGACGTCACACATCTCTAGTAGTCATAACAAGCATGCGAAACGATAGCACAGTGTAATCGAAAAGCCGGTGCATGTCCTTTTGTTTATTTTATTATTATTTCATATTGATGATTTTGTTATTGTTAGGACTAGGAAATTGATCGAATTGTTCTGTTCTATTTCAGAAGTGAATTTCATTTTAGGGTGCAGATTGTTGATGAAATTTTCGAATACAGTGAACTGACTGTTTCTTCCTGTGAAACACACAATAATGTCATCGACATATCGATACCAATATGGGAAATGTTTACTAAGCGGGTGTTTATGAATAGTTTTTTCTATGTTTCCGCTAAAAGAGGGCTTAAGAAGGTTTCCCATTATAAGTCCCTCATCACTTTTATAAAACTATCGTTTAATAAAAATAATTTTGAGATATGCAAACATCTAATAAAGCCATTATGTCGTATTCAATTCGTGGATTCGTCATATTTGTGTTATTTATTATATTATATGAATCTTTCAGTGGAATACTTGGAAACAAATTCTTGACATCAAAAGAGACTAACTTAGCATTAGGTACTTGGAATGACAATATTTTCTATTTTTATTATCAAATCATTTGAATTACGAATAGAAAAGACAGTTCAAAATTACAAAATTTTTCCAGAATATGTATTAAAATTTGGAAATATTGAATGCTGGGGCATGTGTCTTATTGGATAACTATTTTTGTGCAATTTCACTAAAGATTAAAGTTGAGGTGGTAAAATATTCGGTAAGATAAGTTTTTCGCTATCTGTAATGATGGATTTTGAATTTTCTATGACTGTCTTCACTCGTCGTCTCATCAATGGTGAAATTTGTTTCCGTTAAATTTATCAATCTCTTGAAAGATTGATGATTTGACAAGTTGACGTTGATTTATTTAATTTTAGGTTTATTTTAATGAGGTTATTAAGTTTCATCAATTGAGTTTCATATTTACTCTGGATAATTTTATCGACTTATTTTCATCCGAAAATAAGTGTTTCTTGTGCTTAATTTATGTAGTAATGCATATCTAAGACATCAGGATACAGTATGGTGCTGTGTGTTTACTGAATAATTTGCGTCAATTATAAATTTGAACGAATTTCAGTGAGGTGAAATGTGAGTGAGGTTAGAAAAGGAGTATTAGTGTACAGTTAAACTTTTCGTTTATAAACCTAAATTTTTCGATATTTTCATTTCCGAAGATATCCGTTTGAAGAGTAAATGGTTGAAATCTATTCCCCGAGCTCATTTTGAACCGTCGAACTACTAGTCATTTGAAGGTATGTGAATTACATTTTCAAACAGATGGTTTAATCAGGAATACTACAAAATTTGATAAAGAAACTGGTGAAGAGGTTTTACTGGCACAGTAGAGTACTTACCAGTTTCTTTATCAAATTTTGTTGTATTCCTGATTGAGCCATCTGTTTGAAAATGAAAATGTAATTCAAATGAGCTCGGGCATGAATGAGAGAATGAGCAGTACCAGCTATTTTTCCGAATTGCCCCTAATATTTATTAAAACCACATCAAAATCGTTAAGGCAGGGAAGAGAAACTTATTGAAATAGAAAATCAGAACCTGTTCAAAACTTTTAATGAAAGTAGAACTGAATATGCACTCAGCAAAGATCTCATTTCTTTTGATACTTTCGATAAACTTTTAGTAGTTGTAGATCAAATGCCGTACAATCCTATTTTCCTTTTCCAGATTTCAAGACTTGTGAAAAGAAAATAGCCAACGTCAATTCACTCATACAATTGCATGAATTAGAACACGACAAACTTTTGAAATTTGGATATTCTTTATCACTAAAGGCATTATTTCCTAGTAGTTTCGAATGCCATAATGTAATGTTAGCTTTGAAAATTTTCAGTTCATTTGTTATAGGAGCTCTATTGAAATTTGGAAATCCGTAAACGTGAAAACTCCTCTGAAAGGACAGAGACTCAGAGATGAACTGCAAATGCCAATAACTTCTAAAAATCCAGATGATATCAAATTGATATTTTTCAGCGATATGATCAATTGGATTGTTGGATCTCCTGATTTTCCCCAGAAACTTACTCCTCAAACTCATACAGCATTATCGCATACTCTACATGGCATGATAGAAGTTATTTAGTATTGTTTTGAAGAACTCAACATGAACTATGTTTTGTTTGGGACATTTCAGACAGACTCTTTGGAACATATATTCGGAAAATATAGACAATTATCAGATGGTTAATATCATATTTCGATAAGGCAGTTATACGAATCTGAAAGAAAACTGAGAATTCAATCGCTTTTATCATTATCGTCTCAAAATTTTGGCAATATTTCTATAACTAGTTTTTCGGAAAATTTGGCGATTATCGTGATAAACAGAAATTGTGTGATAGATATTTATCTTGACGAAAACGATTTCGAAAAAGTTCAATTTGAGATGCCAGTTGTTACATATTTGCCTGGATATTGCAGCTATAAGGTAATACGAAAAATTAAATGTGACTTTTGTAAATCAAAATAAGTGTTCGACGAGGAAATGGTTGTCGAAGAAAGTTATAATTTAATAAAAAATTTAAGTCGTGGAGGTCTATCTTTTCCACACGATCTTGTAGCCCATTTGGTTTTAGTTAACTACGTTTTATTCAAGAAATTAATTAAAATTTTCGAGGATGAATTCTTGAAACACAATTTCAAGAAGGATTTTGTTGTGGGTTTCGTTTTCAATAATTGGATGACAAATGAAATTGAAAACTATAGGTTACCTGCTTGTAACCTATTATAATAGGTGAAAATACTCTTCTGAAGAATAATTGCAGAAAAACAAATAATAGATTGGGAAAGAACAAAAAAGGAAATTGGTTACAGTATCGAATAAATGAGTATCTGAGTCTCCTGGATATGTTCTTTCCTATATTTTCCCAGGCAATCTAGGTCTTTTGTGCTAATGTTTTTCAAAATAAGAATCACTAAAAACTAAAAATAACAAAAAACTTTAAAATCCAAAACCCAAAAAAATTAATGAATAAACAGACAGTGAACTATTTTATTTCTATGTTATCCATAATTAGTAAACATTTCCTACATTGGTATCGATATGTCGATGATATCATTGTGTGTTTCACAGGAACAAACAGACAGTTCACTGTATTCGAAAATTTCAACAGACTGCACCCAAAAACAAAATTCACTTCTGAAATAGAACAGAACAATTCGATCAATTTCCTACACCTAAAAATAACAAGGTCAAATAATGAACACCAGTTTTCAATTTATCATAAGCGTTCTCATACAGATATCACAATTCATTACCAACATAAAGTTGCATCATTTTACAGCTATATACATAGACTCTTGAAGACACCGATGTCTAATGATAATTATTTCAAAGAATGGAATTTGATAAAGCCTATCGCAATAAATAATTGTTATGATACAGATTTAGTTAGCAGCATGTTATATAAGAAAAAACGAAAATTAGCTTTACAAGATATATATCCAATCGGTGCACACCAAGACAGGAAATTCAATAGTTTAACATATATAGGCAATATTACCAATAATGTGAAATCCTTTCTTAAAAACTCAAATCTAAATATAGCGTTCAAAACATCAACAAATTTAGGTTAGGTGTTTATAGATTGGATTGTGCAGATTGCAATTGTTTTTATATAGGTAAAACAGGAAGAAGTTTTAATGTTGGAATCTCTGAACATAAATGCAGTTTCATCAATGGAAAAACCGATTCAAATTATTCAAATCATCTTAGGGAAAATGGTCACTCTTTCAATTTAGAATTTAAAATCCACATTCTGAGAATAGAGGTATAAAACTCTCCTGGAAGCACTTGAAATTAACAGATTTAACTATTCACCGGAAATTCTCAATGATCAGGTAGACATAAATAATCCACCTTTATCAAATTTTTTTCTAAAATTAGTTTAAGTATGGATAGCTCAGAGTGGATTGCCTCTATAGTATATATAAAAAATTTGTTAGTAAGATATATTTGTAGTATTCATTCGCTCTCGATAAAGAACTGTGTATCGAAACGCGTCGAGCATTTAATAATATATTTTAGTAGATATCATCGTTTTCTTGTATTTGTGACAATGGATTTCTATCACATAAAAGCCTCGTCGATTGAATTTTTGATAGAGAAGTCGTTTGACATCCTGTTGGTGCGTGCAAATTTGTGTTTTAATGCTGAAGGCGAATACATTGGCTAATAAAAAAGATTAGTATCAAAATGAATACTGGTTTTTTCTTTTTTCAAAAAGTTAGGTTACTTTTGGAATTGTGTGGGATGCCTCAGTGGGGTATTTCTTGCAGGCGAATAGAAAAACTTTGATACACAATCACGACAACAATCTCGACGGTACAGTTCTTAATTATTCTGGGTTCTTTCAGTTAAGTTTCATTCAAAATTTAAAAACAATTGAATCAAATTATTAGAGAAACTCCGCATTAAGCAGCTGTGTTATAACTAGCGAAATTCCTAAAAGAATCAACAGATGAACAAGCTTTTATTAAAACTCAATTGTATATTTAAAAAAAGATACGTATGCTACTCACTTCAAGTATCATGATTATCGTGTTTGCCGTTGGGACTCTTGAGATATTCCACTGGGAATCATAATCTCATTCAATCCTGTATTATCCACAACGCTCGCCTGTAGTTCGGTTGAAGCTTTTGACAGTATCTGAAGAGACCTTGTAGTGGTTGAATTCGAATATCCAATGTATTATACTTCCGCACTGATTACAAGGCCCTTTGCATACCCTGTTCAATTTGGGATACACCGCAACATCAAGGTGGATATTAGCTACTCTGACGTAGTCATATACAATGCAATACAGGCCATTGCTCTTGTTTAATAACTCTAATTGACTGAATGTATGCCTCATATGTGTGAGGAAATATTGCTATCAGTAGCTATAAATCATAGTGATTCATATCGCGTTCATGAAATTTATGTGCTGCGTTCCTCGCGTGTTTCGATTAGCTGAATTTTAAGTGTAGTGTAGAGTTCACATTGTCGTAAATACGATCTCTTATGACGTTGATGGGATGAGTTTTGAAGAAAATTTATGTGATCTTTATTGTAACGATATTCGTGAGATGCTGTGAATTTTATTAGTTGTATAAATGTGTGACAAAAAAGTTGGCATGGGTTGTGAAAGCCCTCAATAATACCTCAGATGTCTTGAGTGGCTTCCCCAAAATGGAACACACTCTACACGGTGTCCCTCAAAATCCAATGAGAGAAGCCAATTCGTTAATGATGTTCACAACATGAGATCATGCGGACACACCTAAATGAATGTGAGACCAGTATACCAGCACATAAAAGACATGCAGCCTCATGTCCTGGCTTTAACGGAAACTCAAATAATACCAACAACAGAATCCACATACCACTGTTTCAATGGTTATGAGTAGAACTCAAAGTTTCGGCATTAGAAAGTTATTTGTGTTTCCAAATACATCATTCGTCAGTTGAGCTGTTCATAATGTGACTTCAATGTCCAAAACATCAACTGGATCCAACTCTCAAGTAGGACCGAAGAGTAGGAAGGCAAGTAGTTGCCTTTGTTATCTGCAGAACTTGTCTGATCAGCCTCCTTGGGCAACTTCAACCAGAACCTTGTTTCTGCCATTGCTAACTTCGTAGTCATGTATTAACGATCCAACGCCTTCCTAGAACATATGGCATAAGAACCGAGCCAGCTGGGAGGAGCTAGCAATTTCTTCATGTCTTTTCTTCTTAATGATGTCTGTTTTTCTGATCTCGACATCAACGTTTGCACCGAATTAGTCACTAAGTTATTCTTGTTAACATTCCTCACTCCTCAAAAACATCCGCATAAAAGCCTTAGATCTCTAGAAATTTTTAAGAAGCTGAATGTGTTCGAAAATCTTCTTCAATGATATAGTTAGGAAAAGATTCTTGAAAAAGACCAGTGGAACTCGTCAGTTATTTTCTATGGAGGAGGTAGTTACCTAGAGCAAAAGCGAATCTTTTTGCAGAAATGTTTCGGTAAAGTTCTATTTTGGATACATTAAACGCCGTGCCACCAAGGGTTACATGTTCAATCAAATATCTCTGAAGTAAGAAAGCGTAGGGGAGAGCAAGGTACAGTGAACACGTCTTAATTTGATTGGGTGCTATCGTTACGAATTCGTTTGAAATTAGAATATTTTCTGTGTAAAATGAGAGAAGGTGTTTTTTTTTTACTGTGTCGGAGTCATAATATGATTACCTGAAAACTGAATTCACAATTGACATTATTTCAACATCCTAGAATTCTGACTACCTGATATGATAGTAAGAGTTCAAATTTTTTATACCAGCATAAGTTCTTGAATGTCTTTTTGTTTAAGAGTATTTATGGATCGATAAATATTCTGACGGAGTTCTAGAGGTGGTTCTCCTATCATGGCTTTGAGGCTATGGTTAGGGTAAGAGCGATAGGCTCCTTATATAGTACGCATAGTTGTATTTTGGACTATGTATTTTCAGTATATATTCTTTTGAAAAGAAGGATTCACAAAAATTCGAATAATTGTATCTACAATAAACGGTTATATCTATAATTTTGGTGTGTGTCAGAAGAACACAATCGTGAAAAACAAGCGAATAAATAGAATACCAGCGAAAAAAACAGACCATGCCTGTTCCTCAATCAGGCATTCAAATTCGCATCATGCCTCCTACAATTTCCCCTTAAGTGTGAGCACACGAAATGTAACAGGGAAACTATACATATATATCTTGCGTATGATTTAATAAACGAGTGGAAAAACCTGTGAATAAAACTCGTTTCCCTGTCGCTATTGCACTAGGAATAGCTTGTCTGTTTATGTTGTGTTAGTGTCGTGTGTACAAAAAGAGTACCAAAAATTTTTCTGCTTAGCATTCTCTCATTCTCATCTTGCACATGATTTCCAGGACTTCTTCACGAAGACAAGGGTGAAAAAGAAGGAGGATTGGAACAGGAAAAATCTGTAACAATGGAAAAAAACCCAGCAGAAAAATATTTCATTAAAACATACCTAACTTTTATATGTCTAAACTCATTTGAATCTAAGAACTTAACTAATGCTCTGTTTTTCGACAGGGAACATCTCATACACCTTTTATGAATGAAGCCCTACCGGGGAGCAGCCCTTGCCTTATCAACATATACCATGGGAATAAAGCCTAGGTGAGAGCAGTCCTAGCCTTATCTAAGAACTCCACTAATGCTCCGCTGTTTTTCAACAGGGAACATCCCATACACCATTCGGGGGTGTAGCACATAATAACCTCAAAATTCAAAAAACTTATCTCCTAAATAGACTTGTTCTCTATCCAGTTAATGAAATTATGTGAAATTGGATGAATTTCTTGAAAACCTCCCGTAAATTGGTAAATAGGAAAATCGAGGATTGAATGTCTTATTGTTTCTTCAGCTTCGCCACATTCACATGCCTGACTTTCTACAGTATTCCATTTGAACAACATACTAATACTACCACCATGTCCTGTCCTGTCCTGAGACGATTAACTGTACACCAATTTTTCCTACTTATATCGAAACCTGCATCCTTTTTGAAAGGATCCTGTATGGAAACTTCAGTGAAAACATCAACTTCCTGTCATTCAGTTTTCCAAAGATCAACAGCCTTCACCTGTGTACGCAAAACGTCGATCGACCAAATAGGTGTCCCAGATTTCAACCTCAGGTTAGGTGAATTTTGAAGATCGTGTATTATAGGAAAAACTTCTGGAAATGAGTGATACTTATCCCAAGATGATTTAAGAGCTAGTTTCTTGCGAATATGGAAAAGAACCATATTACAAATAACCGGAAGCTATGGGATAGCAGTTGATCTGATACATCCACTCATAACTCTCATAAAACAGTTCAACTGAGAATCAATCTTATTGACATAAGCACTATTCAACCACACCTGACAGCAATATTCTGCTGCTGAATATACTGAAGCTAAACCAGTAGTTTCGCAAAGTAGAGACTCCGGCGCCCCAATTAGATCCAGCTAGTATATAGTATATGTAGTATATTATTTCTTGTTTTCAACTTCTAACATAATTTATCAATATGAAATTTGAAAGTCAAAGAACGATCTAGCTTAACACCAAGATATGTTTGAGTAAAATTATGAGTTAATAGTGATTGATTGAAGAATACTATTAGTTGCCTATCCTCCTCATGATTATCTAGATGGAAACAAGAAACCTCAGTTTTCGAAGGATTTGAACATACACGCCAGTTTTTGAAGAAAATGTTCAGGATTTCTAAATCGGAAGTCAGTGTTTGCAGAATTGTTTCGAAGTCATAGTGTCAAAAAACTAAAGCAATATCATCAGCAAAAATAAACTTTGTAGAGAAAGTTTCAGGGATGTCAGACATATTTAATTGAAGAGAAGAGGTGCAAGAACAGATCCCTGAGGAAGGCCATCATTCAGAGTGTAGAATCTACTGCGTTTCTCACCGATAAAAACTCAAAGTCGTCTATCAGATAACATATTTTCAATCAAATTCACAATTTTTCCACATTGAACTACTTCAAAGAGTTATAAACTAAACCATCCTTACAAACTGTGTCATATGCCAAAAATAGATCTACAAGTACTGCGCCTATTCTAAGTTTATCCTGAAATTATGTCTCAATGAAAGTGGATAAACCTAAAACTTGATCAGAACAATTCCAGTTTTTTCGTGAACCTCCCTGGGAAGTGGACAGAGCTCTGTCAATCATTGGTACTAACCTTTGATGAGGAGGTCTTTCTAAAATTTTGAAAGAAACAGAAAGTGAGCTGATTGGTCGATAACTAGGAAGTTCTGGATTTTTCCTTGGTGTGAGAATGGCAATTACTTTAGCTTTTCTAAATTCAACTGGAATACTACCTGAGCTGAGTATGCCGTGGTAAAAGGATAGTAACGACTTTTTACACTTATTTCCTAGATGTTTAAAAAATTCAAGGAAAATGCCATCAAATCCCGGAGCTTTACGAACTTTAGTAGATTTTATTGCAGATTTGAGCTCTTCTTCCCCGAAAGGATTCGATAAATCCTCTACCGAGATAGCATCCCTCCTCTTTTTATGTAAGATTCGTTCCCAGTATACTTAAATAAGCAGAGCTGTAGTGAATAGAACCATAGCCAATTTTACTTTGAATTAATGATCTGTATAAGAGTAGAAGATGGTTTGAATCGGTACTCTATCAGATTGAAGATAGCTCTTAAGATATTCAAATCAAATTACCTGCGTTCGAGAATTTAATCAATGTGTTTCTACCATGTTAGCAGATTATCGAAAGTAATACTCAAAAAATTTGTCATTTCACATAAAGGGATCAGCCTTGAGCATGAGGTTTAGCTTATACTTCGAACATTTTTTACTAAACAGAACATAATACGATTTTTTCAGTGAAAACAATACCAGTGTAGCTCCTATATTCCACCAGTTCATTTATTTCTATTCAAAGTCATGATGATGCTGTGTTGGTGTTCATGAATATGGTGTATATTACTAAGTCCTTGACGTGAAGGGTTACTTTGATTAATGAAATTAATGACACTGTTTTTTTGTGAAAATCCATTTCAAAATATGAAGGAGAAGAAATATCCTTGTCAATTTTCTATATTCATTTGTTGATGCACAACCGGTTTCGACTTTTGGTCAATTTTAGGCGCTGTAGACTAACTAAGGTACAAAGATGATAACAAGATATATTTTTTCTACGAATGTTAAGTAGGGAAAGTATAATGTGGCGTTTATTAATTCCCAAACTTTTCAACAGATTCATACTTCTTTCAATATTGCATTTGTAGAGGACTTTGATATTAACTATTCAGAGCAGTATAATATTTCATAGTTTCTTAATTTCCAGAGCTTCAAACAGATTCATTTTATTTGAATTTGTGAAGGACTTTGAGATTGCCCAAAACTGTAATGGGGTTTGTTTATTGAATGTGCTCAAATATTTGGGATTTTTCGTCTGATGATATATGTTATTTGAATCTTCAAAGTTTCTACCTATTTGAACTACATAAGCTAAACGTCATTCGTTACATTCAATTCGGCAATTACCAGATTCTTTGAGTTCTTATGTTTTCTGTTTGGATTAAAAAGTATTTTGCTATGATTTTGACCGCTTGAGAATGAGGTAGTGATTTTGATTTGAAAAATACTGTTTGGTATGGGCAGACATAATTGATACTAGCATATTTTTTTCGTGTTGTTCACGCTCCAACGGATTGAGATGAGTCTGACCTGAATGGGTAGGCAATAGTGACGGGGCTAAATGAGACCGAAACTGCAGTCTATTCCTCCTATTCATGACATCCGACCGAGCTGTACCAGGGCAAAGTGACGCAGGTTGACGATGATAATGAAGGGTGGGTAGGAAAACCAGCTTCGTCAGGAAAGGATATTTAACATCTTACACAAGGCTAAATAAAAAAAAACTTCAATGTAACTATGCTAGTTCTAATACAGTCGTCCTACTTTCTCTTGAAATAAAACACTATTTTGCAAAATCCAAAAAAACCACCTCACTCTCAACCAAATCTTATTTAGTTACTCTTCAATTCAAAACAAAAAACAGATCAATTCAAACAATCTGGTATTCACAAAATCAAATGTAACGAATGCCCTTCAAATTAATTAGGTGGTCAAACAGATAGAAATCTTGAATTCGAATAAAAAGAACATATATCATCAGACAAGAAATCCCTAATACTTGAGCACATTCAATCAACAAGCCACACTGTAGTTTTAGACAATCTCAATGTCATCCACATATGCAATAAAGGAGGAGAAATGAATCTATTGGAAAATAAGGAAATTATTACACTCAGAAAAACTTAAAATCAATAACTCCTCCCTACGCATTCAAACAAAAATATTTCTTGAAATCATCTTCGTACCATACTTAGTATTCAGCACTTGAAAATAACCAAAGGCTCTGAACCGGTCGTGTATTCACAAATAATCATAACTGACAAAACGGTTTTTCCCCTTCCTTTTTCATTGCCTCAATATCTTAAAGTATATTATGAATTGCCATGAAAAAGAAAATTGAGCTCAAAGCAAAAACAAAACAAACAAAAAGAAGACAAAACAAATAAATCAAACGGGACCCTGACGAGTACCGTTTTCTCATTTTCTTCCGGTGGAGAAGATTCTATTTCGTGAAATAATATTCTTCAAAAGGCTTATAAGTTTGCTTGTATTCCCCAGTTATCAAGTGTACGAATAATCAGATGTTCCCATATTATGTCGAAGAATTTGATTATATCAAAAATAGTACAGCCAGGCTATGAAGTCATTGGTTCATTAAGTTTCACTCTTTAGTCTGTCCTGTCAATATTATAAATTTCGCCTATGGTCGACTTCGAAGAAAAAGTTGATTGATACAATTGAAGAATGTACCCATCCTTGCTTTCAAATTACTTCCTCACCATCAATCTCAACTTTTTGTCCCAAAATGGGTGCTGAATAACACCTTCGGTTGTTGTCGGTTGAAATTGTTATAAATTAACATTGAGTATCCGAGCAATAAAAGTCCGTAGGGATAACATTAATAAATCTTGGAGATAAATAGTATCCTCGGGATCATTTATTACAAAAGCCAAAAATAAGAAGGGACTCCGGGACACTAATTGTCGACCATGAAGATGAATGATCCCAAGTTTTGATTCATGTTCATTTTGAAATTCAAGATGCATTTTTTCAGCGTCGATGTGCCGGTATCAACGAATAATTATGTTGTTTTTGTCTGACGCCGTATAATTAATTATTTCCTATCAGGAATTCAAGGAAGATTAGGGTTTCTCATTAGATACATGACTCGTAAGAATGAATCCTTTGTCTACTAAATGAATCAGAAGTGAAGATTCAGCAGATGAGTTTAAACTTTCGTCGAGGCGTTAATTTTTGGCATTTTGATAAGAGAATCTCTTTAATCGTATTCGGGAATAACACTTTGATACAGCTTCTGTGTGAAGCATGCTTGATCTCGCACATTTAATTGAATAAACATAAATTTGTAATTATTATATGAGGACCAAGAAACTCCTTCCAAATATACAGGGATTATTCCTAACTTGTTGAAAATGTTCTTTATTTGTATCCAATACTTTTGACCTGAAACCAACAGGCCTTCCGAAATTTCAATACCGATTTTTCGTGATAAGTGTGACTTGTATGTTAAATGTAGCGAGAACGTCCTCCGGAACTTTCTTGGATCTCAACATCACCCACGTAGAATAGGGATTATATAATTGAACTATATGGGTTTATCGATGTGTCGTCTCGTGTGATACCACCATAAAATTCTATAGATTTCATGAATTGGTCACTCGTGACGAAGTTTCTGATGCTTGGCAAATGGTCCAGTCTCTAGAGTGGAGAGGATTTTACAGATGAGACTCTTGGAACAAAATCATCTCTAGTCGAATCCCGAGGAATAACTGGCTCTTGAGACTCATGGTGACCATACGACTAAAAACAGTCCTCTGGCGAACGCACCGAGTCTCCCAGAATCCGTTGAGAGACGCAAATTTGTTTTTTAGTTCTGCATCATAAAAGGATGAAGGCACCAAAATGAATGTGACAGCAGCGCACCTGAACCTTCAAGACTTGCAACCTTGTCATACCTCTAACGGAAACTTAAGTCATTCCAACAACATTTAACAATTACTTCTGCTTTAATGGCTATGAATTGCACTTAAGGATTCGGTTCAAAGAAGGGCATTGTGTTTTTGCAGATCAGATGTCGAATTCCAAAGAGATGTTACTCTGGGGAACAACGTTTTTGATCTGGCATGATTCAAAATCTCTTTATATAACAGACATATGTTTTTATGTTGTCTGTATCGATCTACTAACGATATCGAATAGCCTAGACTGTTTCAGCATCAGTTTCAAGAAGCCACAATGCAGTACGGCATCCGTCAGCTAAAGTGATTGAAATGGGGGACATCAAAATCACCAACATCAACTGGCCCCATCACTCCAATAGGACTGACGAAGCAGGAAAGTAAGCGGAAGTCTTTGCGATTAGATGCAACTTGACGCAACCTTGTCGATAGGCTGCCAAAATTTCTGAGAGTATAAACGATATTCTCAATACTCTTGATCTCTTTCATGTTTCAGATCTAGATGATTTCTGTTTACAGGTCTCAGCACCCTTAGGCATCTTCGACCATAGTAGTAGTAGTAGTAGTATTATTTTTATTGATAGATCCCATAGTTGTCAGAAGCATGAGTCATGTCATTTACATCACAGTCGCATATTCCATATCATAATAAGCTTTGTTGATTAAAAAGTATTTCAATTTGTATAGTATTTTCCTATAACATTGCAATTTAAAATTCCTCGGGAGTTTGTTCCAGACTGTTACTAACATAGAAGGTACATTTTTTTGAAGATAAGAGTTGTTTTTTCAGTAACTAAGTTGTTTCTGAACATCGTTGCATGAGCATGGTCATGTTAATTGAACAGAGAATAGTTATTTGCAACAAATACGACAGATTTATGAATATGAATGATAACGCGGCATGATAAACCAACCATGCCGCGTTCACCCCAGCACGAGCAGTTAGCATACGAATAGCATAGTAGTAAAGCGAGATACCACTAGAAAGAAAATTTATGTGATCCTTCCAAGTTAATGCACTGTCAATGCGGATCCCAAGAAATGACACCCCATCTATCGAATCAATTCTGTCCCCTTCATGGTCTCTTATTATCCCTTCTCACGCCAAAAGTTAATACTTTTGATTTTTCTACATTCAGTAATAGGCTGTAATAAGTAAACCATTTTTTTAGATTTATAAAATCCGTTTCGAGATATTCTTTACAGGAATGTTCATCATTAGTTGTGCAGACCACAGAAGCAAACTGTAAAACCCCATTTATCATTCCATTTCGCAGATCGTTAGTGTGAATGATGTATAACAGAGGACCCGATATAGACCCTTGCGGGACACCCTTCTGCACATGCTCCGCTCCAGAAACTATTTTATTCCCATTCCTTGTTGTCTCCACTTCTCGTTGGGATCTATTGGTCAGGTAGCTTTAAAGCAACATAATCTTGTTTCTGCCTCTGGTGACTTCGTATAGCCTCACAATTTAGATCTAATGCCTACCAAGTAGGCATTTCGAAAGAAATCTTACCTAATCTAACTTACCCCTAAATCACCGTCCAATTGCACTGTTGCCCATTATGTCGAAAGTCGTGAAAAGAGTGATAAACGATGAGCTCACAAAATGAATCTGGTTACAGTGCATCACTAGAGATAGATAATACGAATTCCGTAGACAATGATCTAATAGTGACCTCTTCGTATACGTTATGCATTTGTGCACATCAAAAATTAGAAAGCATGGTTACTTAAGAACCACATTAAATCATCTTGGGCGGCCACAGATTTGGCATGAGAGGCATCTCTATCTCCCAAGAGATGAGAATAAAAGAAAATCGAGGCTACATCTTGCGAAAATTCAGTTCTCAGTTTGACCATAGATGCAGTTTCCTTAATAGTTATTAAAGTTATGTATTTAGACAAAATAAGCATTGGCATTTCTTCAAAATATACAGTATGTTTCTCGATTTTCTTTAAGACATTTGTTTTTTGATAAAACAGATATTCACGACCTCGAAGGTTAGCAAATTTGGCTGCTTGCCGGTGCTTTTTCATGTTTCGGGCATCACAACCATGAATACTTGCCCGAAATGTCAAATTTGATATGATTTCCTCTTTTTATTTTGCAAATTCATAAGCCCTGTTATACGTATCCTGATAAAAATAAATGCTGGTTCTCTTTTTGACTAAGGAATCTACATAACCAGTTATGCGAAATGTCTACGATGGAGAAGGGGATGAATAGTCAAGCCTTCACAGAGGGATTTGAGGCTTTTATAGAAAGATATAAAAAAACACCAAAGTGATACGAGGGTCAGTTTCTCAAATAATTTAATGAGGAATGTTGGAAGATGATCAATGAACATCGAAGAAATAGAAAAATAGAGAATTAATTAAATATGCAATTATTGAACAGGTAAAGTGATTTGAAGATAACTAAGCCAAGGGACGTGGCCAATGAGTTCAACCATCAATTTACTGCCTTGGCATGCTCTTAATATATAGATCCAAGTCGAAAAAATACTACATAGAACGACAAGGAAACCACCGCCTGGTCAAAATGGAATCGATGAAAAAAATCCTGAGATAGGTGAGAGGAACAATAAGTCATGTTCTGGTACACCTGATTAATGAATCGATTGAATTGTGAGTGTATCCGGAAAGACTCAAGCAATCAAGGTCTATACCAATATACATGGTCAAGGGACCCTGGGGTGACGTAGGCAGTTGAAGAATAATATCCTTGCAAAATCAACTGGCCCAACTCTTTAAAAGTGCATATAGTCTTAGATTAACCAGCTTTCTAGAGAAGAATAATGTGCCTAAAAACTTCCAAAATGGCACTCACCGATGCAATTGACTTCGTGTATGAAGCACTCAAATGCCCTTCTGCTTCTCCTTGAAAAACTGAACAATCAGGATATTTGGGGTCGTGCATACTTGTGGGCCGAGTCTTATCTACAACATCGGAAGCAGACTGTTGTCATAGGAGACTGTAAATAGGTTGAACTCAATATAACATCTGGTGTGACTCAGGGGTCTGATTTTGGGCCCTCTTTCTTCGTTCTATTCATCAACGATTTGGTGATTTCATATAACTTCAAAGCTAAACTAATACTGTGGGCCGATGACACAAACCTATCGATCTAGGAAAAAACTGAATGTGACATGGTAAAGTCATCCAACATTCCTTGAAGTGATTTCATTGATGCGGTCTTAATGGATTCATAGTCAATACGAAAGAAAACTGTGTTCATGCGCTTTGTGACAAAAAATGTGTCGTGCGATTACTTGTTCCTTGTGAGGGTTCTCGGGAAGTCTATTTAGAAGGTGAATAAGATAATTTTTGGGCTTAGGTGTTGATAAACTCATCTGAGAGTTTCAAAAAGAGTAAATGTGCCAAAAACTGAGCTCTATTTGTTACCTAATGAGAGCTATCCGTGAAACGCTGTCTCCAAGTGTGCTGCGTCTGGTGTATTTTAGTTCAGCCCAGTCTGTCTTGTCATATGGCATTACCCTGGTTGAGATGCATTTCTTTTTGACCAAACCTTTATTATATTTTGCTAATTTACTGCACAGCTATCTCGTGGATAGAAAAAGCAACAATATTTTGTGAATCTTCCCGAAGTCGCACTAAAATTTCTATAACTTTTGAGTTCATGCATAACTGCCATTTATAATAATTGAAGTTCATTCTATCCAAAACACTGCGCATAGTTTTACTAATATATTTCATTGCCACTGAATAGACAACTGCTATAGAGAGCTCTAAATTTCCATTATGCAATAACACATAAACTGTATTTAGACGAATGTATAAATAACTGCCACTCAGAGGGGGAATACTCAATATCAAGTAGCTGCATTAAACCATCAATACCAGAACGCAAACACAACAAATTTTCCATACTGTAGGATGCAAAAAACCTAGCATGTCTTCTGAAAGTTTCATTCATTTATGCTGATAAGTTTCATTCCTTAAGACGGGAACCAAGAAGTTCTGACTCTTTCTTTGATAACCACAAATCTTTTAACTTGCTTTCAACAAATATTATATTATATATTTATTATATTATATTATATTATATTATTATATATTATATTTAAATAATAAAGATCCGCTTTGTGTAACGAAAATCTTGTGGACCAGTGCTATTATATATTGATGAAATTAAATTCAACTAAGCGATAGGTTACTTTATCAGCACCACTAACCATCCTCCGAGTTTCAAACGAAATTCGAGCTAACCATAAGGCTCAAATACCTATTTAAATTTTCTGTTATAATCCAGTTCGTAACTATATTTCAGTTTGTACTTCACAGACATTGTCATAAACTTCCTATCTGTTAAGTTCAGATTTCCTTCTGCCTGAGGAATATCGAGAGATTGTTTCGAGTCATTCTAGCGTAATGACAAAATGGCAGATTCGACAGCAATATAATGTCATAATTCAGGCTATCAGCGTTCAAGGAATTTTCCAATTTACATTGACGTTGTGGAATATTGACGCGTGCATCTGGAACTTTACCTCTAATTGATCTGGAATAAGCTCAGACAGTACAACCATGTCTGCAAATCTAGTTACATGAACTGTTGAACAGAAAAATACTGTTCGTCAACTTAGTTGGCCTCAATTGGAGATGATTCATATTTTACATTTTGTCTTCAGATCTCGGTGATACATTAGCCATTCAAGACTTATTGTGGTTCCCCTTTGAATTTCCAGGTTTATACCTTTAAAAATATTTGAAATCCCATTTATCTACTTGTTCTACTTCGTTGCATAGTCTAAATGGGTCATTCTTTCATAAACCGAACACCTTTATGAATGACACATTTTAGATTTAAATGAAATTTTTTCCACGGGTTCTATATGGAAAATAAAGAGATACGTGCAAGAGGATTTTTTATTTTCGATATTTTGATGAATAAACAAGATCGAAAATTTGAAAATGATTTTTCGATCATAGCCTATTTTTCAAAGATTCATAACTTTTATATGAGCTGAAAAATTCATTTTTTCATGTTGAAGGTAAAAGAACAAGCTTTAAGAAAAAAATTCTCACAACAAATTGTCAACAAGTTCAAATTGTTATTAACAATTTGAATGTTTATATCGGTTTTTAACAGTGGTCGCACTGTTTTTATCGTATTCTGCGTCAAATATACTATCGAAAACGCTTTTGAAACGATGGAGAAGTTATTTTTACTGTGAAAAAAAATTAATTAATTAAGTGCAGTACGTCGTATCAACACGTGGGTCACATTCCATGGCTCATATTCTTGTTTTACACCCTTTGTTTCATTTTTTTCAATCAGAAACATATTTGATAAGTCGAGAAGATGGGAAAAAAATCGAAAAAATGCATAAATAAAAATAAATGCAAAACATTGTTGAAAATTAATTTGTTTTATTGAGCTTTTGATAATGCATTATATAATAAGAACAATATTTGGAATATAATAATAAATACAATATTTAAAAATGAGACAATGTTTACATTTTCTGTGTAAAACTTCTTACCATATCCTTTTTTTCGCAAGAAGAAAACCGTTTTGCTTCCAATTGTTGTAAAGAAATCGGATTGATACAATGATATTCTGGAGTTCCTTCTATTGTTAAAGCTTTTTGGAAACGTTCTGACAATTGTTGAAACGTTCTGACAATTGTTTTTCTTCTAATTTGTATTCATTAACTGTCGAATAACAACATGTTATATTCGGCAATGCTTTTTTGCCCAGTCGAATAACTCTTTTTGTGTACGAATACGGTTATTTAACCTTTGCAGGCTAGCTCTAGCTGCGAGTCTTCTTAAAGTACCCCCAGGTCCATCACATGGCCCTTTTCCATATGAAGTCGGAAAAAGTGCCACACAGCTGATATTTTAAAATCTTTTCGTGGTGTGAAAGGTTGATAAATTTCTTTTTATTTTTATACTGTCCACTAGTACAATCAGTAATATAAATTATTTTGTTCAAACTCTTCAAATTTAATTTTATAAAGTGTACTAATTGTTTTTGAAATATATGGACTGCAATTGTATCATGTCATAAACGATCAGATATATTTGCTAAACTTTGGAGCTGAAATTTGTTTTGATGATCTTTGTAATAAATAGAAAATGGTTGTATCATCACTTGACCGTTATTTCAGTAAATACCTTATACAGAATTCCTTAACGACTTGCTAACAAAACACTGCAATTTTAAATCTAAATTTCTGGTAAAAAATTCATACGAACTAATTGCCAATATCAAAGATACCATTATACCACCTAAATCCAAACTTATTTCTTTCGATGTTAAGAATCTAATTCCCAACATTCGTCTGAAAGATACGTATTACTTAGTTGAAGAATTATTAGAAAAGAATCATGTCAATACTATCATTAAATCAGATATTCTTTCATTATTACAAATTTGTTTAGATCAAAATTATTTCTATTTGAATAACAAATATTATACTATTGAATACGGCTTGATTATGGACAATCCGTTAAGTCCTTTGTTAGCAGAAATATTCATGAATAATTTAAAGAAACTAATTTATAATCATCCACCCAGTAAATATTGCTTATACTGGTATCGCTGTGTAGACGATATCATTATTTGCTTCACGGGAACAGATAGACAGTTGAAAATTTTCGAATCATATAAATTCATAACATCCAAAAATTGGATTCACAACCGAAATAGAAAGCAATAATTCGATAAATTTCTTAGACGTAACAATTTCGAATGAAAATGGAAAACAGTTTCTCGCAATTCACCATAAGCCGTCACATACAGATATTATAATACATAACTCGTCGTGTCATCCGTATCAACATAAAATGTCAGCATTCAATAGTTTTATTCATAAATTGATTAACATCCCGTTATCATCAGAAAATTTCAACAAAGAATTATTTGATTAAACAAATAGCCAAAACAATGGTCACAATCCCAAACTAATAAATAAAACTTTTAATAATAAACAAAGTAGAATCGCATTGAATGAAGTTTACCCTGTCGATAAATTGAAACAAAAATTCAACACCTTTACATACGTTGGCATTACAAGTGAGAAACTGAAATCATTCTTGAGTAGCAATAAATTCAACATAGCTTTCCAAACTAATAATAATTCGGGCAAATATATAAAAATAATAAAACCAAATCAGGTAAAAATAATAAATCAGGTGTTTATAGATTGAATTGCAATAACTGTGATAATTTCTACTTTGGTAGAACACATAGAAATTTTAATATTAGAATATTGGAACATGAACGCAGATTTTCAAATAAAAAATCGGATTCAAATCACGCGAATCATCTCTTAGAAAAAAATCACTCTTTCGACCCACAGTTTGAAATTGAAGGTAGATTTTTGGGAAACTTTAGAAATCAGCAAACACAAACACTCAGGTAGACTCATAAATGAAGAAGTCGATTTAAGCCCTTCACCTGTATTGAATCTCTTAGGGGAGCAATATATTCCTTAATTTTATTGGATATACCTGTGATAAATAACCACTTAAGAAGAATCAACCCAATAAGCTTTTAATTACTTAAGAACATTTATATTTATATTCTCATTCTTATTTTCTGTACACTAGATCTATACCCGTTTTACTTCGATTTATCATTCGCCTTAACTTTTTGAACACTCAATTCCAACAAAACAGAAACAAAGAAGTACCAAATATTCTAACCTAACCCCCACATTTCTGCCATATATATAGTTTCACATTTATATTATAGAAATATGGTATACAGTATAGCAGAAACCATTCTTTCTTCGTAATTTGTACGGAGAGCCTGATTGTAATAATGTGGAATACATGACAAGTGAGAAGACGGCTGCAGGGTTAACATTAAATTGATGTCTATAATTGTACGCTGAATGTATTCTAGTTGTTTAGCCTCAAGCATTCAATTTTGGCATTGTTCGTGTGCTGTATTTCGTAATATATACATTAACATCATAATAAACATGAAATTGATCTTAGATTTCAGCCAGAACTGATTCATTGAAATCCTCGCATACCATACCGAGTGTTTAGTGGGCAAATGTTAGGAATTTGAATACTAACAAACACATATAGATCCACCAATAATGGCTCATACTATATGATGTTGAATGTTAAGATAGTGCTTCACTTTCATTGAATGGAATGCATCTTGTGCTTTCAATTACTCAAGAACATTTATATTTATATTCTCATTCTTATTTTCTCTACATTCATTCGTCTGATTACGCGTCCGAATTACAAGAAAAATAATTCACATAATGGAAGATTCATTTCAGTATTATCACCTGGAAAAGCTGTGTTCAATGTCGAGTTCACTATCGGTATCTAAAGAAGGTACTAAACTTAATGAATATTAATTTCTTTGTACTTATGAAGCGTGCGTACCTTCGAAAAACGGAGATCAATAAATATCGAAACAAAGCATGATCTCGGGAAATGAGATTCGAACAAAAGATGAAATGAAGGGAAGTTTTATGAATGTTCGAACTTAAAACGACAATCATTCGAATACAACGCATATGTGTAAAAAGTGCGAAATTAAAAATGAATAAGTGGTTGATTAGAGTTCAATCTGTAGGATGTATGAAAGTTACTTCTTTTCCCATTACCGTATGACCCTTTCGTCCGGAAACACATTGTATATGGTGTAATATTATGAGGAAAATCTTTGATTAACCTTTTTTCGATGTTTGTTGCAGGCGCATTCGCCAATTTGCAGTTATACAGAATTAAACCGCCTCGATTGATGTTCCAGTTATGTTAGTATAATAAATCAGAATATTTGAACAGATTAATTGTTTGTATTGCATAGTTAGATTATTAGGGGATTCTGTGGACTCTATAATATTGAGCTTCAATTATGACGAAGCGGAACAGTACGTGAGATACAAAATATAAGGATCCTGGTGACTGAAAACAAAACATTTGTCGAAGTTTTGGGACCGAATGTTATATATTATGCAGAATTGCAAATATTTGTTTCAAATTTTTCCCCTAAAATTATCAGAATCAATCTCTTATCAAACCAGTTCAAAACGCCTCAGCAAGATTATCATACTTATCTTCCAGTACTTGCGTTTTATTATCTTCACCTAACTGCTCTAGATCAACTGAGGGGCATAATATTTCGAGAGCTCAGAACGTTCAACTATGCCTTTTCCTTTTATAAGCTATGTTTGTTTGAACTTGAGCTCGCAGTCATGAAACCCCTCTTTGAAAGAGGAGATCCAACAGTTAAAGATAACTATAGGCCAATTAGAAAACTACCCGATTTTTCAAAGGTATTTGAACTAGCAATAGGTGTGAGACTAACTCAATTCATGCAAGAGTGTAATTTTGTATCAGATTCGCAATATACCAGTTCACAGAATCAATATTTAAAATGCTTGAAGAGGATAAACGGCAATGGGTATTTTTATGGATCTTACGAGAGCTTATGAGTGTCTCACAACAAAATATTCATTAGAAAAACTTGAAAACATGGAAAAAAATTTGAATAGTTCAAGTCATATTTAACAGAACGCCAAAAAAGGGTGTCTGTAAAAAAGTAGTCAAGCAAGAAAAATCTGATATACTGTCACAATATAATGGGAGCATCCTAGGACCAGTTCTATGTATGATTTTCATGAATGAATTAATCCAAAGTGTGGATGAAAAACTGAAAGTATTAACAGTTTATGCAGATGACACCAATATGCTAGTAGGCGGTGAAAGTTTCGAACAACTTGATGAATGTGCAGAAAATATTCACTCACAGGTAAAAGGCTAGTTTCAGAGTGATAAATTCGTTCTGAATAAAAAGAAGATCACAGTTGTTGTCTTCAGAACACAAAATTCAAGAAAGAACATGGAAAGCGATATAGATTTACATAATGAAACAATTCCCCTACAAAAAAATACCAAATTTTTAGGCATTGACATAGATGAATTGGTCAAGTGGTCATGCCATATAGATCATCTAGCAAAACAACTTTGTAAAGTAACTTTTGGTATTAGAACTTTAATCAGTTACGTAAGTGACGCATGTACAAAAATGGTCTATTTTGCAAACTTCGAATCTTTACTGAGATACGGCATCATATTCTGGGGGTCCAGCACACGAGTACATAAACTAATTGTTGTTCAAAAAAGAGTGATGAAACTGATTTTAAGGATGAAATTTTTTGATTCATGAAGAGGGGTTTCCAAGAAAAACAAGATTTCAACTGTCTTTGCTGTCTACATTTATAAATGTTCAATGTTGATTTTCATAAATATGAACATGTTTGCTGTACATACGGCTGGTCATGTTTACCCTACAAGAAGTACCGATTAGCACTCCATACATAGACTTACACTGTCACAAAAACTTTTCAATAATCGATCGGATAATATCAAATTAATAAAAAATATCTCAATATACAAAAGAAGAATTAAAGATGCTCTGATTGAATTAGAACCACATTCAATTCAGGAATGTTTTGAAAGTAGGGTGGGCTTTGTTCAGCGAGCATGATTTATTTTAAATAGATAGCAGGTAGATAATTTTAGTTATGAATTTTAGGTTAGTTTGTTGACGTTATCTGTTCTTCATTGTGCATTCCAATATTTAATTGTGAGTGAAGATACGAAAATAAATATAATATCTATCTATCTAACATTTACGCACTGTATTCTCATATTTGTCAATAAAATTCATACGAAATTTATTATTATTCAACTTTTCTATAAATTTGACACAAAAAGTTAGAAGAAATATTCCTCATAATATAAAAAATAGTGACTTATAACAGTAATATTACATCCAGAATAGATTTCAATCGAACCGTTTCGAATAATTTAAGCGCTTTGCGGTGATAGTGAACTGTAACCCCATTAAATATTTTAAAATCGGATTTAATGATCTATAAATATCACTGATATTTTAAAACGTGGGTTTTTTCCTGAGCCTACAATTATGAATGAATTAAGGATGTGAACCGATATGGACATACAGATTATACTGAACTTTACTGGGAAGACTTATGGCCATTTACCAAACCATTATGCCTGGGTTCTGAGCCGAGATTGGCACCAACGAACTGCAAAATCAACGGAAATAATAATACAAGATTAGAGGAATCATTAAATTAGGCGTCCAAATTCCAAGAAGAATAATTCACACAACGGAAAATTCATTTCAGTAATAATCGAGTTCACTATCGGTATCTAAAGAAGGTACTAAACTCAAAGAATGTTCATGAATTTCACCAGTGCATCTTCAAGATTCTGTGATTAGATCCAAGAGTTGTAATTGGTTTTCAATATTATTTACTTTGTGCTTATGAAGCGAGTGTACCCTCGAAAAACGGAGATCAATACCTATCAGAATAAAACATGATCTCGGAAAATGAGATTCGAACGAATGATGAAATGAAGAAGAAAATTATGAGTGTTCGAACTTAAAACAACAATCATTTGAATACAACGCATATGTGTGAAAAGTTCGAAATTAAAAATGAATACTTGAATACTTTTCAAAATGAAAAAAAAAACTGGAGTTCAATCTGTAGAATGTGTTAAAGTTACATCTTTCCCCATAACCGTTTGACCTTTCGTCCTAAAACACCCTGTATATGGTGTGATATAATCTTTGATTAACCTTTTTTCCATGTGTGTTGCTGGCGCATTCGCCAATTTGCAGTAATACAGAAATACACTGCCTCGATTGATGTTCCAGTTATGTTAGTATAATAAATCAGAATATTTGAACAGATTAATTGTTTGTATCGGATAGTTAGATTATCTGGGAATTCTGTGGACTCTATAATATAATATAATTATATAATTACGAAGCGGAACAGTACGTGAGATACAAAATATAAGGATCCTGGTAACTGAAAGCACTTCCACAGAAACAAAACATTTGTCGAAATTTTGGGACCCAATAGTTGTTATATATTATACAGAATTGCAAATAACTGTTACATATTTTTCTCCTAAAATCAGCAGAATCAATCTCTTATCAACCCAGTTCGTAACGCCTCAGCAAGATTATAAGACTTATCTTCCAGTACTTGAGTTTTATTATCTTCCCCTAACAGCTCGAGATCAACTTAGGAGCATAATATCTCGAAAGCTCACAACGTTCAAGTATGCCTTTTCCTATTATAAGCTATGTTTGGTGAACTAAGACTGAGCAATTATTCTTTGAGCCGAAAGTTTTGGCGGAACGGGTATAGCGTTAATTTGTAGCTGTCACAATACTCGTAAGTTAGAATTTCAGGCATGACATTTCACGCAATCGTCGAAATATTACGGAAACGAAAACGATTTCACGTATGTACAGATGGAAGTAATTCGCTCGATGGTTTATTTGCAACGTTGTTGTGTTAGACTTTTCGAGACGAATGGCTTCGAGTTATGAGTTTGTGAGGTTTAGAGACGTATTCATTTCTTCCCTTAGGATTATTGAGTATTTAATCATGAGTAAGAAGTATACAATATGTGGCAACAAAAACGAAATAGATAAAATACAAATGGAATGTTTCTGCTACCAACATATAAAATCTTGCTGTTACAGGAGCTTCAAACATTCGTTCTGCGTCAGATAGAATAAAACTAAGTACGAAGTCTCGTGGTCGATATAAATTATTATTTTTTATTTAATTTGGAGAAAACAGATAGTTTACCAAGTACGAAACTGTTTTTTGAATACATTAAAGATTTAGGATTTACATGAATCAGTATGGCAGTTCATTAACTGTGAATTGTAATTAAGAAGTGATTTGAAAATTTTAACTGATTTTTGATGTTCATTATATCTTATTCAGAAGAAGTAAAATTATTGCACTCTCGAAAAACAACTCATAAATCCTGATTTAATTGATATGTAGTTAGGACAATTTATTTTGTTATCTGAATATAATTTTGGATTTCAATTTGGAAAGATGATTTGCTACATTTCTATTTATCTGTCCCAAATATGCTAGGAGGATCAATTTGGTGGTTTTATAATTGAATATATGTGTTATTGTATTTATTTTACTATTTAATTGATTATGCTGCGATCAAAGTCAGTTTGGATGCTTTAATTTTAGTGATTCTGACTTTTTCATCCAGACATTTTGATTATACGGATAAACACTATACGAATGTGGGTTGAATTTATTTTGGATGGATATTCATAGTGAATTGAAGACAATGATATCTGTGCGTACCGTTCAGGAAAACAAGTAGTTATGGTCTTATCTGTGCCAGAAAAAAATTTCAACTGGAAATCTAGAATTGGGTATTTTTTTATATTCTAGATATAAGCAATTACAAAATGACATATTGGTGATCTCATCGCAAGTCTACTTGGTTTTTCGAAAATATTTTCATTAAATAAAAAATAATTCAGCTAAAGGTCTTAATGTACAAAAAAGTTTACATGAAACAATTCGAGAAAACTTAACGTTAATATAACACTTAAGCTTTTCGGAATGTCTGATAGTACGCTATAACCATGCGTGACTCATTACGTACTAATAAATCGGTAAAGTTTTCCAGATTTTAGGTTAGTTCAACTCAACTTATGATTCAAAGGTAAGTTTGTTGTGATTTTTAATTTTATTATTAAGTTTTCTCTCACTTGTAAGTAAGACTATCAACAAATGAAACAACTGAACGCTCTAAATAATTTCTTTATGAATTCTCATTAGAACATATAATTGTGGCCGTTAGGATTCATGTTTGAAATACTAAGTAGAATAAATAATAAAGTATTAGCTCAACGTTTAATGCTTTAGAACAGTAATATGTTTATTCTTAAATACATTGCGAACATTTAATTGAAAGAAATATTATTGTGGCAGTTAGGATTCAGGTTTTAAACACTAAGTAGGCCTAGTTATATTTCAAATAGAATATTAGCTTAACGTCCAATGATTCAGAAAAGTCACTTGTTTAATCTTAAATTCATTGCGAACTTCTTTTGGAGTTATGCTTACAGACGCTCCCATTTAGTTGAAATAGATATAATTGTGGCATTTACGATTCACGTTTGAAATACTAAGTAGGCTCAGTTATATTTCCAATAAAATAAAGTAATAGCTTAACGTTCAATGATTCAGAAGAGTCACATGTTTGATCTTAAATACATTGCGATTTTCTAATTCTTTTGGAGTTATGCTTACAGACGCTTCCAATCAATTGAAAGAAATATAATTGTGGCAATTAGGATTCATGTTTGAAGTACTAAGTAGGCTCAGTTATATTTCCAATAAAATAAAGTAACAGCTTTAATTTTCAATACAGTGCAAACTTCTAATTCTTTTGGAGTTATGCTTACAGATGCTTCATTTTATTTGGAAGAAATATAAGCAACCTGGTGGCTTTGGGATAGAATCGGAATTAAGCTACTTTCTAAAGGATACATTTATGTCTATCATAGAGAATAAAATACTTTATATTAACTTGCTGCTTGCACCCATTTTATCTACCTAAACAATACATACATAAATTGTTACCCTCGAGCTTTATGACAAGTAATCCGGTGATATTCAGCTTCTAAAATTTGATCCTCTCGGATCCTGAAATCACAATTTCCAACATACGAGGGCGATTCTGTAAGGGATCTGTGGATGAAATGAAATTCATATTTTGTTGTACAGCGTACAGGGGACAAAAAATTCCAGAATATCTTTTATGATAGAAAGTTTGGAACATAGAATTCCTCGAATTGAAAATGTTTTTCTTCAGTAGTGAAGAATATGCACTTATCAACTATGCTTATGCTTCTTCCGAAAGAAATGCAAGAAGAGTTTCAAGAGACACGATCGATGAGTTCCCCAAAAAATCCTCCTAATTGGATAGATTCTGCTTCGGTATTTAGAAATAACATAGAAACACTTGAGCCAAAACATGTACAACCGCGTCAAGTCATCATTCATAATGAGAAGAATATTAAAGATAGTGTTGAAGATAATCCTTCGATAAGGATTCGGCGCATTTCAAATCAGTTGCAAATGCCCTGATACATCATATGGCGTGTTTTGAAAATACATGAAATGTATCCTCATCATCCATAGGGAGTGCAGACATTAGGCATATTTGGAAAGACGCTTCCACGGGAGTTTCAGTATCAATGTTAAGGATGGCCTTCATAATAACACCTGCTTGGCCATTCATATTTTAAATAATAAATTGGATTTTATTTAGAATATGTATTGTCACTTTGACGAAGCACCTCCTCATCAAGAAAGAATAGTTGTTGAATGGTTAAAGGAATTTTTTTTCAAATAGGTGGAATGATAAGGGACGTTCAATTTCTTGGCCTCCACGGTTACTGGATCTAAACCCATTAGACTTAAATGTATGAAGATTTATGGAACAATTCATCTCCAGTGTAGAGATAATAAAATTCGAGCAGTTACAAGAACGGATAAAAATGCCGCAAGAACTAGAAATGAGAATGTCCATCATATTGTTCGCAACCAATTCTGAGTAGATGTGAGCTTTGCACTCAGAATCATCTGCATAGAATCGCCCTTGAATATTGAGAGGTATTCTCTAGCAACAAATCATCCGTACCCGATGTGCGTCCAAAAAGATGGTCGCTATGTTTGTTCCAAAAACAGGTCAAGTAGCAACAATTTCCTAGATCAAATAATAGTTGTTTCTAATTGCTACACAACAATTTGTTCATTACAAGTCGTTAGTAAACTTCAAAGAGCTAACTCTAAACGGTCAAAACAAAATTTGACTGTGAAACTTTCAGAATAAGATCTTAATTCAATCTCCATGAACATCTAATAGCCCATCAAACTCTGGTATGCACACAACCAAAGTCATATGGAATCAATCGGTTTTTCACATTATTGATTGTTTTCAACAAATAGTCATATGGATCTTTGACTATTTGTGAAGAATGAAGGTTTCTGTTGCAAACAAACTGGATAGTATAATAAGGAATGTTGAATCGTCACCACATGCTTGGGATATTGTACTCCGTCGTCACCGAGATTTCAAAATTTAAAGAAGCCTATAATCATAATTGAAAATGCCTAACGTTGGAAACATCCGATGTGCAGAGGGGTCGAATAATTGCTCTCGTTGAAGAAGGAGTGACACAGACGGATAAAGCGGCCACAATGGGGGTATCACAGGGGTTAATTTCAAAATCCTACGCCCGATACGTGGGGTTGAAATCTCTACAAAATAGACCTAGACGAAGTCGTAGAAAGATCACTACTAAAGAACAAGACCGCTTTTTTTGCCAAATTGCAAGAAGAGACCCTAGTGCGTCGCACCCCATACTTCAAAGGCAATTTCTGGAACCAACAGGCGTGAGTGTATCAGTCGAAACGATACGTCAAAGACTTCGTTTGAGGGATTTATACAGCAGAAGGCCCTTAAAAATTCCAGTACTAACCCGACAATAAAAAGTTAACAGACTCAATTGGTGTATCGAGCACCAATATTGGACTATTGAGAATTGGCAAAATGTTCTTTTGTCGAAGGAGACCAGAATTAGTATTCTATCAGATGATCACCGGATTCGGGTTTTAAGAGGTTGTGGAAGACAAGCTAGACCCCAAGCAGAAAGACAAATTTCGAAATACCAAGGGGCAGTGTAATATTTTGAAGTCGCATTATGCTGGAAGGCAAAACAGATTTGATTTTGTTTCCTGTAAGTGCAACGGCTAGAAATTACGTGGACTAAGTGTTGGAACTCATAGTGAGACTCTGGTGAGGCGCCCACGGTGAGAATATCACTTTTATGCAAGACAATGCTCCTCCGCATACCAGCAACAATATTATCTTGAATCAAAGCATATCGCTATTTTGGATTGGCCAGCTTGCTGTCCAGACCTAAATCCCATTTAACATTTATGGGATAATCTCCAAAAATTATTTCTTGCCATGATAATACAAGAACACTACAACAGCTCATCCAAGCCGTCACAGAAGAGTGGCACAATATCACCCCAGATGAGGCCGAAAACCAAATCCAAAGCATGCCTAGACGGATTCAGGCGCAAATGAGGGCAAGATCAGGTCTTTTGTTTTCTTGTATTTGTTTCTTTCTCAAATTAAACCTTAATCTATTTCTTTTTTTAGTTGAAATATCTCGAAAAGGATCAATTCTAACAATCCTTCGAAATTTTTAGAATCCCTGAGGTATTCAAAGTATCGGGTGATTCCATATGAATTTGATTGTTTGTATTATAAGTTCAATAAGAGAAGTTTTTTGGAAAAAGCAAGAACTATGTTCCTAAGTTGTAAAATGAAATCAATAAACATTCAATAAAGTAACAGAGTAGTTGAATGTAAGTACAGTACTTCAAAGTTAGTACTCATATCTCTTATTTCATCAGCAGAAATATAATCCGAATAATAGAAAGGGAAGAAAACATTATTACAGCTTGTATATATGAGTCTAACGATGACCATTAGTTGAACTCACCTCATTCTTGTAATGAATACAGGGGCCAGTTCCAGGGGTTCCCACAGGCCGAGATCGGAATGTGTGACGTCACGCCACCCCTCGTACTTGATTAGAGAGCAGGACGGCCTCGGTACATCTGCAACAAGAATTTCGCGTTTTAATGCATATTCATGCTGTCTAAACGAGCTAACTAATTAGATCTCGTATACTTGTCTCTGTGCTCGGTTTTGCTTGGATTAGACTGGGAAGTGCGAGTGGATATATGGGAATTTTTCACCGAACGTGGAAAAATAGATGAAATTAATGGAAATTTATACAGTGAGGTAGAAAGGGTCCTACTGAGGTTGGAAAGAGAGCTTGTATCAGAAATAGTTTTAGATGTTTAAATTTATTATATAGAGATATATATGTTGTTTTTCAGTTTTTTTCGTGTTTTTAGAACGACACCAATGTAACTGGTGCCATGGAGCAACAGGTAGCTGCTTGGCAACGTTTCGGTCGTTCTCTTGCTGCCATTGTCTAGAGAAATGAACCACCTCATGAAAAATGAAGTGATAATCGAACATCGAGCAATAAAGGCTCATCATGCAATTCAGATCATATAATTAAGATCGGTCAAGACCATTTCTCGTTAAAATTTTTACTTTCATTAATTCCATCATGTATGTCATCAAATTCATCATTCAATAACTCCAAGATTCTTAGAATAATATACACTAGTTTCGTGATTTTACTTTTTCAACAAAAAGATTCGAATATTATATTATATATACACCCGATATATATTTTTATAAACACCTCAAAAAGTCTAGGGAACACTTACCAATATCTTTAAAATATGAATTTGATGATACGACTTTATAGAAATCTTTCGGTTTTGTTAGGATGTATTGTATATAATGTATTCTCAAGAAAACAAAATAATATTTGACTTCTCCAAAGCACCTATTATGAAAACAAATTTGAAATTTGAAAATGACGAAATTTGGTAAAACACAGAAAAAAATCCTGAGCTAATATTTTCGGAACGATATGGAAGCACTTATATTTTTCTGTACCCAGAAGGTCCACCTCTGTTATTAATGACACTTTGGCATCGTCGCGGCATGCTCAATATTAAATTGTCTATTACATTTTGGCCTAAGTTATTCCAAGCCCCCTGAACTGATAATCGAAGCTCCTGTTCATGATGGAAGACGTTTTGACGCAGGAGATTTCTTTTTAGAGTGTCCCACACATGCTCGATGAGATTTAGATCTGGGGAGCAGGATGGCCACGGTGGAAGATCGATATCATTCTCTTCAAGAACGTTTAAGACAACTCTTGCACGTTGCACGTTGAAGAGTGGATTTCGATCCATTGTTTGGAGATACGGTACCACTACAGGTAAAACCATCTCATTTGCGTAAGAATTTCCCGTGAGGTTGTTCTGTATGAAAACGAGGTCAGTTCTTCCACCAAGGTGTATACCTCCCCAAAACATCACTGATCCGCCTCCCTGTCTAACAACTTCTCGAGCATGCTGGAGGCGGTTTTGCTTTCCAGGTTCCCTCAATACTCGAATTCTTTCCGAATCGGGATAATAACTAAATCTAGATTCATCACTGAAGAGAACTGTGGCCCACCTCTCTTGATCCCAGTTCACGTGTTCTTGGCACCAAGCTAAACGAGCAGCGCGATTTCCATGGGTCAGTTGTGGGACGTCTGGAGGGGAGTTGACCTTCGTGCAGTCGATTTCTTACAGTTTGGTCGGAAATTTGTACATTATGAACTCGTGATAGCTCTTGAGATAATTGAGATACTGTAGTACTACGATCTCTTCTGGCCCAAGACGCCCAAGACCAAAAATCGGTCTTGGGCGTTCTTCTACGCTACCTGTTTCATTGAAACGCGACCATAAACGGTTTATGACACTTGGGCCACTTCCCAGAACCCACAACGGGATATTACCCGTTGTGAGCTCCCAGCTTGGAGCATGCCAACATCTCTTCTCTAGTCAAATGTCGTCTTTCCATGGTCGAATCACAAAACTTGAATCTTTTATTTGTGCTTACAGCAGGAACAAAGTGCCAACTAGCTGATTTCAAACACTGAATACATGAAATGATTATAAGGCAGCGTCGCATCTGCTGCATTTTTAGTTAGATATTCAGAAGTGTTGCCAAGACTTTTTTGAGGAAACGCCCCAAGCTATAACTTCTACAATTCTTGAACGATTTCATTGAAACGAAAACCGAATTCACCTTGAATTAACCCCATATTTCAAATTGTCTTTGTGTACTTCTTGAATTTGGAGTACTCTGCCAGAAAAAGTATTTATTCATTATATATACCTATAAATTATGGGGAAGATGGCATTATGGCTGCTTCGTTATAGTAGAGGATGGACATCCTCTTTCTATACATCGACCTTCTGGTCGAGTCAGGCCTAAAATGTTATGTAACGACTTTATACTTATATCCTAAGGAGGGTATATTAAACTCCTAACCTGAAACTTCCGGACCGACAACTCTCATGCATTTCGTTTTAAAAACCCTGGAGGAGGTTAGATGGATCACTCAGGATTATTGTGCTATCGCGGAAAGCTCTAAGTGAGCGTCTATACTACTTCCACAAAGGTAAATCAACTGATCTGGCACTCAACACTCTGTCCGCTGAGGCAGTTTCTATGGTTATAGAGGGTGCATCTAATGTACAAGAGAAGCACCAAATATTATTGCGGAATGGTTTTGCTACTGCCTACGTGAAAAAGGATGTAGTCACTTTTGTGGTTGACAGAGGTCTTCCTCAAGATGAGCCCAATTGATAAATGACTTGCTTTCAATATTCGGTGCACTGGACTATTATGTACAATGATGATATACTCATTCTTGCTGGATGAGATGACAACATTTCCGACAGACTTCAATTGGCTATTTCAGCTGTCCAGAGGTGTTTGTTCCAGTTGGGTAGGAACAAAATATCTGGGGGTTATCTTGCCTGTGAAGTGATCACTGGATCATTCGGCTCCACACGTAGTGCAGCCACAGAACTGATACTGGGCCTTGCAGCTCTTCACGTGGCAATTAGAGGAGCATCTAGAATGGCTAACTCAAGATTACATACCTTTCTCGAAAGGGGACAGATATGTTCCCGACGCTTAACAGTCTGAACGAACATGGTATTGCCATTAGATCATTCCTAACAATTAAGCATTGGCCAGATCCAAGGACCGTTTACTTGAGGGTTACGGTTGAGCACAGACGGCTTCAAAACTGCCAAATGGTATACGGTCAAGGTATTGTCAACGAACAGTCTTTCTATTTTTTTGGGTTAGCGAATGTTTTTCAAGTAGTATTATTCTCCATTGATCACTGTGCTAACTTTCTGCTTATGGAAGGATTAACAAGAAGATCACTGAAAATCATTATGGATAGCCAAGCTGCATTGAAGTCATTGCTATCCGACAACTGCACGTCACTTATTGAGCAGGGTGTAACCCTCGCCAAACTTGGGAAAAATAAATGAGCTCCATCTTATATGGGTCATGGTCCACTGAGGACAATGGGAGGGCAGACTTATTAGCCGTTTGACGGCTAACGCTTCGAATTCCTCTGTAAGCCGGATGTATGGGAAAAAAACCGGTAGTTGGACTGGAAGGTACATGTTCACTTGCTGATCCTCACAGATCTCAAACACTCAGTGTACCATCCAATGCAAGAACCATGACTAAGCATAAACCCTGCAGGCTAGACCTGAGATTTCTTATTGCCATATTAACGGGCAATCTAACCCCAAAATTTCCTCAATAAATTAGTAATAAGAAACAAATACTGTGTTTTAAGGAATTTTACTTAATAATTGCGATTCGTAACGCGTTTAACTACACCGTAGCTTCTTCAGACGAATGAATGTACAGAAAATAGGAATGAGAATATAAATACAAATGTTCCTAAGTAATTGGGTTGCTCCTTCTTAAGTGGTTATTGATGACAGGTATATCCAATAAAATTAAGGAATAGATTGCTCCCTGAAGAGATTCAATAGAGGTGTAGGGCTTAAATCGACTTGTTCATCGATGAGTCTACCTGAGTGTTTGTGTTTGTTGATTTCTAAAGTTTCCCAAAGATCTTCCAATATTTATTATCTGTATTCAAAATTTCAAACTGTGCGTCGAAACAGTGACTATTTTCTAGGAGATGATTCTCGTAATTTGAATCTGATTCTTTATTTGAAAAACTGCGTTTATGTTCTGATATTCTACTATTAAATTTTCTATGTGTTCTACCAATGTAGAAATTATCACAGTCATTGCAATTCAATCTATAAACACCTGATTTATTGTTTTTATCTGATTTGGTTTTATTCTTTTTATATATTTGCCTAAACTATTATTAGTTTGGAAAGCTATGTTGAAATTAGTGTTACTCAAGAATGATTTCAGTTTCTCACTTGTAATGCCAACGTAGGTTAAGGTGTTGAATTTTTGTTTCAATTTATCGACAAGGTAAACTTCATTCAAAGCGATTCTACTTTATTTTTATTTAAAATATTATTTATCAGTTTAGGATTGTAACCATTATTTTTGGCAATTTGTTCAATCAAATTTAATTCTTTGTTGAAATTTTCTGGTGATAACTGGATGTTAATCAATCTATGAATAAGACTGTTGAATGCTGACATTTTATGTTGATAAGGATAACACGATGAGTTATGTATTATAATCTCTGTATGTGACGGCTTATGGTAAATCGCGAAAACATGTTTTCCATTTCCACAGTACTTGTTTTTTATTGTTGATAATGGAAAGCCTCCCAAATTCAAATGTCAATGAATTAGTCTTGATTCATGAAGTTTATGTGAGGAAGCGATAGAATCAATAGAATAAGTCATGTGAAAATGCCCAGTAACTGCCAGAATCAGTAATGAGAGAATTGAATCTAATAAAATCTCATTTAGCTTTCACTCAAAAATCTAATAGACTTTACAAAAAAGACGGAACTAGTAGGCGAAAATTTGAACAGAGTTAGCCTATATGGACCACTGGGTTACAATGGCAGAGCTGTCAATCACAAAATGGCAGATTATCAAAATCGACCATGAAGGACATTTTGATAATAAAGGGATGGCTTACCATCAAAATTGTAGAAAATCGACCAGAGATTTTCGGAAAAATACTGACATACAATTCAGCAACCATTATACATCAATCTAATCACGTAAGCACTTAATGAATGAACTCTAATGCTAAGCATATTTAATAGAACAAATGATTAATTATTAAACGTGGCAAAATGTTCTACGCTCTCAAGTCAGCTTAGTAATTTTTCGCGCGAATAATATATCATACATATATGAAGTTTCAAATGAGGTAAAAATGTGGAAAGCACATCTACATCATGTAAAAAACCTGTTAGCAGTAAGACTCTATTGTTGAGGAACGAGATGTAGAAGAAACGAATATGCAAGCGCCAGAGTCACTTTCAAATTAAACTGAAGAACTGCATACATCAAAATGCAACTGTTCAACCATTTTTAGTTTCTGAAAAGTGAATAAGTTTGCTTAGAAAACTTCACGAAAGAACAGTTCGTTAAGGCCATGTCATGTGAAACGAATAGTCTGTTATCACAGAAATATCCACGCTTCAAGTGCATCTCGACGACGAGTACATGTCAAAATAATACATTTTGATAACAATCTGTTGCTCGTACAAGCCCTATTCCTGTGGGAAATGTACTTACGCATTCCAATTCTTTCCACTTCAATTAAGAACTCATTACGTCGAAATGACACTTAGTTATCACTTCTCCGTTGTTAATTCTTGGGAGTTTTTTACGGTTGGATAGACACTCATGGAATAAAATTGTAAACTTGTTATGGTCTGACAACATCACCTGGACAATCTTCACTTGCTAGGAATTATATTTTTCAACTATACAAGCAATAATTTTATCATGAAACTAACAGTGGAAAAATAATTGTCGAATTTGTTCACAACTACATGAACTGTGACAAGAAAATAACACTCAATATCGAAGATTCAGATCTATTCAGATGAAGTTTAGGTATGTCGAAGAATAATCTTTCCAGTAATCCAACAGCCTTAAGGAATACTTGAGAATAATCTATACTATTAAAGTCGTAATGCCTTTTTCGGGTATAATCCGAGGGGATAACGGTAGTTTGAACTGGGCGGGAAAGAAGTGTGTCGGAAAATCGGGGACCAAAGGCCCCCGCTATTATTTTACTTCGGAGGGGAAGGCTCTGAGAAAGGTTCGTGCCAAATTTGAAGCCCCTAGCTCGAACGACGGTGCCCTGAGGATATTTTGAAAATTTTCGCCGAAACCGAAAGTCAAAACGGCGAGATTTCGTCGGAATCGGAAACTTCGGTCTTTCGGAAGGTGTTCAGAACGAGCGATCGAGCTAAAATTCAGAAAGAAAGCCCCGAAAAAGCAAGAATGAAGAGAGTTTCCGAGATTCAAAGGCAAAATCGTCGGGACGACGCAACAAGAGTTGCGAACCCATCTGTTCTGGAAAAATCCGCGCCCATAATCGAAATATTTCGTTCAAAATGAATCGTTAGTCTGTTTCGGATAGAATGCCATTACGTGGTCATTTTTCCCCCTTCAAACTTGGTGTTCGCGTTCTCGATCCTATCAAAATCGTATTTTCAGGGAATTTTCAAATAACTACTTTTTTCAGTATACTCAGCTATTTTCTTTTACTCAAAATGTATACATTTCTTTTTGATTTAGTGGTTATGCCGAAAAATAGTAACGGTCGTTGGTAGAAATAAGGCACCGTTGAAAACTTCCTAAGTCACTCTTTTCCGACAATCTTTCACTGTTAGAAATATCGACATGAACGAAAATCGGGCTTACTTTTTCGTTCGGTTAAATTACCCTACATTCAACTGAGATACTTCATCGGTATCAATTGATTCGAACATATTTTCTATCGGTGAAGAAAGATTATCGTTTTTTTTCGAAAATGCTACCATCTCAATAAACTAAATTATGCAGAAAGTACAAGCTGCAAAGAAGCGGGTCCTTCCTGTTCCACTTTACTTCAAATATGATGAACAAAGAAACAGTTGACATCAATTAGAAATTGACGTTCACGCTCGACTAGGTTTAGTTTCTACTGCGTATACACGGGGAGCAATTAAATAAATCCAAACTTGCTTCCACCTTGGAAATAAGCCGATTTCAAAATTATTAACTATAATGTTTGTTCTTCTCAATTTCCTTAATCAAAAACACTTGATCCGTAAAAAGAGTTGCTCATTATGTTTGACTAGTGTTATATATCCTATACAGTGAGGCTAATGGTAGATGAATGGTGGTCCTTTTAATCAAGATGGTTTAAGCACAAATCATGCATAATGGTTTAGCTACCCTAATACTGTAGTGACAAAGAGTTAAGTGAAAATAGGTTTGCAATATAATTCTTTGCCTTGTTCTACCTTCAGATCAATCATATCAGTTATATGGTGGAATATTCTGTGAACATAAGTTTCTGTTTTCATGCTCAGGTACATACTTTCACTACCTCATGTACTTTTGCACAAGGTGGTAGATTCTTGAAACGTTTTATTTGGTAATCTTCTACGAATTCGCATCTAGTGGTCTCATAACAACGGCACTTATTTAGTTGACATTCAAATCTTGTAGTAAATATTGCGTCGTCAACATGAAAAATCATTTTCATCAAGCTGTTTTCCAATTTGTACCCTATTTTAAAGGCCTGCTGTCTGATGGTTCAGTATTTCTGAGGATATGGAAAAGCGTTTCACCCTTGAAAATGGGTTCAGGTCGTCTTCATGCCTAAACCGAGCAAGATCCTTTATAGAATCGCCAAAGATTTTAGACCAATCAGTCTAACCTCTATCCTACTGATGAACTTGGAGAGACTACTCGAAATATATCTTAAGGAGAATGAGTATACTATGTGAGGCTATATCGATGAAAAACTGGAACAAAGCAAAGTCAATCTTGAAGTATTCCAAGTCATAGAAGGAGCTTTTGACAACAAAGTTCATAAATCTATAAACAGAGTTATGGTTAAATGAGGAATAGATAACACCATATTAAGATGTATAGGACGTTCGGTATCGACCAGCCATCTCCAGGGGCACCTCGGCGGGTCGACTGTCTTGGGGACCGCCTATCCTTTAGAACCATGTGCTGGACGGGCTCTTGGCGGGCTTCGCTAGTACTCGGCGCTTTGCGATGGGTTATGCAGGAGATCTCCTACTCCTTTTTTGTGTGATAAACCTCAGCACCTCGCTACGAATGACAGAGCAATGGTGCACAGAAAACGACCTGTCCGTTAATCCCTCTATTCAACGAGGTAGTAACACTAGTAAAGAAATTAAATATCTGCGAGGCTGGACATTAATCCATATTGAAGCATCACACCGAACTGATCTTTCCAAAAGAAAGATCCATTGAAAGCCATTTATCGTTTTGACGAATTCTATAAGGTCGCTATTGAACCAAAAAGAATTTCGTCTAGGTCTCATACTCTATTCATCCCACAGGGCCTCACCTGGTTAACAGACGGGTCAAATACTGTGACGGATACAGTATCTATTCTTAGATATATGAAGGAAAACCTACACAGAAACTACAGAGACGCTTACATCTACACGTGCTCTGATATCTGAAAGATCAAGGGTTACAGCCAACGAATGCAAAAGAGCACTACGACAACTCAGTACCATAAACAGAGTTATTCTGTTCTGGTGCCCAGCCCATCATGGTATGGAAGGAATTGAGAAAGCAGACAGACCTGATTGGACCAGAACTATTTCTGACTATCCCATGAACCCTCATGCTCCCGTTCTTTCAACACTGGAACACTAAGAGGTCCTGAACTACAAGACCAGCATTTCGGGTTAGAGGCAGTCAAAAAAGCTCATAAAATGGCCCCAATCAAGGGAGAGGGTACATGAACTATTGTCCCTTGACCAAAGTATATTTGGATGAAAGTTGACCTTCTAACAGAAAATTATTTCAGGAAACATCCACACGACAGGATTGTCGGAAATCTGCTGAGGTTGCCGAAAAAATGATGAAACTCCGTATTGGAAAATAAGACACTGAAACACCTAGTTCCCGGATTATCGAGGGGGGGCCCCTATAAACAATTTCGTAAACTTCATCAAAAAGTTTCTACAAGACTGTTAACGACAACACACTACGGCAAGTAAAATGAACCAAATGGCCTGAATACTGCCCATGAGGGTACCGTGCATGAGGAAAAAAAAGAAAAGGGAGATGGTTCAGAAATTTCTGAAGATATAGAAACAATCCAGGGATTAGTACATCAGTTAGATTGAAACTATATGAAAGCGTATCATAGGCAGAACTTATCGCTGAAACCACGTTACATCTGATGATACTGCTCTTTGCTCCATTTTCTGTATTTTAGCGTTGAGAAACTTCCAAATCACTCTGTACAGATTTAGATCGAGCAATAAAACGTCGCCTGAATGACGAGTCCTTTGGTTTATCGGGTAACGAAGAGGCAGATCGATTGGACCAATTGTGTCGGACATCTTCTTGTGGAACCATAACCTCGATTAGGTATACCATTCCAAACTGTTACGCAGACAATACAGGACAGGATCAACCCTAAACTCAGCTCTGGCTGAATCACGACAGCTTTAAATATTCGGAAACGTTATGATAGACGTATTGAGCCATGATACCTGATGTTTAACTGCGACGAAAGGTGTTGGAGATGGTGTCTACGGTCGAGGTGTCATCTAGGAACAGTCAATCTGTCATGGTGGGTATGCAACTGTCTTTCAAGAAGAAATATTCGCCATTGACCACTGTGCTTACCTCTTGCCTGCGGGATTATTAACAAATAGGTCAATCAAAAACCTCACCGATAGCCAAGCTGCACTGAAAGCATTGGCATCCGATACCTGTACTCCACTTATGTTGCAGGAATGTCGCTATACCCTTGCCAAACTAGGAGAGCGGAGAAGGCTCCGTCTAATATGAGTTCCTGGCCACTCAGGCATTTAGGGAAATGAGAAAGCGGACTCATTGGCTGCTCGAGGAACTAACCTGGAGTTCATAGGACCCGAACCTAAGCTCGGAGTTCCCTTGGAAACTGCAAGGATGTAAAACGACCGATGGCTGGACTTGAGGGTACGTGACCATTGGATGAGCCTCCAAGGACTCAGAAACGCTCGACGTGCCATCAGTGGACCTTCCACTACAAAAGCCAAGGCCTGGCTCAAGCTCTCTAGGTTGGAACTGAGTGTTTTAACTGCCATTTCAAGGGGGCACTGTCACCTCAGGATACACCGAAATGAATTAGGATTTGTTTGAGAAACCTTAATATAGGCTATGTGAAGAAGATAAGGAATCAATGGAACATGTTATGTGCCAGTGCCGAGCAACGGACAGGGTCAGGATGGAAGAACTTGGATCTCGCAAACTGAAGCTGACTGAGCTCATTAAGCTCTCACCCACGAAACTCGTATCCTTTACGAGAAGGATGGAGCTCGTGGATGAAATTTAGGACAGACTGTGTCACAATAGACCACTGGGTCACAGTGGCTGGGCTGCTAGGCAGCCCTCATTCAGATAGTAGATAATATCTATTTATCTAACTGAAAGATCTTGTTGGTATTCTTTCAGATCACAGCAGGCTAAAGCTATCTTTGCAGAGGATCGATCCTAGTGATGAGGATAAATGCACACCCTGCTTGAAAGTGGGTGGGAAGAAAAAACACGCCAATTCAGAATGTCCAGCAGTCAAGTAGAATCAGATAAAAGTTTTAACCAGGATAAACCTTGAATACAACGAACTGAAGAATGAGTTTTGAATAAGATAATTGACTTTAAAATTCTGTACCCTTTCGAGAAGCTGTGATTCAGATATAATGATGGACCACAAGTATCCACAAGGGTTCAGTAATCGCCCTCTCACTACTATACCATGATCATCTTGAACTGAGGCTGTTTTCCTTGATGACTCCTGCTATTTAGATCTCATCAAATAAACCACAATTCCTTTATATTCTCAAGAATAGTCAGAATCTGTGTAGTAGAAGAAGGTGATACCCTAATGTCAGCAAATGCAAACATTGTGATCATGTTAGAAAGAAGCAGAAGTCTGAATGTTAGAAATTATGGAAACTATGGAGCAATCAAATTTACATTAGAATGGAATCAGAAATTACAAAAGCATCAGAAACAATGTAATATAACAGAGGAGACCAGTGTATATCTTTATATAATTGTAAGTATATTTGGTTAGCTTCGAATTTTTGACCATCCATCTTTAGAGCTTTTTTCCAACCGTGGTTTCACATTTTCATAGCTGAAAAGACAGTTATTTGAATCTTCAGACGAGAAGAATTCTCTTTCAAAGGACCGTCTAGTCTGATTAAAAATTTTAATTGGAAACGTGCGATTCAACTCCGATGTAATTTATTGAAACAATAAAGTTTCCGCAAGGTAATAAGATGCCAGAGTGGAATTCTGGATGTGAAAGCCGGATTTTTAAGGATTAGTCTGGTGAAAAAGTTCGGGCCAGAATTGAATTTCCGGAATTTCGGATCCGATTACGGAAATTCTCCGAATCGGGCGTATCGAATGCTGATCGAATATCAGAAATTATGTGCAAGTTTTCCGTTTTCGGCGAAAGTGAATTTTTCTGTAATCAAACTTCCTTGAAATTTATGAACAAGGAATACAAATGCATAAAATGTGAAGAGATTACGTTGATACTATAACACACTGCATACAATAAGTTTGGTGTATCGAAATGTTATTGCAATATTGTGTTAAACATGCTCATGTTATTGTTTTTCGTACTTTTCATCATTGCGTATACAAAAAGTTATATATTCATAAATTTTCCACAATAATCATATTCATCGTCAACCAGAACATCATAGTAGTGGTACAATCTGGTCAAATGTCATGAATAGAAGTAATAGACTGCAGTTTCGGTCTCGTTTTACCTCGTCAGTATTGCAATCCGAATTACAACATCAGGCCAGACTGCCACCTACTCATCTCAATCCTTTGAAGCGCATCAAGTACATGTACACTTATTCTTCTATCTGCGCCACCGAGAAATGATCAAAACAAAGTGAGGATCAAACAAAAATCTTCACGAAGTCATACCAGTTCGAGAATCTAGCGTAGCGTTACACATTGTGTCTGCAAGATGCGATCCGTCAAAAAGCTAACGCTCCTTGTACCTGTCTGGTCGTTAACCATATGTACATGATAACTCAGAAATGATTTCATGCAAAATTTATCCCTGTATCATATACTTTTACTGATTCAACGATAATTTCAAAATTCATCATCTGGGAGAAATAATTTCATAACAAATTTGATTAAAATTAGTTGAGACATATAAAACCATAAACGATTACAAATTGGGTAATCAACCAAAGTGTCAAATTTTTCGCGATAGAACTAGAACCAACCAACATTCATAATAGGGGGGTGAGATAGTATTGATTTATGTGAAAGACGGTTTTGTAGTATGCTAGAAGGCTAACGATAAGATTCAGCGGTTTTGCATCAATAAAAGAGTGGTATTTTGATTCTATACGCGTTTGCTAAACCTTTTCGAATGTTTCAAGTCATGCTGATGTTGCCAGAATAAGCTGAGTTCAACAATCATTCTATCCGCTAAAGCCAGCTAAGTATTTCGAAATGTGATACCTTAACAAGGTTTCGATCCCAATGGAGGAAAAGTGGCGCAAATTTTCGGATGTCGATATTTCTGTCCGTTACTTGAGGATCCCGAAAGACTCGATGTCCAAACGGGTTCCATTCTTATTGACTTCAAGTCTGTTGAAATTATTCGGTAATTCTATTATATCTTCAACCTATAGTACATACATAATAGTAATAGCTGTATTTATTTCTCACATATATAGTGCACCTCGTTCTAAAACACTTAAGTGTTGGACTATCTTTCACATTACGTGGTAAACCATTGTACATTCCCAGTCAATTAATGAAAATCTGATTTTTCGCAAACCTAGTGTTTGTCCGAGGCAAACAAAATTTTGACAATTCCTTGTACTATACTCATGGAAATCTTTATTGAAAGTAGAACCATCCACCAAATGTTTTGGCAGGAGGTGATGCAACATTCTATAAATAAATACAAAAACACTTAGACATTTTGTTTCACGGATAAAAGCTTCCATTTTTCCAACATATATCGAACAGAAGTATAATTATCACAGTCTAGAATATAGCGCATAGCTTTATTTTAAATAATCTGAGATCTAGCTATTTCCTTCTCTTTGAACATATAAATAATTGTAGGACAATACAGTTTGCTAAACCTTTTCGAATGTTTTAAGTCATACTGATGTTGCCAGAATAAGCTGAGTTCAACAATCATTCTATCCGCTAAAGCCAGCTAAGTATTTCGAAATGTGATACCTTAACAAGGTTTCGATCCCAATGGAGGAAAAGTGGCGCGAATTTTCGGATGTCGATATTTCTGTCTGTTACTTGAGGATCCCGAAAGACTCGATGTCCAAACGGGTTCCATTCTTATTGACTTCAAGTCTGTTGAAATTATTCGGTAATTCTATTATATCTTCAACCTATAGTACATACATAATAGTAATAGCTGTATTGAAGTGCACCTCGTTTTAAAACACTTAAGTGTTGGACTATCTTTCACATTACGTGGTAAACCATTGTACTTTCCCAGTCAATTAATGAAAATCTGATTTTTCGCAAACCTAGTGTTTGTCCGAGGCAAACAAAATTTTGACAATGCCTTGTACTATACTCATGGAAATCTTTATTGAAAGTAGAACCATCCACCAAATGTTTTGGCAGGAGGTGATGCAACATTCTATAAATAAATACAAAAACACTTAGACATTTTGTTTCACTGATAAAAGCTTCGATTTTTCCAACATATATCGAACAGAAGTATAATTATCACAGTCTAGAATATAGCGCATAGCTTTATTTTGAATAATCGGTCTAGCTGTTTCCTTCTCTTTGAACATATAAATAATTGTAGGATAATACAGAAAATGTGGCAAAACAATGTTATTGTAAACCAAAGATTTGGTGAATTCACTCAAATATTTTCTGATTCTTCCCAGAAAACCTTCCTTTTTGCTTACTTTTTTACAGATATAGTCAGCATGCTTTGTGAATTTTAAGTTGTCATCAATTACTATTCCTAAGTATTTGAACTCAGTAACATTTTCGATGAAATAATCATTAACTTTAACACCATAGCTTCTTTCATTCTGTTTTTTTTTGTATCATCATGATTTAAGTCTTTTCCAGGTTCAATTCGATCTTCACTCCAAGTGAAAAGGATTTTTATTTCGTTGTTGATGGTTTGAATTACATCGTCTATATTGTCGCTTATAAAATAGATGCAAGTATCATCTGCAAACATCTGAACTTTGCAGTTCCTAAGAATCCTTACAATGTCGTCAATATAGAGTGTGAAAAGTACGGGGCCCAGTACAAACCCCTGGGGTACCCCCCAATTCACTAAAATTTCCTCCGATATGTGATCCTCAGCCTTGACCTTCTGTTTCCACCCTTCTAGGTTAGGTCTGAACCATTCCAGAACCTTACTCCTCAGACCCATTTTTTGCAATGTAATCTTCTGTCCGTTGTTTCAAACGCTCTTTTGTAATCCAGGAACACTACACCGACAAGCAAATTCTCATCCAATGCCATCTTCCACTCCATCAACACACCCTGCACAGGAGTTGTTCTTTCGAAAACCTGCTTGTTGTTGACTCAGAATGTTATTCTTATCAATGAAATTTGTGAGCTGTTTTTTGACGACTAATTCTAGGAGTTTCTCATAAGGAGGCAGAAGATTGATTGGCCGGTACTCTCCCGCTGAATTAGTAACTGGCTTCTTTTTAATCGGTACAATGGCTGATACTTTCCATGACTGGGGAACAATATCGTCTTTGAGGGACAGTGTCCTCTTGGCCCGATGAAACATCACACACTTTACAGTTCATTGTTCTGCCTTCCGATTAACCTTTGTCCTAACTACTCAGTAAATCCAAAATTTACTTCATTACCTTTATAGCTCACGATACAAAAAGACTGAAGAACTTCACATTTAACAGTTTTTGCAAATTTAAAAAGTCAAATTTCATCCACCAACCGAATAATAGTCGGATCACGTACAAGCACAAAACATCGACGATGCCATATGTGCATGACTACCTTCGCCCCATGTGCAGAGCATATCTGGAGCTCTTCCAATTTTAGTGTTGGCAGATTTCTTAACGAACCGAGCTTCTCGAATTTTGACACTAAAGTGAATAAACTTGAAAGAGCTACTGTGGCTACCGAAATGAAGTTCTGTTTGCCATGATGATTTAGTATTAATATCTGAATATTAAACAACAGATTGGACATATGCTGCCCAAATGACCGCAACAGTCCATCAATATCGACTCGTTTCTGGAAAATCATTCATTATTGTATGTTTTATAATATTGACAGATTGTCTGTCTTAATGAAACACCCTTTATACTCACCTGGCATTCATTCTACTCTGAGAACTCATTACTACCAATTGGAGTTAATCTAAGTCAAAAACCTTTGAACCCAACTTTCACAATGCAGCCTTTATTTCGCAGAGTATTGTGCCACAGACATCAGCGAAAACAAAGAAGGGAAAAGTAAAGCCCTTAATCATCACATGTCTTCAGCGGAATTACTCATCCACATAATTGGCATTGTAAACTTCTCCTTATTGAAAAAGTACTTTCCCCAGAGTGCAGAATGTGATTTCCGATCCTAACTGAACTGAAACTCCGTCCAAGTTTCTTCTGATGGAAGTGGGATTACGACAGTTTATTGTATTTTTAATTTGGGAATAAACGTCGAGGGAAACAAAAACTAATCGAATCTTTCTCTCCTCTCAAATTTAGAGACTTGAATTCCTCGGATTGCAACTGAATGAATAACAATAAAAGTAAATTGCTTTCTGAATTGTTCTCCATCAATTGATTTTAACAGGTTTATTGTGGAGAGATTGGGAAAATTGCCATTGGAACGGTACAGTTTCAGAAATTCAATCCGCTGGTATACAGAAATTGACGTTTGAATCTCTCTTGATATTCCACCATATGATTATTATGTTATAACCATTGGTATTAGTGAATTTTTCTATATGATTGATTAGCATCTCATTGTTCTTTTGTGATGATTTTCCTTGAAAGATATGAAAACCAAAGAAAATATTAACAAAAACAAATTTTTGTCCGAAACTATGGAACCGTTTTTAAGAATCAGAATTATATTAAAGTATGAAACCATTAACGCTTAAACTTATGAATGTAAGGTATTAATTATCATTTCAACCGATATAACAATTTGCATCCAATCAAGCGCTGAGTTATTTATTTATAATTAAATGAATAGTATCACCCTCTGTTGAATAGATAATTTATTATTAAGTAGAGCAGGGGTGCTCAAACGGTCGATCGTGATAGACCAGTTGATCACGAGTGAAAAAATACTTAGGGAGTTTTAACTCGACGAGTTGCCTATATATATGTTCATGCAATCAAACTGATTTCATGAAAAAATATAAATCCACCACCCGGTAATTAATACCATTGCCAGGCAATGATTATAATCGAAACATATCCTGGAATAATTATATATTAGGATAACGTTAAATGTTATGAGAATATATCAATCTACCAGAATATATACATACTATAGCATCATCATTCAATGATATCAATGTACCAACGAGTAGTGTAAGAGGCTTTCTCCCCGGAAAAATCCAGTGTACGGACCTTAGTCAAGTAACACTGAATATTACTCATTAATAGTTTCCTTTGTGTGAAGTGGTGAACGATCGAATAGAATACTGCTCTGAATATAAATATGATAAAATTGTCAGTTAATTATGTTACATTTATATTAACAAATAAATAAAATATGAAATGAGATTCTGAACAGTATAAACTAAAGAGAAAACCTATGACTCTACCTCATCATTATTTTCGGAAAGAAACCTACGAAGAATATCACAAGATTTAATGACTGTTATCTTTTGTAACTGTTCAGACAAATTTTTCTTCAGACCCAAAATCTCAATACTTTTATGAAGATTCCTAGGAATAACACCTGTTGTGGAAATAATAATCGGTAGATTAAAAATTTTTTCTTTTCCACATTTTTTCAACTCGTCGCCAAGCATCATATATTTAGAATTTTTTCATTGTATTCATTTTATATATTATGTGTGTCGCGTATAGCAATATCAATTATATATGTTATTTGATTCTGTTTATCAGTAAGAATGATAACTGGTCTATTGTGTTTTCCAGCTCTGTTTTTATCAAAATAAAGTTTATATTTGTCATTTTCACAAATAATCTCAGGTTCATATTTGTAAAATTTTTTTTTGGGAATTAGGTCATGTTTAATTCCAAGATAAACATGAATAATATTAGTGACGGCCTTATGTCTTTCTAAATAATCTGTTGAAGCAAGGACTGAGCAAGATATATATATATATATATATATATATATATATATATATATATATATATATATATATATATATATATATATATATATATATATATATATATATATATATATATATAACGGTATAGAATTCCTCTTTTAATATAAATCACTTTAACAGTTTTCCTCTTTTCATATTATGTCCATCTTCCGGTATCAATCAAAATTAATTCGAAATCAAACAGTTTTAATTCAACATTAAAGGTTAATAATTATTCATAAGGATCACAGGTGGCGAGCATTGTCCGTATGTCTCGTAATTATTGTTTTATCGGCGCAGTAGATAAGATTCGTTACAGATTTACCATAATCGATCTAGTTTTCGACCTGAAAAGGGATAAGAAAATATTAGAATCAAAATTCAGAATTAGAATATTCCGTATCAAATTAATTATCGAATCTCAAAAACCCTTTTGATAAAAGGTGAGTGTTTATCGAGTCTAACTCCAATTGTTTCATACGTGAAAATAAACATTTTAGGGTTTCTTCTACCGGAGGCATAGCATTTCTTTTTCTTATACATACCTGCAAGAAAAGCATTACTGTTAATGCCTAGAATTCAATCCAATCCGATCAACTGGAGTTTTGGTTATCGTTCTGAGGACAGAATTTTCGAATACGCTTACCTACATTCAGCCACTCATCATCATCACTAAAAGCTGAAGCCATTTTGTTTCAAAGTACAGTTGTTCTATAGAACCTTCTCAAATCAAGGCCAGTATCAATCTACACTGTTATATTAATCAGTTCATCTTTCAACGCTAAATAATAAAGAAGAATTTGGTGTAACTTCAATATCGTATTACCTTCTCAAACATCTCCGTTTTCTTTTTATCATCTTTAGAGTTATATTATAAGTGGATTACTAACCCTTATTTTCCGTATATTATAAATTGCATTTCATTACGTATATTATATTCTCATCAAAATCATATTCTTCATTTACTGTTACCTAAAAGTAACACTGATTGTTTCTTGATTTTCAATCAGTCGATTCATATTAAGTTTATATTTCATAGCTTAAATCAAGTGGCGCCCAGTTCATTTTAATTATTCTTTTATTGGTACTAAGAGTTTTGTAAATTATACAACCCACTACCCAACTGTTCTCTGGCGAAAAGCTGCCAATAAGCGCAATTATGTAATACGTAAGAAATTACGTTACATAAAATTGGCGCCCAACGTGGGGCGGTAGTTCTATTTTTTTTCTGATTACTTTGCAATATTGTATGAAATTTTTTTGAATTATTGATTACTGTTATTGTATTCTATATTGATTGGATATTTTGAGTGTATTTTGTATTTTCTTATTCTTGATAGCTGTAATGCACCAAACTTTTTCTCTTTTTAATTTGTGTGATGATTGATTATCTTGATACTGTCAACATATGTGCTAGGTATTGCGGTTGTTGTTGAATTTATAATTTTTATATTTGTTGTGAATAATGGAAATCGAAATTAATCCTAATCATTTGTCGATTAATGAACTCAACTATGAATTGAGAATAAGGGCGTTGTATCATGTAGAGGACAAGATGAAAAGAGGAAAATCTTGCGTAGATTATTAGTACGTCAGAAAACTGTAAAAGACTTAGAGTTACACGATCCTGAATTTTCATTCACTACTGAACAGAACGAAATTAATACCACATTAGAGTCTATAACGCAACTTGTTATCGAGTTCGAAGGTAATAAAGAGGATTCGACTTTTAAAAGAGCGAAATCACGTCTATCTCACATTTCAGAGCGAATTTCACGTTTACCTATTATCGTTGGAGATGATGAAAAGAACGTTTGTCATTTAAAAATGAAGCCTTTGCAACTTGTATCAGTTTAGAAGCTGACTTATATGATAAAATCACTGATCAAGCACCTACTGTCAATAACGCATCTAGTATATCGAATTCTTGTATACACAGTGTCTCCGGTACATCACAGTCGTTACCAAATCCTCCTTACTATAAATCCATACCTGTTTATAAATGGGGTGAAACATTTTCTGGCGATAAGAGCACCTTATCTTCATTTTTAGAGAACGTAGAAGAGTTAAGAAAGGCACGACACGTAAGCAAAACAGAATTGTTCGAATCAGCTAGAGACTTATTTGTCGGTAACGCACGATGTTGGTTTCGACAGACTATAGGTAATGTTAAAGATTGGGATGCTCTTGTTGAGGCATTAAAATTAGATTTTAGGTCACCGTATCATGATGATGAGCTTTGGGAAGCTATAAAATGTAGAACTCAAATTAAGGATGAATCGGCCGTTATTTATTTTGCCAAAATGAATGAATTGTTCAATCAACTCACTCGAATCCCTGCGGAGAGCACTAGACTCAAATATATTAGAAATAATTTGATCCCTGAGTATCGTAAGGCGATAGCAATGACAGAAATTTCTTCCATTTCCGAACTTTACAAGCTAGTTAAACGTTTAGAAGACAATGATTATTTGGACATAAATATTTCGTTGCCCTCGACTAGTCGTGCTGAAACTGCGAAAGGTAATTTTTCAAATCCAAAAAGGATTCCCCGTACAATAATATTTCAAAACATTATAGTCGTTCACCCAAATTATTAACGATTGATAAAAAGATAATAATATTCCTGTTAACCCCGATGAATGCTGGAATTGTCATAAGAAAGGACATTTCTATAGTGAGTGTAGAGCTAGGAAAAGTAAATTTTGCTATCGTTGTGGATTACCTAACGTTACTGTTCGTACCTGCTCACAGTGTCAAAAAACTAATTTTGGGGCGAAACTAAAAGCCCGAGATTCGTCACAGTCGTTTCATTTGAGGGCTTCTGAATTAAATAATTTTGAAAATTTCCAAACTTCACGACTTTTCACTAAAATGACACACGATAATAGACCATACATCGAGGTGAAAGTATTAGACAATAAAATAGTTGGTTTGTTGGACTCTGGTTCCAATATTACAATTATCGGTAAAGGTGGCGTTGATTTAATACGACGTCTTAATTTAAAATTTTAGTCCAAGTTCGAAATTTGTACATACTGCTGATAATAAAAGGCAACATGTAACTGGTCTTGTACATTTGCCTATTGAAATTAACGAGGAGTGTCATCTTGTAGAAGCTCTGGTTGTTCCGAGCCTGAGTCATAATTTGATTTTTGGAAGTGATTTTTGCCAAAAATTTGCAATTAAAATAGATTATCTTGAGGGAAATTGGGAAATACAACACAATAATGTTTCCTTGGTAACGGTTACTTCAGTCGATTCAAAAAATAATCTGGACCATAAAAATAATTTATCCCCAAACCAAAAGGTTGTGATCAATGAGTTGTTACAGGCGTTTGAAGAAGTTAGCGGTGTAAATCGTCTAGGTCGAACGGATAAAATCTCTCTTACTATAGATACTGGCGACGCAAAACCTTTTAGACTGAAACAATATCCGATGTCTCCATATATGATGAAGATACTTAACGAGGAATTAGATGACATGTTGAATTTAGGTGTTGTTGAACCATCAAATTCACCTTGGTCTAGTCCGGTTATATTAGTCAAGAAGAAGAATAATGAATATCGTTTCTGCTTTGATGGGCGTAAATTAAATGAAGTTACTAAACACGATTCGTACCCTCTTCCTCGAATCGATTGCATATTAAGAAGTCTTACCGGAGCAAAATTCATTAGTACTATTGATTTAAAGAAATCGTTTTGGCAAATTCCGCTGGAACCACAATCAAGAGAAAAAACCGCCTTTAGTATACCTGGAAGAGGCTTATTTCAGTTTACAGTCGTTCCTTTCGGATTGCGAAATAGTGCGCAAAGACAACAGCGTCTTGTTGACAGTCTATTTGGTCCCGAATTCGAAAATAAAATTTTGCTTACCTCGATGACATTATAATTATATCTGGTACTTTTGAAGAACACGTTTACCTTCTAAAGCAGGTTATTGATCGTCTAAAACAAGCCAATATTACTGTTAATCTAAAAAATGTCAATTTTTCGAAATTCATTAAAATATTTAGGCTATATTGTAGATGAAAATGGTTTAAGAACCGATCCTGAGAAAGTATCTTGTATGGTTAATTTTTCGCGTCCGAATACAAGTACAGAAATAAAGAGGTTCGTGGGAATGTGCTCATGGTATAGAGCGTTTATCAAAGACTTCTCTACCTTACTTTCACCAATTAATGATTTACTGAAAGGCAAAAAGAAACGACAAGCTATTACGTGGACTCCTCAAGCTGAGGAAGCTTTTTTGAAAATAAAAGAGGCTCTAGTGGCATCTCCCATACTTACATGCCCTAATTTCAATATCCCTTTACCATACAAAGCGACGCTTCTGCAACCGATGTCGGTGGCGTACTCACACAATGTCATGACGGCGAAGAAAAAGTTATTGCGTATGCAAGCCGATCTCTCACAAGAACAGAAAGAAATTACACAGTTACTGAACGCGAGCTTTTGGCCTTAATATTCTGTTTGGAAAAATTCAGAGCCTATGTAGAAGGTGTTAAATTCACCGTCATAACTGACCATTATTCGCTTTTATGGCTAAATAAACTCACAAATCCATCTGGTAGACTTTCTCGTTGGGCAGTTAGGCTGCGACAATATGATTTTGAGCTTATACATAGAAAAGGCAAAGACAATGTGGTACCCGATTTCTTATCCCGCATTCATGAATCGCAAGAGATTAATGTAATATCCTTTTATGACGATGATTTTGACAATTGGTATGTTAGCATGCGTAATAAAGTTAAACAAAGGGCAATTCCTATCCCCAGTGGAAGGTAGAAGATGAAAAGCTCTACAAGTTCGTTCCGTCGAACATTCATGTTCAATCAAATATTTCTGAGTGGAAGGTAGTAGTTCCGAAAAGAAACGTAAGTCAATAATAGAAGCGTTCCATAACCCACCAACTTGCGGTCATCTCGGTGTTTTAAGACACTCTCCCGAATAAGTGAACTTTATTACTGGCCAAAGATGAGAGCCGATATTCTTAAATTCGTGAAAAATTGTAAAATTTGCGGAGCTAATAAAATTTATAACCAACCACGTTTAGGATTAATGGGGCAAGAGAAAATGTCCGTTTTCCTTGGCAAATTATCGCGTTAGATTTAGTAGGTCCTTTTCCCAGGTCCAAACATGGAAATACGTTTTTACTGGTCGTATCTGATTGGTTCACGAAATATGCCATTTTACACCCATTGCGTAAGGCTAGCGCTGAAAATGTCGTTAAATTTTTGGAATCAGATGTCTTTTAAAGTTTGGTATCCCACAGTTTATAATAGCTGATAATGGAACACAGTTCGCAGGGCGCGCTTTGAGGAATCTGGCCAGAGCATATAAAGTCCAGAAGATTTGGTTCACACCGGTATATTCACCTCAGTGTGATTTTGTTGAACGAACAAATCAAACCGTTGGTACTACGATTCGTTGTTATATAAAAGAACAAAATCATTCGGAATGGGATAAAGAATTACAAAAATTGCTTTCGCTATTAATACCGCTAAACATGAAGTAACAGGATTTTCACCAACTTTTCTAAATTTCGGTAGATATGTTCCGCTTAGTGGAGATTATTACGGGGAAATAGAGTTGACTGACGATATACAATTGTTACCTGAAAAAGGGATAGTTACGCAGTTGATATCGCACCGTTGTCTGATATTTTTCGAAATATTCGGGAAAAGCTTCATAAGGCTTATAGTAGAAATGCCCGAACCTATAATTTGCGTCGATGGGACTACAATTTTGGTGTAGGAGAGAAGGTTTGGCGACGAAATAAAGTCCTTTCAAATGCTTCAAAGAAATTCTCGGCAAAACTTGCACCAAAGTATGTATTGCGTCGAGTTTATCAAAAGTTTCTGGTCTTTGTTATAATTTAGTAAATTTAGACGGTTCACCGGACGGTAAATGGCATGTCAAAGACCTAAAACCATATTTCGGCTCAAATTCTGATGTTTCCGTTTCATAATATTTTTTGTATCGCTCAAGTATTTTAAAGTTTCACTGTCGTTGAATACCTCCTTGTCGAAGTATTCATTTCATTATTCCTCCGATCGATTAGTTTCTGAACATTATCAGGATTTGACCTATGGGTGTAGTATAGTTAGCTATAGGTTATTATTTAGGTTATAAATAGGTTAGATGAGTAGATAGATAGGTTAGATTATAACTAGATAAGTTAGTTTAGGGTTGTGGCCGCAACAAAACAAAAATTAGCTGTAAGGAATAAAAACGATGAGAAACAGCATGACGGGGTTAGTAAGGCCTTCAATAATATATGCCTATTCCATATGAACTGAATATGTACTTCAAAAAAAAAATTATATCAATTTTTTTTCTTTTTAGGAGAGGGTAGTGTAACGGTATAGAATTCCTCTTTTAATATAAATCACTTTAACAGTTTTCCTCTTTTCATATTATGTCCATCTTCCGGTATCAATCAAAATTAATTCGAAATCAAACAGTTTTAATTCAACATTAAAGGTTAATAATTATTCATAAGGATCACAGGTGGCGAGCATTGTCCGTATGTCTCGTAATTATTGTTTTATCGGCGCAGTAGATAAGATTCGTTACAGATTTACCATAATCGATCTAGTTTTCGACCTGAAAAGGGATAAGAAAATATTAGAATCAAAATTCAGAATTAGAATATTCCGTATCAAATTAATTATCGAATCTCAAAACCCTTTTGATAAAAGGTGAGTGTTTATCGAGTCTAACTCCAATTGTTTCATACGTGAAAATAAACATTTTAGGGTTTCTTCTACCGGAGGCATAGCATTTCTTTTTCTTATACATACCTGCAAGAAAAGCATTACTGTTAATGCCTAGAATTCAATCCAATCCGATCAACTGGAGTTTTGGTTATCGTTCTGAGGACAGAATTTTCGAATACGCTTACCTACATTCAGCCACTCATCATCATCACTAAAAGCTGAAGCCATTTTGTTTCAAAGTACAGTTGTTCTATAGAACCTTCTCAAATCAAGGCCAGTATCAATCTACACTGTTATATTAATCAGTTCATCTTTCAACGCTAAATAATAAAGAAGAATTTGGTGTAACTTCAATATCGTATTACCTTCTCAAACATCTCCGTTTTCTTTTTATCATCTTTAGAGTTATATTATAAGTGGATTACTAACCCTTATTTTTCCGTATATTATAAATTGCATTTCATTACGTATATTATATTCTCATCAAAATCATATTCTTCATTTACTGTTACCTAAAAGTAACACTGATTGTTTCTTGATTTTCAATCAGTCGATTCATATTAAGTTTATATTTCATAGCTTAAATCAAGTGGCGCCCAGTTCATTTTAATTATTCTTTTATTGGTACTAAGAGTTTTGTAAATTATACAACCCACTACCCAACTGTTCTCTGGCGAAAAGCTGCCAATAAGCGCAATTATGTAATACGTAAGAAATTACGTTATATATATATATATATATATATATATATATATATATATATATATATATATATATATATATATATATATATATATGTATCTTTCTGTTGTTATTATTATTTCATCTTGTAAACATAGATTATTGCAGGAATATCCAGGTCTGATATTGTTCACTGATTAGTTCACTTATTTTCATTCTGATTTATATTAATTTTTTCTTGATATTATCCTTTTGTTCCACTTCAAGTCAATCGTTAGAAACATGCTCTTCTGTATGTGAATGAAGTTGAATTCCATATTCTTTCTTCTTTGTCAATATTTTCTAGTGCTCTCACTGGTTGAGTAGAAGAGTTAGTCAACCTAACACTACATGCGACAAAAAAAACGAATTTATTCAACTAGGAGCCGACAAAGAAAGAAAGTGGTTTTTTAAATATTTACGAAACATAGAAAGTGGAAATGTTTTTGACCTCTTATTGAAAGAGTTATAATTTTCAGATGCAACATAATGAAATACCTCCGGAAGAACTCAGACTTTAAACGAGGGACGTGCAGCATGTCTCCACGCCTCACGTTCACGTCATGCAGAGAGGTATGTCAGTAAGAAGAATTTTATGCACAAAAACCAAAAGCTGAATTTTTCAGGCATGGCTCATCCTACTCCATCCGAGTTGATGGATAAGCCCACTCACGTGATCGAATTTTCGGAGACCGAACATCGACAACAAGTGTTTTGCACCTTCTGAATACGATTTCCACTTACCGAATTTGAAAAAGGGTAGTAAACGACGTAACAACAATAAAATGTTGGCAGGATAAGAGTCTCACACAATTTCTGTCTCATCCTCTGCGACAAAACTCTCTCGAGTCATAAAGAAGTGTCATTTTGAAATAAGATTTTTGCAGTAATGAATTGAGACGAAGGTGAGTTTCACATCGAAAATAACTCCAAGGTTTTTTCCCTCCTCAACTATTGGTATCGAACAACCATTCATTGATAAGTCGGGATCATCTTTGATAAATTCATATTGCTTCTTGGGAGAAAAAACCAAGGAAGCTGACTTGGGAGGATTAACTTTGAGACAATAAGCATGACAGTGTAGCTGAAGTGAGTTTAAGTCTTCATTTATTTGTGCATTAGCCATATGAATATCCCCCCCTATTGATGTGTACATTGTACCATGCTTAACGTAATCATAAATGTTGTTGTGTAAACTAGAAATAGGAGCGGTCCTAAAATGGACCCTCCTTTGAGGTACACCTGTTAAAACTTCACAAGGAAAAGAAATGCCATTCTTTGTAAAGACTCTCTGTTTTCTATTAGACAAATACGAAACAAAGAAATTGACAACTAGATCACTAAGACCATAAAATTTCAGTTTAGCACAGAGAAGGTCATGAGTGACGCAATCGAAGGCTTTGGAGAAATCGAGCAGCACCAACACACTACTCCTTACAGCATCCAAACATTTAACTGAATCGTCCGTAACATTTAGTGAAGCTGACACGGTACTCAAGCCCTTTCTGAATCCCGACTGATGGGAGGCGAAAAGTTTGTTATCAGAAAAATACTCTTCAATTTGAGAATGCACTGCCGTATCGATTATTTTACTGAAAATAGGAGGTAAACTTATAGGCCTCAAGTCCTCAATTGTAACAGTTTTTTATTTTTTGGTATAGGACAACACAATGCACTTGAACACCATTAACTTGGAGCTTCAAGCTAAAGGAAAAACTATTATTGAGATGATTAGCGCAGTAAACGCATTCAAAAGTAGATAGCAACTTATGATAGATCAACTGAAAAGAAATGATCTGAAATATTTTCCGTCTTTGAAAGCAAGGATTCCACAGTTGAGTTATGATAAGTATGAGGCTGAATTATCAAATATTTTGGGACAATCCGAAATGCGTTTTATGATTGCAGTAAATTGGCAAATAAAGCATCATTTATGAGTTATTCTTTTATGTAAAAACATTGAAGAATTAGCTACGTCAGTTTAATATGAACTCATGTTCTGTTGAAAATGAGTTGGTGCAGATTATATCAAATATACATCTCAAAGCTACAGCATCTGATACAAATTTCTACTGTTTTATATCTGAAGATAAATATCCGAATCTAAGGCAAATCGCCCTTCAACTGACGGCAATGTTTGGGTCATTTTCAGAAATGAAGATAATTAGGTAAGAATATCGCAATCGACTAACTGACGATCATATGTCATCATGCTTGCGATAAGAACTCAGTGGTTACGTACCAACGCTTCAACATCCAAAGTCACTCCTTAGTTAAGTTTAACATCATATATAACTCTTTCGTTTTGTAGCAACCAATGAACTCGTAATTTTGAATAACTATGAGTTTTTCCATTGATATTATAGAGAAGAACCTAACTAAACCTTACCCAAACCTTGACTAAAACATTGTGCTTTCCGCACAATAGATATTCTATTGTGCGGAAAGCTAATATCTATATATGCTACGGTGCACCCTACCTAGGTAGGTAGGTATGTAGGGTTTATCGTGTATGTACGACAACCCTGCATCACACATACTTGCAGCCTCTCAGAGTCGATCGTAAGTAGTCTAACAACATTGAGGTAGATCGCCAGCAGTTCAAGTTTGAGGACTCCTGAAGTAGAATTATCAACCACTACGTAGCGAACACAAATCAGTTAACCTTCATCAAAAGTCAGCAGTTCAGAGACTTGAACTCACCAAGCATTTTGGAGATCCAGTACTTATAATACAATATACAAGTCAGATTATTTCACTGTTTTCATTTTCATAGTAGTTTGAAATCCTCTGACTTATTTCGTATGTTTGTTGCTGTAGCTAAAAGTATATTTCCTCATGTAGCAAGGCGAAATTAATTCATTAAAAATTAAAGAAATTTTTTTTAACCATATAATCTTTCAGGTGAATTCAAACAAATGAGTTATAAGATCTTCAATCCTGAAACTAAGCATTGGGGACTCAAGTACCCAAGAGAATTCGTTTTTTGGGACGCAAATGCATATTGCTTCAAGGGTGAGTCATCTTGCTCAATTCAATAAGAAAACGTTTCGAGAATGAAATATTTGTTCGCGTAAATTGAAATTTTTGATTATATACGCTTTTGGTTTTCAGATTCCAGTATGGAGTTGATAACAATGAGAACTTTGTACCACATGAACCAATAGTTTACTTATAGTAAATGGCTCTTTGTGTCCCTCTACCTTATGAATACATCCCTTCTCAATCCTTATAAAGAACTCTCTAATGGAGCGAGGAGGTATCTCCAGCAGATCATACACCTCTCCACGACCAGTCTTCACAGATAAGGCCTATCCTTTCTGAGCATGTGCCTACCTTCAAGTGCCAAACTTATCTTGGTTCTACTAGGTGGAGTACCCTGCATTGCCTTCTACTAGTGACAACCTCGAAGTTCAACCAAGTGTACCTATGTTATCCCGCCAGCTAGCCCCTCAGCCTTGCCTCAACAATACAGTCTGAGGTATCGACCATCGGCTTTAGTACTATTGAAGTATTTTCAGCCTCAAGACAGGCCAGCAATCCACAATCTCATTTCCTTTGATCCTGGTATAACCCGGATCCCAAAGGAGATACCGCCAGTTGTTTCAGTGCCTAAATGCAGGCTTTCCCAGGGCAGCAATTGAAAACATTGAAGTGACCTTATCATAAGGGATCGAGACCGTATCCAAAAAAGAGTACCGCTCCATAACATAACGATAAAATCTTTCAGGTGAATACAAACAAATGAGTTATAAGATCTTCGATACTGAAACTAAGCATTGGGGACTCAAGTACCCAAGAGAAATTAGTTTTTGGGACGCAAATGCATATTGCTTCAAGGGTGAGTCAGTTTGCTCAATTGAATAGGAAAACGTTTCGAGAATGAAATATTTGTTCGCGTAAATTGAAATTTTTGATTATATACGCTTTTGGTTTTTAGATTCCAGTATGGAGTTGATAACAATGAGAACTTTGTACTACATGAACCAATAGTTTACTTATAGTAAATGGCTCTTTGTGTCCCTCTACCTTATGAATACATCCCTTCTCAATCCTTATAAAGAACTCTCTAATAGAGCGAGGAGGTATCTCCAGCAGATCATACACCTCTCCACGACCAGTCTTCACAGATAAGGCCTATCCTTTCTGAGCATGTGCCTACCTTCAAGTGCCAAACTTATCTTGGTTCTACTAGGTGGAGTACCCTGCATTGCCTTCTACTAGTGACAACCTCGAAGTTCAACCAAGTGTACCTATGTTATCCGGCCAGCTAGCCCCTCAGCCTTGCCTCAACAATACAGTCTGAGGTATCGACCATCGGCTTTAGTACTATTGAAGTATTTTCAGCCTCAAGACAGGCCAGCAATCCCCAATCTCATTTCCTTTGATCCTGGTATAACCCGGATCCCAAAGGAGATACCGCCAGTTGTTTCAGTGCCTAAATGCAGGCTTTCCCAGGGCAGCAATTGAAAACATTGAAGTGACCTTATCATAAGGGATCGAGACCGTATCCAAAAAGAGTACCGCTCCATAACATAACGATAAAATCTTTCAGGTGAATACAAACAAATGAGTTATAAGATCTTCGATACTGAAACTAAGCATTGGGGACTCAAGTACCCAAGAGAAATTAGTTTTTGGGACGCAAATGCATATTGCTTCAAGGGTGAGTCAGTTTGCTCAATTGAATAGGAAAACGTTTCGAGAATGAAATATTTGTTCGCGTAAATTGAAATTTTTGATTATATACGCTTTTGGTTTTTAGATTCCAGTATGGAGTTGATAACAATGAGAACTTTGTACTACATGAACCAATAGTTTACTTATAGTAAATGGCTCTTTGTGTCCCTCTACCTTATGAATACATCCCTTCTCAATCCTTATAAAGAACTCTCTAATAGAGCGAGGAGGTATCTCCAGCAGATCATACACCTCTCCACGACCAGTCTTCACAGATAAGGCCTATCCTTTCTGAGCATGTGCCTACCTTCAAGTGCCAAACTTATCTTGGTTCTACTAGGTGGAGTACCCTGCATTGCCTTCTACTAGTGACAACCTCGAACGTTCAACCAAGTGTACCTATGTTATTCCGCCAGCTAGCCCCTCAGCCTTGCCTCAACAATACAGTCTGAGGTATCGACCATCGGCTTTAGTACTATTGAAGTATTTTCAGCTCAAGACAGGCCAGCAATCCACAATCTCATTTCCTTTGATCCTGGTATAACCCGGATCCCAAAGGAGACACCACAAGTTGTTTTAGTGCCCAAATGCAGGCTTTCCAAGGGTAGCAATTGGAAACATTGAAGTGACCTTATCATAAGGGATCGAGACCGTATCCAAAAAAGAGTACCGCTGAGTGATCCAATTAACCAAGAGATGGCAATGCGTCTTTACGAACACCTTAATGAATGGTAGTTGTAGTCATGAAGGATTTCAAGAATCGGAATGGTTGGTTCAATGAATTTTAGGAGCGACAATGGTCTTTAGAGAATGCTGAAGCAGAAAGATGACCAGAAGAATTTTCAAACCAATGAGCTGACGGACGATACAAACCTGAGTAAGTATTTAATGTAGACGAAACTGCGCTGTTTTGAAGAGAATGACAAACAAAGTATACTATTTCAAAATCGAAAAGTTTGCCCTTAGATTTCAGGTAGCAAAGGATAGAGTTACACAGCTGCTATGTTCTAATACATCTAGAGATTGTATCATTACAGTGATGCTTTAAAAATCATTGATTCCTTGTACTCAGAAAAATCAAAACAAGAACAACCTGCCAGTGTTTTGGTGTGCTAATGAGAGAGTAGGCTAACAGCGCTATTTTTCCTGACTGATTTCGAAGTTGGAACTTACTTGAAAAAATTAGACTTTGAAGCTATTCTAGTTTTTGGCGAAGCACAAGTTCATCAATGAGATGAAAAACACAAGGTTTAACTTTAATCTACACTTTATTTGAAAAAATTCGACGACGTTTCGCTGACACAGCAGCTTTATCAAGAATGAAAAACAGAATGAAGAGTATGGTATTATAAACAAATCGTAGAACAAGTTGAATGAATAACAGGAAAATCCACACCGAGCCATTGTACAGTTAGTATGAAAGGTAATGAAAACTAATTAAACAAGTTAAGTAGGGGTGAGTAATTCACATCTACCTGTTCATTCAAAAGCTTGTCCGAATGTTTGTATCTATTTATTTCTAATGCTTCTAGGAGATCTAATTTTGAACTTTTGATTTTATATGTAATATGTCAAAGTTTTTATTGAATGAATGGTTTCTCTTATTAAGTGTTTTGAATAATTTGAATCAGATTTATTTTATCGAAGCTACGTTTATATTCAGATGTTCTTATGCCAAAACTCCTATAGGTCCTACCGATATAAATTTTATAACAAGAACCGCAATTGAGTTTATAGATTCCTGATTTACTTGATTTTTCAACACGAGATTTATTATTTTTATATATATATATATATATATATATATATATATATATATATATATATATATATATATATATATATATATATATATATATATATATATATATATATATATATATATATATATATATATATATAATTAAAGCAATAGATAAATACAAATTAATTTTACCAAACCCCTCAACAACCTCAACTGTATTCACTCATTAAATTGCATAAAGTAAATAACTCCGTTAGACCAGTCGTATCTTACGTTACAGCCCCAGCCGAGAAATTGTCGCACTACCTCATAGATATCATTAAAAGTTTTTGTTCATTTAAATCAAAATTTTCTATAAAAAATTCTTTCGAATTGATAAATAACAAAAAAAACGTTAACCTACCACCTAACGCAAAACTTATTTCGTTTGATGTTGTGAATTTATACCCAAGTGTTCCTCCAGGTGATGTCAAAATATTAATCGAAAACATGTTGAATTCGAATCATGTTAACCACATAATTAGATCAGAAATATTGAATCTGTTGGACGTTTGCATTGAATAAAATTATTTTTCTTTCAACAACATCTATTACAGTAGTGAAAATGGTTTGATCATGGGAAATCCTTTGAGTCCACTTTTAGCAGAGATTTTATGAATACTATTGAACAGAAAATTCATACACATCCACTCATTTCCAAATTTCTTTATTGGTATAGATATGTTGACGACATCTTAGTATGTTTCATTGGAACTACTCGTCAATTAGACTTATTTCTTAATTTCATGAATTCCATCCATTTGAACATTAAATTCACAATAGAAATTGAACAGAACGATTCCATTAATTTTTGGACTTAAAATCACTAAACAAAATAATAATCATGTTTTTTCGGTCTTTCGTAAACCAACACATACTGATAATATTATACATAACTACATACATACATACATTACATCCAATTCAACACAAAGTTGCAGCTTTAAACAGCATGGTTCATCGGTTACTCAGTTTACCTTTATCAGTAGAAGATTATAATAAAGAGTTAAACATCATCAAACAGATAGCCATTAATAATTCATATAATCCGGATATTATAGATCTAATCATTCGTAAAAAACTTTATCAGAAAGCAATAAATGAAGTATATCCTATTCATAAAGACTATAAAATATTCAACAGTTTAACATTCTGCGGTTCTGCAAGTACAAATATTAAATCCTTTCTCGTCAAACAAAATCTTAATATAACTTTCAAAACTTCTAATAACTTAGGTAAACATATTAAAATAATAAATCTCGTGTTGAAAAATCAAGTAAATCAGGAATCTATAAACTCAATTGCGGTTCTTGTGATAAAATTTATATCGGTAGGACCTAAAGGAGTTTTGGCATAAGAACATCTGAACATAAACGTAGCTTCGATAAAAATAGATCTGATTCAAATTATTCAAACCACCTAATAAAAGAAAACCATTCATTCAATGAAAACTTTGACATATTACATATAAAATCAAAAAGTTCAAAATTAGATCTCCTAGAAGCATTAGAAATAAATAGATACAAACATTCGGACAAGCTTTTGAATGAGCAGGTAGATGTGAATTATTCACCCCTACTTAACTTGTTTAATTAGTTTTTATTACCTTTCATACTAACTGTACAATGGCTCGGTGTGGATTTTCCTGTAATTCATCCAACTTGTTCTACGATTTGTTTATAATACCATACTCTTCATTCTGTTTGTCATTCTTGATAAAGCTGCTGTGTCAGCGAAACGTCGTCGAATTTTTTCAAATAAAGTGTAGATTAAAGTTAAACCTTGTGTTTTTCATCTCATTTATTTTATGGATCTACATCAAGTAACGGCCTCCACAATTCAAATGCACAAGTTCATCCTTGCTAACATGGAATTATGGATCCAAATATAAATAACTGCCAAGCAAGAAGAAGTTATAAAATTCCCCAAACCGTTAACTAAGCCTGAAGATAATAATTAATCAATATAGTCAAGAGCTTCAAATAAATCGATTTCATCATATAATTATTTATTATTTGGTCACCTAGGAACGGCATTTTCACAGAATATATAGCTTGCGAATGAAGAGCTTATACCATAATTCAAAAAAATATGGGGCTGATACCTTTGATCAATTAAGCCACCTTCAAAGTAAGTCGCGCCAGACGAACAGGTGGCCTGTGTGAGAAATTTGGGAGTGCTGAATGAAAGTGGAACCAATTCCGTGGACTTACCAAGCTTCAGCAATGGGATGTAAAAAAATTCGAAGAAATTGGTCTTTGATAATACCCTTACTCAGACAGCGATTGGAAATTCCAAAACATTATAGTTTTCTGTTAGAATAACATACAATAATGATAATTGTGAAGCATTCAACGATTTGGTCTTTTGACATTCGTTCTTGTTTCCAAGAACACTCGCTTGCAATTTAACAGAATGGAGTCAGAAATTTCCCACTTTCACTTACTATTTGCGAGTAGTTCTACAATTTCGCTAATATAATTGAGAATATAAAATAGGGGCGTAAGGGGCGTAAGGAAATGTGATACTCAGACCATGCACCTAGAAGTCTGGCCAGCAAGGTGCATTTGGGCTAAAATATTTTTCCATTATGAACAGTACAAATCAAATATGGTCCCCAGTGCCCAGCAGTCCTACACTCTGACCAAGGCAGCGGTCAGGCAAAGAGAGGTACAAGGGGAGCTTAGAATCCCAGGGTTGGACCCGGCTGCTACAATAAAACGAAACAGGCAACAACTAGGAAAATCCAAATAGCAACATACAATGTCAGAACACTTTCCACCAATGATAGACTAGAAGAAATAGAGGAACAACTAAAGGATATTAAGTGGCACATATTAGGACTGAGTGAAGTAAGGGGAATAGGGAAAGACATCGTCAAACTAAAGTCAGGACATGTACTATTCTATAAGGGACAAGATAATGTCAAACGCCATGGTGTCGGATTTCTTGTACACAGCAAACTTGCAAAATTGGTAACGGAATATGTAGGAATTTCAGACAGAATCGCTTATGTTACAGTAAGGATCTCAGAAGAATACTCCATGCAAATAGTCCAGGTGTATGCCCCGGATTACGACGACGATGTTGAAGAGAGTTTCTATGAACAACTACAGCAAATCATAAACAACAAAACCCGAAAAGACATTCTTATAATAGGCGATTTTAATGCCAAAATAGGCAATCAAGTAAATGAAACCGAGAGAGCAGTAGGTCAATACGGATACGGTACAAGAAATGAACGTGGAGACACGATGGTTGACTTTTTAGAGATGAACCAGCTTTATGCTATGAATACCTTCTTTCAAAAACGTAAATATAGAAAATGGACCTGGAAAAGTCCAGACTTCAAGTATAAAAACGAAATTAACTTTATAATTTCGAGTAACCCTCTCATAGTAGAAGATGTCGCTACAGCAGGGTAAATGTGGGAAGTGACCACAGAATGATACGAGCAAAGGTCAGAATAAAAACACATAAGAGAAATTTAACGTTGAAGCCCCAAAAGAGAGTAGACCCTGAAGTCCTTATCAATAGAAAAGAACAGTACCAATTGAAAATAGACGAAAATATTGATAAGGCACCCCCAACTCTAAGACATACCGACTTAAATACACATGCAAATGAATTAAGCAACATCATTAAAGAAAGCGCAAGTGAGGTAACAACAGTGACGAAAAGAAGTCGAAGAAAAATAAGTGACGAAACAGCGAAATCATTTGAAGAAAGAAGGAAACTAAAACCAGACAAAGATAGGAACTTAATCTAATGGGCTGAACTGAACAAATTAATAAGAAGAGAAATTAGAAAAGACATTAGGAAATTTAATACCAAGATCATAAAAGAAACTATTGAGAATAACAAAGGCCCAAAAATTTTTAATAGACATGTTAGTACAGGAAGAAGAGAAATGACATCACTTAAAGACAAAGCTGGGAAGGTCATTACAAATAGAGATCAAATGCTCAAATTAATAGAGAGATTTCATAAAGAATTATATGATTCCAAATTACAACCAAACGCACAGCAAAAGGAAGATGGAAAGAGAAAAATATGTAATGTCGGTTCTGAGGATATTCCCGAAATTACTGTTAATGAATTAAACTCAGCCCTGAATATTCTTAAAAATTCCAAGGCGGCTGGACCAGATGGCATAATTCCAGAGATGCTCAAATGTGGTAGTCCTCGCCTAAAACAAGAACTGGTAATATTGTTCTACAAATGCTTGGATCAAAGTCAAGTCCCTCAAGCATAGCTTGAGGCTGAAGTAATTCTTCTCCACAAAAAAGGCGACATAAGAAACCTTGGTAATTATAGACCAATAAGCCTTTTATCCCAGCTATATAAATTATTCACCAAAATAATTACCAGAAGATTAACGGGAAAAATAGATTTCCAGCAACCCCGTGAACAAGCTGGATTTAGATCTGGGTTCAGTACGCTGGATCATATTCATGCAATTAAACACCTAATAGAAAAGTGCATTGAGTATAATTTAGATCTTTATATAGCCTTTATAGACTACCAAAAGGCCTTTGACAGTATAGAAATTTGGGCAGTCCTTAATTCTCTTAATGCATGTAGATTGGACAGCAGATACACGAACCTGATAAAAAACATCTATTCTTCCGCCAAAATGCATGTCCAGTTATGGAATAAAACCAACGACGTTCCAATAAAACGAGGTATTCGACAAGGAGATACAGTGTCACCGGGGCTATTTATTGCAGCTTTGAACGAAATCTTTAGAGAAATGGATTGGCATAAGAAAGGAATCAACATTGATGACGAACTTCTACATCATCTACGCTTTGCCGACGATATTATACTAATAAGTAGTAACGTCCAAGAATTACAAGATATGATCCTAGACTTGAACAACCATTTAAAAAATGTTGGCCTAGAAAATGAACATCAGCAAGACGAAGATAATGACTAACACAAACAATAACCACGTAATCCACGTAGAAGGTCAACAACTAGAGAATGTCGAAAACTACATATACCTGGGACAAAAACTAACTACTAAAAAAGACAACATGACTGACGAGATTACACGAAGAGTGTCCCTTTCGTGGGCGGCATTTGGCAAATTAAAACATGTCCTGACATCAGACATACCCCACAACCTCAAGAAAAACCTCTACAACCAATGCATTCTTCCTGTGCTTACATATGGAGCGGAAACATGGTGTCTTACTAAGAAGTTGGCCCAAAAATTGACGAAAACCCAAAGAGCCCACGAGAGAATAATATTAAATATTAAACTATCAGATCGCATAAGAAATACTTGGATAAGAGAACAAACCAAGCTGACAAATGTCATGGAGAAGGCAGCTCAACTAATGTGGTCGTGGGCAGGTCACGTAGCTCGAAGAAATGACAATCGGTGGACCAAGAAGCTCATGGAATGGAGGCCAAGAGTGGGGCATAGGAGTATCGGCAGGCCAAACACAAGGTGGAGAGACGATATTGAAAAATCAGCGGGTCTTCTTTAGATAAGAGAAGCTATTAGCAGAAAGAAATGGTTCAATATGGGAAAAACCTACATCCAGCAGTGGATTGAAATAGGCAGATCGTGATCGCGAAAATAGTTTGATTAACTGGAGAATTACTTGTTGAGCAACGAAATTGATTATGGTACACTTTGAAAATTTTGTTAATATTTTTCTAACAAAAATGATATTCTAGAAGAATACATATTGCATTATTTACGTCACGTAATATAATTTGAAATATTGTATCAACCTCCTCGAATAACTCTCATGTGGAAATTTCATACCCAACAACAGGGAAAATTATATTTATCCTTCCATTGTGTTATACACGTTCGGAAAAATGAAAAGCTCGACAAGCATAAACTTGCCTGCCGTCTCTCTACATTATTCAAATATTATTTTTTAATACAGCGAATATAAATTCTGCTATCGCTTTCAGATGAAATACTAATACGAACGTTTTTCACATGAAATATATCTCTCTATATGGAAAACTTGACTGTGAGTCCTGCTCGAGGGATAATAAAATTCTCATTTATCGATATTGAGCGTAGCTTAGCGTGAAGCGCTTCGATTATTAGAACTGAATAAGACGTTTTTATTAGCACTTGAAATGATATTGCAGTTTCTCGGCAGGGTTCTTTGATGAAAGTGGAACAGCGTTAGTATGGTAACCTTTTGAGGCTTTTCCCTCATGTTTATTAGAAGCTCTATCTACTCAAGCTGGTGAAATTTACGAATTGATAAAAATTATACTCATATATTTCAAAATAATAAATAAGACGAAAAGGCAGTAACGTATTTTGTATTGTCAATTTAAAAGCCATGAAATTCACATCTGGCTGTTTCATGGGGCCAATATATCCGACCCTAAAATTTCATGGATGGGACGAAAAATATTTAATTTTGTTAAAGTAACAGTAATAAAAAACTAGTACTGTGTTTTAAGGAATTTAACTTAATAATTGCGACTCGTAACGCGTACTACACCGTAGCTTCTTCAGACGAATGAATGTCCAGAAAATAAGAGTGAGAATATAAATATAAATGATCTTGAGTAATTAAAAGCTTATTGGTCGCCTCCTCCTAAGTGGTTATTTATGACAGGTATATCCAATAAAATTAAGGAATAGATTGCTCCCCGAAAAGATTCAATAGAGGTGAAGGGCTTAAATCGACTTGTTCATTGATGAGTCTACCTGAGTGTTTGTATTTATTTATTTCTAAAGTTTCCCAAAGATCTACCTTCCAATATTTATTATCTGTATGCAAAATTTCAAACTGTGGGTCGAAAGAATGATTATTTTCTAAGAGATGATTCGCGTAATTTGAATCTGATTTTTATTTGAAAAACTGCGTTTATGTTCCGATATTCTAATATTAAAATTTCTATGTGTTCTACCAATGTAGAAATTATCACAATCATTGCAATTCAATCTATAAACACCTGATTTATTGTTTTTACCTGGTTTGGTTTTATTATTTTTATATATTTGCCTAAATTATTAATAGTTTGGAAAGCTATGTTGAAATAATTGCGGAAACTATATAAAATCAACTAAGGATCCTACCGCAAAATTTCAGAAAGTTGTTAAAAACATAATTTCGACAGCAAAATCATTAATTACAGACAATCCACAATCCCCCGAATTATATTCGTTGATAAAACTTCATAAACCTAATTACCCTATTAGACCTGTTGTTTCTTATGTAACGGCACCTTCGTTCAAACTTTCAAAATTCCTCAACGACTTGCTAATAAAACATTGCAATTTTAAATCTGAATTTTCTGTCAAAAATTCATACGAACTTATTGCCAATATCAAAGATACCACTATACCACCTAATTCCAAACTCATTTCTTTCGATGTTAAGAATCTATTTCCCAACATTCCTCCAAAAGATACGTATTACTTAGTTGAAGAATTATTAGAAAGGAATCATGTCAATACTATCATTAAATCAGATATTCTTTCATTATTAAAAATTTGTTTAGATCAAAATTATTTCCATTTCAATTACAAATATTATACTATTGAAGACGGCTTGATTATGGGCAATCCCTTGAGTCCTTTGTTAGCAGAAATTTTCATGAATAACTTAGAGAAATTAATTCATAATCATCCACTCAGTAAATATTGTTTATACTGGTATCGCTATGTAGACGATATCATTATTTGCTTCACAGGAACAGATAGACAGTTGAAAATTTTCGAAAATCATATAAATTCATTACATCCAAAAATTGCATTCACAACCGAAATAGAAAGCAATAATTCGATAAATTTCTTAGACGTAACAATTTCGAATGAAAATGGAAAACATGTTTTCGCAATTTACCATAAGCCGTCACATACAGATATTATAATACATAACTCGTCGTGTCATCCATATCAACATAAAATGTCAGCATTCAATAGTTTTATTCATAGATTGATTAACATCCCGCTATCACCAGAAAATTTCAACAAAGAAATAAATTTGATTAAACAAATAGCCGAAAATAATGGTTACAATCCCAAACTAATAAATAATATTTTAGATAAAAACCAAGTAGAATCGCATTGAATGAAGTTTACCCTGTCGATAAATTGAAATAAAAATTCAACACCTTAACCTACGTTGTCATTACAAGTGAGAAACTGAAATCATTCTTAAGTAGCAATAATTTCAACATAGCTTTCCAAACTAATAATAATTTAGGCAAATATATAAAAAATAATAAAACCAAACCAGGTAAAAACAATAAATCAGGTGTTTATAGATTGAATTGCAATGACTGTGATAATTTCTACATTGGTAGAACACATAGAAATTTTAATATTAGAATATCGGAACATAAACGCAGTTTTTCAAATAAAAAATCAGATTCAAATTACGCGAAACATCTCTTAGAAAATAATCATTCTTTCGACCCACAGTTTGAAATTTTGCATACAGATAATAAATATTGGAAGGTAGATCTTTGGGAAACTTTAGAAATAAATAAATACAAACACTCAGGTAGACTCATCAATGAACAAGTCGATTTAAGCCCTTCACCTCTATTGAATCTTTTCGGGGAGCAATCTATTCCTTAATTTTATTGGATATACCTGTCATAAATAACCACTTAGGAGGAGGCGACCAATAAGCTTTTAATTACTCAAGAACATTTATAGTTATATTCTCATTTACATTTTTCTGCATAATCATTCGTCTGAAGAAGCTATGGTGTAGTGAAACGCGTTACGAATCGCAATTATTAAGTAAAATTCCTTAAAACACAGTACTAGTTTTTTATTATTGATAATGGAATTTTACCAAGTAAAAGCCTCCCAAATTCAAATGTTAAAGTAACAGTCTTATAATTTCAGGAAGTTCTTACACTGTTCTGCTGTAATTGCCACCACATATTCCCTTCTACTGATTCTTCACGAAATGTTATAAATAATTTAATAAATTATCATTTGTACTATTTCATAAGATTCGAAACTCTTATGAAACATACAGAGTAGGGTGGGCCTTATTTGTTTAAAATTAATTATTTATGTTTATGGGTCGCAACAGGACTTTTAAAACAGGAAAAACAAAGACTTTTTTCATATGAATTACCACATTCCATTTTACCAGTGAAAACAATTAGGAATTAAATATCAAAATATTTAAATAGTCAAGTTTAAACATAAAATACACAAGCCACTCGAAAAATTACTTGACGAGGGTTGATTTTCTAGAACCAAGATATTTTTTCTTAATTTTTTGACACTCAAGGAAAGGTACAGTCGACTCTCGATAATTCAAAACCTAAGGGTCCTTGAAAAAAAACGAATTACTGTGAGTTCGATTTATCGTATAGTTCGAATTAAGAGAGGGAGGTTATATTTCAATTTAAATAAATATATTCACATATAAACATAAATTTTACCGACAAAAAACACTGTATCGAAAAAATCAGTAATTTTTGCCTGACGGCGTTTCTCTCGAGTATATGGAATTACTCGCATCCAACATATTTTCCAGATTTAGTACTAGATGATTGTTTTCTGTCTCCAAAATAATGTGTATCAATGTTAAGTGTGAAAAAATCCAAAAAGGTTTTAGAGGTTAGAGACTCTTCTCTTGAGGTTCTTTTATTTGAATTGAATGCATGCTACTGAAGAAACACAAAACTGTACTTGTACTTGATGGAGAAAATAGTCAGGAGTTCTTTTCAGTGTGAAGAAGTTTTCCATATTAAGGAAAATCTGAAAAGAGTGGCACATGGAGTGACGAATTCAACCTGCTAAGGATTTGACAAATTGGTTGATCATTTTTCATAAAAGTGACTATAGAAGAAGTTCAAGTTACCAACCCTCCTGCTATGATACAAGGAACCAATACTTCAAGAACATGCCAAGACAAGTTTGCTTTTACGTTAACACCTAACAAGTTTAGAGTAGATGCTAGAGGCGTTTTCCAGTGTATTGAAGGCCGAAAAATTATCGTCGCCAACTTTCGAGCCTAGAAAGTTGGCCATGTTCAATCTTGATTGTGCATCAGACAATTAATGAGTCAACAACACTAAGAGGACCTCCATCGATTTGACTTTTCGAGACACATTACACACGAAACATTCCCTTTCATTTCCTACTTTTCCTATCATCGTCCTAACCTCAACAGAATAACACAAATTGTAAGAAGTTAAGTATCATACATGTTTACAAGTTGTGAATAAAAGTTGTAAACAATTGCTCAAAGCACATTCATACTTGTGAAAATTATGTACATCATAAAGAAAATAAATAAAAATTGACATCATTATATTTATACGTACAAATAAATATAACTTGATCAATTCAATTATGATTTCCATTTACCTCCTTCTCTATATCCATACAAAATATCTATCAAACGAATAAAATCGAAATTCGCCGGCTTGGTGGAGTAGAGAATATGATACTCGTCTCCTGCGCAAAGTTACTTGGGTTCAATCCCCACAAAGTCGGTGCGATTTTTCAGATTCTAGGAATAGCTTGAGTATCCATTTTCCGGAAGAGATGTAAAGCCGTCGGTCCTGTCTAACATAGATGTGGTGGACATTAAAGATCCCTTGCCTGAACACGAGAGGGGTTCGGCAAAATTCCCGGGGAGAATTCCCCGGCGTGTCATTGGCCGAAAGGCGGAAATAGAGCACGTTGAAGGAATAACAAACAAACAAAATTAAAATTTTCTTTTGAAAAATGTAACCATTCCATCAGTATTTTCTTATAACGTTGTCACGTTCAACTATCGTTAGTTAACCGATTTTACAGACAACCGCTTTTTTTTTGTTGTTATCGTACCTACAGGAGCATGCCTTTGTCATCAACAATTTTCTATAAACTACTTCAATGCATTTGTTTTGCCTGTTTGATCTATGTTTCAGGCAATGCAAATTAGAACGTTGCCAAACCTTGGCCAGAAATTTGCTTTATATGAGTCCAACGAATCACAGTTATTATTGTTTTCCAACCAACAAGTCTCTTTCTCTCGATTTTCCATTTAGTATTTGTTCATTTATAGTATGGTGCACTGTTATCTTCTGTATCTAGTGGTATGTCCCGCATTTTGATTAGTTTGTTGATCTGAGATTGTACCATCACTGGAAATTCATGATTGTGACAAATTTACCGATTTCGACTTCTTCCTTACATTTCTTCCTTTCTTTCCTTACCCGATTTTGACGCTATACTCCGTGAAAAACGAAGAGTAGATAAACAGAAAAGGTGAAAGAGTCACACTAGTTCGACTATTCACCGCAACGCTACACACAGTGTCTACAAGAATACGAGGTATGTCGAAGGACTACGCTCCTGATTCATGCTTGTTATCAACCCGATATACTTCAAATCTAATCATTCATAAACCGAGAAATTATCGCAGTATGTGTAGGCATACGAAGAATTTCATTCAAGAAACAATATTCAACCTTTCGTAGAATGATAAATTTCCTTCCTTGAAGGTTTTCCGATCCACCCTTCAAGTTCACCGTCAACCGGGGCCACAGAGAAGTGGTACGGTACGGCCTTTTTACATGAGCAGGAAAACTCGATTGAGATAGACACAACCTTTTCTGGTAGTGTGCTATGGGAGGTTGTGATACAAGATTGTAATCTTAAAATACAGCTGCATTCTCTCTAGCCAGATGTCCGTGCTCTCATAGATAGGGATTTTTGTGTTTTTTGGATTGAGTGTAAGTCAATAATTGTTTTCGCTAAAGTTTGATATTATTCTTTCTAGATCCAGCTCCCTTTGGTCACATGATTGGTACAGATCAAGATAACCCCGCTGTCATTTATTTTTTATTTGATACTACAAGCCTTCAGATGCGAAAAATCAAGTCTCAAAGTCACATTTCCTTTAAGTCATTATAACTTTTAGTAATTTTCAGAAAATTTCTCAGAATCTGGAGTTTTTCAAAATTTTCTTTTCGGGTGTTGGGTGTGTGTACCGGGTAATTGGTTTATATAAATTTTTTCTAGATTAACGTTTCCTATTCTCTTTCATCTCATTTAAATTGTGGATGCCGTTACTTGATGTAGATCCATGATAACAGGAAAATGAGCCATACAGTTAGTAAAAGGTAATAAAACTAATTAAACAAGTTAAGTAGGGTGAAAAATTCACATCTACCTGCTTATTCAAAGCTTCTTCGAATAATTGTATCTATTTATTTCTAATGCTTTGAGATCTTTTGACTTTTTGATTTTATATGTAATATGTCAAAGTTTTTATTGTAAAAGAAGAAGAATAAAAGAAAACCATTCATTCAATGAAAACTTTGACATATTACATATAAAATCAAAAGTTCAAAATTAGATCCCTAGAAGCATTAGAAATAAATAGATACAAACATTCGGACAAGCTTTTGAATGAGCAGGTAGATGTGAATTTTTCACCCTACTTAACTTGTTTAATTAGTTTTTATTAACTTTCATACTAACTGTACACTGGCTCGGTGTGGATTTTCCTGTTATTCATCCAACTGGTTCTACGATTTGTTTATAATACCATACTCTTCATTCTGTTTGTCATTCTTGATAAAGCTGCTGTGTCAGCGAAACGTCGTCGAATTTTTTTAAATAAAGTGTAGATTAAAGTTAAACCTTGTGTTTTTCATCTCATTTATCTCTTTCAACTCCTTAAACCTAAGAGTCATGCCACATTCGGCGATATTCGTAGTGACGCGAGAATAATTGACTATTGAAAAATAAAGGAAAAACTTACATAAACTAGGTGAATATAATCGAGAAGAGTTAACGAAGTACGATGGTCATAGAAAATGAGTGAATGAAGTGAAGTGGCCAATTTCTCGTTACAAATCATCTTAATCGGTCACAGATTTGGTATGATTAGCATCACCTCCTCCCAGGACTTGAGAATGAAAGAAAAATGGATTGTTCAATGAAATGTGTCGACTTGCTCCACAGTTCTCTACTTTGTATCATTTGCTTTCCTCTCTAAGTGCTAGTTTCAACGCTGTAATACAACGTATTATATTATCACTCCGTGAACATAATATTTTCCTCGAAATATAGTGCCCATATATTCAGGTGATCAACTTTAATTTCAGCGAATATATCACTTTTATTTCAACGTTAAAACCTATGAAATATCCCATCCTTCCAACGTGGTACTAATTCGAAAAATTGCACCTCTATAATCGCATTAAAAACCACTTTCAGGTGATTCAACGTTGAAATGTACGGGAAAAACGAAACTAACTCATATTTCGGGGCCATGTGTTCTCTCGGGACTCTCCACGTAAGAACATAAACAGCTTTAATTCAATTTTTTTTGTTCCACTTTTATAACGGTATAAGGGAATTATTATTTGCTTTTTCCACGCGGATTCCACTTTGGCGTCCATTTTCGGGTCTCGGACGGCGTAGCGGAAATCTTATCAAGATGTACGCTTTGCCGGATAAGCAAATAAAATCAGGCAAAAAATATTGTTTTAGCGCAACGGGGCCTTGTGATTCGTCCGTGGATTTTTGTCGGTAAAAAATTTCCTTGTCGTCGTATGAGATTTAATATTTAATGAGGAAAAAATCACGCTTGAAGAAATCGAAATTATCCAGAAGGTAAATTATAATCTGTCATTCCTATCACGGGTCCAAAACCAAGGTGCTGCAAACTAACCAAATTGAACGTAATCTTGGTAAAAATCAATTCATCGTTAAAAGATATTCTATATTCAAAATGCATGAAAACTATTCAATTAAGAGTATTCAATTAACTTTATAACAAAGCCAAATGAATTTGCAGTCCACCGCAAAAAACTCATGCTATCTCATAACTTGCCAACTCAGATATTTTACTTAATATTTATGAGAGCATGTATTCGGGGACTTCACCATAAATTATTTTATGATTAGCTAGCTATCAACATTCACAGTTACTATATAAGAACTAGGCATCGTTATTTATTGAAGCGGTATAATAGCATGGAAACATACGAGGGATGTCTCTTAAGTTTTTCATATTGAGCTAGAATAAAACAATTGAAAGCTTTCAAAGACTTTACTCTTTTTCTCCGTGCTGATTACTACACTTTGATGCAATTCTGAATACACTCATTCCAATCGTTAGCTGATACATTAAAAATGGACGAAATGTCCAACTTCCGATGAACAAAAGGTTGTGTACCAATCGAGAGATTCTGCTCTTTGATCTCCTGAAGAAATAGCTGTTCATTACCTGTTTTTGAAACAAACGTTGCGTTGAAGATACTTTTGAATGTTTTTCTTCCGCTTGGAACCCTCAAACACATAATTAGCGCCTATTTTCTGACTCGTATGAATAAATCCAAAATTTATCACCACTGAGAATATTGTAAACGCTTTTGGTCCTTTGAAAGTAACAATAGTCCAAAGTTTTTCTACACCATTTCACCCTTACAGCTTTCTGTTTCATTCGCGCTTCCCAGGAATAGGCGAACCTATTACACCACATGTTTGGGCGCCTGAGAACAATTGCGGTATCTGTTTACTGATGGACGATTTCCACAGCTCACTGGCCATGTAAACGAAGGAATTCTTATAGATAGAGGGTCGAGGGTTCGTTAAATGTACCGCCATATGAAGAGAACTCCTTGCCAGCCTAGTGTTCCTGTAAAACATTAGTTTTCCCGGAACAAGGTCTTTCAGCTCCTTGGAGCATCTTCCGAAGAAGTATCTGTAAAACAGAGAAAGGTCAGCAACTTGTCTTCTGAGAGCCAGCGATTGGGGATAGCGGGTGATCTCCGGGTGGTCGATGAGGCAAACAGCCGGTTTTTGCACACTATCCAACATCCGCAACGAATGTTTGGGCGCTGATTCCCATACATGAGAACAATATTCCTGAGTAGTTCGAATCTGCGACTTATATAGAAGCAACAGCTGAGATAATGTGAAGTATCGCTTGGCCCTGCAAAGGAAACTAAGTTTAGCTGACACCGACCTTGCTATTGCTAATACCTGTTCATGCCAGCAAAACTTGGAGTTGACCGCTATTCCGAAAAGGTGCATGGAATATTTGGATGCAATTTGTTGGCCTTGCATCATTAGAGGTGGTTCTCAAGCGAGGACCTGTTTAGAAAACGTAGTTGCTTGCGTCTTGCTCGCGTTAAAGCTCACCAGGTTCAACTGACCCCACTCAGATATCCTCTGTAAGTCAGAGTTTAAGTTGTTAATTTGTTGACATCTCTGAAGCTGAGACTTCACAGCTGTTATCGGCCGCAGACTACTGAAAGACGAAACTAGTCTACAATCATCTGCAAAACCGAAGATCTTGTTCTCTGTAAATGACAGAAGATCGTTTATCTGCAACAGAAACAAGCTTGGCGAAAGGATGGATCCCTGAGGTACTCCTGCTTGCAACTGGTAACAACCAGATGTTATACCGTCGACCACAACTTGTATTAATCTGTTTGAAAGAAAGCTACTTATCCAATCCCGCAATTTTTCGGGAAGCCCATATGCAGCTATGCAGTTTTTTCACCAAGGCTGCATGCCAAACCCTATCGAAGGCTTTAGAGATGTCGAGGGTTATTGCTCTAGATTCCTCATGCTTTTCCATCGTTGATGTACAAACATGAGTGACTTTGCCTGCGAAAACCATACTGACAGTCGTTAATAATTCCCTGCAACTGAAGATATTTAATGATTTCATAATTTATGACTCTCTCCATCACTTTGGACATAACGGAAAGCAGTGCAACAGGGCGGCAGTTTTGGGGTGAGGACTTCTTTCCTTTCTTTGGGATCGGTTGAATTCTCCCAATCTTTCACCGGAAGAGTCTGGCTTTCATAAGAAATAAGAAGCAGACGGTTAAGAATGGATGCCAGTTCGGGAGCACACTTTCTCAGAACGATTGGCGGTAATTCGTCTAGACTAACTGCCTTCTTGCAGTTCAGCTGCTCGAGAGCCCGTCTCACAGTGCGAACTCTGAACTTGATTTCTGCGATGGAAGAATTTGTAGGTGGAATGTTCGGTGGTATTGCGTTAGATGAATCTAGCACAGCATTCTTTGATAAATAAGAGATCAAAGAGATCGGCTTTCTCTTTCGGAGATGATACTATACTTCCGTTTTCTCTAACAAAAGGTGGAAACGCAGATTTGCAGAAATTGCCACTGACAGTCTCCGCCATAGACCTGAATTGTCTAGTCCCGTCTGCCTATTCCAGGAGTTTATTAGTTATCCCTTCGTTGAAATTGGCCTTCGCTCTTGCAGTTGTCAGGTTGCTTATTCGGCTTGGTTTAATTGTGGTGAAGAATGGGTTCTTGCAGAAAATACTCGACATAATTACTTTTCTTGTACACTGTTGTGAAGAAGCATCGAAGAGTTTCCAAATAAGGTATCACTCGACTCCTTCGTCCCATTTTGAGGGGTTGAAGCGCCCTCTCTTGAGGGTGCTCGTTGAAGCCTCAAATATAAGTCAGAAGATGCCCTCCGTAAAAACTTTTTTGACTTTGACGTGTTTTGAAAGTGAAAATGTCAATTTAGCATACAAATGTTCTAAATGTTTAGTAACTATTTTCCTACAGTAACCGTAGTTGTAGTTATGATTTGGAGAGAATTTCTGTGAGAGATTCTCGTAACAGAAAAAAAATTGTATAAAGCTTCATGTTTCTTTCATTCTCATTTCAAAGAAGGAGATGATAACTGGTCATGCCACAGCTGAGAACATTCAAGATAATAAAACGTGTGTGTTCACTCGCTTCTTGAAGCCAAATTGTATGTTACCGGAAAGATGTACAATGGAAGCAAGTTCCACAGCACACTAGACTGTGAACAAAACTGCATTCTTTTTGGAATAAAGCCTTTCAGTTCACCAGAGCATTTTTCTACAGAGCATTTACCATGGAAGTATTTATATAAGAGAGATCAGCAACCTGCCTCCTTTGAGCAAAATGCTGTAAATCTCGCGTCATCTTCGGCTACTCGATGAGGTGTACTGCTCTCTTCTGGTTACTATCTAATAGCCGTAATAAACGTTTGGCTGCTTAGCCCCATACAAGGAAGCAGTTTGTTAAACCAGGTCACACCTGTGAGTTGTATCGAAACATAAACTGTGATGAGATAAAGTACTGCTCATTCCTGAAAAGAAAACTGAGTTTAGCAGAAGCAGATTTGGCGACGTCTGAAACATGGTCATGCAAGCAAACTCAAGGGTTGACTTTGATATTCGCTTCTGAAGCAATTCAATGTCCTTGGATGATTGAAGCAATGATTTCTCTAGAGAACGTTGTGGGTTGTGTCGTGTTTGCATTGAAATTAAACAAGTTTAACTGGCTCACTCTGATATCTTCTAACTCCTGATATTTTCGCCTAGTATGGATTCAGTGACATACTTTGTTACTATGTTTGTCGAAGTAATTCCTCGGCAGATGACAAGAAAATGAAGACACCAAGGTACAATCGTCCGCAAACTCTAATATTTTGTTCTCGGTGAAGTTGAGAAGATCATAAATCTACAAAAGAAAGAGGGGTTTTCGGCAGCCAAGAAGTACTCCGGATCAACCTCAAAATATTTACTAGTCATATCAACAGCCATCTTAATCGATCGACTTTGGTTTCTTCATAAAGGCTGCGTGCCTAACCATCTTAAAAAGCCTGTGAGATATCAAAATCAATGGCTCTATATTCCTTGCTTTTCGATTCTTTACGCAATTTAATCTGCTAAGACAATAGATACCAACATAATTCAGGTTTATACTCCCACGTCCGAAGTTGATGATCAGGAGATCGAACAATTTTACGCCCAAATGGAAGTTCTCTTAAAATCTATAAAAACACGTGAACCAACATTAATAATAGGAGACCTGAACGCGAAAATAGGAAAGGGCAAGGATGGAGATAGCGTTGGATGCTTTGGTCTCGGTGAGAGGAATGTAAGGGGTGACCGACTTGTTCAGTTTTGCAAAGAGAATAATTTAATAATGACTAACACATTTTTCAGGTTGCCACTACGTAGATTACACACCTGGAAAGCACCCAGTGATTCACTCGATAATATAATACGAAATCGAATTGGCTTCATCATCATCAACAAAAGGTTTCGTAATGCAATAAAATCAACAAAGGCCTGTTATTTCTCAATTTCAGATTAAACTCAAAAAGCTGAACAAAGCTCTCAAAGAACCGCATTGACATCAGAAGGTTAAGAGATGAAAATATCAGAGAACAAGTCAGGAATACAATCGGCACATGCTTGAGAAAACTAAAGAGGAAGAACAAGAACTCCAGGAGACAAGTGGGAAAACCTAACCAAAACAATGGATTTAACATGAGAGCAGTACTTACAGAGGAACAAACGACCAGACAAGGAGTGGATGACGGATAAGATTAAGAACATGATGGACAAAAGAAGAACTGTAAAGAATAGAGCCTCACAAGAATATAAAAATATCAATAAGGACATTATGATGAGAATAAGACAAGCAGAGGAGGAATGGATGAACCAAAACTGCCGGGAAATAGAAGAACTGGAGCAAAAGTACGACTATGCTGGTGTTCATAAAAAAGTAAAACAGATGGTGGGAAAAAGCAGATATGAAACAGCAACCTTAATGGACAACGACGGCAACGTTATTATAGACGACGCTGATAAATTAGAAATATGGAACGACTGCATATTAAATCTCTTCGGAGACACTAATTCTGAAATAAGTGCATCACAAGCAACCACCGGACCATCAATAACTCGTGATGAAGTACTACACGCTCTGAGGACAATGAAAAGTGGGAAGGTGCCTGGCTCTGATAACATCTATATAGAATTGTTAAAGTTCTTTTATGACAATGACGGACTGGATCTTTTGACAGGACTATTTAACGATGTCTATGATATTGGCCGAATTCCCAGAAAATGGCTTATTCCGACTTTTCTGACCATCCCAAAGATGACGACATCTAGGAAATGTGACGACTACCCACTAATTAGCTTGATGAATCATATAACTAAGCTCTTTCTGAAGGTTATCCACCAACGAATATACAGCATATGCGAGGAACATATCTCTGAGACGCAGTTTGGTTTTCGTGAGGGTCTTAGGACCAGAGAGGCCATATTCTCGTTGCAAGTTCTAATCCAGAGATGCAGAGATATGAGCCAGGATGTGCACATTTGTTTCATCAACTTCTCCAAAGCGTTCGACAAACTCATCCAGATATTAAAAACATCTAATATCGACGAAAAGGATATAAGAGTTATCACCAATCTGTACTGGGAACAGCGTGCGACAGTAAATTGGATAATGTGAACATTTCGGAGGAAATGGAAATATGTCGTGGAGTACGACAGGGAGGTGTTCTCTCTCAAACACTGTTCAACATGTACTCAGAGAGAATCTTTCGTGAAGCCCTAGAAGATCAACAAGGTATAAAAGTTAATGGAATACCTATAAACAACATCCGCTACGCAGATGATACTGCTATCGTAGCCAGTAGCTTAACAGATCTGCAACAACTAGTAGAAAGGGTTAAAGAACACTCAGAACGATACGGCCTGAATCTAAATATATCAAAAACAGAATATATGTTCGTAACCAAAAGAATAGGCATACAGGGATATCTCACTGTCAATGGGGAGAGAGTACAGCAGGTCTACACATTTAGCTATTTGGGAACGACTGTATATGATTCGTGGGACTACAAATGAGGGGTATTGTGCCGAACTGAGAATGCCAAAGCGACAATTTCAAGAATGAAAAGGATGTTTATTACCAGAGACTAACACTTAATCTTAAGATCAGTATGCTCAGGTGTTATGTTTTCTCTGTTTTGTTGTATGGAGTAGAGTCGTGAACTGTCAATGAGACAATTATTTATAAACTGAACGCTTTTAATTTGTGGTGCTACAGACGTATTCTCAGGTTTCATGGACTCAGCATGTTACTAACGAGGAGATCATAAATAGAATGGGCAAGAAGAGGGAAATTGTTCAAACACTGAAGGAACGGAAGCTTCAATATCTTGGCTATATAATGCGACACGACAAATATCGACTACTACAATTAATCCTTCAAGGAAAACGTGAGGCGAAAAGAGGCCCTGGAAGAAGACGTCACTCGTGGATGAAGAGCTTGCGCGATTGGTTCGGATTGACTACAACTCAGCTGTTTCGAACAACAGTTAACAAAGTGAGAATTGCCATGATGTTAGCCAATGTCCGGAACGGATAAGGCACCCCTAAGAAGAAGACAATAGAGTTTTGAAGGAGTATCATACCAATGGTCAAAAGGTTTAGTCGCTTTTTATTTGGAGATATCATAGTTGTAGGTATGATTTCATTGAAAAACATTTGGCAAAATGAAGAGAACTTCGATGCTCGATTCTCTTCATGAGCAGAATTTTGTACGGTTCCAGTTGTACGGTTACTTGTTATTTACAAATTTTAATGGTCATAAATTCAAGAATTCATGCTTTTTCATCCACAACACAAAATCGTAAAATCCCCTCATGGAATTCTCCACGTGCAAATTCTTCCGTTGTTATTCTGGCAAGTACACACTTCAGTTTCCATTGAAACATTGTTCCGCTGAAAGTGTCCTACTATAAAGAAAAATCTCCCTTTGTACCTGCGATTTGGATATTTGGAGAATTCCATGAATACCCCGACAAATAGTTACATCCGAATGAGACAATGGGACACTTAATTAAATTTCAACCTTTGCTTTATTCTTGCTACGTATTCGAATCAAAGGAAGTACGCGGGACAAATAGGGATAGGATTTCGAAGCACATCTAATCAAATTAGACGATTTGTATTCAAAGAGCTGTAAATATCGTAAAGGCGAAACAAAGTTATGCACGCGAAAGAACCTGAGACTCTGACGGTACATCTGAATGCTCACCAAATAATCTTCTTTGCATATATTTGGAAGTTGAAGAGAATACAGAGTGGCTAATGTGAAACTACAGAGCAGAATTCGTTAGTTTTACATAGAAATTGCGTTCAATCCCCACTGAGAATCACGGAAGTGAAAGTAATTTCAAACATGTGAAATTTATGGAGGCACTTTGTTTATTGCATAATTGAAATAATCCGCGATGAGAAGGTAGTCCTTTGATTCGTAAACAACAGATTACGTTACAAGACTACAAGTTATTGATGAGATCATGGAGTATTTGAGTTTTCCTAAGTTTTCTTCCATTTTCAGAGACTATGTTGTTGGGTCTTTTATCAAAGAATTCTGCATATCTTGAGTAGGAAAAGTACATTTCAGTTTTCTTTCTTTGAGGGGTGGAAGACGGCGCCGCTCCTATCACCCGGTGTGATACCACATCGTGCTATAGGCTCCTTGAATTGGTGACTTGTGCCTAAGTGTGGAAAGGATTTTTTAGATGAAATAGGATCGGCTCTTTTAGGCTAAAATTATCTGAAGGTAAATTCGTTCCCAGTCGGATCTTTCGCGGAACTGGCTCGGGGGGCTCTAATTGGCAAAACAGCTTACAACGATCCTCTGTAAGAAAATAAGAGGAGCCATTTCGTTTGAGTTTTGCAACATAAGAGGACTAGGACACACCAACGTGAATGCCAGAACAGTACACCAGCACTTACAAGATACGAAACTCATGTACTAGCTTCAACGAAAGCTCGAATAATGCCAAAAAAGACACCACTCATCTCTGCTTCAATGACTGATTTGCACTCGAGACTTCAGTTTAAGGGAGGGCTTTGTGTTTTAGATAGACTGGACGTCGCATTTCGAAGAGAAGATACGTTGAACGATGACGATTTCAACCTGGAATAGTTCAAAATCTGTTTATACAACAAAACCATGTTTCAATGATTCTATGATCTCCTTACGCTAACAACTACCCTAGATTGTTTCAGTTTCTGGGCGAAAAGGTAGACATGATCCAAACACAGCATCTGTTAGCTGAGGCGATCATAATGGGAGACTTCAACCTTCGCAGCATCAAATTGCTGCAACACCCAAGTAGGACCGATAAAACTAGAATTCAAGCGGAGGCAGCAACTTGGACAACTTTATTATTATTATTTATTATCGTGGACTTATGCACTATCTCAGCTGTTAGCTGGATATAATTTACCTTTCCCAGATTTAGCAATCAAAGGGAATAGGCTCGATTACAATATACTTGACATAAATTTCCTAACTATCCTACGTGTATTAAGAATTACAGCTTTTTGCATTTCTATATAGGTATTCTTATGCAATTGTAATTTCTTGAGGCTATCATGCAAAGTTTTGGGTATTAAACCAGTCGAGGATACGATGACAGGAACAATATCTATTTTATCGATGTGCCACATCTGCTTGATCTCAATAGCAAGGTCTGTGTATTTGGACTTTTTCTCCTGGAAATTGTTCAGCAAGTTGTTATTATTCGGTATGGCAACATCCACCAGCATTGCTGTTCTGGCTCTCTCATCATACACCACTATGTCCGGCCTATTATTTGTCACCATTCTGTCAGTGATAACAGGTCTATCGTAGTATAATCTGATACATTTTCCAATACGGGCGCCGGCTGATACTTGTAATATGGCTGGAAGGTGTTCAGAAGTCCGTACTTGTGTGCAAGTTTCTGGTGGATAATGTTGCACACTTGATTATGCCTGTGAAGATACTCCGTATTGGCCAGTTGTTCGCATCCGGACGTAATATGCTGTATAGTCTCCGATCTTATATGGCATTTTCTGCACTTATCTGTTTGTAATGTCCCGTCCTTCATTATAAATTTTTTGTAATTGTTTGTAGCGATCACTTGGTCTTGGATAGCCATAAAGAATCCCTCTGTTTCTGCGAATAATTCTCCTTTCATCAACCATTTGTTGGAGGCTTCTTTGTCGATGTGTGGTTGATTAATCTCATGGTGATGTCGTCCATGCAATTCCTTTCTTGACCATTGCTCTTGTTTTTCAGTATCTGATAGGAACGGTAGATTCAGCAGGTCATCTCTGGTAGCAAGATTCAGAGGTGTATACCCCTTATCAGCCAACGATACCACTCTATGGAGCTCAGAAGTGAGAGCTTTTGCTGAGAAGAATTCTCTGAGATTTCTTATCTGTTCGGTGTGTAAATTGACAACATCTATTAATCCGCGTCCTCCTTCTTTCAGCTTCAAAGTTGTTCGTATCACAGACGATTTTGGATGATGATTGTTGTACTTTGTCAGCATCGTTCGGGTCTGCCTTTGAATATCATCCAGCTCTGTCTTAGTCCATCCGATTATTCCAAATGAGTAAGGCAACACTGGAATGGCGTAGGTGTTAATTGCCTTGACTAGATTCCCGATTTCAGCACAGCAGTCTTCAGACGCTGACTGTATTCTGAACGAATCTTCTCCTTTGATCGTTTTTGGTCTAGCAATCTGGCTTGTTGGTATCCCAGATATTTGTATGTTTCGCCATCTCTCATGCACTGTATAATATCACCGTTTGGAAGTTGTGTTTCGCCATCTATGACTTTCCCTCTTTGAATGTTCAGGGTCTTACATTTTTCAATCCCGAATTTCATATGAACATCTGCCGAGAACTCACTGACAGTTTTCAGCAAATCATCCAATTGCTTCTTGTTCGAAGCATATAATTTGATGTCATCCATATACAGCAGGTGGGAGATTGTATGATAATTCATTTCTGCTTTTATCCTGAATCCGTATCCTGTTCTATTGAGCATTGAGGATAATGGGTTCATTGCTAAAAAGAACCATAGTGGACTCAAAGAGTCTCCTTGAAAAATTCCACGACGTATGGGTATCTCGTCGGTTTTAATTGATTTATTGTTCATGTTGACCTGCAGAGACGTGCGCCAGTGTACTATTGTTGTCTTCAACAACTCTACCAGGGCTGGGTGAATTTTGTATATCTGCAATACTTCAACAAGCCAAGAATGGGCGGTACTATCGAATGCCTTCAGATAATCGAGAAAAGCTGAATGAACATTCCGATGCCCTACGTGTGCCTGTTTCATTATCACAGAATCGATGATGAGTTGTTCCTTGCACCCGTGGTGTTTCTTTCTGCATCCTTTCTGCTCCTCTGCTAATATATTGTTGTCGTCAAGGTGTTGGTATATTCGATTGGATATGCATGAGGTGAGTATTTTGTAGAGTGTTGACAGGCAAGTGATTGACCTATATTGAGACGGATCCTGTGTTCTATCGCTCTTAGGTAGCATATATGTTAAGCCTTGTGTTAGGAAAGTGGGTGTTTTCTTGGGATGTTGAAGAACATACGTGAGCTGTTTCGCTAGGGCTCCATGGAGCTTATCAAGCTTCTTGTACCAGTAGTTGTGGCTATTATCTATACCTGTGGCTTTCCAATTGTTGGTCGCTCGAACTACTGTTGTGATTTCTTCCTCCGTTATTCCATCGAAGTCCATACGTCTGATATCGAGGCGTTCTTTTTCATTCGTGATCCATTCCGCATCTCTATTGTGTTCTTTGGGGTTCGACCATAGTGATGACCAATAGTCGGTCAAGCAATGAGCGTCAGGTACTTCTCTGTTATTGTTGGTCGCAGTTTTGTTATTTCCCTTATGAAAATTTGCTGCGTTTTGGAGGAACCTTTGGTTTTGGTGTTTCCTTTCAGTACACTTGACGTATCTTGAAAGCCTCTTTGCTTTTGCTTGGAGTTTCTGTTTCAAAGTGTCCATATAAACGTCGATGTGTTGTTTGTGATCAGGGTGTTTTGTGTTCGTACCAATTTTCCTATAAATTTTGCGTATATGTGATTTCCAGCGCCTTGAGGGTTTTCTGTTTCTCAGGAATTCTGTGAGGCGACCGATTTCTGCTCTAATATTATCAATATACTTCTCCAGTCGTTTTTGCCATGGTGCTTTTCTGACGCTATTTGGCTCAGCTTGAATCAGAGTTGTGGAGATTTGTTGTTTGTGTAGTCGAAGAACCGCTACTGCTCCACAGTAAATCAAAGTGTGAATCTTCTCCAAGGTATTCAGGTCGGTACATTCTTCAAACACTGAGTTTACGCTTGCTAGGATGATATTGGTGTACTTGTTCGTCTTGAGTTTGGGCAGTTTAGGTCTTTTAGTTGGGTTACTACCACTGAATTCAGTTGTTGCTCTGTTGAGTTCTGATCTTGCTAAATACATATATTCGATCTGCTGATTCGGCTCAGGGGGGCGTTCCATGTTAATATTCGTTTCCGTGGCTTCGATGTTATCTGTAACATTTTCATTGACTCCGGCAGGTATACCGTTATGAGTATCATTTTCGCTTTTGAGTTCCATTATGACCTATTTTCGTATGCTTTGCAGCGTTTCTGAAGAAAGTAGCCTGTTTTTGACGATTGTTCTTCGTTGATCCGAAATTCTCTGCTCGGATATGTGCTGTAATTCAGGATATTTTTCTATGAACGCAAGATGTAACGCGTATGTGTAAGCTGTCATTTCTGATTCCAAGTTCGTAATCTTGTAATGGGAACGCATAATGAAGGCATTCATTTCTGGGGTCCACTTCATGCGTTTCCAAGGGAGTCCGGCTCTCGTGGTCGTAGGCATAATGATTTGCGCCGCCGTTGAAACATCAAGAGTCGGTTGGGAGGTATTGATGTTGTTTTCCACTTGGTTTTGTGTTGTAGTATCCCTACTCGGTATCACGCTGCTTCCTTCGCTAACCGAGGGAGACTGTGACTCACTTTCCGAACAAGACCCTCTTCCTAAATCTTGAACGCGACAAGATGTTATGGTGGTTCCATGTCGATTCACCCGTTTATTCCTTAGATTGTACATCATTGGATAAGTTGCATTTTATACCTACTGCCAGGTTCAGCTTGGGTACCTCGGGTTCGCTAAGCCCGTACTCAGAAACAATGTTCCTGAGTCCCTGAGGTTATTATTATTATTATAATATTGTAATATTCGCAAAGAATTTTCATAAAACCCATTTGAAAATTAAATGATTAACATGGTTACATAAATGAAGATAATAAAGAATAAATTCCTTGAAGTAATTGAAAATACAAGGAAGGACTAAAATGTTGGAAAAGCAAAATATAACAAATAGAGACTGAAAATAATAATGCCAAGTGATTGTCTTGTTATTGAAAAATTGGATGATAAACCAAAACAATAGAATGGGAAAATATTACAAACTGAAACTCAAAATGTTAGATACAAAGTCATTGCTTGAACGTGATCATGGAAGGTGAGTTTACAGTTGAAGCAGGAAAGTTTTTCCATTGTCGAAAACGCGATTCACTGAAAAATTTTGCCGAGCTCTTGTGTGAAATTTTTTCTTCTTCAATTTATGAGAATGTCCTGGAAGACGCTGGTCCTAAGTGTGAACATATATTTAAAATGTTGCAGATCTCCGCACAATACTCTATACACAAATATTAGGTCACCTCTCACAAGTCTATCCTCAACACTATCCAATGACTAGTAGGCTTTTATTTATTTATTTTGACAGTTGAACCAGTATCTGCTCGAATTGTTTATTGACTTAACGATTAGTTTTGAGACTTTTGATGTTTTTGCTTTAAGAAAAAATGGCTTTTACTAACGCCAAATTGGCTGATATCCATTACATGTACGGTCTGGCTGATGGAAACACAACAGAAGTTAGGTGATTGTATCAGGTGCGCTTTCTAAAACCAGTAACACCAGACAGATGAACATTTTCAAATATCCACAGAAAGTTGAGGGAAACTGGTACTTTTACTGCAAATAAAAAAGGTGCAACTCAAACTATGAGAACTCCAGATATTGAAGAAGCTCTTTTGAATTGTATTGATTTGAATCTTTATAAGAGTACAAGATAAATTGGAAATCAGTTGAATATTTCACATGTTCTAGTTTGGAGGATTCCCCACGACTTTTCATTGTACCCGTTTCATATTCAACGTAAAACTCTACTTCCTCCAGATTTTCCTTCAAGACTGAATATCTGCCGATGATTCTGAGATGAAATTAGAGAAAATGTTCATTTTGATAGTGAAATAATGTTCACAATTATCATTATTGAGCTGGGGAAAACCCCCATTTTATTGAAGAATCTCATAATCAAGAACAATTGTCGCTAAATATCTGGGTCGGAATAATTGGAAAGTATTCGATTGGGCCATTTTTTTTGCCTAACAGACTAAACGGTACCTCTTATCTGCGTTTTCTTGGGAAGGAGTTACCTTTATTGCTCGAGGATGTGTCGGTTTTGGTGACAAACATAATGTGGTTCATTTTTGACGATAAACCAGTACATTTCAGTGAAGAAGCTTAGGAATTCTTGAATAATACATTCAACAACCGATGGATAGGTCGCGGTGGGCCAGAACCATGGCCTCCTATGTATCCGGACTTAAATAATTTAGACTTCCTCTCATAGATATATCTCAAAAGTTTAGTTCATATCACTCCAGTGAATACTGTAGAAGGATGTAGAAATCGAATAAAAACCCCTTGTGACACGATGAGAAATACCCCATGAATATTTCAAAGAGTGCGTGAAAATATGCGAAAAAGGACAGAGGCCTGTATTCTTGCAGGTTGAGGACACTTCCAGCAATTTATTTAGTTACCAATTGTTCTTTTTTTCTAGTTTGATATTGAATGAGTATAAGTTGAGTCTCAGAAGACGAGCTATCAAAATAAAAGCAAATTTTGGCCATAGCTAAGGAGTATTTCTATTATTTTTTATATTTATCGAATAATATACAATTCAAATAATTCAAATTCAATATTTTTTCTCTCGCAAACGGTTGGACATACGGAAAAACCACAGGTGTCGAAAAAGTATCTAAATTGAACGAGGATGACGAAAATTGATTGTACGCTGATCAGTGGCGTACTGCAAAAAAGTTTGAAAGGCAAAAGGAGATATGGCATCGGAAAAGAAAACACCTAGTGAATTTCAGTTGAAATCTAGAACGTGTAACGATGGAGGCTGTGAAAAATTAAGTTGCATTCCAAATTTGGGCTGAATATCTTAAAAACTGCACGAGTGTGAAGAAGAAAACAATTTTTTTCGGAAATTTCAACTTCGTAACGAAGCTTTTGTGAACCTATGTTTATATGAACTTTTTTCTTAAGATTGCAAGTAGATTTAATCCCTCAAGTTGTGACGTATTATTATGTAACACCCTATCTACGCACTGATAAGTTACGTTAGGGCGTTCGCCTAAAACTTTGGATTTTGAATTTCTTCTACATGATTGTATGAAAAAGCATAGAGAACATTTTTTACATTTGCTTTTTACCATGGTGGTAACAGAATTTCTTCCATGCTATCTGTTTTTCTGATTTTTCGGAGAATGAATTTACTCTTAAAATAAAAAGTCACTTGATGTTCCTTTCCTAGTAAGACTGTAAAAGTTCAAAACCAGAAAGACGTTTCTTCCAACTTTTTGTGAACAAATATTTATTATTTCATACTATTCTTATCCTCTTCATCTAATTTGTTCCCGATTTTCATAAACCCCCAGGCAATAAAGTAATAATTATCTGGATTTCCATGGTATCTAATTGGCCAATGAATCGACATTCGTTATTTAATGCGATCATGTTCAAGACGCCAATATTGAAATTCCGGCTGGGTAGGAAATATTGCGGGGAAAAGAAAAATTCATTCATTTATAGTCCCGGCTCATACTTTCTCAATCCGAAATTCCAAGGGAAACTGCGGCAAAAAAGTAATTAGGAAATCTGGGTTTTTTGAGGGAACGCCTTAATTATTCGACGAAGGAAATTTTATGGTGATGAAAACGTTTCTGGCGAGATAGCGCTACGTTTCATTATACTTTCTACCTCAAACTTATCAATTTAGCAGTTTCGTCAGTTCATATTGAAGTTTTCCGGCGTCGGGAATATGAGCAATTAGCTGGCCGAATTTCAATTATCTTACTATAACTTGGGCTATTGGGATCCTTTGGATCTTATGCAAGATATTTAATACATTTTTACTCTGATGAAGTTTTTAATGCAAACAATTTCAAATAGAATAGAATAGAATGTATATTTTTTAGCTTCTGCTACAAAAGTACAATAACAAATAATTATGTAGTTCACAAAAAAATGATACAAATGTATATCCCATCGTAACCTATATCACCCTACCAACTTATCAACTGCATAGAACTCTATAAGTCTTGACTTAAATGTCCTCGAAGAAGAAGTCCTTACAAGCAAAGGCAATCCATTGAAAATTTTCAAGCCATGGATGAACAGAGAATTTGTTTAAACACTTAGTCTCAATGAGATAAAAAACACAAGGTTTAACTTTAATCTACACTTTATTTGAAAAAATTCTTTATCAACAATGACAAACAGAATGAAGAGTATGGTATTATAAACAAATCGTAGAACAAGTTGGATGAATAACAGGAAAATCCACACCGAGCCATTGTACAGTTAGTATGAAAGGTAATAAAAACTAATTAAACAAGTTAAGTAGGGGTGAAAAATTCACATCTACCTGCTCATTCAAAAGCTTGTCCGAATGTTTGTATCTATTTATTTCTAATGCTTCTAGGAGATCTAATTTTGAACTTTTTGATTTTATATGTAATATGTCAAAGTTTTATTGAATGAAAGGTTTTCTTTTATAAGGTGGTTTAAATAATTTGAATCAGATTTATTTTTATCGAAGCTACGTTTATGTTCGGACGTTCTTATGCCAAAACTCCTATAGGTCCTACCGATATATAAATTTTATCACAAGAACCGCAATTGAGTTTATAGCTTCCTGATTTACTTGATTTTTCAACACGAGATTTATTATTTTTAATATATTTACCTAAGAGAAAGGATTTAATATTTGTACTTGCAGAACCGCAGAATGTTAAACTGTTGAATATTTTATAGTCTTTATGAATAGGATATACTTCATTTATTGCTTTCTGATACAGTTTTTACGAATGATTAGATCTATCATATCCGGATTATATGAATTATTAATGGCTATCTGTTTGATGATGTTTAACTCTTTATTATAATCTTCTACTGATAAAGGTAAATTGAGTAACCGATGTACCATGCTGTTTAAAGCTGCAACTTTGTGTTGAATTGGATGTAATGAGTAGTTATGTATAATTGTATCAGTATGTGTTGGTTTACGAAAGACCGAAAAACATGATTATTATTTTGTTTAGTGATTTTTAAGTCCAAAAACTAATGGAATCGTTCTGTTCAATTTCCATCGTGAATTTAATGTTCAAATGGATGGAATTAATGAAATTAAGAAATAAGTCTAATTGACGAGTAGTTCAATGAAACATACTAAGATGTCGTCAACATATCTATACCAATAAAGAAATTTGGAAATGAGTGGATTATGAATTTTCTGTTCAATATTATTCATAAAATCTCTGCTAAAGTGGACTCAAAACTTATTTCCCATGATCAAACCATTTTCACTACTGTAATAGATGTTGTTCAAAATATTAATCGAAAACATTTTGAATTCAATGCAAACGTATAATTAAATCAGAAATATTTTGAATTGTTAATTATTTGCATTGAACAAAATTATTTTTCTTTCAACAACATCTATTTCGAGTGAATATGGTTTGATCACCTGGAGGAACTTATTTTGAGTCCAAATTAGCAGAGATTTTATGAATAATATTAAACAGAAAATTCATTAACGTTTTTCCACTCATTTCCAAATTTCTTTATTGGTATAGATATGTTGACGACATCTTAGTTTGTTTCATTGAACTACTCGTCAATTAGACTTATTTTTAATTTCATTAATTCCATCCATTTGAACATTAAATTCACGATAGAAATTGAACAGAACGATTCAACACAACATTCATACAATTATACATAACTACTCATTACATCCAATTCAACACAAAGTTGCAGCTTTAAACAGCATGGTACATCGGTTACTCAATTTACCTTTATCAGTAGAAGATTATAATAAAGAGTTAAACATCATCAAACAGATAGCCACTAATAATTCATATAATCCGGATATGATAGATCTAATCATTCGTAAAAACTGTATCAGAAAGCAATAAATGAAGTATATCCTATTCATAAAGACTATAAAATATTCAACAGTTTAACATTCTGCGGTTCTGCAAGTACAAATATTAAATCCTTTCTCGTCAAACAAAATCTTAATATAACTTTCAAAACTTCTAATAACTTAGGTAAATATATTAAAATAATAAATCTCGTGTTGAAAAATCAAGTAAATCAGGAATCTATAAACTCAATTGCGGTTCTTGTGATAAAATTTATATCGGTAGGAGCTATAGGAGTTTTGGCATAAGAACATCTGAACATAAACGTAGCTTGGATAAAAATAAATCTGATTCAATTTATTCAAACTACCTAATAAAAGAAAACCATTCATTCAATAAAAACTTCGACATATTACATATGAAATCAAAAAGTTCAAAATAAGATCTCCTAGAAGCATTAGAAATAAATAGATACAAACATTCGGACAAGCTTTTGAATGAGCAGGTAGATGTGAATTTTTCACCCCTACTTAACTTGTTTAATTAGTTTTTATTACCTTTCATACTAACTGTACAATGGCTCGGTGTGGATTTTCCTGTTATTCATCCAATTTGTTCTACGATTTGTTTATAATACCATACTCTTCATTCTGTTTGTCATTCTTGATAAAGCTGCTGTGTCAAATAAAGTGTAAATTAAAGTTAAACCTTGTGTTTTTTATCTCATTTATATCATGGATCTACATCAAGTAACGGCCTCCACAATTCAAAACTTAGTCTCAAATTTACAGATATTATAATCCTCCCCGGTCCTCAGGTCAAACGATATCTTGGTTGATCTTTTTATAAGAAAATGAGAAAGACCTGGTGCTGCCAAATTATTAATTATTTTAAACTAAACTAGCTTCCTCTATCATATTTTGGTTTTTAATGAATTTCAAAGAACGCAGCATGTCGTCTATCCTCGTGTACTTATTGCACCCTAATGAAACCCTCATTGCTCCGTTTTGCAAAATCTGCAATCGGTCTATATCTTCTTGATTGCATTCCAATGATATGCAATATGTGAATTGGGTATGAACTATCGTATTATAGACAATTCGTTTTGACCAATCAGGTAATCTCCCGGATATCAATAATAACCAATTTTCTTACACATATAATTAATATGGGTACTAAGTATCAATTGCGGATCCAAATGAACTCCAAGATACTTAATATCGCTCACTTGTTCTATAGTGTCATTCCAAATACGAATTTTCAAGTTTTCATCTTTAAACAACCTACAGTTCTGCCGTGATACAAATAAAATGAACTATATCTTTTGTGAATTTAACTGCAATTTCCTAAGAGCAAGCCAATTGTAAAAATATTTCAATTGTCTATTCAATATTATAAAAGCATCAACAAAATTCGAACCAGAGACTGATATAGGGGTATCATCAGAGTACAAACTCACAACATAGTCACATAGATACTCACTCAGGTCATTAACATACAATATAAACAACAATGGCCCTAGTATACACCCTTGAGGTACACCATTTAGTATTTCAGCGCCAGATGAGATATTCTTACCGTTTTTTGTCTTTTGTGTTCTTCCTAGTAGGTAGTTCTTCATCCATTCAAGTACCACTCCTGTCACCACGTAACTACGACACACTTCAATCAATTCATCTATATTAATAGGTTCAAAAGCCTGTTTCAAGTCAACAATAACACTTACACATATTTTGCCATCATCAAAATCTTTCTTCCAATTAGATAGTACAAACTGCAATGCATTTTCACATGAGTACCTCCTACGAAATCCTGATTGACTTTTGTAGAATATTTTATTTTCCTCCAGATAGTCACTAGTTCATTAACTAAACTTTCTATAATTTTTTTCAATTATCGGTAATAGATTTATGGGTCTGAGTTTACTCCGAATCTTTTCTTTATGATAAAGTTCAATATTGGATGCTGTTTCGATCACACATTTGAAGAAGTAAACTTCCTTCAAATTACATGAACTTACCTGTTGTTTCAGAATGTGAGGAGGAACAAGAAAGATTTGTGACAAATATCGTACAACATCCCCACCAACGAAAATTAATTCTCCGTTTAATTGAACCTGATTTTTTCAAATAATGAAAACATTGAAAAATTTTGTGTGGATAATACAGAGCCTTCCATAAATGAAAGCAATTCGAATAGATCTGCAGTTTCCTGCCCTAGTACTAGTCAACCAGTTCCTGCAGAAGAAAACTTAAGCCAGGAAAACGATATTTAAGAGTCGGAAGATGATGACGACTCTATCAAAGATCCCAACTATGAAAGCTCTACTTCTGATGAGAATGATCTGCCAACTTAAGCGATATTACTCTAAAATTTCTGTATTCAGGTCATAGTTTCTCAACTAATGATGCAGATTTTCGTGACGTATAGTCAGCTTTGAAACACCAGCAAAGACAGTACCTGCCATCGTAGTATATACAAATTATGAGAACTTGTCGAAGAAATGAACCACTCGTTGTAACTGAAATGACATTTGATGATTATTTAACATGATAGATCCCCAATCCAAGAGAGAAAAGTCCGAAAAATTCATGTCTCTAACGTCAGAGCAGATTGGTAGAGTTTTGTCTGATAGTAAGAAAGTTCATATTGCATTCAAACCAGTTATTAAATTGTCTGGCCTCCCTTTCAACACAAAAGATAAAACCGATAAGTTTGAAAAGTCTGGAGTATACCATTTAACATATTCTGAGTGCCATTCTTTTCATATAGGTCAAACAGGATGTTCTTTCAAGGCTAGATACAAAGAACATTTCCGGTCATTCCTACATCATAAATATGAATCAGCTTAAGCTGCACATTTTCTAAATGAATGTCATTCTTCTCTAGAACTTCAACAGTTAAACATTCTTCATTCTTGTGATGAATCTAATAAACTCAATTTCTTTGAATCGATGTAAATTTTCAAAGCATCTAGGGTTGAAAGAGATTTTCTCCTTAACGACCAGGTAGACTAAATCATCCACCAATTCCATTATTCAAGTTGCTGTGACTCCTACTATCATTATCTTGATGTTAGTCCAACCAATGTAATTTTCTATTCTTTACATCAATAAATCAGTGATAAAAACATAGTAACTTGTTTTATTTCTTTATTCATTATGACTATTAACTATCACGTAGTTAAGGCTTCATCGATCAATTATGTTAAATTATTTGATTATCCCCCGTATGTGTATGATGCGGAGTGAATAAACATAAACATTTCCATCAGCTGCCTTTGTCCACCGTTTCTGATGTTTATAGGGTTTCTAGGAGAAAATAAAAGATACACCTCTTCGTTACTGGTATTTTCTATAAGATTTGACGAGATTAAATTGCAAAATATTCGCACATGAATTCTTAAAGATACGATTTTTCCTCAACGAAATTTGTTCGGCCCAATACTATATTAGCAAGTGAGCGGATCAGGAAAAATTATTTGGCGGTTTGTAGTTAGAGCAGAGGGGTCTGGATTTCATTGTAATTCGTTATAGGCTTAAGGATATATGGAATCAATATATCAAATCGCGAAACTTTATACGCTAATTCCGGATGACCCAATCCCATTTACTGACAGCGAACATGAATTAATTTCCAAACCTTTCTCCCGTCCCATTTCACTTTCCTCGGTTGCCGGAGGGGGAAAGCTCAGTAGAATATTCAAACCTCTTAGTCCTCATCTAGTAGGTGTACGGCTTGATAATAACATTGGACGCACGCCGTCGCGTAATAAATAGGTGGCCGGGGGCGGAGTGATATTATCCCTAGCACGTGACGAGCCTGCAGATTTGTAGCCGCCGGCGGTCTTTCACGTAGAGAATGAGATGGTGTTATGGGGGCATCGGGGTTTGGATGTGTCGGGTGTATATACTGCCTTGCTCGGGTAATCGAGCGGAATATAGCGTTTGATTGATTTTTGATGTTTGCCGCTCGAGTATCGGCGGTCAATGTTTTTGTTGCATTAAAACATAAACAACATGTACGTGTTTCAGGCCTTTCTAAAGTATTTCCGTTTCGCTTTAGGATTTCAGATATGTGTTGTGGTTTAATAAAAGCATTTCCGAGGGAGCTAAGCAATTAAGATCGATTTTCCTAATCGGAATTGATGGAGATATGAAGCATACACACAATTCTGTAGTGAAATTGATTGTTTTGATGAAAATGCTGAAATATTTTCAATTTGTATTCAAGATCTTGCAGAACGTTTCTGCCTTCAAAACTGAGCTCTATTTCGCACCTATGAAACTGTTTTTTCGGAAAATTCTAGATCACCAATGTAGAACATCACTCGCGAATCTGTCGGCATTCAAGAGAATTGTTTAGATGTACTCAATCGATTTTTCAATATCACTGTCCTGAAAAAGAACTAAAATCAGGATTGGGATACTGCAGAAAGAAGATCTATGTTACACAAGAGAAAAGATCTCTAAGAGCTTACCAGAAATCGAAAGCACCTTACCACCTATCATTGGAAAATAATAAAGAACTATTCAACACTCGAATCATGGATGATTGATTTGACAAGAACAGAGCAATATGGAAAGTGATAAAAATGGGAAAAGGAAATAAACTACAATGTTCCACGAATCATCAAACCGACAGTGTATTTTTTGGAAGGTATATTTCCGAATGAACTGGAGGAGTTAAAATAATCCCAATTTATAAAAAAGGTGAACAAGCAGTCACTAGCAATCACAGGCCAATAGTCATGCTACCTTTATCCAAAATTCTCGAAACTATAATCAAATCAAAACACATAACTTATCTAGTTAAGTAACGTTTTGAAAAGACCAAGTACAAACCTAATTTTCTTTTTGAATGATAAGGTTAAGAAAACATTTTTTTCATTAATTAATGAATTATAATTATCTTAAATATCCAGTTTGTCCTTATCAGGAATTAACTTCGATTATTAACGCACGACTAAGCAGTCCCTTTCCATGTTTTGTTTTGGTATGATAATTTCATGGGTAAGTTTAAATTGTCAAATTGAATAATGTCTCGTATTGCTGCGACGTTGACGGTGGTAAGAAAATTTCTGTTGGTTTCTGATTTTAACATTATCCCATCTAACGCAGATTATTTACGTTCCTGTCGTTCAGTTATCCATTCATTTCTTAGTGTTTTGTTAATTGGTTGATTCAATACGACCTGTAACTATAGTTGTTCCATTATAGTATATAATATCAAAGTCGTGGGGCCTTTTTCTGACTTCCAACCTAACCCCCCAAGGGGTTGACGGTAGTCACCTCGGCAATCGGAACGATCGAACGAAAATTCCGAAAAAAAGCCCCGAAAAAGTGAAAATGAAAAAGTTTCGCGAGTGAAGCAATAATTTCGTCGGAATTTTATATCTATACAAATTTTTCTATCACGTCCAATCGTTTCAAAACCTGGACAAAGACCAAGCCTCGAGTTTCGCGTATTGCGCTGCAATAGTTTCATTCCCGTAAATCCCCTGTAAAACTGGAAAATCTTCGTTTCAACGAAGGTTGTCGGCTGACTTTTGCAAAATTTCGCTCCTTTTTCCTCATTCCTAGAATCTCTGACGGCCAGAATTTGAAGAAATTAACTAACGTTGAGCTGTCAAACTAAGGGTTTTTCTTTCATCCGTCATCCGGGGGCGGAGCCAGTCACCTCTCCTACCACCCTTACGATCGCTTTTTAAGCTCGGTCGTACATTCAATCCGTCGAAATGAATAATTCCGAATATTATTTCATTGAAAAGATTAACGAAATTTGAAATAATATTTCAGAGGAAAGCAATCATAGTTGGATGTTTATTTTGTCCATTTTTATACATAAATTTTGTTTAAAACAAGAAACCACTCCTAAACTTTATATATTCAATCTTCTGTGGCATTGACTAAGTTTATAAGAAGCCAACGCTCCCGGTAGAGTTGGTTGAAGATTCTACGCCAACCAGAATCGCCAATTCAGGTCACGATTGAAAGATTGAGGTAAAATTCATAGATGGTTCTTGATAATATAGAATACTATAAATTTTTATTTTCAGATTGAGAGACCACTTTTTTGTTCAAGATTCAGGAACGGCCCTAACTCTGCTAAAATGTCTTCAAGTAATAAGTTTTTTTGGTGAGTAGTTTCGTAACAATATTTTTTTTTTCGTAAAAATTCGACCAGAGAGGATGAATACTTTTTTCCTTCCGTTTTCTTATTACCCAAGGATAGCTTTATTGGTGAATTGAAATAGATTATCCTCATTTTATACAGGAGTGACTCAAAAAATTATTGAATATTGTAATTTTAAAAATATAATATCATAATTTTTCAAATGGAACACCCTGTATTTTATTATTTATGTCAACGCATAAAATTTTTGATGAAAACTTTACAAACTGTATCAAACTCATCAACATGCATCATTATTCGCACAGAAGTTTTTTTTCTTTAATGATTCAAGTAGTAAAAAATGAAACCGAAACAAGATAATTCTTTTAACGAATGATAATATCAGGATGATTAAAACGTAAATTGAGGTATGTGTTAACATTTTTTTTTATTTGTGCCTTCTGTCAGGTATCCGGACATATCATATTCTGCATTTTACATGGTGAACTTATCAGTGTTTGGTTATTAATCATTGTTAAAGTGAAGTTTGAACACTTTTTCCCCAATTGGCTGCCATGAAGTTCTCCAAAGAAGAAATGGTTGATTCGATGATTTTTATTCTGGGTGAGTGTGATAGAAATTCTTTGTTGGCAAGTAGAGTTTATGCACAAAGGTTTCCTGATAATAGGAATCCTGATGCAAGATGCTTTGAAGCAGTTCTTATTAGATTTATCGGGTAAATCGCTTACAGAAAACATGAAAAACCAAAAACTGCTACAGCTGAAGACAACCAGTCGTCAGTTTTGTTGACAGTGACAGAGGACCCATATAAAGGTCAAAGACAGATATCTCAGTTAACAGATATAAGTCAAACCTCCGTCCAGAGAATCTTGAAAAGTGAATAAATTTCATGCACAACAAGGGTTATATTAAGGGCATCGGTTACCAGATTCCTTCTACAACACAGTTAGACATGAGACAGAGAATAGTCGACGCCTTTCAGTCAGTTAATCCGCAAATGTTTTCGAGAGTTCAACGGTCTTTTCTCAGAAGGATTGAGTTGTGTCTACAAAGAAATGGGCAACATTTCGAACACTAATTGAAATAGTTCAACACCTTGTAGATCATCCCACCAAAAACCAATCTATTACGTATTTCATACACAACTACCTCAAAATAAATATCTTCATTTCTCTGATCAATTATAATGAAAATGGTCGAAGATATATATATATATATATATATATATATATAACATATATATATATATATATATATATATATATATATATATATATATATATATATATTTTTGAGTTTTTTTTCTTGTTTTTGATGAAAACGGGAAACGTTTCTTATTATATGTTTTGTTGCCCTCTATTACCCCATACCTCTGATAGTTTCAGAGCAACCCAAATTATCGCTAATAGAAAAGTGGTAATATGATATCTGTTTGTGAATAGATTCTATTTGCTATAATTCTATATTTCTAAAATAACATCTGACAAATTCAAAATTGTTGGATATTCTTCCGAGTTTTCATTAATCCGTTCGATTTTAGTTCGATGAAAGCCACTGATCTATTCTTTTGGTACAGAAAAATTTATTGGATCTGTGTATCATCTACCTACCCCTGTCATCTACCAACCCGAGAATTTTCTGATGAGAAAGCGCTTACTTCTGTTGGAATCAAAAAAATAAAAAGTAATGTGATGAAAATGTACCCCGATTAAAACACTAAAAACACCAAGGTTGTTTCATTTTATAATATATTTTCATGGAAATCATAGAAGTCCAAGCAGTGTTACTTTCAAATTACTGGCATTTTAAGAAGACTTCAGTTGAGCATCATACAACCCCTTCCTCATTATACGAATTGTCGAAGATGGTAAATAGTAGGGAAAGGGGGGTGATGATGACGCAAACGCTTCAAGAAGTATCTAAAATATTTCCGATTCCACTTTGATCGAATGTTTTCCTCACACGAAAATCAAATAGTTTCACATGACTTTCAATGATATTCGAAAATTAGGATTGGAAGAAACTAGGAGGGGGTTGTTTTGAAATGAAAAAAACATATAATAAGAAATTTCCCTTTCCGATCGAAAATCGATGTGCTTCAGTAAATTCACAGAAAAATGAAACCAGTCGTTCTTTCTCACTGGAACGCAATGTATATTCTTATACTGTCTCTGGAAGAATTTTCTACCTTAAAATTGAAATACCTTAAGGAACGAATATCTGAATATTGACGATTTCCGATCTCAGAAGTGAGACAACACCCTCATTGCTGAAATATTTTGGCCGTCTACCATTTCAAAGAAAGCTGTATCACGACGCTCATTTCCCTCAAAGAAAATGAAGACAGGTATCGGCGGGACCACCCATTTCAAAAATTTCAAAGATTGAAACCGCGCGAGAAATTCGATCCGTACTATAAAGTTACCGACGAATTCGGTGGCGGTGTTTGCCATTCCGATATTCAAAGCTTTTCAATTCCGTTTGAAGGCACCTCCGCGAAGACAATTCAACCATATTAAATGCCTTCCCGGCGTCACAGAAACAGTTGACAAACAGCAGCCTCGCTGAGCGTGTGGACTCATTAGTTTGAGCGATTGCTTTGCTGGTTGCTTCGACCTGATCGATGAGCTGTTACAGTCTCGTTGCAAAAACTACAATCAATTAACCCCCATCAAGTTCTAATTGATGTTTTTGTTTGGCCTGTCTAGCTTCTGAATTTTGACGTGGGAATTAGAGCTGAAAGATTAAGGTGTCGCGGCGTCAATAGAGGCTTTGATGTTGGCTTGATTGGACGCTTGACATGACGTATATTTCCTATCGAACTATGATGCTACGGATTAATTGCATGGTGAAGTTAATCAGTTTTATATGACAGAACTGAAGCAGAAATTCGGAAATGAAATTATATAATCGAACTATTGAAGCATTCAAAGAAGCAGACGAAAAAATAATAGGAGAAGAAAAGTCTGGTCTTTTCAAGTTTAACATAATACGAAATAACAGGGGAGAGAGATAAATTCATTGTATATTTCCTAAGTTATCATAGCCTATCAAAGATTATGCGCTGCATCTTGTACTTACTATTGCCAGGGACTTTGTACATGTATAGGTTGTTGAGTGAGTTATTTCCTACTATTATTAGAAAGAAACTTATTCTGCTTCGAAATAAAAATAAATCAAATGGTAAGATTGTTGTTAAAATAGGTATAAACCCGACAGATTTGAAAGCCGCCATATCTAAAATGGTTTCAACTGAACAGGGTGGTCTAAAGATGAAAAGTACTGACCAGGGTGAGAGAGACACCATTAGAGCAGAAACCGAGAATGAGCTTGGAAAAGATTACCAAACAAAGACACCGATAGGGCTACTTCCTCTGACCACGATTATAGGATTAGGTAGACCATTTGGTGAGGAAAAATTAAAACGAAGTCTGATGAATCATAATCGAAATAATGATGAAAATGCAAAAACTATACTTATATTTATGAACAAAATTAAGGTACAATATCTGAAAATCATACTCTGTTGGAGGCTGGATTTGTGTGCTTGAACTACACACAACCAAAATTATATTTAATCACTAAGTATTTCACATTATTGATTGTTTTTAACCATGGATTTGAGTCGCAAATCTCTTTACTGATCAAATCTTTTTTCTTATCATAAATACTCTTGATTGATTTATAAACTCCCGTAAATTCAGGACGAGCTCTAGATATATACATTTTATTCAAGAGATTCGTCAGCCTGCTCTTTTCGTTTTTTTGCCAGGAATGTTCACCAAACATAAACAACACACCAGTCAACATGATTTGTTTGTTTGTTTTTCCTTTAACGTGCTCTATTTCTGCCTTTCTGCCTAATGAAACGCCTACTCACCCGGGAATTTTGCCGAACGCCTCTCGTCTCGAGAGAAGGGATATTTAATATCCACCACATCGCTGTTAGACAGGACTTACAGCTTTACATCTCCTCTAAAAGATGGACACTTAAGCGATTCCCAGAATCCGAAAAATCGCACCAACTTTGTGGGGATTGAACCCAGGTAAGTCTGCGTAGAAGACGAGCATCATATCCCATACGTCACCGAGTCGGCTAGTCAACATGGTTGTTGAAGGGTTAGGTCAGATATTGACACATTTGAATGGTATTCTTCAAATATATACACACAACCAAACTTATATGGAATCACTTAGTATTGCACATAATTGGGATTTCGACTACTTGTGAAGAATGAAGTTTTTTATTGTAAAAAAACTAGATAGTATGATGAAAAATGTTGAATTATTACCACAGGTTCGGGATATTGTACTCTGTCGTCTCTGAGATTTGAAACTGTGAATTACAAAATATAAAAAAAGGCTATAATTGTAATTGAAAATGCCTTACGTTTGAGTGTCCGATCTGCCGATGTGTCGAATACCTCCTCTCGTTGAAGAAGGGGTGACACAGAAGGATATAGCTGCCACAATGTACGTAAAGCTACAATCTCTGCAAAATAGGCCAAGAAGAAGTCGTAGGAAGATCATTTCCGAAGAACAAGAGCGCATTTTGAGCCAAATTGAGAAAATATATCCTAGTGCGTCGCACCCCTACTTCGAAGGCAATTTCTGGAAGAAAGAGGCATGAGTGTATCAATCGAAACGATACGTCAAACCCTTCGTTCAAGGATTTTGCACAGCAGAAGGCCCTTGAGAGTTCCAGAGCTTACCAGACAAGAGTCTTAATTGGTGTATCGAGCATCAAAATTGGAATATTGAGAATTAGCAAAATGTTCTCTTCGCAGATGAGAACAGAATTCGTGTTCCATCAGATGACCGGCGGAATTGGGTTCTAAGGGATCGTGGAAGACAAGCTACACTCCGAGCAGCAAGGCAAATTCCGAAATACCAAGGGGCAGTGTGATGTTTTGGGGTTGCATTATGCTGAGAGGAAAAACAGATTTGATTTCGTTTCCTGCAGGGAAAACGGCTAGAAATTACGTGGACCTAGTACTGAAGTCCATAGTGAGACTCTGGCGCGATGCCCACGGTGAGAATTTCACTTTTATGCAAGATAATGCTCCTCCGCATATCAGCAACTTCTCGCGACATTATCTTGAAATAGGGGGAATCTCTATTTTGAACTGGCCAGCTTACTCTCTAGAGCTCAATGCTATTGTACATTCACGAGATAATACCAAAAGAAAATTAAGATCGCGCCAAGATAATCCAAGAACCCAGTTCATCCAAGCTGCCACAGAAGAGTGGCAGAATATCACCCCGAAAACCTAATCCAAAGCATGCCTAGACGGCATAATAATAATAGTAATACAAGCTACTAAGGTCGAGATAAAAACACCTACTCCTTGAGAAAACAAATTTCAATTCTTTTACTACAAGCGGAAAGAGTTTCTGGTTTTTTATTCGTTTTTTTTTCTGGGCACAGTTGTTAGATCTTTGGGATCAGAACTCATTCCGACTATTCTATGTACTCCTTTTTTCAAGTCTGAAAAAATACTGAGGTCTCAAGCTACTGGCAGGCGTCACGAGACAGATAGTCAATGAAATATTGGTCCTTGAGAAGAAGTCTATTAGAATGGTACTTACCCTACTAACGGGACATCAACTCAATAAGCATCCATACTTCATGAGACGATCGGAAACCACATAATGCCGTGGTTGCCTAGAAAACACAGAAAACATTCTCTCTGAATGTCCTGCTGATAAGGTACTGGAACAGCTAGTGTTTGCATAATCCAAAAGAGCCCCAACAACAGACATGCAAAACTTTATTGAGAAGTTCATACATGTCTGATAACACCAACACAACACGGCAACCACAATTGGCTAAAAGGCTTGGGTACTACATGAAGAAGAAGATGGAATAAGTCTCTCTTATATTTTAAGAGACACAAATTAAATTTACAAGACGATTACTGTTCGGATTTTCTGAATTACCACCTGATTTCAAAAAGGCAATATTCGTTGCTGTTTGTGAGGCTACGGAAAGATTGCATGATCAAGCAAACCATTGCAAAAGCTAAATATCCATCGTGAAATATTTTTGTTCAAAGTTATGGAGAATTTATACCATCAGTTTTATATACTCCCATTTATTTTCAAAACATCTTAGAGATCTCCCGATAGCTGGGGTTCAGATAAATTATCATCAGAAAATCAAGCTTACTATCATTTATGAAAAATTAAAACAAATAATGGAAAACCAAACCTGGCGAATGTAGAAATGTATTTCCATAATCTTCCATAGACTTTTTGTGCACTTAGTATTTCTGTTGTATGACAAAGCGGTTAGAATCTAGTTTCAGAACATAACTAAATTCCAAATTCATCATAAAATGTAATGAAAGACTCGCAAAATAAGATCACATTAGCGAATTGATTATTTCGGAAACTATTTCAGTTTTTCGAGCGAACCGAGGCGGGACGTGGACGACTCACAAAATTAATCGCCGGTAATTGCAAAGTTAACGAAGCCAGAAATGGTTGCAATAGTCTCCTAGCAGTACTAGCCCCAGGCTAAATGGAGATTCCCAACTGCGGATGATCACTATCGGCGGCATTGCACGGTTAATATCAATAATGGCGTTCACTGGAGCAGTGATTTGTGTAAAGTTTGGACAGATTGCGATTACAGCGCTTTGTTAGAGACTGATTGTTGTATTTAGGGCAATTTATGGGACGTTTTATTACTTCGGACGGTGTTTATGACCGATACAGCTTCGAATCGTATTGTGTACATTTTTACACGACAAATAACAGGCGTCGATTTCGAATATGGACGCGACGTTCGTGTGTATGCAAATAAGCGCGTGAAAAATCGGACGACAGACGCAGACATTGGCAGATCTGGCAGAGGTTTTTCAAGTGGCGCAAATAAATCATGCTCTGAAAATTAACTGAGGACGTCGGACCATCAATTACTTGCAAACTATGCTGATGGAATTCCGGATAAATTTTGTGGATGGTCGAAATGTCGATGGCTCTGCCATGTTTCACCGGGGATTTGAATAAATGTTCGATTGACGCGAACAGTATTTGACGTGAATTGGCGTTATTTGATTAACGTCAAGAAATAACAGAATCAGAAAATTTAGCTGCATATTCAACGCGTTACAAGTTTGATTTAGTTGCATTAAGATTACATAGGGTGGTTTCCGAGCTAACTAAGATACATGACATCAAATATTCTTCAACAAATACTCTTTGTAACACTTTACAGTAGTGTATGTCTGGTTGACAACCAATAGGAATGAGGAGCGTTGGTCTTTCGACAGACCGCTTCTTAGCTGACACGGTGTGTAGCGTTGCTGTGAATTGTTGAACTAGTGTGACTGCTTGAAGTTTTCCTGTTTATCTACCATTGTTATCACGGTTCCCTGGTGGCAATGCAGAAGTGGCCTCTGCCTGGGTTCGTTTTTGTTTACTAGCGCTCCAACGAATTGAGATGAGTAGGTGGTAGTGCAGCCTGATGTTGTGAATGGGTATACAATGCTGACGAGGTCAAATGAGACCAAAACATCAGTCCATTGATCCATTGATCTGACCGTGCTGTACCACTGCTGTATGGCCCCGGTTGACAGTGATCTATACAAGGTGGATCGGAAAACTTGCTCCTTCAAGGAGAAATATTTATTATTCTATGGAAGGTTGAATGCTGCTCCTTGAATAAAAATTCTTCAATGTGTCTACATATTGCTATGATTTCGCAAATCGTAGTTTTTAGAGATTTTAACTCTATACACTCTTCAAAGCGATGTTTCCATTTATGTTACCCGTTCAAATAGTACTCAGAGACAAAAATCTCTATTATACGAACGCAATTTTTTTCTGGATCGCAGGAGAAAGGCGGATGGTCAAGTAGTTCAAACCGTAATTCGCGGATTTTTGCCGTGGCAACCGCTGAGTTGTGCGCTGTTTTGGTGGAACAGGATCTTCTTTTTCTTTAATGTGGCCATTTTGCCGCAAGTTCTGTTTTCAGCTTGTCAAGAAATGATGCGTAGTATGCTCCTCAGATGGTTTTTCCGTTTTCAAACAATCGATTATAATATCTCATCGACTATCTCAAAACCGTTGCAAATATTTTCCCAGCCCTAAAAGCAGCTTTTGCTTGTTTTGGAACCAGTTCCCCCGGTTCTGGTGTATTCAAATCTCATCTACAGTAATTAATCGGCGCCAAAACTCGGATTTATTGCCCCCCAAACTGCTTTTTCATGTGTGAATGGTGATTTGATATGTGTCAAGTACGTTATTTTTACATGTTTATAGCATCTGCTATCTCTATTACTGTGATTTAAGAATCTAGTACCATTTGGAGAAATTTCGCGTTGTTATCGTCGGTATTTGAAGTTTTTGGAAGTCCCGAAAGTTCGCCCCCCAAGCTCTTAAGACCGAGTTCAAATTCAGCTGCCAAAAATATAACTGTGGCAAATAATGGTGAAGAGTCCTCATACACAGAAACTAACTGCATTTCAATTTGCATTAGCGTATGGCCATTCGAAAATAATTATTTAATGACAGCTCGTTTATGAATTTTGTCCATTTTCACAGAAGCACTCACCTCAACTAACTCAAAAGACTCTCCTATACCAACTACGCGTCCAAAGTTGCTGAAACTTAGGGTAATACGTGCCATCAGATGGAAAATGAACATTCACTAGCATTAATTTATGGGTGCTGCCATCTTCACGTAGCGGACGGAAACTTTTGAGATTATTCTCTCAGTTTTTAGTAAATGATTGCATATCTAGGAGCACTTTTATATTGAATTATGTTAAGACTTACATATACTTTAGCGTAAAGACAGTTGTTGATATAGGTCAGGATAGGCTTGAATATTTTGTACACTCTTGACTGAAATTTATTCCATCTCAAATTTTCAGTTGCAAAGTGCCCTTATGATACTATGATAGATATAGAAAGAGGTATCATTTTAGAGTTGGTATAATGCAGAGAGCAGTTGGGGCACTGGAAAGTGAAGCAACACAATCAGAATTTGTACAAACGATGGGCATCACGTATGGCGTTATTTCGCAATTGATGGCCCAGTATAAAGAAACAGTAAGTGTAAAGGGACAACGTGGAGATAGACATCTTGTAACAACAGGTGCAGTTAACTGAAGAAACATGAAATACGTAATATGTCAACATTTTCTCAATATATATAAGACTCATTCCATCGAAATAAAGAGGAATAGGATATCAACATTCAACTTCACCTTAGTGAATAATATCGGAGATATCAAATATGGAATTCTCGATTCTCTTTTGGTGAAACATAGTGAATAGATTCTTGACTGAAACACTTAGACAAGGCTTCACAAAAATATATTACTTTATTAGACATACGTTTTGGTATCAGCCTATTATCAAGAGTAATACAATATTGTGAGTAACAAAATGAGTTATTCTACTTGACTATAACGGCATTTACAATTGGAGACCGAAGTAATGATGTTTGCTAATTTCAAATTGGCTGGTTTTTCCTACGAGGAAACGTGATTTCCATCATTCGTAGAATATCTAACTTCTTTCCTTCATTCGCTGGATGTATAAGTTCAATTCTCTCGATTTCTTTGAATGATTTTAATGCATACATTGGTCAAAAAAATCAGTGGAATTTTTGATTTGAATAATTGATCCTTCATATTTATTTTATAAACACCGATTTTATCCAATAATTTCATTTTATCTTCAGTATCAACTAGCAATGAACCAAATTTCATTTTTTTTTTGTTCTGCAGTCCTGCAGTACAAATTTATCCTTTGCATACAGAGAGATCGGATAGAAGATTTTCTATACAGGCCAAACCAGAAGATGTATCGAGAAGAGAATTGAGAAAAATAAAAGATACCTTATTCAAAACAAAAATTCTATTGGTTTCTATGTCCATTGTATAAATAAAAATCATTTCATAGATTTCCAGAGAATTGGATAAATACATTAAAGTAATGAAAGGAAGAATTTAGACATTTTATAGATGATGGAAATCACGACTGCTCGCAGGAAAAAGCAGCCAACTTGAATGAGCAAACAAACTTCACTCTATCCCTTGTTGCAAATGCCTTTATATTTTAAGTGAAACCACGCATTTCATCTCTCAGTATTGTGGGCTAATTAATAACCCGGAACGTATGTCGAGTATTTTGCTATATTTTCGTGAAACCTTTGCGAAGTGTTTCAATGAATCATATATCAGAGTTATTTTGAACTATCATTCTCGAATCTCATTTCATTCCTATGAACTACCTGAATGAATAAACCTAATAACAGAATATTTAGAGTAATGAAGCTACTTAATGATAATTATATCATCTCTGGTCTAATAAACTGATACAAATAGGGTTTCAAGTATCGATGAAATAATAATTCCTACAGAAAATAAAAAGCTAACAAACGAAAGGATTAGGAAACTTTTACTGTTAATTGAATATATTCAAGTCTTCTACTAGTGGAAATAATCAGCTTTAAATGAGAAATAAGAGGTATCTAACTCCGTAAGAACTTTGAAAAAGACATCAAATTCAACTCGAGAAATGCGAGGATGGTGAAATTACGTTTAACGAGAAGAAAGAAAATACACAAACGTTAAATGTCGATGGTGAATACTTGAAGAAAGCATCAGAAGTGTTCCTTTGGGGATAAATGATTTTTTGAAGAAATTAAAGTAACATAACAATCTTTCGTAATTAGAGATCCACCTAATTAGCTTTTTTGTTATTTGTAATAATTATTGAAAAGTTCAATGTTGAATAAACAGGCAAACATTGCATTGATATTTTCAATGGTTTCATGCTAGGTATCGTAAAGAAAATATAGACATATAAATGATAGGACAATAGTTTATGGAAGATGATAATCATCATCATATAATATTACTCTTCCACCTGATAATTAATACCAACCATTACCAGGAAATTATTAAAATCAGAATATATTCTGAAATGCTCGTACGATAATTTTAAATATTTTGAAAATATGAAATCTACCAGAATATACAGCCAATGACATCAATGTACCAACGAGTAATATCAGAGACTTTCTGGCCATAAAAATCCAGTGTACGGATCTTAGTAAAGCAACAGTGAATGCTGTTACATCAATTTTTTCTTGTGAAGTGATATATGATGGCATCTCATACTGCTTAGAATATGAATTATAATATGTTCAGAAAATCATATGACAATTCATCCAAATAAATTAAATATGAAATAAGATTCAGAGCAGTATTAACTCTAGAAAAAACCTACGTATCAATTATTTCTTTCGGAAAGAAACCTACGAAGAATATTATAAGATTTGGGGACTGTTATCTTCTAAAATCTCAATAAATTTCTCGTCGGACCTAAACTCTGAATATTTTTGGGAAGATTCTTAGAAATAACTCCAATTGTAGAAATATAATGTAATAGAATGAATATTGGCTTCATCTTCGACGTTTCTTCATCTTGTCGACTAACATCATATATTTAGAAACTGTTTCATTTTATTTATTCTGTATAATATGCGTATCGAGTATTGCGATATCAATTATGTATTTCATTTGATTCTATTTGTCCGTAGGAATGATATCTGTTCTATTGTGATTTACAGCTTTGTGTAAAGAATTATTTGATCAAAATTAAGTTTATAGTTGCCGATCTCACAAATATACACCTCACATAAACACCTCAAAAAAGTCTAGGAAACACTTCTGAATATCGATATATCGTATCCAGAACGATCAATATGGATGATTTTTTTAAGAAATGAACACCTGCATCAATTTCTCACCAAATTATGTAGAGTGCCGCAACAGATTTCAGTTTTTTTCATAAAAAACTAAGAATGCAGCAGATGCGACACTGCTTTATAATCATTTCATGTATTCAGTGTTTCAAATCAGTTAGTTGGCACTTTGTTTCTGTTGTAATCACAAATGAAAGATTCAAGTTTTGTGATTCGACCATGGAAAGACGACATTTGACTAGAGAAGAGATGTTACGAGCCGTTGGCATGCTCCAAGCTAGGAGCTCACAACGGGAAGTATCCAGGGTTCTGGGAAGTAGCCCAAGTGTCATAAACCGTTTATGGTCGCGTTTCAATGAAACAGGCAGCGTAGAAGAACGCCATACAGGTCGTTTCAGGATTACTACAGTCGCCAAAGATCGATTTTTGGTTTTACAAGCCAGAAGAGATCGTACTACCACAGCATCTCAATTAGCTCAAGAGCTATCTCGAGTTCATAACGTACAAATTTCGACCAAACTGTGAGAAATCGACTGCACAAAGGTCAACTCCACTACAGAAGTCCTTTAAGAGTTCCACAACTGACCCATGGAAATCGCGCTGCTCGTTTGGCTTGGTGCCAAGAACACGTAAACTGGGATCAAGAAAGGTGGGCCACAGTTCTCTTCAGTGATGAATCTAGATTTAGTTATTATCCCGATTCGGGAAGAATTCGAATATGGAGGGAACCTAGAAAGCAAAACCGTCTCCAGCATGCTCGAGAAGTTGTTAGACAGGGAGGCGGATCAGTGATGTTTTGGGGAGGTTTACGCCTTGGTGGAAGAACTGTTTTCGTTTTCATACAAAACAACCTCACGGGAAATTCTTACGCAAATGAGATAGTTTTACCTGAAGTGGTACCGTATCTCTAAGCAATGGGTCAAAATCCACTCTTCCAACAAGATAACGCCCCTCCTCATCGTGCAAGAGTTGTCTTGAACGTTCTTGAAGAGAATGATATCGATCTTCTACCGTGGCCATCCTGATCCCCAGATATGAATCCCATCGATCATGTGCGGGATACCCTAAAAAGAAATCTCCTGCGTCAAAACGTCTTCCATCATGAACAGGAGCTTCGGTTAGCAGTTCAGGGGGCTTGGAATGACGTAGGCCAAAATGTAATAGACAATTTAATATTGAGCATGCCGAAGTGTCATTAATAACAGTGGTGGACCTTCTGGGTACTGAAAAATATAAGTGCTTCCATATCGTTTCGAAAATATTAGTTTAGGATTTTTTTTTGTGTTTTACCAAATTTCGTCATTTTCGAATTTCAAATTTTTTTATAATAGGTGTTTTGGAGAAGTCAAATATTATTTTGTTTTCTTGAGAATACATTATATACAATACATCCTAACAAAAACCGAAAGATTTCTATAAATTCGAATCATCAAACTCATATTTTAAAGATATTGGTAAGTGTTCCTAGACTTTTTAGGTGTTTGTTATATTTCTTTCCTTGGAAATGAAGTCATACTTTATTGCTAAATTATTATGAATAATATTAGCAACGGCATTATGGGGTTTCCAATAATCTATTGAGGCAAATATTGTGCAAGATGATACTATATGGAAAACTGTTTCTGAGGAAGAATATCATCTACGGCAAGTATCATCTATATTTCCTTGATGATGTGTTAACAATAATTTCTTGTAAACACAACCTGATCATTGATCGCAATTACCAAGCCTTCTCTTTCAGCGTACAAATCTCCTGATAGTAACCATTTATTGAAAGTGATTTCATTAAAATAATCATTTATTGATTCTTCAAGGTGCTTGCGGTGTAAGTTCATTTACATCCAATCTTATTTTTAGATTTATCATTCATATATATATATATATATATATATATATATATATATATATATATATATATATATATATATATATATATATATATATATATATATCAGTCAGTCTGTTGCATTTCCAAATTCTGAAGTATAAGATTTTAATCTGATGCCACAAAAATATCAATTAATTTAGAGGTTCTCTGTTTATTAAAAAGATCAGAATGTTGAAAAAAAATCTGTTAACTGTGAATATTGTTTAAGTCAGCTAGTCCACGACCTCCTAGATGTCTGCGTAATGTAACTATCTGAATAGCCAAGTTTGAGTGGTGCCTATGGTATTTACTAAGAGTTTTCCTTGTTTTACATTGAAATTTATTTAAATCTGTTTCAGAACATTCAATTATTCTTAAAGAGGACGCCAGAATGGAAAACGCAATTAGATTGACAACCGTGCAAATGACTCTTGATGATAATTCTTAGTCTACTATATTATACACTTCTAATAGTTTCATTAGTGGTGCTAGCTCTATTTAAATTTCTTGAACAAATCCTAGATATTCATATGTATCTTCTTGATACATTAGCTAAATTTTAATATTAGAAATCTTCCAATAACCAGAGGTGATCTTCCCTTTTTCAATTGAAAGCTTTTTCAATACAGAAAGCGCAAATTCCATATTGGGTTGTTAAACGACTGTACATCATTCCGTGGCTTAATTATGGGTTTTATATTGTGTTTATGAAGACCTCTTTGGATTTGTCAGTTGTGCCCCTAATGTAGAATAACTAAGCTTTTTGCTTGGTATCACCAGCTGTTCCTTCTCTGAGACATCTGTTGGCATTGGCAGCTCTGAGTATGGTTCTTCTGTTGTGTTTATTTCTTTAGACGATGTCAGTTAGCGTGTTGAGTTCTTCTTTGGTGTTAATGGGTGAGCAAAGGTTTCTTGATCAATGAATTGAGCTGGGAGAGATGATGATATGATCTTTCGTTTGAATATCCGTTCGTGTACGTCTGTTTTCTGTAAACATTCTTCAAATTATCATTATCTGTTTTCCGTTCCATCAAATCAAGAAAGAAGAGTTGACCGTTAAATTTCAGTTGTGAAGTTAATTCTTCTGTGTTTATTATTCCTATGACATAAGAGTTTTTTGAACTCAGATTCTCAATGTTTCTTAATTGAGCCACATATCTGCAAGACTAGACCAGCGAGTTTTGCAGTTCAGCACGAGTTGCACATTTTTGCTGAATTCGTCCTCCATATATATCTGAAGAATGTCATTCTTCGTTGGTGATTTTTTAAAAAGTTTGACTACTTGTCTTACTTTTTCGATAGGGTGATCAAATTCTGGCACTTAGTCAACTTTATCTTCAGTGGATAATCTGCAGTCATATCCTTCATTATCAATAATGTCATCAAATTCTTTATCGTCAGACTCCTCCACATCTGACTGAGCTACGACTGTGTCTTTTGTACTTTCTTTTTGCATTACGGCTCCACGTTTTGATTTGTATATCAGATTTTTAATTCCTAATTGAATGCCGTGAGCGTAGCATAGCTGGTGAAGAGGAAACATGAGTCGCCCAACCTTCACCATTATACTGGCCCCATCTGTAGTAACACCTACTTCATATTCATCTAATGACAGGCCATATTCTGATAATTGCTTCTTCAAAATAGTTATGCAATTCTTTGCAGGCATGCTCCCTACTATGTGCACATGACCCAAATTCCAGAACATATTTGCATTCTCTGAAAATGTATGAACATTCACATTCATGAAGCGCCTGTTTTTGCATGAAGTACATTCATCGAAAGTGAGGCTGAATCTATGGTTATTCTTTCTTAGATTCATAAGATACTGCGAAACTTTCATTTCATGGAGTGAGGCAGTGCAGGTAATTTGTAGTCACTAGTCGCAAATGATTCTCTCAAGTCTTTCGATGTGCAAAAAGATCCAAAAGTCATGCCATCTTTAGAAATCATCCTTGAAATCCTTTCCTCCAAATAAACTTTTTGTAGGGACGAAAAGTAATCAGATATTATCTGCCTCTTCGTACCGGTTGGAGGAGGTAGCCTTACTGAAGCGGAAGCATTGATCAGCATTGAAGAATTTGATGGAACCAGAGTTATGTTTTCTGTCACTTTTTATGAGAAGTATTAATTTTGTGCTTGGACAGTAAATGTACATGTAAGCCTCTGGGAGATCGGGCCGTAGTTTTCAAAATAGACTTACACAATTTTCACTAGGCAGTGTGTCAATCCTCTACCTTCGAAAAGTATTTCCATACCTCTAATCCACTTTGAAAATCTTTAAAAACTACCTTTGTTGTCATTTTAACATAAAGCGAATAGACCGAGAGAACTTGAACACACCTGGAACACGTGGCCCTAGCGCCACGTGTTGCAGCCGGGAATAGGTACATTGTTTACATAAGTCAAAAACAACATGTGAAAACACTGAAAGCTAACTAAAATTGACATAATACCAATTTTGCAAATCTTGCGAGATCGCGCATGATTTTGGGTGCGAGATTGATCTTGGAGAATGGGTGCGAGATCTCGGTATTGCTAGATCTTGGTAAACCGAGGTTGCATTCTCTAGTCAAAAGGTCGTAGGAGGAGATGAACAATTGAGATGAGCAAAAAAACTGGGTGTCCCATTTGAAAATCGAAAGTTCGTATCGTTTGCGAAATAACCAGAAACGAAATGTCATATTCATGTTATCAAATTCAAAATGTTGTCTTCTATCCGATTCTAAAATTGCATCAAAATATTCCGAATACAAAAAAGTTACAGGGGTAGTCCAAGTTTTTAGTTACCCCCGGTATAAACAAAAAAAGGTGGGAAACATGATTCTTCTGACCAATCCTGCGCAAACGAGAACAACTCGCACAATACCAATAGAGCAAAAAAAATTCTCGTCCGTTATTGGTGAATTGTTGAAGTAAACAATTTCATCGGTAAACCCAGATGCAGGCCTTGCCAATATCAAGCGCACGTCTTCAGGTCCCAGGCCACCGCAAAATCGATGAAATAACAAACGATAACACATTATTAAATTCCCTTTTGTCGGGAAAGTTTTTTCCGAGTCCCGTTCGAATTTAATTCGTTTCGAAATCGGGAAATAGTTCAACAATTCCGCCGAATGGTTACTGCATGATCGAGATTGTTTTCGTTGCTGTTGTCGATATCTCGAATTCTTTTATGTTTCGTTGCGTTATTTCCGGCTTGTTTTTGCTGAGAGGAATTGAAAATGTTTCGATATAATAGGATGCTCCTAATTAGTGATTGAAAAAAGCTTACTGTTCGTTATATCGAGCTTTGTTATTACGTCGAAGGATCTTTTTTTTCGAATGATGCTTCGAAAGCAATTTGTAGTATAATAAATAATGCTGTCATGTTATTGTTCCAATAAGTATAATTAGTTTAGGGAATAAGAATTTCTTTCTTATAATTTAAAAATGGATTCCATACACATGTTTCTTTGGATGGGTGAACTTTAACTCAAGTGTTGATAGATGAATTCTAGGCCTTTATAATGTGTTGTTTCCTGAGTGTACGTTTCTTTCAGAGTACCTTAGAAAGCGGTCACTTTATAAGACTACAGAAAAGTTGTACTCAAAATGTTCAATTACTCAGGTTGCGATTATCTGTCTCTAAAAAGGTTAGCTTCTAGATCAAGGCCTGTCAACTCAAACTCATCATATGAAATTACCAAACTTATTCAAGCTAATATTTACTCGACAGCCACAAAATAGACTAATCTAACTATCTACGTTCAAGCGACACTCGTAACAAGAAAAAAGCTAGCTTACTTCTGAAATTCTAAGGAACAATTAATTCTCTAATGGTTAGAAAATTACATTCCCACAAAAATTGTCGCATCACCCTACTTATACGACAATACTATATAAACTATAAGGTTGGTCATTCAAGAGTCGCTTGGTAACTTTCAGAAGTGTGAAATAAGAAGATATCATTCAAAAGAGATGAGTAAATGATGGAAAATGTCAACAATTTTCGAGTTAATGAAAAATTAAAAAATTCTAACATCTTCAAACATTTGCGGAGAGACTAATCAAACAGCATCGAATGGTTACTATTCATTTTCAAAATCGAGTGTTTTCTCCCCGGATCCTAATTACTGCCAGTATACGTCTCGGAAGCCCCTCAACCAAATTTTGGATGTACTCTTGAGTCACTGAGTTCCAAATTTCATGAAGCAGATTTTCTAGTTGTTGCAGTGTTATACAAGGCATCCTACGTTGGTGAATCTGCCACCCCATGTTGTCCCAAACATGTTCTATGGGATTCAAGTCGGGACTTCTGGCTGGCCATCTTAAAATATCAGTTTCGACATTTTGCAGAAATTCTGTAACTACTCTAGCTGCATGCTATCCATTATCATGCATAGGAATGATTCGCAAATCAATGGGCCGAAGGTTTAAGGATATCTGCGATGTATCTGGCCGCTGTCACTCTTCCATTATTCACTAGGATTAACACAGTTCGACCATGGAAAGAAATGCCTTGCCACACCATTACTGAGCCCCTTCCGAAGTTTTCGGTTTGCCGAATATTGCATTGCTGATAACGTTCCCCAAGTCATCTGGATACAGGCATGCGTCTATCAGTTGATACTAAACAGAACCTGGACTCGTCTGAAAAGAGAACATTCGACCATTCTGGAATAACCCAATTTGCATGTTCCCTCGCAAACTGAACTCTTGCAACTCGATGCTCTCTGGTGAGAAGCGGGCCGGTAGAAGCCACCCTTGGTCTGATATCGTCTTCTCTGAGCCTGTTTCTAACAGTTTGCAATGAAATATGCACATTTCTGAAAAGTGCAAGTTCACTTTGTAGCATTCTAGCCGTACAGTGCCAAACTCTTAGTGCAGTTAAACGAAGCCAACCTTCGTCAACTGGTGTTGTTATCCGATTTCTTCCCTGTTCGGCTCTTCTCCCATTTTCCCCTGTTTCGTGGTACCAATTAATTGCTGTTGAAGTGGTGCTTAAATTAACATTCAACAAGTAAGCCACGTAACGTTGGCTTCGACCCTCCTCTAGAAGTGTTAAAATTCTTACAACATCATGATCACTCGAGTAGCGTGCGTCGAATATCAACAAGAAACACAGAAAACTTGCATTAATTTAGTGAGAAAACTGAAGAGAAATTGAATGAATACTGATAGTTAAATAGACTCATTCTTGTTTCAGACGTGTTTGAGATCATATGGATACAAAAATTACTACATAGATTTCCCCTCATATGTCCAAAAACATATGTTGACAAAGAAACTGCGATCGAGCTGCTTAATCGATTGTGGAACTCAAAATACCAAGTGGTGCGACAATTTTTGTGGTGTGTCTACTTCTGAGCTGAATAAAATTTAAACTCAGCGGAAAATGGAAACAATTAAAATGACCAATGTACTTATCTTCCATGACATGATTGTCTTCAGGTAAAGATGGTACATAACGTATGTCACAGAGTTGACGGTATAGTTTGCAAGTATTGTAGGAGAGGTCGGTAGGCTACAGGTGGATCAGTTGTATGGCCTAAACTATTGCTCCTGAGGGGTGGGTAAAAGGTGAGGTGAAAAAAACCGTCTCAAAGTTCTATGTGCTCGGTTTCTCCAGTTCCAGAGTTTACAAGGTCTTCCAGAGGTGGACAGATTCAACAGGTGCTCAGAAAATAATTTATTCCAAGATCCCTGGTACAAGTTTCCTCAACCGCGTGTTGGAAAATTCACAAATTTCTGTACTCTGTAGCATAGGCTATCCTGACGAGCAGATTTAAACTAACGTCGCCTTACAGCTTGAATTGTTCGTTAAACCAAAGAAATATTTCACAACTATCGAACTTTTTACTCGGGCTACAGCTACCAGGTACTTAACGGAACACGAGTTGTGAGCTTTACAAGATGGTTGAAATGGAAAGAGGCCGTTTTCTCATTTCCCAAGGAATATATACAGGGTGCTTCAACGAAAACTAGACAGAGGCTATATCTACCAAGATACTCATTTCTGATCAAAACGCAAGAACAGGTTGATTTTTGTTTCAAGGGGGACATCTTTTGGGGTACAATACTTGCCTGAAATATCGACCCCCTAAGCGGGGATTGCAATCCTTGAACATTCTGAATAGGGAAGATGGGTCGAGTGATGACTCAAAAGAAAGGTGGTATCTTTGTCTTCATTGCTTCGAACGAATTTCTATCTTTGATGGAAAACTGTAAAATATATAGGGTGTGCAACTGAAAGATTGGGAAGACTATTTCCCTGAGACTATTCAAGTTTCAGTGAAGTAAAATGGAACAGATCCATGCTGATCAATGGCAGTCATCATCGAGTACCATCCTCATCTCTAATTTCCACCCCTGGAGCAGGGGTGACAACCCTTGAAAATTTGGAAGAGGGTAGATGGGTCGAGTGATACCTCGAAGGAAAGGTATTATCTTTGTCTGCATTCCTGTGAAAGAATTTTCATTTTTTATTGAAAACTGTAGAAGATACAGAGTGAGCCACTAAAAAATAGAGAAGACTATCGCTCTAAGACTATTGGAGTATTAGTGCGAAAAACTGGAATAGATTCATTTAGATCAAATATGACAGCCTTTGCTCTGGAATAAATCTGTTCCATTTTTTTGCACTAATACTTGAATAGCTCAGGGCGATAGATAGTCTCCTCTATTTTCCAATGGCTCACTCTGTATCTTTTACAGTTTTCAATCAAAAATGAAAATTCTATCACGAGAATACAGACGAAGATAATACCTTTCTTTCGAGTTATCACTCTACCCATCTCCCCTCTTCCAAATTTTAAAGGGTTGTCACCCCTGCTCCAGGGGTTGAAATTCAGGAGGAGGATAGTACTTGATGATGACTACCATTGATCAGCATGGATCTGTTCCATTTTACCTCACTGAAACTTGAACAGTCTCAGGGAAATAGTCTTCCCTATCTTTCAGTTGCTCACCCTGTATCTTTTACAGTTTACAATGTAGGCAAAGATACCACTTTTATTTTGAGTCATCACTCGACCCATCTTCTCTATTCAAAATGTTCAAGGATTGAAACCCCCGCTGATGGGGTTGATATTTTATGCAAGTTTTGTACCAAAAAGATGTCCCCCTTGAATCAAAAATTGATCTGTTTTTCCGTTTTGATCAGAAATGAATATCTTGGTAGATATAGCCTCTGTTTAGTTTTCGTTGCAGCACCCTGTTTATATTTTTGTTCAAATTAAAAGGATTGTGACTGTGAAAAATCGATCTGTAACACCTTCAAGGACATAATATAACATCATTGTGTTGAATGAACATAAACCAGATACAAATTTCATGACTTTTGTAATCGTAACAGGTTTAAAAAATTAGAAAAGGAAAAATGGAAACTGCTTGGAAGAACATTCGACACTATTGCAAATTGAAATGTATACAGCTATATGCATACTATTTAGAAGTTGGTCACTATATATTCAAGTTGCAATGTTTACCTTGAAATTAGACTCAGAAAGAAAAGAATAGACTAATGATCACCACCAGTACATGCTTTATGATACTCAAAGTGCAATTTCCGGAATTGATTGAATGAGTTTCATAAAAAGTGACTAGGGGTTTTAAGGAATATTCTCGCAAACTAAAGAACTCTCCAGAAAATTTATTGTCTAAATAAGATTGTCATTACAGGGGATTTTAATTTGATGTTTCCTAATTTGGATGAGAAAGTGGAAATTTCTTGTGACTTTCTGGGGTCATATGGCTTTGAGATGACAAATATCAGACCAACTATAGGAAAGAATTGCATTGATAATGTATTCATTAATTTCTCACAACATAACTTTTTTAGTCAGGTTGTGAATACAGATTTCTTACGATGCCATTTTGATCAGCTTAGAGCAACCAGATATGCTTCTCTCAAATCTTGGTACAAAAAAGATTAGGTCTAGAATTGAAAGGGGTTTCAATGCCTTTTTCAACATCCTCAGTAGTTTGTCATGAGATTTCATTAACAATCAACATGTGAACATCGAGGATAGGTACCAGGTATTCCATGATAACATCGTGGATTCATTTTTCATTGCATTTCCTGAAAGGGAGGTAATAGTTAGGAATTGGACACCATCGAATATCAAGTGGTTCACACCGGAATTGAAAGAGGTGATAAGCAAACTCCAGTTTCTCAATGAGTTGTTTGGTTGTCATAAAACGGAAAACATCAAATCAATGAGAGATCAATTGAAACGTGAACATAATTCATAGTTGATTGAGGCTAAAAATCAGACTAGCGACAATATGTCAGTGAATTCTGATGAAATTTCAAGAACAGCCTAGAAACTCATTAATTCCAAAAGAAATTTCCCGAAAAATGAGGTGCCGAGAAGTGTATCATCCGATGATTTCAATAATTACTTTGCACAGATTCCACATGACATACGTGAGAAGACACCTAAGTCGAATATTAATCCTATCGATATCATAACTTCAGTCCCTGATGAAAAATTCTGCTGTACTCAAGTCTCTTTCTATGATGTTGGGGATTCTATATCCTCGCTGAAGTCATCCAAGCCCACTTCCCACTATGGAATATCGTCTGAGCTGATTAATGGAAATGTTAACAACCAGTTGTACCTCCTGACAAATATTTTCAATGACTGCACTGTCAACAAACATTTCCCACACTGTCTGAAAATATTCAAGGTCGTGCCACTTCATCTAAAAGGGGATCGAAAGGATATCGCCAATTATCGTCCAATCAGTCTGGTACCGATATTCCCTAAGATTTTCGAGAGGATTCTGTGCAAACAATTGATCGCTCATCTTGAGAGTAATTTGATTCTTACCCAAAGTCAATTCGGTTTTCGGAGAGAAAATATGAAAAACCGGTGCCAGACTGTCTATTTGAAAAGTGTATGGTCGAAAAAAATCTCTACATCAGTGGGAGTTCCACAGGAGTCTGCTCTGGGACCCATATTTTTCTTGGTTATGATAAACGATTTGTCAAACCGTCTTGAAGACTTCAAAACCATTCTCTATTCTCTGTAATCCCAAAACTTTGAATTGATCGATAAATCAGTTCCTTAAATACTTTTTATGGGCACTTTAGCGCGCTCACCCTGTATTCAACATTCAATCAACGTTATAAATAACGGAGAATTAGTTGGGATTTCTATCGAAATTTTTCACTTTTAGTAATGATTTATGAATTATTAACATTTACTAATAGCTTTCACAATTTTCAATATGTTGGCAAAAAAATTAACATTTTTTTGTGGGCATCATACCAAATACAATTCGATTAGTTTTCACTCTGTTGGACAAAACATTAATTTCCTCTAAAGTTGAATGTGATACCAAGATATTCACCGTACGGTGCACTTCGCAATTAGAGCATTGTCTCGTTAACACCAAACATGTTTTCAAGTTGAATAAGTAGTTAACAAGACTCAAGAAGTAAAAATAAAAAATAAATTATGCTTTCCCGTAGACTGTATCACAGCAAAACTCTAATGTTGATGAATGCAGCATTTCGTAAAAATATACGAACTTCCATTAAACAATGTATCAAATTGACAATGTAAACAGATGCTGATGTGTATGAATACTCGGGGGCGCCTGTGCTGCAACCTCCTCTAATAAAGATTTATTGTCGCACATTTCAAAAGAGAAAATTGATGTGAGACGCGAGCAAATTCGAGCTATATTTTTCTTTTTGCGTTATATTAACTTTGTAAACTGAACCAATTTTTACTTGTAAGGAAGGGAATTCTCGACGCGTTCCCGTCTGGAGTGATGATAGCAGAGCAATCTTCATTTCTATCTAGCGAGAGAAAGGTAATTCAAATAGATAGATGAATTCGCACACACGAGGCGTGGAGCCTCCTGCTTTCGCAATATCGGAGAACGAACAATTTTCACTGAATGATAAAGAAATTTCTGCATACTCCCGAGGATTAATTCGAGAGACGGATAACGAGAAAATCCGTCTAACTCCTTTCTCTATAGAATTTATCGATCTTTTCTATTAACGAATTGAATAGTGAACAAATATTAATGGTCGTGAAATGTTTGCTTTCTTCATTATGTTCACCGTGACTCAATAAGTCAATAAGCACTTTTTTCGGGAAATACTAATTCTAAGTGATAAACGATGAGCTCATTGAATATCTCGATTGATAACGATCAACTGATGACCTCCTTGCATACCTTGCATATTTGTGGACTAATTGCAAATGTTTCCAAAAGATTGTTCCTCTTCAATAGATTGACTCAGGTGGTAGTTGATGGTGTAACGAAAGAATCTTTTCAGGTTGATGTAGCAGTACCCCAGGGCTTCATCTTATCGCCAACTCTTTTGCTGTTGTAGCTTAATGATCTGCTCCTCTACACCAAAAAGAGAATATTAGGGTTTGCGGATGACTCATTTTCGAGTCAGCATTCTATAACCACTGAGATGTCACAAGGACAATAATACCAACAGAGCATGGCCCTGATTTTGGACTTGGAGGAAATATCAGAGTGAAGCCAGCCAATTTCAACGCGAATAAGAAGCAATCAACATTCTCCAGAAAAGTCACTGCTGGGGAACCACTTTTAAGATGCATCTACTCGATATGTGTTAACCATTGTCAAATCTGCTTCTACTTAACCCAGCAAACTCGCTTCCATCTAATATGTTTTCGATAACTCTTCCAGAAACGAGTGAACATACACATTGAATCATCACCTCATCCCAAGAGTTGAGATCAGGCATCAACATGGTCACTTTCAAAAATGATATATAGTCCAACGCTCCTTTAAATTTTAAAGTTAAATTTCAAGGTAGGATGCATACGGACTCTGAAAGAGTGACGATAGAGAGGAAAACAATTATGATAATCAAGCGTTAGGTTAGATTAGAGCAATTAGGCCGTTTGAACCGTTTAAGGATACGAAAGAGGATAATAGAGAGGTGAATATCCTCCTCACATACCTCATTAGGTTCCTTTGGTCAAGCCTAGCCTAGAATTTCATCCTAACCACAAAGTTAGGAAGAAACTTATTCCTGTCGTTTCAAATGCCCTGAAAAGGTATTCAATGTATTCATTTGGTCTATTTGTGAAATCACTGGAGCCTTCTAAGTAAGCATCAATACGCCTTTCGTGATAGTTAATCAACTGATCTGGCGCTCAACAGCCCAGTCGGAAGGATTCCTCAAACTCTGGACCACAAGTACCCTTTGTAGACATGGGAGATGCGTTGAAACCTGCTCTTACTAACTCAATTTGATTTGAATCAATTGAATTTGGTCCCCACTAGCTCACTATGCAAGGCTACAAAAGCCAGAGGAGTATCAAATATTTTCACGGAGTAGATTAGCAATACACCAAATTCCAGGTTGATACACACTTGTCTGACATACTGACAATAATCAGCACACTGGAAGTGTACGTCAAGCTTTTGATGTCGATATAGTTATCCTGCTTGGAGAATATGAAGACTATATCGTCTGCGATATAATACAAGAGGTTCAGTTATCCAAGAGCGGTGTGAGAGTGAAACATTCGTGAAGCTGTTGCAGAGCAATTTACTAGGAAAACGAGAAAATCAGTATCTCTCACTCACCTATACTAAATGGAGTATTCATTCGAGTTGCGGAGGAGGTAATGTAGCTAGGTTCTTTTTTTTTTAGCGCGCTTCCCAGGAATAAGCGAACCACATGAGTGAGCGCCTGGGAAGAATTGAGGTGTCTGTTTACTTGCTTCTTGAATAGGGCTAAATTGTAGGATGTTGGAAAGATATTGGGCAAAAGCGAGTTCCACAGCTTACCGGCCCTGTGAACGAAGGAATTCTTATAGAGAGAGGTTCGAGGGGTCGTTAAATGTACCGCCATATGATGAGAACTCCTTGTCAACGTAGTGTTGGGGTTTTCCTGGAACAAGGTCTTCAAGCTCCTTGTTGCATCTTCCGTGGAATCTGTGAAACAGAGAGCTGAGAGCCAGAGGTTGGGGATCGCGGGTGATCTCCGAGTGGTCGATGAGGCGCACAGCCCGTTTTTTAACACTATCCAACGCAACGAATGTTCGTTGTTACCCATATATGGGAACAATATTCCAAAGCAAGTCGAATCTGCGCCTTATATAGAAGCAACAGCAGATATAACGTGTATCGCTCGGTTCTGAAAAGAAAACTTAGTATAGCTGATGTCGACTTATCTATTACTGATCCATTCACGCCAGCAAAACCCAGAGATGACTGCTATTCCGAGAAGGTGCTTCGAATATTTGGATGCAACTTGTTGGCCTTGCAACATTAGAGGAGGTTCTCAAGCGAGGACCTTTCTAGAAAACGTGGTTGCTTGTGTCTTGCTTGCGTTGAAGCTCACCAGGTTCATCTGACCCCACTCAGATATCCTCTGTAAGTCAGAATTCAAGTTATTAATTTGTTGATATCTCTGACGCCGAGATTCCACAGCTGTAATCGGCTGTAGACTACTGAAAGACGAAACCTGGGTACAATCGTCTGCAAAACCGAAGATCTTGTTCTGTGTAGATGGCAGAAGATCGTTTATCAGCAACAGAAACAGGGTTGGCGAAAGAATGGATCCCCGAGGTACTCCTGCTTGCAACTGGAAACAATCAGATGTTATAACGTCCACAACTTCTATTGATCTATTCGAAAGAAAGCTACTTATCCAATCCCGCAATTTTCGGGAAGCCCATATGCAGCAAGTTTATTCAACAAAGCTGCATGCCAAACCAAATCGAAGGCTCTTTAGATATCGTGGGCTCATGCTCTAGAATACCTATGCTTTTCCATCGTTGATGTACAAACATGAGCGACGTACGTGAGCAGATCTTCTGTAGATCTTTGCCTGCGAAAACCATACTGACGGTGTTGCCCTAGATAGTAAGCTACAATAAAAGTTGCAACTAAAAAATATAATACACACGGCTAGACATTCTTTATAGGAATGTGAATTGAGTTGTGGAAAGAAATGTTGATATATCCAAAAACAACTTCGAAATGAAGCTCTCTGAATCGATTAAGACATTGTTGAGGATTTATTTGATAGAAATGTTAATATGAATAAAATAAAACACTTTTGTCTGATTTCCACAATGTCCACAATTTCTAGGCCTGAATACTCAAAAATGACATTGTGGAAAAAATTATATAGAAAGATCTGTATAATGGTCACTGTTGCATTTTGTAAAACATCTATTCCATCATGATTTGTCTAAGTTAATCTGAATGCCACCCACAATGGTCGATTATGAATCTTCCGGAGAAATCATGATCATCGCCAACAGAATTCGACTAAATATGTAACATACGTCGAGAGTTTTACATCGCTACTTACACAGTCGTGATAACCGAGTCTATGCGATGTAAAGAGAGAAGGAAATATCGAGTTTTATTGAATTAATCGCCTTTCATTTTCACTCAAACAAATTCACTTTCGGAAGCTGAGGCCCTTTATTCGTAGTGTATCACATACATACCGGCCTTGTTTAAATCTCAAGCATAATGATTCTCCATCTTGTATTCTTGACAGAAGTGTCACTTTTTCATAAAAACAATCAAGAATCAACTTCATAACGTGAATACACAACGAACATTTGGCTATTATTCAGAGGGCATTTTGAAATCTGGTGTATAATCTGGTTGAGTGTGTAGTTTTTGGTCCTATTCATGCTATTTAGTCCTATTACAAGCACTGAAAGTAAGGAATATGAATAATTCACCGTCAATCCCAAAGAACTGTGATCTTGAAATTCTTGGTCGATAGATACAATTTGGCCTTATTTGCTGCACGTTCATCCTAAGAGATCCACTACTTTTGATTGTTTCTTGGTCTCTGGTAGATTTTTGATGTATTCATGTATCGTCAACGATTACGAAATGGCGCAAAAACCCGTTCGGATTGTGGCTTAATGTCACCAAATACTCCTCTGAAGGGATCACATGATTGAGATCTTGGGGTAACTTAAGTTGACTATAGCTCGTTCTTATTCAAATAATGAAAAAAAAAAGTGATGTAGCCAGTTGAAATGCCTACTGCCTCCGACATTTCTGTCACTTTCTTACCCAGATCGCCCAATATGATTCCATCAATTTTATTTCGGAGTTGACGAGCTTTGTTGGGGTGACCTGAATATTCGACGTCACCTGTAGTAACATTAAATGGAGCCCAATAAGCTATTTCTCAATAATTGTGTATTACCCAAAGTATCTTTCAAACTTTTTCGTTATTTCAGTCCAATTTTTGGGTACAAACAAATGCATAGTCAGCACTAGAAAATCATTCTTGTTAAAATTCGGGATAGAAGGAATCTGTTATGTTTTGCATGCTAGAACATAGAGGTCAGCATCCATCAATAGTCAGTACCAAAAATGAACCTGTGTTGTTTATATAAATCCAAAATTAATTTCAAATCTATGCGTGCTGATTAGTACCCACAATAAACGACGATTCAAAGGGCAGGTGTACCAACAACAGTGGTCACTCAAGAAAATGTGGATGCTGTGCGTAAGCCCTACAGAAAGATTAGCATGCAACAACGGCGCATTGCGGCATCACCTTAATACGAAAAATTTTGCAAGCGGAATTGCTATTTTCCGTTGCTATCGCAGCTGTCATTTCAGTGATGCATTTGAGGTTACTACAAATGAAATTCAAAGAGTAACTTCCTTCTATTACATTGAAAATTTCATCAATAATTCCTCTCATTCCAAAAGATTCAATTCAACATGAAAATGATTTGCATTAACTCATTTGAATTGAATGAACGGACATCAAAATATTATGACTTAACGGGAAGATAACATCCACTTCAAACCCTTGCCAATTAGTTCAGTTGAAAATGCAAGCGTGTAAAATACCCGGCAAAAGATTCTCGATGGCCAAGAACAAGCACCAATTATTTACGGAGCGAGCCTCGTTAACAAGTGGGTATGAAACTCATTAGATGTATGTTTGGTTTTCATTCAAGTAGGGTGAATTTCCTGTTGGTGAGTTGCTACGGTGTAGCGAACATCTTAATTCACATATTATTGTTGGCAAGTGTAACTAAAATACCTAGTTGAGTTTAATGGTTAGTTCACCTAAGTAGCAGCACTTGGGGAAGGTTATTTCCCTATAAGGAAACATAATTTAAGGGCTTAACTACTCAAACTGACGTTGCAGCAGCAGAGTATTCCAGTTGTAATTTTCCTATTGAACAAAACTAATGCAGCAGGAATATTTTGATATATTCTTGCTATCTGACTTTTTCCTTTCAAAATATCCATGAATTTCCTGTGTATTACTCAGGTTATCTTGTTTTATATGTAAATTTGATTGTTTTATCACAAAAACCTTACAGCTAGAGAATCAACAAAGTACTCGTAAAATTCGAATATGTACCTTCAACATCCAAACGACGATAAATGTATGAATCAAATAAAAACACAAAATTCATATTCCTCAATTTTTATTTAGTGATGTACATATATGTACCTATACATTTTGCCATCATCAGTTCGTATACATACTCCTGTAGTTATTCGAAAAATTAGGTTATTTTAGTTTTAATTTGTTAAGTCCTAATTTGCAATGACTCTTTCCGGAATTCAATTTGAAGTCATCCACTCACTAATATCAACATTATATTACACAGTAAAATGATTTTGACACGTGTTATGGCTTCGGAGTGGGAATTTTTTTTCAGCAGAAATAATACTCTCCTCACTGCGCCCAGGTCAGTCTCATCGTTTTAACACTCGGTTACTCGCGCCCTCTTTTCGAAAGTATTTACTCGCGTGTTCTACGATTGTAGACCTTTTTCATCTTGATATAAGTAATCAATATCGTCCATTTTAATACGTATTTGAAATGAAATAGTTCCTTTGATTATTTGTGATTGAATTTGTTTCAGTTCTGATGACAAGTATTAATTTTTCTCTGTGGAATTGAAAAAACAAAGAGTCCCAGAATAAATCCTTCATCAATATACTTCCCATATACTTAAAAATACATGAACGTGAAAAACATGCAGTATGAAACTGAAAATAACAGATAACAAGGTAATGAAAAATATTAACAATCTAAAAAACTACTAATTTTTATTTACCCCTTTTATGACCCCCTTAAAACAGTCAGTTCTGTTCACCCACACAATTCACAAATATTTCCTTCATATATTTTTACTAGCATACTTGTAGCATTTTGCACACTATGTCATGTCGGTTTATTGTCACTCCTACTGACTGAGTGTAACCTTTTGATCAGGAGCTCGGTGCGGGTAGACCATTTCATATTATTATCAATATATGAACTCAGAAATCTGCACGATCGGCTAACATGACTGGTCTGCAAGTACCCAAATTGACAGCGCTCGGCAGATAATTCATACACACCACATACAAAAATGGCCCAAGAATACATCCATGGGGTACTCCAGACCTCAGGTTGAGTTGCGATTACATGAATTCTCTGCCCCCAACATTCAGTAAAAGTCTCCGTTTTCTGTTACTCAGGTAGCTAGAAATGAGATCCAACTGCTTGTCTCGTATACCACACGATTTCAATTTTTTCAACAATATATTGTGCTGAACGCAACTGAAAAACTTATGTTGAGGTTGGGAGAGGATCTTGAATTTTATTATAGTTGATTTTTAAAAACTCCCCTTACCAAAGATTTGTTTATTATGAGAATTATTAGCTTGCATAGTGTTGTTTTCGAATGTTAATGACTCTGATTGGTATGTCATCATAACAACAAGATAGTTCATTCTTCATAGATCTAACGACATCGCAAACCTCTCTTTCACTAACCACAAACATATAAAATGAATTCGTTGAATATTTCACTTCATATTTACTCTTATCCTGTGGTAAGCCATAGCATAGATTGTGTACAACGTTGACGAGAAATTGATTAAGCTCTCCAGCCACTCTTGAAGGATCTCCAGAAGGAAATTCTTAAGAATTTCTTTTACTTTTTTTACCAGTTATGATATTGATCACATTCCAGACAGCTTCAGATCTGTTATCTGAGTCGCAAATCTTTTTACTAACCTAATAATCTTTCTAATCCGAATTTGCTTCATTAAAATTATTTTTGACTGATGTATAAACTCCCGTTAATTCAAGACGAGCTCTAGATATGATATACATTTTATCCAAGAGATTCTTCAGCCTTCTGATATGTTGGTTTTTTTGCCAGTTATGTTCACCAAACAAAAATACCAGTCAACATGGTTGTTAATGGGTTAGGTTAGATAGGAACTTTTTTCTTCTCTTTTTTATCCTTAAATGCAGAAACTAACGTTTTACAATCCTTTTGAGAAACCCATGGTTTATCACTCATTTTCAGCGGATGCCCAACGTATTTTTTGTGAACCTCACTTACGAGCACTGTCACATTTGAACGGTATTCTTCAAATATACACAAACAACCAAATTTATATGGAATCACTCGATATTTCACCTTATTGATTGATTTTAACCATGGATTTTCGACTTATTGTGAAGAATGAAGTTTTTTATTCTAAAAAAACTGGATAGTATAATAAGAAATGTTGAATTATCACCACACGTTCGGGATATTGTACTCAATCGTCACTGATATTTGAAACTGTGAATTTCTAAATTCAAAAATGCCTATAATCATAATTGAAAATGCCTTACGTAGGATTGTCCGATCTGCAGAGGGGTTGAATAATTGCTCTCGTTGAAGTAGGGGTGACAGAGAGAGATATAGCGGCCACAATGGGAGTTTTAAAAACCTATGCCCGGTACACGGCACTACAATCTCTGCAAAATAGGCCTAGAAGCAGTCGTAGGAAGATCATTCCTGAAGAACAAGACCGCTTTTTGTGCGAAATTGCAAGAAGAGACCCTAGTGCGTCGCACCCCATACTTCAAAGGCAATTTCTGGAAGCAACAGGCATCAGTGTATCAGTGGAAACGATACGACAAAGACTTTGTTCAAGGGAACAACAACAGAAGGCCCTTAAGAGTACCAGAGCTAACCAGACAACAAAAAATCAACAGACTTTACTGGTGTATCGAGCACCAAAATTGGAATATTGAGAATTGGCAAAATGTTCTTTTTTCATATGAGGCCAGAACTGGTGTTTGATAATATGGCCGGATTCGGGTTTTAAGGGGTCGTGGAAGACAAGCTAGACTCCGAGCAGCAAAACGAATTCCGGAATACCAAGGGGGTAGTGAGATGTTGTGGGGTGGCATTATGCTGGGAGACAAAACAGACTTCATTTCGTTTCCTGCGAGTGTAACGGCTTAAAATTACATGGATCTTGTGCTGGAGCCCATGGTGAGACTCTGGCAAGGTGCCCACGGTGAGCACTTCACTTTTATGCAAGATAATGCTCCTTCGTATACCAGCAATCTCACGGAAAATTATCTTGGAACGGAGGGAATCGCTATTTTGGACTGACCAGCTTACTCTCCAGGCGAATATCCTATTGAACATTTATGGGATGATCTCAAAAGGAAAATAAGATCGCGCCAGGATAATCCAAGAACCCCACAACAGCTCATCCAAGCCGCCACAGTAGAGAGGCAGAATATCACCCCAGAGGAGGTCAAAAACCTAATCCAAAGCATGCCTAGACGTATTCAGGCTTGTATCAAGGCAAGAGGAGATAAAAGAAGCTACTGAGTTCGAGAAAAAAACACCTACTCCTCGAAAAACAATTTTCAATTTTTTTACTACATGCGGAAAGAGTCTCTTATTTTCTTCCATTTGTTTCTTTCTTGAATTAAACCTTAATTAATTTCTTTTTTAATTGAAATATCTCGAAAAGTATGAATTCTAACAATCCTTCGAAATTTCCAAAATCCCTGGGGTAATATTCAAAATATGGGGTGATTCCATATAAATTTGGTTGTGTGTACTCTCCTTAAATGAAACACAACTGATTTGAATCATTCACACAAACGTTTCTTGTCAATGCCATATCAAATTACAGCAAGTTAAATGAATATTTTCTTAATTAACAGCAGATCATTATGTTAGTAAACTGTTTACTCAATAGAAACTACGACGTTAAATTAGTAAACATCAAGTGACATAATTCATTCATCACACGAAAAGTGCAATTTTGTTGTCTATTGTTATCAGCTCGGATCTTAGACTATAACAAATGTGTAAAATTTCATCAATTCTATTCAACATGTTTTCGAGTTATGAATGATAAAATATTCGACCAAAAACAAGTAATCATACTGCCTATTGAAAATACAGATCCTTACATGACTTTCATAGACTATTTCTAAAAGTCTGGAGTTGCTCTATCCTGCATTACAGTGTGACCCTTTCGGCTAGAAACATCCTGTATTTCCTACAGGATACAAAGTATTGAACTCACATTAAAACTGACCGAAATACAAAAAAAAATTAATGCGAATTTCAGTACGAATCACTAAGCACGATCGGTTTTACATACACATTGTGAAATGAAACACCGAAGTAGAAAATTCAATTCCCTACAACAGTATTGCCGGAATAAAATTTGTCGAAACATTCGCATCCGAAATCTTGAAAGGGATTTAACTAGGAAACCTTTTATATCAGTCGAAATCGTACGAATAATAAATATTCCAGTAGCAACATAAATCCGAATTACGTCGTTCCGGACTGGTCTTTCAGTTTGTTATGGGACTATAACAGGATTAACATTCAGAATCGCTTCAAGCGAATCGTCATTCGTTATTTCCGCCAAGGAGGGAATCGTTCTCGTGCCTTAAATTCATTTTCGTGAAATATTCAATAATGCAAGTGATTTCAGGGCGTGGAAAATTCAGACAGCCTACCGATGGAAAGTACGTGCATAATTGACAGGGTGGCCTTTTATACGCGTTTCTTGCTGCTGAAACTGCGTCGAAACAGTTGATTTCTTAGCGAACTAGAAACCTATCTGTCAATCAGGAAGTTAAAAATGAATCAATTCTCAAATACAGTCTAGGCTATCGTTGAAAAACAGCAATGACCAAGTAAAATCATTACTTAGCTTTTCAAACTCGATATACAAGCTGTTCGGAAATTCAAAACCTAAACTTTACGATACAATCAGAAAAAGTTTAGAATTGTTTATCGCCCCCCGTATATGTATCGAGTCGTCAAACTCAACTCCCGTCGAGGCGTTACATTGTGTTCTGTTAACTTAAGTCGAGGCGTTAACTTGTTGGAAGAGGAAAAAATTATATGAGTTGTTTTAAATTTCTATTTGCGTTTTTGATGAAGAATGATTGAACAATTTTATTTTTGAACACACCTCAAAAAAGTCTACGGAACACTTACCAATATCTTTAAAATATGAATTTGATGACTCGAATTTATAGAAAATGGATGCAATGTGTATAATGAATTCTCAAGAAAACAAAATAATATTTGACTTCTCCAAAGCACCTATTATAAAAAGAAATTTGAAATTTGAAAATTACGAAATTTGGTAAAACACAAAACTAATATTTTCGATACGATATGGAAGCACTTATATTTTTCAGTACCCAGAAGGTCCAACTCTGTTATTAATGACACTTTGGCATCGTCGCAGCATGCTCAATACTAAATCGTCTGTTATATTTTGGCCTAAGTCATTCAAAGCCCCCTGAACTGCTAATCGAAGCTCCTGTTCATGATGGAAGACGTTTTGACGCAGGAGATTTCTTTTTAGGGTGTCCCACATATGCTCGATGGGATTCAGATCTGGGGAGCAGGATAGCCACGGTAGAAGATCGATATCATTCTCTTCAAGAACGTTCAAGACAACTCTTGCACGATGATGAGGGGCATTATCTTGTTGGAAGAGTGGATTTTGACCCATTGTTTGGAGATACGGTACCACTACAGGTGAAACTATCTCATTTGCGTAAGAATTTCCCGTGAGGTTGTTCTGTATGAAAACGAGGTCAGTTCTTCCACCAAGGCGTACACTTCCCCAAAACATCACTGATCCGCCTCCCTGTCTAACAACTTCTCGAGCATGCTGGAGACGGTTTTGCTTTCCAGGTTCCCTCCATATTCGAATCAGGATAATAACTAAATCTAGCTTCATCACTGAAGAGAACTGTGGCCCACCTCTCTTGATCCCAGTTTACGTGTTCTAGGCACCAAGCTAAACGAGCAGCGCGATTTCCATGGGTCAGTTGAGGAACTCTTAAAATACGTCTAGAGTGGAGTTGACCTTCGTGCAGTCGATTTCTTACAGTTTTGTCGAAGATTCGTACATTATGAAATCGTGATAGCTCTTGAGCTAATTGAGATGCTGTGGTAGTACGATCTCTTCCGGCTTGTAAAACCAAAAATCGGTCTTGGGCGACTGTAGTAATCCTGAAACGACCTTTATGGCGTTCTTCTACGCTACCTGTTTAATTGAAACGCGACCATAAACGGTTTATGACACTTGGGTTACTTCCCAGAACCCTGAATACTTCCCGTTGTGAGCTCCCAGCTTGGAGCATGCCAACGGCTCGTAACATCTCTTCTCTAGTCAAATGTTGTCTTTCCATGGTCGAATCATGAAACTTGAATCTTTTATGTGTGCTTACAACAGAAACAAAGTGCCAACTAACTGATTTTGAACACTGAATACATGAAATGATTATAAAGCAGCATTTTTAGTTTTTTATGAAAAAGAACTGAAATCTGTTGCGGCACTCTACATAATTTGGTGAGAAATTGATGCAGGTGTTCATTTCTTGAAAAAAATTGATCGTTTTGGATACGATATATCGATATTCAGAAGTGTTCCCTAGACTTTTTTGAGGTGTTTATATGCTGAAACCTTCTTTTCCATCCTGTGACAGTCAATTTGAGAAAGCTGAGCTTTCAAATTTGAATGTACGAAGTATGTCGATTAAGTTGGCGGAAATTAGCAATGCTCCGTTGTTGAAACTCTGTTGCGTTCGCATTGGTTTCATTCGAAACAGAATTCATTTCTGCATCAGCTTGTGCAAGTTTCGTGTTGATTGGTTGTATACTTCGTGTTTTATTGTCCTTTGAACATCGATCTGGTTTGACCCTCCGTCGTGAAGATGAGTAATAAAATAACTGCGCAAAGAATAGCGATCAAATTTTTGGTGAAACGCGGCGAAACTTCCGTGGATAACTATAAGGAAGATTGTCGATAAATTAGCGGTCTACTATTGTCAAAGCGGTTCAGAAGCGGCCGAGGGTCAGTGCGAGAGAGCTCCCTCCACCTCTCGAAACGCAAAAAACCTCGATCATCTGCGCTCGCGAGTGGTCGGAGACGATCCGGCAAGACCTGATTTCTCGAATTGACGACGAAGGAGTCAAAATCGAAAGTGAAATGTTCACTCATCGCATATTTCGATATTAATGGAGAACAAACGCGTTCCAGCAGGTCAGACAGTCAGCACAGTATTCTACATTGAAGTCTTGAAACGTCTGAAGGCCTTTGTGTTTCGCGAACGACCCGAATTAGCGGAGCGCAGATGGATGCTTCATCATGACTATGCTCCTGCCTACTCGTCATTCGCAGTTCGTGATTTTTTAACCAAAAACGGCATTCCAACACTTCCACAGCCATAAAATAATATTCAAAGCTGCCTTATATATGAGGGAGTTCGCTATAACATAAGGATCAATCGAGTATGAATGAGTTGGATATGAAAGGGGATTCAATATATCAGGCATTTAGTTTCGTATATTAGGCGTATAGTATATTATGCGTTTGGTATATTAGGCATTAACTGTATAATACGTTGGATATTGAAACACAAGTTCAATTGGTGAACTAGTATTCTTTACTAATGGCACTCTGAAATATCTTTAAAGGACTTTCTCTGATACAAAACCAAATTATTTGTTTTTACCAATATGTTTCCAACCCTGGTGAATCCAAAGTTTGAAATGACCTGAATATTTCATCCTCTCAACATATTTATATCCTGTTTCGAAACCTGAAGAAGGAATGCAAAAGTTTGTAAACTCAAGCATACCATTAAATATAAAGGGTATAACCAATCAGCATGACATATTCGAAAACTTTCGAAATTCAATTTTTAATTCATAAATTATGCAAGCACCATTAAACCGGGTCGAAAGGGGAAAGTTGCGAGAAATAACTGTATACTTTGGAAATCTCGTTTCACATATTCCTCATACGAAAAGAAAGTTGATCTTTGTTTGCGGAGGTTTTTATCTCGAAAACTTTTTTCTTTACGAATTCAGCATATTTCAGAAAGTTTTTCCACTGTACGAGCTTGTATTTATTCGAAAATAGGAAGAATGAAAGGAAGGTTGAAATTCCTAGATGTGCATAGTTTAAAAAGAGGAATGTTTCCGCAGGAAAGGCTTATTCATTGGGTCGGACGAGTTACCGGCAGAACGAGTTACGATTTTGGCAGGAGATTCGACGCGTAAAACTCTTTTTGTGAATATTGCATTACTCTGTGCAAGTTTACTGTTATTTTTGCACTCATATAACCGTCTAACTCAAGCGCTGCAAATTGTCTCATATTTTTCGTTTGGAAAATAGGATTAGATTTTATGGAAGCCAATAGCAAACATTCTCTGTTTATTTCAAGTGTGATTTGATTGCGTTGTTGTTTTACAAACTAGTTTACAATTGATATGGCTGCCTAAAATTCTGAAAAATAGTTTCATAACATTATAAATACTCGAAACATCGATGTGATTTTCAATTAATGATGTTGTTGATGCATTTATTATATGGAATTTCATTTTAAAACAGCTAAAATGAAACACTTTTGTGTGATTTCCATAATTTATAAAACAAAAGAAAGAAATGGTCGAGAGTTCATCCAGGACGACGAACGTAGTTGCAGGTCGACATCAAAAATTGACGAAAACACAAAGAAAGCAAAAAAACTGTTGGTAAATATCCGCAAAAATTATTTTTTATTAAAAAAAATTTTTTTATTAAAAATAATAAATCTCGTGTTGAAAAATCAAATAAATCAGGAATCTATAAACTCAATTGCGGTTCTTGTTATGAAATTTATATCGGTAGGACCTATAGGTTTTTTGGCATAAGAACATCTGAATATAAACGTAGCTTTGATAAAAATAAATCTGATTCAAATTATTCAAACCACTTAATAAAAGGAAACCATTTATTCAATAAAACTTTGATATATTACATATTAAATCAAAAAGTTTAAAATTAGATCTCCTAAAAGCATTAGAAATAAATAATTACAAACATTCGGACAAGCTTTTGAATGAGCAATTAGATGTGAATTATTCACCCTACTTAACTTGTTTAATTAGTTTTAATTACCTTTCATACTAACTGTACAATGGCTCGGTGTGGAGTTTTCCTGTTATTCATCCAATTTGTTCTACGATTTGTTTATAATACCATACTCTTCATTCTGTTTGTCATTCTTGATAAAGCTGCTGTGTCAGCGAAACGTCGTCGAATTTTTTCAAATAAAGTGTAGATTAACGTTAAACCTTGTGTTTTTATTTATATCATGGATCTACATCAAGTAACGGCCTCCACAATTCAAATGATGACAATTTGGTTAATTTGGTGAAAATTAGGAATTCATAGGAGATAACAGTCGGTAGGTATTAAAATACACAACCGAATTATGGGACCATTGATAAAACTTTTCATTTACACATGTGCACACCTTTTTTTATCAAATATGAAATAAAACACACTTTTTTTTGTATATGACCACATTTGCACTTGTTTAAAGAATGAGAGTTTTCCATTCTTTGATTTGATTTAAATTCGATCGGTTGCGGTGTTTTGTGATTCTTTTACTGTTTACGATTCCAAACGGTATTTTTCATTCAGAATGAGAGATTTACCACCAACCTCAGTAGCAAGGGCAGTTACATTGATCGACGTCGGTTATCCATCGAATCTACCGACGTTACAGGGAAACTGGATTGTACGTGAGGAGGCGAGGACAAGGAAGAAATCGGGCAACCCGCGCTATACATGACCGTTTCATCGTCAATCAAACCATAAGAAATCCTCGTCTTACTGCTGTTCAGGCACGTAACCTTTTACAAGCAGTGGATAACTAAACGTCAGTGTGAGGACAGTCAAAAGACGATTGAATGAAGTTGGTCTGAGATCATACGCGCAAGCAAGAGCACCAAGACTCGATAGAGCCCATCGGGAAGCAAGATTGGCGTTTGCTAGGGAGCATGTAGCATGGACAATCAATCAGTGGAGACGAGTTTTATTTAGTGATGAGAGCCGATATTGTGTGAATTTCGTGGATGGTAGAGATAGAATATGGAGGCATCGAGGGGAACGATACAATCAAGCGAACTTCGCAGGAACTGAGCAATACGGTGAAGGGTCAGCTATGATATGGGGTGGCATATGCTTGGGAGTACAAACAGAACTGGAGATTATTGGCAATGGATAATGCCCATCGGTATACAACAGAAATCTTGGAGCCCCATGTTGTGCCTTTTGCTCCTTACATAGGGGAAAATTTCCTTTTTATGCACGATAACGCGCGCCCTCATGCTGCGCGCATAGTGATATAATATTTCAATGAAGTTGGGATCACACGAATGGACTGGCCGTCACGGTCACCGGATTTAAACCCGATCGAACACGTTTGGGACATTCTTGGAAGAAGGGTTCGACACAGGAATCCAGGCAACGTTGAAGAGCTGACATTGGCTTTGGTGGAAGAGTGGGACAACATACCTCAACAGATGATAGACAACATCATTGGGAGTATGCGAAATCGTATGCGCACTGTAATAAGAGCTCGGGGGGTCATACTCGCTACTAAAATCAAATGTTTTTTTTTGTGGGTCATCATGAACATTTTTCTCAACATGTTCATTTCATTTCACGAGTGTATCACCAGGATACACACCTGCTCTCAATTTTGGACAGGAATGATAATTATTATAGAGTGTCACACAAAAAAATTCAAAAATAAATGTGCAGAATCAACGATTTTTCCAGTGTACTTCGAGTCATCCCGGAGCGTGAAATTGGCCAGTGAATTTCAAAAATTTTCATTTCGTTAGATTTACGCTCCTCTAATTTTGATTTTATTTTTTGGCTAACCTCCGATGTTATGCACCTACGCAAGATCAAAAATAAATTCTTGAAATTTGTGACTTTTCGCTTCAAATTGGATATCTCTTGTGAAAATAGAGATAAATGCATAAAACAAGAAGGGCGTTACTGTAGGAAGATGTGTCTTGACAGACCATGATATTGTACGTTTCAACTCGGACCACGAAATTCCACAGGGTGTTACGAATTTTTGACAAAAAAAACACTTTTAGTTTTGCCCCCGTATAAAGTTTTTTTCAATTTTTTTTTGTTTTCTCTTATAATTTCCACAAAGCAGAAGAGCTGATCTATAACTTTCCGAAAAAATCATCTAAATCGGTTGAGAATTAGGAAAAATATCGGACTTCGAATTTGGTTAAATTTTTTGGAGTGTTCCACTAATTTTGCCTCCGTGTGTATATTACATGTATTTATATTTTGTTCATCATCACTTGGTACATAATATTGGTCATCACTCCCTTAGTGCGTTGAAAAATTCAAAGCAATGATACATAAGGCATGAACAAGTTCAATGAAGAGGATCTCCTTAATCTCCAGAATCAGAACAAAACCGTAGAATTTCGATGGTTCCCCTTTCATATAGCCCATAGTGATTTCAGGGTCATAGCCAGATCTACACACTAACAGCGACAAATTGCCCCAACAGTTAATCATATACCGGATAAGTGGCAATCCATCTGGAATGCAACAAACACCCAGCTCAAGATTTCAGTACCTACTTTGTCAGGCAAACTACATTAACCGACCAACAGTAATAGAAAAAGTTAAGTAAAAGTAAATCGCTTGATGCTAGACCACATTATGAAGCGTGAACTACCCAATATTCGCGAAACTTGTGATGTCCAAAGAACTATAGTGCGATTGTCCAACATACACCGTTGATAAAGATTAACTAACCTAGAAACTTCACTATCAATCAACATAAACCAATCAATAAATTCCTCTAAAAAATTAAACCTGTACCAAAAATTGCAAACAATGCTTTTCACCAATTACTATTAAATCTTGTATTCTATATGTACTGTTGTGGTTGATGCCGTTTATTTGAAATAAAAAAAAAGTAGTCTTCTAAACTTAAGTAACTCTCTCGTTCATTCGATGGATTGACTGAATAAATTCAGTACAAACTAAAAAGCTCATTTTACCTCATTCAATAATGCTACCAATTCGATTGATTCTAAAGAATGAAGAGAGTGTCGACAAATACAGAAGCAACCATCGATCCTAGGCCAGAAATAAAATATCCGAACATTGGTTATACATTGCTGAAAATTAATTATGTTTCCATGCCTACCAAAGGATAGCTACTTGACATGCGGATTGCATCTGACTACGTTGCAATCTAAATTGGACAATATATCTTCGGGTACAGCTCATAAACCCGAAGTGATAATTTAATGTATTATCCTATGCTAATGACCAAATTTAATTAACCAGCACTTCGGCAGGCAAATAATGTACCATTTGCTTCGATCTACATGTTAATTTATTATGTTCATTTTGTAGAATAGGATCTTTGAACTTGTTTTCGAATAGATGTGTCTCAGAAGAATGATGGAATATAGATGTTATCAATTTCCTGAAGGAAATTCTGGATGAGTTTTAGTGAAAATACGCACTAACTTGCACAGTTTTCCTTGATACCATTCTACTTTATTTCACTGCCCCTTCCGGCAGTTATGCTGGTTACGACCAAGCTTCCGTTGTGATGCACACAGTAGCTCGAGCGTTATGCTCATTTTCATTGATGTTTTCCTTATTTCAACATTTATCAAGTATAAATAATAATCAAACTGAACGACTCTGTATTTGAGAAAATCATTTTAGAAGGAAAGATAAGAAACAAAGACAAAAATTGGGAAAAAGGATGTTACGTCAGTTTTAGAATAATTGAACATTGAACGGTCACTTTATTGACCTCTATTCGGGATTGAAACGAAAGAAAGACTCCAATCTAGTTATATTCTGATAGGTTGGCTTGAAAAACCTGCTACTTAGAAGAACTTGAAATTACTTCAGGACGAGAAAACATCAGCAGTATTCCTAGAGTATTAACTATGTTACAACTTCAAAAAATCTACCTGCATCTGAATTAATGAATGTAAATGCCTCTACATCAAAATACAACGGTTAACAATTTATCAACGAGTAATCATGGAACACGGGCGATGGATTCTAGGGTTTTCGGGGTTGCTGATTACTATCAAATAGCGAACAAGAAATAGGAGAAGAATCAGACAAACTAAGTACCAATTCATTCGCACGACATTGTTTGTTTCAAAGTTATTCTGAAGTTTTACGGAATAAAACTTTTTAGAACTGGTAGAACCCAAAAAAATTAACTTGTTTTTGATGACGTTGAATTCGAAAACGCTCTGTTGGCCTCCATGTTGACCGATTCAAGAAGGTTAAATTAACAAAATCATCACCAAAAACTCTGTAATAACTCATATTTATGTTTTTAAGCCGCAAATTTTGAATCGGAATTTATTTCGTTCGTCCAATGTATCTTGAAAATCACTTAAGACAATTTCAAGGTTATTTGAAGGTCATTTTTGAATTTCTCGAAATGGAACTCTTGAGGAAAATTCAAAAAAAGGGAGTGTACGTTTTTGCGGCTACAGAATTCGAAGATACGCTATGATGACTTTCAACCATTCGAAGATCAAATCGAGGGAATCACTACCGAAAAAGAAGTTAATATTAAAATTTTTGAGACCGCTCAATATGAATTAAGGGACCATCCATTAGTGCAACGTTTGCGAGATGTCATTTGAGGCTATTTCAATGTCGTTGTGAACTTCTTTGGGATCAGAAAAGTTTAGTGCAGTCAGAAAACTCTGGAAAAAAATCTATTGTTTGAAATAATCCTGAAAAGTCCTTGAACAATCTCTTGGAAATATCGCACAGATTCGTACTCAGCGATCAGAAACGTATATAAGATTTTTTTCAGAATTTTTCGTCGCGTTTTTCCGATTTGACCTTCAAATAAATTTAAGCCTCACCTGATGAGTGATGAATTGATCCTCTCATTGTAACCAGAAATCCCGAAAACTCAAGAATTCATTACCCGTTTCCCATGGTCCCTTGACGATAAAATCTATTAATAGCTAGGTGAACCAACAAAAGTAGTTAAATGTCACAAAGTCTGCTTAAGATTAATGTACTCTTCAAAATGGCATTAAGTTTGGTGAGGTTGGGTTAGAATTTATATTTCAGTACAATATGGTGAATACATTAACATGATCACTATGGCAATATCACTTACAACGGTCCTCGGGCAGACGCACGTGGTTTAAGCTTTAACGGAAACTAAAATAATACTAGCAACACTACCTACTAGCTATAAATTGCGCTCAAGGCTTCAGTTTACAATAGGCTTTTCGTTTTGGACAAACTGCACATTGCATTCAGAAGAGAAAATACGTAGAATGACGAAGCGTTGTCATGGCTTAAATTTTTTTAACGTCAATATCATCTGGCTCCAACACTCGATTAGGACCAACGAAGCAGGAAAGCAAGCGGCCTTTGCAAGCCTCATCTGGACGGAACTTGTCGATGATCAGACGAGAATTCTTGACAATATAACCTATTTGCCGAATACTCTTGATTTCTTTCTTGTTTGAGATCCAAATGATTTTCGTTTTCAGGTCTCAGAACCCTTAGCAAAATCCGACCACAACTTTATGTCTGCTACCGGTAACAGCATACAGCAACGCAATAAAGATTCGAAGATAGATATTTTATTACAACCTAACCAGCTGGCAGGAGCTTCGCGAATTTTCCTCGTATTTTCCTTCTGATCATGTCTATTTTGAAGATACTGACATCAATATTCTTCAAGGCATAGACCTCCTCATTCGACACTACACAAAGAAAACATCCGCTCAAAAGCCTTGGTTCACGTAAGTGTCTCAAAAGCTACCGCAGTTGAAAGCACAGCTTACAAGAGCTAAAAGAAAAATCCAACAGATGTGATAGAATTTTGAAGCTGACCTGTGGTCTTGTTAGTTCTGGCCTATGATGAAGGCACTCATCAACAACTTGTGCAATCCATCCTTCCCACGACTGATTGAAGATGATGATTCTTTCATTTCATCACCTGGAGCAACGGACAACATGCTTCGTAAACTTCTGTTCTAGATGAATCAAACGCAATGCCACCAAGCATCCCACATGTTCAATTGAATATGTCTGAAGTATAATTCAGAGTACGTACGGTGAGGCGCGTTCTTCTATAACTGAACTGTCAGAAGGCACTGGGTCTTAATGGAATACAATCAGATGTCTCCGGAGTGTTAGACAGTTGCGAGAGTACAAGTGATTTTCAAGAAAGAGAAGGAATGCCAATCCCAAAATGACTGTCCAATAGCATTGTTGCCCCTTATATAAGAAGTCAAAGGAAGAGTGATGAATAATCGCGAGCTACATGGTATCCTGAGTGATCGACAATAAGGTTCATTAGACAACAATCAACTAGTGCACTCCTTGCGTAGGATGAGAATGGCGAATCAAAGGCAATTGCTCTTAATATCACAGATAACTTCAGACAGTGTTCGGCAAGCAACCTCGGTGAATAAACTAAACGCATATAAACTTCCAAAGAGTTTCGTGGTTGGATTAGTAACCTTATCTTCGTCTTCTAATGCTCAGTAGGAATATAAAATTTGCTTCTGTTCCAGAATTCATCACTAGAGATCTAGCAACAGCTCTAGTAGAGGTGCCAATGATAAGGGGTAAGACGCACATCATCATGGCCTCAGTATACTTCCCTGGAGAAACATCCTCCCCACCACCAGGAGAGGTACAAAAGTTGGTGCCACAAGGAAAACAAACATTTGATCCTGTGCTGCGATGCGAACGCTCACCATACCGTATGGGGCAGTACAGACGTCAATGAAAGAGGTAAATATCTTTTAGAATATATCTGTTCTAATAACAAAGACATTGTGCATAGGGGTATTAAACCTACTTTCATAAATGCGGTTTGGAAAGAGGTACTGGATCTCACCTTTGCCTCGCAATTTATACTACAATCAATTAAGAAGTGGCGCGTCATGGACGAAATATCTATGTCGGACCACCAAACGATCGGTTCCAGAATTGACTCAGATAAGATTCAAAAAATGGAATATAGAGCACCAAAAAGGGCGGACTGGGATCTCTTTGAAGAGAGGTTGAAGTCTGAATTAGATGGCCTCGAATATAACATAACCACAGTAGAAGAACTGGAAAATGCTTCTACTCACCTAATCCAAACACTAATATTAGCATTTGAGGAGAGTAGTCCAATGAGAAAAAAACACTTCTCAAGGGATGCGCCTTGGTGGAACAAGTAGATTGCTCAACTCAACGCTAGAGCCAGTAAAGCATTCAATAGAGCTAAAAGAACAGGTGAATGGGACGCCTACCGAGCAGCTATAACTAAGTACAACAAAGAACTCAGGAAATCCAAACGGCAATCATGGAAATCCTATTGCGAGGGGATCAATGATCTTGCCCAAGCTGTACGAATTCAAAAGTTTTTAGCCAAAGACCATTCGAATGCACTTGGTCTCATTAAGGAGCCTGGAGGAGAGTATTCTAAAGACTTCGGCGGAAGCTTGAGGGAACTTTTAAATACCCACTTCCCGGACTCAAAAATACTCCCCATCAACAACACCCAACAACAGGAGCTAGAACTGTATAGCTCCAGTAGTAAGAACAGAAATCTAGCTGGCTGAATCTTCACCCTAGATAGGGTAAAGTGGGCCACCAAAAGCTTCAAACCCTACAAATCACCAGGGACGGACGAAATCTATCTGGCCATGTTGCAAAGAGGCAACACATATACAGCCCCATGTCTGAGAGCTATATACAAAGCCAGCTACTCACTGGGCTACATATCCCAGTCATGGAGGAAAGTCAGAGTATTATTTATACCAAAAATGGACAAGAGGTCTCCAGATGAGCCTAAATCATATCGCTCGATAAGCTTAACCTCCTTTCTCCTAAAATCAATGGAGAGAATTCTCGACAACCATATGAGGAGTTTCATAAAACTTCATAAAAAACAATTTGCCTACCAACTAGGCAAATCCACAATTGATGCCCTACACGATCTAGTCGAAGAAGTGGAAGGAGCACTAGAGGCTAAAGAAATAGCTTTAGTTCTATTTGGAGTCATTGAAGGAGCCTTTGATAATACCTCCTATACATCCATTAGCAATGGTGCAAACAATAAGGGTGTCAAAACACCCACCATCAAATGGATCAAAGAAATGCTCAAAGGCCGGATCATAACGGCCACTTCTGAAGACACCGAAATATCAGTGTCAGCAGTGAAAGAATGCCCTCAAGGAGGTGTCCTATCGCCGCTACTATGGTCAGTAGTTGTTGATGGCCTCTTAGAAACACTGAACTAAGCTGGCTCCAACGCACAAGGCTATGCTGATGATCTAGTTATCATCATCAGGAGAAAGCATGATGGAATCATTCATCTAGACAAAACCATTCTAATTTCATTCACGAGACGTAAGAAGTTGAACTTAGAGCCCCCCTTTCTGGATGGACATACTCTGAAATTTTCGGAACAGGCTAAGTATCTAGGGTAAACCCTAGATCAGAGACTCAACTGGAATTTATACATTGACAAAACTCTTTCCAGGGCTACATCGTGCCAATGGGCATGCCGTAGACTCTTCGGAAAGACCTGGGGACTACAGCCAAAAATAACCTACTGGTTATACCCATTGTCACATATGCATCGTTAGTATGGTGGACGAAAACATCAGAAATATCTACGCAAAATAAGCTGCAAAATCTGCAGCGGCTTCTGTGCTTGGGTATAACAGGTGCTATGAGAAGCACCCCGACTATTGCCCTGGAGGTAATCCTAAATCTCCCTCCTCTTCATATAAAATTGAAAAAGGAGGCGTTGATGGCGGCATTACAGATCCCAGACACAAAAAACTATTACCTGGTGATCTGATGGGACACCTGGGGATTATGGGTTACATTACGCCAGAATTATCATCACAACCATCGGATAAAATGCCGCTTAAGCTTGATTTTCACACACCCTTCGAAGTTTTCATAGAGGACCGCACCATCGTGAAGGGAAAAATGAATCAATTTGACCAAAAATCCACCATTTGGTACACGGACGGATCAAAAACGATTGATGGAACAGGAGCAGGCATATTAGGACCCAAGTACTCTTCATCAGTACCACTGGGCTCTACTCCCACAATCATGCAAGCAGAAACACTTGCTGTAAACCTTTGCTGCCAGGAGGGCCTACGAAGGAAACTCAAAGGAGAAAAGATTTACATTTTAACGGATAGTCAGGCAGTAATAAAAGCTCTAAACTCTTATAGTTAACGGAGCATCTCTGTCTGGAAATGCCGTCAATCCTTGAAGCAACTTGCTGAGGGGAACAAACTTTTCCTGTGGTGGGTGCCTGGCCACGAAGGCATACAAGGAAATGAAGCTGATGACGAACTGGCCAAATCAGCTGCTGGAATCCCACCCACCGGACCTGAACCGTTCTGCGGTTTATGTAAGCCGCACAGACGACAGGAACTGGAAAGATGGGAAGAATCTAGCAAACAAGAATACTGGAGGAAAACTCCAGGCCAAAGGAAAGCAAAAAAGTTCATTGACTATTCGCCAAAGAAGACAAAACAGCTTCTCGATCTTTCTAGGGACGAGTTGAGGATCATAACAGGCCTCCTTACTAGACACTGCCCACTGAGATACCATCTAAAAAAAATGGGCAAATCGGAAACGGCAACATACAGAATGTGTAAATAGGGCGATGAAAATGCCGAACATATTCTTTGCAGTTGCATCGCAGACATATACACTTCGGTAGCGACAAACTAGAGCCGCACGAAGTAATAGCGAAAGCTCCCAGGGAGATTCTTAATTTTGTAAGGGATCTAGACCTAGAGGGAAATCAATAAGAAGGGTTACGAACAAAAGATCAATTAGGTCGCAGTTCGGAAAGGCTTGCAAAGCCAATCGACCCTCACGAATATGAATGTAAATGTAAATGTACCTTCTCTTCAGTAGATTGATTCAGGGGGTGGTTGATGGTGTATTGAGTGAATCTTCTCAGGTTAATGCATGAATACCCTAGGGCTTCATACTTTTGCCAACTCTTTTTCAACTGTAGATTAATGATCTGATCCACACCACCCAAAACATTTTAACTTCAACAGAGACTTCTATGGAGAATGCTCTGAAGATCTAAGAGGCTTGGGTCCGGAAAGAATTTAGTGCCATAGAAAAACAAGCCTCGCGGAAAACTCATCATCGGACGGTCCAACAAACAACGCTACGCACCTCTCTGTATACAGAATCTTCCATTCACAGGTGAGGTGGAACTCGCTTTCATGGAATATATTTTGCGTTTTCTCATAGTGGACAGGAGCAAAAACAAAATCTGAGAGTCGAACAGAGCATCTGCTATGTGAATAACACAGAGCGTCCTAAACGTTCTAAAATCGAACAATCGTCTAGTGAGGTTATGGCGTTTGTTATCTGGGATAAGCATGGAATATTGTTCATCGGTCATCTGAAGAAAGGCAAGACGACCAACAATGACTATTATATAACCTCATATCCCCAATTTCGTGAATGAATTGAGTGCAAACGATCTCGTATGGTGAGGAAAAATCATTGTTTCATCAAGACACCTACACCAACAAGTCGGTAAAAACTAGGCAACAATTTACACTTAGAATTGATGTCGCGTCCACCCTATCCTCCAGATCTGGCACTCAGGGATTAGTGACCATTTACTGATTTGAAAATCTGTAAAAAAGGCTTAGAAATGTTAGAGAAGCGTTGCAATTATTGTAATATTGCAGAAGGAGCTTTTTGACTTGTTGTTTTGTGTGTAATCTTCACTTTTTCTGAGAAAGATGGTCTTATTTTCATTCGAACATAGTATTTGAGTCTCTGAAATATCAAAAGTGAATATGTGGTCGAATATAATAATAATAATAATATATCTTTATTGCATATGATTACAACCTATTGTTCAAACACTCTCCGTCTCAATTTAATTCTGGTTTATAAAATAACATCGAATTCTCCACACAATAAAGATCAATAGCTACTCACAAAGGTTTATATACCTGTGGTGAGTGTTTATATATTTTTTCTACTATTTCAAAATAAAGTAATATGCTCACAAAATATCTTTATGCACATGAATACTGTACACAATACTTACACACTATCAGAAACAGAAGGGCATACAAAACAACAATAATAATAATAATATGGGCACATGGGAGAGCTGAAGGAGGTCATATATTCCATTCAAATTTCATTTATTTATGTTTATGTTTTTATGAATGTTATGATTTGAGTTGTGATCTATGTATTATTTTTCAAATCAATTAAACTAGTGATATAATCTTTATTGGTATTATTTATCCATCTCTTTAAACTTGTTTTGAATTGTTTGATATTTTTGTAATTCTTAGATTCAAAGGCAGTCTGTTGAACATTCTGGGACCAATAAAGGAGTAGCTCCTCTGACTAATTGTCTTAACCATTTTTGGAACAACAAGTGGAAATTTACTATATCGAGTATTGGAGTCGTGTGCGATCTGTTCGTGACACTCCATATTCTTCCTTGAGTGATTTAAAATGGCCGAGCAAAACAGCTGTCTGCTGTCCCATACACCAGATATTTCATACAACATCTTAGAAGAAAAAGTTATGTCTTTCTGATATATAATTTTCAATATCCATTTTTGTTGAATATCCAACTTATTTAAAACATTTTTATAGGCACTACCCCATGCAATTATTCCGTAACGCATTTGCGACTCAACAAGCGCCGAATAAACAATTTTTAGGCAATCTACGTCAATAACCCCTAAAAGATGTTTGAATCTGGTTACTAGTCCCCTAAGTCTTACTATCAGTCTACTTACACGCGCATCCAAATTTAAATGAGAATCGATAATTACTCCAAGGTACTCGCATTGATATGTACAAGGGATTTCAATTGTAGACACTTCGTCGCTTATAGAGAGGGGCAAGCCATCAGGCAGAGACCGTTGATCTATACAAAAAGGAATATACTTAGTTTTCTCGAAATTGATAGTTAAAAGGTGTTCCGCCACCCAATTTTTTATGTTTGAGAAATCTGACTCTACCAATAGTTTTAATTCTCTCCAGTTTTTAGCTGAATAGAAAATGAGTGTGTCATCTGCATAACATATGATATCCCCGCTTGTCTGTATAAGCAGCAGACCATTTAAATATATTTTGAATAGTATGGGCCCCAAGACGGTATCCTGGGGTACACCATACTCGAGCGTTGCCAACTCATTCACCACACCATTCAATTTGACAAGTTGTTTCCTGTCTTTAAGGTAGCATTTCATCAAATTTAACTCAACATCTCCAAAACCAATTTGTTTCAGACTGTCTAACAAGATGCCATGCTCCACCGTATCAAAAGCCTTAGCCAGGTCAATCAAAACACACAGTGATACCTTATTGTCATTGAAAGCCTTATAAAATTTTTCAGTAAGTTTCGCGATGGCATCCTGTGTCGACCTTCCTTCCCTAAATCCACACTGAAAGTCGGATAAAATGTTGTTTCTAGTCATGTATACTGATAATCTCTCCTTAATAACCTTTTCAACAATTTTGGACAAATTAGACAACAAAGATATAGGTCTGTAGTTACTACATTGCGTTTTTTCACCACCTTTATATAAAGGTATTACTACAGCAGTTTTCAGTGCACTAGGAAATATACCCTTACGTAGAATCAAATTCACTAAATGTGTAATTGGCGAAACCAAAAAATCGATTCCAGTTTTCAATATTTCAGCTGATATTGCATCAAAACCGCTACTTTTCCAATTTTCAAGTTCAAAATTATGTTTGTTACTTCTTCTATGTTTGTAGGAGTAAATTGAAATTTATATTCAAGTTTATTAGAGTCGATCATTTTTTTGTTGTTCTTAACGTTAATTTTTTGCGTTAGATTTTTACCAACGTTAGTGAAGTAATCGTTAAAAACAGAGGCCATTTGTTTAGGGTCCTTAATTATATTATCATCCACTTCAAGTTTATCTATATGGCTAATATTTTTCGGTTTTGTACATAGTTCCGATACAAACCTCCACATCTGTTTGTCCTATCTCTACTGGAGCGCACTTGATCCATGTAAAATTGCGATAAATAAATCAATAATTCTATTTGACCCCTCTTTCATTGAGAATAAGTTCTTCTCTTTAGGAAACAATGAAAAACGAACACAATCAAATCGGTAACCGTGAGGAACAAGTTCACGGTATATCATCACGCGGTTCGAACATTGAAAAATATTCCCTTAATTGGTCGAGATCGTGAAAACTTTAAATTTGGCCAGATTCGAGATGAATGTCATAAATTTGACGAGATGACATTGGATCCCATTAAACTACCGGAGCAGAAATCCGGAAAGCTCTCTTCGGCTTGGAACTGATGACTTCGGCCTCTGAATTTATAATGTACATCTTGCCAAGTATACTCTTGCCGTTCCTTTTGTCTAAGGATCATTAACCGCTACGAGACCAAATTTTAGATTGAATTTTCTGGGTTCGGGTATGTGTAGCCTTCTGTGATGATTGAAGACCTTCTTGATATAATCTAATACAGTTTATAGGTTCGTTACAGCATCGTCCGCGATGAATACCTAATGCACTATATTGTTGATCGTTAGAGGGTAATCGTTGAGCTTAAACTTTTCACACAAAATGTATATTCTGTTGGGTTACTTATATTATTTTATCATTGCAACATAATTATTAATATTTGAATTTGGGAGTCTTTTACTTGGTAAAATTCCATTATCAATAATAAAAAAAAAACAAGTACTGTGTTTTAAGGAATTTTACTTAATGATTGCGATTCGTAACGCGTTTCACTACACCGTAGCTTCTTCAGACGAATGAATATACAGAAAAATATTAATGAGAATATAACTATAAATGTTCTTGAGTAATTAAAAGCTTATTGGGTTGCTTCTTCTTAAGTGGTTATTTATGACAGGTATATCCAATAAAATCAAGGAATAGATTGCTCCCTGAAGAGATTCAATAGAGGTGAAGGGCTTAAATCGACCTGTTCATTGATGAGTCTACCTGAGTGTTTGTATTTATTGATTTCTAAAGTTTCCCAAAGATCTACCTTCCAAGATTTATTACCTGTATGTAAAATTTCAAACTGTGGGTCGAAAGAATGATTATTTTCTAAGAGATGATTCGCGTAATTTGAATCTGATTTTTTATTTGAAAAACTGCGTTTTTGTTCCGATATTCTAATATTGAAATTTCTATGTGTTCTACCAATGTAGAAATTATCACAGTCATTGCAATTCAATCTTTAAACACCTGATTTATTGTTTTTACCTGGTTTGGTTTCATTATTTCTTATATGATTGCCTAAATTATTATTAGTTTGGAAAGCTATGTTGAAATTATTGCTACTTAAGAATGATTTCAGTTTCTCACTTGTAATGCCAACGTAGGTTAAGGTGTTGAATTTTGTTTCAATTTATTGACAGGGTAAACTTCATTCAATGTGATTCTACTTTGTTTTTATTTAAAATATTATTTATTAGTTTGGGTTTGTAACCATTATTTTTGGCTATTTGTTTAATCAAATTAAGTTCTTTGTTGAAATTTTCTGGTGATAACGGAATGTTAATCAATCTATGAATAAAACTATTGAATGCTGACATTTTATGTTGATATGGATGACACGACGAGTTATGTATTATAATATCTGTATGTGACGGCTTATGGTAAATTGCGAAAACATGTCATGTTTTCCATTTTCAGTCGAAATTGTTACGTCTAAGAAATTTATCGAATTATTGATTTCTATTTCGGTTGTGAATGCAATTTTAGATGTAATGATTTTATATTATTTTCGAAAATTTTCAACTGTCTATCTGTTCCTGTGAAGCAAATAATGATATCGTCTACATAGCGATACCAGTATAAACAATATTTACTGAGTTGATGATTATGAATTAATTTCTCTAAGTTATTCATGAAAATTTCTGCTAACAAAGGAAATTTTGATCTAAACAAATTTTTAATAATGAAAGAATATCTGATTTAATGATAGTATTGACATGATTCTTTTCTAATAATTCTTCAACTAAGTAATACGATCATCAGATAGAAGAAGGATCAAGGAAGTTTTTAAGCAATCTACACATGTCAAATGTTTATTGCGTTGTTTTGTATGATTTTTTCAATTTGGCCTTTTTCATTTTTTTTAATAACTCAATTTTTCAAATTGCACGTGCCAATTTTTATATCGCTATTAGAAGAAGCGTCAAATTTCATATGGAATTGTATCATCATGTACTATACCCATCTCTTATAGTTCCGAAATAATTTGGGAATACATTGAATTTTAATGATTTTGCAAGAACTAACAGATAATGCTTTGAAATATTTGAATCAAGTAACTAATTTTGCTACGCTCACCTGACAGGTGCCTAAAATTAATGTACTTGTCACTTCGTTCATTCGAATTTGATATTTCAATAAGAATTGTTGGTAATTTGAAGTGAAAATTTTTGAAAAACACCAGATTTATAATAAAATGACTGATTTTTCAAACGAGGATATGTTTAATCTCTTTTGAATTCATGGCGAATATCAAACAGTGGTGGATAGAACTTGCAGGCAATTCAATAACCGATTTCCAAATTTAGCGCTTATGAGTGAAACAAAATTTCAAAGGATTAGAAGCAATTTTCTGCAATTTGGTGGAACAAAATACATAGAAACTTGAAGAAAACCAATTTTCGAGGATGACGACAATCAAATTAATACGCTAGCGTATTTTCGTGCCAATCCACATGCGTCCATTAAGTCAGCATCAATGAATATTGGATTCAGTTATACTTCCATTCAAAGGATCCTTAAGAAACATAACATGCACCCGTATTCTTTTATCAGACTACAAAAATTGAAAACCAACTGACCTTCCCAAGCGGCTAAATTTCTGTGAAAATTCAATGAAAGTGGAATAACCAACAGGAGAAATCGACATTTTTGGGCCACAGAGAATCCACATTTCATTGAGATTATTGATTTCCAAAATAAATTCAGCGTGAACGTTTTTGAAATTTTAATGAATGATTTGTTGGCTTATCACATTTATGAGGAAAATCTTAATGGACAAAGATACCTGGAGATTTTGAGAGGAACATTAGCAAATTTTTTAGATGGATTACCCCTTTACATTCTGAGGGATTGCTATTACCAAATGGATGGTGCACCAGCACATAAAACACGAGCTGTAGATCGGCAGCTAACAGAAATGTTCGAGGATAGATAGTGGGGTAATCAAGGACCAAATTTATGGCCTCCTTGTTCTCCGGACCTGACGCCGCTTGATTTTTATTTATGGGGCAAAATCAAGAGTGAAGTGACTCATATTCCTGTAAGAAGTAGAGAAGAATTACTAGAGCGCATTCATAATGCTTTTTGTAATATTGATCCTGAGGAAACTAGGAGGGCAACTCATCATGTTCGTATACGAGCTGTCAAGTGTATCGAGCAAAATGGGGCCCATATCATATTGAACATTTATTCAGATCGTAAATTAGTTTTCTCCTATGATGTTTGCTATCATTTATTCGTATTAATGTATTAACGTATTGAATTTTATTCATCCGAATTGTAGAAAATTGCTTCTAATGCTTCGAAATTGTATTTTACTCATGGACGGTAAATTTGGAAATTGGTTATTGAATTGCCTGCAATTTCTTCCCACTACTTTTTGACATTCTAAAATGAATTAAAAAAAAATTAAATATATTTTCGTTTGAGTAACCGGTGGTTTTATTCCAAATGTGTTGTATTTTTTGGATATTTTCAATCTGAAATAACGACAATTCTTGTTGAAATATCTGTCAAAAGTTTTGACAGATAAGTGCCAACAACTTGGGTATTTTATGCCTTGCTCAAATGTCGGTTCTAGATGTATAATAAAAAAGGTAGATTGCCATTTGAAATAACAAAGTGATGACCCACTTCCGGTATAACCGGAAATGGTATCACTTCGAAAATATTTCACTCCAATTGGAAATCGCTAGTTATGGCCGCGTGTAAAATTCCAGCTTGATATTGTAATTGGAACTTAAAAAGTTTTTAATGAACGGTCCCAATGGATATCCCTGTATATCAACTAGGTGCTTTTTTATTGACATACAGACAAAGAGAACGAAAAATTTCAGCTATTGTAATTGGAACTTAAAATGTTTTTAACGGACGGTCCCAGTAGATATCCCTGTATATCCAAGTATTCCATGAAGCTGTATCTCTACTTTCACGTTATATCATGATAAAATCCTTGGCAACCAAAACTAAATCAACAGAATATTCGAAGCGCCAGAGTATAGAAATACATAATCATGAATATTCCGGAGCAGTCTAGACCAAATCTGCAAAAACAGCGAAATTATCTTATGGCTACAAGCTCTATTGTTTCTAATAGGTGCAATTTGTTGTTTGCATTGCCCATTATAAATTATTCATATCGAATTACGCGCAAAGTTCACACTAGTTCAGAATGGCGTGGAGGCCAGTCCGGGAAACTATTTACCAACAACAATTAAGATCGAATACATAAGATAACAAGAATATAAATGTCCCGCCTTCCCTCTAGAGCATGATTTAAGTCTTCCCTTCTACGCGGTTGCCCTTTCAGTTTCTGTTGCTGTTTATTAAAGCGTTTATAGTTCGACTGAATGAACCGTAACGTTTTGCAACAGGAAATTACAGAATATCAGAAGTAATGAAGGAAATATCCTGCTACTACATTCCAATGGATTATACTAGTCAGACTTTGGGAAATTATGATGATTAACGCTCACCAAACGAATATCATTTTGGTCAACGAGTTGGAAAGCTCACACGCGAAGAATATTACAAAAATGGATAGGAACATGATATCATGTTCGTTGATACACAGCGTGTAACATGCTAACTGCACTTTGCATGTTGCTTCTATCGTTCTTCAATTCTTAATTTTATTTTCTATGCTTCGATGAAACTATAGCGTGATCCCATATTCGGGTTCGTTGTCTTTTCCCTTTCCATAATTTCCCTAGTATTCTATATTCTTGTATTCCATCCATGATTCTGTCAATTTGATTGATTTTTCATTTTTTGACTCCTATATTATCTCAACGCGGTAGCTGAGGATTTGAAGTGAAACTTGAGGATTTGAAGAGGTTTTGAGAAAATATCTCCAATAAATGAAATGTCATATAAATGAGATAAAAAACACAAGGTTTAACTTTAATCTACACTTTATTCAGCTTTATCAAGAATGAAAAACAGAATGAAAGAGTATGGTATTATAAACAAATCGTAGAACAAGTTGGATGAATAACAGGAAAATCCACACCGAGCCATTGTACAGTTAGTATCCAACTTGTAATAAAACTAGTTAATAATACCATACTTTTATTCTGTTTTTCATTCTTGATAAAGCTACTGTGTCAGCGAAACGAATTTTTTCTTTTTTCAAATAAAGTGTAGATTAAAGTTAAACCTTGTGTTTTTATCTCATTTATATCATGGATCTACATCAAGTAACGGCCTCCACAATTCAAAAAAGAAATGTCATATTATTAACTAAATATCAAGCATGAAAAGTGGATTGTTAGTTTACACGTTTATAATTCGTGGTGAGTGATTTTATCTTTCTAAGTCCACGTTCTTTCTCTCTTATTTCGATTTCACCTAAATATCTCAACATTATCGTTATTTAATTTTTTTCTTGTTCTCTTGTTCTTCTTTTTCTTTTAGCTTTTTACTTCAATGAGTCACGTTTTTTTTGAAATATTGTAATTCAACAGAACAGGTGCTTCCAGGGGGTGAGAACTCTACTTACTTATTGAATTAGTAGTTCTAGGTCAGACCTTGTAGACAAGGCCTACCCAGATATCTGAAAGTAACTCTTCATTTTTTTAAATATGGGTTTTCGTTCTCTTTGTCTGTATGTCAATAAAAAAGCACCTAGTTGATATACAGGGATATCCATTGGGACCGTTCATTAAAAACTTTTTAAGTTCCAATTACAATATCAAGCTGGAATTTTACACGCGGCCATAACTAGCAATTTCCAATAGGAGTGAAATATTTTCGAAGTGATACCATTTCCGGTTATACCGAAAGTGGGTCATCACTTTGTTATTTCAAATGGCAATCTACCTCTTTTATTATACATATAGAACCGACATTTGAGCAAGGCGTAAAATACCCAAGTTGTGGGATTTAATTATTTTTGTTATAAACTCGAGTTTTGAGGAACATTTAATAAAATTGTAGCTCGTAGATCTTCTGCACTATAGACACAATTTTTGCTTGGGTGGATAGAAGAAGGATCAAGAAATTTTTTAAGCAATATATACATTTAAAAAATAAAGAGGCAAAAAAAAGGCGACGTGTCAATATCAGAATACTGTAATATCGGTTATTCTCCTATTCCAACTTGTGTCCAACTTCAACATAAAGAGCCGCTGTTGCAAGCTACGTGCACGGATGGAGTTCACAATTCTTGTTGTAATGCCCATATTTCTTCCGTGTTTAAAACTTTCGAACACAAGACTTGTTGATTTATAATGCGATGGACTGAAAAACATGAAAGACAATCTTCATTACCTCGACACAATGCCACAAAACCGTTGTTGTTTCCAGTCATTGCTGGTGCTCTATAGTTTGTAATGCACACCAATTCATATATTGGTAGCTCGTAGTTTATTACAGTATTGAAGAAAACGTCATATATATCTTCGCCAAGGGACTTCCCCTTCAGAGGAATGATTGTCAAAAATTCTTCCTCAGCCAACATGTCATTGAATACCATCTCAATAAAATTACACAGCTGGGCAGTGTCTGTCATCTCGCTGGATTCGTTTAACTGTAAAGAAAAGTATGTACATTTCATAAAATCATGTTTTAATTTACCTGACTCATGACTTCACTACTCCTTGTGACAGTCGGACGAGATAACTGATGTTCTCAAATGGCAGACATGATTTCTGTTTTATTTTTAAAATCTACAAATAAAGTCTCACCCGCTTCAATAAATGCTTCCTTCACAACCGATATATCTTCGAATGGTTTCTAGTGTTTCGCCAAAATATGAGATATTTTAAATAACACGATCGTAGCAGCTTTTGATCGTTTGGCTGATATTGCGAACATGGTTTGTTCTTTTTTCAAACAAAATAACAAATCACGTACTTTTCGTTTTCTTAACTAACTCTGTAGCGGAAAATACTTTTCATAGTTTTTATGAACCGTTTTATTATGCATCTCTAAGTTACAACGCTTAGGTATTGCAACTGACGCACGACAAATCAGACAAATGCACTTATCCTTCACCATACAAAAGACAAATTCTTCCCCCCAATCGTTATTAAAAGATACTTTTTAGATTTCTTCGCTACACTCATTTTGTACTATTCAATAATAAACTTTGTATCGACATAGTATAGTTAAATTCAGTATGATTCCAATTCCTGCAGGCGCAACATTCATATCGGTGTGAACAAAAGTCTCGAATGATGAAGCCGCCTTTTGCCGCTAGCAGAGTGTAATTTTATTACGTAATAAATGTTTGCAGTTTAGTGACCTACATATTAAAAATTTTTTTCTTCTGAAGCACTCTCGATTAAGTGATCGATCGCGATCGACCGTTTGTGCATCCCTGCTATAGAGCATAGAAAAAGTATTGTCGTAAGTAATACCAGAGCTCAGATTTTGCCGGATATTTTTCTATGCTCGTTTCGAATACTTACGTGCAGGCAATTCTACAAGAACGGCGAAAAAATCGAGAGCGTAGCTCGAGTGATTTTGTCGAGCAGATCGAATTGAATTACCGAAAAGTAAGTATGAGAAAACGAGCTTAGAAACATATCCTGCCAAATCTGAGCTCGAGTAGTATTTGCTGAGAAAATTCCGCGAATGACACATTCAGCGAAAAATTGTTGCAAGTTGCAAATGAGATGATGAAAACAGTTTGCTTATTTTGTTGAATGTGTGTTTGAAACAGACACGGCGATATTTGAATTTAATGAGGTTATAGCTTAAGTCAGGGTGTTAAAATTTAATCGAAAGATGCAGTAGAATTTGAATTCTGAGATATTGGGATAAAATTTTGGGGATGTCAAAGGCGCATATTTTTTAATACGAAACAATATTTTGTACTCACCAGTGGCGCGCGTGTGGGCACAACGCAGGTTATACTCAAAGAAAAACTAGGAAGCTACTGCTGTTTTCAATAAATAAAAGATATTTCTGAATTTTCCAATTGATTCTCAAGGAGAACATTCCCCTAACAGTTGTTATACGACTCCTAGTTATTGAGTGAAGAAATGTTGAAAAGTTTCCTAGGATTATTTGCGATTCCATTGACAATTCCACTCATGTGTCAAAATGCACGTTTAAGAACACAGAAATTCTAGTTTGATATCGGATAAGTTGCATAGAAATAGGAAGGAAGGTAGGATATTTGTGGATAAATTTGCCCGTAGAGAATTCTTGCGTTTCCATAGCAACGCAACAATCACAACAAATAGCACGGTTTCAAAACTATCAAGAACAGCCATTTCAGCACCTGTTGTAAAGATTCTGCCAATATAAATTAAAATGTCTCATTTTGGAAGCACCAGAGAAGCAGAAATAAATAGTTATATACAGAATTCTATCCCCTAAAATACAAGAAAAACGTACAGCTCGATTTGGAATCAATTCAGTATATTCTGCAAGAAACGAACGTTTGATTTGGATATACAGCATTCTATTGAAGATATTGCAGAAATTCTTATGAATTGGGGTTTCAATATGTAACAAATGAATGGACAAGATTACAAAGAATACTTTGTCAAAACAATGTGGAACACAACTACGAAAAATTCAACATGAGTTTCAACCCCTTTACCGATTCAGCATTCAGAAAGGCTCGTGAAGCTCGCAATTCTAAAAGGAAGATGTTGCAAGGGGATGTGGAAATCGCACTCGACCTGCTCGACAAAACCACTCGAGCTACGCTCTCGTGATTTTGTCGCCCAGTTCACGTTGAATTGCCTGCACGTACCTATTGGAAAACGAGCATAGAAAAAAAAAATATATATATATATATTTGCTGAGAGATTTCCGCGAATGACAAAACGTACAAAATGAACTTCATTGAGAAATTCACACAAACTCAACGAGAAAATAATAAAGCATTCATTACAGGTTTTGTTATTATTAGAAAGAGCTGTTATTGAAAATGCAATTACTATGGGGTTTTACCCCGACGAGTTGCCCATATATCTGTTCATGCAATCAAACTGATTTCATGAAAAAATATAAATCCACCACCCGGTAATTAATACCATTGCCAGGCAATGATTATAATTAAAACATATCCTGGAGTAATTATATATTAGGATAACGTTAAATGTTATGAGAATATATCAATCTACCAGAATATATACATACTATAGCATCATCAGACAATGATATCAATGTACCAACGAGTAGTGTCAGAGGCTTTCTCCCCGGACAAATCCAGTGTACGGACCTTAGTCAAGTAACACTGAATGTTACTCATTAATAGTTTCCTTTGTGTGAAGTGGTGAACGATCGAATAGAATACTGCTCTGAATATAAATATGACAAAATTGTCAGTTAATTATATTACATTTATTTAAACAAATAAATAAAATATGAAATGAGATTCTGAGCAGTATAAACTAAAGAGAAAACCTATGACTCTACCTCATTATTATTTTCGGAAAGAAACCTACGAAGAATATTACAAGATTTGATGACTGTTATCTTTTGTAACTGTTCAAACAAATTTTTCTTCAGACCCAAAATCTCAATACTTTTGTGAAGATTTCTAGGAATAACGCCTGTTGTAGAAATAATAATCGGTAGAATAAATATTTTCTTCATTTTCCACATTTTTTAATCTCGTCGCCAAGCATCATATATTTAGAAATTTTTTCATTGTATTTATTTTGTATATTATGTGTGTCGGGTATAGCAATATCAATTATATATGTTATTTGATTCTGTTTATCAATAAGAACGATATCTGGTCTATTGTGTTTTACAGCTCTGTTGCACAGAATTGTTTTATCAAAATAAAGTTTATATTTGTCATTTTCACAAATAATCTCAGGTTCATATTTTTGAAATTTTTTCTTTTGGGAATTAGGTCATGTTTAATTCCTAGATTGAAGTGAATAATATTAGCGACGGCATTATGTCTTTCTAAATAATCTGTTGAAGCAAGGACTGAGCAAGATGATAATATATGAAAAACTGTTTCTGAAGAACAGAAACATCTACGGCAAGAATCATCTATATTTTGTTTGATGATATGTTTTCTATAATTTCTTGTAAAAACAACCTGGTCCTGGATCGCAATTGCCAAGCCTTCTGTTTCAGCAAACAATTCTCCAGAAACTAACCATTTATTCGATGCAATTTCATCAATATAATCATTTTTCAATTCTTTAGGGTGCTTTCCGTGTAATTCCTTCTGCATCCAACTTTCTCTTTTAGAATTATCATCAAATATATCAAAATCTACCTTTTGCATTGTCAAGTTCAGAGGTGTAAGATTATAATCTGAAGCAACAACAATATCATGTAATTTAGACGTTCTCTGTTTATCATGAAAATGGGAACGTAGATGAAAAATCTGTTTACTATGAAGATTATTCAAATCAATTAATCCACGACCTCCAAGATGTCTAGGTAGTGTAACTCTCTGAACAGCTGACTTTGGGTGGTGCTTATATATATTATATATATATATATATATATATATATATATATATATATATATATATATATATATATATATATATATATATATATATATATATATATATATATATATATATATATATATATATATAACTCCGCCTTTGGTACAACCTGGATGGATTGAGTAGTTCAGCAAGAGCTAATGCCGGTCCCAAGCCCGGATCAAGGAGGAGGGTTCCTAGGAAAGGTTAGCAACCTGCCTAAGGTAAAACAATTCATTGCTCAAAGCACCGGAGATGCAGCCTCGGAATAAGGACAGAACACACGGAATACGACCCGCGCGAGAAATAGGAATAAACTCTACAGGAAGAAGCATCAAGTAAGAATAGCCTGCTGGAACATAAAAACTCTATTCTCCAAAGACCACGAAATAATCCCTGAAATCAGCGAACACAAAATAGATATATGTGCACTTGCCGAAACCAAAAAGAAGGGAAGAGGATTATCAAAATTAAACAATTACACCTTAGTATACTCTGGAGTAGAAAAAGACCAAAGAGCAACATTGGGAGTAGGACTACTAGTTCATGAAAAATACGAAGAAAATATAGTAAACGTAGAATATGTTAGCGATAGAATCCTGAAAGTCACAATGTCGTTCGACTGTCCGATACATATCCTATCAGTATACGCACCTGACATAAGCAAACCAGAGGAAGCGGCGGTAGATTTTTATGAAAGTCTTCAATCACAACTAGGTAAAATACCAACTAAAGAAAAGATAATCATATTAGGAGACCTTAACGCTAGAGTAGGTAACGAAGTAGTAAACGGGGTAAAACAAAAATATAACGAAGACGTAATTAACAGAAACGGAGAAATATTGACGAAATTTTGTGCACAGAACGAGTTGCGAATTAATAACACTTCTTTCCCTCACAAAGAACAGCACAATTATACTTTCTACGATAACCGAAACAACAAATCCATAATTGATTACATTATCACTAACCGAATGTTTCTACCCCAACAAATCTTAGATGTAAGAGTTTTGTCATCAACTAAAATTGGAACAGACCACAAGCTCGTTCTAGGGAAACTGAAGATGACAATTCAATTAAAAAAGAAAACACCATCTGTAAAAACTGAAAAATTTAACGTAGAATCGCTCAACAATGAGAGCACAAAACAACTTTATTCAAACCGTTGCAAACAGTATATAACTCATAATCCAATATTGCAGCAAGATAACCCCGACAAAGCATGGCTCAAACTAAAAGAAAACATATACAAGGGTGCCACAGAGGCCTTGGGAACCCGCACGGTATCACAGAACGGCAAACCTTATAATAAACCCTGGTTCACCACTGGAGTCAAAAACATTACAAAGGAAAAAAAACAAATATATCTAGAATATAAGAACCATCCGACACCAGAGAACCGAAATAGATACATAGAAATAAGAAATAGGGTGAATAACAGAGTTCGCGAAATTAAAGAAGAATACTGCCAGAGATTTAGTGCTGAAATGGAAGCGGATATATACGGAGCGCAAAAACGAATTAAGAAATTATTAAGGGGTATGGAAAAGGACACCAATGAAACGATACAACTGAAAATAATCACAAACGAAACATGGGAAAAATACTTCAAAAATCTGTACACCGAATCAGAATATGAAGAAGAACCCCTAGAAGAAGACTTAGAAAACGACATTATAAATGAACCGGTAACAATCACGAAAGAGCAAGTAGCTATGGCAATAAGTAAACTTAAAAATAGGAAAGCTCCAAATGAAGATAAGCTAACAAATGAGATGATCAAATATGGCGGAGAAGCCATGAGAGAAGAGTACACAAAACCGTTTAACATCATAATTCAACACGGAAAAATACCAGAAGAATGGAAAAGAAGTGTAACAGTGCCTATCTTTAAAAAAGGAGACAAAACAAATCCTGCCAACTATCGCGGAATAACCTTATTAAGCACCTGTTTGAAACTGCTTACAAAGATTCTTGCCGAAGACAACAACAAGGCTTTCGAAAAAACCGGTCCACGGTCGATGCACTATTTATAACAAGCCAATTAGTAGAAAAGTCTCTTGAATATAACACTCCAGCATATCTTTGTTTCATAGACTTAACGAAGGCCTTCGACAGAGTCCAACTGAAGGATGTAATCAAGATACTGGAAAACAAAGAGGTACCCAAAAAATATATAAGACTCATAAAAGATTTGAACTTTAATACAACAACGCAAATTAGAACAAACCACACCCTAACGCAGCATTTCGGAACAACGTCGGGCATCCGCCAAGGTGATAGTCTTAGCCCTCTACTATTTAATACTATTATGGACCAACTTGTAGAGACCGTTTAAAACTTGGTACTAGGATACCGCATGGGAACCTACAAAATTAACATCTTATGCTATGCCGATGACGGCGTACTCATTGCAGAATCAGAAGACGACCTACAAAGAATGTATTACGCCTTTAGCAAATGCGCAAAAAATTTCAATATGGAAATCTCAACAAGTAAGACAAAATGCATGACCATAGCTAAGGAACCTCTGCGCTGCAAGTTAACAATAGACAACGCCACTATAGACCAAGTCATGTCATTCGAATACTTAGGGTGCAAAATAACAAGCACAAGATACCTTGAAGATGAAGTGAGGAAACAAGTGAACAAAGCAGCTGCAGTATCGGGACATCTTAAACAACCAATTTGGAGAAATAAACACCTCAGTATACCATGCAAATCCAGAATCTACAAAACATGTGTGCGACCAATTATGACATACAGGGCAGAAACAAGAGCGGAAACGTCGGTAACAAAGAGGATACTTAGGACAACAGAAATAAAAACGCTAAGAACTATAACCGGTTACACATTGAATGACAGACAAAGAAATACCGACATAAGGGAAAAATGTGAAACAGACGATATTGTAAGATGGATAAGAAAAAGAAGAAGAGAATGGAACCAGCATGTAAACAGAATGACCACAGATAGAATAGCCAAAATCGTATATAACAACATACCAAACGTAAGAAGACCCGTTGGACGACCACCAAAACGATGGTGGGACAGTTGGCAATCAACTTCACAAGAACTGCTGCAGGGAAACCGGAACTGAACAGGCGCTACGCCTTCTACTCGGTGAAGAAGAAGAAGAAGATTGGGAGTCAGAAATCATCTATCACTTGTAATATGATCGGGTCTTTTCGACAATATCTTATGAAACAACCTCACAGGACATAAATCTGGGTTTTGCTTATTTTTTACTAGCCATTTACTATCACAGCATTTTATTGAGCCGTCTTGGCAAGTTCTCGAGAATTCTGGGTTATATTCAATACGACCAGTCAGTTCTCCGTTATTAAATTTTTTCTCTTTGAAAAAGTGTACCTTGCAAGTTGGTGATTCAGCACCACGCTATGCTAATTCATAAGCAACAATATGGAAAAATTTTTTCAACAAACCTATCAGTGCATTTTCGTCCCAGTACAGAGCCATGCTATCAATTTCAGTTCTTGTTAATGCAACGGAATTTTCTTTGCAATTTCCACATCCCCTTGTAACTTCTTCCTTTTAGAATTGCGAGCTTCACCAGCCTTTCTTAATGCTGAATCGGTTAAGAGGTTGAAACTCACGTTGAATTTTTCGCAGTTGTGTTCCACATTGTTTTGACAACGTATTCTTTGTAATCTTGTCCATTCATTTGTAACATATTGAAACTCCAATCCATAAGAATTTCTGCAATATCTTCAATAGAATGCTGTATATCCAAATCAAACGTTCGTTCCTTGCAGAATATACTGAATTGATTCCAAATCGAGCTGTGCGTTTTTCTTGTATTTTTGGGGATAGAATTCTGTATAGAACTATTTATTTCTGCTTCTCTGGTGCTTCCAAAAAAAAATATTTTAATTTATATCGGCAGAAACTTTACAACAGGTGCTGAAATGGCTGTTCTTGACAGTTTCGAAACCGTGCTATTTGTTGTGAATGTTGCGTTGCCATGGAAACGCAAGGATTCTCTATGTGCAAATTTATCCATCAATATCTTACTTTCCTTCCTATTTCTATGCAACTTATTCGATATCAAATTAGAATTTCTGTGTTCTCAAACGTGCATTTTGACACATGAGTTGAATTGTCAATGGAATCGCAAGTAATCATAGAAAACTTTTCAACATTATTTTACTCAATAACTAGGCGTCGTATGACAGTTGTAAAGAGAATGGTCTTCTGGAGAATTAATTGGAAAATTCAGAAATATCTTTTATTCATTGAAAACAGCAGTAGCCTCCTAGTTTTTCTTTGATTATAACCTGCGTTGTTCCCATACGCGCCACACGGGTGAGTCCAAAATATTGTTTCGTATTGAAAAATATGAGCCTTTGAAAGTTTTCGACACCCCCAAAATTTTATCCTAATATCTCAGAATTCAAATATTTTCATGAAATGACTTAACCAATCACCTCATTAAATTCAAATGTTGCCGTGTCTTTTTCAAACACACATTCAACAAAATCAGCAAACTCTAATATCCCCCCTTTTCATCATCTTATTTGCAACTTGCAACGATTCTTCGCTGATGTGTCCAAAATCCCCATGAATAACTGAAATTTAAAAGAACTTTGGATGTTTTACTACCACTTCGGTGAATTCGATAACTCCTGATTCGCAGTATATCGAGCCATTTTTAAGTAGATTGTGTCACGTCGTTCCCCTAAATTCAGTTAAACGTGCAGAAGAATTTTCATTCAAGAGATGAGTTCCATCTTCAGAAGTTGATTAATTGTCAAGTCTCCGGCGTTTTTGTCTACGTCACCATGACGGAAGATCAATGTGCGAAATATTAGGTTCACATCATAAAGGCTTCTTATTATTCTTGCTCGCATGCAGGTTGAAATGGTCTTTATATGCATAATGCCAGCGGGAGTGCTCAGCGACGCGAGACGTGTTGTTACTCGCTTTAATAAATGATGGAATCTCTCTATCTTTATGCTCAGATATGATTTACGAAAGAAGTCATGAATTTTGTCATTTATGATTCTTTTCTAATTCAATTAACTAAGTCTTCGTTCATTTTACGATTCTCTTTCACAACTATACAGTGTTATGTAATAGTATGTCACAACGTGAAGGGTTAGATCAACGTGAAATTTTGAGAAAAAAAGTTCATATGAACATAGGTCCGCAAAAACTTCGTTACGGAGCTACAGGGTATTGAAATTTCCGAAAAAAATTGGTTTTTTCTTCGAAACTCCTGCGGTTTTTGGGACATTTATCCCAAATTTGGAATGAAATCTTTTACACGTTCTAAATTTTAACTAGAATCGACAAGGTGTTCTCTTTTCCGGAGCCATAACTTCCTTTTCCCTTTCAAATTGTTTGCAGTACGCCACTGATCAGCGTACAATCAATTTTCGGCATCTTCCTTCAATTCAGAAACTTTTTTGTCACCAGTTATTTTTTCGTATATAAAACCGTTTTCGAGTGAAAAATTATTGAATTTGAAATATTTGAATTATATTTTATTCGCTAATTAAAAAAAATTAAAGAAATACTCGATAAGTATGCCCAAACTGAGCTCTTATTTTGATAGCTCGTCTTCTGAGATTCAGATTATACTCATTAAATATCAAACTGAGAAAAGAACAATTAAAAACTAAATAAATTGCTGGAAGTGTCCTCCACCTGGGGTATTTCTTATCCTGTTACAAGAGGTTATTATTCCATTTCTCAATTCTTCTACAGTGTCCACTGGGGTGGTATAAACTAAACTCTTGAGATATCCCCATAAGAAAAAGTCTAGACTATTCAAGTCTGGGGACCTATGTATTAAAAATTTGGAAATCTTGAATACTGGGGAATGTGTCAATGACACCACTGGTCTTATTGGATAACCACTTTTGTGCAATTAACCTAAAGACTAAGGTTGAGGTGGAAGAGGATTCTGTAGGATAAGTTTGAACTTTTCGCTATCTGTAATGATGGATTTTGAATTCTCAATAACTGTCTTCACTTCATTATTGAATGTATCAGTTGGATCTAGGGATATAACTGAATAATTGCAATCATCAGTGAAATCTAATGTTTTGGAAATGTAATCTTGTTAATTTATCGCTATAGCTGTAGTGCCCTATCTGCTTTCATCAATGGAAAAACCGATTCAAATTATTCAAATCATCTTAGGGAAAATGGTCACTGTTTCAATTCAGAATTTGAAATCCTACATTCTGAAAATAGAAGTATAAAACTCAACCTTCTGGAAATACTTGAAATTAACAGATTTAGGTATTTATCGGAAATTCTTAATGGCAGGTAGACATAAATAACTTACCCTTATTAAATTTATTTCCTAAACATTAGTTCAAGTACGGATAGCTCTGAGTGGATTGCCTCTTTAGTTTATATAGAAATTTGTTGACAAGATATATTTGTAGGGTTCATTCGCTCTTGATAAAGATACTTTGTATCGAAACGCGTAGAGCATTTAATAATATATTCCAGTAGGAATCATAGTTTATCTGTATTTATGAAGAATATTACCGCATAGTTATGCGGTGTTTGAGAGAGCAATTTGTCGAAAAGGCCAGATTCGTGCAAAGAAAACTCATGGGATTTGAATTTGGGAGGCTTTTACTTGGTAAAATTCCATCATCAATAATAAAAAACAAGTACTGTGTTTTAAGGAATTTTACTTAATAATTGCGATTCGTAACGCGTTTCACTACACCGTAGCTTCTTCAGACGAATGATTATGCAGAAAAATGTAAATCAGAATATAACTATAAATGTTCTTGAGTAATTAAATGCTTATTGGTCGCCTCCTCCTAAGTGGTTATTTATGACAGGTATATCCAATAAAATTAAGGTATAGATTGCTCCCCGAAAGAGGATATGAAGATCCAGTACAACAGGAGGGACGTTGCAAACATATATTTGAAGGTAATCCATACGGAATTATTGTTTAGATTGCACCCTGTTGAGTTTGATATTTTAGACTCTGAATCCAGATACGATGTCAAAATTTTAATTCATAAAAAGTTTCAGCAACAACAGAAAAAGTTGAATTCACTTAAATTCAAAATTTCTCCACCCAAACCTTCAACTGATAAATTTTCAGACCATAAATTTTTTGAAAGATTCACTAATTTAACTGATACCGATTTTACACAACCACAAAAAGATCTATTAGAAAAAGGATTCAAACATAATTTACATCCAAAACATAATAAAACTAATTTTGAACAGTTAGGCATAGACTCCGAAATTATTCTCAAAAACTCCAAAGATAATATTTTAGCCAAACATCAAACAGCAAAAATCATCAAAGAAGACTTATCGAAATTATCACCTCATTGCAATTCCGATTATAAGATAATAAAAACAATTCGTGAAAATAGTACCAAGAACGATTTAGTATTCACTAAAGCAGATAAAGGTAACACCGTCATTGCGATTAGTAAAACCGACTATATTTCTAAAACTGAAGAATTCTTAACAGCCGGAAACTATATAACATCAACTAAGGATCCTATCGCAAAATCTCAGAAGGTTGTTAAAAACATAATTTCGACAGCAAAATCATTAATTACAGACCAAGAAAAATATAAATTCATTAACTCCAATCCACAATCCCCCGAATTATATTCGTTGATAAAACTTCATAAACCTAATTACCCTATTAGACCTGTTGTTTCTTATGTAACGGCACCTTCGTTCAAACTTTCAAAATTCCTCAACGACTTGCTAATAAAACATTGCAATTTTAAATCTAAATTTTCGGTCAAAAATTCATACGAACTTATTGCCAATATCAAAGATACCACTATACCACCTAATTCCAAACTTGTTTCTTTCGATGTTAAGAATCTATTTCCCAACATTCCTCCAAAAGATACGTATTACTTAGTTGAAGAATTATTAGAAAGGAATGATGTCAATACTATCATTAAATCAGATATTCTTTCATTATTAAAAATTTGTTCAGATCAAAATTATTTCCATTTCAATTAAAAATATTATACTATTGAAGACGGCTTGATCATGGGCAATCCGTTGAGTCCTTTGTTAGCAGAAATGAATAACTTAGAGAAATTAATTCATAATCATCCACTCAGTAAATATTGTTTATACTGGTATCGCTATGTAGACGATATCATTATTTGCTTTACAGGAACAGATAGACAGTTGAAAATATTCGAAAATCATATTAATTCATTACATCCAAAAATTGCATTCACAACCGAAATAGAAAGCAAGAATTCGATAAATTTCTTAGACGTAACAATTTCGAATGAAAATGGAAAACATGTTTTCGCAATTTACCATAAGCCGTCACATACAGATATTATAATACATAACTCGTCGTGTCATCCATATCAACATAAAATGTCAGCATTCAATAGTTTTATTCATAGATTGATTAGCATCCCGCTATCACCAGAAAATTTCAACAAAGAACTAAATTTGATTAAACAAATAGCCAAAAATAATGGTTTCAATCCCAAACTAATAAGTAATATTTTAAATAAAAAACAAAGTAGAATCGCATTGAATGAAGTTTACCCTGTCGATAAATTGAAACAAAATTCAACACCTTAACCTACGTTGGCATTACAAGTGAGAAACTGAAATCATTTTTAAGTAGCAATAATTTCAACATAGCTTTCCAAACTAATAATAATTTAGGCAAATATATTAAAAATAATAAAACCAAGCCAGGTAAAAACAATAAATCAGGTGTTTATAGATTGAATTGCAATGACTGTGATAATTTCTACATTGGTAGAACACATAGAAATTTTAATATTAGAATATCGGAACATAAACACAGTTTTTCAAATAAAAATCAGATTCAAATTACGCGAATCATCTCTTAGAAAATAATCATTCTTTCGACCCACAGTTTGAAATTTTGCATGCAGATAATAAATATTGGAAGGTAGATCTTTGGGAAACTTTAGAAATAAATAAATACAAACACTCAGGTAGACTCATCAATGAACAAGTCGATTTAAGCCCTTCACCTCTATTGAATCTTTTCGGGGAGCAATCTATTCCTTAATTTTATTGGATATACCTGTCATAAATAACCACTTAGGAGGAGGCGACCAATAAGCATTTAATTACTCAAGAACATTTATAGTTATATTCTGATTTACATTTTTCTGCATAATCATTCGTTTGAAGAAGCTACGGTGTAGTGAAACGCGTTACGAATCGCAATTATTAAGTTAAATTCCTTAAAACACAGTACTTGTTTTTTATTATTAAAACTCATGGGTTCTGCACTACCATAAGGCATCATTATGAATGATTTTCTGACGAAAAACTCAACGAATACCATCGAACAACCGGTTTTTCTCCTTTCAAAACTAATATTACCGCTTTGGAGTACCCGTTTTGAATCGATAAGAGACAAAAAAGAGAATTCGCGGCGATGGATGAAATCGATTCCATGAAAAGCACTTGACAAATGTTTTGATGATTGAATAATTAGTTGGCGTATGTATTATTTCGGAAGGGGCCTAGTTCGAAGATGAATGAATTTAGATGAAAATTGAATATTTTGTGTCCCATTGTACTTTTCGACGTAACGTATTAACTAGTGTAGAATGAGCGCAACAATTTCACGACAATATATGCAGAATTTACGAGAAATTCAACGTGTATTTCAACTTTTTCGCGAGCGATAGCGGTTCGCAATCAACGCCATTACATTGTCAAGTGAAAATTAATGAACCATTAACTGAATACCACAAAGCCGCCAAGAATAGACGGTCGATTGCAGAAAAATGGTGAGAGTCATTTCGTTGCATTATTCGAATATATTTATACACTTTTTGTTAATGTGAACGAAATCATTAAGGCGGTTCCAATAACCAGCATTCGATTATTTCGGAAAAAAGCGGGGGGCTTAATGAATGCTCATGTTCCGGAATAAAGGGAAGTCCCGATTTCGTTCGATTCAGATCGAAATGGCCGTAGTTAAAATGTGAACCGTGAAACTGGAGTGATGAGAGGATAAGTGATTTTTAATTGCGGTTTGCTGAGGCTGCAACGGATGATTATTTCCAGGAATCGAAAGAACTTCATTAAAATTTGGACTCTCAGCTTGATTCCATACGTAGTATTGTCGAAAGAAGATGAAGCTTGAAACAAGAAATGTGCATCAGAATTGCCTACCGCTTTCCACGTTCTTATTCCTTATGATCCAAATAAGTGTGAGGCAGGTTGGAGATAAACACTAGCACAAAACACAACGAAAAAGAGTCAACCCTGGATGACCAATGATATACTGGAATTAATGGATTTGAGAACTTTTGGAGGTAAGTGTCCACAAAATTATTCCAAAATCCAGAAGTGAATTCGTTCCAGGATAAGAATAGCAAAGGAAAACTAGCTTTTAAAGGTATTAGATACAAAACAGGACACCTTCAATTTGTATAAAAAGTAAAAGAAACGGCAGGTAACTATAAACACAAAAGTAATTTACTGATGGATAGAAGCGACAATATTCTTACATAAACAGAAGATAAACTGAAAGAGTGGAGTCAGTATATTCAGAATCTTTTTAATGACGATAGAACTGCATCCCATTACATTCATTTAAACGATGGGATCGATATAACAAAAGCAGAAGTAGAACATGCTATTGGAGTAGCAAAAAACGGAAAATCGCCTGGACCTGATGAATTTACGTAGATGTTCTGAAAGTAATAATATTTATAGAACAGTAATAATACCCAGAGATTGGTTAAAATTAAAATTTATTACCCTATCCAAGAAACCTTGTGCAAAGTACTGCAAAGACTATCCTACCATTAGCTTGATAGGTCACGTACTAAAGATACTCCTGAAGATAATACACTTTAGAATACCACCTTGATCAAAAAGTTCCCGACTTACTTATAAATTCAAAAATACAAAGTTTTTCATCAAAGTCAATGTTGTCACCTTCAAGGTACTCTCCATCGACTCCAACGCACTAATACCAGCGCTTGATCCAATCCTCAAAACACTTTTTTATATTCGATTTGCGGTATGGCCCTTAGGGCCATCTTTGATTTTTCCATTATTTCCTCTCGGCTTCTAAAACCCGTTCCCCGGAGTGGTTTCTTCTGTCGATCGAACAGGAAAATGTCACCGGGAGCCAAATAAGGTGATGTTGGTGGTTGTTGGATGGTATTGGTGCTGTTTTTAGCCGAATGGTCACGAATATTAAAGGCATTATGAGAGCGCGTTATCGTGGTGCAAAATCCATGAGTTGTTTGACCACAATTCAGGTCGTTTTTGGCGAAGAGCTTCACGCAAACGCCTCATAACGCCCAAGTAATACTCCTTGTTCTTAGTTTGACCTTTTTAAGGAATTCATGGTGCACAACACCATGGTAGCCCATGAAAGCCACACTGTATCAAAGTCGGGAACTTCTTGGTCAAGGTGGTATATCGCAAATGTGAAGAAACCCTTAGCGATTCTCAGTTCGACTTTCGGGACGGCTTCGGAACAAAAGAAGCCTTTTTCAGTATCAAAGATCTGGTACAGCGTTGTCGTGATGTTTATGTCGATGTATTCGCCTGTTTTCTTGATAACAAATAGGCTTTCGACACCGTAAAACATAATAAGCTAGTTGATCTGAAAGATCTGGAATTGGATGGGCGTGATATCCGCATTATAGCCAACCTGTATTGGAATTAAACGGCAACCGTCAGATTGGACAATAATATGTAAGAAGAAATAGAAATAAAGAGAGGGTTTCGTTCTTTCGCCACTGTTTTTTAACCTGTTTGCATAGAGAATATTTAGAGAAGCTCTGCATGATAAAGCTGTTGGAGTAATCGTCAGCGGTGTCACGGTCAATAACTTAAGGTACGCTGATGATACAGCTCTACTGGCTACAAACCTGAATGGTTTGGAAGAACTCGTAACATCTATGTCGGACCACAAATTATACTGAATAGGAAAAAGACAAAATGACTAGCAGTAAGTAAAAGACCCATAGACTGCCAAGAGAAACTCAAAGTTGGGAGCGAAGTTAAAGAACGTGTTGCTTCTTACAGATACCTGGGATGTCATATAAACAAGGATTGGGGCATGGCACATGAAATCAGGAGCCGCATTGAACAAGCTAGACGAGCATTCACAAACATGAAAAAAGTTCTTACCAGTAGACAGCTGAAAGTTGTCCTCAGGATAAGATTATTGCGTTGTTACGTATTCAATATCCTCCCACACAGTGTCGAAGCGTGGACCCTTACAGAGGCCATGCGTAAGAGACTGGAAGCCTCAGTAATGTGGGTTTATCGAAGGATGTTAAAAATTTCATGGACCGACCGAATTATAAAGATTGAAGTCTTACATGGACTGAATAAGGAAACAGAGGTTTTAAATACAATCAAAGAGAAGAATTTGGAAGATTTTGGTTGTCATGCGTAACGACAAATACAATATGTTACAAATAATAATTCAGGGGAAAATGGAAGGTTGACGCGAGCCAGGCGTTGTCGAAAATCAAGGCTTAAGAAACTTCGCCAGTGATTCGGACAAAGTACGACATCTTCATTTAGAAAAGCTGTCGACAAAATTCAAGTCATGCATTTGATCGCCAACGCTCTAGGTGGGCATGGCACGTGAAGAAAATTCCTTATGATACGAGGATATAATTTACTTCAACTTTATCGAAAAAAGTTTTCAAAATTGTGAATTTTTGTTCTTGAGATAGCAACGTATACCATAAAACGGAACAACTTATATCGCGGTGCTCTGTAGCTCGTACACTCTTAAAGAGTTCATTTTTGTTCGAACGGTTTTGTATTCAGAAAGTAAAAATCTACTTCAGTAATTTATTTTGAAGTGAACAGGGTGTCCCAATTTTCTGTTGAAAAATCTTGGGAGGGTTTTTCAGATTGGAAGACCACTTTTTTGTTGATTCCAGAGCGTTCTAAACTCTGCTTTTTGGTGAGTAGTTTCGTCACAATATTTTTTTTCCGTAAATATTCATGAAAATAGGTTCTCACATCATCGCATGCATGAATAATTTTTTCCTTTCGTTTTCTTATTGCTTAAGGATAGCTTTAATGACGAATTGTAATAGGTTATCCTCAAAATCATTGAATATTGTAATTTTAAAAACATATCTTGATTTTTCAAATGGAACACCCTGTATTTTATTATTCATGTCAACGCATAAAATATTGTGCCATATTTTTGCAGAAAATACCTTATCTTTATCTTTGATCAGTTTCCAAACAAAGAAAAATAAACCAAAATAATTAAATCCGAGGTTGCGAAAGCAGAGTTTATTAGTACATATCATTATACTTGATCAGAGAAATGGAGATCTTTTAAAGAAGTCGTGTATGAAATACGTAATAGATTGGTTTTTGGTAAGATGCTCTACAAGGAGTTGAACTATTTCAGTAAGTGTTCGAAATGTTGCCTGTTTCCTTGTAGACACAACTCAATCCTTCTGAGGAAAGACCGTTGAACTCTCGATAACATTTGCGGATTTACTGACTGAAAGGCGTCGACTATTCTCTGTCTCATATCCAACTATGTTGATGAAGGGTTTTTGGTTTTTCATGTTTTTTGTAAACGATATTACCCGTTTCGATTAATCTAATTAGAAGTTTTTCGAAACACCTTGCATCTCTTATCAAGAAACCTTTGTGCATATAGTCTACTACGACATACGACCACATCGAAGCCACAATACACCGTATTCACCTCATGTAAGAGATTCCATAATAACTCCAAGAATTCAGAAAGAAGAAAGAAAAGTGTATACAGACCACCGCTTGGTGGTCTCTATACCCTTATTTTAATTATTTGTTTTGTTTTACTTTTTATTGAAGAATATTCAAATAATACCTCCTGACATGCAACAGTTAAATTTGTAACATTTTCATAATTACTATTACCATCAACAAAAAAAAGAACACCTCTGCTTTCATAATGGTCTCTACAAAAATATGAAACCCATTCATAGTGGGCAATCGAAAAAACTCCATTTCTGCTCTTTTCAACCAATGTTCTGTTGAACATATAACTTGAATACATTCTCTAAAGTTCTCTAAAAACACCTCCAACTCACCCACCTTCTGACGAGCACACTGTATATTTTGATGAAATAGAGTGAAGTGTTCTTCCTGTATAAGTTTTTTGAATTTCTTCGAGTATTCACCTGTGATGGTTCCAAGCCTGTGTTCTTGTTCCTGCTTCCAACTGTACCCTTTCTAGTATTATTTCGGTTACTGCTGAAAGTTTCTCGACATTCCTCCGAAGTATAAGCCTTTTTGTCCATAACGAGCTTGTTATATTTGAGATAGGCTTGCTTTTCCTGTTATCTTGCCTGTTCTAAAAAAGGTTTGAAAAGTTGCCGCTCCTGTAACGTTTGATTAATGAGATATTTGCAACGAGAAATTTGTTTTCATTTTTCCAAGATTTCTTTCGAACGGTATGCTCATCAAAGTCATGTATTTTGGCAGCTAATTATGGCAGTGAGTGTATTTTTATCGAATTGAAAATAAATGTTATGTTTTAGTTATTATCAGCTCTCTCAGAAGTGTTTTATTTTTTTTTGTGTATGTATTTTGAATTTATCGATTCCACTGTGATTTAGGTTAACTATGAAAACATTTATATCAAACGACCAAATAGTAGAACGTATTTTATTCCAGTAACAGGAATGATGAAAATCCTCTTCCATTCTGAGTTAGGTAGGAAGTATCGATGTAAATTTAAAATTGAAATTCGAGTAATAAATCAAAATGTCAAGCGAGTAGACGCCCCCTATTTCGCTGACTATTTCCGAAGGTGTTGTTTGCTTCTGAAAACTTCTCCCCAGACGGTTATTAGTAGCACTGTAAAGACTATGGATATTGATTTTCCACACCCCCGATCCGCTTGAGAGGTAATAAATTTTTCAGAAGGATCACTGTAATTAACGGCGACCAACGAATATTCGTTCTCTTCATTATCATACTTGAGATCACTTTGAGGGTTTTTCATTCATCTGTTTGCCCGTTTCAATAGAGAATGAATTTCAGAAATTTCAACAATTAGGTCAGTGATTCAAGGAAGTAAGCGCGAAGAACTAATTGTTCAATAAAACGTTGATACTTTGAATTTTTGAACAAAGATAATTAATTGAACCATTTTTAATAATTGGGAACATTCAATAATCCAATCTATAGAAAAAACCAATGTAGTAGAACTAGTTTACTACTTTTAGTCGAGGAAACGAAGCACTTAAAACCACTAAACCTACTAATAGCCTGCTCGGTGGAGTAGTGGATATGATGCTCGTCTCTTACGCGGAGAGACCTGGGCTCAATCCCCACAAAGTCGGTGCGATTTGTCGGATTCTGGGAATCGATTGAGTATCCATCTTTCGGAGGAGAGGTAAAGCCGTCGGTCCTGTCAAACAGATATGTGTTGGACATCAAAGATCCCTTTCCTCGACACGAGAGGGGTTCGGCAAGTTTCGGGTTTTTGAGGTCGCTCAATACGAATATGTTAACGGCGATGGTCCTAGAGGTCCAAGGTGCACCCCGTCTCCTGGAATTTTATGTTATGATTATTCGAAATCATTATAAAATCATTACTCGTGGGTTTTTGGGGTTGCTGTTATAATATAATATTCCGTTGATAAATGATCTTAGAATGCCTAATGCAACTTTACATAAACATTCAAAAAATTATTCAGGATATTTTTTAAACTCGCCGCTTTCAAGCAGTTTGCAGCGCTGATGAAGTACCAGGTGATACGTATTAAAATTTTCTCTTAGAGCAGCCTTTTTACTTTCACATGACATTTGTCTTTTTTTCAGAATGACTGTCAGAAGTTTTTCGCAAATTTTTCTTTAAATTAAACAAGATCTACGAAGAAATAATATATGGGCGATATCAACCCAAATTATTGGGTCCATAATGATTCTAAAACATCTATAGATCATAATCTAATGGCTTAGTTTGCAATTTGGCATGTAAAAATTGTGCTGGGTCCAATTGCTTGAATAAGGAGAACTTTGAAGAAAATCAATCTTATGCAGAAGAGGATGAAGAAGCAAGTCTGAATGATACAACTATTTGTTAACCATATTTTTTTAATTATTGAAAACTTTTTTCGTATTTTTACTCAAGAAATAATTTTTCAACCATTATTTGATACCACACTTTCGTGAAAACGAGGCAGAAGGTAGCTAGAATATCATCGCCGTTAACATATTCATGTTCAGCAACCAAAAAAAAACCAGAGTAATGACTTCCGACTGATTTCTTATGAAAATACACTCCCCACAACAATTGTCGCTTCACCCTACTTTAACGACAATACTATATAAACTTTTAGGTTAGTCATTCAAGAGTCACTTGGTAACTTTCAGAAGTGTATAAAAAGAAGATATCATTCAAAATAGATGAATTTATGATAGAAAATATCAACAATTTTCGAGTTAATGAAAAATTAAAAAATTCTACCATCTTCAAACTGCCATCACCTAAACTGAGATTGAAATCTAGGAAACCTATTTGGTCGATTGACTTCTTGCATACATGGGTGAAGGCTGTTGATCTTTGGAAAACTGAATGGCAGGAAGTTGATGTTTTTGATAAAGTTCTCATAGAGGATCCTTCCGAAAGGGTTGCAGGATTCGAAGTAAGTAGGAAAAATTGGTGTAAGTTAAATCGTCTCAGGACAGGACATGGTCGTAATAATAGTATGTTGTTCAAATGGAATACAGTAGAAAGTCTGGCATGTGAATGTGGCGCAGCTGAAGAATCAATAAGTCATTTAGTTCTCGATTGTCCTATTTACTATTTTACTGGTGGTTTTCAAGAAATTCAATGCGTTTCAGATAATTTCATCAACTGGGTAGAGAAATTTAAGTCTATTTAGGAGATACACAAGATAGTATGGTTCCCCTGTTACATTTCCTGTGCTGACACTTTACGACCAATCGTAGGCGGCATGATGCGAGTTTAGATGCCAGATTCAGGAACAGGCATGGTCTGTTTTTTCCGCTGGTATTCTATTTATTCGCTTGTTTTTTTCACGATTGTGTTTTTCTGACACACACCAAAATTATAGATATAAGCATTTATTGTATATACAATAATTCGAATTTTGGTAAATCCCTATTTTCAAAAGAATATATATATATATATATATATATATATATATATATATATATATATATATATATCGAATATGAAATTCAATATTTAAACTGAGACCACTTGTAATTATAAAAGTATGTATCCAAGATCGACGGAAACTCAAATTATGCCAAAAACACCACCTGACTCTGTTTCATTGGCAATGAATTGCACTCAGAGCTTCGGTTTAAGGGATAGCTTAATGTTCTTGCTAGAAGTTACATTCCAAAGAGAGGTTACGTTGGAGAACAACGCTCTTGACGTGGAATGGTCCAAAATTTTTTCTTTTAACAAACCCATGATTCAACGATAACAACTACCTTAGAATATTTCAGTATCTAGGCGACAAAGTAGAACCGATCCGAATAGAGCATCAGTCTGAGGTGATCATAATGGACGACTTCGAAGTCCACATCAGATGGCTCCAATACTCAAATAGAAACAACAAGATAGATAGGCAAGCGGAAGCCGCAACTTGTCGATAGAAATTCCTGACAATATAACCGATTTTGCCAATACTCTCGATCTTTCATCTGTTTCAGGTCCAGATAATTTCAAATCACAGGTCTCAGCACCCTTAGGCAATGCCGATAACAACCTTTGGTAATTCGTACAGCCACGCAATAGAAATCCAACGCCTTTCCGGAAGTTATGGTATTAAAACCGAGCCAACAGGGAGGAGCGGTGCGAGTTCTTCTCATGTTTCTCCTTCAGCGATGTCTGTATTTCAAATCCTGACATGAATGTTTGCACTGAAGTTATTCTTGCAGGCACGGAACTGAACAATCCACAATGCACGAAATAAACTTTCTCGCAAAAATCTTGCTTCACTAAAAACTGTCCCAGTTAAAAACAAAGCTTATAACAATTGGCAGAACAATCCAGCAGATTGAATTGAAGCAGAATACATGCGTTTCAGGAACATTTGTAACTCAACAATTGATAAAGCGAAAACCTACTTCAATGAAGGAATTACGAATAGACTCTTGAAGCAAATCAGTGAAACTCGTCAATTCTGGCCTATGGCGAAGGCATCCTACCTACCTTTGGTTCTATCGCATCATCGCTCAAAACGTATCATTTGGAAAATTTCATTTCGCAAAATTCTGTTTAAGAAACATCTAGTGCAATGCCACCAAACATCCCACATGTTCAATTGTATATGTCAAAGTTCAGAGTGATCATGTTAAGGCGCATTCTTCAACAGCTAAAATGCAAGAAAGCAGTGGGTCTTGATAAAATAACTCTAACTGTTTTGAAGACCCTTGATTCTAATAGTCTGTTTCAGATTTCGAGACAGACGTTTCTGGAGTATTGGAAAGTTGTGATAGTACAACCAATACCAAAGAAAGGGATTAGTTGCTTTATATTCAGTAGATCGATTCAGGTGGTGGCTGATGATATAACGAGTGAATATTTTCGAGTTAATGCTGGAGTAACCAAGAGCTCGATACTCAAATCAATTTTTTAGTCGGTTGCAAAGTAATGGTTTGCTCTATTCCACCAATAACAGAATAGTTGGTTTACCGGACGACTTTCTCCTAGAGTCCTCATTTTTTAGTCAGCGTCCTATTACTGATGAGGAGACACACCGATAGAGATACAAACAGAGCATGTCACTAAATTCAGACTTGAAGAACATATCAGAGTGAGGCCGGTTGAAAAATTTTAACACGAACAAGATGAAATCAACGACGTTCTCTAGAAAAGTCACTGTTATAAAACCTCCTCTAATTATGCAGAGACATTTAATTTCCTCAAAAACGAATATGCGCCTACTCGGCATTACAGTCAATACCAGAGTTTGCTAGCATGAGCATGTGGCAACCAACTCAATTTTCTTCCCAGGGATCAGCAGTATTTCTCGCCATCGTAACTGATGCTTTCATAAAAATCGCAGGTGCGAACTAATTTGGAATACTGGTCCCATGAGTGGGGATCCACACCCTCAAACATTACATCAGTTGGATAGGGTCCAGAAGAGAGCACCAAGCTCTCACGCGTGATCTCCAACCTCTCGCTCACAAACGGTAGGTTGCTGATCTTTTTGTTATAGAAACTTTCGTGGTGAATGCTTTGAATAACTAAAGGGCTTGGTCGTGGAAAAAATACAGTTCCGGAAAAAGAGAAGGCTTGCGTAAAACTCTCATTAGCGTAACTCGCACAGTCATGTACCTCTCTCTATGAAAATTCTTTGGATTTCCGCGTTAGTACAATGGTATCGCCTCCTCCCAAGAGTTGAGATGAAAAATAGAACTATAAACCCACAAAGAGAATGCACCGATTCTTCAATAGTTCCTCGTACAAGTTAGACAAAGAATAAAATATGATATCCAGAAGAACGACTGGATATACAATAAACATTCAACAAACAATTCGATCAACTCAAGAATTAGAGAACTTCACTTAACCGAATAATTCGTACCTATTGAGCTTGGATGTAGACAATATGTTTTCAAACATCTCGAGAAATTCAATAACTTGATATTTTAGAACAATCACATGTTAACCCGTTGATACATTGCGAGTTTATGAATCTTTTGGAGTTAACAGAAACCAACTCTTCGAGATATTCTTGTTGAGGAAATTATATTTAAAAATAGCTCAACTTGTCAACTTTGAAAGTTTGTTGTGGTTGAAACACATCACGCATTAAACTGAAATTTTGGATTTATATTAATAAATTATGGAAGTTCATTTTTACTACTGACAGTTGATTAATTGCGTCCAGTATATCCCAGCTTGCGAAACATAAAATACATCCCACCATACACTCCAGTTACATTGTTATTATCCTAACCCTTTTGCATTGAAAACAACCGCAATTTCTGAAAACAACCACATATGTACGGAAAACATCCTCATGCATTCGTTGAAACACATCACCAGGAACATTTTTCCTAGAACGTAAGGATTCGAATGATTGGAAATCACCTGGTTGGTCCACATTTCATTCCACCTATTTTGATTACATGCTCCTTCTGGCGACTAGGCGGAAATGCGGTACATGCACGATGGCGTTCTGATCATTTTAGTATAAGAACAAGTCAACATTTGAACGAAACATAGTCAAATCGCTGACTAGGCTAGGGTCAATCCCCATTTTGGACCGCTCTTTCACCTAATCTGAATCCAATAGACTTTTCTACTTGGGGATATTTGAAAACGTTGGTTTATAGTAATGTGCAAGACATAGAAGACTTAAGAAACCGCATTATCATTTTTTGTAGAGTTATTCAAGATATTCCTAGGTCTTCAATCGTACACGAAGACCTATGTGTCGACGTCTAGAATCCTGTGTGATGGCTGAAGGAGGTAGTTCTTACACTAACTTCCTTTACATTGTAAAAATCATGATCAAAAAGGCAACTATGTGCCGAACTTGAGCTGAGTACCCGAAAAACTCTAGTAATCACAAGAAAAAACTGAAAAAATCTGAAGATTTCAACACCCTGCATTTCGGTAACAAGGCGTTTGCGGACATATGTTCAATGAAATTTTCCTTCATGAAATGGCTTGAGGAATCACCTCGGGAACTCTTTTGCACTCATTCGTCTACACCAGGGGTGCTCAAATGGTCGATCGCGAGAGCTTTTTGAGTAGATCTCGTGAAAAAATCAATGAGTAGAAAACTCAACTACAAAAATTCATTACGTAATAAAATAACACTCTGCTAGCAGCAAAAGGCGGGATATCGAAGCAACGCGCGGTAGTTGTCAAAGAAAAGCCGCGTTTTTTATTCTTGCTGCTTTTCTAGAAATTTCGGACGGCGCGTTTGACTGAGACTTTCCTTCACGCCTGTTATTGAGCCTGCAGGAATTGAAGTCATTCTGAATTGTAACTTGAAGGCAATACCACGTCGCTACAAAGTTTATTATTAAATAGTACAAAATGAGTGTAGCAAAGAAATCTAAAACGTATCATTTCAATAACGATTGGGAGGAAGAATTTTTCTTTTGTATGGTGAAGGATAAGTGCATTGGTCTTATTTGTCGTGCGTCAGTTGCAATTCCCGAGCGTGGTAACTTTGAAAGGCATCATAAAACGGTTCATAAAAACTATGAAAACGATTTTTGACTATAGAGTGAATAAGAAGAACGAAAAGTACGTGATTTGATATCTTGTTTGAACAAAGGATAAACCATGTTCACAAGACCAGCCAAACAATCAAAAGCTGCTACGATCGCGTCATTTAAAATATCTCATTTATTGGCGAAACACAAGAAACCATTCGAAGATGGATCGGTTGTGAAGGAAGCATTTAATGAAGCGGGCGTGACTTTATCTGGAGATTTTTAAAATAAAACAGAAATCATGTCTGCTAGTAGAGAACTTCAATTATCTCGTCCGACTATCACAAAGCGTATTGGAGCCATGAGTCAGGACATGTGACATAAACTGAAACATGATATCATGGAATGTACATATTTTTCTTTATAGCTCGACGAATCCACCGATATGATAGACACTGCCTAGCTGTGTATTTTTATTCGAATGGAGTATAAATTAGTGTGCATTACAACTGATGAAGCACCAGCAATGACTGGAAACAAAATAGGTTTCGTGGCATTGTGTCGAGCTTATGACGATTTCCCTTCATTTTTTTCATTCCATTGCATTATACATCAACAAGTTTTGTGTTGAAAAGTATTAAACACAGAGGAAATTATGGGCATTGCAACAAAAATTGTGAATTCCATCCGTGCTTGTAACAGCGGCTCTATAAAATTCAGTTGGAGATAGGGAGTCAGCTGAACACACTGATTCAGTCATCATGCACGATTAGCACTCATTGGTTACGTACTTCAACATTGAACTCCCTCCTTAGTTAATTTTGACACCATATGTAACTCTTTTGTTTTGTAACAACCAATAAACTCGCAATTTTGAATAAATAATATTTTTGTCATTGATATTATAGAGAAGAATCTAACTAAACCTAACTCAAACCTTGACTTAAATAACGTATATTGTGCGGAAAGCTAATATCTATATATGCTACGGTATACCCTACCTAGGTAGGTAGATAGGTAGGGTGTATCGTGTAAGTACGACAACCCTACCTCACACATACTTGCAGCCTCTCAGAGTCGATTTTAAGTAGTCTAAAACTATGGAGGTAGATCGCCAGCAGTTCAAGTTTGAGCACTCCTGATCTATACCGTGTATGATACATTTCCTTCAGTTGCTTCCAAAAATATGAAATCATCTGAAAATGGGTCTTGTTAATTACTTTGCCGAATATTGCCGAACTTGTTGGAAGTAGATCGGTGAGGTATCATGTTTCAGGGTGATACGATGCCTGTTTCATGTTATATTAATTGCCAGCGAGTTCTAAACGAGTCGCTTCTCTCGATTCGTATTAGGTGTATCAATGGAGAGATACCTAAGTTTATTAAGCGAAGCTAATAGAACTGATAGGAAGGTTATTATATTACGGAAGTAAGCAAGACAACAGTGGTGTTTCTCTAACATAAAGCCATTAGATGATAAAGTAAACCTTTGATGTTGCATCAAAGAGCCGTAACGAGGTCTGAAAGTAGTTGAATGTATAGTTCGGAAAAATCCAAACGAATTTTCCGCGGACGCTTTTAACTAGGTCCTCTTGTTGACAAAGGGCCGGACATGATATGGTTTTTTTTCGTTTCAATATAAAACGAGGAAAAATTAATTAGAGTTCTTTCCTTTGTAACACGGAAATTTCTTGACGTTTCTGCGGCACCTTATCGTTCGTCAAAGGAAAATAACAAAGAAAAACTGGACTTTTGTTTCGAAAGTATCATGATGAAAAGCAAATAGAAGTTTTTATTCATTAACTTTCTGAAGATACATTCTTATACACAAAGTGTTCAAGAATAGTTAGTGATATTTGTTCTTGAAAATAAACATACATAGGTGCTGGAGGGAGTACCGCAAACATCTCAACAAGTTAACAAGCGGAATTTATCGCTATAAACAATGAAGACTTTTATTCAGGCAACAATGGTCCACCTTCCGTAGAATGTTAAATATCCCTTCCTGACGGAGCTGGTTTTCCGATCCAGACTTCATGATTATCGTCAACCAGGTCCACACTGTAGTATTAGACTCCGGTCGGATGTTATGAATAAAAGCAGTAAATTGGTTGCGATTGCTCACCCATTCACAACACCAGGCTAGACAGTCACCTACTCATCTCAAATTGTTGAAGCGTATCAAGTACATTTATATAGGGTGCGCCAGAGAAAACCGGACAATTTTTTTCCGTTATAACTGTTGCAATTTTAGAGCAAGATCATTCGTTCTTGATTCATTAAAAAGTCAAAGGGCTAGGTTTTTCAGAAATTGTGTCGAAATTCCACTTTCGATGAAATCAAATATTACTGACTTATTCGAAAATAAGCAATATTTCAAGATCGCTGGAACGCTTTTTCCACACTAAATTATCCGAATGGAACATTCAGCCGATTACTCAGACTTTTCTGAACAATATGACACATTTATCTTAAAAATATTCCAAAAATTGGTGAAAAATTAGCGTGAAGAATTTATTTTCATTTTGATTTTCACCTAAATCGAAATATTTATTCACCTAATGACGTTGGCACTCCTGAAGTTGTTGTGTTTTTCATGGATGTTCTAAGAAGACGAAGAACCATATTTTACTAAAACCAACCTAAAATTTGATTTTCGTTCGAATTCAAAATGGCCGACTTCCTCAAATATTAACAATTTTCCTCGCGTATTAAAAAAGTTTTCGCGGTCGTATTGAATCAACTGCGTGATTCAATCACTAGATTGAACCTTTTCCATAATTTTGTGGGGTCGTACTCTAATATTGATTCAGAACTGTGCCAATTGTCGTCAATAATGTTTCTCTTTGCCACCATCATATGCACCACCCGTTGTGAAACCTCTGAACATAGACTGCATACATTAACTCTATGATAAACAAAATATAATGAAATGCCATCGAGTTTTAGACAACTCTGGTTAGAACTCGAATTTTATTTTGGTGTTGCTTCTCTTTGACGTTTGAAATTGATAATAATGGTTTTAACAAATGAGGATAAGCGTTTCATTGAATATTTATTTGTGCGTGGCTATACTGCTAGGAAAATATTACGCAAATTTCCAGCCCTTAATTACAAAAGAAGTACAATCTATGATTTTGAGGAAAAATTTCGGACAACAGGGTCATAAGGAAGAAGATCAGGTACTGGTGCAGCTAGAACTATTAGAACACAGGTACTGTGCCTTCTCATAATCTGTTTAATGCATCAATTCTACATTTTTGTCTTACAAACTCAATTGACAATGTCAGGATAACTTTCAGCGAATTTCTGCATTAGCAGTCAGCTCTATCAGATCTCCAGGAACCAGCTCGACTGTTTCCTTAATGTCACGAAGATGCCAAATCTCTAAAAACCTCTGTGAGAAGAATGATAAGACAGAATTTGGGTCATAAGCATTTCCGGAGGCACTTAAATTTTCAATGCTGTCAAAGAGCGCAGATTCGAGCGATGCTGAAATTTATTGAGTAGATTTAGAACACGTAGACAGATTGAAAATATCTGGTCAACGTCCTCAGTTTACTTTCATGCAGGTGAATAATTGCTGTTTTTTGTATGACATCAAGAGGTACAGTTGCCACCAGATAAATATGAACGATTGAAAAATCGAGTAGCTTCTTGTATTATTTTTATTGGGTCAAATCTTCTAGGGAATTCTACAATTCTTTCCATATTCTTCTGGCAACGTTTGTCAAAGAAATAAACAACCAGTACTATATCACAAAACGCTTTCAACTCTCAACTGGTCAGTGTACAGGGTCTCCCAAATTAGATGTATCTAAATGAAATATATCTCAATTGATTTTAGGATAGAGTCAGATATCATACCTGTCACTATACTATGGATTATCTTAGACAAGGCGTAGACATATCATCGAATCAGAACAATGACCCTCAAATAGTTGCGATCTTTATCCGTGCGACTATTTTCTGTGGGGTCATTTGGAATAAAAAGTGTATACAAAAGGTATTATTAGCAATAATTGTGAGAAGCTGAGGAATTAAATTCAAAAATGTTGGAACAATCTTGATCAAGAAGTATTTCCAAGAGCCATAGAAAACTGGAGAAGACGGGTGCAAATGGTTGTGGATGCCAATTGAGATCATATTCCACTCTGAGTACTTGATTCTTTTTGATGAATTATTTTACTCATGTAACTTGTTGAACGAAATCATGTCGTATTATTATTCTCGCAGATGTTTTTAACAGTTGGCATCTCTAAGATATTTGGGAAACAGTTATCCTGATCTTTTTCCTAATGACCTTGTTGTCCGAAATTTTTCCTCAAGATCATTGATTGTACTTCTTTTGTAATTAGGGGCTGGAAGTTGCCTAGCATTATAGCCAGGCACAAATAAACATTCAATGAAACGCTTATCCTCATTTGTTAAAACCTTTGTTAAACAATTTCAAACGTCAAATACAAGCGACACCATGATGAAATTCGAGTTCAAACCAGATATCGTCTAAAACTCGTTGACATTTCATTATTTTTTTAATGATGAGAGAGGTTCAATCTAGCGATTGAATTAAGCAGTTGATTCATTACGACAGTAAAAAATTTCTTAATATATGAGGAAGTCGGTCATTTTGAATTCGAACGGAAATCAAATTTTGGGTTGGTTTTAGTAAAAAAATGGTTCTTTATCTTCCTAGAACATCAATGAAAAACACAACAGCTTTAGGAGTGCCAACGCCATGAGATGAAAAAAATATTTCAATTTGAGCTGAGAATCAGAATGAAAAAGATTTTTCACGCTACGTTTTCACAAATTCTTGCAATATTTTTAAGATCAATTTGTCAAATTATTCCGAAAAGACTGAATTATCGACTGAATACCCCATCGGAATTTTTAGTGAAAAAAAAACGTTCCAGCGATCTTGAAATATTGCTCATTTTCGAATGAGTCAGTCATTTTGGATTTCACGGGAAGTGAATTTCGATACAATTTCTGAAAAACCTAGTCCTTTGGCTTTTCAATGAAGCAAGAACGAATGATCTTGCTCTAAAATTGCAACAGTTATAACGGAAAAAAATTGTCCGGTTTTCTCTGGCGCACCCTATATAAATGTACTTGATACACTTCAACGATTTGAGATGAGTAGGTGGCTGTCTAGCCTGGTGTTGTGAATGGGTGAGCAATCGCGACCAGTTTACTGCTTTTATTCATAACATCCGTCCGGAGTCTGATATTACAGTGTGGACCTGGTTGACGATAATCATGAAGGGTAGATCGGAAAACCAGCTCCGTCCGTAGCTTTTCAATGAAGCAAGAACGAATGATTTGGCTCTTAAATTGCGAAAGTTATAACGGAAAAAAAATTGTCATCTTATCTCTGGCGCACCCTATATATTGGAGACATTATCAGAATATGGCGTGTCATTAGATGAAGATATAGTAGGTGGTACTGCAGAAGAGGCCAGTGTAATGGTGAAGGTTGGGTGACTCTTGAATCCTCTTCGCTAGCTATGCTACGCTCACGGCATTCAATTGTGAGTTATAGATGTGATTCACAAATCAAAACGTGGAACCGAAACGCAAAAAGAAAGTACAAAGACACAGTCGTAACTCAGTCAGATATGGAGAGTCTGACGATGAAGAATTTGATGACATTATTGATAATGAAGGATTTGACTGCAGATTGCCCAATGTAGATGAAGTTGACTTAGTGCCAGAATTTGATCACCTTATCAAAAAATAAGACAAGTAGTCAAACGTTTTAAAAATCACCAACGAAGAATGACATTCTTCAGAAATATATGAAGGACGAATTCAGTAAAAATGTGCAACTCGTGCTGGACTGCAAAACACGCTGGTCTAGTCATGCAGATATGATTTCCACATTCAATAAGCTGAAGCAATGTGTAAGCAAAGCCTTGATTGATTGCAATCTTGGATCGAATACAAATCATAGTTTCTCAGACGAAGAATATCGCGCTTTATCAGATTTAGAACTCGTATTTCAGCCTATAAAACTGGCAGTGGAAGTACAATGTCGTCGAAATTTAGATTTGTTAACTGCCGAAACTACTCTGCAATTTATGGTGAAAAATTAGAAGAACTCGGAATAACAGTAGCTCAAAAACTTGCTGAGTATATAAGGGCTTGGATTAACGAACGCCGAACATTTATGACCGCAGCATTGTATTATTTGACAGACTGCTAGTGATCAAACTTTTAAACTTCCTCCAAAATCTTCAATCAAAAAAGAAATAATAAAGTTAATCGGAAGATTACACAAGAACAGTACCAAAGATGATAATATTGCAGTCAATATACAAAACAAACCCTCTACATCTTCAGTTGCAGATGAAGCCATGAATGAGAGCGATGATGATGATGATTCAACTTCAATAGCTGAAGTGAAAAAAATTTTGAGCCTGAAATGGCGAACGCTTCTCTTAGTCTTGATGAGGAATTGAAAATATCATCGAAAGAGCGTTCGCAAAAACGTGTGCCACCTTTGTCATCATCACCTGATATGATTTTGAAGAAAGAAATCAATTTGTACGAGTCAGGAGGATCATAAGGACAAAATCTACAATTCGCTCACCAACGTCTTTCATCTGTAGTACCAACAAGTGTCTATGCAGAACGGGCGTTTTCCTCAGCTGGTTATCTGGCATGCAGCAATCGGAGTCGGCTGGTAGATGAAACCCTAGATACTTTATGCTTTTCGAAGAGTTATTTTCAAGTTTTAGAATAATATGTTACTTTTTGAATAAATTACTGGTTAGCTTGAGATTTGATTTCTTTATTCTGCTCCTGAAGAACAACTAGAGCCAATAGAAATATAGATGATGAAATTTTTCGTACATTTTTCATGATCAATTCTTTACAATGCGAGATCTAGTTCAATACCAAGATTTTGCAATATTATCTCCTGAATCTAGCGAATACCGTGATTGATATTTTGATGCGAGATACATTCCCTACTTGTATCGCTTAGATGTAAACTGCCAATATTAGTACTTAAGGTACAGTGTAGACAGTATATAGTATATTAACAAAATTGTATACCTCTCATTCAATGAAACATTTCCAAATGAAGAAAAATTCAAATGTATATATCCTAGAATTCTTTTTTGATAGTCTTACAGGAAAGTTAATCAATATAAAAAATACTAGTGTGCCAAAATTCATCAAAATTCGCTCAGTCGTTTCTGAGCAATTGTCTCACATATTTACTTTAGTAATTATACTGTAAATTAATCTATGAAACTACTTACGTATAGTGGAGTTCACCGGTTTCACCGTTGGACAAGCACCCCATAATCCAATTTTGAACTGGATACTCGTGGAAACACGGGAATTGGGTAGCGTTACCGGTTCCTTGGTTGTCAGCCACGGTCCACTTATAAACGCAACAAGTAAGGTTACAGAGGCTACCATGCCCAAAAAAAGCCCCAGCCGGGACAGTCCACCTTTGGAATTGCAGCACATTTATGCGACGTCGAGGCCAACAAAGACGTATTCAAAATTCAGCACCGCATAGCTCTCAGAGGTCAAACGGTTGACGAATTATTGTTGACGCACTTCGAGGCGGCTATTGTCCTCCTTGAGATATATTCCGGTTGATAGTGAATGCGGCCACTACTGCTGGACATTATGGCAAACACGTTCGCCACATATATTCACACATTGTCTAGGAACACAAAGCCGGACCACTGGTTTCTTTCGTTTTATTGTAGAGGGAAGAACGGAGCTTTGCCTCGATTCTTTTCACTACGTTCTGGTCCGTGCAGGCGCTTTTTAATTATCTGCAAGAGAAAAAAATAGTTGGGATTTAGTGTTACAAAACGGATGCCAGTAATATGGGCGCCATTATGCGGCGGACAGAACGGAAGCAGTTAATACGACGTTCATTGGATTTCGCACGTCTCTAGCTTTCCGGAAAATTGTAAATCGTTGGAGAAGGTTTAGATGCGTGAGTAAATAGACAATTGAAACGAACTTCTATATTTACTCTCATTTAAATGATGAAAGATATCAGTTGATAATTTTATGAAATCAATCTCTTTTGTCATTAGAGTATTAGATATTCCAGATACGTATTGGAAATATTCAAATTTTATAATGAACCATGTTTATCACAATGTATGAGCTCACATTTGCGAATATAAAACGAAATGATTTTTCGTTCTAAGTTCAAATACTTGTATTTTAGTTTACTTTTCATTTTCCGCTCGTTTTGAAGATTAAGCTGCTTGACTTGATGTGAATTGAAATCAAGTAAAAGTCAGGTCAAGAATTTGTTCTCAGAATTCAAGTCGAGCGAACCTTTTTATCCGCACAAGCTTGAAAATTCAAGCTTCTCGAATCATAAAACTTGAAAGCTTGAATTATTATTTATTTATTTCGTTCAACTAATTAATTATATAGTTTATATTTATGATGTAAAGATTTTTTCACGAATCGAATCATTGGACGATTGTGAACGGTTACAACAGCACATTTCACAGTTTCACCTCCGGAAATGCAGTGTTTATTCTAGAAAAAAAGACGATATTTTATTCGACTATCGTATGGGCACTGAATTGCTTGGTAGGGTAGAGAGTGTTAGAGAACTTGGTGTTCTCTTGGACAAAAAACTAACTTTTAATGAACATGTTGTAGATATACAGGGTGCTTCAACGAAAACTAAACAGAGGCTATATCTACCGAGATATTAATTTCTGATCAAAACGCAATTATTGTTTCAAGGGGGACATCTTTTGGGGTACAAAACTTTCCTGAAATATCAACCCCCTAAGCGGGGGGACCTGCTAGCTAGCGACAGGGAAACGAGTTTTTTCCACAGGTTTTTTACCGCGTTTTTTGAATCATACAGAAGATAGTATGGTTTCCCTGTTATATTTCCTGAGCTCACACTTGTGTTTTTTCTGACACACACGAAAATTATAGATATGAGCTGAATCTCTTTTTGTAAATTTATATATATATATATATATATATATATATATATATATATATATATATATATATATATATATATATATATATATATATATATATATATATATATTTTCTATTCTATTTCAGTATTTCTATTCATCCCATTTCAACACTTAGCAGAACATACTTACACTGTAACGAAGATGTTTATATTTCATTGTACCCAACTATGGGGAAGATCTTACTTTCAAATTATTGATTTGATGTCCGATACTCTTAAGCTCAGTAAGGGAACTATCTCTGCCTTCAGGTGTAATGCTCACCTACGAATAATATCATAACTCATTAGTATAAATAAATGGCTTTAGGGACGACAAGCATGTATGGACCCACAGACATTGAGGCTTGTATGTTGTCGGTATGAAAGTTTTGAAGAATGTCTAAGTTGGTGGAATGTATGTGACGTTTGTAGTACATACAGGTCTATGATCAGAGGGGGTTGGCAAATCCGCGATATGGGAATAGAATATGATCCGCAGTCAGTGACACAATATGATAATAATAATACTGCCCGTTGAGAAAAAAAAATCACGTATGGCTTTACGGGCTTACCTCTAGTTCCATATAAAACGTTTTAATACTATACGAATTACTGAATTCGATTAAAATTACGCGAGCGCATTAACGCTTGCAAGTTGTCAGCTGTGGACGTGTTCCTTAGAATTTTTTAAAGCAACTCTTCCAGAGTTTGGAGTATCAAGGCAACGACCTCTTCAGAAAACATGATATCATATTACCAAAATCATTAGATCGGTTCAATTATCACTCATAAGATGGGTTAGGGCCGGTCAGGCCTGTCTATAATAATCTCATATCCGAATTCCATCCATAATATGGATGAGGGCCGATTAAGTCTGTTCATAATAATTAAATATTCCAACTTCCACTCGAAATATGGGTGAGGACCAATTACGTCTGTATATAATAATCTAATGTATCAACTTGCACTCAAAATATGGGTGAGGGCATATTGGGCCTCTATTCAATGATCTGATATTTCATTAAATTCATTAAAAGACGCCAAAGAATGAAATGACTAGAATTTAATACAAATGCTACAAAGATCAAATAGACAATCTCTTTTGTTTTTTCTAATTTCCTTACCTATGGTTTAAGCGACGAAGAATTGGTAGTACCACATCAAACCTCACATGAGAGAACTTGTAGAGTAGGTAATTACAAATACACAACACTATAAAGAAAGGGGTCCTATTTTATAAAAATAACTTCAAGGCAAGTTCAGGTACTAGACGATCACATGGCTTTTCATTTGACCGATTCCAGTCGGTCTCAGGTGTAATTAATATGGGGAAGAAGAAATTCTAGCAAGTGAATTCATTCTAAAAAGGCTGTCAACTTGTAGTCCAATAATGGATTCTGTCCATGTACTATTTCTAATATCATTGCCCCACAAATTTTGGGTTGTCGAAAAAGATCCTGTTTATATATTCGTTTATAACTCCTTTCAACAATAGTCATCATCGTGAAAATAAAGTACATGTTTTTACAATCGATTATTCTTCCTTTCAAATAAAAGCAAATGTATATATTCCTAACTATGATATCAGCTATGCCAAGACAGAACTTATGTCGCATATAGAAGAAAGATTTCCTTCATTTTATCAGATATATACAGATGCATCCAAATTTGGATCCTCAGCAGTAGGCGCAGCATTTTACAAGACAATTGAAGATACGGCTTCTACTACAACTCTAAGTGAAAAATATTCTATTTTCATCGGTGAACTCAACGCAATATCTATGGCACTAGAATATATTGCAAACAATTGGTTGAATCTTCAACAAAAAAAAATTTCTCATTCTTTCAGACACAAAGTGCCTTACTTTGGATAAAAAATATGAAGTATGGTTCCTCCTTTTCATTCATCCATAAAAATTCTTCTGTCATTCAAATTCTTCATACAGAATGATATTTCTGTCTGCTTTATGTGGGTTAAGGCTCATGTTGGAATTATGCCCAATGAAAGAGTAGATCGTATCGCTAAATTGGCCTCTAGAGTTCGAATTCAACTCACAAAATGCATCTCATCAGATCTTTTTTCCGATTTCAAACAAATTGTCATTCGTAGATGGTGTAGCGAATATCAACAAAACAATAAAGGTGGCTTCTACAGCAATATCCAGAAAATTTCTCCATCAAAAGTTTGGTTGAAAAATATCGGTCATTCCAGGGATTTCATCAGAATTTTTTGTCGATTGAGAAGTGGTCATACTTTGTGTTCCTCCTATCTCCATCGTATCGGACTGAAAGATGATTATTTGTGTAATTGTGGGGGAATTGGTAGCCCAGATCATCGGATCTTGGGTTGTAGTATTCAGAATTGAATAACAGAATCACAAAAATTATAAAAATACATCAACCTTATAATTTAAACTTTTTATTATCACTTAAAAACTTGAGCGTTTATGAAGAACTTTTTGCTTATATAAGATCAGTAGATCCAAGATTCTAATTGTCATTTCAAATCCTTTGTGTATCCTATCTTTGTGTTTTTTTAACCTTCAAACCGTGGCTTTATTCTGTATGTGTATGAAGATCAAAATCGCCTTGACGAGCCCCTTGGCGTTATGTATCTCTGTTTTTCCTTTGAGTACTTATTCATCATCTAGTTTTATTCATGATAGGTAGTGTTTAGCTTTCTGGAAGACTGATCGTTGTATAATCGAACGGTTCATTTTATTGAAAAGTAAATGACATATATTTCTTTTGAATTTGGGAGGCTTTTACTTGGTAAAATTCCATTATCGATAATAAAAACAAGTACTGTGTTTTAAAGAATTTTACTTAATAATTGCGATTCGTAACGCGTTTCACTACACCGTAGTTTCTTCAGACGAATGAATATACAGAAAAATATAAATGAGAATATAACTATAAATGTTCTTGAGTAATTAAAAGCTTATTGGGTTGCTTCTTCTCAAGTGGTTATTTATTACAGGTATATCCAATAAAATTAAGGAATAGATTTCTCCCGAAGAGATTCGATAAAGGTGAAGGGCTTAAATCGACTTGTTCATTGATGAGTCTACCTGAGTGTTTGTATTTATTGATTTCTAAGGTTTCCAAAGATAGTTATATTTCATTTATCATTTATAGTAGCTACGGTGTAGTGAAACAATTACCTTCCAATATTTATTATCTGTATGCAAAATTTCAAACTGTGGGTCGAAAGAATGATTGATTTGAATCTGATTTTTTATTTGAAAAACTACGCAGTTTAAAAAAAAATAAGATAATTTAGGTATTGCAATTTACATAAAAACGATGCCTTTTGCATCGTCTTTCATAGACCGGGGTTGGGGGTGTTTCGATACAATATAAAAAACGACATTTCCAAACTAGGGCATCATAAAAATAATTTCTTTCTTACACACTAACACGAAAACACGTTTAAACTGTATGAAACAAAAACATCAATTTCCGGAACATCAGCTCCAACATCTCAATTAACCGAGCACGGTCGTAATGCGAACGAAAATTGACCAAGTATGTCAACAAACCCACCGCGACTGTCAGTACGACATCCGCATATTCGAGAGCCCGAATCGCCTCGATGCTAATTTCCGGAATAAAACTGATCTCGTTCGAAAAAAATTATGCACGTACGTGGAAATAAAAACAGGACTCGCCTTATTCGACCCATCAATTCGAATGAATGCGAAACGACATGTCCGTCTGTTCATCCGAGATAACGTTTAATTCGCCGGGAATATTTGCTGGAATATTCTAATTTCGAGTCCGAAAATTTTTAATTAACGCGTCACTCAACGGTCGTGGAAAAAGCGACACATGTTTTGAAATTTTTGTTTGGTGTTGCTGTCTCATGAATGATTGAAGTTTTCAGATATTGACGTTTGGTTGTTTTCAAAATCAGTGAAATAAGTTTCATTGCATAAAGATATAATACAACTCTGACATACCTGTGATTAGCTACGAGAGATATCTTCCATGTTTGGCACAAAGAACTAGAATAAAACAGTTAAGAGCCTGCAAAAACCTTATTGTTTTTCAAGGAATTCTTCGCGAAATAAAAACCAATTAAGTCAACATACTTGGTTTTCGAGATTTTCACACCACTAGAGTCCTCGTAAAAAGGTCTGCAAGATGCTTCTTTCAGACCTTTCTTGATATTTCCAAATATAGAACCTAGTATGTCTACTTACTCTACTTGAACATGATGACTCTGGTGTAGGTAGATACCCGCGAGTGAGATATAGAATAACTACAAAACAATAACTTACTAAGTCAACTTAATTGCAATGAATAAACAAATCCTCCAAGAAAGTATAACGTCTTACCCTCTGAATTTAATAACCAATACCAATCAGAATGCAGAGTAAAATCCCATGATTTCTTATTTCGCGTACTTAAATCTTATGAGTGTGGTGGTTCTGCAGTATGTCTTTTGACAACGATACGTAGGAGATGTAATCAAGCTCTATTTCAGTGCTGCAATAATGATTTCGCGAAGCGAGCGTCTTCGCAAAAGTGCACTTGAAACGGCGAGAAGTCGAATTACATCTAGTCTGTCACCTGTTTCGCCAATTCGGATGCGGACCCAAATTATAGTCCATCAAACGGAAGACAGAAGAGAAAACTTGTTGATTTATTAGCAGTTCTTCCTGGAACAAATACCGAAATCCGCAAAAAACCGTTTGTATTTAAATGATGGTGATATCTGGTGGAAACCAACAGAATTTGAACACAGCTAATTTCCAAAAAGAATAAAAAATGAAACACTACTTCAGCGGAGAGAAAGTTTGGAATGCCTTGAATCACTAGAAAATACTGATGGCGACATGATTAATTTAATAAGAATTAACAGTACTGACCAAACTGAACCTAATATTTCAGAGAAAATAATGAAAATCGAAGTTGAAGAAGACCAGTTACCAGCAGAATATTTACCTGAATCTGTACCAGAAATATGAATCAGAGGTGGAGAAGATCAAGTAGAGACAGAAAATGTACAACCTAACACTGTAACAGAGATAGAGTTACCTCCGACTAATCAAAGGAAGAATCGAATTAGAAAAAGTTTTACCTCCACCATGTCCTGACAATTGTAGAAGAAACTGCTCCCGAAATATCTTAGAAGAACAAAGAAGAATTATTTTTAGTTACTTCAACTTACGCAACTTTGAAGAGAAAGGACTCTTTATTGGAAAAAACCTCAAGAAAATGCATGTCAAGATCTGAAAAAGAGACGCCGTTGGCCACAAGGAATGCTCTATAGTTTAAACTTCACCTTTAAAACCAATAACAGCAGAACAGAATGATATTGTGCTGAAAGACACCGAGGAGCAGGAAGACACAACGCATAATGAAGTTATAGATCAAGTGGGAATAGACAGAAATAGAACAAATACTGAAGAAATCACAAATTCAAATGGAGATATCGCAGAAAAATCTATTGATTTGAATAAAACAATGAATGTCGAAGGGAAAAACAAATAAAACACAAACCGTATCCAACAAAATGTTCTTGCACACAATTGGGCATTCATCTGATGCTATGGTAACAGATTTTCTGAATAATCCAGAGTGTCAGTGTGTTACAGATAAAAGAGGACCTAAACGTGGTGAAAAAATGAAATAAATTTTAAAAGAAAATTATAAAAACATCAAAGCTCATATTAAGATTTCTCATCCAGTAGTTTCACATTATAACATGAAACATGCTCCTAACAGACAGCGACATCTCGGTGTATAAGAAGTGGTAAGATTTGAATGAGAAAAGTCCCGAAAAGAAAGTTTCATATGAAACCTACAGAAAGGGAGAATATTGGCTTCACAAAACCATTCCAAGATGAATGTCCATCATGTTCATTGCACAAGAATCATGTCCACCATGAAAACGTAAATGAAGGAGATGATGAGAACTGTGAAATTTGTCGAAACAATGAAATACACAAGAGAAGGTATACTGAAACAAGAAAAGCATATGAAGGAGATTGTTCCGAAGAATGGCCAGGAGATAAAGAAGATTTTGAGGATTTCACTACCTCGTAGTTGGAGGATTTCGGTTGACCCAAATTGTGAGTTATTCCGGTTATAGACACCCCAATAAGAATATTTGACCTTATCCGTCCAGGTAGCTGTGAATCGCCAGCTTGTAGAGTTTGGAACAATGATAATTTATAAGGATGCAGTTCATGTTTTTTCAGGATTCTGTGAATACCACTATGAGGTAAATTCAGATCATGATCTGCTATTGACAATTATGCACGTGGAATAACATCAAAATAACATAGAACGGCAATTTCATTGTCTTTTTGTTGACTTCAGGCAATGTGAATGATATCTTATTATTTTTTTATGCGCGCTTTCCAGGAATAGGCGTTACACCACATGAGTAACCGCCTGGGAAGAATTGAGGTGTCTGTTTACTCGCATCTTGAAGAGAGCCAGATTCTAGGATGTTGGGAAGATGTTGGACGGAAACGAGTTCCACAGCTCACAGACCCTATAAACGAAGGAATTCTTATAGAGAGGTTCGAGGGGTCGTTAAGTGTACCGCCATATGATGAGAACTCCTTGCCATCCTAGTGTTGCGGTAAAACATTAGTTCTTCCGGAACAAGGTCTTTCAGCTCCTTGAAGCATCTTCCGAGGAAATATCTGTAAATCAGAGAAAGGTCAGCAACTTGTCTTCTGAGAGCTAGAGGTTGGAGATCGCGGGTGATCTCCAGGTGGTCGATGAGGCACACAGCCCGTTTTTGCACACTATCTAACATCCGCAACGAATGTGTGGGCGCCCCCATTCATGGGAACAATATTCGAAAACAGGTCGAATCTACGCCTTATATAGAAGCAACAGTTAAGATGACGTGAAGTATCGCTTGGCTCTGAAAAGAAAACTAAGTTTATCTGATGTCGACTTAGTTATTGCTGATACATGTTCATGCCAGCAAAGCTTGAGGTTGACCGTTATTCCGAGAAGATGCATCGAATCTTTGGATGCAATTTGTTGGCCTTGCATTATTAAAAGAGGTTCTCCAGCAGGGACCTTTCTAGAAAACGTAGTTGCTTGCGTCTTGCTCGCGTTGAAGCTCACCAGGTTCAACTGACCTCACTCAAATATCCTCTAAGTCAGAGTTTAAGTTATTAATTTGTTGACATCTCTGAAGCTGGGATTCGCAGCTGTAATCGGCCGCAGACTACTGAAAGACGCAACAAGGGTAAAATCGTCTGCAAAACCGAAGATCTTGTTCTTTGTAGATGACAGAAGATTGTCCATCTGCAACAAAACAAGTTTCGCGAAAGAATGGATCCCTGAGGTTCTTTTGTTTGCAACTGAAAACAATCAGATGTTATACCGTCGAGCACATTTTGTATTAATCTATTTGAAAGAAAGCTACTTATCCAACCCCGCAAATTTTTGAGAAGCCCATTGCAGCAAGTTTATTCAGCAAGGCTGCATGCCAAACCCTTTCGAAGACTTTACATAAGTCGAGGGCTTTGCTCTAGATTACCCATGCTTTTCCATCGTTGATGTACAAACATGAGTGACGTAGGCGAGCAGATCTCCTGTCGATCTTTGCCTGCGAAAACCATATTGACGGTGATTAATAATTCCCTGCAACTCATATTTGATGAGTGCGTCGTTCATGACTCTCTCCATCACTTTGGACATAATGGGAGGAAGTGCAACAGGGCAGTAATTTTGGTTTATGTACTTCTTTTCTTTCTTTGGATCGATTGAAATCTCGTAAAAGTCTGGCTTTCATAAGAAATTGGAAATAGACGGTTAAGAATGGATGCCAGTTCGGTAGCACACTTTCTCAAGACGATTGGCAGTATTTCGTCTAGACCATTTGCATTCTTGTAGTTCAGCTGCTCGAGAGTCCGTCTTACAGTGCGAACACTGAACTTGATTTCTTCCATGAATCTTGACGATCTCACAAATGTATGTGTGAATTCTTACACATTTTCTGGTCGCGACTTTTCGATTTGACCTTCAAATGACCTTGAAGTTGTTAGGTGTTAACTGATCCTATCATTGTAATCATCTTAAACTCTAGTATCAACTGACGGTTTATAATATTCACTCGTAAATAAAATGCTGGTCTATGTTATATATATATATATATATATATATATATATATATATATATATATATATATATATATATATATATATATATATATATATATATATATATATATATATATATATTATATTCATTGCTTGTTTTACTGAATTTATTTCCTGCTTAGTTGTTTAGATTTGCCTAGAGTAGTTTTACTCACTTTTTTCCTGACAGTAGAGGGCATTTAGATTGTTGCACCTTATTTTATTTCATATATTATATCTGTTTGCTGAAGGCGTTTCTGTCTAAACGACCATTAGTGTTCAATATTTGATCTCTAGTTATAATCACACCGCATAGTAACTAATTTAAGTTTCTTGTCAATGTTTATTGCTGTTAAAAACTCAATTCATATAACTCTTCAACAAAATATGTTTGAACAATAAAATGGACTTGTACAACATAAAATTAAATTCTAAAACGCCCATTTCCTACACATGGGAGAGATAATCACATGTTTGGTTATTTCGCTTCAGGTTTAGGGAAATTCTAACTTATAAACAAATAGTTGTAGTAATTTCAGTTGAGTGCCATTTTTGACCTTTGCAACAAGTTAATGTTAGTGGGTGCTCTGGCAGATAATCGCAAATGAACGATCCGCATAAGCTACTAACTTTTGTTATTCCCCAAAGGCCAGTTTCATAAACCCTCATTAATAATATACCAGAGAAGGAAATGAATTAATTTTGATTAAAACTGTCTGCAATTATGTATGTTTAACACTTCATAATTATTTGTTGGTATAACAAATAAGACTTCTATTACAGGTGAGTCAAAAATAAACTTATATTGATATCGTGAATTCTATGGTCAACAGAGCTTTTACTATACCTCAATTGAGAGTGTCGAGACAGAAATGAATACCATAAAAGGAATAGCCTACAAATATATAAGCTTCTTCCATGAAAAATCATTATAAGCAAAGAACAAAATCTAACATCACAATTATTATATAGCATACAAGAAATATATTCTACTGTTAATTATTTTGGTACACTTTCCATTAAATAAATCATTGTTTTTCAATATTCAAAAATAACCACTTCATTCTTAAGCGGTCCAAATGTTATAAAATTTTTTAATGTAAAACAGAAAAGAGATGAACTCAAACAATTTGGTATTTACAAAATCAAATGTATCGAATAATTATGCTTATGTAGGTCGAACAATTAGATATTTTGAATGCATATTCGACGAACATAAATCATCGAACAAGAAATTTCCAATGCTCGAGTACATTCAATCAACAACCCACGCAATAATTTTAGAAAACAACAAAGTTCTCTACAAAAGCTATACAATAAAAATAATGAGTCGGTAGGAAAGTTTAGAAATCAATGAACTCTGGAAACGTCATATTACAGTAATTTGAATAGCCAAATTGAATTCAATAGTTCTCACCTCCTTAACATTCAAGGAACAAATGTATCTCTTTATCATTTTTGGACCGTAGTATTCAGCACTTGAGAATGACCGAAGGGTGGAAATATGACGTGTATTAACATATAAACGTAAGAAACTGAAGAGAGTGCTTTTCTCCATATTTTGAAATGGATTTCTATAAAATATATGGCATCAATATCACTTTTTTTTAGTTTTTAGTGTTTTGAGCGCGATCTTTACTGTTGGAACACAGAATTGAAAACATTTGGGATATCTTGTATGAATTCGCATCAGCATACTGAATGAAACTACAGAATGTTCAAAGATTTTTAATTGCTTTAAAAATTCATTGTCGTTTAGCTGTTTTTTTATGAAAATACAATTTTATTGTGGATTACAGATGAATCATTCAAAAGTAGATAGCAGGTAGACACTCTTTGTGGTCCTGACAGAGTATAGGTCTACTACAGGGACGCGACCCTGCCTATGCGAGCCGTGACTCCACCCTCGTCTCCAAACCCCCGAGGGAAGCCACGTCCTAACCCCTTCATCCCATCTTTAAGAACCACATCCTAAACCTATCCTACCCATCTTCCAACACGTTTGGCCAGCGTGGAAGATCAAGGCCATTATACCCCTAAAATGGCGAATATTAAAAAGTATGGAACTGTACCCCAGGTGGGTAGGGCACCTAGCCTACAATCCAACACCTCTCAGCAGGTCAGCCTCATGGATTCTGGGGGAGGCAAACATTCGCTTAAACAATCTACGAATACCAGTCGACCATCAAAAACTTCTCTCAATGTCGCCACATTTAACATCAGATCCTTAAAATCAGAAGATCGTTTAGTCGAGCTAGAAGAAGAACTTCAACACATCAAATGGGACATCCTGGGTCTATGTGAAACTCGTTTACCAGGTGAAAAGCGCACCACACTCAAGTCAGGACATCTAATGTACCAACGAAATACAGAAAACAACGCACATGTTGGAGGTGTTGCAATCCTAGTAAATAAACGGCTTACACACAAAGTGATTAAAATGAGATCAATTTCTAACAGGGTAATATACATAACCATAAAGATATCACAACGTTACAAACTTCAAGTAATCCAAGTATATGCCCCTACTTCGACCGCAGAGGATGAGGAAATGAAGAGTTTTTATGAAGATATCTCAATGGCTCAGAAGGATGAAAAAGCCCACTTCACTATAATAATAGGTGACTTTAATGCAAAAGTAGGCGATGCTAAAATAGATAACCTACCGAATAGAGGAAAACATGGATTGGGCACGATCAACGAACGAGGAGAAAGATTATTAGACTACAATCAAAGTCAAAATCTATACTGTATGAACACTTTCTTCCAGAAACAAAGACAGCGGCGATGGACATGGCAGAGCCCGGACGGGAATACTAGGAATGAGATCGATTATATACTAACGAATAAAAAACATATTGTAAAAGACGTAGCAGTTATCAATAAATTTAAAGTCGACAGTGACCATAGTTTATTAAGAGCAAAAATAGAAATCGTGGCCAAAAAAGAAAGAAACAAGCTGATACGTCCAAAACGCTTGCTAACAAATGAAGACCTAAAGCAAAATATTGTTCAATATCAATCAGAACTAAGCAAAAAACTAACACCTGAAGAAAACTTAACTCGACTAGACATTAACAGTCTTGAAAGAAAGATAACGGAAGACATACAAGTGGCAACAAAGACCATATGCTACAGGGCAAGAACAAAACATAAAAAATTAAGCCAAGGCACGCTAAGGTTAATGGAAGAAAGGAAAGTAATGGATAGATTTAATCCAGAATACAGGGAACTGAACAGGGCTATAAGACGAAACACTAGAGAAGACATACGAAATTACAACACAGACTATATACAACAAGTCATAGAAAACAACACTAACATGAAAGTCTTAAAGAGAATTGCTAACACCGGTAGACCCAGAATACATCAATTGAAAAACAACCAATGTGAAATAAAATATGAAAAAACGGAGATAATACAGATTGTTGAAGGCTTCTATACTGACCTGTATTTGTCTAAGAAACCCAAACCTGAAACAACGAATCTTAGTAACATAACAAATGTCGGTGCCGAGGACATGCCTGAGATTAACATTGATGAAATACAACTAGCCCTCAACCAGATGAAAAACGGCCGTGCACCAGGCGAAGATAACATTACAAGCGAAATGCTAAAATTTAGGAGGACAGGTCACTTTGGAAGCAATAAAAATATTACTAAATAAATGCCTGACAGAAGGTAGTGTTCCGGAAGGATGGAACAATGCACACGTTGTGTTGTACAAAAAAGGTGACAAATTTAAGATAGATAATGACCGACCTATTAGCCTTTTACCACACCCTTATAAATTGTTATCAAAAATTATTACAAACAGATTGACAAACAAATTTGACAGCTATCAACCGGCAGAACAAGCAGGGTTTCGCAGAGGATATAGCACAACAGAACACCTACAAACTCTTCGTACACTTATTGAAAAATGTCACGAATACAAAGTGCCAATACACCTAGCCTTTGTAGACTATAACAAAGCCTTCGATTCTATAGAACTGTGGGCAGTATTTCAAGCCCTCGATAATGCTAGAATAGATTCGAGATATAGAAACATCCTACAGAATATATATGAACGAGCGACTATTCAGGTGAGACTAGACGATGACATGCAAACCAAAAAATTCCCGACAAATAGATGCGTGAGACAAGGCGATGTGATATCGCCAAAATTGTTCACACTTGCAATGGAGGACGTGTTTAAGAAGTTGGAATGGGATTGAAAAGGTATAAATGTGGATGGAAAATTCCTGAACCATCTCCGGTTTGCAGATGATATAGTTCTAATAAGCGATAACCTAGAACAACTCCACGAAATGATGCTAGAACTCAAAAGAACATCGGAAGAAGTAGGATTGGAAATGAATCTGACAAAAACTAAAATAATGACAACGGAGGACGCAATATTGGAAGTCGACGGCAATGTTATAGAGAAAGTGAATGCATATCTATACCTTGGACACACTATAAAGATAGGTAAAGACAATCAAACTGCAGAATTGTCAAGAAGGATAAGAATGACTTGGGCTGTTGTTGAAAACTAGGATTTGTCTTGAAAACAAACAAATCCCCATTAACCTCAAAAGAAAAGTTTTTAATATGTGCGTTCTCCCAGTGTTAACGTATGGTATGGAAACCATGACTCTCACAATAAGATCTGCTAACAAACTTAGAACCACACAACGCGCAATTGAAAGAACTATGCTTGGAGTGAGCCTGCGGGATCACATACGTAATGAAGAAATAAGAAGGAGAACAGGCGTAGAGGACGTAATCACGAGAATAGCTGCATTGAAGTGGAGATGGGTTGGACATGTAGCAAGACAACAGGATGTAAAATGGACTAAGCGAATAACTCAATGGAGACCACGCTTATACAAAAGGGGAGTGGGGCGCCCCCAGAGAAGGTGGCTGGATGACATAAAGGAAAAAGTAGGAAGAAGATGGTATAATATAGCACAGGACAGAGAGAGATGGAAGCTAGAAGGGGAGGCCTATGTTCAGGAGTGGACAGAGAAGGGCTGAAAAAGAAAGAAAAGAAGAAAGATTCAAAATATTGCCCATCGCTAGCTACAACTTTTTCCGATCTTTCTGGCAGAGCTCGAATACCGTGACGGTGTTCGTCTTTTGAGGCTATCCACGGATCTAGCCATTTTTCGAGCTCTTCATATGAGCGAAACTGCTGATCAACCAGACCATGTGTCATCGAACGAAACAAGTAATAATCGGATGGTGCAATATCTGGGGAATATGGCGGGTGAGGTAGGACTTCCCATTTGAGCGTTTCCAAGTAGGTTTTAATGGATTTAGAAACGTGAGGCCGAGCGTTGTCATGCTGTAGAATTACTTTTTCGTGTCTCTGTTCATACTGTGAACGTTTTTTTCCGCAGTGCTTTACTAAATCGCATCAATTGAGTTCGATACCGTTCCCCAGTAGTGATTTCGTTCGATTTCAACAGCTCATAATAAATAACACCGATTTGGTCCCACCAAATACACATCATAACTTTTGCAGCGTGAATATTCGGCCTAGGCAATGAGGTTAAAGCATGACCGGGCAGGTTAGATTAGCACTTACTGTTGGAGCCATCTATTGGCAAACAGCGAGAACTTCGTTGCGCACATAATATTCTCGAGGAAATTCGTCAGGAAGGTTAGATATATTCGGAAAGAAAAAATATATTTTTACTATTTTATACAAATTCACCTATAGATTCATAATTCCAGTACCATCCACCTTCTTACTTTCTACTCAAGAAAAGACCGTTAAAGATCAAAATAGTTTTCAACTAACTTTCTTAGCAACCAAGATATTGGACATACGCCGAAATCCCAGTCAATAGGAAATCAAGAATAATTGCGAGCGATCTGTATTCACTAATGAGTTTTTCTCGAAAATCTATAATATAATGGAACCTATCTCTGTTGTAGATTTTCGAGGGTCATTGTTTATTTGCACTATTTCATATACCTGCCGTACTAAATCTTCAACAATGTGAAACCCTGTAGAGTACATATTGTTTGGGTAGTGGATCCTAAGGAACCTTCGAAGCAGTAAACAGCTCATATGATCAGTATTTATGTGGTATTTCCACATACACAAAACCAAATTTATATGGAATCACCGATATTTTGATTATTACCTCAGGGTTTTGGAACTTTCGAAGGATTGTTAGAATTATTCTTTTTTGAGATATTTCAATTGAAAAAGAAATGAATGAAGATTTATTTATAGAAAGAAACAAATAAAAGAAAATGATAGAATTTTTCCGAATGTCGTAAAAAAAATTGAAAAACATTTTCTCACGGACTTGGTGTTTTTTCTCGAGCTCAGTAGCTTGTATTACTGATACAAGCCTGAATCTGCCTAGGCATGCTTTGGATTAAGTTTTCGACCTCCTATGTGGTGACATTCTGCCAGATGTTGTGGGGTTCTTGGATTATCCTGGCGCGATCTAATTTTTCTTCTGAGATGATCCGTAAATGTTCACTAGGATTGAGGCTTGTAGAGCAAGCTGGCCAGTCCAAAATTGTGATTCCTTCAGTTTCAAGATGACTTGCGAGATTAGTGGTATGCGGGGGAGCATTATCTTGCATAACAGTGAAATTCTCACCGTAGCCACCTCGCCAGAGTCTCACTATGGGCTCCAGCACTAGGTCCACGTAATTTCTAGCCGTCACACTCGCAGGAAACGAAATCAAAACTGTTTTGCCTCGCAGCATAATGCCTTCCGAAACATCACACTGCCCCCTTGGTATTTCGGAATTTGTGATGCTATTCGGAGTCTAGCTTGTCTTCCACGACCTCTTAAAACCCGAGTCTGGCAGTCATCTAATCCTACACCAATTCTGGTCTCATCCGAAAAGAGAACTTTTCGCCAATTCTCAATACTCCAATTTTCGTGATTGATACACCAATTAAATCTGTTAATTTTGTGTTATCTGGTTAGCTCTGGAACTCTCAAATGCCTTCTGCTGTTTAAACCCTTTAAACGAAGTCTTTGATATCGTTTGGACTGATACTAAGGTCTCTTCTTGCAATTTGGCACAAAAACCGGTCTCGTTCTTCAGAAGTGATCTTTCTATGACTTCTTCTATGCCTATTTTGCAGAGATTGTAGCTCCACGTATCAGGCGTAGGTTTTTGAAATCACTTTTTGTGATACCCCCATTGTGGCCGCTATATCCCTCTGTGTCACCCCTTCTTCTGCACATCAGATAATCCAACGTAAGGCATTTTGAATTATGATTATATGCTTTTTAAATTTTGAAACTCACAGTTTCAAATATCAGTGACGACTGAGTACAATATCCGGAACATGTGGTGATAATTCAACATTTCTTATCATACTATCAAAGATCCATGGTTGAAAATAATCAATAAGGTGAAATACCGAGTGATTCCATATAAATTTGGTTGTGTGTATTTGCAGTATATCATATATTTAATCATAATAAAAACAAGTACTGTGTTTTAAGGAATTTTACTTAATAATTGCGATTCGTAACGCGTTTCACTACACTGTAGCTTCTTCAGACGAATTAATGTACAGAAAATATAAATATAAATGTTCTTGAGTAATTTGGGTTGCTTCTTCTTAAGTGGTTATTTATGACAGGTATATCCAATCAAATTAAGGAATAGATTGCTCCCGAAGAGATTCAATAGAAGTGAAGGGCTTAAATCGACTTGTTCTTGATGAGTCTACCTGAGTGTTTGTATTTGTTGATTTCTAAAGTTTCCCAAAGATCTACCTTCCAATATTTATTATCTGTATGCAAAATTTCAAACTATGGGTCGAAAGAGTGATTATTTTCCAAGAGATGATTGTAATTTGAATCTGATTTTTATTTGAAAAACTGCGTTTATGTTCCGATATTCTAATATTAAAATTTCTATGTGTTCTACCAATATAGAAATTATCACAGTCATTGCAAAATTCTACATTGGTAGAACACATAGAAATTTTTATTTTAGAATATCGGAACATAAACGCAGTTTTTCAAATAAAAATCAGATTCAAATTACGCGAATCATCTCTTAGAAAATAATCAATCTTTGCGAAACTCTAGAAATCAATAAATACAAACACTCAGGCAGACTCATCAATGAACAAGTCGATTTAAGCCCTTCACCTCTATTGAATCTTTTCGGGGAGCAATCTATTCCTCAATTTTATAGGATATACCTGTCATAAATAACCACTTAAGAAGAAGCAACCCAATAAGCATCTAATTACTCAAGAACATTTATAGTTATATTCTCATTTATATTTTTCTGTATATTCATTCGTCTGAAGAAGCTGCGGTGTAGTGGAACGCGTTACGAATCGCAATCATTAAGTAAAATTCCTTAAAACACAGTACTTGTTTTTATTATTGATAATGGAATTTTACCAAGTAAAAGCCTCCCAAATTCAAATATATTTAACCTACCGTACTAAATCATTAACAATGGGACAGCCTGTACAGTACATATTTTTTGAAAGTGTTATGAGGATCCTTTCGAGCAGTAAACACCTTAAATGATCAGTGATTATGAGAATGATGATAATAATTATTATTATTTGTATTTTCCGGCTAATGTCATGAAAGTTCTAAGTAAAAAGAGTTCAGAAAAATATCTGCTTTCTATTTCGTTGTGAGTTATAAGATCCCAGAAACTAAGACTTGAAAAGTTCCCGTGAATTTTTTTCTACTGCATTTTTCATCGGGTTGGATATAAAGTTACAAGATATTTCGAACATTTTCTCTTGTACAACGTTTTACACTTCAATATAACTGACGACAATCGAGGAAACGGAATTCCAATCATTTCGTAAAAAGATATATCATCTAGATGCTATGAAAAGAAACAGAAAAGAACGATTTCGATAAGTACACCCCTAGAGATGGATCTTGTCAAATTCCCCAACAAAGGATCTTTATATCTCTCCTTTTCATGAATTCTTCGACGTGCGTTCCTGAGCTGAAGGAATTACTCAAATGGACAGAGGCTCCGTTGAAAATGATACATATAACGCTGATATCATTTTACAGAAAAGTTTCACTTTGAAAGATACACAGAGTGTCCACTCAAAAGGCTCATAAGAGGTATCTGGGGAGCCAGATTATCGACCAATTCCAAATTTTGAAATTAGAGTAAATGTATATGGATTTAGAATTTGCAATTGTCCACAAAGCGGTACTATTTCCGATTCTACCGGACAATGTCCTGTCTAAAATCAAAAACCATTGAACTAAGAGTTTTCAATGAAAATTTTGGAAATACAGTGTCATCTTCATATATATATATATATATATATATATATATATATATATATATATATATATATATATATATATATATATATATATATATATATATATATATATATATATATATATATATATATATAAATTTTCATTGAAAACTCTTAGTTCAATGGTTTTGATTTTAGACAGACATTGTCCGGTAGAATCGGAAATAGTACTGCTTTTAGGACAAAACCATTGAACTAAGAGTTTTCAATGAAAATTTTGGAAATACAGTGTCATCTTCATATATATATATATATATATATATATATATATATATATATATATATATATATATATATATATATATATATATATATATATATAAATATATATTTAAAATTTTCAATTTTGATTTACCTTATTTCAATGGTTTTGGAAATAGTGTCATTTCAATATATATATATATATATATATATATATATATATATATATATATATATATATATATATATATATATATATATAAAATAAACAAATTTTTACTGGGGAATCGGGGTTAAGAAAACGGAAAGTGTTTGAGGATAAAATTAATTTGCAGTGTTTTTACGCGTTTCGGCACAGGGCCATCATCAGAAAACATTCATCTCTGCAAAATTCATAACTTCAGTAAAACACATAATACAATTCTTACGTTAAAAGCTATTCATGTTACACATTCTATCTTTACATCATTATCGTCACTGGTGAAACAAATACAAAAAAGGAAGAGAAACAATAACAGGCAACAACAATTAATATTTGAGTATAAATGGTTGCAGCAATTCATTGAAGGGAGGATTCAAATTATCAGATTATTGTAGACATTTATAAATCCATCAACGTCAGTTCTTGAAAGAATGTCTCTTTTAAAGTCGTTGCTTTCAGATGCAAGAACTCGTACATCAGCAAAATTAAATTTATGCAGTTGATCAATGCTATGTTTCGCTAGGGCGGTACTTCCCTTATTAGATCTAACGGAGTAGTCGTAGTAGATGGATAAGATATCCATTTACTACAACTACTCCGTTAGATTGGGCCGCACTTTTTCGACGGGCACTTTAATAGTGGAATGTATTTAGATTTTCTGCAAAATCATGTACCAATGTTACTTGCCAATGTACCAGAGCATATTAGACAAGATTTGTGGTTTCAACTGGATAGAGCACCGGCACATTACTCACATCATGTATTTTCAAACGAATGGATAGGATGTGGTGGTCCTGTTAGATGGCCAGCTAGGTCTCCGGACCTTACAAGCCTAGTTTTTTTCTTGTGGGTTTATATTGAGGACATCGTTTACCATATTTCTTCTACAAAACAGTGGGATATGAGACAGAAAATAGTCGACGCCTGTCAGTCAGTTAATCCGCAAATGTTGACGAGAGTTCAACGGTCTTTCCTGAGAAGGATTGAATTGTGTCTGCAAGACACCCGGCAGTTGAGGTCATTTTACTGGGCGACTTCAACGTTCACAACACCATCTGGCTTCGCCACTTCAACAGAACAGATGAAGCAGAAAGACATGCTGAAACTTTCGCAAACAGCCATAATCTAACGCAGTTAGTCGACGAACCGACAAGAATACCTGATCACCCAACCAACTTCCCGAATACCTTGGATCTCTTTTTGACTTCAGGTCTAGATGATTTTGGAGTGGAGTCTCAAACCTCAACCTTACATCTGCCACTGGAACCATTATGCTGCAGCTAAACCAAGAACCTAACCCACCCAGACGCATTTGGCAATATAACCGTACTGATTGGAATGAGCGTGAATTCTTTGCGTGCTTCCCATTCAGTGATGTTTGCTTTTTAGATCCTGACATCAATGTGTGTACTGAATCAGTTACAGAAACCATTTATGCAGGAATGGATTTCTACATTACTCATTCCTTAGAAAGAACAACAGCACAAAAGCAATCGATCAATAGGGACTGCGAAAGAGTATCTGCAGCCAGTAGCAGAGCTTACAAGAACAACCTTCGTACAAATACGGGACGTATGCAACCTGACAACTGAAAGAGCAGAGGCCAGTTACAACTTAGGGGTAACTAATAAACTTTTCAAACAGGTAAGTGGGGCTAGACAATTCTGGTGTATGGCGGAGACTGTGAGTTTTAATTTTTGCAAATCTGCATTTCCGCCTCTTGTTTGAGAAGACAGAAGTATAGCATCATCTCCGAAAGAAAAAGCCAATTTCTTTGCTCTCAAAGAATTCTGTGCAAGATTCATCTAACACAATACGACCGAATATTCCACCTACAGATTCTTCCATGGCAGAAATCCAGTGCAGAGTCCGCACTGTGAGACGGGCTCTCGAGCAGCTGAACTGAAAGAATCCAACCGGTCCCTGTTACGCTTCTTCCCATTATGTCCAAAGTGATGAAGAGAGCCATAAATGATTAACTCATCAAATATCTTGAGTTGCAGGGAATTATTAATGACCGTCAGGTTTCGCAGGCGAAGATCGACAGGAGATTTGCTCGCATACGTCACTCATGTTTTTACATCAACGATGGAAAAGCATAAGGAATCTAGAGCAATACCCTTCGACATCTCTAAAGCATTCGATAGGGTTTGGCATGCAGCCTTGTGAGTACACTTGCTGCACATGGGCTTCACGAACCATTGTGGAGTTAGATAAGTATCTTTCTTTCAAATAGATCAATACAAATTGTATCTAACATCTGATTGTGTCCAGTTCCAAGCAGGAGTACATCAGGTATCCATTCTTTCGCCTACCTTGTTCCTGTTGCAGATAAATGAACTTCTGCCACTTACAGAGAACAAGATCTTCGGTTTTGCAGATGATTGTACCCTGGTTTCGTCTTTCAGTAGTCTGCGGCCGATTACAGCTGCGGAATCTCATCCTCAGAGATGTCAACAAATTTATAACTCAAACTCTAACTTACAGAGGATATTTGAGTGGGGTCAGTTGAACCTGGTGAGCTTCAACGCGAGCAAGACGCAAGCAACTACGTTTTCTAGAAAGGTCCCCGCTAGAGAACCTCCTCTAATGATGCAAGGCCAAAAAATTGCATCCAAAGATTTGATGCACCTTTTTGGAATAACGGTCAACTCCAGATTTTCCTGGAACATGTATCAGTAATAGCTGAGTCGGCATTAGCTAAACTTAGTTTTCTTTTCAGAGCCAAGCGATACAGCTTTGGAATATTGTTCCCATGTATGGGGATCTGCGCCCAAACATTGCGCTGTGCTTCTCAGAGGTCACCCGTGATCTCCAACTGCTGGCTCTCAAAAGACAAGTTGCTGACCTTTCTCTAGAATGCTAGAAGGAGCTGAAAGACCTTGTTCCAAGAAAACTCATGTGTTGCCGCAACAGTAGGCTGTAGGCTGGCAAGAAGTTCTCATCATATGGCGGTACATTCAACAACCCCTCGAACTTCTCTCTATAAGAACTCCTTTTTTCACAGCTAAGCTGTGGAACTCCGTCCAACATCTTCCCAACATCCTAAAATTTGGCCCTCTTCAAGAAGCGAGTAAACAGACACCTCAACTCTTTCCAGGTGCCCTCGTATGTGGTGTAACAGGTTCTCCTATTCCTGAGAAGCGCCCATTAAAAAAAATGCATTTTCTTCGGAAAATAAAGTCATTTCTCCATGGACCATTGAAACCGACAGAGTGGATTTAATTCCGAAGCCAGTTTCTCTGTTCACATCGTGAACATGTAGTGCGTTTTCAATTTGACGTTTGGAAATTATTCAAAATGGCAATTTAACTAGTTTTGTTTGTATTTAGTAAAAAGGCAACTAAATAATCGAATGAAAACATTATTTATAAAAATCCAAGACGAAAAATGACTTAAATTAATGTTTTTTAAGTGGTTATAAACATTCATGAAAAGAGCTCTGATACAATTCCTTACAAATTATTTTTGGACAAATATTTTCCGACAAATCAAGTTGATTAGTCTAGGGTACGATAATTTGAGCGCCCCATCTGGCAATAATAATCCACATAAAAATAAAGGAGGCTTTGAATGAATACTTGTTTCTCAGAGAATTCCAAAGAGTAGAAGGAATTCTTCTGCCTCAACATTCTTAATTATTCGAAAAGATCCGAGCTAAGCCATCGCCGACTTTGCAAGATTCGGTGATATCGGGAGAGAAATGGGAGCAATAAAGTTCAAGTCCATCGGGGGATAACAATACAAATAAAAGAATGGCAGAGAATTCACTTTGGGTATTTCATTCGACCAAGACGGTTATCAAAGACTGAGAAAGGAATTTATTAAAACAGATGGCTTCCGTCTTGCTTACAGCGGGAAAATATGAAAATTTTTATAAATTATCGCCGTTCGTCTTTCGGAGGCAAATGAAACCCTCGGGAATGATTGTTAATTCTGACGAATGCAACGGAAATACGGAGGAAACAAGAAAAATGGACCTCATGGGAAGCACGACGAAATTGTGTGTTTATTTTTCCAGTATTCGTAAACAAATTTCTTTGATAATACAGAAAATGAAACTTATTTACTAGTGACTTCAATCAACGATCCTTCAAATATTTGGAGTATATTTTATAGTAAAAAAATACAATTATGGTCGTTATACCTCATCACAACCTCATTTTGTACAACCTTCCTTCAAGTCCGAAAACAATTCGAAATGAATTTATTTTTCGATACAAAATGTTAGAGATATGAAAAGTAATCAAAACGTTTTATTCAATATTTCTATATTCGTACATTGAAAATAAGATTATTAATTATAAATTGGTCCTTAACGATTGTACTCTTTTTTAATTTTGATGTTGAATTCCAATTGATTAGTCCTTTTATGTCATTGCTTGCTATGTAAAATCTTTTCTTAGATTCAAGTGAGTTTAGACATATAAGAGTCAGGTATGATTGTTGAAATATTGTTGAAAAAAATTAAGGGAAATCTTCATTAGCACGACACAATGCCACAAAAGCGTTTTTGTTTAGAGTCATTGCTGGAGCTCCATCGGTTGTAATGCACACTTATTTATATATTGGTAGCTTGTAGTAATTTACAAAATTGAAAAAAACGTCATATATATCTTCGTCACGGAATGATTGTCAAAAATTATGCCAGCTGGGCATTGTCTGTCACATCGGTAGATTCGTCGAACTGTAAAGAAAAGTATGTACATTTCATGATATCATGTTTTAGTTTATCTGCCATGTCCTGATTCATGACTTCAATAACTGAAGTTCTCTAATAGCAGACATGATTTATGTTTTCTCATCAAGGTTCCTTACTGCTATTTCTTTATTATTTTAGTTAATGCTGTGTGACTTGGACGTTGAACATTCTTTATACGTTAGTGGGTAGGTACATGCCAATTTTGTTTACACGTAATGTTATATCTGTTGTAACTACTTATGTTTGTATAGCGAGATAATAGCCCATACTGGTATTGGTAATTAGACGCAACTCTCCTATTTTAGGCTGTTGTTGATTGTGCAATACATGCATTCAGCATTGACAATGCTGACTTATGCTCTTTGTACTACTCCAGATCTTCGATTATCCTAGGTTTTGTAGATTTCTCTTTATGTTGCCATTAAACTCCAACTCTGTATCAAATTTCAGCTCTCTGAGTTTATGGAAAGTACTAGTTCTATTCTGATGTTTATGAGTGAGAGAGTGAGTGAGTGTCAATAATGCGAAATTTTGTTTTCGCTTAACTTTGAAACTAAATGACTTACAGACTTGAAATTGGGGATTATAAGTATGTGATTATAGCTTACTGGATGACGAAAATTACTGCGTTCTGGTCTTATCCAGAGACAATGTTTACTTCGCCTGATACCACTGACTGAATTTACCTGGACAAAGTATCTTATGAAATACATATGGTTCTCACACACATAATTCATGGTTGACAAGAATTCTAAAGAGTTCTCTAGTTTTTGAAAGTTTTGGTTTTTGTTTCGCTTATTCCAAGAATTGAACCATTAAAACATTCTGAGTGGCTCGATTTCACATGGTTGAAATGAAAGAAAGATTCCTTTTTATTACATAGTAGATCCAAATCCGAAGTGATAATGTAAATTTGTTCTTTGTTTAATTCCCATAGCAAATCATAGGCGTAACATGTTTTTTTCGAATGATTTCTTGTGTTTCGCCAATATAAGAGATATTTTAAATGACGCGATCGTAGCAGCTTTTGATTGTTTGGCTGGTCTTGTGAACATGGTTTGTTCTTTTTTCAAACAAGATATCGAATCACGTACCTTACGTTTTCTTTATTCACTCTGTGGCGGAAAATCCTTTTCATAGTTTTTATGAACCGTTTTATGATGCCTCTCTAAGTTACCACGCTTAGGTATGGCAACTGATGTACGACAAATAAGACAAATGCACTTATCCTTCACCATACAAAAGAAAGATTTTTCCTCCCAATCGTTAATAAAATGAAACGTTTTAGATTTCTTTGCTGCACTCATTTTATACTATTTAATAATAAACTTTGTATCGACGTAGTATTGCCTTGAAGTTACAATTCAGAATGACTCTTATTCCTGCAGGCGCAACATTGATATCGGCGTGAACTGAATTGTCGAATGTTCCCATCAAACGCCCCGCCCGAAATTTCTAGAAAAGCGGCAAGAATAAAGAACGTCGCTAGTACCTTTGATAAAGCCCCATTTTGCCACTAGCAGTGTTATTTCATTACGTAATAAACTCTTGTAGTTTGGTTACCTACTTATTTAAAATTGTTTTCTTCTCGAGATCTACTCAAAGAGCATTCGCGATCGACCGTTTGAGCACCTCTGCTGTATTCAGATTGTAATTGATATACAGGGATATCCACCGGGACCGTCCGTTGAAAACTTTCTGAGTTCCAATTACAATATCAACCTCAATTTTATATGCGGCCCTAACTAGCGATTTCCAGTTGAAGTAAAATATTTTCGAAGTGATACCATTTCCGGTTATACCGGAAGTGGGTCATCACTTTGATATTTCAAATGGCAACCTACTTTTTCATTATACATCTAGAACCGACATTTGAGCAAGGCATAAAATACCCTAGTTGTTGGCACTTATCTGCCAAAACTTTTGACAGATTTAATTATTGTTGTTATAAACTCGATTTTTGAGGAACACTTTAAAAAATTGTAGCTCGTAGATCTTTTGCACTACAGACACAATTTTTGCTTGGGTAGATAGAAAAAGGATCAAGGAAATTTTAAGTCTATCTACACATGTCAAATGTTTATTGCGTTGTTTTGTATGATTTTTTCAATTTGGCCTTTTTCAAACAGCAATTACTCATGTTTTTCAAATTGCACGTGCCAATTTTTATATCGCCATCAGATGAAGCGTCAAATTTCAGATGGAATTGTATAAGCATGTACTATACCCATCTCTTATAGTTCCGAAATAATTTGGGAATATATTGAATTTTGATGATTTTGCAAGAACTAACAGAGAATGCTTTGAAATATTTGAATCAAAAAGCTGAACAGGCTACGCTCACCTGACAGGTGCCTTAAATTAATGTACTTGTCACTTCGTTCATTCGAATTTGATATTTCAACAAGAATTATCGTTATTTCAGATTGAAAATATCCAACAACACATTTGGAATAAAACCACTGGTTATTCAAACGAAAATATATTTAATCTTTTTTTAATTCATTTAAGAATGTCAAAAAGTAGTGGGTAGAAATTGCAAGCAATTCAAAAACCATTTCCCAAATTTAGCATCCATGAGTAAAATAAAATTTCGAATCATTAGAAGCGATTTTCTACAATTAGGATGAATAAAAATTGTAGGAACTGAGCGGAAACCAATCATCGAAGATAATCACTTTAATACGAATAAATGACAGCAAACATAACGTAAATTAGTTACGATCTGAATAAATGTTCAATATCGGCCTCATTTTACTAGATACACTTGACAGCCCGTATACGAACATGCTGAGTTGCTCTCCTAGTTTCCTCAGGATCAATACTACAAAGAGCATTATGAATGCGCTCTACTATCTCTTCTTCACTTCTCACAGGAATAAGATACACTTCTCTTGATTTTGCCCCATAAATAAAAATCAAGGGCGTCAGGTCCGGAGGATGAGGAGGCCATAAATTTGGTCCTTGATTACACCACCATCTATCCTCGAACATTTCTGTGATTTGCAAATCTACAGCTCGTGTCTTATGTGCTGGTGCACCATCCATTTGGTAAAAGCAATCCCTCAGAATGTTAAGGGGTAATCCATCTATAAAATTTGCTAATGTTCCTCTCAAAATTTCCAGGTATCTTTGTCCATTAAGATTTTCCTCATGAATGTGATAAGCCAACAAATCATTCATTAAAATTGCAAAAACGTTCACGCTGAATTTCTCTCAATAACCTCAATGAAATGTGGATTTTCTGTGGCCGAAAAATGTCGATTTCTCCTGTAGGTAATTCCACTTTCATTGAACTTGGCTTCATCAGACCATATAGTTTTTTGCAGAATTGTCTCATCTTCTTGAAGCCGAATTAATAAATTTAATAAAAATAAAATAATAAAATAATACGGGTGCATGTTATGTTTCTTAAGGATCCTTTGAATGGACTCAATAACTCTATCCAATATCCATTGATGCTGACTTAATGGACGCATGTGGATTGGCACGAAAATACGCTAGCGTAATAATTTGATAGTCTTCGTCCTCGAGAATTGATTTTCTTCTAGTTTCTATTTTGTTCCTCCAACTTGCAGAAAATTGCTTCTAATCCTACGAAATTTTGTTTTACTCATAGGGGCCAAATTTGGAAATTGGTTATTGAATTGCCTGCAAGTTCTATCCACCACTTTTTGACATTCGCCATGAATTAAAAAGATATCGAACATATCCTCGTTTGAATTATCAGCAACTTTATTATCATTCTGGTGTTTTTCAAAAATTTTCACTTCAAACTACCAACAATTCTTTTTGAAATATCAAATTCGAATCAACGAAGTGACAAGTACATTAATTTTAGGCACCTGTCAAGTGAGCGTAGCCAGTTCAGCTACTTGATTCAAATATTTCAAAGCATTCTCTGTTAGTTTTTGCAAAATCATCAAAATTCAATATATTCCCAAATTATTTCGGAACTATAAGAGATGGGTAAAGTAAATGCTGATACAATTCCATCTGAAATTTGACGCTTCATCTGATGGCGATATGAAAATTGGCACGTGCCATTTGAAAAACTTGATTTGTTGCTGTTTGAAAAAGGCCAAATTGAAAAAATCATACAAACCAACGCAATGAACATTTGACATGTGTAGATTGCTTAAAAAAATTCTTGATCCTTTTTCCTTCCGCCCAAGCAAAAATTGTGTCTGTAGTGCAAAAGATTCACGAGCTACAATTTTTTTAAATGTTCCTCAAAAATCGAGTTTTTAACAAACATAATTAAATCTGTCAAAAGTTTTGACAGATGAGTGCCAACAACTTGGGTATTTTATGCCTTGCTTAAATGTCGGCTAGATGTATAATAAAAAAGGTGGTAGATTGCCATTTGAAATAACAAAGTGATGACTCACTTCAGGTATAACCAGAAATGGTATCACTTCAATTGGAAATCGCTAGTTATGGCCGCGTATGAAATTTCAGCTTGATATTGTAATTGGAACTCAAAAAGTTTTGAACAGGCGGTCCAGGTGGATATCCCTGTATTTTCATTTTGTTTTTCTGCCCTAAGAAAATTATCAAAATGTGTTGGCACATGTTTGGACACATTGAAAAAAGAAATTCAAAATGTTCAAATTGTTCGATAATTTTCTGGTGCAGTAATAACACCCTTGTTGTCCTCCAAAAATTAGGACCTCTCTTTCACTCTCGATAGGAATAGGGCAGAGTTGTTAACTTTCTCAGACTTATTAAAGCAATTCTGGTATTCTCACATTCACTCCCTGAATGATTTTATATGAATAGAATTTGTCCCATTCCGGATCAGTTCAACAACTCAGATTCATAGATCGAATCTGCCATTCCGGTGAATAATGGTTGTCTTTCATGAAACGAGATTTTCCGAGTATAAACAGCCACTGGCTGTTTTTCCATTGTTCATTTCCTATTGATCCTTCCATACAGTCGACAAGGAATTTGTTTGCAGCTCCGAAACTCGATTTCGCTAATGAATTCCAAAATTGCATATTCCATTGAACTTTGGGTTACCAATGTCAATAATTCATCTGACACTGACGTATCTATGCTCACTAAAACACACTCAAAATGAATTTGATTTAGGACAGAGCAATAAATAATTCAATAGCTATTTAATGTATATCATCCTCTGTTGAAATTTCGCTCTACATAATGGCAACTATGCATCTGTTTGGCGGAATGTATTACGGTTAATACCTGCGGCAACTATGTGTTTTCGTTGTTTGTATGAAATATTCATTTCGACTGTGCCCTTCATTTCACCACGAAAACAAATTTGGTATTCATAATCTGTATTTATTCATCGTAAATGCATGATCCCATTGAAAATATCAAATGTGAATAAAAGGCAAAGAGTTTCGAAAGATCACACTTCATATGTCAAAACTAGAAAATATTTCTTACTAGCGGACACGACAGACTTCGTCCTTTCAAACAGTAATGTGGCAGCACGTTCTACAACTTTGTCCCCAACTAAAAGTTTCTTTCGGAAATCTATGTGTCTTCTATTTACTACTAGACATTTTGTCTTTTTCGAGTTCAGTTTAATTTGTGGTCCGACACAGATATTACGAGTTCTTGCAAATCTTTTAGGTTTGTAGCTAGTAGAACTGTGTCATCAGTTATTGACCGTAATCTAACATCCGACGATTACTATAACAGCTTTATCATCCAGAGCTTCTAAATATTCTCTCTGCATATAAATTAAAAAGCAGTGGCGAAAGAACGCCCTGACGTACCCTTCTCTTTATTTCTATTTCTTCTGACATATTGTTGTCCATTCTGACGGTTGCCGTTTGATTCCAATACAGGTTGGCTATAATGCGGTAATAACACCCATCCAATTCCAGATCTTTTAGTGTGTCAACTAGCTCATTATGTTTCACGGTGTCTAAAGCCTTTTCGTAATCAAGAAAACAGGCGAACACATCGACATTAACATCACGACAACGCTATACCAGAACTTGGGAACTGAAAAGGGCTTTTCTTGGCTCGAAGCCGCCCCTGAAACCCAAACTGAGAATCGCTATGATTTCTTCACATTTGCGATATATTCTTAGGTGTATTATCTTCAGGAGTATCTTTAGTACGTGACTCATTAAGCTAATGGTACGGTAAACTTTGCAGTACTTTGCACTGGGTTTCTTGGGTAAGGTAATAAATGTTGATTTTAACTAATCTCTGGGTATTATTCCTATTCTATGAATATTATTTAATAAATCCACTAGTACGGAAAGGAAATTGTCTTCATCAATTACTTTTAGAACATCTACGTGAATTCCATCAGGTCCAGCTTTTTGCTACTGCAATAGTAGGCTCTACTTCCGCTTTTGTTATATCGATTCCATCGTTTGAATTGATGTGATGGGATGCAGTTCTATCGTCATTAAAAAGATTCTGAATATACTGACTCCACTCTTTCAGTTTATCTTCTGTTGATGTAAGAATATTGTCGCTTTAATCCATTAGTGAATTACTTTTGTATCTATAGTTACCTGCTGTTTCTTTTTACTTTCTCATGCAAGTTGAAGGTGTCGTGTTTTGCGTCTAATAACTCAATTTCATCGCATCATTCAGAGAGCCAGTTTTCCTTTGCTATTCTTATCTTTGAACGAATTGACTTCTAGACTTTCGAATGATTTTGTGGACACTTACTTTTAAAAGTTCTTCTCAAATCCATTAATTCCAGTTAGGAATACCTAACTGGGGTTAAGTTTAAGAATAGTCCAAGGACTAAACTTCGCTTTAGTTTTTGTGTTCCTCCTTACCATCACTGAATAAAAATAATTCAATAAAACATATATAAGCATTTGAAGGTAAGTAATGACATTTTCATTTCATGTATTAGATAGAGTCATATTCCAATACGGGCGCCGGTTGATACTTGTAATATGACTGGAAGGTATTCAGAAGTCCGTACTTGTGTGCAAGTTTCTGATGAATAATGTTGCACACTTGATTTTAACTGTGAAGTTAGTCCGTATTGGCCAGTTGTTCGCAGCCAGACGTAATATGCTGTATAGTCTCCGATCTTATATGGCATTTTCTGCACCTATCTGTTTGTAATGTTCCGTCCTTAATAGTAAATTTTTTTGAAGTTGTTTGTACTGATCACTTGGTCTTGAATGGCCATAAGGAATCCTTCTGTTTCCGCAAATAATTCTCCTTTCATCAACCATTTGTTGGAGGCTTCTTTGTCGATGTGTGGTTGATTAATCTCATGGTGATGTCGTCTATGCAATTCCTTTCTTGACCATTGCTCTTGTTTTCCAGTATCTGATAGAAACGGTAGATTCAGCAGGTCATACCACCCTATGTAGGTCAGAAGTGGGAGCTTTTGCAGAGAATAATTCTCTGAGATTACTCATCTGTTCGGTGTGTAAATTGACAACATCTATTAATCCGCATCCTTCTTCTTTCCGCTTCAAAGTTGTTCGTATCACAGACGATTTTGGATGATGATTGTTGTACTTAGTCAGCATCGTTCGGATCTGCCTTTGAATATCATCCAGTTCTGTCTTAGTCCATCTGATTATTCCAAATGAGTAAAGCAACACTGGAATGGCGTAGGTATTAATTGCCTTGACTAGATTCACCGAGTTCAACATTGATTTCAGCACAGTCTTTAGACGCTGACTGTATTCTGAACAAATCTTCTCCTTTGATTGTTTTTGGTTTTGCAATCTGGCTTGTTGGTATCCTAGATATTTGTATATTTCGCCATCTCTCATGCACTGTATAATATCACCGTTTGGAAGTTTTGTTTCACCATCTATGACTTTCCCTCCCTGTTTATCATTGAGGGAATAGCTGTCATTTTATGCAATAATTTTAATTAACAAAATTTCTTCCTCGATATTTGATTTGGAGAGAGGTAATGTGAAAGCTCTGTGAATCATAGAATTGAAGGTAGCTAATTTATTTTGAATAGGATTAGAGAAATCATAAGGAATGCGAATGTTTTTGTAGGTAGGTTTCGATATATATCGAAGGTAAGAAGATTATTTAGTCTAGAACTGGTTAAATCTAAAAAATCAATTGGATCGTTGATCTTTTTCTTGTTTGAATTGAATTCTTGGATCAATATTACTAATAAAGTTTAGGAAAATGTCAAATTGTACCTTTAAAACACTCAAAAATATCGTCAACATATCGATATCAAAGAATTATATAAGACGCTCAAGTGATTTAAAAATTATATTTTCTATGTTATTCATGAAAAGTTCTGCAAGGACTAGGGGTGAACCCATAGCCAGACCTCGGGTTCGCTCGAAAATAATATTGTTAAATTGAAAATGATTCTGATTGAGGAACAAGTTTATGGAAAAAATTAAATCGTTATGAACAAGCCTTGTATAAAAGTTTGGAGACTAGAATTGGGCATTTAGTACTAAGTTTGTTTGAATACATGACATCTACGTCAAGAGATATCGAAGAAGACTTGCTTGAAAATACCGTTGAGTTCTTTTGACAGCCAATATGTTGGAAAGCTGGTATACTACACAACATGACGAATTGGAGTGATTTTTCTATGGGTGTTTATGAGTCCATAGAGTTTTGATGCAGCCGGTTTCATATTAAGGTTTTTGAGAAGAGGAGATGGGGATTTCTCTCAGAAATTTTTTTTGGGATTGTAGAAGGGGAGTGGGATCATGTTTCAATTGTTTTATGGACTCATTTTTCAAGAAGTTGTTCATTTTTCATATGTATGTGGGGCTTGGGATTATGACAGAGGCATTTAATTTGTCTGCTTTTGTGACGATGAGGTCATTTTCTGCTATTTTCTAGTTGATGGATTTAATGTTTATGTTTATGATATTGTTGGGTTTGGGTTGGTGATGGTGAAGAAGAGTTTGGGCGATTTCTGCTTTAATGAAATTATTGTTAACAGAGTTTCTCTTCATGAATATTAAATCGCCCTGTAGAATTTCAGACCTGAGTTTTGTCATGAAGATACACTTCATTATAAAGCAATATTCATTTTCAATGACGTAGTTTTTAATTCATGGCGCTATCGCTTTCGTTGGTATTCATAGGAAGCCCTAGAAATTTCAAACGAAGGGAGAATATCATTATATTTCAAATGAGGGTGCTACGGAAAATGCGACTCGATGTAAATACATCTTAAAGGTCATTTTGACGAACAATGGTACATTTGAACGAATTATTAGATGCAGAAATTAATTGTTAAAGATTTTCAACAATTGGTTTTTTAGCAGTTGAAAGATCACAAAATCATACCGCTGACCAATTGATGCTCCAAGAAGCAGTAAAAAGGCATTTCCAAAAGACTGGTGAATTTACAATGCGAAAATAATCACGAAGATGGGGAAAACTTCTGCTCACGATGGTAATTTCTAAATTTCAGTGTTTTGAATGATAGATCTAACAGCGTCGAGTTTTTTGACAGCCAATATGTTAGGGGGCTGGTATACGAGACAACATGACGAATTAGAGTGATTTCTTCATGGTTTTGTATGAGTCCATAGAGTTTTGGAGCAGCCGGTTTCATATTAATGAGGAACCAGGTCGGATTTTGAAAAAAGGAGGTGGGGATTTCTTTCAGATAACTTTTGAGGGATTTTTGGAAAAAGGGAGTAGAATCATGTTTCAATTGTTTTATGGAATCAGTTTTCAAAATATCGTTAATTTTTCATATGTATTTGGGGCGTGGGATTATGACAGAAGCATCTGATTTGTCTGCTTTTGTGACGATGAGGTTATTTTCTGCTATTATCTGTTTGATGGATTGGACGTTTATGTTTATGGTATTGTTAGGTTTGAGTTGGTGATGGTGAAGGTTGGTTTCGATCACTAATATTTTTTTCACATTATCATTGTCAGGAATTGGACAAAATTTGTGAGCAATTTCAGAGGAATTTAAAAAAGTGTTGGAATAATTAATAACTCGCTCACAACATTAGATATGCGGATCATTATTAAGTGTATTTACAATGGGAAGACGATCGTGAAGATGGAGGAAAACTACTGCTCACGATGGTCATTTCTAAATTTCAGTGTTTTGAAAGATAGATCTATTAGCGCTGTACCTTAATGAAATAGATTGAGAAGTTGGGCAATTTGTGCTCAAAAGAGCAGAGTACAAAGATCATGGTAGCGTTTCCATGAGATTGGTGAACACAAAGCGAATACGATCGCGAAGATGGAGGAAAACCACTGTTCATGATAATCGTTTTCTGAGGCTTTGTGTTTTGAGCTAGTACCGCTATACAGGAAAGAAACGGGTAAGAAAGAGTGAGGCAAGTATCAGTTAGTCAAGCAACAGTCAAGAGGCGTTTCATAGTAACAAAAGTAAAGATAATAGCCAGAAGACCAGCAATGAATTAAATGTAATGGTTTGGAGTGTCATTATTATGGAATTTAATTATTTATTTCAGTTGATAAGGCATCCTAGCTATTAAGAGGAACATACGGCAAGTTTAGGGACTCTAAGTTGTCTCATTCACTCATAATATAGGCGAAACCTATACCATACTTCATACCGTAAAAGTAGTGAGTGATTATCTTGATTGATTTAAAATATTGTGAATAGACTGGCCGGAGAGTAGCCCTGATCTGAATTGAGCATGTGTTGGACACGCTAGGCAGAAGGTTGGTCACCCATGCTCCGCTCAATATGAATCAAGTAGGTCAGGTTTCATGGGTGGGTAAGAATGGACCAAAGGTACATCTCATCTTAACGAAGGCATATCGAGACGCATTCAAGCCGTGGTGAGAGCTGAAAGGGGTAAACTGATGACGATCATTGAATCATAGAAACGTTATCAGAAATAACTTGATGAATACCTTATGCGTCAATTAACCCCTTACTGCATCCAACTGTAATCATATCTCGAATAATTATTCAGTGGTTATACTGCAAACCAAGGTAAATAGCAATTAAACGTACAATTCCGTGATACCTAGGGCAGTCTTATTTCATTATCCTTTAATAATGTGAATACATAACGTTGATTACAAATCTATTTATGCTTACTATCTGAATTTGAAACAATTTTGGATCGTTTCGTTTGCTGCATTTGAGTAAAATATTCTGAATTTTATATTTTCACTTCTAGAACAAAATAAAAGACTTATCTATTCTACAGATTGTTTCAGGTATGAAGTTCGCTCCTGTCCGTAAATATTTCAATTTATTGTCACTTGAAAATCGTAGAACTATATCTGATATTTTGGTTTTGTTTAAAATATTGAACTGCGTATTTCAGGTACCTGAGATCTTGCACATGGTTACTTTTAATGTTCCTATGAAATCATTGAGGCACCACGACCTCTTCTCTATAACTTTTAGGAAAACTAATAGTGTACAGAACTCCCCTATCGATAGGATGCTACGTGTCTGCAACACGCATAGGAGTATCAATTTGTTTGGGGTCACATTGGCCTCTTTGAAGAGAACATTACGCTTGCTCTTTACTGACTGATATAAAATTCATTCAATCGTTCGTTTTTGTAATATTCATTTTGTATTTCTTTTTTCATTCTTTCTGTGAATGCAACTCACTATTAATGTCTTATATAATACTTTTTTTTAGAATACTAGATTCTATGTAACTAATATTCATCTAGTGAATATCATTTTGGCTTCGGCTGTGGACATTCCTTATATTGTACTTATATAAATAAATAAATGAATGAATAAATAAATAAACATACAGAAATTCCTCATCAAAAAAATGCTAATGAACATATCTCCGTTCTCGAGGTGCAGGATGTTGAAGTTCTGATTTTTGTCACTTTCCTGTTGGTAACTCTTGTAGTTTTCAATTCACAGAGAAAAAATCTTTACTCATTCATACATTAAATGTGTCCAGAAGTTGCGAGAATATACAGGGTAATAAATTTTTGGGGTTGCTGTATTTTTGACCCTATCAAATTCATAGCGTACTGCGCGACTGGTTTTTCTGCAAATATTCAGTTGAATGATATTTTAATTATGAATTTTTATTGTCTCTTGAATTTTTTCTAATTAGCAACCGTTTTAGATTACAAAAGTGATTTATATGAGAAGGCACCAGTTTATTGAATCAACTGAAGTGAGGATCGACGTCATCGAAAAGCAAACCAAGGTGTTCTGCAGGAAGGCAAAGTATTCTGGAGAATTCAATCTTCTTCTTCTTCTTCTTCTTTAAATAGGACGATGTCCTGTTTTTCTGTTACAGCCCCTGCTGCGAACCGGAACTCCAGCACTCATGCCATCGCTTTTTCGGCCTTCCTATGGGTCTTCTAGTGTTGGGTTTTTGTGTTTTTGCCCACTTCGCCATACGTTCGGGGCCTATTCTGTCTACGTGATCTCTCCATAGGCGTCAACGTGCTCTTGTCCACCTCACCACATCCTGGACACCTAGCTCCCTTAGCGTATCCTCATTCCTTATTCTATCTCTGCGTGTAATACCTCTTATAGCTCTTAGTGTTCTCATGTCTGTTGTCCTCGTTAGTTGTTTTGTTTTTGTTGTCTCAGCTCTTGTCTCAACCGCATATGTCATCACGGGTCTCACACAGGTTTTATAGATTCGGACTTTGCTTTCTGTGCTTATGTACTTATTCCGCCAGATTACATCTCTCAGGAAGCCAGATATTCTCGATGCTTTCATTGTCTGCTGTTTTGCTTCTTGTAATAGTTGCCTATCGCTCGATACTCCTAGGTATTTAAAGTGTGAAACTTGCTCTATTATATGGTCGTTCACTACTAGTTTTCATCTAATTGGATTCGCTATTACCATCAATTGGGTTTTCTGTGTTGATATTACCATGTTATATTTTTCTGCTGTTACTTTGAACTTTTGTAGTAGGCGTTGTAGGTCGTCCTCATTCTCGGTTATTAGTAAAGCATCATCTGCATAGCACAGTATTCTCATAGTTTTGTTACCTATCCTATAGCCTTGGTTCATTTGGTTAACACCTGCTATTATTTCATCCATGATTAAATTGAATAGACATGGGCTAAGGCTGTCACCTTGTCTAATGCCTGCGTTAATTTTGATCTCGCTTGTAAGTCCCTGTGTAGTTTTTACTTTCGTCTTATTAGAGTTATTTAGTTCTTTGATTATGTTTATGTATTTATTGCTTAAGTTTTTATTTCTAAGGATAGTGATCACATCGTTCATTCGAATTCTGTCGAATGCCTTTTCCAAATCTATAAAATATATAAACATCGGTTTGTCAAACTCTATGCACTTCTCCACCAGTTGCCGCAATATAAAGATTGCATCCGTTGTTAATTTATTTGGTCGGAATTCCTGTTGTTCTTCAGACACACCTACTTTGTCATATATCTTTTGCGATAGAATTTTAGTGAGTAGTTTCGATGCAGAGTTAAGGAGTGTGATACCTCTATAGTTTGCTGTGTTTGTCTTCACGCCTTTTTTGTATATGGGTATTGTTATGCTCTCTCTCCATTCTTCTGGTATCTCCTTGTTGTTTTCAATTTTTTGGAATAGTTTTGTTATTTCTGCTCCCCCATATTTAATTAGTTCGTTATTTATGTTGTCCGGACCGGGTGATTTTCTATTTTTTAATTTATGGATTACTTATTGTACTTCTTCTAGGCTGATAATGTCATTTTCTGTTTCTTCGTAGAGTGTGTTTTGTTGTTCGATTTCTTGTTCCTCATTGTTACCGTTATCATTATCTCCCAGGTATAAGTTCTGGAAATATTTCACCCACTCTTCTGGTTTTATTACATTGATCTGCAGTTCTTCGGTGATTGGTTTTTTCCTGTTTCTCAACATGTTCCATACCTTTTTCTGTGCTCCTCGTAAGTCGTGTTCCATGTCATTTGTAAATCTTTCCCAATAATAGTTCTTCAATTTTGTTCGTTGTTCTATTTCTTTCTGTTTCATATCTTTGGTACTCTTCTGGTGTTCTGTGATTGACATATCTGATATATGCGTTCTTCTTTTCTTTTGCTAAATCTTTGATTTCCTGTGTGAACCATGGTTTATATTTTCTATGACTGTTTATATTGATCCTTCGTTCCCCAACGGCTTCTTTTGCGCTGTTAATTATGTTGGTTTTCACTTTATTCCATGCGGCGTTTATGTTGTCTGTGTGTACTATAGGGTTAAGGTTAATCTTTTCCTCGAGTCGTGTTTGGTATAGATTCTTAGTACTTTCGTTTTGTAAAGATTCAATGTTGAATTTAGTGATGTAGTTAGGCGGTTTTTTTTCTCTATTCTCTATGACAGGCGGTACTTACAGATAACCATTCCGTGCTGTGTTCCAACATTCGCTGATGTCAGTGTCCGTACGTCAAGTATTTCCCGTGGGTGAATTTCCCTATTGGTGATCACAAAGTCAATCATAGATTTTTGTCCTCTTGTGTTGGTGAATGTGTATTTGTGTTGTTCTTTGTGGTCAAAGTACGTGTTATTTATTCGGAGTTCATTATGTGCACATATCTCGAGAAGTATGTCTCCATTTTCGTTTGTCGCCGCTTCATTAAACTTCTGCATAATTCCCGGGAGGGGAGTATTCCCTATTCTCGAGTTAAAATCTCCCATTATAAATATTTTTTCTGTTTGTGGTATTCTGTCTAGTGTGTCTTGGAGTGTTTCGGAAAATTCTTCCCTTTCATTCTTTGGTTTACTAATATCTGGCGTGTAAATGCTGATAACATGGGTTTTTTTTCCGCTAGCTTCATGGATAGGTGAAGTATATTTTGATTGATGTAGTTTACCTCTTTGACTGCGTTTTCAAATTTCCTATGCATTAGTATACCAACACCCGCTTGAGCTCTTAGGTCCTTGTCTACTCCACTGTAGAATAGTGTGTAGTTTTGATATCTCATGCTGCCTTTGCCTTTTTTCTTTGTCTCTGCAATTGTACATACGTCTATTTTGTGTTTCTCTATTTCCAATATTACTTCCTGGTCTTTTGTGTTCCACGATGTAGTGTTCCAGCATGCTAGTCGCATGACGTTTTTCTCTTTTGATAATCGTGTATACCGTTTTCTTGCCATGTTGTTATCGTTAATCCGTCCGTCATCCGAGGCTGTTGTAACAGTTCTTGGAGCAATTTTAGTTTTTTATAGAATGGTAGGGTGCTAACCTTGCCCTTCAACCCTCCTTCTTTATCCGGGCTTGGGACCGGCAGTGAAGTCGACTTTGGGCTACTCAATCCACCCATTATGGACAACCCAAGCGGAAAATTTAATCTGTTAGATAGAATTACTAACCTCAAAAATCTGCCATCATACCAACCGGTTCAAACATTGATAATTAACATTTGTTGGTTGCTACGCTCAATTTTCTCGTGAGAATTTTCTTCAGTCTTCATGTTATCGTTGTGGAAATTAATTATGCCCTATCATGTAAACTGTGCTTTATCTTTCAACAAAATATTCTTATAAAATTTAGCAAGGCCAACCTGTAGAGGTAGCCTTCAAGAGTTAGTTCTTGGGGTATTATGGACTCCGTACGAAATATATTCTTCGTTCATCAGTGTCCTAATAAATCGATCTGGTCCACTATTGTCTTGGCTATTGGAAACTGTCTGGTTTCACAAACGATCAAAAATTTCTCTGAAGGAACATTTCTTTTAGAAAACCTGCAAGATAAAGTCGACTTCAGACAGATCGGCCATTGAATCCATGAATATATACTTCATCCTAACTATTCAAAATACCGTGAACTATGTATTATTGACAAAAATCAACTTCAATCATGACACGTGCCCAGTATTTCACTTTGGATGCCAGCAAGATAAGGTTCCTGATGAAACAATTTTTATCGATTTTGTGAAAATAATGAGGTTCGTTCCGATCCATGGTTCACATTACTGGTTATCGACCCTCACTTCAAATGCAAAATTTTCAATTGAATTCAAAAACCGCGTGCCTTCTCATGAAAATCTCTTTTTACTCGAAAAAATTTCAAACTTAAAACTGGAAGGTCTTATCAATAAATATTTTTAAGAAGATCAGTGGCAAACTGCGCTATGATTTCGCTGGGGTCAAAGATAGCATTACATCAAAAGAATATCACCCTGTATATTTTTTCCGCTACTGGACACATCTAATAAATAAGTGAGTGAAAAACTGTCTTTCATGTAAATCGGAGCTAAATATCTAGAAAAATACAAGAGTTACCGACAAAAACATAAAAAAAAACTGAACTTCAACACTCTGTATCTCTAGGCTTGAGAACTATTGGACATTTTTTCTGTTAATCTATAAGCAATCTTCTGGAAAAATTAATGACTGCATACCTGAAACACTCTTCATATATCGTGAATGTTAACTACATTTTAGGAAAGTATTATTCAAATATTTATGTGTGAATCATAGTTTTTACAATTCATGAAGGAGATATTTCTTTTTGCCTTTGGACATCATTGGATTTATATTTGCCAATAGAGCAGCTGTATTCGACACAACTTACCCCTAGAGGTCCATTGTGACCATTTAGGACTTCTTCCGCTTGTATAGAGAATGAATGATCATTGGATAAGAATTTACTTCAGAGCTGTCTCAGTTTCAGTTCATGAAACTCAAATTCCACAAACCTGATCTAAACTTAGACATTTGTACACCACATGTTCAATTAATACAATATCCTAGTTCACTTTGGCTTCTGAAGGAACAGTGTTCCATTTATGTTGCAGTTAAAATTATCTGGCGTAGTCATGAGAGTTCAAACTAAGCTTCAGCTCTTTGAGCAGGTTTACTCATGGCAAGACGAGAGTATTGAAGACACGTACCATTTGGTTAGAGATTAAACACCTTCAGAACCTTCTATGGTTTGATGAAAAAAATGTTAAAACCCCGTGAAAGAAACTATTCTACCGATTACGTATCTATTTTCAGGCGCCTAATATGTGATTTATGACCCTGGTCTAGACGCTCGAGACTATTGAGTAGTCAGATTTAACTAAAAACGTGTAATAGAAGTATATAGATTCTAAGTGAACCAAACAGATGGGTTTACTAGAAAATAGAGGAAGTGGATATTTAGTTCGAGTGCCATACCTTTTGATTGATGATTTTTTATATTTTTTGCAATTTTCATGAACAAAAGTTGACTATGCGTATTCTCCTTTTAACTCAATGAAATAAAACGTTTTTCGTCTGGTCATTCGTTATACTTCTAATTAATGAATAAATAATAAAGGAATGTCAAAGAATGAATGGAATAACTATCAGGATTTTATAGTTTGGTCTAAACTTCATTGTCATTATTCTTGAAACTCACTCGATGTGGCTTAGGTAACTTTTCCACTAAGCTCTGAAATTGAAATAAATTTCGAATTGAAACTTCATACAGTTCATACTAGAACAAATTCCAATGATGTGTCAATTATTTTTGATAAAACCATGAACTATTGTCAATAGAATATACACGACCCAAATCTTCCATCAAATTTTCATTCTTTACCCGAGGAAATGGCAATGCATTAATTTGAGAACGGAATCATTTTCCAGTTACAATGCGAACCTGATTAGAATTCCACACTGAGAAAACTGCAGATAATTCAATTAGGAAAACATAATATGCCTTTCCAGATGCTTCTGTAAAGAAAATCTAATTTAAAAGCAAATTATGTAATTGAATATTTGAATAGACATCTTCGACGAAGTGGGAAAGAAAATTGGTCCCATTTAATTTTCTAATTCATGAATCTTCTCTTTGCATTTTCCACTTCGAATTTCGTGCTCGGGAAATCGTAGTTTGAAGTTTTCTTTTTTTAACATCGGGAATGATCTAAGAACGCTGAATTTCGTCAGCAATGAAACAAAGAAACGAGTTCGTTGTAGATTAAACTGTATTGTTTCAGATAAGTTCAGGAGCATTACATTTATGAAGTACTCTTCGAAACATCTACAACTGAAGTTGAGATTATCTCAATGTTCTTTCGTGTTGAAATTCTTCAAAATTTGTTCACTTTTCACTTTTGGGAGCTTTTATTTCATAATGGGTGTCTATCTAAACGATGATGCAGTTCAAACAGAGCCTGGTTGCCTTATTAGGAAAAAAAGAACGAAAAAACTTCAATTGCACCAAAAAGATAAGTTGTATCTATTCATTCATGAATATCTTCACAATTCCCACCAAAGTTGTTACTCTCGGATAAAATACATTTGTCAACTTTTTTCTAAACAACGAAGCACTCAAAATATCATTTTTTGTGGTTTTGTGTAGCTTCTCCTTCGACTCCATCTTCAACGCATCAATCATAGCGTTGTATCGTCCGTTAAAGGGCGTTTTTAGTATTAGAAACATGAAACGAAGTCGGGGGTACACGGTGACTAAAGCATCATTTTTCTGTTATTTTGGGTCTAAAATTCGCGCACAAGCAACAATATGTGAGCAAGAGCTTTATGTTTCTCCATAAATCCATACTTTTCAGGCAGATTTCTTTACGCGAATTGCGCATAATAGGTAACATACTTCATTCACCGCCCTTCCCTGTGGTAGTAACTCATGATGCACTAGTGGGACCATTGGGCGTTGGTTGCCAGGGTACTTAAGTTGCAAAAATGCCTGTAATCACACTGTTGGATTGAAATGTACGAGGACGTAGACGATTGTATATTAACAAATCGAAGTAAGTATTTCAATTGTGTGAGAAACTATTCTATAGATTACGGATCTATTTATAGACGCTTAATATGTGATTTATGACCCTGCGTTAGACGCTCGAGACTACAGAGTGGTCTGATTCGACTCAAAACGCCTCGTTAGATTTAAAATGAACATACCTCGTTGGGTATGTTCATTTCAAGTAAGTCAAACTGTAGGATTTCCTAGAAAATATAGAACTAGCGTGTATTTTATCAGATTGATGAACCTTAGGCCGATTAATATAAATATTTGAATATTAGTTAGTATAGAATATTGAAGGCAACATTTCAACCATCTTATAAAATAAAGTTTATGTAGTTTGAGTTTGATAGTATTATGCCACTTGACACTGTCAAGTTTTAGTAGTGCACAGATTTCTACAGAGAACAGATTATATGAAATAATTTTTCTGTGACCATTTGCATAAGTTCATCAGATATATCATTCCAGATATCAATTTAAGATAAAAAGTCCAGAAGAGTGGACTTTTGGAAAAATGAATAACCGGGAGATTCCCACAAGCCTTATGAAAGGTGAATATTTGAGAGCCATTTCTAAAATATCGTGAATTTGTCAAATTTCATGAGAAACCTGCTATTTTTTCAACTGAGATGATTATACCGAACAGCTTCCGCCGTTGCAAGATTCCTGTACTCGAATATCAAAATAAACACCAGATTATTATACATAGTCGAGTTGGAACTTCTAAGGCGGTATTTTGAATTTGCTATTCTAATTTCGGACTTGCCTTCATCTTCTGGCATGTACCCAGACTTAAAAACAATATATAGTATGAGCTCTTTTTCGCGGGGTATATCTTCCGTGAATATGCGGCGAATACAGAAACCGTGAATATGGACTGACAATATACCAGGTGTCCACGTTACAAGTATATGGAGAAAGGAATGAACGATTGTCGAATTTTTTTTTCGTTGTCTTGTATGTTATTCGAACGAAAATATACTCAATGCTGTGGTACTTACGGTTGTACCGAAAGTTGACAGCATCTTTGTTATTTTAAATAACATGATGTGTGTTTCTATTTTTTTTATTCTAGAAAGGAAGATTTTTTTTCCATTACGTTGTTCCAAGAATCGAGTCAAGCAAGTCAACTCCTCTAATTTAAATTTCAATAAATTCATATACTCTAATTTTGCCTTGCACTTTAGCCATTATGAATTCTGAGTCGACCACATCTAGCTACTCTAAAAGCGAAATGCAACCAGCCTGAATCAAACAACTAATATTTACAGCATCAGTCCAGCTTTACCACCAAAATCCCAGACTTAGGAATTATAGCTTTTAACAGTAAGTCGTATTTCCTAGGAAATATCACTAACGTACCTTCCTTACGACGTGTTCTCGATTTAGGTTTATCACTCGCCTTCGTCTGTGTATCTGATCAACTTTAACTAATGGACTGTGTAATGTTACCCCAATTACCCCATTGGAGATTAATGGCACTCATCCGTCTGACACTCCCTTGTTCGTTGCCGTAACATGTCGTTGAAAAACGCTAATGGACCGTCGTTCGGCGCTCTCTTGTGCCGTCCGTCTTGTGACGCCATTTCGTCATCAGAAGTGGGATGGGTGAAGTGAAATTTTAGCCGATTGATCTTTAATGAGGAAGTTATTCGAAATGCTTGAGATTGGGTTGCAAAGGCGGATGCATCTCCATGATACAACAGGTAGTATATCCCTGATTTTAATGATTCCTTGAAATTAAGCGCTTTTCAAAAACGATGAACTATAGAAGCTGAATATTTATATGATATATTTTTACATTTGAAGAATATGATGAAAAATTGAAGCATAGTAGTTCAGTTTGTCATGCATATCATCGTGCAATGCATTGTAATCAGTAGAATCGAACGCTAAACTTGGAAATTATTTGACGAAAAACTTCATTTCTCATTTCAGAAGATCTAGTAAGAGTAAATCGCTTGAATAGAATGGGTTAAAAGCATTGAAAATAGGGATCTGAAGATCTGTTTTTCATTTTCAATGAATCTTGATTTGGGCTATACTCAGATTCTAGGCGTCTGCACGTCCTCTTTGGACTTCTTTATTTTAGTTTTAAGATACTTTTTTACAAAAACGCGAAAAAGGATCTAAAAACTAAAATAGAGGAGTCCAAAGAGGACAAATGGAAAGAACTTATAAACAGCGTCGACGATGATATATACGGACTAGGATACAAAATAACGATGAATGAGCTGAAGATATCATCTCACCCAATATGCCTTCCCCAAGCCACAGAATTATAAACGCACTATTTCCGAAACATGACACACATGCAGAGCCGCAACTAGATTGAAGCTGAAAACAGCTAGCGGCCCCGACTAGGTCCCCCACAGAGATCACCAGAATGATGGTGGATTCCCATCCAAAATTACTCCTAAGTGTCAAGAATCTTCACTGGCAAAAAGGCGAATTCCCAGATTGTTGGACGAAGGCCAATCTGCACTGATATCTGAACCCAAAGCTTCGACTCCTTGAAACACAATACAGGCCAATATACCTTCTCGACAGTATGGGCAAACTCTACGAGCATCTCATTGCGGAACGACTCAGAATAGAGTTGAAAGGCGAGAATAAAATTTCTGGAGATCAATATAGATTTAAGAAGGAAAATCCACAATAGATGCTATCAACGCTGTCTTGGACATACCTAGGGGAGAAAAGCGAAAGATGTTGAAGACCCGCCAACTTGGCTTGCTTCTACTGATCGACGTCAAGAACGCCTTTAATTCAGCCATGTAGAAACAAATCTCCATCACCACCGAAAAGGAAAACCTCTCCCCACATATCAGGCGCATAATTGCGAGCTACCTGCAAAACAGAAATATCCATTACGAAGGCCAAATTTACCCGATCACATCCGGAGTTCCTCAAGGATCCGTCCTCGGTCCCCAATTGTGGAATTTACTCTACGACGACGTCCTCAGGCTGGATCAGCCTCCCAGGAACGAAGACCATAGCATATGCGGACGATTTTGCCGTGGTCTGCACTGCAAAGGACCCTGCAATCCTTAAAGGAATCCCCGAAGACGCGATGTCAACAATCTCCAACCTACATGAAAGAGTACTCCAAATAGCGCCTCAAAAGACATAAATAATAATGCTGTCCAGTAGGAAAAAATACCCGAGGCCTTGAAAACGCTGGCTGTCGCATAGAGGAATTGGATACAGTTGAATATCTCGGAGTCACATTGATAAGCATATCCAAATGATGAAACTTATCGAAGCGGCTTCGGATAAGGCACGAAGAGTGATGATGGCTCTTAGGAGAATCCTCCCGGAAACCGGAGGATGCGGTGATGAAGGCAGACGAATACTGATATGGGTGGCGGAGTCACCCGCCGCTCCCGTATAGATAAGGGCCCTAGATATCAGTAAATATGAAACGATAACCAAAAATACACAACGACAAAGGGTTCTTCGTGTCTCCAGTGGATACCGCATAATCGCAACAGACGCCGCTGGCTCGATCAATTCTAATCGATGTCATGGCAAAGGAGCAGGTACGAAACATCGGGAAATCATAGGCCGGAAAAGCTCTGAAGAGAGCTCACTCGATTATCAACATCCAACAAAGAGGGACCAGGACGCTGGACCAGACACCTCATCACCAATATCCCAGATTGCTACAGCTAGCCTCATATCGAACTTGATTTTCACGTAGCACAACTCTTATCTGGCCAGGATTGGTCGTCATACCGAGACACCCTTTTTCAGTCACTTAGCGAGGAGGCAACCACAGAGAATTTAGCCAGAACACAGGCAGGCTTTCAAAATCGCAACCCAGGTACTCGCGAGAAAGAATAGAACAAAACCGATGACGAACAACAGCCAATTCGAATGAGACTGATGTTAGGCGCGAGTGGTTCCCGATTTCAGTCGAAGCAACTACACGGCTAGAGGCGCCTATCTGCGTGTGCTTCTAACATCCAGCGCACGGGAAGATAGGTCCTCAAGGGAGGTTTTAGTTGGTAGCCATTACCGCATTGCACTTAGCCGTAGAGGGGAGTCCGACACTGCTCGCTGCGATCCCAACTAAGCAGCTCAACTCAAAAAAGGAAGAGGCGTCTACACGGTGTGCTGAAGACACAACCTATTCAACTTAGGTCCCATTGTATAAAGTGAGGTTAATTTCTATGTCAGTTGGCAAAGAATCTATTTCAGCAATAAGTTAACATTGAATGATTTTCAATTTAGTTGTGTTAAGCTTTGTTAGTTTTTTTGTCAGCTGACATAAAGTAAATAAACAGGTGACTTTTAGTTCACCAACGTGAGGTTGGTACTAATATTTAGTCCCAGAATGTCAAAGTATTCAAATGTCATTTCAAACCACCTGAGCTTCAGCACAGTTAGTGGACAATCATGTAGGAATATGCTCAGTCGAATTTGATTTCGAGTCATGGATGTCGTTCCAGAACAAAAAAGTGAATTTAACTAAGAAATCATTTTTCTCTTTTGGTACTTAGCCTATAGCCGTTTGGCCAGATAGTTTGTAATCTTGAGTGGTGGCAATTATCATTTCACGATCCCGGTCAGTTGTTCGGAGTCCACTATAATCTTTAGGTCAATGAACACACAAACAAACCTTAGATCAATTTCTCATATCTACCGAAAATTGAAAATTGAAGGTTGTTTGTTGTTTTCTCTCTTGATAATATATTTTTAATTCAGAGGAAAATGAGTTCAGCAAAGAGATCCGCAGGTCACATTCTGCGAGACGAGCTATTCTTTATTAGTATTGTACACAAGTACAGGGTTCATCGTTTTCATTACTGATAATTTTTTGATATTCAAGAAACTTCAACTTTTAATTGAAACGTAGGTCAATTTTTCATGATTCATAATGCAATGTTTTTTTTCAGTACAATTCCTAGTGTTTATCTATTACTCCAGTTCCTTAGAAACAAGAATATTATTGAATGCAAGACTTTATCTTATCCATTAATTGATAGAGAAAAACAACAAGAACAAAGCTGAAGAATTCAATGCGAAATCAAATAAGGTGAAAGAAGGTATTTTCGTCATATAGGTAAGTTCGTGATACATATTTCATGCGTCATCACAGCCATACCTATTATACTAAGACACAGAAATTCGAACGCCTTATTTTGCAAGCCCTCCTCTAGGTGGCGCTTCAAGTTTCAACCGAATCTAGCCACGCTAGGAAACTTTGATTTATTTCGTTCACTTTTTCAGTCTGCGTCTGATCCATATGCAAGGTAGTTTGTTGATGATTTTTTCCTAACGGAAAGACGTATTTGAAGGTGAGTTTTGGCTTTTGAACTAGTTGATGAATTATGTGAAATTTTTGCATGTGCGAACAGAATGTAATTTTTCCTCATCGGCAATTTTGTGAGCCCTTAGCCATTTCCCGCATTTTCTAGCATTTTGAGGTTATTTTCAGCACTTGTTTTATATGCTCGCATGTAGCAGTTCCTGTTGCTACTGCTATCATAGTAATTTATCAAAATTTGGATTTCAGAGAACATGTTTATAGCAATGTGATTTTGATTGAACATATTACGAAATTACTTGTCATCATAAATTTTTCTATATAAAGAAATTACCTGCCACACTTTTCGATTATTTTCAGGAAAATTCCTCGACAAAATAACGCATATCAAAGTGATGGGACTGCCTCGTTGTAGGAGCTGCTCGATTGAATCAGGAAATGAGCTATCGAATTTACAAAGTTAGCAAGCAGAATGGTGTTCCGTTGAGTACGCTAAAAGGTTTCATGGCAAGAAACGAAAACGATCCAAATAACCAACAAATCGTTCCTAGACTTGGCAGGCCGTTTCCTTTGACTATTGCCCTCGAAGGGCAGTTATTCAACTATACCATAAAGATGCAAGAGTAGGGATTCGGATTAACAGTCCAACTGATTTGTAGAACTGCATATCGCTTGGCTGAACATGGAGGAAGACAGAATGTTTTTGGTCGTAATGATAAGCGAGTAGCTGGCAAATGGTGGTGGACTGAGTTCAAGAAGCGTTCTAACTTGCCTTTGCGTGTTCCGGAAAATTTCGCTGCATATCGATCGTCCATGGCAAATGATGAAATCATTGAAGATTTTTTTGAAAAACTAGAATCCCTGGTAACAAGACTCGAAACGGGTCTAAGTTATGTTGTCAAACTTACTGAAGTTGTTACTTTCATTGGAAAACGCTATGTTTACAAAAGAACCTATGCAGACAGAGGAGAATCACAAACTCTGATGTGTTGTGTTTTCCGTAATGGCTCGTGGATTTCTCCAATGATCATCTTCAAGGGAGTAACATGGAATGACGCTCTGAAAACTAACTGTCTGACAGATGCTCAAGTTAAACTGTCGCCGAAAGGATAGATTAATAGTTAACTTCTTCTGGAGTAGTTCCAGTTTTTTACCAGAGCAACTCTTGCTGCACGTCCTGTTAATTTCTCTGGCAAATTCCAATGATATTTTTCTTTTCACTCTCTCGGCTACCCTCGGGGAGACCCTGAAGCAAATACACCTCGGGTTGCTTGAAATATTAGAAATTCCTTAGCCTCCCAAAGTACCAACCACTTCCAGGAGTTACTTCATCCAGACAAATGGAAACATCTGACGACGATGATTTTGGTATGCGAAAAGTGCAGAAAAAATTGTTCTGAAGATGAAAGAAGAAAAATGGAGCAGAACGGGTGCAATGTTCCTACTGGAGGGTATCCTATCATGTGAAATGTCGACAAGAAGATTCTAAGGAAGAAGTCTTCATGTGCTACACATGTGCCGAAAATGAATCAAACTATGATGAGGATTATCATTTTTCAACCAATACACGCTTTGAAAATTTGCTTTAAGAATAAACCTTCCAGGAACTCTATTTTCCTATGGTGTCACGAAATTGCCAATCCATATCATGAAGTTACCTATGAGGATCACGAAATAACTATTCTCCACTCCATTTCAAAAACAAACTTTTTTAGGAATATTCCGGTCTGGTAAATTCCACGAAAACCGAATGGTTAACCGAATCTGTGTTCGGTCAACTTCTTTCCGGTTCTTGAGGAAAAATAATGAAGGAAAAATATAAGAAAGGCGTGAGGAACACGCCAAAATTATCAAAATTGTCCTATTTTCCCACTCATATTCTAAATTTTTCTAACAGAAAAACAGATACCTGCATCCGAAAATGGCAGCAGATGAAAATGAGAGAGAGTCTCAGAAAACTCAAGGAAGTCATTACAATCCCAAATGGATTGTCCCAAACTTCAGCAATTTCATTTTACGGAAGAAAATGTTGAAAAAGTTTATTCAACAAGGCTCCATGCCAAATCCTGTCGAAGGCTTTTAAGATGTCGGGGGCTATTGCTCTAGATTCCCCATGTTTTTCCATCGTTGATGTACAAACATGAGTGAGCAGATCTCCTGTCAATTTTTGCCTGCGAAAACCATATCGACGGTCGTTAATAATTCCCTGCAACTCGAGATATTTGGTTAGTTCCTCATTTATGACTCTCTCCATCACTTTGGACAAAATGGGAAGAAAATCAACAGTGCGAAAGTTTTGGAGTAAGGACTTCTTTCCTTTCTTTGGGATCGGTTGAATCCTCACTATTTTCCTGCTGTTTGGAAAAGTCTGGAGAAATCTGAAACAGACGGTTAAGAATGAGTGCCAGTTCGGGAGCACACTTTCTCAGAACGATTGGCTATATTTCGTCTGGACCAACTGTCTTCTTGAAGTTCAGCTGCTCGAGAACCCGTCTCACAGTGCGGACTCTGAACTTGAAATCTGCCATGGAAGAATTTGTAAGTGGAATGTTCGGTGTTATTGCGTCAGATGAATGCAGAACAGAATTCTTTGAGAACAAGAAAGCAAAGAGATCGGCTTTCTCTCTCGGAGATGATGCTCTACTTCCGTCTTCTCTAACAAGGGTCGGGAACGCAGATTTGCAGAAATTGGCACTAACAGTCTTCGCCTTAGACCAGAATTGTCTAGTCCCGCTTGCCTGTCCAAGGAGTTTATTAGTTAGTTGAAATTGGCCTTCGCTCTTGCAGTTGTCAGGTTGCATACGCTCCGTAACCGTACGAAGGTTGTTTTTGTTTCCTCTGTTGGTTTCATCTTCCATGACTTATAAGCTCTGCTCTTGACTGCAGATGCTCTTTCGCAGTCTTTGTTGAACCATGGCTTTGGTGCTGTTGTTCTTTTCATGGAATAAAGGATGTAGATATTCATTCCTGCATGAATGATTTCTGTAACAGATTCGTTGCACACATAGATGTCAGGATCTGAACGGCAAACATCCCTGAATGGGAAGCACGAAAAGAATTCACGCAGCTCATCCAAATCAGCACGGTTATAGTGCCAAATGCATCTGGGTGGTTAAGGTTATTATCGTAGCGGCAGCACAATAGTTCTAGTAGCAGATATAATAATAATAATAATAATAATAATGTAGAAATGCAAAAAGCTGTAATTCTTAATACACGTAGAATAGTTAGAAAATTTATGTCAAGTATATTGTAATCGAGCCTATTCCCTTTGATTGCTGAATCTGGGAAAGGTAAATTATATCCAGCTAACAGCTGAGATAGTGCATAAGTCCACGATAATAATAATAATAATTTATTGATCCCTTAAGACATCACAAGTATGTATAGGACAGGTCAATAGAAAATACATTTAGACATTATCTAAATCAACACATAGAAACTCATTCACAGTATAAAAACATTTTGCTAAAAGTAAATTCTTAACTGCTACCTTAAATCTATTTACACTTAGACCCTGTATATGCCGTGGAAGATGATTGAACAATCTGATACCCTGGTACAGGGCGACATTTGAAATCTAGAAGTTCTGTGTTTAGGGATACATAATGTTTCCTTATTTCTAGTATTGTGGGAATGAAAGTTAGAAAGTTTAGTCATGTTACTTTCATTCTCTTTAATATAAACGAGGCATCTCAAAATGAAAATAGACGCCAATGTGAGGATACCATTCTTCAGGAACAACGGTCTACATGAAGATTGTGGAGCTGTATCGAACATCATTCGCAGAATTCTTTTCTGGATGATGAAAACTCTACCTACGTCTGAAGAATTTCCCACAGTAAGATATTATAGGACAGGTGACTATATACCAAACTGTAATAAACGTTCACAAGGAACTTAGAGGTAGTGAACTCTTGATTCTATTTAGGGCATAATAGGAACTATTCAGCCTCTTACAAATCGCATCGATATGTGCACTCCACTTCAGATTCCTATCGATGTGAACGCCGAGGAATTTAGTGGTGTCCTTCGAAGAGATGACTGTATCTAAATACCTTATTGTTATGCTACCCTGATCACAAGACGATAGAGTGAAGTGAATGCATTCCGTCTTGTTGACATTGATCATAATAGCATTAGAATGGCACCATTCTACGAAACTCTCCACCAACAGCTCGCATAACTTTTGAAGCTCCTCAAGAGTCTCAGCAGTAATAGCTATGGAAGAGTCATCAGCGAACAGTATCAACCAGATTATTTTTGATAATAAATTGCGAATATTAGATTTTCTGTAGAATATTTTTTCAAATTTGGTGGCAGATCGTTGATGAATAACAGAAATAGAAGTGGCCCCAAGACAGAACCCTGGGGTACTCTAATTTACAGTACTGTTCATTTGAGAACGAGTCGTGAACCCTGATTGAGGCAGTTCTGTCCTCCAGATAACTACGAATCCAGTTCAAGAACACGCCTCTGAATCCAAGATTATAACATTTATCCAATATAAACTGGATAGCAAGACTATCAAACGCTTTAGACAAGTCAAAGAACAATCCAGCAACATATTGACCATTATCAAGGCAACGATAGACGAACTCCACGAACTGCAATGCTCCAGTTTGAGTCGAGCGGCCGGTTCTGAAACCATGTTGTGCAGTATCAAGTATTTGAAATTTATCTAGGTACTTCATCATTCTATCAAACACTATTCTTTCAAAACCTTGGAAAAGACACTTAAGATAGATATAGGTCTATAGTTCATGATATCGTGTACATCATCCTTTTTATGAATAGGAATGACGATTGCTTTTTTCAGAATACGAGGAAATACGCCTGTGCTAATTGACAGGTTAATAACATGAGCGAAATGTCGGCTGATATCGGTACCTATCATCTTCAGAATTCGTGCTGAGATGAAATCAACACTAGAACCTTTGTTGTTTTTGAGTGATCTTATAACATCATGGATTTCATGCTCCAGGACTGGGTGGAAGAAAAAGGTTGTGTCTAACATACGTGACGTCGTACATGAGGATGACATTGAGTCTTTATAATAACTGTTGAAGGAAGATTCGGCAACTGTAGTGAAATGATTAGCGAAAATCTCAGCCAAATCCTTGGGATCGTTATGCGTAACATTATCAATAACCAGTGCTATAGAATTTTGTTCCATACGTTTTCGACCAGTCATAGTATTTACTAGATTCCACACAGTTCTATTTTTATTTACAGATTTATCAATAAGTTCACTGTGAAAATTGTATTTGGTTCTTAGGATTAAGGATTTATAATAGGATTTGGCTTTCTTATATAAATCATTAGAGGATTGAGTTTTATATTAGAATGTAACCAATTAAGATTTTGTAGGTCACATTTGGCCAAAACAATTTCTGGAGTAATCCAGTTTTTCCTGTTATGAGTATAATTGGTACTACGCATAAGAGGGCAACAAATTTCAAAGATATGTTGAATGGTATCTACAAATATATAAAGTTGTGGTCTGAAACCTACACTCCAAAATCATTTGGATCAGAAATCAAAAGAGATCCAAGATGTTCGGGAAGTCGGTTGGGTGATTAGGTATTCTTGTCGGTTCGTCGACTAGCTGCGTTAGATTATGGCTGATTGCGAAAGTTTCAGCCTGTCTTCCTGCTTCATCTGTTCTATTAGAGTGGAGGAGCCAGTTGGTGTTGTGAACCTTGAAGTCACCTAGTACAATGATCTCAGCTGTCGAATGATGTGTCTGAATCCAATCCACCTTATCATCTAGACACTGAAAGAGTCTAGGAAAGTGAATATCGAATTGGCGAGCGACATAGACAGCATAAAAACAGTGTTTTATCCTGCAAACAGATTTTGAACCACGCAAGGTCGAAAACGTCATCTTCCATCGTGTCCTCTCTCTGGCATGCAGCATCCGATCTTACGAAAAGAGAGAGGCCCCTTTAACCTAAATCTCGTATGTACAACATTCACGTTGTTGTGCCCCAGTCCTCGGACATTACAGAACTCTATCAAGAGTTTGCCTTCTTTTCTAGAACGTGAATGAATTAGTGAATTCGCCGGAGGAGTGCTCGACTTACCCGCATCACGAACCCCTCGAGACCAACAAAAAAGAAATAGAAATATTGAGATTGTGTGTTAACTTCTCGGTGAAATGTAGTTATTGGTTTCTGATTTTCTCACTAAAGTATCTATAGCTGAAGAACAAATAGTTCTCACTGGGAAAACACCCATTGAGACACTCTATAATTAAACAGTACCATAGAGAAGCAGGCTGATATAATATTTATAAACTTTTTTCGTGACACCCCTTCTCCATCTCTTCAAATAACAAAGCTATCAGCTCTCATAAAATCCTGTATATCCGAATTTCATTTCAATTCAATAGAATTGGACCAATCGAAATATTGTTGTATCTAAATATTGCATATAATATCAAGATCTATGACTCCATTAGATCGTTTTGAACATACTCTATTCCCAAAGTTCTATATTTTATTCTTCCCTAAAGCAATGAAAGAGTTTGAAATATAAAACTATTATTTTATAGTCTCAAGCGAGTTGTATTTCACAAATCTTTTCTTACGACTATACTAAAATTTATGACTTTTATTGCGCCACTTCAAGAATTACGATGCCATATTTTCTCCCAGATGACAATTTGAATTATTATTACATTAGATCATGTTAAGTGACGAATTGCCATTTTTAAAAATCAAATTCTCAATGGAGATCGAATAAAATCATAAATAAGCCTGTATCCGAATGTAATAAAACCTTATTTTAATCAAATGTTAATTTAGAACTAGATTGAAGCTGTTATTTAAGTGGCATCCCCAAGGGATGAAAAGCTGTAACTGGATGGCCTTTCTTGAAAAAAATGCTGCTCACAACTCTTCAGTAAATAAATGAAAAATATTTCGACGAGCAGTAGCATTTAGTATAACTACCTGATGAATTATAATGACTGTTCCATTGAATAACAGATCCATTAATCAATACGTTCACAATTTCCATGACCGCGCTAACGCTGTGGTTCTGTAAATCATTCATTAATGGTTCTGAAGCGTTGAAGTTATTATTGAACCGCACTTGTTTCGCCGTTAAGTCTTCTATCTATACCGCCTAAGATTATGGAATATTAACGCCGATAAATTGACGGTTTTCCGCTATAATCATCAGGTCATACCCGAAGAGCAATCAAAGGTAAATTCACAACCACGAATCTGCTATCGTGCCTAAATGACTGGTCTAGCCAGTCGAAATAGAATATCCTACGATGTCAATTAATTTGACTTCGCGAGGGCTTTTGATAGGACTCCATCAAGTTGCGTTCACTTCCACATCAAACTTATTACTGTGGAGGAAAACTAATTATATGAATCTAAAAACATACAAAAAATGAGTGAGGGCTGCTTAGTGGCCTGGCCACTGCAAGACAGTGGTCTATTGTGGCACACGCTGTTCTAAATTCACCCACAAGCTCCATCCTTGTTGTAAAGGATATAGGAGTTGTGAGTGAGAACCTATTCAACTCAGTCAGCTTCAGTTCGTTAGATCCATGTTCTTTAATCCAGGTTGTGTCCCCAGCTCGGCACTGCCACATAATGTGTTCCATTGATTCTATTTCCTCCCCACATGATCTACATGATTATACTAACTGATTTAGGTGATCTCTAAAGCGACTATGCCCCTTCAGTATGACAGTTAGAACTTTCAGGTCTAGCCTAGAGAGTTTAAACCACTTGCAGTGGATGATTATTTTTCATTCTTGCAGTCACCAGAAATACATCCCTAGTACGGATTATCTACCCTCTCTTTAATCAATGCAAAAAGTGCGTAAGGCACGCAATTCAAAGATCTTTTCAATAAATATGTTTGAGAAGATCAGTGGAAACTTTCTATTTGATTACGGTTTATGACAACATGACCCCAAAAAAATCACTTTGTATATTTTCGGTACTATTGAACACATCTAATGAACCGACAAGTAACAAAATACTTTCTCTGAACATTCAAGCTGAAAACCTTGAAAAATATAAGAGTTACCAACAGAAACGTCTGAATGCCTTAACTTCAACAACCTGTATCTTTACAGCAGAGGACTTTCGGACATATGTCCATATTTCGTGATAAGGTATCTCATGTAGAAATTGATAACTGCATACCTGAAACAACTCGTACAGTTCAGGTATGCGAATTTGAAGATACACCAAATGTAGATGCCCGTCTGAAAAGTCAACAGACGAAGCTGAAAAAGTTGTTTCCAAAGAGCAGTGCAACATTTCCTCTACAACAGAATATCTACCATTTAGGTGAGCACGTTTTGGCCATTACTGAAGTTGCAGATGAAAATATAAAATAGCTTTTCACCAGCCAATATTCCCTATTTGATCTTCCAGTAACTTCTAGCTTTAGATATAATCCTGGTGAGAGTTGATACGTATTCTTCGATTTTTCAAATCGATATTTTGAAAAGTGGTCTGAATTAGGGTTTCCTGTCTTACACATAGATTATTTACCTTCTTCTCGATTTAAATGAGATAAAAAACACAAGGTTTAACTTTAATATACACTTTATTTGAAAAAATTCGACGACGTTTCGCTGACACAACAACTTTATCAAGAATGACAAACAGAATGAAGAGTATGGTATTATAAGCAAATCGTAGAACAAGTTAGATGAATAACAGGAAAATCCATACCGAGCCATTGTACAGTTAGTTTGAAAGGTAATAATAACTAATTAAACAAGTTAAGTAGGGGTGAATAATTCACATCTACCTGCTCATTCAAAAGCTTGTTCGAATGTTTGTATCTATTTATTTCTAATGCTTCTAGGAGATTTAATTTTGAACTTTTTGATTTTTTATGTAATATGTCAAAGTTTGAATATTTTGAATCAGATTTATTTTTATCGAAGCTACGTTTATATTCAGATGTTCTTATGCCAAAACTCCTATACGTCCTACCGATATAAAATTTATCACAAGAACCGCAATTGAGTTTATAGATTCCTGATTTACTTGATTTTTCAACACGAAATTTATTATTTTTAATATGTTTACCTAAGTTATTAGAAGTTTTGAAAGTTATATTAAGATTTTGTTTGACGAGAAAGGATTTAATATTTGTACTTACAGAACCGCAGAATGTCAAACTGTTGAATATTTCATAGTCTTTATGAGTAGGATATACTTCATTTATTGCTTTCTAATACAGTTTTTACGAATGATTGGATCTATCATATCCGGATTATATGAATTATTAATGGCTATCTGTTTGATGATGTTTAACTCTTTATTATAATCTTCTACTGATAAAGGTGAATTGAGTAACCGATGTACCATGCTGTTTAAAGCTGCAACTTTTGTTGAATTGTATGTAATTAGTAGTTATGTATAATTGTATGAGTATGTGTTGGTTTACGAAAGACCGAAAAACATGATTATTATTTTGTTTAGTGATTTTCTAGTCCAAAAATTAATGGAATCGTTCTGTTCAATTTCTATCGTGAATTTAATGTTCAAATGGATGGAATTAATGAAATTAAGACATAAGTCTAATTGACGAGTAGTTCCAATGAAACATACTAAGATGTCGTCAACATATCTATACCAATAAAGAAATTTGGAAATGAGTGGATGTGTATGAATTTTCTGTTCAATATTATTCATAAAAATCTCTGCTAAAAATGGACTCAAAGGATTTTCCATGATCAAACCATTTTCACTACTGTAATAGATGTTGTTGAAAGAAAAATAATTTTTTTCAATGCAAACGTCCAACAGATTCAATATTTCTGATTTAATTATGTGGTTAACATGATTCGAATTCAACATATTTTCGATTAATATTTTGACATCACCTGGAGGAACACTTGGGTATAAATTCTCAACATCAAACGAAATAAGTTTTGCGTTAGGTGGTAGGTTAACGTTTTTTATGTAATTTATCAATTCGAAAGAATTTTTTATAGAAAATTTTGATTTGAATGAACAATAATTTTCAATGATATCTATAAGGTAGTGGGACAATTTCACGGCTGGGGCTGTAACGTAAGATACGACTGGTCTAACGGGGTTAGTTACTTTATGCAATTTAATGAGTGAATACAGTTGAGGCGGTTGAGGGTTTGGTAAAATTGATTTGTATTTATCTATTGCTTTAATTAAAGATTTTGCGTCATTTATTGCAATTTTAATAATTTTCTGGAATTTAATAGTTGGATCTTTGTTCAAAATTGTATAGTTTCCGGACGAAATGAAATTTAGAGTTTTAAATAGGTAGTCATTTTTATTTAACGCAATAACAGTATTACCCTTATCTGCTTTTGTAAAAATAACTTCATTTAGTTGAGATTTTTGTTTGATGGTCTTTAAAATATTTTGTTCTTTACTTGGTTTCAGTCAGCTAATGATTCATTTTTATAATGTTAGATGCTAAATATTCAAGGAATATTTTTCAGAGAAATTTCAGTATCTATGCCAAGTTCCTCTAAATCAGATTTTATCTTGTTTGATTTAATATTGTGTTTGAAACCTTTCTCAGATTTAGTTTTACGTGGAGTAGGTTTCGGTTTTCGTGACACGAGAAACTTTAATTTGCGGTATTGGATGGTATATTTATTATGTATTATTGATCTAATTTTAAATCTATTATTGTAATCTAATGAATCGAATTCAAGTGGATGAAGTCTGTACAATAACTCGGTATGAATTACCTTGAGATAAATATTGTAGATGTCTCTTCTGTGGAATAAAATCTTGCATTCTGATTTGATCCATATCTTCTGTCCAGAGATAACGTCGTCAAATTTTTTCAAATAAAGTGTAGATTAAAGTTAAACCTTGTGTTTTTTATCTCATTTATATCATGGATCTACATCAAGTAACGGCCTCCACAATTCAAATGTTCTTCTCGATTCTTCTCATTTCAGCCAACAAGATCCGTTTCTTTTTCAACTTTAATTCAAATTCTTTCAAATTCATTTATTTATTTATGGCTAATTTGGATATCTATATTTTTGTTCTGGCTGTAATGACCACTGCCGTTTCTTAATGCTTATGCAATCCGCTTTAGCATTCTGCCATAGGATTCGGGTTGACCTTTGGCAAAGGCTACGTCAAATCAAAGGCCACAAAAGAATATAGCTGAACAGAAGTGTAATTGGCTCAATCTTTTGGGAGCACATTTTTATATACTCTGTATTTTTACAATTTCTATAATTTTGCTTGTAAATCATTAATTAACCTGACAAACCTCACAGAGTAACGAAACAGATACGCCTGTCATTCACGAAAAGATAAACAAATACAAAACCTTGCAACTGTTTCAGAGAAAGCGGAAAATATAATTATACACATACAAAAAGTATTGTGGACTTTTTCATCTCACTGTTTGCTACGTCCAATCCGGAGCAGCGAGAAAATTGGAAAAATATCTCGAGGGGTGCATTTCGAGAAAAAGAGACGTGTTTAATTCGGACACTAACACACAAACCAGTGCCGCTTTATCTCGCTGTGAAATGGGAAAAATTTGCAATTGAATTAGAAGCTGAGATTATTCCGTTTGGGAGTTTTAAGAGATTGAAGATTATCAGGCAGAAATGAAGGAACGAATTTCGAGCTGGGCGACGTAGAGATGGAAATTACACGCCACTCTTGAAATGCGTTGCAATTATTTTGGTAGTTAGTGGATGAAACTGCCAATTATTTCGACTGATTCGGTTGTAAAAACGAGAATTTTGTAAAGGAGTTACTAATATTGTTTTTATTCGATTTGAGAGAATTGTAGTTTATAATTAGGAAGGAAATTGATAGTATCTGTACAGAATTATTATCATAATTTATTGGAATAAAGTAACAAAAATATATGTATAAACGCATTGTAGAAACTATATACATACATTGCAATTTAATATACTCGGGTAGGAATCAGTTTCACCACTGGAAGATACGGTTACAGAACGTTTGGCAAGTAGTTCTAAAATTTTCACAAAGGAACTCATTCAGATTCATACGTCCGTGGAGGGCTCGGTATGCAATAATGAGTTCCCCATGCTTCCGATGATCGGCAAAGGTTTAGATACCGATCAGTCGCAGTTTATTCTGCTGTCGAGAAGGCCTGTGTCACGTGTAACTCAGGGATCTCATACTGGACCGCAAAACACAAGTATAGGACGAACATACCTTTTGCAGAAAATGCTCGAGTCACACTCGGAAGAGGATCTGTTCAACAAGTACAGGAGCGTATGTCCTATGTTGGTAGCTTATAGAACATGATCAGACTGAGAGAGATCGTAAGTTATGATGACGCCCAAGTTGGAGTGGCGGATTTCAGATAGAATCAAGGACCCTGAAAGTACGTGTTGAACTTGATGATTGACTCAACCCATATGGATGACCCTAGCATTAGAGAAGTTCTAATTTGTCAAAAATTTTTCAGAAGGTTATAAAAAACCGATTAGGTGAATTTCTGCACAAATTTAACATCATCTCTTCAAATCAGTATGGCTTTCGAGAAAATAAATCCACACAAGATGCACTTTCAAGTATAACTTCAAAAATATATAAGGGTCTGGATAACAGTAGAAAGATTGTATGTGTTTTTTTGGATCTCGCTAAGGCCTTTGACACCGTCTACCACAAAAAGTTATTGGAAGCCTTGGATGAGATTGGAATAAGGGGGAATGTTCTACGCCTTTTTGAGAGTTACTTGAATGAGAGAAAGCAGATCGTTAGTTTGAACGGAGAAATCAGTGATGAAAAAAATGATTAAATTTGGTGTACCACAGGGCAGCGTGCTAGGCCCAGTACTTTTTATGTTATATATTAATAGCTTGCTTCAGCTGAATCTGAATGGGACTATAGTCAGTTTTGCAGACGATTCCACTTTAATAGTTGAGGGTGATAGTTGGGATGAAACAAAGGAAAAGGCGGAAGAGGATATGAGAGTTATAGAAAGATGGATGAATGCAAAGCTGCTTACAATCAATTTTGATAAGACTAAATTCTTAGCTTTTTCATGCTACATCCGCAATATGCCATCTTTTAGAACTTTAGATGTTTCTAAAAAAAGTAGGCCAAGCTGTCACTTACAAGTGTTTGAGAATTGTTTTTGATAGCCATCTATGTTGGGACCATCATATTTGTACCGTAGTTGCAACTCTTCGCAGTGTGCTGTACAGATTCAAATACCTCAAGAATGTTCTCGATCAAAAAGCTTTGATAAAGATTTACTACAAATTTGTACACTCTAGATTATGTCATGGTATTCTGAACTGAGGAGCTGCAAGGGCTGAGCATATAGCTTGTATCGAGGTTCTACAAGAAAAGTTTTTGAAAATCATCTTCAATAAAGAATCGTGTATGAAGTACGTAATTGATTGGTTTTTGATGAGATGATCTACAAGGTGTTGAACTATTTCAATAAGTGTTCGAAATGTTGCCCGTTTCTTTGTAGACACAACTCATCCTTCTGAGGAAAGACCGTTGAACTCTCGACAACATTTGCGGATTATCTGACTAAAAGGCGTCGACTATTCTCTGTCTTATATCCAACTGTGTTGTAGAAGGTATCTGGTAAACGATACCCTTAATATAACCCCACAAGAAAAAATCTAGACTTGTAAGATCCGGAGTCTTAGCTGGCCATCTAACAGGACCCCCACGTCCTAACCATTTGTTTGGAAATACATGATTCAAATGCTCCCTAACCTGATGTGAGTAATGTGGCGGTGCTCCACCCTATTGAAACCACAAATCTTGTCTTATATGCTCTGGTACATCGGCAAGTAACATTGGTAGATGATTTTGCAGAAAATCTAACAACAATAATAATTATTTCACTATTGAGGTGCCCGTCGAAAAAGTGCGGCCCAATTAGATATCCCTCCACTATAGTGGCACACACATTCAAGGACCAACGATGCTGGTGATCTATTTTTCTCATGAGGTGTGGATTTTCCGTGGCGTAATAATAAAAGTTTTGCCTGTTAACAAGCCAATTCTTATGGAAAGTTGCCTCGTCTGAGAAAAGAACTCTACTACACATATTCGGATTTTCCGCTACTTTATCACTTGCCCAATTGCAAAAATTGATTTGATTTTCATAGTCTTGATTGTTCAGTTCCTGGTGCAGCTGTACGTGATACGCATGAAATTTATTCACTTTCAAGATTCTCTGGACGGAAGTTTGACTTATATCTGTTAACTGAGAAATTTCTCTTTGGCTTTTATATGGGTCATCTGTCACTGTCAACAAAACTGATAACTGGTTATCTTCAGCTTTAGCAGTTTTTGGTTTTTCATGTTTTTTATATGCAATATTACCCGTTTCGATAAATTCAATTAGAAGTCCTTCAAAGCTTCATCTTGCATCAGGATGCAATTGAGAGAATTAGGTTCCAACCTCACTTTAACAATGTTTAATAACGAAACACATCTAAGTTCACCATGTAAAATGCAGAATATGATATGTCCGGACACAAGACAGAAGGCGCAAATAAAAAAAATGTGAACACATACCTCGATTTACGTTTCAATCATCTTGATTTTTCATTCGTTAAAAGAATTATCTTGTTTAGGTTTCATTATTTACTACTTGAATCATTACAGAAAAAATAACTTCTGTGCGAATAAAGATGCATTTTGATGAGTTTGATACGGTTTGTAGAATTTTCATCAAAATTTAAACCAATAATCGAATATTTCGAAAATCATCGAAGATAAAGATAAGGTTACTTCTGCAAAATTGGTACAATATTTTATTCGTTGACATAAATGATAAAATACAGGATGTTCCATTTGAAAAAATAAAGATTGATATTTTTAATATTACAATATTCAATGATTTTCTTTGGGTCATTCCTGTATGAAATGAGGATTATCTATTTCGATTCATCAATGAAGCTATCCTTGGGCAATAAGAAAACGAAAGGAAAAAAGTATTCATCCTGTCTGGCCGAAGGAGCATGCAATGATGCGAGAGTATATTTTCATGAATTTATACGGAAAAAAAATATTGTGACGAAAGTTTTCACCAAAAAAACATATTACTCAAAGATATTATAGCAGAGTTCAGGCCGCACCTGAATCTTAAACAAAAAAGTGGTCTTCCAATCTGAAAACACCAACAAGATTTTTTTATAGAAAATTGGGACACCCTGTTTACTGCAAAATAAATTGTTGAAGTAGATTCTTACTTTCTCAATATAATACCATTCGAACAAAAATGAAATCTTCAAGAGTATACGAGCTACAGAGCATCACGTTACTGATGAATCACCCAGTATATTCACAACTCACTGATTTTTGCTGTTATTATGGTAAAATTGGTTTCGAAGCAAAGCTATGGCATACAATTTATGGACAATGAAAACATAAATTGTTTTGAGTACTTCTTCTTCACACACTTCGCTTATATATTTAAATTTTGGAAGTAACGCTCTTTACATTCGTACAATTGAGTTTGCGTGGTTCAACCATTTCCAGTGGTTGTCAATTGTAACTCCGAGATATTCGAATTTCTTCGCTGCTTTTATGAAAGTGATATGCAACCGGATTTAATGTCTAGTCTCTCTTTAGGCTAGAGAACGAAAGAAATATTTTCCAGATTTATGGATTTCTTGATCTCATTTCGTTTTTTTCTATGAGCTCAGGCCAACTGTTTGCTACAAAATAAAACGAACGTATCATTAAAAATTATTATTTGCCCATCCACACCAATTGGGAGCAGTTGGTTTAGGAAGAAAGGTATCTATCTAAGAGAGCACCTTGCAGTGCACCTACAGATATTCGTCTCCGCTGATTAAGAATATTTCCAATTTCAACACGCTGTTCTCTATTTATAAGGTTATGAACCCATCTGAAATTTTTTTGAACCCCGCACATTCCATGGTCTACGTAGCTCTACATAATCTACGGTGTCAAAGTTTTTGCAGATCAACAAAAATATACAATGCTGATTTGTTACAACTTTACTTATCAGTGATATTAAAACTATTATGGCATCGTTATTTATTATATAAGGCAGAAAGCCGTATCGTTTACCAAATAGTACATGTCGATGAAACCGAAAACTCTTTTCTTCAGATTTTTTTTGAAATCTGTGGCCAATACAGATCGGTAGTTTCCTTTCTCCATATAGTATCTTCCTTTCTGTAGTAGTTCAACGACAGAGCATTAAAGAAGTGTCCAGAGACATGCTTTTAGTTTACTATACTTTTATTAATCATAATATTATTAATGGTCTATATTCCTCAAAATATGATAAGCAATTGTTTGGATAGTTTCTGCTGTCAAATCATAAGGACCCGAAGCTCTTTTCCCTAACCTATCAATAACTTCGCAGGAATTAAGTCAGAGATAACAATTGTTCTTTGTTAGGTTTCATTGTTTATTTTCTGCCAATTTTCACCAACCACCTTAAAGAATTCATTCAATTCCTCTGACATAACTAGTTCATCGTTTATTATTTCAGTTCCCACTTTAATGTGCTTGTTTTCTTTTCAGTTTTCTAATATTGTCTTCTAGTAAGTTTTTTTTGCAAATTTTGTAAATCCTCTCTTTTCAAGATATATATATATATATATATATATATATATATATATATATATATATATATATATATATATATATATATATATATAAATTTTATCAGATTTCACCGTTTATTTTCATGTTTTTCAAAGATATTCAAGGCTTCACCATTATTTGGATTTTTAATTCTCTTATATTGCCTCAATATCTTCGATACTGTAGTCATATTTTGAATTTTCTTCAAGAAATACTACTGGGTTATCATTTTGGTTCATTCTTTTATCATTCAAAATGTTTTTGTATCTTTTAAATCATACAAAGTGATATCTCGAGTTTCCGACAAATTTATATAGTGTTGATCAAATATGTTGTTTATTACATCAATTGTGATTTTCAGTTTGTATAAATTTTGGAATTTCTTAGCTCATTGTTTCGAATTTTCCACGTCTATGATGAATAACATGAAAAAAATTGGTATTTCTTGAATTTGTTTCCTTAGTAGTGGTTTAAACGTCTGCAATATTTCATAGAAGAAAAAAAAACGATTAGTTTTTCTAAATTGTAGGAAACTTTTCCATAAGAACTTTGTGAACCATTCAAATCAGTCGAGCCATTTTCAAGTCTTATCAATATATTATATGCATGAAAAACTGCGATTTGAAAAATAAATTGGCCATTTTAATGCCAGTTCGAGGTGAGAGTGTATAACATTCTCTATAGTACTGCATACATTTTTTTCACCTTCGTTTTTCCGACACAAGTCTTATTAAGTGTCTTAAGAAACAAGGAATATAAAACATAAATACAAAATTACCAAGACACAATTGTGTTTTCCTCTTAAACTAGACAAATACCGAAACAACCGTACATCTAGAACTAGGCAAAATCACTCACATCTCAACGATTCAGCTCTCACACACTTGCCTCCATCAATTATCGTCTGAGTCCCGTAAAACGTCAAGCGGTAGATAATCGCGAGAGAAAAGGTAAACAGACTTGGGGTGAGAAACTTCGCGCGAAAAATCTGCACGGAAAACGCGCGTCATCACAAGTCGTGTGCTGCGGTGCGCAAAATTCGTAAGCGACTGATGCTGGCAGCCCGATCTCGAAGAGCCGAAAGGATTAGGGAAAATGTCGCGGACGGGATAGTGCGCAGACGCAATGGCTTTTTCATTTATCAATTTTGCTTTTCGGACAACATTTTTATCGGTTTTAGCGGAGTGGTCGCATTCGTTGGGGACTTTGGGACCGATCTCTGTTCTCACGTCGTAAATGAGATGATAAAGATGACGAAAAAATGTGAAAAGTTGAGGGAGAAGGCCGAAAGTCAACTTCTACCGATTCCGATTTTGTCATTGAAGTTTTCACGTGATATGATTATAGAGATCGAATAACTTTGAAGACGCGCTAGTCGTGTGTATTTGTAGATTTCTCAGACAATTTCATTATTCTGTCGCACTCTATGCATTTAAAAACAAGTTGTGACAGTTTGACCTTGGAAAAACTGTTGAGGGTTCGCTAATGAAGTGTTTTTGCCGGGCTACCTTTGCTCCATCTTATATTTAATTTTAGAAAATCTGATTGTTATGAAGCTAGTAATCAATGGCATAGTAAAAACATATTTTATTCAATTAAGGAGTAGCTTCCAAGACGAGCAATTGGGTATTTTCGGAAAGAAAAAGTACCTCAAGAGGCACAAAATTATGCACAAGCTTTTATGATTCCAACGTATTGAAATAGATTGATCTCAATTATTCTCGTTGAACTCCCGAAAGAGTTTTACCGGAACCAACTGGTAAATCCAACATTCAAAATAATACAAATTTTTATAATGTAGTGATATTTCTTGCTTTAGAGGTAAGTTTAAAATCTCAGTTTACAATTAATCTAATCTAACCTAACCTATAAAGTTCATGTTAATTAGATAATGGCAGTAACGAAACGTCAAGTGGTAGTAAAACACCACAGGAAAACGCGATATTATCCTAAATCTTTCCTTATTACAGTAAAAGATACAAAATCACGCTTCCAGCATTCGCGTTTGTACCACTCTCCAGAATGAAGAAAACCTGGAAAGAGGTGATGCAATTCAGTAGGAACTAGCATGATAATGATAGCTAGACGTCCAATCTGACTATGAAAAATTCGAAATTTCAAATGATCTAAGAAAATCAGACTCATATATTTTGAATATTTCAACTTATACTCAATTACTTACAAAATGATTCACATCACATCAAATTACTATCACAAAATAATACAACTCAGTTTAAAATTATTTGCAACAAAAGTACGGACCTGATGGGTCGAAGGGAATTGTCCTATGTGCTTCTCTTAGATCAATGTGTGATATAATTTTTTTAATACAACATGTGTTACAGTATCTTTTTGGTCCTACTCTTTTCCAACATGGTTTTCCAATTGCTGGTGGTAATGGAAAGCATCGATAAAGCCTAGGTCCGGATATATAAACTCTTGGTCTGTATCCATACATGGGTCCACAAAGAGGTCCACAGGCAGGTCCATATCCAGGTCCACATCCAGATCCACAGTTTAAGGCACATCTTCCTTGACCACAATAAGGACCTGTGCACAAAAATTGTTATACAGGGTGTTACATAATAGTATGTCACAACTTGAGAAGATAAATCTACGTGCAATTTCAAGAAAAAAAGTTCATATAAACATGTGTCCGCAAAAACTTTGTTACGGAGCTACAGGTTGTTGAAATTTCTGGAAAATATTTATTTTCTCTTCAAAACTCCTAGAGTTTTTGCCCATATTTGGCATGCAAGCTATTTTTTACGCCTCCATCATTACACGTCGTAGATTTCAACAGAAATTCACAAAGTGTTTTCTTTTCCGAGGCCATGTCTGCTTTTTCCCATTCAAACTCTTTTGCAGTACGCCACTGATCAGCGTAAAATCAATTTTCGTCATCTTCGTTCAATTCAAAACTTTTTTGACACTGATAACATTTTCGTATCTCCAACCCTTTTCGAGTGAAAAATTATTGAATTTGAATCATTTGAATTGTATGTTATTCGCTAAAAAAAAATAATAGAAATACTCGATAGGTATGCCCAAAATTTGCTTGTATTTTGATAGCTCGTCTTCTGAGACTCAACTTATACTCATTCAATATCAAACTATAAAAAAGAGCAATTGAAAACTAAATAAATTGCTTGCGTCCTTCACCTGCAAGAATACAGGCCTCTCTTCTTCTTCGCATATCATCACGCACTCTGTGAAATATTCCTGGGGTATTTCTTATCGTGTCACAAGAGGTTATTATTCAATTTCTTAATTCTTGTACAGTGTTCACTGGAGTGGTATAAACTAAACTTTTGAGATATCCCTATATGAAAAAGTCTAAAGTATTTAAGTCTGGGGACCTAGGAGGCCATGGTTCTGGCCCATCTCGACCTATCCGTCGGCTGTTGAATGTATCATTCAAGAAATCCCCAGCTTCTCCACTAAAATGTGCTGATGCTCCGTCATGCATGAACCACATGCATGTGGTTCATGCATGTTCCTCACTAAAGCAAAACCAAAACGGTTCTCTCTCCTGAAACATCTTTTGTTTACAGAGCTGATGTACTGTGATAACTTACAGTTTACCCTCTTCAAGATGCAGTGAACACACACATTAAATTAGCTTGGGCAGCCACGGCTGTGACACGACAGCTTCCAAAAGTTGAGTATGAAAAATTCATAATTGTCGGTTCTCTTAGCCAGGTAATCAAACAGTCGCGATCGACCAGTCGATCGCGCGTGCTTTCTGAGTAGATCTCGAGAAGAAAAAAGTAGGTAACTAAACTACAAGAATTTCTTACGTAATAAAATAACACTCTTCTAGCGGCAAAAGGCGGCTTTATCAAAGGAACGTGCGATACTTGCCACAAAAAAGCAGCGTTTTTTATTCTTGACGCTTTTCTAGAAGTTTCAGGTGGCGCGTTTGACGGGAACATTCTAGACTGTCGTTCAGGCCGATATAAATGTTGCCCTGCCGGAATTGGAGCCATTCTGAATTGGAAATACTACGTCGATACATAGTTTATCATTAAATAGTACAAAATGAGTGCAGCGAATAAATCTAAAACGTATGTGGGAGTCAGCTGATCACACTGATATAGTTCTTTACACGAACGTCAGGTGGTTGAGTCACGGAAAGGTTTCAAGAATTACTGGCCGAAATAACAGTGTTTCTAGACAAACGAGCTGCTGACACTTCGATGTTGAAAAACGAACAATGGCTGACTGATTTGGCATTTTTGACTAACATCACAATGCACTTGAACACCATTAACTTGGAGGTAAAGGAAAAGTATTATTGAGTTGAGTAGCAAATACTTTGGGACAATTCGAAATATGTTTTTATGATTGCAGTAAATTGGCAAATATAGCATCATTCATGAGTTATCCTTTTTCATTTTAAAACATTAAGGAATTAGCTATTGCAATCGCAGTCAGTTCAAATGACCTCATGTTCTGTTGAAAATGAGTTGGTGCAGATTAAATCGGATATATATCTCAAAGCTACAGCATCTGATACAAATTTCTGGTGTTTTATATCTGAAAATGAATATGCTTGCGATTAGCACTTAGTGGTTACGTATTAACTCATGGAAAGTATGCTGAGGACATGCAGTACCACGCTTCAACATCCAACGTCACTCCTTAGTAGAGCTTAACATCATATGTAACTCTTTTGTTTTGTAATAACCAATAAACTATAAATTTTGAATAACTATGAGTCTTTTCATCCATATTATAGAGAAGAATATAACTAAACCTAAACCAAACCTTGATTAATATAATGTATATTGTGCGGAAAGTAGGGTGTACGCTACGGTACACCCTACCTAGGTAGTTGGTAGGTAGGGTGTATCGTGTATGTACGACATCCTCGCATCTCACATACTTGCAGCCTCTCAGAGTCGATCGTAAATAGTCTAAAAATATTGAGGTAGATCGCCAGCAGTACAAGTTTGGGCACCCCTGGATTACAGCAATTGTTGATCAATTCGATAATTATGCACAGCAGAGCACCAAATTTGTCCCTGGTAGAATGTGCTGAATCAGTTGCGATTGCCTAGTTTGGACTCATACAAGAATATTACTTGGGGTGTATCATTAAACTGCTTCAGAATGGACCACAGATACAAGAAGTTCTAAACTATCTAGGAATCAGTTAAAACATAATTGAGATAAAACTTGCAGATATGATTCGTATCGATAAAAATTTGACTATTTCTTTGACGCGGTAAGATCCGAATAAAAAATTCTAACGTGGAATTGCCGGGCTAATTTCGACGGCGATAAATTGAACGTGCCCGTTTGAAAATTGAGTAGGTAACCACATCAGAAGTCTTTCAAATACTCGTGATCCTTACTCACACTAGGGTCTATCTGTAAACTTGAAATCCTCGTAATAAGATTGAAGATTGACGTGACATGCATCCCAATATGCCCTACGGAATTCCTCCAGTGTTTCCCTTCTCAGAAAGGTTCATCGTCGGACTCAAGAATCAGATAGGATGATGTTTACACTAGGATTTAATTAATTGAAACTTGTGTTCGGTATAATCCAGTGAAAGATAATAGATCCAGTCCAAATTTTATTATATCTTATCATAATCAAAAATTGTCTTCTACTTGCGTGAATTCGGCTACAAATCGACTCAAATTTAACTGAAATCCTCGATATTGTCTGCCACGATGAGATTGACACATCAACCTATACAGGATATATCACCAAGAGATTCCAACAGAAATTACTACATTACATTTTACTAAATTTATTCCACCAGCAAACGAAAAACTTTACTTTATGTTTTGAAAAATCATATTGTTAGATTTTGACCATAAATTATGTAAACCTTGTTACTCCATTTAAAATAAATTTCATTTATTTCGAGAATTCCACAAAATTAATTGCGGATGATATAAGATTCAGATTCCTTGAAATTAAGAGATTGAACAAGTATTCATTCGCGTAACCTTTTCTTTTGCTATTCAAACCATCATTTTGAATAAGTTTCAACAGTTGTGATAATTTGGTTATGAATTCATAACTTTTGACATTTACTAACAGAGAAATGTAAGGTTGAAGTTCTTCGGTAATTACGAGGTTTTAGATTAATTAATGAGACTGGCAACGTCGCTTCCAATCCAGCAAAGCGTGAGACGAGAGACATTGAGCAGTGCCAGGTGCACAAGTACTATGCTTTCAGTATGAATTTGAACTCGCTACAGTAATTGTTTGCCCATATCGTTGATTTTCGTGAAACAGTTTTTCTTGGGCATTCTAAAAATGGCATCAATTTTGAGAAAAGGTTTCCTGTCAAGTTTTGCTTCAAACTTGGACACAGTGCAACAGATACAGAAACTTTAGTGGCCTTAGGGAGAAAGTGTTTCGTCAAAGGCCCAGCTTTTTTGATGTTTGAGGCATTTTCAGAAGAAAAAGAATCGATTCAATATGAACCAAGAAGCAGCATGCCTTCAAGTGCAAACACCAATGAAAATGTCCGGGATGTTCTTCGTGTAAATTGATGGTTATCACTCAGAATGATTGAGAAATAGGTAAATTTGAATCACGCCTCCGTTCATTAGGTTTTTTTTTTGACCACTTAATTAGTTGATCCCCAAATAAATAGGATCTGGGAGAGGAAAGGATTCTTGACTTTTTGGGATCGATTGAAGATGATCCTCGTTTTCTAGAACGTGTCATGACTGGTGTTTGAATACGACCCAGAAACTGAACGCCAGAGTATGAAGTGGCAAACCGTAACCTCTCCAAGGCACGAAAAAGCACAAATGAGCAAGTCAAACGTCGAATGCATGGTGATTGGTTTTGTGTGATCCCCACGGGAACGTTCACAAATAGTTTGTGTTCCAAGTCCAAACGGTTTATCATAACTTATACCAAGAGGTCTTTGAAAGACTTTGTTTCTGTGCGACCAAACATCCAAAACAACTAGATATTGTATGACAATGTTGCGCCATATCCCACTAGAGTACCAATGATAAAGTTTTTACTCAGCAAAAGCATTCCTGTGGCTTCTCAGCCTCCTGACTCACCAGAGTTGAGTCCATGTGACTTTTTCAATTTATTCATTCATTCAAACAGCTGTAACCGACCTGTTGGGGGATATTCCAGTATCTGAGTTCAAGTAATTGTAGGATGATTGAAAGAAACATCTCAAACGCTATTTGGTCATATATTTGATCATACAGTATCACCTATGAAAACAAAAAAGTTTCGTTTCAGTCAACTGATAAAAACGCATGTACATGTGAACACAGCTCTAGATGCATTGCTCGCATATCGTACAACGAATCTTCAAAGATCAATGGAGTTACTATGACTGATTGTTTTATCGTTTTCTTTCAAGATTCATAATCCTTCATAATCATTCCAATGTTTCAGCTGCTCACCCAGTAATTTCGATGGAGAACGAAAACTTGCACACCATTGTAGAGACAAAGAAAAATCCTTTCTCAGAAAGTTATAACTGGACCTACCTTCTGCCTTAAAAATAACACAGGGTGGTCACCCCTGCTCTAGGGGTTGAAATTTGAGATGTGAATGTTGTTTCGGAAGATGACAGGCTTTGATCTGGAATAAATCTGTTCCATTTTGTTGTACTAATTCTTGAATAGCTCAGGGCGATAGGTAGTCTGCTCTATCTCTTCCAGTAGCTCACTCTATATCTTCTACAGTTTTCATTCAAAAATGAAAATTCGTTCACGGGAATGCAGACAAAGATAATACCATTTTTTTGAGATATCACTCGACCCATCTACCCTCTTCCAAATTTTCAAGGGTGGTCACCCCTGCTCTAGGGGTTGAAATTCGAGATGAGGATATTACATGGTGATGACTGCCATTAATCAGCATGGATCTGTTCCATTTCACTTCACTGGGAAATAGTCTTCCCTATCTTTCAGTTGCTCACCCTGTAAGTTTCACGTTTTGCAATTAAAAATGGAAATTTGTTCAAGGCGATATAGACAAAGATACCACATTTCTTTTGATACATTTTCCTTATTCAAAAGGATTGCAACCCCCGCTTAGGGGTTGATATTCAGGCAAATTCTGTACCCCAAAAATGTCGCCCTTGAAACAAAAACTGAGTTGTTTTGCGTTTTGATCAAAAGCTGTCATCTTCTGAAATGACCTTCATCTCGAATTTCGAGCACCCTAGAGCAGGGGTAATATTTCAATCCAGTGATATATTTCGAGTAAAGGATTGCCTTCATGACTGCTCGCAATAATTCTATTCTCATTGAGTTCCATAGGAGCTAGAGGATGCAAAACGGAAAAGTGACTGAAGATGCAATGCATGGTATACCATCTATCTTCGACCAGTATCCCAAAGAGTTGCCCATATATCTGTTCATGCAATCAAACTGATGTCATGAAAAAATATAAAACCACCCGGTAATTAATACCATTACCAGGCAATGATTAGAAACAAAACATATCCTGGAATAATTATATATTAGGATAACGTTAAATGTTATGAGAATATATCAATCTACCAGAATATATACACACTATAGCATCATCAGACAATGATATCAATGTACCAACGAGTAGTGTTAGAGGCTTTCTCCTCGGAAAATATGTTGTTATAATATTACTCAAGATGAAATCTGGTTATAGTTTCTATCAACAGTTGTGGAAGCTCGTTGCTTTTCAAACACAGAAACTTGTATGGCCAACTTGAAACTGAAATGAAAATTTATTCTCTTTGCTAGGAGCTACCCGAAAAAGAATATAATTTAGACATCACCCATCCTTATCAGTATCAGAACTAAAATCTTCAATTTTCAAGACCCCAAATCCAGTATCTACCTGCTGGACACCAAGGAGCTCGAAGTCCACAACCAGGTCCACAATCTGCTCCACATTTGGCCACTGGAATGCACGTTGACCTTGGCCCAAATCCACAATTTTGAAAGTAAGGACCACAACCAGGACCATTAGATACGCAACCGCCACAAACTGGACCATAAGGTCCACAGCCAGGAGAACACAGAGGAGCACATCCTGGTCTACAACCGAATTGACCTCCACAAGCTCCACCACAACCCATTTGTCCACGAAATTACGTTAACACAATCAATTTTGACAACTATGATGACAGATAACTACTTTTCTTTAATCAAAATATTTTTCATAACGCATGAAGTAGTAGAACGATTGATGAAACTGAAGTTAATTAACTCATCCTATATCTAAGTGAAACTGCTTCGAATAGCCTATGGAAGATAACGAATTCCAAAGCAATCTAATAAATCAATTTAATACAACTATACAAAAAATTTTATGACCTTCATAATTCCCAGCGGAATAGTGCAGAAGCTGTTGGCAACATATATGGTTATTTGATACATCTTGGAACCCTTAGAATAATTTCAACCTATTCTCACTCGAACAAAGTACATTAGATCCAGATTCTCTCTGTTGGAATTTATGTGCATATAATCGTTCAAGTTATTGAGGTCTTAAGAATATAATATGGATGTTTGGCGTAGTACCTAGATCATTGTGATTGAAGATGTATTGTATCATTATTCTATTACTTCTTGAAAAGTACTTGCAGTAAGGTATAATTCAATGTTTCTTAAGTACAAGCATAAGTCTACCTTCTTTCTCTCTAACAGCAGGGTGCTTGGAGTGGTCTGCCCTAGGAAGGAGCACGAGATGAATAAAGAGTCCCTACATTCACACTGACTGTGAATTGTTTAGGTGAAAATAAATGTATGAATACAACGACATCATGGTCAGATAGCTATCGTCTACTACCTCTATTGCTTATTTTGAACACTTCACTTTAGACAGCCCATCAGAAGTATCTACGAAAAGAGTTTATCGATCAATTTCAAATTAGAGTAATAGGGTATTGATCTGCAATTTTCAGAGCGGTTCGACTTCCTGTTTTACTAGACATCAACTACCACAATGCTATTTCAAATGGAATGGTGCACCTCTCAATTTCATTTATTGAAGCATATTTTACTCGAAGCATCTTTTGTTAAGGCATGTCCTAACTTGAATTAACCACCATTTTCATCAAAATTTTTGAAATTATAGTGACATCTTTCTGCCCAAATAGTTCAACTCATATTGGAGTAAGTTTATAACTTTTTTCTAAGAGTAACGAAAAAAGTATTATCTCTGAGGACAATTCACTTTCTGATGCTATTCTATATACATGGTACTCAAAAATCACTTCTCAATCAAGATAGTTTATTTGCTACAGAAACAAGGTCGGCGATAGAATGGACCTCTGAGGTACTCATGCTTGCAACCTGAAACAATCAGATGTTATACCATCGATCAAAACCTGTATTAATTTTTTCTGAAGAAAGCAAGTTTATTTAACAAGGTACATGCTAAACCCTATCGAAGGCCTTAGAGATGTCGAGGACTATAGGTTTAGATCCCCCATGCTTTTCCATAGTTGATATACAAGCATGAGTGACGCAGGCGAGCAGATCTCCTATCAATCTTCGCCTGCGAAAACCATACTGACGGTCGTTAATAATTCCCTACAACTCAGGATATTTGATGACTTCATCATTTATGACTCTTTCTATCTTTTTGGATGAGAAGATATTCAAGCTGCTCGCAAAAATCTGGCTTACATAAGAAATCTGAAGCAGACGGTTGAATGGGTGCCAGTTCGGGGGCACAATTTCTCAGAACGATTGGAGGTCTAGACTAACTGCCTTCTTAAAGTTGAATCTAGTACATAATTCTTCGAGAACAAGAGAGCAAAGTGATCGGCTTTCTCTTTCGGAGATGATGCTATACTTCCGACTGACAGTCTTCGCCATAAACCAGAATTGTCTTGTGCTGCTTACCTGTTCAAGGAGTTTATTAGTTACCCTTTCCATGAAATTGAGATTTGTTCTTGCAGTTGTCAGTTTGCATACTTTTCGTATTCGTACGAAGATTGTTCTGGTTTCCTCTGTTGGCTTTATCTTCCATGACTTGTAAGCTCTGTTCTTGGCTGCGGATGCTCTTTCGCAGTCTTTGTTGAACCATGGCTTTTGTGCTGTTCTTCTTTTCATGGGATGACGGATATAGAGATCCATTGCCGCATGAATGATTTCTATAACACATTCAGTGTACACATTGATGTCAGGATCTGAAAGGCAAACAGCACGAAAAGAATTCATCACAATTAGCACGGTTATAGTGCCAAATGCGTCTGAGTGGCTTAGGTTCTTGGTTAAGCGGCAACACAATGGTTCCAGTAGCAGATATAAGATTGTAGTCTGAGTTGCCTGCGATGCTGAAGGTTGGGTGATCAGGTATTCTTGTCGGTTCGTCGGTTAGCTGCGTTAGATTATGATCTTTCCGCTTCATCTGTTCTGGTGGAGTGGCGGAGCCAGTTGGTGTTGTGAACGTTGAAGTCACCCAGAACAATGACCTCAGCTGCCGGATGATGTGTCTGAATCCAATCGATCTTATCACCTAGATACTAAAACAGTCCAGGGTAGTAATTATCGATTGGCGCCAACTAACATTTCCATTTTTTTGTTGAGAAATACGTTTTCATGAAAACCACTCGGCACCGGTTTCGGGAATTGGGCACTACACTCTGCCATACTGATGGTACTAATTTATAACAGTTTTTTCACTTTTTTGACACCTCAATAATTGAAATTGAGACAGGAGACAAAAGGTTCTAACTTTATCAATATAATCCTAATAACCTTCTAAAGAAGCGCACTCGACATGCAAGTTGAATATCAAAACCATTCACGTGGCCCCATGCTCTTTTCTAATTGCATAGGTTAGATTTGCTGCTATTTGATACCAACTCGATTCTGATTTGTCCACTCTCGAATATCACTCTGTATTTTGAAGGCTAATATCTCATGGATTTGTTATTTTCTGCAATAATATGTTATGTTATACCAATTGAGGCTGAAATTTATGAATTTAGTGTTGTGCATATCTCATTTATGACAGAAAGTGTATTTGTCCATTTTTGAAACCAGGGGAATTCATATGTATGTATTTATAACCAGATTGAAAACATGAAGCACATTTGAATTACGGACGTACATAGCAATCTTACGATGCCTTAAATGATTTTAATTAATACTAAATAATAGATTTTGAGAATGAAAATTGATAAGAAATGTTAGGAAGTAGACCTTTCGAACGCTTCTGGAAGATTGCAAACACTGAAATGCAAACATCTACTAAACATGGATAAAATTCCTATTCCGTTCAATGTACTCCATAGTTTGTAAGATTTGTCATGCCCTGAATGGTTTGTCGAAAGCGTCTAGTAATAGGATTTATAAAGTATGAATGATGGAGCCAAATAGAATCAGACTTAGTGCACGATGATCTCCTGATGATATATCCTATTTTCTATTCAATATCCTACAATTGCTGAGGAGTCACACCGACAAAGATACCAACAGAGCATGTCATTGAATTGAGATATGTATCTGTTGGTAATCAAATTAGACAACATCTCTTATGTATGAGATTACCATACACAAACATCCCAAAACAAAAAGTTACTATATGCGAGATTTCGCTATGTGTAGACACATCGAAAAAAATTATTTTTCAAGGAACGATATTCAACCTTTCGTAGAATGTTAAATATCCTTCCTTCAAGGAGCTAGTTTTCCGATCTACTCTTCATAATCACCGTTAACCAGGGCCACAGGAACAATGGACTGCAGTTTCGGTCCCGTTTGACCTCTTCAGCTGATCGCTTCTGTCTGATACGCGAGTGTCGCATGGCGGTATGTTATCGAACTAGTGTGAGCACTTTACGTTTTCCGGTTTCATCTGCTCTTTCTTTTCACCGTTTCGCGGGGCGTTGGTGAGGTAGCCTCTGTTTCAGTTCGTTAGGGCGCGCAGTGATATTTACATTATTTCGTTCGCTCCAACGAATTGAGATGAGTAGGTCACGGCATAGCCTTGTGTTACGAATGGGTAGACAATCTTCATCTGTTCTTTTGGAGTGGCGGAGCCAGTTGGTGTTGTGATCGTTGAAGTCACCCAGAACAATGACCTCAGCTGCCGGATGATGTGTCTGTATCCAATCGACCTTATCAACTAGATACTAAAACAGTCCAGGGTAGTGATTATTGATTTGCGCCAACGAACATTTCTATTTTCTGTTGAGAAATACGTTTTTTTGATGAATCAGCTGGCACTGGTTCTGGAAATTGAGCATTACACTCTGCTATACTGATGACACTAATCTATAACAGTTTTTTCACTTATTTGACACCTCAGTAAATTTAATTAACACTGCAGACAAAAAGGTTCTAACTTTATCAATACAATCCCAATAACCTTCTAAAGAAGCGCACTCACCATGCAAGTTGAATATCAAAACCATTCACGTGGCCCCATGCTCTTTTCTGATTGCATAGGTTGGATTTTTGACAGAAAGTGTTTTTGTTCAATTTTGAAACCTGGGGAAATTCGTATATATTTATTTATAACCAGATCAAAAACAAGAATCACGTTTATATTATGGACCTACATAGCAATCTTACGATTCCTAACATGCTCTTAATTAATACAATATAATAGATTTTGAGAGTGAAAATTGATGAGAAATGTTAAGAAGTAGACCTTTCGAACGCTTCTGAAAGATTGCAAATAATGAAATGGAAACATCTACTGAACATAGGTAAAAGTCCAATTCCGTTCAGTGTACTCCATAGTTTGTAAGATTTTTTACGCCCAGAAATAGCGCGTTCGACCAATTATGACGATGGATTGTCGAAAGCGTCTAGTAATAGGATAGATTAAGTATGAATGATACGGACAACTAGAATCAGACTTAGTGTAAGATCATCTCCTGTTGATGTACCCTGGTTTCTATGCAACATCCTATCAGCGCTGAGAAGTCACACCGACAAAGATACCAACAGAGCATGTCATTGAATTAAGATGTGTATCTGTTGGTAATCAGATTAGACAATATCTCTTATGTATGAGATTACCAAACAACTTTCAAAATTGATATATTAACAATAGTACTTAAAAAAATTCAATCATATACCTGACTTTCTTGAAACATTTTATGTCAAATATATCTCACAAACATGGTAGAATGAATATTTGCTAACAAAACAGATGTCAGATCAGAATCACCAACGGAAGAAAAACACTTCGAAATTCCAAAGAAAATTGATCTCAATGATGCCATCAGCGCTAAAAGGAAATAAAACGTTGGAAATAGGAAAAATGCAATTCTCCTAATTCGCCCTGAATGTCTTTTTTAGCCGCATCAAGGCAAAACAATAAGCCGCTCGCCGGGCGGCCCCCAATATCCTCAATCATAAGCGTCGTATTTGAAAAACACATCTAAAAGCCACTTAGGGTTTTTATTCTGGTAGGTTCGGTATTGCTAAACTGCAATCAACAGCAGATCCAGATGTGGCTCGATGAAAAACGGCATGATGATAAGGTTACGTATAGCGATGGCATGCTGCCAGTATTTTAAACACACATTCTCTAGCGAATATACGCATTCACCCCGTTTATGTAAGAATCCCAAGGAAGAATGGCATTCTCCTAAGCACATGTGTTGAAGCAAAAAGAAGGTTTATTAAAATACGAAAAAAACTTCATTGTTTCAATATTCGCATCGAAAATTTCCGAGTTTATGAAGCTTGTTGGACTTGATGGACTAGACATATGAGTTTGGGATATTGAAATATTTTCTTGAAAGGAACGAGAGTATTTATCCTTGCTATCGGGATTTAATCTTGAGAAATAGTTTTAGTATCGACATATGAAACAAATAAACAAGAAATAATTGTTATAATGAAAAGTTGTAGGATTATTAGTTAATATTTGGTATTCTGACGGTGTAATGTAAAAGAAATCAGGGAGAATTCTATATCCAAGATAATATCAAATGTGAGTAAAACTTCCTAAGCAATTCACAGAACTATTATCTGAATGACTCAGCCGGAATCAAATTGAGTAAAGAACAATTGTAGTCAAAATGTACCTGTTTTTCAATAATAATAATCTATATATATATATATATATATATATATATATATATATATATATATATATATATATATATATATATATATATATATATATATATATATATATATATATATATGAGAGAAATTCGTGTTAGTTACACTATTTATTACGATTGGCTTTGCGAACTGCAACCAAATTGATCTTCTGTTCGTAACCCTTCTTATTCATTTCCTGTAGATCTTGATCCCTTACAAAATAAAGAATCTCCCTGGGTGCTTTCGCTTTTACTTCGTGTGGCTCTAGTTTGTCGCTTGCCTGGTGTTTCCTCCAGTATTCTTTTTTGCTAGATTCTTCCCATCGTTCCAATTCCTGTCGTCTGTACGGCTTACTTAGACCGCAGATCGGTTCAGGTCCAGTGGGTGGGATTCCAGCAGCTGATTTGGCCAGTTCGTCAGCGGCTTCTCTTCCTTGTATGCCTTCGTGGTGGCCAGGCACCCACCACAGGAAAAGTTTGTTCCCCTCAGCAAGTTGCTTCAAGGATTGACGCCATTCCCAGACAGAGATGCTCTGATAACTGTAAGCGTTTAGAGGTTTTATTACTGCCTGACTATCCGTTAAAATGTAAATCTTTGCCCCTTTGAGTTTCTTTCGTAGTCCGTCCTGGCAGCAAAGGTTTACAGCAAGTGTTTCTGCTTGCATGATTATAGGAGTAGAGCCCATTAATCGTTTTGATCCGTCCGTGTACCAAATGGAGGATTTTTGGTCTAATTGATTTATTTTTCCCTTTACGATGGTGCGGTCTTCTATGACCACTTCGAAGGGTGTGTGAAAATCAAACTTAAGCGGCATTATATCCGATGGTTGTGATAAGATTTCTGGCGCTGTGTTACCCAGAATCCCCAGGTGTCCCGTTAGATCACCAGGTAATAGTTTTTTTGTGTCTTGGAGCCATAATGCCGTCATCAACGCCCCTTTTTTCAATTTTATATGAAGAGGAGGGAGATTTAGGATTACCTCCTCAATCTCCAATGATCTCCGGTTCTCAGTCCAATAGACTTTTTCCTATGAAGCCACCTCGAAAGTATAATCTATAAAACCAAACCTGCTGATTTGAAATACCTGATACAGAAATCGTCAATGAGTGTAACCAAATCACACCTGAAATAGTACATAATGTCCGTGAACGTTTCACCCAAAATTTGTTTATGTGAATGGAGGTTGGCGGCCAACAATTCGAACATTTAAGTTGAGTTTTAGTGACTTCAGTTTCGTTCATTTTATCGAGTAAGAAAGTACAACTTTTACTCGTTAATTTTCTCCTTTCGTTTATTCCCCTCTTTATTTTCAGCCATTGTATTAGTTTTTTTATCTATGACATTTGAAACCGGATGTCTCAAACGAGTAACTATCTTTCAAAAGGTGTTTATTCAGTGAAAAATCAACCCTTGTTTGATTACACAGCTCTACAAAAAAAAATTTTTCTATTGTTGCCCTGGATATCATCGCAAATTTTTATGTTTTCAAGTGCCCAGATTACGAATATATTCATGAAAGTTCTCAATGTGCTCGTATTTTCATGATTTTTGCATTTCTTATATTTTGAACAATTATAAGCTTGTTAGAAATAAAATTTAATTTTCCAGTCATGATTAGGCTTCTGCGCAACTTTTTCGCGCATACAAACATCACCTGATCCCAACTCTCAGACCCCTTGCTCCACAGAACAGCTGAGATCTCAGTTATTTGACAATATACACGTAAATCTGGATAAAGTGTCATGGATTAATATTTTGTTTCAATTACTGAATGTCCATTCTTATATATTTGTCATCTAGTCTAAAATAAGAGTTTGTCACGAAGAAAGTGTAAATATTGTAGTGATTTATTTCATTATATTTGCGGTGTTTATATACCAAAAACAAAAAGAAATATCACAGACTTTGTCAAGGAGACTTATGTTGAATATTTTGGTTTCAAAATGGACAAATTAGGTGAACCATGGGTTCCTAATAAAGTTTGTAAGTCCTGTCTTGAGTCTTTACGGTTGTGGAAAAAGGTGAACGTTCTGGATTAGACTTTGGTATTCCTATGATCTGGATGGAGCCTACGAATCATTTAGATGATTGTTACTTTTGCGTAGTAGATGTTAAAGGTTTTAATCGAAATCAAACGTGGAGATACCCAGACTTACAGTCTACGAAATGTCCGGTTCTACACAGTGAAAATCTCCCTCGGCCCATATACATTTCAAAAGTAATTCGCATGCCCTCAGAAACAATGATGTTACCAAATTCACAGAAATCGGGACCATCTACTAGTGGAAGTGAATGGGAAGGTGAAACATCTACGCCTAAGTTACTTGCTCAAAATGAACTCAGTGATTTAATACGTGATCTCAATTTATCTAAACAAGGATCAGAACTGTTAGCCTCAAGATTGAAAGAAAAATTTTATTGGCACCAACAGTAACAATTACAACATACAGAACGCGAGAAAAGAGTTATTACAATTTTTAGTGAAAATGAAGGATTAGTGTATTGTAATGATATCGCGAAGCTGCTTATAGACATGGGCTTAAAAGAGTACAAATCTACTGAATGGCGCCTTTTCATTGATAGTTGCAAAGAAGTTTAAAATGCGTCTTATTGCACAATGGAAATAAATTTGCATCAATTCCAATTGCCCATTCAACGAAACTCAAAGAAGAATATGAAAATGTAAAATTAGTTTTAGAGAAAATTAAATACTCTGAGCATCAATGGCCGATCTGTGTGGACTTAAAATGGCTAATTTTTACTTGGCCAACAAAGTGGATATACAAAATACCCTTGCTTTATTTGTATGTGGGATAGTAGAGCAAAGCAACTTCATTGGGAACAAGATGTTTGGCCTGTAAGAAATTTCTTAACTGTCGGTAAAGCCAACGTAACAAGGAGCCGCTGGTGAGCAGAGACAAAATCATACTTCCACCATTACATATTAAGTTGGGTATGATTAAGCAATTTGTAAAAGCGTTGAACAAAGACGGAAATTGTTTTAATTACATTTGCAGAAAATTTCCGAAGCTTAGTATGGAGAAATTGAAAGGTGGAATATTTGATGGTCCTCAAATACGGCAATTGATGAACGACTCAGATTTTATCAAAGTTATGACTGTTCCGGAAAGTAAAGCTTGGAAAAGTTTTTTGTTGGTTGTCGAAAATTTCCTAGGTAATCATAAAGTAGCAAATTATGAAGAAATTGTGCAAAATATGCTGACAAACTTTCAGAATTTAGGAGCAAATATGAGTATTAAGTTACACTATCTCCGCAATCATCTAGATAAATTTCCGGATAATTTAGGAAATTATAGTGAGGAACAGGGAGAGCGGTTTCATCAAGATCCAAAAGTGATGGAAGAAAGGTATCAAGGTCGATGGGATTGTCACATGATGGCAGATTACTGCTGGTCTTTGAAAAGAGATTGTCCTCTGAAAAATTATAGAAGAAAAGCTCATAAAAGGCGTTTTATGGAAATATGAAATATATTTTCGACATTTTCCTCTTTATTTACTTCGATGTATCCGAATTTCTCAAAACATAACTGACATTATAAATATATCTGTTATTTTGTTTCTTGTTTTACGATTTTTGTTATGTAAAATGAAAATAAAGATTTAAAAAGAAATCAGAGCAAATCCTACAAAATCATTGATAGTTTCACGAATTATGTGCATAAATAGACCCAAAATAATTTTCATATCTAGGGCAACAAAACCATTGTAGACTAGTGTTACTGGTCAAAGATAGATTGTATACCATGCATTGCATCTTGAGTCACTTTTCCTATTTGCATCCTCTGACTCCTATGGAACTCAATGAGAATGGAATTATTGCGAGCAGTCATGAAGGCAATCGAAATTCTTCACTTGAAAGGTATCACTGTATCGCTGCACTAATACTCCAATAGTCTTAGGGCGATAGTCTTCTCTATTTTTCAGTGGCTCACTATGTATCTTCTACAGTTTTCAATCAAGAATGAAAATTTTTTCAAGGGTGGTCACCCCTGCTCTAGGGGTTGAAATTCGAGATGAGCATGGTACTTGATGATGACTGCCATTGATCAGCATGGATCTGTTCCATTTAACCTCACTGAAACTTGAATAGTCTCAGGGAAGTAGTCTTCCCTATCTTTCAGTTGCTCACCCTGTATCTTTTACAGTTTTCAATTAAAAATGGAAATTCGTTCAAGGCAATGTACTCAAAAATACCGCTTTTCTTTTGAGTCATCACTCGACCCATCTTTCCAATTCAAAATGTTCAAGGATTGCAACCCCCGCTTAGGGGGTTGATGTTTCAGTATTGTACCCCAAAAGATGTCCCCCTTAAAACAAAATTGACATTTTTTGCGTTTTGATCAGAAATGATAGAGATATACAGGGGTATCTTTTAATTCCTAGGGATTTCCAAGAATGTATATTGAGTTTTTCAATAGAAAAATATATGATCTGAAATTTTGGTTGAAATCATGATTTTCTTCAATCAAATGGTTCGAGTGATTAGAGTTAGTTTTCTTATCGATGAAACAACGATAATGTTCATTCTAATATTGAAATGTCTACAATGATTAGGATTTAGATGTGAGTGGAACTTCTCCAGTAAATGTTCTGAATTATGGTTAATTTTGCCAACATATGTGAGACTACTTAATTCCTTTCACATAGAAGAAACCAACTTTCAAAATAATTTGAATTCACTATAAATCATATTTATTTGTAGAAACTACAAATTCGCCACGTTTTAAGCAGAGGCATGAACAACTCGAACTATCCTTCACTCAAAAAATCTCGACCATTAATCATTGCTGAAAAGTTCAAAGAGTGTCGGAAATTTTTCATCAAGGCTTTGGAAATCAATCATTACATCATTTCAAAACGGCTGTCCTGTTCGTATTGTTAATTAACCCTTTCAAATTGTGTCGAACACTATAGGATTACCGTCCTACAAATGACTCAGCTCTATATTTTGAAATTTGAGGTAGACGTATATTTGGAGGTTACTCGAGAAGTAAATTACTTCATCGAAGTTACATGCAAACATTTTGCATGACAAAAACCAGAAATAATATTTTCAAGGTTCATTTCAATTAACTATTTGATTCAAAACAAATTATTCTCTAAATGAAATATTAGAACTATTTAATTACATTTTTGTCGTTTTATGACAGACATAAAACATATAGTCAATTCAGAGTTATCGATAGAACAAGTTGTCCAAGAATATATTGAAAGGGAGGAAAAATTGTTTCTGAACGATGAAAACAGCCTTGTTACAGAAAAATCTCTTTGTGGGCAGGCTTAGATACTGAAAAAATGCAATTAATTCATCAAAAGCTGTTCTTTTCTACAAAGATCGCCTTTACTCTGCTATCGTTCAGTATTTTGGTTCAGTATCTGAACCAAGCTGTCGCTGTCAGTGATCATTTTCCACGACATGCATGAGCAAACTCTGAATACCAGCCAACCTCCGGCCTTATCTGACCATACCAGGGAAATATGGAATTCCCCTAGCATCTCCCAACTCTTGGGATTTCAATGGATTTAATCCAAACCCATACTAGACGGTGGCATTAACCTCGATCCTTCTTTTTGAGACAACCATGGAGGTGGGGAAAATACTTCCAACAACAACTTTGTCAATACAAAAGGATATTGTGGAAAGCAAGTGATCTCGGTTTTGGAATGAGGTGAAAAACTTCCCAAATCTTGGGATTCCAATGAATCCAATGAAAATCCTCCTTCTGGGACAACCATGGATGTAGAGGAACCACTTCCACGCACAACTTTATCATTACCGACAGACTTGGAAGAAAGCTAGCTGACTCTGTTTTTATGTGAAGGTATAAGCCCCGATGGAACTGTTCAGGTGCAATGTTCTCGGAAAATGAGGATATTCTTATCCGATTTGGAGTGGGGATGTGTTTATTCCTGTTGTAAAGGAGGTAAAATAACCAGACGTTATAATAGACTGTAAAAATTTGAAGAACTCGCAACAGGAAAACATTATACCCATAGCTCGATATCTCCTATTGAATTTTCGAATGACGTGAGGAAGGAAATGCTGATTTACTCTAAAACAACTTCAGTAGATATTGTGAGACTACGAATCACTTATGTCTGCATTGATCGGAAGAAACGTAGATTCAAAAAGCAATTCTGACTGAAGCGCCTGAATAACAGAATACGACATGCATGATAATCACTGAAGCGTCCACTCTTCACCTACCACAGCCATAAAACTGATCCTGGACCTTGCTTTTCTTCACCAGGTAATTTGTGTACATACTCCACCAACTTCTCTGGAATTGGTCAGATATATCAGCTCCGTGTCTGGCACTTTACAGGTTGAAATTATGGTATATATAGAAAAACCCAAAACCAACATGAGGCTCCTGCTTCTGATTACCATTCCTAGCCGAGAAAATGGCTCACCTCGAGGAATCATCTACTACGGCCCAAGAATCAGTTGGTGCTAGTATATATGGCCGAAGAGGTTCCAAAGAACAGTCTGTCCGTCTTGGCAAAAACATGAAATTGTCTTTTTTGAAACACATATGTTCGCTATTGATCAATGTGCTAACCTTCTGATCACAGTTTATTGACAGGAAGGTCAATTAAATTAATTACAGTTGACCAAATTACATTGGAGGCATAGATATCCGAGAGTGATCGGTGTTTATGGTGCAAGAATGTCGTTCAACCTTTGTTAGGGATTGTGAGAGAGAAACATACTTTGTCTGGAAGGACTGTCTTAGAATTCACTGGGTCAGAGGCTGGGTTCGGAATTCCCCTGCAGACTCCTCTATTTTCCAGTAGCTCACTCTGTATTTTCTACAGCTTTCAATCAAAAATGAAAATTCGTTCACAGGGATGCGGACAAAACAATACCTTTCTTTCGAGGTATCACTCGACCCATCTACCCTCCTCCAAATTCTCAAGGGTGGTCACCCCTGCTCTAGGGGTTAAAATTCGAGATGAGGATGGTACTCGATGATGACTGTCATTGATCAGAATTGATCTGTTCCATTTTACCTCACTGAAACTTGAATAGTCTCAGGGAAATAGTCTTCCCTATCTTTCAGTTGCTCACCCTGTATCTTTCACAGTTTTCAACTAAAAATGGAAATTCGTTCAAGGCAATGTAGACAAGGATACCATCTTTCTTTGAGTCATCACTCTACCCATCTTCCCTATTCAAAATGCTCAAGGATTGCAACCCCCGCTAAGGGGGGTGATATTTCAGGCAGGTATTGTACCCCAAAAGATGTCCCCCTTAAAACAAAAATGGACTTGTTTTTGCGTTTTGATCAGAAATGGATATCTTGGGCGATATAGCCTCTGTTTAGTTTTTGTTGAAGCACCCTGTATAAGTCTATCCGTGTTGTAGTTTGGATAAGATGCACCGAATGCTACAGCAGTAAAATCTAACGCAACGCAAAGATCCTTCTGGAAACAAATGCAATTGTCCGAGAAAGCGGACGAAAAAAGCTAACATCTGAAACCAACAAATATTATTGTATCAGGTTTCAAAACCTCTTTGAAATTGTCCTTTCAGTCGAAGCAATATCGTGAAATTAGACGAGAAGGCCTCTTAGTCGTCTGGCTTAAACGCGGCCGTTTTCGCAATGTAGAATATCAGACGAATTTCCTTTCTTATATTCGAAATAAATGAAATTCGGTGAGATGGATGTCGGAATCAAAGGCTGGATTCTGCAGACGACGGATCAGGAAATTCAGTTTTATGGATTTCTTATGCTGGAGCTCAGACCGCCTACGAGAAGACGCTGACTAATTTTAATTAGGATTCTCGTGCATGGTAAGAGTTTTTGAAGGTTCAATAATTTAATTAATATATGTAAAATTTTCACAAGAGCCACTTATGTCATCCTGAAATACTGAGTGGACAGAAGCCTGGCTACTTAGCGAAAAACTAAGAAAGTTTTTCAATTTGAAGTGGTTGAAACCATAAACGTTGGTTTCTAACTAGCATATTGTTCGAGCTTCAGATTCATTGTGAAACTCAGTAGTGTTTTCGGGCCAGATATCCAGTTTCTCGTCACACCGCAAACCTGGCACCCATTTTTCCAGGAAAAAGAATCCAAGTTTCATCGAACTAAACCATTAAATGCATTCTAAGGCGATTTTAAGATTAATTAGATATTAAGTGAGAGCTGAGTAGTCGCCTTTGCGACTTACTAATCCAATCGTGGCAAACTATACCTTGAATTCAACCCACAAGTTTCTAACTTCTAATGAATGTGAGAAGATTATCCATATTCATATTCATATTTATATATCCATTTATGCTTTGCCAAGAACAATTGAAGACACGAGTGGATGAAGGTGTTATGTTACATTCTTAAAATAATCAGTTTTTCTGCATGGATGAAGATGTTATGAACCTATTTTTCACATAACACTATCAAACATCCATAATTAGTATTATCAGTGCTGATTTCCCAATGAATGAATGAGTTACGTTACACTTTTTATTATCGTGGACTTATGCACTATCTCAGCTGTTAGCTGGATATAATTTCCCTTTCCCAGATTTAGCAATCAAAGGGAATAGGCTCGATTACGATGACAGGACCAATATCTATTTCATCGAGGTGCCACATCTGCTTGATCTCAATAGCAAGATCTGTGTATTTGGAATTTTTCTCCTGGAACTTGTTCGGCACGTTGTTATTATTCGGTATGGCGACATCCACCAGCATTGCTGTTCTGGCTCTCTTATCATACACCACTATGTCCGGCCTATTATTCGTTCCCATTCATCGTAGTATAATCTGATAGAGTCATTTTCCAATACGGGCGCCGGCTGATACTTGAATATGGCTGGAAGGTGTCAGAAGTCCGTACTTGTGTGCAAGTTTCTGGTGGATAATGTTGCACACTTGATTATGCCTGTGAAGATACTCCGTATTGGCCAGTTGTTCGCATCCGGACGTAATATGCTGTATAGTCTCCGATCTTATATGGCATTTTTTGCACTTATCTGTTTGTAATGTTCCGTCCTCCATTATGAATTTTTTGTAATTGTTTGTAGCGATAACTTGGTCTTGGATGGCCATAAGAAATCCCTCTGTTTCTGCGAATAATTCTCCTTTCATCAACCATTTGTTGGAGGCTACTTTGTCGATGTGTGGTTGATTAATCTCATGGTGATGTCCAAGCAATTCCTTTCTGAACCATTGCTCTTGTTTTTCAGTATCTGATAGGAACGGTAGATTCAGCAGATCATCTCTGGTAGCAAGATTTAGTGGTGTATATCCCCTATCAGCCAACGATACCACACTATGGAGGTCAGAAGTGAAAGCTTTTGAGAGGAGTATTCTCTGAGATTTTTTATCTGTTCGGTGTGTAAATTGACAACATCTATTAATGCGCGTCCTCCTTCTTTCCGCTTCAACGTTGTTCGTATCACAGACGATTTTGGATGATGATTGTTGTACTTTATCAGAATCGTTCGGGTCTGCCTTTGAATATCATCCAGCTCTGTCTTAGTCCATCTGATTATTCCAAATGAGTAAAGCAACACTGGAATGGCGTAGGTGTTAATTCCCTGACTAGATTCCCCGAGTTCAACATCGATTTCAGCACAGACTTCAGACGCTGACTGTATTCTGAACGAATCTTCTCCTTCGATTGTTTTTGGTCTAGCAATCTGGCTTCCTGTTTCCCGTCACACCGCAAACCTGGCACCCATTTTTCCAGGAAAAAAAAATCCAAGTTTCATCAAACTGAACCATTAAATGCATTCTAAGGTGATTTTAAGATTAATTAGATATTAAGTGTGAGCTGGGTAGCCGCCTTTGTGACCTACTAATCCAATCATAGCAAACTCTACCTTGAATTCAAACCACAAGTTTCTACCTTCTAATGAAGGTGAGAAGTTTATTCATATTCATATTCATATTTATATATCCATTTATGCTTTACCAAGAACAATTGAAGACACGAGTGGATGAAGGTGTTATGTTACATTCTTGAAATAATCAGTTTTTCTGCATGGATGAAGATATTATGAACTCATTTTTCACATAACACTATCAAACATCCATAATTGATATCAGTGCTGATTTCCCAATGAATGAATGAGTTACGTTACACTATTTCACAATTCTCTCATGGAAGAAGGTGATATGGGGATATACCTCATTCATCCATTAGCACTTTGGTATGTGTTTATCTTGTTGCCTGAATGAAAGTGTTATGTGACGTACATAACGCCTTCATCCATGCAAATGTAACATACGGTTACCTGGTTGCCTGAATGAAGGTGTTTTGTGATGTACATAACGCCATGGGAGTATTATTTACTCTCTGAGATTGTGTCGTGTCAGTTTTGAGGTTACTAGTTGGATCACGGTTTCAATGTTAGCATTTCGTTGTAATATCTTGAGAATTTTATGTACGAAAAACAACTCAAAATGACTTCTAGAGGTGGACTAATGCTGAAGTTAGCGATTGAGCAAAAATTATTTTCGAACAGAATGTGCAAGATAAGGTAGTTTGTGTAGCTTCTACGGAGAGTTCTAACCTCAATACAAAATCAACAATAGGTAAGTTAAATCTGCATTGCAGTTAATTATATGTCAATGTATAGTATTTTACGCTACAATTACCTTCTTGAACTTGTCACTGCTCCTACAATGAACTTTGATTGTAGAAGATGCAAATTTTGCTTAATTCAAACCTAACTTAACAGACCAACTCTAAAATATGTATCTACTGCTAAATGGGAAGTTGATTTTTTCCTTTGTGTTTTTACAGATAGGACATCGACATCAGTAGCTTTTTCTCAAGAGCCGCTATCTACACAGTTGTCATCAGTAAGCGGATTCTCCTTACCACATGAATCCCTCAGAACTGAGGATCCTTGCCTCAAAGAAAAATCTGATTCAGCTAAGGGCGAGAATAGTATATATTCACATAGTAGTTGACGTATTCCGTTTGTGTTTTTTCCAGAGTGTAAGGAAGACGATTTTTATTTCTCGGACAGTGATGGCGATGCAGAATATACTCCAAACAATGAAGACTTTAGTAGTCCCTGAGATAACATTGATGAAAATGATGAAGATGAAATCAGATGCATGCAAAAGAAAATGTGTATCGAAAATACAACCTCTTCAATTTTGAGAAATTCTACAGAAAATAACTTAAAAAATATTCCCAAGGACCCAGTTGATATGAATAATGAAGTACATTGTTTGGAAGAAAGGAATATTTAAATAAATAGGAAACGAAAAATATTCCCTCCCAAAGAAATCCGTTCCAAGAAGCCAAAGCGCGATCCAGATACATGGAAAAAACGTAAGGCAGATTGAGATGGAGCAAAAGGAGAGGAATATATCCTATAAGAATATTCTTGTTCCTAAAAAGGAACCAAAAATGGGTATCTGTAGGGAAAAGTGTAGGCTATTATGTAGTACACGTTTTTCAAAAGAAGATAAACTGACACTTTTTAAAGAGTTTCACAAACTTGACACTAACTCAAAAAACGCATTATTATTTAAGTCAATTTGAAAAAAAAAATTATTGAGACAACGAAAAGATGCAATGAAACATAAAACAGCATCCTACGCCTATGATGTCACAACGAATGGAAGTAATGAAAGAGTATGTAAGGAAGCTTTGTGTTCTTTATATCAGAATGGAAGAAAGAAAATTGATCTTATACGAAATCGATTGAAAAGTGGTTTTTCAACCCTTCCCTCAGACAGCCCGGGAAAGCATTCTAATAGACCGCATAAAATAGACCAAGAAGTTAAGCACTTTGTTATGATGCATATAAGACGATTTCCAGTGTGTGATCCCACTTCTCTCGAAATAGGAACCCACATAAAAAACACTTTTCTCCTCTTTTAAACCCGAGTGAAATGTATGAGCTATATTTGGAGGAGTGTAATCAACAAAAACCGACTGAAAAATGCAAATGCAAATGAAGAAATTCTCTTATTCCAAGCTTTTTGTGACAGAATTCAATTTGTCATTTGGAAATCCAAAGAGCGATATTTGTACTACTTGCGATGGCAAAGAAAATTATACAGCAGCAAGTAATGCACTCAAAGCAGATAAAGAAAAAGCTAGAGTTATGGGTAACACAGTTTTCATTACAATAGATATGCAGCAAACTATGCCATTTCCCAAAATAACTACCTCTAAGGCATTTCATCTCCGACAAATGTGGTTTTACAATTTTGGGATCCATATAATTGCAGAGGAAAAAGAAAAAGCCTACTTCTGTACCTGTACTGAAGATATGGCAAACAGAGATTGTGTGGAAACATGCAGTTTTCTACTCAGATACATTGAAATAAATGAAAGTATTGTCGGAAAATACCACTTGATCATCTGGTCTGATTTTTGTGTAGAGTATGGATCCTATTTATATAAAGAGTTATATGACGAAATGGTTCGTGTTAAATATGGGACAATTTCTGATGAAAAGAAACAGAATCTCCTGGAGTTACTCAAATTTGTGAAGCCAGAATATCTTATGAAGAAATTTTGGAAAATTAATAATTTGTTGGTTTATCAAGTTTCAGTTCCAACCTATTTGTTGTTAGCCTAAAATTCATAACTTTTTGAATAACATTCCTTTCGGCATAATTCTGTTGTTTCAGTTTTCAAACATTTTTGAAGTGGATGAAGGTGTTAAGTACACTTTTTCTCAGTTTTCCAAAACTAATTATATATTTTTTAAAATAACTATTAGCTGAAAGAAGAAACAGGTAATTCAGCTATACATTAAACAAAGCGATTTTTACAGAAAAATATTCAAAAAGTTAACATAGAAAAACTTTTACCTCAAAAATGGGACATCTTGTATTCCATTCTTATTTGAACTGTTCATCTCTTCATACGACCTTTTGACATAGTTTTGAGAGAAAAATAAAACACAATTTTTTTTTTTCAATTTTTATCTTTCGTTCTAGAAGGCCATGAACAGTGACAATTGGCTCAGCCCAACATCTCTTATCACGCAAATACAAGATTATATCTATGAATTTAATTGCTCATTTTTTAAGGGGTGTCAAAGTTAATATTAAAAGAGCCAAAAACGAAAACGAAATAATTATAATATATGTTCAAATATACCACCATTCTCACGAATATAATTTTGTACCCCAAAAGATGTCCCCGTTGACACAAAAATTGACCTGTTTTTGCGTTTTAATCAGAAATGAATATCTTGGTAGATATAGCCTCTGTTTAGTTTTCGTTGAAGCACCCTGTATACCCTGTATATTTGCGATACTAGTGGGGAGACTCAATTAAAATTTTTTCTCAAAATTGATTTTCCAGAAATAGAAATATTGAGCATTAAATATCTTCATAGGAATCTGTTTAAAGATAATATAGATAATATGAATGGCAGAATAAGTTGTTTGCTAATTCAGATGCTATGGGAATTTACTACTAACGAGATATATTAGAGGTTCAATGGTTATACAGAATACGCTCAGAGTAAAAGTTTGAAACATGAACATTTGTATTCATCTTAATCACATAGTAGAAAATTATCCAAAGGAATGGAAAGGTTTTCTTGAGGTTCCCCTCAATTTCAAGGTTCGATATATATAATAATTTTACTCAAGATTCTGAGAAAAAAAAACAGTTCATCTATATTTTTGGAGAAACCACCCTGAGGTTCAAAGAGAGAGTTGAAATGTGCTAAGGAATCTATACACTTTTGAAGTTGCGAGCATAAAAGTTTATATACAGGGTGTCCGTGAATTGCGTGTACAACGTTATACCATAGATTCTTCACCTCGAAATAAGTCGATTTAGGTCAACTTTCCTATATGAAAAATTTCTTCGTTTAGCCGCTAGAGGTCTCCAAATCCAAATTCTCATTCTTCAAATAATTCGAGAACGACTCGATCGATAGAAACCATATTTGGTATGCTTGATCGGATGGAATATTCACGTTTTTTAGTGACCCACTCAATGACCTTGACGTTTTACAAGTGTTCCTAAGAAGACAACGTGTTTTCAATCAACCATAATTTTTCAACTGTCTGCGTTTGGACAAAACTGTTTCAGACATTGAGTAGCTAGGCTTATTATTAAATTTTTTTGTCGCTTGAGAAATTTTGATATTATAAGATCTTAAAAAACGGTTTTCAATTTGATGATTTCATTTCATCAACCACCTAGCAAGTCAAAAATATCACATTTAACCATGTTGGCTTTGAATTTGTTAGCGACATTATTTTTTTGAAGAGAAAAAAAAAATCAATATTTTCAGCAAAGAATTATTTCAATAGAATATCAAAATCTGATCACACTGAAAAATCAAACAAAAATCATACTTGCAACATTTCATTCTCATTCCAATGAAAACATTCATGTTTCTAACTGATGCGATCATATCAAAACTCCAATTTCCAATTTTCATCGAGCGCTTGTCATCAAAAACGGAAAATCATGTTCGTGCCATTTCCAGTTCGACTGCATTTCTATAACTTTTAATTCCTCCCGTTGTTACTGGGATTAAAATGCACATTCTCATTCATTACAACCGGAAATAACATGGTTTGATGTTTTATATCCGCTTGAAAATAAAGTAATCCAGTTTGACATAGCAGACTCATTACACACTTCTGTATTTTGAATGAAAACGGACAATTTTCGACTATTATTAATGAAAGTCGTCAATCATCAAGAAATTTGTAAATATTAATGATCGGAAACTGACAGGAACAATGTCGAACATTTTTTTCGGCTAGTTCACCATGAATTGATTTTGATCGATGATCTTTCAATATTTCAAATTAACCCTTTCGTTTTCACTGTACGAGGAGTGATCAAAAATAATTCTTCGAATTTGTGTGTTTAATGTGTCATTTCTATTTTCGTAAATTCGGGATTGTTTGTCGCTCTATGGTAGAGAAAGAGTAATACAACTTTGGTAACTACTATAATACCAAAATGATCCCATGTTTGGTTTGGTATTTCATCTAGAAAATGTAAAAAAAAAGTTTTGTTTTGGATAAAGTGAAGAGAAATTTCATAAACATCATCTAAAGCATGCTCAAGAGGATTCGGGTCGGGAAATTGGGCAGACTAAAGTTAAATATTAATGCCACCCATTGTAGCAGCTGCTGTGTTACGTGGGGATCATTATGCCCCAAAAGGAAATTTGTCTCTATTTTTTTATGCGCACTTCCAAAGAATAGGCGAACTTGTTACATGAGTAGAAGATGTTGGACGGAAGCGAATTCCACAACTCACCGGCCCTGTAAACGAGGGAATTCTTATAGTAGGCGGTTCGAAGGATCGCTAAATGTACAGACTATAATGAGAACTCCTTGCCAGCCTAGAGCGTTGGCAAAACATGAGCCTTCCCGGAACAAGGTCTTTCAGCTCCTTGGAGCATCTTCCGTGATAGTATCTGTAAAACAGAGAAAGGTCAGCATTTTGTCTTCTGAGAGCCAGCTGTTGGAGATCGCGGGTGATCTCCGGGTGCTCGATAAGGCGCAGAGCCCGATTTTGCACACTATCCAACATCCGAAACGATATTCCAAAGCAGGTCAAATCTTCGCCTCATATAGAAGCAACAGCTGAGATGACGTGAACTATCGCTTGGCTCTGAAAAGAAATCTGAAACAGATGGTTAAGAATTAGTGGCAGTTCGGTAGCACACTTTCTCAGGTCGATTGGCGGTATTTCGTCTAGACCAACTGCCTTCTTTCAGATCAGCTGCTTGAGAGCCCATCTCACAGTACGGACTATGAACTTCATTTCTGCCATGGAAGAATTTGTAGGTAGAATGTTCGGTGGTATTGCGTTCGATGAATTCAGCACAGAATTCTTTGACAACAAGAGAGCAAAGAGATCGGCTTTCTCTTCCGGAGATGATGCTATACTTTCGTCTTCTCCGTCTTACGCATATTTGCAGAAATTGGCACTGACAGTCTTCGCCATAGATCAGAATTGTCTAGCCCCGCTTGTCTGCTCAAGGAGTTTATTAGTTACCCCTAAATACAGTGTATCATCCTTCAAACAGATTTTAAACCACGCAAGGTCGAGAGCGTCGCCTACCATCGTGTCCTCTCTCTGGCATGCAACATACGATCTGGCGAAAACATAGGGGCCCCCTTTAAACCCAAATCTCTTATGTAACTCATACCCATTAAAACCTAAATACGTTGTGTCAGTTGTTTGGCTTATTTGGGTTTCGGTTAGGGCCAGCACATGGGTTGGTGCATTTTGAAGATGCTGGTGGACTGCATCCACATTCACGTTCTTGTGCCCCTGTCCTCTGATATTGCAGAACTCTATCAAGAGTTTGCTTTCTTTTCTAGAACGTGAAGGATAGAGAGCTGAAGAATTTGATTAACGTAGAAGTTTGCATTCATAGATTATATTATTTAATGTATAAATACAACTGCAGGGGAGTCTTGAGAACATACACAGGGCTGATCAAAAAATCAAAAAAGAAGCATGAATGTGCAGTAATTTTACTGAGAGGAAATAAAGGTGACCGTCTTCGACGCATCCTCTCTACATCATGACCGACCGACATTCAAAGTCTACATACACCGGAAGGAATGAAATTACACACAAGGGCTGAAATACTGAAACACCTGGGGTAAAATTCCTTATCACAGGTTTTCTAATCGGCGGCATAGCAACCCAAAAGTCAAACGAACATGCTGACCGAACAAACTGGAACACAGCCTCAATTGTCAATACAGTGGAAAGGTATTGATGTGCAGTAATTTTTCCTGCTAAGCCTTGGGTTCTGCGGTAAGATCGTACATCAAATCGCCAAAGATATCAGACCAATTAGTCGAACCTCCTTCTTACTGAAGACCATGGAGAGACTAGTTAATCTGAAGGGGAATATCCAAGCGGAGTGCCTCCTACATTTCACTTAACATACCTACGAGCAAGGTGGATCAGTCAACTCAGCAATACACTCTGAAGTAGAGTATATTCAGAAAGAACTAGAGCAACGCGAAGTCATTCTTAGAATATTTTAAGACATAGAGGGAGCTTTGGACAACACACTTTGTAGGTCGATAGAGCTATAAATATTGCGCTTGCAGGAATTGGAATCATTCTGAATTGTAACTTGAAGGCAACATTACGTCGACACATAGTTTATTATTAAAAAGTACAAAATGAGTGCAGCGAAGAAATTTAAAATGTATCATTTTAATATAGATTGGAAGAAAGAATTTTTCTTTTGTATGGTGAATGACAAATGCATTGGTCCTATTTGTTTTGCGTCAGTTGCAATACCTAAGCGTGGTAACCTAGAGAGGTATCATAAAACGGTTCACAGAAACTACAAAAAGGATTTTCCGCCACAGAGTGCAGTGAGAAAGAACAAACCATGTTCACAAGACCAGCCAAACAATCAAAAGCTGCTACGATCCTTTAAATCTATCTCATATATTGGCGAAACACAAGAAACCATTCGAAGATGGATCGGTTGTGAAGGAAGCATTTATTGAAGAGGGTGGGACTTCCTTTGGAGTTTTAAAATTAAAACAGAAATCATATCTGCTATAAGAGAACTTCAGTTATCTCATCCGACTGTCACAAGGTGTATTGAAATCATGAGTCAGGACATGGCAGATAAACTAATATATGATATCATGAAATGTACATACTTTTCTTTACAGTTCGACGAATCCACCGATATGACCGACACTGCCCAGCTGTGTATTTTTATTTGGATGGTATTCAATGATATGTTGGCTAAAGAAGAGTTTTTGACAATCATTCCTGTGAAGAGAAGACCCGTGGCGAAGATATATATGACGTTTTCTTCAATTTCGTAAAAAACTACAAGATACCACTATATAAATTAGTGTGCATTTCAACCGATAGAGCATCGGCAATGACTGGAAACAAAAATGGTTTTGTAGCATTGTGTCGAGCTATTGAAGATTTCTCTTAATTTTTTTCATTTCATTACATTATACATCAATGAGTTTTTTGTTCAGAAGTTTTGAACACGGAGGAAATTATGGGCATTGCAACAAAAATTGTGACTTCCATCCGTGCACGTAGCTTGCAACGGCGGCTATTTAAGTTGCAGTTGGAAGATAGGAGTCAGCTGAACACACTGATTTAGTTCTTTACACGAACGTCAGGTGGTTGAGTCGCGGAAAATTCCTAGGAATGTTTCAATAATTATTGCCCGAAATAACAGCTTTACTAGACGAAAGAGGTGATGACACTCAGATGTTGAAAAACGAAAAATTGCTGACTGATTTGGCATTTTTGACTGACAACACAATGCACTTAAAGACCATTAACTTGGAGCTTCAAGGTGAAGGAAAAACTACTATTGAGATAATTATTATATTATAGAGAAGAACCTAACTAAAGCTAACCCAAATCTTGACTAAAATAATGTATATTGTAGGGTGTATCGTTTATGTACGACAACCCTGCATCACACATACTTGCAGCCTTTCAGAGTCGATCGTAAGTAGTCTAAAAATATTGAGGTAGATCGCCAGCAGTTCAAGTTTGAGCACCCTTGCTCTGAATTATAGTGTAATAATATTCATCAAAACGAATCGGCAAGGCAGATAATGATCCTTCAGATGCAGAAAAAACAATACAGAATTTACATAATTTTCATATTTCACTATATCTTAAACGAATGTCAATCTATCCTACGGGGATGACCAAGGAACCTCTAACACCAAAATGATGATTTGAAGCTGCAATGTATGATTCCAGAAGTATAAAGCAGTTCCTCTAGAGACATCCAAATAAAACGTTCTTTCGGTAAATAAAAATGAAATTCAAAATTTCCAACAGAAACATAAGTTATTGAATGACATTTTCAACTCGTTTTCTCGTTGTTATTATTCTTTTTTTGATGATCCCCAGGGAATATACCTCACCATATATTTCCTTCATTTCAAATCCAGTCTGGATGTCCAATCCTATTACTATATTCCAGCGATATTGTTTCTTTAGACGGCATTGCGAATCTCCAGATCGGATATATTGAATGGTTGACCGATTTTTCCGTTCATCCCGTTAATATTTCATCGAGCCTCATGAAAATTCCATTTCCCGCCGCTTTGAGAGATTTGAGAAGAATCCAAGCAGAAAAATGTTTTCCTTATAAATGAAACAACTCCTTGCAAAGTTAGAAGAGTTACACCGCTTGTATTTCCAAAGAAAGTATTTGAATAAGCTACGTTTAAATCTCTGTGAATACTCCTTGGGTGAACATTCTCTGTGTCCGAGACCATTACATCAAGGGAATGGGAGAAAACATAGAAATGATATTGTTTCCGCTTCGCTGACGTTTCTCTGAATTTTATGGATTCAATTGAACCATAAAGTTTTCTTGAATTAATTAAAATTCGATGAATGACGCGAGACTGTGTGAATGATAGATATGACGTGACATAAGTATAAAGAATTTTCTTGAATCAATATACCGGGTGACACAGGATCATGGTCCACCCCTCTTATTCCTATATTTCTGCAGGTAATCTATTGAAATTTTGTGATTCAATCAAGCTTATGACAGGCCACCTTTTGATTTTTGAAACGACTTTTTTCCACTTCCGGTGTCGCCGGAAATGACTTTTAATGAAGATTTTTAAAGGGAACACCCTGTATATTTTTGCATAGTTGGCTTGCAAATAATTTTTCAAATTCAATCATATCTCATAATTGATAGTTTGGGGATTAAAATTATTTTTGGTTCGGTTCTTATTTTTCAATCTAGGGTGCTATGAATATTGCCAATTTACCTTAATCGATTAAGAAAACAAACTGACGTCAAAATCTCAGATTTGCTCTATCCAGGCCGATGTCTAGAGTTCTCATAGTTTGAGTTGCACCTTTCAAACGATCATTTGCAGTAAAAGTACCAGTTTCCCCAAACATTTGTGGATGTTTGAAAATGTTCGTCTGTCTGGTGTTACTCGATCTGGCATGCGCACCTGATATAATCGCCTAGCTTCTGTTGTGATTCCGTCAGCCAGACCGTACATGTAATGTATATCAGCCAATTCGGCGTTAGTAAAATTAGCCATTTTTTCTTACAGCAATAACTTCAAAAGTCTTAAAATTAATTGATAATTTAATAAACAATTAGAGCAGACATTTATTCAACTTCAGCAACTGTGAAAATAAATAAATAAATTAAAAATATCGAAGCCTACTAAGAATTTTTTTGATTAGAAGTGCTTTCAATCCAACAAATGGATACAATCGTTTAATATTTTTCTACTCGAGAACGATCGGAGATTCAACAAAATGTCAAAAAAGATTCTGAATTGAACGAAGATGACGAAAATTGATTGAACGCTGATCAATGGCGTACTGCAGAAATGTTTGAAGGGGCACCTTGTAGATTCTAGTCAAAATTTAGAACGTTTAATGATGGAGGCTGTAAAAATAGCTTGCATTCCAAATTCGGGCTGAATATCTCAAAAACTGCAGGACTTTGAAGAGAAAAACAATTTTTTCCGGAAATTTCAACACCCTGAAGCTCCATAACGGAGGTTTTGCGGATCTATGTTTATATGAACTATTTTTCTTAAAATTGCACGTATGTTTACCCCTTTAAGTTGTGACATTCTTTTATGTTACACCCTGTATAGCGATAATTTCGCAAGTTGGGCTTTTTGAGATTGTAGATTTGATGTTATCTGTTTCTCGAATTCATTGATGAAGCCGGCCTAACAAAGAATAAAGAGTAGCGGCACGTTTAGGATATATTTTAGCAATTCGTCACTATGGTTCTGAGAAATTATTGTTAGAGGGGCCATAAAATAATTGCATGTCGGCCATTTTAGCGTTTGAATAAACCTACATCTTGTTGAAAATTCGAATGAGTAAGTTCAATTATCACTTCCTCTCAGCAAAATATTAACGAAAGTGAATCAATAACAATCAATTTAAATTTTTTCTAAGAAAAATCAACATGACAGCCTGTCTACTTGTAAAATAAACCACCTAACGATTATTTTATTTCCACCGTATTCATGAAATTGATCAATTTTTCACACGAAAACTGTGGCAGATACGGAAAATAAGAAATGAAAAATAGCAATAAATTTATTCAAAATTTACGAGAAACTTTCTTGAATTCCCAGAAGGGTAGGGAAAGAAAGTTGAAGGGGTATAAATAACACGTGACTTATTAAAAATTACTACCCTGTAGATTTTCATAATTGTATTCGTAATCTGATTATGTACATTATAAAAAGGACTTATGTCCCGAATTATAGAAAATAACTGATGATTTCAACATGAACGTTTACGGACATATGCTCATAGGCACTTTTAGTCATAATATAGCACAAGGAATCATCTCGTGAAAACTTCTATTTACTTACACCTTGTTTGTTTCAAATTCGTGGTAAATAACTGAAAACTTGAGAAGATACTGTGAGGGGGCATTCTTCATAGGTTTTACAAGAAATATCATAAGCTTCAAAGATTATTAGTCTATCCGGAATAACTTTTTGCACCTTCGAATATAATATCCTAATTGTTTCGGAAATGTTTATGTTGTTGAAGACTCAGACGTCTCGGGGACGTAGTTGTTACCCTAACTTATTATTACAAAGTAACACAAAACTCCCAAAGTGCTTCTATTCCGCTCAGGGGTCCCTTAAGAAAACCTATTTTCTCTGAGTCGATATGTTTATTGGGAAATACTGCCAATGGGGGAAACTTTTACAAGTTCCCAAACTTCTCTTTTTTCACCAAACCGTGATCTGTCAGAGTTTATGATAAGGCATGCAAATATCGAGGCAAAAAATTACGATTTATTTGCAGGTGTAAAAGTTCGGAAAAATATAGCAAAATATTTTGTGTTATACGCTTATGGAGAGTGCGATAAATCATGATGAATATTTCAGGGTATCGCTTGTCTTTCGGAAGTTCTCAAGCCACTTATACGTCCCATTTTTCACTAAATATAAATTTTATTATCTATGCCATGTAAGGGTAGGAGAAGTATGATGGATTAAGGAGGAATTCATACTGTTTGGGACTAAACTTATTGTCCTTGTTTAGACGAGCCATCCTTTTGAATTGAGAAATTTTGCCTGCACTATCTTGATGATTGAAGTATACAAGGTTGTGCAATCTAGTAAGACTCTAAGGCTAGTGAGAAACATGTTGTCTGATGAAGGAAAAACCTAGTCCTCATACATTCAATTACGGATTCCACATTAAAAATATTATTGTATTTCAAAATCAACAAATTTAAAAATAACAAAAGCCTTAAGAATCATTGGGAGAAAAAGAAATCTTCATCTGATCGAATATTCTATTTGAAAAAATCAATCAATAATTTCATAGGTTATTCATCGATGGAAAAACTATTCAATAAACTTAAAACAATTATAGAAATTAAATCCTTTCACTAAAATAACAGAATAGGTTCTTATTGAAAGGAGGATTCCATATATATCAGAAATGAGTGGGATTAACTCCCAACTGAATGTATTTGGATCATAATTCAATTATCTGAGGTTCTATCATATTATTTTCAGGTTAGATCTTCATTGAAAAATGAAACATCAATCAAACCTGTGAAATTTGAGGAGAGTGGGTTTGGTCTGGGCTGCATTTGTAAAACTGGGCGTTGTTTTGAAGTCCCGAAATATTCCTCTCAACCTGAAAAGAAAATTCTTCGAGTCGTGTGTTCTTACATATGGCCTTGAAACAATATCTCTAACTCGATGATCAGCCAATAAATAACAAGTTTCACAACGAGCTATGGAGAGAACCATGATGGCGATTTCGTTGAGAGAGAGAGTGAGAAATGAGGATATTAGAGAGAGGACTGAAGTGACTGATGTGCTAAGAAGGATGGCACAATTGAAATGGAGCTGGGCTGGCCATGTAGCCAGGCAAGACCCATCGAAATGGGTCAACAAACTGCTAGCATGGAGACCAAGAACTACCAAAATGAGCGTAGGAAGACCACAGCTCAGATAGAGAGATGACATCTAGAAGATCGCGGGGAAAAACTGGATGCAAACAGCTGCTAATAGAGACAGATGAAAAAATTTGGTGGGGCTCTATATCCAGAAGTGGATTAATACAGACTGAGGAGAGAGAGATAATAAAGAACAACCACCTAAATTAATTTTGAATACAAAGATCACTTGTTGCATGTGTCCTAAATTGTACATTATTATCGCAGATTCGTAGTAATGTAAATCAGCTATTTATTTCGTAACAATCTTCAAAATATACTATTAAATTACGGCGATGTTTCAGTGGGGTGAAGATTGATCCATATCCGATCAAAATATTGAGATTTTCCGATAACCAATGTTTTTCAAGGGTATTTTGGATAATTTCCACCCAAAATTTCTTTTCTAGATTTTGAGACAAGTTACACTTTCTAGCATCTCTTATTATCAATTCGTTAATCCGACATCTAATAGTTATATCTTTATTTTGTAACAAAATTAAGAATATTTGAAAGTTTGAGGCTAATGAGTGTTTTTGAATTTGATTTCTCAATATTTCCTCAAATACTTTGAATGTAACAGTACCGTGATAGTTTTTTTCGTCAATTTTGGAACTGATATCACATCAGGTGCAGGTTATAGAAAAAAGTAAGTTGAAGTTGTTGCTTTATTGTGATGAGATCAATCAAATTCCATGAGATTCCTGTATAGAATGGTTGTTCTAGATTGAAGTATACCACAGATTAATATATAAATAGTATGAAAACGTTTTGTCGAACCCTCGTAAGTAAGTATATTGCAGTAGTATAGCAAATGCGCCAGATCATTTTCGAAATGAAAAGAACCATTTTTGAAAGAAAAATGACAGTTTCTTGTAGGCGAAAAATATATTTTATTGCATTCAACATTCCTACATGAACAGGCTTTTACTACCAAAATTTATCTCAATTTGAGAGGTAGTTTCGGAGATTTACACCATCGAAAAATAGTGTACCTACCCTAATACTTTTCAAAATATATCATCCAAAATTTCGAAGAAATATGGTGACATCTTCTTTCCCCGAAAAAAAATTACTTAGATATGAGTGAGATTGATACTTTTTCAGTTTAACGAGAGAAGATTTATTCCTTAGGGTAACGTACTTTTCGATGCAATTTTATTTACAGGGTGCTCAAAAAACACTCGTCAACTGAATTGTCAATGTGTGCTCTATTGAAAACTATTTTACCCAAACAATATGGACAAATTTGCTTATGAGGTATTATTACATATGATGAAAACTCCTAATAAAGAAGGGCATTCAATACAGCTTAACCATACATCACTATTCTCCAGGCTTAGAGTATGAATATACATGGTGTCCTCGCTGGACAGTACATTAGGCATAATAGGAGAACGAGTTTATCGATCAATTTCTAATTTCTGCATTAGAATAAGTGGATACTGATCTACAATTTGCAGATGTTTTCAGAGCGGTACCAATTTGCTCCTTCGAATGGCTTGGTGAACCTTTTAATTTTTTTCAGCCAGGCGTATCCTTGTTGTCTTGTTCAGATTGATTGAAATTAAACATCTCTGCATATGGGATAATTGTTGGAAATTAAAGTATACCACAGATTATTATGAATATAGTATTCGAACGTTTTGCCCAACCATTGTAGTTTGCATACTGCAATATGGCGAATGCGCCAGGACATTTACTAAAATTAAGTGAAACCATTTGCCAAAATGAAATTATAGTTTCGGTATCCGCGAAAACCGCTACTTTGTTGCTTTTAACATTCTTCATGGAGTGAACTTTCTACTACAAAAATTTGTTTCAATTTGTGTGATAGTTTCGTTTACACTTTCGTACAAGTAGGTCATCTACCCTGGAAAAAATAAAATTTTCAAGGTACGTCATCTTCCACTGCTTGTTCCATCCAGCTCATTCCGAACTTATCAGAAAGTCATTTCTCTTTGTACATTTATTCTTATTATGCAAATTAATTTAAATCCTCCTTATCCAGGCCCGTTTTCTCGGGAGCATCCTAAGTATTCACAAATGATCACGACCTGATTTATAATTTATCTTAACTTAAACAACTTGCCGAGCAGTTAAACTTCAAGATTTGAACTGGCGTCTGGCGTCAAGATGCGGGTTTGGAGGATACAAAAGGAAAATGGGGAGTGGTTGTCTTGAATATCATTAGTCAACAATGGGACTGAACTAGAACAACTGAGAGATTTTATATTGTAAAGTTATATAAATATTTTTAATTCCACATTTTTCTGAGCAGTATGTGCAAGTCGGCAAACCTAGTGAATGGTAGATATTTCTGAGATATTCAGTGTAAAATTGTGGTAAAAATAACCAAAAAAATTTGAAACTCATCGAAGTCACGAAAATATTTCTGGGTAAAAATGAAGTCTATTATCGAATAAGCATATAATCAATTAACTACATAACGGATTTCAAAGTAATAGCATCACTTGGACTTCTTTCTCCTTGAAATATTTTTTATTTTATTATTAACTCATGGAAGTAGGCGTGTCATGCCTCAGATAGTATCGCCCAAGTTCATTTTATGTGTGTGTTGAATCAATGCTTGAAGAGCTTAATTTAAAGTTATCAGAAATAAACACCTCAAAAAAGTCTAGGGAACACTTCTGAATATCGATATATCGTATCCAGAACGATCAATATGGATGATTATTTTTAAGAAATGAACACCTGCATCAATGTCTCACCAAGTTATGTAGAGTGCCGCAACAGATTTCAGTTTTTTTTATAAGAAACTGAAAATGCAGCAGATGCGACGCTGCTTTATAATCATTTCATGTATTCAGTGTTTGAAATCAGTTAGTTGGCACTCTGTTTCTGTTATAAGCACAAGTAAAAGATTCAAGTTTTGTGATGCGACCATGGAAAGACGGCATTTGACTAGAGAAGAGATGTTACGAGCCGTTGGCATGCTCCAAGCTGAGAGCTCACGGAAAGTATCCAGGGTTCTGGGAAGTAGCCCAAGTGTCATAAACCGTTTATGGTCAAGTTTCAATGAAACAGGTAGCGTAGAAGAACGCCATACAGGTCGTTTCAGGATAACTATAGTCGCCCAAGGACGATTTTTGGTTTTACAAGCCAGAAGAGATCGTACTACCACAGCATCTCAATTAGCTCATCACGGGTTCATAATGTACAAATTTTCGACCAAACTGTGAGAAATCGATTGAACGAAGGTCAACTCCACTCCAGACGTCCTTTAAGAGTTCCACATCTGACCCATTGAAATCGCGCTGCTCGTTTAGCTTGGTGCCAAGAACACGTAAACTGGAATCAAGAGAGGTGGGCCACAGTTCTCTCAGTGATGAATCTAGATTTAGTTATTATCCCGATTCGGGAAGAATTCGAATATGAAGGGAACCTGGAAAGCAAAACCGTCTCCAGCATGCTCGAGAAGTTGTTAGGGAAGCGGATCAGTGATGTTTTGGGGAGGTATACGCCTTGGTGGAAGAACTGACCTCGTTTTCATACAGAACAACCTCACGGGAAATTCTTACGCAAATGAGATAGTTTTACCTGTAGCGGTACCGTATCTCCAAACAATGGGTTAAAATCCACTCTTCCAACAAGATCCTCCCCCTCCTCATCGTGCAAGAGTTGTCTTGAGCGTTCTTGAAGAGAATGATATCGATCTTTCACCGTGGCCATCCTGCTCCCCAGATCTGAATCCCATCGAGCATGTGTGGGACACCCTAAAAAGAAATTTTCTGCGTCAAAAGGTCTTCCATCATGAACAGGAGCTTCGATTAGCAGTTCAGGGGCTTGGAATGACTTAGGCAAAAATATAATAGATAATTTAATATTGAGCATGCCGCGACGATGCCAAAGGGTCATTAATAATAGAGGTGGACCTTCTGGGTACTGAAAAATATAAGTGCTTTCATATCGTTTCGAAAATATTAGTTCAGGATTTTTTTGTGTTTTACCAAATTTCGTCATTTTCAATTTTCAAATTTTTTTTTATAATAGGTGCTTTGGAGAAGTCAAATATTATTTTGTTTTCTTGAGAATACATTATATACAATACATCCTAACAAAACCGAAAGATTTTCATAAATTCGAATCATCAAATTCATATTTTAAAGATATTGGTAAGTTTTCCCTAGACTTTTTTGAGGTGTTTATGTTTCAAGGAAGCAAGTATCAGAGCACTCTAGCTCTGTAAACGTATTATCGATCACCGATGAAACCCTGTGACTCTGACGTGTTGGACATTACGTTCTGCTCAAATTTCCTGAGTAATAGAATCTCAAGATGGTGTGTGTCAAGTGAACCCTCGGGATCTGACCACAGACACGTTCAATTTACCAGACCAGTGGTCGAATACAGAAACCCGAGGAGCACTGATGGGACTGATATAGGGCCACCCTTAGTGCTCATTTGGGAGGTATTGCCACATCTACTAACAGTCGTGAAGACGTTGAACATATGGCTGAGGAAATATCTCGGTTGATCAGGTCAGCGTATCAAGATAACTGTCCACTTAGGAGAAAGCCTGAGAATGGCATAACTTCATTGTGGAATCCTGCCTTCAGAAATCATAGAAGAGAGGTTCGGAAACTATTTAACCGAGCAAAAATTACCGACAATTGGGACCATTATCGTTCTACGCTTACGTCATACAACAGAGAAATAAGGCTAGCAAAACGGGAGTCCTGGCACATGTTCTGCGGGAAGGTAGAAAGTACCCCCGACCGTGCAAGGCTGCATAGCGTTCTTGCCAGAAGCCCAGCGCTTCCCATCGGATCTGTGGAGGGTCCGGATGGGTAAAACACGGGCTCTGGAAAGGAGACGTTAGAAATTCTTGCGAGATAACACTTCCCAGATTGTCGCTTTCTTGATATCAGTGAAAGCTGTGACACCGTCGCTCTGAAGGACCTTATAAAGAGGCCAAAGAAGGACGATTGGAAGAACGCTAGAACAATCATCAAGCTCGGAACATTCAGGTGGGCGATTCGCTCATTTAAGCCATTCAGAGCTCCTGGAGAGGATGGCATCATGCCTGCCTTGTTACAACAGGGGTGAATGTCCTCCTTCTATACTCCTTCTATACCTCATTAGGCTCTTCCGGTAGAGTCTTGCCTGGAATGTTGTTGCGACCAGCTGGCGAAGAGTCAGGGTTGTTTACATCCCTACGGTGGTTGAATCGAACTCACAACCTAAGTCGTTTAGACCGATTAGTCTTACGTCTTTTGTTTTGAAAACCCTGTAGAAGGTGTTATCGCTGAAGCCTCTGAGTGAACACCAATACGCCTATCAAAAAGGTTCATCAACTGATCTAGCACTTAACAACTCAGTCGGGAGGATCACACAGTCTCTGGACCGCAAGGAGACTGCAGCTGCAGCATTCATGGACATTGAAGGTGCGTTTAATGCGGCCCCCACTGGCTCGCTGTGTGGGGCTGTGAGAGCCAGAGGAGTACCAAATATTATTGAGGAATGGATTAGTAATATGCTGAGTGTCAGAGTTATCAACATTTCACTGATAGGGAAAGTAGTCACTTTTGTCGCTGGCAGTGGCTGCCCACAGGGAGGAGCTCTATCCCAACCTGCTGACCTACTGGCAATAATTGGTGCACTGGATGTTTATATACAAGCATACGCTGATGATATAGTCATTCTGGCTGTCGGAGATGATAGCGATGTTTCCGATAGACTTTAGGAGGCTATGTCAGTAAGGATGAAGGAGAGAAAATTAGCATAAACCCCTACAAAACCCTTATGGTACCATTTATCAGTTTTCCCCCGACCCTGGTGTGATTCTCCCAGTTGTGGAAGAAGCAAAATATCTGGGGATCACCCTGGATAGCTACCTCACGTGGAGTTCGCACCTGGAAAACACAATTCACAATGCTAGACATTCCCTATGGACATGTCAAACAACCTGTGGAAAAAAGTGGGGTCTTGCCCCGAAACAACTTCAGTGGCTATATGTGATGGTGGTTAGACGACGTACTACGTACGGCTGTATTACTTGGTGGGAGTGAAGTCTTAAGAAGCAATGCTAGCTCAAGCTCTCTAAATTACAGAGAATAGCCTGCATGATGGTTACTGGAGCCTTTCGCTCTACACCTACTGCGGCCATGGAACTGATATTGGGCCTTGCCTCCCTTCATCTGGTGATAAGAGGAGTGGCTAGATGGCTTTCTACAGATTCCATCATCTTTCTCGTAATGAAGCGGGTAACTTCGGCTTTGTGCCTGGCACCTTACAACCTGAAATCGAGGACGATGAAGTGCTGAATTTGAGGTCGGACATAGCACCACCTAAAACCAACATGGAGGGGCCATTCCAGATCATCATTCCCGATAGACAGGAATGCATCAGCTCCAAGGAGCGTCTACTTGAGGGTCTCTGTTGGTACACGGATGGCTTATGAACTGAAAAAGGTGTTGGAGCTGGTGTCTACGGTCGGGGTGCCGCTGAGGAACAGTCGATCTGTCTTGGTGGGCATGTGACTGTCTTTCAAGCAGAAATATTCGCCATTGACCATTGTGCTAACTCTTGCTTGCAGGGGGTTGACAAATAGGTCAATCAAAATCCTCACTGATAGCCAAGCTGCACTGAATCCATTAGAATCCGATAGCTTTACGTCACTTGGCTGCTCGAGAAACTAACCTGGAGTTCATAGGACCGGAGCCTAAGCTTGGAATTCCCATGGAACTGCAAGGATGGAAAAAAAACAATGGCTGGACTTGAGGGTACGTAAGCAGTGGATGAGCCTCCCAGGTCCCAGGCACGCTCGACGTGCCATCAGTGGGCTTTTCACTACAGAAGCCAAGGCCCGGCAAACTCTCTAGGTTGGAACTGAGAGTTTTAATTGCCATATTAACGAGGCACTGTCACCCCAGGAAACACCTAAATAAATTAGGATTGATTGAAGATCCTTCATGTAGACTATGTGAAGAAGATTAAGAATCGATGGAACATGTTATGTGAGAGTGCCCAGCTGGGGACAGGGTCAGGATGGAGGAACTTGGATCTTGCAAATTGAAGCTGACTAAGCTTATTAAGCTGTCACTCACGAAACTCGTATCCTTTACGAGAAGGATGGAACTCGTGGATGAAATTTAGGACAGACTGTGCCACAATAGACCACTGAGCTCATCTTTCATTACTATCTCCATGACTTTCGACATAATGCGCAACAATGAGATTGGACGATAATTCTGGGGTAGGTATTTTTATATCTGAAACAGATAAGAGTGAGGAAGCGTATGCTTTGTGGGAAAACAGACGTTGTAAGTCACAAAGAACAATAAAATGGTGAACAAATGATGGATATATCTCGGCTTAGAGTATCAATATCAGGAAATAATCCAAATTCTTCTCAAGCTATCTACAGCCACTAAAGCTTATTTCGTTCTCAGTCCCGTCGCAGCGAAATTAATAAAAATATAAGAATAACGGAAATCGGTCGTAAAAGACAAAACGGCGGGTCATAGAAATTCACATCTGAGAAAGACAGTCGCTTTTAGCTCGAGGCAATCAGGAGCATCTGGTTGAAAGATGCCTCTCTCGTCAAGTTTCGATGTGGAAAATAAATAGAATAATAAAACAGATATTTCTGTGTCATACCCGAAGATTCTCGATTTTCCAGACGTATTATAATCTCCGCAAATTGTGAATTATGGTTTTTTCGCACTTGGAAAAATGGCGTTATATTTGTAAAGTGCCAGTGAGGGGCTTTCAACGCCGAAGAAAAATGGGATGGGAGACAGTAAATATGATTTCAACAGATCATTTGAATAAAAAGGAACTGTTATTGTTTCTGCTATGAGTATTAAGTTTTATTATGATGGAAAAGTATACTAGAAATAAATAATTATGGAATTAACAGTTCAAATGAATAGATTTCAACTTTACTGATATGTATAAGATGAAACACAATGTTGATTTGAAATAAACACAACTGGTTTCGACATTTATGGTCATATTCAAGTGTCTGGAGCTAACAGTTATGAGTGTGCTAACTATACCAATTTCAAATGTTTAATAGCAGAAAGTGATGTAATTTTACTTGACTATAGAGAATTGTGAATTTTGGGTTCCTTACTCTAAAAAATTTCCAATAGATTTGTTACCATCGCTTTATTGCTTCAGTTGAAAATTTTCAAATTATCAAATATCGTTATGTAATTTGTGGGTAACTCTCGCCCCCTGACGGAAAGAGGTTTCAAAGTTTGCATTCAATAATGGAACAGATAATTTGGGATTTCTTTGATGACAGGAATATTAGGGCTAATGTTGCTTTCAATACATTTCATGATAATTTTGTAGATGCCTACAACATCGTTTTTCCTATTAAAGAACCGAGAAGTGGGAGTAATGATGTGAGGTCACCGGGGGTTCACTGATCAGCTGAGAGAAATGAATGATGATCTTAGGCTTTAATGAAAAACAAGTACTGTGTTTTAAGGAATTTTACTCAATAATTGCGATTCGTAACGCGTTTCACTACACCGTAGCTTCTTCAGACGAATGAATGTACAGAAAATAAGAGAGAGAATATAAATATAAATGTTCTTGAGTAATCAAAAGCTTATTCGGTAGCTTCTTCTTAAGTGGTTATTTATGACAGGCATATCCAATAAAATTAAGGAATAGATTGCTCCCCGAAGAGATTCAATCAATAGAGGTGAAGGGCTTAAATCGACTTGTTCATTGATGAGTAGAAGTAGTAGAAGGCTCACTTCCTGAATTGAGTATTCTATTGATGATAGATATAGGGTAGCTTTTAGCAATCATAACTGATCGAGTACGGTTGAAATTTCTATTCCAAAAACGTCTATCAGACAAATGAGTGCCTCGATATTTAAGATTCCTCATGATATTTTCGGACATAAGGAGTGGTGCAACACAAAATTAATGTATCTACCGGAAAACGTTGGTTTCTAATACCAGTCAATCAAGATTACGTTATCAGGACCTCTTATGATTTTCATATCTAAGAATGCTACTGTTCTATTGATTTAAGGATCTAAAGTGAGCTACAGACGTGAGTGGAACTCATTGAAAGTATCGAGTACAAACATCGACATATCTTGTATAAAAATGTTACGTGGAGCTAGAATCTCTGCGAGAGTCGTAGGAAAATCACTTCCGAAGAACAAGACCGCTTTTTGTGCAAAATTGTCAGAAGAGACCCTAGGGCGTCGCACCCCATACTCCAAAAGCAATTTCTGGAATTAACAGGCATCAGTGTATCAGTCGAAACGATACGTCAAAGACTTCATTCAAGGGGTTTATACAGCAGAAGGCCTTGAAAAGTTCTACAGCTAACTAGGCAACAAAAAATTGACAGATTTGGGATGTAAGGGCTCATGGAAGACAAGCTTGATTCCAAGCAGCAAGACGAATTCCGAAATATCAAGGGGGCAGTGTGTTGTTTTGGGGTGGCAATATGCTGGAAGGTTTCGTTTTCAGCTAGTGTAACGGCTAGAAATTACGTGGACCTAGTGCTGAAGCCCATAGTAAGACTCTGGCAAGGTGCCCACGATGAGAATTTCGCTTTTATACAAGATAATTCATAAAAGCAACCTCGCGCGAAATCATCTTGAATTTGAGGGAATCGCTATTTTGCACTGGCCAGCTTGTTCTCCAGACCTGAATCCTATTGAACGTTTATGGGATAATCTCAAAAGTAAGATAAGATCGCGGCGGATAATCCAAGAAGCCCACAACAGCGCATCCAAGCTGCCACAGAAGAGTGGCAGAATGTCATCCCAGAGGAGGTCGAAAACCTAATCCAAAGCATGCCTAGACGGATTCAGGCTTGTATCTATTTTTGCGTAATATTCAAAATATCGAGTGATTTCATACAAATTCGGTTGTGTGTAAGTATCCTCAGCACATTCTTCCTCTGTTAGCTCTAGATATTTGAAAATGATGTAACTGTCGAAACCTGTACAAACCGATTAAAGATAAATATTGTGGAAATCATTCAAAATTGTTTCATTTTATTTACATTGAATGAATTTCCAAAATTGAATCCATCAACAATATCATTAACTTTCGGTTATACCAGACAAACAAAAATGGTGTGGTTTACTTTTTGATTTTTTATTTAACGCTTCCTTTCGCAAGCATATTTTGTTTAGATTTGTTCTTTCTGAAAGTAACTTTCATTGAGCTATGATTTCTTTTATTGAAATTATAAATTATAGTGTCATCATTTTGCTCAAAAAGACAACTTACATTTAAGTATAGTTATAAATTTTCCGTTTATTTAACGGGGAATAGTGTTATCTTTAAAGTCAACGTATTTCCATTGCTATTTTATGTAGAAAAGTACCTATTTCCGATGCTATTTTGTATACAGGGTGCTCAAATATCACTTGTCAACTTAATAAAACTAAATTATCAAGATTTTGTCAAATACGAGTACCTACTTTTTTTGCTTTATTAGAATTGTGTTTCGAATTGGTATTGATTCGTATTAGAGTTTCCTATACCCTAAATGACTTGTTCTCATTTTATTCACATTCCATCAAAACGCGGAAACTCTTTCAGGAAAACCTGATCATGTGGTCGTGGAACACAGAAACAATATACGTTTATATATTTATGGTAAATGTCAACGAATAATAAGCCGAACGACAAGTTTAAAGAGGAGTTTATAGAAGCAATATATTAAACCATACTATCTTGTATATGATTCAATAAACGAGTGAAAAAACCTGAGGAAAAAACTCGTTTCCCTGTCGCTATTGTACTAGCAATTGTTTGTCTTGTCTGTTTATGTTGTGTGAGTGTCGTGTGTACATAATGAGTAACAAAGATTTTTCTGCTTAGCCGCTTCATTCACTTTTGCATTCCATGATTTCCAAACGATGACAAGGATGAAAGGAAAGGGATTTGGGACAGGAATCTGTAACAATGGAAATACAAAACCAGCAGAAAAATATTTCAACAATCATACTTCTTATATGTCTAAACAAATCTGAGAAAAGATTTTACATAGTAAGCAAGGTCATGAAAAGGACTAAGAAGATAATAAAAAAAATACGTAAACTGCGATATTTCCTCAAATTCCATCTCTGTTTGACCGAGAGGGCCCCGATGGCCAGGTTCAGTCTTCCAAGTGATGCCGATTATGATCTATAGGTGTTTTGGAATCATTATGGACCCAATAATCTGGGTTGACATCGCCCATATATCATTTCTTCGTGAAACTTGTTTAATTCAAAGAAAAATCTGCGAAAAAATTTTGACAATCGTTCGAAAAATATGACATTTGTGATGAAAATAAAGATGTGTTTTGGCGACATGAATTATAAAACAAAATTCCTAGCATTTATGAAAAATGAAATTTCAAAAACCTTTAACATAAACAACGTACTGAAAATTCAGTCAAATTGAATCTTGAAATCGTCCACCATTGTCGTCTGAATATTTCGAATCGTTAATACATTAAGGAGATTTTTCAGTAATTCGGAAGTGAATGTAGTTAAAAGGTCTACAAATTTTTCACCGTTTATATTTTCTTTACTAATTAAATGTTGATATTGGTTTTTGTATATTGAACTGATTACGTTAGAGCTAAAACGAAGAATCAAATTTATCAAAAACACCTGCATACGAGTGGTACAGTTCATTCTAAAGCGGCCGAGACGTGGTGGAAGATTTTCTTGCTTCTGTTGGCCTTCATCATCTTCAACTGAAAGCAACATCAATAAAGCGAAGTAACTGGTATTTGAAAATCGTAAGATTGGCAATGAACTTTCAGTGTCTCACAAATCAAAATGGCACAAAGGTTGCTGAACCATGCTAGAACGAGTCAATTTCGAACCCGCATTCATCAAACGCATTGCAACTCGTGATGGGGCATAAGTTTATGAGTTTGACATCCAAACCAATCAACAAGCTCCTACCAACTGAAGGAACCTATTTTGAAGACGACACAATGAAATCGAATGAAAAATAAATATCTTGTATTTCAGTAGCCGTTTCTCGGTACTTTTTCAACAGAATGTATGACTCGCAACGAAGAAAAAACCAATATAAAAATAACATCCCAAGCTTGTGTAGAGCAGTGTAATTAAAACGATTGATCCACACGCTTAATCTGCCATTCTTCGAGGAGGAAGTATTGAGTATTGCTTCCGATCCAATCGAGTTTTATTGTGGGAAAAGAGAAAGGAAACACGAATAACTATATCGGGAAAACAGAAGCACATAAATTTTCATTTACTATTCTTTCGTCGTAAAATGCTCGTAAAAAGTTGATTGCGGTTTGTGCTTTGGCTGTTGCGATTGGAGTGTTTTGGAGCTGACCTGTCATCATAAATTGCTCAATGAACATATTGGGCAACACTCCGCATTTTCAATACGGTAAATGAAAAACCACAAATGGAAATTTAACTAAAAAAATCGAGTTTCAGTACATAAAAATTCCAATAAAAATAAGGAATTTATGGATTATTGATTATCTAGAAATAAATTGGAGAGATATACATAGTTATGTTTCGATATATAAACACCTCAAAAAAGTCTAGGGAACACTTCTGAATATCGATATATCGTATCCAAAACGATCAATATGGATGATTTTTTTAAGAAATGAAGACCTGCATCAATTTCTCACCAAATTATGTAGAATGGCACAACATATTTCAGTTTTTTTTTTATGAAAAACTAAAAATGCAGCAGATGCGACTCTGCTTTGTAATTATTTCATGTATTCAGTGTTTGAAATCAGTTAGTTGGCACTTTGTTTCTGTTGTAAACACAAATAAAAGATTCAAGTTTTGTGATTCGACCACGGAAAGAAGACATTTGACTAGAGAAGAGATGTTACAAGCCGTTGGCATGATCTAAGCTGGGAGCTCACAACGGAAAGTATCCAGGGTTCTGGGAAGTAGCCCAAGTGTCATAAACCGTTTATGGTCGCGTTTCAATGAAACAGGTAGCGTAGAAGAACGCCATACAGGTCGTTCAGGATTACTACAGTCGCCCAAGACCCATTTTTGATTTTACAAGCCAAAAGAGATCGTACTACCACAGCATCTCAATTAGCTCAAGAGCTATCACGAGTTCATAATGTACATGGAAATCGCGCTGCTCGTTTATCTTGGTGTAAAGAACACGTAAACTGGGATCAAGAGAGGTGGGCCACAGTTCTCTTCAGTGATGAATCTAGATGTAGTTATTATCCCGATTCGGGAGAAATTCGAATATGCAGGGAACCTGGAAAGCAAAACCGTCTCCTGCATGCTCGAGAAGTTGTTAGACAGGGAGGCGGATCAGTGATGTTTAGGGGAGGTATACGCCTTGGTGGAAGAACTGTCCTCGTTTTCATACAGAACAACCTCACGGGAAATTCTTACGCAAATGAGGTGGTTTTACCTGTAGTGGTACCGTATCTCCAAACAATGGGTCAAAATCCACTCTTCCAACAAGATAATGCCCCTCCTCATCGTGCAAGAGTTGTCTTGAACGGCAATCCTACTCCCCTGATCTGAATCCCATCGAGATGTGTGGGATATCCTGAAAAGAAATCTCCTGCGCCAAAACGTCTTCCATCATGAACAGAAGCTTCGATTAGCAATTCAGGGGGCTTGGAATGACTTAGGCCAAAATGTAATATAGAGCATGCCACGACGATGCCAAAGTGTCATTTATAACAGAAGTGGACCTTTTGGGTACTGAAAAATATAAGTGCTTCCAAATTTCGTCATTTTCAAATTTCAATTTTTTTTTTATAATAGGTGCTTTGGAGAAGTCAAATATTATTTTGTTTTCTTGAGAATACATTATATACAATACATCCTAACAAAAACTGAAAGATTTCTATAAATTCGAATCATCAAATTCATATTTCAAAGATATTGGTAAGTGTTCCCTAAATCTTTTTGAGGTGTTTATATAAATTTCAAAAACACATAGAATGAGAATCTGAATCAGATAGAAATATATCTGATATATTTTTCATTCATTACGGTAGTAGTACAAGTAGGATCAGCCGTTTTACATTCGGTACATTTCCCCACAGTTTTTTCAGAGGTCTCTCACAACGAAAACTCTAACGTGAACAATGATCCATTAGTCAGTGCTAAGGTAACACATTTCTCTTTACTACACTTGAACATACAAGGTCTCAGTGATAAAACTAACTAGTTGGAACTATTTTTGAAGGATAATAACTACCTTTATGTTGTGTGCCTCTGTGAACTCTTTCTAAAATCTTACTTTTGTGATAAAATATCAATTGATGAAAGGTTCACAACTACTTCATGGTCCGCTACTCTAAGCAAGAAGCTGCTTTTTTATGTGAAAAAACTTCAGCTGTAATTTTAACAAATTTTAACATAGTTGTAATATGTCTTTATCGCTTACCATATGGTGATTTCAATGTATTTTAAAAATTCTTGGGGAGGTTTTGAAAAAATTCCATGTTTCTACTATAATTGCCTTATGTGGTGATTTCAATGTTCATTTGAATGATATTGCTGGTAAAAATTCTGGTGCATTGTGTGATTTACTGAACTCTTTTGGATTCCATCGATTAATTTATGAACCAACTAGGGTTCCAAATTGTTTGGACAATATTTTTCTAAATTTTTCTCCTATTTGTGAAAAAGCGGAACTTTTGGAATAAGAGTTTTCAGATCACATGGACAGATGGTTAGCTTTGACATTCCAAGGTACGCTAGGTCAACAGAAAAGTACAAGTTCAGACCATTCACAAAACAGGGTTTCAATAATTTGCATTCCAAATTAGAGAACATGAACTGATCAGTTTTAACGATGCTTTTTATGCATTCCATGATAAATTCGTTGAATCTTATAAACAGTCATTTCCTGAGAAGGAGGTTAGATGCACTGAGGGCAATTCCGGATCAAACTGATGCACACGGGAACTGAGGGATATTCCTGATTAGCTGAATTTGGTTTCAAGGCTTTCTGACAGATATAAAACAGATAATCTTAGACTCTTGAGGGCTCGGCTTAGGGTGGGATACAAATTGGAAATAAATCAGGCAAAAATTAAATATAATGATAATAAAATTCTCAATTCTTCCAACAAAGCCAAAACAATGTGGGGTTCAATTAATTCTGAAAGAAATATTCCCAAGATTGAAACAAAATCTAGTATCAAATCTTTTGAGTACAAGAGCTATTTTACAGCTATACCACATGAAATTTTAAACTCAATTACCCCAAACAACCTGAGAAGTAGAGATCTGTTTTTAAAAGAAATTATCATTAATACAAAGTTCTCATTCAGGAAAGTAAGCTTTTATACTGTGGAAGATACAATAAGATGTTTGAAAAATGAAAGATTACTATGATCTATCTACCATATTAGTTAAAAAAGTATAAATAACATAATATACCCACTCACAATGCTGATAAACAGTTGTATTGCACACGGAAATTTTCCCGAATGCATGAACATTTCGAAGACAGTTCCTCTACACAAGAAAGGCGACGTAAATGATGTAGCCAACCACAGGCCCATTCCTCTTGCGCCTATTTTTTTTAAATTTTAGAGAAAATTATGTTTAATCGAATTCTGCAGTACTTTGAGATCAATAGTCTCTTTCCCAATGTACAGTATGGTTTCATGAAGAAGCGCGGAACCACTGATGCTGTGATCGAATTTATAAATAATAACGATGATTGTTTTGAGAAGGGGTTGTACACGCTGTCCCTGTTTCTGGATTTGTCCAAGGCGTTCGACTGTGTCTCTCATTCAGATCTCTTGCGGAAGCTGGGTCGCTATGGTTTTGATGATCATAGTGGGAAACTTGTATTTTCTTTTTTATCACAAAAGTCACAGGTAGTGTTCACAAATGGCAGTTGGCCAGATAGAGAGCCTGTTACCATCGGGGTACCTCAAGGTTCAATTCTGGGGCCCTTATTATTTATAATAAATATTAATTATCTTCCTCGTTATCTGGCCAATTGTCTATGTGTACTATTTGCTGATGACATCACTGTCTCTGTTGGCTGTGGCGACCTTGGGGAAGCGGAGGAGTGGTTTTCGGGAAATGGCTTGTGCATGAATGACGACAAGACTAAGCGAATGATTTTTGGACTGAGATATGGTGCTGAAAACTGAAGTGTTAAATTTCTGGGTATTTACCTGGACACAAAGCTTACCTGGGATGTTCACTTTGATTAGTTGGCCAAGAAGCTCAGTAGAAATATCTTTGTCTTGAGAAACCTTGCCACCTCTGTTTATAATCATATTTTAAAGGTAGCTCATCATGGTCTTTGCAAATCTCACTTAAAGTATTGCTTAATAGTGTGGGGAAACTGTAATGAATTTTCTAGAATATTCAGATTACAATCAGGATTATTGACAATCTCAAATATAGAGAATGTTGTAAGAACTCTTTTGTCAAGCTGAGAGTTATGACTCTCCCTTGTCTCTTTATTTTTGAGTGCCTTGTATATGCACACAAACATTTGGAAACCCTAGAGTTGAATAGTGCCACTATTCAACATCCTGTAACTGAAGCCAACTTAGCTATTGCTGATACATGTTCAAGCTAGCAAAATCCGGAGTTGACCGTTATTCCGAGAAGGTGCATTTTCTTGGCCTTGCATCATTAGAGAAGGTTCTCCAGCAGGGACCTTTCTAGAAAATGTAATTGCTTGCGTCTTGCTCGCATTGAAGCTCATGAGGTTTGACTGATCCAACTCAGATATCCTCTGTGAGTCGCAGTTTGAGTTATCAATTTGTTGACATCTCTGACGCTGACATTCTGTAGCTGTAATCAGCCGCAGACTACTGAAAGACGAAACCAGGCTACAAACGTCTGCAAAACCTTGTTCTATGTAGATGACAGAAGATCGTTCATCTGCAACAGAAAAACGGTTGTCGAAAGAATGGATCCCTGAGGTACTCCTGCTTGCAACCAGAAACAATCAGATGTTATACCATCGACCAAAACTTGTATTGATCTATTTGAAAGAAAGCTACTAATCTAACCCCGGAATTTTTCGGCAATCCCATATGCAGCGAGTTTAATCAACAAGGCTGTATGCAAAATCCTATCGAAAGTTTTAGAGATGTCGAGGGCTATTGTTCCAGATTCCCCATGCTTTTCCATCGTTGATATACAAACATGAGTGACGTAGGTGAGCAAATCTCCTGTCGATCTTTGCCAGAGAAAACCATAATGACAGTCGTTAATAAAACCCTGCAACTCAAGATATTTGATGAGTTCATCATTTATGACTCTCTCCATCACATTGGACATAATGGGAAGAAGTGCAACAGGGCGATAGTTCTGGGGTAAGGACTTCTTTCCTTTCTTTGCGATCGGTTGAATTCTCGCTATTTTCCAGCTAGGGAAAAGTCTCGCTTTCATATGAAATCTGAAACAGACGGTTAAAATGGACGACAGTTTGGGAGCACACTTTCTCAGGACGATTGGTGGTATTTGACTTGACCTTGAATAATATACAGGTTAACTAGCAATTCTATCTTTCAAACATTAAACTTAGTTAATAAATGGATATTTTCTTCATTGATTGAAGAGATTCATTCAAATTCCTTCGAATTCTCAACTTTGACAAAATTACGAAGAACAATCTCAAAAATCGGCATAATCATGGGAAATTGGATGGGATATGAGAATATAGAGTACTAGGGAAGTTATGGAGAGGGGAAAGGCAACAGTGTCGAAGATGAGATCACAGTATAGTTTGATCGGAGTAAGAAATGGTAAGGTAGGAATTGAAGAGAAATAGAGGCAATATGTAAAGTGCACTTGTGCACGTTAAATGCTTCATTTTGAAAAATAAAAAGTTTGCATTTTAACCCAAAAATCATTGAACAATAATTTTCGCTGTTGTTCGATTCAACAAGAAAAAGTTCCTGTAGAATGTCGAAGCCATTCGTCATTACATCAGACACAATCGAGACATTGGTACTTGATCGGTTCTGATCAATTTTCGAAATTTCCAAATAACTTGGAAATAAAAAATGCCAGCTTGAATCTATATGCGGCTATTTAGTTCATAAAAATATACACAATAGTTGATGAAACAAACTTTGATAATATTCAAGGTAAAACATGAAGTGCTTTTTCTCATTTTGTAAGTGGATGCTCAACATCATTCGGAAAAAAATAGTCCAATAAAGTAGAAATCTTATATTTCTTTTTAGATATTAACATCTATACATAAACTTTGGTTAATATATAAATTTCTATCCATCACAAGTATATGTTGGCATATGTAGATTTAAAGTTTCAATCCCCGTTTCTCATTCAAAGCAGCGTGTTTCTTCCTGTATGTACCATCAGGATCATACTTGGCTTCGATTTCAGCCCACCACTCAGGTTTGTTGGTGATAAAATGGTCAATCACTTTCTTAGCCTTGCTCACCAGCTTCTCGCTGCAAGTAGGACAACCAGTCTGTACAATTTCTGGTAAATTCTCTGAAAATGTAAGGAAAAACAATGAATACTCAATAATGAGAACATGCTAAAATTATCGTCATTGTTGAAACACTGGTATTCAGGGAACAATATTCAATGTTATGTAGAATGTTGAACAACTCTTTCTGAAGGAGTATTTTCAGATCCCCTCCTCATAATCAGTGTCAACTAGAGCCAGTGGCACTATCACATCAGATGTCATGAATAGGAGCAAAATACTGCAGTTTCGGTCTCGTTTGACCTCGTCATTGTCTCAGTTTCATTCACAAGGCCAGGTAAGACTGCCACCTACTCATCTCAATTCGTTGGAGCAGTAAATGTATATGTATATGTATACGTATACAATTGGCGCCCTCCAACGAACTGACTTAGAAGCGATACCAGCGCCTCTGAAAAATGATCGAAAAATGATAGATCAAACAGAAAACTTCAAGGAGCCATACTAGACTATCTACCACAAGGCTGCACACAGTTTGTGGTAGATGCGATCTGTCGAAAAGGTAACTGACTGACGGTATCACTACTGTGTTGCCTCTGTTTATGATGAATATGAAGAGTGGATCGACAAACCAGCAGCTTCAGGAAATAATATTTATCATTCCATGGAAGATTGGATATTGTTCCCTGGATAACTGTCATCAATCGAAAAATACTTCCTTCAACAGACGTCGTGGCAAATTTAAAGACATATTAAAAGTGTATGAAGAGAATTTTGTTGAGAATTTTTCGACTTCAACTTTCAAACAGACAGTATTTATTCGTGAAAACTTCATTGTGTGACTTTAGGAAATAGTATGACTTTCTTGTAGCTACATGGATTGAATGACTTAGTGTTCGTCCGCTGTTATCGAATAATTTTTCTTCAAGTTTTCTACTAAAGCCATTATTGTTTCTGCTGATATGAAAGCGGATAAAAAAAACATGATGAATAATTTCTTTGCAAATACCTAATTATCATTGCGCACACTGGGGATCTGCAGATCGTATTAGTGATCTACCGTAGATGTAAATTTGAGCTTTTTTGGTCATGCTACATATGTAGCCGCTAAAATATCTAAGAAAATTTATCTTGTCAATAGAATTAGAAAATGCCTATCTGCATGGTCGAAAATATTAATCTATAAGACTATAATTTTGCCTCATTTCGGTTATTGTTCCAGCATACTTTTTTTTTTGAATAAAACTGAATTGAATTATTTAAGAACCAAACAGAACCAGGTGCTACGTTCTATTTTGAAATGTGACTGGTATACTGGAACTAGTTGTATGCTCGAAACCACGGGACTTCTTGAAGTGTGCCAGATTGTGTATTATAACACCATGACTGTTGTTTTCTAGATTGTGAATGGGCTGTACCCACTTCACCTATATGAACAAATAACTTTCGTTTATGAGGTTGATGATTATCGGACGCGTTCGAGAAATATATATATATATATATTGATCGAGTAACTACAAATTTCAGTCAAAATAGCCTCCTTCATAATGGATTCATTTAATATAATAACTTGCCAGATTCTGTTAAAAGATGTAAAACCGCTAAAATATTTAGAAAGAACTGTATTAAGTTTTGCAAAGAAAAAATTTCGATTTGGGCATAGTTTGTTCATATGATTTATGGGTTATATATTTTAAATATTGTTGTCTTTATGTGAGTATTCATGTGCGTAGATGTTTCACATTAGTACTAAATGTGTAATTTGTTAGCAGCAGCTATAAACAATAAATTATTTATTATCGTGGACATATGCACTATCTCAGCTGTTAGCTGGATATAATTCACCTTTCCCAGATTCAGCAATCAAAAGGAAGAGGCTCGATACAATATACTTGACATAAATTTCCTAACTATCCTACACGTATTAAGAATTGCAGCTTTTTGAATTTCTATATAGATATTCCTATGCAATTCTAATTTCTTAAGGCTATCATGCAAAGCTTTGGGTACTAACCCAGTCGAGGATACGATGACAGGAACAATATCTATTTTATCGAGGTGCCACATCTGCTTGATCTCAATAGTAAAGTCTGTGTATTTAGACTTTTTCTACTAGAACTTATTCAGCACGTTGTTATTATTCGGTATGGCGACATCCACCAGCATTGCTGTTCTGGCTCTTTTATCATACACCACTATGTCCGGCCTATTATTCGTCACCATTCTGTCAGTGATAACAGGCCTATCGTAGTATAATCTGATAGAGTCATTTTCCAAAACGGGCGCCGGTTGATACTTAATATGGCTGGAACGTATTCAGAAGTCCGTACTTGTGTGCAAGTTTCTGATGGATAATGTTGCACACTTGATTATGCCTGTGGAGATAGTCCGTATTGGCCAGTTATTCGCATCCGGACGTAATATGCTGTATAGTCTCCGATCTTATATGGCATTTTCTGCACCTATCTGTTTGTAGTTGTTTGTAGCGATCACTTGGTCTTGGATAGCCATAAGGAATCCCTCTGTTTCCGCGAATAATTCTCCTTTCATCTACCATTTGTTGGTGGCTTCTTTGTCGATGTGTGATTGATGTCGTCCATGCAATTTCATTCTTGACCATTGCTCTTGTTTTTCAGTATCTGATAGGAACGGTAGATTCAGCAGGTCATCTCTGGTAGCAAGATGTAGAGGTGTATATCCCTTATCAGCCAACGATACCACTCTATGGAGGTCAGAAGTGAGAGCTTTTGCTGAGAAGAATTCTCTGAGATTTTTTATCTGTTCGATGGGTAAATTGACAACATCTATTAATCCACCTCCTCCTTCTTTCCGCTTCAAAGTTGTTCGTATCACAGACGATTTTGGATGATGGTTGTTGTACTTTGTTAGCATCGTTCGGGTCTGCCTTTGAATATCATCCAGTTCTGTCTTAGTCCATCTGATTATTCCAAATGAGTAAAGCAACACTGGAATGGCGTAGGTGTTAATTGCCTTGTCTAGATTCTCCGAGTTCAACAGTGATTTTAGCATAGTCTTCAGACGCTGACTGTATTCTGGACGAATCTTCTCCTTTGATTGTTATTGGTCTAGCAATCTGGCTTGTTGGTATCCTAGATATTTGTATGTTTCGCCATCCCTCATAATTATATTATTATTATTATTATTATCAGTCGTCCATTTTACAAATAACATCAATGAATTGGAATTGAGAGTTTCCCTATGGAATTTTTCAATTATTTCTTTTTCTCGAACAATACAACATACTTTTTTGTAGACGGTACTGAAAATTGAATGAGTAATCGATGAAGGAATGAAAATAAGGCGTAACCATTTAAATAGTCCAAGTGAATGATAATTTCTTATATTTCCGGAAGAAACAGACAAATAAAAATGTTTCTGGCTATAAGAACATCATTCAAGATGCAATTCTGTTGTTGTTTCATTCAAATCGATTAACAATTGTAGAAGCTATAACTCGGGTCATTGTCCCACTCTGTATATATTCGGGGCAGGGTTTCATAATTAAGATGTCATTTCTTTGAATGTTAATTGGTTATGAACTGATGAATCCATATTAAGGACGAAATTGGAATTTATAAAATCAAGAGGCAATTATTTCTGCTTTTGTCGCCCAAATTTTCCCTTGATTATCCAGAAAACCATATCTTATGAACGATTACTAGTTTTTGAAAATAATGTGTAATCATTTTTTGATGAAATATGGTTCTTGTGAAGTATTCGATTGAAAAACACCTCAGACATTGCTTGGCTTTAAAAAGTTGAAGTTTTAAATTAATTCAATTGAAAATGGGATTTCTCAAAATTTTTGGAAATTTAATGTTTCAGCTATAAAAAATAAAGAATATTGTAATTTTCTGAATTGTTTTCTGTGAGTTGGTAGTAAATTCGGGCACTATTCGTCGAATGTTATGTAAGTTCGACTTAATATTTGTTCACCGTTGCCGTGATTGATCCATGAATTCATATTATCCTCGTTTGAGTAATTATTTTTATATTTTATTTAACAGAAAAACTATACATGAGTAATATATAAAATTTCAAAAAATCAAACTGACACCGATATTCATAGAACCTTATAAAGAACATTTTGAAACATAGAAACTGTCATAGGAATTAAATCTCCTCTGTCTGTTTCAATGTCCCACGGGCTAATGGTTTAATTTTACCTGTTTCTAATAAAATCGCGAATGAAATAAAAACTATACTTTTAAGGTATAGGAAAACCTAATACCAATCACATTCATTTCTTATTTGAAATAAATATTCAAAATACAATTTTAATAAGGTAAAACAAAAAGGTATTTGAAAAGACGGTTTTATAGACAGTTTCATTGAGTTGACAAGTGATTTTTGAACGCCACGTATTGAAATTAAAATTGAAAGTACAATGCTTTAAAAATGATATTTATCTCGTTATACTAAAAAGAAAAACCTTAGTCAAGTTTGAGTTAATATTTTTGGCAGAGAAGACACAACAATTTCGATAATTTTGATGAGAGATACCATGACTCAATATTGGAAAATTTAAGATAGATCAAATCATAACAAAAGGTGCATGAAAAAGGATACCTTTCACAAAAAAAAAATTATCGATTCCCCAGATCCTGCTAACGACCCTTTAGCTCGGTCACCCTATATACTTACCTCTTAATTCAGCTGCTTCCGGAATGCATTTCTCTCCAGTCATCAAGCACTGGTAAAAATTCTGAACAATCCTCTCGTTCTTCAACATGTCATCTATCTCGAGATTTTCATACTTGTTAAGATCACCTCGACAACTAGATAACACTAGTACAAAAACAGAACAAACTGCAAAATAATTCATATTTAACTGTCTGAACTTCTCTGAGTCTAAGGTTTTACTGATGAGATTTGAGTACAATGACATTTATATATTATTTCAGAACTGGGGTTTCTGACGCAAAAAAGACGAGCAAAAAGAATATTTCATGATGCGCGACTATATTTTGAAGGCCGAAATATTACAATTTGATTACATGAATATTCATAACTTCTCTGCATATTAGATGAAAAATATGAGAAATAAATAGTTTCTTTCATTCATACTCTATTGTTTAATTATAATTATTATCTGATTTAATGCTTACTCAAATGTCATTTATAAAAAATTGTTTTTTGGGAAATCAAAATACAGGATATTATATAATAGTATGTCACAACTTGAGGGAGTAAATCTACGTGCAATTTCAAGAAAAAGTTCATGTAAACATACGTCCGCAAAAGCTTCGTAATGGAGCTACAGGATGTTGAAATTTCCGGAAATTCCTGCAGTTTTTTGAGAAACTCAGCCCTTTTTTACCCTTTCAAACTTTTTTTGCAGTATGCCACTGATCAGCGTCAATCAATTTTCGTCATCTTCGTTCAATTTATAAACTTTTTTGACACTTGTAATTTTTTCGTATCTCCGACCGTTCTCGAGAAAAAATGCATTTGCATTTGCTGAATCGAAAACACTTCTTATTAAGAAATTGAATAGTAGGCTTTGATTATTTTTCATTTATTTATTTATTTTGATAGCTGCTGAAGTTGAACCAGTAGTTGCTCGAATTGTTAAAGAATTAACGATTAATTATAAAACTTTTGAAGTTATTGCTGTAAGAAAGAATGGCTAATTTTACTAACGCCGAATTAGCTGATATCCGTACATGACGGAAACACTACAGAAGCTAGGCGATTATATCAGGTGCGCTTTCCAAATCGAATAACACCAGACAAACAAACATTTTCAATTATCTACAGAAGGTTGAGGAAAACTGGTACGTTTACTGCAAATAATCATCATAAAAGGGTGCAACTCAAACTATGAGAACTCCAGATATTGGGGAAGCAGTTTTGAGTTGCATTGATTTGAATCATCGTGTGAGAAAAATATGAAAATCAGTTAAATATTTCACATGCTATAGTTTGGAGGATTCTCCACGACTTTTTATTGTACCCATGTCATATACAACGCTTCCAAACTCTACTTCCCCGAGATTTTCCTTCAAGACGAGAGCTGCTATCACAAATTCACACAATAACCATTATTGGACTGAGAAAAACCCCCATTTGATTGAAGAATCTCATCATCAAGAACAATTCTCACTGAATGTCTGGGTCGAAATAAGTGGAAATTATTTGAAAGGACAATTTTTTTTACCTAACAGACTAAACGGTCCTGCTTATCGCTAATTTCTTGAGGAGGAGTTACCCTTATTGCTCGAGGATGTGTGAGAAACATAATATGGTTCATGGATGACGAGAGACCAGCACATTTCAGTGAAGAGGCTAGGGAATTCTTGAATAAAACCTTCAAAAACCGATGGATAGTTCGGGGTGAGCCAGAACAATGGCCTCCTAGGTCCCCAGATTTAAATAGTTTAGACTTTTTCTTATGGAGATGTCTCAAAAGTTCAGTTTATACCACTCCAGTGAACACTGCAGAAGAATTTAGAATTTGAATAAAAACTTCTTGTGGCACGATAAGAAATACCCTGGGAATATTTCAAAGATTGCGTGATGATATGCGAAGAACGACAGAGGTGGAGGAAACATCCAGCAATTTATTTAGTTTTCTAATTATTCTTCTTTTTAGTTTTATATGAGTCTCCGAAGACGAGCTATCAAAATAAAAGCAAATTTTGGGCAGACCTATCAAGTATTTCTATTATTTTTTTTCGTTAACGAATAACGTACGATTCAAATAATTCAAATTCAATAATTTTTCACTCGAAAACGGCTGGAGATACGAAAAAATTACAAGTGTCAAAAAAGTTTCTAAATTGAACGAAGATGACGAAAATTGATTGTACGCTGATCAATGGCGAACTGCAAAAAAGTTTGAATTGGCAAAAGAAGACATATCCTCGGAAAAGAAAACACCTTGTGAATTTCAGTGAAAATATAGGACGTGTGGTAATTGAGGCTTTAATAAATAGCTTGCATTCCAAATTTTGTCCCAATATCTCAAAAACTGCAGGAGTTTTGAAGAAAAACCAATTTTTACCGGAAATTTCAACACCCTGTAGCTCCGTAACGAAGCTTCTGCGGACCTATGTTTATATAAATTTTTTTCCTAAAATTGCACGTAGATTAACCCCTCAAGTTGTGACATACTATTATGTAATACCCTGTATACTAAAAATGAATTTAGAATTCAGTTCCTTGTTTTCAATTCTTGACACAAACATATTTGCTAGAATGGGGCTTCGTCGATACTGGTATCGATCAATCTGTACTATCATTTTTACCAAAATACAGCAGGATCTAAGGGCTGTTCAATTATTATGTGGTAATATCTATCTGTACTTGAAACATACTGTCAGCATAATCAACGGTCCCTCGAAACAAAACTAGACCTGTTCCGTCGGTTTTCGCTGACACCACCTTCTTTTTCTTACAAAGGGAGTCGAATTTTTCTTGAAACATCCTGTATATCTCTTTCTTCTAGAATTGATAGAAATATGATGCTTTCGCATAGACGCGCGAACTAATATTCAAGGTTAGAACTGGGATGATTATAATCTGGTGCAACAACACCACAATTAAATTTATTCGGTTGGAAATTTAACAGAACAAGTAAATTGGATGATAAAGTTCGAGGTTAACCTTGGGAATTTACATATCTTTATGATACTTTTATATAAGAAATGCTTTTTTGCAGACCGTGAAAGAACAAATACAATATATATTTTTATATAATTAGATAAAAAGTACATTTATATGGAGATCTTCCAAAATGATACAAACTATAATTGGGTCGAAAAAAGCTGAAATTATCTTGTAATTCAACAATACAACCAAGGGTATGACCCATGTTGTTTGATATAAAATAAACAATTTTCTTGTTACTTCCTCCATAATTAATACACAGTGCTTCAGTGAGAACTCTACATACTTTATCTGGAAATTGAGGTAGTCAAGTGCAAAATACTATGTATACAAAACTAACACATTTCGTGTGTTTTATACATTTCTTTGAAAAATTTATTGTGCCTTTCAGAGAATTTATTCAATTTAATTTATTAATATTAGACAGTTTTATTTGCCTAATGAATCTCATCATTTGTATGTAATAATTGATCTTTGAGGACCGGACGAAAAGCATGAACAGATCCTCAATTTTCGTAGCTGCCACACATGTCATGGTCACAGAGTGGTTGATTAGTCTCAAAGAAGACTACTTCAACTTTAAGGTTGACAGATTTTGGCGCCAAAATGTGATTTAAACGTGACGTTTGCGGTTCATGAGCGATGTGAGATTGGTGAAATGGATCATCCGACATGTACTGGACAAGCCCTTGGTGAAGTCTCAACGTATGTCATCGTTTGTATTTCTTGCGTACTGAAAATCTTAAATTTGTGGTTTTGTGGGAAATTATTAATATGGTTTACATGAATAGTCTATTATTTAGGGAAATTAAGATTAAGATATCAATGTGATTCCTCCGTTTAATTTGATTCAAATTTAGTATTATACTTTGTTATAGGTTATGGGCATCCTGGAAGATGAAGTTCGATATGCAATTAAACAATTCAATAATGGGAAGGCCTCTGGCCCAGACGACGTACATGGAGATATCCTGAAGCTGTTTGAGGATGGAGCAGTCAAATATCTCACCAGACTGTTCAACAAAGTGTACAGAGAAGGCGAATTGCCAGTGGATTGGTTGAAATCTCATTTCATCACTCTGTCGAAGAAACCCAATCCAGGAAATATGAAGACCCCTCCACGTTTAGTCTCATAAGCCACGTCTTTAAAGTATATCTCAACTTTTCACTTAAGAGAATACACAGACAATGTGGTGAACACATCTCTAGCGAACAATTTGGCTTCAGAAATGGATTTAGGACAAGAGATGCGCTGTTTGGCTTGCAGGTGCTCGTGCAGAGAAACTTTGCTATGAACGTCGACGTATTTGCCTGTTTTATGGACTACGAAAAAGCCTTTGACAAGGTCAGACACACTCAACTCATCGGGATACTGAAAGATACAGAAATATTCATACTATTCCAAGTTTGTATTGTAATCAAGAGGTGTCAGTTCTCGTGGACTCTGATGAGACAAGAGACATCGCAATCAAAAGAGGAGTGAGGCAGGGATGCACCTACACCTTTCAATCTCTATTCGAAAGGAATAATGGCTGGAGCTTTAGAGGGTGCGAATAAAGGAATTTCAGTGAATGGAATACTTTTCAACATCATCAGGTACGCAGATGATATAGTTCACATTAGCTCGCCGGCAAAAGACCTACAATATCTACTAAACCGAGTACATGTTGCCAGCAGTATGGAATTCAAATAAATGTCAAAAAGACGAAGTTCATGGTAATTAATAAGAGAGATGATATACTGGCTACGCTAAAGCTGGATGGGAAACAAATTGAATGGTGCATGCAATTTAAATATGTTAGCTGCCTAGTAGTCAGCAAATGGGGGGTGAAACTCGAATTATAAAGCAGAATAGAATAGGCAAGAACTGCCTTTGAAAAGAGGCTGCTCACGAACATTGATCTCAGTCTCGACTTGCGTCTGCAGATGGAGTGATGTTACGTCTTTCCCATTGTGCTGTATGGAGTCGAAGGCTGGACTTTAAATCAATGTCTTGAGAATAAAATAGCTGCATTTGGGGTGTGAGTGTATCAGCGAATTCTTCTCATCTCATGGCGAGACCACATGACGAACGCCGAAGTTCTCTGAAGAGTAAACAGCGACGCTTAACTACTCACAAATGTGAAGATAAGGAAACTCCAATAATTCGGCCATATTATGAGAAATGACAAATACAAACTGCTTCATCTCATCATTCAAGGCAAGATCCAAGGAAGACGAGCGCCTTGCAGAAAAAGAACATGAACCTACGACAGTGGTTCAACAAGAGTATGAAGTCCCTATTCAGAACTGCTGCCTCCAAAGTGAAGAATGCCCTAATGTTTGCCGATCTTCGTTAAAGGAGACACCTTGAGAAGAAGGAATGCAGAGTCATGAATCATTGGAAGAAAAACTTTCCACATCATAACCATATCTATGAGTTTTTCAATAATTCACTCGAAATCCATCAGGGACTAACTTTGATAGTCTTGAAAATTCAAATTTAATTCTTTCTTTATCCTCTTTCTTTTCTTCCTTATTTTTTCCTGAGCTAGTTCAATCAGAGGAAGGTGAGGTTTTGAAATTGAATGTATCTCTTTGAATTGAGAGTAGTGAATAGTGCTGAAATTACTACTGCAAATGAGCTAATATTCATACAACAATACCCGAAGCTACCTTCCCTACAAAATGTGGGGCAATATATGTAAACTAACATAACATAATAAGGAACTTTCAAGGATTGTGTTGAACATGAAGAAGCGTTCAGTATAGATAGAGATAAATATGAAAGAATCTTCAGTATATTAGAAGCTTAGCTCCTTAGGGTTTAGTATATTAGGCACGTAAATGAAATAGGCGTTTTCAACGGGTTCATTAGTGTTCAATTCTACCGAGATCAGTATAACAGACAACCAAGGCCAACAAAAGTGTATATAAGTCGAGGAAATAAACCCTTCTAAAAAACAAGACCGTTCCAAATCGTAAATCAGGACTATGGTATGTGCTACGGGAGATGAGAAACTGATTACTATCATGGTTGTAAACAGATTAAAACATCTTCATGAAACGTGAACAGCAGCAGTCCCACCTTGAGCACTGTACAGTAAAAGTCATAGCGGATGGTTTGACATGATCCTTTCGCAATTTGAATTTCCAAAATATTTCTACTTCACATCGGAGAGTAGCGAATGAAAAATTATTTGTCATTGACGATAATTCGACTCCCCATTTTCAGCTGAAGTTATCAAGTAAGCCGTTGAAAATAACAATTATCTTATAACTTTGACGCCTAACTCGACACATTTGATACAGCTTGTGGACGTGGAAGTTGACGGCCCTTCAAAGAAACACTAGATTCTAGAACACGTGATGCCATTTCTATGTCACATTTCCTATGCTTTTGAAGAGATTGATGGATGTATTGGGTCCCAATGTAAGGAAATAACTACAAAGTCTTTTTTAGAACAACAGGACTTTGCTCATCTTCTCCTGAAGCTGTCGTAAGAAAGCTCGCTCAGAAGAACCTCGACTCATTCTCGATAACAGCCTATTGTAATGTTTAAAAGAGGCAAGAAGCTTCATCACAGAAAGTTCTTGTTACAAAAGGGAAAATAAAGTCTTTCATTAACCCGGATTACAACTGTCGACATCAAATAAAGATTTTTCAACTGATGTCCCTGAAATCGATGACAACACCCCTAAATCTACTTCTTCACTACCCTCAACTTCTCGAGTTTCACTGGAAAAGATTAGACTTTGTCTGATTTGTTGCTCTAATAAATTTAGTCCTCCAAAACAGTTTAAAAAGGATAAAGATGAACGGCAACATCCTTTGTTACATTTGTTATTGTAACTAATGGACATCCAACAGTTTGGATATGCTGCATTACTGGCAAAAAGGATCAAATAATCCTTCCTAATGTATGGTAAGCGAGGGGATTCAGGTTAATCAGTTTTTAATGGTATTTCTGTTTTTCTATTACATTTTTTCAGATAATGATACCTTATTAGTAGTTGAATGTTAGCATAATTCATTCAAGATTTACTCAAGTATTTTGGTCGTATTATACAATTCTGTGTTTTATTTAAGTTCTTATATAATGTACAATTGCCAAGGCTTTTACGTGATAGAAATCCATTTTCACAAATACAAGTAAACGATGATTTCTACTAAAATATATTATTATATGCTCGACGCGTTTCGATACACAGTATCTTTATCAAGAGCGAATGAATACTACAAATATATCTTTCTAACAAATTTTTATATATACTAAAAAGACAATCCATTCAGAGCTATCCGTACTTGAACTAATGTTTAGGAAATAAGTTTAATAAGGTGAGTTATTTATGTCCACCTGATCATTAAGAATTTCCGGTGAATTCCAAAATCTGTTAATTTCAAGTTCTTCCAGAAGGTTGAGTTTTATACCTCTATTCTCAGAAGGTAGGATTTTGAATTCTGAATTTAAAGAGCGACCATTTTCCCCAAGATGATTTGAATAATTTGAATCGGTTTTTCCATTTATGAAACTGCCTCTATGTTTAGAGATTCTAACATTAAAATTTCTTCCTGTTCTACCTATATAAAAACAATCGCAATCTGCACAATCCAATCTATAAACACCTGATTTATTTTCTTTATTAATTGGAGATTTATAATTCCTGATAAATGAACCTAAATTTGTTGATGTTTTGAACGCTATATTTAAATTTGAATTTTTAAGAAGGATTTCACATTATTACTAATATTGCCTATATATGTTAAACTATTGAATTTCTTGTCTTGGTGTTCACCGATTGGATATATAAGTTGTAAAGCTAATTTTTGTTTTTTCTTATGTCGTATGCTGCTAACTAAATTTGCATCATAACTATTATTTATTGCGATCTGTTTCATCAAATTGAATTCTTTGAAATTATTATCATTAGACATCGGTGTGTTCAAGAGTCTATGTATATAACTGTTAAATGCTGCAACTTTATGTTGGTAAGGATGTGCCGATGTATGATGAATTGTGATATCTGTATGAGAATAATAATATATTTTAGTAGAAATCATCGTTTACTTGTATATGTGAAAAAACTACTCATAAACACCCGCTTAGTAAATATTTCCTATATTGGTATCGATATGTCGATGACATTATTGTGTGTTTCACAGGAACAGACAGACAGTTCACTGTATTCGAAAATTTCATCAACAACCTGCACCCAAAAATAAAATTCACTTCTGAAGTAGAACAGAACAATTCCATCAATTTCCTAGATCTAACAATAATAAGGTCAAATAATAAACACCAGTTGTGGTGATAATCATTTCAAAGAATTGAATTTGTTAAAACAGATCGCAATAAATGATGGTTATGATGCAGAATTAGTTTGCAGCATACACTACATTAGAAGAAACAAAAATTAGCTTTACAACTTATATATCCAATCAGTGAACACCAAGACAAGAAATTCAATAGTTCAACATATATAGGCAATATTAGTAATAATGTGAAATCCTTCTTAAAAATTCAAATTTGAATATAGCGTTCAAAACATCAACAAATTTAGGTTCATTTATCAGGAATTATAAATCCCCAATTAATAAAGAAAATAAATCAGGTGTTTATAGATTGGATTGTGCAGATTGCAATTGTTTTTATATAGGTAGAACAGGAAGAAATTTTAATGTTAGAATCTCTGAACATAAACGCAGTTTCATCAATGGAAAAACCGATTCAAATTATTCAAATCATCTTAGGGAAAATGGTCACTCTCTCAATTCAGAATTTAAATTCCTACATTCTGAGAAGAGAGGTATAAAACTCAACCTTCTGGAAGCACTTGAAATTAACAGATTTAGGAATTCACCGGAAATTCTTAATGATCAGGTAGACATAAATAACTCACCCTTATTAAATTTATTTCCTAAACATTATTTCAAGTACGGATAGCTCTGAGTGATTGCCTTTTTAGTATATATGAAAAAATTTTGTTAATAATATATATTCGTAGTAATCATTCGCTCTTGATAAAGATACGGTGTATATCGAGCATATAATTATATAATTTAGTAGAAATCATCGTTTACTTGTATTTGTCTTATATAATGTATAATTATAATTTTTCTGTTCAAATGGCGTCAAAGTAACTCGTACGCTCGAGGTCTATGACATTAATTATTTTTATAGCCTTATCAAAAATCCTTCAGTTACTTTAACATTTATTTTAAAGAAACGTCTTAACAACTCTCACTTAATCAGCCTATAAATATTTGTTTGTATCTGAATTCGTTCAAAGTTCAATTTACTGAAAGTATTGATTATTCCGGAGTCATCAAATAAATGGTTTTAGAATTGATGAATTTTCTGATTTAAATGGGTGCAGAGAATCTGAACTCTCTCTGTTACTTCCCTTGATTCCAAACTCATAAACAAGTTTTTCTTCCAACGCGTATAAGATATTATTTCGCTTTTATTAGCCTAAAGAAGACAATATAAAGTCCCTATCGGCATTGACTCCAAGTGATATATGTTATCACATTTTTATGATAGAAATTGGAAGAGAGCTTAGACGAAGTTGTTTGATTGAATGGACGTGTTTGTTGAACTGACCGAAGCAGAAATAAAAGCTGCCTGAAAATAAGAGCTTAGGATACGGCCGCATTGTTAGAGTGTCCGTGGATTGAGGGTTCCAACTCTTGTTAAAACCCTTCGCGACTGTTATATCTCGTGTGCCTTCTTTTTTGGGTATTCATTTTACCTGCTTTGTCGATTTAGGATTTCCTCTGGAAATGAAAAGTTTCTGTATACTTTTTTCTTCCATACGAGGAATCGGGACAATTCAGAAAATGATCAGGATAAATCTGTTTTACGAGAAAACTAAAACAACGCTTTGAATATACTGCGCCAAGAAATTAACGCAATTATTAACCCGGCGTTGGTGTGGTGAATTTATGTTACATGTTTGGTGTTGTGGGGTGAAAATCATCCCATTTGGTTTTTCGTGTGAAAAAATTATTTTCAAAATTTGTGAAAATGAAGGAATTTGCTAATTGACTGCGTTAACAGCACAAAACAGACCCTAATAAGAAGGTCGAGTTACCGACCTAAACATTCAACACCCTTCACGACCCCTCACCTATCTATCTAGTCCTCCCATAATAGATATAGAGGCTCTAATTTAACCACGTCAAGTGTCGAACTCTATCGATCAGACTTCAATCGCCGATAAATGAATTGTCAAATGTCTGCCATTGTCAAAGTTTTTAAGTTTCTCGCTAAACCCTTTTATTTTGCGATTTATGCTTCCAAAATCATTTTCGTTTCAGGTGTTTTCGTTGCTGGTGTCTTGGAAGTTCAGAAATTCTCTTGTATATTTCATAATGGTCCTTCAACCAGGATCCTTCAGAAAATTTATTTTGTATTATAAGACAGCATGGTGTAGAGAATACAAACCCTACTTGTCACCAGTTTATTGCTGCTTTAAAAACATAAATGGGTTAACATCGCCCATAATCAATGGAAATCGTAAAGGAGATAACTGTGAGAATTTTAATGTTTTGTCTTTTTTTGCAGACTAGCTCACAGAACATACTCACTGATTCTGAGGATTCAGAACCTTCTGTTCATGAAGAATATAATGAGATCTTCGGAAATGTACCCACTCCTATAATTAACAATAACGCTACCTATTATGTGCCAGGATACATTTTGCGAAAAATTACTGTACCAGAATGTCAAATGTAACGAATGTAATGAAGAACTTTTTTTGCGAAGTGACCCAATAATAGCACACCTTTATTACATTCAAGAAATTTTGTGGTAATAAGTTATTGTAAAAGTTTCTCAATTCTTAGAAGACATTCACAATAAACTTACTTTTTCCTGAATAATCAGGGACATCAGGAAAATCTTGCTTTGAGATTCAAAGATATTTACAAATCTCAATTTTCTCAATTCGATTTTTGTCAATTACATTCGGTGAAAGATGAAATTTTTGAAAGGGTTACTAGTCTTCTAATTTTTATATTCATTAAGGATAAAAAGAAGGAAACTGTTACTTCTGGGACTGAAAGCAAATCCAAAAGGTTCCGGAACAAGTAGAACAGCAATCTTTGATGGGTTCAATTATAGGTGTTTATTGTGATTTTAAAAAGCGGGTTATCTACACCCTACTATGTGCGTGTTATTTATTTACCATCGATCTTATACAGTCGGGGGTACTATACATGTTGTTTTGTCTGGGCTTTTATATCCTTTTATAATTTACAAACATGTTTTCTAGTCTGTGATATTATTTATTTTACTGCATGAACCTTTTACACTCATGGGAAAAGAAATTGAACTGTGACCAAATAATTGAATTTTTTGGGTGCTTTACACTCTACATTCCCTTTGTTATCTATAATTCATGTTTATTTTGTGATATACACATTGTTATTTTTCATTCAATTTTCTTAGTTTCTTTTTACTCAGAGTATATATTGTTTTTTTTGTTTCAATGGGCTTTTTACACCTGCTTACACTTAAGGTCCTGCGTGCGGAACCTTATTTATATACACTCGGAGGCAAAATTAGCGGAACACTCGAAAATTTAACCAAATTCGAAGTCCGATATTTTTCCTAATTCTCAACCGATTTAGATGATTTTTCGGCAAGTTATAGATCAACTCTTCTGCTTTGTAGAAATTATAAGAGAAAACAAAAAAATCTGAAAAAAATTTTATACGGGGGCAAAACTAAAAGTGTTTTTTTGTCAAAAATTCGTAACACCCTGTGGAATTTCGTGGTCCGAGTTGAAACGTACAATATCATGGTCTGTCAAGACACATCTTCCTACAGTAACGCCCTTTTTGTTTTATGCATTTATCTCCATTTTTACAAGAGATATCTAAATTGAAGCGAAAAGTCACAAATTTCAAGAATTTATTTTTAATCTTGCGTAGGTGCATAACATCGGATGTTAGCCGAAGAATAAAATCAAAATTAGAGAAGCGGAAATCTAACGAAATGGAAATTTTTGAAATTCACTGGCCAATTTCACGCTCCGGGAGAACTCGAAGTACACTGGAAATATCGTTGATTGTGCACATTTATTTTTGAATTTTTTTGTGTGACACTCTATAATAATTATCATTCCTGTCCAAAATTGAGAGCAGGTGTGTATCCTGGCGATACACTCGTGAAATGAAATGAACATGTTGAGAAAAATGTTCATGATGACCCAAAAAAAAAACATTTGATGTTAGTAGCGAGTATGACCCCCCCGAGCTCTTATTACAGCGCGCATACGATTTCGCATACTCCCAATGATGTTGTCTATCATCTGTTGAGGTATGTTGTCCCACTCTTCCACCAAAGTCAATGTCAGCTCTTCAACGTTGCCTGGATTCCGTTGTCGAACCCTTCTTCCAAGAATGTCCCAAACGTGTTCGATCGGGTTTAAATCCGGTGACCGCGACGGCCAGTCCATTCGTGTGACCGCAACTTTATTGAGATATTCTATCACTATGCGTATGAGGGCGCGCGTTATAGTGCATAAAAAGGAAATTTTCCCCTATGTAAGGAGCAAAAGGCACAACATGGGGCTCCAAGATTTCTGTTATTTACCGATGGGCATTAAGTGATCCATTGCCAATAATCTCCAGTTCTGTTCGTACTCCCAAGCATATGCCACCCCATATCATAACTGACCCTCCACCATATTGCTCAGTTCCTGCGAAGTTCGCTTGATTGTACCGTTCCCCTCGATGCCTCCATATTCTATCTCTACCATCCACGAATTTCACACAATATCGGCTCTCATCACTAAATAAAACTCGTCTCCACTGATTGATTGTCCATGCTACTTGCTCCCTAGCAAACGCCAATCTTGCTATCCGATGGGCTCTATCGAGTCTTGGTGCTCTTGCTTGCGCGTATTATCTCAGACCAACTTCATTTAATCGTCTTCTGACTGTCCTCACACTTATGTTAATGTTATCCACTGCTTGTAAAAGGTTACGTGCCTGAACAACAGTAAGACGAGGATTTCTTATGGTTTGATTGACGATGAAACGGTCATGTAAAGCGCGGGTTGCCCGATTTCTTCCTTGTCCTCGCCTCCTCACGTACAATCCAGTTTCCTGTAACGTGGCTAGATTCGATGGATTACCGACGTCGAGACACCCAACATGGTACCGACTGAGCGGTAGGTGCGTCCTTCCTCGATCAATGTAACTGCCCTTGCTACTGAGGTTGGTGGTAAATCTTTCATTCTGAATGAAAATACCGTTTCGAATTGAAACAGTTAAAGAATCACAAAACACCGCAACCGATCGAATTTGTATCAAATCAAAGAATGGAAAACCTCATTCTTTAAACAAGTGCAAATGTGGTCATATACAAAAAACGTGTGTTGTATTTCATATTTGATAAAAAGGTGTGCACATGTGTAAATGAAAAGTTTTATCAATGGTCCCAGAATTCAGTTGTATATTTTAATACCTACCGACTATTATCTCCTATGAATTTCTAATTTTCACCAAATTAACCAAATTGTCATCAATAACTAATGCAATTCGAACATAAAATCGCAAACGACAATTTCGACACGCCTGAGTGATAATAAGAAAATTCCAAATTGATAGACGAATTTTAATGACAATTTCTTGATTCAATGGAATTTCTCCAAAATGGTGATTTTCCACTTGAAATTAAATATATTTTGCAAAAAAGAGATAAACGCATGAAACAAGAAGGGCGTTACTGTAGGAAGATGTGTCTTGACAGTCCATGATATTGTACGTTTCAACTCGGACCACGAAATTCCACAGGGTGTTACGAATTTTGACAAAAAAACACTTTTAGTTTTGCCCCGTATAAACTTTTTTTAGTTTTTTGTTTTCTCTTATAATTTCTACAAAGCAGAAGAGTTGATCTATAACTTGCCGAACAAATCATCTAAATCGGTTGAGAATTAGGAAAAATATCGAACTTCGAATTTGGTTAAATTTTCGAGTGTTCCGCTAATTTTGCCTCCGAGTGTATTTGGTTTATATTTCTACTATGAATCTATCAATTGAACCCATCAGGAATATAAATGCAACCATAGTTTCCAAGATTATTAATGAAATTGCCTTTTTTTGCCATATTCAACAATTTTCAGTGATCTCAAATTCATTTAAATAAAAACTTCTTGAGACAGTTATTACTGCATTTTTTTCTATTTTCAGAAGCAGTATGGGGGTAACTGTCATGAAGATGGCAATGCAAGCAGTTTACCCGCAACGGGGGACCAATGGTAGCAATGGAGGAACAATATTATCGCTGACAACAATATTTCAGAATTTTTTTTTATTTTGAATGTTAGAATGTACCTGTTTTCTGTGATATGTGATTTATACTTTTGATTTAGATTATAATTCATCTAATTTTTGGAAATGGTTTCTGTAAATATGGTTCAAGCGATTTTCGTTAGTTTAAAATTAAAGTGTTATTGTGAAAAATACTCATTATTTTCTCAATTTTTGAACAGTCTGATTGAGGCAGAAATTCTCTGCATCGATTAGACTAGTTCATATACCTCATTTCGGTCAAGTTAAATTCGATCGTGGAAAATCTAGAATTCAAATAAAGCGCCTTTCCGTTTAGTTTCCCATAATGGCACGTGAAGCGCTAGTTTCTATGCAGATACGGCTATATTGTTTCCTATGTCGAAGCACTGAGTTTATATTTCTCATGAGGGTCTGTTCTGTGGTTAACAGACACCATATTCTTTCAGAAAAAAAAGTGGACTTTTTTTCATTGAAAATATTTATTATATCATTCTCTTTGATGGAACTATATTTAATCCGCCAAAAAAAAACCTTTCGACGTCCTAGAATTATACAATCCTTTTCGTTGATAATTCTAAAACTATATTTTTGATCTTCCTTTGTTAAATTCGAAATCTAACCAGAATAGCAGGTTAAATCCAATTCGCACTCCAATCTTTAATATCAAATAAATAAAAATCACGAGAGGAGTTCACCAGAAGAGTTTGTTTGTTGAGAACCTCGATACCGCATCTTTCATCTGTTCCGAGACCTTATTTTATTGCGGAAAAGTGCTGAAGTGTTAGTTTTCTAGAAAATATTGCCAGGCGGATGAACTCCTTCAAAAGAAAATTATGAGGGAATCTCACATCTGCTGAGCCAGCGTGAGTGCATCGAACAAAAGGATAATGTCCCGTTTATTATGAAAGAGTTGAACAAAAAATTCGCGGCTTGTCGCTTATAAAGGGGTGCCTGACATAGAATACCCTTCAGATTTATTCAGTGATATAGATAAGATTTAGTGATAAAAAATATGCGTTCACAAAATTATAGCGTTTTGATATTGATAAAAAATAATGTGGGTGCCCGAAAGATGTACGTAAGCTAAGCTTTAATATCGAAGGTCGTATACTTGTTGAATTGACAATTTCATTTTTCACTAATCACTTGTCAACAAAATTTTAGTTTTTTTTGTCGAATGAAAACAAATTCTCAATGTACTATGGTCACCAAACAATAATGGATAAAATTGACATCAGGTTTTTTGTGACATATTTTTATAAAAAGTAAAAAATCACTGTGAAAAAAATAAAGTGTAAGGTGACTTTGTATGCCCATTAAAGTGCATGAAAAGTAAATACCATGTTATTCAAATAGGTCACGTCATTTGAAAAACACAGAAATTGGTATTGTTAAGGTACAATAAATAACTATGGCTTTCGTGAATGTTAGGATTCTGGTAGGTCCGCTTTTAGTTTTCAACAGTAATCTGCTACCATTCCAGTCTTCATGTCTCCCGATAGCGCTTTCCTGTTAAGAAAATACCCTGATGAAATCTGTCTCCACATTCTCGGGAAAAAACTAGATGAGAGTGTATCATATGTATTTTTGAAGACTTATTACATCTCAGAGCTCTGTATGTAATTACAAGCTCTTTGATTAGTCTTTTGTAATTTTCCGCTTTATGGTTTCCTTCAAAATTTTAGACAATATTTTTAAAACATTTCTAGGCGACTTTTCCTGATAATTCAGCTGTCCTGTGGATAAACAAATATTCATTCTTCAATTTTTGCCTCGCTGAGTTTAGAATCTCTCTTTCAGGTTTAAGAATCCAGTGTCATCTACAGTCGTAGCTTTTACAAAATTTTTCGTCGTACTGAACTTTAAATGCAATGATGATGATTCACTAAAGGATCATTTCCAACATTCTCCTGCCCAGGAATAGCTGATTCACGCTTATGCCATATTATCTTTGTGTGGTGACTTTTTCTGTCTCTTTCCCATTCACAAATGAAACAGCAATTTTTTGTGCAACCATTCTGTAGCGCAAACAATAGGGCAATGACTACAAATTCTCCACAAATTTTCTAAACATGTTCACTTCATTCATTTTTTTCAAGAATGAACTTCATGTTTCGTAAGTCTCTCTCACATCAGAAGCATGGACAACCGGCACTGAAGGACATTTTCTTTCCTTGTATAGCAACTCTGTTTTCAAGATAGTTTTTGAGTAGCCAATGAACAATCACCAGTGATATGGATCATATTCAAAATTTAATGAATTCATTACTACAGGAATGTTATTACAATAGACTCAATCATCTTCTTTAGAAAGGAAAGGCTTCATCTTGAGGATGTCGAAAATGAGAAATTTTTGTACCAGGAGGAAGTAAATTCCCGTCTAGATCCCAAAAAACTTTGTGTCAATAAATTTTAAAGTTGTCAGCTTATATCTTGAGTCAACCTCTACAGATACTTCATTGTGTTGACTAAGAACATATTCCGGACTAGGAACAGAATCCTGATGTATATAGCAACTCGAAACCAAGAAATCAATGGGCTGTGATGAGGTTCTTGTATCACTTTTGAAGATAGCTGCGGAGATGGTTGCTGTGCCCTCGAGTCAGATTGAGACTGATTCCTCTTCTCAGTGAGGAATACCTAGAAAGTTAAAGGAGGATTCGCCTTATCCATGAGAAAGATTCTAAAAGTAAGCAATTATAGAACCATTTCATCTCTCTCCAATATAGAAAAATCTGAAAAGAAAAAGTATAATTTGATCAAATTGTAGCATTTCAAGACATACACTACAAAATCACAAGGAATTGGCATGGATTCCGGAGGGTAGGTCAACAACCACTGTTAATTACCACGCCCACAAAGTGATTAAAGAGTCAATAAGTGATATTTAAGTCACAGCGGCATTTGATAGTTAGGCATGCTGCCTTCTTGTATAAGTTGGAGTCATGTGGAGTCGGAGGAGCTTGAACTTTTCATATCTTGTTTCACAAATAGGACTAACAGACTAGTTAGTTATGATGAATAAGTAAAATGGGTCTCATTTGACTCGATATGTGTGACGGAAGGGGTACCCAGGGTTCCAATAGGGGCCCTTATTTTATATCGTTTGCACAAATTATTCTGTCAAAGTGGTAGAAGATGAGGATGTGCTGTATGCTTATGATATATCTCTGATTCATACTGCGAAAAATATATAAGATTGCAAAATGATCCTGGAGAATGACCTGAGAGGTTAATATTAAGCTGTCTATCTTTGAACGTTGCAAAAATGAAGTTTCAGTCATTTAGTATAAGAAATAGGATCAAATTCTCTATTGAGCATGAGGAAGGAGCAGTGGACTCAGTTGAAAGTTTACCCTTCTAAGGAGTGTACATTGACTAAAGCTCAAATTGAAAAATTCACAGCGAACAACTCCCTGGTGCAGATTCACAAGATTGCTACCCCGTCTGTATTACCCCTGATTCAGCATTAACAGCTCCTAATGCTGAATGAAAACAGAAGAAAAAATAATTTCATAATAGAATAAACCTCACCTGCATACTGAAAAGCATTTCTAATATAAAATTTGATTGAGGAGGTCGTTACTTGTTGAAAATCGATATACATATTTCCAATGAAATAAAACTAAAGTATTTAGAGTTTCACTATATTAACAAAACTATGACCAGTTTCACCACACTGTGGCTTCATCAGATAGATATAAACTAATGAACAGAGTTATTTCTTATATATTAGTCTTATTTCCTACTTAATATTACAATAGGTTCAAGAGATATGTTGGAAAACCCATCGGAGTTGCTTACTTTATGAAACGAAAAGATTGAGTGAAGGAGAAGGATTTAGATCTAATTTACTATTAAGTAACCTACCTGAATTCTTTTCTTTGTTGATCTCTGAAATTTCCAATAGATTGAGTTTGTGTCTGTTATTTTCATTGTGTAAAATTTTGAAATTTTATTAAAGTTATGGTCTTATATATTGATTAGAATATATATATATTTATATATATATATATATATATATATATATATATATATATATATATATATATATATAGTAACTGGGAGGTAATAAGTTGTTCTTTGCGTTTAATGATTGTATTTAGAAAATGTTGTGGTATGTTGTTATTCGAGGCAATTTTCTGATGATATTAGTTCAGTATGCCTACAGAGTCCTGTGAATCATGGAGTTATATGTAGCTAGTTTGTGGCTTAAATGACTGAACGAGTCCATAGGAGTCGATGCGTCTGTGACTTGGTTATTTGAATTTGTAATGGTTAAGTCGAGGTAATTAATTGAGTTATTATTTTCTAATTCAGAAGTGAAGATGATGCGGCAATGTATTTTGTTCAGGGAATTTGAAAATTGCTGAATTTGTCTGTTTGAACCACGAAAACCAACTAAAATGTCATCTACATATCTGTACCAGAAAGTAATGTTTTTTAGCGAAATCTGTGTTTATTATTGAGTTTTTCTGTAAATTATTCACGAAAATGACAGCTAGTAGAAGGTTAAGTGGTGAACCCATTGGAAGACCTGAATTTTGTTTGAAGAATTTAGGTTGAAATTGAAAGCAACTTCGATATAGGCATATTTGAAGAAGATTGCTAAATTCATTAGTGATATATGGCGGTGTGTTAGACTCGGATAAGATATCTGTAACAAGGGGAAGACACTCATTCGTTGGAATGTTCGGGTACATATTTTTGACATCGAAAGACACTAACTTCATATCTTGGGAGATTGTGAGATTCGAAAGTTTATGTATGAGATCTCCAGAATTAGAGATAGTGTATTGTGCTTGAAAATTCGAAAAGTCTAGAAAATTTTGATTCAAGAATTTTGCTAGTTTACCTGATGATGTGTTTATATATGACATTACAGGTACAGGAAATCCGTACATTTTTGGAGTTTGAACATTCATTGGAATCAGTTTCCTCTCTTCCCATTCTGTGTGTGCTAGGTTTTCCGACAAACTTAGCTCTTCTTTGATTTCTTCTGCGAAAAGATTGGTTGGATCTTTTGGTATTTCGGTGATATCCATTGTTTTCAGTACATCCTGCATCTTTTCTTCGTAAAGGTCTTCATTGAGGCATACTATACCATTGTCGTTGTCAGCTTTAGTCATTATGAGATCTTCGGCTTGGATTTTGCTTGATATGGACTTTATTATATTCAACTGATTCTGATTAATAGTTTTTATGTCAGATTTTCTGATAATTTCTGTGAGTTTGTGTTTATGGAGGCTTGGGTTCGTGATGATATCTTTGTGTTTTTGGATCGCCAGCTCTGCTTGCACTCCGGTTATTTCCTTCTCTGTTTTGAATTTGCCGTTTTCCGGGGTGAATTTTGGTCCTCTGTTCAGCAGATCCGTTCGAACTTCATCGAAGAAGTTGTTCGATAGATTTATGAATCTAGGATAAAAAGTGATATCTGATAGTTCGATAACATCTGTTTGGATCATAGGTTGTTGTGGCTTCTGTTTTTCTTTTTTATTTTCTAAGGTTGAAAGTTTTTTATGCAGGTTTTCGTAATTTTGTTTTGAAATCTCACTTATTTTCATATTGATTTTATATTCAAGGCACTCAAATTCAATATTATGTAAAATATAAAATAATTCGTCCTGAACTGATTTGATGTGAAGTTTCATCTTATTACGTACCTTATACCACCTTTTCGAAATGAATTTTTCAATTCAAGCTTTAGTTAAGGTACAGTCCTAAGAAGGGTAAACTTTCAACTGAGTCCACTGCTCCTTCCTCATGCTCAATTGAGAATTTGATCCTATTTATTATACTAAATGGCTGAAGCTTCACTTTTTCAACGTTCAAAGAGAGACTGCTTAATATTAACCCCTCAGTTCATTGTCCAGAATCATTTTGAAATCTCCTATATTGTTCGCAGCACAAAATCTAACCTATTCGGATACCCTAATTCACAACAGTACTTCCCAATCTGAGAGTATTAAATTAAGTACTTTTCATTAATACGTATTTAGATTGCTTTCTATTCCTTTGTTAGCTGTCGATTTTGAGAATGAAGTTCAAGTTTCAAAATTAATCGCTAAGAACAACGACTATGAACCAAAATTAATTGATACCTTAACGAGACAAAAACGACATAAACTTGCAGAGCATTTATCCGTTGCCTACTGAGAAATCATTAATTAATTTAACTATATTCCTAATATTAGCAACAATATATGGATTAGATTACACAGAAATAATATTAAACACTCAGCACTAATGAAAAGAATTTAGTTTCATTGTTGTTTAATAATGAAGATAAAACAAAATTATTGGATAAAAATGAAGTATCTAAAATACACTGCAGTATTCTATATATATATATATATATATATATATATATATATATATATATATATATATATATATATATATATATATATATATATATATATATATTTTTATAGATCACCATTCAGGGTTTCCTCTAGAAAGACTGGGTCTACTGACCAAGGACTTCCTAGGCAGCAGTTGGGAACATTCGGACGATTCTTGTGGTCCAGAGTATCACCTCCTTCTGTGCTCTACTTATTAGTTCTCTATCAAGTTCTAGGAACTCAGTGTTTTCTGCCAGGTGGTTCTCAACTAATCCATTCGTGGATATTATCAGGGAAAGAATTCTAACTGATCTGAGCTGGTACATTTCTTTTATTTCAAAGCTAGATCATGGTATTTCGTTAGTTTCTCCGTATACGCCTTGCTGATGTTATCATCCGCCGGGACGGTTATATCAATGATGGTAGCTCGGCGGTTTTCCTTATCGAAGGTAATAATGTCAGGTCTGTTGTGCAGCACCGTTCTGTCTGTTATTATAGTGCTGTCCCAGTAAAGTTTGAACTCACTATTTTCTGATATAGGCTTCTGAAAGTATTCGTGCACCCTTCGAGAGGTAAGTATAAGTCCTACTTTTATGGCAATCGCTTGGTGATAAATTTTTGCCATAGCATTGTGCCGCTGGGTGTACTCTCTTGGTGCCAGGATGGAGCATGAGAACGTTACATGCTGAATGGTTTCCAGACCTTGGAAGCATTTTTGGCATCTATCAGTTGGAATGTTCTTCTTTGTGATATGCTTCATGTACGCTCTTGTTGGTACCACATGATCCTGGATAACAGCGAGACGCCCCTCGGTCTCCGAGAACAAATATCCGGATTTAAGGTAAGTAAGTGATTGATCTTTGTTCACTCTTTTGTCTTTCTTCTTTTTGATGCAGTGGTCCGAAAACCCGTAGAAATTTCAACAAAAATCATTTCATCGATTTCGAGAATATCGAACTCATGCCTCCAGGTAATGAAGGAAAAAGGATGGACATCTTGGAGATTATTGAAATTACGTCCGCTCATAAGAAAAACCAGCCAATTTGCAACGACCAACTAAACTTCGATTAACCTTCTGATGTGAATGTTGTTATACGTATCATATGTTGAGTATACTTAATTTTAAATGTCATTATTGGTTTCTTACTCAATGTTATATTTTTATTTGAGACTCATTTTGACATAATCAACACCGAAAGGGTATATTTGATCAAATAGATACTGTGAATTTATCTATCCTATTCATTCTCCAGATCTGCTACCAAACGACTACTATCTGTTTGTACACACAGTACATGATAACTACCCGAACTGAATTCTGAGGCTGAAAATGTATTTTATTGGTTGTTTTCATTGCGAAATAAATTCTGAATATTCGCACATATGTCGATAAATAAAGATCCACAAATGTTGATACTTCTGTTGAAATGAATATTGTAGGAACGTTAAATGTATCTAAGGATGGCATATGACAGGGAATATATATATAACATTGAAGATTTAGAATAGCCCCATTCATTTTACTATAAAAATATGGATTTCGATGATAAATAATCCATTCGTGAAATACCAGAGTTTTAGTAGAAAGAAAATGGGAATAATAATGTGCATACTTCCTCCCCTGAATTCAGACGAACCTCAAAAAATATTATCATAAAAATATTCCGATTTTACTTTCGTATTCCGAAGTTAATGATGAAATCGACTTTTCGACGAATACCATTTCCAGGAAAAAATTCGCATATTAAAGTAGAAAGCAAATTTTTCACACACGCCTGTCAGATCTGGCTACGGTAAATATCAGAGTTTCGAACTTAATATGTTATTATACGCGCCAACTAATATTCATATATGCAAATTTTTGTTATACATTCTGCAAAGAGCAGAGGAGTTTTTGATGAGCATCTAGTGACAGCTGCTAAAAATGGACCCAACACTGACATATCCCGATTAAAGTGTTCAGATGAGCGCCTGCATTAACCCTGCTACATTCTGGTTTCGTTCTTTTCATTATGAAACTTGCATACATTCAGATTTTCTGTTCTGGATTACGTTTTCAAACTTCGTTAGATAGTGTTTAAAGTTTTTGTTATTTTGCATATTATATAACCCTTCTGACGATATATCCTTCCGAGCATAAGCTTTGCTGTTTTTGAAATACAGGGTGTTTTTTTTCATTTTCTGTCAATTAATTCTGCAAACTTCGAGAAAAACACCTCAATTTCGAATATAGTTTACCCTTTTTTCATCACTCGGTATGCAGCACAGTTGTGGAAATCTAAATAGAATTGAATAATGGATTTTTTTTCAGTACTCCACAGAGTTAATTCAATAACATTTTTGATTTACAGATTCAGATCAGTTAAATTAGACCAAAGGTAGGGGTGAAGATACAAAAATTCGCACCAAGCTCGAAATTGATAGTTCAAAACACCTTCATAAATGAAATCAAACAAATCCTCATTGATTCAATAGCTGAAATAATTCCTACTCAGTGTTATTGATCTCAGGAGTGGGTTTTTTGCGATTTTAAGCAAAATGGTTTGTTTTATCACAAAATAAGTTCAAACAAAAGTTGAAGATCAGAATCATCTATGGAAAGTGTGTCAATTCTTTTATCCTAAGAGCTACCGTTTATGAGATATAAGATTCAAAATTTAAGAACTAGTCTGACTCTAAAGTTTTCTGTATCATCTACTTTTTGTTTTCATCGTTTCCAGTGGTCTAGTAGCATCTGTGTCGGTTCGTTGAGAGTGGCATTTTTATATGTATACACATAACTGTACTAAAGATTCTCCAATGGATTGAGACGAGTAGGTGGAAATCTGGATTAATATTGTGAATCGGTGTGTAGTACTGACGAGATCAAACGGGTCGGATATGACATTCACCGTTTTCTACTACTTCTATGTGGCCTTGGTAATCGATGCTTATAAAGGGTGGATCGGAAAACCTGCTACTTCAGGGAAGGAGATTTTACATTCTACGGAAAGTTGAATATTGTCTCTTGAATAAAAGTCTTCAATCTGTCAGTAGTCAAGCTATTACGCGATAATATTTGACTTTGGCAAAAGTCAAGGCACCTCAAAAGGAACTATCAATTTTAGGTGGAACTCCAATGGAAGAAGTGATGTGTTTGAAATAGAAATTATTATATTTAGAAGTTAAATAAAACATTACTTTGTTACTCAGTGACTTTATTTCCTATGAGAAATTGTTAAGTCCGACAATTTGACCATGCTATCTCAAATTCAAGTTCCCTAAGGGAAGGATATTGAACGTTCTAAGGAAGATTTAATGGGAGGACGCTCTGAAAAGTTTCTAACCTCTACGTGAAGATGCAGCATTCGGAAATAAAGCTACTGAATTTTTATTGTTCATCTCTTGACAATTACTCACCGGAGTTTCATCTACTCTTCTTCCGTTGAGTAGGGGGTATAGTTTTCCGTGTATTGCTTTTATTTTCCTTGTAGTTTCCTCGATGTGCCCCTTGTAGTTCAGTTGGTCGTCCAGAATTACGCCGAGATATCTTGCTTCTTTCTTCCATTCGATTTGTTGTCCTTCTAAGAGAGGGAGAGGGAGACTGAGTCTCAGAAACGCACGGATATTTAAACCCCCGGGCCTGGTAGGCACAGCGTGCGTCTCGCGCTCAGCTTGGTTGGAGAGGCCTAGTAGGCGATCTATGCTTAGAAAGCATGGTGAAGACAGTAACATTCTTGGTCGGAGGGGTCTTGAGCAATCTATGGTTATAAAGCTTAGTGACACCAGAAAAGCACTGAAGTGTTAACTTATATTGACAAACTACATCCAGTAGACACTTATATACAGCGACAAATTTCGCGAGTTTTCTAATATTGAGATAAAAGGGTTGATAAATGACAACCGCTTTTCTATCATCCATGTTTTCTCCTTAAGCTACTCTTTTCAAACCCTGTAGTAAGCCTTGTCACTGCTTTCCCAAAGACACATAAATCAAGGATATTTGGTGGAACCCCTTTGCTGTCTAAGAAGCGGCTATTGTGTTATATTATTCCCTTATTTTCGTTTAGCGAGCAATTTGTTTTACAAACTCAGCTCCAAGCTGTTAACAAATAAGTGCCAACCTTCTGGAAAATTTTCAGGAAGACCCCATTCTAGGGGCCTTCTTGTATCATGACAAAGCACAGAATTATCTTCTTGGCAGACGAAAAGTAGAAGATTCTTTTCTTTTATGCGGTTACAGGAATTTTTTTTCTTGTTATAGTAAATTTTTGTCATTTAATCTGAAAGCCAATGATTCATAAGTTTCCCTCGTGAGATCATTCAACTCAACCTGATAGAAACGTTAAGGCATTGATAGAATCTCCCTTTACTTACTGTCACTTTCATAAGTTTCGAAAGGGTGATCAGACAGGCGAATTTGAGTCTTTTCTTTTTCTGATAGTTCACTGTCGTAAGTGTTCTGTACAAGTTCCACATATCCGATGCTGTACCCAGGTTCTATCTCGATCACCAAGTCTAACACCAAAGTATCGAAGATAAGCTCCCTCTACGAAATCACTAACAGTTTTTCGATTCTCTTCTAACGTGTATTTTCTGCATATGCAGCTAAACACACCAAGATCATTTACTCTAAATCAAAGTCTCTTCAACAACACAAGTTTACGACGTTTCAGGAAAACTCTATAAATACTATTTTTCGAACGGGAGAGCCATCACGTGTACATTCCAAGGAGACAACTTGCAAACTAACTTTATCTTTGTTTGGCATTTTGCAATTGCAATTGGCGCTTTAGATAAGTGTCACGGGACCACAAGCTTGCGCAGATGATCAGTTCTACTAGCGCATCTTATTCTTTAAGGTCTTCTTCAATTTACCTGCTTCTCAATTTGTTCTAAGCTACTGATCGAGATGTCAAAGGATAGTTGAAGCGTTGAAAATAACTTCAGTTCTGAGAAATCTAATAAAAATCATTTCGCATAATTTATGTCGATCCCCTCAAATAATCGAAACCTTTTTATCGTTCCATGACAAAATTCGTCGACAAAGTCCAAATTATAATAGTTGATAGTGCAATTATTATAATTTCTTTCACTAACCAAATATTTGGTTAGTAAGTAGGCGTATAAAACCGGAAAACTACATCTGCTTCTATTCTTATCAATTGAATACATCATTTAGTAACATTCGAGGTCATTGAACCTAACCTTAAAAGACCAATTTGTAGAAAACAATCAGTACAATAAGCTGTATTAGTTCGAAGTGTTCGTTTCCAATATCAACAGAATACTCAAGAATCCTATATTTCTCATTGCATCAGTTTCATTTATTTACCCCACAGGGAATACGACTCGTACAAAAGATGAAATGGCGTGGTCTGAAAGGGTCAATGCAGGAATGTTACAGCTTCACGCTGCGGTTGTTGCTAGACAGATTGCTCTTTCGTATATCACCTAGAAGTTCACTATGTGGGAAAAGATACATCGATCGATGGATTGGGCTGTAATCGCTATACGGCTTTTACTGATGTTGGGATCGATAGGAGCTGTGAGATAGTAAGGATTACCGACCTTCGCACAACGTCGTTTGCGTATGTTCGATTTGATTCAATCGAAGTAGTCTGAGACGTGACTAGGAATTTTCAGTATGAAATAAACTGAAATAGGATACTATGATTTTCTATTTGAGGAATATGAGCAAGGGATGCAATGAAATTTATTTCGTGCTTTGTAGATTGGATTTCTATTTTCATTCTTTTATAAGTAGTTCAAAGATGAAATAGTGAAACAGATGTTTAATTGAGTTTGTACATCTGCTCAAATATATAGATTATTGTTTTCAATTAAATGAAACTAAAGTATTTAGATTTTCACTATATTAACAAAACTATGACCGGTTTCACCACACTGTGGCTTCATCAGATAGATACAAACTAATGAACAGAGTTATTCCTTATATATTAGTCTTATTTCCTACTTAATATTACAATAGATACAAGTACAAGGGGTATGTTGGAAAACCCATCGGAGTTGCTCACTTTTTACTTTATGAATCGAAAAGATTGAATAAAGGAGAAGGATTTAGATCTAATTGACTATTTAATAACCTACCTGAATTCTTTTCTTTGTTGATCTCTAAAATTTCCATTAGATTGAGTTTCTGTCTATTATTTTCATTGTGAAAAATTTTAAAATTTTCATTAAAGTTATAGTTTTTTCGAGTAAGTGTTTAGAATAATTGGAATCTGATTTATGATAATTTAAACTACGTTTGTGCTCGGATAATCTAACTTTGAAATTTCTGAAAGTTCTACCAGTGGAAATCTTGTTACAATCCCCGCAAGACAGTTTATAAACACCGGATTTATTACCTTTATCAATCTCAGATTTGCAGTTTTTGATATGTCGGCCTAAAGAATTATCAGTTCGGAATGCTTTATTGAAACTGTAATACGAGAGGAACGATTTTGATTTTAGACTAGGATTACCAATATAAGTTAAGCTCTTGTATTTTGTGTTAGAACTTTTCATACTTGGAAATACTTCCTGGATTTCTTTTTGAATTTTTTTGCGTGAAATCATGTTCTCAATCATACTTGGATTGTAACCTTTATTGGCTGCTATTTGTTCAATTATATTTAGCTCTTTTATGAAATTATTCTGTGACATTGGGATATTAATGAGTCTATGTACCATACTATTGTAAGCTGCTAATTTATGTGGATAAGGATATGTAGATGAGCTGTGAATTTTCATAAGCCATAGCATACAGATATTACTATTCACAGCTCATCTACACATTCTTATCCATATAAATTAGTAGCTTACAATAGTATGGTACATAGACTCATTAATATCCCAATGTCACAAAATAATTTCATGATAGAACTAAATATAATTAACCAAATACCAGCCAATATGTCCAGTCCAACTATGATTGAAAACATGATTTCACGCAAAAAATTTCAAAAGCAATCCAGGAAGTATTTCCAAGTATAAAAAGTTCTAACACAAAATACAACAGCTTAACTTATATTGCTAATCCTAGTCTAAAATTAAAATCATTCCTCTCGCATTACAATTTTAATAAAGCATTCCGAACTGATAATTCTTTAGGCCGACATATCAACAACTGCAAATCTAAAATTGATGAAGGTAATAAATCCGGTGCTTATAAACTGTCTTGCGGGGATTGTAATGAAATTTATATTGGTAGAACTTTCAGAAACTTCAAAGTTAGATTATCCGAGCACAAACGTAACTTTAATGATAATTTCAAAATTTTACACAATGAATATAATAGACAAAAACTCAATCTATTGGAAATTTTAGAGATCAACAAAGAAAATAATTCAGGTAGGTTACTTAATAGTCAATTAGATCTAAATCCTTCTCCTTTACTCAATCTTTTCAATTCATAAAGTAAGCAACTCCGATGGGTTTTCCAACATACCTCTTGTATTTGTACCTATTGTAATATTAAGTAGGAAATAAGACATATATAAGGAATAACTCTGTTCATAAGTTTGTATCTTTCTGATGAAGCCACAGTATGGTGAAACCGGTCATAGTTTTGTTGATATAGTGAAAATCTAAATACTTTTGTTTTATTTCATTGAAAACATGTATATCGATTTTCATCAAGTAACGACCTCCTCAATCAAATTATATAGGATATTTTCAGAAGGATAACAATGGATCATCACTCAGATATGAAGAGCTTGACATAGACGCACAAAGTTCAACAAGTACCTACAGACGATAATAATCACCTTTCATTTTGAGAATATTCTAATTTCCAAATATTCAACTGAATTATTTGAAATTGATTGATTATTTAGAAAAATATGAATCACATGTAACAAACTCTGATATTTTATGCTTTGAAAATACGTTATTTAACAAGAAATTGATTAAAGGTATTGACGAATAAGGTAAAAACAGTTGACATGGACTCAACAAAAAGTTAACAATTAATTAAGTTTTACCCAAACCAAATATGAGTTTCACATAGGGTTGACAATTTGAGACTTAAAAATTAGTCAAACAGATTTTCACAACTGGGCCTGTTTCTATTATCGAAGAAATATACTCACTAAGGGACCAACCTAATGTTCTATATGACATTCAAATAAATCACTTCCAATTCCTAACACATAACTCCTTCCAATGAAGTTTCACATAGAATCGATCGTTCCTTTCGATGTGCTTTCCATAATTGTTTTACCACTCGTTGAGTCGAAGTCTTTTATTCCGGGAACAATATTCAACCTTATGTTGAATGTTTAATCTCCTTCCCTGAAGGATCTGATTTTCAGATCCACTCTTCATAATCATCGTTAATCAGAGCCCGAAAGTGTGGCACAATCAGGTTGGATATTATGAATAGTAGCAACAGACAGCAGTTTCGGTATCGTTAAACCTCGTCAGTGTTGCACACCGATTCACAACATCAAACCTGACCGCCACCTACTCATTTCAATCTGTTGGAACACACCAAGTACATGTATGTGTATAAATATAAAATTGAACTAACACAATGGCTACTACCACCGCCACTAGCAGATGATGAAGACAAACAGTAGATCAAACAGAAAACTTCAAGAGGACAGACTTGTTCGACTTTCTTTCGCAACGCTCAACACCATTATTCCCTGAATAAAAGTCTTCAATGTCTTTACACATATAGCGACATTCTCATGTTATCATTTCATTCATTTCATCAAATTGTTGACTGTTCTGAACAATTTTATCCACGGACTATTCCTTAAGTATTGTTTTAGATATTTTCAGAAGTAATATTCTCATTTATGTTTATAGCTTAAAAACTATAACTATTGTATGAAATGCAGTACAATTTAATTGAATAAAAGATATGGTATTCTTGATAATATTGTAATATACGTTTTTCCACCTGCACGATTTTGCACTATTACTCTGCGCCAAGGAATTAACGCAAATTTATATTTTGAATTTGGTAGCAACTAATAATTAAGAAATAAGATAAAAAAACACAAGCAGCTTTATCAAGAATGACAAACAGAATGAAGAGTAGGGTATTATAAACAAATCGTAGAACAAGTTGAATGAATAACAGGAAAATCCACACCGAGCCATTGTACAGTTAGTATGAAAGGTAATAAAAACTAATTAAACAAGTTAAGTAGGGGTGAATAATTCACGCCTACCTGCTCATTCAAAAGCTTGTCCGAATGTTTGTATCTATTTATTTCTAATGCTTCTAGGAGATCTAATTTTGAACTTTCTGATTTTATATGTAATATGTCAAAGCCAAAACTCCTATAGGTTTTATTGAATGAATGGATTTTTCAACACGAGATTTTTATTATGGTGGTTTGAATAAATTGATTCTGCAGCAGAATGTTAAACTGTTGAATATTTTATAGTCTTTATGAATAGGATATAACATTGTTTAAGTTTTTAGATTTTATTACCTTTCATGTTTACTAAACTGATAAGGGTAAATTGAGTAACCAATGGCTCGTAATGAGTAGTTATGTATAATTGTATCAGTATGTGTTGGTACGAAAGACCGAAAAACATGTGGATTTTGTTCAAATGGATGGAATTAATGAAATTAAGAAATAAGTCTGTTGAAACATACTAAGATTGTTAATCAATAAAGAAATTTGGAAATGAGTGGATGTGTATGAATTTTCTGTTCAATATTATTCATAAAATCTCTGCTAAAAGTGGACTCAATGCAAACGTCCAACAGATTCAATATTTCTTGTTCTAAAAACAAATTGATAAATAACATAAAAACGTTAATCTACCACCTAACGCAAAACTTATTTCGTTTGATGTTGAGAATTTATACCCAAGTGTTCCTGCAGGTGATGTCAAAATATTAATCGAAAACATGTTGAATTCGAATCATTTGTTTATAATCCAAACTTTATTGGTATAGATATGTTGACGACATCTTAGTATGTTTCTACTCTTCATTCTGTTTGTCATTCTTGATAAAGCTGCTGTGTCAGCGAAACGTCGTCGAATCATATTTTTTTTCAAATAAGGTGTAGATTAAAGTTAAACCTTGTGTTTTTTTATCTTATTTATATCATGGATCTACTTCAAGTAACGGCCTCCACAATTCAAAAATAATAATTAATACTTGTTTCTTTCGGATATGTCATCCAATATGCCATGAGAAATTAAATGTGGCTATCATTTTTCTCAGTGATTTTTCTTCTTAAAACTTTCAATCTTTGATAATAAATCAACGCCATTCACGAAATTTGACCCAGGCATTTGTGTTAGATGACCTAGATTGGAGTTACACAAAAAAGACAAAAGACTTGTGGTATTCCATTCATCTGTTTCCAGAAGGATCCACAGGTACAGGGAGATGTTTTCTTTACTATAGTTATAGTTATAGTATTTGTGCAATAGCGGTTTGAAATGAACGTGCTATTAATTATTGCAAGAGCCCTACGGGGATAAATCCCTATCTCGTGCGCAAGTTTTTGAGTAGTGTAAACGCTTCCATGGGCACCGAGAGAGCACTGAAGATGACCAGCGCCAAGTTCACCCTGTCACTGTTTTAACTCCGGAAACAGTGACCGAAGTCAATGAAATTGTGCGTGCAGATCGTCTAATGAGTATCCAGATGATGGCCGAGGCTGTAAACGTTGATAAAGAAACGGTTAGAAAAATTTTGCACGAGAAATTACACATGACAAATGTCTGTGCGAAGTTGTAGCCAAATAACCTGACTCCTGACCAAATTTTCTTGAAAGTTTATAAAAAAAGATTCCAAACTGATAAAAAACATTATTACTTGCGACGAAATGTGGATTCAAAACGATGTTGAAACAAAGCGGCAATCGATGCATAAGAAGACGCCTGCATCGCCCAGAAACGAAAAAGCAAGGCTATCAAAATCAAAATTCAAGGCAATGTTGATCGCTTTTTTCGATATTAATGATATCGTGATGACTGAATGGATTCCGGAGGGTTAGACTGTCAACCAGACTTACTATTTGTCAGTTTTGGCAACACTGCGAGAACGAGTTCGTAATAAACGGCCCGAGTTGTGGAAAAACAACTCGTGGATGTTGCACCAGAATAACGCACCAGCCCATAAAACACTATATGTGAAGCATTATCTGGCCAGTAAGTGCACTCCAGTGCTCGAACACGCGCCGTACTCGCCTAATTTGCCACCGTGCGACTTCTTCTTGTTTCCCAAGATAAAATCAGCTTTCAAAGGGGCCCAATTCAAGTCGATGGAAGCGGTTAGACAAAAATCGGCAGAGCTCCTAAAGGCCCTTACCAAAGAAGACTTCCACCACTGCTTCGATCAATGGAAAAAACGTTTGGAAAGGTGTGTGGTGAAGGAAGGGGAGTATAATGTGCATTCGAATGTAGAATAATTTTTATATAAAAACCCGTTTTCGCAGCTCGTTATTTAATAGATGGACCTCGTAACATTCAGCTTCCAGCATTTAGCTCAACATGGACACTACTCACTCAAATTCAGGAACCTCTCTTACATTTTCCCTACTTTCGCTAACCCGGTACTCTACGCATATTTCCAACAACTCCTACAGATTCACCAAAAATTATGAAAATCAAAATGAATTTATAAATCGAATGAAAGGAAAATAATATTCACGCTTTAATTTGTATCGTTGACATTCTAATATAGCCCTAAGGGTTTATAAAAATTAGCACAAATTGATTTATCCTATCCACATATACTTAAAAAGCATTACACGTGAAAGTAGAATTTTAATTTAACCTTAAAACAACGAAAACTCATTCAATATATAATTGAATTACAAATATACACACTCATTCTCATAGCAGAGGTACCGTAAAAACATTTCAGAGTGTAGGAAAGACAACCCAAGGGGGTCATCACGAAATAAAATAACTTTTCTGATAAATACACCGAGAGAGCGCTGTATAACGGGTAGAATTACAACCCAGGGCATTTATCATTTGTTTTTAATCATACAGTAATTGACAAAACAAATGAACCTCCATTTAGCCGTATGTAGATTAATGTGCTGGATCCACTTCGGCTGTATTTTAGGAAATTGTTAGTCATGACTCTGAAACACTGAAAGTAGATTAAAAGAAAGAAATGAACATAGAATATAATACTGGGTGTCCGCGCTGAAGGGTCGATTGGAAGTATCTGGTAAACGGGTTAATCGATCAATTTGAAATTTTTGGGGTATCGTAAATAAATACTGATTCACAATTTGAAATAATTCTCAGAGCTGTACACTACAACTTTGCCATTTCAAGTGGTGTACTTTTCTGTTTTTTTTATCAAAGGGCATCCTTTCTTCACACTTCTTTTGTAAGGATTTGTCCTATCTAATATTGATCACCATTTAGCTATGATTTTTATCAAAATTTTCGGAATATTTGAATAAATTCTACAATGAATCCATACTCAACTGTCTGTATTGAAAATGTACCTCACTATTTGAAAAATGGAATTAAACTGTGGACATTCTCGAGCAATAATTATCTCAAAAAGAATGTATCAGCAAGTTAGTTTTTGTTTTAGGTAGAACCACACCAGTCAACAGTTAGTATGGGGAATTTATTTTTCACATTTTATTCTTGTTTATTTATAGAGAAATAGGAATACAAACAGGAAAATAGCCCAAACTCAGTGTTCACAGATTAAATTATGATTAATCGTTTGAATTACAAAAGCAGATAAGGGTAATACTGTTATTGCGTTAAATAAAATGACTACCTATTTAAAACTCTAAATTTCATTTCGTCCGGAAACTATACAATTTTAAACAAAGATCCAACTATTAAATTCCAGAAAAATATTAAAATTGCAATAAATGACGCAAAATCTTTAATTAAAGCAATGGATAAATACAAATTAATTTTACCAAACCCTCAACCACCTCAACTGTATTCACTCATTAAATTGCATAAAGTAAATAACCCCGTTAGACCAGTCGTATCTTACGTTACAGCCCCAGCCGTGAAATTGTCGAACTACCTTATAGATATCATTAAAATTATTGTTCATTCAAATCAAAATTTTTATAAAAATTCTTTCGAATTGATAAATAACATAAAAACGTTAACCTACCACCTAACGCAAAACTTATTTCGTTTGATGTTGAGAATTTATACCCAAGTGTTCCTCCAGGTGATGTCAAAATATTAATCGAAAACATGTTGAATTCGAATCATGTTAACCACATAATTAAATCAGAAATATTGAATCTGTTGGACGTTTGCATTGAACCAAATTATTTTTCTTTCAACAACATCTATTACAGTAGTGAAAATGGTTTGATCCTGGGAAATCCTTTGAGTCCACTTTTAGCAGAGATTTTTATGAATAATATTGAACAGAAAATTCATACACATCCACTCATTTCCTAATTTCTTTATTGGTATAGATATGTTGACCACATCTTAGTATGTTTCATTGGAACTACTCGTCAATTAGACTTATTTCTTAATTTCATTAATTCCATCCATTTGAACATTAAATTCACGATAGAAATAGAACAAAACGATTCCATTAATTTTTGGACTTAAAAATCAATAAAGAGTTAAACATCATCAAACAGATAGCCATTAATAATTCATATAATCCGGATATGATAGATCTAATCATTCGTTAAAAACTGTATCAGAAAGCAATAAATGAAGTATATCCTATTCATAAAGACTATAAAATATTCAACAGTTTAACATTCTGCGGTTCTGCAAGTACAAATATTAAATCCTTTCTCGTCAAACAAAATCTTAATATAACTTTCAAAACTTCTAATAACTTAGGTAAACATATTAAAAATAATAAATCTCGTGTTGAAAAATCAAGTAAATCAGGAATCTATAAACTCAATTGCGGTTCTTGTGATAAAATTTATATCGGTAGGACCTATAGGAGTTTTGGCATAAGAGCTTCTAAACATAAACGTAGCTTCGATAAAAATAAATCTGATTCAAATTATTCAAACCACCTAATAAAAGAAAACCATTCATTCAATAAAAACTTTGACATATTACATATAAAATCAAAAAGTTCAAAATAAGATCTCCTAGAAGCATTAGAAATAAATAGATACAAACATTCGGACAAGCTTTTGAATGAACAGGTAGATGTGAATTATTCACCCCTACTTAACTTGTTTAATTAGGCTCGGTGTGGATTTTCCTGTTATTCATCCAACTTGTTCTACGATTTGTTTATAATACCATACTCTTCATTCTGTTTTTCATTGTTGATAAAGCTGCTGTGTCAGCGAAACGTCGTCGAATTTTCTCAAATAAAGTGTAGATTAAAGTTAAACCTTGTGTTTTTTATCTCATTTATATGATTAATCGTTCGAAAATAGAAAACCAGAATTGAATCATTATTATGGAGAGGTGATGAAGTGAACTGACTATGTTTTTTCATCCTTTTTCTTTTGTTTCGGGTTGGTTTGGTCTGATTTCGATTTTCAGAATATTTCGATTTTTGTTATAATTGAGAAGCACACTGTTAAATTGAATTAAGTATTAGGTTAATTTTCCTTCTGTTACACAGCACATACTTTGTATTTTTTTTCTTTTATGTGAATGAGTTTATAGGTTCACAATTGAACTCATCTAAATTTAATAATAATAATAATCATAGCCTCAATACACAATGAAACATGGGACATAAAATAGCTGGTTCGTTCTCAGTCTCAAATCTGACCCTCTCAATGGAATACTCTGGAAAATACTAGGCACTTACAGATAAATGATTTGAATTTGAACCTGAAAAACTAATAAGATTTACATGGGCCGGAGATTCTTAGAGAGGAAATAATCAAGGCATTAAACGAAACAAAAAGCGGTAAAGCTGCAGGACCTGATGATGACGAATGGATGAAATCTACTTTCATTATACTACCTAAAACAAACATTTAAAAATGCAGCGAATACCGACTAATTAGCCTTATGTGTCACGCGTTGAAGATATTCTTGCGTATTCTGCATTCAAGACTCTGGAGAAGGATTGATGAACATGTCAGCGAAAACCAATTTGGTTTCAGAAACGGATTCGGCACAAGAGAAGCTCTATTCTCAATACAAATAAGACACTTTTATCACTTCCACAATTTATTGAATAATCACGACCGGTTTCGACCTTACGGTCATTTTCAAGTGAATAACAATATAATACATGAGTAGGCAAGTACAAGTACAGAATGTAATTTATCCTAAATATTGACAAGTGGGGATCCATTATGCTCTAGTTGGCTGTTGAGGGTAATAAATTATGGGTTTTTAGATAGTTTGTTAATCTCCAAACTTTCCAACAAATTCATCTCTCTCCCTTTGTTACATTTATGAAGAATTTTAAGATTTTTCAATGATATCGAGTGGTTAGATGATTTTATGTATTCAAATAATGGCGAATTTTTATCTGAGGAAATATGTTCCTTGAGTCTAGCTTCAAAACTTCTCCCTGTTTCTCCGACATAGGCTACCTCACATTCATTGCATTTGATTTGATAAATTCCTGATTGCTTGAATTTATCGTTCTTTTGTTTGGCATTGAATAATAATCTGTTTGAAAATTTTCTTTCGAAAGGGAAACAGAGTAAGCTCTATGAATCATGGAGTTATATGCAGCTAGTTTGTGACTTAAATGACTGAACGAATCCATTGGAATTGATGCGTCTGTAAATGTTTCCTTTCTGTAAATTTTATAAGTGAGTTGGTTATTTGAATTTGTAATGGTTAAGTCGAGGAAACTAATTGAGTTTATTTTTTCTAATTCAGAAGGTGCGACAATGTATTTCATTCAGGAAATTTAAAAATTGCTGAATTTGTCTGTTTGTATCACGAAAACCAACTAAAATGTCATCTACATATCTGTACCAGAAAGTAATATGTTTTTTAGCGACATCTGTGTTTAATATTGAGTTTTTCTGTAAATTATTCATGAAAATGTCAGATAGTAGAGGCCTAAGAGGTGAACCCATTCGAAGACCTGAATTTTGTTTGAAGAATTTAGATTGAAATTGAAAGTAACTTTGAGATAAGCATATTTGAAGAAGATTGCTAAATTCATTAGTGATATATGGTCATGTGTTAGACTCGGATAAGATATCTGTAACTCTTTCATTAACAAACTATGTAAAAACCCACAATTTATTACCCTCAACAGCTAAGTAGAGCATAACGGATCCCCATTACTCAATATTTAGGATGAATTTCATTATGTACTTGTACTTGCCTACTCATGTATTATATTGTTATTCAATTGAAAATGACCATAGGGTCGAAACCGATCGTGATTATTCAATAAATTGTGGAAAAATGAAAGAAGTGTCTCAATTAGTTTTACTTTGAAAATGAATTTCCATAAAATAAATAAATCATCACTACTATCACAAACAATGTATTTGCTTGTTTCATAGATCATGAAAAAGCGTTCGATAATATCAAACATGAAAAGCTCTTAGACTTCTTAAAACAAATCGGATTGGACGGCAAAGACATAGGGATTATCAGGAATCTTTACTGGAACCAAACAGCACACATGAAAATTGGACACCTGAGATCATCAGACATACAAATATGTAAGGGCGTCAGACAGGGGTGCGTTTTGTCACCACTTTTCTTTAATTTATATTCAGAGGCACTGGATGAGAGCGAGATGGGTTAGATGACACCGTTTTGCTTGCTAATAATGAAGAGGAATTGTAACGCATATTAGATAATGTAAACGTGAGCAGCCAGGAAAACGGACTCAAAATTCATGATAATTTGTAAACAAAAAGTTGAGAACGCGAGAATGAATATAGGAAATCAAAATATACAAAGAGTCGAACGATATAAATATCTGGGATGCTAGCTGAATGAGCGGTGGGATCCTGATCAAGAGATAAAAGGCAGAATCGAAATAGTCCGAAGTGTTTTCTTCAAAATGAGATCCATGTTATGTAACAGAAACCTAAATCTAAATACTCACTTGAAAGCAACTAAATGCTGTGAGCTATCAACACTACTATATGGCGTCGAAGGATGGACTTCGGAAGCACGAACCATGTCACGACTTGATTCATTTGAAATGTGGCTATATCGACGAATTCTGAAAATACCATGGGTCGATCGAATAATTAATGTAGAAGTGCTCAATAGAATAGGGAAAGAACAAGAACTGTAAACCACAATAAAAAAAAGGAAAGCATCATTCTTTGGCCATATGCTCAAGAACACCAAATATAGTCTTTTGCAACTAATTATGGAAGGCAAAATAGAGGGAAGATGAGGCGTCGGAAGCAGAAAATTTTCATGGCTGAGGAATCTGCGCGAATGGTTTAATATTAGAGACGCTGACACACTCATACACCTACAACAAGACAGAGAAGAGTTTCAAATGATGGCCGCTAAACTCCGATGAGGAGATGGCAAAACGAGAAAAAGATCAATTTGAATATCTTTCGAGTCTCAAGATAATTACGACCCTCAATAATGAAAATATTTTGAAAGCTTAATATCTTATGAATTTATTCTGGACACTTGCCAATCTACGGATATAAATGTTGTATTGAGAATTTCATACTACAGAAGTAAAGTTTGATCTACTGAAGACAAAGGAATAATATAAAGTTGAAAAGGTTGAGTTATCTCTAAGGAGCCTACAGTGTCGAAAAATAAAGCTGAGCATCTTATTATATATTACAGTATATACAAATTTACGATTCGAACACCTTCGGAATTGTTGAGAGAATGCTAATAGGTCATCTCTTTTTCCGCCCTTGAAAATTCGTATTACAGAAGAGATCTTCCATTTTACTGGATGAATTCTGCTACGAAGTGAGTTGTTGAATATAATGCAGAAAAGAAACGACAGATCCTGAGAACTATTTGAGCAATTGTGTCAGGCCCTCGACACTGAGGTTCAACTGAGCTAAGTGCAATAACTATTTCCATATCTGAGAGAACAACATTACTCAGATAGCCACTATATTGTACGTGCTAAAATCACGTCACAACAATTTGAATTAAAACACCTGATTCCAGTCAACCCTCTATATGTGTCACGCCACTGGTTAACAGTCTGATGCGCATAAACCGGCTATCAGATGATATGTGCTACCAGCTTCGCTTCAGAATCTTCATTTTGCTTTCTTTTCTTTGCCGAACTTTGAACTAATTAGTTGAACTTGAAAATCATCGTTGATTGTATTTGAAATAATTAATTTATATCAAAGTTCTCTAGTGAAAATTAGAGATATGCCTTTATCTTAAATACAGTGTAGTGACCTATATCGAAAATATAGGTCCTCGGTAGAGAGTCTTAGCCCTCTACTTCACCAAGATGAGTCTTATTAACTGTATATATATATATATATATATATATATATATATATATATATATATATATATATATATATAGGTGCTTCTACGAAAACAAAACAGAGGCTATAACTACCAAGACATTCTTTTCTGATCAAAACGCAAAGGGACATCCTTTCGGGTACAAAACTTGCCTAAAGTATCGAGTATGGAACATTTTGAATAGGGAAGATGGGTCGAATGATGACTCGAAAAAAGGTGGTATCTTTGTCTACATTGCTTTGAACGAATTTTTATTTTTAATTGAAAACTGTAAAAAATACAGGGTGAGCAGCTTAAAGATAGAGAAGACTATTATTTCCCTGAGACTATTCAAGTTTCAGTGAAGTAAAATGGAACAGATCCATGCGGATCAATGGCAGTCATCATCAAGTACCATCCTCATCCCGAATTTCAACCCTTAGAGCAGAGGTGACCACCCTTGATAATTTGGAAGATTGTAGATGGGTCGAGTGATATCTCGAAAGAAAGGTATTTATCTTTGTCTGCATCCCCGTGAACGAATTCTCATTTTTGATTGAAAACTGTAGAAGATACAGAGTGAGCTACTGAAAAATAGAGGACTATCTATCGCCCTGAGCTATTCAAGTATATATATCATAGTAGTGCGAAAAAATGGAACAGATTCATTCCAGATCAAAGGCTATCATCTTTGATCTAAATGAATCTATTCCAGTTTTTCGCACTAATACTCCAATAGTCTTGGGGCGATAGTATTCTCTATTTTTCGGTGGCTCACTCTGTATCTTCTACAGTTTTCAATCAAAAATGAAAATTCTCTCACGAGAATGCAGACAAAGATAATACTTTATTTCGAGTTACCACTGACCCATCTACCCTCTCCCAATTTTCAAGGGTTAGGTCATATATATATATATATATATATATATATATATATATATATATATATATATATATATATATATATATATATATATGGGACAAATATCTTCCGCGATAAACTTCGCGAGGAGGATGTACTTGAGACAAGAAGAATTTTCAAGAATCCGTAGATTAATGAACAATCTTCCCTGACAAGGGCTAGTTCCCAAATCTGCCTGCCATGCTCGCAGCCACTGAGAGCTACAATAGTGCAACTAAGCAGGATGCTGAGAAACGAAGCGACAGAATGCAGTTTCGCCCTTATTAGGAACTCATCAGTGTCGCATATCGCTTCTCAGCATTCAATCAATTTATCGGGGTACTCCGATTTAACTTTGATAGGAGATATAAGCTCGGTGGCTGGTAGCCACAGTCGAGGGGCCACGGATGGTAAGCCGAATGAGTCTAAGACCTGTGAGGCTTAGTCGGTGCCCCCGTACCGTCAAACCTTAGGATATTTTTCATTTTTGTAGTCTACAGGGAATTACAATCCAATCCTCATTTCCCTCAATACCCAAGAAGCTGGGGACCCACAGCAGATGAAGTATATTTCTTTCTTCCAGTTGCACAACAGATGTCGAATGTCAATACCCTTAGTGGAACTTGGCTAAGTACAATAACGGATAGTATGAAAGTTAGATTTTTCTCACTCGGAATCACAACACGCTTCAAACAATCGAAAACGAACACTAAAAGTGTATCAAATCAAAATACCATCATAACACTAGTCTGAAGACGGACAGACAAGAAATTTTTTGGTATCTTTACAAATCACATCAAGGTAGAAGCACACTTGCACAGAATCGGTCTGGCTAATGCAGATGAATTCAGGTTGCACATTGAAGAATGCCAAGCAGCATAATCAATTTCGTTTTTGGTAGAGTAAACATAGAATTTAATCATCTGAAGAACTCGTTCTTCATCAACAAAATCGATTTGATTCGAAAGCTCAGCCTATTCAAGAAACAATAATTCTGATATCATGATATGTCTACAAATATGCGGTGGAAAGTAGCTTAATGCCCATTCACCCCCCAACAAATCACATTAAATCAATGCAATCAATTCAAAACTTTAAATTTTAAGAGAGCTTTCAGTCGGAAAGCTGATATGAACTAATATAATTATTATATTCAAAAAGCGTTGTCAAACAACAGAATTAAGTCCTCATAGCTATTTAACTAATAAATATCAATTAATCTACGAAGTGCACCATATGAAATATTCCAGCATCGAACTAAGTGATGGAGATGAGTTATATTCAAGGACCCGTAGAAAGGAAATCCAGTTACCTATGTCTGATTATAGTAGATCCTGTGAAGGTGAACTGGTCGCTTTTCACCCCAAAGTTCCACCCTCGCTGACAGTATCGTTATTGCCGGTGCTTCATGTGGCGTAACTAATGGAATTGTTTAACCCACACTACATTACAAAACAAATGACCAGATAATGGAATTTTATTTGTTTTGTATTTTCACGTGTTTATTTGTTCAGCGGAAATGCGAAAGAAGTCATGGAATGAAAGGGGATTTTGCGTTGGTATCATGAAGAATAAAACGAAATTTCATAGTTTTTTGTTCCACCAAATATGTTATTTTTCATTCTGTAAATAGCAAAAAATTCAATTGGAAGTATTTTCATTCATCTTTTGTCAAAATTATTGAAATGAAATGTTAGAAGACTAATTGCCTGCCCATAATAGTCGGTGTGTAAGGTTTCGTAAATCAGTCACAATACAACAAATGTTAGTATTGATACAATACAACTTTTTCTGCTTCATTCATATTTTCCAAGAGTAATTTGCTTTAGAAATTTGAGTAAGTTATTTCAGGAGTTTATTCTCATCACTTCCATTGTAGAAAGTTCTTAACTGGCTAAAAGACTCTCAAAATGGGCCATTCTACCACTCGTCTCCCTAAAAACCTGACGATGGCCATATAAAACTTTCAGAATGTGAACGCAGTGATAAATGGGGCGTAATCTAGAGCTACTATAGTGATAACTCCACGTAATAAATGTATTTAAGTTTTTAAAGGCTCAGGTCACATATCGTAACGTTGCCGGAAGCCGGTGATCCCATGAATCTTACAGCGGTTCAAACCCCGGGGAACGATAATGATTATAACCTAAATTTGTGCGGAAATATCCTCCTTTTTTCGATGGAAAATACGAGGAGGTTGCTGGGGAAATTGAACGACATAAAACAATCTTGGGTTCATCATCAAGGAGATTGACAGGTTCTTTATCGTCTTCTATTCCAAAGTGATATCTCTAATTCCAGATTAAAGAAAAAGTTTTAATCTAATAATTCATTATTATTGTGGTAAACATATTTGGTGGAAATCTGAACTAAACTTTGCCCATAACATATATTCAATCTGCGAACTTCAATTTGAAAATTTTATTGATGTTTTTAATTTTTTGATTACTGTTCAATTTTTAGACTAAAGTACGATGAACTGAGCAATCAGCTAAATCAAAGGTTTATGAAAATCTTCAGACAATAAGTTGTATGAAGGTCTCAGATGTGTCAGCTCCTAACAAGATAAAAGAGCTCAGCTACATTAAAATGAATTCAACATCATGTGGAATGGGGACCTGAAGACTGGTCGAACGTTTTATTCTCATCATAATATCAGTTTCTGAACTCAGATTCTAGGCCAACATCTCATGACGTTCATAGGCTTAGAAAAGTAAGAAGTAACAAGCTTCTGAGGTAATCCTGTACGGATTTTGGGGGAATTCATTTCAATTACAGAGCTCGTGTGCTCTTTGAATACAAAGTTCACCTTGACCTTCCCAATCACCTGATCTGAATCCAATTGAACCTGCTTGAAAGTCAATGCAAGAGGTGTTTCACAAGGTTAATATGTTTTTTTCTAAACAGTGACAATTGTTTGAGGCTCTTCAATAGCCTCGGCGTATTATCCCCCAAGAATCGCTGAAATACTTAATTTGTGCATGCCTAGAAAGTATAAGGGTCTGATAACTTCACGTGGAAGTTAGTGAAATCACCTTCCTAATTGATTCAATTTTCTGTTTCAATTTCACTCGATAAAAAATCAGTATGCATATACCGGATGTCCGCGCAAAAGAGCCAATTAGAGGTATCAGGGGAACGATTAAGTTCAAAGTTTTGGATTAAACGAAATCGATATTGATCTTCAATTCGCAATTCTTTTCAGAGCGGTTCTACTTTCAGCAGAATGGACATCGACTACAGCTCTGCTACTTCGAATGCCACGATGTACATTTTAATTTTTTTTATTTAAAGATATCCTTTTCCAAGGATCCCTTGTTAAGATTTGTTCCATCTAAAACTAACCACCATTGAAGTATGATTCAATTTTATTAGAATTTTGGAATTCGACTCAGATTTACGAAAGAATATGTTTGTTTCAGTTTAACGGAAGGGTTATTGTTGAGGGCAATGTACTTTCCGATGCTATTTTATATACAGGATTCTCAGAAATCATTCGTCAACTCAGTAATACTATGTAATCTTGAGAGAAGAAAATTTATTCGAAATAGTTCGGTTGGCTTCGGTGCTCTAGACCACTACGTTCTCAGGAAAAACCTCCTACCGCTCCAGCTAGTCTCATTCGTATGTGCGAGATGCGTCTTTTCTGGAATAATTAGGTTGTTTCGATGTGGTTGGTTCGGATGCTTGAAAGTGATATTCAACACTGATAAGTTCCTAATGAAAATGAAACTGCAGTCGGTCATTTCGTTTCTCGGCATCCAGCTCATTCGCACTATTGTGGCTCATGATGGCTACGTGAATGGCAAGCAGATTTGTGATTCACTTCCTGTTAGGAAAAATTATTCATTGGATTTTGGAATAATTCTTCTTGTCCCCAGTATACATGTATACACTCCATACGAAGAGTATCCCAAAAGATATTTACTTCATCAGTTAAACTAATTTGTCGAATACGAATCATTCATTTTACTTTGTTAAAGCTGTATGTTGAATAAATACTGATTGGTGAAAAATTTTCCTTCATCTAAAATATTCCGATTTTATTTCATTCACGATTTTATCAGAAACCTTCATTTTCTTCGCATAATTGAATCTTTAGGTCATAGAACATAGGAAGCGATAAAGTAGATTCAATACCAGTTTACATGTGTTGATAATGTTCTATGTGAGGTTCTATATATTTCAGGTTTAGTTTAACATTTGAATTTTGTTTAAAATAGCAATAATATAGTTTTCTTTGTTAAATAAAATTGAAGAACGGAAGAGTACCCGAATATACGACCACTTTGCATGAAACAATTTAGGAAGCCACGATCAAATTTTGTCACTTATAGAAAACAGACAGCCAAAAAGGGATGGAGTTAGTTTCATTTCCAACGGAATTAAATCCAATATCTGTTTCTATTTTCCTGCAGATTTTTGATGAAATCGCTAGCTAGATGGGAGAAACTAATACCAATCAATACTAATTTGAAATACTGTTCTAATAAAGTGAAATAAAAGTACTCGTATTTGTAAGATAAAAAGATATGTGACAATTTAGTTTTAATAAGTTGACAGCAAAAGAGGGATGGTGTTAGTTTCATTTCCAACGGAATAAAATCCACTATCTGTTTCTATTTTCCTGCAGATTTTTATGAAATCGCTAGCTAGATGGGAGAAACTAATACCAATCAATACTAATTCGAAATACTGTTCTAATAAAGTAAAATAAAGGTACTCGTATTTGTAAGATAAAAAGATATGTGACAATTTAGTTTTAATAAGTTGACAGCATCCTTTATGTAAGATTGCATCGGAAAGTACGTTGAAAATTAACACTCTTCGCGTTTAACTGAAAAAATTATGATCTGAGTAGGTTTTTTGTCATTTCGAAAAGTTTGATGAATATAATGATCGTGGATAATTTAAGATTTGAAAAATCTTACTGAGAGATGCCTGAACAAGTATGCCCTCTCAAGAAAAAATCAAGTTGTTCACCATACCATTGGAAACAGAAAAAATTAAAATTTATGTCCGGTATAACCGGAAGTGGTATCGTTCTGAAAATAATTGCGAATTGTATTTAAGTATCCATTTTCTCTAATAACAAAGTTTGAGAATGATTGATAAACCCGTTCTCCAGATACTTCTAATGGGTCCTCTAGAGCAGACACTCTGTATATTAGTACACACTAGGGAGTTTTTTGCCTCAAACTTTTCTTAACCATGCTAATTAAACATTTTCCAAACTCAAACACCATATTAGACTTCTTTGTTTGAGTGAAAAGGAGCCTTTACTCCATTCGTTTATAATAATAATAATAATCTTCCTATGATTCTTCATCTCAAATATACAGGGTGCTTCAACGAAAACTAAACAGAGGCTATATTTACCAAGATATTCATTTCTGATCAAAACGCAAAAACAGGTCAATATTTGTTTCGAGGAGGACATCTTTTGGGGTACACAAATTGCCTGAAATATCAACCCCCTAAGCGGGGTTGCAATCCTTGAACATTTTGAATACGGAAGATGGGTCACGTGATGACTCAAAAAAAGGTGGTATCTTTGTCTACATCGTCTTGAACGAATTTCCATTTTAATTGAAAACTGTAAGAGATACAGGGTGAGCAACTGAAAGATAGGAAAGACTATTTCCTGAGACTCTTCAAGTTTCAGTGAAGTAAAAGGAACATATCCATGCTGATCAATTGCAGTCATCATCAAGTACTATCCTCATCTCGAATTTCAACACCTAGAACCATCCTTGAAAATTTTGAAGAGGGTCGAGTGATACCTCGAAAGAAATGTATTATCTTTGTCTGCATCCCCATGAACGAATTTTAATTTTCGATTGAAAATTGTAGAAAATACAGAGTGAGTTACTGAAAAATAGGGAGACTATCTATCACCGTGAGCTATTCAAGTATTAGTGCAAAAAATAGAACAGATTAATTTCAGATCAAAGGCTGTCATCTTTGATCTGAATGAATCTATTCCAGTTTTTCGCACTAATACCAAAATAGTCTTGGGGCGATAGTCTTCTGTTTTTCAGTGGCTCACTCTGTAGCTTCAACAGTTTTCAATCAAAAAAAAATGCAGAAAATTCTTTCAGTTAATGACCCATCTTCCATATTTTCAAGGGTTGTCACCCTGCTCCAGGGGTTGAAATTCGAGATGAGGATGGTACTTGATGATGACTGTCATTGATCAGCATGGATCTGTTCCATTTTACCTCACTGAAACTTGAATATTCTCAGGAAAATAGTCTTCCCTATCTTTCAGTTGCTCATCCTGTATCTTTTACAGTTTTCAATTAAAAATGGAAATTCGTTCAAGACAATGTAGACAAAGATACCACCTTTCTTTTGAGTCATCATGTGACCCATCTTCCATATTCGAAATGTTTAAGGATTGCAACCCCTGCTTAGGGGGTTGATATTTCATGCAAGTTTTGTACCCCAAAAGATGTCCCCCTTGAAACAAAAATTGCCTGTATTTGCGTTTTGATCAGAAATGAATATCTTGGTAGATATAGCCTCTGTTTAGTTTTCGTTGAAGCACCCTCTATTAATGATTCTTTGTCTAGATCGGTGCTCAAACGATCGACTGGTCGATCGTGAGTGCTTTTTGAGTAGATCTTGAGAAGTGAAAAAATATTAATAAGTAGGTAACTGACTACAAAAATTTATTACGTAATAAAATAACACTCTGCTAGTGGCAAAAGGCGGATTTATCAAAGGAACGCGCGGTACTTGTCAAAGAAAAGCCGCGTTTTTTATTCTTGCCGCTTCTCTAGAAATTCGAGACTTTCGTTCACGCCGATATAAATGTTGCGCCTGCAGAAATTATCATTCTGAATTGTAACTTGAACTGAAGAAAATATTCTCAACCTGGCTCTTGTAGATATCTGTTATAAATTGGATGTGCAATATTCACCATCACAAACAAAATCGTGCTTGAAATCTTTCTCGGGAATGAATTAATAGAGAAAGTTATCAAAATTGAGTGTGGGCTGATTCAAAGCCCTGTCATTGCGACCCAGTAGTCTTTTGTGGCACACCTTGTCCTTAATTTCACCTAAGAGCTCCTTCCTTCTTGCAAAGGCAATAAACTTTGTGAGTGACATCTCAGTGAGCTCAGTCAACTATAGTTTGTTGGTTCCAAGTTCCTCAAGCCTAATTCTGTCCCAAGCTAGCGACGTGTTATATTGATACTATTTCCTCCCTACAGAGTCTATATGGAAGGTCCCTGATCAATCCTTGCCTAACTACTTTCATATTATTTTCCATCCTTGCGGTCTCTAAGGAAATTCCAAGCCCAATCTCTGGTCCGGTGAGTACCAAGGCTGTTCCTCGAGCGGCCAACTTGTCCGCCTTTTTATTGCCCTCGATGCTGAAGCATATTTCGATCCACCAATTTGGCTATTCATAATAACTTTTATTGACCTACATGTCAATCCACCTCGGTAGGTTAACACACAGTGGTCAATGGTGAATATTCTGCATCAAATACAATATCAAGCCTACCAAGACAGATAGACTATCCCTTGGCATCATCTCAACTATATGAACCAGCTCCAACTTTTTCACATTTCTTTTTCATCTTCTTATAATGTGGTACACATAAAATATTGGAATACAGTATGGACAGTCAAAACTCTAAATAATATTGCAGAATACTATTGCTATTCAGAGAGATGGTTTGATTTAATCGTGACCTTATAAAATTAATTACTGCGAAAAAGGAGGCCCATAAGAAATTCAAGTGCTCTGAATTATGAGGATTTTAGCGTGAAACGGTCTGGTTGCAAGGTTTTATGTAATTCTCTGTATGCGAATTATCTTGAAAATGTTGAGCGCAAGATCCATCTCGGTCCACAGAACTTCTGGAGTTATGTTCGCTCAAGGAAAGATGATTTCGGGTTGCCAAACCAAATGCATTCGAATTGGGTAATTAGTTCTGAGAGAGGGGTTGTAGTGGATCAATTTGCTCGGTTCTTTGCGGAAGTACACAGCGATGATGTGTTGGTCCCACAGGAATTTGAGAACGTTGAAACTATCAATGTATCGTCTGTTAGATTTTCTCCACGCGAAATATTTGAAGTAATCTCTGCCATGAAGCCAAAGTTGAGTAGTGGGTCTACCCAATTTCCTATCAAAAAAGTGCATGAGTGTTTCGTCTGTTCCAATTAGTTCCTTATTCAATATGTCTCTCAGTCGTGGTCAATTCCCATCATTCTGGAAGCGGAGTTTCATCATTGCGATATTTAAATTGGGTCAGAAATCCAATGTTAGGAACTATAGTGGAGTAGCTATTCAGTCTGCTATACCCTAAAAGGTTTGCATCTTTCTGTCCTGGAATTTTAGTGGAATATCAATAAATGAACAGCATGGATTCAGGAAGCGACGATCTATCATAACCAATTTGGTTCTGTACGTCAAGGATATAGTAGATTGCTTTGAACGATGCTATCAGATGGATTCAGTTTATACTGATTCTTCCAAGGCTTTTGGAAGAGTTAATATCAACCTTCTGATGGCCAAGCTGGAGGCATTGCATATTGTGGGACCTCTTTCATCATGGATGAGAAGGTTTTTGTATGGCCGTTCCCAAATGGGGGAATATGGGGTGTTCCCACCTAAGGAGTTCACCGTGCCGTCTGGTGTTCCCCAAGGTTCGCACTTGAGGCCTCTTGTATTCAATCTGTTCATCAATGATGTCAGTAGCATACTGACTACGAAATTTTACTCTTTGCTGACGACATGAAGATACAATCGGTCATAAGGGATGATTCAGATGAAGCATATTTACAGGGCTAGATCAAATGGTTCTCCCAGTAGTCATTCTTTCTGAACTATGAGAAGTGTCATAGTCATTGATTGAGTTTTCCACCCATAGGAATTCAAATTGAATGATCGAATGTTGAACAGCGAGCCTACGGTGCGCGATCTCGATATCACCCTGAGCTCGATTTTGAAGACCATATTCGTTAAATAACGGCTAAGGCTTACCAAATGCTTGGCTTCATTTATCGTAACTCAGCAGGTTTGTCCACTGCAACATTAAAAATTGAACGAGCATGTAGACTGTTCCGATTTGTTGAGAATGATCGATTTTGATTTACCTGGTAGACTCACTCGATACACTCCTCTGTTTCGATCTAGAATGTGCAAATACAATTACATCTCAAATTTTTCCTCGCCCGTTGTTTCGATCTCATGAGGAATATTGGTAGAGATCTCGACTTATTTTCAGTCTCTTTTGATAGTTTCAAGGCAAAAGTAGGTTTCTTAATAAGGCAATTGTGAATATGTATTCGTATCTTAGTAGTTTTTATTTCATTGTTACTATCTTTCTTATCGATATATTTCTTGTAATTTTGTTTAAAGGGGTTTTCCGTACACTCTTATGCAAATTGATGTTTACAATTTTGTATTTGAACTAAATAAAATGAAACAAAGAATGAAAGATTAACTTATTTATGTACAATAGAAGTAAAATATTGGGTTTGAAAGAAGCAAAGACGGAAACAAAATTTCATTCTAGAAATAAATCGCTGTGGTGTTCAGTTTAGCTCACATGTTTGACATTTCACAAAGCGATTAAGTCTAAATGAGGCTTCATAATTCTACAGACTGCTTTATGCATAGTAAAAACGACGAAGAACAGTTAAGTAAAAATTACTCTAGAAATATTAGAATGAAATAGAAAGTTTAATATGAAAACTTCACTATATTATCTCTAGTCTTTCAAACTCAATGGAATGTCAAACAAAAGAGACTAATCTAACCTAACACAGTATATATTTTCTTTATAAGGAACGATCTTTTTACGTCCTGTTGAAACGTATTATCGCGTTAGGTCGTTAAGTGAGACTTTTGGTAACAATATAACCATCTTTGGTGTAATCAACTCGATAATTTGTGGTGTCACATTTGGTATATAAGTCTTTGCGATGTAACATTAGACTCGAGTAAAGCAGAGTTTACCGTTGAAATCCAGGTTATAAACATTATCTCTGAAAGTCCCCCAGGAAGTAATAAAGGTTATTCTAGACGGCTCATTTTCTCTTCACGCCTGACTTGACAGAAATGGAACATTGAGGAAGCCAAACTTATGTTGGAAAAGTTTGGCGTCTCTGTTAGCAATTTAGTTTCCTTCATTGAGTTACTGACACAGTTTTTCTGAAAGCGAAGAAATTTGAGGAAATATATGATTTGTCCTTATGGAATGCTAGTTTGAGAGCAAAAACTGCCATGAAATTCTCATAAGAAAAACGATATTTTTGTTACTATTTCAAATATGTGTTCCAGAACAAACAAACTCGATGCCATATTTCACTATGAAGTTATATTGAATGAATGATTAATTAAAACAATTGGCAAAGATTTCACAGAAACATATTAGAATACTTGACATACCTTTCGAGTTATCAACAGTAATACAATACTTAAAAACAAAATGAATGGTGTTACTCAAATACAACGTCGTTTACATACAACGAGACTGCAGTCTGTTTTCTCATTACAAATTGGCAGGTTTTTCCTACGAGGGGTACTGATTTCCATGACCCTTAAAATGTCCATCATCTTCTGTTTATTACCTATATTTACAAGTTCAATTCTCACGAAATCTATGAGATGATTCTCATCTTACAGAGGTCATAAAAACCAGTGGAATGTTTGTTTTGAACAATGGATCTTCTCGAAAGGCAGACATGTTTGTTAAAGTAAATAAAACACTTTTTGTAAAGTAACCACAAATCGGCAGTCTTGAGATTTTTTTTCCGTTTCCATTGCTTCTCTCCAACTTTCATATTTTTCAATAACACTGGTAAACAAGATTTTCATAACACAAAGCAGATTTTTATTTTTTGAATGAAGATTAATAGGAAAATTATTTCTACAATCTACAAGGGCTATTCTGTCGAAGCTGTGAAAAGATTGAGTGAGGCTATCAGGAAAAATTTGTGACAGTTCCGGCCAAGCACATCATAACGCGTCGAAACATTCATCGAATCTTGTGCAGAAATATTTGGCAGAATACAAATTCTTACAGTTACGCCAACTTCCGGTCTATCCTGATATACGAGGTCTGTAAATAAAGTAATGAGACTGGCAACATCGTTTCCGATCCGGCAACGCATGAAACGAGAGGCTTCGAGCAGCGTCAAGTTCGTACAAGTCGACAAGAATATCTGTGTGAAATTTTTTTTAAAATGGCAATAGTATAGTTTTCTTTGTTAAATGAAATTGAAGAACGAAAAGTACCCGAATTTACGACCAATTTGCATGAAACAGTTAAGGAAGTCACGATCAAATTTTGTCACTTAAAGAAAACAGACAGCCTAAAAGGGATAGAATTAGTTTCATTTCCAACGGAATTATATCCACTGTCTGTTTCTATATTACTGTAGATTTCTTATGAAATCGCTAGCTAAATGGGAGAAACTAATACCCATCAATATTTATTTGAAATCCTGTTTTAATAAAGTGAAATAAAGGTATTTTCAATGGAATAAAACTATCTTATTTAGATTTTCTCTATATTAACAAAACAATGACCGGTTTTACCACACTGTGGCTTCATCGGATATATACAAACTAATAAACAGAGATATTCCTTATATATTAGTCTTATTTCCTACTTAATATAACAATAGGTACAAGTACAAGGGTATGTTGAAAAACCCATCGGAGATGATTACTTTATGAATTGAAAAGATTGAGTAAAAGGGAAGGATTTAGATCTACTTGAACTTAAGTAACCTACCTCCATTCTTTCCTTTGTTGATCTCTAAAATTTTCCATAGATTGAGTTTTCGTCTATCATTTTCATTGTGTAAAATTTTGAAATTATCATTAAAGTTATGGTTTCCTTCGAGTAAGTGATTAGAATAATGGGAATCTGATTTATAATGATCAAAACTACGTTTGTGCTCGGATAATCTAATTTTGAAATTTCTGAAAGTTCTACCAATATAAATTTTATTACAATCCCTGCTAGACAGTTTATAAACACCGGATTCATCCATTTTTGATTTGCAGTTTTACATATGTCGGCCTAAATAATTATCAGTTCGGAATGGTATTTTAAAATTATAATGCGGGAGGAATGATTTTAGTTTTAGACTAGGATTACCAATATAAGTTCTTGTATTGTATCTTGATATAACTGTTCTACCTCTTCAGCTTCCGATGTACTTGTTGGTGAATATATGTTAATTATTTGTACTGCATCACGCTTGTTTGACGACAATGTAAGTTATATGATTTGATCAGGCACAGCGCAGAATTTGGATACTTTGTCTTTTGTGTTCTTGTTTACAAGAAAACGTACTCCTCCAGTATGATTATTGATATTGGATTTTTTCTGATAAAGTTTATGACCGGACTTCAGCGTTGTAGTTTTTTCTCCAGGTGAGTGTGTTTCCGACAGCCCAATGACATTCCATTTTATTCGTTCCACGTTCTGATTCAACAAGATGTTCTTCCGTTCTTATTATGCGTATGTTATATGAAGCAACAATTATGCGGTGTTTTATATTCTCATTTTTCCTAGTCAAGACTTTGGCCCCCCAAAATCCATGGGGCTGACTAAGCTGTCAGTGAAATATTGTGGGCTTACAGCTTTACTCCCCTGGGGTAATAGTGTTTTAGGTTTTGACATTTTTAGTTTAAATACGGAGGTTTTGGCATTGAATCGCCGCGCTTTTCCTGCGTGTTAGCGAGTGTGTGATGCAGCCGCCTATTCTGGGAACCGTCGCTGTTTGCAGCCGCCCACTCTAGATCAGACGCTGCAGGTGCTTTGTAGTTCTCCCTAAGCTGGATTGCCACTTCCGCTAGATCCGCCGTACCGAAGACTGTCTTCTCCGCCATCATTTCCGTGTGGTCTTCGTCCGTAACCCTGGGCACGGGTAAAACGTTATACTGGGTCATCAGCAGAACTCCGATATAGTGATATCAGACCCACCTCCGCGACGTGAACGCATCTGCCAAGAATTACCTAAGTGGGCTCAAGGAAGGGGTCCCTGGTGCCCCTTTGGCCGGGTTAATGCTCATGTATAAACCACGAACAAAGGCTCTCCATTACTTGATATCAATTTAGGCTAGTATGTGAAGAACTGACGGTCGAAACCAGTCATGTTTATGAAAATAAAATTGTGGAAAGTATAAGACATATAATACGTCATCTTCGTCGAAAATGAATTTCCATAAAGTAAATAAATCATCAATCATACTCATCACTAAAATGCGATTTCCCATTAATTCTCTGCATAATCCGTCAAACGCTCTATTATATGCCATCACAAAATTTCAACCAATCCCTGAAAGACTGAAATTTCTGTACCGTAAGCACTGAACACAACGCTCACAGGATTTAACCATTTTGTGACATGATGTAAATTTCGAACCGTTAATATATGGAACATTATCAAAGACCTTATAGCCACAAGAAACTAGATCGAGTTTTCTTCAAGTATTGCATACCTTTCTATCGATATAGTAATTGTGAATAAGCCTTAACTTTCAGCAACCTTGAAAACCTTACAAGAAATATTATCTTACTTAATTTAATAGGATTACCTCAAACATTTCATGAAATTATGTAAGACAAAAATGATTTAAGAAAGATAGAGACCCTTCATCATGACGCTGTTGAACAAACAAAGCGTACAACCTTCTCTACAATACTCATTAACAATTACACTGTGTACAGGTTATACAAGCAGCGAAGCAGCCTCACGAACTTTCATTCCATAAACATATCAATTTCTAGAAATCATGGGTGACAATATCACTGCGCGGAGCCACTTTATTGTTATTATCAAAAACAATATCCACAGATACCGATTCGCATGCCCGTTTATATTGGTGCTTTATTCAGATGTAAATCAGACCCCAAACCGGGTAGAACCAATTCACAGATGTTTATTAACATTTTGGTCACCACGGCCAAAATGCATTATACATGTATGCAATGGGCAAAGAGACGATTGAATAACGAGATACAGGCCATCCTGATTCATTGGATTCCATTAATGGAGCAATTATCTAAAATTGGAGGAGTCTATGAATGTAAATTCGGTATTGAAACTCAGTTATTAAGTATGGATATAGCCCATCTGTGATAAAGGGTTTTTCGAATTTACAGTCTTCATTTCAATAATGAACTAAAACCTTAATTAAAGTATACAATGTACAGGATGTACTATAAAATCAAAGGTACATTCCTGAAGCAAATGAAAGATATAAGGGCTCATTATCTCAGAAAGTCTGGTTTTCAGAACACAAGGTGTCAAAGCTAGAAAATTATTGGATTCATTGATATTCGAAACATTTGCTTGCCAAGTTTGTTGAAATTTTGTAATTGTGGTGTGAAATTTTGGTTTCTTACCACAATTAAGAAAAGACGTACTAAAGGATACAAAAGACCTACTAAGATTGAACGACCACCCAGAAAACGTAACAAACAAAATCATCGCAGAGCGAACACATATACTGTACAACACAGACCAAAAATAGAAAAACGACATAACTAACACCACACGATACATAAGTATCCTATACAAACCTCAACTAACAGAAACCACCAAGAACATCCTCGAACCTTATAACTTCAAAATGGCCTACTCAGCCATGAATCAAATAAGACACGTACATACAAAATGAAATTCAAAATAACGCACATGGAGGAAACCTACGTATTATACGCCATACCCTGCAAGAACTGCGGAAAAGTCTACATTAGACAAACAGAATAACACCTCAAAGAACGTCTCAAAACCCATTAATACGCAAAAAACGACAGCACTGTAATAAACAAACACAAGAAACAAGAAAAACACGAAATTGACTATGACCAGACAAAAATTCTTGACAAAGAAACACAACAAAAAAGAGAGAAATAGTTAGTTGATGCACATACAAAAAAACATAGACAACTCTGTAAATGACCGGAAAGTCACGAAGACACTATGCTCCATATACATAGATCTTCTACAAAACAGGGCACAGAAAGGTTAACAATCACAGTAGATAGGTATAGGAAACATAGTAGAATACAAACAGATCCCAGGTTAGATTAAACCTTAAACCCCAGAGAAGTCAATATCGAGATAAAATATAAAAGGTTAAAAAATACTAAAACGCATTTGAACAATGTTAAAAACAATTATGATCATTGTGAACAATTCATTCTAAAAACACAATTATCGCATGCTATCGGTATTGTGAGTTCAGTCCTTTATTGTTATTCCGCTTCGCGCTCTCTGCGTTAGTGGCGAACAGACTTTCTTGGAAATGCCGAAATTCACCGTCAATTTTTGTGACGCACGTGACATGAGATCTTGAACTACCTCTACAAATTTCGTTGATCGCTTTCTTACACAAAATGCACTCGATACAGTCAATAGCAGATTTGGTTGTATTATAATAATCGAAGCATTTCCGAATTTTTCCAATTGAAGGCGATCTGTGCGTCTTTTTGCCCATATTTAACAAGTTCACAATGTCATTCATACTTTAGAAACGTATGAGAGGAGAGGAGACAGATGGAAATCAAGCTCGTCGTTAGATATTAGTAGATTTTGTTTGCGAGCTGATCAATAACCTAATACATTATGGGAAATGATACAATAACTGAAAAACTTACAAGAACTAAGGTGACTAAAACGTAGATAGACTGGAAAAATTTGCTTCGCTCTGTCAACTGTGAAGATATAAATAAGTATACGGATGGATTCGATTTGGAAAATGATATTAGAGCTGGGGTGTACTCACGAAACCCAGAATGTCGGATGACACATAACCATCTTTCAGGCAGTATATACCATAACAATCTGTATTCGTGAGAACCTCAAAAGACGCTATGAGAACCTGCGGATGAACATTCTTTCGGACAGGCAGGCGGTTGGAACTCTTGGTATAGCTAACCCTAAAGTGAAGGATACCATCAATACTTCGATAGGAAAGCTATAAGATGAGAGTTTAGTCCTTACCCATGGGTATAAACAAACCTATCTTTTGCTGGTTCACTAAATAAGCTTTTAAAATGAAGAAAGAAAAATTAGTCACCGTAACAGGCTTAACAACCGGTTATGAGAGGCTGAGAAAATATCTACACAAGAGGCATTTACTGTGAAGAATCTATATGCAGATTCTTCAACGAAGAAGAAGAAACAACCTATCGCATTGTAAACTAATGCGAAGCTCTAGCCTGCAAAAGACGGAAAAATTCAGGGGTTGAAGAAACCCTAAAAAGTTAAGCATAAAGAACCTGTTAAATGGTATTCCTAATCTTTGTAAAGGGATAAACCTGAAAATTCAGGAAGGGGAAGCACAATAAGCCTTGAATGGCTGCATTGGTTTCAAACTCTCAAGGCACAAGAAAAAATTAAAATATCTTACTTTTGTGGCCTGAATGTAAGACTTGGGTTCAGCAAACTCCAATGTTAACTCTCTGTTAGATCGTAGATCGTAGACCAAGCCATTTTGAATGACTTTCATTGGTAGACTATTTTTATTCCGCTAGTCTACTCTTCAGTAGCTGTAGAAAACTCAAGTACTTAGTGAATCAGTATATTTTTCGCATTGTTAGCTTGTAAACCACGCGAGCATTCACGTTTTACTTTGTGTATCGAGTCAGTTCAGTTCAAATTCTATTTGTTGGTACCTTGAAAAGAAAGTTATATGTCTGCACCCAAAAGACAACTTGTACAGTGCAGCAAAGATCCTGAAGTCTGGTTACAGAGGTTCAATGAACTTCCTAGTGACTTTGGAAATTCCCCTGATGGAAACGATGCGAGGAGGACGATAATGCAGAATAATATGTTGAGGAAAGCAGCCATAACACAGATTCAGAGCAGGATGTAATAGAGGATGAAGAACTTTCCGATGAAGAAAATGATTCCAGTTCAATTCGTTCCTCCGCTTATTACGTAGGAAAAGACAAAATAACATAAAGAGAACAACTTTGGCAGGATTCCGGACTCGAAAAAAAACTGATTGAAGGGAAATGAGTGTGTTTATAAGAATTTTGTTGCTCATTGGCACTTTTCGGAGTTCCAGAAAAAATTCGAAAAAGATTTGGGACAATTATAGAGAGAGCGGAATCGAATCATGCTACCTTGCTATGAGATTCAGGTTCCTTCTAAGATGTATTAGATTCGACGGTATAGAAGTTTTTGAAATTTTTTCAGTGAATTTTCAAGCCAATTTCACACCAAGTGAGTTCCTCACCGTAGACGAACAACTATTAGCTTGCAGGGGCAGATGTGGCTTTGAACAATATATACCAAGTAAGCCTGCTAAATATGGTATCAAAATGTTTGCTCTTGGTGATGCAAAAACATCGTACACCATTAATTTGGAATTCTATGTTGGGATGCAACCTGAAGATCCATATAGGGTAAATAAATCTGCTGAAGACATTGCCCTCCAATTGATCCATCTAATTTCCGTTATCAATCGAGATGTTACAGGAGACAATTGGTGCAGTAGTTTACCACTTGTTGAGAAATTACTGAGAAATCATTTATTAACATATATTGGTGCAATACAAAGGAATAAACCAGAAATTCCAGCAGAATTCTAACCAAGTAGAAACACTGAAGTAAGATTTTCAATTTTTGGGTTCAAGGAATAATAAACCCTTGTTTCATATAGCGCTAAGAAGAACAAATCAGTGCTAATGTTATCGTCAATGCGTCACTGCAGTTCAATAGATGATGAGACAGGAGATGACAAGAAAGCAGGTATCATTACAGTCTATAACAAAACGAAAAGTGGTGTTGATTTTGTTGATCGACTCTGCATCAAATTCAATGTTGCTAGAGATACCCTTCGGTGGCATATGGTTGTGTTTTATGACTTACTGAACAATGCAGCCATAAGCGCATTATGCGTATTCAAAGTTAATCACCCAGTATATTGAGTATCCCGTGGTGATTTCCTGTAAAATTTGCTTGGGAACTCATAAAACCCCAAATCGAGTTTAGGGCAGCAATAGAACAAAACACCTCAAAAAAGTTTAGGGAACACTTCTGAATATCGATTTATCTTATCCAAAACGATCAATATGGATGAGTTTTCTTGAGAAATGAACACCTGCATCAATTTCTCACCAAATTATTTAGAGTGCCGCAACAGATTTCAGTTTTTTTTATAAAAAAACTAAAAATTCAGCAGATGCGATGCTGCTTTATAATCATTCAATGTATTCAGTGTTTGAAATCAGTTGGTTGGCATTTTGTTTCTGTTGTAAGCACAAATAAAAGATTCAAGTTTTGTGATTCGACCATGGAAAGACGACATTTGACTAGAGAAGAGATGTTACGAACCGTTACTATGCTCCAAGCTGGGAGCTCACAACGGGAAGTATCCAGAGTTCTGGGAAGTAGCCCAAGTGTCATAAACCGTTTATGGTCGCGTTTCAATGAAACAGATAGCGTAGAAGAACGTCATACAGGTCGTTTCAGGGTTTTTACAGTCGCCCAAGACCGATATTTGGTTTTACAAGCCAGAAGAGATCGTACTACCACAGTATCCAAATTTGCTCAAGAGCTATCACGAGTTCATAATGTACAAATTTCCGACCAAACTGTGAGAAATCGACTGAACGAAGGTCAACTCCACTCCAGACGTCTTTTAAGAGTTCCACAACTGACCCATGGAAATCGCGCTGCTGGTTTAGCTTGGTGGCAAGAACACGTAAACTGGGATCAAGAGAGGTGGGCCACAGTTCTCTTCAGTGATGAATCTAGATTGAGTTATTATACCGATTCGGGAAGAATTCGCATATGGAGGGAACCTGGAGAGCAAAACCGTTTCCAGCATGCTCGAGAAGTTGTTAGACAGGAAGGCGGATCAGTGTTGTTTTTGAGTGGTATACGCCTTGGTGGAAGAACTGACCTCGTTTTCATACAGAACAATCTCTCGGGAAATTCTTACGAGAATGAGATAGTTCTACCTGTAGTGGTACCGTTTCTCCAAACAATGGGTCAAAATCCTCTCTTCCAACAAGATAATGCCTCCTCAACGTGCAAGAGTTGTCTTGAACGTTCTTGAAGAGAATGATATCGATCTTTTACCGTGGCCATCCTGCTCCCCAGATCTGAATCCCATCGAGCATGTGTGGGACACCCTAAAAAGAAATCTCCTGCGTCAAAACGTCTTCATCATGAACATGAGCTTCGATTAGCAGTTCAGGGGGCTTGGAATGACTTAGGCCAAAATGTAATAGACAATTTAATATTGAGCATGCCGCGACGATGCCAAAGTGTCATTAATAACAGAGATGGACCTTCTGGGTACTGAAAAATATAAGTACTTCCATATCGTTTCGAAAATATTAGTTCAGGATTTCTTTTGTGTTTTACCAAATTTCTTCATTTTCAAATTTCAAATTTTTTTTATAAAAGGTGCTTCGGAGAAGTCAAATATTATTTTGTTTCCTTGAGAATACATTATATACAATACATCCTAACAAAAACCGAAAGATTTCTATAAATTCGAATCATCAAATTCATGTTTTAAATATATTGGGTTTATGAAGCAAATATGTATGAATTGTGTAAGTGAACAAAATTGACTTTTTCAGGGGACATAAAAGGGGTAAAATTGGTAGTTTTTAGTTTGTAAACATTTTTTCATTAGCTTGTTTTCTGTTTTTCAGTTTTATACTTCATTTTTTTTCACGTTTATGTTTTTTGAGTGAATGGGAAATATATTCAGTTATGGCAAATAAAGGATTCATTCTAGGACTTTTAGGTTTTTCAATTCCAAAGAGAAAAAATCAATATTTTCATTAGAACTTAAACAACTTCAATCACAAATAATCAAAGGAACTATTTCATTTCGAATACATATTAAAATGGATGATATTAATTTTTTTGTCAACATGAAAATGGTCTACAACCGAAGACCACGCGAGTAAAAACATTCGACCGTGCGAGTAACCGAGGGTTAATTATGATAAAGATTAGGTGCATGTTTATTTCTGAAGCAAATGGGTGTACTTCTATAATCAAAGGAGCTCCCCCAGCAGTGACTTTTCTGGAGAACGTTGTTAAATGCGTCTTGTTCGCTTCACAAAGGGCACTCGCAGAACATTACCCAGCGCCATAGAAACTGCACCAATTGAGACTCATTTCACCCCTTCTTTGGAAAAATTCACCACGAAATGATTTAGATAATTTAGTATGGATTACGCTAGGAAGTATTTAAACAATTCTGGGATCACCGGGTAACCGCATATGTAGATTCTACATTCGTGTTATTGTTTTATAGAACTTTTTTTTCGTTCAAATAACAAAATCTATTGAACTTCATGAAATAAAAGAATTGTATTTCATGCACTCAAGATAAAACTAAATCTCCTATTCGTCCCATATATTTCCCAAAATAGTAGTGGACGTCTTCCAAAAATAATGCTAAGGTTTAACAGCTATAAATTAAGTTTATCCTAAACTACGAAACCAACAATCCATTCAACTTATTCGAATGTTCCTAAATCACGCGAAATGAATAAACATCTTGAGATTGGTTCCCAGTAATCAAGATATGCCTATAATTTACATAACAATTGGATAGAATGACCCACTTATATCCAGGGATAATCTCAGGGCACAGCTGTTTCGTAGTGAAAACGGTCGTTGTGATGGAATTGAAAGAGGTGACGATGTTATGTCTGGGCACTATTGCTTCATCAACAGTTCAATTCATTCAGGGTGCTTGCCTTCCAATTTCATGCTATATCATTGACCTAGTTGCGAAATGAGATGTGGAGTTTATAGGGAAGAAGGAAACAATGTAGATTTCATGCTCAATAAATTTATTATAAAACTTTCCATATTGTGTTAATCCGTATATATGGGAAATACTGAACTTTATACTTAGTACAAAGTTGAAATATTGGATGATAATTATAGTTTCCTAATGAAAATCTATTCTTATATGGAAAATAGTATTTTATCTATTAGTGATACGCTACAGAATGGAATCGGTTTTGTTATGGATCATAATAATAAAAGGAATTATCAACAATTCGCCACATACAGAGTGACTAAGAAAAAGAGTAGTTTTGGAAATAAAAGATAACTCCAGAGTTTGCTGGCATGACCATGTAACAACCATTGCAATATCTGCTACTGTTAAGGCGGAAACAGACTATTATCACGTCACGTGAGCTCACATGATATCATGCATGTCCCTCATGCAAGTCAAGACACGTTGAGTTGCGCGTCATACAGAACTGAAATTTTAGTTGTATTTGGTAGTAATTTATTTTATCTTTTATCGTTAGTTTCCGCACTGAAATCATTGGAAATCTACATATTCTTCAACGAAGTGGATATAAATTTTTGAGGTCATAATATAATAGCCTGCAGCAACATAGAAGTGTATGACAAATAATCTTCTTCCTTTTACGAGATTATGTAGTATGCAGGACAAACGTCCGACTGAATTATTGCGAAGATAATTGATCAAGTTGGCGATGAATGGCCATTTGAAATAATAGAAACTATATCTGCAAGGTGAGAGTGTAATGCAATGCTTTGTTTAAATGTATGATATGTACAATAATGAAACCAGAAAAAAGAAAGAAGAGGAAAGCATCTACTTTCTATCTTTATTTGTCAGTTACATGAAACTTTGAGATTAAACGTACCTGAAAAAGCAAAACAAGTGCTGGAAGAGGAATAATTGACTAGCCTACGACACTTGCGGCATGGTCGTCTTCAAACACTATATTCACATTCGTCGGCGCATTCAACATGTCCAGACATCATGATGGTGTTACTTCAGTGAGGTTTTGGTCACCAGTTGGTATTGTCTTCCGTCCAAAACCGGATGATTCCTTCACAGCTTCTGCGGTGGTGAATTCTGTGGTTGCTGCATTAGCCGGATGTTATCCACGTGGAAATTACAAGCATAAAGTTGCTCTACCAGTATGTGTTATCTCCATCGATCTCGCCTATTCTGTAGGAAACAACGCTGGCTTCAACGCACAAGCCTATGCTGATGATCTAGTTATCATTATTAGGGGAAAGCATGATGGAATCTTATCGAACCTGATGCAAAAAGGCCTTAACATCGTAAATAAATGGTGTGCTGAAGAGGGGCTCAGCATCCATCCAGACAAAACCATTCTAATTCCATTCAGAAGACGTAGAAAGCTGAACTTAAAGCCCCTACTGAATGGACATACTCTGAAATTTTCGGAACAGGCTAAGTATCTAGGGTTAACCCTAGATCAGAGACTCAACTGGAATTCACACATTGACAAATCTCTTTCCAAGGCTACATCGTGCCTATGGGCATGCCGTAGACTCTTCGGAAAGACCTGGGAGCTACAGCCGAAAATAACCTACTGGTTGAACACAGTGGTTATAAGACCCATTGTCACATATGCATCGTTAGTATGGTGGACGAAAACATCAGAAATAACTACGCTAAGTCTAAGTAAGCCGCATAGACGACAGGAACTGGAACGATGGGAAGAATCTAGCAAAAAAGAATACTGGAGGAAGACTCCAGGCCAAAGGCAAGCGACTATTCTCCAAAGAAGACAAAACAGCTTCTCGATCTCTCTAGGGACGAGCTGAGGATCATAACAGGCCTCCTTACTGGACACTGCCCACTGAGATACCATCTCAATAAAATGGGCAAATCGGAAACGGCAACATGCAGAATGTGTAAACAGAGCGATGAAACTGCCGAACATATTCTTTGCAGTTGCATATACACTTCGGTAGCGACATACTAGAGCCGCACGAAGTAAAAGCGAAAGCTCCCAGGGAGATTCCTAATTTTGTAAGGGATTTAGACCTAGAAGGAAATAAATAAGAAGGGTTACGAACAAAAGACCAATTTGGTCGCAGTTCGGAAAGGCTTGTAAAGCTAATTGACCTCCACGAATTTAATGTAATGTAATTCTGTAGGGACCTCGTGGTGGTATTCATGGAACTCCAGGGAGGGTTTTGAAAGATTAGAAATAATTTTATGAAATCCTTAATATTAAGCCCTTTATCTACTTGTGTGGAACACGTGGTAAGCAATTAGAAACCGTCGTTTTGACATTATGGCGGGCGGTGAGGTTTGTTGCAAGATGGTGAGCGGCGTGGGTCGTCGATAGAATCGACTCCTGGTAACGCGTGCTGCAGATGATCTACGGAGACGATTGTGAACTGACGAAGTCGGTGAAGGGACAGAGTCTGAGTGTAAAAAATGCCTAGATATTTAAACACTCAGGCCAGGTAGGTTAGAAGCCTAGAGCGATCTATGGTTAAAAGTATAGTGAACACGGTAACACATTATTTGCTAGCTTATGTTGAACTCACCTCGAGGTATGCAATGTTTCTATTTATTTGTAAATTTTTGTTCGAAAAAGTAGACAGACCATGTGTTTGATTTACCTTAGTCTCTCGTAAGTCTATCCTGAATTTTTAGGAAATTTTAAACTGTGCAAATACGATTGTAAATTTGAAGTAGGATTAAAATGATGTATTCCGTAGAAGTAGAGGTGGAAATGATAAAATTATTTTTTCAAATAACGGCTCTGCGCGATTAACAACGGCCTTATTTAAAGAACGACATCCTGAAAAAATGTATCCGCTGCTTACGTTGTGCAACTGTTTGCTAAATTTGATGCTATTGGTTCAGTCGGCAACAAAAAGAGGGTGTTTAAAGGAGACGAAGCGAGGGAAGTGGCTATCTTAGGTCACGTAGCGATGAATCCCTTAGTACTAGGAAATTGTCCAATGTGTCTGGTGTTTCACGCACAACAATCATGAGAATTTTTAGAAAACATAAGCTTCATCCTTTTAAGATACGATTGGTTTAGAAACTGAATGAGGATGATTTTGATCGCCGACTCATGTTCTGTGAAGTGGTCAGTGAAATTATTAACAATAATTCAAACAATATCTGTTTTTCGAATGATTGTTCATTTTACCTCAACGGCGCTGTAAACAAGCATAACTATCGGTACTCGTCAGATCAGAATCCAAGATTATATGGAGAAGAGCATACTCAGCATCCCCAAAAGTTAAATGTTTGGGCGGGTATTTATGGAAATCACATGATCGACTCTTTTTTATACCTGGTATCATTGGCCAAATTTATTCAGAACTATTACAGTACGCTGTTCATCCAGCCCTCGTACAAGTATTGGAGAATGAGGTAGACCATGAGACGATCATTTTTCAACAAGATGGCGCACCACCTCGTTTCGTTCAACCTGAGCGTCAGTTCTTAGATGAAAATTTTCCTCAGGCCTAGATTGAAATAAGGGGACATATTGAATGGCCACCCAGATCACCTGATCTGGTGGCAGAGGTCTTTTTTCTATGGAGTCACCTGAAATCTAAGATTTACAGTACCCAATTTGAGTCACTAGATGATTTGCGAATTCATGAATGACGTCAATTTGAACCATGAATGTTGAGTAATGTACGTGAACGCTTAGATCAAAACTTATTTTACATTATGAAAGTGAATGGGGCCAATTTTCTGCACTTAATATGCTAATCACGAAAGTAAGTTGTCTTCCATTTTGAGCTGCTATTTAGTTAACTATGAAAGTTTTGTAGCGAAAATTTAGGGTCAGATAGTACTTGATAAAATCTTCAAAATGAGGTATCGCAACATCCCTCATCCATATTCTGAATCAGGGGGTTCTGCTCACCCCCGATAGGGGATTGTGTTTCCCCATATTTTCATTTTAACACAAGAAAATCGAGGTGTTGAGTTTTCGTTGAACCACCGTATATGTGTGTATATATATGCTGCTCTGTAGCTGGTACACTCTTGAAGATTTCATTTTTGTGTTCGAACGGTATAGTATTTAGAAAGTAAGAATCTACTTCAGCAATTTATGTTGAAGTAAACAGGGTGTCCCAATTTTATATAAGAAAATCTTGGGAGATTTTTCAGATTGGAAGACCACTTTTTTGTTGAAGATTCAACTTTCCTCCACGTCCCAAATTCTGCTATAATGTCTTTAGGTAATGAGTTTTTTGGTGAGTAAATTCGTCACAATATTTTTTTTCCGTTCATTGCATGCTCCTTCTGCCAGAGAGGACGAATACTTTTTTCTTTCGTTTTCTTATTGCCCTAGGATAGCTTTATGGATAAATTGAAATAGATTATCCTCATTTTATACAGGTGTGGTTCAAAAAAATTATTGAATATTGTAATTTTAAAAATATCATATCATGTTTTTACAAATGGAACATTCTCTATTTTATTGTTCAATGAACGCATAAAATATTGTGCTATATTTTCGCAGAAGTAATCTTATCTTTATCTTCTACCCTTTTCGCAAAGGAAAAATTAACAAATACAATAAAATCAGAGGTTGCCAAAAAAGATTTTGTTAGTACATATCATTATACTTGATCAGAGAAATGGAGATATTTGAAGGTAGTCGTGTATGAAATAATAACAGATTGTTTTTTGGTGAGATGATCTACGGGGTGTTGAACTATTTCAATAAGTGTTCGAAATGTTGCCCGTTTCTTTGTAGACACAACCCAATCCCTCTGACGAAAGACCGTTGAACTCTCGACAACATTTGCGGATTAAGTGACTGAAAGGCGTCGACTATTCTCTGTCTCATATCCAACTGTGTTGTAAAAGGAATCTGGTAAACGATGCCCTTAATATAACCACGCAAGAAAAAATCTAGACTTGTAAGATCTGGAGACCTAGCTGGCCATCTGACAGGACCACCACGTCCTACCCATTTGTTTGGAAATACATGACTCAAATGCTCCCTAACCTGATGTGACTAATGTGCCGGTGCTCCATCCTGTTGAAACCACAAATCTTGGCTTATATGCTTTGGTACATCGGCAAGTAACATTGGTAGATGATTTTAGAAAACATCTAAATACACTTCACTATTGAGGAAGCTGTCGAAAAAAAGCGGCCCAATTAGATATCCATCTACTATAGCGGCCCATACATTCAAGGACCAGCGATGCTGGCGATCTATTTGTCTCATGAGGTGTAGATTTTCGATGGATGATAATAATGAAAGTTGTGCCTGTTAACAAGCTAATTCTTGTGGAAAGTTGCTTTGTCCGAGAAAAGAACTTTGCTAAACATATTTGGATTTTCCGCTACTTTGTCAGTTGCCCAATTGTAAAAATTGATTCGATTTTCATAGTCTTGATTGTTCAGTTCTTGGTGGTGCTGTATATAATATGCATAAAAGTTATCCACTTTCAAGATTCTCGGGACGGAAGTTTGACTTATATCTGTTAACTGAGAAATCTCTCTTTGGCTTTTATATGGATCCTCTGTCACTGTCAACAAAACTGATAACTGGTTGTCTTCAGCTGTACCAGTTTTTGGATTTTCATATTTTTTGTAAGCGATATTATTAGAAGTTTTTCATTGCATCAAGACGCCTCTTATCAGGAAGCCTTTGTGCTTAAACTCTAATTGCCAATAAAGAATTTCCATCACACTCACCCAGAATAAAAATCATATCAACCATTTCTTCTTTGGAGAACTTCATGGCAGTCAATTGAGAAAAGTGGGTTCAAACCTCACTTTAACTATAGTTAATAACGAAACACTGATAAGTTCACAGTGTAAAATTCAGAATATGATATGTCCGGACACCTGTCAGAAGGCACAAACAAAAAAAATTCTGATTTTTACGAAAAAAAAAATATTTTGACAAAACTACTAAGTCGTCTTCCAATCTGAAAAAACCACCCAAGAATTTTTTATAGAAAATTGGGACACCCTGTTTATTTCTCACTTCCTGAATTCATAGCAAAATGAATTGAAATGAAATGTTCAAGAGTGTACGAGCTACAAAGCACCGCGCCACAGGTGAATCACCCAGTATATGTTTATAAATGGGGTTTAACCCCGACGAGTTGAAGATTAGGATTACCTCCAGGGCAGTAGTCGGGGTGCTTCTCATAGCAACTATTATGATTATATTTTTGATGTTTTCGTCCACCATACTATTGATGCATATGTGACAATTGGTCTTATAACTGCTGTGTATAATCAGTAGGTTATTTTTGGCTGTAGCCCCCAGGTCTTCTTGAAGAGTCTACGTCATGCCCATAGGCACGATGTAGCCTTAGAAAGAGTTTTGTCAATGTGTAAATTCCAGTTGAGTCTCTGATCTAGGTTAGCCCTAGATACTCAGCCTGTTCCGAAAGTTTCAGAGTATGTCCATTCAGAAAGGGGGGGGTTTAAGTTCAACTTTCTACGTCTTTTGAATGGAATTAGAATGGTTTTGTCTGGATGGATGCTGAGCCCCTCTTCAGCACACCATTCATTTACGATGTTAAGGGCTTTTTGCATCAGGTTCGATAAAATTCCATCATGATTTCCCCCTAATCGTTTTTATGATAACCTAAAGGGTCATCCTGAGGCAGTAGATTTCCTGGAAAAGCCAGACAGGGATCCAAGTGATAAAGAGGTTCTTTCTGAATAATAATTAGTTTAATCTCTAAAGAAATCGCTCATTTTTTCATTTTAACGATAGAAAACAGTCTGATTTGTGAGAAAAGGCTATGAATCGGAGTTGAGTTTTCGTTGAAATTTTTATATTTTTGATATCTTGATAAACCAGAGTTGCATTAGAGTATTTTTCTATTTATCTAGTGCAATGAAAACTTTTTCGTCATGGCATTCTTTTCTCTTATAACTAATAAATAATTAATGGGGAAATACGTCAAAGTATGGATGAAATAACTATCACGATTTTATTGTTTGTCTGAATCCTTCATATGACCATTTGTTTTTCTTCAGTTTTTCATTGAAACCTCACATCTACTGATTAGACTGCTGCTTTAAGTTTTGATCTTCAGAAACCGATACCAATTCTCAATCCAACTAACCTTGAATACATAAAAATGAAATTAATTCGTCATCCAGATGGATTCCACGTTTACAGTTGGTGAGTAGTCGACGTGCAAAATGGGGAAACAGCAAAAAGTTGTGGGAATCTGAAACATAGCAAGGAAGAAACGACGCTTAATGTAGCGGAAGGCCGAAAGTGGTTGAAAAGTGACTACGCAGCTTTAAGGAAACTTTTCTACAACAGTGTGAAACTGATTTAGCCAAGTTTGTTAATTGTTAACTTTGCCATTGTTTCGTGGATTTTAATTGTTTTCGTCTGTTCCAGTCGATAACTGTACTAGAATAGTCTAAAGATTAAATTTATAAATCAGAAGCGACGGGAGAAAAGCAATTATTCATTTTTCTCTTTTTGTCGGAATCAGTGGATAGAGAAGGAATCGTGTTTGTTCGAGCATATTCAGCAAAGCAGTTCAAAACAGAGATCATAATGGGTTACGTTATAGTCAGAAATAAAATCAAATTATTCACTGAATTTTCTTACCTGTGTCTGATGGTTCATTGTGACGTAAGAGATGAATCTCGTTTTTCTTTTATTGAACGAGGTTGAGGTCGGTGCACTTCGTTTTGTGAACGGAACTAATGAAAGATGATCTCGATGCTTTGTCGAAAACATTTTCTTCTCAAAACAGTTTTATCTAATGAAATAGCGTGGAACCCGCATGGTATCACAGAACGGCAAACCTAATAATAAACCCTGGTTCACCACTGAAGTCAAAAACATTACAAAGGAAAAAAAAACAAATATATCTAGAATATAAAAACCATCCGACACCAGAGAACCGAAATAGATACATAGAAATAAGAAATAGGGTGAATAACAGAGTTCGGGAAATTAAAGAAGAATACTGGCAGAGATTTAGCGCTGAAACGGAAGCGGATATATACGGAGCGCAGAAACGAATTTGGAAATTATTAAGGGGTATAAAAAAGGACACCAATGAAACTATACAACTGAAAACAATCACAAACGAAACATGGGAAAAATACTTCAAAAATCTTTACACCGAATCAGAATATAAAGAAGAACCCCCAGAAGAAGACTTAGAAAACGACATTATAAATGAACCGGTAACAATCACGAAAGAGCAAGTAGCTATTGCAATAAGTAAACTTAAAAATAGGAAAGCTCCAAATGAAGATAAGATTACAAATGAGATGATCAAATATGGCGGAGAAGCCATGAGAGATGAGTACACAAAACTGTTTAACATCATAATTCAACACGGAAAAATACCAGAAGAATGGAAAAGAAGTGTAACAGTGCCTATCTTTAAAAAAAGAGACAAAACAAATCCTGCCAACTATCGCAGAATGCCCTTATAAGGCACCTCTTTGAAACTGCTTACAAAGATTCTTGCCGATGACATAACGTCAACAATGCCAATCAACGAAGAGCAACAAGGCTTTCGAAAAAACCGGTCCACGGTCGATGCACTATTTATAACAAGGCAATTAGTAGAAAAGTCTCTTGAATATAACACTCCAGCATATCTTTGTTTCATAGACTTAACGAAGGCCTTCGACAGAGACAAACTGAAGGATGTAATCAAGATACTGGAAAAGAAAGAGGTACCCAAAAAATATATAAGACTCATAAAAGATCTGCACACTGATACAACAACGCAAATACGAACAAACCATACCCTAACGCAGCATTTCGGAACAACGTCGGGCATCCGCCAAGGTGATAGTCTTAGCCCTCTACTATTTAATACTGTTATGGACCAACTTGTAGAGACCGTTAACAACTTGGGACTAGGATACCGCATGGGAACCTACAAAATTAACATCTTATGCTATGCCGATGACGCCGTACTCATTGCAGAATCAGTAGACGACCTACAAAGAATGTTATACGCCTTTAGCAAACGCGCAAAAAATTTCAATATGGAAATGTCAACAAGTAAGACAAAATGCATGACCTCTTCGCTGCAAGTTAACAATAGACAACGCCACTATAGAGCAAGTCATGTCATTCGAATACTTAGGGTGCAAAATAACAAGCACAGGATACCTTGAAGATGAAGTGAGGAGACAAGTGAACAAAGCAGCTGCAGTATCGGGACATCTTAAACAACCAGTTTGGAGAAATAAACACATATGGGGCAGAAACAAGAGCGGAAACGTCGGTAACAAAGAGGATACTAAGATCAACAGAAATGAAAACGCTAAGAACTATAACCGGTTACACATTGAATGACAGACAAAGAAATACCGACATAAGGAAAGAATGTGAAACAGACGATATTGTAAGATGGGTAAGAAAAAGAAGAAGAGAATGGAACCAGCATGTAAACAGAATGACCACAGATAGGATAGCCAAAATCGTATATAACAACATACCACACGGAAGAAGACCCGTTGGACGACCACCAAAACGATAGCGGGACAGTTGGCAATCAACTTCACAAGAACTGCTGCAGGGAAACCGGAACTGAACAGGCGCTACGCCTTCTACACGGTGAAGAAGAAGAAGAAATAGGGTGAGGAATCCACAATAAAGATCCGCGATACAGTTTTGGATTGTGCCGTTCGATCCTCAGTTCTTTTTCTGATTTTTAATTTATGTCAAATGCTAAAGTTTATGTATATTATGGTAGATTGATATATTTTCATAACATTTAACGTTATCTTAATATATAATCATTCCGGGATATGTTTTGATTATAATCATTACTGGCACTGATATTAATTACCGGGTGATGGATTTATACTTTTTCATGAAATCACTTTGCTTGCATGAACATATATATGGGCAACTCGTCGGGGTTAAACCCCATTTATAAACATATACTGGGTGTTTCACCTGTGGCGCGGTGCTTTGTAGCTCGTACACTCTTGAATATTTCTTTTCACTTCATTTTGCTATGAATTCAGGAAGTGCGAAATAAACTGGGTATCCCAATTTTCTATGAAAAATTCTTTCAGATTGGAAGACCATTTTTTTGTTCGAAATTCAGGAGCGGCCTTAACTCTGCTATAAAGTCTTCAAGTAATAAGTTTTTTTGGTGAGTAGTTTCGTCACAATATTTTATTTTCGTAAAAATTAATGAAAATAAGCTCTCACATCATCGCATGCTCCTTCGGTCAGAGAGGTTGAATACTTTTTTCCTTTCGTTTTCTTATTCTTGTATTATCCTTATTTCATACAGGAGTGACTAAAGAAATTCATTGAATATTGTAATTTTAAAAATATCATTTCCAAAATATTCGATTAGTTGTAAAAATTTTTGATGAAAATTCCACAAACCGTATCAAACTAATCAGCACAGAAGTTTTTTTTTTGGTATGGTTCAAGTAGTGAAAAATGAAACCCATCGCAGCATTCGCCTGTAGGCATTTCGAACGTATCGATTCTGTTTTCTGTGGTTGCATCAATGGTCCAGCTCTCACATCCCTGTAGAAGAACAGAAAAGAAGTAGCAGCAAAGTAATCTGATTCGGGGTTCTAGCCTGAGGTTTCGGTTTGCCAGATGTGTCCTGATGTTATTCAGAGTTTTCCGTGCTAGCGCAATTCTTGATCTAATCTCCACCTTTGGATGTATTCATGTAAAGCCCAAAGTTCTCGCTATGCTCCACACTAAGTTCCATAAGGGATTGAAGTTCTATTATACTGCTGGCTATCACGACAATATCATCTGCGTATCGAAGGTTACTTATATTGATCCCATTTATCTTTATGCCTGCAGTTGAATTTTCGAGAGCTTCGATCAATATTGTCCCAGAATAGAGATTGAACAGAAGTGGGGACAGAACACATCCTTGTCTCACGCCTCTTCTTATTGCTATCTACTCTGATGTGGACCTTTCGATTATGACTGTAGCTGTCATGTCCCTACATCTATAAGTTAGCAAATTCAAAGAGAAAAGAGCTTCTCGGGTACCCGTTCCGTTCCTAAAGCCAAATTGCGAAAGACCAATTACGGACTCATACTTTTTGTATATACGGGTATAACTGATCATGCGGTATTCGTCACATTGTGATGCCCTGTTCTTCTTCGGCAAAGTAATAAAAGTGGATCTCAGCCAGTCTGTGGGTATTTCTCCGGCTCTGTACATTCGGTTAAATACACTAGTAAAGAGATCTAGACCAACCCCGTCCTTGGCAGCTGCAAGTTTAAAGATTTCCGCATGTACATCTACTCTGATCTTTTGCAGTTTAATTGCATGTTTGACCTCTTCTTTTGTAAGGAGCCCTTTCGTTGATTTCGTATATATCCGGTGGTGAGTCTGGTCTTATGTCATCAAAGAGATTTTCGGTATATTCTTTCCATCTTCTTAGTTTCTCATCTACTCCTATAAGAATTTCATTGTTGGAGCCCCTTAATATTCCACTGTGACCTCTCTACTGCTTCCTGAAAGCTGTTTGATATTCTTTCGTAAGAGTAAGAGATCGTTTTTCTTCTGAAAGCATTTGTGCATTTGTTCGTCAGCCATGATTCTTTGGCTCGTCTGCATTTCGCACGAATGAGCCTGTTAATTTCGTCATATTTATCTGTATTTTTGTTGACTTCGTACATTCATAAGTGTGAGGATTTCATCGGTCATCCACACCTGTTTCTTGATGTTGTTTGCAAATCGAATATCGGTCTTCTGGGTCGTAGTCAACGCTTTCTTCAGAACTTCCCATGAAGACTCAATGTCTTCATCCGATTCGTTGTCTATAGATCTCTCAATTTCTTTCAACCTGTTCTCATGTTTTTGACTGATTTGTGTTCTTTCTGCAGGATTCTCAAGTTTCATTATATCAATACGTTTCTGTCGTGGAGCCAGTTTAGATTTGACAAAGCGGCGTATTTTAATGTGCATCACAACTGGCTTGTGGTCGCTGTTGATGTCTAGAATAGGATATGTTTTGACTGATTTAATGAACTTTTTATATTCGTGTCTAACGAGAATGTGATCTATTTGATTTCTTACAATATGTGCGTCTCGATCAGCAGGTGAACTCCGAGTGTATAAACGTCGTTTATGGAGCTTAAAAAAAGTGTTGGTAATGCTCTTCCATTCTGTTCTCCCAGACCGTATCTTCTGACATAATCTGCATCGTCATTTCCTGATCCGATATTTGCATTAAAATCTCCAAGAATTATTGTGATCTCGCCATTTTTTGGTAATTTCAAGCCTTCTTTGAGATCGGCATAAAAGTCTTCAACCATGTCATCCGTTCTATCATTGGTTGGTGCGTATGCCTGTATGATATTCAGAACACGGTGAGAGGTTTTTAGCTTTAGTAGCATGACTCGCTCTCCTAACGGGATGAAATCTACAAAAGATTTTTCTAATTCAGACGTTATCATTATGGCGACTCCATAATGGTGTTCAGGATCATTACCTCCATGTTTGGTCTTTTGTTTTCCTGAGCTAGGCCATCGAACTTCGCTGAAGCCCAATATTTTGATTTGTAGTCTATTCATCTCTGCATCAACGTTGGCGAGTTTTTCGACCATGTATAAACTGCGCACGTTCCACGTAGCAATTCGTGTTGTCTTCTTATATATTTGGTGTTTCATTATGTTTGATAGGGGGATTCTGAGCACCCTCTCCCCACTTAAGAGGTGCCCAGGACTGAGGGCCGCAGTTCTGTTTGTACTAGTCATTCGGATGATTTGTAAGCAGTATAGTGTAGTAGAAAATCCGTTTCCTTTCAACACCGTAGTGCCAAAACCGTTGAGGCTGTTTCAGCGGCGCTTTCCGCGTCCAAGCTTTACACCGTTTTGAGAAGTTTATCTTCCCACGCCATGCTTTGGTACTGATGAAACTGCTGCCTTTAATCAGGTGCTAGTTTTGGTCCGCCCCGAGTATTTCATATCCTCGGTACCACCTATATCTAGGAGGCGTTCCCCTATTCGCCACCTGGGGAGCGCCCAATGGAGAAGTAGCAAACGCCACACGTCCAAACCTCGTCTCTGCTATTGATAAATTCGTACAGCCATGCGATAAAGATCCAAATCCATTCCAGAGGACATGGCATTTCAACCGAGCCAGATGGGAGGAGCAGGGGTAGATTTTCCCAGTTTTTCCCTTTAATGACCTCTTTTTCTCAGATTGTGTCATCGGTGTCTACAGTGAGTCCGTCAATGAAATTATTTCTGTAGACTTCCTCACAAAAGCTATCACAGTTAAAAACAGATCTGAGAAGAACTGAAAAAAAATCCAACATATGAAACTGGTGCTGAAAATATGCGTTTCAGGAATATTTATAACCCAGCAATTGATGAAGCGAAGACCTACTTAAACGAGTTACAAGTAAAACGAATAACTGTGGATCAGGCTTTGTTATATTCATCATCTTAAAATCCAGTTTATTTCATTTTCAATTATTACTGAAAATTTGAATGAACTAGTGTCTTGTCATTCAAAGACACGTGACACGAGATGTTCCAATTGAATAACACAACTTGCCTGATGGTGGGGATAGACAAATTCCAGATGAATTTCCAAGGTTTAGCGAACGTAACGGTCGAAATCGTATAATCTAGAGTCCGTATTTTCTTGATATATAGGATGTTATATGGGAGTTCGCATGCAATGATTCATGGAGTCGGGGCAAAAACATGTTGCGCCGACAGAAATATGGGAGCAAACCAAGGCTGTTCCAGAAAGGTTTGTGACTTTTATAACAATATATAAATGTTTCAACGAGGTCTGGCAATCCTTCCCTTCTTTTTGATTAAAGTCGCTTTTCCAACAGGCACTGGGCATTCACTCTAATTTATTATTGCTTTTTAGTTGCTAGACACATTCAACAGAACCCTAGTTGCTAGTTTCTGAGTTTTGTGGCATTATTTCACGACACGAACAGTTTTTGTTGGGATGTAAATGCCAGGTGGTTCATTGTAAATTATGTGAGAACGTACATGAGCTTAGTTCAACCAACGAATCTCAACGATTGTCGATAAATATTACGAGATTTGTTCTATACATATGTTGGGTGGCGTAACAATATTTATCCATATAGGTTAATTGTTTAGGAAATGAAAAAATGAAAATTTGATAAGAAAGGCCAGCATCAGGTCTATGGTTTTACACAACTAATTCTTTCAATTTTTTTTCTTTAACTAAAATTACTTTCCAACAGAATATAGGGTGCGCCAGATAAAATATGACAATTTTTTTTTCCGCTGTAACTTTCGCAATTTTAGAGCTAGATCATTCGTTCTTCCTTCATTGGAAAGCCAAAGAACTAGGTTTCTCAGAAATTGTATCGAAATTCCACTTCGGTGAAATTTAATATGGCTGTTTCATTTTTTTTCACTAAAAAATTCGAATGTCTTTTCTGAACAATTTGACATATTGATCTTAAAAATATTCCACGAATTGGTGAGAAAGTAGCATGAAGAATTTTTTTCATCCTGATTTTCAGCTGAAATCGACATATTTCTTTCACCTCATGGCGTTGGCACTCCTGAGAATGTTATGTTTTTCATGGATGCTCTAGGAAGACAAAGAACCATTTTCAACTAAATCCAACCTAAAATTTGATTTCCGTTCGAATTCAAAATGGCCGACTTCCTCAAATAATAACAATTTTCCCCGCGCATTAAAAAAGTTTTCGCGGTATTAATGAATCAACTACGTAATTCAATCACTAGATTGCACCTTTCCCATCAGTTTGAGGGGTCGAACTCGAATATTGATTCGGAATTGTACCAATTGTCGTCAATAATGTTTCTCTTTTCCACCATCATATGCACCTCCCGTTGGGAAACCTCTGTACATAGACTACATGCATTAGCTCTATGATAAAAATAATGGAATGTCATCGAGTTTTAGACGACATCTGGTTTGAACTCGAATTTTATCTTAGTGTTGCTTGTTTTTGGCGTTTGTAATTGTTAACAATGGTTTTAACAAATGATGATAACCGTTTCATTGAATGTTTATTTGTGCGTGGCTATACCGCTAGGCAAATATCACGCCAATTTCCAGCCCCTAATTACAAAAGAAGTACAATCTATGATCTTGAGGAAAAATTTTGGACAACAGGGTCATTAGGAAGAAGACCAAATACTGTTGCAGCTAGAACTGTTAGAACACATGTACTCGCCTTTTTCATAATCTGTTTCAAGCATCAACTCTACAGTTCTGTATTACAAACTCAATTGACAATTTCAGGATAACATTCAGCTAATTTATGCATTAGCAGTCAGCCCTATCAGAACTCCAGGAGCCATCTTGACTGTTTCCCAAATGTCTCAGAGATGCCAAATCTCAAAAACCTATGTGAAAAGAATAATAAGACACGATTTTGGTCTTAAGTATTTTCGGAGGCACTATAATTTTCAATTGACTCAAGCTGTCAAAGAGCGCAGATTTTAGTGATGTAGAAATTTATTAAATAGATTTAGAACACGTAGACAAATTGAAAATATCTCGTTCATAGACGAAAAAATTTTCAGTGTTGCACCACCAAAAAACAGCTAAAATAACAGAATTTGTGTTCCGACGAATGGAATCAAAAGCAATGTGTCTTTAATTCGTTTGCATAGGGAAAGACAAAAATTTTCAGGCATGTAATGGTCTCTGACGGTATTTCGAGGAACTTTAAATCAAATATCATTTTTATAGAACAAGGCATAAGATTAGATTCGAAAAATTATTGTCATTCAATTCTCGATCATATGTTACCTACTATTGAGGCGTCAACTCCTCAATTCACTTTCATGCCGGTGAATGATTTTTGTATGACATGATAAAGTACAGTTGCCACCAGCTGAAAATGAACGGTTGAGAAATTAAGTAGCTTTGTGAATGATTTTTATTGGTTCCAGTCATCTTTGGAAATCTACAATTCTTTCCATATTCTTCTGACAACGTTTGTCAAAGAAATGAACAACCAGTACTATATCACACAAAAAACGCTACTTACTCTCAACTGGCCGTCAGTGTACAGGGTGTCCCAAATTAGGTTTATCTAAATGAAATCTATTTTAATTGATATTAAGATAGAGCCAGTCAATATACTTTGGAGTTTCTAAGACTAAGCCTAGACGATATCATCGAACCAGAAGAATGCCTTCCAAATAGTCCCGATCTTAATCCGTGCGACTATTTTCTCTGGGGTCATTTGGAATAAATGATGTATAAAAATGGTATTATTTTCAATAATTATGAGGAGCTTAGTCGAAATATTCAAGAATGTTGCAACAATCTTGATCGAGAAGTAAATTCGAGATCCATAGAGAGCTGGCGAAGACGGGTGCAGATGGTTGTGGTTGCTAATAGAGGTCATATTCCATTCTAAGTACTTGATTCTTTTTGTTGAATGTTTTTACTCAAGTAAGTTGTTAAACAAAATCATGCCATATTATTATTCTAGCAGATGTTTTTAACAGTTGGCATCTCTGAGATATTAGGGAAACAGTCATTCTGATCTTTTTCCTAATGATGCTATTGTCACAAATTTTTCCTTAAAATCATAGATTGTACTTCTTTTGTAATTAGTGTCTAGAAATTGGCGTAATATTTGTCTAGAAGTATAGCCACGCACAAATAAATATTCAATTAAACGCTTATCATCATTTGTTACAACCATTGTTAACGTCAAAAACAAGCAACACCAAGATGAAATTCGAGCTCAAACCAGATGTCTAAAACTCGATGACATTTCATTATTGTTCGCTTATCATAGAGTTAATGCATGCAGTCTATGTTCAGAGGTTTCACAAGGGGAGGTGCATATGATGGTGAAGAAGAGAAACATTATTGACGACAATTGGCACAATTCTGAATCAATATTCGTGTTCGGCCCCTCAAAATGATGAAAAACGTTCAATCTAGTGATTGAAATACGCAGTTAATTCATTATGACCGCATAAAAGAAAGTCGGCCGTTTTGAATTCGATCGGAAATCAAAATTTTAAAACAGTCTTCTTAGTTGGAAAATATTTCGATTTAGTAAAACATGGTTCTTTGTCTGATATATTCAGCATTATATTTAATGTTGCAATATCTATTCCTTGACTTTCCAATGAAGTGTATAGTTATAATCTAAAAAAACCCTATAATTGTCTAAATTTTGATTATCAGCATACAGGGTATCCCAAGTTGAGTGTCCTATTAGACGTTTATGGAGAATCAATAATCCTATCGTTCTAAAATTTTGGTATTTGATTCAGCTATTCTATTTCTAATATATTTTTACCTCAATGGAAGTTCCGGTTATACCGGCAAAGCATATCTACTTTGTTATTTAATTTAGAACATCCTATTCTATATACTGATGACTTGTCCGATTACACTTCCTATTCCAATTACAAAAACACCTAACACACATGACCTCGTTTCGTTCATGAAATATCTAGTTCTACTTGAAAATGATCGATTTTATGCTTTTTGAAAAATTTCATATATCTCGAGAACGGCGTGAGCTACCAAACCGATGTAAGGTGTTTTGCAAACAAGAAACCTTGCGGGACATAACTTATATCCGACTGAATCTCACTCAGTATACAGAGTGCTCTTCTTTCGCCTCACATTTCGAAACGAATAAACTTCGAAAACTACGTTTTTTCAAATTGTAACCCCTATTTTTCTTCAATTCATTAGATTTGCCCTTGAAAAACTAAATGAAGTTACCCATACATACTCCATACCTGAGATTTCAAGTTTTCAAGTTATGGCGAAAAAACGAATTTCACGTACTTACCTGAAGTTTTCAAAGGAGGCTTAAATTTCTAATTTCTATATTTCTAGCTAAATATAATCTAACCTAACTGCAGCACATGGAAGAACCCAACTGAATTCTGTGAGTTGGTTAGAAACTGATTAGGAGTGAGTTTCATTCGCAGATGAGTCAAGGTTTAGTCTTTCTCATTGCTATTGATGTTATCCAGTGAATTAAGGTGGAAATTAGAGATATACGAAGTGCAACTTTTTACCTACCGATGGCTCTGTTGAAGATTCAATAACAGTGTAGGGAGGAATTGCTGATTTGGTCATGCTGAACAATGGAACACTGAATGCTTAGAGGCACGTTGCAGACATTTCAGATTAACATGTTGCACCGTTTGCTGCAAACGCAGGTGAAAACTTTTTGTTTGTGCATGATAACACGAAATCCTACCAAGCTAATATCGTTAGGAACTACCTTCGAGATCACGAAATCACATCCATATGGTGGCCCATATGAAATCCAGACCCAAATCCCATCGAAAATATCTGGGATATTCCCAATAGGAGATTCAGGAGCAAACAAAACCAACAATTTACCATGAATGAGGTATGAAGCAGACTGATCGAAATTTAGAACGAAATGGATAGGAATTTTTGAAAGTCCTTCATTTTGAATATGAATCGTAGACGTTATGCAGTTATTCGCGCCAGGGGTGGAAATGTCTGGTATTAACGCATTTTCGGGGATTTTGAGAACAAACATTACTGATTCGAATTGAGCGCGTAAGCTACATATTTTTGAAAAGATAAAAATAGTGCATCCACTCAAACTGAAATTGCTTTAAAAAAACATGTTTTCGTTGTAACTCAAAAACCGTTGTGCTGAAATATTCCCTTTCCACAGCCCTGAATTTTATGAGAGAAAATATATGTCACTCATCTTTATGTAAATTTGATAATCACCGAAATATATGCTGATGTCGATTTTCCCAGAATTCAAGAAGTTTTATATGAGTCGAGTCGAAAACGGAGAGATACATCGAACAAAATCTATAACTATAATATTCTTTCTCCTGAAATATCGAAATTTTCTCACCCTTTACAGTTTGGACAGATTTCGACATTTTAGTGCTGCAGCTATGAGAAATATTGTGAATAGAAAAAAAAGACCCTTCCTTTCTCCGAGTTTTTTTATGTGGGAAATTTATAGCTGCAAAATGATTCAAGCTTACTTCTGTCAATTTAGAGTTATCTGGAAATTCTGAAAATTTTAGAGAACCAAAAACCGAAAATCGTATAACGTTCCCCAGTTTTATCTCCATTCATACATGATTATGTTCTGTAAACTCATTATAAAATTTCGAAAACTAAGTCTTGCAATGACAATTTGGACAAATTTCAATGCATTTTCATCAAGTCACAACTATTGTATGTATAAAGTACGTTTGTAATAACAAAGCCACCATGCCGTACGAAAATTTTGAAAAGCTTAATATGATTGAAAATAAGTCATAAAATAAAAAAAATAGATTGAGTCTGATTACGTCCAAAGAATTTCTTACGAAAAGAGAACACAGGAAATGGGGGATCATTTCAATGTCTTTTCAATATTTTATATAATAATAATAATAGTAATGCTTTACTCATTTGGAATAATCAGATGGACTAAGACAGAACTGGATGATATTCAAAGGCAGAACCGATCGATCCTGATAAAGTACAACAATCATCGTCCAAAATCGTCTGTGATACGAAAAACTTTGATGCGGAAAGAAAGAGGACGTAGATTAATAGATAATGTCAATTCACACACCGAACAGATAAAAAAATCTCAGAGAATTTTTCTTTGCAAAAGCTCTCACTTCTGACCTCCATAGAGTGGTATCGTTGGCTGATAAGGGATATACACCTCTAAATCTTGCTAACAGAGATTACCTGCTGAATCTACTGTTCCTATCAGATACTGAAAAATAAGAGCAATGGTCAAGAGAGGAATTGCATGGACGACATCACCATGAGATTAATCAACCACGCATCGACAAAGAAGCCTCCAACAAATGGTTGATGGTGATAACAGAAAGATTCCCTATGGCCATTCAAAACCAAGTGATCGCTACAAACAACTATAAAAAATTCATTATGAAGGACGGAGCATTACAAACAGATAAGTGTAGGAAATGCCATATAAGATCGAAGACTATACAGCATATTACGTCTGTCTGCGAACAACTGTCCAATACGGACTATCTTCACAGGCATAATCGAGTGTGCAATATACATATACATAGACATAGACATAGACATAGACATAGTGGAGTATGATAAGAGAGCCAGAACAGCAATGCTGGTCGATGAATGAATGTTTTTTAATGGTTTCAGTGCTGTCTATTTTGCTTTTCCACTTTGATAGTAAAGAAAGTAGGTGAGAGATCTGTTATATCGTAATCTATTACGAAGCCATTCCAAATATCATCATATAGCTGCAGTACTGAACCGTACAAAGTAGAACCGAAAAACTAGAACGGTTGAATCAATAATTCATAACCTTTTCGTTCTCAGGTTCTAATTAGTACATAAAAATACTGTCTAAAAATATATATTTTACCCGCAGGCTTCACGTTTCATTAGAATAAAGATGAAAATAGTATTTACTCACAACAAGAACGCATTTTTTCTAGAGATATGCCTAAGGCAAAAAATATCACCCTGTAGATATTTTTCAGCGAGATAGAAAGCTAAATACTGTATACCACTAAGAGAAACCAAAGTTTCAAATTTAACCTGAATTGCTGGGAGAATGAAAGAGATACCAATACAAAATAAATTCTCAAAACGAATTATTTTTCGACTTTATTGTGAATGCCATTATTCATGTGTTTCAATGATATATCAGCAGAAGCAAGGACCATTTTTTCTCATAAGTTATAGAATTATTGGGTGAAATGTAGCAATGTTCTCTTGAACCATCATGAAGAATATGAGTCAAGCTCTACCATTTTGAAATCTGGAAACAAATAATTTGCATATCAACTTGTCCCTGCTAAGTTTTAATCTCGGTATTATGATGTAGTAATGTTGCTGTGAAAACTGTTGCGATATATAAGGACTTTCAAGTTCGTAACAGGAGAAGGGAGCTTTGTACGTGAAATATACAACAGGCTACGGATGAAAAGAAGAGCTGACGTAGAGACTTATACTTTAAAGAGATTATCCTTTGAAAGAGGCCAACTGCACGTGAACACCTCTTCTTGGTGGTGTTACCATGCAATATTGAAAAGTTAAACAAGTTGGATACATGGATAATGTACGCATGAGCTGAGTCCCTGGAAAGAATCCCGTATAATTCGCGACTTGGGATCAGACCACGTCAATCCCAGATATAATGAACTTCTCGAAGTGGTTTTTCTTTTTCATTTTGTAGGATTGCGTGCCGGATCATGGAAAGGCTGTATGAATTATTGATATCTTTTTCTGAAACTCTATGAAAAAAGTTGAGATTTTCTTACAAGATGAACTCCTATTTGATACGAGGGATTCCTGAAAGCTTTGTGGAGAGGGTGATTATCTACAACCTATCGACCTTCATAACTCACTGATGATGCTGGAGAGAAGTTATAGAAAAAAACTTTCGCTAGCATTATCGAGGAAACCTCATAAATAAATATATTAATTCAATCATTTGAATGGCATTAATTCTACTTTGATTTAAAGGAATGAATTAATTGATTCGTGGATTTTCAAAGTTTTTCAAGAACCTTTTGAATGAGTTTTCGAAATGTAAGACTAAACTTTTTATAATAATTAATCAACATGGTTCAGGTTCACTAGAATTGCTTCCAATGCATGCAATCGTTTAAAAATATTTCGCTCGAGAACGGTCTGAGATATGAAAAAATTACAAGTGTGAGAAAAGTTTCTTGATAGAACGAAAATGACAAAAATTAATTGATCTCTGATCAGTAGCATACTGCAAAAAAATTTGAGAGGACAAAAGGAGACATGGCTCCGGAAAAGAAAACACCTTGTAGATTCTAGTTAAAATTCAGAACGTGTAATGATGGAGGCTGTAAAAATAGCTTGCATTCCAAATTGGGGATGAATATCTCAAAAACTGCAGAAGTATGGAAGGAAAAAACAATTTTTTCCGGAAATTTCAACACCCTGTAGCTCCATAACGAAGCTTGTGCGGACTTTTGTTTATACGAACTTCTTTTTCCAAAATAGCACGTAGAATAACCCCCTCAAGTTGTGACATACTGTGATTTAACACCCTGTATATCACCCAATCCTGTCAATACATAGTATTAAGGAACACCCTATATTGTGACCATATAATTACATGACTATGATATTAATTACCGATTGATGGAATCATTTTGATTGAACGAACAGATATGTGCACTACGAATTGGCATTATATTTCTCATTCTACATTGTATTTCTCAAAACCATGTTTCCATATATTTACTTTCAAAATTGAAACTTTCCAATATCTCAATTTTATTTTATTTATGCTACAAGATGTTTTTTGTTTCATGTTGGATGTAACGAGAAACGAGAAAGCTGAAAGTAATGAGGCAGAATTGTAATGAATAACAAAGACCAGTTAATTCATATGAAAGAGAATCAATCCAACAATTGGAAATTCAATTGAAAATATAAGCGGATGTATGAAAGTAACGCAGAAAAATTTTCTGGCTTTTTGCTTCAATAAGGTCTTTATTTCGAAACACAGCTTAGCGTCTGAAGGAATACCTATTGTTCTCCCCCTTTTGTTTACATTTCGGATCCATATTCTTCCAAAGATTAGAATCTCTATGCAAATGATGTATTTATCATTCAGCATAATTGGGAGAGAATTAGGAACAAGTCACTTTTCATTATATTGCCTCAAAAATCGATTATAGAAAATTTAACTCTCTATTGCAGTAGTTGCCGACTTCCTCAACCCATTCGATCTCACTAATTTCTTTTGACTGAACCATAATTTTTAATATAAAAAAAAAAACTTTGAAACATGAACATCAAAAAAAAAATTTTTTCCATCCATTTTAACATAAAATTGCTGGACTCATTTGCGTCCACTGGGACAATTAGGAGTCTAGCGAAAAATTCTTGTTTAAATAAATTTAAAGAAGGTCAACCAAACTACCCTTGCTGAGAAGACGTGTGATATATATATATATATATATGAGTTCTGAGTTAAAGTGACACAAAAAGTTGACACATTTCCAATGTAACTCGAAATGGTCAATTTTACACCTTAATTGTTTTTCAATCTTTAATGGGAATTGACCGCCCTCTTCTTTTATAATATTCTTGGGTATAGAACAAGAAAATCTGCTCCTGGAGTGTGACGACTTAGAATAGCTTCGCAAATAATGACGGGTCATGCCCCGAATAAAAGTTAACAAATCGACTGTATCTTCAGAAGCCACTGTATGAATTTTCCGAGCATTTATGGCAGCAACGATGACCATATGTGTGAAAGGACAGTTGTTAACACTTCAATCCAGGAGGTTAAAACACTTCATGAGAGTATTATATTTAGAAAATAAGCTATGTAACATCAGTCTTCTGCTTTCTTATTGAAAACCATCTTTTTTTCCGCCAGTGGTTCAACCTAATCGCAATATGTTCCGTCGTCGAGTCGTGAATGTATTGAAAACACTCATGTTCTTTGTTTCTCATTCGGGGAACTGATTGTAAAGGGCCCTTTTTTAGGTGATTATCCCTAATAGTCCCTAGTGCCCTCAAACCTCATTCCCTTAATGTTGTCGAAAGGTCCGGGCTGGTTAAATAATTATCAAAAAATTAAATGTGATCTGACGGATCAGATACATATTCTTATAGTTCCAAAACGTCTCTAGAGACAAGAGGTATTGAACTTATCACTATATTCTCCTCGCTGATAGTAGATGTTTTCGCACCACAGTAGGTTTTAAATATGAAACAAAATATAGAAGAGATGGAGATCATCCATTATTTAAAGCCAAACGGCACTGGATTTTCTCTAGTAAACTGTTTTGTAGGATGTTCACCATAATATTCGATCATAGCTTCATCTATAGACAAATGAGAATGAAAAATTTCCGACTGTTTCTATTCAAAGTTTCCAATAAAGATCTAACTTTGAAGATTTTGGCAGTTCTATCAAGTTCTGAATTATCAGCATATTGCAAAAAATTTTTTAATTCCTGAATGTGAATTATTGACATATCCTTGAACACTAATGGTATAGACAGAACTATCTAGACTTCAAAACAAACGTTCCATAGGTAGCATGTGGTATCCACTTAAGAGTAATATACCGACGAAAATCTTGATATCTTGTGCTGTAACACAAGATTAATGATCTTATTTTTTCAAATTGCATTTAGTTATGATTGTTCTGCTACGAGATTTGAAATATCTTCATCCGTAAGCTTTTCTTTTTTCTAGAGTATCGTTTTTCAATTGTGTTGATATAACCATGCATTTCATTCATACTAAGATCACTTATATCTTCAGTCCAGATTGGTTGAACTTTTGGAGTTATTTTCGTTTTGTTAGATGTATTAGATTCGAGGTTTTTGTTTCATTTTATCAATCGTGAAACGAGCATATTGTCTTCATCGACGCTGTCCTGAAACGTGTGATAATGTATCTCAATATCCCCTGGTACATATTGGGGGCAAGTCGGAAGGATTGCATATATTCTCATCTATATCCTCTTCATTCGTTATTTCATCTTTTTCAGAAGATATTATAACAATATCTACGTTGCGATAATCGTGATTAGATTACTCATAGCTTCAAGTGCCGTGTCGAGCCTTTTGAAGAGCTTTCATAAAAAAATGCGGTACCTAGAGCACCAAATTCATCAGGAGACATTATAAACTGAGTGGACCATAAGTTCAATTCGAATTACAGTTTGATCTCACGAAAACCCATAGTCCTCAAACGAGGACTGCAACAAAATACGAGCAAACATTATAAAAAATTAAAGTAATTTCTAATTATTAACATTGAGTATTGTACTGCATACCTGAGAAAATGTTCAAAAATCTAACCTCAGAACCTAAAAAATATAGACAAACAATAAGCCCAGACAACCTCAACCTTCCCAATAAAATCTAACAGTTGGAAATCCTTATTTTTTAATTAAGTTTAAATAACATGATGCCATCTATTGTATAAACGCACAGGTTATCTTAGTATGTATCTCAGAAGTTCTTGGTGTCAAAATTCCACAAGTAGATGTCTCCAGTAATATTATTTGCGCAGTGTTCCTATTTGATTTCAGTTGAACCTAATGGGTTAACCTGCGGACTTCAGAGCAAAGAAGGAACCCCCCTTACTGCCAACGTTATCCACGTTTTACAAGTGAGGTACCCAGCATTGTCTTGGATAGGTGACATCTATTCCAGTCCCACCTCGCCTTAACAACACAAGCTGAGTTCCGATCGCGGCTCTGGTTCTATTAGAGACTAGAGACTATAACCTATCCGCATTCTCTCTTCTCCTGTTCCCGGTGTGACCCTGAGCCTAAACAATACCGATTTGGTTGTTTAATGCTAATTGTTCTAGTGCACGAGCACACTACCAGAACTTAGAATTTCCTTAGAGCTCCCAAAGCAGCCCGACTGTCGTAGCAGATCTTGAACCACTTATTAGTTTCACGCAATTCCGTCAGACTCCGAGCACAGCCAAGTATCGCCATAATCTCCAACTGGAAACAGTTGTGTGTTGATCTAGTCACAGGTGGATATTCCTTCCATTTCTCTGACAGTAAACCCCGCTTCCTCAACCCCTCTTTGATCTTCAAGCCATCTGTTTACAAGATATATCCTCCACCTAGCAAGGATATTCACCTCGATCTCAAGACCGAAGTGGTACCTCAACGTAGTTCTTTCCGAGTTCCAAAGTGGGTAGTCAATGGTAGCAGCTTCAGGAAACAGAGCATATCTTGCACCGATCTCTAGAGAACCCACCGTCCTAAGAAAAAAATCAAAACTGCCCTGCTAATAAATGTAAGGTGCCCCTAATAATGCACGTTACAGTATGGGTATTTCTTAGGAAACCCAATACAATTTTCATCATCAGTACTGCGAGTCTCTGTACAGGCAGCTTCGCTGTCTATTTCTTCACCCCCATCTACAAGACATGACGGGAAGACACACGTGCTGTGTGTCTTCCCGTCTCACGTGTCATGAGGACAGTAGAAAATCTGCCAGTCTGTAGCTTGAGATGCTGAGTCCAACTAGGATTCCTAGTATTCTAGTACTACCCCCAAATACTTAACCTATCTCTCTATGTTAAGTCTTGATCCAAAAAAAATAGGCCCCGAACATGATTATATTGTATACTGTTTTCATACATTTTTGTAGATTCTTGCTGTTACTAAGAATGATTCTAGAACATCTATAGATCATAATCGACATCAATTAGAAGACCGAACCAGGCCATCGGGGCTCTCTCGGTCAAACAGAGAGGGAATTGTTTTGTTGACTTTGAAAACTGAAGGGATTTTGCGATTATACTTCAAAATTGGCAAGCAAAAACAAGGAAGTGATTATGTTTCAGAAGACTCACACTGTGACGGAAGAACATCTCCGTGAAAGAGGAAATATCGTGATTATGTACATTTTGATTATCTCCTCAGTCCTCTTTATGGCCTTGCTTGCTATGTAAAATCATTTCTTAGATTCAAGTGATTTTAGACATATAAGAATCACGTGTGATTGTTGAAATATTTTTCTGCTGGTTTCCTTTTTCCATTGTTACAGATTCCTGTCCAAAACCCCCTTCCTTTCATCCTTGTCTTCGTCTGGAAATCATTGCTAGTGCAAAAGCGACAGGGAAACGAGTTTTTCCTCAGGTTTCTTCACTAGTTTATTGAATCATACTCAAGATAGTATGATTCCCCTGTTATATTTCCTGAACTCACACATTGATTTATTTATTTATTTTTATTTATTATATATAACATTGGAATGTACACGGCCAAGGCCTAAAGGACATCCACTGAAACAATTTGAATTACAGTGTCTAGTCAGGAGTATTGCTAAATATATAAATTAATATCAACAGGTAAGTGACAAAACAAATGCAGAAATTGACAGCAATCAAAATAAGAGAAAATCAAACTCAACAAATAATCACAACCTTTGAATATACTATAATTAGCGAAACATCAACCGAAGGTTCCTCTTGAACGAAACTAGAGGAATTCCGAACAAATCATGATTCGGATACAGGTTACACAAACGAACAATTCTATCAAGTTGGGAGTCTTAAGCACTGTTAGTATTACGAAACTTAATGAAAAAAAGGTCATGATGCCTCAGTATTCTGGAGGGGAATGTTGAAAGCTATCTCCTGTAGAATATCAGGTACTTGAAGCAAGCCGTTTATGATTTTGAACATAATCGAAAAATCAGAAATTATTCAATGACTTTCAAGGGAGGAAATATTCAAATATCTTCGAGCAGGGGCATAGTCGTCATCAACAATATTAAAATTAATTGTAGGACACAAAAATCTGATGAATCTATTCTGAACACTTTCGCTACGATGAGAGTAAGATTTATAACGGGGACTCCATATAACAGAAGCAAAGTTCAACCTACTACAAATATAAGCATGATATAAAATAATGAAGGATTTAACTAGTCTGAACTCTTTACCTCTTCTGAATATGAAACCCAACATTCGGTTACAACTGCTCACTATACGATCTATATGCAAATCAAAAATTAATTTAGAGTCGAATTTGACGCTCAGATCCAAAGCTGAACACTCACGTTTCAATACATTGTTATCAATTTCATAAAGAAAGGTGAGGATTGATTTCTGGTGAAAGTTCTTGTAAAACATTTTTTTGAATTTAGGAATAGCTGATTCTTCTCACAATACGTGACTAGTTCATTTAAGTCCTCTCGAAGTTCAAGACAGTCTTCCCAGCTTTTTATAGATTGAAATACTTTTAAGTCATCAGCATAAAGCAAGAATTTGGAATATTTAAAACAGAAGTGCTCAGAAAATTTTCAGACTTATAACCATTTACACCAACAAAGAGCAATATATCTGTAAGATAGGATTGGATCCATCTCAACAAGCCTCCACCCACACCCACCTCAGCCAGTTTATTGATTAAAATATCAATACTAATTTTATCGAAAGCTTTCGAAAAGTCAGTGTAGGCGGAGTCCGTTTGAATTTGAGAGTCTATTGCATCATGCAGATATTCCATATAAAAGATTGAGTTTGTTTCCAGGGTTCTGCCTTTGAAAAAGCCATATATTTATGAATTATTATTTCAAAAACATTTGCTATAATTGACAGTTTATTTATAGGTCTATGATTAGAAATTTCTCCTTTCTCACCACTTTTGAAAATAGGAATAATAGCAGACTCTTTCAACCTCCTAGGAGAAATACCTACTCTCATAGACTGGTTGAATGAAATTGATAAGGGTTCGCTCAAATTATAGGCGCAATTTTTCAGAAAAATGGTTGGAAATGCCACCAGACCCTTTTCATAACCAATCAATTATCAAGTCTGCTAATTTCGATATTGGAATTTTCTCAGGAGATTTAATCTCTTAAGATCACATTTGATCACTGAAAAACCATCCTGACTCAAACGACAATCTGGTAGGTCCCAGCCATCTGACCATTCATCCAGTTAGAGTGAAAAATGAACACAGTTATCTAAGTCTGTTATTAATTGTGAAACATTATCATGGCTCATTACTTTTACTCGTGTCACGAGTATATTGGCAGAAAATTGCATAGTTGTCATAGCTGAAACTGTCTCGTTTTTATTTATAGAATTATCAAATAATGAACACATAGCTTCTAAAAACGCCTGTTTCTCGTCTTCATAAGATTTTTTCTTTTTTTGTGCAATTATCTGGGACACACAATACGATTCTTCAGTTGCAGCTTTATTCTGTTAAGTGTTTTTGGAAAATTGACTGTTGTACAAATATTGGCCTCCACAATATCGTTAATGCCGTAAGAAAAATTCAAAAATTCCATTTATTATATAGCAATACAATCAACTAAATAGAGGCATTATTGGAGCGATAGATTTTTTTTACTTCTCCTTAAACTCTATATAATGCACTTCCTCTATTATCCAGAGCAAGTTTCCCCAATAAAAACGGGCAAGTCTATTTACGTAATTTAGTTTCCGATATAATCCAAGACCAATACCCACCAACTATATTGTCAGATGGACGCCCCAGGTGCCCGATATGACCAAACGACCCATACGCTTTTATAAATTGAATTTTCCACTAGATATTGGTCTTGCGAAGCACAGCTACTACGCAGAATGTCGAAATATTGGGGAAACATCCTGATTGTAATAAAGTTGCAGTTTTGAAACAACACAGAGGCAATATCAGTACGTATATAGAGGTTTCTTTCAATTTGAAAACGAATTACTTGTCGAGTAACTCGATATTTTATTCTTGGTTATTGATAGAGAGTTGAATGAACAGCAGAATAAATTCTTTGATGTTTTACTCATATCGTGAGGAATTTGGAAGCATCATCTATGATATTGATATACCAGTTGGGAACAAATGGGAAATACGAGATATTATGTTCCGGGGTATGAGTATATTGAGTTGAAACCTTAGAAATTGTAGACAGTAGAACAATACATGATATAAATTCACCAACTTGAATAACACATTTTATCCATAAGTTCCCAAGAGTAGTATTAGATTGCGGTAACTATTAACATATACATACATATGATTTCCTATAAGCTATAGCCTTGAAATGAGGAATGTCAATTAATATTGTGTTTCGAATGTTTATCTATTCTACAAACTATGCTTTCGTGTATCTTGTATCGACTCCGATCAAATTTTGTCATAATTCAATGAAATCTCCAATTTTTTCTGTGCTTTTTCCTTCATTTTAATGAAAAAATTAATAGAACTCAAAAAATAGTTACTAAGTCAAATTTTCGTGATAAATAATGAAACCAAGTTGGAAAAATCGACGAATACTTTTCATGAGGCTGTATATTTTCCTAACGACCTTCGTATGTAGCAATACAAGCTAATTGGAAATATAATATTAATGCCTGTTATAAGCGTAATGGACTATCGTGTAGCACATTTAAGTAATTAAATCTGGAACCAGGGACTCACTAACTCACTTGTTGACTTTGACGGAAACGGATAGCGTATTGATTCAGTAATATAACCCTAAAAGGGATGAGGTTTCGTACATTCAAAGAATTTATGTTATTGGGGTTTGACTTATATCAAATTACCCAAATTTTGTATGCATTTGGTTGAATATTTGTTGAATATGTTGGATGAGATTTTTCGACACACTTGTTCTGATCAATGTAATTCTTCTTCTTTTATAAACACCTCAAGAAAATCAGAGAACATGGAAATATCAGTATACAGGGTGTTACATAAAACGAGAACGGTTGGAGATACGAAAAAATTCCAATTGTCAAAAAAGTTTCTAAATTGAACTTTTATTACGAAAATTGATTGTACGCCGATCAGTGGCGTACTGCAAAAAAGGTTGAGGGCAAAAGGAGACATGGCACCTTGTAGATTCTAGTTAAAATTCAGAACGTGTAATGATGGAGGCTGTGAAAAATATCTCGCATTCCAAATTTGGGCTGATTATCTCAAAACGTGCTGAAGTTTTGAAGAAAAAACCTTTGTTTATATAAACTTTCTTTCTTTAAATTGCACGTAAATTTACCCCCTTTAAATTGAGACATACTATTATGTAACACCCTGTATAATGTTTAATACAGTGCGAAATGAAATTTAAATAAACGCCAGGGAATATTTTTCATGAAATTCAATAAGAGACGATAATTTTTATCTCTAGATTTGTATGCAATTTCATATTCTATTGATAATGAAGAGAGTTGGAACAATCCTCAACTTTTTCTGTAAATAGCGTGATATAATGAATTGTAACTCTCTAGAAAGGTTCCTTCAAGACAAGTGAAATGTTCATTTCAAACAGAATCTCAAAATTTCATCCTTCTTTTGGAATATGCAATAAAAAATCGAAAGTTAATGGATAAAATAATGATTGAAATTTTGAAACCATTTTTATAGACGTTTTTTGAAATTCGATATCTCTTGACCGAGTAATCAGAAAACTATTGAAATTTTCCGAGATGGGTCTTTGATAAGAATCAAAACCAATGAAAAAATTGTGGGAATCGAATGAAAAATTATTATTGTACTATTTCCCATTCTGGTAGAATATTTCATAAAACCCATCCGGTAGTCAGCTTAGTTGTTCATCTTATCGTGAGTTATCATAAGAGAACATCGCAAATTCGAATATACTCCCAGACGAATGTAACATTAATGGAACTTATTCAATCGGGAATAACAGATGCAATATCGAATTTTGAGCACGAGTTGAAGTTATCCAGAACCCATTGCTTTTTTGCGGACATGAAATTTTCCATTATTGCGGATGACGGTTGCTTAGAATGAAACCTATGCTCCTGGAAAATGCATGTATTCTGTCATTTTTCCGGGCAGAAATTTAATGCGCTTCTGCGTCGGACAGATATTCAGATATATAGAGAATCATAGAGATTCTAGGAATATGGCTGAATTGCCCTGAAATTGAATCACGTTTTGTTTTTTTTTCAAACTATACAGATAGGAGACTTGTGTTATAATCCATTGAATAGCTGACATACATACACAGTGAACCATTTTGATCGATGTTTCAGCTAAATTTTATTTGATGTGGAGACAGACATTCCATGATGATATAGAGATGACTAAGAAACCATCTTTTGATGGTCGTTTGAAGGAAATTCAGTATTTTCATAAATGGAACATATCATTTCGAAACAGGATATCGATATAACAGAATTTTTGGTTCCCATTGTTGCTGTATGAAATTTTGAGTATTCCAGCTTCAAATTCTTCAGGAGAAAGATCTTTTGCCCGTTTGAAAAGCGTGAAACCTTAATGACTCGCAATTGTGGGCTCAGATACACTTAATGCTCTTACATCATCGACTACTCCAGCTCAACTAGTCCAAGCAAGTAATTTTGACGATATAAATGACGTATTCACGGGAACCAATACCACAAAGAGGAAATTCACAAATTGATTTCAGTTTGTTATTCAAAAGTTTTATTTAAATGAAATAAAGACATACAGCAGAAGACTACCGCGTCGAAGAGGTTACAACAGATGAAGTACAGGGGATACATCACCCAACTGAAAACAAGAAAGGCACCAGGACTAGACGGAATCCCCAACCAGGCATTGGAGATCTTACCAGACGATGGAATTCATGAAATAACGGAAATAGCACGAGCAATAATGAGAATGGAGCACTACCCAGATATGGAAAACAGCGGAGACCATCTTGATAACGAAGCCAGGAAAACCAAGGACAGAAGCCAGTAGCTACCGACCGATGAACCTACTACCAGCTATGAGCAAGATCATCAAGAGTATCATCTACACCCAGAAGATTCGGAATATTCCTAGATCACCAATTTGAATTTAGAGGACAATATTCGAAAATTCACCAACTAGCTAGAATCACGGAGGGTATCAAGGACAAACAGAACATATCAACACCGACAGGAGCAGTACTTTTGGACATTGAAAGCGCATTCGACAAAGTTTGGCACGAAGGGCTAATCTACAAGATGAAGACCACAGAATACCCAGCGAAGCTTACCAACATCACGATGTCGTATCTACAAAACAGCAGATTCATAACCAGGATACAGGACCAGAAGTCAACAGCGAAGAGAATAGGAGCTGGCGTACCCCAGGGATCAGTACTAGGACCACTACTATTCAACATATACATCACAGACGTACCGACCGAAGATGGCACAGTTCGCAGACGACACGGCAATATACGCATCCCACAAGTACAAAGTAGCAGTGAGGAAATGGCTACGAGAAGATATCGACCAACTTAACAATTATTCTAGAAGATCGAGGATCAAGATCAACCCGAAGAAGTCAGTAGCAATGTACATCGACCACAAGAAGAGGAGACATTCGAAAATACCAAAGCAAATCGCCATAGCAGGACAACAAATCAAATGCGTAACATTTATTCAGTATGAAGTTGAAAATCAAAACCTCGAATGCAACTGAAAGATCGAAGAAAATTCCTGCCACTGCTTGACCCTGATCTAGATTATTGTAGACAAAGTTCATTTAAGAGTTGCTGTTTCGAGTGATCTCCCAGCTCTATAACCATGTTGTGCGTAAGCTACCAGATTATACTCTGCTAAAAAAGCCAACATTTTGCCCCAATTGTTTGGTCTATCTTGATAGCTAAGTACTTAATTGAAGATCATTTACATGTTATTAATTTAACAATACCTAAATTCAAATTCCTAATCGTATTTATTATTAACGAAATAAATGTTTATTAATTTTAAGACATGGAAATAATTATTAAATCATTAAGATGAATAACTTCCTGAAAATAATAAGAACAGGTTATTTATTCAATTATGAAATTAAACATATAACAATGGTAGACATCTGTCAGTTTTATAATTGTCCCTTATATATTATTGGAGATTAATTTGCAGAAAAACTCAATCATCGTAGTCATCGGTGTCCTCATCATCAATGTGTTCATAACGACTATCTTCAACTAAATTAAAAATTATAGAATCCACGTTATCATCATTCGCTATATGTTGTTTTTCTAAATATTGTTTTTCAATTTTACTTTGCGGAGCAGCAAATTTTGAATTGCTGGATTCTATAATCTTCTAACTTGAAAGTGACATTTATTGAAACAATTCAGTTTTTGAGACATGCCATCATTTTTTCTACTGGGTTTAATACAGGATCATAGGGCGGTAAGCAGAGAATCGATATGTCTCAACCTGTGGAATATGCTCCTGAATTTTTTATGTAACTCTAGTTTGGTGGCTTGTTGTTCAGATAGTATACCTTTTGATGCAACAATTGCTGCATTTCGGCTTTTTTATTCGAAAACACAATTTTTTTTTGTTATAGATACATTGTGGTATAAAGCGTTATCCATTGCAACCAAAGAATTGGGTGGTAAACTTGATATCAATTTATCTTCTATCCACTTCTTTAAATTTTCGTGTTTCATATCATTATAGCTCCCTGATTTTGCTCCAGATTTGAATATTAAAAGTGAATCTGGAACGTTTCCCTTCTCACTGACAGCGTGAGTTATAACCCCTCCGAGGACCTTTTCCAATTTTTTTATGTAATCCATGAACAGAACTGTCTAACTACTGATAAGAAGTAGTTTGGTTAGTACTAATATACAGGGTTAGGCCAAGTACCGGAACGATTAATATCTCAGTTATTTACCGAGCTATTTTTTCTGAAAATCAGTATTCCTATGTAGCACCCTAAATGTTCATTTATTTTTAGATTCAAAGATAAAAGCTCGTTTAGAAACTATCAACAAAACAAATTTCCTTTCAATGTTTATAAAAATTGAAATTATAAAAATAATATCACGTAAATCAAACTACTTTTGCATTAATAATCAACAGCACAGGTTGACAAATAATGTCAAGTATTTGTTTAGATTTTTGCACTTCCTTATAATGGTATTCAAGCCAGTGAAGCAGAACGGATCGAGGTTTTGATAATGCGCGGATATGGTGACAGACAACGATCTCACCAAGAAGCTCGCAGTCTGTTCAATACTGTTCACCCTGATTATCAAATTAGTAAATCTACAGCATGCATAACTATTCAGCGATATGAAGCAAGTCGGTAAGTAAAAGATATTCCCAGAGGAGGACGCCCTAAGTCTGCCACTGACGAAGAAACAAATTTGGACATTTTACTGGCAATTGAGGAAATCCTCAGGTTTCTACAAGTAAACTAGCCTTGAATCATGATATTTCTCAGAGGTCAGTTTGTAGGATACTGAAAACAGAAAAAATGAAACTATATAAAATCCATATCGTCCATGAGCTAACTGAAGACGATCCTGACCATAGAGTACAATTTTGAGAGACCATCATAGAAATGATTAGATGAATTCAAATTTTTCAATAGAACACGCATAATTGCAGTATTTGGTCGAGAGACAACACACATTGGTTTAGAGAAGTTTATACACAACAACCACAAAAATTGAATCTTTGGGTCGGTATTATCAGTGACCACATAATTGGTCCATTTTTATAAAATTGTGCCAGCCATAACAGCTTTATTTCCAAATTTAAATAATCCGTTAACCCCAGTTGATATTGTAAGGTTCCAACAAGATGGAGCTCTCCCACACTTTGCGGTAGATGTTCGAAATTATCTGGATGAAATTTTTCCAGAAAGATGGTTCGGTAGAAGAGATCCTATCGAGTGGCCCCGCGGTCACCTGATCTGTCGCCTCTCGTTTTCTTTTTATAGGGCAAGTTGAAATGCTGAGTTTATAGAAAACGACCTGCATAACAGAAGAAATAAATATGATACCCCCACAATTTCTGCAAAATTCTCTTAGAAATTTCAGTGATCTATAAGGTTATTGTCAGGAGGTGAATGGAACTCATTTTCAACACTTGCTATAGTTTCATTTGAATTTGGGAGGCTTTTACTTGGTGAAATTCCATTATCAATAATAAAAAACAAGTACCGTAGCTTCTTCAGACGAATGAATATGCAGAAAAATATAAATGAGAATATAACTATAAATGTTCCTGAGTAAATAAAAGCTTATTGAGTTGCTTCTTCTTAAGTGGTTATTTATGACAGGTATATCAATAAAATTGAGAATAGATTGCTCCCCGAAGAGATTCAATAGAGGTGAAGGGCTTAAATCGACTTGTTCATTGATGAGTCGACCTGAGTGTTTGTATTTATTGTTTTCTAAAATATTGGAAGGTAGATCTTTGGAAACTTTAGAAATCAATAAATACAAACACTCAAACTCATCAATTCATTCGTCTGAAGATTATTAACAGTGTAGTGAAACGCGTTACGAATCGCAATTATTAAGTAAAATTCCTTAAAACAGTACTTGTTTTTTATTATTGATAATGGAATTTTACCAACTAAAACCTCCTAATTCAAATGAATTGATGGAATTGACCATTTGTTTCAAATTCAGGTAAGTGCCTATGTGCATATCTCACACATTCCAAATATATATTGATGGTAGGGTCAAGACCTTAAGTTGTTTAAAAGCTTCTCTGCAACTGTTTTTTATTATTGCTATAGTTTCAATAAAAAAATTTCTCTCGTTCGTGTAAACATCAAAACTTGAACAAATACTTGACAGTAATTGTCAACCTGTCACGTTGATTATGAATTCGAGAGTAATTTTATTTAGTTGATAATAATTATTGTCATTTCGATTTTTTTATGAACACGACATTGGAGGAAAAGCATTTTTCTTGATTGTTTCTAAGGAAGTTTTTCCTCAGAATCTAAAATTAAAAAAACATATAGGGTGTTATATTTTACGGCTATACCGAAGAGCAGAAAATATTAACACTGAATTCTTTATGTTTCACAATGTAGGAATACCAATCTTCAAAAAAATCGCTCAGTAAATAACTGAGATAATTAGCTGTTCCGGTACTTTTGCCTAACCCTGTATGTTTCATCAATATAAATAATTGGCCGATTTTCTCATTTATATATCCTGATTTTTTTTTAAATAATGTATTCGTTTTGTCCGAATATCCAGTGATTCAAATAAAATTTTTCTGTTATTCTGTTTTTAGTACCATCTGTAATAAATAAATTGCTTGCAGTTTTCTGGTAATTATAAATATGATTTCTAATGAAATCATCTCTTCCCACTCCTATTTGAGTTTTAGGAAAATTTCGCCGTCTTTTTAGGGGGTTTGAAAAGTCAAATGCTTCACCACTTAATACATCAAGTCCTTCTCTTTCTATTATTTTTACTGTACTTCAAATATATTCACAACTTTACACACACGATTTAAAAATGGTTTAATGGAAAGCTCAAACCATTACACTCTTCATTTTCCAAAAATAATATTAAATCAAAAATTATTTTTTTTCATTTGCTACCAAACAGCAGTTTCACAATAGATCTTTCACAACTAAATAATTTGACCAATTCTAGGTTCACAATGAGAATGAGACGCAACGCTACTGATAACTTTTAGCTGTCAATAAGCACCGCCTACTAGCCACCTCGGATGACCTTGAGGGAACATTTTACAGCTCGCGGACTTTAGTTATGGATTCAAATGTTCAATTAACTTCAAAATTTGTTTATTCATATGAATTGTCTCTGATGTATTGTAATTCCCACTGAGCTTGGTCTTATTGGCCGCACCTACCTTATATCTATGTTCTTGTTTTTATTGAACCGAAGTTGACAAACTGAAATGTGAGTGTAAAAAGCGCAATGCCAGATGCTTTCATGAAATGATTCCTGTATTTCTCAAAGAACGATAGAAAAAGAGTCCTGCATAAAATAATATAAACCCACTTGAGATATTTCCGTTGCCGCTTCTTGACATACTTTATTTTCACGTCCGTATCCGAATGAAGAAAATCCACTCCTGTCATCAGATCCCAGATGGGAAATGAATTCAGGATCAAACTCTGTGATATCCGGAGAATGTCATAAGCATGAAAATTGATAAAAATTGAATTACGGCCAATCGTTTGTGACGTGAACGCTATCCTTTTCAAAGGAAAATTCTTTATGTGGAATTTATAGAACAAGGTATAAATATCTTAATCAGAAGAAGACGAGAAGAATTGAATTAAAGAAATCCGGAGTTGTGGTGTTCTTGACCATAAAGGGTTAGTTTTTGTTTTCTTTATTTTCCGTGAAACTAGGGCAACTTCTTTTGAAAATTCAATAATAGTGTATTAGGAATTTACTTGAATATACGATTATGAAGACTGTGTGAAAAAATGGAAATTATCTGTTGAACTCAAATAATATTAAATGATTTCTAAATTTTCAATGAAATAAAACTATGGTATTTAGATTTTAATTGTATTAACAAAACTATGACCGGTTTCAACACACTGTGGCTTCATCCTATTTAAGATTACAAAAGGTACAAGTACAAGGGTATGTTGGAAAACCCATCGGAGTTGCTTACTTTATGAATTGAAAAGATTGAGTAAAGGAGAAGGATTTAGATCTAATTGACTATTAAGTAACCTACCTGAATTCTTTTCATTGTTGATCTCTAAAATTTCCAATAGATTGAGCTTTTGTTTATTATTTTCATTGTGTAAAATTTTGAAATTTTCATTAAAGTTATGGTTTTTCGAGTAAAAACACCGAATTTATTACCTTCATCAATTTTATAGTTGCAGTTCTAGATATGTCGGCCTAAAGAATTATAAGTTCGGAATGCTATATTGAAATTATAATGCGAGAGGAATGATTTTAATTTCAGAATAGGAAAACCAATATAAGTTAAGCTGTTGTATTTTGTGTTAGAACTTTTTATACTTGGAAATACTTCCTGGATTTTTTTGAAATTTTTGCGTGAAATCATGTTTTCAATCATACTAGGACTGTAACCGTTATTGACTGCTATTTGTTTAATTATATTTTGCTCTTTTATAAAATTATTTTGTGACATTGGGATATTAATGAGTCTATGTACCATACTATTGTAAGCAGCTAATTTATGTGAATAAAGATGTGTAGATGAGCTGTGAATAGTAATATCTCTATGCGATGGCTTATGAAAGAAACAAAAATTTGCCGCTAATTTTAGTAATAGTTAAATCCAGAAAGTTAATGAAGTTTTCTATTTCTATCTCTAACGTGAATTCACTATTATCGTGAATTATGTTAATGAATGTTTTGAAGGACTCTAATTGTCTGTTTGTGCCAGTGAAACAATAAATGATATCGTCGATTTATCTTAACTTATAAATAGAGTATTTCAATAACGCATGTTTTGGATAGCTTTTAAATATTATCCATGAAAATTTCAGCTAGTAGAGGGCTCAGAGGATTATCCATGGTTATACCTTTTTTTTACTATATATATATATATATATATATATATATATATATATATATATATATATATATATATATATATATATATATATATATATATATATATATATATATATATATATATATTCTTTTTAAAGAGAGGATTTACAAAAATTTGAATGATTGTATTCACAATAAATGCTTATATCTATATATCTGTGTCAGAAAGAACGAAAGTGTTAGCTCAGAAAATGTAACAGGGGAACCATACTATCTTGTATATGATTCAATAAACGAGTGAAAAAACCTGAGGAAAAAACTCGTTTCTCTGTCGCTATTGCACTAGCAATAGCTTGTCTGTTTATGTTGTGTTAGCGTCGTGTGTACATAAAGAGTACCAAAATATTTTCTTCTTAGCCGCTTCATTCTCTCTTGCATTCCATGATTTCCAAGCGAAGACAAGGGTGAAAGCAAGGGTGTCTGGGTCAGGAAGCTGTAACAATGGAAAAAGAAAACCAACAGAACAATATTTCAACAATTATACTTCTTATATGTCTAAACAAATCTGAGAAAAGATTTTACATAGCAAGCAAAGTCACGAAAAGGACTAAGGAGATAATAAAACCTAACCTAACCTGCGATATTTCCTCAAATTCCATCTCTGTTTGACCGAGAGAGCCCCGATGGCCAGGTTCAGTCTTCCAAGTGATGCCGATTATGATCTATAGATGTTTTAGATTCATTATGGACCCAATAATCTGGGTTGACATCGCCCATATATTATTTCTTCGTGGAACATATTCGAAATATATGACCTTTGTTATATAATATTCCATTGAAGTTGAATTAGTTTTGTTCAAAACAAATCTCTTAAGGGTGTAAGATTTCTGATGAATTACCGGATCGACTTTATTAATTTGAAGAGCGTTGTTGATGAGTTTCACTATATCCCTAGGTGGATCACTAGGAAGAGATTTACTACATCCCATCATCCGATCAAGCTAATTCTCAGATGTGCGACCCACACAAAATATCTGCTTCCTATCCAGTTGTTTGAAGAACGAAGTATTTCCGAAATATATAAAACTGAAGACACATAATATCAGCCCCTCAGCCCGAAATGTAGTACTACAAGGCAAGAAGAAATGGTTGAAGTTAGACAGTCAGGTTTTTTCGCTTCTCCAGTTGTTTCAGCTATTTTATCGTCGTGGTGAAGCGTAAAGGCAACCAGTACTACTTTTTCCTTCTTCGGTATATATGATGATATGATAGTGTCCTTTTGAAATCCAAATTTGGTAGAAAAGACTTCTCGATTTCGAGTATCTACAAACGCAGGTGGAAGCTCAGCTTTATTTCTTCTTATGGTGCCAACGGAAATAAGTTTGTGATTTTTCAACAGATGAGTCATCAGCGGAAAACTGGTAAACCAGTTGTCGAAAGTTAAATGTCGGTTAGTTTGACTGATGGGTGCCATTAATCTGTCAACAACATCGAACGGTGAATAGGATACTTTGAATGGGCCATCTTGTTGTTGACACGCATATGGTTCCATATTCACCACGTAATATGATTTTGCATCAACTAAAACGAATATTTTCAATCCGTACTTTGAAGGTTTGTTTGGCATATATACTCGAAAAGGACATCGGCCACGAAATGCAGGCAGCTGATCATATATGGTGACGTACTCGCTAGGAGAATAAGCGCCATGACAGTTTTCAACAAACTTAGTAAACAATGCTCTAATGTGGGTGAATTTGTAGTCTGTTTTCAGAGTTATCAAAACGCATGCATCTGAGTAGTAATTGAGATCTTTGCAGAGACATAACTCTTCTGAATATATCAATACTCAAACCATTAGTTTTCCAAAGGTCCTCTAGATTCAAACGATTCGTTTTGTACACCCCAGATAAGAAAAGGAGACCCAAAAATACACAAAATTCGCCAGCATCTACTCCTTTGACCACATATCTATGCTGGTCATCATAAAGATGCCGAATTGTAACCAGACGCTGATTGGTATATCTTATAATACTAGTAATAATTACCTCATCAAAAAAAATATCGAAGCATTCTTCAGCTGTTTTGCGGTCAAATTTTTATTATGTTTCCGATCTGGTTCGTGCTGCTGGCTTGGGACAAATTTTTGACCACATGGTTTTCTTATCTCTTCCGATGAAACAATTTTCTGATGACGTTGTAGTAGATGATGTTGTTTGATTATCATCTTGGTCATCTTCTGAATGAACGCCTCCGCCATCGTCAACTTGTTCCGAGTCATCTTCTTGTTCTGATTCAGAATCATGTGCACCTTCTTGAACAATATCTTCAGTTTCAGAATAGTTCGAATCGACGAAGTCTTCATCATTTTTCAGTTCATGCCATAAGGCGAGGAGCTTCCTTTGTTGTTCTTCGTAACTCATTTTCTAAATAACCAACAAAAAAATTAATAATTCCTAAAAACTAACCCCACATCACAAAACATACCTGTATGACTTGAAGAAAAAAATAGTGTGGTGGGGTGAGTATCACCAAAATTGTCTATAATCGATAACTTCAGTGGTGTTATGGGGTGAAAATCACCAAGTCGATCTTCGCACTCAAATTACAAATATGTTAACTCACTAAGAGCTAAGAGGCAACTCAGACAGCAATATTCAGTTCAACATTTGAAGGTACTGAAGAGGTGGGGGTGTTTTGTGATGCGCAATTGAATAACACCATGGGTGATTTCAACCCCACCACACCAACGCCGGCTTAAAATTGGTGCACTCGCCAAAAACACCATAACAACTAAATTACGCTATGCTGAAGAATGTCTTGTCGAAAACTACAGAAGAGTTTAGCTTCACAAAATTCATAATAAAGTATTTAGCATTATCGTGGAGACTTCACATATTCATCGCTAGGTGACAAATCTATGAAGTGGTACTATATTTTCTTGGAGTAGTGTATATATTACCCATTCTCTACATTTTCCAGATAGATTGATTATAAAGGGCAATTTCTCACAAAAAACCCAACACTTAAACTTCATTGTCGATTCCAAGTGTTTTCAACTTCCTACAATATCGACATAATTAGTTGTATTGCTAGCAATCAATTATAATTGAGAACATACAGAAATTCATGGTTCACTGAGTCCCACTTATTCAAACAACAGAAACCTGTATGAATAGAGAAACTTAATATCAAAGTGTTTCCAATTAACCAGCAAAATGCAAGTTGTAACTTGGAAACAATAAACGGAAGCTGAGGCTGGAATACAGTATCAGAAGCAAGACTATATTTCATCTGAATTATAAGTTTCGCAAACTTTCGCCAGCACTTGCTACGCCTTCTCTGCGGAAATCATCGTATAGTTAAATATTAACAGAGTACTCATATCCGTCTTTGAGATATTTCACGTCATCAATTTCAAATAACGTAGATTTGTGAAATATACTAGTTAGGAGATGTTCATAGTTCTACTGAATTAACTGTGTGCAAGAGTCTTGAACAATTAGAGGTTTAATACTTTTGGAGAGATATGCTAGTTATTTTTCTTACTCACTTATGAGTAGCTCTCCTTTCAGCATTTTCCAAGGTTCTTGAAAAGTGTTTGAGCAGACTCACCTCTTGTCTAGACAAATTTCTTCTTCTTTCTGAAAATCAGTTCGGATTCAGCGCCTGTAAATCGACGCAAGACGCAATTCTTGGTCTCTACGATGATGTTTTGAGTAAATTTGAGGAAAAAAAGTCCTGTTTGGGTATACTGGGTGATTCACAAGTGGCGCAGGGCTCTGTAGCTCGTACACTCTTGAAGATTTCATTTTTGTTCGAACGGCTTTGTATTTAGAAAGTAAGAATCTACTTCCGCAATTTATTTCGCAGTAAACAGGGTGTCCCAATTTCCTATAAAAATCTTGGGACCAACTTTTGTTCAAGATTCAGGAGCTGCTATAATGTCTTTAAGTAATAAGTTTTTTTAGTGAGTAGTTTCGTCACAATATTTTTGTTTCCGTAAAAATTCATGAAAACAGGCTCTCACATCCCATTCTCCTTCGGCCAGAAAACATGAATACTTTTTTCCTTTCGTTGGTTGTATTGCCCAAGGATAGCTTTATTGAAGAATTAAAATAGATTTCATTTAACACAGGAGTGACTCAAAAAATTATCGAATATTGTAATTTCAAAAATAAAATATCTTGATTTTTTCATATGGAACATCCTGTATTTTATTATTCATGTCGACGCATAAAATATTGTGCTATATTTTTGCAGAAGAACCCTTATCGTTATCTTTGACCATTTATGAAATATAGAAAATAAACTAAATTAATAAAATCAGAGTTTGCGGAAGAAGAGTTTATCAGTGCATATCATTATACTTGATCAGAGAAATGAAGATATTTTATGGTAGTCGTGTATGAAATACCTAATAGATTGCTTTTGGTGGGATGGGGATCTATAAGGTGTTGAACTATTTCAATAAGTGTTCGAAATGTTGCCATTTTCGAAATATTCGATTATTTGTGAAACTTTTTGATGAAAAATCTACAAACCGTATCAACTCATCAACATGCAACGTTATTCGCTCAGAAGTTTTTTTCTGTAATGGTTCAAGTAGTAAAAAATGAAACGTAAACAAGATTATTCTTTTAAAGAATGATAAAATCAAGATGATTAAAAGGTAAATCGAGGTGTGCGTTGACATTTTTTCTATTTTTGCCTTCTGTCAGGTGTCCGGACATATCATATTCTGCATTTTACATGGTAAACTTATCAGTGTTTTTTATTAAACTTTGTTAGAGTGGGGTTTGAACCCAATTTTCTCAATTGACTGCCATGAAGTTCTCCGAAGAAGAAATGGTTGATTTGATTTTTATTCTGGGTGAGTGTGATAGAAATTCTTTGTTGGCAAGTAGAGTTTATTCACATAGGTTTCCTGATAAGAGGCATCCTGATGCATTCTAATTATAATTATCGAAACGGTTAATATCGCTTACAAAAAACATAAAAATCAAAAATTGCTACAGCTGAAGACAACCAGTTATCAGTTTTGTTGACAGTGACAGAGGACCCATATAAAAGCCGAAGAGAGATTTCTCAGTTAAGAGATATAAGTCAAACTTCCGTCCAGAGAATCTTGAAAGTGAATAAATTTCATGCATATCATGTACAGCTGTACAGCTGCACCAGGAACTGAATAATCAAGACTATGAAAATCGATTCAATTTTTGCAGTTGGGCAAGTGACAAAGTAGCAGAAAATCCAAATATGCTTAGCACCGTTCTTTTCTCGGACGAAGCACTTCTCCACAAGAATAAGCTTGTTAACAGGCACAACTTTGATTATTACACCACGGAAAATCCACACTTTCAACAGGATGGATCACCGGCACATTACTCACATCAAGTTAGGGAGCATTTGAATCATGTATTTCCAAACAAATGGATAGGACGTGGTGGTTTTGTTAGATGGCGAGCTAGGTCTCCAGACCTTACAAGTCTAGATTTTTTCTTGTGGGGTTATATTAAGGGCATCGTTCACCAGATTCCTTCTACAACACAGTCAGATATGAGACAGAGAATAGTCGACGCCTTTCAGACAGTTAATCCGCAAATGTTGTCGAGAGTTCAACGATTTTCCTGAGAAGGATTGAGTTGTATCTACAAAGAAACGGGCAACATTTCGAACACTTATTGAAATAGTTTAACATCTTATAGATCATCACACTAAGAACCAATCTTTTACGTATTTCATACACGACTACCTTCAAATATCTCCATTTCTCTGATCAAGTATAATGATATGTTCTAATAAACTCTTCTTTCGCAATCTCTGATTTCATTATTTTAGTTTATTATTTCATTTCAAAAATGGTCGAAGATAAAGATAAGGTTACTTCTGCAAAAATATGGCACAATATTTTATACGTTGACATGAATAATGAAATAAAGGATGTTCCATTTGAAAAAATCAAGATATTCAATATTTAATAATTCCTGTATAAAATGAGGATAATTTGTTTCAATTCGTCAATAAAGCTTTCCTTGGGCAATAAGAAAACGAAAAGAAAAAGTATTCATCCTCTCTGGCCAAAGGAGCATGCGATGATGTGAGACCCTATTTTCATGATTTTTACGAAAAAAAATATTTTGACGAAAGTACTCAACAAAAAAAAATACTTGAAGACATTATAGCAGAGCTCTTGCTTGATCTTCAACAAAAATGATCTTCCATTCTGAAAAAACCTTCCAAGATTTTTTATAGAAAATTGGGACACCCTGTCTACTTCAAAATGAATTGCTGAAGTAGATTTTACTTTCTGAATACAATACCATTCGAACAAAATGAAATTTTCAAGAGTGTACGAGTTACAGAGCACCGCGCCACTGATGAATCACCTTGTATACAGAATGTCATTGAATCTTAAAGAACTTTTTCAAACAATAGGACAAATTAAAAACCTCATAAACGCATAAAATCTAGTTTATTCTTTAGCTCAGCGATAAAAAGCGGGTATGGCAATAGTAAAATGAATAAATTAATATTTGAAAATAACAACAAAACTATTCTCAATGGAATATCACAGCTTCAATTATGTCCCAAAAAAGTACTAAATAATATGTTGTTTCAAATATGCAGTCATTATTTTTACCAGAGACATCTCATCAAGAAGCATGAAAGAAATTCATGTCTAAAAGTCCTCCGGCCTCCAGATACAAGGTGTTGAAATTCCGATTTTTAACGTTTCAGTCATATATTAATTCCGATTTTACACTTTTTCTAAAATAATAACGCGCAAGAAAATATAAACTTCACCCGAGTGTCTTAGTTGCCACTAAATAAGATGAACAGTCTGTATCTTTAAATTCAAAAAGAGGTGGAAACTAATTAAAAGACTATTTTGACTTTTCAAAAATGTGTACCTTCTCATGTAAATCATTTTTACACTCAAAAACATGTGCAAATTCGAAGTACTTTCAAGGTGCAAAAAGAATGTTGAATTGAAAGATCTTTTCATGAATATTTTCAAACTCTCAGTGCCGCATTACACTAAGGAAGCTAGCCCTGAAAATAATATCACCCTGCATGTTTTCGCAACTACTGGATACATCTAATGAATTGATGAGTCAGAATGTTTCTTCTCTGCAAATTTGGGCTAGATCACTCGAAAACTACATTACCAACAGAAACGTGAAAAAATCTGAATTTCAACACCCAGTAACTTGAAATCAGAGGAATCTATACAGAAGTTCATAGGAATTTTTTTAAATTTTCCAATGGATATTCGCTTGTAGAAATAATTAACTGCATACCTGAAACTTTTTATACATTGAAGCAAAATGAAATCAATCCAGTATGTATGAAAAAAAAAGAATCTATTTTCACTCACTCAATAACAAAATTCGAATTGTTGCTGGTGAAAAAAGCGGTGTTGAAAATAAATATTGCAATGATTCTCCTGCTTTTTATCTAGGTTAAACTAGTCGTTCCATATCGGGGTTAGAGACGAGCATGTAAAATCAATAAATAAATAAATCAGAGAATTGTTTACGTGGGAATAATTTCTTTGATTTCACAAAAACCCAAATATTACACTCCAGTAACAAAAAAAGGAAATTCTTCTGCTTAAGGGACTAGTGTACTGTGGAACTCGCTTCCATTTTCATCTTTCCAATAGCTTACAGTTCGGCCCTCTTCAAGAAGCGAACACATTAAATCTTGGGCGGCCACAGAATAGAATATTTGGGTTTGCGATCGACTAGTATCCTCAATTTTTATTCAGCGTTCTACTAAGGGGTCACTACTTCCAAGGTACCAACTAAGCTTGTCAGTCAATTAAGACTTGGAAAAGAAATCAGAGTGTGGCAATTGAACTTGATCAATTTAAACGCTAACAACATTCAGTCCACATCGTTCTCCAGGAAAGTCACTGCTAGAGAACTTCCTTTAATCATGCAAAGACATGAAGTTATCTCAAAAACGAAATTATATCTACTCGGCATTATGATCAACACCGGAGTTTGCTGGTATGACCAGGCTGAGTTAGCTTCTGCTAAGTTTAGTTTTCTGTTCAGGATTAGGAAATGCTTTACAACATCACAGGTGATGTTTTTCTACAAAGCATAGCTGCGACCTGATCTGTGATACTATTGCTATGTGAAAATAGTGTCCAGACGAGAGCAGTACGTCTCATTCGCCACTCGAAGATCAAGCGTGACCTCCAACCTCTCGCTCAAGGGCGACAGGTTTCTGAAATTTCACCTTTTCACAGATACTTCCATGGTAAATGCTCTGGAGAACTGAAGGGTTAGTTTCGAAAAGAATCTAGTTCCAAAAAGAAACGAGGTTGATGGAAAAATCTCATTAGCCGATGGTTCAACTAGCAACATCACGTCCCTCTCTCCATAAGAATTTTTTTGTTTTTACAGCTAACGTAGTGTGCTTTGGAACTCACTTCCATCTTTCTGGTACCTCATTATTAAAGAACATGCACAATAATCATCATGGACGACCGTGGCATGACAGGTATCGCTTCCTGACAAGAATTGAGAATGAAAATTCTAACCTGATCGTATCCAGAATGATCAATATAGATGAATGGATGATTTTTTTTAAGAAATGAACAGCTGCATCAATTTCTCACCAAATTATGTTGAGTGCCGCAACAGATTTCAGTTTTTTTTTTATAAAAATTGAAAATGCAGCAGATGCGACGCTGCTTTATAATCATTTCATGTATTCGGTGTTTGAAATCAGTTAGTTAGCACTTTGTTTCTGTTGTAAGCACAAATAAAAAATTCAAGTTTTGTGATTCGACAATGGAAAAACGACATTTGACTAGAGAAGAAATGTTGGCATGCTCCAAGCAGGGAGCTCACAATGGTAAGTACCCAGGGTTCTGTGAAGTAGCCCAAGTGTCATAAACGGTTTATGGTCGCGTTTCAATGAAACCGGTAGCTTAGAAGAACGCCATACAGGTCGTTTCAGGATTACTATAGTCGCCCAAGACCGATTTTTGGTTTTACAAGCCAGAAAAGATCGTACTACCACAGCATCTCAATTAGCTCAAGAGACCAACCACCTCCGCTGGATGAAATCGAGGAACCCACCTGTTTATCGAGGTGTTTATCCCACCAGATGAAGGTGGGAGGAAATAAGGAATTCCTTGCCAGGTCGAGAGTACATCTGGTACACAAGTGGCTGGAAGACCTAAGAGGGATCAGGTAGTGGAGTTTACTGTCGGAAATAGGGGAAATTTCTATCTGCTATGGATGAACATTCAATAATTTTATAGAAGATGATCATGGCGATACAGGGCTGTGCCAAAAATCTGGCAGAACTAGGTAGAACTAATGAGTGGATCACGATCTGCTGAGACAGTTGGGCTGCTCTGCGAGCCCTGGGCGCACACAGAGTTACTTCTTAGGTAGTCTGGGAGTGCGTTCAGGTACTACTGACGATGATTTAGCGGATAGGCTGGCGTTTCTAGTTTGTGAGAATACTTTTATAGGACCAAGGCCCGTGGTCAGGATCTCAGTATGTGTTTTTAAGGCAGAACTAGAGAACTGGCTAATGAAACAATATGGAATGCTCAAGGTTGTCGGCAGTCCAAGGCAATGCTGGGTAAATCTAATGAAACCTCAACAAGGTTGGTCATTGAAGGCAGCCAAAGTAATACATATCTCCTGGCAAAGATAGTGACGAGAGATGGTAGGTTCAGATATCACCTGTACAAGAAAAGACAAGAGAATAATCCTTAGTGCAGGAGCCAAATTGAGATCGAAACACCAATTCATTTGATCATCATGTCTGGGATGGATGTGCCTTAGGCGTAACCGACTGGGCGCGGATACGCTCTATCAGAAACTTCATAGTATTAGGGGATGTAATTACAAGAACGGGAGACACAAAGAGGTTCTTGTTATAGGAATTTTCAATTATATTACATACGAATGCTCTCAAATAATAAGGTAAAATATAAGTGGTGCCAATATCTCGTATAGTATTGTAGTTCAATGAAAGTATCATTTGCAGGAATTCCATAAAACCTACACTCGGAGGAAAAATTGGCGGAACACTCGAAAATTTAACCAAATTCGAAGTTCGATATTTTTCCTAATTCTCAACAGATTTAGATGATTTTTTCGGCAAGTTATAGATCAACTCTTCTGCTTTGCAGAATCATAAGAGAAAACAAAAAAAATTTGAAAAAAATTTTATACGGGGGCAAAACTAAAAGTGTTTTTTTGTCAAAATTCGTAACGCCCTGTGGAATTTCGTGGTCCGAGTTGAAATGTACAATATCATGGTCTGTCAAGACACATCTTCCTACAGTAACGCCCTTCTTGTTTCATGCGTTTATCTCTATTTTTGCAAAATATATTTAATTTCAAGTGGAAAATCACCATTTTGAAGAAATTCCATTGAATCAAGAAATTGTCATTAAAATTCGTCTATCAATTTGGAATTTTCTTATTATCACTCAGGCGTGTCGAAATTGTCGCTTGTGATTTTTATGTTCGAACTGCATTGATTACTGATGACAATTTGGGTAATTTGGTGAAAATTAGGAATTCATAGGAGATAACAGTCGGTAGGTATTAAAATACACAACCGAATTCTGGGACCCTTGATAAAACTTTTCATTTACACATGTGCACACCTTTTTTTATCAAATATGAAATACAACACACGTTTTTTATATGTGACCACATTTGCACTTGTTTAAAGAATGAGAGTTTTCCATTCTTTGATTTGATACAAATTCGATCGGTTGCGGTGTTTTGTGATTCTTTTACTGTTTACGATTCGAAACGGTATTTTTCATTCAGAATGAGAGATTTACCACCAACCTCAGTAGCAAGGGCAGTTAAATTGATCGGGAAGGGCGCACCTACCGCTCAGTCGGTACCATGTTGGGTGTCTCGACGTCGGTTATCTATCGAATCTACCGACGTTACAGGAAACTGGATTGTACGTGAGGAGGCGAGGACAAGGAAGAAATCGGGCAACCCGCGCTATACATGACCGTTTCATCGTCAATCAAACCATAAGAAATCCTCGTCTTACTGCTGTTCAGGCACGTAACCTTTTACAAGCAGTGGATAACATTAACGTCAGTGTGAGGACAGTCAGAAGACGATTAAATGAAGTTGGTCTGAGATCATACGCGCAAGCAAGAGCACCAAGACTCGATAGAGCCCATCGGGTAGCAAGATTGGCGTTTGCTAGGGAGCATGTAGCATGGACAATCAATCAGTGGAGTTTTATTTAGTGATGAGAGCCGATATTGTGTGAATTTCGTGGATGGTAGAGATAGAATATGGAGGCATCGAGGGGAACGGTACAATCAAGCGAACTTCGCAGGAACTGAGCAATACAGTGGAGGGTCAGTTATGATATGGGGTGGCATATGCTTGGGAGTACGAACAGAACTGGAGATTATTGGCAATGGATCACTTAATGCCCATCGGTATATAACAGAAATCTTGGAGCCCCATGTTGTGCCTTTTGCTCCTTACATAGGGAAAATTTCCTTTTATGCACGACAATGCACGCCCTCATACTGCGCGCATAGTGATAGAATATCTCAATGAAGTTGGGATCACACGAATGGACTGGCCGTCGCGGTCACCGGATTTAAACCCGATCGAACACGTTTGGGACATTCTTGGAAGAAGGGTTCGACAACGGAATCTAGGCAACGTTGAAGAGCTGGCATATGCTTTGGTGGAAGAGTGTACAACATACCTCAACAGATGATAGACAACATCATTGGGAGTATGCGAAATCGTATGCGCGCTGTAATAAGAGCTCGGGGGGTCATACTCGCTACAAAAATCAAATGTTTTTTTGTGGGTCATCATGAACATTCTTCCCAACATGTTCATTTCATTTCACGAGTGTATCGCCAGGATACACACCTGCTCTCAATTTTGTACAGGAATGATAATTATTATAGAGCGTCACACAAAAAATTCAAAATAAATGTGCAAAATCAACGATTTTTCCAGTGTACTTCGAGTTCTCCCAGAGCGTGAAATTGGCCAGTGAATGTCAAAAATTTTCATTTCATTAGATTTCCGCTTCTCTAATTTTGATTTTATTTTTTGGCTGACCAAATTGGATATCACTTGTAAAAATAGAGATAAATGCATAAAACAAGAAGGGCATTACTGTAGGAAGATGTGTCTTGACAGACCATGATATTGTACGTTTCAACTCAGACCACGAAATTCCACAGGGTGTTACGAATTTTTGACAAAAAAAACACTTTTAGTTTTGCCCCCGTATAAAATTTTTTCCGAATTTTTTTTGTTTTCTCTTATAGTATCTACAAAGCAGAAGAGTTGATCTATAACTTGCCGAAAAAATCATCTAAATCGGTTGAGAATTAGGAAAAATATCGAACTTCGAATTTGGTTAAATTTTCGACTGTTCCGCTAATTTCGCCTCCGAGTGTAGTTGTCGATCGTTTATCTAAAGTTCATCTGCACCAAATCGAATTCAAACAATAAGTTTGTTTCATGAAACCCTATATGTGTATCAATAACGAAAATCAATTAGAAGAACTAATAGCTAATGAGAATCAACTTTCGAAATCGATTCGAAATTCTCATGATTCTATTACGAATTGAAATATACAGTGACGGTTCAATGATTCCAGATTAGATGAAAAGCTGTACAAATTTACATTTCAATAAAATTAAATCCAATTGCTCCCGGTGTATTGTGAGAAATCAGATGGAAACAATTATGAAGCACAGAAATTCATGGCGTGGCACATTTCTCGTATGGTGGAATGAATGCGCAGATTTGAATACGCAAATAAATTCACCGTCGGACAATATTTCTTCTGATCACTTTATACGAGGTCAGTCTATGGAGTACGAGGCCCAACAAAGGAACCACAAAAATTTCGGGAAATAAATATCTCAATTTTTCAACATAACCTCCCTTAGACCATAAACATTCCATTCAGTTAGTTCAATACCCTATTAATGATGGGAACTGTCGATCACCTCAAAATAATCTTGAGAACAGACGAGAATTCAGTTTCTAATTTCAGAGTCATTCTTCATACTCCAAAGAATTTTTGAGAAGACGTTGTTTCCTATCATGGCATAGTATAGATTTCATAAATTATATTCTTATTGTCAACACTCTATTGGTGAAGACTCAAACTATGGGGATCACATTTTAGGGGGTAGCTCTGCCGAGGACCAAATAATAAAAGAGTCAGTGAAAAACAATTAAATAAATATATGTTAGTTATATGAATATCAATATGAATACAAACAGTTTGTTAGTGATGAAACCGAATGAATTACCTTAATAGATTTGAGGGCTTCATTATTTCTAGGTACACTAGAAAACACTAAACCTTAGTGATGATTGCACTAACTTAGTTAAATTATTCATTCATTCAAACCACTAGGAAGCAAATTGCCTATTATCCCAAAAGACATTTGGTTATTCATGCTCAGCCCGTTGGTGTCTTCGAGAAGTACTTTGGAGCAGTCAACGATACACATGATGGAGGTGTACCGGATGATGATTGTGAATATCACGAAAAGCTGGTTCATCTAACTAGTTAAATCAAAATGGATATCATTCCTATTCAAAATTTCACCACTGCTGATATATTTTACTGGCAGATTCTCCAATATTTCTCCAAAATCTCTGACTCTTCTCCTTTGATGGATAAATTTTTTGTGTATCTAAGTCGAAGGATTTGGGCACATCAATAAAATGGGAGTGTTCGAGACGAATGACAAGATTTGGAAAACTTTGAAACGAGAAAATCAGTACTATATCAAAACGAAGAATAAAAAGTAGATAGTCCCTGGTAAAATATGAACAAGTTAAGTCTGAACTCACTAGGAACGATATAATGACCAAAACAAAAATAAATTGAGATACTTGGCCTACAGTTTATTCCGAAATATATTTTTCATTTAATAATTTTTATTCACACTATATACAACACCATTTTAAAGAACGATTTGTTGGATGAAACATGAGAAACATCAATTTTACATAGTTACTGAGATAAATATTGTCCTATCACATCCGTTAAACATAATCATCTATTCTAATAACGATGAGAATATTCAATACCTAACTCGGCTCCTACCTGCTGTGACAAATTTTTTTGTCATCTTCTCATAAATCAAATGCTTAAACCGATTTCACCCCGAAAGGGCAGAATCACACAAGATGCTGCAAAAACGATAGCTGTAGAACAATGTCAATCACCGTAAAATATATTGGGTTTCCACCTGCTACCTTCGTTATTTCAGATCGATGTTGGAACGTACAGGATGCTCTGGATATGGTTGTTTTCCTATTTAGCCGTGAAGAGAACATTTAATAGATCAAATATTGGGTAGGGTTTTTCATTCGATTGGAAAAGTTTGAAAACCTTGTTGAATGATTTTGAAAGGACTATTGGAAGGAAACTCCACATAGTTTTAGTGGTTAAATAATATAATTAAATAAAAAAATATTTCAAATGAGAGCATAGATATTTTTAATTATCTACGTAGAGAATATTCTTCTCAAATATTAATGTTTGTATTTTAATTGTCACATATCATTATAATATTTAAAGAATATGTTTCAGTGAAATTCAGTCATTATTAAGGGTGCGTAGACCACAAATATGTCAATAAGGGTATAAATGCCAATAAACTATTATAAATTTCATTTATATTCCTTTATAGTTCAGAGTATCAAATGAAAGAAAATGGATAAAGATGAGAGGTTAGACATGATACAAAGTTATTCTGAATGTAATAAAATCTTGAATCAAGCACCACGTCTATATGCTAGGGGTTTTCCTGGTAAAATACCGCAACATATCAGGTTGTTTAAAAAATGACTGGAGGATATTTGAGGAGATATGGAGCCATTAAAAATACCCAAGTTAAGGAACCTTAATTATATAAACTTGAAGAATTGGATGTGCTTTTGCACATCATTGTACCCAACGAGGAATCAGTATGGACCTTACAAATCATCCAGTCGCTTAAGACATCCAAAGGTACAAAAACCCAGCTCCAAGTTGGTATCCTAAACAAACCACTCAACAATATACCTATTGCGAATAATCCCAGAGGACATACACACAACCAAATTTATATGGAATCACCCGGTACTTCACATTATTGATTGTTTTTAACCATGGAACTTTGAGTACATGTGGAGAATGAAGTTTCTTGTTGTAAAAAACTGGATTGTGTGATAACGAATATTGAATTAACACCACATGCTCGGGATATTGTACTCAGCCGTCACTGAAACTGTAAATTTCAAAATTTAAAAAGCCTATAATCATATTCAAAAATGCCTTACGTTGGATTGTCCGATGTGTAGAGGGTCTAATAAATGCTCTCGTTGAAGAAGGGGTGACTCAGAGGGATATAGCTGCCACAAGAGCCGATTTCAAAAACCTACGCCCGATACGTGGAGCTAGAATCTCTACGAAATAGGCATAGAAAAAATCGTACGAAGATCACTTCTGAAAAACAAGACTGGTTTTTGTGCCAAATTGCAAGAAGATACCCAAGTGGGTCGCACCCCATACCACAAAGGCAATTTCTGGAAGCAACAGGCATCAGTGTATTAGTCGAAACAATACGTCTGAGACTTTGTTCAAGGGGTTTTTACATCAGAAGGAACTTAATAGTTCCAGAGCTAATTGAACAAGAAGAAATTAACAGACTTAATTAGTGTATCGAGCACCAAAATTGGAATATTGGAATTGGCGAAACGTTCTTTTTTCGGATGAGACCAAAAGTGGTGATCTATCAGCTGAGCGCCACAACCGTTTTAAGGGGTCGTGGGAGACAAGCTAGACTCTGAGCAGCTAGAGAAATTCCGAAATACCAAGGAATGTGTGATGTTTTGGGGTGGCGTTATGCTGGAAAGCAAAACAGAGATTTTATTTAGTTTCCTGCGATTGTCCATGGTGAGAATTTCACTTTCATGAAAGAAAATGCTCTTGCGATACCAGCATCGATATTTTGGACTGGCTAGCTTGCTCACCAGACCTAAGTCCTATTGAACAATTATGGGATAATCTCAAAAAGAAAATCAGATCGCGTCAGGATGATCCAAGAACATTACAACAGCTCATCCAAGCCGCCACAGAAGAGTGGCAAAATATCACCCTAGAGGAGGTCGAAAACCTAATCCAAAGCATTTCTAGACGGATTTAGGCTTGCATCAGGGCAAGAGAAGGTAATACAAGCTACTGAGGTCGAGAAAAAACACCTCATCCGTGAGAAAACCATTTGCAATTTGTTAACTACATGCGAAAAGAGACTTTTATTTGTTTCTCTCTTAAAATAAATCTCAATTTATTTTTTTCTTCAATTGAAATATCTCAGAAAGGATCAATTTTAACAATTCTTTGAAATTTCCAAAATCTCTGAGGTAATAATCAAAATATCGGGTGATTCCATATAAATTTGGTTGTGTGTATAACAGAAAAAAAGAGTGCCATGAAAACTTGAATTGTCATTTTCCGTGACCACACTATTCCCCCTGAACGAATTAGGAATTCTCGCATGAAAATTCGACATTAAAATTTGAATTTACTTAAATTACATGATTGCAAGCTTTCATGAAGCCACCTCTATACATCTTACATTGTAGCAGCCCTGAAGGACTCCCAATTTCATAAAATAATATTATAAGCCAGGCTGACGTTAATACAATTAGAGTCTGGAATTAGATTCTTGAACATTAGGGAAGATCTCCAACAAATATACCTGAGGCTGGTGTAAGATACATTCAATTCAACAGAACAAACAAAAACTGTTGAGTCAGTCCCCATTGTAGCAGCAATGTGCCTAAAATATTAAACATTTTCTTCTCTAGGTGTAATTTTACTCTGTTTGCACCGTTGTTACAACACTGTAGTTAGCTCTATGAACTTCAGGAGATCGTTCGCACAGAGTTGAATCATGAATTTCGAATTTCGGAATCGCTCTCACACAGAGCCGAGTTAGAATAATATTATTGGTCCTTGTTATTCCGTATAATTTTTCCCTTTATTAGAAGTTAAGATACCATATATTTTTATTCATCATTCCTCATAGCAAAGTCAATTATGTCCAAGAATTTGATTACATTGTCTTAACCTTGTTAGACATCAAAGGTTTTTTTTCACAATATAATCAAAAGCATGTTAAGCAGCGTTAGATTTTTCTATACGTCTATACAGGGTGTTACATAATAGTATGTCACAACTTGAGGGGTAAATCTACGTGCAATTTTAAGGAAAAAAGTTCATATAAACATATGATAAATGCTTCGTTACGGAGCTACAGGGTGTTGAAATTTCCGGGAAAAATTGTTTTTTCCTCAAAACTTCTGCAGTTTTTGAGATATTCAGCCCAAGTTCGAATTCAAGCTATTTTCTCCAGTCTCCATCAATACTGGTTCTAAATTTTAACTAGAATCTATAAGGTGCCTTCTTTTCCGGAGTAATGTCTCATTTTGCCCTTTCAAACTTTTTTGCAGTACGCCACTGATCAGCGTACAATCAATTTTCGTCATCTTCGTTCAATTTAGAAACTTTTTTGATACATGTAATTTTTTCGCATTTAATTTTTTCGCACCTCCAACCGTTATGGAGCAAAAAAATATTAAACGATTGTATGCATTCGCTGAATTGAAAGCACTTCTGATTAAAAGAATGACTAGTAGGCTTTGAATTTTACATTTATTTATTTATTTTGACAGTAGCTAAAGTTAAACCAGTGTCTGCTCGAATTGTTTATTAAATTAACAGTTAGTTTTAAGACTTTTGGAGTTATTGCTGTAAGCTAAAAAAATGGCTAATTTTACTAACGCGGACGATTATATCAGGTGCGCTTTCCAAATCGAATAACATCAGATAGGCGAACATCTTCAAATATCCACAGAAGGTTGAGGGAAACTGGTACTTTCACTGCAAATAATCATTTAAAAGGTGCAACTCAAACGATGAGAACTCCAGATATTGAGGAAACAATTTTGAGTTGCATTGATTTGAATCCTCATGTGAGTACAAGCAAAAAATTGAGAATCAGTTGAATATTTCACATATTCTAGTTAATAGGATTCTCCACGAATTTTTATTGTACCCGTTTCATATTCAACACGTCCATAATCTACTTTCTCGAGATTTTCTTTCAAAACTGCATTTCTGCCGTTGGTTCTTAGATAAAATTGAAGAAAATGCTCATTTTGATAGTGAAATAATGTTCACAGACGAAGATAATTTTTATAATATAATAATAATCACTATTGGCTTGGGGAAAACCCCCATTTGATTGAAGAATCTCATCATCAAGAACAATTCTCACTAAATGTCTGGATCGGAATAAATGGAAATTATTTTATTGGGCCAATTTTTTGCCTAACAGACTAAACGGTCCCGCTTATCGGCAATTTGAGGAGGAGTTACCTTTATTGCTCGAGGATGTGCCACTTTTAGTTAGAAACATAATGTGGTTCATGCATGACGGGGCACCAGCACATATCAGTGGGGAAGCTAGAGAATTCTTGAACAATACATTCAACAACCGATGGATAAGTCGGGGTGGGCCAGAACCATGGCCTCCTAGGTCCCCAGACTTAAATATTTTAGACTTTTTCTTATGGGGATATCTCAAAAGTTTAGTGTACTCTAGTGAACACTGTAGAGGAATTGAGAAATCGAATAATAACCTCTTGTGAACCGATAAGAAATAGCCCAGGAATATTTCAAAGAGTGCGTGATAATATGCGGAGAAGGACAGAGGCCTGTATTCTTCTTCCTGCAGTTTATTTAGTATTTAATTGTTCATTTTTTAGTTTGATATAGAATAAGACGAGCTATCAAATTGAAAGCAAAATCTGGATATAGCCATCGAGTATTTCTATTATTTTCATTGAGCAAATAACATACAATTCAAATTCAATAATTTTTCAGTCGAAAACCGTTGGAGGTACGAAAAAATGTGCAGGTGTCGAAAAAGTTTTTAAATTGAAGGATAATGACGAAAATTGATTGTATGCTGATCAGTGGCGTGCTGCAAAATAGTTTGAAAGGGCAAAAGAAGACATGGCCGCGAAAAAAAACACCTTGTATATTATAGTTGAAATTTAGGTTATGTCATGATAGAGGCTGTAGAAAATAGCTTTCATTCCAAATTTGGGCTGACTATCTTGAAACCGCAGGAGTTTTGAAGAAAAGACCAATTTTTCCGGAAATTTCAACACCCTGTAGCTCCGTAACGAAGCTTTAGAGGACGTATGTTTATATGAACATTTTTTCTTAAAACTTCACGTAGATTTACCCCCTCAAGTTGTGACATACTATTATGTAACACCCTGTATACTGATATTTCCATGTTCCCTAATTTTTTTGAGGTGTTTATAAAAGAAGAATTACATTGATCAGAACAAGTGTGTCGAAAACTCTCACCCAACATATTCAACAAATATTCAACCAAATGCATACAAAATGTGGGTAATTTGATATAAGTCAAACCCCAATAACAAATTGCACATAGATTTACCCCCTCAAGTTGTGACATACTATTATGTAACACTCTGTATTTTGCTGCAATTGATTTGACCACTGTACTAGATTGAACGAACGATGCAAACAGTCTTACTTAAAAGTTATTCCTTCAAATCAATACACACCAATGTTTAAGAAGGATTGTGCGACTTGCTGCATAGGCACTGAAAAAATTAATTTATTGAATGAAAGATTTCAAAAAAGCAACAATTTAAATCAACGAAAAATGTAGGTGAAACCCACATTACGCATTCTTTAGTCAAAATTGCAATCAAAAGAATGAGCAATTCTGAGTATAAGCGAAATTTTTTACTACTTACATCTGTATATTTGGATTGGTTATTTACCTTTTCAGTAACAATGAAATTAATCTCTCGGAATATTCAGATAAAAGTGACAGTTCACGTTGTGTAAGTGTGTCTAAAGCATATTAATTTTCCCAGCAATACTACGAATAATCTCATTTTTACCAACTCTTTTCAGAGCATTTGTGAATCAACCTTTCTTCCTGTTGCATTTGAACTGCTCGGTGTAAAGTCCATTAAACCTCCGGAATTATTAAAAGTGCTGAATATTTTATTAGACCTACTTTCACAAGAGAATACTCTTCAAAAAAAGCTCTCAGCCTAATTGAATGCAACGGTCAATGTAAAATTTCTAGAAACATATCGAATTGGATGTAACAGACTGCATTTTAGTAGGAAAAAATAAAATCTCTCTGACAACTTAGTGGGAAAATACGAAAAGCGGTATAATTTATTTGCGTGTAGAATTCTACTTTTGAATGAAAAAGAATGATATTCATCCAGTTTCTTCTAGTAATTTTTCATAAGGATCATCAAAGGTGACGTTTTCAGTTGCACAAAGAATTTGAAATAAAATATTTTTTAATTTTTTTGAGTTTTGTGTTTCAGCATGAACTTCACTTGAAACAGTTATACATTCCTTACATTGGTGAATTTCAGGGAATGTACTCGTCTGCCTCGTTGAGAAGCTGATTCTAATTCGACTACAATCAGAAGAAGATACAGAGTAAATCTCTTAAATGGAAACACAAATATCACAGAATTTTCGTTCAATAGAGAGTTTCATTTTGAAAAGAACTCTCATTAGAAAGATAATTCTATGATTATGTTAAGACGTCATTAATTGTAGAAAAATTGTGGCTTTTAAGCTAATCTTGATTGTTCATGAATAAATTGTGAACACCTTGGAATTATTGAATTTTTCAGTTTCTCACTGATTTACATAGAATTTGCCTAAAATTGTACTCCAACTCTAACTTACTTTCCAATGAGGTGTCACACGGCTTATTTTGTATTTTTCCCCTGTTATCAGGGTTGAAAACTGACCTGAAAATTTCCGGAAACATGTTCAAGTTCATATAAAACTTCCTCAGCAATCAATATTTTCGAATTAGGGTAAACAACACATACTCAGACATAAAATGCCAAAATAATAGAATACCTCAAGGAAGCGTACTCAGTACTACAGGATATCTCAAAAGTTTAGTTTATACCACTCCAGTGAACACTGTAGAAAATTGAGAAAACGTATAATAACCTTTTGTGACACGAAAAGAAATATCCCAGGAATATTTCAAACAGTGATAATATGCGAAAAAGGACATAGGCCTGTATTCTTACAGGTGGAGGACACTTCAGCAATTTATTTAGTTTTTAATTGTTTTTTCATTTTGATATTGAATAAGTATGAGTTGAGTCTTAGAAGAAGAGCAATCAAAATAAAAGTAAATTTTGGGCATACCTATCGAGTATTACTATTATTTTTCTTTATTTAGCGAATAACATACAATTCAAATAATTCAAACTAAATGATTTATCACTCGAAGACGGTTGAAGAGGAAAAATTACAAGTGTCAAAAAAGTTGCTAAAGTGAACGAAGGTGACGAAAATTCATTGTACGCTGATCAGTGGCGTACTGCAAAAAAGTTTGAGAGGGCAAAAGGAGACATGGCCTCGGAAAGAAAACACTTTCTGAAAAAATAGCTTGCATTCCAAATTTGGGCAGATTACACAGCTCTACAAAAAAAAAATTTTTATTATTGCCCTGGATATCATCGCAAATTTTTATGTTTTCAAGTGCCCAGTACGAATATATTCATGAAAGTTCTCAATGTGCTCGTATTTTCATGATTTTTGCATTTCTTATATTTTGAACAATTATAAACTTCTTAGAAATAAAATTTAATTTTCCAGTCATGATTAGGCTTCTGCGCAACTTTCTCGCGCATACAAACATCACCTGTTCCCCACTCTCAGACCGCTTGCTCCACAGAACAGCTGAGATCTCAGTTATTTGACAATATTGAAGTACATATACGTAAATCTGGATAAAGTGTCATGGATTAATATTTTCTTTCAATTATTGAATGTCCATTCTTATATATTTGTCTTCTAGTCTAAAATATGAGTTCGTCACGAAGAAAGTATAAATATTGTAGTGATTTATTTTGTTATATTTGCGGTGTTTATATACCAAAAAACAAAAATAAATATCACAGACTTTGTCAAGGAGACTTATGTTGAATATTTTGGTTTCAAAATGGACAAATTAGGTAAACCATGGGTTCCTAATAAAGTTTGTAAGTCCTGTGTTGAGTCTTTACGATGGTGGAAAAAAGTGGATGTTCTGGATTAGACTTTGGTATTCCTATAATCTGGATGGAGCCTACGAATCTTTTAGATGATTGTTACTTTTGCGTAGTAGATGTTAAAGGTTTTAATCGAAATCAAACGTGGAGATACCCAGACTTACAGTCTACGAAATGTCCGGTTCTACACAGTGAAAATCTCCCTCGGCCCATATACATTTCAAAAGTAATTCGCATGCCCTCAGAAAGAATGATGTTACCAAATTCACATAAATCAGGACCATCTACTAGTGGAAGTGAATGGGAAGGTGAAACATCTACGCCAAAGTTATTTTTCAAAATGAACTCAGTGATTTAATACGTGATCTCAATTTATCGAAACAAGGATCAGAACTGTTAGCCTCAAGATTGAAAGAAACAAATTTATTGGCACCAACAGTAACAATTACAACATACAGAACGCGAGAAAAGAGTTATTACAATTTTTTAGTGAAAATGAAGGATTAGTGTATTGTAATGATATCGAAGCTGCTTATAGACATGGGTTCAAAAGAGTACAAATCTACTGAATGGAGCCTTTTAATTGATAGTTGCAAAAGAAGTTTAAAATGCGTATTATTGCACAATGGAAATAAATTTGCATCAATTCCAATTGCCCATTCAACGAAACTCAAAGAAGAATATGAAAATGTAAAATTAGTTTTAGAAAATTGAATACTCTGAGCATCAATGGCCGATCTGGGTGGATTTAAAATGGTTAATTTTTTACTTGGCCAACAAAGTGGATATACAAAATACCCTTGCTTTATTTGTATGTGGGATAGTAGAGCAAAGCAACTTCATTGGGAACAAGATGTTTGGCCTGTTAGAAATTCTTTAACTGTCGGTAAAGCCAACGTAATAAAGGAGCCGCTGGTGAGCAGAGACAAAATCATACTTCCACCATTACATATTAAGTAAGGTATGATTAAGCAATTTGTAAAAGCGTTGAACAAAGACGGAAATTGTTTTAATTACATTTGCAGAAAATTTCCGAAGCTTAGTATGGAAAAATTGAAAGGTGGAATATTTGATGGTCCTCATATACGGCAATTGATGAAAGACTCAGATTTTATCAAAGTTATGACTGTTCCGGAAAGTAAAGCTTGGAAAAGTTTTGTGTTGGTTGTCGAAAATTTCCTAGGTAACCATAAAGCAGCAAATTATGAAGAAATTGTGCAAAATATGCTGACAAACTTTCAGACTTTAGGAGCAAATATGAGTATTAATTTACACTATCTCCGCAATCATCTAGATAAATTTCCGGATAATTTAGGAAATTATAGTGAGGAACAGGAGAGCGGTTTCATCAAGATCTAAAAGTGATGGAAGAAAGGTCTCAAGGTCGATGGGATTGTCACATGATGGCAGATTACTGCTGGTCTATGAAAAGAGATTGTCCCTGGAAAATTATAGAAGAAAAGCTCATAAAAGGCGTTTTATGGAAATATGAAATATATTTTCGACCTTTTCTCTTTATTTACTTCGATGTATCCGAATTTCTCAAAACATAACTGACATTATAAATATATCTGTTATTTTGTTTCTTGTTCTACGATTTTTGTTATGTAAAATGAAAATAAAGATTTAAAAAGAAATCAGAGCAAATCCTACAAAATCATTGATAGCTTCACGAATTGTGTGCATAAATAGACCCAAAATAATTTCATATCTAGGGCAACAAAACATTGTAGACCAGTGTTATCTCAAAACTGCAGGAGTTTTGAAGAAAAACCGGAAATTTCAACACCCTGTAGGTCCGCAATGAAACTTTTGCGGCCCTATGTTCATTTAAACTTTTGTTCTTAAAATTGCACGTTACTTTACCCCTCAAGTTGTAACATACTATTATGTAACACCCAGTATATACCATAGACAGGTGAGCAAAGACTCAACTATCCAGTACCTAAGAGCTGCGCGCGGCTATTAAATCAGCGTTCTCAATGGAACGCTATAAACACCTCAAAAAGTCTAGGAACACTTCTGAATATCGATAAATCGTATCCAGAACGATCAATATGGATGATTTTTCTAAAAATGAACACCTGCATCAACTTCTTACCAAATTAGGTAGAGTGCCGCAACAGGTTTCAGTTTTTTATAAAAACTAAAAATGCAGCAGATGCGACGCTGATTTATAATCGTTTCATGTATTCAGTGTTTGGAATCAGTTAGTTGGCACTTTGTTTCTGTTGTAGCACAAATAAAAGATTCAAGTTTTGTGATTCGACCATGGAAAGACGACATTTGACTAGAGAAGAGATGTTGAAAGCCGTTGGCATGCTCCAAGCTGGGAGCTCACAATGGGAAGTATCCAGGGTTCTGTGAAGTAGCCCAAGTGTCATAAACCGTTTATGGTCGCGTTTCAATGAAACAGGTAGCGTAGAAGAACGCCATACAGGTCGTTTCAGGATTACTACAGTCGCCCAAGACCGATTTTTGGTTTTACAAGCCAGAAGAGATCGTACTACCACAGCATCTCAATTAGCTCAAGAGCTATCACGATTTCATAATGTACAAATTTCCGACCAAACTGTGAGAAATCGACTGCACGAAGGTCAACTCCACTCCAGACGTCCTTTAAGAGTTCCACAACTGACCCATGGAAATCGCGCTGCTCGTTTAACTTGGTGCCAAGAACACGTAAACTGGGATCAAGAGAGGTGGGCCACAGTTCTCTTCAGTGATGAATCTAGATTTAGTTATTATCCCGATTCGGGAAGAATTCGAATATGGAAGGAACCTGGAAAGCGAAACCGTCTCCAGCATGCTCGAGAAGTTGTTAGACAGGGAGGCGGATCAGTGATGTTTTGGGAAGGTATACGCCTTGGTGGAAAAAATGACCTCGTTTTCATACAGAACAACCTCACGGGAAATTCTTACGCAAATGAGATAGTTTTGCCTGTAGTGGTACCGTATCTCCAAACAATGGGTCAAAATCCACTCTTCCAACAAGATAATGCCCTCCTCATCGTGCAAGAGTTGTCTTGAACGTTCTTGAAGAGAATGATATCCATCTTCTACCGTGGTCATCCTGCTTTCCGGATCTAAATCCCATCGAGCATGTGTGGGACACCCTATAAAGAAATCTCCTGCGTCAAAACGTCCTCCATCATGAACAGGAGCTTCGATTAGCAGTTCAGGGGCTTGGAATAACTCAGGCCAAAATGTAATAGACAATTTAATATTGTGCATGCCGCGACGATGCCATAGTGTCATTAATAACAGAGGTGGATCTTCTGGGTACTGAAAAATATAAGTGCTTCCATATCGTTTCGAAAATATTAGCTCAGGATTTTTTTGTGTTTTAACCAAATTTCGTCATTTTCAAATTTCAATTTTTTTTATAATAGGTGCTTTATAGAAGTCAAATATCATTTTGTTTTCTTGAGAATACATTATATACAATACATCCTAACAAAAACCGAAAGATTTCTATAAATTCGAATCATCAAATTCATATTTTAAAGAAATTGGTAAGTGTTCTCTAGACTTTTGAAGTGTTTATAACACTTTATACATGCGGTTCGCACAAAAATATGAATTAGAATGATCGGTATTGTGAAGCCCATACTATAACATCGTTAATTTTAATCGGATCAATCTGGAATTTTGAAGGGACACCCTTGAAAAACCGTACAATCAATTGAAATAATAAAAATTTTTTGAATATTTGAATTTGTCGATTCGAATGAACTAATTAGCTGAAATTAGGGTAGAAAAAGCTTTCAGAATTATGTGAAATAAAGGAATCTGATCGAACAAAAAACTATTCAATTTCTATGTAAATATGATTGTGTCATCTCAAAATCATAACAATTTTATTCTAGGCATATTTCGAGGCAATTCACATGTTATCTGATAAATTTCCATCTGGTAAATTGTCCGATGTTACATTATTGTTGGTCATATAAAAACCGTTGCTGATATATTGCAGCAATAAACATCGAATGAAAATATGTTCATCGAGATAGAATAAGCCTTAAAAGGAGATATCGATAACCGTGAAGCGATTTGCGTTCATAAAATTGAAGTTTTCAGAGTAGCCACGCGGCAATAAAATATTTTATTCTTCAACTTGTTAGTTGCGATTAAATCTCGTAATCCAATTTCGGACCAATTTCATCAATTCAGCAGTTCGAAAAATGTAGTTATGCAGCACATCGTTCTTGTTGGCTGGTTTTGCAAATCTTCTTCTTCTTCTTCTTCACCGTGTAGAAGGCGTAGCGCCTGTTCAGTTCCGGTTTCCCTGCAGCAGTTCTTGTGAAGTTGATTGCCAACTGTCCCGCCATCGTTTTGGTGGTCGTCCAACGGGTCTTCTTCCGTGTGGTATGTTGTTATATACGATTTTGGCTATTCTATCTGTGGTCATTCTGTTTACATGCTGGTTCCATTCTCTTCTTCTTTTTCTTACCCATCTTACAATATCTTCTGTTTTACATTTTTCCCTTATGTCAGTATTTCTTTGTCTGTCGTTCAATGTGTAACCGGTTATAGTTCTTAGCGTTTTCATTTCTGTTGTTCTTAGTATCCTCTTTGTTACCGACGTTTCCGCTCTTGTTTCTGCCCCGTATGTCATAATTGTTCGCACACATGTTTTGTAGATTCTGGATTTGCATGGTATACTGAGGTGTTTATTTCTCCAAACTGGTTGTTTAAGATGTCCCGATACTGCAGCTGCTTTGTTCACTTGTCTCCTCACTTCATCTTCAAGGTATCCTGTGCTTGTTATTTTGCACCCTAAGTATTCGAATGACATGACTTGGTCTATAGTGGCGTTGTCTATTGTTAACTTGCAGCGCAGAGGTTCCTTAGCTATGGTCATGCATTTTGTCTTACTTGTTGAGATTTTCATATTGAAATTTCTTGCGCGTTTGCTAAAGGCGTATAACATTCTTTGTAGGTCATCTTCTGATTCTGCAATGAGTACGGCGTCATCGGCATAGCATAAGATGTTAATTTTGTAGGTTCCCATGCGGTATCCTAGTCCCAAGTTTTTAACGGTCTCTACAAGTTGGTCCATAACAGTATTAAATAGTAGAGGGCTAAGACTATCACCTTGGCGGATGCCAGACGTTGTTCCGAAATGCTGCGTTAGGGTGTGGTTTGTTCGTATTTGCATTGTTGTATTAGTGTTAAGTCTATGAAACAAAGATATGCATGAGTTTTGCAAATCAGTAAAAATAATACTGCGTGTATAATCCTTCTTTATAATTCCATTTATTAACGCTCTGTTAACTAATACAACATACTAAGATCGAAAAGTGGCAAGAGTTCACAATTCGGAACTCCTGGACATTGGCGTTTCACGGAAACGGTACGCTAAGAAGAAAGCTTGAGGACGGCACCACTTCTTGATAGAATTTTGCCCTCGAAAAATGCAGAAAAGAACTTCTGAAAGTTTTCAACCGAGCTTAGATACCGGATAATGGAAGCACTGTCTCTACTATGACACTAATTCGAATAATAAAGAAATTTGTCGGGCAAAATGGAGTCATGACAAAGTTCTGCAAGAAGGTTGAAAGTACTGTGGTTATTTCAAGGCTACACAATAGGGTGGAGCGAAAATATATGAAATTTAAGAAACATATTTTTTTGTTATATAGAAAATATAACACAATTATCTTAACGTTCTGAGGTGCCCCAGCAGGGATGAAAAACAAACGAAGAACATTTTGTTATGTTTTAATTATTTATTACAAGAAATATCCAGGAACATTAAAGATACAGTTTAAATATTAAATTGATTCTTTGCGTTAAAACTAGGCATACGTTGACGAAATAGTAATCTTGCTCTAATAAAACCATCTCGTTCGTTTTCCCCACAAACTGCACGCGATGATTCTGTCACCAACTTAATGCAGCGCTTCACGGATTGGGTGTGGCATGGAAAATCTTTAATATCCTGACATGTGCCGAGACCATTTCTTACAAATACAACCCTGCTTCAAACATACTTGCAGCCTCTCAGAGTCCATCGTAAGTAGTCTAAAAATATTGAGGTAGATCACCAGCAGTTCAAGTTTGAGCACCCCTGCTCTGCAACAAGCTGCCTCCACAACTGAAATCACTGACCACTAAGTTGTTCAAATTAAAAATTAAGCGCCTATCATTCGAAAACAATTTCTTATTCTGTGGAATAATTCTTAGACTCGTAAACTTCAACATTTTATGATATAATATTTTTAATGTATTATTTTAACTATTAATTATTATCATTTAAATATTAATATTTCAATAAAAAAGCTGTTATTGAAGGAAACTAAATTACATTACATTACAGATCTCTAAGTGTCAATTTACTATTTTCCAAGACAGCAGTCTCAATTTTTTTTCGTGGTTATGCTAGCACAAGATTTAAATAATCCAAAAATACAGTATGAGCCAATCAGAGTTCATTAGCCTATCTACAATTCATGTAGTACAATGAAACTGATTTGGCTTGATTCAATTTCGTAATATCATGTCGACAATAAATCAGCATTTCCATCAAACCGAATTAACCGTTCGTCATAATGTCCCAACAATATTATTTGATAGAGCTAGGTCATCAGAGGCCACTTCTCGGGTCCCTTGTGCAGCGTTTGACTCTGTGTTCAATATTCAATTACGCGAACGGCAAATATGGGGACGTTTGAAGGGTCGAGCACGACATCGGACAAATATTTACCGCCAACAAATAGGGATGAGTTAATGCTTTAAAGAAAGTCTAGGCATAAGTATTGGCACAAGTGAAAACTTGCGGTTTTACTCGAAGAGAAAGGACCCATATTAATGAGATTGATCGTATCAATATTGTTAACGAAGTTGATAATTTACAGGGGTTGTGTAGATTCGCCAAATTGGAAATGCCTCCCGCGAAATGGTTTTGTGAGTTCTTTAAGGATTCACAGTTTGACTTGAAAATCAAACTGCGTGACTTGACTTGACTCGAAATCAAGTCAAGCTTTTGGTTTCAAATTTCAAGGCAAGTCAAGCATTTTTGTCACAAAAGCTTGAATATTCAAGCTTCTCTAATCGCAAAACTCGAAAGCTTGAATCAAAACTCAATTGCAATAAAACATTGAACTTCTTATATTCAATAAAAGCGAGAATAAAGGTTCGAATAGTACACAATATTTTATCAGGAAATATTTAAATGATATTCAAACTAAGAATCTGTACGGAGATCCTCAAGTTGTTCATGGAAACACAAAGAGAACAACAGTCAAAGTAAAGAGAATATTTTCAAATAAAATACAGCAATAGTATCACAAGAATAACAGAAATAAATTTTTATGAATAAACTAAAACAAACTTCTGTGAAAACAGAACAAGAGAATTAAACTTAGAAAGGAATATCTTCAATGTAACTGCAGTATTTTCCACTTCATCAAAAAATGATATATATATATATATATATATATATATATATATATATATATATATATATATATATATATATATATATATATATATATATATATATATATATATATATATATATATATATATATATATATATATATATATATATATATATATATATATATATATATATATATATATATATATATATATATATATATATATATATATATATATATATATATATATATATATATATATATATATATATATATATATATATATATATATATATATATATATATATATATATATATATATATATATATATATATAATTAATATAGCAGCACTAAAGAAAATATTATAAGTTCTATTACAAAAGACTTAGAATTATCATCAAGAGTCATTTAACTAGTAAAACCTTTTCAGAGCTATCAACTCCTATGCAGTTCCTATTCTTACATCTTCTTTTGGAATTATTAAATGGTCTAAAACTGATCTAAATAATTACAATGTCAAATGAGGAAAATGCTTTGTAAATATCATAAGCACCACCCAAAGTCAGCTGTTCAGAGAGTTACACTACGTAGACATCTTGGAGGTCGTGGATTAACTGATTTGAATAATCTTCATAGTAAAGAAATTATTCATCTACGTTTCCATTTTCACGATAAACAGAGAACGTCTAAATTACATGATATTGTTGTTGCTTCAGATAATCTTACACCTCTGAACTTGACAATGCAAAAGGTAGATTTTGATATATATGATGATAATTCTAAAGAGAAAGTTGGATGCAGAAGGAATTACACGGAAAGCACCCTAAAGAATTGAAAAATGATTATATTGATGAAATCGCATCGAATGAATGGTTAGTATCTGGAGAATTGTTTGCTGAAACAGAAGGCTTGGCAATTGCGATCCAGGATCAGGTTGTTTTCACGAGGAATTATAGAAAACACATCATCAAACAAAATATAGATGATTCTTGCCGTAGATGTTTCTGTTCTTCAGAAACAGTTTTTCATATATTATCATCTTGCTCAGTCCTTGCTTCAACAGATTATTTAGAAAGACATAATGCTGTCGCTAATATTATTCATTTTAATCTAGGAATTGAACATGACCTAATTTCCAAAGGAAAAATTTTACAAATATGAACCTGATATTAGTTGGGAAAATGACAAATATAAACTTCATTTTGATAAAACAATTTTTCGCAACAGAGCTGTAAAACACAATGGACCAGATATCATTCTTAATGATAAACAGAATCAAATAACATATATAATTGATATTTCTTTACCCGACACACATAATATACAAAATAAATACAATGAAAAAATTTCTAAATATATGATGCTTGGCGACGAGATTAAGAAAATGTGGAATATGAAAAAATATTTATTCTACCGATTATTATTTCCACAACAGGTGTTCCCTCGAAATCTTCACAAAAGTATTGAGATTTTGGGTCTGAAGAAAAATTTGTTTGAACAGTTACAAAAGATAACAGTCATCAAATCTTGTAATATTCTTCGTAGCTTTATTTCCGAAAAAAATAATGAGGTAGAGTCATAGGTTTTCTTTTTAGTTTATACTGCTCAGAATCTCATTTCATATTTTATTTATTTGTTTATATAAATGTAATATAATTAACTGACAATTTTGTCATATTTATATTCAGAGCAGTATTCTATTCGATCGTTCACCACTTCACACAAAGGAAACTATTAATGAGTAACATTCAGTGTTACTTGACTAAGGTCCGTACACTGAATTTTTCCGGGGAGAAAGCCTCTGACACTACTCGTTGGTACATTGATATCATTGTCTGATGATGCTATACTATGTATATATTCTGGTAGATTGATATATTCTCATAACATTTAACGTTGTCCTGATATATAATTATTCCAAGATATATTTTGATTATAATCATTGCCTGGCAATGGTATTAATCACCGGGTGGTGGATTTATATTTTTTCATGAAATCAGTTTGATTGCATGAACAGATATATGGGCAACTCGTCGGGGTGAAACCCTTATATATATATATATATATATATATATATATATATATATATATATATATATATATATATATATATATATATATATATATATATATATATATATTCGATATTTCATTCATACTGAATTGGCATAAAATGAATCATTAATGTCATTAAATAAAATCAGAAATTACATTAATTTATTATCCAGTCTACCTAGGATTGCCTAAAGATCATCAGAAAACCCAAAGGGGATATTTGTGCCAGGCAAAATGAATTTCAAAGATAAGGATGTCAGCTCCACTTCTCATACACTATTGACAAGAGTAATAAAATAAAGGTGTTGAGTACGCGCGAGCCCCAAAGCTGAGCGTAATATTACCCTTAATCTCGTTACAGCACCGTCAAACCCCGAAACGTAAAAAGCTTCCAGTTAAATTTTTATTCACTTTTCGTTTAATCATTCGCATGGTTGAAATTTTTTGATTTGCTTTACGTGAAAGGGGGTAGATATTAATGCTTTCGGTAATATCTTCTTCTCGTATTTTAGAATCTAATCTACATTAACAAAATTCAATACTCACATAATAGAAAGTGTTACTTGAGAACGCCACTACCAAGCTGGCTGATTCTGTTTCTATTTTACCTTATTTTACTAGGAAAAGTTTAATTCATGAGAATATCGAGGTAAAATTTCGAAAATTTGATTGAGACTTTCAGTTTTGCTGTTACATGGTTTTGGTTTTATTACAATCAATAACATTCTGTAATCAAGAGAACATAAACTCTTAACCTACTAACAGATTATAGCATATCAATGTCATTAATGCACCCACTGATCACTAGAATTTTATAGTATTTCTAGCAGATGAACAAAATTTAAATTTTGAATTTAATTAGTGTTAAACTAGGACAGTTCATGTACATGAGTTCGGTTCCATTTTTATGCGCTTAGTGAATTCACGAACCTTTACAATATATTCATTGTTCTTATTATTTATTATGTAGTAAATAAAGACCACCATATCCTTTTCATGGAGTGTAGTATTCAAATGACATATTATTCATGAGACCATTGATGTTTGAGTAAATACACACGTTCAGTTCCTTATCAGTTGTGTATAGTGTTTGCGTACATGAATACAGAAAGAATGGTATACTTGCTGATGCACGAAATACCTAAGTATCATCCAATAGGCTTTCCCAACAATATTTGCTTCTCGGATGAATATACTTTCTTTTGAATGGCACTGAAATCATCATAACTGCTGGTTCTAGTCGGACTCTAATCCCAGAATCTTTCGCGGGATACATACCAAATATTCTAAAAAATTGAATGTTTGGGTTGGCATCTATGGGAATCGTCGGATTGGGCCATTTTTCTAACCAGGAAATCTGACTTGAGAAATGTATCTTCCAATACTTGAGGAACTGATTAATCCGGCCATAACTGAAACTTTGAAAAATGATCTCAGCTATTTACAAGACGGTGTTGTGTTTCAGCAGGATGGTGCCTAGCCCCCGCATTTTGCACTACCTGTTCGACAATATCTAGATTAAGAATTTCCTGATAGATGGATAGGACGAAGAGGCCCTACAGAGTGGCTCACAAGTTTTCCCGACTTATCACCATTGGATTTTTCTATGGGATCACTTAAAGAGTTAAAGTTATACAACTTATTCAACAGATTCGGTGGATTTACGACAACGGATTGTAGTCGAGTGTAATTGTATAACCCCTGAAATGCTACGTAATGTCCGGGAATGTTTCGAGCAAAATCTGTATTTGTTTTTGGAAGTTGGCGGCGCACAATTTGAACATATGTTCGAATGATACTGAGTTGACCTACGAAATGTATCAGGTATAGAAAAATTCAATTGCTTTTTAATTTTTCAATTTTCAATTTTTCCCTACTCAGCAACATGTAGGTAGCCAGCTGGCGAAGAGTCAGGGTTATTTACATCCCTAAAATCGGTGAATCGATCTCACAACCTAAGTCGTTAAGACCGATTAGTCTTACGTCTTTTGTTTTGAAAACCCTGGTGAAGGTATTAGGCGGATACATCAGGACCGAGGTGTTATCGCTGATTCCTCTGAGTAAACATCAATACGCCTATCAAAAGGTAAATCAACCGATCTGGCACTTAACAACTTAGTTGGGAGTATCACACAGTCTCTGCACCGCAAGGACTGCAGCTGCAGCCTTCATGGACATTGAAGATGCGTTCAATGCGACCTCCACTGACTCGCTGTATGGGGCTGCGAGAGCCCAAATACCAAATATTATTACGGAATGGGTTAGTAACATGCTAAATGCCAGAGTGATGAACACTTCACTGAAAGGGAAGTAGTTACTTTTGTGGCTGGCTGAGGCTGCAAACGGGAGGAGTACTATCCCGACTGTTGTGGTCCCTGCTAGTTGTTTACCTTCTTGCAATAATTGTCGCACTGGATGTTTATGTACAAGCATACGCTAATGATATAGTCATTCTGGATGCCAGAGATGATAGCGATGTTTTCGACAGACTACAGGAGGCCATTTCTGCAATTCAGGGGTGGTGTGAAGGAGAGAAACTCAGGATAAACCCTACAAAACCCTTATGGTACCATTTACCAGGAAGAGGAGGATATTTGTTCACCCCAGACCCTGGGCGGGGTGTTTATTTCAGTTGTGGAAGAAGCGAAATATCTGGGGATTATTCTAGATATCAAACTCACGTGAAATTCACACCTCGAAAACACAATACACAAGATTAGACGTTCCCTATGGGCATGTCAAACGACCTGTGAAAAAAGTAAGGTCTCGACCCCAACCAACTTCAGTGGCTATATGTGATGGTGGTTAGACCACGTATTACGTACTGCTCCATTGCTTGGTGGGAGTGCAGTCTTAGAAGCAATGCCAACTCAAGATCTCTAAATTACAAAGAACAGCCTGCATGATGATTACTGGAGCCTTTCGCTCTACACCCACTGCGGCTATGGAACTGATACTGGGCCTTGCCCTTTTCATCTGGTGATAATAGGAGTGGCAAGGATGGCTTTCCACAGATTCCATCATCATTCCCGTAATGAAGCAGGTAACTTGGGCTTTGTGCCTGACGCCTTACAGTCTGAAATCGAAGGAAATGAAGTGTTGAGTATGAAGTCGGACATAGCAACACCTAAAACCAACATGGAGAGGTAATTCCAGATCATCATTCCCAATAGGCAAGAATGAATCAGCTCAAAGGACCGTCTACTTGAGGGTCTCTGTTGGTACACCGATGGCTCAAAAAGTGAAAAAGGTGTTGAAGCTGATGTCTACGGTCGAGGTGCCGCGAAGGAACAGTCGATCTGTCTTGGTGGGCATGCGACTATCTTTCAAGCAGAAATATTCGTCATTGACCACTATGTAACCTCTTACTTACGGGAGAATTAACGAATACGTCAATTAAAATCCTCACCGATAGCCAAGCTTCACTGAAAGCATTGGCATCCGATACCTGTACGTCACTTATGAAGCAGGAATGTCACTTCACCCTTGTCAGTCACTCGGGCATTGAGAGAAATTAGAAGGTGGACTCATTGGCGGCTCGAAAAACTAACCTGGAGTTCAAAGGACCGGAGCCTGAGCTCGGAATTCCCTGGAAACTGCAAGGATGGAAAACAACCGTTGGCTAGACTTGAGGGTACGTAAGCATTGGATCAGCCTCCCAGGTCTCAAACACGCTCAACATGCCATCAGTGGACCTTCCACTGCAAAAGCCAAGGCCTGGCTTAAACTCTCTATGTTGGAACTGAGAGTTTTAACTGCCATACTAACGGGGCACTGTCGCCTCAGGAAACAGCTAATTAAATTAGGATTGATTGAGGATCCTTTATGTGAAAGAGATATAGAATCAATGGAACATGTGCGAGTGCCCAGCTGGGGACAGGGTCAGGATGGAAGAACTTGGATCTTGCAAACTGAAGCTGACTAAACTTATTAAGCTCTCTCTCACGAAACTTTTTCGTTTAAAAGAAGGATGGAGCTCGTGGATGATATTTAGGACAGAGTGTGCCACAATAGACCACTAGGTCACAGTGGCCGGGCTGCTAGGTACTCAGATAATAATATCTATCTGAATATCTAATATGTAAACTATATGATGATGTATATGTCATCACCATGCAGATGAAGCAACAATTTTTGTCTACAATATTCTAGAAATTCTAAAACCTCTCTAATGAGTTATTACTAAAACTAACTGATCGATTCGAAGATTTGAGGGGTTTACACCCTCATCTGAGGGGGTGTCTGAGGAGTAGTGAAAGCACTACTGCTTCAAGATATTTTTCCTCAAAATACAAAAGTATTTCTGTGAATGTTCATTCGAAATCGACAGATTTTGCAATCACTGAAAATAACTCGCCTTTTGACAAACCAGCCTATATCTTCTTTCGAATATGTTAAAACTCAAGAGTTATTACACAAAAGAGCTTTCCATTGAGGTATCTCTCGACCCTTATACCCTATTTAAAAAATTGAGTGTTGTGCACCCCTGCTTAAGGGGTTGATGTAAAATAAAATCATCGTGTGTCAAAAGATGTCCCCTTTCAGACAAAAATTGACTTGTTTTTGCTTTTTGAATAGTTTAGCATTTAGTCTATTTGGTTTTATCCTGAATTTTATTCAAAACTATTTTCCACGCATGGGATAAATTCAGAGCGTCGTCTCTCTTATTGACGATTTCCCTCTTTACTATTTCAATGGCTTCCTGACCACTCTTTTACTGAAATTGTCGATATTTGCTAGTTGTTTAATTTTGTCGAAATCGATTTGGTGTTTGAAGGTGCGAGATCTTACACCAACTGAAGACACTTAGAATGCAAGTGGGAATCTTGAAGAAGGAATGTTCACTCTCACTCGACAACCAGTCGCAGTATGCCGTACAATATGCGGCCGAGAAGAAAATAAACAGAACGTTTTGCAAGAAAAAAGTTTTGTCATAGTTTTCGGAGGCTATGAAAATGGTGAACGTGATTTCTTCAAAACGTCGCCAAGCTGAAGAAACTTAAGTTTCACAAATCTCTTGTTTTCATCAAACATGAAGAGACAAGGCATCTGGTACGGCACAGTAATTGGTGTTTTCGCTCACGTAATTGCCAAAATTAAGTATTGTATTAATTAATTCAGAAAACATTAAATAAATTGAATGAGTGAAAAACTTGTATTTGGAACTTATGTAATATACAATGAGTATTTATTCTTGATTAGTGTAAACGATTTTTATTATCTAGTAGTTATGATCAAAAATGCAAGCTAGGTTTTAATAATTATAAATCTTGTCGCAAGAAGGCCCTTGTGACGTAGATGAATTCTCGAAGATATATTCTTAGAATTCGTTTTAGCTGTTTTTGTAAAATTTTACATATTTTCGCTCAGCAAACTATCCCATAAACGAACCACAATAACAATTTTTTTTGCTTTATCAACCTGATCAATTCTATCTAGTTTTTCGATGAAAATGATGGAAAAATTCTATTACCCTCCCCCAAATCCGTCGCTGGCCATTAGGACACTTCCCAAGTCATGCTCCGTCAAAAGCAGTGAAAACGAAGTGACCCGTGAAACAAATTGCCTACAACAACATTTCCGCTCCTAAAATAAATGTAGCTGCAAACGAAAAACATTGGAATGTTGATTTAACCGGTACTATTTATTTTCATTGCGCTTATTCCGTCACCAGGTTCCCTCAAGAAGGTTTCGAAAACCCTGAAATCATTTGGGTGTATTAGTTGAATTAGTTTTTAATTCACTCTTGATGCCGTTGAATTAGCTCCTTTTAATTTACCGTTTCTTTGCTTCTCGATCGTTCACGAACCCTTTCAGGTAGGCTATTTTTCCTGAAATCGTGAGGGTATATCGAGTGTTTCGTGAAAAACGTTCTAGGCTATAACTTCCACAATTTTTGATACATTTCAATGAAAGAAAAACCTCATTGCATCTTGAATGAGATACTAATAGTATGGAAATTTCCATTGGCTTATAATTTCCGGAAATACAAGTTGACCATCACTTCGACTTTTCAAATGATAACCACTCATTTTCATTTATTTTTCGATTACAAATTCCATTTTGATCTTCACTCAAAGCACTGTTTTTTCAGAAATAAAAAAATTATGGACAAATTTCGCAGCAAAACCCAAAAGTATTCCAAGAATTGGTAAAAAAGTAACGTGAAGAATTGAAATCGAAATATTTTTGTAACCTCATGGCGTTGGCACTCCTGAAGTTGTTGTGTTTTTTGCGGATGTTCTAAGAAAACAAAGAACCATATTTTATCAAAACTAACCTAAAATTTGATTCCTGTTCGAATTCAAAATGGCCGACTTCGTCAAATATTAACAATTTCTCCGCGCATTAAACAATTTTTCGCAGTCGTAATGAGTCAACTGCGTAATTCAATCACTGGATTGAACCTTTCCCATCATTTTGAGGGGTCGAACTCGAATATTGATTAAGAATTGTGCCAATTGTCGTCAATAATGTTTCTCTTCTTTACCATCATATGGACCCCCCGTTGTGAAACCTCTGAACATAGACTGCATGCATTAACTCTATGATAAACAAAAAATAATAAAATGTCATCGAGTTTCAGAGGACTGGTTTGAACTAGAATTTTATCTTGGTGTTGCTTGTTCTTGACGTTTGAAATTGTTGATAATAGTTTTAACAAATGAGGAAAAGCGTTTCATTGAATGTTTATTTGTGCGTGGCTATACTTCTAGGCAAATATTAATCCAATTTTTAGCCCCTAATTACAAAAGAAGTAAAATCTATGATCTTGAGAAAAGAATTCGGAAAACAGGGTCATAAGGGAGAAGACCAGGTACTGTTTCAAGCATCAACTCTACCGGGTGAGTCAAAAAGGCGAGGAACTTCTATATCTCGGAAACTATTTGAGATAGAAGCGAAATTTTTTCTGATCATTGTTTTATAAGTATTTGTGCATTCTCTAAAATTATTTCTGTATACAGGGTGTTCCATTTTTGCTCCAGGTACAAAAAGAGATTTTTTTTAAATAGCACGCCCAGTATTTTTTATCATTTTCTGATTACAATTTGGATGTTCTCTTCAACGATATCTGTTTTGTGCCCAAACAACTATCGGTAGATTTTAAATCAATTAAAATATCGATAATTTCGGGAATTTGGAAGTTTTTCAAAATTCTCAAATGCCTCATTTCGCATAATTTATGCATGATATTTTATTTTTCTTGAGACAAAAGTGTTGTACATTATTATCAAAATAAAATGAAATTTTTCAAACATGAAAACTTTTTTTTCAAATGTAACACCCTGTATCTTTTTCACGTGTTTTGTTTAAACTTGAATAAGCTTTACAATGATACATATCTTTCGAAAATCCGATGGAGATTTCCCAGAAAATTTCGAAATTAGTGTGAGCTTTAGGTATTTCTTGGAATAAACATGCTGTTGATAAAATTCAGACATTGAAATATGCAAATTTCAACACAAAATCAGATTCTTTGCTGTTCAATGAAACTTAAACATCAAAACTCTCACAAGAAAGGATTTATTTGCGATTTTATCAGTTGTGCTCAGAGCTAAGTCTGAGCAGTCTATGAGTCAGCCATATTGGATTTCACCGGAAGTGAAATTACGATACAATTTCTGAAAACCTAGTCGTTTGACTTTCCAATGATGCAAGAATGAATGATCTAGCTCTAAAATTGCGAAAGTTATAACGGAAAAAATTGTCCGGTTTTCTCGGGCGCACCCTATATATTCAGAAAGATTTCCCCCGTTGACATATTAGAAATGCCAGTACTTGCAAAATTCCTTTTTACCTTTTATTACGGTGATCATTAGAAAACCTTCATCCTTGTTCCTCCTCAACTACTTTTCACTTCGAATTCTGATCGCTTAAAGAATCTGAAAAAATCTTGAACACCACACAAACCATGCAGAATTTTTTCGTTATAATAGGCCCTCCATAATGGCAGAAAGAGAAATTTTTTCCCAGCGCTCAATGGGTGACTGGGCAGTTCAAGTTTGTACGGTGTTTCGTTTGTTGTTGGAGAGTACTGCCTTGAATGTTTTCACATTTTTTCCGATGGTGGTTTTTATAAATAATTAAATCCCAATGAAAGTACGTATTTTGAGTTTTAATATTAACCACAGGAAGCAAAATTTTGGTGGAGATAGTAAGATAAATAGCAGAACTAACTCAGAATCGTAACTAAAAAGTTTTGTGGAGTTAAATAATCTTCAGTGGGCTTTTATGTTTCCATATAACATAGTAAACGCCGTAGAAAAGAAAGTAGTTCTTCCCAGACATACATTAAGCGTAGGAAAAACCTTTTTGAAGAAAACGAAAATGTTTGAACCTTTGAGGTGGTCCCACAGTTAGTAAAAAATTCTGCATATTTTGTAGAGAGCTCAATAGTGTTCATGAGTTTTGAAAGATTTTTTAAGCGTTCAGAATCCGAGAAAGAAAGTACCATGTGAAAAAACACGTTTTTCAATGTTGGGAGAGAAGGAGAAGCGAAGAGTGGGGTCAAAATTACTATGAAAACTCTTCTTTTCCTCACCATAAGCATGTAAAAAAAAACATTTCGCAAGTGAGGGCATTTCGATTTTCTTAACGGGGAGTAGGATCAGAAATCCTACTCGATTCCATATTCAAAATTGATGCGAAATTGTACAGGGAGGTTTTTTTTAAGGGGTGGATGATACACTATATTTTATGCCATTTTCACTATTTATTGTTTAGGTACACGACTAGTTTCGAATTTTACTTTATTTTCAAGTTTTTATAGTATATTATATATATTACTCCTAGGCTCATAAGGTGGTGAGTTTATGATGAATTAAGTAATGTGGAATTAATTCCCCATTTTTCTATTCTATTACAGATATGTAGTATTTTTAGGTTTTCAGGATTTATAATATGACATGTACTTGTGATATATTCGAAAACGGCGGAATTTTTGTCTGTATCTGTATGCTCTTTGAAAAAATCTAGAAATCTCTAAAGATTTCTTGAAATTAATTTTGGTTTGGCTTTTGAATAAAATTAAATTTTTTGGTTTGGGTGCGTTGGTGAAGGCAGTTTTATATCAAATTTGGAAAAATAATTCTGTATTTAGTGGATGAATATCCTTCATAACTCAGTCATGATTTAGATGTTTCCTTGTCTACAATGAGGTATAGAAATTTCAAAGTTTTTACCCCATTTCAGACAAAGAAACAACCAAATATATCTCTCTGAGTTATAGAGCATATTTAACCACTAAAATCCAGAATAATTCTTTCAAATTTAATATAAAAACTGGCTATCTAACATAACCTATGAAAATTATTATTAAATTCGAAAGCCAAACTGAATAAATTAAGGAAAATCTGGAGTGTACACTGAACGCAGTTAATAAACGGCATGGTATGTAGGCCAAGCCGGTAGAGACTTCCAGACTCGTTTTAAAGAGCATACACCTACTAGACAAGAATTCCTTCGTTCTCGAACATATCACAAATACAAATCATATTATCAATTTTGAAAACCTAAAAACTCCACATATCCGTGATAGAGGAAAGAAATTGAATATCCTGGAGTATTCGGAAATCAACAAAATTGAACGAAAATCACAGTATCAAACACTGAATAACACTTGAAAATGAAATAATATTCGAAACTAGTCGTGTACCTAAACAATAAATAGTGAAAATTTGATAACATATATTGTATCATACAGATAATACAGATAACCCTGTATGTAAACGATATACTATCATATTTCATAGGAACTATATAGGCAACTAGATCAATTTCTAACTTATTTCAATTGCATTCATCCCAAAATTAAATTGAAAACAGAGAAGAGTCATTAAATTCACTTTTAAGACCTAACAATCACTCATAAAAATAAAACACTAAGGTTGATATATATCGAAAGCCACCTCCACTGATATTTGCATCCCTTATGATTCAACACAAACAAAATCTCATAAATACGCTGTGTTCAATTCAATGATTCATAAAGCTTACTCTCTGCCAATATCTGAAGCAAATATGTCCACGAAAGTGTCAACTATTAAAGAAACTAGTTAAGAACAATAGTTATCCTTCAAAGTTAATAAAAGAAATGATCAGAAGAAAATAAACGCAAAGAGCATATCATAATATTTACCCACGTATAGAATCAACTAATACAGATAAATATATTTCATTCACATATTTTGGCTCTATCAGCGAAAAGATTTCATTTCAAAACTGCATAAAAAATTAGCTTTCAAGACCCATGAAATTCTCCAAGGAATTTTCAACGAGTGAAGATTAAACTGATAAATTTAACAACAATGGAGTTTACAAGTTGTCTTGCATGAATTGTGAAGGCGTCTATATAGGACAGACTGGTCATTCATTCAAAACTGAATACAAAGAGCATCAATCAGAATTCAATTACAAGAGAAATGACGAATTCATTATCGCTTCTCATTGCTTTGAAAATGGCGATCATTTTCTACCCATAAATCAACTTCAAATTATTCATAGAATATCTGAAAGACGGAAATTAGATCCATCAAAAGTTTTGAACTGCAACAAATCCCCATTGAGATAATTTTAACAAAATGAGTTTATTTGTTCTTGTTTGCACCCCTATTAATTGTGTATCTTCCTGTTTATGTATGTATGTATTCTCAACTTTAGTTATATACTGAAGATGGTTGAGAGACCGAAATTACAATCCTGGTTTTCAATAAATCGCTTGTAATAGTATAATACATTAATTTAATTTCGTATTATCATCTGTGTCTATCAGGCTAAGGAAGAAATCATTACCAAATCTATGTAAATATTTAAAATTGTACATTAAATATCCATCTTCTGGTGCGGGACCGAATTTACCTAAAGGATTATGAGATTTTTGGCCTCCATTTCCCAGAAAGAAATTCTTACGTTCCCCTTGACATTTCAAACATCCAAAACTTTCCAAAAATGTTACTCTACATCATCATAAATTTAGGGTAGGACAAATAAGAGAAGACATATTTCCAGCCACGAAAAGCAATTACTAAATTAACTCAATTAGCTACATAAAATCGGATTAAACCATAAGCACAGCTCATTTTGCGACGACAGCGTCAATATGATCCGGTGGTAATTGACTCAAATCAAGAATGAAGGGAACCGTCTAATACAATAATAATCCTTTGAGTTCGCCGCCACGTTTGTGAGATGCTGCAGGCGATCAATGAGATGGGAACATCTCGAGGTGGCTGAACGTTCAGAATACTCAACCTCAGGATTACTATTCGCACATTTCTGGAACTCGATTTTCATCTTTGCGTTGAATGGAAGAAATGAATAAAATAAGCTTGGGATTTAGAGTGAAGGATCCTGGATAGTATTCTTAATAGGCTGGAAGAATGAGATGGGAGTATAGATCATTCTATTTCATTTCGGGTTAGAGGTGGCATTGATATGTTTTTCACTCGGTATCGCTGTCCTTTTTTAATACACACTTGTAGAGATGAATCTCTCTACAGTGTGTTCCAACGAAGGTTTTCTACTCCCTCTATTTTAAGTTGGACTAACTTTGCAGGAAGAAGCTGAGACACGTTAAGTTTTGGTAGGGAGGGATCGATTACAAATTTGGTTCGAAGTATGTCAAATCAACACCTATTATCAGCAGCACCCAAGTCAAAATTCATTACAGGGAAAGTTGATGAATGAAATATCCTTGGGTCTGTGAAATCTCTATTTAAAAGTAGTACCTTCATGAACATTTTATACCACACAGAAAGTCCAAACACAACATTGTATTCCAACGAAAATTTGCCACCGCCGCTATGTCAAGAAAGACTGAGAGTAGCGGAAAAAGCTGAGACATCTCAAATTTTGATTGGAAGGGGTGAAACTCCTCAGTTGATTTGGGTATGTTGAATCAACTATTGGGAAAGTGGGTCGAGTAGCATATATCTGGAAAGGTCTTTTAATTCTGTATTTAAAAATAGTAATAATAATATTTATATCGCCATCAAAGTGATTTCACTGAAATTACATGGCATGTCCTATTAAGTGCAGAAACAATAATTTGTATATCACAAGTTACACACATACACAACCAACCCGAAGCAAATAAACCCACTCAGCAACAAACACATATAACAATTTATTCATTTAGAAATTCTCCCATCGTGTATATAGTGTCCTCCAACAAAAATGTCTTTTGACATCATTACAAATCTCTGCCTGTTATTTGCTATTTCATATGCAGTGGCAGTTCATTGAAAAAATTGGCAGCAAGATGATTTAATCTCATTTAGGTTATGTTAATTCGATGATATGTGATGTTCAGATCATCTCTGTGCCTTGTTTATATTGATGAAATGAACCATTTGCAGCCAACCTTAATTTGTTGTCAAAAACATACTTCAAGCAGGCAAGTATAAAGACGGATGTTATGGTAAATATTCCTTCGGACCTGAACAACGCACAACTGGTAGTATATGATACTACGCACATTGCTATTATTGCTTCCTTCTGCTTCAGTAGCACTCTCTTAGCTCCAGAGCTGTGGCCCCACAATAAAACATCGTACGATGCTGTAGAATGGAAGTTGGAAAAATAAGTGAGCCTACATACATCTTTATATACTGAGCTTTATATAAGAGTGTTTCAAGTAAAGGTTCGCTCTGAGGGACATTGACATATATAAGTATTGGGTCGCGTTGAATCAATTGAGATGTATCCCAATTGGTATAGGTGGTCATTCCTATAACATTCATCTGTATCATAATTTTTAGAGCTTGTTGCATTACATAAATGGTTATAGGAATAAGATTTCCTGATACAACATACAGTATGTCGTATATGTGCAAATACAACTTCGTCAAGCTGATTTCCAGTCTGTTGGCAACAAGATTCCACAGCAGTGGAGGAAGTATCCCACTCTGAGCACATTTCTTCGTAGTCCTGATCTCCAACTTCTCTTTTAATGTTGGCAACCTTTACTCATCTGAAATGGGTCTTGTTTGCTGTCAATATACTCATAGATGTTGAAGTGCATTCCTATCCCAAGGGCTGCTTATTGTCGCCACCTTTTCTCTGTTGCAGATTAATGATATGGAAAGGCACTACTGGAGAACCTCCGTTATTCACGAAGAAACATCGAGTTTCTCCAGAAACGAACAAGCATCTATTCGGCATTACAGTCAACACCGGAGTTTGCTGTCATGACAATGTGTCGGCAATTGCCAAATCTGATTCTACTCAACTCAGTTTTCTTTTCAGACCTAAGCAGTGAGCCGTGATCTCCAGTCTCTGATTTTTCGATTTTTTCACAGATAATCCCATAACGAATGCTCTGAAAAACTGAAAGGCTTGGTTCCGGAAAGAATCCAGCGAATGGTCCAACTAGCAACGTCAAGTATTTCTTTCTATGAACATTCTTTTATTTACAAGGCTAGTGTACTGTGTACTCGCTTCCATTAAACATCTCTCCGATAAATTAGGCCCACCAGAAGCGATTGAACACACACATCATCACAAACAGCCACAGCAGTGGCATAATAGGTCACCTCCTCTCACTTTAGGAGAAAAAACTTGGTGTGAAGTGTCCTGAAGGGTCTACTCGATTCAATTCTGTCAGTAGTAGAAAATACCAAATAATTGATTGATGAAGCCTGAACTACGTGATAGTTGATATTCATAATGAATAATAAAATAAAACAAGTTACTATGTTTTAACTATCACTAATTTATTGATGTAAAGAATGACAAAATTTTTACATTGGTTGGACCGGTTTCGGACATACGTCCATTATCAACAACAAGCTAATGAAAACTGAATACTCATGTACAATACAGGAATAACCATCAATAAAATGCTAGTAGAGGTCACAGTAACTTGAATAATGGTGATTGGTAGGTAATTAAGTCTACCTGGTCGTTAAGGAGCTCAACCCTTTCTACCCTAGATGCCTTGAAAATTTCCATCGATTCAAAGAAATTGAGTTTATAAGATTTATCACAGGAATGAAGAATTTTTAGCTGTTGAAGTTCTGGAAAAGGATGATATTCATTCAGATAATGTGCAGCTAAAGCTGAATCATATTTCTGATGTAGAAATGACCGGAAATGTATTTCGTATCTAGCCTTAAAAGAGCGTCCTGTTGGACTTATATAAAAGGAATTGCACTGAGAACATGTTAACTGGTATATTCCTGATTTTTGAATTTATCTGTTTTATCTTTTGTGTTGAAAAGCAGGCCTGACAATTTTCTAACTGGTTTGAATGCAATTTGAACTTTAACAGACAAAACTCTAGCAACCTGTTCTGACGTCTTCCCAAAATATGTTTGAGACATAAATTTTTCGGGCTTTTTCTCTTGGATTGGGGATATATCATGTTGAATGTGTTGTTGCGTATTTTTCGATTGATTAAACTCTCTATTGTTTTTATATCAAAGCCGTTGTTCTCTGCTATTAACATAATGGTGTTAAATTCTGATTGTCGGTCCATGTCCTTTAAAGGCAAAGAAATCGCTCTGTGAATCATGGATTTGAAGGCTGCTTTTTTTTGAGAATAAGGGTGAAATGAATCTATGGGTATGACATTATCCCTGTTTGATGGTTTTCTGAAGATATCAATTGATAAACGGTTATTATTCTCCCGGATAATTGTTAGATCCAAGAAATTGATTTTACTATCGACTTCTGTTTCTACTTTGAACTTAATTTTAGGATGAATGTTATTAATGAAATTCAGGAAGATTTCTAGTTGTCTATTCGTTCAACATATCGGTATCAAAATAGAATATGCCTTTTCGTCAAAGGTGACGTCATAAATTTAGTGTTTTCCGAATTAGACATATAGAAGGGGACTGAAGGGTGAACCCATAGCTAAACCATTATTTTGTGAATACATCTTATTATTGAATTGAAAATAATTTTGGGTCAGGCATAAATCGAACAGAGAAATTAACTCATCTTTAGGAAGATTTCATTAACAAAGAAGCTTTTACACTCGTTCATAAAGACCCAACACCACTTATACAGAAACAACTTAGAGCAGCCGCTAATGATATGCAATCACTTTTTAGTAGCTTCGAGAGAAACAGATGGATTAAAATGAATCCTAGAAGGTGGTGTCATATACCAATAGTCCAACACAAATACTTGCTAAGCAACTAAATACCAAATTCAAATCAATTTCAGATTTTCATTCACAATATAGTATGAAATATTCATTAGAATTATCGAATGAAATAAATAATTTCCTCATGCCACCAACCGCAAAATTAATATCAATAGATGTAGATAATATGTTTTCAAATATACCTACAACAGAATGTGTCCCTTAATATCAAGTATTCTAGAGGCAAGAAATCTCAACGTGGTCTGTAAAGATGAGTTAATTTCTCTGTTTGATTTATGATTGACCCAAAATTATTTTCAGTTCAATAATAAGATATATTCATAAAATAATGGTTTAGCTATGGGTTCACCCTCAGTTCCCTCTATCTGAAATTTTCATGTCTAATTTGGAAAACACTAAAATTATGACGTCACCTTTGACGAAAAGGCATATTCTATTTTGGTACCGATATGTTGATGACATTTTAGCCTGTTTCATTGAAACGAATAGACAACTAGAAATCTTCCCGAATTTCATTTATAACATTCATCCTAAAATTAAGTTCAAAGTAGAAACAGAAGTCGATAGTAAAATCAATTTCTTCGATCTAACAATTACCCGGAAGAATAATAACCGTTTATCAATTAATATCTTCAGAAAACCATCATACAAGGATAATGTCATACCCATAGATTCATTTCACCCTTATTCTCAAAAAATAGCAGCCTTCAAATCCATGATTCACAGAGTGATTTCTTTGCCTTTATAGGACATGGATCGACAATCAGAATTTAACACCATTATGTTAATAGCAGAGAACAACGGCTTCGATATAAAAACAATAGAGAGTTTGATTAATCGAAAAATACGCAACAACACATTCAACATGATATATCCCCAGTCCAAGAGAGAAAAGCCCGAAAAATTTATTTCTCTAACATATTTTGGGAAGACGTCAGAACAGGTTGCTAGAGTTTTGTCAGATAGTAAAAAGTTCATATTGCAACAGATAAATTCGAAAATTCAGGAGTATACCAATTAACATATTTTGAGTGCAATTCCTTTTATATAGGTCCAACAGGACGCTCTTTCAAGGCTAGATACAAAGAACATTTCCGTTCATTCCTACATCAAAAATATGATTCAGCTTTAGCTACACATTGTCTGAATAAATGTCATCCTTTTCCAGAACTTTAACAGCTAAAATTCTTCATTCCTTTGATAAATCTTATAAACTCAATTTCTCTGAATCGATGGAAATTTTCAAGGCATCTAAGGTGGAGAGGGTTGAGCTCCTTAACGACCAGGTAGACTTAATTACGTGCCAATCACCATTATTCAAGTTACTGTGACCTCTACTACCATTTTATTGATGGTAATTACTGTATTGTACATGAGTATTCAGTTTTCATTAGCATGTTGTTGATAATGGACGTATGTGCGAAACCGGTCCAACCAATGTAAAAATTTTGTCATTCTTTACATCAATAAATTAGTGATAGTCAAAACATAATAACTTTTCATACTACTTTACTTATTCGTTACTTCGGGTCAGCTAGTAAGTAGAAAAAAGTAAAAATAAAGAAAACTCAACAATTACATTATATTAGAAAATAAATTTTACAAACGTTGTCGTGCTTTGGGTCAGATCTGACCCATGTAGTAAAATTATACTGAAAATGAACAAAAATGATGATAAATGGATCAATAGATTTATTAGACATATATATTTATTTCTACAGAATGACTATTTAATTTTATAAAATTATAATTTTGAATATCTAATATAAATAGAATATACTATGTTGTTGATAATATGTTGTTAAAATATTCTTATGAAAAGAGACAGAGCAGTAATTAAAAGAAAATGTGAATAAAATTATATCTCATCACAGTGGGTACATAGAACAATTGTATTAGAATGTTTTGGCAAAATCACATAAAACCCAAAAGCTAAAATTCTTCATTCCTGTGATAAATCTTATAAACTCAATTTCTTTGAATCGATGGAAATTTTCAAGGCACCTACCAAGGCACCTAGGGTAGAAAGGGTTAAGCTCCCTAACGACCAGGTAAACTTAATTACGTACTAATCACCATTATTCAAGTTACTGTGACCTCTACTAGCATTTTATTGATGGTAATTCCTGTATTTTACATGAGTATTCAGTTTTCATAAGCTTGTTGTTGATAATGGACGTATTTCCGAAACCGGTCCAACCAATGTAAATATTTTGTCATTCTTTACATCAATATATAAGTAATAGATAAAACATAGTAACTTGTTTCATTTTATTATTCATTACGAATATCAACTATCGCGTAGTTCAAGCTTCATCGATCAATTATTTTATGATTCAATTATAACCTAAATTGCATACCCATTTACAACATCAGGTCAGACTTCCACTTACTCATCTATTGTTAATTGGTATCAACTTTTAGAAAATACCACTTTGATGAAATGACTATTTGCCAAGATAATCAGAATCAATCCCTTAATCTTCAAACCATTAAAATATTGTAATTTGAAATAAAAGTTTCAGTGGAATAAATATCCGCTGTTTTGTTTTTCCTCTCACGTGTATAAACAAATTCATGCTTGATATTCTGCGAAAATATTTCGAAATGATGAAAAGTTTTTTTCTATTTACTGACTTCGCAGGTATTGTTACAAGACCATAAGATATTTTAAGCATGTAGCGTTCATATATGGCAGTTCTAGCCATTTCCACTTTCCCCACTGGATAACGTCGCGACTAGAGGCAACGTGTGGAATTTCCTCTCGTACGTGCTTCGAATCATCGAACCATGTTCGTCCTGCAATATTATTACATAACGTGTTTACATTTTATTGCCAATATTTCCGACGGAAAGCGATACGTTCAAATTTACAGAGCGAAATTTCCGGAGTTCAATTATTAGATTCTATGAATATTCATAGGACAGGGCCCGTCTATCTGTGATATTGCAAAAGAACTGATGAGATTATGAGATTTGCTACGTTTTCACGCAATTTTCTGGGATTAGAGACTTCCTGATGAAGTCTATTGCATTTTACTGAATGTATTACAGAGGGAAGTGATGAAATTGATTTTATTATGCATGTTAAAATATTCTACGTTTTATTTACCATCTTGTTCTGATTCTCGTAATTAGCATTGACTTTGATAAGGTCCTTCTAGTCGTGTGTGTCTTCGAATGTTGTTATCTGGGTGTCCTCATTAGTTTGATGGTGCAGTGCTCGAGTACTTTTGTATATATACAGGGTGTCTACTATAAAAGGTGACAAACTTCAGTAGGTGATGGTATAAGTCATTTTCAACATAAAATGTTTCATAACATTTTGTTGAAAAGTAGGTAATTATCAAGTTATTTAACACTTCTTGATTTTACGAAATTTTTGTTCTCTATAAAACAAGAATATCTCTGTTACTCTTATAGCTATATCAAATCTAACCTAATCTAACCATACCAACGGAAGAAGAATTGAATTTGCTATAAGATAGGTGAGTATAATGTTGGAAAAATTTTGTATACGGGGTGTTGTGAAAGGCTAAATGGAAAGATTGTGAAATGAACAAAATTAGTGGTATCTTCTTGTTAGCTGCACCACTGAAAACTGATCGATGAATTGCTGTTTTTTTTTGGTGAAAACTACTACATTTAACTGGCTCTCAAATGGTGTATTAACTTTTGAGCTAACCATTTTCTTTTCTAGCAATATCATGGGTAAGAGTAATAAGAACATAACATTCTAGAACGCAAATATCTTATATTACTTAATGAAACATGTACAGGAACTCTTTCTTGAATGCACTTAACACATCTTTTTCTTCTATCAACTACTCTTTAAAGTTCAATGTGTTCATAAGTTTTCAATGAGGGCTTATGGGTGGCCTGAATCGACCCATCCATTTCTCTCCAAATCTCTCAGTCATCTGGTTCTGAACCATTCTAGAATTATGAGCCGGACAGCCGTGCATTTGAAACCAAAGGTGATGCCGAGTAGCTATAGGCATTTCTTCCAGAACGTTCATTATTTCATTATTTAATAGATTCGAAAATTTGTTTGAATTGAGACGATCGGGAAGTATAACTGGCCCGACAAGCTGACCTTAACCCCAACCACACATTTACTCTAATCTCGTGCTGAGAGTGTGAGACATCTTCTGTATCCCCTATATGGAAATTTCTCAAATTTATCATACTAACTTTGGTGAAAGTTGCCTCATGCGTCCATAGAATTTCATCTGATCCCCAATCCTGTAATTTATTCATGTACCACCTACAAAATCGCAACCTCACCTCACTATCCACTGGTGATAGGTCTTGAATCAAATGGTAGAGATATAAATTATTTTGCTTGAGAACTCTATGAACCGTGGAGTGATGAAGTCTCAATGTAGCACCAATTATCCGAGTACTTGTTGTAGGGTCCTCGCGAACAGCCTGCAATATTGCAGGTGCTTGTCTCCATAGCGGAGCATTTCCACCACCTTCTCTAATTCAAGTGATTCAAGCCATCTGTGATTTATTCTTTTACGATTCTTTTTCTGATTTTCTTCTTCTTATCCGAGATAAATTAATTATTCCTAGTTTCTTGAACATTCAATATCCAGATGTTATTTATTTATCGGTTATTATTATTGAAAAGTCATTTGTTTAATTGTTTAGACGCTACGGTGGAACCAGCTCATTTGTGATCGAAGAATAAGAGAATTTAATGTTCTTACTCTTACTCTTACCCATGATATGGCTAGTAAAAACATAGTAAGCTCAAAAGCTGATATATCGTTTAAAAGCCGGATGAATGTAGTAGTTTTTCCATAAACGAAACGGCTACTTATCGAACAGTTTTCAGTGGTAAAGCTAACAAGAAAATACCACTAAATTTGTTCATTTCACAATTTTTTCATTAAGCCGTTTACAACACCCGGTATACAAAATTTTTCACCATTAGTACTCACCTATCTTATAGCAAAGTCAATGCTCTTTTCGATGGTATGATCAGATTTGATGTTGCTGTAAGAGTGACAGAGATATTCTTGTTTTTGTAGAGAGAAGCAAAAAATTTCGTAGAATCAAGAAGTGTTAAATAACTCGATAATTATCAACTTTTAGAAAAACTGTTATGGGACATTTTTTATTGCAAATAACTTGTACTACCTCCTACCGAAGTTTGGCACCTTTCATAGTAGACACCCTGTATAGTAACTAATTGCTCAATATTCGGGAATGGATTCTCTTTGAGAAAAGATAACTGTATTCTGTACTCGAGTACTTTTTTCATGAAGTAACTGTATTCTGTACCCATGATTACAAAATGTTCTCATGAGTACAGTTTGTTACCATGAGTATAATAATCGTACCATAAAATTTTTAATTTGCTGGGGCAATTCTGCTCTCAGCAATTTTGACCGTTATAAACAAACGATTCATAGATATCTTAACTTTGAATTCCACAGATGCAATTATAGCATCTGTTTTATGTCCTCAATTCAAACTGAGATGGTTCAGTTGCATAACGAAGTCGAGTATATCAATTGAAGACATAAAAATTATCATCACGAGTGCTAGAAATATTGCTTCAACCTCACCCGGAGAGGAGAGATGATGATTTTTTCGACTTCAATGAAGACTACAACAGAGAAAATTCCAGTTCCGACAGATATCCTGTTCAAAATACAACACCTGTACGAAAACTGAACTAGAGCTTGTCAAATATTTAAATGACAACCAGAAGAATTTTCAAGTTCAACACAATGGTACCTTCGTGAGCACTAGGTGACGATAATTTCGAGAAACTAGTTTTACTGAATGCAAATTATACAAGTATTTCCGAATCAGTTCAGTGAGCATGTCTATGCTGTTGTGACCAATTTTTGTCTTCATTTCAAATTTCAATAAAATTAGTATTTTCATTATGTCTCTCATTTGTTAGTTGAGTACCTTTCATATCATAACAATGAAACTTGATATTTTGATTCACTGATATTCATTAGCCACTGTTAACCCATTATAATGATACAGAACAGTAATAACTAAGCTTCACCAACACAAAAAAGGTTAGAGAAAGAATTCTGTGCTCACAAGAGTATTCATATAAGTATTCGAACAAGTACTCAAGTTCAACTGTAATCAGTACTTAATTACTTTCTCACGATAGTAATCGAGTACAGTATTCGGATATTATTTTGAGCAAAAAATTGTACTCATACTTGAATCCTTTTATTTTTGTACTCATCCCAGCACTGTACCTATGATATCATCTTTTGATGTTTTTTCTGCATCTGACGTGATATTTATTTATGTTGCTGAAACACTTGAATAGAAGTTAACAATAAATCAGCTTACAAAATATCGATGCAATATTATGATAATAAGGAATCAGACTATGTTTTATACTATCACTAGAGATTTATTGAAAATCAGGATTCCAATTTCGGTCTATCGATTATTTCTGCTGGCAACAAGTACTGAACTAAAGTTGAAAATACATACATACATGAACAGGTACATAAAAATGAATAAGGGTGCAAACAAGTGGTAATAAACTGATTATGATAAAAGCAGGTATTATTTAAAGATATCAAATATATACTGATCGTTTCGAAGACTATATCTATAGGGAGTTTGTTGTGGTTGAAAATATGAATGAATTCTAAGAAATCTAATTTTGGTATTCCGTGAATAACTTGAAGTTGATCTATTGGTGAAAATTATGGCTATGTTCGATACAATGTGAAGCGTATGATTGTAATCTGATTGATGCACTTCGTAGCTAGTTCTGGATAAACGATCAGTCTAAACCATATAAATGCTTTCACAATTCATACAATTGGTCCCTAGTGTATGGAGACAAGTTTTTAGTTGCATACATCAACACTCTTATGATCTCTTAGTGGAAAAACAATTTTCTTCCGTTCAAGAATACCCAAAACCTATTTTACGGTTGAAAAAGTGAAGTTGGTGAAATTCCGCTTCAAAATCATCGAACTCAAACAGCCTGTATATAAAGAACATCTGAAACAAAGAATTTAGACTCAAACGGACACACACAAACACACACACTATCCCTTCGCATTACAATTCAATGTTGTTTTCATTAAAAAAAAATTTCCTAAAAAATAATTTTTTTTGCAATATTCGGCCATTCATGAGATACCCTGTGTACTCAAGGAGATTCACAGTTGTGAGATCTCTAGCATAAGAACGCTCGAAGTGAAGATTTTAATAAATTCATGCCGTTTTGTAGTTCTCCATTGAAAGAATACTGAATTATTTCATTATCTTTTTCACGATTTTTTATGTTCCGCCTTGTATAGAAAGACAGGTCTTTTAATGCATTCATCAACACTTTTATCACTTCCCAGTTGAAAAAATTTTTTTTTTTCGTTCAAAAATACTCTGAACGAAATTTACAGTGGAAAAAAGAGGAGAAAAATCCGCTTCAAATACCATCAAACTTAAACAGCCTGTACCTCAGAAACGAATCCATTGAGGTATGTTTTTTATTACAGAATGCAATTTTTAGTGCATTTTGTGCGTGGTCTTTTATGTACTTGTGATTGTAATTCCTATATGGTTATTTTTTATTGAAATTTTATTCAGGCAATTAGTAGAAGTTGTTGTCGAAAGCAGAGAGAGTACATTAGTTTGTTGGCTTCATTTTCCCTTGATTAACACTTTTCCACTTTGTATCAAGTGTGCAATTTAGAGATTCATTCAGTGCAGAATATCTAATATTCCATCCACTTGCCACGCGTCAGTGTTTCACAGCGGACATGGCAATGGGAAGTAAAAGCTGGAAAAAGAACAATTAAAATGGGGAAATATTGTCTACGGGAATTCCTCGGGAAATGGGCGAGACTGGCATAGCATTGCAGGAACCGCATATTTCAACCTCAATAAATAACAGGCCAACATTCGCTGTATGCGAGGTGCGGCCAATATTAATTATTTTATCTAGCGCATCGAAAAATTTAATATCCGGGTTCGTGCTTGCTCTCGTGTGTGTTTAGAATATATTTGGGCTGACTTCTATCGAAGGGCGGTTGCTAGTTCATAAGCTAGGGTTTCTGGGGTTAGAGGTTTAGTAATTTTGTGTATAAATATGTTTTAGGAACCACATGGTTTGTAAAGAACAACATCTGCCCGATTCGGAGCCATATTTCATTCGATTCGTAATAATGCAGATCATTGACAGGTTACAATCATGTCTTGTTTGTTATTTGACTTTGTGTTTACTAATAAATAAAAACTCTTCCAACCTAACATTTCATTAATACTTCACTAAGAAAAAATAACCTACTCAAGCGCCCTCCAGGAAGAAAATTATTAATTATTTGAATGAATATATACAAAACTTTAAGTCAAAATCATCTACTGATAACACTTTAACAGTTACCTAATGAATCAAGATCATTTAAACTTGTAGCAATCAGACCAATTCAAAGTTCCATTTAAATCTACATGGTTAGGTTTCGAAAATTATGACACATTTAAATGCCTATTGTACAGGGTGACCCACTTTGTGTATGCACAAGTCGAGGTAAAAGTCGTAAAGAGAACAAGGCACATTAAAAAGAGGAACACTCATATCTAAAAACTGTTTGGCATCATATATCACATTACTAATTAAAATCTTCTTAAAAATATTTTTGAATTTAGCATCGGACAAAGAAAGAAACACTAAAGGCAACTTGTTATAAAACTTAACTGATTGAAAATCTGTGATCTGCTCAACCTGTATAGAGGAGTGCGTATGTCATCTTTGTGACGAGTATTATACGAATGGATATCACCATATTTGGACCAGCGAAACGTGTTTTTATGTGAATACAGAAGACACTCCAATATATATAAAGTGCAGGAAGGGTTGATATATTTAAATTCTTGAATGAGTTCTTGCAAAAGTCAGTATACTTGAGGTTGGCAACAATCCGAATTACTCTTCTCTGTAACCTGAAGAGCCTCCCAATATTACCGTAGTTTCCCCATAACAAAACTCCGTATCTAAGGTGGGACTCGCACAGTGAAAAATAAGATAAAGAATTTGGTGATACATATACTATTGAGGAACCGAAACCAAGAAAACCCAAAATTTTGGTTGAAGGTATCGAAGATTTGGTAATGAATAAAAATGATGAGGAGATTATAGCAGCAAAAGTTAAACAGAATGAATTGATGAATAAACCTGAAAAATTCGAAATTGTTAGAAGGTTCTGATCAAAAAGAAAAAGAAACTATGGCAATATTGTAATAGAAGTAAAAAAAGATATTTATGAGGCAATGAAACAACTTGAAATAATTAAGATAGGTTGGAGGAAATGTGAATCACATGATTGTTATGATATTTTTAGATGTGTCCGATGTGCTTCCTATCATCATTTTGCAAAAGATTGTTCAGGTGAAATAAAATGTCGTTGTGCTTCCAGCTATAAGACAGAAGAATGTAAGTCAGGATAAATACAATGTGCTGCATTCATAAGGTTCAAACATAGAAAATAAAATTAGAAACTGATCATGCAGCATATGATATTAGGTGTCTTTGTTACAGAAGAATTGTTCATGCCATTGGACAGAAAATAGATTTCACTGATTAGCAAGTAAAGAAAGTGGGTAACTGTATTGTATACTTAAACTGTGAGTGCTGAATGTGAGACACAATCAAACGCCTTGATCAGATCAAGAAAGACAGACAGAGAAAACAACCCCTGTTGAAAACAGGAATAATCTTTGCAACTTGGGAAAACGCCTTCAGAAATGCATCTATTTATCAAGTCAGTAAGCGGATGAATTATATTATTGACATTCCTTTTAATGAGTACAGTTGAGAGACTAAATCTCAGATTTACTATTTTTCATTTTGCGGACATCATCCCTCGCAGTGTTATGAGACACCTCTGAAAAGGAAAAACTCAATTCCTTAGGAACACTCTTCATAAAATAAATCGTACTCGTTCTTATTAATAGGCTGTAAAGAACCTATGATTTCGTGAGGAATTGAAAAGCAATACCTATTATAATCATTCACATCAATTAGCGAACTATTTTTATTTTTATTAATTTTCCTTTTACTATTGATTTTAGATCACATGGTTTTGTTTTTATTTCGTGATTGCAAAATCAATTCATCTTTTTTCTTAATTTTAGCCTTGTTTAATTAGAATTTATAATTGAGTTTCAATCGTAGTTGTCCCAGTTGTTCAGTGTTATATTTGTAATAAAGTTTAGAAATAAGATTTAAATTCTTCCTCGTGCTTCTCAGTTCCTCAGTATACCAACCAAATCCTAAAACGCATCATTGATACCAACAGTTTCAATGTATACTGAAGCCATCTTGGCAACTGTTGAAAATGAAAAAGAAAATGAGTGACACGTTGTTCTTCATCTGGAGAAAATGAGGCAGTTGAAATCAGCATCCTGCGTCCATAATTTGTTTTCGATATATCAACTCCTCATGAGTTTCAGTATTTTCCTGAATTCCACATCTTACAGGCACTTTTTCAAGTAGAATGCAATGAAGAATTGGAATTTTCATGCAGCGAAATCATTGAATTTATGAATATATCTATGCTGCATTATAGTCAAATTCATGCGTAACTTATGTGTTTTTATGCAATGGAAAACGAATACCAAAAACAGTTTGTTGTCTAACGTCAACTAAACAACAAAACCGAATCGCCAGTGATGTTCATTATTGCGATTGAATAATCCGTAACTGGTCACCTTCACTTCATCAGTCCATATAGAGAATACTGATGGAACTCGGTATTTTCTCCCACCATCGGCAAAATTCTAGCCGTCGTATATAGTGCCCTAGCTGAAGAAAGTGATATCTCATCTTATAAGATCGAAACTCATTTTTCTGAGAATTCTTAAGTTTATCTCTGTGCTTCAAGTAATCAACCAAATGTTTATGAGATTATAATTCAATCTTTGGAATATAGAATTGTGTCAAGACAAAGAAGAGAATAATTTCCTGGAGCTTCATCATTGAAAACATTTAGAATGTTTTGCGGAAATACGTAACAGTCTACTAGATGAAACCAAAGAATGTTCAGAAAATCGTTATTTCTGGAGAAATTCATATGTTTTAAGAAAGAGTATATCCCAGTAGAAGAGTCGACATGCGTTCTATCGCGAAATCCTTTTTTCCTTGATAACATCATTGGGGTGATCAAAAGATAAGCGTGTTTTTTCACATTCGATTAATTCTTTTCTCAAAGTCTGATTGCTTAGAATTTTGAGAAAAATTCATGAACACTGATAACCTCCTCACGTAACATGCTGGTATAGTTTCAACGACTTTTTGTTCAAGTTGTTGCAAAGTATTTCTGTTACTACGAAAACATGGGAAAACTGGTTTTTTGCATTTTAGTGGGGAAAAATTCAATTTTTCACGTCTGTGTATGCAGGCAACAGTAATAATAGTACAGTATTATAATATCCTCATATCATTATATCCAACTGAAGATTTTTCATCAGAAAAATTCTTCACTGATAATTTTCAGATTTTTGCTATTAATCTTACTTTTTTGCTGCTTCTAGTGCGAAAATACTATGAAAATAGTCTAATACAATAATATCCTACAAACTTGAGAGCCAAGAAAATCATTCAACTCCCAAAAACCTTTTTAGTAAACAATTTTAGTTATTTCTGCCATTCGTCTTAGTTTCCGCAAAACTACGTATTTCCGTTCAAATTCAATTGTTTATAAAACCACTATTCCAAATTGGAACAATCAATAAAGAAGTTAATATCGGGTGGTGAAAGAAAACTAGACTCTTATAGCTTTTTTAGGTTTTTAGGTTATGGTTCTAATAGCAGTTTCAACTTACTCTTATTTCGCCGAATTTTCGTTAAAATACTTTGTATCATCGACATAATTCATTTATTGCTGTTCTACAATTTCCCCTAATATAGTAGTATCAACATAGTGATATCAATGAATAAAATGAAATACTGAAACATGTTCAATTGGTTTTGTATAGAAACTTGAGATATTGGCACTTAAATGCCAATCTTTGTTTCCTCCTCTTGTTAGAGAAGACGGAAGTATAGCATCATCTCCGAACACTTCTCTTTGCTCTCTTGTTCTCAAAGAATTCTGTGTTAGATTCATCTAATGCAATACCATCGAACATTGCACCTACATATTTTTCCATGGCAGAAATCATGTTCAGAGTTCGCACTGTGAGACGGGCTTTCAAGCAGCTGCAAGAAGACAGTTGATCTAGACAAAATACCGCCAATCGTCCTGAGAAACTGTGCTCCCGAACTGGCACCCATGATGAAGAGAGTCATGAACGATGAACTCATCAAATATCTTGAGTTGCAGCGAATTATTAACGACCGTCAGTATGGTTTTCGCAGGCAAAAGATTGACAGGTCACTCATGTTTATACATCAACGATGGAAAAGCATGGGAAATCTAGAATAATAGCCTTCGACATCTCTCAAGCCTTCGATAGGATTTGGCATGCAGTCTTGTTGAATGAACTTGCTGCAAATGAGCTTCGAAAAATTGCGGGGTTGGATAAGTAGCTTTCTTTCTAATAGATCAATACAAGTTGCGCTCGACGGTATACCATCTGATTGTTTCTAGTTGCAAGCAGGAGTACCTTTAGGAGCCATTCTCTTGGCATCCTTGTTTCCGTTGCAGATAAACGATCTTATGTCATCTACAGAGAACTAGATCTTCGGTTTCTCAGACGATTGTACCCTGGTTTCATCTCTCAGTAGTCTGCGGCTGATTACAGCTGAGGAATCTCAGCGTCGGATATGTCAACAAATTAATAACTTAAACTCTGACTTAGAGAAGATATTGAAGTGGGGTCAGTTGAACCTGGTGTGCTTAAACGCGAGCAAGACGCAAGGAACTACGTTTTCTAGATAGGTCCACGCTAGGAACCCTCCTCTAACGATGCAAAGCCAACAAATTGCATCCAAAGATTCGATGCACCTTCTCGGAATAACGGTCAACTCTGGGTTTTGCTAGCATGAACATGTATCAGCAATAGCTGATTCTGCATCTACTGCAATTTTATGAGAATTGGTTTCTCATGCTGATGTCGATCCGGGAATCGGTTTTGATAAAGATAATCATCAGCTTCACTTATATTTCTGCTTTCAATGAAACAAGAAATCCTATCATTCCTCTCATCGTTTCTGTATTCCATTTCAAAGAATGATATCACCAAACAGAAATAACACTGGTTCTGTATCGAGAATTCATCTCTGTGATCTTTCCATAATCACAGATTGATTGTTTGTTTGTTTGTTTTTCCTTCGTGCTCTATTTGTGCCTTTTCGACTAATGACACGTCGGGTAATTCTGTCACCTCACTAACCCGGAAAAGTTGCCGAACCCCTCTGGTGTCGAGGGAAGGTATTTATAATGTCCAACACATCTTTGTTAGACAGGACCGACAGCTTTCGTTCTCCTTCGAAATATGGACACTTAAGCGATTCCCAAATCACAGATTGATTCTACTGATATGCCCATGGAGAGTTATTTTGCGAATAGCAAGATTCCCATATCATAACGAGTAACTTTTTCTGAAAAATACGCCATCATAATCTTATATATTTTCAGAAAGAAATAAAAATGTTCCACTCAACGCGACCAATTTTGCTTGAGGGTTATATTAAAATATTGCAATATTATAGCTTGAAAAGTGTTGGATAGAAACATTTTCCGATTGCATTCTATTCGAAAAAATGTAGAAATATTTTTCAAGAAACTTATTCAGCATCTGAAATATGGTTATTTGGTCAAATACCAGAAAATTGGAAATTCCGAAATAACTCGACAAAAAAATGAGCCTCTAGAATCAAGGTCGAGAAAAATGGGTCATTTTTTGCTCTCTGCAAGTTTTACATGATTGCCGCACAAAACCATCGAACTTGGTTCAGCCTGTACTTTGGGAAATGACCCTAAATAACAATTTTCCTGAATCCAAATGATGAATGAATGATGATTTAGGTCAGGTTAGATTTCTCGCATGTACCTCATATGATAGGTATGATTATTATAAATTCTATTCCATTTTTCGTAATTTCGTTAAAATTGTTAAATAATTTCAATCCACAGCGAATTGAAAATATTCGACTCGTACAAAAACATTGACATGTTCACAGTCATCAACTAATAACTTTCCAAATCCATTTCTTAATTGTATTGAAGCACTCGAGGGAAATCAGCGAAAACTCTCGATAATCGAAAAAAAGGAGAATTGTATATCTTTCTTCTTACGAATTTCATCCAACCCTGGGTCCGTCATCTTGAGATCGATAAAGGGAATTCAGGGAACTAAGTGATTCCTTCTTTTCTACTAAGCTCTTTTACCAACAGTCTTATTGCATATAAGAATCTAGTGCCCGAAAAGGAACTCCTAGTTGATAACCTTTAAAGAACATTTGCATTTCTGTTTAGCGGAAAAATACGTCAAACCGAGTTTATGAGGGCCTGAGAGACGGCACTAAAATATAAAATCAGCAGTTCCTTTCGGCATTTCAAGATTTTACTGTTCCATTTGAATAGTCAATTCATAGTATTCTAGGATTCAATCTTTCATTTCCTTCAACTTTACGATTTAAGAAGCTTCGTGCTTTCAATATTCTTTGACACACACTCAAATTGATATACTCCTTATTTTATTTCAGAAAGCCACTCAGCTTATGTAATGAATTTTTCTTAGAAATTAATGGCAACAATCATAGCAAGTCCTTATTCGATCACTGACAGCTGCGGTTAGTACGTGAATAGATGACCGCTTTGAAAGGCCCGATTCTATGAAACCATGTAAAGTTTTATGTTAGTTGACAACGATTCAACTTCAGCAATACGTAAACATTGAATCAATTTGAGTTCAGTTGTATAATTCTTTGGCTCGATTATATGAAGCGATTCTAAGTTCTATGTCAGTTGTCAACGAATCAACTCTAGCAATTAGTTAACATTTAATCTATTTTAGTTAAATTGTATAACGCTTTGTTTACTTCTTGTCAACTGACATGAAGTTTACGCAGAGTTGACATAGAACTGTGACTTTTCGTCCACCTACCTAAAGTTGCTACTAATATTTGATAATAGAACGTCAATGTCATTTATATATCTTTTCACAACCGCAAGTATGATATTAAATTCGTGAGGCTTTTTTGGGGAATAATCCGAGGGGATAACAGTAGTTTGAACCGGGCGGAGAAGAAGAAACAATCGCGGCATCCGGCCCCCGCGATTGTTTTTTTTTTTCCAAAGGAGGGGGATCTGAGGAAGGTCTTTGCCAAATTTGGAGCCCCTAGCTCCAACGACTGAGCCCTGAGGATTCTTCGAAAATTTTCGCCGGAACGGTCTTTCGGAAGGCGATCGAAACGATAGACCGAGCAGAAATTACCAAAGAAAGCCCGAAAAAGCGAAAATATCTCTCCGATTTTTCGCGAGTGGAGGGGATGATTTCGTCGGACTTATATGTCTATACAAATTTTTCCATCGCGTTCGATCGTTTCAGAATCTGGACAAGAAGCAAGCCTCTAGTTTCGCATGTGTATACGCAATAGTTTAATTTCCGTTAAACTACGGGAAAACTGTGAAATTTGCGATTCAACAAAGGGCTATCGGCGGGTTTTTGCAAAATTCTGCTCCATTTTCCTCATTCCGAATATCTCTGACGGCCAGAAATTAAATAAATTAATGAAAGTCGAGCTGTCAAAATAAGGGGTTTTCTTTCAACTATCCTACTTATAGGGGGTTACAGGAAATATTCGGGTGTCGAACCCTTCGATCTAATTTTCGAATTTGGAACAATTTTTGAGACCTACAATTTCGGGATAAAGAGCGGAGACACGAGGGCGGAGCCATTCACCTCTCCTACTGTCCCTTAGATCGCTATTCCAGCTCGGTCGGCAGTCAATCTCATAAACGGGTCAAAGTCGATGTCTCCGGCACAGCTGCTTATTTCCTCGGACTTTGTATTCCTGAAGTTGACCTTACCAACGTATAAAACTTATCTCTCTCTCTCTTCTGAATGAAAATAGTGACATAAAAATAGTTAGTAATTTCAGCGTTTCCAACATAATTTCGGCACTACCAACATCTATAATATAATGCTCTCTCTCTTCTGAATGAAATATTCCTGTTGCAGACATCATTTCATTTAGTCGTATAGTCGATCTGTCAGATTAAAGAATTCCGAATTTTATTTCAATGAAAGGTTTAACGAAACTGATGATAAACTTTTAGAGGTAGGTTAAAGTAGTTTGACATTTATTATGTCCATTTTTGTATATACAGGGATATCCACCGGGACCATCCGTTGAAAACTTTTTGAGTTCCAATTACAATATCGGGCTGAAAATTTATACGCGGCCATAATTAGCGATTTCCAATTGAAGTGAAATATTTTCGAAGTGGTACCATTTCCGGTTATACCGGAAGTGGGTCATCACTTTGTTATTTCAGATGGCAATCTACCATTTTTATTATACATCTAGAACCGACATTTGAGCAAGGCATAAAATACCCAAGTTGTTGGAACTTATCTGCCAGAACTTTTGACAGATCTAATTATTTTTGTTATAAACTCGATTTTTAGGAACATTTGAAAAAATTGTAGCTCGTAGATCTTTTGCACTACAGACACAATTTTTGCTTGGGTGGATAGGAGAAGAAATCAAGGAATTTTTTAAGCAGTCTACACATGTCGGATGTTTTGTATGATTTTTTCAAACAGCAATAACTCAATTTTCTCAAATGGCACGTGCCAATTTTCATATCGCCATCAGATGAAGCGTCAAATTTCAGATGGAATTGTATCAGCATTCACTTTACCCATCTCTAATAGAAATAATTTGGGAATATATTGAATTTTGATGCTTTTGCGAGAACTAACAGAGAATGCTTTGAAATATTTGAATCAAGTAGCTGAACTGGCTACGCTCACCTGACAGGTGCCTGTCACTTCGTTCATTCGAATTTGATATTTCAACAAGAATTGTTGGTAATTTGAAGTGAAAATTTTCGAAAAACACCAGATTGATAATAAAATGGTTGATTATTCAAACGAGGATATGTTTAATCTCCTTTTAATTAATGGCGAATGTCAAAAAGTGGTGGATAGAACTTGCAGGCAATTCAATAACCAATTTCCAAATTTGGCGCCTATGAGTAGAACAAAATTTCGAAGGATTAGAAGCAATTTTCTGCAATTTGGAGGAACAAAATACATAGAAACTAGAAGAAAACCAATTCTCGAGGTCGACGACAATCAAATTAATACGCTAGCGTATTTTCGTGCCAATCCACATGCGTCCATTAAGTCAGCATCAATGGATATTGGATTGAGTTATACTTCCATTCAAAGGATCCTCAAGAAACATAACATGCACCCGTATTCTTTTATCAGACTACAAAAATTGAAACCAACTGACCTTCCTAAGCGGCTAAATTTCTGTGAAAATTTATTAATTCGGCTTCAAGAAGATGAGACAATTCTGCAAAAAATTATATGGTCTGATGAAGCCAAGTTCAATGAAAGTGGAATAACCAACAGGAGAAATCGACATTTTTGGGCCACAGAAAATCCACATTTCATTGAGGTTATTGATTTCCAAAATAAATTCAGCGTGACGTTTTTGCAATTTTAATGAATGATTTGTTGGCTTATCACATTTATGAGGAAAATCTTAATGGACAAAGATACCTGGAAATTTTGAGAGGAACATTAGCAAATTTTTTAGATGGATTACCCCTTAATATTCTGAGGGATTGCTATTACCAAATGGATGGTGCACCAGAACATAAAACACGAGCTGTAGATTGGCAGCTAACAGAAATGTTCGAGGATAGATGGTGGGGTAATCAGGGACCAAATTTATACCCTCCGCGTTCTCCGGACCTGACGCCCCTTGATTTTTATTTATGGGGCAAAATCAAGAGTGAAGTATATCTTATTCCTTTAAGAAGTAAAAAAGAGTTTTTAGAGCACATTCAAAATGCTTTTCGTAATATTGATCCTGAGGAAACTAGGAGGAAAACTCATCATGTTGTTATACGAGCTGTCATGTGTATCGAGCAAAATGGGGCCCATATTGAACATTTATTCAGATTGTAAATAAGTTTTCTAATATGACGTTTGCTATCATTTATTCGTATTAATGTAATTATCTTCGATGATTAGTTTTCGCTTAATTCCTACAATTTTATTCATCCGAATTGTAGAAAATTGCTTCTAAAGCTTCGAAATTTTATTTCATCCATATTGAATTGCCTGCAATTTCTACCCACTACGTTTTGACATTCTAAAATGAATTAAAAAAGATTAAATATATTTTCGTTTGAATAACCAGTGGTTTTATTCAAAATGTGTTGTATTTTTTGGATATTTTCAATCTGAAATAACGACAATTCTTGTTGAAATATCAAATTCTAATGAACGAAGTGGCAAGTACATTAATTTTAGGCACCTTTGAGGTAAGCGTAGCCAGTTCAGCTACTTGATTCAAATTTCAAAGCATTCTCTGTTAGTTCTTGCAAAATCATCAAAATTCAATATATTCCCAAATTATTTCGGATATATAAGAGATGTGTATAGTACATGCTTATACACTTCCATCTGAAATTTGACGCTTCATCTGATGGCGATATAAAAATTGGCACGAGCAATTTGAAAAAATTGAGTTATTACTGTTTGAAAAAGGCCAAATTAAAATAAATCATACAAAACAACGCAATGAACATTTGACATGTGTAGATTGCTTAAAAAATTCCTTGATCCTTCTTCTATCCACCCAAGTCGAGTCCCTGTAGAATTTTTGAAATTTTTCCTCAGTTTTAGTCACGGCTTTTGACGTGAAAAGTAATGCTTAATCAATACATGAAAATTACTTTCTTCCATTTTCGTAAAAATTCACGAAGTTGTCTGCTTTGAACGGCATCAAACACCAACTGAACGACGTAGGTTGCTCAAAATTAGAAAGTTGCCCATTGATAGATTACAGTCAACGACAGCACTGATACATTTGAAGTTACTGCGCGGGAAATATTCCGGAACTCGTGGAGTCCGGAGTTAAGCTGGGACATTCGGCTGGGCGAATGCCCTTAACATCCAGGTTGGCATATAATTTTCAATTTTAGCACTGAAAAGTGCAAATTTCCTCAATTATCCTCGTATATGTATTCGAAATCAATGGACTGAAAAATTCCGAAAATTTATTATTAGTCTATTAGACCTAAATTGTCACCATTACTTAATCTTTTTAGTTGTCAAGTGACACTTTCTGTTTGGATATTCCTCACATTTGGTTGAGTATTTGGTTTTACCGAATGTACTACTTATGTGTGGTTAAACGCGTCATAAGTTTTTCGATATAAAGAAAATTGGAACAAGATGGTTCAATTCAATTAAAAATTTCTGTCAATTTTCATCGAGTAAGTATCCCCAATCAAATTATCAATATAATTCTATATTTCCCGCATAAATATCAGACAGAAACGACATCAATTGCAACTCCATGGCTGCCTATCGTCACTGTGTGCTAGTGGAGCCTAGGACTTAGGCTAGTTTAGTACTCGAAGCTTGATAACTTTCATTCGACATACCGAAAGATGCTACGAAAACTTACAATGGTTTGTTGTCACTATTTATAATATTTCAATTTTTGATACAAGATGCAGTTAGACGATCTGAAAAACATTGTTGTTTTTTTATAAAGCTCCAAATTCTGACAGCAGTCAATTCAATGTTTTTCTTTGTATAAGTAACATTAAATCATTCATTATGCAACGTTAAATCTTCAGATTTTCCATCTAACTGTTGAATTTCCACAACTAAAGAAAGAAAACAATTATACCCGTGCCTACAATAAAAAAACGCACTCGGCGCTGGTTTTTATCCATAGCGTTGTACATTCGAAAATTTATCCCGAATTAGTGTATTTCCCAACAGAACAATGTGCCCTAATTATCGCTGTGCCACAAGCATGACAAATTCAAAATTTAAACCATCCATCCCGTCGAAATGTTAATGGAATTCGGAACTCACCGTTACCAATGTCGGGGTAACACGTGTGGGCCGGTATAGTTCACGTGACGCAAATGTAATTATGAAAATACACCTACTGGATAAACTTCACAATTTATCTATCTCTGTGGTCGATGCAGCTGTAGTTAATGATGAGACTCTACCAATTTGAAACTTTCAATTGAATTTTATCGGAAACTGAAACTCGTTAGCTGGACGTTCATTAACAACCACGTCTGAAGTCCTTCACTTTCCTTGCCTTAACTTAAAGATAAAAAGTTTACGTTGCGCTAATTGCATTTAGTGTGGATAGGAAAGATGCGTAGAAACAATCATGGTTCCTTTCAGTTTTTTGTTGCTTGTTAGATGTGCCTCCTATTTTCTAACATAATACCCAATGAATTCGAGAGATAACTAATGAAACAATAATTTTATGTATTTAGAACAGTCTTTCGAACATTTATATATTAGTTCCATCTCTTTTCGTGGAGATTATTCTGTCTCAAGATTCGGTAGTCACTTCTTCAATGAAACCAGAGCCTTTTCGTTGTCCTTCTTATATCTGCCAATCGGTTAGATACTGAAAGCCAGTTATAGAGAGTAAAGAAGATCTGGGTACGTAGAAATACGAGGGGTGTCTTTTAAGTTCTACCTGTAAAGCCTAAATGAGTAATTTAGAGCTTTCAAAGACTTTGTTGTTATTCCAATCGTTTGCGTATCGTACGCAGTTGATGGATAGTATCCTTTATGTCTTCTTCTTCTTACGGTGCCTTATCCTTTAGGACGTTGGCGATTACATTTGCCCATCTTATTTTATTTGTTGCAGCTCTGAACAATTCTATAGAGCTCATATTAGTCCATTGACGTAAGTTCTTGAGCCAGGAGTTGCGTCTTCTTCCCGGTCTCCTTTTGCCATTGATTTTTCCTTCGATGATAAGTTGAAGCAGTTCGTACTTTTGGTTTCTCATAATGTTACCGAAATATTGCGTCTTTCTTTCTTTTATTATCTGCACAAGTTCTCGATCCTTTCTCATCCTCTGCATAACTTCTACGTTTGTCGTATGACTCATGTAAGATATTCTGAGCATTTTACGGTAGCACCAAAGTTCGAACGATTCTATTCTTTTTTGTGTTGTTTCCGTCATTGTCCATGCTTCAACGCCATATAGCATGGTGGAGAAAACGTAGCATTTCAGTATTCGAACTCTTAATGAGATATTTAGTTGGCAGTTGCATAGTATTTTTTGCATTTTGTAAAATATAGCTCGTGCTTTTTCCAGGCGTGTTTTTATCTCTAGTGAGTGATCCCAAGTTTCATCAAGGCTACTTCCTAGGTATGTTATTTTTGTTACTTGTTCTAATTCTGTTCCGTTGACCCTAATTCCGACCTTTCTGTTTTGGTGTTTGCTGATAGCCATCGTTTTTGTTTTCTTTGTATTTAGTTTCATTCCAAATTCTTTACATGTTATCATCACTCGGTTCATTAGGCGTTGTAGTGCTTCAGCGCTATCTGCTAGAATAACCGTGTCATCTGCGTATCGCAAGTTGTTAATGCATTGTCCATTTATTATTATGCCATCCGAGGTATCCTGTAGTGCCTTCCTAAATAACTCTTCCGAAAAAACGTTAAACAACAACGGGGAAAGAACACATCCTTGCCTTACTCCTTTCTCGATGTTAATGTCTTCAGATGTCTCTCCAATGATTCTAACTTTAGTTTTTTGGTCTTGGTAAAGGTTTGATATGATTCTCAAGTCTTTGTCGTCTATGTTACAAGACTTGAGAATTTCTATTAGTTTATCGTGTTTCACCAGGTCGAAAGCTTTTTGAAAGTCTATGAAACACAGATATACATCAGAGTCTACATCCCTACATCTTTCAACAAGCACACGTATTGAAAAAAATGCCTTTCTTGTTCCAAAGCCATTCTTGAAGCCAAATTGTGTTCGTCCCGTGTGTTCGTTCAATTTGTTATAAATTCTATTGTGTATTATTCGGAGGAACAATTGCAGTATATGATTCATTAGACTAATGATCCTATATTCTTCACATTTCCTGGAGTTCTTCTTCTTTGGTAGTGGTATAAACACCGATGTCAGCCAGTCTTTTGGTATTATTCCAGTTTCGTATATTTTATTAAATAAGTTCTCCATAACATCGATGTGTTTCTGAAATCATTAAATTAATAAATTATTATATTAAATTATAATTTAATAATAAATTAATAATTAAATTGAAATTATCCTTATAATTTCAATTGGGATATTATCTTCTCCAACAGCTTTTTTGTTTTTAGTTGTTTTGTTGCTTTAATAATTTCCTCCTTTGTGATGTAGGGTCCAGACGCTACTTTCTGTACATCTATGCTTTGTCTCTCCTGGTCTTGAAACATGTCTTCAATGTATTCTTTCCACCTGTTTATTTGATCTTTTATATTCAGTAGGGTTTCCCATGTTTATCTTCGACGAAAGATGAAGAAGATTGCTTCCACATTCCAGCTCCTTCTTTTATTTTTTGTGTAAGTTGAAAGTATCATGTTTTTGTTCTAGTTTCTCAATTTCTTCACATCTTTCGTTTAGCCAGGTAACATTAGCTTCTTTGATTTTTATTTTGATATTTTTATGTATTTGTTTATATCTTGTTTCGTTTTTATTTCTGAATTTTCTTCTCTCTTCCATCATGTCCAAGATTTCTTCTGTCATCCAAGATTGATTCTTTTTCCTGGTCTCCTGCCTAAGGTGCTTCTCTGTAACATTTTTTAGTGTTGTTTTAATATTTTGCCAGTCTTCTTCAGAAGTTTGCGTTGGCTCCTTTATGTACCAGAATGCAAAACATGAAAGTCATCCTGGAGATTTCAAGGAGATTACAATAGCTATCTTTCTAATTATAAAACCACCTCGTATAATTCGACACCACAGTTAAACCCATTATATTATCCATGGCAGACAGATAAAGGTAGATAAACCCATAATATGATCCATGGAAGACAGATAAAGGTACTCTATTCTACGAGACAGTAAAGAAGAGGACTACAAAGGATGTTCATTATTGTGGAGTCTTGTGGTCAATATACTGCTGATCTGTCTGAACCGAGTTGACTCCTATATCCAAGGATACGTCGACGAGAAACTATTGGCTGTACCAGGGAAACTTATTTCTTCTACCATCTAACTGACACGCTCAGCTCTGAAAATGGTTTGTTGACGAAAAACTTGAAGTTCCTTCCAGAACAAGCATTGCTCTATTCTCTCCTAAGCAGATCCTCTGAGTCTCTTCGAGATGAACCACTCTTGGTCCAGCGTAACCAAGTATTTGAGTATTTTTGACCGGAAACTTAGTTGATGCTCACCTAGACAAATCTCCCAAGGCAAAAAAGGCCTGGTTGCATGCAGAAGAGTGGAAGGAAATCTGATACGAAAGATATTCATCCGAATTTTCGAAAGAATTGCTTGGACTATGTTATATATTACAGTATTTGGTGGCTAGATTGAACGTAAGAACTGCAGAATGTTAGCTGTAGAGTGTGCAGAAACTTGCATACGAGGGGTAGGTCTTGCGACCCTAACGCATTACTGGACACCCTCGACATGCTTGCTCCAAAAAATTAATCTGGGTAAGCCAGAATTTGCTTACCGACGGGATCTGACGGAACACTAAAAGCACCTCTAGAGATGTTTCTTCTGTATCTCTATTATAGCGGAGGGTTGCATAGTGATGCTGTCTCACTATATGAAATTTACACTTCAAACGTTCAGAGGGTGGACTGAAGAAGGCTTGCTGATTTCTAGGGAGATACAATGATCCAAAAGAAAAACATGGCACAGCTAACAGGATCTCCAAGTGAACTGAAAAGTCCATAACATAAATCTAAGAAAACATTGTACTGTCTACCAGGCTCATGTATGTACCTTGTTACTGATAATCAAGCTGCAGTTTAACCACTTGAATCATACCGACAAACTCCGAAATCAAATTGTAAGTTCTGTCCGTGAAGTCTGGCCCGCAGATTCAGATCTGCCTTTACTTGGTCAAGAAATTGACAAGGGCTATTGTTCTCGTCACAGACCACTCTGACCTTTGGCGCCATCTACATAGAATTGGAGTACATCTGGATAACCGTCTATGCTGATGGTGTGACAAGGAGACGGAAACAACGGATTACCATGTTCAACGTCATTTAGACCATAGTTTCCTGCGAAGCACTGTAGAAAAAGAGTATATCACAAGGACCGAGGTGCTTTCGAGTATAAAGCGCTAATATTCCCATGAGGCTGTATCGTGTGGTTTTAGTCATCATCTAGCATGTTTTTCATCTCATCGTCGAGGCTACCGTAACGATAATGGTTTCTGATCGCTGTACTTGGCGGTCGCAACGGTTAAATCTTTACATTCAACATCTCCTAGTTATAAAAATTTTGATCCTCAGTGGAACAACGTCCGTCAAGGATGAATATCACGCAGGTTAATCACCCGCCATTCTGTAATGATACTGAGCTTCATCTCAGATGTTCAGACGTTCGACCTCTTGCGATCTAATTGTAGGGATCAGAATGCAGTTATCTAAGTCCTAGAACAATGGTAGTAGATTTCACCCTATTGCAGGCACTTCGGAGTTCAATACCCGAAGGTCAAAGTAGATACTGCAGCCTCCAGTCCAAGCAGAAAAAATATTGAATTGCCGAAAACAGAGAAAAGAAAATCGTAGGTGTCTGATGATCACTTATCCACATTAATTTGCTATCAAATTTATTCCAATTGCCTGTTACAGCTTGCGCCATATACGTTGAAACAATCTGGCGAATGCGCCAGGACGATTTTTCAAAACAAATTTATATGCGCGAAATGTTTCAACTTTCAGGATTTCATCATTATTCCGTAAACTGCTAAAAATTGTTGAAGTGAAAAAGAAGATAAATTAATAATCGGAAAAGTGTAAAATACCTTCCTGTTTTATAGGCAATAATGTTGAATAATGGAATGGCTTTCCAAAAAGAAAAATTGAAGGTGGTGGTTGATTATGTAACTGGTGATCCTCTTCACGTTAATGCAGGAGTACCCCAGGGCTCCTTACTTTCGCCAACTCGAGGAAGACTCACACCAAAAAGATACAAATAGAGCAGGTCACTTGACTTAGAAAGTATATCAGAGTGTGGTCGGTTGAACTTCGTCAATTTTAATGCGAACAAGACGCTATCAACAAATTGGAACGGAACCTGCATAGAAGCCTACTCGCAGAGAGGATGACAAAAAATGAACTTCAAGCTTGGCAATTAATGCCAAAATAGAACTTCAAAAAAGGCTTTCAAAGAAGCAGATTCAGATATGCCCCTACTAGGTTAAGAGACTGATTGATCTCCTCACAGAATACTTCGGCGCCTCCTTCAAAGAATTGGAGTCCATCTGAACAACCGACTATGCCGATGGTGTGACAAGGAGACGGAAGCAACGTAACATCATGTTCGACATCGTTTAGACCCGAGGTTGCCGCGAAAAACCGTGAAAAAAATTACATCAGCGGATCGAGATGCTTTTGAGGTTACAACGTTAATATTCCCATGAGGCTGTATAGTGTGGTTTTAGTCATCATGTCATCATGTTTGTCATCTCATTGTCGAGACTCTGTAATGAAAATGGTTTCTGGTCGCTGTGTGTGGAGGTCCCAATGGTCATGCAGGACAGTCACCCGTCATCCTTAGTAATGCTGAGCTCTACCTCTGGTATTCGTCCTCTTGCGATCTACATGTAGGACTCCAATCCAGTTATCTAAGTCCGAGAGAAGAAGAGTAGATTTTGCAGATGCTGCAGCATCCAGTCGAGCGAGAAAAAGTATCGAAGTGACCAAAACAGAGCCAAGAAAATCGCTTTTATTTGTTATCGAATCTTTCCAAATACTTGATACCGCTTAAGCATGTTGTTACAATCTGGCGAATGCGCCAGGATCAACTTTGAAATCATTCTATCATTTTCTGAACAGTTAGCAATCAAGATAATTTGTCTAACCTCAATGTCAATGTCAATCAGACAAGGACATCGAATGGCTTCAAAAACGAACATGCACCTACTCAGTATCATATTGAACACTCGATTTTGCTGGCATGTATCAGCCATTTCCAAATCTGCTTCTTTTAAGGGCTAAGCAAAACTTCACGCTATCACGTCTCATAGTTTTATGACAAACACCGATGCGTCCTGGTCTGGAATACTGTTTCCATTAACCACAAGGATATTGCTCGTGATGTCCAACCTCTGACTCCAAGTCGTCAGGTTGCTGATCTTCCCTTTTTTTCGTCGATACTTTCATAGTGATTGCTCTGAACAAACTGGAAGGCTTGGTCCCGAGAAAAATCCAATTTCAAAGAAAAACGAGGCTCGCGAAAAACTCTCATCAATGGACCAAAGCAACGTACATCTTTCTATGAAAATTATTTTGTTTACAGGTCTAGTTTGCTGCGCAACTCACTTTCATCGAACATCTTTCTGACAACTTACAATTCGGTCTTCTTCATGAAGCGAGTGAACACACACATTGAATCATCTTGGGCGGCTACAGCTGTGGCATAACACACATAACACGCCACCTCCCAAGAGTTGAGCGCTATTTGTATTATACTTTTGAACTCTCTCAAGAAACTATCTTCTGATATGGGTAACATGGTGAGTCTATGCATCATATAGATGTACGGTAAAATTGTGATTGTTAAAGTCTGCATCAGATGGTTTTAAGAAAATAGAAGAACATGTCTGTGGTCAATTTTGGTTATGGTTCAATCTGAAAAGTTTATTGAACTTCTGAGTTTCCTTTTCCGATGTGAACTTTATCAGGTTGATTTGAATTTATGAAGGTACTGAAGGAATCTAAACATCTATTCATACCTGTAGAAAAATAATTTATGTCTTTCACATATCAAAATCAATAAATTCAGTTATTCGACAACGAATGATTAGGAATTATTTTCTCAATTTTATCCAAGACAATTTCTGCTAGTAAAGTACTGAGAAGATTATCCATCATCAATCCGTTGTTGCTCATGTTGAATAATAATTCATTTAACCTTATTTGGAATTTCCTCCTATTCAGTTAGGCACCTAGTTTTACTATGTAATATATGTGATACATCATTCGTTCGAATGTAATACTTATCTGAAGATGCCATAGTGTGGTGAAACGCGTCATGAGATTGTCAGCGTAATGAAAATTTGAAACATTGCGTTATTTGATCGAAAAATGAATTTCAAAAAATTGTTTTTCATGAGATCTCACAAAATTTTTGTTTTGAAAGTATGTAAAATGTATTGGACAAGTTGCGCATGATCATAAGTGACCATATATATAAAGTGTAGAGGTGTTAGGGCAGTTGTAATTAGGCAGTAGAATAATGAAGGGTGTATAATTAAAATCAACTTAAACTCATTTATTTATAAGTGCACTTTACAGGAAAGTTTGCTCTAGAAACGAAAAAGTAAATAGCCTTTTTCTATATTTTATGTCCCCGCCTGATAAGAATTACTGATAATTTTATAACAGAGTATTATGAATACATCCAGACGATTCAACTAACTACGTTCAATTTTTCACTTGAAAATATATCTTCTCTGTAGAATACGCACAGGGCAACAAACGTAACATCGAAACTTGAAAACATCATAATTCTTTGATTTGATACGGCATACATGACACATCGCTCTGAAATATATCATCGTTTGCGATACTGAAAGTTGCCCTACAGCATATTTTTCGGATGCGTCTCTTTTGGGTAGGTAACCATCCTTTTCGAAAGCTGCCAGCGTATTTCCGTGTGCCAGCCAGTCTTCAATCGAATGAAACATGCCAGCTAACATACACGACAGAACAGGCTTTGATCACCAAATGCTCGGGTTCGGTTGTTTTTGTATCTGAAAAACGTATATGTATGAGAGAATTTCTATGTTATATTGATGTCCCGATGTTGATTATTTTTGCTATCAATGGTAGAATTATTTCCGTGGAATGCTCTGCTTAATGTTCAATGTAACTATGCATGTGCAAATAAAGCCACAAAGCATACCACTGGAGTACAAAACTGCATAATGTATACAGAGTGTAGATAAATAAGTACATAACATTTCTAAAGGTGATTTCACAAGTCGTTTTATGACAAGAAATTTATACAAGGCGTTCCATGAAAAATGATTTTTCTGTGAATTATCCGAAATAGATCAATTTCCGATTGAATGACGTTTTCTATATCATTTTTCCCCCCATCAACCCAGGTAGCATCGACCCCAAATTTTCGAAAAGGGAAAAGGAGCCATGTGATATCTTCTTGAAAAGGTGATTCTACTCTAATAATTTACATTGTTGATGGATTTATTTTATGATATTTTATTTAAATATTAAAACGAAAAACTTTTGTCTGATTTCCACTATGTTCGTTCAAAACACACGAAAAAATGAGTTAATTCCTCTGTTTGATTTATGCTTGACCCAAAATTATTTTCAGTTCAGTAATAAGATATATTAACAAAATAATGGTTTAGCTATGGGTTCACCCCTCAGTCCCCTTTTATCTGCAATTTTCATGTCGAATTTGAAAAACACTAGAATTATGACGTCACCTTTGACGAAAAGGCATATTCTATTTTGGTACCGATAAGTTGATGACATTTTAGCCTGTTACATTGGAACGAATAGACAACCATAAATCTTCCTGAATTTCATTAATAACATTCATCCCAAAATTAAGTTCAAAGTAGAAACAGAAGTCGATAGTAAAATCAATTTCTTATATCTAACAATTACCGGGAGAATAATAACCGTTTATCAATTAATATCTTCAGAAGAGCATCATACACGGATAATGTCATACCCATTGATTCATTTCACCCGTATTCTCAAAAATAGCAGCCTTCAAATCCATGATTCACAGAGCGATTTCTTTGCCTTTATCGGACATGGACCGACAATCAGAATTTAACACCATTATGTTAATAGCAGAGAACAACGGCTTCGATATAAAAATAACAGAGAGTTTAATTAATCAAAAATACGCAACAACACATTCAACAGGATATGGGGCTGCTTTTCAACACAAAAGATAAAACAGATAAATTCGAAAATTAAGGAGTGAAGCAATTAACATGTTCTGAGTGCAATTCTTTTTATATATGTCAAACAGGACGCTCTTTCAAGGCTAGATACAAAGAACATTTCCGGTCATTTCTACATCAGAAATATGATTCAGCTTTAGCTACACATAGTCTGAATGAATGTCATCCTTTTCCAGAACTTCAACAGCTAAAAATTCTTCATTACTGTGATGAATCTTATAAACTCAATTTCTCCGAATCGATGGAAATTTTCAAGGCATCTAGGGTAGGAAGGGTTAAGCTCCTTAACGACCAGGTAGACTAAATTACCTACCAATCACCATTATTGAAGTTACTGTGACCTCTACCAGCATATTATTGATGGTAATTCCTGTATTGTTTATGAGTATTCAGTGATCATTAGCTTGTTGTTGATAATGGACGTATGTCCGAAACCGATCATCAATCACGTAGTTCAGGCTTCATCAATCAGTTGTTTTGAGTGAGAAAAGAACGAAAAAATTAAATAATCGACTGTTCGGTCCTCGTATGAATGAAGTTGGCTAGTAGATAAAATGAGTGAATTGTGTATTAAGACTCCAGAATATAAAGGCGGATCCTGGAAATCTACGAAGAGAAACGGAAGAAAATCCCATGACTTTCCAAATCCACTTTCTCCCTCATCTGCGAAATTGAACTATATTTCAATAAAAACTTAATGAACAAGAATCAGGATGAAATTATAAAAAGGTCTCGCAGCCACGGTAAAAATTTACAGTACATTTACTTCGAAATTGGCGAATGACAAAGTTCACGAAGGACTTTATAAATTTAGGGAAATTGAGAAAGTTCCGAACTGTAATGATGTGTAAAAATGAGTAAGGTGCCTGTTTACAGTAACCTCCTGCAATGGGGTGTTCGCTCTTTGTTTTACTTCTATTTGCTAGCTTAGAATTCAGTCGTATTTCTCGTAATATGAGACAAGATTTCTTGAAAGAGCATAGTCTTGACATATTCTGAAAAAATGAACAATACCGCTACCTTTTTGAATCATTACAGTGATGAGTTTTTGTTGCAGTCTCTTTTATGTCGCCCGGTAGGCAGGTTCCAAAGAAATATCTTCTTTGAGGGATTTAATGAGTATTCAGTATGTGAATTTTGTGCTGACGTGAACTGGAAATTCTGTACGAGCACACCTTCAAGCTGTGTCATTTCTGTATAACCCTTTTCATGAATGAGACACTAAGAATTTCTCCTATTCATTTACTAAAAAATGATTTCATTGCGAATGATGAAATGTCAAGATTGGCACTGAACCAAAATAAAATGAATTTAATACAGAGATTTATTGATTCAATCTTGCATTAATTTTTATCCTACCTACGTATTTATTGCGCCAATGTACAACTATGAAAATGTTCATTGCTCAGTGAGTCAATGTATAGCAGGGGTGCTCAAACTTGAACTGCTGGCGATCTACCTCAATATTTTTAGACTACTTACGAGCACCTCTGAGAGGCTGCAAGTATGTGTGATGCAGGGTGTCGTACATACATGATATGTACGGTACACCCTACCTACCTACCTAGGTAGGTAGGGTGTACCGTACCATATATAGATATTAGCTTCCCGAAAAATATACATTATTTTCGTCAAGATTTGGGTTAGGTTTAGATAGGTTCTTCCCTATAATATCAATGAAAAAACTCATAGTTATTCAAAATTGCGAGTTTATTGGTTCTTACATATGGTGAAAAACTTAACTAAGGAGTGACTTTGGATGTTGAAGCGTGGCACTGCATGTCCTCAGCATACTTTTCATAAGATGGTACGTAACCACTGAGTGCTTATCGCAAGCATGAAGACATATGATCGTCAGTTGGTCGATTTCGATATTTTGACTTAATTATCTTCATTTCCGAAAATGTAGACTCGCACAAGTAAGTTGACCCAAACATTGCCGTCAGTTGAAGGGCGATTTCCTTTAGATTCGGATATTTATCTTCAGGTATAAATCACCAGAAATTTGTATCAAATGCTGTAGCTTTGAGATGTATATCTGATATAATCTGCACCAACTCATTTTCAACAGAACATGAGTTCATATTAAACTAACTTGGTATTTCAGTAGCTAATTCCTCAAAGATTTTACATGAAAAAGGATAACTCATAAATGATGCTATAATTTCTAATTTACTGCAATCATAAAGACGTATTTCGAATTGTCCCAAAATATTTGATAATTCAGCCTCATACGTATCATAATTCAACTGAGGAATCCTTGCTTTAATAGACGGAAAATGTTTCAGACCCTTTCTTTTCAGTTGATCTAGCATAAGTTACCATTTACTTTTGAATGCGTCTACTGCGCTAATCATCTCAATAATAGTTATTCCTTTACCTCGAAGCTCCAAGTTAATAGTGTTTAAGTGCATTGTGATGTCAGTCAAAAATGCCAAATCAGTCAGCCATTTTTCGTTTTTCAACATCTGAGTGTCATCACCTCTTTCGTCTAGAAAAGCTGTTATTTCGAGCAATAATTCTTGAAACCTTTCTAGGAATTTTCCGCAACTCAACCACCTGACGTCCGTGTGAAAAACTAAATCAGTGTGTTCAGCTGACTCCCTATCTTCCAACTGCAACTTAAAGAGCCGTCGTTGCAAGCAACGTGCACGGATGGAATTCATAATTTTTGTTGCAATGCCCATAATTCCCTCCATGTTTAAAACTTTTGAATACAAAACTTGTTGATGTATAAGTCAATGGAATGAAAAAAGTTAAGGGAAATCTTCATTAGCTCGACACAAAACCGTTTTTGTTTCCAGTCATCGGTTGTAATGCACCTCAATTTATATATTGGTAGCTTGTTATTTTTCACAAAATTGAAGACAACGTCATTGATATCTTCGTCACGGGTCTTTCCCTACCGAGGAATCATTGTTAAAAATTCTTCCCTAACCAACATGTCATTGAATACCATCCAAATAAAATACACAGCTTGGTGGATTCGTCGAACTGTAAATAAAAGTATGTACATTTCATGATACCATGTATTAGTTTATCTGCCATGTTTTCACTCGTGACTCCAATACACCTTGTGACAGTCGGACCAGATAACTGAAGTTCTCTAATAGCAGACATGATTTCTGTTTCATTTTTGAAATCACCAACTAAAGTCTCACCCGCTTCAATAAATGCTTCCTTCACAACCGATCCATGTTCGAATGGTTTCATGTGTTTCGCCACTATATGAGATAATGACGCGATCGTAGGAGCTTTTGATTGTTTGGCTGGTCTTGTGAACATGGTTTGTTTTTTTTTCAAACAAGATATCAAATCACGTACTTAATTCACTCTTTGGAGGAAATTCTTTTCATTGACTCTATGAACCGTTTTATGATGCCTCCCTTAGTTACCACGATAAGGTATTGCAACTGACGTACGACAAATAAGACAAATGCACTTATCCTTCACCGTACAAAAGAAAAATTCTTCCTCCCAATCGTTATTAAAATGATACGTTTTAGATTTCTTCGCTGCACTCATTTTGTACTATTCTATAATAAACTTTGTATCGAGGTAGTATTACCTCCAAGTTACAATTCAGAATGACTCAAATTCCTGCAGGCACAACATTTATATCGGCGTGAACGAAAGTCTCGTATGTTCACGTTAAACATGCGATTAGAAAGCAAAAGAGCCCAATCAAACTATTAGAGATCGACATACCGCTTCATTCGATGTCAAAGTGAAGATCTGAAGTATCTGATGAAGAACCCTCAGCTGGTCTCTGCAGAAAAGAATCGACTGTTGTTGCAAAAAAATAGCGTAGTGGGACACATCTTCTAATTTAATCTAGCCCATAGAGTCCCACAGTCGATGCTGGGCGAATGCCTACCCTTCTGCTTTTGATACGCATATAAATAAAATTAAAGGATCTTCATGGGGTGCTCCTCATAAATGTTGACTTCAAGAGTATACAAGCACAAGCTTCATGAATCACCGAATACAACCAGCTCAGGCGTAAATCCCGCGCCGATCCTTCAGAGATCAAACCGTCTAAAAGAATAAATAATGAACTCGAATGGGTAATACGAAAAACTGTTGCTGATGAACAAGAATCACAACCGAAAATAAAAGTTTAGAAAAATTTGTAATAATAAATAAGTTACTCCTAAATTGAAAAAACTTGTCAAATAAGAATATCTAATGAAATGAATCAGTATGACCACGTTTCTACAAAAAGAAGTGAAATCCCACCAAAAGCATTCTGTAAAAAACTAGCCAAGTCTCAATTGAGCTGTTTGTTTATCTTCAAAAAGTAATGAAATCTAGACAAAGTCCTGCCAAGTCTGGTATTCCTTGCTGCAATTTCTTTATTATTATAGTTGATGTTGTGTGACATGGCTGTTGAAAGATACACAAGGGTACAAAATCAGGTGGTCCATGACACCGTTGCATCCATCTGCCCCAGAACCCCCACCTATTGACGATGGAAAATTGCCACTTGGAGACCGTAGATTGAATAACTACATTTTTTGTCAAATATTCGTAACACCCTGTGAAATTTCGTGGTCCTAGTTGAAACGTACAATATCATGGTCTGTCAAGACACATCTTGCTACAGTAACGCCCTTCTTGTTTTATGCATTAATCTCTATTTTTACAAGAGATATCCAATTTGAAGCAAAAAGTCACAAATTTCAAGAATTTATTTTTGATCTTGCGTAGGTGTATAACATCGGAGGTTAGCCAAAAAATAAAATTAAAATTAGAGAAGCGGAAATCTAACGAAATGAAAAGTTTTGAAATTCACTGGCCAATTTCACGCTTCGGGAGAACTCCAAGTACACTGGAAAAATCGTTGATTTTGCACATTTATTTTCGAATTTTTTTGTGTGGCACTCTATAGTAATTATCATTCCTGTCCAAAATTGAGAGCAGGTATGTATCCTGGCGATATACTCGTGCAATGAAATGAACATGTTGAGGAAAATGTTCATGATGACCCACAAAAAAAAACATTTGATTTTAGTAGCGAGTATGACCCCCCCCGAGCTCTTATTACAGCGCGCATACGATTTCGCATACTCCCAATGATGTTGTCTATCATCTGTTGAGGTATGTTGTCCCACTCTTCCATCAAAGCCAATGTCAGCTCTTCAACGTTGCCTGGATTCCGTTGTCGAACCCTTCTTCCAAGAATGTCCCAAACGTGTTCGATCGGGTTTAAATCCGGTGACCGCGACCGCCAGTCCATTCGGGTGATCCCAACTTCATTGAGATATTCTATCACTATGCGCGCAGTATGAAGGCGCGCGTTATCGTGCATAAAAAGGAAATTTTCTCCTATGTAAGGAGCAAAAGGCACAACATGGGGCTCCAAGATTTCTGTTATATACCGATGGGCATTAAGTGATCCATTGCCAATAATCTCCAGTTCTGTTTGTACTCCCAAGCATATGCCACCCCATATCATAACTAACCCTCCACCGTATTGCTCAGTTCCTGCGAAGTTCACTTGATTGTACCGTTCCCCTCGATGTCTCCATATTCTATCTCTACCATCCACGAAATTCACACAATATCGGCTCTCATTACTAAATAAAACTCGTCTCCACTGATTGATCTCTGACCAACTTCATTTAATCGTCTTCTGACTGTCCTCACACTGACGTTAATGTTATCCACTGCTTGTAAAGGTTACGTGCCTGAACAGCAGTAAGACGAGGATTTCTTAAGGTTTGATTGACGATGAAACGGTCATGTATAGCGCGGGTTGCCCGATTTCTTCCTTGTCCTCGCCTCCTTACGTACAATCCAGTTTCCCTGTAACGTCGGTAGATTCGATGGATAACCGACGTCGAGACACCGAACATGGTACCGACTGAGCGGTAGGTGCACCCTTCCTCGATCAATGTAACTGCCCTTGCTACTGAGGTTGGTGGTAAATCTCTCATTCTGAATGAAAAATACCGTTTCGAATCGTAAACAGTAAAAGAATCACAAAACACCACAACCGATCGAATTTGTATCAAATCAAAGAATGGAAAACTCTCATTCTTTAAACAAGTGCAAATGTGGTCATATACAAAAAAACGTGTGTCTTATTTCATATTTGATAAAAAAAGGTGTGCAAATGTGTAAATGAGAAGTTTTATCAATGGTCCCAGAATTCGGTTGTGTATTTTAATACCTACCGACTGTTATCTCCTATGAATTCCTAATTTTCACCAAATTAACCAAATTGTCATCAATAACTAATGCAATTCGAACATAAAAATCGCAAACGACAATTTCGACACGTCTGAGTGATAATAAGAAAATTCCAAATTGATAGACGAATTTTAATGACAATTTCTTGATTCAACGGAATTTCACCAAAATGGTGATTTTCCACTTGAAATTAAATATATTTTGCAAGAATAGAGATGAACGCATAAAACAAGAAGGGCGTTACTGTAGGAAGATGTGTCTTGACAGACCATGTTTCAACTCGGACCACGAAATTCCACAGAGTGTTACGAATTTTTGACAAAAAAAAACACTTTTAGTTTTGCCCCCGTATAAAATTTTTTTCAAATTTTTTTTGTTTTCTCTTATGATTTCTACAAAGCAGAAGAGTTGATCTATAACTTGCCGAAAAAATCATCTAAATCGGTTGAGAATTAGGAAAAATATCGGACTTCGAATTTGGTTAAATTTTCGAGAGTTCCTCTAATTTTGCCTCCGAGTGTAGTTAATTGTAGGCTTGATAAAACTATGTAGTTCAATAATATTTATGTATAGGCGAGACTGAAACAAACAGTATAAAAAAATATTTCCAGTACAGACGGACTTCTAATCATTGATAGAAGTCCGTATGTATGTCCATTTTATGTTTGATCGGTGGCCGATTTGACGCTCCAAAAAGAAGATAGCAGAAGTCAGTGTGGTCAATGCTGAATGCATGTGTTGCACAATCAACAACAGCCTAAAATACAACGGCCAAGTCACACAAAATCAACTTTAATAAAAACGAAATCGTAGTAAGGAATCTTAGACTTGGCACGACTATATCTAGATTTCATTACTTTTTAGAAATAAACAAGCAACTCCATCGAGACCTGGCTAGTTTTTCACAGAATGTTTTTAGTGGGATTGGAATTTTCATCAGCTCTCAACAATAATGTACTAATTATTATCGATCACCATGATTTTCGTTTTGTCCCAACTTTCTTTATCAATTCTCAGGAAGAAGGGGCATTGAAATATTTTAATTTCTCCCGTATTTTTAAAAATGAAAACATATGTTATACATTATATTTTCTGAAAGTATAGCATAGTGTTTTTCTTCAATTCCTTAAGTATTTAATGATTTTATTTGGAATCAAGAGGAATTTATTCCATTATATACTGAAAATGCCAATTTATTTCGTCAACCTATACATGAAAGGATCAGTTTTAATTTATTTTCATCCCCAATTTCCACAACTCATCCGGGAACGACGAGAATTTCCATTGAGGAAATTTAATATAAGCACAAGTAACCTTGACAGTTCTCCCCTGCAACACATCTAAATTATTTAATATTCCATTGATTCCGTGAATATGTCGTATTGAAACTCCGTCTTCTCCTTACTTATTGAAAATATTTCCGTAATATAATATCTATTCAATTTTGTTCATCAAATTCACATATAACTCACATAATACAAGGAAGATATGGCATAACAAATTTCGTTATTACACCTCCGCATTGAAATTCGCGCTCTGGAGGAAATCATCTATATAAGAGGGAAAGTTCTCCATCTGAATTTTCTCTTTTACGACGAATACGGTGGAATGAACGGTACATATTACGAATAATACTCACAAAGAGATGTTTCTGATCGTGGTTGGCTTTGAAAGAGTATACCAGAGACATTGACGAAGTGTCAGTAACCATTTCATGCTTTTCATGTTATTTTGTTTTACAGAAAATTTCGAAAACACTTCACTTATAACGGTTGTTGCTCATAGAGTATTTCAGTTAAAACTGTGTCAACTTCAGTATTGAGTTTACAGTTTTTAATTGAATAAAACAATGATGTTCAAATTTCCTCTATATAGACAAGATAAAGGTTAGGTTGACCCATTCATAACATCAGGCCAGACTGCCACCTACTTATTTCAATTCATTGGAGCGTAACAAAACATGTAAATGTTATTACGCCATCTTTATAACCAAAACAGAGGCCACTCACCTTTGCCACCAGGAAACCACGACAACAGAAGGAAGATAAGCAGGAAACTACAAGAAGTCAAAATAGTTCTACTATTTCCCCAACGCTACACATCATGTCTGCAAGGAACGCCCCTCATTCATGCCTAGTCAACCAGACATACAATCTCATCAATTACCATTTGCGAAATTATCGCTATGTATGTAGATACATTGAAAAATTTTCATTCAAGGGCCACACAGCTGTGGTTCAGCTCAGTCGAATGTCTTGAATGGGAGTGAGAGACTGAAGTTTCAGTCTCATTTGACCTCTTCAGTATGGCATACCAATTAACAATAGATGAGTAAGTGGAAGTCTGACCTGATGTTGTAAATGGTTATGCAATTTAGGTTATAATTGAATCATAAAAATAATTGATCGATGAAGCCTGAACTACGCGATAGTTGATATTCGTAATGAATAATAAAATGAAACAAGTTACTATGTTTTAACTATCACCAATTTATTGATGTAAAGAATGACAAAATTTTACATTGGTTGGACCGGTTTCGGACATACGTCCATTATCAACAAGCTAATGAAAACTGAATATTCATGTACAATACAGGAATTACCATCAATAAAATGCTAGTAGTGGTTACAGTAATTCGAATAATGGTGATTGGTAGGTAATTAAGTCTACCTGGTCGTTAAGGAGCTTAACCCTTTCTACCCTAGATGCCTTGAAAATTTCCATCGATTCAAAGAAATTGAGTTTATAAGATTTATCGCATATTGCATTCAAACCAGTTAGCAAATTGTCAGGCCTGCTTTTCAACACAAAAGATAAAACCGATAAATTCGAAAAATCAGGGTATACCAATTAACATGTTCTGAGTGCAATTCTTTTCATATAGGTCAATCAGGACGCTCTCTCAAGGCTAGATACAAAGTATATTTCCGGTCATGCCTACATCAGAAATATGATTCAGCTTTAGCTGCACATTGTCTGAATGAATGTCATCCTTTTCCAGAATTTCAACAGCTAAAAATTCTTCATTCCTGTGATAAATCTTATAAATTCAATTTCTTTGAATCGATGGAAATTTTCAAAGCATCTAGGGTAGAAAGGGTTAAGCTCCTTAACGACCAGGTAGACTTAATTACCTACCAATCACCATTATTCAAGTTACTGTGACCTCTACAAGCAAGGATGATCTTGCAAGTAATTCGCACCTTGAAAACATAGAACTGATCGCTAGATATTCCCTATGCGCATGTAAAATAACCTGTGAAAAGAAATGGGGAGTTGCTTCAAAGCAACTTCAGTGATTACAGAAGTATTCGCCCTACACCTACTGCAGCCAAAAGCATAGCATCTCTTCACCATAAGTGGGATAAATATATTCAGCTCATTGCCTAATGTTTTCAAGTCTCCAATTGAGAACAACGAGATGCTTAGTACGAGATATGACATAGCAATAATCAACCAAAATGAGATACCATTCCGAATCATCATTTCAAGCAGACGAAATGAGCCATCTCCTAGGAACATCTACTTGGAGGTCCCCGTTGGTTCACAGACGACTTAATACTACTCATTGTATTGGAGCTAGTATATATGGTCGGGAAGCTACCAAGGAACGTCCTATCTGTCTTGGCGGGCTTGCGACTGTCTTCCAAGCAGAAATATTCGCTGTTGATCCCTGTACTAACCTCTTGCAATCAATTGAACACGCCATGTGCGAATGGTCCCTGGAGACAGATTTCGGTTCGAGGAACTTGTTTTCAACAAACTGGAACAAATTGAGGTTATTCAGCTCTCCCACAAGGCTTATGAGGTTATATACAGTTAGAATTTCATGCACGCTTTTATGCACCTGCCTATTGTGAATTCTCCCTTTTGATGTATTTAGATGCAAAAAGAAACAATGTGTTAGTTTTTTTTTATACCTGAAATGTAAATTTTAATTTTTCTTTCCTCAAACTGAAGAATACACTCCCCACAAAAATTGTCGCATCACCCTACTTTTACGACAATACTATATAAACTTTCAGGTAGGTCATTCAAGTGTCGCTTGATAACTTTCAGAAGTGTAAAATAAGAATATATCATTCAAAAGAGATGAGCTTATGATGGAAAATATCAACAATTTTCGAGTTTATGAAAAAATTAAAAAATTCTACCATCTTCAAACATTCGCGAAGAAACCAATCAACTAGCATTGAATGGTTACTAATTATTTTTAGAAATCGGGTATTTCCTCCTTGGCCCTAATTACTACTAGTATACGTCTCGGAAGCCCCTCAAACAAATTTTGGATGTACTCTTGAGTCACTGAACTCCAAATTTCAGGAAGCAGATTTTCTAGTTGTTGGAGTGTTCTACAAGGCATCCTACGTTGCTGAATTTGCCACCCCATGTTGTCCCAAACATGTTCCATTGGATTCAAATCGGGACTTCTGGCTGGCCTTCTTAAAATACAATTTCGGCTTTTTGCAGAAATTCTGTAACTACTCTAGCTGCATGAGGCCGAGCATTATCATGCATATAAATGAAGTTTTCGCCAATCAATGGGACAAAGGGTACAACATGGGGTTCAAAGATATCTGCGATGTATCTGGCCGCTGTCATTCTTCCATTGTTCACTAAGACTTCCCACACCATTACTGAGCCCCCTCCGAAGTTTTTGATTTGCCGAATAGTGCATTGCTGATACCGTTCCCCAAGTCATCTGGATACAGACATGCGCCTATCATTTGATACTAGACAGAACCTGAATTCATCGAAAAAGAGAACATTCGATCATTCTGGAATACCACAATTTGCATGTTCCCTCACAAACTGAAGTCTTGCAACTCGATGCTCTCTGGTGAGACGCGGGCCGGTAGAAGCCACCCTGGGTCTGATATCGTCTTTTCTGAACCTGTTCCTAACAGTTTGCAATAAAATATGCTTATTTCTGGAAAGTGCAAGTTCATTTTGTAGCATTCTAGCCGTACAGTGCCGAACTCTTAGTGCAGTTAAACGAAGCCAACGATCATCAACTGGTGTTGTTATCCGATTTCTTCCCTGTCCGGCCCTGCTTTCATATTCACTTGTTTCGTGGTACCGATTAATTGCTCTTGAAATAGTGGCTTGGTTAACATTCAACAAGTTAGCCACGTAATGTTGGCTCCGTCCCTCCTCTAGAAGTGTTACAATTCTTACCACTTCATGATCACTCATATAGCGTCCAAGACGTTCAGCAGCCGTTACAATAAATTCAAAGATTCGAAAATCAACAAGAAACATAGAAAACTTGCATCAAATTAGCGTGAAAACTGAAGAGAAATTGAATGAATACTGATAGTCAAATAAACTCATTCTTGTTTCAAACGTGTTTGAGTTCATATGGAAACAAATGTTACTACATTGATAAGATTTTCCCCTCATATCTTCAAAAACATATGTTGACAAAGAAACTGCGATCGAGCTGCTTAATCGATTGTGGAATTCAAAATACCAGGTGATACGACAATTTTTGTTGTGTGTGTATTTAAGAGTGGTAGTCCGTATAAGCAGCTAGGTCAAACTGTAAAGTTGTGAATATGAGGTCTTCCAAAGAAATGAGAAAATCTCTTAACATACGTAAGTCGAGAACAAAAAAGCGCAAAAATGTTTTTAATCCAAAAACAGCTGAAATGGATGAAAGCAGTTTCAGGCGAAAAAATTTAAAGAACAAGAGGAAATCTCATTTCCACGTGATCCGCCATTGAGTATCGCATTTTAAATTTTATAACAGTATTTGCAGCAATTTCTGAACATGTGAAATATGAGATCTGTGACGAAAATAATAAGTTTCAAACTGTTTCTGACCAAATACTTGGTTTCAAAATTGTTTTGATGTGTGATAAGTGTGCAGATCGAAACATAAATTAATAATTTTTGTTACGCACTCTTATGAAATAAATCAACGATTTTTATTTGTCATGAGAGTACTCGGATTAAGGTTGAGAGGTGCAGCATAATTTTGTGGACTAATGGAGCTTTTATATCACACCCCACTTACTATTTAATTATGAATAATATTCACTCCAATGTAAAAAGAGCAACCGCAAAACTTATGAAATACCAAAATTAATTAATTACTCAAAAATAGTGAAATTTAAACTACCGGTTAGGAACATAAGAATCACTCAGAATTGAATGAACAAGGTGAGATGATATAAAACATATGTGGCTCTTTGTTTACCGACAGGTAGTTAGTAATATTCGCCATAGCTGCCATTTTTAGAGTTTTATGAGCTCACACTCCAATTTTCAACTGAAATTGTAGGTTATATTTACAATTTCACAAATTTAACTTATATTTAAAATAACTGAAATAACTAAAAAATATAAACACATTCACGCGCTCTGGACGATTGTTTGCCATAAACAATTTATTCATTCAATATTAGTTCATAAATGTAAAATAGTATCCCCTCGAGAATAATTTTGACGAAAATGAATGGTCCACCCTTTCAAATTCCTCACATTGCATCACTCGACTCCGTGATGTGATGAAGATTTATCTCAAGCCGCCTAAGACAATACCGCCATAAGCGATAATACGCTGCCTAATCTGAATCTCTAGATCTTAGACTGGAGTCATCACCCTGCATCACTGAGAAATGATAAAATAATCGTCGACGTAAGCACCCTACTTTAATGAGATCCGGTGATGGCCTCGCGATAAGGAACAAGAAAATCCATAAGAGGGCATAAATAAACGGCAGAGACGTGTGGAGCTCCATTAACAATCCAACGCGATTTCCTCCGGGTCACCACATTGCTGTAAATTATATATTTACCGGACCAGTTCATCCCCATCTACTTTATGTCTTTCTTTCTTTGTGGACAACGGGAAAATTAGGAAGCAGAAATCTATATAGCTTGGATTTGAGATTGGTATATTGAATTAGGCTTTCAGAGATGGATGCAATCTAAATGGCCAGATAAATCTTAACAGAAATAATTTGAATTTATTCCATCCATCTTCTTCAGAACAAAATACACAAAAAAAATCTTAAAAACAAATAATTTTTCCAGGAGTTGATTCCATGTTGCCGCAACCTGTTAAAACATCACTTGCTAATTCATTCAACTCTTGAATATATAGAATCTTTAATCAAATGAAGACTAATTCTTCGTTCGTTGCAATACGATCGGGATAGTTCAATTCAAAAAACCATGTTTCAGTGCACATGAAACATAATTTTGAAAAAATCTCCTACATATTATTTTCAGTAACTGAAGAAGTGATCATTCGCTTATTCTTTGACGATGCAATCCACTAATTCGAAATAACGATCTCTTTCTTAAGTGGCCTGAACTAGAGCAAATTTTTATTCAATTTTAATTTTACAGAATTCCTTGAATTTTGAAACCAGATCCAAAGAACATTTTTACTTTGACAAAATTCTCCAGTATGTGAACATATTAAAACCACAAAACATTCAATAATATCAAAATTCTTCATAATTGTGATGAAGGAAAGAAAATTTGTTGGAATGTTTGAAAATCAATAACGTTCGAACCCAAGTAAAATCATCCTGAATAGCCAGCTAGACATGACTACCTCTCCACTACTTAATATCAAATTAGGCTAGTATCTATACAGGGTGTTACATAATAGTATGTTACAACTTGAGGGGTGAATCTACGTGCAATTTTAATAAAAAACTTCATATAAACATAGGTCTGCAAAACCTTCGTTACGGAACTACAGGGTATTGAAATTTACGGAAAAAATTGGTTTTTTCTTCAAAACTCCTGCAGTTTTTGAGATATTCAGCCCAAGTTTGAAACGCAAGCAATTTTTACAGCCTCCATCAATACACGTCCTAGATTCTAACTGAAATTCACAAGGTGTTTTCTTTTCCGACACCATGTCTCCTTTTGCCGTCTCAAACTTTTTTGCAGTACACCACTGATCAGTGTTCAATCAATTTTCGTCATCTTCGTTCAATCTATAAACTTTTTTGACCACTGTAATTTTTCGTATTTCCAATCGTTTTCGAGTGCAAATTTATTGAATTTGAATTATTTGAATTGTATGTTATTCGCTGAATAAAAAAGAATAATAGAAATACTCGATAGGTATGCCCAAAATTTGCTTTTGTTTCGATATCTCGTCTTCTGAGACTCAACTAACACTTATTCAATATCAAACTAAAAAATAAAGGAACAATTAAAAACTGAATAATTTGCTGTAAGTGTTCTCCACCTGCAAGAATACAGGCCTCTGTCCTTCTTCTCAAAATATCTTTTGAAATATTCCTGGGGTATTTCTTATCGTGTCACAAGAGGTTTATTATTCGATTTCTCAATTCTTCTACAGCGTTCACTGGAGTGGTATAAACTAAAGTTTTGAGATTCCGCATAAGAAAAAAGTCTTAACTATTTAAGTCTGGGGACCTAGCAGGCCATAGCTCTGGCCCACCCCGACCTATCTATCGGTTGTCAAATGTATTATTCAAGAATTCTTTAGCTTCTCCACTGAAATGTGCTGGTGCCTGGCACATCCTCGAGAAATAAAGGTAACTCCTCCTCAAGAAATTGCCGATTAGTGGGTCCGTTTAGTCTATTAAAAAACTAACCCAGACATTCAGTGAGAATTGTTCTTGATGATGTGATTCTTCAATCAAATGGGGGTCTTCCTGAGCCCAATGATGATTATTGTGAAAATTTGTGATAGCAGTTCTCGAAAAGGTAGCTTCGTCTGTTAACATTATTTCACTATCAAAATGAGCGTTTTGTCCAATTTTATCTGTGAACCATCGGCAGAAATTAAGTCTTGAAGGAAAATCTCGAGGAAGTATAGCTTCGACGCGTTGCATAGGAAACGGGTACAATAGAAAGTCGTAGAGAATCCTCCGCACTAGAACACGTAAAATTTTCAACTGATTTCCAATTTTTCTTGTACCCACATGAGGAATCAAATCAATACAATTCAAAACTGCTTTCCCAATATCTGGAGTTCTCATAGTTTGAGCTGCGCCTTTTAAATGATTATTTGCAGTAGAAGTACCAGTTTCCCTCAACCTTCTGCGGATATTTGAAAACGTTCGCCTGTCTAGTGTTACTCGATTTGGAAAGCGCATCTGCTTCTGTTGTGTTTCCGTTTGCCAGACCGTACATGTATTGGATATCAGCAAATTCGGCGTTAGTTAAATTAGCCATTTTTTCTTACAACAATAACTTCAAAAGTCTCAAAACTTATCGTTAATTTAATTTACAATTCGAGCAGACACTGGTTCAACTTCAGCAACTGTCAAAATAAATAAATAAATAAAGAAGTCAAAGCCTACTAGTCATTTTTTAATTAGAAGTGCTTTCAATTCAGCGAATGCATACAATCGTTTAATAATATTTTAATATAAAAACAAACAAGTACTGTGTTTTAAGGAATTTTACTTAATAATTGCGATTCGTAACGCGTTTCACTACAGCGTAGCTTCTTCATTCGTCTGAAGAAGCTACGGTGTAGTGAAACGCGTTACGAATCGCAATTTCTAAGTAAATTTCTAAACCACAGTACCTGTTCGTTTTTATTATTGATAATGGAATTTTACCAAGTAAAAGCCTCCCAAATTCAAATAATATTTCGCTCGAGAACAGTCGGCGATACAAAAGATTACAAGTGTCAAAAGAGTTTTCAAATTGAACGAAGATGACGAAAATTGATTGTTCACTGATCAGTGATTCAAGATTCAAGATTCAAATTTATTAATGCTTCATACGAAGTATCTCAGTATATTCACAGGTCAAAATATATAGATATGTTGTCAAATGAAAAATGCAATAATAATATAACGAAAACACATACATGCTCAACACGAATTGAGAACAAACGATTGTATATATAAAGACAGATAAATAAATAGCATAAAATAACAAGTAACTAGTCATCTTTCCTTTTATCTTTCAAACTAGTGAAATCGAAATTAAAATATTCTTTGATATCATAAAAACATTATTCAATAAAACAGTTTTCATCACTTTTTTGAATTTGTGACCTATAATCGACGGGTAATTTGTTATAGAATTTATAGGGAAGAAAATTGGGATCATTCTGCGACTTATGTAACCGAGCGAAAGGAATGCAGAGACCGTCTTTGAATCGTGTATTATACGAGATCAACTCAATATTATTGATGTTCTTATGTGCAAAACTAAAACAGTAAAAGATGGAAAGACCTGGTAGTGTTAAAATTTCAAGGAGCTTGAAGGTTTCTTTACAGCAATCTCTATACTTTACACCACCGACAATTCTGACTGCACGCCGCTGTAGTCTGAAGATTCTCTCGACATCACCTCCAACACCACAAGCTAAAAGACCATATGTTAGGTATGATTCGCAGAGTGCATGATATGCAGTTTTAAATACATAAGATAATACAGAAGTCCTCAAACTTCTCAATAGAAAAATATTTCTGCTGAACTTTTCAACCACTCCATGGCGCTCGACTGCAACCTATCAAAAAGTACGGCAAAAAAGATATGGCATCGGAAAGGAAACACCATGTAGATTCTAGTTGGAATTTAGGACGTGTAATGATGAAGACTGTGAAAAATAGCTTGCATTCCTAATTTGGACTGAATATCTCAAAAACTGCAAGAGTTTTGAAGGAAAAAACCGAAATTCCGGAAATTTCAACACCATGTAGCTCCGTAACGAAGCTTTTGCGGACCTATGTTTATATGAACTTTTATTCTTAAAATAGCACATAGATTTACCCCCTCAAGTTGTGACATACTATTATATAACACCCTGTATTTTAGACCCCAGAAGAACTCTAATAAAAATGATTTTTAGTTCCGTTATTTTCCCCTCTGGAATTTAAAAGCACTTTGGCACATATAGAAGCATTATAAAACAGGAATCTACGGGACGTCTCTGGTCCTGTAATAATCCGCCGAAAGCCGTATTCGGCTGTATAAAGACGAATGGGGTCTAGGTATCGATGCGAAACGTTTGGAATTTCGCCAGTTCCAAACGCGCATTTAATACGTTTTATTATGGCTTATAGGGATTACTGCATAATATTAACTTCTCGGAGTCTAAGTAATTTACTCCTTCTTGAAGAGGAAACCGCTTTCCGCTGAAATAATTCTATTTCAACGTTTATTTCGGAATAAAAAGTAATGATCAGTTTTATCTTTCGAGATTATCCTGATTCATGCCTACTAGAACGATTTTGTTGAAGGTTAAAATCGATTGGAATGGGTGATCGATTTTCGATTATTGATATCAATATCTACCCCTGTAAACGAAAGGTTTGTAATCTACTTTATGGAAAGAATATACATTTTAATTTGACACTATCGAATTATTATGATTATGAAAATTCTCTTTTAATTCGAAACAATCAATCGAAAGGAAGATGGCTGATATTGACATACAGCAATTAAACGATCAGCTTTCAAAGCTGAAGAAAAGTGAGTGAATTTTCATAGTTTTCTACAGAAAGTTACCAGAAGTGTAACAAAATTTAAATTTTATACTCTGGTTAAGGCCAGAGAAGAATGAGCAATGAGATTCTAATTCAATGTCACTGAAATCTTGAAAGAAAAGTCAAGAAAGTTTTTCTTGGATATTAAATCAATTACATGAATTATGATAATGATACATGGTGTCACAAATACTTCTTTATATGTTAATACCGACAATAAGACTTATCTTGGTGGTTCTTGGTCTTACTGCTGCCTTTGGGGAAAACATTTATTTCAGTTGTTGAGCTGCACGTATGAGTCTCCACCTAGGACTTTCTGTCTAGGGTTCCTCACCTAGGAATGTCTATTTAGGGTTCCTCACCTAGAACTTTCTATCTAGGGCTCCCCACCTAGGAATGTTTGTCTAGGGATCCTCACCTAGGAATTTCTAGCTACGGGTCTCCACCTAGGAATGTCTATCTAGTTTACAAGATACAGATATAAATTTTAATATAATTTAATTATTTTAACTGCAATTCAGGAGGATTTTCAAGTTCAAGTAATTATTATTATTATTATGCGGATTATGCGCATCAGATTATTAGCCAGTGGCGTGACACAGATGGAGGGGTTGACTGGAATCAGGTGTTTCAATTCAAATTGTTGTGGCATGATTTTACCACGTTACAGTAATTTATCTGAGGAAGCATATTCTTTAATCGATATTTTCCTTAATAACATCGAAGACATCAGAACCATGCAGAAAATGAGTGAGTACTAACCATCAGATAACCAACATAAATTAAGAGCTTTAACTGAAAAATACTTCGATTAATCACTCAGAAAGAATTATCGATCAGAAAGTCCTTATCTCCTTCCTAAAACAATCAAAAATCAATGATACAATGGGGTTAGAAAACAACACATTGAGAAAAACAAGTACACCATCCTTCGATAATAAAAAGAAGCAGAAATTAGAGATTAGCGCAACATCAGGTGGCGAAACACAAAATGAGGTTTTTGGGGAGAATTAATTACCGTTATCTTCTCACATCACTTGTGACACAGATGAAATGGCAGGAGATTTCAACTTTGATCTCCTCGAACCTAGCAGAAATAAAGCTGATCTTCTTGACCTATTCGAAGAATTCGGACTGAGACCAATGCTGGATCAGCCGTCGAGAGTGTCCGACTCATCGGAAACATTAATCGATAATAATTTCACAAACGAAGAAAACGTAGAAATACTTATCTTCCAACCGCATTTGAAAGATCACAAAGCCTAGATTCTGAAAGGGAACGTGAACCATGATCATGAACTTGTAAAAGGGGCAAACATGTTGATTAGAAAAATCAATGATAATAATATCTCGAAAATGAGACAAAACTGGGATGCAAACAGACTGGCGCTACGCCTGAAGAAGCCTTCTACAATTTTTGAAAAATATTGATGGAAATCTTCGACAAGATTTGTTCCGAACAGTGGATAAGCAAGAATTCGAAGGAAAGAGGAAACCCAGGAAGAATAAGGAAATTTTAGATCTGAAAAACCAATTGGATGCTCTAGATGTGATCAAAGATGTGAAAAAATATTCAGAGAGTAGAAATGCATATAACACTTTAAGAAATTAATATAGGGATAAACTGGAAGAAAAATTACATGAAAATAAAACAAGAGCGATATGGGATATAATCAACAAAGAAAAGAATAACAAGAAGAAGGAAACTTCATCTTCACTGAAACCTGATAATTTGAACAACTAGTTGTTGAGTGTAGGAAGAAAAGCTGCTGAAAGTTGCTCTAATAGTAATGAACACCCACTCAATCTCCTCTGTAGAGCCAAGGAAAAAGTTGAGAACACAATTTTCCTTAATGAAGTAACGGAGAGTGAAATTCTTCGAATAACACAACTTAAAAGTAAAGAACACGAAAGATACGTATGGCATGTCTACCAACCTATTGAAGAAAATTATTCTGAGCATCATAAAACCAATCCCCTTTTTTGATAAACAGATATTTCTCAGATGCCTTACCGGATCAACTAAAAAATAGCAGCCAATCAATTATGATGTGCCACAGGGATCTTTCTTGGGTCCGCTGCTATTCCTCGTTTGTATCAATAATCTACCTGATATTGTAAAATCATATAGTTCCGTTCTTTTTGCTCACGATACCAGCTTTCTTAATTTTAGCACTGACGTCGACGAAGTGAATCGGTTGTCATCGAATACACTTGCTGTGGCGAAATATTGGTTTGATACAAACAAACTGCGAATGAATGAAAATAAAACCCAATATTCAAGGCAGGAGACCCACAATCATCGGATAACTATCGACCCATATCAGTTCTACCTGCAATATCTTAAATATTCGGAACAGCTCTAAAATATAGACTTGCCAGTTTTTAGAACACCATAATATTTTTGCGAGCAGCAGCATGGCTTTCTGTGGCAGAAATCTATATCGACTGTACTTACTCAAATCTTGAACGAAATAGCGGTAGCCTTTGATGAAGGAAAAAAATGCAAACTCTCTACCTGCGATTTGAGCAAGGCGTTTGATAGTGTAGTCCATTTTGGAATACTTATGAAGTTATATTTTTGTGGTATAAGAGGGGTTGCTTTGGATTTGATAAAGAGCTATCTGACTAAAAGATACCAGCAAATATGCTTCAAGAGTAAATGCCCCCAATGGCAGCAAAACAACTATGGTGTGCCACAGGGATCTGTCTTGGTTCCGCTTCTGTTCCTCGTTTGTATCCATGATCTACCTGATAGTGTAACACCATATATTTCTGTTCTTTCTGCTGACGGTACCAGCTTTCTTAATATCAGCACTGACGTCGACGAAGTGAATCATCATCATCAGTACAGTGATTCGTGCAAGAACAAGTTTTTTTTATTTTGGCTAGTCTTGAAAGACCCATACTGTTGATTATTGTTCAGTTTCGGGCTATATTCCAAATTCGTCGCCTATAATGATTTTGTGAACGTCTTTTAAAGCAAGGTGGTCGAATTTATTTGCACCAAACGACACGAGCCTTTCTTTGAGCAATTGTTGAGTTGTGTGGGGTCCAATGCGAACAAATCTTTTGACTGCCAAATGTTGAGGCAATATTGAATGTACGCTAGTGGAAATAATGTTGAGGGTTGTCTCAATCTCATCTAACAGGACCACCACATCATATCCAATTGTTTGGAAATACATGATTCAAATGCTCCCTAACCTGATGTGAGTAAGTGCCGGTGCTCCATCCTGTTGAAGCCACAAATTTTGTATTTTATGCTCTGGTACATCGAGAAGAGAAATCTCTCTTTGGCTTTCATATGGGTCCTCTGTCACTGTCTACAAAACTGATAACTGGTTGGCTTCCGCTCTAGCAGTTTTTGGTTTTTCATGTTTTTTGTAAGTGATATTTCGCGTTTTGATAAATCTAATTAAAAGGATGCATTTTATCACGAAACCTTTCTGCATAAACTCTACTTTCCAACAAAGAATCTCTATCACACTCACCCAGAATAAAAATCATTTCAACCATTTCTTCTTTGGAGAACTTCATGGCAGTCAATTGAGAAAATTGGGTTCAAACCTCACTTCAACAATGTATAACTAAACACTGATAAGTTCACCATGTAAAATACAGAATATGATATGTCCAGACAGCTAACAGAAGGCACAAATAAAATAAAATGCCAACACATACCTCGATTTACGTTTTGATCATCTTGATTTCATCATTCGTTAAAGGAATTATCTTGTTTAGGTTTCATTTCTTACTACTGGAATCATTACAGATGAAAAAATTCTGTGCGAATAATGATGCATGTTGTTGAGTTTGATACGGTTTGTAGAAATTTCATCAAAAATTTTCACAGATAATCGAATATTTCGAAAATGATCGAAGATAAAGATAAGGTTACTTCTGCAAAAATATAGCACAATGTTTTATGCGTTGACATGAAGAATAAAATACAGGGTGTTCCATTTGAAAAAATCAAGATTTAATATTTTTGAAATTACAATATTCAATAATTATTTTGAGTCACTCTTGTATAAAATGAGGATATTCTATTTCAATTCATCAATAGCGCTATCCTTGGGCAATTAAACGAAAGGAAAAAAGTATTCATCCTCTCCGGCCGAAGGACCATGCGATGATGTGAGAGCCTATTTTCTTGAGTTTTTACGGAAGAAAAATATTGTGACGAAACTACTCACCAATAAACTTATTACTTGAAAACATGATAGCAGAGTTTAGGCCGCTTCTGAATCTTGAACAAAACAGTGGTCTTCCAATGTGAAAAAAAACCACCCAAGATTTTTTTATAGAAAATTGAGAAACCTTGTTTACAGCAAAATAAATTGCTGAAATAGATTCTTACTCTCTAAATACAATATCGTTCGAACAAAAATGAGTGAACAAGCTACAGAGCACCGCGCCACTAGTGAATCACCCAGTATTAGCACATATGTTCACAATGTTTTTATGTTCGAATATTTGTTGGAATTTTATGACAATCCTTGTATTTTTGAGAGAAAATAAAATATCATATCATATCATATCATATGTGAAATCAGATTTATCTAGTTTGCCAATCGGATAGTCCTAGGTTAGACCTCGAAGACAAGGCCAACCCAGACGTCTGAAAGTAGTAACGACCCATTTTGTTGGAGGATTCCTAAGGACAAATACGTCGTCTTTGTTTACCCCGTGTAGCGTCTTAGATAAGTTTCTTTTATAAATGTTAATTAAAAGAAACACCTTGTAAATATACCTTTTTTGAATATAGTGGTAGTTCAAATTAAAACTGTTTGAATTATGACTGTGGATTCAGAGATAAGTGCTCCACAATATTCCAGGGTCCTCGTGACCGACAAGCCAAGGTATTCTCTAATTATAAAAATTTATATATTGTTATAAGCACCAGTTTGAAATAGATTCGTAGTAAAAAAATCAACTGAGTATGAAACTTGATACAAACTTCTATTATTTGAAGAGGGTGAAATATGGAATAATTCGTATCCTAATTCTGAATTCATTTACAAAAATTTCTTTCTACGAATCAAATGCTCAACATTTGTGTCCAAATGAAATCCCTTTACCAATCAAACACAACCCTACTCTTAATTCAACAACATTCTATTCATACTCTCACATTACAAAATAGATTAAACTCGAAAGAATCAGTGACTCGTATTTCCTGAAAATTTATGAAACTTTTGAAGGAATTAAGTTCTCCATTATCACCTCTTTCTCTTTATCTACATATTTCATCAAAGATCAGCATTACCCCAGGACAACGCCCCTTTAAATTAGAACCTAAGGGGATCTCAAGTTGTATTGGAATTTGTAATTTCGTGCAGACAATAATACAGAGAGCGCAAGATGAAATTTCCAAACGAAATTAACTATTTAAATGTATTACACGTAGCAGCCGTAAAATTAATGTTAAGCCTGATTCGTGTTGAAGAAACGAATAGGGGCGTTTGTAGCTTTGCGACATCTCTCCAAAATGCTGCCAGATTTTGTGCCCGGACGATAAGAAACCCAGCGGGGTATGGTATCTGCTACGAAATCAGTACAATGTCCGTTTAGAGTGGCTAGAAGGTTACTTTCGATAAAAGAATGATGTCTCGCACTGGTCAGAATGAAGGGAGATCGAGAAAACGATAACACTCTCTCATATGTCGCTTTCTTAGTTGCAGTGAATTTATAAGATCCCAAATATTTCAGTGTATCGTGTAATGTTGTTCTAATGGATGTTGTAATTGGGGTTCAGATGTTCAAACGGTAAACAGGATTCCAGAATAAAATTTTCCGGAATATGAGGAACACGTCGAAATATATATATATATATATATATATATATATATATATATATATATATATATATATATATATATATATATATATATATATATATATATATAGGGGTTTTACCCCGACGAGCTGCTCATATATCTGTTCATGCAATCAAACTGATTTCATGAAAAATATAAATCCACGACCCGGTAATTAATACCATTGCCAAGCAATGATTATAATCAAAACATATTCTGGAATAATTATATATTAGGATAACGTTAAATGTTATGAGAATATATCAATCTACCAGAATATATACATACTATAGCATCATCAGACAATGATATCAATGTACCAACGAGTAGTGTCAGAGGCTTTCTCCCCGGAAAAATCCAGTGTACGGACCTTAGTCAAGTAACGCTGAATGTTACTCATTATAGTTTCCTTTGTGTGAAGTGGTGAACGATCGAAAAGAATATTGCTCTGAATATAAATATGACAAAATTGTCAGTTATATATATTACATTTATATAAACAAATAAATAAAATATAAAATGAGATTCTGAGCAGAACTAAAGAGAAAACCTATGACTCTACCTCATTATTTTTTCGGAAAGAAACCTACGAAGAATATTACAAAATTTGATGACTGTTATCTTTTGTAACTGTTCAAACAAATTTTTCTTCAGACCCAAAATCTCAATACTTTTGTGAAGATTTCTAGAATAACACCTGTTGTGGAAATAATAATCAATAGAATAAATATTTTCTTCATTTTCCACATTTTTCAATCTCTTCGCCAAGCATCATATATTTAGAAATGTTTTCATTGTATTTATTTTGTATATTATGTGTGTCGGGTATAGCAATATCAATTATATATGTTATTCGATTCTGTTTATCATTAAGAATGATATCTGGTCCATTGTGTTTTACAGCTCTGTTGCAAAGAATTGTTTTATCAAAATAAAGTTTATATTTGTCATTTTCACAAATAATCTCAGGTTCATATTTGTCAAATTTTTTTCTTTTGGGAATTAGGTCATGTTTAATTCCTAGATTAAAATGAATAATATTAGCGACGGCATTATGTCTTTCTAAATAATCTGTTGAAGCAAGGACTGAGCAAGATGATAATATATAAAAAACTGTTTCTGAAGAACAGAAACATCTACGGCAAGAATCATCTATATTTTGTTTGATTATGTGTTTTCTATAATTCCTCGTGAAAACAACCTGATCCTGGATCGCAATTGCCAAGCCTTCTGTTTCAGCAAACAATTCTCCAGATACTAACCATTTATTCGATGCTATTTCATAAATATAATCATTTTTCAATTCTTTAGGGTGCTTTCCGTGTAATTCCTTCTGCATCCAACTTTCTCTTTTAGAATTATCATCAAATATATCAAAATCTACCTTTTGCATTGTCAAGTTCAGAGGTGTAAGATTATAATCTGAAGCAACAACAATATCATGTAATTTAGACGTTCTCTGTTTATCATGAAAATGGGAACGTATATGAAAAATCTGTTTACTATGAAGATTATTCAAATCAGTTAATCCACGGCCTCCAAGATGTCTAGGTAGTGTAACTCTCTGAACAGCCGACTTTGGGTGGTGCTTATGATATTTACAGAGCATTTTCCTCGTTTGACATTGTTATTCATTTAGATCAGTTTTAGACCATTTAATAATTCCAAAGGAAGATGTAATAATAGGAACTGCATAGGAGTTGATAGCTCTGAAAAGGTTTTACTAGTTAAATGACTCTTGATGATAATTCTAAGTCTTTTGTAATATGAACTTCTAATATTTTCTTCAGTGCTGCTATGGTTAATTGTCTTCTCTTGACCAAATCCAAGATATTTATATGTATCTCCTTGATGCATTGGCTCGATTTCGATATTGGAAATCTTTATATAATCAGAGGTGATCTTTCCTTTTTCAATAGAAAGATTTTTACATTTTGGAAGCCCAAATTTCATATGAATATCATTGGAATAGTAGCAATGTAATGTAGAGTAATCTCAAGTAGACTTTTTGAATTAGATCTGGTTCCGGCATATAATTTAATATCATCTAAATAAATTAAGTGACTTAATTTGAATTCAGTTGATAGACTCTTCATTTTGAAGCCGAAACTAGTAGCATTTAATTCATGAGATAATGGATTGAGGCAAAGACAAAACCAAAGAGCACTTAAAGAATCACCTTGAAAAATGCCTCTTTTGATTGGAATTACTTCGGATTTTAACGATTGTTTTGAAATATTTAAATGAAGGTTGGTTCTCCAATTTTTCATTACAAATTCAAGAAAAAGACGAAGTGTCTTATCAATTTTATAAATTTCCAAAATTTCTTGAAGCCATGAATGGGAGAACTATTAAAAGCCTTTTGGTAATCAAAGAAGGCTGTATGAGTATTTCTCTACTTAGTTTGAGCTTGATTCAAAGCAACAGAATTAATTACAAGTTGCTCTTTAGTGCCAAGGTGTTTTTCTACATCCTTTCATATATATATATATATATATATATATATATATATATATATATATATATATATATATATATATATATATATATATATATATATATATATATATATATATATATATATATATATATATATATATATATATATATATCCTACGACATTTCATTTCGACAGCATGAATTTTACTTTTTGGTTTTATCAAGATCCCATGACTCACATCCAAATGCCAGTATTGGCCTACAGATAAATATGCCTTCCTGGTCTTTTCGTTCGCATCATTGATTTCAGCATCTTGCTTTCCTGATTCTTCGAGTTCATTTCCTAAGAACTTATATTTTTCTACATGTTCTATTTTTTTCCCCTCTATCTGTGTATTTATGTCTTCCTTTTCTGTTCCAATCACCATTACCCTAGTTTTTCCTTTGTTCATTTTCATACCACTCTTCTCTAATTCTTTGTTTCATATATTCAAGTTCTTTTTCATTGATGGCCATAATCATTATATCATCTGCGTATGCCCCTTCTGATACTTCTACTTGCTGGAAGTTTCTATATCCAATCTGGATTTTCCTCACTTCTGTCTAGCAATTTTTTGTTATATCATCCATAAAGATTATAAACAACAGAGGACTAACTCATCTCGTCTAAGTCTCATGGGATGGGAGATGGGGGATGGGACTTAGGCAGGGGCTAAGTCCCATTCCCCACAGTCTTGAAATACTCCGATCTCCTGTTTCCGTTTATAATACAATTTCTATTACTTTCATATATATTTATTATCAGTCTTATAATGTTTGCTTTGATTCCTTTTCTACGTAGTATTTCCCATAATCTTCGTCTAGGCACCTTATCAAAAGCTTTTTCCAAGTACATGAATCCTAGGTATATTTTCTTCTTCATCCTGTTGGATTTTTCCATCAATATCTTTATGCTGAGTATATGATCTTGAAAACTTCTTCCTTTTCGAAATCCACTTTGTGTCCCTACAAATATTCTTTCAATAGTTGGCCTTGGCTTCATATCTATTATTTGTTCATATATTTTCATAGCCGTGCATAATAACGTAATCCCTCTGTAGTTGCTACATTCATGTTTGTCACCTGATTTGTAAATCGAGATTATCATTGAAATCTGCCAGTCTTTCGGGATTTGTTCTTCTTGCCGTAGGCTATTTATATTTTCAAAAGCATATCTTCTCCATATTGTCTCATTTTCTTTATCATATCTGACGTAATCTTGTCATATCCTGGGGCTACCGAGTAGCTCTTGAAAATATTGCTTCCATCTTTTCATTACTTTCCTGTCTCTATGAGTATTTCTCCATTTTTGTCCTGGATTATATATATATATATTATTGTCCTGATTATAAATGTCAGAGTTTTTTCTTTCTACATGATTTAACTATTTTATAGAATAGCTTTTGGTTTGCTTTGCTCTGGGCTTCAATTTTTTCTCCGAATTCTACCCATTTTCTCCTTTTAGATGCCAAGACAAACTGCTTACAAAATTCTTGCCGATGACATAACGTCAACAATACCAATCAGCGAAGAGCAACAAGGCTTTCGAAAAAACCGATCCACGGTCGATGCACTATTTATAACAAGGCAATTAGTAGAAAAGTCTCTTGAATATAACACTCCAGCATATCTTTGTTTCACAGACTTAACGAAGGCCTTCGACAGAGTCCAACTGAAGGATGTAATCAAGATACTGGAAAACAAAGAGGTACCCAAAAAACATATAAGACTCATAAAAGATCTGAACACTAATACAACAACGCAAATACGAACAAACCACACCCTAACGCAGCATTTCGGAACAACGTCGGGCATCCGCCAAGGTGATAGTCTTAGCCCTCTACTATTTAATAATGTTATGGACCAACTTGTAGAGACCGTTAAAAACTTGGGACTAGGATACCGCATGGAAACCTACAAAATTAACATCCTATGCTATGCCGATGACGCCGTACTCATTGCAGAATCAGAAGACGACCTACAAAGAATGTTATACGCCTTTAGAAAACGCGCAAAAAATTTCAATATGGAAATCTCAACAAGTAAGACAAAATGCATGACCATAGCGAAGGAACCTCTGCGCTGCAAGTTAACAATAGACAACGCCACTATAGACCAAGTCATGTCATTCGAATACTTAGGGTGCAAAATAACAAGCACAGGATACCTTGAAGATGAAGTGAGGAGACAAGTGAACAAAGCAGCTGCAGTATCGGGACATCTTAAACAACCAATTTGGAGAAATAAACACCTCAGTATACCATGCAAATCCAGAATCTACAAAACATGTGTGCAACCAATTATGACATACGGGGCAGAAACAAGAACGGAAACGTCGGTAACAAAGAGGATACTAAGAACAACAGAAATGAAAACGCTAAGAACTTTAACCGGTTACACATTGAATGACAGACAAAGAAATACCGACATAAGGGAAAAATGTGAAACAGACGATATTGTAAGATGGGTAAGAAAAAGAAGAACAGAATGGAACCAGCATGTAAACAGAATGACCACAGATAGAATAGCCAAAATCGTATATAACAACATACCACACGAAAGAAGACCCGTTGGACGACCACCAAAACGATAGCGGGACAGTTAGCAATCAACTTCACAAGAACTGCTGCAGGGAAACCGGAACTGAACAGGCGCTACGCCTTCTACACGGTGAAGAAGAAGAAGAAGATGCCAAGACTAGATCTTTCACTCGTTTTCTTTCTTGCTTGTATAGCTCATATATTTCTATTGTTTTACAGTTGAGACAATTTGCCCATGCTCTCTTCTCAATTCTCACTTCCCTTCTAATTGCATTCATCCACCATGTCGTTTGTTTTGCGGTTTTTCTCTTTCTGCTGCTACCACATACTTCTCTAGCAAAATCGAGAAGAGTGCTTTCGAAATACTTTCATAAGTCTTCTGTGCTCATATTGTCTGTTGCATCTTCTATATTTTCTAGTTTCCATGATACAGTTTGCTCGAAAATTTTTTCGTATTCTGAATAGGCGAGTTTGTAAGCCTTTATCGATTCATATTCGATCCTTTTTTAACTGATATCTCTTAACCGTCGTCTTTTAGTTCTTTTGATATAAGCTGCTAGTAAAATGGTCGCTTCCTATTTCAGCTCCTCTTCTCACTCTAACGTCTTTCATTTTTTCAGGTTGCATTTCTCTACCAATATCTAGTCTATTCTGGATTTCTCGTTTCTACTTTCTACTTGTCTCGTATATTTATGTATTTCTTGTGTTCGAAGAAACTGTTACTAATTATCAAGTTATTCATTACCGCAAAGTCTAGTAGTTTCGTTACATTGCTATTTCTTGTCTGTTCTCCATATTTGCCTAAAACTGTCCCATGTTACTATTATTATTTCGCTGTCCTACTCCTCCGTTGAAGTCACCTGCAATATACATACTGCCCTCTGATTCTTCTGTAGCTTTTGTTAATTGTTCCCAAAATTCGATTTTCTTACTAACTAATTCAACTTCGTTTGGTCCATAGACCACAATCATTGTTCTTTTGTTCATGTTCGAATTTCTTAATCCAACTGCGAGTATTCTTGCTGACCACGCTTTCTAGCTTAATATCTGCTCTGCGATTTCTTCATTCATCAAACATGCAACTCCTGTTGCCGCCCTGAATTTTTCGTCTACTCCACTGTATATTAATATGTGTTTGTTTTCTAACTCAATTATTCCTTGGCTTTTTTTTGCGTTACTGTTATAGCAAGAACTTCAAGTTCTGATTTCTCAAAGTCGTATTCCAATTCCTTTTCTTTGCCTTGCATACTCCAAGTTCCATGTATCTTTCTTTCTTTGTTTCATTTTCAATTGCTTCCGTATACGTTCTGACTGATTTTCTACGTTTCGTTTTTATTATTCCCATTATCTTCATCCTTTTCTATAGCCAATGTCTGCGTCATATTTCGTCGAAATATAACTTCATTTAACATTTCCTCCTATGACTTCCTGAAGAGATATTATCCCGCATAGTTGAAAGAAAAAGAAATTCTTATGAAACGACAAAATCTTCTTGGTTCAACGAATTTCGATGAAATTTCGGAAATGCTACTTAAATAAAATTCTACAAGACAGCATATGTCTAGTTGTTCTTTCTTATTCTTGGGAGGAGAAAAACCCGCAACCTGCCGCCTTCGAGCTAGAGGCTGGAGATCACTCATGTTCAGGCGCACAGCACTCTCCTGGACACTATCCAGACCAGGACGCATCTTTGCTTTGTATACACGCATCAGCTGTGATCGTGTGGAGTTCTGCTTAGCCCTGTCATGAAAACTGAGTTCAGCAGAAACAGGTTTGGCAATAGCTAACACATGATCATACCAGCAAATATCGATGTTGACTGTGATGCTGAGAAAATGTTCGTTTATGAGGCAATTCGATGACCTTACATGATCAAAGAAGGTTCACAAGGAGTGAATTTACTGGAGAAGCTTGGTAATTGCGTCTTAATGGCGTTAAGATTGACCACGTTCAACCGACCGCACTCGGGTAAGTTCTTCAAGTCTGAACACACTCTGTTAGTATCTTTGTCTATGCGACTCATCAGCAGTTATAGGATACTGACTAGTAAATGAGGACACCAGGTTACGATCGTCCGCAACCCAATTAGCCCCTATTTGAGAAATTTCCGTCATGCAGTAAGCTATAAACATTCACTTGAAATCCAAAATTTCAAGTCTGTAGGTCATTTCGTGCCCAAGTTAAGCGAAAGCAAAGTTTCGCATTTATGACACTCACTTACGCGTAACCATGTGAGGAAAGCAGAACAAAATGAAGACGGAAGAGAAATATCTAGGGTAGATCTGCTGAATGGAGAACTCACCACGTAGGATAACGTTCCATTCACTTCAAAGACTATGCTAAATAAAAAAATAAAATTATCGACGTCCATAACTAATAGGAGAGGACCCAAGCAAACCACCAGAATGCTATAAAGTACTGTAGAAGAAAATTAATGAGGAAAATCCAGGATAGATAGTAGAACGGGACATATTGAAGACATTTCGGCATATGGAACCACATCAACAACCGCAGTATCGGTTATATCTTGGATTATGCGCTGATAAAACTAGGAGAAGGCATACGTACATGGATGGACGCCAACTCGAAGCGAGGTTTTGTTAGATTAGCCAGAGCAGGAAGTGAATGCACACCAGACGGGAATAAACGAAGAAAGCAGCATGGTGAAGATGCCAGATACTGGACATCTGCAAATATTAAAGATACGAGCATTAATCAATAGACCATTGGATGATACAGCTACTCATAAGCCGTAGGAGTTATGCGGTTTCTAGGCGAAGAATAGAAAAACAACATTATGGTACGGATTGACCAGAGGTGCTGATACCTTTAAACGGAACTCATCTGGATCCGAAACGAGAAAGTGATTAGAAGTATTGGGAATACCAGTTGTCATTAATTCTTGTCACCACAGCTAACAGATGCTTTATTCAGATCGTGCCTACCTTGTACTGAAACAATCTAGGGTAGTTGCTATTGTTAGGAGATCGATAACATAGAAACATGATTATATTACTGTTATAAAAACCAATTTTGAACCATGCCATGTCAAAAACGTTGTCCTACAACGTATCATCTCGTTGGAATGCGACATCTGGTCTGTCAAAAACACAAAGGCTTACCTTAATCTGAAGCTTAAAGTGCAACTCATAGCTATTGAAACAGAGATTGGTAGAGGCTGTTGGCATTATTTGTATTTTCATTAGAGCTAGGACATGAATGTCTGGTACACTGATCTCACGTACACAAAGTGATCTTACAAGGGTAACTTTTATTTGGTAAAGAACTCTAATGAGTAGAAATCTTTGCCACAATTTTCACCCTTTTGAAGGTATATAATTTTCCTTCAGATATGTATTTAGCAATTAATTGTAAAGACATCTGAATTTAATTTTTTCAAGGCTTCAAACTCTACTGTTTTAAGTACAAACAACGTTTAATTCTCCTGGATATACTAGAAGCAATTGCATAATTGTTAGATGCTGCATAGTGAAAAGAGAAACTTATGTAACGAAGTGGAATAAATATATTTTTATGAGTCCTTCGGCAGTTGATCATAAGAAGTTCGAGGAAGGAAGGTTCTCTCACCTCTGAGGAATAGGCAAACATTTCCCAGTAGAGATAAGGAATTTTCGTCACGTTAGTATGTGTTTGCATAATACGCAGCTTGGGCTACATTTATGATTGCATGGAAGCATTGTGAAGGGTAAAATATGCGCTACGGAATCTACAGTTTCAGTAGACCTGAGAGAATTGAACCTTTATTTGCACTCTCCGTTACACCGACTCCCCCGAGCATAGAATTATTAGATTTAAACTTTGAATCCGGACCGTTTCTGCATTACTGGGGCGGCACTAAAATAAACCAGAATTGTATTTGTTAGGTACACGCCTGCGGATTTTCTTCCAGTGTGTTACAATATTTTCATAATAAAAATCGAAATAAAAGTTTCTTGCGGAGCCAAGTGGTTTTAAAATCCAGTTTGTTATAGGGTTTTGATGCTTCAAGGCAAGGTTTGTCGTATTTTCAATTTCGTTTTGAGATTGCGCTTCCATTTAGGATAAGGTCTTTGTTCACTATAAAGTTGAAACCGTTTCACGGTTTATGTTTAAAAGGGTCATAGCCTGGGAGTGAAATGAAAATGAAATATTCAAATGATCAAACACAGACTTATAAAAGTCCGTTTAGGGATGAAGCTTCTTCGAATAAGAGGAAGAAGCAACAGTGGAACAAGTTTTCCTGGAAACTCATTACCTTCTTGTTCTGCAAATACAGGGGAGCTAACTTTCCTTGGGGTTGACTTGTGGTTATTTCTCAGGATTTTTCGAATTTCAGTAACACCTGTATTCGAATAAATTGACATGGATTCCAAGCTGACAGGTGTCGTAACATAATCATGAATTTTTACTCCACAAATTGTTAAATAGTTGAAATGCATCTACTTTGTATCTTTATTTGTCAATCACACATAAAACTTAGATATCAAAAGTGCCTGAAAAAAGAAAAACAGTGCTGAAAAAAAACAATTTACTAACCTGTGACCCATAGGACACATAATGAATTCGTCGTGCGTTGAACAACTGCGACTGCGAGTAGGTTGTAGATTCACAAGCGCACTGGTCGTCTAAAACGCTACACTCACACACTCGCCACTTGGTGTTGTGTTCGGTCCAAGAAGCGGATGCTTCCTTCACGGCTGCTGCGGTTCTTTATAAATTTTGTAGCAGATGAATAAGACGGATATTATCCACGTGCGTCGCTGCTATTGTTTCGCGTTGGTCGTACCACGTGCGTTGGCTTCACCTCGTGTGCGGAAGCTGAATTCTTCGCTTGGATTCTCGTTATCACTTTTTATCGGCTAACTCATTCGGTGATGGGTTCTTTTTCTCAACAGAAAAAACAATGCCCTAATGCACACGTTTGGCTCCACTTGCTACCGGGATGGGGTCACACACACGATGGAAACAGTGATGGTTAACACAAACACTCTTTGTAAACGTAAATTTGGTTGGTTCGTTGGTAAACAACGGCGGTTTGGCAATACCTACAATCAAAATTAGAAAACTACAATATCTAGGACACATAACTCGCGGAGAGAGATACACCATGCTCCAATTGATAATTCAAGAAAAGATCCAAGGAAAGAGAAGCGTTGGAAAAAGGAGGATATCATGGCTACGCAACCTGAGAGAATGGTATGGATGCAAGTCTGGTGAACTTTTCATAGCAGCCGCCTCCAAAGTCCGCATAGCTATGATGATTTCCAACCTTCGATGCGGAGAAGGCACTTGAAGAAGAAGAAGGGGTTCTTGGATTATCCTGGCGCAATTTTATTTTCTTTTTGAGATTATCTTATGAATGTTCAATAGGATTCAGGTCTGGAGAGCAAGCTGGCCAGTCCAAAATAGCGATTCTCTCTATTTCAAGATATTGTCGCGCGGTTTGCTAGTATGGAGAGGAGCATTTTCTTGCATAAAAGGGAAATTCTCACTGTGAGCACCTCGCCAGAGTCTCACTATAAGCTTCAGCACTAGGTCCACGTATTTTCTAGCCGTTACACTCTCAGGAAACGAAATCAAATCTGTTTTGCGTCCCAGCATAATGCCACCCCAAAATATCACACTGCCCCCTTGGTATTTTGGAATTTGTCTTGCTGCTCGGAGTCTAGCTTGACTTCCACGACCCCGTAAACCCCGAATCCGGAAGTCATCTGATCGAACACCAATTCTGATCTCATCAGAAAAAAGAACATTCCGCCAATTCTCAATATTTCAATTTTGGTGCTCGATATACCAATTAAGTCTGTTAATTTTTTGTTGTCTGGTTAGCTCTCGAACTCTTGAGGCCTTCTGCTGTATAAACTCCTGGAACGAAGTCTTTGACGTATCGTTCGACTGATACATTGATGCCTGTTTCTTCCAGGAATTGCCTTTGAAGTGTGGGGTGCGATGCACTAGGGTCTCTTCTTGCAATTTAGCACAAAAAGCGGCCTTGTTCTTCAGAAGTGATCTTCCTACGACTTCTTCTAAGCCTATTTTGCAGATATTGTAGCTTCACGTATCGGGCGTAGGTTTTAGAAATCACCCCTAGTGATACCCCCATTGTTACACCTAATGAAACCATGTGATACGTCGTCCATGGTTCCCAGAACAATAAAATCATCATGAGATTATTCAAACAAAACTCCCTCATTAATTCCAAATAACGCGATATCAGATCCCCAATTATTGAATCCTTATTCGGACAAACTTTGTATACATATTTGATCCATAATAATTTCAAGAACGTTTCGGTGCTTCCCAGTAATAGTAAACAACAAATAGAACCCACAAAAAGCTGATAATGATTTTCATAAAAGGGTGCCAACAAATCCAGACGAATGAAATCACTTGGGAATGTCCATTGTCGGTCATTATTCTTAACTATCAGAAACAAACAAAACGATGATTCATTCTAACTCTGCTTTGACGTAATGGGTTGCGAGATTGAACGGAGGAATGAAAAATCGGTCTGTCGTCAGTTAACTGCGGTGGTCCCTCATACTGTCGTTGCGGTAAATCCCGATTTTTAATTTCATCTACTCGACCTCGCCGAACTTAGCCCCGATAAAAAAACATACAATCTCGATGGAATTGATCGTGGTGAAATGAATTTCATTTCGCATTCGGGAGATGCTTACGGCTTTTCGTTAAATACGCTTCGTAAAATATTAACCGAAATGAGTTTATGCATTTCGGTTGGAATTATTTGGAATGCTTTCATTATTGAAGAGACATGGAGTGGAATATTATACTTCAGGGAATAAGGCTGAGGTTTTCAAGTTACTGAGAGTAACTGGTGTTCGTTGTACAAGGGAAATGAATCTGTTCCATCACTGAGCTGACTCAAACACAAAATTATGGAAAAATGGTGCATGGACCTGATCTTAACACTTTTAGAGGAGAGAAGAAAATAGCTGAATGTTGACCGAACGAAATACCGAGATGCGGACAAATGTATTCAAGGAAAAGTCAGCGAAACTAAGCAACGTAAAGGAGAGGAAAAATGTCGAGAATTAGAACAGCCGCAAGAACGACATAATTCGTTTAATCTCCACCAAAAGATTCGAGAGTCGCTAAGGGAAGACAAGGAAGAGAAACGAATGTTCTTCAAGGTCAACTTGGCAACACTGTCAAAGATATCAAGGACAAAAAGTGAATATGGCAGGAATACGCTCAGTAGCTCTTCCATGATGTGAGAGAAGAATCACACGGCTTGCAAGAAGCGAGTACGGGACCAAACATTCTGGAAGATGAAGTTAGATATGTAATTAAACAACTCAACAAAGGAAATTCCACTGGCCCAGACGACGTAAATGTAGAGGTCCTGAAGCTGCTTGATGATGGAGCAGTTAAATAGCTCACCATACTGTTCAACAAAGTGTACAGAGAAGGCAAATTGCCAGTGGATTGGTTGAAATCTCATTTCATCAGTCTGCTGAAAAATCCAGTACCAGGAAATGTGAAGACCACAGCACTATTAGTCTCTTGAAGTATATCTACTTAAGAGAATATACAGACAATGTGATGTACACATCTCTAGCAAACAATATGGCTTCAGGAACAGATTTGGGACAAGAGATGCGCTGTTTGGTGCGCAGGTGCTCGTGCAGAGAAGCTTCGATATGAAAGTCGACGTATTTGCCTGTTTTATTGACTACGAAAAAGCCTTTGACGAGGTCAGACACACCTCCACTCATCGGGATAATGAAGGATGTTGGTGTGGACGACAAATATCTTTACTATTGCAAGTTTGTACTGGAATCAAGCGGTGTCAGTTCTAGTGGACTCTGATGACAAGAAACATGCCAATCGTAAGGGGAGTGAGACAGGAATGCGTGCTTTCGTCTACATTTTTCAACCTCTATTCGGAAAGAATAATGGCTGAAGCTGTGGAGAGTGCGACTGAAGGAATACTTGTCAACAACATGAGGTACGCAGATGACACAGTTCTCATTAGCTCGTCAGAAGGCCTACAACAGCTACTAGACCGAGTATATGTTGCCAGCAGGAAATATGGTATTCCAATAAACGTCAAGAAGACGAAGCCAGCTTGCTCTCCAGGCCTAAATCCTATTGAACAGTTATGGAATAATCTCAGAAGAGAAATAAGAACGCGCCAGGATAATCCAAGAACCTCGCGACAGCTCATCCAAGCCGCCACAGAAGAGTGATAGAATATCACCCCAGAGGAGGTCGAGAGCATATAGTGGATTAGGCGATCTCTAGCTTTTTTGATGAAGTAGTGAAACCGACGCCCTGTCTGAACTCTTCCATGATTTAAGATTATTTTATCAATAATAAAAAACAAGTACTGTGTTTTAAGGAATTTTACTTAATAATTGCGATTCCTAACGCGTTTCACTACACCGTAGCTTCTTCAGACGAATGAATATGCAGAAAAATATAAATGAGAATATAACTATAAATGTTCCTGAGTAATTAAAAGCTTATTGAGTTGCTTCTTCTCAAGTGGTTATTTATGACAGGTATATCCAATAAAATTAAGGAATAGATTGCTCCCCGAAAAGATTCAATAGAGGTGAAGGGCTTAAATCGACTTGTTCATTGATGAGTCTACCTGAGTGTTTGTATTTATTGATTTCTAAGGTTTCCCAAAGATCTACCTTCCAATATTTATTATCTGTATGCAAAATTTCAAACTGTGGGTCGAAAGAATGATTATTTTCTAAGAGATGATTCGCGTAATTTGAATCTGATTTTTTATTTGAAAAACTGTGTTTATGTTCCGATATTCTAATATTAAAATTTCTATGTAGAAATTATCACAGTTATTGCAATTCAATCGATGAACACCTGATTTATTGTTTTTACCTGGTTTGGTTTTATTATTTTTATATATTTGCCTAAATTATTATTAGTTTGGAAAGCTATGTCAGATTCAAATTACGCGAATCATCTCTTAGAAAATAATCATTCTTTCGACCCACAGTTTGAAATTTTGCATACAGATAATAAATATTGGAGGGTAGATCTTTGGGAAACTTTAGAAATCAATAAATACAAACACTCTGGTAGACTCATCAATGAACAAGTCGATTTAAGCCCTTCACCTCTATTGAATCTTTTCGGGGAGCAATCTATTCCTTAATTTTATTGGATATACCTGTCATAAATAACCACTTAAGAAGAAGCAACTCAATAAGCTTTTAATTACTCAGGAACATTCATAGTTATATTCTCATTTATATTTTTCTGCATATTCGTTCGTCTGAAGAAGCTACGGTGTAGTGAAACGCGTTACGAATCGCAATTATTAAGTAAAATTCCTTAAAACACAGTACTTGTTTTTCATTATTGATAATGGAATTTTACCAAGTAAAAGCCTCCCAAATTCAAAGATTATTTTATCACCTAAATCAATTTCCAAACACTGAGTGTTTCTATCTATAAATTCCAATAAAACAAAATCAGAACATGTGTATTTGCTAGAGTGATAGATCCTCTTTCATCCCTTTAATACTCCAAGTTAATTCCTGTTCACATCAAGGTTCCCATTATTCACACGACAGGGAGCTAATGCAGAAGATTCGGTGTTCAAGATATAGATTCTTTTACAGTTACACACGTTCTGATAGAGTCTACTGTATAAATTGTAAATTTGTTAATTTTTCTAACGTTACAGTGAAGATTTTCACAACATCACATTCTGAAAACTTGGATCAGATATGATTTCTTTCAATGATTTGCTTAGATAAGTATAAATTTAAGCATCTTCTTACACGATATCATGAACTATAGACCTATATCTATCTTAAGTGTCTTTTCCAAGGTTTTTGAAAGAATAGTGTTTGATAGAATGATGAAGTACCTAGATAAATTTCAAATACTTGATACTGCACAACATGGTTTCAGAACCGGCCGCTCGACTCAAACTGGAGCATTGCAGTTCGTGGAGTTCGTCTATCGTTGCCTTGATAATGGTCAATATGTTGCTGGATTGTTCTTTGACTTGTCTAAAGCGTTTGATAGTCTTGCTATCCAGTTTATATTGGATAAATGTTATAATCTTGGATTCAGAGGCGTGTTCTTGAACTGGATTCGTAGTTATCTGGAGGACAGAACTGCCTCAATCAGGGTTCACGACTCGTTCTCAAATGAACAGTACTGTAAATTAGAGTACCCCAGGGTTCTGTCTTGGGGCCACTTCTATTTCTGTTATTCATCAACGATCTGCCACCAAATTTGAAAAAATATTCTACAGAAAATCTAACATTCGCAATTTATTATCAAAATAATCTGGTTGATACTGTTCGCTGATGACTCTTCCATAGCTATTACTGCTGAGACTCTTGAGGAGCTTCAAAAGTTATGCGAGCTGCTGGTGGAGAGTTTCGTAGAATGGTGCCATTTTAATGCTATTATGATCAATGTCAACAAGACGGAATGCATTCACTTCACTCTGTCGTCTTGTGATCAGGGTAGCATAACAATAAGGTATTTAGATACAGTCATCTCTTCGAAGGAAACCACTAAATTCCTCGGCGTTCACATCGATAGGAATCTGAAGTGGGGTGCACATATCGATTTGTAAGAGGCTGAATAGTTCCTATTATGCCCTAAATAGAATCAAGAGTTCACTACCTCTAAGTTCCCTTGTGAACGTTTATTACAGTTTGGTATATAGTCACCTGTCCTATAATATCTTACTGTGGGGAAATTCCTCAGACGTAGGTAGAGTTTTCATCATCCAGAAAAGAATTCTGCGAATGATGTTCGATACAGCTCCACAATCTTCATGTAGACCGTTGTTCCTGAAGAATGGTATCCTCACATTGGCGTCTATTTTCATTTTGAGATGCCTCGTTTATATTAAAGAGAATGAAAGTAAATTATATATACACTACTTACACCTCTGAAAACTAACCCAGTTTAATGAGCAAAATCATAAGCAGCAATCACCAATTATTTTCAGTATTTCGAGCAATCCTTAATTCCGTAAATATTTCCTTTTCGTTGACGGTGTTCAATAAACATCATTACCAAACCCGGTTACTAACAGAAGGCAAACGTCAGATTGTGAACAAATACTACACCCAGAATATTTGATAACATTCCCTGCTCTAACTGTCAATCAAAAAGGGTAATAATTTCTAATCTCGAAAATTGATTTCATATATCATAATGAATGTTTACGTCAGTCTTGCAAATGAAAGGCAGGTAACATATAAGACAGTAATTTTTCACTTCCTTCACTAGAGTCGAAAGTTAATGTTATTGAATTTTTTCTCATTGAAGACAGCATCAATGTTGAAGGTGTTCACTCTCTGGAATATGCCATTTTTCATGTGTTCGTAAAAGTAGGTCATCTAAATATTCATATATTCATTTTTATGTGTTCACATCATGTGTACTTCGGATGTCGGATTAACACCAATATGTAAATTATCATATATCCAGGAATAGGTTTTCTTTGACCCAGTTATATCATTGAAACTGATTTGAATTGATGTTGCATTATTTATAGCACCTGGGCGTTCCAGCTGCGTTAGATTTCTTTCTTATATCGGGTTTTTCCAGAAATTATTTAAGTCCATTAAAATGTTACGATTTGAAGGTCGAATATTGCATTTTTTAGATGACGTAATTTTATTTTTGGAACATATGGAAGGGTTCAATAGATGCTTAACCCCAAGTTTGCGGGGTTGCCGCCCTTGTCACCTTGTAAACACCTTTTTCGCGATATCTCGGAAACTATACGTCCTACAGAAAATTTGATGGGACACAATTTATAGCAAATCGCCTTTCCTACAAATATGCTCTCATTAGTTTTGCCATAAATCTAAAATTCACGAAGTTATAAGCAGAGAAGTGAAAAAATTTCTATAAAAATTTCCTTTTTTGCTCCATACTTTTTGTTCATTACTTCTACAAAAAATTACCTCAGATCAATCTTGTTGATAGTCTTTCGAGGAAATTTTTTTAATATTTTTCAATTTCATACATTTAACCCTTATGTGAGTGACAAATAAAACACCTTTATCGGAGTGACGAGGTACCCGGGTACCTTCATACCATTTATGCTTAATGTAAACAATCTAGGTCTATTTTAACGTTACCCCACTAACACACAACTAAACAGTTGACGATCTGTGGTGATTGAAGCGGGAAGACGTGGAGTGCGATACATGGTTATTGGCCCACAAGAAACACTGAATCCATTCAATGCATCGTGTGTGGTTTTTCACCTGATTGGTACTTTGTTCGTATTGTACGAGCCTACTTTCATTTTGTGAGTTTATAATTACTTATTTCATAATGGATATTGGAGCGAGTACTTCGAAATAAAGATCACGTGTTCGAAGATATAGTACAACAGAATTACAAACGATATCAGCAGAATATTCTATTGATCAAGGTGAGTTTGTAGCTTCTGATAATAAACATGATTATATTCCTCTGTTTGAAGACAGTGGATTGGAAATTTCGGATGTTGAGCCAAAAGCTGAAATCGAAAATGAGATTGACTCTTACGATTCCGATGCGAGTTTTGAAGGGGAATTATTTGAAAATATTTTCTTTGCAGAAGATGGAACGCTGTGGCAGTCTGATTCACTTCCCAGACCACAAACTTGTAGTCGAAATATTATTCGTCAACGGGCCGCGGCTGTATCTTTCAGTGAACTCAACAATCAAATGGAAATATTCAAAAATGTATTGTCCAATGAAATGTGTGACATAGTCTTGAGGAAAACTAATCGGAAAGGGACTAAGATTACTGAAGCATACAATACTAAACTAATGGAAAATTTCCTTGATATTAAACGACCGAAACAAAAAATATTCAAACCATTTACAGAATAAGAATCAGATGAATTTTTTGGCATTATAATCTTCGGTGGTTTGCATAGATCTAATAAAATGCATTTGACTGAACTGTGGAAATCCAGTCACTTACCATCATTTCGGGCTGCAATGTCCTGTGATAGATTCAAAATGCTGTTACGCTGTATAAGGTTTGATAATGATGTAACGTGCTATGAACGTTTGTTAGCTAATAAAGCAGCCGAGATATTTGGACCATATTCATTTCAGATTTGAATAAAATGTACAAGCTTCGTGAATGCATTACCGTTGACAAATAGCTATATGGATATTATCGACGTACTCTGTTTACTCAATACATGCCATCAAAAAATATTTTGGGCTTGTGATGCAAATAATTACTACCCCCTAAATAGACAAATATATGCAGGAAAGTCAAGTGATGGCAAACGTCAAACAAATGTTGGAGAATGCACTGTATTAGATCTCGTGGCTAAATATAAAAATTGAGGACTAAATGTAACTACGGAAAATTTTCTTACATCTCTTCAATTGGCTAATTCCTTGAATTCGTAGAATATGACTAGTTGGAACGGTAAGATAAAGTAAACGGGTTCTTCCTGCAAAAATGCAAGCACACAAGAAGAGGGTGATTTTTTCTTCTAGCTTCGTCTTCAGTAAAGAAGCAAATGTTTGCTCCTACGTACCTAAAAATAACGAAGCAGTAATAATGTTGTCATCAATGTTTTTGAAAGTAATAAAGAAACTGCAAAACCAGACATAATTTTATATTACAGGATGTTACATAATAGTAATTTTATTGCATCATTGTATCAGTCGAAACGATACGTCAAACACTTTGTTCAAAGGATTTATATAGCAGAACTTAAGAGTTTCAGAGCTAACCAGAAAACAAAAAAAGTACAGACTTAATTGGTGCATCGAGCACCAACATTGGAATATCGAGAATTGGCGAAGTGTTCGAGACAAATTCCGAAATACCAAGGGGGCAGTGTGATGTTTTGGGGTAGCATTATGCCGGGAGGCAAAACAGATTCGATTTAGTCTCCTGCGAGTGTCATGGCTAGATATAACGTGGACCTAGTGCTGGAACCCATAGTGAGACTCTGGCGAGGAACCCACAGTGAGAATTCCACGTTTACACAAGATAATGCTTCTCCGCATACCAGCAACCTCGCACGACACTATCTTGAAAGAGAGGAATCGTTATTTTGGGCTGATCAACTTGCTCTCAAGACCAAAATTCTATTGAAAATTATAAGATAATCTCAAAAAGAAAATTAGATCACGCCAGGATAATCCAAGAACCCCACATCAGCTCATCCAAGCCGTCACAGAAGAGTGGCAGAGGAGGTCGAAAACCTAATCCAAAGCATGCCTAGACGGAATCAGGCTTGTATCACAGCAAGAAGAGGTGATACAAGCTACTGATTTGGAGAAAAAAAAACACCTACTCCGTGAGAAAACAATTTTCAATTTTGTACTACATGCGGAAAGAGTCTCTCATTTCTGTTTATTTGTTTCTTCCTAAAATAAACCTTAATTTATTCCTTTTTTCAATTGAAATATCTTGAAAAAGATCAATTCTAATAATCCTACGAAATTTCCAAAATCCCTGAGGTAATATTCAAAATATCGAGTGATTCCATATGAATTCAATTTTGAGTCAATGGAACCAGTTGCGGCTCAGAATGTAATTCAACGTCGAATATGAAGCTTTGGGGGATGACAGGAGTTAAAATTGGAGTCATAGTTGAAAGTTCATCTTCGAACACATTTTCTTTTATTAACTTTGATATTTTCATGATGTTACTGCATGTTTTGCCAGAACAATGGAGGCATATGGTGGAGTATTTGAAACTTGCTTTTCTGCAGCCACACATGCTTCCACAATTTCCTTCGCATCCTCAGAAAATTAATTTCATAAGATCGGGGGTGCTGGAGGCTTCAAAGCTTGTATTGGCATCCAAAGGTTTGCATACTTTTTCCTTTTTCCCTCAATCTTCAGGATTTTAATAACTTTCAAGCCATGACTGGACCTTGTGATATAATTGAAGACTGCGAAAATGAGCTGCATCTTGTGTGGAATAGCGTGGTACCACCAGATAATTTAGGATGTTCCTCAATAATTTTTATAAAATTTAGTTTCCCCATATTATGGGCTGCTGATGTTGTACCACATCCTGAGAAAGCATGACGAAACAGCCAATTCTGTGTTTGATTGATTGATTTATCTGAAAATAACATTTTCAATACGTCCACACGTGGCAAAATATGTAGCACAACTAAAAGAATAAAATGAGGTAGAAGAAACAGCTGCACCTTCGAGGGCTACGTAAAATAATAATGGTCGTAGCAGGCAGACGTTCATTTGTCCCCATAGAGTAATTCGGACCTTTTCTATCTGCTTGACAATCTCGAAAATGTACACTCCTCTTAGAAGTTACTATAGGAAGCAAAAATTTGGTAAGTTCTATAGTAAGGAAAACAGTTAGCAATGAATAAGTAAAGGTGCTGTCTTCATATAGCGATACATTCCTCATGTTAACCTCATTTAAATATGATGTCCATCTCGCTAACAGCAAAACAAGTACATGGAGCGTCAGCTCTTCGACATCTTGTAAGGAAAACAGTTAGCAATGAATAAGTAAAGTTTTAGGTCGAGATTTGCCAAAAGTTTTTGAGAATGTATTTACAATAGAAAAAATCATTAAATTAAGTTGAACATTTTGTTTTGAACGGATTCGCATGAGCATTGACGAACCCGGTCAACTTGGAAATGCTGTTACAGCGTTTTGAATTAATGAAATGAAAAAAAATTGAAGAAAAAAATTTTCCTCACAAGATCTACAAGATTAATCTCAGGTAATTTTATTGTAAAATGTATAAAAAAATTATAGAGCCAAAAAGAAAATTTTTATAGAAATTCTCTCAATTTTTTGCTTATAACTTTTTCACTGAATTTTAAATTTAAAGCAAAAAGTTATGAAAGCACTTTTGTAGGCAAAGCGATTTTCTACAAATTATGTCCCTTTTGTAAAACGTAAAGTTTCCGAGATTTTAGAGGTTTAATTAATTTAGCCCAAGATATTGCAGCAAAAGAAACACCTAATGAAAAAGTTGATATATCGTTGAAATGTTATTAAATTTTATTGTTTTTGCCGAATGAAAAACTTGTCCTCATTAATATTTTAGCGATATGACTACCTAGAAAATACCACTATATTTGCTCATTTCCAAATTGTTAGATTTGATATCTCACAACATCCAGTCTACAACATTTTTCTAACACTCATACATATTTGTCATATAGGAAATTTAATGTTCTTTCTGACGGTATGTTTCAATTTCATGTGGCTAGAAAAATAAGGGGGATTTTCTTATTTTTATGGGGAAAGAATCACAAAAATTCTTCAAATTCAGAAATAGTCAATAAAAAAACTTTTTGTTGCAAATGATATGTAAAATAACGCCTTGAAGTTTGGTCATCATGTACACAGGGTACATCGGATGCTGATCTCAAGAAGCAAAATTGATCATGCAATTTTTCTAATTTAGAAGAAACTGGCATCAAAAATGTGATTTGATGAATATTAACTTGAAAATTAGTGGGTAACAAATTTATTTCAACTTGATTTGTTGATTATAGAAAATTCACATAAATAAAATACATAAAAAAGAGATTTCATAGAATCCTTAACTAAAACTTAAACCTAAAAATAAAATAACTTCATATAAATTATTGGTATTGGTATACTACATTCTCCTTTTCAGTAGGTCTGTGCTGCGTTTTTCTTGATGGTGCAACCTGAAATGAGAAATTATATGTCATATGATATCCAATCATAACATTTAATTCTATAATAATGAAATCTGATAGTGCTAGAAAGATAACTTTAAACTTTATACTTTGATATAATGATAAGGGCAAAATAAGTAAAATGAGTCATTTGTCTGATTTTCACAATGTTTATTATATCGACGATCGATTCCGACAGTTACCCCATTTTTCAAGTGTCTAGATTTGACAGTTCTAAGAGAGAATGCGATAACTTCACCTATTTTAAATGTTGAGTAGTGGGGAGTGATTCAATTCAAGTTGACTTCGAGAGAGGTGAATTTTGTGTTTTTACAAAGTTTGTAATTTCAAAACTCTGTGTGTGATTCATTCTCATCCCTCTATTGCATTCATGAAAAATTTTTCAATTTTCTAATACATTTATGTGATTTGAAGATTGAATATGTTCAGAACTGCGAATTTGTTATGTCAGGAAAGATGCTCTTTGAATCTGGATTCAAAATTCGGACTTGTTTGTACTACGTAAGCTGCGGTGCCTTCATCACATTTAGTTCTGTACTTCAGGACTTGCTGAATTCGGCATTGAATAGTATCTTGCTTATGGTGAGATCACTGATAAAGAACCCAGTTGTATCCTACAAAAACACACCTGCAGGTGAATTAGCGGGCTTACTAAACCACAAATTCATGAAACTCACCAACTTTCATCCGCAATTCACTGTTTTGAATCTGAAATTATTTCCAATTGATCTAAAATTCCCAAAAAAAACTCAGCACTCCTCTTATTAGCAGATATTTTCATGAATAGTCTTGGAAAATCTATATTGAATAATAAGTTTGCACAAACGGTTAGCTGATATTACCCCTCTAGACTATTTGTAGAGTTATTTAAGATCTGAGTTTTTTCTGAATACTCCAAGAAATATTGAGGTCCATAAGAACTAAAACGTTAAGTATTTCACAAGATATGATAAAGAATGTTCATCAAGAATCCGCTTCCATACTTAGTAAGACGAGCTCTTGTCATTCATGTCCTCCTTATTATCTTATTTTATCCCCTTATTCGTCGATCTCTTTTCTATTCTTTTGTTGTTCCTGTCATAAAATCCCTTCTTCATATTGAAATCATATCCATTCCTTATAGATTTCGTGAAAAATACTACCAATTGCAGGCGTCCACATGATAGAATTTCTGCAGATTTCTATGACGATCCTCAGTCGTCAGTTATTTCGAAAATAAAATTTTCAAATCGACTTGTAACAACCGAAATGAACTTATGTGAATTTTATATCATCCTTCAGCAGGTTATTGTTCAAAACTTTCGTAGGAAAAATTTTTCGTTACAATGTTTAACTTCAGGATCGGGACGGACGAATTGAAAATTCTCAAACCACTATATCTCTAGTAATAACGAAGATACATACAGGGTGCTTCAACGAAAACTAAACAGAGACTATATCTTCCAAGATATTCATTTCTGATCAAAACGCATAAACCGGTCATTTTTTGTTTCAAGGGGGACATCTTTTGGCGTACAAAACTTGCCTGAAATATCAGTCCCCTAAGCATGGGTTGCAATCCTTGTACATTTTGAGTAGTGACTCAAAAGAAAGGTGGTATCTTTGTCTACATTGCCTTGAACGAATTTCTATTTTTGATTGATAACTGTGAAAGATACAGGGAGAGCAACTGAAGTATAGGATATACTATTTCCCTGAGACTATTCAAGTTTCAGTGAAGTAAAATGGAACAGATCTATGATGATCAATGGAAGTCATCATCAAGTACCATCCTCATCTCGAATTTCAAATCCTAGAGTAGGGGTGACCACTCTTGAAAATTGGGAAGAGGGTAGATGAGTCGAGTGATAACTCGAAAGAAGGGTATTATCTTTGTCTGCATTCCCGTAAAAGAATTTTTATTGTTGATTGAAAACTGTAGAACATACAGAGTGAGCCACTGAAAAATAGAGAAGACTATCCCCCAAGACTATTGAAGTATTTGTGCAAAAAACTGGAATAGATTCATTTCAGATCAAAAGCTGTCATCTTCCGAAATCATACTCATCTCGAATTTCAACCCCTAGAGCAGGGGTAATATTTCAATCCAGTGATACCTTTCAAGTAAAGGATTTCGATTGCCTTCATGACTGATCGCAATAATTCTATTCTCATAGAGTTCCATATGAGTTAGAGAAGCTCACTCTGTACCTTCTACAGTTTTCAAACAAAAATGAAAATTCGTTCACGGGGATGCAGACAAAGATAATAACTTTCTTTCGAGGTATCACTCGACCAATCTACCCTCTTCCATATTTTCAAGGGTGGTCACCCCTGCTCTCTGAAATTCGAGATGAGGATGGTACTTGATGATGACTGCCATTGATCAGCATCTGTTCCAGTTTACTTCACTGAAACTTGAATTGTCTCAGGGAAAAAGTATTTCATATCTTTCAGTTGCTCACCCTGTATCTTTTACAGTTTTCAATTAAAAATGGAAATTTGTTCAAGGCGATATAGACAAAGATACCACCTTTCTTTTGAGTCATCACTCGACTCATCTTCCTTATGCAAAATGTTCAAAGATTGCAAGCCCCCTTTGGGGGTTGATATTTTAGGCAAGTTTTGTAACAAAAATTGACCTGTTTTTGCGTTTCGATCAGAAATTATTATCTTGGTAGATATAGCCTCGGTTTAGTTTTCGTTGAAGCACCCTGTATATGCCGATTTCATATTATACTTAGAAATATTATAATAAAAGACCACTGCCTGAAAATCTTTCTTTACTTCATCTCTAGACCACAAAAGTTGAAGAATTCACAGAAGTCCATATCTACTAACATGATTCCTCAAACTATAAATGAAATATAACTTTGCATGTAAGCTATGCCGTACTGATAAAACAAAAAGAATTTTTTCAATGGAATCACATTAAGAGGAATTTCAACAGTTGAACAATCGATACTTTAAAGCAGCAAGACTGAGCCGCTCAAAAATCTAGGAACATACAAAGTAGAAAAGAGTTTTCTTTGGATATATTATATGTCATCAAGTTCGATGGTACAATTAAATAGTCTTAGAATTAGTGAAAATGAAAAACAATCGATCAAGTGTTTCCATAAAACTATGCCTCATTGCGGTAGATAGTCGAACTTGTATGTCTTCTTAAAGTTTTGTGTTTGATCGACCCATAGGTTTCATCATTTCCCCGTGAAGTTGGTTGTAACATCTGTGCTAGTTCATTAGGGTGCTAATATATGTACATGTACTTGCGCTCCAATAGAATTAGATGAGTTCCTGACATTCTGGCCTGATGTTGTGAATGGTTCTGCAATACTGAAGAGGTCAAAATAGATCGAAACTGCAGTTCATTACTCCTGCTCATGACATTCGACTAGAATGTACCACTACTGAATGACCTCGGTTGACGTTAATTATGAAGGGTGGATCAGAAAATCATCTTCCTCAAGAAGGAATATTCGACATTCTACGGCAACTATTGCTGACTTCATAAAGCGTTACATTCCTCATGATATCCTCATTTAAATAAGATGTCCACCTAACTAACAGCAAAACAAGTACATGGAGCGTCAGCTTTTCGACAGATTGCATCTTGTAGACACAGTGTATAGCGTGGCGGTAGATATTCGAACTTGTGTGGCTACTTGAAGTTTTCTGTTTGATTAACTCTTTGTTTTCATCATATCTCGGTGGTTCTGGTAGTGGCCTCTAAATCAGTTCGTTATAGGGTGCCAATACATATAAATAGACTAGAATCCAACCGATGGGGATAAGTAGGTAGTCTGGCCTCGATTTCGAATGGGTATTCAATACTGACCAGGACAAACCAGACTGAAACTGCAGACCAGACTGTACCACCACTGTGTGGCCCTGGATATCCATCATTAGAATGGGTGAATCGAAAAATCAGTTCCTTCAGAGAGGAATATTCAACACGAAAGGTTGGATAGTGCTCCATGACCAAAGTCTTCAATGTGTTCACACATACATTCTGTCCAAAAAGTACCAGGAATTAATTATTTGAAAAATCTGCTTAGGACAATTGTCCAAATAATTGTTGTTGCTAAGTTGGCACATTAATTTCCTATACTGAAGCAGAGTTTTAACGCGATCTGTCATTTAGTAGGTCGAAAGTGATTTTGTCGGTTTTCACTATTGTGTTTTGCGATTTTTACAATCGACAAAAATATCCAACAAAGCATTTGTCTCAAATTTGTTATTAAAAATGGAATTTAGTATGTCGGATCGCTGAAAATGTTACAGAAGGCTCAGGGTGAATCAACTTTATCAAAAACACGTGCATATGAGTGGTACAGTGCATTCAACAGCGCCCGAGATGTAGTGGATGATTTGTCTCGATCTGGTCGGACATCAATATCTTCAACTGAATTTAACATGGATAAAGTGAAGGAAATGATAATTGTACGTAGTTATGTATAAACATACCAACCCACAATTTTACCAAAACTGAGTTTGTAACGAAAACAAACCTTCTGTTACCTATTCTTCAAATTGCAGAAACCTACCAATCAATGAGATGACGCAATATCAGTCGAGGATAATATCTACCAAGCCATTTATTCACGTACGTTCTGTTTACATTAGTGCAGAATACTCCCAACCCATTTGGTTGAAATATAAATTGCAATAGGTTTTCCCGCATCGCCCAAGTGGATTGATTGGTTCTTGCAAAATAAGAATTCCCACATAACCTCGAAAAATTAACATGTACTTAGTGGTTTCCTTAGTGTGTTTCTGAAGTTTTTTCAAGACGTATCAAAATAGGACCTAGAGAATGTTCGAAAGTATAATACTTATATTCATTTGCAAATCTGGTTCCTGTGATCTCTTGATACATTACCAGACTTATCGATAACAGAGTTCAACATTTAAGTATTTTTCAGTATATCAGGTACTCTTCTCTATCGATTTTTAACTTCCTGCTTGAGTACCTACGTGTTCGATACCTTTGCTCCGAATATTTTCTTTATGATAAAGTTCAATATTGGATGCAGTTTCGATCACAAATTTGAGCAGTCAACTTCCTTCAAATTAACATGAACTTTTACCTATTGTTTCAGAATGTGAGGAGGAACAAAAAAGGTTTATGACAAATATCGTTCAACATCCCTAAAGTATCACCACCAACGAAAATTCACGCGATGGAAATATGCCAGAATGTGTAATTCTCTTTGAAAAATTTTTTGTGGATAATGCAGAGCTTCCCATAAATGAAAGCAGTTTGATTAGATCTGCAGTTTCTTGCCCTAGTACTAGTCAACCAGTTTCTGCAGAAGAAAACTTGAGCCAGGAAAACGATATTTCAGAGTCGGAAGATGATGAAGACTCTGTCAAAGATCCAGCGAAGATGAAAGCTTCACCTATGATGAGAATGATCTGATCCTACCTCAACATATTGTTGCTGAAAATGATAATGATATAATTCCTGATCAAAATGAACAGACCAAAATAAGACCAAGAAGAGGCAGAAAAAGAAAGTATGCAGAACAAAACAGGAGCGAAAAAAGCTTAAACGAAACGGTAATGAACCATACTTCAACTACAAAGGAAAAAAATTGAAGCCAAAATATTTCTTGACTTTAATTGCAGATGCACCTTTAAACTCTTATCAGGAGATTCGCAAGAATGAGTTCAAGAGATTTTGGTCCCTGAAATCCTATGACTGTCAGATCAATTTTATTGCAGCTGGAGTGCAACAGACCAAAAAAAAATGAACGTATAGATGGAATCCTGAAATGCGGAAGTATCTGAGAGTTTAAAAACTCCAAGAGAAAGTTGTACGTCGAGAAATTCATATCAAGACTCTAGGAATAACAAATTTCAGAGTTTAATAGTGACGCAAGCACCTATGACAGACCAAAGAGGTCGAAACCATGGGGGAAAAACAAGCTGAACGAAAATAAGATTGAAGAAGTTGTTGAACTAAATTCAAGTCACAGTATAGACGAGGCCAAACAAAGTTCGAATTCCTGCCCCCTGTTATGACTTTGAAGAGAATGTGTAATGTATTGCCAGGAAACAAAATAACCTGTCAGTGTATCATCATATAAAAAAATATTTTATACGCGTTTCAACCTAAAATTCAAGCCATTGAAATAAGATACCTGCAACATATGCGATAGTCTCAAGATACAGAGAATCAGGCGAATTCAGCTAAAAAAGAAGAACTTTTAGAGGAACGTGCAACTCATTCAGAAAATGGCCAGAAGTTACGAAGGCAAGATTTCCAACTAGCAAAAGAGAGTGAAGATAATGAATTCCTTACGTTTGACTTGGAGAAAACATTACCTTTGCCAAGGTCCCAACGAACATACGCCAACTTTGTATGTACAATGCCGGTGTTCACAGCGGAAAGGAAAACATAGGGTACTGTTATGTCTGGACTAAGGGCTTTGCAGAAAGACGAGCCTAGGAAGTAGGGTCCTGCCTTCTCAAACACATGCAAACCAAACTTTCACCAAATGTTCGCCACCTTATTTTGTGAAGTGGTTCTTGCGGGGGACAGAACAGGAACATAAAGCTGACCCTCATGATAAAATCTATACTGGAGAGTTCTGTTAACTTAAGCGATATCACTCTGAAATTTCTGTATTCAGGACATAGTTTCTTACCTAACGATGCAGATTTTGATGACATAGAGTCAGCTTTGAAGCACCAGCAAAGACTGTACCTACCTTAGGAGTATATACGAATTATGAGAACTTGTCGAAGGAAAAAACCACTGTAAGTGAAATGGCATTTGATGATCATTTTAGTGTTCCGAATAACAAAAAGAAGATCGTCAATAGAAAATATCAGTGGATAACAAAAAAATCAATTGGCTCAAAATAAGATCCATACGAATAGAAAAAACAAACCTTTCTTCTTATGGTGCAACAAAATTCTTTTGACTCATCTGAAGATTAATTCGATCCTTCGAACAGACAGAGGTCTCCCAAGTCTCCCCAAGAAGATGGTACCATATTTTTTGATATGATTCCTTTATGGCCTAACGGAAAACCTATTGCTGAAGCCAAAATCAAGAACCTTAACGAAATGATGCATTTAATTCCATCAGATTGTCAAATGTTTCACAAAAATTTGAAAAGTGATTCCAATATTGAAGAAGATCTTTTCAATGTCAATTCACTTGATTCCGAAGTTGAATAAGTATTGTAAATTTTTCGAACAATTATCTGAATAAAATACTACCTTTTTCTGAAATTAATTTCACGGCTATGTCTATTTTGAATACTTTTCAAATTTTCATAAAACAACCAACCCACAAATTTTTGCTTATTTTTCAATGAGATTTGAATACAAAACAATAATATTGAATTATACACTTAACTTTTTTTCGCATGATAATTTTGCTAAATATCACTATCTGAAAATCAACAGAAATGTTAACTTTAATAATATGGGTTTCATGTCTTTGTGGCTTGGTAGGTTTCTGCATAACTACGTCCAATTGAAAATCGTCATTCAATTTTGAGAGAGATAGCAAATGAACTTTCTGTGTCTCACGAATCAATTCGTACTATTTTAAACGATTGCTTAGGTATGAAACGCGTTGCCGCACATCTAGTTTCAAAAACCTGAATTTTCTTCTTTCCGATGGGTCTCAATTTGATGGCGATACAATAAATTTGGATGAGAAATAAATATTTTATGTATCATTGACCACTTTCGGGTACTTTTTCGACTGAATGTATAGCGATAGGTAGTGTATAGTTAACACTCCTTCCACACTGTATAATATTATTAATATTAAACAAGAATACTTTTTTATGGCAAGGTGTTTTCATCCTGAAATAAAATCGTTTCACATTTCTATCAACAAAGCTTTTCAACTACCAAAGGAATCGAGCATTTTAAATTTACTTTCAATGAAATTCGACACTTCCCAACTTTTTCTTGTGGGTCCCAAAGATAAAGCCAGCGAAAACGTGATGCAATGATCTATAGGTGTTCATGTTTCACTCTGTTCATGTAGCGCGAGTAAGAAAAATCGACACAAAAAATGTAACGAATTTTTCTTCGTAAAAGATACGGTTGTGATATAAAAACCTGACCATGTAATAAAACGATTAATCAAACAATGAACATGTCTATACGTTGCTATGAAATTTTCTCGGAGAAAGGAAGGAGACATTGAACGAATAATTAGATGTTCGTGCCAAGTTTGGACTTAACGGTTGTCTCACGAGAAAAACTCGTCAGAATAATATGATGAGGACTGAATAAATTCGGCGTAGTTATATCCGAAGTTTTCAACAGTGTACAGGGTTTCCTATATTTTGGTATCGTAATTTCGGAAGGATTATTATTACTTTTTATTGAAATAGGGATAGAGAAATGAGTTATATACACTCAAGAACAAATAGATAACAAAACGGAAGCATACGACACATTTTCTTATTCAAAAATTTGGGAGGCTTTTACTTGATAAAATTCTATCATCAATAATAAAAACGAGTAATGTGTTTTTTGGTTAGGTTAGGTTAGAATCAGAATATAAATATAAATTTTCTTAAGTAATTAAAAGCTTATTGGGTTGATTCTTCTTAAGTGGTTATTTATGACAGATATATCCAATTAAATTAAGGAATAGATTGCTCTTCGAAGAGATTCAATAGAGGTGAAGGGCTTAAATCGACTTGTTCATTTATGAGTCTACCTCAGTGTTTGTGTATTTGTTGATTTCTTAAGTTTTCAAAGATCTACCTTCCAATATTTATTATCTGTATGCAAAATGTCAAACTGTGGGTCAAAAGAGTGATTATTTTCTAAGAGATGATTCACCTAATTTGAATCTAATTTTCTATTTGAAAACTGCGTTTATGTTCCGATATTCTAATATTAAAATTTCTATGTGTTCTACCAATGTAGAAATTATCACAGTCATTGCAATTCAATCTATAAACACCTGATTTATTGTTTTCACCTGATTTGGTTTTATTATTTTTTATATATTTGCCTAAATTATTATTAGTTTGGAAAGCTATGTTGAAATTATTGCTACTGAAAAATGATTTCAGTTTCTCACTTGTAATGCCAACGTAGGTTAAGGTGTTGAATTTTTGTTTCAATTTATCGACAGAGTAGACTTCATTCAATGCGATTCTACTTTGTCTTTTATTTAAAATACTATTTATTAGTTTGGGATTGTAACCATTATTTTTGGCTATTTGTTTAATCAAATTTAATTCTTTGTTGAAATTTTCTGGTGATAACGGGATGTTGATCAATCTATGAATAAAACTGTTGAATGCTGACATTTTATCTTGATACGGATGACACGACGAATTATGTATTATGATATCTGTATGTGACGACTTATGGTACCATAAACTATATATAGAAACTAATAAAACCAAATCAGGTAAAAACAATAAATCAGGTGTTTATAGATTGAATTGCAATGACTGTGATAATTTCTACATTGGTAGAACAAATAGAAATTTTAATATTAGAATATCGGATTATAAACGCAGTTTTCAAATAAAAATCAGATTCAAATTACGCGAATCATCTCTTAGAAAATAATCGCACAGTTTGAAATTTTGCATACAGATAATAAATATTGGAAGGTAGATCTTTAGGAAACCTTAGAAATCAACAAATACAAACACTCAGGTAGACTCATCAATGAACAAGTCGATTTAAGCCCTTCACCTCTATTGAATCTCTTCGGGGAGCAATCTAATCCTTAATTTTATTAGACATACCTGTCATAAATAATCACTTAAGAAGAATCAACCCAATAAGCTTTTAATTACTCAAGAACATTCATATTTATATTCTGATTCTTATTTTCTGTACATTCATTCGTCTGAAGAAGCTACGGTGTAGTGAAACGCGTTATGAATCACAATTATTAAGTAAAATTCCAAAAAACACAGTACTTGTTTTTCTTAAAATATGTCCAATCAAAAATCAACTTTCACGAAATTCAAAGAAAAATCAGACAAGAGTTATTCAAGGTGGTTCGTTTTGCTTGTAATGTATACAAATATGAACAATTCTTTTAAATCTACGTTAAAAGGTTATTATCCTTTCTCATTCAATTATTTATTTCATTCTAGATATAGATTCTGTCTTTCAAGCAAATTGCAAGAGAAATATCGCTTAATCAACAACTTCAAGGGGAATAATTTCAATTTAAATTAAGGAACATCATGAGCTATACCAATCTTACCTGTAAATATTGTTGTTCGGGTCTGTGTCTCTCAAATTGTGGCGGATCCCGCTTTGGTATCTTCACAACAATATCGGTTGGTTGTCTATGAACCTGGAATATGAATAGAATTATTTGTGCTAATCATTTAAGTCTCTTTAAATAGACGGTATATACATATTTCAATGTCTTGTTGATATCAAACATATTGAGCTATACTTCAGAATAAGGAGACTAGAACAGGTGGAGAAGTGAGGTATTTCTCCTTAATCTTGTTAAATATTTTTTCACAACTTTAGAAAATGATGCATCTCGTGAAGAGTATGTATCAAAATACGAAATCTGTAGGAAAAAAATTAATCCTTTTTTTTTCGAATCGTGGTGAATAAGTAATTATTTTGTGTATTCTTCTAGATTCATACTTCACATGACCTAACTCTCGGTATTCTGCTATTGCGCTTGAGATTTGCTCATGATACTTAAGCTAATTAAAATCGGTTCTCGAAACAACTGAACAACCGAAGCTAGATTTCTGGTTTTGCCACCACAACCAATCGAATCTAACCTCGCGCGACATTATCTTGAAACAGGGGACATCGATATTTCGCTCCGGCCAGCTTGCTCTCCAGACCTGAACCCCATTGAACATTCATGAGATGATATCAGAAGGAAAATTATATCGCGTCAGGATAATCCAAGAAATCCACAACATCTCCACGCCGCCACAGAAGAGTGGCAGAATATCACCCCAGAGGAAGTTGAAAACCTAATCCAAAGCATACCTAGACGAATTCAACTCTGATTATATAAAGATTTACAATATCGAAATCGAGCCAATGCATCAAGGAGATACATATAAATATCCTAGATTTGTTCAAGAGAAGAAATTAACCATAGCAGCACTAAAGAAAATAATAGAAGTTTATATTACAACAGACTTAGAATTATTATCAAGAGTCATTTAACTAGTAAAAACCTTTTCAGAGCTATCAATTCATATGCAGTTCCTATTCTTACATCTTCTTTTGGAATTATTAAATGGTCTAAAACTGATCTAAACGAATTACAATGTCAAACGAGGAAAATGCTTTGTAAATATCATAAGCACTGCCCAAAGTCAGCTGTTCAAAGAGTTACACTTTCTAGACATCTTGGAGATCGTGGATTAACTGATTTGAATAATCTTCATAGTAAACACATTTTTCATCTACGCTCCCATTTTCATGATAAACAGAGAACGTTTAAATTTCATGATATTGTTGTAGCTTCAAATTATTATCTTACACCTCTGAACTTGACAATGCAAAAGATATATTTGATAATAATTCTGAAAGAGTAAGTTGGATGCAGAAGGAATTACACGGAAAGCACCCTAAAGAATTGAATAATAATTAAATTGATGAAATCGCATCATTGTTCGCTGAAACAGAATGCTTGGCAATTGCGATCCAGGATCAGATTGTTTTCATGAAGATTTATAAAAAACACATCATTCAGCAACATATAGATGATTCTTGCTTGATTCTCTTTAGTTTATACTGCTCAGAATCTCATTTCCTATTTTATTTATTTTTATATATAAATGTAATATAAGTAGCTGACAATTTTATCATATTTATATTCAAAGCAGTATTCTATTCGATCGTTCATCACTTCATACAAAGAAAACTATGAATGAGTAACATTCAGTGTTACTTGACTAAGGTCCGTACACTGGATTTTTCCAGGGAGAAAGCCTCTGATACTACTCGTTGGTAGATTGATGTCATCGTCTGATGATGCGATAGTTTGTATATATTCTTGAAGATTGATATATTCTCATAACATTTAACGTTATCCTAATATATAATGATTCCAGGATATGTTTTTATTATAATCGTTGCCTGGCAATGGTATTAATTACCGGGTGTAGGATTTATACTCGTCGGGGTTAAACCCCTTTCTATATAGAGTTGGATCTCTTGAAAACTACAAAATTTACCAATAGAAACGTGAAGAAATATGAACTTCAAAACACTCTGTATCTCAAGAATGCTGGACTTTGGAAAGTATGTTTATGGGCGTTTTTTGGTGAGGACTCTCACTTCGGGATTGATTTCTGCATACCTGAACAATTTTAACGAAAAAAATCCTTTCCTAAGAGTTTGACGTGAAATCTGCAAAAACATAGTAAATGTGCCCACCTCATTCTCAACTCAAGAAAACAATGAAATTTTGCTCAAAACACTGAGTTAATATAAGAATCGACGTATTTAGCGAAATGTCATAAGAAATATCACCTGCCATTTCACAGAATTTGTTCCATTCAGAACTCACACTGTGTATATTTGTAATAATTCAGAACTATTTTTGAAAATATTCAAGATTCAATCTCCAACTCTAACTCGTTCGAATTCTTCAGATATTTTTTATATCCCCTAGAAGGAAACAATACCTTATCGCAATAGATATGGTGTCTGTGGCATCATTTTTTAAAACTCCGCGGAGAATATAACTTCCAGAAAACACTCATTATTCTCGTCTTCAGTCGGAAATGATTTTTCGGGCGTCAACATATCTTATTCATCATTTCAGATGATAAATGACGTCCGTGCGACATAATGAAAGCCGCATCTTTCTGTTTAATGGTTTGCCCAGGTCTGGAGGTTTGGCGACTGAAAATACATTTTATTCAGATTTGGTGTAACAGGACCAGTTTGGGTTTCAGGAATGAATGAGTTATGAGGATTTTTATTTCTTTTATCTTATTTCTGAAGGAGGGCAGAGATTTTGTTATGGATCGTTGAACTCTTTCGTGGTGACGTCAAATAATATTATATATGGGTTTATTGCACCATCTTCTTTACCAACGGTTAGCAGAAATCTATGACGCTTTCTTTCCAAAATCTACTTCAAACAGAACATTATATCTTTCAGGATGCACTTTTCAGTGCATAGAGTCCTGCAGAGGGCGTATTACTTTGTCCAGGTTGTGATTCTCTTGAAATATTTCAGGTTTTAATGGAGACCAGTTCAAGCATACTAATATTTCCGGCAATAATGCTGCAGATCATGAAATTTGGCCCTGGCAGAATGAGGTGAAGTAGTTGTGTTATATGATCTAGGTTGGACTTACACAAGAATAAACCAACGGCTTTCGGTGTTCGGTGATTCGCAGGTACAAGGAGAGTGGTAGTCATGAACCTGGCTAAGGACGACCTCGAGCAACAACGGCAATCCACGACAGTTTTTTAAGAATTTTCAGATTCAGACAAAGCTTTTATTAGGCATTTTTAATTGCAGGTTTGACATAACAGTTGAGTGCAAATCAGCACTGAAGCGATATGACAACGTCTGAATTAATTTGGTTAGATTTCGGGCAGCAGCTCATCGAAGAGCCTGACTGAATTCTTCCCAGGAACATCTCAATTGACTAGATGCTGAGAAGTGAGTTCCATTCACCGATGAGTCGAGATTCTGTCTCTTTCATAGCGACCGACGTTCTCTAGTGTACAGGCGTTGAAATGAATGTATTCCCAGTGCAACTTTTCATCCTAAATGCTCAGAAGTACGGTAATGATTTTTATAAAGAGTAACTTCTTCTATTTGCGGTAAACATTGTTTATTCATGATAATGCCAGACTTACCCCCAACTAATATTGCTAGGAACTACCTGTTAGATCAAGCTACTTCAATAGAGTGGCCAACATGAAGTCTTGACCTAAATCCCATCGAACATGACTGAGATATTTCCTATAAGAGATTGAAAATCCGGCAAATCAGCCAACTATCGTGAAAGAGGTAGGGAACAGACTGGTCGAAATTTGGAACGAAATGGATCAGAATCCTATAAGGTCATTGATTTTGAGTATGAATCATAGATATCATGAAGTAATTCTCGTCAGAGGTAGAAATATCCGGTATTAACAGAGTTTTGGGGACTTTTCCAGAAGTTTCACATTCTTCATTATTACTTTTATTTCTATTTCTATGAGTGTAATATTCGTTTCGATTGGTCTCAAGTATTTCTTGGTGCTGGTGGTTTACTGAAAAAAAAATTCTTCAAAATATCTGAAGTTCTTAATTAATTTGAAGGGAAAATGAAATGGTCGAAATCAAGAACAAACAAGATTATTATAAACCATGTATTTTCAAGTGAAATTGATAACAGAAAATAGTAGCTTCAACAGCGTGGCGTAGATTTTAGATGATAATGATTATGATAATAATAGGAGTTTTGCGACATGTGGAGTTCGATTTTCATCCGCTTGGTTCTTCAAAATTGAAGACAGTGGGTCAATCTATTTGGAGATATATCGAAAAATGTTGACGATACTCCAATAGATATATTGAAATATATAAAAATCAATATAAGAAAAGCATTTCAATCACTCTCGCCGGAACAAATTTCTGAGGCAACACACGAGTCGTTTCTTTCTACGAAAATGAGCCCAATTTGAGAAGATTCATATAACTCCAGATATACTTAAAGAAGAAAAAACAAATGACATCAACAATAGTGATTATCCGGAAATGAATTTAGAACTATTGAGATTTGCTACCATAAAATTCCAAGTTCGAACCTTTTGAAGAGCATTTTTTCCATGAATTTTTTCAGTTTTATTTCATCACAAGAGTTCATTGAAAATCAGGATTGCAATTTCGGTTACTCCACCATCAGCTGGCAAGTACTGAACAAAAGTTGAAAATTTAAAGATAGATATTATTATTTGAGTGAGGGCTACCTTGCAGCCCAGCCACTGTGACCCAGTGGTCTATCGTGGTACACTCTGTCCTACATATAATCCACGAGCTCCATCCTTCTCGTAAAGGATACGAGTTTCTTGGGTGAGAGCTTAATAAGCTCAGTCAGCTTTCATTATAAGTAGCTTCGATAGTTATTATAAACAAAGATTGCTTGATTTGATAATGAATAAGATGAGCAAGTCAACCTTGAATCGTTTATCTCCCAATGTTAAAGATGTTTTGCCAAATCAGATAACAGAATTGGGAGAAATGCAGTATCATGTCCTGAGCAGTTCTCAAGAAAGAGTGATCTACTTTTTGGATATGAAGAGTAATATATGTACCTGTCCCATCGAACAAGCATCAATCTGCAATAATAAAAGAGTACAATATAACGAACGCTTGCAATACTCTATCAGCTTCAGTTTGCAAGATCCAAGTTCTTTCATCCTGACCCTGTCCCCAGCTGGGCACTCGCACATAACATGTTCCATTGATTCTATGGCAGTTGAAACTGTCAGTTCCTACCTAGAGAGTTTAAGCCAGGCCTTGGCTTTTGCAGTTGAAGGTCCGCTGATGGAACGTCGAGCGTATCTAAGATCTGGAAAGCTCATCCAAAGCTCACATACCCTCGAGTCCAGCCATCGGTTGTTTTCCATCCTTGCCGTTTCCAGGGGAATACCGAACTTAGGATCCGGTCCTATGAACTCCACGTTAGTTCCTAAGGTGGCCAATGAGTCCGCCTTCTCATTTCCATCAATGCCCGAGTGGTCAGGAACCCATATTAGACGGAGCCTGCTCCGCTCTCCTAGTTTGGCAAGGGTGGAACGATATTCCTGCACCATAAGTTAAGTACTGGTATCGGATGCTAATGGCTTCAGTGCAGCTTGGATATCAGTGAGGATTTTAATTGACCCATTTGTTAATCCCGCCGCGAGCAAGAGGTTAGCACAGTGGTCGATGGCGAATATTTCTGCTTGAACGACAGTCGCATGCCCACCAAGACAGATTGACTGTTCCTTGGCAGCTCCAACGCTTTTTTCGGGAAAAATGATGGAATCTTTAGCCATTCTAGCCACTCCTCTTATCACCAGATGAAGAGGGGCAAAGCCGAATATCAATTCCATGGCCGCAGTGGGTGTAGAGCGAAAGGCTCCTGTAATCATCATGCAGGCTGTTCTCTGTAATTCAGAGAGCTTGAGTTGGAATTGCTTCTTAAGAGCTAACCTAACCCACCAAGCAATGCAGGCTTACGTAATACGTGGTCCAACCACCATCACATATAGCCACTGAAGTTGCTTTGGGGCAAGAGCCCACTTTTCTGTGTATTGTGTTTTCCAAGTGCGAATTCCACGTGAGTTTGCTATCTAAGGTAATCCTCAGATATTTTGCTCCCTTCACAAACGGAAAAAAAATCCCGCCTAGGGTCGGGTGGGAAACAAATATCCTTCTATTCCAGGTAAATGGTACCATGAGGGTTTTGTAGGGGTTTATGCTAAGTTTTCCTTCACACCACCCCAGAATTGCAGACATAGCCTCCTGTAGTCTGTCGGAAACATCGCTATCGTTTCCAACATACATAAACAAATAGATACGAAATCAATGAGGATGTAAACGAGAGGTAATAACCTAATTATGTTAAAAGCAAGTTTAATTTAAAGAAATCAAATCTAGGCGAATATACCGAGCCCAAATGGTCGTTTAGAGGATTATCTTGTGAGAGTATTAAAATCTCGATAGGTTATAAGGAATCAAACTTGCGTCCTTTAGGTATTCTGTGAATTAATTGAAATTGATCTGTGGGTGCGAGATGATGGCCATTTTCAATACAATGTGAAGCGAAAGTAGAATCGTCAGTTCTCTGGTTATTATTTTCTGATTGATGTACTTTCTATCTAGTTTTGTATGAACGAGTGGTCTGACCTATATCAACGCCTCCACAACTCATATAGGACACCTTGCATATTTCAGTATTGTCAAATCTATCACCTTTATCTTCACTATTGAAAAATTCTCGGGAAAGTTTCATGTGGATTTTGAAAGTTACTTTTTCATGCTGTTTCGAGATGACATTTACAATGTTCTCTCTGATAGGACCAAAATATGTTAATAAAATGTATCTATCTGTATTAGATGAATCAATACGTGGGTAAATATTGTAAAATGGTATTTTTGTTTATATTTTTCTGAGCATTCCGTTTATTACATTGAGGGATAACCTAACCCAGCTATAACTTCAATAGTAGACACTTCCTTAAACATTTCTTCTTCGGATAGAGAAAGTCCAATGAACCATTGAATTTAATGTAGCATATTCATGAGATTTTGCGTCTGTTGAATCATTAGGAATGCAAATATAGGTGAAGGTAGGTTCTTGATATACACACTACCAAATTTATATGGAATCACTCGGTATTTCACATTGATTGTGGAATCTAACCTAACCCTAGCTAATCATGGATCTTTGATTACTTGTAAAGAATGAAGTTTTCGTTGTAAAAAAACTGGATAGTATGAAAAGAAATGTTGAATTATCACCACATGTTCAGGATATTGTACTCAGTCGTCACTGAGATTTCCTCCTCCTCCTCCACCGTGTAAAAGGCGTAGCGCCTGTTCAGTTCCGGTTTCCCTGCAGCAGTTCTCGTGAAGTTGATTGCCAACTATCCCGCCATCGTTTTGGTGGTCGTCCAACGGGTCTTCTTCCGTGTGGTATGTTGTTATATACGATTTTGGCTATTCTATCTGTGGTCATTCTGTTTACATGCTGGTTCCATTCTCTTCTTCTTTTTTTACCCATCTTACAATATCGTCTGTTTCACATTTTTCCCTTATGTCGGTATTTCTTTGTCTGTCATTCAATGTGTAACCGGTTATAGTTCTTAGCGTTTTCATTTCTGTTGTTCTTAGTATCCTCTTTGTTACCGACGTTTCCGCTCTTGTTTCTGCCCCGTATGTCATAATTGGTCGCACACATGTTCTGTAGATTCTGGATTTGCATGGTATAGTGAGGTGTTTATTTCTCCAAATTGGTTGTTTAAGATGTCCCGATACTGCAGCTGCTTTGTTCACTTGTCTCCTCACTTCATCTTCAAGGTATCCTGTGCTTGTTATTTTGCACCCTAAGTATTCGAATGACATAACTTGGTCTATAGTGGCGTTGTTTATTGTTAACCTGCAGCGCAGAGGTTCCTTAGCTATGGTCATGCATTTTGTCTTACTTGTTGACATTTCCATATTGAAATTTTTTGCGCGTTTGCTAAAGACGTATAACATTCTTTGTAGGTCGTCTTCTGATTCTGCAATGAGTACGGCGTCATCGGCATAGCATAAGATGTTAATTTTGTAGGTTCCCATGCGGTATCCTAGTCCCAAGTTTTTAACGGTCTCTACAAGTTGGTCCATAACAGTATTAAATAGTAGAGGGCTTAGACTATCACCTTGGCGGATGCCCGACGTTGTTCCGAAATGCTGCGTTAGGGTGTGGTTTGTTCGTGTTTGCGTTGTTGTATTAGTGTTCAGATCTTTTATGAGTCTTATATATTTTTTGGGTACCTCTTAGTTTTCCAGTATCTTGATTACATCCTTCAGTTGGACTCTGTCGAAGGCCTTCGTTAAGTCTATGAAACAAAGATATGCTGGAGTGTTATATTCAAGAGACTTTTCTACTAATTGCCTTGTTATAAATAGTGCATCGACCGTGGACCGGTTTTTTCGAAAGCCTTGTTGCTCTTCGCTGATTGGCATTGTTGACGTTATGTCATCGGCAAGAATCTTTGTAAGCAGTTTCAAACAGGTGCTTAATGAGGTTATTCCGCGATAGTTGGCAGGAAATTTAAAACTGTGAATTTCCATATTTAAGAAAGCCTATATTCATAATTGAAAATGCCCTATGTTGGATTGTCCGATGTGCAGAGTGGTCGAATAAATCCTCTCGTTGAAAAAGGGGTGACACAGAGGGATATAGAGCTACAATAGGGGTATCACAGGAGAGGATTTCAAGTACTTACACCCAATACGTGAAGCTACAATCTCTGCAAAATAAGCCAAGAAGAAGTTGAGGAAGATCACTTCTGAAGAACAAGACCACTTGTTCTACCAAATCGCAAGAAATCAGTCGAACCTATTCGTCAGACTTCGTTCAAGGGGTTTATTCAGCAGAAGGACCTTAAGAGTTCCAGAGCTTACTAGACAACAAAAAATTATTGGTGTATCGAGCAGCAAATTTGGAATATTGAGAATTGGCGAAATGTTCTTTTTTTCGGATGAAACCAGAATTGTTGTTCGATCAGATAACCGCCGGATTCAGGTTTTAAGGGGTCTTGGAAGACAAGCAGACTCCAAGCAGCAAGAATGTAACGGCTAGAAATTACGTGGACCTAGTGATGGAGCCCAAAGCGACACTCTAGCGAGGAGCCCACGGTGAGAATTTTACTTTCATGCAAGATAATGCTCCTCCGCATACCAGCAACCTCGCGCGACATTATCTTGAAACAGGAGAAATTGCTATTTTGGACTGGCCAGCTTGCTCTACAGACCTAAATCCTATCGAACATTCATGGGATGATATGGGATGATATCAAAGGAAAATAAGATCATTATCTTGCCAGCTATAATCCAAAACTCCCATTAATAGCTCAAAGGAAAATTATATCATCCAAGCCGCCACAGAAGAATGGCAGAATATCACCCCAGTGGCGCTCTAAAACATAATCCAAAGCATGCCTAGACGGATTCAGAGTTGTATCAGGGCAAGAGAAGGTAATACAAGCTACTGAGTTCGAGGAAATATACCTACTCGAGATAAAAAAATTTCATTTTTTTACCTCATACTGAAAGAGTCCCTTATTTTCTTTTATTCGTTTCTTTCTCAAAATAAACCTTTATTTATTTTTTTTTCAATTGAAATATTTCAAAAAGGATCAATTCTAACAATCCTTCGAAATTTTCAAAATCCCTGATTCAATATTCAAAATATCTCTGGTGATCCCATATCAATTTGGTTGTGTGTAGATCAAAACTTATTGTGTTTCTTTGTGGTTTGGTCAGATTCCTCATTCCTTTTAACCTAACTTTACCAACCTAATTCTTTAATAGTTGACACTTTCAGGAACGTATTTTCTTCGGATAATAGCAGAGAGAAAGGCCTATGAACCATTGAATTAAATGCAGCGTATTCATGTGGTTTTGAGTGTGTTGAGTCATAAGAGATGCAAATATCAGTGAAGGTGGGTTTTTGATATAAATCAAAACTTAATGTGTTATTTTTATGAGTAATTGTTAGGTCTTGGAAGTGCCTCACATTATCGACTTCTTTCTCCATTTCGACTTTGGTTCTGGTATGAATGCTATTGATGTAAGTTAAAATTGATCTACACTCGGAGGCAAAATTAGCGGAACACTCGAAAATTTAACCAAATTCGAAGTTCGATATTTTTCCTAATTCTCAACCGATTTAGATGATTTGTTCGGCAGGTTATAGATCAACTCTTCTGCTTTGTGAAAATTATAAGAGAAAACAAAAAAAATTTTCAAAAAATTTTATACGGGGGCAAAACTGAAAGTGTTTTTTTTTTGTCAAAAATTAGTAACACCCTGTGGAATTTCGTGGTCCGAGTTGAAACGTACAATATCATGGTCTGTCAAGACACATCTTTCTACAGTAACTTCCTTCTTGTTTCATGCGTTTATCTCTATTTTTGCAAAATATATTCAATTTCAAGTGGAAAATCACCATTTTGGAGAAATTCCATTGAATCAAGAAATTGTCATTAAAATTCGTCTATCAATTTGGAATTTTCTTATTATCACTCAGGCGTGTCGGAATTGTCGTTTGCGATGTTTATGTTCGAATTGCATTAGTTATTGATGACAATTTGGTTAATTTGGTGAAAATTAGGAACTCATAGAAGATAACAGTCGGTAGGTATAAAAATACACAACCGAATTCTGGGACCATTCATAAAACTTTTCATTTACACAAGTGCACACCTTTTTTTATCGAATAGGAAATACAACACACGTTTTTTTGTAAATGACCACATTTGCACTTTTTTAAAGAATGAGAGTTTTCCATTCTTTGATTTGATACAAATTCGATCGGTTGCGGTGTTTTGTGATTCTTTTACTGTTTACGATTCGAAACGGTATTTTTCATTCAGAATGAGAGATTTACCACCAACCTCAGTAGCAAGGGCAGTTACATTGATCGAGGAAGGGCGCACCTACCGCTCAGTCGGTACCATGTTGGGTGTCTCGACGTCGGTTATCCATCGAATCTACCAACGTTACAGGGAAACTGGATTGTACGTGAGGAGGCGAGGACAAGGCAGAAATCGGGCAACCCGCGCTAGATACGACCGTTTCATCGTCAATCAAACCATAAGAAATCCTCTTCTTACTGCTGTTCAGGCACGTAACCTTTTACAAGCAGTGGATAACATTAACGTCAGTGTGAGGACAGTCAGAAGACGATTAAATGAAGTTGGTCTGAGATCATACGCGCAAGCAAGAGCACCAAGACTCGATAGAGCCCATCGGGTAGCAAGATTGGCGTTTGCTAGGGAGCATGTAGCATGGACAATCAATCAGTGGAGACGAGTTTTATTTAGTGATGAGGGCCGATATTGTGTGAATTTCGTGGATGGTAGAGATAGAATATGGAGGCATCGAGGGGAACGGTACAATCAAGCGAACTTCGCAGGAACTGAGCAATACGGTGGAGGGTCAGTTATGATACGGGGTGGCATATGCTTGGGAGTACGAATAGAACTGGAGATTATTTGCAATGGATCACTTAATGCCCATCGGTATACAACAGAAATCTTGGAGCCCCATGTTGTGCCTCTTACTCCTTACATAGGGGAAAATTTCCTTTTTATGCACGATAACGCGCGTCCTCTTTCTGAGCGCATAGTGATAGAATATCTCAATGAAGTTGGGATCACACGAATGGACTAGCCGTCGCGGTCACCGGATTTAAACCCGATCGAACACGTTTGGGACATTCTTGGAAGAAGGGTTCGACAACGGAATCCAGGCAACGTTGAAGAGCTGACATTGGCTTTGGTGGAAGAGTGGGACAACATACCTCAACAGATGTTAGACAACATCATTGGGAGTATGCGAAATCGTATGCGTGCTGTAATAAGAGCTCGGGGGGGTCATACTCGATACCAAAATCAAATGTTTTTTTTTGTGGGTCATCATGAACATTTTCTTCAACATATTCATTTCATTTCACGAGTGTATCGCCAGGAGACACACCTGCTTTCAATTTTGGACAGGAATGATAATTACTATAGAGTGTCACACAAAAAAATTCAAAAATAAATGTGCAAAATCAACGATTTTTCCAGTGTACTTCGAGTTCTCCCGGAGCGTGAAATTGGCCAGTGAATTTCAAAATTTTCATTTCGTTAGATTTCCGCTTCTCTAATTTTGATTTTATTTTTTGGCTAACCTCCGATGTTATGCACCTACGCAAGATTAAAAATAAATTCTTGAAATTTGTGACTTTTCGCTTCAAATTGGATATCTCTTGTAAAAATAGAGATAAATGCATGAAACAAGAAGGGCGTTACTGTAAAAAGATGTGTCTTGACAGACCATGATATTGTACGTTTCAACTCGGACCACGAAATTCCACAGGGTGTTACGAATTTTTGACAAAAAAAACACTTTTAGTTTTGCCCCCGTATAAAATTTTTTTCAATTTTTTTTTGTTTTCTCTTACAATTTCTACAAAGCAGAAGAGTTGATCTATAACTTGCCGAAAAAATCATCTAAATCGGTTGGGAATTAGGAAAAATATCGGACTTCGAATTTGGTTAAATTTTCGAGTGTTCAGCAAATTTTGCCTCCGAGTGTAGTTGTACTTATATTGATTCAGAGGAATTGATATGAAATCTTCAATATACGCCATGAATTTTTCAACAGTGAAGATAAAACTGATAGATTTGACAGAAATGGAGTTTACAAGTTCTCCTGTATGGATTATGAAGGCGTTTATATGGGTAGGACTAGTCGTTCATTCAAAACTACATACAAAGAGCATCAATCAGATACAGTAACCAGATAACTGACAAATCAACTTTCGCTTCGCATTATATCGAAAATTGCCATCAATTTCCACCCATAAATCAACAATCATTCACAGAACACCTTAAGGGCGAAAGGTAGATTTTTCAGAATCTATCGAAATTTTCAAACTTCAACAACGCTAGACAATTTTTCATGAATTTAATTCATTCCATGAAATTTGTACTTGAAATTCCCGGCGGAATATCCTGTATTTATACAGATAACTTCCAAGTGAAGGAGGTACAACATCCACATGAAAATAACCAAGAAGTTCGACATACTCATCAATTCTCCGATTATTCACTTGACACTGACATAGCATTCAAACAAATTCATCTTCTGTCCCACGAACGTCGGAATATTCCCGTTGATTAATGAGAATATCATCGCTACTTTATTCTACGCTATGTCGGAGTTAAAATCGGAAACGCTGCAAGATAAATCCAATACCCGGTTTTGAAATTCGCTCAAATCCCGCGCCGGTAATACCATCAACTTATGCCGATTCCCCTGTGTTTATTGGAAATGGAAGGATGGACCGGACGAAATGCTCAGAAGCTACATAAAATTCATGAGAGCATATTTGTTTTGAATATATAGCAGATAGGTACCTGAATGTAAATTACAGCCGTCTTGCAGTGCAGGATTTCGCTAAACCGAATTTATTCTTCGTTCGTGATCTTTATGTGCACCGTATGAAATTGCGAAGATATTCTCATCCAGGCCATATACATCTGCAATATTCACATTTTCTAGACTGAATGAAATCTCAACGTCTGGCACTCTTTTTTGCTGCTAAACGCGCGGTATATATCAGTATTCAAAAAAGGCCAGGCTTTATTCATAGGGGTTATTTGAAACGTTTAGCTAGTAGGTCTTATACTCAGAATAAACTCTTGGAACATTATAGTTTCCATCTTGAAATTTTTGTTTCTACTTGTGGGTTTCTTCTGCCTTACGGGATCTTCAGGATATGACGCCGAACCTGGATGATCCTTTTAAGTAGTGTTTGTGTTCCATCTGGCAATACCCACATCTCATGTATCATCAGATTGTTCTTATGATATCATCTCTGATGCTTCTTTTCTCTGAAAGGCCTAGAATGTGGATACTGGAATTTCAAACCCATTCACAGATGTCCCATTCTCCCTATCCACTATCATCTAAATGTATCTTCCAGATAAATTCAATCTATGTAAATGGTGATGAAAATCGTATGACCAATGAGAAAAGCAGCAATCCTTTTCATTTCTTTCTTCTCAGTAAAGGCACATCTGAAGTGAATTTCTATGATAGCCTCATCCCCGTTTTTTTATGTTTCTGTTTTCATTGATAATCAAGTTAGAAACTTAATTTCTGTTAATAATTTACCAAACCTACAGTTCCATAGGAAATCCGCAGGTAGGTTCTGGTTCAACTTTCGATGCTTCTGTTCCCATCATGGCTATGAGTGAATCAAAAAAGATTTGTATTCTAGATTTATACTTTCTTGAGCAATTGCACATACCTCAGTTTGGTAAACAGTACAGTGTCTGCCAAGGTTCATTACTATGGACTCAGAACTTTTTTGATTTTTATGAGCAAATAGATGGCAGAAACAAGCTGAATGCTAACAAAATATTTAACGTTGAAGAGAGCAAATTCCAAACAAAGCAAAAGAACCCCACAAAGTTTCATCTGGCAAGGGAAAAAAGCAAGATGAAGCATTAATCAATGGTGTTAGAGGTGCTAATACAAAATGGTCGCCTGTGTAAGTGCGGCTGGTCAATTTCTTTCGCCAAAGATAACATTCAAACGATTTCGCATGAGATATCAATTGAAATAGGAACCTCCAGCTTGGAGATTGGTAACTGAGTCAGAATCTGGTTAAATTCATCATCATCATCATCTGTCAACCATCCTAGTCCACTACTGAACATAGGTCTTCCTCAACGATCTCCATTCCTCGCGATTTTGGGCCGGATTTATCCAGTTCGTACACACTCGCTTGATATCGTCTTTCCAACGAGCTGGTGGACGTCCCTTACTTCTGTGGGCTTTATCTCTGGGACGCCACTCCAAAAGACGCTTTGTCCATCTACCGTCCGTGGTTCTTGCTAGATGACCGGCCCAGTTCCACTTTAAATTAGCAACTCTCTCGAGAGCATCCTGGACTCTAGTTCGTTGGCGTATGATATGGTTGGGAATTCTGTCCCGTAGTGTTATGCCTAACATAGCTCTCTCCATCTTACGCTGAGCAACACATATTTCATTAGCTGATTTCTTTGTTAGGGTCAGGGTTTCTGCACCGTACGTCAAAACTAGTAAAACGCATTGATTGTATACTTTACGTTTCAAACAAATCGGTATCTCTGATTTGAACAGATCTCTCAGTTTTCCAAATGCAGCCCATGTCAGCCTTATTCGCCTTCCTATTTCTGTTGTTTGGTTGTCCCTGCCTAATGGTTACATTAACCGTCAGTAATTCTGTCAATGGTTGGAACATTTTGCCTCTATCATCAAGCCAGCTGAAGTCTTGCTATCACTCAATGGGCACATGATACCCAACAAAAACCTTGAAGCTTTTATTTTCGCACGCGAGAAGGGCATCATTTTGCTGGAATTACCACGACACACTGTGTACAGATTTCAACCGCTTGACGTGTCATTTTTCAAGCCAATGAGCACTTACTACATCCAAGCCATCGAAAATTGGATGCGTTGAAACACTGCCAGTGCTGTGACCCAGTATGAAGTTATCTGACTTATTAATAAGGAATATGATAACGTCGTCAATGGATTTAAAGCAACTGGTACCTGACCTGTAAACCAGAACATATTTCGAGATCACCATTTCGCACGACCTGTAGCTTCGGTCGCCAATATTACCAGTGCTGGACAAAATGATTCTTCACATTTTCTACTCCGCCTTTCAATACGCAATATGATGTACCTTCCACATACCAGGTTGCTAAACCATCAAAGTTGAATGCATTCAAAACTACCCTGAATATTCAATGCTCAATACCCAGGAACAATTTACAGGGTAAAGGCAGAGGCGCTTAAAAAGCTGTTGAACTGACACCTTCTCCGTATACAAATGATTTAGAGCAGGGGTGCGGTGCTCAAACGGTCGATCGCGAGTGCTTTTTGAGTAGATCTTGAGAAGAAAAAACTTTTTAATAAGTAGGTTACTAAACTAAAAAATTGTATTACGTAATAAAATAACACTCTGCTAGCGGCAAAAGGCGACTTTATCAAAGGAACGTGCGGTACTTGTCAAAGAAAAGCCGCGTTTTTATTCTTGCCCCTTTGCTAGAACGAGACTTTCGTTCAGGGCGATATAAATGTTGCGCCTGCAGGAATTTGAGTCATTATGAATTTTAATTTGAAGGCAATACTACGTCGATACAAAGTTTATTATTAAATAGTTTTAAAAGAGTGCAGCGTAGAAATCTAAAACGTATCATTTTTATAACGATTGGGAGGAAGAATTTTTCTTTTGTATGGTGAAGGGTGGATGCATTCGTCTTGCATGGTAACTTAGAAAGACATCATAAAATGGTTCATAAAAACTATGAGAAGGATTTTCCATAACAGAGTGAATTTAAAAAAAAACGAAAAGTACGTGATTCCGATATCTGGTTTGAAACAAGAATAAACCGATGGATCGGTGGTGAGGGAGGCATTTATTGAAGCGGCTGAGGCTTTATTTGGAGATTTTAAAAATAAAACAGAAATCATGTCTGCTATTAGAGAACTTCAGTTATCTCGTCCGACTGTCACAAGGCGTATTGAAGTCATGAGTCAGGACATGGCAGATAAACTAAAACATGATATCATGAAATGTACATACTTTTTTTGACAATCATTCCTATGAAGGGGAAGACCCATGACGAAGATATATATGTTTTCTTCAATTTCATAAAACACTGCAAGCTACCAATATATAAATTAGTGTGCATTACAACCAATGGAGCACCAGCAATGGCTAGAAACAAAAACGGTTTTGTGGCATTTGGTCGAGCTTATGAAGATTTCCCTTCATTTTTTCCTTCCGTTGCATTACACATCAACAGAATTTGTGTTCAAAAGTTTTAAACACGGAGGAAATTATGGACATTGCAACAAGTATTGTGAATTCCTTCCGTGCACGTTGCTTTCAACGGCGGCTCTTTAAGTTTCAGTTGGAAGATAGGGAGTCAGTTTAACGCACTGATTCAGTTCTTCAAACGGACGTCAGGTGGTTAAGTCGAGGAAAATTCCTAGGAAGTTTCCAAGAATTATTGCCCGAAATAACAGCTTTTCTAGACGAAAGAGGTGATGACACTCAGATGTTGAAAAACGGAAAACGGCTGACTGATTTGGCATTTTTGACTGACATCACAATGTACTTAAAAACCATTAAATTTGAGCATCAAAGTGAAGGAAAAACTATTATTGATATGATTAGCGCAGTACACGCATTCAAAAGTAAATTTCATTTTATGATAGATCGAATGAAAAGAAAGGATCTGAAACATTTTGCGTCTTAGAAAGCAAGGATTCCTCACTTGAATTATGTTACGTATGAGGCTGAATTGTCAAATATTTTGGGATAATTCGAAAGTGATTTAGCAAATATAGCATCAGTTTTCATGAAAAAACATTGAGGAATTACTAATTAGCTACTGAAATAGCAATTCAGTTTAATGACAACTCATGTTCTGTTGAAAATGAGTTGGTGCAAATTATATCAGATATACATCTGAAAGCAACAGCATCTGATCAAATTTCTCGTGTTTTATATCTGAAGATGAATAATCGAATCTAAGGCAAATCGCCCTTCAACTGACGGCAATATTTGGGTCAACTGCTTGCGATATGCACTCAGTGGTTACGTACCATAAGTAATCTGAAAACAAGTGCTACGCTTCAACATCGAAAGCCACTCCTTAGTTAAGTTTAACACCATATGTACCTATTGTTTTGTAACAACCCATGAACAAGCAATTTTAAATAATTATGAGTTTTTCCATTGAAATTATAGAGGAGAACCTAACTGAACCTAACCCAAAACTTGACTAAAATAATGTATATTATGCAGAAAGCTAATATCTACGGTAAACCCTACCTAGACAGGTAGGTAGGTAGGTAGATTGTATCGTGTATATACGACAACCCTGCATCACACATACTTACAGCCTCTGACAGTAGATCGTAAGTAGTCTAAAAATATTATGGTAGATCGCCAGCAGTTCAATTTTGAGCACCCCTGATTAAGAGACATCTCAACAAAAAACTAAACACTCCATAAACTTTTCATTGCAATTAAATAAACCGATCCAGCAGAAGATTAAAAAATAACAGACTCAAATACTACTGGTGTTAAAAAAAACACGTTATCGAAGTTAGTGAAAATGATTTTGAGAAATGTGGGTGAAATTATTACGACAAGAATGGACCAAAAGTGGATTGGATACAATGTATATATGGCGTTGCCATATATGATGATAGTCTGAATCAATCTTTGTCATACTTTTGACAGTTTTCTTGAATTTTTTAGTTAACATTTGAATTTGGGAGGTTAGAACTTAGAGAAATTAATTCATAATCATCCACTCAGTAAATATTGTTTATACTGGTATCGCTATGTAGACGATATCATTATTTGCTTCAGGAACAGATAGACAGTTGAAAATTTTCGAAAATCATATAAATTCATTACATCCAAAAATTGCATTCACAACCGAAATAGAAAGCAATAATTCGATAAATTTCTTAGACGTAACAATTTCGAATGAAAATGGAAAACATGTTTTCGCAATTTACCATAAGCCGTCACATACAGATATTATAATACATAACTCGTCGTGTCATCCATATCAACATAAAATGTCAGCATTCAATAGTTTTAATCATAGATTGATTAACATCCCGCTATCACCAGAAAATTTCAACAAAGAACTAAATTTGATTAAACAAATAGCCAAGAATAATGGTTACAATCCCAAACTAATAAATAATATTTTAAATAAAAACAAAGTAGAATCGCATTGAATGAAGTTTACCCTGTCGATAAATTGAAACAAAAATTCAACACCTTAACCTACGTTGGCATTACAAGTGAGAAACTGAAATCATTCTTAAGTAGCAATAATTTCAACATAGCTTTCCAAACTAATAATAATTTAGGCAAATATATAAAAATAATAAAACCAAACCAGGTAAAAACAATAAATCAGGTGTTTATAGATTGAATTGCAATGACTGTGATAATTTCTACATTGGTAGAACACATAGAAATTTTAATATTAGAATATCGGAACATAAACGCAGTTTTTCAAATAAAAAATCAGATTCAAATTACGCGAATCATCTCTTAGAAAATAATCATTCTTTCGACCCACAGTTTGAAATTTTGCATACAGATAATAAATATTGGAAGGTAGATCTTTGGGAAACTTTAGAAATAAATAAATACAAACACTCAGGTAGACTCATCAATGAACAAGTCGATTTAAGCCCTTCACCTCTATTGAATCTTTTCGGGGAGCAATCTTTTCCTTAATTTTATTGGATATACCTGTCATAAATAACCACTTAAGAAGAATCAACCAATAAGCTTCTAATTACTCAAGAACATTTATAGTTATATTCTCATTTGTATTTTTCTGCATAATCATTCGTCTGAAGAAGCTACGGTGTAGTGAAACGCGTTACGAATCGCAATTATTAAGTAAAATTCCTTAAAACACAGTACTTGTTTTTATTATTTTTAGTTAAGGTTAGATTTTTTCATCCTTGTTCGTTGTATTATGAGAGATTTTTTTCTTGAGAGTGTTTGTGTTCAGTTTTATAGGTAAGTTTCTGATCTCTTTATTTTAAGAGTTGCTGGAATTATGTTGGTTTTCATTGATTGTATATTAAGCCAAATAAATATAGTTTCATTCAATATAACGTATGTGCTATTTTCAAATAAGCATTTCACAACCCCAATTTTTAAACAATGATCCAAAATAAGAGACTTCCCCCTTAATATTCTTCTCCTGGACGATCAAATAGAACATTGCAGACAATGCCAGAATGAAGTTGTTATTTTATTCACAGAAAAGCGGAAAAATTCCTGAACAATCTGTGTCAATAGCTAAAATGCTCTCCCTCGCAAATCTAGTAGCTCCTACCCCCAACGGTAACAAATGATGAATTAATTGAGTTTTCGCCGAACACAATTAGAATTCTTATTCTATTCCGACAGCCGGCAGAACTGACAGCTGGAAACAAAGTTTCGCTATCATTCAAATGAGATGATCAATTCGGTCCTGAATAAATAGACTCACCTCGGCTTTGAATCCCTCCTTGGGATCTGCGGTATAAGTTACAGTACGTATAAACCCGTCTGAATCCACCACGGAATAACTTCCAGTAATTTTGTTTCCCTCCTTTTGTTCCTTACGATTCTGGTAGTTTGTGTAGAGGTCGTCCTTCACGTCGAATCCGAACTGATACGATGGATTTGGCTGGAAACAAATATTTGGAACTCATTTTTTTTATTAGTATAAGTTGATGGAAATGTGCCAGATGTCTGAGCGGGATAAGCTGGATTGGAATTTTTATGGGGATTGGAGTGTAACAATTTCTTTTTAAGACACGACTGTAAATCGCGTATTCAGGTTTTTTCGGAATAGTGTGAGATAAACGTAGTTGTGATAAATTCAGATGAATTTAATACTAGTGACCGATACTTCATGCAATTCTTCTCGAATTATGAATGAAGAAAACTTCGATTTATTCTCCATTCTATACCGAATTTACATTGAAACTAAAATATATTGGAGAAGTATACAGGTATACCGTTTTAAACGGTAATAATCTGTAATCAGTAACTTTATTCATGCTTTCACAAATTAAGTTTCATTGGTCCATCACAGTAACAACAGATGACAACCAGCACTTAATCCGAAAGAAACAGAATGGAGAAGAACCTAACATATCAATCTAGAGAAATTCAAGAGTTGGAAAGTCATCTGTTTGTCTATAAACATTCATTTATTAAAAAACATTGAAGTTTCATTTGGAAACGCATCTCAGTGAGTCCTCGAATACCTGAAGGTAGACAGTTTTAAAATTTGAAACACAAAAAGTTTGGTCATTTCTGTGATCTACTCTTCTTCTTCTTCTTCACCGTGTAGAAGGCGTAGCGCCTGTTCAGTTCCGGTTTCCCTGCAGCAGTTCTTGTGAAGTTGATTACCAACTGTCCCGCCATCGTTTTGGTGGTCGTCCAACGGGTCTTCTTCCGTGTGGTATGTTGTTATATACGATTTTGGCTATTCTATCTGTGGTCATTCTGTTTACATGCTGGTTCCATTCTCTTCTTCTTTTTCTTACCCATCTTACAATATCGTCTGTTTCACATTTTTCCTTATGTCGGTATTTCTTTGTCTGTCATCTTACATATATTTCATTTCTGTTGTTCTTAGTATCCTCTTTGTTACCAACGTTTCCGCTCTTGTTTCTGCCCCGTATGTCATAATTGGTCGCACACATGTTTTGTAGATTCTGGATTTGCATGGTATACTGAGGTGTTTATTTCTCCAAATTTGTTGTTTAAGATGTCCCGATACTGCAGCTGCTTTGTTCACTTGTCTCCTCACTTCATCTTCAAGGTATCCTGTGCTTGTTATTTTGCACCCTAAGTATTCGAATGACATGACTTGGTCTATAGTGGCGTTGTCTATTGTTAACTTGCAGCGCAGAGGTTCCTTAGCTATGGTCATGCATTTTGTCTTACTTGTTGAGATTTCCATATTGAAATTTTTGCGCGTTTGCTAAAGGCGTATAACATTCTTTGTAGGTCGTCTTCTGATTCTGCAATGAGTACGGCGTCATCGGCATAGCATAAGATGTTAATTTTGTATGTTCCCATGCGGTATCCTAGTCCCAAGTTTTTAACGGTCTCTACAAGTTGGTCCATAACAGTATTAAATAGTAGAGGGCTAAGACTATCACCTTGGCGGATGCCCGACGTTGTTCCGAAATGCTGCGTTAGGGTGTGGTTTGTTCGTATTTGCGTTGTTGTATTAGTGTTCAGATCTTTTATGAGTCTTATATATTTTTGGGTACCTCTTTGTTTTCCTGTATCTTGATTACATCCTTCAGTTGGTCTCTGTCGAAGGCCTTCGTTGAGTCTATGAAACAAAGATATGCTAGAGTGTTATATTCAAGAGACTTCTACTAATTGCCTTGTTATAAATAGTGCATCGACCGTGGACCGGTTTTTCGAAAGCCTTGTTGCTCTTTGCTGATTGGCATTGTTGACGTTATGTCATCGGCAAGAATCTTTGTAAGCAGTTTCAAAGAGGTGCTTAATGAGGTTATTCCGCGATAGTTGGCAGGATTTGTTTTGTCTCCTTTTTTAAAGATAGGCACTGTTACACTTCTTTTCCATTCTTCTGGTATTTTTCCGTGTTGAATTATGATGTTAAACAGTTTTGTGTACTCTTCTCTCATGGCTTCTCCGCCATATTTGATCATCTCATTTGTTATCTTATCTTCATTTGGAGCTTTCCTATTTTTAAGTTTACTTATTGCCATAGCTACTTGCTCTTTCGTGATTGTTACCGGTTCATTTATAATGTCGTTTTCTGAGTCTTCTTCTGGGGGTTCTTCTTCATATTCTGATTCGATGTAAAGATTTTTGAAGTATTTTTCATACCCCTTTTCATACCCTAATAATTTCCAAATTCGTTTTTGCGCTCCGTATATATCCGCTTCCATTTCAGCACTAAATCTCTGCCAGTATTCTTTAATTTCTCGAACTCTGTTATTCACCCTATTTCTTATTTCTATGTATCTATTTCGGTTCTCTGGTGTCGGATGGTTCATATATTCTAGATATATTTGTTTTTTTTTCCTTTGTAATGTTTTTGACTTCAGTGGTGAACCAGGGTTTATTATTAGGTTTGCCGTTCTGTGATACCGTGCGGGTTCCCAAGGCCTCTGTGGCACCCTTGTATATGTTTTCTTTTAGTTTGAGCCATGCTATGTCTAGGTTATCTTGCTGCAATATTGGATTACGAGTTATAAACTGTTTGCAACGGTTTGAATAAAGTTGTTTTGTGCTCTCATTGTTGAGCGATTCTATGTTAAATTTTTTAGTTTTTACAGATGGTGTTTTCTTTTTGAATGAGTTGTCATCTTCAGTTTCCCTAGAACGAGCTTGTGGTCTGTTTCAATGTTAGCTGATGATAAAACTCTTACATCTAAGATTTGTTGGGGTAGAAACATTCGGTTAGTGATAATGTAATCAATTATGGATTTGTTGTTTCGGTTATCGTAGAAAGTATATTTGTGCTGTTCTTTGTGAGGGAAAAAAAGTGTTATTAATTCGCAGCTCGTTCTGTGTACAAAATTCCGTCAACATTTCGTGATCTACTCAATCTATAAAATAGAACACGGACATTCTTTTTTCTAGTGTCGTAGGATGGATATCTCCCCATTTAGGGTTACTAATTGTTGAATTTTTTGGGCATACAGCAAACACTCAAGCACAAACAAACTGAGAAGAGTTAGAATATCAACATTTTACAACATTCTCTGCAGCTCAGTCCCCAAACAACCCTCATCGCGCGACGTTGAATACGAAAAAGACCCTCAGTAGGATGCCATACTTCGAATGAGTATCGATTAGGGCAAAATATGCCGATCTAAGAACTCTACTAGACAAAAAAGTGGCTAGACTTCTCAAGAGCAATATATTCTTACTGATTTTAGTCGCAAGCTGATCGCAATGAACTTCCCAAATGAGTCGGGAATCAAGATGGACACCTATAAATCGAGCACTGGTTAATGAAAGAGGTCTCATACCAAAAATTACGTTATTCATGGCAAGTTTATTGCCTTGAAACCATTCCATGGCTCTCATCTCCGTGCTTTCAAACAGCTCTTCCGCATCAACCAGATCATAACACGGTACAGATGCAGTTGTGTCATCAGCAAACTGCGTGTTGAGGCCACTCAGGTAATTAGGGAAGTCATTAATGAAGATGAATAGTAATAGCGGGCCCATAACTGAGACCTGTGGCACTTCGACTGTTACTTCCTCATCTATCTGTCAGAAAATGAGAAATAAGTTTCACACTGAGATCGTCAAATACATACCGACGTAGTTTCTGTATCAGAGCTGAATGAGACACGCAGTAGAAGACCTTAGACAGATCGAAAAACAACGACAGTGGGTATTATTAATGAACTCAATGATCAGTGGTGCTACGGTCTCTCCTGAAACCAAATTGATTCCAATAGAAAAGCAGAAGCAGAAGATATTGGTGGTAGGCAGCCTCACCCCCGTCGCCCGGTGTGATACCACCACATCCAGCTATAGGCCCGATGAATTGTCACTTGTGTGACTAAGTTTCGGGATCAGGCGGATGGTCTGGTTTCCAGGGTGGGAAGGATTGGAAACGGAGCATGATGAGCTCTTCTGGGACACAATTATTCGGAGTTAAAATATTCTCCATTTCGGGTCTCCAGGGGGACTACCTCGAGGGGTTCATGATGCGGGTAAGTCGAGCACTCCCCCATCGAATTCACAAATTCATTCATGTTCTAGAAAAGAAAGCAAACTCTTGATAGAGTTCTGCAATATCAGAAGACTGGGGCACAACAGTGAATGTCGATGCAGTTCACCAGCATCTGAAAAACGCACAACCCCATTTGCTGGCCCTAACCGAAACCCAAATAAGTCAAACAACCGACACAAAGTATTCACGTTTTAATGGGAATGAGTTGAATACGAGATTCAGGTTTAAAGAGGGCCTCTGTGTTTTAACTATATCAGATTCTGCATGGCAGAGAGAGGACATGATGGAGGACGACGCTTTCGACCTTGCGTGGTTTAAAATCTATTTGCAAGATAAAACACTGTTCATATGCTGTCTATATCATTCGCCAAACGAAATTCATTTCCCTAGACTGTTTCAGTATCTAGGTGATAAGGTGGATTGGGCTCAGCCACACCATCCGGCAGCTGACGTCATTGTACTGGGTGACTTCAACGTTCACAACACCAACTGGTTCCACCACTCTAATAGAACAGATGAAGCGGGAAGACAGGCTGAAACTTTCGCAATCAGCCATAATCTAACGCAGCTAGTCGACGAACCGACAAGAATACCTGATCACACAACCGACTTTCCGAACACTTTCCGAATCTCTTTCTGCTTTCAGATCCAGATGATTTTGGAGTGGAGTTCTCAGCACCGCTAGGTAACTCAGACCACAACCTTATATCTGCTACTGGAATCATTTTGCTGAGACTAAGCCAAGAACCTAAACCGTCAAGACGCATTCGGTACTATAACCGTGAGCTGCGTGAATTCTTTTCGTGTTCCCATTCAATGATGTTTGCCTTTCAGATCCTGACATTATTATGTGCACTAAATCTATTACTGAAGTCATTCATACAGAAATGGATCTCTACATCCCTCATTCCATGCAAAGAGCAACAGCACAAAAGCCATGGTTCAACAAAGACTGCGAAAGAGCCTCTGCAGCCAAGATCAGAGCTTACAAGTCATGGAAAATAAATCTAATAGAGGAAACGAGCACAACCTTCGTACAAATACGGAACGTATGCAACCAGACAAGTGGGACTAGACAGTTTTGGTCTATGGCTAAGACTGTCAGTGCCAATTTGTGCAAATCTGCGTTTCCGCCTCTTGTTAGAGAAGACGGAAGTATAGCATCATCTCCGACAGAGAAGGCTGATCTCTTTGATCTCTTGTTCTCAAAGAATTCTGTGCTAGATTTATCTAACTCAATACCACCGAACATTGTACCAACAAATTCTTCCATGGCAGAAGACGGGCTCTCGAGCAGCTGAGCTGCAAGAAGGCAGTTGGTCTAAACGAAATACGGCCAATCGTGTTTTTCGCAGGCAAAGATCGACTGGAGATCTGCTTGCCTACGTCACACATGTTTGTACATCAACGATGGAAAAGCATGGGGAATCTAGAGCAATAGCCCTCGACATCTCTAAAGCCTTCGATAGGGTTTGGCATGCAGCATTGTTGAATAAAATTGCTGCATATGGGCTTTCCGAAAAATTGTGGGGTTGGATAAGTATCTTTCTTTCAAATAGGCCAAAACAAGTTGTGGTCGACGGTATAACATCTGATTTTCAATTTTCGACACATCAGGAAAAGTACTACTAGAAATACATCTGTTGTAAGATGTGTAATGAGTTTCACAAGACCGTTGATATTTTTTTGAGCAATACAGTGGATAAGTCATAATAATCTCGAGATCTGCTACCCTTCAAAGAACCAGCCGCATCAGCTAACCTCTCTGAAGGAGAATTCCAAATCGAAGGCAACTTTTTCGTGAATAAGTCATCAAGAGAAATATTTTAAGGTCTTATATTTTCAATAATTCGATCAGGAACCTCTCAGAGTCGATCGTAAGTAGTCTAAAAATATTGGGGTAGATCGCCAGCAGTTCAAGTTTGAGCACCCCTGCCTTAGAACATATTAGCAGTGTGACTCTATCCTTCGCTGCCTTAATTCCAGGGGCATGCTTCTTGCTTTTGGAAAAAATGTTTTGTTTGGTATTATCTCCCAAAAAGAAACAGTTTCGTCTGCGTTGAGAACTTGCTCAGGTTTGTATCCTCTATCATCTACTAGGTTTGCAAATTCTTCTGAATCTCTTCCTGCTGCAGCAGTATCTGCTGATACAGCTTCTCCAACGATTTCAATGCTTTGCAATGATTGTTGCTCTTTAAATTCATTGAGCCACTACCACAACTAACCAAGTTCTTCGAAATAATAATATGGCCACTCTTGGTTACAAGTTTCTGGTCGCGGTTTTCAATCCATAATGACAACGCCACTTTGATCTTTTCTATTGCTGGATCTTGAACAATTTTCGCTGACAGTGAAATTGAAGCTACAGACGACCTTTGAATCATCGATCGTGGAGTTGTTTGGCTAACATTGAATGAGCGTGATATTCACTTCAAGCGTTAACATTAATTTTTTTCGTACTGACACTCATTTTTCTTGTTTTTTTCAAGTGACATTAGGAATAAGGTAAAGACGTATCACTCGATTCCAATTTTTGTAACGAATGGAAAAACGAAACAATAAAAAACGCAAAGCGGCTATTACCGAAGGACGAAAAGTCTGATAAGTAGCATTGAACAATATACTTTATGCATCGAGTAATGAGGTCCCTTTACTTGAACATTTTGTTTATTTACATCCTCCGAAACACCGACCGCGGCGAAAGCGGCTTATGTCAAAGGAACCAATACAGCGGCGATATCATTGAAAAATTAACTTTAGGCGTAGTAGTAATTTGGTCTATTCTACTTTGTTATTTGTCCATTTGACGACGCGATTACAAAGGATACCCAATCCTATTTACTAAGGAATATGTATGTACCGATGTACCGATAAGAACCGCGAATGAAGAAATCTTTAGCCGCGAATATAGGAATTGTGTCACATTTTTTTCAACCGCAAATAATAGAAATAATATGTTTTCGTTGAACAAAGAAAAATTTTCAAGCTGAGTCAATATTTTGTGCAAAAAGATGACACAAGTATGAAAATTTCGATAAAAAAAATCATCATATCAGCTCAATGGTGGTTAATTTTAGATATGACGAATTTCAATAAGAGATTTATTAATTTATTGTTATAAAACATAGGAACCCCTACAGGATAGACCCAATTACTGAGGTTCAAAAAAATGATAACAGAAAAATAAACAGAAGTGAAAATGTCATGCGGAATGAAAGTTATAACTTTCTAAAAGTTCATAAAACTTCAGGATCAAAAGATATCATGAAAACTGAAAACCATTACAATGAGGATGATTCAGATCTAATGAGATATGCAATAATATTATTTCTGAAAGAAGAAAGAGGTTCATGAAAAATTTCTATACTGGCAATATGCCAATTGTGCAGACGCATAATTCGCAAGAAAACAGAATGAAAAAATAAACTAGCACAGGCCTTCGGAACATAAAAGAGTGCATTTCGACGACTATGATGCACGGGAACATTGAAAGTGAGATACTTAACAAGCGGAAAACTAAAAGAATGATTTAAAATTCGATAAAGGAATAGAGTGTCGAAAAGGACTCTCCTCTGCTCCAGGCTTAAAATTTTGTGATGACGCAAACTTAATTGATAATCATGGTTAGAGCTGAAAAATCTTATGTTGAAACTTTTGACAAACTTTCTCTGAACTCGTTCAATTCGGTTAATATTCTTGTAATAGTAAGGGAACCGAACAGGTACAGCATATTCCAAATTACTCCTCACCAACGAGAAATATAGCATTTTTAAAGACCTCCGATCACTGAAACTTTTAGTAATTCTTAGAACGAAACCCAACATTTTGAAAACCTTAGAATCTATATGATCAATATGATACTCAAAAGACAACTTAAAATCAAGATATATACCAAGATCCTTAATTTGGTTTACCCTCCCAATTACAAGCCCATCAACAGAAAAATTGGCATCGAAGACATTGACATTTTTGTATATCTTATTTGCTTACACTCATCAATATTTGATTGATAATACCTACTTTGACAAAATGAGAAAAGTTTGTCAAGATCACTCTGAAACCGCAAAATATCATCATAGGACCGAATAGCACTGTACACTCTAAGATCGCATATAAATCATGCTTTGTATAGAGAAAACATTCCGAAATATCATTAATGTAAATAGAAAATATAAGGGGACCCAGATGTGACCCTTGAGGAACACTAGAGGTAACGAAACCGGAATAAATGCCATTGATTGCAACATACTGCATTCTATCCGACAGATACGATACTATCCATTTCAGTAAGGACCCCACCACACCAAAGTCCTCTAAAACCCACAATAAAGTTGCATGATGTACCTTATCAAAGGCCTGAGCCATGTCTATGTAGACGGCATCAACCTGATTACCATCATCAAAACTACTACTTATAAAATGAACGTAGGGAGTTAAATCAGTTAACACCGACCTACCGTTGAAAAACCCATGTTGAGATTCAATCAACTTGGAACTGGATGAATGAAAACATTTATCAATTACTATTGTTTCAAAAATTTTACCGAAATAACTTAGAATAGAGTCAGGTCGGTAATTACTTACTTAATTTTTCTTACCACTTTTGAAAATAGATACGATCTTTGCCGCCTTCCACTCATCTGGAAAGACACCTTGTACTAAAGATTTGGTGGGAAAAATTTGAAGTGGAGTCGCCAAACTAGCGGAACAAGATTTTATAAAAATTGGTGGGATGGAGTCCGGACCTGGACCCTTCGTGACATTGAGTCCCTCGATTTTAGCTTTGACATCCTTCAGATCTTTCGTGTTAAAAGTAATCGATGAAGAAGATTTGTAACTAGTTTGGTGAAGAACAGGTTTATGCGGATCTTCATAAACACTGGAAAAGTACTCAGAAAAAGCATTAGATATAGCCAAACTTTTTCTAAGATTTTTTCACCATGACACATGGATTGCGGCATCCTCTGACTAATTTTCAACTCGCCCACCTAAGATCAACAGAGCTTATGATTTTTCAGAAATCTTGATGCTGAAAATGCCTTTCAATAAAAAAATTAGAAAATACATCATGCCATTTGAAATAGCAAAGTTGTAGTTGATGTGCAGTATAATCAGAAGTGGTAAGGATCTGAAAAGAAGTGAAAATTGTTGATCTGTATCCATTCACCATAATTTCAAAATTTGAAATTGATCGATAATAGATCCTTCAAAGTGAACACCCTGTATTATGCATATTATCGTTGCAAATGTTTCCATATATATATGGGCATACTCCATATGTATCAACATAATAATCTAAAAATATGTCGAACAATACGAAGTCAAATATGTTCTTCACAGTTGAATATCTAATAATGAAACAGGCAATAACCATTTATTCTGTTTATAATTACTTGAAAGTGCAGTCATTCAAACATTATGTACATGCAAATTGCACGTTGCATAAATAAAATCATAATTACCTACCTATTGCAATTCGAATTTTCATCATTTGAAACTCAAGTCAATATATCCATTGAATATTTTGAACCTAATATAAACCACTTTCGAATAGTCGATAATTATGTTCCTGCACCATAAATTTCAATAGAAAGTTATAATAGAGGCATAACGTATACCATGATAAGATAAACATTTTAAATATTCCAATTGTTTTATAACTAGGAGCCAATCAATGGCATGTTTACTTCTGTAGTGATTTGAATGATATTAAACGCAATAAAGTACGATTTCCATTGAATAATTATTCAAACTTAACGCTAATTTACTATCAAATAGCTCCTTTAGAAACCAGAAAATAGTTTAATATCAATAGTCTGAATATTGAACGCAATTTCTTCATGCATGATTCTTCATTTAATAATTCAAAGTAAATAAGAAACTGATAATTCAATTTCATAAATAATTAACGTTCATAAGGCTCAGGATTTGACTCCGTTCATTTCTCGACTATACTAAAATAAATAAAAAAAGAAGGAAAGCAATATTTTTTCCAAATCATTTTTCAAAACCCCCAATCGGCCTAGACGTTGAATATTATTATAGCGTTGTGGGCTTACATTTGTGCACCAGTGTTCATTCTGACGATTGAATATTCCGTCACTACTGATTGAACTTCATTCTGAATTATTTCTCTGTAAAACTGCGAATTTCATTCAGAGTTATAAAAAAACCAATTGGAAAAATGATGTTGACGTTGGAAATCTCCTGGTAGCAAAACTGGGATATTGTCATTTCAGAAGGTTCATTTCACTTTACTGAGCGCTCGACTCTTAGATACCCCTATTTCCATTTCTATTTAAAGCTCGAAATCGATGGGTTGGCGGTTACACTACATTTCACATCAATTATTGCATTCATCTCCATCAACTACATTACATTACATTCATGAGATTTTCCCTCATTACCTTTATGAACTTGTTGCCTCTCAGGAAGGCGATCTAATAAGCAGCTCGTGCAGCATCAGCATCAGCATCATAAGTATTCCGAATACAACATTCAATCACGTCAAACTTTTCAATTGGTCACTTCGTTACTACTAAAGACCGAGTAACATGCAAAGTGAATATTTCATGCATTTTTCAGTACTTCTGCATCAAAGTTTGATAATTAGCATACCTTGCATATTATGGTTATTTTGCTCACACTTAGAGATTAACTTTGGGTTTTCCTGTTAGGCTTGGATTCATTAGCAGGTATAATAGGCTGGAAACTGTTTCCGGTTGTATCATGTACTCACCTAGACAAACATTGTGGCCCCTCGGTGGGCAAAGTGTAATGCAACAAAGGAATTTTGTCTCTATTCGTTCTTAATTCTATCAATACCTTGACATCTTCGATACCATTCTTTCCTTGTTTGTAATACTTAATTTTTTTTGACTTTTTTTTTGGTTAGATAGTTCTTAGGTTAGAATAAGAAATTAAGTATGACTAGAAATTAAATATAAATTTTAGGATAATATATAATTAGATTTGTAGTATATGCATCATTTTTTCATTTAATGTTTGTCAATTCATTTTGTGCTTCTATTATTGCATTATAAAAATGTTCAGGAAAGCCTATTTTCTCTATATGATGTGAAATAAATATGTGCAACATGTATATTTTTGATAAAAACGTTGCATATATATGCGCATATTTTCAAATTTTGGCATATAATCCGGACTCTACTTATGACCCAGCAGTTTCAAAGTTTCGGTCTCTAATAATCACAAAAGATACTATATTCACTCAATAATTATAACTAGATGAAAAAACCGTACATAATCTATCTGAATTGTCGTTACGTGTAAATTCTGTGAATGAACCTTGAGTTGCTAGATAAAATTAGGAAAAAGTTATACAATTTTCGGTTTTTCTACAAATCACGCGTTCGATCAAAAAATTGAGTCCATATGTGATATATCTTGAAAAGGAAAAAAATTCTACTCGTCAAAATCAAAGTAACCTGTTATTTGCATAGGCAACTTCCTACGAGAAGACTGGGAATGCTCTAAGATTCTTATAACTTGGGACAAAATCAAGTGGGCTATAAGCCAATTTGATCCCTTTAATAATAAATCACCAGGACCTGATGGCCCAGGTTTATTTATCATTTATTATTCCAGCTCCCAAAAAGATGGAGGGGATGAACTGGTACAAACTCACTGCGAACTTTACCTGCCAGCCTAACGAGTACCCACCTGTGGAAGGAAGCAGACCTTGTCTTTATGCCAAAGCCTGGCACAAGCTCTTAGTTCCAGCTTCGTTTATTCAGAATACGGTTGAAAAACTGATAGGTACATATGGGAAATGGTTTTATAGAAAAACCTCTACACCTCAACCAGCACGCCTATCATGCGAATAAGCACTCCTTCGCCTGGTAGACAAATTGGAAGCTACTACGCAGGACCAAGAAATTGCTATGGAAGCTTTCTTTTACATAGAGGCTGCATTTAGTAACACATTAAGACCATCAGTGGTTGAAACGCTATATAGGCATGGTTTAAACGACACCCTTTGCAGGTGGATAGACACCATGCTTATACACACTAAAACTTCAGCCAAACTGTTTGGTGTGACTGGAAGGTTCCTCCAACAGAAGATGTCCACAAGGAGGGGTTCTCTCATCAACACTAGCAGTGGATAACTTCCCGAGTACCGGGTCTCTAAGGTCTATGACAATGACATAGTCGTGATAGTGAGAAGAATGCAGTTCATCGAAATATTTCAACTTATATAAGGGGCTCTGAAATTTGCAGAGGACTAATGCGACTAAATAAGACTAGCAGTTAACGCAGACACAAACCAAAACCGTATACAATGTTTCTTCGTAAACAGATTAGAACTTAATGATGAATACGAATATCTGTAAGTATTTCTAAATAAAAGATATACATAGTAAATAGTCCCTCATGGCCAGTAAAGAGACCATCGGTAATAAATGGGGACTAAATTAAAAAAATGTACACTGGCTGTACACAACGGTGGTGAGACCCATAATTGTACACTCTACTTTTACATGGTAGCCCAAAGTTAAGGGAGTTAAGGTCATGCTGAACCTGCTTCAAAGTTAAGCTGGGTTCTGCATCACAGGCTTCTCAAGATCATCACCAACCGCAAGCCTGGATGCTATCTTAAGTCTACCTCCTCTTAATATTTATATTAGAGGTGGGGCTAGAAGAGCAGCAATCAGGCAGGGGATTAATTGAAACTGGAAAGCCAGACACAAGGGGAACACCAGAATTAAGGAATTAGTCAAAGGCCCAATACTGAGGAATGATACGGTAAATAAAAAACTTACAATTTATGAAACGGTGATCGACTGGAACAATTGGCTCGGCTGTGACAACCATATAGACATAAATTGATATATAGGCGAATCCAAAAGGGAATGAGAACTGGAGCTGAAGTGTACTCACAAAACCCAGAATGTCGGCTGTCAATTCCACTGGGGAAGTACGCAACCAAATTTCAGGCAGAAGTATATGCCTTAGTTACCTATATTCGTGGGAAAGATGCTATGAAAACTGGCAGATAATCATTCTCTCAGACAGTCAGTTCTGGCTAGGAAGGAAACACGGTTGAAGCTCATATGGGATTGTCTGCACTTACTTACTGAGCTGGCGAAACGGGCCAGGTAACTTCTGGATAGATGGGCACAGCTGGATTGCAGGCAAATAGGAGGAGGTTATTCTTGCCAGTGAAGTAGCCAAGACGAGATATACTAGCCCGGAACCAACTCTTGGTATATCTAACGAACTCCTGGATGAAAAATATACACGCTGACAAGTGGGTCCTTATTCCGGGGCATAAATAAGCCAATCTTCTGTAGGAGAAACCAAGCAAGAAGTTCACTGAAGAAGATCCTAGTCAAAGCAGAGAAAAACTTAGCATCCTTATAGACCTAATAACTGAACATAGGAGGCTTAGAAAACATCAACACACCATAGGCATTTATCGTGAAGAACCAATATGTAGACTTTGCAACGAAGAGGAAGAAACAGCCTATTACATTGTAAACCAGTGCGAGGTCTAGCCTGGAAAAGAAGAACAATTTTAGGATCCAGAGAAAAGTAAGAAAAAGTAAACCGAAGTGGCCTGAAAAATGGGATTCTGAACCTTGTTAGAGAGATAACCCTGGTTAGTCACGGATGAGTGAAAGAAGAGGGACACAATAATTCCAAATAAGGCAAACACATAGTTCACATTAAAAAAAACGCAAGTTTGCAATATAACTCAAAAACCGTTGAACAAAATAAAGTTTCCGCTTGTTGTTCGATTTTAAGTTAAAAAGTGTAGAATGTCTAAAATATTTTTACTTAACTTCAAAAGTAAACGAGATATTGGCACTTGAGTGATTTCGAAAATTCTTACAATTCCAAAATAACTCGAAAACAAATAACAAAAAAAGCTTCTAGAAGCAATCCATTCCCCAAGAAAAAAGAATACGGGAAAGGGGCCGTGTCATTTTCTCTTTTCACAATATTTCACATAGCTGCATCGAATTCTGTCTGTATTTCTTCAATTTTTTCACCGTGGAGATTTTTCCACACTCAGTTAATAAGCAGTACAAGAAAACCAATCCATTCATTCAAGTTGCATGAAAAAGCAGTGAAGCATAATCAACAACTCCATAAAAACAATTTTTATATCAATAACAAGCTTAATTTCCATAAAAGAGCAAAAATAATAACTTTCGTGTTAATTTCTTCCGCATCTTTTGAAGTTCTCATTATAATTATTATACCATCCTGAAACTGTATAAAAGCGCATGTACTCCAGGTTCCTTTTTCATCTCGTATTCCAGATTCAGTTGAAAATAACAATTCTCTGTTTCACATTCCAGTTAACGAGTTTCTTATGGAATGTTTTTAATTCGTTTTTCAGCTTATCTGGTTCTGAATTTTCAGCCCCTAGCCGCCGTGGAGTTTTTCGCATAATCTGGGGAAAATTAAATTCGGACCTAATTTAAACTGAAAATACATCTATTAATGCCGAGTGGAATTCTGAACGTTTTGAGAAATGAAAACGACAGTTTTTATTTGAGAATTATTACGGCTATGGAGGATCATCACTTTGAATGATGAGAACCTCTTCAAAACTGATTTTAATTTTTGTATTTCCTTCTCTTCTGAAGGCACTGGAATTCAGCTCATACCAGAATTATCGACATTCAATTTTAAACTGCAGTTTCGTTTTTATGAGAGACTCATCAGCTTTTCATGGACTGGATACTGAATAACTCTAGTTATTCTGATACATAAGAATACAATTCGATCTATGCATCAAAACAGTCTCCTTCAAGAGTGGTAAAATGCTTTTCTAATGTTTCGATGTCATGTCAAAATCGTTACAACTTTCTGTTGTTTTGATATCACTAAATCACTTGTTTTGAAAATTTTGGAGTAATTATAGCCATTCATGATTTCCGTGAAAAACGCTTCCTTTGAGTTCAGCTTCAGTTAACTTAAATAATACTTGGGTTAGGTTAGATTATAATCCACTACCAAAATAGAATGTGGTTCCTCTATCACTAAGTAGGAAGAATTTGTTATAGTAATCGGTATTAACTAGATCGAACGTAGAGTTTCCTGTTATAGAAAACTGAGGTTAAATGAGTATGTCCTTCTCCTTTGTACTACCACAGTTTTCAGAATCAGACTTTAGACTATTTTTACGGTTACCTAACCTAACCTAACCTCTTCTAAGCTTCTTCTATGAGTCCTGTTACTTGCACATGTAATAGCAATTCATAGATATTCCCCTGGCCAAAATGGAAATCTGGAATTTTCCCGCATGAGTCCTGTACTTTTTGGATGTAAGTTGAAGCTAGTTCGTAGAGGTTGAGGATACGCATGCTGAGTTTATTGTCATCCACCGATTTGTACCATTTGCCCATTTCATTGATTGTTGCAATCACCTAATTTAGTTTTGTGTTATATTACTGGAGTTGAATATCCATTCCTCACTCTGCGTCACTGATATTTGACAGCGCTTAAAGCATTAATGTGACCTGATGATCTGAAGCTTCGACTATTTCGTGTTGACTAGCTTATAAGTCATCGATGTCCTGGTAAACCTCATTATTAACTCCAAATACCCCTTCTCCGGCAGGGGAGATTCCTATTATTCATTTTTGAACCCATTCGAATTGTTTCTGTCTTTCTCGTAAATGGTGTAATAAATCACCACAATGGACTTCATTGCTCAATTGCTTTGCATCATGGCAGATCGTTCTCATTTTGGCTATAACTATATGTACCTCTTGTCCAGCTAAGGTCATATTTTTCTCTGAAAATTGCAGTTTGAGTTGGTATGTTCCTCAGTTGATTCTTGCTGAGCCCAAATGTTCTACATATAGCCCTGGTTTGGCCTCATGCCATAGGAATGTTGCATTTACCGGAGCCAGCACCCATGTTATCAATGCGAAATATGTGAATAGGTACGTAACCTTTTGTTTTTTTTATTTTGGCTTATTCGAAAAAGTGGCTTTGTCCGTGGATCTTGCTTAATCTCTATCTCTCCTTATATTAGTAGTATCACCTTGGTTATGGGTCTTCTGTAACTTTTTGGTGATTCTGGTGTAAATTGCAGCTCCATGAGCTTCTTCCGATGCATCGCTGAATCCGTAGATTTCTAGTTGGTTCATCTTTGGATTATAGTTGAACCATCTTTTGATTCAGATACTTTCTACTTCTGGTAGCTTTTCCTTGAATTGTGACCTTTGCGTTATGATATTTGCAGGAAGCTGTTTAACCCAGTCTAATTGTAGTGACCATAATTCTTGTATAAGAATTTTTGCCGTGATGATGATTGGTAGCAACCAACCCAAAGGATCGTCAGGCCCAACACTTCGGCCAAAAGGCGGTATAAAGTTGTATGAGGAATGCCTAATCCTCTTTCAATAAATTTTATCGATGATTTTGTATTATTTCTGATGTTTCGTTCTGACAATTTTATTCATGTGTCAAAATGCACGTTTAAGAACACAGAAATTCGGGTTTGATATCAGATGAATTGCATAGAAATAGGAAGGAAGGTAGGATATAGGTGGATAAATTTGCCCATAGAGAATCCTTGCGTTTTCATAGCAACGCAACATTCACAACAAATAGCTCGGTTTTGAAATTGTCAAGAACAGCCATTTTAGTACCTGTTGTAAAGTTTCTACCGATATAAACTAAAATGTCTCGTTTTGGAAGCACAGCTCGATTTAGAATCAATTCAGTATATTCTGCAAGGAACGAACGTTCGATTTGGATATACAGTATTCTATTGAAGATATTGCAGAAATTCTTATGGATTGGGGTTTCAATGCGAAACAAATGAATGGACAATATTACAAAAAATACGTTGTCCAAACAATGTGGAACACAACTGCGAAAATGATGCAGAATATGTATTTCGAAAAATTCAACATGAGTTTCAACTCTTTTACCGATTCAGCATTCAGAAAGGCTCGTGAAGCTCGCAATTCTAAAAAGAAGATGTTACAAAGGGATGTGGAAAAGCGCAAAGAAAGTTTCGTTGCATTAACAAGAACTGATATTGATAGCATGGCTCGGTACTGGGACGAAAATGCCCCGATAGGTTTGTTGAAAAAATTTAGTAGTAGTGAAAAATAACAAAAAACCCAGATTTATGTCCTGTGAGTTTGTTTCATAAGATACTGTCGAAATGACCCGATCATATTACAAGTGATAGATTATTTCTGGCTCCCAATTAATTTTGTAAACAGTACTTCTAAGGGTTAGTACAGAAATATGCATTTGAGAATAAATGAAGTATCCAAATGGACAAAAATTTCATCCTAGAAAGTTGGACTAAATACGAAAAATTAAAAGATCATTCTCATAGATCCAGTACTGTTTCGAACCTATCTGAGGCAGGTGTCAGTGAACAAGAATTGATCAAACTAACCTGACACCCAACGGAAAGCCCTATTAAGCCCTACCTGCAACTGAACAAAGAGCATCATTTGAATCTTGTTTCAAATCTTCGAAAACCTTCTGCGAAAGCTGAATCTTCTATAATTCCTAAGGCATCATCTCATATAGAATCGACCCGGAGTGAAAAACTTGTATATAGTAATTGCATTTTCAATAACTGCTCATTCCAATAATAACTAAACATGTTTGTAATGAATGCTTTATAATTTTCTCCTTGAGTTTGTGTGTATTTCTCAATAAAAATCATTTGGTAGGTTTTGTCATTAGCGAAATTTTCTCAGCAAATACCACTGATACTTACGACTATCGAATTTTCTCATAAAATTTTCAAGAATTTCGGTGCCGATTTTTCCCAGCAGATCTTTCAAGTTTCCAGGTTGTATAGCATATACCCTCGATTCAGGATGATCCCATAAGAGGAAATCTAAATCATTCCAAAACATTTCCTCTCTAGCCACTCATTTTTTCTTTTTCAGCCAATCCACCGACCGTGGAAATTCACACTCAAATATTGTCAATCACGAACATCGAAATGTGCAGGAGCACTATTTGGCTGGAAACGTATCTCTTTTTCTGAAAGAGCTTCATATTTTTTTCATTCATTCAGATTACCAGAAATATATCACTCGAGCCAGTTTCTTTATAATAAATTTTGACTAAGATGCTGCTGAGGGGAAGGTGGTTTATTTTACATGCTCCTCAAAATTTGGCCACTCGTGCAACCAAAAATTGACGCGTCTCAGTTTTCTCTGCTGCAATCATCAGTCTTGTTTGGCATAGAGGGAGTGAGAAATTTTTGTTGAAATACAAACTCTCGTTGTATTGGACTTTCTGTATGATATTAGATGGTCATTAAGATGCTAGTTTTGAATGGAAAATTGAAAGACCTGTCCCAAGATATATCACCCGACCCACTTTCCCAATAATGAATTTTGACTTACGTGCTGTGAGAGGTAAGGTTGATTTTACATCTTCTGAAGTAATTCAGGAATTGGTCCTCCTCTAATCAAAAATTGACTTGCCCAATCTTTTTCCACTAAAGTCAGTTTAGCTTGAGAAAGACGGGCTGACAAATTTAATTTGGTTCACGCTGTACATCAGCAAGTATGATCATTTTTTAATGATGAGTTATCCTCATATATGATGCAAAAGAATATAGTATGCAATTTTTTTAAGTTTTGGAACGAATCAAAGAATTTCTCGATTAAATTGAACCATTCTAGATATAGTATAACTTGAAATTTCATGACAATGCAAACTCAAATATTTTCTTTCTCTTCTATGTCAAAACTCATTTCCCGAACGATATACTGAACGTACCAGCAATCATGTCGCAATAACTCGAGTTGTTTACATTTAAATGTCAAGAAATTCTTAACAGCTGTCAATGAAGTACCAAGTTATCGACGGGAACAATATTACCATATATAGCACTAGTAGTGCTGTTTCTTTTAAACAGTTCTGTTGATTTTGGAGTGGAGGGTGTAAGTCCGGACATATCCTAAGGAGAGCATTCGTTAATCAATAATTAATTGCCTATCAGAGAAGAAATTTGAAATATTGAAAATTGGGTATTAATTTCTTGACACCGAAAATATAGTGCTTGGAATGTAAAGATAATTTTCACAATATCCTTACAATTTTATAAGAAGTGTGAACATTTATTAATTAGTTGAATAATTTTGAAGTTATTAATCCATTTCTAAATATACTCAATAAAAGAGGATGATGCTACTATCATTATCAATTAGTTCTGGATGAGCATCATAACATTCAATTATTATTCCTTATTAGATACACTTGTTTTGATTCCCACGAACTCCCATGAATTTGAAATATTTCATTGCTATTATTTAGCGCAAAGTTATTCAATAATTCTGTTGCAATTTGCGATTACATCATTCGAGAAATTATTGAATCAATGCAGTTTGTATCTGTATCATTTTCTTGTATGGGTTCGCGTTACGAATGCTTACCAGGAGAGAAAGTGTAACAACCTATAGATCACACGTTATATCAATTATTTCTTTCCTTTTCACGTGGGTGTGTAGACTATTTTTGATACGGGTTCCACTATAATTAAAATGTTATCAGTAGAAAGGTAGTTGAGTTTTTTACTTGTAATAAGTAGTTTCCCTGAGGCGTATTCGAATAATTGTTATGAGGTGATACATTTGAATACTTCTAGTTAACAATAAAAAAGGAGAAATGAGCAATATAGTATGTTTGCAATTTAGTGAACAGTGGTGTTCAACATTTCACTATATCCGCAGAATTTATGCATGCCATCTATGACTCCTACTTAAAATGAAGGATCTTATAGTACTCTGACCCTTTCCAGTCCAAATTGCTCTCTAGAAAGTACGTTTTATCGAGTCATGCGGCTTAAAAAGCTTGACTTGACTCGAACATTCGAGCATTTCAGAAATCAAAGCTTGACTTGCTATGGAGCTTTTCAAGCTGGTTGAGTGCTTGATACTTGCGAGACCATAAACTTAAGGTTCAATATCGATTATCAGTATTCAACTACTAGAAATGAAAAAACAAAATTCCAAGGTAGCTTTCCAGCAATCCTCGAATTTCAGGCGTGTTGGTCTTCTGTTGGAGCAAGAAAGCTTGGACTTTTTTTTTGTGTTTATCTTGACAAGTCTGGGATCGCTTCCCGTATCGAATTGATTCAGTACTGTGACATCCTGGCATATTTCCTTCCTATTAGTGAGAATAAAATCTCTTTCATTTTTACACTATCATTTGGACTCATCAATCAATGTTTCTCCTCTAATATCTCTACAACCCAGTCAAAATTTGCCAACGTGTGGGGTATCATCATCCAAATTTTCGCCTACTTCGGCATTGAAGTCGCCTATAACTATCACGAACCTGGCGTTTGCCCTACTTTTTGCAAAAGTGATATCTTCATATAATTGTTCTACCTCTTCGTCTTGTGCAACAGATGTTGGGGCATATATTTGGATTATTTGCAGGCTGTATCTCTGGTTTAGTTCAAGTACAACATATATGACACGATCTGATATTGCAACAAACCGCTCTACTAGGTGTTTATGTGTATCTTTATTTTCTTGAAACAACAGATGCCCCGAATTTGTAGAGGTTGCTGCTCCTCCCTTCAATCTTGTTTCACTCATACCCAAAACATCCCACTTTATCTGTTTCAGTTCCTCCTCTAATCTTTACATATGTTCTTGGGATCTCAATGTTCTGATGTGCTTCCAGCTGGGTTGGTGAGTTTAATTTTCAGCCGTTCGATACAAGTACAGACGCTGTTGGTAGCCGCCCACTCTGTATCATACGCTACCGTATATATTGAAACAGACTTTCATCATATTATATTATATTAATTATTGACTTAGATTACTAACATAAAGTTCATTCAAGATTCCTTTTTTTCCAAATATTTCACAGAGTTGTTGCGGTCTCTTTCTCTCACAATATATCATAACCTAAGTTTTAATCATTAATTATATGTATGTTCATCAAATTGTCTCCTCTGGAGCTCTACATAATTATTCCCTGTCGGCTATACTACATCTAATCCGTAGACGCCAATTTGTGCTCAAACATAGAGGATCATTATCAATATTCACACCCACATGGTGAATCATTCAAAATTGAACAATATAATTCAGCCGTCTTGAAATTGACGAAGCGCCACCTTTCTAGTGACAAGAAATCAATCGCGCGAGGCTGTACATAACAATACATCAAAGATGATAACAAGAGACTACCGCAGAATCGGGCATATATCGAAGTCTAATCAACGGGGTACAGGCGCACTCAATTTGATTAATTTCTCGAAGTGCCTATCTCCCTGACCTACTCGATAATGACATGATGTGCATTTGCAAATGGCGGAAACCGACCTAACCTCTATGCGTACACATGCTAAATGTCTAGGTGGACCACGACTCGGTAAACTATGCTTATTGGATTGTGAAATAATTTCATCAATTCTGTAATAGTTTTGTATCATTTCCAAACACTTTTTCGGGGATGGCTTAAATTAATCAACTTTTTGTAGCCTAATATGGAAAACTTAGAAATAACACAAAATATAGAGAGGGTAAGAGGCAGATGTCCATAATAAAATGTAAAAAACAGGAATGCCCATTTTTGGTGTCTATGAATCAGGACGCAACGTTTGTAGAGTACCATTCTTCTTTGTCAACCGAGTGCTAATGTTATTCTGCTATAATCTCAGATTTCACACACATTGTGACAAAAAAGTATCCGGAATCTCTCATTTAAATCGCCCGCGTTGAGAATTTTTAAGTATTTCAAGTTTCTGTATGTTGGTAGGACTATCCTCAATTACTATGGCAAACATGAGCGTTATCTGTCAACTAGTTTGTTCACGACAGCTGTTTAAACCAGTCGATTCAGTGGTACTCTGCGAAATTCAAAATTTGTCTCATCTTTTGTGTTTTGACCGAAATTCTGTGTAAAGATCAAGTTACAAATACTGAAACACGCTTATAGTGACTCTACTTTATCGAAAACCCAAGTGTACAAGTGGTACACAAACACACCTCAAAAAAGTCTAGGGAACACTTACCATTATCTTTAAAATATGAATTTGATGATTTCAATTTATGGAAATCTTTCGATTTTTGTTAGGATGTATTGTATATAATGTATTCTCAAGACAAGAAAACAAAATAATATTTGACTTCTCCAAAGCACCTTTTATAAAAAAAAATTGAAATTTGAAAACTACGAAATCTGGTAAAACACAAAAAAAATCCTGAACTAATATTTTCGAAACGATATGGAAGCACTTATATTTTTCAGTACCCAGAAGGTCCACCTCTGTTATTAATGACACTTTGACATCGTCGCGGCATGCTCAATATTACATTGTCTATTACATTTTGGCCTAAGTCATTCCATGCCCCCTGAACTGCTAATCGAAGCTCCTGCTCATGATGGAAGACGTTTTGACGCAGAAGATTTATTTTTAGGGTGTCCCACACATGCTCGATGGGATTCAGATCTGGGGAGCAGGATGGCCACGGTAGGAGATCGATATCATTCCCTTCAAGAACGATCAAGACAACTCTTGCACGATGAGGAGGGGCATTATCTTGTTGGAAGAGTGGATTTTGACCCATTGTTTGGAGATACGGTACCACTACAGGTAAAACTATCTTAATTGCGTAAGAATTTCCTGTGAGGTGGTTCTGTATGAAAACGAGGTCAGTTCTTCCACCAAGGCGTATACCTTCCCAAAACATCACTGATCCGCCTCCCTGTCTAACAACTTCTCGAGCATGCTGGAGACGGTTTTGCTTTCCAGGTTCCCTCCATATTCGAATTCTTCCCGAATCGGGATAACAACTAAATCTAGATTCATCACTGAAGAGAACTGTGGCCCACCTCTCTTGATCCCAGTTTACGTGTTCTTGGCACCAAGCTAAACGAGCAGCGCGATTTCCATGGGTCAGTTGTGGAACTCTTAAAGGACGTCTGGAGTGGTGTAGACCTTCGTACAGTCGATTTCTCACAGTTTGGTCGGAAATTTGTACATTCTGAACTCGAATTGAGATGCTGTGGTAGTACGGTCTCTTCTGGCTTGTGGGCTACTTCCCAGAACCCTGGATACTTCCCGTTGTGAGCTCCCTGCTTGGAGCATGTCAACGGCTCGTAACATCTCTTCTCTGGTCAAATGTCGTCTTTCCATGGCCGAATCACAAAACTTGAATCTTTTATTTGTGCTTACAACAGAAACAAAGTGCCAACTAACTGATTTCAAACACTGAAATCTGTTGCGGCGCTCTACATAATTTGGTGAGAAATTGATGAAGGTGTTCATTTCTCAAATAAAGTCATCCATATTGATCGTTTTGGATACGATATATCGATATTCAGAAGTGTTCCCAAGACTTTTTGAGGTGTTTATTTCAAAGATAGTTGGTAGATCGTCTATGATTTGCCTCGTTCTCGACCTTCTGAATTGGTATTAGGTTTCCCTATTCCTAAAAAGGCTCGTTTTTATTCTATTAGCAATTTTATCAAAAACTTACAATTTCTTTGGAAAATTGAATAATTATGCTGTACAACATATGAACATATAGAGTGGATTCTATTCAGAAGTCAGTTTCTTTGTTTCTCAAAGTTTTATGTAAGGTTTTAAGATTTTGGCGTGTCAAAATTATTTCAAAATAGTGAATTTATCGTTTGAAGTGCTAACGCTACTCATTTCAGTTTCCTGTATTTCATAGGTGACCAAATTTGATTGAAATTTCCAAAATTGTTATCTGAAAATGGGTCGTATTTTGCGGTAAACGTTCGACTTAAATTTGTTGACATAGATGGTGTTTCGGCTCATTGACCGCCTCAACTATCTGAGGAATTAACTAGCTTGTTTGACGACAAATGAATAAGAGAACTGGGTTCATGGAACTGGCCTTCAAGACCTCCGGATCTCACCTCTTTAGATTTTTATCTATGGGGGTACCTGAAGAAGTTCATAGTTCGCAGATAAATTCGCCGAAAGATCTCAAATTGAAAATGTTGTGCGCTCGTGAATTGAAAATGTTTAGAAAACAATGATGGACGATTTAAGCTTTCAATTTGATTACATGTTGCCAAAGCATCTTAATCGATTGAAGTGTGATTGCATTACTCATTTCAGATCTCTGTATTTAATGTGTGTGAAAATTTGTTTTTAATTTTCTTGTTGGTCGTAAATTCGAGTATTTTTCGATAAAGGTTCGAGTTATTATTTGTTGACATTGACTACGAATGATGAATACGCTTCAATCTTTATTTGCCCTTTTATTTAATAAAAACTATACACTAACAAAAGTATTGTAATTGCTTTTTTGAATAATTTCCAAACGTCAAATTGAGGCAAAAATTCATGAAACCTTACATAGAACATTGTGAAACATTGAAACTGGCATCGCAATCAAATCTGATCTGTCTGTTTCTATTTTTTTTGGAGTAGGAAAACCTAATACTAATCAATACTAATTTTAAATACGATTCTAATAAATAAATAAGAAGGTTTTTGTTTTTAAATAAAACCTTTTTCACACAATACAATTTTATTGAGTTGACAAGTGATCGTATATAAAAAAGCATCGGACAGTACGTTGCCCCCAAATCAAAAGAATTTCCAGTTGAACTGAAGTAAAAGTTATGATCTGACTGAAATCTTAGTCAATTTTCTTGGGCAAAAAAGTTGTCACTATAATTCCGAAAATTTTGATAAAAAAATTATGGCTAACTGTTTCTCAAGAACTGTTCTGCGGCCTTGGCTATTCCATTGTCGCAAATAATGACGCTTTATTTTACCATACACATCATCCCGTCTATCTGGAAAAGAGCGAATATCACCCCAATTTTTGAAAAAGGAAAATAAACTGAAGCAAAATAATTATCGTCCAATCAGCTTGACGTCTGTGATTTGCCAGGTCATGGAAACTATTATAGTAGAATCTATACCATCACAAACCTGCTCTCATGCGTCAACGATTGGTCGTCTGCACTAGATAAAAGAACACCTTATTTACATGGATTCAGCCAAAGTCTTTGACAGGGTTCCTAAAATACGACAGCTTCACAAATTGGAACACCTAGGTATTCATGGCGATCTACTTAAGTGGATAGATTCTTTTTTATCTGATAGAAATTTTTGTGTCAAAGTTGGAAATTTGTTGTCAAATGTGAAACCAGTACTGAGTGGAGTTCCCCAACGCTCTGTCCTGGTACAACTCCTTTTTTTGATGTATACTTGCATATTTCATCAAAGGAAGCCTCCTTCGTAGACGGTACCAAACTTTATTCAGACCTTACCTTGAACCATCATGTCTTGCAGTCTGACTTAGATTCAATCTTCCAATGGTATACAGACTGGATGCTTCCCTTAAATGCAGCAAAGTGCGTGGTCCTTCAAATGGGTGCAAATAACCCTAGACTCCCATATTTTATTAATGGTCATCCATTGTAAAAAATCAAGAGCTATAACGACCTTGGTGTTATTATTACCTTGAGTTGGTCCGAGAATATTCTCAGTGGCGTTAAAAAGGTGAACAATAGGCACGAACACGAAAACGTATCTTTCCAAACATCTAATCGGCTATTCATACATTCGGCCAATTATGGAGTATTGCGGTACAGTATGGTGTCCCAAACTGCGACGAAGTATGTAACTTCTCGAAAATTTTCAGCGCCGATCAACCAGACAGTCTTTCGGACGAAATAGACCTTCTCCAAAGAAAGATTCAGAATGGCGAAACCACTAACTTGGAGCAGGCTTAGAGGATATCTGATCATAACATTTCGCATTCTGAAGTATGATTATGGAAATCTGAGAAGTATGTTCGCAACCAACAGCCACAGTAGACTCCGAGGACATCAAATCAAGTTCGGTGTGGAATGGTTAGCCTGCAGAGGCTGTTGTAGGATCTTTCGTCAACATTTTCAAAAATAGAATGGACCGGATTTTATTTACAGAATTATCGAGCTTATAATTTAGTTAGTTTTCTTTAATTTTCGCCTCCTCCTTCCTAAAATGTATTTTCATTCACTTTTTCTCTTACACATGCTTAAAAAAGAATGGCATTCAATAAAAACAATTTCAAGGTTCTTCTTCTTATTGTAAAGGTTTTATTAGTCAATAATAAACTAAACCTATGAAAAATTGATTACATACACAATAGAACTTCTCCATCTATGTGAGAAATCATGAGCTAATAACATCAGCATCCTTAACCTTCCAATTACTTCAATATAAATCTATACTTCAATGAGTGTAATTATAGTTTATGGATTTGAAGAGCCTAAATTAATCCGATAGAACATCCAGCTAATGTGCCTTTGATACATGTTGAATCATGCGGTACTCGAAAGCTGTTACGTTATTATCTTTGATGTATTGTTGTGGATCAGCTCTGACAATTGATTTTCTGTCTGGAAAGGCAAAGCGAGGGTCTAACGATACGCAGGGGATCTAATAGCGTTGTTAGCATGGAAAGCAGAAAATGGAAAAAACTGCTCCAAACAAAATAAATCGGATTTCTTTGAAAGCCCCCCAATTTAAGTTGGAAAGCGCGAAAGGAGGAATCTGGACGAACAACTTACATTTTCAAAGATTGCAGACAATTTTTATGTTCGAAGTTCTTGATGTTCGATTTTCATTCTCCCGATATAGTTGTATTATTACATAATTACATTTCTCTTGGAAAATTGTATTACTTGATAATATTTCATTAATATCTTCCAGGTAAATATTCTATTTGAAATAGTTTGGGTGCAACAATGAGTATTTTGAGAATGAATTAATTTCAGAAAATCTTCCGCCTGTACTTTATAGCTCTATACAGCTCCTTGATCCTATATTCGCATCTAAAGGTTTCTTTATTGAAGGATCTAGTTGGTTAATGGGTACATACATATGTATATACTTCATGAAAGGGGTGTTAGTGGAAGTTTTCCGGTTTTACCAGTGTGATGAATTAGATATTGTTTCTTAGTTGTCATTATGACATAAATTATTTAATCGCAACATTTTAATGTACCATCGTTCTTTTAGTTTGATAAAGTCTTGTTGAAGGTCAATCTGTCAATTCTATCTCGATTTATTAAACTAAAAACTCATTTCACCAAAAGATGGAACAACTTCGGGCTCCTGAAAGATTCGATATCGATCCCGACTCAGGGACTGCTGCAATCGAATGGAAACATTAGTACAAAAGATTCCTCAATTTTCCATTCGAGAGATCAGACTCTGAAAAGTTGAAGCTCCTGTTCAACTATATGTCGTCAAGAATTTATTAACTTGTAAGCGAATTTCACTCCTACAACTTTATATGTGAAACCTTTTAATGAAGTTTAAAGGCGTCATAAACGTGCCACACGTTATCAGCAACCTGATATAGACCAATAACTACAAGCTCTGAAGATTTGAGCTAAAGACTGCATATTCAAAGCTGTTTCAGCTGGGAGGCATAGAGATGATTTTGTGAGAAATGCCTTCATATATGGATTATCAACTCCGCACATTAGACAGAGGCTTTTTGAAAATTCTACTTTGAATTTGAGTCATGCCTACGAATCGGCTAGATCCTTAGAATTGGCTCAGCAGGAGGCACTATATTTTAATCAAACTCTCACTGTGAACGCAGTATCATCAACCCCTACTAGACTCAAATGAAAAAATAAGATCTGCAAAGGATACATGTGTCTTTTGCGGTTTTGATCTAGATGTTAGAAAAATATGTCCTGCAGGCAATGCAATTTGTAATCTTTGCAATAAGAAGACGACAAACTCTATACCGCATTCGAAGCATGTGGTGAACTGTATTAATTCAGAAGAATTCCTTTTGGTGTGACTAACGGTGTGGAAGCTTTTCAAAGAGGAATTGATAGTATAATACAAATTTAGGGACTCGTGGATACTTATTCCTATTTCGATGATGTAATTATATGTTGAAGAGATCAAAAGGAGCATGGTAAAAAATTGAAGTGTTTCATGGAAGCTGCCAGCAAGTACAATTCAACTCTAAATAATGAAAAAGTTCTTTTCCACTGCGATCAATCAACCTGTTAGGCTATTCCTTTTCAAATGAGACTATAAAACCAGATCCAGAGAGGCTTAAGCCTTTACGGGAGCTGCCTCCTCCAGGTAATGCAGCGTCTCCCAAAAAAGCTGTAGGTATGTTCGCACATTTTTCAACTAGTATTCTAAGATTTTCTTAGAAAATAGCGATACTCTCACGCACTTCCTTTCCGTTCTCAGTAGAAGCACTTGAAACTTCTCATGCACTTAAGCAAGACATAGAGAATGCTGCACTTGCTCCTATCAATGAAGATGTCGAAACAGATGCATCTGAAAATGCAACACTCTCTCAATTAGATAGGCCTGTGGCATTTTTTTCAAGAACACTAACTGGGTCTAAATATCGACACTAATCTGTAGAGAAGGAAGCATTTGCTATGGTAGAAGCTACACGAAAATGGCTCAATTATCTTATAGGCCGACACTTTCGCTGATCAGAGATCTGTCGCATTTATGTTCGACGGAAAAAGCTCTAGTAAGTTTAAAAACGAGAAAATTTTGCGAAGGAAGTTGGAATTATCATGTTTCAGCTACAATATTGTAAATGACTTGGAATTGTCATAAAGAGTCATGTAACTAGTAAAAACCTTTTCAGAGCTACCAACTCCTATGCAGTTCCTATTCTTACATCTTCTTTTAGAATTATTAAATGGTCTAAAACTGATCTAAATGAATTACAATGTCAAACGAGGAAAATGCTTTGTACATATCATAAGCACCACCCAAAGTCAGCTGTTCACAGAGTTACACTACCTAGACATCTTGGAGGTCGTGGATTAACTGATTTGAATAATTTTCATAGTAAACAGATTTTTCATCTACGTTCCCATTTTCATGATAAACAGAGAACGTCTAAATTACATGATATTGTTGTTGCTCCAGGTTATAATCTTACACCTCTGAACTTGACAATGCAAAAGGTAGAATTTGATATATTTGATGATAATTCTGAAAGAGAAAGTTGGATGCTGAAGGAATTACATGGAAAGCACCCTAAAGAATTGAAAAATGATTATATTGATGAAATCGCATCAAATAAATTATTAGTTTCTGGAGAATTGTTTGCTGAAACAGAAGGCTTGGCAATTGCGATCCAGGATCAGGTTGTTTTCACGAGACACATCATCAAACAGAACATCTTGCTCAGTCCTTGCTTCAACAGATTATTTAGAAAGACATAATGCCGTCGCTTATATTATTCATTTTAATCTAGGTGTTAAACATGACCTAATTCCCAAAGGAAAAAAATTTTACAAATATGAACCTGAGATTATTTGTGAAAATAACAAATATAAACTTTATTTTGATAAACCAATTCTTTGCAACAGAGCTGTAAATCAAAATAGACCAGATATCATTCTTACTGATAAACAGAATCAAATAACATATTAATTGATATTGCTATACCCGACATACATAATATACAAAATAAATACAATGAAGAAATTTCTAAATATATGATGCATGGCGACGAGATTAAAAAATGTGGAAAATGAAAATATTTTATTCTGCCGATTATTATTTCCACAACAGGTGTTATTCCTAGGAATCTTCACAGAAGTATTGAGATTTTGGGTCTGAAGAAAATTTGTTTGAACAGTTACAAAAGATAACAGTCATCAAATCTTGTAATATTCTTCGTAGATTTCTTTCCGAAAAAATAATGAGGTAGAGTCATAGGTTTCTCTTTAGTTTATACTGCTCAGCATCTCATTTCATATTTTATTTATTTGTATATATAAATGTATTATAATTAACTGACAATTTTGTCATATTTATATTCAGAGCAGTATTCTATTCGATCGTTCATCACTTCACACAAAGGAAACTATTAATGAGTAACATTCAGTGTTACTTGACTAAGGTCCGTACAGTGGATTTTTCCGGGGAGAAAGCCTCTGATACTACTCGTTGGTACATTGATGTCATTGTTTGATCATGCTATAGTTTGTATATATTCTGGTAGATTGATATATTCTCATAACATTTAACGTTATCCTAATATATAATTATTCAAGGATATGGTTTGATTATAATCATTGCCTGGCAATGGTATTGATTATCGGGTGGTGGATTTTTCATGAAATCAGTTTGATTGCATGAACAGATATATATATATATATATATATATATATATATATATATATATATATATATATATATATATATATATATATATATATATATATATAATTTGTAAACAAAGAAATATTTCAGTAGAGCGATCTTCTTTCTCTATGCATAAAGTAAACTAAATGTCACTTATTAGACGTTCCCTCCTTTCGTAACAACCGCATTGCGTTCTTAGTGTTTCATTTTTCAATTCGATACAAAAATTGTGATCGAGTAATTCATTTCTACATATGTGTTCCTAATTTATAATGTGGCATAAATAAACTGAGAAACGAGTTTCGGTAAAGAAAAAATCAGTGTTACCGCTTATAGTGAAAATAGAAATGCTTGATTGCTTACGCCTTAGAAACTCGTTGGCATCTATATCATCAAGGTGCAATTATCAGGGAGAAGACAAAATATCTTTCCGCGTATTTTAAAGAACCTGGTGGAAGTTTTAGTAGTAGTGGATTTCAAGCATCGGAAGGTAGGTTCAAACAATTCAAGGTGCGACAATCATTGCATAGCAGTAAGATCGTTGGAAAACTTCATCTGCAGACACTGGTGCAACAGAAATATATGCAGAAGAATTTTCAAGCCTAGTAGGTGATGGGGAATACAAACCTGAGCCACTTCTCAATACAGACGAAACTACACTGTTTTGAAGAGAATGCAAAACAAACATTCATTTTCGAATGCAAAAAGTCTGCCTATAGATTTAAGGCAGCAAAGGATAGAGTTACACCGCTGTAATGTTCTAATACTTCGGGATATTGTGTCATTGAGTTGCTAATGCTTTACAGATCGTAGAATCCTCGTGTTTTAAAATATCAAAACAAGGACATCCAGGCAATTTCTGTGGCTGATGCCGGAATTGTTTCGTTTCATAAGTTGAAACTTATTAGAAAAAAAGAATGCAGACTTTGTTGTAGTTTTGGATAATGCCCAAGGTCATCTTCTCGAAATTGAAACTATGCATCCAAATATAAAAGTGACATTTTTACCTCCAAACACAACGTCTTTACTTCAACTTATAGACCAGGGAAATATCCAGGCCTTTATGCTTTATTGGATAAAATATAATGTGATCTTGAAATAAACGTTGTGGAATGCTGAGGGAAATTTGACATAGCAAAATGTAGCATAAACATAAAAAAATCACAAACATTGCGAATGAAACAAGACCAGAGCGGTTCGAACAGATAAAACCACTTCTGAATGAAGGAGTTTTTGAGAACTGCCAAGCAAGAAAACTCAACAATATTCTTTGAACAGTTGCCAAAGCCTAAAGATGATATAATTAATCAATATGGTCAAAAACTTTAAATTAATTGATTATTTTATATATTCATTCTTTATATGTCACCTAATGAATTACCATTTCATATTCACGGTTTTTGTATTCGCGGCATAAATTTATAAGCTTATACTAAAAGAACTTCCTTTAAATAGTTCATAAACTCTTTCTAGGACTCTCTTATTATTACTTCGGCACTTAGTCCTTAGTTTTATACTGCCAATAATCTAGAACTCTAAACCGCTTTAACAGTGACAAGTAAAATAAAGTAAAAATTCCTTTCGTGTTTAAACAGTTTATATTAGTTTTCATTAAAGTTCAAGAAAAAAAGCTGTCTCAAAAAACTCACATCATAATCCTCCTCTTCCTGTTGTTCTGCTTCTTGCCTCTGTTTTGTCTTGTAACCTTCAGCAGCTGGTTTTTGATGTACGTATCTTACGTGTTGTGGTTGTACATACTGAGCCTGTTGGACAGGTTGCCTACCATAATTTTGTACTGATGCTTTTCTTTGGATAGCTGGATAATTTTCTTGGGTTTCGCTTTGTTGTTGCGCTGCTTGGATCTGTTGAAGGTACAAAGGACCACCAAAATGAGCCTTCTGCGACTAAAAGAAAGTTTATTTTATTTGACAAGACTCTAGAAATTGATTGAAGCTATAACATATTTATTTATTCATTCATTTAACGGAACATATCCTTCTTACAAACAACCAGTACAAATTAATGATAATAGTTTTATTCAATTTTCATCATATCTAGATGACCATTGAAGGAGAAACTGAAGAGCAAGTCAGTTCTTACGTACGTATTGCCATAATGAAGCAATCAATTAATGGAAGATTTATTTCCGATATTAGTTCTACTGAAAGGCACCATAAAGAAACTATCACCACTAAACCTCCTCAGAGGTACATAAAAACAGATTAATTCCAATAAGCTGCTACATCAATCAAATTGTTAAAGAGATTATACTAAAAAATAAAATCTGATCTGATACACCTCACAGCCCGAGTACTCATTTTACATTCTGAACGAATGTAGGTAGCAGAAACATTAATTGTTGGGATACATTTTGTATTGGAAAGATATAACAAAAATTTATTCTGAACCCTCTCAAAGTTCATGGAGTCGACTGCATGAAGTGGAGACCAAATTATGGAGCAATATTCTAGTATTGGTCCACAAAATGAAAGATAGAGAAGCTATTCGAATTTGAGAGGCTTTTACTTGATAAAATTCTATTATCAATAATAAAAACAAGTAATGTGTTTTTTGGAATTTCACTTAATAAATATGATTCGTAACGCGTTTCACTACACCGTAGCTTCTTCAGATGAATAAATGTACAGAAAATAAGAATGAGAATGTGTATATAAATGTTCTCTCATTGCAATTCCGATTATAAGATAATAAAACAATTCGTGAAAATAGTACCAAGAACGATTTAATATTCACTAAAGCAGATAAAGGTTACACCGTCATCGCGATTAGTAAAACCGATTATATTTGAAAAACTGAAGAATTCTTAACAGTCGGAAACTATATAACATCAACTAAGGAATCTCCGCAAAATTTCAGAAAATGGTTAAAAACATAATTTCGACAGCAAAATCATTAATTACAGATCACGAAAAATATAAATTCATTAACTCCAAACCACAATCCCCCGAATTATATTCGTTGATAAAACTTCATAAACCTAATTACCCTATTAGACCTGTTGTTTCTCATGTAACGGCACCTTCTTTCAAACTTTCAAAATTCCTTAACGACTTGCTAATAAAACATTGCAATTTTAAATCTAAATTTTCGTTCAAAAATTCATACGAACTAATTGCCAATATCAAAGATACCATTATACCACCTAATTCCAAACTCATTTCTTTCGATGTTAAGAATCTATTTACCAACATTCCTCCGAAACATACGTACTACTTAGTTGAAGAATTATTAGAAAAGAATCATGCCAATACTATCATTATATCAGATATTCTTTCATTATTACAAATTTGTTTAGATCAAAATTATTTCCATTTCAATAGCAAATATTATACTATTGAAGACGGCTTGATTATGGGCAATCCGTTAAGTCCTTTGTTAGCAGAAATATTCATGAATAATTTAGAGTGATTAATTCATAATCATCCACTCAGTAGATATTGTTTATACTGGTATCACTTTGTGGACGATATCATTCTTTGCTTCACAGGAACAAATAGACAGTTAAAATTTTCGAAAATCATATAAATTCATTACATCCGACAATTGGATTCACAACCGAAATAGAAAGCAATAATTCGATAAATTTTTTAGACGTAACAATTTCGAATGAAAACGAAAACATGTTTTCGCAATTTACCATAAACCGTCACATACAGATATTATAATACATAACACGTCGCGTCATCCGTATCAACATAAAATGTCAGCATTCAATAGTTTTATTCATAGATTGATTAACATTCCGTTATCACCAGAAAATTTCAACAAAGAATTGAATTTGATTAAACAAATAGCCAAAAATAATGGTTACAATCCCAAACTAAGAAATACTATTTTAAATAAAAAACAAAGTAGAATCGCATTGAATGAAGTTTACCCTGTCGATAACTTGAAACAAAAATTCAACACCCTAACCTACGTTGGCATTACAAGTGAGAAACTGAAATCATTCTTGAGAAGCAATAATTTCAACATAGCTTTCCAAACTAATAATAATTTAGGCAAATATATAAAAATAATAAAACCAAATCAGGTAAAAACAATAAATCAGGTGTTTATAGATTGAATTGCAATGACTGTGATAATTTCTTAATTGGTAGAACACATAGAAATTTCAATATTAGAATATCGGAAGATAAACGCAGTTTTTCAAATAAAAAATCAGATTCAAATTACGCGAATCATCTCTTAGAAAATAATCACTCTTTTGACCCACAGTTTGAAATTTTGCATACAGATAATAAATATTTAAAGGGTAGATCTTTGGAAAACTTTAGAAATCAACAAATACATACACTTAGGTAGACTCATCAATGAACAAGTCGATTTAATCCCTTCACCTCTCTTCGGGGAGCAATCTATTCCTTAATTTTATTGGAATAGATTGTCATAAATAACCACTTAAGAAGAATCAACCCTATTAGCTTTTAATTACTTAAGAACATTTATGTTTATATTCTGATTCTTATATTCTGAACATTCATTCATCTGAAGAAGCTACGTTGTAGTGAAACGCGTTACGAATCATAATTATTAAGTAAAATTCCAAAAAACACATTACTTGTTTCTATTATAGAGAAGCTAGCTGAAATCTTTGTGAAATTCGGGTGTGTTTCTCCTTATGAAACCGAGAATTCTCAAAGATCTACTTATTATGTTAGAGTAGTGCATTTTGAAATCGATGATGATCTAATATGATACCGAGGTACTTCAAATGATTAACACATTCTATACAAATTCCATATATCAAAAACTATTGCATCCGTCTGTCTATAAAAAGAAATTAATTTACATTTTGAAAGATTAACTAACCATCTGTGAACTTCATCAACATCATGCTGAAGCTCGAAGCAATCAGAAACACTAGTTTCAGTTTTATAGATTTACAAACCAACAGCAAACGATACCTTCGAATATCTCACTGCGTAAATAACCTTATCAATATAAGAATCAAAGAGGAAAGGCCCAAGATGACTGCCTTGTGGAATGCCAGAGGTTACGTTTATAGCGTACGACTCGTATTTTTGATTCAAACTATTTGTTTTCTACCACCATAGTAGCCCTTCATCCCCTTCAAAAGATTACCCAGAAAGCCTGCTGAATGGAGAACTTTATTTGAGATAATGTGATTGGTTTGATCGAAAGCTTCAAAAATGTCAGTACAAGCACCATCCACCTGATCCCCTTGACCCAAAGCACTATAAATTTCTTGAACGTACGAAAACTTGTGATGGTAGATCGTTTTCGCAAAAAGCTATGCTGGTTCTCGCCTAATAAAAGATTCATAGAGTGAGACAGGGTGTCCAATATAATACTCTCCAGAATTTTTGGCAGCATATTCAGAATACTATATCGGCGATAGTTAATCACATTTGATGCATCACCACTCTTATGGATAGGAGTTATGAAACATGTGTGCCAACCGTCTGGCAACACACCTTTATCTAATGATAGATTAAATAAAGTACATATTGGTTTACTGAATGATTCGGAACATTATTTGAGCAAAATTGGAGGAATTCCGTCAGGTCCAGAACTAAAGTCATTGGGTAATTTTTTCAGTTTTTCCATAACGATATTTTCTTCAATCACTATGTCACTTGAACTGAGAAAATTATTCTGATTCTAAAATGATGGCAAAACAGAGACAATATGTCCTCTGAACAGAGAAAAAGTGATTAGCAAACAAGTTGTTGACCATTAGAGGACAACCGACGAGTTCCTTCGAATTCAGAAATCGAATTTTCTTCTTTATTGATAAACTCAAAATAACGCTTTCGTGTCATAAGTTTGCAATCAGAACACAACTCAGCAAGCACTTCATGATTCGAAGAATTCGGATCTTGCTTAAAGTTCCTATATGCAAGTTTTTCTATCATTTTCCATTCAATACTATTCAATTGATCGTTCAACCTATCAAAGTCACCATTTACATAATCAAAAACTCTTCGAACTTAAGTTCAGTAGCAACGGATGCTAAATTCAAAGGCGGGATGACCACCATGCAGATCCAAAGGTAACAAAATCTGATCTGACAGACGAACCTCAGTGTCACGGTTTGATCATTGACTTGAAATAAATTCAAATATCCGAAAATCTCGCCAACTACCACTCCAGGAGAGGTCGGTGGGCTTATCGATACTCCCGAGTCATCATAATTAGACCGGATATAATTGCTTAAGTTATAGTTGCCAGAAAGGTACAAATCCGAATTTTGATAATTAAACAGAATAGATTCAACAGTATCAGAATGCTGTTTATAGATATCTTCAGAAACTCTAGACAGATACACAGTGCCGAATATGAGATCTCTAGGTTTCATTTTCACCAGTACAAATAAATGCTCAATATTTTCACTAATTCTGTTCGAAGATATTTCAACAGATGAGAGTTTAGAAGACACTGCGATAAGGACACCACTCTCTTGTGATTTATCGCAAGTTTTAGGTGAGCGCTTTTATAAATAGTAGTTATTTAACTGAAACTTACTAGACTTAAGCCCTTCATGAAGCCAAGACTCGGTTAATATGATCACATCATAAGAACAATTGAACACAGAGTTCCGAAATTCATCCAATTCAGTGTTTAAACCTCGAACATTCTGATAGTAGATGGGAAGATCGTCTCCAACATTGGCCTTCCTCTTCTGTTGGCACCGGCCTACCCCGAAAAAATCTCTTAATAGTAACTCCCTTTGGCCAGATCTCAGGGTAAGGCTCCATTCATTCTGTGAGATGGGACTGCCAGTTGGAAAGATGAATATATTGTTGGTCGGCGTGAGTTTAGCTCAATACATTCATCTATTTCAATCGTATCTTTTAGGTACTGTATCAGATCATGCTCATGAGAATCCGGGTCCAAACGAGACACGAGATGCTCTTCAGCACACCCAGTTTGACCCCCACGATGACGTAGTAGCGTTAACCCTCAGCTTCTCCTTACGGTTAACCAAATGTGCTCTGCATTGCCTTATTTATGCTTTTTGCTACTTGAGAACTGGTAAATGTCTGATTCGTCTGGCTTACTCTTTGTCTTACTACAGATTTTGAGATGTGGTCAGGCATATTTATTATATCAGAGGGAAGAATTGGTGAAGGCAATCAATTGTGGAGGCTGATGGTGTTTTTTTAAACCTGGAGCACCAAGCTTGGGTTAGATTAGCATGCATACGTTGGATATTAGATTCCCTAAGGTCATCGACCCCGACAGCAACCTTGTTTATGACGATCAAGAGTTCAGATGATAACGCTGAGATTTTTGCATCAACAATACGTTCGATCATTTTTTGCGTCAATCCAGGTGAACCAATAGATCCAAGGCAATCAGGACAATAAAAAAGCATATTTCACTTTAGAAGTACAGCTGATAGCATTTCAGTTGAAGATGAGCGCGAATAAGATATCACAAACGGCGATCCCGGCAGATGATAGTTTTTCAAATCACACTTTTCACAATCCATTATTATTGATAATAAAAAACAAGTACTGTGTTTTAAGGAATTTTACTTAATAATTGCGATTCGTAACGCGTTTCACTACACCGTAGCTTCTTCAGACGAATGAATATACAGAAAAATATAAATGAGAATATAACTATAAATGTTCTTGAGTAATTAAAAGCTTATTGGGTTGCTTCTTCTTAAGTGGTTATTTATGACGGGTATATCCAATAAAATTAAGGAATAGATTGCTCCCCGAAAAGATTCAATAGAGGTGAAGGGCTTAAATCTACTTGTTCATTGATGAGTCTACCTGAGTGTTTGTATTTATTGATTTCTAAAGTTTCCCAAAGATCTATATTTATTATCTGTATGCAAAATTTCAAACTATGGGTCGAAAGAATAATTATTTTCTAAGAGATGATTCGCGTAATTTGAATCTGATTTTTATTTGAAAAACTGCGTTTATGTTCCCATATTCTAATATTAAAATTTCTATGTGTTCTACTAATGTAGAAATTATCACAGTCATTGCAATTCAATTTATAAACACCTGATTTATTATTTTTACCTGGTTTGGTTTTATTATTTTTATATATTTGCCTAAATTATTATTAGTTTGGAAAGCTATGTTGAAATTATTGCTACTTAAGAATGATTTCAGTTTCTCACTTGTAATGCCAGCGTAGGTTAAGGTGTTGAATTTTTGTTTCAATTCATCGACAGGGTAAACTTCATTCAATGCGATTCTACTCTGTTTTTTATTTAAAATATTATTCATTAGTTCGGGATTGTAACCATTATTTTTGGCTATTTGTTTAATCAAATTTAGTTCTTTGTTGAAATTTTCTGGTGATAACGGGATGTTAATCAATCTATGAATAAAACTATTGAATGCTGACATTTTATGTCGATATGGATGACACGACGAGTTATTTATTATAATATCTGTATGTGACGGCTTATGGTAAATTCCGAAAACATGTTTTCCATTTTCATTCGAAATGGTTACGTCTAAGAAATTTATCGAATTATTGCTTTCTATTTCGGTTGTGAATGCAATTTTGGATGTAATGAATTTATATGATTTTTCAAAGTAAAATTCCTTAAGACACAGTACTTGTTTTTTATTATTGATAATGGAATTTTACCAAGTAAAAGCCTTCCAAATTCAAAACATTATTATTGAAATTAAATTCTCACCAGCTGTTTGATTTTCTGTGTTATTGTTGTGAGATATTTCATCTTATGTACCAGGTGTTGAAGTGAAGAAGAAGTTATAAGTATAGTTTAACTTGAAGATCTACGTTACTGGCAGAATACGACTAATTCACACGAAAGATTCGGTTCAAATCACATAAACTTGGTCGGCTCGGTGCGTTTTTTCGGATTCTGGGAATCGCTCGAGTATCCATCTTTCGGAGGAGGTGTAAAGCTGTCGGTCCTGTCTAACAGAGATGTGTTGGACGTTAAAGATCCCTTCCCTTGGCACGAGAGGGGTTCAGCAAAATTTCCGGGTTAGTGAGGTGACAGAATTTTCTGGCGTGTCATTGGCCGAAAGGCGGAAAAGAGCACGTTAAAGGAATGACAAACAAAAAATAAATACACTGAACGGAGAAAATTTTTCTCTTCCACCCGGTATGATTTTTCACGAAAAAAACGAACTTTTTACCACTAAAATCAGTTAAGTTAACTCACTGATTTCAAGGTGACTTCTACATAGTGATATTTTTCGATATTCAAAAACCCTGTCGGACTGAAGTAGACTCTAAAAGTCTGGAAATAATCCAAGAGAATTCGTTCCACCATATTTTCCTGAGACCTTATTGAATGACCCCCGTATAACCAAGTTACACGTATCGTATCACTGAAGTATCCAGCCTGTATAATACAAGTAACAATGCATTTTCTCTAAATTCAATCTCGTTGGTTCATAAATAACGATAATAGGTAATAAATTGTAAATCTGTGTTAAATTATGCAAGATTTCAATTATCTACCATTTCAATTAACTTCATATTTCATCAACTTCATGAAATTCGAAAATTATTCCGAATATCGAATGTACCAACTTTCTCATTTTAATTGGTTTTTATGAATCTTAGTTGCATATTAGTCTTATATACCGAATTGCGTGATATTATTGAATTCCTCTGAAAGGTTATCTCAACAAGAATGTCGCGGTAAGTTGGCTTATGTTTTCAGCTTTGAAGCACCACTCCAGTCACCAGTTTGTCGTTAGTATGGAGAATTTAACAGCAAAAGGGTTAGGCTTAGGCAGGTGCCAAGGTCACTGTATAAAATGTAGATGCTGTGCGTAAGATTATCCATGCATGCAATATATCGAGAGCTTGAGCCATCATTGCGGATCTCAAAGACCTTAATTCAAGAAATTTTGAAGGAAGAACTGCGTGAGAAAAGCTTAGTTTCAGTTGGTTACCGCATCGGCTTACCGAGGAACATAAGGCTGCAAGGATGAATTGGTGATCTGTGCCCTTTTAATCTCAAACCGTTTACAAAATTGTAATATTGGACTCATGCATAAGAGCCAGCTAATCAGCGCCAATCTTCTGTTTGGGTATTCCAAGGGGATGAAGAACCAACAAGAATCATCTGTGGACGTGTCTCCAAAAAGAGTCACCATGTTAATTTCAAAAACAAGTCCAGTGACAACAATTCCTTCATACGATCAAAGAACAGCTGATGTTTTGGGGTGGCATTATGCTGGGGGGCAAAATTGGTTTGATTTCGTTTTCTGCTAGTGTAACGGCTAGAAGTTACGTGGACCTAGTGCTGAAGCCCATAGTGAGACACTGGTGAGGTACCAAGAGTGAAAATTTCACTTTTATGCAAGATAATGCTCCTCTGCATACCAGCAACCTCGCCTGACATCATCTTGAGACAGAGGAAATCGCTTTTTCCGACTGTCCATCTTGCTATCCTGACCTGAATCCTATCGAACACTAATGGGATAATCTCAAAATGAAAATAAGATCACGCCAGGATAATCCGAGAACCTCACAACAGCTCACCCAAGCTGAGTGTGGCAGAATATCACCCCAGAGGAGGTCGAAAACCTAATCCAAAGCATACCTAGATAGATTCGGGCTTGAATCAGAGCAAGAGAAGGTAATACAACTTTCTAAGGTCGATAAAAAACACCTACTCCTTGCGAAAACAATTATCGTTTTCTTTTATTTGTTTCTTTCCTAAAACAAACCTTAATTCATTTCTTCTTTCAATTAAAATATCTAAAAATGTATCATTTCTGAAAATTCCTAAATTTCCAAAATCCTTGGCGTAATATTCAAAATATCGGGTGATTCCATATAAATTTGTGAAATTGAAGTTTCAACAATTATTATGGTTTAACAAGGATCTGCTTCAGTTTCGTTGTGAACGATTGTTAACAACATTGCGCTATTTTATATGCTTCCTTTTTTAAACCACATGTGTGAAAATAATTGTAAAATATTTTAATGCACGCAATCAATCTCGTCTTGTCTTAACTTAAAATCTGAAATGGATTGCGTGGTCGAAGCTTTCAATCTTCAGAGGTAAGTGAAGATGCCTCCTAAAAGGCTATTTAGAATGTAGCAGCAAACGATTGGAATAACTGGTTCCAGAATTGATTCGAAAGAATGTAGAAGTATATAAACTTTAGCAGTGAATACTTCGAGAAATAATAAAATCTTTAGAAATTCAATTGACGAGGCTTTTACGTGATAGAAATCCATTTTCACAAATACGAGTAAACGATGATTTCTACTAAAATATATTATTAAATGATCGACGCGTTTCGATACACAGTTTCTTTGTCAAGAGCGAATGAATACTACAAATATATCTTACTAACAAATACTAAATATACTAAAGAGGCAATCCACTCAGAGCTATCCCTATTTGAACTTGTGTTTAGGAGATAAATTTAATAACGGTGAGTTATTTATGTCTACCTGATCATTCACAATTTCCGGTGAATACCTAAATCTGTTAATTTCAAGTACTTCCAGAAGGTTGAGTTTTATACCTCTATCCTCAGAATGTAAGATTTCAGATTCTGAATTGAAAGAGTGACTATTTTCCCTAAGATTGATCCTCCTGTTCTACCTATATAAAAACAATTGTAATCTGCACAATCCAATCTGTAAACACCTGATTTATTCTCTTTATTAATTGGAGATTTATAATTCCTGATAGATGAACCTAAATTTGTTCATGTTTTGAACGCTATATTTTAATTCGAATTTCTAAGAAGAGATTTCACATTATTTCTAATATTGCATATATATGTTAAACTATTGAATTTCTTGCCTTGGTGTTCACCGATTGGATATATATGTTGTAAAGCTAATTTTTGTTTTTTTTGATATAATATGCTGCTAACTAAATTTGCATCATAAACATTATTTATTGCGATCTATTTTATCAAATTCAATTCTGTAAAATAATTTTGATTAGACATCGGTGTGCTCAAAAGTCTATGTATATAGCTATTAAATGCTGCAGCTTTATGTTGGTAAGAATGTGCGGATGTCTAATGAATTGTGATATCTGTATGAGAAGGCTTATAATAAATTGGAAACTGGTGTTTATTATTTGATCTTGTTATTGTTAGGTCTAGGAAATTGATCGAATTGTTCTGTTCCATTTCAGAAGTGAATTTTATTTTTGGTTGCAGATTGTTGATGAAATTTTCGAATACACTGAACTGTTTACTAAGTGGGTGTTTATGAATAGTTTTTTCTATGTAATTCATGAAGATTTCTGCTAAAAGAGGGCCATTATAAAACCCTCATCTCTTTCGTAAAAACAGTCACGGATTAAAAAATCATTTTAAGATATGCAAACATCAACTAAGGCCATAATGTCGTATTTAATTCGTGGATTCGTCATATTTTGTGTTAACAATTAATGATTATATTATACGGATCTTTTGGTGGAATACTTGGAAACAAATTCTTGACATCAAAAGAAACTAACTTTGTATTACTTGGAATTACAATATTTTCTATTTTTCCAACCAAATCATTTGAATTACGAATTGAGAAAAACGGTTCAAAATTACAAAATTTTTCCAGAATATGTATTAAAAATTTGGAAATCTTGAATGCTGGGGCATGTGTGAATGATACCACTGGTCTTATTGGATAACCATTTTTATGCAATTCAACTAAAGAATATAGTTGAGGTGGTAAAGGATTCAGTAAGATAAGTTCAAATTTTTCGCTATCTGTAATGATGGATTTTGAATTCTCAATGACTCTTCACTTCCTCATTGAAATTATTAGTTGGATCTCTGAATATAATTTAATAGTTAAAATCATTAATATAATCTAATGTTTTGGAATTATAACCTTGTTTATTTATCGCTATACCTGTATTGCCTTTATCTGCTTTTGTGAAATTAATGTCATTCAATGTTGATTTAACTTTTATATTTTTGATTTATATGTGATCTCTAATTGGTCTATTATCTATCTATCTATCTAATCTTTAGAACCTCCCAATTGATTCATTCTAGCCCTACATTCAAAACTTGAAAGACATCCCCCATAAAAGTCGCTTAAAAATGATACATTTAGACAAATTCAAATGATTTCAATCGGCAAATAATGTAATATTAAATTTTTTGCTTCTATCGGCAGTTCCCAATAACTGAGATTTTCTTATTATCTGCTCACCTGTCTATCAGCTGCTTGTTGTGTGGAATATTGCTGTAACCCCTGACCCTTACTTCGATCATAGTTGGCTTGTGTCACATACTGAAGGGCCTGTGGTTGGGTCCTATACTGTACAGTAGGTATATCCTGTGCACTCACATACTGACTATGGTACACAGGTTGAGAAGCAGGTGCGGCATAAACACTACCAAAAACGAGAACTAAGCCAATTCGCCACATATCTTCGATTAGATTATTTCTTTAAACTATAATATGTTCGCGTGAGAAATCTAGGTGATATTTATACTCTCGTTTTACCCTACCTGATCGAACATATTGACTTGGGAAAGTGCATGATGGGAGAAAGGTATTGCGCAACGGTTCAATGGAACTTACTCCAGTTATTTTTTCACGAATGGTCTTATTCAATTCAACGATTTATTTCAGTTTTTATACAAATTTTCGACATTTCAATCGAGTTGTGTACTCTGAAATAGAACAATGACTATAGTCCATTAAGTGTTAGTCAAAATTATATTCGATATAAGAATTTGTTTTCGTGAATGAAAATGGAATGTGTGGTGATTGTTTGTAACCACATCATTTGAGAACGGATAGAGGAATTTTGTAATTTTTGTTTTTGTAACGTTTGTTTCTGCTACAGAACTGCTCAATGACCTTAGGAATTTTTCATTAAAATGAAATGAGAAATTAACATGTTCAAGGGCATACCCAGCGAGGGGCAGAGTGGGGCAGTCCCCCCCCCCTGGACTACTCTGGCACAATAAACGAAGTTTTGCGAAGAAATCGGAATGAACGGTTCAAAAAGAACTTCACACCATAAGTAGAGAAAATAAAATCGAAAGTCAGCATTTCACGAAAATTTACTAAACTTGTGTTATCATCATGGGTTTCTTCAATATCTGGTTCATACTCAAAAATTCGTCGAATTCAGTCTGGTTGTCGTTTCAAAAAAGGTGATTAATGAGCTTTACTTTATTTTGTAACAATATCAGCTTTTGAGTGTTTTATACTTAAGGACATATAAGTGAAATATCTCTTTTTTTCGAATGAGAGTTGGATGTAGAAAGCCCGAATTGGATTTCATCGGCAACACAGATTTTATAATGTATAAGGCTTTCACTTGAACTAGCTACATGCATATTTTTGTTCGTCTTCATCTGTTTTTTTGAATAATGACTTGGTTGCTGAAAAAATAAGAGTAGTTTTCATCAGAAAAATGTTTTTTTAAAAAGATCGTTGCTTTCTCAAACTCAATTCTTTTTTCGATAGTGAAGCCTATAAAACGAAAGAGTAATGGAAATGAAGAACAAGTACTGTGTTTTGAAAAATTTTACTTAATAATTGCGATTCGTAACGCGTTCCACTACGCCGTAGCGGCTTCAGACGAATGAATGTACAGAAAATGGGAATGAGAATATAAATACAAATGTTCCTAAGTAATTAAAAGCTTATTCTTGCTCCTTTTTAAGTGGTTATTGATGACAGGTATATCCAATAAAATTAGGGAATAGTGTGTTTGTGTTTGTTGATTTTAAAGTTACCCAAAGATCTACCTTCCAATATTTATTATCTGTATACAAAATTTCAAACTGTAGGTCGAAAGAGTAACTATTTTTAGGAGATGATTCACGTAATTTGAATCTGATTTTTATTTGAAAACTGCGTTTATGTTCCGATATTGTAATACTAACATTTCGATGTGTTCTACCAATGTATAAATTATCACAGTCATTCAATCAATAAACACCTGATTTATTGTGTTTATCTGATTTGGTTTTATTATTTCTATCGGTTGTTGAACAGATGGAATTAAGCAAAGAATATAAGTGTATAATTCTGATGAATCGTCCATTTTTTCGGAATGTTTACCAGACACAACTTGGGTTCATCAAGGGGAAAAATCAGCACCAGGTCGAAAAGTGTCAAAAGACCGCTTAACATTCTTGCCATGATGCAACGCGGCAGGAAATATACGGCCATTCTCGAACCTATTGATCAGAATTTAATTCAAAACATCAAAGTATCGTATTGAAGATGCCTTCATGTCATTTCACATGGAGGTGAAAAGAAAACTTCCATTTTGAAGCAGTATAATTTGAGGGATGCCGTGGACAATCTTGAAAAGCCATTACTTCAAAAGTATTCGAAAAACTTGGACAACATTGTGGCAAGACAATACAGAAGAAACAGATGATGAAAATATTCCACTCTCAGAGCTTCAGAAGAAACTTCGTTCAATCAGTGAAAATGATTTGAAAAATATTGCCCAATCCTTAAGAGTCTCGATCCAGAAAATGACTTAACCATTGAGTACATTACCAACTGTGCTGTGGGAGACAAAGACTTCGTTATCGATTTGACTATATATATATATATATATATATATATATATATATATATATATATATATATATATATATATATATATATATATATATATATATATATATATATATATATATATTATTTACAAAATTTGAATAATTGTATTTACAATGAATGCTTATATTTATAATTTTGGTGTGTGTCAGAAAAAGCACAAATGTGAGCTCAGGAAATGTAACGGAGGAACCATACTATCTTGTATATGATTCAATAAACGAGTGAAAAAACCTGAGGAAAAAACTCGTTTCCCTGTCGCTATTGCACTAGCAATAGCTTGTCTGTTTATGTTGTGTTAGTGTCGTGTGTACAAAAAGAGTATCAAAGCTTTTTCTGCTTAGCCGCTTCATTCTCTCTTGCATTCCATGATTTCCGAACGAAGACAAGGGTGAAAGAAAGGGGGTTCGGGACAGGAATCTGTAACAATGAAAAAATAAAACCAGCAGAAAAAGATTTCAACAATCATACTTCTTATATGTCTAAACAAATCTGAGAAAAGATTTCACATAGCAATCAAGGTCATGAAAAGGAGATAATAAAAAAATACATAACCTGCGATATTTCCTCAAATTCCATCTCTGTTTGACCGAGAGGGCCCCGATTGCCAGGTTAAGTCTTCCAAGTGATGCCGATTATGATCTATAGATGTTTTCGAATCATTATTTGTGAAAAAAATTTTGACAGATAAAGATCTTATACAGGATGCTTTAGGAAGAAATATAGAAAACGTAGAGGAGTCTTCTGACTCAGCGGATGGTTTAAAAAGTATGGTAAAAGTGAAACATGCAGATACCGTCAATGCGTTCTCCCTGATTATCAGTTGTGTCGAACAAAATAATCTTTCTATAGAAGACGTATTGCTTCAGGTTCAGAGTAAAATCGATATATATTTTAAACGTCATAAGGAATAGCATGTTGTTTATGTAAAGTACCTTATATTTCAATTCTATATTTTCAAGAAGAAAGATTATAATGAATGGAAATTCTGTAATTTGATTCTGCTTTATAATAGAAAATATTTTTGTTCAACTTTTCGATATTTTTATAATAAACTCTGCTTCAACAGATTTTGGGTTGTTTCTATTTTGAAAAAAATAAAACAAACTCAAGTGACTTCAGATATTCTGGCATTTCGATAGTCTGGGCATGCGCCGGAACGATATTTGCCCAGACTAGTCAAGTTATACTGTACCTCTGGTATCGGCAGAATCAATCAGCTTATGCAACGACAGATAGATAAGTAGATGGAATTAGCCTACAAGATCTCTATATCTGACTCCTTTAGATTTTTATATGAAGGGGTACCTAAAGAACAATGTTTGTAGTTCGCTATTGAATCCGTAGGAAGATCTCAAATTGAGTGAGATGTACCTTTGACAGAATCGATTCCAATCGAGTGTAAAAAACAACTCTTGAAATGTGCTTTCGGATCGAAAAGCATTTAGAAAAGAAAAGTAGACGATTTGAACATTTACTTTGATTTCATTTTCACTAGATTGTTTATAAATACGGTTCATTTTTTTATTTTATTCTTAATAAATGTTGGAGATTTGTTTCATGATTCATGTCGACAAAACGACCGCTCCATCTTTTAGAGTGAGCTATTACTACTTGTTAAAGTTTTTTGTATTTCAGTTACAAATTCTGATTCAAATTTCCTAAATTATTTTCTGCTAATTGGTCTTTAATTCGGGTACATTTCGTAATACGTATTTTTGGTAGACATTGACCATGAATGATGAATAAATTCATATCTCCGTTTGAATCTAACCTGACCAAACGTCAAATTGATACCGCAATTCATAGAACCTTACATAGAACATTGTTAACATCAAAACTGACATCAGAATTAAATCTACTCCGTCTGTTCTTGTGATTCATAGCCTAGTGATTATAATTCTGAAGGAACTGCAAATTTTGATACAATCGCAAATAAATTGTAAGCTATGCATTTTAGATATGTAGAAAACTAATTGCAATCAATACAAATTTAAAATATGGTTGTGATAAAGTAAACAAATAGATACTCGTATCTAAAAAATAATTTAGTTTTATGGCATTGACATGGGATTTTTCAGTATTCTGTATATAAAATAGCTTCGGAATATATGTTGCCGTCAAAAATAACATTTTCGTCGTTGAACTGAACATTTACTCAAATCTGGTTCAATTTTTTTGGGTCAACAAGATGACACTGTAATTCCGAACATTGATGAAAAACGCATAGTGTGGTGGTTGATTTCAGATAGAAAAAATCTCAACAGAAGATGCCTGCAAAAGGACGCCCTTCGATAAAAACAATTGAAAAGTACACCATGCTATTTTAAATAGAAAATGTGTAGTAGATGTCCGGTGTAACCGAAAGCGGTACCGCTCAGAGAATAACTGCAAATTTTAGATCAGTATCCAACTCCGCCTGCATGGCTGACGCATAACACGATGGTCATGCTGCCGGTGCTAAGCCCAGAAAAGAAGGAAGGTTCTTAGGTTAGGTTAGCTCCCTGCCTAAGGTTAAAAGCTGAAGTGGCTCACAGAACCAAAGGCTTGCTTTGGAACAGGACTGACTCACAAAGGACGATCCATGCGAGAAAACGGACAAGATATTGGAAAATGAAAGACCTTCTACGACTTGCTACATGGAATATAAGATCCTTCAATAATAAAGACCAAAAAGTTATGCCAGAACTGAACGAACACAAAATAGACATCTGCGCCATTCAGGAATCGAGAATTGAAGTCAAAGGACAGAAATAGTACAGTAATTATGTACTTATATATAATTGGGTGAAAAGGCATATGAGAGCGAAAAAGGAGTGGCTGATACATATTGTCGAGCATCCTAGCAGTCAGAATTAGAATAAGATCCGAAATGGCTCCAAAATAATTACTTTGCTATCAATATATGCACCTGAAGACAATAAGACAAGAGACGAAAGGGACAATTTTACAACCAACTACAACAGACTCTCGAAGCACTTCCGAGAGATCAGCCGAAATTTATTCTTGGCGATTTCAATGCAAGAGTTGGCGACGATGTTATACCTGGTTTCAAACAAAGATTTGATGAGAACACTCTGAACAGTAATGTCGAATTTATGATTAATCTATGCACTTACACAAGAACACAAGGTGGAATAGATCAACGATCGACTATATATTCACCAGTAGACATATTATAGAAGTTATAGAAGTAAGAATATTGAATTCCGCAAATTTGGAAAGTGACCACAGTCTACTTCTTGGAAAAATCAGAATTAATATAAAGCAGATGAAAAATCATACTGAAACCCTTCAATCAAAATGCTGAATCAGAATAGAATCGAGATCAAAATCCAAAACAATCCAATACGAAAAGAAGATGACGTGAACAGAAGCTGGGAGAAGCTGAAGTCAAATATTAAGGAGGCAGCATTTGAGAGTCTCGGTATAAGAAACATCAACCGAAAAACAACACTTGCAGTTAGACGCCATGGTTCTGCTCCGAAAAAAAATTTAAGAAAAAAAAGCAGCCTACTTACAGTATAGAACATTTCAGACTCCAGAAACATACGATCAATACTGAAGAGTGAGAAACGAAACAGCCTCTCTGGTAAGACAAATAAAAACAAATATTGGGAGTCTTTTTCAAACAGACTAGAAAGTGACTTTTACGGAAGGCAAAAACAAATATGGAGGTTCATAGAAGCACAACATGAAGAAGTTAATGAACTTATTGAGACTAACCAAATACCAAAGAATGAATAGGTTGAAGCAGACTCTACGGAAAAACGAAAAACGAAATAGTTCATGAAACCAACACCCCGGAAATAACAATCAACGAAGACGCATATAAAGAAGAAGAAACATTAGAGTTAGCACCCAAAAAAGTGAAGAATAGGAAAAGTGCTGGAACTGATGGAGGAACAAACGAAGTACTCAAATATAGCGGCCAAACATTACAACGAGAATTAGTAAAACTCGTTCAGAAAATTCTGTTTTTCCACAAAATACCAGACGATTGGCGCACTAGTATTACTATATTGCCCTTAAAAAAATGGTGACAAGAAAATACCAGCTTATCGAGGGATTAAGCAATAACAGATTATTAATCGAAATCATAAAAATTTCCTCAAAATAATTGACAAAATGTTGCTAAATACTTGAAGATTATCTGTGAAAACCAGATGTATTGAATGTCAATTATATTACTTCTAAGAGTATTCATTCAAAATTCTTCATCCACCGATAAATTCAATCATCATTTGAAATCGTCTCTGGAATTATCAGATATAATTAAACGAATTTCACATCATGTTTCACGCAATAAAATCGAGAAACCAACATGTAAAATGAATAAGTAAATATGTGGTGAAAGTGATTTAAATCATTGCGAATCGATTGATCCAATTATCCTTTAGTAATGAGAGACATTCTAAGCATTTCAAACTAATACTATAGTTGTATTAGGATTATCATTGAATAATTCCTATCATAAATATTTTTCAATATTGCTTTGATTCTAGAGCTCATAATTAGGTTTATGTGCTAAAAAAGTGATCTGTTGGTTTAATCATTTGATATTATAATTAAAATTGGCGGAATTTCATACATTTTAAGCTTATTTGAAGAATTTGATATTATTCTTTCTAGAGTTTAGCTGGAAATAATAGGACAATGTGGCAATAATTCTTTTTGTTTATAATTTCAAACGTGTTTTATCGTCATTAAAATGGATAAAATTTATATGAGAAACTAAGATCTGAAAAGTTTATTCAATTCATCAATATCATTAACAGAAAGAGTGTTTATTAAAAAGCAATTACACATGACAATTTTGTTAAGTAAATGAACAATTGAGAAAAACAGTTTCACAATACATCAGAAAATATAATAAAAGTGCCTATAGTCGATTTGATGAAGCCATAGAGTGATTAATTTTTAGGTCACAGGATGGTCATAGGCGTGTCACTCGGATAAGGGTTAAAGTGTATTATTTAGTATATCCTCCGCATTTAACTCCCAAGAAAGTTATCTCATAAATATATATCAAGAAGAGTTCTTGAAATCGTTCTATCATTTGTATGGATCAATTAGTAGTTGGTGAAAGTGTTTTGTTCAGTTCACAAATAATAGAAAAGTTTTCTGATTTTACCTCTGTTGAACGTGCTGAGAACATGCCACTTTCCAAAAGTGAAAATGTCATTATATTCAATGTAAACAATGCATCTAGGCTATTTACCTATCTAACCTAATCAATGAAAATGTTATTACTGGATCAGGTATAGCGAAACCTATAACAGATCGATGGCTGTTAATATTACGACTCAATACGTGTGCGCAAAAATAGGTAGTCTAATTTGACAAAAAGGACTTTTGTAACTTAGAATGTACTACGATTTGCCACGAACTTTGGAACCACCCTGTATACCGCGAAACCACTAAATGCATTGAATTCTGCTGAATGAGCCTCTTTACTTTCAAGAAGCTAGCAAATATTCGATGTTGAATGATTTTTATGATGCCTAACCTGACAAATTCGGATTGAAAAATTCATATCTTCCTTTCAGTTGATTTCAAGTGACAATAATATGAGAAAAAAATATTCAGAATTTAATTTTCTACAATAAAACAAATAGAAACATATATTAATCAGTTTGAACTATGCCACAGCATTAAAAATATTTTCGGAACTTAGTTCGAATAACATTCAAGATAACAAAAACAAATTTCTCCAATCGGTCATTCCTTTCCCTATATACTGGGTGCTTCAACGAAAACTAAACAGAGGATATATCTAACAAGATATTCATTTCTGATCAAAACGCAAAAACACGTCAATTTTTGTTTCAAGAAGGACATCTTTTGGGGTACAAAACTTGCCTGCAATATCAACCCCCTAAGCGGTGGTTGCAATCCTTGAACATTTTGAATAGGAAAGATGGGTCGAGTGATGACTCAAAAGAAAAGTGGTATCTTTGTCTAAATCGCCTTGGATGAATTTCCATTTTTAATTGAAAACTGATGAAGATACAGGGTGAGCAACCGAAAGATAGAGAAGACTATTTCCCTGAGACTATTCAAGATACCTCGAAAGAAAGGTATTACCTTTGTCTGCATCCCCGTGAATGAATTTTCTTTTTTGATTGAAAACTGTAGAAGATACAGAGTGCAAAAAAAAATGGAACAGATTAATTCCAGATCAAAGGCTGTCATCTTCCGAAACACCATTTATATTTAAATTTCAACCCCTAGAGCAGGGTAGTTGAATAGCTCAGGGCGATAGATAGTCTTCTCTATTTTTCAGTGGCTCACTCTGTATCTTCTACAGTTTTCAATCAAAATTGAAAATTCTTTCACGGGAATGCAGACAAAGATAATACCTTTCTTTCGAGTTATCACTCGACCCATCTACCCTCTTCCAAATATTCAAGGCTGTCACCCCTGCTCCAGGGGTTGAAATTCGAGATAAGGATGGTACTTGATGATGACTGCCATTGATCAGCATGGATTTGTTCCATTTCACCTCATTGAAACTTGAATAGTCTCAGGGGAATAGTCTTCCCTATCTTTCAGTTGCTCACCCTGTATCTTTTACACTTTTCAATTAAAAATAGGAATTCGTTCAAGGCAATGGAGACAAAGATACCACCTTTCTTCTGAGTTATCACTCGACCCATCTTCCCTATTCAAAATGTTCAAGGATTGCAACCCCCGCTTAGGGGGTTGATATTTCAGGCAAGTATTGTACCCCACAAGATGTCCCCCTTGAAACAAAAATTGACATGTTTTTGCGTTTTGATCAAAAATGAATATCTTGGTAGATATGCTTCGTTGAAGCACCCTGTACTTTTTTATGACTATCATGTGGTATAGAGGATAATTTATTGAATAACAAAATAATAGTACAGTATTATGTATGTATATATCCTGAATTACTGCAGGTTTTTGAACCGGTAAACATAGCGAACTAAAACCGCAAAACAGTGATACAGATTTATAAATAAGATATCATTTAAAACTTATTCAAATTAAATTTATTTTCTCGTAATTATCCTAAACATAAATAATCAATATCTCAGACAAGTTTTTAAGACGAATCTGATATCTGAAAAGAAAATGGAAGATTATTCCAAGAACATAGAAAATCACTTAGGATTGTAAATCGTTGTTATTCATCCCTTGACGAAGGAATTCGAGCTTGGCCCTTGAAAGACCACTATTTAGATTCTGCCCTCAGCGACTTATTGAGGTTTTTGTGATTTCCCAGGGGCGCCATCCGAAGTTTACGTGCAGACATGCCGAAAAAAGGGATTAAAACATGTAATGCTTTAAATTCCTTCAAACGATAAAAAGAGGAACAGAGTATTCCATAAAATGTTTACGTGATACCAATTATGTCGAGTAATTTCTTTGTTTTTCGTGGTGCATATAATTATCTTTGTAATCATAAAAAATAATTGAGGGCGAGATGGTAATCAGGAGAAAAAGAGATGGATCCCTTTGGGAATACAGAGATTTAAATGACATGTTAATCTTCGCAATTTGATAGAAGACCTCAAGCATTATATACGAGGTCTGGCTGTTGAATAACGGAAGTGGTTACGAAAAAGGGTTTTAATATAAAAATTATTTTACATTCGAATGCTCCCCTTCAATATACTCCCCTTCCTTCGCCACACACCTTTCCATGCGTTTTTTTCCATTTATCGAAGCAGTGCTTTAGGACTTCTCACAGACTTTTGTCATGGGGTATTCCTTGTATAAAATTTTTCTAAGCATCTCTTTATCAACGCTTACAGCCTCAGCTATCATCAGGAAACTCATCTGACGATCTACACGCAAAATTTGATTGACTTTGGTCAGTGTACGGAGTTAAAGCAGTGACAGGGCGATCTGGGCGCTGGTCATCTTCAGTGCTCTCTCGTCTCTCACGGAACTGCTTACACCACTGAAAAACACGCTCACTAGATAGAGATTTAACCCCGTAGCCCTCAGTCGGAGTTTTATTTAATTCAAGGAATAAGTTGATAATGATACGTTGTTTCTGATTTTTGTCGCACATGGTTTTCGGCATGAGGAAAAAACACAAATACTATAATAGTAACGAAAACGTGTTCTGGTACGTGCATGGACAAGATATCTAGATACCCAAAGCACTACTCTTTTCTTCCCCACTACTCTATAACGCCCTCTAGGTGCACAGTCTCGATATGTAATAGCCAGACCTCATAACTACCATAATTCACCACAATTTCACATTACAGTTTTTCAATTTAGATATTCACCTTTACCTTTGTTAAAAAAATCAATTTCCAAACGATAAAATCTGTTCGTTCAACGAATTTTAGTGAAATTTCTCAAATCTCATTAGGAGATGGAATTCTAGAAGACAGCACTAGAGGTGCATTATTCCTAACACTTATTACCCTCTCACTTTGAAAAGGATGAAATTTTCGTAAGTCTGATTGCATTTTCGAATTCTTTCAAAACATTCAAACAAGAAAATTATTTTTCTCAAATATCAAAAATAGGAACCAGTTACCAAATAAACTTGAGAGTGTAAGGTACCTGGAAATTCTGAAATGTAAATATAGTGGGTGACCGAACTGAAATACCAATTGAAAACATGCAATCATCCAAGAGACTCATGCAAAAATATTGTTTGCTGGAAACGTCTTATATTAGGAACTATTCGATCCAACAAGAATTAGCCTTCATGTCACTTGGATTTAAACTCCTGTTGAAAGAGTAATATTTTTATAAGAAACATTGTTCACTAACATTTTTATACTTAAGGTCAATAAATTCTTAAAAGGTTTTTTATAGAAAAAATTTAGTAGACATTCCCATTAAAAGATATCCAAAAGTGCTTCCTTCACGAGAAAGCGCATGTTCCTTAAAAACCGTCCAAAGTTTCTACAAAAACTGAATGGCATCTTAAACGATAATGTAATAGCATGAAACAATTCTATTGATCTGTCTCTTCCAGAAATATATGAAGTTGACCTCAACTTGGACTTCCTAAATAGTAACCCCATACTTTCGTTTTCTTCATGAGTATTTTTTGCCAAAAAAGTATCTACATAAACGCTATATTTTTCGAGACAAAATAAATTATCGAAAAATTTCGGACGAAAACATTTCCAATTCATATTTATTCATAGAATGAGTGACTCTGTCCTGGAAAATGTTTTGGTCATTATTTCAGTTCGGACATCTCATATTTAGTATTTTGGGCGAAAAAGGTCTCACAAGTTAACAGAAGATTCTAATAATCCGTGAAGTAAGCTCTGTAACGAAATACCATTGAAAATCACGGAGAAATCTTCATAGAATTATAAGGTATGTGATTTGCAATTATTACCTAGAAATTATGACAAGTAAGGTACTTGCTCGCTTATTCTTGTTATTATTTTGTTTCGAGTGTTTTCAAGTTAATCAGACTGACTGCAAGTGTATTTTCATTTTAACAGAAATAAAGCTCGAGTATTTCGACTTTATCGGGAACGATTTCCAGGTCGATGAATCACTGCGTGATTTATCGACCAAAATCGTGTACATTTGGGTTCATCAATGAAACTGTAGAATTCCTTCTGTTTGGCTTCGTAACATTCCAAACATTGTTTCTTTAAAAAAAAAATCTTATTTCCGCAAGGTATAATAGAGGCTCATTAGCACTATAATACGCAGAATATTTTTACGAATATTTTGATACCAAATTGATAATTTTTCGTTGAAAATTACCATTCGTAATCCTGGACATAGTTTTCAACTCATTATCTGAAGTGCTTTGGAAATGCATTGAAATCAAGATTGTGTTGCATCTGAATCGGTGAGTTGGTATGAATTGTTCAGAGTTTTTGAATTTTCACGGCAGAAAAACAGACGAAATGCTGTACACACAGAATGAAAAAGTAGATATGCTACTCATTTATGGCGAATGCCGAAAAAACTCTACAGCATCAGCAATTTTATACGCTGAACGCTATCCAGAAAAGCAACATCATTCAAGGCACTATTTTCCAAAACTGGAAGTGAAGTTTCGTCAGCAACCGGTTGTTGCAGATAATCAAAATTTCATAGTAAGCGAAAATTCTGAAATTGCTGTATTAGCGTACATTAATTTGAATTGTACGGCATCTACCAGAGAAATCGCACAAGAAATAGGGATAAGTCATCAGAGTGTTTGGAGAATTCTTAAGAAGCATAAATTTCGCTCGTTCAAATACAATCTTCAGCAACACCTTTATGAAAATGATAATGGCCGAAGACTAGAATATTGCAACCAGTTTCTTCAAAAGATGGAAATGGATCCAAGATATCCTTATAAAATTTTATATTCAGATGAATCCCGATTTACTAACAACGGAATGTTCAATAGAAACAATACGCGCTATTGGGCCCACGAAAACGAGCTTTTAGTACGTGAGGGTAATTTCCAGGAGCGATTTGGGTTTAATGTATGGATGGCAATGGTAGGGCGACATCTCATAGGTCCAATCATTTTTGATGAACCATTAGCAGGGGAAAGATATTTAGGATTTTTACAAAACGAAATAAGCGATCTGATTGATGGTTTACCACTGTCTGTTGCTAATAACTTAATTTTCCAACAAGATTGAGCACCAGCGCACAACTGCAGGGAAGATGTTCAATACCTAAATAATAGTTTAAATGAAAGGTGGATAGGCACAAACGGCCCGACAAGATGGCCAGCTCGATCGCCCGACTTGTCCCCATTAGATTTTTTTTGTGGGCCCATGTGACAAATCGTGTTTATAGAACTGCTTCAGAAAATCGAGAGTATTTAAAGAATACAGTTCGGGGGGCAATAAATGAAATTTTTCCAAATCAAATGGATAATGTAGTACGGGCTACCATTCGCCGCAATAGGCTGTGTCAGGCCCAGAAATGGGGGTCTCTCCGAGAACTTGTTGTGAAGTTATGCTCAATTGATTTGATGACATTCCATCTATGGTCCATTTGTGTATTTTGCGTTATTTATGTGTTTTGTTAAATTTTTATTCATCTGGAATGTACAATGATGAGTATGTCCGCCATGCCAAAATAAAGCTAAGGTTTTGCGTTTATGCTTTGCGTGCATTACAATTTTAGAACCAGCTGAGTCGTCATAGCCACCTAGACTTGAAAACAAATTTATCAAGAATGATTTAAAAATTCGGCAATTACATCTTTAAATATTTAAATATAGACAAAGAGAGTTTCATTCGATTTCCTAAAAAATATACAGGTTGCGCCATTTAAAAATTGAAAGTTGGGCTCATTTCCGGTGAAACCTGAATCGTTTCAGATAAATTGTCAATTTCATTCAACTTGAAGTAAATCTTCAGTCAATTTCGAAAAATTTCATTGAAAAATATTGGATAGGGAAAAGTTTTAGGGCGAGCCTCTTTCCAGTTGCACCGTATATATATATATATATATATATATATATATATATATATATATATATATATATATATATATATATATATATATATATATATATATATATATATATATATATATATATATATATATATATATATATATATATATATATATATATATATATATATATATATATATATATATATATATATATATATATATATATCAATCTGATTTCATGAAAAATATAAATCCACCACCCGGTAATTAATACCATTGCCAGGCAATGATTATAATCAAAACATATCCTGGAGTAATTATATATTAGGATAACGTTAAATGTTATGAGAATAAATCAATCTACCAGAATATATACATACTATAGCATCATCAGACAATGATATCAATGTACCAACGAGTAGTGTCAGAGGCTTTCTCCCCGGAAAATGCAGTGTACGGACCTTAGTCAAGTAACACTGAATGTTACTCATTAATAGTTTCCTTTGTGTGAAGTGGTGAACGATCGAATAGAATACTGCTCTGAATATAAATATGACAAAATTGTCAGTTAATTATATTACATTTATATAAACAAATAAATAAAATATGGAATGAGATTCTGAGCAGTATAAACTAAAGAGAAAACCTATGACTCTACCTCATTATTATTTTCGGAAAGAAACCTACGAAGAATATTACAAGATTTGATGACTGTTATCTTTTGTAACTGTTCAAACAAATTTTTCTTCAGACCCAAAATCTCACTACTTTTGTGAAGATTTCTAGGAATAACGCCTGTTGTGGAAATAATAATCGGTAGAATAAATATTTTCTTCATTTTCCAAATTTTTTAATCTCGTCGCCAAGCATCATATATTTAGAAATTTTTCATTGTATTTATTTTGTATATTATGTGTGTCGGGTATAGCAATATCAATTATATATGTTATTTGATTCTGTTTATCATTAAGAATGATATCTGGTCTATTATGTTTTACAGCTCTGTTGCAAAGAATTTTTTACCAAAATAAAGTTTATATTTGTCATTTTCACAAATAATCTCAGGTTCATATTTGTGAAATTTTTTCTTTTGGGAATTAGGTCATGTTTAATTCCTAAATTAAAATGAATAATATTAGCGACGGCATTATGTCTTTCTAAATAATCTGTTGAAGCAAGGACTGAGCAAGATGATAATATATGAAAAACTATTTCTGCAGAACAGAAACATCTACGGCAAGAATCATCTATATTTTGTTTGATGATGTGTTTTCTATCTGTTTCAGCAAACAATTCTCCAGATACTAACCATTTATTCGATGCGATTTCATCAATATAATCATTTTTCAATTCTTTAGGGTGCTTTCCGTGTAATTCCTTCTGCATCCAACTTTTCTTTTAGAATTATCATCAAATATATCAAAATCTACCTTTTGCATTGTCAAGTTCAGAGGTGTAAGATTATAATCTGAAGCAACAACAATATCATGTAATTTAGACGTTCTCTGTTTATCATGAAAATGGGAACGTAGATGAAAAATCTGTTTACTATGAAGATTATTCAAATCAATTAATCCACGACCTCCAAGATGTCTAGGTAGTGTAACTCTCTGAACAGCTGACTTTGGGTGGTGCTTATGATATTTACAGAGCATTTTCCTCGTTTGACATTGTAATTCATTTAGATCAGTTTTAGACCATTTAATAATTCCGAAAGAAGATGTAAGAATAGGAACAGCATAGGAGTTGATAGCTCTGAAAAGGTTTTACTAGTTAAATAACTCTTGATGATAATTCTTTTGTAATATGAACTTCTAATATTTTCTTTAGTGCTGTTATGGTTAATTGTCTTCCTTGACAAAATCCAAGATATTTATATGTATCTCCTTGATGCATTGGCTCGATTTCGATATTGGAAATCTTTATATAATCAGAGGTGATCTTTCCTTTTCAATAGAAAGATTTTTACATTTTGCAAGCCCAAATTTCATATGAATATCATTGGAATAGTTGAAAGTAATCTCAAGTAGACTTTTAAATGAGATCTGGTTCCGGCATATAATTTAATATCATCTAAATAAATTAAGTGACTTAATTTGAATTCAGTTAATAGACTCTTTATTTTGAAGCCGAAACTAGTGCATTTAATTCATGAGATAATGGATTAAGGCAAAGACAAAACCAAAGAGCACTTAAAGAATCACCTTGAAAATGTATCTTTTGATTGGAATTACTTCGGATTTTAACGATTGTTTTGAAATATTTAAATGAAGATTGGTTCTCCAATTTTTCATTACAAATTCAAGAAAATGACGAAGTGTCTTATCAATTATATATATATATATATATATATATATATATATATATATATTAAATATAATTGATTCCAATATTTCAATATTGGTCTTCATCAAAATAAATTCATAATCTCCAAAATCATATTTCTCAAATTCACACATAAAATGTTAAAAACGCGGAAAAATGTAAATCGACGAACGAAAAAACTTCACTCATTTATTGACAAAGTGAACTTTATGACGCCGGAAGCCTTCTGTCCCGCGAGTATTCTCGCTTGATCTCGATTTATAAAATTCGACTGTTTTCTTGACACGGTTTGCCTTTTAAGCCAAAGTGACGCTGAAATATCGCGTAGGTTCCTGCATCCTGTTCAGTCAACTTCTGGGATCTTATGAGTTAAAAAAGTTTCAATGAGTTTAAACTGATAGAGCCAAACGGTGAAACATGAAAGATCAAGTTGGGAATCATTGATGGGGCGGCAAAAAGATCCCCTCGCTATTTCACGCAGAAATACAACACACAGTCAGCACTGCATCTAGAATCTTGAGATTCTGGAGCATCATTCTTCAAGAGCACTAAAGATTGGATAGGAATGATTTCCCACAATTTACACTCGTTAGAACTTGTACATAAAGCTGAATGAAAATAACTAGATGTGACTTTTTAATTGTACTTTTGTTATGAATTAAAGGTGACAATAGACAGAAGAATCCAATATGAAAAATAAGGATATTTGTTATACTTATTTTAAGGTAATTCATTCAGAGCTTCCCTTAATTTACATAAAATTGAATTCGATATTTTAGACCTAGAATTCAGAGAAGAAGTCAATGAAATTATCCAGATTAAATATGAAACTCAATCGATGAAACTTAATAACCTCATTAAAAATAAACCTAAAATTGAAAAACTTAACACCAACTTGCCAAATCATCAATTTTTCAAAAGACTCATAAATTTAACCGAAACAAATTTCACCATTGATGAGACGGCGTTATTGGAGAAGAGATTCAAACACAATATTTATCCTAAACATCATACATCGAATTTTGATCAATTAACAATAGATACTGAAATTTGCCTCAGAAATGTTGAAAACAATAGCTCCCTGAAACACCAAATTGCGTGCATGATTAAGAAAGAAACCCTAAAAAAGCTTAATAAACCAATTAGAGATCACATATTGATCAAAAATATAAAAGTTAAATCAATATCGAATGACATTATCTTCACAAGAGCAGATGAAGGCAATACAGCAATAGCGATAAATAAACAAGATTATATTGCCAAAACATTAGATTTCATTATTGATTCTAATTATTTAGTTATATCCCCAGATCCAATTAATAAATCCAATAAAGAAGTGAAGACAGTCATTGAGAATTCAAAATCCATCATTACAAATAGCGAAAAATTTAAACTTATCTTACCGAGTCCTTTACCACCAAAAGTGTGGTGTTCTTTAGTTTGATTGCAAAAAAATGCTTATATAATAAGATCAAAGGTATCATTCATACATGCTCTCAGCATTCAAGATTGCCAAATTTTCAATACATATTCTGGAAAAATTTTGCAATTTTCAAACCGTCTTTTTCTATTCGTAATTCAAATATATAATAAAAATAGAAAATATTGTCATTCCAAGTAATGCAAAATTAGTCTCTTTTGATGTCAAGAATTTGTTTCCAAGTATTCCACAGAAAGATCCATATAATATAATCAATAATTTGTTAACACCAAAATGACGAATCTACGAATTAAATACGACATTATGGCTTTATTACATGTTGATGATGCATATCTCAAAATTATTTTTTATTTAACGATTGTTTTTATAAAAGTGATGAGGGACTTATAATCGGAAACCCGCTAAGCCCTCTTTCAGCAGAAATCTTCATGGATAACATAGAAAAAGCTATTCATAAACTCCCGCTTAGTAAACATTTTCTATATTGGTATTGATATGTCGATGACATTATTGTGTTTTTCACAGGAAAAAACAGACAGCTCACTGTTTTTGAAAATTTCATCAACAACCTGCACCCAAAAATGAAATTCACTTCTGAAATAAAACAGAACAATTCGATCAATTTCCTAGACCTAACGATAACAAGATCAAATAATAAACACCAGTTTTCAATTCATCATAAGCCTTCTCATACAGATATCACAATTCAGTATACATCCTTACCAACATAAAGTTGCAGCATTTAATAGTTATATACATAGACTCTTGAACACAACGATGTCTAATGATATTTATTTCAAAGAATTAAATTTGATAAAACAGATCGCAATAAATAATGGTTTTAATGAAAATTTAGTTAGCATTATATTACATAAGAAAAACCAAAATTAGCTTTACAACATATATATCCAATCGGTGAAAACCAAGACAAGAAATTCAATGGTTTAACATATATAGGCAATATTAGCAATAATGTGAAATCCTTCTTAAAAATTCAAATTTAAAAATAGCGTTCAAAACATCAACAAATTTAGGTTAATTTATCAGGAATTATAAATCTTCAATTAATTAAGAAAATAAATCAGGTGTTTATAGATTGGATTGGGCAGATTGCAATTGTTTTTATATATGTAGAACAGGAAGAAATTTTAATATTAAAATCTTTCAACATAAACGCAGTTTCATCAATGGAAGAACCGATTCAAATTATTCGAATCATCTTAGGGAAAATGGTCACTCTTTCCGTTCAGAATTTAAAATCCTACATTCTGAGAATAGGGGTATGAAGCTCAACCTTCTGGAAGTACTTGAAATTAACAGATTTAGGTATTCACCCGAAATTCTTAATGATAAGGTAGACAAAAATAACTCACCCTCATTAAATTTATTTCCTAAACATTAGTACAAGTACGGATAGCTCTGAGTGGATTACCTCTTTAGAATATATAAAAATTTGTCAGTAACCTATATTTGTAGTAGTCATTCGCTCTTGATAAAGATACTGTATATCGAAACGCCTCGAGCATTTAATAATATATTTCAGTAGAAATCATCGTTTACTTGTATTTGTGAAAATGGATTTCTATCACGTAAAAGCCTCGTCAATTGAACAATTATCTTTGTTTCCTGATGAAAATTTATCGAAATCATTTGTATCGAGAGCTAAGAAGTGGTTTATAAATAATAACAGTACTGAAAGCTGCAGGGTTCGATGGTATGTTTCTTAAGCTCGTCGAGTATCTCGGAAAAATGGTTTGCGATAGCTATCATCCTTCTACAATGATTCGCTTGCAGAACCATTGCCTCCTAGGTCCCCAGACTTAAATAGTTTAGACTTTTTCTTATGGGGATATCTCCAAAGTTTAGTTTATACCACTCCAGTGAATACTGTAGAAGAATTGAGAAATGGAATAATAACCTCTTGTGCCACGATAAGAAATACCCTAGGAATATTTCAAGGAATGCGTGATAATATGCGAAGAAGGACAGATGACTGTATTCTTGCAAGTGGACACACTGTTCTTTTTTTTAGTTTGATATTGAACAAGTATAAGTTGAGTCTCAGAAGACGAGCTATCACAATAAAAGCAAATTTTTGTCATACCTATCGAGTATTTCGATTATTCTCTTTTTATTTAGCGAATAGCATACAATTCAAATAATTCAAATTCAATAATTTTTCACTCGAAAACGGTTGGGGATACGAAAAAATAACAAATATCAAGAAAGTTTCCAAATTGAACGAAGATGACGAAAATTGATTGTACGCTGATCAGTGGCATACTGTAAAAAAGTTTGAAAGGGCAAAAGGAGACATGGCGTCGGAAAAGATAACACCTTATGAATTTCAGTTGAAATCTAGGACGCGTAATGATGGAGGCGGTAAGGAATAATTTGCATTCCAAATTTGGGCTGAATATCTCAAAAACTGAAGGAGTTTTGAAAAAAAGAACAATTATTTTCTGTAAATTTCAACACCCTGTAGCCCGGTAACGAAGCTTTTGCGGGCCTAAATTTATATGAACTTTTTTCTTCAGAATTGCACGTAAATTTACCCTCTGAAGTTGTGACATACTCTTATGTAACACCCTTTATATTGAGCGAATAGGAGCCTTAGTTTCACAAAAGTCCAAATTCCAAAACTATAATTCCAATGGTGTAAAACTCAAAATCTTAGCAGAAAAGCAAGTTGTAGTTGAAAGGCAGCAACTAGAAATGAATCGCTTTGAGTCGTTCCGAAGTCAAAGAATCTATATCATGCGCAAGAGGGAAACGAAGCACAATACCATAAAAACTACTGTTAGTACACTCACACCCCATGAAATACAAGTTTCATACGGTCCGAATGGCATTGCTCAAATGCGAAATGGTAAAGGCGTAGCGTGTTGAATCGAAAGTGACATTTACAGGAAATTTTCGAATGATTTCAAGAGTTGAAACTCTTCAGCCCAAGTTCGAATGTATTGTGGTTAGGACGCCACTGGGTACTTAACTCGCCAAACGCGTTGAACATTCGAAAACGCGTCCATGAAATGAGAAAATAAAATTTATAGTTTTTCACGCGCCGACCTTTTGGCTATGAAAATGAAAGTTCTGAAGTAATGAAAAATTTCAGTGCATTATTGACGGTAAGGAGAATGAGACTTTTGAAATATGTATTATGGCATTTCCAACTTCGGTATGATGGCTATGAAAAAGGATGCTATTACACTGAAATATGAAGCGATTGGAAAAGTTGCCACCTCTAAGTATATCATGAATTACAGAGTTGGAAGATTAGAAAGAATTAAAATCGGTAGGTGATACTTGACAGATAATCAATGGCGGCCAATTTTGGAATCAGCTTATGCTGTCACTGTGAATGGATTAAAGGTTTTAAAAGTTTACACCTTGACGTTGACATGGATTCAGTATGTATCGTGTATATGATCTAGCCCTTGACTAACTTATCAACTTTTTCTTCAATTGCTCTTTTAGTACATTAGTCTCTTGCACGAAAGAGACAGAATTCAAGAAGCATGGATACCGAATGTGTCGCATCGTGATCTACGACTGTTCAAGGAAGTGTAAGATGTCTACATGCTGTGCAACGTTGTTGAAATAACACTGCAACATACATGTACAAATCCCAATAAAACCATAAAGAAAGAGTTATTGTTTCATCTTAAAATATAAAAAGTATGTGTTTTTGGTACATAAATCTAGTGCCATTGTGGCTGCATTTTCAATTGACGTCCGGTTGTCGGGGTGTAATGTGGAAAATGGTAGAAAAAGCTTTTTCATCTACACTTAATCCCAAAATTAAGACGTCATAATTGATTTATACCAAAATAGAGTACAACACTGTCGATTAAGTTCAAAAAAGATTTTTTGAATTTTTATTTGAACGAAAATCGAGCACTAAGCTGTTACTTGCTGCAAATTAATGTAACTGATGTTTCGATGCCAATGCACCTTCATCAGACAAATACAGAATGAAAACTAAACTGATGAACAAAAATATACCGGTTGTCTACGCGAGATGGGGCATTACAAGTATATAGAAAAAGGAATGACCGATTGGAGATATTTTTTTGTTGTCTTTAATGTTATTCGAACTTATTTTCGAAAATATTGTCAATGCTATGCAGAGGTGCTCAAACGGTCGATCGTGATCGACTGGGTGCTTTTTGAGTAGATCTCGAGAAGAAAATAATTTTTAATAAGTAGGTAACTAAACTACAGAAATTTATTACGTAATAAAATAACACTCTGCTAGCGGCAAAAGGCGGCTTTATCAAAGAAAAGCGCGGTACTTGTCAAAGAAAAGCGCGGTACTTGTCAAAGAAAAGCGCGGTACTTGTCAAAGAAAAGCCGCGTTTTTTATTTTCATTCTTGCCGCTTTTCTAGAAATTTCGGGCGACGCGTTTAACGGGTACATTCGAGACTTTCGTTCACGCCGATATAAATGTTGCGCCTGCAGGAATTGGAGTCATTTTGAATTGTAACTTGAAGGAAATAGTACGTCGATACAAAGTTTATTATTAAATAGTACAAAATGAGTGCAGCGAAGAAATATAAAAGGTATCATTCTAATAACGATTGGAAGAAAGAATTTTTCTTTTGTATGGTGAAGGATAAGTGCATTTGTCTCATTTGTAGTGCGTCAGTTGCAATACCTAAGCGTGGTAGCTTATAGAGGCATTAAAAATGGTTCATGAAAACTATGAAAAGGATTTTCCGCCACAGATCTTGTTTGAAAGAAGAACAAACCATGTTCACAAGACTAGCCAAACAACCAAAAGCTTCTACGATCGCATCATTTAAAAAATCTCATATATTGGAGAAACACAAGAAACCATTCAAAGATGGATCGATTGTGAAGGAAGCATTTATTGAAGCGGGTGAAACTTCTTTCGGTTATTTTAAAAATAAAACAGAAATCGTGTCTGCCATTAGAGAACTTCAGTTATCTCGTCCGACTGTCTTAAGGAGTATTGAAGTCATGAGTCAGGACATGGCAGATAAACTAAAACATGATATCATGGAATGTACATATTTTTCTTTACAGTTCGACGAATCCACCGATATGACAGACACTGCCCAGCTGTGTATTTTTATTCGGATGATATTCAATGTCATGTTGGCTAAGGAAGAATTCTTGACAATCATTCTTATGAAGGTGAAGACCCGTGGCGGAGATATATATGACGTTTTCTTCAATTTTGTAAACAACTACAAGCTATCAATAAATGAATTAGTGTGCATTACAAACGATGAAGCACGGCGGCTCCTTAAGCTGCAGTTGGAATATAAGGGGTTAGCTGATTACACTGATTTAGTTTTTCACACGGACGTCAAGTGGTTGAGTCGCGGAAAATTCCTAGAAGGGTTTCAAGAATTATTGCCCGAAATATTAGCTCTTCTAGACGAAAGAGGTGATGACACTCAGATGTTAAAAAACGAAAAATGGCTGACTGATTTGGCGTTTTAGACTGACATCACAATGCACTTAAACACCATTAACTTGGAGCATCAAGGTAAAGGAAAAATTATTATTGAGATGATAAGCGCGTGAACACCCGGTATATATTATCTACAATATTAGATTGAAATTGAGTAAAACTAACTGAAAACTTAGACGCCAAGCTAGGGTCTTATGGGGATCCCAACGTTACTTATTATTTTTTCGTCGTTTTATTTTCCAAGAGTGGCTCAGCTCCTCAAGCTGTCAGTCAATTCCTTCGAAAATATCAGAATGCAAATATACAATGGAGGAAGCATCCAAAAATGAGAAGACTGATAAGAAGTTAACGTCAAATGTGAGTCATGTAAAAACTTTGTACGACATATTCATCGAAAATGAAAACATATTTTGTTTTATTGATTAATTTTTCCTTGATTTTGGTTTAACTTTTTTTTGCTCACAATGTTTCCTTTTTGTGATTGCCTATACATCTTCAATTTATATGAAAAAAAATTATTTTTTGATCAGCTCATTGACGAATGAATAGTTCTGAAGTAAAAATATATTTTTGTTGCATTCTTGACTAACTCTACGAGCAATGAAATCATTAAACAATTTGACGTCTCAAAAAGACCCTGGATGTTTATCTGCGTTAATTTTAAAGACATGGGTATTCATTGTAGACTTTTCTATCCACTTTTCAAAATCATCATCAGCCAAGACCACAAAGTAAAGTCTGGTCGGATGTCATGAACTGGAGCAATAGACTGCAATTTCAGTCTCGTTTTGACTTCATCAGTGTTGCAATACCAGTGAGTAAGTGAGTGTCATAAATGCGAAACTTTGCTTTCGCTCTACTTCGGAACTGAATGACCTACAGACTTGAAATTTTAAATTTCAAGTATGCGACTATAGCTTCCTGGATGACGAAAATTTTTGCGTTTTATTCTATCCAGAGATTCTCAAATATGGGCCTGAAAATGCGGTGAAATGGTTCCAGTAAAGAATGGTAAAGAATGAACACAACGTTCAAACACTTCACACATGAAAATCAAGATGATCTTGGTGTAGATACCGAATTTTCCGTAGCAAATGTTTAGGATAATAAACTGCTTATTAAACGTAAAATTTTTACGTTTAAATTCTATCCGAACTTTCTTTTCATCCATATCGTCAATTCCAAAATAAAATTGGAAATTTATTAAGAGAAATAAATCTTTTTCTAGATGAAGAAACGAAAATCAAACTAATAGTAAATAACCCACTAGCTCCCAAATTATATTCACTCATTAAACTTTATTAGCCAGGATACCCTATTAAAATCAGCTGTTTTTTATATTTCAACTCCTGCGGTTAAGATATCTCCTTTGTTTATTGATTTAATGAAGGGATATTGTCGATTTAAACCTAAATACTTTATCAGAAATTCCTATGAACTAATAGATAAAAATATACATCTTCCTCATACCGCTAAATTAGCTTTTTCGACAAGTAATATTGTTGTTATTAGATATGTGTATAAAACGAAATTACTTTGTTTTTGAGTATTCATTATACTGTTCTAGAAACTTATGGGAAATCTACTCAGCCCCTAATTAGCAGAAATTTTTCATGTATAACTTAGAGAGTACCAAACGCAACAATCCTTTATCTAAACTTTTTTATTTTGGTTTTGGTATGTGGATGGTAACACTCTATGTTTTACTGTTACTGTGAGCTGAATATTTTCGAAAGGTTCATGATTTCAATTCATCCTTAACTGAAATTCACTACCAAATTTAAACGAAACAATTCAATCAATTTTCTATCAGAATACCGCTTATGTGCGATGAATTCGTTTTTCCAAAAACCTCCGCAGAGAAGATGGACATGGTCGAGCCCAGATGGTAACACCAAAAATGAAATTGACTTCATTATAGCTGACAAAAAGGAAGTTATTAAGAATGTTTCGGTCCTTAACAAATTTTCAACTGGAAGTGACCACAGAATGGTGAGGGCTAAATGTATGATCAATTCAAAACGTGAAAGGAACAAACTCGTAATGACAGGAGGGGTTAAAAATAACAAATGGACACAGGTATCTGATGAAGCGGCATTTCGTGAAACTTTGAGTGAGAAGCTTTTGTGCAATGAAAACATGAATATCGATCAGCACAACGACAACATTACAACATCAATAAAACAAGCTATCGACAAACATTGTAGCACTTTGAACAGGAAACAGGAAAGAATCAGTGACACAACGAAACGCATGATGAAGACCAGAAGAGAACTATTAAGCAAGGACACAGCAGACAAGAAAGAACTGAAAATACTTAACCGCGAGATATCTCGCCAACTTAGGAAGGACTCTCGACAGCACAATAAAAGCTTGGCAGTTCAAACTATAGAACAAAATAAAAGCATGAAGGTATTACGACGGACGACTTCATTGGGAAAACGTAACATTCACAAACTAATGGATCCATATGATTCAATTATAACAAATAGAGCCGAAATAGTGAAGGTTGTCGAGGACTTTTACTCCAATTTGTATCGAAGCCTGAATCGCGAGAACGAGGAAGACAATCGCATACCTCATGTTATGAATCACGGTTCGGAGGACCTCCCAGAAATAACAGCTGATGTGGTCCGAAAGGCACTATCAGATATGAAAAACAACAAAGCTCCAGGAGAAGATGGAGTAGTTGCGGAGGCTTTGAAGAAAGGCGGTGAAAATCTGATTCGTGAAATAACGAAACTTTTCAATAAATGTTTAGCTGAAGCAAAAGTACCAGAGTCTTGGCATAATGCTATAATAATAATTATGTACAAGAAAGGAGACCCCACAAATCTCTCGAACTATAGACCTATAAGCCTTCTATCGCACTTACACAAACTCTTCACCAAAATAATAATAAAGCGCCTCACAAACAAACTGGACACCTACCAACCTCGAGAGCAGGCCGGATTTCTGGCAACATTTGGTGTTAATGATCATCTCCAAACTGTCAAGACTTTGATTGGAAAGAGCATAGAACTCTAACTTGCCTCTGGTTCTCATATTCGTGGATTACGAGAAAGCCTTCGATACCGTGATACAGGCGATTATGCTTAAAGCGTTGGCTGACTGTAGAATAGATCATAGATACACTGCCATCATTAAATATATATATGATCATGCCACTTCACAAGTGTGCCTTCACAATTCTACAGAAAAATTCAGGATCGGATGTGGAGTAAGACAGGGTGATACTATTTCCCCGAAGTTGTTCACAAACCTATTGCAATATATGTTCAAGCAATTGGAATGGGATCAGAGGGGAGTAAATGTGGATGGTGAGCGATTAAGTCATCTTCGTTTCGCCGACGACATCGTCATTGTAGCAAACAGATTAGATGATTCAAATGAGTTGCTCTTGCAGTTGTCTAAGGAATCCAGTAAAATCGGATTGAAGATAAATATGTCGAAAACTAAGATGATGACCAACTTAGTACCAAACCAACCAGTTTCCATCGATAGTGAAATTGTTGAACAAGTAACGTCATACAAATATCTGGGGCATGAGATAACTATAGGCAGGGACAACCAAACAACAGAAATAGGAAGGCGAATAAGGCTGACATGGGCTGCATTTGGAAAACTGAGAGATCTGTTCAAATCAGAGATACCGATTTGTTTGAAACGTAAAGTATACAATCAATGCGTTTTACCAGTTTTGACGTACGGTGCAGAAACCCTGACCCTAACAAAGAAATCAGCTAATGAAATATGTGTTGCTCAGCGTAAGATGGAGAGAGCTATGTTAGGCATAACACTACGGGACAGAATTCCCAACCATATCATACGCCAACGAACTAGAGTCCAGGATGCTCTCGAGAGAGTTGCTAATTTAAAGTGGAACTGGGCCGGTCATCTAGCAAGAACCACGGACGGTAGATGTACAAAGCGTCTTTTGGAGTGGCGTCCCAGAGATGAAGCCCACAGAAGTAGAGCTCCACCAGCTCGTTGGAAAGACGACATCAAGCGAGTGTGTACGAACTGGATAAATCCGGCCCAAAATCGCGAGGAATGGAGATCGTTGAGGAAGACCTATGTTCAGCAGTGGACTAGGATGGTTGACAGATGATGATGATGAAGAATTCAATCAAGTTTTTAGGTTAAACGATAACCAAAATAAATAATGGAATGATAGACATCTATTTCTCATGAACTATCTATACGGAAATCTTAATTCAACATAATATGACAGCTTGCCGCAGCATAATGCCCAAATTATTAAATGTTGCTTTCTCTTTAAATAATTTCGGTAATGAAAAATATATTATCAAACACATATATCTTAATAATAGTTATAATCGAAATATTATAACTGAAAAGTGTAGCCATAATTCAAAGCGTTTACTGGAAAAGTTAGCTACGGCCGTTGTTGTAAGATCTTCATCCTTTGAATTCATAGAACTTTCTATATTAGAGTCAATGAACATGACCCCAGATTCATCGAGAAAATACTTATTTTAAGAAGGCAAACTGAGGAAAATCATAATTTGAACCAAAACTTTAAAATCTTGCATTCATATGATAGAAAACTTGATATTAATTTGCATGAATCCCCTGAAGTCAATAAGTACAAACTTTTCAACAGATTATTGAATGAACAGGTAGACTTTGACAATAATTACCCTTCACTTAATTTATTTATAGCTGAAGGATTTCGATAATTTGCTCAAGGTAGTTTTACTCACTCTTAATTCAATATTGAAACGAAAGGTTAGGTTATGGTATTATTTATGGTAAATTTAACTGATTCATTAAAGAGTTCAGAGGAAATGATAATATAGAGTGATGGCATAGAATATTAATTACTACGAGATTATTTGATAAGCTTGATAAGAAAGCAAGTGAAACGCTTATAAAGAAATATTAGTTTCATCGAAAACATAAAATGTGAAATATAATACAAGTCTCGGAACGCAGTCTTTCTACTCTCAAAGTTGTGAGATTTCATAGGTGACCAAGTGTGTTACGACTAACAACGAAGACAACCGACCAGGTGGAAGACCACGAAAATAAGGAGATCAACCAAATAATGGAAGAGGAAACAACTGGCCAGCATAGATGCACCACAACATAAAAGAAGGAGGATAACCAACCAGTAGGACCCCAGGACCAACCAAGGAGATGTAACATAAGCGAGATGAAGAGGAAAAGGACCCTCACCAAATTTCAAGGATCACAGAGTACTTGCCTACTCATGTATTATATTGTTATTCACTTGAAAATGACCGTAGGGTCGAAACCGATCGTGATTATCGAATAAATTGTGGAAAAGTGACAAAAGTGTCTAATTTCGTTTAACTTGAATTATAAGAAACTGAATCTGATATCATTAATGATTTGAATATAGTTGTACCATTCAGACATCATCTCAGAATTCTGAGTTTCTCATTCGCATTCCAAGAAAATTCCTAACAAAGTTCATTAAAACACGGCGCAAACTCATGCCGTCATTCGCATTCACAATCCGAACATTGTGGCTAAATCAAATGCTCGTCGTCAATTCTGTTCGACTTTGTCGAATTAATTCGACAAAGTCGAATCCAATTGCCGTGAACGAAACTTCCAAGTCTTTGTTAATTATTCCCAACGGAAAATCTATTTCGATTTAATTAGGTGAGGTATGTTGGAAACGTAATAATGTACGTTCCGTTGCAAATTCAGAGCCACTCTTGAAATATTTCAGTCAATTCATGAGGAAATTTCCTTGCATTGAGATCGAGCGCTTCACTTTTGGCTCAAATCGAATTTCGATAGATTTTCTCAGGGAAATGATTTCATTAAGACTCGAAAGCAAGTATAACATTATTGGTCTAGCAAATTGATGAATCAGGTTAAAATGAAATATGAATTTCACTGTTTCGTCCCATTGAGTATCAATCGGGGTTCCTAAAATATCGTATTTGTGAGAGTGCTATGGAGGAAAGTCCAGTCAATTTGGACATAATAGTGATAATCAAATCTCAAAAATGCCAGCTGAGCAGAATTTCGGTGGTGGCCTTGAGTTCACCATTCAAATAAAAGTGTCAAAAGTTCTCATCGATCCCATATTTACTATGAAAGTTACACGGTAGCAAAGAATTTTTGGGGTTTTCTTGGAAACGGTAGGTTTTATAAAAACAAGTAATCCAGACCAAAATTGTAGATCGCAAAATTATCTATGAAAGTGGCTGTCATCATTTCTTACATTCCGGAGATATCTCAATTGTAATAAGCATTTTCTACATATGTGCACACATTATTGACTATTATTGATATTGATATTGGTATTAAGTTTAACTGTTATTTTGATTTCTGGTTCATACTCCTCATAGTCAACTTCAATGATCTCATCGGTTTCCTCTCCTTGTTAATTTTGCTGAATGTTCATCAATTGTTCAAATGAAGATGTTTAAGTTATCAAAACCACATGAATTTTCTCCAGTTGTATTTAATTGTAATTGGATACTAAACCAAGATTGGCCTTGACAATTGGTACAAGATGAATAACATTCTAACCTTACTTTCTACAGCAACATTTGGCAATTGCGAAAAGTGTTGTTAGGAAATTTTTCTGGAGGAAGAGGAAGTAATGTTCGAATCGGTTTCGAAGTACTATTCATTCATATCCAACCCCATCTTCAGGGTTCAGTTGATTAACTTGACATATCTGAACTTGGTAGTATACTCAATACGAGTGTTTAATGGCAGATGCCAATATTGGAGGAGGACTAGGTAGTTGGCCTTGCTTTTTGTTTCGAGTATTTCCGACAAATGTAGAACAGGGGTGCACAAACGCACAAACTACTCAAAAAGCGAGTGCTGTGGCATTGTGTCGAGCTAATGAAGATTTCCCTTCATTTTTTTCATTCCATTGCATTGCATTATACATCAACAAGTTTTGTGTTCGAAAGTTTTAAATACGGAGGAAATTATGGGCATTGCAGCAAAAATTGTGGATTCCATCCGTGCCGTAGCTTGCAACGGCGGTGGTTGAGTCTCGGAAAATTCCTAGAAAGGTTTCAAGAATTATTTCCCGAAATAACAGCTTTTTTAGACGAAAGAGGTGATGACACTCAGATTTTGAAAAACGAAAAACGGCTGACTGAGTTGGCATTTTTGACTGACATCACAATTAAACACCATTAACTTTGAGCTTCAAGGTAAAGGAAAAACTATTATTGAGATGATTAGCGCAGTAAACGCATTCGCAAGAAATTTGCAACTTATAATAGATCGACTGAGAAGAAAGGATCTGAAACATTCTCCGTCTTTGAAAGCAAGGATTCCTCAGTTGAATTATGATACGTATGAGTCTGAATTATCAAAGCTACAGCATCTGATACAAATTTCTGGTGTTTTATATCTGAAGATAAATATCCGAATATAAGGCAAATCGCCCTTCAAGTAACGGCAATGTTTGGGTCAACTTATTTGTGCGAGTCTGCATTTTCTGAAATGAATATTATTAGGTCAAAATATGTCATCATGCTTGCGATTAGCACTCAGTGGTTACGTACCATCTTATCAAAACTATGCTGAGGGCATGCAGTGCCATGCTTCAACATCCGAAGTCACTTCTTAGTTAAGATTAACACCATATGTATCTCTTTTGTTTCGTAACAACCAATAAACTCGCAATTTTGAAATACTCTGAGTTTTTTCATTGATATTATAGAGAACTAAACCTTACCCAAACCTTGATGAAATAATGTATATTGTGCGGAAAGCTAATATCTATATATGCTACGGTACACCCTATCTAGGTAGGTAGGTAGGGTGTATCGTGTATGTACAACAACCCTGCATCACACATACTTGCATCCTCTCAGAGTCGATCGCAAGTAGTCGAAAATATTAAGGTAGATCGCCAGCAGTTCAAGTTTGAGCACCCCTAATGTAGAATGCCTGTATTTACATATGTAATCACTTTTAGTGAAAGGTCCATAAATGAGGAGAAAACAGCGAATTCTATTCTTTTCGAAGAATTTTCGTAAATTATTTTTGCAATCAATCGAATCTTTTTTTCCAATAATTTCAATACTCAAGTTCCAGAATATAGTTTTGGCATATTGAATGAACCGATAAACTTTTTGGGTGATATATTTCTGTTTGCTTTTGAGCCTTTCCAGCCTTCAGAAAGTAATCAATTTTAACAATTGGAGAGCTTGCATTCAATAGTACAAACAAATCAACTCTTTCTCCCAACACAATTTGTTGTATTTAATTTTTTTATTACTGTTTCTTTTATAAGAACATATGCTTCATTCTGAGCTTGTTTCAATGCAATATTTAGAGCGATCAATTTGTCACTCAAAATGGAAATGAAACGAAATTCATTATTGTTAGCGGTTGTTATTGGTTTGCTGAAACTGTCATAAATTTATTAAGATAATGTTGGAACCTGATGAAGTTTTAGTCGTTATCTGGCAGCTTTTATATTCTATTTCATGTCACTAGAGCCATCAAATACTCCCAACATCACTGTATGACTATAGTGTCTACATAAATGAAATAAATAAATTATACGAAATAGTGCATTTTGAAACAGTGGCATACTTCTTTCTTCTATAATATTGACTGTGATGCCCCCAGCGACGCCACTGCACCTAAAAGTTATTATTATTTTTTTTTGGTCTTATTTATTGAAATAAGAGTCGAGGACTGAGACCAATACACTCAAGAACAAATGAGTTATTGAAATAGATATGTGTTGATGTGAAAATATAATAATATATAATAAATCTGATCCAACACATTCTTGATATACTTCACTCAGGGGGAATTGGTTCCACCACTAGATAATACGGTTACCAAGGAAATTCCCCCGACATGTAGTTCTCTCAGATATTCAAAATTATGATCTCTTAAATGGGCGTCGGTATTCATGGGAAAAAGTATCTGTTCAATATTGTAGCGTGCTAAGTGGCCGCTACTACCATCTGAATAACCCTTAGATTAACACGGTGCAAGTTTAATACAGTGCAAGTCACATTGATTCTATGACCATTCATTCCGTGAAGAATCCCCTCTACCATCGGCTACTCTCGAAGAATGACAATGGATTATTACTAACCCCTTTCATTTTAAAGGGTTATTGAACAATTCACAAATTATTGTGATTAATTATTTTCTTGTGGTTTCAACGAAGTCTTCAAAGGAAATGAATGAACTCCGGTGTTCTCTCATGCATATCACTTGTCATCCTTCGAGAGTTGCTGATTCTTCATGGAATGAATGGTCATAGAATCAATGTGACTTGCACTGTGTTAAACTTGCGCCGTGTTGATCTAAAGGTTATTAAGATAAGGTAGTAGCGGCCACTTAGCACGCTACAATATGAGCAGAAACTTCTTTGCTTTGTTGGCAGCGTGTAGAATATGATCAGACCAAGAGAGATCGTCAGTAATAATGATACCAAAATGGGTATGCCGGCTTTCAGATTAGATCACGTACGAAAGTACGTATTGCCTTCGAAGATTGACTTTACACATTTTGTTGACCTACACTTAGAGAAGTTCAACGCCAGGAACCATTTGAATAACTAGTTAACAATATTTTCGATGTCGTTCTGAATCACGTGACCACATTTAAGAGGGTTGTTGTGAATCTTGGTATCGTTCGCGAACATGGAAAATTCTGAATAAGGTGAACGCGACAAAGCGGAGGTGTATAAAATAAACAAGAAGTGGCTAGAACAGATCCTTGAGGGACGCTTCTACCAACTAATTTGGGAACAACACTGATGCAAAAAATTCACTTCAGAATGCCCTTATCCTTAGCAACAAGTTGCTTCTCAAATACAGATGTTCCAGTTTAAGATGTTCTAGTTCCAATAAGTGAGCCTAAGTTAAACACTTCGACAGGTCAAGCATCGAATTCCAATAGTTGATGCATTCAAGTTTGTTTGTAATTATGGAAGGACCAGGAATGAAATCACTTTGGTTATCTGGTATGATACGCTCCTCTCCTCAAGAATTCGCTTTAGAAAAATTTTTCAACTATCTTAGCCATAGTCGGAACTAAACTGTACTACGACAGTAGTTGTTGGTATCCAATTTATCTACATTTGAGATGAGAAAGATTTGGAAAAAATAAGGGACGATGGTACTGCCACTGATGAAGCACGGTGTTTTATGGTTGCTGTAGAAATACCATCTCAGTGTTTTAAGCTGTTTAAAATGTTATTCAACGTTACTGGTGCAAAATTGGATATCACTTGAAACAGGAACGGATCTACTGGTAGTTGGACTAGGAACAGTATCTGGCTTGTCTTTGAAAGATGCTGTGAACGTTTCAAATAATAAATTTATGATGCCATGTGTAGTAGTGCGCTGGTGACCTTGTTAGCAAATGTGAAATTGGACCTCAAATAATTAAAAAAACTATTTCGATTCGTGAAAGAGGCAAGTCTCGATTCGAACCTTTCTTCGGCAGTCTTAAGGGTTGTTTATAACAAGCGCGATTACTGACGATGGGCAAGGTTATCGTCGTGTAGTTTGTACTTTCAATATAAATATGGCTGAATACGCGCTTCATCTATTAGAATGTAATTGGTTATAAACACCGATTATTTTGGGAAGCCTTTATGTTCTGTATTTCTGAAACTAAAACAAAAATCAAACTTCGAAAGTTCGTATAGTTAGAAAACAACGTGTATAATTATTTGGGACCTATATCATAAATAATATCTTGAACATGGAACAACAAAAGTCGCTATGAATGAAATTTATCCCACCGACAGTCAAGAAAAAATATTTTCACCCACATCGGCAGTAGAAGTGAGAAACTTTATTCCTTTCTGAATAAAAATTATTTCAAAATACTTTTCCGAACCAATAATAAAACCGAACCAAATTCGACAAAAAAAACATGTTGAACTGCGCGACTGCATCAGTTTTTACTTCGGTAGGAACCATAGAATTCCAATCAAAAATCGTCGTCAAATTACGCGAATAAACCACCCAGTTAATATCATCAAATAGACTCACACTCTTTCACTACTTAGGAATTTCGTTACAGTAGAATTTTTGTCTTAATTGAGATAGTTATTGATTCATTTGGGAGCTTCTATCGATATTTGTTGTCCACTTATGAATAGATTATCATCTTTCATGCCCTAACATCTAAAGTAGCTTCTGTGTAGTGTAACATATTTAGATTAAGCCAATTGTTAATAGAAACCCTTGTGTCGCTTGTAGAATGTCACTTTAGACTCAACACGCTACGCTTTCATCATTTCGTATTTGAGCAATGCCATTGGAATCGTGTAAAACTGGCATTACACTCCGTGTACCTTACGGTAGTTTGTTTGGTTCTGTACTCCGTGCCCCCCTCTCACGCAGGATCTAGATTTTCGAAACGACTCGAATGACAGCAGCTTGCTCTTATGCGAAGATTTTGATTATAGTTTTGGAATTTTTTGGACTGTTTTTTTTCTATTTCTTATAGATAATGATGTTATGTAGGATATTTGAAATGAATCACAGAGATCAAAAATATTTCATGTATCATTCATATATTAGGAAATAATTTTTTGTACTCTTTTAGCTTTTTGGGAGGAGCTATAATCTAACTTATATTCTTTTTGGAAGAAGCTAAATTTTAACGATCCAAATATACTTTTTGGAAGGACCTGTATTCCATCCAAATATACTTTTTGGAAGGAGCTGTACTGTAGAGCCCAATAACACCATTGGGAGCATCTTCGCTTTCTAGATAAGTGACTCTAATATTTATCATGCTTTTTTACTGATTTTCAACTTTAAAACTTTTCTGTGAAATAACTTCTGGCCTTGTAATCTTAAAAATCATTTTGTACATATATACATATAACATTACAAGTAAATCATTTTAAAATAGTTTCAGAGAGTCGACTCAGTTTTTACTTCAAATTTTGTAATTAATGTTTGTTCAACTTTTGTATGAAAGAAATAGACTTAATATTTTTATTAAATTTTATAGTGTGTTTTCCTGTGAACTTATTGTATGCTCCTGAGTGCCAATTAAAGTTCTTTTACCAGTCAACTTCACCAATTGTTCACCTACGACAACCCCTCACGCTGAGCTATCGTAACCTAATCTTCAGTTGGTCACCGAAGGATAATTTGCAATTAAAGCAACTCAACTTGTTATAGTTACACTTGAACCTACTGATTTCATATACTCTCTAAAATACTGCTACAAAGGTAAAATCTCCATCAAAGAGCCTGTATATAAAAACACATTTCTGTAAAAACGCTGTACGTGACAAAAAATTTTATATTTTCCCTGAAGCCTCAACAATAGATAAAATGTTAGCTCAGACCCAACCAATCTTCATTAAAAAAGCGCCATTCGGTTATATCAAGCTCGCATTTACACAAAGGGGGAAACGTGGTTGTTTAAAGAAATAATAAACGTGTTACATTCTCGTGGAACTTCCGACAAAGAAAAACCGACGAAATTTACGGAGGTACACGTAAACGTTAAAGAGTAACGAATGTTGAACATTGAACCTGCTGAAAAGATGTTAACCGTCCGAAGTAGGTACACTTTTTTTCGGACTACGTCAAAATGACTGGCTGAGCAATCAGGATTTGTCTCTAAAAGGGGTGTTCGGTGCTAAAACGTTCTTCTATGTCGCCGGTATTCAGAGCCAGTGAAGCAGTTACATTGAGCACGCCATGGAAGTGACGCACCATTACCGACCGAGCTGCAGAATCACATGACGGCGACATGGGTCAATTGGTTCATTCGGTTCGCGTTAAGTGCCCCCATACCCCGCAATAGTGAAGGAATAGCCGGTTTCCCGAGGAAATGTTACCTAGATGGAACATGAGTTACAGAGAATGGAGCATTCTTAGAGTTCCTCAAGGAATTGCGAATGAATTATTGTCAATGAAATCATACTATTTCATTTACAGCTAAGGTGTTATACGTCAATTCCTTTTGTAAGCTACTACATTGCTTATATCGATAAAATCTGAGAGTCGAAGAACCGAATAAAACAATAAGTTGTATAACTTCTGAAAAATAATTGAAGGGGTGGTTATTTCTGCCAATTTACATTATCTCACCACGATATAACAAATTTTCGGCATTTTCTGCTTAGTTTAACATCGAGTCAACATCTTAGAAATCTTCTGTTCTCAATTTAGTTAAAGAAAGTTTCAGTGTAGTCATTAAAGTTCTGTATTTTAGGAAATGAGCTTGTGTATTTATCTGAATTAAACACTGAATAAAACAATAAGTTATATAACTTCTGAAAAATAATTGAAGGGGTGGTTATATCTGCCAATTCACATTATCTCACCACGATATAACAAACTTTCGCCTTTTCTGCTTAGTTTAACATCGAGTCAACATCTTAGAAATCTTCTGTTCGCAATTTAGTTAAAGGAAGTTTCTGTATAGTCATTAAAGTTCTGTATTCTGGGAAATGAGCTTGTGTATTTATCTGAATTAAACAATAAGTTGTATATCTTCTGAAAAATAATTGCAGGGGTGATTATATCTGCCAATTCCAATTATCTCTCCGCGATATAACAAATTTTCGGCATTTTCTGCTTAGTTTAACATCGAGTCAACATCTTGGAAATCTTCTGTTCTCAATTTAGTTAAAGAAAGTTTCAGTGTAGTCATTAAAGTTCTGTATTTTGGGAAATGAGCTTGTGTATTTATCTGAATTAAACACTGAATAAAACAATAAGTTGTATTCTGAAAAAGAATTGAAGGGGTGGTTATATCTGCCAATTCACATTATCTCCCCGCGATATAACAAATTTTCGGCATTTTCTGCTTAGTTTAACATCAAGTCAACATCTTAGAAATCTTCTGTTCTCAATTTAGTTAAAAAAAGTTTCAGTGTAGTCTTTAAAGTTCTGTATTTTGGGAAATGAGCTTGTGGGTTTATCTGAATTAAACACTGAATAGAACAATAAGTTGTTTAACTTCTAAAAAAGCATTGAAGGGGTTATATCTGCCAATTCCCATTATCTCTCCGCGATATAACAAATTTTCGGCATTTTCTGCTTAGTTTAACATCGAGTCAACATCTTAGAAATCTTCTGTTCTCAATTAAGTTGAAGAAAGTTACAGTGTACTCATTAAAGTTCTGTATTTTGGGAAATGAGCTTGTATATTCATCTGAATTATACACTGAATAAAACAATAAGTTGTTTAACTTCTAAAATAGAATTGAAGGGGTTATATCTGCCAATTCACATCATCTCACCGCGATATAACAAATTTTCGGCATTTTCTGCTTAGTTTAACATCGAGTCAACATCTTAGAAATCTTCTGTTCTCAATTTATTTAAAGAAAAATTCAGTGTAGTCATTAATGTTCTGTATTTCGCTTGTGTATTTGTCTGAATTAAACACTGAATAAAACACGTAAGTTGAAAGATTCAAAACAAAATTCAAGTAAGTCAATTTACATTTGAATAATTTATTTCAGAAACACGTAACAAAGAATTAATTTTCCAGTTTACAAACAGAACACAAAAGTAACAAATATTGAACATCAAATGAACTTTCAAATAAATACAGAAATAGGTGAAAAGATTATAAAACTTTGTAACTATAGATCGCCCTCTTCAATTTGAGTTTCTTTCTCGCAGTGGGCCAAGTTGCCCATATCAGATACTGGCAGGAGATATTTCCAGAACAACTGTTTCTTAATCTTTTTTTCCTTGTTCAGACCCCGGCATGATAATTTGTTAACTGGCAACTGAAGTTTGAATTTTGGTTTTAAAAAATATGACTTCTGAAACTCCGGACTATCTATTTCGGATTTGAAGGACAGTGTCTCGATTTTTTTCCGAATTGACACACCTTCAGGTCACGGAGAAAAAGTACAGCAGTGTTACCAATGCTTACTGCTCCTTTTTTACGGGTTTGGCAACCGTTTTCGAAACGAGGAAAGTCATGGAGAATGAGTGGATTATTGTACTTACTGCTTCTATTGATTAAATTGACTAAATCATCGAAATCTAAAATCTCCTTCGACTTATTCCACTTTTTTCCGATCAGCCGATTTACCGAGTCAGCCTTCATAAATGAATGGCCAGCTTCAAAATACCTAGGCTCTGGACCCCATTCTTCATTAACTAGAATACAACATGCGGTAAAAAGTGTCCAGTTTTTATTTTTGCGGCACAATTGTCTGCCCAAAATACAATATTTTTTATATTTTCCCCAGGAGACTACATGAAATTATAATATGCGCATACAACATCGGAGCCAGTTCTGCCCATAATAGCCTCATGCCATAGTATACACACATTCTGTCCATGATTCCTCAAGCTCTCAAATATTTCATTGAATTCTTAGTCACCATTTTCGGAATTATCTATATCTTCTGCATATCAACTGCGAAAATTTCTTTATCTTCGGGCCATTCTTCAGAACAATCTGCTTCATATGCTCTTCTTATTTCAGTATACCTTCTCTTGTGTATTTCATCGTTTCGATAATTTTCCTTTTTCTCTTCTCTTCTTCTTTTCAGGAGTTTTCTCATTCAAATATTCACACATCTTATACACCGAGATGTCGCTTGTTAGGAGCATGTTTCATGTTATAATGTGAAAGTACCGGATGATAACTCTCAATTTGAGCATTGATTTTTTTATAATTTTCCTCTGAAATTTCTTTCATCTTTTCACAACGTTTAAATCCTCTTTTGCCTGTTACACACTGAAACTCCGGATTTTTCAGAAACTCAGTTACCATAGCATCAGATGAATGTCCAATTGTGTGCAAAAACATTGTTCTGCATACGATTTGTGTTCTATTTGTTTTCAAGTCTTTCCCTTCTACATTCATTGTTTCATTCAAATTTGTGATGTCTTCAGTATTCTTTCTATTTCTGTCTATTCCCACTTGATCTATAACTTATGCTTTGTGTCTTCCTGCTCCTCGGTGTCTTTCAGCACAGTATCCTTTTGTTCTGTTGTAATTGGTTTTGAAGCTAAATTTTAAACTACAGAACACTCCTTGAGGCCAACGGCATCTCTTTTAATTTTCTTGACAGGCATTTTCTTGAGGTATTTTGCAATAAAGAGTCTTCTCTCCAAAGTTGAGTGAGTTGAAGTACCTAAAAATAATTCTTCTTTGTTCTTCTAAGATATTTCGGGAGCAGTTTTTTCTACAACTGTCTGGATATAATGGGAGTAAAATCTTTATTTTAGTTCCATTTTTCTTTTGTTTAGTCCCAGGGGTAACTCTATCTCTGTTACAATGTTAGGTTGTTCATTTTCTGTCTCTACTTGATCTTCTCCACCTCTGATTTCTATTTCTGGTACAGATTCAGGTAAATAGTCTGCTGGTAACTGGTCTTCTTCAACGTTTTCCACTATCTTCTCTGAAATATTAGGTTCAGTTTGGTCAGTACTGTTAATTCTCATTGAATTAATCATGTCGCCATCAGTATTTTTCAGTGAATCATGGCATTCCACACATTATTTCAGCTGATGTAGTGTTTCATTTTTTATTCTTTTTAAAAATGAGCTGTGTTCAAATTCTGTTGGTTTCCACCAGATATCACCATCATTTGAATACAAACGGCTTTTTTCGGCTTTCGGTATTTGTTTCAGGAGAAACTTCTAGTTATTAAAAAAGTTTTCTCTTCCGTCTTCTGTTTGATGAACTATAATTTGGGTCCGCATCCGAATCATCCATTGGCGAAACAGGTGACAGACTAGATGAAGTTCGTCGCTGTTTCAAGTGCCATTTTGAAGAGACGCTCGCTCCGCGAAATCATTATTGCAGCTTGATTACATCTCCTCCGTATCGTAGTCAAAAGACATACTGCAGAACCACCACACTAATATGAAGTACGCGACATAAGAAATCATGTGATTTTACTCTACATTCTGATTGGTGTTGGTTATTCAATTCAGAGAGTTAGACGTTATACTTTCTTGGAGGATTTGTCTATTCATTACCAATAAGTTGACTTACTAAGTTTTTGTTTTGTAGTTCTCACTCGCGAGTATCTACCTACACCAGAGTCATACTGTTCGAGTATAGTAAGTAGACATACTAGGTTCTATATTTGGATATATCAAGATCTTCTGAGAAGTATGTAATATTGATATATTTTAACTATGAAATGAAAAATTACTTGGTTTTTCGATTGATATTTTATAATTTATAATCAAAAAGGATTGCCTCCAAAAAAGTAACTGTTCATAAATTCTCAATGGGCTGATATATTTCAAATCTGAAAGAAGCATCTTGCAGACCTTTTTAAGAGGTATTCAGTTGTGTGAAAATGTCCAAAAACCAAATATGTTGACTTACTTGGTTTTTGTTTTTCAATGCAAAAACGGAGAAAAGAAGAACCAAATAAAAATACATCTGTCTTTGCATTCTACCTTGAATAATTTGCAATTTTTCTATTTATTATTGCTGAAGCATGCCACCCAAATAGTGTATCACTTTCTATAAACAGCGTAATAGACTAATGTTATTTATTATTAACAATTTCACATAAGTCAGATTAATTTTTTCTGGTGCAAAACTAATCATTCACACATGTTTGTTCGAATATGTTTGGACATATGCCAACAAAATATGTTGGCAGTTGTTTTCAATGTCCCAACATTCAAAACATAAAAGACATCCATCGTATTACGTCTTCTTCTGATTAATCATCAATATTTTGATGTCACACTGAACTCTTCACCGACTTTCAAATCCCATAACAATAAAATATTTGTTTAGATATTCGCGATATCAGGAAAACCAGATAATCAGGATAAAAAATAAACAACAGGATACACTAAAATAACTCAAAATGGGGACAAAGCAAAAAACCGTAATTGGAATGAGAAAATTGTTCCTTGGACATAAATCAATATTCATATTTCACGATTGTCAGCTTTCGTTTCCAGAGCTATTCGAAATTTCGATATAAGAAAAGAAAAACAAAACTGGTAAGTTGTTTTTTATTCAAAGAATCATATTGGGAAACAAAGGCATTTAAGACATTGAGAATGAAATTTTGGTTACGCAAATATTTATATTCTGTAATTTCAGATTATCATAGCTCTCAAGAAAGATACTGTTTGAAGAATTAGGCAAATGAAAAATGCCGGAGGTGGAGAGCCAAGGGTAAGTATCGTATGCAAAAATTACCATGGCAAATTCTACAGTTTTTTTGAACATATTCCAAGTTAATTATTACTTATGATCTTATATAGAGTGTTCTACAGAAAACTATATCGATCGATATAGAAAAACTGAATATTTTAAAGATGGCACTATTTCCAGTTACATAGGAAATTGGTGGCAATTTGCAAACTTTGGATAATTGGTATATTAGTACCCAATTCAAATTTCGATTGAATTTAAACTTTAGTCAACTTTGTTTATTACGTTTTATGTTTCAATTTTATCAACGTCCAAAATCACAGTTTCAGATTACAGTAGCAATCTATTCGTCAATATTTCCTCATTATTTCATAGAGTGAAACTGAGAGACATTTTGTACTATTCAAACTGTTGACCATTCGAATAAATAGTTCTGAACCACAAAAGAAAGTTTAAGATGATAGAAAGTCCGAAATGGACGACCGCCAATTTTTTCTACTGATTTGAAATATATTGAAAATTAATTAAGAAATACTTCATAATCAAAACTTAATTCTGAATACGATCTGATCTAGGAAAGACTACTAGCAGCAGTATACGTTACTTTTGGCATAATTTAAAAGATTCAGTCCACAGCAATTAAAACTTGTATACAAATTGCAGAGAAACACTCACTATATTTATTGATACGTACTAAAATCTCAGGGTTCTAGATCTAAACTTTTATATTGGAAGATACTTGGATAATTTTAGTTAACTTTACCGTATTAGAAATGCCAAATATGTGAAGTGACCTGAATACTCCCCGTTAATATTAGGATCTTTGGTGTCAATTTGGCTCGCTCACTCAAAAACCCAAAATTACCAAACTTGGTATTATAATCAAGGAAGAATTACTACAAAGATTTCAAGGTATTGATAGAATTAAGGAAGAATAGAAACAAAATTCCTTAATTGCATTATGTTGCCTCGTAGAGGTGATATTATGCTTGTCTAGGTAGGTACTTGATATAACACTCTATACCTCCTAATGACTCTAGGTCTAGTTGGAAAACCCACTAACGATCTCTAAGTATGAGAAAAATATCAATAATATTAATACTATAACTGAAAAATGCATAAAATATGCAACTTTGCACTCTGCATAAAATCCGGTCTCTACTTATTGGGTTTCATCAGTGAAATGAAGATGAATCTGACAAAAAGTCCAAGGTTGCTTCAACACAGTTAAAGATTATGAAATTGATTTTTCGTTGGAATGGTGATCAATTTTATGAGCAAAATTATAGACCGTATAGGTGCCGATTGCTCGGAGACATAATAGTCCCAATTGGGTCTAGATAGCACCTTCCTACATACAGTTTTTGTAAAAAATTAATTGCTGATTCCCAAGGCCAAGTATTCATTCCACAGATGTACGTATTATGGGTATTGTTATCATCACCTACAAGAACGTAATTGGTCATTAAGACACTCTCTATCCAAGAGAGAGGATAATTAGCTACATAGTTAGGAGTTGAAGGTATTTTGAAGGATGACATCATTAATTTTCCAACTTACCAAATATCCGTGGACCGAAGTTATTATCATATTCCGTTCGTATTGTGTATGGTTTTTTCAATATATTCAGTTTGTACGTAAGGATATTCAATACTTACACCTGATTCTTCTCTTTTATGTATCAGATTTTAACTATTGTACTACCAATAAAAGATCTAGTTAAATTGAAGTATGAAGACTTAACGCAATATCCCAACCTACAATGTGTTTACACAGAGCCAGAGAAGCCCTGTAGCGTTAGCTTTTTGACAGATCGCATCTTGCAGACACAGCGTGTAGCTTTGCGGTCAAATTTGAATGAAAATATAAAAATAAATGATAAAGTTACAATGGATGTTTTGGGAGCTGTAACTACGAATTTCCTTGGCTCATGTGAACAAAGGTCCACAAAAGCTTTGTTACGGAACTACAGGGTGTTGAAATTTCCGGAAATTCCTGAATTTTAACTAGAATCTACAAGGTGTTTTTTTTCCGGAGCCATGTCTTCTTTTGTCCTTTCAAACTTTTTTGCAGTACGCCACTGATCAGCCTACAATCAATTTTCGTCATCACTTATAATTTTTTCGTATCTCTCACCGTTCTCGAGCAGAAAATTATTGAACGATTGTATGCATTCGCTCAATTGAAAGCACTTTGATTAAAAAAAATTACTTGTAGGCTTTGATTTTTTTTCATTTATTCATTTATTTTGACAGTTGCTGAAGTTGTACCGGTGTAAGCTCGAATTGTTAATTGAATTAAATTAACTAACGCTTTCCAAATCAAGTAACACCAAACTGGTACTTTTACTGCAAATAATCATTCAGAAGGTGCAACTCGAACTATGAGAACTCCAGATATTGAGTAAGCAGTTTTGAACTGTATTGATTTGAATTCTCATATGAGTACAAGAAAAATTGGAAATCAGTTGAATATTTCACATGTTCTAGTTTGGAGCATTTTCACGAATTTTTATTGTACCCGTTTCATATTCAAGCGTCCAAACTTCACTTCCTCGAGATTTTCCTTCAAGACAGAATTTCTGCCAATGGTTCTTAGATAAAATAAGAGAAAATGTTCAATTTGATAGTGAAATAATTTTCACAGACGAAGTTAACTTCTCGAGAACTGCTATCACAAATTTTCACAATAATTATCATTGGGCTGGGGAAAACCCCCATTTGATTGAAGAATCTCATCATCAAGAATAATTCTCACTGAATCTCTGGGTCGGAATAATTGGAAATTATTTTATTGGGCATTTGTTTTAGCTTACAGACGTAACGGTCCTTCTTATCGGCAATTTCTTGAGGAGTTACCTTTATGGCTCGAGGATGTGCCACTTTTGGTGAGAAATATGCATGACGTGGCACTAGCACATTTCAGTGGAGAAGCTAGAGAATTCTTGAATAATACATTCAACAACCGATTGATAGGTCGGGATGGGCCAGAACCATGGCCTCCTAGGTCCCCAGACTTAAATAGTTTAAACTTTTTCTTATGGGGATATCTAAAAGTTTAGTTGATACCACTTCAGTAAACACTAATTTGGGTTCTGTCCTGGGACCCCTACTGTTTCTCATTTATATTAATGATCTTTCGAACTATTTGGATCCCTTTGATTGCATTTTGTTTGCGGACGACGCCACGATCAGAGCCTCTGCCACTGATGTTTGGTCAATGACTGATTCGAGGGAGGTCGCAGTTTTGAAGGAGCATATGTGGTTCCAGGGTAACAAGTTATTACTAAATGGACGAAAAACTCAATCAATCATGATTCCTCCTGAGGGTCGCGCCTACTAACCTCGAACAGTGAATCTTTTGGGAATTACCATCGATGACTCTCTCACCTGAGAGCCACATACAGACTTACTAGCTGGAAAACTCTCCTCTTTCCTTATCAGGAAAATGCGATTTGCCAGTATGGGGTCACACTGTGGGGCAATTCCGCGAGTTCGTAGAGAATATTTAAATTGCAGAAGGTAAGAGTTCTGTCGGGAACCAGCTACTTAGATCACTGTAAACCATTTTTTTATCACAAATAGAATAATGAGTCTAGCATCAATGTATATCTCCTTACAAATTCTTCATGTTCGGTCAAATCTAGACAAATTCGCCTCTCATGAAGAGGTACATAATTACTCAACCAGGAACAGGTCAAACCTTGTTTGCCCAAGATACAGGCTGACCAGGTTCATTAATAATTCGCTGAATGTGAGGTTCTATAATAAGCTGCCCGGTTTCTAGAGACAGCTGCCAGCAGCTTTGAGATTTAAAGGACTGCTCAAAACTTTTTTGATAGATCAATGTTTATACAATGTCGATGAGTATATGTCCACTGATATCCCTACGACCTATGCGTCTTAGCGTTTATATTTTATTATTCTTTCAAACATAAATTTTATATAATCTTCGTTATGTGTTCTACTTTAATTTTATAATTTTATTAGTTCTAAGTTTAATTAATTCTAAGTATTGACTTGTCATAAAAGTTAAAGTTGTTGGTGATGAATAAAGCATATATAAGTGTTTATTAGTTGGTGAAACCTATTTCTTTTATTTCAGGATTGTTTTTATAGACAAGGTCACGGAAGAAGAATATAATCCATATGCACATAGAGCCCCTAAAAGACCTCTGAAGTGAGTAACTCATTGTGTTTTTTGTTAATTAAACTGTTATTGAAAAGAAAGTACAACTAACTTATTCATATATCTATCATTCAAGCTGTACAAGATGCACGATGTTTCAGTAGTGCAGCTATGTGCAATATTGTGAATAGAAAAGAATGACTCTTCTTCAAGCAAGCTTTTTTCTTTTTCGAATTATTTGGAAATTCTGAAAATTTTTGGTATTAGTCAATTGCCTATATTTGGGTTGTTCTGAAGTTATGTATACAATCCAATCATCAAAACATTTTTCGAATCCTATTTCCAGAATTAACTTCAGTTCTCCCCGCGAATTCTCTTCTATATCTTCTATCGCTTCAAAACGGGTACCTCGGTGGTTGTTCGATGGTATTTGTTGAGTTTCTGTACAGAAATTCATTCACAATGATAGCCTTATGCATTATTGTGGTACAAAATCCATGAGTTTTCATTTGACAAATCTGGACTTTTTCGACGAATTTGCTTTTCTCAAACGTCGGATAATGCTCAGGTAATATTCTTTATTTAGTGTCTGCCCTTTTAGCAAGAATTCCGAGTGTGCAACACTGCGATAATAAAGAAAACTGTAAATAGTACCTTGACTTCTGATGGACTTTGACGTGGTTTTTGGTTTCGGTTCGGTTGAAAGGTGCCATTCCAAAGTTAATTGACTGGTTAGCATGTCAAACTCATACATTAACTATTTCTCATCACCAGTCACAATGAGTTTAATGAAAGTGGAGTCGGAATTGACTCATTCTGGCATGTCTCCAATGACCATTTCGCGATTCAATTTTTGAAGAAAACTCAGGTCTTTTGGAACTAGCGGCAACGCGTTTAGTGCTCAAACAATTGTTTAAAATGGTAAGAATTGATTCGTGAGACACAGAAAGTTCTTTGTCTATCTCACTCAGTTCAAATGACAACTTTTCAATTACAATTTCTTCCACTTTATCGATGTTAACTTCAGTTGAAGATGTTGATGGCCGACCAAACCGAGGCCGCTGTTGAATGCACTCTTCCACTCATATGCACGTGTTTTTAATGAAATCGATTCACCGTCAGCTTCTTGATATAATTTCAGCAATTCAGTACATGAAATCCCATATACGATACAAAATTTGAGACGAATTCTTTGTTCGAAATTTTTATCCATTTTAAAAGTCGAAAAACACATTCATGAAAACTGACGAAATCGATCACTGTATATATACATAAAGTTGGGGATCCGGCAGAAGAGGCTAGAATTAAAGCGTTACAGCCAATAAACCCCCAAGATAAGGGAGCGGAAAGAGCTCTCTCTGATGCCAGTACGCCAAAAGGAAGAGAGCAAAAACACCCCAAAAAGGAAACATGCGTTGCTCCTATATATTCCGCATAAAATTTCCCGAATTAACTCTTAACTGAGGACCAAGTTACGCCCATAGAGGAGTTCATCCTGGATGAAGTGGTAGAGGAGGAATTGAAGGCGGAAATGAAGCCTAAATTTCTTCAGCGCCACAGTAGACCAGGATGACTGGGACTCACGTGCACCAATGAGGTCACTACACGGTGATTGAAAAGCATCGAGTCGCAATTGAAACCCTGGACCGGTGCTAGCCTTATAGTGGTGAATGAGGCAGAACTGTCTCACCTAGAAATCCTCATAGAGCACCTACCAGGAAGCCAGGACTACTCTAACGGAAAAATCCTGGTAAAATTGTGGCCCAAAATGACCTCATGGTATCTAGATGGAGGATTCTCAGGAAAAATCCTGTGGGAAATCCTCTAGAAGTAACCATTTCGGCAGATATACAATATGCCGAAAAGCTGAAAAATACTGGCTATCGGTTTAACACCAGATTCGGAAATATCCAGTTCCGACTCAAGAGCAAACCCAAAAAAACAACACAGGCCCCAACTGCGACCTCAACTAGAGTAAACCAAGCGGAAGGGACGGCCTCATCGAAGTAGTTAAAGGGGGAACTGAGAACACACCGCTCCAAGGGAACTTCAATACAGCTACCGGTGGGGAAATCTCATCCTGATGGCTAACAAATTCAAATGCCTTCAGGTCAACCTGCATCATGCAAAGGCTGTTTCAAGCACCCTCTGCAGATTGTCCACAACAAGGCAAATAAGATTAGGGCTTATGCAAGAGCCCTGGATCAATGCAAAAAAAATTAGATATCTCCCAACTAATTCATATGAAAAAGTCTACAATAACAGATGCGAAAATCCAAGAGCAGCACTACTACTTGGGAAGAATATAAAATTCGCATCTGTTCCAGAATTCATCACTAGACATGTAGCAACAGCTCTAGTAGAGATGCCAATGATGAGGGGTAAGAGGCACATCATCATGGCCTAAGAATATTTCCTAGGAGAAACATCCTCCCCGCCATCAGAAAAGGTACAAGAACTTGTAAGCTGGTGCGACAAGGAAAATAATTATTTGATCCTGAGCTGCGATGCGAACGCTCACCACGCCGTATTGGGCAATACCGATGTCCATGTAAGAGGTAAATATCTTCTAGAATACATCATACAACCTTCATAAATGCGGTTAGGAAAGAGGTCCTGGAGCTCACCCTTGCCTCATTATTCATACTACAATCAATTAAGAAAAGACTGAAATAACTATATCGGACCACTAAATGATTGGTTTCGAAATTGACTAAGATATAATTCAAAAAGTGGAATATAGAGAACCGAAAAGGGCGGACTGGGATCTCTTTGAACAGAGGTTAAAGTCTGAACTGAATGGTCTTGAATATAACATAACCACAGTCGAAGAACTAGAAAATGCTTCTACTCACTTAATCCAAACACTAGTATGAGCAATTGAGGTGAGTTGCCTAATGAGGAAAAAACCCTTCTCAAGGGATACGCCTCGGTGGAACAAGGAGCTTGCTCAACTCAAAACTAAAGCCAGAAAGGCAAAGGCATTCAATAGAGATAAAAGAAGCTCTAACTAAGTACAACAAAGAACTCAGGAAATCCAAACGAGAATTATGGAAAACCTATTGCGAGGGGATCAATGATCTTGCCCCATCTGCACGAATTCAAAAGGTTTTATCCATTTGAATGCACTTGCCTTATTAAGGAGCCTGGAGGAGAGTATTCTAAAGACTTCGGTGGAAGCTTCATCCTAGATAGGGTGAAGTGGGCCACCAAAAGCTCAAAACTCTACAAATCACCAGGGGCGGACGGAATCTATCGGTCATGTTGCAAAAAGGGAACACATATAAAGCCCCATGTCTGAGAGCTATATACAAAGCCAGCTACTTACTGGGCTATATGACCCAGTCATGGAGGAAATTCAGAGTATTTTTTATACCGAAAATGGGCAAGAGGGCTCCAGAAGAACCTAAATCATATCGCCCAATAAGCTTAACATCCTTTCTCCTGAAATCAATGGTGAAAATTCTCGACAAGCACTTGAGAAGTTTCGTGAAACTTCATAAAAAACAATTTGCCTACCAACCGGACAAATCTACAATTGATGCCCTACACGCTCTAGTCAAATAAGTGCAAGGAGCACTAGACGCTAAAGGAATAGCCTTAGTTCTATTTGGAGACATAGAAGGAGCCTTCGACAATACCTCCTATACATCCATTAGCAATGGGCAAACAACAAGGGTGTCAAAACAGCCTCCATCAAATGGATCAGAAAAATGCTCTAGGGTCGAATTATAACGGTCACTTTTCGAGACACTGAAATATCGGTGTCAGCTGTTAAAGGATGCCCTCAAGGAGGTGTCCTATCGCCGCTACTATGGTCAGTAGTTGCTGATGGCCTCTTAGAAAGACTGAACAACGTTGGCTTCAACACACAAGGTTATGTTGATGATCTAGTTACCATCATTAGGGATAATCATGATGGAATCTGTTGCAAAAAGCCCTTAACATTGTAAATGAATGGTGTGCTGAAAAGGAGCTCAGCATCCATTCAGACAGAACCATTTTAATTCTATTCACAAGACGTAGAAAGTTGAACTTGAAGCCTCCGTTCTAAATGAACATACTCTGAAATGCTCGGAACAGGTTGAGTATCTAGGGTTAACCATAGATCACAGACTCAACTGGAATTCACACATTGACAAAACTCTTTCCAAGGCTACATCGTGGCTATAGGTATGCTCTTGAGATAGACCTGGGCTACAGGCATAAATAGCCTACTGTTTATACACAGTGGTTATAAGACCCATTATCACATATACATCGTTCGTATGGTGGACGGAAACATCAGAAATAACTACGAAAAACAAGCTGCAAAAACTGCAGTGGGCATAACAGGGGCTATGAGAAGCACCCCGACTATTGCCCTGGAGGTGATCCTAAATCTCCCTCCTCTTCATATAAAATTGAAAAAGGAGGCGTAGATGGCGGCATAACGGCTCCAAGACACAAAAAAAATGATCTAAAGGGACACCTGGGGATTCTGGGTTACATAGCGCCAGAAATCTTATCACAACCATCGGATATAATGGCGCTCAATAGTTAATAGTTAGATTTTCACGCACCCTTCGAAAAGGCCATAGAAGACCGCACCATCGCAAAAGGAAAAATAAATCAATTAGACCAAAAATCCTCCATTTGGTACACGGACGGATCAAAAACGATTGATGGAACAGGAGCAGGCATATGTGGACCCAAGTACTCATCATCAGTGCCTCTGGGCGCTAATCCCACAATCATGCAAGCAGAAACACTTGCTGTAAACCTTTGCTGCCAGGAGGGACTACAAAGGAAACTCAAAGGTGCAAAGATTCACATTTTAACGGACAGTCAGGGAGTGCTAAAAGCTTTAAACTCCCACATTTATCGGAGCATCTCTGTCTGGGAATGCCATAAATACTTGAAGCAACTTGCTGAAGGGAGCAAACTTTTCCTGTGGTGGGTGCCTGGCCACGAAGGCATACAAGGAAATGAAGCCGCTGACGAACTGGCCAAATCAGCTGCTGGAATCCCACCCATCGGACCTAAACCGTTCTGTGGTCTAAATAAGCCGCACAGACGACAGGAACTGGAATGATGGGAAGAATCTAGCAAAAAAGAATACTGGAGGAAAACTCCAGGCCAAAGGCAAGCTCAAAAGTTAATTGACTGTTCGCCAAAGAAGACAAAACAGCTTCTCGATCTCTCTAGGGACGAGCTGAGGATCATAATATGCCTCCTTACTGGACACTGCCCACTGAGATACAATCTCAATAAAATGAGCAAATCGGTAACGGCAACATGCAGAATTTGTAAAGAGGGCGATGAAACTGTCGAACATATTCTTTGCAGTTGCATCGCAACTGTCCGTCAAAGACATATTCACTTAGGTTGCGACAAACTAGAGCCGCACGAAGTAAAAGCGAAAGCTCTCAGGGAGATTCTTAATTTTGTAAAGAATTTAGACCTACAGGGAAATGAATAAGGAAGTTACGAACAAAAAACCAATTTGGTCGCAGTTCGGAAAGGCTTGCAATGCCAATCGACCACCACGAATGTAATGTAGTGGCTGGACTAGAAAAATCTTTCATTTCTCTGGAAAATATTCGCTTTCAAGACAACAATTTATTATCTACGTTATGAAGTGAAGGAAATAGTAATTGAAAATTGTTTAAAAGAGATATGCAATGAACTTTATGTGTCTCATGAATGAATTCGTACCATTTTAAACGATTGTTTGGGCATGAAACGCGTGGCAGCTCTACTAGTTCTAAAAATCTGATTTTTCTTCAAAGTACGAATCGCATGAAGATCGTTGCAGACATGCTAGAACCAGTCAATTCCGACTCTACATTCATTGAATCATTATAACTAGTGATGTTAAACATAGATTTATGAGTTTGATAGCAAAGCAGTTAACAAACTTTGAAATGTCGCCTTCAAACTGAACCGAAACGGAAAAAACGACGTCAAATTCGATTAAAAGTCGAGATAATGTTGACTGTTTTCTCTAATTATCGAGGTGATATGCACTAAGGATTCTTGCTAGAAGGTTATGGATTTCACACCATGATGATGCACCATCTCACAAGGCGTGAGTGAATTTCTAACTAAAAATTCAACTAATAGCCAATATTTTTTGGCGTAAATGTATTATTTCAAAAGGAACCTACTTTGAAGGCATTGACCAATTCCTGGTATTTTTTTAACAGAATGTAAATAATAATAATGCACGTGAACTATTCATTTAAGAATGTTTAATGGAAAAAAATATAAATGAGATAAAAAACACAAGGTTTAACTTTAATATACACTTTATTTGAAAAAATTCGACGACGTTTCGCTGACACAGCAGCTTTATGAAGAATGAAAAACAGAATGAAGAGTATGGTATTATAAACAAATCGTAGAACAAGTTGGATGAATAACAGGAAAATCCACACCGAGCCATTGTACAGTTAGTATGAAAGGTAATAAAAACTAATTAAACAAGTTAAGTAGGGGTGAATAATTCACATCTACCTGTTCATTCAAAAGCTTGTCCGAATGTTTGTATCTATTTATTTCTAATGCTTCTAGGAGATCTAATCTTGAACTTTTGATTTTATATGTAATATGTCAAAGTTTTTATTGAATGAATGATTTTTTTTTATTAGGTGGTTTGAATAATTTTAATTTCAGATGTTCTTATGCCAAAACTCCTATAGGTCCTACCGATATAAATTTTATCACAAGAACCGCAATTGAGTTTATAGATTCCTGATTTCTTGATTTTTCAACACGAGATTTATCATTTTTAATATGTTCACCTAAGTTATTAGAAGTTTTGAAAGTTATATTAAGATTTTGTTTGACGAGAAAGGATTTAATATTTGTGCTTGCAGAACCGTAGAATGTTGAACTGTTGAATATTTTATAGTCTTTATGAATAGGATATACTTCATTTATTGCTTTCTGATACAGTTTTTACGAATGATTAGATCTATCATATCCGGATTATATAAATTATTATCAAATAGATAGCCATCTGTTTGATGATGTTTAACTCTTTATTATAATCTTCTACTGATAAAGGTAAATTGAGTAACCGATGTACCATGCTGTCTACAGCTGCAACTTTGTGTTGAATTGGATGTAATGAGTATTTATGTATAATTGTATCAGTTTGTGTTGGTTTACGAAAGACCGAAAAACATGATTATTATTTTGTTTAGTGATTTTAAGTCCAAAAATTAATGGAATCGTTCTGTTCAATTTCTATCGTGAATTTAATGTTCAAATGGATGGAATTAATGAAATTAAGAAATAAGTCTAATTGACGAGTAGTTCCAATGAAACATACTAAGCTGTCGTCAACATATCTATACCAATAAAGAAATTTGGAAATGAGTGGATGTGCATGAATTTTTGTTCAATATTATTCATAAAAATCTTTGCTAAAAGTGGACTCAAAGGATTTCCCATGATCAAACCATTTTCACTACTGTAATAGATGTTGTTGAAAAAAAATAATTTTGTTCAATGCAAACGTCCAACAGATTCAATATTTCTAATTTAATTATGTGGTTAACATGATTCGAATTCAACATGTTTTCGATTAATATTTTGACATCACCTGGAGGAACACTTGGGTATAAATTCTCAACATCAAACGAAATAAGTTTTGCGTTAGGTGGTAGGTTAACGTTTTTTATGTTATTTATCAATTCGAAAGAATTTTTTTACAGAAAATTTTGATCTGAATGAACAATAATTTTTAATGATATCTATAAGGTAGTGCGACAATTTCACGGCTGGGGCTGTAATGTTAGATACGAATGGTCTAACGGGGTTATTCACTTTATGCAATTTAATGAGTGAATACAGTTGAGGTGGTTGAGGGTTTGGATCTACATCAAATAACGGCCTCCACAATTCAAAAGGAAAAAAAATATTTCAGAGAAATAAAAAATGTCTCGATAATATAAAATTCAACGAATAATTTTATATATCGATGTGCTTTAATATATAAATCTTCAATTTCAGCAATACCCAAGCCTTTGTTCTTCTTACCAAAGGTGCTCTTGGAATAGGGCTACTTCCATCAGCTCTCACATTCAAAGAAGGATGGGTAACTGGAGTTATATATACCTGCGTGATGGGAGTAATAGTAACACACTGTCTACACATTTTGGTACTGGTTTATTTTGATTTGGATCATTACAAGCAATAATTCGAAACGTTTTTTCTCAGTTCCGTGCTCAACGCCACCTTTGTAAACACTTGAAAATACCATATCTAACTTATTCCGAATCGGTTAGGAGAGCCTTGGAATACGGACCGTTGCGATCAAGAAAATTCTCGAAATATGTACCGTGAGTATATGAATACGATACTACTATCGTTGCTTTATCAATATCGATAACTAAAAATATCACAATTATCGATGTAAGCTTGAAATAAATTCTTAGGGAAGTTTGGAAATGATTATCGATTGAGTGAGATATTTTTAGAAATCTACTGTTGCTATGATAGGTATAAGATCCTATCATATTTCTATGCATTTTAGAACATACACTACGCCAAGAAATTAACGCGCACAATTGATAATTCAAATTCATTCAAAAGATGTTCAGATTTGTTGAAGAAACATTCTTTCAGTTATCCACAAGCTTCAGGGAATGCTTTAGAATAATCAATATGGAAATAGAACTCGTAGAAATTGAAAGTGAATAAATATACATAAAATGACTTTCATCTGATTTCTACAATGTTTATTCTTTTTACACACGACCACTTTCGACGTGTCTAGAACTAACAGTCGTGTGTACCAAAAATTAACACTGTGGAAATCAGACACGGAATATCATAACCCACAGGAAGCAGCCACCAACGACATCAAAAACGGAAAAATTCAATACAAAAGCACTCCAGGACACAAAGACTCAATGGCTGTTCAACGAAAGACTCAAGACCAAAATTACAGACAATCCAATGAAGCAAGAACAAAATGTTGATGCTGAAACAAGATAAAAACAAACATTCTGGAGGCTGCAAAGGAAGCGCTTTGGACGAGAATAGTTGGAAACGCCACAAAGCACAAATACACCATAGTTTACAGGGAAAGTAAAAGCTTTAGCAAAGGAAAAAAGAGAAACATATTTGAGATACAGAAGTATTAAGACTCCGACAAAACACAGAAAATACGTGAAGGCACGGAACAGAGTGAATAGACAAATCAGGGAGATAAAGAGTGAACATTGGAGAAAATTTAGCAAGGATGTGCAGAACAATATGTACGGAACTCAGAGGACAATATGGAATATGCTTCGAGCAAGGAGAAAACCAGCAAACGAATATGTCCAACTGAATCAAGTAAGCGCGAAGCAATGGGAACACTACCTCACAGAACTCTATAATAACGAAGAGCGCGAAAACGATAGTGAGAGACAAGCAGATCAGCTTGAGGAGGAAGAAGGAAGGCCATTCAAAAACTCAAAAATCGAAAAGCACCAAGAATAGACAACGTCACTAACGAAATGATTAAATAAGGAAAAAACATTCTAATAAGCGAAATCAAGGCTTGATTTGGAAAAATCCTAGACAATACCAGAGTGGAAAAAGAGCCTTTCTGTACCTAAACACCTCAAACAAGAGTAGGGAACACTTCTGAATATCGATATATCGTATCCAGAACGATCAATATGGATGATTTTTGTAAGAAATGAACACCTGCATCAATTTCTCACCAAATTATGTAGAGTGCCGCGACAGATTTCAGTTTTTTTTTATGAAAAACTAAAAATGCAGCAGATGCGACGCTGCTTTATAATCATTTCATGTATTCAGTGCTTGAAATCAGTTAGTTGGCACTTTGTTTCTGTTGTAAGCACAAATAAAAGATTCAAGTTTTGAGATTTGACCATGGAAAGACAACATTTGACTAGAAAAGAGATGTTACGAGCCGTTGGCATGCTCCAAGCTGGGATCTCACAACGGGAGGTATCCAGGGTTCTGGGAAGTAACCCAAGTGTAATAAACCGTTTATGGTCGCATTTCAATGAAACAGGTAGCGTAGAAGAACGCCATACAGGTCGTTTCAGGATTACTACACTCGCCCAAGACCGATTTTTGGTTTTACAAGCCAGAATAAAATCGTACTACCACAGCATCTCAATTAGCTCAAAAGCTATCACGAGTTCGTAATGAACAAATTTCCGACCAAACTGTAAAAAATCGACTGCACGAAAGTCAACTCCACTCCAGACGTCCTTTAAGAGTTCCACAACTGACCCATGGAAATCGCGCTGCTCGTTTAGCTTGGTGCCAAGAACACGTAAACTGTGATCAAGAGAGGTGGGCCACAGTTCTCTTCAGTGATGAATCTAGATTAAGTTGTTATCCCGATTTGGGAAGAATTCCAATATGGAGGGAACCTGGAAAGCAAAACCGTCTTCAGCATGCTCGAGAAGTTGTAAGACAGGGAGACGGATCAGTGATGTTTCGGGGAGGTATACGCCTTGGTGGAAGAACTGACCTCGTTTTCATACAGAACAACCTCACGGGAAATTCTTAAGCCAATGAGATAGTTTTACCTGTAGTGGTAATGTATCTCCAAACAATGGGTCAAAATCCACTCTTCCAACAAGATAGTGCCCCTCCTCACCGTGCAAGAGCTGTCTTGAACGTTCTTGAAGAGAATTATATCGATCTTCTACCGTGGCCATCCTGCTCCCCAGATCTGAATTCCATCGAGCATGTGTGGGACACCCTAAAAAGAAATTTCCTGCGTCAAAACGTCTTCCATCATGCACAGGAGCTTCGAATAGCAGTTCAGGGTGCTTGGAATGAAATTATAGAAAAATAACTCTGGTAGGGGCACTAACCAAGCTCTTTACCGGAATTCTACGAGACAAAATAACAGAAGTGATAGACATCAACGAAGAGCAACAATGATTTAGGAGGAACAGAACAACAACGGATATAATCTTCATAGAACGACAAGTATTAAAAAAATCTCTGGAATACAATAAACCCTTATACATCTGCTTCATTGACCTCACAAAAGCTTTCGATCGTGTAAGAGTGAAAGATGTGCTGCAGATACTGAGAGAGGAAGAGATCCCGGAATCAATCATTAAAATTATTGAAGACCTGAACACCAACAACACCACGAAAATAAAATCTCAAAGTAGCCTTACATCAGAAATACGTGTCACTACGAGATAGCTCTATATGCAGAACTTAAAGGACATCCCTCGTATATAACGTCCACAAATAGAGAAGATAAACTTATATGCAGTAGTACCCAATTCCAAATAGCTATAAGTCCCTTTAAGATCAATATAAGTTGAAAGAAATGAAAAGCATTCGACTTCTATTTCCTTTTTTTCTTGCTGACCATGGTATCGATAATGCTCGCTTTTAAACTATTGCTTTTTTGGTATAGCTTTTATAGTGGAGATTTCTTTATTCCAATTCATTACAGAAAGAGGGAAATGAAAATGCCCCATAGACCCCATATATCTTAGAGAACTGCGTGGAGAAAACGTAGGGAATACAAATATTTGAAAGTGTGTTTGCGGTATACAGTCTGTAACAGTTACAGAAATGGATAGACTGATGGTTACCAAATATAAATCGTTAATTCTTGATGAAGCTTCTATGAATATAAGATTCATAATGATGGCAAGAGAAACATATGAAAATATTTCACCGAAACATATAACTCCAAAAGTTATCAACAAATTCAAAGGAAAACTGGCATTCAGTTCTTCGAAATTATTCATAAACTGTCAATAATTAGAAAGTTATCGATAAAAATTCTTCGACTGGACTAAGCAATCAATTTCGTAAAGATCTAAGCAGATTGTTAATTAGCGAAATGCTTTCGAATTTTCGTTTACTTTGATTAACACAAGAATGTTAGAAAATTCTTAAGAAAAATTTTCTTTAAAATATTTTCAAAGAAATTAAATATTTTATACTTATAGGTTCTTCGTCGATACCTCCATGCTCATGGGCCAATTTGCCCTGTGCACAACCTATGCCCTTTTTGTTCTACAAACATTTGGATTCTTCGAACAGTATACAGGTGGACTCTATATCGGACTCAAAAGATATGTATACTGCTTCCTTTTGATGATACCGTGTATATTTATTGTGTTCCTTGGAAACTGGAAAATTGTTGCAGGTTTTGCTGCATTTGCTAATATTATTCTCATTTTTCCCATCTTCATATTCCTTTCCTACGTTAATGGTGCCCAGAGTCCTTCGAATGATTTGGTAGCCGTAGGAGATCTATATCAGTTCCCCAAAGTGTTTGGACCCATCTTGTTTGCCCTAGAAGCAGTAGCAGTGGTAAGTGCAGTTTTTCTTGAATTCAATTCGGCTTTTTTTTTATGAAATAGACATTCAAATCAGAGCTTGATATGTGAACGATATAAATATTGTAAAACTCACACTTTATTTTTACTAATAAGAGCCTTACATCTTGAGTTCTACTATACTCTCAGATGTTTAATACTAATACGAAACTAGAGTCTAGTAAGCTTTTGAGTGTGGTGAATTAGTTTCTATGTCGAAAATATATTTTTTCTTCTTCATTTCATTTTTATTTCTTGTAGCATATAAGAAGGATTCAGAGATAATTTTTAATATTAATATATAGTTTGTCGATTTAATATGTTCGAGAATTGAAGGTTTATTACTAAATAAAATTGTTCCTTTGAATCTACATTCATCTTCTAACAGTTTCCCGGCATATGCTATGAGGCATTCGTGACATATAATTTCATACAGGGTGTTTCAGGTATACAGACATTTCTAGAGGAGTTTATGATAGTGACTAATATTCATCTATTCTATGGCCGTTCATCTGGTAGTGCAGCTAAAGCCCGAAGACTCTATCTTGCCGCTTTTTCAAGCAAAGATATTCCTTTAGAGAAATGTTTTGTTTCCATTGACCGTTCGTTACTTGAAACTAGATGGTTTAGACCAGCCAAATTAATTTTTTGACCAGATCGGTTTGTCAGGACACTCAGAAAGATAGAACTTATTCTTATTGAAGTCCATAACAATCCAAGAAGGCTATCTCTACAGGCTGGCGCATCATATTAGACTGTTTCGAGAGTTTTGCATAGGTAACAGTTCTACCCTTACCATTTCTAGAGAATTCAAGCCCTTGAAGCTGAATATCTACTACAAACATGTGCTGAAAATACCAAATTTTGCTGAATATATTGTTTGGGCCATTGATCGTAGCCACCAAAACAAGCTTTTTATCAATGTTCGAGCCGGTTGGTATGATGGCCGAGTACTTGGCTAGTAATTCTACCTAACAGATTGAATTATCTAGCATACCTTGACTTCCTGCGGAACACTGGTTTTACCAATGATGTGCCTTGTTGGAATAGAACAAAATTGTAGTTTATTTATGATGATACTCTCTCTCAATTGGGACTAATAGTGAGGACTCTTTTGAATCAAGCATATCCCTATAGATAGATTTGTAGAGGCGGTCTCCACGATCCCTCGATATGAATCCCCTCGACTTCATTGTCTGGGGGCATTTGAAAAGCCTAGTATTCTCCCAATCTGGTGCTAGCTCACATTTTGAATGGATGTAAGGAAATGAAAAATGTAAGAAGATTTCGTTTGTTGCTTCTTTTTTCATTATCATCATCTATCCTCCTTCTTCAATTTCGTCATAGTCATATCTACCTAACAGACAGTGTACTTGGGTGCTTGCGGGAGCAATCTCCTCAAGGGCCTCTTTTCAACTGTTGAAAGAGATGATGAGCATAATTTACTGTTTCGATTTACTCTTTCCCACCTTTTAAGCCTGGTCGGACTGGTCAACAGTCACAGCTTTCGGCGTTTCCTCTCAAGGTCATATTTAAGAACTCTAACTTCATCACTAGTGATTGGCGTTGTCCAAATATAATCAGAGTCAATTTCAACACATTTCAAAAGTCCACAAGCTTGGTTTTTTTGTAGTCTGATGGGTCCTTGGGCACACACCCGGGGTAAACTTTCCTCTTCGCCTTCTCAACCTTCTTCAGACTCAATTGACGTACACGAACGATATTGTTGGCTGTTATCAGCCACTTCCTGGTCTTAAGTGCCTTTAACTACCTAAAAACTTATGGGTAAGACAGAAAAGAGCCTCTACAATAGTTTTAGAAGTCTCTTCAAGAAATAGCGAAGCTGCCCTGACGACATTGACATCCGACTCCTGCACGTCACTTACAGTGCATGAATATTGCTTCATCATTACCAAGCTGGGAGAAAAGAAAGTTAACCATCTAATCTGGGTACCTTAATACTCGGGCATGGAGGGCAGTGAAGAGGCAGACTCATTGGCCACTCCAGAAGCAGGCTTAGAATTCACCGCATGAAACTCTAAGCTCGTTATACCCTTGGAGACATCAGGAATGGAAAATAACCGGTAATTGAACCTGAAAGTACGAGAGCACTGGGTGAATCTCTCAGGTCTCAGACACTCTCGACTTGCCATCTGTGGATCTGGCACTACGCGAGACAAGGTTTTCCTAGAACTCTCCAGACTGTACCTGAGAGTTCAAAGTGTCATATTTACGGGGCCCTGTCGCCTCTGAAATAACTGCAATAAGTTACAAGAATTATATAGCCTATGTGAAGAAGAATGGAAAACGTTTTGTGCAGGTTCCCAGCTGGGGTCACAGACAGGCTGGAGAAACTAGGATCTAACGAGATGAATACTGAGCTTATTAAGCTCTCACCCTCCAAGCTTATATCCTTTACAAAAAAGATATAGCTCGTGGGTGAAACTTAGGACAGAGTGTGCCATAACCGACCACTAGGTTAAAGTGGCTGTGATTATTGATATCCTACCGCGTCCACAGCTTAGCACTGAAACTGGTTTCGTGGGAAAGCTTATGGTCCCCCCACCTTCTTCAAGTGGTCCGACTCCACTGTATCTTTTCATTGCTTCAGAATAACAACAAAAGATATTCAAATATAACTTTCGGTGCACACTTCTGAGTAATCTTTTTTGATTACACAATTGTTACAAGTGAATTACTGGCAACTGAGTCCGGACTGGTCTATTCGATATAAAATATTCCTTTTTTTTCATTTGGTGAAAATATCCATATTTCTGAACGAAAGCGCTGATTAAATTCATATTGAAATTCATAGAAATGTTGACTTAGTGAGCGAAGAGACCGGCATACAGATTTAACTATGTTTAAAAAATTAAAGTTTTTCTCGTGTGTTCGTTTTGCGGAGTTCCTACGTGAATTAAAATGAATAGAGCACGAAAGGAACATACATAAATCATTAAAACATTTCAAGTTCCGAAAAAAATTGTCACGAATTGTCTTTGATTCATGAAAGCTCATTTTCGTCTGAGGTATTCTAATTTTTTGCATCCCCTTCGGATATTCCAAATTAAATTATATGGATTTCAGTGAAAACCAGCTATCTGATAAAAAATATACAAAATGTTCGAATGTATATACTAAGTATTGATTGAACGTATTCAAATATTTCTTTTTGTTTTCCTCCCATTAAAAACAAGGACTGAAAGCTTTTTCTGCTATTATCATGAGCTTTCTAGATCTGATTGTTTCCATTTTAGGTTTCTACGTTCGAGGGAGATCTAAAACACCCCAAAAAGTTTATTGGCAGTTGTGGAGTTTTGAATATTGGAATGTTCTTAGTCACAAGTGTTTATATATTAGTGGGATGTCTTGGATACTGGAGATTTGGGGAGGCTTCCGTTGGAAGTTTTCTGAATGATATGCCTCTCAACGATACGTAAGATTTATTTCCTTTGATATAATAGTTTGACTTGCTATGAATTGAATTGATATATTTTCATTATTTTTTTACCAAGCGTATTCCAGAGCGTTAATATAATTGCCCAACAATATTGTACACCAAGGTTGAGACTTACTCGACAAAGGAAAATAGATAACACTGGTCAATATCTTATCAACGAGTGAACGTGGAAAACGGCCAATGAATTCTAAAGTGTTCGGGGTTTCTGATTGAAATGGGAGGATCAGTTAACACCCATCATGTCAGATTGAAGGCCATTTGAAGGTCAAATCGATAAAATCGGAGAAAATTGACATGTACGTGTTTAAGATCGTTGAGTACGAAACTGTATCCAGTTTATTCGTGCGACCTCTTCTAGAGGTCGTTCAAGGTTATTTCAGAATTATTTCATAAAATTGATTTTTCTAACTGAACTTAACTATTCTGATCCCAAAGAATCTCAGAATGACCTTGAAATAGCCTAGACTAACCATCATGACATGCTACATAGTTCAACTGATTCATGATTCGTACAAAACGGTCTCAATATTAGTATAAATTTTTCGTATTTTCATATTTTGCGGTGATGAATTTTTCCGATTTGACCTCGAAATTACATTAAACCGGGCGTGATGAACATCAACAGAGCTTGTATCTGGCTTCTGTGGCATCCAAAGCTTAATCTTTTGAATTTTTTCATCTGCTCTTAAAATTTCTATTACGTAAAATTTTGAAATGACCTTCAAATAACCTTTACTTACCTTGAGCGGTCATTAAGCAACTTCGCGCGAAGAACTAACCTCAGATTCGTATTTTGCTGCCGTAAAAACATAAATACGAATCTTTTCAGAGGTTTTTGTGATGATTCAATTTAACCTTCAAATCACCTTGAACTTGACGTCGTGGTTTTCATGAGAGCATTTATTTGGATTCAGTGGTATCAAAAACGTACAAGCGAGTATTTGAGATATTTTGTTTGTGTTTTTGATATAAATTAATTATTTTTCAATTTTTCCCATTTCATGAATAATAAATAACAAAAGAACCCTGTTCTTTTACGAGGTTGGTACTCCTCCCCCTCCTTCTTCTCCATCTCTTAAGTGATGGAGCCCCAGGCTTGGGACTGACGTAGCGGAGACTACCACATACTCATCTCCATCTGTTCGGGATCATCTAGTACACGTACATGTATACATATACATATATAGTGAGTTTTACCCCGACGAATTGCCCACATATCTGTTCATGCAATCAAACTGATTTCATGAAAAAATATAAATCCACCACCTGGTAATTAATACCATTGCCAGGCAATGATTCTAATCAAAACATATCCTGGAATAATTATATATTAGGATAACGCTAAATGTTATAAGAATATATCAATCTACCAGAATATATACATACTTTAGCATCATGAGACAATGATATCAATGTACCAACGAGTAGTGTCAGAGGCTTTCTCCCCGGAAAAATCCAGTGTACGGACCATAGTCAAGTAACACTGAATGTTACTCATTAATAGTTTCTTTTGTGTGAAGTGGTGAACGATCGAATAGAATACTGCTCTGAATATAAATATGACAAAATTGTCAGTTAATTATATTACATTTATATAAACAAATAAATAAAATATGAAATGAGATTCTGAGCAGTATAAACTGAAGAGAAAACCTATGACTCTACCTCATTATTTTTTTCGGAAAGAAACCTACGAAGAATATTACAAGATTTGATGACTGTTATCTTTTGTAACTGTTCAAACAAATTTTTCTTCAGACCCAAAATCTCAATACTTTTGTGAAGATTTCTAGGAATAACACCTGTTGTGGAAATAATAATCGGTAGAATAAATATTTTCTTCATTTTCCACATTTTTTAATCTCGTCGCCAAGCATCATATATTTAGAAATTTTTTCATTGTATTTATTTTGTATATTATGTTTGTTGGGTATAGCAATATCAATTATATATGTTATTTGATTTTGTTTATCAGTAAGAATGATATCTGGTCTATTGTGTTTTACAGCTCTGTTGCAAAGAATTGTTTTATCAAAATAAAGTTTATATTTGTCATTTTCACAAATAATCTCAGGTTCATTTTTTGAAATTTTTTCTTTGGGAATTAGGTCATGTTTGATTCCTAGATTAAAATGAATAATATTAGCGACGGCATTATGTATTTCTAAATAATCTGTTGAAGCAAGGACTGAGCAAGATGATAATATATAAAAAACTGTTTCTGAAGAACAGAAACATCTACGGCAAGAATCATCTAAATTTTGTTTGATGATGTGTTTTCTATAATTTCTCGTGAAAACAACCTGATCCTGGATCGCAATTGCCAAGCCTTCATTTTCAGCAAACAATTCTCCAGATACTAACCATTTATTCGATGCAATTTCATCAATATAATCATTTTTCAATTCTTTAGGGTGCTTTCCGTGTAATTCCTTCTTCATCCAACTTTCTCTTTTAGAATTATCATCAAATATATCAAAATCTACCTTTTGCATTGTCAAGTTCAGAGGTGTAAGATTATAATCTGAAGCAACAACAATATCATGTAATTTGGACGTTCTCTGTTTATCATGAAAATGGGAACGTAGATGAAAAATCTGTTTACTATGAAGATTATTCAAATCAGTTAATCCACGACCTCCAAGATGTCTAGGTAGTGTAACTCTCTGAACAGCTGACTTTGGGTGGTGCTTATGATATTTACAGAGCATTTTCCTCGTTTGACATTGCAATTCATTATATATATATATATATATATATATATATATATATATATATATATATATATATATATATATATATATATATATATATAAAAAAGCTAATACCAGTGCCACTGGGAAATGGTAAAGACAAAGATTATATCAAAACTGAAAACTTGTAGAAGCCATACTAGTTCGTATATTTCGCGCGAAGCTACACAATGTTTCTGCATGAAGCGATCCAACAGAAAGCAGATGCTCCAGTACTTGTCTGGCTGTTGACCAGGTGTACATCGTATCCTAATAATGGTTACAAGTGACACGATACATTTCCAATGTATGAAATCTCATAACATAAGCTCAAATTTAAAGTTTAAAGAATAAATAAATGAATAAAATTGTTTCAGAGCTTCCAAGTGGTGCAGAGCATTATACACACTTTCCATATACCTTTCGTACGGTGTACAAGGATTCGTGATGGTGCACATCTTATGGAAAAAGAAACATCGAGGACATGACCAGACGTTCAAGCACATTTTTCGTATAGCAATTGTTGGAATATCAAGTAAGTTAATTAGAAAGTACCCATCTCAGTTCGGTTGAAATAACTGATTTTTTATGAATACGCCATATCTTCTTCCATTCAATCTTGGGACGTTTTTATTAGTGAAAATCAGTAGTCGAATAATGGCGTTAATAATCAAAAACAATCAAACTAAATCGATAAACAAATTGAATTGTAACAACTGCAATGAATTTTACAATTGTAGGACCCATAGAAGTTTCAATATTTGAATAACTGAACACTTATCGAATTCCCATTATGCAAATCATCTCTTCAAAACTTTACATACTAGTTATTGGAAAATAAGTCTTTAGGAAATTTTAGAGATTGATAAGCGCAACGAATTTTAGATGGATAGGATAATTTTCGATATGCTACCCTATATATCAAATCAACAAAAAAAATTTCAATTAAATAGGGGTCCCAAAAATCAATCAACTTTCAACATGTTTCATGCCTCTTTTTTGTATATCAATTTCTTTTCAGCTATCATCATAACTTTTGTGCCATTCATCGTTAGAACTGCTATTTTGGATGCCATGTTTGCTGTGTCTCTTCCTGTTCTTGGAGTTATTCTGCCTGCATTCATGGAATTTTGCGTAGTCTGGCCTACTCATGGTAATAACAGAAATAAGATTTTATGGAAAGATGTTTTTCTAATCGTTCTTGGCTTAGCGAATTGTATAGCAGAACTTTATTTCTGTGCCGAACAACTTATAGAGTTTTTCTCTGTGAGAAGAAAACCCATATTTTGGTAAAACAGGATTTCATTCCACAAAACGACTGGCACACGATTTCTCTGACTATTTTAATGTAACTTCGATTGTTATTTGAATAAGTGAAACTATTTTCTTATGTAAATATGAAATAAACTACAAAAAATATAATAATATTAATAACCTTTTGAAACTTTACTCATAAATCATCATTTTGAAAAAAGGTAGCACTATTCTATATAATACCAATAACTGAAATTTTTTTTCTTCGTGATATTCTTCTACTTGTCAAGTAGTGTCAAAAGCAAAAGTACATAAGCTTTATCTCTGAAGATATCCTTTCAGGGTGTCTCTAACTTTTCAACACATTCCGGACTAGCCTAGCTCAGTAACGAACACCAGTTTGTTTGTTGGAAGAAAAGCCTCGAACCTATTTCAAGGAAATAAAAAACACAAGGTTTAACTTTAATCTACACTTTATTTGAAAAAAAATCGACGACGTTTTGCTGACACAGCAGCTTTATCAAGAATGAAAAACAGAATGAAGAGTATGGTATTATAAACAAATCGTAGAACAAGTTGGATGAATAACAGGAAAATCCACACCGAGCCATTGTACAGTTAGTATGAAAGGTAATAAAACTAATTAAACAAGTTAAGTAGGGTGAGTAATTCACATCTACCTGTTCATTCAAAAGCTTGTCCGAATGTATGTATCTATTTATTTCTAATGCTTCTAGGAGATCTAATTTTGAACTTTTGATTTTATATGTAATATGTCAAAGTTTTTATTGAATGAATGGTTTTCTTTTATTAGGTGGTTTGAATAATTTGAATCAGATTTATTTTTATCGAAGCTACGTTTATGTTCAGATGTTCTTATGCCAAAACTCCTATAGGTCCTACCGATATAAATTTTATCACAAGAACCGCAATTGAGTTTATAGATTCCTGATTTACTTGATTTTTCAACACGAGATTTATTATTTTTAATATGTTTACCTAAGTTATTAGAAGTTTTGAAAGTTATATTAGGATTTTGTTTGACGAGAAAGGATTTAATATTTGTACTTGCAGAACTGCAGAATGTTAAACTGTTGAATATTTTATAGTCTTGATGAATAGGATATACTTCATTTATTGCTTTCTGATACAGTTTTTACGAATGATTAGATCTATCATATCCGGATTATATGAATTATTAATGGCTATATGTTGATGTTTAACTCTTTATTATAATCTTCTACTGGTAAAGGTTAATTGAGTAACCGATGTACCATGCTGTTTAAAGCTGCAACTTTGTGTTGAATTGGATGTAATGAGTAGTTATGTATAATTGTATCAGTATGTGTTGGTTTACGAAAGACCGAAAAAACATGATTATTATTTTGTTTAGTGATTTTAAGTCCAAAAAATTAATGGAATCGTTCTGTTCAATTTCTATAGTGAATTTAATGTTCAAATGGATGGAATTAATGAAATTAAGAAATAAGTCTAATTGACGAGTAGTTCCAATGAAACATACTAAGATGTCGTCAACATATCTATACCAATAAAGAAATTTGGAAATGAGTGGATGTGTATGAATTTTCTGTTCAATATTATTCATAAAAATCTCTACTAAAAGTGGACTCAAAGGAGTTCCCATGATCAAATTATTAATGGCTATATGTTGATGTTTAACTCTTTATTATAATCTTCTACTGGTAAAGGTTAATTGAGTAACCGATGTACCATGCTGTTTAAAGCTGCAACTTTGTGTTGAATTGGATGTAATGAGTAGTTATGTATAATTGTATCAGTATGTGTTGGTTTACGAAAGACCGAAAAACATGATTATTATTTTGTTTAGTGATTTTAAGTCCAAAAAATTAATGGAATCGTTCTGTTCAATTTCTATAGTGAATTTAATGTTCAAATGGATGGAATTAATGAAATTAAGAAATAAGTCTAATTGACGAGTAGTTCCAATGAAACATACTAAGATGTCGTCAACATATCTATACCAATAAAGAAATTTGGAAATGAGTGGATGTGTATGAATTTTCTGTTCAATATTATTCATAAAAATCTCTACTAAAAGTGGACTCAAAGGAGTTCCCATGATCAAACCATTTTCACTACTGTAATAGATGTTGTTGAAAAAATAATAATTTTGTTCAATGCAAACGTCCAACAGATTCAATATTTCTGATTTAATTATGTGGTTAACATGATTTGAATTCAACATGTTTTCGATTAATATTTTGACATCACCTGGAGGAATACTTGGGTATAAATTCTCAACATCAAACGAAATAAGTTTTGCGTTAGGTGGTAGGTTAACGTTTTTATGTTATTTATCAATTCGAAAGAATTTTTATAGAAAATTTTGATTTGAATGAACAATAATTTTAATGATATCTATAAGGTAGTGCGACAATTTCACGGCTGGGGCTGTAACGTAAGATACGACTGGTCTAACGGGGTTATTTACTTTATGCAATTTAATGAGTGAATACAGTTGAGGTGGTTGAGGGTTTGGTAAAATTAATTTGTATTTATCTATTGCTTTAATGAATTTTTTCAAATAAAGTGTAGATTAGAGTTAAACCTTGTGTTTTTATCTCATTTATAACCTGATGTCAATCAAAAACTGCATGATGAAACCTATAAATTGTAAGGTGTGTTTCAAAAGATAGCTAGTTAACAAGAAATAACTAACTGGTTGAACATTATACATAATGAGGCAAATAATTTATTAAGTTCATGTCAAACATAGTTAGATATGGAAATAATTTTCTTGAAATTCTGATTCTATCAATTCTTAGACGAAAATTAAGAATATCTTCATTATTAGCTGAACATTCGTTTGAATAGTATATAGCATAGTTTGATTGAAATTTTTCTGAATCTCCTTGTTTTCGAGCAGAAATAAATTCTGTACCTTTTCATTCAATATTTTGGGAAATCTTCATTTACACTTCATGGCTGCAATACTCACCTATTATGCTCACTTCCACTTAGTGGCGATGTATGGAGTTCTATTGCGGGGAGCTTCTTCTTATAGCTTCCGAGTTTTTCTGCAACAGAAAAGAGTAATTGTGGAGGCTACTTCTACAATAATCTGCAGGGACTTATTCAAAGATCTGAAAATACTTACCATTCCGGCCTCATATATACTTTCCTGTTTATGCAATATCCATAAAACTGAGGATGAAATCCTGAGGCACTCCCATATCGACCAGTATCAAACAAGACAGCAAGAAAACCTGGCTTAACCAATAGTCTGAATGTCGAAAACTAAAGCAAAGTCGCTGTTTATAGAAAAAAACCCTTTACTTGATAGAAGAATATTTTGATTCCATGATTGAATAGTTCCATTGTTTGTTACCAATGTATATTTTTTGTATCTCGTTTTTTTTTTCATTGGTTTCATTTATTTTTGTGGTTTTTATATATGACTTGCTTTGTAAACATTTGAAAGCCAATAAATTATATTACATGCGTTAACTAGCTAATTTCTGAAGTATGACCTTCAAGGGGATTACTTTAGCCGCCTTTCTGGACATGGACGATGCAGAAATTAAATCGACTATCTGCGGATTGACATCTAACATGTACAAGGAAGACAAATGATGACTACTCTGTTTGTGGAGACGACGACCACAAGGCTAAATTTCCCCTTGTTATGGAATCTTGTGGTTAGTAGACTATTAGTCAACCTGAACTGATTCGACTTCAATACCCAAGAACACGCTGACGATAAAGTGTTGGTTGTACAAAGAAACACAGGAGTGCCAATCATTACCACAACTTTAAGAAAAAAGGGGAAATATACGAAGAAAATCTTGTGGAGGCATAATTTCGAACAGCACCCCGAACAAAGATTTTCTTGCAGTGGAAATTGAAAATGCGAATGAAAAAAGTATCTAAAATGCAGGAAATACGCTGAAAGAGAAAAATAAATGAAAGACAAAACACGAGAAGAGACAGCAATATAGTTCCTCAGCAAGAGAAGAAGAATAAATTCGTTGTGGCCACTGCCTGAAGTGGATTCCTGATCAGTGCATAGAAATAGACGAGGACGAAGATAATTCTATTTCCGCATTCGCCGATCCTGTATAGATCGGATCTGATTCTTACAATAAATCAGCTCAACTAATAAAAGTTGCCACCAACGGTTTGTGGATCTTTCAACAGCCTACGATAGAGTTCCAGTTCAGAATTGGTGGAAGGTTCTCGAGAATTCTCCAATAAACAACACCCTTATAAATGCAGTCAAGCAGATGTACCACCAATCGACCTCTAGGATCAAATTGGGGAGAAACCTGCCGGCGAAATTTGATGCTACCAAAGGACTTCGACAGGGGTGCTGCCTGTCCCCCACATTGTTCAAGATATATCTGAACCAAGCACTAAAAAAATTGAGGAGGTCATGTGGTGAGATGGGTTTTCAACTAGATGATAACAACAATCTCTACACTCTGCACTTCGCAGATGAGAAGGTTGTCAAAGTCCAAGACAAGGAAGATCTGTAATTCATGGCAAAGCGTCGCTTCAAGGAATATGGAGACTGGGGAATGGCAGTAAACTAGACAAAAACGAAATACTTATGCGTTGGAGGAAAAAGAGAAGACTTGCAGTTAGAGGATGGAGAAAATATAAGAGCTTGCGATGACTATGTTTACCTGGGAACCAAGGAGGAAAGAAGCGGATGAACAGAAAGAGGAATAGAGGAGTGAACTGTGAAGAGAAAACAAGTATTAGGGAGCCTGAACTCTATTTTGTGGTTCATGAGCATATCTCGAGAAGAAAAGCGACTCCTCTTCAACATGATTTTCAGAAGTATAGTGCTATACAGATGTGAAACTTGGCAAATCAATCAAAAATTAGAAAGAGGACTCTTGGCATTAGAAATGGACTTCTGGCGAGGATCTGCTAGCAAATCCAGACTCGACAGATTCACAAACGATCGAATAAGAGAAATTATGCAGATCGATACAACAATTAGAGAAGAAATTCAGAGACGGCAACATGTCGAAAGAATGGGTAACAACCGAATCCCAAACAAATAATAAAGTGATCCCCAACAGCAAGAAGGGAAAGGAGAGGACCAGAGACTACAAGGATGGCTAAAGCCATGTCAGAAAGAAATTTATGTCCAGGAGATTGGCAAGACCGAAGAGGCTGGAAATTGGGAATTAATTTGAAAAGGGATATGGCTTATTGCTCTCTACTGTCTGTCTTCATTTACCATTTACCCAAATTTAACACGATGTGAATTCTGGTTCTTCGAAAATTAAAGAAAAACTAGGTAGGTGTCTACCTACGAATCAGCTTCAAACATCAAAAAACTGCACGATACCACCACAGAAAGCCTATGTGCAATTGAAAACGTTGGGCTTCATATTGAAACCTGGAGTCCGAATTATCACACATCGTAACAAAGAAATGCGACCAAGAAACAAAGAAAATCTACGGGCTGTCTCTTAGCCAACCAAAGAAGATCCAAGAATTAGATGAATTGATGAACTTCCTGGAGAAAAGATTCAAAATGAAGATAAGAAAATCGACATTCGAAAATACCGGCAAATCCGTTGTTACCATGCTCAGATTCCAAAATGTAGATACTGTCGTAGAAAGCAGAGCATCTATGGCTGTGAAAAATTCGAAAACATATCAGCCAACGAAAGGAACACTTTCATCTTGAAAAATGGATTATGTACCAATTGCCGAACCTTTCGAAAAAACGAAGTGTGTACAGCAAAAGAACGTGCTTCAAATGTAATAGACCATACCATGCTGCATAGAAGTCAACCCCAAGTCCACACAATGCCAAAAAACAACAAGTCAAGCTCCGATTCACAACAAACTGAAAATACAAGCCATATAGGGGAGAAAACTGCAGTAACATTATAAGCAACTGCCTTTATGAAAATCAAAAACCAGACCGGATCATACCAAATACTGAGAGCACTCATCGACCCTGGTTCGCAAGCGTCATTTATCACCGAGAAGGCAGCCCAAATCCTAGGTCAACCCCGTTTCAAATATCATTCTGGAATCACAGGCCTAGGAAAAGCGAAGCGGGTGTATCCAAGTACAAAATACCCGTAGAAATGCAACCTAGATTCTCGAGTAAATTCAGAAAGACGGCAGAGTCACTTATTCTATCAAAACTCACTAGCACCCTCCCAAGTACTGAGCTAAAATACAACATCGAGTGGAAAGAAATAATGCTAGCAGACCAGACTTACACTTCACCTGGTCCAATCGATATCTTAATTGGTGTTGACATTTACCAAGACATCAAGAATGGGGTGAAAAAATCAAAACCTGGTCTAGCAGCACAAAACACAGAACTACGATGAATTATTTTCGGGAACACAGAACAAAAAGGGCATGAAATTATATGATAACATTTCTTCCATTAAAATGGTGAAGAGAAAACGTCCCGAAAGAAATGTTTTCAGTCATGTGTTAATCGTTGGAATTATGTATTGCCAAGGAATGTTTTTTCAAAGAGATTATTACGAATGTGACCTTTCAACTTCGCTCTTAATAAAATTATTAACTATATTTTTTCACCACAATCTCATCAGCTCCTTTGGTATTCTCTTCGAATCCATAGCGAGGACATAACGCTTTTTCGTTACATGATTATTATGTCCCAGATTAGTTACTGAGTCTTGCAAACTAGTGTAAACCTGTTTACACTGTATCGACTTATTGTATAGATATATCTAAACTTCTATATCCTACATTTAGCATTTTCTTAATGACCTCTTGAAAGCTTCTATTAAAAATTTACGATACGCGGTTCAAGTCTCCTTCTAATTAGAATTCTATTACAGTAAGGCTGCAAGAGCGCTGCGATAAATTAGATCATGATATGTTTATAAGGGCCAAGCACCCAACAGGCCCAATAAAGCCCTAAATACCATTGGGGGATGAGATATCGGGTATAATTAAATTACATCGTTTATCAACGATAAAATAAACATTAATTAGCCGCAGTATAAAGCGTTTAATTAAAGAAAATTTGTTAAAGATAACATTTAATTTCTTAGGGTTCTTTCGAGATTCATTCGGTCTTTTGTACTTCAGAATATTAATTTTATTACAATGGCTTTCCGCTCGTTCAATTCTCCCACTTACTTTCCACGAGATGTTGTTAAAATTAAAATGAAGCTTTCCAGTAGAATCGATATTTTTGTGATGAACCACCTGACCTTCAAGCTGAAAGAAAGAAATTTATATATTTTTTGATAGAAAAGTTAGTAATAGATGAGGACGGTTGATTATTTCAACAGAGGCAATAGTGCATCATGTGACATATCGACAGTCGTTTTTGCAGAATTCTTGTATACAGGGTGTTACGTAATAGTATGTCACAACTTGAGGAGGAAAATCTTCGTGCAATTTAAAGAAAAAGTTCATATAAACATAGTTGTCATGTTTTCTGTACCTCTATCTTAACAGGTGATTTGAATATTGATCTTTTTTTTGTTTTATTTTCAATCATGGAACCCCAACAAGTAAAACCCATTTACAGGGATTATCAAAGTATACAACAAAAACTAATTAATTTAGTATGCCGTCAAACTCAACATCAACAATTGTTCTTAGTAAGCTTACAACTGAATATTACCTTGAAATTTGTTAAAAGCTATAATATTAACTGTTTCTTGAAGCTACTGAAATTTATGCGAAAAATATCTATTCCATTGGAGATTTGTCCTTGCCCTAGTAACATAGAGCAGAGCTTTTCGACGATTGACATAGCTTGCTACATTGAATTGTAAAAAATTGACTAGACAAGAATCAAAATGACTATGTACAATTCGATATAAAAATATTGCATCATACGGCTCCCTCCTATGTTCCACACTCAGTATTTTATGTCTGAATCTCTTCATAGCTGAGTGAGGATAACCTAATATTGCCGAATCTATAATTCAAATTTTTGATGAACTTTTTTTGTACATTTTCAACTCGTTCTGTGTACTTGTGATAAAATGGTGACCATACAGGCGTTTCGTACTGTAAAACACTCCTTACTAAAGAAAAATACAACATAATGAGACCTCTCATCTTTGACACCTTTCGAGATTCTCATAATAAAGCCTAACATTCTGAAACTTTTTGTTCCAATATGTTCTATGCGCTGTTCGAACGACAATTCCGAGTCTGAAATTATACCAAGATCTCTGATTTGTTCTGTTTTACTTATAATATTTCATCCGAAATTTAAGGGTACATTCAAAACATTGTTTTTCTTTGTGAATGTTATATGTTTACATGTATCAACATTCAACATAAAATATCTAGATTCGCAAAAAGGAAATAATCTGTCGAGATCTTCCTGGAGCAGAATAAAATCTTGCACAGATTTAATCAACATGTAGACCTTCAAGTCGTCAGCATAAAGATCATAACGGGCATTTCTAAAACAGGCTGCGATGTCTCTATATATATATATATATATATATATATATATATATATATATATATATATATATATATATATATATATATCGAAAAGCAGAGGCCCCAAGTGCGAACCTTGGGGCACCCCAGATGTTATGCGTACTTTAGCGGATGAAGCCTAAGATACAACAACATACTGATATCGATTAGACTGATATGAACTAATCCAGTTGAGTAGAGTAGCATTAAAACCAAAATCATCTAGAACCTTCATCATAGTTGCGTGGTGATCTTTACCGAAGGCTTTCGCCATATCTGAATAGACAGAGTCAACTTGTAGCTCGTGATCGAAACTTCCTGTTAATTGGTGAATGAAAGGTTTAAAATATGTTGAAACTGACCTCTTTCTATAAAAACCGTGCTGATGCTCGGAAATTTTTGCTCTAGTATGGTGAAATAATTTATCTGTGACAATCAACTTCAAAATCTTTCCAAAGTGACTCAAAATAGAAACCGGTCTATAGTTTTTAATTGCATTTTCCTTACGATCTTTAAAGATAGGTGTTACTTTTGCTACTTTCCACTTGTCTGGAAAGACTCCCTGATAAGAATAAATTGAAAATTATATGAAGTGGCATAACTAATAACTCAGGTAGAGATTTGATGAAAATTAGCGGGATAGAGTTTGGACCTACGCCTTTATGTGTATTGATAGAACTCAATTTTTTTGCTATATCAGAATATAGTATGCCATGCACAGAAATGGAGTCTGCATTGTAATTATTTCTGCTTTTATAAAGGACTTATAGATTTAGATGAACTAGGACAAGAATATTTAAATCTATTTAGTGAAAGTGGATATAAATCAGCTATAAATACCCCCACTAGGGTTCAGGTGAATCACTCGTCCTGCATAGATCACATTTTCATTATCAGTAATATGCCTGAAGATAAGCTCTCTCCTATTATTAGGCGTTCAGGGTTGACCGATTACTACTCTGTCCTTCTAGGCGTCCAATCGGCTGAAAAAATAAATATATCTGATCAAAAGCCCCTCTCAAATTATGATAGACTTATAAATTATCCTAAACTTGAGAATAGGCTGGAGAGGGAAACTTGGGAACAGGTTTATAGTTGTGTGGATCCGAAATCGGTGGCGAATATGTTTATTGATAAACTTGATAATTTTATAGCTTTGTCCACGGTGATAATCAAGACAGAGAAAAAAAGCACAAAACGGAAGCCATGGATAACCAAAGCTCTGATGAGATCGGTATCTATAAGAAATGAATTGTTCAGGAAATTAAAACATAATAAATCTGATGAAGGCATACAAAATGACTATAGAAGATATAGGAATTTATTGAATGATTTAATAAAAAATACAAAGAGTGATTACCTCAAATCAAAGATAGCAGAAAATGGTGATAATGTAAGAGGTTTGTGGTCTTGTATCAATGAATTGGGTGGAAGGAGATAGGAAAAAAACGGTATAAACCGTATCATCACTGAGTCTGGCGGAGAATTTACTAATAAGAACGATATAGCTAATTGATTGAACCTACGACTAAGGAAGTTGAAGGACTAATAAAGGGTTTGAAATATGGTCAGCATGGATTGAGACCTGAGACAATAAAGAGAATGATGAAATATATCAGTGAGCCAATAAAGTATTTCCTCAACCTGTGCTTGGAAAAAGGAGAATTTCCAACAATATTCAAGGTGGCCATCATCAAACCAATTCTTAAAGCTGGAGATCAAACAAAATCCTGCAATTATAGACCAATATCAATTATTTCCGTTCTCGGTAAGATATTCGAGAAGCTGTTGAAGGTGAGAATTGTTGGCTATTTAGATAAATACAAGTTATTGTCCAAAAAGCAATGTGGATTTCGAACTGGAAAATCGACGAAGACTGCAATGACCCAAATATTGAGTAAGATATATGATGCATATACGTTGATTTGTTGAAAACTTTCGACTCAATCTCACACAATGATCTTTTGGGGACTTTAGAGAATATTGAAATTCATGGTTCGGCTTATAAAATGATGAAAAGCTACCTGAATAATAGAAAACAAGTAGTAGAGATTAATGAATGCCGGAGTGACGAGTGGGTGCCACAGGGCACAGTTTTTGGCCCTGTATTGTTTTCTGTATTCATTAATGGCATATTTTACTTACCAACATCAGTAGAGATTTTTTCCTTCGCTGACGATTCCACAGTATTCTATAAAGACTAATTGGTTCCACTTGAAACAAGAGAGATTTCTCTAAATTTCTAAAATTCTTCAGAGCAAAATTTCTCAACTTTAATATAGAAAAAACTTTTCTTATGCCACATGGTAACTACAAAACAAGACGACCTGAATGGAACTGTTTGAATATTCAGATGGAGAGTGAGGAAATCGAGTTGAAAAGGATGAATAAAGTGAGATAACTTGGAGTAATAATTGATCCTCACTAACGTTGGGATGCACAAATGAACTACTTGGTTATCGAGTTGAGAGCTCTTCTTCCTCTGTTCAAGATGTGTAAACGTTTTTGTGAAATACATCAGTTTGGAGTCCTGTACTTTGCCCTCGTAGAGTTAATACTGGGCTATGGCATCGCGGTGGGGATTTGAAGAAAGTGCACACTTGAAAATTCAAAAAAGATTAATGAAAATGATATACTCCAAAACTGATACTTACCCTTCTGACGAACTTTATTCTGAGACCCGTATCCTGGATTTGAGACAGTCATTTTAGAAGTGGAAATGTGAGAGACTCAATTCCTCATGATCACAAGACCAGATACGCAGAGAATACTCACATGATTCCTCGAACACGGAAAATTGTTGGTCAAAGATGCTTCACATATTTAGCACCGAAAACTTTCAATGTTTTGCCACAACAATTGAGATGCTTAACTTCCTTGAAACGTTTCAAGAAATGCATCATGAGGTGGTCTTCTCCAACACTCGATCTTACACATCAAAATTGATGGATTCGAAAAATGCAGTTTGAATTATTTTCATTTTTATATAAAACGTCATGGATGAACTTTTACTAGATTTTATTTTAGTTTAAATCGGATCGGGTTGGTTATAAATTTCGACTCAAGTCTGTATCTCTATTTCTCTATTTATTTTTGTAGATATATAGGCTCATGAAGCTCTGTAATTGTTGTTTAAGGATTCAGGACAAGGATTAATCATTTCCTGATTCGCAATGATTGAATCAATGTATCCTATATTTAGGTATTATTCATATTTGAATTTGGGAGGCTTTTACTTGGTAAAATCTCATTATCAATAATAAAAACAAGTACTGTGTTTTAAGGAATTTTACTTAATAATTGCGATTCGTAACGCGTTTCACTACACCGTAGCTTCTTCAGACGAATGAATATACAGAAAAATATAAATGAGAATATAACTACAAATGTTCTTGAGTAATTAAAAGCTTATTGGTTGCTTCTTCTTAAGTGGTTACTTATGACAGGTATATCCAATAAAATTAAGGAATAGATTGCTCCCCGAAAAGATTCAATAGAGGTGAAGGGCTTAAATCGACTTGTTCATCGATGAGTCTACCTGAGTGTTTGTATTTATTGATTTCTAAAGTTTCCCAAAGATCTACCTTCCAATATTTATTATCTGTATGCAAAATTTCAAACTGTGGGTCAAAAGAATGATTATTTTGTAAGTAATGATTCGCGTAATTTGAATCTGATTTTTATTTGAAAACTGCGTTTATGTTCCGATATTCTAATATTAAAATTTCCATATGTTCCACCAATGTAGAAATTATCACAGTCATTGCAATTCAATCTATAAACACCTGATTTATTGTCTTAACCTGGTTTGGTTTTATTATTTTTATATATTTGCCTAAATTATTATTAGTTTGGAAAGATATGTTGAAATTATTGCTACTTAAGAATGATTTCAGTTTCTCACTTGTAATGCCAACGTAGGTTAAGGTGTTGAATTTTGTTTCAATTTATCAACAGGGTAAACTTCATTCAATGCGATTCTACTTTGTTTTCATGTTTCATCATGTCAATACTATCATTAAATCAGATATTCTTTCATTATTAAAAATTTGTTTAGATCAAAATTATTTCCATTTCAATAACAAATATTATACTATTGAAGACGGCTTGATTATAGGCAATCCGTTAAGTCCTTTGTTAGCAGAAATTTTCATGAATAACTTAGAGAAATTAATTCATAATCATCCACTCAGTAAATATTGTTTATACTGGTATCGCTATGTAGACGATATCATTATTTGCTTCACAGGATCAGATAGACAGTTGAAAATTTTCGAAAATCATATAAATTCATTACATCCAAAATTGCATTCACAACCGAAATAGAAAGCAATAATTCGATAAATTTCTTAGACGTAACAATTTCGAATGAAAATGGAAAACATGTTTTCGCAATTTACCATAAGCCGTCACATACAGATATTATAATACATAACTCGTCGTGTCATCCATATCAACATAAAATGTCAGCATTCAATAGTTTTATTCATAGATTGATTAATATCCCGTTATCACCAGAAAATTTCAACAAAGAAGTAAATTTGATTAAACAAATAGCCAAAAATAATGGTTACAATCCCAAACTAATAAATAATATTTTAAATGAAAAACAAAGTAGAATCGCATTGAATGAAGTTTACCCTGTCGATAAATTGAAACAAAAATTCAACACCTTAACCTACGTTGGCATTTCAAGTGAGAAACTGAAATCATTCTTAAGTAGCAATAATTTCAACATAGCAATCCAAACTAATAATAATTTAGGCAAATATATAAAAATAATAAAACCAAACCAGGTAAAAACAATAAATCAGGTGTTTATAGATTGATTTGCTATGACTGTGATAATTTCTACATTGACAGAACACATAGAAATTTTAATATTAGAATATCGGAACATAAACGCAGTTCTTCAAATGAAAAATCAGATTCAAATTACGCGAATCATCTCTTAGAAAATAATCATTCTTTCGACCCATAGTTTGAAATTTTGCATACAGATAATAAATATTGGAAGGTAGATCTTTGGGAAACTTTAGAAATCAATAAATACAAACACTCAGGTAGACTCATCAATGAACAAGTCGATTCAAGCCCTTCACCTCTATTGAATCTTTTCGGGTGCAATCTATTCCTTAATTTTATTGGATATACCTGTCATAAATAACCACTTAAGAAGAAGCAACCCAATAAGCTTTAAATTACTCAAGAACATTTATATTTATATTCTCATTTATATTTTCTGTACATTCATTCGTCTGAAGAAGCTACGGTGTAGTGAAACGCGTTACGAATCGCAATTATTAAGTAAAATTCCTTAAAACACAGTATTTGTTTTTTATTATTATTCATAATCAACCTTCTCAATCCATCTCATTCATGAATTCATTCGGCCATATTGCATTCGTGGACGAACTTTTGGAAAGTAAAGCCGATAAAGCGAAGAAAAGCTCTGAAACTTTCAATTTTCAGGCAGCCTCATTTTATTGATGTTTATTACTACTTGAAACTTTGATAAACTTGATCAAGCTCCTCTGAAAAAGCGCCTCAACTAACGTGTCTAGAAAGGAAGCTGAAGAAGTTCCAAGAAATGTTCCATAATTGAGTGTAGAAGGCAGCGTATAATAAGTTAGTTAACAGCTCTTTCATTACAGCCGAACTGGTATGATCAATACTTTTTCCCCTAAAGTGGAATTAACGCAGAATAGTGCGCTTCTCGCTGTAATCTAGTTGGCAGCAATTCGGTCTTATTACTCATTCATTTTACGTTTTTCAACGCTTCCAGCAATTCCAGAATGCTCATTCGAATCAAGTGCTCATATTCCTCACTAATAACTCAACTTTGTACTAATATAATCAGACATTTTGTTTGTTGGAGGGACTTAATATTGTTGAGATGAAACTTAGAAATATCACCAAATATTAGTACAGCGTGCTCCCCTTTATGATTTAAATTACCACATTTCTCAAGGAAATTTATTGAATTCCTACATTGAAATTTTCGTGTAGATTCGGCAATTTTTCAGGTTCCACACCCAAAGCAAAGCCAGAAGCCTAAGAGAATCTGTTTGTTGTCAGTCTACCGGTCTATTAGCTCATCTGTCTATCCAAAACACATTTCCTCAAGTATTCAATGTGATTATTCTTCTTTCCAAGATATTTTCAAACAACCTTTAGATTTTCAAATTATGAATTCTTTTGTACTTGTATACTGAGTGATTCACCAGTGGCTCGGTGCTCTGTAGCTCGTACACTCTTGAAGATTTCATTTTTGTACGAATGGTATTGTATTGAGAAAGTGAGAATCTACTTCAGCAATTTATTTTGCAGTAAACAAGTTGTCCCAATTTTTTATAAAAAATCTTGGGTGGTTTTTTCATATTGGAAGACAAGATTCAAGAGCGGCCTAAACTCTGCTATAATGCCTTTAACTAATAAGTTTTTTTGGTGAGTAGTTTCGTCACAATATTTTTTTTCCGTAAAAATTCTTGAAGATAGGCTCTCACATCATCGCATGCTCCTTCGGCCAGAGATGATGGATACTTTTTCCTTTCGTTTTCGTATTGCCCAAGGATAGCTTCATTGATGAATTGAAATAGATTATCCTCATGTTATACAGGAGTGACTCAAAAAAATTATTGAATATTGTAATTTTAAAAATAGCATTTTTTCAAATGCCACACCCTGTATTTCATTATTCATGTCAACGCATAAAATATTTTGCTATATTTTTGCAGAAGTAACCTTATCTTTATCTTCGATCATTTTCGAAATATTCGATTATTTGTAAAAATTTTTGATGAAAATTCTACAAACCGTATCAAACTCATCAACATGCATCATTATTCGCACAGAAGTTTTTCTTCTGTAATGATTCAAGTAGTAAAAAATGAAACCTAAACAAGATAATTCTTTTAACGAAAGATAAAATCAAGATGATTGAAACGTAAAAGGAGGTGTGTGTTGACTTTTTTTTTGTGCCTTCTGTCAGGTGTCCGGACATATCATATTATGCATTTCACATGGCGAACTTATCAATGTTTAGTTTTCAAACATTTTCAAAGTGAGGTTTGAACCACATTTCTCAATTGAATGCCATGAAGTTCTCCAAAGAAGAAATGGTTGATATGATTTTTCTTCTGGGTGAGTGTGATAGAAATTCTTAGTTGGCAAGTAGTGTTTATGCACTAAGGTTTCTTCATAAGAGGCATCCTGATGCAAGATGCTTCGAAAAACTTCTAATTAGATTTATCGGAACGGGTACTATCGCTCACAAAAAACATGAAAATGCAAAAACTGCTACAGCTGAAGACAACCAGTTATTAGTTTTGTTGACAGTGACAGAGAACTCATATAAAACCCAAAGAGAGATTAATCTGTTAACAGATATAAGACAAGCGTCCGTTCAGAGAATCTTGAAAGTGAATACATTTCATGCATATCATGTACAGCTGCACCAGGAACCGAACAATCAAGGCTATGAAAATCGAATCGAATCAATTTTTGCAATTGGACAAGTGACAAAGTAGCAAAAATCCAAATATGTTTAGCAGAGTTCTTCTCTCGGACGAGGCAACTTTCCACAAGAATGAGCTTGTAAACAGGCGCAACTTTCATTATTACGCCACGGAAAATCCACACCTCATGAGACAAATAGATCACCAGCATCGTTGGTCCTTGAATGTATGGTCCGCTATAATAAATGGATATCTAATTCGGCCGCACTTCTTCGACGGGCACCTCAATAGTGAAATGTATTTAGATTCTCTGCAAAATCATCTACCAATGTTACTTGCCGAAGTACCAGAGGATATAAGACAAGATTTGTGGTTTCAACAGGATGGATCACCGGCACATTACTCACATCAGGTTAGGGAGCATTTGAATCATGTATTTTCAAACAAATGGATAGGACGTGGTGGTCCTGTTAGATGGCCAGCTAGGTCTCCGGACCTTACAAGTCTAGATTTTTTCTGGTTGAGTTATATTAAGGGCATCGTTTACCAGATTCCTTCTACAATACAGTTGGATATGAGACAGAGAATAGTCGACGCCTTCAGTCAGTTCATCCGCAAATGTTGTCGAGAGTTAAACCGTCTTTCCTCAGAAAGATTGAGTTGTATCTACAAAGAAACGGGCAACATTTCGGACACTCATTGAAATAGTTCAACACATCGTTGATCATCTCACCAAAACCCAATCTATTACGTATTTCATACACGACTACGTTAAAATATCTCCATTGCTCTGATCAAGTATAATGATATGTACTAATAAACTCTTCTTTCGCAACCTCTGATTTTATTATTTTTATATTTTTCGAACGATTGTCAAAATTTTTTCGCAAATTTTTCTTTAAATTAAACAAGATCCACGAAGAAATAATATATGGGCGATGTCAACCCAAATTATTGGGTCCATAATTATTCTAAAACATCTATAGATTATAATCGGCATCACTTGGAAGACTGAACCTGGCCATCGGGGCTCTTTCGATCAAAAATAGAGGGAATTGTTTTGTTGAGTTTGAATATTTAAGGGTTTTTTTGCGATTATACTTCAAAATTGACAAGCAAGAACAAGGAAATGATTATGTTTCATGTTTTTCTGACACACGCCAAAATTATAGATATTTATTGTAACAACAATGATTCAAATTTTGTAAATCTTCTCTTTTCGAAAGAATATATATTTATATATATATATATATATATATATATATATATATATATATATATATATATATTACTTTATTTTTTTTTATTTCGAAAACAGTCGAAGATAAAGATAAGGTTAGTCTTCTGCAAAACTGCAAAAATATGGCACAGTATTTTATGCGTTGACATGAATAATAAAATACAGGATGTAATCAAGATATGATATTTTTAAAATTACAATACATACAATAATTTTTTTGAGTCACTCCTGTATAAAATGAGGATAATCTATTTCAATTCATCAATAGAGCTATCCTTGGGCAATGAGAAAACGAAAGGAAAAAAGGATTCATCTTCTCTGGCCGAAGGAGCATGCGATGATGTGGGAGCCTATTTTCATGAATTCTTACGGAAAAAAAATATTTTGACGAAACTACTCACCAAAAAAGCTATTACTTAAAGCAGAGTTTAGGACGCTCTTGAATCTTCAACAAAAAAGTGGTCTTCCAATCTGAAAAAACCTCCCAAGATTTTTTATAGAAAATTGGGAAACCCTGTTTACTTCAAAATAAATTGCTGAAGTAGATTTTTATTTTCTAAATACAATACCGTTCGAACAAAAATGAAATCTTCAAGAGTGTACGAGCTACAGAGCACCGCGCTGGTTAATCACCCAGTATATTTTTGCATATTTTTATATTTTGATTAAATATTGTGAACGACGTCAAATAAATAATCCCACGAATTTGAAACTTCAAACTTAAAGAAAATTTTCTAATTCGAGTAGGTTTTCGGAAAATCTAATACTGTATAATTAAATATGTTTTAGAACATTATGATAATTTCCGATTAATACCTTTGGTTTCACTACTTTGTATCGATCATTCAATATTGAATTCGTTTTGGAATTTTAATTGACTATTGACTAAAACCTCCGAATATGTATGATATTTCTGGTTACCTAATACTTAATTTGAATAATTCTAAATATTCAGCAATAATTCATTCAGAGATTTATGTCATATAGAAATATTTTATGAAGATAGTTATAGCTGAATAAATATTCTCACCGAAAGTTAGCATTTGTGATAAGAAATTATCAAAAAATCTGGATGGAATTCATGAAAAAATGGTTTTCACGAGATTACATACAAGAGAAGTATTTCTCTGGCCGAATGGAGCATGCGATGTGCCTATTTTCATGAATTCTTACGGAAAAAAATATTGTGACAAAACTACACAGCAAAAAAACTTATTACTTAAAGACATTATAGCAGAGTTTAGGACGCTCTTGAATCTTCAACTAAAAAGTGGTCTTCCAATCTGAAAATACCTCCCAAGTTTTTTTTTTTTTGAATTGGGACACCCTGTTTACTTTAAAATAAATTGTTGAAGTAGATTTTCACTTTCTAAAGACAATACAGTTCGAATCAAAATGCTATCTTCAAGAGTGTACGAGTTACAGAGCACTGCGCCACTGGTGAATCACCCAGTATACATTAGGTTCTTGTCCTGGTACATGAGAGATATCCACAAAAATATGATTCATGTAAGTCAGCTTCATAATAGTTTCCATACAAATTATTGTTCAAGGTGTGAGTACATGAAGTAAAAAAGTGTTCACATGGCATAAATATAATTAGTAGTCAGAAGGTTTAAAGTGTTCAAAGTTAAAACGTATTCATTTCAGAGCCTATTTTAATTAATGAAGGTCCATTCAAAGCGGATTACCGCATACGCCACTGATTCTGAGCTAGCACAAAACTCTGCCGCCTTTCCTAGTTTCGCTTCCCATTATTGTTTTGCGCCATGGCGCATTTATCACCGGAACCTATTTGTAGTTACTCCAATCGGCCGGAGAGTCTTACATTCTGTTAAATAAAAATGTCGTCCAGCTGTCAAATCGATACGAATTACAGACAGATCTTCTGCTCTTTACCTGGGATTTGCGCCAGGCTGCAGGAGCAGGAACATGATTACTCTTCTGGAGCACACACGGTTTCCATCTGTCTCGTGATCGATTGGGTCCCGTTCTCCACAAACAATATGGAATTGCCAGACGAAAGTTTGATGATTGTCCGTACGTGTTGTACTCATTTCTTGAATTTTAGAGAAATGTTTCTTCTCACGAACGAAACCAATTTCGAATGTATGACAAAATCAATCCTTAAATTTCATCTGCAGAAGGTTTACGAATGTCACCGTTTGTTATTCTTTGAAAAATACGAACCACGTATTTTCCATACAATGTTAGCAGAAAGTACAAGGGATGTCTTCAAAATTTTGCACAAAGAGCTAGAAAGAAACAATCGAGAGCTTTCTATTCTGTTCTGTTTTTGGTGTGCCTACCTTCGGATCGTCACTAAGGTTTACCCTTCTGCGTTTGAATTCTCCATTCCAACAAGAATCTGTTGACTGATGTGGTGCTTTAATGAAGAAAACAAAAATTAACTGGACCAGACATTCATGTTGAGATAATTGTCTTTGAAAATTTCAAAAAATTATTGCGCGAGAAAATTCACGGTTTAATTTCATTTTCGAAGTATTTTATCAACTTTGACAATTTGTTGTGGGTGTAGCATAGATCTGAAATTTTGGATTCATATTAACGAGTCATAGAGGTTCATTTTTAGTACGGACAGTTCATTGATGGTGCCCTCTATGACCCACCATGAAAATCATAAAAGACATCCTTCGTATAGATCTGCCATGACATTCTTTCTCTTTTATCATCTCTTTATATAAACGAGAATACAGCATCTGATCCATAACGCAAAAACACTTGAAAATGGATTCTGTTATTCGTTCGTTCATAGATTCGATAAAGTTTGAGACTTTTATCAGTTGTTCAATTTGTGGCCCTGTACTTCTTTGCGCTCCAGCAAATTCTTTTAACCGACAAACAAAATATTTCCCATCTCCATTAAAAGCTTTAAAAAATTGCTTCATAATGTCAAGTTTTACATGAAGTAGTGATAATATAATTCGATCTTGGTTAACTGAAGGTGGATTAATTACATATTGTTTACAAACAACTGCTGACTCTCTCAGAGATCATATTTGTTGAGTCTTATGGTTGTTTTTGCGGTTCCCACAAAAATATAGTTCTTTTGAATTGACACCTGAACTTCTATTACTATCAATGAAAACAAATTATGAAGAAAATTTGCTTTACCCTTATTTTTACGCTTCGTGTCACGATAACTGTTCACTAAGGAGGAAGACTGAGAATGGCACAACTTCATGGCGAAATCCTGTTCTCGAAAAACGCAGAAAAGAAGTTCTGAAACTTTTTAAGCGAGCTAAAAAAATGGGACTACTATCGTTCTACTTTAACGTTGTGTAAAGAATAAATTAGGAGGGGAAATCTACCTCCGTTAGTACAGGGCTACACAGGGTTCTCGACAGAGACCCGGTCGTGCCCATTTAATCTGAACTGTATGCACACGGTCACTGGAAGAGAGACGTTGACGGTTTTTGCAAGAGCACACCTCCCAGATTGTCGGTTTCTTGATATTAGTATCAGCTGTGACACTATGATCCTGAAGGTTCTTGCTGAAAGGCCAAGAAAGGACGAACGCAGGAATGATCATCAAGCCTGGAGCAGTTTGGTGAGCGATTCTCTCATTTAAGCTATTTATGGCTCCTGGGGAGGATAGAATCATGCCTGCCATACTACAACAAGGCGTGGACATCCTACTGCCATATCTCCTTCGGCTCTCTCAGTCGACTCTGGACTTGAACATTATCCCGACCAGCTGGCAGAAGGTAAAGATTTATTACATTCGTAAGATGGATCTTATATTTGTCGTTCTGAAAACCCTGAATAACGTGTTAGATGGAATCATCAGGACTGAGGTGTTATCGCTGAAGCCACTGAGTGAACATCAATACGCCTTTCAAAACGTAAATCAACTAATCTGGCATTTAACAACCTAGTTGGAAGATCACTCAGTCTCTGGACCACGAGGAGACTGCAGCTGCTGACTTCATGGGCATTTGGGGTGCATTTTATCTGGCATCCACTATTTCACTTTGTGGGGCTACGAAAACCAGAGAAGTACCAAATATTATTATGCCAAATTCCAAAGTAATAAGCACCTCCCTGAAAGGGAAGTAGTTAGTTTTGTTGCTGGTAATGACTGCCCTCAGGAAGAACTATTATCCCCCCTGTTGGGGTCCTTGCTGGTTAATGATCTTGCGGAAATAATTGGCACACTGAGTGTTTATGTACAAGAGTAAACTGAATGATATAGTCATTCTTACTGTCGGAGATGACGAAGATGTCTCCATCAGAAAACAGAAGGCTATTTCCGCTATTCCGCATAAATCCCCACAAAACCGTTATTGTACGATTCAGCAGGAAAAAAAGTTTTTGGTTCTTCCCCGATCCTGGATGGAGTGTTTATTCCAGTTGCGGAGGGAGCAAAATACCTGGTTCTACCTGGAAAATACAATACACAAGACTAGATATTCCTTATGGGCATGTCAAATGAGTGTTCTGTGTGTTGTGTTCAGAAACTCTGTTGGTTGTAAGTTTCACCCAATTCCTCGATTTTCGGACGCAAAAAATTCTCAAGCATACAACAGTACCGGTCAGAGTTCACGAAAACTGTGACGCCACACTCTTCAAAAAAGTAAGGCTCAGGGATGCCTATTTTCGATACTGCACACCAAACCGTGACTTTGGGAATGTGGAGGGGTCTTTGGTGAAGCTCTCGGGGTTTTTTTTGTGCCCAGTAGTCGCAAACTGAAAGATGAATTCCTGTGCAACCATGATCTTGTATAGGTGTAATCCGAGATCAGTATGCAAAATTCGTCTCACTAATCAAGCAGAAATCTGAAGAGCATAAGCATGTTTGCGTGCTGAACGCGATGGAGACTGTTCAATCGACGCCCTCAATCGAGCGATGTTTTCAGGGGTTCTAAGGTGACTGGCGGGCTGATTCTCTTTACATTTGGTGTAGATCCTATTGCTCAGAATTTTAGCATCCACGCCAAGGTTGTTTTCCGGTCGGGAACACACTGAGAAGAGTTTAAACCATACTGCGTCGGGATAACAGATTCACTTGTTTTGATAAAGGTCTCAACAACAAACGCGCTAGACTAGATATTCCTTATGGGCATGTCAAATGAGTGTTCTGTTTTGGCGGACTTGCGACTGCTTTCAAGCAGAAATATTTGCCATTGACCATTGTGCTAACCTTTTACATGTGAGAGGATCAACAAATACGTCAATAAAAATCATTACCGATAGCCAAGCTGCACTGAAAACATTGACATCCGATACCTGTACGTCACTTATAGTGCAGGAATATAGTTCCACCCTTGCTAAACTAGAAGAATGGAATCTAGACCTGAGAGTTCTAACTGTCATATTAACGGGGCACTATTGCTTCAGAAATCACCTGAATAAATTAGGATTGATTGAGATTCTTCATATAGACTATGTGAAGAAAAAATAGAATCAATGAAACATGGAATATGCGAGTGCCCAGCAGGAAACAGATTCAGGATGGAGGAACTTGGATCTAACAAACTTAAATGGACTCAGCTTATTGAGCTCTTGTCCACTAAGCTCAGACACTTTAGAAGAAGGATTGAGCCTGTGGGTGAAATTTAGGACTGTGTAGTAGAGGCCGGGCTGCTAGGTAGCCCACACTCATAATCTATAAATTTACTTGTCTTACACGCTTGGACGACACAGCGCCTTCATCAGACAAATACAAAATAGAAACTGAACTAGGTACAACGATTTATATGGAATTTCCGAGTTGAACTGCCCATTAGAAGTAAAGGGTGTGCGTGGCTGACTGCCACTCTTCAAAGGGATGGTAAAAGCACTGTACAAGATATTTAAAAATGATGGCCCTGGTGGTCAACACACATGTTTAGCCTTTCATGGAAATTCCGTATAACTTTCACAAGAGTGACAGGGGTTGTCTGCCTAATTTCTTCTTCAATGGTGGTTTTTAGCTCATCAATGGTCATTGGACGTAATTAAACCCCCCCTTGATATAGCCCCTCAGAAAAAAGTCACAGGAGCTCAAATCAGGGGAGCGCCGGAGCCACTGAACTGTTTCTGTTTAACTGCTCAGGGAACATTTCCTGAAGAATTGATCGTGGTCGACGGGCTATATGCGCAGTAGCGCCATCTTGCCGGAACCAGAAGCTATGTTGGTCGTAGGTTTCACCCAATTTCTCGATTTTCGGACGCAAAAAATTCTCAAGCATACAACAGTACCGGTCAAAGTTCAGGGTAACTGTGACGCCACCCTCTTCAAACAAGTAAGGCCCAGTGATGCCTATTTTCGATACTGCACACCAAACCGTGACTTTTGGGATGTGGGGGGGTCTTTGGTGAAGCTCTCGGGGGTTTTTTGTGCCCAGTAGTCGCATCCTGAAAGATGAATTCCTGTGCAACCATGATCTTGTATGGGTGTAACCCGAGATCAGTATGCAAAATTCATCTCACTAATCAAGCAGAAATCTGAAGAGCAGAAGTATGTTTGCGTGCTGAACGCGATGGAGACTGCTCAATCGACGCCATCAATCGAGCGATGTTTTCAGGGGTTCTAAGGTGACAGGCGGGCTGATTCTCTTTACATTTGGTGTAGATTCTATTGCTCAGAATTTTAGCATCCACGCCAAGGTTGTTTTCCGGTCGGGAACACACTTAGAAGAGTTCTAACTATACTTCTTGCGGAAGGCACGCTGCGTCACGATAACAGATTCACTTGTTTTGATGAAGGTCTCAACAACAAACGCGCGCTGCTCACCCGACCAAGACATGTTTAAGACTGCCAAGTACACGATCCGCCCTTCTAAACGAAACCAGCACCACCACTCTAGCACCTCCCGTTCTTGTGCAGTGGAATTTTGAAAGGTGGAAGTTATCCACGCCCCACCCTGTATTTGGGAAACGGTTTTAGCGATCAACTTCAAATTTTTGAATTAAAGTAAATAAGCAATTCGCAATTGTCTTCACTTCAGCTTGTACCAGGCATCGACTACAACTCTGCGAATTCATAGAGCATGCTGTACTTTCTGATTTGTTTCAATGAAGGGCAGCTTTTTCAATCATTTCTGTCATCTTGGCACGGAAAAATTAACTCAACTTCCTTTTAGTTTAAGGCGAAATGTGTTATTTTTCGGCAGCATACTTTCCGATGTTATTTTATAGGCAGGGTATTCAAAAATCACTGGTTAACTCAATAAAGTTGAATTGTAAGAAATTTTTTTTTATTAAATGCGAGTACCTATTTCTTTTACTCTATTAGAACGGTATTTTGAATTTCCATTGATTGGTATTGTTGGTTTCAACCTTAAAATCAATATAAGGTGACGTGACAGGAAAAATGGAATGAAATTCTGATAGCTAGCGTCTGATGGATTTCCCGAGCAAACGAACCACGCGCGGAACTCAGAGCAGTGACATCAATCTATTACGTCATGCAATTATCAGTATCTAAGTGAACATAAATTGTACAATGATCACAAAATATCAATATTTCATTCAAGTCGTCACTCTGACAAATTATTACTGAATCTTAGTTTCTCATCGTAGATTAAGATTTTCTATAATTGTATCCATCTTAATCTCTACCGTAGATTAGATAATTCACAACTACTCAACATTTGAATAGTAGGGAAACAAACCCAATATTTACAGGTATTGACTCGTTTTCATTATTTTTGCGATCTTATCGAAAATTGTGGATTAGTATCAATTTATTTTAATGCAAAAATCTGAAATTGAATGATAAACCCGTTCCCCAGATACTTCTGATAGGTTGTTTAGCGTGGACACCCTGTATGATAACCATCAAGATGATTACGAGATTGCTGCCAAAGAGAAGATCAAATTTCTTTTCACATGTTCAGACTTCATGTGTCAAATCCTCAAGTATTACTAAACATATAAAGTTGAGACAATAATAATTATTCCAAAATTCGTAGATCAATGACTAATTCTTGCTGACAAGAGATAGTTCTCAAATCTGCCCGCCAGGTACGAGGACATCAAAAGCCGCAATAGTGCAATTTAGCGGGATGCTTGAAAACGAAGCGATAAACTGTAGTTTCATCTTTATTAGGATCTGGCGCATATCGCTATTCAGCATCCTAACCAACTATATCAGAAGAGTCGCCCTCTATGGACCGAAACGATGAACCCGCTACCGGACTTCGAGAATTATTATTCGTTGCTTTTATGGATTTTCCCTTATAACGTTAATAAGAGAAAGGAAGTTTCAAAACCATTCTCGTATAACTTTAGTATTCCAAGTTTCGTATACTGAGAACACAATCCTCATAATAAAATCGGTCATTATTCCATGAAAATTATCAAAAAAAACTAACACAACGCAGTTTCAAATGTGCTTTGAATTTCCTATCTCTGTACAGAAAAGTAATAAATAATTTCCTCTTTGTATTGTTGTAACAACATCAAACGTGCTGAAAATTAGGGAATAAATCTTTTACTTAGCAGGAAAAACTGTTGAGTTTTCTTTCAGCACGCTAGAGAAATGTTTTAGGTACAATTAAACTAAGTGATAAAATTTCAAGCCAGCTTGCAAACCCAGTTACGAGGTTTTCATGACGGAAATACCTCAGCTACCATTCCCACTATATTCACAAGTTCTCTGATCTAACTAGGACCATTAAAATTGAGGTTCTTTATTGATTTAAGTTGATGGAATTTCAGTAACTAGCAAGATATTAATTCATCTATTTATTTATTCGAATGAAGGGGATTTACTCTAAGAAAAATTGATAGATAATATCGATTAATGTCAGAATTTGATGAGGGTCAAAACTCGTTCATAGACTGTAATATGGAGCAACATTCAAAACACTCTATGCCCCTCACGGTCGCTTCTAAAGTGACAGGAAAATTATAGGAAATGGGAGAACCATATTTAATATTTTATATGAATTGGAACAACAGGCATTAACAATCCTGCCTGGCTCGTTGTTGATACTTCCGAAACAGCTAGTCTGTAAGCAAGTATCTTGCTAAAATCACGTCACAACATTTTGAATTAAAACGCCCGATTCCACTCAACCGTCCATCTGTGTCACTTCACTGGCTAACAGTCTGATGTGCATAATCCGGTTATCAGATGATATGTCTTACCGGCTTCCGAACCTTCCCCAGCACTTTCTTTTTCTACCACAGACCTTCAAGCTTATTAGTTCTTGATAATCCTCTTCAATTGTATTTGAAATAATTAAATTATATCAGAATTCTGTTGTGAAAATTAGAGATATATCGTTATCTTAAATATTGTGTATTGACCTATATCAAAAATATAGGTCTTAGGTCAGAGGTTGAGATATAACTTCTATCTGGAGTCCAGAAATCCAGATGAATCCGAAGCTGAAATAGAGGTTTTCCCCCATATACAGCAGTAAAATACAAGAATTTTTTGGAATTTGCACTCCCTAAGTGATTCGAGACTATGACATCTACCTCCTCTTTTTCACCATGATAAGTCTTATTGACTGTATATATATATATATATATATATATATATATATATATATATATATATATATATATATATATATATATATATATATATATATATATATATATATATATATATATATATATATATATATATATATATATATATATATATATATATATATATATATATATATATATATATATATATATATATATATATATATATATATATATATATATATATATATATATTGATAAAAGCATTTGTGACATTGTTTACCATAATTATAATATGTAATTAAATATCTAAGTACAACTACCTCGACTTTTCTTCCAAGATTTCAGTGACAGTTATTGAATTACAGTCTCATTGCTCATATTTCCCTGGGCTTTATCAGTAAAGTATTTTTGTTACATTTCGAGCAACAAAAATTACCATCACAGTGATTGTACGTCTGAAGCTTTGAAATCAATATTTAGGGCCTCAAATGTCGGAAAATGTTAAATATTTCGGAAACTATTTAAGATAGATATAGAAAATGTCTCCACAGGGTAGAAAATTAAACAAATTATAGTGTGTTCTATTTAGATAATCATAACCTTGTTAGGGAGCACCCTGTATAGATAGTCTTAAATATGTTAAGCTTGAATCGTTACAGCACCACATATTACCACATAAAAAATATTTTAATCCGCCGTAAAACAAGGCTAATCTCCTCCCGCGATCGTAGTGAGCCACCCTGTACATAACAGTCACAAGAAAATATTATATATGTTTGAGTTTGCAGTAATCAAATTCTTAGGGGACAGAACCAGCTGATCGTGTTTGTATGTGAAGCTGCCACCATCTTTTGTAACCTAGATGACTTCTCAGTTCCCCTAATGTTGGGGGAGACTGTGGTCACTTCAAAAATAGCTCAGACAGGGACTTTGGGCGTAGGTATGTTCTCTAAGTGTTTCTACCCAGCAAGAACAGTCACTTTAGGTTTTTTCTTCTTTAAAAAAAACAGTAACTTATGCGAGCCTTCTCAGCCATACTTAGCAGAAAAAAAACAAACCATTAAAATTGAGAATTTATTGAATAGTTAATTGTTAGTTATTTTGCAGAAAAATTCACAGCTGATTGCTTGAATCTTATATTTTGAGAAAATTACACCTAGGATATTCCCTATCGTCTGGACAGGCCCTCCACCCCCACCGCATCTTCAGTCCAATGTCAATAACCTTGCAGTTGGTTCAGTGCTTGAGTTGTAACTCGTCCGTTCTGGCACAGTGCTTTCCGTGAAATATCAGTCAGCGTGTTTGCTGTATTGTGGGTGTTCTTCAATTGTTGCGATGTTTGAATTGGAGTAATTGTTTTTGTGTTGTGTGAGTTCTATGTGAAGCTGAATCAGAAAAGATCAACACGGCAAAGAAACGCAAGTATATTGACGATTTTATTCAATATGGGTTTGTTTCCTTGCTTAAAGATAATGTTGATCACCCTCAGTGCGTTATTTGCTATGAAGTATTAAGCCATGACGCAATGAGGCCTAATCGTCTACTGAGACATTTGTCAACCAAACATGCCTCTTTAAAGGACAAACCTAAAGGGTTTTTCGCTGCAAAATTTCAGAATTCAGAGTGCATGAAGTTAGATAGCACTGGATCTGCTGCTCAGTCATCTCTGAAAGTGCTTGAAGCTTCCTATGAATTATCTCTTCTTATTGCTAAGGAAAAGAAAAGTCACACTATTGGTGAAACGCTTGTTGAACCGTGCCTTTCAAAAGCAGCCGATGTTGTCCTTGAAACTGATAGTAGGCAAAAGCTATCACAAATACCACTCTCAAACAACACCATAAAACGCCGAATTGATGATATGGACATTGAAAACCAGGTGGTTGATGCAATAAAAAGATCCCCGTTTTCTGCTATCCAACTTGACGAGAGTACAGACGAAGCACAATGTTCTCATTTGATTGTATATGTTCGTTACATTGAAAATGAAAGAATGAAGGATGAACTGATGTTTTCTATTGAGCTGGTGACCACTACTGAAGCTGTAGATGTGTTGAAAGTAGTATCAGACTTTTTTGAGAAACACGAACTTTCTTGGCAAAAACTTATTGGTGTATGCACAGATGGTGCTTCTTCAATGCACGATTCTCGCTCAGGCTTTGTGCAGTTGGTCAACCAGAAGAATGCGGCCGCGGTTGGGATTCATTATTTTATTCACCGCCAAGCCATGGCAGCAAAAACGCTTCCAAACAAAATCAATGCTGTTTTAAAGCTATGTATTACAGTAGTCAACTACGTAAAGAACAGTGCATTAAATACTCGACTGTTTGAAAGTCTTTGTGAAGATTTAGGTTAGACTACAAAACGCTATTTCATACCAGAAGTACGATGGCTAGAGCAATATATTTGGAAGACTATTCGAGCTCCATGATGAAGTGATTCCGTTTTTGGCACTGCAATAACAAAACGAGCATAGTGCTGAGTTCAAAAACCCAGTAACCAAGTGATTTGGCGTATTTATCAGATTTTTTTGACACGTTTAACAACTTAAAACTAAACTTGAGACTGGAAGGTGCAGACTTGAATATAGTAACACATCGGGATACCATCAAGATGTACGTTGAGAAACTACAACTTTGGATACGTAAAGTAACCCCAGCAACTAATCAAGTTTCAACAAAGTAGTGTCAGTCTCAGAAGAAGCATGTTTCGAGGACGTTTTTGAAGGACCGCAAGTAGGTAAGCCTATTGCTTTACCTTCCTTAAATTGAAAATGTATGTGTGTTACAATGTTAAAATTTGAATCAATAATTATAATCTTAATTTTCATCATACGTAGGAGTCTCCAAATAACCAGAGGTGAGCATGGTACAAAAAAGTAGTCTGTAGTCCAGAAAATTAAAATACCAGAAGGAAGGATTGATTGGGTATTCTAATGTAAGTGCTATTAGGAGGCAGTCTCATACATTCTGATTCTAGTTTCAGGTTCTTTCAAACGGAAATATATTATACTCTACCGTAACGAAAAAAAAATAACACTTTTTTGCTCTGGAACACTAATTAAGCCTCACTTCAAAAACCAGTCTCATCAGACAACAAAAAGCTTCAGTGAAAACGATATTCAGCACCTCAATGTATCAAAGGAATTCTGATAATTGATCCAGCAGAAGCTACCGCGCGGACGTCAATTTCACGCGGGGAGATACAAGTCCTCCTCGTGACAGAAAATCAATGTAGTAATTACTAAGCGATAAACTTTTTGATTGCATCCGTGAAAGTTTTTATCACGTTGTCAGGTCAAATAATAACGGGCGAGTTAGATGTTTGCCATCGGACGCTCGGGAAATAATTCACGAAATTTTTGCACGTGCAACGAATGATCAAGTTAACCGCGACGAATCGAATCTGGGGGTAAACACATCGAATAGCAATTTCGATAGCGATTGTTGATATGCCACCGTTATCGAAAAGTTACGGAAATTATTGATAAAACTCAGTGTAGGCATAGCAAAATTGTAAACTTTCTCTCTCATTTCCTAACGAAGCCCAGTTTTTCAGGAATGAGGATTTTAATGATTTTGTTGATAACGAAACTATTTCAACTTCAATGTGAAATTAATATGAGCAACAACAGCTTATAGTCCAGTCAAAATAGACATTTGACCTAGCCAAAATTCGCATAGAGCTGAAAATTTGCAGAGACGTTAAATACATCATTATAAATGAAATGTCAAAAATCCCTCTCGATCCAACTTCTGCAAAAAATTTTATTGAAGGTCAAACATGCAAAATTTAGGTTTTTTCCATTTTTCTCCAAAACGGTAAGTTTTATCGTAAAAATGAATCAGACAAAAATTGTAGATCATATTATTTTCTACAAAAATGGTTCAGTCACTTTTTCTATTACAACTCACTATTCGTGATATATCGCGGTTTTAACTATTAGAAAATTCATATTTTACATAATATACACACGTTTCCGCACCACCTATGAGGTAATGTACCTACTTGGCGCATTTTTTTTAACGTGGTTTCCCCAGTAGGTATACTCCACGATCTATTGTAATAAAAAAAGCTCGATCAGATCATATCCTATTGACTGAGAGAATGGTAATATTGCTAATAATTAAAGTGGAATAGGTTTTTTTTTCTAAATATTATTATATTAGATAACTGTCTGATTCTACGTCGACAATTATTTCTTCGTCTTCATTTTCTTCTTGTAGAATTTCTATTCGCTGTTCTAAGAAAAGGGATGCTTCAACTGTCTCCTCATTAATATCATAAATATTTTCATCTGTCATATTTTCTTCAATATTGGAGCAAGTCTGACCCTGACAGTTGATGCATACTGGCGAACAAAATAATCCCACTTTTCGACCGCCACAATTCTTACTACAATCTGTCTTGCAGTTACAAAAAATAGTATTAAGCAGTTTTTCTGGAGCAGGCGGGAGTAAAGTTTGAATTGGCTCCAAATAATTGTCTGTTAATTTCCAACCCCATTCTTCTGGGTCCAGCTCATTGCCTAGCCACACTTGAACTTGATAATACACACGATACAAGTGTTTAAAGGCAGAAGCAGATGTTGGAGGCAGACAGGACAACTGTACTGTTTTATTGTTCCAATCAGATTTTACAAACCTCAAATATCTATAATTGTCTATGGAATCATTTTTTTTGGAGCACCATACATTGCAAGAAGGAAACGAATTCCATTTGTAACGATGTCGTGTGGAGGAGAACCAATCTTTGTAAATACTTCTCCATTCCAGTCCATTACCTTTTAAATTTGACTATAACCAAAATTGATCACTGGCATGCTTTTCAAATTTCCATACATATTCTTCCGCACATCCACATCAACATCAAATTGCTGCTTATAACAGTATGATACATGGACTCACCACGATATCAATATCAGACTATAATTTCTTGAAAGAGCTGAATATTACTAAACAAATGGCGATCAATAAAGATTATGATTCTAGTATGATTAACAGAATGCTTCCTCGTAAACAATTTCAACATGCAATCCATAAGTTCTCTCTATTGTTGAAGGGAATAATCAAAAATATAATATATAAACTCAAACCCAGTCTTCATTGAAAGTCTTTCTTCTCATGTCCTAATTAGAATATTGCCAGAACGGATAACTCTATCACAGTGGTGCTCAAACGGTCGATCAAAGGTGCTTTTTGAGTAGATCACGAGAAGAAAAAAATTTTAATAAGTAGGTAACTAAACTACAAAAATTTATTACGTAATAAAATAACACTCTGCTAGCGGCAAAAGTCGGCTTTATCAAAGGAACGCGCGGTACTTGTCAAAGAAGAGCCGCGTTTTTTATTCTTGCCGCTTTTCTAGAAATTTTGGCCGGCGCGTGTGACGGAAACATTCAAGACTTTCGTTCATTGCGCCTGCAGGAATTGGAGTCGTTCTGAATTGTAACTTGAAGGCAATGCTACGTCGATACAAAGTTTATTATTAAATAGTACAAAATGAGTGCAGCGAAGAAATCTAGAACGTATCATTTCAATAACAATTGGAAGGAAGAATTTTTCTTTCGTATGGTGAAGGATAAGTGCATTTGTCTTATTTGTCGTGCGTTAGTTGCAATACCTAAGCGTGATAACTTGGAGAGACATCATAAAACGGTTCCTAAAAACTATGAAAAGGATTTCACGCCATAGATTGAATTAAGAAAACGAAAGGTACGTGATTTGATATCTTTGAAAAAAGAACAAACCATGCCAAACAATCAAAAGCTGATTGCGTTAATTAAAATATCTCATATATTGGCGAAACCATTCGAAGATGGATCGGTTATGAAGGAGGCATTTATTGAAGCGAGTGAGACTTCATTTGAAGATTTTAAAAATTGAACAGAAATCTTGTCTGCTATTAGAGAGTTTCAGTTATCTCGCCCAACTGTCACAAGGCGTAGTGAAGTCATGAGTCAGAACATGGCAGATAAAGTAAAGCATGATATCAAATGTACATACTTTTCTTGACATGTTGGCTAAGGAAAAATTTTTGACAACCATTCCTCTGAAGGGGAAGACCCGTGGCGAAGATATATATGACGTTTTCTTCAATTTTGTAAAAAACAACAAGCTACCAATATATAAATTAGTGTGCATTACAACCGATAGAGCACCAGCAATGTCTGGAAACAAAAACGGTTATGTGGCATTGTGTCGAGCTAATGAAGATTTCCCTTCATTTTTTTTTCATTTCATTGCATTATACATCAACAAAATTTTTGTTCAAAAGTTTCAAACACGGAGGAAATTATGGGCATTGCAACAGGAATTGTGAATTCCATCCGTGCACGTAGCTTGCAACGGCGGCTCTTCAAGTTGCAGTTGGAAGAAAGGGAGTCAGCTGAACACACTGATTCAGTTCTTCACTTGGACGTCAGGTGGTTGAGTCACGGAAAATTCCTAGAAAGGTTTCAAGAATTATTGCCCGAAATAACAGCTTTTCTAGACGAACGAGGTGATGACACTCAGATGTTGAAAAACGAAAAATGGCTGACTCATTTGGCATTTTTGACTGACATCACAATGCACTTGAACACAGTGGTTACGTATCATCTTATGAAAAGTATGCTGAGGACATGCAGTGCCACGCTTCAACATCCAAAGTCACTCCTTAGTTAAGTTTAACACCATATGTAACTCTTCTGTTTTGTAACAAGAAATCAACTAGCAATTTTGAATGACTATGAGTTTTTTCATTGATATTATAGAGAAGAACCTAACTAAACCTAACCCAAACCTTGACTAAAATAATGTACATTGTGCGGAAAGCTAATATCTGTATATTCTACGGTAAACCCTATCTAGGTAGGTATATAGGTAGGGTGTATCGTGTATGTACGACAACCCTGCATCACACATACTTGCAGCCTCTCAGAGCCGATCGTAAGTAGTCTAAAAATATTGAGGTAGATCGCCAGCAGTTCAAGTTTGAGCACCTCTGCTCTACCACATGTAACAAACTAGGGCCAGCCCTGTAATTTTTTTCCATTTGTAATATTTTGATGAAATTAGGAAATCGAATAGGAGACAACATTTTGAATTTGATAACATCAATATGTTCGACATTTCGTTTCCGGTTATGACGTAACCAATTTTCGATTTTCTAATGGGCTTATTTCATCGTCCGGCATAACCGGAAACGAAATGTCAAACATATAAATGTTATCAAATTCAAAATGTTGTCTTCTATCAGAATTCTTAATTACATCAAAATACTCAAATCGAAAAAAATTTACAGGGGTGGCCCTAGTTTCAGTCACAATCGGTATAGGCCAGGTGTAAACTGTAAACCTAAAATTCATAAAGGAAAAAATCAAATTTCTATAAATTTTTCTGTGGAAATTTATATAGTTAAAACTTTTAGAAATTTCAATATTATTATGTCTGTGTATAAATGAAGTTTTGATAAACGAAAATCCGATTCTCACAATACAAATCATCTCAAAGTAGAAACCCGAATAATTTTGATATTTTACTCAGTGAAATTAATAAACTTAACCTATGGGAACCATTGGAAATCAATGAAACAATTCCGAAATTTTCTTAAAGCCAATAAGATCTAAATTTGTCACCATGACTTAATCTTTTCAGATCTCAAAAAGCACATTATTCTTTTAAATGTCATACTTACCTGAAAAAGCAAAAATGTGGTGAAACGCGTCATAAGTTTGTCAATATATTGAAAATTTGAAGATCTATGTTTTATTCAATTGAAAATTGTGATTCATTTGTATATTCAAGCTTAAATTCTTTTTGTTTTTCAAAATTCGTGTACATGCATTTTTTGGGTTTCTTAGTAACGACTTATTAGAACGTTCCTTAGAACCTTCAGCAAGTTAAATCGACAGTGATGAATTAAAAGGAAGTATTTTTTGCTCTCTCTTTCAACCCATGTTTTTCCATTTCCGAATGAAGTGACCAAAGAAGTTTTATAGAAGTTTTCGGAGGCATCCGACCGAAAGACCTTGTCTGGAACTTTTTAATAAATCTGACGCTTCCTCAAGAAATTTTCATGAACTAGAGAACATTTGCTAAACGTTGTTTCATATTATTCCTTTATGATAAAATGGCATGTTCAACATCTTTATATTATGGAACATATGAAACAGGGCAATGTTGAAGTTTTATATCAGCATAAGATTTATAAACGAACCAGACAGCTTGCCAGGTATTCTTTTGTAAAACTTGGAAATGGGAATTGCATTGACATTCGTAGCACTTTAGTAGATAAAGTTTTCTCTCTGACAGTACATATTTGCGACACCGTAAAATCATCATAAAAACGAATGAAAATCGACAAAGTCTACCATTCCAGGCTATGATTGGCCATTTGATACGATTACAGGGATTGAAACACGAATTTAATATCGACGATTCGGAATGACAAAGCTGAAATTATTTTATATCTCAATAATGATAACATGCGAAATTTATCCTCATTTTATTATTTGAATATAATCACAATGCTATATTGTCTCCTTCGAAAAAATTCTTTTGGGAAGCCACCAGCGCTGGAGACGTCATATCCATTCAGATACTGGAATAGGCTTCAGCTAATCGGTTGTATTTGAACTCCTAATACGAGTTCCCTTGAGGTGATTTTTATTTCTCGGAAAGAAGGAAAAGGCACAAGGGCTTGAGTCTAGTGAATAATTTATTTATAATAAAAAACAAGTACTGTGTTTTAAGGAATTTTACTTAATAATTGCGATTCGTAACGCGTTTCACTACACCGTAGCTTCTTCAGACGAATGATTATGCAGAAAAATATAAATGAGAATATAACTATAAATGTTCTTGAGTATTTAAAAGCTTATTGGTTGCTTCTTCTTGAGTGGTTATTTATGACAGGTATATCCAATAAAATTAAGGAATAGATTGCTCCCCGAAAAGATTCAATAGAGGTGAAGGGCTTAAATCGACTTGTTCATTGATGAGTCTACCTGAGTGTTTGTATTTATTTATTTCTAAAGTTTCCCAAAGATCTACCTTCCAATATTTATTATCTGTATGCAAAATTTCAAACTGTGGGTCGAAAGAATGATTATTTTCTAAGAGATGATTCGCGTAATTTGAATCTGATTTTTTATTTGAAAAACTGCGTTTATGTTCCCATATTCTAATATTAAAATTTCTATGTGTTCTACCACTGTAGAAATTATCACAGTCATTGCAATTCAATGGATAAACACCTGATTTATTGTTTTTACCTGGTTTGGTTTTATTATTTTTATATATTTGCCTAAATTATTATTATTTGGAAAGCTATGTTGAAATTATTGCTACTTAAAAATGATTTCAGTTTCTCACTTGTAATGCCAACGTAGGTTAAGGTGTTGAATTTTTGTTTCAATTTATCGACAGGGTAAACTTCATTCAATGCGATTCTACTTTGTTTTTATTTAAAATATTATTTATTAGTTTGGGATTGTAACCATTATTTTTGGCTATTTGTTTAATCAAATTTAGTTCTTTGTTGAAATTTTCTGGTGATAGCGGGATGTTAATCAATCTATGAATAAAACTATTGAATGCTGACATTTTATGTTGATATGGATGACACGACGAGTTATGTATTATAATATCTGTATATGACGGCTTATGGTAAATTGCGAAAACATGTTTTCCATTTTCATTCGAAATTGTTACGTCTAAGAAATTTATCGAATTATTGCTTTTCTTTTCGGTTGTGAATGCAATTTTGGATGTAATGAATTTATATGATTTTCGAAAATTTTCAACTGTCTATCTGTTCCTGTGAAGCAAATAATGATATCGTCTACATAGCGATACCAGTATAAACAATATTTACTGAGTGGATGATTATGAATTAATTTCTCTGAGTTATTCATGAAGATTTCTGCTAACAAAGGACTTAACGGATTGCCCATAATCAAGCCGTCTTCAATAGTATAATATTTGTAATTGAAATGGAAATAATTTTGATCTAAACAAATTTTTAATAATGAAAGAATATCTGATTTAATGATAGTATTGACATGATTACTTTCTAATAATTCTTCAACTAAGTAATACGTATCTTTTGGAGGAATGTTGGGAAATAGATTCTTAACATCGAAAGAAATAAGTTTGGAATTAGGTGGTATAGTGGTATCTTTGATATTGGCAATAAGTTCTTATGAATTTTTGACCGAAAATTCAGATTTAAAATTGCAATGTTTTATTAGCAAGTCGTTGAGGAATTTTGAAAGTTTGAACGAAGGTGCCGTTACATAAGAAACAACAGGTCTAATAGGGTAATTAAGTTTATGAAGTTTTATCAACGAATATAATTCGGGGGATTGTGGATTGGAGTCAATGAATTTATATTTTTCTTGGTCTGTAATTAATGATTTTGCTGTCGAAATTATGTTTTTAACAACTTTCTGAAATTTTGCGGTAGGATCCTTAGTTGATGTTATATAGTTTCCGGCTGTTAAGAATTCTTCAGTTTTAGAAATATAATCGGTTTTACTAATCGCAATGAAGGTGTTACCTTTATCTGCTTTAGTGAATACTAAATCGTTCTTGGTACTATTTTCACGAATTGTTTTTATTATCTTATAATCGGAATTGCAATGAGGTGATAATTTCAAAAAGTCTTCTTTGATGATTTTTGCTGTTTGATGTTTGGCTAAAATATTATCTTTGGAGTTTTTGAGAATAATTTCGGAGTCTATGCCTAACTGTTCAAAATTAGTTTTATTATGTTTCGGGGAGCAATCTATTCCTTAATTTTATTGGATATACCTGTCATAAATAACCACTTAAGAAGAAGCAACCAATAAGCTTTTAATTACTCAAGAACATTTATAGTTATATTCTCATTTATATTTTTCTGCATAATCATTCGTCTGAAGAAGCTACGGTGTAGTGAAACGCGTTACGAATCGCAATTATTAAGTAAAATTCCTTAAAACACAGTACTTGTTTTTATTATTGATAATGGAATTTAACCAAGTAAAAGCCTCCCAAATTCAAAAAAAATTTATTTATTTATTTATTTATTTATATGCGCACATGTTTTACATTGTGCACACTGTAATATACGATACAACCCATTTGAAAACTGTACTGGTTTTGTTTCTAATTTTATCTAAAATTGGAGAAATATTTCAATTCTACTAGAACTAAGAAATTAAACTAATGAAGTTTAATGAGATTCAATTATAGAATGGCTAGTTGAAAGAAAATTACAATTGACACTACCTATTAATACCTAGTTCAGAGACCCTTAATCTCAGTGTGTGAGATCTTCGTCTAGAACCTACGTCCTAGATATAGCCTTAGGAATAATACTCATCACTTCATTCAACTAGCTTTATTACAAGATAAATATCAAAATCACAGTAACTGATTAATAAATTACTAACTATTATTAGGAACTAATACAAAAAACTTAACTAAAAACTTAACGAATTACAATAAAAAAGGAGTCTCAGACGAGATTTATTCAAATTACATAGTACAAATTCTCAATTTAAAACAATCTGAGCTTTTCAACAAATTGAAAATCAATGATAGAGCTCAGTCAACAATTAACGAAGATAGAGAAGAAGAATTTGATCATTAAAAGAAACACTTACCTTTTTTGGAATGATATTAATTCCCACGATGATTGGATTTGGTGTTTTACATCAGTTTTCTGGTATTTCTGTATCTTACAGCTTACAGGTTATTTGATTGGCTGAATATCGTTTGCAAGGTGACTGCCCTAGTAGGCAAGACTAGTTCCTTACGACGTGGTTCCCCCAGTCGTGAAATATTAAGGTTTGGCATAAAGATGACTCAGAATATCTTGACGGTGAAAAAAAATCAATAACAATACCATATCTCCCGAATATATATTTTTAAGATGAACAGAATGAATTTGACTTACCCTTGAAATAGCAGATATCAATCTAGATTAATTTAACAAAAGAAAATTCAAAATTTCTCTACTTGCTAATTGAATCGGTTGTCGAGGAAATCCGGCAAAATTACTGACTACTTATAACGCCTCAGACGATTGGAATTTATCCAGAAAATCAAAGAATACTTAATTTCTATTACTGAAAATTCTTCACTCCAATCGCAACAACAACTCCAACAAAATTACAAACGATTCCGAAGATTTCTAAATGGAAAAGAGAGAATCTAATGAATTCCGAACTTATATAGACTCAGTTCTATAAAAAAACCATTGATGTTCAAAAAAATTAATAAAAAGATTCAACTATGACAGATGCAGAATTGTCTGAACAATAATAAAAAACAAGAACTGTGTTTTAAGGAATTTTACTTAATAATTGCGATTCGTAACGCGTTTCACTACACCGTAGCTTCTTCAGACGAATGAATATACAGAAAAATATAAATGAGAATATAACTATAAATGTTCCTGAGTAATTAAAAGCTTATTGGGTTGCTTATTCTTAAGTGGTTATTTATGACAGGTATATCCAATAAAATTAAGGAATAGATTGCTCCCCGAAAAGATTCAATAGAGGTGAAGGGCTTAAATCTACTTGTTCATTGATGAGTCTACCTGAGTGTTTGTATTTATTAATTTCTAAAGTTTCCCAAAGATCTACCTTCCAATATTTATTATCTGTATGCAAAATTTCAAACTGTGGGTCGAAAGAATGATTATTTTCTAAGAGATGATTCGCGTAATTTGAATCTGATTTTTTATTTGAAAAACTGCGTTTGTGTTCCGATATTCTAATATTAAAATTTCTATGTGTTCTACCAATGTAGAAATTATCACAGTCATTGCAATTCAATCGATAAACACCTGACTTATTGTTTTTACCTGGTTTGGTTTTATTATTTTTATATATTTGCCTAAATTATTATTAGTTTGAAAGCTATGTTGAAATTATTGCTACTTAAGAATAATTTCAGTTTCTCACTTGTAATGCCAACGTAGGTTAAGGTATTGAATTTTTGTTTCAATTTATCGACAGGGTAAACTTCATTCAATGCGATTCTACTTTGTTTTTATTTAAAATATTATTTATTAGTTTGGGATTGTAACCATTATTTTTGGCTATTTGTTTAATCAAATTTAGTTCTTTGTTGAAATTTTCTGGTGATAACGGGATGTTAATCAATCTATGAATAAAACTATTGAATGCTGACATTTTATGTTGATATGGATGACACGACGAGTTATGTATTATAATATCTCTATGTGACGGCTTATGGTAAATTGCGAAAACATGTTTTCCATTTTCATTCGAAATTGTTACGTCTCAGACATTTATTGAATTATTGCTTTCTATTTCGGTTGTGAATGCAATTTTTGGATGTAATGAATTTATATGATTTTCTAAAATTTTCAACTGTCTATCTGTTCCTGTGAAGCAAATAATGATATCGTCTACATAGCGATACCAGTATAAACAATATTTACTGAGTGGATGATTATGAATTAATTTCTCTAAGTTATTCGTGAATATTTCTGCTAACAGAGGACTTAACGGATTGCCCATAATCAAGCCGTCTTCAATAGTATAATATTTGTTATTGAAATGGAAATAATTTTGATCTAAACAAATTTGTAATAATAAAAGAATATCTGATTTAATGATAGTATTGACATGATTCTTTTCTAATAATTCTTCAACTAAGTAATATTTATATATTATATATTTAGGCAAATATATAAAAATAATAAAACCAAACCAGGTAAAAACAATAAATCAGGTGTTTATCGATTGAATTGCATTGACTGTGATAATTTCTACATTGGTAGAACACATAGAAATTTTAATATTAGAATATCGGAACACAAACGCAGTTTTTCAAATAAAAAATCAGATTCAAATTACGCGAATCATCTCTTACAAAATAATCATTCTTTCGACCCACAGTTTGAAATTTTGCATACAGATAATAAATATTGGAAGGTAGATCTTTGGGAAACTTTAGAAATTAATAAATACAAACACTCAGGTAGACTCATCAATGAACAAGTAGATTTAAGCCCTTCACCTCTATTGAATCTTTTCGGGGAGCAATCTATTCCTTAATTTTATTGGATATACCTGTCATAAATAACCACTTAAGAATAAGCAACCCAATAAGCTTTCAATTACTCAGGAACATTTATAGTTATATTCTCATTTATATTTTTCTGTATATTCATTCGTCTGAAGAAGCTACGGTGTAGTGAAACGCGTTACGAATCGCAATTATTAAGTAAAATTCCTTAAAACACAGTACTTGTTTTTTATTATTGATAATGGAATTTTACCAAGTAAAAGCCTCCCAAATTCAAATTGTCTGAACCCCAAGATAAGATTACACGTCAAGAAAATGATGGATCAATTTTAGATGGTACTATCAGTGAATCCGTTGAGGGCAATAGGACCAATTTAATTTATCAAATTACTGATCCAAGAAATTCTCCATTCATTCGACGAAGTTCTACACCTCGAAGAACTCCTACTTATCTTGAAGATTATGAACACCATTAGTTCAAGGGTGGGGGTGAATGTGGTGAATTAGATATTGTTAAACTAGATTCCACTTGAATATTGTTTCTTAGTTGTCATTCTGACATGAGTTATTTAATCGGAACATTCAGATGTACGCTTGTTCTTCTAGTTTAATAATGCCTCGTTGAAGGTCAATTTGTTCATTCTTCCCACTGATGGTTACTAGTGAAGGCCCCTAAAGATAGGCTATTATTTCCCATATTTGATGAACAACGGTTTGTGTATTCGAGCAAATTCTTATATTTTATTTAAAATACATGCAACTAGTCTGGGTGTACAGTTTTCGATGCAGCACTCTGTAGATTTTAATAGGTATTATAAGTTTTTAGATTCTCTTAAGAAAATGAAAGATGAACATCAATAAAGAAGAACTTTATTCGATATGTGCTGCTCTTGAATTTTAATAATTCGGTCCGAATCTCAATCTTCCAAAAATCTAGCGATGTAACTAAAATCTTTCATAAATGCAATTCTTTCATAAAACTCGAAGAATCTTTCAGCTAATAGCATAAGAGAGAAGAAATTTCATGAAATCTTCATAAAAATAAAAGGCAATACACAAATTTCAAGTCTGGAACAGCAGGTTATGATAAATTGTCCGTTTTCATCACCGATTTCATATTTGGTTTGAAGTGTTCTTATAATTTAATTCCATAGAAAGATCCATTCATTCCAGTTGGATTTTCGTTTTTTCTTTGCCCCAGGATTCACATTTGCCCGAAGTTGAAGTAGTTTTCTCGTTCAGAAAATCACATCAGTGGAAATAGGTAGCGAATCCATTAAAATGCAGAATGCATTCTTGGAAAATGCATTGAGCACGGGCTAGGTCAGGCGTTCATTTAAATTTATGAAAACATACTAGCAGACGCGAAAAAATGCACCAGCAACCGTCGTTTTTACTAATTCATGAGATTTCAAGCTGAATTTTTTTATAATTGCGCATAAACTACATTCGATGAATTGAAATTTTAGTTCTCGTTGTCAGAGCTTAGGCGAAGGAAATTATTCGTCTGAAATTTCTAATGTTAACCCAAAATATATTCTGGATGAACTGAAGTGAACGTTAACATTTAGTTTATAGGAATTGCGCTGATTTTGTAGTATGAGTGTATACCTGGTCTTTTATAATTTTTTTTGTACAGACCACAACTCGCGGAAGATTAATTCGACGTAAATTTGTTATTATCAACACCGGATAAAAAATTATTGACAAACAATTACTGAAAATTACAACATTGTTTCCTCAATCAGAAGAGAAAAGATGCTGATTGTTAAGTTGATTTGAAGAAGAGTTAATATATATATATATATATATATATATATATATATATATATATATATATATATATATATATATATATATATATATATATAGGGTTTCACCCCGACGAGTTACCTATATATCTGTTCATGCAATCAAACTGATTTCATGAAAAATATAAATATATATATATATATATATATATATATATATATATATATATATATATATATATATATATATATATATATATATATATAGGGGTTTCACCCGACGAGTTACCCATATATCTGTTCATGCAATCAAACTGATTTCATGAAAAATATAAATCCACCACCCGGTAATCAATACCATTGCCAGGCAATGATTATAATCAAAACATATTCTGAAATAATTATATATTAGGATAACGTTAAATGTTATGAGAATATATCAATCTACCAGAATTTATACATACTATAACATCATCAGACAATGATATCAATGTACCAACGAGTAGTGTCAGAGGCTTTCTCCCCGGAAAAATCCAGTGTACGGACCTTAGTCAAGTAACACTGAATGTTACTCATTGATAATTTCCTTTGTGTGAAGTGGTGAACGATCGAAAAGAATGCTGCTCTGAATATAAATATGACAAAATTGTCAGTTAATTATACTACATTTATATAAACAAATAAATAAAATATGAAATGAGATTCTGAGCAGTATAAACTAAAGAGAAAACCTATGACTCTACCTCATTATTTTTTTCGGAAAGAAACCTACGAACAAGATTTGAAGACTGTTATCTTTTGTAACTGTTCAAACAAATTTTCTTCAGACCCAAAATCTCAATACTTTTGTGAAGATTTCTAGGAATAACATCTGTTGTGGAAATAATAATCGGCAGAATAAAAATTTTTCCACTTTCCACATATTTTTAATCTCGTCGCCAAGCATCATATATTTAGAAATTTTTTCATTGTATTTATTTTGTATATTATGTGTGTCGGGTATAGCAATATCAATTATATGTTATTTGATTCTGTTTATCAGTAAGAATGATATCTGATCTATTGTGTTTTACAGCTCTGTTGCAAAGAATTGTTTTATCAAAATAAAGTTTATATTTTTCATTTTCACAAATAATCTCAGGTTCATATTTGTAAAATTTTTTTCTTTTGGGAATTAGGTCATCTTTAATTCCTAGATTAAAATGAATAATTTTAGCGACGGCATTATGTCTTTCTAAATAATCTGTTGAAGCAAGGACTGAGCAAGATGATAATATATGAAAAACTGTTTCTGAAGAACAGAAACATCTACGGCAAGAATCATCTATATTTTGTTTGATGATGTGTTTTCTATAATTTCTCGTGAAAACAACCTGATCCTGGATCGCAATTGCCAAGGCTTCTGTTTCAGCAAACAATTCTCCAGAAACTAACCATTTATTCGATGCAATTTCATCAATATAATCATTTTTCAATTCTTGAAGGTGCTTTCCGTGTAATTCCTTCTGCATCCAACTTTCTCTTTTAGAATTATCATCAAATATATCAAAATCTACCTTTTGCATTGTCAAGTTCAGAGGTGTAAGATTATAATCTGAAGCAACAACAATATCATGTAATTTAGACGTTCTCTGTTTATCATGAAAATGGGAACGTAGATGAAAAATCTGTTTACTATGAAGATTATTCAAATCAGTTAATCCACGACCTCCAAGAAGTCTAGGTAGTGTAACTCTCTGAACAGCTGACTTTGGGTGATGCTTATGATATTTACAAAGCATTTTCCTTGGTTGACATTGTAATTCATTTAGATCAGTTTTAGACCATTTAATAATTCCAAAAGAAGATGTAAGAATAGGAACTGCATAGGAGTTGATAGCTCTGAAAAGGTTTTTACTAGTTAAATGACTGTTGATGATAATTCTAAGTCTTTTGTAATATGAACTTCTAATATTTTCTTTAGTGCTGCTATGATTAATTGTCTTCTCTTGACAAAATCCAAGATATTTATATGTATCTCCTTGATGCATTGGCTCGATTTCGATATTGTAAATCTTTATATAATCAGAGGTGATCTTTCCTTTTTCAATAGAAAGGTTTTTCACATTTTGGAAGCCCAAATTTCATATGAATATCATTGGAATAGTTGAAAGTAATCTCAAGTAGACTTTTTAATTGAGGTCTGGTTCCGGCATACAACTTAATATCATCTAAATAAAATAAGTGACTTAATTTGAATTCAGTTGATAGACTCTTTATTTTGAAGCCGAAACTAGTAGCATTTAATTCATGAGATAATGGATTAAGGCAAAGACAAAACCAAAAAGCACTTAAAGAATCACCTTGAAAAATGCCTCTTTTGATTGGAATTACTTCGGATTTTAACGATTGTTTTGAAATATTTAAATGAAGATTGGTTCTCCAATTTTTCATGACAGATTCAAAAAAAAGACGAAGTGTCTCATCAATTTTATAAATTTCCAAAATTTCTTGAAGCCATGAATGGGGAGAACTATCAAAAGCCTTTCGGTAATCAATGAAGGCTGTATGAATATTTCTCTTCTTAGTTTGAGCTTGATTCAAAGCAACAGAATCAATTACAAGTTCCTCTTTAGTACCAAGGTGTTTTTTCTACATCCTTTTCGTTGTTCGGACAGAATATTATAATTCTCCAAATGTGCATAAATTTCTTGGGTAATACATGCAGTTAGAATTTTATATATTGTTGGAAGGCAAGTAATTGGTCTATATTGAGACGATTCAATAGTATTAGCACTTTTCGGTTTTAAATAAGTAATTCCTTGTGTGAAAAATGAAGGAGTAACTGAGGAGTTCTTTATTATAAATGAAAAATATTCAGCCAATTTTTCATGAACGCAAGAGAATTTCTTGAACCAAAAGTTATGAATACCATCAACACCTGGAGATTTCCAATTTTTTGTGTGTTTATTAACTGATGTTATATCTTCGTTTGAAAATTTTTCAAATTGTATGCATTCTATTTCAGAAAATCGAGACCTCTCATTTAAAATCCAACTTGCATTGGAATTGTGTTGCCTTGTCACTGCCCAAATTGAAGACCAATAATCTGTTAGAATATCAATTTTAGTAACTCCATTTCCAGAAATATTTTCATTTGAACCTGAAATAACTTTGAAGAAATGTTTTTCATTATTTTTGAATAGTTTGTTTTGAAAATTTCTATCTGAATTTATTTTATATTCACGTAGTCTAATGGAGTATACTGAAAGTTTTTTTTAAGTATCGATGTATTCTATCAGTTGTCCATAATTTATCTCATTATTTTTTGGGTTTTATTTTTTAGGAATATGTTTCCAATATGTGCCATAATTTTTTTGATCGATTTCCTCTGGAATATTGAGTCAATCTTCCTAAATCACACCTGATACAAGAAATTTTACCTTCTAATCTTTTTTGCCATATATATATATATATATATATATATATATATATATATATATATATATATATATATATATATATATATATACTCGTTGGTACATTGATATCATTGTCTGATATGTATATATTCTGGTAGATTGATATATTCTCATAACATTTAATGTTATCCTAATATATAATTACTCCAGGATATGTTTTGATTATAATCATTGCCTGGCAATTGTATTAATTACCGGGTGGTGGATTTATATTCTTTCATGAAATCAGTTTGATATGGGCAACTCGTCGGGGTAAAACCCTATATATATATATATATATATATATATATATATATATATATATATATATATATATATATATATATATATATATATATATATATATATATATATATTGAAAAGAGAGGATTTACAAAATTTGAGTAATTATATTTACAATAAATGCTTATATCTATAATTTTGATGTGTGTTAAAGAAAAAAAACAAGTGTGAGCTCAGAAAATGTAACAGGGGAACCATACCATCTCGTATATGATTCAATAAACGAGTGAAAAAACCTGAGGGAAAAACTCGTTTCCCTGTCGCTATTGCACTAGCAATAGCTTGTCAATATGTTGTGGTAATGTCGTGTGTACATAAAGAGTACCAAAGATTTTTCTGCTCAGCCGCTTCATTCTCTCTTGCATTCCATGATTTCCAAACGAAGACAAGGGTGACAAGAGGGGGTTTGGGAAAGGAATATGTAACAATGGAAAGAGAAAACCAGCAGAAAAATATTTCAACAATTATACTTCTTATATGTCTAAACAAATCTGAGAAAAGATTTTACATAGCAAGCATGTTTTAAAATCATTATGGACCCAATAATCTGGGTTGACATCGCCCATATATTATTTCTTCGTGGAACTTGATTTGAAGAAAAATTTGCAAAAAAAAAAAGGTTTGACAGTCGTTCGAACAATATGACAAACGTAATAATAAAATAATGAAATTTACTAATAACGAAATTTTTCATGATTGGATTAGTAGCTTGCTCTTCAGTACTTCAATTCCAGTAGTAGTTGATGGTGTAACGAGTGCATCCTTTCAGGTGAATGCAGTGAATACCCCAGGGCTTCATACTCTCGTCAACTCTTTTTATGTGGCAGATTAATGATCTGAAAAAGAATGTAATCTATTACGCTCCACCGACAATATACTGTTGGGATTTGAGAATGACTGTACTGAGGTGTCCTCATTTCTTGTCAGCGTCATATAACTGCTGCTGAGTCACATCGACAAAGATACGAACAGAGCACGTCACTTAATTCAGAGTAGAGACATATGAACATGGTCAATTTTAACGCGAACAAAACGCAATTAACAACGTTCTCCAGAAAAGTCTCTGCTGGAGAACCTCCTCTAACCATGCAAGAACATCTGATTTCCTCAGAAACGAACATGCATCTGCTCGGCATCACAGCTAAGTCTGCTTCAACCAAACCCAGTTTTCTTTTCAGGGCTAAGCAGTTCCTCACACCATCATAGCTCTTGCTTCCATAAAAATCACAGGTGCGAACTGATCAGGAATAATCTTCCAATGCTTTTGGATGATTCCGAAATTCTGTCATCATTAGAACACCTCCCATCACTCGGAAAATCCGACCATATTGTTTTAATCTCCAAACTTCAGTTGTCAACATCTGAGCTTCCTCCTCAGTCTGCACGCATAACCATAAAAATTATTGACTACTTAAAAAGGAATCATATTCTGATCAATATCGACTGGGAACGCATTCTGCCTGTTCATGATATTGACGTTAAATGGAGCACTTTTAGTGACACTTTTTTCCAAATTATAGAAAATAACAAGAAAATCAAACACAATCCAACAAAACCATGAATAACCTCAGATATTCTGCGCGTTTTGAGATTCAAGCGAAGTTTGTGACAAAGGTTTCAGAAAAGCAAGTTGGAGAACGATTTTATACGTCATCGAAGATTCTCGGAGGAGCTCTCATCCCATGTTCGTTGGTTTGAAGCACAGTTTGAGGATCAATTGGTCGAGTCCAGGGATACCAAAAAGTTTTATAAATATGTGCGTAATGCTCTGAATAGCACAATATCCTTCCCAGTGGTCCGCAACACCAACGGAGATTTGGCTTCTGGCCGTTTGGAATCGGCGACAATATTAGTCGTCGTTTTCGAAAACTTTTTCTAAGGAGCCGGATGGCTCGATGCCACAAATTGGTTGACCGGCATGCGGTGCGAGTATTACTGAAGTAATTATGGAGCCTGCAAAATAGAAAGTCTTCTTGTCAAACTCAAGTCTTCATATGCACCTGGTCCAGATGGATTTTCAGCCTCTCTATTCAAGTCATGTGCCACATCTATCAGTGCTCCTCCTAGTAAAAAGATGCAACTTTCACTGCCATCTGGTGTCCTGCCCACTCCTTGGTTAAGAGCTTCTGTAAAGCCTATTTTTAAAATGGGTGATAACTACGATCCTTCGAATTATAGGCCTATCAGTCTTACTTCTACGGTCCTTAAAACTTTCGAAAGAATTCTTTCTGAGGAGCTGATCAAATTCATGATCACCTATTCTGTTATTCCTGACCAACAGCATGGTTTTGTGCCGGGTCGATCTATAATCGCCAACTTGCTTCAATGCCTCAATGATTGAACCCAGTCCCTGAAAGAATTCCTGTAGACATTGTTTATTTGGATTTTACCCGTGCCTTTGGTTTCCAGGAAGCGCCTCCTACATAAACTTGAACATTTCGGCGTTCGAGGTCCGTTATTACGCTGGGTAGAAGCATTTCTTACTGATATTAAATTCGCTGTTAGGGTGGGTACTGATACTTCTTCTTTTCAGCCAGTTCTAAGTGATGTTCCCCAAAGGTCCGTTTTTGGCCCTCTTCTGTTTTATTGTATGTCTTTGGCATTCCCAGCTTATTGGTCTCCCAAAATGCAGCCTTCGCAGACGACTCTAAATAATTCAGTGTTGCCACAGATTCCAATAATACACTTGAAGAGGACCTCAAAATCATGGAAGCTCGGTGTGCTGATTGGATGTTGCCTCTCAACATTGTCAAGTGCCGCGTGTTGCACCTCGGCTCGAATAATCTTAAGCGTCAATGTGTCATTGCTGGTAGTGTAGTTGAGAGCTGTTCTTCACATGTTAAGCTGAGTGTTGCTACCGGGATGGGGTCACACACACGATGGAAACACTGACGGTTAACACAAACACTCTTTGTAAACGTAAATTTAAAATGAAATAAAAACACGCGGTTCGTTGGTAAACAACGGCGGTTTGGCAATATGGTCGGGGGCGTGGGTACGGAAAGCCGGCTCGTGGGAACGCATGCTGCAGCCGGTTTTCTAAGACAGTGTGACTTCGAAGAGGTCGTTGAAGAGAAAAGAGTCTCCGAAATGCACGGATATTTAAACCCTCGGTCCAGGTAGGCCCAGAGTACGTTCTGTGCCTAGCCTGTTCGATGGGCGTACTAGGCGATCTGTGATTAAGAAAGCGTGGTTAACACGGTAACACGCTTATTCGGAGGGGCCTAGAGCGATCTATGGTGAGATACCGTAGTGGAAACGGTAACAGTAGTGACCTTTCCTGGACATCTCATGTAATGCATACAACTAGTAAAGCCAAACGAAGCTTATTTCTCATTCACAAATGCACAAATCACCTTCGAGGACACAATCTCAAACTAGCAAGATAAAGATTTTTCACGAGATTCCGGGAAAACTTCTTGAGTAACAGAGTGTTCAGCTGCTGGAATCGCCTGAACTCAGATGCGATGAGCGCTCCATTCATCAACGGCTTCAGAAATCGATTTAACGGCTGGAGAAGCAATGGATTTGTTTAACGTTTGTCTTTTCTCTATTTTTCTAGTACTTAATTTAATTTTAATTAATTTTGAGTTATAAAGGATTTATATCCTCCACTCTTTATTTTTTTACTATAATAATAATAATGTTGTCAACTTACATACCACACAGATCAAAAATCACAGAGAATTCTCCTCTGCAGAAGCTTGCACTTCTGATCTCCATAGAGTGGTATCGTTGGCTGATAAGGGATATACACCTCTGAATATTCTTACCATTGACGACCTGCTGAATCTACCGTTCCTATCAGATACTGAAAAACAAAAGCAATTGTCAAGAAAGGAATTGCATGGACATCACCATGAGATTAATCAACCACACATCGACAAAGAAGCTTCCAACAAATGGTTGATGAAAGGAGAACTAATCGCGGAAACAGAAGGCTTCCTTATGGCTATTTAAGACCAAGTCATCGCTACCAACAACTACAAAAAAATTATAATTAAGGACGGAACATTACAAACAGATAAATGCAGAAAATGCCATATAAAATCGGAGACTATACATCATATTACGTCCGGATGCGAACAACTGGCTAATACGGACTATCTTCACAGGTATAATCAAGTATGTAACATTATCCACCAGAAACTTGCACACAAGTACGGACTTCTGAATGCCCCCCAGCCATATTACAGGTATCAACCGGCGCCCGTATTGGAAAATGACTCTATGAGATTATACTAAGATAGGCCTGTTATCACTGACAGAATGAAGACGAATAATAGGCCGGTGTATGATAGGAGAGCCAGAACAGCAATGCTGGTGTATGTCGCCATACCGAATAATAACAACGTGTTGAACAAGATCCAGGAGGAAAAGTGCAAATACACAGACCTTGCTATTGAGATCAAGCAGATGTGACACATCGATAAAATAGTATTCATAAGAATACCTATATAGAAATGCAAAAGCCGTAATTCTTAATACATAGTTAGGAAATTAATGTCAAGTATATTGTAATCGAGCTTATTCCCTCTGATTGCTGAATTTGGGAAAGTTAAATTATATCCAGCTAACAGCTGAGATAGTTCATAAGTCCACGATAATAAATAATAATAATGTTTAGGGCTCTGCACCCAAACATTCATTACATCTAATGAATAGTGTATAGTATATATCACGCGTGATATATGTAAAAACCTAACCTATCGCTCAGAAGTTGGTTCCTGTTCTTTCTCTTTTTTACAAGTACAATCATGGTAGATTGTTTGAAGAAATAAAAAGCTTATTTCCGAGGAGAATCCAGATCCGAAGAAAAATCAGGTTTGCGGAAAACTCTCGTCAGCGAACGATCCAACTAGAAACACCATGTATGTCTCTATATAAAAATTCTTTTGTTCACAGGGCAGTGTGCTGAAAACTGACTTCCATCGAACATCTTTCCGATAACTAACAATTTGATCCTCTTCAAGAAGCGAGTGCACACACACATTGAATCATCTTGGATGGCCACAACTGTGGCATGACAGGCATGTGTATACAAAAATTCAGCTCACTAGGAATTTTTCCGCAGATTGAGGTTTAAAATAGCTAAAATGACTGGACTAATATATTAATTTTGAATAATATCAGCAGGATATGTGCGAATAGAAGAAATCTATGATCACTTTTGCTTAATAACAAAGATCGACTTGATACTGTCGAAAAAAGCGTTGTATATAAATTATACTGTAATACTTCTACTAGTTTCGCTTATGGATCATATTTCTTTTATCTCTCTTGCATTACTTCTCACGAAAATATAAAAATTCAACTGCGCTAGGAATTATCAAGGTTACGTTTATTTTTCTTGCAAATTTATGATACTCCCACTTCCTTATATTCCGCTGAAATCGCCAGATTATTGTGCTGTATGAGAGATGTCATATAGAGCTAGAATGAAATAATTGGCATCTTTCAAAGATTTTATTATTTTTTCGACTAATACAGTTATTCCATTCGTTGGCTACTACATTCAAAATGACCTTCTGGAAGGTTTAACAGCTTCTTCTGACTACACTGAATAAACGGAGTCCGTTGTGGATTTTGATGAAAGTAAAAAGATCGTTGGGAAATTCGGTGTTTTTAGGTGTTGAATATTCAAATTTTTTCTGTGTAAGAGATAATTCGCCGTTCGGGGTTAGTTTTTCAAAGTTTACTAATGACTATAGGTAATCAAAGGGTTGTGTGCTAACCAGCAGTAACTCTTCTTTGATCTCCTAATGGAAGTCTGTTTCGAAACAAACGTTGCGACCATCTTTCTGGAGATACTTCGATCATGGATGATTTCACACGGTTTTTACTCCTCTTGGAACCAAAACAGAAGATTGATGCTTATCTTCTAGCTCGTTTGAAGAAATCCAAGATTCATTACCTATGACAATGTTGTACACGCCTTTACACTTCTCAAAAGTTAAAACGGTCCAGAGTTTTTCAACAACAATTCATCCTTCCAGCTTTGAGTTTTCTACCCTCATATACTATATTGAAACGAGCCTAGACTGTAAACTCATGTGATATAAAAAGACTAGAACAACTTACCATAACTTTTCAAATTCAATGTTCTCTGTTCAGAATGAAGGATGATTCGTTGTTCGGGGTAATTTTTTCGAAGTTTACTAACAGCTTGGGAGATAAAAATAGTTGTGAGCCAATCGACAGCAACTGTTCTTTATAAAAAAACTGTTGCTACATGACCTGTTTTTGAAACAAATGTTGCTACCTTATTTACGGAGACACTTTGGCCACGGATGACTTTTGTCGATTTTTCTTCCCCTTGGAACACCCAAACAGAAGATTGGCACTTATTTTCAAGTATGAATAAAGACAAGATACATCACCAATGACAATGTCTTTATACTTAACAAGAGTTATTCAGAGTTATTTGACAACAATTCATTTTTGCAGCTTTCTGTTCTTCGGTCAACAGATGCGGTATCCAACAAGAAACTAATTTTTTTGTACTCAATTCATCGTGAAAAATTTGTTGCATTAAGGTCTTTGAAATCCGCAACGATGCCTCAATCTTCCGATATGTTGCATGCTGAACCTCCAGGATAATTTACGGATAGCATCCACATTTTCTTGAGTAACCACTGTTTTTGGCTCACCTGCTCTTGGATCTAACCTAACCTAACCTAACCCTAATCTCTTTCGTTTTGAATTCCCCGTACCAACGGAGAACTCTAACTGGTGTAGTGCTTCAATGCCGAAATCAGAAGTTATATTAACACATCATGGAGGTTTATTTTTAGTACTGACGGTTGATTGGTTGTGTCCTCTACATCACAGCATTCAAAACATAAAAGATATCACTCGTACGTTGCCCTGTATAAGATGTTCATATGTGGTGAAGTTGGTCGACTTTTGACTCACAAAATAATTCATCCACAACGCATCCGCCATTTCATTGACGTTCGTTCCTGGAGTCACCTACTCACATTGAAACGAGCCGCCACTGCAAGCCCATGTGACATAAAAAGAATAATACAAGTTACCCCAACTTTTCAAATTCAATACTCTTTGTTCAGAGTGCATCTTTAAAATCATTAGTAAAATACAGGATATATCGCATTTTAGTTTGAAAGCTTCGCTTTCAGAACACCGCTCCACGGCTATCCACTTTGGAATATATTGTTAGCATGCGTCTTGGTCTATTAAGCTTCTGCCGTATTTCTTCCCATTTAGTAACCGCGAGAGACAAAGCGAATACAGATTCGATAACAACATGGCAGCATTTTTATTTTGCTAATATATAGACTTATTCAAAGAAAATAAAACGAATTCAACAATAATGTCTCGATATGATATATGGAGTGTTTCGGGAAAACTCCCCAAGCTATATCTCCCATAATTGTTGATCGATTAAAATAAAACAAAAACCGAATTGTATCTTGAATGTTATAAAATACACTCCCCACAAAAACTGTCGCATCACCCTACTTTTACGACAATACCATATAAACTTTTAGGTTGGTCATTCTTCAAGAGTCGCTTGGTAAATTTCAGAAATGTAAAATGAGAAGATATCATTCAAAAGAGATGAGTTTATGATAGAAAATATCTACAATTTTGGAGTTAATGAAAAATTATAAAATTCTACCTTCTTCTAACATTCGCTAAGAGACCAATCAACTAGCATCGAATGGTTACTTATCATCTTCAAAATCGATTGTTTCCTCGCCGGGCTCTAAATACTGCCAGTATACGTTTCGAAAGCCCCACAAACCAATTTTGGATGTACTCTTAATTCACTGAGTTTCAAATTCCAGGAATCAAGTTTTCCAGTTGTTGCAGTGTTCTACAAGGCATCCTACGTTGCTGAATTTGCCACCCCATGTTGTCCCAAACATGTTCTATGGGATTCAAGTCGAGACTTCTGACTGGCCATCTTAAAACATCAATTTCGGCATTTTGCAGAAATTCTGTAAATACTCTAGCTGCATGAGGCCAAGCATTATTATGCATATAAATGAAGTTTTTGCCAATCAATGGGCCAAAGGATACAACATGGGGCTCAAGGATATCTGCGATGTATCTGGCCGCTGTCATTCTTCCATTATTCACTAGGACTAACTCAGTTCGACCATAGAAAGAAATGCCTACCCACACCATTACTGAGCCCCCTTCGAAGTTTTCGGTTTGCCGGATATTGCATTGCTGATACAGTTCCCCAGGTCGTCTGTATACAGGCATGTGTCTATCATTTGATACTAGACTGAACCTGGACTCGTCGGAAAAGAGAACATTTGACCGTTCTGGAATACCCCAATTTGCATGTTCCCTCGCAAACTGAAGTCTTGCAATTTGATACTCTCTGGTGAGACGCGGGCTAGTAGAAGCCACCCTTGGTCTGATATCGTCTTTTCTTAGCCTGTTCCTAACAGTTTGCAATGAAATATGCAGATTTCTAGAAAGTGCAAGTTCAAGTCCTGAAGACTTCGGTTGTTGTCTCTCTACATAAGGGAGGTATCAGGAAATTATGTGTGAACTATAGGCCCATCTCTTTGCTTCCTGTCCTATCTAAAATTATACAAAAAAAATTGAAAACCCGCTTAACCACATATATGACATAAAACAGTATTCTTTCCAAATTTCTTTTTTGGGGAGAGCAGGTCCACGCAGGATGCCATTGCTGCACTGACTGAGAAAATTTATAAAGCTTCTGGCACTGGGGAAGTAGCCTTATGTATCCTGGTTGATTTGGAAAAGGCGTTCGACACAGTTGAGCATGGCATTCTGTTGGATTTGTTGAAGGAGTTGGGTATTGGAAAGATCGGAATGAGATTGATACAGAGTTATCATTCAAATTGAAAACAATTAGTAAAAATTGAGAATACATTCAGTGATGAACTGCCGTTAAAATTTGGAGTACCACAGGGAACCATTTTGGGGCCGATATTGCTTTGGTTGTATATAAATGGTCTCTTCCTCGAGTATCAGGGGTAGGCTCATTGTTTATTCGGGAAGGAGCTGAACGGAAATGAGGCGACAGACAGAATAGGACTTTCTTATTATTAAATCGTGGATGGATGAGCATTTGCTCACTGTTAATTTCGAGAAAACAAAATATATTCCCTTCTCAATTGACAAGTGATCCCTCCCTGTGAAAATGTCTCTGAGAATACGAGAAGATGGTTCCACCTTTGAAATACCTAGTACTCATGAATTTAAATATCTCGGCATAGCGTTAGATTCGCAATTGAAGTGGGAAAGCCACATAAACGAGTTGATTTTGAAACTGCGAGGACTGGTGTCTAGGTTGAAGCACGTATCAAATATACTGAAAATAGATCATTTAAGAATCATGCACTTGTGGAGTCGCAACTACGTTACGGATTGATAGCCTGGGGAGGTGCATATAGTAACGTACTAAACAAAATTATTGAACAATGGCTCGGTGTGGATTTTCCTGTTATTCATCCAACTTGTTCTACGATTTGTTTATAATACCATACTCTTCATTCTGTTTTTCATTCTTGATAAAGCTGCTGTGTCAGCGAAACGTCGTCGAATTTTTTCAAATGAAGTGTAGATTAAAGTTAAACCTTGTGTTTTATATCTCATTTGTATAATATTTTATTTCGATATGAAAAGATCAAGTGTTAACAAATTTTTTTCCCAAAAATATAGATTTCCGAGTTTGAGGATAGTTGAATAAAATATTTTAATTTTGATGTATGTGTTCAACGAGTTTGAGGATAGTTGAATAAAATATTTTAATTTTGATGTATGGCCTCCACAATTCAAAAAAAAATATTATACTTTGTTTATTTAATACTGTTTATATTTTGAATGAATATTATCTGCTACTCGTTGTCGTTCTATTCTAGTTACTGCGAACAATCATTTTTGAAATGATCTGGAAGCTCGATGGATCTGTTATCACTTATTCTTGGTTTAAAATAATATGTAATGATAGTTTAAAACTAGTTTACTTACCACAAGTTTCACCATTGTGAGTTGTAATTCTTCATTGTACACCCAATGAAGAAATTATTATTATATTATGATGGAATATGCACATTTCTGGAAAGTGCAAGTTCATTTTGTAGCATTCGGCACTGTATGGCTATACAGTGCCGAAATCTTAGTGCAGTTAAACGACGTCAACTATCATCAACTGGTGTTGTTATCCGATTTCTCCCTGTCCAGCCCTTCTTCCATATTCCATTGTTTCGTGGTACTGATTAATTGCTCTTGAAATATTGCTTTGGTTAACATTCAACAAGTTAGCCACGTAACGTTGGCTTCGCCCCTCCTCTAGAAGTGTTACAATTCTTACCACTTCATGATCACTCAAATAGCGTCTAGGACGTTCAGCAGCCATTATCATAAATTCAAAGATCCGAAAATCAACAAGAAACACAGAAAACTTGCATTAATTTAGAGTGAAAACTGAAGAGAAATTGAATTCCATATGGTCTCAAACACGTCTGAAACAAGAATGAGTTTATTTGACTATAAGTATTCATTCAATTTCTCTTCAGTTTTAACTCTGAATTAATGCAAGTTTTCTATGTTTCTTGTTGATGCAAAAAAATGGAACAGTTGAAATTTGAGATGTGAATGGTGTTTCGGAAGATGAAAGTCTTTGATTTGGAATGAATCTGTTCCATTTTTGTGCACTAATACTTGAAAAGCTCAGGGTGATAGACTCCTCTATTTTTCAGTAGCTCACTCTGTATCTTCTACAGTTTTCAATCAAAAATGAAAATTCATTTACGGGGATTCAGACAAAGAAGGTATCACTCGACCCATCTACCCTCTTCCAAATTTTCAAGGGTAGTCACCCCTGCTCTAGGGGTTGAAATTCGAGATGAGGATGGTACTTGATGATGACTGCCATTGATCAGTATGGATCTGTTCCATTTTACCACACTTAAACTTTGGTAGTCTCAGGGAAATAGTCTTCCCTATCTTTCAGTTGCTCACCCTGTATCTTTTACAGTTTTCAATTAAAAATGGAAATTCGTTCAAGGCGATGTAGACAAAGATACCAATTTTCTTTTGAGTCATCACTCGACCCATCTTCCCTATTCAAAATGTTCAATAAATTGCAACACCCGCTTAGGGGGTTAATATTTCAGGCAAGCTTTGTACCCCCAAAGATATCCCCCTTGAAACAAAAATTGACCTGTTTTTTCGTTTTGATCAGAAATGAATATCTTGGTAGATATAGCCTCTGTTCAGTTTTCGTTGAAGCACTTTGTATATGTTGTTTGAAATGAAAGTCGTTTAAGTCGTTTGCAATTCATTACCCAATATCAAATCGATGTAGATAAGGTACAGTTTCAAACTCGCATGGCTTTTACCCGCTGAAATGTATTACATCAAGAGTTAAAGGCGAGTACCACAAACCTCATTAGCGGTGAATAATATCCATCATTACAAGCTTGTGATGTTATTTGCTGTTATTTCATTAAACTTAAATATAAACTTCCAACACGTATGAATTGAATTCATAAAAACATATGAAGTTTTGTAAGTCGATTTTGAACCACAAAAGACCTCAATACATTGACATTTCTTTCTTTCCAGTAAACTTCAAATAACTCATAAAAACATACGGTTTTGCAGGTTTCTTTCTCATCGAAATAGTAGGATAGAAAATTCGAAACCAATTCTTTCCAAACAACTTCAAAGTTGAGATTCCCAAACTTTATTGCCATTGTTGTCTTTTGAACAGTATAGAAACTAGATTCTGAGATTTTTTGTCGAAAATATAATAATATGAAAGTATCTCTTTGAAGGAAACATTATTATATTCGAATCATTCATGAATAAGCTTGTTGGAAAAGTAATTTAATTTTTATTCAGACTGTATTTTCAGAATAAACTTCAGACTCAAGGCGCATTGTTATTATACAAGGTGGTCCTGTTTATATACCCGGAAATTTAATGACCAATAAAGTGAAATGAGTTTCCTATATATACTATATTTGAAAAATCGGTCGATGAAGAAATACCGGGCGTTCAATTTAGGTGAAAAATCAAATTGATTAATTGTTTCTAAACGACTGCAGATATTCAAACGAAATTTTGTAGGCATTAACTGCTAGGAAGTAGTCGCGCGGTCACGCGTTTCATGCTTAAACAATCGTTTTAAATGGAGCGAATTGATTTATGAGAGAAAGAACGTCCATCGCCTATCTCTCTCGAACTGAAATGACGATTTTCAACTAAAATTTCCTCTACTTCATCGTTGTTAACTTCAGTTAACAGAGCGGGACAAATCTTCCACCCCATCTCGGCCGCTGTTGAGTGCACAGTTCCACTCATATGTACGTGTTTTTGATAAATTCGATTCACAGTAAGCCTTTTGTAACATTTTCAGCGATTCGACACACGAAATTCCATTTGCAATACAAAATTTCAGACAAATTCTTTGTTCCATTTATCCATTGTAAAAATCGTAAAGCACCCTTGTGAGAACTGACAAAACCGAGCACTCTAAACAAACTAAATGACAGATCACGTTCAAACTCCGCGTCAGTATAGAAAACAATTGTGCCAACTTTGCAACAACAAAAATTTTCTCAATCGTTTTAAGCAGATTTTTTTAATGATCGATTCCCGGAAATTTTTTATCAAAACTACCTACCTCAAACACACCGCCAAACGTTCTTTTGGTGTTATTGGTGGCCTCGAAAATGTACCTACTTCTTCAGATTTTCTTGCTGTTCAGCCAAAGAATGGCGAAAAGCCGAAATTGTTGTTCTCAAGTATTCATGAATTCTGTCTTATCCTTAATGAGATGAGGGATTAGCGTGCTAAACACACCTTCAACTTCTTATTTCATCCAAGATCTCCTTCACCGATTCGAATGTGTTTTCCTCCGATTTATATCAACTTCGTTTGAATGTAGAGTATTATTCCGAAGACAATTACTCGAAGATACACCTATATTTCCAAAGAGATATTATAAACGAGGATGGGGTTGAATTTTAACTGAGGCAAATGAATAAGCGAAATAGAAAACACGCGGTCTAGTCTCGGACGAGCCTCGGCCGAGCTGAGGATAAGGCTCGTCGCTCTTCTTCATCATGGCGGACATGACAGATGAAAAGTTACGACGAGAGTTGAATATTTTAACAAAAAGCCAATTAATAGAACTTTTAATAACAAAAAACGTCGAAAATGTGAAACTGAAAGGTGAAGTTTTGAAAAAACTATTTCCAAACGCAGTTGGAAGACCAATGGACAAGAATATAGACGAATTCCAAGAGTCCCTGGATGAAAATCAAGAAAGAAACTATGGACAAATAGATGCTCTAGAAGGTATGATTAAGGTTCTACAAAAGCTAAATGACCAGTTGGAATCAAGAATCGAAGATCAAAAAGAAATAATCACATTATTAAAAATCAAAAATAGTGAGGTTAATGAACGTCAAGAGAGTAAACAAAATCAATCGTTTTCTTCTGATTCCACTGACAACCATGGTATGAATCCGCCTTTAACCAGCCAACAGTGCTCTAACGATAACGGCCAGCTGGAATGGACGAAGGCCGAGAAAAAGCAATTTAACGGCTGGAGAAATGAATGAATATTTAGCGGGAGTGGGGCAATCCACAGCTGAAGAAGTTGATCAAACTTCAGTCTCATATGCGGATTACCTTGAAGACTTAAAGTTGGACACTAAGTTGAGTTGCTTTCTCTTCGACTGCACAGGAACAGAAATCAGGAAACTCTTTGCATCATTAAAAGGTAAAAATACAGTGGATAGCTACTATGTTTCCAGCTCTCACCTGAAGCTACTATCAAAAGAACTTGCAGAACCATTAAGCATTCTAATAAACAAAAGCTTTAAGGATGGCTATTTTCCTCGAGAACTCAAAAAATCAAAGGTAATCCCAATATATAAAAAAAAAGGAGACAGAAGCCAATGCAACAACCATAGGCCAATTTCGATACTTCCTAGCCTGTCAAAAATCTTTGAACTGGCAATAAAAAATCGTATTGTTAAGTTTTTAGAAAAACACCAATTACTGAACGATGCACAGCATGGATACAGAGCGAAACGAAGTACCTCCACGGCATTAACAAAAGTCATTAAATCGATAACATCAGCGCTGGATAATGGAGAGATACTAGAAATGCTAAATTTTGACTTAAGCAAAGCATTCGACTCAGTATCACATGAAATTCTTTTGTCAAAGTTATATTTTCATGGATTTAGAGGTATAGTTCAAAAACTTCTCAAGTCTTATTTGCAGAGCCGTAGCCAGAGGGTGTTCTGGAAGGGCAATTTCTCGGATGAGGTGGAGGTCGAGTATGGAGTTCCCCAAGGATCAATACTTGGACCAATCCTGTTTATCCTCTATATAAGCGATCTAACAGTACCAGAATCAGAGTTTACTTGTCTTTACTGTGATGACACATCGGTGTTGATTAAAGGTAAAAGCCCACTGGACATAAGCACACAAAAACTGAAAGCTTTAAAATACATAAAAGAATGGTTCGCTGCGAACAAACTAAAACTGAATGAAGACAAAACGGAAGAACTTACTTTCAGGGCAGGTCCAAATGATAAGCAAGTAAAATTTCTGGGAATTACTCTCCACTCAAAATTGAGCTGGTCTACCCGCATAGATAGCATCTGCAGAAGAACGTCTAAAGCTCTATACCTCCTTAGAAAAATGAAAAGAGTTTCAACTCATGAAGTAGCAAAAACGGCTTACTATGCATGCGTACATAGTGTTCTTTCATATGGGCTAATTCTTTGGGGACAATGTTCTAAGCAAGCTTTCACATTGCAAAAAAAGCCATCAGAATTCTTGAAGGCTTAGGCCAGACAGAGAGTTGCAGACCTATTTTCAAAAAGGAAAAAATACTTACCGTGCCATCTCTATATATTCACGAATGCAATAAATATACTTACCAGAATAAGAACTGCTTGTTAAGGAATTCAGATGCACATGGATATAACACTCGTTTAAAAAACAACTTTGTAACACCACTACATAAGCTGAATAAAACGCAACAGTTCTTCGATTACTGGGGCATCAAGCTATATAACAAATTACCTGAAAAAATAAAAGCTCCTCGAGAAGAAAGGTTCAATGCAGCGATCAAGAAGCTACTCATTGACGGATCGTACTACAGTATAAAAGAATTTCTTGAGGCTAAGTTTTGATAAGACTTGTTTGTGTATTTTGAGCGTAACTTGTTCTTTGTTTTAACTGTGATATTGTTATATACACTGTTATGCGTTTTACATATTTGTCTATTTTAATGATAATTTAGTATTTTATATACACCCTGACGAGACATGTAATTTTTTTTGATGTCAATAAAAATTTCTATCCTATTCTATTCTATTCTATTTTAGTCGCATTGGAATTTGAAGCTAATTGTCTAAGGTACAATATTTTCCAACCTCAAATTCGATAATGATGTTGAACTTTCAATTTCGATTAAAGTTATGCTTTTTTAGAGCAAGTTACCACTTAAGAAGTTGTTGAATTCTATCCTTTTGGAGGAGCAAATGCACCCATCTGAATCTAAAACACTCTGGTTGGCTAAAAGAATCTGAGAAAAATTCCGCAATATTATTCATGAAAATAAGTTTCAGTAGTTTTTTCATCAAATCCTGAATCTTCATTTCGAGTGAAAATTTGAAATTGCGACGTAATTCAGGTCAGAATCGTTCACGAATATCTTTTCATCAAACAGGTTAACGATTGATAATCCCTCCAATGTCATTATTCGGAGTACGAAGCCACCGCAAGCAATTCCTTTCACCGAGGTCGGAGAAAAAGCTCCGAATTTCGGCTGAAAGCATAATCCGGACGAACAAACTCTGAAAAATAACTCGCAGATTTTACTTTTACAGCTCAAAGCCACAGCAATTGCACCAGAGCTCTTCGCTATCCGAGATAAGTAAACTCCAGTTATTATCTCGGTCCATTATTCTTACTTACCATCGCACGCTGTGTATGGCCTAAGAAAGAAAGAAGAAGAAAAAACAAAATAAAATGACTTCGCGCTTCAGAACTCAAAGGCATTATACGCCGTGCCATGATCTCTTTGATGAATTCTTAGCAGAGAATAAATCAACATGGTGGCGAACATTTCTGAGGGAGATGACAAAAAAATATATTAGAAAATAAAATTTTCACGTCCTTTTGAACATAATTATCACTTGCTGTTATCAGAGGCTTCGTACGCAGAAGTTCCTCATTTTCGTATTCAATAAAAACCAATTAATTTCAAATATCACGAAACATACATTCTGTCAAAAGAGTACCAGGTATTGATTATTTTAAGAATCTGCTTAAAACGATTATCATTAATAATAATTATTATAATAATAATAATTATTAATATAATTAATAATATAATAATAAATTATTATTTTTGTTGTTGCTAAGTTGGCACAATTATTTTCTATAATGAAGCGGAGTTTGAATATTTACAGTGCTCGATGTTGTCAGTTCCCATAGAAGTATTTTGCGATTTTTACAATGGATAAAAATATCAAACAAAGAATTTGTCTCAAATCTTCCTTTGCACTGTTAACTTTGATTATCGCGGTGTTGTACACTCGAAATTCGCGCTAGACGGTCAGAGTGTAAAGTCAATTGAGAGAACAAATTTATCGAATAAGGCAAGATTTGTGAAAAAACTCATGAATTTTGCACCATCTCACAATGCTGTCATTGTAAACGAATTTGTGACCAAAAACCCAACAAATACCATCGAACAATCATCGTATACACATGATATGGCTCCAGCCTACTTTTTCCTTCTTCCAAAACTCAAATTACCAATCGATGTGCCTCTTTTGAATCAATAAAAGACATAAAAAAGAATTCGTAGCGAAAACTATGGGCGATTTCGGGAAAAGCGCTTGAAAAATGTTTTCATGATTGGAATATTTCGTGACGCAAATATAGGGTGATCCTCGAAAATCCGGAATTTCTGTCATAACCTATAACTTCCACAATAGGCATGACGAAAGATTTCGAAATCGTCTTCCATAATGCGGATACACAACTACTGTTTACAACAAAACCTTTATTCCGGTAATAAACTAAAGTTTCTGGAAGTTTAAAGCCAGTTTTATAATCATTTTCTTGCCGTGTCATGGCGTCGTGTGTGACGTCATACTTACGTAAACGTCAAATTTGTTTACGAGCAACTAGACAGCAAAGTAAGCAAACGTTGCGTATTTCTTGTGTTAAAAATGAATTCTAGAGTTTATAAACGGTGTACAGTACCTCAGTGCAAAAATACATCAATAACGACACCGAACAAGGTATTTGTACATGTCTCATACAAGAAAATAATAAGAGATAAATGGTTAAAGCTTGCACCGCAAAACCCGAACGATGAACAAACGAATTCGCCACTTCATTTCTGTGAAGATCACTTCGATGTGACTATGTTATCATGTATTGATAGATTTTTAACTTAATGTTTGTTCGACGTGAAAAAGTTGAAATGTGGAGGCTATGGAATAACTAGTCTTTTATTGAGGTTATGTTTGTGTTAGTCTTGGTTATCATTCTTATTAATTTCAATTGTTACCTTTGCAGTTTCAGTTGCCAAATGATATGGAAAATTATATGGAATACTATGTGATGGGGTCGGTATCACAAGTACGTATGAAACCAGGATGTATGCCCATAAAATCTACCTGCCAACCAGACGGGAAAACATAAACATCTTACACAACAGAGCGACTCTATATAGTTAAAAAACGAAGGATGATGATTCTTGAAAGTGTGAAAATCAATTTGAAGAAAGTTTTTTTTATACCGATGGGAGAAAAATTTGCTAATAGACGCCCGGATCACCTGGGGCTAGTGTGGGTTTAAGTCCAGATCTCTGCCTTTCCCACTAAAAAACTGCCCACCGGTCTTCATCTCTATCCCCGGAATACCTGCTGGCATGACTTCAAGGATATGATGGGTCTCTGGTCTTTCGTTGCTCTTTCGAATTCCAGTTTTCTCCTTATAATTCTTTCCACCATCTCGCTCGTCTCCTTCCAGCTCTCCTTGCTCTCCAACATTATTTTTAGCAGCTCATCCACCACCATTCGACATTTCAATTTTGCCTCAGTTCCCCTCCTATACTCTTCGATATCAATGCAGTCGCATATCAGATGCCTTGCATCCCCAAGCTCTCCACATGTCCTACATTCCCCGTCGCTCCTCTTGCCGATTCTCCAGAGATAGTTGTCGAAGCAACCGTGGCCCGTCTAGACTTGCATCATCCAGTAGCTCAGGGTACCATGCTCTCTTACCATCCACTCATTCAAACAATGATCGAACAACGCTCCTCCCCACATTCCATCTTCTTCTCTCTTCCATTCTTTCCTCCACTTCTCCTTCATTCTTTCGTCCATGCTTTCCCTTGTCATTCTTTCATCCCAGATCTCTCTCCTTGCCCAGCACTTTACCTCTAGCAGTATCATACCCGCTATCAGAACCACTCTAGCTTTTGGCGCTGTTCTATATGCCCTGGTTATACCGATGCTCAGCAACCTATCCACCTTTCCATGCTCCCTTCTGTTACATTGCAATTTAAGCCCATCTGCCCATATCTCTGTTCCATAGAGTACGATGGAGTGTGCCACACTCGCAAGCAGTCTCCTTTTGCCGTCATCTGTGGCCCTTGTCGCTTTCTCACTTACTTCTCTCATGTGTCTTCCAAAAGTTAAATTTTTGTCCAGCCATAATCCTAGGTATTTGACTTCTGTCTCAGCTATTACTTCCATATTTCCCACCTTCATTCCCCATTCCCAATCCACCCGCTTTCTGCCTGATAACCACACTATTTCCGTTTTTTTCTCCGCAATCTCCATGCCTTTCGCTCGATCCAATTCCGTACCAGTTCCACCGCCGTTTCGGCTCTTTCTCTCACTTCCATCTCCGACCGACAGTTAATGGGTATTCAGCTAAGTTCCTATGAGTTTTTGAAAAAATTAGAGATGAAACCCACTTGAATTGTCAATATTATACCCGGGTACCCCGGATTATACACACACCAAAAAATTGTCGAATCACCTGGTATTCTGAATTCCACAATCGATTAAGCACCTCAATCGCAGTTTCTTTGTCAACATATGTTTTTGGACATATGAGGGGGAAAAAATGTTTCCATATGATCTCAAACACGTCTGAAACAAGAATGAGTTTATTTGACTATCAGTATCCATTCAATTTCTCTTCAGTTTTCACGCTAATAATGCAATTTTTCTGTGTTTCTTGTTGATTTTCGAATCTTTGAATTCATTGTAATGGCTGCTGAACGTCCTGGACGCTATTTGAGTAATCATGAAGTGGTAAGAATTGTAACACTTCTAGAGGAGGGGCGAAGCCAACGTTACGTGGCTAACTTGTTGAATGTTAACCAGAGCACTATTTCAAGAGCAATTAATCGGTACCACGAAACAGGGGAACATGGAAGAATGGCCGGACAAGAAAGAAATCGGATAACAACACCAGTAGATGTTTGTTGGCTTCGTTTAACTGCACCAAGAGTTCGGCACTGCACGGCTAGAATGCTACAAAATGAACTTATTCCATTGCAAACTGTTAGGAACAGGCTCAGAGAAGACGATATCAGACCAAGGGTGGCTTCTACCGGCCCGCGTCTCACCAGAGAGAATCGAGTTGCAAGCGAGTTGCAACACTTCAGTTTGTGAGGGAACATGCAAATTGGGGTATTCCAGAATGGTCGAATGTTCTCTTTTCCAACGAGTCCAGGTTCTATCTAGTATCAAATGATAGACGCATGCCTGTATACAGGCGACCTGGGGAACGGTATCAGCAATACAATATCCGGCAAACCGAAAACTTCGGAGGGGGCTCAGTAATGGTGTGGGGAGGTATTTATTTCCATGGTCAAAATGAGTTAGTCCTAGTGAATAATGGAAGAATGATAGCGGCAAGATACATCGCAGATATCGTTGAACCTCATGTTGTACCCTTGGACCAATTGATTGGCGAAAACTTCATTTATATGCATGATAATGCTCGGCCTCATGCAGCTAGAGTTACAGAATTTCTGCAAAGTTCCGAAATTGATATTTTAAGATGGCCAACCAGAAATCCCGACTTGAATCCCATAGAACATAATTGGGACAACATGGGGTGGCAAATTCAGCAACGTAGGATGCCTTGTAGAACACTCCAACAACTAGAAAATCTGCTTCCTGAAGTTTAGAATTCAGTGACTCAAGAGTACATCCAAAATTTGTTTGAGGGGCTTCCCAGACGTATACTGGCAGTAATTAGGGCCCGGGTAAGAAACACTCGATTTTGAGAATGATAAGTAACCATTCGATGCTAGTTGATTGGTTGCTTCGCGAATATTTCTTTTCAATGATATCTTTTTTTTTTACACTTCTGAAAGTTACCAAGCGACCCTTGAATGACTAACCTAAAAGTTTATATAGTATTGTCGTAAAAGTAGGGTGATGCAACAATTTTTGTGGGGAGTGTAATATGTATGAAGAATATAATTAATTCCTGTCAACTGAAGGTTTATTACTATACGGCTTTACCAAATCGACTATAGCCGTGTAAACAAAAGAATTTTTAAAAGAGAGGTACGCGACGTAGGTAGTTGGACCGACCTCTGTTGATAGTTTTCCGCAAACCTAATTTTTCTTCGAAAATGGATTCTTTCTGGAATAAAACCTTTCAGTTCTTGAGACCTTTTACTATGGAAGCACATGTAGGAAAGAGAAAGATCAGCTACCTGTCGCCTTTGAGGGAGAGGTTGGAGATCACAAGTGATCTCCAGGTGATCCATGAGAAACCCGGAATAACTCGAAAACAAAAGAAGGCAACTGCGAACTGTCCTCACCAATGAATTATCTTCGAAAATCGAGGACGGAGATAAGGTGGTTATTTTTCTCCATTTGGAGTATTTCACATAGCTACCGTACTAAAAATAGGGACACCCTGTATAACGGATTCCTTTCATACATAATAGTTTTGCATAATATTGAAAAAACGAATGTGTTCAATGCTTGATACGAGAGGGCTTTCAAACACAATTAATTGAAACTATTGAAATTTGAAACATAGATAAATAAATATCGATAATTAAATCATGGAAAATCAAACTAATTACAAGTAGGTATTCTATATGGGCATTTTCCATCAATTCCATACTCATAGCACCTGTATATTTTACTAGTTTCATGGAATTCAACAATTTCATAATTTAATTTGATGGAATATTCGTATCAAAATTAATGGATTCCTATTTGTGGATTTGTTGCGTTATCAATATTTCACCGAATGGAGATGCTATTTCCATAGCACGATATTAATTTAATTGACTGATTAACGATAATGTAAAAATGTTCTACCTCGAATTGAAGATTGCTGTAACGTTTCATCACGGGCACAGAACTTTGCTGCTTGTTAATTCTGGTTTGAATAATTGCGTACCTTTTCCATTCATTAGTATAAATTTGCCAGAGTTTGGAAAACCAGTTTTGCCACATAATTAAAAATTGAAATTTTTTCAAATAGCATTTCCGAGTAGTCCTGACTGATTTCAAGGCGTCAGTTTTCATGCTCATTCGTCAGCAACTTTGAAATGAAATTTGTACATACTAGAACTATCTGCAAGGAGCATTCTCAATTCCTTGAGATTTGGCTCCTATCAACGTTCACTCGGTGAATGTTTTCAAAAAGATTCCTTATATTTTAGTGAATAAATTATATAGGGCGCTCAGTATATACAACAAGATTTACAGTCATATTGTATATCATGAACTTACTGACGGTTACAATTTCCATTATAATGCACTGTTGAAACTGTTATATTTATTAATTGAGGTTAAGTTATAGAAATAGCTCTGCTAGACTCCACCTTAAGTGTAATTCTGTTAGCAACATAAATTGCTCAATAAAATCAAATTAAGACCTTTTATTTTTTATTCCCATTTTTATCTTGAACTTGTGCACTATCTCAGCTGTTAGCTGGATATAATTTACCTTTTCCAGATTCAGCAATGAAAGGGAATAGGCCCGATTACAATATAATTGACATAAATTTTCTTACTATCCTACATATATTGAGAATTACAGCTTTTTGCATCTCTATAAAGGTATTTTTATGCAATTCTAATTTCGTGAGGCTATCATGCACACTTTTGGGTATTAACCCAGTCGAAGAAATGATGAAAGAAACGATGTCTATTTTATCGAGGTGCCACAACTGCTTGATTTCAATTTGCTTTTGTCTATGTATTTGGACCTTTTTCTCCTAATTGTAATTGTTTTTAGTGATGACTTGGTCTTGAATGGCCATAAGGAATCCTTCTGTTTCAGCGAATAGTTCTCCTTTCATCAACTATTTGGTGGAAGCTTCTTTGTCGATGCGTAATTGATTAATCTCATGGTGATGTCGTTCATGCAATTCCTTTCTTGACCATTGCTCTCATTTCTCAGTATCAGATAGAAACGGTAGATGCAGCAGGACATCAATTAAAGGGAATAGGCTCGATTACAATATACTTGACATAAATTCTATCCTACATCTATTGAGAATTACAGCTTTTTGCATCTCTATAAAGGTATTCTTATGCAATTCTAATTTCTTAAGGCTATCATGCAAACTATTTGGACTTTTTCTCCTGGAACTTGTTCAGCACGATGTTATTATTCGGTATGCTGGCATCCACTAGCATTGTTGTTCTGGCTCTCTTATCGTACATCACTATGTCCGGACTATTATTCGTTACCTTTCTGTCAGTGATAACAGGCCTATCGTAATATAATTTGATAGAGTCATCTTCCAATATGGGCTCCGGTTGATACTTGTAATATGGCTGGAAGACATTCAGAAGACCGTACTTGTGTGCAAGTTTCTGATGGAGAATGTTGCACACTTAATTATGCCTGTGAGAATAGTCCGTATTGACCAGTTGTTCGTAGCCAGATGTAATATGCTGTATAGTCTCTTATCTCATATGGCATTTACTGCACTGATCTGTTTGTGATGTTCAGTCCTTAATAAGGAATCTTTCTGTTTCATCAACCTTTTTTTTGGAAGCTTCTTTGTCGATTTGTGGTTGATTAATCTCATGGTGATGTCGTCCATACAATTTCTTTCTTGATCATTGCTCTTGCTTCTCAGTATCTGATAGGAACGGTAGACGCAGCAGGTCATCCCTGTTAGCAAGATTCAGAGATATATCCCTTATCAGCCAACGATACCACTCTATGGAGGTCAGAAGTGCGAACTTTTGCAGAGGAGAATTCTCTGAGATTATTAATCTGTTCGGTATGTAAGTTGACAACATCTATCAATCCGCGTCATCCTTCTTTCCGCTTCTTTTTCCGTTTTTATCACAGACGATTTTGGATGATGATTGTTGTACTTTGTCAGCATCGGTCGGGTCTACCTTTGAATATCCAGTTCTGTCTTAGTCCATCTGATTGTTCCAAAAGAGTAAAGCAACACTGGAATGTCGTAGGTGTTGATTGCCTTGACTAGATTCCCCGAGTTCAACATTGATTTCAGCACAGACTTCAGACGCTGACTGTATTCTGAACGAATCTTCTCCTTCTACTGTTTTTAGTCTAGCAATCTGGCTTATTGGTATCTCACATATTTGTAAGTTTCGCTATACCTTCTACACTGTATAAAATAGATGAAAAAAAAATCGTAGGTTTTTTGCTTTGAATATTCAATTGTTTTTTGGGCTATATGCGAGTTTGTAATGATGAAGGATGATTCACTGACCCGGGTTGGTTTCTAGAGGCTTACTAACACTTACTAACTTCTTGGTTTAACAGATGCTGTATTCAATGGAAAAGTAATATTTTCACACTTACACACCAATTGTATGGAGGTCTTCGAAATCAATGATGCCTCAATCTCTCGATTTAATAATCTTATCCACAGCATTTTTATGAGTGAGTACTGTTTTTCGTGCACCTCCCCAGCTAAAAGCCTAACCCTTTTGCGTTTAAATTCTTTATGTCAATGGTAAACTGTCGGCTGGTGTGGCGCTTCAATGCCGAAAACAGGAATCAACTCGCCGAGACATTCTTGTTGAGATAACTGTCTTTGAAAATTGTAGAGAATTGAAGCTGTCAATTTTTACAGTTTGTTGTGGTTAGGTTAGAATACAGCACGCACAGGACTGATATTTCGAATTTATATTAACAAATCATAGAGGTTCATCTTTAAAACTGACACTTGACTATCGATATATTCTATGTCCCAGTATGCAAAGCATAAGAAGCATCCCTCGTAGCAGACATATTGTTCACTTACAAGGATATTTGGAGAATTAATTCCTCATCCAAATTATAATCAAAAAAAGAATCTGATAGGTATCAGTAAATTCATTTAATATTGAAAATTGTCAATGAAATAAATAGTTTAATGAGAAATTGCCTACTAATGAAATACAATGAAAAGCCTCTGTTTTGATACAAAGTGAAATTGAGAACGCAATATCATTCCTATATTTCATTCTTCATCTAATACGATGCTGCGAGGCAGATGCACAAGTAATTAAACGCAGATCTAGTCAAATTTAATAAGCCTTAACCTTTATATTATGCGATTAAGACTTCATTAGTTTTCTCTCGCGTTATTACACTGCGTTTAGTAGCGTGAATTGGCTCAAAAACAGAATATTAGGGCACTCAATAAATTTCCGTTATTAAAGTCTAGTTAACTGACTATCGGAAAATCTCAAACTACCTACTTCAACTCAAAGAACGCCTAGACCTTCCTGCGCAACTTAAGATGTTATGTTATAGTTATACACTATTTCGTGGGGTTTCAATTGGGCCTTAAAGTCTCTTTGATGTGGGGAGTGCGAAAGCATGCTAGATTAAGACTCCTCAAAGTTTCGTGAACTTCAAAACTGTATGGTACTTTGTTTAATTTAAATGTTTCAGTTGGTTGCCTGAATGCCGCGAAATTCTGTGTTCTAGTCTATTAGCAATTTCTGTATACAATTTTTTCGATAAAGTTTGTTGATTTGTATTATGTTTGAACTTTTAATGCTTATGGAAAATTAGAAGGGCATACGAATATTATAATTTTGGAGTTTATTTCGATCCTTATCTACCAAATTTTCAATTCCTGAAAACTTAATAAGGCCTTAACGAGAAAAAATAATCAATTTCTCAATTTTGTTATATGTAAAGATATAAGTGGAAAAAAGGCTTTTTTCAATTGGACTTGTAAGACTCAACGTTTCAGAGGAAATGGTTATGAACCATATCAAATCAAACAAAGGATTTGATTTAGAAGTGCTAGAACCCAAGGAGCTGTCCTTTCAAAAAAAGATTGGCAACCTAAAAAGTTTCGTGGTGAAGGCGTATCTTAGAAGAAAATATGGGTTATATTTTCTGACCAGAAAACTTTTTAATCAAACGCTTCAGCTTCCATACCTATGAAAAAATCGCTCTGCTGGCGATTTTTTATGCTTAAGAGTAATTCAGTATCTTCCCATCCTCAATTATCGCCAGGAAAACGGAAGAAGGAAGCTCCTTATCCATCGATCTTAGTGCTGAAAAAAAATGGTGCACCTACCAATCTGGAGACTACCATAATTCATCAAAACGTACAGTCAATTGGTAACACCCTAAATAGACCGGAACTTTTTAGTCATGAACAGAACGCTGCTGTAGTAACAATCATATAACACTAGAAAAAAGGAACAACTTCTAGCATACAATATTCAAGGATATAAATTGATCTCAAGGTTATGTAGTGATCATAGGGAGCATGTAGATAGTGCTATATACTGTCGACAAGACATTAAGTGTAAAGAAAGACCAGATATTAATAGTCTCAGTGTGTCAAGAGTATTTAAATGATCAGCATGTGAGTGTGTCCGTGAAGGTTACAAGTTTGTTGTTTTAGCACTTTTAGCCTGTTTCTCGATAGGTTTCAAGCTAATTTGGAAGTACTTTGTCAAAGTAACGTGAGTTTTCTTGCAGGGGATTTCAATATAAATTTTTAGATCGATATAACACACACAAAGCTTTGTTACTGTATTACAAACTTTCAACATCAGTGTAAGCGTTAACGAGCCAACTCGTGTAGCTGTTGGTTCAGAGTCTTGCATTGACAATATCCTAACTAATATAGAAGAATGTTCAGCGAGATCAATACGGGCACATTTATCAGACCTCACTCTGCGACTACCTGAAGCATCGACCATGAGTTCTCCTCGCAAAATCAGATCCCGCTGTATTGGTTCCCAGGGTTTGAGTGAACTTGTGGTGGTAGATCCACAATCCGAGGATGTGAACTCTCTTTGGGATGCCTAAGAGGATAGGTTTCACTTTTTGTTCGAGGATAACTTTCCCCTAAAAGGGGTGGCTGACAACTGGAAAGTGGAATAGACGGTTAGAAAAAACCAACATATCAGCAGGCATCGGTAATGCCGATGCAGTTGCTCGAAGGGACAACTTTTTCGATGCGTACTGATGAGTCCACTTGCATGAATAGCAAACAACAGGAGCAGTTTAATGCGATCCTTCCGATGCATACTGTGTTGAACTGCGTCTCTGCAAGAATAGTATAAATAGTCTACGTTATGTACATTTCAAGGTTTTGCCCTCTTCTTCATGGCGGGTATGGCCAGATCTCTGTTGTATCTGTCCATAGTGAATGCCAATATAGATTTTGATAGTCCGTACAGAAGCTTCGGTTATATTTATACAAAGCCTTTATTTATGGTTGGCTAATCTGAGCTCAACCGTCGTCTGTTTGACCTTTGGCCACCATTCAGATGTACCCTCCTTATTCCCCAATTTAATTTTAATTATATCCTAGTCGAGTCACCATTTTGGAAATTTCAAGCTTCTAGTATAGTTCAAATTTATAATAAATATAAATGAGTTTTTTTTCGGATTACTTAGGCTTTTGGAGATGATCCAGTTTCTGGTAAATATAAAATCATTGCTTTTGAAAGAAACTGACTTTTTAGGTTACTTTTTTGGAGAATTTTGCAGTATAGCACAGTCCTCCTGTGGAAAGACCTGTTGTTTAAGACAGATTTTCTGGACATACCTAGTTCCTTGAGCAGATTTCTTATAACTTTTGCAACTTTCTGAATTTTCCAATCTCTTCTTCAGTCTTTCGAACCTTTATCTTAGAAACTTTTCTATCTTCATAGCGAACAGACAAAAAGAGAAATAAGATTTAACATCGTTCAGATCATGAGTTCATGGCAGAGTCACCCTCTAAATTTTTTCCGAATTTTCTCGTCAGATTTTCCAAGATATCCTTGTGTGGTCTAGCACGTACATTTGATTTGAATTTGGGAGGCTTTTCCTTGGTGAAATTCCATTATCAATAATAAAAAACAAACAAGTACTTTGTTTTAAGGAATTTTACTCAATAATTGCGATTCGTAACGCGTTTCACTACAGCGTAGCTTCTTCAGACGAATGAATGTACAGAAAATATAAATGAGAATATAAACATAAATGTTCTTGAGTAATTAAAAGCTTATTGGGTTGCTTCTTCTCAAGTGGTTATTTATGACAGGTATATCCAATAAAATTAAGGAAAAGATTGCTTCCAGAAGAGATTCAATAGAGGTGAAGGGCTTAAATCGACTTTTTCATTGATAAGTTTACCTGAGTGTTTGTATTTATTTATTTCTAAAGTTTCCCAAAGATCTACCTTCCAATATTTATTATCTGTATGCAAAATTTCAAACTGTGGGTCGAAAGAGTGATTATTTTCTAAAAGATGATTCGCGTAATTTGAATCTGATTTTTATTCGAAGAACTGCGTTTATATTCCGATACATTAAAATTTCTAGGTGTTTTACCAATGTAGAAATATATCATTGCAATTCAATCTATAAACACAGATATAGATTGATTAACATCCCGTTATGACCAGAAAATTTCAACAAAGAATTGAATTCGATTAAACAAATAGCCAAAAATATTGGTTACAATCCCAAAATTATAAATAATATTTTAAATAATAAACAAAGTAGAATCGCATTGAATGAAGTTTACCCTGTCGATAAATTGAAACAAAAATTCAACACCTTAACCTACGTTGGCATTACAAGTGAGAAACTGAAATCATTCTTGAGTAGCAATAATTTCAACATAGCTTTCCAAACTAATAATAATTTAGGCAAATATATAAAAGTAATAAAACCAAATCAGGTAAAAACAATAAATCAGGTGTTTATAGATTGAATTGCAATGACTGTGATAATTTCTACATTGGTAGAACACAGAAATTTTAATATTCGAATATCGGAACATAAACGCAGTTTTTCAAATAAAAATCAGATTCAAATTACGCGAATCATCTCTTAGAAAATAATCACTCTTTCGACCCACAGTTTGAAATTTTGCATACAGATAATAAATATTGGAAGGTAGATCTTTGGGAAACTTTAGAAATCAATAAATACAAACACTCAGGTAAACTCATCAATGAACAAGTCGATTTAAGCCCTTCACCTCTATTGAATCTCTTCGGGGAGCAATCTATTCCTTAATTTAATTGGATATACCTGTCATAAATAACCACTTAAGAAGAAGCAACCCAATAAGCTTTCAATTACTCAAGAACATTTATATTTATATCCTCATTTATATTTTCTGTACATTCATTCGTCTGAAGAAGCTACGCTGTAGTGAAACGCGTTACGAATCGCAATTATTAAGTAAAATTCCTCAAAACACAGTACTTGTTTGTTTTTATTACGTACATTTGAATTGAAAAGAACTAAATCGGTTCTGCCGTTCAAGAAAGTATAAATCTTGAAACGGATAAGCTTATCGCGACAGTTGAACTGACCAGAACTCAATCGAATATTTCGCTAGTAGTAGAAACCTATCAAATGCGTAATGTGGTGGGTAAACGGTTGACAAAAATTAAATTTCAAGCTTGTCATTCATTGCCAGACACCAGCTGATTCTACTCACTGAGTGATCGGGAAGATTGTTGATCTTTATATTGCTTCGTCACTATCTATATAGAAGAATCCACATGAATAGCGGAATATGCTGATTTTCTGGCATGGAGGATGAACCATACTCTTGTCCTATTTGAGTGTCAATTCTCGACATTCAGTTACAAATAAAAGCTAATAGGCATCATCTGAAGATTTATCAAACTGGTGAGAACCACAAAGGGGTCATCTGATTATGACAAGTCAAAGCATCAGCTTCGGGTAGACGAAAGAAAAGTACAATACCTTTGAAGAACTCCCAAGCTTCTTATCAATCTTTACTTACTTAGCTCAGTGTTATATCAGAACCGACTTGATGTGCAATGGCGGTAGAACACAGGGAACAGATCAGTGTTAAATAATAATCAATGTGTACGATTGGCACTTATGATTTAATCCCTTAGCCGTCTATGTTCGAAGGTAGTTGGCCCGAAAATAATAACTCTGTTCTCGTAAGAGAATATGCATCAACCAAAGAGAATTCTGGTGATTCTTTTAGAGTCTCCAAAGATTTCATATCCTTACGGAGTGTGGGTGACCATACTGGACCAGCAAACTTCTCAATTGGTAGGTCCCGTAAAAAATTTCCCATGTGTCGGCGGTACAGTCGCTGGAGAATTTAAGTTAAAATGATATATTCGACACCGTTAATATGGTAAGACCATGTTAGATCATCAGTAATAGTCGTGCCAAGTTCCAGATGATTACTCACAACATCATTTCCGCTCAGAACATGTGGCATTTGAGATGTAAGAAGCTACATTTGTCTTGATCGAGAGGCAGCAGTCAATCGGAACTAAGGATAGTTAAAAATTTCAGTATCACCAGCAAACTGTGAACAAGTAGATACCATAAGAGACGAAAAATCTGCTATGCACCAAAAGTGACAGGTCTAGAATATTAATTTAATGATCCCTCTCGAACACTGTACCAATCTCGTTTTTTTTTCACTTGGGCTCAAACTTTCTTCAATTGATCAGTGTCTTGTTTACTAGTGCATATTTCTGCCCTGGCTCTTCTCTCGAAGAGAAAGAAGAGATATTTTGAAAAACCTGGTCGCATTTCCCTTGGTTACAAAAATGGTAACTGTAACCCATTTCAGAAGTAAAAAAACACATTCTGATGGCGATGGACATTAGATGAAATCGCACGTGAAATAATAGTTCCATAATTTTTTCCTCGTTTAACACGTAATAAGATTCATTGAAGAATCGAAGGCTCACTTTTGTGATAGGCGCCATCTACCGGATATGTATGAAACTGTATAGAAATTTAAATGATCGCACATATTTCCACATCGTTGTTGTTTACTTTGATATAACTTGTATTGAAATAAGCAATAGGAGGAAAATTTTTTGATTGAGATTAGATGAAAATTTCACTTATACTCTTTGAGCCATCTATTGCGTAGAAGCTTAAACTAGCAACGATTAGATGGAATTCTTTAGCAACCTACAGTGAACGTGGGATACGCGTTGTAGATAGCAGTTCTTTCATCTCCATATTAATAACAGTTATCTTAAACGTTAAAGAATTATTAAATGTGGGATATCTTCTAGGATGTAAATTTTTCCTCAGAAAAAGCAAATGTCTGACTGTTTCACGTTCCCTTTAAGAATATAAAAGAATCAATATTTGGTGTGCCATCTGTTGCTCAGAACGTATAATTCTAGCTGAAATTCTTTTATAATAATATTTCAGAAACAGAAACCTTTTTTCAACAAAACAATATTGTTTCAGGGATCCTGTAACAATTAATAATGAGACCAAATATTGAATTGAGCTCTGAATGTAATCAATGAATATAAACATCATTCGTAATCGACTCCACCGATTTCATTCTACTTTTCTTTATCTTTCCTCTCTCCTACTCTGTAGGAGGTACTCACGGGAAGGAAAAATTATGAGAACAGCGCAGAAAATTGGAAATTGTCTGAAAACTTACGCGTTTGACAGTATGACGCGCATTTGACAGTATGACGCAAAAGTCATTTAACAGCTGTATCGGTAGGATCTGTCAATCAAAAAATTAATTTATTCATTTTACGTTAATTTATATTCAATAAATTAGTGTTTCATCGAGACGACGAGGTAACTTCGCCTCGCCTTGGGCCTCGTATGCGAGATCCGAAACGAGGATCGAGGCGAAGCGCTTTTTTTTTTACAAAAGTTTTTTGCAGTACACCAACATATGACAGTATATAGTTTCATTCCTCATTTTAAAGTTAGCTAACAAATAGTAGGAAACGTTCTTTTTTTTTGTTATCCTAATAAAAATATGATAAACAAAGTAACAATGTTTTCTGAACTTTTATGACGTGATCTTACTAACGATGTATTCAAGAAGGACGTCACGAGTCGAAAAATATTAAATGCAAGTATACAAACATTTTTATTAATTACTATCAAGAGGAAAGAAAGTACACGAAATTTATGCTAATTAGCAATCGTCCAACTTGTTGAAAATATTCAGTGTTCAGAATACAGGAATACAAATTTCTAAAAATTTCAAATTCATATAATATACACCTCAAAAAAGTTTAGGACAGTCTAGAGTATCGATATATCGTATCCAGAACGATCAATATGGATGATTTTTTTTGAGAAATGAACTCCTGCATCTATTTCTCACCAAAGTAGAGTGCCGCAACATATTTCTTTTTTTTATAAAAAAAACTAAAAATGCAGCAGATGCGACGCTGTTTCATAATCATTTCATGTATTCAGTGTTTGCAATCAGTTAATTGGCACTTTGTTTCTGTTGTAAGCACAAATAAAAATTCAAGTTTTGTGTTTCGACCATGGAAAGACGACATTTGACTAGAGAAGAGATGTTACGAGCCGTTGGCATGCTCCAAGCTGGGAGCTCACAACGGGAAGATTCCAGGTTTCTGGGAAGTAGCCCAAGTATCATAAACCGTTTATGGTCGCGTTTCAATGAAACGGGTAGCGTAGAAGAACACCATACAGGTCGTTTCAGGATTACTACAGTCGCCCAAGACCGATTTTTGGTTTTACAAGCCAGAAGAGATGAAGAGATCGTACTACCACAGCATTTCAATTAGCTCAAGAGCTATCACGAGTTCATTATGTACAAATTTCCGACCAAATTGTGAAAAATCGGCTGCACGAAGGTCAACTCCACTCCAGACGTCCTTTAAGAGTTCCACAACTGACCCATGGAAATCGCGCTGCTCGCTTAGCTTGGTGCCAAGAACACGTAAACTGGGATCAAGAGAGGTGGGCCACAGTTCTCTTCAGTTATGAATCTAGATTTAGTTATTATCCCGATTTGGGGAGAATTCGAATATGGAGGGAACCTGGAAAGCTCTCCAGCATGCTCGAGAAGTTGTTGGACAGGAAGGCGGATCAGTGATGTTTTGGGGGGTATACGCCTTGGTGGAAGAACTGACCTCGTTTTCATACAGAACAACCTCACGGGAAATTCTTACGCAAATGAGATAGTTTTACCTGTAGTGGTACCGTATGTCCAAACAATGGGTCAGAATCCACTCTTCCAACTAGATAATGCCCCTCCTCATCGTGCAAGAAATGTCTTGAACGTTCTTGAAGAAAATGATATCGATCTTCTACCGTGACCATCCTACTCCCCAGATCTGAATCCCATCGAGCATGTGTGGGACACCCTAAAAAGAAATCTCCTGCAAAACAATTCGTGGTTTTTGCATGACGATAACGCACCATCTAATCGAGCCACGATTATCAACGACTTTAAAACCAAACACCCGATAAATACCATCGAGCAGCCGCCTTATTCGCCTGACCTAGCTCCGTTCGACTTTTTCTTTTCTTCAGACTGAAATTGCCGCTAGGGGGAACCAGATTTCGTTCCATAGACGTCATAAAAGAAACGTTCGCATGAATATATTCGCCGTAAAAATTCGTGGTTTTTGCATGACGATAACGCACCATCTCATCGAGCCACGATTATCGATAAATACCATCGAGCAGCCGCCTTATTCGCCTGACCTAGCTCCGTTCGACTTTTTCTTTTCTTCAGACTGAAATTGCCGCTAGGGGGAACCAGATTTCGTTCCATAGACGTCATAAAAGAAATTTCGCAGAAGGAGCGGAAAGCCATCATTGAAAGCGCCTATAAAAAATGTGTCGATGATTGAAAAAACGTTGGCACATGTGTATCGCTTTAAATGGAGGAGATACAATAACTATTGCAGTAAATTAAGATTTTTACGTTTTATTTCAAATTTCCGGATACTTTCTTGTCACAGAGTATAACAGCAGGGATTGGTTATGTTAAAATAATTTATCGCATTATTTTATCTGGTTTCGAGAGATTTGTCTTATTCTGGAAGACCTAGTAGTAGCATGAGTATAGAGTTCTTTCATTTTTTGCTCTCCATTTCTATCATTGACGAATAACGCAAGCCACCTTATGGAACAGGCGGAATAGGAGTACGATGGGGGCCCTGATTGCTTTGGTGAGTGGTATTCTTGATTATTTTGAGCAGGGTTTTCATTCTGTAGCGCTGTTTCTGGATTTAACCAGAGCTTTTGATTGTGTCCGTCATGATAAGCTGATGTAGAAGTTGGAAAGACACGGTTTAGGAAGAAGGAGTTGTGATCTCATTAAATCATTTTTAACTGATAGATATCAAGTTGTGTTTTCAAATGGTGTGTACTCTGATAGAGTGAAGGTCATGAATGGGGTTCCGCAAGGTTCTATCATGGGTCCTATTTTATTTATAATTTTTATTAATGACTTCCCTCATTTTATTGATCATGCGGACAGCACTCTCATTGCTGATGATACAACTCTTTCTTTGGGATATAAAGATATATGGAGTCGGACAGCTTACATGAAAGGGCGTTGGTCTGGTTTTCTGTGAACGGGTTGGCGATGAATGGTGCTAAAACTCAGAAACTGTTGCTGAGTATGAGGGATACTACTGGTCTTGCCACGGATTTTACTCGAGACAGTAAGGTCTGTTTTTTAGGGTTAGTGTTGATGAGTGTTTGGCTTCTAAGATAAGTAAGAATGAATATGTTCTTAGACGTCTGACTTCATCTATTTCTCCAACGATTCTGATGATGGTTTATTTTGCGTTGATCGAGTCTTCCCTTAGATATTGTGTGGTAGTATGGGGTAGTTGTTCTGGGCATGAATTACTGTTTCGTCTCCAGAGGAAGGCTGTCAGGGTGTTGGGGGGTGTGGGCTACAGGAATTGCTATAGGAGCACCTTCAGGCGGCTTGGCATACTTACCTTGCCTTCTCTTTGTGTACTTGAGTGTCTAGTGTATGTCCACAGCAACTTAGCTACTTTTAAAATAAACTCTGATGTTCATTCTCACAACACAAGAAAGAAATTTCATATAAGAAAAGATTCAATAGGCTGCCCGATTCCATAATATGTCTCAAATCGGACGGTTTCAAGAAAAAGCTCAGGCAGATTCTTGCTCGGGAGGTTTTTACTCAGTTGATGAGTTTTATAATGTCAATTTCTTGTGAATTTTTTATTGTCTACCATTTGAAGTTTTCTATTTTACTTGTATTCAAGTATTTGTATCGTTTATGTTTAATTCTATGTACTTTTATTCTATTTTAATTCAAGTCATTTTCAAATTGATATCATTAGTCCTATTACTTTTCATATTTTATCTGAGGTCTTATTTATACAAATTCACTCGTTCTTTTTGTCCTTTGATATGTATTGTAATCAACCCACTGACCTGTGCAAACACTTGTATATTATGTAAGGCATTAATAAATGAACTCTGAATACTGAACGAAAACAGCTGATAGATACCATCATCATTAGTCAATAAAACTAAACAAATTATTAATAATTTGATTCAAGATACGAAACATATTTTTGACATATGTATCATATAAAACAAGAATCAACGGAATTGCTGTTTATTCTCGATATCAGATGCTCGAATCTTCGAGTGAGTGGAAATTTCGAGAACCTAGTCCCATGTTTTCCATAAAAGGTCGAATCATTAATCATTTGAACATGCATATGAACAAATAAGGTTGTCAGTTCGGTTCATCCGAAGCATGAAATTATAAGTTGCAGAAGATACTGTCTCTAGACGTTTATCACCAAAATTAGATAGCGAGAAGAGAGCTCTGCTCCGAGGCACGTTGTGAACTTGCCACCTTCGTTGACCGACTACCGACGAAACGACGAAACTCTGGACCACTTAGGCGAAAGCTGTAGGACAACATTCCAATCCAACCAACACAACAGAAGACTTTACAGAGAGGGTCAAGGAGGGGTTTCTTGTAATTACCGAAACTACAGGTAATACGGTCGAAGATGTATCATGGGAACCCAAATATTCATTACAGTATTATGACTCCGATATCGAATATATTCATACCGAAACATAAAACCTTTCTCTGCGTGAATATTTCGTGTATTCCGATTGGAATGACAGATGATAAATTTAAGCAAAGCTTAAACGTCAAACGTCACACGTCTTATTTACATGATAATACAAGTACACACAAGTGTGGGTATGCCGAAAAGTTATTTTTCAAGTAATCCAAGCATAGTGCTTGAGAATAATCGAAATAAAAAAGGTAGTCATAGAAAATGATAAAACTAATAATGAAAAATATAAAATTTTTGAAAAAATCAAGTTCCCAACAAATTGGTACTATGGATATTTCTATACCTGGAGAGAATAACTGCATGTCATCTACGATTCATATTCAAAGTCAATGATCATGTAGTATTCAATCCATTTCGTTTCAAATTTCGATCCGTCTGATCCGAATATCACTTACGACAGCTGGCTGGTTTTGTTGGCTTGTTAATATTCTATTGTCCCAAATATGTTCAATAGGATTGAGATCTGGACTTCCTACAGGCTACTTCAGTGAACTGATTTCGTAATCTTGAAGGTACATCATAACGATATGAGCCTAGTGAGATCGGGTATTATCATGCGTAAACAAGAAGTTTCCATATTGGCCGCAAATAGTACATGTTCTTCTAAAATGTCTCTAACGTATATCTGAGCATTCATGTTTCCATTGTTCATGTTCACCAGATCAGCATGGATGTTCAGACAAATTCCTCCCCACACAACCTAACCTAACCTCCCCCAAAACCATATGTTGGTAGGGGAAAAAGGGGTAACCTAAGCAAGAAATAATAGTCAATTGATTCCGTCGTTACTACTAAATTAAAGTATGTATGTATTATATTATCACAACAGTTCATTGAAATTCAAAATTTCAATTTCAGTATGTCGACCATCGTTAATTGACAGCAGGTACTGAACTAAAGTTGAAATGCATACACACATAAACAGGTAGATATAAAATTAATAAGGGTGCGAACAAAAAGTAATAAAATAATTTTGTTAAGAACAGGTAAAGGCCGTCGAAAAATCTGATGTTTCTCGTTCCCTTAAATAGACTTTCTAATGAGTTGCGCAGTAGAGAACGCCTTTCAATGGTTAATTCATCAAAACTCTCGCGGAGTGGACATAGTGAAATACACTCTATACAACAGGGGTACTCAAATGGTCGATCTAACATTGGCGTTATGTCCATCGGCTAGGATAATTAAGCTTAAACGTAAATAACCAGTGCGTTGAATCCACTGTGTCAGCAAAGGAAACACAAGAATGTGAGCTCAGGAAAATGTAACAAGTGTGAGGGAACCATACTTTCTTGCGTATGATTCAATAAACGAGTGAAAAAACCTGAGGAAAAAACTCGTTTCCCTGTCGCTATTGCACTAGTAATAGATTGTCTTTATGTTGTGTTTGTGTCGTGTGTACATAAAGAGTACCAAAGATTTTTATGCTTAGCAGCTTCAATTCTCATCTTGCACTCCATGATTTCAAGACGAAGACAAGAGAGAGAGGAAAGGTTTGGAACAATGGAAGAAGAAAACCAGCAGAATATATTTCAACAGTCATACATGACTCTTATATGTCTAAACACACTTGAATTAAAAAAAAATAGCAAGCAAGGCCATAAATAGGACTAAGGAGGTAATTAAAAAGTACATAACCAGCGATATTTCCTCTTTCACGGAGATCTTCTTCTGTCGCAGTGTGAGTCTCCTGAAACATAATCACTTCCTGGCTCTTGCTTGCCAATTTTGAAGTATAATCTCGCAAAATCCCTTCAATATTCAAACTCAACAAAAGAATTCCCTCTCTGTTCGACCGAGAAAGCCCCGATGGCTAGGTTCGGTCTTCTAAGTGATATGGATTATGATCTATAGATGTTCTAGAATCATTATGAACCCTAATTTGGGTTGACATCTCCCATATATTATCTCTTCGTAATTTTTGTTCAATTTAAAGGAAAATTTGAATTAGAATAAACAGCAAGAATCATATTTTTGCATGCATTCTCAGTTTTCGTTCTGCTTTATGCTAATAAATAACCCGATTCAGAAAACCTGAAAGATCTGCAGAAAAAATAAATCAATTGAAATTTGGTCATCGAAACGTGTGCTGCTTCAATTAGTTGAAATACTTTTTTGTATGTAATCTCTTGAAGACCATTTTTTCATGAATTCCATATAGATTTTTGATAATTTCTTAGCACAAAAGATAGTCATTAATTATTTTGCTAACTTTCCGTGAGAATATTTATTCAGCTATAACTACCTCCATAAAATATTTCTATATAACATAAATCTCTGAATGAATTATTGCTGAATATCTTGAATTATTCAAATTGAATATTAGGTAACCAGAAATATCATATTCGGAGGTTTTAGTCAATAGTCAATTAAAATTCCAAACCGAATTCAATATTGAATAATCGATACAAAGTAGTAAAACCAAAGGTATTAATCGGAAATTATCATAATGTTCTCAAAACATATTTAATTATATAGTTTTAGATTCTCCGAAAACCTAAGCGAATTAGAAAATTTTCCACAAGTTTGAAGTTTTAAAGTCGTGGGATTATTTATTTGACGTCGTTCATAATATTCAAAATATAAAAATTCGAAAAAATATACTGGGTGATTCACCAGTCGCGCGGTGCTCTGTAGCTTGTACACTCTTGAAGATATCATTTTTGTTAGAACGGTATTGTATTTAGGAAGTAGAAATCTACTTAAACAATTTATGTTGAAGTAAACAGGGTATCCCAATTTTCCATAAATAATCTTGGGGGGTTTTTTCAGATTGGAAGACCACTTTTTTGTTGAAGATTCAAGAGCGTCCTAAACTCTGCTAGAATGCCTTTAAGTAATAAGTTTTATTGGTGAGTAGTTTCGTCACAATATTTTTTTTTTGAATTCATAAAAATAGGCTCTCACATCATCGCATGCTCCTTCGGCCAGAGAGGATGAATACTTTCTTCCTTTCGTTCTATTATAACCCAAGGATAGATTTATTGATGAATTAAAATAGATTATCTTCATTTTATACAGGAGGGACTCAAAATTATTGAATATTGTAATTTTAAAAATATTATATCTTGATTTTTTCAAATGGAACATCCTGTATTTTATTATTCATGTCAACACATAAAATATTGTGCCATATTTCTGCAGAAGTAACCTTATCTTTATCTTCGACCATTTTCGACATAAAAAAAATAAACTAAAATAATAAAATCAGAGGTTGCGAAAGAAGAGTTAATTAGTGCATATCATTAAACTTGACCAGAGAAATGATATTTTAAGGTAGTCGTGTATGAAATACGTAATAGATTGGTTTTTGATGAGATGTTCTACTAGTTGTTGAGCTATTTCAATAAGTGTTGCCGTTTCTTCGTAGACACAACTCAATCCTTCTGAGTAAAGACCGTTGAACTCTCGACAACATTTGCGGATTAACTGACTGAAAGGCGTCGACATTCTCTGTCTCATATCCAACTGTATTGTAGAATAAACCTGGCATACGATTCCCTTAAAATAACTCCACAAGAAAAAATCTAGACTTAAAAGGTCTGGAGACCTAGCTGGCCATCTAACAAGACCACCACGTCCTATCCATTTGTTTGGAAATACATGATTCAAATGCTTCTTAACTTGATGTGAGTAATGTGCCGGTGCTCCATCCTGTTGAAACCACAAATCTTGTCTTATATGCTCTGGTACATCGGCAAGTAACATTGGTAGATGATTTTGCAGAAAATCTGAATACATTTCACTATTGAAGTGCCCGTCGAAAAAGTGGGGCCCAATTAGAAATCCCCATACATTCAAGGACCAACGATGCTGGTGATCTATTTGTCTCATGAGGTGTGGATTCTCCTTGGCATAATAATGAAATTTATGCCTGTTAACAAGCCCATTCTTGTGGAAAGTTGCCTCATCCGAGAAAAGAACTCTGCTAAACATATTTGGATTTTCCGCTACTTTGTCACTTGACCAATTGCTTCGATTTTCATCGTCTTGATTGTTCAGTTCCTGGTGCAGCTGTACATGACATGGACGGAAGTTTGACATATCTGTTAAATGAGAAATCTCTCTTTGGCTTTTATATGGGTCCTCTGTCACTGTCAACAAAACTGATAACTGGTTGTCTTTAGCTGTAGCAGTTTTTGGTTCTTCATGTTTTTCGTAAGCGATAATACCCGTTTCGAAAAATCTAATTAGAAGTTTTTCGAAGCATCTTGCATCAGACGCCTCTTATCTGGAAACCTTTCTGCATAAACTCTACTTGCCAACAAAAAATTTCTATTATTTTCACCCAGAATAAAAATCATATCAACCATTTCTCCTTTGGAGTACTTCATGGCAATCAATTGAGAAAATTGGGTTCAAACCTCACTTCAACAATGTTTAATAACGAAACACTGATGAGTTCACCATGTAAAATGTAGAATATCATATGTCCGGACACCTGACAAAAGACACAAATAAAAAAATGTCAACATATATCTCGATTTACGTTTTAATCATCTTGATTTTATCATTCGTTGAAAGAATTGTCTGGTTTAGGTTTCATTTTTTACTACTTGAATCATTACAGAAAAATAAACTTCTGTGCGAATAATGATGCATGTTGATGAATTTGATACGGTTTGTAGAATTTTCATCAAAATTTTTACAAATAATCAAATATTTCGAAAATAATCGAAGATGAAGATAATGTTACTTCTGCAAAAATATAGCACAACATTTTATGCGCTGACATGGTTAATAAAATACAGGGGAAATGAAGAAATCAAGATATGATATTTTTAAAATTACAATATTCAATAATTTTTAAGGAGAAAAAAATATTGTGACGAAACTACTCAACAAAAAAACTTATAACTTAAAGACATTATAGCCGAGTTTAGAGCGCTCTTGAATCTTGAACAAAAAAGTGGTAATCCAATCTGAAAAATCCACCCAAGATTTGTTTATAGAAAATTTGGACACCCTGTTTACTGCAAAATAAATTGCTGAAGTAGATTATTTCTTTCTAAACACAATACCATTCAACCAAAAATGAAATCTTCAAGAGTGTAGGAGCTACAGAGGACCGTGCCACAGGTGAATTACCCAGTATACAGGGTGTTTAAAGAAAACAGGGCAATTTTTAAGTAAGTGATTGCTGAAGTTCTTTTATGAAAAAAGTTTATATAATACTTCGTTACCCATTCACAGGGTGTAAAAGTTTAATCGAAATATGCAGTTAAATTTGAATTTTTCGTAAACCGCTTGAGATATTGAGATAAAATTTTGGGGGTTTCGAGAACTTTCAAAGACGCATAATTTTCAATACGACACAATATTTTAGACTCTCCAGTGGCGTTCGTATGGCAAAACGCAGGTTATTCTCGAAGAAAAACGTAGGACGCAATTGATTTTCTAAAAACAAACATATTTCGAGTTTTCAAATTATTTTCTCCACACTTTTAAGCACGACGCCTAGTTTTTGAGTAGAAAAATGTTGAAAAGTTTTCTAGGAATCCTTACGATTTCATTGATAAAACCAGTTCTATGATCAGTCATAGATGTGTTCGAAATTGATTAACCTCAGCTGACGGAAATGCATTAAATGCTCCGCAGTTATACATTGAAAGATTTCCAAACTTTGAAACCATTCCTCGAAGCCTATATGAGAAGGCACATTAAGACGATTAAAAGGAGCAGGAAGGCCAAGGGAAGTGAAAACGGTATAGCTGGAAAGAGAGGTTCTTGCAATAATTCAAGACAATCCTGGCATCTCCACTGAAAAAAATTTCTGACGCTTTAGGTATCAGCAATTGAACTGTTTGGCAAATTGGGAAGTTGTTCTATCCATTCCACCTACAAAGTTGATTCAAATTCCTCAATTTATTATGCTTATCCTATCCACTGATGAAGCAAGTTTTCCAAGAACTTCCATAAAGAATTATCATGTTTGGTGTATTTCTACGAGGGAGACTTATAGGGGAGGTGTACCGCCAGTTTTGGCAATAAGGCAAACGATGTGATTTATGCACGATGGCTCACATGCATATATTAGGGAGCTTGCTAGTGACTTCCTAACTCAAGAGTTTAGAAATGGCTGAATTGGTCAAGGTAGACCTGAATTTTAACCTGCACGATCCCCAGACTAAAACCCCCCTCTATTTCTTCCTGTGGGGTCATTTGAAGTTTTTGGTTTACACTTTCCTCGTTGCAAATGTTGAGGACTCAAGAAATAGAATCATCACTGGGTGCAACTCGATAAGAATAGATTCTGGTGTTTTTGAAAGAGTTATCCAATCAATAAGGAGAAAACTGGAATCTTGCATGCGAGCTAGAGGAGCTCACTTTAAACATCTTTTGTAATTTTTACGAGATTTGATGATACTCAAAACTCTTTGTTTTGCCCTTGAATTAAACTTTCGATTTTCAAACATAGATTATTTCATGGTAAAATGATATACACTAAAATGGTTCTTTTAATGGAATACTTCGTGTCATACAAAGAAATGTATGGACATTTTTTTATTCTTTTCAACATTTTTTTTACTCAAAAACATGGCATCATACAGAAAAATATGAAGGAAGCGTTTTTTTTGAAAAATAATTGAAAAATTCGAAATTCATTTGCAATACAAAGTTCGAGATAAATTTCCTGTTCGATATTTTTATCAATTGTAAAAATCGAGAAAACCACTTGTAAGAACTGACAAAATCGATCACTGTAAACAAACTGAATGACAGATCGCGTTCAAACTCCGTGTCCGTATAGAAAACAAAACAAGTTGTACCAAATCAGCAACAACAAAAATTTTGAGAATCGTCTTAAGCAGATTTTCTGAATGATCGATTCCCGATGACTTTTCTGATGTGTTTAAAAGTAGTTGCACAAACGTTAGAGACACTATTCAAAGTATTAACTCGCAATTGTTGACCCAGAATAGAAAAACGGGGAGTGTAAAGAAACGACAAGTAGATAGGATGTAGTTAGGTTAGAAACCGCAAATATCCTCACATTTTTGCATATGTATAAATTACGGAATTCACGTATTCGAATGTTATAACTGCATAAGAAATGTGAAATCGATAAAATGAAAATGTTTGAAGTGTGACTCCAATAATAGCTCGTGTTTGGGACCTCGAGAATCTTTCCAAATTGTTTATCGCATAGTCGTTTATCTATTAAACATACTCCTCGTAAACTTTAACGAGGGGATTTGCTTTGATTTTTGAGATATGGCAGATTACAGACCTAAAAATGTTACCGCATAAGTTGACCTCAATTCTTTTACCAAACCACTAACTCATTACGTTCTTTGGGTCGCTCATTCCGAATCCGAGATGACCTTTCCAAAGGACCACTCAAGGACATTTGAAGGTCAAATCTAATTTATTCATAGAAAACATCTGGAAACACCTTTATTTAGGTCTGAAGTCAGATTTGCAACATCCAACATGCTTGGTCAATAATAACACTCAACCATGAAGCTTCCATTATATTAAGTAGTTGCACGGTTAGTGAGCATCATCATCATAGTCACAATGTCTTAACAGACATCTTGTGAACTCGTAAAATGCATTAATTCGGAGCTGGAACGCTGCCGATACGAAGATTATCAATTGATTTCGAAAGAACGTCAGAATTCGCGTGAATACAATGGAGGAGAGCCGCTTTGGATTACCAGGTTCATTTGAAAACAAATTATTAGTTCGATGGGCGGTATTCTCCTCCAAGCCCACATTTCAAATGCATCAATGTGAGCGCGATCTACCTTTTTAGTAGTCCAAGTTTCAGAAGCGTATGGGAATATAGAGAAAACAAGAGTCTGAACTAACATTTTGGTACTTTTAGTGATATTATTGTCACGCCATATTTTAGTGAGCTTCGTCATGACCGCTTGTGCTTGCTGTATACGTCGTCTAATCTCATTTCCACAGCCACCAGAATTTTAGATCAAAGAACCGAGATACACAAAACTTTGAACTACTTGGCAATGGCCAACAGATTTCATTTCAGGAAAGTTGCTATGTTCCCTGTCTACGATCATAATTTTATTATAGTTAATACTAAGACCATACGCTGCACTATGCTGTTCTACGTTACTCAGCAAGGTTAACAATTCTCCCTGAGAAGCAGCAATAAGGGTAGTATCGTCAGCAAACCTTAAATTAGAAATCTTGCTACCACCAATAGTTATGCCGGCATTCCAGTTGTCAAGTACATGTCTCATTGCAAACTCGGAGTAGATGTTAAATAACATCGGAGATAATACGCATCCTTGACGTACTCCTTTTCTGATCGCCATTTGATCATATAGATTACCGTCAATTCTTACTTGAGCTGAGTTGGACATACACAGTTTCTGAATGAGAAGAATTAGATGGTAGGGAACTCCCATAGAACGTAGGATTTCCCACAGTTCAGGCCACTTGATGTTATCAAAAGCCTTGGAGTAGTCTACAAAGCAGATATAAACAGGAAAGTAATGTTCCCTGACTTCCTCAATGATCTGTCTCAAGTTCAAGTTCTGTTCACGCCTTACTTGAATGAGAGACCAACGAGAATAAACGATAATTGTCTGGATTTGTGGGAGAACCTTTTCTATGGAGTGGAACAAAAATAGACGAGCACCATTCATCTGGGCAAACAACGGAGGACCAGACTTTATTACGCCATTGCCCAAGCATTTCAAAGTTTCGGCAGATATGGCATCTATACCTGTAGCTTTGCCCGATTTTAGTTTTTCAGGGCATGTTCCACTTCTGGAAAAAGAATATCAGTGTTCATAATTCAACAAAGGAGCCTGGATGCCAAAGTAAAGGTTCTGACAATAAGTACGCCACACCCCAATCACCCCATCCAAGCTGGTGATTAACTCTCCATCGGAATTCTTGACCGTCCAAGTTCTGGGTTCAAAGTCCCGAGTAATATATTTAATCTTTAAAAACATCTCTGCCGGCAGATTAGTATTGGCATTGGTCTGTATCTTCCTACACAGGTCTTGCAGATAGAAGTTTTTATCTAGCCGGCAAAGTTTTTGAATTTCGCGCGAGAGCTGCCTATACGTATTATGTTTTGTATCAGAATCCAAACCCGAAAGCTTAAGGCTTCTGCGTTCCTCAATAACAGACAATGTATGGGTGGAAATCCATGATTGTTTTGGTTGTATGCTGGGCTTTGTTTGAGATATTTGAGCAGCTTGTAAAAGTGCACTTTTAAATGATAACCACATATTATTAGAAGTGGAATGATCCATTATAGAGGAATCTTGAGAAAGTCTAGAAAATTACCGAAAGGAAGCAGGGTCAGCGATTTTCCTTGTAGCTATCCGCTTAGAATGGTGACATATCTTAAGTTTCAGTTGGAGTCGCAAATTAGAAGTTGATGGCCTGAGCCACAACCTGAACCTGGTAGAGTCTTGCAAAGGGTATCAGATGACCTCCACCGTGTTCCAACTAAAATGTAATCAATTTAATTACGATGTTGTCCGTTCGGTGAGGTCCAAGTATATACACGTCGCGGGTGCTGGGTGAACAAAGTGTGGGCAATTGAATAATTTCATTTCTGGCACCGAGACCAATGTGTGCCGCTAGATATTCTTCTTCTACTGTTTCACCAACTTTAGCGTTAAAATCGCCCACAATAAGGACCACCTCGCGATTCGACAGAGATTCAAGTGTAGCTTCCAGATCATTATAAAAAGATTCCAGATCCTCCTCAACGGAATTAGATGTAGGTCCACAAACCTGCACAATATTGATTGGAGTTGGGGTCGCATTAATGCGTAACGATATCATTCTGTCACTAATACACTTGTAACCGATTACGGTCCTTTGCCACTCAAAAACCAACACAGTTAACGCTCTTGTTGGATTTACCCGAAAAGCAGATAAAACTACCACTGCTGGAAGTAAAGTGACCTGAGTCCCTATAATGAGTCTCAGATAAACCAGCAATGGTTATTTCATTCCCTCTAAGTGCTTTCTCGAGGATATTGAGCTTGCCGGAAGCTTGAAGACCTCTAACGTTCCAAGTTGCCAGGCGATGCTTATCTCGAAACTTTCATCAGTAATAAAAATAAGATGGCCTACATAGTCCATAACTATTGAAGGCCAGATAAGTTGTAATCCTCAGAGGTGGCAGTTCTTGCACGGTCTAGATGAGTAGTTCGGAGTCCACTATAAACTGTAGGTCCATAGACTTAACAAACAAACCAGCAAGTGTCAGGTTTTTAAGTTTCAAAGAATAACATTCCAGTGTCCTTTGAGAAGATCATCTGACCTCTGATCCGGAATCAGTGAACCAAAAACATAATTAATTTAGTGAAATTTGCTGAAACAGTTTTAAACCTGGTTTATACGGTCATAGGTAATATTCTATGTCTGTTATCTCCAATAACTCAAAAACCAGAGCTGATCCCCTCCTATATAAAACTAGGTGCATGTTCGAATGATAAACAAATTGGAAGGATTTTCGAGGTCCTAAAAACAGACTATTTTTAAAGTCACTCTTTATGCGCTCTGCTAAAAGTTTGATTCTGGAGGCGGCCCTGATCTTAAGATAGAAGTATAAACAATATATACTTGCCGACACGGATAATTTAAATTTACCCAAAATTAAACAATCTCTTCACTACTTTTAAATTATGGATTGAAACAATGCATTGAAAATGAAATTCTTTTTACTGTTGACACGCTCTGTATATTTCTTTCCATCAAGGCCAGCCTCAAGACCTTACCCCTTCACGCTGCGTGTTAACCATGGACATGGAATGTGTGAATACATTACCAGCTCCGCATTGCACATTGCAATATGGCTAACAGCGCATTCCGGTAGATGGCGATCTGTCGACAATCATTTCTTACCTACAGGTAAAGTGGACAACGCAGACAGGTAAGTGAGTGGTGGTTTGTCTCTCCCACTTGGAATTCACCTGTAAACAAACAACTTTACGTGCACCTGTGACGAGGTGAAGTCGAGCGGCTCAACGTATCTGCAGCAGTAAACAAACTTGTGCGTTAAACGTGGTTATCGTCGGAATGTGTGCTCATTCATAATTTTCGAATCTGTGTTTACATTTGATTTGTGGAAATTTGTGATGTGTTGAATTGATTCGTGACTTCTACAGGTGAATTCCTAGTTGTTTTCTGCTTTTAAGGATAAGTTTGGAAGTTGGGAATTTTAAGAAATTTAATGGATGAATTTCAAATTTTGATACGAAAATAGTTGTTTCAAAAGGAATGTCTTGAAGAGATCGATGCAAATCAATAAGCTATAATAACTTTGAAATAAATAGTACTGAAACATTAATTTTCATCTTCTTAACTTCATTTATTCGATTAAATTTTGCAAAGAATATTATACATGGCATTAACTCTCACAATACACATAAACAGAAAACCCCCAATAATCAAAATTCAGGAAGATAAAATGGGATGAACGACGAGTTGTCCATATATCTGTTCATGCAATCAAACTGATTTCACGAGAAAATATAAATCCACCACCCGGTAATTAATATCATTGCCAATCAATAATTATAATCAAAACATATCCTGGAATCAATATATATTAGGATAACGTTAAATGTTATGAGAATATATAAATCTACCAGAATATAAACAAACTATAGCATAATCAGACAATGACATCAATGTACCAACGAGTAGTGTCAGAGGCTTTCTCTCCGAGAAAATCCTGTGTACGGACCTTAATCCGAAATAACCAGAATTTCTTCACAAATTAAAGTTAAGAAACCGCAGCCTTCTTTGGAATAGCATATGATAATCCGAAAAGATCAATACTTGATCCATACTCATTCTTCAAACTAACACTTTGGTCAATAGGGAAATTTTAACTGTGCTTTGATGTTCATGTCGAAATTAACCATGATCAAACTTATTGTAAAGTCTACAACTCCATTAACCAATCGAAATAAGAAACACAAATCAAATACCACTCTACGTTTGGCCATTCAATTCGATTCTAGATCATATCGAGTCAAGATCCAGATTTCTGATATTCATTCTGAAAGACAAATAGTGCACAAAGTAACTTTGCAGTATTTTCAGAGAGTCAATACCACATTTAAAGGAAAAAGGCCAGATGTAAGTCTCAAGAATAGATCAAACGAAAGTACAGTACAAAATCTTAATTATATTTGATTTGAAATCCCTTGAATTTCGAATAATGAAACCTAGCATCCAGTAAGCTTTAGCAATGGCCCCGCGATTATGTTTTTTGAAACTTAATTAACTATCAGAGGTCACACCAAGGTCTCGTATGTTGTTGACTCTTCTCAACTCGTGGCATAACTATGTCCAATTGGTAAACCCACAACGCTTGTCAAAACTTGAATGCATATAATTTGCAATGGACCAGTCTATCAGTGAATCTATTTGCCTCTATAAAATTCCACATCAGTATCATCTTGGATTTTCTTGAATAGCTTTTTACCATAGGAACCCTGTGGAACTCTCAAGGTGACAATTATTTCCTTGGACAAAAATGATTTATACCTAACTATATGTGTACGGTTGTGTACACATATATTTGGACTGAATTCCCTCGAATTTCGAGTAATGCAACCTAGCATCTGATAAGCTTCAGCAATGACCCCGCCAATATGTACTTTTCAAATTAATAGACTATCAAGGGCACACCAAGTTCTCGTATGTTGTTGACTCTTTTCGGCTAATGGTCTTTTATAGTTAATTTATGGAGCGTAATCACGCAACACTTGTCAAAATTCAAAAGTAGTCTATCAGGGCGTCTTTTTGCGTAAAATACCTACATCAGTATATCTTCGAATATCTTTATATCATCGCACATAACAAAACTTGATATTCCACAACTTCCCTCATATCATTAATAAACAGCTTGTAAAAAAATGAACCCAAGTGCGACCCCTGTGGAACTCCCGAGGTGACAATTATTTGCTTTGACAGATTTAATTATTTTTGTTATAAACTCGATTTTTGAGGAGCATTTAAAAAAATTGTAGCTCGTAGATCTTTTGCACTACAGACACAATTTTTGCTTGGGTGGATAGAAGAAGGATCAAGGAATTCTTCAAGCAATCTACACATGTCCAATGTTTATTGCGTTGTTTTGTATGATTTTCTCAATTCGGCCTTTTTCAAACAGCAATAACTCAATTTTTTCAAATTGCACGTGCAAATTTTTATAACGCCATCAGATGAAGCGTCAAATTTCAAATGGAATTGTATAAGCATGCGCTATACCCATCTCTTATAGTTCCGAAATAATTTGGGAATATATTGAATTTTGATGATTTTGCAAGAACTAACAGAGAATGCTTTGAAATATTTGAATCAAGTAGCTGAACTGGCTACGCTCACCTGACAGGTGCCTAAAATTTATGTACTTGTCACTTCGTTCATTCGAATTTGATATTTCAACAAGAATTGTTGGTAATTTGAAGAGAAAATTTTTGAAAAACACCAGATTGATAATAAAATGGCTGATTATTCAAAGCATTAGAAGCAATTTTCTACAATTCGGATGAATAAAAATTGTAGGAACTAAGCGAAAACCAATCATCGAAGATAATTACATTAATACGAATAAATGATAGCCAACATCATAGGAGAACACTAATTTACGATCTGAATAAATGTTCAATATGGGCCCTATTTTGCTCGATACACTCGACAGCTCGTATACGAACATGATGAGTTGCCCTCCAAGTTTCCTCAGGATCAATATTACGAAAAGCATTATGAATGCGCTCTAGTAACTCTTCTTTACTTCTTACAGGAATAAGATACACTTCACTCTTGATTTTGCCCCATAAATAAAAATCAAGGGGCGTTAAGTCCGGAAAACGCGGAGGCCATAAATTTGGTCCTTGGTTACCCCACCATCTATCCTCGAACATTTTTGTTAGCTGCCGATCTACATCTCGTAATTTATGTGCTGGTGCACCATTCATTTGGTAATATCAATCCCTCAGAATGTTAAGCGGTAATCCATCTAAAAAATTTGCTAATGTTCCTCTCAAAATTTCCAGGTATCTTTGTCCATTAAGATGTTCCTCATAAATGTGATAAGCCAACAAATCATTCATTAAAATTTCAAAAACGTTCATGCTGAATTTATTTTGGAAATCAATAACCTCAATGAAATGTGGATTTTCTGTGGCCCAAAAATGTCGATTTTCCTGTTGGTTATTCCACTTTCATTGAACTTGGCTTCATCAGACCATATAATCTTTTGCAGAATTGGCTCATCTTCTTGAAGCCGAATTAATAAATTTTCACAGAAATTAAGCAGCTTGGGAAGGTCAGTTGGTTTCAATTTTTGTAGTCTGATAAAAGAATACGGGTGCATGTTATGTTTCTTAAGGATCCTTTGAATGGAAGTATAACTCAATCCAATATTCATTGATGCAGACTTAATGGACGCATGTGAATTGGCACGAAAATACGCTAGCGTATTAATTTGATTGTCGTCGTCCTCGAGAATTGGTTTTCTTCTAGTTTCTATGTGTTTTGTTCCACCAAATTGCAGAAAATTGCTTCTAATCCTTCGAAATTTTGTTTTACTCATAGGCGCCAAATTTGGAAATTGGTTATTGAATTGCCTGCAATTTCTCCCCACTACTTATTGATATTCTAAAATGAATTAAAAAGAGATTAATCATATCCTCGTTTGAATAATCAGCCATTTTATTATCAATCTGTTTTTCAAAAATTTTCACTTCAAATTACCAACAATTCTTGTTGAAATATCAAAGTACATTAATTTTAGGCACCTGCCAGGTGAGCGTAGCCAGTTCAGCTACTTGATTCAAATATTTCAAGCATTCCCTGTTAGTTCTTGCAAAATCATCAAAATTCAATATATTCCCAAATTATTTCGGAACTATAAGAAATGGGTATAGTACATGCTGATACAATTCCATTTGAAATTTGACGCTTCATCTGATGGCGATATAAAAATTGGCACGTGCAATTTGAAAAAATTGAGTTATTGCTGTTTGAAAAAGGCCAAATTGAAAAAATCATACAAAACAACGCAATAAACATTTGACATGTGTAGACTGCTTAAAAATTCCTTGAACCTTCTTCTATCGACCCAAGCAAAAATTGTGTCTGATCTACGAGCTACAATTTTTTCAAATGTCCCTCAAAAATCGAGTTTATAACAAAAATAATTAAATCTGTCAAAAGTTTTGACAGATAAGTGCCAACAACTTGGGTATTGTATGCCTTGCTCAAATGTCGGTTCTAGATGTATAATAAAAAAGGTAGATTGCCAATTGAAATAACAAAGTGATGACCCACTCCCGGTATAACCGGAAATGGTATCACTTCGAAAATATTTCACTTCAATTGGAAATCGCTAGTTATGGCCGCGTATAAAATTTCAGCTTGATATTGTAATTGGAACTCAAAAAGTTTTTAACGGACGGTCCCGGTGGATATCCCTGTATAGTAATTGCTTTTCCAATAACTGCTCATTCCAATAATAACGAAACCTGTTTGTAATGAATGCTTTATGATTTTCTGGTTGAGTTTATGTGCATTTCTCAATAAAGTTCATTTTGTACGTTTTGTCATTCGCGGAATTTTTTCAGCAAATACCACTCGAGCTCAGATCTGGCAGGATAATTTTCTATGCTCGTTTTCACATACTTACTTTTCGGTAATTCAACTCGACCTGCTCGACAAAATCGAAATCAAGTAGTCGAAAACGAGCATAGAAAAATATCCGACCAAATTTGACCTCTTGTGGTATTACTCACGAGAAATGAAAAATGAAACAATTTTTTAATGCTCTTAACAAAAACGAAAGTGGTTTCCTTTTCTTGTCTCAAAAGTTGCCAAAACTGAGCGCAAGAAAAGATGAAAGCGGGCATTTCTAATGGGCCACAGATTATATATTTAATAAAAGACAAGTTTTGCATAAATATGACAAAAATCATGGAATGATTTCACGAGAACCTTCGGACTATAGAGAAATTCTATCAACGCAACTAGAACGTACACATAATGGCTGATTATTGTTGGAATATACAGAACATCAGAGTTTCTGTTGTGCTGTATCATTATCATTAATAAGATATTCTATTCGACTTCTTCAATTGCTTTCAAATTTTATCATTTTCACTTATCCCTTCTTAATCTAACCCTTTTGGGTACAATCTTTCATGGACTCAACAATTATGAATCTACCTGAGTTATTGCCAATTCCTTGCAACTCTTATTCGAAGACATTTCTTGTGAAATGATTCGATACAAAGAAACATTCATTTTCTACGAAGTGTTTCTTCTCAGAAAATAAACAATCGAAAAATAAAATTACTACCTGGCGTATTTCAGGCCTTGTGGTTACCCTCTGTTGCATTGTTATTTCATTGTGAGACACATCCTTTCCGAACTTATTCAGTGTAGAAAAACGTTAATTATCTTTGTTTTTCGTATACAGAAAATTCGACATTTTAAATTGAAATAATTGGACTTGCATTCTTCTGTTAGGGGGTCAAAATAAATAAGTAAAATATGAAAAACATTTGCATTCTAAATAAGCTACATTTTCTCATCTACGCGTCGAGAAGAAAAGATTTCAGGGCTGTACCATCCTTTTCCGAAAACCCCTCATGACTAGTAGAAGGAAAACGTCTGGAATTTCAATAATCAAGTAGACTTTCTGAAATTAGCTATACAAGGTGTCCCCCACACGCCATGACAAATTTTGAAAGGTTAAACCTGAAGAAGAGAAATTAGTGAGAAAGGTCCTAATCTTTTTGAATTCAAAGATATTCAGCTCCAAAACTTTGATCCTCGCGGATTATGAAATCACAATTTTCGAAAATACGACAGCGATTCTATGGTGTTTATAGAATGAAATACATATCTTTTTATACAGGGTAGGCAAAATTTGATGTATTTGTACGGCAGCTATATGAAATATTGCAGATAGAGAAAGATAAACCCCCCTCTCTCGATCTTATTTTCAGGGATTAGTTTAGTGGTGCCAACATTTTGCTGATATCTCTTTCCGTTCTGGACTTATTCAAAATTTCTCGAATTTTGAGAAAATCGTTCTTCGCGAATATCTCGATCAATCATCAAAATTACACGAAAATAATTTTGACATTCTACAGGCACTTTTTTGAGTAAAATAAAGTGCTGTGTGTGTTTTAGCTCAGTGGTTTTGGAGTTATAATGCAAACATGATTTTTTTAAATACGAACCATAGGAAATTTTACACCTATTAGATTCAGTAATTTTTTTCCTTTTCACAAATATATAACACTTGTAGTCAATTATTGCATTCAATACCTTTTTCCAGAGAAAACCTGAAATTTCCACAATTCCATTCATTAGATGCATGCCCATGAACGATTTTATTGTCCCATGACTGAAAACCACAGAATGCAATAATTGTCTACAAGTGTTAAATATCTCTGAAAATGAAAAAAATTGCTGCATCCAATAGAGGTAAAATTTCCTATGGCTTGTATTAAAAAATAGCATGTTTTTTTGTAACTCAAAAATCGCAAAACTAAAAAACTGTATTCTTTTTAAAAAAGGTGCCTGTAGAATGTCAAACTTATTTTTATGTAACTTTGATGATGATCGAGATATCCGCGATGGACGATTCTCACAAAATTCGAGAAATTGTGAACAAGTCCAGAACGGAAAGAGATATCAGAAAAATTTTGCATATAGCTGCCGTACAAATACATCGAAATTAGCCCACCCTGTACAGAAAATGAAATTAGAACCATAGTAAAATGGTTATCACGAATTTTCATTTACTTTTGATAGATAAATATCAGAATATCATTATCGATAGATAATCGTTGTTTCGAAACTTTAGATTTTTCTAGTATTAAAAATATGATATAATCTATATCTATGGTTTTTGCGATGAAAAGGCATCAAAGATTTACTCGAAGACATCCTTCTGTTCGTACAGTTTTTACTTCGGTTATTAGAAAACTCAGAGTAAGGGTAACACTCAAAGCAAAACATGTACGATCTCGTCAAGTGAACATACAAAATGAGGAGAATATTATAGACTGTATCGAAAATTATCCTTCGATAAGTATTCGGCACATTGCAAAGAGATGCAAATGCCACAGGGATTGCAGGCATTGAATGCAGGGGGCGAGCAGCATCGACTAACAATTTATCGATGGATTCTGGAGCAACATGCTTAAGATTCAGAAATCATTTCTAATATTCGATGGTCTGAAATTATGCTTCACAAGAAATGTTATAAATAATATTAATAACAACTTTATTTGCTGAAAATCATGAAAGTAGTTTCCTCATCGGTTTTGTCTTCACAATATTTACATCGATACAAATGAAATGGAGAAGTTACACTAGCTGAAACATTTGACTTAACAAAAACTATAAAACCATGAGGGCAGATCCTTGCATATGGTTTTCAAGAACTGAATTATATAGACTCAATAAAAAGTCTACTTCAAAATGCTATTCTTAAATGCACTTTTCTTATGCACAAAAGCAGTTTATGGTTTTTTCATGATAAGATTAGTTAACAAAGTTTCTAGGGACTACCGCCCAAAAAATCATAGTAAGGCCTATTCTTGTAAACATGATTTCGATTACAACACGAACACGTTTGTGTCTTGCCATATAAAATTATGACTTACACACAACCAAATTTATATGGAATCACCCAATTTTTCGAATATTACCCCAAGGATTTTCGAAATTTCAAAGGATTGTTAGAAATGATCCTTTTTTTTTAATTGAAAAAAGATATAAATCAAGGATTATTTTGAGAAAGAAACAAATAAAAGTAAATAAGAGACTCTTTGCGCATGTAATGAAAAAATTGGAAATTGTTTTCTCACGGAATAGGTATGTATTTTTCTCTCGACCTCAGTAGCTTGTATTACTTCCTCTTGCCGTGATACAAACCTGAATCCGTCTAGGCATGCTTCTGAGCAGGTTTTCGACTTCCACTGGGGTGATATTCTGCCACTCTTCTGTGGTGGCTTGGATGAGCAGTTGTGGGGTTCTTGGATAATCCTAGCGCGAGCTAATTTTCCTTTTGAGATTATCCCATAGTTTTTCAATAGGATTTGGGTGTGGAGAGCAAGCTGGCCAGTCCAAAATAGCGATTCCCATGGTTTCAAGATATTGTCGCGCAAGGTTGCTGGTATGCGAAGGAGCATTATCTTGCATAAAAGTGAAATTCTCACCGTGGGCACTTCGCCAGAGTCTCACGATCGGCTCCAGCACTAGGTCTACGTAATTCCTAGCCGTTACACTCGCAGGAAACGAAATGAAATCTGTTTTGCCTCCCAGCATAATGCCACCCCAAAACATCACACTGCCCACTCCGGAATTGGTCTTGCTGCTCGTCTAGCTTGTCTTCCACGACCCCTTGAAACCCCAACCCGGCGGTCATCTGATTGAACACCAATTCTGGCCCGAAAAAAGAGCATTTCGCAAATTCTCAATATAAGACAATAAAGTCTTTTAAGTTTTTGTTGTCTGGTAAGCTCTGGAACTCTTAAGTGCTGTATAAACCCCTTGAATGAAGTCTTCGACGTATCGTTTCGACTGATACACTGATGCCTGTTGCTTACAAAAATTGCCTTTGGAGTATGGGGTGCGACGCACTAGGGTCTCTTCTTGAAATTTGGCACAAAAAGCGGTTTTGTTTTTCTGAAGTGATCTCCCTACGACTTCTTCTAGGCCTATTTTGCAGAGATTGTAGCTCCACGTATCACCCGTAGGTCTTCAACGAAAGCATTATTATTCGTCACCCTCTGCAATCGGACAATCCAACGTAAGGCATTTTCAATTATAATTCTAGGCTTTTTCAAATTTTGCAATTCACAGTTTCGAATCTCGGTGACGACAGAGTACAATATCCCGAACATGTGGTGGTAATTCAACATTTCTTATCATATTATCTAGTTTTCTTACAACAAACACTTCATTCTTCACAAGTAGTCGAAGATCCATGGTTAAAAACAATCAATAATGTGAAATACCGAGTGATTCCATCTGAATTTGGTTGTGTATATACTGAACACTGATATATGTTTGACATCAAAATATGTTTGAAGATGACAGCAATTGACTATCACAATTTTATTGTGCCTTCAGAATACAAGTTGCTGTTGCTGAAAGCTATTTATAATGATAATATTCCATTATTGCTAGCAACAAATTTCGAACACCCTGCAGTATGGCTATAAAATGCAGTCAGAAAACGTTGGGTTGGATGGTGGGTAGAAGTACATACTTAAGGATTCAGCCGGCTATAATCAAGAAAGAATTAATGAATTACCCGATATTAATTAATATCAATTTTTCTACACTCTGCCTCACTTATAATTTATAATAAATACAGTGAATATAAAGATTCTTTTACTCCTCAGATATTTCAAACTAACTTTCAGTACACATTGTAGAAGAGTCTATCAAAAAAATCATATTTGAAATTTATTTCACGTTCATACCTTTGAAACCAAAGTGAATTTTTCGTTATCAAGATGTGGAAAATTATTCGCAAAAAATGATTTTGTATAGAACTGAAGGATACTCAATAAAATTCAGTATTTTTAATCATTATTCAACGGAACGACCTCGACTAACAAACAACATTATAATTATAACGTCCTCAGCTAAATAGTTGAATAATTATTTCAAATTATACTTTTAATCATCATCTGGAAGATATAAAAAGTCAGCGGTGATCTGCACTTTCAATTACTAAATCAGCATATATATACAGAGTGTTCTGTTCAATTTTCGGGAATCGTATATTTCCAGCCACTATTTTCCTTGATTAACAAATACTGCCAATGGCTTATGATTACATGAAGATTTAGACTACCAAAGTGCAAACTGTTGCTCTTTTTTGTCACATTATTTTTGTGATTACTGTTGATGATCAGGACGTTTAATTCGGAGAACTATCTCCTTCCAGGAGGGAAATCCAATATCCTACGGAAGATTGAATAAAGTCCCATTCTGTTGGTGTTTTTCTCTTCATCAGGCCTGCTGAACCCATACCCTTTCAAATCGTCTTTAGAGTAAAATATTTAATATTCAATAGGCTCTGAACGCAGGCCTAGAAAGCCCGTGCTTTATTGCATATTTTCATCTATTCTTCTCAATTCTTTGTTAGAATCATCCAGTCCTTATTGTTCAATTTTTTCAAGTTTCGATTCACCATCCTGGTCCAATCAGTACGTAGTCCCCTGATTCTACTTTTCTGTGCTATTCCTCTCGACAATACTAGTTTCGCTGTTTCTTCTTCTGGAAATTTCGCTATATGGCCCAACCATCTCAATCTTTTAACCAAGAATACCTCTTATTCTAACTGAAGTATTCGAATGTACATCTTCAGAAATATCAGTATTAGTTGTATTCAGATTCTGATTTGTGCAGAGGTACTCCTCGATAATTTTCCCAATGTTATTGTTGTCTTAAGCTCAGTGGGTTCATTGGATGGTTTTCTTTTACGTTCTACGAACCAAAAGCCATCTTCCTCAAAATGATCTTCACATAAATGAAGACTGGTAACTTCCTCAATTTCACTCGAACATAGAATTCCTTATATTTAAATATACCTTTTTTATGTCAAGATATATTCGTTGGAGCACAGAAGAATGTGCATTGAATGTTAACCTCAATACGTTTGTTCCAACAAGTAGTTCTATGACAGTTCTGAGCTGTGAGAGCAACTGCTCGTTCAAAACTGATTCGTTACCAAGAATTCGACTACCTTGAGACCCTAAAACTCAAGACAAGTTGACAACGTATGCTGAATATAAGTTCTTAAATAAATCAAGGTACGTTGGGAGACGGTGTTCACCAGTGCGGAATCAATTCGAATGTTTAAGGAACGCCAATTTCAATTTTCGCACAATTCACCCAGTTCAGAAATAATTTATTTCTGTGTTGGAACAAAGTTAATAAAGCCAACCTATTGATATAGAAGATTGAAACTTCGTTTTCAAAACTCACCTCTCCTTCGACTTTCCTGATGAATTTTTCATGCTTGGTTGATCAATTTCCCGAAAGGTTGAGCCTTGCTAAGGGGGATGCTGAATCTTGGACAATTATCGTCTTTTCTCATTGTGTCTTGTACTGTCCAAAGTCTATTGATACTGTTTTCGGAACAGGCTTTTGAGCTTACTTGATAAGCAGAGGATTCTGACCTATACTCAGTTTGGTTTCAGGCGTAGTCTGAGCATGGTGGATGCTTTGTATGCAAAATCATACTGCTGTTGTGCATTGTCTCAAGAATGGAAGCTGTCCGGTTGGTATTCTTTGGGATCTAAGCAAAGAATTCAATCTCGTCATAAATTATATTCTTGAAGAAAAGACTAGTTAATATGAAATTCGGAAAAACGCTTCCGAGTGGTTTAAAAAACTAGACAGCAGCTGGTTACGATCGATTACACTATTGGTCATACAAGAAAGACAACAAATTCTGGATACTTGGCAGCAAAATTGGTATTCCTCAGAGCTCCATACTAGGACCAATACTGTTTCTTCTGTGATGATGTCGGAGATTATTTGAAGTGAAATACGCAGAGCTGTTTGCACATTAGTGCTCTCAAAAAACCTTAATAAAATAACAATCTTGTCACCATATTTGAACATATGAATTGTGTGATGGAATGAAATTTTCGAATCATCCTTTTACATCATTGATAAATTTCTTCTAGTGTAATTGAAGTATCATGTTTTAAAAAAGTACCATTTATTTTTGACGTTTTCCATGATTATTATTACATCAATAGACCCAATAGTATGTGGTGCGATAGGTTGTCGATTCTAATTGTTGATTATGCAGGGTGCTTCAACGAAAACTAAACAGAGGCTATATCTACCAATATATTCATTTCTGATCAAAAACCCCCTAAGCGGGGGTTGAAATCCTTGAACATTTTGAATGGGGAAGATGGGTCGATTGATGACTCAAAAAAAAGGTGACATCTTTGTCTACATTGCCTTGAACGAATTTCCATTTTTGATTGAAAAATGTAAAAGATACAGGGTGTGCAACTGTAAGATAGGAAAGACTATTTCACTGAGACTATTCAAGTTTCGGTGAGGTAAAAAATAGATCCATGCTGATCAATGACAGTCATCATCAAGTACTATCCTCATTTCGAATTTGAACCCCTGTAGCAGGGGTGACAACCCTTGAAAATTTGGAAGATGGTAGATGGGTCGAATGATACCTCGAAAGAAAGATATTATCTTTGTATGTATCCCCGTGAACGAATTTTCATTTTTGATTAAAAACTGTAGAAGATACAGAGTGAGCTACTGAAAAATAGAGGAGACTATCTATCGCCCTGAGGTATCACTGGATAGAAATATTACCCCTGCTCTAGGGATTGAAATTCGAGATGAGGGTGATTTCGGAAGATGACAGCTTTTGATCAAAATGAATCTATTCCAGTTTTTCGCACTAATACGCCTATAGTCTTGCGTCGATAGTCTTCTCTATTTTTCAGTGGCTCTCTTCTACAGTTTTCAATCAAAAATGAAAATTCTTTTACGGGAATGTAGACAAAGATAATACCTTTCTTTCGAGTTATCACTCGACCCATCTACTCTCTTCCAAATTTTCAAGGGTTGACACCCCTGCTCCAGGGGTTGAAGTCCGAGATGAGGATGGTACTTAATGATGACTGCCATTGATCAGCATGGATCTGATTTTTGCCTCAATGAAACTTGAATAGTCTCAGGGAAATAGTCTTCCAGATCTTTCAGTTGCTCACCCTGTATATATATATATATATATATATATATATATTTCTGCCTTTCGGCTAATGACACGCCGGAGAATTCTGTCTCCTCATTAACCGAACCCCTCTCGTGTCGAGGGAAGGGATAATGTCTAACACATCTCTGTTAGACAGGACAGACGTCTTTACATCTCCTCCGAAAGATGGACAGTCAAGCAATTCCCAGAATCTGAACAATCGCACCGACTTTGTGGGGATTGGACCCAGATAACTCTGCGCAGGTGACGTGCATCATATCCTCTACGCCACCGAGCTGGTTTTCCTCGTTTATTTCTAATTAGGTTTATAGTGGATTCAGTGACCTCGAACTTTTTCGATGAAGTAGTGACACTTAAACCCTTTCGGGCTCTTCGATAATCAAGGATTTCACATGAAAAGTCAAAAATGTTGTTTTAGCTATTATTTAATCAGCGAAATCAATTTTCAAACAGATCAGATCTGTCTATGAGCTGCAGTCTTCCAAGTGATGCCGATTATGATCTATAGATGTTTTAGAATCATAATGGACCCAATAATCTGGGTTGACATCGCCCATATATTTTTTCTTCGTGGAAATTGTTTAATATAAAGGAAAATTTTAGAACAAGTTTTGACAGTCGTTCGAAAAATATGACAAATGTCATATTAGGCAGAAATAGAACCCGTTAAAGGAAAAACAAACAAACATGGAAAAATTTCGGAAGTAGGATATAAGAGTTTGAAACCAAAATCGAACAGTGTACTCTGAGGAAAGCTGAATATGCTTTGACAGAAAATGAACTCTACAAATTCGTGAAGCAAAGTCAACGAAACTTTTCCTTTCGGGGGAAATGCCACAAGTAAAGCTTCACGTCTGATTGAGAAGTTGATGTCACCTAACGAAAAATTCAATGCAAGCAATTGATGGTTGCGTCGTTTGAAGAGTCGATATAGGATACGATTTTCAGGTAAAACACTGTTCTCGCAACCAGAATTTGTTCATCCATCCATACTGATCCCCTAAATGGTCTTGAAATTCACCTCTCCCATCGGTGTTACCAAAATAATGGCAAATTGCTTCATCAATTGCTTATTAAACTCGTTATCATTTCTATTGTTGGTTCGTAGAGAAATATCAATGAATAAAACTCACTATATCTACTCGACGTGTAATATTGATATCATAAATGAGTAACCTAGATTATTGTTATTGTTTATTTGATTTGTTACACTTGAATTGTTTTTGAAGTATTCAATTCCTCACCTTACTATTAATCGTGATTCATTTTCGTGCAGAACTTATTTCAAGATAATATTTTCTTGTGTGTATAAATAGAAGTTGAAAGATTGTCAGAAAAACCCACGAACGATATAATTTATTATTTTTCATAATTGTGGTTCTAATAGTTAATCACCATTGGTTTCTATTCATTTATCATTGATTATTTATTATTCGCGTGGTTTCTGCTTTTACGTGACACATTATTTTAATCTATGCGAAATATAAGCTTTATACAGGGTGGCGTAACGAACAGTTTTCACCGGGGCAAATCTGACGCTGTGAAATATTGCAAAAAGAGGAAAATTCAACCTCCCTCCCATCTCCCAAGTATTCTTTCTGCGTGAGAAATTCATTGCCGTGAACTGATCCGAGCCATCTTCTTTCCTTTTCGAGTTATTTGTAAATTTTGAAAATTTTCGGAATTTCTTCTTTGGGTCGCTCTTATATGTATGGGTTTTGAAAGAGCAGATATAAAATATGGTTTCTTATTCTTTCTCCGTAAACTGAAAAATTAATCAGCTTGGAATTATACAGAAATTAATAGTTTACAAGGCTTTCTGCCAGTATTTTTTCATTCTTCCAACTTTTCTTGAAATAGACGAATCCTGCCACCTCTCGATTTTTTTATTGAAACTATTATATTTTGGAATGTTATATTTAACTATGGACTGATTATGTTCTCAAGCCCGGTTTGGGTAAAAAACTATTTTGCCTGCTGTGTTATTCTTGAACAATTCATATGATTCAATTTCCAGAAGGATATTGCTATCAATATTGTCAAGTTGAAAGATTCAAAGGGTTGGGGATGATTTTTTTCAAACCGAAAGGTAGCAAATTTTTGAATCTCTAATTGTTTTTATTAATTTATTTATTTATTCATTTATTTAAGTACAATATAAGGAAAGTCCACAGCCGAAGCCAAAATGATATTCACTAGATGAATACTAGTTATATATATATATATATATATATATATATATATATATATATATAGTATATATATAAGACATTAATAGTGAGTTGTATTCACAGAAAGAATGAAAAGAAATACAAAATGAATATTACAAAAACGAACGATTGAATGAATTTGATGTCAGTCAGTAAAGAGCAAGCGTAATGTTCTCTTCAAAGAGGCCAATGTGACCCCAAACAAATTGATACTCCTATGCGTGTTGCAGACACGTAGCATCCTATCGATAGGGGAGTTCTGTACACTATTAGTTTTCCTAAAAGTTATAGAGAAGAGGTCGTGGTGCCTCAATGATTTCATATGAATATTAAAAGTAACCATGTGCAAGATCTCAGGTACCTGAAGTACCCAGTTCAATATTTTAAAGAAAACGAAAATATCAGATATAGTTCTACGATTTTCAAGTGACAATAAATTGAAATATTTACGGGCAGGAGCGTAGTCGTGGTTCAGGATAACAAAGTTAGTTTTGAAGCATATGAACCGTATGAATCTATTCTGAATGCGTTCAAGTCGGTTGGAATAACAATCATAACGAGGTTTCCAAATACATCAGGCAAAATTTAATTTACTGTAGATGTAAGCATAATATAAAGTGATAAGTGATTTTACATATTTAAATTCCTTACTTTTCCTGAAGATATAACCCATCATTCGACTTGAACTATTTGCTATGCGATCTATGGGTGCATCGAAGAGCAACTTCGAATCGAAAGTGACACCCAGATCAAAAGAAGTGGACACACGTCGCAGCAATGAATTCCCAATTGAGTACTGAAAAGTGATAGGGAATGGTTTCTAGTAAAAGCTATCGTGAAACATTTATTTAAATTCAAAAATAATTGGTTTTCTCTACAGTACTCAACCAAGTTATTCAAATCTAGTTGAAAATCAAGGCAGTCCCTTAAGCATCTGATAGATCTAAAAACTTTCAGATCGTCTGCATAGAGCAAGAATCTGGAATGCCGGAAACATTTATCTATGTCATTTATATAAATTAAGAAAAGAATAGGACCGAGATGAGTTCCCTGCGGTACCCCAGAAGTACTAATGAAAGATTCAGATTTAAAACCATTTAAACTAACGAAATGTGACCTATTCAATAGATACGATTGGATCCACTCAAGCAACCCACCACTTACACCTGCTTCGGCTAGTCTAAAAATGAGAATATCGAAACTTATTTTGTCGAAGGCTTTAGAAAAATCTGTGTAAGTAGCATCAGTCTGAATTTGAGAATCCATTGCACTCTGCAGGTACTCACTATAAACGATCAAATTAGTTTCCAGAGTCCTACCCTTAAAAAATCCCTGCTGTTGTGGAATAATGAAATTTTTCACATGAGAGAAAAGATACTTATAAATTATACGTTCAAATACTTTAGCAATCATCGAAAGCTTGTTAATAGGTCTATAATTAGAAATATCATTTTTATCTCCACTTTTGAAAATTGGGACAACGGCGGACTCCTTCCACTTTTTTGAAAATACACCATTAATCAGAGACTGATTGAACAAAATATGCAGTGGTTTACTTAATTTGTGAGCGCAATTTTTGAGAAAAATTGGTGGAATGCTGTCTGGACCTGAACCCTTTGACACGTCAAGGGATAAGAGAACCTCTCGAACCTCTTCCTCTTCTATGTGAATATTTGATAGTACATGATTATTGCAGTTTTTAACAGTTACACTACGACTACGCTGCTGACTTACAGGAACATATACACGCTCGAAATAACGGGCGAAAAGATTGCATATCTCTTTTCCCTCTGATGAAGAAATATCCCCATACCTCATTTCATTAGGTAGTTTAGAGAGTTTCTTAGACAAATCACTTTGTATCTTGGAAACTATTCATCGCACTCGAAAAAATTAAAATAGTGGTTCTAATCTGAAAAATGGTCAACAACGTTCTATTTTGAAAGTGGCAAACATTTTTCACTCGTCCAAAATTTCTGTTGCTAAATATAGAATTGCCATTCCAAGCATTTTTTCAACAAACAACAATTTTGAATTTCCTCCCATACTTTACACTCACGCTATGAAGTTTTCTGTTTTCATTTCCGTTTTTTTCCAATTATATTCCAAACTTTCTGGCATATTAATCAATTTCATGGAAGATGCAACTATATATGATGATTTAACAGATCCTTATCAAACTTATGTAAACAAATATTGATTTTATTACATAATAAGATTTTATGATAATCAATAGGTCGTTGTGAATATTCAATCTTATGAAAGTTATTTTTTTTCAGAGCTATGGACATAATATCTATTCAGATATGAATCAACAAGAAGCTTAAAAAGGAATATACACGTCAAGATGGGATTTGATAAACTCAGAAGCGCGTTTTGGTTATTGTTTTTAGTGTATAGTGTAGGCACAGTGAATGCCGAAGATGGCTGCTATGGACCTGGTGCTATAGCAACTTCGGTTGTAATTTCGGTTATAGTTACTCTTCTTATAATCGGTGCAGTCTATTACTGGATCAGGAGAAAACCACGTTCTGGTAAGTAAACTTCTTGATCATTCTTTTCTCTGAATTGTTGAGATTTGCAAAATAATCTTGTGAATTCAAATTTAGACTTTTTAAGTATAAAGTCAGTTTTTTTATAATTCATAATAGTCCTATAGAAGTTTTTTTCTTTTCGGCGACAGCGACTTAAGTACTAGAAAAAAGAAGTTACTGTCTTTTCCATAGAATCTGGGGCAATCATTATACAGAGTGATTCATGATAGCGCACATCAGTGGTAATTTGAAAAGATATCTGATTCTAAACGTCCACATTTCAAATATTCAGGTTTTGAGAGATTGGAAACCTGGTCATAGCCATGAATCATAAACATCTGATCTGATTTTCAATTGAATCAAAATTGTTTAGTTCTTTCCCTGAAAATGGTAGACATTGAGCTAGAACAACGAAAAATATTGAGATAGGTTTATCTGCTTATGATTTATGGGTGTTTACAGACTTCACATTGCTCGTGAATCACCCTGTATACTCCGCCATTATTTTAGACGTGCTGGCAATCTGTGTTAATTGAAAAAAGTTTTAATTTTTTGTTCAAGACTAAGAAATTGTTTTTATATAGAAATACTAATGTACCATATTTATTTAATCATAAAGTTTTCTTCATTTTATTGTACATATACGTAGATAGCCAAAAAAACGTATTTCTTAATTTTCTACATCAATTTTTATTGGTATATTGTTAGGCATTCTAACGGTTCTTGTTTTACCACCTCCACGGTGAAAACACGCTTTCCTCTCACATCTATCTAGTCTGGGAACAAAAAGAAATGGCAACGGAACATATCCGGTGACAAGGGGAGACAGCTGGGTCTTCATCAGAACTTGCTTAACGAATGGAGTGGTATTGGCCGGCACGTTTTCATGACCGAAAATACAGCCGTTTAGACGCAAAAATATACCCTTTTGTTCTGGTCACTCTATCCCAATCTTTTCATCACACAAGTAGATCTTGTGCTCAAAAGTTCAAGATGGGGAACGATCATCGAGTGTACCTCTGCAATCGAAGAAACAATTTGACGTTGTCTTCATGTGATTTATTTGGGACGAGCAGAGTCAGGTATTTTCCTCTGAATGCTTGAATGCTGCCTTGTTGTAGGATTGTTTCCAGAACACCTCAATTCTTCATCAGTAATCGTCTTGAAAAGGGTCCTTTTGGAGCTGATTTTGAAGCCCAAAACACGTCTGAAGTGGAAGTCGCCTAGTTTGTCTGTGAAAATGCAAGCGACAAATTTGACCGCAACACTTTTCACATTCCAATCTTCGAATAAAATGATCTAAATGGAACTTTACGATGTTCCAAACATTTCTTCATTTTCAAAACGTGCAAACCACTCATAGACTCATGTGTTACCTAGGGCTGCATCATATAAGCCGCCTTGAAAGCGTTTCGATTGTCATACAGCCACAGAACTTCGCACACTAACTCATAGAACGTGTCCCTAACAAACACAACTTTCCTGTGACCTGTTAACCTTAATGGTGACTCCTAACTCCTTAAGCCATCGCCAGATTTTGATTTTCTACAAAGATTATTTCTCATTCTGTGAAAGAGATCAGCACCGTTCATTTCAATTTTGCATTTAGATCAACCACAGATATCTCGAAAAGTTATAGAAGATGTTTGAATACTAAGTTATTCAAACTCCCCAAGGTAATGCAGTTTTCTTATGTTTAAGGTTATTAGGGTCTCTTCTTCATATGCAACTGTGATAACTTTTCGTATACAATATTGGAGGTTCAATTTTCTCAAGGTATATGCAATTTTTGCTTCTCTAGATTTGGTTGATCTGCTCTGATCCTTCGGTTGAACTATGGTTCATTCCAAAGAAATGGTTAACGCAGCTAGTCGACGAACCGACAAGAATACCTGATCACCCAACCGACTTTCCGAATACCTTGGATCTCTTTTTGGTTTCAGATTCAGATAAGTTTAAAGTGGACGTTCCAGCACCACTAGGTATATCTGCTACTGGAACCATTGAGATCTGCCCGCCAACGTCACTCATGTTTGTACATCAACGATGGAAAAGCATGTGGAATCTAGAGCAATAGCCGTCGATATCTTTGAAGCCTTCGATAGGGTTTGGCATGCAGCCTTGTTGAATAAACTTGCTGCATATGGGCTTCCCAAACAATTGCGGGGTTGGATAAGTAGCTTTCTTTCAAATAGATCAATACAAGTTGTGGTCGACCGTATGACTTATGATTGTTTCCGGTTGCAATCAGGAGTACCTCAGGGATCCATTCTTTCGCCAACCTTGTTTCTGTTGCAGATATACGATCTTATGTCATCTACAGAGAACAAGATCTTCGGTTTTGCAGACGATTGTACCCCGGTTTCATCTTTCAGTAGTCTGCGGCCGATTACAGCTACGGAATCTCATCGTCAGAGATGTCAACAAATTGATGATTTAAACTCGGACTTACAGAGGATATCTGAGTGGGGTCAGTTGAACCTGGTGAGCTTCAACGCGAGCAAGACGCAAGCAACTACGTTTCCTAGAAAGGTCTCGGCTGGAGAACCTCCTCTAAAGATGCAAGGCCAACAAATTGCATCCAAAGACTCAATGCACCTTCTCATGCGCCCACCAATGTGCTGTAACAGGTTTGCGTATTCCTGGGAAGCGCGCATAAAAAAATTATTTTCGTTCAGTTAGAAAATAAGTTAAAAAACATTTCTATAGCCTGAAGTCGTATAAACACATTAATTTGTCTCCCTAATCGTCTTAAATATCCTCTCCACTCCCAATCGCCAATTTTTCACAGAAACTTTATGTATGTATCGCTGATTTTGACAGTTGCAACTTCAATATTCCATCTGATTCGTCACCAATTTTCTTTGATTCGTCATCATCATCATCATCTGTCAACCATCCTAGTCCACTGCTGAACATAGGTCTTCCTCAACGATCTCCATTCCTCGCGATTTTGGGCCGGATTTATCCAGTTCGTACACACTCGCTTGATATCGTCTTTCCAACGAGCTGGTGGACGTCCTCTACTTCTGTGGGCTTCATCTCTGGGACGCCACTCCAAAAGACGCTTTGTCCATCTACCGTCCGTGGTTCTTGCTAGATGACCGGCCCAGTTCCACTTTAAATTAGCAACTCTCTCGAGAGCATCCTGGACTCTAGTTCGTTGGCGTATGATATGGTTGGGAATTCTGTCCCGTAGTGTTATGCCTAACATAGCTCTCTCCATCTTACGCTGAGCAACACATATTTCATTAGCTGATTTCTTTGTTAGGGTCAGGGTTTCTGCACCGTACGTCAAAACTGGTAAAACGCATTGATTGTATACTTTACGTTTCAAACAAATCGGTATCTCTGATTTGAACAGATCTCTCAGTTCTCCAAATGCAGCCCATGACAGCCTTATTCGCCTTCCTATTTCGGTTGTTTGGTTGTTCCTGCCTATAGTTATCTCATGCCCCAGATATTTGTATGACGTTACTTGTTCAACAATTTCACCATCGATGGAAACGGGTTGGCTTGGTACTAAGTTGATCATCATCTTAGTTTTCGATATATTTATCTTCAATCCGATTTTACTGGATTCCTTAGACAACTGCAAGAGCATCTCATTTGCATCATCTAATCTGTTTGCTATAATGACGATGTCGTCGGCGAAACGAAGATGACTTAATCGCTCACCATCCACATTTACTCCCCTCTGATCCCATTCCAATTGCTTGAACATATATTGCAATAGGTTTGTGAACAACTTCGGGGAAATAGTATCACCCTGTCTTACTCCACGTCCGATCCTGAATTTTTCTGTAGAATTGAGAAGACACACTTGTGAAGTGGCATGCTCATATATATATTTAATGATGGCAGTGTATCTATGATCTATTCTACAGTCAGCCAACGCTTTAAGCATAATCGCCTGTATCACGGTATCGAAGGCTTTCTCGTAATCCACGAATATGAGAACCAGAGGCAAGTTGTATTCTATGCTCTTTTCAATCAAAGTCTTGAGAGTTTGATTCGTGTTTATACTAAATCTCTAGAATTGAAGAATTCGGTGAATTCTAAGATTGAAACACAATAAATTCCCTCAATAAAGATCAAACTGTCAATAGATTGAACATACACCAATAAACATTTTAATTCAACTAGCAGTTTGCGGTAATGGTGTATAAATAGTAACTTTGATTTCCTGGTATGATTCAAAACTAAATAACCTTGGAATATCTAATAACTTTAAATGAAATTTTCAAAGAAATAACATACATCGGCCAATGGCTTCTGTAAAATATTCTAAAAGCATTCAACATAATACATCATTCCCAACTATAATAGAAATATTAAGGCTTTATCTTATAAGCTGTCCTTCTAAATCAATCAACCATTCTAAACTCTTGGGAACTAAAATTTGCCTTACAATTCAAGCAAGATAATTATGGGAGCAGTAACACACACAACTTTAATATTCTAAATCGTTCACTTTTTTCTACGATTGTTCAAAACAATGGAAGTTATCAATTTGGTCATATCACAGTTATCTCGATTTTTGTGTGAGTAAATATTTTATTTGTTTTTTTTTCTTGAGAAAATTCCAATTCAAATCAGAAGTGTCGGAAGTTAGAGGGGAGCTTGAGAAGGTTTAATTAGATTTAATTTATGACTTCATGAATTTCTGATAAATAGGGGTATAATTAATTTGTTACAATATCTAGGCATACTTCATTTTTTCTACAAGGGGCAATCAGTCATTCGAGATCAGGTAAATATTGTTGGGATCATGAGTCCTTAAGAATAACAAAGCTATAACATCTTTCATGTTCACTTAAATCATAAAGTTTTAAGGTTTAGTCCAGTTTTCACACTGGAACCCTTAGGGTTTATTATACATTATTCCTTTTTGGCTTAGAACTCATCCAAATCTACCTTATGATTTTACACAGAAACATGCTCATGTTTCTTCAATCTTATAAGATAGGATCCAAAAATACTCTGTTCCTAGATAGGTCCTGCTCCTCTTTTCAATATCGCTTAGCGAGTCATCGCCCAGTCCAATTTTCTTAAGGTTATTTGGGTGAACTAACGCTGGATTTTCTACTTTTCTCTGCTATGGGAGTTTGAAACGAAATGGGATCTAACCTCTCTCTAACAGGAAATTGCTTTCAATCTTATTAGAAGCATGAAAAGGATCAGTCGCCTGTAGCTCCACCATACTCCAGGAACGCCCAATCAAACTGATTTTGTCTGGTCTCCAGAGTTAGTATCTTTATTGGTCATCCAACATATATATATATATATATATATATATATATATATATATATATATATATATATATATATATATATATATATATATATATATATATATATATATATATATATATATATATATATATATAAACTTGAGACAAAACGAATAATTCAAAAATCCGTAGATATATGAATAATCCTTCCTGACAAGAGCTAGTTCCCAAATCTGCCCGCCATGCATGCTGCCCCCAAGCGCCACAATAGTGCAACTAAGCAGGATGCCGAGAAACGATGCGGCAGACTGCAGTTTCGCCCTTATTAGAAGCTCATCAGTGTCGCATATCGCTTCTCAGCATCCTACCAAGCTACATCGAGGTACCCTATCAATTCCAGAAAGGACGCACCTCGTACATACGTACGAGAGTCGCCCTCTATGGACCGATACGGCGAACCCGCTACCGGACTTCGAGAAAGATACGAACAATAACAAACAGATGTGGAAACATTAAAAATTCCAAACATTTGGGAGACATCTCTCGCCGTTCCGTGAATCACATCAACGGTAGAAAACGAGCGAAATAATCTCGCTGGAATAGTGCTCTTTTCCTCTGTTTCCGAGATAAACCTCCCGTCGGTAAATATTTGGTGGGTTAAATATCTTCCGCGATAAATTTCGCGAGGAGTCTACATATGTAAACTTGAGACAAGACGAATAATTCAAAAATCTGTAGATCAATGAATAATCCCTCCTGACAAGAGCTAGTTCCCAAATAAAATATATATATATATATATATATATATATATATATATATATATATATATATATATATATATATATATATATATATATTTCATGAAGAAATATAAATCTACCGCCTGGTAATTAATACCACTGCCAAGCAATGATTATAATCAAAACATATCCTGGAATGATTATATATTAGGATAACGTTAAATGTTATGAAAATATATCAATCTACCAGAATATATCCTAACTATAGAATCATCAGCCAATGACATCAATGTACCAACGAATGGTGTTAGAGTCTTTCTCCCCGGAAAAATCCAGTGTACGGACCTTAGTCAAGTAATAGAATACTGTTTTGAATATAAATGAATTATCAGGTAATTATATTACATTTATATATACAAATAAATGAAATATGAAATAAGATTCTTAGCAGTATAAACTGAAGAGAAAACCTAGAAGTCTACCTCATTATTTTTTCGGAAAGAAACCTACGAAGAATATTACAAGATTTGATGACTGTTATCTTCTGTAATTGTTCAAATTAATTTTTCTTCAGATTTAAAATCTCAATATTTTTGTGAAGACTACGGCAAGCATCATTTATTTAAAAATTTTATCATTGTATTTATTTTCCATGTTATGTGTGTCAGGTATAGCAATATCAATTATATATGTTATTCGATTCTGTCTATCCGTAAGAATGATGCATAGAATTGTTTTATCGAAATGAAGTTTATATCTGTCGTTTTCACAATTAATCTCAGGCTCATATTTGTAACTTTTCCTCTTGAGAATGAGGTCATATTTCATTCCTAAATTAAAATAAATTTTATTAGCGACGGCATTATGTCTTTCTTAATATTCTGTTTAGGCAAGTACTAAGCAAGATGATCATATATGAAAAACATCTATATCTTGCTCGATGAGGTGTTTTCTATAATTTCTTGTGAAAACAACCTGATCTTGGATCGCAATTGCCAAACCTTCTGTTTCAGCGAACAATTCTCCAGATACTAACCATCTATTTGATGCGATTTCATCAATATAATCATTTTTCAATTCTTAAGGGTGCTTTCCGTGTAATTCCTTCTGCATCCAGCTTTTTCTTTTAGAATTATTATCAAATATATCAAAATCTACATTTTGCATTGTCAAGTTCAGAGGTGTAAGATTATAATCTGAAGTAACAACATTATCATTTAATTTAGACGTTCTCTGTTTATCATGAAAATGGGATCGTACAAGAAAAATCTGTTCACTATAAAGATTGTTCCAATCAGTTAGTCCACGAACTGAACTGAACTGAACTGTCTAGGTAGTGTAATTCTTTGAATTGCTGACTTTGGGTGGGCTTATGATATTCTCCTCTATATATATATATATATATATATATAATATATATATATATATATATATATATATATATATATATATAAGGAGACAACTGAAGCAACCCCGGAGTCAAAATTCCCTCTCACCGATATCACTACAAAATACAACAAAAATACAGCCCAAAAACAATGCGTTTGCTATAATATACAAGATCCCCTTAAAACTGTTTCCAATTATGAGAAAAAATACTTCTAACATATTGAATTTGTTCTTAAACAAATTGATTCCAATCCACAATTTTCAAAAATTTGAATGTAATATTTTATTGATATTTACTATATATACTGAAGTATTTTTTTATTAACGGAGATTGGAAATCACTCTCAAAGAGAACTGAAGCAATTTATGCATTTTGTTCCCGTACATAATCCAAAAGAGGAATACCGTTGTAGGATTTGCCGGACGGAAATGGAGGATAATACTATAATGTGATTTAAGTGTCGGACAGGTTCACAGGTGATTGATTTAGAACCACTTATAATGTCAATTTCCGTTAGATTCAGAAGATTCTTTATTCCTCACTGGAAAATATAGAGAATGTTCTTTCACTATATGGTTTCTTAGTTGTGGTTCGAGTATTTTTTGCGTTTCTGTTTGATATTCTTATGTCAAAGTTCATGTATCTTCTGCAATTCTTTCACGTGGTCGTATATTACGGTATGGTTTTCATTACAGAATTACAATCATTTCCTCTCTCTCATGTAACATGACACGTCTTTAAAAATGTCCTTTACAATTCTCGTTCTCTTATCAATCATCTAATAGTCTTCTGAGAAGTTTCACCTCAAAGAGATGTTGAGAAATGTTGTCCCATTTTCTCATCATTGCAATGCGAATAGTGATACTATGAAATTCGAAAAGCAAGATTTATTAATATCTCAATTCATCCCGAATGATATTTTCATCAATCGACGATTTCTCATCTTCTTCTCTGTATGCTAGATTAAAATAGAATAAACATTGTTTCAATTGATCTTCTACTTCATCTTAGCGAACATATTTTGTTCCCTGAGTAAAATATTCATGTGACAAATAAAATAAACCTTATTGCAGATTGAACTACCCAAGTGGTCACTGCTTTGTGCGCGAAGCATCGATTTTCTACTAATAACATCTCAAACAATAATGTTGTAATTTAGATGTAAAGATGAAATACAGTACGAACATTCACGTTTATATATGAAGCTACTCTTAACAAAATGAAATGTTCGATTTGCAAATTTTTGTTTCCTGGATAATACATTCTATAAAAAACGCAAATGATTCTACCGAAACGATAATACATCCATCTTATCCATGCTTACGAGTGTGTAGTATCGACTTGCGGCCATTATGGATAGGGGGATAGGTTTGTTACCGAAAATTTGATTATCTGACGTACACTAATACCGTTTTAGATGATGAGGATTCGTTTCGTAGAGTAGTATAACGTATTTCGAGAATTGATTTGCAAGTTTAAGAACTGAAATATTGTCAATAAGAATTGAATTGAGTCACCTCGCTTCCAGAACGTAAAGGCAGGAGTGGTTCTCGAGTATGGCCTTCGGTGTGTTTTTGTATTTGTTTGGGGCTTTTGATTTAGCCTGGCTGTCGGTTTTTGTCCTCAGTCTTGTGGAAGACATTCTGGAACAATCGCCTGAGCTTAATTTTGTGGTCAAACGCTTTCCCAATATTTCTAACTCTTTTCAATAAAATTCAATGCTTAGTTTTTACAATGTTTAACTGCTGGCAAACGTCAACGCCTAATTCATTGAAGAGTGATGCTCCAGTTATGAAATTTGACAGAGACGCGGGTGAAAGTTTTGGTATTATAAGAAAAGAAGAAATGCATTTGGTATATGCCTCGGATATTGAGATTTTGAAGTGAAAGTTTTAGTATCAAAATAAAAAGAATCCTATAATAGTAAACGACAAGAAGAATATGAACAATATTCAACCAACAAACATAACTTTACTTCTCTATAACGATCGTATAAATTAACATAAGTAGACCTTGTAACAATGCAATAACGATTATTTGTGGGCTTGGTAACAATATTATCTATTGAAATAATGGTGATATATATGAAATATTGAAATTTCTACGGTGTAAAGAATGCCTAATTGTCTGCTTAAGTCCTTTACTACTGTGCCGAGATCTTTACTAATCTGTACATGTTGAAGAATGGTCAAATAATAGAAAATTTTCACTTTTATAAATGCTTTGTGATAATGATAATTGTCAACCATTCAGTTTGATCTAAGCAGTGGTCATGGAAAACAAAATTAACGAATATTTTTATTAAGGAAACCTACAAAATATTGTTTTCTGCCTTCACATGCATTAACATGTATCTTGACACCTACTTGATTATGTCAATGTATTCCTAAGTGGTACGTTAAACACTCAAATAGGTTATAAAAAATCTGGAAACGTTTCCGAGATACAGTGTTAAAGTTTCGGGAAGAATATCTTTCTTGTTAAGTAACTTTCTCAGTTTCCCAGATATTGCTATAAAAACTAAAACTCGAGTTAATTTCCACAGTCTATACGATTGAGTATTCTGAATTTGGTTGGTCATATATAGGGTGATATTTTTTCGGTGTTTTGTTCCCTCTCTTTGCCATAACTATTTTCAATACGTCACTGATCTTTTTTCCATTCTTCATTATATTCGACAATTTTTTGTTCCTTGCATTTTTATCGTATTTGCAACGTTTCTAAATAAAAAAAATTGATTCTAGTTGAGCCTTTTTTCACGCCACTACAAATTCAACGATAGTCACCGTGAAGCAATCATCATTCATCATTATTATTTTCAATAATTCCAATTCCAACTTCCACCGAAAACCCCTAATGATGTATTCTTCCATAGTAGCTTGTGAGTTTTCATGCACTCAAACTGCATGTTATGATGGTTGTTTTGATTTCATCTTGCGTGAAAATCGCTTCACCGGTAAAGATGATCTCAACCTATTACTTCCATCAGAATATTATCTGTCTGGTGAATCAGCTTTAACAGTCTACAGGATCGGGAAACATCACCAACCTCACCCTTATAAAGTGAAACTACTTCATGAAATAGACAGAAACGATCCTGATCGTCGCTTTCTAGTTTATGGAGTTTTAAATGAAAATAATAACACCTCTATGCACATATTCTGGGGTAAAATCTCAGACAAGAGCAGAGTTAAGGCAGGGGTCAAACGAGGCTGTTTGCTATCGCTCATGCCCTTCAATATAGTGATCGATTGGATAATGAAGGTAGTTTATAACGAAAGAAAGGGAATCAACTGGGGTCTGACTGGGAGACTTGAAGATCTCGGCTATGCGAACGATATCTGCTTACTAACTAGCACCTACCAACATGCAGAACAAGCTGGACCGTCTAAGCAACATAGCGAAACGAACAGGTCTGCAAATGTTGACAAAACAAAGTCAATGCGTATTGGCGCTGCAAAGGTACAACCTTCCTTGATAGATACTGCCCCCCTACAAAATATCGACTCTTTTTATTACCTGGGAGGCCTAATTACGACCGAAGAAGAGTCAGAAGCAGAATACCTAAGGCAAATCAGGCTTACGCAATGCTTAGAATTGTGTGGAGATCAAACGCCATCACGAACGCAACGAAGATACTCATCTTCAATTCGAACGTCAAATAAGTCCTCTTATATGGGTGCGAGACCTGGAAGCAAACAAGAACAAACGAGCAGATCGTCCAGGTCTGTGTAAACAAATGCCTCCTTAAAATCCTTCGAATCTACTGGCCAGAACGGATAACAAACGAAGAATTTTACAACATCACCCATCAGAGAAAAATCAACAACGAAATAAAGCTGCGAAAATGGAAATGGATCAAATGGAGAATCAACGAACACCACCCGACAAGTACTAGAATGGAACCCGCAGGGGATGAGACAACGCGGAAGGCCCCGAAGCACTTGAAGGAGAACAATTCTCGCAGAAATGGAACCAAGCAGCAAGTCCTGGAACCAAATAAAAGGGCTGGCCAAAAATAGACCGAAATGGAAAACCTTTCTGGATGCCCTATGCTCCTAAGAGGATATATATATATATATATATATATATATATATATATATATATATATATATATATATATATATATATATATATATATATATATATATATATATATCATATCATATATACTTGTAAAGCACTCGCTACCTGTAAGCAAAAAGGTCATAGTATGTGGATGTGTAGTCAATTTGGAAACCAACAGATGAACAAGTTAAGTTATATCATAAAATTTCTTTTTAAGGGTGGAAGGCAAGTCCTGGAACCAAATAAAAGGGCTGGCCAAAATAGACCGAAATGGAAAACCTTTCTGGATGCCCTATGCTCCTAAGAGATATATATATATATCTCATATCATATCATATCATCTTACTCGTAAAGCACTCGCTACCTGTAAGCAAAAAAGGTCATAGTATGTGGATGTGTAGTCAATTTGGAAACCAACAGATGAACAAGTTAAGTTATATCATAAAATTTCTTTTTTAAGGGTGGAAGGCCCCTTCTGTTATTAATTTTAGTGGTACTTACATCTCTTACAGCTGTAATGGGGAGAAGAGACCCCCCATTATATCGTTCTTGTTGGAAATAATTGCATAATGATTCAATCATGTTTTGGGCTTGGCTCGTGGAAGCTCTTGGCATTTTCACTATTTATATAGAATAAATATTCGAAACACTGAGTTCTGAAAAGAACTGATTTTAAAATAATGATTCAAATATTATCAAAACTTCGAGGAAAACACTTCAATAAAATCTCAATCAACACAAGAGAGCGAACTAAAATGAACAATAAGAATACGTCAACGTTGCATTTCAATGCCAACTGTCATAACCAAAAGTCACCATATATCACTAGTAATTCCTTTGTGCGAGACAAGTTATTTTGTTCTTGTCCATTGCAATATTTTCCAACCAGACATCCCTAGCTATGACGTCACTTTAAACTTAACGTGAACAGACTATACATCGTATAAGTTATAAAAGGAAACAGCGGTATCAAATTTGGGCTCCATATCTTTAAAATTGAAGAAGTTATTTATAAAGAAAGATATTTTTCATTCATTTTTAATACCCTGTAAACGAAGCATTTCTGGATGTGGAAACATTCTGTATATTATATTGAGGATATCACGTTATCGTTGCCAAACATCCAATTGGAGAATTACCCTGAGAAGCTTTGAAGTATCCTCAATAAAATCTTGATTGCCTATTTCTATGACCGAAATCAAATGGTGACACTTTTTGTAATAGTTTCACAGAAGAACTCACTTTCTATAGAAATAACAGAAAACAATGATAACTAGATAAGCATTCTCGTATGTCTTTACTACAGTTGGAGGAATTTATTGGCAATAAAACTTCTCAACGTTTGGTACAGAAGATTTCACTTCCCACAAAATATTCAAATAAAAGACATCATATGTGATAGTTGAACTTTCACGAGGTGTTCTCTTTTTACCTTTCCGAATTGAAACGCACTCTGGATTTCTGTATTCATGCCTAGACAACATTCTCTATTCAGCTTTTCAGATCATGTCTGCATGAATAGGAATGTACTGGACGACTATTTAAGACGATTAATTTTATTATAGTGAAGAATGTTGGACTTGATCGGTTTCTCTATATTTATAAATGCTTTAATATATGTTAATATAATTGACTGAAACGTGTAGCAAATGGCAACATTTCTTATTGTGGAATTTTGAATTAAATGAACAAATGTTTTTCGAAATCAGGCAAATATAAGTTTCGATTTGACCCCTGCACCGAGTGGAAGGTGGTTCAAATAATCGTTAGAGTTAGAAAAATTGCCTTGCACATTTTCAAACTTTTTTTTGAGAGAATTTGACAAATTGTTAACAAACTTGTAGCTTTTATTTTATTTTCCAAATACAGGGTTTCAAGGTAAAGCAATTCTAAGAAACATTAGAACAGCACGGTCCTTATCTTGTTAAATGCCATGAAATTCAGCGAAATCACGTCTTGACTTCAAAATCGAGATGCTTGACGTTTCTCAACTTGAAATTAAGTCAAGCTCGAGTCAAGCCTTTGTTTTCGAAATTCAAGTAGAGTCTAACTTTTTTCTTTCACAAAAGTTTGAAAATTCAACTTTCTTGAATCGCAAATCTTAATAAAAGCTTAAATCAGAAAACAATTGCTATGAAACATTGAACTTCCTCTGATATTCAATAATAGTGAGAATTAAGGTGTGAATAATACTGAATACTTGATCGGAAAATATTTAAATGAAATTCAACGTGAGAATCTGAAAAAGAATTCATGATGTTGGCGAAATCACAAATACAAAACAAGAACAAGATCAATGAGTGAGAATGAAATGTACATTTTTCAAATAAAACACAGCCATAGCATCACAAAAACAACACTAATAAATTTTTTATAAAACCACTAGAACCAACTTCTGTGAAAAAAACACTGAATTAAACTACTTTGAAATTAAAATGCCTACATTGAAAGTCACGTCAAAAAGAGTGAGAATCAGCGAAACTACATTCCTACTTTATCAGACAATTGATAGTTTATGTTTATGAACCAGAATATTTTTTTATATACTAATTTAGGTGTGAAGTCCCTGCGCTCCCCCAACTATTGGTTCTCGGCGAATCACTGTTCAATCTCGATTCTTGTGAATTCACACATTTTCCGAAAGGGTTCTGCTGAATATCGCTAAATGTACTAAACCTCAGTCGATAGATTATTATACATACACTTTTGGCCGCTAGGTGACGTTACTACAAGTCGACTAGAAGATCTGTACAGTTGAAATTCTCGTAAGAAGCGCGAAGAACAACAGAGATAGCAAGCGGAGTAAGTGAGATGAGTAATACGTTCTGCAATGAAATGTCAAATAGCATTCAGGGTCGGCGTAAGGGCTATTTGAGAAATATTCCCTCTCAGGCACATGTCAATTCAAGGAACTCGATCATTTTAATTTCTATTACAAAGAAGTGAGTCGCAGACTCATCACCAGTTACACCACAGCAAATTTTTGGGGCAAGGGTTTCTCTAACTGAACCTTCATAGTATGTACTATTGTTTTCTCCTTATAATTCAAATTTTCAAGAATACCTGAAATCTGTACAATGGAATTAACTATAGTAATTAAAGGTTGATATTCAATAGGGATTTGAGGGCAGAGGATTAGTAACTGTTTTTCCTAGTATCTTTGTGATACCTCGATAGGTTTATATAGGATTAACGACATAACAAAGAAAATTTAAGAGGTATAATCGTATTGCGCTATCGTGAGGCCGAATGATTCTGATTTACCTGGTTGTCAGTTTAGTAATACAAATTCATAAAAAATGGTAAAAACTCTATATATCTAGATAATTGTTGCACACGGAAAATTGAAGATCAGAAGTAGATGTTGTCATTATCGTCTGCTTGCAAAGTAATTATGAAATTGTCGATAACGTTATCCAGCATAGGTTCTTACTCCATAAATGATTGTTCAATTTTCTGCGTATTGTCGCATAATGATATCCACTGATCTGGAGAAAACGAAGAGAAAAACTCTTTGCACAGTTTTTCCACATTTTTCATTGGCAAATCAACATTTCTGTCACCTACATAAACTTTCATGGCTTCCCATACTTTTTCAATCGGGTTTAAGTCAGAATGATATGAGGGAAGTCAAGTACATTGTGTCGCTAATCATTCAGGAGTTTGTCAATAGCACACGCTTTATATCTGAGTTTGTGCATTATTAGATTATAGAGTTCTGCCTCAAGTATCCCAACTGCGAAGGCAATGAGAAGATATTCAGAAAAAAAGAGAACAGATCGTCGTGATCGACGGTGTGGAAAGTTCAAAGCAACCTTTTGAGTATGGCGTACCACAGGGCATTGTGTCGGACTCCATTATATTGCATTTATATAAATTACTTGTTTTACTTACCCACACGGCGCTGTTTTATGGGGACCAAGGAGGCCATGATTTTGGCCCACCCCGTCCTATCCATCGGTTGTTGAATGTATTATTCCAGAATTCCCTAGCTTCTCCTCTAAAATATGGTGGTGCCCCGTCATGCATGTTTCTCACCAAAAGTGGCACAGTGGCACATCCTCGAGCAATAAAGGTAACTCCTCCTCAAGAAATTGACGATAAGTGGGACCTTTTAGTCTGTTAGGCAAAAAAATGGCCCAATCAAATAATTTCCGATTATTCCGACCCAGACATTTAGTGAGAATTGTTCTTGATGATGAGATTCTTCAATCAAATGGGGATTTTCCTCAGCCCAATAATGATTACTGTGAAAATTTGTGATAGCAGTTCTCGAAAAAATAGCTTCCTTCGTCTGTAAACATTATTTCAGTATGAAAATGAGCATTTTTTCTAATTGAATCTAAGAACCATCGACCGAAATTCAGTCGAGGAAGTACAGTTTGGACCCGTTGAATATGAAACGGGTACAATAAAAAGTCGTGGAGAATCCTGCAAATTAGAACATGTGAATTATTCAACTGATGTACAGTTTTTCTTGTACTCACATGAGGATTCGAATCAATACAATTCAAAACTGCTTCCTCAATATCTGGAGCTCTCATAGTTTGAGTTGCACCTTTTAAATGTTTATTTTCAGTAAAAGTACCAGTTTCCCTTAACCCTCTGTGGATATTTGAAAATGTTCGCCTGTCTTGTGTTACTCGATTTGAAAAGCGCACCTGATATAATCGCCTAGCTTCTGTTGTATTTCCGTCAGCCAGACCCTACATGTAATGGATATCTGCCAATTCGGCGTTAGTCAAATTAGCCATTTTTTTCTCACAGCAATAACTTCAAAAATATCAAAACTAATCGTCAATTTAATAAACAATTCGAGCAGACACTGGTTCAACTTTAGCAACTGTCAAAATAAATAAATAAATGAAAAAATCAAAGACTACTAGTCATTTTATTAATTAGAAGTGCTTTCAATTCAGCGAATGCATACAATCGTTTAATAATTTTTTGCTCGAGAACGGTTGGAGAAACAAAAAAATTACAGTTGTCAAAAAAGTTTCTAAATTGAACGAAGATGATGAAAATTGATTGTACGCTGATCAGTAGCGTACTGCAAGAAAGTTTAAAAGGGCAAAAGAAGACATGGTTCCGGAAATGGAAACATCTTGTAGATTTCAGTTAAAATTGAAGACGTGTAATGATGGAGGCTGTAAGAGTAGTATTCCAAATTTGGGCTGAATATCTCAAAAACTGCAGGAGTATTGAAGAAAATATAAATTTTTTCCGGAAATTTCAACACCCTGTAGCTCCGTAACCAAGCTTTTGCGGACCTATGTTCATATGAACTTTTTTCTTAAAATTGCACGTAGATTAACCTCCTCAAATTGTGATATACTACTATGTAACACCCTGTATTTTCAACTGGATATAAAAAATGTATAGTGATGTATTCTGTCAATCATTTATTGCTGTTATTTATTATTATCGCCTATCTATTTTTTCGCCATTTCAACAAATAACTATGACGAAAAAATTAATACATCACCTTCTTCCAATAAAAATCAGTAATTGTAATAATCATCGACGCGTAGAAATTCGCAAGGCCATAGCTAGTTGCTGATAAATTTTGAATTATGGAAACAATATCCCTCGAAACAATTCTAGTAGAGTTATAGTCTTGCTCTCCACAATACAGTTTAGCGTAACACATAAAATTCAAAACGTTTGCAATAACTATTTAACAATGTAAGAATGGCAAATGATTCATAATTATTCAGACATTTATTTATCGAATTTCTTGTTTCACTTATCAGTTAGAAATAAAATTCAATTAATGATTTATCAGGTTATCAAGTGTAGCAAATCGACCATATTTGTATGGTAATACTCACCTCGTTTAATGAAATACGGCTCAGGTATTTAATGAAATTTACTCTTAATGATCACATTTCCGGTTGAAAATGTTTGTGTCTAGATAATTGTTGTAAATACCAATATCGAAATCTCTTAGTTAATATTTCAATTCAGAATGAAATTGAATAAGTAAGAGGTTCCAAAGTATTGGTTATATTGTAAAATTTCTTGGTATTTGTGAGACTAGATAGTTCAAAACCAATTATTAACCTACTTGTTGCATAAGGAAAGAAATTCTTAAAACCAATCCCAACTACTTAAATTACGATATAGAACGGGGTGGACAGATTCCGACGTTTTAGCACTGCTTGAAATATTGTGAATAAGGGAAAATGACCCCATCCCTTTATTGTATTTTTTGCGTAAGGATTTTATTTTAAAGTTGAAATCTATATCTAACCATAGGTAACTTCGATTTCGTTGAACAGTTTTTTTCTCCTCAAAAATTCATCACATGTGCACTCAATTTTTTCATCCGGGACGTGTTTTCATGAAAAACCGAAAATTCTATAACTTTTCCCTGAGTTCATGTTGTAACTCTATGTCCATTCATAGAATTCACACGGAATGATTCAAATAGCTTGAGTATGCTCTGTGCTCTCATTATGACAGTTACAGAATTAATTCTTGCAATGACACATCAGATGAATTGTTCGATGTTTTTTCATCAGCGTTTGAGTGAATATAGTATCGTTTGTAATAACGAAGCGTAAATGCTTCACGAAGATTTTGAAAGTAACATTTCATCGTTATCTTAAAACAGAAAACTTACCAGCTATTTTATTATAAGAAATTGAATTTATTGGAAATAATCAGTGTAGGTATTCAAATGCAATGACATAATTCACAACGTCTCGAGGATACTGAAGCAAAACAATGTCTGAATTGTTGCTTCAACCCTTCAATATTTGGACAAGCTCTTCTGTATAACATATCCTTGATATATATAAAAGGTAAAAATCCAGCGGCGACAAATCTGGGGAAGTGGCCGGCCATCTTACTGGTGCCCTAATTCGAAACCAAATATTGCCAGAATTTGAGTCAAATGTATCGGCAGCAGCCATTGTTTGAAACGGAGGAACTACATCATGTTGGACATAGATATTTCTCCTTATAGCCAGAGACACTTCTCCAAAACATCCATCGATAATGTTTCGACCTACAATGTCATGATATAATTCAGCACGGATGCTTTCATCAAAGATTACACTCGCCTTCATTTTGACGATGAAATATTCCATCACCACTGATGTGAACCTCATTAGTCAAATTTATTAATCGGAAAAACGTGGATTATCTGTTTTTCATGAGAATACTCGACTCTAAGATATTTCGATTTCCATTTCATTTTGCTCAAAAGCGATAGGTTGGCAATCACGCCACGTATTACATTAACTCTTGCATCTTCTCCATCAACTACTTCATATTCTCTTTTCCTTGAGAAGTTGAATGTACCATTGTTCATGAAGTTTTCCCTCAATTCATAGAATATATTTTTGAACTTCTCAAAATTTTCGTACGGCATGGTCACTTCGTTATTACAAACGGTACTATATTCACACAATAGTTACTTGACGAAAAAACATTGGATTATTCGCGAACTGCCATAATGGGAGAACATACTTAAGCCATTTCAATCATTTCATGTAATAATCAAAAAATTCAGGGAAAAGTTATATATACAATTTTGGGTTTTCCATGAAAACACGTCCCAGATGAAATAAAATGCCACTGATTCCGAAAATTCTCAAAATTTCCAAATAACTCGAAAACAAAAAAAGCGCGAAAAATGAATACACGCAAAGATGGTCATTATCCTCTATTCTCAATATTTCATATAGCTGTAGTGCTAAAACATTGAAAACTGTCGAACCTGCTCAGCGGCTAGGTAGAATATTTTAGTTGGAATAATCTTTATACCTTTTCCTCCTGCTCTTTCCTCCAGAAAAACACTGACGGATTTCATCGATACTCAATACCTTGGCTAGAAATCATTCTACATATTTTGGTACTTGTTTTTGTCAATCTCTTTTCATGGTAATATTTTCGATAAACTCCCTTTTTTTAATATAAGCCATATTTCCAGAACCATAATCTATATAATTAAAGTCGTAAGGACTTTTTCGGAAATAATCCGAGACAATTACGTTAGTTTGAACCGGACGTAGAAGAAGAGACGCGGCAGCGGGCAGGGGCAAAAACCCCTCGTGACTATTTTTTATCCGGCAGGGAAGGTTCGGAGGAAGATTCGTGCTAAATTTGGAGACCCGAGAGCGAAGGGAAAATCGGAACGGCGAGATTTCTTCGGAATCGGAAAGGTATTTTGACAGACAATCAGAACGATCGCTCAAGCGAAAATTTCTTGAAAAAGTCCCGAAAGAACGAAAATAAAAAAGGTTTCCGATTCCTCGCGGGTGGAAGGGATAATTTCACCGTACATTTATGTCTATACAAATTTTTCTATGGCGTTCGATCGTTTCGAAACCGAGACTAGGGCATATCCTCGAGTTTCGCATGTTGCGCCGCGATATTTTAGTTCCCATAAAGCTCCGGAAAAACGGGATAATCTCTTATCCAACGAAGTGGTATCGGCGAACTTTCGCAAAATTTCGTTCTATTTTTATATTTTCAGAAATTAACCAACGTCGAGCTGTCAAAAAAGGTATTTTCTTTTATTCGTCCTACTTATACGGGGTTAGGGGGAGAAAGGATTCGGGTGTCGAACGATTTTTATGTATATCGAGATCGGGGCCGCGTAGAGTTATCGTCACTCATCAACTAAGTTTTTGGATTTGGAACGATTTTGAGACCTATATTTTCGAAGAAAAGACCTCTCCTACCGCCCCTACAATCGCTATTTAAGCTCGGTCGGTAGTCTTCCTGATAATCGTGCCAATTCCATGTCGGCACAACAGCTTTAGATTATCCTCGGGGTTAGTATTCCGGAGGACAGTTTCACCAAAGCAGTGCTCTCTCTTCTGAATGAGAACGGTGAGATGGAAAGAGACAGTAATTTTTATTTTCACCAACATAATTTTGGCACTACTAACATCTAGAATATAGTGCATCTTCCTTCTGAATGAGAATATGAAAAGGAATAAAATACCCACGTGTATACAATATAATTTCAATAAGTCTTTCATTCGATGTGCCCGAATTTTATTTCATTAAAAGTTTAACAACAAAGTCACAATAATGTTTTAAAGGTAAGCGAACGTAACTTGATGTTTATATCTTATATTTTAAACATTCTAAGGTTATTCTAAACTAAATAGTGTGATTCAAACGGAATGTTAAAGTTATGATAATTAATATAATCTTGTAACTATTGAATTGATAAGCACAGATCAACATTTTATCTACTAATACACTTAGGAAATTGACAATTGATTTCAAGATTTTCAGATTTAATAAGAGGATCAGTTAACACCCATTAGCTCAGGTGCAAGATCATTTGATGGTCAAATCGTGAAATCGCGACCAAAAAATCTGATAATTCACTGCTCAAGATCCATTCCTGAAATATTTCTACTGAAAACTCCTAGAAGGACACATCTCTTCCTTCATCAAAATTGATAACCTCACTCTTCCACTAAGTAGTTATGTACTTACTCTGACTTGATTTATTTGCAAATACCAAGAGTACGTACCAATAAAATAAACTGAGCATATAAACTATGCAAATATTCAATTACTTACTCCCTTCTTTCTCATTGCCCACATCTTTATTTTCTATTGTTACTGGGCCCATTTAAGAACAAATGAGTATATAACTGTTTGTTTTTATGATTGATGTCATTCTCATCTTCATTGAGACATGCTTTCTCTTCCTGACAAACCCAACCAATGCCAAAACAAAATGAAAGTAAGCGACGTGAGCTCATCTGAATTTGAAAATTAATGAAATTGAATCAAATCAAGTGGCAATATTATTAAATATAGGTAGATTAGGTAGAAATAAGAAAAATGTGGTAAGTAAAAATATTTTAATTTTCAATTATATATAAAACCAGCTAAATTTTCTCACTGTTGGAGAACTGTCATTTTTGGAATATTTCTTGCTGCATCATTGGGACCACTCAAAATTACATTATCCATGTGTTTAGTTTATTGGTTTCAATATTGTCAGCGTTTATTTATGGAAAAAGAAAATTTTCAACGTGACTTCAGTTTACGTTGAAAACCTTTCTACATATTTTTTTATGGCAGAAATCCTAGACTTCACCCTCCTTATAAAATCATGCTTCGGCACTATCCATTTGTCTATTGTTATTATTTACATACGTTTGAAGCTGACAAAAATTGACAGCCGGCGTTCACAAGGCTGTAATTTCGAAAAAATCATCTATATGCAATTCTTAGGATATAATTAAGAAGCCAGACTATTCTTGCGACATTTTATGGTAACAGAGCGTAACAGACTTATACGGGTCTCTGTGTTAGGTAGTGAGAATGATCACATATTGACAATGCAGTTTGCAGTCAGCATATAAAAATGCATTTATTTTCCATTATTTCTTGATGTTTCAATTATAATGCCTGAAAACCTCATCTAGTTACTCTTGGAATTCTAGACCAAAAAAGCATATGGTACCATAAATGAACTTTATTCTGGCATTGACCATAACGCTAAAGAAATGTCACCTAGGATTTGGAGAAACAAACATAATAATTGTTGTTGTTGCCAATATTTCAATTGAAGACTTGCGTCATTGTGGGTTAAAATCTAGAAGTCATTTAGATTTTCTTCATAGTTTTATTGTTTATCGTTTTACAGTTCAGTTGTGCTTTATTGAAGCCCCACTATGTTCCCTGACCTACCAAAGCGTACCTTCGCCGCCCTCTTTTTCGATTTCGTTCAACATGTTCTTGGCAATGTACTCCTCATAATCTGGAGTATAGACCAATTCTACTCTGTTGTTCAGTTCTAGATCGTTGAGATACTATGAATACGACTGTTATTGGGAATTTGCACTTGTCTAACTCTTTTATTTGCCTGACGATCAGAATGTATTTTGTACTCATTTCTTATGATTTATCTCTTATCATGTTGACTGACTCTTGTATTGCCAGAAGTTCTGCCTTGAAAGATAGTGGAGTTCGCATAGAGAAGTATTGATCTCTGTCTGCCTGAAGTCGCATATTGCTCCTGCTTCTCTCCTTTTTGATGAGGCATTTCTACTCGTGGGTTCATCATTTCGGTCGCTATTCTCCCTTGTGAGTATTATAGCATAGCGTTACTTGTTAAAACTGCGTATGAGTTGGAGTTTATCAATCAGAGGTCTGTAGCATAATATCTTTTAGATCTTTGGATCTTTAAGTCGCCATTCTTGAGGTCCTGAGAAGAAGGAACTGTAGTATATAATTTTGTGTTTTCCATTGAACTAGTTTTCATGCTGTCTGTGATGCTTAGGTCTTTGGATTTCTTACTTTCTGCAGTGATTGAGTTACTTTCTCTTCTTCTATAAACTGGCACAATATAGAATTATGATTGCTGTATTGATGCAGTGAACCATTTAGAGGCCCCAAATTAATTCCACCAGGTAGTATACCTTCCACATTACCCTTGTGGCTTCATCAGTCGTCTTCTACTTCTCTCAAGTGACTCCCTTATCTACGGTGCTTTGTCTGTTATTCACGTGAAAATTTTAGGATTTATCCAGATAATATTGAGAACTCTTAGCTTCTACATTCTGATGACAGTCTACTTGACGGTCCCTGTTGGTTCACAGACGGTTCCAAAACTGTCCAAGGTGTTGGAGTTGATGTATATAGTCGAGGAGATGCCAAGAAACAGTCTTTCTGTCTTGTCGGGCTTACGAATGCTTTTCAAGCAGAAATATTCGCCATTGATCACTGTGCTTCTGCTTAACACTTAGGTTAATAAGAACCATCACGGATAGCCAGGTTGCACTGAAGGCATTGGCATCGAACAACTTTACGTCACTTGTTGTGTAGGAATGCCGTTCAACCCTCGCTGTCTGATATGGGTCCTCGGCCAATCGGGTATTGAGGGCAATGAGAAGTCGGTTTCATTGGCCTCTGGAACAACAGCCGTGGGATTTACCGGACAAGAGCCTGGGCTTGGAACTACCCTCGAGACCGCAAGAATGAAAAATAACCTCACAGATCTCAGACGCTTTTAGCTTGCCATCAGTAGACCTTCCACTACGAGAGTCAAGGCTTAACTTCAACTATCTAGGCTAGACCTGAGAGTTCCAATGGCCACATTAACAAAGCACTCGCGTCAAAGTTAGAATTGATCTCAGACCCTTCATGTAGATTATGTGAGGAGGAGATAGAATCAATGAACCACGTCATGTACGAACGCCCTTTTGGGGACAAAATCAAGCTCAAATAACTCGGATATAACAAACTGGGGCTGACTGAGCACATTAAACTTTCATCCAAAAAGTTTATAGCACTTGCAAGAAGAATGAAGCTTGTATGTGAAATTTAGGACAGAGTGTGCTACAACCACACTCACTTTTGATGTCTTATCTTATATTCTTATATACTTAAGTTCATCAGAATATGAGTCAACAATAATTGAAATGAAACCTTTTTTATTCTCATTAATTCTCTCATTTCAGTGCATATCCTCCCAATAGTTGCATTATTGCATGTCTACATATAATCGTTTAAGAAATTACTTCAGTTGCAATTCCATATATTGAATAAATTCCATGGTAGATACCTAATTAACACGAAATGAATTTCTGCACGAAAACTTCACAGAAACATAGACTTTCTTCATTTGAATCTCGTTAATATTGAGAATGCTTATTTTCTAGATAATATAAATTCTATCAATTCTGATAACCAATTAGTATGGGCAGTTGAAGAATCATAATTGACTTTCTCGAGATTATTAGTATCGATTAAAATCAAATTAGTATGCGTAATTATGTGCTTTATGATTAGCATCTCTGATGAAGTGGAAGAAATTTTTATTCTCGCAGTCAATATTTTTCAGCATTAGAAAATAAGAGTGAAATAATGCCACACGTTTGTTAACAAGAAATGCTTTCCGATAATGATGAATCAACGTTGACTGGTCTTTTTAGAAGCGTCTGTAAATGTGTTTATTATTCAGTATCATGGCAAGCTGTATGATTGAAAAGGTTGCCTGAATAATAAAACTTAATCATCGAAATGTTTATTGTGCAAACGTTGCTCCCATAAATGCTACAATTGATGGGCAAAAAGGAAACGATCGGTTCGGTTAACAATCAGCTAACGCCTATTCATCAAAGGAATTTCAAATCTGCCGAAAACATCACTGTTATCCATAAAACTGTGCAGAAGAACGCGAGGCAAACAAATGCTCGCCACACAAGCAGTTGTCATTTCGTAGACTTCATCTTTGTAATTTTACTTTGGAACTTCGAGCTTCGCCCAAGTGACATTGGAGTTATGTACATGGTTATCATAATATATTTTATTATCAAAAATTCCTTTCACCATCTGAAATGGTATAGGGTCTACAATGTATTAACATTTCATGAAAATTCGATATATCAACAATATTGTTCATATATGAAATTTCTCCATTCAATCTTCTGTCTTGCGATTGTTTTAGCCTCTGTCCCATGTTTGTCGTGGTCTACCTCTTATCATCTCTACGTTAGTTTTTGTCTCCCATATACGTTTGACTTGCCGTGTATTACACTGGTCTACAATGGTTTTGTTGCCCTAGATATGAAAATGATTTTGGGTCTATTTATGCACACAATTCGTGAAACTATCAATGATTTTGTAGGATTTGCTCTGATTTCTTTTTAAATCTTTATTTTCATTTTACATAACAAAAATCGTAAAACAAGAAACAAAATAACAGATATATTTATAATGTCAGTTATGTTTTGAGAAATTCGGATACATCGAAGTAAATAAAGAGGAAAATGTCGAAAATATATTTCATATTTCCATAAAACGCCTTTTATGAGCTTTTCTTCTATAATTTTTCAGGGGACAATCTCTTTTCAAAGACCAGCAGTAATCTGCCATCATGTGACAATCCCATCGACCTTGATACCTTTCTTCCATCACTTTTAGATCTTGATGAAACCGCTCTCCTGTTCCTCACTATAATTTCCTAAATTATCCGGAAATTTATCTAGATGATTGCGGAGATAGTGTAACTTAATACTCATATTTGCTCCTAAAGTCTGAAAGTTTGTCAGCATATTTTGCACAATTTCTTCATAATTTGCTGCTTTATGGTTACCTAGGAAATTTTCGACAACCAACACAAAACTTTTCCAAGCTTTACTTTCCGGAACAGTCATAACTTTGATAAAATCTGAGTCTTTCATCAATTGCTGTATTTGAGGACCATCAAATATTCCACCTTTCAATTTTTCCATACTAAGCTTAGGAAATTTTCTGCAAATGTAATTAAAACAATTTCCGTCTTTGTTCAACACTTTTACAAATTGCTTAATCATACCTAACTTAATATGTAATGGTAGAAGTATGATTTTGTCTCTGCTCACCAGCGGCTCCCTTATTACGTTGGCTTTACCGACAGTTAAAGAATTTCTTACAGGCCAAACATCTTGTTCCCAATGAAGTTGCTTTGCTCTACTATCCCACATACAAATAAAGCAAGGGTATTTTGTATATCCACTTTGTTGGCCAAGTAAAAAATTAACCATTTTTAAATCCACACAGATCGGCCATTGATGCTCAGAGTATTTAATTTTCTCTAATACTAATTTTACATTTTCATATTCTTCTTTGAGTTTCGTTGAATGGGCAATTGGAATTGATGCAAATTTATTTCCATTGTGCAATAAGACGCATTTTAAACTTCTTTTGCAACTATCAATAAAAGGCGCCATTCAGTAGATTTGTACTCTTTTAAACCCATGTCTATAAGCAGCTTCGCGATATCATTACAATACACTAATCCTTCATTTTCACTAAAAAATTGTAATAACTCTTTTTCTCGCGTTCTGTATGTTGTAATTGTTAATGTTGGTGCCAATAAATTTTTTTCTTTCAATCTTGAGGCTAACAGTTCTGATCCTTGTTTTGATAAATTGAGATCACGTATTAAATCACTGAGTTCATTTTGAGAAAATAACTTTGGCGTAGATGTTTCACCTTCCCATTCACTTCCACTAGTAGATGGTCCCGATTTCTGTGAATTTGGTAACATCATTGTTTCTGAGAGCATGCGAATTACTTTTGAAATGTATATGGGCCGAGGGAGATTTTCACTGTGTAGAACCGGACATTTCGTAGACTGTAAGTCTGGGTATCTCCACGTTTGATTTCGATTAAAACCTTTAACATCTACTACGCAAAAGTAACAATCATCTAAATGATTCGTAGGCTCCTTCCAGATCATAGGAATACCAAAGTCTAATCCAGAACGTTCACCTTTTTTCCACAACCGTAAAGACTCAACACAGGACTTACAAACTTTATTAGGAACCCATGGTTTACCTAATTTGTCCATTTTGAAACCAAAATATTCAACATAAGTCTCCTTGATAAAGTCTGTGATATTTCTTTTTGTTTTTTGGTATATAAACACCGCAAATATAACAAAATGAATCACTACAATATTTACACTTTCTTCGTGACGAACTCATATTTTAGACTAGAAGACACATATATAAGAATGGACATTCAGTAATTGAAACAAAATATTAATCCATGACACTTTATCCTGATTTACGTGTATATGTACTTCAATATTGTCAAATAACTGAGATCTCAGCTGTTCTGTGGAGCAAGGGGTCTGAGAGTGGGGATCAGGTGATGTTTGTATGCGCGAAAAAGTTGCGCAGAATGACTGGAAAATTAAATTTTATTTCTAACAAGCTTATAATTGTTCAAAATATAAGAAATGCAAAAATCATGAAAATACGAGCACATTGAGAACTTTCATGAATATATTCGTAATCTGGGCACTTGAAAACATAAAAATTTGCGAAGATATCCAGGGCAACAATAAAAAAATTTTTTTGTAGAGCTGTGTTATCCATTCTCCGAAGATGTCCCCACCAGCTGAGCTGCCTTTTCTCTATAAATTTCAAAGTTGATTCAATTCCTAATTCCTTTCGTATGTCAAGGTTCTTTAGTTTATCTCTCTTTGTGACTCCCTTTACCCTCCTAAGATATTTCATTTCGACAGCTTGAATTTTACTTTTTTGGTTTTTATCTAGAACCCATGACTCACATCCAAATGTCAATATTGGCCTATAGATAGATGTGATTACTTTCATTTTTGTGGCACTTCTTTCTTATTTATGAAATTGTTGCTGATAGCATAATATGCCTTCATGGTCTTTTCGATTCTATCATTGATTTGTTCATTTTCAAACCACTCTTCTCTAATTTTCTGTTCCATATATTCAAGTTTTTCTGAAGATCTTTTTCATTGATGGCCATTATCATTATATCATCTGCATAGGCCCCTTCTGATACTTCTACTTGCTGTAAGTTTATATATCTGATCTGAATTTTCCTCACTTCTGTCGAGCAATTTTTTAATATTTTATCCATAAAGATTATAAACAACAGAGGACTAAGCCCACCCCCCTATCTAAGTCCCTCCGTTGTCTTGAAATACTCCCATCTCTTGTTTCCACTTATAAGCAATTTCTATTACTTTCTCATATATTTATTATCAGTCTTATAATGTTTGCTTTAATTCCTCTTCTACGTAGTATTTCCCATAGTCTTCGTCTAGGCACCCTATCAAAAGCTTTTTTCAAGTCCATGAACGCTAGGTATATTTTTCCATCCAATATCTTTATTCTGAATATATAATCTTGAAGACTAATCTTCCTTTTCGAAATCCACTTTGTGTCTCTCCCAATGTTCTTTCAATAATTAGCCTCAGCTTCATATCTATTATTTGTTCATATATTTTTATAGCCGTGCATAATAACGTGATTTCTCTGTAGTTGTTACATTCATGTTCGTCACTTGATTTGTAAATTGGTATTATCATTGAGATCTGCCAGTCTTCCGGGATTTGTTTTCTCCATATTGTCCCATATTCTTGATCATTTCGGTCGTAATCTTGTCATATCCTGGGGCTTTTCCATTTTTCGAGCGTTTTATAGCTTCCTATAATTCCTATTTTATCTTTTCTTGGTCTCTATCTTCTTCTATGCAAACTTCACTATCTTCTAATCCGTTTCTTCCTTCGGTGACATGTCATAAAGTACCAAATATGTACATATGTAAATCACAATACAAATAAATAGTTAAATACAAACATTCTAGATTGTTCCATTCAGTAGGAGCCTCTTCAGTTGTCTCTCAAAAGCCAGGCCTGACAAACTTTTCAGGTGTTCAGAAATGGAATTATAAAATTTGTTGAACCAATAGTTTGTTCCAACTTGGGTTCTTTAAAGGCGGTGATGATTCACGGTGAGCAAGTTTTTATTTCTGGCGTCATAGCCATGAAAATCTGCATTTATGGTGAATTCATCTCTTTTGGAGTGAACATATTTGAGACAGAAAGTATTTAAACAGATGTGATAGTATCTTTAAGTTCTTGAACAGTCCCCTACAGCTTGTGGTTTCTCGTGCAACCGCAAATACTTTCAACAGCCTCTTTCTGTTTGATAAACACTCTGTTAAGCTCCCCACTATGGCCTCATAATAATATTCCATATGTTGCCACCGAATGAAAGTTAGAAAAACAGGCTACCCTCACCATCTCTGTTGTTGAAATTGTTTTCATTCCTCTAATGGTGAAAATGGCTGTGGCTAGTTTTTTGCAGGTGAGAGCTATGTGATCTTGCCAGCTGAGATCACAGGATACTCCAAGTATATTTATGGAATCGCAATCATCAGCCCCTGATCCGAATTCCATTCTTTGTGATTTGCTCTAATTGAGTTTCAATCCATTCATCGAGAACCACCGTTTTGCGTTCTACAAAGATTGTTCAGTCTTAACTTCTGTATCTGCACTTGTTGAATCAACATTGAGAATGGTTGTATCATCTACGTATAAGCATGTCTTTAAGCCTGATAGGTTACAAGGAAGATCATTCACATACAAGATGAATAATATCGGACCTGGTATGGTATGTGGGACTCCTACATTTCTTGTTTTCTCTTGTGTTTGGATATTTTTCCATCATACAACTTGAGTTCTTTTTGTTAGGTATGATTCGAAAATAGATAAGGCTGTTCCGCGTACCCCATAATACTCTAACTTCTGTAATAGCAATTCTCTAACCACGCAGTCAAAGACTTTTGAAAGATCACATGGTAATAGTTGTGCATGCTGACACTAGTCAATGGCCTCATTGATTGTCTCTATACGATCCACCAAGGCTGTTTCTGAAACCTTGCTGTCTTTCACTGAAAAGGTTTCCTTTATCTAAGAATCTGACAAGCCCAAGCTTCAAGATCTCCTCGAATAATGTTGATAGTTTAAGGAAAATCGAGATTGGTTTATAAATATTCGGAATGTTCACGTCTCAGTTCTTGTAAACGGCAATTTTCAGTTCATTGCGAAATATTCCTTGTCCGAGACATTATTTTATTATGGTACATAAAGGACTGCTGATAATCGGAAATATTCTCTTCAGAAAAATAGTATTTATACCATAGATATCAGCAGCTGTTTTGCTTTTTATTTTCTGGACAATGTCATTCAGTTCCTTCTCAGTGGCCCGGTAAATGAATAGGGAGTTAGGTGACCTAATCAGTTTGGAGGTCATATTGCTGGTCATTTTCACCGCTCCATCAATTGATGGGGACCACTGATTAGACATGGTTTCGCCAATACTTAAAAATAATCATTTAATTCTCTTGCAGTCGGCTTGGTATCAACTGATGCTGATTTCTTCCCGGACTCTTTTGTGATGATGTTCCATATAGCCTTTGATTTGTTTTCGGCAGATGACACTTGCTGAACATTTTTCATTTTCTTAGCATCTGCATAGCTTTCCTCAGTTTTCGTTTGAGGACATTGAAAAGTTCTCTTGTTGCTTCACTCCTCTGCACCCTATGATTAGTTTGTGCCGCATCCACCGCCTTTTTCAGAGATTCGCAGATTTCTGAGTGAAGAGAAGACCTACCCCGCGAAATGCCTGCTCGTACTGCTATTTTGGGGAAACTTCAGTCAAAAAGAGTATGTATTGTTTCGTGAAAGTTATTATAGCTATCTCCCGCTCTTTCAGTGATTATACTTCTTCCTGCTGTTTTCTGGATATCATTCCGCCATCGTTTCGGAGGTCTACCAACACTCCTCTCGGTTTGTCTTGGGCGTCATACCATTATTCTATGAGTCCATCTGTTTGGTTAGGTTAGTCCATTTCTTCTCGATATTTCAGAGGTTTGATTCTCCCTGCCTTGTACGATTTTATGCCTAGCATTTTCGATCTCGTGGTAACGAGTCTCATATAGTCCTTCCAGCATCGTGCAAAGATCTTCGGCATCATCGCTTATAAGAACTATGTCGTCCGCAAATCGAAGATGGTTCAGACGTACACCATCTATATTTATGCCTCTCGTTTCTCACTTCAAACTCTTGAGCACGTCCTCCAGAGCCAATGTAAATAATTTTGGATAGATCGTGTCTCCCTGTCGTATGCCTCTTTTCACGGGGATTTCTTTTGATGTTTCTTCGTCTATCGTTATTTGGATTGTGGCCTTTTCGTATATGTATTTGATGAGATTTGAATATCTACTGTCCACTCTTGCGTTATCTAGTGCTCTTAGTGTTGCCCGAGTTTGAATCAAGTCAAACGCTGTCTTGAAATCTATAAATGCCATGTGTAATATCACATTGTACTCTTAGGTTTTTTCGTATCACTTGCAAATGGTCGTAACTCTCAGTCCCGGATATTTTGACTTTAACTTGCTGCATTCGGTGATCAGACAAAAAGGGGTCAAAGGTGCAGGAGATGAGGAACTTTTCATCATGAAATGACCTGAGGAATCACCTCATGAAATCTTTCGTACTTATTTATACCCTGTATAATTTCATGATCCACAGCTTTGGATTGGCACATCTTCAAGAACTAATCACCGTTTCTGAAATAAAAGCGAAAAGATTATACATTCGACCTTGAATGATATTTTTAGCAGACATAATGACGGCTTTGGATATTTCATTTAAAATTTTATTGCCTGCACTAACTTTTAGCTCTTTTATATTCGCGGAATTATCTCTTTTTTGGCCATTCAGCTATTTCAGGTGTATTCGAAACTCGAACTGGTAATAAGTGAAATATTCACGTACAAAGTGAATGTCGACAGTATTTACAAGTCGGCGTAGATTTAAACGAATACGAATGAGGAGTGTAATTTATTTCATTATTGTTGAGTTTATGGGTGTAGATTTGTCCCACTGCAGAAATATTTTAATTACTTCCCACAAGTCGGTTTTGAAATTATGTAGGTAACTTGTGAAACCTATCTTTGCAGCATTCGATAAGGTGAAAATTCATTTAACTGAGTATTATTTTATGTCTGGGATAGTTTGAGGAACATTAGTGGTTATTTAATAGGCTATTCAAATAAATTTTGGAATTCCTTGCAATCGCGTGCCTTTTGAATTGGAAGCAAGTAGGGGAAACGCATGTTTTCAAACGGTCAATGCAAAACCGTTAGATGTCGTTAGACCTTCAGATAATATTTTACACTGCGCATGAAAATTACTGTATAATAGAAATTGTGAGAATATTAATCAAGAGGCAGTTTTTCAGTTGTATCTGGCTTGCATAGAAATTCGTATTTTTTTAATTGAATCCGAAAAATTAGTATATTGTGTGAAAGTCATGCTGAGAGGTTTTATAACATCCAAACTGTTTGTTTGTTGATTTGTTTATCTTAAGGTCCTACAGTTTATAGTGGACTCCGAAGTTCTCACCTAGACCGTGAAATGATAACTTCTACCACTCTAGATTACAAGTTATCTGGGCCTTCGATGGTTATGGGCACAACGAGTAATTAACCAACATATCCGGCCCAGATAGTGGCTTACAACTGTTGCTGGAGTTAAGTTTGAACTATAGGTTTTCATCGGCCCTAAAGTGGAAATTATGAGAATACTAGCTGACCCGTCGAACTCTGCTCCGCTTTCAAGGCAATAAATAAGCAGATTTTGGAATTTATTAATTTTTTTTTAATTAGAAAAGATACAAAAAAAATTAAGTACCTACACTCGGAGGCAAAATTAGCGGAACACTCGAAAATTTAACCAAATTCGAAGTTCGATATTTTTCCTAATTCTCAACCGATTTAGATGATTTGTTCGGCAAGTTATAGATCAACTCTTCTGCTTTGTAGAAATTATGAGAGAAAACAGAAAAAATTTGAAAAAATTTTATACGGGGCAAAACTAAAAGTGTTTTTTTTGTCAAAATTCGTAACACCCTGTGGAGCTCTCAACAGGAAGTATTCAGGGTTCTCCTTTTTTATTAAATATCAAATACAACACACGTTTCTTTGTATATGACCACATTTGCACTTATTTAAAGAATGGGAGTTTTCCATTCTTTGATTTGATACAAATTCGATCGGTTGCGGTGTTTTGTGATTCTTTTACTGTTTACGATTCGAAACGGTATTTTTCATTCAGAATGAGAGATTTACCACCAACCTCAGTAGCAAGGGCAGTTACATTGATCGAGGAAGGAGCACCTACCGCTCAGTCGGTACCATGTTGATGTCTCGACGTCGGTTATCCATCGAATCTACCGACGTTACAGGGAAACTGGATTGTACGTGAGGAGACGAGGAAAAGGAAGAAATCGGGCAACCCGCGCTATACATGACCGTTTCATCGTCAATCAAACCATAAGAAATCCTCGTCTTACTGCTGTTAAGGCACGTAACCTTTTACAAGCAGTGTATAACATTAACGTCAGTGTGAGGACAGTCAGTGAAGACGATTAAATGAAGTTGGTCTGAGATCATACGCGCAAGCAAGAGCACCAAGACTCGATAGAGACCATCGGGTAGCAAGATTGGCGTTTGCTAGGGAGCATGTAGCATGGACAACCAATCAGTGGAGACGAGTTTTATTTAGTGATGAGAGCCGATATTGTGTGAATTTCGTGGATGGTAGAGATAGAATATGGAGGCATCGAGGGAAGTAGCCCAAATGTCATAAACCGTTTATGGTCGCGTTTCAATGAAACAGGAAGAAGAACGCCATACAGGCGTTTCAGGATTACTACAGTCGCCCAAGACCGATTTTTGGTTTTACAAGCCAGAAGAGATCGTACTACCACAGCATCTCAATTAGCTCAAGAGCTATCACGAGTTCATAATGTACAAATTTCCGACCAAACTGTGAGAAATCGACTGCATGAAGGTCAACTCCATTCCAGACGTCCTTTAAGAGTTCCACAACTGACCCATGGAAATCGCGCTGCTCGTTTAGCTTGGTGCCAAGAACACGTAAACTGGGATCAAGAGAGGTGGGCCACAGTCCTCTTCAGTGATGAATCTAGATTTAGTTATTGTCCCGATTCGGGAAGAATTTGAATATGGAGGGAACCTGGAAAGCAAAACCGTATCTCCAAACAATGGATCAAAATCCACTCTTCCAACAAGATAATGCCCCTCCCCACCGTGCAAGAGTTGTCTTGAACGTTCTTGAAGAGAATGATATCGATCTTCTACCGTGGCATCCTGCTCCCCAGATCTGAATCCCATCGAGCATATGTGGGACATCCTAAAAAGAAATCTCCTGCGTGAAAACGTGTTCCATCATGAACAGGAGCTTCGATTAGCAGTTCAGGGGGCTTGGAATGACCTAGGCCAAAATGTAATAGACAATGTAATATTGAGCATGCCGCGACGATGCCAAAGTGTCATCAATAACAGAAGTGGACCTTCTGGGTACTGAAAAATATAAGTGCTTCCATATCGTTTCGAAAACATTAGTTTTTTTTGTGTTTTACCAAATTTCGTCATTCTTTTGAAGGAAGAATACTGCCTCGTTTAATTTCTTATTTCTAAAGAAATTCACGAAATTTCCACTAAATCCGTTGAACAAAGAAATTTCATAGTTTGAAACTCATTTTTTTCTTCAACTTTGAAGATGAATATCTCATAAAGTGTAGCTCTTGGAAAAATATGTTACACAAAGTTGTGGCACTATTTTGACGAATCCCATCAGATTCCAGAATATTACCATCTTATTCTAGGTCACCCTATATAATCAAACTGTTTTCAACAAAATAAGTTTAGATGAACTAATTCTCGATGTAAGAAAAAATATGTTGATGTTTGGCACTATTTTCAACCTCACTCCTACTTGAATAACACAAATTGAACTTCATATCAATTTGCATGGCCTACCTTATAATCCTTTGAACTTAACCTCAAAATTAGCGATAATATTTCAAAATTTCAAAATGTCAGTCGCTGTCAATTCTGGACAATAACTCCAATTTGAATAATAATATTCAAAGTATATTATTAATGAAGCACCTTGAACATCAAAAAGACTACGAACTTATGCATATACCCAATACAGATTGCCTACTTTTCCTCAATACCTGCCCATTCAAGCTGGGTATCGGCGTAGCAGGCCTCTCCCATTTAAATTCTTGTTAATATTTTGTTGGCCTCGAGCGGTTCATATGTTCGACAGAACCGGTAATATCATCAACCAGTGATTTGTTTTAATTATTTCAACTCGGTTCTCAGCGAACTATCATGTGTTTTTTTAGAATCCTGAACGTCGTTCCAGGACTGATGTAATGTGCTTCATGTTTGTGTAAGGTATACAATTTCATAGGAATGAGGGTGTAATTACAATAATTAGGAAAAACTTATTGTCTGCGTGGAAGAATTTAATATAAACAAGTTGGGATTGAAAAGATAGCCATGGATATAACTAACCGAATATTGTTGTGTGATTGTTCAATAGGAGTTAATACTAACTCACTGATTTGTGAACGTAGCTCCGTTAACTTTAATTCGCATATTTGAACACATCCCCTACTCAGCGCAAGCGCTAGACGGACGAAAATATAGAAGCTTGGTTTTTAAGCGATACATATGAACTTGAATCAGGGATGAGATTGAAGATAGTTATAAGAGTTCAAAGGGAAGAAGAGATTGCTAAGAACTAAGAAGTTCAAGGATATGCGGTTACTAAAATGACAAGAATGAAGGGGAAAGGGGATACTCGACGCCCTTAATACTAGTAGAAATCGGCAAGCAACACGACTCTATCCTCAATAAACTGGAGCAATGTTGCTAACTATCAATCCAAGTAGCAAGACTTAGATCCAGGACAAAAGTTATGCAACCATTAGTGCCAGTTTTTAGGACATACAAAGAGGAGTGTTTGCGTATCATTGTGATGTATAAAATGTGGGAAGACCAAAGCATGGTCGACTACATAAAACCCAAGTCCCCCCACATACGCGATAAGCAAAATACAGAAAAGGAATAATAGGTGTGATAATATGAGATCAGCTTCATTACCAGAAACAGATATCTCACGAAAAATGGAAAAAAAATCAACAAAAAGGAGAGGAACAGAAAAAGAACAACAAGATATGAACTAACAAGTCCGCCTAAACAGAGGAAAAGAAAAACAGAACACAAAATTAGCCAAAAAGAAGACCTGGTCGTAATCCTAGGTCGATGGATATTCACCTTTATTTATTCATTTATTTATTTATTGTTACAAAACATAGGTAAAACCCCCACAGGATAGACCCAATTACCGGGGTTCATAAAAAATGATAACAGAAGAATAAACAGAAGTGAAACTGTCATACTAAATGAAAATTATAATTCAGGAGAGAAAAAAAACTCACTAAAGACTACAGAATCAAGTAGAATATCATGAAAACTAAAAACTACTACAATGAGCATGATTCAGATCTAATGAGATATGCAATAACATTATTTTTGAAAGAAGAAAGAGGTTCATGAAAAATATCTCTATTGGCAATATGCCAATTGTACAGACGCATAATTCGCAAGAAAACAGAATGAAAAAATAAACTAGTACGGGTTTTCGGAACATAGAAGAGTGCATTTCGACGACTAGGATACACGGGAACATTGAAAGTGAGATAATCAACAAGCGGAAAACTAAAATAATGATTTAAAATTCGATAAAGAAATACAGTGTCGAAAAGGACTCTCCTTTGCTTCAGCCTTAAGATTTTGTGATGACGCAAACTTAATTGATAATCATGGTTAGAACTGAAAATTCTAAAGTTGAAACTTTTGACAAACTTTCTCTGGACTCGTTCAATTCTGTCAATATATTTGTAATAGTGAGGTGACCAAACAGGTACAGCATATTCCAAATTAATCCTCACCAACGAGAAATATAGCATTTTTAAAGACCTTGGATCACTAAAACTTTTAGTAATTCTTAGAACGAAACCAAACATTTTGAAAGCCTTAGAAACTATATGATCAATATGATACTCAAAGCACAACTTAGAATCAATATATATACCAAGATCCTTAATTTGGTTTACCCTCCCAATTACAAGCCCATCAACATAAAAAATAGCATCGAAGACATTGACATTCTTTGTAAACCTTATATGCTTACACTTATCAATATTTACTTGAAAATACCTACTTTGACAAAAAGAGAAAAGTCTGTCAAGATCACTCTGAAACCGCAAAATATCATCATAGGACCGAATAGCACTGCACACTCTAAGATCGTCGGCATATAAATTATGTTTTGTATAAAGAAAACATTCCGAAGTATCATTAATGTAAATTGAAAATAAAAGGGGACCCAGATGTGACCCTTGAGGAACACCAGAGGTGACACGAAAGAAACCGGAATGAGTGCCATTGAGTGCAACATACTGCAGTCTATCCGACAGATACGATTCTATCCATTTCAGTGAGGACCCCACTACACCAAAGTCCTCTAGAACCACAACAAAGTTGCATGATGTACTTTATCGAAGGCCTTAGCCATGTCTGTGTAGACGGCATCAACTTGAATACCATCATCAAAACTACCACTTATGAAATGAACGTTAAATTAGTTAACACCGACCTACCTTTGAAAAACCCATGTTGAGATTGAATCAACTTGGAACCGGATGAATTAAAAAATTTATCAGTTACTATTGCTTCAAAAATTCTACCGAAATAACTTAGAATAGAGACAGGTCGGTAATTACTTACTTCATTTTTCTTACCACTCTTGAAAATAGGTACGATCTTTGCCGCCTTCCACTTATCTGGAAAGACACCTTGTACTAAATATTTGTTGAAGATAATTTGAAGTGGAGTCGCCAAACTAGCGGAACACGATTTTATAAAAATTGGTGGGATGGAGTCCGGACCTGGACCCTTCGTGACATTCAGTCCCTCGATTTTAGCTTTGACATCCTGCAGATCTATCGTGTTAAATGTAATCGATGAAGAAGATTTATATCTACTTTGGCAAAGAACAGGTTTATGCGGATCTTCATAATCACTAGAAAAGTACTCAGAAAAATCATTAGATATAGCCGAACAATTTTCTAAGATTTTCTCACCATGACACATGCATTCAGGCATCCTCTGGCTATCTCTCAACTCGCCCACATAAGCACATAAGACCAAAAGAGCTTAGGGTTTTTCACAACTCCGCCCTCTACAGAAGCAATATGTTTCTTACGAACCTTTACTGAAACAACACAAACTCATAAAATTAATTAGCAGTAAAATCAATGAAGAAAGTGCCACAAATTGGTCAGGAACGTGAACTCAGGAAAGAGGGAAGAACTGACATCATTCTAAGAAGAAGAAAACAATATCGACATAATGATGATAGGCGAATCTCTCTGGAAGAAAACGATCAACTTGAAAGTAAGGAACTATATAATATACATAAGTGACAGGGAGTTTGGACAAGGAGATATAATACTTATGAAAGACGGAATAAAACATAACAAATAACCGAAGGAAATAAAAGAAACCTATTTAGAAGTAACCAAACTACTATAGCAGCAGGAGGCCTTAATACGGGGAGGAAAGGAATGAAATTGCAAAAACAACGTCAGTGGATGAAGACCCAAAATGCTAGCAGAGAAAGAGAAGAAATATACCAGTAATAACCCCAAAAAAACCGTTGCATATACAGCCGGCTACAGACACTGCGAACATACTTGACATTACCATCATGATGATTATACCATGGAAGTATGAAATGGAGGTGAAGATGAATCTTTTATCGATCACTGTCCAGTTGTACTAATGCTGTAAATGAAAACGAATAGGCAGACAGAAAAAAATGCGTTCAACTAACTGGAAACATTCTAAGAACAGAAAAGATGACGATAGAAAACAAGGAACCATGCAAGAAAGGAAACAACGAATAAGGGATATAATACAATTCCAGCAGCAATCAAGGAACTGCTAAAAGAAGAGAAAAAACCAAGAACATATAAGAGAACTACGTCCTTACAAGAGAATACTGAATAAACTCACCAATGAGATCATCAAGGAGGCACTAGAGAAATTTTACAGCAAACAATGAGAAAGAGAATTTGAGGAATCGTCAAAAGATGCCTAGTACTTTAAGCAGATGGCAAGACAACTGACAAGAAGCCAGTACCCATATCTGAAACACAAAGGAAAAATCGAAGATGAACAAGAGCAGAATACAATATAGGAAGTTTAAGACATCTCAAACAATGAAGTCGAAGAGATACTAGCAAATTGTATCATACCTTGAATCGACACAATAATATAAACCAGATGCTACCCAGAAAGATTGAAAATATCAAGAACAGTAACGATACCCAAACGAGTAAAATTAATAAACGAAAAAAAACAACTGCATACCAATCAGCATACTACCAGCTATGAGTAAAGTGATAGAGAAAATGCTATACAGCTCAAAAGCTTCGTAGAAGAAGATAATATCAATTTGGCTTCAGAACGAACCGCTTAATACCGATTGTCTAAAATTACTGAGGACCTAAAGGATAAACTGAATAGATCATCACAAATTAGCGTGATACGTGAGGCTTTTGAGCACCATCCGTACGCTTCCAGAGTTTGAATTCGCTACCCTCATCTGTTTGTCCGTAGCATTAGTTTTCGTGAAACAATTTCTTCTTGTGCATTCTAAACATGAGTGGCGTTAATTTTGAGCAACGGTGTGCTATCAAGTTTTGCTTAAAACCTGGACACAATGCAAAAATTCGGCAGACTTCTGCAGTGTTTTGTCACGGGTCCAGGTTTGGTAAGGCATTTACAAAAGGAAGAGAGTCGATTGAAGATGAACCGCGAAGCGGAAGGCCTTCAAGTGAATTTGAACTTCCGTTCATCAGATTTCGACCAGTGAATGAGAAAATTTTGTACAAAAATAGTTCCGCAAAACCTCTCTCAAGACCAAAAGGATCCCAGAAAGGAAGAGAGTCTTGACATTTTGGGATCGATTGGAAATTATTCCTGCTTTCTGCAACATTACTGGTAACGAATCAATTGCTTGCGGATTTGTTTTTTGATAGCCTCTGAATCGTCCATAAATAGTTTGTGCCTCAAAGCCAAACGGTTAATCAACACTTCAACCAAGAGGTCCTTGAAACACTTCGTGTGCGAACAAACATCAAAAACAACTGAATGTTTCATCACAATGCGTCATGTCACACTGCAATCTCAATAGTGGAGTTTTTAGCTACTAAAAATATTCCTATGGGTCCTCAGCCTCCTTATTTACCAGACTTGAGTCTTTGCGAATTTTTCCTCTTCCCAAGAGATGAAAAAAGGACATGAGTTATATCCACTTCTAAACTTCTCAAGCAAATGAAAAGCAGAGAAAAAAATGAACGTATAATCACGTATGCCGGGGAAATTCGGTATCTAGTTGAAAAGAGTTGAGCGTTGATCGACTTTCTACTGCTGTCCTAACCATATTTAATCAAATTTATTCAAATTGTATAATACAGGTGGGCAAACCAGAGGGCTTTAAACAAAATTGGAATATCTCACGAAAAAGTGGTTTATTCCTCTTGAGGCACCCCATTTTTCTCTTAAGTTTTGAGTATCTTATCAGCAAGAAGGTGTTCTCTATGAGCTTTTGCTGAAGTTATGAACTATGCTCTAGCCCAAATCGATCGAAATGGCGTATTTCTGAATCAGCAAAAATATTTAAATGAATCCTTCCTCTGGAAACCAAAGTTTTCTCATAGATCAATCAACCTAAAAAAAAGATAGTGATCAACTCGATTTCATCACACTTCTATTCTATATGTCGAAGCTCAACGATGAATTCGTACAAGTTTGATGCCTGGCAATCTGCGATAATATAAATGACTGCATCATTAATGAAACTACTTCTTTCCCAAGAAGCATGCCCTGGGGTTGTCCAGTTAGCGGTTACATATAAGAAATCAAGTCGATTTTCCACAATTATCAATTAGAAATTGTACAGATTACACACTTTCAGTTGTGCGAAAATTAATGTCGACCTGAATGAAGTCTGTTGACTATTCACTATTGGGACTGTTTATTGTACATATTGCATTTAATAGTCTACTATTAATATGTGAGCAGTACTTATGAAAATCAATTATTTTGTGTTTGACTTGAATACGAAGTAGTGACTAGAAATTATGTGCATGTATACAGAGTGTGGACATTGAATGGAATATATTCATTAGGCAATATTTTTCATGAAAATTCACAAGACATATTGATTTTCTTTCAATCAGTTATTGCATTTAATTTCGTTTTTCTTGAGTAGAACTACAGGAGTTGGAAACAACCTTCAACTTTTTTTTTCAAATGGCATTGTCATGTTGTTATTTCAATAAATGTGATAGACTTTTTTCTTTCATCCCAAATTATCTGTATCAACCAGCAAGGGTTATTGCCGGAGAATAAAGTACATACAATTTACAAGACTTTTTGACACTTGTAATTTTTTCGTATCTCCAAACGTTCTCGAGCAAAAAAATTACTAAACGAATGTATGCATTCGCTGAATTGAAAGCACTTCCAATGAAAGGAATGACGAATAGGCTCTGATTTTCTTCATTAATTTATTTATTTATTTTGACAGTTGCTAAAGTTGAACAAGTGTCGGTTCGATTTTTTTAATAAATTAATGATTAGTTTCAAGACTTTTGAATTTATTGCTATAAGAAAAAGATGGCTAATTTTACTAACGCCAAATTGGCTAAATTCCATTACATGTACGGTCTGGCTGACAGACAACACAGAAGTTAAGCGATTACATCAGGTGCGCTTTCCAAATCGAGTAACACCAGACAGGCAAAAATTTTTAAATATCCACAGAAGGTTGAGGAAATCTGGTGCTTCTACTGCGAATAATCATTTAAAAGATGCAACTCAAACTATGAGAACTCCAGATATTGAGGAAACAGTTTTGAATTGAATTGATTTGAATCCCCATGTGAGTACAAGAAAAATTGAAGTATTTCACATGTTCTAGTTTGGAGATTTTCCTTCAAGACTGAATTTCTGCCGATGGTTCTTAGATAAAAATAGAGAAAATGCTCATTTTGATAGTGAAATAATGTACACAGACGAAGCTAACTTTTCGAGAACTGCTATAACAAATTTTCACAATAATCATTATTGGGCTGAGGAAAACCCCCATTTGATTGAAGAATCTCATCATCAAGAACAATTCTCACTGAATGTCTGGGTCGGAATAATCGGAAATTATTTGATTGGGCCATTTTTTTGCCTAACAGACTAAACGGTTCCGCTAATCGGCAATTTCTTGAGGAATAGTTACCTTTATTGCTCGAGGATGTGCCACTTTTGGTGAGAAACATAATGTGGTTCATGCATGACGGGGCACCAGCACATTTCAGTGGAGATGCTAGGGAATTATGAATAGGTCACGGTGGGTCAGAACCATGGCCTCCTAGGTCCACAGACTTAAATAGTTTAAACTTTTTCTTATGAGGATATCTCAAAAGTTTAGTTTACACCACCCCAGTGAACACTGTAGAAGTATTGAGAAATCGAATAATAACCTCGTGTGACACGATAAGAAATACTCCAGGAATATTTCAAAGAGTGCGAGATAATATGAGAAGAAGGACAGAGGCCTGTATTCTTGTAGGTGGAGGACACTTCCAGCAATTTATTTAGTTTTTAATTGTTCTTTTTTGTAGTTTGATATTGAATAAGTATAAGTTGAGTCCCAGAAGCCGAGCTATCAAAATAAAAGCAAATTTTGGGCATACCTATCGAGTATTTCTATTATTTTTTCTATTTAGCGAATAACATACAATTCAAATAATCCAAATTCAATAATTTTTTACTCGAAAACGGTTGGAGATACGAAAAAGTTACAAGTGTTAAAATAGTTTCTAAATTGAACGAAGATGACGAAAATTGATTGTACGCTGATCAGTGGCGTACTTCAAAAAAGTTTGAAAGGGCAAAAGGAGACATGGCCTCGGAATAGAAAACACCTTGTGAATTTCAGTTGAAATCTAGGACGTGTAATGATGGATGCTGTAAAAAATAGCTTGCATTCCAAATTTGGGCTGAATATCTCAAAAACTGCAGGAGTTTTGAAGAAACAACCAATTTTTTCCGGAAATTTCAACATCCTGTAGCTCCTCAACGAAGCTTTTGGGGACCTATGTTTATAAAAACTTCTTTTCTTAAAATTGCATGTAGATTTACCCCCTCAAGTTGTGACATACTATTATGTAACACGCTGTTATTAAGAAATTCCCGAAATATTTATTCGCTCTTGACAAAGATACTGTGTTTTATAAGTGACACAAATTGATTGTTTTCGGGTATTTTTCCATACGTGTTCTGCAAATTCGACTTCATTCATAATATCCTCGATTAAGCATTTATTTACCATTTCATTTAACGCAAAAACTAAACACAACCAAAAGTAATGTCACTGCTATTTCTGAATAATTTCCAAACGTTATACTGAAGCCAAATTTCATAGAACCTCACATAGAACATTGTAGAACATAAACTACCATCATAGTTAAATCCACCCCTGTTTCTATGTTTCACGGGCTAATAATTTTATTTTTAAAAGAAACTACAGATTTCTGATAAGATCACGAATAAAAATGAAAACGAGCCATTTTAGGTATAGGAGCACCTAGTACCAATCTACACTAATTTAAATACGATTTTAATAGAGTGAAAAAATAGGTTTTCGTAATTGAAGAAAACGTTTTAGTTTTATTGAGTTGACAAATTATTTTCGAGCACCTTGTATACAAAATAGTATCGGAAAGTACGTTTCCCCTCAAAAATAAAAAAAAATTGATATCCGGTATAACCAGAAGCGATACCGCTCTGAAAACCATTTCAAATTGTGGATCATTCACTTATCCCAAAATTTTAAATTGATCGATAAACCCGTTCCCCAAATACTTCTAATAGGCTCTTTAGCGCGGACACCCTGTATTTGTGGCACTTAATTTGAATCAAACTATTCCAAAATACTAGAAATTACTGTTTATTCGACATCCAAGCTGATATATTCGTTCTAATAAAAGTTTGAAAGTATCTACTAGGACATACATTTTTGATCCCATTTCAGTTCGACTATGAGCGAAAGCGACCTGAAAATTTTTTTTTATCTCTTAAATGAAGCAAAAACTCCTTAAGTACTACTGCACTATTATTTCCTTTCAATCGTAATAAATTGAAACGATAATCAACTTCTAATACTGAATGAATTGAGGATATGTCGCCTGCTGGTTCAACTTAACGATCTTTCATTAGTGTGGGACAAATTACTAGTATTCATCTGCAAGTGAAGGTGGAAGGAAATTCTTGTACAATAAAACATTCGCTTGCTAACTTGATGAGATTTATATTTAATTAGATAACATTTATATTATTCGATTCGACGTATATTATAAAATTTAATTCATACATAGTAATTCGTATTCGAATATACGTGCTCGACGTTTTTTTATGGTACTATAGGATATATAATACAACAGAAAAGAAAATTTTTAGTCTGTATGTTACTACATTTTTGTGTGGCGCAGCAAGGTTAATTCAAAATTATCAGTTAAAAAATTGAAGAAATTTTCCTTTTTTCCTCAGCAAGAAAATCATGGATATCGACAGAAGAATAATAAAATAAAGAACAATCTATAATGAAATAAGAATGATGTGTTGGCAATTAGGGTGGGTCGTTTAGTATTCTGGAGTAGGCCATAGATCCCTGTAGTGAGAAATCTAACCCTAACAATGCAGACTGCTACAATTACAAAATTTTTATATCAAAACTCAAAATCTCCATAGTTAAGCGAGAAACCAGCAGAAAAAAGACCGGAAACTCAAGTAGCAGAAATGAAATGTCCAAAATGATGAAAAGGTGCGTTCTTTTCGGTGAAACGAATGATACGAGATATAGTGCATTTGCTTTGGTGAACTCCAGAACCAGAGCAAGTCTGAGCAATATTTAACATTGATGGTTTCACTCTTCTTTATCCAATTATTTTTAATTAAATAAAACAATGGGGTTCATTTTTTCATCACTTATGACGCTTTTCACCGCACTGTTCCTTCATTAGATAAGTAGTACACTTAAAAAGAAGACGTGCCTTATATATTACATTGGTAAAACCAGGTACTTAAGTCGATTGGAAGAAAATCCAAACCTGGTTGCTTAAGAACTAGAAAAATTTGATAATGGTGACGAATTTATGTCTAATTGACTTTTAAGCTAGTTTCTAGAATTTTTCTGTTTTCTGTTCTCCATTTCTTCCCATAGGTTCAGTTTTAACCTATTATTTTCAATATTTCAATTGATTATTGAAACTATGGCTTGCTTTCAGTGAATGATTTGCATGGTGAGAATCTGACTTTTGTTTATAAAGTCAAAGCTCTACCAATATAAATTTCATTACAATTTCCACAACAGAGCTCATAATACCTGATTTGTTTCCGTTATGAATCCTTTCGAATGTACTCCTTATCTGATGAAGTCACAGTGTGGTGAAACGCGTCATAAGTTTGTGAATATAGTGAAATTTTTAAAACTATTGTTTTATTCAATTGAAGAAAGTGTATCAATTTCTATTCAGTAACAACCTCAATCAAATTATTCAATTAATACACACACCACAAAAATTGTCGCATCACCTAGTATTCTGAATTCCACAATCGATTAAACAGCTCGATCGCAATTTCTTAGTCAACATATGTTTTTGTATATATGAGGGGAAAAAAATCTTATCTATGTAGTAATATTTGTTTCCATATGATCTCAAACACGTCTGAAAGAAGAATGAGTTTATTTGACTATCAGTATTCATTCATAATCTCGTCAGTTTTCACGCTAAATTTATTCAAGTTTTCTGTGTTTCTTGTTGATTTTCGAATCTTTGCATTTATTGTAATGGCTGCTGAACGTCCTGGACTCTATTTGAGTGATCATGAAGTAGTAAGAATTGTAACACTTCTAGAGGAGGGACGAAGCCAACGGTACTTGGCTAACTTGTTAAATCTTAACCAAAGCAATATTTCAAGAGCGATTAATCGGTACCACGAAACAGGGGAATATGGAAGAAGAGCCGGACAGAAAAGAAATCGGATAACAACACCAATTGATGATCGTTGGCTTCCTTTAACTGCACTACGAGTTCAGCACTGTACGGCTAGAATGCTACAAAATGAACTTGCACTTTCCAGAAATGTGCATATTTCATTGAAAACAGTTAATAACAGGCTCAGAGGTATTCCAGAATGGTCGAATGTTCTCTTTTCCGACGAGTCCAGGTTCTGTCTAGTATCAAATGATAGACGCATGCCTGTATACAGACGAACTGGAGAACGGTATCAGCAATGGAATATCCGGCAAATCGAAAACTTCGCAGGGGGTTCAGTAATGGTGTGGGGAGGCATTTCTTGCCATGGTCGAACTGAGTTAGTCCTAGTGAATAATGGAAGAATGACAGCGGCCAGATACATCGCAGATATCCTTGAACCCCATGTTGTACCCTTTGGCCAATTGATGGGCAAAAACTTCATTTATATGCATGATAATTCTCGGCCTCATGCAGCTACGGTAGTTACAGAATTTCTGCAAAATGCCGAAATTGATATTTAAAGATAGCCAGCTAGAAGTCCCGACTTGAATCCCATAGAACAAGTTTGGGACAACATATGGTGGCAAATTCAGCAACGTAGGATGCCTTGTAGAACACTCCAACAACAAGGAAATCTGCTTCCTGAAATTTGGAACTCAGTGACTCAAGAGAACATCCAAAATTTGTTTGAGGGGCTTCCGAGACGTATACTGGCAGTAATTAGGGCCCGGGGAGGAAACACTCGATTTTGAAAATGATAAGTAATCATTCGATGCTAGTTAATTGGTCTCTTGATGATATTTTTCATTATGAACTCTTTTGAATGATCTCTTCTTATTTTACACTTCTGAAAGTTACCAAGCGACTCTTGAATGACCCACCTAAAAGTTAATATAGTATGGTCGTAAAAGTAGGGTGATGCGACAATTTTTGTGAGGAGTGTATTAAGAGAATAATGAAAGACAAGGTACAACGATCATAGAAATTCTCTATAATTTCGCTTGCACAGTTGGTTAAAGAAACCTTTCTTTCGATGTTACTGAAGAATATTACAAATATTTTCAGTCAATATCAAATACATTCAATTAGTTCACTTGTTTTCAACTCCTACTAAAATTTCATGCGATATGTGTGATGACCACATCGCATTCTAATCTAAGTCATCATTACTTTGCGAAATTTCTTTGATTGATCAGTCAAGTATTTGACATTTGAGTAGGATGAAAAATATTTCATTCCTACATTTTCTTTTTGAAGATCCGCTTTCAAAGTTGCTGCCCCGATCCTTTGAAAAGCGTAATACAAAACAAACTTCTTGCGCAGGGTTACCAACCTCGAAACCTCATTATCCAGAAATCGCATCTGCTTCTTCGCGATCGCGAGATAAAATTCCATTGAGAATATACCTGTATAAGATTGAAATTTATATACCCAGCATAAAATTCCAAGAGTCATAGAGGCAAGAACCACAGATACGGCAAATAAGCATCTCGCAGGTAAATAACTTCACAGTCCATTTGAAGTCTAATCACATAGCCGACCATGATTACTTTGAATGCAACGCTCGTTCTACCCTATGGCAGTTCAGTAGATTTGTGCACCCACTACACACACATATTTCCACTCGATCCAAGTTATGAAACAATGGAACTCGACCGGTCAAGATTTCTTACATAGAGACAACACCTGCCTTAATAATTCTATTTTATTTCAAGCGCGCATAATAATGAAGTAGCCATTTTTGATATAGATCCATCTATGGTTTAATCCCCCTATGGTCAAAGGAAATCGATAACGTTATGAAGTTAGGTGACTACAGTTATTTTATACCGTGACATGCTAATTATTATTCTTTTTGTTAAATTATGCTCAACTTCATGCAGCATATCAATTTATTAAATATCTTCTGATCAAACTTGAGGAATTCTAAAATCAAGGCCTCTGTGGACGTTTGTAAGGCAAAATGTTGAAAATTTGGTCGTTTCAACGACAGTGTGTCTTTATCAGACAGATGCAAAATACAAACGAAACTAAGGTACAACAGTTTATATATGTTCTACACAATCGAAATAAAATTGAATTGAAAGTGTAAATCGAATTTTTTCTACTTGATATTCTATAGGACTCAAGCTCTCTCATTCTCATCTGCCTATAAGCTAAATGTGGATTTGTGTTGTTGCATACAGTTAAATTTGATATCAATAATAAACAAATAATCTTTATCATAAGAATCTATTTGATTGTAGGAGTTTTTCATGCTTTTTTTCGACTAGAGTTGACTCTATGAAAAGGTAGAATATGATATGAATATTCGATTTGTATTTGATCTCAGTCTAGAAAGTGAAGCTGTGCTTTTCCAGTTATGTACATGAGATCAGTGTATTTAGACTTTTTGACGTTTGAATAACAATAAGTCTGAGTTTTTCTATAGAACATAGAAAAACATTCAAATGAAGTTTTTAAATGTGGCATAGCAAGTAACATCATTTTCAATTAATGAAATATTATTGCTTTTCACAGCAATATCTAGGAATTCCCGTTAATTCACATTTCGATTTAAATCCAGCTAAATTAACCGCTACTTCGAGTTCAAGTATGTCAACACTAAGAATTGACCGTTGTCACAGAAAAATCGCCATAGAATATTGACGTATGTCAACTTCAATATGCAAGCAAATATAACCTACAATACTGCCTACTTAACCGATAGATATATCGCAATTTCAATTAAAATCCATATATAGAAACAATGGGATCAATCTCCATACGCGGAGAGGTAAACGTATACCCATTTATATCTGCCCATACGAAACTATTTTCACTCGATCTCATAGTAAACGTCCAGCTTGGTTTCATTAATAACTGAATGAAAATCATAAACCGGAATAATTGGTAGACGACTCAATAAAATCCGTAATAATGAATTAGAAACTGCGTTTCTGATTTCAATGTCGAATATACGCGTCAATATAGGAATGATTTCAAATGATGTTGAATTGCACAGGATTGTAGCTTATTGTAAAAGAACTACAAGTCAGAGTTATTAGATCGATATTATCTGTGAAGTTTAATTCGTTCGAATTATTATGCCTATAGTTTTATAAATGGCTCGTACAATCCTTGCCAATTAATAATGTTATTACGACATAATCATTGGATTCTTATGATGCACCTTGTTTCAAGGTGATAGCTGTCCATTTTTCAACATATCATACATTATATTGTAAAGTTCACATTCCAATCTTCATTTTTATGATTTCTATATAGTTTATGAGGATTCTGTTCCGAATTCAGGGTTGAATAAGATAGAGATATATGATATAATTGATTTACGATGTTATGGTTGATTATTATTACATCTAGTAATGATCAATTACTTTGTCTTAACTCTCACATTGAATAGTGTGCCCCACCTGGATTTCCAGTGGAAATATTTCAGGAATTGAATGAACTTTATCAGAATTTGTCTACGAGTGTTCTCGTCATTGTCCTTCAACAAATAGCTAAGTCTGTGCCTCCCCTTAACATCTAACACAATAAAGAATAAATCCACCACCCTGAATTGAAAACATTCTCTGCATAAGCCGTTATTGATCTCCCTCCTTCTCCTCCAAAAACGAATATGTCGACTATCTCTACTCCAAACAGATCTGCCATTCCCAAAAGCGATTACTAGTATATTGGTAAACTATCATTGAATCTTGGGCTGCATACTACCCATTTCTCATTTGTATAGCACGTAGAAAAGGTTTTCGGCTATTGTGTTAATGTAACGATCGTTGTAAAAGCTAAGCAGCCATCGAATTTGCTATTTCTAACGGAAGTAATCGTCATCCTTCTGTTCTGATTATATTTTTCGTAATATAGTACCATATTAGGTAATTTCCGACGAACTATTCAATAAAACTTTTTGGAAAAGTCTGTTCCATTCTGGTAGTATAACAATAAAGGATACAGAAAAATTTTACGATTTTTTATGCATAGTGTAGTAATAATATTAAGCTTGGCTGTTTCACTGCATTCTTCCAGTAATTATACTGCTTAAAAATCATCTTTTAGACCATCGAATTCATGAGAAGTTAAAAAGATTATTGGCATTGAAGTCTATGTCATACAATCTTCCTTTATTTCCCGCTAGACGCTGCAATTCTATTTTAAAGTCCCAATCAGAACAAGTTTCTCAGTACGGATCCATAAATCTGGACTCGAAAGGTCATATTGCTTCTTCTGGAATGCAGAAATCATCATCGGTTGCCAGGTTCAATCAGTTAGCTCGTACCATCTTCGATGATATCAATCGGTCAGGATGAAATCAAAGAGCATGAAAACGATCTGATTATATGATAGCGAAAAATAAATGAGATTAGTTTTCGGATTCAAGTTGGCTTGTTCTGTCATACGAAACCTGTATCGTGTAGCAATCACATCGTAATATAGATTACCTGTCGAGGGATTTGATTGAAATGTATTCATTCATGTGTTCGAGTAAATTAATTGATCTAATTTAAGGATATCATTTCAATGGAACTCAATCAGGATTTCTAGAAAGAAAGCAGCTTTAAATTGGCAATAATTTGAACGCCAGAATTAATTGGAATTATAGTATTGATTTTATAATTTTGAAGTCTTAAAATTTTCTCGCATTGAAACGTATACATATCTCAGACGTTATATGAAGTTGCCCATTTGTCACTGCATCTGTGTTTTAATACAGGCACAGATCTCACGTCGTATTGGACATAGACATAAGATACCATAGAAGAAATTTGGTTAGAAAGGAAAATCCTGAAAGCAGCCATCTTTCTTCGTATTACCACTATCACTCATACTCTTCATCTTTGTTCTATGCTTGCTCCATGAAGTACACAGAACACATGACACAATAAACACTAATGTAGAATTCATAGAGAAATTATGACGATTTAAAATATTGAGCCAAGGAACCTTAGCATTTGGGCCATCTTTGTAAGTTGGTAGGCGTATTTTCTCATATTTCGTTCGTAATAATACCTGAATGTTGTTTTTACAGATTTTCTTATAGGTTAAGTTCGTGTTCAATGAAGAAAGTTTGATTAGTATTAATATGAAAGCATACCTGCCATCTGTCTCTACAATACTTAATTCTGATGTCGATTTATTAACTTTAGTAAAAACTCTACTGATGGTGGGTTTAGGGTCTTTGTGAAATTCATCAAGAGTTACATTTTTGATGCGTTCTTGCCTTCTATTGGCTTTGCTTATACTTTTTTTGCCGCAAAGATGCGGCTGGCTATAAATTGAGGGAGCTTTTGTAGAAAGGACAGAAAATAAGTAAAATGATACACTTTTGTCTGATTTCCACAATGTTTAATTTTGATACACACGACTGGTTTTGGCAGTTACATCATTTTTGAGTGTCAAGAGCTGACAGTTGTAGAAAAGAATGTGCTAACTACACCTATTTTTGTTATCTCAGGGAGATGTTCTATTAAGTCTTGATTACGTAGGGTTGTTGAATCAAAATTCAGAACATTTGTAGATTTAGTCTCCTCAGATAACAAATCCGCATTATTTGAACATATTGAATCTCATAATTTTATTAGATAATTTAAAAATTCTCCACAGGTGCAATAAAGAAATGACAATGAATCTGTTGGAAAGTTTGGGAATTAGCAAACTCTCTAAAAGCCCAAAATTCATCAGTTTCAATAGTCAACTAGAATTGAATCACTCTCCACTACTTAACATTTAGATAGGTATTATTAGCACATTATTTCTCTCAACTGTTAGTTCTGAACAGTTGAAAATGACGTCACTGTCGAAGCCGGTCGAATATATCGAAATCAAACATTGTGGAAATAAAATAAAAATGTTTCATTTTATTCATATTAAAATGAAAATTATACCAAAAAATACAATAAACGAACAAGGAAAAAATAAATCACAGTAAGAACGTTATAGCCTTGAAACGACATCTCTTGAAAATTTTAAAAACCAACCAATTTTCAATCTCATACATGGATAGTTCTGGTTATGGTAATGAATTAATGTTCAATTGATATTATTCTCATTGAATAGACGTGTTTGAGAACTGAATAAACACAAACTCAGGTGCACCTCTAGATAAGCGTTCATTTTCAACACTAGTTCATGACACATATGGTCCCATTCCCACAACGATTTGATCCTCAGGTTTCTAGCCATCTTGTAGTTCACAATCGTCTTAACCTCAATTCTACTTAGGTGACACATTGATGAAGATTCCACAGATTCGTAATTTCCTATTTCCATATGGTTTCACCAACTAAAAACGCCTTGAATATTTCATAGAATTCATAGTACGCATCGCTTGTGCATGATTGAAATTATTCTATGACAGATATATCGCGTAAAGATAACTGTTCGACTTAATCTCGCACCAGAATTCTATGAATAATTTCATAGGTGTGGAAATGACCAGAAGTAGTAGGCTGACTGAGATGAATGAACGCAATCATGTGGTACCATCATTGGTTTACAACCTGGTTTTGTCGTAGGTATCGCATCAAGTTTATGCAACACTCTTCTTATGAGTCATGTCTGCAATATCGAAGAAAAAACTGAATGGAATTTCAATCTATCGGCAACTTCCTGCTATATTCCTTATTATCGATGGAAGAAGTTTATCTGAACTATCATTAAGAAAAACCACATACATTTTCGAGTTTTACGGAATTCCATGGGAGTGTTGGATGGAGATTAGATACGGATACGGTATTTAGTCTTCAGCGTAATTCTTCTAATCGAAAAAGAGGGTTGTCCAAGTCATAATTCTATATAATGTAAATAGTTTGAAGATGATTAGAATACAATTCCCTCATTATAAGATAAAGCAAATTATTAAAATCGAAGATGTGATGATCAAAGTTAAACTGATATTGAAATGTCAACAATACGAACTTGTAACTTTGTAGTATGTTTTTAAGGGTTAATCCCCCTTAAAAAATGCTTTTCAGTGCAGTTTTTCTTATTTTCTCGTCTTTGATGTGGAAATAATGTGAAATCTTGTGTCAGTGTTCCTCGTCTGGTACCTTTGTTGACATTTCTTCAAGTAATGGATAGATTCAGATATTCTAAAACGATGACACTGAATGAATGAATATGAATATGGTAAAGATATACCAGCAGGAAGAGTGATGTCGACTTTCTTGAACTACTCGAGTCTAGTGTCAGAATCGAATGGGCGAATCCCGTCCGATCTCTTTCAACAATCGCAAAAATCTGTACAAATACCTCGCAATAGGAATTTGGTCAAAAGTACCCTTGAGGTTGCCAATGTTCTAGCTAATTTCTTCGCAATGTCTTTCCATATTGGATACAACATCCGCACCTAGATCTAACGATATTTTATTTCTCTTACAATGAGCTGAGTTTGGACATTTTCTATGTCCTTATAACATGAAATTAGGCGGATCTCACTAGTCATATTACAAAATTTATAACCGAGAGGCCAAGTATGTGAAGACCATTTTGTTCTATAGTTTTTATTTAATTCAAATATCTTTTCATATGGAATTACAAGATGAAGTGGTAAGATGTGTTAAAAACGAATGGTCCATTACTCTTCCAATAACATACACGAGTTCAGTGCATATAATCAACGTGACATTTCAATGGAAATGAGTTATCTGTTATGGAACATAGAAATGTAGTCTATTGACTGTTTGCTGGTCTATTTTGTGGAACACATCATTTCAAAGAATGTTCTTGATTCTCCAGATATCTATGGATTTCCGTTCGTTTGAATTCTAATTTTAATCCTGCTAAGTAACCGCTAATTCGATTCATTATTCAGTCATAAACAAGCCTTACATGTCCAACTTCACGATATTGAAACGAAAACGCAAAGTTCTACGCAATTACAACCTCATTTAACACATCCAGGAATAGGTTGGACGGAGTTTTGCATATTGAAAAAAGTTAATATCGTCTGTGGTCACCATTAATAGTCGTTGGCTCTATTATGGTTATCCCCTCTGGCGAATAACATTCCATGTAAACAAGGAGTCCAGTATAGGCATTGGCGGTCTCTAGCTACGAGTATTATGTAATAACTGATTCCGAATCAAGTCGAAAACAAATATGTTTTTAATTTGTATTTTAGGGTCAATAGCTACACTGCGTTCATTGGATTGTGAAGTTAAAAAGTATTCACGTTTCAATAGAAATCAACATGGTTTTCTGCATTGAAGCAATCATAAGATTACCAATAATTTGCACGTTCGACAGGTATACGTTGACGTCATAGTGAGTACAACTTTTGCAAGACTTTTTTCATATGTAAAAAAATCTCAACGATTATATCCTATCCTTAATTATTGGATTAGGAAACAGGAAACAAACGTAATCAAATGTAAATACTTTTCATTTCAAAGAAATAAAATGAATATTAAAAACAGAAATACAGTGAAATATTTATAGCACCAAAACCACTTGACTGAGTTGTTAATGATACCTACTCGACAAAATGACAAAGCGAACGGAAAACATTAATTAAACAAAAATTGCACTTCAGTCTACCCGCAGTAAACATCCTTTTTATGCTATATATATATATATATATATATATATATATATATATATATATATATATATATATATATATATATATATATATATATATATATATATATGATGATGGGAAAAGTTTCTGACCTGAACATCTATACGTACTGTTTGATGAAAATTAGTGAAACTTGCTGTCATCAGATACTTACTTTTTGGCAGTTTTAAGAACTTCAAATCAATGAAAAAAGAAATGGTCCCCCATTAAATGATCAAATATCGAATTTTCTAATTTGAGAGTCAGCACATTTATCATAACTGTCGATCAAGGCAATAGATGAAATGGTGGTAGAAGACTGCATATTGAAGTGAAGTAAAACTTCCACTGGGATAATATTTAAACATGAAACCTGGCAGAAGTCTCTTGCTAGCTGATTGGCGCGTTTGATAACACTCGATCAGAAACTGCTTTGGAAGAATTTTTCAAATGAGAATTTAGCATTTCACAAACTAGTCCTATCTTATCTCTGTATCGATTCATTACTATTTTGGTACACCTGGAAATAAAAAATGGACCTCTTGTCCATTCTAATTCCGATAGGAACAATTGGCGAGAAGACCTGAGAAAAAACTCCTGGCGCAAATTCTCAAGTCTAATTGGCAAGCCAATTCCCACGACAGTCAGGCTGAAATGCTGTTATCTCAGCAGTATAAGCCAGTATATTGGTTCGTTTTCGACCAGTTCGGTCGTCTGAGTTCTGTACAATGTTGAATTTTGTCCTGTTCATCATATTGGGAAACTACGGTTCTTGAATCGAAGGACGATCTGAATTTGAAGTTCGTTTTGTTTCATGAGGTAAGAGGTCTATATCAGCTAAACGAGCTATTCAGCATTTGTTCCTATTGCAGAAAACTTAAACATATAAGACTTTGTTGTAACTGAAATTGAAGCTTGATTCAAGGCTTTTCCCGCCATACATTATCGTACTGTAATTCCCACAGCTGTCCCGACAATTATTCCCTCAGCTTACGAGAAATGGAGTACATTATCGTACTGTAATTCCCACAGCTGTCCCGACAATTATTCCCTCAGCTTACGAGAAATGGAGCTGCGAATATTGACACACCAAAGAAAATGTTTCAAATAATCGCAGTGGTTTAAGACTAAACTACAGAATTTTGTTCAAGAATCATGATTTGATTTACGGATATAAAAACAGGTCCAATTACTTCTTCAGCAGCTTTCCCATTTTACAAATAATTAAACAAATGACTGATGATCGTCTAATATTTAATTGACAAATGTTCAACGTAATCATATTCACATTTTGCGTGTTAATGTTAATGGTCTCCTCAGGGTTTAGGAATAAGCGAGCATTGTTTTGTTCAGACTATGGAGACAATGAGCACCTGTAAACCCAGTACACGTAAGATTCATAAGGTCTACAAAGACAGCATTGCAAATATAACTTCAAGGTGTTTACAAGTCTAAAATCCAATCCGTCATGATGAGCACAATAGGCCAAAAGGCCGGAGAAGAACAAGAAAGCCGTGCGAGGAGAGGAAGAAAAATCCAATTGGCAAACCAATTCCCGTGACAGTCAGACTGAAATGCAGTTAACTTGAGCAGTATAGATCAATATATTTACTTCCTTTTGGGCCAGTTCGCTCGTCTGAGTCGAGGCTGTCTGTACGGTGTTTATTTTGTCCTGTTACTCCAATTTTAGTGAAAAACTACGCTTATTGAATGGAATAACGATCTGAATTTGAATTTCTAAAAGTTCTACCTATATAAATTTTATCACAACTTCCACAAGAAAGTTTATAAACTTTCTTGTGGAAGTTGTGTAGTGTGCATCTGATTTGCCTACTTCATTAATTTTAGGTTTACAGCTCTTAATATATCTGCTCAGAAAGTTATCCGTTCTGAAAGCTATGTTCAAATTATGAGATGAGAAGAATGACTTTAAATTCGGATGAGGTTCATGAATATAAGCTAATATATAATATTTTCGATTAGTCTCTTTAACAATAGGGAAAGCCTCACGGATTTTCTATTGAATTGTTCACAATGAAGCATACTGTCAATCCTACTAGAATATATATATATATATATATATATATATATATATATATATATATATTGGATCTGCGAAAATATTCTGAATGGTAATGGTTTATGGAAAATAGAAAAATCATGACTGTGGTCAATTTTGGTTTTAGTTGAATCTAAAAAGTTGATACAGTTCTCAGTTTCCATTTCCAAATTCAAGTTTTTATTTGGGTAACTTGAATTTATGTAGCACTAAAGGAATGTAATTTATTTTTGTACCTGTATTACAAAAGATTATCTGAACAACATATCGAAACCAGTAAATGAAGCGTTTCCAAAGTGCATGATTATGAATTATTTCCTCAATGTTATCCATAAAATTTCTGCTAGTAAAGGACTAAGAGCCGTTGTTGCTTATGTAAATTTCATCAATGAAGGTAGAATAATTTCGTTTTAAACATACTTCCAAAAGATTCATGAGTTCTGATTGTATAATGGGATACACATTATTATTCTACATTATTAACAACCCGCGTCATTATTTCATCCGAACGACATGGTAAATATTTTCTCTTTCAAAAAGCATTCAGTTATCCGAAGAATATCGAACGTGGAATCAGAAAATAAGGTACACGTACGGTGCATATAATAAATTAAATGTTCTATGCGTTCTTCACAGTCAAACGTATTTTGCAGCTATAAAACTTTTTCTCTTAGTAAATACCTTAAATATTTCGTTTGTGCGATCACTTGACAACAGCCGCTTACAAAGAGAAACCATGGAATATCAACATGAAATCGTTATTTATTACCTTTCGTACGTTCCTTGATTTATAAATAAGTTTATTTCTTCGTAACAAATTCTTCGGCGACGCGAAAAAAAAAGTACAGTGAAATATGTAACTTTCCTAAGCAAAAAATGCAAATATCTCTCACGTATCATGCATATGGAATAGATTTTTCGTGTAGCGTAATGGAAGAATTGTGTATTGAAAGAGGAGTTTCGTCTAATCATGATTATTATCGCCCTAATATGGTGAAGTGTCATTGTATAATTACTCCTTCATTTCGTCATTTTTAAATGGCTATCTGAAACCGAGCATTCTTGTTTGAGTTGCGACAAATTCTGGAAATTGTTTTCATTACACAATAGAATCTTAACGAGGGTGCTAGCGCTCGTATTTGAGCCTGTCAGAGGGGCAGAAGACCCAGAGAAAATTGAAGGGCATTGAGATAACGTACAGACAGAATCGAAAAAATATATAGTTTAGAACGTAACTGTGGACAGGCGGTAGATTATAATAACACTATGCTAGTTCGAAATTCTAACACGCGGGAAACATACCTAGTAAACCTATATCGGGTACGCTGAATCCAGTGTTCTTGAAAGTTAGCTCTTGTTTAGGAGATTTTCGCCTTTGAAGTTAGCTGATTTTAATAGGGTTCGTCGCTTATGACTTCAGTACATTATATGCTTGTAATTCTCAAACCGTTCGGAATATCGCTTAACTGTCTTCGGCAAAGTTTTAGCTATTGTCATGGCCAACAACTTTTCTGAATATACCAACATAGAAAAACCTCATTCAAATACCGTTTCTTAACAAAATGTCCAAAAAACTCCATTTCTTTGCCATTTTTCCGTTAATTTTCGTCTAAATAATAGAGAAATCAAGGGAATTTCGCTTTAAAATCTCAAAATAAGAAAAGAAACACATTTCCTATAGTTAAATCAAAAAATTTAAACGCACAATCATGATTTTAACTCAAATTTCTCACAGATAGTTTACTATAATGACAAGCAAGCGTTCAATTTCTGAAGAAATTGCTGAATCGTACACACAATATTTCAACCAAACTGTAATCAAAAATGTGAACTGGGCTCCAAAAATCGTTTGTACTGGTTGTGTCATAAGATTGAGTGGATGAAAAAGAGGTAAAATGAATTCCAATCTATGCCTTTTGGCATTCCAGTAATTTGAACAAATCCTCAAGAACATAATCCAGATGACTGTTTTGCTTGTGTTAATGGAATTGTCGGATTGAACAGAGCTAAGAAACGTAAAGTTGAACTCAGAGGAACTCGGCGACAAAGATAATACCTTTCTTTCGAGTTATCACTCGACCCATCTACCCTCTTCCAAATTTTCAAGGGTTATCACCCCTGCTCCAGGGGTTGAAATTCAAGATGAGGATGGTACTTGATGATGACTGCCATTGATCAGCATGGATCTGTTCCATTTTACCTCACTGAAACTTGAATAATCTCAGGGAAATAGTCTTCCCTATCTTTCAGTTGTTCATCCTGTATCTTGTACAGTTTTCAATTGAAAATGGAAATTCATTCAAGGCAATGTAGACAAAGATACCACCTTTCTTTTGAGTCATCACTCGACCCATCTTCCCCATTCAAAATGTTCAAGAATTGCAACCCCCGCACAGGGGGTTGATATTTCAGGCAAGTATTGTACTCTAAAAGATGTCCCCCTTGAAACAAAAATTGTCCTGTTTTTGCGTTTTGATCAGAAATGAATATCTTGGTAGATATAGCCTCTGTTAAGTTTTCGTTGAAGCACCCTGTATATTTGTTTTGAGGAATCTTTCCTGTTCGGTTTCACGGAATATCTTGAAGACGGCTTACCTTGCACTGGTTGAGTCTCATCTGAGACACTCTATATTGGTGTGGGGCAATTGTGCGGAACTTCAGGCCTTGTTCAGATTGCAGCGCTGTGCCATCAGAGTACAGGGGCACGTTTGCTATAGAGAAGACTGGAAGCATATTTTAAAAAACTTAATATCCTAACATTGCCGTCTTCATACATTCTTGAGTGCCTTGTCCATGTGGAGAAGAACTTCCACCTATTCCATATCGATACCCACTCTCACACTCATAACACCAGGCATGCATCTGATATTAGAAACGATTTTCTTAGGTTCAGTAAGTCGCAGAGAAACTCAACCTTCATGGCTATGAATTTTTTCAATTTATTATCCATTCAAATAAAAAATCTGCTTCTAAAGAATTTATAACTCAAATCAAGAACATATTGATAAGTAATGTTTTATATTCTTTTGAAGAATTCAATAACATAAGTTTTCTATCCTGGTTGCTAGGATGGGTTAATTTTTGAATTTTTTCAATTTTCCGTATGTAATGTACTATGTATTACTGTAGGTATTCTTTGTAAGTACTTACAAAATTTGTTGTTTTTACTGTTTTTAATTGACGATTGCCAAACTACTTGTGATTTAATCCTGTAGCAATGCATCAATAAATTATCAGTATAGCGTACAATTAATCGACAAAAACTATAAATAGGTTGCATCAAGTCAATTTTCACTCCAGACCTTAAAGGTGTCAGCCTCTAACAAAGCACAGGTCAAACTCAGGTGCCATGGGATTCTGAAAACTGATCCAATATAGTATTCTCAGATGAATCTTGGTGTTGAATACACTATATTCTAGGTGAGTGGAGTGCGACTGTGGGAACAACTTGGTCATGTACGAAGACTTGAAGAAGTCCAAGTACATAGCTGAAGAAGAGGTACTGTAATTATTTAGGGTGGAATTCAATCGCAGAAGTGATCTCGTTTTGGTTAACAACTCTCTAAATGCAAACTTTTACGTTAATATGATTCTTCAACCCCCTCTACTACCAAATGTCTTGACCTGCTCAATGCCAGACCTGAAGCCGATTGAGCGTGCTTGGGATACATCGAAAATGATAAAATTCGAATTTTCAACTGAAGAAAGGTATCCAATTTTGTTTATTGTTGCAGATATTTACGTATTATAGTTTTACTTATCGTTTACAGTAATTTTTTATCCCTCAACACTAGTTGTTGAATAACCAAGAACTACAAAATCTTCCTGCAATTTGGCCATGTATAAATAAACTCCTTGAACAGGCTAGCGGGACTAGATAATTCTGGTCTATGGCTAAGACTGTCAGTGCCAATTTCTGCAAATCTGCCTTTCCGCCTCTTGTTAGAGAAGACGGAAGTATAGCATCATCTCCGAAAGGGAAAGCCGATCTCTTTGCTCTCTTGTTCTCAAAGAACTCTGTGCTAGATTCATCTAACGCAATACCACCGAACATTCCACCTACAAATTCTTATATGGCAGAAATCAAGTTTATAATCCGCACTGTGAGACGGGCTCTCGAACAGCTGAACTGCAAGAAGACAGTTGGTCTAGACGAAATACCGCCAATCGTCCTGAGAAAGTGTGCTCCCGAACTGGCACCCATTCTTAACCGTCTGTTTCAGATTTCTTATGAAAAGTCACACTTTTCCGAGCATCTGAAAAATAACGAGAATTCAACCGATCCCAAAGAAAGGAAAGAAGTTCTTTCCCCAAAACCACTGCCCTATTGCACTCCTTTCCAATATGTCCAAAGTGATGGAGAGAGTCATAAATGATGAACTCATCAAATATCTCGAGTTGCAGGGAATTATTAACGACCGTCAGTATGATTTCCGCAGGCAAACATCGACAGCTCGCCTATGTCACTCATGTTTGTACATCAACGATGGAAAAGCATAGGGAATCTTGAGCAATATGCCTCGACATCGCCAAAGCCTTCGATAGGATTTGGCATGCAGCCTTGTTGAATAAACTTGCTGCATATAGGCTTCCCGAAAAATTGCGGGGGTTGATAAGTAGTTTTCTTTCAAATAGATCAATACAAGTTTTGGTCAACGGAATAACATCTGATTGTTTCCAGTTGCAAGCAGGAGTACCCATGGGATCCATTTTTTCTCCAATCTTGTTTCTGTTACAGATAAACGATCCTCTGTCATCTACAGAGAACAAGATCTTCGGTTTTGCAGACGATTGTACGATTTCGTCTTTCAGTAGTCTGCGGCCGATCACAGCTGCAAATCCCAGCGTCAGAGATGTCAACAAATGAATAACTTAAACTCTGACTTACAGAGGATATCTGAGTGGGATCAGTTTAACCTGATGAGCTTCAACGCGAGCAAGACGCAAGCAACTACGTTTTCTAGAAAGGTCCCCACTGGAGAACCTCATCTAATGATGCAAGGCCAACAAATTACATCCAAAGATTCGATGCACCTTCTTGGAATAACGTTCAACTCCGGGTTTTGCTGGCATGACCATGTATCAGCAATAGCTAAGTCGGCATCAGCTTAACTTAGTTTTCTTTTCAGCGCCAAGCGGTGCTTTACGTCATCCCAGCGGTTGCTTCTATATAAGGCGCAGATTCGACTTGCTCTGGAATATTGATCCCATGTATGGGGATCTCCTCCCAAACATCCGTTGCGGATGTTGGATAGTGTGCATAAACGGGCTGTTGGCCTCATCGACCACCCGGAGATCACCCGCGATCTCCAACCGCTGGCTCTCATAATTCAAGTTGCTGAGATTTCTCTGTTTTACAGATCCTTCCATAGAAGATTCTCCAAGGAGCTAAAGACTTTGTTCCCGATGAACTCATATTTTGCCGCAACACTAGACTGGCAAGGAGTTCTCATCATATGGCGGTACATTTTACGACCCCTGGAACCTCTCGCTATAAGAAGTCCTTCGTTTACACGGCCGGTGAACTGTGGAACTCGCTTCCGTCCAACATTTTCCTAATACCCTACAATTTGGCCCTATTCAAGAAGAGAGTAAACAGACATCTCAATTCTTCCCAGGCTCATGTGGTGTAACAGGTTCGGCTATTCCTGGGAAGCGCGCGTGAAAAAAATTCATATTTCTATTGTTCTATTGCTAAATATAACATTGTTGTCAAGAATAAGATGTTTCAAATGGTAGACGCTTTAGGCATGAGATGGACAAGTAGTTACATTTATTATAGAACTTGAGATATAGAATATTGATATCGCCAATATGAATTTTGGTTGGTTATTAACAAGTTGTTGAACCCGTGGTTCCACAGACATTAACTAAAATAACACAACTTTAAGAGTAGAAAGACGTTCCGAGAATTGTGGCATATTTCACATTTTATGTTTTCGATGAAACTAATATTTCTTTATAAGCGTTTCACTTGCTTTCTTACCAACCTTATCAAATAATCCGGTAGTAATTAATATTCTATGCCATCACTCTATATTATTATTTCCTCTGAACTCTCTAATGAATCAGTTAAATTTACCATACAACGAAGAACTGATGGTAAAAGGTAAAAGGAATAAAGAATATCTTCATCCCACGTTCTAACATCCGTATAGAGGATTGGCTTGAATTATAATGGTATTTTTATGTTAATGGAAAATTGTTGTATAAATGTATTTGGGTAAGACGACTCACTTGCGGTCGTTTAAAATTCATATATCTGGTTTTCAGGAACCTCACGTAGTTAGATATTTCTCACTTAATGTGACATGATTTGAATCTCAGTAAACCCTTTTGTTCGAATAGAAATGAGTTTTGGAGTTTTAGAATTTCATATAACTCCAAAGAATTTCATACTTGATATCTTTCATTTCAATTTTTTCTCTTTCAACTCAATGTTCAATGTGAAAGAATTAAGCTATAACACCTAGATGGTGCTATTAAATATTTCGAAAAATGTGTACTACAAGAGTTTTCCTGCTCGAAAGAAGAATTTCCGCTACCTAATATTGAGGATACTTTAGATTCCCTTTAGGGTGCAATTTATTTCACGCATCTTGATCTGTATCAAAGATATCATCAAATTGAATTAGAAAAATCATTGAGACCCTATACCGCTTTTACAACTGATAGAGGAATGTATCAAATAACTCGTCTTCCAATGGGGCTTTGTATTTCACCAAGTGCATTCTCGAAAATGATGACGATTGCAATGTCAGGGTTGAATTATAGTAACTGTTTTATCTATCTGGACGATCTCATAGTTTTCGGTAATAGTTTACGAACTCATAATCAAAATTTGACAAAAGTTTTACAGCGGTTGAGGAAAGTGAATTTAAAACTCAATCCAAATAAATATCATTCTCTTAAAAAGAAGATTTTATACCTAGGTCACGAGAATACATCTGAAGGTGCTTCTTCGGATCCAGAAAAGATCCGTGCTGTGAAAGTATACCCTACCCCAAAAAATTCAAACGAAGCCATAAGGTTATTATTATCATTATAATTGAAGTAATTTAAGGCTGAGGACAAGTCCTATAAAAGCCTAATAACAAAAAATAATTTCTATGGCATTGCAAGCACAGCTTAGCCATAATTAAATATACACACATATATAATAACTAAATCCACTTATATCAAAAACGAAATCTAATTAAACAAAAGAAAGTCCAATTTATTTTTGAATTCATTAACCGAATTTGAGTCCACCACATCACTAGAAAACCTGTTCCAATCATCGAACACCCTATTCACAAGAAAATATTGTCTTTGTCTCGACGAAAATTTTTCTTTTTTCAGCTTCAGATGATGACCACGCAAACGAGTATCAGCACTCAAACTAAACAAACATCTCAGGTTGGCGTAATTGTGTTTAATTATACGATAGCACAAGATTAGATCTCCGCGATGTCTTCGCTGCTCGAAGGTTATGAGACCAGGTCTAGCCAATATTTCATTAGATGAGGGACGAACGACCTCAAAAGTCATACGTGTAGCACGGCGCTGAACACCCTCAAGCATGCTTTTATCCCGAGCGAGAACCGGGCACCAAACCGAGCCTGCATACTCCAAAATAGGACGCACATAAGTCTTATAAAGTGTAACCGAATTAGAGAAGGACAACTTAACGAACGATCTACGAATGAGATAAATTAAAGAATTAGCACGTTTACAAACACTTAGGACATGTTCCGACCACGTAAGGTTTGAAGTAACGGTTACTCCTAGATCTACATGTGAAGTAACTGAGTGAAGTGGATGATTGTCAATCGACTATTTATGGGATGGATTATTGAGTCCTATATGGAGCACAATACATTTATCAACATTTAGTGGTAGGAGCCAGTCGTTGCACCATCGGTTTATTGCGTCAAGATCGTCCTGGAGAATCTGTCTCTCGGTGAGCGGTTTTGCATACAACTTGGTGTCGTCAGCGAAGAATGACTTGCGAGATTTAATGTGTAATGAAAGATCGCTGGCGAAAATGACAAATAAAAGTGGCCCCATGACGGATCCCTGAGGCACTCCGCTCACAACCGGTCTTTCCGACGAAAGAACACCACCAACCCTCACCACGAATGTTCGCTGCGACATATAATTAGTAGTCCAGAGAAACAACTTCCCGCGAATTCCAACGATATCCAATTTGTGAACTAATCTTCTTACTGTGACTCTGTCAAAAGCCTTGGCGAAATCGAGGTAAATGACATCAGTAGGGATCCTTTGATCATAGGCATGCGTCCAATCATTCACGCAAGACAAAAGATTTGTGGTAGTTGACTTTCCCTTTACAAAGCCATGTTGTTCTGACGGAATGATAATGTTTTTTGTCAAGAACTCGGTTGTCACTTCGACTATTATGGATTCCATCACTTTTGATGCAACAGACAGAAGGCTTATTGGTCTATAGTTACATGGGTCCAGTTTATCACCTTTTTGAAATATAGGAGTGACACTTGATTTCTTCCAGTCCAGAGGAACGTGGGAGGTCTCGAAAGATGTTCTCATAATTAAGGCCAAAGGATGAGAAAGGACGTCGGCAAACTTCTTCAAGAAAAAGGACTGATACATCAAGTCCTGGAGATGAATGATTTTTAGCTTGAGTAGGTGCTTTTTACTGTGCAAGAATCAAACTTACGTGTGTTAGACTATTCTCAAGACGTCTAGTTGCAGAATGGGGCATCTGATCGTTATTGGGCTCAGTTGTGAAGCAACTGGCAAATGCATCTGCCAAAATTTCCGCCGATTCGGCATCAGAGCCACACATGCTCCCATCGTCTTTTCGTAGCAAAGGGGCACTGACCTTCAATTGCAAATTGGCACGAATAAATTTGTAAAGTTTTCTGTTATTGTCAGAGGCAGCAATTGATTCCCCATATTCACAGCGTGCAGAGCGCAGAGCATAGGTCACGTGACTAGAAAAATCTCTATGACTTGTAAAATCTTCAGAATTTTTAGTTCGTTTGTATTTCTTCCAGAGACGTTTTTTTGTGTTGTATAAGTGATAAAAGTTCCGAATTTATCCATGGTTTAAGAGGGTTCACACGTGAGATCCTTCTCCTGGAGTGTCTATCTATAAGGGACAGTAACGTGGAATGGAATTCCTTCCACATAATATCAGCGTCGTGTGCTGGATTTAAGAGTATTTGCCAGTTTACATGCTGAAGCTCCTCTGAGAGCGAATCAAAGTTGGTCACGCTGTATTCAACGCGATTGGATTTTTTAGGTATAGTAATATTAAGCTGAAGAGTTGAAGTGATAGCTGCATGATCGGAAATGCCAATCGGTGGATGGTATTCAGGGTGTGTAATGAGTTGTTCTTCGTTGGTTAAAATGAGATCAAGTGTTGAAGGCTCATTGTTTCTTCTGAATCTAGTTGGCTCATTCACCAACTGGATAAGATTCAAGTCAGCAACTCAGGTCCATTGCGTTTGCTTATTATTTTAGAAAATGTATACCAAATTTTGCAGGAAATTTTTTTTGATCTCATAGGTCCATTAGAGCCCGTACACGAAAATAGCAAGTATATTCTAAGTATACAATGCGAACTGTCAAAATTCGTAGAAGGCTACCCTCTGATGAATAAAGAAGAGTAAACAGTTGCTAAGTCGTTTGTTGAAAATTCCATATTACGATTTGGAATTCCAAAAGAAGTAGCAACTGACCAGGGGACAGAATTTATGTCAGAAATTTTTGAGGAATCTCCCCTAAGCGGGGATTGCAATCCTTGAACATTTTGAACTAGGAAAATGGGTCGAGTGATAACTCAAAACAAAGATGGTATCTTTGTCTACATCACCTTGAAAGAATTTCTATTTTTAATTGAAAACTGTGAAAGATACAGGGTGAGCAACTGAAAGATATGGAAGACTATTTCCCTGAGACTATTCAAGTTTCAGTGAGGTAAAATGGAACAGATCCATACTGATCAATGGCAGTCATCATCAAGTACCATCCTCATCTCGAATTTCAACATCTAGAGCAAGGGTGACCACCCTTGAAAATTTGGAAGAGGGTAGATTGGTCGAGTGATACCTCGAATAAAAGGTATTATCTTTGTCTGCATCCTCGTGAACGAATTTTCATTTTTGATTGAAAACTGTAGAAGATACAGAGTGAGCTACTGAAAAATAGAGGAGACTATCTATCGCCCTGAGCTATTCAAGTATTAGTGCAAAAAAATGGAACAGATTTATTCCAGATCAAAGGCTGTCATCTTTGATCTAAATGAATCTATTCCAGTTTTTCGCACTAATACTCCAGTAGTCTTGGGGCGATAGTCTTCTCTATTTTCCAGTGGCTCACTCTGTATCTTCTACAGTTTTCAATCAAAAATGAAAATTCTTTTGTTTTGGTCAGAAATGAATATCTTGGTAGATATAGCCTCTGCTTAGTTTTCGTTGAAGCGCCCTGTATAAGCGAATTCAACTGTCACGCCTTCCAATCAAAATCACATGGCCTTTAGAGAATAAACTTAATGTTGGGCGTATTTTCGATACTTAGAAAACATGTTCTCCTTTGATCAATGCCCTGAAATAGCCTAATAAAACAGAAATTCCTTCTCAACTGTTTGCGTAAGTAAAAGGCCATAAATTGAAGCAAAAACATAAAACTGTCACCTTCGGTAGTTACAAGAAGCAACATCTCTTATTAAAAGAAAATTTCTTCCCCAGCGTCGGATCAAGTTAACACTAGAAACAATTGAGATATATTTTCTCGTAGTATTTTATATAGTATGTTTATTCCCAAGGATATGGTCAATAATTATCAATTTAACCTATATTTTAGTGGATAAATGCTGTTATAATCAAAAATTTTCATTTATTTTGAAAATTTAGCTTTCGTACTTTCAGACCATGGTTTACATCCAAGATAGCGAATATTTTTCTACCAATATTCAATAATGAATGCATACTATAATTTAGGAACCCAGCCCTGTGTTTCGGCTGTCATATACGTTCAACGCATTAGTTTATTAGTCTCCGAATTTGAAGATTTTATATATAAGAAATAAAAAAGATATAAAGTTTTATTGTTCCTATATAGTTCAGTTAATATTTTGATTAGAACACTATTTTTACATGGTTATTCGTTCCCAGTTTCTCAATTTAATGGTAGGCATTAAATATTACTACCTAAAACAGATTTTGACTTTTCATGTCACATTCGTTTTACATACAGTGTGAAATTAATTCAGTGAAACGTCAGAAAATATGTCTTATGAAACGTCACAGCTATTTATACCTTGCCTTATCTTACAACTTTTAATTGAATCTTGAAAATAAATGAAATTAATCGCCCTAAGGTTACTTAACAGATGGTACTAGTCGAAAATGAACATCTTGTCATCGATAAAAATAAACTTGAATTTGAAGAATTATTGTTCATCACTTTTATCAATATGCGGAACCTTTTTTGTTGCAGGGAATAATTTGTGGTATCGTTTATTTCGATCGTAACTCTCAGTAAATTATCAGGGGCTCAGGAACAGTGTTTCTGAGTAAGGGCTTAGCGAACCCAAGGTACCCAAGCTGAACCTGGCAGTAGGTATAAAATGCACCTCATCCAATGATGTACAATCTGAGGAACAAACGGTGCATCGAAATTGTACCATCATAACCTCTTGTCGTGTTCAAGATTTAGGAAGAGGGTCTTGTTTGAAAGTGAGTCTCAGTCTCCTTCGGTTAGCGACGGATGCAGCGTGATATCGAGTAGGGATACTGCAACACAAAACCAAGTGGGAAACAACATCCATACCTCCCAACCGACTCTTGATGTTTCAACGGTGGCGCAAGCTACTATGCCTACGACGAGAGCCAGACTTCCTAGGAAACGCATGAAGTGGACCCCAGAAATGAATGCCTTCATTATGCGTTCCTATCAAAAGATTACAAACTTGGAATCGGAAATGATAGGATACAGATACGCGTTACATCTTGCGTTCGTAGAAAAATATCCGGAATTACAGCATATATCCGAACAGAGAATTTCGGATCAACGAAGAACTATCGTTAAAAATAGGCTACTTCCTTTAGAAACGCTGCAAAGCATACGAGAAGAGGTCATAATGGAACTCAGAAGTGAAGATGATACTCATAACGGTATACCTACCATCAATGAAAGTTTTACAGATAACATCGAAGCCATGGAAACGAATATCAACACAGAGCGTCCCCCTGAGACGAACCAGCAGAACGAGTTAATGTATTTAGCACGATCAGAACTCAACTGAGCAATAACTGAACTCAGTGGAAGTAACCCAACTAAACGACCTAAACTGCCCAAACTCAAGACGAACAAGAACACCAATATCATCCTAGCAAGCATAAACTCAGTGTTTGAAGAATACACTGACCAGAACTCCTTGGAGAAAATTCACACTTTGATTTACTGTGAAGCGGTAGCGGTTCTTCGACTACACAAACAACAAGTCTTCACAACTGTGATTCAATCTGAACCAAAAAGCCTCAGAAAACCACCATGGCAAAAACGACTGGAGAAGGATATTGACAATATTAGAGCTGAGATCGGTCACCTCACAGAATTCTGGGGAAACAAAAAGCCCTCAAGACGCTTGAAATCCCATATACGCAAAATTCATAGAAAAATAGGTACGAACACAAAACATCCTGATGACAAACAACATATTGACGTATATATGGACACTTTGAGCAGAAACTCCAAGCAAAAGCAAAGAGGCTCTCAAGATACATCAAGTGTACTGAAAGGAAACATCAAAACCAAAGGTTCCTCCAAAACGCGGTCAATTTTCATAAGGGAAATAACAAAACTGCGACCAACAATAACAGAGAAGTACCGGACGCACAGTGCTTGACCTATTATTGGTCATCACTATGGTCGAACCCCAAAGAACACAATAGAGATTCGGAATGTATCACGAATGAAAAAGAACGCCTTGATATCAAACATATGGACTTCGAAGGAATAACGGAGAAAGAAATCGCAACAGTAGTTAAAGCGACCAACAATTGGAAGGCCACAGGTATAGATAATATCCACAACTACTGATACAAAAAGTTTGATAAGCTCCATGGAGCCCTAGCGAAACAGCTCACGTATGTTCTTCAACATCCCAGGAAAACACCCACTTTCCTAACACAAGGCTTAACATATATACTACCTAGGAGCGATAGAACACAGGATCCGTCTTAATATAGGCCAATCACTTGCCTGCCAACACTCTACAAAATACTCACCTCATGTATATCCAATCGAATATACCAACACCTTGACGACAACAACATATTAGCAGAGGAGCAGAAACGATACAGAAAGAAACAACACGGGTGCAAGGAACAACTCATCATCGATTCTGTGATAATGAAACAGGCACACGTAGGTCATCGGAATGTTCATTCAGCTTTTCTCGATTATCTGAAGGCCTTCGATAGTACCGCCCATTCTTGGCTCGTGGAAGTATTGCAGATATACAACATTCGTCTAGACCTGGTAGAATTCTTGAAGACAACAATGACACACTGGCGCACGTCTCTGCAGGTCAACATAAACAATCAGACAATTAAAACCGACGAGATACCCATACGTCGTGGAATTTTTCAAGGAGATTTTTTGAGTCCACTATGGTTCTGTTTAGCTATGAACCCATTGCCCTCAATTCTCAATAGAACAGGATACGGATTTAGGATAAAAACAGATCTCCCACCTGCTGTATATGGATGACATCAAATTATATGCTTCGAACAAGAAGCAATTGGATGATTTGCTGAAAACTGTCAGTGAGTTCTCGGCAGATGTTCATGTGAAATTTGAATTGAAAAATTTAAGATCCTGAACATTCAAAGAGGGAAAGTCATAGATGGTGAAACACAACTTCCAAACGGTGATATTATACAGTGCATGAGGGATGACGAAACATACAAACATCTACGATACCAACAAGCCAGATTGCTAGACCAAAACCAATCAAAGGAGAAGATTCGTTCAGAATACAGTCAGCGTCTAAAGACTGTGCTGAAATCAATGTTGAACTCGGGGAATCTAGTCAAGGCAATTAACACCTACGCCATTCCAGTGTTGCTTTACTCATTTGGAATAATCAGATGGACTAAGACAGAACTGGATGATATTCAAAGGCAGACCCGAACGATGCTGACAAAGTACAACAATCATCATCCAAAATCGTCTGAAATACGAACAACTTCGAAGCGGAAAGAAGGAGGATGCGGATTAATAGATGCTGTCAATTTACACACCGAACAGATAAAAAATCTCAGAGAATTCTTCTCTTCAAAAGCTCTCACTTCTGACCACCATAGAGAGGTATCCTTGGCTGATAAGGGATATATACCTCTAAATCTTGCTACCAGAGATGACCTGCTGAATCTACCTTTCCTATCAGATATTGAAAAACAAGAGCAATGGACAAGAAAGGAACTGCATGGACGACATCACCATGAGATTAATCAACCACACATCGACAAAGAAGCCTCCAACAAATCGTTGATGAAAGGAGAATTATTCGCGGAAACAGAAGGATTCCTTATGGCCATTCAAGACCAAGTGATCGCTACAAACAACTACAAAAAATTTATCATGAATGACGGAACATTACAAACAGATAAGTGCCATATAAGATCGGAGACTATACAGCATATTACGTCCGGCTGCGAACAACTGGCCCATACGGACTATCTTCATAGGCATAATCAAGTGTGCAACATTATCCATCAGAAACTTGCACACAAGTACAGACTTCTGAATACCTTCCAGCCATATTACAAGTATCAACCGGCGCTTGTATTGAAAAATGACTCTATCAGATTATACTACGATAGGCCTGTTATCACTGAGAGAATGGTGACGAATAATAGGCCGGACATCGTGGTGTATGATAAGAGAGCCAGAGCAGCAATACTGGTGGATGTCACCACACCGAATAATAACGACGTGCTGAACAAGTTCTAGGAGAAAAAGTCCAAATACAAAGACCTTTCTATTGAGATCAAGCAGATGTGGCACCTCAATAAAATAGATATTGTTCCTGTTATCGTATCCTCGACTGGGCTTATACCCAAAACTTTGCATGATAACAAATTAGAATTGCATCATATTGAAATGCAAAAAGCTGTGATTCTTCATAGATGTAGGAAATCTAACCTAACCTATTCCCTTTGATTGCTGAATCTGGGAAAGGTAAATTATATCCAGCTAACAGCTGAGATAGTGCATAAGTCCACGATAATAATAATAATAAGTATCTTCATTGATTGATTGAAGTACAATACATTTTCAATAAACACAATTTAACTCACAAAGGCAAAAGCCTGTGGTGAGTATTTACCCAAAAGAAAAAACCTTACGATTAAAATGTTTGCTCACTGAAATCTAGTCAATCAAGCTCTCTAACAACAACATAAATAGCAACATGTAAATCAAAACAAAATCTGAAATGAAAGAACTCCACGCCAAAACAACTCAAAATATAATTTGAAATGAAATGAAAATTAGAGTTTCTCTATTTCTATCTATATATCTTGCTATTTATTCTTATATTGGGGAGAATCCAACCCGAAACACAAATGGAGAGCGGACAAAAATACAAAGAAAAATGAAAGCAACAGGATTAACTGTTCTTCATGGCTATTAGTTTATTTATCCAAATTCTATCCACTTTAGACATCCAATATTTGAGTTCTGATTTTACAATTTTCAGACTTAATGGGACTTTATTGAATATGTTAGGTCCAAGAAAATAGTGACTTTTTTAAGTTATTGTTTTATCGACTTTAGGGATGGCAACCGAAAACTGACTGTATCGAATAAATGTTTTCCTATCAAACCGGCACTGAAATCGTCAGTAGTTTAGTTGGAGTAACCATAGAATTACTTATTTTGTTACAAGTGTTAATTACAGAATTCCAAATTGGCAGATAATGTGTCGTTCCTCCACGAAACATATTCATATTTAAAATTGTTTTCTTTCTGACTGTGAGAAACACTTATAAAGAATTATTCTTCATACAAATCATGACAACTTGATGAAATAATTATTTACACATTCATTGGATACTGAACAATGAAATTTTAATTTGATTAAGTTCATCTGTACTTTTTGACTATCATCTATCTATGATCATTATCATAGACAATTTAGAGATTATCTTACTCGTATATGATTTTAAACGTATATTTACAGGTGTGGTTATGCTTTCATAACTAATTCGTTAGGTTTTTCATAGAAACATAATATATGTAAATAAATACGATTCAATTTACATGCTCATTTAAATAATTCCTAAATTCTATCAAATAGATACTCAGTGGCGCTGTAAGTTGAGCATGTCAAATATATTATAGCTGATTTATTGATATACAAGTAATTAACCTTTGGTTTTGTTTCAGAACATCTTATTCTGGAGAATGACCCAGAAAGAGGAAAGGCAGAATATGCATTTGATAATCCGGGTTTCAAAGGTAAGTAGGCAAATACGTATGGTCTAATATATTCCAATAACTAGAATCATTGAATGCTAATAAGTTTCAAAAACAAATAGACGTATGTTAATTTAGTAACCAATCACATACTCACAGTCGTCGAACAGCTGTGTAACTGGGAAGCGAAAAGATATGCTTGTGCAAATATGGGTGTGAATTCATATGTCAACTATGTTTTCTGAATCATTTCCGATATAATACCAACCGAGAAAACCGTGCATGATTTATTTGACAAGTGTCGAGCCAGTCTGAACGATCTTTGGGACAATTTACTTCAATTTATACGGTATCGTACCCCAAAAAGGAAAAACGAGAAATAGGATCATTTCGATCAGTCTGCCTTTTTTTATCTTCAACTCCTGGGAGTTGGCGTTGCATGCCACGGTTATGTCCGCTCAAGATTATTTAATGTGTGCTATGTAAAAAAGAAAAAAATCAGCAACCTGCCGCCTTTGAGCGAGAGGTTGGAGATCACAGGGTGGTACATAAGGCGCACTGCGCTCCACTGAACACTATCCAGGAGATGTAATGAATGTTTAGGTACGAAGCCTTAGACATGAAAACGGTATATTAGACCAGGTCGCATTTATGCTTTGTATAAAGGCATCAGCTGTAATGGTCTGAAATACTGCTGGACCTGAGAAGAAAACTGAGTTTAGCAGAAGCATATTCGGCAATCGCAGACACATGGTCATCCCAGCAAACTCGGGTATTGACTCTAATGCCGAGTACATGCATCTTCGTTTCTGAAGCAATTTGATGTCCTTCATGATTGAAGGACTTTTCTCGAGAACATTGTTGATTGCGTCTTGTTCGCGTTAAAATTAACCAAGTTGGTCAAGAAGTCCATGTGCGATTAGTTTATTCATCAAGGTTGCGTGCCGAACCTTTTCGAATGCCTTTGAGATATCAAGAGCAATGGCCTATGATTCGCCATCCTTTCGATTGTTGACGTTCACAAATATGTAACGTTTTCACTTGATCCTTGTCTACGTATTGTATTTTCAATCTGAATTCAGTTGTTTAGGTATATGTGATGTATCAAAGAATAAAGTCCATAATTGATGATAACTAATTTATTGAACATTTGATACATCCTGCTTATTTCCATGACAGAATACGTAAGAAGGAGCGTTTTGCTCCGTGGTCACGAGCTACGAGTAGTCAAGAGGGGATGCCATGACACGCAGGTCTATTACTAATTATTATAAACTTATGATACATTCAGCATATTAGCTATTTTCACGAAGAAGACTTTCTGAACTAGTTCAATATAACCAGTGCCTTATTCAACTCATAGACGGTCAATATTAAAGGTTCGGCAATATAATTATTTGTGTGTATTCAACATTGAAAGGTTGTGCAATATATTGAAACTCAAATTTTTGAAAATGTGAGGTGGCACTTTCCATAGTGCCCATTCCAAATAAATTCAGAATTCATACCTAATTCATTTTGCAATGCACCAATAACTATCACGCTATCACCTTTCTTACACCTCAGCCTAAGAGGCTTTTTGTTTATCCTGAAAGCACTGATTCCTGTTCGAAGAGGTTTGTTAGCCTTGTCAGATGTATGAACTCTTTCAGCAAGAGCTGGAAGTTCCTTCCAATTTTCTTTATCCCTAAGGATTGATCATATTCGAATATTATGTGTGAGGTATCTTTCTCCTCTTCATCACGAAACCTTTATATAGATTCCTGATATCTTCCTATTTCTGCAGGTATACTCTGGAGAGACGGTTAAGAAGCCCATCACTGTCCTAAGCTGGCCTCTAGTTGATTTTAAGACTACTTCTGCAAGCAGTGTACTGGTTTTTTCAAGTAATTTCTTGATTTGTCTGTGTTCTGGTATATATTTCCGCCTCTGGACATGTTCGTCCCTAATCCAGGTGGCAAAAGGAACCTGTACACTCTTCGCGATTATGCTGATGACTAGTTCTCGTCCTACGAATTCTTCTTGCTTGTCACTCAATCAACTTCTCCGTTTTCTGGGAAACTTAGTATACCAAATTGGTTATGAAGACTGACTAATGTATATACTAGGAATCATCTTAATATCGATATATTGGATAGTCCAGTACTAAATCTCTCACAAATTCCTCAACCTTCACAAGGTCCCAATTTAAACCCTTAACACAAATCCACTTGAACAGCAGACTATTACCTTGTCCAGAACCTATTCTCAACGAATTCAAGGTGTACCAAATATTTTTACTGATATCAAATCCAGGAAGCTTCTAAGTAGGATCTTACTGAAAACTACTTAATTCTATTTGCTCTCCTTACGCATCGGAAAAAGTACCAATGAAACCAAGCAAAATAACTTCGAAGTTCGTGACTGAAGTTCCGGAAAAGAAGGACCCTCACCCCAACTCGTAGTCAAAGCTGATTTGCGGCATGAAACCAGGAAATTGGGGTTGATCCAATAGTACCACTTAAAATTCACATTGCATAGTTCACATGGTTATTAATTCTACGTAAACATTATTTATCAAGACAGAATAAAATACTCAGCTGTGGAAAAAACGACAACAAGAGAAGCTCTTCGAAAAATGTGAAATGAAATGTGAAATCTATCTCTTTTTTGGTACCACAATAGGATCCAGCTAATATTTGCTTATTTTGAACTTTTTATTCAGTTTATTAATGTGGGATTTGAAAGCTAGTTAAAAGTCCAGTGAGAGCGAGATATTTGAAATAGAAATTACATTCAGAGGAGAATCGTTGAAAAATACCCTCAATTTTATACTCTTTTAATGGTTATTCAGATGTAAACACCTCAGATTTCAAAGGATAAAAGCATAGACTATTCTATCTGAAGAACTTGTTCAGAATATCCTGCAGTTAAAACATGTTCAATGGTTATCGTGAAAGAAAGAGCAATATCATCAGCATAAATGAACATATTCGACAATGTTGTTGGAATATTACTTTTGTGATAGGTGGTTGATGGTGTAATGGGTGAATCTTTTCAGATTTATGCTGGATTACCCCAGGGCTCCATCTTCTCGCAAGTTCTCTTTATGTTGCAGATTAATGATCTGCTTCACTCCAACGAAAACAGAATATTTGGGTTTGCGGACAATTGTACCCTGGTTTCCTCATTTTTAGTTAACGTCCTATAACACATGAGTAGTAGTAGTCGAAGTATCTGTTGTGTTACTCTTCGCTTATTATTCGGTGGAAAAAGATTAGGGGAAATTGTGTGCCCATTGAGAATGTCGAATTTTTTTAATTCCTGTGGAAAATCAACCTCGGGCGTCTGGCCTACGATTTAGTGGTTTTTGTGGTTGTTCTCATCACGCTAACCGCAAATGTACAGATGTTAGCGGTGATCAGCTGCTGCTTATCAAATCTCTGCCTGGTGGAAGATGGTTCTGCAGGAGGTGTCGCACGGACAACAATACTCCCTCACCGGGATCAACAAACGTTAACAATAAACAATCACGACAGTCGTTCGTTCAACCTGTAGTGTCTAACCAGATTGGCGATGACGACGTCATAAATGTATCGCGTGCGAAAATTGCTTCGAACGAAAATCTAATGCAAGTAATCGAAAACATAGGTAATTTTCTCAATTGCTCGGTTAAGAAGTCTGACATAGACTATATTACCTGGGTGCCAACGGTTAATTAGTGCCTAGCCTAAGCCTAGGAACATCAGAATCAGATTCCTATCTAAACTATCCAGAGATGAATTTTTGGCTCGTGCGAAAGCTAAACGCATTGAAACTAAATTATCCGGATTCAAAGTTGATGGGATATCTGATCGACTTTTTATAAATGAACATTTGACCCCTATGAACAAGATTCTTTATAAAAATGCTCGCGTCGCTGCTAAACAACATCAATTTAAATATATTTGGGTGCAAAGTGGCCACATTCTTGTGAGAAAGGACAATACAACTAAAATTCTTCAGAGATCAAGCGAACAAAATCTGATTTTTCAACTTGGCTTTTAATATCATATATCAGAATGTTAGAGGTCTGTGTACTAAACTGCGCGACCTTAAATTGTCTTCTATGATCAATAATCATGGTTGAACAGTAATATACTCGACTCGAAAATTCTTGATACGAACATCTACTCTGTTTTTCATCGCGATCGCGAAACTAGTGCTAGTTGTGAAAAAGACGGTGGAGATGTTTTCATAGCGATAAAGAATACCTTAGATGCAAAGCAGGTGGTGGATCTCTAAAGTGACGCCGAGGATGTGTGGGTCGAAATTAAAATAGGAAAAATTAAATCACTACAGTAGTTTACCTCCCTCCTGGGGATACAAATGCAAGCACAAGTTTCGCCCCAAAGTTTTGTGAAATTAAGGATGAAATTTAAAATAAGATCTTATTAATTTACGGTGACGTGAACTTTTCATCTGTTCGGTGGGTGCGTGACACGGACTCGAACTTCTCATTCCTCGAACCGAGGGGAGTCGATTCGACTTCTTCCACTATTTTGGATTCTATATCTACTTGTGAACTTATGCAATTCAATGGATTAACTAATTGCTCAGATAAGACTCTCGATCTAATTTTCTGTAATAAATTTAGAGTATCATCTTTAGTGCGATGTGATAACCCAGTGCAGGAGGATGAATACCATCCTTGTATCGAATTCTTTTTCAATTTAAACTATAAATATTTAGAAACTTGCAAGAATACTGAGGTCTTCAGGTTCCACAAAGCTGATTATATAACTATTAATCAAAGAATCTTAGATGTACCTTGGTCAGAAATATTAAATAAATGGTGATTTAAACGCTGATCTGAACACCTTCTATGTCATACTCAATAATATTATCGAAGATCATGTACCTAAAAAGTCATTGGGTAAAAAAATTTCCGAATTATGCCAAATTATGCCTGAACAGCATGGATTCTTCAAAAACAGGTCAATCCAAACTAATTTATTGACATTTGTCGAGCATATTTTGAGTGCTACTGATGAAGGCTTACGAGTTGTCGGGTCAAGGAGGTTGGTGTGGGTGGTTCACTTCTGCGATGGGTCGACTCTTATGTGAGAAATCGACAACCGTACGTGGGCATAGATCGGAGACATATTGCTGTACATATGGGGTCCCCCAAGGATCACACCTTGGTCCCCTTCTGTTTCTCATATATGTTGATAATATAAGATATATTTTTTTTTAATGTAACTTTTTACTATACGCTGACGATCTCAAAATCTATAATACCATCAGGAGCTTGTCTAACTAACTGTCTTGTTGTACAGGAGGAGCTCTCGCTTTTTTCAGACTATTGCAAAGCCAATAGCCTTTTCCTAAATTTGAAACAAATGTCAAACTATCACGTTCACTCGAACTTCGAAATTCTTCAATTTTTTCTTATCAACTAGATGACGATTCTTTAATGAAAGTGTCACAAATTCGAGATCTTGGAGTCATCCTGGATTCAAAGTTGGCACGGTTGTGAAGTCATTATATTGATTATAGAAATAAAGATGTGTAATTTTGATAGTCATTATAAATATTGGTACGTACCTTATCAGATGACAATGAATGGCTGAATGGGTATCCCTGGAGATACATAATAAATACCTTTTTGGGTTGGAGGTCCTATGCATTTTTATATTTTGTTTTTGATGGGATCCCTTTTCTATTCCAGTTCGATGTGGTAAACTAAAACGATTTTTCCCTTAATAGACGTTGTTTTTACTATTTAAAATTCCTCTCTTATTCTTTAAGTCCACAAAGAGACTTGAAACTTATTGTAAGCTTAGTCTTTATTAGTGAAACAATAAATATCCAACTCATTCCGAACGCAGGCACTAACCAGTATGCGATCTGAATAATGCACGGTGACTTAAATTATTTATAGAAATACAAATTATAAAGCTGTTGTTCCTTTGGACGGTTCCATTCAAGGACTTCTATGAATTCCTTTGGAAGATGTGTTTTATATAAACAAAATACCTGAACCTCACCTCTCCTAAGAAGAAGCAAGGTTATGTGACATTTATGGTTCTTCGTGTTTTATCGAATATCTTATGAGCATTGTTGAAATCGGAAGGAATATTTCTACTTTAGGATTATAAGAAGCTTTTCAAGTTTGATGTTGATGGGATTTCATAGTTCTAAAGGTAGTTAATTGATTCCGCCGTTATTACGTGATAGTTCATCATGATGATGATAAGAAATTAAAACTATGTATTATACTATCACAAGAGATTTAAATCAGAATTGCAATTTCGGTCTCTCAACCATCTTCAGCTGACAACAAGTATTGAACTAAAGTTGATACATACATATAGACTTTTTGCATCTTTCAATCTGAAACAGTTGATTGATCATCCTACAAAGATTTCTTTTACTGAGTTAAGTTTGCTAAATTTTATTGTTTGTAATAGTGAATTTGAATTTGATCTCATTGCCAAATAAACACCTCAAAAAAGTCTAGGGAACACTTCTGAATATCGATATATCGTATCCTAAACGATCAATATGGATGAATGGATGATTTTTTGTAAGAAATGAACACCTGCATCAATTTTTCACCAAATTATGTAGAGTGCCGCAACAGATTTCAGTTTTTTTATAAAAAACTAAAAATGCATCAGATGCGACGCTGCTTTATAATCATTTCATATATTCAGAGTTTGAAAACAGTTAGTTGGCACTTTGTTTCTGTTGTAAGCACAAATAAGAGATTCAAGTTTTGTGATTCGACCATGGAAAGACGACATTTGACTAGAGAAGAGATGTTACGAGCCGTTGACATGCTCCAAGCTGGGAGCTCACAACGGGAAGTATCCAGGGTTCTGGGAAGTAGCTCATGTGTCATAAACCGTTTATGGTCGCGTTTCAATGAAACAGGTAGCGTAGAAGAACGCCATACAGGTCGTTTCAGGATTACTACAGTCGCCCAAGACCGATTTTAGGTTTTACAAGCCAGACGACATCGTACTACCACAACATCTCAATTAGCTCAAGAGCTATCACGAGTTCATAATGTACAAATTTCCGACCAAACTGTGAGAAATCGACTGCACCAAGGTCAACTCCACTCCAGACGTCCTTTAAGAGTTTCACAACTGTCCCATGGAAATCGCGCTGCTCGTTTAGCTTGGTGCCAAGAACACGTAAACTGGGATCAAGAGAGGTGGGCCACAGTTCTCTTCAGTGATGAATATAGATTTAGTTATTATCCCGATTCGGAAAGAATTCGAATATGGAGGGAACCTGGAAAGCAAAACCGTCTCCAGCATGCTCGAGAAGTTGTTAGACAGGGAGGCGGATCACTGATGTTTTGGGGAGGTATACGCCTTGGTGGAAGAACTGACCTCGTTTTCATACAGAACAACCTCACGGGAAATTCTTACGCAAATGAGATAGTTTTACCTGTAGTGGTATCGTATCTCCAAACAATGGGTCAAAATCCACTCTTCCAACTAGATAATGCCCCTCCTCATCGTGCAAGAGTTGTCTTGAACGTTCTTGAAGAGAATGATGTCGATCTTCTACCGTGGCCATCCTGCTCCCCAGATCTGAATCCCATCGAGCATGTGTGGGACACCCTAAAAAGAAATCTCCTGCGTCAAAACGTCTTCCATCATGAACAGGAGCTTCGATTAGCAGTTCAGGGGGCTTGGAATGACTTAGGCCAAAATGACAATTTAATATTGAGCATGACGCGACGATGCCAAAGTGTCATTAATAACAGAGGTGGACCTTCTGGGTACTGAAAATATAAGTGCTTCCATATCGTTTCGTTAGTTCAGGATTTTTTTTTTGTTTCACCAAATTTCGTTATTTTCAAATTTAAATTTTTCTTTATAATAGGTGCTTTGGAGAAGTCAAATATTATTATGTTTTCTTGAGAATACATTATATACAATACATCCTAAGAAAAACCGAAAGATTTCTATAAATTCGAATCATCAAATTCATATTTTAAAGATATTGGTAAGTGTTCCCTAGACTTTTTTGAGGTGTTTACTATGAATCTGTTCTAACGAACAAGATGCTGCTAGCTAACCAAACCAAATTTATCAACATATTTCATTACATAATACTTTCAAAATTGAAAATGTATACTAGTAATCATTCTTTGAATTTTTTTCAGATGCTGGTCTTTCTCCACTATCTCAATCGACACCCAACTTCACAACTGAAAAGAATTCAAAACAAAAATGGAATCACTGGCCGGGACTGTCAGCTCTGACCACCAAATCGGAAAAAAGAAAAACTATGGATGATTCCGTAATCGAGGGAAATGAAGTGAAAGTTGTTGCCCTCAAAAGTCATGATTTCACAGGTCTAGGATTCAACATTTGCGGAAACATGAAGGAAGGAATATTCATTAAGGATATTCTACACAGAGGACCAGCTTCCGAATCTGGAAAATTAAATCCTGGTAAGACATGCCACTATGCATTGAAATTCGTAATATGCGTATAAGAAAATTGTCCCTGAAATATTCGACCTACCATTGACGTAACCAGTAACACAAACGCCTTGGTTGACGTGGCTGTTAGTGTCTTTTTACGTTTGGCGAAGAATAACAAAAAAAAGTCTTGAGCAGAAATCATCGAAATAACAAAAACATCATTTGGGAACGATTGTATGCACAAAACATAAATTGTGGTATAATCGTTTGCAAGATGGCTGCACATCAGTTGATAGCGACCCACATTCTCGGCGACCCTCGACGGAAAAAACGAACGACAACATCTGGTATTCTAGGACTATTTCTAATAGTCAATAGAGTTTTCTAAATTTATTAACAGCATATTGACGTACGACAAAATATGGTCTTCTAAGATGTTAAGATCGGGTGACCTGGTTTGCTATGGTTGGAGTCCCAGTTGCCTCATCTAACGATCTAGAAAATTTTATTCAAATGTTATCGAGCCAACAGACTAGAACAGGCAGGTGCACCACCATGCAAATACCACATATTACAGCGTAGCAAACTAACAAAGGTTCTTGTGAATGCTCTCCTGAAAAATTTATGTAGGTTTCATCATTGATATATAATGAAGAAATATGGTGGTTTTAAGAAATCATCTAATATTTCTATCCAAAAATTTAGAGACAACTCGTACTAATATCTATCTTTCCATTCTCTTTTCCCTTTTCAGCCTTCATTCATCCAATGTTGGATATAGGCCTCTTCTAATTTTTTCCATGCATTTCTGTCTCTAGCAATTCTCGTCCATTGCTTTCCTGCTATGACTTTCACATCGTCTAGCCACCTTTTTGGGATCTTCCTACACCTCTCTCTGTTGTTCTTGGTCTCCAGAATGTTGTTTTATCTGCATCCTGCACCCTTATGTCCAACCCACTGCCACTTAAGGCCCGTTCCATGATATCTGTTATTTTGGTTCTGTTTCTTATGTCATCGTTTCGCACTTTATCGCGTAATTATATCCCTAGCATGGCTCTCCCTATAGATCTCAGCGTGATTCTAAGTTGGTCCGCCACTTTTCTCGTTATGGACATGGTTTCCAGTCCATACGTAGCCACAGGGATTATGCAGCTATTATATACTCTTCTTTTAAGAGAAATTGATATTTTTCGGTCCTTCAAAATGAAACTAAGTTCCCCAAAAGCAGCCCATACTAGGTGGATTCGGCGTTTTATTTCGGCAGTTTGATTTTCCTTACCGATTTTTATTGTGTGGCCTAAATAGTTATAAGGGTCCACTGTTTCCAAGATGACGTCGTGGATATCGATTCTGATGTTGCTATCACTCATAATTTTCGTTTTGTTCGAATTCATTTTGAGTCCTGTTCTTTTGGAATGATAGTTAAGCTCAGTCAGCATTGGTTTCAACTCTTCTTCGCTGGAGCTAATCAAAACAATGTCATCAGCGAATCTCAAGTGGCTCAGGTACACTCCGTCGATATTCAGTCCCTTTTTCTCCCAATTCAGCTCATTAAAGATATTATCCAGTGCTAGTGTGAAGAGTTTGAGAGAAATGGTATCGCCCTGCCGAACACCTTTTTCTAGAGGTATTTTATCTGTCTGTTCTTGGATCATCGTATATCTTAACATGAAAAGTGGCATTTCTATAGATGTTTTTGATCAGTGTAGAGTATCTCGAATCGATTCTGGCATCGTTCAAAGCACTGAGAAATGCCCATGTTTCAATACTATCAAATGATTTGTAAAAGTCGATGAACGCAAGATGTATAGGAATATTATACTCGGTAGTTCTTTCTTTTACTGAACCCCGCCTGTTCAACTGGTTGATATGAGTCCATCTTCTTGATTAAGCTGTTAGTTACAATCTTCGTCAAGAGCTCATAAATATGGGAAAGCAAACTTATGGATCGATAGTTCTCAATATTCGTGCTGTCGCCTTTTTTGTACAACAGAATTACCTAAGCATTTCTCCATGATTCTGGTATTTTTCCCTCAACTAGGCATTTATTCAGAAGTAATTTTGAGACTGGTTCAAGGGCTTTTCCTTCTATTTGTAACATTTCAGATGTTATACGATCCTCCCCTGGGACTTTCGTTGTTTCATCTGTTTGAGTGCATGTCTGATCTCTGAAGAAGTTATTTCAGGCAAGTCTTCAGATCCTACGTTAAAGATGTTCTTGTGTATACTATCAGGACGTGGCATTGGGGCTCTCTCGGTCGAACAGAGAGGGAATTATTTTGTTGTTGAGTTTGGATATTGAAGGGTAGTTAGGTATAAGAGGTATGATTGTTGAAATATTTTTCTGCTGATTTTCTGTTTCCATTGTTACAGATTCCTTTCCCAAACCTCCTTCCTTTCACCTTTGTCTTCGTCAGGAAATCATGGAGTTAGAGAATGAAGCGGCTAAGCAGAAAAATCTTTGGTACTCTTTATGTACATACGACACTAACACACCATAAACAGACAAGCTATTGCTAGTGCAGGTTTTTTCCTCAGGTTTTTCACTCGTTTATTGAATCATATGCAAGATAGTATAGTTCCTCTGTTACATTTCCTAAGCTCACACTTGTGTTTTTCTGACACACACTAAAATTATAGATATAAGCATTTATTGTAAATACAATTACGAATTTTTATAAATCCTCTCTTTTCGAATATATATATATATATATATATATATATATATATATATATATATATATATATAAAACACTGTAAACAAACGAAATTACAGATCAAACTCACATCAATACACATCAATATAGAAAACAGTTGGGCCAACTTAGCAACAACAAAAATTTCGAAAATCGTTTATAGCAGATTTTCGGTATTTTTTTGACAGAATATAATTTGACTTACATCTTCTTTGATTCATATTAAGAAAGTTCGGTTCTGCAGAGGTCAAACAATTCCGTTGTCCCTTAATGCTTAGGTATGCATTTCAAATCACAGAGCATCACGTTTTGGTGTAATTTAGCTGTATTACACTGATATGTAAGATTTTGCCTTGAGGTTTCCGTTTCCTTCTGATGCAGCTGTAAACGTTAGTCATATTCTTCGCCAGGGGCGTCAACGTCAACCGCTCATAATACATATTCATCAGTTGATTGCACGCGATCTTGGGAACAATTAAACATCAACATCAAAGATCGCTTCCTACTCGTTATTGATATCTAAGTCGGAAACTTTTAGAATATTTTATAACATCTCGAATGTACATTGTTTGTTGTACAGGGTCAGCCCATTCCGATGTTTTAGTACTGCAGTGTTCATTTCATTTAGTGGAAATTCATATGGCTTGTAACTTTTTGGACCATTATATTACGCGAACTTTGAAGTAAACCTAATGTCATAATTGAAGTTGATTTTGGTCAATAATGCATAGTTATTGGTATTTTAGAAAATTAGAATGGAGTACACCTTTCAAGAATCGGCTAACATTCATCTATTCTATGGCGGATCAGACGATGATGTAGCTGAAACCCGAAGAGTCTGCCTTGTAGCTTTTTCTAACAGAAATATTCCTTCGTTTCCATTGACCATTCTTTACGTATAATCAAAAGGTTGCGACCAGCCAAGGAAAATTCTGAACCAGATCGATAAATGAAGAACTTATTCATAATAATCCAAGAATCACCATTCGAAGGCCATCTCAACAGGTTGGCGTATCACATTCGACTATTTGGAGAGTTTTACATGAGCAACTGTTACACCCCTACCATATCCAGAGGATTCAAGCCCTCAAATCTGAAGATTTACCCAGACGGCTTGAATTTTGTCAAGAGCTACTACAAAAGCGTGCTGATAATGCCTAATTTTGTAGGAATATTTTGTTTACAGACGAAGCAGGGTTTACGCGAGAGGGTATGATGAATTCTCCAGCATACTTTGACTTCCTGTGTAACAACAGTTGATTTTATCGTTGATGTGCCTTGTGCGAATGAAAGAAGAGTGCGGTTTATGCATAATAGCGCCTCCCCGCATTTTTGACTAGTGGAATAGTGAGGAATCATTTGAATCAAGCATATCCCATTAGATAAAATGGTAGAGGCGCTCCTGTAGCTTGGCCTCCACGATCTCCCGATCTGAATCCCATAGACTACTTAGTATGGGGGCATTTGAAAAGCCTAATATACTCACAACCTGTTGGTACCACATATGAATTGCATGCACGCGTTTTGAATTAATGTAAAAGAATAATAAATATGCCAGAGTGTTGGATCCAATGAATCACCGCCTAACACTACGTTTAGAAATGAATGGTGATGATCTCGAACCCTAACTTGAGTTCAACAGTTCGAAAAAGTATGGTTTTTCGTTTGTTTTCAAACATTACTGATTTCTTATAACACACTCTTGTCTAAAATGAGAATGCGCTAAAGTACCACCCTTGTGTTTCGATTTCTACTAAATAAAATGAACACTCTGTATATTCAAATTCAAAATGAGCTCAAAATCACTTTATTTATTTATTTATTAGTAGTGAAACCATAAATCAGCTATAATAGATAGCTGTTAGCATGGAGTCTCATAAAACAAGTTATAATTTATAGTTATTCAAATCATGATATTAACAGGATGAGTGAGTTTTGATATAAACAAAAAATGATACAGTGAAGAAAAAAAAATGATGAATATTATTACGTTTCAAGCAGATATTCTTTAACTTTTTGCACAAACACTTCATAACTCTTTAAGTGTTTTATTTCTTTGGGTAGGCTGTTAAATGAGATGATAGCTTGATAGATAGGTGACTGTCTTCCCTTCTCCGTCCTGAAGTTACTATGTGTTAGGTTATTTGCGGCTCTTATATTATAATGATGTACTTCACAGATTGTCCTCAGTATGGTTCTCGATTTTACCTGTTTGTACATGAGGCGCGATTGAACATATCTGTTGTACAGAAAGTTTCTACACTTCTTCGACCAATAACTGCTAATGCGTTTTATTCCACCAATTAACGAACACTTCCTATAACTCTATCAATATGTAAAGTCTAATCCAGTTTTTCATTCAAAGTTATTCCAAGGTATTTATATGTATTAACTCTTCTCAGATTCTTATGGTTTATTATAATTTTGAGTGGATGCTCGATCTTTTTGTTTTTCTATCTCACGCACATAAATAACCTTTTGTTTTCATTCAGTGTGAGTCCATTTTCCTTGTTGTTGAATTTTGACAAGTCCCTGTTTACTCTCTCATTTAATTCTTCAAGATCATTCCCTGAGTAGATAAATGCCGTATCGTCACAGAACATGTAGATTTCACCTTCCAAGTTAGCCAGTTTTATATCCTCTACATAGAGCAAGAACAGTAATGGGCCCAACATGGACCCCTGTACCACTCCCTCACTTAATCCCTGATACTGACTTCTGGTATCCTCAAACATTGTGTATAGTTCCCTATCTTCCAAGAAAGTCCTCAGCAGTTGGAAGGTAGGCCTCCGGATTCCTATTTTTTCTAACCACCTAATTAAGGCCTTATGTGGAGTAGTATCAAAAGCCTTCTGTAAGTCAATAAATGCATCGATGATATATTTCCCATCTTCAAGCTTATAGCAAATGTATGGCAGCTGTCTCTGTAGAAGACCCTGCTTGAAACCCATATTGGCACTCTGAAATATCTACGAATTCAACGAATCGCTTCTTTAGAACTTTTTCTAAGACTTTGGAGAATATGGATGTTATATCGAACGGTCTGTAGTTGCTTGGATCCTGTCTACAACCTCCTTTGAATATTGGGATAATTTTTGTTTTTTGCAATTGTCAGGGAACTTTCCGGTTCTTAATGCTGCATTAATTTCATTCAAAAGGGTGGTTTTGATAGTTCTAAAATTAGTTTTATTTCTCTTGCACTTAAGCCATCAGTATCCTCAGCTGCAGAATTTTTTAGTGAGCCAATTATGGCGTCCAGTTCTTTTTCATCACATTGTCGAAGGTATAGGCTTTTGTCGCTTTCATATTCTTGATTGTGTATGGTGTCTGAATAGTTATTCTTCAAATGCAAGGATTTAGCAATTGTTGCGTAGAAGTCGTTTAAGCACTCGACTATCTCCGTTTTGGTTGATTTAGTTTTGTCTCATTCTTTTTCTTCCTTCGCAAGATATTGTTTATAATTTACCATATTTCCTCATATACTTCATACCCGCATTTATCAATTTTTGATTAATGAATTTATATTTCGCCTTTCTGATGTATTTGTTTGTTAATTTTTTCCATTTTTCGAAGTTGTTTTTATGTTCTTCATTAAGTGGGTATTTTTCCATTCTTTTGTATTCTCTATCTTTCTTCTTCATCGCCTTTTGTATTTTCATATTGAACCATTCATTATAGTACTTTATTTTCAGTATTTTTTGTGTGGTGCATTCTTGCTTGGAAAAACCTATTTCAGTTACGAGTTTAAAAGGTTATTTTCCCAGTTTTTGTAAAAAATTATGCAGTTTCGTTCCCACTATCAAATTACAGATTATCGCCCCTCACTTAGTTAATTCACAAAAGCGCGTGCCTTCTCATGAAAATCACTTCCTTGAAAACAGTTGCAATTTCGAAAAAATTTCAAGAAACAAACTGAATTCAAAGTTGGAAGATCTTTTCAATAAATTTCTTGAAATGTCATTGGCGTACTACATTATGATTTTGATGGAGTCAAAGGTGGCATGACCCTATAAAAAATATCACAGTATATATATTCGCAGCTATTGGGCACACCTTATAACTTCTTTTCTGCAAATTCGAGCTAGATCCCTAGATGAAAACTACAAGAGTTACCAACAGAAAACAAACTTGCACTTCAACACACTGTGTGTCGAGAACGTAGGACTTTTGGACGTATGTTCATGAGTATTTTGTCATGTTTTTGATGAGAAATCTCCTATAGAAATTAATAGCAACATATCTGAAACATCCTGTACAGGTGCCTGCTGTAGTATTTCTTTGCGATATAATGACCAGATATTTTTACTTACACTAAATTGTTTCTTCGAGGTCAGATGGAAAATTTGTATTGAACGCTGATTCAAATAATACAGCTATTGGTGGTATTCTTTCTCAGATACAAGATGATCAGGAGAAAATAATTGGAAACTTCAGTAAAGTACTATCTAATCCAGAGCGGATCTACTATGTGACTCGAAGAGAGTTTCTAGCAGTTGTCGAATCTATGCAAACACTTATTCAAGTACTTGTATGAACGTATGTTAGTATCGAGGACAAATCATATTGCTCTGAAGTGGTTATTATGATTCAAGAACCCTGAAGGTCAGATTCCAAGATGAATGAAACGACTGCAGGAATATGCTTTTGATATCGAACACAGAGTAGGGACTAACCACCGGAATGAGAATTACTGTAGCTAATAAAGATTGAATGCTAACCAATCTAAAAGTAGAACAGGAAGAAGATCCTGAACTGAAGGTAGTTCCGCAATGAAAGAGAGTTAATTGAATGGCAGAAATGGGTAGATATATCTAACTTAGGTGCAATATCAAGGGGTATTGGGCGCAATGTGAAACGCTGATTCTAAAAATGGTCTTCTGAAGCGACGTTGAGAAAATGAAGCTGGTAATGATGAGCGTTTTCGGTTGGTTGTGCATAAGAGCCGAATGAAAGAAGGTTTAATGAAGTTACAAGATGGATCACACTTGAGGACACTTCGACATTAAGGAAACTTTAGGAAAAGTGCGGTCCATATTCTATTGGGTCCACTATGAGACAGACGTCCGCGACTACTGTAGGAAGTGTGTGGTTTGTGCTGCTGCAAATTGCCCCTATGGAAGAAGCCGGGCCCCGATGAAACAATGCATTGTGACCTTAGACAAAGCTGGACCCTTTCCAGAGACAGAAATTGGCAAACAAATACATCCTAATTGCTATGGATTATCTCCATAAGCTATTCCAAATCAATCATACGGCATGGTTGAAAGAATAAATCGAACAATGGGAAAACACTTAGCGAAAGTAGTGTCCGACCATCAACAAGACTGGGATCATTATGTGCACCTATTTTCCATGGCTCACAGATCGTCAGATTAAGAGTCCACTGGAGACACTGGCCATTGACACTGACGGGTTACGTTTGGCCGTAAATTAAGGTTACCGTGTGACCTCGAATTGGAATTTGAAATTCTAAAACTAAACTAAATACACAACAAGGATCCTGAGCATATGCAGAGGGCCAGCGATAGAATGAAGACCCAATACGATGTCAAAGCCACAGAAGGCGGTTTTCGGTCGGAGATCTGGTATAGCTCTATAATCTATGAAGAAAATGGGGAGTATCTCCTAAGTTACAGGGATACTGGCAAAGCAAGGTTCCAGACAGCAAAGAATATGCCTCTGTTTACTGTGTGGCTAAGGATCTCCGAATGATCAACAGGCATTGAAGGAGTTTTCAAGGCCAAAAGGCCAAATATGGAAGATTTTCCATGCTCTATTATTTAGTCACCTAAAGAGTGTTCACATCAAAAATCCCGGTACGAAGATTAATGATGAGATCTATTGGACTTGAAACAAAAATCGACCAAGCAACGGGTTAAAAAGCTAGTCATGCCCAAAATTGGTTGTGAGTTGAACAAATTAGATTGGAAAACAGTACGAAATATGTTGGAAATTAATTTTCAAGGATTGGAAATGGAATAGCTTTAAGAAGAGGGGATATAACCATGCCACTAGAGTCGCCCATGTCTATGGCTCCGTGTAGCGAGACTGTTCGAGAGCTTTCTAGGTTAGAACATAGAAAAGTAAAAGAAGAGTAAGAAAAAGAGGAGTGAGTTAGTATAGTGGGCGAATTCCAAAATGAGAAGGGGAAGTGTCAAAAAAGAAAATGTGGATGTGAACAAGACTAATTCGAGATATCAATTAATTAGTGTGTAGTACCGTAGAAAATACTTTTTCATTTTGTATCGTTTGTGCATTATAAAGGAACCCGCCGAGAAATAAGACAGAAATAACGTTACAATAAAATTTCAAATTAAAACTACGCTTCCTACGCAGAAACTCGTTATTCTCTGCATTTCAGATGATTCTGAATACTGTGCAGTCATTTCAACGTGAACATTGTAGTTACAATTTGGTATGTAGCCCGCGGTCTGAATTAACCTGGCATATAATGATCCTCTAGATAACCGCTAACTATCATTAAGTGCTTCGAAAAAATCTTTATACGTATCCATTAACCATGTTCCTTTTGAGAATGTACATTCATAGAACAAAATGAAAATTTATCAGTCACTTTCCGTTTCAAACGTCTAGAGAGGTGTGTCACATGTCATTTCGTCAGACATTTACTTTACAGCTCGAGTCATTTAATCCAGACTAACCCTGATCTTGCTTGAATTCATGAACCATATTATTACGAAGGAGTGGTCTGTATAACTTGAGGTATGCACTTTATTTCATGCTATTTACGCTCAATCGGTACGAGTTAACTAAGTAATACGGCTGGCGTTATAATGGATATACTGGAGGAGGCTAAATTACTTTATAATTGCTGCTAATTATTCTCATTGTTTTTTTCTGTGGTTTTTCGCAAGGATATGGGATGAGTGACGGATGTGCATATCTTCATAGAATGTCAAAGTTATATAATTTAGTTCTGTCAAGTTGTACAATCCAGTCAATAAGAAAGTAAGAATTAATAGAAAATTCTATGCTCAATGTCAAAATTATCTTATGACTTGGCCTGTCGACTTCAGTTAATTAATCCAGTCAAAAGCGATTTTTTGCTGGAAAGTAATTTAATCAAACTGGAGATACTCATTCATTTAATGTTCCAAAAATATTTCGATAGATATCCTTGATGAGAGGCTTAATATTTTAGTTAATGAAATTGTTGATGGGTTAATTTTATGGAAATTCATTTTATTATAAATAAAAGAGAAGATCCTCAATCAGAAAAACAAGCCAGCTACCAAGAATGAGGTTCGGAACAGACTGAATTTGGAACGAAACGGATCAGAATGCTCATTGATTTTGAGTATGAATCGTAGATGTCATCCGATAATTTTCATCAGGGGTGGAAATGTACGACATTAACAGGTTTTTCCAAATGTTTAACTGCTGGTGGAATACTGGAATAGTATACTCTGCAACTAGGTAAGAATGAAGAATTTCGGTACACAAGTATAAAATTTTTTCATTCTTACGACTGTATTTTCTGCACGACCGCAAAGTATAAATCAAAAACAAATGAATCAAGATCGTTTCAACGACAATTTCAAATTTTTTATATTTTGAAATATCGATATCGTGTCTCACATTTATTATTGCTTTTAGGATTGATTAAATTTTCCATAGAATTCAGGATTTCCATTTGTTCAATGAATCATTAAAAATTGCAAGTAAAACATTTTCGGAAAATCAGTTCTTTTTTTTTTTGTTGTCAATTTCTGTACAGTGCATAAAACTTTTCTTATCCATATTTTGATGTTTGAGGCAGCAGGTTCTCGATTATACCATTTGCGTAATTTGTAATTTCAGGTGAAATATTTTCAAGTTCTATATCTAATGTACTTGATTTTTCACTCATAATTTCATTCAAACAAGAACTTTTTCGAAGATAATTATTATGAAGTTGACATTTGAGTCTGACACAGACGCTGTTTTGAAATTCATGGCAATCGATGGTGTTTGGTTCAATTACTGAATATTCATTCCGTATCTAGTTATAGAATGAAAATATACACTCCCCACAAAAATTATCGCATCACCCTACTTTTACGACAATAAACTTTTAGGTTGATCATTCAAGAGTCCCTTGGTAACTTTCAGAAGTGTAAAATAAGAAGATATCATTCAAAAGAGGTGAGTTCATGATTGGAGTGTTCTACAAGGCATCCTACGTTGCTGAATTTGCCACCCCATTTTGTCCCAAACATGTTCTATGGGATTCAAGTCGGGACTTCAGGCTGGCCATCTTAAAATATAAATTGCGGCGTTTTGCAGAAATTCTGTAACTACTCTAGTTGCAATGGGCCAAAGGGTACAACATGGGGTTCAAGGATATCTGCGATGTATCTGGCCGCTGTCATTCTTTCATTTGTCACTAGGACTAACTCAGTTCGACCATGGAAAGAAATGCCTCTCCACACCATTACTGAGTCCCCTCCGAAGTTTTCGTTTTTCCGGATATTGCATTGCTGATACCGTTCCCCAGGTCGTCTGTAAACAGGCATGCGTCTATCATTTGATACTAGACAGAACCTGGACTCTTCGGAAAAGAGAACATTCAACCATTCTGGAATACCCCAATTTGCATGTTCCCTCGCAATTTGAAGTCTTACAACTCGATTGTCTCTGGTGAGAGGCGAGCCGGTAGAAGCCACCCTTGGTCTGATATCGTCTTCTCTGAGCCTGTTCCTAATAGTTTGCAATGAAATATGCACATTTCTGGAAAGTGCATGTTCATTTTGTAGCATTCTAGCCGTACAGTGCCGAACTCTTAGTGCAGTTAAACGAAGCCAACGATCATCAACTGGTGTTGTTATCTGATTTCTTCCCTGTTCGGTCCTTCTACCATATTCCCCTGTTTCGTGGTACCGATTAATTGCTCTTGAAATAGTGCTTTGGTTAACATTCAACAAGTTAGCCACGTAACGTTGGCTTCGCCCGTATCACGTATTGTCAATGGCTTTTGCCTAAATTCATTCAAATTCCTCAATTTTTATGCTGATCCTTTTCATTGATGAAGCAAGTTTTTCAAGAAATTTCATAAGAAATTTTCATAATAATCATATGTGGTGTGAAGAAAATCCACATCGAACATATGAAGATCAATTTCAACATCAGTTCTCATTGAACATTTGGATCGGCCTTGTGGTTCACTGCTTGATTGGACCAGTATTTTTACCAAGGGGACTTACGGGGGATATATACCGCCACTAATCGGAATACAGGCTATACCTTTGACAATAAGACAAACCATGTGGTTTATGCACTAATACGCACTTGCCCAGTTTATCAATACAAGTTATGGTCGACGGTATAACATCTGATTGTTTTCAGTTGCAAGCAGGAATACCTCAGGGATCCATTTTTTCTCCAACCTTGTTTCTGTTACAGATAAACGATTCTCTGTCATCTACAGAGAACAAGATCTTCGGTTTTGCAGACGATTGTACCCTTGTTGCGTCTTTCAGTAGTCTGCGGCCGATTACAGCTGCGAATCCCAGCGTCAGAGATGTCAACAAATTAATAACTTAAACTCTGACTTACAAAGGATATCTGAGTGGGGTCAGTTGAACCTGGTGAGCTTCAACGCGAGCAAGACGCAAGCAACTACGTTTTCTAGAAAGGTCCCTGCTGGAGAACCTCATCTAATGATGCAAGGCCAACAAATTACATCCAAAGATTCGATGCACCTTCTTGGAATAATGTTCAACTCCGGGTTTTGCTGGCATGAACATGTATCAGCAATAGCTAAGTCGGCATCAGCTAAACTTAGTTTTTTTTTCATAGCCAAGCCATACTTCACGTAATCTCAGCTGTTGCTTCTATATAAGGCGCAGATTGGACCTGCTTTGGATGTTGTTCCCATGTATGGGGATCTGCGCCCAAAAATTCGTTGCGGATGTTGGATAGTGTGCAAAAACGAGCTGTGCGCCTCATCGACCACCCGGAGATCACCCGCGATCTCCAACCGCTGGCTCTCAAAAGACGACTTGCTGACCTTTCTCTGTTTTACAGATATTTCCACGGAAGATGCTCCAAGGAGCTGAAAGAACTTGTTCCGGGAAAACTCATGTTTTGCCGCAACACTAGGCTGGCAAAGAGTTCTTATCATATTACATTTAACGACCCCTCGAACCTCTTTTTATAAGAATTCCTTTGTTAACATAGCGGGTGAGCTGTGAAACTCGCTTTCGTTCAACATCTTCCCAACATCCTAAAATTTCGCCCTCTTCAAGAAGAAGAGTAAACAGACACCTCCATTCTTCCCAAGCGCCCACTCATGTGGTGTAACAGTTCGCTTATTCCTGGAAAGCGCGCATAAAAAAAAAGTCAGCTTGCTCGTCACTTCCTAACTCAAGAGTATGTACTAATCTCTGGATTGATCGAGGTGAGCCTCAATTTTGGCCTGCACGGTCCCCAGACTCAAACCCCCTCGATATTTTTCCTGTGGAATCATTTGAAGTCTCTGATTTTCACTTCCTCAATCAATGAGAAGACTGGAATCTTGCATCCGAGCTGGGAAAGGTCACTTTGAACAGCTTTTGTAATTTCTTGAGTATCTTGGTGATACTCAAAAGTCTTTGTTTTGTCTTCGAATTAAACTTTTGATTTTCAAGCATATGTTATTCATTAAAAAGAGATCCTCTTTTAAACGGAGACTACGTGTCGTACAATGGAGTTTATGGACTTTCTTCTGAAATTTGTCCACATAAAAACTTGACGTCGTCCAAATAATTGGAAAATTCAAAAATATTTTTTATTAAAAAAAACAGTAGCTTCCTACTTTCTTCTTTGAGAATAACTTACGTTGTACCCTCATGCGCGCCACTTTTGAGTCACAAATATTCTTTTGTATTGAAAATTATTCGTCTTGGAAAGTTTTCGACACCCCCAAAATTTTACGTCAATATCTCAAATGGTTTACGAAAAATTCAAATTTAACTTCATCTTTCGATTAAACATTAACACCCTATAAATGGGTAGCGAAGTAGTTGCGGATCTATGTTTATATGAAGTTTTTTCATGAAATGACTTCAGTATGCTTAAATATTGCCCTGTCTTTAAGACCCTGTATAAACTTCTGAATAAAATTGAGTTTTCGATTTTGTGCGTAAACATCTTAACGCTACGTGAGGAAAAGAATGAATAGAAATATCCGTATGAAATAAATAAACGTAATCGTATACAGGCAGAACGAATATATTGTAAAAATACCAATCCAAACAACTTGCTTTATTCAAAATAGAAGAAAATATCCGATGGTGTTTGTGGAATTTATTGAATGGACAGTAAAGCTGTTACCTAGGCGTATTCTCTAAAATTTATGTCGTAACTTCAGATTGAAAAACAAGTTTTATCATTTCTCCTCGCAAATATTCTCTTGGGAATAAATAAATAATGACGATTATCAAATATGTTGATACGGAACGAGTTCTCCGTGCAAGATTATTTTCAGAATATTTTCTTACTTTGGAATTTGAATGCGAGAAGAGATATTTACCTGTGCTAGCAAAAACCTGTTTAGGACAGAGCCATTTTATTTAAACATATTTGCGACATAAACATTCTGATTCGATCAATATATATTTATCATTTTGATTCACGCTAATTCACCATTCCTCATAATGAAATACAGTAAAAGCTCCTCTCGTGTTCATTATTTTCGGATAAAAAAGAATGCGACCTAATTCCTATATTCTCGGCTAAACATTTCGTTATTTGCGGATCTAATATATATATATATATATATATATATATATATATATATATATATATATATATATATATATATATATATATATATATATATATATTGATGAAATCGCATCGAATAAATGGTTAGTATCTGGAGAATTGTTTGCTGAAACAGAAGGCTTGGCAATTGCGATCCAGGATCAGGTTGTTTTCACGAGAATTATAGAAAACACATCATCAAACAAAATATAGATGATTCTTGCCGTAGATGTTTCTGTTCTTCAGAAACAGTTTTTCATATATTATCATCTTGCTCAGTCCTTGCTTCAACAGATTATTTAGAAAGACATAATGCCGTCGCTAATATTATTCATTTTAATCTAGGAATTAAACATGACCTAATTCCCAAAAGAAAAAATTTCACAAATATGAACCTGAGATTATTTGTGAAAATGACAAATATAATCTTTATTTTGATAAAACAATTCTTTGCAACAGAGCTGTAAAACACAATAGACCAGATATCATTCTTAATGATAAACAGAATCTAATAACATATATAATTGATATTGCTATACCCGACACACATAATATACAAAATAAATACAATGAAAAAATTTCTAAATATATTATGCTTGGCGACGAGATTAAAAAATAAGGAAAATGAAGAAAATATTTATTCTACCGATTATTAGTTCCACAACAGGTGTTATTCCTAGAAATCTTCACAAAAGTATTGAGATTTTGGGTCTGAAGAAAAATTTGTTTGAACAGTTACAAAAGATAACAGTCATCAAATCTTGTAATATTCTTCGTAGGTTTCTTTCCGAAAAAATAATGAGGTAGAGTCATAGGTTTTCTCTTTAGTTTATACTGCTCAGAATCTCATTTCATATTTTATTTATTTGTTTATATAAATGTAATATAATTAACTGACAATTTTGTCATATTTATATTCAGAGCAGTATTCTATTCGATCGTTCACCACTTCACACAAAGGAAACTATTAATGAGTACCATTCAGTGTTACTTGACTAAGGTCCGTACACTGGATTTTTCCGGGAGAAAGCCTCTGACACTACTCGTTGGTACATTGATATCATTGTCTGATGATGCTATAGTATGTATATATTCTGGTAGATTGATATATTCTCATAACATTTAACGTTATCCTAATATATAATTATTCCAGGATATGTTTTGATTATAATCATTGCCTGGCAATGGTATTAATTACCGGGTGGTGGATTTATATTTTTCATGAAATCAGTTTGATTGCATGAACAGATATATGGGCAGCTCGTCGGGGTAAAACCCTATATATATATATATATATATATATATATATATATATATATATATATATATATATATATATATATATATATATATATATATATATATATATATATATATATATATATATATATATATATATATATATATATATATATATATATATATATATATATATATATATATATATATATATATATATATATATATATATATATATATATATATATATATATATATATATATTATAAGATTCGGTATCATTTGTAAACGCGTCAGATTGACTGATGAAAAAGTAAATCCCACCAAAAACATAAAATGTACAAAAATGCAAGTCTCGTAATGAGAACACTTTGCCTTAACTAATTGTGAGGTATCATGTGAAACCAAGTCAATCATTTGTTTGTTTGTTTTTCCTTTAACGTGCTCTATTTCTGCCTTTCGGCTAATGACACGCCGGGGAATTCTGTCAACTCACTAACCCGGGAATTTTGCCGAACCCCTCTCGTGTCGAGGAAAGGGATCTCTAATGTCCAACACATCTCTGTTAGACAGGACCGACAGCTTTACATCTCCTCCGGAAGATGGACACTCGAGCGATTCCTAGAATCCGAAAAATCGCACTGACTTTGTGGGGATTGAACCCAGGTAACTCTGCGCAGGAGACGACCATCATATCCCTTACGCCACCGAGCCGCTTTCCGTTCTCCACAGAAAGGAGAAAACGATCTTCTTTCAAGTACTGACTTAAATTAACCGGTGAACAACCCAGATCAATACCAGCGACACCTTGCGGATATAACTATGATTTTCATTGGGTATCATTAGCTGTAGATTCTTGATTCGAATTTCAAACTGTTTGAATATTTAACTTGATGAACTGAGATTGAATTAGTAATGAAATTATGAAAACTGAGTTTAAAAGATTCAAATGTTTAAATCGAGCAATCGGACAGTTACAAATGACCAGAAAATAAGCGCCACTCTTCTGTTTGGATGTTCTAAGAAGAAGAAACACCGAGAAAAGTCATCCGTGGCCAGATTGTTTCCAAAAAGATGGTCTTTTGTTTCAGAAACAGTTCGTGTAACAACAATTCCTTTACAAGATCAGAAAACAGTTAATGCCGATTGTTACACAACCATTTGTTTACAGCAAGTCGTTAATAAACTTAGAGAAACCAACCCCGAACGGCAAATCATCATGCAATTTGGCACACAGCGCGGAAAAGAATTGAATATTTCATGCAAGAAATCATCGACTTGCTACGTCTTCCTGCATACAGTCCTTAACTAAGTCCCAACGATTTTTTTTTTACTTTTCCCAAAATAAAGCATAGACGCGTGGTCAAAGCTTTCAGTCTTAAGAAGAAGCTGTTGATACCTTCCAAAAGGCCAAACGATTGGAATAACGAATGAAACAATAAAGTTTTCAAAAGTTCTTAGTTGTTTCATTCCAGCTCTATATGCAAAACTTAAAAGACATCCCCTTTATAGTACTCGAATACGTATTTAATGGTCAGAATCGATCAAGGTCTTTTGAATTATTTAAGAAACAAGACGAAAAGTTTTAAGCTTGGACGTCCTTTAGCGAATACGATTATAATTCATATCTATATAGTTAATGGTTCATACATTCCAATATTACTGAACAATATAAAATATACTTATACCGTATGTATTTTCCAGGAGACCGAATCAACAGCGTTACCATCAGTTTCGAACACATAGTTTACGAAGACGCTCTGACCATTCTAAGTTATGCGAGTCCATATGAAGTTATAATAGAAGCAAAAGGTGCCAAAGCCCAAATTGGTTCCTCAACCAAATACAATAATCCAGTACACCCGATTTACAGAAGCTCATCTAGCACAGATTTACAACAGGTAATACATTCGATCATTCGGCAAGGATCACAGTTTTATTCGAATATTTACAGGTTGAAAAATCGGCTAGAAAAAAGCTGTACAGCGAGGCCTCTTTGAACTCAAACCATTCAACCCTCCACAAATCCATCAGTAATATGACAACTCTGGAACGAAGAGATTCTAAATCACCCAAGCCGAACCAGATTCATTTAAGAAACTCCCGAAATAGCACTCTCAATTCAGAACAACTCAAAAATCAACTGGAACAAAAAATAACTTCAGCAGAAACGGAAGCAAGACTCAAGAATGAACCTGTCAGGATTGAAATAGAAACACAAAAGACTGAAAACAAACATCAAAAGTTTGGTATAAAAGTGTTCCCACTAGACCAGCAGAAAAGTCCTAAAACATCTGAATTATCTCAGAATGATAACAACCTTAACATTGAAAAAAATAAAACATTCGTTGGGATCGACGAGGTCGATGAAACGAAAAAACCGCAAGCCGAGAAAAGAAAGAAGAAAATGGAAGAATTTCCTGAAAAGACACAAAATCATTTCAACAGAAATGATGAATTGTACGGATCTGGATTGAAAAGGGATTCGAATGGAATTCCTCAAGAAATTCCTAGTCATATATTGAATGCAGCTGTGGCAGCTAGAAGAAATCGTAAAAGTCCAGATGAAAATTTATTAAACGAAGAAGAATCTAAAGCACCTAAGAAGATAAAAGGAAAAGCACCACCACCGCCACCCGAAGAAAGAATCAAAGAACATACAAGGCACTTATCGTCAACAGATTTAAATGAAATCAAGCAAGCTGACGAAATAGCACCTATACTGACCGTTACTACTGTTGAAACAATACAGGAAAAGGAAAACTCAGTAAAGAAAAATAGTTTGAAAAGCTATAACTCTGACTCTGATGAAGAAACAGATAATCAATCATCAGTGAACACTATAGAATTGAATTCGAGTGATATAACTATCCACCATGAAGAAAATGAAGAGAAACAAAATAGAAAAACTGCAAGTACAGGAGATTTAACTAAAATCCACAAAACTAGAAAATCAAGCACTGGTACCTTAGAACGTGCCCAAAGTTTGGACATTACTGACTCTGGAATACCAACTTTAACCAAGAAAAGAAAAGGAGGAAGAATTGAAGATACATTTGACCTGAACTCTGACGAAGATTTGTTTGGAAAGGCAATGCTGAATAAGGAACCACGACTATCTTTAATCCTAGATGGTTTAAACACTTTCCAAAGAAATAGGTTGAAGAAATCAACAGAATGGGGTAACCTAGAGGATGCTATTTTACGCTCAAGTCAAGATGACAACAGTATTTCACCAGTATTCGATCAAAACGTCACTATGGAAAACATCAGCTTCAATTTTGGAGAACCAAGGGCAGAATTAGATGCTGTTGTTAATAAAATAAATGAAATCAGAAGGGAATCCCAAGAAATTGAAGCGATAAAAATAGAAAATCCGGAACCGAATATAAATGTGTATGTCCCTAAAAACGAAATATGGCCAACAGAAATTGGAAAACCTATCAAAGTTGAACAGGTACCAACAAATAAGAGTAGGCCGAAAACTCCAGTATCTGCACCAAAAATATCACCAAAACCAAAAACAAATATCCATAATGAGATTTGGCCCAAAGAGCTGGTCGAGAAGGAGAGTGATATGGAAATAATTCAAATTAAAGTGAACCAGAATATCCGCAAAGAACTAAGAACATCAAACAGGAAGAACCGATGGAATTTAAAAACGTCCCCCAAAATGTAACTTATAGCTCACAAGTAATCGAAAATAATAAACAGGACATGCAAGAAACTATCCAACCTCAAACATCTAGTATTGAAGTAATTGATAAAGGTGCTATAGTAATTGAATCTCATCAAATAAAAACATTGATCACAAATTCAAGTCCACAAGAAAAAATTCGTGAGAATCCGCACGAAACTATACCAATTTCAATCAAATCAATAGCTAGATCTACTTTAACCGATGCTATGATAGATTCGGAAACACCCCCGCAAGAGATTCTTGAATCTTATGATAAACAAGAAGTGCTAAATACCGACCTAGATGAACCAGTTGAAGTTGAAGTTGTTACACCTGATAAAACTACAACAATTTCTGACAAAATGAATATACATAAAAGACAACAAATACCTAATGGCGATGATGAAATCTTACCTCCTCCAGGTATGTCAGAGTCAAACTTAGAGCAAGAAATATTCGATGAACTGAATAGGAATCACAAATCTCCTACAATTAGCTCAAGGAAAGCTGCGCTATTCACTACAGAACCATCCAGCAGTATATCACCACCTGAAGAAATTTTATTTAGGACACATACCAACTTTTCTGATGTTAAAAGGAATTCTGAAACTGGTGAAATATACAGAGAGATTAATAATACAGATGAAATAAAAACGTCTACTTTGAACGATCCTAGATTCTTGAATGATACAGAAAGTTTCATATTTAATGAAAGATATGTGTGTAGTGAAGAACCTTATCAAGTTGCACCAGAAGATACTAACATTTCTGATGATATTAAAGTTTCCAGACATTCATTAGGTAGTTTAGAAAGGCCAAAATCTGATGATGCAAAGTCTATTGAATCTTTTAAATATTTAGGCAATGTTAGTAATGTTACAGTTAATAGTGGTAAACCTGAAAACGGTTCGTCTAGTTTACATAGTTTAGAGTTTTCTGTGAATGATTCTGCAGCAGAAGAAAACCACTCGATACTAAGTGACAATAGTGAATTATATACTACAGCATTAAACAAAACTGTTAAACCAGAAAGAGATACTAGCAAAATTACAATAAGTACTCCAGATCTAATTAAAAATGTAACCATTACAGAAGCGATTAATACTTTGAATAATGATATGGATCAAACTGGTTCTACATTAAACTTTGACATTGAAAATAAAACTGCATACACTGTGAATAGTTCTTTAACAAACGGCACAGACGCTGTGAAAACTAATGGTGACAGTACAACCGGTAAAAATCACTCAAGTCTAACTTATATCACAGAAATCCAAGTAACTCCTAATAATGGAACAGGAAACATTTCTGAAATTGAAATAGTTCCTTCTCTGAAGGTAGACAACAAACAGAATGCAAGAAATTCAGAACATGAGTATGAAAATTATGTAAAAAATTTCCAAATCACTGAATCATTGGATTTGAAAGATAAAAATGAGGAATTCAAGCAAACAGATGACATTTCAGTACCCAATATAGACCCCGAGAAAGAACTGCACAAAATTCAAGAAATAGTACAGGAACAGTTGAAAAAATTGCCCGAAATGAGATTTAGTACATCCAGTTATGAAAGTCCGAGTAGAATACCGGAAAAACGTCAATCTCAAATTGAACTATTGAAATCTAACTTTGAAAAATCACCACCTAAGTCTTCGAAACCTGAAGTCGTTATTAAATCAAGAATACCGATATCGACAACTATGAAAACACCTCCTACTTCACCCGAACGTAGAGATTCCAGAAACTTAGATATGGAAAACCAGAAAGAAATATTAGAATTGATGTCAGCTTCGGTTCATTCTACTCCAATGGCAAACTCTGGAAAATATCAGAAATCGCCAAATAAGAATGTGACAATTACTTCTATCAGAAATAGTTCAAGGATACCTTCAGGATTACCTGTTTTGGGGGGTAGTCGGCCGCCAATACCACCCAAGAAACCTGAACAAGAAAATGACATGTATGTACATGTATCGACCAATAATAGTAACATAAATAGCTTTAAGCAATGGGTCTTTGATCCTGTTGATTCTGTAACAAACATTTCCCTATCTGGGCAAAAACCTGATCATAAATAAATTGAAATATTTCAAGAAATGTGCAATGTTTTTATCACTTTGTGATATGATATTTGTCTTAATGGCTCAACTGTAGATTTGGGAAGTAAGAAGCTTTTGATGGTGTAATAAATATTTTAAAATAATACTGTGTTATGTATATGTATAACATAGACATTTTTCTGTTGTTTTTATTTTGATTCATTGTTATACAATTTCTTGTGACATGTGCTATCTTTACTGAATTTATGTGTATATATTTGTATTTAATTCTATGATAATATTCAATTGTTAATGGTGAAATTGAATTTTATAAAAATTTTAACACTATTTGTATATAGAATATTTTTCTAACAAAGTTTATTTACTCGATAAATTTTATCTGAAGTATGGTTTTGTATGTACATAAAGTATTTCTTTCTAATTGAAAGAATCATGTTTGCATATAGCATGGCAATATTCTTCACTTTACAGAATTATGAATGTAACTCACCAGAGTATTAGTGTTTTCACATTTTGACCGTTTTCTCAATTGAAAATATAATTTTGATAATTAAATGAATGTTAAATAACTACATTGTTTAATTTAAAGTTTTCAATCATAAAATATTGAGGCAAAAAATCACCTAATTGAAATTTAGTTGTCAGACATAACTCTTCGAAATTACTTTTATTTTACAAGAGTAAATCATACAGGGTGCTTCAACGAAAACTAAACAGAGGCTATATCTACCAAGATATTCATTTCTGATCGAAACAAAAAATTTTTGTTTCAAGGGGGATATCTTTTGGGGTACTATACTTGCCTGAAATATCAACAATCTAAGCGGGGGTTGCAATCCTTGAACATTTTGAATAGGGAAGATGGGTCGAGTGATAACTCGAAAGAAAGGTATTATCTTTATCTGCATTTCAGTAAAAGAATTTTCATTTTTGATTGAAAACTGTAGAAGATACAGAGTGAGCCACTGAAAAATAGAGAAGACTATCGCCCCAAGACTATTGGAGTATTAGTTCGAAAACTGAAATAGATTCATTTAGATCAAAAGTCATCTTCCGAAGTCACCCTCATCTCGAATTTCAACCCCTAGAGCAGGGGTAATATTTCGATCCAGTGATACCTTTCAAGTAAAGGATTTCGATTGCCTTCATGACTGATCGCAATAATTCTATTCTCATTGAGTTCCATAGGAGTTAGAGGATGCAAAACGGAAAAGTGACTGAAGATGCAATGCATGGTATACCATCTATCATCGACCAGTATCAAACAGGGACTGATTTTTCACTGAATAAACACCTTTTGAAAGACAGTTACTCGTTTGAGACATCCGGTTCCAAATATAATAGTTTAAAAACTAATACAATGACTGAAAATAAAGAGGGAATAAACGAAGGGGAAAATTATCGAGTAGAAGTTGTACTTCATTACCCGATAAAATGAACGGAACTGAAGTCGCTAAAACTCAACGTAAATGTTCGAATTGTTAGCCTCCAATCTCCATGCATATAAACAAATTTTGGGTGAAACGTTCACGGACATTCTGTAAAATTTCAGGTGTGATTTCGTTACACTCATTGACGATGCGCTGTCTCAGGTCGTTCAAATCAGCAAGTTCAGTTTTATAGATTATACTTTTGAGGTGGCTCCATAGGAAAAAGTCTAAAGGACTGAGATCCGGAGATCGTGGGGGCCATTCCGTTAGGCCTCTCCTTCCAATACAATGACAAGGAAAATGATCATCCAAAAATACTCGAACTTGTTGTGCAAAATGCGGGGGCGCTCCATCCTGCTGAAATACAACCTCGTTCTCCGAATAGCGGGGGTCATTCTCAATGATCTCCGTTATTGTTGGGTCGATAAATTCTTCCAATAGTTGATAATACAACTCTCCGGTAAGATTTCCAGGAATGAAGAACGGTCCAATGAGGTGATCGCCATAAATACCAACCGAAACATTTAGTTTTTGAGGCTGCTGGATGTGAATTTCGTGGAATATTTGCGGCTTAGAATCTGCCCAATAACGGCAATTATGGTGGTTTACGGTTTCATTCAGAAAAAATGTACATTCGTCCGAAAAACGCAAGTGAAATAAATAATGAGGATTGTTCATGACTCTCTCACTTATGGCCTCGCAGAATTGAAGTCTTCGATCGAAATCATTTTCGTTCAGTTCTTGAACTAATTCGATTTTATATGGATGAAACTTATACCCCTTCAGAAATACTCGTTTGGTTTAAACCATTCACATCTGCCAATTTCCGCAGGCTTAGGGTAGGATCAACCACCGCTTGACCAAACACCGCCACTTCCACAGCTTCATTTTTTACTGGCCGCTCAATTACGCGCTTCTTATTTTGCACCGATCCAGTTTCACGAAATTTGGCAACTAATTATAGTACATACTTCGAAGTCACTTCAGCACCTTCGTAGCGTTGTTTGAAGATATTGGCTGTTCTGTTCGCGCAACTATCAGAACTGAAAAATAGTTCAATCATTTCAACCTTCTCAGCTATCGAGTGAACCATGACGATTTTATGAAAACTAAATTTCGAATAGAAGAGAAACTATTGTGATGAATGCAACAGAATTTTCACAACTAATGTGAGAATCCAAAAAGTACGAAAACATTGAGATTCAATTTTTTGTTGAAGAAATCTGATCATTGTAACATCTGCGTTCCTGATTCGTAGTCTTGATTCGTATCGTCAAATAAGAGTCATTTCACATGAGGACGATGATCATACAGTATAACCTGTGAAAACAAAAAAGTTTCCTTTCAGTCAACTGATAAAAACGCATGTACATGTGAACTCAACTCTAGATGCATTGCTCGCATATCGTACAACGAATATTCAAAGATTAATGGAGTTACTATGACTGATAGTTTTATCGTTGTCTTTCAAGATTCATAATCCTTCATAATCATTCCAATGTTTCAGCTGCTCACCCAGTAATTTTGATGGACAAAAATCCTTTCTCAGAAGGTTATAACTGGACCTATCTTCTGCTTTAAAAATAACACAGGGTGGTCACCCCTGCTCTAGGGGTTGAAATTTGAGATGTGAATGGTGTTTCGGAAGATGACAGCCTTTGATCTGGAATGAATCTGTTCCTTTTTTTTTGCACTAATACTTGAATAGCTCAGGGCGATAGATAGTCTCCTCTATTTTTCAGTAGCTCACTTTGTATCATCTACAGTTTTCAATCAAAAATGAAAATTCGTTCACGAGGATGCAGACAAAGATAATACCTTTCTTTCGAGGTATCACTCGACCCATCTACCCTCTTCCAAATTTTCAAGGGTGGTCACCCCTGCTCTAGGGGTTGAAATTCGAGATGAGGATGATACTTGATGATGACTGCCATTGATCAGCATGTATCTGTTCCATTTTACTTCACTGAAACTTGAATAGTCTCAGGGAAATAGTCTTCCCTATCTTTTAGTTACTCACCCTGTATCTTTTACAGTTTTCAATTCAAAATGGTAGTTCGTTCAAAGCGATGTAGACAAAGATACCACCTTTCTTTTGAGTCATCACTCGACCCATCTTCCCTATTCAAAATGTTCAAGGATTGCAACCCCCGCTTAGGGGGTTGATATTTCAGGCAAGTATTGTACCCCAAAAGATGACCCCCTTAAAACAAAAATTGACCTATTTTTGCGTTTTGATCATAAATGAATATCTTGGTAGACATAGCCTCTGTTTAATTTCGTTGAAGCACCCTGTATATCTCTCATCTTCCTTATATCTCATTCAATTATCTTCTATTCTTAAAACTTAAAATGCATTTTTTTCGTCAATGAAAACATTCAATTATTTCTCCATGATTTTTCTCAGTTTTATTACTGTGGAGTTCTATATCTGTTGACTTAGGAGATGATGTAGTTTCTGAATCGAACTCTGCCTTTTTGAGATTTCCATTTCGAACTGAAATACTTGAAATCGCTGAACTTTTCGAAAATTTCAGTGATTCACTCTGTATCTTCATTACACTACAGATGAATTCAAAAATTCATTTACAGGGATGTAGAAATTCAAATCAGCTATCCAATGTGGTATCACTAGAACTATTTTCGACTTCGAAACATTGAGGGGTAAGCACCCCTGCTGAAAGGATTGTTGGTAAGCATCTTATAATTAAAGTGCCCCTCCCTTACGAAAACATCGACCAATTTTTCCGAATAAACCAGAAATGACTAGTTTCGAAGTTATTGACACTTAAAAGTTTTCATTGTCTCACTCTGTATCTATAGATTCAAGAAATTTGAAAATTTCTCAAATAATGGGAAAACTAAAGCATCTTGGTGAAATTTTCAAGTGTGATTTTGTGTTTTCTCTCAAAAAACCTAGAAAACATAGGTAGTTTTTCGGCTTTTATCTTATTCACGAAGAATTCGTCGTTTAAATATGGAATATTGGATTTTGGAACATTTTCCTACGTTAGATATGCACTTGTATATACTTAATTCATGAAAACTCGTAATTTTGTCATTTAAATTATTTAAGCACAAACAAACCGACCATTTCCATATTCTTTCCTTTCAAATATTTATATTTCCAAAAACATACGTTCTTCTAATTCCTGAATTTAATAGTTTAAACTGAACAAAACCAAACATTTCCATATTCATTTTTTCGAAATATTAATATTTCAAAAAACATACGTACTGAAAGTCTAATGCGCAGTATAAATGAACACCAGTTTGGCCGAAGTTTCGCGATGTTGTCCAGTTCTTTGAGGTTGTGGTCAAATAATTTGTTCAGTAATGAGCTTACATAAATGGCAACTATGAAAAGACCTAGATCGCGTATGAATACACCACTTTCTCATCTCACTTTTTATATTGAATATTCGAATGTATTGGAGATGTATTCTAAGATTTTGTTAGTTATGTGAGAGAAATTGAACGAAAAATAATGTGACTTTATGATTGTGTAAGAAATCAAGCGAAATATTAGGAGATATTTTTGTAAGTGTACATATTTCAATTCTCCAACGAATGTTGATATAAATAATTGTCGTTTACGAGAAAAAGACGTGAATTATATTTCAATTCTCTCTTTGAAATTATAAAAGCTATTTTAATTTTCATGAAAAATTCGATATGCTCGAAAACGGTATGATTTATGTTTTAATTCGAAAAATAAATATCTTTGATACAATCAATGAGGAAACTCACGAATTTGATTGCAGTAACAGATTTACGCTGTAATTTATTCTGTTGGTGAGTTATTGTGAAAATATATACAGGGTGCGAGACCTAAAATTTACCAGTAACAATTTCTACAAATCTTTTAATAGCAGAACAGAAAAATACGTTGAATTTTTCATATATCACTACCAAATATCGACCCATCTTCCCTATTCAAAATGTTCAAGGATTGCAACCCCCGCTCAGGGAGTTGATATTTCAGGCAAGTTTTGTACCCCAAAAGATGTCCCCCTTGAAACAAAAATTGACCTGTTTTTGCGTTTTGATCAGAAATGAATATCTTGGTAAATATAGCCTCTGTTTGGTTTTCGTTGAAACACCCTGTATAGAGGAGACACGGTTCATTGTCTAAAGATGTTTTGATTTCGCAGATGCCATGAGAAAAATAATCAAGTGTTCAGATGACTCTAACATGCTCTTCCTATTTCATCAAATCTAACCTAACCTAACAGTTTTCGTTTCGTTTTTTCTATGGACCTACAGTTTATAGTGGACTCCGAACCACTCACCTAGACCGTGCAATGATAACTGCCACCTCTCAGAATTACAAGTTATCTGGCCTTCAGAGGTTATGGACTCAACAACTCTGGTTATGTGTCCAATCTCTATGTGAGTCTTTGTCAAATTCACTTTTTTGTTCAAGGACAACATCCATGACTTGAACCCGGATTCGAACCAGGCACCTCGGCTAAGCATATTCCTACATACTTGCTCACTAACCGTGCAGCTACCGAGGCGGTCGAACCTAACAGTTATAGGTTTTGAATGATCAAAACTACATAATTCTTTAAAGCAACCTATAATCGGTTATTTAACTAATTTCGAAAAATCGATTTAAACTATTCTTCAACACGTAATCTGCACATTGCATTGACAATAGTAAGAGATCTACTGTATTTTCAATAACAGTCAATATTAACATTCAAATTTCCAAAACTACACCATAAACGTTTCTGTAATGGCGCTGGTCTAATGACAAACGTGACGTCATATTCAAGTAAACAAGTTAATAAATCAGTGAAACTGAAGTGAATTTAGCCATTTCCCCTTCAATATACAATAAAATTGTATATGAATAATGTATTGCCAGAATGTACAAACAGTCCTCATGAAAATGTGTTTTCAATCTCCTGAAAGAGCATTTAATTGCAATTTCATATGCTGAAGCGTTAGATAAGGTGATAAATATACGTTCTGTACCCTAGTAAATTTGCTGAATTCTCTTATTGAATAATATATCTGAATTTCAACTGGTATTTGTTTCAAATATGAACAAATTCTTCCTTAATAAAAAGCCACATACTATAAATATTTCTATTAATTCAAACTTGCAGAAGTACATAAATACAAAACAAATAATCTAGTATGTAGACTTTCAAGAACAATATGAAATTACCGAAGATATAAATTAATAGATAACGAATAGACATTAAGCAGAAGATTGTGATTTTTCGTACTTAACATCTTCTTACTACACATTGCACAGATACCTTTTTTATAGGCACAAGCATGAGAATAATGTGAACCAGCTTGGTGGACCTTTAGTCGGCAGATTCTACAAAAAAAAAAAAAATAGATATATGAGGATACAGTATCGCTCAGACTCTCATTGAGTACACATCTTCGTTCAAGGTGTTCGACGGTGCCAAGCAAAAGTCAAACAATAATGTTGCGAAAGAAAGATCGTGTCCAATATGCAACGGAAATGCATTAACGAATACAATCGAATGCTCAGTTTGTGATAATATTTTTCATCGAAGCTGCTGCGAAAAGCGTGAAATCGCAATTCCTAGTGATAGTGCAGTTTTCGTTTGTTGCAGTAATATGGGTCAACTCGAACATAATGTTAACTATATAAGCCTTCTACAGCTGCGAGTGGAATTTCTCACTAACGCCCTAGTTAACAAAAATAATATCATTAATGATAAGTGCAAGATTATTTCCGACAAAGAAGAAATAATTCGACTTCACTTATATATATATATATATATATATATATATATATATATATATATATATATATATATATATATATATATATATATATATATATATATATATATATAATATCTCAAATCCATCCTGATCTTTCCTCGAGCCACAAAACATGAGCAGTCATCTGTGAAGGATTCGGTATAGATGTGGGTTATGGGGGGATAGTTTTCATGAAAAGGCCTGAAGAATCATTCGGTTATCCCCGGTTGTTCTTCCTTATTTGTAATGCATTATATACTATGCTCATTGCTATAATTGCATAGAAAAATATTAACCAGATTGTTTCTGTGGCGAACTATCTGATATTTGTCACCCCAATTCTTCGTACTATCTCAAATTCCACACAATCTTTCTTTCCTAATAATCAGGAAGTTCACATAAAGACAAAACATCTTAAGATTCATCTCTCAACAGGGGTTTGCTAAGTTTTCACGCCCAATTTCAACGAGAGCATGTTCAGCTCTATTTTCCCATCTAACGCGAATTTTTCCTGTATGGAGGCTATAGCCTGCTGTCTGGGACTCTGTAGAGGTTGCGTCTCTTAGGTTGCGATATCTCTGGAATATTCTTCGAAGATTTTCCTAAGCAGTCATCTGTTTATGAAATAGTTTTCATGAAAAATCCTGAAGAATCGGTGATTATCTCACTGGAATACTTACTTACGAGCCAGATTTTTTCTGTGAAGTACCAATCCGTTCACATCAAGACAAAACACTTCATGATTCTTCTCTCAATGAGGATCTTTTTCTGAGTTTTCAAGCCTAATCTCAGTGAAAGCTCAATCTTCCCATCTAACACCAATTTTTCCTTTATGGAATCTGTGAAGGATTAGGTATAGATGTGGGTTATGGTGGGATAGTTTTCATGAAAAGATCTGAAGAATCGGTCGATTTGCCCCGGTTGTTTCTTTCTTATTTGTATTGCATTATATACTATGTTTATTGCTACAATTTGATAGAAAAATTAAGCCAGATGTTTTCTGTGGCAAAATATCTGAAATTTGTCGCTCTGATTTTTCGTACTATCTCAAATTCCACACAATCTTTCTTTCTTAATCATCAGGAAGTTTACATCAAGACAAAACACTTTAAGATTCTTCTCTCAATCGAGATCTTTTTCTAAGTTTTCAAGCCTCTCAGTGAAAGCATGTTAAGCTTAATCTTTCTTTCTAACCCCAATTCTTCCTGTATGGAGGCTATAGCCTGCGGTCTGGAACTCTGTAGATAACTTGCATCTCTTCGAAGATTCTTCTACTCCTACTCATGAAACAAAATCCTTGATATCTCACTAGAATACTCTTACGAGGGTGAAGTACCAACCCAAGGGTGTTCGTAAAAAAATTACTCAATAGAAACTTTCATTATTTAAAGACGTGAACTCACTAATAACTAAGAGTATTTTTTGGGCTTTTAACATAAACCATACAGTAATAAGATGAACTCCGTATGCTGTAGCATTATAAAGTGATGAATATATTTATAAATGTCTTCTTGAACTTCATTATGGTGTTACTGCATGTGCTTTAATAAATTTGCTGAATTATCTTATTGCATAATATATATAAATTTGAATTTGGAGGCTTTTACTTGATAAAATTCCATTATCAATAATAAAAACAAGTAATGTTCTTCAGACGAATCAATGTACAGAAAATAAGAATATAAATGTTCTTAAGTAATAAAAAGCTTATTGGGTTGCTCCTTCTTAAGTGGTTATTTATGACAGGTATATCCAATAAAATTAAGGAATAGATTGCTCCCTGAAGAGATTCAATAGAGGTGAAGGGCTTAAATCGACTTGTTCATTGATGAGTCTACCTGAGTGTTTGTATTTGTTGATTTCTAAAGTTTCCCAAAGATCTACCTTCCAATATTTATTATCTGTATGCAAAATTTCAAACTGTGGGTCGAAAGAGTGATTATTTTCTAAGATATGAATCCCGTAATTTGAATCTGAATTTTTATTTGAAAAACTGCGTTTATGTTCCGATATTCTAATATTAAAATTTCTATGTGTTCTACCAATGTAGAAATTATCAGTCATTGCAATTCAATCAATAAACACCTGATTTATTGTTTTTACCTGATTTGGTTTTATTATTTTTTATATATGCTACCATAAGCCATGGAAACATAAACGCAGTTTTCAAATAAAAATCAGATTCAAATTACGCGAATCATCTCTTAGAAAATAATCACTCTTTCGATCCACAGTTTGAAATTTTGCATACAGATAATAAATATTGGAAGGTTGAAGTTTAGAAATCAACAAATATAAACACTCAGGTAGACTCATCAATGAACAAGTCGATTTAAGCCCTTCACCTCTATTGAATCTCTTCGGGGAGCAATCTATTCCTTAATTTTATTGGATATACCTGTCATAAATAACCACTTTAGAAGAATCAACCCAATAAGCTTTTAATTACTTAAGAACATATTTATATTCTCATTCTTATTTTCTGTACATTCATTCGTCTGAAGAAGCTACGGTGTAGTGAAACGCGTTACGAATCATAATTATTGAGTAAAATTCCAAAAACACATTACTTGTTTTTATTATATATATAAATGATGTAAGATAAAGAATACAGACTGGTTTTCTATTAAATCCTTGTCACAGACTGTAAAGAAGTTCTATCAACATTAAAATAAGATTTTGAAAACTGCAAAGTTTTGGGTGATCGTAAATACAGATTCGTATGCATATTAACAATGATAACCACAATTTGATGTGTCTTCGTTGTTGTCAAATTTTCTACTACATTTTAAAATCCATCTATCCATACTATTCTTAGCATTCTGAAAATAGCATCGGTCTCTGATATTTAGCATTTGAAAATATGATAATAAATGAGTTTTATTAATTATAAAAGAACTTCACGAGAATTATTACCAACTTCAATTGGTATTTGTTTCAAATATAAACAAATTCTTCATGAATAAAAAGTCACTTAAAATAAATATTTCTATTAATTTAAACTTACAGAAGTACAATATAAAAGATATAATATAGTACAATAAGGAATTATCTAAGTTATATGTTAATAAACAACAGACATTAAGCAGAAGATTGTCTGTAATTTTTCGTACTTAACATTTTCTTACCACACATTGCACAGATACCTTTTTTATAGGCACAAGCTTGACAATAATGTGAACCAACTTGATGTACCTTTTGTCGGCAGATTCTGCAATAAGGAATGAATTTTAGATTTATTTTGAGAATACATTTACAAAGAGCCATGTTACCTGCAAGTCTCAAATTTAGAAGTGTAGGGATTAAATCTGTTTTTGCTAGCTGTTAATGCTTTGTTTTCATTCACTTTCCTTCCACCACCTTCAGTTGTATTTCTAGCGCCACTTTTCCAAGGATCTGGAGTTATCACTTTTCCTAGTTTTTTCTCACATTTTTCACAAACCATTTTTACAACTTGTGAGAGTTCTAAATGTGCAAGAAACAATTTCTTAAGTTTTATATCTAGATTGTTTTGTACAAAGATAATTTACTTTTATACTTAGTCTATGTTTTGTATTAATATTTAGAGGTTAGAAATATATGTCAGTGCAACTGTGTAACATCCTTAACCACAGAAACGAAATAACACTCTTTTTCTGAATTAGACGAAACTCATTATTATTGACTGTCCACAAACTAATGACGGTTCTACATCAATGCAACAATAACTGTGGCTCAATTAGATAGGTGTTTCTACTAAGCTTTCGTCTCGCAGTAGCCATGTTAACCAAAAATGGAAATTATGTGGATGTATATGATTATTCATATAAACAAACATGTGTAGGGAAAAAGATCAAAAATCTAAAAAAGTACACACATTCGGGTAAAAACAAAGTAATTAAGTTCCTACAACGAAAGGGATAATATTTTCCTACAACATTGAAATTTTCACCTCTATGCTCTACAGTCTATAATATTTCATCTCTTATAGACCACCAGAGATTAAGTAATTCCTCTTCGACATAGACCAAGTATAGAGTATATAAATCATCTTTGTCTTCGATCATATTGAAGTTTGGTTAAATTCGGATAACCTAACTTTCTCGAGATTAATTTACGTGTTTATTTATGTAGATCCTCGTGTAAAATGAAAGTGAAACAAAAATCAGGAAATTACCAACGAAAAAACAATGATTTCGAAGACGAGATCTATCAAGAAACAAAAAAATGGTTTGAAGAGGTAAGCATTTTATATACAAATGATCTCGTTGAGATGCGTTATTATTGTATTATATTCAGGTTCCTGATGGACCTAAGGATTTTCCCGATGTAAATGACCAACAGTTAGTGAATTTAAAGCAAGAAGCTAAAATTTGTTATGATTCAGAGACGGCAAATTACAAAATTAGTAAGTAACATGAATATAAATAATCATTCAAAGCACTTGATATACTTCGTAGACGAGTTTAATGTTTACATACTTTGTAGAAAATTCAAGAAATAATTCGAATAAACAGTGGATGAAAACTATGATGACCAAAGGAACAGTATCGGATAAAATCGCATCCCATACTCTAGCAATCCAAGATGATCCGATTCATAACTTAGAACTCTTGAAAAATTTTTTAGGAATGGTAAAAATCTCCAAGAAAAATGAATGTATTGCTGTTATAGGTGAGTTATTTCTGATAAAAATCTGTTATACATAACTAAAATGTTTATTTTCAGATACTCTCACTGACTTGTTTCTGGAAGATCTTCTCAATCCTAAAAGAAAATTACAAGCCTTTCATCAAAAACCTTTGTCATTATTGAACGAGTTATCCTCTGGGAATGCAGTTTCTAGAAGAAAAATATTGAGTGCCTGGTATTTTGAGGATCAATTGAAAGAACTCTATAGTACCTTTGTAGATGCTTTAAATACTGCAGCACATGATTCTGTGGATGCTAATAAAGAAAAGGCGATTGCTGCAATGTATAAATTATTGGCTGGGAATTCAGAACAAGAAAAAGTAAGAGATGTTATAGTTAATCCTGTCTTTTACGCTGATGACTTCTGCGTACCCAAAACAAGTCAAGCGCATTTGACTTTTATACAGTGTTGTCAGATTGCGAACAAAATAATATTTGGACGCACTCATTAACAAAGTTTACGGAATAAATTATTAATGAAATATAAAGATTAAGAAGACAATTCCAATGTATTTTATTAAATCTCATTAATAGTTTATTGAATATATGGAAATAACGTATGTTCCACAATATGAAATCATCTTTTTCCATTTTTAATAAATGTAGGGAATTGAGGTTTTTTCTTCTCAAAGTTGGTGATTTTCAATAGTGTTTTCAGATTATTCAGAACATATACATTGGCAACCCAGAAAACAAGTGTTGTAGGTATACTAGATGATTTGCTACTTTGTCATTTGCTGTTATGTTTCGTTTTGTTGTGTTCTGCAGTAATGATTATTGTTTGTTTGATTAAATTCTGAATACTATTACACTGCCAAATTATTACTCTATATGGTAAGACCAGCTTCTGTGTTCTCTATTTTTAATGTTATCTGGTGAGAACGTTAATTAATGCAATATAGAATCTAGAATATTTTTGGGAAAGTATGGACAGCTATTATAAATTAAAACTGAAAATTTCTTATTCTGTCAAATTGTAGTCGATACGTATTTGAAATGGCTTATTATGCTTTATTCCTCAATTTTAATTTGTTAGTAAGAGATAGCTTAACCTAACCTAGATGGTACATCTGAAAACAATAACATGCGTTTCACGCTTATAGTTGATTAAAAGAAGTGCTGCAGTTATATCTTCAAGCATCTAACTGCATACAGCACTCTATACCAAGAGTTATCATCATTTACCAATTCAAATGCCTTTCTCTCACTTCCACAACCTTACAATAACTATTACAGAGTTGCCAGATAATGTTCTAGCCTCTTGAGGATTTTAACAGCTCCCAGAATTTTAGTTTCATTGAAGTGGCGTGCTTAGATTACTACCTAAACATTCTTGCACTTTGATGATTTATCAACTGACATTTTTGGAACATATATTCATCAATAATGGGCATACTTTTAGAATAATTCGTTTGTTAGTCAAATTATTTAAAACAGTTGCTGTGAAAAACAAAAGAAAAAAAAAATTTTGGAGGCGGACTATGTGAAAATCAACAGTTACCTCACAAACATCTTGAACTCACTGGAAGCTGAAACCATTGTTTATGATGAGTGTAAGAGGTCTTTGATCGAGCGGTAGACTGTTTCATTCCCGAAAAAATTCGTAGGTCCAATGCACAAAAACCATGGATAACCAAAAAAATCATGAAAGGTATCAGGAAAAAAAAAACCTCTGGGACATATACAGGAGGACTGAAATCCTTGGTGATTATCAGGCATACCAACGACAAAATAATAGTCTGAAGTACCAATTAATCCAAGCAAAAACGGAATGTGAAGAGAGCGTATTGAATCAGTCAGCAAAACAATTTCTCAAATACGTAAAGCGCTCCTTGAACTCAACTATCAGTACCCTAGCACTTACCAATCCAGTTAGCTTGGAGACTGCAACTGACCCTCAGAAAGTGGCTTGTATATTTGCCGATGAATTCAAAAAAATGTTTACAGATTAGGGAGGGGGGTCCGCTACCAGCACTGGCTAACAACACTAGATCAGAATATGAAATTACGACCATCTTATTCTCCCCTGAAAAGGTCCAAAAAGCCATTCTAGATATTAAAACTGACTCTTACCCTGGCCCTGATGGCATTTCAGCTGTGTTCCTTCGGGAATGCGCCGCGTCGCTAGCTGCTCCGTTTTCTGCTGCCATGAATACAATTATGGATTCAGGGGTTCTCCCACCAGAGTGGAAAACTGCATATGTTGTACCGGTCTTCAAGAGAGGTAATAGGTTGACAACCAGCAACTACAGACCTATAAGTCTTACCTGTATCACTTAAGCTTACCACCTTCTTACTCTCGAACGCCACCATACCTAACTCGCAACATGGTTTCTTGCGTCATAGATCAACAGTAAGCAACCTTTTGACTTGTCTTAATAAATGGACTAAATCATTTGATGAAAACGACCCCACTGACATCGTTTACCTGGACTATGAGAAGGCTTTTGATGGTGTTTCATACAGGAGACTGTTGCTGAAACTAGAGCACTGTGGTGTGCGGGGCAAGCTTCTGCAATGGATCGAGAGCTTCCTAAGAGGTCGGAACTGCAGAGTGCGAGTTGCTCAGTCCTTTTCTGATTCCTACACGGACGATAGCGGCATGCCCCAGGGTTGCCCGTTGCTTTTCTTGGTGTAGATAGCAGACTTAACCCAACTGATGCAATCGAAGATATACTTCTTTGCAGATGACACGAAAATGTTTACCCATCCCCTGGTTAATCGCAATATGCTACAAGACGACCTCAAGAGATTGGAAATATGGACTGATGTTTGGCAGCTTCAACTTAATGCTGAAAAATGTAATGTTTTGCATCTGGCAACCACTAACCCAGCCACGCCTTATACGTTGAATGGGACACAGCTCAAGAGCATATCTGAGCCTTGGTATCATAATTCGTTCTGACCTCAAATGGGAAACCCATATAGCCCTTATTGTCAAAAAAGCAAATAGCTTATTGCTCCTGATACAGAAAGTCTTCACAAGTAGGTCGGTCGATACAATATGCAAACTGTACAAAACCTATATAAGACCACTTTTGAAGTATGGACACAGTATTCCATACTTCATAAAGGACGTGGATTTAATCGAAAGAGTTCAAAGAAGAGTGACAAGAATCACCACAGAAACCAGGCAGCTACCCTATCTCCAGAGACTTAAAGTATTTGGCCTACCAACTCTCAAGAACAGAAGACTCAGAGATGACTTGATCAAGACATTTAAGATACTTTACAACCACTATCATGTTGAAGTGGGCATATTCCATCGCAGCTCTAATACTATCCTCAGAGGACACGGCCTTGGGTTGAAGAAAGAAAGATGTGCTAAACTTCCACGAAAGAACTTCCTCAGTAACTGTGTTGTGTATCCTTGGAATGGACACAGTGAAACCACAGTGACTGCCCCGTCGCTAAACACCTCAAAGAATAGACTAGACAAAGAGATGGAGCTACGAGACCTTAGTCTGGTGCACTACTTCTGACCATGTTTTTCCATCCTCCATATACGATCAGAATGTGCAATCTGTTCATGTAGACATAATGTGATGTACTTAGTTGTGGTCTTTAACTGTGATAATGTTAGTTTAAGAATTTTTTTGGCACTGCAAAAAAAATTGTATGCAGTTAAATCGGATTTTTCCGCCCACTGCTGAACTCTAATAATAATAATATCCTCTTTGCATGTTTACACAAATAATTATTGTGAATTTCATGATACACTGTCCAACACAGTCTAAAGTTGGAAATAAATAATAAGGAACAGAGACGCTTATGATTCCAATGACGAGACGAGAATAACTCCAATCAAAGAAGAATATATCACAAATCTGACAACACTGTATAAAAGTCAAATGCGTTCGGCAAATAGCTGATTGACTCGTTTAGGGTGCGCAGAACTCGTCAGCCTAAAAGACTGGCCTATGTTTTATTTTGAAATATATTTAACATAATTTCTTTTCAGAAATTATTAGCTTTCATTGTGAATAAATTGGGTGATCCTTCTCAAAAAGTAGCTTCAAAGGCAATATATTGTCTTGGACAGCTACTAAGAACACATTCAAACATGCAAGGAGTTGTTTTGAATGAAGTCGAAAAACTGCTTTTTCGAACAAATGTTTCAACCAAGTCCCAATATTATGGTTTGTGTTTTTTATCGCAGTTTTATCTGAATCATGAAGAAAGTGAAATAGCAAAACGATTAATTGAGGTTTATTTTGGTTTTTTCAAAGCGTGTGTGAAAAAGGTAAGTTTCTGTATTTTAAATGTACTAAGTGATGAAAATCATTTTCATTTAGGGAGAAATTGATAGCAGAATGATGTCTGCTCTTTTAATGGGTGTGAATAGAGCTTATCCATATGCGAAATTAGAGATGGACAAGATTTCCGAGCATATGGACACAATTTATCGTGTTGTACATATTGCTAGTTTTAGTGTCAGTCTACATGCACTGAATCTGTTGTATCAAGTCTCAGATTACGCGAATAATATGTCGGATAGGTGAGTCTCATATATTTTGATTAATTATTATTTTTATTCATGTGAAATGTAGGCTGGAGGATCAATAAGTATCCTTGTTTGAAATAACAATAATTGAAATTTGAGTGTTTTCACTAGGTGTAATGCGAGTCTAAGTACTTTGCGTTCCATTGTATTACAGTGTCAGTGACAGTGTCGATCACGCTATATTAATAAAAAAACTTGAAAGGTATGGATTAGGTGGAGCCTGTCTCAAGTTAATGGCGTCTTATCTGAAAGACCGATATCAATATATAGTTGAAAAAATGAAACAGGTGAGGAAATTATATCTGAAAAAGAGAAAGTTCTACGAGGCGTACCGCAGGGCTCAGTCCTTGGGCCTCTTCTTTATATCTTATATATGAATGATGTGCCGGATGAGATTTTGAAATGTATTTTTTCAGTATGCTGATGACACATCAGCTGTTGTATCTGCAAATGATAGCGAAGATCTTACATTGAAGACCCAGGAATGTATGCGAATACTAGAAAATTGGTTTATTTCAAATATCTTGAAATAAAATGTTTCTAAAACGCAATGTTTACATTTTAAATATCACAAACCCGACACTCATTTTGAATTCCAACATAAAAATGCCTTAATAAAAGAAAATAATGAAGTTGCCTTTCTTGGTGTCAGGCTGGATGCTAGACTTGACTGGTACATATTGAATACATATCAAATTCTATTAGTAGATATTGCTACGCTTTTAGAATCTTTTCCATCTTGGTGGATTTAGAGACAATTCCCTTGACGTATTCGGCGTTTGTGGAATCAAGGCTGAGGTACGGCTTGATTTTTTGGAGAAATGCACAGGAAGCAGAAAGGGTTTTCATCCTTCAAAAGAAGTGTTTCAGATATATTTTGAATCTAAAATATCGAGATAGCTGCAGAGAGCATTTTATTGCCAGAAGTGTGCTTACGCTGCCGAGTCTTTATATTTACGAGTGTGTTAATTTGTAAAACAAAACCTAATGAATTCCTTGACTAGTAATAACCATATCTACGACACAAGACATAAATCCAGGCTGAAAACTTATAAACACAATTTTACTTACCTTCAAAAAAATGTACATTTCTCATCTATAAGTGTTTTCAACAAAATTCCAGCTAATATTCAACAACTTCCTCTGAGAATCTTCAAATTTAAAATAGAGCAGTTTTTATTGGGGAAAGCCTACTATAGAGTGCAGGAGTTTCTGATGGATAACATTGATATATTGTGATGCTGCATCTATTTCCTTTGAAATTGTATTGTATTGTATTGCATGTGTATGTCACCTATATGTCAAATTCGTTGTCAATATTTCTGAGTTATGTGCTGTACATACTCATACTCTTTTTGACATGTTCATCACCCTTATGGGCTTTTAAACTAACCTAACCTAAAACCGTCTTCAAACAAGGGTACTTATCAATCCATCTTCGTTTCATTACAATTCCTGAAATAGTAAAGTCTTAATTTACAGATTTTATTCTGCATTGTACAAAAAATTGCTTGATCCTCAAGTAGCCACTACAACTCATCAAGCTATGCTATTAAGTTTAGTTTATAAAGCTCTGCTCAAAGATACTGAAATAAATCGGGTGAAAGCGTTAGTCAAAAGATTATTACAAGTAAGTTATCCAAAAGATTTTATTAGCAGTTTCTTTAATTCTTTTCTTTCAGCTATGTTTGCATCTAACCCCTAGTTTTACGTGTGGTATTCTATTTCTTATTTCACAACTTATTGGTAAGAAAAACAGTGTTCATTCAGTAATACAAAAACAGATTCCTTTATCAAACTTGGAGGATGATGGGGATGATGAAGAAGTATATAAAGATGCTCAAATAGATTTGGATACCAGTATAAAAGAAGAGATTATTTCAGATGTAGGTATTTATAAAATATAACAAATGGAAAAATATATGTTCAATTTGAATATCAAATAAGTTTATATGATTACTCATATACAGTTTCCAAAGTAATCTAAAAAGTACCTTTCGATAACTCTCGCATCTCTATGTGAAAAAGCAATCAGTTGAAGTCTTTATCTGATTTGTGTCTTACTAAATAATCTGTCAGTCTAGTATGTGATTGGGTGTAGTTTTTAATCTATCCAGGCTCCTATGACTCAATCAGAGCTTATGTAATAAAAAAGCCATCACCCTGTATCTCATTATATTATATTATTATTATCTCAACGACAAAACCCCATCCATAAAATAATATAGTAATATCTTTGAATTACTAGGAAAGACCTTGTATATTAATTAATATTATATTGTTATACTTGTTTAGTGTCTGAAAGAATCTTATTAACCTAATGAGTTTGATGAATAAAATATCTTGTTGACTAGGATGAAAATGACTCCACGCAACCAAAGGAAACAACAGGGTTAGCAGAAGATATTTCAATAGATACATCAGTCCTAAAAGAAGAAATTGAAGAGAAACCAGACATCAAACCAGAGGTTATTAATGGTACAAATAATAACACTGATACTGGGTGGTACCACCGGAAAATGAAAGTGAAAAAAGAAAAAGGTTCAAATAATACTTTCTACAACCCTTTCACAAGAAATCCTCTTTACGCCGGCGCAGAACATACGGCATTTTTAGAATTGAATTTTCTAAAGCAACATTTTCATCCTACCGTTTCCCTTTATGCAACAAATATATTGAATGGTGAGTAATATGGAAATTCAAGTCATAGATTGTGGTTTCTAAGATAGTTTAAACTTTGTGATAATAACCCTCGAATTGTTATGAGACAATAAGTAAATATTACTTTAAATACTATGAAGAATCCCCTTTATTCCCTGAGAGATGAAAAAGCTTCAGGACTTTTTTTTAAGCTCGTGATAGGCCACTAAAAAGGATTACTATATATAGATAGATGATTTTGGCTAAAAGTTATGTACATTTATGCTTACCTTCTAACATTCTCATCTTGTAGATTGAGCTACTTATAGCACCAGTGGACAAACTTTCCAATACCCTATTCATAATTGATACTTAGTTGGGATTGTGTGCTTACTTCTTCATCTACTAGTTCGAAAAGGTTGTTTTTACCAACAAATTTACGTCCTTGGTCTCCATCATTCGCATCGATTTGGCCATCACTCATAAAGTTTTCTTCAAACATTCGGCCCTTTTTTCGATGAACTTCTGCTGCACCATTCCTTTCAGCTTGCTGGTAACCAACAACTCTTCGCAATTGTCAGTTGAGGTAGCCAAGTAGCCATGTATATAGCTCACTCCACTAGGAAGAGATTGTTAATGAATGTGTGGCGGAAGCATGCGCATTCGCATAGCAATATGGACACCTGTCGCTCTAACGTTGAAGCTGTGCAATCGAAGGTCAAAAAGAAATTGCCATCGCACAATACATTTGTAAGGCATCGTTTCCAAATCCTATTGTTATTGACAAAATATGTACATTCTTCATCGATGAGGATCATTCAGATTTCGAGAGGTTGGTTTCATATTTCAGTGCGATATTAAGATTCAAAGACAAAATTCGAGACGATCTCAACTCTCACTGCTTTTGGCCCTTATGGGTCTTATAATGTAATATTGCGCTTGGGAATAAATATCTTTTTGAGAACCAAGAATCTTGAATGCATATTCCTTTCAGGAAAGACGAAAGAAATATCTCTGTATTTTATGCCAGCAGAGTATATTTGAGACACCGACCTCAAGGGTTCTTGCTTGCGGTTGGATCAACAAGGAGGTCAATAAAAATCAACAACGATAGTCAAGCTGCACTGAAGACATTGGCATTCAACATCTGCATGTTACTTATTTTTATTGTGCAGGAATGTCACTCCACTCTCGCTAAACTGGGAGAAAGTAATAGGCTCGGTGTGATGTGGTTACCCGGACACTCGGGAATTAAGGGTAATGAGAAGGCGGATTCATTGGCTGCTCGAAGAACTTCTTGGGATTCACCGAAACCGAAGCCTAGGCTCAGGACTCCCCTGGAGATTGCAAAGATGGAAATAACCGGTGGTTGAACTTAAAGGTACGAAAGCACTGGCTGAGCCTCACAGGTCTCAGAAACTCTCCACTCGCCATCAGTAGAGCTTCCACTGCGAGAGCCAAGGGTTGGCTTAAATTCTCTAGGTTAGACCTGAGAGTTCTAACTGCCATATTAACGGGCATTGTCGCTTCGGAAATCACCTAAATAAGTTTGGATTGATTGAGGACCCTTCATGTAGACTATGTGAAGAGGAGATACAATTGAAACATGTCATGTGCAAGTTCCCAGCTGGGGACAGAGTCAGGCTTGAAGTACTTGGATCTAATAAACTGAAGCTGACTAAGCTTACTAAGCTCTCACCCACAAAGATTATATCCTTTACAAGAAGAATGGAGCCTGTATGTGAAATTTATAACAGAGGGTGCCACAATAGACCACAGGGTCGCAGTAACAGGGCTGTAAGCAGCCCTCTCTCATTATCTATATCTATCTAATAAAATACTTATCCAGCTTACGATGGTTTTATTTTGCCACTTTTCCTTTAAATTTATTGGGTCTATAATTGTATTTTATTGATATCTCTAAAAATGATACTGATGAGCTTGAATAGATTTGGAAATAATGATTTTTTTCAGGTGTCATCATAAAATACCAGGGCGATCCCCTCAAGGATTTCACCTTGATCAGGTTTTTAGATAGGTTTGTATTCAAGAATCCTAAGAAAACAGATGAAATTAACAAAGGTTCACATCCAACATTTGGACGAAGAAAAATTTATCAGCCCAAGGGATTAAAATCTTTGCCAGTTAGTTCATATACTTATATACACAGCACTGAAGAAAATATACCTGTTGATGAAAAATTTTTATATTTGTAAGTATTACTCAATGCAAATCTTACAGTTTTCATATTATTAACTTATTTTAGATATTTGAACAAAAAGTTCAAAAGCCGATTACCAGAGAATGAAGATGAAGATAGCGATGTTGATTCTGTAGCTAGTGATGAGTTTGAGGAGATGCTTGAAAAAATGGGAGGAGCTCCTCAAGATGATGATATTGATTTCATGAATGATATCGGAGATAATTTGAAGAAGAAAGAGAAAGCAAAGAAGAAAGGTAATAATATTTTTGCCTTATAAACAAAACCCATTTTCAAACTATAATTTTCCAGTTGATGATAATAGTGAAGAGGAACAAGAAGAGCCAAGCGATGAAAGTGATGAAGACCTTGAAGATGATGAAAGCGACGAAGAAGATTTAGGAGGTTCCGATATGGAAGAAGGTGATGAAGGTAAAGAGTTTCAGAAATTCATTGATTTTAATATTGTTGTGATATTCTCCCTCTGAAAATCCCCACACCAATGTTTATCAAAACTATAAATTACTCTTTTTTTTATCCTTCTATAGGCTTTCAAAACTCGATCTTCAAGATTTCCGTAGTCGATCAAAAAGTAACAGATTGCCAAATTTATTTGTTGTATTTCCGATGAAAAAGCTGCTTCTTTTAAAATTTTCATAATTTAATAATATTCTTCGGGCTGTCTATAGCTCTGCTAACACACCGAGAAACATCAAGGATCTGGAAGCATAGACAACCCCTGGAACAGGGTTCGGGTTGTCTTCATTCCCAAGCCAGGCAAGATCGTACATAAAATCGCCAAAGATTTTAGATCGATTAGTCTCACCTCCTTCCTACTGAAGAGTATGGAGAGACTAGTAGCAAGATATATTGGGGAGAATACCCAAGCGGAGCGCCCCGTACATATCACTCAACATGCCTATGAGCAAGGTAGATCAGTCGACTCAGCACTACACTCAGTAGTAGGGTATATTGAGAAAGGACTGGAAGAAGGCGAAGTCACTCTAGAAATATTCCAAGACATAGAGGGAGCTTCGACAACACACTTTATAAGTTGGTAGATAAAGCTTTCTTAAATAGAGGAGTAGACAACACCATAGCAGGGTGGATGGGATATCTGCTGTCGACCAAGCGCATCGAGGCTCGCTTTGACGAGTCGACCGTCCGGGGGACCGCTAGCAGGGAATATCCTCAGGGAGGAGTACTATCTCCTCTCCTCTGGAACATCGTCCTAACAGCAGGAAGAAGTCTATTGTTCTGACGGGGTAACTCTAACCCCTCCTACATAAAGTGAGTTGTGCAAGGGTTAGTTACGGCTTAGGAGGATTCGGTTTGTTTGGCATGTTTTAAGTAATAGCGAATAAAGCTGATAACGCGAATATAGCTTCTAGTAATCAATGCTCAATCTCACCTTCATGTGGTTTCCATTGTCATCCTTGTTTTATACAGGGCAGGGATCACGTGGCTTTGACCATGGAGTTCCAATCACTTTTTACCAATAGAGAAGACAAGGGCATACCCTAACAGACCTTAATGGGATATAAACTTTTATATTTTGCTATAACAGATGTGTATTCAGTCATTTAGGGTGACACCTCCAGGTATTACTCAAAGTTAACTTGGTATATTTGTCCAAGAAGTATCATAAGGGGTTTTTGACCTAAAAAGGACCTCCTGCAAGGTTTCTCAAAAGGAGAAAATACTGTCTGGCTTTCGTAGTAGTTATTGTTGGTAATAATGATATCTTTTCTCTTCATGTGGCCTATTTGATGCCACCTTGATTCACTGGTACTTGATTCTTAGTGAAAGTTGAAGTATTTCATACTCCACTTATAAACTCAAATAACAAAAATCATTTCTACTAGAATTAATCCAAGATTTGGACGATGACGAAGATGAAGATTTGGTGTTTGATGATGAATCTGATGAAGAAAATAAATCATTAAAAAAGTCTAAAAAGCAGAAAAAGGTGGTATGCAGTCTCTATTTGCCTCTGCCGATGAATTTGCAACTTTACTTGAAGATGAGGGCAGTTCACAAAGAAAACCTGGTGGATCCAATACATTTTCAAATAAAGATCAAGCAAGTGAGTGAAGTTTCAATGGCTTTAAATTATTGAATCTCAAATGTATATTTTGTAGATATCAAACAAATCAATTGGGAAGAGAAAAGAAATCGTTGGTTGGCTGGCTATGATCAAGCGATGGGAAAGAAGAGAAAAAATAATTTTAAAGGAAAAAAGCGACCAAATTTCGACAAATCTGGAAATAAAAACAAGAAATTCAAAAAGTAAACTTTACGTCAGTGTCCGTTCGAAAATTAAGGAAACATTTCTCAATTACAAAACAGTTGTTAATTTCTTTTTGTATATTTGGACAGTATATACATATATTTGTTATAAATGATAAACAAAACAAAAACTTTCATTTGTTCCTGATATAAAAGTTATATTTTACTAACATTTTCTTCTTTGCTATACTTTTCAGTTATAACACGTTGACACTTATTTAGCAACTCAATCATATCTTCATATTTACATAATTCACAAGCTTCTTTCAAAGATAACCATTTGAAATCTTGATGCTCATCAGATAACTTTACGTGAGCATTTTCATCTGTTAATTCAGCCAACCAATAGTATACAACTTTCGGTTTTCCTTTAACTTCATAATTTAAAACATATTTCTCATTCTCAAAGATTTTGAAATCTGATTCTGTGAATCCAGCTTCTTCTTCAGTTTCTCTATATGCTGCTTGTAAGTCAGTTTCTCTACGTTTTGTGTGACCTGAACAAAAATCAATCGTAAACATGTTTTCTGTGCTAACTGAAATGTAATTTCCTCATTTAAAACAATATATAGAGAAAAATAAAAATTGACTAGTAAACTTTGTATTAAAGATATCACTATGATATAGCTTCTTATATTACACATTTCTCAAACCTTTAGGAGGAGTCCAATGATGTTCCCCATAGGACGTTTGTAGCAACAAAAACTCGATTATCCCAGTAAACCTCCTGAAAATCAGAAATCCTGCGGCTACTTTCGGCATAGTGTACGCCCAGTTTTAATTTTCACTTTGTAAGATGAATCATGAAATTATGGTTGTTATGACAGATCCCCTCTGCTTTGTTTGTTATTCCTTTAACGTGCTCTATTTTCGCCTTTCGGCCAATGACACGCCGAGGAATTCTTTCACCTCACTAACCCGGCAATTTTGCCGAACCCCTCTCGTGTCGAGGGAAGGGATCTTTAATGTCCAACACATCTCTGTTAGACACGACCGACAGCTTTACATCTCCTCCGAAAGATTCCCAGAATCCGAAAAATCGCACCGACTTTGTGTGGATTGAACCCAGGTAACTCTGCGCAGAAGGCGAGCATCATATCCTCTACGCCACCGAGCCGGCATCCCCTATTTTCTTCACGCGAAACAAATTTTTCGTCTTCTATGCTTCACCTGAAATTTCAAGAAAAAGGATTGTGTGGTTTTATGAAACCACGGTAAAAGTGAAACTTTTTTCACATTAGGTTTGTTCCAACACGGAATTACAAACCTGTTTCTGATGCGTTCCTGACATTTCTCAAACAGTAACAGTGCGCAGGCGTAAATATCTTGGGACATACGGATTCTGTGACATAAAATAAACATTGAGTAAAGAAATCGGATTGTGTTGATACTTTTCGTTTTCATTAAAGTACCACTACAAAAAATAAACGTCAAGGATCACGAATGTAAGAATTTAGTTTTTTATATTTTACTCCTTGGTCCTTGGCCATTTTATTTTATATGGATCGAGGTTAGGTTATATATCATCCTTTTCAATATTCTATCAAGACAGCTAATACTGATATTGAACCTATCAGCAACATCACGCAAGCTTGCAGTTTGGTATCCTGCAAACCACATTAAAATATGTGTATGTTGTTGTGGGTCGATTTTTCCATTAGGTCCCGATTGCGTATGGAAATAATCACTGATACTCAATCATTGAGCAATATCTGCAGCAACTTCCCTGCTCACTCGAAAGTGTTCCATAAACTCAGCATTATCCATTAGGGGAACTATTTCTTCTAAATAATTTTCATTTTTCGGTCTCCACCGTTCTTCAAGTAGATGTTCCAGATCACTTTCAGAATCACTCATCTCAGATTCATCATCTGAAGATGATGAAATATCGCTCATTTCGACGCCAATAAAATTCCAAAAAATGAACACTAGCCAAACCCCAAAATTACAACACAATATACAAGTTTATCACTCCTCCCGAAGAAAAATTCAACCACAGAACAAATTTAACTTGTTGCACTGCTCATTGCGCAGGTTTGCGACACTTGATTTGCTTTTCATCAGCAAACTCGTCTGACAGTCATAATTCAGTCCGAAGATTCAGTTGGAACACTCATTTCATAGTTTGAGAAATACCAGAAATGCTCTTGGAACGTACTGTAACACATTGCTCACAATCGTGACTGTTTCTGATCGCTGTAGGAACCAACCTATTATAGACGTGTAACTAAAAATTTTTGGAGTAATATTCCATTCAGTTTAAAATCGCTTTATCAATCTTGATTTTATACTTGGAAAATTAGAATGATAATGGGTAATGATAAAAGTAGTCTCCAACTAATATTTTTATTGAAGTCTGTGTCTTAGAGTTCGATATACATAATACTTAACAATTATGTAGATTATATACACATATTAAAAACTGAAAACAATATTTTATTATCGTTGAGTCATTTTGATCCGTTTTTCAATCATTCAATTTCATCTTCATCATGAGTTTCACAGTTTATAAATGTAACCAATATTTTATGGTGACTAAAATACGTGAACAGTGACTTACATTCGATTTTTCAAAACGTAAACTTCACGTCAGTGTCCGTTCGAAAATTAAGGAAAGATTTCTCAATTACAAAACAGTTGTTAATTTCTTTTTGTATATTTGGACAGTATATACATATATTTGTTATAAATGATAAACAAAACAAAAACTTTCATTTGTTCCTGATATAAAAGCTATATTTTACTAACATTTTCTTCTTTGTTATACTTTTCAGTTATAACACGTTGACACTTATTTAGCAACTCAATCATATCTTCATATTTACATAATTCACAAGCTTCTTTCAAAGATAACCACTTGAAATCTTGATGTTCATCAGATAACTTTACATTAGCATTTGCATTTGTTAATTCAGCCAACCAATAGTATACAACTTTTGGTTTTCCTTTAACTTCATAATTTAAAACATATTTCTCATTCTCAAAGATTTTGAAGTCTGATTTTGTGAATCCAGCTTCTTCTTCAGTTTCTCTATATGCTGCTTGTAAGTCAGTTTCTCCAGGGTCTGTGTGACCTGAAAAAAAAATCAGATAATTATTTGGTATAGTGTCGATAGTCAAAATTCACTGAAAAACTGTGAACAAACTAATTATGGGTCCCAGAATCCAAATCTGAAATCATTTTGCCCGGCACGGCTATCGTTAAGAAAAAAACAAAACCAAAATTTCTTTGAAAGTCCTCTCGTTTATTTCCTTCAAACTCTATAATTGCTTCATTAAAATGCCTTGTTACTTTTACAATGGATAAAATATATACACACGTACAATTAATCAGTAATTATACGGTCAAATATACATTAATTTCTTATTGAAATGCTTTTTAATTTTATTTTCTAGACAGTTAACCCGCCATATTTACAATGATTTCATGTTACATGTTATACGACGTACGGCTCAAAACGATGCAAGAAGAAGATAGAATCTATCTCTCTCGTTCATAACTAAGACCGAAATTCAAATGGGAAAGTTTCCAACACTAACCTAATTTTACCTAAAAGCTAACCTACTAACCTATTCAATTCAAAATTATAAACTTAAATTAGGTTTGAGGTTAGGTTAGGTTAGTTAAGTTTGGTATGAAGAGATTTCTATTTGAATATCCCTCTCTGTTATGACAGGAGATGGTGAGTACGTCACTATTGACGGGTTCATGTCACGTAGGTCTTGGAACTGTAAATGTGTGAAATTGTTGCCTAATATTGATAATTGAGAAGCAATCATATCTAAAAGTAAATATAGCGGGTTAACTGTCAACAAAATAAACATTCGAATGGAAAAGCATTTTAATAAGAAATTAATGTATATTTGGGCGTAGAATTACTAGTTAATGGTACATATGTGTATATATTATCCATTTTAATAGTAACAAGGCATTTTAATGAAGAAATTATAGTTTGAATGATATAGACAAGAGGACTTTCAAGGAAATTTTGGTTTCTGTTTTTTCCTACATGATAGCCGAGCGGGGCAAAATGATTTCAGATTTGAATTCTGGGACCCAAAATTTGTAAATAAACACTTTTTCAGTGAATTTTGACCATCGACACTGTATCAAACAATTACCAAAAATCAATCATAAACATGTTTTCTTCCCAAACTGAAATGTAACTATCATTTAAAACAATATATAGAAAAAATAAAAGTTTACTAGTAAACTTTATATTAAAGATATCACTATGATATGGCTTCTTAAATTATACATTTTTCAAACCTTTAGGAGGAGTCCAATGATGTTCCCCATATGACGTTTGTAGCAACAAAAACTCGATTATTCCAGTAAACCTCCTGAAAATTAAAAATCCTGCAGCTACTTTCTGCATAGTATACGACCAGTTTTAATTTTCACGTTGTAGAATGAATCATGAAATTATGGTTATGTTATGACAGATCCCTTACTTCACACGAATCAAATTTTTCGTATTCTATGCTTGACCTAAAATTTCAAGAATTCTTTTTGATTTGTATATCCTTTAAAAATTCAAATTTGAAAACATCAAAGTATTTAGTTCAAAGTAAATTTGCACCTCGATAAAACCAGTATATATATTAAAAAATGCAAAATTGTTTTTATAGCTTGATACTATATTTTAAAATATTGAAACCTGTACAATATACCTAGAGAATGGAAGTTAGAGGTTGACCAATCTGCAATTTTACTGGAGCAGCGACAGAACGCGACTACTCCGGCCTCGTCGCAGCGATTTTGCGGAGCAGTTTAACCACAGCTCGCTTCACCCATCCAGCGCTTTGGAGCGTGGTCTGAACTGTGATTTTAGCGTAGCAATGACGGTCTCGACTGCTCCGTCCTTATCTCGTAGCAGCGACGAAATACGTAGTAGGAATTCTTCGGACCAGTTTGGCGATTCTAACATTCATTTATTCGCATTCGTTAGATTGTTACCCTTATATTTCTATAGTTTGATGCTTGGTTAGGGCTTTACTACTAGGCAATTGCCAGCTCGATTTAGGGATAGTCCTGTCTCTGTCTGACTCTAGATCATTACAGGGTTATCGACTTCTACTTGTTGATTTTCTTATATGTGTGTAGATTCTTTTAGTCTCGTTCTATGGTAGTTGAGGTAACTGTTCTCTGAAAAACACTAGGTATATAGGTTAACAGGAAATTATAACACAATAGCACATGCACAGAAAGGAAATATTAAGGGCATATTTAGGTCGAGCATTATATTTTCATTTTGTTGATCGATCATCACCTTGATAACCTCTTCATTTAAAGTAGCTAAAATTGTAAAAATTGACAATGACATAAGCAACTTACAACAAATTTGATATGAATTGATATAAGTTACATGATTGATTGGGCATTCTAAAAATATATGATTGAGATCTTCCATAGCTCAACATTACCAAAGGGATCGTTTCTGCACCAATTTTACATAGGTGTTCCCTGGTCAAACAGTGGCCTATGCGCATTCTTATTATGGTGTATATTTCTATAGGAAGCAGATAATTCAATACATCTTATTCACTTAGTATCTAAGACTTTCTTCTAAATTGAGAATTTATTATTCTGAAGTTTGTTATTATTCTATCACTTCCTTTCGAAGATGATATTAGAATTCATCTTATAGGATATTTTATGACACGAAAACAACCCTCACAATAATAATTATAAAACAAAATAAGACAGTTTTATCAACTTTTTATAATATACTTTCACAAAAACAGCGGTTTCGACTCTCAATTAGTTTTCAAGTAAATACCTAAAGGTGCCTTTTCATTGGAGCGTTCTGACGCTCGTTTCAAGCGTCATGTAACCTATTTGTCTATGAAATCATGGCGCTCCCATGAAAAGGGGTTTCAAGCGTTAAAATATGTCATTTGTCACTTATTTTAGGTTAAAACACTTAATTGATGAATATGAAGTATATTTTTCATTGATTTGGTATTATTTCTGGAATCTTTAGTGTTATATATTGCTACATTTTTGAGAACCTCAAATTATGTTGTTCGAGTATCGAAAGCTAATATAGTGCAATAACTGGATGACTATAAAAAGAGACTACGCCATTTCGTATCGAAGAAAACTGTTTGCCTCAGGGTTTTTCTTGACAACCCTTTTGAAGACGGAAAATATAAACGAAAGCGGTATTGGATTGCAGATTTATTTAAAGAACGAGTCATGTATGGATTCTATTATGTTTTGGCCCTGATTCGGATGGTCCCTTGATTTTCAGCGCTGACTGACGCTAGAAAGTTGGGATTTCTGAACTTTATAGCGTCAGACGCTAGAAGAAACAAGTGACAAGTTTATATTATCCGTCTTCAAGGGTTGCCAATAAAAACCCTGAGGCATCCAGTTTTCTTCGATACGAAATGGCTTAGTCTGTTTTCAGAGTCATCCAGCTATTGCGCCATATTAGTTTTCTATACTCGAACAACATAGTTAGAGCTCTTGAAAAAAGAATTTCGCAATATATCATACTGAAGATTCCAGAAATTATACCAAATCAATGAAAAATAGACTTCATATTCATCAATTACGTATTTTTAACCTTAAATAAGTGACAAATGACATATTTTGACGCTGAAAAGTCCTCTTCATGGGAGCGTCATGATTTCATAAAAAAATGAGTCACATGACCATTTTAACACTTGAAACGAGCGTCAAAACGCTCCAATAAAAAGGCACCTTAACACGTGAAAAAGGCCTAAGCGTCCAACCGTGTTTCCAAAACTAAAATGAGGAAAGTTGACAACATTGTCTTATTTCTTTTTATGATTCAAACGAATTTTCATAATAATATTCGAAATAATTTTTTTTTCAACTAATAGGTACAAGGAATAATTATTGATCATCTAAATCGTTTATGATTTAAATGAACAAATCATGCTACTCATTATAATTTCATTTATTTATTGACATCATACATTTTTCAGAGACTCTTCCGAAACTATATCAACTCATGAGTTACGTTTCCATTTGGTATTTGGTAACCCTAGATTCTTGAATGAATTATAAACACCGCTAACACATTCCGGAGCGGAGCGGGTCCATAACCCAGAACACGAGAATGCTTCTAGAGCTAAAAAATCAGATCGGTATCTTAAACTGCGACAGAAAATCGCTGCTACTTTTCTCTGAGCGGAGCGGACTCACCTCTAATGAAGATCAAAATTTCTGTTTATAGTTCTATGGTTGTCAAATAGCACTTCAAGATAACATTACAGATAAAGATTTTGATTAATTTTATCATATTAGGCTGCTTTTGCTTTGAATATCAAGACAACGGTATAATTCCATAAAAATATAATTGTACCATAATACCCAATTTCCACTTACCACATAATGCTATAATAATTTTATGTATTTATAGCAAAATGGGCAGAGAAGAATCCCATTTAATAGTCAAAAAATAATTTATGCCGGTAAACAACAGATTAATTTTAGAGAAGGTACTAAAGTACATTTTCATTTTCAAACAAGAATATGTAATGAAGATAGGACAGTTCTTGACGATTCTAGAAAAATGGGGCAAGGCAAACCAGTTGAACTTCTCATAGGAAAAAAATTCAAAATGGAAATATGGGAATCAATTTTGAAAGGTATGCAGTTAAATGAAGTGAGTCAATTTACAGTAGACAAAAGTTTAGTACATCAATATCCATTCGTTGCAAAAACTTTAAGAGACGCACAAAGACCCAAAGAAGAGAGGTCAAGCAGTCATTGTTGTGCTTTAACACTACAAACTGAGGGTATTGGTTATGAAGATCTTAATCAGTATATAAAACATCCTAAAGATTTAGAATTTACAATGGAAATTGTTAAGATAGAACAACCAGAAAATTATGAAAGAGAAACATGGCAACTGTCTGAAAATGAATTAAAAGGACTTGTACCCAAACTTAAAGAACAAGGTAACGAACAGTATAAATTAAAAAATTATAAAGATGCTTCACAATTATATGCAAAAGCTATAGGTGTTCTTGAGCAACTTATGGTTAAAGAGAAGCCCCACGATGATGATTGGAATAAACTGAATGAGCAGAAAATGCCATTATTGTTAAATTATTCTCAATGCTTATTGAATGATGGTGATTATTATGGAACTATTGAACATTGTACAACAGTTTTGAATACACATAAAGATAATGTTAAGGCTTATTATAGGAGAGCCAAGGCTCATGTAGGAGCTTGGAATCCCGATAAAGCCAGAGAAGATTTTCTCAAGGTAAGTGAATTGGATCCGAGTATGGAACCCACAATAAAAAAAGAATTGAGCCATTTGGACGATTTGATGAAGAAAAAAGATATATCTGATAAACAAAAATTTAAAAAACTGTTTCTTTGACTATATTTTCATTGTATAGTTGATCGATGTATATGTCTAAATTTTTGATGGTATATATACCTGAGAATTCTTGTTTGTAAATGTTTTTTGAATTTTATTGTTTTGAATATTGATGTTTTTCTTAATTGTTGGTTGTTTTATTATTGACTTACAATGCCGTTCCTACATTTTATGAATATTTGATGGTTGATTATGATAAATGTGCGGAATTATTGTAAGTTAGGCTTATGTGCTTTTATTTCCGTAACTTGATATAAGGGTAATCCTGCTGTTTACGCTGACCACTTTTGTGCATCCAGTACCGAGTAGAACAGATGTTTCGCGAAAATATTTGAATTGTAGCCAGTGTTGCCACAATTTATCTCATGTCGGAGATTTGATTACCTTTCATTGAAAATTACTATTGAAGTGAAACCGATAGCAAAAAAACTAATCAGGGGCGTTACTTCTTGGGAGCAGAAGGGATATGTGTGACTCGTATTTTTTCGCAAGTGGGTTCAGAAACCCGCGCTTGATTATCTAAATATATATTTTGACTTCTTTCAGGCAGGATAGTGCGGTATAGCACAAGATGTTTTCAAAATCTTAAAAGTTTCCATACTATTTACAGGGTGTTACATAATAGTATGTCACAACTTGAGAGGGTAAGTCTATGTGCAATTTTAAGAAAAAAAGTTTATATAAACATAGGTCCGCGAAAGCTTCGTTACGGAGCTACAGGGTTTTGAAATTCCGGAAAAATTGCAGTTTTTGAGATATTCAGCCAAAATTTGGAATGCAAACTATTTTTTACAGCCTCCATCATTGCACGTCCTAGATTTTAACTGAAATTCACAAGGTGTTTTCTTTTCCGAGGCCATGTCTCCTTTTGCCCTTTCAAACTCTTTTGCAGTACGCCACTGATCAGGGTACAATCAATATTCGTCATCTTCGTTCAATTTAGAAACTTTTTTGACACTTGTAATTTTTTCGTATCTCCAACCGTTTTCGAATGAAAAATTATTGAATTTGAATTGTATGTTATTCGCTAAATAAAAAAAATAATAGAAATACTCGGATAAGTATGCCCCAAATTTGCTTTTATTTTGATAGCTCCTACTTCTGAGACTCAACTTATACTTATTCAATATTAAACTAGAAAAAAGAACAATTAAAAACTAAATAAATTGCTGGAAGTGTCTTCCACCTGCGAGAATACAGGCCTCTGTCCTTCGCATATTATCATGCACTCTTATTCACTCATATTCAAAACCGAAATACTTGAGTTGTTGTAGAGTCATATTCATTTGTTGAGTTAGTATGAAAAAAAAATTTGACGAGTGCAGTCCTTGACTGATTTAATTGTATAAAAATAATAATAATAATAATAATAACTGTTCTTTATTGATAATAATATCAAGAGGCCATCGACCAAAGTCCTTCAGCCCAAATGGGTTTGAAATACATTTCTAAAATATTAATAATTACAAAAAAAAAAAAAATCTCTAATAATTAGTACTTTAGGAATTTTGGTAACTTTTTAGCTTCTGAAGTAATGTACAGGTTGGAAATTTTCTGAGTGGGTTTTCTGCTGGTTCGTCGTGCAGGAGATCTCTTATGTCATCAATTCACTCAGTCTCTGTATAAATTTGGTATTCAGTTTCTTGATGCGCTCTCTTATGGGTTCTATCTTGGTTCTCTGGTACAAAAGGTGATTTGGGGATTGTGTAATGGGTTGTTTGGATGCCTCATTTTGGTTATTGCTCTCAGGGATGTTGTTTCAGCAACCTCCAGAATTTTGATCACTGACTCTCTACAATTCGCATATAGGGGATGTCCATACTCTATTATTGGTCGACATATGGATTTGTAAATGACCGTTGCTGTTTTCATGTCAATTCCTTGATTATTGTATGTCAAACATCTAAAGTGTTTAGCTCTAGCGATCATTTTCTTTTTATGGTGTTTGCATGAAGTTTCAGGCTGGCTTTGCTGTCAATTTGAATTCCTAGGTATTTTATTGATGGTGTTGGTTTCACTGTTTTCTTGTTTATTGAAATAACTGGGGAATGGTGATTTATGTTGTGATTGAATATAATGAGCTGTGATTTTTCTGGGTTGGCCTTCAATCTCCACTTTGCGAACCATAATGTGATGTTGTTAATGTGCTTTTGAAGTTTTTCCATACATTCTTTTAATGTTTTCCCGTGTGAGATTGCTATAGTGTCATCTGCGTATTGTAGTATATATTGATCTTTATTATGAATTGTGGGCATGTCACTGCAATATATGTTGTATAGAAGAGGAGAGAGTGGTGATCCTTGAGGTGTACCTTGCATGGAAGTGAAGAAGTCAGATTCTGAGTCGCCAATTTTGTTTTCAATCTTCTATTCTCAAGATATGATCTTATTATCTGGATAAGATATGATGGAGTGTCTCTTTTGAACATTTTGTAAAGTAAACCTTTTATCCACATACTATCAAATGCTTTATTAGTGTCCATACATACTGCTGCTGTTTTCCTTTTGTTCAATTGTGCATTTTGAAGGTTAGAGATGAAAATTGTGAGAGGGTGAACTGTAGCTTTTTTCTGCGGAAACCAAATTGGTATTTTGGAATAGAATAATGGAAGTGTTCCTCAAGTTTTACTTTAATTATTTTTTCTAGTAGCTTTCCTAGTACTGGCAAGAGTGTTATAGGCCTATAGTTTTCAACTTTTTTGTGATCTTTATTAGTTTTTGCTATTAGAATGATGGTACCAGTTTTCCATATTTTTGGGAAGGTTTGATTATTCAGACACCATTCGTACATCTTCATTATGTGTTCGTGAATTTGTTGGTTCAATTGTTTGACTATACTCCATGGAACGTTATCTGTCCCTGGTGCACTGTTTTTAGTATTATGCAGAATCTCATAATACGTGTCTTCCTCAATTTGCACTGATTCTTTTTCCTTCTGGACATCGGTGAAGCAATCAGTATACCAAGATTCTACCGTTGTTTCTGTTTCAGTATCATAGTTTCTGTCCTTGTCATATTGGTATCCCTGTTTGAAGTGTTCTGCAAATATGTTCGCCTTTTCTTCATCAGATTTGTATTCTCTATTATTGGCTAGAATAGTGGGTATCTTGTGAAATTTTTTGTACTTGGAGAGTTTGTTTATTTGCCGATAGAAATTTCTCCCTTTGGCTTCTCTGATTGCTTCACACGCTTCCGTCCATCTATGAAGTCTGTACTGCCTGATCATATTGTGAATACTAGTATTGTATTCATTTAGTTTGGTTTTAAAATTAGGATTTGGGCAGCGCCTGTATTCTCTGTACATTTTTCGTTTTTGCTTGATCATATTAACAATGAAAGGTGGTAAATCGTGGAGAAATGGATGGTGTTTTGCTGTGGGTGTATATTTTAGAATGGATTTGGAGAGTTTGTTATTGAATAATGTGATGTAATCTTCGTTCATATTTGTATGTTTGTGGGAATTTATAAAGTTAGTGATCTCTTCATTTATTTTATTAATCTTGCATTTATTAAATTGTAAGGTTTTTCTCAATACGGTCTCTTCAGTTTGAGTATCCAAGTCCAATGTGATCAGCATCGCCAAGTGATCCGAACCCAGATCTGGCACAAGTTGTAAATCTTTGATGTTATTTTTTAGATTTGTGGAGTAGAGTAATAAATCTGGGGTACTGTCCGGGTTGTTGTCCATTAAAAACGTTGGTGGTGTAATGTATTTTTTGAAGGTACCATTTTGGAGAAACTTATTTATTTGTTTATTTTTCATTTGGTTGGGGTTGAAGTCTCCAATTATTATAGAGTATTTGTACAGAGCTGCTTTAGTGAATATAGTTTCCTCAATTTTTGAATATGGATGAATATATATTAAAAATATGTGCAGTTTATCTTCTTTAAATGGAATTGTGAAATGTAATGTTTCATTGAGATTGTTATTCAATGTAGGAGAATTGTTCTTACCCATTCTTAAACTTGGATGACACTGTACTATACTACCTCCACGTGTATTATTAACTGTGTGCCCCACTCGATGTATGACGTCCCAATCTCTGTATGCGATGTTATGATCTTCTTTTATTTTGGATTCTACAAACATTGCACATTGAATCTTGTTATCTTCTATGAAGTTATTGATCAGGTATTTTTTGGGTCCATAACTGTTAATGTTGTTGTAGAGGATTTTAATTTTCGAGTTGAATTTGCCGGTTAATATTATTGTCTACAGGTTCTGTTGGTGAGGGTTCGTTTGGATCCTCCACGTCAAACATCAGTATATAAACTCGATTGCCTGAAAAGACGGCTGTGGTATCAATTTTATATTGTGACAAGAATCTTCTTTTCAGTTTGTACAAAAGTTCCTCCCTGTTGGTGTTTTAGGTTTGTTCAACTTTCTAGTATATGTGTTAATTATATCATCATGGATCGTGAGAGGAGCATGAATTCTGTTGTTTTTTTGTGTAAATCTTCTATTTCTCTGGTTTTTTATTGAGCGGCCTAATGGTGACGTTCGGAATACCTTCAATGGGTTTTTGGGGTGTTTAGGACATTTGGCTGACCATGCAGGATGCTCTTCAGATCCACAAGCACTGCATTTTGGTGGTAGATTTGTTTTACATTGTGTTGTTTTGTGGGCGCCATGACATTTGTTACATTTTATTTGTTGGTTGCATTTTCTGTAATATGATCAAATTGGCAGCATTTACTGCATGGAATAGGTGTGGGTTCGGGTGGATGACTTGTGTATACCAAGTAGTGCCTATTTTTGAAGAACATTCCATCGTTGAGAAGTTTTTCAGATGTTGTAGCTTCGCCTGTGATTATTCTAATGTAAGTTGTAGGTGTACTAAATGCTCTAGAAGTGATTCTTCTGCAAAATCTGTGCTTCAAGTTCAGTTCATTGAGGTGTTGACTGATTTCTTCATCCTTTATGTATTTTTCAACTCCTGATATTATCACTGAGAAAGTTTGTTGTGGTTCCGCTCTTAGTTTTCCTTGAATGTAAGGTTTAGTTTCTTTGTATTTTGAAATTATTTTATCGTTTTTCATTTCTTCCAACACTTTCATTAATTTATCTTTCTCATTGTTAGATTTGATAAGGTAACCCAATTTCGTTTTTATTACGATATCTGTGGATTTGGGAAATTTTTTGTTCCACTCATCTGCCATCTTAATCCTGTCTGTTATAAGGTTTTCGTCTACTGTGAGATAAAAAAGATGTTTGTATTCTGCTTTACTTATTTCATGCATTCTTGTTGAATAATTCTTTGTTTGTTTTGACATAAGTGTTTGTTTGTGATCCGACCTCGAGGTTATCCTGGCGGGTATGGCGACCTTTAGAAGTAGAAGCGATTTGTTTGGAATTGATTGTTTCTGTTTCCATATGCTCGATTTCGTCTTTGTTTTGAATTTTATTTTGTAGTTCCAGATGTGGTATTTCTCTTTCGGGAGTTTTGTTGTCATTAACTTTTTTGTTGTTGGTTTTTTTCATTACTTTCTTTTTCCGTTTTCTGTTTGAAGGTTTTTTAAATGACGGATCGTCGTCCGTTGAATCATCGGTATTTTTCTGCGATGATTTTCCAGCAGGATCGGACATTTTAGCGAAAAATGTCTCGAAATCCGTGGCGCTGTATGAATTTGAACGGAAATTTTATTTTATTCACTTTCCGCGTTTTTAATAATAATCAGATCGCCAGACACTTTATCAATATACATGTGCTTCCCATGAGATCTCGCACTGTACTGTGTATAAAAATAATTATGGTCATTTAATTTTTAATTGTGATTTAGTATGGGTACGTTAGTCAGTAAATAATATTTGTTCGCACACAAAATTTTATTTTTTTATATCAAATAATAATAATTAGGATATAATGTATTGTAATTGATTGGTATCGTTAATTTGTCAATAAATATTATACTTATACACTATCTCAGCTAGTAGCTGGATATAATTTACCTTTCCCAGATTTAGCAATCAAAGGGAATAGGCTCGATTACAATATACTTGACATAAATTTCCTAACTATCCTACATGTATTAAGAATTACAGCTTTTTGCATTTCTATATAGGTATTCTTATGCAATTCTAATTTCTTAAGACTATCATGCAAAGTTTTGGGTATTAAACCAGTCGAGGATACGATGACAGGAACAATATCTATTTTATCGAGGTGCCACATCTGCTTGATCTCAATAGCAAGGTCTGTGTATTTGGACTTTTTCTCCTGGAACTTATTCAGCACGTTGTTATTATTCGGTATGGCGACATCCACCAGCATTGCTGTTTTGGCTCTCTTATCATACACCACTATGTCCGGCCTATTATTCGTCACCATTCTGTCAGTGATAATAGGCCTATCGTAGTATAATCTGATAGAGTCATTTTCCAATACGGACGCCGGTTGATACTTGTAATATGGCTGGAATGTATTCAGAAGTCCGTACTTGTGTGCAAGTTTCTGATGGATAATGTTGCACACTTGATTATGCCTGTGAAGATAGTCTGTATTGGCCAGTTGTTCACATCCGGACGTAATATGCTGTATAGTCTCCGATCTTATATGGCATTTTCTGCACCTATCTGTTTGTAATGTTCCGTCCTTCATAATAAATTTTTGTAGTTGTTTGTAGCGATCACTTGGTCTTGGATGGCCATAAGGAATCCTCTGTTTCCGCGAATAATTCTCCTTTCATCAACCATTTGTTGGAGGCTTCTTTGTCGATGTGTGGTTGATTAATCTGATGGTGATGTCGTCCATGCAATTCCTTTCTTGACCATTGCTTTTGTTTTCAATATCTGATAGGAATGGTAGATTCAGCAGGTCATCTCTGGTAGCAAGATTTAGAGGTGTATATCCCTTATCAGCCAACGATACCGTTCTATGTAGGTCAGAAGTGAGAGCTTTTTCTGAGAAGAATTCTCTGAGATTTTTATCTGTTCGGTGTGTAAATTGACTACATCTATCAATCCGCGTCCTCCTTCTTTCCGCTTCAAAGTTGTTCGTATCACAGACGATTTTGGATGATGGTTGTTGTACTTTGTTAGCATCGTTCGGGTCTGCCTTTGAATATCATCCAGTTCTGTCTTAGTCCATCTGATTATTCCAAATGAGTAAAGTAACACTGGAATGGCGTAGGTGTTAATTGCCTTGACTAAATTCCCTGAGTTCAACATCGATTTCAGCACAGACTTCAGACGCTGACTGTATTCTGAACGAATCTTCTCCTTTGATTGTTTTTGGTCTAGCAATCTGGCTTGTTGGTATCCCAGATATTTGTATGTTTCGCCATCTCTCATGCACTGTATAATATCACCGTTTGGAAGTTGTGTTTCACCATCTATGACTTTCCCTCTTTGAATGTTCAGGGTCTTACATTTTCAATCCCGAATTTCATATGAACATCTGCCGAGAACTCACTGACAGTTTTAGCAAATCATCCAATTGCTTCTTGTTCGAAGCATATAATTTGATGTCATCCATATACAGCAGGTGGGAGATTGTATGATAATTCCTTTCTGCTTTTATCCTAAATCCGTATCCTGTTCTATTGAGCATTGAGGACAATGGGTTCATTGCCAAACAGAACCATAGTGGACTCAAAGAGTCTCCTTGAAAAATTCCACGACGTATGGGTATCTCGTCGGTTTTAATTGATTTATTGTTCATGTTGACCTGCAGAGACGTGCGCCAGTGTGTCATTGTTGTCTTCAAGAACTCTACCAGGGATGGGTGAATTTTGTATATCTGCAATACTTCAACAAGCCAAGAATGGGCGGTACTATCGAATGCCTTCAGATAATCGAGAAAAGCTGAATGAACATTGCGATGCCCTACGTGTGCCTGTTTCATTATCACAGAATCGATGATGAGTTGTTCCTTGCACCCGTGGTGTTTCTTTCTGCATCCTTTCTGCTCCCCTGCTAATATATTGTTGTCGTCAAGGTGTTGGTATATTCGATTGGATATGCATGAGGTGAGTATTTTGTAGTGTTGGCAGGCACGTGATTGGCCTATATTGAGACGGATCCTGTGTTCTATCGCTCTTAGGTAGCATATATGTTAAGGGTTGCGTTAGGAAAGTGGGTGTTTTCTTGGGATGTTGAAGAACATATGTGAGCTGTTTCGCTAGGGCTCCATGGAGCTTATCAAACTTCTTGTACCAGTAGTTGTGGATATTATCTATACCTATGGCCTTCCAATTGTTGGTCGCTCGAACTACTGTTGTGATTTCTTCCTCCGTTATTCCATCGAAGTCCATATGTCTGATATCGAGGCGTTCTTTTTCATTCGTGATCCATTCCGCATCTCTATTGTGTTCTTTGGGGTTCGACCATAGTGATGACCAATAGTCGGTCAAGCACTGTGCTTCAGGTACTTCTCTGTTATTGTTGGTCGCAGTTTTGTTATTTCCCTTATGAAAATTGGCTGCGTTTTGGAGGAACCTTTGGTTTTGGTGTTTCCTTTCAGTACACTTGACGTATCTTGAAAGCCTCTTTGCTTTTGTTTGGAGTTTCTGTTTCAAAGTGTCCATATACACGTCGATGTGTTGTTTGTGATCAGGGTGTTTTGTGTTCGTACCAATTTTCCTATAAATTTTGCGTATATGTGATTTCAAGCGCCTTGAGGGTTTTCTGTTTCTCAGGAATTCTGTGAGGCGACCGATTATTATTATTATTTCTTATCGTGTCATAAGAGGTTATTATTCGATTTCTCAATTATTCTACAGTGTTCACTGGAGTTGTATAAACTAAACTTTTGAGATATCCCCATAAGAAAAAGTCTAAGCTATTTAAGTCTGAGGACCTAGGGGCCATGGTTCTGGCCCACCCTAACCTATCTACCGGTTCTTGAATGTATTATTCAAGACTTCCTAGATTCTCCACTAAAATGTGCTGGTTCCCCATCATGCATGAACCACATTATGTTTCTCACCAAAAGTGGCACATCCTCGAGCAATAAAAGTAACTCCTCCTCAAGAAATTGCCGATAAGCGGGACCGCTTAGTCTGTTAGGCAAAAAAAATGGCCCAATACAGTTCTCGAAAAGTTAGCTTCGCCTGTGATTAGAATGAGCATTTTCTCTTATTTTATCTAAGAACCATCGGCAGAAATGCAGTCTTGAAGGAAAATCTCAAGGAAGTAGAGTTTGGACGCGTTGAATATGAAACGGGTACAATAAAAAGTCGTGGAGAATCCTCCAAACTAGAACATGTGAAATATTCAACTGATTTCCAATTTTTCTTGTACTCACATGAGGATTCAAATCAACACAATTCAAAACTGCTTCCTCAATATCTGGAGTTCTCAAAGTTTAAGTTGCACTTTTTAAATGATTATTTGCAGTAAAAGTACCAGTTTCCCCAACCGTCTGTGGATATTTGAAAATGTTCGCCTGTCTAGTGTTACTCGATTTGGAAAGCGCACCTGATATAATCGCCTAGCTTCTGTTGTGTTTCCGTCAGCCAGACCGTACAACGGATATCAGCCAATTCGGCGTTAATAAAATTAGCCATTTTTTCTTACAGCAATAACTTCAAAGTCTTAAAACTAAACGTTAATTTAATAAACTATCCGAGCAGACACTGGTTCAACTTTAGCAACTGTCAAAATAAATAAATAATTGAAAAAATTCAAAGCCAACTACTCATTTTTTAATTAGAAGTGCTTTCAATTCAGCGAATGTATACAATCGTTTAATAATTTTTTGCTCGAGAACGGTTGGAGATACGAAAAAATTACAAGTGTCAAAAAAGTTTCTGAATTGAACGAAGATGACGAATATTGATTGTACGCTGATCAGTGACATACTGCAAAAAAGTTTGAAAAGGCAAAAGAAGACATGGTTTCGGAAAAGAAAACACCTTGTAGATTCTAGTTAAAATTTAGGACGTGTAATGATGGAGGCTGTAATAATAGCTTGCATTCCAAATTTGGGCTGAATATCTCAAAAACTCCAGAAATTTTGAAGAAAAAAACATTTTTTCCGGAAATTTCAACACCCTGTAGCTCCATAACGAAGCTTTTGCGGACCTAGGTTTATATGAACTTTTTTTCGTAAAATTGCACGTAGATCACCCCCTCATGTTGTGACACACTATTATGTAACACCCTGTAAAAGTAATGTATTTGTACTTTGTTATACACCACCTATCACTTTTTCAATTCTATGTTACGCCTATGATTTTCTATAGGAATTAAACAAAGAACAAATCTACATTATCACTTCGGACTTGGACCATCTATCTACTATGTATTGAAACGGAATTTTTCCTTCATTGAATTTGTCTGGATTATCATATTACATGGCATAACATGTGAAATCGAGCCACTCAGAATATTTTAATGGTCACTTCTTAGAATAAGGGAAACATACAATCAAGAACTTTCAAAAACTAGAAAATTCTTGTCAACTCAACCATGAATTATGTGGCGCCTGTTGACCCCACACTTTGCAAGAACCATATGTATTTCAAAAGATACTTTGTCCAGGTCAATTCAGTGAGTGTCATATATAGGCCATAGTTATATTGTTATCAAAACAAAGTTTGCTTCTATTTTGTCTTTTTACAATAGTAAAATAATATTAGAACATCGAGAAATTTTTTTATTATCCATTTAAAAGGAAAATCCATTACTGGAAGCCATCAACTAGGGCTTTTTATGATGTCATAAACCAAGAAAATTCGACGTAAACATAGGTCAGAAAATGCTTCATTTCAATTTAATACAGGAGTCATCTACCACAATTTACATTTCTAAACAAACCAATTGTTTGTTAAAGTATACAGGGTAATACAATTTCATGGATAATGCTCCTTCAAATTTTTCTTGGTGCACTTCAAGAAAAATATCACCCTCTATGAATACTTTCATGTTTAGCTTGTCTAGTAATTAAATAATTTTCGAAACCCACGTTATCGCTTAAATGAATTAATTTCTGACGTTTGCTCACAGAAACATTTCGTTTTAAAGTCGCAAGGATTCACATCCTTATTTTATGACATTATTATGAAACATATTGTGTAAATATAAGTCAGAAACTCTTTAGGTGTGGTTGCGAATCCATTAAGGATGTTGAATGGTGTGCCATTGGCACCAGCTTTCAATTAAAAATCAAAAACTTGAAAGAAATATGGTGTGGAAGTCCTAAATTAATTCTATGTATATACACTCATGCATTTGCAGTTTAAATTCAAAATACCTTGAAAATTTATTTGTTGATCAACATCCAACACCTACAAGGTACAAGTACCATCAACAAAAAAGTGAATACCAGTCAAAAGACACTTCACAATTTATACAAAAACATTTAAATATAAGTAAACAAATAACAAAAATTATTTTAGGAGGAAACATTGTCATCATCTTTGTATTCTCTTCATTTTCCTTTCCATCTTTCTTTGTTTCTTTTCATCCACTTCCTGTTGAGGAGCACCTGGCTGGAAAAAGTATGGTCCCAAAATATTTTTCCATAATATCCAGAATCCCCTTGCTGGTGCACAAAGCCATAACAACCAAAAGTAACTAGAGATAGCTGAAGATAATACCTGACAACCAGCGGTGAGAATTATAATATCTTTAATATGCCTGCAAAGATGGTAGAGTTAAAACGTCAGCAAAATTTCCAAAATTAACATTTCCTACAAAATTCCATAAAGATATATTTGACTCACTCTGCTATTCCTCCTTCCATATTCAAATCCACCCCACTATCTAAAAGTTGTCCAGTTTCGGAATATTTAGCTCTAGACATATATACCATGAACTGGTATGCTCCTATATACACTGCACATGAAAAAATATACAGTAACTGAAAAAGTTGAATAGATTAAAAGAGTTCCCTAGAGAGTAATACAAATTAAACTGAAAATATCACTTTTAATATGTAATCAATAAATTCATATCATACCATTTAATTTGTTGTTTCAATGGAAAACTGAATTTAAATATTCATCGACATTTTCAGATATATTTCTAATAAGATCAGATACTAAATGAAAATTGTCGGTGATTATGCAAAACCGAAAAATTTGCGATTTTCAGATTTTAAGTAATTTCAACGCATCTAGTGGCAAAGCCACGTATAAAACAACAGACGTATACTGCATTGGGAATTTTTGTGATTTTTATATTCACATTGAATAAAATTATTATTATTATTATATACTGTCATAATTCATGACAAAACAAAAGCTCGTATCAAGAGCCACTGTGCAAAACCTCGTATGCACCAGTTACGCGTAGACATCCAAGGAGTGTGTGTAACTCATCAAGTAAGTAGTTCATTATTATTCTATTTTATGCTTTTTATTTTATTTTGGCACTGAATACTAAAACAAAGAATACTAACTTATTTTCAATGCAAACGATCAAATATACTTTTAAATTTAAGCTCAAAAGTTTTTAAAACCTAAATTAATTAAATTAATTAAACTGGATACACTGAGTGAAAAATTATTGAAAAAAGACTCAAAATAAAATGTGAAAAGTTCAAGAATCTGCAAGACTTGAAATCCGATTTAGATAGAGTCTTTTGGGAGTATTATGAAAACATTCCCCATTTTGAATAAAATTATTTATTAATGTATTATTGAAAGAATTTTCATTTTAAAATTTTAAGTTTTTAAGTTAAAACATTTGTCGCGGTGCTGTTTCGAATATTGTTTTTGTTCCTGTTTTTGACTCTGTTTTTTTTTCAAGTTCCTAATGTTAATAAATCAAATTGAAAACATTGAAATAGTTTTCATTTTCTCATAAAAATAAAACTTTGGTGCAGTACAATTTGAATTGAGTAAAAACACAGACAAATGTTGAAGGAAAGGACGAAGGAATCCAGGGTGCAAAAAAAACGATATTGGCTATACGTGGGCAAAATTCAAGGCACAGAAACCAAGGAAGAAAATATAAAAAACTGGCTACAAGACGTTGAGGACTGGAATCAAATAGTGGTGAAAAAGCTAACCACAAAAGGCATAACTCTGCTTTCAGTGTAGGGTTACCCACAGAAACAGCATACAGGAAGGTATTCGACCATTCATATTGGCCACAAGGTGTCCTACTGAGGGAGTTCACCTTTTCTCCCAAGTTTTTCGAGAACAAAAGTAGCTCAACACATATACACATGCAGATGAAACCATCTCACTCAATGTCGGAAATCGAATATGATGCAAGCAGTATTCTCCAGATAAGTTTTATGCATTATAATGTGGAATCAGTAAGAAATAAGTTTCACATTGTGGAAGCATTTTATTGGAATTCTCACCTAGTATTGTTGTTTTATCTGAACATTGGCTATCGGTGGAGGAAATTAACTCTTTCAGTATTCGTGAAATCCAGATCAGTTCTTACAGTGCCAGATGTGAACACAGAGGCGGAGGTACAATGATTCTACTAAGGAGAAGCTTGAGGTTTGAATCTACTTATGTATTCTCTATATATATTGAAAAGTGTATTGAACTATCGTGTGTGCTGTATATAATATATATATATATATATATATATATATATATATATATATATATATATATATATATATATATATATATATATATATATATATATATATATATATATATATATATATATATATATATATATATATATATATGACAAATATAAACTTTATTTTGATAAAACAATTCTGTGCAACAGAGCTGTAAAACACAATAGACCAGATATCGTTCTTATTGATAAACAGAATCAAATAACATATATAATTGATATTGCTATACCCGACACACATAATATACAAAATAAATACAATGAAAAAATTTCTAAATATATGATGCTTGGCGACGAGATTAAAAAATGTGGAAAATGAAGAAAATATTTATTCTACCGATTATTATTTCTACAACAGGCGTTATTCCTAGAAATCTTCACAAAAGTATTGAGATTTTGGGTCTGAAGAAAAATTTGTTTGAACAGTTACAAAAGATAACAGTCATCAAATCTTGTAATATTCTTCGTAGGTTTCTTTCCGAAAATAATAATGAGGTAGAGTCATAGGTTTTCTCTTTAGTTTATACTGCTCAGAATCTCATTTCATATATTATTTATTTGTTTATATAAATGTAATATAATTAACTGACAATTTTGTCATATTTATATTCAGAGCAGTATTCTATTCGATCGTTCACCACTTCACACAAAGGAAACTATTAATGAGTAACATTCAGTGTTACTTGACTAAGGTCCGTACACTGGATTTTCCGGGAGAAAGCCTCTGACACTACTCGTTGGTACATTGATATCATTGTCTGATGATGCTATAGTATGTATATATTCTGGTAGATTGATATATTCTCATAACATTTAACGTTATCCTAATATATAATTACTCCAGGATATGTTTTGATTATAATCATTGCCTGGCAATGGTATTAATTACCGGGTGGTGGATTTATATTTTTCATGAAATCAGTTTGATTGCATGAACAAATATATGGGCAACTCGTCGGGGTAAAACCCTATATATATATATATATATATATATATATATATATATATATATATATATATATATATATATATATATATATATATATATATATATATATATATATATTATAATAGTCTATCGATCACGTTCTGGTGCTTTTGTTCCTTTTGCGAGGCTCTGGAGTCTGCACTATAATGCACTATAATGCACTATAATGCACTATAATATATATATATATATATATATATATATATATATATATATATATATATATATATATATATATATATATATATATTATAATAGTCTATCGATCACGTTCTGGTGCTTTTGTTCCTTTTTGCGAGGCTCTGGAGTCTGCACTTAGGCGGTTGGACATAGGCAGGGATATTGTAGTAGCTGGGGACTTTAATGTACGTTTCAATACTAACCAAGAGGAGGCCACAGTCCTTTGTGACCTTTTTCGTATGTATGGCTTAATGATGAAAATTTTCGCTCCTACACGGGGGCCTAACTGTCTGGACAATGTATTTGTTAATTTTAGCGTGGTTGATGCCAGAACGGTTGAGGCAGGTCTTTCTGATCATGCTGGTCAACTAGTTTGTTTCAATGTTAGGGCCTCGAAAGAACCAATTGAGTTTGATAGAAAACGATTTAGACCTGTTACACAGGATTACTTGATTTCTATAATAATGTTGAACTGATTGATTGGAGTTGTATCTGATAAAAATGTTTCCGTGGATTTTAAGTTTGAGAAATTAATTGATTTTTGGGCACTGCTTTCTTGAAATCATTCCCTGAAAAAACCTACAAAAGTAGGGCTGATAAACCTAATAAGGTGGAATGGTTTGATGATAGTCTGAAGCATATGAGGGACATGCTGAGCTTTTTGAGGGAGGTATGTAACCAGTTTGATTCTTTAGAAAATAGAGAGCTATATAAGTCAAACAAAAAACGCTATCAACAAGCTATCCAGCATAAAAAGTTCATTGCAAATGAAAACATGATTAAATCGGTAAAGAAACCTGTAAAATGTATGTGGGACATAATTAATAGTAATAGAGGACGATACAAAGACCAATCTAATGCGTCTGTGGGTATTAATCCTAATCACTTCAACAATTACTTTTCAATATCAAATATACCAAGTACTGATAAAAATCCACTTGACAATTTAAAGGGGTCGTTACCTCCTTCAAATGAGTTCTCGTTCAAAGAGGTCTCGTATAATGAAGTACTGGATATAATAAATAATTTGAAGAATAGTAATAGTAAGAATATCTATGGTTTCTCGGTAAAGATTATCAAGACCATTAAGAATTTGATTATTGTACCTTTGACAAAGCTTATAAACCAATGTTTGCAACTCGGTGTGTTTCCAAACTGTATAAAGGCAGCTGTGGTTATTCCAATACATAAAAAGGGAAAAAACAGACATCTCTAATTATTGTCCGATTTCTTTATTGCCTATTTTGTCTAAGATCCTGGAGAGGTGTATGGCGGACCAGATAGCACATTATTTCGAAGACAATGAAATCTTTATCAGTGGCCAGTTCGGTTTCAGACGTGGTAGGAGTACTAATCAGGGAGTCCAGCGGTTGGTGTCAGATGTGCTGAATACATTCGAGAATCGAAAGTATAGACTTACGAAGTTTTGTGATTCCAGTAAGGCGTTTGATTGCGTGACCCATTCTGTCCTTCTTGACAAGTGTCGTCTGTATGGTTTCGGCGTGGAGAGCGTCCGTCTGTTGGAGTCTTATTTGAACAATAGAACTCAGATTGTGAAAGTTAACTGCGTGTCATCTGTGATGATAGTCCTGGATGTAGGTGTACCGCAAGGATCGGTCTTAGGACCGATTCTATTTCTGATAGAGGCGGATTATACCATCTTCGCGGATGATGCGGGGTTCACATCAGAAGGAGACTCAGTGGAGGTGGTGGAAGAGAAAGCGCAAAGAGTAGAGCAGAGAGCTATTGACTGGAAAAACACGGAGAGTGTCAAGTTTTTGGGTATTTACCTGGATTCAACTATTAAGTGGGACAAACACATTGAGTATGTCTCTGGTAGGTTGAGTAGTTGTGTATTCTTGATGAGAAACCTGGTTTCGTGCGTGATTACGAGCACTTTAGTATCGGCATACTATGCACTCTTCCATTCAGTGATGACCTATGGAACGATTGTTTGGGGGCATGCTGCTGGATCGGATCGTGTTTTGTTCTACAGAGGAAGACCGTGAGAATCTTAGGGGGCCTTGACTACAGGGAAGTTTCTGAAGTTGGAAATATTAACTTTCCCTTCTGCCTTCATACTTGAATGCGTACTATACGTAAGCCAATGAAATGAAATTTCCGACGCATAGATCATTACATTCGTAACCTACACGCAGAGGAGACGATCTCCTTGTTTCATATTGCCGATTGAATAAGTGCCAGAGAGGTTTCGAATTCATTTCCATAAAGCTTTTCAACAAATTGCCTCTTTCCGTGCGCACTCTACCTTTGCTAGATTTCAATAGGGCAGCGAAGAATATCCTGTGTAAATGTGCCTATTATTGTGTGAGTGAATTTCTTGAGGATGACCTGACCCGTCTCACTCCATGATTTTTATATTGTATTGTATTGTTGGCCTCAATCCATGATCGTCATATTGTATTGTTTATGTGTATATATATCTTAATTTTATTTTAATATTCTGATTGTATTTGAGTGTAATATGACAACTGTAAATACTTATATTCCGTATTTAGCAGGAATAAATCTATCTATCTATCTATCTACGTAACAGCTAAAAAACTAGAATCGAATATCAAAACCTCTTATGAGTAAAAAATAGTGGTAATCCTGCTGTTTACGCTGCCCGCACTCGCTTCGTGTACACCGAGTCGACGAGGAATGTTTCCAAACGATTTGAAATTTAAGGCAGTGTTGCCACGATTTATCTCACGTCGGAGATTTGAGTACCTATCGTTAAAAATGAAATAGCAAAGGATAAGATGTATTATTGAAGTGGAACCTATAGGTAAACACTCCTAATCGGGGCGTAACTTCTCGGGAGCGGAAGGGCCATATGTGACTCGTAATTTTTCGCAAATGCTTATTATCTTAATAAACAGATACATATTTTGAGTTCGTTTGGACAGGGTAGTGCGGTATAGCAAAAGATGTTTTCGAAATCTTAAGAGTTTCCAAAATATTTATAAGATATTCGAATCTGCCCTCACATTTCAGTAATTCAATAAAGTTCAATATGACGGATGAAATTGAGGGAAAATATTTCCCTTTGTTTGGCATAAATTTTTGACAATCTGAGTGCAGGATCTGTATGCTCCAGATTTTTTTTGTAAGCTAGAACCTTTACTATTTAGCTCATATAACAGGGTAATAAATTGAGAATTGTACACTGTACAAAATTTTCTTTTCATTCATTTGGAGGTTGCGACTAACAACGTCTCAGTTCTATTGATTCATTAGTATTCATACATCCAATAAGTTATTTCTGATGTGGTTTTCGAGTTATTCACGAATTTTGATAACTTCCTGATTTCATCCATACTCGATTTCTCGGTGTTCTCCATAATCCAATAGAAATTAAAGCATTCATTAAATTATTTTGCGCATTGCTATTACATGATTTTCAATGTTCTATGGTTTTGAAAGCTACATCTCCTTTTCAACCGACTTCAACAATAATTCAAAAAAGGAGGTGGCTGACGTGAGTCAGTAGAGATACTGACTCCCACGCCGAGGGACCGGGTGCAAATCCCAGGTTAGATATAGTTGTAGTATGAATGTTGGTGTGTTTTCCCAGAGTCGGGAACATAACCGATAGGTTGAGTCTATAACTTCCGAAGCTAGATAACCTATAATCCTAAGAGGTGGCAGTTATCATTGCATGCTCTAAGTGAGTGGTTCGCAGTCCACTACCACTGTAGGTTCATAAAACAAACAGAAGGTTCATAGAACAAACAGAAGGTTCAGTGAACAAACAGAAGGTTCATAGAACAAACAGAAGGTTCATAGAATAAACAGAAGGTTCATAGAACACAAAGGGAGGATCTCCATTTGTGGGAAGTTTCTTTTGCATAACAAGTTGGGGTAAAATTGAGCAGCAACATTTCTGTCTGTATTGACATAAAAATAGTAGTAGGAATTCTTGTTAAAGCCCATTGCATTGGCTGGGAAGATGTTTACCGCAGCTAGAGGTTAGGTTAGATTTTCACCTTTGTCTTCGTGAAGAAATCGGGAAATCATGGAGTGCAAGATGACAATGAGAGAAAGAAGCTACTAAGCAGAAAAATTTTCAGTACTCTCTTTGTATACACGACACTAACACACCATAAACAGACAAGCTATAGCTAGTGAAATAGCGACAGGAAACGAGTTTTTTCCATCGGTTTTTCACTCGTTCACTGAATCATAAGCAAGATAGTATGGTTCCCTGTAACATTTCCTGTGCTCACACTTTAGGGGCAATCGTAGGAGGCATGATGCAAGTTTAGATGCTTAAGGAACGGTCATGATAATTAAGGAACGGTCATGGTCTGTTTTTTCTGCTGGTATTCTATATCTTCGCTTGTTTTTACGATTGTGTTTTTCTAACACACACCAAAATTATAGCTATAAGCATTTATTGTAAATACAATTATTCGACTTTCTGTGTAATTGCCTATATGCTCTTTGAAATGTATACGAATCAATGTGAATATAATGTCTCTGGTCTTTATAATACTCTCACGAATTTGATTATTCTGCATGATTTCCTGAACGTCAACAATATTCGTTCTAGATATGATAAATCCTAAAATAAAATAATTAACAAATTCCAAATCACTTGAATAAATCGCTCGTCTACTTAAGTAAAGCTCAAATCGCATATGATGTTTATCCAACACAAGTATTGAACAAACTGAAGAGTGAGACGACAGAGATCAAACATTTATTCTCTTATACGAAGTGAAATTCAAATGAACTTCAGGTACGGGATCTGGCAACACTGGTTTGAAATTCAAATCGTTCGAAACATTTCTCGTCGACTCGGTACACGGTACGCGTGTGAGCAGCGTAAACAACAGGATTACCAAAATAGTATTTTATGCTTGAAATACATAACTTAAGCTGAATTAATTCCCAATTCTATGAAATCTTCTTGTATTTATCAATAGTATCCAAAATAATCGACTAGGTTGTGTCATAAACCAACCGTTATAGTTTTTCTCGTTTCCCTAAAGTTGATGGATAAGCTTATACGTGGGTTTGCATAATCACCGACGATATATTAGTAAGGATTACAAATATAAACTTACAATGCTTATGGATGAGTTATAGAAGACTAATATGATAAGTGAAAATGCATTAGCCCCTATAGCCATATTCCTGTAAAAATTCAAGGTAGAAATATTTTCTTCCACTATCTGTTTAGCACCTTTAGTGCCTTGTTTTCCTTTTTGGGGGGCCTAAAAACATTATCCATAAATTGTAACAGTATGTTGTGTATAGGAATACTAACCATTTTCACCCTGTGTACTGATGAAGTTCGAACTTCAAAGAAATCAAGATAAAGCCAACATTGAATTTAATTAAGATTGACTACTTTCCCCAGTCCAATCCAAATTTTAAATTTATATTCCACGTTGGAGGTTAGACCAGAGATCCAAGAAAACAAGCTATTTGATGTCTGGGTGACGAGTTCATATTGCAGTGTTACCAACACCACAATCAATTATTGAGGTTAGTCTAAATATTCTTTGCTTGTTTGCTTGCATCTTTTAACATGGTGCTCGGGAACTTAGCCCATTTACACAACTGGACCTACAGTTTATAGTGGATTCTGAACCACTCTCCTAGACCGTGCAATGATAACTGCCACCGCAAGGATTACAAGTTATCTGGTCGTCGGAAGTTTATGCCCTCTTTAGGCGACTCTTTCAAATTCAGCACTTTTTGTTCAAGGACAACATCCATAATCTGACCCCGGATTCGAACCAGGAGCCTCGACTTAGTAGTCTAAACATATATACATATTTGAATCTAGGACAAGACAAAGATGTCTATGGTCTATGGACAAGAACAACACCCAGAATTTTTTAAACCCAGACCATCCGATCAAGTCTGTCCATCAACTAACTTACCTACAGAGATGACCAGCGCAGAAACGTACACCTAAATATCCCTTGAAATGTTAATAAATTATAGAATTAATTCGAATCAAATGGAATGAGTTTGAATTTTCTCGAATCCTGTTCAGTTCCAAAGTGATTTTTTTAGTGTGAGCATACTTATTGCAACAGAGTACGTACGTTTTACTAGAGCTTAATGGAAACTACACACAAGTATCTTTCTTCTGTTTTATTTGAGGAAATAACATTCAAATATTTTTGAAATTAAAAAAAAGTAAAAACAATTTTTCGAAAATATACCTACAAAACAACAATTAATAGATTATTTCGGTATTTATTCAAATCATACCACTGTCACGCAGCCAATGTCCGTAGCAGAAGTATTCGCAGCCCCCCCTAACTTTTCCTCAAATTGCAGGTTAGGCCGCATTGGATTATACGCACTCAATTTTTCGAATTGGTGAACGACGTTAATTTTTAAGAAGATACTGTTTGAATAATTAAAAATATTTTATCTATTAAAAATATCCATTCTCAGAAATTCTGCGCATTTCATTTTATGCTGATGGGAAATATTCATACACTCATTTTCCAAACGAAAAACTGATTCAATATTATCAGCTATTATTTTTATGAGGCAATAATATTTTTCTTTCTTCGATTGTATTGAATTATTGCATTCTTTTAGATATTCGAAAATATTTGTTATTTCTTTAATTGGCTGTTCCATTCCACATACTGAATCAAATATTTTCAAATAAGCTATATTGTTCTTCAGTTTATATATTGTATTAATATCACTAGAATAATTTTTGCTGAATGTGTATAATGTTTCCTGTAATTTTCTCAATTTTATAAGCTTCTCCAATTGCTTTGAAGTTTCCTGCAGAATGCCTGTATTTGCAGCAAATTTAATTTCTCCTTGAGTATATCTTTATATAATAATGCTTCATTGCTTTTGATTGTATCAAAAACAATTTTATTTTTCAAACATGCTTGTAGATAAGTATTGTACAAGATATCTAATTTTAATACTCCTTTTGTGTTTTGAATGGAATAGTATGCAACTTCAGGCATTTTCAAACCAAAAATCAATATTATTTATTCAATTCATCCCTCAAACATGATTACATAAGACACTATGAGATAAGATAATAATTTTCAACTTCACTGTCAATATATTGCATGTTCTTTTGTGTCACGTTAAAGCTTTGAAAACTGTGAAACTACTAATGTTAAATATTCCTAATCTCAAATATTTCCAACGAACATGGTATAGATGTAGAATGCCCAAAAATTCTTGCTATTGTTGTTGTGGTTACACATTGAACTCACCTTAGCTATAGAATTGCAAGATCATATTTCATATTAGATACATTATATTCAATACTTTCATTCTTCTATGGTTGGGCGTTCGTTGGCCCCTATTTGAGTTTTATAATATAAATTTGTTTCTGTTTAAAAGCCGAAAGTTAATTTTAAGGCTTGATTAAGTGTAAAACTTAAAATGGTTCTGAAGAAAATGATAGTAGAATGATGATATTCAATTTCTTAAGTTCCGAAGAGAGCCTTTGGTTAGGAAAAACTTGTTATTGGCCTCCCTAAAAACCCATTCCAAACATGGATTATGACTACCAATTTCTTCATGTTAAGAAAGAAGACTTTCATAATAGGTGTTGTGGTGGTAGAATATGGTGTATTAAAGATATATGTGGTATAATATGTGCAATTTTGACATGGCTCTTAATATTTTATGCAGAGTTTGTGGTCATGTCTGTCATCCTTATTCCGAACTCTTATTCCTTCTACAGTATATTAAATACTGTTATATTCCAATGTTTGGCATTTTTAGCGTTTACATCACATTTGAAAACAATGTTTACTGATCCGGTAAGTAAGTGTGAAGTCTTCATAACAAGAATTGTCTGGGCTGATAATATAGAGAATATTTAAAGGAGAGGCTATGCCAATTTTCTTTTATTGTTTTGAACAAATTCTCATTTGAAGTTCATTCATTTTCAAAGTAGTCTCATATTCTGTGACATGGTTAACTGTTCTCTTTTCTTAAGCACTAATTTTCATGTTTTTCAGGGGGCAGTTCCAAAAGGTAATGCCACTAAGGAAATGATCCGACAAATGGGCTTTCGAGAAGGCCAAGTGATATTTAAGTGCCCTAAATGTTGCAGCATCAAACCTGATAGAGCACATCATTGTTCAGTGTGCCAGAGGTATTTATACACTACTTTCATAATCGAAATATGTATTTGCCAAAATTTTGAGTCAGAGAACCAAGTTCTCTAAAAAGTAAATTCTACATTTTTGAAATATAAATATTTGGTAATCCTGTCTTGGTGACGACTTCAGAGCACCCAAAACGAGTTGATCAGCTGTTTGCCGAATGCATTTGAATTTTATACAATGTCATATTACGAACAAAATAATATTTGGACGCACTTGTTTGTCAGTATGCGAACACAATATTTGAACCCTCTTGTCTCTAGTAGACCGTTCTTCTTTTCTAGTTTCTAGTCAATAAATAAGATACTACTTCTCTTATGTCATATTGTTAATGCCATAAAAAAAAGTTTTATGCCCAGTATCCAAATCTGAAATCGTTTTTCCCCGGAAGAAAAAGCAACAAAATTTGTTATACGACGTACGCCTCAAAACGATGCAAGAAAGAGATAGAAGTACTCACTATCTCTCTTGTTCATAACTGAGACCGAAATTCAAATGGGAATATTTCTAAACCTAACCTAACCTAAATTTATCTGAAACCTAACCTACTAACCTATTCAATTCAAAATTATAAATTTAAATTAGGTTTGAGGTGCGGTTAGGTTAGTTAGGTTTGGTCTGACGAGATTTCCATTTGAATATCCCTCTCTGTTATGACGGGAGATGGCGAGTACATCACTATTGTCGGGATCATGTCACGTAGTTCTTGGATTGTATATGTGTGAAATTGTTGCCTAATATTTAGGTTGTAGGTATACTAGATGATTTTACTTTGCTGTTTGCTGATACATTTCATGTTGTGTTTCTCAGTAATGATTTGAATACCGTTACACTGCCAAATTATTACTCTATACGGTAAGATCAGCTACGCTGTTTTCTATTTTTAAGTAAGTAATGGTGAAAACGTTAATTGATCAAATATTGAATCGAGAACATTTTTGGGAAAGTATGGACAGCTATTATAAATTAAAACTGAAATTTTCTTATTTTGTTGAATTGTTGTAGACATATTGGAAATGGATTATCATGCTATATTCTTTAATTATAATTTCTTAGAAATAGAGATAATGAAATGACGCTTATGATTCCAATGGTAACACGAGAATAATTCCAATAAAAAAATGGAAAATACTCAGCTGTTAATTATGAAAGATGTTATAAACCTTGGAAAAACAGAAAATGCACAGAATAATACCCAAATAAAAATAAATAAAAAATATTATTCCACAGCATCAGATTGGAACTTCCAAGGAAATGAGTGTGAGTTCGGGAGAGTTTCAGGGAAGGATGAAAGAAAAGAGAGTCCGGATATTTCTTTCTAGAGTTAAATATACTGCGACTGAAGATATCATAAAGCAGCACATTGTACAAAGATTAAATCTAAATAGTAAGGAGGAAGTCATAGTTAAAAATACGAAACTTACGACAAAGTTAAAGACAACAAATGTTTTCAAATAGGTGTATAATTTCAATTTAAGGATACCATATATGAGAACAGTTTCTGGCCTACAGGTTGCCAAGGGCAACCTTAGCTGAAAAAAGAAATCAAAGTTCTCAAGGGGGCTGACAACGATAAATCTTCTATTAGCATCTTGAATGTTAATATACAGTCCCTACAAGGTAAGGTGCATGACTTAAATCTCTCATTAAAAATCATCAGCCAGACATAGTTTGTATAACAGAGCATTGGATAGTTGAACGTAGTAAACCCATTCTTGAAAACTGCACATAGACAGCTACATTTTGGTTGATATCTTCAATAGATCTACAAAACAACATGGAGGTTCATTAATTCTAGTGAAAAACACATTGAAATTTTGTCAAGTTACACTGTTAGATTTCTTAAAAGAAAAATTGATGGGGAGATATCAGTAGTGGATATTCCAAATGAAAAATTAATAGTATTATGTGTTTATAGAACTCATAACATAACCAAGTTCATACAGAAGATAGATGAATCTCTCACTGTCATTACAGATTGCAAGCAATATAGAAATTACAAAATTGCTGTGGCAGGCGATTTTAATGTTGATATTCTTGAAAATACAAGGGAATCGAAAGAATTGAAAAACATATTTGGATCTTATAATTGTAAAAGCACTCTATTTGAACCTTCACGAATAACTCAAAATAGTTTCACATGTATTGACAACATTTTCTGTAATTTTGATGTGTAGTACATCTACAATAAATCTGCATCTAGGAGATCATCTGGGCCAATACATCTGAGAATAAAAATCATTCAAAACCTACTCATAAAATAAAAATACGTAATTATACCACTGAGGGCATTCACAGTGTAATTCAAAGGATGGGTAACACTGATTGGAACTCTATTTTAATTGGTAAATCAGCGGAAGAATCTGACAACCACTTTTCAATGAACTGAAACATTGGTTCGACGTTTATATTCCAGAACGAAAAAAAAGCTATTAATAATAATAAGTATCCTATATTCGATTCTGATCAAGTAAAACAAATAAGAAACACACTGGATCGATATAATATTTAAAGTCACTCGCTCAAATGGAGCTTATATAGCATATAAAAAATGCAAGGAAATCCTTTGTCAAAAAATCGAATTCGGTAAGAAACAACACCATCTTGGCCTCATACAAGAATCGGATAACAAAATAAAGACAGTTGGAATATTATAAAGAGGTAACTAAGCCAGTAAATGCAACAAGTACGAATCTTTCAGCAGACGAATTAAATGATTTTTTGCTAATGTTGGAGAGAAGGTCAACACCAGCATGGGCCCACAAACGAACAAACGAGTGATAAAGCGATGCAATTGCTAGAAAAAAGTCTGCCAAAAACAGATTTAACATTCACTCTACATCTGACATCCGCTTTTGAAGTGAGTAATATAATATCCCGCATGAAGAGTAAAAATACACAAGACATATATGGAATGTCAACAAAATTTGTTAAATCTATCCAAAAAGTGCTTATTCATCCATTAGCAGTAATATTCAATAAGTGCCTTGATGAGGGGTTTTTTCCAGAACATCTTAAAAAAGCAAGAGTTGTACCTATCTTCAAGAAAGGTGACCCTGATGATCCTTCTAACTATAGGCCTGTGTCTGTGTTGCCAGTGTTTTCGAAGATTTTAGAGACACTTATCAAAACCAGACTGACTTCCTACTTAGAATCGAACAATTTAATGAATAATCAATAACACGGATTTAGGCATGGAAGATCGTCAACAACTGTTCTTGACTGCATTTGACTCGATAAATCATGGATTGCTAATGAGAAAGTAAAGGTATTATGGAATTTGTGGAACATCTCTTCGTCTCATGCATACATGTCAAATTTGGAGTTCCCCAAGGTTGTCTTGGGAGCATTGTTTTCATTTTATTCATAAACGATATGAACATAACCATCAATGGTAGCCATGGTTCTGCATCAACATTTTGTTTGCTGATGACACCACCTACAGCTTGAGGGCCACAAAAATCAAAAGAATAGAGGATGAGGTGATAAACATGTCTGACAACTGGTTTAAGAGTAATATGCTACATATTAATGATGACAAAACACAATATATCAGGTTTGGAGTTCCCCTAACGAAATATCAAGCCTAAAATTTCTCGGAGTGTATATAGACTCAAAGTTAAACTGGGAAACTCATAGATAAAACGGCGAGCAAGCTAACAGCAGCACTCTTTTCCTTAAGAACACTAAAAATAAGTTCATTAGAAGTTGTACTTACAGCCTATTTTGGGTATATTCATGATATCATTTTGTATGGCGTTCTTCTTTGGGGCACGAGCCAAAGACCTCTTTCTATTGCAGAAGAAGGCTATTCAATTATACTAGGCCTGAAACAAACAGACAGTTGCAGAGAGGCTTTTAAACAACTTAAGGTCTTGACCCTACCATCAATATATATTATGGAATGTGTGAGATATGTACATGGGCACTTACCTGAATTTGAAACAAATGGTCAATTCCATCAATTCAACACGAGGAGAAAGGGAGACCTGAGGACGACCTTTCATAGCAAAACTAAACTACAAGAGGATGTTGATTACTGGAGTCCTAAGTTATACAACTATCTGCCCATTGAAATCAAAGAAAAACATCATCTTGAATTCAGAAGAGAGATCAAAACCTACTTCTACATAGGACCATAAATGATTTGAAGGAATTTCTCTCTGAATCGGCGACGTAAACGAGGCATACTTCTATTAAATCTTTTATTAATTTTGACTTGACATGTAAATAATTGATATTTCATTTCATATATTTCATTTCATATATTTCATTTCATTTCAAAGAATATGTCAAAAATCTGACAACACTGTATAAATTTCAAGTGCATTCGGCAAACATCTGATGTACTCGTTTTGGGTGCGCAGAACTCGTCACCATACAAGACAGGATTACCAACTATTTCTCTTCGATATTTTTATTGATATTATTTCAGTTGCTTTCGTTTTTCGTTGGAAACTTCTTTTCTCATTTCAGGTGTGTGAGAAAATGGACCATCATTGTCCTTGGGTAAACAATTGTGTTGGAGAAAATAATCAAAAATACTTTGTTTTATTTACTGTGAGTACTTACAAATGAATATTTACTGAAAGTTAGAGTTTTTACTGATAATATACAATTTTTTACAGTTCTATATAGCAACGATATCTATTCATTCTTTGTTTCTGGCGGTGAACCAAATGCTGACTTGTGTACGACATGAATGGAGAGACTGTACCACATACACTCCGCCGTCTACTGTTGTGTTATTGTTGTTTCTAATTTTTGAAGCATTACTTTTTGCAATTTTTACTCTTGTAATGTTGGCTACCCAGGTAAGTAGAGTGTGGGAATGTTGGATTGGTTTAAAAAGTACTGATCAAATCAAATCAATGCATTTTTGCATGACTGATGGAAATATATCTTTCTTCGGCTCCATAAAGTGATATAAAAATATTAATGTTTTGAATTCACATAAGAATTCTGGCAGTTGATTTCCGTAACTGTCATTATCAGGAAAACCGAAAGAAATACTCAAAGAAAGCGTAACTGAAAGAAATTATCATTTCAAAATCATTTTCCAATTTTGTTTCTGTACTATCTATCGAAGTGTGACAGGTGATTTTCAAAATTGGTATACTTCGATTCGAATTCTTCTAATTTCAAAAAGAACTTCGTTTTTTATTTGCCTTTGGCTACATTTATAGCAGTAGCAAGTTAATTTGCAAGAAATGCATCCGAAACAGAAAGTTTTTCTTCTATATGACCATAATATTTAGGAAATCATACATTGTAACCTATCAATAGGAAATCTAACCTAACCTAACTTATCAATTAATACTATAGTTTCTCTACCAAGAAGACTTTCCCCACCAACTCCTGTTCTATTTTCGCAATGTACCCGCGCGAACCCTTTTCATAATGGGGACTGGGTTTTTTAATGTGAAGTGTGCAACGACTGTTTAAATGCCCCGTCTATTATAGACGTCGAAAATGATCTGTTTTCATTCAAAGTAAAATGACCTTTTTAGGCCGCTTTCTTGGAGAATAATTTTCAACACTACTTTCATCTGCAGTGCCTATTGTTGATACAGAGTAAGCATGATTCAAATCAAGATTTGAATCAGAATAAAAATCAAATAAGTTTATCAAGAAATTAGCGATTTCAATCAAAAACGAACCAACAGAACTTGTGTATCATTTCAAAATCATGAATATTATATTATATTATACATGAATTATTCATGCATAATATAACTACCATTCACCTGTGGGATTCTTCAATCCAGTCGATAAACCTTCTTGGAAAGCCTGTCTGGCTGTTTTGACCGATGCATCTACCCAAACACTTGATTTAGTGTGCCCAGCATTCACCCACGTTTCATCCAGGTAATAGGTTTTCTATTCCCTTCGCGGTAGTTTTTAATTTGTTTAAGATAGTCTCTCCTCCACAAGACTATTTCCTCTTTCTCCAATAGTAAACCATTCCTCCCCTCTTCTGGAATCTGGAATAATATTTTATGGAATGTTGTTCTTTTAAAATTTGGCAGATCAACATCACTGTTCACTTCATTCAATATTTTATCTATTGTAGGTAATGCATTTCTATGAAAAAATTGATGCACTTTCCTACTAATCAGATTTTTGTCGAAATCAGTAACACTATCCGCAGTTTTCACCCTTTTCGGGTACGTTCTCGGTTGAGAAAAAAATCATTCTCCTTATCCTCCTTTATGAGTCTGTAAACACTAGTTTTACTAACTCCCGCAATATTTGCCACTTGTTCGACGATTTCGTTGATAGGTGCAGAATCTATTTGCATTTGTCTATTATAGACTTTGAAAATGATCTGTTTTTCATTCAAAGTAAAATGACCTTTCTTAGGCCGCTTTTTCGGAGAATAATTTTAAACAGTACTTTCATCTGCAGTATCCGTAGACGACATTATACACACAATATTTTCACTTTTCAACACTCGATCAATAACACTTCCAAAACAATAATGAAAATTTAATTTTCAATCCGATGGACCGAGACCAGACTGTACAGACTGCTAACATTCGGATCCCACCCCTAAACATGATTCGGCCAATTACAGAGCTACTAAATCTTCTGGCGTCTGCTGTATTTGTTTTGACGTGGTCTCTCTTTCGGTTGCCTAGAGCATAGTCATTTCTGACAGAATATCGAATTTCTTTCAGTGCTCAATGCGTGAAGTAGAAGCTGGTAAGAATGGACATACCGATGAACGGTACTTTATCGTCTAGCAACGATTGCAATCCCCCCCCAAAGCAGTTAGTCCTCCTGTCTGGTCTTCTTATTCTTTACTTCAAAAAATCTCTACTACTTTGCCTTCTTTCTTCTTGATAGGACTGCATTCTGTGTTTGTTGATCTATGATCAGAATTCATGTTTCTTTTCATATTTCGTTATATTTCTATTACAATATGAGGTTTTTCATGTTAGGTCCTCTATCAGATTGCTTGTTTTAATTCGAAATTATTCCATATCTTTCATTTCAGGTGCAGGCCATATGGAACGACAAAACTGGAATTGAACAGTTGAAAAAAGAAGAAGCCACTTGGGCTAAAAAATCGAGATGGAAGAGTATTCAAGCTGTGTTTGGGAGGTTTTCAATTCTATGGTTTTCACCTTTTGCTAAGCCAACTTCAAGTTACAAAACTCAACATTATTTTTATTCAGTATAATTGCTCCTTATATTTGTAATTTTTGACTCTTACATATTTTGTCTTTGTGATATTTACATTCATGCATTGTAAGATTATACATATCATATAAATTAATTTTTGTTCACTTTCATGAAGAAATTGATGTCAAAGATATGTGCTATAGTCAAACAAATGAATCTTCAAGGTCAAGTTGTTGAATTAAGTCGATTTTTGATTGGCTCTTTTTTTGTATTATAGTAATTCGTCAAGGCAGCCATGGAATAATACTTGTTTGATAACTCAACCGTAACAAATTCTATGAGTCGTTCGAGTGTTAATGAAACTGCAATTGAACCGTAAGTAATCATATTTTAATCATTCATATTTATTTAATTTCGAAGTAATGCGGAAGAAATGTTCTGCAATGAAGAGCCCTGTATACATTCTTGCTTAAAATAAAGAGATATTGTTTTAGTAGATGAGTTTTTCCCTGTCACTCGTTTCATATTTGCCACAAGTTTAAAATGTAAGTAAATTTTCATTTCTGCACAAATCACTACATTGTAGCAAATATTAACAGAATGGGAGTATACTCAGAAACCCAGGCCGCTCTGCCAACCAGTATTTTGGGGAACTTTGAATTAACAGAAATTTTATTTGCGTCGAGAGCTACATTACCATCAGTAAAGATTAATGTAGTGAATCCCTTGCAAGTATCAAAATAACCTCAAAATGCGTTAGTAAATCAGCTTCAAGTAAATACCGACTGGAGTAATTGGTATCAATTTCAATCCTATACCTACGTGGACGGATAAGGAGGTAATCTTATAAGGGTTCCATGATTCCTGTTGGTTGTGGAACCCCAAAAATGATTTTTTTCGAATATACTTGTTCCCCGTATTTCAGCTAGTTCAACAATAAATGATAAACATAATTAACTTTTAATCTTTCACATCGATGTTTCAGCATTATTTTTAGTTTTAGACAAAGCATTTTTGATATAAAATTTATATCAAATTCATTTACTGATGTAACAGGATCTCAGGGTACAGTACTTGGTTGGCAAAGTAGTGAATTTCGCAGATACATACATCCGAGTGTTGTCAAAAGCTTATACTGAAAGCTGAATTAGTTTTAGTAAGATTGCAGATAAACAAGCCATCTTCAAACTGTGATAAAGATTTTGACCTTCACGTCTTGAACCATTAGTGCATAAGGTTGAAAAATGATGAAAGTTCAGTTCTTTTTTATTTTCTTTAGTCATAACAACATAATCAACAAACAAAATACATTCTTTCATATGAAAAAAATTAAGCGTCATCCGATAAATCGGGTTGTGCGCACAAGTCACTTAAAATGTATATATCCAACTCCACATTTTGTGCAAATGAATTTGCTCTTTCCACCGCAAAATCTGCATAGTCTTTCGATAGTTATGTATTCAGGCCAGTGATTGAGACCATCGTAACGAGTATCGTTCATTGAATTTTTCATCAGCTTACCTTTTGCTGTTTACCGTAAGTTTGTAGAAGAGACATAGACATTCCTACTAAAAAATCAGGAGAGAAGCACAATCCTTTTCTCCTGGACAGAGTCTTTTCATCAATAACCAGGAATTAGTCACCGATACATCCAATAAGTAGCAGAATATTGGCCACCACCATTTTTTTGAAGCATTCTTGTTCTACAATTAGCAACCAATTGATCCATTTTATCGACACCACCCATGCCATGGTTATAATTCACAAAAAGGTTTGGTTGAATAACATATTTTTCCTTTACTTCCTTTAGACCATCTTGAACACTTTGTTTCTGCAATGGTATCGAAATTGGTGGCACAAGTAACTACCTTGTTATCCTTCCATCTGACAAGGCACACTGTGTTTTCACTATCCGTCCTAAAATCATACGTACCCTTCTCTTGTTTTTGCATAACCGATTTTTCTGTGTGGGGACATTTACCAACTCTATTGTCACGGATAGTTCTACTTGCGCAGTATCCAGTCGATGTCAAGTGCTGAAATAACTGTATTGAAGAAAAGTAGTTGTCAAAAAAGAACTTCTGTCCTTGATTCGGCGGAACACTCGCAGAATTTATTAGAGAAAGAACAATATTGCCACCGATTCCAAATTCTTTAACCTTGTCACTTTTTCCTGTGAATAACTCGAAAGAAACCAAGTAACCATCGCTGTTACAAAGTGCCCAATTCTTAAAACCAAATATAATTGGTTTTTCTTTTATATATTGTTTGGCAAAATGACGGCCATAATATATCGATATATTTTCCAGTAATCCACCATGTTCTGGAAAACTATCATTCAAATCGTCCTTGTCAATGGCTGAATTATCATTCAAGTGAAAATGCTTAAGGATCAGTTCGAAGCGATTTAGTATCATGCTTTTCTGTAAAATTTGAAGCACGTCATCCAGTGTGGACCAATACAATCTTTTGTTGGGATATTTGGCATATCCTGAATATAAAAGACCACCTATGAACACAAGCTACTCCTTCATGGATACATTCAAAGGGTTGTTTTTTGGCTTGAGTAAGCATTTGTTTGTCTCAAAATTTGTGGTAGTAGCTCACTGTTGAAGAAAAGGCTGAAAAAACCTAAGGCAGATGTTGCCTGTTTCGCATTTTCTGATGGTTGTTTTTCCACACAAGCTACATTCGCATCGAACTCGCGGTGTTATTTCTCCATTTCAGCGTTTCCGGTTTAGATCTTTTAGTGCTATATCTTCCTTTTTGATTTTCGATACGTAAGTATTTTGCTAACGGTTCGTCGTCACTCGAGTCATATTCATAATTAGCAACTGGTTCAAGCGATTGTGATGGAAGGTCGTTTTCATTCGAATCATTTTTTTTATTTTTCTAAGAATATTCGCTTTGAGCACTCAAATTTCCATCAAGCTGATCACTGCTATCTGAATCACAGTCAGTATCTTCCCCATCTTCAAGTGGAACAGCATATATATCCATTCCATCATAAAAATCATCATTTTCTACGATATCCAACAATTCAGCAAGAGAGAGTCTGAAAATGAAAACATTTCTTAGTACCGAAAATTTTCAACCTCGAGAACTGACTTGTGCATAGCATCCGATATATCGGATCTCAAGTTTAAACACATATATTTTCGAAAGAATATATATCTAAGGCTAGTATTTGCAAGAAATATATATTTTCAACTCTTACACGTCTGAATTAATGGTCCAAGGGTTTTGGAAAACACAGGAAAAGTAAGGAAATCAGAATATACTTACCCTCCAGCACTTTTTGGGTAAAGGGCTGGATCCATCTCTGTTCAAACTTTATTTTCTCTTTTTTCGTTCACAATTCAAAAAGTCCCAAAACTATTACACGACACGTGCAGTTTGATATTCACGTGGTAATAATTTTGAGTTTATATTGTTGTGCATGTTTGGTTGCCTAATTGATGAATCCGATAAATCGGATTGTATGCACTAATGGTTAATCTAATCACTTGCCTGAATCGATATTGGACCATATTATATTTCTTCAAGATCTATTTGTTGATTAATTACTAAGAAAAGCACACAAGGTTGTGAACACAAAATATCATTACTTATGTCAAAAAAGCAAGAATTTGGAAAAATCTAAATAAAACCAGATAGATCTTCATCATGGTTTACCCTTCGACTATTGTTGAAGATGTTAAAATTCAAATTGATTTAAATTAGTAATAATTTAGACGACTAGTTGACCACAGCTTCAAGGTATACCGTTCGGTCCAGAGAAATTAGCGTTGAGCCCATCATCATACAATTTGGACAGGAACGGACTGCAAATGGGTGTTAGTTGTACCTATTTACCTATATTCATTGTTTCAATCAAGCTGTTTGGGATCCAGTCATTGGAAACAGTTTTGGTGTTCCCTTTCGAGTACGAGTCTATTTTCGGAACTGAGTCTTGGACAACTTGTTTGAGTTGGAATACCTAGTTATATAGTTCTAGCAGATATCTTCTCTATTTTACTTCCATCTTGTTCTTTATATTTTTCTGCATCAGCCACCATTTGATCAATGTTTATCATAGTCGGCCTCTATCATTCTTGATGGTAATTAATACTCCGTGAATTTCCAGAACTTGTATCCATAAAAGACATATTTACTATTGCGTTGGCATCAAGATGGAAAGTTACTTCAATCTTAGGAAGTCCCAAGCAGCTGATGGTATACCAATAAGGTCAAAAGTACCCGAAAGGTGTTATTTTTTATCGTAGGTCTTGAATGGTTACTGCATATTTTGCGAATGTTTCCAGAGATCCTTGCATTTATCTCAATGATTTCGTTTATGACTCCATCTGCAGTGTTAATATACATCGATAACGGTGTTACATCAATAAAGAGCACATCTCGTTCACCATTCAATACTGCCACTGCTTCATCCGAATTAAGAGATAGATTCAAAGATTTACAGCAGAAGTAATTTTGAAGCATTTTTTTCGAATTCTAGTGAACCGCCGGTTTGAATTGGCTACAATGCTAGCAGGGCTATTAGCAGGGCTATTGACGGCCTGTACCGAGTGAAAATGAACCTTCAGCGCATCATGCGGGCCATTGTTTACAGTTGGTTGAAGCACGTTAAAGATATTTCGTATTTTATTCATTTTCGGAAGTTTCAAGCATTGTTGAAACAATCTACAGTTTTTATTGCGAACTGTATTCATTTTCAGTGTAACATCGCTTCAAGTTTTGAATAATCAGGTGCTTATTCATCTGTATATGGTGTCTGCCTAGTTCTGTTTAGTTTTCGTGCCAGCTTGTAAAAGCAATTTTCAATCGCAAAACGATAAAAATATGTGTTTAATTTTCCAAGGATGACTCACTGAAGCATACTTGGATGAAAAACATTCCATAAAAAACTTGTCTCCTGGTAAAATCTCTGTTGTTTGTGGAAAACATTTTGAACCTCATTTTATTTTAAAAGAAGAGAAGAATGTGGATTCGACAAGCCAGGAAAGAGTTATTTCTAGATCGAGGTATGCACTGGTACCTGGGGCAGTTCACATTATTTCCCAATTTACCTTCTTATATAAGCAAGAAATTGCCAGAAGTACGCAAAGGCCCTGCTGTCCGAAAGGAAATGTTCTTACAAAGAGAAGGAAAAGTGTGAAGTTTCAAGTGATAAAGTTTATTTTATCAGGTTGATTTGGAAAATATGCCAACGGTTCCTGTCTGTATTAAAGTGCAAGATAGTTTCAGTAAAGAGGTATGTACAAACAACTGTTATATATCTAAAGAAGATTTGGATTAGGTTCTTAATGGTGGTGGCAAAATTAATAGATGGTCGCAATTAGAAAATATATATATATATATATATATATATATATATATATATATATATATATATATATATATATATATATATATATATATATATATATATATATATATATATAAATTAATAGATGGTCGCAATTAGAAAATATATATATATATATATATATATATATATATATATATATATATATATATATATATATATATAGATACAAGTATGTTAAGGGATGTGATGAACTTCAACTGAACGTTACAAATTTCTGATAATACTCGAGTAATGTTTTTCTCTCAAAAATTCCACCTCCAAGTTTATGTTCTCACTTTCAGATCAACATAATTTTTTTCCAACTTATGGTACTGTTCATATTTTTAAGAACATCAGAAATAACTGGATAAATCAAAAGATAACGAAAAGAGTTTTGTTTTTCCAGAGTTTTATCAAGAAAAATCTGATGAAACAGTTGCTGCAAAATTTAGTGATTTGAGAAACTTATATAAAAAGAATCTAATATGTTATTGAACACAGCTTCTAAATTAAATTACAAATCCAAAAACTGAAACTTCTTGCTGTACTTTAAATCATTTACCTTTTGTTGTTTTCAGTTACCTATTTCTACTAAGATCATTGATATTTTTCCTACACATTTCTCTGTCATTGTTAGTGCATGTTTCTAAGAGGACCGTGCATTAACTGATCAAATGTAGAAGTTTTCACCAAGACGAGTATCATTTGCTCTCACTTTGTCAATTGTTGATATGGAAACATAGATTGTACCTTTCCCAATATCGAAAATGAGAGCATTTCAATCACTTTTGAGATTCGTATCGAGAACATAAACAGCTGTTGTTGGTTCATTCATCTTTATACCGTCCAGCTATTACTCCCCCAACTTTTGTTGCATATCTTTATGAATCCTTGATATATATTGGAAATGTTCACTTTCTTCCAGAAACTATTTATTATTTTTCTATAAAATTTTATAATTAATTGGAAGTTATATTATTTTGTTTTCATGGATAACTTAGGTATTCAAATTCTTTAGGAGCAGAAAAAAATCATTTTGACTGCATATAAATTTCTCCGAGCGCAAAACAACCAGTATTTTAACTGTTGATATTAGCCAATCTTATTTTTCTTCAGAAACTTATTTTTCTTGGAATATGATTAATTACTAAGAAAACACAGGTTAAGGAGGAGAAGTAGAGAATTTATTTAGAAATCATCAGAGAACCATTTGGTTTACAAAATAAAGATTTTGAACAGAAATAATTGCTGGTACCAAAGAAACAAATTTTGAAAAATTGGAATAAAACAATGAAATCTTCAATATAGTTCACCCTTCGTTGATAAACTATTGCAATGTTGAAACTCAAATTTGATAATTTAAATAGAAATCTGCAATAATTTAGTCAACTTCTTCAATGGTAGGTCCACCATGTGCTCCGAAACCTCCAGCTTGTTGGCCACAGCTTCCAGGCATACCATTCGGCCCAGTAGCCTGGGCTCCACCACCATACAATTTGGACATTATTGGACTGCAAATGGATGTTAGTTGTTTCTGTTTGTCTTCATATTCATCTTTATCGGCCAATGTGTTTGAATCCAACCACTGTAAACAGTTTTGGCATTCTCTTTCAACTGTCGCTTTATCTTCTGTACTTAGTTTATCACCACAGTCTTGTACAGCTTGTTTAAGTTGGAATACATAGCCTTCTAGTTGGTTTCTAGCAGATATTTTCTGTCTTTGCTTCTCATCTTCTTCTTTATATTTTTCTGCATCAGCCACCATTTGATCAATGTCCTTTTGTGATAGTCGTCCTCGATCATTCTTGATGGTAATATTTCGTGAATTTCCAGAACTTGTATCCTTGGCAGACACATTAAGTATTCCGTTGGCATCAAGATCAAAGGTTACTTCGATCTTAGGAACTCCACGAGGTGCTGGTGGTATACCAGTAAGGTCGAAAGTGCCCAGAAGGTTGTTATCTTTTGTCATAACTCTTTCTCCTTCGAAAACTTGGATGGTAACTGCAGGTTGATTATCAGCATATGTTGTGAATGTTTGGGTTTGTTTGCATGGAATTCTTGCATTTCTTTCAATGATCTTAGTCATGACTCCACCTGCAGTTTCAATACCCATCGATAATGGTGTTACATCAACAAGAAGTACATCTTGGATTTTAGAATCTTGTTCACCATTCAATACTGCTGCTTGAACTGCTGCGCCATAAGCCACTGCTTCATCCGGATTGATAGATAGATTTAAAGATTTACCGCAGAAGTAATTTTGAAGCAATTGTTGTATTTTTGGAATTCTTGTTGAACCTCCGACAAGCACAACGTCATGAATAGATCCTTTGTCCATTTTTGCATCAGTTAAAGCTTTCTCAACTGGATGTAGTGTTCCTCTGAATAAATCAGAGCAGAGTTCTTCAAACCTTGCTCTCGTTACTTTGGTGTAGAAATCAATACCATCAATCAAAGCATCTATCTCAATTGTTGCTTCTGTGCTTGAAGATAGTGTACGTTTAGCTCTCTCAGCTGCTGTTCTTAATCGCCGGAGACTTCTCGGATTGGTTCGGATATCTTTTTTAAATTTACGTTTGAATTCATCCGCCAGATGATTAACTAATCTGTTGTCAAAATCTTCGCCTCCAAGGTGAGTATCACCCGCTGTTGATCTTACTTCGAAAAGGCTTCCTTCGTCAATTGTTAAGATGGAAACATCGAATGTACCTCCCCCAAGATCGAAAATAAGGACATTTCGCTCACCTTTGAGATTTTTGTCAAGGCCATAAGCTAATGCTGCTGCTGTTGGTTCATTTATTATTCGCATAACGTTAAGTCCAGCTATAACACCCGCGTCTTTTGTTGCTTGCCTTTGTGAGTCGTTGAAATATGCTGGAACTGTGATAACTGCATCCTTGATTGTTGTGCCCAAGTATGCTTCTGCGGTTTCTTTCATTTTGGTGAGTACCATTGAACTGATTTCTTCTGGTGCAAATATTTTTTTTTCTCCCTTGTATTCTACTTGAATTTTTGGTTTGCCACATTCACTGATGACTTTGAATGGCCAATGTTTGATGTCTTGTTGAATTTTTGGATCGTCGAATTTTCTTCCGATGAGTCGTTTGGCATCGAAAACTGTATTGCTTGGATTCATGGCTACCTGGTTTTTGGCGGCATCCCCAAGGAGTCTTTCGGTGTCGGTGAAAGCCACATAACTTGGTGTTGTTCTGTTTCCTTGGTCGTTGGCGATAATTTCGACTTTTCCGTGCTGCCACACACCCACGCAGGAATATGTTGTTCCCAAGTCAATACCGATTGCTGGTGCTTTAACCATTTTGATCACTTTGTTTATTCTTGTAGAACTTAGAAAATCACTTGATGATATACTTTGCACTTTGTTTTGTGTAAGGAAGAATGAAATACTTCAAAGTATTCGCTTTTATAGCTCAGCGATTGCTTGCTAATTAAATACTCTTGCCCTCTTAAGCAATATTAAACTAAACTGTGTTTTCCTTCGCTTATATAGTCCTGAGAATATCGATCGCGAAAATACTCGTACATACACGAACATTCTAGAAACTACTCATAGGCAGAGCCGGCTTTAATTCTTATATGTATACGATAAAATGTCTATGATTATTATATTTCTAACTTTTATAAGCGTAAATTTCTGATTCATAATTGAATTTCGATATATTCCTTCTCAGTGGTTTGGCAATAGTTTTTAAAAATTTTTTTGCAAGGGAATTCCCAGAAAATTATGATTCGGGATGTTTGCGCCACAATAATTTTGGAGCTAAAATTTATATTAACTAGAAATAGATTTATCCAACTGATTATTATGCCTTAGAACGGAACTGAAGAATTTAGTTTCATTCTTGGTATGGATTCATATGCTCTACCATTTTGTGAAACTTTTCTGATATAACTTAGTGATCAATTCTGCCCGACTAACTGTTCCAAGGAGTAACTAGTATGGTAACTGTTGATGTTAGACCATATTACATTTCTTCAAAAACTTATTTTTCTTGGAATATGATTAATTACTAAGAAAAACACAGATTAAGGAGGAGAAGTAGAGAATTTATTTAGAAATTATCAGAGAACCACTTGTATTACAAAATAAAGATTTTGAACAGAAATAATTGCTGGTACCAAAGAAACAAATTTTGAAAAATTGAAATAAAACAATGAAAATCTTCAATATAGTTCACCCTTTTATAACACATTGCAGATGTTGAAACTCAAATTTGATAGTTCAAATAGAAATCTGCAATAATTATATTGATGATTTATGGAAATTCATTTTCAACCAAGGTGAAGTAAAATATATTTTATACTTTCCACAATTTTATTTTCACAAACACGACCGTCAGGTAATCTTCAAGTGGTCAACTACAGGAAATTAACTTACTTATATAGATACTAGCCTAATTTGATATTAAGTATTAAAGAGGTATTAATGTCAGGCTGGCTATTAAGGGTGATTTCACTTGGGTTTTTACAAACTTTATTGATTTCCAAACATTCCACCAGATTCATTTTCTTTCCTTTGTTGCAATTATGAAGAATTTTGATATTATCTAAGGTTGTTTATTGAATGTTTTGTGGTTTTTATATGTTCACATATTGGAGAATTATTGTCAGAGGATAAATGCAGAACATAAGCTACCGTACACTCGTTGAAAGCAATTTGTAAACTCCTGATTTTTTTAATTTGTCGGTTTTTTGTTTAGCGCTGAATTATAATTTGCTGAAGTTTAGACGCGAGAAAGAGTTGGTTATTTTTAATTTAGAAAAATAGTCGCTTAAGTTATAGGAGAGAGGACCAGCGTAGTTGAAACTTGCATATTTTTTCAAGGAAGTATCTTTTATGGAATATAATAATTGTGTTATTTGATGTTTTTCTTTACGCTGGATAATTTTGTCTATAAAAACCGGAGGAATTTTGTTATTCAAAGCAATTTTTCTGATAGTATTTATTTAAATTTTGAAGTCTGTCGGTGACAGTGGAATGCGAAAGGCTCTATGGATCATTGAATTATAATCTGCTGGTTTGTGATTTAAGTGATTGAATACGTCCATGAGAATAGTTGAATCTGTGGAGGTTTTTTTTTTCTGTAGAAGTTATAAATAAAATTGTTAATCGATTTTGTTATTGTCTGGCTATTTCTATTTCTGCTGTGGAATGTTGGCATGAACTTTATTCAGAAATTGTAGAAATTTATCAATTTTCCTGTTTGTGTTCGGAAACCTACAAAAATATCATCTACATATTGGTACCAGAACACTATATGTGTTTTCGTCAAGTGGCTATTTAATATTACACTTCTTTCTAAGTTATCCATGAATATATCGGCTAAAAGGGTGCTAAGAGGTGATTCTATGGGAAGTCCTGATGTTGGTAAAAATTTTGATTGAAATTGAAAATAATTTTGAAATACGCAGGTTTTCAGAAGGTTACAAAACTCATCAGCAACGTGTGGCAGTATGTTATTTTTAGTATATATTTCTCTGGCTATCGGGGGCATTCATCTACTGGAATATTTGGATACATGTTCTTTATATCAAATTAAACTAATTTAAGATTTTGTCTTTTCGAGCCTAGAAAGTTTTTGTAAAAAAAAATCAATAAACCTTGTAAAAACCCAAGTGAAATCAACATTAATAGCCAGCTAGACATTAATACCTATGCAATATTTGATATCAAATTAGGCTAGTATCCATTTCATTTCCAGTAGTTAACCACTTGAAAATGACCTGACGAAACCGGTCGTGTTTATAGAAATGAAAGTTTTCAGACTTTTATATATTATCAGATTTTTTCCCTTATTCATTGTAAATCCATCAAAAATTTGTAAAAAAACAACATTTCAATTCAGGGTAATCTTGCATAATATTTCTAGTTTTCCAATTGCGAAAAACTAATTTTTTCAATAATGTTGTAATATTCTAGTGGATAACCTATCGTGTTCCCAAAAAAAAAGCAAAAAAAAGACTACTATTAGTGGATTGTTTCAAAGAAGTTGTTAAGCATTTAAAATAAGGATAATTTCTTAAAAATTGATAACGAATACTCAGGTCAGCAATAGCAGGCAAATGAGAAAAAAATCGACCTTCTAAATCAACGCAATCCCAAGATAACGTTGCACAAGTAATCATTCATGGGAAAACTAAAATGTGGTGTTTGGATATGTTTTGATGCTCTAAATACGAGCCTGTACATTCTGGAAAGTTCCACATCGCGTCACATTTACTAGTTGCCCGTTAGGATGCACAACGGATGGGACGTTGCCCTCTTGTCTAGAATACTCTAGAATATTTTACTGCGTTCGATTACTTCTTGCATTGTTATTGATTACCTTTTTACACCAGTGACTCTCAAACTGTTTATATTGTTAAAAAAATTAACTTCAATGTTTTACTTCTAGTCCAATAAATAGGTGACAGAAAACAAAGAATATGGTTGTAATAACTTATGTTGGGAATTTAAAGAAAAATAAAAAAGAAATTCCCAGAGAATTTTTTCCTATTAAATTCATCAATTTTGGCTTTGGTGGAAATATTACATTAATACCTTATGTCATCAATCAAGAAATGCTGAAATAAGAGCCTTCTAAAGACGAATCGATGCTCTCGATGACAAGTACGTATTCGACAAACAGAAAAATCAGAAGGTGGCCACTCACTGCTTTTTATACAAGCATGAATATTTGTGCAGTGAATTCATTTGGGCTAGAAAATAGTCACCTAACAAGATTCAATGTTCTTTAAAATATGGCTTGAAAACATACACACTCAGCATTATTTTAGGCAAGCGATTGCTAGATTGGTGAATTACTGATTACCAAAACCTTGAACTGTACCTAAGAAGAGATTAAGGTATGGCAGCGTTCAAGGGCCGATGTTAAAACTATGCTCATAGCATCAATATGCAGTGATTGTTAATTATACCTTAATTTAATTGTTTAATATATTTTTCATTTATTGGTTTTGCGTTTTCAAAAAGTATTTACTTGAACTGTAGTCATTTTTCCGTTGAAAAGCCTGAGTAATTGAAAGAAACAACTTCTCAAGATCTGTAAGATGGCACCACTGAATCAGTTTGCATAAATATATCTTATTTTCTATGACCCAGCAGTATTAACTTTTTTCCATTGATCATATATCAAGTTATAAGATTAGATCAATTCGCAAGTCTTATCATTTAGCACTGAATTCAAAATTATGAGTCAACTAAAACCTTGTATACGACATTATGAAAAACATCTGGTGATACATAAAAACTATCCCCGAAATCACGATAGCAAGTTGAGTCGTATGACAGAATTTATTCAATTTTTGTTCAGCGAAGAATACGTTTCAATCTCACAGAAATTACCGAAAATGTTCTGTGCATTTCTAAAATAACTTAAAGTTGGCTGGGGCCACAGTGAAGTGATATATGAACTTACAAAATGAAAGTAGTATTTATCAAATTGACAAAATGTTTTAGTGGAAATAACAAAGGAACCGATACATTGTTCGATATTCAATCAAAATATTGCATTTTCAAGGTGAATCAATGTTTCGTTCGCTTAGATATATCAACTAATAGTGTAGTTTTGTGGACATAAACCTAGATATGTGGTATTCACGTTTCAAGGATAAAAGAATGAAAACAAGGCTAACTATTTCCTGTTTCCTGAAAGGTGAGTACTTTTCGTTGTGCTTTTCTTTATTATTATATGTTTAGAATACTATCCGTCTCTTTAATGAGGTAATAATTACTTTGTATTGAATAACTTTCCAAAACGTTATAATGGAATTCATAGAATAAAAGAATGGACTCATATTCTATATCTTTCATGCTTGCAGTTAAATAATACTCGATCCTAGAACCTAAGTTTTTCGAGTAATTTTGAAGAATCACATGAAAGGAATTCTAGATTGATTCAAATTTAATTCCTACAATATTTAAGTACTGAGAGAAAAAACTATAAAGATAAATTCTTGTATTAGTTGTTTCAAGGTTGTTGATAAATCACAAATCATTTTGATAAATAAAAAATGCTTGTCTTAATTCAATTTTATTAGAAGAAACAAAATAACTATTTAAACTTCATACATCTTATTATGTTTTCTTTCTGTTTTGACTTAGTATCTTTTAATAAAGACTGACAAGTATGGTTTTGGCGATAATACAATTCCAGGTTGGGGTATCATGCTTGGTTCTTCTGCTCCTGGCTGAAGTGTTATCGTATAATTTCGAATTACCTCTGAGAAGAATGTGAACAGGCAATTTCTTGCTAAAACTTCTCCCAAACACCGCCGCCTTCCTGAAAATAGATGAAGAATTAATAGTGTTAGAAATGATTTATGAATTTTCGATTTCGGAAAAAAATCATAGATTAAGAAGAATAATAGGGGTCTCAAGTGTAATCAACAGTTTCTGGGAATTTCCGTATGTACTAAGTTTTGTGTTTTATCAAAAAGTATTTATTTAGTCATGAATATCTATTTTGTTCCCTTCAAAGTCATTTCTCTTGGATATAATACATTAATGCTAACGTACTTTTAATCCTGAGAGCACTTAAGAAATCACTTTTGTGATCTTTGTAGCGTCGTCTTCTCATAGATATTTTAGTTTTTGGAACAAGAAAAAATTACAGGGTGCCAGGTCGGGGGAATACGGTGGCTGCGGCATTATTGGTGTGTTATTCCCAGCCAAATATTCGCACACAAGCAACGATGCAAAAGTCAATTTTTGTTGTTCCACAAATCCGGGAATTCTGGCGGATTTCTTTTCGTAATTTGCGTATAACTTGCAGGTAATATTCGTTATCGATCGTCCTGCCCTTGGCTACAACACTGTGGGCAAAGTCATCATATCCCATTGGGAGGATTTCGTTTTTGTTCCATATCGACAACAATTGTTCAATGTTCTCCAATGGTCTTGGTACACTACCCTTCAAGAATCTGTCAACGACTCAATTTTGAGCTCGCCTGGTAGGTGCAGGACAATAATCAATTCTTGTAGAAGTTATACATACATTTTGAATAATTTTGTTTTGGAAATTTCAAATTGTTAGAACTGATCCAATATTTCAATTGACAAAAGAAATAAATTGTTTTAAGAAAGAAACAAATGAAAGAAAACAAGAGACTTTCCGCATGTAGTAAAAAAATTGGAAATTGTTTTCTAACGGAGTAGGTGTTTTTTTTCTCGACCTCAGTAGCTTGTATTACCCCCTCTTGCCCTAATATAAGCCTGAATCTGTCTAGGCATGCTTTGGATTAGCTTTTCGACCTCCTCTGGGGTGATATTCTGCCACTCTTCTGTGGCGGCTAGTATGAGCTGTTGTGGGGTTCTTGTATTATCCTGGCGCGATCTAATTTTTCTTTTGAGATTATTCCATAAATGTTCAATAGGATTTAGGTCTGTAGAGCAAGCTGGCCAGCCCAAAAAACATTATCTTGCATAAAAATGAAATTTTCATCGTGAGCACCTCGCCAGAGTCTCAGTATGGGCTCCAGCACTAGGTCCACGTAATTTCTAGCCGTTACACTCGCAGGAAACGAAATGAAATCTGTTTTGCCTCCCAGCATAATACCACCCCAAAAAATCACACTGCCCCCTTGGTATTTTGGAATTTGTCTTGCTGCTCGGAGTCTAGCTTGTCTCCACGACCCCTTAAAACCATCTGATCGAACTCCAGTTCTGGTCTCATCCGAAAAAAGAGCATTTCGCCAATTCTCAATATTCCAATTTTGGTGCTCGATACTCCAATTATATCTGTTAATTTATTTTTTGTCTGGTTAGCTTTGCAACTCTTAAGGGCCTTCTGCTGTATAAACCCTTTGAACGAAGTTTTTGACGTATCGTTTCGACTGATACACTGATGCCTGTTGCTTCCAGAAATTGCCTTTGGAGTATGCAGTGCGACGCACTAGGGTCTCTTCTTGCAATTTGGCACAGAAAGTGGCTATATCTCTGTTCTTTTTCAACGAGAGCAATTATTCGACCCTCTGCACATCGGACAATCAATGTAAGGCATTTTCAATTATGATTATAGCTTTTTAAATTTTGAGTTCCACAGTTTCGAATTTCAGTGACGACTGAGGTTTTCGATGTGGTCCTAATTCAACATTTCTTATCATACTACCCAGTTTTTTCACAACAAGAAACTTCATTCTTCTGTTTGTCAATAGATGGCTCCAGCAGTAAGTGCTGGTCGATTTTTACAAATCAAGAACGTCTTGAACAAAGCTTAAACAAACCACTGTAACACAATAGTGATTTACTTTCAGTTGTGAGAAAATGTCTGATTTTGTGCCAAATAATCGTCATTTGCGGGAAGTGTTGATTTTCTTCTTTTATTCGAAGAAAACTGCGGCTGGAACTCATAGAGAGCTCCAAAAAGTTTACGGAGACGCTGTCCCCGTGAAGGAAGGCCAAGAATCTTCGAAGACGCTGAATTGGAGGCATTACTCGATGAGGATCCGCGCTAAACGCAAGAAGAGTTTGCTTCATCCTTAGGAGTTACCCGCCAGGCCATTTCCTAGCGATTGCATGCATTGGGAATGATTCAAAAGCAAGGAACTTGGACGACGTTGGGCGTCGTTTTTTCGCCTATGAACAACTGCTCCAGCGGCAGAAAAGTAAGGGTTTTCTTCATCGCATCTTAACAGGTGATGAAAAATGGATTCATTACAGCAATTCAAAGAAAAAAAAAACATGTGGACTGCCCGGTCATGCTTCCACGTCATCGCCTCGGCCGAATATTCACGCTGCGAAAGTTATGCTGTGTATTTGGTGGCACCAAGTCGGTGATATTTATTATGAGCTGTTGAAATCGAACGAAACCATCACTAGGGAACGGTATCGAACTCAATTGATGCGATTAAGTAAAGCACTGCGCGAAAAACGGCCACAATAGGGGCAGAGACACGAAAAAGTAATTCTACAGCATGACAACGCTCGGCCTCACGTTGCCAAACCCGTTAAAACCTACTTAGAAACGCTCAGATGGAAAGTCCTTCTCCACCTGCTATATTCACCAGATATTGCACCATCCGATTATTACTTGTTCCGTTCGATGGCACAGGGTCTGGCTGATCAGCAGTTCCGCTCATATGAAGAGCTCGAAAACTAGCTTGATTTGTAGATAGCCTCAAAAGACGAACACTTATACCGCCACGGTATTCGAGCTCTGCCAGAAAGGTGGAAAAAAGTTGTAGCTAGCGATGGCAATATTTCAAATGGTTCATTTGTAATCATTTTTCAGAATAAACTTGTATTTTCATGAAAAAAATCAGCGAGAACTTTGTTGCGGACCTAATAATAGGGGTTTTCTGTTTCAAAATTGAATTTTAGATACATTTTTTTGAAAGAAGCATTGCTTTTAAATTTGGGAAACATTTTCTTACCTAATCCAAATGGAATCAAATTGTCGTGAGGGACCAGCTTACCATCTTCGCTCATAAACCGTTCTGGTTTGAATATTTCGGGATCTTTCCAATAGGATGTATCTTTATGTATAGATGCTATACTTATTAGAATGGTTGTGTTCTGTAATGAAAATATCGAGTATTTCAACATTGCCATTGTTTTTTTTAAGGGAGGAGGGACGCGGGCAAAATGGCCCACGTCCGTCGTTCCTCGACCTTTTAGGTCTGGACTTGTCATTTTTGGCATTTTCCATCAACTAATATTGATTAATAACCTCTTAATTCATGAACATTCACAACACCCATACCTTTGCCGGATTCGAACCGGCAGCCGCATGTGTGCAAAGAGGAAAGCATGTTCTTTCCACCAGGCCACATGCGGTGGTTACACCATTGTTGTTATTCTAAAGAGTGGCTTACTTTTGGGATTCTGTAACCACCTAACTCTGTTTCATGCAAAGCCCGTCGTGGTCCAATGATAGGTGTAATTAGAAAAAATCTCAAAACTTCTAGTAAAACAGCTTCTACATAAGGAACCCTAAAACATACAAGAATCAGTAACAAATGGGGTCCAATATCAGTTTCATATAAATATTTTGAATAGAAATAAAAAGAATCTGAAATCTCTTATCAAGGCTTGGGTATTCTGGACGCTACCTGAGCTTCTACTCTATCCACTCTGTATACAATCTGAGTAGGAGGAGTAGTCAGAGCAGAGCATATGCTGAAATGTGAATACTGTTGTTCCGGAAGGAAGCTCGTTTCGAATCAATTCTACGTTCGCTCTTATCTCCAGAATCGCCCCCGTGCAACTATTCCTGTTACCAAAATTGAAAAACTGCCTTGGTGCGATGAAATTGTAATCGAATAAGGAAGAGTCATAGTCAATGATTATTTGGAAGCCTTTGATACACTACAGCAGGGGTGCTCGAATGGTTGATCGCGAGTGCTTTTTGAGTAGATCTCGAGAAGAAAAAAGTTTTCAATAAGTAGGTAACTAAACTACGAAAATTTATTACGTAATGAAATAACACTCTGCAAACGGCAAAACGCGGCTTTATCAAAGGAACGCGCGGTACTTGTCAAAGAAAAGATGCGTTTTTTATTCTTGCCGCTTTTCTAGAAATTTTGGTCGGCGGGTTTGACGGGAACATTCGAGACTTTCGTTCACGCCCATATAAATGTTGCGCTTGCAGGAATTGGAGTCATTCTGAATTGTAACTTGAAGGCAATACTACGTCGAGACTAAGCTTATAATTAAACAGTACAAAATGAGTGCAGCGAAGAAATCTTAAACGCATCATTTTAATAACGATTGGGAGGAAGAATTTTTCTTTTGTATGGTGAAGGATAAGTGCATTTGTCTTATTTATCGTGCGTCAGTTGCAATACCTAAGCGTGGTAACTTAGAGAGGCATCATAAAACGGTTCATAAAAACTATGAAAGGATTTTCCAACACAGAGTGAATTGTGAAAACGAAAAGTACGTGATTTGATATCTTGTTTGAAAAAATAACATGTTCCCAAGACCAGCCAAACAATCAAAAGCTGCTACGATCGCGTCATTTAAAATATCTCATATATTGGCGAACACAAGAAACCATTCGAAGATGGATCGATTGAGAAGGAAGCATTTATTGAAGCTGGTGAGACTTTATTTGGAGGTTTTAAAAATAAAACAGAAATCATGTCTGCTATTAGAGAACTTCAGTTATCTCTCCCGACTGCCACAAGGCGTTTTGAAGTCATGAGTCAGGACATGGCATATAAATTAAAACGTGATATCATGAGATGTACATACTTTTCTTTAGAGTTCGACGAATCCACCGATATGACAGACACTGCCCAGCTATCTATTTTTATTCGGATGGTATTGAATGACATGTTGGCTAAGGAAGAATTTTTGACAATCATTCCTCTGAAGGGGAAGACCCGTGACGAAGATATATATGACGTTTTCTTCAATTTTGTAAAAAACTACAAGCAACCAATATATAAATTAGTGTGCATTATAACTGATGGAGCACCAGCAATTACTGGAAACAAAAACGGTTTTGTGGCATTGTGTCGAGCTAACGAAAATCTCCCTTCATTTTTTTTTCATAATATACGCATTATACATCAACAAGTTTTGTGTTCAAAAGTTTTAAACACGGAGAAAACTATGGGCATCGCAAAAAAAATTGTGAATTCCATCCTTGCACGTAGCTCTTTAAGTTGCAGTTGCAAGCTACGTGCACGTAGCTAGAACGGTTTCAAGAATTATTGCCCGAAATGACAGTTTTCTTAGACGAAAGAGGTGATGATACTCAGATGTTGAAAACCGAAAAATGGCTGACTGATTTGTCATTTTCGCTTGACATCGCAATGCACTTAAACACCATTAACTTGGAGCTTCAATATAAAGGAAAAACTATTATTGTGATGATTAGCGCAGTAAACGCATTCTAAAGTAAATTGGAACTTATGATAGATCAACTGAAAGAAAGGATCTGAAACAAGCAAGGATTCCTCAGTTGAATTATGATACGTATGAGGCTAAATTATCAAATATTTTGGGACAATTCGAATTGCGTTTCTATGATTGCAGTAAATTGGCAAATATAGCATCATTTAGAAACAAAAGAAATCCGTAATTAATAAGATCCAATGATATTTTGAAAATGTTTACTAAATTGTTGTTCTGATGAAGAAACATTCGTAATTCTTGGACAATGGTTTTCTTCATTGTTGGATTGTGAGCATAACGTTTATCAACTTCCGCATCTGAATTGCACATAAAATAAATTTGTAAAAATTGATGATACTGCTAGTGGTAACAGCGCCCCCAGTAAGTGATAAATTCGTCCTTGTATCTGTAATTTTTAAAGATTTTTCCAATAATTATTTCCGACATATAGTTCAATATAAACTTGAATATTATAAAAAAATATTGTGGTATACCTTGAAAGTGGGCATGAAATAGTGCTGTATAATATGTGTAGCGCTAAACGATGTAATCTGAAAACAGCTGTTATATTTCTGAATGTTGACCAAGTGCTTAGAATCATTTCCATTCCCAGAAAGTAAAGGGCCTAAAGGATCTGGTGGTGAGACCAATTGTGGCAATATCACTTTGCCAGTAGATTCACCATTTATTTCTTCTTTTTCTTGCACGGCGCTTTTATGGGCAGCACTCAGGCTGTTTGGCCAATTGTGCTTACCGTGTTGTATTATTTTGTTTTGTGTCTTGGAAAAACTTTTTGATGAAGCTTGCAAGACTGTCGTAGCTGGCCTCCTGGATCATCCGGGCGCTAAGTGTTTCAGTACCCAAGGTGTTCAGTCTGGTCACCTTATGAGCGGGGCATTCGAAGAGTACGTGTTCCGTTGTTTCTTCATTTTCTGGTCAACCACGGCACCGTGTAGTTTTCGATAGTCTCATGACGTGTAGGTGTTTGTTGAGTTGATGTCCCGTCAATAGGCTAACTACCATCCCAATAGACTTTTATCGAGGGGCAATAGTTCATACCCTCTTCTTTTATGAGCCTTACAATATTTACAAATCATTATCACTCCCCCAATTGTTTGTCGGCACAATAATCAATAGCTGGATAAAAGTGGAATGCAGCTCGTTCAAGAATCACAGGAGCACTGCGTCTGCGGATTCGCTCCATTTCATTATGTCGTGCTTGCTGTTGTTGTGTTTGATGTGCACGAACTCGTTGCATTCTAAATCTATCTACTTCATTGTTACTCACTAAATAACGCAATTCTGACATAGCAATACGACTATTTCCTTGATCTGTCTTTCTCTGGTCATCAGTGCGGTTAGCACGTGAGATAGCTCTTCGCACATTTGATTGACTACGACGACCTAAGTCAGGTCTTTTTCTCCTCGGCATCGTAAATTGTAATCAATCAAAGTAAGAATATTTCGCGCTAACTCAGCAGTAAAGTGTCACTATCACAGAATATCAACAAAAAAAGAGCACATTGCTTGGAATGTCACTATCACAAACGATCACAAAAGTAAAGAAAGTTCTCGCGCACGTAGCGGTAATCTTCACTGACAAAGATAGAAGGATGCACTCATAGATATCGTAATACTTTTTTCCGTGTTCTGAAGTGCGACAGCATGGATTGACAATCTAATGTCATATATTATGGTTGCGTTCAGAAATTTAATTTGTTGCAAAACTTAAGATTTATCAATCTTTAACAACTGAAGTTAGCTAAAATTAAGTTTCGCGAAACGGACCAAATTAAAAATCAGTACTACTAATGTTCTATTACATTTTGCGACTATTCAATTTTGTCGTGTTAGCGATTCACTTTTGTTTAGTTTCGGAACGCGACATTAGTTCATCCAACGCGCACGCGAAGACTAATTTGATAGTTATGGTTGAAATTGAACTTTGTGCAGAGGTAATAATTTGCAAATTGACTCTTCAACGTAAGGAACACACCTAAATTGCTTAGACAACAATGAGTGATTATAATTTAATATGAACTTCATTTAATAGCAATAAAGTTCAAATTGACTTAATATTTTATTTTGGAAAATAAAAAAAGCGTATTTTTATAGTTTTCCCGGCAGTTATTCGAATTTTTCTCACCTTTCAAACCTTCCCTAGACCACCACGAACATTTCAAGACCAATATAAAATAAATCCGTTCAGCCGTTCTCGAGTTTTAGCGAGACTAACGAACAGTAATTGTTTTTTATATACTGGGTGATTCACAAGTGGCGCGGTGCTGTGTAGCTCGTACACTCTTGAAGATCTAATTTTTGTTCGAACGGTGTTGTATTTAGAAAGTAAGAATCTACTTCAGCAATTAATTTTGCAGTGAATAGGGGTCCCAATTTTCTATGAAAAAATCTTGGGTGCTTTTTTTCAGATTGGAAGACCACTTTTTTGTTGAAGATTCAGAAGCAGCCTAAACTCTGTTATAATGTTTTTAAGTAATAAGTTTTTTTGGTGAGTTTCGTCACAATATTTTTTTTTCCGTAAAAATTCATGAAAATAGGCTCTCACATCATCGCATGCTCCTTCGGCCAGAGAGGATCAATACTTTTTCCCTTTCGTTTTCTTATTGCCCAAGGATAGCTTTATTGATGAATTGAAATAGATTATTCTCATTATATACAGGAGTGACTCAAAAAATTATTGAATATTGTAATATTTAATCATATCTTGCTTTTTCAAATAGAACACCTTTATTTTATTATTCATGTCAAGGCATAAAATATTGTGCTATATTTTTGCAGAAGTAACCTTATCTTTATCTTCGATCATTTTCGAAACATTCGATTATATGTAAAAATTTTTATGAGAATTCTACAAACCATAACAAACTCATCAACATGCATCATTATTCGCACAGAAGTTTTTTTTTCTGTAATGATTCAGTTTTAAAAATGAAACCTAAACAAGATAATTCTTTTAACGAATGATGAAATCAAGATCGAGGTATGTGTTGACATTTTTTTATTTGTGCCTTCTGTCAGGTATCCGGACATATCATATTCTGCATTTTACATGTTTTTTCTTTATTTGTGCCCTCTATCAGGTGTCCGGACATATCATATTCTGCATTTTACATGGTGAACTTATCAGTGTTTCGTTATTAAACATTGTTAAAGTGAGGTTTGAACCCAATTTTCTCAATTGACTGCCATGAAGTTCTCCAAAGAAGAAATGGTTGATATGATTTTTATTCTGGGTGAGTGTGATAGAAATTCTTTGTTGGTAAGTAGAGTTTATGCACAAAGGTTTCCTGATAAGAGGCATCCTGATGCAAGATGTTTTGAAAAACTTCTAATTAGATTTATCGAAACGGGTAATGTCGCTTACAAAAAACATGAAAAACCGAAAACTGCTATAGCCGAAGACAACCAGTTATCAGTTTTGTTGACAGTGACGGAGGACTCATATAAAACTGATACTGTCAAGTTTGTCGGATTAGAATAACGGAGAAGAATATATATACAGGGTGCTTCAACGAAAACTAAACAGAGGCTATATCTACCAAGATATTCATTTCTGATCAAAACGCAAAAACAGGTCAACTTCTGTTTCAATGGGGACGTCTTTTGGGGTACAATACAATAAAATTAAGGAATAGATTGCTCCCCGAAGAGATTCAATAGAGGTGAAGGCCTTAAATCGACTAGTTCATTGATGAGTTTACCTGAGTGACATGAATCTCAGATTCAAATTACGTGAATCATCTCTTAGAAAATAATCACTCTTTCGACAACCAGTTATCAGTTTTGTTGACAGTGACAGAGGACTCATATAAAAGCCAAAAAGAGATTAGAAAGTCAAACTTCCGTCCAGAGAATCTTGAAGGTGAATAAATTTCATGCATATCATGTACAGCTGCACCAGGAACTGAGCAATCAAGACTATGAAAATCGAATCAATTTTTGCAATTGAGCAAGTGAAAAAGTAGCGGAAAATCCAAATATGTTTAGCAGAGTTCTTTTCTCGGACGAGGCAACTTTCCACAAGAATGAGCTTGTTAACAGGCACAATTTTCTTTATTACGCCTCGGAAAATCCACACCTCATGAGACAAATAGATCACCAGCATCGTTGGTGCTTGAATGTATGGGCCGCTATAGTAGATGGATATCTAATTGGGCCGCACTTTTTCGACGGGCACCTCAATAGTGAAATGTATTTAGATTTTCTGAAAAATCATCTACCAATGTTTCTTGCCGATGTACCAGAGCATATAAGACAAGATTTGTGGTTTCAATAGGATGGAGCACCGGCACATTACTCACATCAGGTTAGAGAGCATTTGATCATGTATTTCCAAACAAATAGATAGGACGCGGTGGTCCTGTTAGATGGTCAGCTAGGTCTCCGGACCTTATAAGTCTAGATTTTTTCTTGTGGAGTTATATTAAGGGCATCGTTTACCATTTCTTCTACAACACAGTTGGATATGAGACAAAATAGTCGCAGTGTCGAGAGTTCAACGGTCTTTCCTCAGAAGGATTGTAGATCATCTCACCAAAAACTAATCTATTACGTATTTCATACACGAAATGGAGATTTTTTATATCTCCATTTCTCTGATCAAGTATAATGATATGTACTAATAAACTCTTCTTTCGCAACGTCTGATTTTATTATCTTAGGTTTTTTTATTTCGAAAATGGTCGAAGATAAAGATAAGGTTACTTCTGCAAAAATATGGTACAATATTTTATGCGTTGACATGAATAATAAAATACAGGATGTTCCATTTGAAAAAATCAAGATATGATATTTTTAAAATTACAATATTCAATAATTTTTTTGAGTCACTCCTGTATAAAATGAGGATAATCTATTTCAATTCATCAATGAAGCTATCCTTGGGCAATAAGAAAACGAAAGGAAAAAAGTATTCATCCTCTCTGGCCGAAGGAACATGCGATGATGTGAGAGCCTATTTTCATGCATTTTTACGGAAAAAAAATATTGTGATGAAACAACTCACCAAAAAAACTCATTACTTAAAGACATTATAGCAGAGTTTAGGACGCTCTTGAATCTTTAACAAAAAAGTGGTCTTCCAATCTGAAAAAACCTCCCAAGATTTTTTTATAGAAAATTGGGACACTCTGTTTACTTCAAAATAAATTGCTGAAGTAGATTTTACTTTCTAAATACAATGCCGTTCGAACAAAAATGAAATCTTTAAGAGTGTACGAGCTACAGAGCACCGCGCCACTGGTGAATCACCCAGTATATATAGATAGATGTGAGCTACCGTGAATAAAATGAATACTAGCCGTTTTAGGTATAAAGAAACTTAATACGAACCAATACTTATTTGAAATACGGGTCTAATAAAGTAAAAAAATAGGTACTCGTATTTGAAGACAACGTTTTTCGAAAATTCTATTTTGTTGAGTTGACAAATGAGCATGAAATAGCATCGGAAAAATAATACTATAATTCTGAAAATTTAGAAAAATCATAACTCAATATTAGTTAATTTTAGGTAGGACAAATCTTAACAGAAGATGCTTGAAAAGGATCCCTTTAATAAAAAAAATTAGAAAGTACACCATGCCATTTGAAATAACAAAGTTGTAGTTGATATTCGGTATACTATAATCCTAATATTCCAAATTGATCAATAAACCCGTTCCCTGTTCTATTGGGCCCTTTAGCGTGAACACCCTGTATATGTTATAAAATACACGTTCGAATAACCATAAGATATTCTTGAGTAGATACAGTCAATAACATACCTATGCCTTTCACAATATTCTATTGGTTCATTTCTATCAAATGCGTTATCCAAGCTGCTTTGGACTTTCTGTTGTATATCTGGTCGTAATATCATCATCATGAAAGCAAAATCCAGAGAAGTACTCGTTGTTTGAGATCCAGCAATGAAAAGGTCCAGCAAAACCATCGCTAATTGATCATCTGAAAGTTCAAAGTGTTTATTGATACTGTCAAGTTTGTCGGATTAGAATAACGGAGAAGAATATATATACAGGGTGCTTCAACGAAAACTAAACAGAGGCTATATCTACCAAGATATTCATTTCTGATCAAATCGCAAAAACAGGTCAACTTCTGTTTCAATGGGGACATCTTTTGGGGTACAATACAATAAAATTAAGGAATAGATTGCTCCCCGAAGAGATTCAATAGAGGCGAAGGGCTTAAATCGACTTGTTCATTGATGAGTTTACCTGAGTGACATGAATCTCAGATTCAACTTACGTGAATCATCTCTTAGAAAATAATCACTCTTTCGACCCACAGTTTGAAATTTTGCATACAGATAATAAATATTGGAAGGTAGATCTTTGGGAAACTTTAGGAATAAATAAATACAAACACTCAGGTAAACTCATCAATGAACAAGTCGATTTAAGTCCTTTACCTCTATTGAATCTCTTCGGGGAGCAATCTATTCCTTAATTTTATTGGATATACCTGTCATAAATAACCACTTAAGAAGAAGCAACCCAATAAGTAATTACTCGAGAACATTTATATTTATATTCTCATTTATTTTCTGTACATTTATTCGCCTAAAGAAGCTACGGTGTAGTGAAACGCGTTACGAATCCCAATTATTAAGTAAAATTCCTTAAAACACAGTACTTGTTTGTTTTTATTATTGATAATGGAATTTTACCAAGTAAAAGTCTCCCAAATTCAAATCGTCAATTAAATCTAATTCCTTCTAATAAGGAATGATTTTATATGTTTACGCCTTTTATACAGAATGCCTACTTCAAGATTTGTGAAATAACTTTTTTAGCTAAAATTCTGTTTTCCACAAGATAATTCGTACACATTATTCATGGCGGTCAGTTCATGATTAAAATATGGATAGGTACATATAATAAAGGAGATAAAGAACTTTGGATTCTTTTTTTCCTCAAAACATATGCATTTAAAAATAATGATTACCTATTACAATGGAGGTTTGGGAAATAATTATTTTATGGTCAAATTATACTTTCCAAACAAGTGGATGATTGAAAAAATACTGCCATAATGTACTTGTGAAAGTGAAGATTTCTACAAAATTTCAAGCTTATTGCTTTTTCGTTTACAAAAAAAAAATTAAAACTACATTTGGTGCCCTCCCCTTTAGCAACCCTAAGAAAAAATAGTTTTTGGACAAATCTTCCTCATTTTAGCTCAGAATCACTACCTAAAGTGGGTCCGGGTATTCAGGAGTCACCCTGTATATACAAGTAACACTATTTATATTTTTAACCTGATAATGAAATAACAGTAATTTGCCAGACAAAATTGGTTTATCGTTTTTCAAAGTATTCTCCTGTATGATCTACAGAGTGAGATATTTCCTTGAAATGAAAACTAGATTGTCTACCTATATAAAATATTTTTATATAATTTTTTAGGATTCTCAATTCTTCACTCTTTTATTTAGTAGAAAAAAATCGCAATAATTCCAGAACTTCAATAATTAGATTTATAAGAAAAGGCATTCAATATAAAAGGATTTTTGAAGTGAAAGGAGTATAATAGACGAGAGTATTCTCAACCCCTTACCTTTTCTTTTAACTTTAGACGATTTTGCAGTATGTGATATGCATGACTTTGAAGTAAAATTCCGTAATTGAGGCTAGTTGACGCGATTTGTTGATAAAATAGAAAATTATAAATTGATAAAATATTATTACCTACTTGAAAATGTTGGTTGATCATTTCGTATTTGTTCGATGTATATATAAATAAGATCGTCATTTTTATCGGCAGCGTACGACTTATAATGCTCCTCTATAATTTCCATAAACAAAGCGTTTAATTCTCTATTCATCCTCCAAATAAGGTCGTAACCACATCGTTTTGGTGCGACAAATCTCAACCAAGGAAATATGTTTAAAATTCCCCCTGACATATCGAACGCCTTCGATCTCGCGTTCAAAAGTTCTATCAGTTTTTCTATTCTCGGATCGTTTCCTTTGATTCTCGAACCGCTTGTTATATCCCAGAAAATATTTATTATACTGGGTGCTAATAATTTTCTGATCTGGGTTCCTGAGTTCGGTAGTATTTTCAATAAGTTCCCGACTTCGTTCTTGATATGGGTGGACATGACTTGTTTTCCTAATCCCAAGTTCCTTAAATGTTTTACAACGAAATTACGTTGGGTGTTCCATAGTTCTCCATCGGTTCCAGTGATACCTGTGAAAAAGTTTCATTTTACTATGAAAAATATACAGCAGGGACGGATCCGGAGGGTTCTTGGGGCTCAGATTTATATAAATACTGCTAGAATTTTTGGCGTTACATAATAGTATGTCACAAGGGGTGAATCTACGTGCAATTTTAATGTTATTGTGTATGTTATACATATGTTTATATAAACATAGGTCCGCAAAAGCTTCGTTACGGAGCTACAGGGTGTTGTAATTTGAGGAAAAAATTGATTTTTTTTTCAAAACTCCTGCAGTTTTTGAGATATTCAGCCCAAATTTGAAATGCAAGCTATTTTTCACAGCCACCATCATTACACGTCCTTGATTTTAACTGAAATTCACAAGATGTTTTCTTTTCCGAGGCCATGTCTCCTTTTCCCCTTTCAAACTTTTTGCAGTACGCCACTGATTTCGTCATCTTCATTCAATTTAGAAACTTTTCTGACACTTGTAATTTTTTTGTATCTACGACCATTCTCGAGCGAAAAATTTTTGAATTTGAATAATTTGAATTGTATGTTATTCGCTAAATAAAAAATAATACAAATATTCGATAGGTATGCCCAAAATTTGCTTTTATTTTGATAGCTCGTCTTCTGAGACTCAAGTTATAGTTATTCAATATCAAACAAACTAAATTGCTGGAAAAAAAAACATTTATATATATAATAATAATATATATATAATAATTATTCTGCAAGATATAAAATTCATACAGAATAAAAGAACAATTTCTCACGAAAGAATACTTGTGTGTGAGCACAAAATGCACATTCAAAACTCATACAACCAAGGTTAAAAAAGCTATTTAAATCTAGTGGGTAAAAAATACAAAGAAAAAATAAAATCTATAATTGATAGTTATTTGTAGTTACGAGTTGTCCCATTAAATTCCATAAGAGAAGGAGAATAAAAGTACTCCCCCTCTCCACTCGAGTGCAACCCATCCAGCAACCCAAGAAAAAAGTGTCTACGGCCACTCAGGATAAATGTTTCAAATTTCTTCTTATATCTGTTCCTGCTTATTGTTCTTTTGATATTTTCAGGAATGGTATTGTATATCTTATCTTCTATTATCACGCACTCTTTGAAATATTCCTGGAGTATTTCTTATCGTGCCACGAGAGGTTATTATTCGATTTCTCAATTCTTTTACAGTGTTCACTGGAGTGGTATAAACTAAACCATGAGATATCTCCATGAGAAAAAGTCTAAACTATTTAAGTCTGGAGACCTAGGAGGCCATGGTTCTAGCCCACCCCGACCTATGCATCGGTTTTTGAATGAATTATTCAAGAATTCCCTAGCTTCTCCACTAAAATGTGCTGGTGCCCCATCATGCATGAACCACATTATGTTTCTCACCAAAAGTGGCACATCCTCGAGCAATAAAAGTAACTCCTCAAGAAATTGCCGATAAGCGGGATCGTTTAGTCTGTTAGGCAAAAAAAATGGCCCAATCAAATAATTTCCAATTATTCCGACCCGGACATTTAGTGAGAATTGTTCTTGATAATGGGATTCTTCAATCAAATGGGGGTTTTCCTCAGCCCAATAATGATTATTGTGAAAATTTGTGATAGCAGTTCTCAAAAAGTTAGCTTCGTCTGTGAACATTATTTCACTATCAAAATGAGTATTTTCTCTAATTTTATCTAAGAACCATCGGCAGAAATTCAGTCTTGAAGGAAATCTCGAGGAAGTAGAGTTTGGACGCGTTGAATATGAAACGGGTACAATAAAAAGTCGTGGAGAATCCTTCAAATTAGAACATGTAAAATATCCAACTGATTTCCAATATCCAATACAATTCAAAACTACTTCCTCAATATCTAGAGTTCTCATAGTTTGAGATGCACCTTTTAAATGATTATTCGCAGTAAAAGTACCAGTTTTCCTCAACCTTCTGTGGATATTTGAAAATGTCCGCCTGTCTGGTGTAACTCGATTTGGAAAGCGCACCTGATATAATCGCCTAGCTTTTTTTATGTTTTCGTCTTCCATGTAATGAATATCAGCCAATTCGGCGTTAGTAAAATTAGCCATTTTTTCTTACAGCAGTAACTTCAAAAGTCTTAAAACTAATCGTTTATTTAATAAACAATTCGATCAAACACTGGTTCAACTTCAGCAACTGTCATAATAAATAAATAAATGAAAAGAATCAAAGCCTACTAGTCATTTTTTTAATTGGAAGTGCTTTCAATTCAACGAATGCATACAATCGTTTAATAATTTTTTTCTCGAAAACGGTCGGAGATACGAAAAATTACAAGCTTACAACTTTCTAAATTGAACGAAGATCACGAAGATTGACTGTATGCTGATCAGTGGCGTACTGCAAAAAAGTTTGAAAGGGCAAAAGAAGACATGGCTCCGGAAAAGAAAACACCTTGTAGATTCTAGTTAAAATTTAGGACGTGTAATTATGGAGGCTGTAAAAATAGCTTGCATTCCAAATTCGGGCTGAATGTCTCAAAAACTGCAGGAGTTTTGAAGAAAAAACAAATTTTATCCGGAAATTTCAACACCCTGTAGCTCCGTAGCGAAGCTTTTGCGGACTTATGTTTATATGAACTCTTTTTCTTGAAATTGCACGTAGATTTACCCCCTCAAGTTGTGACATACCATTATGTAACACCCTGTATATAATAACCGGTATTGGTCTTAGTATGACTTGCTGTATTCTGAATAGTAGCCTGAAATTTCATTTTTACAAGGAAACAGCACAGAATGAATATATTTGCTCATAATTCTAAAATATTTCCTTGAAATGGATATTTCCGTTGGCAGAGTTGAACAAAATACAGGGTGTCCGCGTTACAAGGCCAAGTAGAAGTATCTGGGGAACAGGTTTATCAATCAATATGAAATTTTGTCATTGAATGAATGAATACTTATCTACAATTTGCAAATTTTTTCAGAGCATTATCAATTCCTGTTGAACCTGACATCGTCTACATCTAGCATCGTTGAGCAATGCGTTTTTTAGCAAAATTTTCGGAATTACATTATCATTTTTAGCCAAAAAAATTGATTTGAGTTAGATTATAATTTTTTTTCATTTTACTTACGTACTTTCCGATGCTATTTTATATACAAACATCACTTGTCGACTCAATAAAACTAAATTCTCAAAAAACTACGTCTTTATTGAACGAGAACCTAATTTTTTTCAATCTATTAGAACCGTATTTTAAATTATTATTGATTGGTATTATGTTTTCCTATACCCAAAATGTCTCGTTTTCTCTTTTTTCGCGATTTCATCGAAAACCTTCCGAAAGTTAAATCATTAGGCCGTGGGACATAGAAACAGACAGAGTAAATTTAACTCCGATGTCATATTCCATGTTCCACAATGTTCTATGTAAGGTTCAATGAATTTCGGCCTCAGTTTGATGTTTTAAAATTATTTGAATATAGAAACACTACGAATTTTATTTGTGTATATTTTCTGTTGAATAAAATGGCAAATAAATACTCAAAGTAGGATATTGTGAATTTATTCATCATTCATGGTTGATCTCAACAAATAATAAGTCAAATTTGCAGAACATTTAACGAAAGGTACCCGAATTTACAATTTAGATTTTAATCAATTTGACCAATTTGGAAGATTTCATTTGGGGAAATAAAGTATAAAAAGTAAGCGTCCACAGAACCGCATGGGCCGGATCGGACGCATCGTACGCAACGGATTTTAGTATGCTTTGTATAGAAATTCATATAATTGCGTCCACTAATTTGTTTTGTACGGACCGCACGCATAGGCCTATCGGTAATGCCGATGCAGTTGCTCGAAGGGGCAACTTTTTCGATGCGTACTGATGAGTCCACTTGCATGAATAGCAAACAAATGGAGCAGTTTGATTCGATCCTTCCGATGCGTACTATTCTGAACTGTGGTACATGCTGAAATTGAATTTTACGTACCTTTTCTTGTTCCCATAGATCTCAACCTCATGAAGAAATTATCTGGTCTACCTTCGAAAACTTCCTCAGTTAATACCCTTTTTATTATAGGGTACGACAATACTATAACTGTGAGATCGTTACCGAATTTCAACCCTACAATATTTGTGTTGAAAATATTCGCTAAGTGGCTGAATGCATGGTGTTGCCCACCGAGGGCTTTGGATAATGACTTTATTTTATAAAAATGTCCTATGACTGGAATAAAGGCGGGCCCTGAAAAAAAAATAAACTCAATATGATGTGATTTTTTACATTTGTTTGAAAGTTCAAGAGGAAGTTGGTCAAGTTTGAGATGAGAATTATTTGAGTAATTTATAGTACCTGCATTGTAGTTAATTTCATAAATCTCGAAGCACGAAGATGTTTTTTCAGTTTTCAGAAAGAAAGAAGACCCAGAGCTAAATTGTGTGAATTTATTGGTTGTTAAACGGTATACTGGAATCTAATAAGGAACTGTCTGTTGATTGAGAGCTTGGTTTTCTAACAAAAGCAAAATATTTCGTATAGTTGGAAGACGCAAGGTCTATATTTCTTATTTAGTACCACAAGACAGTGGGGATGTGTGAGGAATGAAACCCAAAATTGTCTTGTGGATGAAAGGGAGAGAACGGTTGTCTTTGGTACATAGCATTCACTAAAATACCCAGGTGCAAGTAGAAATCGACAGCATACCAAAATACATCTTAGAAAAACCATACACCCTCCTACCAACCCAAGCCTACCAAGAAAATTAAGGCGCTTCTGAAGGGATTATAAAAATCTTCAAAAACGGTTTAGAGATCAAAGTACGAGTTATATGGGTAGTATACACACAACCAAATTCATATGGAATCTCTCGGTATTTCACATTATTGATTGTTTTTCACCATGGATCTTTGACTAAATGTGAAGAATGAAGTTTTTTGTTGTAAAAAAACTGGATAGTATGATGAGAAATAAATGTTGAATTATCATCACATGTCTCTGTGAATTTCAAAATTTAAAAAAGTCTATAATCATAATTCAAAATGCCTTACGTTGGATTGTCCGATGTGCAGATTGGTCGAATAGATGCTCTTGTTGAAGAAGGGTGACACAGAGGGATATAGCGGCCACAATGGGGGTATTAGAGGAGGTCAGAAACGATACGTCAAAGACTTCAAGTTCGAGGGGTTTATACAGCAGAAGGCCCTTAAGAGTTCCAGAGCTAACCAGACAACAACAAATTAACAGACTTAATTGGTATATCGAGCATCCAAAATTTGAATATTGAGAATTGACGGAATGTTCTTTTCCCGGATGAGACCAGAATTGGTGTTCGATCTGATGATCACCGGATTCGGGTTTTAAGGGGTCGTGGAAGACAAGCTGGAGTCCGAACAGCAAGACAAATTCCGAAATATGATGGGGGCAGTGTGATGTTTTGAGGTGGCATAATGCTGGGAGGCAGAACAGATTAGATTTCGTTTCCTGCGAGTGTAACGGCTAGAAATTACGCGGACCTAGTGCTGGAGCCCATAGTGAGAATTTCACTTTTATGCGCGATATTATCTTGAAACAGAGGGAATCGCTATTTTGGACTGGCCAGCTTGCTCCCCATACTTGAATCTTATTGAACATTTATGGGATAATCTGAGAAGGAAAATTAGATCGCGTCAGGATAATCCAAAAACCCCAGAACAGCTCATACAAGCCGCCACAGAAGAATGGCAGAATATCACCCCAGAGGAGGTCGAAAACCTAATCCAAAGCATGCCTAGACGGATTCAGGCTTGTATCAGGAGGTAATACAAGCTTCTGAGGTCGAGAGAAAACACCTTTCCGTGAGAAAATAATTTTGAATTTATTCACTACATGCGGAAAGATTCTCTTATTTTCTTTTATTTGTTTCTTTCTTGAAATAAACCTTAATTTATTTCGTTTTTCAATTGAAATATCTTGAAAACGATCAATTCTAACAATCCTTCGAAAATTCTAGAATCCCTGGGGTAATATTCAAAATATGATGTGATTCCATATAAATTTGGTTGTGTGTGTACTTCAGATCCTTGAAACTACAACGGGGATTGGCTATGGATCGACACATTTTCTTGGACTTAGAGCTGATAGGTCTGACCATGAGAAGCGGTATAGAGAACAAAACAATCGGAACACAGATTGTAGACAGTCAATACTACTCTTACGAATATATCCAGTATTTTCTAAGGTAATATGGGAATATCATCAAGTACTGATAGAGGTCGCTATCACCACAAATATTTGTGTATGTTGGGTGTAGAGACACGAAGGCATAAGAATCCTAGACCCTTTCAATCTTCCATCGAAACAATCCCGATTAAGGGTCAGATATCAGACCCTGGAAAAGACTTGTGGAATATTCCGACGTAATGACCGAAGGGAAATATGTGTTAAGATGGAAACTACGACAGATGAAGGTCATATTAATTGGATATATCATAGAAAAAAGCGATACACCATCTACCAGTAGTGTATGTGGCTAACACTAAGTTTTTTCTCAACATCCACATTTCGCTATCCAATCTGAATTGTCGTAATGTCGAAATAATCGCTAAATCAGTAAGATTTCGATATGATATACGTTTTGAAGAGAAGAATTATTCGATAAAATTCACAAAAACAGTAATTTAAGTACGTGGTTTGCACTAATGGCTTAACACACAGTTAGACAATTAAGCGCAAAAGAATATGCCTAATTATTTGTGCACGTTGTAGATAATAAATTCAAGTTTGTTTTATGAATTTTTCATTGAACTGAATGCTTTCAAATTTAATTCGAATATCGGGATGACGTTCCCATCGATAATTCACAATGAAAAGGAGTTGAATGTTATCAATATAAATATTCCAAAAATAAATGTTTAATGCTTATAATCGATGATTAAATTTGCACATGATGATAAGAATGATTCCGGCAATATTGTATTTCGTATTATTGTTTATCAGCAACACACTTCATAGTTATATAATTTTTATAACTCGTACAATTACTCAAATAAATATTTTCAGTGATTAATGAATATTCAGTTCATCAAGATGAGCTATTCTGATATATTCAATGTATTTTATTTTTGCATTTTGACAGCTACTATACAGCTACTACAATTATTACTTTTGAGTATTTTTCCTAGAAAGTTGAGCCTTTAGATATAATTTATATATTTGTAAATTCTTTTACATTCTTCATTCAATACTTACTATTGTAGTTTAAAAAAGTTTTCACTTACCTGGTGGATAATTGTGAGGTTTCTGAATTTGGCTTAAAATATAAGTTATCAACAAAACTGATAACGCTAGAAGTATAATCATTTTAGGATTTAGAAATTAATTTGTAATCGATTAGAACGTTCTTGTCGCTCATATGACCCACTATACACTGTCGTCATATCGTCATTTCGGTATCGTCTCTTCAATAGACTCTGCCAAATAGTAATTAATAGCTCTAAACGATAAATAACACTCCAGTCGTCGGGATTTGGGCGATCTTATTCCTAGAATGGCATTCGAACTGAAGATTTGAACAATTCGACATTCCCAACTAAGGCAATCATCCACTAGCGGTTTTAATATACATACATGTACCGAGAATTGGTCAATCGAACACAATATATTTATTTTTCATCCAAAGGCTATAGCGGGATAAGATGGTCAAAATTGCCTAAGAACGAATCGTAACAGCAGGTATCACATTCGATAGAGGATGTAAAAAGATGCCTTCAATAAAAATTTCAGCCCTCTAGGGGCCCTACAGTCGATATTATAGATTATGTTCTCTTTTTTCGTAATTTTTTTTACAGGCGCAGTTTCAATGAAAAAAATCTGAAAAAATTCATAAACAACAATGATTCTTTTCGAATTTTTCCGATCAAATATGCGCTCAGGAAAAATAATTGAAATTTTCAACTGTTTTTTAGGTTATGTTCGAAATTTTTGGATAACTTTTAATCAGTGCTATTTTGTATCTTTTTTTTCGAATACCGCCACCATAATGGACATTTTCAAGGGCGCATATTCAAAAAACGCAAAAACCAGTTTTTCCATCGGTTTTGGTACTTATTTGGTACCACAAAATTAGATGAGTTAATAATTTTAAATTCACTCTAACACAACGAAGAACTCATTAACTAGTGAAAATAAAGTTTTAAAACCAATATTTATCAACCTGAGAATCAAGAAACCGTTTTTCCTTACTTTTTCGACATATAACCTCAAAATCTACTGTTTAAATGATTGCCGATTAGCTCTGGTACACTGAAAAATTCATTTATAGGTAATAATAATGTTTTAAAATCAAAATTGATGGCTTTGAGAATAAAAGAAACATTTTACCTGACTTATTGGCACTTAATTGACACATAACCTCAAAATCAACTGTTAATATAATTGATATAACTCTAAAATGCGGTAGAACTCATTTTCAAATCAGAATTATATTAAAAAAAATAATCGTACTGATAACTGCAAAGACTTTGACATATTGGCATATTTGACGTATTGCCACGAATGCAATATGCTGTCTTTGCAAAAATAAAAATATCTTGACTAGTGTACCAATGACTGCTAGGTTTCAATGCTTCAAGGAATTAAAAATTTTTATACCAGAAGGTAATCGAGTTTGCTCAGAGCTTTTAATTGAAAACGCTTTTTTGAGGATGATACAAGCATACAGTAATACAAGTAACTTAACTGTTGAAGAAATATGTTTATTTTCAACAAAATTATCAGACTCAACAAAATTAACATTCCTAGATAAAACTACGTCAGAGCTCAGTGATAGACAATTATTCTCTTTCGCCAGTTTTACAGATGGACAGATGGACAAGAAGACTGGGTGCGTGGAATTGTCCTGCAACATCTCCCGATCTTACCCTTGAGATTTGATTGTAATTTTATGGGTTGTTTTCGTAAATTCGTGTTCTTTTCGTTAAATGTTCTGCAAGTTCGACTTATCATTTGTTGATATTGACCATGAGTGATGAATACATTTATAATATCCTCTTTCATATTTATAAATAAAATTAGTGGTGTTGTTACTTTTAAATAATTTCCAAACGTCAAACTTAGGCCGAAATTCATAGAACCTTGTATCAGACATTGTGGAACATAGAAACCTGTCTGTGTCTGTTTAATATGAGCTTGAAATTTTTTTTATCAAATTGGTAATCAACAACTACTCGAACTTCGAATTTAAATATTCGTGTAGATTTGACAGTTTTTCATTTCATTTAGCTCTTTAAACTTTATTTTCATTTCGATTCAATTGTTGAATTAATAATTGATTTGGTGATACATATCGAGAAATAATGGCACTGTTCATCTTCGTGAAAAATGTTGTGGAAAAATATCTCTATTGCAGTGCAAATGATAATTTATTTCACACATATGACAAATTCGTACATTGATCGTTTCTTTGGAAATGGATCATCTTTATCACGTTGTATGAACACACCTTTCCAAATAAACTACATCATTACAAATTTCGACAATTGCGATCGAAATACGATCACAGATCAACCAGGATATGAGACGTCATACGAACGGGTCTATATTCAGGTGGCAGAATGCAACACAGGACCTTACGCAAACTATATTGTTCAAAACGTGCCAAATTAAAAGGAAGATATTAACGTATTCAGTAAAACAAACGAAAAACGACAATACCCTAATTCCCAGTCAGGTAATCCATCGAGAAACTATCCACTTCAAATCTGCTTGATCTCAGTGATCGTACTTTTACACTTACTAACAGTGAGCTGTGTTTGTTACCAAGAATTTGACTATCTCAAGGTAGTACTGTTTAGGTGTTGAAGGCATTCTCTGTGTTGTGTACTTCGAGGATGACTTAGCGAACAAAGCCATTTCTCTAATCATCCTTCATAATAAATTAATAAGTGTACGCTTTTATAAGGTCTGTGTTGTGGCTAAAATACGAATATGGTACAGACATTCACGTTTTTATATAAAGAAGACTTGAAAGTTGATCTCCAAAGATAACAGTATTTCAGGTTTCTACAAAAAGGAATCTCCAAAAGCTAACTTCATAGGGTCTCTCCAGAAAATAAACTTTGAAATCCAGATATCTTCAAAAGTTGATTCGGAAAATCCATCGCATTCAGAATTATCGAAGTGCTCCTTTTCCGGTTGCTGTAATTGGTCCCTTCGTTTTTGTTAAGATGACAAATGCTTACGATATTCATTCATGCTTCGATCGAAGAATAACAGTCACGATAGAAATAATAGATATTTTTCGAATCAATGTGTAAATCGTAAAAAATATTTATTTTCAGTCTTGAAATTCAATTAACATTATTTCAATTTTCTATTGGCTTCATCGCGGGTTCAATTTCATTTTGAATGGTTTCGGCGATAAGGTCAGTCCATCAAAGCCTTGTACGTTAGGAAGTGGTCCTTCAGGTATTTTTTCCAAATCAAAGTGATACAGCAGAGATGTGAAAAAAAGAAAGTAGCTTGCTTTAGCTAAAGAAATGCCCAAACATTGCCTCTTTCCTGAAATAATAACAAAATTAATATTTGCGGATGAAATGGCAGACTTATATCCTGAAATTGTAGGATATAAAGTTTCAGTGCAACGTGTTGAGAGCTTGAAACGTATTGAACTCGCGCGCTGTTCACTCCACTATTTATACATTGCATAGTGGCCGGAGTAGTATGATTGGTCGACGTTGTATCCATCCATTTTCTGACTCCCCCCTCATGTGGGTTAATTCAGCGTGTATGTCGTTTTATTAATTAGATATTTCCAAGTTGTTCTTGAGGATTACGGGTTAGTTATGAAAGTTATGCTCCTGTATTCCTATGGCTTTATGAGTTATTCGTATTCGACATCTTTTATGTAAAATGTTTTGTTAATTAGTATAACAACAAAAAATGAAAATGAAAATGAAAAACAAACTTTATGAATAACTCAATCTAGCTCATCATTCAACTATTCCTAAATTATCAAATCATTGACACTCTATAGTACGAAGATTTAATTGAATACTTATTCTAAATCTTACCATAACCAAATGGAAGAAAACTTCTTTCTCCGATTGTTTTTCCCTCTTCTCCTAGGAAACGTTCTGGTCTGAAAGTGTATGGGTCTCCCCAAATTTTAGGATCCATATGGACACTGAATAGACTCGTCAAGATAATGGTATCTCTTGGAATACTATATCCCATCAATTCAGCATCTCTAACAGCACGGTGCGCTATTCCTACAGGAGGAACATTTGTGATTCTTTGGATTTCTTTTAGGACTGCATTAGTGTATGGTAGGCTGAAATTTTCAAGATGAAAATATATATCTATATATATTTCATGGATCCAACAGTTGAAAGACTTTTTAAGCAAACCAAACTTCAGAATTTATTCCTCTTCTCTGATATCAATACACTCATAAAAACATCCTTTCCCATTTTCGAAATTTGAAATCGAAACAAAGATGGTGAATTACGTTATGAAGAACTAAATGTTGTGTTTTTTGAAATGCTCAAAGGCCGGATCATAACGGCCACAAGGAGGTGTCATCGCCGCTACTATGGTCAGTTGTTGTTGATGGCCTCTTAAAAAGACTGAACAACGCTTGCTTCAACGCACAAGGTTATGCTGATGATCCAGTTATCATCATTTGGGGAAAGCATGATGGAATCTTATCGAACCTGATGCAAAAAGCTCTTAACATCGTAAATGAATAGTGTGCTGAAGAGGGACTCAGCATCCATCCAGACGAAACCATTCTAATTCCATTCACAAGATGTAGAAAGTTTAACTTGAAGCCCCCCTTTCTGAATGGACATATTTTGAAATTTTCGGGACAGGCTAAGTGTCTAGGGTTAACCCTAGATCAGAGACTCAACTGGAATTTACACATTGAAAAAACTCTTTCCAAGGCTACATCGTGCCTATGGGCATGCCTTAGACTCTTCGGAAAGACCTGGGGACTACAGCCAAAAATAACCTATTGGTTATACACAGCGGTTATGAGACCCATTGTCACATATGCATCGTTAGTATAGTGGATGAAAACATCAGAAATAACTACGCAAAACAAGCTGCAAAAACTGCAGCGCGTGCTTGGGCATAACAGGTGCTATGAGAAGCACCCCGACTATTGCCCTGGAGGTAATCCTAAATTTCCCTCCTCTTCATATAAAGAAACTATTACCTGGTGATCTGAAGGGACACCTGGGGATTCTGGGTTGCATAGCGCCAGAAATCTTATCACAACCATCGGATATAATGCCGCTTAAGTTTGATTTTCACACACCCTTCGAAGTGGTCATAGAAGACCGAACCATCGTAAAGGGAAGAATAGATCGATTAGACCAAAAATCCTCCATTTGGTACACGGACGGATCAAAAACGATTGATGGAACAGGAGGTACTCTGGGCTCTACTCCCACAATCATGCAAGCAGAAACACTTGCTGTAAATCTTTGCTGCCAGGAGGGACTACGAAGGAAACTCAAAGGGGCAAAGATTTACATTTTAACGGACAGTCAGGCAGTGATAAAAGCTCTAAACTCTTACAGTTATCGGAGCATCTCTGTCTGGGAATGCCGTCAATCCTTGAAGCAACTTGCTGAGGGGAACAAATTTTCCCTTTGATGGGTGCCTGGCCACGAAGGCATACAAGGAAATGAAGCCGCTGACGAACTGGCCATATCAGCTGCTGGAATCCCATCCATCGGACCTGAACCGTTCTGCGGTCTAAGTAAGCCGCACAGACGACAGGAACTGGAACGATGGGAATAATCTAGCAAAAGAATACTGGAGCAAAACTCCAGGCCAAAGGCAAGCGAAAAAGTTCATTGACTATTCGCCAAAGAAGACAAAACAGCTTCTCGATCTCTCTAGGGACGAGTTGAGGATCATAACAGGCCTCCTTACTGGACATTGCCCACTGAGATACCATCTCAATGGGCAAATCGAAAACGCCAACATGCAGAATATGTAAAGAGGGCGATGAAACTGCCGAATATATTCTTTGCAGTTGCATCGCAACTGTCCGTCAAAGACATATACACTTCGGTAGCGACAAACTAGAGCCACACGAAGTAAAATCGAAAGCTCCCAGGGAGATTCTTAATTTTGTAAAGGATTTAGACCTACAGCGAAATGAATAAGAAGGGTTACGAACAAAAGACCAATTTGGTCGCAGTTCGGAAAGGCTTGCAAAGCCAATTGACCCCCACGAATGTAATGTAAATGTTGTGTTTCCAGTGTTTCACGCCACTGATACATCATGCTGACATGATGTTCTTTATTGACAGTTTAATGAGGCAGAAGGTATTGTCAAATTGTAAACGTAACCTTAGCTCACCTTTCACTTAATTCCGTTGGTGTTTCGTGAGTGTCGAACAGCTCATCGCCATCAACGTCTTCTATAGCCTTCTGGCACATGTTGTATATATTAAAAATACTCGTACTGGTCATGCTATTATCACCCAATACCTTTCCCAACATTTCATAGGGTCTGGGTGCGCAAATTCCATTTTCAAACAGAATTTATTGCAACTTCCTTGTAATCGTTTTGCAATTATGGTTAGTATCGAAATGATTGATTTTTGGAGGCGTCAACAAGCGTAACTTATACACAACTGATACTTCAATGACGAAGTTTGAAATAGATGTCAATTGAAAGTTGTGCCAACTTAAGAAAAAAAGTCTTCATTTGTATAAGTTCTGGAGTGTTATATCCAAAAGTCTTACTAATTTTTTTTTAATCACGGTAATCAAGAATATTATACACAGGCTCTCTAAGTTAGCCTAAGGGAGTCCTGGCGCAAGTTCTGCAGGAAGGTGGAAAGTATTCCTTGTTAGTGTAAGGTTACACAGGGTTCTCGCCAGAGGACCGGTATTGCCCATTGGATCTGTAAAAGGCCCAGATGGACAGCATACTGACTTTGGGAGGGAGACGTTGGAGAAGACACTTCCCAGATTGTCAGTTTCTTGATATCAGTAATAGCTGTGACCCTGAAGGGTTTTGCTAGAAGGTCTAAAAAGGACGATTGGAAGAACACAAGAACCGGAGCAGTTAGATGGGCGATTCGCTCCTGGAGATCTTCCTTCCATACTCCATCAGGCTCTTCCAGTCAAGTCTGGCCTGGAATGTTGTCCCGATCAGCTAGCGGAAGGTTAGGGTTCTATACCTTGAATGAGGTGTTGGATGGATTCATCAGGGCCGAGGTATTTTCGCTGAAGCCCACGAGTGAATATCTGTACGCCTTTCAGAAGTTAAATCGACTGATCTGGCGCTTTACAATCTAGTCAGAAGTATCACCCAGTCTCCGGATCGCAAGGAGACTTCAGATGCAGCCTTCATGTACATAGAGGGTGCATTTATTGCGGCCCCACTATGGCGACAAACTGACAAGTAGTCAGTTTTGTGACTTTTGTTGTGTACCAATAATTCGTATTCCCCAGTGAAATGTTTATTCCAGTTGCGCGGGAAGCAAAATATCTGGGATTTACCTTGTAAAGTAATTTCACATGAAATTCGCACACGGAAAACATAATGCACAAGACTAGAAATTCCTTATGGGCATTTCTAAAGACCTTTGGAAAGAAAAGGGTCTTGTCCCAAAGTGACTTCAGTGGCTATATGTGATGGTGTTGAGACCATGTATCACATACAGCTGCATTGCTTGGTGGGAGTGAAGCATAAGAAAGCAATCCCAACTCAAGTTCTATGAATTACAGAGAACGGTCTGCACGATGATTATTGGAGCTTTTCGCTCTACACTTGCACCCCTTTACCTGGTGATTAGAGGAGCAGCTAGAATGGTTAACTACAGATTTCATCAACTTTCCCGAAAATGAATAAGTATGTTTAGCTTTGTGCTGGGCGCTTTGTAGTCTGAAATTGAGGACAACGAGATGCTGGGTATGACACCGCAATACCCAAAACTAACATGGAGCTGCCATTACAGAACATCATTCCTAGCAAACAGGAATGTACTCCAAGGACCTTCTACTTGAGGACACCAGTTGGTTCAAAGAGAGATTTAAAACTGCCGAAGGAGTATATGGTCGAAGGGCTGTCAAAGCACAGTCGATCTGTCTTGGTGGCCTTGTGCTTTTCTAGCAGAAATATTGGCCATTGTGCTAATGTCTTGCTTACGGGGGGAATAACAAGTAGGTCAATAAAAATCATCACCGATAGCTAAGCTGCACTGGATGCATTGGTATCCGATAATTATACGTCAGTTATTGTGCATGATTGCCGCTAAACCCTCGCCAAACTGGTAGAAAGGGCTAGACTCCGTTTAATATGTGTAGCGGGACACTTCTTAGGTTAATAAAATCCGGTGGTTAGATCTGAAGTTACCGGAGGACTGGCTGAACCTCACAGGTCTCAGACACTCTTGGCATGTCATCAGTGGACATTTGACTGCGAGAGCCAACTAACTACCATATTAACGGGGCACTATCGCCTACAAAATCACCTAAATAAGTAAGGATTGAATGAGGACCTTTCATGCAGACTATGTGAGGAGGAGATAGAATCAAGAGAACAGGTCATGAGCTCTCACCCACGAAGTTTATATCCTTTACAAGAAAGATGGACCTTGTAGGTGAAATTTAGGACAAAGTGTACCACAAAAGACCATTGGGTCGCAGTGAGTCGCTCTCAATTTTGTATCTTATCATATCTAAGTGGGGCCAAAATTTAGGGATTCTGTATGTCCTAATTTTGATCGAAAGTTTTCTCCATATTCGGTAAATATACCGTAACACTGCTCATCTGTGACATTCTTTGAACGAATGAACTTGTGTGGTAGGTTACGGCAAAGTAAACGGCAGCTTTATCAATGGAATAGCTTGGCGCATAACACGTGATCATGTATTTGGTATGCACTTTTCTCGTACAAATGTTTTAGACTCAGTTGGAGGTCCAGAGTATAATGTTCTTGACAGTAGTATACAGAAATGTTATTTTCTTACTCAGTTGAATCATGTAAGGTGGGCTTTCGGTTCCTGCCAACAACTTGATCCAGTTCTGATTGCACTCTTTTCATAACTTCCGGATATTCCAACATATAAATGACTGCGAAACTTAGAGTATTGCTGGTGGTCTCAGATCCTGCCATCAGTAAATCTAAACTTACAGCAATCAGTTGTTCATCTGAAATAGTGAAGATAAATGATGAAGGTTAGGAAAATTTTTTGTCAGCGTTTCTGAACATACAAAAATTCACATTCTTGAGGAAAAAATAATTTCATGAACAACTGAGACGTATGTATTTGGTATTCTTCAGATTGGAATCAGAAGTCTCTCATTTAAAAATAGCAAATTAATACACTTTTGGTGTTACCAGAAGCTGAATTTTTAGAATTAGTGATTTTGATATACTGAAGCAAATTGTCGAAACTATAGATTTATCAGTTATTCATAAATTCTGATAGGCCATCTACCGAGGGATAGCCGGAGATATTGTTGCTAGCTAAAATATTATCAACATCCCAACACTTTCGGTTCTATTGAAATTAACTCCCTAGGCCCCTATTTCAATTGTATATCCCCATTTTTATTTCAGATTTTGATTCTCGACTCAATTTTAAGTGATTTTGTGCAGCATAACTCTAATATAAAATTCATCATTTTGTAGTTATCAATCATTTTAGGAATTCCACAAACAAGTAGATAAAGTAGATACCTACTATTGAAAAATGCCACCAAAAGTATATTGTATGTTCGCAAATGTCAAAAGCTGTAAATTTGTTTCCGAATTATCTTGTTTGCTGATCTTAATTGAATTTAAAAAGAATTGGTTTTATCAAGAAGAACCTCATAATTGTTTGTGGTGTATATCAAAAGAACTGTCGACTTCGATGATACCTAACACTATTCGGGGTACTCACTTCAGACTGACAATTTATGCGAGAAAATCAACCAGATTTTTTTCTATAAGTTACGAATTATCAAAGTTTATATTTTTGTTACCTGTGAATGTTTCATTTTTAACGCTCATCTCCTGCAAAAACGAGTCTATCAAATCTCTTGGATGCTCTGCGAAGAAGTTTGTTTTGTGTTCTTCTATCGTTTCCTGAAAGAGAAAAATCAAAACTTTTTATATATTATCATTTCGAGAAAAATCCATATATTTCGACTAGAAGGACGTGAAGAAAGAACGCTATTACATTCTCATATACATTTATAATTTTGAATTTGTTTGAATTCTTCAGTGTTGCGTTCAGATTGAGTGAAGTAGGGCCATCTAGACGTAGTTTGTGATACTAAAAACTTCTAGCGTGTAGAAAACTGTATCCTGTACATTAAAAGTAATCGTTTTTGACGTGCATAGAATCGCAACTACTTTTAGTCCCAAACTGTAACTCTAGATCGCGCTATATTAGCTTCAGCATTCATGCTGTCTCCGTTTGTGAACACTTCTTTGTAAAGTTGCACATATCGAAAGCTGCAGGTTTCCTTACTTCGTGGCAAACTTTCAGGTGGTGATTTCTTAGTTACTCTTAGAAAATTTATCTCTTACTAAGGTAGATATGCTCCTTCAAACGGATTCACTCTTAAGACTCCTCGTCATTTCTGACACCGTTTATACTGAAATTATGAAATGGTTTATGCATATTACAGGAATACGACTTATATTTTCGAATCAGGAGCGTACCATACTGGAGGGATTGAGAGTAAAAATCAATTTTTCAATGATAAATTAATTTTCGAAGTTCTTTCGAATGTTTCGACCTTTTGTATAATAACTGTGAATTCCGGGGTCATAAACCAGAAAACGCTGAGATAATATTTTTAGCAGGCTTTTGACACCTGAAATTTTCGCGAAATTTGAGAGAATACGATAATCGTTAATATCGTTGTACAATAGTAGGAGAGGTTATTTTGAGCAGTTCTTATAATTAGTTGGTACATGTAAAAAATGGTTCTTTTTTTTTGGGTGTTATTTTACTGTTTTATCTTGTCAAAGTTTGATAAGTGCCACTCAATCTCTTTCTTAGAATAATTTTTTGTGTGGGATGCTGCGAATGACCGTTTGATTTCCAATGCAACAACGATATGTATAGGCTACATTCAAAGTGTTTTGTTAATTTTACCTCACATATTCAAATCGATGTTGATACTCAATAAAGCTTGTTAAAAAAAAGCTCACTTTATTCGGTATGACTTTTTCAATTGAGCAAAACGGAAAGTAGTACCTTCAGAAAATCCCACAGTCTTTGATTTACTTCCATCATCTTCCTGAATCCGGTCGATTGAGGCGCGATGAACCTCAAAAACGGCATCTGGTTAAGAACACCCCCTGACATATCCAGCATTCTGAAAGCATCGTGAATAATTTCCATCAGTTGCTTCAATTTGGCATCCTCTAAATCGAAACGCTCTCCAGCTATCATCGTCCATAAAACGTTTATGACGGAAACATCGAAAGCGTTGTGCATAAACAGAGGCTCGGACGATTTTTCGTGAAACATTTTCATGAGTTGATCGACTTCCTCTTCTACGTTTTCGACCATTTGTTTACCTCCATATCCGAATTTTTTCAAACGCTGAACGGAAAATCTACGTTGTCGTTTCCACAGGTCTCCTTCAGAGAAAACCAAACCTGTTGTAAGAGAATAAAGATATGATGATTTTCCATCTCTTTGGTAATTTTAATAATTTATGATAAGCAAAATAAACAACGTCTAAATAACTCATTCCATATGAAATCATATTGGAAAAATTATAAAGTGAAATGCATTTTAATTAGGGCGAGAATGAAGGTTTAAATAATACCGAATATTTGATCCGGAAATATTTTGATGCAATTCAGTGTAAGAATCTGAAAAAATTCATTGAGTTGTTGAAGGAAACACAAAAATACAGAGAACAAGAACAAGAGTGAAAGTGAAATGTATATTCTCGAATAAAATACAGCAACAGCATCACAAAACAACATGAATAAATATTGTATAAAAGAAGTGAAATAAACTTCTCCGATAAAATAAAAACAACTGAATTAAACTTCTGTGGAAATAGAAGAAATACCTCCTTTGAAACTTAGTATAAAAATTATAAGAATAAGCTAAACTACATTTCCACTTCATCGGATAGTTGATAGTTCGCCGTTCTAACTAATTTGTGACTCCATCTCTTTCGAGTCTTGGTAAAAGTTAACGCAGCTCTCAAGAACTGCTTTTCTATAGGGGCCGAAGATTTTGAACATTAAACGTGTGTTTCACCTTTCTAGTTCTAGAAACAAACATTTGAATCGTTAACACCCTGTAACTCGAAAAAGAAGCGTTTGCGGACCTATGTTTATAAGGGGAAATCATATCAAAATAACGGGTTCTATCGATGGCTGAAGTCCTACAAAAAGTGAAGAAATTCAATAGAATTATTTTAACTTTAGTTCGACAGATTTTAATGGTACGGTAATTGAATCCCAATCCATTGAATTTCATGAGATTTTAAGATGATCATTCCTATAACCTGTCCTACCGAGTAACCCTTCGATAGACAAATAAAAGATACTCAAACCTGTTTTCGATCTTGGTTGCCCCAAAGTTGGGACAATCTAATAAATTTATACACCTGACCTAGACCCATTGATTCTTTATTATTCGGAGTTCCTAAACATATTGAAAATGTTCATTGATAGGTATCAGATATTTTAACGTTGTGTTTCCTTCAACAAATTTATGAATTATTTTCAGATTCTTACGTTCAATTTCATTCAAATGTTTCCCGATCAAATATTCAGTGTTGTTTAAACCTTATACTTACTCTCATTGAATATAAGATGAAGTTCAGTGTTTATATTACAATTGTGTTCAATCTTTCAAGATTTGCGTTTGAGAAGTTTGATTTTTCAAGATATTTGGGAGAAAAGCTTGACTATACTTTAATTCTGAAGATAGAAGCTTGGCTTGAACTTGATTTAATTTCAAGTCGAGTCGAGTCAAGCCGTGAATTGCTACGCAGAACTACTGCATACTTACAACATCCAATCCAACAGTAACCGTAGTATTTTTGAAAAACAGTACTACTAAAAATGCCAAGCTCAATAACAATAACCGATGGACCCCAGGCGGGTAGAGGCTCACAATCCCGTACTGACCAAAAGTTAGTCTGCATCAAGGATTCTGGGGGAGGCAAGAAATTGGCAAAATAATACAATAACTTAATGATCGCTATTTATAACTGCAGAACGCTTAGACACGATGCACAACCCCTCGATCTCGAAAATGAGACGAGCAATATCAAATGGGACATCATTGGCCTTTCCGAAGTTAGAAGACCAAAAGAAGAACTATCCATTTTGCAATCGGGACATGAGCTATTCCACATAGGTAATGACACTGGTAGTCAGAAGGGAGTAGGCTTCCTCATCAACAGAAAAGTACTTCGCCTGATTGATTGCACAAAGGGAATCTCAGATAGAATTGCTTACATAACCCTGAAATATCAGATGAACAAAGAATCAAACTGATTCAAGTGTACATGCCAACATCCACTCATGACGACGAAGAAGTTGAGCTTATGTACGAGAAAATTTCCAAAACTAGAAGAGAAAATAAATGCCAAGAAGATATAGTAATGGGGGACTTCAATGGACGACCAAAAAAGGGAAAATGGAGAATATATTGGAAAGCACGGACTTGGAGACAGAAATGAGAGAGGACATATGCTTGCCAACTTTTTGGAACAACAGAAACTATACGTCATGAATACATTATTCGAATGTGGACAATGAAAAAGCTTTTGACAGTATCGAGGTCTGGATAGTGCTGGAAGGTATGAAGCAAGCGCGAATATACTCAAGGTATACAAATTTAATTAGAGAGATGTACAACAACGCCAGCCTGCAAATCACTCTTAATGAAGACTGGAAGACGGAAAAAATGCCTATAATGATAGGGGTGAGCCCATGGTGATAGTAAATCCCCGAAGCTGTTTACCCTTGCACTCGAGTACGCCATGGAGGAGCTGAACTGGGAGGAAAGAGGAATTAACATAGAGGAAAGAGGAATTAACATAGATGGATCTTACTTAAACCACCTGCGTTTTGCTGACGATATTGTGTTGATTCACACAAACCATGCCCCAACAACTAAATGATCCATCTAAGAAAGTCGGCCTTAAGATGAACCTAAGTAAAACAAAAGTCATGACCCATTTGCCAAATATAATTGTGGTGGAAAATTCAGCCATTGAGAACGTGAAAGACTATGTCTACCTTGGTCACAAAATCCAGATTGGTAGCGAAAATCAAACGGCAGATCTAAACAGAAGAGTAGGACTTACCTGAGCAGCATTCAGCAACCTGAAATACATTCTCAGAGATAGGAAGTTACCAATAAATCTCAAAAGAAAGGCCTATAATGCGTGTGTCCTACAGGTTATGACATATGGTATATAACCCATTACACTGACAAGAAGAGGTGCGGAAAAGATGAGAGTGACACAGATTGCAAGGGCACTGGAGCCTTTTAATTATGCTGAATGTTGGGCATAAGCATCCGTGATCATTTGTTTTGAGTCAGTTATGACGTCATACGACAATTCTAGTGTTGTTATAGTTTATGTGTAGACTAAGGTTGAGGACGTAGGTTAGGTTAGGTTAGAGACACGTCGGCGCGTAGCAGCGACGATAGATGGACCAAGCGGCTGCTGATACAGTACGACGCAGCGTAGCGTGGTAAGGCCCCAGACAAGATGGCGAGATGACATCCGGAGGATCGCGGGGAGAGAGTGGATGCAGCTCTCCCAGGACCGCTGCGCGTGGAAAGGGAAAGAGGAGGCCTACGTCCAGGACTGGATGGCTACAGGCTCATGAAGAAGAAGAAGAAGAAGTTTCTATTTTCCATAAGTTCGGTTACTTTTGGAATGGAGGATGTATATACAGTAGTAGCAAACCGAAGCAAAACTTATGAAACCGTTAATGTTGAAAAAATAATAGTAAACTAGAATAATGAGTAAGTAACAAATCTACAATCGGATTGTGGTACATGGTAACATTATAACAATCTGAACAAACTTACCTTGCCTCTTCCCAAAAGTTCGTAATCGAAAGATAAACCCATCTGGTCTTCCTTCAAATTCTTCCCGGGTTAAAATTTGGCCCACAGCTTCCTCGCCGAAAACTGTTACGACAAGTTTCCTTCCCAGTTTGGTGCCTACCACCTCTCCATATTTAGCGTAAAGTTCTTGCCACACTAAATGGTGATAGCCAAAAACTTTCAGTAAGTTTCTAAATTGGAGCAGGTTACCCACAATCGGCAGCCACTGTGGACCTAGAAGAGACAAATGTTCCACAATTACAAATGTTATGCAGGGTGGGGCGTGGCTAACTGCTACTTTTCAAAAAATCATTGCACAAGAACGGGAGGTGCTAGAGCGGTCATGGTCACCCGAGCAGCGCGCGTTTGTTGTTGAGACCTTTATCAAAACAAATGAATCTGTTATCGCGACGCAGCGTGCCTTCTGCAGGAAGTATCCTTTTAACTCTTCTCATAGTGTTCCCGACTGGAAAACAATCTTGGCGTGGATGCTAAAATTCCGAACAACAGTATCTACACTAAATGTAAAGAGAATCCCCGCCTGTCACTATCAGAACCCCTGAAAACATCGCTCGAGTGAGGGAGTCGATTGAGCAGTGTCCATTTCGTTCGGCACGCAAATATGCCTCTGCTCTTCAGATTTCGGCTCGAACAGTGAGATGAATTTTGCATACTGATCTCGGGTTACATCCATACAAGATCAAGGCGTGTGGACTGTTGTCAGGCAATCCTTCAACATGTGCCTCCCACTGGGATCTTATGGACGAGTGACAAAGCTCATTTTCATCTTTGAGGGTGCGTGAATAAGCAAAATTTTCGCTACTGGGCACGAAAAAACCCTCGAGAGCTTCACCAAAGACCCCTCCAGAGCCCAAAAGTCACGGTTTGGCGTGTAGTATTGAAAGTAGTCATTGGGTCTTACTTTTTCTGTATCACAGTTACCGTGAACTCTGACCGGTTCTGTAAGAATTTGTTGCGCCCGAAAATCGAGGAATTGGGTGAAACCTACGACCAACAGAGCTTTTAGTTCCAGCAAGATGGTGCCACTGTGCATATAGCCCGTCAACCATGATCAATTCTTCAGGAGATGTCTTCTTGCGGGATTTGAACCTCTGTGACTTTTTTCTGTATGGTTATCTCAAGAATGAGGTTTTTAAACATCGTCCAAGGACCATTGATTAGCTAAACACTGCCATTGAAGAAGGAATTAAGCAGATAACCCCTGTCACTCTTGAGAAAGTCATGCAGAATTTCCATGAAAGGCTACACATGTGTGTTGCCCGCCATGACCATCATTTGGACGATATCATTTTTAAAACTTAACTGAAAAAAACAACATTATATAACCTTTCTGTCGAGATAAATTTCTTCTTCTTCTTCACCGTGTAGAAGGCGTAGCGCCTGTTCAGTTCCGGTTTCCCTGCAGCAGTTCTTGTGAAGTTGATTGCCAACTGTCCCGCCATCGTTTTGGTGGTCGTCCAACGGGTCTTCTTCCGTGTGGTATGTTGTTATATACGATTTTGGCTATTCTATCTGTGGTCATTCTGTTTACATGCTGGTTCCATTCTCTTCTTCTTTTTCTTACCCATCTTAAAATATCGTCTGTTTCACATTTTTCCCTTATGTCGGTATTTCTTTGTCTGTCATTCAATGTGTAACCGGTTATAGTTCTTAGCGTTTTCATTTCTGTTGTTCTTAGTATCCTCTTTGTTACCGACGTTTCCGCTCTTGTTTCTGCCCCGTATGTCATAATTGGTCGCACACATGTTTTGTAGATTCTGGATTTGCATGGTATACTGAGGTGTTTATTTCTCCAAATCGGTTGTTTAAGATGTCCCGATACTGCAGCTGCTTTGTTCACTTGTCTCCTCACTTCATCTTCAAGGTATCCTGTGCTTGTTATTTTGCACCCTAAGTATTCGAATGACATGACTTGGTCTATAGTGGCGTTGTCTATTGTTAACTTGCAGCGCAGAGGTTCCTTAGCTATGGTCATGCATTTTGTCTTACTTGTTCAGATTTCCATATTGAAATTTTTTGCGCGTTTGCTAAAGGCGTATAACATTCTTTGTAGGTCGTCTTCTGATTCTGCAATGAGTACGGCGTCATCGGCATAGCATAAGATGTTAATTTTGTAGGTTCCCATGCGGTATCCTAGTCCCAAGTTTTAACGGTCTCTACAAGTTGGTCCATAACAGTATTAAATAGTAGAGGGCTAAGACTATCACCTTGGCGGATGCCCGACGTTGTTCCGAAATGCTGCGTTAGGGTGTGGTTTGTTCGTATTTGCGTTGTTGTATTAGTGTTCAGATCTTATATATTTTTTTGGGTACCTCTTTGTTTTCCAGTATCTTGATTACATCCTTCAGTTGGACTCTGTCGAAGGCCTTCGTTAAGTCTATGAAACAAAAATATGCTGGAGTGTTATATTCAAGAGACTTTTCTACTAATTGCCTTGTTATAAATAGTGCATCGACCGTGGACCGGTTTTTTCGAAAGCCTTGTTGCTCTTCGCTGATTGGCATTGTTGACGTTATGTCATCGGCAAGAATCTTTGTAAGCAGTTTCAAAGAGGTGCTTATTAAGGTTATTCCGCGATAGTTGGCAGGATTTGTTTTGTCTCCTTTTTTAAAGATAGGCACTGTTACACTTCTTTTCCATTCTTCTGGTATTTTTCCGTGTTGAATTATGATGTTAAACAGTTTTGTGTACTCTTCTCTCATGGCTTCTCCGCCATATTTGATCATCTCATTTGTTATCTTATCTTCATTTGGAGCTTTCCTATTTTTAAGTTTACTTATTGCCATAGCTACTTGCTCTTTCGTGATTGTTACCGGTTCATTTATAATGTCGTTTTCTAAGTCTTCTTCTGGGGGTTCTTCTTCATATTCTGATTCGGTGTAAAGATTTTTGAAGTATTTTTCCCATGTTTTGTTTGTGATTGTTTTCAGTTGTATAGTTTCATTGGTGTCCTTTTTCATACCCCTTAATAATTTCCAAATTCGTTTTTGCGCTCCGTATATATCCGCTTCCATTTCAGCACTAAATCTCTGCCAGTATTCTTTAATTTCCCGAACTCTGTTATTCACCCTATTTCTTATTTCTATGTATCTATTTCGGTTCTCTGGTGTCGGATGGTTCTTATATTCTAGATATATTTGTTTTTTTTCCTTTGTAATGTTTTCGACTTCAGTGGTGAACCAGGGTTTATTATTAGGTTTGCCGTTCTGTGATACCGTGCGGGTTCCCAAGGCCTCTGTGGCACCCTTGTATATGCTTTCTTTTAGTTTGAGCCATGCTATGTCGGGGTTATCTTGCTGCAATATTGGATTACGAGTTATATACTGAGATACCGAGATAAATTTGTTTGTTAATATCTGGTACAGTGTTTTACCAACCCTTTGAAAAGTGGCAGTAAGCTGCGCCCCACCCTGTACATGTGATGTTAAATAAGAACAGTGTTCATGTGGGTCTGGAAGAAACGAAATCTTCAAGAAGCATTTATACATGCGTCAGTCTCTACCTCTCCGAGTGTGTGAAAAAAGGCTTAGGTTGGAATATTTTTTTGGCTAAGGAAATTCCTCAGATTTTTCCTTCACAATAAGGGCGCAACACCCTCAAATCTGCAAATTAATGGTTTTGGATTTCTCATCAGCTTTTGACTTCAAGGCCTGCAAGTCGAATTGGGACTAAAACTGAATCATTTTATTGAGTCTATGGAACCAAGACTCACAATTTTCAGATGCTGGAACCCATCCCTTCTTTGTCTTCCCCTGGATATGTGCCTTTTTTTTCGAACAAACGTAAAATTTTGCTGAATTACGCAATTCTTAACGATTTCGATTCTCGTCTAAAATATTTATCCACACATGTTAAGATGATTAAAATGCCTCTCTCTCGCGAAATCCTTTTTCCTTGATTGATCAAAAAACGTGTTTTTTCACAATTTAATTTTTCCCCCTCCTTATTTTGTTTTACAAAACAGCGATAGAAGAGCAGCATTCGAATTTTGATACTGATTGAATCGAGTACATACGATTTTACGTTCTTACACTCATCCGCTCAATTGCTTTCCGTTCCGATTTTTGTTTGTTTGTTATTCCTTTAACGTGCTCTATTTCCGCCTTTCGGCCAATGACACGCCGGGGAATGCTGTCACCTCACTAACCCGGGAATTTTCCGAACCCCTCTCGTGTCGAGCGAAGGGATCTTTAATGTCCAACACAGCTCTGTTAGACAGGACCGACGGCTTTACATCTCCTCCGAAAGATAGATACACAAGCAATTGCCAGAATCCGAAAAATCGCACCGACTTTGTGGAAATTGAACCCAGGTAACTCTGCGCAGGAGACGAGCATCATATCCTCTACGCCACCGAGACGACTCCGTTCCTATTTGGAATTTGGATCGGACAGCATCTTAAAAGTGGTGAAACGACAAATTGAAGTTCGAGAGTTGTGCATTGAGTATTATTCGACTCAAGTATTATACCTCTATACGTCGAATTCGATATGTGTAATACGTACACTGTGTGTTTCGTCGTTTTTGTCTTATTAAGGTATCAATTAATTTTGGTTCATAGCCGTTGTTCTTAGCGATTAATTTTAAAACTTGAACTTCATTCTCAAAATCGACAGTTGACAAAGGAATAGAAAGCAATCTGTGCATAAATTAATGAAAAGCACTCAATTTGATCGTTGGGATTGGGAACTACTGTTATGAATCAGGGTATCCGAATAGGTTGGTTTTCTGTATATTTTAAAGTCCAAGAAGTACAAAGATTTTTCATTATTTTCATTTTCCATTGTAAATTGAATCTTTGAACTTCTTGGACTGGTCGATTAGTAGGGCTCATGACTCACTCCTTTAAAATATACAGAAAACCAACCTATTCGGAAATCCTGATTCATAACAGTAGTTGCCAATTCCAGAATATCAAATTGAGTGTTTTTCATTCATTTATTATTCCTTTCTATTCCTTTGTCAGCTGTCGATTTTGAGAATCAAGTTCAAGTTTTAAAATTAATCGCTAAGAACAATGGCTATGAAACAAAATTAATTGATACCTTAATAAGACAAAAACGACGAGAAGAGAGTAGAAGAACATAAAAGATCTATTCTCCAGAATAAAAATTCTACGGGTTTTTCGGACAACTGCATCAACAAAAATCATTTCATAGATTTCGAGAATATCGAACTCATGCCTCCAGGTAATAAAGGAAAAAGGATGGACATCTTGGAGATTATTGAAATTAGGTCCGCTCATGGGAAAACCAGCCAATTTGCAACGACCAATTAGACTTGCGAATGCCGTTACACATGAGTGAAATCACTAACAGTTGAATTTGAATATATAAAAAATAATAAAACCAAATCAGATAAAAGCAATAAATCAGGTGTTTATAGATTGAATTGTAATGACTGTGATAATTTGAAATTTTAATATTAGAATATCGGAACATAAACGCAGTTTTTCGAATAAAAAATTTCAGATTCAAATTACGCGAATCATCTCCTAGAAAATATTCACTCTTTCGACTCACAGTTTGAAATTTTGCATACAGATAATAAATATTGGAAGGTAGATATTTGGGAAACTTTAGAAATCAACAAACACAAACACTCAGGTAGCAATCTATTCCTTAATTTTATTGGATATACCTGTCATCAATAACCACTTAAGAAGGAGCAACCCAATAAGCTTTTAATTACTTAGGAACGTTTGTATTTATATTCTCATTCTTATTTTCTGTACATTTATTCGTCTGAAGGAGCTACGGTGTAGTGAAACGCGTTACGAATCGTAATTATTAAGTAAAATTCCTTAAAACACAGTACTTGTTTTTATTATTGAAATCACTAATTTTGAATTTAGTATTGTATTACTCTTGATAATGGGCTAACAACCCGAAATATATGTCGAGTATTTTTAATGAATATTTGTGAAATCTTTACCAAGTGATAAACGAATCATTTATTCTTTATGTTTCAAAAAGTGTTAAGCGAGAATTCCATACATATTAACAAGTCATTATGTTTATTTTGGAAATAAAGATGTCTAATGCAAAAACAATTACTATAAATATTGATGGAAATTGACTGAGGTGGCAGGATCATGTTTTCCATGGTATATTTTATTCCTAAGTGCGTTTCTGTTAGCGCATTCATAAAACTTTACCTTCACAGTGTGTTTTTGCTATGAAACGTTCGGTTCCCGCCGCCAGCGTCACCGCACCACATGGTGTATTCGTTTCGCTTCACTCTAGGAGATTTATGAGTATCCACAACCAAGTTTATATGGAATCACCCAATATTTTGAATATTACCTCAGAAATTTTGGAAATTTCGAAGGATTGTTAGAATTGATCCTTTTCGAGATATTTCAATTGAAAAAAGAAATAAATTAAGGTGTAAGAACATTTTTTGAATTTCGCGCCATACCTTGTCCTTTTCGTTAGTTCATATTGTCAAGGAGAACCATAGTGCTGTTAAGTGCTGTCAAATGTCATTGATTGTTCTGTTTTCCGGTAGTTTATTGAAAATATTTCTGTTATTCATTTTTTATTTCTTCAGCATTGTATTATTGCTCTTGGTTGTGTGAATTCTTCAGTATTGATTGAACATTGTTGAATATATATTGTCGGTTTAGTGCAGTTAAGTGTTATTATTATCGAAATATCCCGTTAACCCAACAAAACAAAGAAGCTCCCACAAAGGTTTATTCTAAGAAATAAACAAATAAAAGAAAACAAGAGACTCTTTCCGCATGTAGTGAAAACATTGAAAAGTGTTTTTTTCTCGACCTCAGTAGCTTGTGTTACCTCCTCTTTCCCTGATACAAGCCTGAATCCGTCTAGGCATGCTTTCAGATTTTCGACCTTCTCTGGTGTGATATTCTACCACTCTTCTGTGGCGGCTTGGATCAGTTGTTGTGGGGTTCTTGGATTATCCTGGCGCGATCTAATTCTCCTTTTGAGATTTTCACATAAATGTTCAATAGGATTTAAGTCTGGAGAGCAAGCTTTTCAGTCCAAAGTAGCGATTCCCTATGTTTCAAGATAATGTCGCACGAGGTATGCGAAGGAGCATTATCTTGCATAAATGTGAAATTCTCACCGTGGGCACTTGGCCAGAGTCTCACTATGCGCTTCAGCACTAGATCCACGTAATTTCTAGCCGTTACTTTCGCAGGAAATGGAATCAAATCTGTTTTGCTGCTCGGAGTCTAGCTTGTCTTCCACAACCTCTTTCAACCCGAATCCGGCGGTCATCTGATCAAACACCAATTCTGGTGTCATCCGAAAAAAGAACATTTCGCCAATTCTCAATATTCCAATTTTGGTGCTCGATACACCAATTAAGTCTGTTGATTTTTTGTTGTCTGGTTAGCTCTGGAACTCTTAGGAGCCTTCTGCTGTATAAAATTCTTGAACGAAGTCTTTGACTGATACATTGATGCCTGTTTCTTCCGGAAATTGCCTTTGGAGTATGGGATGCGACGCACTAGGTTCTCTTCTTGAAATTTGGCACAAAAGGCGGTCTTGTTCCTCAGAAGTGATCTTCCTACAACTTCTTCTAGGCCTATTTTCCAGAGATTGTAGCTCCACGTAACGGGCGTAGGTTTTTGAAATCACCCCTGTGATACCCCCATTGTGGTCGCTATATCCCTCTGTGTCACACCCTTTCAACGAGAGCAATTATTCGACCCCTCTGCACATCGGACAATCCAATGAAGGCATTTTCAATTATGATTATAGGCTTTTTTAAATTTTGAAATTTACAGTTTCAAATCTCAGTAACGACTGAGTACAATATCCCGAACAAGTGTTGATAATTCAACATTTCTTATCATACTATCCAGTTTTTTTACAACAAAAAACTTCATTGTTGACAAATAGTCAAAAATGCATGGTTAAAAATAATCAATAATGTGAAATACCAAGTGATTCCATATACATTTGGCTGTGTATACAGGGTGCTTCAACGAAAACTAAACAGAGGCTTTATCTACCAAGATATTAATTTCTGATCGAAACGCAAAAACAGGTCAATTTTTGTTTCAAGGGGGACATCTTTTGGGGTACAGAACTTGCCTGAAATATCAACCCCCTAAGCGGGGGTTGCAATCCTTGAACATTTTGAATAGGGAAGATGGGTCGAGTGATGACTCAAAAGAAAGGTGGTATCTTTGTCTACATCGCCTTGAACGAATTTCCATTTTTAATTTGAAAACTGTAAAAGATACAGCGTGAGCAATTGAAAGATAGGGAAGACTATTTCCTTGAGACTATTCAAGTTTCAGTGAGGTAAAATGGAACAGATCCATGCTGATTAATGGCAGTCTTCATCAAGTACCATCTTCATCTCGAATTTCAACCCCTAGAGCAGGGGTGACCACCCTTGAAAATTCGGAAGAAGGTAGATGGGTCGAGTGATACCTCGAAAGAAAGGTATTATCTTAGTCTGCATCCCCGTGAACGAATTTTCATTTTTTATTGAAAACTGTAGAAGATACAGATTGAGCTACTGAAAAATAGCGGAGACTATCTATCGCCCTAAGCTATTCAAGTATTACTGCAAAAAAATTGAACATGTCATTCCAGATCAAAGGCTGTCATCTCCCGAAACACCATTCACATCTCAAATTTCAACCCCTAGAGCAGGGGTGACCACCATGTGTTATTTTTAAAGCAGAAGATAGGTCCAGTTATAACCTTCTGAGAAAGGATTTTGTTTGTCTCCAATAGTCTTGGGGCGATAGTCTTCTCTATTTGTCAGTGGCTCAGTCTGTATCTTCTACAGTTTTCAATCACAAATGAAAATTCTATCACGGGAATGCAGACAAAGATAATACCTTTCTTTTGAGTCATCACTCGACCCATCTTCCCTATTCAAAATGTTCAAGAATTGCAACCGCCGCTTAGGGGGTTGATATTTCAGGCAAGTTTTGTACCCCAAAAGATGTCCCCCTTGAAACAAAAATTGACCTGTTTTTGCGTTTTGATCAGAAATGAATATCTTGGTAGATATAGCCTCTGTTTAGTTTTCGTTGAAGCACCCTGTATATGAACAAGGAATTCTAATTGATTCTCCAGTTTTGAAGAAAGTTTGTCATTCCTTGTTATTTTTTTCATTAATATTCTTTGCAGACAATTGTTATTTATGTTATAGTAGTATCTGAAGGAGCCAAAACGTTATACACAGTCAACAGATATCTTCAGTGCTTAATTTTTTTTTTACTTGAAGAAAATGGAATTCTGAAATTGTTGATTTTGATTCAAAATATAGAAATTCGATATAATTCAATACCAATATTAGAAAATCAAATTTAATACGTTCAACTGTTGTCTTTCTCAGAAAGAATGCATTTTATACGTACCTGGGGGATAATTCTTGGGTTTCTTTACGTCCAAGTAGAAGAGAATCACGAGGAACGTGATGATGAGGCACAATAAAAAGAATATCATTTCGGAGGTAGGACCCTAAAACACCTTAACTGGTTGCATTTAAGAACTTGAATGAGTCTGTCTTCATTCGATTCAAGATGTATCCCTCTCCCACGATATTTTCTAGGAAGTGAGAGAAACAGCTGCTTTATCTCGGGTAAAGAAAAATTATTCAAACGTTTTGTCTATTTTAGAGAATAGATGTGTTTCTATTCTATTCTATTTCCAGTTCCGATTAGATCTTCGACATCCTGGAAGATGGTTTAATGAATGAGAATTAGTTTGAGGAATGAACCTCAAGTTTTGTTCGTTGTTCTGACATTTAGAATTCAGGTTTGTTGACATGAATGAATTGAATGATGTTCTTAAAAAAGACTGCGTGAGTTCATCGGATGATAGTCGTATACAGTTTGTTCCAAAGAAGTGCAACCACCTTCGAATAATCAACCACTTTTTATCTCACCGATTTGTCGTGTATACAGGGTGTCTCCTAAGTTACAAATTATTAAGAATAGCACGGTCCTGATCTTAAACTCGGAGATATCCAGCTTCGAAATTTTAATCGTCACGCTTCCTGAAATCACAATTTTACGCAGTCGTAATGAATCAACTGCGTAATTCGCCGGCTCGGTGGCGTATGGGATATGATGCTCGTCTCCTACGCAGAGTTACCTGGGTTCAATCCCCACAAAGTCGGTGCGATTTTTCGGATTCTGGGAATCGCTTGAGTGTCCATCTTTCGGAGGAGATGTAAAGCTGTCGGTCCTGTCTAACAGAGATGTGTTGGACATTAAAGATCCCTTCCCTCGACACGAGAGGGGTTCGGCAAAATTCCCGGGTTAGTGAGGTAACAGAATTCCCCGGCGTGTCATTAGCCGAAAGGCAGAAATAGAGCACGTTAAAGAAAAAACAAACAAACAAACAAACAACTGCGTAATTCAATCACTAGAATGAATCTTTCCCATCATTCTGAGGGGTCGAACTCGAATATTGATTCAGAATTGTGCCAATTGTCGTCAATAATGTTTCTCTTTTCCACCATCATATGTACCTCCCGTTGTGAAACCTCTGAACATAGACTGCTTGCATATGATAAACAAAAAATAATGAAATTGAGTTTGTAATACAAAAAATGTAGAGTTGATGCTTGAAACAGATTATGAAAAAGGCCTGTGTTCTAACAGTTCTAGCTGCACCAGTCTTATTCCTAATGACCCAGTTGTCCGAAATTTTTCTTCAAGATCATACATTGTACTTCTTTCTTTTTTTTTCCAATGAATAAAACTAAAGTATTTAGATTTTCACTATATTAACAAAACTATGACCGGTTTCACCACACTGTGGCTTCATCAGATAGATACAAACTAATGAACAGAGTTATTCCTTATATATTAGTCTTATTTCCTACTTAATATTACAATAGGTACAAGAGGTATGTTGGAAAACCCATCGGAGTTGCTTACTTTATGAATTGAAAAGATTGAGTATAGGAGAAGGATTTAGATCTAATTGACTATTAAGTAACCTACCTGGATTCTTTTCTTTGTTGATCTCTAAAATTTCCAATAGATTAAGTTTTTGTCTGTTATTTTCATTGTGTAAAATTTTGAAATTATCATTAAAGTTATGGTTTTCTTCGAGTAAGTGATTAGAATAATGGGAATCTGATTTATGATAATTAAAACTGCGTTTGTGCTCGGATAATCTAACTTTGAAATTTCTACCAATATAAATTTTATCACAATCCCCGAAAGACAGTTTATAAACACCGGATTTATCACTTTCATCAATTTTAAATTTGCAGTTTTTGATATGTCGGCCTAAAGAATTATCAGTTCGGAATGCTATATTGAAATTATAATGCGAGATGAATGATTTTAATTTTAGACTAGGATTACCAATATAAGTTAAGCTGTTGTATTTTGTGTTTGAATTTTTATATTTGGAAATACTTCCTGGATTGCTTTTTGAAATTTTTGCGTGAAATCATGTTCTCAATCATAGTTGGACTGTAACCGTTATTTACTGCTATTTGTTTAATTATATTTAGCTCTTTTATGAAATTATTTTGTGACATTGGGTATTAATGAGTCTATGTACCATATTATTGTAAGCTGCTAATTTATGTAGTTAAGGATGTGTAGATGAGCTGTGAATAGTAATATCTGTACGCGATGGCTTATGAAAAATAGAAAAATCATGTTTGCCGTTAATTTTAGTAATATTCAAACCCAGAAAGTTAATGGAGTTTTCTGTTTCTATCTCTAAAATGAATTTAATATTATCATGAATTTTTTTAATGAATGTTTTGAATAACTCTAATTGTCTGTTTGTGCCAGTGAAACAACAAATGATATCGTCAACATATCTAAACCAATAAATAAAGTGTCAAATTGTTCAGAAAAGACTGAATTCTCGACTGAATGCCCAATTCGAATTTTTCAGTGGTAAAAAACGTTCCAGCGATCTTGAAATATTGATCATTTTCGAATGAGTCAGCCATATAGATAGAAAGACATTAGGCGTGGAGTTCCACAAGGCTTCCACCGTGGCCCACTCCTATTTATTGTATTCATTAATGATATTTTCAGGAAGTCTAATCAATTTCTGGTTCTTTTCGCTGACGATGCAATGGAAGTGTTTGCCTCCTCGTCAATCCACGAGTTGGCCGCTCTCTGTTACAATGGCAAGGAAAACAATGCATAATTACTGTAGTGCAAATGGCTTGGTCCTAAACGAATCTAAAACGAGCCTGATACAGTTTTCTACTTCTAAAATTGACTCAAGCCTACGCGTTGTGGTCGAGGGCAATTGTATTCGGCAGAGCAATAGCGTAAATTTTCTAGGCATCCATCTGATTCGGATTCTGACTTGAGAGTGAAGAAAGTTTTAGTTTTGCAAAAAAAGAATGGTTCGGACCATTTGTTTCGAGACATATAGGCATCCATGTAGATAATTATTCAGAGAGCTCGGAATACTGACCGTGGTATCGGTGTATATTTTGAATTGCCTTATGTAGGTCTTTGATCATAGAGAAGAGTTTTTGAGTTAGGGTGATATTTCAGCAAGAGCGATCAGGTACCCTGATACGCTGAGACTGCCCAATCACAGGCTGAGACTTGCTTCATGAGGGCCTTACATCATGAGCATTCAGCTCTTCAATCATCTTTCCCTAGCTTCTAAAATAAAAAATGGCAAGAATAGACTAATTTTTAAGAATAGAGTTAGGGAGATTATACTCGAACATGTATTTTACAGTGCAGATGAATTTTTGGAATTTAATTTTTTAGTCTTCTAGGCTGGAATAATGATAATGTTAATATCAGATCACGTTTACTGTTTTGTATGCTGTATGTATTTTTTAGTATGTAGGTTCAGATCTGTTTTTTAAAGTGTTGATATAAGTATCAATGTTGCTTTGATGACATATTCCATGTAGTACTTACTGCTAGTGAATAAAGAGTATAAAGAAAATACTTATCTTGTTGTACTGAAGGTGACATTGGCAATCATAGTAAAATAATAAATGTAAGTTATTTTCGATAGATAATTATTTTTAAACCCTAAATTCGTCGAACTAAAGTAATAAAGAATATGCAGAAATGATCTGGAAGACTCAGAGAAACATGACCACTTGAGCCAAAATATGTACAACCTCGTCAAATTAACATCCAAAATGAGATGAACATTGTAAATCAGTTGCAGATACTCCGAAGTGTCGTGTGGCATATTTTGAAAAGAAAGAAAGTGCACGCTTGTCATCGACATGGTGTGCAAGGATGGAATGCAGGGAACGAGCAGCAATATGCTCAAGAGCAATATTTCAAATCCAGTCTTTTACGGTCTGATGAATCATGCTTTACAAGGATGATAAAATAATTTCCATAATGATCATTTATGGAATCCAAATGACTCTAATCAAAGACGGTTTTAAAGGAGGTTTAGTATCAACGTTTGGATTGCCTATAATAATAGTTTTTGTTCATTTATATTTCAAATAACATATTGAATGCCACTACTTATCGAATTTCTCTACAGAACACGTTGTTCAATTCAATTGATGAAGTTCCGCTAAATTTTATTCAGAATATATTAATATGACGGAGCACCATACCAAAGAAGAATAGTTGTTGAATGGCCGAATGAATATTTTTCAAAAATGAAATATATTCGGGCGTTACTATGTGATATGTAATTGACATAATGCTGATTGCGATTGCTACGTAAAAAATCACTGTTTAAGATGAAAAAGTTTATTCAACGTTATAGATGTTTCGAGCTCTCGCTCATCATCAGGAAAGTATGAGTTTAAAACTATAATTCCAAGTTAGCAATTTTCTTATATATAAGTACAGAGAAATTGAAAGAAGAGGTAAAGTCCATACTAGAAATTAACATTGAGTGCGTATTAGAAATTGACATTGGGCACTAATGCATAAAAGATTTGTCTTGTATAAAGGTGTCCCCAAGCTCTATGTGAGTTCATCGGATGATAAAAGTATTCAGTTTATTCCTATCGAAATCCGTGAATATAATCGGTTTTGAGTGAAATTGGGTGATTTTGTGGGTGAAACGGGTACCTCAATAACGGAAAAACTTTTCTTTGTAGTGGTGATTAATCAAAGTTAATTTTCACACGAATATGGACCGTTTTTCGGGGTGAAAAGTTATTTTGTTTCCGATGTGGACTGCTCGCGTACGCTTCTTATCGCACCATGTTAAAGCATTTTGTCGATAAGAAATCAGATAAACATTAACATCAGACGCGAGGCGAAACTGTGGATTTTAAATTTTGGGTGTTTTTGTTTATACCAGTTTGTGTACAAACATGGCGAAGCCAAAACAATGCAAGTTTTGTATGAAAAATGTGACTAAAAGTGGTTTTAAGCTTTACTGTGGTTCTTGTAAGGGATATTCTCACCTTGAACTTTGAATTTGATGCTCGGCTGCTGGAAAAACGAAAAATCCTGGATATGTCAGGAGTGTAAAGTTGCATCCTCTCTGTTTCAAGAGTCTCAAATATCTTTGACGAGGTGATGATACGTTTGAAAAAAATGGAAGAGCGTCTTTGTCGTCAAGAGAACGCAGGAATACGAATTTACCAATCCCTGTTTCTGGTGATGGCCAGGGTTCTGATCAACTTATGAAAATGGTGTCTGATCTAACAAATGAGATAAAGGAACTTGATACTGCCAGTATGAAAGTATCTATGGAATTCATTAATCAACAGTTCTCTAAAGTACTATCTGAGATGTTACTGACCTAAATAGGAAAATGGCAAGATGAGGATCGAATTAGATGATATTAAGAAGTTTGTGAGTAGATTTGAATACGAAAAAATTCAGAATAATGTGGTTATTTCTGGATTATTGAATAGAAAAGGAGAGTCTGACCATGTAGAAGTCGCAGAAAATACTGATGGGATGGTTCTTGATTTGTTTAAGAAGATGGATCATTCTGTTAGTAAAGATGATTTCGAAAGAACTATAAATAATAATTCCATGCCGAACTTAGATATTAAAAGAAGATTTTCGATGGCAAGCGGCGTTTTAAAGGACAGTTGACTGTTTCGAACTGTGGTCTGGGCGTGGCAAATAGAATTATTTATATCAGAGAGGATCTAACTAAGTGGCAGCAGAGTCTCTTCAAGTCGGCTGACGTTTGAGAGATGTGGGATATAAGTACGTTTGGCATTCAAACGGCGAAATTCTGGCAAGAAAGTCTGATGGGAGCAAGATCACAAAGATCACTTCGGAGGATGTAATAACGGGTCTGATGGGATAGTATTCTACTATTCAATTGTAAGGTATAGTGTGTTTGTTATTGTCGTTTTTCTGTTCTGTGATGGCTCTACGGGATATACAAGATGACTTAGAGAATTTAGAATACAAAACTGTTACATATGATTCTCCTTCAGAATGTTCTTCAGCAATGTCTTTGAGGGCGCCTGGTTTGAGGATTATTCACTGCAACATTAGAAGTATAGGAAAAATTTTCAATTATTGGAATTTTTCTGGACTCCTTTTCAGTCGACTTTGATATTATTGTTCTCTCGGAATGTTTTAGTGTTAGTAGTGTAGACCTTTTCAGAATACCTAATTTTAAGATATACTACAACGTTTGTCATTTTAATAAAAATGATGGTGTGATCTGTTATATAAGGGTGGGTTTATTCGAAAATGTTGATATTGTTGATGTAGGTGTCACAAAAATAATTAAAATTGGTTTCAAGATATTTGAATTTGGGAGGCTTTTACTTGGTAAAATTCCATTATCAATAATAAAAACAAGTAATGTGTTTTAAGGAATTTTACTTAATAATTGCGATTCGTAACGCGTTTCACTACACCGTAGCTTCTTCAGACGAATGATTATGCAGAAAAATGTAAATGAGGTTTCAAGATAAATAATATTAGTTATTTGATCAGTTGTTGCTATAAACTTCCCCCTATTGAGGTAGACGAATTTATTAGAGATCTAGACTCATATTTCAACTCAAAATTGAATGAAAAGAATGATGTTGAGATTTTTGTTGGAGATATCAATATAGATATTCTGGATTCCGCGGTGGGTGGTAATATTCGTGATGAGTATTTAAATCTTTTATACTCTTTTGGGTTCAAGTCATATGTAAATGATATTACACGAAGGTGTGATTCGGGTGGCACCTGCCTTGATCATTTTTTGTTTCAAATTTGAAAAAAATATAGTTGTTGAAGCGGGATTATTGACTATAATATAACCGATCACTTTCCTATAGTGCTGAAAATACGACAAGTTGAAAATACTCCAGATGCGAGTAGTAATAATGATCATCAAGGGAAAAAGATTGATTTTGTTTTGCTTGAAGAGCTTCTGATGGGCTTAAATTGGGACAATGTGTATTCAGTGGGTGATATAAATTCAAAGATGAGCTTGTTTTTGGATATGGTGACGAAGTCGATTGAAAGCTCAACTAGTTTTTCAGTATAAAAAAGCGTAAGATAAGAAAGCCATGGATAACAGCCGCGCTATCGGTGTCCATTTGGAACAAAAACAGTCTCTACAAAAAAACTTTGGCCCGCCCAAATGACGAGAATCTTTTAAGGAGTATAAAAGTTATAGAAATAAACTAAATGAAATTGTGTCGTCTAGTAAGCTTGTTTATTATAGAAACAAAATAAAAGATGCAGGTAATGATTCTAGGAAGATGTGGAATTTATTGAGTGAGGTTTCAAATTTGAGGGATCCTAGTGCATATAGTAATATTATCGAAAAAATTAGAGTGGACAATGTCGAATGTACTAATAAACAGTATATTGCTCAAAAATTCAATGATTTTTTCGCAGGAATAGGTTCTAGGTTGTCTGAAAACATTTGTCCGTATAGATCTTTCAATTCCAACCCGCATACTCTAACTCAGGATAACTCAATTTTTTTGGAGCCTACTAACTTTAATGAAGTGAAGGGAATGATAAAGGATCTTAAAATTAGTCGTTCTGCTGGCGGGGTGATGGTATTAGTAATGAAATACTTAAGAAATTTGTTGATATTATTGGAGGACCGTTTGTTCACATCTGTAATCGTATTCTTGGCGAAGGTGTCTTCCCGGATAGTTTGAAGATGGCAACAATAATTCCTTTACTTAAATCGGGCGATAGAGCAGATATGAATAATTACAGACCTATATCCCTTACATCGTGTATAGCCAAACTAATTGAGAAGGTCATCAAAAGAGGCTTATAAATTTTTTGATGAATATGAGGTCATTAATAGTAATCAATTTGGATTTCTAAATGGTAGATCCACCAATGACGCGATTAGGAGGGTTGTGGGCCGCGTCTACGAGCTTCTGGACCAGGGACTGTTTCCGATGGCTGTTTTTCTCGATATTACCAAGGCTTTCGATCTTGTACCTCATAAACAACTACTGTGTAAGCTTGATAGAATGGGGGTGAGAGGTGTTCCTCTGCGTCTCTTGGCGTCGTATCTTTCAGATAGATGTCAGTGCGTCCGTATAGGTCAATCTGTAAGTGATAGTCAAAATGTGAAAATGGATGTACCACAAGGTACTGTGTTGGGTCCTTTATTGTTTCTATGTTATATAAACGACTTTCTTAGTTTGAGTGGTGTAGGTGAGATAACATCCTATGCGGACGACACGGTGCTATTGTTTAGTGGGAAAAGTTGGAACGCTACAAGGATTTAGTCCGTAAAGGGCTGATTTTGGCAGGAAATTGGATGAACAGCAATGGTTTAATACTAAATCAGAAAAAACTACTATTCTCCTTTTGCTAGAAGTACAGTTGGATTGCCGCATTTTAATAGTATAAGCTTTTGCATGGAATGCCAAAATCGGAAAATTGTGAAAAATTGTGGATGTGGAACTCAGGTTCTCTTTCTGCAATACACTACGAAGTATTTGGGTGTATACATTGACTCTACTCTCAGATGGGTGGATCAAATAAATAACATGTGCAAAAAATTGCGTCCATTCATTTATGTTTTCGTATTCTGAGTAAAGTGGCTGATACAAAACTTTATTATCCGCCTATCACGGCTTAGTGAGTCCTATTTTGCAGTACGGTTGCATAGGTTGGGGAGGAGTATATGACAGACATCTTGATGGTTTGAGTGTAGTTCAGAAAAAATTATTAAAACAATCTACAAAAAAACCATATGATTTTTCTAGATATTAGACAACTTTATGTAAGAGCTCTGTTGATTGATTGGTATTATGGTAAAATCAGTGTTAATCTATTATCACATAATTACGATACCAGAGGGTAGCACGCCACCTGAATTACGCCCACAAAGCATGTTTTAGAATAACACAGAGGTTTTTCACATACTATCTGAATAGAGTATATAGTTTTCTCGACAGTCAGTTAAGAAATTCGTCTGTTTCAATACAAGTTTTTAAGAAGAGGGTTTTCAGATGGGTCCAAAGGGAAAGGTCTTTTATCAATATTATGTTCATTTGATATTCTGTTTGACTGGGGGAGCCTGTGGGGGAATTTATATTCATATTTTTATTTATATGTATGTATATTTTATTTTTTTATGCATTATCTTTGTAATTTTTCATTTAAATGAAGCCTTTTAGGACAGCTATTCTTGGCTCAGGAAAAACTGTTATTTATAAATTTTTGTTTTGTGTCTGAGATTTAGTTTAATAAGTATATTTAGCTGAGTGTTTTACTCTGATTTTTGTTTTCACATGTGTGTTGCTAACAAGGTTTTCCTTCTGCAACACTTCTACTCTGGGTATATGTATGTCAGAAAATGGGGATGCTATTGAATGTAAAGCATTTTTCCATTACATTTTTTAAATCATTAAATCATTAAAATCATTAAATCATTGATAAACTTTGAGAGGTGATTCCATTCTGAAACAAATAATTAGGAACAGCACGGTCCTGATCTCCTAAAACTCGGAGATATTCAGCTTCGAAATTTTAATCGTCACGCGCCCTGAAATCACAATTTTCAACATACGAGAGCGATTATGTGGTGTCACCATAAATGGAAAGAAATATGCACACCACGAAAATTGTCGTATCACCTGGTATTCTGAATTCCACAATCGATTAAGCAGCTCGATCGCAGTTTCTTTGTCAACAATTCAACAACTTGTTGAATGTTAACCAAAGCACTATTTCAAAAGTAATTAATCGGCACCACGAAACAGAGGAATATGGAAGAAGGGCCAGACAGGGAAGAAATCGGATAACAACACCAGTAGATGATCGTTGGCTTCGTTTAACTGCACTAAGAGTTCGGCACTGTACGGCTAGAATGCTACAAAATGAACATGCACTTTCCAAAAATGTGCATATTTCATTGCAAACTGTTAGGAACAGGCTCAGAGAAGACGATATCAGACCAAGGGTGGCTTCTACCGGCCCGAGTCTCACCAGAGAGCATCGAGTTGCAAGACTTCAGTTTGCGAGGGAACATGCAAATTGGGGTATTCCAGAATGGTTGAATGCTCTCTTTTCCGACGAGTTCAGGTTTTGTCTGGTATCAAATGATAGACGCATGCCTGTATACAGACGAACTGCGGAACGATATCAGCAATGCAATATCCGTCAAACCGAAAACTTCGGAGGGGGCTCAGTAATGGTGTGGGGAGGTATTTCTTTCCATAGTCGAACTGAGTTAGTCCTAGTGAATAATGGAAGAATAAGAACGGCCAGATACATCGCAGATATCCTCGAACCCCATGTTGTACCCTTTGGCCCATTGATTCGACATTCGACACAAACAGCTGCCTTCAGTTTTGTTGAATTCATCTACAAAAGCTTGGATGATGGTCTCCATGTGGCAGGGACTTTTTTCGACCTATCTAGAGCGTTCGACTGCCTGATACTCAAGTTTATTGAGAGCAAGGTATATAATGTTGGTTTTAAAGGTGTGTTCCTTGAGTGGATCCGCAGTTTTATCAATAGTCGTGCTCTCTGTGTTATGGTCCGGGAGGTTTGGTCTGCAAGATATGGAGTTGAGTTGGGGGTTCCTCAGGGCTCCGTTCTGGGTCCGCTACTGTTTCTTCTTTTCATTAATGATCTGCCAAACAATATAAATGCAGACAAAATCACCTTGTTTGCTGATGATACGTCCGTGGTGGTCACTGCGAGGAGCGCTGGTGAGCTCTCTGCTACATGTAGTGAGGTTTTGGTTGCCTTCAACACTTGGTGCCAGGAAAACTCGCTGATACTAAATATGGCTAAAACTGAGTGTGTTTACTTTAGATTGAGGGGTACCGAGAGAAGTCCCTTTGTGTTTGGTGGTGATGGGACAATGTTCAGGTCCAGCAATTGTGTAAAATTTCTCGGGGTGTACTTGGACGATGGCTTGAGATGGAGAGATCATGTTGATCATGTATGTTAGAAACTGAATAAATCGTATTATGCTCTCAGCAGAATAAAAAACTCCCAGCCTTTGCAATCTGTCATAAATCTATATTATAGTCTCGTATACAGCCATCTAAATTATAATGTGCTTCTGTGGGGAGATTCTGTTGACTGTTCTAGAGCACTTGTTCCTCAAAAGAGAATCGTTAGGATAATCTTTGGTCTCAACTCTCGTGAGAAGTGTAGACCTGCTTTCGTTTCTTGCAATATCTCACTCTTTCCTGTATCTACATCTACAGAATTCTCTTACATGTAAAAGATAACGAGCAACACTTTACAAGACTCTCAAGGGACCGAGGGGTGCAAACATCTTATGCATACCTGCTCATAGGACTAGTAAGTATGAATTTTCCCCCTCGTACCAGGGTATTCTATTGTTCAACCATCTCCCAATCTCTGTAAGGCGGTTACAGAAATCTACATTTGCAGGATCAATCAAGGCGTATCTCCAACGTAAAGCCTACTATTGTCAGAGAGTACTTAAATGACTTAGACTTCCTGTGGTGATTGTGAGTTGTCCCTTTTGCTCTGTTTATTTCATTTGATTCTGTGATCATGAAATGTGATGCAAAATTGTTTAATTGTACTGTTCCATTTACATTCTGTATTGCTATTATTTGACTAGTATACCTTTTTTTGTGGAATTAATGGATTAGGTATTGTTGTTGTTGCTGTTCCAAATTGTTAGTGTAAGATCTATTGATTGTATTTGCGTTTCTTATAACTATAATTTTATTAAGATGACTTGTCCTATGTCCCAAAGGATGAATAAAATAATAATTATTATTATTATTAAGGATACTCGATACTGGATGATTTCTTTCTTCGTATCATTAAATTTGGAAGCGGAACTAAGATTTCGTGGATAAAAACTTTCAGGAATCAACAGAGAGAACTGGAAGTTTTACTGAAGGATACTAAAATTCAGAATGTCGATATACAGGATGAACTTATGAATAGAAGTCCGAAAAACGCAATTGTTTCTAGTACGGTCCAGCTTTTTCTTTGACACGTCAAAGTTTCAATGAGGTTAACTCATGTGATAATCCTACAAAATTTGAACGAAATCGGATCGGTAGTTCAGGAGATATGGATCATTGAAATTTCGACAAATCTCACAACACAGCATGTATATCGTTAAGGAAGGGACAAATTCAGAAAAAGTAGCGCGTTTTGAGTTCACCACTTAATTCTCTATCACTACTTAGAAAGGTTCAGTTTCCTCATGAAACTCCCTCTATAATTCTGTTGTTTCATTCGAATAAATAAATGAATGATTTTATCAAGGCCTACTCTTTCGGGTTAGTATAGGTTCTGGTCTATACATTATTATAGGATGCAGGACCTTCTTTTTCAAATAAGTTGGATTAATTCTAAGTCACTAGAAGTTTTAAATGAATAACAGATTTCACTTCATTAAAACTTGTTTGTTTGTTTTTCCTTTAACGTGCTCTATTTCTGCCTTTCGGCTAATGACACGCCGGGGAATTCTGGACCGACATCATTAACGGGAACGAACCCTCTCGTGTCGAGGGGATCTTTAATGAATCTCTGTTAGACAGGACCGACATCATTACATCTTCTCCGAAGATGGACACTCAAGCGATTTCCAGAATCCGAGAAATCGCACCGACTTTGTGGGGCTTGAACCCAGGTAACTCTGCGTATCAGACGAGCATCATATCCCATACGGCTTTCATTAAAACTTCAAGAGTGAATTCATTTATTTTCAGATTCGCATTAAATAAAAAATCATTCAGTATGTTGGTGGTTTATTTCTACAAACAAATCACTTTGATCCACATAAATTATATTTACAACCTTTCAATCACTCTGCTTAAATAGTGTACGTATTTATAGTATATAAATATATATCTCATCAATCAAATATATATAATTTATAAGCTCTGGGCTTCAGCATGTCTGGGCAAGATACTTTTTAACAAACAACACACTCCGCGATACCAGCGCAGGAGGCTTTGAGGGAGGTAGCCTGCAGAGATTTTTCAAAAAATATACTTATAACTGCTTTCTTGAAGATTCTATATATTTATTTCATCATTAACAACGCAACTTGGACCACAGTACCTTGCTCTCACATAAATTTTGGATAGAATGCACGAATTTCATCAAGGAACTATGTTCTTCGCCAATAGATATTTTATACAATAAAAAAATAGCATTTTAGGAAAATAGAGAGTATGAAAATATCAGCATTCATTATAAAAACTTTTCAATCCTTATACTGGCTAATCGAAAACTATCTGGTTACTATTTACAAAATGAACCAAATTCTAAAAAGGACGGTGCAGTTTTAATTTTAAAACTTGAATTTCTACCAACTTGAAAGTCAAAAATTCTACATTTTCCAGTTGAAGATCTAAGATTGTAATTCGTTGATTGATTGTTAGGATATCTATGCGTTATTCAAAACAACTCTAGATGAAAATGGATGCATTCTACCGAATATAAACTCTAGACAGTCAAGCCCGTTAAGATTCTCACCACTTTTTTATAGCTATAAAGACACTGGATATGTTAAACTCATTCAAAATTATAACTTTAAGATTCATGAAATACGTAAGTACTCTAAATTTAGACATGAATCTTTATGATTGAATGATGTTTTTAGTGATGTCTCCAAAGTTGAAATTGAGTGATTGCTATTTATACAATATGACAGTAATTAGAGTAAAATATGATGAAGGTTTTAGATCAGTAGTGTTCAGGCTTAGAATTTTAACAGTCATCACATAATCGCTTGTTTAAATATTCCCATGATTGAAACACTTTAGTTATGTTCCAAGACTATAAAAGCTTTAGTCTTAAAACTGAATTAAAAACTAATGATTATGAGAAGAGATAAAATTTATAAACTGAAAATAATGGAGATGAATCAATATTTCAGAACTTGTTAACATTTTTGCTTTTTTCTCTGATTATTATTGAATTTTTGGTTACTTTAGCAGTTCTCAAAAAATGTATTCAAATTTGATATATAAATTAGTGGTGTTATAGGGTTGAAAATTTGCAGTTTTTGCGAGGGGAATTAGAAAAATGGCGGTGAAAGTCATGTTTTCTTTTTTGAAACCATGAATACAGAATTTTAATGTTTGTTTGAGATGTTGGGAAGGTTGATTGAAAAACAAGATGATTGTACTGGAAATTGGGGAAATCAAATAGATACATGAGATGAAGAAAAAAAAGTATTGATTACTGCATCACTGTAAAGAATTTTTTTAATGTTATGAATGGATTAATAACGTCAGTTCTGAATTTTAGAAAATCAAAGAAATACAACTAATATTCATTGTCTCTCTAAGATGTTTTCTATAATTCTCTGAATATTCTTATGAATATTTCATGTTCTGTTTTGAATTTGAAGGTAAAATGAAATTTACATGCTGATAGGTTGAGTAATAGGTGTAAGACCTACTCAAAATTTTTAAAAGAAAACTAATGGTTGTATACAAGAAAAAATCATGATACCGTTTTTTTCCACTGGATCTCTTGTCCTACATAGTTGAAAGAATGCGTGAAAACTAAAGCTCATAGAGATATGTTAAATGATAAGGTTGTAGATATTTAAAAAAATCTATCCACCTACTTTTTATTTTTAATTTGTTCTTGTAAATTAACGTTTCACAACGTGGCTATGAAGCCACGAGCAAACCAAAACGCCACTTTTTTTGAAATTCGAAAGATTCGCAAATGTGTGAAAAACATATTTCAATTTTTTGAAAAATAAGTTCTCGAAAATCAGCTGTCACATCTCGACAGATAGTCCTGGTGAAATAAGTTCGGATCAATTTTTTTCTTGAGGAATTGAACTAAAACAAAATTGTGACCATTTTATGAATTTTTAGTGTCACGTTTTCCTTTAATATTCTTTGAAATTATTTGAAGGGAATATCTTTTATCGTCCCTAAATGGAAGTGAAAGAATTATTTTTTTTAAATCCGTTGAATGCCAGCAATCGATTTTTGCAGCAACCATTATCGAGTAAGAAAAAATGGAATCATATTAATATTCAAGGAAAACTTGGCAGAAAAAAGTTATATGGCTAAGTCATTTTGGTACACTTGAGTCCAAATCTGTTTCTCCTGGACTATCTGTCGGAATGATTTATCTCAAAAAATTTTGGAATTTGTCAAATTCAAAAAGTTTTGGTTCAACCTGGATCATATTTACAGTAAGTAGCAACTTATGAAATATTGATTTGTGAGAGGTACATCGAAAACAAAAAAATTCGAAGGTTAGGTTAGATTTCAATTTTTTGAAAAATGTTTTCGAAAATCAGCTGTCACATCTCGACAGATAGTCCTGGAGAAATAAGTTCGGATCAATTTTTCCTTAAGGGATTGAACTATAATAAACAAAATTTCAAATTTTTTCAGTCGCGTTTTTCTTTAATATTCTCTTAATATTCAAGGAAAATGTGACAGAAAAATTAGATTCCAAAGTAATTTTGGTACACTTGAGTCCAAATCTGTTTCTCCAGGGCTATCGATTGGAATGTTATATCTCAAAAACTTTTGGAATTTTTTTAGTTCAAAAAGTTCTGGTTCACCTTGCGACCTAAATATAGTCGCAAGTTATAAAATATTAATTCGTAAGAGGTGCATCGAAAACAAAACAATTTTCGAAGATTTTCCTGATATATGAGAAATAATGCATCGAAGGATATAAAAGGACAAATCCATAGATATTTTCAATACCTAAAACTTCGTTTTTTAATTTTCCTGTGACTTCTTGTTTTCATTCTATTTTCGAGAAAACGTCTTTCAATTTGAGAATTATATTAGGATATAGAGAACAATAGAGATCCTCTCAAAAAATGCTTACAAATTTTTCTTTTACAACCACATTATTAAATTTTTGAGAATTTTTACAACCACATTATTGAATTTTCTGTTGACAGAAACTGATTAATTGTTCTAGAATCACATTGCTGCTGCAACAAACCTTTCAATAACCTTTCATAACAATTAAATTCAACGAAAATGGTCTTTTTAGTAGTTTTATCAGACAAGATACGTAATGAATGAATTTGAAGTTTGATGACATTTTGTGAATCAATAATTGGTTCTTCGCTATGACCAATATGGTTTTCAAGACCGAGGATGAAACAATTAGAACTTTATGTGATGCTCATTAATATTAAATGAATTACTTTCAACTTTTAATAGGCATACAATCAAATATCCAGATGAATTCTTCTCATTCATCAGAATAAGTTTTCAAATTCATATGTTTACTTTCACTTTAAATTTCCTCATTCCCTGCAGTATTCAATAATTTTTGAAATTTTGAACCGAAAATTTCAATATTTTCAAAGAAATAAAGCAAAAATATACGCAATAAAAACAAATTACCCAACTTTCCATATATCTGATTGATTCTGCTAGTTGAATAGTATTTCAACAAAAATTGAAAAACATCCCAAGCCAATTTTCTAAATCGTGTGGTTTAATTGATGATGTGAATGTTACAATTAAAAAGTGTAGATATAAAATTTAAAATATAACTTAATTTCGATAGACCTGCCTAGCTAACACCACCTTTTCTATCCTAATTTCTTAAAAAATAATGCATGTCTTATGAGTAAGTGAGTGTGTTAGGTATCATTCAAATCAATGTTTTTCAAAGTGTAATGATGCTTGTAGATTTACCTCGATCTTTTTCTTGAAAATAGAAGATATAAGATATCATGGCAGTATTAAAATTTAGGCTACAATAAAATAACAAAATAATTAATCATAGTAGTTATATTCATAAAAACAGTATGAAATACTCTAAGGAAGCATAAAACTTCCAATATATTAAAGCTGTGAAAATCTTACACGGGTCAACCCATAAATTTTATACACATTTATATAACATAATTATTAACATATATAATTCAACATAACTTAACTCTAACAATATTTTATATCTACAATTACATATTACAGCTTGTTAGTCCATCACCAGGGTTAAGTTAACAACTACCTAAATGTTGGTTTGCAGTGCATACACTCTCATTTGACAACATTCGACCTTTTTACACAAGCTTAGGCTATACTTTATTCTAGGATGCCCTTGAATCCCTCCAGAGCACATCTGGAATGTGTGAGTGTTTTCCGTTTAAAACCAAAGAAAAACTCAATCCTGTGCACAATTCAATTTTGCTTTTATTTTGGTGACAAACTCTCAAAAAGAAGTGACAATAGTTTTAAAAAATAATAAATACTCTAGTGTTTTTATTATCACCTTTCTGGAAGAGTTCAGTTGAATATTTTTCGTATTATGACTAAAGAAAAATCAAATTCTACACAAAGCCCTTAGTGTTCTACCAATTCGATTCCATTAAAAACAACATTGAGCAGAGTTCTGTGGCCTATAAATATATTCGGAAAATGCGGGCGTTTGCGCCCTGGCCAACCAAGCCCATGCTGTCATTCTTTTTCTTTGTACTTCTTGAAGGCATCTTGTCAACAGCTACAATGTTTCCAATAACCTACGAACGGTATAAGCCGGTATTGCACACGGATATGGTAACAGAAAACGGACGGTATCGACCGTTATTTTCGTTTAGCATGAAGCATTTCCATTAGTAACGTCTGGGTGGGTGCCCCTCCACTGCAATGTTTATGGTATAGGTGTTCTTCTCCCCTTGCAGCCAGCGAATGGATTTCTGGCAAGAGCTGTAGCATTTTGTTAAATTTATCCTGAAAACAAATTGATTTTTATTATTGTTACTGCACTGTGAAGACATAATAAATATTAATAAATAGGATGTTCCAACAACCTATACATGTTCATTTGGTAAGGACATCTTACAACAAAAACTAGGGCCCTAAGGTCCATATTATAATAGCATTCGCCAGGAATCTTAATGAGTTGAATTTAATAACATCATAAAAAGAGAGATAACAATTTAGCCATTTGTGTACTTCTTTGAAGGTATGATAGCCATGTTGCTTAGGTTTCAGCCATAGAAGAGCATTTCTTCACAAGTTCAAGACCTAACAGCTTTAAAGTTCAATCATAACCTAATAGCTATTGTTGCCAAAATGATCAGCCATAAAAGAGCATCTTGAACTATCATGCCAATGATAATGCCAAATAATCATCATATTTAGAGATATTTTGAGTTGGACAGCTTCTTCATGAAAAAATTCACCCTATTGTCGCCAAGCATATCCAGTACAATAGGTTTCAGCCATAAAAGAGCATTTCTTCCAAGTTCAATCTAACCTAACAGCTTCAAATGATCAGCCACATCTTGAACTATCATGCCAATGATAATAAATCATCATGTATTTCGAGATATTTTGAGTTGGACAGCTTCTTCATGAAAACATTCACCCTATTGTTGTCAAGCATATCCAGTACAATGTCATAATCTTTGTAGTCTTTGCACATACCGATCTTATATACAATTTTGCTGTTATTTCTGGAGTCTTCCAGTGTCTTCAAAGTATCCTGTTACACCAGCAGTCGATTAGACTGTAAAGGCTGTGATGCTTCTGTAGGAGGTTTTTCCTATCTTCAATACTAATGAAATTAATGTGTTATAAAGATGCTCTCAATCAATCAAGTCATCAGATTCAATATAACTTGACTATATATTTTTTTAGTTTCAGATAACAAGAATAACTTGTTTGTTCATCATCAGCTTGGGATATTGAACTTCGACAATGCAACAATTTTTTCAGCTCAAGCCTTGAGAGAACATTCACATAAACTAAAGCTCTTTTCCTTTCCTTATTAATATTGCAATTAAATTCGGCTATGAAGATGCTCTCAATCATGTCTTCAGATTCAGTATTAAATCTTCACTATATATTTTATAGTGTTGGGTATACCAGAACGATTTGCTCTTCATTAAAGTTTATCATGAGTTTGAAATTCAATTGGCAGCAAAAGTCTTGAAACTAAATCTTAGCACACTATCAGGAGAGCAGTTCAAAGTCCACTGAAAGGAGTAATTTCAAATTTCGTTAACATGGAAACTTCTATATTATTATTAAATGCTTCTTGTTGTTCTATAGTGTTATGGGATTGTTGTTATTCTTGATATTATTATCAGGTGTTAATATTGTTCTATATTGTTGTCAGAAGGTTGTTACTATGTCATATGATAAGGACAGCATCAGCAATCAAGTAGATCTTGTACAAATTTTACCTTAAAAATGTTTTCAGCTTAAGTCTTGAAACTAAATCTTAGCACACTATCTTTCAGGAGAGCAGTTCAAAGTCCACTGAAAGGAGGTAATTTCAAATTTCGTTAACATGGAAACTTCTATATTATTATTAAATGCTTCTTGTTGTTCTATAGTGTTATGGGATTGTTGTTATTACTTGATATTATTATCAGGTGGTTAATATTGTTCTATATTGTTGTCAGATGGTTGTTACTATGTCATATGATAAGGACAGCATCAGCAATTAAGTAGATCTTAAACAAATTTTTACCTATTAAAAATACACATAAATCCGAAGTAGGCACAATGTAATGTGCAAAACATCAGTATACCTACATAGTACATAAGGTAGGGAGATAAATGAATTCTATATTTACCTGTATCTGAGGATAGCATGTAACTGTGTATTCGAGAAGAGCTTGTTGAACCTGTTCATAACCTTCTTGAACATGTTTCCTGTTAGTTATTCCCCGTACATCTGGAATTGTAAAAACTATGTCTAAATAACACACCGGTACATTTTAGATTTATCGCTCAGCGAATGAAATAAAGTGTTTCATGTAACTATAGTCAGAGTAATAAGCAATCAATAAATAGATTATCTAATTTAGCTTTGCATAAGAAAGAGTATTATTTTCCTTGTCACACAGATGTTATATAGATCGAATGATCAAATGAAAAAGTTTATATATTACTTTTTAATCATTGTTTATATGAAAGCATAACAGTTTATAGATCAGGTGATATGGTGTATAAATAACAATGTTTCAGAGACACTGAATAAATTCATGATATTTCATTAATACATACTTGTTCAGAAACGATAAATCATTCTTTATATGATTATTGTGAAGTTACATTTAAGATTGAATGATTTAAATGAATTTGTGAAATCAATTTGAACATTTCAATAGGATGGTGATCATCAAAAAGAAAGGCCAGGGCTTTTAGGAGCAAGTTGTTTTCATTGAATCATAAATAATTTTTTGTTGAGGAAAATCTAATGGGCAATTTCCAAATGTTTGGTCTATGCTTGGGTGGATATAGTAATTGAATGTTGGTGATGTTAGGTAGTGACATCTATACTTGCATGAGACAGTGACAGATTTAGTATCGATGTGATTTACATGTTAAGGTTCTGTGACACAAAATTGATTCTACTTTTCCGACATATAGAAACGAGAAACACTTTATCAAAATATTGCTTCTGCCCTTCTGGGTTACGTGAAGCGTCACCAATCGTGCGGAGCAATACCAACCTGGATTGAGGAGCAGCATAAACTTAATGCAAATATAGTCACTTATGTCAAACTTGAGTTCTTGAAGCTTTGCCGTGATGTCGTTGAAATGATCAGCCAAAGAAGGTACCCCCAGAAGCCCTAGACTTAGCAGGTCGAACTTTTGACCGTTGTGTAAAGTTGTCTCGTCAGGAAGACTGTTATGCATCCTTTGGTGAATGTGATCAAGTACCAGCATATCCGACCAGGAGTGTTGCAACAATTTCATCTGATCATCAACCTGAAAAAGAATTGAATGCATTCAATAAAGTAATAAAGCAACAAACGCAACAGTACAACAAGTGTCTTTACTGTTTCACGAAGTAGATTATATGGATCTTCATTCATCATCTGAATTCAATCAATTTTGTAACATTTCAAAGTGTGTATGACTCTTTTCCCTGAGATAACTCTTCAGTAGAACTTGCCGAGTTTAGATAATGAATATAATTTCTAGAGGAATATGTGTTCGAAATCTATTTGTATTACGTGAAAAACTTCAACGATGTAGTCATTATAAGAATATGTAAACGTTTCTAAATGTATACCTCATTACATTATTACTGGAAATAGTCACATGCTCGAAGAATCTTATGAATTATGCAGCCCGATAAAGTTACTTCATATATTACATTTCGTGTGCAGTTTTAAATGAGAAGAATTTGTAATAAAAGAATAATGTGAACAATTTCGATTGAAAAAGAATTCATGAGTGTTGATAAGTGCGAGGATGGTCTGAATCTTATCCGACCTTAACGTGAAGATGGCAAAACTCGTAAATAAATGCTAGGGAATATGAGTGCGCATCTTTTGACAGATACTCAGTTATTTTTGACCATTAAATAATTTCTTTTGGATCACGATCACGATCACGAATCTGCCTATTTCAATCCACTGCTGGATGTAGGCTTTTCCCATATTGAACCATTTCTTTCTGCTAATAGCTTCTCTCATCCAAAGAAGACCCGCTGATTTTTTAATATCGTCTCTCCACCTTGTGTTTGGCCTGCCGATACTTCTATGCCCCACTCTTGGCCTCCATTCCATGAGCCTCTTGGTCCACCGATTGTCATTTCTTCGAGCTACGTGACCTGCCCATGACCACTTTAGTTGAGCTGCCCTCTCCATGACATCTGTCAGCTTGGTTTGTTCTCTTATCCAAGTATTTCTTATGCGATCTGATAGTTTAATATTTAATATTATTCTCTCGTTGGCTCTTTGGGTTTTCGTCAATTTTGGGCCAACATCTTAGTAAGACACCATGTTTCGGCTCCATATGTAAGCACAGGAAGAATGCATTGGTTGTAGAGGTTTTTTGAGGTTGTGGGGTATGTCTGATGTCAGGACATGTTTTAATTTGCCAAATGCCGCCCACGAAAGGGACACTCTTCGTGTAATCTCGTCAGTCATGTTGTCTTTTTAGTAGTTAGTTTTTGTCCCAGGTATATGTAGTTTTCGACATTTTCTAGTTGTTGACCTTCTACGTGGATTACGGGGTTATTGTTTGTGTTAGTCATTATCTTCGTCTTGCTGATGTTCATTTCTAGGCCAACATTTTTTGAATGGTTGTTCAAGTCTAGGATCATATCTTGTAATTCTTGGACATTACTACTTATTAGTACAATATCGTCGGCAAAACGTAGATGATGTAGAAGTTCGCCATCAATGTTGATTCCTTTCTTATGCCAATCCATTTCTCTAAAGATTTCGTTCAAAGCTGCAATAAATAGCCCCGGTGACACTGTATCTCCTTGTCGAACACCTCGTTTTATTGGAATGTCGTTGGTTTTATTCCATAACTGGACATGCATTATGGCGGAAGAATAGATGTTTTTATCAGGTTCGTGTATCTGCTGTCCACTCTACATGCATTAAGAGAATTAAGGACTGCCCAAATTTCTATACGTCAAAGGCCTTTTGGTAGTCTATAAAGGCTATATAAAGATCTAAATTATGTTCATTGCACTTTTCTATTAGGTGTTTAATTGCATGAATATGATCCAGCGTACTGAACCCAGATCTAAATCCAGCTTGTTCACGGGGTTGCTGGAAATCTATTTTTCCCGTTAATCTTTTGGTAATTATTTTGGTGAATAATTTATATAGCTGGGATAAAAGGCTTATTGGTCTATAATTACCAAGGTTTCTTATGTCGCCTTTTTTGTGGAGGAGAATTACTTCAGCCTAAAGCCATGCTTGGGGGACTTGACTTTGATCCAAGCATTTGTTGAACAATATTACCAGTTCTTGTTTTAGGCGAGGACTTCCACATTTGAGCATTTCTGGAATTATGCCATCTGGTCCAGCCGCCTTGGAATTTTTAAGATTATTCAGGGCTGAGTTTAATTCATTAACAGTAATTTCGGGAATATCCTCAGAACTGACATTACATATTTTTCTCTTTCCATCTTCCTTTTGCTGTGCGTTTGGTTGTAATTTGAAATCATATAATTCTTTTGGATGACATGCCAAAAATCTATGATTTGGTTTGAACTGCTTCACTATTCACTAACCCCAAGCGTCTTCTTTTTGTTCCCTAATAATCTAATAATTCAGCTCGGATAAATTTTCCTCAAATAAGCAGGTCATTATATTTATAAACAATCATCTTGCAGAGAAAGAGGGCAAATACTATATGGATGTTTTAAAGAAACTAGTGCATCATTGGGAGAAGTATTACAAGACATTGAAAAATACATAAATTTGAAGAAAAAATGTCGTGTTAGTCGGAAATTTCACAGATCACTCTTTTATCAAAGGAACAATAAAATAAACTGGAGATCAATACATAACATCGCTGTTGATAAGAGCAACACCAGTTTCAGTTAACAATGCCAGTGTGAGGCAGTTTGTATCCTATTATAGACTTAAAACTTATGTAGACTATGATATTATCATCCAGATAAACAAAATTTCATCAAAATCGATTTCAAACGAAACTGAATATATGATATTTGTTACAGCATTATAAATGTGCCAGAAAGAGACAACGAACAAAGAGAATAATAAACTGGTGCAAACCAAACGAAACCGAAAGTGAAACGACAACGAAATTTGGGACAGTCGAGATTTGTAATTTTAATGGAAACAACCTTGGAACTGAAATCTTCAGTGGGTTCGTTATTGGCCAACATTTAATTTCTTCTGTTCGGTGTACACGCAATCGACGAAATAACAGAAAGGTAGAAATAGTCGTTTGCAAACACGAAATATTTGTAAATCTATACATAAATCAAAATTGCTCGAACTTGTTCTTCGGTGTTGCAAGTTGCCGAGTTAAGAGTACAAACTGGATATTTTACAGAACACTAATGAATCCGTAAATATTGCTACAGATTTGACACTTTGAATGATAAAGCCAAAACTTTTAGGCAAATTTCGACCTCATTGATTAATTTAGTGTTCTAAAAGTGATTTTAATTTTTTCTAACATTTCGATGCAACCCAATAACTGAATTAGTCTAGAATTGCAAGTATAACCTAATAAATGGATCGAAGGTACGCTAGTAGGACTAGGGACTGCCTGCGGCATTCCTTATGGCAACAAAAATAAAGTTCAATTAGGCACTCAATGCCAAGAGGTATTTCAAGAAGGTAATTTCGGAACTCTCCCCACTGGGAAGAAAGGACATCGTTGTTCTTCAAGAATTTGCTACCTGTTATTACCAACATAAAATTGGTATTTACCAGTATAGCTAACTATACCTCTAATGTGAAAGTGATTTGAACCTGAAGGTCCCATAAAATACAAACGAAATGTTAAGTTTAAGAAATAACGTCTTCACCGAAACTAAATATCTTTCCCACTCAGACATTATACATTGGGCAACGTTTTTCCAAGCTTTGAAATTCTAAAATAGTAATTTTTATTATGATTTTTAGCTACTTTCACTATTGGGTATCATCTTCCAAGACCTTCATGCGTTTTCCTTTTCAGGAACAGAAAATACATGCCAGGACAATGATTAGGACCATAAAGATGCAAGGTTCCTTCCAGTTATCGAGGATTTGGGGCTTTATGGATATGTGGTAAGTACAAATTTCACATCTTTTTAACTTGACCAAGAAACTTTCTTTCCTATCGACACGTCTCTATTTCTACGCTATCTTAGTTTAGACAGCTTTTGATCATCGTCGATTTGAATCAATGATGTTTAGTTATGGGTTGAACGTTATGCTATCATTGTAAGTCATCTTTTTGCTTCTTATTTGTTTCAAAATTATCATCAGTATGAAAGGTATATAGTAGAGTTGATGCGCTGTCAAAATGGAGTTGTTTCTAATAAAGTTTTTATCTGGTTTAGTAATAATATGTTTGAGTACATATAAATTTACCTGAAACTAGCTTAGATGATCAAACAGCAGTACATATTTTATTTGTCAAACCCTGGCATTCAAAAGGCTCTTGGCTTCAGACCCTTCCGTAGCAGATCAGAGAAATGTTTAGAGATTTATCAGGCTGGTGGGAACATCCAGATGGAATATCTGATTACATATATGGAAGACCAGGTTCGGAGTCGAGGTCATTCAGGCATAGGGAACCCGTGAAGTAGAAAAAGTGAATGCCCAAATGATTAGGGACTCATGTACCCAAAGTTTAAGCCATGGCAGGCTGATAAACTTATTTACTTCTCCGAATTACTTCATTGATATACTGATATCGGAGAGTAAAATCATTGGCTCGAAAACTACGTACCATATGATTTTAAGCATTCTGCGCCATTTTATATGATTGCGCAGAAGTACACCACCACTTGGAGAGAGAATAATAAAAAACAAGTACTGTGTTTTAAGGAATTTTACTTAATAATTGCGATTCGTAACGCGTTTCACTACACCGTAGCTTCTTCAGACGAATGAATATACAGAAAAAATATAAATGAGAATATATCTATAAACGTTCTTGAGTAATTAAAAGCTTATTGGGTTGCTTCTTCTTAAGTGGTTATTTATGACAGGTATATCCAATAAAATTAAGGAATAGATTGCTCCCCGAAGAGATTCAATAGAGGTGAAGGGCTTAAGTCGACTTGTTCATTGATGAGTCTACCTGAGTGTTTGTATTTATTGATTTCTAAAGTTTCCCAAAGATCTACCTTCCAATATTTATTATCTGTATGCAAAATTTCAAACTGTGGGTCGAAAGAATGATTATTTTCTAAGAGATGATTCGCGTAATTTGAATCTGATTTTTTATTTGAAAAACTGCGTTTATGTTCCGATATTCTAATATTAAAATTTCTATGTGTTCTACCAATGTAGAAATTATCACAGTCATTGCAATTCAATCTTTAAACACCTGATTTATTGTTTTTACCTGGTTTGGTTTTATTATGTTTTATATATTTGCCTAAATTATTATTAGTTTGGAAAGCTATGTTGAAATTATTGCTACTTAAGAATGATTTCAGTTTCTCACTTGTAATGCCAACGCGAATTATCTCTTAGAAAATAATAATTCTTTCGACCCACAGTTTGAAATTTTGCATACAGATAATAAATATTGGAAGGTAGATCTCTGGGAAACTTGAGAAATCAATAAATACAAACACTCAGGTAGACTCATCAATGAACAAGTCGATTTAAGCTCTTCACCTCTATTGAATCTCTTCGGGGAGCAATCTATTCCTTAATTTTATTAGATATACCTGTCATAAATAACCACTTAAGAAGAAGCAACCCAATAAGCTTTTAATTACTCAAGAACATTTATAGATATATATTATATTTTTCCTGTATATTCATTCGTCTGAAGAAGCTACGGTGTAGTGAAACGCGTTACGAATCGCAATTATTAAGTAAAATTCCTTAAAACACAGTACTTGTTTTTTATTATTGATAATGGAATTTTACCAAGTAAATGCCTCCCAAATTCAAATGGAGAGAGAATGTTGTTAATACTTATTACGTATAGTTGGTTCTACTACTCTCTACCTCATAATTTTCATTTTCATTTACGTGGAATTCTCCAACGTTTTCAACAGTCTCGTATAATGTTCTGTACATTCAAAAATGCTTGTACTACTTGTGGAATATTGAATATTCCATTTTTAAGCAAAATATATATAATATATTACTAGATTGTTTCATCTTCATCCAACGACTATCTTCGAATCGCGTACTACAACAACAATCCATCAATCGAATGAAACGACATAAATAATATCGAATAAGGTAAGTGTGCCGCAGAAACCGAAAGTAACGTTCGTAACATTATACAACTCCGTGCGAATCCACTCTCGCTCTTTTCGCAAAGGAGAACACTCTCCATTTTAACCATAGAATTCATTTCGTTTTATAATAGTTTCTGTGTTTATTATGTGCGTCGTTCATGACTCACTAACCATGGCCCACTTTGAACATCCACATTATGCAGGTGGAAGGAAGGTCTCTGATATTTTACACACGGTGCCTACAATTAAAATGATTTACATACATAAGAACATGATGTGCGGATATCATTGATAAGTGTAGGTAACTAGTTGGATCTAGGATGGGATAATTTGAAGTTTACAAGGTCCTGAGTAGAGCATAGTGTCAATTTGGCTTCTTTGAGCAATTTTCCAAATGATGAATACTTGTTTCGAACTCGAAAAAAAGGGACTGTGAGATGATGATATAAACTGAGATAAAGAACAGGACCAAGGTTGGATCCCTGAAGGTTGGGACCCTGTCATATACTTTTAGTTGTGAGAAAATGTCTGATTTTGTGCCAAATAATCGTCATTTGCGGGAAGTGTTGATTTTTTCTTTCATTCGGAGAAAACGGATTCTGAAGCTCATAGAGAGCTTCAAAAAGTTTACGGAGATGCTGCTCTAAGCGAAACAACGTATCGGGATTGGTTCTGTCGCTTCAAAAACGGTGATTTTGATGTGGACGACCGTCCCCCTGACGGAAGGCCAAAAATCTTAAGACGCTGAATTGGAGACGCATTGCTCGATGAGGATCCGTGCCAAACGCAAGAAGAGTTTGCTTCAGCCTTATGAGTTACTCGCCAGGCCATTTCCAAGCGATTGCATGCGTTGGGAAGTATTCAAAAGCAAGGAACTTGGGTTCCTTATGATTTGAAGTCAAGAGACGTTGAGCGTTGTTTTTTCGCCTGTGAACAACTGCCCCAGCGGAAAAAAGGGTTTTCTTCATCGCATCGTAACGGGTGATGAAAAACGGATTCATTACAGCAATCAAAGAAAAAAATCGTGGGGACTACGTCATCGCCTCGTCCGAATATTCACGCTGCGAAGTTATGCTGTGTGGACGAAGTCGGTGGTGTTATTTATTATGTTTGAATTTGGGAGGCTTTTACTTGGTAAAATTCCATTATCAATAATAAAAAACAAGTACTGTGTTTTAAGGAATTTTACTTAATAATTGCGATTCGTAACGCGTTTCACTACACCGTAGCTTCTTCAGACGAATGATTATGCAGAAAAATGTAAATGAGAATATAACTATAAATGTTCTTGAGTAATTAAAAGCTTATTGGTTGCTTCTTCTTAAGTGGTTATTTATGACAGGTATATCCAATAAGATTAAGGAATAGATTGCTCCCCGAAAAGATTCAATAGAGGTGAAGGGCTTAAATCGACTTGTTCATTGATGAGTCTACCTGAGTGTTTGTATTTATTTATTTCTAAAGTTTCCCAAAGATCTACCTTCCAATATTTATTATCTGTATGCAAAATTTCAAACTGTGGGTCGAAAGAATGATTATTTTCTAAGAGATGATTCGCGTAATTTGAATCTGATTTTTTATTTGAAAAACTGCGTTTATGTTCCGATATTCTAATATTAAAATTTCTATGTGTTCTACCAATGTAGAAATTATCACAGTCATTGCAATTCAATCTATAAACACCTGATTTATTGTTTTTACCTGGTTTGGTTTTATTATTTTTATATATTTGCCTAAATTATTATTAGTTTGGCATTCAATAGTTTTATTCATAGATTGATTAACATCCCGCTATCACCAGAAAATTTCAACAAAGAACTAAATTTGATTAAACGATGCCGATGGAATGGAAAATATTGAAATTCTTTCCTTCAACTTCAACCAAGAACATGGCCTTTCATATTTCTAATTCCTAACTAGGCTACCGTACCTGAACTCCAATGGTTCATTTACTGAATATTGGTGGTATTTCCAAATTCTATTACTACGGAACGCATACTCTAAACAAATGGCTATTGAATGAAATGATTCATGCCGGAATCGATCAGTAATTAAGGCTGTAGATGTAAAACGGATATGCAATATTCATGGTTCAACCTTGAGTTTTCACCAATTTTATCCAGTTCACATCTGAACGACATAATTGAATTTTGTTTCCGTTTGTATATAGTATAATGTAATTAGTTGTTTATTTTTTATTTGTACATAGTTTAGAATAACAATCGTATATTTTCTACATAGACTTCACATTTTCTCATTCTACGTTTCTGAAAGATCCTGAAACTATTTTGCCTAGTGAGTTTATATGTTAGGCTTAACACTGAATCAAGGGCTTCGTAGGATATGCCAACGGTATGTGAACTGATAGAAGCATTTCGCCATCTGCTAGGTGAACTCAGATCAGTAAGGTTTTTCAAGACAACATGCTGCAAATACCACAATTGTGTCGTTAGCATACACATTATACGTGCTACAAGCTAAACACACTTCATTCATGTAAATAGGAAATGAGAGAAGCCTTAATATTGATGCCTAATGTATATTGTATTTGGCAAACAGCCTTGACCTTTTCGACTAATTCGAACGGCTTATTTCTTGTAATTTAAATGTTATTCAAACGGCAAAAAGACACTAACAGCCTTTTGATTACTCCAAGATCTAGTGGTTGGCTGTATAGTTGTTTTTTCGAGTGATCAAAAGATTGGCAAGCTGAGGTATGATCATCATAACTTTACAATGATTTTTTATATAGATGATTACTATTGTAGAACTGGTTTCTTCAATGTTGATGGTTCTGCGAGAATATAACTTTGGTTAGAAGCGGAAGATAATTGGGGAATCCCCGTGTTAAAAATAATTAGATAGTTGAAACGCTCTAACCTAACCTAACCTAACCATTTTTGAAGTGAGTGGGGGAACGAGCCGTTATAACAACTCGATATTTTTTTGTTCTGATGAGTTCAATTCGATGCGAGGTAATCTCAAAATAAAGGATTCTGTTTCTAGTTTGTTGACGTGAACTTTCCTTTTGGAATAATAAACGGGGTTTGAAGGTGTTTCACAGCTGCTTTGAGTTAACCTTGGAGTATTTCATACAAGATATTCATTACTACGATAGTATTAGAGAAGTTTTCAGGGATAAAATAGTCGGGACAGTTAGGGAAGATCATGAGAACTGTTAAATTTTTTGTTTGCATTTTTCGTTGAATACCAAACATATTTTTGATTGTCTTGCTCTTGAAGTTATTTATGACTCAATTGAAAAACTGGAAGATATTTATTGAAATTTAGATAAGATAATGTCTTCCGGGTTAGTTATGGAAAAAATCGAAGATATAGCTGATAGATAAGCACAATAATAATGGGGGATTTTGAAGCGTTTGGTTTTGACTGCTATCATCCTTGGAAGATTATTTCATTGAAATATTTCCAGCAGCTAAGCTTCTAATGGACCTTTCTAAAAGTCTAATTTTGGCACACTTTTCCCTACATCACGTCCGGTATCTCAACGAAGATTGATGTTGTCTTCAGAGGCAACAAACGTGGTTGGCTTGTTACTATATACGAGTGATTTGGCGTAATCCCACCTAAAATAGTCGAGTTGTGTTAAAAAGCACGATCGTAGCAATTGACTGCGCCATCGCGTGAGATTTCTCACCAAACTCGCCTCTCAATCTTTTCATTATATCGCTTACAATGTGGCATGTGGCACCATCCTGTTGAAACAACATGTCAACCATGTTAAATCATCAATTTTGAGCAAAGAAATCTTGTTTCTGAATTTATTGATGAGTCAATTGAAAAAACTAGAAGATACTTATTAAAATTTAGATCAGATACTGTCTGCCGGGTTAGTTATGAAATAACTGATATAGCTGATATGTGAACACTATAATAATGGGTAATTTATTAAGCGCTTGGTTTTGGCTGCTATTATATTTAAAAGATTATTTCATTCAAATATTTCCGGTAGAGATAAGCTTCCAGTGGACCATTCTGAAAGTCGCCAGACATTTTCCAACATATCGGCCGGTATCTCACCAAAGAGACGTTTGATGTTGTCTTCGTTTTTGGCTTGTTACTATATACGAGAGATTTGACATAATCCCACAAAAGATAGTCAAGTCGGGTTAAAAACCACGATTGTAGCGTCGAATTGACTGTGCCAAAGCGTGAAATCAATTGCTCACAAACTCGCATCATAATCCGTTCATTGTGTCGCGTAGCGTTGTATGTGGTACCATCCTCTTGAGACCATATGTTAACTATGTCCAATTGTTCCATGTTCGTAACCATCGGAAGGTATCTTGTATTGACGTCTTCGAAAAAGTACGGTCTAATGATGCCACCGCAACATGAGTGCATTGGTAGATCTTGAGTTTCTTCTGGGTAGCTCTGACTCTGATACATGTCAAGAATCGCGTGTCAACTATGGTCGATTTTATTGGCATGGTCTGTTGAAGTTCAACCACATGACCTTGAAGACTACCAAGATAGCTGAAGGTGGATTCATGGCCCGCCTTCTTTTCATGCATATGTGGTTGATCGGGTTCAATTCAGGACTCTGCGAAAGTCACCTCATAACATCGATTCCGGCTTCATCAAGGTAATTTCTCACCTCTGCGGGATTATCGTGCATGAAAAAAATTCTTGCTCGATTAGAGGGACACTATGTATTGACCTAAATTCCCTTTCTCATACTGGTGATTTGTGGGAGAACCATGATTGAACACATGAAGGTCAGTGCATTTGAAAAGACGCCTATTCAAATCATCAGAGATCCACTGCCGGAATAAACGGTTTCTATAAACCGTTCGTTTACACGTCTAAAAACTCTAGTGAGCTATAGATCGCTCCTTCCAAAGAACGTGTTCTCGAGCAAACTGGAATCCAGCTGCATGGTGGTCTGCAGTGTGTTAGAGGTGACTATTTTAGAACGTGATAGAGATATGGGTTAGAGAATTTCTAGTAGTAGTGAAAGGTTGTTTCACAGCACGTGGTCGAGTAGAGCGATCTTCGAAGTGGAATCGCTGCATTTCGCGAGAAACCGTCTAAGAGCAATACCAAGTTTTCGCCCCATTTTATGATAGCTAAGAACTTCATGAGACAACGTGACGGCTTGGACACAGTCATTTTGATTAAGATGTCCTTAATCATCAACTTTTATGCCATAAAAAACATCTGTTGCCTTGATAAAAGTACTGAAATTAAACGTTCATTAGGTGGCGCGATAATTTCTTGAAGTAATGTAGCTTCACTTTTCAAAATAATTGTACACACAACCAAATTTATATGGAATCACTCGATATTTCACAGTATTGATTGTTTTCAACCATGGATCTTTGACTACTTGTGAAGAATGAAGTTTTTTGTTGTGAGAAAACTGGATAGTGTGATAAGAAATGTTGAATTATCAACACATACATGTTCGGGATATTGTACTCAGTCAGTTCACTGAGATTTGAAACTGTGAATTTTAAAATTTAAAAAGGCCTTTAATCTCAATTGAAAATGCCTTACGTTGGATTGTCCGATGTGCAGAGGGGTCGAATAATTGCTCTCGTTAAAGAAGCGGTAACGCACAGGGATATAGCTGCCACAATGGGGGTATCACAGGGGGTGATTTCAAAAAGCTACGCTCGATACGTGGAGCTACAATCTCTGCAAAATAGGCCTAGAAGAAGTCGCAGGAAGATCACTTCTGAAGAACAAGACCGCTTTTTGTGCCAAATTGCAAGAAGAGACCCTAGTGCGTCGCACCCCATACTCCACAGGCAATTTCTGGAAGCAACAGGCATCAGTGTATCAGACGAAACGATACGTTCTAGGGGTTTATACAGCAGAAGGCCCTTAAGAGTTCTAGAGCTAACCAGACAACGAAAAATTAACAGACTTTATAGGTGTATCGAGCACCAAAATTGGAATTGGCGAAATGTTATTTTTTCGGATGGGACCAGAATTGGTGTTCGATCAGATGACCTCCGGATTCGGGTTTTAAGGGTTCATGGAAGACAAGCTAGACTCCGAACAGCAAGACAAATTCCGAAATACCAAGGGGGCAGTGAGATGTTTTGGGGTGGAATTATGTTGGGAGGCAAAACAGATTTGATTTCGTTTCCTGCGAGTGTAACGGCTAGAAATTACGTGGACCTAGTGCTGGAGTTCATAGTGAGACTCTGCGAGGTGCCCACGGTGAGAAGCTCACTTTTATGCAAGATAATGCTCCCCCGCATACCAGGAATCTTGCGCGACATTATCTTAAACAGAGGGAATCGCTATTTTGGACTGGCCAGCTTGCCCTCCAGGCCTAAATCCTAATGAACATATAAGGGATAATCTCAAAAGGAAAATTAGATCGCGCCAGGATAATCCAAGAACCCCACAACAGCTCATCCAAGCCGAGACAGAATAGTGGGAGAATATCATCCCAGAGGATGTCGAAAACCTAATCCAAAGCATGCCTAGATGGATTCAGGCTTGTATCAAGGAAAGAGGGGTTAATACAAGGTACTGAGGTCGACAAAAATCAACTACTCGTGAGAAAACAACTTTCAATTATTTTACTACATGCGGAAAGGGTCTCTTATTTTCTTTTATTTGTTTCTTTCTTAGAAAAACCTTAAATCCCTGAGGTAACTTTCAAAATATCGGGTGATTCCATATAAATTTGGTTGTGTGTAGGTATCACTATAAGAGATTAGATGGAATATTCACATTACCATAATAACACATGATAATAACTTCCTCATAGATAAAAAAATGTACAAAACATACAAATATGTTACAACCAACTGTGCATCGAGGGATATGCCTAACAGTCTTGAATCAGTTTACGTTCGACATTTAAATGTTGTTTAAATTCAACTCAGTCATCTCAACTGAAAAAAAACAATATTTGAAGGTAGAATAATGAAAATTTCACGCTCAGTGAGAACTCGAATAGGGGAATCCTGCACGGAGAAGTTGGGTAGCCGTAAGTTTATGCAGTGTAACTCGTCGAAACGAATGCCTATGATCGTGCTCTGTAGTGTGCAATTGCCGACCTAGATAGCAAGCCAACTCGAACATCGTTGTTGAGCAACGACTACAGTTTTACCAAATTGAGTTCTATTTGAATAATTCACCGATGGCGTGCCACGCTATATGTTAAGTCTGTTACTAAATGTCACCGGTGAGGTAATATTACATTACATGTTTAAAAATACGATGGCCCATGGACCAAATGGACTAGGAAATTCGCGGTTTCGAAAAGAAAATCATAGACACGTCGACGATGTGAAACGAATCTAACTACAATTATCAGCGAATTTTTAATTCAAAATTTCATAATTCTTGTATATAGTCTGAAAGAAATAGTCGCATCATCTCTCAAATATTAAATTTCAATATCATCATTTGGATCACTTATACATTTGAATTTTCTGGTTAGATTCTAGACTTCTATTCAGAGAACAATATTCAACCTTCCGTAGAAAATCCCTTCCTGAAGGAGCTGGTTTTTCCGATCCACCATACATGATCAAGGGATGTCATGAATAAGCACTTTAGTCAGTATTGCAGTTTGATTCACAACACCAAGCCAGACTGCTACTTACTCATATCAATCCGTTGGAGCTCATCAAGTACATGTATATGTATACATATATACAATTGACACCCTCCAACGACCTGACACATGGACTACTACCAGCGCCACCAGGAAATGAAAATAAATTACAGACAGAAAACTTAAGAAACCATATTAGTTCGACTATCTACCGCAAGGTTACACATTGGTCTGCAAGATGCGATATGTCGAAAAGCTAACGTTTCAAGTATTTGTCTGGCTCTCAACAAGGTGTATATCATATTTCAACAATGTTAACATCACTATATAAGAACACATCGAAGACTTTTATTCAGGGAACAATATTCAACCTTCCGTAGGATATTGAATATTCCTCCCTGAAGGAGCTGGTTTTGGATTCACCCTTCATAGTTATCGTAAACCAGGGCCAGAGTAGAGGTACAGTAGGATCGGATGTCATAAATAGAAGCAATAGACTGCAGATTCGGTCTCGTTTGACCTCGTCAGTATCGCATACCCATTCACAATACCAGGCCATGTATTGTTAGAATTGATCCTTTTTGAGATATTTCAATTGAAAAAAGGAATAAATTGAGGTTTATTTCAATAAAGAAACAAATAATAGAAAATAGCGATTCCCTCTGCTTCAAGACACCACGCCGGAGTCTCACTATGAAACAATCAATAATGTGAAATAACGAGTGATTCCATATAAATTTGGTTATGTGTATAGGTATGCATTTATACTTAGCGCCCTCTACTGAACTGAGGCAGAGGCTACTACCAGAGTCACCGGGAAGCACACACAAACATTCTACGGAAGGTTGAATATTGTTACCTCAATAAAAGTGTTTAATACACGTATTACACATATAGCGATAAATTTCGCTTTTTATAATTGTTGAGATATCAGCAGTTTTTCGTTTATTTGCTGATCATTGACCACATTTCAGGACATCTTAACTAGCATAAATATGTCCAAGCCATGATTTTGCCTCAAAACTGTTGATGTTGGATAATTTTGAATGTAGCAGCATACAATTCGAACAACCGCTTCCAGAATAGGTTCGAACGAATTCAGAAGTGTATTTATCTTCGCGGAGAATACTTCGAAAATAAGTAAAAATTTCAAAAGCTCTCAACTGTTTCATTCTAACTCTATATGAAAAACTTAAAACGCTTGTATCTTATCTGTCGAAGAAAAAATTACCATGACAATGTAGTCGTTTTCATTGCAGAAATCAACGAATTGAAGGACAACCAGCATTTACATGTATTCCCTAAAACCAAAGGATCGCTCCGGAGTGAAAAAAATGTGAATAACGATTCATCAGTGTAAGAAGCTTCCAAACACATCAAAATTAAGGTGCGTAAGTAGATAAGATGAAGTATTAGATAGCATTAGTTCAAATCAGAAAAAAATGGGACAGAGATGAGAATCCTGTGGTACTCCAATTGGGAGACATCTCTGTACATAAATTTATGCATAATTATTCTTGAAAAATGTCAGTTTTTCTGAGAAGATCGACTTACCTTGAGATCTTTGAAGAATATCGAGTTTCGCGCCCAGTCTACCTGTGAAAATAAATTTTGGTCTAATACTTTGCACATTAGTTCGAACAGATCCACTTCACATTGATTATAGGTTTGATTTTGTAACAGCGAATACAGAGAGGTCTGCCACTCGCGATCGTCTATAGCTTGAACAAAATCTCTAATAAGGGGTGATATTTTACTAGAATGCGGCGTGTTCCCGCCGCCACCTGGCACCACCGTATCGTATTGAAACGCCTTCGGACTAAGCGAGTGAGGTGACGTTGTAGTCGAGTTGGCCGTTCCCCAAATTTTATTTTCCGCTCCCATTACCATGGAAGCGTGAGCACCAGAGACGTTAAGTATTTGGAGAGCGGGTTGCTGATTCGATGAAGCCGGTTGCACCAGGTTGCTGTTCACTTGACCAAGAGCAACCGCGATAGGACTGGGGGACGAATCGGGCGACGATGTCAGGCTCGACACCTGGGGTATTTGAATCTCTTGTTTTATGTGGATGTTGGGGTAGTGTGATGTCCCGGGTTGACTAGGGGAGTACACACCTCCGTCGGACATGGATCCCCTCAGAGTTTGAGCTGCCAGTTGTCTTTGCCTCATGATTTGGAGTTTTCTCGCGCGGTCGCGCTTGTACATTGGTCCGAATTTATTTCTTCCACCTCTCATCCTGTCTGCCCGAACAGCTGCAAAAAAACCGGGCGTTAATTATATCTCCCAAACTACGTTAATTTACATCATGGTTGGCCAGTCGTATTGGACCAGCTACAAATAAATTAAAGTTTCATGGACTAACCAAACATCTAAAATTCCTGTCAATGAGGAAGCTTTTTCTTATCTGGGGGCATATTCATTTGACAAACCAATTTAAAATTTCCCAAGGAACCTCTAATTAATGAAACTCATTGGGTGTTTCAAAATTGTTAAAATCGATTTGACTATGACTAGGAAAAATATGATGATTTGGCATTATTGAAGATTTTAAGTAAGCGTGAATTATCAGTATGATCAATATCGGAACTGTATCCATTATTTTTGTACATCTTTGTCATTGTTACATGATATACTGGGTTTCTGATATATGAAACGTAAAACTAATCTAACCTGCAAATTTTGATAGACCTTTTTCCTAAATCTATCTAACTTTTGAATTAGTGAAATATTAGATTATCAAGACAATTATACTGCGGCGTGAATAAATTTAGAAAACCGCGAAGCGCTCCGCGGTGTTCCCCAATTAGAATTGGCCTTTTCTCTCGCAAAGAAAACCTAGCGGTCTTCGATGGGATAACTACTAAGGCTCCTTCTAACGAAAATATTTGTCCAAGCATAGAAACAATGTACTGAATTGTAACTTGTCTATTGAAATTCATTCTTGGTATAGATACGTCGACGGCATGTTTATTTTTCTGAACGAAACACCAAGAAAATTTGATAATTCATCAATTTCTGCATACAATTCAATAATCCACAGAGCAGTTTTGTTACCTTCATCATTACAAAATCTTGAACAAGGAATTGAAACCATTAAAAACATCATGAAACGCCGTTGTTGTTCGAGGTGGTCTCTGCCTAGGTCTCCTTTCATGACTATCTATCTCCCTGGAAACAGTTGAATTTGACTCTGGCTTATTCTTTTATAAGTCCAACATAGGTTCCCTCATCAATATTGGCCTTATGTCTTGTAAAGAAAACCTTAACCATTGCCAGTTTAAGGAGGGATGCGTGAGTGTGAAGAGATTAAGGAATAAAATGGCAGAACGAAAACGTTTAAAAATTAAGGAATATTAAACAGAAGTTATAGATTAACCATCAGATAGTTGAGAGAGAAAATCAACATCTCTTTCAGATATCGTCATGACAACATGATCAATCAACCTCTCTCCAAAGGTGTCATTTTTTCACTAAAAAAAGTGGTATTGATAATATATAGGGGCATCGAGCAAGTAAATAGCATTATACAGAAAGAGAAAACAAACCACAAAATGATCAAGGTTTTGATAGGTCATAATATCATGCCAGAAGGTTAGATATTCATGGAAAAATTGACTGGATATTATGAGATATTTAAGGAAAACAGTCCGCCAAGAAAATACCTTTGGAGGCAAACGATATGATTAATATCTGCGATTGTTTGACCAGAACTATGATTGCCATACCCAAATCGATAAGACCCTGCCATTAAGGCTCTTATTCACGATGGCAGCTGGAAAGACAATTGTCGGGATAGTTATATCGCTATGTTCACAGAAAAACAGAACTTTAGGCCGACTGTCAAGGCAATTGGTTTGAAGAGTTCACAATTAGCCAATAAATTTATGCTAGTAGACTTAATAGATTACAAAGTTGGATGCTAGATATATTGACGTTATAATCTTTCTCATACTACAAAAGATATAAATAACTAATAAATCTACTATACTGAAAAAAATCCACACAATCCTGTATGATAAAACTAAACTTTCCGTCTCACAATGATGTCATTTACATTATGCCAAGAAAAAGAATTCACATGTTCGGTTAAACAGAAAGGATATCTACACCATAAAACGCTAATAAAATCCCATGTGTTTAGTCTGAAATGCCAACATCGTGCCGACTATTTAGGCATATGTTGATTAACTGAAACAGTCAACAATAAATGACTTATACGAGAAGCTTTCGATTTTCAAACAAAGACCGAAGAACGAAAAAATGGAGAGAAACTTCGTATTTCAGACAGGAATTTCATCAACTGTGTCCAATTTAGCGATTCATATTTCATTAGTCGTAAAAATAGGAAATCGATATTTTATGTCATGTCCTGGTGTACGACGGTGGTTTAAAAAGTTGCATTAACGCAGTGATGCTATTTTTACGGTTATTTGGAATTTCTATGACTTTTCAGTCGTTCGGTGTAGTTCAACTGTTTTAATGCTGGTGTTGTAGTGACAGATGAAAATATCGCAGGAATACGACACTGATGAGTCCATAATAAGAGCAAAACAGCACATAAATAAAATTTGATATCTTTTCTAATTATATTTTAATTTTCAATAAAACTATGTGACAAAATGCATAATAACGATTTTAATAGTGCATAATTACGGATCCACCTCTTTCTTGTTCAACATACATCACAGTTGAAATTGTGTTGGTACGTTCTGCCAGGGACAAACGCACAACCGTGCATGCAACTCGATTACGTTAATTATAAGTGGAACAGCGCAACTCCCAAGGTCGACAATTTCTTGTGAAATAGTGGTTATTTCTATAAATAATTTGTATTTTTCATGTACACACAACAAAGTTGGATATTACTCATGAATCGAACAAGCAAAGCAACTTAATTTGATTAACTTCAACATGCCATTTTTTCACAACGAAAATGAAAATAAACAGTAACGCTTAACGTGTTGGAAAGGTAACTGAAAAAAGATAGAGAATTTTTTTATTGACATTTAGTAGTAGTTTGATCCATGTTATTCTTTGGAACACGAGAACGAAGACTATTTTTGTTGGAAGTACGGCTTTAGATATATCAATTGGATGGTAACCATAAACTGAACACAGAGAAAAAATAAATTCCACCACACGTAATGCATATTATAGCCAAATCCTGTGAAATTCAATTTGACCTACGTTAAATATCATGGGATCCAGTTCCAGCAAAGGTATCATCATCATTATAACGCATTGGATGGTACACTAACGGTAAACCAAGAGTGTCTCGAGATCGGTGAGGCCCAATCAGTGCTCCCTTACCTTCAGGGCCAACCACCGGTCATTTTCCATCCTTGCAGTCTCCAGGAGATTCCAAGCCACGGTGAATCCCAAGGTTTTTATGATAAATATTACGTATGTCCATGAAATGCTCTATTACTGATTCAACCACAAGAGTGTAAACAATTAGAAGGACTGGATACGAAATTACCGAAGTAAAGAAAGGTGGTACTCCACGATGAAAGAAAATATCCTTTTCCTGGTATCAAACCTATTAAAGATCACATACAGCAGCATCTGAAGTAACGCAGCACTTAGCAAGTGCTTTAAAACGATTAAGGAAAGGAGATGATGTGTACACTGATGAAATTGGACCAATCTTTCACGGAGTACCAACAATTCTTTCCAGTAAAATGTGTTTTTCATCGCATCAGAAGGCTTTTACATAGGAAAATTGTAGAGCCAAGTATTGCAGAAGATGTATGCATTCCGGATAAGCTATTGCGATCAAGATGACCTGTAAGGACAAAGAAGGTGTAGTGAGTTCACATTTTGTTTTCTGGATGGAACATTTAAAAGTTGTAGCTGGCCGACATTGGTAGTACATCTGTGAAACTAATATCATTCCCATTGTGTATGCTCTGCTGAAATATAAACGACGCAGCACGCTGAAAAGTTTATTTCGAAATCGCATCGAAAAAAGTGTCGTTGAATTTCGAACAATCTCTCAAAGATGCTTTCTTATCAGTTTCAATCATTAGTTTAGCATTAGGGTCTTACAAGAAAATGAAATTGATACCTTCACATTAATATTGAAAAAACAAAAAGGATCAGTTGAACATTTATGTACGAAAAATAATATCACCTCCTGGAGCTTCAAACTGTACAATCTCTATGATATTTGTGATTTAGGTTTCACCATTGAGGCGATTATCGATGATCATTTAATTCAAGAGGCGATTATGGATTATTGTTTCAGTCTAGGCTCAAAGAAGGTAATCGAACGGTGTTTTACCAAATTATCATAAATTTCCTGAAAGAATAAGGTTAGATATATAAGCTTTCAGTTTTGACCAATACCTATCCGACAATTAACCATTTATTTGTTCAATTGTTCTGCAATTCTTTAAGATCCTCGTTATGTAGTTCCTTCGAGTCTTACTTTCGTTTTTGGAGTTCACTCAGAATGATAAATAGCACAGTGCGTGAAAATGACACTTCAAAATTCTAACACGCGGGAGACATACCTAGTAAACCTATATCGGGTACGCTGAATCCAGTGGTAACCACCGTTTTTGAAAGTTAGCTCTTGTTTAGGAGATATTCGCCTTTGAAGTTAGCTGATTTTAGTAGGGTTCGTCGCTTATGACTTCAGTACATTATATGCATGTAATTCCCAAACCGTTCGGAATATCGATTTACTGTCTTCGCCAAAGTTTTAGCTATTGTCATGGCCAACAACTTTTCTGAATATACCAACATAAAAAACCTCATTCAAACACCGTTTCTTAATAAAATGTCCAGAAACTCCATTTCTTTGCCAGTTTTTCGTTAATTTTCGTCTAAATAATAAAAAAATCAAGGGAATTTCGCTTCAAAATTTTAAAATAAGAAAAGAAAACACATTTCCTATAGTTAAATCAAAAAATTTAAACGCACACTCATGATTTTAACTCAAATTTCTCACAGATGTCACTGTTAATACGTATTTATTAGTATTGTCACTGATGTTACCACGTATTTTGCTATGTTCCATTTTTCATAGTCTTAGTTTTGATATTTCTTAATTTGACATTTCTTGTTGAAATTTCTTTGTTTACACAAGTTATATATTTGGTAAAAATATCAAACATGAATTCGTGCAGTAAATTTAATAAATTTTGCTACATTTGTGGAAAGTTTACTATAATGACAAGCAAGCGTTCAATTTCTGAAGAAATTGCTGAATCGTACACACAATATTTCAACCAAACTGTTATCAAAGATGTGAACTGGGCTCCAAAAATCGTTTGTACTGGTTGTGTCATAAGATTGAGTGGATGGAAAAGAGGTAAAATGATATGATTTATAACTTATTTCAAAATTATTTCAATTGAAGCTATTTTTATTACAGGTGAATTCCAATCTATGCCTTTTGGCATTTCAGTAATTTGGACAAATTCTCAAGAACATAATCCAGATGACTGTTTTGCTTGTGTTAATGAAATTGTCGGATTGAACAGTGCTAAAAAACGTAAAGTTGAACTCAGAAGAACTCGGTTTGTTCAGTTGCTGTTACCACATTCGGAATCCATTCCAATACCGAAAAGACCCAGTCCGACAGAAGAGTACATTCCATCTACTTTTGATACTATTGGCGAAACGTCTGCATCGGTTTATGTACCATCAAATGTATCTCCACAATGTAATCATGCCGAATTTTCTCAAAAAGATGGATAAAATTATTAGTCGATTGAAATTATCGCGGCGTCAGTCCATTATTTTGACTCAGGAATTGAAAAAAAAGAATGTCTTAGCATCTGATGTGAAAGTATATGGAGCAATCGGCCGTCATAGACTGTTCACTGCTTTATTCAAATCCATCGAAGACAATTCATTCGTCTTCTTCTTCGATACTGCACTGATATCAAGGAATTGGTATTAAAAATGCATCATGAGTATAAACCAGAAGACTGGCGTCTTTTCATCGATTCCTCCAAAAGTAGTCTCAAGGCGGTTTTGCTTCATGTCACAAACTCAAAAAACAGTGTCATCAGCACAAAAACGAAAGAAAATTACGAATCATTGAAAAAAATCCTTGATTTGGTGAGTTATGAAGACCATCGTTGGAAGATTTGTGCAGAATTGAAGGTTATAACTCTTTTGAGAGGAATGCAGACGGGATATACGAAAAACATGTGTTTTATATGTTTATGGGATACTCGATATGCCGGCGACCAAAATGCCAATAAAAGCTGGCGTATGAGACAAGGGTTCAGATTGTCGTTGAAATTCCACTTGTGCCAATCGAAAAAGTGTTGCTTCCACCTCTGCATATCAAGCTTGGGATTGTTAAAAATTTCATCAAGGCCCTAGATCCTGAAGGCAATGCATTCAAGGAGTTGAAGCGAATATTCCCAAGATTGATTGGAATGAAAATAAAAGAAGGTTTGTGTGAAACTATATAAGTACCAATCAACCTAAATTATTCAATATTTAACACATATTTTTTCGAATTATTTCATTACTACGGACCTGATATTGGACGCTTGATGAGAGACCAACAATTTAAAAAGAGTTTGTCGAATTTGCAGCTCGTTGCTTGGGATTGCGTCAATGGAGTAATCGAAAATGTACTTGGAATTCATCGTGACGAAAACTGACGCATACACGTTGAAAATATGCTCGTTGCTTTCCGTAACATCGGTGTAAAAATGTCTGAAAATTAATTTTTTACATTACCATGCAGACAAGTTTGCCGAACAATCACCATGTGAATCAGATGGGCATGGTGAACGGTTTCATCAGGTGACGGCTAGGCTTGAGCACTGGTATAGTGGAAAAAAACTTGATTCTCTATTAAGAGATATTTGCTGGAATTCACAGCAAGATGAAGATGGAGAAGAAGAAGAATGAACATAAATTTATATGTTTATTTGTTGAAAATTGTTGGAATTGGAATAAAAATTTGAGTTAAAATCATGATTGCGCGTTTAAATTTTTTGATTTAACTATAGGAAATGTGTTTTCTTTTCTTATTTACAGATTTTAAAGCGAAATTACCTTGATTTCTCTATTATTTAGACGAAAATTAACGAAAAAATGGCAAAGAAAAGGGGTTTTTTGGACATTTTGTTGCGAAACGGTGTTTGAATGAGGTTTTTTTATGTTGGTATATTCAGAAAAGTTGTTGGCCATGACAATAACTAAAACTTTGCGAAAGACAGTAAATCGATATTCCGAACGGTTTGGGAATTACAAGCATATAATGTACTGAAGTCATAAGCGACGAACCCTACTAAAATCAGTTAACTTCAAAGGCGAATATCTCCTAAACAAGAGCTAACTTTCAAAAACGGTGGTTACCATAATCATACCCCAGATGGATATTAAAGAAAACACATGAATCGATCGTTGACTTAGACCCTGGTTATGAGAGAATGAATCGATCTAACACAAGTAACCTTCTAACATAGTAGCCTTGACGGTTGTATACGGATGTGTGACGTTTTTTTACATTAAAATGCCCTTGAGTCCATCTGCAACGACTGGACCTTTTCCAAGTGCGCGTATACGCACACTGCCTGTTATTAGCACGCCGATCTGTCCATTGCAATTCTATTATTAGCTCAATGGCAACATGGCACTGTAGGACCCGATAACATGTTATGCAACTAATACAAGGTCAGAGAAAGTTGATCCACCGTTGTATTTGGTCAATCGGTTGTCTCGTTAGATCATTTTAATGTAAAACTTACGGCGGGTTGAATCGACAGTCTCTAATCGTCTCTGTCTTGCTAGACAGGTTCAGAATAACAGGTGCTGGTCTAGAGCGGAGAACCCATTTCCATTATATTCTTATTAGATTCCTTCGTTTGGATAATCGGCCACTTCCTTTATGGCATGAAATAGCTACGGCTACAAACATCAGAGAATTTCGTTCCGACAGCATCAATTGTATGAAATGTATTTCAGTGAATGATGCGTTTGTTATACACTTTTTCCTCTCAAAATCTCACGTTCAATGGCTCGTTTCTCGTTTCAATCCATCCAGGTATACTTTTATTTCACGAATTAGGCTTCACTGAATCTAGTCTTTTTCTACGAACACGTGTAAAATATATCAAGGTGAACAAGAACTGAATATAGTCAAATTAATTATAATTTTTCCATAATAACAATAATATACATAAATATTGAGGTACACGTTTCCCATATTACAGACGTAATAAAAAGGACTTCGTTCCAAAATACCATATTAATGTAGTATCCTTAGAAGAGGAACGTTAGTTCACTTTCAATTCAAACATTATTTTGAGCTATTGTATCCACATCTGCGCTCAACATTGAAAAACAAAGATATCGAAAATATACTACCTTACATTAAAGATTATTTGCATTCATTGTATCCACATTTGCAGTCAACATTAAATAGAAATATCATTTTTCACTAGTGGCGGTATTTTAATTTTTCGTACTACAAATATAAAGAAAATTATCAAAAAATAATATACTATATCAAAAATTATATTGAGCCATATATATCTATATCTTTTGGGGTACAATACTTGCCTGAAATATTAACCCCCTGAGCAGGGGTTGCAATTCTTGAACATTTTGAATAGGGAAGGTGGGTCGAGTGATGACTCAAAAGAAAGGTTGTATCTTTGTCTTCATTGTCTTGAATGAATTTCCATTTTTAATTGAAAACTGTAAAAGATATAGGGTGAGCAACTGAAAGATAGGGAAGACTATTTCACGGAGATCCATGCTGATCAATGGCAGTCATCATCAAGTACCATCCTCATCTCGAATTTCAACCCCTGGAGCAGGGGTTTGAAAATTTGGAAGAGGGTAGAAGGGTCGAGTGATAACTCGAAAGAAAGGTATTATCTTTGTCCGCATTCCTGTGAAAGAGTTTTCATTTTTGATTGAAAACTGTAGAAGATACAGCGTGAGCCACTGAAAAATAGAGAAGACTATCTATGCTCCATGACTATTGGAGTATTAGTGCGAAAAACTGGAATAGATTCATTTAGATCAAAGATGACAGCCTTTGATCTGGAATGAATCTGTTTCATTCTTTTGCACTAATACTTGAATATCTCAGAGTGATAGATAGTCTCCTGTATTTTTCAGTAGCTCACTCTGTATCTTCTACAGTTTTTCATCGAAAATGAAAATTCGTTCACGGGGATGCAGACGAAGATAATACCTTTTCTTCGAGGTATCACTTGACCCATCTACCCTCTTCCAAATTTTCAAGGGAGGTCACCCCTGCTCTAGGGGTTGAAATTCGAGATGAGGATGGTACTTGATGATGACTGCTATTGATCAGCATGGATCTGTTCCATTTTACTTCACTGAAACTTGAATAGTCTCAGGGAAATAATCTTCCCTATCTTTCAGTTGCTCACCCCGTATCTTTTACAGGTTCCAATTAAAAATCGAAACTCGTTCAAGGCGATGTAGACAAAGATACCACCTTTCTTTGAGTTATCACTGACCCATCTTCCCTATTCAAAATATTCAGGATTGCAACCCCGCATAGGGGTTGATATTTCAGGCAAGTTTTGTACCCCAAAAGATGTCCCCTTGAAACAAAAATTGACCTGTTTTTGCGTTTTGATCAGAAATGAATATCTTGGTATATATAGCCTCTGTTTAGTTTTCGGTGAAGCACCCTGTATATATATATATATATATATATATATATATATATATATATATATATATATATATATATATATATATATATATATATATATATATATACAACTTTAATATCAATGCACTGGTCGATGTGATATAGGATTTGACACTTTTGTAATTAGCCTTTTCCACAGCGCTCGATATTACGTGATATAAGTATTGTAAATAGTCTTAAAAGTTGATTGGTATCTGAGACGGTTACTTCTCATTAATCGTAGTCATACATTTGATGATGTTGATCTTATCGCATCACTAGAGATGGAAGACAATATTATGAATGTTATTAATTTTACATTTGTTCACAGGAACAGACAAAATGGATGATTTCCCAGTTCAGAAAAAACTATTGCAATGCCCACAGCACCATCAACATCAATACTGACGGTTAGATTAGGTTAGATTTCACAAAATGGGAGCCGAATGTGTAGTGTACTCGATAACCTTTATTATAATGCGTATGTATGGACTATGGCAGTGTTTTGTACACAGAGCTGACAGGTCTAACCTTGGCCACAATGAAGATAACTCGGAGGAAGATTGAGAATCTACACTGACAGCCGACAGCTTATGAAGATATCGAGTATGTAATAAGCTAACATGGGAATCAACCACAGAGGTGACATCACAAACAACAGTTCAGTATGTTGGATGAAGGGACATTAACACTACAAGGGCAACGCGGAAGAGATAGAAAAAACGGCGACAAGACAAAAGATCCTAGAGTCTTCCGACCTGACACAGACAGAAGCAAGAGCACAAACACTCAAAGATATTATTCTGAAAAAGTTCAGAACACTATAGAATGTAACTGTAAGCTGCAACCGAGAAAATAAAGTTTTTTGTAATTAGTATTTGTTTTCTTATCAGTCTCCCGATATGCACCATACTTTAAGTTTCCGATGTTCCCACAGTTATTCGAATTTGCGAAAAGTATTCTCATCAATTACCGAAAAAATCCCGGGATTTTTTGTGAACCTTAAAAAACTGGCGGGAACTTTTTTATGCTCCAAAAAAGTTTCCCGCCTTTTTTTTCATGTACCAAAAAAAACCCGCCAATTTTTTTCTGGTTCACAAAAAATACGGGGATTTTTTGTCGATATAAAAGATTTTTAGTAGCTAAATGGGCGGAAAATGTTCCGCCAATTTTTCATCTCCTAAATTTGTTGAAAATTTTTATATCGACAAAAATCCGGGATTTTTTGAACCCTAAAAATTGGCAGGAACTTTTATGCTCCAAAAAATTACCACGAATTTTCCCGCTCTTTTTTCAAGCACCAAAAAGTTCCGCCAATTTTTTCAGATTCACAAAAATCCGGGATTTTTGTCGACATAAAATTTTTTAACGAATTTAGGGACAATTGGCGGGAAAATTTCCGCCCATTTTGCTACAAAAGTTTTATGTCGACAAAAATCCTGGATTTTTTGAACCTAAAAATTGGCGGAACTTTTTAGTGCATGAAAAAAGGGCGGGAAAATTCGTGTTAATGTTTTTGGAGCATAAAAAGTACCCGCCAATTTTTCAGTTTCGCAAAAATCCCGGATTTTTGTCGACATAAAAAGTTCCGCCAATTTTTTCCGGTTTACAAAAATCCGGGATTTTTGCCGACATAAAAATTTTTAACGAATTTAGGGACATAAAAACTTGGCGGGAAAATTTCTCGCCCATTTTGCTGCAAAAGTTTTATGTCGACAAAAATCCCGGATTTTTGTGAACCTAAAAATTGGCGGGAACTTTTTAGTGCATGAAAAAAGGGCGGAAAATTCGTGGTGATTTTTTGGAGCATAAAAGTTCCCGCCAATTTTTTAGTTTCGAAAAAATCCGGGATTTTATGTCGACATAAAAACTTTTCAACAAATTTAGGAGATGAAAAATTGGCGGAAAATTTCCGCCCATTTTGCTACAAAAGTTTTATGTCGACAAAAATCCCGGATTTTTGTGAAGCTAAAAATTGGCGGGAACTTTTTGGTTCATGAAAAAGGGCGGGAAAATTCGTGTTAATTTTTGGAGCATAAAAATTCCCGCCAATTTTTAAGGTTCACAAAAATCCTGGATTTTTAGTTGACAAAAATTTTTAACAAATTTAGTGAGATGAAAAATTGGCGAGACAATTTTCTGCCCATTTTGCTACAAAAGTTGTTTATGTCGACAAAAAATCTCGGGATTTTTTATGAACCTTAAAAAATTGGAGGGAACTTTTTTTCATGCACCAAAAAGTTCCCGCCAATTTTTTTTGGGTTCACAAAAAAACCCGGGATTTTCAGGCAATTTTTTCTGGGACATAAAAATGTTCCCGACAATCTAAAAGTATCCCTAATCGTCACCAATATACGCTTGGCGTGAAATGGCCAACAGTGGGCCTCCTGTAGAAATGACCGCTGGGCAACATTGCCAGCTTCTTGGAAGAGTTCGGATTGTTGAAAAAGTAACAGTCAGTATGAAGCAGAAGAAGAAAGGTTTAATAGGACATAAGAGCAGCAGCTTGTGTCGGGTTCTCATATCTATACATACACACATTACAGATTACTGAAAGATTATAAATAGAGGGTGGTTAATATCGGAAAGTGTAGTTTTTGAATGCTTATGTACACCCCCCATTTCAAAAGTAACAAAACTTTTTGAAGATAGAAACAACCAGTATCAATTTTGATACAAATCTTCATTAATGAATGTATTCGTCTTCTGCATTGACACACAAATTTGAACGCCCCAACAGGTTGTCAAACGCCTTCTCCATCTCCTTTTTTGGAATGGTCTTTAGCGCGTCGTTCAATGGATTCAATCAGCTCGGGGAATAGATAATGTCGAAGATGCTCCATTACTTTTGATTAATTCATCATTCAGGATCTTTCTACCCGATTCGAATCACTTGAACCACTTGTATAATTGGGTACGAGATAGACAATCATTACAATATGCAGTTTGTAGCATTTGGTGCGTTTCGGTGAAAGATTTACCAAGTTTAACACAAAACTTAATTGCAGCTCTGCTTGAAACTCATTTTTTTTATACCTTAGCTCAATGCTTGAATTACGATCAGGCCCATTTCAAATTCTAGAGACTGTTGCAATATGTCTTACCCGCATTTTCGTTTGACATGACGGGCGTGAGTGATGCATAAAACGAAAGGAACTCATACCGATTTCCCAACTCGCATCGTACCGCCACTAATGGACTTCGGCAAACCGATATTTACCCAGATACACCTCTGTTTAACAAAATAATTTGGCCATTTTAGTTTGACGTGACAAAACATCGAAAGAGAAAGTGTTCCAAAATTCGTACACGAGCGTGTATTGCGGCAACAGATTGTTAACGACTTGTGTAAATAAAGTGGGTACCCAGTGTTTCTGTATGCATATCGTACATGGGAATAGATTAGTCACGCCGATTGCGCTTGTGATTTCGTCTGTTCGGTTTTTTTTTTCGCTCGAATCGCTAATTAATTGAAACCCACGTGGAAAAAATCCACCGACGAAATCGTGATTGTTTAATTTATTCATCATGAGGATTAGGATTTTGGAAAAATTACCCACAAGTATGGGTCACGAAAAATCTGAATTTTCCTTGAAAATACAGTGAGGAGTTGAAAAAAAAAGAGATAATTGTGATCGACTATTTATTTTCAACATTATTTTACAACTTTATTCCATCAAATTGATATTTAAATTGAATGACAATTAAAGTTCTTCCAGGCTGAAATATATATTTAATGTAAGATGTATGAAAAATGTGTTAATTTTTTAACTCCAGTCATCTATGGCAAAACAATTTTTAAATTTCGGGTCACTGCTTGAATCCTTTACGAGTTTAATAGTTTTATGAATTTATTGTTTCTAATAAGTCTCATAAAAACAACCATACAGTAATATTTTGAGGTTGACTCAAATAATGAATCAGAATAAACTACCTCTTTGCTGAAAATCTAGAATCATTAGAATACGGGGGAAGTGATGTGTTTTAAATTTTGCATTCTGAACATAAGGCGCAATTAGTTTAATGCCAAAACTGAAAATTAACTTACACCTTTTGATAACCAAAATCTAAAGTTTCAGTGTGTAATGTTACAGCTACCATTATTGCAAAAATACTATACTCAGACTTTCCAACTAAGTCCAAAATTTAGGAAGCGTGGGTCCTAATTGTGGCCAAAAATTTTCCAGAGGTTGGGTATATATCAAATGCCATTGCGCATCTGTCACAAATCTAACCAATGAAGTTAGTGTTGCATTGCTTCCCCACATCTATTGTTAGAACAGAAGGCAGTCATGTCTTGGTCCACATGACGTGATCATTTGGTATGCGCGCAAATGCACTTTTCCCATATCAATATTTCAAACTTAGTGGAGGTCCCGAATAGTGTTCTTGGCTGATTGACTCATGGGATTTGGACTGAGAGCCAGACGTTTCCATGATGTTCGAAAGTTGCGAGAGTACAACCGATTTCAAAGAAAGAGAAGAAATGCCTAGTCAAAAATGGGCACTGTTGACAATTATATCGAAAGTCATGGAAAGAGTGATAAACGATGAGCTCATAAAATCTCTCGAATTGCAGAGTATCATTAGTATTCGACAATACGGTTTCCGTAGATAACTATCAACTGGTGACTTCCTTGCGAATTTTTAGACATCAACAATCGAGAAGCAAATCAAGAATCTTTGCCCTTGATATCTCAAAGGCTTTCGACAGGGTCTTGGCATGCAGCCTTGATGAATAAACTAATCGCATATGGACTTCCCGAAAAATTGCGTGGTTGAATTAGTAGCTTTCTTTTCAGTTGATTCAGGTGGTGGTTGATGGTGTAACGAATGAATCCTTTCAAGTTGAGGCAGGAGAATCCCAGTGCTCCAAACTCCTTCGCAACTCCTTTGTTTGTTGCACAGTAATGATCTACTTCATTCCACCGAAAACAGAATATTTGGGTATGCGGACGACTGTACCCTGGTACCCTCATTTTCTAGTCAGCGTCCTATAACTGCTAAGGAGACACACCAACATAGATATCAACAGAGGATATCAAACTTAAACGTGAAGAACCTCCATACAAGGACATAGAATCTCCCCAGAAACGAACATGCTCTTACTCGGCATCACAGTGAAAACCGTAGTTTGCTGGCATGAATATGTCAGCCATTGTCATTGCTTCACTCCGTCACAGCTGATGCTTTTATACAAGGCACAGATGCGACCTGGTCAAGAATACTGTTCCCACCTGTGCGGCTCTGCATTCAAGCATTCATTGCTATTGGATAGTGTCCAGAGGAGAGCAGTGCGCCTCATTGACCATCCGGAGATCACACGTGATCTCCAATCTCATGCTCAAAGGCGGCAGGCTGCTAATCTTTCTCTTTTTCCGAGGTACTTCCATGGTAAATGTTCTGAAGAACAGAAAGGCTTGATCCCGAAGAAAATCCAGTTCAAGAAAAAACTATGCTTGTGGAAAGCTCTCATCAACGGACTGTTGAACTGGTACATTCACGGACCTCACTATAAGAAGTATTGTGTTTACAGTGCTAGCGTGCTGTGGAACTCACTTCCATCAAACATCTTTCCAATAACTTACAATTTGACTTTCTTCAAGAAGTGAGTGAACACAACCATTGAATCACAGCCACAGCTGTGGGATGACATGCAACGGTCATCCCAAGAGTTGAACAACATCATAGTTGCTCTTTAACAGATCCAAGAATGATATTTATATATACATCAGTCCTTGATGAAGCTGAGGTTCCGTATGACGCGAATGGAATAATTTAGAATCAAATTATGGCATATGATTGTTTTCTCACTAGAAACGCTCACGAGCTATCACAAGCTCACAAGAAGCACCAAAGAATCATCCCAATTTCTTATGAAAGGAGTTTGTGGCACGTTCGTCGAAAAGAACGAGTTGTACGTTAGTAGTCTTCATCGATATTTTCAATACCACAGAGAGGTTTCATATTTCTTTTTGTAGCTCATAACAAGCTTTCTCAGCATCTTCAGCAGCATTGCGGGATTTGACTAATAGCTCTAGCAATCTCAGGAAGGCATTTTATATTCAAAGTTTCTGATAAATGTCTCTAGATATATATAGCACAATTAATCAAAAATGCCTCTTGATGGCATTGAAGATTCAGTGTTTTTGATAGCAATGAGAGATTTTTTAACACTACTGTAGCACAAGTTTGTGTTAAAATTGAGCACAAATTAAAGATCTCACAGCCAAACTGTTGTTTATAACGGCCACGAATGTTTCGGTCACAACAGATCACTCCATCATCTTTAACGACCCTGGTAGCTTCGACTAGGTGCTTTAGCGAATCTATGTTACACATAACAATATTGTCAACAATATTCTGGTGTATGTGATTCTGAAAATCACAACTTATTATACAGGACTACTGTTTTCTGACATGAGAATACCTCTGAATGTGAAGAAAGAAGATGATCATGATTTTTTGGTTTGCTTGGGATACAATAACTGAAGCTCTAACAAAACGGGGTCACCCAGGAAGCGAAATGTCATAACATAAGATTCCATTACATTTGTTGATAGTGTTTATATTTTGCAATCGTTGAAGTCGTTATATATTTACGACGTGACTCAACGGGAGAATTTTAATTTCATCGCAGGAACTTTGACAATATCTTTTTTAGCCATGGTATTAGTGCAAATACCATTTACTGTTTCTATTTACTCGACTTATAAAACAAGAGAAAATTCGGAACATGACCTTGTACGAAGAGGTTACATTTAGTGCTTTGTGATCATCGATGTAATCAATGAAGAAGACAAGTATTGTCTTATGTTGACAAAAGGTTACCAAATGTTTACTATTATGTATCTCCGTATACGGGATCGTAGCGATGCCCACAGAATTACATAGTATTACTCAATGGTTGAGGAATTACAGCAATATGTGAATAAGTTGACAACGCAATAATTTCAGAATAACTTCAGAACATCATCTTCCTCATTAATCACATTTTACATGAATATGAGACAAAAAGGACACAGTTTTGAAGTCATAATATTAATTACGAATGGATATTTGATAATTTCAAATGATAGTTGAAGACTTTGTCTTGAAAATAAAATTTCATCTGTTTCATTGCTGAGACGTTGAATTGGTTGATTTGAAAACTAACTTTTGAAGTTAATTTAAGAAAAATTTAATAATTCGCTGTGATATTATTGGGTATTTGAGAGCTCTTCTTACAAGTTTCAGCAATGGATATATATACGGCGTGTAACTGAAACTAAGGCCACCCCTGTAACTTTTTTCTATTCGGAATATTTTGATGAAATTTGAGAAACGGATAGAAGACAACATTTTGAATTTGATAACATTAAGATGTTTGACATTTCGATTTTCAAATGGGACACCCTGTGTTTTTTTTGTTCATTTTAATTGTTCATCTCGTCCTACGATCTTTCGACATATTTTTGAAAGAAAAACAAAACACAATCTCTTTTTTGCAATTTTCATCTTTCGTTCTAGAAGGCCGTGAACAGTGACAATTGGCTTAGCTCAACATCTCCTATCACGAAAATACAAGATTGTATCTAAAAATTCAATTGCTCGTTTTTACGGGGTGTCAAAGTTTCAAATTTCAGTTTTTCCTCAAAAAGTAGGTTTTCTTCTGAGACAATCATATCGGTCCACTCGGTATTACAGAAGCAGTATTTTTTACCTTTTTTTATACCACTCACGTCACTCTATTCTTAACGGTTCCGGAGTTCTAGTGGAAAATATCTAGGCGATTTTTGCAGACTTTCCCTATTCGCTAATAACAATAACTACGTTGGCGATACAAAATTTTTGTAGTTACTCATAATGAGCTATTAAATTTTTAGATAAAATCTTGTATTTTCGTCATAGGAGATGTTTAGCTAAGCCAATTGTCACTGTTCGTGGCCTTCTAGAACGAAAGATGAAAATTGCAAAAAAGGATTGTGTTTTGTTTTTCTTCCAGAAATATGTCAAAAGACAATTAAAATAAGCAAAAAAATACAGGGTGTCCTGTTTGAAAATCGAAAGTTGGTATCGTTTCCGGTTATGCCGAACATATTAACGTTATCAAATTCAAAATGTTGTCTTCTATTCTATCTCAAATTCATCAAAATACTTCAAATAGAAAAAGTTACACTGCATATTTGGTTTACAAATATATATATATATATATATATATATATATATATATATATATATATATATATATATATATATATATAATATATTTTTTTGCATATTTGGTTTACAAATAATTTCCCAAATTCAACCATACCTCACAATTGATATTTTTGGGCGGTTTTATTTTTAAATCTGGGCCATGAATATTGCCAATTTACCATACTTGATCAAAGCAACACTTAAAAAAGCAACTGACGTAAAAATTCCAGATTTGCTCTGTCCAGGCCAGATTAATATTCTCCAAAATCATTTTTCGATTAAAACTCCATTTTTTCAAATGGCGCCATACTGGTACCAAGGTACCATTAGACGCTTGATACTATGGGTAAACAAATTCTGTAAACACTTTTTGTAAAAATGCAAACAAATTATGATGATGTAAAAATTTTCATTCATTTTATTTCAATTGGTGTTAGTAAATCCAGAAGGCTATGGAAAGGAACATTGTAAGTAAGCAACCCTGACATTCGAAGGATCATTGAGAAATAAACATATTTACTTGTATTAGGTCAAATCTAAGGTACATTCAGCTTCAAACCATAAGAAAACTCAATTTCTTTCTCTAAGAACACAAAACAACAATAATGAATCCCAAAACAAGGAATATAATCTGTTCCATAAGAATAAATCATTAGCAGACGAAAGAATATATCATTAGCATAAGAAATGTTGACCATTATTGTCCACGCACATTTGAATCCGCTCTTGCAAATTTCTAGTTACACTGGTCAATTGTTCAGGTGTTATACTGCCGATGGCTCGTCTGACTCTATCCTCTAGATCTGGACGCGTAGTAGGCGCTTTTGCATAAACACAATTCTTTAAATAACCCCAAACGAAAAAGTCTAACGGAGTTAAATCAGGTGATCTTGCGGGCCATCTTATTCGACCATTAATTGCAATCCAATTTTCTCCGAATCTTTCGAGCAGGTACTCTGTGACAATTCTTGCGTTGTGGGGGGGTGTACCATCCTGTTGATAAAACATTACACTCTCAATCGCCAACGGTAGATTCTCCAAATATCCCCCAATCTCATTCTGAATAAATTGTAAGTATTTAGCGCCAGTCAACGGCCCATCAAAAATCACGGGACCAATTATTCTGGTATCAATCACACTTAACAAAACATTAAAACCGAATTGTTCCTGAATTGTGTTTTGTCTGTTGAATAACCCTAAATTAGTAAACCTTGATTCATCTATAAACAAGATTATTATGAATTATCCATTGTGAGGTATGATTGAATTTGGAATATTATTTGCAATCCGCATATGCTGAAATATACAGTGTAAAGTGTTTACAGAATTTGTTTACCCATAGTATCAAACCTCTAATGGTACCTCGGCACCAACATGGTGCTATTCAAAAAAATTAATTTTTAATTCAAGAATGATTTTGGAGAACATTAATCTGATCTGGACAGAGCAAATCTGAAATTTTGACGTCAGTTGCTTTTTTAAAGCGTTTCTTTGATCGATTAAGGCAATATTCATGGCACCCTAGATTGAAAAATAGAAACCCAACCAAAAATAATTTTGACGCCCGAAATATCAATTGTGAAGTATGGTTGAATATGGAAAATTATTTGCAAGCCAACTATGCAAAACTATACAGGGCGTTCCATTAAAAAAATCTTCATTGAATGTCAGTGGAAATAAATGTTTCAAAAGTCAAAATGTGGCCTTTCATAAGTTTGATCGAATCACAAATTTTCAAAAAATTACCCGCAGAAATATAAAATAAGAGGGTGTACCATGATCCTGTGTCACCCGGTATATACTTGACTAAGGTCCGTACACTGGATTTTTTCCGGGGACAAAGCCTCTGACACTACTCGTTGGTACATTGATGTCATTGTCTGATGATGCTAAAGTTTGTATATATTTTGGTAGATTGATATATTCACATAACATTTAACGTTATCCCAATATATAATGATTCCAGGATATGTTTTGATTTGAATCATTGTCTGGCAATGGTATTAATTACTGGGTGGTGAATTTATATTTTTCATGAAATCAGTTTGATATATATATATATATATATATATATATATATATATATATATATATATATATATATATATATATATATATATATATATATATATATATATATATATATATATATATATATATATATATATATATATATATATATATATATATCAGGGCGTTTTTCATTTTCAGTGATCATACGACCACGTTCGAAATCAGCATATCATCGTCAAATGATTATTTTTGACAGGGAATTTTCCCATTATCACTTTTCAAGCCATTCCTGGCCTAGTATGGTAATTTAACCCATCAAATAGCAGTGTTTTATCAAAACACGAAAATCCCTTTGATTCATCGTTCACAAACTCACAAAGAAGCGTCACTTTAACTTTAATATCCCGAAAATTGTGAACGATGAAATTTAGCACGTTTCTTTTGAAGGATAGGTTAGGTTACTATCTAAAACAATAACTCATTCGATTTCCGCCGCCATCTATGTGTTAGTCCCGGAATTGTTTGACCCATGTGTTATGTATTGAAATATATTTTTATATAATTATTGTGGGTTTAATTAAAATAGCAGCTCACCCCTGCTTCGCACGCTTATTAAACAAACATTTCAAAAGTTATAATTTTTTATACACACTCTCCCATACATAAATACTTTCCCGTTTTTGCGTTATCTAAAAGAGTAAAATGAAGAAAATTCGAATATTAAATTTCATTAATTTAATTCAATTTTTTTGTATTTTTTAATTTTTTATAGTTTTTGTCATATTTTATTATAAATGTTTGTAAAAGTCCTCTACTATATACTTTACTTTTTCTGCTCCTGAAAATCAATTTAGAGTCAGAGCTTCCCTGTAAACAATATTTGAAGTTAATTTATGCGATGGCAGCAAAATAAACTGATTTTCAGAACCTCTGACCCGTTATAGACCAACATACAGTTGGCCATGAGTAAAACATTCTTTTCGTAGGTCAATGCCTACTAATTCGAAAGTTTGAAAAAACACTCATTATGATATAACTATGATAGTTAGACCTATGCTGTCGCGATATTTTTTGTAGATAATTATATGTTATGCAGAGTCTTTATTTTATTCTATAATCAATAGTTTTCGCAGCGCACGCAATGTATAAAAAAGTTTTTTGGTAATTTTTTTCACACCTTGGGTTACATTATTGGAGTTTTAGTATGGATCCCTAAGTTTTTCGAAATATAAAATATAGCCTATAGTCACCGGAGATAGATAGCTTCCCAACAGTGATTTCTTCGAATCGGTCAAGTAGTTTCGGAGCCTATTCAAGGCAAACAAAAAAAAAACCATCAAATCTTTCCTCTTTATATTAGTATAGAAGTAGATTTTCAGTTTCAATTTGCGCACCTTTCGGAATTTCATCAGATTTTGAACTTTACCATTATCGAAGGTATTATAGTATTAGAAGAAAAAAAACAATCAAGATTGCGTTTATTTATTGGTGAGAATATTCCTGTCAAATAAGCTTTCATTTGACAATTATAGAAAGATTTTTTTACGTATCATCATATTTTCCTTGTTCTTCGTTTTTTGCAGCGCACGCGATGTAAAAAAGTTTTTTGGTAATTTTTTTCACACCTTGGGTTACATTATTGGAGTTTAAGTATGGATCCCTTACTTTTTCGAAATATATAATATAACCTATAGTCACCGGAGATAGATAGCTTCCCAACAGTGATTTCTTCAAATCGGTCAAGTAGTTTCGGAGCCTATTCAAGGCAAACAAACAACAAAAACCATCAAATCTTTCCTCTTTATATTAGTATAGAAGTATAGATGTAGATTTTCAGACTCAATTTGCGCACCTTTCGGTTTTTCATCAGATTTTGAACTTTACTATTATCGAAGGTATTATAGTATTAGAAGAAAAAAACAATCAAGATTGCGTTTATTTATTGGTGAGAATATTCCTGTCAAATAAGCTTTCATTTGACAGTTATAGAAAGATTTTTTTACGTATCATCATATTTTCCTTGTTCTTCGTTTCAGATTGATATCGATCTCAAGGAAAAACTGCCGATTGGAAACATCTTAGCTCCAAAAAAAAAGATCTACCTGTATATGTTTCTCGTCCACCCAATATTTAATATAATAATTGGAGCCAACAAATCAGATGGCAACCATACCAACCAGTGTACCTCTACAGCATCTTGACAAAACACCTCTCCGACCACTTCGCGGAATTGTTTGCCCGCGTGAGAGGCCCTAATGGGATGAACTGGACCGGTTCTATTCAAATTTACTGCATTCGCAGATAAAGCGGATATCAGAGGATACTTTGGAGGTAAATTCGAGAAAAAACTCCGATCTGCTCTCAACCAGATTGATTGGGGTTACCTACTTTGTAATCCAGCCTTATTTGCTCAGCGTTTCCGGATTTAAAACAGTTGAACCGAGAAATCTGCAAGAATAATCATTCAAAACTGAATTTCCCACTGGACATGTGGTAACAAATAATAACGCAGTCGAGATTTTTTTAATGCATTATGATTTTTTACATGAAAGAAATATCAATCAATTCATTATACAGTGTGTGGCAACGAACACGAAACAAACTCAATAAACGCAATTTTTTTTTAATTTGATTAATGTGGTTGTTACTTGATGTAAATTCATTCACGTTTACAAACTTTCGATTCGTTTTACAACATCGTGGCTTCATCAGATGAGTAGTACATATGGAATTTGTTTGAAACAGAACTATTTCAATTTCATAGCAACCACAGTTTGATTATGGATAATCTTCTTAGTTCTTTACTAGCCGAAATTTTCATGGATAACATTGAGAAAACAGTTCATAATCATCCACTATCTGGAAACTGTATTTATTGTTTCAGATATGTGGATGACATCAGGTACAAAAAGGCAATCATATTCATGAATTCAATTCAATTCAATTCTGGAAATCATAACTGAAGTTTCCATTAATTTCTTTGATTTAACATAGCGACTATTGTACAGTCTTAATCCGTTTATCATCCATGAACCATCTCAGCAGATCATAATTCTTTCGTATATGCTTATAACAATGTTATACAAAACATCAATGTCACGAAATTATTTCTTGAAAGAGGTCAATATAATAAACTAGACCAATGAATATGACAGGCAAATAGATGAGTGAATGGTGTTCACCGAATGAGTCCGAAAAAACTGAGACGATATGAGAGAGGAGCTTAAGCTCTTCATGGATTTTAACAGTATTATAGTATATAAATTCTGGCTAAAGGGCAATACAATCAAAAGAGTGTTTTCGCTCAATTCTAGAGACACTTTAGGGAAGTAAATACACAACAATTACCATGCCAAATCCACCGAATTCGACTGATTTTGCTACTTGAGATTTCTCGTTTTGGTGGCCAGAAAAGAGGAAACGCTGAATTTATTGATGGGAAAACAACACATTCGCTAAAGAGTTAAACACCATATCAGAAGTGCGAATCCGGTTGTTAATATTAGTTGCAGAGTTGTAGCATTGGCTTCAGAATTAAAAAGAAACTAACAACATAAACACCTCAAAAAAGTCTAGGGAACATTTCTGAATATCGATATATCGTATCCAGAACGATCAATATGGATGATTTTTTTTAAGAAATGAACACCTGCATCAATTTCTCACCAAATGATGTAGAGTGCCGCAACAGATTTCAGTTTTTCTTTATAAAAAACTAAAAATGCAGCAGATGCGACGCTGTTTTATAATCATTTCATGTATTCAGTGTTTGAAATCAGTTAGTTGGCATTTTGTTTCTGTTGTAAGCACAAATAAAAGATTCAAGTTTTGTGATTCGACCATGGAAAGACGACATTTGACTAGAGAAGAGATGTTACGAGCCGTTGGCATGCTCCAAGCTGGGATCCACAACGGAAAGTACATAGGGTTCTGAGAAGTAGCCCAAGTGTCATAAACCGTTTATGGTCGCGTTTCAATGAAACAGGTAGCGTAGAAGAACGCCATACAGGTCGTTTCAGGATTATTACATTCGCCCAAGACCGATTTTTGGTTTTACAAGCCAGAAGAGATCGTACTACCACAGCATCTCAATTAGCTCAAGAGCTATCACGAGTTCATTATGTACAAATTTCCGACCAAACTGTGAGAAATCGACTGCACGAAGGTAGACTCCACTCCAGACGTCCTTTAGGAGTTCCATAACTGACCCATGGAAATCGGGCTGCTCGTTTAGCTTGGTGCCAAGAACACGTAAACTGGGATCGAGAGGGGTGGGCCACAGTTCTCTTCAGTGATGAATCTAGATTTAGTTATTATCCCGATTCGGGAAGAAGTCGAATATGGAGGGAACCTGGAAAGCAAAACCGTCTCCAGCATGCTCGAGAAGTTGTTAGACAGGGAGGCGGATCAGTGATGTTTTGGGGAGGTATACGCCTTGGTGGAAGAACTGACCTCGTTTTCATACAGAACAACCTCACGGGAAATTCTTACGCAAATGAGATAGTTTTACCTGTAGTGGTACCGTATCTCCAAACAATGGGTCAAAATCCACTCATCCAACAAGATAATGCCCCTCCTCATCGTACAAGAGTTGTCTTGAACGTTCTTGAAGAGAATGATATCGATCTTCTACCGTGGCCATCCTGCTCCCCAGATCTAAATCCCATCGATCATGTGTGGGACACCCTAAAAAGAAATCTCCTGCGTCAAAACGTATTCCATCATGAACAGGAGCTTCGATTAGCAGTTCAGGGGGCTTGGAATGACTGTGGCCAACATGTAATAGACAATTTAATATTGAGCATGCCGCGACGATGCCAAAGTGTCATTAATAACAGAGGTGGACTTTCTGGGTACTGAAAAATATAAGTGCTTCCATATTCGAAAATATTAGTTCAGGATTTTTTTTGTTTTACACAAAAAATTCACTCTATTCTACTCGTCAAAACTCCGATATTTCGTTTTAAATATTTGCGGCGTTTCGTTGAAGAGCTGTGGAAACAGTTTTCAAAGAAAAGTCCAACTATTGCGAATAGTGATGCTTATTAGAGCGTTGACTCGACGACGACCAATCAGCGACAATTATATATTGCCTCTGATTGGTCAATATGAATAGTCCCTACTGTATAAACATACAGTGCGTGAACAATTATAATATTTTATGAAACATTTGACGTACCAGTTAGGGGACACGATGAAACGAAATAATCTGGTCTTTAACACAACTACAAACGGCCTCTATTTCCGAAAACTTTTAAGGAGAGTCAGAACGACTTGCTTCACTACACTCAGTTGGTTTATCCTAAAATTATCTCGGTGGAAATAAATGATACTGATTGAATACATTTTGGGATTCTTTACAATATTCAAAAAACAGCATTTAACTCAGTCGAGAATATGACGAGACTGTTTCAGAGAGTTCAACTCCGACTAGTCTTGCCTCCTCGACAAAGTGTTTCATGGAAGTTGTTGATTTTAATTCTCAAAGTGATATGGTGTGCAGTGATTTCTCGAAAGAAATTGACAGCATTAGCAGATCGACATCCTTTGTGGCATCATCGGGTGTGCCACAAGGTTCAATTCTTGGCCCACTTATTTTCCTCATCTTCATCAATGACATTTCTCAAGTAATAAACGTGGAGTATCAGATTTTCGCCGATGGCCTGAAACTGTATACTGCAATTAAAAGACCAGAGGACTGAATGAAGTTACAGGAATCACTTGAATCTAGTACAAGTGGTGTAATGACCATAAATTAGAGCTTGATATTAACTTACACTTGAAATTTATTCCATAAAATTTGACTAGTTTGTTAATAAAACGATTTTGTAGAGGGTTGAATATGTCCGTGGCTTGGGGATAATATGCGGCTCCAAATTATCATTTGACGTCCACAGTTGGTCTCTACTAACGCTTCCAGGATGGTAGGTTTTATTATTGGAAACTGTAAATCGTTTAGCGATATTGAAAATTTGAAATTGTTATACATCTCTCGTTAGAAGTTGGAGTATTGTTCATTGATATGGTCGCCGATTTACGAAAATTATATAATAAGCTTATAACAAATCCCAAGAAAGTTTCTAGAATATCTGGCTTTGCGGGATAGTATGGTGTATCCTAAGAGGAGGATATGCAACACCATCCTATTGAAAATGTTAATTTAGCTTCTTTAAATAAGCGATGGCACTTGAGTTCGTGTATTTTTCGTATTGGCTTATCAATGAAGGTGTTGTGTATCCCTCTTTGTTGAGCCAGTTAAGGTTTACTGAGCTTCGTCTTTCCTAGAGTTTTCATCCTTACTTTTTTCTTTCCTCTACAGAAGCTCAATATTTTAATGTACAGCAAATGTATTGTGATATATTGTATTTAATTTTATTTTGTTGTATTTTGACTTTCTCTTTTGATTTTTGTATTATTGCTATTTTTGTAGTTGTAGATGGCCTATTAATTCCCTTTTGTTGGGCTTGATGTATGTAAATGAATGAATATGTTCATTTGCAAATTCAGAAGCAATTTTGAAAATTCAAACTTTACCATTGTTTTTTATAGATGCTAATTGATAAAATGTGATTGAGAATAATTTCAACTATTTCCCCAACTAGTCTGAAAACAAATTTTTGGTCACACCTCGTACAGTTGGAAATCTAACGAAATCGCGCGGCAGGATGCGAATTTCGCAAACGAAATTACGTAGGAAATCATCATTCATCGCGATCACTCACTTCTCCAACATCCGTCAAATTCGACAACAAATTGAATTAGCCGAAATAGAAATCAATACGGCCATCAATTCAGACATCAATTACCCTCTAATGCTGCATTCCGTTTTTGTAGGAGGATTACGAGATATCCACCTACTCGCGATACATAATAGAATTAACGAGCGAATCCCATTATTCATTTCCAGCGAAAAAATTTGAGCAACACAATGGTTTTGAATTGTAAATTCGGTTGAAAATTGGTAAATAAGCCATTACGGTGCGGCGGCTTTCGAAGCAGGTCGTTACGAAATAACGTCTGTTGTATTGATGCATTTACCATCGTTGACTATAAAAAATACGTTGCGACCTAAATCGGAACGTTCCTGATATCAGCCAGATGTATTTATTTCATGTGCAATGTATACGTATTGTGCTTTGTTCGAATTTGTTCGAGGATTGTTCGAAAAAGTGTCCAACTTCTTCTGCTTCGTTTACAATGTGCCTCCAACGCCTATTCCAGTTCTGGAAGTAGTGTATCGCCTTCAACCGTTGGTCGCATTTATTACAAAACTTCAGTCTTCATATTGGCATCCTTTACGCGACTCTTTTAAACAGAAAAAAACCGCATGGAGCCATATCGGGACTGTACGGAGGCTCACGTAGCTGGAAGACCCAGGTCTTGGTCAAATTTTTTTGCACGAGGTTCGATGAATGCCTTTGTGCGTCATAAACCAAAAGCTGTAGCCGTTTATTTTTCTTATTGCGTCATGCAAAATTTCAAAACAATATCCTCAAAAGCAACATTTACTTGATAGTGTGACATGTTTTTTTTTTAACTGTGGCTCAAATATGAGATTTCACTAAAAGATTGACGTATGGTTTCAGTATCAAAAACATAAACTCGCGATTCATCACCAGTTATGTTATTTTCAAGCAGATTTAAATCATTATGGACCATTTTTAAGTTGTCCTAAACGATTTCAATGCTACAACTTTTCTACTCATCGTCGGCAATTCTGAAAATAATTCCGAACACAAGTGAACTAACCAAATTTTCATTCAAGACTTTCCAACGATTAGTTTTCGATATTGAACTGAAACAAAGAGAACCAAGGCGCAAAAGATAGCATCCCCAGAAGAACACTGTAAACTCATCAAATTAAGGCAAAACAATGAAGAGGAACTAAAATATGGATCCTGGAAATAAGTCATCGCGAGGAGGTAAGAGCTGGCAATGTTTTAGAAGGAAATGAAACCAACATAATAATAATAAGCCAAACATTTTTGAAGAAAACAATCAATAAGAAGAAGAACAACAATTTCCTCGAGCACGGATAGAAACATGGAGAACTATCAAGATCTATTATGTAGACAAAGAAGAAATAGGATAGAGTGCAAACAAGGAGAAGTGAATTAAAAGAGAAAGAGAACATAGCAGTTAAATTCCAAACGTATCCGACTGGCACTGGGAACATATTTGACATCGCCATCATCAAAAATGTACCATGAAATACCATGGAAGTACGAAATGGAGGTAAAGATGAATATTTCCAGTTATGCTTACGATGGAAAAAATAGAACCAAAATGCGCACAATAAACTAAAAGAAGAATCGAAAACAGAAAAGATAAAGAAAGCAGGGAACAACTAGAAGACATTCAAGGATCTAGAAAAAAGGATCACTGAGGGAATAGAAAAATGAACAAGGGAAACAACAAAAGGAGACATCACCCAGTTTCAGCAGCAATCAAAGAACTGTTGAAAGAGGAGAAAAAACCCTAGAATCAGTATAAGAGATCTTTACACTCTGAGGACTATTTAAGAGTGTGCAGACATGAGAGATGATAAAGAAGATCCATGAATGATAGAAAATTATTTTTTCTATAGAGAATCGTATTATTTTCAAAGATAGGTTGATAAAAGCCAGTTCCATTTGTGGGAGTCATATAAATACTATCCAACAATATAATTTTCTTTTCAAACGTCAGTGATTTCTTGAATTTCCCGCGAAATAATTTCAAAATCATCTCTCTATTAAGAAGCTACTGTGAGGGTTGGAGCGCAAACACTATGTTCAGGACGTCCGACTAAGACTGAAATTTTGTATGTGCGTGCATATTAACTAATCACATGCTATGCTCCGAGCAATGTCATTGTCAAATATGCCGTCTGCTCTACCAGTAGAGGTGTTGAAGCAAGGTGTAACTTCATTGGTTCAGGGAATGTAATAGATGCGCATTGGCACAGCACATTTACCGACTCTCTAGAAAATTATCGGACAAAATAACACCCCACCTAGATTTTCGGTTAGTTGGATGTTCTGAGTGTAGTGTGTAGGATTTTATGCAAAAAAAAACATCGACGAAGCCGATTAAAGCTTTAATAAATAGTATGCACCATCAATTTCAATGATTGGGAAGGGGTTTATCACGTTTCGTTGCGGTAGTACCAGCACGGGTGGAGCTGAACGTTCAGAGATATTAGACCATCTAGGAATGAAAGGTGGTTGAGGCTGTACGTATGTAAACCTTACATTCCACACGCATATTTGGGTATGAACAAGCGTGATTGCTGACCTTCTCGAAGCAGTGCTTGGGGGTGTTCAGCAGCAAAATTAAACAGTTTTTGCGACGTTTTCAAACTCTGATATGTCACAAAACAGCAGGAACAATCAAAATAGAAGGTGAACGTGTATCAAATAATGCCACCAAAGTCTTGGTCACAGTTTTTTGAGATGCACTCGTTGTCAGTCATATTAATTATCTTAGAAAGTGTGTAATGATTACCAGCGAATATCGCTCAGAGATGGAGATTTGATATTGATTTGAAACAAAACGACCCCATTTGGCAAGCGAAGAACTGGTGATTTATTAAGACAATGCACATGTGTGTGATGACCATGACAAAAATCCAGGAATAGGATCACGAATTACTACTACATCTTGCATATTCAATGTAGAGAATACTGTGTTGACTGTGTGACTTGCTGGAACGCATTCGTGGTGTACAACTCCATTAATATCGAAAAAGGCGATGAGTAAATATTTCACTTTCGATTTTGACATTCTGGCTTTTGTGGGGCACTTACCCCCCTTCTTTACCCACTGCATGTTCTGCCTTTTGGTCTTAGGTTAGGTTAGGTTAGATTTCGCCGCGTTTCACCAAAAATTTAATCACCATTCTTTGCTCAGTTATTTTATCACTCATCTTCACGACGGTGGTTCAGAACAGGTCGATGTTCAGAGGACAATAAAACAGGAAGTATACAACCGATCAAGACGAAACTTGCACAGACTGACGCAGAGATTAATTCTGTTTTGAATGAAACCTATGCGATCGCTGCAGAGTTACCAACTTCCGCGAACTTAATTGATATACCTCGTATTTTGAGGGGTTTAAGAAAACCAATAATTGGAAGGATTGAGAAATTGGAAAACGCTGTATTGAATGCATTGTGTACAAAGGAGATTTCTTCCATGAATAAGCATCCTTTTTTATCTTCTGTTTTCCTCTCTCTTCATAATTGCCTATATTTTCATAGGCTAGGCTTCTTCTTTCACTAAGATTAAACTGCTAACCTGTACAGACATGAGCTCTGTAACGTATTCGCGAAACGTTATGCATTTTCAAACATCATGAATGGATCGAAATTTGCATTTATGGTAATCGAGCGTGTGTCTAAAAATAATAATTATTAGAACCAAGCGGCCGCCAAATGAAACGGAAAGTGTGTCTGTCGGAGGACTCGGGGATCATGTTGGATGATCGTGCGTGTGTACGTTGTGCGTTGTGCAGTTCTATGGCCGCGAATTCCAGCGATCGGAGAGACCGAGAGCGAGAGTACGATGGCTTAATAATTATGCGGGGGAAAAGAGGAGCAAGAGAGGTGCTGCGAATCGCGATCGTGACGTAACAACCTCGTTATGTAGGTTGTTAGGCTAATGCTTGCTGGCTGAAAGATGATGCTAGAGAATGCCTGTCGTGGAATCTGCAATCACCGGGATAATTTCGTACGGAAGCTCTAGAGAACCATTCGAGTATTCATTATCCACCAACATCTCATAATATACACTTCTTGTAAGAAATTGACAGAATTTCGCGAAATATACATGCAAAAAAGATCTACAGTGTGATTCAAAGTCTTTCTGAAGGCTATTGGACAACATCTTCTCGAAACGGACATTTTTCGTGAAATTTACAGATCATATTCGAAGAACGGTTCATTGTACAAGTCAGAGATCGACGATCGAAATTTATAGATCTTAATTGAAATTAAGAGGTCCTTCTCGAACTTTAGGAATTGAGGTCCACCCTTCTCTCTTATTAAACACATAACGGGTGATTTTTTAGCATTTCGGTTTTTGAGGTTATTTTTTGACAGTTCACGCATGATTGTGACATATGTCAAACTTAAAAATGCACTGTTCGACTCATCATTTCATCATGGATGAACTTACGAGCGAATGTTTCAAATTAATAAAATATACTAACTCCGCTATACCAGTCCCAAGCCTGGGGTCCCATCCCCATAGGAAAGGAGGAGGGGGAGGAGTACCAACCTAGTAGAAAACCAGTAAAAAAAGATCTACATTGTGATTCAAAGTCTTTCTGGAGGATATTAGACAACATCTTCTCGAAACGGACATTTTTTTCGTGAAATTTACAGATCATATTCGAAGAACGGTTCATAGTACAAGTCAGAGATCGACGATCGAAATTTATAGATCTTAATTGAAATTAAGAGGTCCTTCTCGAACTTTAAGAATTGAGGTCCACCCTTCTCTCTTATTAAACACATAACGGGTGATTTTTTAGCATTTCGGTTTTTGAGGTTATTTTTTGACAGTTCACGCATGATTGTGACATATGTCAAACTTAAAAATGCTCTGTTCGACTCATCATTTCATCATGGATGAACTTACGAGCGAATGTTTCAAATTAATGAAATATACTAACTCCGCTATACCAGTCCCAAGCCTGGGGTCCCATCCCCATGGGAAAGGAGGAGGGGGAGGAGTACCAACCTAGTAAAAAACCAGGGTTCATCTGGCCTAGATGATAGCACCCTTTTACAACTCCTGCCAGGATACGGCAAACCTCTGCCTTGTAGGTTAGATGTTGGCTCATGAAATTTACAGATCATATATATATATATATATATATATATATATATATATATATATATATATATATATATATATATATATATATATATATATACTATAAGATTTGTGGAAAATGTGTTTCACTCAATAGGTCCATTCTATCGAAATTTGCTGGCATGACTATGTGTCAACCATTGCTAAATCTATTTTCGCTAAACTCAGTGAAATATGGTTCACGGTCACAAAAATCCTATAGCAAATTTATCGTACAAGAGACACTGAACAAGATTATCATGAAGATTATGGCAATTGGGAGCCCCTGCTATATAACCCTTAACCGACGTTGTGAGGTCCTTGGGACACCCTATAGGAAACGAATGGGAATATTTTGTAATTATTGACTTAATTAACTGGTTGCACTCAGTACCTTCGTATGATGCAAGTCTCTTCGACATACTAGTGAAGCACGGAGTTCAGTGCATCGGAAGTATTCGAAGGTGGAGGTTGAGTGTCCCTGGGACGTACAACGTAGTTTGTGTGATTTTTTAACTTCGATGGCGACAAAAAGTTCAAAGCGATCAGTGAAGTCCACTGATCCAGATTTCGAGAAAACACTCCTCGAATCATGTGAGAACACATAATATAATAAAAGTTTCATTTCCAAGAGGAAATGCTCAAGATTTGGAACCATTAGAATCGTGGCAAAAATTTCTCCTCAGGAGATTATGGAAATAGTTGTGCATTACACAAACATAAAACTACGGGAGTATCGTGGCAAAGAAGGTAACGATAATCGTACTGAATTCAGAGATACGGACGAAACGCAAACCAATGGATTTTTTTTTCATTTTATCGGGTAATAAATTACAGCTTCTACTCGTTAATTTTCTCCCTTCGTTTTTATTCCTCTCTTTATTTACAGCCACTGTATTAATTTTTTTATCTATTACATTTGAAACCGGATGTCTCAAACGAGTAACTGTCTTTCGAAAGGTGTTTATTTAGTGAAAAATCAACCCCTGTTTGATACTGGTCGAAGATAGATGGTATACCATGCATTGCATCTTTTCCGTTTTGCATCCTCTAACTCCTATGGAACTCAATGAGAATAGAATTATTGCGAACAGTCGTGAAGGCAATCGAAATCCTTTACTGGATCGAAATATTACCCCTGCTCTGGGAGTTGAAATTCGAATGAGGGTGATTTCGGAAGATGACAGCTTTTGATTTAAAATGAATCTATTCCAGTTTTTCACACTAATACTCCAATAGTCTTGGGGCGATAGATCTAAAATGAATCTATTCAGTTTTCGCACTAATACTCTTTATCTATTTTCAGTGGCTCACTTTGTATCTTCTACAGTTTTCAATCAAAAATGAAAATTCTTTCACGGGAATGTAGACAAAGATAATACCATTCTTTCGAGTTATCACTCGACCCATCTACCATCTTCCAAATTTTCAAGGGTTGTCACCCCTGCTCCTGGGCTTGAAATTCGAGATGAGGATGGTAATTGATGGTGACTGCCATTGATCAGCATGAATCTGTTCCATTTTACCTCACTGAAACTTGAATAGTCTCAGGGAAATAGTCTTTCCTATCTTTCAGTTGCTCACCCTGTATCTTCTACAGTTTTCAATTAAAAATGGAAATTCGTTCAGGGCGATGTAGACAAAGATACCACCTTTCTTTTGAGTCATCACTCGACCCATCTTCCTATTCAAAATGTTCAAGGATTGCAACCCCCGCTGAGGAGGTTGATATTTCAGGCAAGTATTGTACCCCAAAAGATGTCCCCCTTGAAACAAAAATTGACATGTTTTTGCGTTTTGATCAGAAATGAATATCTTGGTAGACATAGCCTCTGTTTAGTTTTCGTTGAAGCACCCTGTATATGATTCTTCAATTCTGGATTCCATATATCAAATTGAAAACAAACTATTGGAACGTTCACAATCTAGATTTAGATGATCGAATTGAATTAACGACTACATTTTGAACTTCAAACATTAACATCATCAGTTATTTAAAAATTGCGGCACAGTAATAAAACTATAATTTTTGTGTTATAAATAAACCCATGAAATGAGATTGTAGGGATCTATTCGCTACGGGAAATTTGCACAGTTTGCTCATCGTGACTGCTGAGGACACCTGGAACAAGCGGAGATAATCGTTTCGTTTCTTCATTGCTATTTCTCCACTGCGCCATGTGTTCATTATGAACGATGTTTCAGTGAGACAAACAGATGTTGACAATACAAAAATTGATGCTGCTTTAGGAAATTCTTTCAATGAATAAATAAGGTCTGCCAAATTTTCCAAGACTCAATGTGGTCTTGATACTTCCAATTGATAGTCGCAAACTGCGTAGTCACCGAATAACCAGTTGATGCATTTCCATGATACCAATTTCGATATTACAATATAGTAAACTCATCAATACCAGAGCAAAGTAGAGCCTTCTAAGCTGCTGTACTTCACAAAACCCCTTACACAACCTGAAAAGCGAAAGGAGACCCCTCAATTTCTTGACCAAATACTCCATATGTCCATCCCAACGTAAGTGGGAATCAAGTATCACCCCAAAGTATCTCACTTTATTGACTCTCTTTAATTTGATCAGTGCATTCTCCATCCGAATATTCAAGGAGTTCCACTCTGTCAATCCCGTCCTGTAGCTACTGTGAGGCATGAAGAATGTTTTTTCGGAATTAAAAGTGAGAAGCTTTGTGCTAAAAAATTCTAGGAACATAGAGAAATCCCTTTCTACTCTATTCTTCAGGGCGAACCAATCAGAATCCTGATAGAACACAGCGGTATCATCGGCAAAGGAAAATACTTCGCCGGAAGTTGGTAAATAGAACATGTCATTTATAAACAAGCAAAACAAAACAGGACCCAGAACCGTCCCCTGTGGTACACCGAAGTCAACAATTCTTTCGCTACCCTGGCATTCGTCAATTTCAACAACTTGTTTCCTATTATTCAGGTAACTGCTCAACAATTTGTATGCCGTGCCTCTAATTCCTACATTTTCTAAAGTTCCCAAAAGATCACTATGGGAGATCGAGTCGAAAGCTTTCGACAAGTCAATGAATATGCTGAATGACGGGGCACCACCATCTATTGCACTATAAATAGTACTTAAGAGCTGGGTCATTGCTGTCTCTGTTGACTTTCCGGTTCGAAAAACGCACTGCTTTTCGGACAGTATTCTATATTTATCTAAAAAGCCTACAATTCGTGTTTTAATAGCTTTTCGAATATTTAACCGAGCACAGAAATAACAGATATCGGTCTATAATTACAGGGTTTCGTTTTATCTCCAGCTTTGAAAATCGGTGTTATAGTGGCAATTTTGAATATGGTTGGGAATTCACTTCTCTTCAAGCATAGATTAAAAATATGTTTCAACGGCTCACTAATATATTTCATAATTTTCTTTATTGTCTCAGGTTTCAATCGATCGGGGCCAGGAAACTTACCATCCTTCAAGCCCCTTATTATTTCCCCAACCTCCTCAGTAGTAGCTTCAATCAGGCCAATTGAATTAATATTACGCCTTGGTTCATAGACTTTTCTCTTCGATTTTTGTATTTTATCAGCTAGTTTAGCCCTGACCTCCGAAAAGTACTTGCCAAAGTAATCTGCTATTTCGACTTTCTCAGTTCATGTTTCGCCAGCCGTAATCCGTAGTCGTTGGATCTATACTCATTCAATAAAACTTTGCTTTTATAAATTACAATATTTCAGAGTCTATTTTGATTTATGAGGATGTACTCTACCTACTGGTAATGGCCACTGGTAACAGATAGTTTTGTACCGTTCCGGCTAATTCGTGCACGCAGGATGAATACAAGAACGAATGAGGTTACCTGTGCACTACTTCACTTGAAACCTCAACTGTATCATCTGAAACGTTCGCAGCTTCTTTCACAGACGAGCCAGACCTTCTTCCTAGTCCAACCACCATCAAATTCATTCCTGATTTGAGTGATATCCAATTTTCCACGTTGAAGAACATCTTAAACAGCTTAAAACATCTACTGCGCTCCGGTTTCCGATGGTATTCCTTTCGAAACCTTAAAAATCTCTGCTTCGTTACTGACTTAATCTTCTCCCTTCTTTTTTTCCAAATCCTTCACATCCTATTCTTTGCCTTCACCGCGGCTCTGAAGACACCAATTTTCAAGAAAGCAGATACATTGAATGTCGATTACTATCGTCCAATCAGTTTGGTACCGATTGTGACTCAACTTGACAAACCATATTATAACAGACAACCAACATAGTTTTATGCCTGGTCGTTCCGTTATTACAATCCTGCTTAAATGCGTCAACGGTTGTTGACGCAATACGATGCTTGACAAAGTCCCTACCGACGTGATTTACTTACATTTTTCTCGAGAATTCGACCGTGTCCTGCACACAAGAGACTCTAACTCAAACCGAAACATCTTGTTTTAAGAGGCAACTTCTTGCCATGGATAAGGCCATTCTTGAGTGATCGAACTTCTCGCGTCATTGTTGGTGATGTTTTGCCGTTCCCAAACAAGTTATGAGTGGTCTACCCCAAGGCTCGGTTTCGGGGCCCTCTTGTTTCTTTTCAACCACGATCTGTCCCAATCTCTTAATTCAAAATGTATCATGTTCGTCGACGATTCCAAGATGTACAATAATCCCCTCACATGCGGTCACGTGATTCAGAACTACCTCGAGAATATTGTGAACCGGTCAAACTATTCCAATTGTAGGCTCATTCATATGGGTAAAGTCAATTCTCGAATTCAATACTGGTCATGTTCAACACGCTGCCAACAAAGCATTTGAGCAGATCCTCTTCTGGATATGGTCCAAACACTAGTTCTGCAGCAATGCAGAGAGACTGTGACTTTGGAGCAACGAATGGCGTATAGATTACTCAGGCCGGACGTTATCTAATAGGAACAAAGCTCAGTAACATTACGTAGATCACATCTAAAACCAAATTGCTTCAACTACACATATAAAAGAATCAATTCATAAGTGAAAACCCTAAAGCAGCTACGTTATTCGGAAGGAGAGATACATCCACAATAATTACTAATATGCCAACGAGGGATGCGTGCGATATAATCTATCGATTAATAAACCAACGACTTGGGAATGGCTGGATATATTTTAATTACTCACTTTTCAATATTCCTTATTATTAATTATGCACAAATGGAAAAATTCAGATTAAGCAAAATTGCATAATTATTTTTTTCTTGCACTAATGAACTTATAAATTCAAACCTGCAATCTAAATCACAGTTAAGATAACAATTTATTATCTACTTATTCTTACCTACTTTTTATCTAATATGAAGCGCCAAGAACGTACCTGAAAAAAAACACATTTAGAAATATGAAATGTTATATTATACATAAGTCTGTTTCAATTTAGTTTGAATAAAAACAAGATAAAGATATTTCTTATATAATTTTATAATTAACTGATTACTTAATCGAAGGCATCTACATAATTAATCAAAAATTAGCTACAATATTATACCAAAAGAAAAGAGGCAAAGATTATTCAGAATTTGAAAAAAGGAAAGCGTGTTACCCGTCAGTTTATAGTTTGAGATGCTACCTACAGGAAGATGAGACAGATAAACTAAAGATTATACGAACACGTCTTCCATACTGTTGGAGCTGCAAAGATCTTGCTTGAACCGCGTTTTACGCATACACGACAGAATATGCCTCATGAAAAGACCTGGGAATCAGACTCAACACTCATTAAATCGAAGTGAAACAGTCATATTGTTCGCAACCTCTGCAATATTTTACTTTAAACCCCAAAGGAATTGTAAGGAAACTATCGAAATTATCTTGCAACAAGTGTGAGGGCATAACACAAATAGAAGAGTGGTAAAAAAGGTTGAACGATGGCCGCACTAATGTTGATAGCGACCCACACTGTGTGGCTGCCTACGGCAAGGACAAACGATAACATCGATGAATTAATGAAGATCGTCAATTAACTGTGCAAAATCTAAAATGTAAACTGTCAAATATTATTCAGTATTGTCTTTGTATATCATAGCGTCGTATTTCACGGAACACTACGTTCTCATAAAGCTTGGGAACTTGTTATTTGTACATTTATAACGTTAAATATGAACTACCACCTACAACGGGAAATGGCATATTTAAGTGAAGCATGTATTCATCAAGGAAGTGAGTAGGTGAGAAGAAAAGTTTAATTCTGTATATTTAAAATCATATTGTAGAGAAAACTTACGCCTAGAAAATGCCAAATTATTGAAACTTCAATTCCATAACATGGAATATACTTTATTCACGGAAAGCTCTCTTTTTCGTGTAAAATTCTGTGTTGTAACTTCCCTACGCATTTTCATGAGATGCGTTTAGATAAAGAACCTGTTTCCCCGTTTGAGGAATGAAAAATATGCACATTTGGATGTATGCAGGGTATCCCAAGTTGAGTTCACGGAGAACTAATAATGCTATCGTTCTAAAATTTCGGTAGTTCATTCAGCTGGTCCGAAACTCTATTTCTGAAATACTTTCACCTCAAAGGCTCTTCCGGTTATACCGGAAGTACATACCAACTTTGTTATTTAATACAGAACATCCTGTATATTCATGACTGGTTCGATAACACTTGTTATTTCAATTACAAAAACACATATACCTGTAAACTCGAGAATGTTTACGGTACTTTGATTTGTTGATAAATAAGAAACATATATTTCTTCTCAGAAATTAGTTAAATTATTATCCTGTATTAGGTATGATTATGTGGGGCTTACGGTTCATGTCTTTTAAATTTTGCATATAGAGATCCATGCTTGGCCATGGATGCTTTTTGTCAGAACAGAAACCAACTCGCTGAGATATTCTTGTTCAGATAACTGTCTTTGAAAATTGTAGAAAATTATTGCGCAAAAATGCTCACGGTTTATCTCTATTTTTCAACTAACTTGTCAACTTTGACAATTTGTTGTGGCTAAAACATAGCACGCATAAAACTTTTTCGATTTATATTAACAAATCATAGAGGTTCATTTTTAGTACTGACAGTTGCTTAGTGGTATCCTCTATGTTCCGGTATGCAAAACATAAGAGACATCGCTATAACCCCTACAGGCCAAGAGACCCAGAATAATACACAGACCACGTTAGTAGGAAGAAGAGAATCATCGATCGTACAGATAGAGCGATTAAAGGTGTTGGTTCACTCATTGAACTGCGATCCTTTGGATCTATTGTACATTCCCCTTGGAAGGTTCAGGGTATATCTATGATAAAGCAGAATAAGCTTCTATTCTTTTGTTCGTCATAAATGAGATTCTGGAGCCGAGACAGCTTCCTTGACCTTATGGGTCTAAAACTATCGTCCTAGCATTGATATCACCAACTACACCACAAGGAGATAGAGCATATGCCCATAAATGAGGCTGATAACTAAGACGCGAGAATGCTGACGGCAGTCGACTTGATCTTTTCTGTGTCATTCACTCAACCGTTGGTACAACCATCAGAACAAGAGATGTGCATGTAGTTGCTGGAAAACTAGGCAACAAAGAGGTGACACTATCTGGTATTATTCAACCAAAATGTCAAACATATAAAAAAGCAAGAGGTCACTCTACCCTTGATAGATGTAAAACTAAGGATTAGGATATATCTTTCGTAATACATCGTGAGCAAAATCCACAAAAAATAAATAGTCTAATGACAATCATAACAAAAGGGCAAAGGCAGCATGAGATACCAAAACTACACACTATTCTACAGTGGAGTAGACAAGGACCTAAGAGCAGTCAAAGAGGTAAACTACATCAATCAAAATATACTTCGCTATCCATGAAGCTAGCGGAAAAAAAACCATGTTATCAGCATTTACACGCCAGATATAAGTAAACCAAAGAATGAAAGAGAAGAATTTTTCGAAACACTTCAAGACACACTAGACAGAATACCACAAACAGAAAAAATATTTATAATGGGAGATTTTAACTCGAGAATAGGGAATACTCCCCTCCCGGAATTATGCAGAAGTTTAATGAAGCGGCGACAAACGAAAATGGAGACATACTTCTCGAGATATGTGCACATAATGAACTCCGAATAAATAACACGTACTTTGACCACAAAGAACAACACAAATACACATTCACCAACACAAGAGGACAAAAATCTATGATTGACTTTGTGATCACCAATAGGGAAATTCACCCACGAGAAATACTTGACGTACGGACACTGACATCAGCGAATGTTGGAACACAGAACGGATTGGTTATCTGCAAGTACCGCCTGTCATATAGAATAGAGAAAAAAAAAACCGCCTAACTACATCACTAAATTCAACATTGAATCTTCACAAAACGAAAGTACTAAGAATCTATACCAAACACGACTCGCGGAAAAGATGAACCTTAACCCTATAGTAGAAACAGACAACATAAACGCCGCATGGAATAAAGTGAAAAACAACATAATTAACAGCGCAAAAGAAGCCATTGGGGAACGAAGAATCAATATAAACAGTCATAGAAAAGATAAACCATGGTTCACACAGGAAATCAAAGATTTAGCAAAAGAAAAGAAGAACGCATATATCAGATATGTCAATCACAGAACACCAGAAGAGTACCAAAGATATAAAACAGAAAGAAATAGAACAACGAACAAAATTAAAGAATTAAAAAAATATATTGGGAAAGATTTACAAATGACATGGAACACGACTTACGAGGAGCACAGAAAAAGGTATGGAACATGTTGAGAAACAGGAAAAAACCAATCACCGAAGAACTGCAGATCAATGTAATAAAACCAGAAGAGTGGATGAAATATTTCCAGAACTTATACCTGGGAGATAATGATAAAGGTAACAATGAGGAACGAGAAATCGAACAACAAAACACACTCTACGAAGAAACAGAAAATGACATTATCAGCCTAGAAGAAGTACAACAAGTAATCCATAAATTAAAAATAGAAAATCACCCGGTCCGGACAACATAAATAACGAACTAATTAAATATTGAGGAGCAGAAATAACAAAAAAATAACAAAACTATTCCAAAAATTGAAAATAACAAGGAGATACCAGAAGAATGGAGAGAGAGCATAACAATACCCATATACAAAAAAGGCGTGAAGACAAACCCAGCAAATTATAGAGGCATCACATTCCTTAACTCTGCATCGAAACTACTCACTAAAATTCTATCGCAAAAGATATATGACAAAGTAGGTGTGTCTGAAGAACAACAGGGATTCCGACCAAACAGATCAACAACGGATGCAATTTTTATATTGCGGCAACTGGTGGAGAAGTCCATAGAGTTTGACAAACCGATGTTTATATGTTTTATAGATTTGGAAAAGGCATTCGACAGAATTCGAATGAACGATGTGATCACTATCCTTAGAAATAAAAACTTAAGCAATAAATACATAAACATAATCAAAGAACTAAATAACTCTAATAAGACGAAAGTAAAAACTACACAGGACTTACAAGCGAGATCAAAATTAACGCAGGCATTAGACAAGGTGACAGCCTCAGCCCATGTCTATTTAATTTAATCATGGATGAAATAATAGCAGATGTTAACCAAATGAACCAAGGCTATAGGATGGGTAACAAAACTATGAGAATACTGTGCTACGCAGATGATGCTTTACTAATAGCCGAGAATGAGGACCACCTACAACGCCTACTACAAAAGTTCAGAGTAACAGCAGAAAAATATAACATGGTAATATCAACACAGAAAACCCAATCGATGGTAATAGCGAAAGATCCAATTAGATGCAAACTAGTAGTGAACAACCATATAATAGAGCAAGTTTCACACTTTAAATACCTAGGAGTAGAAGTATCGAGCGATAGGCAACTATTACAAGAAGCAAAACAGCAGACAATGAAAGCATCGAGAATATCTGGCTTCCTGAGAGATGTAATCTGGCGGAATAAGTACATAAGCACAGAAAGCAAAGTCCGAATCTATAAAACCTGTGTGAGACCCGTGATGACATATGCGGTTGAGACAACAAAAACAAAACAACTAATGAGGACAACAGAGATGAGAACACGAAGAGCTATAAGAGGTATTACACGCAGAGATAGAATAAGGAATGAGGATACGCTAAGGGAACTAGGTGTCCAGGATGTGGTGAGGTGGACAAGAGCACGTCGACGCCTATGGAGAGATCACGTAGACAGAATGGGCCCCGAACGTATGGCGAAGTGGGCAAAAACACAAAAACCCAACACTAGAAGACCCATAGGAAGGCCGAAAAGCGATGGCATGAGTGCTGGAGCTCCGGTTCGCAGCAGGGGCTGTAACAGAAAAACAGGACATCGTCCTATTTAAAGAAGAAGAAGAAGAAGACAATCATAACAACCCTTTATAAAAGCCAGTCAAATGTTAATTTCTAATACAGACATTACCTGGAAGAGATGCATGAAATGTTTTTAGTGTTGGGCCACCAAGTCAAGAGACTCTTGCTCGCTCTTTTACAATTCACTTTATTATAGAAAATTTGACCTCTCATGGAAGTGGAGTTGTGGCTATTGAGAGATTAAGTTTGTGTCATTGAATTGAGTGCAAGAAAGAGTAGCTGCTTGGACGGGTAACTTTACCACTAACTGAAATTTCCTTCCATGATAAGTTGGTTATTCAATTTCCAATTTTAAATCAGCTCAGTAGGCGTTAAATAGAGAATGATGCTAAACAAAATTCAGCTTTTTATCACGAAAAAACACGTTGAACTACGAATCCGAAGCTCGACAAGTTTGACTATAGCCTTCTATACCAACGTATACAAAATTCATTATAGAAAGAAAAGTTCCAACAGTGAGAGTACTACATCAAAGTTGTGCTGAAGACAATGACTATTCGGGAGAGATGGTCAATGCAAAGAGTTTTGATGAATTTGCTACCAAACAGCGTTAAAATGCTAAATATCGCTCCGTATACAAGAAACTGGAGGATAAGAATTCGATATTTATGAGGCTTGCCACAAACTGTATCCCTGATACATGAGGGATTTCGTGAAACACAGTTCAGCATGAATTGCCGCATGTTGAACCCATCCTAAGCAGAAAGGTTGTATTACAGCCTCGAGGGAGAACGATTAATATTGAATCATGAAGCTACACAAAGCTAGATTTGGAAAATTACTATTGCTACTTCTGCCACCCTGAAGAGATGGTGCGGACGGCTCTCAAAAATGAATGGCTCGAGAAATTGTTCGAGTGCACTTTTCGAAACAAGGTAATGAATATTCAGGATGATTACGCATCTGCAGAAACTTTATTTCATAAAGCATTCGAACATTGTAATGAATTTGAGGGACAATGATTCTGATATTGATAGTTCACACGATTCTAGTTCTATTTCAGTGTTATTGAATAATTGTTTTCAAGTCTGTTTACGCCTTGAAACTATTATAATCTTCAAATTAACAATTCGAATTTTTTAATTAAATCTTGAAATCCCAAGAATTACTACTCTTGTACAAGTGTTTGACGTTCAGTGTCGGAATTCTATGACATCAAAGAAAGTCTTAATTACTATCATTAGTTTCTCTTTGAAACTCCGTCAATTCAATTCCACTAGATTGTCAATTGCCACTTCAGATGTTTCTTAATGCTCAAGAATTGTATTATCTAATAAATTCGAAAAAGAGGCAACACTGTAAGGGAGTAATCGCCATGTTGTCTTCTCGTTGCTCCCATGTTGCGAATTTACGCGTCTCTTCTCCGTGGCCCAATTTATAAGTACTGAAACTACTAGTAGTACAGAGAACTAGACAGAAGCTCTGGATAACGTCGATGAAAGCTCGACCTAGATTGAAAGATGAAAAATTCGATTCGATTACAGCAAGATAGGTGTTTGCATTTAAAATCATACAAACTGTTCTCGTCGTGTCTATTTTCAGTCCGTACTGTAAAATATTCGAATAATTGACCTTACACACTGCGAATGAATCAGAATGAAAGAAAGGTTGCATCGGAAACTCGATAGAGATGAATCAAGTCTGGTAACAGGGAAATGCAATCATTTTCAAGGATTTCCAGTACGCGCAGTCGATGAACATTCTAGAATACATTTTGCAGCTCGAAGATACCATTCGACCGTATAGCGGCAGGCATCGACGTTTGTATTCATTATCCGTATTCCGTAGTCAACAATGGACAGTACGTACGGTGGATTTGATGGAATTTTCCATTTTGTATGTTCTATCATTTATGTCAATAGAATATGATCCATTCACGAAACATATACGAGGTGTGTGTATGAAATAAATAGACTAATTTTTTCTTCAATTTTTCAATTAAATATTAGAAATTAAAATTGTTCCTTGGAGACGCTGATGGCGTTCATTCCAATCATCATAGCATTGCTGGAACTCGAATACTGGAATAGCCTTCAGTTGGAAGGTTACAACAGCTTGGAGGTTTCAAGTATCCAAGAATTAGTTTCCTTGAGACGATTTTCAATTCTCAGGAAATGGAAAGTTACAAGGACTCAAGTCTGGTATATAACGAGGCTGAGGAGCCACAATGATGTTTTTACTGACTGAAAACTTCATTGTTGACATTCCAGTGTGAAATGACGAATTGTCGTGATGCAACCCTCAGTTGTTTTTGATATTTGGTCGCACCTTTTGGAAGAATTCATTCTGGCTGTCAACCCTCAATCTGAAGATGCAAGATCTTGGACTCTGTTAGCATTTACATCATTATTTGCACTTGAAGGCCTTTCACTTTGTGGTTCATCTTCAATCGACTCTCTTACTTCTCAAACCACCGAGAAATCTGGGCCCATGACAAAATTCTTTCTCTGTACACCTGCCGATGTTTTTCAAATGTTTCTGTTGCATTGTGTCCGAGTTTGAAGCAAAATTTGATAGCACACCGTGGCTCAAAATGCCACTAATTTTTAGTAAGCATAAGAAAGATTTGTTCACGAAAACTAACGCTACGGTCAAACGAATGACTGTAGCGAGTTCAAACTCATACGGGAGGCGTATCACATGTGCACCTAACGCTGCTGAAAGCCTACCGTCTCACGCGTTGCCGTATCGGAAACGACGTTGTCTGTCTCATTATATTATTTACAAACCTCGTAGGAAAATTAGCGTGGATAAGTTGAAAACAGTGTGCTGGAAAGCATGAAAAATTGAGAGAGATTTTCCGAGCAGAGATTAGTCTTGATTTTACAAGATGATGTATCCAGCATTGCCTTGGACTGACGGCAACCCAGAGTCTTCAACCAGATGTCCCTATGTTGCCTTAATAAAACCGAATGAGAAGCTGAGATCCCCACTGCGAGCCTGGTCGTGTGTGCTCCGGAACCCAGAGGAAACGGATATGGTTGTTTACCGCCAATTATTCCAGTGCCTGAACACACTCCCAGACCACCTTAGAACCTTTGACCGCTCAGGGATCCCAGAGCAAACCGACTATCGGAGCAGATCGTATTCCACTCGTTACTTGTACCCTGTTCTTCCTTCGAGATTCCTTCGAGCAAATGATTTTGAACATTTCACTCTTGGGAATAGATTGCATTCCCGATTTTTCCTTCGAGAAATTGGATTTCGTTTCAAGATTAACTCCGTCCTTCTTTCCTGCCAATCCTCTCCGACATAGGTGTAGTCTTAAATCGAGATTTTTCTTTCGTTCGCCAGGGAATCTTGCAAAAAATATCGATAACTAGACTATAAGTAAGTATAACTAGGTAAGATGAACTATTTCAAAATCGATGAATATAATGATTCCACTTCTTTCAATACATAATTTGTTGCTGGTAACTATTGATTGATTTTGTTACTTATGCTTAAATTGTATATTTGGAGATCAGTATATTAGACGTTTCAGTATATAAGACAATTCCAATGGGTTGACCAGTATACTATAGAAAACACTCACGAGAAAGTTGGTGTAGACAAGCTGAAAAATTGCTTGGAATAAAGCAGAGAATTAACACTCAATTTTCTAGCGGACATTTTTCTCGTAAGTGGACAATTTTTCGGGTAGAAGTGGCGTTTTCCTTTTCTAAAAACAGTAGATTTGTACTTCAGCGATTTCGAAGAAGGGTCAAGAAGCCTAATTATGTAGAAAGTTGTCAAAACTATCCAAAAAGATTTCACGAAATCTATCTTTGCCCGCTCGAATATTGGAGAATTGCTATAGAGGTTGTTTTTGATAAATAAGCTCCTTATGCTTTTGTTACTTCTCTTGTTATGAAGAGGAAAGTGATGTGTGCAAAATGCAGAATTTTCGATACCAAAACTCGACGTTTTCAACAAATTATAAATAAAACTGTTATTTTGGTGGAGCATAACTTGTATAGTTTTAAGGTAATGTGAGTAAAATAAAATGACACATAGCTCAATTCATAATATTCCATACTTATTAGCGATATTTATCACGAAAACCAGAAGGAAATTACTAATCCACCTGGTATATTAGAATAACAAAATTTCAAATAATACAAGAATGTTTTGTAAGGTTGTGAACTTTACGAATCACCCTCGTACATACAAAGTGAAACCGCGCGTCGTTCTGGGAACTGGATGACATATATCTCGTTGTAACAATGAGGAAAGAGATATTTTTTCGAAACTGAGTATTTCCTTTCTCGAAACTCGAAACCTGTATGATAACGAAACTAATAGCGCATATGTTTACAAAATGAGAGAAATAGATAATATTTTACATGTGGTGTGTGACACCATCGATCAAAGTAGGTCAATTTGTCAATACGTTGGGCAATGCGAAATGAATTTCCAACAGAAAATTATTCTGCACTCGATATGAACGAAATTATTTCGATATCGGGCAAAAAAATTATGCTCGCCTAGATTTCGTACGTCAGTTTGAATTTATGGCGTGAACGTCTTTTCGAATATGGGCGAATTTTGAAACGTGAGTTTGGAATCGTGAATTTCTTTACTCATTTATTTCGTTAAGATTTTTTTTTCTGTTAAACCGGATGGGAAATTGGGAGAAAGATGTTTTTTTAGGAAGAAGCGGCTCGAGCATGCTTTCCCATGACCGTCCTTTCTGGACCTTATAGGGCATGGATTTTTCATTTGCGACAATTCTCCAACAGAATAATTTATTTTTTATTTCTTATTTATTTTGAATTTCTTACTGTATTCGATATATTCCAGGTAAAATTGGATTTTTGCGATTCTCAAAAACTTTTTTAATGCTTATTTTTGCGATCTGTAAAAACGTTCCACACTCTTCACAATAATTCTTTTTTACTCTTACTTTTAAGTAAGAAAATTTCTTAATATTGCTAAGTTAATTGACTTTCTAAAGGGCCAATGTTATAAGTTCCTGTTGAAATTTGTATGTTTATCCTGAGTCCCATCCATTTTTTAACTTTTCCTGAAAAGAAGATATGCAAAACTTAAATAACATCCCTCGTATGTATTCTTAGATTTCTAGGGGCGATAGTAGGTGTGTTTTGAAAAAATTTTCTATTTTACATGCTGTGCTTTCTTCCAATCGAATCAAAAGATGTCATTGTGGCATAATCACTGTAGTCTTCCAATTTTTGTTACTCTCTTCATAATTTCTGAACATAGTTCATTTGTATTCCAAGTCATTCATAACTTTCTTCAAATTAAGAAGATAATTTCCCAATTGATAACATAAAACCAACTACTTTCATGGGTTTTACCAAATTATTAGAAATTTACTCATAGTTTCCAAAATTCTTTTCAAATTTGTCAAGCGAACTATCTTACCATCGACGGAAATGAATTTTAGCGTTGATGGATATGGTAATTACCCACAAGTATGAACCAACATAAATGAAACTACTTTCGCTGGTTCGAGTGACGATCATTTTCAAATATTCATCAGTGAAATTACTGATGATTTTCCTTTCAAAAATTCAACAAAAACAGTTTCAGACTCTACCAAAAAACGCATCGATGAACTGGAATTTTTAGCTTTTGTTCTGTAAAAATTTTTGTACAGCATATTCGTTCTTAGCACGAATATAAGAAATTTTTCATTGTTATAAGGAGTATCCCAAAACTAACGCAAGATTTGAATTCGGCGCTAATTGTGTAGTGTTGGCAATCCTGAAAAAACAATTTGACAGCTGACAGGTTAGAGTTAGTAAGAATGGAGCGTTAAACAACTTTTGAACAATGTCTTCAAACTGATGGATGACTTTCAATTTTTACTACAAAGAGATTAATTATTCGGAAATACTGGATCAATTGGAAATTAAGAATTCACTGGTCGTATAAAAATAAGCCGTTCAAATATCAATGCTTGAGAGTTGGTAAAAATCCAGGAACATCAATTCGACCTAGTGGGAAGAGGACACTAGTGAAGATCTTAGTCTATATCTCCATGCCTACAAAATTGAATGAACACAAATAATGAAACCTAATTACCATGCACATCAAAAGAAGAAACAGCGAACATCAACAAGTGGATGCTAGTTTTTCTAGAAAACTCATTCTAATCGACGAATCTCTTTTATTCTTGACAGCTTTGCTAATCGCTAAAATTGCCGTATTTTCGGTTCGAAGAACCCGCACGTAAACCAATACGTGTTTTCAACGAGATGGTGCTACATGCCATATACCTCCTGAAAAAACTCAATTACTACATCAGGCATTTTCTAGTCGTATACTCTCTCATTTCGATAGGTTTACGACCTATCTAACCTACAACCGTCAGTAGAAAATTCAATGCCGCATCAGCGAAATTCATGCTCATTTACGCTTATGTTCATCGAAAATCTTGACGAAATAGTCGAAGAAAAACCGCTCGATATGTTATTCCAAGAATGATCCTATGTACCCTATGATTCAATAAAAAATAACAATCTAAAGACTAAAAACTGAGTTTTTGTATTTAATTTAAATCTTGCCTTGAAAGATGGAGACATGTGGTATGAGGAACAAGTCATTTTAAACGTGGAAAATAAGGTATGCTTCGAACTGAAAGATGGAGAGTTCGGTGTGCCCCATGGGAATATACTAGTATCACTGTTTATTATGATCTCCTGAAAGGGGTACTCAACACGACGAACCAGTACGTATGTTTGGCATACGAATGCCTTCAAGAAGTTTACGCTATTGAAGCTTGCTCACGATATATTTAAATGAATAATTATAATGATGTTCTATCTGTGGTCTCCTTTTATCATATCAAATCATTAAATACAGAACAAAAGTCTCGAAACTGGTAAGACTTCTACTCTAATTTCATAAATTACGTCTATAAATATTATTCAATTCAATTCTATTGTGTAATACAGTTGATACATGTATGATTGATGTTATCTATTATTCATGAAAATGAGATCGTTATATCTTTATCTGATTTGCATGCAGATTGAATATAATCATCATTCCGGACCACCCTCATAGTGTCATTATATTTTCTAAATCTTACGTTGTACGTGTTTTCTTTTTTGTAACTTTAACAGTGGAATCAATGAATTTGATTATGATAGAAATTAATTCAACGGTTTTTGTGATCTTGGAAATGTTGTAGACGTGTTTTGATGATGATGGTTCATTAAAACGAATGTTTATGTAATGAAAAACGATTTAGAAGTGGTCATGAATCTGTTGAGAGTGATGAAAGTAGTTGAGAAAGATGAGACATGTGAATGGTATTCACCTAATAAGACCGATACACATCATTTTATAGTAATAAAGAGAATATTATTTGGTAATGGCGTCTAAGAGAAGCAGTGTAAGGAAAGCATAATTTTATAACCACGTAATGCACTTTCCACAATGAAATGATGATGTGGCTCTTTTGACGAATACCACCACCTAGAACCATCGAGTTCACCTGACCTAGGACCTTCATTCGATCGACTCAAACCACTTTCGAGGAATGTGTTCTAAAAACTGAGAGATGGAAAACTGTACAGGGTATGAAGATATCTGTAAAAGTGATACTAGAAATGCTATTAAAGATTAGTGTAGTATATCATTTGTTTTTTAGACTGGTACATCAATAAAATGACCAAAACTATCTTTTATGTTGTAGGTATAGCAGCAATTCTTACTCCCATTGATATTGAATGAAATGAAAAATGCTTTTTCCTTTGAGAGTCTGAAGGTTCTGGCAGATACGAGAGATGTCCTTAATGTTCTGCATATAGAGCTAGATTGAAACAATTGAGAGCTTCAAAATTATTCACCGCGAAGATTACTACACTTCTGCATTCCTTTGAACCAATTCTGAAAGCAGTTATTCCAATCGTTTGGTACTACATTCAAAATGGCTATTTGGAAGTTATTAGCAACTTCTTTTGAAGACTGAAACCTTTGACCAAGCATTCAGTTCTTAATTATGGGAAAAGTGAAAAAATCGTCGGTTTTTCTTCCCCTTGAAACACTGGGACAGAAGATGGAATCCAAGATTCATTACTTCAGACAATATTTTAAACGCTTTCCAAAGTTGTAACGGTCCACAGTCTTTGACACCAGTCCACCCATGCAGCTTGCTGTTCTAGCATACAGATCTTCCCTGATAATCTTACGGACAGTATTCATATTGTCTTGAGTGTCCATTGTTTTTGGTGCACCTGCCCTTGGATAGTCGTTAAGCCTAACTCTTTTGCGTTTGAATTCTCCATACCAACAAGAAGCTGTTTACTGGTGTGGTGCTTTAATGCCGAAAATAGACTCCGACCATTTCCTACAGTTTTTTGTGGTTAAAGATTAAATTTTGAAAATATTAACAAATCATAGAGGCTTATTTTCAGTACAGCCAGTTGATTAATAGAGTCCTCTATATCCTAGCATGCAAAACATAGAATACATCCATCGCATATCTTAAGTTGGTTAGTAATTGTTAGAACCCTGCTACGCCAGTCCCAAGCCTGGGGCTCCATCACTTAACGAGATGGAGAGGAAGAGGGGGAGGAGTACCAACGTCCTAAGAAAACAGGGTTCATCTGGCCCGGATAATAGTACTCTGTTAGGGCTCCTGCCTAGGATACAGGCGAAGGGAGGATCGGTTTCTAGAGTCCAGAAAGACAACCGGTCTAGGGGAAGATAACCCTGAAGTGCGATGTACCTGCACTCCATTCTCTGAAAAAAAACCTCACAGCAAAAGTTCTCAATACAGAAAAGCCGGACGGAAAACCCCAAGACGAAAAATTGCTAAGAAAAGGATTATGAGATTGGCAACATGGAATATTCAAGGTATATCTACCAAAGTAAGTGAAGTTTTCAAGGAGATAGCAAAATGCGACATTGATATAATTGCTTTGACTGAAACCAAAAAGAAAGTGAAAGGAATGGAGGAAAAAGATGGATACATTCATATTTACAGTGGTGTCCCAAAAGAAGACAGAGCGCAGGTGGTGTCTCAATAGCGATAAAGAAGAAATATAAACGCAATATAAAAACCTGGGAGCAATATAATGGAATAATACTCGTGGTTGAGCTTTATATAAAAAAACACTCCTTGGTGATCATAGCTGCATACGGTCCCACGAATGACTCACCGGTTATTAAAAAGAACGAATTCTTTGACGATCTTTTGAAAATACTAGACAGTATTAGTCAGAGGAAAGAAATTCTTTTCTTGGGAGATCTTAATGGAAGAACTGGTCGGCTGGGGACGACACAGTGGTAGGAAAATTTGGAGAGGATATAGTGAATGACAATGGTCAAAGGCTCACCGAATTATGTCATCGGAATGAACTCAGAATAATGAATGGATGGTTTCAACATCGAGACATCCATAAGTGTACATGAACTCAGTTCACTCGTAACCTCAAGAGCATTATCGACTATGTTATTATAAAACAAGATACGAGGCTGAAAGTGAACGATGTTAGAGCTATGAGAGGAGCTGAATGTGGATCGGATCACCACCTGCTGGTGGCCAAAATTTATCTGCCGTATGCTGCAACACCTGAAAGAAAAAGACAAACAAGATGTTCAGCGACAACAACCAAAATCATGGAACATCGATAGCTTACAGAATGACTCGACCAGGTTCTTGCACCAATTCAGGCTGGCAATGAAACTAAGCGATATGAAATATGGAAGCCAGAAGAAATACACGGGTCACTGAAAAGAAAAATTCACGAAGCAGCATATGAAGCATTGGGAGAAAAATCACATTCAAACGCTAAGACACATATCAGAAAATCCTGAAGAACAAGTACAAAAGAAGAAAATAGCTTACAACTTTCAACAAAAACACAAGAAGATAGAAAAACTACAAAGAAGAAAGACGAGACAGCAGAATTGAGGTCGAATTCGAGGAGTCTGAGGAGCAGAATGGCTTTAGAGCTGGTTGCTCTAAAGAGTAGTAAAGAGTGGAGAGGCACCTTTAATATTTGTAGATCTTCGAAAAGCGTATGATACTGTACCATTAAATAAGTTATGGTACACGATGAAACAGAGCGGTATCAGCCAGAACTACAAACAAGCTGTAAAAAATCTTATTTTTATAGTGACTGTACAAGTAGGATTAAAATGAAAGGAACGCTCTCAGAAGAATTTGATGTGTCAAAAGGACTTTCAACAAGGTTGCTCTCTAGCCCCACTACTATTTAGAATATATCTTGACGAAACACTGAGAGCGTGGAAAAGAAGATGTTATGGAATGGGGCTACCAATTGCTGACGACTTACTCTGCATACCCTTTTTGCTTTTGGTGATTGCTGGTGACAGGGATGATGCTAGCTATATGCTACGGACTTTGAAGGAGTATTTCGAAGAATTTGGTTTAGTGCTGAATACATGAAAGTATGCTCTGATGATAAGAGCGACTTGGAAATAGGATCTGGCCAAACGATAAGGCACAGTGACTCCTTCAAGTACCTGGGCGTTACACTTGCGGCAAATGGAAAAAGTTCAAACGACGTCTCCAACAAGATAAATCAAGGAAAGAGGGTGATTCGACAATTAAATTCAATGTTGTGAACCAAAAACCAACAAAAAGAACTAGACATCCCATCAACGACACAATATTTGAAACTTTCACAACCTATGGGGCAGAAACGTGGGAGCTCACACAAAGAGAAAAAGACAGACTGAAAGCTTTAGAGATGGACGTTTGGAGACGAAGCAGTGGAGTATCAAGATTGGAACACGTGAGAAAGGAAATGATTAAAGAGATAATAATAAATGTAGAAGGAAATATCTTGAAAACTGTGAAGAGCAAACAGCTAAAGTGGTACGGTCAGGAAGATGGAAGAAACAAGAAAGCCAAAAAATATCTGGATTTGGATTCCAGCAGAACGAAGAGAGGACGCCCATCTAGAACATGGAAAATGGAAATTGAGGAAGCCATGTGATCAATGAATTTGGAAGAAGGAGATTGGTGGAACCGAAACATCAATTTTCAGCCATCTCGTAGATCAAACCTTGATGCCATACGAATGTAGAAAGCTTAAAAGAAAAAGCAGTACAATACTTTTTCCTTCTTCGGTCGTAGATTGGTAACTCAAATTGAGGTTCCATAGTTAAGTCGGTTCGAGTCTTTCCAGCATCAGCGTATCAAGTAGCTTGGACACAGTAGATCGCAGTGGAATTAGACGATAGGATGTCAGTTGTTCGACGTCTTATCTGGTTACCGATTTAAATGAATTAACTTGTATTTTTGATTTAATGAATAAGTCTCAGATAATATGTTGTATATGTTCGCATACTTCACTATCCAAAATAGATCGTAATTTGTTTCACGTTGAAGCACAATGCTAACTACGATCTTCACAATAGCATATAGTTCGCTGATATCCATTAACTCTCCAGAGCACTGATTCTGCGCAGATGTGCCTCATTTCCATTAAAACAGATTATAACCTCGACGTAGTGTAATTTAAGAGAAAAGAATAGAACCTTGAGAAGGAATTTACGCTATAATATCGTTCCAGACACTATTGCATGTTCAGTATATAATCTTCGAAGTTATATACGCTAATCAATTCGCTCCGCGCTTAATCATCCAGTTACAAAAACGTGTAGGGTCCCATCCTGCGTCACATGTTTCCATGTTTGATTACCAAGTGACTGAGTCACTCAATTCGATCTACATCAACAGTCGCACAGCCGCATTGAACGAAATAACTTCCAAACCGAATTACAGAAGCTCCTTAGCGTCGAAATGAGCGGTATGGTAGGGGGTCCCCTCTACAGGTAGAACGTTGATACCGCGAGTTGAGCTAGCCCGTCTGGCCCCCCTTTTACGCTATCCGAACATTGTTGTATTATTTTATTCGACGACCTCGTCCCACTTCGTGGAACCTGCAGCCTTTATTACACCACTGAAAAAGTCGACGTTATCTGAATCAACACCGGCCATAATACGTATTATTAAGGTTCTATACAATGCGTGCGTCTATTACATATGCATTCGTTACTTTTATTGTAGATTACGATGACGATATGACGCGACGTTCATCGAGGAATCATCAAATACGACAGATTACTTTTGGGACTGCAGGTTTGATTATTTGAATGATAGATATTTATTTTTATTTTATACAATTGGCAACAGTGCTTCGTTAAGTAGTAACCAATCTCGGGACTTTTCTGAAATATTCCCATAATGTCTTCCAGTAGCACAAATTCTTTCCAATTTCTTCATGAATTTCCTTGAATCGATTAACTTCCTCACAAACGAGCATCTACTTGGCATCACATTCAACACCGGAGTTTACTGTCATCACATGTGTCAGATACTGCTTAACTTTTTTCTTTTCAGGGCTAAGCAGTACTTCACGCCACCATAGCTCTTGCTTTTATACAAAGCACAGGTGTGACCTGGTCTGGAATACTGTTTCCAAGTGCGGGACTCCTCCCCAAACATTCATTACATCTATTGGATAGTATCCCGTAGAGAGCAGTGCTCATCAGGCTGTATCTTTTTTTCTTCACAGATTTCTCCATAATAAATGCTCTGAAGAACTGAAAGGCTTTGTTTCGGAAAGAATCCAGTTCCAAAGAAATACCAGTTCAACTAGCAACGGTACGTCGCTAGTAACCAAATCTCACGTTTCTGCGATATGCCATGGCTCCCTCAATAACCAGATCTTTCTGCTTGTGACATCTTTCTGTTCTGGCACACACAAACCCCGAAATTTGATTGAGTTGAAGGAGGCGATCACAAAGAAATGCGTCCACTACTACAGGGTGTGATTCAAGATTTCTGAATTCTCCTTGAAACTTGAATCCATGAAAATGACCAACAAATGTCAGAAATAATTTTCCCACTTGACTATGTACATTTATTTTAATTTTATATTCATAACTAATTTTGCATAATTACCTCAAAATTACCATTAATTACTAAAATAAATTCATGATTTACTTTTCATAAATGAAACAAGCGACAATTCTTTTGAACCAAGGAACATAATTTCTCATTTGGCATTTTCTCTAATATCAATAATGTTATATGATTATTGGTTATCAAGGTTTTATTTAATTTTCGTTTACCAAATCTGTAAATCATTTTGATATGATTCAATGCAATTTTGTTTGATGCAAAGTGAATCATAACGCTGTATTTCTCAACTTTATTATTAATTATTAAGAGAAACAAGCAATATGTTTATTTTTTAATTTCTCAAAATATTTATATTGTTACCATTGGATGTTTTTGATAGAATAAAGTATAATATAAAATCATACGAGTGGATTTAAATAAACTATTTCCCGTTGTATTTGGAATAACGTAATATTTTAATATCAAGGAAAATTGAAAGTACGAGGTGTGCAAATGAAGACTGATTTTTTTCATTCGAATAAAAGCCATGTAACCTATGGCAATATTGTCTGCTTCAAAATAGTTCCCTTGGGAAGCCATACAGAGCTGGGACTCGTGTATTGGAATAACCTTCAGCTGGTCGGTTACAACTATTCGGATGTTTTCAAAATGGGCCCTTGATAAAACTTGATTGAAGCAAAACTGGATATCACAACGTTGCTCAAAATTAATACCACTCATCTGTAAAATGCACAATAAAAAACTGTTTGACGAAAACTAACGCAACGATCAAACAAATGACTGTATCGAGTTCAAACTCATACAGGAGGAGTATCACATTTGCACCCAACGCTGCTCGAAGCCTTCCATTTCACGCATTGCCGGATCGGAAGCGACGTTGCCAGTTTCATTACTTCATTTATAAACCTCGTATATCCTATTAACTTCAGTGTTAAGTGCTTATTACGATATGTTCGTTAATATGATGATAATTGAATAAGTCGAAATAATATTGCGTAAAAATTATTTTTAATGCGAGTACGATAATTATTCAATATAGAGAAAGGTAGAAAAAAATGTTTGCAATTATTAACTTTTAGGGATACCAACACATACGTAATAATTGCTGAATATTGTAATGCCATAATTAATATTCAACAACAGATCAATTACTGCGCCTTAGTTTCGAAAACTGAAATGATTCTGAAACATCTGATGTATCCCATGAGATACATAAGCATCTGAATTTTCATTTGGAGATTGGTTGACTTTGATAGTGAAGTATCCACTGCGTACTAGGAGATACATGAGCGAGGTAACCGATAGCAAAGGACATATCCCCCCAGTTGGGTATTCGCAAAGTTAGAAATCATTGTTTCATCAGATGTGATTGTGACACTTCAGGCATGATGGGGGTGAATTGCATTTCTCTTAATTTTTTGAATTTATTTGTAATATTTTCGTTTTGCCACCGGAAGATTGTAATTTATTAAACGTTGAACAGTCCTCTGGGGATGAATATGAATATACAAACATGGTTACTGATACTTATACCCATTTGGAACTTCCTATAGTTGGCAAAATCGATGAGGGTTGAGATTCCGAAGTCGAGGTTCCATTGGCAAATCTAACCTCCATAGGATATTCTAACCCCATTGCAGTTTCTCCTCCAGTCTTTCGGCAATTCGATATTTCAACTCATATCAGAAGAAACAAATTTCCATTCCACAATGACAACCAGCTCGTTAATAAATTCTAATGGGGGTAGTAAAACTGCCATCAATGGATCGGGCACTCACTACAAGGTTCGTCCATATAGCAAATGTAATGCTAGTTGAATATAGAGTTGAAAAACTACTACTTCATTTTACTAATAACAATTTGGATTACAATGGATATCTCATTTAGAAAATAAGACTGGTTTTTGAAAGAATTAGACAGAATTGTTTGAAAACTGAAAGTGGGAGATGCTTCTCTATAGATGAGATGATGGTGCCGTATAAAGAAGGCTTTGAGCAGCGACAGGTGCACATGTGATTGACGATGAATTACGAAGGCTTTCAAGTGCAAAAACCGATGGAAATGTCAACACAGTCCGGGACCTTGTTCGTTCAGATCGACGGCTGACAGTCAGAATCACACCTCCATTCATCAGATTTCGACCAATGAATTGAAGTACGGTAAACCGCTGTACTCTGCAATCTCAGTAATGGAGTTTTTAGCCAGTAAAAACATTACTGTGGTTCCTTAGCTTCATTATTCACCAGATAACTAAAAATCTCATCAAGGGAACTCATTTTTGTACACTTTAAAACACCCAAATAGCACCAGCAGAAGGCTATTCTAGTATTCCAGTATCCGAGTTTCAGCAATGCTATGATGATTGGAAGGATCGTTTCCAGCGCTGTGTGGCTTCCCAAGGAATCTATTTTGAAGAGGACATTGCATTGTAATTATATTTGAATAAAAAATTAGAAAAATCAGTTTCATTACTTTATTCATACACCTCGTATGTCATGTGTTCGCTGCTTTGATAAGTGCACCCTCTAAAGTAGACGGAAACGTCGATATCGCCTTTATTGTTGTTGTAACCATATTCGATATTACAAAATCTTTTCAACTAAACTAGAAGAAAATATCTTTACCCTACAAATTGGGTTTCAAATGCTGATGCACTATTTCATTTGCATTTAAAACTAGATGGAATTAATTTTATGGATCAGTCGTTTAGAACAAACATACAGGTTCACACATCGTTCACCGCATTTTCGAAGAATATTCCCATGCTTTACAATGGTCTAATGATCAAGAGGAACATAATGATCGTTCAGTTCATTCACGAGGAAGTATTGAAGGTAAACTCTGCGAGTTATTATTACTTACAATGAGTAGAGCAAGTTATAATCAGTTCTAATTTCAAAGATTTTTTATTCAAGGTGGAAAAAATTTTACACGCGCTTATTCTGAAGGAAAAAATCCAGACGTCTAGGTAAAAAAAAAGGAGAAATCCTTGCTACGTTCAAGTTAGTTCTAATCACGATTATGTAATTAATGAAATTAGCTTACTCCATTCAATAATCCTAAATCCAAAATTCAAAACAAAGCTCTAGGAATTGCAGGTGAGCATGTCAGAACGTCGACAGGAAGTGCAGGTAGCGATAAGATTATTATAAGAACCTAAACCTTCAACAAGGGATATGAAAAAGTGGAAGTTCTTGAACCTTGTGATTCTCAAAGAATTAAAAATTCAATTTCTGTAGCTATAAAGACACACCGCTACGATACTCAAGGATGACATAGAAGAGAATACTGTTTTCGATTGGCCTGCTGAATCACCTGACCTAAGTCCTATCGAACACCTATAGGACATGCTTAATCAGATATTTTTCGCTCTGGTATAGGAACGGAATACAATCGATAAAAAATCGGATGTTTTCTTCAAAGAAAATTCCGATTTATCGTTGACCCGAAGATTCTTCTGACGTGTGTATTTATTGAATTAGCTCTTCAGACGGCTGATGCACAAATCGTTACTCGAATTAATAAAGAATGTTTTCGATTACGTCTTTTCATTTCACTCATTTGATAAGTTGTGTTGATGACTTCATGATATACTGCACCTAATAATGTCGACCTCATTCTTTAAGTTGATGAACTACTCCAATTTTCAATTGGAATTATTGGAATGAAAGATAATTCACAATATGCACTAAGCTAGTTAAGGATAAGAAAAATATGTTCCAGTTTAAAAAGAATATTTTATACTGGGTGTTTAAGATTTGGATAACACTATCAGCGATTTGAAAAAGTTTAGGTTCATGAAATCTACATTAATACGAATGAAATGATGTTTGTCTACCTCTAAAGGGGAAAGAGAAACCGTTATACCATCATTTCGTTGTTTGTCAAAACTCTTTCCCCAAGAACACGTGTAGGTATAGACTTGAAATTGATGCAAAATACCCAGGCCCACAATCTCTTGCTACTAAGACAAGAGACAAAAAGTCCCAGGACTAACAAACAGATGGCGCCTGAAACACCGAATGCGCTACTGTTTTAGGTAGTACCAATCTCAAAGAGAAACGTGTCAAAATTTCACGTCCAGCTGTTCTGTGGAAAATGAATCCAAACGAGTTGGGTATTTTATTAAAACTACTATTCGATAAGTGAATATATTGTACATCCCTCGAAATAGCGTGAAGAGTATTACCAGGAAGAACCAAACTTTATTATTAAATCGTTTATTATTAGAGCTATAGTGAGTTACCTATCGGATACTACGCTTAATGAAACTATATGCCAAGCCTCGTATAAAGGAAGACAAAATATAGTTATTCCAGCACGTCCAACGAACAGAAGCGATTCCTTAACGAGTACTACTATCTCTAATACCCCAATACAAAATTAGCAGCTCTAAGGGTTGCCAACAGCCAGTACCGGCTTGATGGCACCAAGTGAAGTGAAGCTTGGCAGCATTCCACAAGAATATAAAATGTGTTTCCGCTCTAACTCTACCAATATAAGGTAGGACATCCTAAAGGTATCTACAGACTTCGTATTCAACATTTCACACGAAAGTTTGGGCATTAAACTGTTTGAGAGATGTGTGCTGCGTTTGCTCACAGTCGATCAAGTACAACAGCGAAACTGAGCGTTGTTTGGAGCTTCTAAAGCATGATAAACAAATTTTTTGCGTCAATATGTTAACCTGGGCGAAACATGGATCCATCAGTACACGTCCGAGTCAAAAAGAGCATGTGTTGTGCGGAGAGCGGAGGAAGAAGGCGGTTGAGAACGTACAAAAACCCAACAAACGGTTTGGCAAGGCGAAGGCGTCTGTATTTTGGGATACACATGGAATATTGTTCAGCTGATATCTGAAGAAAAGCCAGACGATCAACAATGACTATAATATCGCCTTATTCGACCAATTGAGTGACGGTATTAAAACGTTGTTTCATCTAGACAATGCACCAATTCGCAAGCCGGTAAAAACCATGGACCATGGCAAAAACCAACTATTTTCACTTGGAATTGTTGCTGCACCCTCTTTTATCTCCAGATCTGGCACCTACCGATTGCAGGCTCTTTGCCGATTTGAAAAGAAGATTCTCCAGGAAAAGAGATTTGGCTTGGACGAAGACATTGCCGAAACTAACGCCTACTTTGAGGGCAAAGATAAAAAAGCAGAAGCGTTGAAACGATTATATCACTGTAGAATGAGAATGAATTGGTATTTTAGGAGAGAATTGTAGTCTCAGGACTTTTTCACCAATGCGTCAAGTATGGTTCTATACATATAGGACATTCAACTTCTTGGAAAGCATATAGAAATTTCTTGGGTGTTATTGAAATTATAGTATCCCTCCTCAGCTACCCAGTGGTCTATTGTGGCACACTCTGTCTTGTATTTAACCTCCAAGCTCCATCTTCAGCTTAGCTATCCGTGATTATTCTTATTGCGCTACTTGTTAATCTCCCGCAAGTAGGAGGTTAGCACATTGGTCAATGGCTAATATTTCTGCTTGTAAGACAGTCGCAAGAGCACCAACACAGAACAGACTATTCTTTTGCAGCACCTCGATTATACACACCTGCACTAACACCTTGGAGAGTTTTAGAGCCGTCTGTGAACCAAGAGATCCTCAAGTAGACGGTGCTTGGGATTGGCCCATTCCTGTCTGCTATAAATGATGATCTGGAATGACAGCTCCATGTTGGTTTTGGGTATTACCATGTCAGACTTCATATTCCTATCTGGTTGTACAGACTTTCAGGATTTGAAGCGCACGAAGCTGGACATATTTGTTCTATTGTGGAGACTGAGAATGTTTTGCTTCTCTGTCGAGAAAATTTGCTGGACTGACCAAAGTGAGTTGGGACCAAGGCATTTTCGATGAACAAATGATAAAAAACCCGAAGTTCATGAAATCTGTGAACGAAACTGAAAAGCAAGTCTGGAAATATTTGGATGAACTTAACCAAGGGAGACTTACATATGAGGGCTGACTACAGCTGGAATCTTTGTCGTGATCTAATAAAGGCACAAATTGTTCCTTTCTCGACCAGGGTGATTCATTCGTTTATACAAATTCTCTAAAAATCTAGTACAAGTCCTTCCACAATTTATGTAGGAGTCAACTTATATTCGTAGGAATACATGAATAATTTCTAAGTAAAATATTAATACCGTTACCTGTAAATTATATCGAGACCTGGAGAATAATTAAACAAGCTTCTAATTGAAAATAAAAGTTGAATCGAGAGTTTGAATTCAACGTTCGTGAGATCTTGATGTTATAATATTTATCTTCCCACAGATATTTTGCTTCCTTGTTCACCTTGAAAACTAAAAGCTATCAACCATCATTATTTTATACCATGTTTACTAGACAGATTACCGCGTTTTGGCGTATCTGACGTAGTAGAGGTCTATGATAGAACAAGATGATGCGGCACTTTTGCCAAGCGAATAAAATTCTTTTATAGGAACGAGGCAGACTATCCGAACAACTTTAAAACATCACAAAGACGAAACGGATAATTCACAAAATCTACGAGATTCGAATCAAACCACTGAAAGTTTTTGCATGAACAATGGTAATATATTGGGTGTTTCACACTTGAAAAAACAAAATTTTTATGAAGTTCATTGGATCCTGTATTTCGAAATTCCATAACTCTCTGATTTATAGTTGAATATCCTTAAATTTTGAACATGGTTTTTGGTTCGTGGCGCTTATTTTTGCGAGAGATTAGCATTTTCAGTAGGTCTATCAAATCCATTGAAATCGATTTGAGATCAGGTCTCCTTGTCGGCCAGTCGATTCCCTATATTTCAAGTCTATCTACTTTTACGATATGATGTGAGGCATTATCATGCAGTTTTCGCCAATATTATGAATGATGAGACAACTAGAGGACCTGAAACTTGCGTTATATTCCTCCAAAAAGTCATGGATCAACTATCAACTATCATTAATTCTGTTTTTTCTTCTATACTGTCTTGATTGAAACGCCCACCAGTTCGTCAATAAATTCTAAGAAGCCTATTTGGATATTTAAGGCAAATTCTGGAGCCATCAGTAAACAGAACGCTTTTTCATTCATGGCCTCAATGCTGGTTCTATGGTGAATTGAACACATGCCATTCGGTGTATTTTATTAAATTCTAGACCCGTTGCAAGCCTTCTAACACGAAGGCCAATTTCTCTCAAACGACTCCCTACTGTTGGCTTCCTTCTTCTCCCCGACAAAATTTAGCTCAGAAATTCTACAGGGAGATTCAAAATTCGTGTAAAAGAAATTTTTGGTTTACATTCGTATATCCCTATTCAAAAACATTTTCACACATCACCAACGCCAATTGTTATTCTGCGTTGAATAATCTATAAAATATACAAAACTTATGGATATAGCGCGATAAATCAGAGAGTTTCCACTAAAAAATCATTCCTGCTTCATCGAAATCTTTGTCAGTGAGTTGAATTATATGCTAAATGCGTGTGTCAAAAATTAAACCGATTTAAACGTGTGATCCAGACTATCGAAAGCTTAAATTTGTTAGATATTACTGCATAGAAGTAACAACACCTTAAACGATAGACATTTAAATTTCTAAAAATTCGAAATTTCCTAGTTATCAATTGAACCTTAGCGGACTTACGACATGATTATTCGAAATGTCAAGCTGTTGCAGAGGTCACAGGCGCACCCACAACAAACGTGTATTTGCGACGGAGCGATATATCATATAAGTTCCTCGTTTTGAAACGCAAGAGAGCAAATATAATTGCACGAATCGCCTTTCAGATGATTTATAAAACGTCTGTATCTCAAATATTCGTTTTGTTCGATTCCGATTTTCCTTGAAATATTTCTAGAAATGCAAGATAATTTTCATCTAACGAGGCCGAGTCTATTCGGAAGAAATATAAGGAATATACGAGGGAGGCTCTAAATAAATCACAATATTTTCCTTTAATTTATTGGTAAGAGATACAAAAAAAATTCTTTTTATTTAATCTACTGAATTCGAGACACATTTTCGCAATGTATTGGAATTTTTGATATGCCGTCATCGGGCAAGAAAGTGTATTGTCAAATTGTTAACCTTCTAACGCTTTTTTCAAAAATCCAAACATGTGAAAATCGCAAGGGGATACATCGGGACTGTAGACAGAGTGTCAGGTTGGCTGAATGGGGGACGTGCATTGTCGTTTAAACGAATCACTTCCCTATTCGGAGATTCACGTCTTTTCCGCCTATACGCAAGTTTGGTATCATTCAACAGCTGACAATAATAGGTGTCATGAATGGTTCGCGGTTCATGGAGAAAGACAACAAATCCCTTTGAAATTAAAAAAAAAACATGACCTTTCCAGCAGAACCACGAGTTTTGGCATTGACAGGTGCCCCTGTCCCCCTCCTTCACCCCATGTTTGCTTGCTTCGATTCAGATGTGTAATGGTGCACCCAGGTTTCATCATAATGTGCGAAAAGCATTACCTCACTCTGAAAACTTTGAAGGTTCTCAAGAAGGTCCCGAGCGGAAGCAATGTTTTCTCTATTCAAACTTGTTAGAGGGAGGTTGAGGTTGGGTTTGTTTTCACCCTTTGCTTGTCTTTCCAAAAAAATTTTTGTGCCAATTATACACTAAGGTTTCATAGAGGCATATCTATCCGAATTGTGCTTCACGTCTTCCTGCGATTTCGGCTGGTTTTGTACCTTCAATCGTGAGAAGTTTGATGATAATCTGTTGCACAACACTGGGGTCTACCTCTTATCGAACGGCGGCTAATTAGCCACGTGATATCCTTGCCTCCCGCTCCCTTCTGTCCCTCTCAATAACCACCTGTCTTCCCACAAGAAATTTGGGTTTATATCTGATCTACCCTCGTATTTATACCAGGAAGATTTATTCAGTTTCCAGTGTGACCTACAGATGACGCCAGCATATGTATTTCGTCATTCGTTTTATATAGTACTACTTTTAACAATTTACCAACATTCGAGTCGATTGCTCTCCCAGTACGAGGTTGGTACAGAAATTCGCGGAGGAAATCAAAGAATAAGTTGATGGTTATAAAATGACTTTATTCTTCAGTATAATTTCCCTGAAGCTCGATTCAGTCTTTCCTACGATCCTCTATGTATTCCATTCGTGAAATGCTACTTTAAAAGCCTTCAGAATATGCATGAACAGATTCGTGGTCCACCTGGTTAATAGGATGGAAGTTCCAAGCATACGTATTTCAATTCGACCAATTTCGCTCTTACAATATCGGTGGTATGAGTAGGACCATTGTCCGAATGATAAAAGTTGTTTTCTTTCGCAAAGCAGGTTTTATAGTCGAGAATGTTTGAATCCACCTGGTCTATAGGACTTATACGGATGCCTTAACCTTCTTCAACGATTTTGACTCGTCCACTTGCTCCGAGGCTGAACAACCCGGTTCAGTCCTTTCTGCGGTTTGTTGTCGCAGCTTAGGATCGTAGTGGTAAGTCCAAGTCTCGTCCATAATTGCGGACGACGCCCAAAACCAGTTTAATTCTTTTGAGAACAGGTCAAATCTCGTTGCCCCTCAATTAACAAATGTGGTGCATATTTTGCCAAAAGCAGACCTAATTCACTCTTTAAGATACGTAACACCCATTCAGTTGACATGCCCATAGCTTATGGTATTGCACGCTTGGTCAATCGCCTTTCACCCATAACGATCATACAGAATCAAGCATTTCAGAAGTAGTAACTTTTTTTGGATGTCTTGGATGAGGATCATTTTCAAGGCTTGTATGACCACGTTAAAATTCGAAAGTCCCCCTGCACACCTGAGCAATACTAAGTAAGAATTGAATTAGAGATGTTGGCACCACTCGACTCTAGTGAGTGGTACTACTACCTCAACCCCAATTTCCTAGCTTCATGCCCACTACAATATAATCCCTTCACATATCCGCAGGCAATCTGGAATAAGTATCACACTCTTTTCCCAATCATTCACCAAAATCGGGGTCCACCTGATCTAGGAAATCTTGTAGAGCGATTTTATCGCTTGGTTTTCTGAGCTCTTATGTCGATGAGTTGTTCTTTGGAAAAACGAATGGAATAAAATTGTTTTCACAAAGTTCCTCATCCGAGACCGTACTCAGAAGATACCTAGATTTCAGTAGAAAGATTTGGAGCATCTTCAATCCTTCGAGAATATGGCATAAGCGTTGAAATGGTATGCTGGTCAAGAGGAACTTTATTAAAGTTTCGAGTGTGAGTGAAATGTAATTTATTTAGTCTTGGAATGTGATGTATTTCGATATCCAGATGACTTCCACCATATGCATATAGTATCAGATTATTTTCTTGTTGGGGGGGAACTGTCTGTTGGCTGATCGTCAGTCCAGATGCCGCCCCCTTGTACTCAAACTGGTCCATCAAGACCGTGAGTTTCCAAATCGGTAAGATTTCTATATGAATCATGTCCGAATAGCCGATACCCTAGAAAGCAGAAGCCACAGATGAATAACTGTTCTCCCCTAATTTGAGGTTGGACTGTTGGTAGTAGTGGTTGAGAGCTAGTGCTGGGCTAGTGGATATCCCCGACATATAAATTGCTTTCTCACCACCAGTACCAACCTGCTTAATTGGTGAGGTTGGATCAATGAGGCTGGAGGGCTTGTGACCCAAAATCAATACTGGTAGCCATGGCTTGTTTATGAGGCGCCAATTGAACATATCTTAATCCCTGCCTGAAAGTTACTGTCGAACGGGTTTTCCTCCCGTCTTTTTCATTATCCTGAGCTTTCACTTTGAGCGTGAAAGACTTGGTGTATTTTGACTTAAATCAAACATAAACGACATAGTCTTCAAATTGTTGTAAACAACGATTAAATAAATAGATAAGCTCGTAAACTATAAGATTTAATTAAGGGTAAGTGATTTGGGAACATAGCAAGTATTAGTATAACTATTTATTTACAGAATATTCAGATTTTTAGCTTCAGCCTTAACGAGATAGCAAGGGGATAGAAAAAGTCTTAGTTGGGGTACTAATGTGCCATCAGAATTAATTTATCCACGTTAATATGGTTTCATAGCTAGATCCACTAAGTATATCTAATCCAGCAGAAATGATATAATTTCGAAGAAAAGATGAGCAATACGACTCACGTTTAAATATGGTATATAAGACACTTCTAGAATGGACTGTGGAAACTTCACGTAGAATATTGGCTGCCAAGTCAAGTTATTAAGCTTGTTCCATATTTGAATTTCCCGTGCAGCGAAACTGCGATTAAAGCGCCGAATTTGACAGATTGACATTGGCTTTCGGAGATTTGGTTTGATATAGCAGGACAGCACAAAGCACTGATGAATCCATTGCATTCCGAGATATTTAATTGAATGTTACCATTATTAGCGTCCTGCATGTCTTGTTTATAAAATAGTAAAATAGATATTTATGTTCTGATTTTTTGCGTTAACAAACTGCGCCATATAATCTCGAAAATGGGTGTATTCGCGATTTATAAATAAAATAAAAACGTTGAGGAAACAAAGATACAAATGTGCGCAATGGGAGATATCGAACAGCGTGGGTGATAAGAACACTACCTGTTCCATATATGGAACACCTAATGGCAATACATATTTTTTTTATATAGAAATGTTGACAGTTGGGTTTAAAAGTGATATATCATCTCGGGAATTGGCACATATAACTATGCTTTGTTCCGCGCTTGCAATCTCAATATCTGGAAAGAAAAGATGATTGATATAAATGATTGGTTTTATTTATGACTGAATGCGAATACGTTCTCTTTCAAGTTTCGAAAAGAAATACCATGGGTGCTAACTTGTCGTTAGATAGTTCGTCAATCGCGCTTGTTGCCACGAAAAGTAAAACTACAACATTGGTATGCTCAAAGTGACAATAACTTGGTATTTTCCAGTCTCACGACAAGTTTTTCTCAGCGTTGAATCCACTTCACACCAACAATTCAACGCAAAAGCTGCAAGGCTTTTCTCATTTTAAATTAATATTTTCGTATATAAACATTTTCTGCATGTTCTCCTAAACTAGTATTGTGCAGCTCTGTTTGTTGTCGGATTTTGTTGCTGCAAATCAATTTTTTTACGGCTTCTTCAAGTCCTCCATAATAATTCCAATTCGAAGATTCCGGACAAACAGACGGACATCGAAATGACTATATGGGATCTTTCTTTCCCAAAAAACCGTGTTGCCATTTTCTACGTAGTTTTTTGTATAAATAAAATGATACATTATTGTCTGATTTCCATAATGTGCAGAGTGCAATGTTATCTGCAGACACTTCTACTTGGTTTTCTCCATCTACTACCTTATTTCTTTCTCGGCATTATTCTACGTCGTTCGGCTCGTGAGATCCTCAAAATAGTCCACAGACTTTTCCAGTTCTATATCGACGATCTTCAATGATTGCAAGTCGCACACGTTCGACGTCATCGTCAAGAGCCGCCCAAGCGGGGGTCGCTATCAACAGATATGCAGCTACTTTTGAACCGATTTTACCCTTCTGTTATGTGTATTGTCCATACATTTTGTCCCAAATGCTGTTTTCATCATTGTGATCATTTCGGCACAATTCTGTTCGAGTTTAAAGCAGAATTTAACACAAACTAGTTCCGTAAAAAGAAAGAAACTAAACAATCGCACACTGACAGTAACAAACACCTCTAGGGAATTAGTGAAGACTTAATAGTTACGTCCATGTCCAACAGAGGTCGCTCGGACGTTCTAGCGCGAAGATACAAGGGTAGGTGAAGCAATTCTTGTATCATATGGATGCGTATTGTGATTATTTTCTGTAAGACTTTTCTGCTTTATTCGACTTGAAATGATCGAATGAATTATGGATTTAAATTTGTTTTATATTCATTTAAATTGTAAATTTCGTTTCCAAAATAAATAAAACGACTTAGTGATCGTACCGACTACGCTTTCGATTGAGATTATTCTTAAGTCTTCGTTTATTGTTTTTTTAATCAAAAATGAAGTATTAGTTATTAACGATAAGCGCTTTATCGAGATCTATACAAATTTCAAATTGCTGGTTGACTTAGTTTGAAGAAAAGTCTGTAAAATTTTTCACAAAAGCGTAATTGAAATTATGTACATTCCAACACCAGCACCTTCTTTCTTGAAGTGTTTTTCACACCACCTTTAAATTCGGGTACCTCTCCTGGAAACTTAAAAAACAACAAAAAACAAAACCAAAGTCTTGTATGACTAACGAAAATTGTGAAATGGAAATTTTCATGACCTGGCGGTAACCGAACAAAGCGTTTTGAAATAAAAGGGAAAGTTCGTCGCGAACAAAGAACAGAGACGATCTGGAATCCAAACTCGTGGTCTGAACAAAAGGTGCATGTCGCACAATTCCTTCTCTCTTGGCTACACCTAAAAATAAATTGGAAACATTAAAACTGACTGTTCGAGCAAGCATTCAGTTTTAAAGCTCCCTTTCACTTTCGTCGGTCTGTTTATGTACTACACCGTTGTGAGGCAATATTCCATTTGTCTTTATATAGATATTTTCCGAGGAATTTCAACAGGATCCGGCCGAGAAACACTTCGTTTCGGACTAGAAGAAAAATTGAACGGAGACAAAGATGATCCCAAATTAGAACAAAGCGGAGACAACCGAAATTGAAGAAAGGAATGACCTACCTATTTTATTTCGTTCTCTGATTTATATTCGGTAAACAAAGAAATTGTTCTGTATTGTAGCTGATATCTATTTCAAAAGAAAAAATATTGAAAATCGCTTCGATAATAATGGCCTTATAACTCACCTGATAAGTTTTTTGCTTAAAAAACCCAGATAGTCCCCAAGGCTTAATTGTTTCATACCTTATTCGGATTAATGAAACTTCGACATTATAGAATGAAGATAATTGAAAACGAAGATTTTTATAATTGCAAGTAACATAGTGTCTTTCATTTATTACGACCTCGGTTATAGCGACGCACCACTCAAGTTGCGTGTAAATAACCTTTATTTTTAGGGTAAAAGAATTTGGGTATAACGTCCTCGAATATAACGCCGATTAGGGATTAGTTAGTCCCTAGAAATTCCTTGCAAATATCACTATCGACCTTGCACACAAAGACTGAGTTGAGAAATAAGCACGCAAAGGTTCATTCATAGACACTTGAAGCTTTCTTATATTCTGGTTACGTCTACAGATGGTCAACAGTTGTAATAATTCGCTTTTGTTTGTTAGGTTAGGTTAAATCTGAAGACGTTTTCGAAAAATTCCTGACTGTAATGATAATGAAGAGATTTTGTTCATCATACTTTAAGGTTAACTCAGAAATCTAAACTGAAACAATACAATGTTTTTAAAGACCCAGTGAAATGTATTTACAAAGATTACCTCAAAAGTAACTGGCCTATCTTCATATTCCCGCGTCAGAGCTCTGACTATCTATAGTATTTCTTTTTCAAAGAATGATGGAAAAATCTGAACAACGAATTTGCGTTAAATTGGTTACAAACTCGGAAACAGTTGTGCAAATGCTAATTAAATCATGAATTATGATGCTAAAAGAATACATCATAAGCTCCTATGCTTTGAAAAGGATACCATCATCTCTACTACGTATAATGACTCGTGGAGATATATCAGGAAGATAAACAGGACTTCAACGCTTTCTGCGCCACCAAAAGTAAATAAGTAAGAAGAATCCCTCATAATGGCGAGAAAATAAATAAGAGTCTACAGGATTATCATTACTATAATTTTTTTTATTTATTATAACTTATAATTAACTTATTCTGTTTCGAGACCTTGATTGCTGAATTTCATGGTTCTATGACAATGGGAATTATTGTACGAGGTCTGTAAAACAAGTAATGAAACTGGCAACGTCGCCTTGCATCCGGCAACGCGTGAGACGAGAGCAGCATCAGGTGCACATGTTATACGTCTCCAGAATGAGTTTGAACTCGCTATAGTCAATTGTTTGTCCGTTGCGTTATTTTACGTGAAAGTTATTTCTTGTGCGTTCTAAAAATTGTTGGCATCAATTTCGTGGAACGGTGTGCTATCAAGTTTTGCTACAATCTTGGACACAACGCAACAGAAACATCCAAAAAACTTCGGTAGACATATGAAAAAGTGTCTTGTCAAGGACGCAGGTTTTTGGTGGTAATGCATTTTCACAAGGAAGAGAGCCGATTGAAGATGAGCCACGAAGTGAAGGACCTTCAAATACAATGACAGATGAAAACGTCAACAGAGTCCGGTATCTTTTCTTAGTATTTGAGTACGACCCAGAAACCAAACAACAGAGCGTGGTGTGGCACTCTGCATCCTCTCCAAGGCCCAAAAAAGAATGATCAAGTCAAAGATCAAATGCAGGCTGATTTGCTTTTCTTGATTGCCATGAAATCGTACACACACTGCAATCTCAATAATGGAGTTTTCAGCTTGCGTGGCTCTTCAACCTCCTTTTTTACCAGACTTCAGTCCTCTTCCCGAAAATTCACCTCAAGGAAACTTATTTCAAGAAACTTGAAAACATACAAACAGCTGTAACCAGCCAGCTGATGGCTATTTTAGTATCCGAGTTTCAGCAATTTATAATGAATGGAAGGAGCATCTCCAGCGCTATGGGGCTACCCAACGAACTATCTTGAAGCAGAAAATATTGCATTGTATTTATATTTGAATGAAAAATTGAAAGCGGTCACATTACTTTATGTACACTCCTCGTACAGCTATTAATTTGCGAGTGTCAAAGTATGCACTATAAGCGATGAGAACTGAGTTTTCGTGTCGTAAACGACACTAGGAATAAATAATTTTGTCACAATGGAGTATTTAATTTTCCGTTTTCATTTAAAATCAAGCCTGAATCTACAAGTTGTTGCTTCAGTGCTTACTAAATTATCATTCGTATTCTTATATTGCGAAAGGAGGTGAGATAATTTTCAAATATTAAATCATATCGTTTTTATAGTAACTTCTAGAAACATTAACAATTTTACGATGAGAAAACTCTGTAAAAATGATAGTAAGAGTTCAAGGACATCCAATTTGCTATCATTTCAAGTCCAACTACCGGTTAATGGTGCCATTGATGCGACCATTTGCTTTTCAATTTCGACAAATTTCCCCTCCCGAATCCATGATTTTCTCTCTAAGAAAACTTTTACGAAATCGTAATGTATACCACGACTCGAAAAAAACATTTCCTCATTCTAGATCGCCGTACTCCCCGGGCCAACTTTATTGTTTCCTTATGCAACTGTTTCGCGTGTTATATAAAACATTTTCGACGAAAATTCGGCACGCGTTCATAACATAAGTGGTAGGCGCTCTTTAACAAACACGGCTATAAAAATTTTTTACGATAACATCAATACGAATTTTCGGAGATCTGGTTATTATTTAATGTGTGTTGCCGGTCCACTTAAGACGTTATTACTATCAACAACGTTGAATTAACTGGTTCAACGCAATAATTCCTTGAGTATTTTTGAAATTATGAGTTACTTGTGAATTATTTATGTATTTATTTGTCTGCACTCAATTCCAAAGGATTTGGACGTTCTGTACGAACGCTGTCAGCTTATTTGAATCTGCTTGACCACAAAATTGACTGAATTCAATAGGTAACAATCCAATGTATTGCAAAATTTTTTGATATAATAGCGCTGTTAATCGCGCAGAATCGTTATTTCTAAAAAATAATCATTTCCACCCTTTCTTAAACGGAATACACCATTTTAATCCTACTACAAATTTACAATCGCTTTGGCACAGATTCAACTTTAGACTAAGGTAAATCAAACACATGTTCTGTCTACTTTTTAAATAATAAAATAAAAACATTCCTCGAGGTGAATTCAACAAAAGCTAGCCATACACCAGCGTTCTTTACTGAATGGAAGTGAATGGTGCCCATTTTCAGCACTTAATAAAATAATCACAAAAGTAAGTACTCTTCCATCTTTTTAGCTGCCATTTCGTTAACGATGAAAATTTGGAACCAAATATTTAGGGTCAGATAGTACTCGATAAGATCTTCAAAATGAAGTATCGCAACACCCCTCATCCCTATTCAAAATCAGGGGGTTGTGCTCAACCCCGGTAGGGGATTAAAGTTAACGGGATGGAAAAATCGAAACTTCTATACTCCATTATAGACAAAAAACATCCAAATATTTCTGTCTGAGTTGTAAAGGACATTAATCCTTTAAAATACAGAATTATTTTTTCTGATTTAATATAAAAACTGCCGGCACTAGCGTACCCAACATAGGAAAGTTATTATTCAATTCAAAAGCCAAACTGAATAAATCTAAGGAATCTGAAGTGAAAATCGAATGAAGTGAATGTACTGTATGTTATGTAGGCCAAACAGGTAGATATTTCCAGACTCGTTTCAAAGAGCATACACATATATACAAAAATTCCTTCGTTTTCGAACCTATCACAAATACAAATCATATTATAAAACTTTAAAATACTACATATCTGTAATGAATGTGGTCCATTTTAATTTTGGCGACGTTTCGACAAGTTGTCCCTTGTCATCTTCAGGCGTTCGGTAGACGATGTCTCGAGCGTACCTGATAGCAGTTTGTCGGTGGTTCTCCTTTCATGTCCTCGTTGTGGGCGTCGCTGGACCTTGTGAAGGACATTTGTCCACTAAAATACAGAATTATTTTTCCAAATTCGATACAAAAACTACCTTCACCAGCGTACCTAACCTAGGAAACTCATTATTTAATTCAAAATCCAAACTGAATAAATTCAAGAAATCTGGAGTGTACAAAACAGTTATCGAAAAAAAAATCGAGGTGTTAAGTTTTGGTTGGACACCGCCCTGTATATATATATTGTTCATTGTTCCCTCCCTCCTCAACTGCTTCTCTGATGAGACGTTTCTTAGATGTGTGGTGCTGATTTGTTTTGGGTTATCGAAATCTATTGTATGACCAGTATGTAGTTTATGTAGATAAATGGCGGATGAGATGGATTTATTTTTTAGGGCTCTTTTATGTTCCTCTATTCTTTCTTTTATTCGTCTATTGGCCGATGTATATCTCGTCACAATCTGCGCATGGTATAGAGTAAACTCCCTGATTTTCTGAAGGAAGACAACATTCCTTTAGAATGGGGATTTCTGAGAATTTTTTTTTAGAAAATCAGGGAGTTTACTCTATACCATGCTGAGATTGTGACGAGATATACATCGGCCAAACTAAAAAAAAGAAAGAATAGAGAAACATAATAGAGCAGTAAAACATAAATCCATCTCATCATCCATTTATCTACATAAATTACATACTGGTCATACAATAGATTTCGATAACTCAAAACAAATCAGCACCACACAACTAAGAAACGTCTCATCAGAGAAGCAGTGGAAATTGAAGAGGGAGGGAACAATGAACAAAAGACGAAACCCCCAACCTATCAAAGGCTTTGAAAATTATTTTACCACCTAGGAAACCGGCATGATCAACAGATAATAATGAATGCATGCCCACCACCAGGTCCACCGACGCCCACAACGAGGACATAAAAGGAGAACCACCGACAAACTGCTATCAGTTACGCTCGAGACATCGTCTACCGAACGCCTGAAGATGACAAGGGACAACTTGTCGAAACGTCGCCAAAATCAAAATGGACTACGGAATAAAACTCGTAACACTACAGGAGGTTCAATTTCTTTCCTTCATTACAGATATGTAGTATTTAAGTTTTATAATATGATTTGTATTTGTGATAGGTTCGAAAACGAAAGAATTTTTGTATATATATGTATGCTCTTTGAAACGACTCTGGAAGTATCTGCCTGTGGCCTACATAACATACAGTACATTCACTTCATTCGATTTTGTACACTCCAGATTCCTTAAATTTATTCAGTTTGGCTTTTGAATTGAATAATAATTTTCCTATGTTGGGTACGCTAGTGCCGGCAGTTTTCATATTAAATTAGAAAAAATAATTCTGTAATTTAAAGGATTAATGTCCTTCACAACTCAAAGAGAAATATTTGAATGTTTCTTTGTCTATAATTAGAGTATAGAAGTTTCGAATCCAGTTATTATATTTGTTAATAGTTGTTTCAATAAATTGTGTTGGAAAATGATTGTTCGTGACTTTTTGTTTGGGTAAATTAATTTCAGACCTAAAGTTTCTCTTCGATATTGGTACTGTAAACGCTCTGTGGAACACGGAGTTAAAGGCTGTAAGTTTATGATTTAGGGGACTAAATGAATCAAAAGGTATAATGCCTCCTGTAAAAGTGTCTTTTCTGAATATATATTTTAAAACTCATATCATTATAGACTTTAGTTATGGTGAAGTCAAGAGTTTTGATATGTTCAGAAAAAACACATTCGCAGATGCCATAATCCCTTTTAATTCCTTCAGTCCCCTAAATCATAAGCTTGCGCCTTTAACTCTATGATCCAGAGTGTTTACAATACCCATGTCGGAAAGTAACTTTAAGTCAGGAATTAATTTAATCAAGCAAATACCAATGAACAATAATTTTCCAACACAATTGATTGAAAGAACTATTAACAAATATAATAATAACCGGAATTCGAAACTTCTATACTCCATTATAGACAAAAAACATCCAAATATTTCTGTCTTAGTTGTAAAGGACATTTGTCCGTTGGAATACAGAATTATTTTTCTAAATTTAATACAAAAACTGCCTTCACCAGCGCACCTAACCTAGGAAACTTATTGTTTAATTCAAAATCCAAACTCAATTAATTCAAGAAATCTAGAGTGTACAAAATCGAATGCAGTAAAAACGTGTTATGTAGGCCAAACCGGCAGACTTCCAGAGCCGTTTCAAAGAGCATACACACAGACAAAATTTCCTCCGTTTTCGAACATCTCACAAATACAAATCATATTATAAATTCCGAGAACCTAAAAATACCATATCTGTAGTGAACGAAAGGAATTGAACCTCCTAAAGTGTTTGGAAATTAATGAAATTAGAAAAAACCCTCAATATCAAACAGTCAACAATCAATCAGATGGAAATAATTCCACATTTCTTAATCTATAATAACCTCACCCCTCCTGAGCCTAGTAGTAATATAAATACCGAAACTGTAATGTAGTATAAACACTGGAAATTGGAGTAATATTCGAAACTAGTCCGGACCTAAATCCCAACGATTTTTCTACTTTTCCCAAAATCAGGATTGAACTGCATGGTCAAAGGTTTCAGTCTTTAAAATAAGATGTTGATACCTTCCAAAAGGCCATTTTGAGTGTAGCAGCAAACCATTGGAGCAACTGCTTCCAGAATTGGTTCGAACGAATGCAGAAGTGTATAAATCTTCGCAATAAACAATAGTTTTTAAAATCTCTGTTTCATTCTAGCTCTATATGCAAAACTTAAAAGACATCCCCCGTATTACCTTGAAATATTTCAAAGGCATCGACCGATATATAATAAAAATGCATCGATAGATATTTTCAACATTGTCAACTTAAGAATTTAGTATTTTCGTCTAGAAGGTTCATTTGCCGTTTTTCTTCAGAACCTTTTTTCAATTTTACAATTTTTTATATCAAGCACATTAGAGATCTACTGTAAAGACGCTGGTATTTCTTAGAATATTTCATTATACACTGCGTCAAGAAACTAATGCAAAATTTCAATAATACAAATTTCATTCAACTTTTACATACTTATGATTGTGGTGGAGGTTCAATAATGGTGTGTAATTTCTTTGAACGCCTGCACTGATCTGGTCATCGTAAATAATAGTACCCTGAATGCTCAGACGTACATTATAGATATTTTCGAAAAACATGTTGTACCATTTGGGTAAACTTTTTGTTTATGCATGATAACACCAAAACTCACCAAGCTCATATCGTTAAGAACTACTATGAATATCACGAAGTCACTTCAATGGAGTGGCCTGCACGAAGTCAATACCTCAATCCCATCAAATATGTCTGCGACATTCTCAATAGAAGATTGAGAAGTCAGCAAAACCATCCAGCTACCAATAATGAGGTTTAGAATAGACTGATCGAAATTGATTTTGAGTATGAATCGTAGATTTCATGCAGTAATTATCACCAGGGGTGAAATTATGAACAGTTTTTTGGAGATTTCGATTGTTACTTCTATTTTTCATTATTAGTGTTATTTTAATTTTTATGAATACCAATTTCTTCTTGAATTTCCGATTTCGTGCACTAATTTCTTGGCGCAATATAGATGCGTGTAATCTGTCTTCTGTTGAAAATTTTGGAGAGCTCAACAGTAAATTTGGAAAATTGAAAAAAAATATAATAAACTATAAAATCAAGATTCAAATACTTTTTTACGGTATGTTACCCTGTTGAGTTTATATGTAAGAAGAGCTCCAGCAAGTGAAATATCTTCAGACATCATCAAAATTGATTTAAATTTTATGCGATTCGGTTAGGTGCACCATTTAGAAAGTGAATTTAACACATTTACTATACAATACATGCAGTCATTTAAAAGATCAGGGAGATTCGATCAAAATAAACGATACTACGCTATCAAAGTATTTGCCTGTAACAAAAAAAAGGCCTCATATATCGAAATACCATAAGATGTTTTTTTTTTATAATTTTTAAGATTTGTGTATTTAAAAATGTCCGACATAAAATATAATAATAATGATAAAAACTGATATTTCTTCACATTACCACACCTTACCAAAGGTGTGAAACATGACATACTTATCATGCCATTCGAAAAAAAAAGGTTTACTGATACGAGCCAGAAACGACATACGAGGTTTGTGAATAAAGTAATGAAACCGGCAACGTCGCTTCCGATCTGGCAACGCGTAAGACGAGAGGCTTTGAGCAACGTCAAGTGCACATGTGATACGCCTCCATTATGAATAGCTACAGTTATTTGTTTGTCCGTAGCGTTAGTTTTCGTGCATTCTAAAAATGAGTGGCATCAATTTTGAGCTACGGTATGCCAGCAAGTTTTGCTTCTTGAACTCTTAGAGCCGATTGAAGATGAACCACGAAGCGGAAGGCCTTCAAGTTCAAATACCGATGGACATGTCAACAGAGTCAGAATCTTGTGCGTTCAGATTAACGGTTGACAGCCAGAATAATCGCGAAACATTTGAATTTAAATCACACCTCTGTTCATCAGATTTTGACCAATCAATTTCCCCAAACCGAAAGGATCTCAGAAAGGAATGAAGTCTTGACTGTTTTCTAGAACGTGTTACTGGTAAAGAGTCTTGGGTGTTTAAATACGAACTAGAAACCAAACGCCAGAGCATAGAGTGACACACTGCAACCTCTGCAATACCAAAAAAAATGAGCAAGGCAAAGATCAAATACATGCTGATTTGGTTTTTTGATAGCCACGGAATATACACAACAAGTCCAAACGGCTAATCAACACTTTCACCCCAAGATCATTGAAAGATTCGAGAAGGAGTCTTTCTTGTGCGATCAAACATCAAAAACAATTGGATGTTGCATCACGACAATGCCCCATGTCACATTGCAATTTTGATTATATTTTCAGTCAGTAAAACATTACTGTGGCTTTTCAGCCTCTTTATTCACCAGACTTCAGTCCTCTTCCCAAGCATTGAAAATCACCTCAACTCTTTTCGGGACGCTCGAAAAATCCAACCAGCTGCAACCGACCAGCTGTAAGCTATTTCAGTATCGTCCACAGCGCTGTGTGGCTGCATTGTATTTATATTTAAATGAAAAATTGAAAAAAGTCTCATTACTTTACCTTGTGTTCATTTGGGTGCAAGGTTAAAAAAAAGAAACCCATAAAAGTCATTAGTTCTGATGTGTCCCTAAAAAGATAAATGCGTTTAGCTAAGAGGAGGATATTTCGAAAAGTCTTTAAGAAAGTTATCTACTATTTTTTTAGTTTCATCAGCAACCTAGAAAGATACCTCTAACATTGCAACAATGTCTCATTCGACTAAATGGATACCAATACGTTGCCGAACATGAAAAGCATCAAAGTACAATAATTTTAGTCCGAAAAACCTAATGTTCTCTAAGTGTACGAAAGCTGAACAAAATTCGTAATTTTCTTCCCTTTTTTCCATATTCGTATACACCAGAATCGCGAGCCGAACTGAGGCAAACAAAGAATCGATTATATTAGCTCGATTTCCAGACGACCTCGACCCAATTCTGAAGGTTTTCACTGGCGTTCGTCGGAACGATACTATCAACGTTTCGTTAAGCAAATAGCACATCAGGCAAAAAATTAAAACACTCACCTTCTAGCTTCATGCCGACTTCGAGACACTTTTGAAATCTGCAGAACGGACAGCGTTTCCTCTGCGTCTTGTCAATATGACAACTTCTTTCAGCCACGCACGTATATACTTTCTTGTTTTGAACGGTCCTTTTGAAGAAACCTTTGCATGATTCACACGTTAGAAGGCCATAATGGTACCCGGACACCTTGTCTCCGCAAACGGGACACAGCTCCTCGATACAGTCTTTGGTGTCCGGAAGATCGCCGGGGGTGAGGGACGTCGACAGGCCTGTGATCTGATAACCTGCCCCCATGTCGATACCAGATATAGCACTGGCCCCTGAAGAAAACAAATATGAAGAATACGAGTTGTCTATGTTGTTCATAGATTGCGACATCATCATCGTATACTGATGATGATGAGGCATTGAATTCATGGATTGTTGTTGACAAACTGTATTATTGTAAGGCGTCGATATATCCGTCGAAACCGGCGGCGAACCGTAGTTATTAGGGGGCGGCATAGGGCTGGAGGATTGCGTACAAGCTGCTGGCGAGTCCCCAGAATTTGCACTAAAAGGGGACGACAACAAAAGGGTTGAATGGTTCTCCATATCTAGTAACATTTCACTCAGAACACATAAAGTTAAATCGAATTGTCACACCTATTTCCACTAATCTAAATATAGTTAAAAAAATATCATAATTTAATATTATAATCCTCATAGGTGTAGCCAATATCACAGCACTATAATCCAAAAATAAGGAGGCAGTGTAACGCAGTAGTAATCCATGAGAATCACAAAGAACACACACGCGTCGCGATACGCGCGAAAACCGAAATAGGAATGTACGACGTTCGCCTTCGTAGATGGTATCCAACTGACTGACCAGCGTTTACCAGCGTTGCTGGGTCGGACGTAGAAGCGGGGACGACTCGGAACCCCTACCGGAGCACTTGCGGACACCACGGGGGTACAATGGAAAATGATTAGGCGTCCATGTAATAAGTGAAAGTTACTCAGAACTAGTGACCCACTTTCCCATGAACCAGGTCTATGTTAGAGCTGTTGTGAAGTCATACTCGCTTACAACATAGCATAATACGACGGGATCGCGGTGGGGCATACGCCATGGTAGGGATGTCCTACTGACCCAGTTTCGGGACGCGCAGCATGTGGAAACGCGCGCAGAGGACCTCGTCCCGCACGCACCTTACAGGATTTTCCCCGAGTCAGGGCAGGACGGAAGATTTTTACCTACGGCAACGTTCGTGCCCAACGGGAACGGAATGAGCGGACCGGGAGCCGCACGTGGTTGTTTCCGAGGCAAGGTTAGTTACGACATCGCCCGGATCGATACTAAACCGCGAATTGGCGGGACCAACATCGGGAAAGAATGTCCGAACTGATTGGTGTAATTCCGCTATAATGTTTCAATGATTATCAATTGTTACGTTCATAATAGTGAATTATGAACTTGATCAAAATAGTATTGAATGATTTACTTAAGATACACTGTGCACAAAAAGAAATTGAAATATTTTCATAAAGCGAAAGTATATATTTTATATAAAGTTTTTGGTATATATTGATGAAAGATAAGAATGTTTCTAAATATCAAGAAACGAATTCAGAAATTATAGAATCAAGATAAAATACTAATATACACTCCCCACAAAAATTGTCGCATCACCTTACTTTTACGACAATACTAATAATATTTTTCTGCTGGTTTACTTTTTCCATTGCTACAGATTCCTGTCCCAAACCCCCTTCCTTTCACCCATGTCTTCGTTTGGAAATCATGGAATGCAAGAGAGAGTGAAGTGGCTGAGCAGAAAAATCTTTGGTACTCTTTATGTACACACGACACCAACACAACATAAACAGACAAGCTATTGCTAGTGCAATAGGGAAACGAGTTTTTTCCTCAGGTTTTTTCACTCGTTTATTGAATCATATACAAGATAGTATGGTTCCCCTGTTACCTTTCCTAAGCTCACACTTGTGTTTTTTTCTGACGCACATCAAAATTATAGATATAAGCATTTATTGTAAATACAATTATTCAAATTTTTGTAAATCCTCTCTTTCTTTTTTAAAATATGAATTTGATGATTCGAATTTATAGAAATCTTTCGGTTTTTGTTAGAATGTATTGTATATAATGCATTCTCAAGAAAACAAAATAATATTTGACTTCTCCAAAGCACCTATCATAAAAAAAATTTGAAGTTTGAAAACGACCAAATTTGGTGAAACGAAAAAAAAATCCTGAACTAATATTTTCGAAACGATATGGAAGCACTTATATTTTTCAGTACCCAGAGGGTCCACCTCTGTTATTAATGACAATGACACATCGTCGCGGCATGCTCAATATTAAATTGTCTATTACATTTTGGCCTAAGTCATTCGAAGCCCCCTGAACTATTAATCGAAGCTTCTGTTCATGATGGAAGACGTTTTGACGCAGGAGATTTCTTTTTAGGGTGTCCCACACATGCTCGATGGGATTCAGATCTGGGGAGCAGGAAGGCGACGGTAGAAGATCGATATCATTCTCTTCAAGAACGTTCAAGACAACTCTTTCACGATGAGGAGGGGCATTCTCTTGTTACAAGAGTGGATTTTGACCCATTGTTTGGAGATACGGTACCACTACAGATAAAACTATCTCATTTGCGTAAGAATTTCCCGTGAGGTTGTTCTGTATGAAAACGAGGTCAGTTCTTCCACCAAAACATCACTGATCCGCCTCCCTGTCTAACAACTTCTCGAGCATGCTGGAGACGGTTTTGCTTTCCAGGTTCCCTCCATATTCGAATTCTTCCCGAATCGGGATAATAACTAAATCTAGATTCATCACTGAAGAGAACTGTGGCCCACCTCTCTTGATCCCAGTTTACGTGTTCTTGACACCAAGCTAAACGAGCAGCGCGATTTCCATGGGTCAGTTGTGGAACTCTTAAAGGACGTCTGGAGTTGAGTGCAGTCGATTTCCCACAGTTTGGTCGGAAATTTGTACATTATGAACTCGTGATAGCTCTTGAGCTAATTGAGATGCTGTGGTAGTACGATCTCTTCTGGCTTGTAAAACCAAAAATCGGTCTTGGGCGACTGTAGTAATCCTGTTTCATTGAATCGCGACCATAAACGGTTTATGACACTTGGGCTACTTCCCAGAACCCTGGATACTTCCCGTTGTGAGCTCCCAGCTTGCAGCATGCCAACGGCTCGTAACATCTCTTCTCTAGTCAAATGTCGTCTTTCCATGGTCGAATCACAAAGCTTGAATCTTTTATTTGTGCTTACAACAGAAACAAAGTGCCAACTAACTGATTTCAAACACTGAATACATGAAATGATTATAAAGCAGCGTCGCATTTGCTGCATTTTTAGTTTTTTATAAAAAAAAACTGAAATCTGTTGCGGCACTTTACATAATTTGGTGAGAAATTGATGCAGGTGTTCATTTCTTATAAAATCATCCATATTGATATGGATATATATATATATATATATATATATATATATATATATATATATATATATATATATATATATATATATATATATATATATATATATATATATATCAAATATTCGCGAAGAGACCAATCAGCTAGCATCGAATGGTTACTAATCATTTTCAAAATCGAGTGGTTCCTCCCCGGGCCCTAATTACTGCCAGTATACGTCTCGGAAGCCCTTCAAACAAGTTTTGGATGTACTCTTGAGTCACTGAGTTCCACATTTGAGGAAGCAGATTCTCTAGTTGTTGGAGTGTTCTACATTGCATCCTACGTTGCTGAATTTGCCACCCCATGTTGTCCTAGGCATGTTCTATGGGATTCAAGTCGGGACTTCTGGCTGGCCATCTTAAAATATCAATTTCGGCATTTTGCAGAAATTCTGTAACTACTCTAGCTGCATGAGGCCGAGCATTATCATGCAGATACATGAACATTACAGAGTCCCCTCCTAAGTTTTCGGTTTGCCGGATGTTGCATTGCTGATACCGTTCTCCAGGCATGCGTCTATCATTTGATACTAGACAGAGCCTGGACTCGTCACAAAAGAGAACATTCGACCTTTCTGGAATACCCCAATTAACATGTTCCCTCGCAAACTGAATTCTTGCAACTCGATGCTCTCTGGTGAGACGCGGGACGGCAGAAGCCACCTTTGGTCTGAAATCGTCTTCTCTGAGCCTGTTCCTAACAGTTTGCAATGAAATATCCACATTTCTGGAAAGTGCAAGTTCATTTTGTAGCATTGTAGCCGTACAGTGCCGAACTCTTAGTGCAGTTAAAGGAAGCCAACAACTGGTGTTGTTATCCGATTTCTTCCCTGTCTGGCCCTTCTTCCATATTCCCCTGTTTCGTGGTACCGATTAATTGCTCTTGAAATAGTGCTTTCGTTAACATTCAACAAGTTACCCACGTAACGTTGGCTTCGCCCCTCCTCTAGAAGTGTAAGAATTCTTACCACTTCACGATCACTCAAATAGCGTCCAGGACGTTCAGCAGCCATTACAACAAATTCAAAGATTCGAAAATCAACAAGAAACACAGAAAACTTGCATTAATTCAGCATGAACATTGAAGAGAAATGAATGAATACTGATAGTCAAATAAACTCATTCTTGTTTCAGACGTGATTGAGATCATATGGAAACAAATGTTACTACATAAGACTTTTTTCCCTCATATGTCCAAAAACATATGTTGTATTCAGAATACCAGGTGATGCGACAATTTTTGTGGTGTGTGTACATAGTTTTATTTCTTATCATCATAATTAACTATCAAGTAGTAACAGCGGAATCAATTCTACATTATTACATAACATTATATCATTAAAATTGTTGAAAAATCTTCTTGAAAATATAAAAAAATTTGAAATATCACTTTCAAAGTGACGCCATATCTCGAACATTCTATGGTTTTTCGGAATCAAATGATATCTCAGATGAAAATACTGCAAACATTTCTATTGGGATCATTTTTCAAAAGAACTATTGAAGATATTCCGACAATTCTACATGAATCTGTATATTTTTTGGGAGACGAATATTGTAAATTTGTATAAACTGTATTTCAGAACGGAATTTCATTGCGACGAAAACGATTAGCCATTAATACCTACATACATTTAATGCAAATTCAATGTAATACAAATTCGAAAGTTAGTCGAAAATTACCTACAGAAATATTTCCAAACATTCCAAAGAAAGTTGAACCTATTTATGATATCTAATAACTTTTTCGAGAAAGTCGGCAAACAATAAAGTGCAATATTTATGTACTAAATCAGAACAGTTTATTGAGGCAATTTGGCTTGGACCGTTGAAATTTCCGCCACCGGATGGGCTGTTCTCGGATTCTGACAGTTAAAAACCCATTTTATCCCAACAGTTAGGATTTTATTGGGGTAAGATGAACAGCTAGGGCATGAATTTTATTACCCTTTCGACTCTTTGCAGTTATTTTTCGTTTATAGGACATGATTCCAAAGACTCTGTCAAAAATATGTAACCCAGACTTCAGACATAAAACTTTCAATAACTTGATAATCCAACAAATAGGTGAACAACTCCGAAAACCTTAATAGGGAATAAAAGGAAAAGAAGTAGCAACGAATACAAATTCTGGATGAAACTAAAGTCTGAACCTGCGGTATAATCCATTATTGTCATATCAATTGAACTACATATATCTATCGACAGTTATACATATTGAATTTGTTGCTACATCTGGTGTTCCGCAGAGATCAAATCTAGCACCTTTTCTGTTCAATATGTCTAAGTTACGTTTACGCCATATTCTTTGTGTGCCGCAAACAATAGTGTCTTGAAAAGGTTCTCTGAAATCAAGGATTTGGATCTCAGGTTTGATCGAAAATTTAATGTTATACCTCATATCAATTTTTTTTTTGAATTGTGGAGGCCGTTACTTGATGTAGATCCATGATTTAAATGAGATAAAAAACACAAGGTTTAACTTTAATCTACACTTTATTTGAAAAAATTCGAAGACGTTTCGCTGACACAGCACCTTTATCAAGAATGACAAACAGAATGAAGAGTATGGTATTATAAACAAATCGTAGACAAAGTTGGATGAATAACAGGAAAAACCACACCGAGCCATTGTACAGTTAGTATGAAAGGTAATAAAAACTAATTAAACAAGTTAAGTAGGGGTGAAAAATTCACATCTACCTGCTCATTCAAAAGCTTGTCCGAATGTTTGTATCTATTTATTTCTAATGCTTCTAGGAGATCTAATTTTGAACTTTTGATTTTATATGTAATATGTCAAAGTTGTTATTGAATGAATGGTTTTCTTTTATTAGGTGGTTTCAATAATTTGAATCAGATTTATTTTTATCGAAGCTACGTTTATGTTCAGATGTTCTTATGCCAAAACTCCTATAGGTCCTACCGATATAAATTTTATCACAAGAACCGCAATTGAGTTTATAGATTCCTGATTTACTTGATTTTTCAACACGAGATTTATTATTTTCAATATGTTTACCTAAGTTATTAGAAGTTTTGAAAGTTATATTAAGATTTTGTTTGACGAGAAAGGATTTAATATTTGTACTTGCAGAACCGCAGAATGTTAAACTGTTGAATATTTTATAGTCTTTATGAATAGGATATACTTCATTTATTGCTTTCTGATACAGTTTTTTACGAATGATTAGATCTATCTTATCCGGATTATATGAATTATTAATGGCTATCTGTTTGATGATGTTTAACTCTTTATTATAATCTTCTACTGATAAAGGTAAATTGAGTAACCGATGTACCATGCTGTTTAAAGCTGCAACTTTGTGTTGAATTGGATGTAATGAGTAGTTATGTATAATTGTATCAGTATGTGTTGGTTTACGAAAGACCGAAAAACATGATTATTATTTTGTTTAGTGATTTTCAAGTCCAAAAATTAATGGAATCGTTCTGTTCAATTTCTATCGTGAATTTAATGTTCAAATGGATGGAATTAATGAAATCAAGAAATAAGTCTAATTGACGAGTAGTTCCAATGAAACATACTAAGATGTCGTCAACATATCTATACCAATGAAGACATTTGGAAATGAGTGGATGTGTATGAATTTTCTGTTCAATATTATTCATAAAAATCTCTGCTAAAAGTGGACTCAAAGGATTTCCCATGATCAAACCATTTTCACTACTGTAATAGATGTTGTTGAAAGAAAAATAATTTTGTTCAATGCAAACGTCCAACAGATTCAATATTTCTGATTTAATTATGTGGTTAACATGATTCGAATCCAACATGTTTTCGATTAATATTTTGACATCACCTGGAGGAACACTTTGGTATAAATTCTCAACATCAAACGAAATAAGTTTTGCGTTAGGTGGTAGGTTAACGTTTTTTATGTTATTTATCAATTCGAAAGGATTTTTTATAGAAAATTTTGATTTGAATGAACAATAATTTCTAATGATATTTATAAGGTAGTGCGACAATTTCACGGCTGGGGCTGTAACGTGTAAGATACGACTGGTCTAACGGGGTTATTTACTTTATGCAATTTAATGAGTGAATACAGTTAGGTGTTTGAGGGGTTTGGTAAAATTAATTTGTATTTATTTATTGCTTTAATTGAAGATTTTGCGTCATTTATTGCAATTTTAATATTTTTCTGGAATTTAATAGTTGGATCTTTGTTTAAAATTCTATAGTTTCCGGACGAAATGAAATTTAGAGTTTTAAATAGGTAGTCATTTTATTTAACGCAATAACAGTATTACCAGTATTCCAGAAAATATTAAAATTGCAATAAATGACGCAAAATCTTCAATTAAAGCAATAAATAAATACAAATTAATTTTACCAAACCCCTCAACCACCTCAACTGTATTCACTCATTAAATTGCATAAAGTAAATAACCCCGTTAGACCAGTCGTATCTTACGTTACAGCCCCAGCCGTGAAATTGTCGCACTACCTTATAGATATCATTAAAAATTATTGTTCATTCAAATCAAAATTTTCTATAAAAAATTCTTTCGAATTGATAAATAACATAAAAAACGTTAACCTACCACCTAACGCAAAACTTATTTCGTTTGATGTTGAGAATTTATACCAAAGTGTTCCTCCAGGTGATGTCAAAATATTAATCGAAAACATGTTGGATTCGAATCATGTTAACCACATAATTAAATCAGAAATATTGAATCTGTTGGACGTTTGCATTGAACAAAATTATTTTTCTTTCAACAACATCTATTACAGTAGTGAAAATGGTTTGATCATGGGAAATCCTTTGAGTCCACTTTAGCAGAGATTTTATGAATAATATTGAACAGAAAATTCATACACATCCACTCATTTCCAAATGTCTTTATTGGTATAGATATGTTGACGACATCTTAGTATGTTTTATTGAACTACTCGTCAATTAGACTCATTTCTTAATTTCATTAATTCCATCCATTTGAACATTAAATTCACGATAGAAATTGAACAGAACGATTCCATTAATTTTTGGACTTGAAAATCACTAAACAAAATAATAATCATGTTTTTCGGTCTTTCGTAAACCAACACATACTGATACAATTATACATAACTACTCATTACATCCAATTCAACACAAAGTTGCAGCTTTAAACAGCATGGTACATCGGTTACTCAATTTACCTTTATCAGTAGAAGATTATAATAAAGAGTTAAACATCATCAAACAGATAGCCATTAATAATTCATATAATCCGGATATGATAGATCTAATCATTCGTAAAAACTGTATCAGAAAGCAATAAATGAAGTATATCCTATTCATAAAGACTATAAAATATTCAACAGTTTAACATTCTGCGGTTCTGCAAGTACAAATATTAAATCCTTTCTCGTCAAACAAAATCTTAATATAACTTTCAAAACTTCTAATAACTTAGGTAAACATATTAAAATAATAAATCTCGTGTTGAAAAATCAAGTAAATCAGGAATCTATAAACTCAATTGCGGTTCTTGTGATAAAATTTATATCGGTAGGACCTATAGGAGTTTTGGCATAAGAACATCTGAACATAAACGTAGCTTCGATAAAAATAAATCTGATTCAAATTATTCAAACCACCTAATAAAAGAAAACCATTCATTCAATAACAACTTTGACATATTACATATAAAATCAAAAAGTTCAAAATTAGATCTCCTAGAAGCATTAGAAATAAATAGATACAAACATTCGGACAAGCTTTTGAATGAGCAGGTAGATGTAAATTTTTCACCCCTACTTAACTTGTTTAATTAGTTTTTATTACCTTTCATACTAACTGTACAATGGCTCGGTGTGGATTTTCCTGTTATTCATCCAACTTGTTCTACGATTTGTTTATAATACCATACTCTTCATTCTGTTTTTCATTCTTGATAAAGCTGCTGTGTCAGCGAAACGTCGTCGAATTTTTTCAAATAAAGTGTAGATTAAAGTTAAACCTTGTGTTTTTTATCTCATTCATATCAATTATTTATTCAAGCCCGCCTCAAAATCAAACGGATTTAGAATTCACAAGGCTTTTGCCAGATTATCGACTTTGATGCTTCTTTTGGAAGCTTTTGTAAGGAACAAGTTAGAAGATAAATTCTGTCAAAAAATTACCGGGAATTGATTATTTGAAGAATCTGCTTAAAACGATTGTTGAAATTTTTCTTGTGGCTAAGTGTTTTCTATACAGACGCGATCAGTCACTTAATTTGTTCACAGTGCTCGATTTTGGCAGTTCTCACAAGTGTGTTTTGCGATTTTTACAATGGATAAAAATATCGAATAGAGAATTTGTCTCAAATTTAGTATTGCAAATGGACTTTCGTGTACTGAATCGTTGACAATATTACAGAAGGCTTACGCTGCATAGACTTTATCAAGAACACGTTCATATGAGTGGTACAGTGCATTGAGCAACGGTTGAGATGTGGTGGAAGATTTGCCTCGCTCTGGTCGACCATCAACATCTTCTACTGAAATTATCATCGATAAAATCATGGAAATAGTAGTTGAAAATTGAAAAACGAATCAATTCGTACCATTTTAAAAGACTTTTTGGGCATGAAACGCGTTACCGCTTGACTGGTCCCAAAACACCAGAATTTTCTTTAAAAATTGAACCGCGCAAAGGTCGCAGAAGACATGCTAGAACGAGTCAATTTCAACCCCTCATGCACTGGTGATGAGACATGCGTTTATGAGCTACGGAATAGCACCTTCTAACTAAACCGAAACTGAAAAACGGCGTCAAAGTCGATCAAAAGTCAAGGTATTAAGTGTTTTTTCGATTATAGCGGTGTTGTTTTGTGAATTCTTACAGAAGGTCAGAGGATAAATGAAGAATATTACCTGAGCGTTATGCAGCGTTTGAGAGAGCAAATTTGTCGAAAATGGTGCCGGCCGACTTTTTTCTTTGTCCAAAACTCAAATTACCACGAGGTACCCGCTTTGAATCGATAGAAGACATAAAAGAGAATTCGCGGCGAGACTAAGTCGATACATTAAATTTGGATGAAAAAAATATTTTGTGTTTCACTTCAATCATCTGGCATCTTATTTACTTTGGTCATTCTTATCACTTGGAGGCGAATCAAAAGAAGGTTTTAAAATATCTTATCTGCAGGAAGGACGGTGTTTACCCTATCAGGTATGATCATATTGAGCTCTTGAATCGATTCGGTGTTAAAATCGCTCTGAAATTCGGATTCAAACTTCTAAACAATCATCTGGACTGGTCTTCTATTCTAGCTTCGTGAAAAATTTTTAGTTTCAAAATGGAATTCTAGAGATGGCAGCTTGTGTTATCTAAGCGTACTAAAAACAATTTCCTCTCACAAGATCCAACATTATATATATATGCTCTACCTACAATTGCATCTCGATACTGTGTGAAACCAATTTCAACTCTTTTCCAACTATAAGTGTGGACATGTCTTCTTGAATCGCTTCCAAGGTAGTATTATTGTTATTACGTATGTTTAGTTTTGTTTCACGGGATTATTTACGTTTTATATTTCTTAATTTACATATTTTCACATATATTTGTACATATTTTTCTTTCAATTTTTTCCTGGGTGGGTTATTTCACCTGAAGGAAAAAAAGGACATCCGCTTTCTCATGTTGTTTCTGACTTGTTCACAATTTACAGGATGAAAAGAAGCAGACCGATCTGATCCCTTCGGAAGGCCATTTTGTTTCTTCTGGGAGCTGATAGCGGTTCCCATGACCACTTGAAGATATCTATCGTTGAGCATGTTGTCTATCGGTCTGAAAGAAACTGTTTGAAGAAGCTTGTATGTTATTCCCAGAACACTTCCGAGAGGCCCATAAATGCAGCTGCGATTTTCAGTTTTCTCTGAAATCCCGAGTCAAGGAAAGTGATGAGTGACAGAACCTGGTCGAAAGCTTCATCAAAATCAATTCTAGCAGTTGGAACGATTCTATTATATACCTCACGTATACATCCAAACTGAAGCTCAATATGTGCATCTCAGGAACATTCGTAACTCAACGATTGATAAAGCGAAAACCTACATCAATGAAAGAGTTGAAAATAGACTCTTACCAAAGAATGAATGGGATGAAATCTAACCAGACTATACGGAAAGACGGAAAACGAAATAGTTCATGAAACCAACACCCCGGAAATAACGATCAACGAAGACGTATATATATAGAAGAAACTTTAGAGTTAGCATTCAGAAAACTGAAGAAAAGTGCTGGACCTGATGGAATAACAAACGAACTACTCAAATATGGCGGCCGAACATTACAAGGAGAATTACTAAAAGTCGTTCAGAAAATTCTGTTCTTCCACAAAATACCAGACGATTGGCGCACTAGTGTCACTATATTACTCTTCAAAAGAGGTGACAAGAAAATACCAGCAAATTATCGAGGGATTAATCTTCTGAATACTGCGCGAAAGTTAACAACTAGAATAATTACAATGAAAATGAACAGCATCATCTCACTATCTGGTGAACAGAAAGGATTTCGATCTGGAACGTCATGTACAGAAGCAGTTTTTGTGTCAAATAACAGAGAAGTCCATTGAGTATAATAACCCAGCTTTTATATGCTTTATTGATTTATTGGAATCATTTGACCGCATTCTGCTAAGAGACATCATAACATTACTTTACAACTTAGGAATACCACATAATCTAATAAACACTATCGAAGACATATATAAGAATAACAAAACGATCCCGAAAATAAATAGGGAACTAGTAGGTTTGATCCCGGTAGAAAATGGCATTCGACAAGGAGATTCATTGAGCCCTCTTCTCATCAATATTGTCATGAATACCATAACAAAGAAGATAAGACCACTTAGAGGATATAAAATGGGAGACGAAGAGATCATATGCTATGCTGACGATGCAGCCTTGATAGCGGAATCGGAAGACGACTTACAACGTCTACTACATGCGTCTAATCAAACTGCAAAAACTTTCAATATGATAATCTCCGCAACCAAAACCAAATGTATGACAACATCGAAAACACCTTTAAGATGCAAGCTGGGCTGGATGGTACGGTAATTGAATGATCATTGAATTGTCAGGTTTTGGAAACGTGGAACAAGAAGAAAGGAATCAAGTTTGAAAGCATCAAGAGTGGCTGGTTGCCTTAACACCACAATATGGTACAATAAACATATAAACATTGAAACTAAATCGAAAATTTATAAAACTGCTATTAGGCCGATAATGTCATATACTCCTGAAACCAGACCTGATACAACGACTACCAAGCGAATGATGCAGACAGCAGAAATGAGTGTTCTCAGGAAGGTTGTAGGAAAAACTTTATGGGACAGAGAAAAGAGCGAGAACATTCGCAGGACATGTGGAACACCAGATATAAATCGCGAGAGTGGGATGCCCATATTACCTGAATGGACAACTCTCGAATTGTAAAAATAGCAGGGGATAAATCTCCGTTGGATCGCCGAAGTCGAGGAAGATCTCGTAAAAGATGGAGTGATAACTTACGAATGCCAAGGGAAAGTTTTGATGATTGAACAGGTAGCAACTGCCTATTAAGAAGGAAGAAGAAGAAGAAGAAGAAGAGGAAAACAGTTGGCGAGAGTATGGAGCCCTGTGGTACTCCTGCATACACCTGATGAGATTCACTCGAATATAGTTGATGCACCATCAACTACCACCCGAATCGATCTACTGAAGAGAAAGCTGCTAATCCAACCACGCAATTTTTTGTGTTCCACCAAAATCTCTCGAAAATGGAAGATGTAGTATCATCGATCAACAGTATCGACTGATTTTTGACGGCATTGTAACCATCAGTTATTGACTATACCACTCTGATTTAGCACCACAAGAACATTTCCTTTTCCTATAACATCCTGAGAAAAACTTCGATCCAAAACACTCGTCCCAAAATATTTATAAATCTTCCAAATCACTGTTTGCAGGGAATTATTTAGAAAAAAATAAATTCTGCTGAAACAAATTTGTTTACCCTGCAACAGACGATTTATTCAGATTTACAATCCCATAATAATAAAAACATTTCGACATCGCCAGGAATAACCAGACTGATTCTATTTCCTTCCTTCTCATATTTATGTCACCGTAGTATAAAAAATCGATTTGTTAGCTGGCTCTTCTCCCGGTTTCAGATAATTCACGTCCGATAAGATAAAACTCTTCAAGGGGAAATGTATAAAGTAGTTCCTCTTCATGAATAACTTTCGATTTCGTTTTGAAAGTAAACAGTGGCACATACGAATATTGTATATCGGCGTAACCACCGTTAAATATAGCGAATATAAATAAATATTTACTTACACTTATCGCATGTTTACCGAGAGCATTTCAGGTATTTATGAAAAGGCTATTTGAGTTTTACCTACTTACACGGATTCAATTGAAATCGTCGTGGAATAATTTTCATGTTATATTGATCTTCTTTCTTGGGTAATATGGAATTTGTTTTCCTTGAAAGGGACAGTTAAAAAAAATTTTAAACTATATTTTCAATGATAAGTCCCGTAACGTAGGGCGGCATCTATCGCCGGACACTTGTACTATCTAGACAAGTAGAAACCGGTTCGTTTCCAATTACAAGTGAAGGGGGCGCGTGGGGTGTACAGCTACAGAATCACACGCCGCGTGAAGCAGAAAGGCACTGCGTCACGTAAGATCGAAGTAAGTAATTCTGGCACATTAACGCATTTGCATTTTAATGGTAGTCGAGAATAATCATGATATTTAATTGTTAAACGTAAACTGGTAGAATATTATTAGTTTTTTCACCTGGTTTTGGAAGTTATCACCTAATGTACTATATTATCTGTCCGTGAATACCGGACACTAAGTCATCCCCTAAGTATTTACGTTATTTATTCTGATAATTTAATTTTATTTAAGAGTGTAGAACAAGGGTGCTCGAACTTGAACTGCTGGCGATCTACCTCAATATTTTTAGACTATTTACGATCGACTCTGAGAGGCTGCAAGTATGTGTGATTCAGGGTTGTCGTACATGGACGATACACCCTACCTACCTACCTTCCTAGGTAGAGTGTACCGTAGCATATATAGATATTAGCTTTCCGCACAATATACACTATTTTAGTCAAGGTTTGGGTAAGGTTTAGTTAGGTTCTTCTAATATCAATGAAGAAACTAATAGTTATTCAAAATTGCGAGTTTATTGGTTGTTACAAAACAAAAGAGTTACATATGGTGTTAAACTTAACTAAGGAGTGACTTTGGATGTTGAAGCGTGGCACTGCATGTACTGAGCATACTTTTCATTAGTTGGTACTTATCCACTGATGACAAATGATCGTCAGTTAGTCGATTACGATATTTTGGCTTAATTATCGTTATTTCAGAAAATGTAGACTCGCACAAGTTGACCCACACATTGCCGCCTGTTGAAGGGCGATTTGCCTTAGATTCGGATAATTATCTTCAGATATAAAACACCAGAAATTTGTATCAGATGCTATAGCTTTGAGATGTATATCTGATATAATCTGCAACAACTCATTTTCAACAGAACTTGAGTTCATATTGAACTGACTTGCTATTTCAGTAGCTAATTCCTCAATGTTTCTACATGAATGATGCTATATTTGCCAATTTACTGCAATCATAAAAACGCATTTCGAATTGTCCCAAAATATTTGATAATTCAGCCTCATACGTTTCAGAATTCAACTAGGAATCCTTGCTTTCAAAGACGGGAAATGTTACAGATCCTTTCTTTTCAGTTGATCTTTCATAAATTGCAATTTACTTTTGAATGCGTTTACTGCGCCAATCATCTCAATAATAGTTTTTCTTTACCTTGAAGCTCCAAGGTAATGGTGTTCAAGTGCATTGTAATGTCAGTCAAAAATGCCAAATCAGTCAGCCATTTTTCGACACTCATCCGAGTGTCATCACCTCTTTCGTCTAGAAAAGCTGTTATTTCGGGCAATAATTCTTGAAACCTTTCTAATAATTTTCCACGACTCAACCACCTGACGTCCGTGTGAAGAACTAAATCAGTGTGTTCAGCTGACACCCTATCTTCCAACTGCAACTTAAAGAGCCGCCGTTGCAAGCTAAGTGCAAGGATGGAATTCTCAATTTTTGTTGCAAAGTCTATAATTTCCTCAGTGTTTAAAACTTTTGAACACAAAACTTGTTGATGGTTAAAGCAATGGAAAAATAAAATGAAGGGAAATCTTCATTAGCTCGACACAATGCCACAAAACCGTTTGTGTTTCCAGTCATTGCTTGTGCTCCATTGGTTGTAATGCACACTAATTTATATATTGGTAGCTTGTAGTTTTTTACAAAATTGAAGAAAACGTCATATATATCTTCGCCACGGGTCTTCCCTGTCAGTGGAATGATTGTCAAAAATTCTTCCTTAGCCAACATGTCATTGAATACCATCCGAATAAAAATACACAGCTGGACAGTGTCTGTCATATCGGTGGATTCGTCGAACTGTAAAGAAAAGTATGATATCATGTTTTAGTTTATCTGCCGTATCCTGACTCATGACTTCAATACGCCTTGTGACAGTCGGACGAGATAACTGAAGTTCTCTAATAGCGGACATGATTTCTGTTTTATTTTTAAAATCTCCAAATAAAGTCTCACCCGCTTCAATAAATGCTTTCTTCACAACCGATCCATCTTCGAATGGTTTCTTGTGTTCGCCAATATATAAGATATTTTAAATGACGCGATCGTAGTAGCTTGTGATTGTTTGGCTGGTTTTGTGAACATGGTTGGTTTTTTCGAATAAGATATCAAATCACGTATTTTTCATTGTCTCAATTCACTCTGTGGCGGAAAATCCTTTTCATAGTTTTTATGAACCGTTTTAAGATGTCTCTCTAAGTTACCACAATTAGGTATTGCAACTGACGCACGACAAATGAGACAAATGCACTTATCCTTCACCATACAAAAGAAAAATTCTTCCTCCAATCGTCATTAAAATGATACGTTTTAGATTTCTTCGCTACACTCATTTTGTACTATTTAATAATAAACTTTGTATCGACGTAATATTGCCTTCAAGTTACAATTCAGCCACCTTTTGCCGCTAGCAGAGTGTTATTTTATTACGTAATAAATTTTTGTAGTTTAGTTACCTAATTATTGAAAATTCTTCTCGAGATCTGCTCAAAAGGCACTCGTGATCTACTCAAAAGGCACTCGCGATCGACCGTTTGAGCACCCCTGCTGTAGAAATTTGTCCTACAGATTGCATGTTTGGCATAAGTTGGACATGCCCCAATACCGTCACAGCTATTTGCTGTTTCATTATTCACAATAACCATAGGTGCTCTTTTTTCATCCATTACCGATCTGGTCCAATAAACTTCGATATCAATTTAACCCAAATCATCATGAAAGTTACGCTCAAGACAACTGAAAACTTCTCCAGAATTTCAAGCTGATTTCATATTTTAGCTGAGTCTTTCCATTTCATAATGGCTCGATTTACAGAATATTGACTATCCATTTTTGAAGAAATATTGAATTAAAAACTGAAATACACATTCTTCACGAACGAATAATAAAGACAATTTGTTTTACTACCATATTCATAAGGCAACCGTCCTAAATCAGAAATCAGACCACTCTGTATACACGAGTAGAAAAACACGTTGGAACCGTAGATAATCCAGAAAAATCTATTAATTCTTTCTTTTCGAAATTTCTGGCAACATTGTACACAAGGCCTACTAGATGATAGTTTTCATTATCAACCAAGATTCTATTTTTGAAAATGAGAGTAACCGAGCCGATTTGCAGGCGCAACGGAAGATGGAATAATAACAAACATCTCGAGTTTGAAGAAAACGACGTCGCAATTAGGACTATTACGCTAATTGAGTAATTATTACTGAATTCTACAAACCTACTTTTTGTGTCGAATGAATACGTGAACAATGCTTATGCGAGAAATAGTGAAGCAACACTGTCGTTTTGAAATTAAATCGTGAAATTCGGCAGCATGTTTAGAGGTTCCTTCGGTAGTTTTACTTTGGGAAAAATTGTCGTGTTGAATTAAATAACATTTATTGTGTTTGTTATAATTTTGTACGTTACAGAATTTCTAATGGAAAATTTAATGTTCTATTCATACGAAATTTCGATATTCTTGAGAGTATATTTAATTACTGTGGTAAAGTATTTTTTGTATGACTCTGACTATGAAAGAAAACCATGGCACAATTTTTTTTGGAGCAAATCCTTAAAAAACTACCAATTACGGAAATTGAAAAGTATGGTCACTCGGTCAGTTTTTCTTACTCTCTTACTAGAGATTGCTGGATTCAATGTTACTGCACCCGCATAACGGCCGATGCGGCTTGGCAAAACTTGGGCTTTTGGGTGGATGAAGTGCGAAGAGGGTAATATAGAAAAGAGATTGCATGCTCTTGAAGCTGACATGGGTTAGTCGCCTTTAAGCGTAAGTTTCACATTCAGTAAATGAGGTGACTTTGTGCCACTTTTTGGGTTTTCATGTTATTACGATAATATGCCTGGCAAAAATTCGAATTCATGACTGAATACATATGGGCTACATTGTTCCCACATACATCAGAACATATGAAAACATCGAAAAATTTTCACTTTTCGAATAAAAATTTATTTTTGTGGCACAATTGCACCCCAGGATCTGGGGTGACAATGTGCCAGAACAGTTTTCTATGCATTATTCATAAAGAGAGCCCAGTGGCACATTCTCGCGCTCATCTTTCAGATGAATAAGGATAAGAGAACTCAGTAAAACTTTTTAGATGGTATGAAAAAAATTTATTTTTGAAGAAAACTCATTACAAAAATGGTGAATTCATATTTCACAAAACTTGTAGTTAATTGAGCATGAAATAGGTAATGGTGGAATTTATTAAGACAATTTCGGAGCTTTGAAGATTTCCCTTTTTAATGTACCAACTGGTTCATCGGTTTTTTTCTTTATATCCTCATAGCTATACCAAATTAAGTCTGCTTTTTCTAGCCACTTCCAATTTCCTTCATACTTCTCCATTGCTGATACCAAAACTGCATCATCTGCTGTTTCTATCACCTGGCCGAGATACAAGTGGTTTTCGTATGTGACGACAACGTAATCACCAGAATTCACTTCATTATTTTGTACATTAGTCTCGATAGGTTGCATATCTGTGTCAGAGACGTCGCTTAGTTGGGGAAAATGATAAGGACTATCATCGCTTTCTGTATAAGAGATATGCCCTATGTTTTCATCGTCGCTATCAGATTCGCCTATCAGGTTAATATTAGTCTGTCTAGAAGAAGTTGAGGGGTGATCCATGCTCATAGGAGTTTCATTGTCATTTTGAGGATTGATGTCAGACGCTGCAATACTCTTTCCTGGAGGAAAGTTAACTTTTCTTCTTCTCTTGTTAGTTCTCGTTGATGTGATGAGCTGCCTCTTTGCGTTTAGGTTTTCTATAAAGCTTTCACTGATCAGAGCTTTCACTAATCAGAGCTTTCACTTCGGGTAGAGCTTCAATAGTATGCATAGGTAATCCATTTAAAACTTTCTGCCTGTTTGAAGGAACCATACGACATTTGCGAAAACCAGCCTTGAGATTGTCTGCTGCATTTTTCTCCAGAGCAATGAAGGAAATGTTATTTTCATAGCAAAGAGCAATAACTTTACTATTAATATGAGAACTTAAGTTATCACATCACCAATCAGATTTTTTTTCCTTCTTGTTTCTTCAAAATTGGCAGCATTTGGCTGAATAAACCAATCTTCGAAACATTGAAGCCGAACCATCCTCATTTGGTTCGGTTGTAGCGTAGACTGTAGCCAATTCACCCCCTGCACTCCCAGACGTACTGGATTCAGAAGAATTCTTTATATTTTCAGGGTATTTACAGCCTCGTTTGACGAGCACTTTGGAAATTCCTGGGTCATCAACAAGGCGAGTTTCGTCGTAATTCCATATGTTCGATGGTGGAACACCTTCGAGTTCTTTTTCTAAGTTATCGAAAAACTGATTTAGCGATCTAACCTAACTTCCGCATCAATTGAAGCCCTGTTGTAAGTTATGTTTCTCGCGGTTCGATTTGAAATTTATTGTGCATGTCTCGTAACGAAAGAATCGGCCCATTCCTTTCCAGGAAGATTATTTTTGAATTTTTCAACTGTTTTGCCTTTTTTATCCAAGATACTCTTAACGATGAATAGCAATTCGGTTTTATCCACTGGAAACCCATAACTGGAAATGCTGACAATATGCGCCACGATCACAGACTCTTCCTCATCAGAAAAACAGTCTGCCCTCCAACTTTTTTTGGAGCTCTTTGCTTCAATTTATTACTGATAGTGTTTCGGTGGATCCCGTATTTTTTAGCAGCGCTTCGGATGGAAATTTTTTCGTCTTATCTCATTTAAGATTAGATAGATTGGAAAGTCTAAAAACAATTACAACATTGTCAGAGGTGGTGAATCTTGGAGATTTTTCTATTTGGGTGTTCTAAGGGGAAGAAAACCGACAAAAGCATGGCTAAAGTGTCTCGGAAAAGTTCGCAACGTTTGTTTCATGAACAGGTCATGTAGCAAAAATTCTTCTACAAGATCAAAGAACAATTACTGACGATTGCTACACAACCATTTGTTTACCGGTAGTCGTTAGTAAGCTTCGAGAAATCAACCCCGAACGGCAAATCATCCTTCATCGAATTTTTATATCATCCTGCTCTTACTTTTCCCAGAATCTGCGTGATCAAAAGTTTCAGTCTTCAGAGGAAGCTATTGATGCATTCCAAAAAGCCATTTTGAATATAGCACAAACGATTAGAATAACTGCTTCCAGAATTGTAGAAGTGTATTAATATTCGCGGAGAATACTTTGAATAAAAATAAAAAAAAAATTAAATTTAAGAACTGCTGAATTGCCAACTGATTTGAAATGCAGTATAATAGTACATGTAACTAAAGTGAATGCTCCGAAAGGTCTAGTGGATTTCAGGCCGATCAACCTACTTCCGGTATTGGAAAAGATTTTGGAAATAATAGTTTATGAACATCTCATAAAGTTCATTGAGAAAAATGATATTTTATTTCCGTTTCAGTCTGGATTCAGAAGGAATCTCTCGTGTGAGTCTGCATGCCAACTTGTTTGCACTAAATGGAAGACAGATATCGATAACGGAAATATTATTCTTGGCGTTTTTGTTGACTTGAAGAGAGCGTTTGAGACCGTTGACGGTGAAAGATTGCTGGTAAAATGTGAGAGGCTGGGCATCAGAGGGACAGTACTGAAGTGGTTAAACAGTTATCTTGCATGACCCTTTTCAAAAGACAAGGGTCATGGGAGTGTTATCACAGTGTGCGGAGGTTAGTTGTGGTATGCCACAAGGAAGTGTGTTGGGGCCGCTGCTGTTCATTTTGTATGTGAACGATTTGAATTTGTACTTGGGTGATTGTTTTCTCAGTTTGTTTGCTGATGATGCGCTGGTGTCGATAACTGATAGTAATCTAAGTGCGCGGAGTTTCGCTCTAGGAATTATGAAATTATTATGGATGATCAGGTTATTGATTTCTTCCAAGAGATGAAGTATCGAGGAATCGTATTTGACCAGCAGTTGAACTTCTCTAAACATGTTGATTGATTTTTTATGTAAGAAAATTGGAAAAAAGTAGGTTACCTAGGCAGGATTTCAAGAAAGTTATTTTTATGGTGTAGACGAGTGGTTTATAACACTATTATTGCTCCACATTTAAATTACAGCATTTCATTGCTGATTTCTTCGACGGGAGAAGACATTCGGAAGCTAGAGATAGTACAGAACAGAGCTATGAGAATACTTCTTGGATGTAGTAGGTTCACTCCTATCAGAGATATGTTGAGGAGGTTAGGTTTTCTGAGTGTGGCGCAGTTGGTTGAACAGTCAAACCTTATTCTCATTTACAAGATTACGAATGATCAAACGCCTTCATATCTAAAACAGTTTCTGGTGAAAAGGTCAAATATGATTGGTTATGATGAATGACCACATTCAGAGATTTGATTTGTCTTCAACACAAAAGTTCACCCTTGTCAGCGGTCTGCAGCGTTTCAATCGTTTGCCTTCTGATGTGAGGACATCCGCGAGTCTAAGTGTTTTCAAATCACGCCTGAGAAAGTTGTATGTTTCGGATTAGATGGGAAATCATTTATACAATATCTTCATTTGTATTATTACGTCAAAGTATTTTATGTTATTGTTTCTACCTTCAGCTACATAAACAGTCTTATTATTATTATTATAATGAAGTCCGTGAAAGCTCTCATTCTAGCTGTATATGCAAAACTTAAAAGACATCCCTCGTATCGTATATATAAGTAAGTGGTCGATTTCAGATAAAATTGAAAAACATACTGGAGAAAAAATGGCCAAATTCATTTCCGACGAAAATGTCCAACCCAGGCCACCCCTTTTATAAATCAAACGAAATGAAGGGAATAAATTTTGATGAAAAATGCTGATACCGTTCAAACAAAACGCAATAATTTTACCAATTTGTATCCGGATGAAAAGAGGAGCGCATTATTTTGCGATCGTTCATTACGAATAACGGAACTGGGTCAGATGGGACGCAGTGTATTTAGGTCACCTAGATTCTGAGCCAACACACATGTACTTACTTCAAAATAACAAACAAACTGCTCTATAAAGGATCATCTTAAGACGTATGTATGAAACGGAGTTTTTATATTTCATTCGTTATGTTGAATTTGGCAGGCGAGAAAATCAAGGATCAGGATAAAAAAAACGTATACGGTGACAGTTCAAAAATTAATGGGTCATCGCGAAAATTAGAGTTCAATTAACGGCTAGTCCGTGCCGAACTGAGCGCGATCTGAAAATATGATATGAGGGTAGTTTGATGAAGCATCTCCTTTCAAACCAATACGATTGTTTCTCCCATTTTTTATTCCTCTCAAATAATTGGTTTTCTCGAGGCCTCCAAAGGAAGAGCAATTACCTCTTCGAAACAAATCTTCTATCATCTAACCATTGTTTAGAAACATAGCCGTAGAGATTAAAATCAATGATTCAGGGTTCCAATTGCTTCCGCATCCACCGTATTCTCCCGATTTGGCCCCTCGGACTATTATCTTTTTCTGAACCTCAAAAGATGACTCATCAATAAAAAACTCAACTCAAGCGAGGAAATCCTCGACGCCACGGAAGAGTATTTTGCAGACCTTTCGAAAAATTACTTTTCGGACGGGGTCAAGAAGTTGGAAAATCGCTGGAAAAAGCGTAGCGAGCTTAAAGGGGACTACTTTGAATAAAATAAAAAAACATTTCATTACAAAGGGGTTACTCTTCACCATACCTAGTACAGTCATCCATCCATATGGGTAAAGTTAATCCTCAATAGAAATACGTAATTTCAGGGTCCATTTAACCTAACCCAAGTTCATCCAAAACACTCAACGACACAGGGATCCCTTGAGTTTCGCATTTCAGTGACCAGTTTGCTAAGAATTATGAACTCCAGCCTATCAGCCATTATTAGTCGTGTGTTCACGAATTGGCTCATAGAGCCGCGTGCACTTGGTGGCCAAATTAGATCAAACATTATCTTCAGCGATCATGTGCATTTCGCATTGAGTGGGACGGTGAACAACTAAAACTGCAGCATTATAGCCACCGAAAATCCACTTGAATATCAAAAGCAGCTGATGTGTTTCCAAGAAGTGATAGTTTGGTGAGATTTTACACCCGACATTATGGGATCATAACATAGTTTTTATACCCTAATTTAATGAAGTTGACTTGGAAGATGTTTATTTTCTACAAGACGGTGCAACTTGCCACACTAGGCTTAAGAATATCGACTGATTGCAAGATTCTTCGAAGAATTAACAAAATGTGGAATTTCAAAAACAGAAGTTTCTGTTATTGGACAGCCACTATTCAAAGTCTGAAAAACAACATCATTGCTGAGATAAATGCCATTATTGGAAGATGTAACTAATTTTGACTATCGAATCGATTATGCATAATCTTTGCAGAATTAACTTTCGTCAAGTTTTCATTTTCATATATCATTATATCAGGTCTGTTATGCCCTGCTTACTCGCTCATGCGTTGTGTTCTTATACACATCCTATGAGACAATCTGAGTGATTTTTATCACAATGTTGAGCGACAGAGCTCGGAAGGAGAATATGTTGAGACCAAGACAGGATGCCAGGATCTCCTCCTGCGGCACATCTTCCTAGATTTTAGGAAGGATCAAGAGGAAAAATTGTGAACCACGAGACCCAGTAGTAGTCAACAGGAACCTGAAGGTCCGGATAGTCTTAACGACCAGTGTCAACTGAGCTGTTAATACCTTCGTACCATATAAATGACTATAACCGGATTGCATCAACCCAGTCCTTTTTCAGAAGGGTTCGGATGTGTTGCTTCCGGTCTTGGTGAAGACACATTCCCGTGTGCTGGAAAACGGCAAGAAGAATGTTTATACTTAAAACGGAGACCAAATGATACTTCGGTAAGAGACTTTAGGCCCATCAGCTTAACGTCATTCGATCTCAAAGCTCTTGCGGGACTGATTTATAGGTGTTTAGAACTACACATTTGCACCCTAATCAACACACGTACACTGCTGGAGTATCTACAAACACATCATTGCTCTTAGCTGTTCAATTTATTGAGCAGCAGTTGGATAAGGAAGAGTTTTATAAGGCAAACGTTCCTGGACGTCGGGAAAGCTTCAATTATACCCCACCGAACGTGCTTCAGAAGGAAGTGGAGGGGCTTACTGTCTCGACTCCTCTTATGAAATGGTTCATAGAGGTTTTGAGGAGGAATAATCACCTCGACGATCGGAAACAGCACCATCACATTATGGAGGGACACATGGATGCGTAGTGTTGCCGACTGTCTGTCGCATGGCGGAAAATGGTCTGTTACGGGCGCTAGACGGTTGGGGAGTGCATATTCAAGCTCCCACGGACGACTTCTTCATTTTTAGCTAAGGAAGGGATCTACAGGCATGTACTAATACACTGAAGATTATTTTGAAAATAGTGTATTGCTGGTGTACTTCTTCGAGTCTGAGAGTTGATTCAGTAAAGACGGAACTGGTTGTTTCACGAGAAGCATGCTACTCGAAATTGAAGAATCAGTAAAGTGGTAGTACTGGATAACAAGCTTAGCTAGTCCCATTATTTTAAGCTAGAGACTGACAGGTTTTCTACTGCCCTCATGCCATGTAGGATGGCTTCAGCGGCAGGTCGGGCTTGCAGTTACAAGTGCTGATGTGTTTCTACAAAACCGTTCTGCTACCAAGATTCACCTTCTCCTTGCTGGTTTGCTGGACGAGGATGGAAAAGCAGGCGGCAAAGTTGACTCTAGAAATGCTCAGAGCACTGATGGTGAAAAGTCTTAAGGGTGCTTAAAGAAATACCCCTACTGGGGCGCTAGATGCTTTGTTAGAGGTGGAACCACTGCACCGCACAATCATTCACATGGCAGTTTTGACTGCTTATATGTGAAGAACCGTGGGCACGCTAGTAGTTGATACAGGACATACCCCGTGTGGAGTGTACTGCCGGAGAAACAGAGAGGTTTCTACCTACCATTAAACAAACTTACAACAGTTTTCCAGTCGGAAATAGTGGCGATACTTGGCAGTGCTCAAAGCCTGGCAGAACTAGGTACAACTAATGTGGAGTGGATCACGATCTGCTCCGACAGCCAAGTTGCTCTACAAGTTCTGGGCGCATAGATGATTACTTCTAAGTTGGTCTGGGAGTGCGTCAAGCAATGGTAAACAAGCATAACTGCATCCTCTGGGTACCAGGCCATACCGGAATTAGAGGAAACAAGATTGCCGATAAGTTGGCCTATCTAGGAGCTAAGAATGCTTTAATAGGATCAGGTCGGGATCTCAGCCTGTGTTATGAAGGCGAGGCGGAAGGACTGACTAGCGGAACAACGTAGGAACACATGGTTGACTGCTTAAGATTGTCGTCGTTCCAAGCTAATGCTAGATATATCACCTAATACAACCTGAACAAGGTTGGCTCTTGAAGGCAATCAACAAATACACAGCTAATGGCACAGGTAGTGACTAGGCATGGCAAGTTCAGATATCATATGTGCAAGATAGGACTAGAGAATAATCCTGAGTGCAAGGAGTGTGAGATTGGGGTCGGAACTCCAGTGTATTTGAGCACCACACCACATGTATCCGCCTTAGTAATAGCCGACTGGGTGCGGAAATGCTAGAAGTGAGTGATCTGCCGAAGATACTCCCCTGCTCGCATAGAGCCTTCTTTTTAAGCACCAGGTGTAGATAACCATGGTAGACCGCTTGATATGATCCCCACTTAACTATTTAGTTCTTGTAGACTGAAAGTACAATTATAATTGAGTGACAGAGTCCAGTTTCATTCTTTTTACGTATTTATCTACTGACGTAAGCCCAGATAAAAACCCATTTGTACTACACATCGGTATTGCGAGTGCAATAAATATTTGGAGTGCCATAAATATTATAATCCAATAAATAAAATGAATGAATATAAACTTTCAATCGAAAAAATTGTAGGCGTTGATGCTCATATCAAAATAATTTCTTAATGCTGCACAAGCTTTTTTAGGTAGAAATCGAGAGTGAAATTAATGATGAAACCACCAACTCGTGACAATAATGATACGTCAATTAATTATGTCACCGAAATCGAAAAGATCGACCCGCATCGGACCAGACAAAGCTTACGCGCTGCAATGGCTAAGTAGGCTATCCAACGAAAGTGAATCGTGAAATTGAGACTGTTATTGTTTTACTTTCGTTCGCAAAAAGTGAATCTGCAGACGTCTAGTCTGGAGAAATTACGGGGTTTCGCCATTGGTAATGGAAAGACCGAACCTCGCACTTTCTACGTTAACGCGCGACGTTGCCGATGGCTGAATTATATCGAAGGACGTGATTTGTAGCAAGGAAAGTGTAACGCTTCGATTTTCTAGTAATCTAGGCGAATTTTGTCGGGTAAAAATGGCTTTGATGTTGATTGGGGAGGTAATATCCCAGTCAAGCTAGAGATTACCGAAAAATATTGTGAATACAAAATTACAGCTAAGAAAATTCGATACAAAAATAGTTCTATACATGTTTGACCTATGACTCACAATTTCCGAACTGTGAGCTTTATAAGTTTGGATGTTGAATGGAATTGAATATCCCAGTGTACCAAATTATTTCAACAATCTTGTGGTTGCTAATGGAACTAGTGTAAACTAAAATTGGGTTGAATAGAAGTGACAATTGAAGTGTCAATTCAAGCGGGAACGAAAGCGGATGCGGATGCGGAAGTACAGATACCATGAGTAAAGTAAGGATTTAAATTTGAGTTCGGCACCTTTTTGGAGAAAGCATGCCGTCATGACAAGTGGAGGCCACAGGACAAAGAAGATGAGGGTTCATTTTCTTCATATGATGTTGAGTTTGAGGTAGATTTGCGCACATTCCAACACAACGAACCAGGTAGTATATTCGTTGTAGACATGAGGCTACTAAGTAATTTCACTTTGAAATAGAGATACTTCAGGGAAGAAATATAAAGAGACCAACGAATGTGGAATGAATCAAATGGGGATCCGCTTGTTCTTAATCGTCAACAAAAAGTTGCGGGAGTATAACGATGAGATCAGGAAATATCTGGAGTTACAGGTCATTATCAGTGATCGACTATACGGTTTCCGTAGACAACGAAATGAACTAGTGATCTCCTTGAATACGTAACGCATTTGTGGACATCAAAAATCGAAAGGAATGACGAATCAAGAGCCATTGCTCTTGATATATCAAAAGCCTTCGACAGGGTTTGGCATACATCCTTGATAATCGCATATAGATATCCAAAAAACCTACGTGGTTGGATTAGTAGCTTTCTCTTCAGTAGATCAATTAAAATGGTAATTGATGGTGTAACGAGTGAATATTTTCAGGTTAATGCAGGAGTACCGGGTGCTCCCTACTCTCGCCAACTCTGTTTCTGTAGCAGATTAATGATCTGATCCATATAGCAGAGCTATTCCACCAATCTACCTCTATACTTCTTCCATGGCGTCATTGTTACAGAAATCATTCATGCAGGAATGGATCTCTACATCCCTCATTCCATGAAAAGAACAACAGCACAAAATCCATGGTTCAACAAAGACTGCGAAAGAGCCTCTGCAACCAAGAGTAGAGCTTACAAGTCATGGAAGATAAATCCAACAGAGGAAACAAGAATAACCTTCGTACGAATACGGAAAGTATGCAACCTGACAACTGCAAGAGCAAAGGTCAATTTCAACTAAGGGGTAACTAATAAACTCCTTGAACAGGCAAGCGGGACTACACAATTCTGGTCTATAGCGAAGACTGTCAGTGCCGATTTCTGCAAATCTGCGTTTCCGCCTCTTGTTAGAGAAGACGGAAGTGTAGCATCATCTCCGAAAGAGAAAGCCGATCTCTTTGCTCTCTTGTTCTCAAAGAATTCTGTGCTGGATTCATCTAACGCAATACCACCAAACATTCCACCTACAAATTCTTCCATAGCAGAAATCAAGTTCAGAGTCCGCACTGTGAGACGGGCTCTCGAGCAGCTGAACTGCAAGAAGGCAGTTGGACTAGACGAAATACCGCCAATCGTCCTGAGAAAGTGTGCTCCCGAACTGGCACCCATTCTTAACCGTCTGTTTCAGATTTCTTATGGAAGCCAGACTTTTCCGAGCAGCTGGATGATAGCGAGAATTCAACCGATCCCAAAAAAAGGAAAGAAGTCCTTACCCAAAAACTACCGCCCTGTTGCACTTCTTCCCATTATGTCCAAAGTGATGGAGAGAGTCATAAATGATGAACTCATCAAATATCTTGAGTTGAGGGAATTATTAATGGCAGTATGGTTTTCGCAGGCAAAGATCGACAGGAGATCTACTCGCCTTCGTCACTCATGTCTGTACATCAACGATGGAAAAACATGGGGAATCTAGAGCAATAGCCCTCGACATCTCTAAAGCCTTCGATAGGGTTTGGCATGCAGCCTTGTTGAATAAACTTGCTGCATATGGGCTTCTTGGGGTTGCATAAGTAACTTTCTTTCAAATAGATCAATACAAGTTGTGGTCGACGGTATAACATCTGATTGTTTCCAGTTGGAAGAAGGAGTACCTCAGGGATCCACTCTTTCGCCAACCTTGTTTCTGTTGCAGATAAACGATCTTCTGTCATCTACAAAGAACAAGATCTTCGGTTTTGCAGACGATTGTACCCTGGTTTCGTCTTTCAGTAGTCTGCGGGTGGTTACAGCTGATATCAACAAATTAATAACTTAAACTCTGACTACAGAGGTTATCTGAGTGGGGTCAGTTGAATCTGTTGAGCTTCAACGAACAATACGCAAGCAACTACGTTTTCTAGAAGAGTCCCCGCTGGAGAACCTCCTCTAATGATGCAAGGCCAACAAATAGCATCCAAATATTCGATGCATCATAACTGTCAACTCCATGTTTTGCTAGCATGAACATGAATCAGCGATAGCTAAGTCGGCATCAGCTAAACTTAGTTTTCTTTTCAGAGCCAAGCGATACTTCACGTCATCTCAGCTGTTGCTTCTATATAAGGCGCAAATTCGACATGCTTTGGAATATTGTTCCCATGTATATAGATCTGCGCCCAAATATTCGTTGCGGATGTTGGATAGTGTGCGAAAACGGACTGTGCGCCTCATCGACCATTCGGAGATCACCCGCGATCTCCAACCGCTGGCGTTCAGAAGACAATAGCTCTAGCATAACAGGTGTCGCCTACCAAGAGTTAAAATAAAAAAAATTTGGATTTTTTTGAGAGAATAACATTAAATTATTGATCATATATTATTGACACTTTCATACTAGAGGTATGAACGTCAGTTAGTTTTCTGATCAGTCAGATGTGTTCTACTGTGTTTCCGAGTGATACTACTCTGGATTCTCTGGTTCTGCTCATCGTTATATTCAATGTTTCAAATGCTGGCGAAAAATGGATTTATATCATAGTGTTTTTGTCGTATACAGTCTTTTTTTGAGTTTAATTCATCATGTGATCTTATCAAGTTGGAGTTGTTCTGAGTCACCAGATGTCGTTACTACTTCATGAAATGTAGTAATTAAATCATAAACATCTGATGAAGGGTATGACTGATGGAAAGCTCAGTTGAGAACAGAATAATAGAAGTTGAAACGTTCATCCAATTTTCCCCTCAAGTACCGATTCTGTTTAAATTACGTTCCGATCGAATTTCCTTCACAAAAATTGTTAGAACCGAAGTCAAAACAGATTTCAAAGAGCATGCGGAACTTCCGCACTTTGCGAAACAGAAACAGAATTATGTTTTTATTGTGTGATTCCTTTGGGAAATTTTTCAATGAACAAATTAAAACTAACGAAGTTCCCTACAAAAATGATATACTCATAAACTTAACAGCACTACACAAATTCTGATTAGTTGAAATCATTCATGAAATAATTCAAAATTAATGCTGCAAGAGTTTTCCACTGAATTGAATTTGAAACGAACCAATTTCTGTTAAAATGCCTTTGTGGCTTCCTAACTAAGAAGGCGGAAGAATACTTGATAACAGCGAGAGAATTATGTAGCAAACGTTAAGAATTTGATAAATAACTTTCTATTAGAAGAATTTCAAGTACACATAGCATTTCAGCTGGCCGAACAAGAGAAAACTAAAGAAAACTTATATACCCAAAATGATGGTGAAGACACTACACAGCATACTAAAATAGCTGTAACGAAATGTACACCATATAAAACATTACATCCGGCTGTCTTTATTGTCACTGAGAGCATCTATAAAGGTACGCTGCTATGATAACAGCTATTTGAGGCCCAAGCAAAAAGATTAGGGTTCTAGCAGAAACCTAGAAAAAACTGGAAAAATTCGTCACACACAGCTACACTAGATATCTTCAACATCTTAAAAGTATAAGTACATGCGAGATTATCGAATCTTGGTAGGAAATATATGTCGCTGTCAATGATCGTAGCAGCGCCAGGTCTGGGTTAATACCCAGATGAACGATTGATTGAGATCACCGCGCTCAATTATTGGTATCTTCTTTTTGACTAAAAACATTACCAAGAACAAAAATTCAACCACCCGATGCTGCCAGAGAGGCAAATACTGAACTGATAAAATACATCAATCTCATGTCCACTAGGGAAACAGATATGCTGATAAGAACAGCATGAACTAATATCTTAAGGTGGCTCCAGAAATAGAAATCCAGAGGTATCAAGTCAGAAGACCTAGAAGGCCATGGTCCTCCTCTATCTAACCGTCAATGAGGATAGATTGTATACAAATGTTTTTTACCCATAACCTAAACTGCAGTGCATAAACCACATCACCTGCCAACTTGCCAGTGGAACATCCTCACAATTTCTGGCAAGTTATTTTCCAAATAATTATCACCATTTAATCAAGGTGGCAACACAAATGAACCAACGAAACAACAACAACATATCCGACCCAGATATTTATTTGGAACCATTATCCTGCTAATAAATTTCACGAGTGTATTTTCAGTTTATCTGTGTTTCTGTCTGTAGCTTCGTAGCACCGAAACTGATGAGCAGAATTGAGTACGGTTTTCTGTATCTAGAAGAATCTGTTATCGTGAAGGTCCATAGTTTCATGATTGTTCTGGAAAATCAAGGTTATGGAAAGAAACCGCCATTTTGTAAGGAATAAAATATCTGCAGATTTGCGATTCTTTTGACATAAGTATCAAAAGAAATATCTCGTTATCGCGAAGGTTCTTAGATAACACATGACTCAAAAAGCCCCGGGACAAATTATGGAAAAATGGAATGCGCTATTGTTTCAGGTACTACCAATCTGTAAAATAAACTTGCCAAAATTTCATGGCATTTGGTTCAGTGATTTTCGAGATATTCTGAAGCAGAAAGATAAGTGATTTCCTTTCATAGGTCTTAACACTCTTAGGCAACTCCTTGTTCCTGCCACTGGTAACGTCTGCTTCAAGAAACTTATATCAATGTTTGCAGAGTCCGTCACTGAAGTTATTCTTGCAGACATGGACCTCTACATACAAAGAATAATCTCAGAAAAGCTTTGGTTCATTAAAAACTGCCAAAAAGCTGCCACAGTTAAGAACTGAACTTTTCGAACTGGAAGAAAGATCCATTGCTCCTGATATCTCAAAGGCCTTCGAAAGAGGTCTGGCACGCAATCTTAATGAATGAACTAATCGCAAAACGACCTCCTGAAAAATTGCGTGGTTGGATTAGTAGCTTTATCTTCAGTAGATTGAATCAGGTGGTAGTTGATGGTGTAACGGGTGAATCTTTTTAAGATAATGAAGGTATACCCCAGGGTTCCATACTCTCACCATCTCTTTTACTGTTGTAGTTGTTGAGTGAGGCCGGTTGAACTTGGTTGAACGTTCTCCAGAAGAGTCACTGCTGAACAACCTCTCTTAATCATGCAAGGACATCAAATTTCTTACATCTACTCGGCATCAGAGTCAACACCGGAGTTTTCTGGAATTACCAATTTTCCAGTCATTGCCAAATTTCCTTTTGCTTAACTATGCGCAGGTACGATTTGTGATGGACTCCGCACCCAAACGTTAGTATCAAAAGAAAGATCTCGTTATTGCGAAGGTTCTTAGATAACACATGACTCAAAAAGCCCCGGGACAAATGATGGAAAAATGGAATTCGCTATTGTATCAGGTACTACCAATCTGTAAAATAAACTTGCCAAAATTTCATGGCATTTGGTTCAGTAATTTTCGAGATATTCTGAAGCAGAAAGATAAGTGATTTCCTTTCATAGGTCTTAACACTCTTAGGCAACTCCTTGTTCCTGCCACTGGTAACGTCTGCTTCAAGAACCTTATATCAATGTTCGCAAAGTCCGTCACTGAAGTTTTTCTTGCAGACATGGCACTGAGAGAACATCTAGAAAGGTACACTGCTATGGTAACAGCTATTTGAGGCCCAAGCAAAAAGATTAGGGTTCTAACAGAAAAAACTGGTTAAATTCGTCACACACAGCTACACTAGATATCTTCAACAAGTATAAGTACATGTGAGATTATCGAATCTTGGTAGGAAATATATGTCGCTGTCAATAATCGAAGCAGCGCCAGGTCTGGGTTAATACCCAGATGAACGATTGATTGGGATCACCGCGATCAATTATTGGTATCGTCTTTGTGACTAAAAACATTACCAAGAACAAAAATTTAACCACCCGATGCTGCCAGAGAGGCAAATACTGAACTGATAAAATACATCAATCTCATGTCCACCAGAGAAAACATTTTTGTGCACTTTTTTCCATCATACGCTGGTGTATCATTTCGTCCTTAGATTCTGAACAGTGCTACTAGCAATTCTAGACTCAATTCTCACCAATTTGGTACCAACTTGGATTGTCAATCACTTTCTCTCTCTTCTTCTATTCCTTCAAACTCAGTGAAACCAATGTTCACTGTTACTAACTTTGATGCGTCTACCGACTCAAGACATACTGGTGCGACCTCTTCCAGTGTTAAGAAGCATTCTTGCTTGCGTTGAATCTCAACAGGTTCAACTGAACCCACTCAGATATCCTCTGTAAGTCAGAGCATAAATATTTTCATACAAAAAGCTTTGTGCAGGATAAGTACCACGTTCACTGGTTCTTGATACCGAATGCACGACAAAGGACGTTTTTATCTATGATGGAGCACAATCAGCAGGATTCTTAAATTCTAAACAAAACTTGCATATTTCATTGATCGTCTATGTCAAAGGAGTATTTAGAACAGTGCTTCTTGAAAATGTGACAAACAAACTACCAAGATTAGGGTGCAAAACATTGTTGCACCATACACAAGTGGATAAGTTTCAATAACAACATTAGGGCCTTGTATTTGTACCCCATCCTTCCCATTCATCCAGATTTGTCTACGTGCGAATTCTCTCGATCGTACTCTTCTGCTGAAGCATATATGAAGACAGATATTCTCCCGAATTTCTTGCGAAACTATAGACCAGAAAACGATAGCGATCGTCTTACATCAAGTAACATTTATTCACGGTGGAATCGGACAGAAACGGCACCGCCGCCATCCGTAGTGCGTGATGTCATAACCGCACAGTTGCCGAAGAGCTGCGTGCCATTTAAGCGTTCCAACTTGTGTAACCGCATTATACGTCGAACTGACACCATTCCCATTCTTCGGCCGGCTACCCGCCACCCGTCAAGATGCAATGCTCGGCCGCAACTCGTGCAAACGGGCCCCCACGGGCCCCTCTCTTGTTTCTTTTTCGTCAAACTGAGAGCTACCATTACGAACAATACTGAAAGAAAACTAGTCCAAGATCAAGTTAATTCTTTAAGTGACTTACTGAAGCAGAACGCGATGACGATCGCGGTAATCGCAACAGTAGGCAACAAGAAATTTATATATTTGTTACAGAAATTAGAATATTTATGTGTTGATACTTGACTTGAGTAATATTTAACTATTTCATTTCTTCTTTTTTACGGCTTATTATACCCAGGTGTCCCAGAATAAGGTGACAATAACTTGGGATTCTATATATCTCTCCAAAATAATACCACAACTTTATTAAATTTTCTTTGGGTCAGATCCACTCCCAAATTTGAGGAAAAAATTGTTTTTATTCGATAAAACATTTTCCGTTCAACAGATTTCAATGAAACTGTGGAAATCCTTATAGCAAATAAAACTCTATAATACAGCGTTTTTCGTTCTTCACTACCGTAAACCACCCCTAAAGTTCATAAGCCTCTATTCTTGAATTGCCATAAATAGTTCTAAATCTCATGAAATGTTCCATTTCTCTGAACTTCTTCCGAAAAACAGGTAGCGTAAATACATGAAACGCCTTCTGCCTCAAGTTTTTGACTTCTGAAACTTCACACTCACCCCATGAGACTTATTCCAAGTTTCAAAAAAGGATTAGCTCTATTTTCTTATGTAAAATAACAAAAATTGCAGTATTTACATTTGAAGCTCAAAGAGGGAATCTCCAACTTTTTGAGCTCTCAACAAGAGATGTCTGCATTTAGAAATAGCTTTCGTGATTATGCTCTCTTTCATTTGTATAATATATTGTTCTTTCTAGCAAATTGTGATAAGAACAGCATGAACTGATATCTTAAGGTGGCTCCAGAAATAGAAATCCAGAGGTATCAAGTCAGAAGACCTAGAAGGCCATGGTCCTCCTTTATCTAACCGTCAATGAGGATAGATTGTATACAAATGTTTTCTAACCCAAAACCTAAACTGCAGTGCGTAAACCACATCACCTGCCAACTTGCCAGTGGAACATCCTCCACAATTTCTGGCAAGTTATTTTCCAAATAATTATCACCATTTAATCAAGGTGGCATACACAAATGAACCAACGAAACAACAACAACTTATCCGACCCAGATATTTATTTGGAACCATTATCCTGCTAATAAAACGAGTGTATTTTCAGTGTATCTGTGTTTCTGTCTGTAGCTTCGTAGTACCGAAACTGATGAGCAGAATTGAGTACGGTTTTCTGTATCTAGAAGAATCTGTTATCGTGAAGGTCCATAGTTTCATGATTGTTCTAAAAAATCAAGGTGATGGAAAGAAACCGCCATTTTGTAAAGAATGAAATATCTGCAGATTTGCGATTCTTTTGACATAAGTATCAAAAGAAAGATCTCGTTATCGCGAAGGTTCTTAGATAACACATGACTCAAAAAGCCCCGGGACAAATTATGGAAAAATGGAATGCGCTATTGTTTTTATTCGATAAAACATTTTCCGTTCAACAGATTTCAATGAAACCGTGGAAATCCTTATAGCAAATAAAACTCTATAATACAGCGTTTTTCGTTCTTCACTACCGTAAACCACCCCTAAAGTTCATAAGCCCCTATTCTCGAATTGCCATAAATAGTTCTAAATCTCATGAAATGTTCCATTTCTCTGAACTTCTTCCGAAAAACAGGTAGCGTAAATACATGAAACGCCTTCTGCCTCAAGTTTTCGACTTATGAAACTTCACACTCACCCCATGAGACTTATTCCAAGTTTCAAAAAAGGATTAGCTCTATTTTCTTATGTAATGTTTCAGCATCAAAACAAACAAAAATTACAGTATTCGCATTTGAAGCTCAAAGAGCGAATCTCCAACTTTTTTGAGCTCTCAACAAGAGATGTCTGCATTTAGAAATAGTTTTCGTGATTATGCTCTTTCATTTGTATAATATATTGTTCTTTCTAGCAAATTGTGATAAGAACAGCATGAACTAATATCTTAAGGTGGCTCCAGAAATAGAAATCCAGAGGTATCAAGTCAGAAGACCTAGAAGCCCATGGTCCTCCTCTATCTAACCGTCAATGAGGATAGATTGTATACAAATGTTTTCTAACCCATAACCTAAACTGCAGTGCATAAACCACATCACCTGCCAACTTGCCAGTGGAACATCCTCCACAATTTCTGGCAAGTTATTTTCCAAATAATTATCACCATTTAATCAAGGTGGCAACACAAATGAACCAACGAAACAACAACAACATATCCGACCCAGATATTTATTTGGAACCATTATCCTGCTAATAAGTTTCACGAGTGTATTTTCAGTGTATCTGTGTTTCTGTCTGTAGCTTCGTAGTACCGAAACTGATGAGCAGAATTGAGTACGGTTTTCTGTATCTAGAAGAATCTGTTATCGTGAAGGTCCATAGTTTCATGATTGTTCTGAAAAATCAAGGTGATGGAAAGAAACCGCCATTTTGTAAAGAATAAAATATCTGCAGATTTGCGATTCTTTTGACATAAGTATCAAAAGAAAGATCTCGTTATCGCGAAGGTTCTTAGATAACACATGACTCAAATAGCCCTGGGACAAATTATGGAAAATGGAATACGCTATTGTTTCAGGTACTACCAATCTGTAAAATAAACTTGCCAAAATTTCATGGCATTTGGTTCAGTAATTTTCGAGATATTCTGAAGCAGAAAGATAAGTGATTTCCTTTCATAGGTCTTAACACTCCTAGGCAACTCCTTGTTCCTGCCACTGGTAACGTCTGCTTCAAGAAACTTATATCAATGTTTGCAGAGTCCGTCACTGAAGTTATTCTTGCAGACATGGACCTCTACACACAAAAAATAATCCCAGAAAAGCTTTGGTTCATTAAAAACTGCCAAAAAGCTGCCACAGTTAAGAACTGAACTTTTCGAACTGGAAGAAAGATCCATTGCTCCTGATATCTCAAAGGCCTTCGAAAGAGGTCTGGCACGCAACCTTAATGAATGAACTAATCGCAAAACGACCTCCTGAAAAATTGCGTGGTTGGATTAGTAGCTTTATCTTCAGTAGATTGATTCAGGTGGTAGTTGATGGTGTAACGGGTGAATCTTTTTAAGATAATGAAGGTATACCCCAGGGTTCCATACTCTCACCATCTCTTTTATTGTTGTAATTGTTGAGTGAGGCCGGTTGAACTTGGTTGAACATTCTCCAGAAGAGTCACTGCTGGAGAACCTCTCTTAATCATGCAAGGACATCAAATTTCTTACATCTACTCGGCATCACAGTCAACACCGGAGTTTTCTGGAATTACCAATTTTCCAGTCATTGCCAAATTTCCTTCTGCTTAACTATGCGCAGGTGCGATTTGTGAGGACTCCGCACCCAAACGTTTGGGTGCGTGATCTTCAGCCTCTCGCTCGAAGGCGGTAGGTTACTGATCATTTTCTTTTTTACAGACGCTTCCATGGTAAATGCCCAACTTTCAACGCCACCCTCTTTATAAAAATTCTCTTGTTCACAGGTCTAGTGAGCTGTGGAACTATAACTTACAATTTGGCCCTCTTCAAGAAATTGATATTAAATCATCTTAGGCGGCATGACAGACATCGCCTCCACTTATAAGTTGAGAATAAAAAACAGAAAGAGAAAATATCAAAGAAATGTTGAAAATTGTTCTGGGTGATGGCAGAATGAAATTGCAGGAGTTAGTTGACGTCCTAAAATTATCATATTCAACATTTCACCCGCACATTTAGACATGTTTGCTCAAAGTGGAACAGAAACAACAACGAATTGACGAATCTAAACGTTGTTTAGAGTTTTTAAGAAATGATTTTTTGCGAGATATGTGACTTTGTATGAAACATGCATCCAACAATATACGCCAGAGTCGAAAATACCCTCTGCTGAGTAGAGAGCAGAGGGTGAAAGCTTTTCAAAACGTCCAAAAACACAATAATCGGCTGGCAAGGTTACGACATCTGTATTTTGAGATAAGCATACAATACTGTTCATCGACTATCTGAAGAAGAATTACTTGACCGATTAAGTGACAAAATTGAGCTCAAACAACCTTATATGGCAAAGAGAAAAAAACATTGTTTTATCAAGACATTGCACGAATGCACAAGTCGGTAAAAACCATGGCAAAAACGATTTACGCTTAGAATTGTCGCCACACCCACACTATCATCCAGATATGGCACCCCTGCGATTACTGGCTCTATGCTGATTTGAGGAAGATGCTCTAGTGAAAGAGATTCGACTCGGACAAAGATGTTATTGCCGAAACTAACGACTATTTGTAGGCCAAAGATACAAGAAAGGCATCTAAATGTTAGAGAAGCGTTATAATAATTGTACCATTGTAAAGGAAAAGTATACAGATGAATGAACCTACCTTCAAAAGAATTCGCTTCGAAATAAAAATTGATTTGTTTTGCCTTTTTTTGAATAATCTTGAAGATAGCCAAAATAATCAAGGTGGCTCGTTGGAGTTTGAGTAAAAAAATGATTTTTTACAGAAAAGGTCATTCAAAATTTTCTTCACTCATACACCGTAGTAAAGAGGTGTCGAAGGGCTTTGCTCTATTCAATTTCACCCCAGGACAATCCAAGAACCCCTCAACAGCTCATCCAAGCCGCCACAGTGTGGCAGAATATCACCACAGGAGGTCGAAAACCTAATCCAAAGCATAATCAGATGGATTCAGGCTTGTATTAGGGCAAGAAGAGGTAATACAAGCTACTGAGGCCCAGAGCAAGACACCTACCTCGTGAGAAAACAATTTTCAATTTTTTACTACATGCGGAAAAGGTCTTATGAGACGACCCAGAACCGGGGTCAATTTTTTTTTGTTAATTTGCTGAAACTATTCATATATTTCTTGGTTTTTATCTAATTGAATTTTATTATCAATTGTGATAACTGTATTTTGTAGATCTACCTGCATAACATTTCATATTGTTCATCTGAATTCATAATTACAGTGAAAAGACGGTCATTTGCCAGAATGATTCAATAATTTTATTTTAAATTCTCAATATAGTAAAATATTACGTATCTTTAAAGCAGCTTAAAATCACCCAAACGCGTAAATATCGAGGCGAAGGAATTTATCTAAACTCAGATAAGAAATCCAGCGAAAACAATATTCGACTTTAAAATCCAAGGAAATTAAGCACCCTTTCGTATATTCACGATTCCACACATCTGGTATTTTCTAAAACAGCAATTCCCATGACGCGACGAAGGAACGCGTTTGTAAGAGACTATGTAACAGGTACTTGAGTACCAAGGGCAGAGGGAAGTGAGGGTGTAAGGGCTGCTGGGTCACGCATATATAAGTATCACGATCGCGACGTAAGGGATCATTGATTATGATTATAATTGAGCTATTTTTCGTCAGATGTGCAGTTACTCTTATAATTCAGTTATTTAGTTTTCGAAGCTCAGTGAATTTACTCATTCGTGTGAATCGGAATTAAATTTAAGTTAATTAATCGTGCATAACATGAGTCCAGAAGAATGGAAGACGCAGATTGTTCCTCTCCGAGAAGCCGGACAGGGGAAGAAGAAGCACTGTTCCCGCTGTGTCCCACAGGTGATTACTTTCTGAATTTCTTTTAATATTTAATTTTCACGAATTTCTTGAAGTATATGCTACGTAATTTCTGAACGCACTAAGGGCGAGTTGAAATAATCATTTCTCAAATTCCAAATTATTTTCACATATTCTTTTCTTCTTGGCAAGTGATCTATTTGAACTACACTGACATTTCTAATATTTATTTTGAAGAGTTATTTTCATAGACTTATTTAAAACGTTTGCTTTCGTAACTAGGTAGAATTTGAAATGTACTGAATTTATTTTATATTGATTTCTTGAGTTGTTTTAACTTGACACATTATTTGGAATTATACTCAGATTCTTTAGTATTGATTTCAACATTTGTTTATCAAACTGGCAACATTATTGAAACGTAATTAAGCTATTGTGTACTGATTCCACTAACTTGATAACTATTTTAATTTGAAATGTCACGAAGTTTAATATTGATGTGAAACTTTACTTTTATAACTCCGGAAATTGATCTCATTGAAATGTTACTGAACCATTTTGCCAATCGAAATCTTTTGTTATAATCTGATGGATGATACACTTGAATGTGAGAACATTTAATATCGATTCTTATCTTTGCTTCTATAATGCGCCAATAATCTATTTGAAATATCATAATCCTTTTATTCGGTATTTCTATCTAGCTCATTTTATAACTTAGTAGAACATACTTAAACTGTAACGAATATGTTTATATTTCATAGTACCCAACTATGGGGATGATCTTACTTTCAAATTATTGATTTGATGTCCGATACTCTTAAGCTCAATAAGGGAACTTTCCCTGCCTTCAGGTGTAATGATCACCTACGAATAATATCATAACTCATTAGTATAAATAAATGGCTTTAGGGACGATACGCATGTATGGACCCACAGACATTGAGGCTTGTATGTTGTCGGTATGAAAATTTTGAAGAATGTCTGCGTTGGTGGGATGTATGTGACGTCTGTGGTACATACAGGTGTGTAATCAGAGGGCATGATTCCCTGGTTGGCAAATCCGCGATATGGGAATAGAATATGATCCGCAGTCAGTGACATAATAAAATAATAATAAAACTGCCCGTTGGCGCTCAGTTGAGCAAAAAGAATCACGTATGGCTTTACGGGCTTACCTCTAGTTCCATATATAACGTTTTAATACTATACGAATTACTGAATTCGATTAAAAATACGCGAGCGAATTAACGCTTGCAAGTTGTCAGCTTTGGACGTGTTCCTTAGAATTTTAAAGGCAAATCTTCCAGAGTTTGGAGTATCAGGGCAACGACCTCTTCAGAAAACATGATATCATATTACCAAAACCCTTAAATCGGGTCAGTTACCACTCATAAGATGGGTAAGGGCCGGTTAGGCCTGCCTATAATAATCTCATATCCGAATTCCATCCAGAATATGGATGAGGACTGATTAAGCATGTGTATAACAATCAAATATTCCAACTTCCACTCGTAATATGGGTGAGGACCAATTAGGTCTGTTTATAATAATTAAATATTCCAACTACCACTCGTAATATGGGTGAGGACCGATTAGGTCTGTATGTAATAATCTACTGTATCAACTTCCACTCAAAATATGAGTGAGGGCAAATGGAGCCTTATCGAAATTATCTGAGGTTTCATTAAATTCATTAAAAGACGCCAGAGAATGCAAGGATAAGCATTTAATACAAATGCTACAAAGATCAAACAGATATTGTTACCGAATCTGTTTTTGATTTTCTAATTTCCTTACCTATGGTTTAAGCGACGAAGAATTGGTCGTATCACATCAAACCTTACATAAAAGAACTTGAGTAGGTTACTACAGATACACAACACAACAAAGAAAGGGGTTCATTTTATAAAAAGAACTTCAAGGCAAGTTCAGATACTAGACGATCACATGGATTTTCATTTGACCGATTTCAGTCGGTCTCAGGTGTAATTAATATGGGGAAGAAAATAAGATAATTCAGGTATTGCAATTTACGTAAAAGCGATGCATTTTGCATCGTCTTTCACAGACCGGTGTTGGGGGTGTTTCACTTATTTTCTTTCATTTGTTTCTTTCTTAAAATGAAACTTTATTTATTTATTTTTACTGAAATATCTCAAAAAGGAGTGTGTACGTCAAAAGAAGTCCCTCAAACAATAGTATTAGACGTAACAAATTATTCCAATCACTTTGTGATACGAAATATACAGGGGGTAGCTCGTTTGAGATAGAATACACTGTATTTCATGTTGCCTATGATGTTAAGATTCTTTCGATGTGTTTATATATAGATTGTTAGCGTGCATTTTTTTTCGCAAAACCGCAACAACCGAATGACGGATTGTAAATAAATTTCGAAACTGGCACATCGAAGATCTACCGCTGTTAGGTCAATGAGTAATTTCTAATTATAAAATAATCGCGCAATTAAAACGGCCTATAATTAAATAGCTGGATACAATGTTGCGTTTCATTAAAAGACTTGTCTTCCTATGAAATATTGAAATATCTTCGGCCGACAACAAAACACTGATTGGTCCTGTGAACATTCGTGTCAAGGATGGTATTCAAATTCAGTTTCGTTGAATGTTTAGTTTACTCGGTGAAATAATCAGTTTTATTTCGTTTGGTACTTTTTTATTCAATTGTGATTGACGCTGGATTTCGTGAGAAACTTTTCATTAATTGTATTTTACATGTTTTTGTTGGCTTTTTCGTACACGTGGATAATTAATGCAAATAGTGATTTTTATCAGAACGCACTGATGTTGTTCTATGTAAGGCTCGTGATAATGCATTTCAATGAAGTATTTCTTCATACGTATAAATGGTTGTGGAATGGCCAAGTCATTATTAATTTTCGGAGCATTAATAGCATTGATAAATACACTGTGACAAAAAGGTATCCGGAAAGACTATAGCGGGATAAGATGGTCTACGAACGAATCGTTACAGCAGGTATCACATTCGATAAAAGAGGTAAAAAGATGCCTACAAAAAAAATTTCAGCCCTCTAGGGGCTCTACAGTCGATATTATAGGTTATGTTCTCTTTTTCGTAAATATTTTTTTACGGGCACAGTTTCGATAAAAAAAAATCTAAAAAAATTCATGGAGGTTCATCTTTTGGTCATAAACAACCATGATTTTTTCGAATTTTCCCGATCAAATATTCGCATAAAAAAAAAGTCTAGGGAACACTTCCAATATCTTTAAAAAATGAATTTGATGATTCGAACTTATAGAAATCTTTCGGTTTTTGTTAGCATGTATTGTATATAATGTATTCTCAAGAAAACAAAATAATATTTGACTTCTCCAAAGCACCTATTATAAAAAAAAATTTGAAATTTGAAAATGACGAAATTTGGTAAAACACAAAAAAAAATCCTGAACTAATATTTTCGAAACGATATGGAAGCACTTATATTTTTCAGTACCCTCTGTTATTAATGACACTTCAGCATCGTCGCGGCATGCTCAATATTAAATTGTCTTTTACATTTTCGCCTAAGTCATTCCAAGCCCCCTGAACTGCTAATCGAAGCTCCTGTTCATGATGGAAGACGCTTTGACGCAGGAGGTTTCTTTTTAGGGTGTCCCACACATGCCCGATGGGATTCAGATCTGGGGAGCAGGATGGCCACGGTAGAAAATCGATATCATTCTCTTCAAGAACGTTCAAGACAACTCTTTCACGATGAGGAGGGGCATTATCTTGTTGGAAGAGTGGATTTTGACCCATTGTTTGGAGATTCGGTACCACTACAGGTAAAAATTTCTCATTTGCGTAAGAATTTCCCGTGAGGTTGTTCTGTATGAAAACGAGGTCAGTTCTTAGACCAAGGCGTATACCTCCCAAAACATCACTGATCCGCCTTCCTGTCTAACAACTTCTGGAGCATGCTGGAGACGGTTTTGCTTTCCAGGTTCCCTCCATATTCGAATTCTTCCCGAATCGGGATAATAATTAAATCTAGATTCATCACTGAAGAGAACTGTGGCCCACCCCTCTTTGGATTGCAACGCCCGCTTAGGGAATTGATATTTCAGGCAAGTATTGTACCCCCTTGAAACCTAAATTGACCTGTTTTTGCGTTTTGATCAGAATTGAAGCACCTTGTATAAAGATAACTCATAGCACGTTGCAACTTGTGAACGCCTTGAAAGATTACATAATTAATAATGATTCACTTCGTTCACGTTGTCCAGATCTATATCCTATCGAATACGCCTGAGATTCACTGAAAGAGCACTTCGTGACCATCAACTTCAGCCAGAAAAGCAATTGACAGAGGTATTTCCACTACTATGGGGTCAAATTCTGCATGTAAACATAGACACCCTCATTCAGTATGCCAGACAAATTTACAGCTGGTACTACAGTAAGGGATAGAATTACCTTATTTTAATCATTTCCTTAGAATTTCTCCCTCTATGTCATCACGATAGTATTCATATACTACTAGGCAACTATTTCAATGAATAGTATTCAGTCCATTCGTAAGCATATTTCAATATTAACTCCTATTCAATAACTAGACGTAATCCGAATGGAACATTATGAAAGGATATTCGAACTGAATAAATTTACGCTTTATAAATAAAACATCATGTACACATCATTCGGCAGACGGAATTCATAATGAAGCACCGTTCGATATTGCTGCCATAATCATCGTTAGAATTCAAAATTCTCTGCTAAAAACGACCGTAGTAAAATAACCAATCCTTAAATAAAGCGCAAAAAATTGATTCGACATTCATGTTACAATCTTTGTCACAGAGTATTGAGATTCACTGAGTGCGGAATTTGAATGTAAAAAATTCAGTAAAACATCAAACAATATTTTTTATGAAATTTCACTAGATACGTCGATTTTCATTCTTAGTTATGTTTGGAAGACATTTTCTTTAACACGTTTTTAAATGACATGATGTCATGTTCTGAATAACGTAAATTTCAGAATAAATAAAAATTAACGCATTAATCGCCGTGAGATTACTTCTCGGCAGGGTAGACGAAAATAATCATCTCATCCAAAGAATTTTATGCAAAGCCGGCTCGGTGGCGTAGGGATATGATGCTCGTCTCCTGCGCAGAGTTACCTGGGTTCAATCCCCACAAAGTCGGTGCGATTTTTCGGATTCTGGGAATCGCTTGAGTGTCCATCTTTCGGAGGAGATATAAAGCTGTCGGTCCTGTCTAACAGAGATGTGTTGGACATTAAAGATCCCGTCCCTCGACACGAGAGGGGTTCGGCGAAAATCCCGGGTTAGTGAGTTGACAGAATTCCCCTGGCGTGTCATTAGGCGAAAGGCAGAAATAGAGCACGTTAATGGAAAAACTAACAAACAATTTTACGCAAAAAGTTAGGATTTTCTTCTGTCGTATTCAAAAGCAACTGGCGAAATCTCATTCTTTTTTTCAGCATGTCTAGGATGTAAGTGATATGCGTGCATGTGGTCGTTTCGTAATGTTCCTTATCTTTGAGACTTAGCTATTAACAATTTCTGAGCTGCCTTGCAAGAGCTGAGCCTCGGATTATTATCAAAGATACGAAGTATGCGATTGCGATTGTATGAAATGAATATCTGGGTATTCGTTGTTACTAAAAAGCATCATCAGAATAATTCTTAGAACACTATTAATAACGATTATAATAGCAATAATTGATGATAATTATTCTAATCAGACTTTATCTCTGTCAATTTTGACATATAAATTTTTTCAATTGTTTTCCAAAGGTCCTATTTCAATTTTTAACTTCATTGTTTTCAGTAAAAACAAATAAGAAGATATGCCTATCTTCATGATCTTCTCACAGTCACTTAGCACTTCTTCACTTCCCCGCCGATGGCGTACTGCTTCAATCACACCGATTTCAAAATAGGGGATAAACTTTCTGCCACTGATTATCGCCCTATAAGCCTCGTATCTGCAGTTGGCAAGGTTCTGGAGAGAAATTATATGCGACCAGATCATCACATTCACTCTATCCAACAATATTATCCCTGATCAACAGCACGATTTTCTTCCTGGTCGATCGACCCTCACAAAGTTAATTCTATCATTCAAAGACTGGACGAAAGCTTGGGATGCTGGAAATCCTATAGATGTGATATACCTTGACTTTGCAGAAGCGTTTGATCGTGTACGACATCGCCATTTGCTGCATAAACTCGAGCATCTGGGGATCAGGGGTGATTTACTCTCATGGACTAGCTCGTTCTTGTCAAGTAGATCCTTCCGTGTGAGAGTAGGTGGTATGTATTCCTCCAAGGAGGGGTCTGTTGTTAGTGGTGTTCCCCAAGGTTCTGTCCTTGGGGCCCATTCTTTTTCTTGTATATACCTCCGATATGCCCTCCTTGATCAGGTCAAAATGCACACTCTTTGCCGATGATACTTAGCTCTACAATCTAGTTAGGTGTTAGTACAGACACCACTGATAAAATTAATAATTATATTGTCATTGCAAAACATATTCCCTGGACGGCAATTGAAGCCGTCATATCTGCAATCGTTAGACAAGTTTGATTTCTTATACCAAAATTGAACACCCTGTATTTCTTTAACGAAGCATTCGTCGAAGATAATTCATATATATTCTTTATTATTAGTCTGTAAATGTTCTGCTCTAGAAACTGGAATACCTATATATTTAATAGAAGAGTAGACAAAACCATAACAAGGTTGGTGGGATGTCTGTTGTCGACCAGGCGCATGGAGGCTCACCTCGGCGATTCGACCGTCCGGGAGATCGCCAGCAAGGGATGTCCTCGGGGGGGAGTACTATCTCCGCTCCTCTGGAACCTCGTGCTGGATGGGATCCTGGCGGCCCTTGCCGATGCTGGGCACTTTGCGGTGGGTTATGCCGACGATCTCGTCCTTCTTGTTCGTGGGATAAACCTCAGCACCATATGTGAAGTTGCGCAGAACGCTCTGCAAATGACTGAACGACGGTGCACAGAGATCGACCTGTCTGTTAATCCAAACAAAAAAGAAATGATTCACTCGAAGAAGGAAACTACCGGCTTTCAAGAAACCCATTATCTTTAACGAGGAACTAACACAGGTGAAACAAGTGGAATTTCTAGGTGTGATGCTTGACGCCAAACTAAATTGGAAAAATCACATCGAAAGAAGAACGTAAAGAGCGCACACTCTGAGCCTGCCGGAGATTATTCGACCCCAGATGGGAAGTCAAAGCAATCATAATATATTGGTTATACACGACAGTGATAAGACCTCTCCTGACCTATGCGGCCTTCGTATGGTGGTCTGCACTGGAAACGGAACAAAATAAACAAGATCCAAAGGCAAGCAGTCACGGTAGCCTTGAGATCCACACCCATTGCCTCTATGGAGTGTCTTCTGGGCGTCCTTCCACTACACATAGTGGTGGAGAAGGAGGCCATGGGGGGCCTCTCTGACACTGTGGAAAGGAAGTATGTGGAGGGGCAGAAATTCAACTTCTGGACACTCTACATCCCTCAACAAAATTAGCGAACTGCGACCTGATCTTCCAACAAGAGATCAAATGAGAGCCACCTACCACTTTGACGAACCCTTCAAGTTCGTAATTCCACCAGAAGAAATCTGATTCACGCCCCACGCCTTACTCATCCCACAGGGCCCCACCTGGTGTACGTACGGGTCCAAAACCGGGATGGGTGCTGCCATCGGCGTCCACATTACAATTGCTTTAGGAGATCATGTCACCGTAACACACGCAGAAATATTTGCCATTCTCCGTTGTGTATAGGAAAACCTACACAGGAAATACAGAGGCGCATATATCTACAAATGCTGCGGCAGCCAGAACGTCCTTGAATATCTGAAAGATACGATGTGCTACTCAGTGCTACAAACACAGTTACTCTGCCCAGCTTATCAGTGTATCGAAGGAAATGAGATAGCAGACAGCATTGCCAAAAAGGCAACAGCTGTTAGGCCGATGGGACCAGAACCTATTCTGACCATCCCGTGGACCCACGTGCTCTTCTTCTTTCAAGATGAACACCACCAAGGCCATGAACTATTGAGCATGCTGAGACAGTCAAAAAGGCTCAAAAAGGGGCCGCAATCAAAGTAGAGGGTATATGCACTATGGTCCCTCGATAAAAAGTCTATTAGAATGGTAGTTGGCGTGTTGACGGGACACCAACTAAATAAAACCTACACGTCTTTAAACTATTGGAATCCACACAGTACCGTGGTTGCCTAGAAAATGATGAAACAACGGAACGCATGCTTTTGGAATGTCCCGCTTATAAGGTTACCAGACTGGATACCTCGGGATGATCCAGGAGGCCCTCTACAAGAGTCTTGCAAGCTTCATCAAAAAGTTTCTGCAATACTAATAACAAAATAACAAACACGGCGAGGACAATGGACTGAATGGTCTGAGTGCTGCTCATAAGGGCGCCGTGCATGAAGAAGAAGAAGTAGTCTCTCTTCATCACACCACCCGATTCAAAAGAATTCATTCTGAATCTTTGACGGGCTCTTTGTTTGCCTACTCTCCTCCCAATTAGCATTGAGCATTCATACGAGAGATATTTTGTTTTGCATATAAAGCTAGAATAATACAATTGAGAGGTTTTAAAGATTTCATTGTTTTTCGAAATATTCTATAATATTAATATACTTCTGCATTCGTTCTTATATGATCTTATAGTAGTCTGGTCCATTTCGTTCTAAATTTTCGTTTTCGCTGGTTTTGCTGGCTTCTTAATATTCTATTGAGAATGTCCCAAACATGTTCGATATGATTAAGGTTCGGACTTCGTGCAGGCCACTCCATTGAAGTGATTTCGTGATCTTGGAAGTAATTCCATACGATATCAGCTTGCCTAAAAAAGTATTCACGCATGTTCAAATGGTACATGTTCTTCTAAAATGTCTGTAACGTACCTCTGAGCACTCAAAGTTCCATGATTTACAATTCGGGCGTTCAGAGGAATTTTCCACGCTCCATTATTGAACCTCGATCAAAACCACTGGGCACTGGGCATATCTCTCATTTCATCTGTGCACTACAGAAAGTCACAATGAAAAAAAGACAAATTCTCGACTCATATGTGACCTCTATTAGTCTAACCTAACCTAAATTAAATAAACCATGCAATTTTTCACAAAGTCCATATTACAGTGTACACTTCTGAATTCGTTCTGAAAGCAGTTATTCCAATCGTTTGCTGCTACATTCAAAATTGCCCTTTGGAAGGCATCAACAGCTTCTTGCTGAGTGCAGAGCAGAAGGCGAAATTCGTCCAAAGCGTCCATAAACCCAACAATCGGCAGCCGAGGCGATGACGTCAGTAAGTTGGGATACGCATGGTATATAGTTCATCGACTATATGGCAAAGATCAACAATTTCCTCTTGAAATTGTTGCCACATCTCCCCTGTTTTCCGGATCTGGCAACCAGCCGATTACTGACTCTTAGCTGATTTGAAAAAGATGCTCCAGGGAAATAGATCTGGTTCGGACGAAGGAGTTATTGTCGTAACTAACGCCTATTTTGAGGCCAAAGATAAACCGTTATACAAGAAAACCATAAAAATGTTAGAAAATAATTTGAATGAATGTATCATTGTCGAAAGGGAGTATATAGATGAATAGATAGATAGAATTTTGAGGAAAAATTGTATATTTATTGGTCAGTACCTTATTGACCGTATATTATAAGATAAAGTTGAAAATGAATATTGAAGTTGTTTTTGAGAGATCTTGTTGACGTACCATTTCAAGATAAAAAAGGAAGAAGAGGGTAGATGGGTCGAGTGATACCTCGAAAGAAAGGTATTATCTTTGTCTGCATCCCAGTGAACGAATTTTCATTTTTGATTGAAAACTGTAGAAGATACAGGGTGAGCAACTGAAATATAGGGAAGACTATTTCCCTGAGACTATTCAAGTTTCAGTGAAGTAAAATGGAACAGATCCATGCTGACCAATGGCAGTCATCATCAAGTACCATCCTCATCTCGAATTTCAACCCCTAGAGCAGGGGTGACCACCAAGAGGGTAGATGGGTCGAGTGATACCTTGAAAGAAAGATATTATCTTTGTCTGCATCCCCGTGAACGAATTTTCATTTTTGATTGAAAACTGTAGAAGTTAAAGAGTGAGCTACTGAAAAATAGAGGAGACTATCTATCGCCCTGAGCTAGTCAAGTATTAGTGCAAAAAATGGAACAGATCTTTGATCTGAATGAATCTATTCCAATTTTTCGCACTAATACTCCAATAGTCTGGGCGCGATAGTCTTCTCTATTTTTCAGTGGCTCACTCTGTATCTTCTACAGTTCTCAATCAAAAATGAAAATTCTTTCACGGGAATGCAGACAAAGATAATACCTTTCTTTCGAGTTATCACTCGACCCATCTACCCTTTTCCAAATTCTCATGGGTTATCACCCCTGCTCCAGGGGTTGAAATTCGAGATGAGGATGGTACTTGATGATGACTGCCATTGATAAGCATGGATCTGTTCCATTTTACCTCACTGAAACTTGAATAGTCTCAGGGAAATAGTCTTCCCTATCTTTCAGTTGCTCACCCTGTATCTTTTACAGTTTTCAATTAAAAATGGAAATTCGTTCAAGGCAATGTAGACAAAGATACCACCTTTCTTTTGAGTCATCACTCGACCCATCTTCCCTATTCAAAATGTTCAAGGATTGCAACCCCCGCTTAGGGGGTTGATATTTCAGATAAGTTTTGTACCCCAAAAGATATCCCCCTTGAAACAAAAATTGATCTGTTTTTGCGTTTTGATCAGAAATGAATATCTTGGTAGATATAGCCTCTGTTTAGTTTTCGTTGAAGCACCATGTATAAGTGTAACCGTCTCTCAGTTATATTAATAACAACGATATGTCGATGATAAATACGTAATTTGATTACAGATATACATACAGAACAACAATCCATGAAAATGTGATGATTAAAATGTTTATGATACAATAAATACCTCGGGTATAACATCGGTTGATTTTGTCCTGCAGATAACATACCTAGAAAAAAGAAACAATACTTTAGAGCCATGAAAATTTTAGATATTAGAAAGATTCATACAGAAAGTCACGCATTGAGCGATAAAGTTTTGGTACTGGAGGTAGATCATATAAAATTATAAAGCATGGTCCTAACAGTAAAGTCTAAAACGTTTCGTTCTCCAATACAGGATGTCCAAATTTCGATTTTTCTTTCAATTTTTTTTTGTCAATACAATAGAAACGGGTCAATAACACAGAACTTTTTGCATAAGTCCTCGGTAGTGTGAACAATCGGGTTCTTTATGTGAACAGAACATTTTGTGTTTGTTGGAGTTTGTAGACCGATGTGCTTAGCGTTTAGAAATTGATTTTGCTTATAAATAATGACTACAACGAAATGGTTTTTGATTATAGAAGTCTTTAACCCTGCAGTAGTCGCGCTACGTCTGACAGCCTCAGCCCTACGTATTAGCGAGCATTTCCGCATACTTTCGAATATCTCGTCGCGCCACTTAGTAACACAGAACAGACCCTAATAAGAAGGTCGAGTTACCGAACAAAACATTCAACACCCCTCACGACCCCTCACCAATCTATCTAGTCCTCCCATAATAGATATAGATGGCACTAATTTAACCACGTCAAGTGTCAAACTCTATCGATCAAACTTCAATCGCCGATAAATGAATTATCAAATGTCTGTCAATGTCAAAATTCTCAGTTTCCCGCTAAACCCTTTTATTTTTGCGGTTTGTGGTTCCAAAATCATGTTCTTTTCCGGTGTTTCTGTTGCTGGTGTCTTGGACTCAAGTTTAGAAATTCTTTTGTATTTTTCATTACGGTCCTTCAACCAGGATTCTTTAGAAAATTTATTTTGTATTATTAGACAGTATGGTGTCCGAAACACAAACCCTACATGCCACCAGTTCCATAATTAATGGAAATCGTGAAGGAGATGACTATGAGATTTTGAATGTTTTGTCTTTTTTTTGCAGACTAACTCACAGAGCATACTCACTGATTCTGAGGATTTAGAACCTTCTGTTCATGAAGAATATAATGAGTTCTTCGGAAATGTACCAACTCCTATAACTGACAATTACGCTACCTATTATGTGGCAGGATACCTTTTCCGAAAAATTACAGTCCCAGAATGTCGAGTATGTAACGAAGAACTTTTTTGCGAAGTGGCCCAACAACAGCACACCTTTATTACATTCAAAAAATTTTGTGATAGTAAATTATTGTATCCTTCAGTAAAAGTTTCTCAATTCTTAGAAGACATTCACAATTTTTCCTGAATAATCAGGAGCATCAGGAAAATCTTGCTTTGAGATTCAAAAATATTTACAAATCTCATTTTTCTCAATTCAACTTTTGTCAATTACATTTGGTGAAAGAAGAACTACTACTAGTCTCCTAATTTTTAAATTCATTAAGGATAAAAAGAAGGAAAATGTTACTTCTGGGACTGAAAGCAAATCCAAAAGGTTCAGGAACAAGTAGAAGAGCTATCTTTGATAGGTTCAATTATAGGTGTTTATTGTGATTTTAAAGAGCGGGTTATCTACACCCTACCACAAAATTAGCGGAACGGAATTTTATACGGGGGCAAAACTAAAAGTATTTTTTTTGTCAAAAATTCGTAACACCCTGTGGAATTTCGTGGTCCGAGTTGAAACGTACAATATCATGGTCTGTCAAGATACATCTTCCTACAGTAACGCCCTTCTTGTTTCATGCGTTTATCTCTATTTTTGCAAAATATATTTAATTTCAAGTGGAAAATCACCATTTTGGAGAAATTCCATTGAATCAAGAAATTGTCATTAAAATTCGTCTATCAATTTGGAATTTTCTTATTATCACTCAGGCGTGTCGAAATTGTCGTTTGCGATTTTTATGTTCGAATTGCATTAGTTATTGATGACAATTTGGTTAATTTGGTGAAAATTAGGAATTTATAGGAGATAACAGTCGGTAGGTATTAAAATACACAACCGAATTCTGAAACCATTGATAAAACTTTTCATTTACACATGTGCACACATTTTTTTATCAAATATGAAATACAACACACGTTTTTTTGTATATGACCACATTTGCACTTGTTTAAAGAATGAGAGTTTTCCATTCTTTGATTTGATACAAATTCGATCGGTTGCGGTGTTTTGTGACTCTTTTACTGTTTACGATTCGAAACGGTATTTTTCATTCAGAATGAGAGATTTACCACCAACCTCAGTAGCAAGGGCAGTTACATTGATCGAGGAAGGGCGCACCTACCGCTCAGTCGGTACCATGTTGGGTGTCTCGACGTCGGTTATCCATCGAATCTACCGACGTTACAGAGAAACTGAATTGTACGTGAGGAGGCGAGGACAAGGAAGAAATCGGGCAACCCGCGCTATACATGACCGTTTCATCAAACCATAAGAAATCCTCGTCTTACTGCTGTTCAGGCACGTAACCTTTTACAAGCAATGAATAACATTAACGTCAGTGTGAGGACAGTCAGAAGACGATTAAATGAAGTTGGTCTGAGATCATACGCGCAAGCAAGAGCACCAAGACTCGATAGAGCCCATCGGGTAGCAAGATTGGCGTTTGCTAGGGAGCATGTAGCATGGACAATCAATCAGTGGAGACGAGTTTTATTTAGTGATGAGAGCCGATATTGTGTGAATTTCGTGGATGGTAAAGATAGAATATGGAAGCATCAAGGGGAACAGTACAATCAAGCGAACTTCGCAGGAACTGAGCAATACGGTGGAGGGTCACTTATGATATGGGGTGGCATATGCTTGGGAGTATGAACAGAACTGGAGATTATTGGCAATGGATCACTTAATGCCCATCGGTATATAACAGAAATCTTGGAGCCCCATGTTGTGCCTTTTGCTCCTTACATTGGGGAAAATTTCCTTTTTATGCACGATTACGCGCGCCATCATACTGCGCGCATAGTCATAGAATATCTGAATGAAGTTGGGATCACACGAATGGACTGGCCGTCGCGGTCACCGGATTTAAACCCGATCGAACACGTTTGGGACATTCTTGGAAGAAGTGTTCGACAACGGAATCCAGGCAACGTTGAAGAACTGACATTGGCTTTGGTGGAAGAGTGGGACAACATACCTCAACAGATGATAGACAACATCATTGGGAGTATGCGAAATCGTATGCGCGCTGTAATAAGAGCTCGGGGGGGTCATACTCGCTACTAAAATCAAATGTTTTTTTGTGGGTCATCATGAACATTTTTCTCAACATGTTCATTTCATTTCACGAGTGTATCGCCAGCATACACACCTGCTCTCAATTTTGGACAGGAATGATAATTATTATAGAGTGTCACACAAAAAAATTCAAAAATAAATGTGCAAAATCAACGATTTTTCCAGTGTACTTCGAGTTCTCCTGGAGCGTGAAATTGGCCAGTGACTTATAAAATTTTCATTTCGTTAGATTTCCGCTTCTCTAATTTTGATTTTATTTTTTGGCTTACCTCCGATGTTATGCACCTAAGCAAGATTAAAAATAAATTCTTGAAATTGACTTTTCGCTTCAAATTGGATATCTCTTGTAAAAATAGAGATAAATGCATAAAACAAGATGGGCGTTACTGTAGGAAGATGTGTCTTGACCTATCATGATATTGTACGTTTCAACTCGGACCACGAAATTCCACAGGGTGTTACGAATTTTTGACAAAAAAAACACTTTTAGTTTTGCCCCCGTATAAAATTTTTTTTAATTTTTTTTGTTTTCTCTTATAATTTCTACAAAGCAGAAGAGTTGATCTATAACTTGCCGAAAAAATCATCTAAATCGGTTGAGAATTAGGAAAAATATCGGACTTCGAATTTGGTTAAATTTTCGAGTGTTCCGCTAATTTTGCCTCCGAGTGTATGTGCGTGTTATTTATAAATTTTTTTTTCAATGACTGTCAAAATTTTCTCACAAATTTTTCTTAAAATTAAACAAGTTCCACGAAGAAATAATATATGGGCGATGTCAACCCAGATTATTGGGTCCATGATTCTAAAACATCTATAGATCTTAATCGGCATCACTTGGAAGACTGAACCTGGCCATCGGGGCCCTCTCGGTCAAACAGAGAAAGAATTTGAAGAAATATAGCAGGTTATGTATTTTTTTATTATCTCCTTAGTCCTTTTCATGAATTTGATTGCTATGTAAAATCTTTTCTCAGATTTGTTTAGACATATAAGAAGTATGATTGTTGAAATATTTTTCTGCTGGTTTTCTTTTTCCATTGTTACAGATTCCTGTCCCAAACACACTTTCTTCCACTCTTGTCTTCGTTTGGAAATCATAGAGTGCAAGAGAGAATGAAGCGGCTAAGCAGAAAAATCTTTGGTACTCTTTTTGTACACACGACACTGACACAACATAAACAGACAAGCTATTGCTAGTGCAATAGCGACATTGAAACAAGATAGTTTCCTGTTACATTTCCTGAGCTCACACTTGTACTTTTTCTGACACACAAAATTATAGATATAAGCATTTATTGTAAATACAATTATTCAAATTTTGTAAATCCTCTCTTTTCAAAAGAATATATATATATATATATATATATATATATATATATATATATATATATATATATATATATATATATAGGAGAAGATATACAAAATTTATAATTATATATATATATATATATATATATATAATTTTGATGTAATACAGTCAAAGTACTAACATGTTGTTTTGAAATGGGCTTTTATATCCTTTATAATTAACAAACATGTTTTCTATTCTGTGATATTATTTATTTTCCTGCATGCACCTTTTACACCCATGGGGAAATAAATTGATCTGTGACCAAATAATTGAATTTTTGGGTCCTTTACACCCTACATTCTATTTGTTATCTATAATTCATGTTTATTTTGTGATATACACATTGTTATTATTCATTCAATTTTTTGAGTTATTTTTACCCAGAGTATATATTGTTTTTTTTTTGTTACAATGGGCTTTTTACACCCTGCTTACACTTAAGGTTCTGCGTGCGGAACCTTATTTATATGTTCGAAGCTTCTAGTAGAACACTTTTTGAGTAAGCGTAATCTCTCTTTTTTGCATCATAAAAATAACTCTGCAGAAAAGTTGGAAATTTAGAGTTACTTGGTTTTTGCTTTGTAGGGCAGGAATGTTCTAGAAACTGGTTTTAACTATTCCGCGGTTCTCGCAAGAATCATGAATACAAATATTTTGATATAAAGACCACATTGCCGCCACTTTCGATTGAATAATAAATTGTATGATATAATATTTTTTGTCGTTCTAATACTACGAAATTCCTTTCTAATCACAAAATCTTTCAATTTCTTTGAAAAAACGCCATAATGATATCATTTTCATATTTTCGAAAAGGAAAAAAGACTCTACTCAACGCCACCAATTTTGCATATGGTTTGTATTGAAAAAATACAAGTAAACCTTATAGCTCGAAAATCGTTGGGTAAAGAAAGTTTTCAAATGAATCAATGGATTCTATTAAATCAAGTGCCTAAAGAATGCGAAAATATTTTTTACATGACTCAATTACTACCTGAGATATGGTCAAATCAAAATTTCCGGAATAACTAGAAAACAAGAATGATAACTGAGATAGGTTTCACAAATTTTCTCGAAATTCGCAACCGAGAAAAGGGGAAGCCATTTTTCTATCTGCAATGTTTCACATAGCTGTCTCACAAAACCATCGAATTTGAGACATTTGCGAAAGAATCAACCTGCATGGAAAGTTTTAGTTGCTCCAGTTTGTTTCAAAGTAATATCAACGTAATAGAATCGAACACCCCGAACATATCCTACTAAAATAATGTAACGAAACCATATGAATTACCAAACTGACAGTCATGAAAGATTAAGAACTATTTCTAGTCTTACCTTCCACAACCATATCACCCACTGACGAACATCTTCAGAGGTAACAGGTAGAAAGATTGACCTATTATTCCAAAGGCTCAGAACTGGAGCAAGTTCACTAGGTCAAAAGCAGCGTTTAGAAGAGGGGACGGCGACGGCGTCGAACAACTGGGACACGCGGTTCCAACGTCACGACGCTCGTGTCTCTTATCGATACTGGTGCTGCTGGCTCGAGGGCGCTTAATTCACTAATTTCAGATCGATCGACCTCGATTTCAGACCGTAATAAAATGGTATTTTAGGGAATACAAGCAACGATATCGATTTTTATGCAGTCCCGGGACAGATGGGAATACGTTTTCCCTGAGAGGCTTTCTAACTCGGGCAAAGTGGCCCAAATTTGATGTCTGTGCACTTTAGCGCACAGATAGGAGTGAGCCATTTTCGAAATAATTTCCAGAATAATCCAACAATAAATTCTACCTGATTTTCCAAAAAAAAATTTTTTAATCACCGATACTTTCTTGACATATACTTTTACATGCTAAAAGGTGTTCGTACGAGGAATGTCTTCTGAGTTTTGAGTTTATTAAAAAAATATCGAAAAGTTGAACAAAGAAAAATAGTTTCTATCATAAAACAGAATCACATTATAGAATTTCCATTCATTAAAATCTTTCCTCATAGAAAATATAGAATTTGAATATAAGCTAGTGTACATAAACAACATGCTATTCCTTATGACGTTTAAAATATCCATCGATTTTACTTTGAACCTTTCTCGATGCTGCCATCTGAACTGATTTTTCCTTGAGCTTTTTCAAGAGCAATACGTCTTCTATAGGAAGATTATTCCGTTCGGCTGATTATCAGGGAGAACGCATTGACAGTATCTGCATGTTTCACTTTTACCATACTATTTAAATCGTCTTCTAAGTCAGAAGATTCCTCTACGTTTTCTATATTCCTTCCTGAAGCACCCTGTATAAGCTTTTCTTCAGTCAAATCGATAACAAACTCTTTGTCTCCCAAAGCCCAGTTGGTAATGTTCTCAATGGTTAAGTCATTTTCTGGATCGATGACCCTTAATTCGGCAATATTTTTCAAATCATTTTCACTGATTGGACGAAGTTTCTTCTGAAGTTCTGAGAGTGGAATATTTTCATCGTCTAATTCTTCTACTTCTGTTGTGTCCATTTTTTTCTAATATTTTTTGAAGTAATGGCTTTTCAAGATTGGGCAAGATTGTTCACGGCATCTGTTTTAGCGTATTGGCAAGCCTTGAAACGTATGGTTATCCAAAAATCCTACTCTACAACTACAGTACGAGAACCGCTTTATAAGTTAGTGATTCTTTGAATGAACGATATTTTTTCCCAATACATTTTGTCCTTTGTTCTTTATCTCTTTCCTTCCTTCCAAATGATTTCATAAAGGACTTCAAAATGGCGTTTCTTTAGTAATCACCTTTTCATTAAACCCAAATATTACCACTGAGCCATTTATTCGAGTTTGGAAAAGGGGAAAAATATGCTGGATGGGGTAGAAATATGTGGTCCACAATTTGGATTTTTCCATGGAATACACTGCGCCAAGAAATTAACGCACAAAATCGAAAATTCAAATTTATTCAGAAGTTTAGATTTGTTGAAGAATTATTTCTTCAGCAATCCACCAGCTCAAAGGAATGCTTGGAACCTTCGAAATGAGAATGGTACTCATAGAAATTAAAATAAAATTAATAATGCAAAGATTAAAATTTTCGGGAAAAATCAAAATGCCCAAAAACCTGTTGATGCCGAATATTCATATCCCTGGCGAGAGTTACTGCAGGACATATAAACACCTCAAAAAAGTCTAGGGAACACTTCTGAATATCTATATATGGTATCCAGAACGATCAATATGGATGATTTTTTTTAAGAAATGAACACCTGCATCAATTTCTCACCAAATTATGTAGAGTGCCGCAATAGATTTCAGTTTTTTTTATAAAAAACTAAAAATGCAGCAGATGCGATGCTGCTTTATAATCATTTCATGTATTCGGAGTTTGAAATCAGTTAATTGGCACTTTTTTTCTGTTGTAAGCACAGATAAAAAATTCAAGTTTTGTGATTTGACCATGGAAAGACGACATTTGACTAGAGAAGAGATGTTACGAGCCGTTGGCATGCTCCAAGCTGGGAGCTCACAACGGGAAGTATCCAGGGTTCTGGGAAGTAGCCCAAGGGTCATAAACCGTTCATGATCGCGTTTCAATGAATCAGGTAGCGTAGAACGCCATATAGGTCGATTCAGGATTACTACAGTCGCCCAAGACCGATTTTTGGTTTTACAAGCCACAGCATCTCAATTAGCTCAAGAGCTATCACGAGTTCATAATATACAAATTTCCGACCAAACTGTGAGAAATCGACTGCACGAAGGTCAACTCCACTCCCGACGTCCTTTAAGAGTTCCACAACTGACCCATGGAAATGGCGCTGCTCGTTTAGCTTGGTGCCAAGAACACGTAAACTGGGATCAAGAGAGGTAGGCCACAGTTCTCTTCAGTGATGAATCTAGATTTAGTTATTATCTCGATTCGGGAAGAATTCGAATATGGAGGGAACCTGGAAAGCAAAACCGTCTCCAGCATGGTCGAGAAATTGTTAGACAGGGAGGCGGATCAGTGATGTTTTGGGGAGGTATACGCCTTGGTGGAAGAACTGACCGCGTTTTCATACATAACAACCTCCCGGGAAATTCTTACGCAAATGAGGTAGTTTTACCTGTAGTGGTACCGTATCTCCAAACAATGGGTCAAAATCCACTCTTCCAACAAGATAATGCCCCTCCTCATCGTGCAAGAGTTGTCTTGAACGTTCTTGAAGAGAATGATATCGATCTTCTACCGTGGCCATCCTGCTCCCTAGATCTGAATCCCATCGAGCATATGTGGGACACCCTAAAAAGAAATCTCCTGCGTCAAAACGTCTTCCATCATGAACAGGAGCTTCGATTAGCAGTTCAGGGGGCTTGGAATGACTTAGGCCAAAATGTAATAGACAATTTAATATTGAGCATGCTGCGACGATGCCAAAGTGTCATTAATAACAGAGGTGGACCTTCTGGGTACTGTAAAATATAAGTGCTTCCATATCGTTTCGAAAATATTAGTTAAGAATTTTTTTTCGTGTTTTACCAAATTTCGTCATTTTCAAACTTCAAATTTTTTATAATAAGTGCTTTGGAGAAGTCAAATATTATCTTGTTTTCTTGAGAATACATTATATACAATACACCCTAACAAAACCGAAAGATTTCAATAAATTCGAATCATCAAATTCATATTTTAAAGATATTGGTAAGTGTTCCTAGACTTTTTGAGGTGTTTATGATTCATAATCAAAGATCTTATAGTATTCTGATCCATTTCGTTCTAAATTTTCGTTTTCGCTGGTTTTGCTGGCTTCTTAATATTCTATTGAGAATTTCTCAAACATGTTCGATATGATTAAGGTCCGGACTTCGTGCAGGCCACTCCATTGAAGTGATTTCGTGATCTTGGAGGTTATTCCATACGATATGAGCTTGCCTAAAAAAAGTTTTCACGCATGTTCAAATGGTACATGTTATTCTAAAATGTAATGATTTACAATTCGGGCATTCAGAGAAATTTTCCACGCTCCATTATTGAATCTCGAACAAAACTACTGGGCACTAGGCATATCTCTCATTTCATCTGTACACTACAGAAAGTCACAATGAAAAAAAGACAAATTCTCGACTCATCTGTGACCTCTATTAGTCTAACCTAACCTAAATTAAATAAACCATGCAAGTCCATATTACAGTGTACACTTCTGAATTCGTTCTGAAAGCAGTTATTCTAATCGTTTGCACCTACATTCAGAATGACCTTTTGGAAGCTTCATCTGAAGACTGAAACATATGACTACGCAGTTCGTTCATGATTTTGGGAAGAGTAGTGCCGGAGTAGAAGCAGGATGATGCAACAATTCAATGTTTTCTTGCGTTAAATATTCAATTGTTTCCTGGGCTGTGTGCCAACTTCGCCCTTCGGGGATAGTTTACTAACGACTTGTAAATAAATGGTTGGCGATCGGCAGTAGCTATTCTTTGATCTTGTAAAGGAGTTATTGCTACATGTCCTGCTTTTAAAACCAACGTTGCGGCCAACTTTCTTGAGACACTTCAGCCACGGATGACTTTTCGCCTTTTTCCTTTTCTTTGGAAGACCCAAACAGAAGATTGGCGCTAATTTTCCAGCTCGTATGAATAAGTTCAAGATTCATCACCACTGACAATGTTGTGAACGCTTTCAGACTTTCCAGAGTTTTTGACACCCCTGTATCTTTCTGTTCTTCGGGCAATAGATGCGATATCGTGGATATTACATAGAATTGCTTAGCTTACCATTAGCTAATTTGTATATTTTGGATCTTGTAATCTATGTAATGAGTAATTTTAACACATTTCTACCAAATAACTTAACCATAATTATGAAACAAGAAGGGCCAGCCAATTGCTCACTCTACCTTATATTAAACCTTTGTTTCTCACCTTTGTATTCTAATGGTCAGAAGATAAGAAATTATTATTATTTGGATTCGATAAAAAAATTAAACTATTAAAAGAGAGTCATTATTTGAATACATCCAATAACTTGGGATTCACATTAATCAGTCTGGTCGTTCATTAACTGAAATTTGCCATTAAAAAGCGGCTTAATATTTTCAACTGATTCTAGGTTATGGTCTTGTTGAAATAAATTAAGTTGTAAAATTTGTCCAAACTGACAATACAAGTTTAACAAAACCGGCATCGTTACCAATTTTTCGTTTTGGGCGTTTTCATACAAACGGGCACTTCATAAATCTGGAGAACTTATCTGAATATTTAATCATTCTCCCTCACAATCAAGACCAAACACAGATGCAGAAACGGCACGATTGGCCAGACATAGAGTTTCCAATTTGCTTCAAACGTGTTCGACGCCTCGCATCGGAGAACAATTGAATCACCTTGACACATTTTTATACGAAACAATGTACCGTGAATTTGCGAAATAATTGTATTCGTCGGGTTACAAGCGAAGAATTCTTCTAAAATGTGAAACGTACGACGATCGACGTTTCGAGACGAAGCCCAGGCAATGATTGCCAAAAAAAATTGTTTTGCATGATGAGCACGCATTTGAGAATGGTGTGAATTGGATGTCGATGTACAGGGAGGTCAGAATTCGTTCAACATGTATGCCGAAGCCATCTCGGTTAAGGCGGCTTAATATCGTTAACAATTATTAAACAAAGTACAGGGATGGTGATCGTTTAAAATGATTCGAAAAATTGCTATATACAGGCTGGTCCAGTTCCTATAGCGAAAAATTTAGAGATTAATAGAGAATCGCAAAATAATATGACTTTGCTATATAAACTATACAGGGTGTTACATAATAGTATGTCACAACTTGAGGATGTGAATCTACGTGCAATTTTAAGAAAAAAAGTTCATATAAACATAGGTCCGCAAAAAAGCTTCGTTGATTTTCTCTTCAAAACTCCTGCAGTTTTTGAGATATTCAGCCAAAATTTGGAATGCAAGCTATTTTTTGATAGCCTCCATCCTCACATGTCCTAAATTTTTACTAGAACCTACAAGGTGTTTTCTTTTCCGGAGCCATGTCTTCTTCTGTCCTTTCAAACTTTTTTGCAGTACACCACTGATCAGCGTACAATCAATTTTCGTCATCTTCGTTCAATTTAGAAACTTTTTTGACACTTGTAATTTTTTCGTATCTCTGACCGCTCTCGAGTAAAAAATTATTAAACGATTGTATGCATTCACTGAATTGAAAGCACTTCTAATTAAAAAAATGACCAGTAGGCTTTGAGTTTTTTCATTTATTTATTTATTTTGACAGTTTCTAAAGTTGAACCAGTGTCTGCTCGAATTGTTTATTAAATTAACGATTAGTTTTAAGACTTTTGAAGTTACTGCTGTAAGAAAAAATTGCTAATTTTACAAACGCCGAATTGGCTGATCTCTATTATATGTACGGTCTGGCTGACAGAAACACAACAGAAACTAGGCGATTATATCAGGTGAGCTTTCCAAATCGAGTAACACTATACAGGCGATCATTTTCAAATATCCACAGAAGGTGGAGGGAAACTGGTACTTTCACTGCAAATAATCATTTAAAAGGTGCAACTCAAACTATGAGAACTCCAGATATTGGGGAAGCAGTTTTGTATTGTATTGATTTGAATCCCCAAGTATGTACTAGAAAAATTGGAAATCAGTTGAATATTTCTCATGTTCTAGTTTGGAGGATTCTCCACGACTTTTTATTGTACCCGTTTCATATTCAAGGCGTCCAAACTCTACTTCCTCGAGATTTTCCTTCAAGACTGAATTTCTGCCGAAGGTTCTTAGATAAAATTAGAGACAATGCTCACATCGATAGTGAAATTATGTTCACAGACTAAGCTAACTTTTCGAGAACTACTATCACAAATTTTAACAATAATCATTATTGGGCTGAGGAAAACCCCCATTTGATTGAAGAAATTCATCATCAAGAACAATTCTCAATAAATGTTCAGAGGTTTCACAACATATTATGATGAAGAAGACAAACATTATTGACGACAATTACACCATTCTGAACCAATATTCGAGTTCGACCCCTCAAAATGATGGGAAAAGGTCAATCTAGAGATTGAATTGTTGATTCATTACGAAAACGAAAAATTTTCTAATGCGCGGGTAAAATTGTTGATATTTGAGGGAGTCGGCCATTTTGAATTCGAACGGAAATCAAATTTTAGGTTGGTTTTAGTAAAATATGGTTCTTTGTCTTCTTAGAACATCCATGAAGAACACAACACCTTCAGGAGTGCCAACGCCACGCCATTTTTTACCAATTCTCGGAATGTTTTAATGAGGTGAAAAAAAATATTTCGATTTCAGCCGAAAATCAAAATGAAAAAATTCTTCACGCCATTTTTTTTTTACTGATTCTCGGAATATTTTTAAGATCAATATGTCAAATTGTTCAGAAAAGACTGAATTATCGACTGAATGCCCCACTCGAATTTTTTAGTGAAAAAGAACATTCCAGCGAAATCTAGCTCATTTTCGAATGAGTCAGCCATATTGGTTTTCATTGAAAGTGGAATTTCGATAGAATTTCTGAAAAACCTAGTCCTTTGGCTTTCCAATAAAGCAAGAACGAATGATCTAGCTCTAAAATTGCGAAAGTTATAACGGAAAAAAAATTGTCCGGTTTTCTCTGGCGCACCCTATAGTTTTTATGCAAGATTCAATTTGAAAAGGTATTCAGAAGTCAATAACATTTGAGAGTAGAGTGAAATACTATCTAGTGTATCTAGCTCTTGGAAACAACTATGAAAACTCTGTACTTTTTTTATTTTGAAGATTATTACATCCTGAAAGATGGTAATTTTCACAATTATACATGGAGAACAATTTTATTTAAATGGTTTCCGCTTGACTAAGCACTATCCTAGTCGTTGCAAGCTTTTCGTTTTTCTGTAGTTTCATTTCATTATTATTTAAATGAATATTATCTTCAAGAACGGCATAACCTAATGATAAAATGGATAAATACCAGAGCAGAATACTGAATGATATACTATTGTGTCCAAAAAGTAAGGTGACATTTGAATTTAAACTGCGCGCGCAAATTTATTTGGGGCTGTGTCCTCTTTTCTAGGTTAGTAGGACTGTCTTTGATATATGTGCCAAGGTTCACATCAAAATATTCATTCGTGTTTGAGATACGCCTTATTTTTGTAAGCTAACATAACCTAGAAGTGAATTTTTAGATTTTCATAATATCTGCATTTGTTGAGCAAAGAATTTGCATTAAAGTTTGTTTGCGGAATGAATTTTCTGCTGCTGATTCATTGAGGATGGTGCAAATAGCCTTTGGTGATGAGGCTAATTCGAAAAAGAATGTTTACAAGTGGTATGAAGAGTTCCAAAAAGATCGAGAGCGTGTAAAAGACGAAGAGTGTCCCGGTCGAAGAAGTTCGCGTCCAAAAATCAAAGATTTGGTCTCGAAAATCGTCTATTAACAATAAGAGAACTTGCTCCAAGACTATTGGAGTATTAGTGCGAAAAACTGGAATAGATTCATTTAGATCAAAGATGACAGCCTTCGATCTGGAATGAATCTGTTCCATTTTTTTGCACTAATACTTGAATAGCTCAGGGCGATAGATAGTCTCCTCTATTTTTCAGTAGCTCACTCTGTATCTTCTAGTTTTCAATCAAAAATGAAAATTCGTTCACGGGGATGCAGACAAAGATAAAACCTTTTTTTCTAGGTATCACTCGACCCATCTATCCTCTTCCAAATTTTCAAGGGTGGTCACCCCTGCTCTAGGGGTTGAAATTCGAGATGAGGATGGTACTTGATGATGACTGCCATTGATTAGCATGGATCTGTTCCATTTTACTTCACTGAAACTTGAATAGTCTCAGGGAAATAGTCTTCCCTATATTTCAGTTGCTCACCCTGTATCTCTCACAGTTTTCAATTAAAAATGGAAATTCGTTCAAGGCAACGTGGACAAAGATATCACCTTTCTTTTGAGTCATCACTCGACCCATCTTCCCTGTTTCGATAAAACAGAGTCTCCATAAGCCTTTTTCAGCATTCGAAACCAGATTTAAAGAACATTTATTCTCTGACAACAAGTCTCCAACATGTGAACATATGAAAAGCACAATATCATATATATGAATAACATTAGATAATATCAACATTATTGTAAATCAATAAACTAGGGTAGACATACATCTCCACTACTTAATATCAAATTAGGCTAGTATCTATATAACTAATTTCATTTCCTGTAGTTAACCACTTAATAATGACCTAATGGTCGAAACCGGTCGTTTTTATATTAGGTGCGCAACTAAGTTCTCGCTGTTAACCAATAGATGGCTCCAGCAGTAAGTGCTGGTCGATTTTTACATATCAAGAACGTCTTGAACAAAGCTTAGACATATAGTAAACAAACCACTGTGACACATTAGTGTCATTTGCGGGATGATTTTCTTCCTTCAATCGTAGAAAACAGCGGCTGAAGCTCATAGAGAGCTCCAAAAAGTTTACGGAGATGCTGCTCTAAGTGAAGCAACGTGCCGGAATTGGTTCCATCGCTTCAAAACTGACTGTGCTCGTAAAGGAAGCCCAAGAATCTTCGAAGACGTTGAATTGTAGGCATTGCTCGATGAGGATCCTTGCCAAACGCAAGAAGAGTTTGCTTCAGCCTCAGAAATACCCGACATGCCATTTCCAAGCGATTGCATGCGTTGGCAAAGATTCAAAAGCACGGAACTTGGGTTCCTTAAGATTTGAAGCCAAGAGACGTTGAACGTCGTTTTTTCGCCTGTGAACAACTGCTCCAGCGGCAAAAAAGAAAGGGTTTTCTTCATCGCATCGTAACGAGTGATGAAAAATGGATTCATTACAGCAATCCAAAGAAAAAATAATCTTGGATATTGCCCGGTCATGCTGCTACGTCATCGCCTCGGCCGAATATTCACGCCGCGAAAATTATGCTGTGTGGACCAAGTCGGTGGTGATATTTATTTTGAGCTGTTGAAACCGAGCGAAAACGGCCACAATCATCATCATCGCCATCAAGCAGCTCGTTCTGTCCACTGCTGGACATAAGCCTCCCGTAAACTATGCCACATCCTTCTGTTCTGTGCCGTCTGTATCCAATTCGTCTGGATGCGTTTTATATCGTCAGACCACCTTGTTGTGGGACGTCCTATACTTCTTTTTGCTTCGTGTCTTGGTCGCCATTCTAGAATTTTCTTGGTCCATCTACCGTCGGTGGTTCTTGCCAGATGTCCGGCCCATTTCCACTTAAGTGTGGCGATCCTACTAATAGCATCCTCAACCCCACTTCTTTGCCTGATTATGTCATTTGATATTCGGTCTCTAAGGTATAATCCGAGCATGCATCTCTCCATGGCACGCTGGGCCACTCGAACTATATTGGCCGATTTCTTGGTCAGAGTTAAAGTTTCCGCGCCGTAAGTCATGACAGGCAACACACACTGGTTGTAAACTTTTCGTTTCAAACAAATTGGGATATCTGATTTTAAGATATTGCTCAGTTTACCAAACGCTGCCCAAGTAAGGCCAATTCTTTTTGGTTGTCTCGACTTATTTTGATTTCATATCCAAGATATTTGTAGGCTTGGACTTGTTCAATTTCAGCATCACCTATCTGAATATTTCCACTTGTAACGAGATTGGTCATATATTGTGTTTTAGACGCGTTCAGCTTTAGTCCAACCCTTTCAGAAGCTTGTTTGAGCCTTTCAAGCATTTCTTTTGCATCTCCTATGTTGTCGGATATGAGGACGATGTCGTCGGCAAACCTAAGGTGGTTCAAGTATTCCCCATTAATATTTATACCCATATTTTCCCAGTCTATCCTTTTGCACATATACTCGAGTAGGGTTATAGAGTTTTGGCGAAATCGGATCTCCCTGTCGCACGCCCCTCTGTATTTCGAATGTTTCTGTTTTTGCGTGAAGTTTCACACAAGCTGTGGCATGATCATATATGTACTTTATCTGTGATATGTATCGATGGTCTATGCGACACTCAGCTAGAGCCTCTAACATTTTACGTTGGTTTATGGTATCGAATACCTTTTCATAATCTACAAAGATGAGAACCAGGGGTTTATTGTATTCGAGGCATTTTTCTATTAAGGTTTTAATAGTTTGTAGATGATCATTCGTACCAAATCCGCTCCGGAAACCAGCCTGCTCGTAGGGCTGGTAGAAGTCAAGCTTGACTGTCAACCTTTTTGTAATAATTTTCATATAGAGTTTGTATATGTGCGATAAAAGGCTGATGGGTCTATAGTTGTTAAGATCAGTGATGTTTCCCTTTTTGTGCATTATTACCACCACGGCGTTGTTCCATTGGGTTGGAGTTACACCCTCCGTTAGGCATGCATTGAAACAACTTCTGGATCTCTCGCAGCAGAGTCCCTCCTCCTGCTTTCAGAGATTCTACCACAACCTCATCATCACCAGGTGCTTTATTATTTTTCATCTCTGCTAATGCCGTTGATATCTAATCTATTCTTATATCTGGTATATCTTCTGACCCAACGTTTAGTATTTTAGGTAAAGGGTTTTCTTCTGTTTGGTTTTCTCTTAGTCGATAGAGCTCTTGGTAGAAACCTTTGGTTAGATTTCATCTTTATTCGTTGTTACGTTCCCTTCCTTGTCCGCCAACTGCCAAATATTTTTCTTTCCTGGACCCAATCTTCGTCTTAGTACTTTCAAACTCCTGTTCTCCTCAATCACTCTCGTAATCATCTCTGTATTGTAGTTTCGTGTGTCTCTTCTGATAGCTTTCGAAATATCTTTGTTCAGTTGTTTTAATTCGACTGTATTTGTTGTTTGTTTATTTTTAAGTTGTCTTCTCCTTTCCATAAGTGTCTTTGTTGTCTGACTTAATTTTCCCTTGTTTCTCTATGTTTTGGAACTGCAACCTTTTTCGGCACTTTTAATGATCTCAGTTAGTTGTTGGTTTTGTTCGTCAACAGTTTTATATGTTTCGTCTTCTAGGTTTTCCAGGTTTGTTTCTATCAGCTTTTGGAATTTGTTGATATCGTTAGGAGATGTCCATTTCATGTGGTTTGTCTTATTTATCATTCTTAATCTTGCTGTCTTAGTATATATCACTACTTTTGCTGCGACCAATCTATGGTCGCTTCCTATAGAGCAACTATTCAAAACGGTAACATCATGGACTATTTCTTTTTTGTTGGCTATTATGAAATCTATTTCGTTTTTGGTCCTACCATCGGGGCTTTGCCAAGTCCATTTGCGTTGGAATTTCTTTTGGAAAAAGGTGTTCATCACATAAAGTTGATGCTGCTGCAAGAAATTTAGGAGAACATTACCCCTTTCATTTCTTCTGCTGATCCCATGGTTTCCAATCGCTGTCTCTGAAGGGTCTTCACTGCGTCCGACTTTTGCATTGAAATCTCCCATCACAATCGTATACTGTGTTGCTGCTTTCTGATGCATAGATATAGAGAGATCTTCATAGAAGGTTTCAAGCTCTTCGTCAGTATGGGCCGTTGTTGGGGAGTAGGCTTGTATAATTTTAAGGCAATATCTTTTGTTTAGTCTAAGTATCAGAAAAATGACTCTTTCGCTGATACTGTCCACTTGTACAATGTTTTGAGAGTGTCTTTTGTGGATAAGGAAGCCAACTCCGCCATCTGAAGAGTTTTCTTGTCCCTTGAAGTGGAACACGTGACCCGCCTCCAGAGTGAATTGGTTTTCTCCTCTTCTTCTGATTTCACTGAGTCCTATTATTATGTCCCAACGTACGTGGGTAAGTTCTTCCTCAAGTTCAAGCAATTTATGTTCCGTTGATAATGTTCTCGTATTGTAAGTAGCTATTTGTAGTGTCCGTCTCCGTTGGTAGCCTGATCCAACCCGGATATTCTTAGCACCCTCTACTCGCTTTCTTGACTGGCTGCTACCGTAGCCAGGAACATTTGAGTCGCCGGGGACTGAGGGCCTTTGATAGGCCACAATACGAGCACGAAAAAGTAATTCTACAGCATGACAACGCTCGGCCTCTCGTTGCCAAACCCGTTAAAACCTACTTGGAAACGCAAACCAGTTATTGCACCATCCGATTATTACTTGTCCCGTTCGAAGGCACATGGTCTGGCTGATCAGCAGTTCCGCTCATATGAAGTCCTCGAAAATAGGCTTGATTCGTCGATAGCCTCAAAAGACGAACACTTCTTGCGGACCTAATAAAAATAAAATTGTGGAAAGTATAGAATATATTTTACTTCGTTTTCGTTAAAAATGAATTTCTATAAAATAAATAAATCATCAATGCTACTCAACACTCTCTTCACAATATTCCACATATCGAGAACTAAAACATCAAAATCCACCCTGTACATCAAATCTAACCTAACCTAATAAAAAATAAAATTGTGGAAAGTATAGAGTATATTTTACTTCGTTTTCGTTAAAAATGAATTTCTATAAAATAAATAAATCATCAATGCTACTCAACACTCTCTTCACAATATTCCACATATCGAGAACTAAAACATCAAAATCCACCCTGTACATCATGCTGATTCTCCAAAGAATACACGTTCAATTCTCGAGGTTGAATAACATTTCAAAAAGACCTTCAAAATTTCATATCTGAACTAAATCGGACAATTTCAAAAGAGTATCCGGAACAATATTCCATTCGTGCATTAAATAACTCGTTAATATTGAAATGAACGTTTCGTATTGGGGCACTTACGTGGGATGAAAAAATTCGAATAGCTATTTAGAAATCTTCAGTTTTACCAAGTTTTTGTTGTTTAAATTGTGTCAGGCAGCGGCACAATCAGTTACGCTACGCTGGATGTCCTTGCTGTGCGATTTTAACTACATTAAAATGTGGCCTTTTTGTATGATAGACATGAACGATATTCATTCAAATGTATGTACGAAACGCGTGTACACAACGGAATTGAATTCCAATTCAAATCAAGCCAGAGCGTAGAGCGTTCGTTTATTACCTGCACATTACCATTTTGTGTTTCTGGTTTTGAATTAAATCATCCATTATATAGAACACAATTGGTATATAATTTAGAAAGTCGATTTCGGTGATGACATTGAGGGGCTTTCCCGGATGAGTTGTCTATATACAGGGTAGTGTATCGAAACACACACATGACAAAAATTAAGGATATGTAAAAATTCTCTCGTTCTGTTTTACCCACGTGTTGATATTATCGATTTAGCGCAGATGTAGTCGTTTGAATTCAGGTTGTTGGCAACACAAGCAGAAGTTGCACAAACGATGGGCACTTATGATTGCTGGTCGAGTTTATAAAAACAGGGAAAGTAAAGGAACGATATAGGGGTAGACGCAGTAAGCATAGTGGAAAAGAAGGGAAATTAATACAGCTTTGGGTTGCTAGAAGTGTCTTCTACTCGAGTACGGCAGTTTATATTGCTATAGCAGCTGATGCTTTCGCATAGAGAACAAGTACAACCTGGTCTGGAATAAAATAATAATAAAATCCCAAGTAAAAATAAAGATTCTACGAAAGAAAAACTATATGTTGCCGTTTGGCTACTTAAAGCATTAAATGATGAAATTTAAAAATGGAATGCAGCAAAACGATTTTTTTTCTTTTGTATGGCAAAGAGCGACCAAATACTACGTGCCCTCTGTGCGGAAAAATGCCTTACAACCATGGAGTCTGCATCTATTTTTCTTTTCACATCTTCTCTTGTTTTTTCTGTAGAGGTTAGAAATGAAGGTGTTTTTTGTCGTGCCAATGACGATGTAGGACAAAAAACATGAAAAATCTGCCACTGAGTGCTACCAACGACTATGGTTGAGCAAAAAGAAATTCGTGAATTTTCAGATAGTTAATTGATTCCGCCGTTACTTCGTAATAGTTAATCATGATGATAATAAGAAATTAAACTATGTATTACACTATCTTCTTCTTTACGTGCCGTGTTCTGCCGAAGGTTGGTATCATCATGACGATTTTTATCTTTGAAGTTGCGGAACTGAACAAATCAACAGAGCTACTGTTGTACCACTATCTTAGGTTGTTCAACCAGGAGATGTGTCTTCTTCCTATACTTCTTTTACCCTGTATAATAGTTTGCAACAGTGTATATCTTTCCCCTCTCATCACGTGACCCAGATATTGCAACTTTCTGATTTTAATTGTGTTGATTATTTCTTTCTCCTTTCCCATTCTTCTCAATACCTCCTTGTTCGTTGTTCTGCTCACCCAGTTTATTCTGAGGATTCTGAGGATTCTTCGATTTGTATCTCGAATGTAAGTCAGTGTCGCACTTCTTAAGCGTCCAGGCTTCCATTCCATATAATAGTACTGGAAATACGTAGCATTTAAGCATTTTAAGATGTCTAAGATCTGTTCTGGTTAATGCATTCCTCATTTCATTAAACACTGTTCTAGCCTTTTCGATCTTCGATCTTATTTCTTGTGAATAATTATTATTGTTATTTACAATTGTTCCCAAGTACTTGTATTTGCAGACTTTCTCCACTGGCTCCCCTTTGATCCATAATGTTTCTCGCTGTTGTTGGTGTTTTGTGATTGTTATAAATTTAGTCTTTTTGGTGTTAAGTGTGAGCCCCCTTTCTTCGCTGATCTGTACTACTAGATCTATTAGCCTTTGTAGTTCTTCCAGGGTTTCTGCAATTAGTACTGTGTCATCCGCGTATCTAATGTTGTTAATAACCTTCCCATTAACTTTCACTCCCGTTGTTTTTTGATTTTGCAGTGTTTCTTGTACTATATCCTCTGAATACAAATTGAAGAGTAATGGTGAAAGCACACATCCTTGTGTTACTCCACGTTTTATTTCTATCTCTTCAGAAATGTTGCACAGAAATTTGACAGTCTGGTTTAAATAGAGATATGTTTTTATTCTGATATCATTCCTATCAATGTTTTTATCCCTCATGAGTTTTATGAGATGTTTATGGCGGACTTTGTCGAAACCTTTGTTATAATCGAGGTAGGCTACATATATTGGCTGATTGACGTCCATGAGTCTTTGAGACAACACATTAAAAGCAAACAACGCCTCCCTAGTACCCATTGCATTTCTGAAACCAAATCGAAATCTAACCTAACCTAACCTAACCTTCCCATTAACTTTCACTCCCGTTGTTTTTTGATTTTGCAGTGTTTCTTGTACTATATCCTCTGAATACAAATTGAAGAGTAATGGTGAAAGCACACATCCTTGTGTTACTCCACGTATTATTTCTATCTCTTCAGAAATGTTGCACAGAAATTTGACAGTCTGGTTTAAATAGAGATATGTTATTATTCTGATATCATTCCTGTCAATGTTTCTATCCCTCATGAGTTTTATGAGATGTTTATGGCGGACTTTGTCGAAAGCTTTGTTATAATCGAGGAAGGCTACATATATTGGCTGATTGACGTCCATGAGTCTTTGAGACAACACATTAAAATCAAACAACGCCTCCCTAGTACCCATTGCATTTCTAAAACCAAATTGTGTTTCGCTAATATCTTGCTCAATCTTTCTAAAAATTCTTCGATGTATAATTTTGAGGAATATCTTAAGGGTATGGCTCATTAGGCTGATCGTCCGGTGACCCTTGAATTCCTTAGCGTTCGATTTTTTTGGCAGTGTTATAAATGTTGATTTGAGCCATTCTCTAGGGATGATTCCGGTGTTACATACAGTGCTGTACAGATCTACCAGTACTCCAATTTGTTCTTCTGCAATTAATTTGATAATTTCTGTTGGTGTTTCATCAGGTTCTGGAGCTTTATTATTTTAGCTGTTTTAACGGCATTCATTCTTCTTTTGTTATATTTCGGCCCTGTTCCTTATCTGTGTCTCCATCTATTGTTTCCTGTTGCCTCTCATCTTTGAACGATTCTTCAATGTACTATATCCATCTTTCTAGTTTCCCTTTGGTGTCTGGAATCATCTTACCGTTTTTATCTAGTAGAATATTGCTTTTGTTTGTTCTTATAATGCCCGCTAGTTCTTTAATCTTTTTATGGAGATTGAAGTCATCATGTATTACTTGGAGTTCTTCAATTTCTACGCATTTTCCTTCGTGCCATTTTTCTTTGGCGTGTCGTATATTATATTACACTATCACAAGAGATTTATTGAAAAGTAAGATTGCAATTTCGGTCTCTCGACCATCTTCAACTAACAACAAGTACTGAACTAAAGTTGAAAATACATACATACATAAACTGGTAAATACAAAATTAATAAGGGTGCAAACATGAGGTAATAAACTAATGATGATTAAAGCAGGAATATTTCAAATAGAGACGAATAAGCCGAGCCATACTGGTCGTTCAGAAGATTATCTCTATGCGGAGTTTGTTGGAGTTTGATGGATTCTAAGAAATTTAACTTTCGTCCTCAAGGTATTCTGTGATATTCGAAGTAGATTGATAGGTGGTAAATGATGTCTATTTTCGATACAATGTGAAGCGTCGGTTCTCTTGTTATTGTAAACTGATTGATGCTCTTTGTATCTAGTTTTGAATGAACAACCAGTCTGACCTATATAGACGCCTTTATAATCCATACAGGACAACAGTATTGTCAAATGTATCAGTTTCATCTTTACCATTGAAAAATTCTTAGGAAAGGTTTATGTTGGTATTGAAAGCTTCTTTTTTATGCTGTTTTGAGATGACATTTGCAATCTCTTCGCTTATAAAGCCGAAATGCGCTAATGAAATGTATTTATCTGTATTAGTTGATTCTATACGTGGGTTAATATTATATGCATTTATGTTTGTCTCTTTCTGACCATTCTGTTTATTATATTTGAGGGATAAACATTGTTTTTAGCTATTTCTTCATTAGTTTACACTTCCCTGGACATATACTCATCGGATAATGGCAGACAGAAAGCCCTATGAATCATTGAATTGTGTATGTTGAGGGATGCAAATTATACTGGGTGATTCACCAGTGGCGCGGTGCTCTGTAGCTCGTACACTCTTGAAGATTTCATTTTTGTTTGTTGCATTTGGAAAGTAAAAATCTACTTCAGCAATTTATTTTGAAGTGAACAGAGTGTCCCAATTTTCTATGAAAAAATCTTGGGAGGTTTTTTCAGATTGGAAGACCATTTTTCTGTTGAAGATTCAAGAGTGTCCTACACTCAGCTTTAATGTCTCAAAGTAATAAGTTTTTTTAGTGAGTAGTTTCGTCACAATTTTTTTTTTCAATAAAAATTCATGAAAATAGGCTCTCACATCATCGCATGCTCCTACGGCCAGAGAGAATGAATACTTTTTTCCTTTCGTTTTCTTATTGCCCAAGGATAACTTTATTGATGAATTGAAATAGATTATCCTCATTCTATACATATATGTCAAAGCATAAAATATTGTGCCATATTTTTGCAGAAGTAACCTTATCTTTATCTTCGACCATTTTTGAAATAAAAATAAAATAAACTAAAATAATAAAATGAGAGGTTGCGAAGGAAGAGTTTATTAGTACATATCATTATACTTGATCAGAGAAATGGAGATATTTAAGATGGTCGTGTGTGAAATACGTAATAGATTGGTTTTTGGTGAGATGATCTACAAGGTGTTGAACTATTTCAATAAGTCTTCAACATGTTGCCCGTTTTCTTGTAGACACTACTCAATCCTTCTGAGGAAAGACCGTTGAACTCTCGACAATATTTGCGGATTAACTGATTGAAAGGCGTCGACTATTCTTCGTCTCTATCCAACTGTGTTGTAGAAGGAATTTGGTGAACGATGCCCTTAACATAACTCCACAAGAAAAAATCTAGACCAATTAGATATCCATCTACTATAGCGGCCCATATATTCAAGGACCAACGATGCTGGTGATCTATTTGTCTCATGAGGTGTGGATTTTCCGTGGCGTAATAATGAAAGTTGTGCCTGTTAAGAAACCCATTCTTGTGGAAAGTTGCCTGGTCCGAGAAAAGAACTCTGCTAGACATATTTGGATTTTCCGCTACTTTGTCACTTCCCAATTGCAAAAATTGATTCGATTTTCATAGTCTTGATTTTTGTATGAAATTTATTCACTTCAAGATTATCTGGACGGAAGTTTGACTTATATCTGTTAACTGAGAAATCTCTGTTTGCCTCTGTCACTGTGAACAAAACTGATAACTGGTTGTCTTCAGCTGTAGCAGTTTTTGGTTTTTCATGTTTTTTGAAAGCGATATTACCCGTTTCGATGGATCTAATTAGAAGTTTTTCAAAGCATCTTGCAATAAGATGCCTCTTATCAGGAAACCTTTGTGCATAAACTCTACTTGCCAACAAAGAATTTCTATCACACTCACCCAGAATAAAAATCATATCAACCATTTCTTCTTTGGAGAACTCCATGGCAGTCAATTGAGAAAATTCGGTTCAAACCTCACTTTAACAATGTTTAATAACGAAACGTTGATAAGTTCACCATGTAAAATGCAGAATATGATATGTTCGGACACCTGACAGAAGGCACAAATAAAAAAAAATATCAACACATACCTCGATTTACGTTTTAATCATCTTGATTTTATCATTCGTTAAAAGAATTATCTTGTTTAGTTTTCATTTTTTTCTACTTGAATCATCACAAAAAAGAACTTCAGTGCGAATAATGATGCTTGTTGATGAGTTTGATACGGTTTGTAGAATTTTCATCGAAAATTTTTACAAATAATCGAATATTTCGAAAATGACCGTAGATAAAGATAAGGTTACTTTTGCGAAAATATAGCACAATATGTTATGCTCTGACATGAATAATAAAATACAGGGTGTTCCATTTGAAAAAATCAAGATATGATACTTTTAAAATTACAATATTCAATAATTATTTTGAGTCACTCCTGTATAAAATGAGGATAATCTATTTCAATTCATCAATAAAGCTATTCAAGGACAATAAGGAAAAATGTATTCATCCTCTCTGGCCGAAGGAGCATGCGATGATGTGAGAGCCTATTTTCATGCATTTTAACGGAAACAAAATATTGTGACGAAACTACTCACCAAAAAAACTTATTACTTAAAGACATTATAGCAGAGTTTAGGCCGCTCCTGAATCTTGAACAAAAAAGCTGTCTTCCAATCTGAAAATCCACCCAAGATTTTTGTATAGAAAATTGGGACACCCTGTTTACTGCAAAATAAATTGCTGAAGTAGATTTTTACTTTCCAAATGCAATTCCGTTCGAACAAAAATGAAATCTTCAAGAGTGTACGAGCTACAGAGCACCGCGCGCCACTGGTGAATCACCCATTATATCGAAAACCCACCTCTACTGCATTTTGCATCCCTTATCACTCGACACACCCAAAATCTCATAAATACGCTGCATTTAATTCAATTATTCAAAGGGGTTTCTCTCTGCCATTATCCGAAGAAAATATGTCCAGGAAGTGTAAACTATTGAAAGAAATAGTTAAAAAAATGGTTATCCCTCAAATATAATGAATTAACAGAAAATTAAATAGTGCATGTTTTGGAGCGTATTTTTTCGTAACTTTCGATGGAGATATATAATTTTATTGCACATAGTTCTCGGGAAATATTGATTACATCTTAAAAAGCAACGTGTACTAATCGTGAGGCAGTTACATTTCCTTTAAGATAAGGTGCATCTCTTCATTAAAAATCATCCTGTCACAGGATTCAAGAGAGATAAAGTAAAAATCTAACTTTTATTACATCACACAACTTTGTACATTGAAAGGACTGCATAGCCATTTTTTTACATATCAAGGTTTTAAGAGTATGAATTTTTCAGAGATCCACAGCTTCCAGATTATTTATTAATATTATCTCACGATGGTTACCAAATTCAACGTATAAAAAATTAATAGAAAGGCACAGAACGTTGCGCCATTTTGCTGGACCCATTCAGTCCAAACGCTATTCAAATAAATCTATGAACAGACAAGTGTGAAATTCCTCATAAAATTTTACTGGGGGCGTATCGCATCAGTCAAAATAAACGTTTCTCATTCACCTTAATGTTACAAAATAAGATTTCGTTACAGGTATTGTCAGATGATATTCAACGAATACAGGTACGCTTGCTTGTCTAATATCTTAGACCTATATACGTACAACTTTTATTTATGACTTTCTGTTTTCGTTAAATGACTTTCTAATTTTTACAGTGAATTGTTTGACGACAGTTTTATTAAGGTAAAATTGGAATGTTTGAAAACATACCCAGCAGGGGGTGAAAGAATGGTACTTTGTGTACTCACTTTCTTCACGTTCCTGGATAACAATATATTTATAGAAAAGTAGGTCAGCATTTATGACTGGCGTACTTTGAAGCTATAAGTATGTTAATTCGTTAAGGTGATCTGTAAATCAGTCGTTTTTAGAAGTACTTTTTCAGGATAAAGCTAAGAAAATATAAAAATGTATGTCCGGCTTTTCAAATGAGTATAAATCATCCTTATGTGCTGACATCGTCGAGAATTGTGCTTCTTTGATTGTTTCAACACAAAAGTCATTGATCACATGACTCTCAATTCTTATATTTATAATTTTTTAGCTTGGGACTCTTCTTAATTGCCGCATAATTTGGAATTTTATCTCGAACGAATGAAGAGATTTTTATTACACTTCTTCGGTTTTTCTATTATGTCTAAACTCACTTGAATCTAAGAATAATAAAAAACAAGTACTGTGTTTTAAGGAATTTTACTTAATAATTGCGATTCGTAACGCGTTTCACTACACCGTAGCTTCTTCAGACGAATGATTATGCAGAAAAATGTAAATGAGAATATAACTATAAATGTTCTTGAGTAATTAAAAGCTTATTGGTCAACTCCTCCTAGGTGGTTATTTATGACAGGTATATCCAATAAAATTAAGGAATAGATTGCTCCCCGAAAAGATTCAATAGAGGTGAAGGGCTTAAATCGACTTGTTCATTGATGAGTCTACCTGAGTGTTTGTATTTATTTATTTCTTAAGTTTCCCAAAGATCTACCTTCCAATATTTATTATCTGTATGCAAAATTTCAAACTGTGGGTCGAAAGAATGATTATTTTCTAAGAGATGATTCGCGTAATTTGAATCTGATTTTTTATTTGAAAAACTGCGTTTATGTTCCGATATTCTAATATTAAAATTTCTATGTGTTCTACCAATGTAGAAATTATCACAGTCATTGCAATTCAATCTATAAACACCTGATTTATTGTTTTTACCTGGTTTGGTTTTATTATTTTTATATATTTGCCTAAATTATTTTTAGTTTGGAAAGCTATGTTGAAATTATTGCTACTTGAGAATGATTTCAGTTTCTCACTTGTAATACCAACGTAGGTTAAGGTGTTGAATTTTTGTTTCAATTTATCGACAAGGTAAACTTCATTCAATGCGATTCTACTTTGTTTTTATTTAAAATATTATTTATTAGTTTGGGATTGTAACCATTATTTTTGGCTATTTGTTTAATCAAATTTAGTTCTTTGTTGAAATTTTCTGGTGATAGCGGGATGTTAATCAATCTATGAATAAAACTATTGAATGCTGACATTTTATGTTGATATGGATGACACGACGAGTTATGTATTATAATATCTGTATGTGACGGCTTATGGTAAATTGCGAAAACATGTTTTCCATTTTCATTCGAAATTGTTACGTCTAAGAAATTTATCGAATTATTGCTTTCTATTTCGGTTGTGAATGCAATTTTTGGATGTAATGAATTTATATGATTTTCGAAAATTTTCAACTGTCTAGACAGTTCAACATAGCTTTCAAACTAATAATAATCTAGGCAAATATATAAAAATAATAAAACCAAACCAGGTAAAAACAATAAATCAGGTGTTTATAGATTGAATTGCAATGACTGTGATAATTTCTACATTGGTAGAACACATAGAAATTTTAATATTAGAATATCGGAACATAAACGCAGTTTTCAAATAAAAATCAGATTCAAATTACGCGAATCATCTCTTAGAAAATAATCATTCTTTCGACCCACAGTTTGAAATTTTGCATACAGATAATAAATATTGGAAGGTAGATCTTTGGGAAACTTTAGAAATAAATAAATACAAACACTCAGGTAGACTCATCAATGAACAAGTCGATTTAAGCCCTTCACCTCTATTGAATCTTTTCGGGGAGCAATCTATTCCTTAATTTTATTGGATATACCTGTCATAAATAACCACCTAGGAGGAGTTGACCAATAAGCTTTTAATTACTCAAGAACATTTATAGTTATATTCTCATTTACATTTTTCTGCATAATCATTCGTCTGAAGAAGCTACGGTGTAGTGAAACGCGTTACGAATCGCAATTATTAAGTAAAATTCCTTAAAACACAGTACTTGTTTTTTATTATTGATAATGGAATTTTACCAAGTAAAAGCCTCCCAAATTCAAATGAATCTAAGAACTTAACTAATGCTCCTCTGTTTTTCAACAGGGAACATCTCATACACCTTTTGGGAAAGAAGCCCTACGGGGATGTAGCCCTTACCTTATCAACATACACCATGGGATTGAAGCCCTAAGGGGGAGCAGTCCTAGCCTTACCTAAGAACTTAACTAATGCTCAGCGGATTTTCAACAGGGAACATCTCATACACCATTCGGGGGTGTAGCCCATAATAACCTCAAGATTCAAAATTAATCTCCTAAATAGACTTGAAGTTCTCTTCCCAGTTGATGAAATTATCTGAAACGGAATGAATTTCTTGAAAACCACCCGTAAAATGAATAGGACAATCGAGGACTAAATGTCTTATTGTTTCTTCAGCTACGCCACATTCACATGCCGGACTTTCTACAGTATTCCATTTGAACAACATACTATTACTACGACCATGTCCTGTCCTGAGACGATTTAATGTACACCAATTTTTCCTACTTATATCGAAACCTGCAACCCTTTTGGAAGGATCCTCTATGAGAGAGATATTTATTGAAAACATCAACTTCCTGCCATTCAGTTTTCCAAAGATCAACAGCCTTCACCCGTTTACGCAAAAAGTCAATCGACCAAATAGGTTTTCTAGATTTCAATCTCAGGTACGGTGGATTTTGAAGATTGTTTATTATGATCTGTATATAGTTATTATGATGAGTTTGGACAACATTTTCATGACCGAAGAGCACTCAATTTTGCCTTCAATACTCATTTCTACAATCTCAGTGAGTTCCCTTATGTGATCAATCTTTTTGTCTTCAAATATAGCTGATCCTCCAATTCATTTTGTGTAAACTAATGTTCAGTTATTGTCAAGTATGCTGGTTTTTGTAGCATACTTGACATTATTGCCTCTAGCTTTGAAATTTTATTTTTCAAACATTGCACATTCTGATGGAAACGTAGTCATGCTCACTCTCATTGTTGTGTGTAAAGTTCTAGTAGATTATCTTACGAATGATAATGCAACTCCACACTTAAAATTATTGTTACCGTACTTCTTTTAATCAAGAATGAACATCGATATGAACTTGTGAACTAACCTGTAACTTTAAATGTATATTTTCCCTATATCATATGTTGGGTACTCCAACACTTCAATGATGTTAGGCATTATTACTTCCCCCACAATAATCGCAACGGATATAATGTCTTGACTGCAATTATGAATTCAACTGATTATCATTTACAACACATAAAATTGCCCTCCTTATCTTCCGCCCACAACCAACCTCCATTCAAACAATTTGAATCTCAGGCTGCAATTTCAAAGTATGAATGTAAATATCAAAAAATCTGATATAGAAAAATAGTCGCAAATTTTTTGAGTTTTGTTTATTAACTGCCAAGGAGATTTGAGAATATAAACTGGAAAAATGTCTTTGAATATTGGATGTTCCTGTAGTAGTTGAGTATAGTATGGCATCTTTATCACAATGTATGACAACACATTTGCAGGTACACGAATGACACTATATCAAATCATTACGATCGAAAAACAGAAGATTATACGTAATGTGAAGCCTCATGCGGATGAAGTTGATGCATACGACTTTACCTAATTTAAGCTAGTTTACAAAGAAAGCAAAGTCGCAAAATGACTGCCACTATAGTGGCAAACTAATAGTGTTCATTTCCTAGAGAGCGATGATCTTGAGCAAAAATTCAAAATGGCGCATGATGTTGATGAACATTTTCAAACGTTTCATTTCTTGAATTTCTGTTAATGTGGACTTGATAAAAAGATTAAATTGTTAATTGATTTCGTAACGAATCACGATACGTTATACGATATACAGGGATATCCACCGGGATCGTCCGTTAAAAACTTTTTAACTTCCAATTACAATATCGAGCTGAAATTTTATACGCGGCCATAACTAGCGATTTCCAATTGGAGTGAAATATTTTCGAAGTGATACCATTTCCGGTTATACCGGAAGTGGGTCATCACTTTGTTATTTCAAATGGCAATCTACCTTTTTCATTATACATCTAGAACCGACATTTGGCCAAGGCATAAAATGCCCAAGTTGTTGGCACTTATCTGTCAAAACTTTTGACAGATTTAATTATTTTTGTTATAAACTCGATTTTTGAGGAACATTTAAGAAAATTGTAGCTCGTAGATCTTTTGCACTACAGACACAATTTTTGCTTGGCTGGATAGAAGAAGGATCAAGAAATTTTTCAAGCAATCTACACATGTCAAATGTTTATTGCGTTGTTTTGAATGATTTTTTCAATTTGGCCTTTTTCAAACAGCAATAACTCATTTTTTTCAAATTGCACGTGCCATTTGGGAATATTTTGAATTTTGATGATTTTGCAAGAACTAACAGAGAATGTTTTAAAATATTTGAATGAAATAGCTGAACTGGCTACGCTCACCTGACAGCTGCCTAAAATTAATGTACGTGTCACTTCGTTCATTCGAATTTGATATTTCAACAAAAATTGTCGTTATTTCAGATTGAAAATATCCAAAAAATACAACACATTTGGAATAAAACCACTGGTTATTCAAACGAAAATATTTATTTAATCTTTTTTTAATTCATTTTAGAATGTCAAAAAGTAGTGGGTAGAAATTGCAGGCAATTCAATAACCTATTTCCAAATTTACCGTCTATGAGTAAAATAAAATTTCGAAGCATTAGAAGCAATTTTCTACAATTCGGATGAATAAAAATTGTAGGAACTAAGCGAAAACCAATCATCGAAGATAATTACATTAATACGAATAAATGATAGCAAACATCATAGGAGAAAACTAATTTACGATCTGAATAAATGTTCAATATGGGCCCCATTTTGCTCGATACACTTGACAGCTCGTATACGAACATGATGAGTTGCCCTCCTAGTTTCATCAGGATCAATATTACGAAAAGCATTATGAACGCGCTCTAGTAACTATTCTTTACTTCTTACAGGAATAAGATACACTTCACTCTTGATTTTGCCCCTAAATAAAAATCAAGGGGCGTCAGGTCCGGAGAACGCGAAGGCCATAAATTTGGTCCTTGATTACCCCACCATCTATCCTCGAACATTTCTGTTAGCTGCCGATCTACAGCTGGTGTTTTATGTGCTGGTGAACCATCTATTTGGTAAAAGCAATCTCTCAGAATGTTAAGGGGTAATCTATCTAAAAAATTTACTAATGTTCCTCTCAAAATTTCCAGGTATCTTTGTCCATTAAGATTTTCCTCATAAATGTGATAAGCCAACAAATCATTCATTAAAATTGCAAAAACGTTCAAGCTGAATTTATTTTGGATATCGATAACCTCAATGAAATGTGGATTTTCTGTGGCCCAAAAATGTCGATTTCTCCTGTTGGTTATTCCACTTTCATTGAACTTTGCTTCATCAGACCATATAATTTTTTGCAGAATTGTCTCATCTTCTTGAAGCCGAATGTCAGTTGGTTTCAATTTTTGTAGTCTGATAAAAGAATACGGGTGCATGTAACGTTTCTTAAGGATCCTTTGAATGGAAGTATAACTCAATCCAATATCCATTGATGCTGACTTAATGAACGCATGTGGATTGGCACGAAAATACGCTAGCGTATTAATTTGATTGTCGTCGTCCTCGAGAATTGGTTTTCTTCTAGTTTCTATGTATTTTGTTCCTCCAAGTAGCAGAAATTTGCTTCTAATCCTTTGAAATTTTGTTTTACTCATTGGCGACAAATTTGGAAATTCGTTATTAAATTGCCTGCAAGTTCTATCCACCAATTTTTGACATTCGCCATGAATTAAAAAGAGATTAAACATATCCTCGTTTGAATAATCAGCCATTTTATTATCAATCTGGTGTTTTTCAAAAATTTTCACTTCAAATTACCAACAATTCTTATTGAAATATCAAATTCGAATGAACGAAGTGACAAGTACATTAATTTTAGGCACCTGTCAGGTGAGCGTAGCCAGTTCAGCTACTTGATTCAAATATTTCAAAGCATTCTCTGTTAGTTCTTGCAAAATCATCAAAATTCAATATATTCCCAAATTATTTCGGAACTATAAGAGATGGGTATAGTACATGCTGATACAATTCCATCTGAAATTTGACGCTTCATCTGATGGCGATATAAAAATTGGCACGTGCCATTTGAAAAAATTTAGTTATTGCTGTTTGAAAAAGGCCAAATTGAAAAAATTATACAAAACAACGCAATAAACATTTGACATGTGTAGACTGCTTAAAAAATTCCTTGATCCTTCTTCTATCCACCCAAGCAAAAATTGTGTCTGTAGTGCAAAAGATCTACGAGCTACAATTTTTTTAAATGTTCCTCAAAAATCGAGTTTATAACAAAAATAATTAAATATGTCAAAAATTTTAACAGATAAGTGCCAACAACTTGGGTATTTTATGCCTTGCTCAAATATCGGTTCTAGATGTATAATAAAAAAGGTAGATTGCCATTTGAAATAACAAAGTGATGGCCCAATTCCGGTATAACCGGAAATGGTATCACTTCGAAAATATTTCACTTCAATTGGAAATCGCTAGTTATGGCCGCGTATAAAATTTCAGCTTGATATTGTAATTGAAACTCAAAAAGTTTTTAACGGACGGTCCCGGTGGATATCCCTGTGGAGAGTGAAGATATCGTAATAAGAAAAAATATGTTACATTCTTAACGCTCAACATTCAACATAAAGAGTTGAGGAACAATTCAAACGAAAATTTCGTGCATTTGAAACGCTCCAAATCGTAGACAATTTTGTGTTCCTTCTATCCTTGACTCATATTCTTCCATTCAAGGTATCTTTTATACTTGAATTAGTGAATAGATTTAGATGGACTATTTTGAAAGCAATTTTATTACCCGAACAGGCACTTTTACTTGACTACCTGTAGAGAAAATCAGTAAATATTGTGATTGGCTTACAGACCCCCCTTGCACTTTGTTGGTACAATTTTAGGTGGCGCGTGGTTCACCTTTCGGAAGCGGAACAACAAAAGCTTTCGATACAATTGACTATGTCTAAAGCAGACATATACCTGTCAACAGTAGAATCGTGATTTATATTGCAATAGAGAACGGTAGTTCCACGAACCATTTTTATTTGGGGCATTCAAAGTGTACAGGTATTCTTCAATCATGTTTTCGCTTTGTTACTGTTTATAATTGCAACGAGTCTAGAAATGAATCTTCCCCTTAAAAGATAACAAAAAATTTCACAAACTTTCAAAATAATCATATGAATAGAAAAATTCACACAATATATGCGGATTTTGTGTTTTTAAAATCATATTGAAGTGACTTCAATTTCAATCTAAATACTTTTGCAATGCCGACTTCATAGATAGATAGATAGATAGATAATTTATTCATTCAAACTTGTAAATATAAAAGTAAACAAATTATGCCAAAGGTGTAGAATATGTCAAATAAAAAGTACAATCACGTTATAAATAGTTACTTACAATCAACAGAAAAATCTCAATTTACAGGTACAAAATAAATAGATGTACAAAGGTAAGACTATAAACAAAAATAACGTGGACAGCGATTTAAATATTGTATGTATGAGTTTTAATTTTAGTCAAGTTTGGTATTCAGGAAATCTTGTAAACTGTACGGAGCTGTTTCTACTAGAAGTTTATGTACATGTTTTTTCAGAATTGCTGGTTGCTCATTGCGTATTTTAGGTGGTCACTCAAAAATTGTTTCTGTAGTGCAAAAGATATACGAGCTACAATTTTTTTAATGTTCCTCAAAAATCGAGTTTATAACAAAAATAATTAAATCTGTCAAAAGTTTTGACAGCTTACCAGATTCAACAGACCCCACTCAGATATCCTCGATAAGTCTGAGTTCAAGTTATTAATTTGTTGACATCTCTGACGCTGAGATTCCGCAGCTGTAATCCGCCGCAGATTACTGAAAGACGAAACGAGGGTACAATCGTCTGCAAAACCGAAGATCTTGTTCTCTGTAGATGACAGAAGATCGTTTATCTGCAACAGATTACTCTGATCTCCTCTACAGCATAGTACTGTTGAGCTTATGTGAATTGAATTGATTTATTGAGTTTTGTAATGCGAAAAACAGATCTAGTGTGAATGAAGAAGGATGAGACCTAAACATAGTCATTCTGATTTACAACATACTCCAGGGTAGCTGGTACTTATATATCAGTTTTTCCGTGTTCTTGTGAACCAGAGGCTTAGCATGAATAATGAATGACTGAATGTATAATTATCAATTTTCGTGTCTCTCTTTCAATAAAATAAATGAAATAATAGATAAACACAAACTCTACTATAGAGGTACGAGGAATGTCTTTTATATTTTGCAGGCTAGGACATAGAGGACGCCATTAATCAACTCAACCCAACGGACTGCGTGGTCAAGGTTTGAGTCTCCAGAAGAAGCTATTGATGCCTTCGAAAAGGACATTCTGAATGTGGCAGCAAACGATTAGAATAACTCCTTCCAGAATTGGCTAGAACAAATACAGAAGTGTATCAATACTCCGAAAATCAATTTTTTTAAAACTCTAACCTAACCTAAAAGATATCCCTCGTATCACCAGATTGAAATTAAACGGGGTGAGATCGGTAGAATTGCCAGATCAGTTCAGATTTCCAAATCTATTTTCGCAAATAATTCTGAAACGATTTAGGTGGTTTGTGAGGTAGCACCATCTTGCTGAAACCATGTATTCTGATTTAAACCACCAAATGATTGTAGTTAAGATACCAACATCACAGAAGCATAGCACAATGACGATTACTCAAAGTCTAGTCTACGTAAAGTCAATTTTCAAAAAAGCACGTACCGATAATAGGGATGTGGACGATATTCTGGAAATTATATGGAATCGCCTGATATTTTGAATATTACCTAAGGGATTTTGGAAATTTCGAAGGATTGCTAGTCCAATTTCAGATATTTCAATTGAAAAAAGAAATAACTTAAGGTTTATTTTAAGAAGAAGACTCTTTCCGCATGTAGTAAAAAAATTGAAAATTGTTTTCTCACCGAGTAAGTGTTTTTTCTCGACCTCAGTAGCTTGTATTACCTCCTTTTGCCCTGATACAAGCCTGAATCCGTCCAGGCATGCTTTGGATTAGGTTTCCGACCTTCTCTGGGATGATATTCTGTCACTCGTCTGTGGCGGCTTGAATGAGCTGTTGTGGGGTTCTTGGATTATCCTGGCGCGATTTTATTTTTTTGAGATTATCTCATGAATATTCAATAGGATCTAGATCTGGAGAGCAAGCTGGCCAGTCCAAAATAGCGATTCCATCTGTTTCAAGATGATTTCGCGCAAGGTTGCTGGTATGTGGAGGAGCATTATCTTGCATAAAAGTTGAATTCTCACCGTGGACATCTCGCCAGAGTCTCACTATGGCCTCCAGCACTAGGTCCACCTAATTTCTATCCGTTATACTAGCAGGAAACATAATCAAATCTGTTTTGCCTCCCAGCATAATGCCACCCCAAAACATCACACTGTTCCTTTGGTATTTCGGAATTTGTCTTGCTGCTCGGAGTCTAGATTGTCTTCCACGACCCTTGAAAACCCGAATCTGGTGGTCATCTGATCGAACACTAATTCTGGCCTCATTCGAAAAAAGAACATTTCGCCAATTCTCAATATTCCAATTTTCGTGCTCCATACAACAATTAAGTCTGTTAATTTTTTGTTGTCTGGGTAACTCTAGAACTCTAAATGGGCTTCTGCTTATAAACCCCTCGAACGAAGACTTTGACTTATCGTTTCGACTGATACACTGATGCCTGTTGCTTCCAAAAATTGCCTTTGGAGTATGGGGTGCGACGCCCTAGGGTCTCTTCTTGCAATTTGGCACAGAAAGCGGTCTTGTTTTTCAGAAGAGATCTTCCTTAGACTTCTTGTAGGCCTATTTTGCAGAGATTGTAGTTCCACGTATCGGGCGTAGGTTTTTGAAATCACCCCATTGTGGCCGCTACATGTGTGTCACCCCTCCTCCAACGAGAGCAATTATTCGACCCCTCCGCTCATCGGAGACATTTTCAATTATAATTATGGGCTTTTTTAAATTTTGATATTCACAGTTTCAAATCTCAGTGACGACTGAGTACAATATCCCGAACATGTGGTGATAATTCAACATTTCTTATCATACTATCCAGTTTTTTTTACACCAGAAAATTTCATTCTTCACAAGTGGTCAAAGATCCATGTTTAAAAACAGTCAATAATGTGAAATACCGAGTGATTTCATATAAATTTCGTTATGTGTATCTAGAAATATTAGAATAAAGAATTCTTCTATTTTGAATGAAAGTACTTTTTCATAAATTTCTTTCCGAAAATGCCCTCGCATTTTTTAGAGGTAAGTAGGGGCAGTTCTATCCTCTATGTTGATTCCACTAGCTCCGAATCAACTTGGCTCAGCATTTTCAATTAAAACCAAGTTTCCAGAGTTAACGGAAGGAGAGTATAATCAGCAGCTCATAATTTTTTTCTCCTCAAAAAATTGTAAAAACAAAATGATATATTCCACCAAATGATTTCTAAGAGTTTTAAACCAACTTCAATGAACATCTAACAACCCTAAATTAAGCCGTCTACAGTCCACTGTCAAGTACTGTCATCACTTCTGTAGATCTCCATTTACCCACGTGCATGTGGGTTCTTAAACTGCGTTCGAATGTAATATTACTCGCGTGCATAATGAGCTTGTGCAATTATTCAAGATAACTATTTCTGTGTCCTTGACACACTTGCTCGGCGAGTGAGAATGCGGTTAAATCTCTTGATGGCGGCCGACAGTCAGAAATGTTGCTCATTGGTTTGTTCTTTGGTTTCATATGTAGAGTAGGAAAACACGCGGCTGAAAATGATTCAGTTAAATCTATAATTTACGAAAAAAATTGTGCAACATCAAAACTTCGTTCATCATATACAACACGCGTTTTACAATATCAATTTCGATATGTTCTTCTATGGAATTATTTATCACACATCAGGGTTGTTGTGCGGTAAAGTAATGTCATAAAAAAGAATTTGACAGCTGACAGTTTAGGATCAGAGATAAAACGGAGTACTACATAAGAACACGAAGGATTTTTATTATTGGACAATATTGTCAAAATAAGGCTACTCAATTTACTATTTTTATAAAATCATCAATGCAGGAAGATATTTCAAAATTGGTAATCTGGGAGCAAAGCAGTGGCTCATAAGTATCAAAAAACACAGACAAAGAGTTCCTTCTCGAATCCACTCACAACACTCCCTACATTTTCGTTGTAGATATAGTCTGAATCTGCACTTTCAGTGAGCAAGAACACATACTACGAGGGATGTCTTTAATATATTGCTTGCTGAGACATAGAGGACACCAACTGTCAGTACTAAAAATAAACCTCTATGATTTGTCAATATAAATCCAGAAATTTAGTTCTATGCGTGATGTGTTTTAGCCACAACAAACTGTCAAACTTGACAAGTTAATCGAAAACTTGAATTAATCCCTGAGCATTTGCGCCCAATAATCTCCTACAATTTTCAAAAACAATTATCTCAACAAGAATGGTTTCTGTTTCCGTCATTGAAGCACCAAAAACAGTGGTCACTCAAGAAAATATGGATGCGGTGAAAAGATTAGTTTCCATTTGGATAACGCATCTGTTGACCGAAGAACAGAATGCTACAAGGATGAATTGGTGTCAAGAAACTCTGGACCCTTTCAAATTTGGAAAGCTAAAGCGTTTACATTATCAGTGATGATGAATTTTGGATTTATACATAAGAACCAATCTTCTGTTTGTCTCCTGTCTAATCTAAGCCCCAACGATTTCTTTACTCTCCCCAAAATCAAAGGCGGACTGCAGGTTTCCATCTCCAGAAGAAGCTGTGGGTGCCTTTCAAAAGGCCATTTTGAATGTAACATTAAACAAAATAACTGGTTGTTAGCAGTTCGAACGAATGCGTATATTAATCTTCACGGAGAGTACAATAAAAGTCTTTAAAAGCCCTCAATTGTTTCATTAGATCTATATGCATGCAAAACTTGAAGACATCCCTCGTACATTTAATTACAGTTTGTGTACTACTTATACCTTATAGTTCACAAACTATCGCCAGTCAAGTTCTTTAATTCTGTTACTGACACATTCAGCCATCATCACTATACTAAGACTATTCTAGCAGACACAAAAACTTACAAACTTTAAGTTTGGTTCGTATTCAACTGCAAAATGCATTCTGAAAGTAATATAATTGAATTTCCCGCGGCGTTCCCATTGGTCGGAGTGGAGTCGGACCACTTGGAATAAGTGGGGAGACCCTAAGACCGTCACTGTGCTCTCCAAGCTGTGAACATTCCAGCGCCGACATAGTCACGAAAAAAAATTGTCTTAAAATGAAAACATCTGTTCAGAAGACCTCGCAAATGATTCGTAAGGCTTACAAGCACTCTGTCTTACTCATATGTTTCTGAGTGGTTAAAGGATCGGATAGAGGTTGGCGATGAAAGGAGCTCGAGTCACAGGTAGGGTCAACCGACTAGGAGACCAACCAAGATGAAATTAATAATAATTGTCCCCAAGTCCAAAAAGACAAAAATGGCAAATCGAAAGTAAAACCAATACTAATTGTTTTATTTTGACAGTAAAGTGGTTTATAAGGAATTTATTAAGAACAGATAATTAACGGTATCTACTACGTAGATTTGCTGCAAAAGGAGACCATCAGGATCTGAAAAGGCAACTCCTCTGCTTGGCAATTTTATCACAACCACGCGCTACGAGTTCACGTGTTCCTGGTAAAGCACAAGGTACCAACGTTGCCTCACTGTACCTACATCCTGACGTCGCCCCAACGGACTTCCTTTTTCCTCAGCTCAAGCCCCTGAACGAATCTGTTTTTCGATAAAAGAGATCTAATCAGCCATGACGAAGACCTTGCGAGAGCTCACCGAAGACGCCTTGTCCAAAAACAGAACTTTCAAGAAATTTTTATTTGTACAAATTTATTCAATTACGTAATAAAATAATTGCAGACGTATGCCTCCCTAGAGCATCACTGATTCGCTTCTCTGTCTAACAATTCCTCAAGCATGCTTGAGACAGTTTGCATTTATAGGTTCCCTCCATATTCGAATTCGTCCCCGAGTTGTAGCATAATACATAAGCATGTTGTAGATGACAAGGTCTAATTCACACCTCTCTTGATGTCATGATGTTTTATATCTGAGGATAAATAACCGAATCTAAGGCAAATCGCCCTTCAACTGACGGCAATGTTTGGGTCAATTTACTTGTGCGAGTCTGCATTTTCTGAAATGAAGATAATTAAGCCAAAATATCGCAATCGACTAACTGACGATCATATGTCATCATCACGCTTGCGATTAGCACTCAGTGGTTACGTACCATCTTATGAAAAGTATGCAGTGCCACGGTTCAACATCCAAAGTCACTCCTTAGTTAAGTGTAACACCATATGTTACTCTTTTGTTTTGTTACAACCAATAAACTCGGAATTTTCAATAACTGAGTTTTTTCATTGATATTATAGAGGAGAACCTAACTAAACCTAACCCAAACCTTGACTAAAATAATGTATATTGTGCGGAAAACTAATATCTATATATGCTACGGTACACTCTACCTAGGTAGGGTGTATCATGTATGTACGACAATCCTGCATCACACATACTTGCAGCCTCTCACAGTCGATCGTAAGTAGTCTGAAAATATCGTGGTAGATCGCCAGTAGTTCAACTTTGAGCACCCCTGATGTAGATGATACAATACCTGTGATTTAAAATCGGTAGATTTCATCCTGCAGATAACATACCTGGAAAAAAAGAAACAATATGTTAGTGCTATGAAAACTCTTCAGAGATAAAACTGCAATAACATTTGAGTGAATTAATTATTATATTCAATACTACAAAACATAAATAATAATAAATTCTCGAATATTTTGTGATATAGGTAGTTTAATGAAAACATTATTTCTTTGATGAGCGAAAGGAAATTCAAATTTCGGATTTTTTTTCTAATGAAAAGAAGTGTCTTCAGATCAAATCAATTTTGCGATCAATAAGTTACATTCAACACTAACAAAGGACCTCTGTGAACAGCGGATTAAAATTTTGAATAATAATAATAAAATTGTTGAGAAAATTATGGTTTGACACAAGCATAAAAAACTAGTTTGTTTCCCCAACCCTAATATTGACAAATATATTTTCCAGATAAATTTGAAATAAAACCAGCAGGTCAAACACTCAACGCAGTGTTAATTTCTTGAGTTATATGAGACATTGAAGCAAAGCAAATTTCAAAAAATAATCTGAAATGTGCAACAGATGCCATCAATATCAGTAACTTTTTCAACAGAAACGCAGCAAATACCATTCAACGACTAGCGGAAAACCCTGATTTGGCTCCTTTTGATTCTTTTCTGTTTGATCGTTTTCAGAATCTCTCTCGAAAAGAGCATACCAACATTAGAGGAAATAATGATTAGAATGTATTAATAGTTTTAGAATTTCTGATACTTTCCGATCAAGATTATGTGTTATTGCCTCACAAGTATTATTAGCACTACCCGTTCACTTACATGTGATGATAATGGTAATGACATAAATACCGAATTGCCCAATACGCAAAGTAGAGTAAAAAATATCAAAATCACTAGAGGATTACTAATAAATACTGCCTTCGGCTTCCATTCAATAATTGAAAACGCCCCATTATTGCCAACTGATGAATATCAATCCAGTGAATATTGATATCATATAAGATACACAATAAATATTTATGACATTTTAGAAACGCTGGAATCGCCAGTATAAATGATTTCAACAGTGGGCGTAAAATGCAATAGATATAGCATTGACTTCAAAAGTTTATGTATAATTTGAAATGACTTTTTCAGCCCTTTCGACAACCAGTAAATTACATACTACGTTATCAAAGACGCAATATGGAAAGAAGGTTTAAAAATCATGCGACCTTCTATGTCGGGAGAACCCCACATTTGCAGTGTATGCACAGTGTGGTTTCATCTGTTCTACAGAAGCTGAGGGATTTCAGCACTCCCTGTCTTTATGTTTGTGACTTCAAGGTATCGTGCAGCTGATCTACTGACCAACTCCTATCTGGTTCATCACACATAAAGTTTTTGGCCTGTTTGCAGCCTTCTACCTTCAACCATGCTCAAATTTCAGAAGCCCTTCTTCTAGCAGTCGAAAAATATTCTTCACCTTACGTTGTTCATCATCATCATCATCATCATTAGCCTATAGGTTTGTCCACTGCTGGACGTAGGCCACCCGTGAATGCTTCCAAAACTGTCTGTCCTGCGTCGCAGGTCGTCAGCGCATCTGGTTGGTGGTCTGCCCCGGTTTCTCAACGCTTCCTGTCTAGGCCTCCACTCCATTTTGTCCATCTATTATCGCCCATTCTGGTAACATGCCTCGCCCAATTCCACTTCAAAGTTGCGATCCTCTCAATGGCATCTATCACACCAGTTCTTCTGCGGATTTCTATATTGGAAATTCTATCCCTAAGCGATAAACCTAGCATCGATCTTTCCATTGCGCGCTGTGTAGTTCTTATTTTATTCACAGATTTCTTGGTCAAAGTTGATGTATCTGCACCGTATGTGAGAATGGGGAGAACACATTGGTTGTAAACCTTTCTCTTCAGGCTTATTGGTAGGTGAGATTTGAAAATGTGTCTTAGGTTTCCGAAGGCTGCCCAAGTCAAATCCACTCTCCTATGAAGTTCACATGTCTGATTATCTATACCTAACCGTATTCCAAGACCTAATTATTTATAAGATGTTGTCATTTCTATTGGGATGCCTATAATATTCATAAACACCTCAAAAAAGTCTAGGGAACACCTCTGAATATCGATATATCGTATCCAGAACGATCAATATGGATGATTTCTTTAAAGAAATGAACACCTGCAACAATTTCTCACTAAATTATGTAGAGTGCCGAACAGATTTCAGTTTTTTTTATAAAAAACTAAAAATGCAGCAGATGCGACGCTGCTTTATAATCATTTCATATATTCAGTGTTTAAAATCAGTTAGTTGGCACTTTGTTTCTGTTGTAAGCACAAATAAAAGATTCAAGTTTTGTGATTCGAACATAGAAAGACGACATTTGACTAGAGAAGAGATTTTACGAGCCGTTGGCATGCTCCAAGCTGGGAGCTCACAACGGGAAGTATCCAGGGTTCTGGGAAGTAGCCCAAGTGTCATAAACCGTTTATGGTCGCGTTTCAATGAAACAGGTAGCGTAGAAGAACGCCATACAGGTCGTTTCAGGATTACTACAGTCGCCCAAGACCGATTTTTGGTAATACAAGCCAGAAGAGATCGTACTACCACACCATCTCAATTAGCTCAAGAGCTATCACGAGTTCATAATGTACAAATTTCCGACCAAACTGTGGGGAATCGACTGCACGAAGGTCAACTCCACTCCAAACGTCCTTTAAGAGTTCCACAACTGACCCATGGAAATCGCGCTGCTCGTTTAGCTTGGTGCCAAGAACACGTAAACTCGGATCAAGAGAGGTGGGCAACAGTTCTCTTCAGTGATGAATCTAGATTTAGTTATTATCCCGATTCGGGAAGAATTCGAATATGGAGGGAACCTGGAAAGCAAAACCGTCTCCAGCATGCTCGAGAAGTTGTTAGACAGGGAGGCGGATCAGTGATGTTTTGGGAGGTATACGCCTTGGTGGAAGAACTGACCCCGTTTTCATACAGAACAACCTCACGGGAAACTCTTACGCAAATGAGATAGTTTTACCTGTAGTGGTACCGTATCTTCAAACAATGGGTCAAAATCCACTTTTCCAATAAGATAATGCCCCTCCTCATCGTGCAAGAGTTGTCTTGAACGTTCTCCTGCTCCCCAGATCTGAATCCCATCGAGCATGTGTGGGACACCCTAAAAAGAAATCTCCTGCGTCAAAACGTCTTCCATCATGAACAGGAGCTTCGATTAGCAGTTCAGGGGGCTTGGAATGACTTAGGCCAAAATGTAATAGACAATTTAATATTGAGCATGCCGCGACGATGTCAAAGTGTCTTAAATAACAGAGGTGGACCTTCTGGGTACTGAAAAATATAATATACTACTAATATACTAATAATATAAGTAATTATTTTATTTTCTTGAGAATACATTTTATACAATACATCCTAAAAAAACCGAAAGATTTCTATAAATTCGAATCATCAAATTCATATTTTAAAATATTGGTAAATGTTCCCTAGACTTTTTGAGGTGTTTTGAGAAGTTGGAAATTAATGAAATATAAATGTAATCAAACACTTTTAATAGAGTAAATCCTTTTGTTAAATGCCTCTTTTTCCTATTACCTATCATCTGAACTTCAACAAGCTTTTTTCTTCTCTTTCAAATACATACCGCAAGATCAGATGTTAAAATTGGTCATATCTCATCGTCGACGGCGCAATAGGAGCTGGATAATATCGACCGGTCGTCCCTGAGCTTAGACGTCGTCGGCGTCGCTAAAGTAGGTCTAGTGTAGTGGGTATCTGGGGCAGCTTGACCTTAAGTGCGATCTCCATACCCATAATCAGATTTCGGTCACCGAATTATATTTAACGTCGCGCAGTATCTCACAAGGTCGCCCTTTTACAGTTGTGGGTATAGACAACCTTGCGATTTATGACTTACTGATTAAAACTCTTCTAGATTCTCAATTAAGTGAAACTGTTGAATAGATGTAGAGTTAACAGGTACAAAATAGGCCATCTATAGTTTCTGACGAACAAGTACGGGGGTCGTTCTTTAAGTCCTTACAAAAATAAATTGAGCCAAATTAATTGATTTTTTATAAATTCCTTCGGGCGAATTTTTTCAGAAATTTCTAGACTAGATCTGGTGAATACGGAGAATGACAACAATTCTATTTTCAACAGAATATTGTTTTATTGTACCCGTTGATAACATGGTACTTCTTTGGCAGCTGTTAAAAATTTCATGACATTTGTATGTAAACAACTTGAGTTATTGCAATGTTTGTTAGTGCTTTTACAAGCCAGAAGAGATCGTACTACCACAGCATCTCAATTAGCTCAAGAGCTATCACGAATTCATAATATAGAAATTTCCAACCAAACTGTGAGAAATCGACTGCACGAAGGTCAACTCCACTCCAGACGTCCTTTAAGAGTTCCACAACTGACCCATGGAAATCGCGCTGCTCGTTTAGCTTGGTGCCAAGAACACGTAAACTGGGATCAAGAGAGGTGGGCCACAGTTCTCTTCAGTGATGAATCTAGCTTTAGTTATTATTCCGATTCGGGGATTCGGGAAGAATTCGAATATGGAGAGAACCTGGAAAGCAAAACCGTCTCCAGCATGCTCGAGAAATTGTTAGACAGGGAGGCGGATCAGTGATGTTTTGGGGAGGTATACGCCTTAATGGAAGAACTGACTTCGTTTTCATATAGAACAACCTCACGGGAAACTCTTGCGCAAATGAGATAGTTTTACATGTAGTGGTACCCGTTGATAACATGGTACTTTTTTGACAGCTGTTAAAAATTTCATGACATTTGTATGTAAACAACTTGAGTTATTGCATCATGTTTGTTAGTGCTTTTAGTACATCGTTCGGTACATGAGTTTCAAACAAAGAGCTGCAAATGAGTTATATGTCGTCGTTGCGCTTTCAGAAATGGCCATGTGTTTTGGTACAACTTCACAGTAGACACGAAAAACCAGTTCTTTCAATAGTCACACAGTATAGTACAGATAATTTTTAACCATTCAGCAAATGGGAGGTTTTAATAACTGTATTTGTAACATGTTGTCATGAATATCAAAGCATTGAGTTTATGAAAAATCAACAATATATTTACTGCACATAGCTGAAAATGAAACTGTTTCAAAATCGCTATGTGCAGAATAAGCACGAGGATAAATTTTTTCTAGGGTATGGTGACTCTATTCCACGATAATTTTGATCACATAGCGTATTTTTCAATAAATTTATTACACCACTGAATGTACATTCTTTTATTCGAGAACAACTTCTTTTGAAAAGTATAAAATTGAGATCGCATATTCATTGCCTGATTTAAAAAAAGAACATAAATTTCTTTTTTCAAATTAAGCTACTTGCATAGTTTCAATGATTCAAATTGTCATGAAATGCGTGATAATCTCTATGCATATATTTTTTTAACGACTGAAGGCTATTGTATTTAGATGTATCAATTTTAATTGAATGTATAGTGCCTCCACTTGAAAATTTTCTATCGCACTCACTCTTCTTTGTGGCAAAATCTTGAAATCTTCTGTGTGGCGTAGTTTATATTTAACTTCTCCATTTTTGTAACATAGTGTTCGAATTTCATTAACGGTAGGATCACCAGGTCTAATAGTTACAAAATTACCTGGAACATTTTCGAAGTCTTTGAAAAAACCATATTCCAGGTAATTTATTTTATATGTAATGGTCTTGCTGATCTCACTCGATTAATATAATCAGATGGAGAAAATATTGGAGGATTGAATTGTTTTTCCAAAGTGGAGTGCACGCTGTCTACCTCCATCATCGTATGTCCTTTCTCCAAAATGATTTGCTGAATTTCAATTCGCATGTCTGGTACACATACATGTGTACATCCTTTGTATTTTTCACGTAAATTGTAAAGTTGTGAACAGCTAACTTCATTTTGTAATATTATTCTGACGCGAGTAATTTCGGGAAAAGTAGAACACTTTGCATGTCCATTGTGATGACAAGGACATCAGATGACATTTCATCGATAGCCAATTTCTTTTTTTGTAATATGCAGTTGAAATTGGTCCTCGGTAACATTTCCTTCTTTGTATGCTACATACACGTCGCACTGGTCTTTTCTTGGTTTAAAAATTGTTGTAATATCTCTGCTCCCTTCACGAAACACAACAACAATTTCATCTAATTTTATTGTTTTATCATAATCACAATGAGAAAATTGAAAAACGATGGTTTCAAATCAAGATTGTCCTCCATTTACATCCATACAATAATAGAATTTTGACTGAAAACTTTCTTTAACATTATTCAGTATGTTTGAATGACACACAACTTTATTTCGCTGGCGAAGGTCGTCCAAATTCTGCAACAAAGATTTTGGACTTGAAATATCCACACAAGAGCAGTTCTAGGGGGTTTAGGTCAGGAGATCCAACAGTGCATTCCATAGGATCTCTTCTCTCTATCTAGCGACCATCATGTGTGGGACACACATGCTAGATGGGATTCAGATCTGGGGAGCAGAATGACCACGGTAGAAGATCGATATCATTCTCTTCAAGAACATTCAAGTTTGGAGATACGGTACCACTACAGGTAAAACTATCTCATTTGCGTAAGAATTTCCCGTGAGGTTGTTCTGTATGAAATCGAGGTCAGTTCTTCCACCAAGGCGTATACCTCCCCAAAACATCACTGATCCGCCTCCCTGTCTAACAACTTCTCGAGCATGCTGGAGACGGTTTTGCTTTCCAGGTTCTCTCCATATTCGAATTCTTCCCGAATCCCCGAATCGGAATAATAACTAAAGCTAGATTCATCACTGAAGAGAACTGTGGCCCACCTCTCTTGATCCCAGTTTACGTGTTCTTGGCACCAAGCTAAACGAGCAGCGCGATTTCCATGGGTCAGTTGTGGAACTCTTAAAGGACGTCTGGAGTGGAGTTGACCTTCGTGCAGTCGATTTCTCATAGTTTGGTTGGAAATTTGTACATTATGAACTCGTGATAGCTCTTGAGCTAATTGAGATGCTGTGGTAGTACGATCTCTTCTGGCTTGTAAAACCAAAAATCGGTCTTGGGAGACTGTAGTAATCCTGTTTCATTGAAACGCGACCATAAACGGTTTATGACACTTGGGCTACTTCCCAGAACCCTGGATACTTCCCGTTGTAAGCTCCCAGCTTGGAGCATGCCAACGGCTCGTAAAACCTCTTCTCTAGTCAAATGTCGTCTTTCCATGGTCGAATCACAAAACTTGAATCTTTTATTTGTGCTTACAACAGAAACAAAGTGCCAACTAACTGATTCCAAACACTGAATACATGAAATGATTATAAAGCAGCGTCGCATCTGCTGCATTTTTAGTTTTTTATAAAAAAAAATTGAAATCTGTTGCGGTACTCTACATAATTTGGTGAGAAATTGATGTAGGTGTTCATTTCTTAAAAAAAATCATCCATATTGATCGTTCTGGATACGATATATCGATATTCAGAAGTGTTCCCTAGACTTTTTTGAGGTGTTTATTAGAAATTTAGGTATTAGCAGACTGGTTCGGCGTAGTGATGAGGAGCTGCGTCTTGTTAGAAATGCAATTTTTTTTCGAGAATTAAGTGATTGTTTTGTGGTTTTTATGTCATCAATGAATCTATTGAATTTCCAGCTTATTGAAATTAATTTCACCGTTTGAATTGCCTGGACTAAACAGGGTTACAATTGAGTGGTCTTTCAAAATGTATACAAAAACATTTAGCTTTTCCCGATACTAAATGTGGGTTTCTCGAAATACCTTAGGAATTGTTTCGCCCCAAAATCTACAGATATGCCACTAACTTCTCCAAGAAGCAAATACGTACATTCTTCAAAAAAGCAAACGTCCAGAAATATTAGTTTTCCTTGATTCACTCCACTATAATTCGAAAATTCTAGCGTTAAATTCATCAATTTTGTACAGAAGGAACATATATTTATAAAAATTCTGAGTGAGTTACATTGGCTACCACATGAAGTTACAGAAATCTATCGTACAGATATTGTGTAATAGAGGCTTACTAAATTTCGAATGTTAACCACTTCAGGACGGTAGTAACTAGAAAGTTGATTTATGTACAATGCATGAAATGATTATCAAATAAACACTTTACTTCTGGAAACAAAGAATTGAGTCAAACTAAATGTTCTCAATTATCGTTTTTGATTATTCTTAATTCGAGGTAAAAAAATGAGTTTTTGCGAGAAGGAGTTGTCAAAATTACTCTTCTCTCACACTGTTGCGATGAAACTTCAAATGACGTAGAAATTGACTGACTTTTTCTGCCCTTTTTAATTTCTGTGTGAGTTGCTCGTCTCAAATATACATCGTGCAATGAATGTCCCGCATACAAAATTGCTCAATGTGTTTCGGCAGATTTTTGTAATCACTACGGAATAAGAAATATACTGGGTGGCTCGACTGATGTGAAACTCCTTGTATGTCGAGAATATAAAAAAAAACAAAATTTAATTAATGAGATAAAAAACATAAGGTTTAACTTTAATCTACACTTTATTTGAAAAAATTCGACGACGTTTCGCTGACACAGCAGCTTTATCAAGAATGAAACACAGAATGAAGAGTATGGTATTATAAACAAATCGTAGAACAAGTTGGATGAATAACAGGAAAATCCACACCGAGCCATTGTACAGTTAGTAAGAAAGGTAATAAAAACTAATTAAACAAGTTAAGTAGGGGTGAGTAATTCACATGTACCTGTTCATTCAAAAGCTTGTCCGAATGTTTGTATCTTTTTATTTTAATGCTTCTAGGAGATCTAATTTTGAACTTTTGATTTTATATGTAATATGTCAAAGTTTTCGTTGAATGAAAGGTTTTCTTTTATTAGGTGGTTTGAATAATTTGAATCAGATTTATTTTTATCGAAGCTACGTTTATGTTCAGATGTTCTTATGCCAAAACTCCTATAGGTCCTACCGATATAAATTTTATCACAAGAACCGCAATTAAGTTTATAGATTCCTAATTTACTTGATTTTTCAACACGAGATTTATTATTTTTAATATGTTTACCTAAGTTATTAGAAGTTTTGAAAGTTATATTAAGATTTTGTTTGACGAGAAAGGATTCAATATTTGTACTTGCAGAACCGCAGAATGTTAAACTGTTGAATATTTTATAGTCTTTATGAATAGGATATACTTCATTTAATGCTTTCTGATACAGTTTTTACGAATGATTAGATCTATCATATCCGGATTATATGAATTATTAATGGCTATCTGTTTGATGATGTTTAACTCTTTATTATAATCTTCTACTGATAAAGGTAAATTGAGTAACCGATGTACCATGCTGTTTAAAGCTGAAACTTTGTGTTGAATTGGATGTAATGAGTAGTTATGTATAATTGTATCAGTATGTGTTGGTTTACGAAAGACCGAAAAACATGATTATCATTTTGTTCAGTGATTTTAAGTCCAAAAATTAATGGAATCGTTCTGTTCAATTTCTATCGTGAATTTAATGTTCAAATGGATGGAATTAATGAAATTAAGAAATAAGTCTAATTGACGAGTAGTTCCAATGAAACATACTAAGATGTCGTCAACATATCTATACCAATAAAGAAATTTGGAAATGAGTGGATGTGTATGAATTTTCTGTTCAATATTATTCATAAAAATCTCTGCTAAAAGTGGACTCAAAGGATTTCCCATGATCAAACCATTTTCACTGCTGTAATAGATGTTGTTGAAAGAAAAATAATTTTGTTCAATGCAAACGTCCAACAGATTCATTATTTCTGATTTAATTATGTGGTTAACATGATTCGAATTCAACATGTTTTCGATTAATATTTTGACATCACCTGGAGGAGAACACTTGGGTATAAATTCTCAACATCAAACGGAATAAGTTTTGCGTTAGGTGGTAGGTTAACGTTTTTTATGTTATTTATCAATTCGAAAGAATTTTTTATAGAAAATTTTGATTTGAATGAACAATAAATTTTAATGATATCTATAAGGTAGTGCGACAATTTCACGGCTGGGGCTGTAACGTAAGATACGACTAGTCTAACGGGGTTATTTACTTTATGCAATTTAATGAGTGAATACAGTTGAGGTGGTTGAGGGTTTGGTAAAATTAATTTGTATTTATCTATTGCTTTAATTAAAGATTTTGCGTCATTTATTGCAATTTTAATATTTTTCTGGAATTTAATAGTTGGATCTTTGTTTAGAATTGTATAGTTTCGGACGAAATGAAATTTAGAGTTTTAAATAGGTAGTCATTTTTATTTAACGCAATAACAGTATTACCCTTATCTGCTTTTGTAAAAATAATTTCATTTAGTTGAGATTTTTGTTTGATGGCCTTTAAAATATTTTGTTCTTTACTCGGTTTAAAGTCAGCTAATGATTCATTTTTATAATGTTAGATGCTAAATATTTAAGGTGAGTGTTATTAGGAATATTTTTCAGAGAAATTTCAGTATCTATGCCAAGTTCCTCTAAATCAGATTTTATCTTGTTTGATTTAATATTGTGTTTGAAACCTTTCTCCAAGAGATTTGTTTCATCAGTTGTGAAATTAGTATCAGAAAGGTTAACGAATCTATCAAAAATTGATGGTCAGAAAATTTAATTTTACGTGGAGTAGGTTTCGGTTTTCGTGACACGAGAAACTTTAATTTGCGGTATTGGATGGTATATTTATTATGTATTATTGATCTAAATTTTGAATCTATTATTGTAATCTAATGAATCGAATTCAAGTGGATGAAGTCTGTACAATAACTCGGTATGAATTACCTTGAGATAAATATTGTAGATGTCTCGTTTGTGGAACAAAATCTTGCATTTGATCCATATCTTCTGCCCAGAGATAACTGCTCTTCGAGCTGCATAACTGTAGTATTGGTCTTGAGTTTGATGTATTTAGGACACACTTCACTCTTCAAACACAACTTACAAATTTTTTTCTACGCCAGATGATAGAAAAGTTTTCAGAAAACGATATGGATCTCCACCTCTCATTTATCAATCAAACAGGCCAGCAACCACCACTATTTCAGTATGATGTAAAACAAAGAGATAGGATGGTCCACATGTAACACATTATTCATTTTATACCTGCACTTGGACTTATTCATACAAGCCAGAAAATAAACGCAAATCTTCTGTTTGAGTGTTCCAAGGGGGTGAAAAACCGACAAGCCAGCCGTGGCCGGAATGTCCCCTACAAGTTAATCGCAACGTTAGCTTCAATAACAGGACATGCAACAACAATTCTTCTCCAAGATCAAAGAACAGTTACTGCCGATTGGTACACAACCATGTTTACAGAAGGTCGTTGGTTAACTTCGGGAAACCAATCCCAAACGGCGAATCATCCTTCGCCAAGACAATGCAACTTCGCAACATAGCCCGGAAAACAATTGGATAAACAATGATTTTTCAATTTTCGCAAAATCAAGAATCTTTCACTGCCTAGTCAAAGGTTTCAGTACTCAGAAGAAGTTGTAGATACCTTCTGAAAGGCCATTTCGAATATAGCCGCAAAACAATTGATATAGGAAATAGACAAGTAACCTCTTTCATTTTAGTATGGTGTAAAACAAATAGATAGACTATGTACCACATTATTGTTTTAGACCTGCTTTTTGCTCTCAGATTATCAACAAATTAAGCAAATTCAGATGCTGATGGTATCACCATCTCATCACAGGATCCTTATTTATTTATTTATTTAAGTACAATATAAGGAATGTCCACAGCCGAAGCCAAAATGACATTCACTAAATGAATATTAGTTACATAGAATCTAGTATTCTAAAAAAATTATTATATAAGACATTAATAGTGAGTTGTATTCACAGAAAGAATGAAAAAAATACAAAATGAATACTACAAAACGAACGATTGAATGAATTTTATATCAGTCAGTAAAGAGCAAGCGTAATGTTCTCTTCAAAGAGGCCAATGTGACCCCAAACAAATTGATACTCATATGCGTGTTGCAGACACGTAGCATCCTATCGATAGGGAGTTCTGTGCACTATTAGTTTTTCTAAAAGTTATAGAGAAGAGGTCGTGGTGCCTCAATGATTTCATAGGAACATTAAAAGTAACCATGTGCAAGATCTCAGGTACCTGAAATACGCAGTTCAATATTTTAAACAAAACCAAAATATCAGATATAGTTCTACGATTTTCAAGTGACAATAAATTGAAATATTTACGGGCAGGAGCGTAGTCGTGGTTCAGGATAACAAAGTTAGTTTTGAAGCATATGAACCGTATGAATATATTCTGAATGCGTTCAAGTCGGTTGGAATAACAATCATAACGAGGATTCCAAATACATGAGGCAAAATTTAATTTACTGTAGATGTAAGCATAATATAAAGTGATAAGTGATTTTACATATTTAAATTTCTTACTTTTCCTGAAAATATAACCCATCATTCGACTTGAACTATTTGCTATGCGATCTATGTGTGCATCGAAGAGCAACTTCGAATCGAAAGTGACACCCAGATCAAAAGCCGTGGACACACGTCGCAGCAATGAATTTCCAATTGAGTACTGAAAAGTGATAGGGGAATGGTTTCTAGTAAAAGTTATCGTGAAACATTTATTTAAATTCAAAAATAATTGGTTTTCTCTACAGTACTCAACCAAGTTATTCAAATCTAGTTGAAGATCAAGGCAGTCCCTTAAGCATGTGATAGATCTAAAAACTTTCAGATCGTCTGCATAGAGCAAGAATCTGGAATGTCGGAAACATTTATCTATGTCATTTATATAAATTAAGAAAAGAAGAGGACCGAGATGAGTTCCCTGCGGTACCCCAGAAGTACTAATGAAAGATTCAGATTTAAAACCATTTAAACTAACGAAATGTGACCTATTCAGTAGATACGATTGGGTCCACTCAAGCAACCAACCACTTACACCTGCTTCGGCTAGTCTAAAAATGAGAATATCGAAACTTATTTTGTCGAAGGCTTTAGAAAAATCTGTGTAAGTAGCATCAGTCTGAATTTGAGAATCCATTGCACTCTGCAGGTACTCACTATAAACGATCAAATTAGTTTTCAGAGTCCTACCCTTAAAAAATCCGTGCTGTTATGGGATAATGAAATTTTTCACATGAGAGAAAAGATACTTATAAATTATACGTTCAAATACTTTAGCAATGATCGAAAGCTTGTTAATAGGTCTATAATTAGATATATCATTTTTATCTCCACTTTTGAAAATTGGGACAACGGCGGACTCCTTCCACTTTTTTGGAAATACACCATTAATCAGAGACTGATTGAACAAAATATGCAGTGGTTTACTTAATTTGTGAGCGCAATTTTTGAGAAAAATTGGTGGAATGCTGTCTGGACCTGAACCCTTCGACATGTCAAGGGATAAGAGGACCTCTCGAACCTCTTCCTCTTCTATGTGAATATTTGATAGTACATCATTATTGCAGTTTTTAACAGTTACACTACGACTACGCTGCTGACTTACAGGAACATATACACTCTCGAAATAACGGGAAAAAGAGCTTAGAATATGATTAAGCTCTATAATGAGGGAAGAACCAAACACATGGAATAATTAAGACACATAATACGCCAAAAAGTATTTAAAAGAATAGATGAATTCAGTATGTCGGTAACACTATTGACAATGAAAGAACAAATTCATGCGACAACTAGAACCTTCTATGACAACTCAAAAGGAAGATGAAACTCCACATATGATATGATCCGTAGCCTCATATGGTTGCAAATCAATAAGATGGCTATAAAGAAACAAGACATACTGTGAGAAGGACCTATTAAAGAAGACTGATAGACAATCCGAACAAACTTGGAAAGAAATCTAACCTAAATCAATAAGATGTCAAATTCATAAAGATTCAGATATACCTAAAAAAGCTCTGTACCCCAAAATCTACACCACAAGGAGAGGAATACCAAGATTGCGATGGCTAGACGGTGGCATCAAAGAGTTGACATAGGAGGTTCATCATCCTCATCATCATCATACGACGTTACAGCTCTATAAGGGCCTTGGCCTCCTCCACTATGCGTTACAACTCAGTCCAACGTAGAAGATTGGAGTGACAAAACCAAAAACACTGCAAAATGGCGGGACATTGTATTAGAGGCCAAAGCCCATACCGGCCATAACGTCGTCAAGTAGTAAATAGAGTTGATCTTTAGAGAAATGGTTCTCGGAAAAAACTTAGAATACAGCGAGAATATATTATTCGTATGCCTACAAGGTTGTACAGAACCTTCGAGATTTTTTTTTGATTATTATAATATGAATCGATCTAATTCAGCATCACTGCACGCAATTCGTTTTTGTCCATCTCTAGAGCCACTACTTCAGAAAAGTAAAAGACATAAGCTTTATAACTAGTTAAAAGTTTACTGGTTAAGAGTTTCAAACTCCCAAAACTTTCGATTTTCTAAGAAACCACCATAAATTGATAACAGCAGTTGTTGATCAATTTTTGGGAGTAACGTTTATTCTTCTCAAAAACTTCAATGTTCGGTAATAATACAACGCGAATATAGTGGTGTTAGATGACATACCAGATTGTTCAACAAGTTTTGTCGTTCCATAAGAGAGGGCGTTGCTACTAGTCCAAATTTATTTTTGTTTTGTTGGTACACTCTTCATATGAACGTATGTGAAGGTTCATTTCAATTTGTCAATTCATTCTTTGTTTACAAGCCATTTAGTGACGCCGATTCACAGTTTTTGTACAAAATTTAATATCGTGGAGTGATAATATTCTTATTTTTGGAAGGTGTAGCACTAAAAGAAATTCACGAACGAAAGTTAAGAGTGTGTAATGATTGTTCACCTACAATTACAACAGTAGAAAGATGGGTTGCTGAATTTAAACGCGGTCGTACAAGCCTTGAAGACGATCCACGTGAAGGACGTCCAAAAAGCGCACCAACACTAGAAATCATAGCCAAAATACAGGATATGGTTTTGGAAGATCGTCGATTGACTGAGAGGGATTTAGTGGAGGCACTACACATCTCATTAGGCAGTGTGAGCCATATTTTAAGTGAAATTTTGAGTTTTAGAAAGTTGTGTGGTGCACAATGGGTACGGCATTCGCTAACCATGAAACAAAAACACATTCAAATGCGACTTTCTCAGCAACATTTGGAGCGTTTTAAAAAGGATAAAGTGGATTTTGTGCGTTGATTCATTACTATGGATGAAACTTGGGTCTATCACCATGATCCTAAATCAAAACAAGAGGCTAAAGTGTGGTGTGAACCTGGTTGTTCGGCTTCGAAACGAGTTCGTGTCCGGAAATCGACCAAGAAGGTTATGGTATCAGTTTTTTGGGATGCGAAAGGAATTTTGTTTCTGGATTACTTGCAAACTGGTAAAACAATTAATTCTGAATATTATTGCAACCTTTTGGACCAGTTGAAGGAAAAAATTCGTGAAAAAAGACCCAGTTTGCAGAAGAAAAAATCCTTTTTCATCAGGACAACGCACCGTGTCACAAGAGCATTTCGACAATGGCTAAAATCCATGAATTAAAGTTCGAATTGTTGGAGCATCCACCGTATTCACCAGATTTGGCCACCAGCGACTTCTATTTGTTTCCAGATCTCAAAAAATTTATGCGTGGCAAGCGTCACAGTAGGAAAATCGTTGGAGCTAGTGTATTGATGTTCAGGAAAATTATACTGAATAATAAAGTGTATTTTGAACCATGACATTGTGTTCTTTTTATCGAACGACAAAACTTTTTGAACAACCTGGTAGGTAGGACTAGACCAAAGGTTAGATTTCGCATCAACTGTAAGCAGAATTATGCGCCTTGTAGTCATTAAAGGAGACATGTGCAAGGACGACCTCGAACCTCGTGTCGCTGCTCTACGCCCTCTCTTACTGCAGCCGATTGAATTGTACCAGGGGACATGTTAATTGGTTAAAACCTGCGCAGAGTTACCTGGGATGAATCACCACAAAATTGCTGTGATTTTTCGGATTCAGGGAATCGCTTGAATATCCATCTTTAGGAGATGTAAAGCCGTCGGTCCTGTCTAACAGAGATGTATTGGACATTAAAGATCCCTTCCCTAGACACGAGTAGGGTTCGGCAAAATTCTCGGGTGAGTGAGGTGACAGAATTCCCCGGCGTGTCGTTGGACGAAAGGCGGAAACAGAGCACTTAAAGGAATAACAAACAAACAAACTGCCTATGGTTTTGTGTGTGGGGAGGAATTTCTTCAAACGCCCACTGTGACCAGGTCAATCGAACGACTCCCGTACTTTTTCAGGTCGATATATTCCAGGTAAAAGTTTCAAAACAAATTTTACCATCCTTCATCATTTCAACTACAAAATACAATATTCCATCGTGTCTTGATTGTCAGATAAAAATCATTCTATTTCTCCTTCATGAGTAACTTATTTTTCATCAACTTTCATAATAGTTACAAGCTATTAATGATGATCAATTAAAGTTAATAATATAATTGTCATAAGAGCCTGCCGATTGATTGGTAGGTATGCTAATGAATCTACGTATAAATTAATCTTATTTTACAATTTTAATTCAATAATTTCCATGAAATTTATTGGTTGAACACTGAAACGCAATACTTGATAGCATTGACCTATTTTGCATAAATTTTCAGCATCAGTAATTCACTGTTTACTTCATATTAAAATAAATTATTCCTCGTTAAACCTTTGCACTTATTATAGAACGGAGAGAATCAATCACCATCGTTTGTGAAAGGTTTTTCATGTTCATGATAAAGCTGCACTTTGTTTGTTCTAAATTGTTTTTATTATGTGATCATTGTGTATTAATATCTCAATCAATTATAAACACCTCGAAAAAGTCTAGAGAATACCTTAAATACCAATTTAAGTTAGATGAATTTTTTGCTTGTCACTGAGTATTGAAAACGAAGTATTGAAGAATAAGTTTATCCAATGTTTTCAGAATATTAAGTATGAAGAAAATATTGAAATTCATAGATGGCGGAATGTTGTATACGAAGAAAATCTCATGGAAATCATAGAAATATATATTAGAAAGATAACTATACAGAAAGTACAAATCTATTATTGATTACACTTTGCCATCCTCTTAGTACGTGGGGTGTCTGTTTTGCATGCTGGGACATAGATGACACACACAGACACCAGAACATACTATCACTTTAGGCACAAGATCTCTGCTTCTAGAAACCAAATGTTATGAAATTTTTAGTGGAAGTTTGAAAAGGATGAACGTTTCTAGTCACATACAGATGGCGGCACCAGAAGCGTATCTATCGGGAAAGTCGTTTACTTAGAGACACCGTATAAATCCGAAAATTCAGTTTTTTCCTTGTGTTTTAGCCACACCTACAATTTTCAAAGACAATTATGTTAATAAGATTATCTCTGGTTTCTGTTTTCGGCATTGAAGCACCAAACCAGTTTTCCGCTGGTATGGAGAATTAATTTAATGGCAAAAGGCTAAGGCTTAGCGACGACCCTAAGGCAGCTCTATGGTCTTTGGATTTTGACGAGGTCAGGAATGTATTTCCTTTCGCCTCTTCGTCTTTCTTTCGCCTTTTTTCTACGGTTTTTTTATTGTCTCATTTTAAGAAATTTTACTCTTACCTACTTATGCTGTTGGGTCGCCATATCGAGGAAGATCAGCACATAATATATCGAGAGATTCATTGCGCAAGACCTCGATCCAAAAGATTTTGCACGAAGAATTGCGTGTGAGAAAAATAGTTTTCCGTTGGATATAGTATCTGTTGACCGAAGAACAGAAAGTTGCAAGGGTGAATTGGTGTCACAAAACTCTGGAACGTCTCAACGAGGTTAATGGTGATGAATCTTTGATTCATACGTGCCGTAAATAAGCTCCAATCTTCTGCTATGGTGTTCCAAGAAGAAGAAGAAATGACAAAAGTCAACCGTGGTCGATATGTCTTCAAAAAGATGGTCACTAAGTTTGTTTCAAGAATCAGGAACGGACTGCGTGGTCGAAGGTTTTATTCTTCAGAGGAAGCTGTTGAGGCCATTTTGAATGTAGCAACCAACGACAGGAATAACTACTTCGGCATAAATGAACTTATCAGACATTGTATGAATATCACTCACGCACAATTCGAAATATAAATATAATTGTCCATCCAAGAACAGATCCCTGAGGAAGACTGTCATTGAGGAAGCGAAATTAACTATTGTTGTCTCTAATGAAAATACGAAGTTTTATGTCATTGAACATATCTCGATCAGCTTTACTGTGGTACTAATATGAATAACCTCATAGAGTTTTTTCATTTGACCATAATTTCACACTGTATTATGACACAGCATACGTACTATTTAAAGATACAGAAACTAGACTGCCCTTTACAATATACTCTGAACTGTCGACTCAATGAATTTGATCTGAACTGTTGATATTGGGGAATATTGGGAGGTTTATGATTGAAAATACTGAGAGCTGCTATTTTGATGAATGAAATCTAACCTAACCTAACCTCAGTTGTCGAAGTATGTGGGCATACACGATTTTCTCTCAAGAATTTGTACAAAATTTCCAGATTAACGCTAAAAATGTCCAGATCAGTGTTCGAAATTTCCAGATCAGCAGTCAAAAGTTGTTCAAAAGTTATTGCAAAAAGAAAGAGCAATATCTTCGCCTTAAATGAACTTATTAGATGAAATTGTATGAATATTACGCACAATTCGAAATATAATTGTCCATCCAAGAACAGATCCCTGAGGAAGACTGCCATTCTTCTTCTTCTTCTTCTAATGCATATCCATTAATGGATGTTTGCGATAACATTTTCCATTGCGTCTCCATCTCTTGCGGTGTGTATCAATGACTGTATATCGTGTAGTCCTGTCCACTGCCTGATATTTTGCAGCCAAGACATTTTCTTCCGTCCGATCCCTCTCCGGCCTTCGATCTTGCCTTCGATCTTGCCTTCAATTAACAAATGCAGGAATTGATATTTCGTGTTTCGCATTATATGACCCAGATATGCTGTTTTCCTCTTTTTGATCACTGCAAACAGTTCACGTTGTTCGTAAACTCGTCTAAGAATTTCCTCATTTGTCAATCTAGCCGTCAAGGGTACTTTAAGGATTCTGCGGTATAACCACATCTCGAAAGCCTCTAATTTGTTTATTTCATTCGCTTTTAATGTCCAACCTTCCATACCATAAAGAAGCACCTACCAAATGTAGCACTTAGTGAATCTTAGCCTTAGGTTAAGGTCAAAGTCGGAGCAAGTGAACACTTTTCGAAACTTTAGGAATGCCTGTCGCGCTTGCTCTATGCGATATTTTATCTCTTTTTCTGATGACCAGTCTTGAAACAGCCAGATTCCCAAGTATTTAAACTTTTCTACCCTTTCTATGAGCCTTGCGTTAAATACTAGCGTAGAGTTTTCGATTATTCGCTGGTTTCTGGAGATAATCATAAATTTTATTTTTTCACATTTATATTTAGGCCCATTGATTGGCTTTGTTCACCTACCCTATTGACCAGTTGTTGCAGGTCGGTCATGTTGTCAGCTATTAAGACCGTATCGTCAGCATATCGGATATTGTTTATCCACACTCCATTGACTTTGATTCCTATTTCCATGCCTTCTAGTGCCTCTTGGAAAATCGTCTCTGAATACAAATTGAATAGGAGTGAAGAAAGCACACATCCCTGTCGTACTCCTCTTCTAATTTGGATGTCATTAGACATATTATTGTCTACTTTTATTTGTGCTGTTTGGTTCAAGTATAAATTCTCAATGTATCGTATGTCTTTTTGGTCTATATCAAGCCTTTTTAGAAGCTGCATTAATTTGTGGTGCTGTACACGATCGAATGCTTTCTCGTAGTCTATGAAACATAGACAGACATCCTTTCTCTGATCATGGCAATTCTGGACTTGTATGGCGACTATTGCTTCTCTTGTACCTAACCCTTGTCTAAACCCAAACTGCGAGTCACTTATGTCTCTTTCACATTTTTTGTAAATTCTCTGGTGTATGATTTTAAGAAATATTTTTAAGGTATGGCTCACCAGGCTAATGAGTCTGTGGTCTTCACATTTTCTTGCATTGGTCTTCTTAGGCAGGGGGATAAAAGTTGAGCACAACCATTGCTTTGGATAGTGTCCTATCTCATATATAGTGTTAAACACTTTATGTAGAGCTGTGATGCCTTTTTCATCTAGGAGTTTAAGTATTTCTGAAGGAATTTCGTCTGGGCCAACTGCTTTATTATTTTTGCGTCGTGTATAGCTTTTTCAATTTCGTCTTTAATTATGGGTGGACCGGTTAGTGAAATATTGACATCAGCTGGAGGTCTATCATCGTCAAATAGTTCTTTTATATACTTTTCCCAAACATTGTTTTTCTCTTTGCTGTCGAGGACTATCTGGTTGTTATTATTGACTGTCACAGTCAATAACTGCCATTGAGGAAGCTAAATTAACTATTGTTCTTTCTAATGAAAATACGAAACTTTATGTCATTGAACATATCTCGATCAGCTATACTGTTGTACTAAATTGAATAAACTTATACAGTTCTTTCATTGGACCATATTTTCACACTGTATTATGATACAGCATACGTACTGTTTAAAGATACAGAAATTAGACTGCCCTTTACAATATACTCTGAACTGTCGACTCAATGAATTTGATCAGAACTGTTGATATTGGGGAATATTGAAGTTTATGATTGAAAATACTGAGAGCTGCTATTTTGATGAATGAAATCTAACCTAACCTAACCTCAGTTGTCGAAGGATGTGGGCATACACGATTCTCTCTCAAGAATTTGTTCAAAATTTCCAGATCAGCGCTAAAAATTTCCAGATCAGTGTTCGAAATTTCCATATCAGCAGTCAAAATTTGTTCAAAAGTTATTGCAAAAAGATAGAGCAATATCTTCGGCACAAATAAACTTATTAGACGACATTTTATGAATATTACTCACGCACAATTCCTAATATAATTGTCTATCCAAAAATAGATCCCTGAGGAAGACTGTCATTGAGGAAGCGAAATTAACTATTGTAGTCCCCAACGAAGACCGAATTAGAAAAACCTATTGATAAAACACCAAATACTACTGAAAAAGCAAAGGTAGAAAATAAACAACGATTGATGTTGAAAAATAATGGTATATTTATCCCCAACATCTATACCAAAAAAAGAATGTCATAATTACATAGAGAATACAACAGAAATAAATTGGGTTATGTCGGAGACGAATCGTTTCAAAGTCTTTCTCTCAACCTAAGTTATTTTTGCATCGATAAAAAAGTTAATTTTCTCGATTTTTTTTTCTAAATGGGTCAAATTGATAAAGTATATTTATTTACACATTGTCGACGGTTGACCTTGGCATCAATAGAACTGGATTCACTCTCGTTGACACACTAACCTACTGCCACACAACTAGCAATAAGTAATTCACGTTCGCTTTTATTATTTTTAAAACATTTTTCGGAATGAAAACATTTCCATACTCGAGACGATCAAGTGAGTAATCAAGATGACGCTGAACGCGTCTTGGCCTCGACATCATTGCTATGATTCGCAGACTTTGATCTTGGGATACATTGATTTTTTTCTGTTTTCTTTTTGATTGACAGTTGCGGTTGTACAAGAGTGTCAAAGTAGGTCGTCTTCTGGTATTCATCTTTTTTTGCGTATGATTTTAAGTTGAACTATTTTTGCTGGATAAAGTACAAGGGTGACTGAAAAAGTTTTGATTGAAAAAAAATTGCAACATAAAATAGTTGTTTTGTTAAATGAGTATTTTTTCAATTTGATTATGGACGCGTTACTTGACGAAAATTGATATACATTTTTTCAATTATTTAAAACAATGTTTAAATTTTCACTATATTGACATACTATGACGCGTTTCACACTGTAGCTTAATCAGATTAGTAGTACATTTTAAATATGTGCCTTATATATTGCATTGGTAAAAGAAGGTACTTAGCTCAATAGGAGGAAAATCCCAGCAGGGTTGCTTCTTTCAAAAACTGAAAATATTGAGTATTGGTAACGAGTTCAGGTCTAATTGATTGTCAACTAAACTTCTGAAATTTCCATAAATTAATCATCGCAATCCAAATATTTACAATATTTAGCATTAAAACGAGAGTTTATCCGCTTCAACCCTAATAAATTTGATAACATAACCTTAAAAGCCATTAAATCTAAGTGGAAATCAGACAATAAAGTATTTACTAAGGCCGATAAACGTCATTACAGCTTTCAACCAGGCAGTTTATACACTTAAAACAATTTTAAATTTTAATTATAAATAAAATCAAGAAAGACCTTTCTAATAAATTTCAATGCAATATCAAATATACCTGGGAAAATGCCAAATCTTTAATACCAAACAATCAAAATAAATACTTTCAATCCCTAGCCACACCACCAAAACTTTATTCTTTATTCATAATTACATAAAAAAAGTTATCCCAATTGTCTCATACAGCCCCAGCAGCCAAACTTTCACGATATTTTACGAACATTATTGAACGTCATGTAATTTCAGTCCAGAGAAAATTCAACATAATGTGCTACTATATAATGCTAAACTTACGTCTCCGAATGTAGTTAATCTCTACCCTAGTGTTCCACGTTACGATCCATTGAAATTGATCAACAAAGGTCCGCACAATAACAATGTGCATCCTATTATACAATCAGAACTTATAAATCTTTTTGAATACCACTCACAATTCTTCCGCACATCCAGATCAACATAAAATAGCTGCTTATAATAGTATGATAAATAGACTCACCTTGATACCAAGATCAGAAAATAATTTTTTGAAAGAACTCAATATTATAAAACAAATAGTCAATTATGATTATACAGGGTGTTACATAATAGTATGTCACAACTACGTGGAATTTCAAGAAAAAAAGTTCATATAAACATAGGTCCACAAAAGCTTCGTTACGGAGCTACAGGGTGTTGAAATTTCCGGAACAAATCGGTTTTTTCTTCAAAACTCCTGCAGTTTTTGGGATATTCAGCCCAACTTTGGAATGCAAGCAATTTTTTTTTCAGAGTCTTCTTTTGCCTTTCGAAGTTTTTTGTAGTACGTCACTGATCAGCGTACAATCAATTTTCGTCATCGTCGTTCAATTTAGAAACTTTTTTGACAATTGTTCTATGAGCAAAAAAACATTAAACGATTGTATGCATTCGCTGAATTGAAAACACTTATATTTAAAAAAACGACTAATAGGGTTTGATTATTTTCATTTATTTATTTATTTTGACAGTTGCTAAAGTTGAACCAGTGTCTGCTCGAATTGTTTATTAACGATTAGTTTTAAGACTTTTGAAGTAATTGCTGTAAGAAAAAATGGCTAATTTTACTAACGCCGAATGGGCTGATATCCATTACATGTACGGTCTGGCTGACGGAAACAGAAGCTAGGCGATTATATCAGGTGCGCTTTCCAAATCGAGTAACACCAGACAGGCGAACATTTTCAAATATCCACAGAAGGTTGAGGGAAACTGGTACTGTACTATTGAATATTTCACATGTTCTAGTTTGGAAGATTCTCCACGACTTTTTATTGTACCCGTTTCATATTCAATGCGTCCAAACTCTAATTCTTCGAGATTTTCCTTCAAGACTGAATTTCTGCCGATGGTTTTTAGATAAAATGCTCATTTTGATAGTGAAATAATGTTCACAGACGAAGCTAATTTTTCGAGAACTGTAATCACAAATTTTCACAATAATCAATATTGGGCTGAGGAAAAATCTCATCATCAAGAACAATTCTCACTAAATGTCTGGGTCGGAATAATTGTAAATCATTTGATTGGGCCATTTTTTTGCCTAACAGAGTGAACGGTCCCGCTTATCGGCAATTTCTTGGGAAGGAGTTAATTTTATTGCTCGAGGATGTGCCACTTTTGGTGAGAAACATAATGTGGTTCATGCATGACGGGACACCAGCACATTTTAGTGGAGAAACTAGGGAATTCTTGAATAATACATTCAACAACCGATGGATAGGTCGAGGTAGGCCAGAACCATGGCCTCCTAGGTCCCCAGACTTAAATAGTTTAGACTCTTTCCCATGGCGATATCTCAAAAGTTTAGTTCATACAACTACATTGAACACTAGAAAAATTGAACAATGACAAAATTGTACGAATTAGGCTTCGAATTATTTCCCCAACCACCTTATTCACCAGATCTTGGCCCCAGCGATTTTTTTTTGTTTTCAGACTTGAAACGAATGCTCGCTGGAGAAAATTAAACATTAATGAACAGTAATAAAGAGAAATCTTATTATAAAAATGGCATCGAAAAAATTATTGATCACTACAATCGCTGCATCTCCCCCGAAGGTGACTGTATTGAATGAATAAAAATTGAATTTTTACAAAAAAAATGCGTTTTACTATGTTATCCTACCAACTTTTCAGCCCACTTGTTGTTAGTCAGCAACTGAAAGATAGGGAAGACTATTTCTCTGAGACTATTCAAGTTTCTGCATGGGTGCTTACCCCTCAATGTTTCGAAGTCAAAAATAGTTCTAGTGATACCACATTGGATAGCTGATTTGAATTTCTACATCCCTGTAAATGAATTTTTGAATTCATCTGTAGTGTAATGAAGATACAGAGTGAATCACTGAAATTTTCGAAAAGTTCAGCGATTTCAAGTATTTCAGTTCGAAATCGAAATCTCAAAAAGGCAGAGTTCGATTCAGAAACTACATCATCTCCTAAGTCAACAGATATAGAACTCCACAGTAATAAAACTGAGAAAAATCATGGATATTCGGTATATGGTATCTTTGTTCTCTATAATATGAAATGTTGTCTCCATTTCACATCAGAGCAATATTAAATGCATTATACAACCCTTATCGACTATCATAGTTATTTCAAGAGTAGATAGGGAAATAATTGAATGTTTTCATTGACGAAAAAATTTTAAGTTTTAAGGAAGATGAGAGATATGCAGGGTGCTTCAACGAAAACTAAACAGAGGCTTTATCTACCAAGATATTCATTTCTGACCAAAACGCAAAAACAGGTCAATTTTTGTTTTAAGGGGACATCTTTTGGGGTACAATACTTGCCTGAAATATCAACCCCCTAAGCGGGGGTTGCAATCCTTGAACATTTTGAAGAGGGAAGATGGATCGAGTGATGACTCAAAAGAAAGGTGGTATCTTTGTCTACATCGCTTTGAACGAACTTCCATTTCGAATTGAAAACTGTAAAAGATACAGGGTGAGCAACTAAAAGATAGGAAAGACTATTTCCCTGAGACTATTCAAGTTTCAGTGAAGTAAAATGGAACAGATCCATGCAGATCAATGGCAGTCATCATCAAGTACCATCCTCTTCTAGAATTTCAACCCCTAGAGCAGGGGTGACCACCCTTGAAAATTTGTAAAAGGGTAGATGGGACGAGTGATACCTCGAAAGAAAGGTATTATCTTTGTCTGCATCCCCGTGAACGAATTTTCATTTTTGATTGAAAACTGTAGAAGATACAGAGTGAGCTACTGAAAAATAGAGGAGACTATCTATCGCCCTGAGTTATTCAAGTATTAGTGCAAAAAAATGGAACAGATTCATTCCAGATCAAAGGCTGTCATATTTGATCTAAATGAATCTATCCAGTTTTTCGCACTAATACTCCAATAGTCTTGGGGCGATAGTCTTCTGTATTTTTGAGTGGCTCACTCTGTATCTTCTACAGTTTTCAATCTAAAATGAAAATTCTTTCACGGGAATATAGGCAGACAAAGATAATACCTTTCTTTCGAGTTATCACTCGACCCATCTACCCTGTTCCAAATTTTCAAGGGTTGTCACCCCTGCTCTAGGGATTGAAATTCGAGATGAGTATGGTACTTGATGATGACTGCCATTGATCAGCATGGATCTGTTCCATTTTACCTAACTGAAACTTGAATAGTCTCAGGGAAATAGTCTTCCCTATCTTTCAGTTGCTCACCGTGTACCTTTTACAGTTTTCAATTAAAAATGGAAATTCGTTCAAGGCAATGTAGACAAAGATACCACCTTTCTTTTGAGTCATCACTCGACCCATCTTCCCTATTCAAAATGTTCAAGGATTGCAACCATCGCTTAGGGGAATGATATTTCCGATAAGTATTGTACCCCAAAAGATGTCTTGAAACAAAAATTGACCTGTTTTTGCGTTTTGATCAGAAATGAATATCTTGGTAGATATAGCCTCTGTTTAGTTTTCGTAGAAGCACCCTGTATAAGAGATCAAAGGTAACAAAAATTCAAACGAGTTTGAATTATGACAAAAATAAAGTTCCAATTGATCAATCTAACCCCACTTTGCAATGGATTAAGATGTGAAGAACGTATCCAGATTGGTAATCAATAAATTGATTAGTAAAAGTACTTGATATGAATTCTATATCAAAAATTATTATGTATAATCTAAAACAAATGATTCCTAATACTCCCAACTTTTTAAGCACAGTGTAGATTCTTTAACAAAATTCTCATTCAGAAAAAGTTAATGGTCCAAAATTCTCCTTTCCTTTTCACTCTTCAAACCGATATTAACAAAGTAACTAAATATGGATCAAACCACTTGTTTACTGATAGTATTATGCTGTATTAAGTCTGGTGTTGATTTAAACATACTTGAATTGTAATCTGAATTCTACATATGGAATGTCCCACAGAGAATTGTGTTAACTATAAACGTCCTTTACTTAAATACATTTATATTAGTTTTCGGGCCTTGACACGTTAATATGAAGTAGTACCATTGTCAGTAGGTCAGTGTGCCAGTACAATAAATTCGTTTTACGTTTATTTATAGAACAATTTTTCATTTTCATTATCTTCGATAAAACTTAATTATGTATTTATGTTTGTTCAATGAATAATCGCGAATATATTTCTGCAGCATGTCAACTGCTGTCAGTAGATAAGGATTTACTATCACAGATTTCGTGTGGGAGTTTATCCGAAATGGTTCTCAAGATATAACTTTTTGTTGTGGAAGAAGAGCATTTTTGCTAACCTTCTGGCTAACCAAGGACTTACCAACAATCATTACTAAAAAGCGTATTATTGCAAATCACATATTTTACCAAATTTGAACAAACATATGTCACAGCATTGTTACATATTTGTCATGTCATGTTCCTTCCAAGGGTTATAAATCAAGCAATTGAAAGCCAGGTACATAAATTATCCATCATCCCATCTTCTAAAGACCTAAACGGTGAAAAAACCCATTAGGACATTTATGTCGTAAATAGAAATTATTGTTAAACCATAATTCGATTACCGTTTTTCTTCAATTCAAATGACTTGAGGGGTGGTCATATATTTGCAGCATATTTGAGCTTTTTCTTATTTTCGAATCATTCAGTGTTGACATCAGGTAGTGTAAAGACACTTTGTAAATGCCGAATGTGAAGTTTAACGCGGAATGGATCGACCCATATCCAGAGATGACCTTGGATCAGGGATGCTCAAACTTGAACTGCTGGCGATCTACCTCAATATTTTTAGACTATTTATGATCGACTCTGGGAAGCTGCAAGTATACAGGGTGCTTCAACGAAAACTAAACAGAGGCTATATCTACCAAGATATTCATTTCTGATCAAAACGCAAAAACAGGTCAATTTTTGTTTCAAGGGGGACATCTTTTGGGGTACAAAACTTGCCTGAAATATCAACCCCCTAAGCGGGGGTTGCAATACTTGTACATTTTGAATAGGGAAGATGGGTCGAGTGATGACTCAAAAGAAAGGTGGTATCTTTGTCTACATCGCCTTGAACGAATTTCTATTTTCAATTGAAAACTGTAAAAGATACAGGGTGAGCAACTGAAATATAGGGAAGACTATTTCCCTGAGACTATTCAAGTTTCAGTGAAGTAAAATGGAACAGATCCATGCTGACCAATTGCATTCATCAGTAAGTACCATCCTCATCTCGAATTTCAACCCCTGGAGCAGGGTGACAATCCTTGAAAATTTGGAAGAGGGTAGATGGGTCGAGTGATAACTCGAAAGAAAGGTATTATCTTTGTCTGCATTCCCGTGAAAGAATTTTCATTTTTGATTGAAAACTGTAGAAGATACAGAATGAGCCACTGAAAAATAGAGAAGACTATCGACCTGAGCTATTAAAGTATTAGTGCAAAAAAATGGAACAGATTCATTCCAGATCAAAGGCTGTCATCTTCCGAAACACCATTCACATCTCAAATTTCAAGCCCTAGAGCAGAGGTGACCACCCTGTGTTATTTTTAAAGCAGAAGATAGGTCCAGTTATAACCGTCTTAATAAGGATTTTTGTTTGTCTTCACAATGGTCTGCAAGTTTTCGTTCTCCATCAGTGGCTCATTCTGTATCTTCTACAGTTTTCAATCAAAAATGAAAATTCTTTCACGGGAATGCAGACAAAGATAATACCTTTCTTTCGAGTTATCACTCGACCCATCTACCCTCTTCCAAATTTTCAAGGATTGTCACCCTGCTCCAGGGGTTGAAATTCGAGATGAGGATGGTACTTACTGATGAATGCAATTGGTCAGCATGGATCTGTTCCATTTTACTTCACTGAAACTTGAATAGTCTCAGGGAAATAGTCTTCCCCATATTTCAGTTGCTCACCCTGTATCTTTCACAGTTTTCAATTAAAAATGGAAATTCGTTCAAGGCGATGTAGACAAAAATACCACATTTCTTTTGAGTCATCACTTGACCCATCTTTCCTATTCAAAATGTTCAAGGATTGCAACCCCCGCTTAGGGAGTTGATATTTGAGGCAAGTTTTGTACCCCAAAAGATGTCCCCCTTGAAATAAAAATGACCTATTTTTGCGTTTTGATCACAAATGAATATCTTGGTAGATATAGCCTCTGTTTAGTTTTCGTTGAAGCACCCTGTATGATCGTCAGTTAGTCGATTGTTAATTATCTTCATTTCAGAAAATGCAGACTCGCACAAGTAAGTTGACCCAAACATTGCCGTCAGTTGAAGGGCGATTTGCCTTAGATTCGGATATTTATCTTCAGATATAAAACACCAGTAATTTGTATCAGATGCTGTAGCTTTGAGATGTATATATGATATAATCTGCACCAACTCATTTTCAACAGAACATCAGTTCATATTAAACTGACTTGCTATTTCAGTAGCTAATTCCTCAATGTTTTTACATGAAAAAGGACATCTCATAAATGACGCTATATTTACTGCAGTCATAAAAACGCTTTTCGAATTGTCCCAAAATATTTGATTATTCAGCCTCAGACGTATCATAATTCAACTGAGGAATTCTTGCTTTCAAAGACGGAAAATGTTTCAGATCCTTTATTTTCAGTTGATCTATCATAAGTTGCAATTTACTTTTGAATGCGTTTACTGCGCCAATCATCTCAATAATGGTTTTTCCTTTACCTTGAAGCTCCAAGTTAATGGTGTCTAAGCGCTTTGTGATGTCAGTCAAAAATGCCAAATCAGTCAGCCATTTTGTTTGGAGGACACTTTTTGACATATATTCGTCGCAAGGAGTTTTGAACAAAACCGTGTTATACGTTACGTTCGCCATAAGTACGTACTGAAATTGATATTAAAATTTAATCAGACAGGTTCAGTAATGGATAAAAAAAAGGGCGCCCATTGGAATTATGAATGATGAAGAAGCTGCGGAGTTATTAGTACACATCTGTCAATCTACCGTATTTAGCACTTTACATACAAGATCCAGCCGTACAAAATTAAATTATTTTATGAATTGAATAATGATGATTTGCATTTCCATCAAGACGGAGCTTCTCCCTACTACACAACACCAGTTTACCAATATCCTGGTTGTTGCATTGGAAGATGAGGTCCAATGAATTGGCCTGTCCGATCTCCTAACCTGAACACTCTAGACTTTTTCTTGTGGGTTCAAATTTTTGTGACTCAGCCTGAGAATTGACACGAGCTATGCCAACGAATTATGATGAGTGTGGTCAAATAACTCCAAGTATGCTTAACCATGTTAGACACGATTTTCAGTCAAGATTGTATTATTATATGAAAGTAAATGGAGGATAATTAGAACAAATGATTTGAAATTATTGGATCTCATTTTTTCCATGATAAAATGATGAAATCTTTCTCTAAGATTATCGTAGTTTATAAAAGAACTTTCAAAAGTCATTACAATAAAACCTTCTTTCCTCATCGTCTGAAACCTCAAGGTAAGTAAGTCACCTTGCAAACAAACTATAAGAACGACCAGTTGCTTCAAACATCTATCGTAAAGAAGTTACTCTAGCACTTGAAGGTGTGCCATTTCGTCTGAGACTCTATTGCCTCGACGTTTCTTATTCTACACTGACCCAAACCCTTCAAATTTTTGCACAAATATTGTTGCTAGTAGTTAATGTTTTTGTGTGGATATCACCTCCATAAATGAAAACAATTTCAACTTGTTCGGGAATTGAATACGTCATTTTTACGAGAAGCTATAAAACTAAAATGATTCAGTTGAAAACTGTAAATAGCAGAACTATTCAAAGGAATGCGGTATTGATAAGCAAGATTTTTTTACAGTATTCAAATATAGTTAAATCAAAGTGAAATTTTTCTTAGGCAAATGGGGAATAAGGTAAGCATTTATAGATTTCCATCGAATGCATTTTCACTAATTCGCATCGTACGGATCGGACGAATCGGCCTGTCGGTAATACCGAAGCAGATGATTGTACTCATGTATTCGTTCAAGAAGTGGTCATAGCTAGCAGGTGTGTTGGCATATCCATTACTTAGAATACAGTAAACTTACTACTACAGCTCAGAGTTAGTTACAAAACATTCATTTTCGAGTCGTTATGAGTTTCTGCAATTTTGGCACTACAATTTTCAAGATATCATGGGTGGACAGTTTTCAAGAAATCACCAAATGTAAGGAATTGTAATTGTTTTACTTATGAAAATAATGTCATTACTTATTATTACTACGAGGGATGTATTTTACGTTTTGCATGCTGGTACATAGAGGACTGCATTTTCAACTTTCTTATCAATAATGTCTTTTCAGCATTGAAGACCCACAGCAATCAACAGTTTCGTTGGTATGGAAAATTTAAACGCAAAAGGGTTCGGCTTCGCGACGATCCAAGGGCAGGTGCTCCAAAAACAGTGGTCCCTCCAAGAAGATGTGAATGCTGTACGTAGTATTTTCCAGGAAGATCGACATGCCACCTATCGAGAGATTGGGGCGTTGAGAATTTGTGAAAAAATTAGTTTCCCGTTGGATACCGCATCTGTTGACCGAAGAAGAAAGCTGCAAGGGTGAGTTGGTGTCAAAAAACTCCAATCCGTTTTAACCTTGGAAAGGTTAGGTCAGTTATTACAACTCTTGTTTAGGTGTTCCAAGTGGAACCAAAACTGAAAAAGTCAAGAACAAGATAAAACACGAGGGTAAGGTAAGTACGCGATACCTAGAAAATAGACCTCTACAGCTTACATGCTGTGGAACTCAAGCCAGTGCTCTCAGAGCTTTTTTTGTTTTAGGGATACGTTAGGCGCGTCAGACGCACCTCCAGTATTGCAGCCTCTTAACTAACAGATGTTCTTATTCTACGAATCGCATAGATCTCAGCTGAGAGTCTCTTTTCCACCCCTTCTATATGTGATTTCCATGAGAGTGAATTGTGAACAAGGACCAAGGGCCCTTATCGAGTTATCAGCTTGGACATTTTTTCTTGTCGAGACTATTAAATTCTGCGTTTTTTCCAAATTTAAACGTAAAGCATTGGTTTCGAACCACTCCTGAGCTCTTTCCAAAGAACTTTCGGTTTTCTTTTCCAACTGTTGTTTGTTAGAGTCTTTATTCACAATCGTTGTGTCATCAGTAAGAATGTATAGTCCATCCAAGTCTACATTCGAAAGTAGATCGTTGATGTACAGGATAAAGAGTATGGGACCGAGGATTGAACCTTGAGGCACTCCGGTTTCAACTTCCTCTAGAAGAATTGTTCCATTGGACAGACTGATACCTGTCTCGAAGATTGGAAGACAAAATATCATTTATGAGGCCTCTGAAACCATATTTCTTAATTTAAGACAGATGGATAGGTCTATTCATGCAATCGAAAGCTTTCCCTAGGTCACAGCATTTTACGCTCGCTTGTTCTCTATTTTCAAGAGCTTTTGATATTGTCTATACAGGTAGACGAGGTGGCTGTGACTCTGGAAGGTTCGGAGAACATATTATGCAGTCCGAATGACTCAAAAAGGCCAATTGATTTTGTTTTAGCAGGCGAAGGCACCAACAGATCCACATTAAAGTCGCCAGCCACTACAATGTTGAGATACGAGTTGCAAATCATGTCAAGTATAGGCTCCATAGTCGCTATGAATATATTGAGATCTCCTGCTGGGCGTCGATAAATTGACAATATGATCATATTCAGTTTGTGAATTTTGACCGAGGCGATTTCAACCTCACCTTCAATAGAACATTCACGAATGTCATTTAAGACTTCAAACTCTATTTCCTTTATCAGAATTATCAGTGAGCCTACGTGTATCAGAGACAAACGCGAAAAGTCATCAGCTACTACATATTTAGAGAAACTAAAATGCTGCATCTCATCCAGAGTGAGCCAATGCATAGAAGACATCCTTCGTATAATTTGTGTACTTAACGTTGCATTGTCAATAAATTCTGACACGTGCCGTCATAAGAATCGATTGAGTCACGCAAAGAATTTCTTGACTGATGTGTTACGTGTTATAGTAACCCTTGTCGAAGATTATATATTTGGCTTAATCTAAGTATTAGACCATTCTTATACACAAATACAAATAACTAGAGTGAAACCGCGAAAAACAAATCAAATCGCTGAATCAACATGGCTCACAAGTTTAATTGAGGAGTAATTAACAGACAAGCACCTTGCGTAAGGCATAATTGCCAATAAAAGCAACGTCTAGTTAGTAATAAACGATCCAGCTATGATATCACAGTTACGCAAGTTCTTCGTCACCTGAAAGTAAAAACTGGTCACTGTCAGTGGGTCAGTAGGTCACCGGGGAGACGAGGGGGCAATAAAGAGGGGACTCTGCGATTCTCCAAATCGAGTAAACATAGTAATATTTAACCGACGATTCAATCGATTACTTGAGGACCCGCTTGGGATATTTAATTTTATCACGCATACTTTTTCGTATCGCCAAAATTAAAACATAGTCCAAAATATTCTGTTCATTGTTCAACACGTATATATTGTTTGCAGATGTAACTTTCAGTTCGCTCAGAAGAATTTATTATTTTTCAGTATTATCAGTACATTTTCAGTTGTTACTGATGTCAACAACTTTCAGATCCATTGGAATGAGAACTAGAAAGTTTTCGAAAAAAAAATTGGACCTGTATGCAAATTCGATATTTTAGTAAGGAAGCGTTCCACAGATAGCGCCGCCATTAATGAACGAGAGGTAACCGTGCCTACTTTACCAACTTTAAACTCCTGAAATACAAACTGATTATAAAAAAGACAAAAATGAAGATGTACAAGACGTTAGTTCGACCAGTAATAATATATGGGAGTGAAAGCTGGACACTCACTGAATATGACCAAGATAGGATCAGACGGTTCGAAAGCAAGAACATCGGCGAATATATGGGGCACTAAAAGTGGATGAAGCAAACTGTCGTATACATACTAACAACGAAATCGTGGACATACTGAACGGTGAACACATTGTGAAAATTCAAATCCCAAAGACTTCGTTTGGGCACGTTCAGAGAATGGAAGACATCAGGATGCCTAGGAAAATTCTGAATGCGAAGATCTATGCCACCACCAGGCAACGAGGATGATCAAGGATCAGATGGCAGGACCAAGTTCTGGGTGATTGAAGGACAATGCGGGTCACCGGCTGGGGCTCAATGACCAAGGACCGCAATGTCTCGAGGCGAGCTGTAGCGCCTACTGATGATAATGAACATTATAAATTTATTCATATTATTCTCTTCTTCTTCTTCACCGTGTAGAAGGCGTAGCGCCTGTTCAGTTCCGGTTTCCCTGCAGCAGTTCTTGTGAAGTTGATTGCCAACTGTCCCGCCATCGTTGTGGTGGTCGTCCAACGGGTCTTCTTCCGTGTGGTATGTTGTTATATACGATTTTGGCTATTCTATCTGTGGTCATTCTGTTTACATGCTGGTTCCATTCTCTTCTTCTTTTTCTTACCCATCTTACAATATCGTCTGTTTCACATTTTTCCCTTATGTCGGTATTTCTTTGTCTCTCATTCAGATTCTGGATTTGATTTGCATGGTATACTGAGGTGTTTATTTCTCGAAATTGGTTGTTTAAGATGTCCCGATACTGCAGCTGTTTGTTCACTTGTCTCCTTACTTCATCTTCAAGGTATCCTGTGTTTGTTATTTTGCACCCTAAGTATTCGAATGACATGACTTGGTCTATAGTGGCGTTGTCTATTGTTAACTTGCAGCGCAGAGGTTCCTTAGCTATGGTCATGCATTTTGTCTTACTTGTTGATATTTCCACATTGAAATTTTTTGCGCGTTTGCTAAAGGCGTATAACATTCTTTGTAGGTCGTCTCCTGATTCTGCAATGAGTACGGCGTCATCGGCATAGCATAAGATGTTAATTTTGTAGGTTCCCATGCGGTATCCTAGTCCCAAGTTTTTAACGGTCTCTACAAGTTGGTCCATAACAGTATTAAATAGTAGAGGGCTAAGACTATCACCTTGGCTGATGCCCGACGTTGTTCCGAAATGCTGCGTTAGGGTGTGGTTTGTTCGTATTTGCGTTGTTGTATTAGTGTTCAGATATTTTATGAGTTATATATTTTTTGGGTACCTCTTTGTTTTCCAGTATCTTGATTACATCCTTCAGTTGGACTCTGTCGAAGGCCTTCGTTAAGTCTATGAAACAAAGATATGCTGGAGTGTTATATTCAAGAGACTTTTCTAGTAATTGCCTTGTTATAAATAATGCATCGACCGTGGACCGGTTTTTTTGAAAGCCTTGTTGCTCTTCGCTGATTGGCATTGTTGACGTTATGTCATCGGCAAGAATCTTTGTAAGCAGTTTCAAAGAGGTGCTTAATAAGATTATTCCGCGATAGTTGGCAGGATTTGTTTTGTCTCCTTTTTTAAAGATAGGCACTGTTACACTTCTTTTCCATTCTTCTGGTATTTTTCCGTGTTGAATTATGATGTTAAACAGTTTTGTGTACTCTTCTCTCATGGCTTCTCTGCCATATTTGATCATCTCATTTGTTATCTTATCTTCATATTATTAAATACGTATATTTTCAAAACCAGACACATAGGTCGATTTTGATATGCGGGCAGATCACATAATAGTTTCTCCGTCGTGTTGATGAAGACCTACGATTTTGATTTCTTCTCTCTTCAGCTACTATTCAAAAATGGTATTTATATCATTATCATACCTATATATCTGAACAGATAAAAACTCAGACAGATAGGTCGGTTTAAAAATGCAGGCAGAAACATAACTCAAAATGAATAGTGTATATTCAACAAACTTTCTACATCGTTTTTACAAAAGTGTTTGAATTCTAATTCCCTGCGAGATGAAGAGTGAGAAAGTCATAACCACCTTCATTAACACGACTGAGAAATTCGTATGTGGTCTGCTCATATGTTAGAACCTACTTATGTGTCTGTATATACAATATATAAATTAGCACATAAAATTTCAGCTTGACTGAAATAACACAAATTTGTATGAAATTTTTGAAGCTTTGTATTTCTATAAAATTAAGTCGGAACCTGAATAATTGTCTGCCATTGAATTTTTTTATAAAAAAATATATATATATTACGATATCAAAACGGCAGACAAGCTGCGATCACGTTTGGAGAGTCAATTTTGTTTATTTTCAACCTTTGGGCACGTCCAAAGGAACCCTCGATGGTCATAGTGAATCCCCATTTCACCTACCAATAATATGGTCTTACTATACTGTAAATCTGCGGAACGCTGGGTCTTAGAGTGTTCAAAAGCCGCTCTGTCATTTCGTAGATCAATTTTATACAAATCCGAACACATTCGTGTGTTCTGCATGACAAACGAAAATTTTATGTACATAATAGATAATTCGATTTGGATCTGTTGATTCGAAATGGAGAAATCTCCCACAGGAAGTTGCGAGGGTTGAGGTCAGATCGAAACGAACGTCACAAAGGGCGGCCACGAAAAACCAGGTTAGTGGGTCGCTTCATGTTCGATACATCTCTCTCTCACTCAACCCTCGTCGGTACAGAAAGAATTGTTTATTCGAATTTCATTATGAACGTGTAGAAAACTCAGGAAATCAGCGGAATATGGACGAAATTGGCTTGAAAATAAAATGAATTTAGTAAAACGCTGCGCCTGAAGGAAGAAAATTCAATAACCTCTAGAATTAGTTAAAATTTTCAAATTACTTTTTAATAACAACTCAGAGATGATGAACATCCAGACTGATTTATGTACATTCCAAATTATTGATGCATTCAAATAAAAACTCCCTTTTAATATTTTATGAACTTTGTACCTACTATACCGGGGTACCCTAGTAGATGACCTATTAGAAGGTTATGGAGAATGGGTTGAGATTTTTCCTGAAATTTTCTCATTCAGATTTGGTTTCGACAAATTTTAAAAATATTACTACATTTTGAAAATATTTTCAAGATTTTGAATAGAACACCCTATATATTTTCCACAATTAAATTGCCTATGCATTACTGATTCATTTGAATTTGGGAGGCTTTTACTTGGTAAAATTCCATTATCAATAATAAAAACACAGTACACAAATATTTCACTTTTTGAGAAGAAAAAATGATTTTGATGTGTCGCAGATAAAGTAACATAACTTTAAAATTACAATTTTTATAACAAGATAAAAAACATCGAACACTTTCACAGAGAAAAATATCAGCGTTATAAATGCATTCGCGAAAAAATTATTGAAAACGTACATAAATCAGTGGAGAAGTTCGAACCGAAAAATGGGCAAAATACTCCATTTTTTAATTAAAACGTTCATTTATTAGCCGTGTGGATTCCTCTTAACAAAATAGATAAACCCCAAAAACATTGCCTATACCTAAATCTCAATACAGTCGGAGCTTTAAAGCGAAAACTAAAAATCCATAAAATATTGTTGCATTTGCTGAAGCAGGCCGTGGTTTTCTTCTGCGGAAGGAAGAAACACAAAAAATGCAATCATGCTTTCGACATTTTAAAATAAATAAAATTAATTTGTACTATTTGCTAGAACGCTGTTTAATTCAGTTGACGGAATATGGAATACACAATTATATCATTCAATGAAAGGAACTCCAACGTAAGTCCGTTGAATAACAAGAAATTCCGGAGATTACAAAGCAATTTCATAGATTTGGTCTTTTTTTTGAAAAACCGTTTTTCTTAATATTCTAACTTATTTTGAGGCTTATATACAATCCTCGTAGTTACGTTGAAATAGAATTGGGAAGAATCATGATTCATAATTCATTCCCATTGATTCCAGAAGATCTTCCAGAAAAAGCGGTTTTGTGAAACAATATTCAATTTGCAAGAGGATGCACAATTTTTGAGGAGAATAATATGACCGAGGCGACATCAGAACCGATTCAGCTTCAAAGTATTCACTTTGATGATGTATGATCAGAAACGATTTATCATATGACGACAATTTACATGAATGTGTAGAAACATTCGTGAATAATTTGCCATTGGCTTTTTAGCGAAATAGTTGGTTTCAACTTGACGGTGCTCCTTCGCATTTAACTAAACAAAATGTAGCAGAATTGACTTGGATTTTCGAATACAGGTGGTTTCGTATAGATGGAATTGACCTCAAGATTTTCATTTATGACCAACAGTAAAAGAGATGGGTTATAAAACTTCTCTGAATACTAGAGACGATTGGGAGAATCCCGTTGTTGAAGCACTTGCCAATCTCAATCCTAACATAATTATGAATTTCATGGTTGAAGTTAAAATATGTATATTCAGAACAAAATTATTTTAACTTCAATGATGATATTTACACGAGCAACGTCTTAATAATGAATAATCCTCTCAGTCATTTAATAGCAGAAATTTTCATGGATAATATTGAGAAAATAATTCACTCTCATCCACTATCGAAATACTGCATTTATTGGTTTAGATATGTAAATGACATAGTCTTTTGTTCTACAGGTACAAATAGATAATTAGATTCCTTTAGAACAGGGGTTCCCGAACTGGGGGACGTGGAGAAAGTCCAGGGGGGGGCGTGACATTTAAATGAAATAAATAAAAAAATTACGAAAACAATTTCCTTAAATCTTTGAAATAAAGACTTTCTAAGTTTTCATAATTGTTTTTGTAAGTTTTAATAGAGTTGTAAACTTTATCAAAGAAGGCTACAGTTTTTAAAACTACAAAGCACAGAAGAGTTCCTCGACGGCAACGGCCGTGTGTACCGATACCTCCGTTTGGCCTTGGTGTGAGTGCGAGTGTCCACGCACCCCTATTCAAATATAGTAACACATCGCGATGCCATCAAGATGTACGTTGAGAAACTACAACTTTGGATACGTCAAGTGTCAATGAATAGTTGCTGGGGAACTATTCAAGTTTCAACAAAGTAGTGTCAGTCTCAAAGGAAGCATGTTTAAGGACGTTTTTGAAGAACCGCTTCTGAATAACTTGATAATTGACCATTCGAAGAACCTCAAAATGACTCTGCTGCAAGATACGATTTTGAAAAAATGCACAAGCCCTCATTTTGGTTAAATACTTAAAAGTTTACCCCAGTGTTTCAGAGAAAGCTGTTCAGATGTACTTGCCTTTTTCAACAACATACATGTGCGAAAAAGCGTTTTCAACTCTTGTGGCGATCAAAACCAAACTTGATCTCGAAAGTGACCTACGCTGTACTTTGTCTGAAACTCGACCCAGGATATATCAACTTATTCAGAACATTTGCTTCACCTTCCTTAAATTGAAAAAGTATCTGTGCTACAATGTTGAATTTGTATCAGTAATTATAATCGTTTTTCATGTAATACTTGTTTTAATTTTCATCATACGTACAAAGGGGGGCGTGGGGGTCTCTAAATAACCAGAGGGGGCGTCGTACAAAAAAGTTTGGAACCCCTGCTCTAGAACCTTTATAAATTCAATTCACCCTAATATGAAGTTCACTATGAAAATGGAAACTGAGAACTCCATTCACTTTCTGATTCAACTATAACCAAAATAGATCACAGACATGATTTTTCTATTTTCCATAAACTATCCTATACAGATAATACCATTCACAATAGAAAATAATTTCTTGAAAGAGCTCATTATTATAAAACAAATCGCAGTCACTAATGGTTATAATTATAGCATGATTAACAGTATGCGTGAACAACTTCAACATGCAATCTATGAGGTTTTTCCTATTGTTAAAATGACTTATCAAAATTTAATATATTAACTTGTAATTTTGCTGTAAAAATAATTCTGAAAGATTCATAAGTTCTGATTGTATAATGGAACTCACATTATTATTCTTTAGAGCTTGGTTAATTTGATGATAATAATAATTGAATTTAAAGTCACCCTTTTCATCTGATAATGTAGCTTTCAGAAGGATGACTCTCTAAGCAGGATATATCAAAAACTGTAAACCCAAAACTCAAAAAGGAAACAAATCAGGTATTTATAAACTCTCTTGTGGAAGTTGTGATAAAATTTATATCGGTAGAACTTTACGCAATTTCGATATAAGGATATCGGAGAATAAACGCAGTTTTGACAAACAAAAATCAGATTCTCACTTTGCAATTCATCTACTAGCAGAAAACCACTTTTAATAATAATTCTCATACTTTACACAATGAAAATCAATAAACAGAAAAATTCTGGAGATTTACTTAATAGTAAATTAGACATAAATTCGTAACCATTACTATCTTTTCAGTTTTCAAAAGAAGCAATTCTGCTTGGATTTTCCTCCAATTTAGCTAAATACCTGGTTTTACCAAGGCACATCATCATTTTAAATGTACTACTTATCTGAAGAAGTCGGTGAAACGCTTAATAAGTTTGTTAATATAGTGAAAATTTGAACATCAGTTTTATTCTATTAAAAAATGTATATCAATTTCCATCAACTAACGACCTCTTCAATCGAATTAAGGTTTAAAGTTGATGTTAATGATAACAAAGGCTAACCTTTTATTTTCATAACCTTTCAATTACCATTTCATGATGGACCAGAGCAAGGCTAATCTTCCGCCACATCTCGGCCGTTGTTGAATGCACTGTACCTCTCATATGCACGTTTGTTTGTTTATTATTCCTTTTACGTGCTCTATTTCCGCCTTTCGGCCAATGACACGCCGGGGAATTCTGTCACCTCACTAACCCGGGAATTTTGCCGAACCCCTCTCGTGTCGAGTGAAGGGATCTTTAATGTCCAACACATCTCAGTTAGACAGGACCGACGGCTTTACATCTCCTCCGAAAGATAAATACTCAAGCGATTCCCAGAATCCGAAAAATCGCACCGACTTTGTGGGGATTGAACCCAGGTAACTCTGCGCAGGAGACGAGCATCGTATCCCCTACGCCACCGAGCCAGCATCATATGCACGTGTTTTTAATAAAGTCGATTCACCGTAAGCCTTCTATGACATCAGGGATTGGGAACACGAAATTCCATTTGCACTACAAAATTTGAGACAAATTCTTCGTTCGATATTTTTATCCATTGTAAAAATCGCAAAACACACTTGTAGAGAACTGTGAACAAACTAAATGACTTTTTGACAGAATGTATTACTCGAATTATTCATGAAGAATACGGGAAGTGTTGAGTAGAATCAACTGTAACAGAATGTAAAGCGTTCTCCCTGTATAGAAAACGCGAAAACTATCCTGTCTTTTTTTTTAATTACAATCAGATAATAAATTCCTACCCAGATTCTTCTCATACAATTATGAGAATATTCATAATATTACAAATATTTATCTAGTTATTCCAACTGAATAATTTTACAATCAACTCGAGCATATGTGTAAACAATCGCATGGATGACCCACTTTTCTTATCATTCAAATACGACCCAATTTTGAGTTACACTTCATTGAGCTTAATTATCAATCTTTTTCAATTTCATTATATATCACAACCGCGATAAACAATTATTCCTCTCATTTTTCATTTCCTATCTCTCAGCACTTCACAATTTTGAGATTATTTCTAGCATTTATTGAATTCACGTTGACTGAATAATTCCGGGAAGAAAGCATATATGAAGAAGAACTAGAACACATGCTGTGATTTTCGAAAGATACTTTAAATGCTGTCAAAATTTGTACCACAAACGTAGATGTACAATGTCTAGTTTTTTGCCTTAATAAAAAGTGAATTCCGAATGTTGATTAACACAGTTTTTGCGTGAGATCGCCATTACGTAAATTAAAACCAACTTGTTGATTATTGGACTCTGCCCCGTCGTTTGCAAATGTTAAAAGTGGTTCATCAAGTTGCGTTTCGGTCATACGAGCACAGAAACTATGCTAACCATCCCACGCTATCTATTTATCGTTCTCTCTATGACGCATGAAACACAGAAAAAGATCCAATATAAGATCCAACTCTATGCGTGTGATCACAGAATATACGTAGACATAGAACATTCAAAACAGAAAACTTTTCATATCTTTCTCATCATCGACGTGCACGTTTGACTTTCTAAACCGAATTCAATCAACCCATAAAGCTGTCATACCAGATGTTGATATGACGTATTAACTAAATTCCTCTTTATTTGAAAGGTATATGTATGTCTATATGTGAGGAATAGGACATCGTTCAAACATATACCTTGGTTTCTCATGATAATACATGGGTCAAAAAGTTCAGGAACTAACAAATAGATGGCGCCAGAAATTACGAATACCCTATAAGTTACCTCACCTCTGCGCCACCTCGTGTTCCATTTTTCAAAATACGGCTCCGATAAAGCTTGTAAACGATATGACCTTGATAAATCAGTCAAAAATGAGCCAAGAAAATAAATCTGAATTGTAGAGGAGCGCTGATGCCAAAGTATGGTTAGAGGTAAGAGACTTGTCGCAATGTTAAAATTACTTTCAACTCTGAAGAATTCAAGCAATATTGATAATTTGAAGTTGTTGGGCTTCACATTGCAAAGAGTTGTATCATGGGCGGATCACATTGATTCACTAGTCAAAAAATGACTTATCATGCGCACTTTCATAGTGTTTCGAACTACGGTATACTCAGGTTTTTCTGTTGCAGTGTTAGTGAGAATACCCTGGACAAATAACTACAGAATGAATGGGTAAGTTCCAGAGCACATCGTTGAAATATTAGAAAGGCGAATCGCCTAACCTAGCACTGAAGATTTCTCTTTACATGGGTCGAGTAACACCCTATTTGTTTCACCCCCGATCCTGCGTGGAGTTGTTATTCCAGTTGCGAAGGAAGCAAAATATCTGGAGATTACGTTGTATAGTAAACTAAAGTGGAATTCGTACCTGGAAACAATACACAAGGCTAGACAATCTAGGAATATCAAATAACATGTGGAAACAAAGTTGTCCCAAAGCAACTTCAGTGGCTATATGTGATGGTGGTGAGACCACGTATCACATACAGCTGCATTGCTTGTTGGGACTGCAGCCTCAAAAAGCAATCCCAGCTCAAACCTGCATGATGATTACTGGAGCTTTTCGATCTACACTGCGGCCATGGAACTGATATGTGCTTTGTCCCTTCACACCTAGTAATTAGTGGAGCAGCTAGAATGGCTACCTACAGATCCCATCCCCTTTCCCGAAATAGAACAAGTTCATCTTAGTGCCCAGCGCTTTACAGTTTAAAATCGAGGACAAAGAGATGCTGCGTATGAAGTCTGACAGCAATAGCCAAACCCAACATAGAGCTGCTATTCCAGACCATCATTCTACCAGACAGAAATAAACCAGCTCCTAGGACCGTCTGCTTGACTCACTTGCAGGGAGATTAGCAAGTAGGTCAATGAAAACCAAGCTGTACTGAAGGCATTGTCATATGACACCTGCATGTCATATATTGTGCATGAATGTCGCCAAACAGGGAGAAAAGAATAGGCTCCGTCTGATGTGGGTACCCGTACACTCGGGCATTGAGGGCAATGAGAAGGCGGACTCATTGGCCGCTCGAAGAACAGACTTGGGATTCAGCAGACCGGAGCTTATGGTCGGAATTCTCCTGGAGACTGCAAGGATGGAAGATAACCGATAGTTGGACCTGAAGATACGAGAGTACTGGCTGAACCACACAGGTCTCAGATCTTCTCGCCTACGAGAGCCAAGGCTTGGCTCAAACTTTGCAGACTAGAGCTGAGGGTTTCTAACTGCCATATTAACAGAGCACTGTCACCTCAGAAATCACCTAAATGTGTTGGGATTAATTGAAGACTCTTCATGTAGACTATATGAAGAGATAGAATCAATGGAACACGTAATGTGCGAGTGGCCAGCTGAGGACAGGGTCAGGATGGAGGAACTTGGATCCAACAAACTGCAGCTGACTGAGCTTCTTAAGCTCCCCCACAAGCTTATATCTTTCACAAGAAAAATGGAGCTTAAACCGCCTCAGTGGCGAAGAGGTAGGGTCTAACAGACATGTGTTGGACATTGAAAATCCCTTCCCTCGACACGAGAGGGGTTCGGCAAAATTCCAAGATTATTGAGATGACAGAATTCCTCTACGTGTCATTAGCCGAAAAGATGGAGCTTGTAGGTGAAATTTAGGACAGAGTGTACCACAACACCCTATTTCTATGGGGATTGAAATACATTTCGCTGATACTCTACTCGTCGTATTTAATCCAGAAATTTTTTCAAGATAGAATGTTCAACAGGTTTGTGTGAAAATTATAAAGAAATAACTGATAAGTATGCAAAAAGCCTCATCTTATCTAAGGGAAAAATTGAAAGACATTTCATTCTGGTAATTAATTACGGATTTCAATAACATTTTATTTCCAGAACGAGTTAAAGGTATTTCACATTTTTTTAGAAATAACAATTGTGCTAGAGCTGTTGAGGATCTTATGAAATATTACATCCCAATAGATAGTTCTCACATACTTATCTACGGGAATCAGTGGCAAAGTTTCGTGAAACAGGATCGGTGTTCAACACGGAAAAAATTCTGAATGTCCTGTAACAAATGAAACGACAGGAGTTTAACTTTTAGAACATATTGCAAGTGGTATCTTACTAAGCACTAAGAAAGTATTTAAAACATCAGGTGAACCATTCAGCGTACTTCAAAGGAGCAAAATAAAAATGTTCCTTGAACTCGATGAAGATGATTACAATCACCGTTTGCAATTTTGTGAGTTAATGACTGAAAGGTGAATGAATACTCTTTTCTTTGTGGTGTTGGAATTGTTTATTTGAACTTTCCACTGAGACGATTCCGATGTTTTTTTTCAAATCAGTATGATTCTCTTTCATTGCAAGATCTCCTGATTCATCGCCATTGAATTCTTTCTTATGGAGATAAAAATAAATGAAATCTAACCCAATTCTTCAGAAAATGCCGGCAAATGGTACATTTCGAACATTGCTTCTATAATTTCAAGGAGGTGAATGAGCAAGATACCATTTAAGGGTAATTCAAAACCCTTTGAAATGAGATGTCATTTTACCCCTCTTTTCTATTGAGACCACCACCCTGTCGAGGGGGATTGAGCCAGAGAGGTGTAATCGATAAAATATACACTCTTTAGAAAAAAGGTTGAAACCTAATTTTTATTTATTCATTTATAGGGCCTGGGTGGATAGTTTTCTACAGGATGTTACATAATAGTATGTCACAACTTGAGGGGGTGAATCTACGTGCAATTTTAAGAAAACAAGTTTATTTAAACATAGGTCCGCAGAAGCTTCGTTATGGAGCTACAGGGTGTTGCAATTTCCGGAAAAAATAGTTTTTTCTTCAAAACTCCTGCAATTTTTGAGATATTCAGCCCAAATTTGAAATGCGAGCTATTTTTACAGTCTCCATCATTACACGTCCTAGATTTCAACTAAATTCACAAGGTGTTTTCTTTTCCGAGGCCATGTCTCATTTCACCCTTTCAAACTTTTTGCATTACGCCACTGATCAGCGTACAATCAAATTTCGTCATCTTCGTTCAATTCAAAAATTTTTTTGGCACTTGTAATTTTCCGTATCTCCAACCGTTTTGGAGTGAAAAATTATTGAATTTGAATTATTTGAATTGTATGTTATTCGCTAAATAAAAAAAATAATAGAAATACTCGATAGGTTTGCCCAAAATTTGCTTTTATTTTGATAGCTCATCTTCTGAGACTCAACTTATACTTATTCAATATCAGACTAAAAAAGAGAACAATTAAAAACTAAATGAATCGCTGGAAGTGTCCTCCACCTGCAAGAATACAGGCATCTGTCCTTCTTCGCATATTATCACGCACTCTTTGAAACATTCCTGGGGTATTTCTTATCGTGTCACAAGAGGTTATTATTCGATTTCTCAATTCTTCTACAGTGTTCACTGGAGTGGTATAAACTAAACTTTTGAGATATCCCCATAAAAAGAGTCTAAACTATTTAAGTCTGGGGACCTAGGAGGCCATGGTTCTGGCCCACACCGACCTATCCATCGGCTGTTGAATGTATTATTCAAGAATTCCCTAGCTTCTCCACTTAATTGTGCTGGTGCCCCGTCATGCATGAACCACATTATGTTTCTCACCAAAAGTGACACATCCTCGAGGTAATAAGCTGGGTTTTCCATAGCCAATAATGATTATTGTGAAAATTTGTGATAGCAGTTCCCGAAAAGTTAGCTTCGTCTGTGAACCTTATTTCACTATCAAAATGAGCATTTTCTCTAATTTTATCTAAGAACCATCGGCAGAAATTCAGTCTTGTAGGAAAATCTCGAGGAAGTAGAGTTTGGACGCGTTGAATATGAAACGGGTACAATAAAAAATCGTGGAGAATCCTCCAAACTAGAACATTTGGAATATTCAACTGATTTCCAATTTTTCTTGTACTCACATGAGGATTCAAATCAATACAATTCAAAACTACTTCCTCAATATCTGGAGTTCTCATAGTTTAAGTTGCACCTCCTAAATGATTATTTGCAGTAAAAGTACCAGTTTCCCTCAACTTTCTGTGGATATTTGAAAATGTTCACCTGTCTGGTGTTACTCGATTTGGAAATCGCACCTGATATAATCGCCTAGCTTCTGTTGTGTTTCCGTCAGCCAGACCGTACATGTAATAGAGATCAGCCAATTTGGCGTTTGTAAAATTAGCCATTTTTTCTTACAGCAGTAACTTCAAAAGTCTTAAAACTAATCGTTTATTTAATAAACAATTCGATCAGACACTGGTTCAACTTTTGCAACTGTCAAAATAAAAATAAATAAATCAAAGCCTACTAGTCATTTTTTTAAAAATCAAAGCCTACTAGTAATTTTTTTAATCAGAAGTGTCATAAAGTTTTAAATGAACGAAATTCAGCGAATGCATACAATAAAAATCGTTTAATAATATTTTTGCTCGATAGAACGGTCGGAGATACGCAAAAATTCAGCCAGACCGTACATGTAATGGATATCAGTCGTTAGTAAAAGTTTCTAAATTGAACGAATATGACGACAAATTGACTGTCAAAATGTACAAAGCTGATTAGTGGCATACAATCGTTTAATGATTTTTGCTCATAGAAGGTCGGATACGAAAATTACAATTGTCAAAAGATTTCTAAATTGAACTAATATGACGAAAATTGATTGTACGCTGATCAGTGGCGTACTGCAAAAAGATTTGAAAGGGCAAAAGAAGACATGGCTCCGGAAAAGAGAACACCTTGTAGATTCTAGTTAAAATGTAGGACGTGTAATGATGGAGGCTGTAAAAAATAGCTTGCATTCCAAATTTGCGCTGAATATCTCAAAAACTGCAGGAGTTTTAAAGAAAAAAACAATTTTAAAGAAGCTTTTGCGGATCTATGTTTATATGAACTTTTTTCTCAAAATTGCACGTAGATTTACCCCCTCAAATTGTGACATAATATTATGTATACACCCTGTATAACTCACCAGTAAATATATTTTAGCAAATTCATTTATCATGGGAAAATGAAATGAGTTAATACGGAAGTATGTATTAGGAAACAGAAACAAATATTTCACAACCTATATTTTACTCAAATACAAGGAAATTAAAGATATAATTCATAGGTAAATACAGATAAATACGACAACACAAGGTTGAACACATAAAAAGAGAATATCAACAAGCATCAACCAGATTTGTTATTGAACTGATTTCTAAATTCCATTGTATATAAACAAAATCAAGAAAATATTGAGCTCGATGGTTTCCAAGCACAGCACTTCCTTTCTATTCGATTCTGAGAGGTTTACAGATCTTTCATCATTTCCTCCAAATTTGAGTCTCACAACATTGTAAATGAGGGATTGTTGTATACGTCTATGTCCACCTGTTCTACATTCTACATTTTGAATGTAAAATCGGCAATATATCAACGAGTATACATTGAATTTCAAGTTTAAAATTCTAAAAATTTCGAAGCAAAGTTTCGATATTTCGTTGAAACAAACGTTTGTGTGTTAAAAAAACTTTTAGAAGCGAACGTGAATTCGTAGAGTAAAATAACCAGCTAGATTTTCACAGCTTCTAAATCAACGACATCTCATGTTTATTAGTTTGATTATATAAAAAGGACCGATGCGCTGAAAACACTCCGTTCGATAATGCAGACCAGAGAAAAGATTCATTAAGAAGGCCGAGTTACCGACCAAAACATTCAATACCCCCTCACGACCCCTCACCAGTCTATCTAGTCCCCCATAATACATATAGATGGCACTAATTCAACCACGTCAAGTGTCAAACTCTGTCAATCAAACTTTAATCGCCGATAAATGAATTGTCAAATTTCTGTCAATGTCAATGTTTTCAGTTTCCCGCTAACCCTTTTTTTTAGCGGTTTGCGCTCCCAAAATCATTTTTTTTTCAGGTGTCTTCGAATCAAGTTAAGTAATTCTCTTAAAAATTTATGGAAAGTATATTCAATTTATGAAGTTTTAGCTGATACTTTTTGCAGCTTGAGCTTTGAATGATTCTACCTACCTAAATTGGATTATATCCCATTTTTATCGGTTTTCTTTTTAATTTTGAGGTTCACCCCTTTGGCGTTCTACTGGAAAGGACTATACCATAGAAGAGGACCCCTGTGAATGGCGATGAAAGAAAAGTAGGCAAGGAAGCCTTTTTTTCGAGATACGAAGGGTTCAAGTATTTTTTATTGCGATCCTTCCACAAGGAATGCAGTTTACCCCCAAACAGGGACCAATGGTAAACCAATATTAGTGGCTGACAACAATATTCCAGACTTCTTTTTCATTTTGAATGTTAGAATGTTCTTATTTTCTGTGTTATGTGATTTATATTTTTGATTTACTTGTGTTAAGAATTTATTTTACTTGGAAATGTTTTCTACATTTTCTGTATATATGGTTCAAGAGATTTTTTATTTTAAAATAGAAGTGTTATTGTGAAAAAATAAATACTAATTATTTTCTCAATTTTTGAACAGTCTAATAGAGGCAAAAATAATCTGCATCGATTAGACCCCATTAATGCAAGTTAAATTCGATCGTGGGAAATCTAGAATTCAAATAAGGCGCCATTCGGTTTAGTTTTCATAATGGCACGCGTAGCGCTAGTTTCTATGCAGAGTTGGCCATATTGTTTCCTATGCCGGAGCACTGAGTTTGTATTTCTCATTAGGGTATGTTCTGTGATAAACATAGACGTAACATACCAGCGTATTCATCGGGTATATCCACTACCTCAACTAATACCCTTAACCCTCTACGTGACTTGTTAGCTCAGAATATATTTATTACAAGCCAATCTAGATACATTCTGTCAAAAAAGTACCGGAAATAGATAATTTGAATAATCGGCTTAAAAAGATTGTCAAAATTTTTTGTTGCTAAGTTGGCAAAACTGTTTTCTATACTGACGCGAAGTTTAAACGCGACCGGTCATTTAGTTTGTTTACAGTGCTCTATTTTGTCTCTCACAAGTGGGTTTTGCTTTTGACAGATTTAATTATTTTTGTTATAAACTCGATTTTTGAGGAACATTTAAAAAAATTGTAGCTCGTAGATCTTTTGCACTACAGACACAATTTTTGCTTGGGTATATAGAAGAAGGATCGAGGAATTTTTTAAGCAGTCTACCTATTTTAAATGTTTATTGCGTTGTTTTGTATGATTTTTTCAATTTGGCCTTTTTCAAACACCAATAACTCAATTTTTTCAAATGGCACGTGCCAATGTTTATATCGCCATCAGATGAAGCGAATTGTATCAGCATGTACTATACCCATCTCTTATAATTCCGAGATAATTTGGGAATATATTGAATTTTGATGATTTTGCAAGAACTAACAGAGAATGCTTTGAAATATTTGAATCAACTAGCTGAACTGGCTACGCTCACCTGATAGGTGCCTAAAATTAATGTACTTGTCACTCCGTTCATTCGAATTTGATATTTCAACAAGAATTGTTGGTATATGAAGTGAAAATTTTTGAAAAACACCAGATTGATAATAAAATGGCTGATTATTCAGACGAGGATATGTTTAATCTCTTTTTAATTCATGGCGAATGTCAAAAAGTGGTGGATAGAACTTGCAGGCAATTCAATAACCAATTTTCAAATTTGGCGCCTATGAGTAAAACAAAATTTCGAAGGATTAGAAGCAATTTTTCGCAATTTGGAGGAACAAAATACATAGAAACTAGAAGAAAACCAATTCTCGAGGACGACGACAATCAAATTAATACGCTAGCGTATTTTCGTGCCAATCTACATGCGTCCATTAAATCAGCATCAATGGATATTGGATTGAGTTATACTTCCATTCAAAGGATCCTTAAGAAACATAACATGCACCCGTATTCTTTTATCAGACTACAAAAATTGAAACCTACTGACCTTCTCAAGCGGCTAAATTTCTGTGAAAATTTATTAATTCGGCTTCAAGAAGATGAGACAATTCTGCAAAAAATTATATGGTCTGACGAAGCCAAGTTCAATGAAAGTGGAATAACCAACAGGAGAAATCGACACTTTTGGGCCACAGAAAATCCACATTTCATTGAGGTTATTGATTTCCAAAATAAATTCAGCGTGAACGTTTTTGAAATTTTAATGAAAGATTTGTTGGCTTATCACATTTATGGGGAAAATCTTAATGGACAAAGATACCTGGAAATTTTGAGAAGAACATTAGCAAATTTTTTAGATGGATTACCCTTTAACATTCTGAGGGATTGCTATTACCTAATGGATGGTGCACCAGCACATAAAACACGAGCTGTAGATCGGCAGCTAACAGAAATGTTCGAGGATAGATGGTGGGGTAATCAAGGACCAAATTTATGGCCTCCGCGTTCTCCGGACCTGACGCCCCTTGATTTTTATTTATGGGGCAAAATCAAGAGTGGAGTAAATCTTATTCCTGTAAGAAGTAAAGAAGAGTTACTAGAGCGCATTCATAATGCTTTTCGTAATATTGATCCTGAGGAAACTAGGAGGGCAACTCATCATATTAGTATACGAGCCGTCTAATGTATCGAGCAAAATGGGGCCCATACTGAACATTTATTCAGATCGTAAATTAGTTTTCTCCTATGATGTTTGCTATCATTTATTCGTATTAATGTAATTATCTTCGATGATTGGTTTTCGCTTAGTTCCTACAATTTTTATTCATCCGAATTGTAGAAATTTGCTTCTAATGCTTCGAAATTTTATTTTACTCATAGACGGTAAATTTGGAAATTGGTTATTGAATTGCCTGCAATTTCTACCCACTACTTTTTGACATTCTAAAATGAATTAGAAAAAGATTAAATATATTTTCGTTTGAATAACCAGCGGTTTTATTCCAAATGTGTTGTATTTTTTGGATATTTTCAATCTGAAATAACGACAATTCTTGTTGAAATATCAAATTCGAATGAACGAAGTGACAAGTACATTAATTTTAGGCACCTGTCAGGTGAGCGTAGCCAGTTCAACTACTTGATTCAAATATTTCAAAGCATTCTCTGTTAGTTCTTGCAAAATCATCAAAATGCAATATATTCCCAAATTATTTCGGAACTATAACAGATGGGTATAGTACATGCTGATACAATTCCATCTGAAATTTGATGCTTCATCTGATGGCGATATAAAAATTGGCAAGTGCCATTTGAAAAATTGAGTTATTGCTGTTTGAAAAAGGCCAAATTGAAAAAATCATACAAAACAACGCAATAATCATTTGACATGTGTAGACTGCTTAAAAAATTCCTTGATCCTTCTTCTATCCACCCAAGCAAAAATTGTGTCTGTAGTGCAAAAGATCTACGTGCTACAATTTTTTTAAATGTTCCTCAAAAATCGAGTTTATAACAAAAATAATTAAATCTGTCAAAATTTTGACAGATAAGTGGCAACAACTTGGGTAGTTTATGCCTTGCTCAAATGTCGGTTCTAGATGTATAATAAAAAAGGTAGATTGCCATTTGAAATAACAAAGTGATGACCCACTTCCGGTATAACCGGAAATGGTATCAATTCGAAAATATTTCACTCCAATTGGAAATCGCTAGTTATGGCCGCGTATAAAATTTCAGCTCGATATTGTAATTGGAACTTAAAAAGTTTTTAACGCGGACGGTCCCGGTGGATATCCCTGTATATTCCTCCAAAAATCGTTTTCTCAGAATTTGGGTCAATTGCTACGTATAGTTTTTCTACATCCCTATTTAGCGGAACGCTCATTTTTTCCTTAATTATGTACTGGAAAATTTGGAGTCCCTTAGACTCAAAGCGACTACTAATGTTACAGAATAGGGCGCGACTACTGCAGGGTTAAAAGAATATGAATTTGAGAATAAAAACTAACAATCTTATATAAAGCCTTTAAGGTTATACTCAATACTTACCTTATGGTTAAACATACCCTTATTCCTACAAAAACTTGCTACTGAAGTTGACTATGACTTTCGTTTTCATATTCATGCAACAAATAAAATTAAAAACATAATGAATAATTTTCTGGTTATGATGTACAAAAGAGAAATTAAAATTTTAACGTGTTTGAGATGCGCAAGCGCCCACAGAAAATTCCGAGAGAATTGCAGTACAGACAGCAAAAGCACCTGCTCTTGAACCTGACCTATTAGAAGTTCTATTAGAACGTGCTTTCTTTCTACTGTAGGGGTAACCTAGATAAAATGAATTGGATTGAGCTATTCGGACGTATGTTAGGGTCCACAAAAGCAACCTGCTTATGTAATACAAACCCTGCAATTAACAATGGGTAGGTTTAAAATGTTAAAAATCAAACAGTGGTAACCAGAAAAAATATTGGGTTAGGGTTCCTGGGCCACGGGGCGTAACCTACGACAAGAACAGAAAATGCTCTGTTGCCGCACCGCCGTTCCAGTTCGGTTCCATTTAAACATAAAGGTATACAGGTTAAACGGAAATTTCATTTTCATTAGAACATGAATCGAATTCACTTTCGCACAAGACGCATTCCTAGATCAACGAGCGAAAGTATTCTAGCAAAAGCGAATCCAACATTGTTGTCTTGTCAATGATTAACATTAGAAACAGGTTTCATAATCATGCTGTAGAATGGTGGAAGTACACCATAATTTCAATGAAATAAGCATGTATCTTCTAAAGATTATTACCTCCAGAATCAGATGAAAAAGGCACTTCTATTTCAATGTTGCCATTATCTGGTGTAATTTCTAAATTGACATCTGCTGTGATTACTGCACTTGGTGTATTATTGTTCTCGTTTTGTACCGTAGATACGGCAACAGAGCTCGGAACGCTCATACTTGTCGCTTCTTCGTGCATTGTTTATTCGATTACGCACTTATCCCACAGTGATAACTGAAACTTCCACGCCCCCGATATTTACAAATTTACGACCTTCGAAATCACGTTAAAGTTTCACAAATTTATATTTTCGAAAACGAATGAAAATTGAAACGACTATAAATGTAGGTCTGTAGGCCACTTCGCTTACACTTTGCATTCAGACAGACATGACTGGCAAGTCAAATCAAGGTCTGTGCGCATTTTGGACCAATTTCGATTTTCATAGTTTATCGAGCAATTATTCATTAATTTGAATTTTCTTTCTAGGATGAGTAGAAAATCGTTCAAAATTTGAGAATAGCGATGCGAGGAAATGTGAATCTCATTTTAATTCTTTTTTGCCTTCGACCGCCTTTCACGGATTAAGTAGGTCATAGTTGTTTATGCACTACGTCGAGTCTATTGAAAATTACGCAACACTATTTTCAATTCATAGCTCATTATTATGCAATTTTTCAACGTTTCCACAACGAGTTAATAAAAAGCGAGAAACTAATTTGATCCAAAATTCCTTTATGGTTGATGTGACATTGTATCGACGCATGCGCTAGTATATTGTATTTCGGAATATATTCTATTTTCAAAATTGAATCGAAAACCTTTCGAATAATATCTTCAAATAACTAGTTTTTTCCTTTATTAAATTTCATTTATTCGAAATGAAAACCAACAAAAAATTGAATGCCCAACTTTCGCTATCATTTCAATTGCGCACGCGCCTACTGAATTCATACGTACTTTCTGAACTTGATACGACTGTAGAATAGATATAATTGGGTTATTATCAATGCTATGAATTTAAATTTGGAATGGTTATAACAATTTATTTGTGAAAATTCATATTTGTAGCTAATTCATTCAGGAATTGTTTTTCCGTTTTTAATTAATTGCTATTTTTTAAATGTATTTATTCTTCTGGAAAGATTTCAATACAAATAGAATGATGGAATAAATAATTTTCAATCAACATACTTTTTTGCAATTTGTTCGGATATATATATTTCTTCAATGCGATTTCATTATCTCTTGAATGTTATATCCAGAATGGTAATAAATGAAACACTAAATTACTTATTAAATTGATTTATATTACATATACTTCCAATAGCCTTTTTGAGTAATTGAATATATTCAGGGCGATCTGTTTCAACTAAAATGGAAATATATAATCGAAAAACGATTATCTTCTATTGGAGTAAATTACAGCAGCAATCAATCTCAAAAATTTGTATTGCCAAGTATTCTTTCCTGGCGGTATATTTTTCATTCAAACAACTTGATATTTTAGAATTCAAAGAAGTTGCGTCTATTTTATAATCATATTTAATTAGATATACATGGAATTATATATTTTATTATAATCTTAGATCTTCGAAAGTAGCACTTTTTCAACAATAAAGTGCATAGTAGAAAATCATAAACCCATTTTTGAGAGGTAACATTCATTTTCATTTTCCACTTTTGCATACCTATTATGATCTGTATGCCTTTTCAATTATTTGCTCATATGTTCATCCAGAAAGTCATTTTCTTGATAAAAACATCAATATACATTTCTCAATTTAATAATTCAATGTTCAAATTTTCACTTTACTCATGAAGCACTTATGGCCTCTTCATATATGTAGTAACATACAGATATACTAATGTCAAAAAGAAAAATTCTTGAACAAACTCCAGATAATACATACAAATGCAAAAAACAATCTATGATAGTTATAATTCCAGTATTATTGATAATCTTTCCCTCATTTCAAATGTCAATGTAGCTTTCAGAATGGTTAATTATACCCAAACTTAATACTATTTGATCCATAATTGAAATATGAAACGCATCAAGTGTTTATGGGCTCTTGTGGAAGTTGTAATAAAAATTATGTTTTGAAAACATACTTTAGATAATAATTTTAGATTTTATAAAGCGAAAATAATACGCTGAATCTGAACCTATGGGAAACATTGGAAATCAAGAAAAAAATTCGGGATCTTACTAAATACTCATCAATTAGAACTTTATTCTTCAACATTTCTTAATAAGAACTTAAATCATCAATTGTAGCTGCTTTTACTCTTGGAATAATTTTAGCAACAATATTGATATAAAATATATCTTCTTGTTGAATGTTACTACTACGTATCTGATGAAACCACGGTGTGGCAAAACATTTTATGAGTTAGTGAATGACATGAAATTTTGAACAACATTGTTCGAAAAATACTCATAATTTCCTCGAAAATTCCTATATTGTTTGTGTTTTTACTCAAACATATTATTTCCTTAAACATACAAAATAATCTCCTTATACTGATCTCAGCCTATCTCAATAATTCCTCTAGTTTTTCCTACAAAGATATATATTGAAAACAATACATTTCGAAATTTTTCATGATGGTAATGTCTAATAAATCAAATTAGTGTCTTTTTTAAGATTTAATTTGAAAAAAACGAAATCATACAGACTTATGAATATGCTTATTTGTTAATGTCAGGAGGAGTAATAGTATTATTTAGGAATTTATTTTATAAAGATAACAGCTGTTATGTTTTTTCACCAACACGTTTATTCTACACAACAGAAATAATTTTAATGAGTTATAGCATTCAAATCAAGATCTTAAAATTAAGGATAAGTTGATAACTGATTCATCAATTTGTAAATTTCTATATATTCTTGTAGTGAAACTTCTGGCTATAAGTTCAAATTTCAATGAAAGAGTGACTAGACCAGAAGTGCAAACTTGGTTGGTGATCGTAGAATGAAATAGTGTCGTTTACTGCTATCCCCATCAGCTCCTGTCCCACTGGCGCAATGAACCAGCGCGCACCTTTTCCATAATGGCTGCCACTATAGGGGTTTTCTAAATGTTAGGTGTGCTACATCTGCTTAAACACCTGGTCGAACTGCAGTTCTGAGACAACAACATCGTATCCGATTCCTAAATCGCAATTTTGAAACTTTCTGACTCAATATGGCCAATTAGTGGCCAATGCGTAAAGTGAAAGCAGGTAAGAGTAGGGATGCCGACGAACGTAACCATCGTCCTGGAGCGACCTATCTCCCACCAAAACAGTTTGCCCCCCAGGTCTCTTCTCTTCTTGTGACAGATACTTAAATTTTTTTTAAATAGTTTCTATCCACATTTTCAGTGATGTGTTCAGATTCCAGAAATTCGAGGAATTATCCACCACGTATCTTTCGAAATAATCAAAAAATAAATGGATTTCTAATAATTAACATAGACAAATAGAATATTTATTTCTTCAAAAACAGTTTTATAGTAATAAACAGAATACTTTGATTGTTCCATTATTTTAGGTAGTAATTAAATGAATGCGAATTAATGACTTTCTTCATTAATGTTAAATCATAATACGGATTTTGGGTTTTCTCACAAAAGTTAGAGAAGAATTCATGCTAATTGCTTGGCCCTGTCAATAACACATCTTGATATGATAAGACTTTGTATTTGGGAAGTTCCTTCATAGATCTGGAAAATTTTGGCGTCTCTCATCAACTTCTCCACAGGATACTCAGAATTGTAGCCATTGCCTCCAAAGATTTGGACAGCGTTGGAAGCAACTTGATTAACCATATCAGCAGCATAGTATTTGGCGATAGATGCTATGTAAGTATTCTTCAAACCTAGAAGGAAGTGTAAAACAAATAAATAACTGGAATAGTACATCAATACATTTGAATTTGGAATTCTGAAGAGTGAGCTTTACTTTGCCTTATACCTATTCAATATTTTACATTCATGGTTTTCATAATTCTATAACACTTTCTGCAGTTATATTCAAATTTAATTACCTACCCATATCATATTCCCATGCACTCTTCAAACTGGACAACCTAGATAATTCAACAGCTACAGCCATATCTGCTAGCATCATAGCAACAGCTTGATGTTGACAAATGGGAACTCCAAATGTTTTGCGTTCAGTTGAATATTTTGACGCCTCGTCAAGACAACGTTGTGCCAAACCTGTACAAGAAGCTGCAACCTAAAAAAAAATAATTTTTTCTATATCAGTACATTCAATGAACATTAATTTTGCTTTTATTTCACTGACATGGTCACAGGTATCATGGAATATCAACAAAAATTCTTGATTCTATTATGAACTGTCAAAATATCAGGAAAATTTTGTTGATAGAAACCAATCAAAATTTCCATTAAATACATAAAATTACAAATATTAGGGAATTCTGTTGAGGGCCCCAAAATACATAAACTATGTACCTACCGATGGTCTAGTATAATCAAAGGTTTTCATGACAATTTTGAATCCACCTCCAACTTCTCCCAGAACATTTTCCTTAGGTACTCGTACATCTTCGAAAGTAATTCCTCTGGTATCGCTAGCTCTTTGTCCCATATTCCATTCCTAAGAAGTTGAATATTTTCAATTACATATTATCATAAGCATACTTAGCAGCTTTGTTGGTCAAACACACTCTTAGAACTTACTAAATAGAGGAACTGAATTTTCCAATTTTTAAAAAACTGAAATCTGAGATCCCCATTTGATATGAGAATTACGAAATTTTACTTATACTCTTACTATAGACCAGGGGTTCCCAATCTTTTTTGTACCACGCCCCCCTATATAATATTGATTTTGCATTTGTTTTATATACATACACATACACAGTATGGCAGCTGGTGTATATAACTCAAAATTGAAGAAAGCGGTTGTCATTGATTCAAAGACAATTTAAAGGCATAAAATAAATAAATATTCAAAGACAGTCTTAAGATATAAAATAAATAAATATTTTCACCTTCCTTCCAGGTGTTATTCCAGGAGTATTTCGTTCAACAATGAAGCCAGTGAATGCTTTACCAATCGATGCCTTTGGATCATTATCAGTTCGAGCCAGAACAAAGTACCTGAAAATTAAAAAAAAAGATTTCCTTATATGAAATATGACAGCATTTAAATGAAATAGCTCCCATATTATTTGTCAACAAAAATAAAATTATAAATTCCATACCAGTTTGCAACACCTGCATTAGTAATCCACATTTTCTGTCCATTAATTACCCACTCATCACCTTTCTTCTCCGCTTTTGTTTTGATAGCAGCCGCATCAGAACCTGTACCAGGTTCTGTCAAACAAAAGGACTGCAGAAAAAAGGATAAATACATCAAATTCACTCATAAGAAACGTAATTGGAAAAACTTTTGCTTTGATTAAGATCAATGATAATTAAAAAAATAATTTTAATGGCAGCAAAAATAAAAAGATTTCACTCATGCACCTGTCAAGAAATAATACTTACTGATACAAGTGGTTCTTCTATCAACCTTCCCAAGTATTTCTTTTGTTGTTCTTTGGTTCCCGAAATGATTAGGGGTGCTTGCTAGAAAATATATGCTTTGAAAACGATCATGTTCTAACTATCAAGAAAATTAAAACCTTTTAAGCTGAAACAACATGGATTTATGAGTGATGAAAAATAAACTTACGCCTAATCCTGAAGAATTTATAGCAGTTGCAATGCCTGTGCATCCATATGCCAATTCTTCGTCGATCAGACATGATGTCACCGAACTGTTGTTTAAACCACCTGTAATTTTTTTAAGTTCAATCTACTCAGATCTAGATGCTCTAGAGAAATAAATATTAGAATAACATACTTACCACAGTGTTCTGGAATAGTTCCGTTAATGATTCCCAATGACCATGCTTTTTTCAATAAGTCGTAAGGGTATTCTCCAGTTTTGTCATAGTGAGCTGCTACAGGAATTATTTCTTCGCGAGAAAACTTCCTAGCAACATCCTGAATTTCTTTATCAGTATCAGAGAAGGCTGAAAATAATTTCATAAATAGTTTTACTGATTTTGAAGAAACAAATTAAACTTATTGGATTCGCGATTAGATTAATATAATTAAAACGATCAAAGGTTATTAATAACTATTTACTTAAATATTCATAAATTGTAGAATGTAAGATTGTTTAAAAAATAAATTAATTTCACTTCATATAATTTTCAATATGGTTTTCACTAAATATATTGAAATGAAGAGGAAAAATCTTGTGGAAGTTCCATGATTCAACATCATTGTGTTGTTTTTAAAACGACTATCAAAATTTTATCGCATATTTTTCTTTAAATTAAACCAGATCCACGAAGAAATAATATATGGAGATGTCAACCCAAATTATTGGATTCATAATGATTCTATGATCTATAGATCATAATCGGCATCACTGAGAAGACCGAACCTGGCCATCGGGGCTCTCTCGGTCAAACAGAGAGGGAATTGTTTTGTTGAGTTTGAATATTGAAGGGATTTTGCTCTTATACTTCAAAATTGGTAAGCAAGAACAAGGAAGTGCGACGGAAGAACATATCCGCGAAAGAGGAAATATCGCAGGTTATGTACTTTTTGATTATCTCCTTAGTCCTTTTCATGGCCTTGCTTGATATGTGAAATATTTTCGTAGATTCAAGTGAGTTTAGACATAAAAGGGTCAGGTAAGATTGTTGAAATATTTTTCTGCTGGTTTCTTTTTCCATTGTTACAGATTCCTGTCCAAACCTTCCTTTCATCCTAGTCTTCTTCTAGAAATCATGAAGTGCAAGATGTGAATGAGAGAATGAAGCTGCTAAGCAGAAAAATCTTTGGTACTCTTTATGTACACACGACACTAACACAACAATAACAGACAAGCTATTGCTAGTGCAATAACGACAGGGAACGAGTTTTTTCCTCAGGTTTTTTCACTCGTTTATTGAATCATACGCAAGATAGTATGGTTCCCCTGTTACATTTCCTGAGCTCACACTTGTGTTTTTCTGACACACACCAAAATTATAGATATAAGCATTCATTGTAAATACAATTGTGTTGATACTTTTCACCTTGTGCATGAATGAAATGACATAAAATTTCAGTGAAATGAACACGTGATGCTGTTTGTAATTTGGGGGATTAATTGTAATATATTTCAGAGGAAAACTAGCAATTTTTGGCAGGGAATTACGTTTGTATGCAGAGACAAATTAGATTCTGGTATTATTACCAGAATTATCTTCTGTAGTATCATAGGAACAATGAGAAAATCTAAGGCCTCCATTTCTTCGATTTAAAAAACAGTAGAAGGTAAAGTTACTCACTAGTCTCATAAAATATGATAATTGCAGAAACGCTCATCAAAAGTGTTCTGAGTTGAGATTGGATGTGGGGGTAAGAAGTTTATTTTATTATGAAATGCAATGTATTTTGGGATATTCATTCAAATTTGTTATTTTATATCTGGATGCCTCATCAGAGTGTTTTATTTATTCTTTCGTTTTTGAAATACTTCTCTGCTAACTTACCGAAATTGATTCCAATTGGTGAGTCCTTTGTAGTCTGAGCTGAGAAAAGTCTAGTACCCCAGTTGGACCTTAACAAATCCCTGGTCAACTATAAATAAAAATTCCTAAATTGACGGACATAGATTTTATGAAGTATGATATACCAATACTATTTTCTTGGTCAAAGTTTGTTATATCTCTCACCATTTTAAAAATGGGAATGCAATAAATGCAATTTTGCATAATAAATGAAAAATTGATTTGAAAAATATACCGAATGCAATAGATAGTCTACATAATTGAATGATATCGATTTGGGAGCTAAGAAAACAAGGAAAGTGTTGAGAATTAGTAGAATTACTGTGAATGTTCAATAAGGTCTCTTTTTAATTTGCATCATGAGATTAGGAATTAATTAAGAAAGTAATGTCATTGATCTTTGTAAATTTCTTCAATATCAGTTGCAGCAAAACCTACAAGACAAATGTTGGTTGAAATTGAATATTGAATTTCACTTTTTTTATAAAAATATTAATTTATACATATTGAAAACTAAATTTAAATCAGGTTTTCCTATAATACCTAACAACAGAATTGCGATACTTTTGAAAATAAAAGTTTATTCTATAATTGAACATTGTATTATTAGGAATTTAAAATATCAGATATTAGCGAAACTCTAACTGATAATTCGAAGAATAAAGATACTCAATCAAAAAACTGAAGTAATATCAGGAAAAAAATTACCTTTTGAATAGTAGCCATTAAGAGGAGTTACACTGCTACTACACCAAAGAACAACAAAAAATAATAAAGAAAACGAAAAATTTAATAATTATAGTTTTAATTATCAGTTTTGTTCTAGGTTATAGTTCAAACATTACTTCGATAGTCATATCATCTACTTGATATAAAATGAGAAAACAAATACAATCGACTTCCAACCTTTTACTTTTCATTATCACTTTGAGAAGAGATATCGAAATTCTAATAATAAACAAGAAAAAATAGAACCAAATATCCAAGAGAATTCAATTTTAACTGTTCATTGTATTTATAACAGAAAAGCAGTGAAGTTACTCATTCTGGATCCTGTTGAGAGTGTAGAAAATAAAAGTCTTCCATTTCAGTTCGATTGCTTAACCTTATCGATAACAGATTTTGAGATGATAAGTTTCTGAATTTGGGAAGTACCCTCATAGATCTGGAAGATTTTGGCATCTCTCATTAACTTTTCTACAGGATACTCCGAATTGTAACCATTTCCTCCAAAGACTTGCACAGCGTCGGTAGCAATTTTATTGACCATATCACCAGCAAAACATTTGGCGATAGCTGCTGTATATGTATTTCTGACACCTAGAAGGAAGTACAGGACAAATTATAAATGAATGAAATAGTATATCATGTCTATATTCTGCATTTGCAGTTTTCATAATAAACTGTATCTTTTTCAAACAAGAAGCACCAAATACATTCTAACTGTTAAATACCAGACATTGATATAATGGAAAACTTTTTTCAACATTAATCTAACCTACCTTGATCATATTCCCAAGCACCCTTCATCCAAGATAATCTACATAATTCAACACCTACAGCCATATCTGCTAACATCATAGCAACAGCTTGATGTTGATAAATCGGTAGTCCGAAAGTTTTTCGTTCAATGGCATATTTTGACGCTTCGTCGAGGCAACGTTCGGCCAAACCAGTAGCGATGGCTGAAACCTGAATAATTGTATTCATCAACTATCAAAACTGAATAGAAAAAAAGTCAGTTTGGGGAAATAACACTTAAACAACTTAAATTATCTCCCGATGAATGCCTTTCTCCTAAAAACGATGGGAAAAGAGATAGACACGATACTTCATGAGAATGAATTTGCTTATCAATCAGGCAAATCCGCGATAGATGTATTACTTCTCTAGGGAAAGAAATTGCGAAGTAATAGCTTTTTAGACGCCTAGTTGATCCTAAAAGCTCTCCTTCTGCTCTAGAGTTTTCTCGGATGATGTTAAACATCTAGGGGTAGCCCAAAATAAAATACTCAACTGGAATTCACTCTTTCTAAAGTTACATTGTCTCTGAACATACCGTAGACTTTTTGGAAATGCCAGGAGGCTCAGTAAAGATAACCTATTAGTTATAGAAGGTATAATAGCATCATTATGGTTTCAAGAAACTGAGAAATCCTACCTGGTGATCTGAAAGATCAATTGAACATTGTGAGTTATATAGCTACTGAATTTCTATCACAACCATAATTTATGATGCCGCTTAAGTACGACTTTCATACCTCTTTTGAAATTGTCATAGAAGATTGAACATTAACAAAAGGGAAAATAAGTCAATTGGAACTAAGATCCTCCGCCTAGTACAAAGAGAGATCTAAAACACTTGCTATATATTGTGTTAAAAGTTAACTCAAACATGCACAGATCTATAATCTAACAAAGAGTCAGGTAGTGGCTAAAGCTCTGATCTCGCACAGTTATAATAGGATCTCCGCCTGAGAATGTCTTCAATCTCTACAGCAACTTACTGCGAGAAAAAAACCTGCCCTCTGGTGGGTGTCTGGTCATCCACACATGTATAGAGTAATAAAATAGCTTAACTAACTAGATCAGCCACTAAAACCACCCTCAAAGTGCCTGAACAATTCTACAGATTGAACAAATCACACCGCTGGCAGGAACTAAAATGCTGGTCCGAATTTAGCAAACAAACAACACTAGAGTCAAACTTCAGGTCTTAAACAAGCAAAAATGTATACCAACTATTGACCAAAGAAAATTACACATTTTGTTGATCTATCTCAAGGCGAATTGAGGATTTTACAGGGTACATTATCTTAGTTGTGTAATGGGGGTGATAATACCGCTGAGCACTTTATATGGAGTTGTGAAAGCTAAAACTCCCAGGCTCAATTGAATAAAAGAACTCGATTTATTGGGAAATAATTATAGCAGATCCATAGCAGAATACATAATATGAACAATATGAAAATTAATGATGTCCTTCTGTTGATCAAAGTTTAAAAGATGACATAGATTGAGAAGCTCAAATATAAACTAAGTACATACCAATATCCTAGTATAATCAAAAGCTTTCGCGATAACTTTGTATGCTCCTCCAACTTCCCCCACAACATTTTCCTTAGGTACTCGGACATCTTCAAAGGTAATTCCTCTGGTATCACTAGCTCTCTGTCCCATATTCCATTCCTAAAGAGTTGGAAATTTTTGGTTACTATCATATTATAACTGCAAGCATGCATAGCACTTCTACCAAATATTTAAGAATTAAGCGAGCTTAGTTAGAAACTTAAATTTCTAATTTTTGAATCCCGAAATTTGAGATCCCCAGTTGGTATGCGAGGAATTACTTAATTTAGTTCAACTACTTCAAATGCATGCCTTGAAAAAAAGAACAGCACAACGTCGCTTTATTGTGTCAAAATCTTAAGATTATATTGTTTGAAGATAACGTCAATATAAATTTATGAGAGGTAAAATATTGGCATAGCCATTACTTTACATACACACAGTATGACAGCCGGTGTATATAACTAAAAATTGGAAGATGGCAAATTTATTCGAAACGGACGTTAGGACAAATGCATATCTTGAATAAGAGGCAATATTTTCACCTTTCTTCCTGGAGTTACTCCAGGAGTATTTCGTTCAACAATAAACCCAGTGAAAGCTTTACTGATTGAGGCTTTTGGATCGTCATTAGTTCGAGCCAGAACATAGTACCTAAAAATTAAAAAAATAATTTCAACAGAAATTTCGTTTCCAATTCAAAATGATAGTTTGCACTTGGTAACGTGATCAGCTTTTTATCTCCAGTTGCGAATTATTTTAATCGCAACTGGTAATGAAAATACATTAGTTGCAAAACGAGGGAAGATATAAATTCGCTTGGTACAAAAAAAATTTCTTTTCCCAATTAGACAAATAACTACTGATGGCAAAGAGCTTATACAATTCCATGTGGGCGATTTATATAAAAAAGCTCCAATATTATTTGTTGACAAGAATGAAGAATTCATTCATTATTAATTTTCAATTATATTTCATACCAGTCAGCTACACCTCCACTGGTAATCCACATTTTCTGTCCATTAATTACCCACTCATCACCTTTCTTTTCCGCTCTTGTTTTAATACCTGCTGCATCAGATCCTGTACCGGGTTCTGTCATACAAAAAGCCTGCAAAAAATAAGTACATTAAATTCACCCTCAAGAAATGAACTGGAAAAATTCAGGACAATAACAATAAGGAGACTTATCTTGGTTGAGTGCTTATTAAGGAAAGATACTTACAGATACAAGTGGTTCTTCTATCATCCTTCCTAAATATTTTTTTTGCAGTTCTTTAGTTCCCGCAGTAATTAGAGGTGCGTTCTAAAAAATATATGCTTTGAAAACTTGAAAAATGAAAAATTGAAATCTTTTGAGGTGAAATAACAAAAATTGAAATTTTAAATGAGTGAAGAATGAGCTTACACTTAAACCTGAAGAGTTTATTGCTGTTGAAATGCCTGTACAACCATAAGCCAATTCTTGATCAATTATACATGATGTCACTACATTGTAGCCTAAACCACCTACAAATTATGATATACATAAACTAAATCTGAATGTCTCTAAGACGAATAAATATAAGGAACTGTGCTTACCACAATGTTCGGGAACAGTTCCGTTGATTATACCTAAAGACCATGCTTTTTTCAATATTTCATAGGGAAATTCTCCAGTTTTATCATATTGAGCTGCTACAGGAGTTATTTCTTCGCGAGTGAACTTCTTAACAACTTGCTGAATTTCTTTATCAGTATCAGAGAAAGCTGAAACAATTTTGTAAGTTATTACAGATTGTGAATAATTGATTTAGACTATTTGATCCTATTGGATTATTAATGAATATTAACAAAAGTAATTTTGCAAATCATAAATTACAAATTGTAAGATTAAATTAATTCCACTATACGAAACTATGCTCAAAATACTATCAAGGTGAGTATCATTAAATCTTGTAGTACAAGAAGTATTCTAGCTATGACATAACGGCAAAATTGTGTTCATATATACTGCCAAATTCCTTCTTAATCATGTTTTTATATTACCTATATGAAAAAACCTCCGCTTCTAGAGGCGTCAAATACAATAACATATAAGAAGATACTACATTGCTTGGTTTAGAAAACAGCAAAAAATAGAGTTTCTAATAAGTTCTCCTCAGAAATTATTCAGTGTACATGAGGAACACATTTCAAGGGTATTTTGAAATGTGCTTTGATGTGGTGGTGAAAACTTTAATTTATTATTGGAAGCTAAATATTCGGAATATTCATTCAACATTTCCTTTCAATTTGTTTTCTTCAATTCTGCATGCTTCAGTACAACTGGTTATAATATTATTCCTCACTTGAAATACTTTCTTATTTACTCACTGAAATTAAGACCAATTGGTGATTCCTTTATACTCTGAACTGAGAAAAGTCTAGTCCCCCTTGAGGTCCTTTTCAGTAAATCTCTGGATAACTATGAAATAAAATTATTAGTAGAAGGGCATGTATTATATAAAATCATGATATGTCATGTCTAATATATAAAGATGTCTAAAATTCTGAAATATTAGAATTAATGAAAAATTAATTGACTAATATCTATATCATAATAAATAAATCATATAAGATTTATTTGATTGATAGCAATTTGCGTGATACGAAAACAGCAAACAATAAAACGATGACAACTAGTTGAATGAGAATATTTAATATGATCTTTCCTTTAATTTGTATCATATCATTAGGGATTAACATTGAAATCAATGTTCTTGATGGTTCTAAAGAAAATAATGGCTAAGAATATTAAATTTATTTTGTTTTCGAGTTATAAAAGATTAGCAGGAACAAAACCAAATGTAAATCTAGTATTTCTCACAATTTATATGCGTTTATTTTATAATTGATTATGTATGAGGAGTTGAAAACTAGATATTACTAAAACGATCAGAGTAACATTACCAAAAATTCGAATCATAAAATTGAAGCAATTTTAAAAAATAAATTTAGTTACCTTTTGAATAGTAGCCATTAGGAGGACTTTAACTACTACCAAACAAGTACGAATAGAAAGGACACGATGATTTTGTCATAGTTATAAATTCAAACTTAGACTTGTTAAAGGTTATAGTTCAAACATTATTTTGATAATCATATCAACTACTTGATTAAGGATGAGAAAACAAATACCGGACATAACTTCCAACCTTTTACTCTTTCAATTTATATTTTTTTCAAACGAAATTATCGAAATTCTAATTATGAACATAACAAAATATCAAGTAAAATTTAACGGAATTCAAGTTTTTAAAGTTACAAAAACCACTAATAGAAAGTTGCGCATTTAGGATTTCGTACGAACTTTTAGATAAGTAATTCGTTTTCGATATAATTTGTAGCATTATTATCCACTGCGATGGAGAAGTTTGCACATCTAAGTGATTCTTCCTGTTGTATAACTACAAATTAACGGTTTTTGAGTTTTCCCTTTACTTGTGTTTGAAGACTTTGATTCTTGCTTAATTTTATGTTGTTGGAATAAAAGGAATGAGAAAATCCAGCAATGTATATTATCACGGACTTTTTTATAAAGTCACTACAAATCTACAAGCAATGGCAAATTTCATGATTCTAAGTAAGCGAGAAACATCCTATGGTTTTTAATTCTTTTGCGAGTGTCAAAATATGCAGCAGAATGCGATCTAAACAGCTGCATTTTCCGACTGCTGTAGCACATTGCTTCCCACCAAATTTCATGTTTCTAGATCAACAAGAAATAACTTATAGGTTTTGATACCGTTGCTAATGTCAGAATATGCCGCAGAATACAAAATAAACGGTCTGCTCCAATAGATTGCCAACCTGAACATTCGGTATCGAATTCAACCCTATATCTGATAAAAAAGTATTGGCAGACAGACAGACGGACAAAGAAATGTGCCTAAGAGGGTTTCTTTGTTTTTTACGGTACACACCCCAAACAAATATAATGAAAGAAGAGTTAAGTGTTATTATCAGTTTTCTTTAAGGTCCCGGTTATATTACTGTATTATCGTAACAAAAAAAAAAGATATAAATAGAGTCACCTGATCGTTTCTTCAACTCTTTTACTAGAGGGCATTAGATTCGGTGTTGCCACATCCGCATTTTCGGATCGTCCCAATACTACGAACGACTCGGATGGAAAGCAAAGAGGGCTTGAGTGGGAAGAATGGTCAAGAAGTGTATTTGGGGCCAGCAATCTAACTTCATTGGGGCCAATTGACTCTGTACTGAAGTCTTGATTTCAGTTTATTTCACTTGGTTTCTAACGCGATACGTGTAAATGAGCGTCATTCTACCTCATTATTTAGCAGAGTAAAGAGGAAAGTGAAGTGTCAAATATTTAACAATCGTTTGTACCATTTAGATTAGATATTATATGAGTAAAGGTTACCTAGCAGCCCGGCCACTGCGACCGAGTGGTCTATTGTGGTATATCGTTTTTACCATGAACGGAATAAAATCAATTTTTCGAAAATCTTTAGCCTTGTTTACACCTGAGAAAAAACTCCTTGTAAAAGAGTAGAGCAGAGATCCATAATAAACAGGAAGATTGAAATAGAAATTTCAAATTAGATTTATTAATTGTATCATATTTTTGTGCTTGCAAATTAGGTCTGAAGGGCCATGATAAAACAGAAGAGTGTCAGATAAAAGTGAACTTGGCATAACCTTGTATGAAGAATTTTTTTTTAATTCCTCAGTATTCAAAGGTACCTACAAAGTAATCCAGAATGAGTTATTAGAATGTATACTACTGAATTTTCTCCGAAAACTCATTGCACAGACAAGAGACACTAGTCATAATGAACAAAACGAAAATGTGATAGTCCATCGAATTCAAATTATCAGCATACTTGTTGCATTAATAACAAATAAACAACTAAACTTGATTAAAAATTTATTTCTTCACTCTTCATTCACTTTAAATATACAATATACTTCGAAAAAATGTTGTAAAAATATAGTACAAGAATAATTGACATATATATTAAAACAGTTGTTCTAAAACGAAACAAAACTTAATGAATTTAGCTCCATTCAGCTCAGCTGCTTTGCTCTATCAATAATCTGCCTAGAAATAATCAACCTCTGAATTTGTGCAGTTCCTTCATAAATCTGGTAAATTTTCGCATCTCTCATCAATTTTTCTACAGGATATTCGGTGTTGAAACCATTACCTCCGAAAATTTGTACAGCATCAGTGGCCGATTTGTTGGCAATATCGGCGGCAAAACATTTTGCAATTGAAGCCGAATAAGTGTTTCTTATACCTGTAGAATTTCATATTTGAATCAAAAAAATTATTCTACTTAAATTTAGATTTCAATTTAATCCAGTTTGATCTATAGGCATTTAATGAATTATCATTACTGGTGAATTTATTTTGTTAAGTGGACGAAATCAAACGATAATATAATCTACATGAAAGATTGATTAAAAAGACAAAGCATTCTAATATGTTAACAATTAAAACAAAAATTAATTTGGAAAGCAGTCAAGTGAAATATGAGTTGGTTCAAATATTAAGCTTTTTCTTGTTTAATATAAACCCTTTATACTCTACCCAGGATACTGTTCATGTGGTAAAGATGAGTATGGTGATTTTGGAGGGATTTATGCTTAGTCCTGCTCATGTCACAGGCATCTTTTGGGGCAGTTTGCATAAATTTACTGATTATATTTTCAAGTCTATTGCTTTTGCAACGCATGAGTCCCTTATTGTTGGAGAATGAGACAAGATCATCAACAAGCAGAAACTTAAGAGCACATGCTCATAGTTTCCTCTCCCAAAGTACATTTGATACTTGTACTCTCCAATGAGTGGGTTTTATCCTATTGGCGATAGTTTCTTGAGTCTCTTCCAGACGAATATTTTGTGTAATATAGTGAGAAATTATCTCCTCCTTGATACGAAGGATGATATACATCCAGTCTATATAACTTGCCCTGTTCCGTCACCCTTTCTTATGAAAATGCGCCAGTCGGAAACTATAAAGGCTCTCACTAGACTAGGCTTCAGGTCTCCAGTGCCTGAAGTATTTAATCTGGTTTAAACCACTCCAAACTTTGAAGATGATCATAATGTTCATATGTATGCCCAAGTTCTAGTTGAATCTTGTAAGATTATTTCCTCTCACCCAATTTCTCCTTGCGACCAAGAAAGTGAATGCTAGAGTAATTTTGAGGTGTTTAGAAAGAGTTTGACTCGTCTTTTATGGACTCCAAATTCCCATCCGTTAGGTGTCTTTGTTGCTATGCCCAAAAAATAATTAAGCTTGAAACTAGAAAACTCTCATCAAAATATTCCCACACTAACCTCAAAATCCGAAGGCATGCTACTTGCTAAAACCATTTCCTTTCAAGAGGAGTACCCAAACTTACTTCTTCAAGAAATGAAAGTACTGATATTATAATATGACATATCTCAATAGTAAAATGCGAAATTTATTGCTACTTATGTAAATACTTTTATTTAGGTTTAGATATCAACCTTCCCGAATATTATTCCCGGGATAATAGTCTTCAATGTGTTTACACATATAGCGGAAAATTTCGCATGTTATTATTATTGAGATATGATGCACACCCGGTTAATAGCCAGAAAAGTATCTGGAGCGTTAGCTTTTCTGCAGATAGCATCTTGCAAACAGTATGTAGATTTGAGGTAGATATTGGAACTAATATGGCTTATTGAAGTTTTTTGATTTACTCTCTGGTTTCATTTTTTCCCAGTGGCGCTGATAGAAGCCTCTGTGTCAGTTAATTGGAGGGCACTGATTGTATATGTATACGTATACATGTACTTGATGCGCTTCAACAGATTGAGATGAGTAGGTGTCAGTATGGCCAAGTGTTGTGAATGGGTGTTCAATACTGACGAGGTCAAACAAGAGCAAAACTGCATTCTATTACTCCTATTCACGACTCTGACCTGACTGTACCACTAGTGTGCCCCTGATTGTCATGATTATGAAGAGTGGATCAGAAATCCTGGGTATTCAACATTCTACGGAAGATTGAATGTAAGAGTCTTCTATAATGTCATAACCTAACCTATACACTTCGTTCTCTTTCATCTTTCCTTTTGTTCTCGGTTAAAGACGGTGTTTCGAACTGATGAACTGTTTTCCCCATACACTTGCTATGGAGACTGACCATTAGAACAGTTTCAAAACATTCGAGTGATGTAAGATGATAGATAACAAATTAGCGTTAGCAGTGGCGGCGGCGTGTGCCGTTCTTAAAATGAATAAACGGAAAAATCAAATAGTATGGGGTAATGAGTGGTTGTTGAAAAGGAAAAAGTTTTCTCATATAAATTATATAAATCTCAGGAGATGTCTCTCGATCCACAGGAAACATTTAATAACCGAAATACCACAAATGTGCCATTCGGGAACTTTTCGATTCTTGGAACTTCTTAAGCTATTTTCTGAAACACCCTCTAATCGAGTCGATCTTGGTTTTTGTAGATTTAATTATCGTATCCTCGTCTACTTCTCTAATTTATTGAGAGTTCTTCATATTATCTACTTTTCTCATTTCTATCTCGATACTGTGTACGAATTTTTTATTCGTTTTCTGATTTCATATCAGTAGGATTCTCTACTTTTCCCTAGTCAGATCTAATTTAGAATATGAGTCATGTATTTGGTTGCCTCACTAAGACTAAATAGAAGTACACCCGTGTTCCGCCCAAAAACCTGCAAATTCAATTATAGCGCCAATTCTTACTGTGATCGTGTCATACCTTTAGCCAATAAGTTCTATACAAGATGTGATTTCTTCTCTATCTCTCTGCGGGATTTAAATCTGAAGCTAGACGCTAGCAGAATGTTTTTTGAAAGTAAACTTTTGTAACAAATAACAATTATTATTACCATTGAATCTGTATGTATGTTACTCTTATCTATAAGTATTATCTTTGTTTGTTTTTTCATTGTATTCAATACCCACCTTGTTTCTCATTGGTGGGCATAGTTTTATATTTTTGTACATTTAATATTCAAAGGGGTTCCCGTCAATTATACAAATAAATAAATAAATAAACTCTTCGTGAACTTGATTTATGAAACTGACTATGAAGAAAACCGAGATCGCCAGCACGAAATGGCCATACACAGTCGGTTTGAAACGGAAACCAACAACCTGACGAGCTAAAATCAAACCGTGAGAGATCTTCGACCGGACGGTTTTGCCCCATGCACAAGCAGTTTCGCACACCGTGTCGAACCGAGAACCGGCAAAACGAAAAAAGAACGAAATGTATGGGCCTACAAAAATCAAGATACACTTAAGCTATAAGACTACTAACTACTAAACTGTTACAGAAAAAAAAGCTTAATATTCAAATCAATTTTTATATCCTGTATGTCAATTATTGCAGGAAATTGACTGAACAAAAATAGTGAGCAATTAAAATTAAGTTTTGACTTAGTCTCAAAGTTTCAAAATGGAAAGTTACTTACCGTTATCAACTTCCCAAGCGGCTTTCATCCAACTCAACCTTGACAATTCGACACCAATGCCCATATCTGCCAATATAAAAGCGACGGCCTGATGATTTGCAATAGGTGTTCCAAATGTTTTACGTTCGTTGGCATATTTAGAAGCTTCATCCAAACATCTCTGTGCCAAACCTGTTGCTGCTGAAGCAACCTGAAATTAAAAATCAAACTTGATTCCAACATATTTTTTAATTCTCAATGTCACCTCAAAAAACTCAAAAATTCCGATACTCGTATTTTTACTTTGTAATCAAAAGTTGAAAAGACTTTTACATTTTAAAACGTTAGTCATTCTCAAAAAACTTTTAACTTTTATTTTGCACCCTCAAAAGTGAAATTTTGAAAAACTGTTGCCCACATCCATTTTTGGAGTTCATACCATACCATATTTCAGCAAAATTTGTTCAGCGGTTTAGCCATGAAAGCGTGAAAGACACGCATGGAGTTACTTCCACACTTATAATATTCATATGGATTTTCTGAGACATTTTGGTCAATGTCAAACAAGGGTATCTTACCGGTGGCCTTGTTTTATCAAAGGTTCCCATGGCAATTTTAAAACCTGCACCTTCTCCAATCAATACGTTTTCTTTTGGTATCCTGACATCTTCAAATGTTATTCCTCTGGTATCACTTGCTCTTTGTCCCATATTTTGTTCCTAGAAAATTAGAGAGGATTTTAGCATGAGATTAATGGAATCCAATGAATTCTAAATATAAACGATTCGAAACCTTATGCCATATACACTACACACACCAAAAAAATTGTCGCATCACCTGGTATTCTAAATTCCACAATCGATTAAGCAGCAAGATCGCAGTTTCTTTGTCAACATATGTTTTAGGACATATGAGGGGAAAAAAATCTTATCTATGTGGTAACATTTGTTTCCATATGATCTCAAACACGTCTGAAACACGAATGAGTATATTTGACTATCAGTATTCGTTCAATTTCTCTTCAGTTTTCACGCTAAATTAATGCAAGTTTTCTGTGTTTCTTGTTGATTTTCGAATCTTTGAATTTATTGTAATGGCTGCTGAACGTCCTGGACGCTATTTGAGTGATCAAGAAGTGGTAAGAATTGTAACACTTCTAGAGGAGGGGCGAAGCCAACGTAACGTGGCTACCTTGTTGAATGTTAACCAAAGCACTATTTCAAGAGCAATTAATCAGTACCATGAAACAGGGGAATATGGAAGAAGGGTCGGACAGGGAAGAAATCGGATAACAACACCAGTTGATGATCGTTGGCTTTGTTTAACTGCACTAAGAGTTCGGCACTGTACGGCTAGAATGCTACAAAATGAACTTGTATTTCCAGAAATGCGCATATATCATTGCCGCATTTCTTTCCATGGTCGAACTGAGTAAGACCTAGTGAGTAATGGAAGAATGACAGCGGCTAGATACATCGTGGATATCCTTGAACCACATGTTGTACCCTTTGGCCCATTGATTGGCGAAAACTTCATTTATATGCATGATAATGCTCGGCCTCATGCAGCTAGAATAGTTACAGAATTTCTGCAAAATACCGAAATTGATATTTTAAGATGGCCAGCCAGAAGTCCCGACTTAAATCCCATAGAACATGTTTGGGACAACATGGGGTGGCAAATTCAGCAACGTAGGATGCCTTGTAGAACACTCCAACAACTAGAAAATATGCTTCCTGAAATTTGGAACTCAGTGACTCAATAGTACATCCAAAATTTGTTTGAAGAGCTTCCGAGACGTATACTGGCAATAATTAGGGCGCGGGAGGAAACACTCGATTTTGAATATGATTAGTAACCATTAGATGCTAGTCGATTGGTCTCTTCGCGAATGTTTGAAGATGGTAGAATTTTTTAATTTTTCATATCATATATATCATAAACTCATCTCATTGAATGATATCTTCTTATTTTACACTTCTGAAAGTTACTAAGCGACTCTTGAATGACCAACCTAAAAGTTTATGTAATATTGTCATAAAAGTAGGGCGATGCGAAAATTTTTGTGGGGAGTGTATTAATTCAGCAAATAACTATTCATATGATGAATTTCATTGAACAATAAGATTGAATAGGGCTTCTTTTACCAAATGAATTTATGAAAGATTAAAAATTTGTAGATTTTAACTGTTGATTTTTAAAAAAAAGCTTTTATACAGTATGTACCTTTCTTCCAGGTGTAACGCCTGGCCACTCTCTTTCAACTATGAAACCAGTGAAGGCTTTACTAGCTGGAGCTTTTGGGTCAGGATTAGTACGAGCCAAGACGAAATACCTGGAAAAAGAAAGGTTAATCATATATGCATACTTGATTAATCATTAAAAAAAATGGTTATAGTTTCTATACAATAGACAAATTCCTTCTGTTTGATGATGAATGTAAAGCAGTTTAAATTAGGGCCTCCGCCAAGTCGAGCGCGAAACAAACACTGCTGTACCATTCTTTACTGGAACCATTTCGCCGCATTTTCAGTCCCCTATTGGATAAGACTAGAATGTAGGAATTTTCACATACTTAAAATCCAAAATTTCAAGTATGTATGTCATTTAGTTCCGAAGTTAAGCGAAAGCATTTACGGCACTCACTCACTCACTCACTAATGATCATCAGAATAGAATGAGTACTTCCCATAAACTCAGAGAGCTGAAATTTTGTTCAGAGTTAAGGTTTAATGGCAACATAATGGAAAAACTATAAAAACTAGGATAATCGAAGAGCTGGAGTACCTTGTGACCCTGATTAGAAAACACAAGAGCCCAAAGTATTAGAGATTGACATACCGCCTTTACAAAAAATATTCAACTTGGTGGGCTACCTCATTTGATGTCAAAAATCGAAGAACCCTCAGCTGGTCTCAGCGTAGTGGCACACATCTAATTTAATCTAGCCTATAGCATCCCAGAGTCACTACTGGGCGAATTTAATAAATATGCTGCTGAACTGAAGAAAGATAATGGAGAAAGGTGGGAATGCAGAAAGTGCACAGCAATAATAACTCCTACTAATACTGTATGTGAACCAACTATTAAGGATGTGATGGAAAAGTTAATAATGATGGAAGCCAAGTATGATAATATCATACAAAAATATGATGAGCAGGTACACATAAATCAACAACTCCAACAAGAAATAAAAGAGATAAAAGCAGTCATGAAGGCTTCACAAGTGGAGAAGAATAAAGCTGAACAGGAACTTTTAAAAAGAAATGCTGTGATATATGAGATTCCTGTTGAAAGTAAAGATGAAGATGTCCGGAAAATAGTTCAAAAGGTTCTGAAGCACCTCAAAGTAGCAAACTGTGAGTATAAATGCCATAGACTTGGAAAAAATGAAATAGGCTCATCTCCCCCCATAAAAGTTGAGTTTGAAAGAGAAACAGATAAACTGGAATGTTTCAGAGCGAAAAAAACCAAAAACATTTCTACTTCTGATCTTGGTTATAGTGAAAACAAAACTATTTATATTGCACATGATCTCACTAAAACAAATCAGGAGATATTTTCCAAAGCTAGGCAATTGAAAAAAGAGAAGGGTATTCATTTGTATGGATCAAAAACGGAATGATTACTTTAAAAAATCTGAACTTAGTAAAATAGAAATAGTAGACACTGTTGAGGATGTGGAAGCTCTTAATAAAAAAACTAAAAAGAGCCCAATTAGAGTAATGTATCTGAATATACGTAGTATTAGAAATAAGGTAGATGAAGTTGAAATTCTGCTACAAAATAGAAGACCTAATATTTTGGTCCTGACAGAAACCTGGTTATATTCCAACGAAACCTCAAATATAAACTTTAGAAACTATGTTGCTGTACATTCTTGTCGTGAAACCCGTGGAGGAGGTGTGGCTATATATTTACAGAAGGAAATAGACAATCATACAATTTTGCATGAAGATGGCGAAAATGATAATAATATACTCATACTGCATTTATGGGACCTGAACCTGAAACTTGGGGTAGTATACAAGCAACCTGAATCAGGTATCCAGCCCTTTCTTGATAAACTAGATAATTTACTCTCTGTTCACAGCACCATGATACTTATAGGCGACATGAATATAAACCTCCTTGCCAGTAATAATACAAAAAAAGAATATATGCAGGTCATTAAGTCCAATGGCTATAAAATACATAATAGTATACATGAAGACGCAGCAACACGAGTTGATACTAACAATAATACAAAAACTATAATTGATCATATAATTTCAGACATTAATCTACCAAAGAGATCCAACTAGAAGACCATCACATCACTGATCATAAAGTGCTGTCTATGATCATACCGCTCCCTTACAGAAAGGGAAAAGCAAAAATATAAAACAACCATAATTAACTTCAGAGCTCTAAAGGAAAATTTGAAAAATGAAATTGAGACTACAAGCATAGAAACTTTTGAGGACCTTATCAATACTATGAAAAGACAATTGAAAAGCGCTACTACAACTACAGAAAAACTTACACTACCAATATAAATGAAGGATGGTATACAAAGGAGCTTGATACTTTGATTAAAAGGAGAGACAAGGCTTATACACTCTATAAGAAAAACCCTTGTCTCACTGTCTGGAGTCAACATTCAAGGATCTTCAGAGGCAAGTCAACAACATGAAAAGTCATAATAAGAAAATTCACAATCAAAGGTTATTCGAGAAAGCCGATGGTTCAATCAAAAACAATTTGATATTATAAGCAAAACGCTCAATCCAAATGATGCAAATAAAAATTCAATTAGGTCAATGAAAGATGAAAATGGAATTGTACACCATGATGCAAGCACTATAGCTAATGTACTTGCGGATTACTTTGTAAAGATTGTTGAAAAAGTAAAAATTAATCCAAATCATGCCAATTATCAACAGAAAGTAACAAATAAAATTGCATCTATGTATCTTAGACGAACATCTCCTAAAGAAATCGAAAATATTATTTCTACTTTAAAGTCAGATGCCTCGCAAGGACACGACAATATAAAACCTAAAATTATTAAGGAAGTGAAATCTCTGGTTGCTCCTATAATATCCAAGTTGATAAACAAGCATTTGTCGGAAGGAACCTTTCCCAATGTTCTAAAGATAGCAAAAATTGTTCCGATTCATAAGGATGGTCCGAAAAACGAGCCAAGTAATTATAGACCCATCTCGGTGCTAACTGCATGTTCGAAGATCTTTGAAATTGTGATGAAAAACAGACTGCTAGAACACCTAAGTAATGTAAATTTTCTGAACACTCATCAAAATGGATTCTTGAGTAAGCGCAGTACACAGACTGCCATAGCCACTATAACAGAATATATATGTGCAGAAATAGACAAGGGAAAAGATGTGATGGCTGTATTTTTGGATTTGTGTAAGGCGTTCGATGTTGTGTGTCACGGTATTTTGTTACAGAAGTTCGATAGCATAGGTATCAACAACGCCGCGTATAAGCTTTTCAAATCGTATCTACAGGAACGAGAGCAGTACACTGTAGTGAACGGATGTGAGGGGGAGAGAGTGAGAGTGACAAGTGGTGTGCCTCAGGGCTCAGTACTTGGCCCGATATTGTTTCTAATATACATTAATGATATATGTGATATAGGACTAAATGGTAAAATAATACTCTATGCCGACGACACGGACTTTTCTACTCAGGCTCTATACAGGATGTATTCGAGAGGGCACAGGATGACTTGGAAAAAATCTCAAAGTGGACTGATAATAATAGAATAAAACTTAATGAAAAAAATGTACATATACTGTCTTTAAGTCTATTAAACCAGATAATTTCGAACTTTTCATCAACAGTGTCAAGATAACCGAGAGTACAAAAACTAAGTATTTAGGATTAATGTTAGATAAAATTTAAATTTTAGTGATCATATAGAACATTTAATAGCAAAACTTCATACTTTTTCATACATTCTTAGAAGAAATGCCTTTCTGTTCAACAAGAAAACTAAATACCTGATATACCATGCACATGTTGGATCAATCCTAAATTATCTCGCTGCATTCTGGGGACAGGCAAGAAAGAGGGATGTCTATAATCTGCAGGTGGCACAAAACAAGTTGCTAAAAATATTGTTCCACAAATCACCGACAACACATACTGAAGAACTCTACCAAGAGCTTAATCTACTGAACATTGACAAAATAATAAAACTAGACAGTGTTAAGCTTATATATAAAATAAAAAATAATACAGTAAATACAGACATAGACATTTTGTTGAATAGTGACATACATACATACAACACAAGAACAAAACAACACATACATATATTACCTGCAGCGACAAATACAGGACAGAAGAAACTAACATATCAGGCCGCTTTATGGTACAACAAACTTAATGCCTCCCTTTTGTTCTTAATACGCATATGAATAAAATTGAAGGAAAACTCTGGATAAGACTAGACTGGCTTTTATATTTATACTTACAAGTTTACAAAAAGAAATAGCGAATGGGTAATACGAAAAACTGTTTCTAATGTACAAGAATCTGAACCGAAAAAAAAAGAAAGATTTGTAATAATAAAAACACTACTCCTAAATAGAAAAAAAAATTGTCAAGAAAATCTAATGGAATAAATCTATATGCCCACGTTTCTACAAAAAGAAGTGAAATACCACCAAAAACAATCTGTAAAAACTAGCCAAGTCTAAATGAAGCTGCTTGTTTATCTCTAAAAAGTAATGAAAACTAGACAGTCGTGCCAAGTTTAAGATTCCTTACTGCGATTTATTTATTATTATAGTTAATGTTGTGTGACTTGGCAGTTGAAAGGTACACAAGGGTACAAAACCAAGTGCTTCATGACACCATTGCAACAATCTGTCCCCAGAACAGCTACCTATTGACGATGGAAAATTACCACTCGGAAACCGTTGATTGAATAACCAGTCAATTGTAGGCTTGATAAAACTGCGTATTTCAATAATACTTATGTATAGGCGAGCCTGAAACAAACAATATAAAACAATATTTCCAGTACAGATGGACTTCTATCATTGATAGAAGTCAAGTCATTAGATCAGTGGCCGATTTGACGCTCCAAAAAGAGAGCAGAAGTCAGCATTGTCAATGCTGAATGCATTTGTTGCACAATCAACAACAGCCTAAAATAAGACACTTGTATTTAATTACCAATACCAGTATGGGCTATTATCTCGCTTAACAAACGTAGGTAGTTACAACAGATAATACATTATGTGTAAACAAAATTGACTTGTACCTACTCACTAATGTATAAGGAATGTTCAACGGCAAAGCCACATTAACTATAATAATAAAGAAATCGCAGTAAGTACCTTAGACTTGGAACGACTTTGTATAGATTTCATTACTTTTTAGAGATAAACAAGCAGCTCCATCGAGACTTGGCAAGTTTTTTACATAATGTTTTTGGCGGGACTTTCTTTACACCACACTTAATTTCATTATAAATTTTAATATTTCTCTAATTACCAATTAGCAACTCCACCATTTGTGATCCACATTTTTTGTCCATTAAGAATCCATTCATCCCCTTTTTTCTCAGCCCGCGTTTTAATGCCTGCAACATCAGACCCTGCTCCTGGCTCAGTGACACCATAAGCCTATGAAAAATGATTAAAATGATTCTTATATACATGATGAAGTAATTTCAGAAAAAAAAATTGTTACAGATACGTAATTTCAGAGATAAAGGCATACATTCACAACCTAGTTATACTGGGTGATTCACCAGTGGCGCGGTGCTCTGTAGCTCGTACACTCCTGAAGATTTCATTTTTGTTCGAATGGTATTGTATTTAGAAAGTAAGAATCTACTTCAGCAATTTATTTTGCTGTTAACAGGGTGCCCCAATTTTCTATAAAAAAATCTTCGGTGGTTTTTTCAGATGGGAAGACCACTTTTTTGATCAAGATTCAGGAGCGGGTTCAACTCAGCTATAATGACTCATCGCATGCTCCTTCGGCCAGAGAGGATGAATACTTTTTTCCTTTCGTTTTCTTATTGCCCAAGGATAGCTTTATTGATGAATTAAAATAGATTATCCTCACTTTATACATGAGTGACTCAAAAAAATTATTGAATATTGTAATTTTAAAAATATCATATCTTGATTTTTTCAAATGGAACACCCTGTATTTTATTATTTACGTCAACGCATAAAATATTGTGCTAAATTTTTGCAGAAGTAACCTTATCTTTATCTTCGATCATTGTCAAAATATTCGATTATTTGTAAAAATTTTTGATGAAAATTCTACAAACCGTATCAAATTCATCAACATGCGTCATTATTCGCACAGAAGTTTTTTTTTCTGTAATGATTCAAGTAGTAAAAAATGAAATCTAAACAAGATAATTCTTTTAACGAATGATAAAATCAAGATGATTAAAACGTAAATCGAGGTATGTGTTGAACATTTTTTTCAATTGTGCCTTGTGACCCATATAAAAGCCAAAGAGAGATTTCTCAGTTAACAGATATAAGTCAAACTTCCGTCCAGAGAATCTTGAGAGAGAATAAATTTCATGCATATCATGTACAGCTGCACCAGGAACTGAACAATCAAGACTATGAAAATCGAATCAATTTTTGCAATTGGACAAGTGACAAAGTAGCGGAAAATCCAAATATGTTTAGCAGAGTTCTTTTCTCGGACGAGGCAACTTTCCACAAGAATGGGCTTGTTAACAGGCACAACTTTCATTATTACCCCACGGAAAATCCACACCTCATGAGACAAATAGATCACCAGCATCGTTGGTCCTTGAATGTATGGGCCGCTATAGTAGATGGATATCTAATTGGGCCGCACTTTTTCGACGGGCACCTCAATAGTGAAATGTATTTAAATTTTCTGCAAAATCATCTACCAATGGTACCTGCCGATTTACCAGAGCATATAAGACAAGATTTGTGGTTTCAACAGGATGGAACACCAGCACATTACTCACATCAGGTTAGGGAGCATTTGAATCATGTATTTCCAAACAAATGGATAGGACGTGGTGGTCCTGTTAGATGGCCAGCTAGGTCTCCGGAACTTACAACTCTAGATTTTTTCTTGTGGGGTTATCTTAAGGGCATTGTATACCAGATTCCTTCTAAAACACAGTTGGATATGAGACAGAGAATAGTCGACACGTTTCAGTCAGTTAATCCGCAAATGTTGTAGAGAGTTCAACGTTCTTTCCTCAGAAAGATTGAGTTGTGTCTACAAAGAAACGGGCAACATTTCGAACACTTTTTGAAATAGTTCAATACCTTGTAGATCATCTCACCAAAAACCAATCTAATACGTATTTCATACACGACTTCCTTAAAATATCTCCAATTCTCTGATCAAATATAATGATATGTACTAATAAACTCTTTCTTTTGCATATTATTTTAGTTTATTTTTTCGAAAATGGTCAAAGATATAAGGTTACTTCTGCAAAATTATGGCACAATATTTTATGCGTTGAGATGAATAATAAAATACAGGATGTTACATTTGAAAGAATCAAGATATGTTATTTTTAAAATTACAATATTCAATAATTTTTTGAGTCACTCATGTATAAAATGAGGATAATCTATTTTATTTCATCAATAAACCTATCCTTGGGCAATAAGAAAATGAAAGGAAAAAAGTATTCATCCTCTCTGGTACGAGCTACAGAGTACCGCGCCACTGGTAAATCACCCGGTATAAGTATGAGATTTAAAGTATAATGTAGATACATTTAGATATATTAATAAAGCAGCATTTGTGAAACATACGGGTTTTTTATAATACAAACTTGGCGAAAATTATAGTTGGCACTGCTAGAATTTAAAGTAACATTTTTCTTAAATATGTTCACAAAAAAATCCGTTAAGTGTCAATAGGACTAAAGAAATTAATAAAGTTTACACTGGCCGACAACAAAAATTGTTGGGGATGTAACATAAAGCTGTATAGCATACCATGGTAGAATGGACGTATAGAATGATATGCAAAATACGAAAATGAAAAAAAAGTAACAAGTAAGGTTTCCTTGTTACATTTATAGAACCTCATTCAATGTTACAATAACTAATCTGTATGGAAAAATATTATTCAAATGTTTTTAACAGTATATATTGACTTTATTCTTTTTACACCCACTAAACGTACTTCACATCTAAGAAAAACACAAAGATTAATAATATTGACTTAAAATAATGAAATGATACGTAATGGTGACTATCAACATTATTACACACAAAACCAACATAGCTTTGTCCCGGCCAATTTCAGACTAAGAATAGGCAGACAGTCGTCTATGTACTTAGGTGTTAAAATATTTAACAAACTAGACAATGGCATTAAGACATCTAGTTCATGTTCCTTGTTTAGTAGGAGACTGACTGATTTTTTGCTAGTCCAGTGTTTTTATAGTATAGATGAATTTTTATTGTGAAACAATTTTTGTTGTGTGATTTTGTACTTCACTTTCTTCTCTACACACAGAGAACCTCTCACTTCGAAACTCAACAGAACACTGATTTATAATCTTATTTTTATGTATACTATTGTAAACAACCCGGTTCAGTTATAAAAGTCAATCCAGCCAACCGTCCCCTCATTACATTTATTACCTGCAAATGTAAAAGGATCTTATTGAGCTATTGAAACGTGGTAGCTGTTAGGGATTTAGGAATATTATTCCTATTATTAAAGCTAACCGTCCCCTCATTTCATTTACTACCTGCAAATGTGCCAAACTAGGAGAGCGAAGCAGGCTCCGTCTAATATGAATTCCCGGTCACTCGGGCATTGAGGGAAATGAGAAGGCGAACTCAGTGGCCGCTCGAGGAACAAGCCTGGAGTTTATAGGACCGGAGCCCAAGCTCGGAATTTTCCTGGAGACTGCAAGAATGGAAAACAGCCGATGGCTGGACTTGAGGGTACGTGAGCATTGGATGAGTCTGCCAGGACTCAGACACGCTCGACGTGCCATCAGTGGACCTTCCACTGCGAAAACCAAAGCCTGGCTCAAACTCTCTAGTGTTGGAACTGAGAGTTTCAACTGTCATACTAACGGGGACCGTCGCCTCAGGAAACACCTAAATAAGTTAGGATTGATTGAGGATCCTCATGTAGGCTATGTGAAGAGGATATAGAATCAATGGAACATATTATGTGCGAGTGCCCAGCTGGGAACAGAGTCAGGATGGAAAAACTGAAGTTGACTGAGCTTATTAAGCTCTCACCCACGAAACTCTTATCCTTTACGAGAAGGATGGAGCTCGTGGATGAAATTTAGGACAGAGTGTGCCACAATAAACCACTGGTTCACAGTGGCCAGGCTGCTAGGCAGCCCTTACTCGTATAATATCTATCTATCTACCAGCAAATGTAAAAGGATCTTATTGAGCTGTTGAAAAATGGTAAGTGTTAGAGCTTTAGGAATATTTTTCCTATTATTATTATTATATACTTCGTGTTACGAAAATCTTGTCGACCGATGTTATTGGTGCCAACCTCGAAATTCTCCCATGAAGGATCTGCTGACAATCGTGTTTGTTTAATTGTTTCAACTCGTAATTTATCGCATATCTTTCAATTAATATAATTATAAACTCATACGTAGGTTTATTTAAAACATTTCCTCTTGCAGAATTTCATGACTGAAACAACAGGAATGATTAATTTCATGACTGAAACAACAGGAATGATTAATTTCAACTTTATACGCCTACGCGATCCTGAGAAAATGCGTATATATTCTTGAGATACAAAAAAATCTACAGTTTTCGCATTTTTTCTTTCATTTTGGATAAACGACATTGTCTTACAAAATTTCATGATTCTAGGTAAACTCTATAACTAAACGTGTTCCTGAGGAAAGTGTCGTGATAAACAGACGGACAATGAAGTGATCCTATAGGGATTCCGTTTTTCCTTTAAGAGTACAGAACCCTAAAAATTTGTGAAGTTGCTAGAATTTTGGTTGTTTATGACATCAAAATACGTTCGTGATTTCGTAACAGTAATAATAGTAGAATATCAAGTAGTTGATTAGATTCCCATTTATGAAAAATATAAATGATAAGATTAGATAACGAGAAACGTTTATGGAACTTATCACCTTCCTCATCGTCCGAATATATGATAAAATCAAACTATTCTCTATTTACTGCGTCATTTATAATATACTTGAAAAATGCATTCATCAAAAAGAAGAGGAATTCTTATTTTCGAGGATTTGAGAAATCGTATTTTTCTTGTGATAAAATTGAAAAAGTTAAATTAACCAAATTTTAGAGATTCTTCCATAGAGTGTTGAATATACCTTCCTAAAGGAGTTGAAGACTGGATTGAAAAAGCAGCAGCAGTTGAATATTATTCCCTGAATGAGTCTTCTATAATATAAGACTCAAAAAAACAAGATATACTTCAGCTGCAAGACTTTCTTCAAAAACATAAGGCTCAAATAGTATAATAATCATGTTCCCTAAATAAAAGTCTTCAATGTGTTTACATTGAAAATTTCGCATGTTGTCATCATTGAGATATGATGTACATCTGGTTAACAGCCAGACAAGTACTGGAGAGTTAGCTTTCCAACAAATCGCATCTTGCAGACACGGTGTGCAGTGCTCCAGTAGTTAGTTGAACTAGTATGGCTTCTCGAAATTTTCTGTTCGATCTACTCTTTGTTTTCATAATTTCACGGAGGCGCTGGCAGTAGCCTCACTCACTCACGATTGAGATGTAGCAGTCTGGCCTGGTGTTATGAATTGGTGTGCAACACTGACGAGATCAAATGAGACCAAAACAGCAGTCTGCTGCTCCGCTGCATGACATCCGACCAGACTGTACCACTACTGTGTGGCACTGGTTGTCGATAATTATGAAAAGTGGATCAGAAAACCATCTCTTTCAGAGGGATATTCAACATTCTAAGGAAGGTTGAATATCGTCCCCTGAATAAAAGTCTTCAATAAACTTATTGTTAACATTAATTTGAAATCATTGTAGACTACTTACTGCTACAAGTGGCTCTTCAAGCAATCTTCCTAAATATTTCTTCTTTTGTTCTTGATTGCCTGCAATAATGACAGGCATTTGCTGTAAAAAAACCTTTAAGTGAGTTTCTTGAATGAAACATAGAAATTTGTAACAAAAGAACTCATTACTTTAGAAAATGATTGCTATACCAAATACTCAATTAAAATTGAACATAAAATAAATTTACTGCTATCAATAAAATCCGTTTTTTTTTCATATTTAACTTCAAACTTCTGACAAATGCTTTTGATTGATCATTACAGCACTATTAAATTTTTCCTAGTTCCAAGTAAAAATTAACTGTTTTGTTAAAAAGTATTTAGAATATTAAAAATAAGACTCACTCCTAAACCTGTAGCTTCTAGTGCTGTTGTTATCCCTGTACAACCATAACCTAATTCTTCAGCAACCAAACATCCAGTAAATACATTATTATTCATCCCACCTGCGAAAAATTATTTTTTTGTGAAATCTTTCATAACAGAAAAGGTAATGATTTGGTATAGTGTCGATAGTCGAAATTCACTGAAAAAGTGTTTACTTACTAATTTTAGGTCCCAGAATCCAAATCCGAAATCATTTTGCCCTGCCTGGTTATCGTTTATTAAAAAACAAAAACCAAAATTTCCTTGAAAGTCCTCCTGTTTATATCCTTCAAACTCTATAATTGCTTCATTAAAATGCCTTGTTACTATCACAATGGATAATATACACACATATGTACCATTAATTAGTAATCCTACGCCCAAATATACATTAATTTTTTATTAAAATGCTTTTCCATTCGAATGTTTATTTTCTTGACAGTTAACCCGCCATATTTACTTTCCAGATAGGATTGCCCCTCATTTCTCAATATTAGGCAACAATTTCACACATTTACAGTCCAAGACCTACTTGACATGAACCCGTCAATAGTGACGTACTCGCCATCTCCCGTCATAACAGAGAGGAATATTCAAATGGAAATCTCTTCAAACCAGACCTAACTAACCTAACCGAACCTCAAACCTAATTTAAATTTATAATTTTGAATTGAATAGGTTAGTAGGTTAGGTTTTAGGTAAAATTAGGTTAGTTAGGTTATGTTTGGAAATATTCCCATTTGAATTTCGGTCTCAGTTATGAACGAGAGAGATAGATTCTATCTTCTTCCTGCATCTTGCAGCCATACCTCGTATAACATGTAACATGAAATCATTGTAAATAAGGCGGGTTTACTGTTTAGAAAATAAACATTAAAATTAAAATTAAAATTAAATTAAATTAAAATTAAAAATTAAAAAGCATTTTAATAAGAAAATTAATATATATTTGAACTTAGAATTACTGCTTAATGTTACATGTGTGTGTATTTTATTCATTGTAATAGTAACAAGGCATTTCAATGAAGCAATTATAGAGTTTGAAGGATATAAACAAGAGGACTTTCAAGAAACTTTTGGTTTTTATTTTTTCCTAAACGATAGCCAGGCATGGCAAAATGGATTCTGGTGCCCAAAATTAGCGAGTAAACACTTTTTCAGTGAATTTTGACTATCGACACTATACCAAATAATTACCACAGAAAACTAATAATTAACAGAAGCTCAACATACCGATATCTTCAGGTATATGTCCATTGATGAGACCCAATTCCCATGCCTTTTTGACAATATCAAAAGGGTACTCTCCTGTTTTATCATGATGGGGAGCTATAGGTATAATTTCTTCTCTAGTGAATTTCCTTGCTACTTCTTGAATTTCCTTTTGGGTATCGGTCAAAGCTTAAAAAGAATAAACAACTTACAATTTACAAAAGTCCAGAAAAAATCTGGGGATTTTCCAGTAACTTTTGATGAAACAGTTAGGATAAAATACCATTTTATAATTAAAACTTCTATAATAACAATACATATCCAAATGTAGCAAAATTCAAGAATTTCTATTATGAAATCCAACCTGAACAATTATTTATAAGTTTTAGATTAACCAAGCTAAACTGATTTTGAATGAATCAAAATATATCTTCATTAGTTAGAAATGAAATTATCCCAACTTCTTTTGACAACCATTTTGATAATTGATGTCAATAAAAAGATGACATGAAATTTTTACTGAAATTAAAGAGAAGCTACAATTAATATGTTTAACATGAATTTCGTTACATTTGAAAAATAATAAATATATTCACAATAAATGGAACTCACCAAAATTATACCCAGTTGAGTTATTCACCTTTGGACTACTAAGAATTATCTTATTTGATTGTTTAAGTAAATTTCTGGTTAGCTGAAAATATGTTAAATTAATTGAACTTGAATGAATGTTCACATTTTTAGTATAACTTACCTGATGAAAAGTTGCCATTTCGGTAATATAAAAATGATGATTAACTTGGAACCTAGAACACCTACGTTTACCTTCTGCCTTCAAAATACTGCACCAATTTCAAGTTATCTAAATTAATTCCAAATAATAGTGAAGTGGGAACTTCGGACTTTGAAATAACCTTGAAAATAGAAGTACCCAAAGTCTGAAAAATTATCTCGGCAACTCAATAAATATGAAAGCATATAAAATCAAAAACATGTTGTTCTACTTCTTTTTATAGAAAAATTAAATTTCGTTGAAGGTCATCGGAAACATATAACAATACTTCTCAACTTTTAGAGTTTTATCATGTATTCAAATTTGATTCCAATTACATACGTTTTTGAAATAATTATATAATTTTAAATTTATAAAAAATTCCATCTAATAAATAATTAACAACTGATTCATTTCACTTCATTACGTAGTGTCCATACCTATGTGATTTCAATGTCTTAAGATATTCATTGTGATTCATAAATGAACTTCGTTAGAATTTCTTATGGAAAATATAGAGTGAATTAAAAATGTTCGAAATCTTCCTTATGAACTAAAAAAGCTGATCTAACCCTGTGCCATTAGGAAAAAAATTAATAGGAAACACCGTATTTCGAAGATGTGTCAATTTTTTATTCAAGAAAAAACTTCAATCGAATGGCAAAATTTGGTCCTACAAATGAGTTTAGCAAACCAGAATGTATAAAATGTATAATAAACTATTGAAATCGATGAGAATTATGCTATGTGCTTATTTTATATCAGTTTACGACCATAAAATCATAAATGAAGAAATATATTATGAATTTCGGTTAATGATACAGTATTGATACCGTACAGATACAGTACATATTCTATGATTAAGCTTTTTTAGGTTAAGTTTGCTTACCGAAATTTATTGTCACACGTGTGTTCTTGTGTATGTTTTCATATTATATCCACTACTATTGATTTAGCTCATACTGAATAAAATTAAAAAGGAAACATCAGAAAAATATAAGAGGTAATATTTTCAATTTACTTAAAGTAATTATCATAACTTTTATACCAAGTTTTTATGGTTTCATATCATGAAATGATGTAAATGAACTGTTAGCGATAATAAACTAATGAAACTATACCATTTTTAGGAATGTCTTTTCGAGGAAGAGGAGGAGGTCGTGGAGGCTTTGGTGGTGGTCGTGGCAGAAATAGTTTTGGTGGAGGCAGAGGTGGTGGAGGTGGACGAGACAGATTCCAACAAGGTCCTCCAGAAAGAGTTATCCCATTTGGTTATTTCGATTACCCCGTTCAAGATGACTTAGTAGTTAAAGCTGAAATTGAAGATGTACCATTCTTCAATGCCCCAATATACTTAGAGAATATGGAACAAATAGGAAAAATAGATGAAATTTTTGGAACTGTTAGGGATTATTTTGTATCAGTACGATTATCTGAAAATATATACAGTTCAAGTTTTAAAAAGAATCAGAAAGTAAGTAATAGAGATATTCTTTCTTTGGATTTATTTTTTAGGCTCTTGGATTTTCTGAGCGATAATTTGCACCAACCATCGCTGTCAATTGATCCTTAGCGGCTTCAGAACCTGAAAAAGTTTTCTCTTCACACTCAACAGTTCTTTTAGCTATTTTTTCCAGAAAAGACCGGTTTCTTCTATGATGAAAATAGTTGGCTAGTGTATCCACCTTCGTCTATCATTGTTTTGAGGTTTCCTGGATAGAGAGATGCAGCTTCTTTATAAGCGCTTGCCATCTCCACTTTCTGTGATGCTATGTCTATTACGACTCTTACATCGGCTGAACCAGCCGTTACTAGCTTTGAACACTTAATCTTTAGCCGCCTCCCCATCTTCTTCTTTAAGTCTTTCATTTTCTGTATTTTGATCAACAGGACAATTTCTCACTTTTACTTGGTTATCACACCATGACTGTAACAATGTTTCCATCTGAGCGATAATACTGTGACGCTTATGGATGATACTTGAGTTCAAAGATTGAGAGTCTTTCACAACTTTCATAATTTTTTCTTCACCTTTCATAGCCGTTCGGTCTATTGATTCTGGTGGATCAGTTTCTTTGCCAATTCACAAATTTTAATTCTTGCTGCAAAGTCTTTATTATATTCAGTTTGCACTTCAAAGACAGTGTTTCTTTTCTTGTTAGGCTCCAATGACTCATTTTTTGTTCTTTAAGGTGACGTAATTAGAGATAAGTTAAACGCACTGCGCACGAAAAAAAATTCCAAGTTGAACACGCTCGAACCTGTCGAACTGAACATTGAGAGGGCGAAGCAGAAGAACTGATGTGCGCGGCAATCAAAATGAATAACCGCGTATCTGCGAATTCGCAGCGTAAGTCGGGGTTTTTCTGTATTACAAGTTGAACAAGTTTTTTCAATGGTATAAGAATTTTACATTACATTTACATACTACAGATAACTCTCTCAAAATTATTTCCATATACTTATATAAACAGTGCTACTGTAACATTTCTTTTGTTCTAGTTGTTCATAGATCCAGCCAAACTTTTACCACTTCAGAGATTTCTCCCAAAACCTCCTGGTACACCAGGAGCCAAAAGAGGTCGTGGTGGTGGAAGAGGAGGAGGAGGTCGAGGTGGAGGAAGAGGTGGCGGTGGTAGAGGAGGATTTGGAGGTGGCAGAGGAGGAGGAGGAGGAAGAGGAGGAGGATTTGGAAACCGCAATAGCGGTGGTGGCAATAGAGGAAACTTTGGTGGTGGTGGTGGTCGAGGCTGGGGTGGTGGTAGAGGAGGGGGAGGTGGCGGTAGAGGAGGAGGAGGAGGCGGTGGAAGTTGGAATAATAGCGGCGGTGGCGTGAAGAGAAAAGCAGATTGGAATTAAGTGTACTTGGGAAAATGGAAAGAATGTGAATTTTATGTATGTGAAGAACACTATTTTAAATATTAGAAATATAAGATATTAAAAAAAAAATGCTTTGTTGTTTTAAACACCATTCTACTTTTTTGAATAGTTCATAAGTGTTCATTTCGGAAATTTATCAGGTTTATATTTTACAATTCTAAATTTCAATGTTATGTTAGAGCTTCATACCCCAAAAGAAAAAGAAGGAAACGGCATCTACGTTATTATTTTGGATGAACCATCACATACTGCTTGTATCCTGAAATTTTACTACTAAACTGAGATTGAATGAGCTTGAGACATTAGATGAACAATGTTTATCTATGTAAAAACGGTTTCTGAGGTTTCAATTTCCTACAAATTTTTCAAATAAAAATTCCTGAGTAGTTTTGGATTCGCCATCGCCTATGTAGTTCCTGAAACGAATTTCAAACTTTTATAGTGAACGTTGAAACATAGCAATTACCGTATCGACTTCCTTATGCTCTTCCCACCAATCTTTATATTCAGCAAATACAGTTATAAAATTCAAAATTTGTTATTCAACTGAACTATCACGAGTCAAAAAAATAATTTCATCTTGCGCCTTGAACTTTTTGGCTGAAGCGCTAAAACTGCTATCATCACATTCTGCTGTTTTTGTATTAAAACGTTTTTACGTCTTGATAACTGCCCACTTGTACTTTTCCGAGCTACTCTGCTAACTTTGGGAGGCATTCTGATAAAGAAAACTCTACACACTGAGAAAAAACACCACTTGACTATGTGAAAGATTACGTTCAACTGGCGAAATTTATTTATTTTTAACTTAAAATTTCTCAATGTGGCTTTCAGGTATAAAGACATAATAGAAATTGTGAAGAAAGACATAGGGGCAACGAGAAGCAGCTGCTATTTCGATCGGTCATATTTCTTAGACTGTCGGATCAACAAATTTTCAGAGAATATTTTTAATTAAATGTACATTCGAAAACTTCAACAAAAATTGATTTCTTGAAAATTACAAGAGGATATAACCCCTTAAATCAAATTAAGTAAGTTTTTCCAGATATTTTTTTATTGATTTCAAAGTAAATTTCCAAAAGTTTTAACATATTTAATCATTATCATTCCTTTAGATACATATTAACCTTAAATTGAGAATCATTCATTCTCATCAAATCGAGTGTGTTTTGCCAAATGTTTTTCTGCTTTTTTTAATAATTTATCTTTTCCCCTTTGCTTCTTTTTCGATTTCTGGAATTTCGCCAATCTATCATTTTCAATTCTTTTCCAATACTGTTTTTCTTCTTCCCCTTCAAGAATATCTTTCGTCGCAGGAAGTTCCTCACTGCAAAACTTTTGGGCAGCTTCACTTGTTGCAAATCTTACAAAAACTTCTTCACTACCTGAAGATAGTGGTACATCAACATATTTAACATCTTTTGCAGCCGCCTTGATTTCCATCTGAAAAGATTAGCTATTATCGAAAATAAACAAAATAAATCTGTGATGTTATTTGATTCAAATTATCACAGATAACCATGAAAAATTAAATCATGCACTCTTTAATACCTGTTTTGCAATTTTTCATTGAAAATGATCTACACAACAATTTTAACTCTACTAAACATGATGCGAATTTAATTTCTTCAACTTAACACAAAGAATAAATCAATATATTTCTATAAGAGAAACAAATTGAAATGAATCATCATTCATTCTGTAAAATATTAATTGAATTCCTTCACTAATTTTTTGTACTTTCCTTGAATTTTTTAAAGCACATAGAAGATTTTGAATTAATGAGAACTTTTGCATCTACACCTTCTCTGAAATTTATCCTCAAAGAATATGAACCATTTGGAATTGAAAATATAAATGAACTTTTTCGTTATTTTCTCCTATGTCCGAATTAAATGAATTTTACTGAATATCTTGGTACTCCTGTCTTTTATGATGGCTTCGAAGCGCCCAAAATGAGTGAATCAGCTGTTTGTCAAATGCATTTGAATTTTATACAGTGTTGTCAGATTACGAATAAAATAATATTTTTTTGTAATGCAAATACAATAATTGAAAGCTCTTGTCTCTAGTAGATCTTTCATCTTTTCTAGTTTATAGTCAATAAATAATAAACTACTTGTCTTATGTCATATTGTTAATACCATAAAAACGAAGTTTACGGCATAAATTATTTACAGTTCCAAAGTATTTTATTGGATCTCATTAATAGTTTATCGAATATAAGGAAATATACTGTGGGACGTACAAAATCATTTTTTTCAATTTTCTTAATGAGTGTGCGGAATGGAGTTTTTTCTTCTCAAAATTGGTGATTTTCATTAGTGTTTTCAGATTATTCAGAACTTAAACATTGGCAACCCGGAAAACCTCGGTTGAGGAGCGGTGTGGTTGGGGAACTGGTGGCCTGCGATGGAAATCTTTTCTACTGCAGGGATAGCTTGACCCCTAGGACATGCTTTCTTACCTCTAAAAGTATTAGAACTCATATATTACCTAAATTCTATTTCAGAGACCTGGTAGCAGTGAGAATCACTGCTACCAACTGCTAACAACTAAAATGTTGTCTCCATTATTTTGACAGTTTCGGCAGAACTCTTTTAGAGTTAGAAGAACACGATTGATGGGGCCAAAGTTTTGAACCCAGATTAGGTCTATTTAATTAATGAATTTGTATTTTACCTTTATTTTTTTATCACTTTGGCAAGGCTCTGGAAGTTTTACTCTCACAATTGTTCCTGGAATATATTCTGGTTTCGGTGGTTTTTCATCTGAATTTTCTAGTTCCTGACCTTTTTTAGAAGAATTTTCTGTCTCTTGAATATTCTTTTCTTGCCAATTTTGCTTGGAGTACTTCGATTTCGTCAAATGCATTTTGACCTCTTTCATCTTTTTTCTCTGTAAATTCAAGTAACTATTCCTCATTTTCTTCCATTCGTACCTAAAAATATTTTTTTTTATTATTGCATAATTCAAGGTATATATCTCCACATATTGTGAATCCAAACAAAATATATAGGAAGTAATACATTTACTTGAATATACATTTTATTGACATGTAACACTACTCAATCATAAATATCAAATTACCCATGAAAACAATTTTTCAAAGCTTACTTTGATAAAATTTGTAATCCTAATTCCTTGATCAAGTTTTTCTTTTTATGTTCTTTTTTCTTTTTCTTTTTTCCATCCCCTTCTTCATTAGTACCAACTTCTTCAACTTGGATATCATTTTTCATTTTTTTTCTAGGCTCCTCATCGTCTTCAGAAAGTTTCCTTTTTTGACTTTTAATCTTAGTTGAAGAATTTTCATCATCTGAAGTGTTCATTTGACTTTCTTTCAGGAAAGTCGATATACTACATAAGTCTTCAGGATTAATATTAGACGACATTTTACAACCAATACTTTCGAAGTAATTGAGTGTATTCTCTGCCTCTTTCTTAGTGTCAAATTCTATGAATGCAAAACCTTTATTCATTTGATTGTGCTTGTATTTAGGTATGGACACATAAGCCACACTACCAAAATCAGAAAATATCGCTGATAAAAATTCATGATTAGCATCAGAGCTTATTCTTTCCACATAAATGGTACAGTCGTCCTCATTTTCTTTCACTTTAATAGGTGTATTCCTCCTAACTTTTTGTGTATCTTCTGAAATTTCTAATATTTCAGATTTGCTGATTGCTTTCCTCAGATCATCGATACTTTCTGTTAATTTCCTAATCTTATTGAATCTCATGAATACACTTATATCAATATCTGGATAAGAACAAAATTCAATTAATTTTCCTTTCAAACGAATAAATTAAACCGTAACTTACATGGATCCTCCTGAATTAATTTCGATAAATATCGATCCTTAGATAAATTGGAATCGCTGAAATAAAATTCCATTTGCTGTAGAATAGTACTGTATAATTGCTTCTTCCGATGTCTTCCTTTTCTCTGAATCGAGTCTCCGTTTTCTACATTCATTTTCGAAATTTTAATTATTTTCAAACGCTATTTTCTGGTGTCAAAATAATATTATACATGTTATTTACACAGGTTAAGTTAAAACATTTTAGATTATGCTTTAGCAAAGATGATTTATATACTATATACTATAATTGGTCTATGGCTTTAGATAAATTATTCTATGGGGTGCTTTGTCTTCTTCTATACTTAGTCTATGCCCATCCTAACCAGTCAGAATTGGCGAAGCCGTCTCGGTGGCGTAGATGATATGATGCTCGTCTCCAGCCCCCACACAGTCGGTGCGATATTTCGGATTCTGGGAATCGCTTGAGTATTTATCTTTCGGAGCAGATGTAAAGCCGTCGGTCCTGTCTAACAGAGATGTGTTGGACAATAAAGATCCCTTCCCTCGACACGAGAGGGGTTCGGCAAAATTCCCGTGCTAGTGAGGTGACAGAATTCCCCGACGTGTCATTGGCCGAAAGGCGGAAATAGAGCACGTTAAAGGAATAACAAACAAACAAACAGAATTGGCGATTCTAGCTGGCCTAGAAACTTCAACTAACTGTATAGGGTGCGTTGTCTTCCAGTATACTTAGTCAATAGAGAGTTTTTGCAACTTCAACGATTTCGTCAATTTTACCGTTAACTTTAATTACATTTACGATAATAGCGGTCACTTCAAATAGAGTTTTTGCAACCATACTAAATAATGTAGTTATTCTTTCCCCGCGCTTATTCGATCAGTTAACACCTATGTCGAAAAAACATATAAAAACAATTTCATAAATAAACAACGTATCTTCTCTACAGCTGACACTCTCGCACTATCTAGAGAATTAGAAGTGATTAAATCACAATTTGCAGATGATGAAATTATGCTCCGCGAAGCCGAGATTACTTCACTATCAATTTCGAAATTATTTGAGAATAATAAATCTAAAATCGCCCTTCGCCCAGTAACTCTATGCATGTAGAAGAAACAGAAATTTCTCATAAAAGAAAAATAGATCATACATATCCTATGACTTGTTCAGGTCCATTCCTCATTATAATTGAGAGCAAATCTGGTAACTTAGGAAATCTACACCCTATGAATTTAGGAAAAAAACTATTATCTCTTGGTTTCTCAGGCTACAAAAATATTTTACGCAAAGGTAAAAAAAGAATCTCTATAGAATTTAATACAGCATTAAATGCAAACAAATTTTTGAAAAACAACTGTTTAAAACAAGACGAATACGATGTCTTTATCCCTTCACGGATGGTTTCCAGCCGCGGAGTGATAAAAGATATAGGGGATGATATTAAAGAGGAAGATATAGTCAACTCTGACTCTAGGGTCAAAATATCAGGAGCAAGACAACTCAAACGCAGAATAGTAGAAAACAATATTACCACTTATGGTCCATCCAAATCATGGGTAGTAACTTTTGAAGGAAAATCCATTCCTGAATACATAAGCATCTGTGGATGCATTAGAAGAGTAGCTCTATACATTCCTCCGGTAGTACAGTGCTACAAATGTTTGCGTTATGGCCATGTTCTCAACAACTGCAATGGCAATAAGAGATGCAGAAACTGTGGGGATCCTCATGAAGAGGAAACTTGCGAAAACAAATCAACCCAAAATGCGTTCATTGTTCAGGTCTTCATGCATCTACTAACCGTTCATGCCCCGAATTTGAGAGACAAAAACAAATTAATAATATTATAGCCATCGAAAATATTTCATATTTTGAGGCTGTTAGACAAGTAAGAAAAGACTATATCAGTCCCTCAGCCCAACCTCAGATATACCCTCAAATTTCAAGGTCCCCTCAGGACCTATCTCGCTCACAACCTAATATAATCAGTGTTCATAATCGCAGAATCATATCCGAACAATCAAATGATAATAAAGATAGCTATGTCACAGCTCTAAAAAAGAAAAGCCCCATTTCCCAGGTGGACGGGTATGATAAGGTCGCTCATAAAACTCAACTTATTGATTGGTCATCATCGGTATACGATCCATCTAGAGTTTTACTAAATAATAATAGAAATACACATCCTGATATTCATAAGTTAGAACAGGACATTATTAAAGAATCTATGAATCTAAATTTCGGTGTTGTTCAGAGTCTGGTAGAAAAAATAAAAGGATTAACAAATTTTTCGAATTCTCCTTTTAGCAAAAATATAGTAGAAGATTCAATAAGTGGGATTCACCTCAAATTAGTTCCCAGGTAACTGTGGAACTCTCAAATAAATAAGATCAGAATCTCACTATTGCGTAGGTTTTAGCTTTTATTTATCTATTTATCTATTCTTTTCTGGTATCTTCAGTTATAATTTTCCTTCTTTTTTAACCTTATGTTAAGAATACTTCAGTGGAACTGTCGTTCAATCAAATCAAACATAACACATCTTAAATTACTGGTAAAAGAATATGAACCTCAAATAATCTTACTTTCGGAAACATGGCTCAATGAATCGGATAAAATAAAATTAACAGGTTACAATATAATAAGACAAGACAGAGTACCTCAAAGAAATGAGAGAGGGGGAGGCATAGCCATCCTTGTTGAAAATAAAATAAAATTCTCTCTTTACAATTTCCCATACTTCAATTCCCTGAAAATTTCAACTTCAAATAATAAAGATAGGGAATCTAATGGTGGTAAATACATATTCCCCCCCAGATGTGATTTTGGAGGAGAACTTCCTCAATGACTTATATATTCAGTTAATCCCCCCTTTCCTTCTCGGAGGCGATCTCAATTGTCAAAATCCCATATGGGGTTCCGGCACCACAAACCGAAACGGAGTATCAATGGAAAGGTTCATTCTGGACAATGATATCTGCCTACTTAACAATGGATCTTCAACAAGAATCACCCATCCAGGTACAAACAAAAGTGTACCAGATCTTACTTTATGCTCGTCTGACATCAAACTTGATATGACTTGGTCAGTAATCCCTGACCCTGGTTTCAGTGACCATTTGCCTATATTAATGGAATATAAGTCCAACCACCCTATACCATGTCACCCTAGTGATGTAAAAGACCAATAAAATTTAACGTTAAAAAAGCAGACTGGGCCCAATTTCAAGAAGATATATCTCATCAACTCAATCTACAAGAGATTGGTAATCTTGAAGCATTTCAAGATATGGTAGTATCTTCATCCCTTAAATATATCCTAAAAAATTCCATACCAAATATCTAAATACAAAATTCACTGGTGGGATGATGACCTGTCCGGGATAATCAAGAATAGAAAAACAGCATATCAAAACTTTCTAAGAAATGCGTCTGTAGAGAATTTTATAGAAGCAAGAAAGATTCAAGCATTAGCTAAACATAAAATTAAAAAAAAAAAAGCAGAAAGTTTCAAATCATTTTGTGCTAATTTATCACTAAAACACCCTAAGCAAATGTGGAGAGACATAAACAGATTTAAATGTGGTATAGCCTCTCAATCTAACTCCAAATGCACAACTTCATGTGGCTCTGATATTCTTGATCGTCTCTGCCCGGCTATCATTCCAGCATGTCCAAGAGAATACACCCCAACTCACCCCATTGAATTCCCCGCTATCACATTTTCCGAGTTTTCGATGAACCTACTCCATAAGAAAGATTCCTGTCCAGGGATGGATGGAATTACATATTCTATAATTAAAAACCTTCCCATAGAAGCCAAACAAAAATTAATAAATCTATTCAACTCTATCTTAATTTCAGCATCTATCCCTCAAACAATGAAATCCACACTGATTATACCAATATGTAAACCTGGTAAATCACAAAACACCCCTGAAAGTTACAGACCTATAGCACTCACTCCATGCTTAATAAAAATCTTTGAATCTATCTTGTCCACCAGACTTGAAAGAATATATGAAATCAACTCCAGGAACAACAACTTTCAATTCGGTTTTCGTAAGGGTAAGTCGGTTTCGGATGCCCTCTCTTCTGATTTCATCCATATATCTTGCATTTGCAAGAAATGAATATGTAATAATTGTTTTTCTGGACATAAAATCTGCATATGATAATGTTAGTTTCTTTCTCTTAGACTCGGTTCTTATGGAAATGAATTTACCCAAAGAAATCATTAATGTCATTAAAAATCTCATGTTACAGAGAAATTTATTCTTATTAGATCCATATTCGAAGCAAGTTATAGGTCCTAAACAAGCTAATATCGGGCTAGCACAAGGTTCTCCTATTAGTCCAGTATTATTTAATATTTTTGTAAAAGATATTGCGGATAAAGTCAATGTTCAGGGCGTCAAAATCATTCAATATGCAGACGATACAACCATCATAGCCTCAGGTACGTCATTTAGGGTAGCTTTTAACAGAATACAAGAATCATTAGACCTAGTAAGCCAATGGGCACACACAAAAGGATTTGACATCTCATCTGGAAAGTCAAAAGCCATGTGCTGTCATAATACAATAAATTGGATTAATATTCCTCACTTAAGATAGAGAACCTACGTATACCATGGATGGCAACTGTAAAATATTTAGGCGTTCAAATTAATAACAAACTGAATTGGTCAGCTCAGATAGAAAATATATCAAATAAGGCATTAGAAGGAATAAACATCATTAAATCCTGTGTAGGACCTGGTGGGGTTCACATCCGTCAACTTTGTTAACATTATATAGATCCATAGTGAGACCTTTCCTTGACTACGGTAGTATATTTCTGGGTAGATCCTCAAAATCACTATTATCCCGTTTAGATAGGATTCAATATGCGGCTTTAAGAACTGCATTAGGTTATATGAAATCTACTCCTATAAATATAATCTTGGGAGAATGCTCGGAATTACCTCTAAAGTATAGACGCCAATGGTTGGCCTTCCGTTTTATTTGCAAACTTTATAGAACCTTAAATAACCCAATTTTAGACCAAATTTTGAATCTTTCAAATATGAGACACTTCTGGAATAATAGGAATACCCTGCTATAGTAGAGGTTTTTCAAGCTTTAAAAGATACGGAAAATATGTTTTCAAGTGTGGCTCTACCATGCTTCGAATCATCTCTAGAAGTTCATTATCAAAGTATAAAATTTCATATTCTTGGCCTAGAAAAAGCTCCTTAGATAATTCAACGTCATTCCTCGAAAAATGCACACAAAATTTCCTGGTTACACTAGAGTCTATACCGACGCCTCGAAAAATGAAAACCGAAAAGTAGGAATAGGCATATACTGCTCAAAAAAAATTAAGTACTCTGAAAGGATCCCCGACTACTTCTCCATTTGTTCTGCTGAGTTGTTGGCGATCAGTAGGGGCATTGATATGATCTCGGAAAACAATTTTAAAAAATGTTTAATATTGTCAGATTCCAAAAGTGCATTAGAAAAAATCACAAATTGGAGAATCCAAGCTGATAATGACCATATATGTATTGAAATTAGAGACAAGTTAAGAAACCTCAAAACCAGGAGTTTATAATTAAACTATTATGGATTCCTAGTCACACTAACATCTTTGGTAACGACCAAGCAGATTACCTCGCTAAAGTGGGAACGTCCTTAGAAATAACATCGGAAACAAAAGGTAACATAAAAGAATTTTGGCCTGCTTTTAAAATAAAATTATGGGAAAAATGGAAAGAGGAATGGACCCTAATAGGAAGAGGGAAGGGAAAATCTTATTCAAGTATGAGGGCTAATGATAACTTGTTTCACAAACCATGGTTCCACAACATGGAATTGCCCAGAAATTATATCACCACTCTGTGCAGAATGAGATCACTTCACTGTTTATCTCCGTGTCACCTATACAAAATAAAAGTTAGGGAGTCTGAAAACTGTACATGTGGGAAGATAGGTGATCTGAACCACATTTTTTTTGCATGCCCGGATAATGCTCAAAATTGCAAGAAATTTTTAGAAGATTTACTGAAATCAAACAAGTTTCATGGGTTTCCAATAAACTTATACGATGTAATATTCTCAAATGACCTGGTGGTGGTCAAAATAGTAATTCATTTCTTAGCAACTTCTTCCATCAAATAACTTCAACTGTCAGTTTGTCACTTGTCATTTCACTACGGCCGATTCGTTTTGTTAGGTTACATAATTACATATTTCATTCAAATTGCTTTCATCGTAAGCCGAGTGTCAGTATATGGATAAAGTGCTCCCGAAATTCCGTCGAAATCCGAATTAGTACTGGCCAGAATCATTTGAGATACATTCAGCCCGGCAACCTTGCACACGGTAAATGAGACTAATTACCGGGTCTTATTTTACCGTATTAACGGCAATTCGTTATACTTATTAAAGTTTACGGATACTATTTTTGAAGAGCGCATGCTCAGAAAATAACAAAGTCTCAGAATAAGAGGTGCAAAAACTCTCAAATGTTTTAGATTAGAGCCATATTCCACAGAATAGAAATATGATATATAAACCAAGCATGTTATATCTATACACGCAAGATTCAAATTTCTATGGAAAATTTAAGCAAGTGGTGTAGGGTGGCGGCCATTTGCAGTTTAGGCAAAGTTGATTATTGACTGTTTCTGAATTATTTAAAATTGACTTTTCAAGTGTTAACACTGATTTTTTTAAAGCAGCTTTTTTGGAGAATGTTGTAACAATAGACAATTAACGAGTATATATTAGTTTATGCGGTTGCTCCCTTGAGAAAACTATGAAAAATACCTGTTTCTTGCATTGCCTATGGCTGTTCAAACAGACACAAGAAAAACATTCCTCGGCAGTTTTTCAGAGAGTTTTTAAATTTCCTTAGTTCATTTTAAAAGTCCTTATTTAAATATTGGAGATTTCCATTGAAAAATGAGCCACTGTTCAAATTATGGATCAATGCCATCAAAAGAAAGCAGTTCGTTCCATCGACGTCTTCGAATGTATGTAGTGATCACTTCATCGATTCAGAATCATTTTTAATTCTAAAAGATATTTGAAAATTAGATTTTTCTAACTAATAGCTTATAGATTATTCTATAGCAAAAATATTTTAAATCTTGTGAGCAAAGCCAGTAGTAAATAATCAACTTTGCCTTAACTGCAAATGGCCGCCACCCCCAACTCTTGCTTCACTTTTACATAAAAGTTAGAAACCAGCGTGTATAAATATAACAACCTTGGAAAAACGTGTTATTCAAGATAGCTTAAAAATCATTTCAAAAATTACACTCTTACGAGGTAACCTTTTGGAGATATCCTTTGAGCTTTGAGTACGTGATAAGGGAGATGCAACTGTTCCCTTCTTATTATATAGACCGCATTAATTGAATTAAGTTGCTTATCTCCGAGTGCTACTTAAAAGGTTTTTCAGCAACCACTTCTAACAACATTACGCTAGCCTTAGAACATTTTATTATGTGCATTTTTCTTCAATGTAGGATATTCTGCGATCTGCTTGAGCGAGAGTATGCTGATTAGCTATTCTTTGTTTGGAAACCGCTACAAAAAATATTCTAGCATAGAAAACATTAACAAATGATAGTCCAAACATAAAATACATATCCGCATATTTTTCTATTTTTAATAAGTCAACTGTCAGACAGTTAAGCGAAATCTATTCGTCCATAGATTTTGTCTTTTACTAGTACCTTCGCATTCGTCCACAGATTTTGTCTGTTACTAGTGCCTTCGCATTCGTCCACAGATTTTGTCTGTTACTAGTACCTTCGCATTCATCTATAGATTTTATTTGTTACTAGTTCCTTTGCCCTTTGAGTCTGCTTTTCTCGTTCATAGTTCATTTTTTGATATCTAACAGAAATTTAATCTAATTAAATTCCAGGAGTTTAATTTTTGAAAATTTAATTCCCTTCAAATTTATAGGTCAATAAACGTTACCCCTAATGCATAAGAGACGCAACTAAAAGACGAAAAATGCTGTCTTCTGGGATTTAATTTTCAGGAAAATTCACAAAATTTCATCCAAATTACTTACTTTGAGGTGAATATCTCAGCAGGAAAAAAATTTATAAGAAGTTATGATATTATTTTGGCGAGTTCAATAAGATTGCTCGCTTATTCTGGGTCATCTGCATAAATATCTACTGAAAACACATATAACGTAATTATTTATTCACATAAAATACAATTGTCTTGAAATATAAAATAAAATTTATTTGGAATATTTTTCTTTAGAAACTTATTTTATATCTTAATTAAGGCCATATTCTAAAGTTTCTAGTTTTTATAATTTCAGTACTATGTAAATATCGTTTCTTTCCTCTTTTGAGTAGGGTGATAATCACTCTACTAGTTCTCTTTGTAAGTTGTTAAGATAAATCGTTTCATTTGTTTAGTTTGATAATAACGTTGACTATATTTATGACATTTTTATTCAATATTATAAAGACTCAAATAAATATTACATAATCACATTAATTACATGTGACTTTTCAGTTCATGATTTGTAAATCTGATCATAAAAGTTGCTTGATAATCACATTCATAATTTGTAATTTTTATGTTAAGACTAACATTGTTAACACATTCTAAAATCAGACTTTTGGATTGTTTGATAGTCTCATTTATTATTCACAAAACCTGTAAATTAAACTTCTGAAGATACATAATAATCACAAATATTGCATTTATACTTTGTTAGTGTCGTCCGATATTTCCTCTTTAATGATACAAACTTTCTGCTCTTCTACAGAATCCTCCAAGTTATAAACACTACCTGTATATTGTTTAAGAAGAACCTCTTCAGTTGTTTGATAATCACATTTACTAATCAGGCAATTTTTCATGTCAAGATGAGCTCTATCCATATGATTTTTGAGAGAAGACTTACGATCTGTTAGATAATCACATTGACTACATTTGAAACTCTTCATGCCAAGATGAACACTATTTACATGCCATTTAAATTTAACCTTTTCATGTGTTTGATAGTCACATTGACTACATTTGTGATTTTGTATTCCAAGATGTTTAATATTAACATGATTTGTAAGACTCCTCTTTTGAGTTGCTTGATAATCACATTGATCACATTTGTAATTTTTTATGCCAAGATGAACACTGTTTATGTGTGAATCAAGATTAGTCTTTAGATGTGTTTGATAAGCGCACTGAAAACATTTGTAATTTTTTATGCCAAGATGAACACTTTGTATATGACGTTTCAGAGATGCCTTATAATTTGTTTGGTAATCACATTGATTACATTTGTAATTTTTTATACTAAGATGAACACTTTCTATATGACGGTCAAGAGAAGCCTTATAATTAGTTTGGTGATCGCATTGGCTACATTTATAATTTTTTATGCCAAGATGAACACAATTTATATGGCGATCAAGATTATTCTTTTGAGCTGCTTGATAATTACATTGATTACATTTGTAATTTTTATACCAAGATGAACACTGTTTATATGCCATTCAAGATTATTCTTGAGATGTGTTTGATAATCACATTGAATACATTTATAATTTTTATGCCAAGATGAATACTCTGTATATGACGTTTGAGAGAATACTTATAATTCGTTCGATAATCACATTGATTACATTTTAGACTTTTAATTTCTAGATTATCCGAATGGTCTTCAGAAATTTCCTTATGAGGTGTTGAAACTTCTTGATCCTCTATGGAATCTTCCAAGCTGTGAACAGGATTGATTATATTCAAAATATTTTCATCTACAAGCGAATTCTGGCTTTGTGATTAAATAGTGATAATGTTTATTTCATAAAATATACATCAGGATCGAAATTCATTTAAACAACAACTACACAAGAAAATAAAGATTAGGGTTCTATTACAGCTATGATGATACTGTTGCATGGGTGATAGAATAGAATAGTATATTTATTAATCACAACAAAACATGATTTTATCGAGAGAATGAGGTTCACAATTTAAAATATATTTTTTGGTTTAGTTCCGAAAACGCTCACCAACATTCAAATTTACAATTTTTACCGGGAGGGAATTATAGAGCTTCATGCAACATTACTGTGCACTCTTCCGAGTCAAAGGCAAAGAACAGAGTGGTAGATTGTATTCATTAATTTGTCTGGTGTTATTTTTGTTTTGAAATTTACAAACAAACCAACCTGCCTACAGACATTCAGCATCTCCAAAAAAATTGCAAGGTACCAAGGTTGACAAACAAGTTGGTTGCCTGCTGGCATTTTTCTAAAGATCTTTTATTGAACTAAGAATAAAGAATGTTAAATGTGTGAGCAATCATAAATAATTGAACTTACTTTACACTACAATGTGAAATGTTTCCCCCATCATCAATAATTTCAGACACATTAACCTTGGTCTCTTCTTTAGGTAATTCTGCTTCATTTTAATATTCTCAAGTTTTACAGTTTTATTTCTCTGATATCTAAAAATATTTTAGGCTGTCACTTCATATGAATTCATAATTCATTCAGGAGAATATTTAATATCCTACATTGAAAAAGTTTCTCGATCCCAGATCTTCATGTCTCCATCAATAAATTTATCAATAAATACTTTACTATCTTCATCTTCCATGTATTCTTCAGGTTGTTCAACTTTCGAACAATAATTCCAAGATATGATTCAGTTTCCTGTTCACTGATAGTTTCATTATTCTTTCTAAAATAGAAATAATTTCCAACAAAACTGTGTAAATCAGAAATAAAGAAAATATCTCACTCTAGTTCTGAGCTTTGAACCAAGAGCTTTCTTTCCTCCTCAATTAATTGATGGATAAACACTTTGTCATTATATGAGTCCATTTTGCTTGTAACATACGTTTGTCCATAAACTTGAAATTTCATAAAAGTTGGCATAAAATAACTACTAGATTTATAATTTTCATTTGTATACTATATTCCATATTTTTTAAATAAAAGAAAACACAGAAACCAGTAAATAACTCTTGGTCTTGGAATGTATTGTATTGAATTGACAATTGAGGCAATAGGCATGGAGCATGTTTAATATTTACTCAAGAACACCATACTCGGGACCTTTAAGAAAGTCTAAATAATGTGTGTCATAGAAAAAGTCGTGGTGAAGCTGCCGTTAACTCCGGTAATAGATGTGAATTCCTGGAAAATTTTCGATCGAAATACGTCAGTCTATTGTCTAGATTGTGAGTACAGAGTTTTTGTACTTATTGGCAAAATATGTAACAAAGATGATTTATATATTCTATACTTGGTCTATGACGTGGACCATCCAGAAATAACTGTGATTCACTCAACTCAGTGCTGCCACACCACATTTCAAGAAGGTACTTAAATTTCGAAGTTACCAATCTCCAAAAATATTTATCCCTAAACCTTGAGTTAAAAACCCCTAAGCCTGCCACAATTATTTGAAAATTCCCCTGAAAATTTTTTATTTCCAACCCATTGGTTGCCGCTAAGATTTTGTTGACGCTACCCATTATCTACTTGATTTCTTTGCTTAATTGAATTTAGTATATGCAGAATGTAAATATTTCAACCAAATTTCGAAGATACTGATTATATAAACTCTTTTTTTTGTAAAGTTTAAACAAAAAGAACATAATAGTTACCGAGTTCATACTAAGATTTTTCATTAGGTAGGCAACTATAGTTTGTACGACACCACCCATTAGATTTTCTAACCAGTGTGCCAGTAAACGCACCTTAGTTGGTAAATAATTTTGTAAATGTTAATTTTTCATAGAAAATGTATAAATTATGATACATTTATAAAATATGATCCACCTTTATATATTTCCCAACACACAATAATAAAAATCAGTAGAGTCAAACTAAATGAGAGCTCAAAACAAATTTCAGAAAATTTTATGGATTTCACTTTTCCATTTATATGTTGATATTGCGATATTTATTCTCTCTCGTATTTATAACATAAATTATAAGGAGGTAATATGTTGATTTTTGTGGCAATTGTCCCTTTTTATTTATGATTAATTATTAATATGTGATATGTTAATTTGTGTGATGTTTGTTCAATTTTATGATGTTTTCTTATTTTTCATATTATCAGAAGAAATGCATTGGATTCGATGTTACTGAGCGAAATTAAGTGCCTCAAATAACAACGTAAATCTATTAGTATTTATCAACCCAATTATGATTAATGTAAAATGCTAAAATTGAAATTCAAATTTTGCACATGTTGAGGGAGTGCCTCTTTCTAGGTTTCCTCTATGATACTATGGATCATCCTGTTCAAATACTGTGCTGTGACTGTGGTGTATATTTAGGATTGTTCTGTGATATCTTAATTATTCGCAGAAATTAATGTGTGATATATTTCAAGGTTACAATAATATTCATTTTGTTTTTTAGTTGTTTCTATGGAAGCGAGTAGCGACTATTGACATTATTAAATTATCGAGATAGATTACTGCTGATAATATAAAGGGAAAGGACTCACCAATATTAGCGATAAAGTATTCAACACTGTAATTGCATACGTGACGTTACTCCTCTTTATAAGTGAGTAAACATTTTGATTATTTTCAGTTTCATCTCTATTAAAGATAAATCGAATACTTAATACCTTAGAATTTCACCAAAATTCGAGATTTCCCAAGAGTCATCCTAAAGTACAAAAATTACTATTTGTTTCACATGTTCAATCATAGTGATCATGAAAATATGCATATTTCCTTCACTAGTGCAAATTAGTGTAAATTGGATTTTGCAGATGATGGTTCATCATGTAACATTTTATCATTCAACTGATGATCTATCATCTACTTCAATTGTTAATAATATTGTTTAACTGTTCTGTAAATATAAATTAGGGTAATCCTGCTGTTTACGCGGCCAACACGCGCACCCTGTACCGAGTCGACGAGGAATGTTTCCGAACGATTTGAAATTTAAGCCAGTGTTGCCACGATTTATCTCACGTCGGAGATTTGAGTACCTATCGTTGAAAATTAAATAGCGAAGGATAAAATGTATTATTGAAGTGAAACAGAATATAGTGCTCATTTCGCGGGCTAATCGGAGCTACTGTCCGTCGGTGTCTATATTAGCTACAAAGGGACGTTATAATTCTAGGAAAGTTGTCTGTCTATACGACCAGCGGCGTCTCGTTCCATCGATTAAGGTGCATACATCATGTAAATGTTTGCAATAAAAAAGTCGTTTTCACTGAGTTTCTATTAAAGTATATACGCTTAGTACTTAAAACTGAATAAAAGTTTTTAAAACTTTGTCAATCCGGAGCAATCTCTGAAACGGCTGATTCGATTTCTATTGGCATTTTACTGAAAAATAACCCATGATAACTTCAGAGTATTGAAAATAGTTTGGGGTTCTGTACGAGAATTACATATATGAAGTCCGATTTAGTGAACCGATTTTGATTACATTTTCACTTAAATTTTCTTCCCAAAATGATATTAAAATTGACCTTTTCGGATATTTTACAACATGAAAAAATCGTTACAATAATAATTAAAAACTAAAATAATATAGATCTGTCGTCAACTTGTTACAATATATTTTCACAAAAGCAGCGGTTCCGACTCGTAGGTGGTTTTCTAGTAAATACATTTCATGAGAAAATAGATCAAACATTTATACTCTTATACGAACGTGAAATTTACATGAACTTCAGGTAAGGGATCTGGCAACACTGGCTTGAAATTCAAATCGTGCGGAAACATTTCTCGTCGACTCGGTACAGGATGCGCGTGTGGGCCGCGTAAACAGCAGGATTACCAATGTTTCTTCAAAAATTGACAACATGAAAAACATCAAAGTGCTAATGGCAGAGAATGTCAATGCCATTGGAGCTTCTCTCTTTTGAAGAAGTAGCTGAAATTAAGAGAAGCCCTAAAACAATTGATATTTTTAGTGTACCAGGTTAGCATGTTGATATCTCCCTTTCTCAAAATATAGAAACACCATATGATATTAAACACTCTTCTTTATATCAGTTACTATCTGGACATTATTTAGAATTTCAAAAATTTGTATAACTACATCCCATTTAGTTTGGTTACAAATTATTTCATATTTGAAATCTCATAAATTTTTCTAGAACCTTAGTCAGTTCAGATAATTTTGATGTCTGTCCTTAAACTATGGAATAATATCTTTATTTTTGTTTTATTAAATTTAGAAATGGCTCCTGCTTATAAACTTTCCTATTTTAATATCACTGCTCTTGGTGAACCAATCAGATTTCTACTGAGCTATGGAGGTATTGAATTTGAGGATTGCAGAATTGAACATGAAAATTGGCCACAACATAAACCCAGTAAGTAATTTAAATTCTCAAAAATGAAGATTCTTTGGTTATAGCTTAAATAATAAATTATTTTTCCATGTATTATCTTATTTTCAATGTCTCAAGCAATATTGATAATGCACTTATCTGATCAAATATAACCAGATACTCTCTCCATGAATAAGTGCTTATATAAATACTAGATATGATTTCTTTTGGAATAAGAAAAGGTAGATAGTGATTCTGATCATTTTAAGACCAAGCAACTGAATTTTCCTTGTTCTTCTCAATTCTTAAAAAAATATTTTAACATTCTCAATTTGGCCTTTCCAACTATTATAAAGGCTCCTGTTTTTAGATAAATAGATAATTTTATTGCCATCAAAATCATACATGGCGTGTCCAATAAGCAAAGTTACAAAATACTTACGAGTTAATAAAACAGCAAATATATACAAATATGGTGTGTGGAAGAAGCGAAATATCTGGGGATGACCCTGGATAGTAAACTCACGTGGAATTCGCACCTGCAAACACAATACACAAGGCTAGACATTCCCTATGGGCATGTCAAAGGACCTATGGAAAAAAGTGGAGTCTTGCCCCAAAGCAACTGCAGTTGCTATATGTGATGGTGGTTAGACCACGTATTACGTACAGCTGCATTGATTCGTGGGAGTGCAGTCTTAAGAAGCAATGCCAACTCAAACTCTCTAAATTACAGAGAACAGCCTGTATCATGATTACAGAAGCCTTTCTCTATACACCCACTGCGGCCATGGAACTGATATTGGGCCTTGCCCCTCTTCATCTTGTGATAAGAGGAGTGGCTAGAATGGCTTTGTACAGATTCATCATCTTTCCCATAATGAAGCAGGTAACTTCGGCTTTGTGCCTGGCGCCCTACAGTCTGAAATTGAGGACAATGAAGTGCTGAGTATGAGGTTGGACATAGCAACACCTAAAACCAACATGGAGAGGCCATTCCAGATCATCATTCCCGATAGACAGAAATGGATCAGCTCCAAGGACCGTCTACTTGAGGGTCCCTGTTGGTACACGAATGCGGAAGGTGTTGGAGCTGGTGTCTACGGTCGAGGTGCCGCCAAGGAACAATCGATCTGTCTTGGTGGGCATGCGACTGTCTTTCAAGCAGAAATATTCGCCATTGACCACTGTGCTAACCTCTTGCTTGTGGGGGGATTAACAAATAGGTCAATTAAAATCCTCACTGATAGCCAAGCTGCACTGAAAGCGTTGGCATCCGATACCTGTACTTCACTTATGGTGCAGGAATGTCGCTCTACCCTTGACAAACTAGGAGAGCAGAGCAGGCTCCGTCTAATATGGTTTCCTGGCCACTCGGGCATTACGGGAAATGAGAAGGCGGACTCATTGGCCGCTCGAGGAACTAACCTGGAGTTCATAGGAACCGGAGCCTAAGCTCGGAATTCCCCTGGAAACTGCAAGGATGGAAAACAACTGATGGCTGGACTTAAGGGTACGTGACCACTGGATGAGACACGCTCGACGTGCCATCAGTGGACCTTCCACTGGAAAAGCCAAGGCCTGGCTTAAACTCTCTAGGTTGGAACTGAGTGTTTTAACTGCCATATTAACGGGGCACTGTCGCCTCAGGAAACATCTAAATAAATTAGGATTGGTTGAGGATCCTTCATGTAGGCTATATGAAGAAGATATAGAATCAATGGAACATGTTATCTGTGAGTGCCCAGCTGGGGACAGAGTCAGGATGGAAGAACTTGGATCTTGCAAACTGAAGCTAACTGAGCTTAGTAAGCTCTCACCCACGAAACTCGTATCCTTTACGAGAAGGATGGAGCTGGTGGATGAAATTTAGGACTGAGTGCCACAATAGACCACAGGGTCGCTGTGGCCAGGCAGCTAGGCAGCCCTCACTCAAAGATAATATCTTAATAATATAAACAACTTGGCTGCTGAACTGAAGTGTTTGTCTGGAACGGTGTTCAGAAGAAGAATTCAAGATCTACTGCGGGAGGAGGCCTTTTCTTCAGTTGAAGAATTCATTTTTCATTTGCATATTTCGTCATAGGAGTATGACAGTGTTAATATTGCCGAAATATGCACCCGCAAACTCAACATCTTTCTAGAAGTTCCAGTTTATTGAGTGCATTCCTTGCAGATCTAGTATTCTGATGCACAATTGATTTGTTGCCTATGATGGTATTTGCTGGAAAATTTAAATATTCTACAATGAAAGAATAGCGCAAACAACGACTTTGCAGCTTCTGAACCAAGGATTGATATGCCTTTGTAGCAAGAGTAGAATACATAAAACTGCAATTGTAAAAAGGGCTAAGCATCACACTGCCACCAAACCTCTACTTCACTGCACTAGACAACGATTAACTGATTAGAGCTATGCATTATTCTAAATATTAAGTAGGCTTTATGTGGCCACTGCGACCCAGTGGTCTATTGTGGCACATTCTATCCTAAATTTCATCAACGAGCTCCATCCTTCTCGTAAAGGATACGAGTTTCGTGGGTGAGAGCTTAATAAACTCAGGCAGCTTCAGTTTTCAAGATCCAAGTTCTTCCATCCTGACCCTGTCCCCAGCTGGGCACTCGCACATAACATGTTGCATTGATTCTATATCTTCTTCACATAGCCTACATGAAGGATTCTCAATCAATCCTAATTTATTTAGGTGTTTCCTGAGGCGACAGTGCCCCGCTAGTATGGCAGTTAAAACACTCAGTTCCAACCTAGAGAGTTTAGGCCAGGCCTTGGCTTTTCCACTGGAAGGTCCACTAATGGCACGTCGAGCGTGTCTGAGGCTCATCCAATGCTCACGTCATTGTTTTCCATCCTTGCAGTTTCCAGGTGAATTCCGAGCTTAGAATCTACAAGATACTAAGAGTGGATTGAATATCTTCGAAGCATCTAGGAAAATTCTTTACGCTGAATCATTTGCACATCGTTTGAAGATGACGGAAAATTATTATACAGTGTGTTCCAACGAAAATTTGACCCCCCCTATAACTCCGAAATGAGTAATATTAGCGAAAAACACCAAGACACGTCGATTTTTGTTTCGAGGGGGAGCATTTTTCGAAATAATTCGAAACTTCTCAGATCAACCCCCTACCCCCAGCAACCCTAACTTTGAAATTCATCATAGGGAATAAGGGTCGAGTGGCACCTTACTGAAAAGGTCTGTCAATTCTCCACCTTGATTTGTCATTTTTAGAATTTTAAATTAACATACAGGGTGTCCCAACCAAGGGTGAAGTTGAATTCCTGGAAATCCCAAATACTAAATGAAATAGATTTATTTTGGCATAATGCAAGCGCAGGTTTATGCTCGGTCTAGAAAAACGACCTACACTTGTGAATTTGGAGTTGGTGCAATCAACCCCCTATTTCCAGCATCCCCAACTCAAAAATCATTCGATCGATAATAGGTCAAGTGGCACCTCGTTGGAAAGGTACTGCAATTTTCTCTTCGAATTTGGTATTTTCGAAATTCAGAATCATCATACAGGGTGTCCCGAAGCAGGAACATTGAAAATCCAAATAACTTTTGAAACTGGTTCATTTCGGTATACGAGAACATGTTTGATCCGAGAATAGGACTTTCTTGTGTGGTTATAGAATTTTTGCAATCAACCCCTTCCATTCAGCATTCCCAACTTGAAAATCATACAAATAATTCAAGTGGCATATCTGCAGAAAGGTTTTTGAATTCCAGAATGATTAAAGCATTTCATTCAGTTCGGCTCTCCATACAGGATGTCGCTTTCGAAAAATTCAATATCGTCATTTGAAATTATCAACTAAAATTAATTCGAAACTGTTAAAAGTATTGGGGTACGATGTGTTGAGCATCAATTACGAAGAAATAAAGCTGATTTCTGCATTGAAAATGTTCACATTTTTTCATTTCCATCTGGCGTGCAGTCATCTGTTATTTCTCATTTTGCAATGAAATATTATTATTATTCAGATCAGTTCCTCATTATTGTTGTTGTTCGTCAGTTGAAATTAATCTGAAAATGGTTTATTCCACTGAGGAAAGGGTCGAAATTGTATCGACGTATTTTCGAAATAACAGTTGTGCCAAAGAAACGGCAAGGATATTCGATAGGAACCATCCTGAAAGAGAAAGGGGAGTCAGTCACCAGTACGTTAAATATTTGGTTGACAAATTCCTAGCTACGGGTTTGGTGGCAAACAAAAAACATGAAGTGGCATGTCCTGTCAGAAATGAGGCAACGGAAGTGGCAGTAGTGGGTCATCTACAAATGGAGAATACTACTTCGATCAGAAAACTATCTCGTCTGACTGGTGTATCAGCTACAACTGTCCATAGAATCGTGAAACATCACAAATTTCACCCTACAAGGTAAAATTAGTGCATGAAATAAACGAAGATGATCCAGATCGTCGTTTACAGTTTTGTGAAAATCTAAGTGAAAACCTAAACGCTAATCCAAATTTTCTGAATAACATCTGTTTTTCTGATGAAAGCACCTTTATGCTCAGTGGTGAAGTGAATAGACATAATTGTCGATATTGGGACACACAGAATCCTCATTGGTTTAGAGAGGCCCACACGCAAAGGCCTCAGAAGTTGAACGTTTGGGCAGGAATTTTTGGCAATCATCTAGTTGGGCCTTTCTTTATTGAGGGTAATCTGAATGGAAATGGCTACCTACAGTTGTTAGAGGAACACATACATCCTAGATTGACAGAAATTTTACAGAACGATCCAACTCTTTCTGAGGACGAAATGCGTTTTCAACAAGACGGTGCTCCTCCGCATTATGATGCTCGGGTGCGCCAATATTTAGACGAAAATTTCCCAGGAAGGTGGATTGGTAGAAGAGGACCTGTTGAGTGGCCAGCCAGGTCACCAGATTTAAATCCTAGATTTTTTTTTTGTGGGGCCATCTAAAATCTAAAGTTTATGCCACAAGACCAGAAAACCTGGAGGAGCTGCGGATGAGGATTATCACAGAATGCCGACTTTTGACTCCTGAAGTTTTCGCTAATGTGAGAAGAGAGTTCGAAAATCATCTGTATAACTGTATGGAGGTGGGCGGAGGTCATTTTGAACAATTGTTGTAATAATCAAGTTAGTTTTTGTTTTCAATTGAATACAAGTTCAATAAATCTCGTTTTCCTGTTTAGATGAGCATCCAATCAGTTTCTCCATCATCCCTCATCCTGATCCTCACGCCAGAAAACCTCGATTGCCAAACTGAAACCAATGCCTCAGTGATTCAGAAAATAGAAAAATCTTTCTGGAACTTTGCCACTCAACCTGTAATCACTTGTATGATTTTTGAGTTGGGGATGCTGAATGGAAGAGATTGATTGCAAAATTCCATATTCACGCAAGAGAGTCTTATTCTCGAATCAAACATAAACATGTTCTCGTATTATACCGAAATGAACCAGTTTCAAAAAGTTATTTGGGTTTTCAGTGTTCCTGCTCCGGGACACCCTGTATGCTGATTCTGAATTTCGAAAATACCAAATTCGAAGAGAAAATTGAAATACCTTTCCAACGAGGTGCCACTTGACCTATTTTCGATCGAATGATTTTTGAGTTGGGGATGCTGGAAATAGGGGGTTGATTGCACCAACTCCAAATTCACAAGTGTAGGTCGTTTTTCTAGACCGAGCATAAACCTGCGCGTGCATTATGCCAAAATAAATCGATTTCATTTAGTATTTGGGATTTGCAGGAATTCAACTTTACCCTCGGTTGGGACACCCTGTATGTTAATTTAAAATTCTAAAAATGACAAATCAGAATGGAGAATTGACAGACCTTTACAGTAAGGTGCCACTCGACCCTTATTCCCTATGATGAATTTCGAAATTAGGGTTGCTGGGGGTAGGGGGTTGATCTGACAAGTTTCGAATGAAATGCTCCCCCTCGAAACAAAAATCGACGTGTCTTGGTGTTTTTCGCTAATGTTACTCATTTCGGAGTTTTAGGGGGGGTCAAATTTTCGTTGGAACACACTGTATATAAAATTGCCTGTAAATATTTATCTCAATATTTCCCAACCTGCTGAACAAAAATGTCTGAATTTACCATTCTAAACCAGCCATAATATTACTGAGAGTATTGTTTATCCCACTTCATTACAAAGCGTTCTTTTTCTCTTTTCGCATATCTTGTGAGAATAACACCCACAAAGATATATCTATGGATCAGTTCAATTCATTATTCCTACATTTTCCAGATATGCCATTCGGCCAAATGCCAGTTCTAGAGCACAACGGAAAGAAAGCCCATCAAAGTCTCGCTATTTGCAAATATTTGGCCAAGCAAGTGAAACTAGTCGGAAACGACGACTGGGAAGATCTAGAAATCGATGCTGCTGCTTTTACCGTTAACGATCTTCGTCAATGTAAGTCACAAATTATTTCAAAATGAGCACGAAAGTGTAAAATCGAAATTTGAAATTTTGCTTATATATGGTAATTCGTGTTCAAATTGTATTGTATATTGTTATTTTGCAGTACAAAACGGAAGTGGCCTGCTTCCATCTAAACAGCAGATTGGCCCATAAAGAGCTTAAAGTATAATTCAACGATAGTCTTCTCCGTCATAATCCACACCCGAAATACTTAGGGGTTACACTCGATCGAACCCTATCATTCAAAAAACACCTGACAAAAACTGCCGCTAAACTGAAGACGAGAAACAACATCCTCCAAAAGCTATGCGGCACCACATGGGGTTCCTCTGCGGATACCCCTGAATCACTGCCTTGGGTCTCGTATATTCCGTAGCAGAATACTGTGCCCAGGTATGGTTGAACAGCCAACATTTGGTGGTGGTCGATGTCCAACTTAACCAATCAATGCGACTAATACATGGCGTAATCAGAACGACTCCATGTTACTGGCTTCCCGTCCTGAGTCACATCCCCCCTCCAAAAATACGAAGATCCACGGCACTCCTCAGAGAGTACAACAAAGTACTGGATAATTCACTGCTCCCAATTAATGAGGACATAGAAGACGCTCGGCGAAACTAGGCAATCCTCCATCGACACGGCCGTGGATCTGAAAGACAGCGACTTTCGTCCATCGGAAGCATGGAGGGAGGAATGGCTCCAAGCCATATCTCCTGAATTGCGGAACATGCCCTGCATAACAACCCCTCCAACAGGGCTTGAGCTGCCCCGCAAGACATGGACTACACTCAATCGAATAAGGACCAACCATGGTAGATGCGCTGCAACCTTCCACAAATGGAACATGAGACCATCACCACAATGCGACTGCGGAGCTGACAGGCAGACAATTCGCCATATTGTCCAAGACTGACCTCGTAGAGGCTACAGAGGCCATCCGGAGGACTTTCTCTTTGCGACACCAGGATCAACCGATTATATTAACAATACTTTAGACTTGGAGTTGTAGCACTAATTTTGTTCATAATTTTTTTTTGTCTTAACATTTTGTTTGTCATGTAAAATTTATTTTATACTCATTAGATGTGCCATACGATAAATAAATAAATAAATTTTGCAGTTATTGCGAGATACCACTACGAAACTGACGAAAAAGAGAAAGAGAAAAACAAGGGCATCCTTTTCAATGAAAAGTTACCATACTACTTGGAACGTCTTGATAATATTGCTAAAGAGAATAATGGCCATTTAGCAGTGGGACGTGTAAGTATCGGGGTTTCCCAAGAATATTTCTATCGTCTTTCGTATGCCGGGTAGTTTTACTATCTCCTAATTCTACTCAGTTTCTAAGAAAAGTTAGATGATCGATTTAAGTATTGTTGCCATGAATATACATTCTGTCAAAGAAGTTCGGGAAGTGATTATTATCTGCTTAAAACGATTGTCAAAATTTTTGTTGGTACAACTATTTTTTATACCGACGCGGAGTTAGAACGTGATCCGTCATTTAGTTTGTTTACAGTGCTCGATTTTGTCGGTTCTCACAAGTGTGTTTTGCTTACAATGGCTTAAAATATCGAACATAGAGTTTCGTGTGCCGAATCGCTGAAAATGTTACAGAAGGTGAATCGATTTCATCAAAAAACACTTGCATATGAGTGGTACAGTGCATTCAACACGGGCAATGTTGTGGTGGGAGATTTGCCTCTCTATGGTCGGCCGTCAACATCTTTAACTGAAGTTGACATCGATAAAATGAAGGAAATGGTAATAGAAAATCGTCATTTAACTTTCTGTGCCTCATGAATCAATTCGTATCATTTCAAACGATTGTTTGGGCATGAAACGCGTTGCCGCTCGACTAGTTCCAAACGACCTGAATGTTCTTCGAAAATTGAATCGCATAAAGGTTATTGAAGACATTCTAGAACGAGTCACTTCCGATCCCACATCTATAAAACGCATTTTAACTGGTGATGAGACATGGGTTTATGAGTTTGACATGCAAACCAGTCAACAAGCTTCAAAATGGCGCCTTCCAATTGAAACGAAACCGAAATTTTTTTATTTATTTATCATGCTGAAGTATAATTACATACATGATTAAACGGGAAACCTCCATTGTAGCAAAAAGTATATTCAATTATATACTCAACAAATTAAGACATTCGACACTACCATTCAGGAACCTGTACAGAAAGCACAAATTGAATACCTGACGTCTGTGCGCTAAGTAATCGAGATTGAACATCTTTCTCACCAGATCGAGATCAAGGTTCGGAGACCAAAAGAGAGATCTAAATGCCAAGTGACGAAGAAACCTCCTCTGAATCTTTTCAAAAAATCGATGTCTCCCAAGTACAAAGGAAACCAAATAACAGAGCCGTACTCCAATATAGATCGCGTAAGTGAACAGTAGAGCAACTTCAAGGTGTCTGGAGAGAACTCTCTGGAGTGATGTAGGACAAAACCCAGCTGTTTTAGAGCTTTCAAAGATGATGACAAGATATGTTCCTTGAAATCTAATGTGATACCCAAATCTTGAACATAGGCCACTCGTTTAATATTATTGCTCCCAAGTTTGTAGTTGTAATAGTTTCGCGTTCTAGATTTGTGAAATCTAATTAGCTTGCACGATATTTAACTTAAGAACATTAATTTCCACCCACAAAAGGAAACTATCAATTTGAGACTGCAAGTTCATAGAATCATGGGAATGCTTCACAACTGAGTACAACTTGACATCGTCCGCAAATGAAAGGAATCTAGTGGAAATAAACTCCTTTATATCATTGATAAAGATATTAAATAAGAGAGGGCCGAGAAGTGATACCTGATGTTACACGTATTTCTCTGGAATAGAAGTTTTTATATTTTACAATCTGTACCCTATCAAACAAGAAGCTACCCAGCCATGAGAGTAAAGGACCAGTTATGCCTATGGCCTCTAATTTACTCATCAATATATTAAGGTTCACCGTATCGAATCCTTTTGAAAAGTCAGTATATATGCAGTCCAGCTGAAATCAAGATTCAAAGCAATCAATTATGTCCTTTGTGTAAAGCGCTAGGTTGGTAATGGTTGAGCGACCCTTTCGAAACCCGTGTTGCTCGTTTATAATGATGGAACAACACTTCCATGAGAGATAACTACAAACCAAACAGTCCAAAATTTTAGGTATGGCAGATAGCAAAGAAATGCCTCTGTAATTCGAAATGAGCGATCCTCAGCCACTTTTGAACAACGGGATCACGAAACTACGCTTCCAAACACGGGAAACACACCCTGACTCAATGAAAGATTGTACAAATTACTAAGAGGAGAAGCTAGTACAAAGGCACATCGCTTCAGAACAAAGAATGGTATACCATCACACCCAGTCGAGAATCCCGGTTTCAAGTTGTCGGTAACCTTCGAAATTTCACGTAGTGAAACTTGGCAGCCATCTCCATTAACTGAAAATCATAATCAATCTTATTGGGTACCACTATCCTCGCTGTAGACTTCTGAGAAGAAATCCGCGAATAAGTCGACTACCGCTTCTCCATCTTTACAGGTTATTCCATTGTACTCCATAACACTCGGAAGCTCCATTGAATTCTTTTTAGAATTTACAAATTTTCAAAATGAGGGTCAGAGTGGATCCTGCGCTCCATACTATTGAAATAATCCCAATAAAGCTGCCTCGAGAGTGATTTACAGCTAGAGCGCAGCATGGTCAAGTAATTGTAGTCCTCATCCCTGCCAGACCTCCTGAATCTACGGTGAGCTCTTTTTTGCTACCAATCATTTTTACTAACTCTCCAGAAAACCCAGTGGGATGCTTCCTGCTGCTCCTAAAAACTGTAGGTATAAAGAGATCAATTCCTAACCTATCATAAAATCTGGCAACGGCAAGGTTGATATCATCAGAATCGACATACCAATCACGAGCAGACAAATACTCATTGAGGCCAACGTAATTGCCCTTAGCAAAATCAAAAGTTACATCGCAGAACGTTAAGTCTCTTCAACAGATACTGGAATGGTCAGATCAAACTCAAGAGCTGTATGATGAATGCTATTAACTTGAAAGAAATCCTCGGCTGGACGTACCTGAAAAGTGCTATTGTGCGCGAAAACTTGATCTAAATATTCATCACGGCTATTGCTAATCTTACAATTTTGAGATAAGTTGACAAATCACTGTCTCTAAAAGTAGATGCCGAACTCCCCTCATCGCACAAAACGAACTCATCATCACGCCACTCATTTCCCGGAGCATTGTACGCGCCACAGACAAACATTTCCAGATTGGGATATGCCAGGGAAACTTCTTCTACAGCATACCCGTGTGCAGAGTATACGTCCTCAGCAGACCCAGGGAGTATGTAAACACTCCCAACCACAAATTCATAAGTATTGTAGGTAACTAGAAGGAACAACTGTACCACGTTTCTAATTGAGTGATCAATCACAGACCCAGAGAATGATTAAGGAAAACGTTGACATGGCTAATCACTTCAATGATTATTTTTCAAATGTGGGTTCGAGCTTGGCTGAAAGGGTTCCATTTGGTTTGCCGCCGGTTATTCCAAGTAAAAGTAAACCAAATATTCGAAATTCAATGTTCTTGAAACCGACGAATAGTTCTGAAATAGAAAAAATAATTAATAGTCTCAAAAACAGAAAGGCTCCTGGATGTGATGGTCTGACGGCAGAGGTCTTGAAAGAAGTGGCTCAAATCATATCGGAACCATTATGTCATGTTATCAATAAAATAATAGAAACCGCTGAATGCCCGCCTCAGTTCAAGCTCGCTGTCGTACGACCGTTATATAAAGGAGTGCGAACTGAATTTTCTAACTATAGACCAATCTCGGTTATGTCTAATTTGGCAAAAATTGTTGAGGTTATAAAAAAACGATTAGGGGAATTTCTGGACAAATTTAACATCATCTTTTCAAATCAGTATGGCTTTCGAGAAAATAAATCCACCACAAGATGCACTTTCAAGTATAACTTCAAAAATATATAAGGGTCTGGATAACCGTAGAAAGATTATGTGTGTTTTTTTGGATCTCGCTAAGGCCTTTGACACCGTCTACCACAAAAAATTATTTGAAGCCTTGGATGACATTAGAATAAGGGGGAATGTTCTACGCCTTTTCGAGAGTTACTTGAATGAGAGAAAGCAGATTGTTAGATTGAACGGAGAAATGAGTGATGAAAAAATGATTAAATTTGGTGTACCACAGGGCAGCGTGCTAGGCCCAGTACTTTTTTTGATATATATTAATAGCTTGCTTCAGCTGAATCTGAATGGGACTATAGTCAGTTTTGCAGACGATTCCACTTTAATAGTTGAGGGTGATAGTTGGGATGAAACAAAGGAAAAGGCGGAAGAGGATATGAGGGTTATAGAAAGATGGATGAATGCAAAGCTGCTTACAATCAATTTTGATAAGACTAAATTCTTACCTTTTTCATGCTACATCCGCAATATGCCATCTTTTAGAACTTTAGATGTTTCTGAAGAAAGTAGGCCAAGCTGTCACTTATAAGTGTTCGGGAATTGTTTTTGATAGCCATCAACGTTGGGACCATCATATTTGTACCGTAGTTGCAACTCTTCGCGGTTTGCTGTACAGATTCAAATACCTCAAAAATGTTCTCGATCAAAAAGCTTTGATAAAGATTTACTACGGATTTGTACACTCTAGATTATGCTATGGTTACTGAACTGGGTAGCTGCAAGGGCTGAGCATATAGCTTGTATCGAGGTTCTACAAAAAAAGTTTCTAAAAATCATCTTCAATAAGGAAAATACTTACCCTACTTCACGTCTGTATGATGAAGTTCGGATCTTGGATATTCGTCAAATGTATAATACATTTGTATCAGAATGCATACTTACTGGAGGAGTTTCATCATACCTATAATACCAGATGGGAACATAAATTTTATGTGAGTCCTCGTGCAGATAAAGCCATGGGACAGTTAAATTTTTCTTTCTTGGGGCCTAGACTGTATAATGCTTTGGCATTGTCAATAAGAAATGTTACTGACATGAGGAAGTTTAAATTTGAGCTGAAGAAGATTATCCTTTGTAATGGTAGGGATAAAATTCATGACATGATAGAATTGAGAAATTAATATATTTTTTGTTGAATCTGAGTTTTTCTGTTTGAGTTTTGTTTTCACTCTTTATTTTGTTTAGCGGATCAGTGTCGGTGTATTAGCTTTACTCAAGGAAAAAATTAGATTAGTACACTGCAGACAGTCATATGACTTTGCAGTTTTATGTTTATTTTCTGAGTTTATTGTCAACAACCTGGTTTTTACAACTTATGTACACACAAAATTGTATAGGAAAATGAACAATATTATCATTATTATTATTAGAAGGGTTCACAAGAATAGCGAGACCACCCCCACCGAGTTTTTCACTAGTCTCCCCGCATCTGTCGAGTCGAAAGACGTTGTATTTGGAAGAACATTACTCCTAATCGAGAATGTCTCCATTCAACCAAGTCTCAGTCAGAACAACAATATCATATGAGCATTGTTCGAGCCACAAGTATAATTCCCTGAGTTTGCTCCTCATACCTCCCACATTCTGGTTGTTGACTGTTTTCTTTGGTTATCGTGGTGTTGTTCACTCGGAATATTTTATATATATATATATATATATATATATATATATATATATATATATATATATATATATATATATATATATATATATATATATATATATATATATATATATATATATACGACTGATGTCGTTCCGTTCATGTTTTGATGATTAGATTATTTGTTGGCGTAAATGTATTATTTCGGAAGGATCTTTTTGAAGGTGATCCAATAAATTTGGATGAAAAATAAATATTTTGTGTCCCATTGACCAATTTTTTTTTGACAGAATGTAAATGATTAAAGTTGTTGCAATTTGTATGTGGATCGTTTACCTGAAGTGTTTAATTTCATTAATAAGCATGTAATTGTTTTCAGCTCACATGGGCGGATTTGTACTTTGTGAGCCTCTTGGATTATTTGAACCATATGGCTCAAACTGATATTATCGCTAACCATCATAATTTGATTGCTGTGAAGAACAATGTTCTTGGTTTACCAACTATCAAGGAATGGATTGAAAAACGTCCAAAAACTTCAGTTTGAAAGTATTTAATGAATAATTGTATTATTTTTCAATATCAAATATAAATTTTATTCATTTGGTAAAATTTCATTTTTCGTATTACATTTTCAAGCTGATATTAGGCCTTGCCCCTCTTCATCTTGTGATAAGAAGAGTGGCTAGAATGGCTTTCTTCAGATTCCATCATCTTTCCTGTAATGAAGCGGGGACAATGAAGTGCTGAGTATGAGGTCGGACATAGCAACACCTAAAACCAACATAGAGAGGCCATTCCAGATCATTATTCCCGATAGACAGGAATGGATCAGCTCTAAGGACCGTCTACTTGAGGGTCCCTGTTGGTATACGGATGCTCAAAGACTGCGAAAGGTGTTGGAGCTGGTGTCTACGGTCGAGGTGCCGCCAAGGAACAGTCGATCTGTCTTGGTGGGCATACGACTGTCTTTCAAGCAGAAATATTCGCCATTGACCACTGTGCTAACCTCTTGCTTGCGGGAGGATTAACCAATAGGTCAATTAAAATCCTCACCGATAGCCAAGCTGCACTGAAAGCATTGGCATCCGATACCTGTACTTCACTTATGGTGCAGGAATGTCGCTCTACCCTTACCAAACTAGGAGAGCGGAGCAGGCTCCGTCTAATATGGGTTCCTGGCCGCTCGGGCATTGAGGGGAATGAGAAGGCGGACTCATTGGCCGCTCGAGGGACTAACCTGGAGTTCATAGGACCGGAGCCTAAGCTTGGAATTCCCCTGGAAACTTCAAGGATGGAAAACAACCGATGGCTGGACTTGAGGGTACGTGAGTATTGGATGAGCCTCCCAGGACACGCTCGACGTGCCATCAGTGAACCTTCCACTACAACGGCCAAGGCCTGGCTTAAACTCTCTAGGTTAGAACTGAGAGTTTTAACTGCCATATTAACGGGGCACTGTCGCCTCAGGAAACACCTAAATAAATTAGGATTGGTTGAGAATCCTTCATGTAGGCTATGTGAAAAAGATACAGAATCAATGGAACATGTTATGTGCGAGTGCCCAGCAGGGGACAGGGTCAGGATGGAAGAACTTGGATCTTGCAAACTGAAGCGGGCTGAGCTTATTAAGCTCTCACCCACCAAACTCGTATCCTTTACGAGTAGGATGGAGCTCGTGGATGAAATTTAGGACAGAGTGTGCCACAATAAACCACTGGTTCACAGTGGCCAGGCTGCCAGGCAGCTCTCACTCATAATAATAATATCTATCTATCTACATTTTCAAGGAGTTCTGTAAAATACTGGGACACATCAGTGCAACCGCCAAGTCTAGTACTGAATTGTAAGTGGCCAAATTTCATCTAGCGATATTTCTAAATAACTTACTATTATATCTTAAAGTAGACAATTTATCACCACCAAGTGATTGGTCACTGATTGATCATCAAAATTCAAATATATCGGAAAATAAGAAAGGTCCTATTGTTCAAAGTTCAGTCTTGATTTTTTTGCAGTTAACGTCGACAAATCTAATTTCAATCAATCCATTTATTTGTTCCATATAAACAATAAATTGTCGTAGAACACGTCACTATAAATAAGTATATAAGCACAAAAATAAGACAGTATAAATCATGACAGATAGCACAAAATAAGACAATCAGTGTAAAAATATTATATACAGTATATGACAAGACAGGCAGCATAAAAACATGATACGACTACAAAAATATGACAGGTAGTGTAAAAGTAGGACATACAGCATAAAAACAGGAATCAACTCAGACTAATGCTATCTGCAAAATACTCCTGGAGTGTGTAATATGGTTTGTACCTAAGGTACGTATTCAATTTTTTACTCAGTTTATTTCGTGACCACTTTCGCGCTTCCCGTGGAATATGATTGTAAATTTTCACATAGGTGTAGGTAGCATTGTTCAGCAGGTAAGTATATTTGAATTTCGATATCTTCAGATCATCTTTTGCTCTTGTGTTATAACAATGTTCACCCTCGGCATCCTCAAATCAATCCCTATTGTTTATTACAAACATAACTGCCTCATAAACATATAGGCTCACAACCGTTAGTATGGATCTTTCTGCAAAGTGAGTCCTGCAAGATTTTGTTCTACTGAGCCTGAAGACTCCGCGAATGCATCTTTTCTGCAACAAAAGTAGCCTCAAGATATCAGTGGAATTCCCTCATATAGCTATCCCGTACCTCAGCCTACTATCAACATCCATTGTATGCCATAAATGCTGTGGATATATTTACCAGTTCAGCGACCGTTTTTAACGCATAAACATATCTGGCCATCAGCACCAGGGTCGTCCGCAAACTGGAACATGAATTCAGGCGTACAATCATTTGCATAAATCAGGTAGAGCAACGGACCCAAAACCGATCCCTGCGGCACCCCCCTAACAACACTCAATGTTGCTGATTCAACCGTCTTTCTAGTTGATGGCTCTTGTTCAACCACATATTGCGACCTTCCTGAGAGATAAGACCGGAGTAAATCCAGGGGCCTACCTCTAATCCCATCTGAATACAGTTTCTCAGCCAGTCTGTCATGGTCTACGCTGTCAAAGGCGTTTTTGAGATCTACACACATCAGTGCTATTATTTTACCAGCGTTCAAATAGAACAGTATCTTGGTAATGGCTTGATATACGGCTCGTGTCGCAGTTTTACCCTTTTCTAAAGCCATTCTGGTATTCTGAAAGTACCTTGTAAGTCTTCAAGAAGTCTACAATTCTGTTATAAATGGCTTTTTCAAATATCTTGCTTATGTTGCTGAGTATAGATATGGGTCTGTAATTTTCTATTTGCTGTTTGTTCCCCTTCTTGTACACCGCTCTAACCTTCGCCATTCTAAGTTTCTCAGGATATACACCACTTTCAAATGTGGCATTTATTAGATAGGTCAAAACAGGGGAGATCTCATCCGTTACAGACTTGATCAGTTGAACAGGAATTCCATCTGGTCCCCCAGACTTTGTATGCTTCAAAGACTTGATTATAGTGATTATACCTTTGATCTCATCAGAGTTCACAGAGAAGAGCACAAGGGTAAATTCGAGATTGTTCCCGACTGGAACTTCGCTCCTTAAAATTATCATCACTTTGCGATGACTGAAAATTCATTTATATTATTCAGTACTTCTCGATAATCCTGCGTTCCCCCTTTCACTTCTTCCAAAATAGAGACTCTTCTTAATCTTATTGCTGTGTCTTCTTATTAGATCCCATGTTGCCAAATTTTTATTTTTAAATTGTAAAATGCATTCTTTTGGCCTGCCAAATTTAATTATTGAACAATAATTATTTATTATTTTAATGAAGCAGCTTTCACTAAATTGATATTTATTAATTAGCCCAAACATGGTGCTCCACTCGCTCGCAACGACGACATGTTTCCAACGGCAGTGCGGATAATGCCCAATCTATTTGTTATTTATAATGGAAATCTTATGTAATTTCCTATTGTGTTATTATAACAAATTTAGTCCAATAAAAACTCATACCCTCAGTATTTGTTTCAGTAAACCTTTTGCAACGATAATATTTACTCTTCAACCAATTTGGTTTTTGAAAAATCCTGAAACACTATTTTTTTTCCTTTGTAAACAAAACCTTAAACAATTTAATGTTACGATGCTAATATGAACATCATAAATCAGCTGAACTAAATTTCAAGTAGATGTCCCTTCTAATTTGTTTTTTGATGGTCCTACAAGTTCTTCCTATGCACCTTGAAACGTTAACTGATTTGCGATAATAATCAACATAATCCATACCTACTGAGACTTTTCATTTTATAAGATTAATTTCAAATAACACTTGCAAAATTAGGAATATTGAACTAAGAATTTTGATTATTTGCCAATTTCTTGTATATCTATTATAATTCCATTAATTTATTACTCATGTGTTTCCATATATAAGTAAATCCTATAAAAAATGGCTTAATCTCAAAACAGTCTTTCCACCATAAATATCTCATGTAAAACTGAGTCATTTATTCTATTTATCTTTATTGCTAAAATAAAAATGACAAACAATCGTAGAGCTTCATAATCAAATAATAATAATCTAACATTTCAATTGTTAATGACTCTAAACATTGTAAGTACCAATAAAGTATTTCCAATAGTAGTGGGTTTGCGAAGTTATTATATTTATTATAGAAATTACATGTCCAATATCGATACTGTCACTATAGTGACTATGTTAGTAGGTTTATATAACAATTTATGACAAAGTTGTTGAATAGATGCTAACTATAATAATGGACTTGGATTCACATGTTGTTTTGCTGTAGACAGTCTACATTTTCAGACAATTATGAACTATACATATAGACAAAAGACTTAAATTGGAAAATATTTGTTTTAGAAGTTCATATTATAGAAGTTATGAATAAGGGTATGCAGAAAATTACTTCAACTCAGAAAATGCAATTTTTCAAAGCGGAGAAATATGGGTTTTCAAATAATTGATTTTTTTAAATCAAGTGGTCCTAAGGCTATCAATAATATTGCCAATATTCCTTTGCAGTACTGACGTGCTCGTGATATGTTCCGATATGAACATCAATATTCTTATCATCACTTATTGAGGTAGATATTCTCGTTTGGCTTGGTCGGTGTTTTTTTTCTGAATTTATAAATATTTTCCAATTTCAGATTTACCTCTTCTAGCATTAACATCAACTGTTGAAATGCACGCAATGGACCACAGGAGTAATGACGTAACGACGGCCATTTTGTTGGGAAAGGTCAGTGTCTACTTTCCAAACAAAGTTAGAAGCAGTGTTAATTTCCATAAGGACAATTTCAAATCGTGATTATTTTTTATCCAGGAAGTTCCTGAACATGTGAGTACATTTTATGATTGAATTATGTGATAAATTAAAGAATTTGACAAACAGTAAACTCATTATGTCCTAAAAATATGTAATTTGCCCTCTTTATTGAATTTGTGAGGTTAGGATTTTGGAGTTGCAATAATTGTTTTAATTTATTTTTCATTCTAGATTCGAATATGGTTATGTGTTTTGCACCTGATTGTAAGCACTATAGCGAAAGAGATAGATGCCGGTTTTTTGTATTTCCAAGTGACGAAGTTGAGAGGAAGAGATGGATAGCCCTACTGAGGTGAATGGATATGGTGGAAGGAAAATGAATCATATTTTAATATCATTTCAATTTTAGGCGTGAAGATAAACAACCGTCTCGTTATTCCTTAGTTTGTTCATGTCATTTAATTGATAAGGACAGGAACAATGGACCAACCCTTTTTGAGCACAATAAAACGAAATGTTTCAGTGATTTGTCTTCAGCAAGTGGACCAAAAGCTAAGAAGTCCAAGTAAGTCAACTCAAAGTTAATAATGCCTCTTTTTTTACCTAGTTACTTTTTAGTATTCAAATACTAGAAGATGAATTATCTATGCCCTCTACTTCTCATGCAAGCTCTCATCTTCACGCAGAATTGCCAATAAGCCCCATTCCTTGTTGGGAACGTGGAAATGAAGAAGAGGAAGATGATCTAGCTATTCAGAGGACACTCCAGCAATAAACTTCTCTGCGACCACAGAAGCTGAGAATTACTTTTTGAAAGAAGAAAATGAAAAACTCAGTGAAAAACTGGAGAAATTATCCATAAGTTTTTCATATGCCCATATCCAGGGTAATGATGCATATTCTGTTATACACAGGTATACCAACAGAGGAAATTTTATGAACCTATTTGATTTAATGGATTCATGACCTTTGAATTACTATCAGGGTTGGACAGTTGCAAAACTCTCTAAAATTGATCAATTATTATTAACATTGATGAAATTGAAATTAAACCTTCTCAATGATGATTTAGCTGTTAGATTCAATATTAGTGCTAAAACAGTAGCCAATATTTTTTATACATGGCTGTATGCACTGCATGAAACTATTTTTAAAATATTTATGGAGAAAATCCCTAGCAGAAGTAAAAATAAATTATGTATGCCCTCTTGCTTCAACAATTTTACAAACTGTCGAATTATATTAGATTGTACAGAAGTATATTGCCATCAACCAAGAAATATGGAAAAACAAAAGGCTACATACAGCTCATACAAGCATAGAAATACCTTCAAAGGCTTGGTCGGTGTAGTTCCAAATGGTGTTGTCACTTATTTGAGTAAATTGTATCCTGGTTCAGTGTCTGATAAAAAAATTGTGGAACATTGTGACATCATTGAGCAGTTTGTACCAGGTGATCTGATAATTGCAGACAAGGCATTTCTAATTACAGATTTACTTCCCGAAGGAGTAAATTTAAATGTACCTCCTTTTTTATCAACACCATAATTTACACCTCAGCAAGTGGTACAAACTAGAAGCATTGCAAGAGCAAGAGAATTCATGTGGAACGTGCCATAAGGCGTATTAAATGCTACGAAATTTTGAGTTTGATTCCCCCAAACCTTGTACCACATGCCTCATTTATTTATCAGGTATGTGGTGCTCTGACAAACTTTCAATACCCGTTGATTCGAGAGGTTGAAGAATCATTTAGTATTGAGGAAAACAACTAATAAATTATAAATAAATAAATAATAAAAATTGTAATTTTGAGAGTAGTTATGGTTATATATATATTTTCTTAAGTTGTAAGTAATATAATTTAGTCTATATTCATAGTGTTTCATTCAGCTAGATTATCACAAATATGACTCAAGACAACACAACATTCTTTTCAATTCATGGTATGAAAATGTACAACATGCTTTTTATCACCTCAAAAATCTCAACAATGACTTCTTCAAGGGCATATTGAAAAAGAACTTCAAACAAGGTTTTCTACATTATTGAAGAATTTCTAAGTCACAAATTTTAAAGAAATTCAAACAAAAATGATATCATTTGATCAGTTTTTATTTCCTGATAGAAATTTTACATATTCATTAAAATAAAAGTGTTTAGATGCCATTAAAAATTCTTCTGAAATAGTTTCAAAAACACCAAATATGTAAAACGTATATAATCATCTACAGATCCTAACCTCACTAGTACAATAACTAGGTCTAAATACATATTCTTACGAGCATAAGAATTGGCTATTAGTGAAATTCTTCAATTTATCACATAATTCAATCATAAAATGTACTCACATGTTCAGGAACTTCCTGGATAAAAAATAATCACGATTTGAAATTGTCCTTATGGAAATTAACACTGCTTCTAACTTTGTTTGGAAAGTAGACACTGACCTGCTTCAACAAAATGGCCGTCGTTACGTTACACTCCTGTGATCCATTGCAAAGGCAAACAAATCCTTTGTTAGAATTTGGTGTTGCGACATCTACATTTACTGCCACAGACTAATCTTTTCTCTGTTTACTACCATGCTAACACGAATACAAGCAAAAATCATAAAAGCAATAAATTTATCCGGTGACTAGAGGTGAGTAGCGATTTCGCTAATTGCTACTTTATCGCTGCGACAGGAGAAAGCAGTCGCAGTCTGCTCCGCTCAGAAAAATAGCAGTGATTTTCTGTCGCAGTTTGAGAAAGCGTTCGGCGTTCGGAGCTTTTAGCTCTCGAAGCGTTCACGTATTCTGGGCTATTGACCCGCTCTGCTCCGAAATGTGTAATCGAAAAGTTGAAATGAAACCGAGATAAAGTAGCGGTTAGCTGTGTTTATATTTCATTCAAGAATCTAGGGTTAACAAATACTAAATGGAAACGTGACTCGTGTTGATATAGTCTGGGAAGTCTCTGTAAAGTACGATGTCAATAAATAAATGAAATTATAAAGAGTTGCATGATTTCGTTTGCTGAAACAGCTTATTCAAATCGAACGATTTAAATGATCAATAATTATTGTTTATGTTTATTATTTGAAAAAAAAATCTTTCGAATATTATTATGAAAATTCATTTGAATTATAAAACGAACTAAGACAATGTTGTCAACTTTCGACAATTTAGTTTTAGGAACACGGTTTCGACGCGAAGGTCATTTTCACGTTATAGGTAATTACTTGAAAACAACCTAAGAGTCAAAACATGTTTTTGTTAAAATATATTGTGAAAAGTTGACAAAACTGTCTTGTTTTATTTTATAACTATTATTGTTAACTTGTCATAAAATATCCTACAAGGAGAATTTTGATATCATTTTCGAAAAGAATTGATAGAATAATAACAACATTCAGAATACCATTTTACCAATTACGAGAAAAGTCTTCAATACTAAGTATATATGATGTTTTGAGTTTGAATTATTTGCTTCGTAAAGAAATATAAACGTAACAATCTAACGGACACGAATAAATGAATGATGGAATCGACAAACTGATACGTAGAATTTCTACTACGTATTTCGTCGCTGCTACAAGATGAGCCCGTAATTGCTACATTAAAATCGCAGTTCAGACCCCGATTCAAAGCGCTGGATAGGTGAAGCAAGCTATGGTTAAACTGCTCCACAACATCGCTGCGGCGCGTTCTGTCGCTACTCCAGTAAAATCGCAGATTGGCTACCTCTACCCGTGACAAAGTGCCAGTCGATATTGAGAACGGATGCATTTAAAAACACTGAGTGGGTATAATTTCAGGGTCAGATGAAGTAATTCGAAATTGAAGTGAAAGAAAACGTAGCCCTGCTCTTAGTTTTAAATGTTCGACTTCGATAGTTTAGTAGAACGCACTTGTATTGTTTGCTTGCTTGTTTCCTTTTGCAATGTGCTGGGGAACTCAGCCAATCTACACAAGTTCAATTCTTTTTAATTGGGCCCATTTCTGGATGATTCTTGGATTTTCCAATACCCAATTAAGTTTTACACAATATTTTAAAATAATATTTTCAATGAAATAAAACTAAAGTATTCAGATTTTCACTATATTAACGAGACTATGACCGGTTTCACCACACTGTGGCTTCATCAGATAGATAAATGTGATGAAGCCACAGTGTGGTGAAACCGGTCATAGTCTTGTTAATATAGTGAAAATCCGAATACTTTAGTTTTATTTCATTGAAAATATGTATATCGATTTTCATCAAGTAACGACCTCCTCATTCGAAAAAAAAAAATTAAAATAACTTTCACAAAGTTTGTATTTCACAAACTCAACAACACACGTGGACTCCCTCGACATGACAAATACGTCTTAATGGCACAAGAGCCAAAGCGGAAGTTCACTTATATTGTTGTTATTTCAATGTTCCAAGGTGCAGAGGGGAAGGTTATGTGTATATAACATTTATTATCGCAGTAAGCATAGATGTCACAATTATAACAAACTCATATGACAATGAAATTCCTACAATATTATACATCTTTAATTTACTGATATGTGAATTTGGTAAATTACTATATTCCACCTGGTTACTGTGAAGCAAATTATTTTGGCTGTAGGAAGAGGTGACTCAACATTCATACATGTAAAATTCGTTCTGATTCGATAATTATGATCACGAAATTCGTATATTCCTATATTGATGTGGACTCATTTGTTGAATAATTGTATACGTATATCACTACCATAGTGTTTACAAATAGAATTTGACGCATGCTCAAAAGACCTGACACATGTAATACGTCCTTCAAACTAGTATATCGATTGCTCCCCAATATGGATCGGAGAGCTTTATAAAATAATTACATATGACTTACAAGAAGTGAAAGACGAAATAATGCAAGATTGAAGTGGATGAAAACATATACCTAGTTTTAAAAGTTCGATTTCGTTAGCTCAAAGGAACGCACTCGTATTGGATGATAGTAGATGTAAAGAGGAAGAAATTATGCATAGAACATTTATAAAATTGAGTGAATCACAGGTGAAAATTATTTCGTTTCGTTTCAGCTCAAAGCTGGAGAATTGGTCTTTTACGCCTTCGAATTTATTTCATGAGATTTAGTTTAGACACGTATGTATTCTATATTTATAATAATTAAAAATGAAAAATAGGAATGAAGTAATATTCGATTTTTCAACACTCCTAGTTTATTTATAGGTGTTGATTGTAATGATTATATGCTTAATAGGCATTTATTCGTAAAATGGCTATTCCGCAATTGTCTTGCACTTTCGCGGTATTGCATCATTATTTCAAACCATTTCTGTATTTTTTACTGCATTATACATATGGTGAACATAATTTATCTGAAGAGATCCTTGTGTTTTTTAATTCTTAGCTTTCAAGGAGCCATTCAAATTATAATAAATATATAATACGCCGATTTTAATATTCGCGTAATTCTGAGGAAATTGATTAGCATTTGACAAAATAATAATTGAAATATTGCAAGTGAATGAAGATTTGATATAATTATTTCTATTTTAGTGCCTGCTAATTATATTGAAGGTATTCATTTCAGATTGGTATATTCTAGAGCTGATGGGTAGTGATAAATAAAATGGATAACACCAGAAAAAGATATCAGCCTCCACATTTGAGGAACCGACGCAATACAGAAGGAAATAGGAATAGGAGCCATTCTTCATGTTCAGTAGATGACGGTGAGTGTTCCTTGTTGAATTTGTTTTGAATGTGGAGATAAATAGAAGATGACATTGGGACATTTGAAAATATTGTTAAGTTATACTGTACTATTTCTTATATTTTCTCATTCAACTCCCAAATTTCTGCTTGTCTTTGACATTGCAAAAATTAATAGATTTACGGTTTGTATGATAGACTTACATTGCAGTTAAAGGTAGCAATGAAATTTGTACTATGTATTGTAGAATTTAGTTTTGAAACTATAATGACTAATAATATGCCCTATTATACAGTGTGTTCCAACGAAAATTTGACCCCCCCTATAACTCCGAAATGAGTAACTTTAGCGAAAAACACCAAGACACGTCGATTTTTGTTTCGAGGGGGAGCATTTCATTCGAAACTTGTCAGATCAACCCCTACCCCAGCAACCCTAATTTCGAAATTCATCATAGGGAATAAGGGTCGAGTGGCACTTACTGTAAAGGTCTGTCAATTCTCCATTCTGATTTGTCATTTTAGAATTTTAAATTAACATACAGGGTGTCCCAACCGAGGGTAAAGTTGAATTCCTGCAAATCCCAAATACTAAATGAAATCGATTTATTTTGGCATAATGCACGCGCAGGTTTATGCTCGGTCTAGAAAAACGACCTACACTTGTGAATTTGGAGTTGGTGCAATCAACCCCCTATTTCCAGCATCCCCAACTCAAAAATCATTCGATCGAAAATAGGTCAAGTGGCACCTCGTTGGAAAGGTATTTCAATTTTCTCTTCGAATTTGGTATTTTCGAAATTCAGAATCAGCATACAGGGTGTCCCGGAGCAGGAACACTGAAAACCCAAATAACTTTTGAAACTGGTTCATTTCGGTATAATACGAGAACATGTTTATGTTTGATTCGAGAATAAGACTCTCTTGCGTGAATATGGAATTTTTGCAATCAATCTCTTCCATTCAGCATCCCCAACTCAAAAATCATACAAGTGATTACAGGTTGAGTGGCAAAGTTCCAGAAAGATTTTTCTATTTTCTGAATCACTGAGGCATTGGTTTCAGTTTGGCAATCGAGGTTTTCTGGCGTGAGGATCAGGATGAGGGATGATGGAGAAACTGATTGGATGCTCATCTAAACAGGAAAACGAGATTTATTGAACTTGTATTCAATTGAAAACAAAAACTAACTTGATTATTACAACAATTGTTCAAAATGACCTCCGCCCACCTCCATACAGTTATACAGACAATTTTCGAACTCTCTTCTCACATTAGCGAAAACTTCAGGAGTCAAAAGTCGGCATTCTGTGATAATCCTCATCCGCAGCTCCTCCAGGTTTTCTGGTCTTGTGGCATAAACTTTAGATTTTAGATGGCCCCAAAAAAAAATCTAGGGATTTAAATCTGGTGACCTGGCTGGCCACTCAACAGGTCCTCTTCTACCAATCCACCTTCCTGGGAAATTTTCGTCTAAATATTGGCGCACCCGAGCATCATAATGCGGAGGAGCACCGTCTTGTTGAAAACGCATTTCGTCCTCAGAAAGGGTTGGATCGTTCTGTAAAATTTCTGTCAATCTAGGATGTATGTGTTCCTCTAACAACTGTAGGTAGCCATTTCCATTCAGATTACCCTCAATAAAGAAAGGCCCAACTAGATGATTGCCAAAAATTCCTGCCCAAACGTTCAACTTCTGAGGCCTTTGCGTGTGGGTCTCTCTAAACCAATGAGGATTCTGTGTGTCCCAATATCGACAATTATGTCTATTCACTTCACCACTGAGCATAAAGGTGCTTTCATCAGAAAAACAGATGTTATTCAGAAAATTTGGATTAGCGTTTAGGTTTTCACTTAGATTTTCACAAAACTGTAAACGACGATCTGGATCATCTTCGTTTATTTCATGCACTAATTTTACCTTGTAGGGGTGAAATTTGTGATGTTTCACGATTCTATGGACAGTTGTAGCTGATACACCAGTCAGACGAGATAGTTTTCTGATTGAAGTAGTATTCTCCATTTGTAGATGACCCACTACTGCCACTTCCGTTGCCTCATTTCTGACAGGACATGCCACTTCATGTTTTTTGTTTGCCACCGAACCCGTAGCTAGGAATTTGTCAACCAAATATTTAACGTACTGGTGACTGACTCCTTTCTCTTTCAGGATGGTTCCTATCGAATATCCTTGCCGTTTCTTTGGCACAACTGTTATTTCGAAAATACGTCGATACAATTTCGACCCTTTCCTCAGTGGAATAAACCATTTTCAGATTAATTTCAACTGACGAACAACAACAATAATGAGGAACTGATCTGAATAATAATAATATTTCATTGCAAAATGAGAAATAACAGATGACTGCACGCCATATGGAAATGAAAAAATGTGAACATTTTCAATGCAGAAATCAGCTTTATTTCTTCGTAATTGATGCTCAACACATCGTACCCCAATACTTTTAACAGTTTCGAATTAATTTTAGTTGATAATTTCAAATGACGATATTGAATTTTTCGAAAGCGACATCCTGTATGGAGAGCCGAACTGAATGAAATGCTTTAATCATTCTGGAATTCAAAAACCTTTCTGAAGATATGCCACTTGAATTATTTGTATGATTTTCAAGTTGGGGATGCTGAATGGAAGGGTTGATTGCAAAAATTCTATAACCACACAAGAAAGTCCTATTCTCGGATCAAACATGTTCTCGTATACCGAAATGAACCAGTTTCAAAAAGTTATTTGGATTTTCAATGTTCCTGCTTCGGGACACCCTGTATGATGATTCTGAATTTCGAAAATACCAAATTCGAAGAGAAAATTGCAGTACCTTTCCAACGAGGTGCCACTTGACCTATTATCGATCGAATGATTTTTGAGTTGGGGATGCTGGAAATAGGGGGTTGATTGCACCAACTCCAAATTCACAAGTGTAGGTCGTTTTTCTAGACCGAGCATAAACCTGCGCTTGCATTATGCCAAAATAAATCGATTTCATTTAGTATTTGGGATTTCCAGGAATTCAACTTCACCCTTGGTTGGGACACCCTGTATGTTAATTTAAAATTCTAAAAATGACAAATCAAGGTGGAGAATTGACAGACCTTTTCAGTAAGGTGCCACTCGACCCTTATTCCCTATGATGAATTTCAAAGTTAGGGTTGCTGGGGGTAGGGGGTTGATCTGAGAAGTTTCGAATTATTTCGAAAAATGCTCCCCCTCGAAACAAAAATCGACGTGTCTTGGTGTTTTTCGCTAATGTTACTCATTTCGGAGTTATAGGGGGGGTCAAATTTTCGTTGGAACACACTGTATATTGAATATATTTTATTTTGATGAAAACTCAATGTTCTTACAAAGTTAGTGCTTTTGTTAACTAGGTGAAGCTTATGCAGAAATTTGCAATTTCCTTTTTCTTTAGCATTTTTTGATAGTACCCAGAGAAAAATTGTGAGCTGTGAAAAAATCAAAGTACTAAGTCAATGCAATAGAAAGATACAGTCATTTATGTTGCATTTTGTGACATATTGTGACACTTGCAAGGGAATGAAAAACTTATAGGATTCTTGACAAGAGATTTGACAAGAAGATATCTTACAGTACAATTACAGGAAAAAGTCTGGAAAATGTTAAATTGTGGTTGATATTGACTTTATTTGCCTTGTCTCAGGAAAGTTATCTTAGCTACAGGAAACAATTTGTCATGATTGGAGAAACATTAACCTCATAAAATCGTTGAATGTGGTATACCTCAGGGTACACTTTTAGGTCCATTGCTGTTCCTGCCGTATGTAAATAATTTATTTAGCATAAAAATTGATGAAGAAATAATTAGTTTTGTTGATGATACTGTCATATTTTTTTAAGCTAATACATGGTAAGAACTGTGGCAAAAGGCGAAATTCAATTTCAAGCAGACTATATATTTACTTGCACAAAAGAAACACACTAAATCGAGACCAAACAAAATTTATTATGTTTTATGTTATGTTATGGCAAAGCTGAGTTCAAAATAACTTCAAAAGTTGAGGTATTACAATGCATAACCAATTAAGATGAAACATGCATATAGACAATGTAATAAATAAATTAAGATCAATTCTAAACAAATTCAAGTTTCTTGATAGGTGTGTCAAGAAAATACCTGAAACGAGTCTATCTTGGTATTGCAGAGCCGTATATCCTGTACAGTATTGTGAGCTGGGGACCTTTTGTAGAATGTTAGTACAAGCGACTGAAAAATTATGCAGAAGTGGATTCTTAAAATAATTTTCACTCACCCAACAGAATTACTTTAAGAGTTATCAAATGTCTTCAACCCTCGGCAGCACTACGCAGGTGCTCTTTTGATACATATCTTTAAGAATGAAGAAATATAGCTAAAAAAGGAAACATCATGTGGTGTAAGGGTGGGAAACTTAGCATAAGCCCCCAGAAAACCCTTATGGTACCATTCACCAGGATAAGGAGGATATTCCTTTCTCCCTCGACCCTAGGTGGAGTATTTATTTCAGTTGCGGAGGAAGCAAAATATCTGGGGGTTACGTTGGATAGTAAGCTCACGTGGAATGCGCACCTGGATAAAATAATACATAAGGCTAGGCTTTCCTTATGGGCATGTCAAATGATCTGAGGAAAGAAATGGGGTCTTGTCCCAAAGCAACTTCAGTGTCTATATATGATGGTGGTGAAACCACGTACCACATATGGCTGAATTGCTTGGTGGAACTGCAGTCTTAAGAAGCAATCCCAACTCAAGCTCTCTAAATTGCAGAGTACGGCCTGCATGATGATTACTGGAGCTTTTTGCTCTACGCCCATTGTGAGCATGGAACTGATATTAGGCCTTGTCCCTCTTCATCTGGTGATTAGAGGAGTGCCTAGAATGGCTTTCTACAGATTCCATCACCTGTCTCAAAAAGAACGGGTGTGTTCGATTTCGTGCCCGGCGGTTTGCAGTCTGAAATCAAGGACGAGTTGCTAAGTACGAGGTCTGACATAGCAATAAAAACCAACATGGAGCGACCATTCCAGATCATCATTCCTGATAGATAGGAATGGACCATTTCGAAGGACCGTCTACTTGAGAGTCCCTGTTGGTACACAGACAGCTCAAAAATTGCAAAAGATGTTGGAGGGTGTCTACGGTCGAGGTGCTGCCGAGAAACAGTCGATCTTCTTGGCAGGCTTGCGACTGTTTTTCAAGCAGAAATATTCCCCATTGACCACTGTACTAACCTCTCGCTTGCGGGGATTAACAAATAGGTCAATAAAAATCATCACCGACAGCCAAGTTACACTGAAGGCATTGGCATCCGATACCTGTGCGTCACTTATGGTGCAGGAATGTCGCTTTACTCTTATCAATTTGGGAGAATGGAGCAGGCTCCGTCTGATGTGGGTACCCGGACACTCGGGCATTGAGGGAAATGAGAAGGCCGGCTTATTGGCCGCTCGAGGAACAGGCTTGGGATTCATTAGACTGGAACCATGGCTCGAAATTTCCCTGGAGACTGCAAGGATGGAAAATAACCGATGGCTGGACGTGAGCACTGGATGAGTCTCTCAGGTCTCAGATATTCTCGAATTGCCATCAGTGGACCATCCACTGCGAGAGCCAAGACTTGGCTTAAACTCTCCAGATTAGACCTGAGAGTTCTAATTGCCATAGTAACGGGGCATTGTTGCCTCAGAAATCACTTAAACAAGTTAGTATTGATTGAAGATCTTTCATGTATTTTATATGAGGAAGAAATAGAATCAATGGAACATATGTGCGAGTGCCCAGCTGGGGACAGAGTCAGGATGGAGGAACTTGGATCTGAAACTGAAGCTGACTGAGCTTATTAAGCTCTCGCCCACAAATCTCATATCTTTTACAAGAAGGATGGAGCTTGTGGGTGAAATTTCGGACAGAGTGCGCCACATAATCACACTCATAATCTATATCTATCTATCTATCTAAACATCATTATACACATTGAGAAATTTTCACAGCATACCAGTTCTTCCATTTAAAAAAAATTTGAAGATTGAAGACTTTCTCTTGGCCTCCTTATTTTCAACATATTGTCAGAGAATATTAAAAGTTTTAAAATCATTACAATCTTACTCCAAGAATATAACAAAATGGATAGCTCAAAAAAAGCGGTGCTATTAAAAAAACAGTTTGATAAAAAAACTATACCATTTCTTTTTTGTTTTTTTTACATCTTATGAAAAGTCTGAAATTTATAATATTATAAACATTTTATGATTAATCTTAGGAGTGTATAAAAGCACAAATATCATGTTGTAATGCCACGAACAAGTGCTTGCACTTTTGGGGATCCTAAATGTTTGATTTATTGTTCTTTTGAAATTACTTTGAATGAACACTTATTCATTTTTTAAGTATACCAATAAGTAGATATTGTTACCAAATATTGTTGGAGAGGGAAAAAATCTTTTCAGTTGAAGTTACCGGAAATATAACCATTTATATCGCATTCTGTTGCATTTTTTGACACTTGTAAGGGAAGCAAAATGGAGTACGCCCCTTCAAGCAAGAAATATGAAATTCAAGGAAAAGCAATCTCTTTTGGCACAGATAAAGGAGAAAGCCCGAAAATGTTTTTCTATAATAAACTCATTTACCATTTCCAATAAACGCGTTAAGAGATTGTTACCAAATATTCATGTCTGCAATTTGAGTCAACTTAACCGAAAAATACAGCTGTTTATGTCATTCTGCTGCATATTTTGACGCACAATCCGTTGTATATCTTGCTTGTCACAATGTAAACTAATTCCTTTGACAGTTCCAACAAGTATCACTAGATGTTTTAAGGAGGGTAACGTGAGTTTCATATGTACTGTTATGATAGATTTTTATTGCGGAGCGTTTTTATACAATAGGCGTTTAGTAGAATATAAAAACGTTCTATATATAAGTTTATAGGGTTTTAGAATAATTTTCCTTGAAAATGTTCTTATTTCTTTCAGATTTCATCAGTCAGTTCGAATCTCTCCAAGGTCCAACAAGGAGGAGGGACCAGTCAGAAGGCAGCTCACTCTTTAAAAACTGGAATTCTAAAAACACTAATGAAAGTGACAAATATTCAAAACAGGTTCTGGGGTCGAATGCGCAACAAAATGCTAAAAGATCTACAGTTAGAAGGGTACCCAGAGGAGGAAAATCTGATAATTTTCAAAGCCCAAATAATCTTTATGGACATACCTCTGCATCCAATGAGATCCTCTTTTCTAAATCCACAAACATGGGTAGATCTAGACGCGATCAAATTAATAACGATGATTTTCGTCGACCTTTCAAAAAAAGGGGTGAAATGAAAGTAGGATTTCGTTATCTTGAATCTCTATTGAATAAACCCCTTGAAGAAGTTATGTCAAAATTAATGGGAAATAAGGGATTTTTCGATCTAGTAGAAAGATGTGAAGAGCTTTCCCCAGATTATATTGTATTGATTGTTGATTTGATGAGTAAATTTTGTGAATGTGAGTTTTCAACTCTTAGGATACAAATTCTTCAGAAGTGTTTATGTATAAACTTTCTTAAATCTTTACACATGTTCATATCCTCTATTGCACTCCAAACTAATCAAGATAAAAAACGAAATTCATATTTTTGGAAAGATTCTGATTCATTCTGGAGTAACTTAATGAAAATATGCAAAACTATCCTCAGAGAAATGCCGCAAAAGTATGGAGATCCTCTGTTGAAGCTTTCAAAATTAACATCAATTAACCTACCTCAAATCGAATCCATGCATGGAATACATATAAATGATGAAATAAAAACTGATTTTAACACTTTCATTCAAACTGCTGATGCAATCATTGCTGAGTCAAAGAAGAAGGAGAGAAAGCTTACACCAATCAACAAAGATGAGGGAGAACCTCCGAATGATTTTCGTGAAATAAGTGTTTATCCTACAACCATGGAATTGATTTCTAATGAAAAGCCATTTTTGAGGAAAAATGTAGTAAAGGGACCTTACCGGGATGTAGAGCATTACTTGGACGTGCAGTTTAGGCTACTCAGAGAAGATTTTGTTGGCCCCCTTAGAGAGGGAGTATGTTCTTATCTGGAAAGAAACAAAGACGGTACTAAGAGTCGTATCCAGAACGTAAAAATTCATCAAAATGTACAGTTTCTTCAACCAATAACTGTAACAGAACATTATTGCGTCCTGTTGAAATTCAGTTTCACAAAAAAGAAAACTTCATACACTTACGAGAATTCTAGAAGATTCATGTATGGATCTTTGGTTTGCTTCACTAGAGATGATTTTAGAACGTTGATATTCGGAAAAATTGTTGATCGAGATGAAAAATATCTTAAAAATAATGAACTCGTCATTGGATTTGAAGAGAAGGAAGAATTAATATATAACGCAAATTATCTGATGATCGAATGTAGTGTCTATTTCGAACCATATTATCATGTGTTAACAGTTATGAAGCACATAACAGATGACGATTTTCCCATGAGAAACTATATAATTGATGTGGATCCAACACCTGCACAACCACGATTTATTTCCCCAACTACTGTTTATAGAATTGAAGATTGTAATAATCGCGTTATAAATTGGTCACCTCATAGTGCAACTGATATGAGATTTTCTACTTTCAATTTATCTCAAAACCTAGCATTTATTGCTGCTCTAACTAGAAGGTTTTCAATAATTCAAGGACCTCCTGGTACAGGTAAAACCTATGTGGGACTAAAAATAGCGACAACATTACTTAAAAACAAGGTTCATTGGTATACCAGAACACCCATGCTGATTATCTGCTACACAAACCATGCTTTGGACCAGTTTTTAGAAGGGCTGCTGAGGACCACAGACCGGATTATTCGAGTTGGTGGGCAGTCAAAAAACGAAAACTTGAAGAGGCTAAATCTCAGTGCTCAGTCACGCAGACATGTCGATTTTGAGAGTAAACATCGTCTTACTTGTTGCTTATCTGATATCAAAACAATTACAGATACTATGGATCAGATCAGAAGATGCGATTCCATCATTAATTTCTGGGCTCTGCGTAAACTGATTCCAGATTTCGAAAATAGTTGGCTTGCAAATGCTACTAAGGACGATCTGCTTAATTGGTTATTAGGTGTTACGAAAGGTGATGAAATAGACTTCACTGTTGAGCAGGTGAGTATTTTCCGTTTCATCCATCTACGTGACAACCTACGATTATAATTGCGTTAAACTTATACATTCATATCCATTTATAATAGAATATAATGAGCTACATTCATTTGAATGTAGACGTGTTTCATTGAGCATTTAGTGTTACTAAATTGTTTGAAATAAATTTCCAAACATTACCAAAGTCAAGAGTTACCAAATATTCAAAAGTGTGACATCCTAATAGTGAATATTGCAAAAGAAAATTAGTTTTCAACCGAATTGGCTATCAAATCCACGTTCCTGAAGATAACAGAACAATTCCAACGTTCGAGGGAGATAGTGAACCCATAATTTTCGATGATTTCAAGTACCCTGAGATAGACTGGTCTTAACTGGCTATATCACGGTGTAGTACTGCTGTGGAGGACTTTCTGCTGAGTCATGCGCAGTGGGGTTAGATTAGTACATAACCTGCGATATTTCCTCTTTCTCAGAGATGTTCTTCCGTCGCAGTGTGAGTCTCCTGAAACATAATCACTTTCTTATTCTTGCTTGCCAAATCTTGAAGTATAAGTGCAAAATTCCTTCAATATTAAAACCCAAAAAAAAACAATTCCCTCTCTGTTTGACCGAGAGCCCCAATGGCTAGGTTCGGTCTTCTAAGTGATGCCGATTATGATCTATAGATGTTCTAGAATCATTATGAACCCAATAAAATAGAGTTGACATCTCCCATATATTATTTCTTCGTGGATCTTGTTTAATTTAAAGAAAAATTTGTGAAAAAATTTTGACAGTCGTTTTAAAAATATGACAAATGTCATGTAGTGTATAGACAGGCAAGTTGCAGTTGATGTATGCATCTGCTATTTTGGAAAAAACTTCACCTTAGGCATGGACCCTTAAAAAGTAACTTGCAAGGACAAAGGAAAAAACTGGATCCCTGAAGGAGCTGAACACACCCCATAATTGAAATTCTATTTTGTTTCCAAGATTAAAAAAACACTGACTAAAATGGATTGTAACAGAGAGATTTTTTGAAAGGGATATTTCGATATTTGTGATTGGACAAACATTCTTTTGTGAAAACATGAAATTGCATTTGCTTTTTGAACAAACCTGTATTAGATCATTCATGGTGATTATTTCTTGTTTGGTTATTAGGTGTATATGAATAAGGAATAAATAAAGCTGAAGGATGTTTCTGTAGAAGCTAAACTTATTTCTGTTTGTAAATTGTTATCTTTATTATTTTTTTTTCGAGTGATGCATTGGGCAGTTATGTCATATTCTGATAAAACAAAAGTGTTGTATGTGAAATGTTGAAATTTTTTAAACCACAACCAGTTAGGTTTAAAAATATGAAACAGAAACTAATACATTCTTTCAACAAACTACCGGGGATCGATCAATGAAACAGTACGAATGTAAGTATGTATGAATGTTTAATTCGAATTCAATCTTAGATCGTTTGTTTTTGAAGTTTATTTTTCATCCAAATATCCAAATATGTTGTATCGCCTTGAAAGTAGGTGCCTTCCAAGATAATACATTTGAGCAAACAAATAATTTAATCATCAACATTTTTCAAACGCTTTTTCCGGAATCGACTTTAGTTCTTGCCGAATTCTCTTTCATGTCTTCTATCGATTCAAAACGGATACCTAGAAGTGGTAATTTAAATTTTGGAAATAGAAAAAAGTCGGCCGGAGCCATATCAGGTGAATACGGTGGTTGTTCTATGGTATTTGTCTAGTTTTTGTTCCGAAATTCTGTCACAATGATAGCCTTGCTGTCTCTAACCTTCTGGCAAGAATTCCGAGTGCACTACACCTCGATAATCAAAGAAAACAGTCAACATTACCTTGACTTTTGATCTATTTTGGCTTGATTTTTTCGGTTTCGGTTCATTCCGAAGTTTATTGTCTGGTATGCGTGTCAAACTCATAAACCCATGTCTCATCACCGTTTACAATGCGTGAGACACAGAAAATTCATTCCCTATCTCCCTCCCCTTATCTCAAATGATGATTTTCAATTACCATTTCCTACACTTTATCGATGTTAACTTCAGTTGAAAATATTGATGCCCGACCACAGCGAGACAAATATTCCACCACATCTCGGCCACTGTTGAAATACACTGTACTACTCATATGAACGTGTTTTTGATAAAGTCGATTCACCATAAGCCTTCTGTAATATTTTCAGCGATTGGGCCCACGAAATTCCATTTGCAATACCAGTTTTTTTGTGAGAACTGACAAAATCGAGTACTGTAAACGAACTAAATGACGGATCGCGTTCAAACTCCGCGTTAGTATAGAAAAAAGTTGTGCCAACAACAAAAATTTGGACAATCGTTTCAAGTATATTTTTCAAATAACCAATTTGTTATTTTCTTGACAAAATGTATATATGTCAAGGGTAGCAGTGGTTCAGTGATGTTTCTTGAAGAAACTTGAAGTATAGTTGATAAATCTTCTTGAAACATGAATGGTAGTACAGTGGATTGTGAATGACGTCTAGAAAACAATGTGTGTGAAATGTTTTTAGCACATAAAAAATTGTAAAAGTTATTTGTAAAATACAATGAGAAAAAAGGTTGTTCAGTTTTTCACAAATAACCGTATCTAATTTAGGAATAACCAAAAAAGATTCTCAAGAGGAAAAGAAATGTCCTTTCAAAAAGTCCCAACTAACAAACCACTTCATCACAAATAAAGTGCAATTCGAACTTGTGCAATAGACTATGAAACAAAGTTCTTGTAATATAGAATATAAATAAATTTAAACACTTTTGTCTGATTTCCACAATGTTTATTTTTGATACACACGACCGGTTTCGACAGTTAGGTCATTTTCAAGTGTCTAGAACTAACAGTTGTGAGAAATGATGTGCCAAGTATACCTATTTTAAATGTTGAGTAGTGGAAAGTGATTCAATTCTGATTTACTATTGAGAGCAGTGAATTTTGGGTTTTTACAAAGTTCTTCAATTTCCAATATTAATTATCATCCCTTTATTTTATTTGTGCAGAATATTCAAATTATTATGTAATTTTGTGATTTATAGATTGAATACATTCAAAAATTGATTCAACCTATTTATTATTCTGTTTTATTTTCAAGGATGGAATACCGGAAAACATCAATGATATGGAAGCAATTGAAGATGATGAATATGAAGAGGAAAATGATGACATGGAGGGAGACATTGATGATCTACTGCAGTTGGTTGATGTTAAACCTGAGAAACCATTGTTGTGTTTACAAGAATTGTTTGGAAAAATTCGGTTTAATATAAACAGGCTAAACGAACTCCAAGAAATATTGCAAAAAGATAAGAACTATGACGTTATTTTCGAATATACAATTTTGGAAAGAGAAAATGAAAACTTGGAAATGGTTTATAAATACGTTCAGGTGATACACTTTTTCAGTTTTCACTTACAGTACAGTAAACTTATCTCTATTTTATCAGGGTTCCTCAGTAATCCAGAATGTCCATGTTTCGTCAAATTTTTATGAAACTTTGATTCTAAATATGTGTCAATACCACCTTATCAGAAATTTGTGACATTAAACATATGTTTATTCATTTAAATCTGTAGTAGTCCCTTTTTGCCCATTGGCTATAATGCTCTTTTATCATCGCTTGATCTAATCCTTTGAATCTTCTATTATTCCACTATGGCTTCAAAACGCGATCCTCGTCATTTTTGGATTCGATAAAAGAGTAATGTCGTGTTTATGATCCCTAAAGTGGTTTGCCAATAAAGCCAAACTGTTTCCTCAAAACGTCCCATAAGACCCAAATAATCTTTTCACTATGTAACCATCTGGCTTGAAAGTTATGATGTAGAATAACATTTTAACCTACGTAAACAGCGAGCTTCGTTCTCAGCTTTGATTATACCGACGTTGTCGGCGCACGCATCACCTCCCACTCTGTCCTGACCATGCGTTACACACTGTTTGTCATCAGTGGTAGATGATGAAGAGAAAATCTCAGGGGAAATGTTATTGACCAGATCATTTTCTGATAAGGGTGATATGTTGAAAGCAACATTTCTATCAGCATAGCAATACCAATTATTTCAAAAGATGTAACGATTTCAATCTAATGTTAATTTATAGGAACAACTGCGAATGGACAGGAGAGGTATACATGTGGATCCAAACACACTGAATGCTAAGAATTCAAAATATTTGCCTCTGAATGATAGATGGAGTTTATATTTCCATTGGCTCAACTTATATAATGATTATTTGATCCGAAAACATGAAGCAGCAAGCAGAGAGTTCCGTTTGGCCTATAAAATTTATCAAGAAGCTAAAGATTTGGCAAATATTGAAATTCTCAAAAATACGTTGGTCATTGGCATGACAACAACCGGCGCTGCCCGGCTTCATTCTTCTCTACAGATGATCAAGTGTCCCATAGTAATAGTCGAGGAAGCTGCAGAAGTGCTAGAAGCTCATATTGTCACTTCTTTGACTAAAGATTGTGAACAATTAATCTTGATTGGGGATCATCAACAGCTCAAACCTAGTACTTCAAGCTATAGGATTGAAAAGTTTTTCGATCTAGGTATAAGTTTATTTGAGAGAATGATTCTGAACAATGTTCAGTGCTTCACACTGAATATTCAGCATAGAATGAGACCAGAAATTTCTTCTTTGATCAAGCCAACTATATATCCAAACCTAGAAGATCATGAAAATGTTTTCGATAGACCTAACATTAAGGGAGTAGACAAATGTCTCTACTTCATCGATCATAACCACCCAGAGGAGGCTGATAACATAGGGACAACAAAGAAAAATATGCATGAAGTCAAATTTCTAATACAATTTGCAAATTATCTCATCCTAAATGGGTACGATCCAACAAACATCACGATTTTAGCGGCATATTTGGGACAAATGTACGAACTAAAGAAAGAAAAATCCAAGAATAATCTGAAAGATGTGAAAATAACTGTATTGGACAATTATCAGGGTGAAGAAAATAATATAATTTTACTTTCATTAGTTAGGAATAACGCAGATAATAAGATTGGATTTCTTTCCATTGAGAATCGTGTTTGTGTAGCTTTATCTCGAGCTAGGGATGGTCTCTATGTAATGGGCAATATGTCTCAATTGTGTGAAAATTCTAAGGTAAGTTTAATATAGCAGGAAAAGTTTCACATATTACATCAACTGCTTATTTCCCCAGGTATGGGTTGAGATTAAAAAGACCCTTATGAATCAACATGCGATTGGGTCTGCTCTAAGTTTGAAATGCCAGAATCATAATAAAATTACAAATGTGTCTAATCCTGAAGACTTTTTTATGGTAGCTGAAGGTGGTTGCAATCAGATTTGCCAAATGCTGTTGCCTTGTGGTCATAATTGTAAAAGATTGTGCCATATTCTAGACAGGGAACACATGGAGAATAAATGTCAAGAAGAATGTGGAAGGTAGGTGTTATAGACAAGCTTTAAATAATATCCTTATTTAAATCTTACAAATCATACATTTTTTTGGTTTGGGGCATTCAATTATTTTTTAAATTTTTTATTGTGCACTTTTCAGTAGACTTTACAATTGAACAGTCAAAAATGCGGGGTTCAGACATACGCAAGATGATATAGGTATACAGATAAAACGGATTTCTTCATTCATTGTTGAATGATGAATAAATTTATGTGATGATTATAAGACTTATTTGAAATGAATTATTTTATTACGTATGCAACATGATCAGTTTCGGGATCATTAAAAATACGGTATTAAACGGGTAGATACTGAAGATAGTTGAAAGTAAAAAACATAGATGGTGTTAGCTTCAGAAGACAAACAGAAAAAGTAATGGACTTCAAAATAAAAATCCTCGAAAAAATTTTAATGTATATGTTATAGAAAATAATAGATAACAACATTACTAAGATTTTGAATTACTAAAGATAAAATGAAAAAGTATTATTAGAATAAAACATTCAAATAAATTTTTAACATAAAACTTCTATTGGGTGAGTCAGTAAGGCGAGGAACTTCTATATCTCGGAAACTATTTGAGATAGAAGCGAATTTTTTTTTGATTATTGTTTTATAGGTATGTGTGCATTCCTTAAAATTATCTTCGTATATACAGTGTGTACCATTTTTGCTCCAGGGACAAACATAGATTTGTTTAAATGGCACGCCCTGTATTTTTTATCATATTCTGATTACAATTTGGATGCTCTCTTCAACGATATCTGTTTTGTACCCAAACAACTATCGGTAGACTTTAAATTAATTAAAATATCGATAATTTCTGGAATTTGGAAGTTTTTTCAAAAGTTCTCAAATGCCTCATTTCGCATAATTTTCAATAGATGTTCAAGAAGTCTACTGCGCTCAAAACAACCTGCATGCTATTCTCTTCATTGAGTACACGCTTAGCTCTTTCATTCTTCTCATATCCAACTTGTGATTAAACCATACAGATAAGTATGACTTCTATGGGCATACCACATGAAGATAGATTTTCTGGGAAATCTCCATCGGAATTTTGAAAAAAAAGTATCGTTGTGAAGCTTATTCGAGTGGGAACAAAACACGTGGAAAAGATACAGGGTGTTACATTTGAAAAAAAAAAGTTTTTCATATTTGAAAAATTTCATTTTCGCCGGGTTACTAGGAACACTCGGTATAAAAATTTTTTCTTCTTCATTTGATAATAAGGTACAACACTTTCACCTCAAGATAAAAAAAATATGCGTGAATTATGCGAAATGAGGCATTTGAGAACTTTTGAAAAAACTTCCAAATTCCCGAAATTATCGATATTTTAATTAATTTAAAGTCTACCGATAGTTGTTTGGGCACAAAACAGATATCGTTGAAGAGAGCATCTAAATTGTAATCAGAATATGATAAAAAATACAGGGCGTGCCATTTAAAAAAATCCATGTTTGTCCATGGAGCTAAAATGGAACACCGTGTATGTACGAAAATAATTTTAAGGAATGCACACATACTTATAAAATAAAAATCAGAAAAAATTTTGCTTCTATCTCAAATAGTTTCCAAGATATAGAAGTTCCTCGCCTTATTGCCTCCCCCGGTATAGGAGTTACTTTTATAATAGAAACTCAAATTTGTGTAGATTTCCCCAAAACTCATAAATTAAATTAAATTTCATCGAATTATTGATCAAAAATTGGAAAAATTGATAGGCATTGATGTTAGTTTTCATGCAGGGTGCTTCACGAAAACTAAACAGAGGCTATATCTATCAACATATTCATTTCTGATCAAAACGCAAAAACAGGTCAATTTTTTGTTTCAAGGGGGGCATCTTTTGGGGTACAAAACTTGCCTGAAATATCAACCCCCTAAGCGGGGGTTGCAATTCTTGTACATTTTGAATAGGGAAGATGGGTCGAGTGATGACTCAAAAAAAAGGTGGTATCTTTGTCTACATCGCCTTGAACGAATTTCCATTTTTAATTAAAAACTGTAAAAGATACAGGATGAGCAACTGAAAGACAGGGAAGACTATTTTCCAGAGACTATTCAAGTTTCAGTGAGGTAAAATGGAACAGATCCATGCTGATCAATGGCAGTCATCATCAAGTACCATGCTCATCTCGAATTTCAACCCCTAGAGCAGAGGTGACCATTCTTGAAAATTTGGAAGAGGGTAGATCGGTCGAGTGATACCTCGAAAGAAAGGTATTATCTTTGTCTGCATCCCCGTGAACGAATTTTCTTTTTTGACTGAAAACTGTAGAAGATACAGAGTGAGCTACTGAAAACTAGAGGAGACTATCTATCGAGGTATCACTTGACTCATCTACCCTCTTCCAAATTTTCAAGGTTTGTCACCCCTGCTCCAGGGGTTGAAATTCGAGATGAGGATGGTACTTGATGATGACTGCCATTGATCAGCATGGATCTGTTCCATTTTTCCTCACTGAAACTTGAATAGCCTCAGGAAAATAGTCTTCCCTACCTTTCAGTCGCTCATCCTGTATCTTTTACAGTTTTCAATCAAAAATGGAAATTCGTTCAAGGCGATGTAGACAAAGATACCACCTTTCTCTCGAGTTATCACCCGACCCATTTTCCCTATTCAAAATGTTCAAGGATTGCAACCCCGCTTAGGGGGTTGATGTTTCAGGCAAGTTTTGTACCCCAAAAGATGTCCCCCTTGAAACAAAAATTGACCTGTTTTTGCGTTTTGATCAGAAATGAATATCTTGGTAGATATAGCCTCTGTTTAGTTTTCGTTGAAGCACCCTGTATATGATTTATAATGTTTTTTTTCATTGAATCATAAAATTAATAAGAAAAGAAAAATTGACCTTCAAATAATCAAACTTCAACCGTTAATATCTTTTAAACGGTTAGGTTTACGAAAAAATCGTAAGAGGCTTTTTTTGTAGAACATTCAATTGCTTATGAAATCTATGAAGCGATATACATTCAAGTAGGTGGAAGCGAGATGTCAATTTTTCTATGTGATAATAAGAGAAAAATAGAAAAATTTAAGGCGGGAAAGCCTTTACAATTAAGAGCTTATACTTGGAGAGACTTCCTTAGAGGTGTCTAGGAACCTATTTTTCAGAGTACTAAGCGAATTCGGTTTTTTGACACCCCCCTAATGCATGTATGTATTTATTCAAATCAAACCTGTTGCAAGACATTTTTCAAATTTGAAAAAATATGCAATAATAGCGCCATATTCAATCATTTTGAAATATTCAATATTTCCGTGAGCGTTTCGAATAGCAAGAATATTTCAATCCTTTTTAAATTTTCAATTGCAACCGGCTGTGCGAATGGTTCTACTGAAATCTCACTTTTTCTGAGGCATTTCTACCATTTCTCGTTCATTGATAGTTTTCGGCATGGAGCTACTATTGTTCCTTTTCAGAAGAGAAATTTGTTGAATGGGTTTATTTTCGCAAAAGACCTAAAAAAATCTGTAAATATCTATATTTATTATAATAGAAAAAGTTAAATTATGATTTATATAACAGATATTGAAGTCAATTTGTTATCAAGCAATGTCAAATGGAGCATCTGATTCCAGAGTTTTTTTATAAAAGAAAATAAATTGCATCAAGTGGGATGATATTGCTTTCAGTTTGTAATTGCAAACATTTTATACATTGTAAAAGATATCTTTCAAAATCGTTGATGCGGCGATTTATTTATTCTACAAGTCGTAGAAGAAAACACCTTTTATACAGACTAAGAATGTTCATTTGTAAATTTTATGATGAAAAAAATTGTACAATTATTTATCCGTTCATTTTGCAGGAGATTATGTGATTCGAATCCTCTTCATACATGTAGAAAAAGGTGTTACGAAGATTGTGGACCTTGCAACTATCAAGTAACTAGACTTCTAAACTGCGATCATGAAGTCATAATATCATGTTACATAGATATAACTGAATACAATTGTTTGATTGAAGTGCCAGCGGTACTTCCATGTGGCCATGAAACAACAAAGCCCTGCTCTGTGGAACCTGAACAGCATAAGTGTCCTTTTCCTTGTGATACGAGACTCGATTGTGGGCATGCATGTATTAGAAATTGTCACGTTCGGGATGATCCAGATCATATAAAAGTAAGTAGATAGAACTTGTTGATTATTTATGTCCATCAGTAATGCGCTAAGAAGTACAAAATAATGGAATTTATTTCAAATAGTGTGTTACGATATATGAATCTTCACTTGTCAATTAGGTTTATCTAAATAATACATATGCGTAATGGTCCGCTTTTTTGTAACAATTGATGGAATCACGAATTTGACCTTATAAAATTATAAACACTCGATACTTCTCCGAAAGACTCGGACAGACCGATTGGGATGCCATAATAGACCAAGATGCCCGTAAATGATACTAGTCGTTTGTAACGAAGCTTTTCAATGAATGCTTTCCTGCAAAAGTAGTAAACACCAATCTAAACAAGAAGGGAAAATTTTAACAGACCCAGATATCAGCGAGCTACAAAACAAGCAACGGTTGCCTATACTATTGCTCGAGTAAGGAAGAGAACTCTAGAATAATAAATGAAGTTGAAAATAAGAGCAAGGCTATTTGGAAGGTGATTGACTCAAAAATCAATAAGAAACAATTAATCGAAAATGGTTCGCCTCCAACTGCAGATGATCTGAACCGTTTTTTTACAAACGTAGGAGAAACAATTTCACAGAGCATGCTGGCATCGATAACATCAAGTAGTTCCCTCTTTAAACAAAAAAAAAGCCGGCGATCCATGTTCTTTCAAGCCACGACGCCGCAAGAGATTCTGAAGGAACTTTCCAGAATCGGTAGAAATACCTCTCGAGACGTGTATGAATTCTCTGTGAGATTGCTTAGAGATGTAGCTCCAATCCTGGCAGAACCACTGAGCAAGATAATAAATCTGTGTTTTGAGAATGGATGCTTTCCGGACAAGCTTAAGGTCGCCAGAGCGATACCAATCTATAAAAAAGGCGATAGGGGCGAGTGCGGAAACTACCGACCCATCTCGATACTGTCCGCCTTCTCGAAGATCGAGGCCATTATTAAATCTAGATTGGTAGCTTATATGGAGTCAGGGTTGCATCTCAGTTGCTGTCAGTATGGTTTCCGGAAAAACAAATCTACATCAACAGTTGTGATTAAATTGGTTGACTTCGTATTCGAGGTGTTTGATAATAGAGAGGAAGCTATCTTGACCTGTCTGGATCTGACGAAAGCATTCGACTGTGTGAATCACGAGAAGCTGTTGTTAAAGCTTGAGCACTGTGGAGTGGGCGGACCTGTTTTGGAGCTGTTCCAATCGTATCTACAAGATCGATACCAACTGGTCGAATACTAGACTTAGAAGTGTGCGCGGAGTTCCCCAGGGCTCCATATTGGAGCCAATAATTTTCCTGCTATATGTTGATTATATAATGTGAGGGTTGATTGTACTATCCTTTTTGCCGACGACCCAAGTTTTATCAGTAGAACCAAACATGATACCAGCCTTCTGGAAACAGCAGAGGAATCGGTAAACGACGCGAAGAAGTGGTTAAGTTCCAATGAGCTGTCAATGAATGACGAAAAGACACAGCGACTGCTTTTGTCAGCAAAGAAGAGAACCACAGAATCTGGATCTCTGATAGTGCTGGTATTCACACTGGACTCGCCACTATCCTGGGAACACCTTACCAAACTTCGGAAGACACTCGCAACAGCCTCATTCGCAATTAGAAGAATAAGGAATATTGTCGGCGAAAGAGAGGTCCTAATAACTTATCATGCCCATTTTCATAGCCTGACCACCTATGGCACAATCGTATGAGGGGCGTCAAGAGATGCAGCACTTGTCTCTCTACAACAAAAAAAGGCAATGCGAATACTAGCTGAGGTGCTGTCAACCAAAAGTTGCAGAGATCTCTTTAGAAGGTACAATATGATGACTTTCCCTGCATATACATAATACAGTGCCTGGAATTCTTTCATAAGCATAAGTCCGGCCATCAGCAGCATGCATCAGTACACAGTCACTTAACAAGGACACGAGAAAAATATATTTAACCACAACATCGATTAATGAAAACACAGCACTCCTTTAGATTTATGGTAACAAAGATGTACTACCTACTACCTGATCACCTAACAAAACTGAACGCGGACAGCTTCAAAAGGAAATTGAAATCTATCCTCATAAAAGAGGCCTTCTACAGTATAGACGAACTTTTAGTTCATAAATTTTAAAAGCCTAGATATATTTATACTCTGATTGTCATTACTGTGAAATTGTTCTTGTGTTGTTTCTATCTTACTTAGGTTGACATATTTAATTGTTTGAATTTAGGTCCATAATCTATATCATCGTCTCTCGATTCTAACAGCTTCGATATTCGAAAAAAGAAGATTTCGTGAAGCGGTGACAGTAACAAACCTCAATATCCCCGACTCACCTATAAAATTCATTAGGACATACATACCTTCTGGTTGAACTGAACCTGGCTTCTCTTACTCTGTATCTACGTCTGTGAAACTATCCATTTACGATCTTGCAGAAGTTTTAGAATAAATCTTCTAATATTACTATTTCATCACGAACCAACTAACCCATAATTCGATTATGAACAAAAGCTATCAACTCTAAGCCAAAATTTTCTTCATTTCACTACCTGCTACACAAACGTCTGTGTTTTGCACAGATATTCATTACTGAATAATTGTAGTTCATCAGTGTGGTCATTATCTTTTTCAGTATAAATGTCTGAAGGAATGTGGGAAACAACGAGAAGAATGTACTAATCCAAATCTGGAAGGACATACATGCCCTAAATTATGTTGGGAATCTTGTGTAAGATGTGAAATACTCGTAATGAAAGCTCGATCGATATGCCCTCATTACTTTAGAGTTCCATGCTACCAGAATGTTGATGAACTGGAGTGTACTAAACCATGTAAAAAAGATTTACCATGTGGACATGTATGCAAGAAAACCTGCAGTGAACCTTGCGGTCCGTGTCAAATAAAAGTAAGTACTAATCAGTGGTCAGAAATTTGAACTTACCATCCTTCTGTGTCGTACAACCAGAACCGTAAAGAAAGCATTTGCTTCAAGAAATTGGTTAAAATCTTCCTTATTCGCCTTAAAATCTAGTGATACCAATTTTAATCATCTTAATTTTTTGACTATACAGTAAGTCTCCGTTTTTAACGAACTTTCGGTTAAAACGAACTTGCACCTAAAGTACGAATTGGAATTCCATAATACACCTTATAAAATTTTTCGCAAATAACGAACCCGTTTATAACGAACTTTCGCTCAAAACAAACCTCATTTAACACTATATTACGCATATATTATCGGTTAAAACGAGCTTATGCAGGAATTTGACAGACAAAAATTTACGAAAGCGCCCGATTGGCTACGAAATCAGCGATTGCCGATTATAGTGGGGGATGTGTATTCCGGGATTTCCGCATTTATGTGTCGGGTCAAATAACGCACGCCTTTCTGTTATTTGTGGGTTATTTGTTTTGTTTTGTTGACTTTTGCATGACGCAGATTACAAATTGAAGTTATTATTAAAATATCGTGAATATTAACAATAACTTGAAATTTGTTAGACGTAAATCGTTTAGTTTGAAAACTAAATACGACTTTATCAAAACATTGCAAAGTGGTCAGAAACGAAGTGTTGTTTACAAAGAAATGGGACTCTCCAAATCAACAGTAGACACAATTTGGCAGGAGAGCGAAAAAATATTAGATAATTTCGAGAAAATAAATTCAAATTCAAAAAAGAGTTAAACTTTTAACTGCAGAGGTCCACCAGTCCCTATAAAAATGGTTTTCTCAACAGCGGGGTAAAAATATTACAATTAGTGGAGCGATATTGCATCTAAAGCTGTAGATTTTGGAACAAAACGACAAGAAACAGTATGTCGTTTAAAAGACGGCATAACATTACTAGCAGAAACATTTTAGAAGAAGCTGCATTCATAGACATGAGTGTTGTAGACGATTAGCTTCAAAATAAATGGCCGTTGATTCGAAGAAATTACAGAGACGCCGATATCCTTAATGGGGTTGAAACCGGCTTATTCTACAAACTTACTCCAAACAAAACATTAGCATTTAAGGGGGAAACTTTCGTGGGAGTCAAGTTAGCAAAAGAAAGAATAACCGTTTTGTTTTTACAAATTTACCAGGTACAGAAAAAAGACAATTGTTGGTAATTGGCAAACCAAAAAACCCCCTTTACTTTGAAAATGTTTATTCCTTGCCGGTAAATTATAGATTTAATAGAAAGGCTTGAAATTTTTATTAATGACTTAAGGGAATGGAATGAAGAATTGCGCAAAAAGAAAAAGAAAATCCTCTTACAAGTAGACAACTGTCCCGCTCATCCCCAAGGGAATGGTTCAGACTAAAATTAGTGTTTATGCCACCTAACACGAGTTCAAAATTGCAACCGATGGATCAAGGTCTGATGAACAGCCATTACAGTCGGCTTTTGCTTTCCAGAATGATTAATTTCAAAAATGAAGGAAACGAAATGTTTACTGTTAGTCTCTTGTATGCTATAAACTTTATTCATACACCATGGCAAGGAGTATGGCAAATAACAATAGCCAATTGTTTTCGACATGGTGGATTTCATATGCAAAATGAGGATGAGTTTGATTCAGATAATGACTTGCCTTTAGCATCTTCGTCAGCCAAATATTAAGGGGCAACTGAAGATAATCAAATTTTGCTTGATAAGAGATGTCGCCGTTTACCCACTCTGAGTTTGATGAATATGTTCACATCGATGAGAACGTGATCAATACAGAATATTTGAATGATAATGCAATATTAGCTAGTGTTGTGGCAAACAGGGAAGAATTTATTGAAATAGACTAAAGAAATGATGATGATGAAGAAGAGACAACTTCTTATGATAATGTTAGTGTGTTATCAGATGCTATTAAAAGTATAACAGAAGTTCGCAGTTTTCTCTTAACTCAAAATTATACTCCTCAAAGCGTTTTTAACAAACTGGCAGATGTTGAGTCATATGTACATGAACTTAATATTGCCCAAAAACAAAAACGAACAAAAATTTATGACTACTTTAAACAAAACTAATCTCATTTATCATTTGGTCATTATGTACTTTTTTATAATATAAAACATTTAAATGTTGTATTTTAGAGAATACAATTTTCTTTTGGACATACTGTGCATTTCTATGTAGTGGGTATTGCTTGAATTTTTGTTCACTTATAGCAAACTTCGCTTTAAGTGAACCCGCGTTACTGGTCCCTCAAAGTTCGTAATAAGAAGTCAGCACTATACTTATGAATTGGTTGACATCATAAGAAATAAGGGGATAACCATTAATAGAGGATGTATTAAGCTACAATTCTCTTAATTTCTCTAGAAGGACCGATAATATTTGAGATATATCACAAACCTACAGTACTAAGTGTATGTCCGTTTTAATTAACAAATAATTCGTTTAAATTAATTTCTTTTTACATAACAATCAAAAATAGAATTCCTTGAAGAATATTTTCATTAAATTTAGTTGCAAGGTTTTGCTTGATATATCTAGAAAGGTGTATCAATTTCATATTATTGAAAAATTACTCTTACATCTTTGATACATTCAAAATTGTAATGCCTCTGAATTTTGGAATCTCATTCAAGTAATTCCTAATTATCATGTACTAATGGAATAGGGAATTCTTTGGTTAATTTAATGACTAAAATTTTAAATAAACTAAGGTCCGCAAACGCTTCGTGATGGACCTACAGGGTGTTAAAATTTCGATATTTCTTTTATATTTGTTTTTGTATAGCTCCTGAAACTTCTTAGATATTTTTCCCAAATTTTGAAATATAGTTACACAATATGAATTACATGAATGCAAATGTCAAACTGTCAACAAAATCTACACGGTGATCTTTTGTCAGGAGCTGTGCCCATTTTTCGCCGAGGGTTCTAAATATCAAAATCGTTTTTCCATTTTATTTAGAAATTTTATGTCCTTTTATATTTTTCGTATTTTCCTCCCTTATTATTTTGAAATGGTCTCTTAGTATGATATTACACTATTTGAATAATTATTGATTTTAATATTCTATTATTTACTATCTAATTAAAAATTGATGCTGGAATTACCCTGTTTTTATATATAGAAAACAAGTTATTCAATAAAAATCGTTAAAATCTATGTGGCCTTCAGAAACACTAAATCACACGCGATGGGTGTGAATGATCGAGCTATGACATGATACTACTTAGCTTCGATCACCTTGTTGGTGTGATTGTCGATTTGTTGAATCATTGCTTGCAGTGTCGCCTCACTTCAATTTGGAAGTGCAATTGTGAAGCCGATTCCTAAGGTAGAAAAGGTTGAGGGTGTCTTTGACCTACATCCTGTTTCCTTGCTGCTGATACTGTCGAAAATGTTAAAAATATTGATACATGATATGATCATGGGATTCATTCAGGGCAAATACATAATCACTGAGATTCAATCTGGCTTAGGACAGGTCATAGTATAGCCACCACTTTGTCTACATTAACAACGGAAATAACCAAGAAGGTGGATAATTCATTAGTGTCGGTATAGGTTTTGTTGGATTACAGCAAAGCTTTCGACCTGATACACCATGAATTGATGAATTTAACGCTGCAGTTTGTTGGTTTCTCGCATCAGGCTTGCTTATTTGTGAAGCTTGGGAAGGAAAGTTCTGATCTGGTTATTTAAATTGTGGTTTGCCTCAGGGGAGCATCTTGGGCCCACTCCTTTTTAACTTAGCCTTCAACCTTTTTCAGACATTGCGATTTTGCTTTCGAACCACACGTCAAAAAACTGTGCGCTCTATATAGAGGGTGCTTCAACGAAAACTAAACAGAGGCTATATCTACCAAGATATTAATTTCTGATCAAAACGCAAAAACAGGTTGATTTTTGTTTCAAGGGGGACATCTTCTGGGGTACAAAACTCGCCTGAAATATCAACCCTCTAAGCGGGGGTTGCAATCCTTGAACATTTTGAATAGGGAAGATGGGGCGAGTGATGAATCAAAAGAAAGGTGATATCTTTGTCTACATCGCCTTGAACGAATTTCCATTTCTAATTGAAAACTGTAAAAGATACAAGGTGAGCAACTGAAGATAGGGAAGACTATTTCCCTGAAACTATTCAAGTTTCACTGAAGTAAAATGGAACAGATCCATGCTGATCAATGGCAGTCATCATCAAGTACCATCCTCATCTCGAATTTCAACCCCTAGAGCAGGGGTGACCACTCTTGAAAATTTGGAAGAGTATAGATGGGTCGAGTGATACCTCGAAAGAGAGAAAATTCGTTCACGAGGATGCAGACAAAGATAATACCTATCTTTGTCTGCATCCTCGTGAACGAATTTTCATTTTTGATTGAAAACTGTAGAATATACAAAGTGAGCTACTCTAACTCCTATGAAACTCAATGAGAATAGAATTATTGCAAGCAGTCATGAAGGCAATCGAAATCCTTTACTTGAAAGGTATCACTGGATCGAAATATTACCCCTGCTCTAGGGGTTGAAATTCGAGATGAGGGTGATTTCGGAAGATGACAGCTTTTGATCTAAAATGAATCTATTCCAGTTTTTCGCACTAATAATCCAATAGTTTTGGGGCGATAGTCTTCTCTATTTTTCAGTGGCTCACTCTGTATCTTCTACAGTTTTCAATTAAAAATGAAAATTCTTTCACAGGAATGCAGACAAAGATAATACCTTTCTCTCGAGTTAACACTCGATCCATCTACCCTCTTCCAAATTTTCAAGGGTGGTCACTCCTGCTCTAGGGGTGGTACTTGATGATGACTGCCATTGATCAGCATGGATCTGTTCCATTTTACTTCACTGGAACTTGAATAGTCTCAGTGAAATTGTCTTCCCTATCTTTCAGTTGCTCACCCTGTATCTTTTACAGTTTTCAATTAAAAATGGAAATTCGTTCAAGGCGATGTAGACAAAGATACCACCTTTCTTTTGAGTGATCACTCGACCCATCTTCCCTATGTAAGCACTAAATTAATGCTGATTGAAACCCTTATTCCAATGCGGTGTTATGAACTCCTTGATTGTGATAAACGTATAGCATGTAATATGCGCCAAACTACTTGATGGATAATATTCAATAACATGCAAATTTTTCTAGTCCTGTTCTCTGGGATTTCTTCTGGTTCATTTAGGATAGCAGTCTGTGGTGTCCAAGTAGTAATGTATCCGCAAGATGTCAAAATCGATAAATATTGCCATGGTCTACAAGAGACCATTTAAAAAACTTTGTTTCATGTGACTGATTACAGGTTATCGTTATTAATTTTTTTCTTAGATAAACAGTTGAAGATGCGAAAAACTGCAGAGGACAAAAAGTTTCTAAATAAAATGATAAAACGATTTTGGTATTTAGATCTTACCAGGGTTTGCAACGCAAAAATGTTTACAGCTAGAAAATGGGGCATGGCTCCTAAAGAAATATTTTCATGTAGATTTTGTTGACAATTTGACAAGTGTATCATGTAACTCATATTGTGTAATCTTATTGCAAAGTTCGTGGTAAAACCTCGAAAATTGCATGAGCTATTGAAAAAATAATAAAAAATATCGCAATTTCAACACCAGAGTTTATTAGTCATAAAATTACCAAAGAATCACCCCATTCTGTATGTATATTATGTTTGTATCAATGAAAATACATTAAAAATACATAAAGAACCTCATTGAAATGGCTAAAAGACAAACACGATATAGGCAATTTGCCACTATTCTACACAAGCACAAGTAGTAACTTTTTCAAATTTCAAATAATTTTATTCTTTAGGTGGTGAAATCGATTCCAGATTGCAAACATAAGCAGACAATTCTTTGCTCCTCGGAGCCAGATAGGAGAAATTGTCAAGGAAAATGTCCTAGAATCATGTCATGTGGACATGTTTGCGACAAAAGATGTAAGGAGGATTGTAACCCATTGGATTGCAAGAAAATGGTTGAAGTATCAATAGTTGCAAAATGTGGACATACAATCAAACAGATTCCTTGTTGTATGAATACGTTGTATAAGACCGCAGGTAATTTTTTCAAGATTGAAAATTATATGTTACTCAGACATTCCACTTATTTTGCATGGCTGATTTAGGTTGCGCATTTCTTTAGAGTAGAGCGTGCCTCTCGCTCTATTTTAGTCTCATTTGTATGGCCTGGAAATAGAGCATATTTCATTGTGATATGATGTCCATTTTAAGAAGACCTAACAAGTACTGGGGCGCACGATATTTGTCTCATTACCAGTTACAATGCGTTTTATGACTGTAGGGTTGGAATTTACTCGTTCTAGCTTGTCTTCGGCGACCTTCTGAGGCACAGAAAGTTCATTGCCTATCTCTCAAATTTAAATGCCTACTTTCAATTACCATTTCCTTCATTTTATCGATGTAAACTTCAGTTGGAGATGTGGAATGCACTGTACCTCTCTTATACACGTGTTTTTGATAAAGTCGATTCAAAGTAAGCCTTCTGTAACATTTGCAGCGATTCGACACATGAAATTCCTTTTGCAATACAAAATTTGACACAAATTCATTCCTCGATATTTTCATCCATTGTAGAAATCGCAAAACACATCTGTTAGAACTGACAAAATCGAGCACTGTAAACAAACTAAATGAGTGATCGCGTTCAAACGCTGCGTAAGTATAGAAAACAGTTTTGCCAACAAAAATTTTAACAATTGTTCAAGCAGATTTTTTAAATAGTTAATTCCCGGTACTATCTCGACAGAATGTATTTGGCTAATAGCTATATGTTATTGTTCTTGTTTCACTATTTTGTCAATTAAGTCATGATCAAATCCGTTGATGTGAGCTATAGTTTTAATGGTTTCAATTTCGTTTTGAAGTTTGTGTAATGATAAAAGGTAACGAAATTTTTCTATGGATCATTGAATTGTATGTCAAAGTTTTATGTGAATTTGGGTGGCTGGAATCCTTCGGATGCTAATACTTTTTCTAAAGACGTTGAAGTTGCTTTTTGAGTGTGAATTGAGAGATCTAAAAAATTGATTTGATTTTGCCTGATAGATTCAAGCATTTGAAACGCTTGGTCGCGTAAGGGGTATCTAGGGAAGAATTGCTGAGTGACTCCCTATTTAAATAGTACTGGGAATTGACAACAATAGAATATTTTTATTCGTTTCTTTCTACAGTTCGCATAAAATTTCATGGTAAATATGAAATCCGGAAATTATGTAATTTGTTATCACTGCCGAATGAAATCGCGAAATCAAAGAAAAAATTGATTTTCTTAGAATTTGACCGAAGTGAAAATTAAGAGAACCATGCTGAAACAAAAGCAAAACGATGTGTATGCAGTTGAGTGTTGAATTATTCGCTTCAAATGTTCGATGAATAGCCAACCGATCTTCGAAATCGTTGATAATTTACGGATAAGTTCTGGGGTGATCAAATTAGCTTTATGCCTTTTTCCTATCGTCAAATCGTCGAGATTATCAAACTTTTGTAACATCTACCTAGAAAATGTTTCGCATGCGCAAGAAAATAATACAATTAGATGTTTCTAATGTTTCAGTCGTAAATACGATATTATCCGAATAGGAGACAGTAAGTTTGTTTAATTATAGAAGCAGGAACATTAAGGGTTTCTCTATGTGCTTATCATCTCATAATCAAATATAATGCCGAGAATGAAACAACCCACACCTCTTTAAAAGAAGATGCAAAATACATCACTTTTATGTAAATTGCAATACCTGAATCATCTTATTTTCTTCCCCACATTAATTACACCTGAGACCGAATGAGATTGGTCAAATTAAAGGCTATGTGATCGTCTAGTATCTGAACTTGCCTTGAAGTTCTTTTTATGAAATAGGACCCTTTTCTTTTTTACAGAAATTCTTATCCTTGCAGTCTTTGGCGTCTTTAAATAAATTTAATGAGAAATCAGATCGTTTAGATACAGGCTTAATTTGCCCATTTTGAGTGGATCAATATTTTGGGTGGAATTTGGGATATAAGATTCTTATAGATAGGCCTAATCGGCCATCACCTATATTATGAGTGATAACTGACCCTATCTAAGGGTTTTGGTATTCTATGTTTTATGAATGGGTCATTGATCTGATACTCCGAACTCTGAGATTTGATTTTAAAATTCTAAGGAACACGTCCGAAGCTGACAGCTTGCAAGCTTCAATTCGCTCGCGTATTTTCAATCGAATCCAATAATTCGTATAGTATTACTACGTTATATATGGGACTAGATGTAAGCCAATAGACCATATTGTCACTGACTCCGAAACATACTCTATTCCCATATTCGCGTATATCATATTATTATATATTGCCAACCATGAAATCATGTCATCTGATCATACACCTGTATGTACCACAAACATGATATAATGCCACTAACTCAAACATTCTTCCAAACCTTCATACCGACTGCACATACAAGCCTCAATGTCCGTGGGTTCATACATGCATATCGTCCCTAAAGCAATTTCTTTATACTAATGAGACAGGTTATAATTCGAACGCGATTATTACTCATTAGTGCAGGGAAAGTTCCCTTATTGAGCTTAGGTTAGGTTAGGAAGGTGGCAGGCAGCCTCACCCCGTCGCCCAGTGTAATACCACCGTAGTTGAAATAGTCTCCCATTCGGATCTCCGGGGGGCTGCCTCGAATGGTTCATGATGCGGGTAAGTCGAGCACTCCTCCGGCGAATTCACTAATTCACGTTATAGAAAAGAAAGCAAACTCTTCATAGAGTTCTGCAATATCAAAAGACTGGGGCACAACAACGTGAATGTCGATGCAATCCACTAGCATCAGCAAAACGCACAAGCCCATGTGCTGGCCCTAACCGAAACCCAAATAAGTCATACAACCGACACAACGTATTTACGTTTTAATTGGTATGAGTTACATACGAGATTTAGGTTAAAAGGCGGGCTGTGTGTTTTCGCCAGATCGGATGTTGCATGCCAGAGAGATGACACTTACGACCTTGCGTGGTTTAAAATCTGTTTGCAGGATAAAACACTGTTCTTTTGCTGTCTGTATCGTTCGCCAAACGATATTCACTTCCCTAGACTGTTTCAGTACCTGGGTGATAACATGGATTGGATTCAGACACATCATCCGGCAGCTGAATTCATTGTACTGGGTGACTTCAACGTTCACAACACCAACTGGCTCCGCCGCTCCAATGGAACAGATGAAGCGGGAAGACAGGCTGAAATTTTCGCAATCAGCCATAATCTAACGCAGCTAGTCGACGAACCGACAAGAATACCTGATCACCAAACCGACTTCCCGAACACCTTTGATCTCTTTTTGATTTCAGATCCAGATGATTTTGGAGTGGAGGTCTCAGTACCGCTCGGCAACTCAGACCACAACCATTTTTCTGCCGCTAGATCGAGAATCTAAACAACCCAGACGCATTTGACACTATAACCGTGCTAATTGGAATGAGCTGCGTGAATATTTTTCGTGCTTCCCATTTAGTGATGTGTGCCTTTCACATCCTGACATCTATGTGCGCACTGCATTTATTACAGAAATCATTCGTGCAGGAAAGGATCTCTACATCCCTCATTCCATGAAAAGAACAACAACACAAAGACTGCGAAAGAGCCTCTGCAGCCAAGAGCAGAGCTTACAAGTCATGGAAGATAAATCCAACAGAGGAAACAAGAACAACCTTCGTACGAATACGGAACATATGCAACCTGACAACTGCAAGAGCAAAGGCCAATTTCAACGAAGGGGTAACTAATAATAAACTCCTTGAACAGGCAAGCGGGTCTATGGCGAAGACTGTCAGTGCCAATATCTGCAAATTTGCGTTTCCGCCTCTTTAGAGAAGATGGAAGTATAGCATCATCTCCGAAAAAGAAAGCTCTCTTGTTCTCAAAGAATTCTGTGCTAGATTCATCTAACGCAATACCACCGAAAATTCCACCTACAAATTCTTCCATAGCAGAAATCAAGTACAGAGTCCGCACTGTGAGACGGGCTCTCGAGCAACTGAACTGCAAGAAGGCAGTTGATTTAGACGAAATACCGCCAATGAGAAAAGCCAGACCGTCTGTTTCAGATTTTTTCCGACTTTTCCGAGCTTCTGGAAAATAGCGAGAATTCAACCGATCCCAAAAAAAGGAAAGAAGTCCTTACCCCAAAACTACCGCCCTGTTGCACTTCTTCCCATTATGTCTAAAGTGATGGAGGGAGTCATAAATGATGAACTCATTAAATATCTTGAGTTGCAGGGAATTATTAACGACCGTCAGTATGGTTTTTACAGGCAAAGATCGAAGGAGATCTGCTCGCCTCATGTTTGTACATAAACCATAGAAAAGCATGGGAATCTAGAGCAATAGCCCTCGAAATCTCTAAAGCCTTCGATAAGGTTTGGCATGCAGCCTTGTTGAATAAACTTGCTGCTTCCTGAAAAATTGCGGGGTTGGATAAGTAGCTTTCTTTCAAATAGATCAATACAAGTTGTGGTCGACGGTATAACATCTGATTGTTTCCAGTTGCAAGCAGAAGTACCTCAGGAATCCATTCTTTCGCTAACCTTGTTTCTGTTGCAGAAGAATGACTTTCTGTCATCTACAGAGAACAAGATCTTCGGTTTTGCAGACGATTGTACCCTGGTTTCGTCTTTCAGTAGTCTGCGGCCGATTACAGCTGCGGAATCTCAGCGTCAAAGATGTCAACAAATGATTAACTTAAACCCGGACTACAAAGGATATCCAAGTGGGGTCAGTTGAACCTGGTGAGCTTCAACGCGAACAAGACGCAAGTAACTACGTTTTCTAGAAAGGTCCCCGCTGGAGAACCTCCTCTAATGATGAAAGGCTAACAAATTGCATCCAAAGATACGATGCACCGGAATAACGGTCAACTCCGGGTTTTGCTGGCATGAACATGTATCAGCAATAGCTAAGTCGGCATCAGCTAAACTTAGTTTTCTTTTCAGAGCCAAGCGATACTTCACGTCATCTCAGCTGTTGCTTCTATATAAGACGCAGATTCGACCTGCTTTGGAATATTATTTCCATGTATGGGGATCTGCGCCCAAACATTCGTTGCGGATGTTGGCAAGTGTGCAAAAACGGGCTGTGCGCCTCATCAACCACCCGAAGATCACCCGCGATCTCCCCGCTGGCTCTCAGCAGACACAACACTGGCAAGGAGTTCTCATCATATGGCGGTACATTTAACGACCCTCTCTCTATAAGAATTCCTTCGTTTACAGGGTCGGTAAGCTGTGGAACTCGCTTCCGTCCAACATCTTCCTAACATTCTACAATTTGGCCCTCTTCAAGAAGCGAGTAAACAGACACCTCAATTCGCATAAAAAAAAGATTAAGAGTATCGGATTTCAAATCAATATTTTGAAAGTATGAACTTTCTTCATAGGTGGACAGTTTAATATAAATATTTTCGTTACACTTTAAATAAACGTTCGGCTAAGTTATAAAATAATATAAATATAAATACTGAATAAATAGATTATTATATTTCCAATAGATAATTGGTCCATTTATAGAAGCAAAGATATGAATCAATATAAAATGTTTCTCGCATTCAAATGTATCATTCTTGAAATTATAAAATAAAAGATTTGAATTGACATAAAATAACTTGGAAACATTTCAATCAGATCAATTTTCAGAGTTGTGAAAGTAATGTTTCGAATCAATATTAAACCTCACAAAATTTTCAAATTCAAATAGTTACCAATTTATCGGAATCAGTATACAATCGTATCATTGCGTTTCATTGCAAGTTTATTTATTTCAGTACATTACAAATTTTGCAAAGTTATGAAAACAAATGTTTTAAATTAGTCAATGAAGATAACAACTCTTCAAAATAAATATTAAATAATTTCAGTGCAGTTAAATTAGATCATTTGCCAAGTGAACACGTAAATATATTTTGTAATTTGAGAATTTATTAATTTAACTCGCCTTCAATGCATTAAGAAATTATGTAGCATATATTTCAAGAAAATTCGTGACTGTGATTCTTCTTCCCCTGTCGGGCTTCTCGTAGAGGTCGGCGTCTTCCATCTTTCTGGACTTACGTTATATGTGAAAACTTTAATCTCTGATTTACACGAATGAGTAAATTCACTTATCGTCGAAACAGAATAACTGCTTAACTGAGTAACGATCAGATGGTGTCTGCAATCGAGGATACAAAAGGGTGTTTAATAACTATCGGAAATAACATCGAATATTGTTTGCGCTTGATTTTTTATCAAAGTTTGGATGAATTCCTCTGTTACGAGTTTCACGCTTTTGGGTGATTTTAAGCTGCTTTAAAATACGGAATATTTCACTGCATTGAGATTTTAAAATGGAATTATTGAATAATTTTGGTAAATGACCGTCTTTTCAGTGTAATTTTGAATTCAGATGAACTATATTAATAAAGTGGTATGCAGATAGATCTACACAATACAGTATTCACAATTAGTAATTGAATTGAATTAGATTAAAATCAAAAATATATGGATATTTTAAGCAAATAAACAGAAAAATAGACCCTGATTCTGGATTGTCTCAAAATTTGTTGTATTCCACTTTTTAAAATTGACAATTAACAAGTTAATATCTACCTTATAATTTCACATTTATAATTCCAAAAAGTTTTCAATTTGCATTTTTCTTGATTGTAAGATCTAAAATTATCATTCTAGAAATTTAAATAACTAATAATAATTTGCAGGTAAAATTGACAAATTAGAGGAGTATTGTCTGGAGCCTTGTACATCTCTTCTGAATTGCAGTGAAGAGAACAAACATGTTTGTACTGGATCGTGCGGCGAATGTTTCCAAGGACGAATACATAAAAGATGTTCAGAAAAATGCGGTCAAATTTTAGTTTGCAACCATGAATGTCAAGTGTTCTGCCGAGAAACTTGTAAACCATGCCAGAGGCCTTGTTCCTTCAAATGTCGCCATAGTGCGTGTAAGAAGCAATGCGGGGAGCCTTGTACATTGTGTAAAGAGCCATGTCTCAGAAATTGTCAGCACAAAAAATGCAAAAATAAGTGTGGCCAAGTTTGCAGTGTTACTCCGTGTGATATGCCCTGCGAGAAAACCCTGAAAAAATGTGGTCATAAATGTGTTGGATTCTGTGGAGATCCGTGCCCACCCCTATGTCGAGTTTGCGACAAGGAAGAACTAGAGGAATTCTTCTTCGGGACTGAAGATGAGGAAGATGCACGCTTTGTGTTATTGAAGGATTGTGGACATGTCCTTGAAGCTTCGGGAATGGAGATGTGGTTGAAACAAGATGAAAACCAAATAAAATTCAAGGTTTGTCCAAAATGTAAAACAACTATAAACACTACTGAAAGATACAGCGACTATGTTAAACTGGCAATAGAGGATGTAATAAGATTGAAGAAACGACAATACGGAAGCAGAAACGAAATTGCAACGAAGCGACAGGAATTGTTAGGAAAGATTATGAAATTTCAAAAAGAAATAGGTATGTATCAATTTAACATATATTTTTGAAGTAAAACGGAATGAGACACTTTTGTCACTTTTCCACAATTTATTCAATAATCACGACCAGTTTCGACCCTACGGTCATTTTCAAGTGAATAACAATATAATACAAGAGTAGGCAAGTACAAGTACAGAATGAAATTTATCCTAAATATTGAGTAGTGGGGATCCATTATGCTCTAGTTGGCTGTTGAGGGTAATAAATTGTGGGTTTTTACATAGTTTGTTACTCTCCAAACTTTCCAACAAATTCATCTCTCTCCCTCTGTTACATTTATGAGGGATTCTAAGATTGTTCAATGATATCGAGTGATTAGTTGATTTTATGTGTTCAAATATTGGCGAATTTTTATCTGAGGAAATATGTTCCTAGAATCTACACTCGGAGGCAAAATTAGCGGAACACTCGAAAATTTAACCAAATTCGAAGTCCCATATTTTTCCTAATTTTCAACCGATTTAGATGATTTTTTCGGCAAGTTATAGATCAACTCTTCTGCTTTGTAGAAATTATAAGAGAAAACAAAAAAATTGAAAAAATTTTATACGGGGGCAAAACTAAAAGTGTTTTTTTTTGTCAAAAATTCGTAACACCCTGTGGAATTTCGTGGTCCGAGTTGAAACGTACAATATCATGGTCTGTCAAGACACATCTTCCTACAGTAACGCCCTTCTTGTTTTATGCATTTATCTCTATTTTTACAAGGGATATCCAATTTGAAGCGAAAAGTCACAAATTTCAAGAATTTATTTTCAATCTTGCGTAGGTGCATAACATCGGAGGTTAGCCAAAAAATAAAATCAAAATTAGAGAAGCGGAAATCTAACGAAATGAAAATTTTTGAAATTCACTCGCCAATTTCACGCTCCGGGAGAACTCGAAGTACACTAGAAAAATCGTTGATTTTGCACATTTATTTTTGAATTTTTTTGTGTGACACTCTATAATAATTATCATTCCTGTCCAAAATTGAGAGCAGGTGTGTATCCTGACGATACACTCGTGAAATGAAATGAACATGTTGAGAAAAATATTCATGATGTTCCACAAAAAAATCATTTGATTTTAGTAGCAAGTATGACCCCCCCGAGCTCTTATTACAGCGCGCATACGATTTCGCATACTCCCAATGATGTTGTCTATCATCTGTTGAGGTATGTTGTCCCACTCTTCCACCAAAGCAAATGTCAGCTCTTCAACGTTGCCTGGATTCCGTTGTCGAACCCTTCTTCCAAGAATGTCCCAAACGTGTTCGATCGGGTTTAAATCCGGTGACCGCGACGGCCAGTCCATTCGTGTGATCCCAACTTCATTGAGATATTCTATCACTATGCGCGCAGTATGAGGGCGCGCGTTATCGTGCATAAAAAGGAAATTTTCCCCTATGTAAGGAGCAAAAGGCACAACATGGGGCTCCAAGATTTCTGTTATATACCGATGGGCATTAAGTGATCCATTGCCAATAATCTCCAGTTCTGTTCGTACTCCCAAGCATATGCCACCCCATATCATAACTGACGCTCCACCGTATTGCTCCGTTCCTGTGAAGTTCGCTTGATTGTACCGTTCCACTCGATGCCTCCATATTCTATCTCTACCATCCACGAAATTCACACAATATCGGCTCTCATCACTAAATAAAACTCGTCTCCACTGATTGATTGCCCATGCTACATGCTCCCTAGCAAACGCCAATCTTACTACCCGATGGGCTCTATCGAGTCTTGGTGCTCTTGCTTGCGCGTATGATCTCAGACCAACTTCATTTAATCGTCTTCTGACTGTCCTCACACTGACGTTAATGTTATCCACTGCTTGTAAAAGGTTACGTGCCTGAACAGCAGTAAGACGAGGAATTTCTTATGGTTTGATGCTACGGTCATGTATAGCGCGGGTTGCCCGATTTCTTCCTTGTCCTCGCCTCCTCACGTACAATCCAGTTTCCCTGTAACGTCGGTAGATTCGATGGATAACCGACGTCGAGACACCCAACATGGTACCGACTGAGCGGTAGGTGCGCCCTTCCTCGATCAATGTAACTGCTCTTGCTACTGAGGTTGGTGGTAAATCTCTCATTCTGAATGAAAAATACCGTTTCGAATCGTAAACAGTAAAAGAATCACAAAACACCGCAACCGATCGAATTTGTATCAAATCAAAGAATGGAAAACTCTCATTCTTTAAACAAGTGCAAATGTGGTCATATACAAAAAAACGTGTGTTGTATTTCATACTTGATAAAAAAATGTGTGCACATGTGTAAATGAAAAGTTTTATCAATGGTCCCAGAATTCGGTTGTGTATTTTAATACCTACCGACTGTTATCTCCTATGAATTCCTAATTTTCACCAACTTAACCAAATTGTCATCAATAACTAATGCAATTCGAACATAAAAATCGCAAACGACAATTTCGACACGCCTGAGTGATAAGAAAATTCCAAATTGATAGACGAATTTTAATGACAATTTCTTGATTCAATGGAATTTCTCCAAAATGATGATTTTCCACTTGAAATTAAATATATTTTGCAAAAATAAAGATAAACGCATGAAACAAGAAGGGCGTTACTGTAGGAAGATGTGTCTTGACAGACCATGATATTGTACGTTTCAACTCGGACCACGAAATTCCACAGAGTGTTACGAATTTTTGACAAAAAAAACACTTTTAGTTTTACCCCCGTATAATTTTTTTTTTGTTTTCTCTTATAATTTCTACAAAGCAGAAGAGTTGTTTCATAACTTGCCTAACAAATCATCTAAATTGGTCGAGAATTAGGAAAAATATCGAACTTCGAATTTGGTTAAATTTTCGAGTGTTCCGCTAATTTTGCCTCCGAGTGTAGCTTCAAAATAAATAAATCATCAATACTATCAATATATTTTTAAAATAAGTCAGAAATTTTTGTTATATGACGTTCTTACAAGAAAATTGCACTATATTGATAATTAGTATTCATGCAAGTCATTCTTGATTGAACGTTCCTATTTATTACAATCACTTCTTAAACAGGTGAAGGTGTGGTGACTTTACGAATCCCTATTCTTAATAAAACTTTGAACATCCTGAAGGATCGTTTGTTTGAGATGAACACCAAAGGTAGAATACAACCAATTAGTTTGATTGGCATAAATTCAATCGAAATAAAGTTTGAACTCATTGAAGAGTTTGCAGACGTGTTGAAGCCAGTTATAAGGAATTTTCATGAAATCACAAAGTATTCAATGAATGAAACTATAAGAAAACAAAGTAAATTCATTTTGAAGAACCTACTAAGGCAGCTGGATGATATAACAAACACAGAAATAGAGGATATCCGAAGGGAAATTAGTCGTTTAGCTCGTATGGTTCAGTTAGGACGAATTATTCTGAAAAGCAACATAACATCACAAATTGGGGACCAAGTGGAAACTGTTCTGAATCAACTTAACTTGTTCAAATATCAAGATGAAACGGTTAAGCAGCATTTGGATGAACTCAAAAAGATTTTAGGATCTTCGGTATCAATCACCGAAGTAGAAAGGCGACAAATAGTGCAGGCTATAGGTCTGAAACAAGGACACTGGTTCAAATGTCCTAATGGGCACATGTATGCTATAGGAGAGTGCGGGGGCGCGATGGAGGTTAGTAAATGTATCGAATGCAAAGCTCCTATTGGAGGTACGAGCCATCAGTTATTGAGCACAAACATGCTGGCTCCTGAAATGGATGGAGCTAGACATCCAGCATGGTCAGACACAGCAAATATGGCAAATTATGTTTTACAATAGCTGCAGTAGAAGGTAAGCCCTGATTAACATATATTTTGATGATTAGGTTAAGGATACAAGCATCATTCAAATTATTTATAATATAAAAACGAATCGTTGAATGTGTTGCTAAGCGCAAATCTCGACAACAGCTAAACCCATTTTGCTAATTCTATTTTTGAAGTATTCCTTGAAGCACAGGGATGATTTTTATGCAGAGAAAATTTCAAAAAATTGTCTAATCCTTTTTTCAAAGTATTCCTTGAAGCAGAGGGATGGTTCTTTCGTAGAGAAAATTTCAAAAAAATTGCCTTCAGAAGTCTAAAAACAATATTTTCCTATATTTAACCTAACCTAACATAAATCAAACACAATTTGTCTGTGATGAAATGTAAATGCTCTTTGAAGAGCATCTATAATTACTAAATTGACAGCCACAAATTTCTATAGAAATAAAGTGTTTTGTTTGTGACTCATTTATACTCGATATGCCTCCTATAAAATTTACGAAGGACCCGAAATGCAACGAATAAAATTAATTATTATCACTCTCCTGTGAGTTTTTGTCGGTTAACTCAATAAAAAACTAAAATCATTCAAAAAGTTTTTTACACTTGGCTTGCTTAGTAGTATCCCGTTCGGCAAAAATATAAAGATAACATGTTTCTGATCCTCACATCAGCAATAGTTATCCACAAGACAACATAAAGATATCAGAAAAGTCTCCAATGAGCCACCTGGGAACATCTTTAACACCTCATCAAACAGAGGTCAGAAAGACGTCCTTTTTAGAAGTCTAAAAGATAGCAATTTGAAGATATATATATATATATATATATATATATATATATATATATATATATATATATATATATATATATATATATATTCCAATTGAGTGAAATATTTTCGAAGTGATCCAATTTCCGGTTATACCGGAAGTGGGTCATCACTTTGTTATTTCAAATGGCAATCTACCTTTTTTTATTATACATCTAGAACCGACATTTGAGCAAGGCATAAAATACCCAAGTTGTTGGCACTTATCTGTCAAAACTTTTGACAGATTTAATTATTTTTGTTAAAAACTCGATTTTTGAGGAAATTCGTAGCTCGTAGATCTTTTGCACTACAGACACAATTTTTGCTTGGGTGGATAGAAGAAGGATCAAGGAATTTTTTAAACAATCTACACATGTCAAATGTTTATTGCGTTGTTTTGTATGATTTGAGTAAATACTTGATTAAAATATTTCAAAGCATTCTCTGTTAGTTCTTCCAAAATCATCAAAGTTCAATATATTTCCAAATTATTTCGGAACTATAAGAGATGGGTATAGTACATGCTGATACAATTCGATCTGAAAATTGACGCTTCATCTGATGGCGATATAAAAATTGGCACGTGCCATTTGGCAAAATTGAGTTATTGCTGTTTGAAAATGGCCAAATTGAAAAAATCATACAAAAAACTCAATAAACATTGACATTTGATCCTTCTTCTATCCATTCAAGCAAAAATTGTGTCTGTAGTGCAAAAGATCTACGAGCTACAATTTTTTTAAATGTTCCTCAAAAATCGAGTTTTTAACAAAATAATTAAATCTGTCAAAAGTTTTGACAGATAAGTGCCAACAACTTGGGTATTTTATGCCTTGCTCAAATGTCGGTTCTAGATGTATATATAAAAAGGTAGATATATATATTTGAAATAATAAAGTATATGACCCACTTCCGGTATAACCGGAAATTGGATCACTTCGAAAATATTTCATATAATTATTATATATATATATATATATATATATATATATATATATATATATATATATATATATATATATATATATATATATATATATATACATATATATATATATATATTATATAATATATATATATATATATATATATATATATATATATATATATATATATAATATATATATATATATATATATATATATATATATATATATATATATATATATATATATATATATATATATATATATATATATATATATATATATATATATATATATATATATATATATATATCAACATAGGTATATTTTTATATATAAAATACCCAAGTATTGTTATTATACTTATCTGTCAAAACTTTTGACAGATTTAATTTATTTTATTATAAACTCGATTTGATTTTATATATATATATATATATATATATATATATATATATATATATATATATATATATATATATATATATATATATATATATATATATATATATATATATATCCCTATTTTGTGCCATTCTCTTCGCTTCTGTCATCTCCAAATTTTGTCCCGCTAGTATCTTCGCTACCACCACATTCCACGTTTCCCTCGGTCATCCCTCTTTCTCTTCGTCTTCGTTCTTATCCCAAATAGATAACAAAGTAAGAATCGACTTTCGATTTTCTCCCGATCCTTCTTTTTCTAAGAAAACTTTTGCAGAGTGTTCCATAAACTTTCGCAGCACTCTGAATCCTTTCTCCGATTTCAAAATCCTGTTTACCCTTTTCCCCCAGTATACACCCCAAATATTTGAAACTTTCTACTCTCTCTATGATTTTGTTAGTAAATTGACCTTGATTTCTAATAATTAAAATAACCCACGGAAATATGGTTTAGTTGTATTTTATTATAAAATGATAAATTCAGAATTAATAATTAATGAATATGGTATCTCCTTTTATTTATTGTTGTTTCGCCCTTTTAGGCGATCGCCGGCATGCTGTAACCAGCTTTCAAATATCGCTTCAATTCTTGAATAATTTGCAGTATCCCATTGTTTCCCAATCACGTCTGAAAAGCAATATTATATTTATAAATTCATATTTACACACATGAGTTAAAATTAACATCAGTGATTATGAAAGTATTGAAAATAACAGACAAAATTTAAACTGAAAGTGGTGTTTAATTGGATTAATTGAACAAAAAGTTTGAATCATGCAGAAAGAGTTATATAGATTAAGTATAACCTGTAATGAGTTTTATAAATCGCATATTTTTTACCATAATAGTATTTTTGGCATCCGTCCAGGACATTTGATATGCTAAAATATTTGATAAAGTTAGAATTAACGCATTTCTTACATGCTGCTCAAAATTCAAGCCTCCAATTTGCTTTATGTTTTTTACTTAAAACAATAACCAAAAAAGGATGGAAGTAGAAAACACAGGCTAGAAAAAAAACACAATATAATATTTAAAAAAATTAAAATTGAGTAATGAAAACTAATTAGATTTTAAGTTAAATTGGAATGAAAATATTACATACAAGCAATTTTGTATATTGGTATGGATAAAAAAACTCACATCTTGGGCTGCAAGCAGCACTCATAATTTTGCTTTCAAAAGATGTTAACTGTTTTATAGTTTCAATAGGTAAACCAAAATCCATTTCAACTCTCTACGTAAACGTCTTTTTTGACTCTTGGATATATTTTTGCATAGTATTCTTTTCGTCATTTTGTAAATATAGAGTAAATACAATACATTAACAGAGTATATAAATTATTTTCGTATTCTTTTTACAATAATAAACATTAATATTTAAAGGTTATAAATATCAGCTGATTATAAGTTGAGCTTAAGGTAGACTCTGTTAGAAAGTTATCTTTTGGATGTCGTGGAGACATTTGTGAAAAGTTATCATTTAGATCTCTTGAAAGTGATCTCTACAAAAAGTTGACAGGACGTTAACATCTTTCTGAGCTCTAAAAGATAACATATTTTAGATTACATTTCGATATCTTCTTGACATTGATGCCGAACGGGATCCTTGTCGAAAGTCAGGAGCTGAGAGTAATTATTTTTCATCATACATTTTGATTTATTTTACTTAGAAAACAATTTTCTTAGGTCATTATTTTGACAAAAAGTATATCTAGCTGGAACCTAGAGACTGCTTTTTTCAGTACATAAATTTTATTAAGATTAAACATTTATTGTTTCAGGATTCATGAGGACATTGATATACATAAATTAATAAATAAATGTTGAATGATATGGTTGATTTTTCACTATACAGTGCAGTATATTACATAATTTGAAAGTATTTCTATAGAGCTTGAAACCTGAATATGAAAAATTTCGGTTTAATGTATACAAATATTCAAAATATATTTTCATGTTCAGTATCGATTTTATAGTGTTAAATATTATTTGTATTACTTATTTGATGGTTTTCTGAAATTAAAATTTATCATTTTCAGAATTTTCTATATTTTATTGTATTGTTTTAGAACTATTCTTTGTATTACATATTCGCTTTATTTTTGAACTCATTAAATTCATTCTCTGAAGTTTATTTTTACGATATTGAATCGTTGACATTTTTTACATGACATCAAAGCTGTTATGAAAACAGAATGTGACAATCAAAACGAAACAGTCCAACAGGGTGATGTTTGTATGGAGGGGTACATTTGTATGCATAAGGTGTTGTTTTTACAACTCTGCGTTTTTACGCTGATTCGGATGATCTCGTGATTTTCAGCGTTGACGCTAGAAAGTTGGGATTTATGAACTTTATAGCGGCAGACGCTAAAAGATACAAGTGACACGTTTATATTTTCGGTCATCAATGATTGCCAATAAAGGAAGCAGTTTTCTTCGATATAAAATGGCTAAGTCTCTTTTTATAGTCGTCCAGTTATTCCGCAATATTAGCTTTCGATACTCGAACAACATAGTTAGAGTTCTTGAAAAAAGAATTTCGCAATATATAACACTAATGATTCAAGAAATGATACCAAATCAATGAAAAGTAGACTTCATATTCATCAATTAAGTGCTTTAACCTAGAATAAGTGACAAATGACACATTTCGACGCTGAAAACCCCTTTTCATGGGAGCGTCATGATTTCATAGAAAAATAGGTCATATGACCATTTTGACGCTTGAAACAAGAGTCAAAACGCTCCAATGTAAAGGCACTTCAATGATGATTATATTATAATCCTAAAGGTTCCTTTTCATTAGTGTTTGGTTTCGGATGGTCACGTGATTTTCAGCATTGACGCTAGCAAGTTGAGATTTCTGAACTTACAGCTTCAGACGCTACAAGAGACAAGTTTATATTTTCCGTCTTCAAGGGTTGCTAATAAGAATCCTGAGGCAACCAGTTTTCTTCGTTACAGAATAGCTTAGTCTCTTTTTATAGTCATCCAGTTATTGCGCCATATTTGCTTCGATACTCGAACAACCTAGTTAGAGGTCTTGAAAAAAGGATTTCGCAAGTATATAACACTAAAGATTCCAGAAATTATACCAATTCTATAAAAATAGATTTCATATTTACCAATAAAGTGTTTTAACCTATAATTAGTGACAAATGACATTTTGACGCTGAAAACCCCTATTGAACCACCGCTGTGGCCAGGTGGGAAGATCACACGCTTCCCAGTTTGTACACATGCGGCTGCCGGTTCGATTCCGGCGAAGGTTTGGGTGTTGTATGCGTCTTTGAATTTGACAGAGTCGCCTATAGAGGGCATAAACTTCCGAAGACCAGATAACTTGTAATCCTTGTGGTGGCAGTTATCATTGCACGTCTAGGAGAATTCCCGAGCACATCGTTAAAAGAAAAACAAACAAACAAAACCCTATTCATGGGAGCATCATGATTTAATAGAATAGGTCATATGACCATCTAAACGCTTGAAACGAGCATCAAAACAGGATGTTTACTCTTCAATTTTTTTAACAGAGAGAATAGTTTAAGAGATAGCTCATTGTAAAACTGCTTTGAATTATTAATCGACTATAAAGGAATTTTCGAATTCTACTGCAATCTGATGAAGATATAGAGTGACTCACTGAAACATGAAATAAATTCAGTACAATAATAAATTTAAATCATGTATTTTTGTGGAAGAAAACATAAAATTGGTACATATACAATGAGTTTATTTTGAAATCTATTTTAATGCTATAATGAAAACAGAATAGTTTATGTAGAAGAAAAACAAAATAAACAATACAATAACTTTATTCATTAGATCTCTGTATAAAAATAGGAAATTATTTACTATCAATTTTACCTGAGTAAATTCATCACATGTATTTAATTGCAGAATAATAAATATCATAGCCAAATGATATCACATTATCATATAAAATGCGAAATTTACTTGGTATAAAATAAAAATTTATAAATTGTGCTGGAGGCCATACAACCCACTCAGAAATATATAATCTGAGTGATTTGGTCTTGATTTCCTGAATAATATCTTTAGTTGGCTTATTCTCAAGGAACCCTACAACCACAAACATGTTGACAATCATCAAAGGAGAGCACACCAATTGATCTAATACCAATTTTTTCATTACGACCTTGAAAGTTGTACCTGGAAATGCCCCGTCTAAAAACACATACCAAAAATGAGTGAGAGCTCCAGCTGAACAACCAGATAAAGACATATTTTTCGTTCGATTTGAATCATATTTTGTAATTTGGGAAGTGGCTATTTCATAATTCTGCTCCACAAAGTCTCCTGCACCAGAAAATGTAAGAGATAAAATTATGTTGGTAAAAAATAAATACTTATTGGAAAATGCATTGTGTACAGTCTTCTTCAAATTTGGAAATGCATTTTTTCTGATAGAATATGTAAATCTGGGCCGCATTGCCCGAAAAAAAGTTGTGTAATTAGGGTTATGTCATTTTGATGAATCACAGAAAAAACTTTCGATTTTTATGGTTTGGATCTTTTTTTTTCAATATGTAGTCTGAAATAGGGGTGTCCGCTCAAAAAATATATCGATATTTATATAAAATATCGGACTCCAGCATCGATATATCGCTAGAAAACATCGATATTTTTCTACTATCGAATACTTTCCACAAAACTTTACTATTACCTTTTTCCAGTGAAATGCACAAAATTTGTGGTCTTTGATTTTGCAGGTATGAATGTAGAATCAGAAACCAGAGTAACATAGCTAAACTAGCAGTGTAATGATAGTGATTTTCTATGAGAATCACTATAATTACATAGTTACTTAAAGAGGATTGTAATACTAAGATAATGGTGAAATGAGTTATACCTATATTTGCAAGTGAAATAAAAACGACAAATTAATAAAAATATTTATTAGATATCACATAATTTCAAAACAGTAAAAGAAAACAAAAAACATATTTAGTACTAGCCTTAATCTGGGCATATACACCTGCTAAAACTTACTTTCACTTTACCCATTTCATTAAGACCAATGCTCTTTAGGCAAACTTTGCAAAAATAGAAGTTTACTTAATCTTTTACCTTTCATTCTATTTCTTTGTTGATTAACTATTTGAGCAGCCTTAGAAAATAAACGTTCGGATGGAACAGAATTGCCGACAATAGTTAAATATTTGAAGGCAATCTTATAAAGCTTTGGAAATTGAATTTTTAAATCCTGCCAAATCTCTAAAGGATTCTCATTGAGCCTTCCTTACTTGCGTAAGTACATTGATAATTCATCAGAGATTGCATCATCTGATTGTGATGTTTTCCAACTGTTGCTTACTAGTTTGTGATGAAGAAAAGATTTCTTCTAGTTTTTCAGATTGATCAGAATCTGATTAGGACGTTTCAATATTTTGCGTAGTATTTTTCATGAAGTCTTTAATTATTGTGACTGCTGTGGAGCAAGGAAGTGCGTCTCGGAAGTGAATTTTTTTATACCTAGGATCCAATATGGTTGCTATGGCGAAAGGAGTTACCCTCTCGATAGCGCCCATTCTTTTTTCAATTTCATTAAGCACAAATGATTTCAATTAATTGGCAAGCAAGTCTTCAAATTGGAGAGGTTGTATTTTTAAAATTAAGCAATGAACTAACGGAATCACCTTGCTGCTTGTGTAGTATCTATCCCCAGAAACTTCTCTAGTAGCAGCTTCCAGTGGCCTCAAAAGTAATAAAACAGAAGAAATAACTGACAGTTCTGATGCATTGAGCATAGGTGGCGCTGTTTTATGGAGACATATTTCATTGATTACAATACGTAATTCTAAAAATCTTTCAATCATATAGTAGGTACTGTTCCATCTTGTTGAAACTTCTTGAATCAACTTTGTTTCTTTTTCTGTGGCTTTTTTAAATTCATTGCTTGCTGTATTTCTTTGCTTAATCCATGTTACAATAGTCTTGACTCTAGTTATTAGATTTTGTAATTCTGGACAGTGTTGAATCGCATTTAGCGCAACTAATCTTAGAGTGTGCGCAAAACACAGTGTTTTTACCAAAAAAGCCAGGTCGACCACCTTAATGATAGATGCTGCGTTATCAGTTACTACAGCCGAAACTTTTATTAACTATTAACGTCAATGTCCCATTCAGAACAAGAATTCAGACTGACATATTCCAAGAGTAATAGAAAAAAATTCGTTAAAATATAACAAAGTGACCGGTAATTCCAAGAAAGCTTCTCATATTCATTGTTTCTGTCCACATATCGGTTGCAAGTGTTATATTTTCTACGCTTTTTAGTTTATTTTTAAACACAGCTGATAATGCATCATATTTGTCATCAACCCAGCAAGTCAATGTTGTCGTACTTGGAATCTTATAATGTGGTGCAATTACTTTCATAAGTTTACGAAAACCCTCATTTTCTACAATCGTGAAAGGTTGATTATCTTTGCAAATCATGAAGATGAGAGCATTGTTGACTTTCAAAGTTTTATTGCCACTTTCCGAATTTGCCGTTTTAATGGCGGAGGTATAGTATTATGGACATGGATATCTTTTAAAGTTGTACTTGTTGATGGCAGTGGTTCAGGGATGGGAAAAACAGGTTCAGAGTCTGCTTTATTGGTTTTTGTAATTCTTTCACTGTGGATATTTAGTAAGTTGACATTGCTCAACACTTGCGAATTTTCTTTATTCATTTCTAAAACCGCAGCCTTATGGATATTTCTTAAGTGGCTAAACAGGTTAGATGTATTGCCACAGGATGTTATTTGTTTTTGACAAATTTTGCACTTTACAAGATTCGCATTTCCCTCAATTTTTGCAAAAACTTCCATACAAGACTTTTCTTTTGAGGCGCCATCTTGTTATTAACTAAAATAAAAGAACAAATCAATTAATGTTTATTTTTTCTACAGTATTATTGTGTCTTAGGTAACGTCACTAGTATTTGAGTTAATTTGTTTATAGGTTCAAAAATTTGAATGAAAAATACACTTCACAAATGATTCGATGCGACATAATGAAATCTATTATAATATAAAATATGATTTGATTGAGGAGCTCGTTACTTGATGAAAATCGATATACATATTTTCAATGAAATAAACTTAAGTATTTAGATTTTCACTATATTAACTAAACTATGACCGGTTTCACCACACTGTGGCTTCATCAGATAGGTGAATAGCGAATCGATTTGTCAGATGGATTAGGTAATTAAGCTGGTCACTCACAGATGTCACTACCTTATTAAACCATATTTGAAATCCAAAATCTAATTCATCAAGCATTGTTAAAATTATTCAGATATTTACTAGATTAAACTAAAAAAAAAAAAAACATATATTCGATATTTCTATAAATATATCGATATACCGGATACAATAAATATTTGACAAAACATTGAATCAATCCGATATATCTTAAAAAACATCGAATAAATTCGATATATCGATGTAAAGTGAATATCCCTAGTCTGAAATTTTGTCCATTCAATATGAAGCTTTATTCCTTTACATTAACTATTAAGGAACAAACTAATGTTCAATCTATAGAATCAACAATTAATTTTCAAGGTGATTTAGTTTATTCACAAGACTTTAAATTATTAACATTATCAGAGTATTCCCAAAAACTTAAAATGATCTTTCAATGTTCCAATCAAACCATTTTCATTTACTACACTTGTTTCCCTACTATAATCAATTTTATTATTTTCTTTGTCAGTCATTTGTCCTCCAGATGCATCAATAATTGCATTTCCAGCACAAATGTCCCATTTTTTTATAGCAGTAGCATGGAGATAGGCATCAACTTCTCCATAAGCTACTTGAAGTGACTTATAACCTAAAATAATGAAGAACTGATGAGAACTAAAATGCTCAAATGATACATAAAACAAATTTTCTTATTGGTATCGTACCTGCCCCAGCTGCTACCACAAGTTCATAATCATTCAGTTTGCTGTGTAATACTTCCCTAATCTTTCCGCTATGAGATCTTGAAATAGATATTCGGAGCTTTTCATTATTAACCTTGAACAAGTATAATATTTAGGAAAATTCTCTGAAATTTGTGTTCAAGAGTTAAGTTGAATCAATAGCTGATTGAATAAATATTTATAGGTTTCGAACTTGTTATGATTTATCAATTGGTGTTTGTAAATAACGGAAGTTTCTTGGATGCTTATTATTTATTTCTCACCTTAGACCTAGAATTCAAATCATAAGATTTAGCCTTTCCTACCCATGCCCAAGAAGTAACATTTTGGAAAGGTTTATGGATAACTCCAATTACAGGTCTACCATTCAACGCAACACAAACCATGGTAGTAACATATTGATAAAGCTTTTCTGAAAATAGAATCTTACACTTCTGATGGTTCGAATACAGAGGTAATGGAGCTTATTAATAAAGTGATTTAAATTATATTCTGAAAGTTTTCATCATATATTCACACAAGTTAACTTATTAAGAGGTTAAGAGAATCGTATCACAATTCAACCTACCTGTAAATTCATGAGTGGCATCAAGAGGATCTATCCATATAGTTATATCTTCAATATGAACCCACTCATCTTCCAAAAAATCAATAGCTGAATCAAACTTTGTTGAATGATAATTTTCATTATCATTTGAACAAGTTGCATCAGACTCTTCCGATATAATATTTAAACTTGGATATTTGTTCTTAATTGTATTAACCATAGTACAGTGAGAACGAAAATCAGCACTTGTAACTTTTTCTTCTAGACCTTCCTTGGTTAAACCCTTTTTCTTGATCACAAGGGTGTTTCTACTCTTCAATATCGCATTTCCACCTCTTTCAGATGCAATAAATGCATATTTGAGAAGAGATTTCAAATTCACAGTTCTATTCATCTTCTTCCTTTGAATTAAAAATATCAGAAAAATACAACCCAAAATCATACTCAAAGCTAGTTTATTTAGACGCATTTCGTTTATATTTTCAAAATATTAACAATTCCAGCTATTTATTATAGTCATTAAAATGCAGCATATTAAATCAAAGTGAGTTTGCCAAGGTGTGAATAATTGGTCCAAGATATTGGAAATTTAAATATTCTTCGTTAAATATTAAACTGGTCATTATTTTAGATTTGATTTTCAATTGTTAACCTTACTCTAACAATTTCTAGTTTCTGACAGATTTGAACCACAAAAAAAAATTTTATGTTTGATCGGCAGTTTTGTGCTGTTAGACACAGAACGATGTATCTCTTACTGTTAGGGGTGTCCACTCTGAAAAAACATCGATCTACATCGAATATCCCCATTTCTGAAGGTCTTTTTTCTATGAATTCAGTTCAATAAAATGTTTAGGATTAAATAACACCTATAGTTGTAGTTAACAGACTCTATAACCTTACTTAAGGTGCAATTTTATTGTAATGAGTAGGTATATTATTATACATAATACACACTCCACTTTAATCTTATTTCATTCAGAAAACAAAATGTTCAATTAAATTGAATTCGTTATTTTTTTAACATAGAAGCTTTAGAAACTTGAAGGCCGACGTGACATTAACAGTATTTTGTTTTATTTTCACCGATTCGTGCACAGTGCTGCCAACATAATTTTTAGTAAGTATATATTTTCCGCGAATGCATTATATTGTCAGTTTATTAAGAAATTAATTGGTTTTATTCGATTCGATGTTTTTCTACTGAAAACTGAAAAACATCGAGTATATCGAAAGCAATTTCAAAACATCGGATGGATTCGATGTATCGCATGGTGCTTGCTTGCTTGCATGCATCTTTTAACAACGTGATCGGGAACTTAGCCCATTTACACAGCTGGACCTACAGTTTATAGTGGATTCCGAACCACTCTTCCAGACCGTGCAATGATAACTGCCACCACAAGGATTACAAGTTATCTGGTCGACGGAAGTTTATGCCCTCTTTAGGCGACTCTTTCAATTTCAGCACTTTTTTGTTCATGGACAACATCCATAACCTGACCCCGGATTCGAACCAGGAGCCTCGACTAAGCAGTTCCAATATGCTTGCGTACTAACCGTGCAGCTACCGAGGCGGTTTATCGCATGGTGAACATCGATGTTTTCGATGCATCAATGTATATCGAATATCCCTACTTACTGTACTCTCATCTATGGGCTAGGAAATTTTGCCCAACTATACATACTCCAATTTCCATATTAGTGGGGCCAATCTAATAATGAGACGTGGATTCAATGTTTTCTCAATATCACATACAATTTTTAATTATTTTACTTAAAACACTGTTCAAATTTCTATTTATCCTAATTACACAGAACACATCACATCTTCTATCACGGCGTACTTCCAACTTAAGTCGCTCCTACTTCCATTGAAAATCGCAGCGACTTACGGAGCGTAGGTAGAATAGAGATATATCATCCAATATTTATTTGCGCCATCTAATACATAAGACATATCCTTGGTGTACTGTGACCAAGTATAGGCCAAAGAATACAAAAGATTTCAAGTACAACCTCCTAGAATTCTGTGGTACACACAGATTACGTCACTTGCAAACTAACGCGAAGCGAATTCTCCGTCAGCCATATTGATTGATAATGATACATGTATTGTGTTGAGGGGGATTTGATTTAACAGATCAGCTTAGTTTGTTCCAAATTTTTACAAACATATTATAAGGCACGAATACTTAGGAATATTTGAATCCGATGGATTTGTAAAATTTTATGTCGATATTTCGAAATGACGCAGTATTTACCTCCCAATTTATTGGCACTGTTCGCTCCACGCGATCCAATTCCATATCTTCCTCCTGCAGCAAAATTACCTCATGAGAAAAAAAATAGGGGGTATCAAGGAATCGGCAAGTTCCTTAACGAGTTCGAGGTAAGTCATTTTTCTGGTCAATACTTAATTTGTACTATCATTTTCAGATCGCAATATTTATAGTAACAATTGTTCTGCACTTCAGAATACTTATCTTTCTGATAATTCTTTTGAATTTAATTTTTTTCTTTATCAGGATCCAAAGGACACCCCACCTCCTACTCGTGTTGAGACAAGGGAAGAGAGATTAGAAAGACGAAGACGTGAAAGGGCCGAGCAAGTTGCTTACAAACTTGAACAAGAAATTGCTATTTGGGATCCTAACACAGCCCCCAATTCAACTGTTGATCCTTTCAAAACGCTATTCGTTGCAAGAATTGTAAGTAAATTTCATTAATAATGAGACTGATTCACTTATTTTTCAAAATATGCTGTGATGTTCATGAATTAACTAATACTTATGTTTTTTCATATGTTAACACAGCTACAGAAATAATTCTGTATATTCTTCATGAACATTCTCACTTGATATTTATGATTGCAAAACAGAATAACATGACTTTAGATAAAATAGAATAATGTGATGGAAAGATTTAATCGCAACCTTCTAACACTTGAACTTTTTCTAGAATTATGATACATCTGAGTCTAAGCTGAGAAGAGAATTTGAAGTTTATGGACCTATAAAAAAAGTTAGTATAATCGTTTTTTTATATTTATTATAAATGTTATGAATTTTTGAGGTTAATATATTTCTATTTATATCCTGTGTTGTTCACGAATCAGCAAAATCTCTATGCTCTTTCGTATGTAGACACAGGGATAGTAACAATCATTATTATTCTTCATGAATTTTTCCATAATGTTCATGATTGCTGAAATGAGTGACAGTCACAATAATTAGTATTGTACAACAAATTCCAATTTTTTCGAGGTTGGTAACTCTTTAAGGAGGTATTCTGGTCTAGAGCCCTACTTTTTGGGTATTTTTCAAACTAAGATAAAAAATTGAAAACATTTTTAATATCCATTTTTGGTAATTATTTGTATCAGATTTATGTATCCCTCCAGACTTATCCAAAAACTAATAAACAACAATATTGGGTTTCATTCAGAGTCAAGGTTGATTCTACACTGGATAAGAAACTCAATAAATAAATAAATAAATAAACAATGTTTCAGAGAAAGCACCATCATTATACAGGGATATCCACTGGGACCGTCCGTTAAAAACTTTTTAAGTTCCAATTACAATATCAAGCTGAAATTTTATACGCGGCCATAACTAGCGATTTCCAATTGGAGTAAAATATTTTCGAAGTGATACCATTTCCGGTTATACCGGAAATGGGTCATCACTTTGTTATTTCAAATGGCAATCTACCTTTTTAATTATACATCTAGAACCGACATTTGAGCAAGGCATAAAATACCCAAGTTGTTGGCACTTTTCTGTCAAAACTTTTGACATTTAATTATTTTTGTTATAAACTCGATTTTTGAGGAACGTTTAAAAAAATTGTAGCTCGTATATCTTTTGCACTACAGACACAATTTTTGCTTGGGTGGATAAAAGAAGGATCAAGGAATTTTTTAAGCGTTGTTTTGTATGATTTTTTCAATTTCGCCTTTTTCAAACAGCAATAACTCAATTTTTTCAAATTGCATGTGCCAATTTTTATATCGCCATCAGATGAAGCGTCAAATTTCAGATGGAATTGTATAAGCATGTACTATACACATCTCTTTTAGTTCCGAAATAATTTGGGACTATATTGAATTTTGATGATTTTCCAAGAACTAACAGAGAATGCTTTGAAATATTTGAATCAATTAGCTGAACTGGCTACGCTCACCTGACAGGTGCCTAAAATTAATGTACTTGTAACTTTGTTCATTCGAATTTGATATTTCAACAAGAATTGTCGTTATTTCTGATTGAAAATATCCAAAAAATACAACACAATTGGAATAAAAGCACCGGTTATTCAAACGAAAATATATTTAATTTTTTTTTAATTCATTTTAGAATATCAAGAAGTAGTGGGGAGAAATTGCAGGCAATTCAATAACCAATTTCCAAATTTACGGTCTATGAGTAAAATAAAATTTCGAGGCATTAGAAGCAATTTTCTACAATTCGTATGAATAAAAATTGTAGGAACTAAGCGAAAACCATTCATCGAAGATAATTACATTAATACGAATAAATGATAGCAAACATCATAGGGGAAAACTAATTTACGATCTGAATAAATGTTCAATATGGGCCCCATTTTGCTCGATACACTTGACAGTCCGTATACGATGATGATGAGTTGCCCTCCTAGTTTCCTCAGGATCAATTTTACGAAAAGCATTATGAATGCGCTCTAGTAACTCTTCTTTACTTCTTACAGGAATAAGATACACTTCACTCTTGATTTTGCCCCATAAATAAAAATCAAGGGGCGTCAGGTCCAGAGAACGCGAAGGCCATAAATTTGGTCCTTGATTACCCCACCATCTATCCCCGAACATTTCTGTTAGCTGCCGATCTACAGCTCGTGTTTTATGTGCTGGTGCACCATCAATTTGGTAATAGCAATCCCTCAGAATGTTAAGGGGTAATCCATCTAAAAAATTTGCTAATGTTCCTCTCAAAATTTCCAGGTATCTTTGTCCATTAAGATTTTCCTCATAAATGATAAGCCAACAAATCATTCATTAAAATTGCAAAAACGTTCAAGCTGAATTTATTTCACTGGAAATCGATAACCTGGTTATTCCACTTTCATTGAACTTGGCTTCATTAGACCATATAATTTTTTGCAGAATTGTCTCATCTTCTTGAAGCCGAATTAATAAATTTTCACAGAAATTTAGCCGCTTGGACAGGTCAGTTGGTTTCAATTTTTGTAGTCTGATAAAAGAATACGGGTGCATTTTATGTTTCTTAAGGATCCTGTGAATGGAAGTATAACTCAATCCAATATCCATTGATGCTGACTTAATGGACGCATGTGGATTGAGACGAAAATACGCTAGCGTATTAATTTGATTGTCGTCGTCCTCGAGAATTGGTTTTCTTCTAGTTTCTATGTATTTTGTTCCTCCAAATTGCAGAAAATTGCTTCTAATCCTTCGAAATTTTGTTTTACTCATAGGCGACAAATTTGGAAAATGGTTATTGAATTGCCTGTAAGTTCTATCCACCTCTTTTTGACATTCGCCATGAATTAAAAGAAGATTAAACATATCCTCGTTTGAATAATCAGCCATTTTATTATCAATCTGGTGTTTTTCAAAAATTTTCACTTCAAATTACCAACAATTCTTGTTGAAATACTAAATTCGAATGAACGAAGTGACAAGTACATTAATTTTAGGCAGCTGTCAGGTGAGCATAGCCAGTTCAGCTACTTGATTCAAATATTTCAAAGCATTCTCTGTTAGTTCTTGCAAAATCATCAAAATTCAATATATTCCCAAATTATTTCGGAACTATAAGAGATGGGTATAGTACATGCTGATACAATTCCATCTGAAATTTGACGCTTCATCTGATGGTGATATAAAAATTGGCACATGCCATTTGAAAAAATTGAGTTATTGCTGTTTGAAAAAGGCCAAATTGAAAAAATCATACAAAACAACGCAATAAGCATTTGACATGTGCAGACTGCTTAAAAAATTCCTTGATCCTTCTTCTATCTACCTAAGCAAAAATTGTGTCTGTAGTGCAAAAGATCTACGAGCTACAATTTTTTTAAATGTTCCTCAAAAATCGAGTTTATAACAAAAATAATTGAATCTGTCAAAAGTTTTGACAAATAAGTGCCAACAACTTGGGTATTTTATGTCTTGTTCAAATGTTGGTTCTAGATGTATAATAAAAAAGGTAGATTGCCATTTGAAATAACAAAGTGATGACCCACTTCCGGTATAACCGGAAATGGTATCACTTCGAAAATATTTCACTTCAATTGGAAATCGCTGGTTATGGCCGCGTATAAAATTTCAGCTTTATATTGTAATTGGAACTCAAAAAGTTTTTAACGGACGGTCCCGGTGGATATCCCTGTATAGTTTAGGTTTCAAGTTAGTCTTTTACCTGACTCCATTCAATTAAGATTGAAATATAAAAATTGTGCTCCCGTTTGTACTAAGCTTATATCGTGTTTTATTTAACACCCATTTTCTATAAATCCAATAATTTGATATAGTGTTGATAGTCAAAATTCACTGAAGAAATGTTTTCTTCCTAATTTTGGGTCCCAGAATCCAAATTTGAAATCATTTTGCCCCGCCTGGCTATCGTTTAGGAAAAAATAAAAACCAAAATTTCCTTGAAAGTCACTTGTTTGTATCCTTCAAACTCTATAATTACTTCATTAAAATGCCTTGTTACTATTACAATGAATAAAATATACACACATATACCATTAATCAGTAATTCTACGCTCAAATATACATTAATTTCTTATTAAAATGCTTTTTAATTCGAATGTTTATTTTCTAGACAGTTAACCCGCCATATTTACAATGATTTCATGTTATATGTTACACTACGTACGGCTCAAAACGATGCAAGAAGAAGATAGAATCTATCTCCCTCGTTCATAACAGACCGAAATTCAAATGTGAATATTTCCAAACCTAACCTAATTTTACCTAAAACCTAACCTACTAACCTATTCAATTCAAAATTATAAATTTAAATTAGTTTGAAGGTTCGGTTAGGTTAGTTAGGTTTGGTTTGAAGAGATTTCTATTTGAATATCCCTCTGTTATGAGGGGAGATGGCGAGTACGTCACTATTGACGGGTTCAAGTCACGTAGATCTTGGACCTGTGAAATTGTTGCCTAATATTGAGAATTGAGGGGCAATCATATCTGGAAAGTATAAATGGCGGGTTAACTGTCAAGAAAATAAACATTCGAATTGAAAAGCATTTTAATAAGAAATTAATGTAGAGCGTAGAATTACTGACTAATGGTACATGTGTGTATATATTACCCATTGTAATAGTAACAAGGCATTTTAATGAAACTATTATAGAGTTTGAAGGATATAAAGTAAACACTCTTTCAGTGAATTTTGACTATGGACACTATATCAAATAATTACCTAATCGTGTTTTATATTATAAATGTTATGAATTTTTGAGTTTAATATATTTCTATTTATATCCTGTGTTGTTCACGAATCAGCAAAATCTCTATGCTTTTTCGTATGTAGACACAGGGATAGTAACAATCATTATTATTCTTCATGAATTTTTACGTAATGTTCATGAGTGCTAAAATGAGTGACAGTCACAATAATTAGTATTGTACAACAAATTCCAATTTTTTCGAGGTTGGTAACTCCTTAAGTATTCTGGTCTAGAGCCCTACTTTTTGGGAATTTTTCAAACTAAGATAAAAAGAAAATTGAAAACATTTTTACTATCCAATTTTTGGTAATCCTGCATTTTACGTTGACCGCCATCGCGCATCGTGTACCGAGTCGACGAGAAATGTTTCCGAATGATTTAAATTTCAGACATTGTTGCCAGATTCCTTTCCAATTTCACGTTCAAATAAGAGAATGAATGTTTGATCTCAGGGTAATCATTTAGTACAGTGTTGATAGTCAAAATTGAATGAAAAAGTGTTTTCATACTAATTTTGGCTCCCAGAATCCAAATCTGAAATCATTTGCCTCGAAAGGCTATCGTTTAGGAAAAAAAAACACAAAATTTCCTTGAAAGTCCTCTTGTCTATGTCATTCAAACTTTATAGCTTCATTTAAATGCCTTGACTATTACAATATATACACACATGTACCATTAATTAGTAATTCTACGCTCAAATATACATTAATTTCTTATTAAAATGCTTTTCCATTCGAATGTTTATTTTCTTGACATTCCAATGCATGCGTTTATTAGGAGACTTGGTATATTCACTGAGCAATAAAGCTCCAAAGATTACATACAGTTCATTCATAGAAAAATTTGAAGATTTTTTTTGTGACCAATACAGATTAGTCCGGTGAACGATATTTTCCATGATCGCCTCCGTGAAGGAATCGACTGGAGATTCGGCCGACTGCATCGCGAGATGGAGGCACAGGATCACAAGTGGTGTTTATACAATATTTGGGTGTATCGCCCGTCCACTTATGAATTTTTCTTTTTCTTCTTAGAACAGTTTTACCTCTCTTCTTCCTGGAAAGCTGTTGTATAACAGAAAGTGGTATATTTTCTTCATCATCACTCTCCGATGAATGGGAAAGTGTGGTGGCTTGAGGTTGAAAACCACTGGTTCTAGCAGAAAGTTGTTCATGAGTTTCCTCATCTTCACTATTCTCGAAAGAAATTTCGCATCCTTGACCCAGAATACCTCTGGGTAGGTGGTTTATATCGTCAGCTTCTTGGTCTGAAACATCGCTGTCTTCTTCAGATTCTGCTTCATTTTGATTGGGAGGTTCAATATATATTTTCGTATTACTTTAATAGAAATCATCGCCCTCTACGATGTCCAAAAGTTGAAGCAGAGATAATTTGAAATGGAAACAGAAATTACTTCTGTGCATATAGTCCTTTTAAGGAGATCGCCGAGAAAAACTTGTATTAGAAAAAAACTTGGTAAAAAATGTGAAAATAACATCGAAGTTGTAAACAAGAGACCATAATGCGTCGGAATTTTTCTATAGAGTTTCAAAAATATTTTTGTTAAATAATAATTGAATATTACTTACCCGCCATTTTTAGTAGAATATAAACTGGGATCCATGGTCGTCAATCAATTCAACATTAGCGTATTTCACGTCGTGCCAAAGACATAAATGCTTCTGAGAAAGGTCTAATGAGAAGATGCACGTGTTGCCGGCTCCCCACCACTCTCTAAACATTTACGACATGCATTTATATTGTGATCCTTTTAAAAGGACTATGCACTAATGAGTTAGGAAAATCGTTCATTTCGATAGAATATATGTGATCAATATACGAGATCGCTGGGCAAAAGTACATGATATATTCTACTTTCATTCTTCTCTATGTGATGACATGAGATTTTATTTTTGTCATTCATGTTTCAACCTATTTTCATCCCACTAAATTAATTCTAAATATTCACACTCCATTGTTTGGCTTTCGTTTCAGATTGTTCTGATCCACAACAGTATCAACGGAAAACCAAGGGGGTATGCCTTTATCGAATACGAACATGAGAGGGACATGCATTGTAAGTATAGGGCGCTATCTCCAGAGAAATTCCAAGAGGGGCCACTTTAATATTTGCACAAACGTTACTTCATTCGAAATCATGCTTTGATATCGTCGAATTTACGTATCTTTTAAAGTGGTCTTTTGAAACAAATAGCTAGTCACTAATAGCCGGCGACCTAAAAGTTTTTTTTCTCTCGATACAATCACTGAAATTAATTTTTTTCTATTTTATACAGTACGAGCTGCAGGCAACTAGTGCCGTTTACCCCCAAAACTTCTGCTTTTTGCTGGCTAGATAGGTTTGTATGTGTGGTAAGATCCCTACATACAAATAAAATTATTGTTTGTTGGGGTTGATGAATTGATAAGTACAGTTTGAAATGTTTTCGAAATTTAGAAAATTCAATTTCACATTTGGCCATTAAATATTGATTGATTTATTTAGAATTAATTTGGGTTTTGCGCTCAGTAAGTAATTGCGCACCAGGTAATTCTCGTAAAGGAGACCTCACTGCAGTTCGAGATGCTTTTTATAATCAGTTACGTCTTTTTCACTTTTGACGTTTTATTACGTAAGTAACTGGGTAGGTATATTCCATTTATACCTATTATTATAATTATACTCGTGACCGATCAGATCTAGATCGCGTTTTCCCACCAGTTTACGTTTCTTTTCTGTTCTCTGGAAGTTTGAATTCACGAAATAAATAATGAGGAAGGTGCTTTTCATTTAAAATCCCATATATTTAGCGAATTGAATAGTTTATTATGCAGCTCATTTTCCTGTACATGGAAATTTTATTAGTATATTTATTTTCGTATGTATGAATAGTAAAAATATATGGGATTTCGTATTTTTTTCACTGACTGTTTCTGTGATGAGGTTAACTTGTGTTTTCCAGCTGCTTATAAACATGCGGATGGTAAGAAAATTGATGGTCGTAGGGTTTTAGTAGATGTTGAGAGGGCAAGGACCGTTAAAGGATGGCTTCCAAGGAGACTGGGTAAGTTGTTCTTTTAATCATTTTGTTCGTTCACATTTTGAATGTCACTAACACATTACCCAATAAATTTTCACTTTTGGAAAAATTTCTATATTAATTTCCAATTATAATTAATGGTAAACATTACAATTTTAACAATTGATACCTTTCTAAGAAAGATTTGATTCCTTAAATTCTTCTTCAACGGGTCATACTGAATAAATATAGTAAATCAACCTCCAAATGACAAATCTATTTCACATCTCATGTTTCGAGATGGAAAGTTCGAAACATTAAGTGAACGCAAGGTTTGACAAACTTTGGGCAGCATAGTTCAGATTTTCGGAATAGCTGCGACAATTTTTTTAAGAAAGCTTAATTATTATCTCGACATTAAAAGATTTACAATAACTGGAAAATTCATGTTATAGCTTTTGATATGATCTTCACTGATAGTTATTTGTAATTTTTCGTTGTAGGTAAAGAGTGATGCGAAAATATCGGAAAATCCTTCTCGAAGGACCAAGTTATATAGCACGGAAGATAATATTATTTTGTTTACCAAATAACGTTTGTTGAGTAATAATTATTCATATTGCTGGTACAAATGTGGGATTCTCTCTTCTTTCATAAATTTCATTACTTTGCCAGCCTTCTTCCGTCTACTTCTGAACATAGGCCTCTCCGTGCCGCTTCCATTCATGTCGGTCTTGTGCTATTCTAAACCACTGTCCTCCGACTTGGTCTTTTATATCGTCGATCCAACGTCTTCGCTTGGTCTCTCTAGGCCTCCATTGAATAACCCTCAGGGTCAATTTCTCGTTGTCCTGCCTTGCAACGTGCCTACCCAACTACATTTCAACTCGGTTAATCTTTTTATAATGTCTGAAACTCGCGTTCTTCGCCTGATTTCGCCGTTCCTTACTCTTTGAGTAGTCCTTAGGCGATTGGCACTATGCTTCGTTATTGTCATCGTTTCAAGTCCGTATGTAGCCACAGGTAAGATACAGGAGTCGTAAATTCTTCTCCTTTAGTTAATTGGGATATCGGCACAGGTTAACCCAATTCTTCTGGCTAATTGGGCTTTCTGGTTTTCTAACCTAACCTAGTTTGATGGCGTGAGCCTGATAAACATACTCGTTTACATTTTCGATGACTTGATTCCCTAAATGGATCGGAACATTGTTCATTCAGCTGCACTTACATCTCTTTTAACTCATCTGTGTTTCCAGCGATAAGGACGATGTCATCCGCAAAGCGCAGATGATTAATGTACGAGCCTCCGATTTTGATGTTTTTTTCTTGCCATTTCAATTTCTTGAATTCGTCTTCTAGAGCCAGGTTGAAAAGTTTCTGTAATATCGTATCACCTTGGCGATCAATTCTTGCAGTTCTTGTATCATCATCAATTTTGACATGCATAGTTGCTCTCTGTTATATATTCCTTATAACTGCACTGTACCTAGAGTCAATTCTAGCATTATTCATAGCATTTAGAAAGCACCATGTCTCTATCGAGTCGAACACTTTATGGTAGTCTACAAATGCTAAATATATAGGTATATTGTACTCAGTTGTTTTTTCCAATAGTGTACGCAATATCTGCAGATGGTCTATGGTGCTGTAACCACTCCTAAAGCCAGCTTCCTCTGGTGGCTGATAGAAATCTAGTTTTTTCTTGAGGCGTTTTATTAGGATTTTCATGAAAAGTTTATAGAGGTGTGATAACAGACTAATAGGGCGATACTTCTCGATGTTACTGATGTCTCCTTTCTTGAATAGAAGCACGACTTCTGCATTGTACCATTCTTCTGGAAGCTTACATTCTTGCAGACATTTGTTCAATAGAATTTGAATGAGTTTTTCCATGCGTCCTCCACCAAGTTTCAGCATTTCAGCAGTGACATGGTCCTCTCCTGGACACTTTCCATTTTTCATACTCTTAAGTTGCACTTCTAATTTCACTGAGGCGTATATCCCGCAGGTCCTCTGATCCCACATTTAATACTGAACTCGATGTATCAATAACGTTCGGGGACTTGGATGTGTAGAGGTCGGTGTAAAACTCTTCTATTATTTGAGATATTTGTTCTATGTTGTATATAATTATTCCTTGTTTGTTTTTCATCTTTGTCAGATTTGATTTTCCATTTGAGAGTTTTGATCTGAGAACTCTCATATTGGCATTCTTTTCGATCGTTTCCTGGATCATTCTAGTTTTGTGTGCTCTTTTATTCAATGTCCTGTGTTCTTCCGTTCCTTTTTCAAGTTCCCTTCTTTGGTCCGTCAGTTCGACTGTAGAGGTAGTGAGCTTCGACTCTTTGAGCTTCCTTACTTTAGAGCATATTTTCTTTGTAGCTGCGGCGATACTTGATTTCATTTGTTTGTTTAGTTGTTTAATATCCATTTTTATAAGTGTTTCTTCTGGTTGTAACCTTCTTGCTATTTCTGCTTGGTTTTCGGCATTCCTTGCTCCGAGATGATCGATTGTCTACTACTCTGTGGTCACTCCCTGTGTATACTTTATTAAGAACTGACACATCACTACAGTTCTTTCTGTTGTCTGAAAGTATGTAATCGATCTCATTTTTTTTGGAATTATCCTGGCTTCTCCAGGTCCATTTGCGTTGAGGAGGTTTTTTAAAAAATGATTTAGACAGTAAAGGTTCTCTTTCAAGAGTAAGTTCATGAGCATTTCCCCAATATCGTTCTTTACTCCAAGGCCGTGTTTAAATGAATGAATGACTGAATGTATATTTAATTAGCTTCTGTTACTACAGTACCATAACAAATGATTATGTAGTTCACAAAAAAAATGATACAAATGTATATCCCATCGTAACCTATACCACCCTACCAACTAATCAACTGAATAGTACTCTCTAAGTCTTGACTTAAATGTCCTTAACGAAGAAGAAGTCCTTACAAGCAAAGGCAGTCCATTGAAAATTTTCAAGCCATGGTTGAACAGAGACTTTTTTAAACACTTAGTCTAAAATTTAGCGATATTATAATCCTTCCCGGTCCTCAGATCATACGATGTCATGGTTGATCTTTTTATAAGAAAATGAGAAAAACAGTGCTGCCAAATTATTAATTATTTTATAAATGAAAACTAAACTAGCTTCCTCTATCATATTTTGGATTTTAATGAATTTCAAAGAACGCATGTCGTCTATCCTCGTGTACTTATTGCACCCTAATAAAAGCCTCATTGCTCTGTTTTGCAAAATCTGCAATCTGTCTATATCTTCTTGATTGCATCTCAACAGTAATGATATGCAATATGTTAATGGGGATGAACTATCGTATTATGGACAATTCGTTTTGACCAATCTGATAATCTCCCGGATACCCTACGAAAAGAACCAATTTTCTTACCGAGTTTTTTACACATATAATTAATATGGGTACTAAGTGTCAACTACGGATCCAAATGAACTCCAAGATACTTAATATCTCTCACTTATTCTACAGTGTCATCCCCAATACTAATTTTCAAGTTTTCATCTTTAAACACCGATGTTTTCTATATCATTTTGCGTCTTCTTGCCGATTTTGGCGTTGAAATTCCCAATTATGATCGTGAAGTACGCGTTTTCTATTCGTCTTGCAATCGATATCGCTTCATATAGCTGTTCTACCTCTTCATCTTCCGATGTACTTGTTGATGCATATATGTTAATTATTAATAAATAATTAATTATATTTTATTACTAAGCTTGTATAATAATACTTAATGTCTTCTAAAACGGATTAATATGAAAAGAAGAATTTATAGTGGACTGAAATACAAAAAAACTAAAAAAGGTCATTTGGGTGCTGATGCGCTGTATTTATTTAGTTAGATAACAACAAAATCCACTTTAAATATGGCAATTTTTGTTTAGTAACCATCAATTTCAAAATGTACCGGTTCAGACAATATTCCACCTTCAGAACTAAATTATTTCGCCATGATTTATTCCTCACATTTTGAACTTCTACTAATAAACATTCAGCAATAATTTCACAAGTTAGATTAATATGGTCTTGTAAATGATCAATACTTTTTATTACATTCTATCCAACTACTCCTTAATAGTTCTTTGATTGATGTACGTAAGCCTTAAGATTGATGAAATTCTCAAATTTCATAAAATAATTCAATAAATTGAAGTTGTATGTGTAGCGATTTCAGGAAACATCATAAATAACACTTTTTATATTATTCTAAAGATTTGTTTATTACTGTCAGGTGGTGGTCTTGGTGGTACTAGACGTGGTGGACCGGAAGTGAACATAAAACATTCGGGTCGCGAGGATAACGAGCGGGAAAGAGAAAGATATAGGCTAGAAAGAGAGCGCGAAGAGAGGGGCGGTGGAGGTAGAGACAGGGATAGAGATCGTGAAAGGGTATCATCGTTTGACAGACGTCGGTCCAGATCACGTGAAAGAAGGAGGAGAAGTAGATCCCGTTCGCCTAGAAGGTATGTATGCCCAAGGTTGTTTAGAAAGATATTCTGACTGTTGATCTAATAATGATGCTTTCGCTCAAAAAAATATATATTTGTTAGATGTAAAAAAAAATTAACCAGTAACAAATAAAATCGACTCTTAAAAGCGTAGGATGTCGCGAAATCCTGAAATGAAATTTTAGAACTCGAACATCGATTGGAAATATGCAAATATTCAGAAAACTCATGCAAGAGGATTGTTTATTGGAAAATTTTTAGATTATGAATTGCTACCTTCATTGCACTGTGATTTCAACCCTATCAAAATTTCTATTTCTATTGAAAACAATATTTAATGTAGTATTAATTAAGGTTGTTACAAGAAAAGAAATAGTTTTATATACATTACCAGTTCAAAGTGAGAAGCTCCAACTCTGATGTAAAGAACTCCCTAAGCGGGGGTTGCAATCCTTGAACATTTTGAATAGGGAAGATGGGTCGAGTTATGACTCAAAAGAAAGGTGGTTTCTATGTCTACATCGTCTTGAACGAATTTCCATTTTTAATTGAAAGCTGTAAAAGATACAGGGTGAGCAACTGAAAGATAGGGAAGACTATTTCCCTGAGACTATTCAAAATTCAGTGAGGTAAAATGAAACAAATCCATGCTGATCAATGGCAGTCATCATTAAGTACCATCCTCATCTCGAATTTCAACCCCTGGAGCAGGGGTGACAACCCTTGAAAATTTGGAAGAGGGTGGATGGGTCGAGTGATAACTCGAGAGAAAGGTATTATCTTTGTCTGCATTCCCGTGAAAGAATTTTCATTTTCGACAGCCTTTGATCTGGAATGAATCTGTTTCATTTGTTTTGCACTAATACTTGAATAGATCAGAGCGACTGATAGTCTCCTCTATTTTTCAGAAGCTCACTCTGTATATTCTACAGTTTTCAATCAAAAATGAAAATTCGTTCACGGGGATGCAGACAAAGATAATACGTTTCTTTCGAGGTATCACTCGACCCATCTACTCTTTTCCAAATTTTCAAGGGCGGTCACCCCTACTCTAGGAATTGAAATTCGAGATGGGGATGGTACTTGATGATGACTGCCATTGATCAGCATGAATCTGTTCCATTTTACTTCACTGAAACTTGAATAGTCTCAGGGAAATAGTCTTCCCTATCTTTCAGTGGCTCACTCTGTATCTTCTACAGTTTTCAATCAAAAATGAAAATTCTTTCAAGGCAATGTAGACAAAGATACCACCTTTCTTTTGAGTCATCACTCGACCCATCTTCCCTATTCAAAATGGTTAAGGATTGCAGCCCGCGCTTAGGTAGTTGATATTTCAGGCAAGTTTTGTACCCCAGAAGATGTCCCCCTTGAAACAAAAATTGATCTGTTTTTACGTTTTGATCTGAAATGAATATCTGTTTAGTTTTCATTGAAGCACCCTGTATACAGTATCTGAATGAGAAAAATTAGATAATAGGGAACTCCCACAGTTTAGGCCACTTGACGTTATCAAAAGCCTTGGAGTAGTCTACAAAGCAGATATAAACGGGAAAGGAATGTTCCCTGGCTTTCTCAATGATCTGCCTCAAGTTCAAGATCCTTTTACGAAGCCTGCCTGCGCCGGAGAAATTTGCCAGCCAATAAAACTCTCCAAACGAGACTGTAAAATATATAGTAACACCTTACTTGAATGAGAGACCAACGAGAGTAAACGATAATTGTCTGGGTTTGTGGGAGAACCCTTTTTATGAAGTGGAACAAAAATATACGAGCATCATTCATCTTTATTACAAATACTATGTGAAAGAGAGATTTCTTCATTGCCCCAGCATTTTAAAGTTTCGGCAGAAATGGCATCTATGCCTGTAGCTTTGTCCGTTTCTAGTTTTTTCAGGGCATGTTCCACTTCTGAAAAAAGAATATCAGGCTCATGTTATGTTATGATCCGTTATAGAGACATCTTGAGAAAGCCTAGAAAATTCTGACCGAAAGGAAGCAGGGCCAGCAATTTCCCTTGTAGCTATCCGCTTAGAGTGGTGACATATCTTAAGTTCTAGTTCGCAAATTAGAAGTTGACGGTCTGAGCCACAATCTGAACATGGTACAGACTTGCAAAGGGTAACAGATGACCTCCACCGTGTTCCAACTGAAATGTTATTAATTTGATTACGATGTTGTCCGTTCGGTGAGGTCCAAGTATATAAACGTCGCGGATGCTGGGTGAACAAAGTGTTGGCAATTGTATAATTATGGTCAATACTAAATTGAAGTAGTCGTTGACCTCTTTCATTTCTGACACCGAGTGGAAAACGAAACATGTTATCCTTCAATTGTTTGGCTGCTTTAGGTAATTCTCTTTTATTTCCTCTAATAGTTCCAACTAATGTAGTTTCGTCGCTAGTGAAATTTTCGTAAAAAAGTTTTCGGTTGACATTTCTTCCACAGCCTGTATGTATATTGTTCGACAAGTTTCAGAACAACGTATTCGCTTAAAGCATTCACGATGGTCGTTGTTCATCTTTCCCCAAGTAAGCATAACCATTCAACACGTACTTGCTAGTCTGATTCAAGCCAGAATTTGATGCCAAATTTATTTAGTTTATTAGGCATATATTGTATAAACTTGCACCTAGCTTTTGTTGGAAATAATTGTTCGTCAACTGTTATCTTTTGCCCTGGTTGATAGCAAGGTTGAATGTTTTCAATAAACATTTCCTATATTTCCGAAAGCAAGGCAAATTTATTTGTTCTGATGCGTGTACTTCTTTCAGACCATTTGTCAAAACGAATGAATCGTAGAATTTACTTGAACTTATCTCGGGACATAGTTGTTCTGAAAAATTCGGGACCCCACTTGACTGGCCATTAATAACTTAGTTTTAAATTTATTGCATCGTAGACTCCACGAGCATATAAAATGCCAATAAATGCACGTATTTCTGGCCGTGTAGTTGTCTAATCGTAATCCAAAATTCGGCGGGCTTCTTCTGTGCACTTTTTTATATGTTTGATAATATAATCATTTATTATCAACGAGAATGCACTGACATATTATTTTCCATAACGTTTCTACTTGCGTAGCATGTTGACCCTGTTAATCCCTTGAAAATACACGTAAATGGTAGCCTTCCGGGAATACCGCCTTCATCAAATTTCGACCACACAGAACCGTCTGCAGCTGTTCTCCTGAGAGGTATTTTCAGTTTCTTCATCTGAAGAAATTAGCACCCTACGCCTTTTCCTGGGCACATTGACGACATCTTCATTTTCATCGTTGGTGATCGCCTCTTCATCGCTCTCTTCACCATCAGGTGTCTCACTTTGAATATGATCCGGTTCATCTTCAGATGATACTCCCCATCTCGATGCATTTGATTCTATATCGGCACACTCTTCACCTGACCTCTCTTAGCTTTTCAAATAGCTCTCTTCTGTTTGACATTTCTTTCATGAACTTAGGGCGCGAAAGAAATCAACTTAACGTAGTGTTAGAACGACTGGCAAGCCTGATCATGGTCAACACTTGCGCAGCCGTATTTTTCAGCAATATAGGTATAACACGCATACATCTGCCGGAAGCGAGTGGGGGAGGGGCAACAACAATGATTAATCAACACATTTATATATTGTAGAAAAAGTCACAAAATTATAAGAAGCTGTGCCATTATTCAAAAGCAGTGAAAATGACTTGCTTAGGCAATCTAGTGTTCAGACGGTTTTTGGAAGTTGAAACTAATCCTTTTGTAATATACAAATGACAACAGTGATGGATAACATCTTCTAGTGACAATAACTTAAGTTATTTATATACAAGGGAATTTCTTGAAGCTGATTGAAAATGTTGTGTTAATTCTAGGGAAAAAAGAAGACGCAGCAAAGAAAGAGTCAGAGACGACTTCGACGATAGCTTCGACAGGCCCAGAGAGAAGGAACGCGATAGAGATCGCGATCGCGACCGCGAAAGAAAACGCAGAAGATCGAAATCGAAGGATAAGGATCGCGAAAGGAAACGGGATCGAAGGGAGAAACGCGAAAGGGATCGGGGTGACAGATTGGAATACATCAAAACGGACGATGGCGGTGAAATTAAGGTCAAGGAGGAGCCAATCGACGGTAAGTACTGTGATTAACAATGAATATGTTAATATTTTTCCACATTCACTGAAGTTCTTCGAATTATCAACGAAAATTTCATTTTATTCCAATCTAGGATAATTCTTATGCTTTTCTAATCTTTGATTGTTTTTTCAAGAAATATTCATATTGTTGATCTAAAAATAGGCGTAAATTATGGCTAACATTTTTTTCCAATCATTGACACGTATTGCTTCACGTGAACGATGCGTAGGTTCAAATAATATTCCTTAATGACAGTTGCACTGAGAAAAGAGTTCAAAACAGAAGAAATTCAACTCCTCAACAAATGATGCTTCAGACATGAAATTTGACTCAGATGTCAGTATTTTCAGTATCTCATGTCGTGCCTTCATGAAAAAAGCATTTGGATAAATCCAAGTTTTTTAGATTAAGTCTCACTTCCTTCCCAGATTAAAAAAAAACTTTGAATGTTATAGACTTGTAATCGGGAATTTTCTAGTAAGACAAGTATTTAAAAGCTGCTTGTTCTTCGATATGTTTTATTGTTCATCTAACGTTCTTACTGGCAGACGAAATGACTGCTGAAATTTTCTTAGGATACCACATTGTTTCAATATGAAGCATGAAATTCAGATTGAACCAACTATACAGCTGCGGCAGTAATAGGAGCCTTGAGATCCACGCCCACGCCCCCTATGGAGTGTCTGCTGTGCGTCCCTCCACCTCACAGTAGGGGAGGAGGCGGCCATGAGGGCCTCTTTGAGACTGTGGGAAGCAGGTATGTGGAGGGAGAGAAATCCAACTTCTGGGCATTCTGCATCCCCTAACAAAATTAGAGAACTACGAACTGACCTTCTTACAAGAGGAGATTAAACGAGAGCCACCTACCACTTTGACGAACCCTTCAACGTCGTCATACCACCAAAAGAAATTGATCCACACCCCCATGCCTTACTCATCCCACAGGGCCCCACCTGGTTTACAGACGGGTCCAAAACCGTGATGGGTGCAGGCATCGGTGTTCATGGCCGAGGGCAAACATTACTATTGCTCTAGGAGATCACGTCACCGTAACATACGCAGGAATATTTCCATACTCCATATATCTATATAACCATACGCATACATCTATATAAGCTGACAGGTAGAACGCCCTCAGATAGATATCTGAAAGATAGGAAGGTTGCATCCAAACTAGTTGACGAAAGGAAAGCAGCACTTTGACAACTAAGTGCTACAGAGTTACTCTACTTTAGTGTCCAGTTCATTAGGGTATTGAAGGAAAATGAGATAGCAAACAGCCTTCCCAAAAAAGCAACAACTGTTAGGCCGATGGGACAAGAACCTATTCTGACCATCCCACATGCTCTGCTTCTCTCAAAACTGGAACACCACCGAGGCCTGAACTATTGGCCAGGCATGTTGGGACTGAGACAGTCTAAAAGTCATATAGGGGCCGCAATCAAAGAAGAGGGTATAGGAACTACTGTCTATTGGGATGGTAGTTGGTTGCCTAGAAAATGACGAAACAACGGAACACATACTCTTCGAATGTCCCGCTCATAAGGCGATCTGACTGAACACCTGGTGACTAAAACACCTAGTGCCTGGACGATCCAGGAGGATCCCCAGAACAGTCTTGCAAACTTCATCAAAAAGTTTCTGCTAGACTGACAATAAAATAACAACACGGCAAGCTCAATGGGTCAAATGGCCTGAGTGCTGCCTATAAGATCGCCGTGTAGGCAGAAGAATAGGAGCTAGCTCCGACATTGCACTTGGTCCCTTTTATACAATGTGTCCAAATTTACTTGAATTTTACGTTTTATCCTCCCAAAAGAGATAGCAAAATACCGCCTGAGAAGTCCGTGACTTATTTTTTGCGAAATATGATACACTATTTATTTATTTTCAATGTGAACCATAGAAAACTTCATTTTGAAAAAGAAAAAATTCACCTTCTCCAAAATATTACGTTCTATACTTTCTCTAGAATTGATAAAATCGCCAAAATCAAGCAGCTTGGAACTTCCTTCTCTGGGTAACTTACGAATATATCTTCAATGAAATTTATGATACTCCTCACTAGAATAGGTCACATTTAAATGAGATAAAAAACACAAGGTTTAACTTCAATCTACACTTTATTTGAAAAAATTCGACGACGTTTCGCTGACACAGCAGCTTTATCAAGAATGATAAAGCTTGATAAAGCTGCTTTATCAAGAATGATAAAGCTTGATAAAGCTGCTGTGTCAGCGAAACGTCGTCGAATTTTTTCAAACAAAGTGTAGATTAAAGTTAAACCTTGTGTTTTTTTATCTCAATTATATCATGGATCTACATCAAGTAACGGCCTCCACGATTCAAAAATAGGTCACATTTCTTCGTTCCTACTAAATAGGATCTTAAACCCCCTGTACCATTCTTAGGAAGCCTTTTGCTCTTGAGCAGCGGGAGAAAGAACGTATGTAGATTCCCATTGCTACAGGAAGCTAGATGAATTTGCAGGGCGCCTGGTAGATAGAACGGTCGAGAACTATCTCGTTACCGGTGGCCACACAGAAAAGCCTGAGTACATGCTCATGAATCAGGCTAGAACTTGATCATTCTAACCACTGGGTACTTCGATGCAGTAGCCCCGATGTGAGGATGCTGACAACACCTATGGTGCCACAAGTGACTTGATTCACTGAAGGCATTCAGTCAATCTCTAGAAAACCATTACAATTTTGGATTTCTAATTTCGAAAAGTATCAACTGAAGAATTTTGCTTTTTTAATAGTTGCCATATCTAATAGTCATCCTACCATATTTTTCGTCAGATCACAAAGCATTACGATGATTTTACTGGAATACAAGTTATCAAGTGCAGTTGAAATTGAAACAATTAAGAAAAACCTTGATTATTAATTTGTAGTCTAGGTCGACTTTCACTGCTATATTATTTGAATTTGGAGATTCACAGGGCTACCAATCGTCAAGTTTTGATTGAGCAGCAGTATAAGCCTCCCACATATCATCATCACAAATTTTCATTTTCATCTTGATCATTTAGCAAATTTTAAATTCTTTATTTTCAACAGACTATCCAGAATATCCTCCCTTTGATCATCAAGTGCAAGTTAAGTATGAAGAAGACGAGGAAAAGTTTCATCCTGACAATACTAATGGAAGTCGACAGTATGATGATGAATATGAAGAAGGTGAAGCATATTAAGCATTATTCATATATCAGTGTTTTAAGAATGCTATGCAAATAGAAAAAGATCAAGATCAAAATAACTCGAATTGACATCTTCAAAAATTTTAACTTCAATCTTGAAGATTTTGATCTTTCCAATTTGCATGGTTTGGTGAGTCAGATTTTCAGGTATTGTGATGTGCTCTTTTAGGATATGCAGTTTGTTTATGTTTTAAATAACAAACAGTGGTAATTTTTGCCTTCTCGTTTCTACATTTTATGTAGATTTAAACATTTTGAATTTGTTGTAAAGTAGATAGGTATTTATAAGTTTATAATAATTTCGGCGGTCCATAATTGAATTATTTGAATAAATAAATATTAATCGTTATTGTGTTTTAATGTCAGTTGATGTGAATGAAATATTCACATCAAAAAATTCATAGTGTGGGTTGTTAGTCCACTATTAAGGGTCACAGAATTAATGATATTGTTGATGGATTTACTTTATAGAAATTCATTTTGATACAAATTAAATGAATACACTTTTGTCTGATTTCCACAATGTTTATTTTTTATACACAAGACCAGTCTCAACAGTTTTTTTAAGTGTCTAGAATCTAATTGGCCCCCTCTAATACCAACAGCAATTATCTTTCCAAATTTAATTTAACATCTTCCCCCTGTGGTCCCAATATAAGCAAATGACTATACAATGTTAAATCAAAAACTAATAAATTCAAATGGTCTGGAATGTACAAAATTGAATGCAATGAATGCCAGACAGCTTAACTAGGACGAACAGGTCAAAATTTTGAATCAAGATTAAAAAGAACAAATCTGGAAATCTTCAACATATTAAATCTACAAATCACATTAGATAATTTAAAAATTCTTCACAAAAGCAATAAAGAGATGATAATGAATCTGTTGGAAAGTAACAAACTCAAAGTTCATACTCTCAATTGTAAACTAGAATCGAATCACTCCCCACTACTCAACATTTGAAATTGGTTTAGTTAGCATTCTTTCTAGCAACTGTCAATTAGTGAAAATGACGTAACTGTCGAAACCGGTGGTGTGTAACAAAAATAAACATCGGTGAAATCAGACAAAAGTGTATCATTTATTTATACTGAAATGAATTTTCATAAGATGAATCCATCAACAATATAATTAATTCTGTGATCCTTAATAGTGTAATTACATTTCGGACGTGAATGATAATATACAGGGTGCTTCAACGAAAACTAAACAGAAGCTATATCTACCAAAATATTCATTTCTGATCAAAACGCAAAAACAGGTCAATTTTTGTTTCAAGGGGGACATCTTTTGGGGTATAATACTTGCCTGAAATATCAACCCCCTAAGCGGGGGTTGCAATCCTTGAACATTTTGAATAGGGAAGATAAGTCGAGTGATGACTCAAAAGAAAGGTGGTATCTTTGTCTACATTGCCTAGAACGAATTTCCATTCCATCCAATTGAAAACTTTGAAAGATACAGGGTGAGCAACTGAAAGATAGGGGAGACTATTCAAGTTTCAGTGAGGTAAAATGGAACAGATCCATGCTGATCAATGGCAGTCATCATCAAGTACCTTCGTCATCTTGAATTTCAACCACTGGAGCAGGGGTGACAACCCTTGAAAATTTGGAAGAGGGTAGATGGGTCGAGTGATAACTCGAAAGAAAGGTATTATCTTTGTCTGCATTCCCGTGAAAGAATTTTCATTTTTGATTGAAAACTATAGAAGATGCAGTGAGCCACTGAAAAATAGAGAAGACTATTGGAGTGTTAGTGCGAAAAACTGGAATAGATTCATTTAGATCAAAGATGACAGCCTTTGATCTGGAATGAATCTGTTCCATTTTTTTGCACTAATACTTGAATAGCTTAGCGCGATAGATAGTCTCTATTTTTCAGTAGCTCACTCTGTATCATCTACAGTTTTCAATCAAAAATGAAAATTCGTTCACGGAGATGCAGACAAAGATATTACCTTTCTTTCGAGGTATCACTCGACCCATCTACTCTCTTCCAAATATTTTCAATGGTGGAATGACTATCTTGAAGGGTTTTTCAAAGTGATAGGTGGCCCTCATTTGATATCATCTCGTGAGCAGGTCAGGCTGCAGTTCCCTAATTTTGTTGAGGGATGTGGAGTGTCCTGAAGTTCGATTTCTGTCCTTCCACATACCTCCTTCCCACAGTCTCAAAGCGGCCCTTAGGGCCGCCTCCTCCACCACTATGCGTAGTGGAGGGATCACTAGAAGACACTTTATAGAGGCCGTGGGTGAGGATCTCAAGGCTCCCATGACTGCTAGACATGCTTGCTGTGGGATCTTGTTTATTTTGTTCTGTTCTATCTCTTTGTAAAGTGTAGGCTACCATACGATGGCCGCATAGGTCAGGAGCGGTTTTATCACTGTCGTGTAAAACCAATATATTATATTTGGTTTGATTCTCCTTCTGAGGTCAAACAATCTCCGGCAGGCCCAGAGTGTGTTTTTGCGTAAGTCTTTCGATGTGAATGTTCCAATTTAGTTGGCGTCAAGCATCACACCCAGATATTTCACTTGTTTTACTAGTGTTAGTTCTTCGTTAAGAAGAATGGGTGCCTTGAAAGGCGGTAGTTTTCTTTTTCAAGTGAATAGAATCATGTCTGTTTTGTTAAGTTAAATTTCTTGGACCCCCTCGAAATTTTCAAACTCTCCATAGAGATAACCTTCTGAACAACCTATATGGTCTGACTTATTCATCCCTATTTGAAATCTTTAAATAATACCTGCTTTTATCATAATTAGTTTATTACCTCTTGTAATGCACACTTATCAATTTTGTATCTATATGTTTATAAATGTATATATATTCAACTTTAGTTTGATGCTAGCTGCCAGCTGAAATGGTCAAGACTCCGAAATTGCAATCCTGATTTTCAACAAATCTCTTGTGATAGTATTATACATACTTTCTCAATTTCTTATTATCACCATGATTAACTATCACGTAATAACGGTGGAATCTATTTAAAAAAAGTTATTCGGTAAATCTTCATTTTAGCTGAGGAATGAATATCTAATGGTTTGTGTACTAAAAAACATGTTCTTGAATAATATTTAAAATGTGAACTTCCTTGTTCATTCAGAATAAGTAATAAAAGTAGGACTGTCTAAGAAAAAACCTCATGAAAACTTCCAAATGACCTTGAAGATTGACTTTGAAAGTAACAGCTATAGACTAATCCTCTGTCCTGGACAATTTTTTGTGGGTTACTTACATGAGATATTTGTTTGCATAGATTAATATTACTCAGCCTGTCTATTATAATTTTTTTTTGAATGAATATAGTTAGATTGGGAAATTTGGAAAGAGGGAGTACAAAGTCCTGGAATATTTTCCGACCTTTGTGGACACCGCGATTATAGTTCAATAGTGGGCAATGAATGTATGAAGAATATTCAAGAATCAACATACAAAAATCAATTTAATTATAATGTAACAAACATCTGTATACAGTTTATAGTTATTGATCATACTTAAGTTCTGATGTTGGAACACCTTAATAATTACCTTTAACTTGAATAAAACAACCCGCGTTGCCCCCGTCTTTCTGTCCTCCAAATAACACAATACACAAACCAGGGGCTGCTGTATGAGTATAAATATCTTGAACCCACTTATCGACCGTCTCGAATGTATGTGTAATATTTGTGAGTAATTGTGTTTCTGGTATCCTAATGTGAGCAATATTCAAAGATTGATGAAGCAGAGATCCGCAGAATTTCTTGACCACGTCTTTATTACTTTTTTCAGGATAGAACTTAATTTTGTCTTGTTGCTTATTTTCTGAGCCTTTATCAACATAATACTTATACTTTGCACACAAGTCGTCCAAGGCCGTCAGAGACGCAGATTTATCCAGTCGGGTTACTTGTTTTAACATACTGGTTGCGTAGTTCCTATTTCCTAACTCTGGATACGTTCGGAATTCGTTTTGGATACCACCCATAACGGCATCTCCGAAACAGATCGATTTCTTCAATTTTAATTGGGCTAGTTTCATACTCGCTGAACTATCTTCTGTTGAGCAATGACCTTTTCTACTTTCTTGAATTTTTTCTGAAAGAAATTCTCTCGCTAGTGTTTGAAGCCTTGTTTTCCTTGTTCGATCACCAGTTATGTTGAATATGATACTGAAACGTGAAAGAAAGTCAAGAATTAATGTAAATAATGATTATTATTATAGAAATAGCTTGTTATCTAAAAATATTTCAAAGGTGTATTTTCATTAATTTATTAATAATAGATGCCTACAATGTCCAGACATCAAATTCTTTTTAACAAAAGCGCAAGATATGCAAAAATAATTTGAAGATAGAAATATAGAAAATTATACTATGTTAAGTCGTTATAAACACTGATTTTTTTCAAGAATTCCTTCAAAGAAAGACAAAAGCACAAATCGATATTAAGGAAAGAGTTACCATTATTCAAAATAATTTTTCTACATCACTGAATTTTGAAAAAGTGCCTGTAGAATGTCAAACTCATCTTTTTGTAACTTTGATAATAACCGAGATATATGCGAATGACGGTTCGAGAAATTTTGAATAACCCTAAAGCGGGGGGAGATATTGGAAAAACTGTTGCAACATGCGAAGACTATAGGTCTGTAAATATGATGCTAGTATGGCGATCCTTGTTGTTGCGCAAACTCGATATGTGTGGAATAAGGGGTGAGGCTAATGCTTGGTTTGGAAATTATTTAAGTGATAGCAAGCAAAAACAGAGGTGGGTAGTGAAATTTCTAGTGAGTTGGGGGTAGACTGGAGTGCCGCAAGGGTCCTTGTTGGGGCCTCTACGTAATAACCTGAGGAGAAAGTACAGATAACGAGTCCTAATTTACAGGAAACATTGTTAAGATATTGATAATTTTTCCCATTCAATGATGACTAGTTACCTTGTATCTATAATATACGGATGCATCATCTTCAAAGCGTGCATATCGTTGCTCAGCGATTGTCCGACCAAGATGGCGTCTGCAGGAAGTTTTTTCCTAAGTTCATCCTGTACGTCTTTCAGACGTTTCGTGACATTCTTCATAATCTTTGGCGTTATACCCGAAAAACGCGTAAGGTAATCGACGATCTTGTTTTCTGGTTTAACTAAGGTTTCGTAGAAAACATTTAATTTTTCGTCCACTATCGAAATTCTGGTGAGTTCCAAATCGCCTGTGGACGTCCTGCACATTTCGCAATCCACGCCGAACATCGGACTGAATTGAGTGACTTCCTTATATTTATCTTTGGTCAAGACATATCCAGCGTATTTATGTTCCATGAGCCCTTTAAGAAAAATCGAGTTAGACACTCCGGATTTTACCCACATTTCAAGATGAATGGTGGGTAATCACCCTTAAAAAGTTGGAAAGTATTTTAAATTCACCTTTTATGGGCAGCGGAAAGTTCTCTTCAACAAGCTGCCAACCAGATAGGAGTAAATGCGTTCTTGGAAATTTATCTGAAGAAGGTAGTTCATTTTGGTAATCTGAATCCGTTTTTAAAACAGTCTCTTCAATAGGAAATAGATTTCTCACGGTATCAAATAAGTCTTCACTCTTTGTCACTGCAGATTCCAATGTACCATACTCGTTTATGAATTTTTTCATTTGAGTACCTGAAATTTCATGTTGAGTAATTGAAAATAATGATAACAGTGAAATATAGAGGATAATCAAATACTACTGGTAAACAATGAAAAATTTTCCAAGGTGTTTTTATTTGTTTTTGTGTGCTGGTTACGAAAATAATACTTGCAACTCTAGTTTTAAATTTACACGTAGGTTAAAATGATTACAATAGTACAACTAATTTACATACTTTGATTGAAACAGTTACGTGGTTGAGGAAAATAATGTTTTTATAAGATTTTCTTGAATGTGTCCCACCTCCCTTGGTAAGGCACTTCTATTGTAAGAATGATCCTGATGAAACATTTCTCCTTGCTCTTCACTATAAACCCCAAGGTTTTCAGGAGATCGATGTAAATAATGCTGTTAAATACTCATACTATATCCTAGATGTTTCAATTAATACAACATCATTATCTAATTGTAAACAGTTTTCTGATTTTTAATTCCCAAGAAAATGTCGAATCACTGAATCAAACATTTCCTGGTTAGCTTTTCAAGTTCAACAAAATTTGTATCTTTTATCAGATTTAATTTGCGTTTCTTCGGAAATGCCTGCAACTTTTCTTTGCTTAGTCCAGCAATTTTTTTCCAAACATTCGTCATCTTAATTAAGGATTTTAACAAACTGTTTCATAGGACAAATACCTTGACTTCATGACATTTTGCTAACCAACAATTAGTGACTCTCTTAGTTACCGCACTGCACATATGAAACTCGGGTATTTAATATAACATGTCTATTGTTCTAAGAGGGCATTTACCATCTTCATTAATTCTCTTATTTGAATGTGAAATTCAAATAAACACCAGGAAAAGGGATCTGGCAACACTGGCTGAAATTTGAATCGTTTGGCAAACAGATCGACAATTGAATTGCTCTGATTGACTCAAGAAATTTATAAATTTTTAGATTCAGCGAGCGAACTGTTCAGTAACCTCAATTTGGAACAAATTAAAGATACTAAATAACCGACAGAGAGCGGGCTGATGTTCTATTTTATGCAAGATTTGCTTGTAGAATCAGTTGCCCTGAACTGCTTTGACAGTTTGGTTTTCATGTTCCACCAAGAAGAAATAGAAGCACAGCTATTACATGTTAATTATTACAAGTTTAATTATGCTGGAGCTTCTACTGCTCCCAGAATAACTGATAATTGCTTGGTCTGCTGGTATTAACTTTTTCAATCTGTCATATAGAAATATTAAGAAATTAATCAGAGTTCATTATAGGTTCTTCTTCTTGCACGGCACCTTTATGAGCAGCACTTGTCGAGTTGTGTTATTTTGTTATGAGTCTTGCAAAAACTTTTTGATGAACCTTGCAAGACTGTTGTAGGGGGCCTCCTGGATCATCCGGGCGCTAGGTGTTTTACTGCCCAAGGTGTTCAGTCTGGTCACCTTATGAGCGGGACATTCGAAGAGTATGTGTTCCGTTGTTTCGTCATTTTCTAGGCAACCACGGCACTGTGTGGTTTCCGATAGTCTCATGATGTGTAGGTGTTTGTTGAGTTGGTGTCATGTGAATAGGCCAACTACCATCCCAACAGATTTTTTATCGAGGGACAATAGTTCCTATACCCTCTTTGATTGCTGCGCCTTTATGAGCCTTTTTGACTGCCTCAGTCCCGAGATGCCTGCCCAATAGTTTACGTGGGTCAATGGGATGGTCAGAATTGGTTCTGGTCCCATTGGCCTAACAGCTGTTGCCTTTTTGGCAAGGCTGTCTGCTGGTATTGACTTTTTCAATCTGTTGTATAGTATGTATGTACCACCTTGATCAAAAAGTTCCCGACTTTGTTACCGTATGGTTTTCATAGACTACCATGGAGAGGCCATTCCAGATCATTATTCCCGATAGACAGAAATGGATCGGCTACTTGAGGGTCCCTGTTGGTACACGAATGGCTCAAAGACTGCGAAAGGTGTTGGAGCTGGTGTCTACGGACGAGGTGCCGCCAAGGAACAGTCGATCTGTCTTGGTGGGCATGCGACTGTCTTTCAAGCAGAAATATTCGCCATTGACCACTGTGCTAACCTCTTGCTTGCGGGGGCATTAACAAATAGGTCAATTCAAATCCTCACCGATAGCCAATGCACTGAAAGCATTGGCATCCGATAACTGTACTTCACTTATGGTGCGGGAATTTCGCTCTACCCTTGCCAAACCAGGAGAGCGGAGCAGGCTCCGTCTAATATGGGTTCCTGGCCACTCGGGCATTGAGGTAAATGAGAAGGCGGACTCATTGGCCGCTCGAGGAACTAACCTGGAGTTCATAGGACCGGAGCCTAAGCTCGGAATTCCCCTGAAAACTGAAAGGATGGAAAACAACCGATGGCTGGACTTGATGGTACGTGAGCATTGGATGAGCCTCCCAGGACTCAGACACGCTCGACGTGCCATCAGTGGACCTTCCACTACAGAAGACAAGGCCTGGCTTAAACTCTCTAGGTTGGAAATGAGATTTTCAACTGCCATATTAACACTGTGAATCCCAAAGGACTCAGGCTGCAACCCCCAAAAGAAAACCCGTAGGAGGCTCATGGGGGTCTTCCAGGGCAAGAAGCCCAAACAAGACTGGAGGCAGGGGTAAACAGCCAGCCTGTGCCACAGAAGGGGGTGAAAAAAGCACCCCTTTGCAAGTTGCTTGATTGTCCCTCGACATCAAAATGATACGGAGGGGGATCAGGTGCCTTCAGGCTATTGTACAGCATGCTAAGGCAGGTTCCTACCTCCTTAGTAAATGCATCCTAAATTAAAGCGTTGATTTGGCATTCATCCAGGAACCATGGCTGGCAAACCGAGGGATAACCCCAGGACGTGTATATTTATCAATACCAGAATCGATAACTTCTTACTTACCGAATTTTGTAACAGAGACACTACCTCTGTACTTGTGAGTGTCCCAGGAGAGCATGGCAGACTTGACTTAGTGGTCTGCTCAGCATATTTCCCAGGACACTGCGGAATGCCCTCCTGTGATGATTCGCAACCTGGTGAGTCATTGCAGGAGGAAAAAGCTCCAACTCGCATTGCATGTGATGTTAATGCACACCACTCAGTGTGGGGCAGCACGAACACCAATGCGAGAGGTGAAAGTCTTTTCGACTTTCCAGGTCTCAGACACGCTCGACGTGCCATCAGTGGACCTTCCACTGCAAAAGTCATGGCCTGGCTTAAACTCTCTAGGTTGGAACTGAGAGTTTTAACTGCCATACTAACGGGGCACTGTCGCCTCAGGAACCACCTAAATAAATTCGGATTGGTTGAGAATCCTTCATGTAGGCTATGTGAAGAAGATATAGAATCAATGGAACATGTTATGTGTGAGTGCCCAGCAGGGGACAGGGTCAGGATGGAAGAACTTGGATCTTGCAAACTGAAGCTGAGCTTATTAACGAAACTCGTATCCTTTACGAGAAGGATGGAGCTGTGGATGAAATTTAGGACGGAGTGTATGACAATAGATCACTGGGTCGCAGTCGCCGGGCTGCTAGGCAGCCCTCACTCAAAGATAATATCTATCTAATGGTGTTGTACACATGAATTCCTTGGTCAAACTAACAAGGAGTATTATTTGGGCGTTATGGGGCGTTTGCGTGAAGCTGTTCTCCAAAAACGACCAGAATTGTGGCAAAACAACTCATGGATTTTACAAAACGATAACGCACCGCCTCCGTGACCATTTGGCTAAAAACAGCACCAATACCATCCAACAACCACCAAATTCACCTGATTTGGCTCCCTGTGACTTTTTCCTGTTCGATCGACTGAAGAAATCGCTCCGGAGAACGCGTTTTAGCAGCCGAGAAGAAATAATGGAAAAATCGGAGATGGCCCTAAATCGAATATAAAAAAGTGTTTTGAGGATTGCATCAAGCGCTGGTATGAGTGTGTTGCAATCGATGGAGAGTACTTTAAAGGAGACACTATTGATTTTGATCAATAACTTTGTATTTTTGATTTTATAAATAAAAGTCGGGAACTTTTTGATCCAGGTGGTATATCAAGAAATTGATCAGAGTTCATTATAAGTAACGTTGAGTTGAAATTAAGTACATTAAAGTTGTTTGTTTAGGTTTACTGTGAGTGCTTCATTTTCGTGAAAAAGATACCTTTAGATGAATGAATACAGCATAATTTGAACGACTTACCTGTAATCGGTACCATGGAAATTTCCCTGACAATATCACCTCTATATGAAGAAGGCGCAAGAACCTCTAATTCATGTTGAAATTTGGAAGATAGAAATGGAAATTGGCTTTCATAGGAGTTATAGTGATACAGAGACAGATTTTCCACAACCAAAATATTTGTATTCAGCAGTCTATTGTATTTTTCCAAACAACACCATCGAGCGGGGGAATAAGGGGCGTGTACTCCTATTTGTGAATACAATATCAAATGTTGTATGTCCGACAAAAATAGTGGAATTCTATTTTCAGCATCCATTTTCATGGAGGCATTATCACCTATTTCTCTCAAACGAAAATTAGGATGCTGCCTCATTTTCTTAGTACGTTCTCTCAATCTCTTCTTTAATTCAGTGAATTCTTCTCCTGACAATTTTATTTTTCCAGAGCGTCCAATTTCTCCAAGAAGAGACTTTTCGCAATTGTCCCTAAAACGCATTTTCATATTTTGTTCAGTGTATATTTTTGACAACTTTAACAAAACATAATGAGCATCCTCTTTCACAAAACAATATTGAATAGGAATTGTGTTTGGAACAAACCATATCAGTAGTTTAATGAATGAACATTACTAAATTAGTGTGCAATTGAAAGAGAAATCAGATTTACTTACTCAGTTAATATATCAATTTCAGTCCTCAGCCGTTTTGGTTTAGGTTCTACTTCTGTATCAATTACTTCGATTTTTGCAGTTTCAACATCTGACATTTGTTTCTTCTTCAGAGCGCGATCATATTCATTCAATTTAGAAATTTCCCATAATGCTGCCATTTTTTTCTTCTTGTTTTCAATTCGTTGAGTACTTTTTGATGAAGTAGTCTTCATAATTTAGTGAATATTTCCACAATTGATTGAACTACAAGAATAAGAACCGTGTTACAAAAATGCCCCACAATTATTTTACATATATACCAAAATGTATTTGATAAAATATATTTATTCTTAAATTTGACACATTAGTGATAATTTTCTGAAAATACAAAACCTTTATACATTGTTTTTAGGAAAATGTCAGTTTTGTCAATTTATATTAACTCACCCCAGACATTTGGGAAAATGATTAAAACGACAAATGAAGGTAAGGTTTGGATTGAATCTTATTTGACCTGCTATTAAAATCCTTTCTATTTCAAAATTTCTTATGATTTTCAGCTTTCTAAATACTAATTCTGTAAACACATGTTTGGTTTTGTAATTGTTGAGAATGAAGAAGAAGCAATGTTGTGAAAAAGAAAAGACCATAGATAAAAGGATAAAAAGGGTTCATTCGTTCACCTGATACAGATTACTTAGTAGAGTCAATTACGTATGAAAATTTCTGTGTACGATGTCAATTCGGGCAACGTAGCTATTTCTGTAAATTTCTTTTTTGTAACAACTTTCAAAGTAATTTCATGATAATTTTGTAAATATAGCTTCAAGAATGGTTTTTATTAGATAATTCGAAAAAAAGATTCTTCCTTTAGTTAGTTGACAAATGGTTTCTTTGTTATTCAGCGAATAAAGAACCGATTTATTTTTGGAAATCTCAAACAACTTTAGATGTTTTATGTATTTAATTGAATAGGTAATTTAAGATTTTCATTCAGGGACTTCATCTCCTTCAACGTCTGGAGAATGCTCTATGCTAACTTCACTTGGAGACTTAGCTTCTGGATAAGCGAAAACTGGTTTTGCTGTTTCATCTGCATTTTCCGTAGTTTTTGAAGTTAAAGGTGTAGTTCTGTCTTCTTTGTTTGTATCTGTTGCCATTCTTTCTTCATCCGAATAAGCTTTTTCAGTTTTGTTCTCCGCCTCTCCCCTTTCATGAACATTTTCATCGATGTCTGAAAGATAAGGTTACTTTAAAAAACGAGATATATGCTTATGTAACTTACATTTATCCTTGTCGTCTGTAGTAACTCCTGTATCATCCTTTTCGCTACTGCGCCCAATCTCTGCTTTAGCCTCACCTTTCTCATAAATATATTCATCATTACCTATAACATTAAACCATCTATTATTGAAAATAGGAAAGAAATACTACTCTCTAGTCGATTTTCATTTATGAATTATAGCTGCGATAGGTAGTAGGTATGGCAAGACTATCTGACAATATTAAAATTATACTACATGCTGGAATAGCGTGAAAAAATATATTTCACACTCTTTTAAATTAGACTAAAATATGAATATTCTTTACAAATTTTTCATGATCCAAAATCCTTCAGATTTCATCCGTGGCTCGAATGTCCTATGATTGGATTCAACTCCGGTGACACCACACACAAGTAAATATGACTATCTCTCATTAGACATATGATTGGGAAAAACAAATTTATCAGAGCATATGCAAGAATGAAATTATCAAGATCACGAAGTTCATTAATATTTATTACTGAATGTTGCTCTAGCATAAGGAACTCTTTTAATTACCCATAATTTGCAACATTGTGCTATATTAGGGTTCAGGTAATAAAGATGTTAAAATCGATAGTTGTAGCTACTATGTAATGATAAATAAAGGTTAGATATATTTTATTTGTTTACTTACGTATGACGTCAGAAGTGTTATATGACCACCATTACAGAAATAGCACTTCTGGTGCAGATTTGGAAATTCAAACCTTACTTTTTTTTAATGTCATGGCATTATGCTCATTAACAGCATTATTAACTTAAAACTATTAATCAAATTGCTCTTTGAAAAACTAAATATACGGATGCAGTGTTTCAATATCCTGTTTGATACACTCACCTTTATCTTCACCATCAGTATCATACGTGTCCTCTTCATCTCTTCTGGATTTCATGAGATCGGCTTCATCTTCACCTTTTTCATGAAGTTGCTCATCTTCTGTGAGAAAAGACCATGTATTATTTCGAATATGAAGAGAAGCAAGTAGTTGCTTTCCTTATGCTTTTTCGAATATGTTTGCAAAACATAAATACAAGTAATAGATTACTAAATTAACTTGTAGTATTCGAAAGAACAATTATGTTTGTGCCAAATTAAACACAATTTAGAGCAGTGTTACGATATGTTATACGCTTGTAGGATCTAAGCTAGTTGTATTATTAAAATGAGTTAAACGGGAACATTGATGGAATCTTCTATGAGGCGATAGTTTGAAATTTGAAATGAAATGAACCATTATTTCAAAATTAATTCATTCAAACTAAACAAAAAATGATTTCGATTTTTCAGATATAAATAATATAAAATAATCAAGGGCGTACCCAGAAATTCAGCAAGAGGGCGACAGGCATATGATTGTAAGGAAAATTAGCCGAAAATTAAGCGCGAAAGTTGCGGGGGGTTCGGGGGGTGACAGCCTCCTCCATAATGCACCGCAGGCAAAAACTCTTTTAATCAATAAGGTTAAACTCATTTCTGTCGAGTGAAAATTATTCCTATTATCATATTTTATTTAATCTATCAGAAATTCAGTGGAAGTATTCTCACACAAAAGAGCAGATTTACATAGAAACTCATTAAATAATAGTTGCTTCACAACACAAGATAAAATTCATTGCATCAACTCTCCGAAACTTTTCTTCAAATGGAACTTCATTAGGTCTTAATCAATTAACACATATTAAGTATATATAATATGTTTTTTCAAAACTCAAGTTATTTTGGAACAATCATCCAAAAAGAGTTTAACAACTGGAATAGTGTCCCTCCTGTTGTTCGAGAGTCAGGCCAGAACCTAAATATTCTTAATGTGTTTCTACGCCTGCATTTATGAGTATGTACCAGATGTTGAAGAAACCCATGATGATAACACAAGTTTAGTAAATTTTCGTGGAATGCTGACTTTCGATTTTATTGCAAAACCTCGTTTATTGTGCCAGGGTAGTCCAGGGGGGGCAGCTGCCCAACTCTGCCTCTCGCTGGGTACGCCCTTGAATATATTATAATACCTAATTATATTTATTGATTAAATATAATTCACATGTTTATTTTACATTTAACAATTGGTTTAGTTATTATTACGCTCACGTGTATTTATTTCTCTATATTCACACCAATGCAAAAAGAAAATTAGCGGCGCCATGCGGTATGCGTCGTTTGAAAGAGCGAATTTATCGGAAAAGGCTAGATTTGTGGATAGAAAATTCATGGATTTTGGACGACCATTATGCACCATCTCACAAGGTTATTATGAATGAATTTCTGACCAAAAACTCAAAAAATACGATCAAACAACCACCGTATTCACCTGATATGGCTCCGGCCCTATTTTTTCCTTTCCCAAAAATCATATTGTCACGTCGAGGTGCCCGTTTTGAATCGATAGAAGACATGAAGGAGAATTCGCGGTGAGAACTGAAGTCAATTCTGGAAAGAGGTATACTCTGCAAGCGATACAATAAATTTGGATGAAAAATTAATATTTTGTTTCATTGTCCAATTCCCGGTACTTTTAACAGAATGTATATCGCAGTCATATTTCGGAACTCTCTTACTCTTTTGCGTATAGGAACCTAACCAGTCGATCTCCTGAATGCGATGTTCTGCATAACTAAGCATAACTAGATAGTAGGGGCAACTGTGTTTATACTCACGTTCATCCTCACCATGTGTAGTAGCTTTTGTATCGTCTCTATCGCTACTGCGTTCAGTATCTGCTTCTGCTTCATCTTTTTCAAAACTATCTTCAGCATTATCTATAAGATTCGGTTGTTATACTAATGTAAGAAGGTGAGTTCTGTAAGTATAGGTTACACGAATACAATTTACAGTTACATTTCGAACGCGTCACTATGATTTGAACGTTAGCCTCGTTCTTTTTACCTGTTATTAACTGAAATAAATATCACATTTTAGTTGAACTGAGAAAAACGAAATGAAATTATTTCACATAACAGTTCAATGAATAGGGTAACGGTCTAATACATAATTTACCAAAATTCTCGATAGAAAATAAAAAATATAGTTATAGAAGAAAAAATCTAAGATAGCATTTTTCCACTAGATCTTTGATGTCCTTCATGATTTAAAAATTCGAAAATTGAAGAGAATATTTTTTTGCAAATAAATAAAGAAAAAGTGGAACTTGCAAAGACAAATTTAAATTAGGTTGCAGGTGTTAAAATTATCTGTCGATCCATTTTTACTTCATTGTTCGGTATCAACTATATAGGGCACTATCATATTTACTGATAATCTCACTTTCTAACACTTAGAAATAATATCAGGTATTTATTATTTTCCCTACTATACTTGTATGTTGAATATATGCCCGAACATAATGTGCAGCAGGCGAAAATTTTTAATCAATAAGGTTAAACTCATTTCTGTCGAGTGAGAATTATTCCTATTATCATATTTTATTTGATCTATCAGAAATTCAGTGGAAGCATTCTCACACAAAAGAACAGATTTACATAGAAACTCATTAAATAATAGTTGCTTCACAACACAAGATAAAATTCATAGCATCAACTCACCAAAACTTTTCTTCAAATGGATCTTCATTAGGTCTTAATCAATCAACACATATTAAGTATATATAATATGTTTTTTCAAAACTCAAGTTATTTTGGAACAATGATCTAAAAAGGTTTTACAACTGGAAGTGAGTCCCTCCTGTTGTTCGAGAGTCAGGCCAGAACCTAAATATTCTTAATGTGTTTCTACGCCTGCATTTATGAGTATGTACCAGATGTTGAAGAAACCCATGATGATAACACAAGTTTAGTAAATTTTCGTGGAATGCTGACTTTCGATTTTATTGCAAAACCTCGTTTATTGTGCCAGGGTAGTCCAGGGGGGGCAGCTGCCCAACTCTGCCCCTCGCTGGGTACGCCCTTGAATATATTATAATACCTAATTATATTTATTGATTAAATATAATTCACATGTTTATTTTACATTTAACAATTGGTTTAGTTATTATTACGCTAACTCCCGTGTATTTTTTTCTCTACATTCACACCAGTGCAAAAAGAAAATTAGCGGCGCCATGCGGTATGCGTCCTTTGAAAGAGCAAATTTAACGAAAAAGGTTAGATTTGTGGATAGAAAATTCATGGATTTTGCACGACCATTATACACCATCTCACAAGGTTATTATGAATGAATTTCTGACCAAAAACTCAAAAATTATGATCAAACAACCACCGTATTCACCTGATATGGCTCCGGCCCTCTTTTTTTCCTTTCCCAAAACTCATATTATCACGTCGAGGTGCCCGTTTTGAATTGATAGAAGACATAAAGGAGAATTCGCGGTGAGAACTGAAGCCAATTCTGGAAAGAGGCATACTCTGTAGGCGATACAATAAATTTGGACGAAAAATTAATATTTTGGTTCATTGTCCAATTCCCGGTACTTTTAACAGAATGTATATCGCAGTCATATTCCGGAACTCTCTTACTCTTTTGCATATAGGAATCGAACCAGTCGATCTCCCTTATGCGATGTTCTGCATAACTAAGCATAACTAGACAGTAGCGACAACTTTGTTTATACTCACGTTCATCCTCACCATGTGTAGTAGCTTTTGTATCGTCTCTATCGCTACTGCGTTCAGTATCTGCTTCTGCTTCATCTTTTTCAAAACTATCTTCAGCATTATCTATAAGATTCAGTTGTTATACTAATGTAAGAAGGTGAGTTCTGTAAGTATAGGTTACACGAATACAATTCACAGTTACAACATTTCGAACGCGTCACTATGATTTGAACGTTAGCCTCGTTCTTTTTACCTGTTATTAACTGAAATAAATACGTTTTAGTTGAACTGAGAAAAACGAAATTAAATTATTTCACATAATAGTTCATTGAATAGGGTAACGGTCTAATGCATAATTTATCAAAATTCTCGATAGAAAATAAAAATATAGTTATAGAAGAAAAAATCTAAGATAGCATATTTCCACTAGATCTCTGATGTCCTTCATGATTTAAAAATTAGAAAAATTGAAGAGAATATTTTTTGGAAGAAAATAAAGAAAAAGTGGAACTTGCAAAGACAAATTTAAATTAGGTTGCAGGTGTAAAAATGACCTGTTGATCCATTTTTACTTTATCGTTCGGTGCATTAGTTTTCGGGATACATCAGGTCAACCCTCGAAAATCAACTATATAGGGCACTAACATATTTATTGATAATCTCACTTTCTAATACTTAGAAATAATATCAGGTATTTATTATTTTCTCAACTATACTTGTATGTTGAATATACGCTCGAACATATATCGAAAATTCCATCCGTTTAATGTACAATAATTACCAAGATGAGTTGGAATTTACTTTCATAATAGCTCAAGAAACAAACGGACCCAACCTCGAAATCAAAAGTGGCAATTAATTTGAATGAACGGAAACATAAAAATTGTATATTTGTTCGGAGGCAAGGGAGGAACTGATATCATAAGGTAATTTCACTCAGATTCTCAAACCCTAACGGATAATATTTCACATTTAGGTAGATCTCAGTTAAAATCAGGTAAAAGGAACAAGGCAGATTAATAGTAACTAGATTTTGTAATTTCGGTTAGATTTGCTGCTTCCATTGTAATCACCTTTATCTGCATCATCAGTAGCAGTTTTTGCATAATCTTCATCTCTACCAATTCTACTGGCTTCTCCTTCTTCACCACCAATAACCCTCCCAGCTTCGTCGCCATACTTGCTTCGTACTGTATATTCTCCAAACCGCTCCAAGTCGGTCGATTCTTCAAGTTCTTCTTCAGTGGTCTCTGGAATCCGCTGTTCGTCCCATTCTTTATCTACTTCTTGGGATGAATGACCTACGATGCTGGCTACGATATGTGCTACGTCGTCTCCGGTTCGGGCTTCTCCTCCTGATCGACAAAAAGTTTTCAATTCTATCAAGAAATTTTCTGGTTTTACCTTACTTTACCCGATTCATCTACTTGGCCCAAATCTCCGGCACCCTCTACCTCGGATACTGGAGCTTCATCTTCGATTTCTCCCATATCTGCTGCTGCTTTTGGCGCCTCTGTACCGTCCGCACCTGGATCTGGTGGGAATATCATTTCTTCTTGCGGCGGTTCTACGTAAATAGTGTCGCAATATTGTATCAGACCATAATTACCTATTATGTCAAGAAAGGTGTTGGTAAACTGCATGTCTGGATCTCAAGAAGTTTAAACTTATAAGTGAAACAGCTGATTTTTCGATTTTCCAATTATATTAGTAATATAAAGATAACAATTTCATAGTTTGTGAATTAACTATCTGCAACACTACTTCCAGAAAGAAAAGCAAATTTTTTATATATGTTTATTGGAATATTATTCTGACTTACCAGATTCTTTCCAATTAGTGTCAGCTTTCATACATTTTTCAGCTACTTCGCTTGCTATTCCACAAACTACTCCATACTTCACAGTCCTCAGAACACATAATTTTGCTGGTAGAAATCCTCGCAACCCTTGATCAAGAGGAGTATCTGGATCCCAGTTTATATCTCCTAAGAGCTTTCTATATGCCAAATCTCCCTTGAATATAATCAAATTAGCAGATGCCAGTTTATCGTAGAGCTCTGGCGCATATTCCTGCATCTGTGTATAATCGAGAGGATAATGCCAAAATGGATCTTCCACGATTTCCCAAGATTGATTTGCCATGTACTCATCCCAACGTTGACCGAGGCATCTTAGATGTGGGTCGATGTGTTTCTTTAAAGTTTGGATCATCCAAATTATGTCATTTTTTGTCACGTCAGAGACGTAGCTTGGTATCGTTTTTGTATGAAATGTTACGTGGCTGGTTAATCCTTTCGTGAATAACATGTCACAAAGAGCCAGATCGCAGAAAAGTTCGTATCCCGCATTATCTGGTACATATGCTGGAAAATTTCATTATTCAAATAAGTAGAGTGTGCTTAGTAAATCCAACCCCGAATTTAATAATATAAAGAATATTCAATTATAAGATGATAGAAAGGAATGTATAATAGACTGGTTAACTCATACTTCTACTAGTCGATTTTTTCAATCGGCGAATAGCTTATTATACATGATTGAGGAGAGAACAGAGAATATTAATAATTAATATAATATATATTTTGTAATTGTTCTGAAGCTTCTATGATTTACTCAAAAGTTATCTATGTTCAATACGTTCGCTCAAAATCATTGAAAGTTGTTTTAATTTAGCATATTCTGTCAAATATACTGGTGCACAATTCTCGATTTTGTTAGAAAAGTATGAGTACTGATAAAATATGCTTTACTATTGACACCAATTTTAATCATGCTCAGTATTACCAATGGTATCGTTATCATGATTGCTTCTAAATGCTTCCCAAATAGCTTCCGAATTATCGCACGCAACATTTGGTTCCATCTTTCTAGCAAAGTTGAGGTGAGTACCATGCTCTACTCCTTTGTTAAGCGCTAAATCATATTTATTAGCCCAGAGTGCTATCTGCAAAATGTGTTAAATTAAGGTATATTATTGATGCGGATAAGAGTCAAGTAATAATTGTAATTGTTCCATCAAATAAAGTTTACATATTTATCATTTACCTATACTAGACTAGAAATTAAATCATTTTTGCTTCAATTCAAAATGAACATTTGCAATTCTCCAAATAATCTTGAAGAATTGAACAAGGAGATAAGATAAGGATGAGAAGTACACCCAATGTGGTTTCAGGAAAAACTTAAACTGTGCAGATTAAGTTCCGAGTCTAAGAACATTCATTGGATCAGAATTTCAGGGTTTATTGAAAATAGGGCTCCTGTTCTTGGATCTTTCTGCAGCATATGATACTGTGTAGAAGGATGTTCTGATAAATAACTTATTTAAGGCTGTTGACTGTAGTAAAACTATTGATCGAGAATATATTGTCTCACAGAAGACTTTGAATTCTCGTTGGTGTAGAAGGTAGTCGAGTTCTTTTTGTACTCTCAATACTGGTTTTCCAAAGTAATTTATTCTTGCACCACTACTGTTCACCTATGTGCTTTCCTCCAATAGTTAGTTAACTCACATCAAAATTTCACATTATGACATGTTACTGGGAATGTAGTTTTCCAAGTTTAATCTCTCTTTTAATACGAATAAACGAAATAAATATACACTCCCCACAAAAATTGTCGCATCACCCTACTTTTATGACAATACTATATAAACTTTCAGGTTGGTCATTCAAGAGTCGCTTGGTAACTTTCAGAAGTGTAAAATAAGAAGATATCATTTTAAAGAGATGAATTTGATGGAAAATATCCACAATTTTCGAGTTAATGAAAAATTAAAAAATTCTACCATCTTCAAACATTCGCGAAGAGACCAATCAACTTGCATCGAATGGTTACTAATCATTTTCAAAATCGAGTGTTTCCTCCCCGGGCCCTAATTACTGCCAGTATACGTCTCGGAAGCCCCTCAAACAAATTTTGGATGTACTCTTAAGTCATTGAGTTCCAAATTTCAGGAAGCAGATTTTCTAGTTGTTGGAGTGTTCTCGAGGCATTCTACGTTGCTGAATTTGCCACCCCATATTGTCCCAGACATGTTCTATGGGATTCAAGTCGGGACTTCTGGCTGGCCATCTTAAAATATCGATTTCGGCATTTGGTAGAAATTCTGTAATTACTCTAGCTGCATGAGGCCGAGCATTATCATGCATATAAATGCAGTTTTCGTCAATCAATGGGCCAAAGGGTACAACATGGGGTTCAAGGGTATCTGCGATGTATCTGGACACTGTCATTCTTCCATTATTCACTAGGACTAACTCAGTTCGACCATGGAAAGAAATGCCTCACCACACCATTACTGAGCCCCCTCCGAAGTTTTCGGTTTGCCGGATATTGCATTGCTGATACCGTTCCCCAGGTCGTCTGTATACAGGCATACGTCTATCATTTGATACTAGACAGAACCTGGACTCATCGGAAAACAGAATATTCAACCATTCTGGAATACCCCAATTTGCATGTTCCCTCGCAAACTGAAGTCTGGCAACTTGATTCTCTCTAGTGAGACGCAGGCAGGTAGAAGCCACCCTTGGTCTGATATCTTCTTCTCTGAGCCTGTTCCTAACAGTTTGCAATGAAATATGCACATTTCTGGAAAGTGCAAGTTCATTTTGTAGCATTCTAGCCGTACAGTCCCGAACTCTTAGTGCAGTTAAACGAAGCCAACGATCATCAACTGGTGTTGTTTTCCGATTTCTTACCTGTCCGGCCCTTCTTCCATATTCCTCTGTTTCGTGGTACCGATTAATTGCTCTTGAAATAGTGCTTTGGTTAACATTCAACAAGTTAGCCACGTAACGTTGGCTTCGCCCCTCCTCTAGAAGTGTTACAATTCTTACCACTTCATGATCACCCAAATAGCCTCTAGGACGTTCAGCAGCCATTACAATAAATTCACAGATTCGACAATCAACAGGAAACACAGAAAACTTGCATTAATTTAGCGTGAAAACTGAAGAGAAGTTGAATGAATACTGATAGTCAAATAAACTCATTCTTGTTTCAGACGTGTTTGAGATCATATGGAAACAAATGTTACTACATAGATGAGATTTTTTTCCCCTCATATGTCCAAAAACATATGTTGACAAAGAAACTGCGATCGAGCTGCTTAATCGATTGTGGAATTCAGAATACCAGGTGATGCGACAATTTTTGTGGTGTGTGTATTTCGCTTAAAGATATATTTTAGTTTCTTGGGCAAAATACTTTGATCTTGCCTGACAACTACCGAGCCCCCCTTCACCAGATATCAACAATTCATTAGGAGCGGTTTCTTCTAAATAATCATTCTGTAAGTCCTTAAAATTCTTTTCGTACAATTCCTTCTTTTTGTCTCAGATTCATTTTCAATGAAATCAAAATGAATTTCATAAAATTCGGTGATGTGTTACTATTATCTGCAGCAACAATACAATATAGTTCAGACATTCTCTATTTATTATAAGGATATTCTATTACGTATGTAGATTGCTGCAATGTTATACCATGAGCACCAAGATGTCTAGGTGGTATAACTTTTTGAAATGCTGAATCAAATATACATAAATACATCTATATTAAGGACGAAACTACCACATCCAACCTAATTGCACGACTTCTACAGGGGCGTCTCGTTTCCGATAAAATTCATTTATATTTGAACGATTATCTTACCTTAATGAGATCAAATATTGCATCCTTATCTGAAATACATTCACAACCTTCTTCCATGTGAATCGCCAGCTCCCTCATAATCGGTGTGGCATCCTCAAATGCATCTTCCTTAATTTTTTTGAAGTAATCGTAATTTTTCAGTATGGTTCTAACAATGAAAGTAATGATATAAATATCTGAATGTTGTACAAACAATTGTGAAAACAATTGTATTTTCAAAACTCAGATGAATCAACTTAGAACCCGATTGTTACTCAATTTGTGCTTGATAAACACCTCAAAAAAGTCTGGGGATCATCTTTAAATATCGATATACGAGAATAGTTTGATAAGTAAGTGACTGTTTGAATGAAAGACATAGTTTTCGACAGAATAGCGTTTTATTTTTCTAACATAACCCCTTACTAACTCAACACATTATATCCAGCATTTTTTCCAATTAGTATAGTATAGTTGTTCGTAGTCCAATTTATGGAGTTTTGCCATCGTGACTACACACGTGTGCAACTTTTTTTTTCAAATCAATACCAAATATGTCGAAAATATGACGGTTATTAAACAAACATTTCAAAAGTTATGACTTTTTACGCACAAACACTCTCCCATACATACTTTCTCGTTTTTGCGTGGGATTATTAAAAAAGATTAAAATGAAGAAAATTCGAATATGAAATATTAATATTTTAATTTTATTTTTTTTATATTCAGTACTTCAGGACCTCCGACCCGCGATAGACCAACATACAGTTGGCCATGAATAAAACATTATTTTCGTAGGTCAATCCCTACTAATTCGAAAGTTTGAAAAAACACTTATTGTGACATAACTATAATAGTTAGATATATGCTGTCGCGATATTTTTTGTAGATAATTATATGTTCTGCAAAGTCGTAGTATCAAACCATTAAATTACACAAACACAACAAATATCAAACAAACAATTATTGAACTATTTTTGTTTGGCTCAATTCTCGGTTTTTACATAATTATATAAATATGTCTTTTTTGTTTTTCTAGACCTTGTCGTCTGTCTCTTTTGCCCATAGTGGATATAAAGACACAGCCAGGAGGCAAAAAGGTCCAATATTTCATTTTTGATTTTAAAGGGTTTTATGAAATAATAACTACAGATGATCTAATGCAAATCAACATACATTTTTTTACAAAAAAGTTTTATCAATAATTTCTATCTTCTATCTTTATTATTGATAAAACTTTGATATTTTTAAACAAAAAAAATATATATATATATATATATATATATATATATATATATATATATATATATATATATATATATATATATATATATATATATATATATATATATATCTATATATTATAAATCAAGTTTATAATTAAAGACGAAATATAGATACTGAAGTATTTTATGAGGTGGTATGTTCAGTACTAAAATAAAGGTAATAAAACAAAGATACTATTCTAAATCAACTTTTGTATCTTATTGTTAAAAGAATCCTAGATTTTCATTTAGGAAGTGAAAGTACTATCATTCTTTAATTAGATTCTCTATGCTATTATATTATATCTTTTTTCCACGTAGTTTATATTCGAAAATAAAATTGAAAAGTGAAATTTCTTTCTTACTTATTTTCGAAAATTGCTTTTATCCTCCGGTATATATAAGCTTCTGCAAAAAGCATTTGTGTGTTGTAAGGAGAAGTATGACCGTCTTCGATCTTTCTTTTCTTCAAATGTTCGTTGAAAACTTGTGCGTCTGGATCGTCGGAAATTATGGGAGTCATTTCCCTATTGCTTTGAATTTCATACTTCAAAGCTGCTAGTTCGTCGACAGCTCTTTTCAATTCGTCTCTAACTGCCTGAAAAAAGTAGAACGTTTGTAGAACTTTGTACTAATCCACTACAAGATTTATTGGTTATAAACCTGATAGTTAACAACCTTAAAGGTACGTTTTCATCCACTCGCAAGCTGAAGTTCAAGTCTGACTTCGTGCTGGGTTTGTTTTCAACCCATTCTCATCCTAACTTGCGCAAGCGTAGTATGATCATCTTCAGTTGACAGTTCACCGTTTGTTGCTCAAAAATTCTAGGTTAAAATCGATTATTGACTTTTACTTTTACTCAATCGTTCAGTCTTCTGTCAATATTTGAATTCAGATTAATTTCTATTGTCCTGCGTAAGTAATTATCGGTCCTTTATGATCTTCAGTATTCGAAAATTTTCTCAATGATTACGTATTTTGAATTTAAAGGTTATATGAACCATAAATAAACATGGCAACATAGAATGCACAACTTGGCAATACCTACATTAACGGCCATGCCAGCACGAAAATTTGCAGGTTGCAATGAATTTATCCCGTGCTAAAGTGCGTGTCGATATTGAGAACGACTCCATTTGAAAACATGTAGTCTAACTTCCGTGCCAGCTGATGTAATTCAAGCACAAAGTGAATGAAAACGCACCTTAAGACTTTTACTTAGAAAAAATAAATAATTCAGAACTTTCAATGAACAAAAGACTCATATAGAACTTTAAGAACATCATAATGTTATTTTTAATATTGTAGTACATACATTTGAGTATTCTTTCGCAAGTTCATCCCGTCTCTTCATTAAATCTTCCATAATTCTCTTGATTATCACGGGATACACTTCTCGAATAGCATGAAAGGCGAAACTCCTAAAAATTTATTCGCGTTGAAATATACTTAAAAAACTTTACATGTTGTCACCTTTTATAGAAAGCACTTAGCGGCAGCATCCTTGGAGTTTTTATATCAATGCTTCTATGATATTTACAATTGCAAGGACAAAGCGCCATTTTGGAAGTTTGTTAAGTGATTTTTGAATCCTATTCAATTGAATCCGACTTTTTTTGAAATTTGGTGAATTCCGAAATGAAAAGAAATTTATTGAAATTTTGACATGAATATAATGATTTTTATTTTGACAGAAAAAGATAAATGGAGCAGGCTCAATTGGAAAACAATAGAAATTTAATGTCATAACCTTCTAAGAATTTAAAAGCTTTACACTAGCATATAGTATACCTTGAGTCATATTGGATTTTATCATTTCAAATGCATATATACGAAATGTTGTGCGATTAAAGGGATCTAGTTTTCCGTTTTTACCAAATAATTAATAAATTTACAATTAATACAAGATAGTTTCCTTTCAAACCAGTATAAACTTTTTGAAATTTCGATCAGCAATAAAATGAAAAAGTCAAAGCTCAATCAATCACATTTTCTTCTGTAACACTCCTCGTTTCAAATATTTTTATTCTTGTTTCATTATCCATGATAATAGTATCCTCACTTTGCGCCAGATGACAGTTTCAATATATGCCATTATATTATTCGAGCATAATGTACATATTATTCTGTGATTACGCTCTTACTCTATAAAATATTCGGAGAATTTAATAAAAGTACTATACTCGTATACCGAGTACGAAACATCTTAACAGGTAATTCCCATAGAACATATGGGATAAATCATACAATTTTGTGCAACCTTACGATTTCATTGCATTAAAAGAATCAAACAAGCAACCAAATAAATAACAATCGAAATTGTCTTTTCAAAAGTTGAATCAAAACCTGAAGACTGCATCTTTACAGAAGAAAATAAAAATATTTTGAATTAATTCTTTAGGAGCGGAAAGAAATATTAATTAATTAATAATATCTGGAAAGAACGGTTTTAACGAGGAGATGGTTACTTTGACGATCTAAGAACAAAATATTGTCAGTGTAAAATTATTCAATCATTTTGAGGGTAGGGTGAATTATCTAGAGAATAATTTGAAACTATTGTGTATAACTGACAAAATATCTGGTATAGAGATGTATAAATTTGGGAATTTATAATTGAAATATGTATTTGCTAAGATTAGTAGTATATAGTTATTGTAAAATAATTGTATTTGTCAACCAATAAATAACTATTTAAACTCTCAAAGCCTGTAGATTTAATATTTTTTGAAGTCAAAATAATATTTCATATAAAACATCAACAACGTAGTGAATGTGACTATTAAGCCCCGAACAACATAGAAAAATGCAACTTCAAATTAAAAATTTTAGCAGATAAAATTTTTCTCTTAGAGCACAGGGATACTGAACTTATGAAAATTAGAAAATGAAAAAGCATTCAGTTCAATTATCAAGGATGCTCTATAACATATAAATAGCAATCATTTCGAATAAGGCAATATTATCACTAATCGAATTATATTGATTGTAAATTGGGGAACTAAGGAATTTTCATTGAATTATCCAATTTCAAAGGAGTACATTTTGTTTTCCTGAATAAATTAGTTTTATATTTTGGATTTTAATGGATTCTGTATTTTGAAATAATTCATGAATCCATTCAATTTTCTTAGCTGCTCCAGAATAGTAGTAGGAAGTAACTTGCTTAGTCGTGTACTCAAAAAGTAATAATACTGAAAAGAATAAATCTACATTCGAGTACAATTGTATTAACAATCAATAAACTTAATTTAATATAAAATGTTCCATTCCTTCCAATGCTAATACAATGAAAATGCTCAAAGAAACTCAATTAATAAGTCATAACGTCATCTCTTTCAGTAAGTGGGTTCCTCAGAACAATCAAAATTGAATCTCCTCGTAAAAACACTTTTTTCATGAAGCGGTCCTTGTATATCGGTTTCTTCGACTAAAAAATGCATAAATTATCATGATTCGTTGAATATTCCTCAATAAAATTAAAATTACCTTTCCTTTGCCCTTTCTGGGTTCCTCCGTCCACATTTCTCGTACATTTTCCAGAACCATATTCATGTGTTTATCGAAACTCTTCACCCTCGCTAGAAGTTTCTTATTGTTTCTACAACTTATCAATATCTGAATATTATGCTCAACTGAATCTTGAAGAATGGACAGAGGTCCAATTCGATATTCTGCTGAAACTTTTACATTTTGTACGGTCGTCATTTTAAATAAAACGTTTTCAATTCGACAAGACAAGACATAGAATAACGAGCGCAGCGAATCTAAATGAATTGAGGCGCATACACAGAATATTATGAATTATCTAAGAAACTATATATTTGGTCTAGATCAATGGATCTGTTAACTATACAATAGATCAAACGAATTTAACCTTATGGAACGATTTTTTTTGGAATATTCCATGTTATATCCTTTCTGGAGTGAAAAGGACATCACTTATTCTAGGAAAGAAATTTATATATCCTTCATCAAGATAAACCTTTTAACAAACGTAAAATTAAAATTGGCACATAGCAAGATTCTTATATAAGTAATTGAGTAAATCTGATTTCCACAAGAAATTATATAGAATGGTAATTAATACAAGTACATAAAAATAAATAATGATGTGTTCTATGTTGCTCTATTAAGACTTGTGGTTCTGTGGGTTTTCCACTAATTGTAATTTCCATGGAACATATGTTATTTTATTATATGTTCTATGCTTATTCATGATTTTTGATAAACAACCTAGTATAAATAAAAATAGAGGGTGCGCTATTCAAATAATCTCCTATATATATATATATATATATATATATATATATATATATATATATATATATATATATATATATATATATATATTTTATTATTCTACTAACTTCATTGACATCCAAACTGCTTCATTTCCATGTATGTATATATTGAAAAAAAATGTATTACGCTTAATATTCAAAGAATTCATTTTTGGTTGATTATTCGATCGTCCGATTTTTTTAATTTGCTACATTTCTATTCTCTTATGGGTTATAGAAAACAATAGTTCCCCTATAAGCATTTTTCATACAAAGTGTATATAACCCATATACACTTTGAATTATTCAGAAATTGATTTTTGTTTTATTCTCAATTAAACGCCAAAATTTAGGTCCAAATTCGATTTTTCATTGAGAAGCTGCCATTTCATTACAAAATTATTTTGTCTATTCGTTCGATCAATTACTAAACGAAATTCGCTTGATTTTTAAATTTTAAATGATACAGTTTGAAGGTATCGTACTCAACTCAAATCATTTTTTTTAGAGGAGCTCCTAGAGCTCAGCTATAGCAGCTTTCAGAATCATTATTAATTAGAAAATGTAATAATACGGTTAAAAGTTCGAATTTAATGATATTCCCAAACAAATTTCGAAGAAAAACTAGCAGGAGGTCAATTTCGGTGAAAACATTGATGTTTCTCGCAAATAAAACAAAAACAAGAGGTTGCAGCAATACAAAATAATTAAGTTATAGGTATTAAAGTGTTATATTGACTATCTCAAAGAATTTCGAAAGATGCTACATTTTCCATTAATTTCCTAGAATTCTTGTAATAAAAGGAAAACAAATAAAAGCAAATGCTTCACCGATTACATCGATTTTTTTAACCTTTGAAACGTTTGGAAATAGGAAACCGTGGTTTCGTCAAAAAGGTATTCAATTGAGCTTTTATTGTGACAAAATATAGGGTATGCCATTCGATAAAATTGAAGAAAAAAACTTTAACCTTCCTTCGTGAACGCCCTATATATTTTTTCACTCCGAATGTTTGAAATACTCACGTATAAACTATTTTCGAACCAATTTGTAATACAAAATAAGCTCTGGTGTAATAATGTGGGATAGGAGATTGATTTGAAAAGAGTACTCGAATTTCCAATTATGCCGCATATAGGTATAGGAAACTATGAAGAGACTCACCGTTATTTAACCAAAGAAAAAACCAAATATAGATGTCCCATATAAAAAATCATATCTCTGATATGATCGCTCAGTTATCGAACACTCTGTAAAGTCGAAAATATTTTTGAATTGTAGTCCTGGAAAAAACAATACATATGTCTCCGCAAAAAAATGTGAATTTTACGTTCTCGTCTTTTTATTTTACTTTCTGCCTTGAATAGCCACCAGGTATACAGGTTAATCCATTTTTTCCCTTCGAATTTTTTTGAAGTATGCCACTTATATTATTTGATTTCTGAATCTGTTCAAAAACTTTTGTCACTTGCATTCTTGTTGTCACAAAATTATTTTCAATAAATTCTATGAAATTACTACTAAAATTTCAATTTTACCCATTGGTCTGCATTATTAATTGAGAAATAACATTGAACACAAACATAAGCGGTCAAATATTAATATTATTTATTTGATTGTCAAAATGCGGAATTTTACTTCGAAAAAATCTTACCTAGTACCTTTTATCAAACACAAGGGACTGAAGGTCCAATTTCTTAGTAAAAATACGGAATATATATTCTTATTTTAGTTAAAACAAGCAGAAACTTTCCATTTCGAAAGATATAAATTTATTATTATAAAATATTATCTGTATACTACTGAAATCACAGTATGTTCAGACCATAGTAAATCAATATTATGCGCGCACAGAATGCAACATATTTAATTTCCTGTGATTATTATATTCATCTATGATGGAAATCTTTCAAATTTAAATTAGTATTTAGGGAATATTATTTTAGTAGGCATTGTGAAGGAAGACAAAGAATTTTCGCATTCATTTTCAGTTTCAAATAAGAGTTTATTATAAAAATGTCGACAAATATTATAAATCTCGAGTTCGTAAGTATTATTTGTATGGAAGTATAATTTTCACTTATAGTTAATTTAGTTGTTCGCATTAAAATTAATTAATTTTTCCTCACCAGCCTCAGTGATGAAAACAATTATATAAAAATAATTAGTTCGGCCATCTTGAGTTTATGTTGCTTATATCGAAATGTAAAACATTTATACGGAAAAGTTATATTTCAACTTGTATAATAAGTTTATAATGGCAAATACTTCAGCATATTTTGGATATTAACACTTCTATAAATTTATTAGCTTATAACTTTCAGGAGATTACTAAGAAAAAGTTATCAATGGGACTAAGACATATGTATACTCACAACATTATATTGATACAGCAGTCAGAGCATCTTTGGTGAATATCATTTATCACAGATTACCTGCTCCTGAAAGCATTTTTATGACAAAAAAATACAACTCCGTACCATTCAAAGTATTCAACAATAATTCTGTGGGAGTACCTATAGTGCAGTTGTATCGAAAATGGACCAAGGGTTTCAAAGATTCTTTTGATAAGAAATATGTAAGAATTTATCAAATTTTTTCAATAGTTACCTACTTTTATTTTGATATTATGACATTTTATTCATAGACATAAATTATTCTAAATAAAATGGAAAAACGATTTAGGTAAAAATATCACTCTGTATAGATATTTCTGAAGGGAATCTGACCGACGATAGTCCTGAATATGAAGTTAACGTTTAATAATAAAGCCACATGTTTTACTTTTTCTTCAGCGATTTGTATACTTCAGTATGGGGCAGATCGTGTTTGCAATAATATTTTTAAATTTCAGTTAAAGCAATTAGTTCTCTTTATTGTAAATGATGAAACGAATGATATCGAAGAAAGTTTCAAGTTTAGTTTTCGTTATGAGAACCAGATTAATAAGGAGAATGCTGACAAGGATTTGACAAGTCCGACTGAAAATTTGCTGAGAGGTTTATTGTCTCTTGGAGACATGCCAAAGCTAGATGTCTCTAAGTTAAGTTTGAATGTGGAACTCTTTTATTTTGATGGTAAGTTGATGAATAGTTTCAGAATTTTCAAAGACATCGTTTAGGTGCAGATGGTTAAATTTTCTATTACTAAGTCTGAAAGTTTGAATTATCTGATAGGGCTTAAATTTCTTTTATAACGTCTTATTAGTACCTGGAAAAGAGTACCTATATCCTTGAACGAACAGTGTAATTCTTTAGAAAAATCAGTCCACAATTGCAACTTCAAATATAACGATTGGTGGAACTTTATATCGAGTAGCTGAATCATTGACATTTTTATAAAAATGCACTATATACAGGGGATGTTCGAAATTTTATGTGGAAGCTGATAACTTCATTATTTGAAGATATAGAAGGCGACGAAAAAAGAGTCAAATGAGCCTGCTTATTCATACTATTATTTTGCTCTAGGAAGCGTCAATGTAGGAACAAAATCGGTTGTTTGTAAGTCAGTTTACTGACGATAGTTGAACGTAACAACATCATAAGAAAATACTGATGGAATGGTTGCATTTTTCAAAAGAAAATTCTAATTTTATTTGTTTGATAGATATTTTGTATGGATATAGAGAAGGAGGTTAATGGAATCTCAATTGAATTGATCAAGTTATATTTATTTGTACGCATAAATACAATTATGTCAATTTTCATTTATTTTTTTACAATCGGTGCACTAGCGGACCGATGCTATTTATCTTAATGATGAAAGCACGAATATATAACTAACATATATTTAATATCGAAAGAATCTCTATCTTTATCGTCGCTATAAACAATTGACACCACATTCACTTTTCACTGCAATTCATACTTGACGAAAACATGTAAATGTATTATTGTATAGCAGGTGTCCACGCGGACGCTTCGCTCTCTCAAGTAGGAGTGAGACTGATGTCGAACGCGGAGGCCGACTGTGCCTCTTTCTCGCACGTTCCGCGCTCTCGCTTGCACTTCAAGCCTTAAATGGAACGCCTCATGAGCCATGTTTTTTCGTGCGTGCTGCAGGCTTCATCGAATTATAAGACGTTGTCACGTCAAAAAACTTTTTTTAGATGACACAGCGAGTAAATTATCGCGAAAAGTGTTGATTTCGTTCATTACTTTCATATCTGTGTAACTTTTTTTTTCATTCGAATTGCGACGTTTACGAGTCCCTTCAATTTAATTTTTTGTTATCATTCACACTAACAATTTTCCATCTTTCTTCATCAATGATCACCATCTGTCTAGCATAACGATAAAACTCTAAATTCACTCTAAAAACCTAATGGGAAAATACGAATATCGATATGACTTATTAACATTTACATCAATTACATTGCCCATTTTTATATGTCATGAATATGTCAAAAAACGTCGAAGAAGAGTGCATTAATCCAGAATAGTTTCCCAATAGATTGACTTCTTCATACATGACTTTTTGTCTGGTGGAAGCAAAACTGAGAACTGGTTTTCTCCAAAAATAAAAGATATTCATCGTCTGGCACGAATCAAAAGTGAATATATGGAAACTTATGTAGTGTCGTACATTGGCATTCATCCTCATATCTCTCATTATAGAGGAATGAGTTTGACATATCATCCCATCAGAGTTTACCTCTCCAAAAATCTACGGACTTCGAGCGAAGATAAGAATATATAATGTTCATTGATAATCCTAATCATGTTTTTCGGAGCGATAAGTCATTTTGCCTGCAGAAAATCCTGAGGTAAGGGATGCTACAGGGATGGGGATTTTGGGTTCACAAGGTGTGGCAGATAGCTTAACCAATTTCTTCTCAGATTTGCCTCCATGTAATGCACAGCTCGAAAGTATTCATCTAAACATACGGGAGGACACGTTTTTCATAAATCCTTGTTCGGAGGAGGAGGTTTTCGGGGTCATTCAGATAACATCAAAGAAATCCTCACCAGGTATAGATGAAATAGACTGAAGAGCAATTATGGCAGTGGCAGCAGAGGTATCGAGACCATTAGCTCATCTCATAAATGAGTCCTTTAGAGTGGGTATTTTTCCTGATGCTTTGAAGGAGTCTAAATGCATTCCGCTTTACAAGGACAAGGGATTTTGGGAGGAAGTGGAAAACTATAGATCTGTTTGTGTTCAAACGCAGTTTGCAAAGGTATTCGAATCTGTATGTTTTCGTCGTATTTATAGGTTTTTGGATGGAATGGGAATACTCCATACATCTCAACATGGATTTGTTGCGGGAGGTTCAACAACTTCTACTCTGCTGGAGATCATGTCACATATTTATGAACAACTTAATGAAGGAAATCCAATAGTCGGTATTTTTTATGATTTCAAAAGAGCTTTTGAATGTATGAATCATAAACAGCTGAGACTCAAGTTTTATAGTGTTGGAGTTAGAGGAATTTCTTTAGAGTGGGCTGATTCATACTTATCGTATCGAAGACTGGCTATTGTGGTGTATGGAGTGAGATGAAGAAAACATCTGATAAGACAAGGCGTGCCCCAGGGCTCAATTCTTGGACATATTTAATATAAATATTGAGTCGGTTAGACTGATTCTTTATGCTTGTTGCTGAGCCATCGATACCGGAATTTATTCGTCCGAGCAATGTTACATCTCAAAATTTCAATGACTGGCGCTTCTATAATCGATTGACTATGAATGTTTCAAAGACCCATTACATGAGATTTTTGCCGAGAAATCAATTGATTCTCTGTCCTTATAAAAGCTCACGGAGTAACGATTTCTGCCGCAGATACCTTCAAACTTCTGGGAATTACGTTAGACCCAAAATTAGCATGGCAGGAGCATATATCCTAACCCTCCCTTCTCTGTATGTGTATCATTCGATTTTGCATATTTGGAAAAACAAGCATCTATTTAATACAAATGATACAGTGCATGATTACTCCACCAGAATAAGAAGCTATTTGCGTTTACCATTTTCAAGACTCTCAGTGGGTCAAAATAATCCTAACTATATTGGGATCAAATGCTTCAATCACATATATCTTAAACTTGATTTTGGGTGCATTCTATACAGTGGCAGAATTCTTTGAAGCACACATATGCCAGCTGTAATATAATATTTTTCTTAAATTGATGCGAACTTTTTCTAAAAATTTGTGATATTTTTATTTTATGTCGAATATTTTTACATTGGGTTTTGCTTATTGACGTGCTTGAAGGTGACTCATTGTGGTCTTAGGAGCGAATAAATATGATTTGATTTGCTTTAGAGCATTTTTATGAAATCTTAACTGAGGTAAAAGGTAAAACGTTAAAAGATGTGGTGTCAGGAAAATGAAGTCCCTTAAATACAAAAGATATCCCTGATAGTGTAGGAGTTATATTCATGAAAACAACGATTTTTTTTATTCAAAAACAATAAAAATACGAAATATGATTGAGGATCGATCTAAAGCATACTTCACGTATAAAGTGAATCATCCATTCAACCAATCATAGTATGATCTATGGTGACACATTATCAATACATTTTTGTAGATACTCCAGAAGAATACAGTCCTCCATTTTTCGAAACTAAAGATTACAATAGTACAATGCTATCCAGATTGGGAAAAGATGGACACGATTCTCTCGGTTTAGCCAGACTTAGTACCGGGTTTCACTATTTTGCGTGCTTCTATAGGAAAAAAATGGTAAGTAAAAACTATATTGTTTGAAAAATATTCTAAAATCTGGAATAAAAATTGAAATAAGGTAGTTGGGGGCTACTTCGATAGAACCGGAATCGATTAAGTGTTGATATATACCAGTTCGCGAAAACATCCTCGAAAATTTACCTGTGTAGGTAGGGATGCAACATCGCTCATTAACATCGATATTAGAATATCGATATGTTGAAAACTGAAACATCGATGGTGGATGGTATTTCATTAGGGCATCGAACACAAATTCCCTGAGTCAATTAAGGAAGGGTATACTCGACAGATCTGATGATTGATTCAAGAGTAACTCACTCCAAGTGAGTGACAGTAAAACTCAATCCATCACCTTTAAAGCAAATAGCGACCGAGGATTCACTGTGAAATTTCTGGGAGTACACTTAGACCCTAGATTATCATGGGCAAAGCACATTGAGGCGACTAGGAGGCAATTGTCTGCGGCCATTTTTTCATTAAGGACAGTAAAGTGAGTGTGTACTTATGAAGCAGCATTAACAACGTATTTCGTAAATTTCCACTCTATACTTCTTTAGGGAGTCTCACAACGCATGCTGCTGATCTTCTACACAACAAAAGAGGGCAATAAGAGTCCTCCTTGGTATGAGACCGACAGATACGCCTTCAAGAAACTGAAAATATTAACCCTACCTGCAATCTATATCTGTGAGTGCACTTTTTATGTACACACCAACAAAGAAAAATTCGCTATCAACGGCAAATTTCATGAATATAACACCCGAAGGAGAGACTACTTCAGTATCCCCCTTCATAACAGGGCAATGTTGCTGCGAGGAGTCGGCTTTTGGAGGCCTAAGCTGTATAACCATTTGCCTGAGAGGATGAAGATTACAACAGCTAGAGGATTCAAGAGGGAAGTTAAAAAGCTACTATTAAATGAAATAGTTTATAGTATAAAATAATTTATGGAAATCTCATATAGATATGTATGTTAAATTTTCTCATCTTTTTTCTGACATGAATGTAAATAATTGATGTCTTCAATATATTTCACTTTCCCTATAATTAACATAGCTGTAAAGCTATTTCCGAGTGCTGGTATTGGGTTGCTCGTCCATTACATTATGTGCAGCTTCTTCTAATTCTAGTGTTCTTATATCTCGACCATAATCTAGTTCTATTTTTGAAGCAACCTGTTTCTCGAAGTCGTACAAAGTATGATAAGGAAGCGACTCGCTGAGGGTACATTTCAGCATATCGTCTCGACGCTTCTAAGGAATCAGCGTGAAAGAGGCTGTAGGCGAAATGATTGTCGGCCATTTCTGCGTTTGAATAAACCTCCATCTTACTGAAAATTCGAAAGTCGCTGCAATTATCACTGACAATCAGCGAAATATCAACGAAAGTGAATTAATCGCAATTAATTCAGAGTTGTCAATAAAAGAAATCAACATGACAGCCGTCTATTAGTGAAATAAATCACCGAACGTTTATCATGATTCCACCAAACACATGAAATTGATCAATTTCTTACACAAAAACAGTGGCAAATACGGAAAAAATGCAAGAGATAAGTAAGATTGAAAATTTATAAAAAACAATTAATTGCCCGGGGTGTACTGAAGAAATTTTGTAGGGGTAGAAAGGACACGTGACCTCTGAAAAAGTACCACCATGTAGAATTTCGTTAATCTGATTATGTAAATTTTAAAAAGGCTTCTATGTACCGAATTTAAATTGATCTGAAAAGTTCTATTCATCATAGGAAAAGAAATGAAACATTCTGATTATTTCAACACCCTGTATTTCGATAACGAAGCGTTTGCTTCATGGGAACTCTTCGTTATAAAATGACTTGAGGAATCACCTCGTGAAATCTTTCGCACTTATTCATTTACATCTTGTATAGGCTCTCCTTGTGAACAGAAAACTTTCACGCACGATTTGTTTAAGTACTAATCGACAGAACGCCCCCTTTGATTGATCGTATATCTTCGGGTCATACCACTCGAATCTTGACATATTCAATTGAACATGCCTAGTTTCAGAGATGGTAGTGAGAGGGATTTCAAGAAATTTCAAATTCACAGAGATTACTTGGAAGTTAATATTCAAATTTAAACTATTCCAATTGAATTTGATCATTCTACTTCACAGACGAATAGCCAGCGTTTGGAGGATTCCGAAAAAGTTGTATTGAAATCTGCAAGGAAAAAGAACAAAAGGAAACATCTCGCATCGACTGGTGATATATCGCGCAAGAAGCCTAAAAAACTGTTGGACGCGGAAAGAATTATGATGGAGGTTGAGCGCGAATCTTTTCTATTATCAGAAAGCGAACTGATAAAAGATGGAAAACGATCAGAGTCGGAAGCCATTAATACTTTCTATTCGGCCCCGAGTGTTTTGTCGGAAGGCGTAGATGCCAAATCTTGTGGTAGGTTATCAATTAATACAACTAATCAATTACCAATAGTAGAATAGATTCTCCTTTTCATCCCATATGGAATGAATTTTCATTGAAAATCAAAGGCAGAGATAAGGGGCTTATTTTTCTCTATCTGCAGAATTTCACAGAGCATCCGTACTATGGAAACTGGGACACTCTGTACTATAAATTTTGAAAATCAATCAAATCGTTGTCGGTCACGTTTTCCTTGAATATTTCTTCCAAATCAATTACTGATATTTTTAAGCGAATTCAAAGGAAATATATATTCTTCGACTTCACACGGTGGTGAGAAAGTATTTTTCTCTCAAATCAATCAATTTCCGTAACAGCCATCGAAAATTGACAGAAATATTCAAGGAAAACATCACCAAAAAATTTTATCGATCAAAAATCATTTTCGTGCACCTTAAACTTGTGAGATTTTGAGAATCCTTTTTTATCTCGATTATTACAGCTATCACATAGCACATACTGTTGGAAATAGTATTTGAAATACGTATTTTCTAAATACATTTTCAAAATTAAATTCATTTGTGAAAAAACTTTTTACTAATCTTGACTTGTTGTTTATTTAGCTTATTTTATTAATTACGAACAACAATCGCGTTAACCACCTAAATACCTAGACCAAAAATATGGTAGGAAACATTTCCATATTTTAAAGGCGCACACACAAAATCAGCGTGAAAACGCCAATGTGAACATGACGTTAGCACTGAAAGACGTGACATAAATACTATAGAGATGATACGGTTTCGACAAGTTTAATTTTATTATTTTGAACTACTTTAATTTTAATCATTCTCGTTACAGCTTCAGATGACTATTCTCTACTGAATGATCAGGATATTGATAAAATTACTGCTTGTCTGCAATCAGATTAAATAGTTGTTCATCTTGTTAGTCAAATAAAGTTATTCAGTTCGGGTATTTCTTTTATTTGGATTTAAAGAAATATTCTTCAAAACCCCTTTGAACTCTGAAACAGTTTTAAGCAGCCCTTTTACAGATAAAGGCAAATATCGTCCATAATTTCATAGACAACTTAGCTTTTGGAATGAAAGTGATGAATCTTATAACTTTATACTATATCATAAGTTAGGACTACAAAGAAAGGCAGGTGAAGCATAATTTTTTTCATTTTCTATTATCTTGCAATTTACGTTTTTCTTATTATTGAATTATTGAAGATATTTTATTTATAAGTCCATTAGCTTACGATATTATGTATAATTTGGAAAAAATGAGGTGCTCTCTATCAATTATTGCGGTGTATTAAATTAAAAGAAAAACGAAAAGTGATGATATAATAAATTACAAAGTACACACATATTTAATAGTCATAACACATGGGAAATTATTTTATATTAGTATCTAGTAGCCCTTCGTTTTGGCCCTCCAAATACTGTTAAAATATCCTTGGTTTTTTACTTGCTTTCACCAACCAGGCCTACCAACCAGAAACAGTCGCACAGGAAATATCGCCATCAAATACCATATAAAGGTATCCCAGAATAAGATATAAATCTCTGGAAATTCACCTGCTCATATATTAACTTGGAGGTTAGATGAGAAGAAAATAATTTTCGAACGATGGAATCTGTTTAGTTCAACGAATTCTCAAGAAATTTTTGAACTTGGAAATGAAATTCTACAAGTCATCATTTTTCCTTTTTCAGTTAATGATTTAGAGGTAAACTATCTTTAACACTTATTACCCTCTAATTTTGAACGAATGCAATTTTCGTAATCTGATAGAATTTTCGGATTCCTTAAATTTGTTTGTACAAAAAATGTCTTCTTGTTAATGTCGAAAAAGTTAACCTGTAATAGGTAAAATTAAGTCAGTATGTAAAGTGCCGCGAAATCCAGAGACAAGATTGTGGGTGACCATACTCAAATACTGAAAAAAACATAATTTTCCAGGAAACGCATACAAGAGGATTGTTCATTGGAAAATTCTACAATAAGAATTTAATTGAATCTGTCTTCACTAGATTTGGATTTCAACCACCTTGAAAGCAATGTTTTTAATGAAACCATTTTTAATTGATTTCCACCCCTTTAGTTGAAAATGAGAGAATTCCCTACCCTGATATGCATTTTTGGGTTCTTGTAACAAGAGATCTTTGTATTCTAAAATGCGTTAGTTGATTGTTGTGATATGGACAGTATAAACTAGGTAGTAGGTGACCACAGAAATGAAAAATCAAGTGGATTCAGATAATGTGACTTTGGTGGCAATGAAATGAGTCCTCCTTTGTCTATTTCTTTGGGGTAGGTTATATTGAGATATTTTGTCCAGTTAAAATGGGGTGGAGTACCTCTAAATGCTCTGTCAAGTTATTTTGTAGAAATTTCAAATAACTTCCGTCATTCAGATAAGGTGGCACCACAAATCGCCCAAGGAAAAATTAACCAACCTATCCAGCCCAGATATTGCTTGATGGTGGTGTCATGTTTGATAGCATGAAAGTTTTCATCCGCTAAAAATTGTAAATGATGTGAATTTGAAATAACATAAAACAACATATTATGTCATCCACATATCGAAATCAATGAATGAAATGTTTTGACAGCAGATGATTGAGTTATTATTAAAAAACAGAAAAATTCGGTAAATTTACATAATATTGTATGATTTACTTAAAATGTATATCAATCTTCATCAAGTAACGACCTCCTCAAGCAAACTATACTATTATCTCATTAGGGGAGAGGTCATAGGAAGAAATATTATATTGTGGCATTACTTTCTGGAAGATTACTATCTTACTCTGGGACACCCTTGTATTTTATCCCTTCGTAACTGTCGAATAATCATACTAAATCCATTTGAAGATGAATCCTACTCATATGCAGTTTAAGATGACATCTACTAGTGGCTTGATAGTCACAATGAGTACATTCATGTTTTCTTATTTTAAGATGTACATTATCTATGTGCAGTTTGACGGAACTCTTTTGAGTTCCTTGATAATCACATTGATTACATTTATATCTTCTTATTTTTAAATGTACACTTTCTATATGGTGTTTAAGAGAACTCTTCTGAGTTGCTATATAATCACAATGATTACACTTGTGTTTTCTTAGTTTAAGATGTACACAATCTATATGCCTCCGTAGATAACTCTTTTTAGCTGCTTTATAATCACAATGAATGCATTTGTGTTCCTTTATTTGAAGATGTACACTATCAATATGCTGTTTGAGAGTACTACTTTGAGTCGCTTGATAATCACAATGAATACATTTGTATTTTCTCATTTGGAGATGTATGCTGTCTATGTGCCTTTGGAGTGAACCCTTTTCAGCAGCTCGATAATCACATTGACTACATTTGTGGTTTTTCACTTTTAGATGTACGCTATCTATGTGCCTCTGGAGACAACTATTTGTAACTGATAGATAGCCACAGTAAGTGCATTTGTAATTCCTTATTCCAAAATGAACTCTATTCATGTGATGGAGGAGATGACCTTTTTGAGTCGTTTGATAATCACATTCATTGCATGTATGTCTGATCTTAAGATGCACACTGTTTATGTGTTGTTGAAGTGAATTCTTTTGAGATGCTTGATAATCACATTGAGTGCATTTGTGTTTTCTTATTTGAAGATGTACACTATCTATGTGCTGTTTTAGCGAACTTCTTTGCGTTGCTTGATAATCACATTCACTACATTTGTGTTTTTTTATTTGAAGGTGTACGCTATCTATGTGACGCTGTAGGAAACTCTTCTTAGTTGCGTGATAATCACAATGACTGCATTTGTGATTTTTTATTCCAAAATGTACACTATCTACATGCTGTTTGAGCAAACTGCTTTGTGTTGCTTGATAATCACATTCACCGCATTTGTGTTTTTTTATTTGAAGATGTACACTATCTATGTGACGCTGTAGGAAACTCTTCTTAGTTGCGTGATAATCACAATGACTACATTTGTGATTTTTTATTCCAGAATGTACTCTATTTATATGCTGTTTGAGCGAACTGCTCTGTGTTGCTTGATAATCACATTCACTGCATTTGTAATTTTTTATTTGAAGATGTACACTATCTATGTGACGTTTCAGAAAACTCTTTGTAGCTGCGTCATAATCACAATGACTACATTTATGATTTTTTATTCCAAGATGTACTCTATCTATGTGCTGTTTCAGATACCTTTTTTGAACTGTGTGATAATCGCATTGATTGCATTTGAAATTTTTCCTAATTTGTTGATTATTCTTCAACTGATCCTCATTTGTTTTGTCCTCACCAGAATCTTCAAAACTGTAAAAACAATTAAGAAAACTTTGTGAGTTGAAGTGATTAATGTTTCACACATAAATTATCAAATATACATTCTGAAAAAAGTAGCTCTAACGATTGTCCATTTCATTTTATAATTGTTATTTGAACATTGATTGCAATTGAGAACCAGCTTTCAGAATTCAATCTTTAACTCACGTGTCTGTAAAATGCAATTTGTGTCGAAAGTGAAATAAAGTATTCTGCGGATTAGTGATATATCATCATCATGTACAGAAACAACGACCAGTGCCTTACAGGGACCCCAAACAAACCGATTGAAACCGTTACCGGGAACAACTATCGGAAATGGTAGAACCGACAGCTTAGGCACTGAGAAACATAAAACTGCAAACCAGCATCACCTTTGCGTATCATAACAGTTTCCCTATACAATACAACAGAGGCAGGAAGAAAACCCTATGGTAGACAGCAGAACTCACTGACCAAAGGACGAAAAGCAGACGCCTCCTAACTAAAGCGAAGCGCACTAACACAAAATACGATTGGGACAACTATAAAGAGGCCCAAAGAGCATACAAAGGATTAATGAAAAATCCAAAAAAGAAGCAAGGAAATCCTACTGCAAGGAAATAGGAGGTGCACCAGAGACTAACCGTCTTCGACGCATCCTTTCTGCAGCAGGACCGACTGACATCCAATCCAAAGTTTTGATATATATATATATTCTTTTGAAAAAAGAGGATTCACAAAAATTCGAATAATTGTATTCACAATAAAAGCTTACATCAATAATTTTGTTGAGTCAAAAAAACACAATCGTAAAAAACAAGCGAATAAATAGAATACCAGCAGAAAAAACAGACTATGTCTGTTCCTTAATCTGGCATCTAACTCGCATCATGCCTCCTACGATTGACCCTAAAGTGTGAGCTCAGGAAATGTAACAGGGGAGCCATACTATCTTGCGTATGATTCAATAAACGGGTGAAAAAACCTGTGGAAATAACTCGTTTCCCTGTCGCTATTGCACTAACAATAGCTTGTATGTTTATGTTGTGTAAGTCTCATGTGTACAAAAAGAGTACCAAAAATTTTTCTGCTTAGCAGCTTCATTCTCTCATTCTCATCGTGCACTCCATGATTTCCAGGACTTCTTCACGAAGACAAGGGTGAAAAGGAAGAGTTTGGGACAGGAAAAATCTGTAACAATGGAAAAAGAAAACCAGCAGAAAAATATTTCATCAAATATACCTAACTCTACTATGTCTAAACTCACTTGAATCTAAGAACATTACTAATGCTCCTCTGTTTTTCAACAGGGAACATCTCATACACTTTTGGGAATGAAGCCCTACGGGGGCGTAGCCCTTGCCTTACCTAAGATAAGTCTTGATACAAACGAAGGAGTAAAATCACAGACGAAGGATGAAACACTGAGACACGGAAGTTCACCTACCGGGTTTCCTATTCGATAACACAGCAATCTAGAAGTCAAATTGACACGCTGTCAAAGCAAATGGTAGTTACAGTGGAAAAGCTGCGATGAGCAGTAACAACCTTTCAACCATATAAAGTACCAGGAGCAGATGGTATATACTCTGCACACTTTAATAAAAGGAATGGACCGGGCAAGATCATACATAAAATTGCCAAAGATTTTAGACCAATTAGTCTCACCTCCTTCCTACTGAAGACTATAGAGACACTAGTTGAAAAATATCTTTGAAGAATACCCTAGCGGAGCGCACCCTACATATCACTCAACATGACTATGAGCAAGGTAGATCAGTCGACTCAGCCCTACACTCTGTAGTAGGGTATATTGAGAAAGGATTGGAATGGGGCGAAATCATTCTAGGAATATTCAAGACAGAGGGAGCTTTCGATTACACACTTTATAGGTCGATGGACGAAGCTATCGTAGGTAGAATAGACAACACCATAGCAAGGTAGGTGTCGACCAGCCGCATCGAGGCTCACTTTGGCGAGTCGACCGTCTGGGGGACCACCAGCAGGAGATGTCCTCAGGGGGAAGTGCTATCTCCTATCCTGTCTCAAACGTAAAGAGCGGAAAATACACTCTGGGCTTGCCGGAGATTATTTGGCTCCAGATGGGGACTCAAACCAAAAATAATATATTGGTTATACACGACAGTGAAAAGACCGCTCTTTACCTATGCGGCCTGCAAAGGACAAGGTGCAAAAACTGAACAAAATAAACGAGATCCAAAGGCAAGCATGTCTAGCAGTCACGGGAGCCTTGAGATCCATACCCACGGTCTCTATGGAGTATCTGCTGGGCGTCCCTCCACTACACATAATAATGGAGGAGGCGGCCATGAGAGCCTCTTTGAGGATGTGAAAAGGAGGTATATGGAAGAACAGAAATCCAACTTCTGGACACTGTACAACCCTCAACAAATACGAGAACTCCGACCTGACTTTTTCACAAGAGAATATCAAATAAGAGCCACCTACCACTTTGACGAACCATTCAAGGTCTTCATTTCACTAAAAGAAATTTGGTCCACATCCCACAGGGCCCCACCTGGTTTACAGATGGGTCCGAAACCGGGATGGGTGAAGGCATCGGCGTCCACGTCCCGAGGGCAAACTATACGATTATTCTAGGAGACCATGTCACAGAAATATTTGCCATTCTCCGACGTGTACAGGAAAGCCTACACAGGAATTAAATAGACGCATACATCTACATATGCTCTGATAGCTAGAACGCCCTTGAATATCTGAAACATCCGAGGATTAGATCCAAACTAGTTGACGAATGGAAAGCAGCACTCCGACAACTCAGTGCTACAAACAGAGTTACTCTGCTTTGGTGCCCAGCCCATCAGTGTATTGAAAGAAATGAGATAGCAGACAGCCTTGCCAAAAAGGCAACAGCTGTTAAGCCAATGGGACCAGACCCTATTCTCACCATCCTGTTGCCCCACATGCTCTCCTTCTTTCAAAACTGGAACACCACCAAAGCCCTGAGCTATTGGACAGGCATCTGGGGACTGAGAAAGTCAAAAAGGCTCATAAAGGCCGCAATCAAAGAAGAGGATCCCTTGCCCCTTGACAAAAAGGCTATTTGTATAGTAGTTGACCTATTAACGGGACGACAACTCAATAAACACCTACATCTCATGAGACTGTCGAAAACCACACCGTGCCATGGTTGCCTAGAAATTGACAAAACAATGGAACACACTCTTCCAATGTCCCACTCATAGGGTGACGAGTTCCAACACTTTGGGCACTGAACTACCTAGTGCCTGGATGATCCAGAATGCTCCCTAAAACGGTCTTGCAAACGTCATCAAAAAGATAACAATCTAACACAACATAGCAAACACAATGGTCCAAAGGGCCTGAGTGCTACCCATAAGGACGCCGTGTACGAAGAAGAAGATTCTGCGGATTATATTAAATACGAATTTATAGGTTTTAAAATCATTTTGCAAAGATACATCCAGATAAGGACAAAGATGTCACCCTTTTAGAGACATGACCTAGGGCTTCTTACAATATCACATTGCTAAAAGCTAAAACAAGGAAATGACACTCAATTGGGCAAGACTAAATTTTACCTGCAGCAATAACAACTGAATAATATCTTTGAGCAATAGTATGTGTATCGCAGATTTGTCGATTTACAAACCTATTGGATGAGTCCACTTTGTCAAACAAGGAAGCATTGTTATTATCATACATGACTTTCATTGTATTATAATAACGAATTTGAAAATTGATACAAACGAAGAGAAAATATATTTGATATTCTAGGAAACTTTTGTGTCGAAAAGAAATTCCTTTGAATAATGTGGTCAGTTGCTATGGATGGCATACTGGGTACGACAGGGTGAAATGCTCCATATCATGCTTAAAAAGCAGATCAGTTAATAAAATCAGAAGTAACTGGCTGAATGACAAATTATTCAGTCAGCATTGCATTGCCAATGATAAAGATTTTAACCCATTGCTGTTTGTCACATAGGTGTGTGGGCTGTCAAAAGGTATGGTATTGCTGCATATTCAGCAATTGACACGGAAAATATATGTTTATGAATATTTGATAAATGAAAAAAACATTTCAAAGTTCAAGATGTCATTATAAAGTCTTGATTGGACTGGAAAGATAGTTGATTCAAATGCACACAAATTTTCATAACAAAATAATGCAATGTTTCAAATTAGCATTTCCTAAGGTGAGACAATTAGAAAATAAGAAGATGGACAAGTCCTTACATACTTCAGATGAATCACTAGGCCTCAAAAAAACAGTAGTAGCGGCTCAAACTATTTATAGAGTAAGGAAAGATAAAAATTCAAAAATGCAACTTACTATACTAAAAAAGCACCTACGCAATAGCCATAAAGATACAAGAAAGCAGGAAAAAATTGCATATATAGAAAATTCTTTCGATAAAACTAAAGCTGTGTGGAAAGTAATCAAAAGAGAAACTGTCACAAAAAAGAAGAATCAAAATAATGAGAGTAGTTTTACAGCAGATGAATTGAATTCGTTTTTTGCAGACATAGGAAAATCCATAGCACCTTTTGTAAAGCCCTCGCATAAAGAGGAACCCAGATATCTCAGAGGGAAAACCTTAAAGTCCCCCTTTCCACTTTTCAACTGTCCAACAACAGAAGAAGAAATAGAAAACATTGTACACAAATTCAAGAGTAAAATGTCTTCAGACATATATGGATTCACTGTACCGCTCTTGAAAACTTTTCTACCAATCATAATACCCCACTCAATAATGTAGTTAATTTGTGCTTGAGAGAAGGTGTATTTCCAAGCAAGCTAAAAATCGCTAATATCATACCCATACACAAGAAGGGCGACAAAAATGAATGCATCAATTATAGGCCAATAGCCTTACTTCCAAGTTTCTTCAAGGTATTTGAAGAGGTGCTAAAAATTAGAAGTTTCTGGGTAAAATAGAAGCTCTAGATAACTGCCAGCATAGTTTCCAAGCAAATAAGTCAACATTAACAGCACTTACAAATCTTGTTGATAACATTGCAGAAGCTTTTGTTGACTATCAATTTGCTGAACTACTGCAAAGGCAGTAAAGCCTTTGACAGTATCATAAGATCCCTATTGCTCTATAAAATGGAACACTATGGTATACGTGGGAACGCTTTGGACATTTACAAAACGTATCTATTTAACAGAAAGCAGGTAGTTGAATGGTAGGCAGTTCAATCAGAGGAAAGTTGCGTTGAATTGGGTGTGCCACAGGATTCCAAATTAGGTCCTGTCTTATTTATTATCTATTTCAATGGCCTGCCAGTAAACATCCCAGGAATAACAACTAGCATTTATGCAGATGATACCACATTTCTCTCTCAACGTAGCCAAATCTAGACAAGAGCTTGAAACAAAAACAACAATATGCTTGGAAATGGCCGAGAGGTGGTTCTCTGTGAATGGCTTGAAGCAAAACATTGAGAAAACTCAGAGATTACTCATTTCTTCTAGGGTGAATGAGAACAGCATGCTCAACCTCTTGGATGTAACGATTTCTGCAAACCTAAACTGGGAAGAACACCTATCTACATTGCTCAAAAAGCTGTCAGTGTCTACTTGCACGATAAGAAGAATGAAGGAAATCACAACCCAAGAAATAAGCAAATTGACATACTATTCCAACTTTCATTCAGTTGCCACTTATGGTATATTAATTTGGGGTAATGAGTCGACAATTCAACAGATCCTGAAAAAACTGAAGCGTCCATCTTTCGAGAAGGAAAAGATCCTAACAGTGACATCCATTTTTATTCTGAGCTGTCTCAAGTACATCCACCAAAACCAGAGCAGATTTTCTTTGAATGCTGATCTTCACCAATATAATACTCGCAACAAAAATAATATAGCTGTAAAATATCACCAGATAGCCCGAACACAGCTGGCTACAAACATATATGTGTCTCACTTTTCAACTCCATTCCTCTCAGCATCAGAACATTTACAGCGAAAAAATTCAACGGAAGAATGAAAAATGTCCTATTGCAAGAGATTACATTCAGTTAAGAGTATTGTATGTGTAGTTTTATGGGCTACTCCTTTGTCTGGATCAGCACTCTAATATCATAAACGAGTACCTCATCATTTCAATGTTGTCTTTGTATTTTATTCTATTATGTATATAGAGCATGTAATATTTGATGCTGCCAAATATACGATACGAAATTCTCAACCTCATTATTTGAAAAACTGAGTTAAATTAATACCCAAACATCTCAAAAACGAAAAGTTACTATATGCGAGATTTCGCAATGTGTAGACACATCGAAGAAAATTATTTTTCAAGGGACAATATTCAACCTTCCGTACAATGTTAAATATCCTCCCCTGAAGGAGATAGTTTTAACGGTAATAAGAGTGGATCGGAAAACTAGCTCCTTCAGGGAAGGATATTTAACATTCTAAGGAAGGTTGAATATTGTCCCTTGAAAAATAATTTTCTTCGATGTTAATTAATACCTCCTATGAATATAAATAAACTAATTTACCTTTCGCCAATCTGACTCATATCCTTTTTAATATCAATAAGTTCATGCACAATGGTTTTACTTTCTTCCTCAGATAACTCAGCTGCAGTTCCATCGTTGATAATTTCTAAGACTTCACAATTCTCGTCCTTTATTTGCCCATTAAAATCTTCATTCGAACAAAATTCACTTTCTTCTATATCGATACACTCTTCAAGTTTAAGATCGCCAGTTTTTGGAAACTCAATTACAAATGTATTATTTGCTTGATCATTTTCTTCTACATATTTGTAAGGTTGTTCTTTTTTGATTTTTAAAGTATTAATTTCATGTTTACTATCTGTGAATTGAAATTCTAAATTGTTTGCCCCCTCATCTTTTTCTTCCACTTCTATAGATTCACAAGGCTGTTCAGTTTTGATCTTTGAGAAATCCATTTCATATATATGTAGGTAGCAAATTTAATACTATCATTGGCTAAAATAAATACGTATTACTTTCTGGTTAAAGATTTTCTGAAGAATCTTTCAGCATGGGAATAGAAATGCCAGATAATAAACTACCACAAGGTGCACCAATTGAATGCTTAATATGCCGTGACCAAAGTTTGACATACCTAATTATATATAGTGAAAATCTTTATTGGTTTTCATCACCAATCATATCGGCGATTTTCTTAAAAGGTTCAACAATAGAAATACATCAAACATTCATTTTGTATTTACATATTTCGATAAAAATTCTTTTAGGCTAACCCAAAACCTACCATCAAAATAAAAACCATAGAAGAATATTGTTTGTTTGCTTGTTTGGTCTTTTAACAATGTGCTCGGGAACATAGCCCATTTACACAGTGGAACTACAGCTTATAGGATATTCCGAACTACTCTCTTAGACCGTGCAATGATAACTGCCATCACAAGGATTACAACAGAGAAAAATTCCATTAGGGTCTGTTCTGTCGATTACAAGTAATCTGGTCTTCGGAACTTTATGACCTCTTTGGGCGACTCTTTCCAAGTATCACTTTTTAGTTCATCCATAACTTGAACCCGGATTCTAACCAGGCACCTCGGCTAAGCAGTTCCAATACATAGAAGTATATTTTAAGTATATCGGCTGTGGCATAGACCAAGTATATAAATCATCTTTGGCTGTGGTTAGCACTGAGTGCGATCAAAGTAGCCAATTCATATTTCCTTCATAGCCAGAACAAAGATATAGTCTAAAAAATCCTTTATCTTCTGTTTTGTAAGCGAAATATTTTGTGAATAGAAAAGTTACATCTACAAAATGTATTGTAATTTTCTCCATATCCATTAAATTACCAGAAAAAATTGAACTTTCAGTGCTTACAAGTGGTAATCAAATCATAGAATATGAAAGCATTCTGATACTCGTGCAGTAACTTTTATTCAAATATTTATAATTTTCTCAAGTAATTAAATGTGTACATGAAGTATCTTCAAGATTGCTAGAAAATAATTTTGAGTAATTGACTATACTGAATTGAGATTAAATAACTTCAATTTGTACCCAACAGCACAACTGTTTCTTCAAAATAACCTGGAAAAATCATTTTCAAGTTGATGTGGTTGTTGGTATCATAACTATAATAAAATGGAAGACTTGGAATCATCAGAGTTAGGTACTAAAGAATTCTGGGAACAAAGATATGATGAAGAAATCAGCAATTATGAAAATCATGGAGATCCTGGGGAAATTTGGTTTGGCGAAGACAGTGTTGAACGAGTTATAAATTGGATGCTAGATTGCAACATAAGCAAAGACTTTAAAATACTGGACTTGGGTTGTGGAAATGGAATGTTCTTAATAGAACTAGCTAGAAACAATTTTTCCAAACTATATGGAGCTGACTATTCTGAAAATGCTATCAATTTAGCTAAAGCTATTGCTGATAAACAAGACTACAACTTCATTAATTATTTCAAACATGATATTTTAGAGAAATTGGACGAAAAGTTTGATATCATTCATGATAAGGGAACATTTGATGCTATTTGTCTCAGTGAAAATGCCAAATGCAATAGAAACAAATACTTGGAAAACATTTGTGAAATTTTGAATGACAATGGGTATTTTATTATAACATCCTGTAACTGGACTTTACATGAGTTAGATGAACAGTTTTTATCTAAGTTAATTCGTCATGAAACAATTCCAACACCCCAATTTAAATTTGGGGGCAAAGTAGGTAATGTTGTAACAACAGCTATATACAAGAAAAAATAAATAATTATATGCAGCAAGCTTTTTGAATTATGACAAACGTATACATCCCATCTTAAGAAAAGGGGACCCCACGGAACTGGGTAATTACCGTCTCATTTCTATAATTCCGATCTTAGCTAAACTTTTTGAGAGACTTTTGAAGAATGCGTTTGTTGCCCTTCTGGAAAAAATTAGAGTTCTTAGCCTGGTTCAATATGGATTCAGAGCTTCTTGCTCTACAATAGACGCTGTCTTGAGGGTTGTTGAGTTTGTGGTGGTTGCCCTCGAAAATCACAAAGTTACAGACTTGAAGCTCTTAACTAAGGCTTTCGATATAATTATTTACTCTGGACTTCTGATGAAAGCTGAAATGAGTGGATTTAGGGGCCTTGTTTTGAGATTGCTGAGGTCTTACCTTGACAATCGCTTACAATAGGTTGAGCTGTATTTGGGTTTCTGCCTGTAAAGTGTGGGGTGCCTCAGGGTTCTGTTTTTGGGACCCCTCTTGTTTCTCATGTATATTAATGACATTCCCTTGTACTTGGACCCTTTTAGATGTTTGCTCTTTGCATATGACATGACTGTTTTCTGTTCAGCTGCTGACAGGCTTACTGTGTCTAATTTGGGAAATATGCCCTTGGCCAAGGCTGAGACATGGTTCAGAACAAATGCTTTGAAACTGAATTAAGATAAAACACAAATCATGATCCTTCCCTCCAACACTGGATCTTCAAAGACAGCTTGTCTTCTGGGCATCACATTGGATGCCTCTTTAAATTGGGATCCCACACTGAGATTTTGGCTGGTCGACTGTCATCTGTTATCGTCTTATTAAGGAAGATGCACTATTCCAACTATGCTAACCACATTTTGAGGTCAACATATTTGTCCCTCTTCCATTCCATTTTGTGTAATGGTGTGGTTAGAAAAGGGCAGTTAGAGTGATAGCAGGAGCTGGATCATTGCAGGCCACTTTTCATACACTCTGAAATAATGTCACTGCCTTCTGTCTATATCTTTTGATATATCATGTATGTTCACTCGAATTTGGAAAAGTACTCTTCTCATACAGATGTGCATTCATATCCTACTAGGTATGCAAACGATCTTCTGTGCCCATGCTTCAGACCAACGAAGGCAGCAAAAAACTATTAACTTGAAGCTTTATAATAGACTGCCATCAGAATATAAAAAATATTCTCTTATTAATAATACCATTTATTGTGCCCACACAAAACATACCATTACAGTAACTTACAAACTAACCTACATAGAAGGGACACAAATGGATGAGTTCAGTTTCCTGATCTTCCACTCATCCTGCCTAACGTTAAAATAGCAAAATAAAGAAAAAACAAAAATTAACAAACATAAGTGAAAAACAGTGTGACGAAACAATTAGGTTTAAATCTTGCATGAAAAACTTCTTGTTGTGTTGTTTTTACTTGGTGGAAGAATACTTGTACAAAGACAATTTTGATTGTACCCGACTTTTCAATGTATTACTTTTAAATTGTCTATTATATTTTCCTGACATGTCATTCAAACCTATGTTTTTGCATGACGAATAAAGTATATATACAGGGTGCTTCAACGAAAACTAAACAGAGGCTATATCTACCAAGATATTCATTTCTGATCAAAATGTAAAAACAGGTCAATTTTTGTTTCAATGGGGACATCTTCTGGGGTACAAAACTTGCCTGAAATATCAACCCCCTGAGCGGGAGTTGCAATCCTTGAACATTTTGAATAGGGAAGATGGGTCGAGTGATGACTCAAAAGAAAGGTGGTATCTTTGTCTACATCGCCTTGAACGAATTTCCATTTTTAATTGAAAACTGTAAAAGATACAGGGTGAGCAACTGAAAAATAGGGAAGACTATTTCCCTGAGACTATTCGAGTTTCAGTGAAGTAAAATGGAACAGATCCATGCTGATTAATGGCAGTCATCATCAAGTACCATCCTCATCTAAAATTTCAACCCCTAGAGCAGGGGTGACCACCCTTGAAAATTTGGAAGAGGGTAGATGGGTCCAGTGATACCTCGAAAGAAAGGTATTATCTTTGTCTGCATCCCCGTGAATGAATTTTCATTCTAACCTAACCCATCTACCCTCTTCCAAATTTTCAAGGGTGGTCACCCCTGCTCTAGGGGTTGAAATTTGAGATGTGAATGGTGTTTCGGAAGATGACAGCCTTTGAACTGGAATGAATCTGTTCCATTTTTTTGCACTAATACTTGAATAGCTCAGGGCGATAGATAGTCTCCTCCATTTTTCAGTAGCTCACTCTGTATCTTCTACAGTTTTCAATCAAAAATGAAAATTCGTTCACGGGGATGCAGACAAAGATAATACCTTTCTTTCGAGGTATCAGCATGGAATTGTTCCATTTTACTTCACTGAAACTTGAATAGTCTCAGCGAAATAGTCTTCCCTATCTTTCAGTTGCTCACCCATTTTTTTAGTTTTAAATTAAAAATGGAAATTCGTTCAAGGGAATGTAGACAAAGATACCACCTTTCTTTTGAGTCATCACTCGACCCATCTTCCCTATTCAAAATGTTCAGGGGTTGATTGCAACCCCGCTTAGGGGTTGATATTTCAGGCAAGTTTTGTACCCCAAAAGATGTCCCCTTGAAACAAAAATTGACCTGTTTTGCGTTTTGATCAGAAATGAATATTTTGGTAGATATAGCCTCTGTTTAGTTTTCGTTGAAGCACTTCCTATATATATATATATATATATATATATATATATATATATATATATATATATATATATATATAGCAAAAAGCAAGGGAATGAAAACAAGAAAATAATAGGTGCGCAGAATGGACGAGCTGACACTGCTCCTCAACATCCTCAATGAAAAACAAACAGGAGTCAGTCTTCTACACAAGGCGTCAATATGCGATCCCCACCTTAAACCACTCTCCACCAACAATCCCAGAAACCTAGCGGTGCTCACTTCAACAAGGGAGGATTGTAAGGACCTGACCAACACACTATACTCCTTCTGACGATTGGATATATTCATCTGAAAGAATACAGACTTCGCACTGTTGACCACCGCAAAATAATCTTCCACCCTGGAAATGCAGGAAGTTGCTTCCTCTGATAATGCTGCCACATTCAACGCATGAACCAGCAGAGAAGTGTCATCTACATACAGCACCAGGTCGCCAAATCTGAGACTATTCACGTAAATGATGAACAACAGAGGCCCAAGGACAGATACCTGTGGAACACCCCGAGTGCAAGAAACCGGTTGAGATCTAAGTTATGTTTCATCAGGTATTACTTACCTTATTTTATAAACTAGATTAATTTAAAATTCTGATTCGTAAAATCACCCTTGATGTCTAATTCTAGCTTAGAAAACTTGACAGAAAAAAATTCTAATAAGCTTGTTTAATTTTTCAGAGTTCATTCAGTTCTAGATGAAACTAAACCAAACCTTTTGCCACACTTGAAGATTTCAAATAAACCGCCAATCCAGAGCACATCATTTTAAATTATCTCTTTTGATATAAAAATACGTACCCAAACGTTCCAACAGATGAATGCCCGCCTCTAATAAAGAAATCTTTAACCAAAATAACGCTTCACCATACATTATGATGAATTTTGTAATCTTTTAGAGACCTTTCACAAAGTTATTTCCAATTTGAATCGAAACTCAGGGCTTCACATGGGATCTCTATTCTGCCCCTTATTAGCAGATATTTTTATGAATAATCTTGAAAAATGTATAAAGTATAGTAAGTTAACACTAAAATATATTATTTTTGGTACAGATACGTTGATGATATTATTGTGGGTTTTCACGGCTCAAATTAACAAATAGACCAGTTGTTACATTTTCAAAATAAAATAACCTTCACTGGAGAAAATTGAAGGCAAAACAACTCAATAAATTTTCTAAGCATAACCATCATTGGACTCGATAATAATCGCACCTACAACATATATAATTTCAAAGAACATCAAATCCACAGTTTATCAACATATTGAATCTACAAATCGCATAATTACATAAGGAAATTTAAAAATTCTCCACAAATACAATAAAGGGATGACAATGAAGCTGTAAGAAAGTTTGGAAATCAACAAACTTAGTAAAAATCAAAATCCACCACTCAATAGTCAACTAGAATTGAATAACTTTCCACTACTCAACTTTTAAAATAGGTATAGTTAGCACATTCTCTCAGAACTGATAGCTCTACACACTTGAAAATGATGTAACTGCTCGTGTGTATTAAAAATAAACATTATGGAAATCAGACAAAAGTGTTTTATTTTATTTATATTCTTGATTTTTTTCTCAAATAGTAGGGTTTGCTGATCTGAATATCTGATGTCAATTTCAATATGTTACATTTTCGCGTTTCTTAGAAAAATGTGAATACGTTCGTTATAGCAAAAAAAAATCGTTATGTAACTAAAAACTTCAATTTTTCGTATTTTTTCCTAAACCTGTACTATAAGACACTGCTTCTCGCCAAATTTCATGTTTTCAGATCAATTGGAAGTGTCCTGTAGGTTTTGATTATCTTTTCTTCTCTGCAAAATGCAAGATAAACGGCCGTACCTTTGAATTTTGATTTTTTAACAATTGCAAGAGATTCTCGACTTTGGTAATAATATAGGGAGTACAGAGCCCTAAGAAAGATGATTAAGAGAAAAACATGAAAGTACAATTGTACTGTTGTCGCGCATCTCAATGTATTCAACAGATATGGCATTTGACTCCGAATACTTTCAGTTCCGGTACGACTCACTTATGATTATCAACAATGTGCAATACGTCAATCAACATATTATAAAACCATTTTTTCATTATAAGGGATTACAAAACATAACGAATTTACATAATCTAAATAAAATTTACTACATGCAGTTTAGTGTTATCAATTTTATTTATAGTTGCATAGGGAGCCTATAGATGTCCAACTTGGTTTTCAATCTTATTGTCAATTTGTCATATGTTGGCGACGTTTTACGTTTGTGGGCTGGTTGGAGGTTGTGGTAAATGGCTGGGGAAGAACTATAACTTTTGATTTATGGTGAGCTACGCTTATATTGGCAACCCTGTGTAAGCGTATATGAGGAAGTTGCTGGAAAGGTTAGATATGCCATAAATGAACTTGGGTCTTTTTGTCGCGACATGATCAATCTAGCCGATTGCCAAAATAAAATGATGGCTTACAAATTAATCGTCTGTGGTAATCTGTAAACCCTTTTAGAAGATGGAAAGGATACGCAATAAAATAACATTAATACTCAATCATCTTCTAATTAGGATAGAATTATTTTTCAACGAGATAATAAAAACTCCTTTTTCAAATTTTAACAATATCTGGAGCATTTAAAACAAAAATTAATTGAACTATTACATGAATTAGACAGACTGCAAAATTCTCATCTAGGTATCGTTTGAAGCAAAAAGCAAGTATATGGAAAAGTTGAAAATCTTATAAGTTTACTGCACATTTCGGTGATTATTGTTATGTTTTGATTCAAATATTTGCAGCTATAAACCAACTATAATTGGAATCCAGTGAGAAATGGTAAGTGCAACATTTTTTAAAGTGTAGTGTATATCACAATATCAGTGTAACATGCAATTTTTCATTTTCATAGTGAAAAATTTCGAAGCTCTCAGGTTTGAAAAAGACCTAGTAAATATCACAATAAGCAAAGTTTTGAAATTTCAAAAATCTATGCAGATAAAAGTGATATAAGTTTTTGTATTCCACCAAGGCAATTTTGTGATGTGACACATTTCGAATTTTCTTGCAAAATTTCTGAAATTCTCTTTTCCTTGAAGCGATCTAGTATCCTCTTGGATTGAAAGAGTTTTTCTAATAAACTAATTAAATTTCTCAACATTGGTTCACTGTGAGCGAATATTCTTACATATGGTATCACTGTTTCGATATGTGTCTGGTCCATTTGTTCTTCGAATTTTAATTTAAAGTTCGTTTCCGTTGAGATGTTTCCTTCAGTATTGGATTCGTTTGTTTGCCACGTGAGGGTTGCTAGTATATTCAAAGATATGAGTGCTTCGTTTTCCATTATAACATCTTCAGATGAAAACATCGAAACTAAACAATTTAATGCTCTTTCTGTTTGGAGAATATTACACATGGATTCCCACGAATGACAGCTTTTGATCAGCCAAGCTAGAAGTCTGGACACCTCTCGTTTCACACCAAGATGGTAAGTATTTTCGTACCATTCTACTAGCTTCTGAAGGAACGATTTTCGAGATATAAGATCCTTGGCAGCTTCCTCTGAAAATATGTTTGCTTTGAATTAAACATAAACTAAATACAAGCCATCTGTTGCTTTCTTTCTAAACTAAGAGGTTTACTAGAAATATGGAGGTAAGTCAAATCAAAAAACCAATTAAGCTTTACTTACCCTGTCCATCAATGACCAATCTGAGAGTTCCTAATAGTTTAAATATCACAATATCATTGTCTAACTGTAACACAGGTTCCATGGATTTTATTAATCCTTCCTCAAGAATAATTGACTTATTTGCATTAGGAACAACAAGATTTTTTAATGTACTCAATAAACCATGCAACAACTTTATATTTGGAGTATTAGAGCTGTACTTTGACAAAAGATCTGAAAAAAAAAAAGTATTTTATATGGGTGACACTATTTAGTGCTGATCTTCTTCTTCATAGACTTTTTATCAAGGAACAGTAGTTCCTGTACCCTCTTCTTTCATTGCGACCCCTTTATGAGCCTTTTTTACTGTCTCAGTCCCGAGATGCCTGCACAATAGTTTTTTTGAAAGAAGGAGAGCATGTGGGTCCACGGGTTGGTCAGAATAGGTTATAGTCCAATCGGTCTAACAGCTGTTACCTTTTTGGAAAGGCTGTCTGCTATCTCATTTCCTTTGATACCATGATGGACTTGGAATCAAAGCAAAGTAATTCTGTTTGTAGTAATGAGTTGTGGAAGTGCTGCTTTGCATTCGTCAACTAGTTTGGATGTAACCTTCGTATCTTTCAGATATCCAAGGGCGTTCTGGCTGTCAGAGCATATGTAGATGCATGCATCTGAATGGCAAATATTTCTGCGTGTGTTACGGTGACGTGGTCTCCTCAACTTTCAAGATTCAAGATTAATTTATTACCAGAATATACATATTGGTAACAATAAATTTACGGGATCAACCCCATTTACAAAATGAAACCATGTTTACATTATAGTAAAAGACAATAACTAACAATCTTAATTAATATCACAATAATAATCCAGGTGAAGATGCATAGAAACATATCCCCATTGAAGTAACAACTTAACAAGAATAAAAAAAAAAAATTATCATGAACCAAGCAAACGAAATACCTGAGACTTGAACTGATTCATTGAAAAAGTGAAAACATCAATATTAGCTGAGTTATTATTACACAACACTGAGCTTTTTATTATGAAAACATTTTGTCCGTGAAAGGTGTTGCACCTGCGAATAAAAAAAGAGTCCAGGATCGCGTGTCCTCCTTTGCGGAACTTTGAATTTTAAGGAGCCTAGTAAAGTAGGAGAGTACACATATCCATGAATCAACTTATGAAGGAAATGTAGGTCTGACACAGTTCTTCGTGATTTTAGAGTTGGTATGTTCAACATTATTCTCAAATTGGCATAATCAGTGTGCTCTGAAGGCATATTCAGCCTATATGCAATTACTCTCAAAAATCTATTCTGAATCTTTTCCAACATGTTTTCGGCTGTTACGTCCCTCGGTGACCAACCAACAGAATCATACTCCAAGACACTTCTCACCAGAGAACAATACAACACCCTCAGAGTATCAATAGAAAAACCTTTAGAATTTCTACGAATGAAGCCCAGGCACCTCAGAGCTTTACCCTTTATAACACTGATATGATCATTAAAATTAAGTTTCGAATCAAGTAGGACACCAAGGTCCTTGACACTCGATGTACGATTCAGTAAACTTATAGCAATCATGTTTGCCTCGGTCCGTGGACGCCGATGTCGGCACCCATCCCGGTTTCGGACCCGTCTATAAACCAGGTGGGGCCCTGTGGGATGAGTAAGGCGTGGGATGTGGACCAAATTTCTTTAGGTGGAATGAAGACGTTGAAGGGTTCGTCAAAGTGGTAGGTGGCTCTCATTTGATCTCCTCTTGTGAGAAGGACAGGTCGGACTTCTCTGATTTTGTTGAGGAATGTAGAGTATCCAAAAGTTGGATTTCTGTCCTTCCACATACCTCCATCCCACAGACTTAAGGGGGCCCTCATGGCCGCCTCCTGCACCACTATATTTAGTAGAGGGACGCTCAGAAGACACTCCATACAGGCTCCCGTGACTGCTAGGCATGCTTGCTGTAGGATCTTGTTGATTTTGTTCCGTTTTATCTCTTTGTCCAGTTTAGGCCACCATATGATGGCCGCATATGTCAGGAAGGGTCATATCACTGTCGTGTATAACATCTATATTATGTTTGGTTAGAGGCCCCTTCTGAGACTGAATAATCTCCGGCAGGCCCGGAGTGTGTTTTTGCGTTCTTTGCGCCTGTCTATCGATGTGATTGTCCCAATTTAGTTTGGCGTCAAGCATCACACCTAGATATTTCACCTGTTATACTAGTGATAGTTTCTTGTTAAAAAGAATGGGTGCCTTGAAAGGCGGGAGTTTCCTTTTTCCAAACAAAACATGTTTGTTTTGTTTAGATTAACAGACAGGTCGTTCTCTCTGCACCATCGTTCAGTCATTTGCAGAGCGTTCTGCGCAACTTCGCATATGGTACTGAGGTTTTTTCCACGAAAGAACGAGATCGTCGGTATAACCCACCGCAAAGTGCACATCCAGCACGAGGTTCCTGAGGAAAGGAGATAGTACTCCCCCCCTGAGGACATCCCCTGCTGGAGGTCGACTCGCCGAGGTGAGTCTCGATGCGCCTGATCGACAGCAGACACTTATTATGTGTGTTGTTGAAAGCTCCCTCTATGTCTTGGAATATTCCTAGAGTGACCTCGCCTTTTCCCAGTTCTTCCTCAATATACTCTACTACAGAGTGTAGTGCTTAGTCCACTGATCTACCTTGCTCGTATGCATGTAGGGTAATATGTAGGAGGCGCTCCGCTAGGATGTTCTTCCTAGGATCTTTCTACTAGTCTCTCCATAGTCTTCAGTAGGAAGAAGATGAGACTAATGGGTTTAAAATTTTTGGCGATTTTATGTACGATCTTGCCCCGCTTGGAAATTAAAACAACCCAAACCCTTTTCCAGGGGTCCGGAACGTATCCCAAGGCTAGGCAGGATTGAAGATATGGAGTAACAGCATAACAATTTGGTCCATTCCTTTTATTTAGTGTGCAAAGTATATACCATCTGCTCCTGTTACTTTATATGGTTGAAAGGTAGTTACTGCCCATCGCACCTTTTCCACTGTAACTACCATTAAGGCTGTGTTCCAGTTTGCTTTGTCAGCGTGTCCATGTGACTTCTGGATTGCTGTGTTATCGAGTAGGAAACCCGGAAAGTGAACTTCCGCCTGGTGTCTCACTGTTTCAACTTTCGTCGAAGACGATTTGCCTCCTGTATACCCTCTATTTCCTCGCTTTCGTGCTGATACTGAAGTGTATTATTGGAAAAATTACCAAAACATGTATACTATACAGATGCACTAACATGTAGGACCATAATTTTGTTACATGAAGTATGTTGAGCCAGCTTCAGTAAAATGTGAGTTTATTAGTGCACTTGAAAGAAGTCATTATTAATGAAATCCCCAAATTATGAAGAAATGCTTGCTATGAAGACCAGCCATGCTGTTCATCCTCTTATGATTTGGTAATTTTTTTCAATCCTTATTCGAACGCTTAACCAGTCCTTTTTTGAAATTTAAATTTAGAATGATGTAGTTCCCTGTACTTATCCCCACTAAGAAAATCATAAAGATAGAAGGCTCTGTGAGGTCCATCTAAGATTCACTTTTATCGAGATAGTGGATGGAGAAGGAAGGAGGTGTGGCACCAGGCACATCTGAGGTACCCTCAGAATATGTGACTGAATAAACGCGGCTCTACTGTATATGTGAATTAAAGTTAAGATACAAACCAATGAGTTTCTTAGAAATTCCTTCTTTGACAATAGCAATGCAGTTTTCATCATTTCTAGCAAAGTTTCCTACTGCCATAATTGCAGTGGCTAACAATTCTTCGTCTTCAGAATCTAACCATTTTATACTATTTCTGTAGACGTCACCTTTTCCATGATCATACAACAACTTCATACTTTCATCTGTAATGAGAATTGAAAATTTCAAAAACAACTATAAAAGAATTATATTGCCTAAATTTACAATTCAATAAAGGTTAGTTAATAAGGGCTGCAGCACTGGTTGCAAAATTCAAAGAGAAAACACTAATTTCGTCATTTCGTGAAAATATCCCAGGAATTCCAATTTATTCTTTCCAATTTTTGTGGCGCTTTCTCGTACATCGGAACAACGTTTTCCTATGAACACCTCATAGTCAATACGGATGCTTATTACAGCATGTACCCGCGACGGCGACCAATCAGTGGCAATTACAAATTGCAGCTGATTGGTTGTGTCAGTATACCTTAATTAAACAAGCGATGAACATTGTATAGTGCAGTTTGAGGTTAACCGCCTCGTTAACTGCACGGTTAATGAGTAAGTATGTAGGAATATGCTTAGCCGAGGCCCCTGGTTCGAATCCGGGTTCAAGTTATGGATGTTGTCCTTGAACAAAAATTGTGGTAATTGGAAAAGTCGCACAAAGAGGGCACAAACTTCCGAAAACAAGATAACTTCTAATTCTTGAGGTTGCACTTATCATTGCACGGTGTAGGAGAGTGGTTTGGAATCCACAATAAGCTGTAGGTTCACTGTATAAATGGGCTAAGTTCCCGAGCACATTGTTAAAAGATGAAACAAACAAACAAACAGTTTGAGGTTAGAAATTCGATCATTCGTGTTTGTATTCTTCTTCAGTGTTAACTTTAGTATTTAGTGATTAAGTATGGATATTTCAATGAAATACAAATAATTTTCGCAGATGTTCCTCGAAGAAAAACTGGAAATTACGAACAATGGATGGCCAGAACAAGAGATGACTGTCAAATTTGAAGAAACAGTTCATTTTGTTTTCCTGTCTCTTTGTTGGAGGTGATTCGAAGTGGATAAGTAGTAGTTCAAGTGACTCAGTACATTTGAGTGAAAAAAACAACTGTCATGAAAACTAGAAGGAGCATATAATCAATGAAATCAAGTTTACTCTGTCGCCTCCTAAATAAAGCGATGCGCACTAGCACAAAAAGCGATTGGGACAACTACAAGGAAGCCCAAAGAGCATGCAAAGGATTGATAAAAAAATCCAAAAAAGAAGCATGCCGTTCCTACTGTGTGGAAATAGAGGGTGTACCGGAGGCAAACCGTCTTCGCATCCTCTCGGCAGGACCGACGGACATCCAGTCTTGATACACCGGAAAGAGTAAAAACACAAAGGAAAAGGATGAAACACTGAGACACCTGACGGAAGTTCACTTCCCAGCTTTCCTTATTGACAACACAGCAATCCAGAAATCCAATGGACACGCTGACAAAGCAAACTGGAACACAGCCTCAATGGTTGTTACAGTGGAAAAGATTTGACAGGCATGTACTACCTTTCAAACATATAAAGCACCAGGAGCAGATGGTATATACCCTGCACACTTGATAAAAGGAATGGATCAAACTGTTATGCATTTAATCCACATCTTCCGATCCTGCCTAGCCTTGGGATACATTCTGGACCCCTGGACAAGGGTTCGGGTTGTCTTCATTCCCAAGCCGGACAAGATCATACATAAAACCGCCAAAGATTTTAGACCAATTAACCCATCCTCTTTCCTACTGAAGACTATGCAGAGATTAGTAGAAAGATATCTTAGGGAGAATACCCTTGCGAAAAGCCCCCTACATATCACTCAATATGCCTATGAGCAAGGTAGATCAGTCGACTCAGCACTATACTCTGTAGTAGGTTATATCGAGAAAGGACTGGAAAAAGGCGAGGTCACTCTAGGAATATTCCAAGACATAGAGGGAGCTTTCAACAACACACATTATAAGTGTCTGCTGTCGATCAGGAGCATCGAGACTCACCTCGGCGAGTCGACCTCCAGCAGGGGATGTCCTCAGTCCTACAAGTGATAGTTTCTTGTTAAAAAGAATGGGTGCCTTGAAAGGCGGTAGTTTCCTTTTTCCAAACAAAACATGTTTGTTTTGTTTAGATTAACAGACAGGTCGTTCTCTATGCACCATTGTTCAGTCATTTGCAGAGCGTTCTGCGCAACTTCGCGTATGGTATGATAGGGAGTACTATCTCCTCTCCTCTTGAACCTCGTGCTGGATGGGCACTTTGCGGTGGGTTATACCGACGATCTCGTCCTTTCGTGGAAAAAACCTCAGTACCATATGCGAAGTTGCGCAGAACGTTCTGCAAATGACTGAACAATGGTGCAGAGAGAACGATCTGTCTTTTAATCTAAACAAAACAGACATGTTTTGTTTGGATGTTTGGAAAAAGGAAACTACCGCCTTTCAAGGCACCCATTCTTTTTAACAAGAAAGTATCACTAGTATAACAGGTAAAATATCTATGTGTGATACGCCAAACTAAATTGGGACAATCACAGCAAAGTCACTCTAGGAATATTCCAAGATATAGAGGGAGCTTTCGACAACACACTTTATAAATCTATAGATGAAGCTATAGTAAATAGAAAAGTATACAAAACCATAGCAAGGTGGGTGGGACGTCTGCTGTTGACCAGGCGCATCGAGGCTCACCTCGGCTAGTCGACCTCCAGCAGCAGATATCCTCAGGGGGGAGTACTATTTCATCTCCTCTGGAACCTCGTGCTGGATGGGCTCCTGGCGGCCCTTTCCGATGCTGGGCACTTTGCGGTGGGTTATACCGACGATTTGATCCTCCTTGTTCATGGAAAAAACCTCAGCACCATATGTGAAGTTACGCAGAACGCTCTGGAAATGACTGAACAATGCAGAGAGAACGGCCTTTCTGTTAATCCAAACAAAACAGACATGATTCTATTCACTCGAAAAAGGAAACTACCGCCTTTCAAGGCACCCATTCTCTTTAACGATGAACTAACACTAGTAAAACAAGTGAAATATCTAGGTGTGATGCTTGATGCCAAACTAAATTGGGACAATCACATCGAAAGACAAACGCACAGAGAGCAAAACACACTCTTGGCCTGCCAGAGATTATGTGGCCCCGGATGGGGACTCAAACTAAACATAATATATTAGTTATACACGACAGTGATATGACCACTCCTGACCTATGCGGCCATCGCATGGTGGCCTGCACTGAGCAAAATAAACGAGATCCAAAGGCAACCATATCTAGCAATCACGGGAGCCTTGAGATCCACACTCTATGGAGTGTCTTCTGGGCATCCCTCTTCTACACATAGTGGTGGAGGAGGCGGCCATGAGGGGCCTCTTTCAGGCTGTGGGTAGGACACTTGGTGCTACAAACAGGGTTACCCTGCTGCGATGCCCGGCTCATGAGGGCATCAAAGGAAATGAGATAGCAGACAGCCTTTCCAAAAAGGCAACATCTGTTAGGCCGATGGGACCAGAACCAATTCTGACCATCCCATGGACCCAAGTGCTCTCTTTCTTTCAAAACTGGAACACCACCAAGGTCTTGAACAACTGTGCATGCATCTTGGGACTGAGACAGTCAAAAAGGCTCATAAAGGGGCCACAATCAAAGAAGAGGGTATATGAACTATTATCCCTCGATAAAAAGTCTGTTGGAATGGTAGTTAGCCTATTGACGGGACACCAACTCAACAAATATCTACATGTCATGAGACTATCAATAACCACACAGTATCGTGGTTGCCTAGAAAATGACAAAACAACGGAACACATACTCTTTGAGTGTCCCACTGATAAGGTGACCAGATGAACACCTTGGGCTGTGAAACACCCAGCGCCCGGACGATCCAGGAGGCCTCCCAAAAAAATCTTGCAAGCTTCATCAAAAAGTTCTCAAGACATAACAAAATAGCACTGAGTGCTGCCCATAAAGGCACCATGCAAGAAGAAGTTTACTCTGTTAGGTGAAAATAAGATCTAAGAACTGGTCAGTACATAATGGCAGAACATTACAAAACGCAATAACAAATTTATTAAAAACATAGGTTCATATTACGGAAAATTATAAATGCTATAATATTGTGCAGAACATTTGAGATTGCACTAAGGGGACATGATTAATTTGAGACAGTGATTGATGTTGGAGTTTGCTGCAAAAATCAGACATGCCCATTTAGTTTTCATTCTGAATGTATATCAATTTCTTAATTGTTTGAATCCAGGTTTTTACGTTGGATGAATATTAACAGCAGCGATAAGTGAGTTAATTTAATTAATATTATTTCTCGGTTTTCCAAGATCACACTGGCACTGAAATGATCTGACTTTAAATTTTGCTCACCTTCTATCAGAATATTGTTAATAAGATCACATGCCATTTTCAAAATAGATCTGCTTTCTTCGTCATCAATTAGCCCCTTATACTTCTCAATTAACTCAAATATCTTTTCACAAACACTTGCTTCTGCAAGCAGTATTCGAACATTATCTAAAATAAAATTATGTAAGTTAAATATCGATCATTAAGATAGTTTTCATTTTTATATTGGTTGGTACCTTTCTCTGAGGAGACATAGAATATTTGTAAGCATATTAATTCCAGCTCAGGCATGTTTGAGATTTTAAAATATCTATCACTTTTCTATGTAATTTTTCTGAATATATCACTTGATGATCATATTCAACTAGAAGAGTATAAACAATTTGTAATAAATATGAATATAAGCAAAACTCATCAGAGGAGATTTTTGTATGATCACTTAAAATTAATGATATGTGACCTAGTAGTTCATTTTTGTCAATAAATTGAAGATCTTCATTACTAATAAATATGTTCAGCAAAAGTCCACTAATTTTTGCCAAAAGTAACATACTATTATCTTGTTTCAATTCGTAAAACAGCGTTAAGATCTTTTCTAGACCTTCCTTATTTAGTATTTTTGTAGCAAGTTCATTTTCATAGCAAATATTGCCCAAAGCTCGAACTACATTCAGAACAATGTGTTCATCTGATTCCAGTAAGTTCAGAAGTAAATCTATTATTTCTTTCTCGGCTAAAATTATTCTATTATGGTCTGCTTTAGCCCATTCTGCAATCGTTTCACTAGCTGAAGTAATGATTTGATTGTCTTCATAACTCAATAGTGCCTTTACAAGTTGAGGATCATTCAATTTCACATTATTTTTATCCGGAGATTTCAATAATTTCCTGACATTTTCTTTATCGTCTTGTAGTAGTGAATCACCTAGGTTTGTTAAAAAATCACTCATAATTCTAAATTCAATTGAATGGATTTATCTTGGGCGAAAACATGCAGTCAATATAGAAATTCCGGTAGGAAACATTATCCCTACTCTATATTTTGAATGTCCGATCATTTGACAGATGCATCATAGAAATAGATAAATTTATGAATATATGTACTTCCATTCTATTGTCAATAAAGACCCTAACAACTCTGTGATCAATCACGGAAACTCGATATCAGAGATTATTACTCCGAAAGAATATACAATTATGATTTATCAATTTCATAGGAGAAAATAATAAAAAATGATACTCGACGCTGCGGAATAAATCTAACATTTTGTCACGCTAATAATTCAACACAACTTTCTCAAATTTCATTTTTCGCTTAAAGAAAAATTTTCAATACTGTATAATATACCAACTACCACGGATATTTCGCTTAATTTAGATATCAAGTTTTCACATAATATGTAAGAAAATATCAAAATAATTGATAATGTTAACCGTATCACTATTTATTATTCTCGAAATTCGATGCAATTATTTTTATTCTTATTTTCAAAATATTTTTAAATTCTAACCGGAAATCAAAAATCATAGGATGCGTTCGTTACATACAATTTTTGTTAGAATTTAATAGAGAGTTTTTGCAACTTTGACGAATTCGTTGATTTTACCGTTACTTTTAATTATATTTACGATAATAACGCTCACTTCAAATAGAGCTTTTGCAACCCTACAAAATAATGTAGTTATTCAATTGACAGTTTGCAAAGATGATTTATATACTTATTACTTAGTCTATGCAGTTTGTCACCATAAAAATTGTCACTTGTCATTTTAATACGACTGATTTGTTTTTGTTATACTAGGTTCTACACGGTAAAAGAATAATTACCAGCTCTTATTCTGCCGTAATAACGGCAATTCTTAATCGTTATTAGAGTTTTCGGGTTCTATCTTCGAAGAGCGCATGCGCAGAAAATAATGAAGTCTCCAAATAAGAGGTGCAAAAACTCCCTATTGTCAATTCATTTTCATTAATTTTTGGTTTCAGAAAAGACCTCAAGCTCTATGCCAGGTGTACTATAGCCACAGCAAAGATAATTTATATACACGTCTTGTTCATTTTGGGCCTGCTGATTGAATGAATTTTTTTTTAAATACCCATGTTATGAAAAACATATTCAAGTATTTCTATTGTATTGTTTGTTTTGAAATGAAGTGAGATCAAAATGAAGTTTGTTTATGAATTAAAAATTGTAAAAAAACATTAGAAATCAAGCGATCGAAATCGCGCTCCAGGTTATAGGTCCAGTTCTCTTATAAAAGTGCGTTCACAAACCTTGATTTTAATAGCCCTTTCATTCTATGAGAGTGACGTAATATTTTGTGATGATGAGCTGTGACGTTTACTCGTTCTTTCATTCAAGTTGCATGGCACATTCACGATGACGACCCCACAAATTCAACCAAAATTAGGTTTTTTGAAACAAGTAGGTAGATGTTTATATTAATTCGTAAAGATTTAACTATAATGTTCAATATTACATCAAATTTATTTTCTTCATTGCGATTTACAAAATTCTATATCTTGATTAGTTGGCACTACATTACCCTACATTTACATATGGCACAAACATCTAGGTTTTACGAGTGGTTACTAAATAAGGATTTAGTTCGATTGGGAAATGAAAAAACATGCAACTTAACATTTCGTTTATTTTTACAGGTCCTCTCTGGAGATTCTGTTGTCGTAAAATCACGTAATAATCAAGAGAAACAGATCAATTTTTCAGGAATTTTTGCCCCCAAGTTAGCCAGGAGAGGAGGAGGAGATCAGTAAGTTCAAACATATCTTTGTAAATTAATTTGAAACTCCTATGAAGTTTTATACAGCAGTAGGCACATTTAATATAAAGGTTGGGACAGCATAAATAAAATTATTAATTACACTCAATTTTTGCTACTTGAGAGTCATATGGTTCAATATATTTATACCAAATTATAGTCAAGAGGAAATCAGTAATTTTTCATGATAATATGATTATATAAATTTCTGTTGATAATTATTTGATGTTCAATGGCGTTGGAAGAAAGGAAATTGTCATAATGATTTGCATAAAACACACAAGATACTTCAAATTTGTAAAATATATTTCTATCTCATCTACATATGGAATATCCAGAATTGCAATAGTTTTACATGTTATAAATATATGTACTGGTTTTTAAGATGTTTCAACATAGTTTAATAAAAACTGTTACAGAAAAGAATCTAAAGATGAACCTTGGGCATGGGAAGCACGTGAATTCCTTAGGAAGAAACTCATAGGAGAAGAAGTTTGGTTCATTTCTCAAACACCTACAAATGCTACAAGGGAGTATGGTACTGTGTACTTCGGAAAAGGTAAGTAGCAGATTTTGGTTTTGATGAAAATCGATTATATTGATACGAAGTGATTTACACTAATATGAGCTGAAGGGGAACATAATAATAATAATAATAATAATGTATATTTATCCACTGACCACATTTTACATAGTATCGGATATGTTTAATCAAATTAATTTAAAATTTACACTGATTGAAATAAAACACAAATCAAAATACAAAACATCAATGTGAATATATAAATATCTAAAACAAATACATATATCAGTCTCAAAGGGAACAGAAAAAGTTAAACGTTAACATCACGCAAATACTCCTCAACACTGTAGAATGCTCTCGACAACAACAGATTTTTAACAGTAATACGGAACAATCTCAGTCCCTTAATGGCTTTAACGTCATATCTAGGACACCTCTCATAAACAGAGTAGCAGTGATGGGGTGTAACATGGTTATTGGAGATTTGTGAAACTGTTCGTTTTACTTAGAATCGAACAATTTAATGAATAATCAACAACACGGATTTAGGCACGGAAGATCGACAACCACAGCTCTTCTCAAAGTAATAGATCAAATCATAAGTTCAAGCGATAAAAAATGCTATCTGGAATAATTTCAAGAGATCTTAAAAAAGCATTTGACTCGATAAGTCATGGATTGCTCATGAGAAAGCAAAGGTGTTATGGTATTTGTGGAATATCCCTTCGTCTCATGCATACATACTTGGAGAGAAGAACGCAGCAAGTATGGTGGAAACATTCATTATCAGGGGAAAAGCAAGTCAAATTTGGAGTTCCCCAAGGTTCTGTCTTGGGACCATTGCTTTTCATTTTATTCATAAACGATATGAACATAACCATCAATGGTAGCCATGCTTCTGCATCAACATTTTTGTTTGCTGATGACACCACCTACAGCTTGAGGGCCACAAAAATAGAGCAGTTGAAAAGAATAGAGGATGAGGTGATAAACATGTCTGACAACTGGTTTAAGAGTAATATGCTACATATTAATGATGACAAAACACAATATATCGGGTTTGGAGTTCCCACTAACGAAATATCAAGCCTAAAATTTCTCGAAGTGTATATCGACTCAAAGTTAAACTGGGAAACTCATATAGATAAAACGGCGAGCAGGCTAACAGCAGCACTCTTTTCCTTAAGAACACTAAAAAAATAAGTTCATTAGAAGTTGTACTTGCAGCCTATTTTGGGTATTTTCATGCTATCATTTCGTATGGCGTTCTTCTTTGGGGAACTTCTCCATGAGCCAAAGACCTCTTTCTATTGCAGAAGAAGGCTATTCGAATTATTCTAGGCCTGAAACAAACAGACAGTTGCAGAGAAGCTTTTAAACAACTTAAGGTCTTGACCCTACCATCAATATATATTATGGAATGTGTGAGATATGTACATAGGCACTTACCTGAATTTGAAACAAATGGTCAATTCCATAAATTCAACACGAGGAGAAAGAGAGACCTGAGGACGACCTGTCATAGCAAAACTAAACTACAACAGGGTGTTGATTACTGGGGTCCTAAGTTATACAACCATATGCCCATTGAAATCAATGAAAAACATCAACTTGCATTCAGGAGAGAGGTCAAAAACCTACTTCTTACATAGGACCATATACGAGTTGAAGGAATTTCTCTCTGAATCGGAGACGTAAACGAGGCATACTTCTATCAATTCTGACTTGACATGTAAATAATTGATGTCATAATATATATTTCATTTCATTGTTCCACCCAACACATTACTGGTTTGAATCGAGGTATTTAGTTAGCATAGTGTTTAAAAAGTGTTTGCTCACTAATTTTGGGTCCCAGAATCCAAATCTGAAATCATTTTGCCCGGAATGCTATCGTTTAGGAAAAAAAAAACAAAATTTCCTCGAAAGTCCTCTTGTCTACATCATTCAAACTCTATAATTGCTTCATTAAATTAGTATTACATTGGATAAAGTATGCACACATGTACCATTAATCAGTAATTCTACGCTCAAATATACATTAATTTCTTATTAAAATGCTTTTCACTTCGAATGTTTATTTTCTAGACAGTTAACCCGCCATATTTACAATGATTTCATGTTACATGTTACGATGTATGGCTCAAAATGATGCATAACTCGTTCATAACTGAGACCGAAATTCAAATGGGAATATTTCCAAACCTAACCTAGTTTTACCTAAAACCTAATCTACTAACCTATTCAATTCAAAATTATGAATTTAAATTAGGTTTGAGGTTCGGCTAGGTTAGTTAGGTTTTGTTTGAAGAGATTTCCATTTGAATATCCCTCTCTGTTGTGACGGGAGATGGCGGGTACGTCACTATTGACGGGTTCATGTCACGTAGGTCTTGGACTGTAAATGTGTGAAATTGTTGCCTAATATTGAGAATTGAGGGGTAATCATATCTGGAAAGTAAAAATGGCGGGTTAACTGTCAAGAAAATGACCATTCGAATGGAATAGCATTTTAATAAGAATTTAATGTATATTTGAGCGTAGAATTACTAATTAATGGTACACGTGTGTATATATTATCCATTGTAATAGTAACAAGGCATTTTAATGAAGCAATTATAGAGTTTGAATGACAGACAAGAGGACTTTCAAGGAAGTAAACAGTTTATCAGTGAATTTTGACTATCAACACTATACTAAATAATTACCTGAATCGATTTTGCTCATAATATTCAGAATTAATGTTACAAAATAATTTTTGAAGGTTTACATAGATGTTCTCGAGAATCATTAACTTTATGTAAGTTGACCTCTCTGATCTCTTTTCTAATATTTGATTGATAGATTGAAAAAGTTAATACCAACAGACCAAGCAATGTTGATATAATCAAGTATTCTTCGAACAGAAGAAGCCTTAGCATAATTGAACCTGTAAAAGGAATATACTGGGTGTCCACGCGAGATGGGACATTGAAAGTATATGGAGAAAGGAATGACCGATTGGAGAAATTTTTTATTAGTAGTCTTGAATGTTATTTGAACTAAGTTTCGAAAATATTTGCAATGCTGTGGCATTTCCGGTTATACTGGAAGTTGGCACCATTTTCGTTATTTCAAATGGCATAATGTATGTTTCATTTTTTTATTGTAGAAAATTAAATTCTGAACAATTTTTTTATATCATTACCACCTGAAATCAACCGAAAGGAAGATATGAATTTTTCAATCGAAAATTTGCGATTTTTGGTTGTCTCTTAGAAGGCATTTCAAAAATACAATATCGTTATTTCTAGCTCGTTGCAAGTGAATAGGCTCATTCAGCAGAATTCAATGCATTTAGAGGCTTCACGGTATACAGTATCCAAAGCATGTGGCGAATCGTAAGACATTCAAAGGTTAGGTTAGGTTACGATTTTTCGCGCGAGGACTTTGAAATTCGCAGATTATATGACCGGAAATCTTTCAAATAATGTAGTTTGACCTCTCAATACGAGACCCATCTTTAAATCTTTAGCAAAGTAATTCAGGTCAGAATTTCGAAAGTGTTAAATCAATTACTATTGAAGTGGATTGAATCTGACTTCTCGTTTTTCTTCTTTTCTAGTAGGTATTCTCGATTACATCAGTTAATCGTCAGGAAAGTCATCTTCGAAATACCTCGCTGAATGAAGCATGTCGATTTTTTTATGGTTAGATGTAGGTACTTTTCAAAATATTGCCATGCGAAAAAATCATGGACTTATTCATTCAATTGTGTTGAAAAATATCAGAGCTTTAACTTGTGAAATAATATTTGAAATATTCTGTTTCACGACAATTTGTGGATTTCAAAACGTCTAGATCTAAAATCAATAACAATTCGAAGGTGACTTTCCTGACAAGTAACTAATGTATCGGGAATAGCTACTAGAAAAGGAGAAAAACAGATTCAATCCACTTCAATAGTAATTGATTTCGCACTTTTCCCCTCGGAATTTTGACCAGAATTACTTTGATGAAGATTTTGAGATGGGTCTCGTATTGAGAGATCGAAATGCATTATTTAAAAGATTTCCGGTCGTATAATCTGCGAATTTCAGGGACCTCGCGTGAAAAATCGTAATTTTTGGGATAAAATCGCGAATAACTCGGACAAGATGCATTTTAGTTATAGGGAAATCTATAACAGATCGATTAATATTACGAGTTAAATGGTGTGTGCGAATATAGGTAGTCTAATTTGAAAAAACGGACTTTTGTACCTTTGAGTGTACTACGATTTTCCACGTGCTTTGGAAACACCCTGTAAACCCTGAAGCCTCTGAATGCATTGAATTCTGCTAAATCAGCCTCTTTACTTACAAGGAGCTGGAAATAATCGATATTGAATGATTTTTAGTATTTTTAAGATGCCTTCTAAGAGACAACCAAAAATCGCAAAATTTCGATTGAAAAATTCATATCTTCCTTTCGGTTGATTTCAGGTGGCAATGATATGAGAAAAAATTGTTCAGAATTTAATTTTCTACAATAAAAAAATAGTAACATACATTATGCTATTAGAAATAACAAAGATAGTGTCAACTTCCGGTATAACCGGAAGTGCCACAGCATTGAAAATATTTTCAGGACTTAGTTCAAATAACATTCAAGACAACTAATGAAAAATGTCTCGAATCGGTCATTCCCTTCTCAATATACTTTTAATGTTCTATCTCGTGTGGACACCCAGTATAGGAGAGCCCTACTCCTATTTCTTCTTGGTGGAATATGAAAATCAAACCTATCAAATCAGTGCAGGGCAACTGATGATTCCACAAGCCCATCTAGCTTAGAACAGAACACCTGTCCACCTTCTTCAGGTTAACAAAAACAGTATCTTTAATATTTTCCGAATTGAGGTTACGCTCATTCCTCCACTATGATACCATCAAAAGACGCGAGTATATTCATTTATTGATATTCAAAATCAATCGATCTGCTCCAATTCTGCAGTCTCATCAAATCAGCTTGAACATAGATGACGTTATTTAAAATTTTAATAAAGTCAAAAACCTTGAGGGCATCTGCATTCAACAGGATTTCAGAAAATTCAAAACAAGATGAAATATAGTTGACAAAACGAAAAAACAACGGCCCTCAAATGGCTTCCCAACATCACTGGAGCAGTTCCTGTTGTTGAAGGACATCTGAGCAGGCAATCAAGTCTGTTGGCGTTCATGAAATTTCAGAATGCTTTTATGTTCCCTGTCAGTGGAGCTTCTGTCGTTTGATATATATTTTATATGCAAACCCCTTCCCTACTCGAGGCCATTCCTCCTTCCACTTTTGTAGACTAGGAATTCTTTCCCCCGATTCGTCCATCTTGAATGCTAGTAGCAAATGTTACCATTAACTAAAAATAATTTTGTTTTTAGATTTCAACAATGCTGAGAATATCACCCATTCTTTGATTTCGGAAGGACTTGTAACAGTGAAACAAGAAGGCGTGAAACAGACTGAGGAACTGCAACGTCTTATCGAATTGGAAAATGCAGCGAAACAAGCAGGAAAGGGAAAATGGGGCAAGGACAATCCAAGCGTAAATATTTACACACTTTTTACTATTGAATAATACAGTTACTTATCCGAAAAACTTTTTTGTGTTGAAGTGATAAATTGCTAGTTTTTTAATATTTCAGGATCATGTACGTGACATAAAGTGGAGCATTGAAAACGAGCAAATGGGTAGTTTTGTCAAGAAACACGGCTACAAGCCAATCAAAGCTGTAATCGAACATGTTAGGGACGGTTCAACTGTTAGGGCGTTTCTGTTGCCTGATTTCCACCATGTTACGGTGATGATTACTGGCATTCGGGTAAGTGGGGGAGTGTTTTGGCATTGATATTATTAGTAAGGATTTTGAAATAGAAGAGTAATTACTTAATAGGTTGCATAAGGTAGCTCAACTATTTGATATTCTTACAGTGTCCTGGTTTCAAATTAGACAGCAGTGGTAAACCCGATCCAACGATCAAAGTTCCGTTTGCTGAAGAAGCAAGATCTTACGTCGAAATCCGTCTCCTCCAGAAGGACATAGAAATCGTTTTGGAATCGGTGAACAATAATAATTTCATCGGTACCATCATCCATCCTAAGGGAAATATTGCTGAATTCTTACTCAGGGAAGGTTTAGCTCATTGTGTTGATTGGTCCATGAGCTTCTTGAGATCTGGGGCCGAAAAATTGAGAGCTGCGGAACAGTACGCTAAGGTGAGATTTGAAATCATTTATGAGGAACTAGCTGACCCAAAGATATTGTACCAAGATAATTTCAATCAATTTCCAGATTTTCCTGCAGATATTCCATTTTTTTAAATGATGTTATTAAGTTGAAACAAAATAAAAAATCAACATATTTTCTATTGTTATATGAGAGATACAAAAATTGTTCCTATAGGTTTTTCGTATTTTCCGATTTTCTTTTGTTATTGATTGTTTCTGAAAACAGTATCATTATGGCCTCGAAATCATCAGTTTTGGATGTAGTTGAATGATTCTCGTATTTGTTGGGATAAGATGTTTAATCAATGAGAGGGCGCCACATGCAATACAATTTCAATTTTTGACAACTAGCATTCTTTTAACCGCGGCTGTCATAGTACTTGAAATTCAATAACCTTTTCTGCGAAAGAAAACAAACCAAAGAAATGTTGATTGAATTCTAGTAAACAACAACAATTATGAGTAATCTTGCTGTTTATGCTGACCACTTCGCGGAACCAGTTCCGAGTCGACGGGAAATGTTTCCCGAACATTTCAAATTACAGCCAGTGTTGCCAGATCCCTTTTCCTGGTGTTCATTTCAAATTCACGTTCAAATAAGAGAATAAATGTTTAACCTCCGTCCTCTCACTCTTCAGTTTGTTCAATACTTGTGTTGGATAAACATCGTATGCGATTTGAGCTTTATTTGGGAGACTAGCGAATTATACAAGTGATTTGGAATTTGTAAATTTTTTTTATTTTTAGGATTGATTAACCAATTAGTATTTCTGGAGAATGGAGACTCACACTGTACAGTATATTCAATTAAATAATAATATTATTAATAATAATAGGATACATCCGTTATTGACACTAGAGAGTTGGGATTTTTTCAACCTCGGTGATTTTTATTATTGAAGTTCATCGTTCAGCCACTCTTTGAATAGATTGTGGCAGAGCCGACATTTTTTTCTCTATTCGGCTTGACATAGACATAGAAGTGTAATTACAATTTTTGTCATTGAATTTCTGGTTTCGGGCTTGTTTACAGTGATCTCGAAAAATTTTCACATTTAACCTCTTGCTACGGTAGGTATCTTCCGAGCCGATGCAGAGAATTTTAACGAGAATTCTACTACTCTTTTTATTTCAAGACTGACAGAGGTGTTGATGCTCAATTTTTACCCCATCTTATGCAGAAAAAACTTCCCCACGAATTGATAACACTCTCCTTTTTTGAAATTAGAGAAGTAGCCTTCAGAACCATAGAACATTGAGAATCATGTAATAGCAATGAGCAAAATAATTCAATAAATGCTATAATTTCTATAGAATTTTGGAAAACAGAAACAGAAAACATGGAATCTCGCAAATTGTATTATAACGATCGTAATCTACTGAAGAACTCTCGAAGTTCTATCGTTCGAAAGTCAACATTTAATTTTGCGGGAGGAAATGCGAAAAATATTGAGTTTTTTTTCATGAATATCATGTCAGATATTTCTTAAATGAGTGTATGAGTGTGAGTGTTCTCAAAAAAAGTACAAATCTGTCTTTATCTGTCAAACGAAAGGGGGAAAAGGAATTTCGGCAATTGACAAAAAAAAATTCTAAATAATGTGAAAATATGTTTGACGTAAATTTCATAATCGAGATATCGAGTATGGGTGAAATCGGGAAACATTCAAAATTCGTGAATAACTCAAAAACCACATCAGAAGTTAAAAAAACTTTATTAGAACTATAAATTCTAATGAATTAATATAACTGCGATGTTGCTAGCGGCACCCTCCAAATGAATGAAAAAAATATATTGTACAGTGTTCAATTCTGAATTTATTACCCTGTAGTATCAGCTGAATAGTATAGGTTCTAGCTTACAGAAAAACTCTGAAGCAATTGATATTCTTCACTCAGATTGTCAGAAAATTTATACCAAACAAGGGGAAATATTTTCCCTCAACCTCATCCTCATGTTGAACTTATTGTATTACTGAAATGAAAGGTCAGATTCGAATATCATATAAATATTTTGGAAACTCTTTAGATTTTGAAAACATCCTGTGATATACCGCACTGCCCTATCTGAAGTCCAAATATGCATCTGTGTATTTAGATAATCAAGGACGGGTTCCTGTGACCACTTGTGAAAAAGTACCAATCACGCATGTCCCTTCCGCTCCCGAGAAGTTACGCCCCTGATTAGTAGTTTTTTGCTATCGGTTTCACATCAATAGTATATCTTATCCTTCGCTATTTCATTCTCAACGGTAGGTAATCAAATCTTTGACGTGTGATAAATTGTGGCAACACTGGCTACGATTCGAATACTCTCGGTACTCTTCGACTCGGTACTGGACGCGCGAAAGTGGTTAGCGTAAACAGTAGGTAGTGAAAGGGGAATTGGACGTTTATTTATCGGGAAATTCGTATTCAGTTTTCCAAAGTTTTCAACTTGGTTTTCTATAGGCTATAGCTTTTTCCAAGAAAATCTTGAAATCTATCGAAGAACTATTCCTCCTATCTCTGACCCATAAATATTGGATATCGAAAAAAGACCAAATAATGATCTCTTGCTACCATCATATTCTGTCTTATAAAGATCGAATAGCAAAATCTGATAAACTTCCAGTTCATAGTTTTAATCTGAAGGATCTAAAAAGCAATGAAAATGTATATATTCCACAATATGAGAATAGGCCATCTACTTATATGACTTTTCAGAAAATCATAAATTCTAATTTCAGTAATCATCACCAAATCTTTACTGACGCTTCAAAACAATTTGACAAAACATCCTGCGCTATTTATGACCCACATCTAGAATCTGCTGTCAAATACCGCCTAAATGGCAACTTCACTATCTTCTCAGGAGAGCTTTTCACGATTTGGAAGGTTTTACACTGTTTCATCTTCATTCGAGCGATTTAAATCTAAAAATATTTTGATACTCTCTGACAGTCAAAGCAGTCTCCTGAGCGTTAGTCAGCTCAAATTAGAAACGAAGCTGAATTTCATTCACTGTGGTATACTCGAATCACTCGAATATTTAAGAAACTTGGGACTTAAAGTCTCTTTCATGTGGACAAGGGCTCACTCCGGTATACCTGGTAACGAAAAAGTCGATTATCTGGCGAAAGAAGCCTTAGAAATAGACGAAATAGACTCTTCTCCTTGCGTATATTCTGACATCTTTCCCCTTCTGAAAAATATAAAGGCTAAATGGATAAAAAATTTTCGAAATAGTTTGAAGGCTTGTTTTTACAAATCTATTCACACAGAGCCCATTACTGAACTTTGGAGCGGTCACGCTCTTTGCCCTAAGCACCTCCATATGATCAAAAAGAAAGACACTCCTCTGTGCGAGTGTGGAGAAGTTGGATCGTTAGACCATGTTATCCTTCAATGTGAACGTTACCATTTAGAAATCAATTCCCTAGTTTCGATTATCCAAAAAAACACAAATATCATGTCCCCATTTAACCTGAATATCATTTTAAAAACTCAAAACTACATTACTTATCTAGAAGTATACAAATTTATTAAAAAACTACGAATTATCCTTTAATTAAAACCTTATATCCTATCTTTCCCTTAATCCTTAATCTCAATGAACCTTACAATTTCTTTTATAGCTGTCGTATTTCCCTATGTTTTTTTTTTCCTTATATGTTAACTACCTTTCCGCGGCTCTACCTCTTTGTGTATGAAGAATAAAAATCGCTTTGACAAGCCTCTTAGCGTATGTATCCACGTCTTTCCACTGGAATTCTTCTAAATTGTCCTAATGGGATCAGGCTAGACCATAGAGAATCCCTCCTATATATCCCTATAAATACATGATAACCTGCTGGCTAATGTTTTCAAAACGTGCCAATAATTTTCATTATAAAAAAACAATTTTGTTTTCTATGGAACTCAATAATATCTAAGAACTTTTCAGGAGAATCGCCTAAAAATTTGGAAAGATTGGCAGGCCAGTCAACCAAAGGTAACAGGAAAAGAAAGAGACTACTATGCCATGGTTACTGAAATCATCAATGGTGATGCACTTATGGTAAAATTGCCTAATGGTGATCAGAAAAAGATTTTCCTCTCCAGCGTTAGGCCGCCAAAAGAAGGATCTACAAGGTAAGTCAAAATTCTTTTGTCGTAGTTCAAAACTAGATATAAATAATTACATTTCAGAACTGAAGAAGATAAAAATGCTCCCAAATCGAAAACTTTCCGGCCTTTGTATGACATTCCTTACATGTTCGAAGCCAGAGAGTACTTGAGAAAAGAATTGATTGGAAAGAGGGTTCACGTTTTGGTTGATTATATCCAGGAGGCCAGAGATAGTTATCCAGAAAAAACATGTGCCACTGTTACTATAGGGGGAAAGTAAGTATTAATTTTTCAATTTGAATGATGTTGATCAGATATACCACTTGTGCATGAACAACATTTAAAAATTCTAAATATTTCACTATTAATATTGTTCTTCCTTTCAAAAGGAATGTTGCTGAAGGGCTGGTTGCAAAGGGACTTGCTACAGTAGTTAAATACAGAGCTGATGACGATCAACGTAGTTCGAGACATCACGACTTATTAGATGCAGAAATGAAAGCAACCAAAGCGCAAGTTGGCATTCATTCAAAGAAGAAAGCCGGTCCACTAAGAGTCACTGAAATTGTAAGTAGAGCTTCACGAATATTTTTAATTCTGTGTAAAGTTTCACATTCTTCCATTTTTCCTGAGACATGAACTGTTTGTAGAAAAGCTCAAAGCATACACAAACTTGTTTTCAGTGCTTATTTTACTTATTATGTAGTATTTCTACGATGTAATTTATTGCTTTCTATATTTTTTGTTGCAAGCATCAAACATCTTGTCATTGCTATCCAAGTTTATTCTTTAGCCTACCTTAATTGAAAAATTGTGATTCTGATTGTAACAAAACATTGAATATAATTAGAAAGCGTATTAGAATTGAATAACTTTATTGTATTTGTATTTTCTTCTATTATTCAGTGTTAGTGTGAGTAATTTGTCATTATTTCTAAACCAATTTTTGAATAGCCAAGGATTCCAGCAATGACATTTGTTATTTTAACTTTGTTACTTTAAATAGGACATCCTGCAATTTTTTAATTTTAAGAATTCCTTGATGAAATTCGGTTTATAACAGGTTTGTTTCAACAAGTGATAGTTGTGAACTGAATCTGAATCAAATATATGCGCATATGTGAGGAATTACTGATTCGGAACTCATTTCTTATCAACGATTCGACTAAAAGTTGACAAGTTTGTGACGCTACTTCGTCGGAGTCTCTGTAACAGGGGCCACTAATACGCCCTTATCTTCTAAGGTTAGAGTGCCATTCTTGTATTTTATAGTAGCAAGAATCTACTTCTGGACTTGGACTTCCAAAAGCTTCAAAGTCTAAGGCCGGGGTAACTACTCTAGCCGGAGAAAGTTAATCCAAAGTTCGTAGTAAGGATAATTCAAAATAAACACTAGATACGTAGTCATATCAGGTAAAATAACTCTTTATTCAACTCAAAATTACATCCAACATTATTCTTGAAATGAATCAGGAAAATCAAACAAATTTTATTCATATATCAGGAACAATGCTTCTGAGAGAGAACATTAACTCTACTTAGAAATATTTGAATTCAATACAGGTGCATCATTTGTTGAATGGAATTCGAAATAAATCTCTCGTAAAAGATACCACATACACTAGCCGCACGAGTGTGAATTTTATATAGTAAGAATATGAACTTAATGTTACTACCAGGATAGCCTCAAGGTGCAAAGTGAAATTAAACTTGATTCTGGATAACTCTGGAGTTTTGAAAGATGTCGGATATCCGAAAATTCGGAAAACGGCTCCGTCGGAAAAGCGATCAATTATTTCTACTGGTAGTATAGCGGTTTATTAACGACGATGAGTGCAGATGTCGGGTTCGATACGTAGATCTCCTAATGTTTACTGGTAGCTACGGTCTTGCAGGTTATGCGGTTGATTACTGTATTATGAATAATTAATTTACGGAATTCAACAATGATCAGGCGGAATACATGATTTGAGAACTTACTGGTAACGTGCGTGAATTATAAGGAATTGGAGGATCGGATTCAAAATGCGGGTAAAAATGATTGAAGCAGGTGAAACAAAATTTGCAATGAAAGTTAAGGAAATGATCCAGGCCAGTCAACGATAAATCATTAAAGTGACAATTGAATGATGTACAAGTAGATATGAGTGATAGCAATAGGAAAAGCGGGAGAACAGAAACTGTTCGAATGAATTCATGTGCTATTATCAAATAAAGTAGGAAGTACGGAGCTACTCTGAATCATACCTCACGATAGGCCTTCCTGGTGGCATGAACACTTTGGGGTAAGAGACGGGCCTTACTTAGGACACAGCAACTGCCTAAGCCGTCCACACGCCTCGCGGTATTCAATGTGCGAGAGTCCAGAGCGAGAGAATCAGAAACCGTCGGCACAAATATGTGTGCTACACCACTCGTTCTCTACACTAGGACACAGCAACTATGTAGGGCGTCTACATACCCCGATTAGAAAAACGTCTATTGAAATATAGGGGCTGCTTCGTGCTCAGGACACAGCAACTGCGCAGGGCATCCACCTATTTTCAACTATGACCAGCAACTATTGGGAGCGGATTATCATACTTAAAGCACAACAGGCGGACCACACCAGGAACACTCCGCTCGGTATAACACAATGCAGTTCAACACAACTTTGGTCTCTGGAATTCATACACAATTTCACCTTAAAGATCTGGCCTGGTCTGGAACTGAAGTCAGATCTGGAAGTCGGTAATGGAGCACGCACGGTACTCTTCTGCAACTACTGAAACACGCTTATTTATATGATTCCGGGATTCCAAAAAAATGAAACAATCCTCAGACTTGCGTAAACTCGATAGTCTCCCACTCCTTACTCGATACCCTCTTGATCATGTCAACTAACTAGACGTTACTTTTCCTTGTTTTCTATTGTCTGTTTCTGTCAGGTCTCTCGGTAGAGTTTTAATGTTTTTGTTTCTGATAACCGGTCTCTTGGAATATCGATGAAGTAATTAGAAAATAAAAATAGGTAAAAAAACTTTTTAAGTTAAACGGTTTTATGTTAAACATACATTGCACTGTTTAAGATAAATGTACTAAAAACCAAAAAATAATAAAATAGATACAGTCGTGGGAATTATAAACATATGCATAGACTAGACTAAAATAAAACCGTGGGGCACGTCAATTGTCTACAAATTATCGACTTAATGTGCGATAGAAGAATCGTTTAATTCGTCGTTAGGCAGTTGGCCCGCAGACGGTGAGGAAATTATTTACTATTTTCTTGCTCATGGAAATTCTAATAGTTATACACTCCATGTAAATAAAAGAGATGTTTTAACTAGTTTATCGTTGGACATTCACACTGCTGCCTGGCGAGGAATCGTTTCACTGCTTGTTGTTTGTCTTTAATCGACAAAACATATGACAAAAGTACTACTCGCTCACCACTATGAAACCCTAAAACTCGCTTATAATCGAGCTTGCTAGCTTGTTTCCACATTCTAGCCCTACTTATCACACGTCCATCGTTGTCGGTTGCACAACTGCCTAATAATTATAGTGTAACATTACAAAACAAACATTTTAATCAACGATTGTAGACAATTGACGTGCCCCACGGTTTTATTTTAGTCTAGTCTATGCATATGTTTATAATTCCACGACTGTATCTATTTTATTATTTTTTGGTTTTAGTACATTTATCTTAAACAGTGCAATGTATGTTTAACATAAAACCGTTTAACTTAAAAAGTTTTTTACCTATTTTTATTTTCTAGTTTTTAGTTTTATTTCGCATTCTTTTTAATTCATTTAGTGCTTCATTATTGCAAGGTTTCTTGCCCGTTAGTTTATTGCAATCCAACTCCTCTATACGTAGTCCCTGCAAAGATCTTACTCTACTAAGAGCCACGTAGGCTTGACATGTATACAAATTGTGTTAATAGCATTCTCGAATGCCTGCACATTATTAGCTCTACATTGCTGGGTACGCTCTCGTTGTTTACTTAACCTCGTATCGCGATGTTTAGGCGTTTCTGAACCCAACTGCTGTCTTTGTCTTTCACGGCTTTGTATTAATCTAACTTCATATTCTTCAGGCGTTTCTGACGCTACCATCTGTGTATATTGCTCCCGTTGTTTTGTTAACCTGGCTTCATATTCTTCAGGCGTTTCTGACGCTACCATCTGTGTATATCGCTCGCGTTGTTTTGTTAACTTGGCTTCATATTCTTCAGGCGTTTCTGACGCCGTCATTTGTGTATATCGCTGACGTTGCTTTTTAACCTGGCCTCATATTGCTCAGGTGTTTTTGACGCTAATTGTTCCCGTCGTTTCTGTAATCGACTTTTCTATCACCTTCACTTTCTTTAGCTCGTTTTGCTTGATACTTTTCTTTCGCTTTTTGAAGCCTTCGTTTACGTTGTGTTGCAGTTTCTGTTTTATTTATGTTTGTATTTTTATATTTTTTTACCATTTTGTTCCCACGAGTAATGGACATTTAAACGGTCGACCCCCAGAGGTCCAATAAAGGGCAAGGCTATGTAAAACAAGATGCGCCTGAGTCTTGAGGGAAAACGCTAACGACATATCATTTTCATCCACCCTAATGCCATACAGTTCTCGGCGCGTTTTAACCTTTCACCTTAACTTGGGTGGTGTACCGCTAACGACGTATCATTTTAGCCACCCTAACGCCACACAGTCCTCAACACGATACAAAATCTTGACTTGGGTGGTGAATTCAGGCTGGATACATTGTATTCTACTGGTTGAGCACTTTCATTTGATACCCATATTGATAGGATTGATAAAACCTACGTTATCCACCATTTTGTAGCGGCCGCCATCTTGGATTTCAATTTTTTATAGTATATTGTATTCTGCTTGTTGAGCCCTTTCATTTGATACCCATATTAATGGGATTAATAAAACATAAATTATCCGCCATTTTGTAGCGGCGGCCATCTTGTATTTATAATGATAATGAATAAATATAATTGCATTGTCACCAAAATCCAAAGTGTATACAAAATTTCTGATTAATCGGTTGACAGGAAGAGGGTGAAATTTGAATTACTAAATTTGACCCAAGAATAAATAAAACAAACGGGGTGAGCTAAATAAAACCGTTAAATAATACAAAACGGAAAACGGTTTGTTACAAGTTAACAAAGGAATTTGAAATTATTATCCACAGAGCGCATACCCGCAATAATTAATTTTCAATTCCTTCCTAAAATCAAGAAATGGTTTTACCGTTCAACAATCAGTTCTAAAGTTAATCTAGAAGTTCGAAGTTGTTATCCTGAGGAAAAGATATAGCAACGAAAATCCGATGTCTTCTATCAGATCATACTCTCAGTCAGCTTAAATGTTGCTCTACAAAGAGCAACCTCATACAATTTATTCTTTATTATTTATTCTTTATTTATCAGACCATCTTTCCACACTGTATCATATGCTGCAGAAAGGTCCAATAGTTCTACTCCTATTTTCTATCTACACTGAAATGTTCGATGAATGTTGTTAACCTTAACTTAACCCTAAGTAGGGAGCGATCTATGCTTTTCAGAATCGGGGCGCAGTGAGCCTGACAGACACAACATGCAAAAAAATGTATAAACTCTCTGCAACGCCGCATTTAAGTAAACCAACATTTATCAATCATCAATAAGGGAAAAATATTAAAAAATATTTAAAAAATTTGCAAGTACAAAATCAAAACAAGTCGAAACGCAAAACTAAAACTTTCGCATCGTTTTTAAAATAAATCAAAATGGGACCTTTCAACCTCACGAAAATTCACAAAAAGGGTCAGTCATGAAGTTGAGAAGGGAGGACCCGCCCATCGCTCAGTAAGGTTGGGTACTAGAAGAACTGAAACTTATGCCCGTCAGATCGCTCTCCACGCAGGGTTAAAGACTGAACTTGCTGTCAATAATTGAGACAACTTTATTAATGGTTAATTCAAATATTTGATAAAGAAACCTTCCTAATATTTTGAAAGCGATAAAATATATTTATATAGGACGATAGCTGTTCAAATTTTCTAAATTCTTACCTGCCTTTCAATTGGCATAACCATAGCTTTCCTGAATTCTAAAGGAATATTACCTGGGGCTCAATAACTGTTTAAAAGCATTTTTCCAAATGTTTTGGGAACATACCATGAAACCTAGCATCTTTACATATTCTAGATGATTTGAAAGCACAATAAGTGAAGTGAATGAACAGTCACCAGTGACTTGCCACTATATTTCAATTTTTATTTTGAGTATCTAATACATTGAAAATTGGTAGTTATCATGAACGTTTCTTCTGTGAAAAATCCTTTCAGATATCTAACAGGTTTTTAAAAATTTTTAGGATGCTTCCAGAGCAAAATTGGAATTGGCCTCACTTCAGAGAGCTCAAAGAATTGATGCAATTGCAGAATTTGTTACTAGTGGTAGTAGGCTTCGGTTATACATTCCTAAATCCAACAGCCTGTGTACTTTCCTTCTTGGTGAGTATATTAATTTTAAAATATAATGAAACCCATATTCAACATGGAAAACCCTCTATTTCACTTCATTTTCGATATTGAAAGACTCACTGAATTGAAATTGAATCAGTGCTGAAATACTATTTTATTTGTACAGGATGAATGAATGGTTCGAGATTTTTGTTGTACATTAGCAGTGACAGATTACAATTTTTATTCTCTCCCTGTGCTATTGTTTGGGGAAGTTACCAATCTATGTACTAGAATTCATTTCTACTATGACAGTAAATATCAATTTCAATTTTTATAAGTGGCGAAACGTTCTTTATCCTCCTAATTTAGAATTAGCAAATCTATTTTCTAACTCTTCAGTTAGCCCGCTCGGTGGTGTGGCGGACATGACGCTCGTCCCCTACGCAGAGTTATCTGGGTTCAATCCCCACAAAGTTGGTGCGATTTTTCGAATTCTGGGAAACACTTGAGTGTCCATCTTTCAGAGGAGATGCAAAGCCGTCGTCTGTCTAACAGAGATGTGTTGATATTAAAGATCCCTTCCCTCGACACGAGATGGGTTCGGCAAAATTCCCGGGTTAGTTAGGTGACAGAATTCCCCGGCGTGTCATTAGTCGAAAGGCAGAAATAGAACACGTTAAAGGATTTAAAAAAACTTCAGTTGTTTCTCAATATATTCGCAAATGCTCTTGTTCATCCACAAACTGTGAAACTCCTCATACGTCAAGGATTTTATCTTAACCAGTTAGATATTGCATATTTGTAATTTTAAATCGCTATTCTACATAAAAGTGACACTGCAATTAATTGGGAATCTTCCTTCAAACGATATTCTACTGTATATTGTTCGTATAAGCATGAAATAATCAAACTCTGTACAGCTTATGTCGCTGTTTCTGAAATGTGAAGTGTTGATTATTGCTTAAAATTATTTTAGGGGGAATCAACTGTCCCCGAGTTGCCCGTCCAGCGGTCGGTACTCAGCCTGCAGTGGGAGGCGAACCTTTCGGAGAAGAAGCTTTCAAATTCACGAAGGAACACTGTTTACATCGCGAAGTCTCTATCCAAGTTACAGGTTGTTCGGTAACAGGCAAAACTGCAAGTTTAATTGGATGGTTGTGGGTCGATAACAACAATCTCTCCATTGCCTTGGTGAAACTTGGTTACGCATCGGTTCATAGGACTGGCGAAAAATCGCAGTACGCTTTACAGTTGAAGGAGGCCGAGGATCACGCCAAGAAACATAGATTGGGAGTTTGGAAGGACTATGTCGAAGAGAAGGAGGAATTGAAAATCGAGGATGAAAAAGTGGTGAGTTCTTTTTTATGCGGAAGTGTATATTTTGATAAACATGAGTTATTTACAATGCAGCAAAACTTGTAATTATGTGAATTTGCGTAATTTACTTCTCTGTTGTAATTATGAAATAAAATTTCAATTGAAATCCTATATTCTATTAAATCACCATTTTTAGGCTGACGAAGTGAACGCTACGTACGAAGAAGTTGTAGTGACGGAGGTAACAAATGAAGGAAACTTCTTCGTGCAGAGCTTTACCGAAGGACCAAAAGCTGAGGCTCTAAATGCCAAATTCAGGCAGGAATTTCAGGCCAACCCCCCACTTCCCGGCTCGTTCACGCCTAAGAGAAACGAGATTTGTGCTGCCAAATTTTCAGTGGACGATGAATGGTACAGGGCTAAAGTGGAGAAGGTTCAAGGAGGAAAAGCCCAAGTCCTTTATGTGGACTACGGAAACAGGTAATAACTTGTTATTCTTTTTTTTTGTACTTTCCAGATGGTAGATTTCAATGATGCTTATGAATTTCTTCACCTGATCTGTTTTCACAGAAGATTATATGAAGACATTTTGACACTGAGAAATCTATAATTTTTCAAACTTTATTGGCAAGTTGAAACTTTTGTAATAAACGAAATAAGCAAATTTTTTTTTCACTGTATCAATACATATAGAAAAGCTCAGACTGATTGTTTCCACGAATTTTTCAGTATTCTCAAAACAATGGATACTTTTCAAGTGTAACTTACCCTTTCATTTGAACAAATAAATAAATTTTAAATTTGCACAATAGAACATTCTATCTTGAAAGAAAAGGAAAAGAATTCACTTTTCAAAAACATAAATGTATATGGACCACCTGGGTTGCGGCACGGTTAGTGCGCAAGCGTGTAGGAATATGCTTAGACTTAGATACACATAAATTCATATAAATTTATACATTTTGTTATATTAATGCATTTAGTTAAATGCGTTCAATTACAGTGAAAATCATGAATTTATATATATATATATATATATATATATATATATATATATATATATATATATATATATATATATATATATATATATATAGGGTTTTATGACGAGTTGCTTATATATCTGTTCATGCAATCAAACTGATTTCATGAAAAATATAAATCCACCACCCGGTAATTAATACCATTGCCAGGCAATGATTATAATTAAAACATATCCTGGAGTAATTATATATAGGATAACGTTAAATGTTATGAGAATATATCAATCTACCAGAATATATACATACTATAGCATCATCAGACAATGATATCAATGTACCACGAGTAGTGTCAGAGGCTTTCTCCCGGAAAAATCCAGTGTTAAGTATATATATATATATATATATATATATATATACAATCACGTGCGCATAGCACATGATTAGTTGGTATGCACGCGCAAGTGCCCAATATGAGACAATTCTACTGCACTTGGACTTTGATGAGAAAAATGTTCATATTTCAAAAATTAATTATTTAATTTATAGGAATATAATTTTATAAAGATTTTTTTTCCTTTCTCTCAAATGATTTTCTATGATTTACATTTGAATTTAAGATGTATGTCATATCTGAAGAATATTGGTTAAAATTGACAAAATCAAGAAATTTGGGACATACTTTATACGAAAACTGTTATATCCGATAATGCAAACACCCATCGAAATCTTACGGATATCCTGCTGTAAGCGAAGCGCCGAATTTTTTGCCTAACGAGACTCTTCATTACAGGGAAACTCTTCCATTAACCCGTTTAGCCAGTCTTCCGGCGTCTTACTCTAGCGAAAAGCCGTACGCCACCGAATATTGCCTTCCATTTGTATCGTTGCCAAAGGATGAAGAACTCTCGGCCTTAGCCGTGAAATACTTCAGAGAAGACACGAATGCACCAAAATTATACTTGAATGTGGTATATCGTTCTCCCGGTTCTCCAGCTGCTGCGACATTGCATCTTGAAAAGAGTACTCAAACTGATATTGTTAAGAATCTTATCGAGGATGGTCTACTTTTGATTGATAGTAGCAAGAGCCGCCGTAACAATAAATTGGTAAGTCAAATTACATTTACACTTGGTAGCTGTCATTGAAAATACAAATTTATTAATCTTATTCGATATCATTGATCTTTCCTTTTCTTTGTGGCAAATTTACATAATGACTAAGCAATAAAATTGCCGAGAATTTTAATTTCTTTTAATGTGCCATCGATTAATTATAAATTATAGTAGAGACAGTTTATTGTTAACTGTTACCATAATTAACCATTATATATTATGAATTCTAATAGCCTCCACTTGGCTTCACTTAAAAGTTTGTTGAACGATTTTGAAGCTCACTAAGAGGAGCATTATTCTCATGATCTCTATTAGTTTTGCTAATAGCTGGCTTCTAAGTTACCTGATATTGGCCAATCTTTAGGGCCTAACTCTTCGATATGATTGCCACATGTTGTATCTGGAAGTTAAAGTATAATTTTAACTAGCTTATCGCTTTTACCGCCGTATTCTTCTCCAAGCATAACCAGTGTTTGTTGAAGGAAAAATCTCATAAAATATATTTTTTGATGTTTGTGATAATTTTTGAGATTACAGAAAAACTAGTCAATGTTAAAAAATGATCATATTCTTAAATTATGTGCATATAATAATATTTTTGTCCCCCAAAATTATTCCCAGAATATAACATGTCTCAGATACCAAAATTTGAATATAAAATGTTTTCACATAATAAACAAGCTTTAGTAATTTACAATAACTCACCTTGCAAACTTGATGGTACTCGCATAGTCCATCGAAAATTGAAATAGTTTTTAAAAAAGTGTAAAAACTCAATATACGCTTGAAAACTGCACTGGTGCTAGTCGTAACTCGATGCATGTATACTAAAAATAAATATCACTTGCGCTAACATTCTTTCTGCCAACGAAATTGGTAATTCCCCCAATTTGGGACAAATAACAGGTTGCCTAACTATGAAACCATTATTACCATATTCTTCAGGATTATTGCAACATGGCTGATTTTTTTCACTTCTTCAAAATTGAAGGTTGAACTTTTTGGGTGAAACGTTAGTAGGCGTAACTTATTACAATGGACGCTGAAGTAATCAACTCCTAGAAGTTGACATTGACATAGATGTCAGCACAGAACAGACCCTAATGAGAAATAAAAACTCAGTGTCCTGGCGTAGGAAATAATATGGCCAACTCTGCATAGAAACTAGCGCTATGCGTGCCATTATAGAAAACTAAACCGAATGGCGCCATATTTGAATTCTAGATTTTCCAGGATCGAATTTAACTTGACTGAAATGGGGTATTTGAACTAGTCTAATCAATGCAGATTATTTCTGCCTCAATTAGACTGTTCAAAAATTGAGAAAATAATCAGTATTTTTTCACAATAACACTAACATAATAATTATTTTAAAATAAAAAATCTCTTAAACCATATATACAGAAAATGTAGTAAAACATTTCCAAGTATAATAAATTCTTAACACATGTGAATTAAAAATATAAATCACATAACATAGAAAATAGGAACGCTCTAACATTCAAAACAAAAAAGGAATTCTGCAATATTGTTGTCAGCCACTAATATTGGTTCTGCATTGCTACCGTTGGGGGTAAACTGCCTTCACTGCCATCTTCATGACAGTTACTCTATACTGCTTCTGAAAATAGAAAAAACCCAGTACTGTCTCAAAAGGTTTTTATTTCAATGAATTTGAAATCACTCAAAATTGTTAAACATGGTAAAAATAAGCAATTTCATAACCAACCTTGAATATATTGGAATAATAACAATGTATATATCACAGAATGAACATGAATTATAGATAACAAAAAGAATGTAGGGTGTAAAGGACCCAAAAAATTCAATAATTTGGTCACAGATCAATTTCTTTGCCCATGAGTGTAAAAGGTGCATGGAGGAAGACTACAAAATATGTGTGCAAATTATAAAAGGGTGTAAAAGCCCAGACAAAACAACGTGTGTAGTATCACCGATTGTATAACATCGATGCTAAATAAATAACACGCACATAGTAGAGTATAGATAACCCACTCTTTAAAGTCACAATAAACACCTATAAAGAACCCTCAAAGATTGATGTCCTACTTATTTCTGAACTTTTTGGATTTGTTTTCATTCCCAGAAGTCACAGTTTCCAACGTATTATCCTTAATGAATTAAAAAATTAGAAAAGGTGTAGCCCTTATGAGACTTGTGAATAACTTTGAATCTCAAAGCAAGATTTTCCTGATGCCCCTGACTATTCAGGAAAAAGTAAAGTTCATTTTGAATGTCTTCTAAGAATTGAGAAACTTTTACTGAAAGATAAGTTAACTTGAACTTATTATCACAAAATTCCTTGAATGTGATAAAAGTGTGTTGTTGTTGGGGCATTTCACAAAAAAGTTCTTAATTTACAAACTTGACATTCTGGGACTATTATTCTTTCAAAAGGTATCCTCCCACAGGATAGGTAGCGTAATTATCATTTATAGGAGATGGTAGATTTCCAAAGATTTCATTATATTCTTCATGAACAGAAGGTTCTCAATCATCAGAATCAGTGAGTATGTTCAGTGAGCTAGTCTGCAAAAAAAAGACAAATCATTCAAATTCTCACAATCATCTCTTTTACATCCATTAATTATGGGCAATGTTAAGCCATTTATGACAGAAGGTTTTAAAGCAGCAATAAATTGGTGGCAAGTAGGGTTTGTGTACCTACACCATGCATACATAATACAAAATAAATTTTCTGAAGGATTCTGGTGGAAGGACCATAATGAAAAATACTTGAACTTGCACTATCTCGAAAAAAGGCTTCCTCGCCTACTTTTCTCTTCTCGCCATTCACAGGGATCCTCTTCTATGGTATAGTCCTTTCCAGCAGAACGCCAGAGGGGTGAACCTCAAAATCAAAAATATATAATCCAATTTAGGTACCGTAGAATCATTCAAAGCTCAGCTACACAAAGTATCAGCTAAAACTTCACAAATTCAATTTACTTACCATAAATTTTCAAGAGAAGTACTAAACTTGATTCAAAGACACCAGCAACGGAAACACTTGAAAGAAAATTATTTAGGGAGCGCAAAGCGCAAAAATAAAAGAGTTTAGCGGGAAACTGAAAACATTGACATTGACAGAAATTTGACAATTCATTTATCGGCTATTGAAGTTTGATTGGCAGAGTTTGACACTTGACTTGGTTAAATTAGTGCCATCTATATGTATTATGGCAGACTAGATAGATGGGTGAGGGGGTGTTGAATGTTTTGGTCGGTAACTCGGCCTTTTTAATGGATCTTTTCTCTGAATGTCAGTAAATGTGAAATTAACATGGATCATTGATATCAGTAAACTTGGCGCCAACGTACGAAAAAATTATATTTCGATATTTGACAAAATTACCGTAGTTTCTTGTTTGGAGGGTGAAGGCGTGTCGCAAATTTACTTCAATTTAATTACACATGTAAGAACCTAGTTTACTCGTAGGTAACAGCCTAATCACAATTTACCACAAATTTGAACGGAAAAATAAAATATGGTCATATAAAAGACAAGTAATCTTAGAAAGTTTGCTTTTTCCCCAGTGGATCTCTGATGTCATAAAATAAAAATTTATGAAATTGAAAAAATAATTTTCGCGACTTCATGCTTAATTATTAATTTGTAGGTGTTAAAAATTTTTTCGCCGAAAATGATTAAAATCTCTCGTATACCTATGAACTGTACTAATGTAAAGCAAGTATGGTGATGTTAGTATCTCAAGTGATATTTTCTTTTTTCTTAGTTGGCAACTTATAAAGAAGCCCAGGAACTTGCAAAGAAGAAGCATGTTAACATGTGGGAATATGGAGATGTAACTGAAGATGATGCTAAGGAATTTGGTATGGGTAAATGAGTGGGACCAACAGAGCATAAACAAATCTACAAACATTGATGAATTTATTTTAAAAAGTGGGCTATAGATGTAAGATATATATTTTCCTTGTTTAAATATATATACATATATATTTATGTATGTATGTATATAAATATATGATACATAGTTATATTCATTCACAACACGACAAGATGAAACATGCTTATGTGTATATTTATCACATAGATTTGTAAATTTTGCATGTATTTGCGTCTGACAATAAATTTATCAGAACAAGTTTGAGATAATTTCTGTTTAAAAGTCATTTTGCTTTCTGGAGATTTAACAAATATTTCAAGCAGTCTTTGCCCAATTTGTCTTCCAATTCATTCAAAAATATAGGCAAAAATATATTCACACTTTCAACATTCCATGAAATTAACTATATCTCAAATTTGTTTTCAATGAGTAATTCTGAACAAAAATATGAAAAATAATTATTCATTTCTAAATTGATATATTCGCTAAATTCAATTATTAATTTGTTAGTTTTGTCAATATTTGGAAATATCACAAAACGTTTTATGATATTCTGTTCTTCTGAAATTTTTATGGTTTTTATCTTGATTGTTGTATATCTTTGATTTGGTCTTCATTTTTATAAAATGATTTTTTTCCTAGTAGACCAAGTATTTTTTACTCAGGCATTTTATGTAAAATAACATCTTTTATGAAAATTTTTTAAAGGAATCATTTTGATATAATTTGATATTCATATTGGTGACAAGATCTCTGCACATTCTAAGTAATTTGCTTTGTCTTGTATACTTTATAGTTTCATCAATGCCAGTCATTCAATATTTTATTCTTACCACATTCAAATGTACTGATTTTCTCAATTTTTTAGTTTTAATTTATTCTTTATTTGTATATTCTGACTGTACCACATACAATTGATTATTTTGTAAAAATTATCTGTATAATTTGAAGCAATTTTTAAATATCAACTTGACATTGTTTTCAAGTATTGAGTGCATCTGGTCAATACCATACAGACTGGGTAAATTGATTGTACCATACAAAATACTTACATTTTTTAAATTTAGGGTGTGGATGTTGAGATGTAGGGAAAGGCTCTGTTTAAAATAAATATGATTTGTTTATATTGAGTTTTATTTTCAATGATAGAAACCCTAAACCTTCTAGCTGAAATTCTATAGTTTAGTTCACAAGTTCAAATTGTTGCTTATAATTGATAAAGCTCCTGAAAATATGAGCAATAGCTCATAAACCTCATTTATTATCTAACTAAAATATTACATACAAGATCAAAAATTTGAAAAATAAAGTGCCATTCGAGCACTTGAAATGGTTGAAGAACTGTTGCAAAACAAAATTTCTTAAAAAGTTAGGCAATTATGAACTAATGGAAGATTTTTGGAACTCTGTATCCAAAGACCACAAAAAACCGTCAGGTGCAAGTAAGATTCGCGAATGGAGGTTCTATAGGTGCTTGAAGATTAACCAATAGTTATATACTCAAATTGAATAAATATTATTGGTATTAACCCTGATATTCCACGAAAAAATTTGATACCTTAAGGGATTATGTCCACTTGCAAGACAAAAAATGCGTTTTTTTAGAATTTTTATGAACAGGCCTTTTATTTAATAAGAAATAGAAAAAATGTGTATAGGCATTCATTTTAAAAAATATAGGATCCCCTCCTGTAGCTGATCTCCAGAAGGACCTCCAAAAAAAGGGGCCTGGCAGTGAGGAAATGGTTCTGTTTCAAATTATCTGAAACCCAAAAACCAAATAAATTTACCTTTATGATAAGTGAATACAGGTAATGATCGAAGGAATAGTGAAAATTTTTAATTCATTCTATGTGATAAAATTTACACTGTCTTAAATATCGAAATTATTGTCAAAAATCTTATTCTTTCAATCGTTACCTAACAAATATATCTAAGAAGGTCGTCTAAAAATTTCAAGCCGTTTCGGAGATATTTTCCTCAACAACTCTGAAAGTAGCGTTTCGAGAAAAACAAATTTAAAGTTTTGGGAACCATTTACACTAATTTAAAAAAAATTCCAACTTACATCGAGTCATCTATTCTAGGACTATAATAGGAACCCTCTGCTTTTTGTTTGTGTCTAAAATAGTCAACTGTTGTTGTTTATGAAACATTCTAATCTCGTACGTCAGAAATCGCGATGCGCTCTTGCGTCAGAAATCGCGATGCGCTCTGCGTCCTCTTTGCTCACATAGGCATGAGCATTAGGTCCAAGTGATAATCCCATTGCATTCATATAATAAATGAGAGATGTTTTACCTTTATTGAACATTTGGGCTGAAATGTATGTAGCTATTTTAACGATTTTTGAATCACATGGAATTATTTTCCATATCCGCTGATTGTAACTTTCGTTATTGTTTTGCGTGAAATCACCAATGCTCCGTTCCAGTAATTTTTCATTTGTAAGATCTGCATCATAAATAATAAATACTAACCATCAGTTGGTAAGGGATGATAGTTGTTTGTAGCTAGACGAAGTATTCAAGACTCATGCTTTCTGCCAAGAACACCACGAGTCTTCTCCTATAGGACATTTTTCATGTTGAGGATTTCCATCCTTGAAACAATAATGATATTATGTAGCCCAAATGGCGTTATACATATTTTGAACTGAATCGCAGTGTCTCCTAATCGTTAAGCCATAATAAACAATCATTTTCCCAGTCAGTTTCCCTTTTCAATCAAGTACTTTCTTTTGTCGTTTCTTTCCATTCTTATCTGTAATTTCTATAGTAGTTTTATTCACACACTCTGTTAGTCGTGAACCCATTCTCTTCTGAACATGACCTATGTATTCTTTTTTTTATAACTTCAATGTCACCGTAAAGAGCAGCCTTCTTTATGCTCATCCCACCATTCTTTATATTCAGCAAACACAGTTATATGATTTATAATTCGATATTCAACTGAACTATCACAAGTCATAAAAACTAATCTCATCTTGCGCCTTGAATTTTTTGGCTGAAGCGCTAAAACTGCTCTAATCACATTCTGCTGTTTTTGGATTAAAACCGTTTTTACGTCTATACGGTCGGGATAACTACCCACTTGTACCTTTCCGAGTTACTCTGCTAACTTTGAGAGGCATTCTTATAAAGAAAACTCTACACACTGAGAAAAAACCACTACGTTCAACTGACGAAATTTATTAATTTTTAACCTAAAATTTCTAAATATGGCTTTCAGGTATAAAGTGGACCTCATATATTCTTATTATACGATTACAGACATAATAGAAATTGTGAAGAAAGACATAGGGGCAATGAGAAGCAGCTGCTATTCCGATCCGCGCCCCGCATACTTTCGAACGCTCGGAGACGTCCTTACTAATAAAAAAGCACCTCTCGTCTGTGTAAATCATCAAATATCTGCTGACATTCGTATACTCGGTCCCGAAAAACAGCGAATGAGTTCATTATTGCAATTTCTTTGTGATGCAACTACAATTCTACAGTTTTCGGATATTTTCTATATCTGTACTGAGACGGGAAGGTTTTGATTCACTTGACAGTGTCGTAAAATGCAAGATAAACAGGGTATCTTCAAATTGAGTTGTTTTAGAAGTTTAATTAATGATCACACTTGCAAGATATTGCAGACTTGAGAATTTTTTTATCAATTTCAACGCTTTATCTACAAGTGTTCTTGGGAAAAGAGTATTGACAAATAGATGGACAACAAAGTGATCCTTTTGGGATATGGAATCCTAAAAATGATTAAATAATTGATCTAAAAACTTTTCACTTTCTAGAATTCTTCTCGCATTTGTAATCGACAGACTACAAGTGTTAAAAAAACTACGTCCTTCTACGAAGTGTATATGTACTGGAATATGAACAAGAATTCGAAGAATCCAGATTGGTTGCAACTCTGGTGAAGCCAAACGCAAGTAAACATCATTTTTCGACTGATTTTAGTATAAACTGAGTTTTATATCGGATTTTAAAACTATTTCTGATAATTTTTCACAAGTCTCATATCTAGTGGTAGGTTTCGAGGCTAGAAATTCTGTTCAAATGAATACCAGAAATCTACCTTACATAAACGCATTTATAGTTGCACTTTTCTTTGAAAACAATGCTTATTCTTATTCTTCGGGAAAATATTGAAACAGCAGTGTGAAAATGTTGCAGGACAATCGTTTTTCAGAAAATTTTCATTATTTTCGATGAAATGCAGAATCTATTGGCAAAATTCTAATCCTTCATGTAGATTCTGTACACGTTGCAGATGCTTTTCATCTGCCAGGCATCGTTCTTTGAAGCTCGAAAAATTTTTAAATTTGATTTATTATAGATACGAAAACTCTGCAGTTGGCTGTTTTAGGATCCTGGTTCAATTAATCAAGAGTTGCATTGTCGATTCTTGTTTGCCTCGTTCTTGATTTGGGAATTGGAAAAGAATTTTGTACAAACAAGAAAGAATGAATATAATATCGAAATACACTATAAAAAAAGTATGTTCTACCGTTGAAAACAGACCTGTAAAAATTAAAAAAATTAACCATTGCATTTTTTATGCTAGTCAGAAGAGACAGAGGTTATAATGGATTAATGTAGGTTTCATTCTTCTCAAAATTAGTCGTCTTGGATGTATAAGAAAAATTCTCTTGTTTTTGTGTATTCAACATAATTGATCATGTTTCGAACATTTAGTTTTTGGTTGCATAAGTTTTAATTTCTTAATTAGATATCGATGAAAATTAGTAGAATATTTGATTTTGATTGCTCCAAGTTTGTGTTCATTCAGTTTATTGTCATTTCTCAGTTAAATATCGATAAAAATAGGTTAGGTTGAAAGTTTGTACGTTGTACATAGCGTTAAGAACTTGTATACATTCTTAAAATTTAGGAACTGAATTTATTTCTACATATTAGCATAAGATCGGCACAGCTGGGATGCGCAGATGATACTTTCAAAATTTATAATTATATTTCAAATACCATCGTATTTATTATTCAATTACCATAAATATAGATTTAGACCACTTGTCAGTGAAATTTCCGAAAATTTATGATTCATTATTTTTGACTAATGAAATCTGTGCATCCCTTCCTGAATGTTTAGACCAACCTTAGTTTCAGTGAACATATTAAAAAACATAGTTGAGTACAGAGAGAAACCAAGTCTGTTATTGTAACACATATAGAAAAAGTCATTTGTTGTAACACATAAAATAAGTTAGTACAACAGTGCTTCAACTTCAAAACAAACTCAAATGAATCAAGTGCAATATCATTAGCATAGAGCAACCTAAAAAACAAAACACTTCAAGAAGAAATCAACAGTTAAGTATTGATACTCCTGCGAACCTCAACACATAGAGAAGGAAAATTTTCTAGTTTTTTATTGGAAACTGTTATAGTTACAACAAAAGAATATCCAAGTTTCAAATTTAAGATCAATATCTTGGAAATTTCAAAAGTAATTAACAAAAACTGAAATCTTTTTGAAACTTGAGCATAAAGAAGTAGACTGAATGAATCAAGCAGAAACAGTTCAAAACATTTTATTTTACATAACATAAATACATACATTCATGGCAGGCACTATTAAAATTTTTTTGGTGAACTTTCTACTCCCTCATTCGAAAAATTAGAAAAAATTCAATTAATAACCTACTGATACGGATAAATAACATCACATTTCTTAAGTATATCATATACCTCAAACAGAATCATCTGAAAAAAAATTATATCAGTCCATACCAAAAATAATTCTTTCATAATTCTTACCATGATACCACCATTTAGTTTTCTTTGGATTTTTGTTACATGTTTTCACATAAAATGCGTTGTCTGGAGGTCTCTTCTGTAAAAGTAAATTCAATGATATAACAGACAAAATTAGTTGAAGTCTTGGTAATCCTGCTGTTTACACTGACCACTTTCGCGCATCCAGTACCGAGTCGAACCGATGTTTCCCGAAAGTATACGAATTGTAGCCAGTGTTGCCGCAGTTTATCTCACGTCGGAGATTTGGTTACCTATCGTTGAAAATGAAATAGCGAAGGATAAGATATACTATTGAAGTGAAACCGATAGCAAAAAAACTCCTAATCAGGGGCGTTACTTGTCGAGAGCGGAAGGGATATGTGTGACTCGTATTTTTTCGTAAGTGGGCTCAGGAACCCGAGCATGATTATCTAAATAAACAGATACATATTTTGACTTCTTTCAGATCTATCTCACATAATCATATATTTTTAATGAAAAAAACTCAATATTTTTCGCATTTCCTCCCGCAAAATTAATGTTGACTTTCGAATTTTCGAATGTTGGGGGAGTGTGACATGAGGTCACACATTTCTGTTCCAACTCGGATCGGCTCGCATGGATCTGTATCGTGTATTGATAACATATTTTCTAATATAAATGCTTTTGAGGTGTCAGTGGAGGAAACATACTTCTCTGACCACACATATCAGATATACAGATTTAGTCAACCGTTTTTGATCAAATAGCCTAGGATCTTTGAAATAGAAAGAAAATTTCAGAACATTTCTTGGATAATGAAACTTGGGGTGCAGTTTATGCAAAAAACAATTTCAATGGCAAATTTGAAACGTTTCACGACATGCTGAAAGATTCCATAGATTTGAGATATTGTACGAAGAGGAAGTCAATAAGTGTATAAAAAGGCAAAACGATAAAAAGGCAAATCCGGAATAGGTTCTGCTAAGAATGTTAACAAGGAATGTTGCAGAATAATTAACCAGCATAAAGTTTCTAGCAGAAATACGGTTTTCGAGCTTGTGGACAAAGAGAATCAAGAAATAGTGAGGAAAAAAGAAGTAGTGAGTAACATGTTCAGTGACCACTTTGCAGCAGTGGGTAGCTCTAAAGAGATTGATAAAAGCCTAATAAAACTTCCAAATGTTGCATGCAGTATGTTCCTATCGCCTGAAAAAAACAACAGCGAAACCAACTGCTGGTATAGATGCCATCAATGGAATACTCTGAGAAGAGTAAGTGACAGTATTTGCCATATATTGAGTTACTTATTTAACCAATCTTTATCTGGGGTGTGTACCCTGGTCGACTTCAGCTGTCCAAATCAATACCTTTATACAAAAACAAAGGATCTAAAAGTGATATTCATGTTGGCAAAACTATTCGGGAGTGCTTTTATTGTAAGGCTTTTCTCGAAAAACAAGCAATTATTAAGGATTTTCAAAATGGGTTTAGATTAGGGAGATCAACAGCTACGGCGTTAAATGATGCAATACATTTTATATATGATGCACTGGATGATAGGAAAAAGTGTGGAGGCCTATTTTATGCTTTGAGTAGGGCATTTGACACGATTTCTCACGATCTTCTTCTGGACAAGCTTTGCGACCAGGATATACGAAGTCCATCACACTCATGGGTGGCTTCATACTTAAAAGGAAGAAGACAGGTTGTTGTCATTCACGGAGCGGAATCCAATGAACGGGATATATTGGCTGGGGTTCCCCAGGGTTCGATACTAGGCCCTTTGTTGTTGATTCTCTTCATGAACGATTTGAAACTCACCGAAAACTCCAAAATTGTTGCCTATGCTGATACCAATGTCTTGTTGTCAGGGGAAACAGAAGGGGATTTGGTGCAAGCAGCAAATGAAGCTTCGACCTTGTTTGGTGATTGATGTGACAGAAATGGTTTGCCCATAAACATAAGAAAGACATATTCTATGAGATTCTTACCGAAGAATGTTTCTCATGACTACAGCTAGATGATCAGGGTTCTTGATGAATCTATTGAAGAAATTGAGAAGATAAACTATCTGGGAGTAACAGTCGACCATAAACTCACATGGAGTTATCAAATAGAGAAGGTCTGTTCGAAAGTGAGCTCAGCAGGTTTTGTCATGAGAGCACTCCGTGATACGGTCACAATGGAGGTTCATCGATTGATGTATTTTGGAATTGTACAGTCAAGATTAACATATGGTCTCATGTTTTGGGGAGCAGTGGGTTGTTCTGGTGTCGCATTTCGAGCACAAAAACGAATAATTAGAATTATGACATGTTCAAAACCTATTGACCACTGTAGACCCGAATTCGTTGAACTTAATATCTTGACTCTGCCCTATATGTATATATGGCTACTTTTGTGTTGTCAAAACTAATCTGGGAATTTTCACAAAGCATAATGAGATTCATCACCATGACACTAGAAACAATGATAAAATAAGGTTTCCTCTGTTGAGATTGAAAATGAGTCAAAATTCGCATGTTTACCAGGGTATTCAGTTTTTCAATAAAATATCTGATGTCATTGATACAAATGTGACTATATCGGCTTTCAAATAATGTAATAAAATGTTTATTTGTTCAGTATAAAAGCCCATACGGGTGATGAATCTGTCAAAAAGAGTATGAGTATGTACAGCACACAACACAGAAATATGGGCAACAAATTTGACATATAGGTGACATACACACGCAATACAATACAATACAATTTCAAAGGAAATACATGCAGCATCATAATATATTATATACAGGGTGCTTCAACGAAAACTAAACAGAGGCCATATCTACCAAGATATTCATTTCTGATCAAAACTCTGATCAAAACAGATTTATCCGAAAGTATTCGAATTGTACCATACTATTATACAGGGTGCTTCAACGAAAACTAAACAGAGGCTATCGCTACCAAGATGTTCATTTCTGATCAAAGCGCAAAAACAGGTCAATTTTTGTTTCAAGGGGGACATCTTTTGGGGTACAAAACTTGCCTGAAATATCAACCCCCTGAGCGGGGGTTGCAATCCTTGAACATTTTGAACAGGGAAGATGGGTCGAGTGATGACTCAAAAGAAAGGTGGTATCTTTGTCTACATCGCCTTGAACGAATTTCCATTTTTAATTGAATACTGTAAAAGATACAGGGTGAGCAACTGAAAGATAGGGAAGACTATTTCCCTGAGACTTTTCAAGTTTCAGTGAGATAAAATGGAACAGATCCATGCTGATCAATGGCAGTCATCATCAAGTACCATCCTCATCTCGAATTTCAACCCTTGGAGCAAGGGTGACAACCCTTGAAAATTTGGAAAAGGGTAGATGGGTCGAGTGATAACTTGAAAGAAAGGTATTATCTTTGTCTGCATTCCCGTGAAAGAATTTTCATTTTTGATTGAAAACTGTAGAAGATACAGAGTAAGATACTGAAAAATAGAGGAGACTATCTATCGCCCTGAGCTATTCAAGTATTAGTGCAAAAAATGGAACAGAGATAAACGACTTCAACAAAAATTCAAGAAAAGGAGATTATCAATTCGTGTGGAAGATTTTTCTTGCATAAGATTGAGTAAAAATCGAGCATCAGTATTGAAATAAAAAGAGTAGTAGAATTCTCGATCAAATTCTCTGCATCGGCTCGGATGATGCCTACTGTAGCTAGAGGTTAAATGTCAAGTGAAAATCTTTCGAGATCACCGTGAACAAGCCCGAAACCAGAAATTCATTGGCAAAAAATTGAAATTACACTTTTATGTCCGTCAAGCCAAATAGAAAAAAAAAATTCGGCTTATCCACTGCAATATATTCAAAAAAGTGGCTGAACAATGTGAAAATACTTTTTACGGAACTTCAGTAATAACCGGGATCTTGAATAACTCAAAAATCACAGAAGTTGAAAAAATCCACCAGGAAAAGAGATCTGGCAACACTGGCCGAAATTTAAAGAGATTTAAAGTACCGAGAGGTACTGGATGCGCAAAAGTGGTCAGCGTAAACAGCATGATTACCGAAGTATTATATTTTTTTCATATTAGGATATTTTCGTTCCAAGAACGCAAAATTAATTTCTAACCTTTTCCTTACAGCTACTGAGCATGGATACAATGGAGAGGCAAACAGATTGTACAGATAATGCGGGAGACCAGTCATCTGTTAAAATTGATAAACATATATGTCCATTACTATATACATGAGGATGTACTGGAATGTTGTTTCCTACAAAGGTCACCTGGAATTTAAACAATTTGTGACAGCAAAATAAGTTTCGATGCATCTTGTCGGGATCAAGTTTGCGTTTCATAAATCGAAATAATCAATTACCTCTGGTGAATCGAATGGATATTTATTGCTAAATTTAAATTGTAATTCAAATTGCTCTCCTTCATATAAAGTACCAGAAACACCTTCCATTCTTATGATCCAACTGAAAGATAAAAGAAATAATACAGTTGAATAATAGATAGTTTAATTTTTCAAACAATCAGGCTCAAGCCTTTTCAGCAGTTTTAGTTTATATCAGACAAAAATTTTAATACAATTTAAAAACAGATTTTGATTGAACAGCTTTTATGCGAATATTTATATTCGCAACTGGTGCTTTTGTGTTTTATTGTTCATCATTAATGCAATTAATTTTCTACAAGACTGAAAGTTACTCACAGTAATAAATTCTGTTCAGCAATTTCAGCATCCACACTTACTCCCGGTGGAGGCTCTTTCATGAGAGACATTAATTCTTTTTGCAGTCTTTTCTGAAAGTTATTAAATAAATAAGTTATGCATATATAATTAGACACAATATGAATACTTAACGTGTTTCAAATAAGTTCAGTTTATAATAAGTTCTCAAAGGTAAATTCATAAACTCCATTATATCCTTCAATTTGTAAGAAAATCAAGACTTACCTCCGATGGTGACATCCCTGCCATTTTGATTATTATTGTTTCTTTTTGTCACTGCAGAAAGTCATTTTATGGTCAATGGAAAGTGAAATAAAATGGAGATTAGAACCGACGTGAATAAAATCTATTTATATGGTTATAATCGTTATGCCTAATTTAATTAAACGTTTAATCATTTGATCTTTGACAAAGAAAATCAATCAACTGAATTATAAACTACCACACTGAATTTCTTAACCCCAGATGTCAAACGTCTCATAGGAACGTCAAGGTCAATTTGGCGTGCTAGTAGTTTTTCAATAACCTACTTAGAATTTACAACCAAAAAAAAGAGAGAATGATGATGACATCATCAGTAGCATTTAAGCTTTTGACATAAAATTGAATAATTTATATAGTCATGTCGTCTGAAGATGAACAAACTGAAAGTCAAGAAATTGTTTGCCGTATAATTATAGAAGATATTATAAAGCGCCGCTTGAATGGTTTTGTGGAAATCACAACTCCTGGTGAAGCAATCATTAAATATGCTCTTATTGAGGTAATTACTTTGAAATAATGCTACTGGTTACATGATTCAACTATGGAGGAACAGTCTCCCCCTGCGCACAATTTTTTTGTGCGTAAATTTAAAATTATGTCTTCTGCTCAAAAAGTAGATATTGTTTTGACACAATTTTGTGTTTCATGTCTTGAAATCAAAGACTTTTTAAAGCTCTTGGATATCATTAGCTGTTGATGCATCGTCAATCACAAACATTTAAGTGCATAAACGTTCTTGGCGCAAGATATGATATTCTGTAATTCAAAGGACGCAACAAGACATTAAAACAAGTTAACTGGTAGCTGCCAATTTCTTGATTATAAATTTAAATGGAATTAGAGATATTATAAAAAGGAGGTCATTTTTATTTATTCTATAATACATTCAAAACGTGATTGTATTGTTGATCTTCGAATTTTCAGCTTTTATCATTAGAGCATATAGAAGTGTCCAGAAATACATATGGTTCAGTGTGTTCCATGAAATAAAGCATTAAAATCAATATTTGTTTCTTAGATTTCAGGAATTGCTTCATGCGAATTTCCTCTAGAAAAAAACGTTTTCAAATTTCCACGATTTTATAGAAAAGGTGTGTTAGTAAACGGTGAGGATGTTTTCTATTATACTAGACATACTTTGTGTGGGGGTAGTCTAGCACACAAACATAAGGGCGTGGAAGGCTACGAATTTTCGTGTGGTTGGCCAATACGTCTTCCTGCTACTTGGAAAGGAGAATTTGGGTCAATTAAGTAAGTATTAAAAATATGGATGCCTTGTATAATATTGGGCGAACATTATTCATCTATGATGAAACAATTGAGATTCGTTTTATGATTAAATCCCCACCCAAACAGGATAGGAGGAGCATGTACATACCTACAATATAAGAGTGAGCGGAGCTTCCGATTCTCCTGACTGGATTTGCTTGTCTGAATCACCTTTGCTTGAAAAGTTAAATAAGGATTGTATAATGAAGATTTTCTGTATTAATACGAAAAATAACAGTATTGATTATTTCAAGAATCTTTCAGTTTTTTAGTTTTTCCATCCATTCTCTGCTAATGAACAAATGAAATATTTTCAATAATTGTTTGATTTATTTCAATATAAAAGTGAACAAAACTTAGAGAAAAAAGAAGAATGTAAAGTTTTATAAACAAAAAAACAACTAGGAAATTTTGGGATATATTATTCCTTCTACACATATAAGATGTGTAGAAGGGCTGCTTCAATCTGTTAGATAGTTGTGATGAATGGTAAATTGCTTCGACATCTCTGACTAAATAAGTTCGATGCAGTTATATCTGAAGAATTTTCTGGCAATTGAATTTTTTGAATTTCATTTTACGCATTATTCATAAAAGAGTAAACCATTCATTATTTCGATAAGTACATATTACAACAATAAAAGTCTCAAATGCCGTGGAAATATGTCAATAATAATATATAATATAATCATATGATAGAAAACATTCAAATTGTTTCAGATATTGGGGTAAAATAACTGTGATTGAAAGTTCTAATGTATTTGTTCATAATCAAGAGATCCTTGTATGGAGTAGAAGAGATCTATCACTAGAACCTCATCTTAAGTTCGAATCACTAATAAAAGTGCGAAGAACTTTCCATTTCATGAAAAGTTTAGGATACATAGATATTGATGTTTGGGTTCCCTTCAGTGGAGTTGCCATCAAACAGAGCATTCCGGTTTTGTGTTCAATAGATAATCGCTCCAACGTCCTATTTGGTAGTATAATTTTTGTCCTAACAAGAATTGATATATACAGGTAAGAGTAACAGAATTTCTACTAGTAGGATCAAAATAATAAAAAGGTTATTGTAATCTAATTGATGCTCTCTGTATCTAGTTTTGAATTCACGACCAGTCTGACCTATATAAACGCCTTCACAATCCATACAGGACAACTTGTAAACTCCAGTATTGTCAAATCTATCAGTTTTATATATGAAAAATTCTTGGTAGAGTTACGTGTGCGTTTTCAGAGCTATTTATTTTATGATGTTTTGAAATAACATTTGCCATTTTTTCACTGATAGGGCCAAAATATGTGAATGAAATATTTATGTGTATAAGTTGATTCTATACGTGGGTAAATATTATGATATGCTATTAGTGTTCGTTTCTTTCTGATCATTCCGTTTATTTTACTTGAGGGATAACCATTGTTCTTAGCTATTTCTTTAATAGTTGATACTTCTATTGACATATTTTCTTTGGATAATGGCAGAGAGAAAGCCCTATGAATCATTGAATTAAACGCAGTGTATTTAAGAGATTTTGGGTGTGTTAAGTGATGTCAGTATCAGTAAAGGTGGGTTTTCGATATATATCAAAACTTAGTGTGTTATTTTTGGAGGTCCGGGATTCATATTTATGAAAGAATTGACTGGTTTTGTTAGTATTATCGGCAAAATTTCTGTTAGAGCTGTTGTTGATGTATATATATATATATATATATATATATATATATATATATATATATATATATATATATATATATATATATATATATATATATATATATATATATATATATATATATATATATATATATATGTGTTGAGAGGTAGATTTTCGCGTACGTAGTTAAATGTTGATAAATTCTTCCGGTTTCTCGTCCGTTGATCCTGGTATTGACCATTCGTTGGTTGTCGTTGACGACGTTTCGGCTAAAAACGACCAGAATTGTGGCAAAACAACTCATGGATTTAACACCACGATATCGCGCCGTCTCATAATGCCTTCATTATCCGTGACCATTTGGCTAAAAACAGCACGAATATCATCCAACACCACCATTTTTGGATTTGGCTCCCTGTGACTTTTTCCTGTTCGGTCGACTGAAGGAACCGCTCCGGTTAACGCGTTTCAGCAGCCGAGAGGAAATAATGGAAAAATCGGAGATGGCCCTAAATCGAATATAAAAAAGTGTTTTGAGGATTGCATCAAGCGCTGGTATAAGTGCGTTGAAGTCGAGAACTTTTTGATCAAGGTGGTATATATATATATATATCACAGACTTTCTTCATAAGTGAATTATCCAAAGATCGAACCATAAATATACGAAAAACATTAACAACAGCTCTAACAGAAACTTCGCCGATAATACTTACAAAACCAGTCAATTCTTTCATAAATATGAATCCTGGTCCTCCAAAAAATAACACACTAAGTTTTGATATATGTTGATAAATCAACATCTGAATAGTTCATAACTCTACTTCAGAATGATCTAACCGATGCGATATTCTGAATGTTATCTGAATTTTTCGAAAAACTTGACTTTTGTGCTTTCAGGATTTTCAATTTCTTGGTTTGATTTTCGAATTTCTCGTGAATAAGTTTGCTAATGTCATTTCGCACGTTGTCATACACATCAAATTCTATTGGATGGAGTTTAAAAGTTAATTCTGAATGAATTACCATAATATAATGTTGAATTACGTCTCGTTTGGTGAATAGAAAATTGGCCTCTTCTTTTATCTAGGTGTTGACATATTTTAGGATTACTTTTTTCTGGTGCATTCTTGGTTAAACCATTAATTTTGACTACACACACTATATTTAGTTCTTAACTTGCTATAAAGAGAGGTTTATTTTGCTGTACTTGCACACTTCAAATAGTTAGTAATAGTAATTAGGATTCGGAAATAATGATTTATTTGATATTGAATTCAATGAACAGAAAGCTTGTTTAATCCAAAAATTACCTAATTTATAATTTTCAGAGCTTCGAAACCTTTTCCTGTTACAAAAACAGTGAGGACTGACATTTGCCGAATACCGAAGATGGTAAATATTACTAGAGGAAAAACTGATTATTACTGTGTGCTAGAAACCGACGAGCATACATTACCTACCAATCAATTCCTCGGTTGCAATTGTAGTCAAATCATTTATGAGCTGTGGGTGTCTCTTCAAGGAGCATTTCCGCGATATGGACCCCTTGGCTATCCTAATATCGACACACTTGGTATACCTATCATCATTGGAATTGAACCAATCTGTAAATATAGCATTTCTAAGATTACTTCAAATGTTATGCAAACTTTACTCGAACCTCAAAATGATATGGAACTCGCGGAAACCTTAACTGTAGATGAAAAAGTTGAAAAACTACTGTATACTCCAGAAGAAATGGATGAGAAAACCATGGATAACTTGAGTAGACAACTAGACTATGGTAATCATGTAACAGAACTAGATAGTGAGGGAGCAACTTCAAACACAGCAGAAAAATGATGAAAAAATTTGCAATCTTCAGCAGATTCAATAATGTTTTTATAACCTTAAGTATGATTTCATATTCACTGTTCAAACATGTAAGGACAGATTTTATATCTCTAGGTAACATAATAAACAAGGTACTTCACTCTGGTTATTGAAAAGATGATAAAGTATGATGTACTCACCATTTGTTTACTTAGAATAAAATTACTGTATTGATGACATTTTTATTTCAAAAACAATATAAGAGTCAACTTTAGTGAATGTATAAAATATGAAAAACAAAAATCTCTAATTGAACACGTTTAAAATTAAAAAATAAATATTTACAAATATTGTATATACATATAAAGATATGTAATTATACAAAATGAAAATATCATTTTATAAAACCACCATTATCCAGAGCCTGCCTAGCTGCGTTTGTTATATGCTTGAACCTATCTGGGCCAAGTTGAATTCCTCCATACCTGAAAAACAAAACTGTTCTATGAAGGAATAGGGTATTTGACTAATTAAGAAATTTGTTTTGAATTATTCGTCATTACACAATAACCACAATGCACCGAGATTAACTAGATTACCGCATTTTGTCTGGTGTAATTGCTTTTATGATACGTGTGACGTCACAAGCAAGTAAACAAATTAATGAAATAGCAGCATAACTTTTCCTGAAATTTATTGAACAATGGTGTGTAGTGCGACAGTGTGCAAATGTTTCTGTTCAAATGAATCGAAAAAAGATGAAAATAAATTTGCAAGGAGAAGTTTAGAATAAAATGTTTTTCTTCTCTATTATTTAATCAGATGATTACCATTTGTAGAATATTTTCAATAAAGAAAACAAAGAAAGTTGTTGAGGATGTTTCAATGCAAATTGCTGACAAATGAAAAATAATGTGACATTGATTCACATCCTATATTTAAAGGGAGAATTGACAGATTAAAAAGAATGAAATGATAAATGTTCAATAAGTAAAAACCAAATCTTTCTGTGGATAACAGAAATTTCCTGTGAGGAATATTATATAAAATGAGAAGACGATATGTATGTTTATTGAATATTAAAAAAACAACGTGCTAGATAAGTTGATGAACACAAAAACTACACAAATGATGAGTTTGTTGCAAAAACTTTTGAAAAAGAAATGCGAGACATTATTAAAGGAAATTCTGATAAAGAAATGAAAAAATTTTAAATAATATACTCACCATCTTGATACGACAATCATGACATTTTCCAAGTTTAATATTTGTAGCAAATGTAAAAGTCTTTTACTAGCATGGTTTTCACCATCGTCTTCACAATCCTGAAAGATACATTCCTTATAGAAGTAATAAAATCGATTCATGAATTATCTTCTTTAACATTAGACAAAATAATTTTAATTAATTTAATTTTAATTTAATTAATTTTTACCAGAAATAAACAAATGGAGACTAATCATAATAGAAATCTAAATTAGTTTTGTGAAGTATTCGTGAAATAATAATTCATGTTTGGAATTTCAGTATATTGAATTCTATTATTTTATTATGACGGTAGTTCTCCAGTCTGATTTTTCTCCAGACAAATGTCAAACATTTGAAAATATTTGTCCTGAGACTAAAATTCAGTGGCTGGTAGTAGACAGAATCAATGGAAAAGGCACCTTTGTAGTATGCTCAGCATACTTTCCCTACGACTCGCAAACCGAAGAACTACAGAAAATGGTGAACTACTGTAAAACACAATGATAGCCACTTGTCGTTTGGTGTGATGCCAATGATCACCACATTCTATGGGAAAGCCGAGGCAACAGCATCAGAGGAGAGAAACTAGTCGAACATCTCTACCTCACAAATCTTACACTTCTCAACGAAGGAAATGAACAAACTTTCGTCACATCGAATAGAAAAGAAGTCTTGGATCTGACTTTATGCTGAATAATTCACCGTCAAAATTCGAAACTAGGAGTGGCCACAGTAGTATCTCTTTTCGACCATCAACGTATCAGTTTCGACATCAAGCAGGACCAAATAGATATGTATTTAATGCACATCTTCAGATCTTGCTTAGCCTTGGGATACGTTCTGGACCCCTGGAAAAGGGCTCATCTTCATTCTCAATCCGGGCAAGATCGTACATAAAATGGCCAAAGATTTTAAACCAATTAGTCTAACCTTCCTCCTACTGACTATGGAGATATTAGTAGAAAGATATCTTAAGGAGAATACCCTAGCAGAGCGCCCCCTACATATCACTCAACTTGCCTACGAGCAAGGTAGATCAGTCGACTACACTCTGTAGCAGGGTATATTGAGAAAGTCACTATAGGAATATTCCAAGACATAGAGGGAGCTTTTGACAACACACTTTATAAGTCAATAGATGAAGCTATTGTAAATAGAGGAGTAGACAACATAGCAAGGTGGGAGGGACGTCTGCTGTCGACCAGGCGCATCGAGGCTCACCTCGTCGAGTCGACCGCTAGCAGGGGACGTCCTTAGGATCCTCGTGCTGGATGGGCTCCTGTCGGCCTTTGACGATGCTAAGCACTTTGAGGTGGGTTATGCCGACGATCTCGTCCTCTTTGTTCGTGGAAAAACCTCAGCACCATATGCGAAGTTGCGCAGAACGCTCTGCAAATGACTGAACAATGGTACAGAGGGAACCACCTGTCTGTTAATTTAAACAAAAAAGACATGATTCTATTCACTCGAAAAAGGAAAGTACCGCCTTTCAAGGCTCTCATTCTTTTTAACGAGGAACTAGCACTAGTAAAACAAGTGAAATATCTAGGTCTGATGCTTGACGCCAAACTAAATTGGACGATCACATCGAAAGACAAGCGCAAAGAGCGCAAAACACACTCTGGGCCTGCCGGAGATTATTCGGACCCAGATGGGGACTCAAACCAAACATAATATATTGGTTATACACAACAGTGATAAGTCCGCTCCTGACCTATACGGCCATCGTATGGTGGCCTGCACTGGACAAAGAGATCTGACACCTAGAACGCCCTCGGATATCTGAAATATATGAAGGCTACATCCAAACTAGTTGATGAATGCAAAGCAGCATGAACACCACGAAGGCCCTGAACTATTGGGCAGGTATCTCGATAAAAAGTCTATTGGGGTGGTGGTTGGATTCTATTTTTAAAATTACACTACAAACATGCCAACTTCTCTAGTTCATTCGAAAAGTACCCATTATAGAATTGTTAAGTGATTGAGGGAAAAATCGAAAGTTTAAAATAACAAAATAACCCATGATCAATATAATTTTAGCTCACCTGTAACAGTGAAGAATTTTTCGTTATCCTATAGGCAGAAATATTATGTGTTGCTTGAGCAATTTTCTTATTTTCCATTAGGTATTCCAAAAAATGTCTGAAAATCGAACATAATAATGAAATGAGTGCCTATTGAATTGATACGTAAACAATAAATACAATATATGAAAATTGACCATAGAATAAAATTGGGAAAACAAGAAATTATACTTTGTTTGTTTGTTATTCCTTTAACGTGCTCTATTTCTGCCTTTGTGGGGATTGAACCCAGGTAACTCTGCGCAGGAGATGAGCATCATATCCCCTACGCCACCAAGCCAAAATTATACTTTCTGAATAAAATAAAACACAGCGCTCGTGTTTCTGTATCTGACAACTGTCATTCAAAATAGCTTCTCCTTACTCAAATGGTATATAAAACAATATAAATTACATAGTATTACATGAATATGAGACTAGACAAAGAGCTAAGGAGAAAAGAATTTATGAACCTACTTTTATGAAACCAGAGTATATAGAAATGGTAAATAACATAGATGAACACATAAAGAAGGATTGAAACTTCCTTGAACATGATGTTAATTATATTTACAGTTGTATTCTAGTAGGGTTCTTTAATATATTTCACACAGAATTTAACGGCTAACAAGAGGGCTATATTATATTTTGGCTCAAATCTTACCTAGTTTCTGCTTCTGAATGAACAGCGCAAACATGACCCTGAAATACACTTTTACGATCCTCTATTGTAGGCCCATGTATAACTTCTTTCGAAAATTTTTCCAAATGAGCTTTAGATTGCTCCGTTGGAGGAGTATATTGTACATTTACTTTTTTTGCAACTTCAGAGTCCTTGTTCTTTTTCGGCTTACTGAAAGCAGTTTCTTTCAATTTTTCAATCCATTGAAATAGTATTGGGCTTCCCATACTTTCCCTAAGAACATCAACTATGAGATTACTAAATACCGCTATTACAGTTTTGGTTATGATCAAGTTAATTTTAATATTGACTTACTCAAATATGCTTTTTAATTCTCTATGAATTTTAGTTTTCTGGTCTTTGGTTAATTCAGGTGCTAACAACTCGTATTTAGGAGGACTTTCTGAAGGATATTCTGGATGTAACGTTATGAATAGCTTAACATCCGGTGTGACTTGCATACTGAAAGAACAATTTCCATCTTCCTCGACCCATTCATCTTCATATATTGATTTGAGTACCTCAATTTCATCAGCTTGTTGACTTAGATTGTCCATATTCAATTCAACCAGAAAAATTTATATTACACTGAATTTTATTTCCAACTTATTGTAATAAGGCTTGGACTGATGGGCTCTAAGTTTTTAAGAATAAACCGTTCATGAACCTGTTTCAATGGGTAAAATAAACCATAGATACCTTAGACCAGGTATAATACTTTATATATTAGTACCCCTCAGCGAAGAAACTTACTGAATATTTTATTTGGGTTAGGTTAGATTTGAATTATTAACACAAATCGTCAAAATCTACACTATCCTTTAAGGGGTGCGAGATCGATGTCGATGTTTACAAATCATCGATGCTGTCGAAAAAATATGAATGTTTTATCCATGGATATACGATTCTTGTTAAAATTCTCTGAATCAGTAAATTGAACATTCAAAAAAGTTTAATTTATTAGTCTGAAGAATGTTTTCATCCATTTTATGAAACTTTTCATCATTACTATTTATCCTAAACATCAATGTTTTAGGCATCGCTTGCTATGAAAGCTATGATCGTGAGAAAATCAAGTAACTTTGCGCAAGTCAGAATTTTACATGACCAAAATGAAATTGAGAAAAATTTAAGTGTTGATGGTCCAGCAATGAGTTTGTTTTCAAGTATATAATTGAATATTCCAGTTAAAACTGAAAGCATTTTCAGTTCAGTGGGTCTGATGAAGGTAAATTTAATATCTGCAGACGAAATTATGTGCTGAGTTCATAGAACAATATTATGCTTTTGGAAGACAGCTTTATACAAATAATATTTCAAGTTATCTAAGAGACTCATCGGAAGAAATCAATATTTCAAAAGTTAGAGTAAGAAAAAACTCAAAGACAACATAGAATGAGAAAGGCTATGAAGATTTGGGGCGAAGACAACTTTGTTGGGTATGATATTCTCTATTAATTTAAAATATGATTAAAAAAGAGATGTGTTAAGGCATGCGTATAGTGAGAATCAAAAAACTATTGCTTATGATGTTTTTGGGGATTCGAGAAAAGATTTGCTTTAATATAACTAAGTTCTATTATTTGTTATTGTTTTGTGGATAAGTGAATGATTTTTAATAGCAATATAATTCATTTTCATATTCTCTTCAAAAAGTACATTTGAACACAGAACAGTATATACAATTATTCAGACCACAGAATATATAATAAAAGAAGATTGGTACATTTAAAAATCTAAAATATATATATGTTCTTGAGAAAATCATTGAAGAGTATCTCTGCGCAAGTCGGAATTAGAATAGCCCTAATACAATAATTTCAAATGTTTTGGGAATTTTAATTGACGTAAACGAAAGTGCGAAAAATGTAAGCAGTGATGATTCTTTAATCAGTTTGTTATCAATCAAAAAATTTAATATTTCTATTGAGACTAAAAGAATTTTTCGTTCTGTAGGTGATGAAGGCGAATTAAACACAATTATGTGTCGAGCTCAAGGAACAATACTTTTCTGAATTTGCTCAGTTGAAATAACCTTTGGGGGACATCACTATACAATTTCAAATTATGTAGCTGAGAGAAATCAATTTTCCAAAAGTTACATGAGTGCATAGAAGTGGAAGGGTCGGGAGACAACTTTGAAATAGTTTTTTGACAAATCTATGAAGAGCATACAAAATGGTTGAAAGTAAAAGTCACGAATGAGTTTATAAATGCTTATGGAAATAGTTAGGACGAAGATGACTTTGATAAGTATGATATTTTCTATTTATTTAAAATATGATTACAAGAAAGATATTTTCAGGCACACGTAAAGAGAACATTTAAGAATTGACGATGATATAATTGACGCAGAATCAGTACAGTAAAAACTATTGCTTATGAAGTTCTTGCTGACTATAAAAAATCTGCCATATATTAGTAAGTTCGATTATTTGTCGTTTTGGGTTTTTGATGAGTATGCGAAAAATATTCTTCAATAGCTTCTGCAACTTTTTCAATATAATCAGATTATTTTCAAGAAAAACATCTGCGACATAGAATGGTATACTAATTTATCAACACCACAGAATTATAATTAATTCAATAATAATTCGATTAGTGTAAGGAATGTAAACATGAAAATAATTTAATTGATTTTCGTCTGCGACTTGTCCCATAATTGAACATATTGAAATCCCATGGCCTTTTCAAAGACATGGCGTATCTTTTGAAAGATAGGAAAATTTTAGTCTTAAAAGAAATCCCTGATAGTAAACTAGAAAACTTTAGCAACGGTTTAGTTTTAGGTTGTTACTAAGCCTCATCTGAATCGAGAAAAGTCATCTTTAAAGGAGCTATTGCGCTATTCGAGAAATTGGTGCATAAAAAGGCTCAAATAATCTTTCGGTCGTCCTTGGTTGTTTTTTTAGTACGTGTACTGTATAATGCACTAATATTATTGATACAATTCGATAGAATAATATTAGCGTGATGTTTTCTGTGGCGAAATATCTGAAACTTTCCGCTATAGTTCTTCGTAATGTGCCGATTAATAAGTGAGTGGACCATGGAAGGCCACTCTAACGAATAAACAGTTTTTATTAGTTCATTTACTGGATAAATAAAAGAAACTAATCATCAATTTAACCTTTGTTTCATTGTGTATCATACAAACTTCTTTTTTTTTATTCTAGATGTAATCGTTATTTCTTAAACTTAACTTTTATAAAGCTCTTCTAAACGGCCTTGTAAGGAACATGCCTTCATACAAGGCCAATATTATAAATCAGTCGTTAAACTTCCTAAAATATCCACTTTTACTAAAGCTCAAGTAAAAACTCTTTTATTTAAATGAAAAATTAAATGCCTAACACATTATAATCTTCTTTAAAAACTCATCGAACTCCTTGGACACCATCGTATAACTAAGGATATATTAATGGAAATTATATAAAAATGATAGTAATGAGTATTTTATCAATAACAAATTAATTTCCAATGCGCTTTTTAATGAAATTATCAATATTTTTCACCTAAAATGGCCTTCTTATGGGTCCGTTCTTTGTAAGGCTTTTGATTGGCCTTAAAAGGAACCACCGGCTTTCATAGGAAAACTACCGATATTTTAACTAAAGTCAAAGTGAAATTATTATATTTTTTCTTTAATATCACAAAAATCCTTATATAACAATTTACAGTAAGAAGAATATGATAACAATAGGTTGTTTACATAAAAACTTACCTTTAGCTGAGCGCGCGAATTACAATTTTAACGTCACCGACCGAAGTCTACGAAGCGAGGGATCGCACTGACAAAATAGCAACGCGAGCGACTCGCCGTCGCGTCTGTTCCCTTGACTGGAGCTTTGTTTGAGTGGAAGGAATTTGTCTTCATGTTACTATAAATATGACTTTTTTATAGTTGGCCTTCAAAGGAGCATGGCCTTCCATGGTCCACCCACCTTACCTCAAATTCTTGTTAATCTTTCTTCCGGAGCCAGAAAGTTCACACCAAAACCAAAACATTACGGTACCACTCCTCAACCGGGATCTCTTTCTGAGTTTTCACCCCTAATCTTCGAGAAACCATGTTAAGTTCTAACTTCCCATCTAACTTCAATCATTTTTATATGGAAACTACAGTATGTGGTCTGAGACTCTAAAGACAGGTTGCATCTTTTCGAAAATTTTTCTACTCCTAGTCATGAGACAAAAATCCTTGATAGCTCACTGGAATACTCTTACGAGGGTGTAATACCAATCTGAGGGTGTTTGTAAGACTCATCTGAAACATGAGCAGGCATCTGCGAAGGATTAGGTATAGATGTGGGTTATGGAGGGATTGTTGCATGAAAAGGCCTGAAGAATCGCTCGGTTGGCCCCGGTTGTTTCCTCTTTACTTGTAATGCATCATATTCTATGCATATTGCTTCAATTGAACAGAAAAATATTAGCCAGATCATTTATGCGGCGAAATATCTGAAATTTCCACTTTCATTCTTCTCAATGCCGTAGGTAATATACCGATTTCCACTCAATCTTTCTTCCAGAGTCAGGAAGTTCACATTAAAACAAAAAAACTTTGATATATCGCCCTTCCGTCCGGTGTTTTTCTAAGTTTTCAACCCTAATCTCAGAGAAACCATGTTAAGTTTTAACTTCCCATCTAACGTCAATCATTTCTATATGGAGACTACAGTATGTGGTCTGAGACTCTAAAGACAGGTTGCATGTTTTCGAAAATTTTTCTACTCCTAGTCATGAAACAAAAATCCTTGATAGCTCACTGGAATACTCTTACGAGGGTGAAGTACCAATCCGAGGGTGTTTGTAAGACTCATCTGAAACATGAGCAGTCATCTGTGAAGGATTAGGTATAGATGTGGGTTATGGAGGGATTGTTGCATGAAAAGGTCTGAAGAATAGGTCGGTTGGCCCGGTTGTTTCTCTTTTATTTGTAATGCATTATATCCTAGGTTTATTGTTTCAATTGAACAGAAAGATATAAGATAGATGTTTTCTGTGGTGAAATATCTGAAAATTTCCACTCTTATTTTTTGCAATGCCTCAGGTGATATGACGATTTCTTCTCAATCTTTCTTTCCGAGCCATCAGAAAGTTTATGTCAACAACAAAAAGTTTAAGGTATCATCCTCAACTGGGATCTCATTGTAAGTAATCACCCTTAATCTCAGTGAAAGCACATTGAGCTCTATCTTCCTATCTGACGCCAATCCTTTCTATATGGAGACTACAGTCTGTGGTCTGAGACTCTAAAGACAGGTTGCATCTTTTCGAAAATTTTTCTACTCCTAGTCATGAAACAAAAATCCTTGATAGCTCACTGGAATACTCTTATGAGGGTGTAGTACCAATCTGAGGGTGTTTGTTAGACTCATCTGAAACATGAGCAGGCATCTGTGAAGGATTAGGTATAGATGTGGGTTATGGAGGGATTGTTGCATGAAAAGGCCTGAAGAATCGCTCGGTTGGCCCTGGTTGTTTCCTCTTTACTTGTAATGCATCATATTCTATGAATATTACTTCAATTGAACAGAAAAATATTAGCCAGATGATTTATGTGGCGGAATATGTGAAATTTTCCACTCTGATTCTTAGCAATGCCTCAGGTAATATATCGATTTCATCTCGATCTTTCTTTCGAAGCAGGAAGTTCACATCAAAACAAAAAACTTTGATATATCGCCCTTCCGCCAGGATTTCTTTCTAAGTTTCACCCTGATCTCAGAAAAACCATGTTAAGTTTTAACTTCCCATCTAACGTCAATCCTTTCTATATGGAGACTACAGTCTGTGGTCTGAGACTCTAAAGACAGGTTGCATCTTTTCGAAAATTTTTCTACTCCTAGTCATGAAACAAAAATCCTTGATAGCTCACTGGAATACTCTTACGAGGGTGTAGTACCAGTCCGAGGATGTTTGTAAGACTCATCTGAAACATGAGCAGTCATCTATTAAGGATTAGGTATAGATGTGGGTTATGGGGGGATTGTTGCATGAAAAGGCCTGAAGAATCGGTCGGTTGGCCCCGGTTGTTACCTCATCGATTTCATCTCGATCTTTTTTCTGAGCCAGAAAGTTTAAATCAGAACAAAAAACTTTAAGATATTGATCCTCGATTTTTTTGGTCCTAGTCATGTAAGGTGAGCAATTATTTGTGAAGGATTGAAGGATTAGGTATAGATATATGCTATGGGGGTTAGATTAGGTTATTCGGCTATTTTTCATCATTTGTAATGTTTAATATCTATCCTGTTGCTACAAAGACTGACATTTTCCGTCTTGCTTCTTCCGAATATCTGAAGGAATAACGTCAAATTCGTCTTAATAATTTTTTCCAGCCATAAATGTACATATCTATATATTTTTCTTTTTGGTTCTTCACCATTATGGTATTACTTGAACTGCCGGAAGATTTATCTTCAAGGCAGCCAATGTTAAAAATTTTCTGGCCATCCTCGTGGTCTGTAGTATCACCTCCTTCTGGGCAATACATATAGTATCACTTTTAAGCCTAAGGCGTTGGGTATTTTGAGAGAGATGTGATTCCACCAGTCCGTTAGTCGACATAACGAAAGGGATGACGGCGATCGACTTGAGTTTATGGATTTCCTTCATTTCCCCGGCAGTATTCTATTCGGTCGTTCATCACTTCAAACAAAGAAAACTATTAATGAGTAGCATTCAGTGTTACTTGACTAAGATCCGTCCGCTGGATTTTTCCAGGGAGAAAGCCTCTGACACTACTCGTTGGTATATTGATGTCATTGTCTGATGATGCTATAGTTTGTATATATTCTGGTAGATTGATATATTCTCATAACGTTTAACGTTATCTATATAATATATATATATATATATATATATATATATATATATATATATATATATATATATATATATATATATATATATATATATATATATATATATATATATATATCAAAATAAAAAATTGCTTTTCGATGTCTATATATCAACAATTCTTTGTGAACAATTTGACAATTTTCGCGTTGTTTTAATTCTACCTTTTCAAATCACTTAGTTAATTCCCAAAATTTTTCAAATTTATCAATTGTTATTCGGAACAATAGCGAAATTATTAGGAATTTCACCACCGGTAGTGAATAAAACATGAGAAAGCGAGTAATATTCGTATATTTAAAATTAATTAAAGGTCCCTGGTGAAAAACTAATAACCCTGTCCAAAATATTGGACCTTCAAGGAAGTTTCAAGTCTTTATAAATTCTTTCAATTTCCGAAGTGCACCTTTCGGAAGATTTTCTTATCTTAGGCGCGAAATAAATATCCTTGAATACTCTCAAGAGTGTGTAGTACCAGTTCCGTTGTTCCCAAATCAATATCATAAAAACCATCTTCACCTTAGACTTTATTTCGTGAGATCTTTTCATTCATCTCTTGAAAGAACTGTTACTGCTTTTCTTTTTTGTTTTCAGAATCTATGTGGGGTAACTGCACAGAAATTGAGAAATAAGCAGTTTACCCCCTATGCGGAATCAATGAGAGTTGAAAAGGTACCTGAAAAAATTTTCGAGTGGATGGGAGGGCTGGCCTATTCCGTGGTATACAAAAACTGACGGCAGCACATTTTTTAAGATCATGTACATTCTGATTTGAAAATATTGGTAAAAAAATCTTACTTTTCCAAAAATTATTACTTGCTAATATCGAAAACTTTAGTAATATTACAAACTTCTTCAATTGGAGTATAGAAATCTAACTAATATAATTTTTTTTAATTCTTTGAATCCCATTGTTCAAATATACTAGAGCATAGAATAAAGCATCCCTCTAACTCTGTTGTTCAACATATAACTACATCTTATTGATCCTATCATGGGAACTATTTGTTAGTTGTTTGGTATACAAGTACCAGCTCTGGTAAAAAAAGAGAATGGAAAATAAGGAACAAACATTAAGCATTTCAAGTTAAACAATTTAACTTAAACTAATATACTCAATACATATTTACTATAGTGAAAAACAAAACCAAATTCTTTGATGACTAGTCTATATCAACTAAATAAACTAAAAGAAATTTATAATTTCATTACAAACATTATGTCTGAGTCTCTTAGTTTTTGTTGAATTGGATTATTCAAATTATTAAAACCAATAAAATCTTAGTTTAAAAATAAGTTTGTTCAATATGAATGAAGGAATATTACTTCCGAGCTTTCAACAATTTTGATTAAAGAAACTGATGCTGAACCTAGGTATAACTTTCTTCTATTTTATTGTTGAATAAATACACTTAGTTGATAATAACATAGACCCTCATTATCACCAGGTATTTCCATAATCCACTAGTCTATTCGGTTGGAATAAAGAAATATAAGATATGACTCATTATGCTGCCTCTACCTACTCAAATATCCCTCTTGCTTTTCATTTTCTGAATTTTAATATTGCCAATGTAGAGATAAGAATTGGTTGCATTATTATTTTTCAATTAAAATATTTTAAAGAAAATAAATTATGGATTACTCAGATTTTTATACAATATTAGAAAAAAATTGACCAAATATGCAATTTTGTATAACAAGTTTTTGACATACAGTAAGTCTAAATTGGAGATGTGGCTTTATTTTTAAAACACATTTTCACGGACACCATGTACATGTTTAATAAAGGGTTGCAGGTTGCAGGTATATGGTTATATGAACTTTTCGTTAAAAAATGGCTTGAGGGATAACCTCTTCAAAATTTTCGCACGCATTTATTTTCACCCTGTATAATTATCTGAGAGGAAAAGTGAACACGAAATAACAACTTTCGAGAATGATATACAGGATGTTTTAAAAAGACACGGCAATATTTGAGGAGGTGATTGCTGGATTAATTTTATGAAAAAAGTACTCTTTATGTACACACGACACTAACACAACATAAACAGACAAGCTATTGCTAGTGCAATAGCGACAGGGAAACGAATTTTTTCCTCAGGTTTTTTCACTCGTTTATTGAATCATATACAAGATGGTCTGGTTCCCCTGTTACATTTCCTGAGCTCACACTTGTGTTTTTCTCTGACACAGATCAAAATTATAGATATAAGCATTTATTGTAAATTCAATTATTCAAATTTAAATTTTTGTAGATCCTCTCTTTTCAAATATATATATATATATATATATATATATATATATATATATATATATATATATATATATATATATATATATATATATATATATAAATATAGATCCACAAATATTTCGTGAACGATTTACAGGTTGTTAAAGTTGCAGTTATATTTGAATTTTTCGTAAAACGTTCAAGATATTGAGGTGAAACTTTTGGGGTGTCAGAAACTTTCAAAGACGCATAATTTTCAATGTGAAAAATATTCTGAACTCACTATTAGCGCGCATATTTCACGACGCAGGTTATTCTCGAAGAAAAACTAGGACGCAACTGATTTTTCAAGAATAAAAAATATTTTTGAATTTTTATATTATTTTTCAGAAAAACGGTCTTGACATTTTTTGTACGACGAAGTTTTCGAGTAAAAATGTTGAAAAGAATAAGAAAAGAAAGTCCATACATTTCATTGTACGAAACGTAGTATTCGATTAACAGAATCATCGTAGTATATTAATTTTTATCATTAAATATCAAAACAAATGTTTGAAAATCAAAAGTTTAATTCAATGGACAAAACAAAGACTTTTGAGTATCACCAATAACTCTTAAAAATTACAAAAGCTGGGATGCTAGATTTCAATCTACTCCTTATTGATTGGCGAACTTTTTCAAAAACACCAGAATCTGTTCTTATCGAGTTGCACCCAGCAATGATTCTATTTCTGGAGTCCTGAACCTTTGCCATTGAGGTAGTATAAACAAAAGACTTCAAATGACCCCACAGGAAGAAATCCAGAGAGTTTAAGCCTGGGGACCGTGCAGGCCAAAATTGAGGTCCTCCTCGACCAATCCATCGATTTCCATACTCTTGACATTGGAAGTCACGAGCAAGCTGACTAAAATGGTAGGTGCGTCATCGTGCATAAAGCACTTCGTTTGTCTAATTGCCAAAAATGCATCCTCCAAGAATTCTGGAAGCGTGTGTTCCTAAAAGTGGCCCCCGTAAGTCTCCCTGGTAGAAATACTGGTCAAATTTGGCAGTCACCAACATTGCCGATCAAAACATTCAACGAGAATTGTTGTTGAAATCGATTTTCAAATATTCGATGTGGATTTTCTTCACACGACATGTAATTATTATGGAAATTCCTTATGGTATTTCTTGAAAAACTTGCTTCATCAGTGTACAGGATCGGCTTTTTTTTTATATTAGAGATACTCGCGTAAGGAAACTGAATCGTATTATGTCTCGACAACACCGCGAGTACCTGAAAAGGAGAGACGATTAATATTTCGCTTGAAGGCTAGCATATTGTAGTCATGGGGAAATACGTTACGTGGAAGAGAGTTCCAAAGTTGCGCTGTTCTGTGGTAAAAAGGCCTTCTGGTTCTAGGTGTCTTAATTTCAACCACGTAAGGATGGTTGGCATTAGTTTGGCGAGTTGGCCTTGAAACTGAAACGAGCGGAGGAAAAAGCGTAGAAATCTCTTCAGAGCATCTTCCATGAAAATGCCTGTAAAAAAGAGAGAGCTCACACACTTTCCTGCGATGTTCCAGTGGTGGGATGGAATCTGTAAGAGCACAGTCACCGATCGCCTTCTTCTGTATGGAATAGAGGAGTTTCGAGGTGTGTTTAGGGGCAGAACCCCACACGTGGGAACCATACTCTAAAACGGGACGAATTTTAGATTTATAGAGAGTTAGGAGTTGAGTCGGAGTGAAGTATCTTCTGGTACGATACAGAAAACCCAGTTTTTGAGATGCTGACTTAACAGTGTTCACAACATGGTCGTGCCATGACAAATTGTCTCTGATGGTTACCCCAAGCATTGTTATGGAGGAAGTGAGTGAGATAGTCTCGTTGTTCATTACTATATCTGGTACAGTACTGTTAATCTTTCTAGAAAACAAACAAGCTTGACTTTTGCTAGCATTAAACTCCACCATTTTTGCACAGCCCCAATCGAGAATTGCTTTCAAGTCACTATTACTTTTAGCACACTGTTGCAGACGTATTTCGTCTGTAAATTGGGATGATAGAGGTCGTCTCGACCAGAAGGATGCGTGGAGTGTACTGTCGTCCACAAACCTGTGGATCTTACAACAGTAAGCAAGCCGTTTATATGAAGTAGAAACAGGGTTGGTGCTAGAATCGAGCTCTGATGCACACCAGCATTAATGGCAAGTGTGTCAGATGTAACTCCATCCAAGACCACACTGAGATATCTATCTGAAAGAAAGCTTGAAATCCATAGGCATAGGTGTTGGGATAAGCCATATGAGGACAGCTTGCCTAACAGACTCCTATGCCAGACCAGGTCGAAAGCTTTCGAAATATCGAGAGCCACAGCCAAAGACTCCCCAAATTTTCTATAGATCTCTTCCACATGTGAAATATTGGATATTGGTATATGCAACTTATGAAAAAGCCATTGACAATATGCAATACGGGCAGGAAAATCGTTAAGAAGAAGTGCTTGTACGCGTTGTAGGTGGAATAAATACAACAAATTTTCATGAAGAATTTCCGAACAGCTGACACCTAAAGAGTCAGCCATTTTTCTGGTGGAGGTACCAGAATCGTCTTGAATTATTGCAGAATCTCATTTTCCACTTCTACCGTTCTTTCTTCCCTTGGCCTTCCTGCTCCTTCATATCGTCTTAAAGTGCCGTTTTCATATAGGCGTCGATGAATTATTTCAAAAGTTTTTCTATCGGAAGCAATACGGTTTGGAAATCTTTCAATGTACAACCGCCAAGCTTCTAAAGCATTTCAATAGATTCGATATTATTAAAAAACAGACATTCAAATGACACTGGCGTAAATCATTTTTGAATGACTAAGCATAGAACAGCTATTATCAATGGAATCGCAAGGATTTTATTCAACATTGTTTTACTCAAAAACTGGGCGTCGTACAAAAAGAATGTCAAAACCGTTTTTCTTGAAAAAAATTGGAAAATTCAAAAATATTTTTTATTTTTGAAAAAATGAATAGCGCCCTAATTTTTCTTTGAGAATAACCTGCGGTTTGAGAATCGTATTGAAAATTATGCGACTTTGAAATTTTCGACTCCCCCAAAATGTTACCTCAATATCTAAAGCGGTTCACGGAAAATTCAAATTTAACTGCATCTTTCGAATCAACGATAACGAATGATTAAGGACCTATGTTTGTATGAACTTTTTTCATTAAATTACTTCTGCAATAACCCCCTTAAATATTGCCGTCTTTTTTAAACATCCTGTATAAATGTATTTTTGGTGTAATCCTATCTCTCTTAAATTAGGAAGGTTATTTTTTTCACTAATACAAACATTTTTTTTTCATTCCAACGATTCTCATTTTCGTCTTGAATTTTGTACCTTTTCATGAGTTCATTGAGCAATCTTCATATCTGACCGCATAGGCAATTTCAATGTTCGAAGTTTCCATAATTCCTATAATCCATTGATGACTACTTTAGTTAATGGTCTAATGGGGTACCTACATATTTTATGGTAATTTCTGCACTGATCCTTTGCTTAATACCTTAAATTCAGAGAGAAACTAGCAAGATAACAATTAAAATATACATTATAAGTTCTGAATCCTTTTTCTAAACGAAACGACGATTATGGAAATACCTGGTGGTAATGGGGTCTATACAAATATCAACAAAGGAAGTGATGTTTAGATTTCCAAATAGTAATTTGGGAATTTCCAGAAATGATTTATGTACTTTAAATGTTTAACAACCAAATTAAAAATACTGAGCTAATTCAGTGAAATCTATCAACGTAAAAAGGAAAACCTGTGTATTTTCATATTCAAAAAAAATGAATTGAAAAAATTATACCATGACCTCAGAATTAGTATTTTCAATCAAAACTGTATAGTATTTGAAAGTATCATCATCATGTTCAACATCGGAAAATATCCTGAATTTCTTCCTAAACTTTTGGTTTTCACAATTTGAACAATTCAATTAAAAATAACTTCTCGTGAATCACGTAGAAAGAGAAAACTATTTAGAAACTTATAGAATGAAATTATAAATTTCAATTAGTTTATTTCAATTTCTTTGAGAAAAAATATACCAGGTGCGCGAAAGTCGCATTCGTAATTCCTTATTCATACATTTTCGGTTTTTAGCAAAAACGGTTCCACATATCGATTTTTGTTTTTTAATACCTAACTGTTTATGGAATTGAGGAGTTTACCCCTTACCCACAGTCACCCTCGCTTTTTATTCTAAAATGGCAACCCCCGTCTCGATATTGCTATTTTTAAAGCTCCTTGATGATTCTAGATAACTGTGCAACAAAAACGATTGCTCTCTTAAATATAGGGTGTTAAAATACCCATTATTCTCGTCACAACGCCTAATCATTTCTATGTTTCCTGGTGGGGGGTTGGAAACTCAGTTCGCGATTAATTTAAAACACAATTACGAATGGTCAAACATGAGATCAAGACCTTTTTCGCTATAACATTGATATTTTAACAGCATGTATTGAGAGAGTAATTGTTTTTTCTGGAATTTTTTGCACAGTTATCTAGAAGCTTCATAAACTTAAAAAAGCAATTACAAAATGGGGGTTGCCATTTAAAAATAAAAAGTAAGGGTGGCTGGGGGTTAGGGAGTTGGGCTTGAGCTCCTCAATTTATCATAAAAAGTTAGGTATTAAAATCAGAAATCGATATGTGCGAGTGTTTTTGCCAAAAACCGACAATCAATGAATAATGAACTATATTAAGGACTTAGCTGAGCGGATCAGATGAAGACAGATAGATAGATTTAGCTATTTTTTGTTTCAAAATGTTCGTTTTCAGTCAGACAGACATGGGTTTCTAGATAAAGAAAAAATGGAAATAGTCCAATAACCAATGTACCATTCCCTAAATTATTTATAGAAAACAAAAAATATGATTCTAAAGGAGAAAAATGCTAAGAAAGTTTTTCCAGATGATTGACGTCCTTTATACAGGAGGTGATTGATTGATGAAGTCATATCTTGAAAAAAGTTCACATAAACATAGGTCCTCAAATACTTCGTTACTGATTTACAGGATGTTAAAGTTGATTCGAAAGATGCAGTTAAATTTGAATTTTTGTAAACCGCCTGAGATATCGTGGTAAAATTTTGATGATGTCGAAAACTTTCGAAGACGCATAATTTTCAATAAGAAACAATATTTTGGATTAACCAGTGGCGCGCTTATAGGTACAACGCAGGTTATTCCCAAAAAAAACTAGGACGCCACTGATTTTTCTCAATAAAAGCTCTCTTTTTGAGTAGAAAAATGCACACCTCCCCCGTAAGTCTTCCTGGTAGAAATACTGCTCTACCATACTTACTTCCCTTGGCCTTCCTATTCCTGCATATCGTTTTAATGTACCTTTTTCATATAGGCGTCGAAGAATGCTTTCAAAAGTTTTTCTTTCGGGAACAAGACGGTTTGAAAATCTTTCAATGTACGGGGTGGGCAAATATATATGCAATAATAGACTACAAGTGTTATATATTTTTTAAAAGGAAAAAAATTACTGCATCCAATAGGGATAAAATTTCCTATGTTTCGTATTTAAAAAAAGCATGTTTACATTATAACTCGAAAACCGTTGACCTAAAAAAAAATTTTTACACGGCACTGTATTTTACTCGAAAAGGTGCCTCGAGAATGTCAAACTTATTTTTATGTAACTTTAACGATGATCTCTAGAAAACTCTTCAATATTTTTTTCACTCGAAATCTGGGCGTCCTACGAAAAAATTTCCAGAGCGTTTTTCATGAAAAATAATTGGAAAAATCAAAAATATCTTTAATTTTTGAAAAAAATTAGCGTTCTAGTTTTTTTTTGAAAATAACCTGCGTTGTGCCCATACGCGCCACTGGTTAGTCAAAAATAATGCTTCGTATCAGAAATTATGCGTCTTTGAAAGTTTTCTCAAGTGATTTACAAAAAATTCAAATTTAACAGCATCTTTCGATTAAAGTTTTTGGGAACCTATGTTTATATGAACTTTTTTCATGAAATGACTTCAGCATTAATCTCCTTAAATATAGCCGTATCTTTTTTAGAAACCTTGTATATTAAAACTCCAGAACTCGTAAAATTGAAAGAAGCGGCTTTTCGATAGAAAAATCATTTATTTTCTTCTATCAAGAAAGATGACTATTCACCCATTTGCTTTCTTAGAAAGAGACAGACTAACGGCTTTTCTATAAAAGGTACCTGCAAGCCGTACGAGGTATCATTCACAGTCCTTCTGCCAGATAGTCACTACAGTCAAAAGTTGAGGCTAGTTAATCCAGTCTTCGTGTTTGATAGTTGAACTTTCAGCTTTTGAAAACTCCGCTTCAGTTTAGTGTTCATTAACTCAGTGTTACTTCGAAATTCACTTGAAACAAAATGAATAACGAAAAACAACAGGCTGAAGAAATAGAGGTACTTAAATCCATATACCAAAAACAATGGGTTAAAGGATTTGGAAGTTGCGCTCATCGTATGGAATTTAGTCCGAATCTCAAGATATATTTTGAACTGAATCCGGAATATCCTTCTGACGGTCCTCCTACATACGAGTTGTTTGCTCCAGAATTAACCAAAGAACAGAAGAATAAAATTCATAAGGAATTCAAAATTATATATGAGTAAGTACTTTCTATACTTTCATTGAAATCAACTTAATGATGGTATTTTGTAATTTTCACCTACTTCAATTAATTGTTTCCTTTTATTGTATTGATTTAAAACATGAAAAGTATAATTTCACATAAGGAAAATAATCCGTTTCGCTGTTTGTTTAAACTACGTCAGTTTCTAAACGCGTTCAGCATTTATAATTTTCTAAGAATTCTGTTTTAATTCAATTGTATATTTTTAATTTCTTCAGGAAAAATATAGGAACTTCGATATTATTCCAATGGATAGAAAAATTGAAGGAAATTGCCTGTACCAAAGGGCAGAAAAACAAACAATTTAAAGATACCAGAAAATCGAACAAGATCACTTCGCCAAAAGAAGATTCAAAAGTTGATTTGAGAAAAAAAATTTCCAAAGAAATTGTACATGGTCCAATAATTGAAGATCGTAAAAGTGTATTTCAAGGTCATGCGTGCGCTATTCATTCAGAAGCAGAAGCTAGGTAAGATTACTAATCTTATTTTTACATAGAATTGTTTTTTTCTTCATTTAATTTTGGTTTTCATTATGAGTGGCAAAATTTGATTCCTCTAGTTCTGCATTTGTCCATATTTTATATATCTAGAGTAACTTCTTATTTTGATTGAATCCCTGAACCTCACATTTCTTGTTCAAATTATATTCAAAAACATTCATTTCCATTCTGTGAAAAAGTTATTTTAGCTGTTTTCGAAATTTCATAATATAATAGAAAATCATGTCTTGCTAAAGTTAGATACTCAAGATTATTTTCAATTTCTACATTAGGGTGCTTCATAATTGGGAAAAATTTTTTTTCTTCATGTCCCACCTGAAAATCTTGAAACTTATAGAGAAAGCAAATTTTTGAACATAATGCGAGCCCTTAATTATAATTTTAACCCACTGCTAATCGTTTTTGAATTTTATCCATTCAAATAACATTAATAAATGCCTTTTTATACGTTTTTCGTTCCGCTCACCCAGAAAAAAAATATATTTTGACGGATGGATTCTTGTTAGAGGTATGATTTGCTACAAAAAAGCCTATTGTGTCGAGTTTGTAACTCTGACAGGTTCGGCGAAAAATGTCTTTTGAGCTGAATTTTCGTAAAAAAATAAGAAGAAATATGTACATGATAAATTTATAGGGGGGCTTACGCCCTACAATTTTGTCATTAGATATATTCTCGTAGCTTAAAACATAAAATTAACGATAAAATATATTATTGACGTCAGTAACAAAACAACTAATTTTCTGAATCTAGGTTGAGAAATTTGTTTTTCATTGTATTTTTTGAAATTTCATCGCAGCAAAAATTTTTAAAATCAGTAATTTTACAGCTATTACTACTTTTAGGAGTTCATAATATCTTCTATCTTCGATAGTTGAGCAGATAAATACGATTTACTGCAATTTTTACGAAAATTCAGCTCAAAAGATTTACAAACTCGACACAATGGGCCTTTTTGTAGCAAAAATTTTCTTTCTCTATAAGTTTCAAGATTTTCAGGTGGGACATGAAGAAAAAATTTTTCCCAATTATGAAGCACCCTATTTACATTTATCTATTCAAATTTGAGTATGCAAATGAAGAAATATTTTCACTTTCTACAAACATATATTTTTGTCCACTTAATTTTTGATTTGGAATTTTTCTTCTTGTAACAGGAAATATTCAATTCTTCAATTTTTATTCTACACACAACCAAATTTATATGGAATCACCAGATATTTTAAATATTACCTTGGGGATTTTGGAAATTTCGAAAGATGCTTTGGATTAGGTTTTCGACCTTCTCTGGGGCGATATTCTGCCATTCCTCTGTGACGGCTTGGATGAGCTGTTGTTAATAAAAGTTCAATAAGATTTGGGTCTGGAGAGCAAGCTGGCCAGTCCAAAATAACGATTCCCTCTGTTTCAAGATAATGTCGCGCGAGGTTGCTGGTATGCAGAAGAGCATTATCTTGCAAAAAATGAAATTCTTACCGTGGACACCTCGGCAGAGTCGCACTATGAGCTCCAGCGCTAGGTCCATGTAATTTCTAGCCGTTACACTCGTAGGAAACGAAATCAAATTTGTTTTGCCTACCAGCATAATGCGACCCCAAAACAGCTTTTTGTTGTCTGGTTAGCTCTGGAACTTTTGATGGCCTTCTGCTGTATGAACCCTTTGAACGAAGTCTTTGACGTATCGTTTCGAAGAATACACTGATGCCTGTTGCTTCCAGAAATTGCCTTTGGAGTATGGGGTGCGACGCACTAGGGTCTCTTCTTGCAATTTGGCACAAAAAGCGGTCTTGTTCTTCAGAAGTGATCTTTCTATGACTTCTTTGGGCCTATTTTGCAGAGATTGTAGCTCCACGTATCGGGCGTAGGTTTATCACCCATTTTGGCCGCTATATCCCTCTGTGTCACTTCTTCAACGAGCGCAATTATTCGACCCCTCTACACATCGGATAATCCAACTTAAGGCATTTTCAATTATGATCATAGGCTTTTTAAATTTTGAAATTCACAGTTTCAAATCTCAGTGAATACATTTCTTATCATACTATCCAGTTTTTTATGAGATGAAAGAAGTATTCATGACATGTTGCAATGACTTGCCTTCGGAAAACTATGTCCCAAAACCCCCCTGAACACTGCTTTATATACCAAAAAATCTCTTAAAAGTGAAAATAGTTTTTATGTATCTTCAAAAACGAATAAATCGATGAATTTCGATTAAAAAAATTTATACACTTTTCGCATTGACTTTTTGTAATTATCTTGTAACAATTTTTGTTTTCAGATACTTTCTGGATCATCTTCTGGAAAATAAGAAGATCTCTCAGGCCAAACATAATATTTATGCTTATAGGACAACAAAGAATTCTATTTTATTACAGGTAAGGGCTAACTACATCAACTTTATTGATATTACTATAGCAACTTATATGAGTATATTTTATATTCTGAGTGTGATGCTATTCTAAAATTGATTTTTCTTCACAGGACTGCAATGATGATGGTGAAAATCACGCTAGCAAAAGACTTCTTCATTTATTGCAATTACTGAAATTGGAAAATGTCATGGTTGTTGTAACTAGATGGTAAGCATCCATATTCACTTAATATTATTATTAATAATTATTGTTGAATAATATTGTAGTACTGAAAGGCGTCCAAGATTTAATTTTAATATCTTTATCATAATTCATTCTGATTTTTGTTGATTAAAGGAGTGTCATTGAATTATTAAAAAGTATTATTACCCAAAAAATTATATAACGATGCCCTTAAATATTTACTCAATATTATTCAATTATGATAAATGAATAGGTTGAAGTTTTTAAAGAAAGTATAGACAAAAATTCAATAGTGAACTATTATTTTAATTGTAAATTATAAAAATATGTTCTAATTACTGAAGGATGTGTTCCTTATTGTTATTGCTTAACACTGATAATTTTAGGAATTAATTCATACATTAATGTATTTGTTTTAGGTATGGAGGAATTCATCTTGGTCCAGATAGATTCAAACATATAGTAAATGCAGCTAGGCAGGCTCTCGATGATGGTGGTTTCATCAGATAATATATATTTTAGTGTAATTTCATTGAATTTTTGTAGATAGATTTTTAATTAAGGATGAATTTTAGTAGAAAGTAGTTAAAGAAATTGCAAAATAAATACCAATTGTATTATAGGTAAATGATATGCTCTTGCTATTTCCTTCTTTTCCAAATTGCGTCTCACATCTGATACTGATGCTATGAAAATAAATGTTCAGTTATCTTAATTGATTGATGGATTTTTGTAAATGAAGTTCCGAGTATGAGAATGTATTGTGATAGAAAATGTAATTTTGTAAATGTAATTTTAAGTGAATTTGTATCAAGGTAGAAAATAAAACTGTTAATTATGTAATGTTTTTTTGACAGATACAAATACTTGTCCAATATTTACATCAATTCATGTCAATTTTATTATTTAGCGAAATTTTAAAATTTCTGAAAGTATTGAAAAAACAAGTATTTTTGATGAATCGTTTGTCCTTACAAGATTCACACAACATAAAACGTTAGGAAAAAGTGCATATCGCGATTGCTTAGAAACACTTACCTAGATAACTTGGATAGTGATACATAGTCCGAAGCCTTATTGACAGAGAAAAAAGCTAGACAAACTGTAGGTATCAGAAAAACCATGCAGTTTCATTTTCAGAGTAACGTGCAATAACTGTTGTTGTTCAGAATATACAGGGTGGATCACCCTGTATATAGTTAGTTTAGTGTAGTGATCCCTGGGTTGTGTTTTGCACTAGAATGAACTAATGTACTGAACTTTATAGTTCAGTACAAAAATCTAAGTCAATGTAGGTATTTTGGTTTTTCATGTTCAATCGTATAGGTTCATATAGATTTATTTTTTATCTTAATTTAATTTAGTTGAATTTTGTCAATAGAATTCTTGATTGAGGTTGTATTATGAAAGTCGTTTGTGCAAAGAACATTTATATACTTATTCAGTGGGGGGCATGCACTTTGAGGGTCTGGAACCCTCTTTTCCTAGAATTGCATAAACCAAAGATAATTTATATGCGTTTTTACGTGTTCTGAACTAATATGACAAGATAATAAATGAATTATTCTGATATAACACATACGCACATAGTAGACGTGTGAAATCGAAACAACATATAATTTTTCGCTGACAAGCTCAGACAAACAACTAGAAAGGGTTTTACTCATTTTCTATATTCCGTAGTCTATGGAGTCAATGAGAAATATAAAAAATGATAATAGGCCCAATTATATATCAATAGAATTTCTATATATAATTGGGTCTATTTCCAATTTTTTCATTTCTCATTGACTCCATAGACTACGGAATATAGAAAATGAGTAAAACCCTTTCTATTTGTTTATGTCTGAGCTTATGTCAGCGAAAAATTATATGTTGTTTCGATTTCACAGGTCTGCTATGTGCGTATGTGCCATATCAGAATAATTAATTCATTATGTTGTCGTATTAGTGCAGAACACTGTGTTTTTCACCCAAAATACATTCTTTTGTGAGGTAACACTACGATGAACTGGGTTCTTCATCTAGTGTACTATATATAACTTATCTTTGGTAATACCAATTCATTTAGTAGTACTATGTCCGGAAACGGTGAGGAAGACACTCTTCATTCCTTCAATTTTCAGAATAAAGAATTTCTATCGATTAAATGAGGACTTAAAAGCCAAAATTACATTCAGTTTTAATAATTACATTTCAGTTATAATACTGGTCAAATGACTGGGCGAAAAGGAACACAGCTTTTTCTTCGCATCTTAACCTTAATGTAGAATGTCAAATAAAGTTAACCTATAAAAAGAAAAACAGATGTAAATAAACAGAAATTGAATAAAAATTCGAAATTCCTTTGCTGAATCAATCTTCAGAACAATGGATAATATCAATTTAGAAGAGCTGGACCTTTATGAAATATTAGAAATAGAAGTTACCTGTACGAGTAATGATGTGAGTATTTCATTATAACTTAGCTCCTTGAAGTATCGTAATTCCTCTTTTAGATTAAGAAAGCGTACAGAAAAAAAGCCCTGCAGTGTCATCCTGATAAAAATCCAGATAACCCCGATGCTGCTAAAGAGTTTCATAGACTCTCAAAAATCTTGGAAATATTAACTGATGAATCAGCTAGAAAAGCGTATGACCGAGTTTTAAAAGGCCGTAAAGAAGCTGCTCTTAGGCATAAAGAGTTAGATAGCAAACGTAGAAAATTGAAAGAAGACCTAGAAAATAGAGAGCGGCTTGCTTCAGGACAGGGGATTCATTCAAAAACCCCAGATCAACAGTTGAAAGTGAGTAAATGCTTAAATAAAGTACCAAATATATGTATTTAATGTTATTACCAATTAAATTCAATTAAAATTTGAAGTTTAATATTATTGGTGTAAGTTTCTATTTTAAAGTTCTTCTTCAGGCTGAAATTGAAAGACTTCGCAAGGAAGGATCAAAAGCAGTTCAGGAAGAAGTTCAGTTCGTTTTGAATAAACTGAAAGAAGATCGAAACAAACAAGCAGATAATTGGGATAGTTCTAAATACAGAATCAAATTGAAATGGAAAGCAGCTAAAAATGATGTCACAAATGGTGGTTACACAAAAGAAATGCTTAATCAGTTCTTATCAAAAGTATGAAATTGTTATAGGGGTTTTTAGTTTTGTCATTAGAAAATTCTGTTTCAGTATGGTGACATTATAGCCTTGGTTATGTCGCCCAATAAGAATGGCAGTGCTCTAGTTGAATTCAAAACAAGATCTGCTGCAGTGAGTATAAAAAGTTTTGATATACTACTATAGTGATCAAAAAGTAATAAACTTTTCAAATTAAAACTCCTAGTTGCATCCAAATCGAAAAATTTTTATTATGTTGGCATAACTTTTAAGCCAATGTCATCAATGTGTCAAATTTCATTTCTGGAGCAGGAATACCAATTGGTAGTGAAATACACGTTACAGTGTTACCCACTAAAAGATCATTCTTCAGTTATTGAAAATTCAGCAGTAAATTTGCATTCAATTTTGTTTTTAAAATATTTTTCTGATTCTTCAAACGTTGAGAAACAGCGTTTGATGATAATATTGTTTCATGCAAACCTTTTTGATCGGTTTAAAGCATTCAAAGAAGTGAGTGAAAGCGATGATGAGAATTTGCGCTTTGGTTGCCCTTCAAAAGCGAAGAATGAAAAAAACCACCTCAAGAAGATCAAATGACAAATCGTTGGTTGTCAATTGAAGATCTTGTACATATCACAAAAATTCAACAGGCCGATTCAATTGATTTTAAAAGGCCATTTGACCTCATCACGTTTGGTGTCTAAACATTTCAATTTGTTTAAATCAGATAGTTGTGTCATTGGCTACAAAAACATCATAAAACCCATTATTAGGAAATATGACGTGGATCTGCTCATGCTACTCAGAAACAGTTGATAAATCAAGTAAATATTGAACCGAAGGTGAGCACTGCTCATGGAAGGTGTTATTTTTGAGACGATTTTCCATTACAAATATAGGACCGCAAACACTTCGTTTTCGAGCTATGGGTGTTCAAGTTAAAGAAAAAAAATCGTCTTCCTTAAAAGACGATTTTTTTTCTCTTTATTTTCGATTTAATTTCGTTGAAATTGAGCGACAGAGGACTTGACGCCCATACTTTTATCAGTTGCGTTACATAGATAGTGAAAAGTTATTATTAATTAAATTAAATCTATAGTTTCAATATTGACACCAACTTAAAAGTTAAATGTTAATTTCGTGGTGATTGTTGATATTTCAGTTTGAATATTTTGCAGGAAATGGCAATTGATTTAGAACAGGGACTTTCGGCCAATCCTCTTAAATTAGAATGGGTAAATGGCCCTCCACCATCAAATTCTTTATCTAAAGGAACTTTATTGAAAGACACTGATTTTGAAAGTGTAACTCTAATGAAGATGAGACAAGCTGAAGAAAGGAAGCGTTTGATAGCTCAGATGATGGCAGAAGATGAGGAAAGTTGAGGCAGTCAAAATTAACATAGTTTAAGGGATTCCATCTTTTTCATGCAGCACCATAGGAAGTTTAAACCTAATTCTAAGTTGTATTATATTTACCTACTGTTTTATTTTTGTGAATAAATGTATTTATAAAAGATACTAGCTAACCTGATAGATCTATCGAAGTTTCAATAAATTCACAAATTTTCCTCCATATCTATTTTTACCACATACTAAATAAACACACCACAATAGAATCAAAAAATATATGGCATAAGCATTTTACAATAATTATGACTAACAGTTTATGCGAATTTTGCAACTACTTTTGTAATTGTCCGGATTTTTTTCTATCTAAATGTTTCTACAATATTAAAGAACATAACAAAGAATCGACCAATATGTCATTCATATATATTCAGTTAAAATCGAAATATAAGTATAAAGTATGTTAAGTTCTTTTTTCATAAACAATGGCCGGTAATCCTGCTGTTTACGTTGAAACCCATCCAGAACCGAGTCGACGGGAAATGTTTCCCGAACGGTTTAAATTCCTGCCAGTTTTACCAGACCCTTTTACCAGGTGGATTTTTTCAACTTCAGTAATTTTTGAGTTATTCAATATCTCGATTATTACGTTACGTAAAAAGTACTTTTACATTGTTCAGCCACTTTTATGAAGTGATTGCAGTGGTTGAGCCGAATTTTTTTTCTATTTGGCTTCACATACACATAAAAGTGCAATTTAAATTTTTGTCATATTCTGCACTCAGATTGTAAGAAAATTTATACCAAACAAGGGAAAATGTTTTTCCTCAACCTTATCCTGAACTTACTGAAATGGGAGGTCAGATTCGAATGTCATAAATGTTTTGGAAATTCTTTAGATTTTGAAAACATCTTGTGCTATACCACACTACCCTGTCTGAAAGAAGTTAAAATATGTATCTGTTAACTTAGATAATCAAGCGCGGGTTCCTGAGCCCACTTATTAGGAGTTTTTTGCTGTCGGTTTCACGTCAATAGTATTATACATTATACAGGGTGCTTCAACGAAAACGAAACAGAGGCTATATCTACCAAGATATTCATTTCTGATCAGAACGCAAAAACAGGTCAATTTTTGTTTCAAGGGGGACATCTTTTGGGGTACAAAAATTGCCTGAAATATCAACCCCCTAAGCGGGGGTTGCAATCCTTGAACATTTTGAATAGGGAAGATGGGTCGAGTGATGACTCAAAAGAAAGGTGGTATCTTTGTCTACATCGCCTTGAACGAATTTCCATTTTTAATTGAAAACTGTAAAAGATACAGGGTGAGCAACTGAAAGATAGGGAAGACTATTTCCCAGAGACTATTCAAGTTTGAGTGAGGTAAAATGGAACAGATCCATGCTGATCAATGGCAGTCATCATCAAGTACCATCCTTATCTCGAATTTCAACCTCTGGAGCAGGGATGACAACCCTTGAAAATTTGGAAGAGGGTAGATGGGTCGAGTGATAACTCGAAAGAAAGGTATTATCGTAGTCTACATTCCCGTCAGAAGCTCAATTTTCATTTTTATTGAAAACTGTAGAAGATACTGAGTGAGCAACTGAAAATCAAGGGTGGTCACCCTACTCTAGGGGTTGAAATTCGAGATGAGGATGGTACTTTATCATGACTGCCATTGATCAGCATGGATCTGTTCCATTTTACTTCACTGAAATTTGAATAGTCTCAGGGAAATAGTCTTTCCTATCTTTCAGTTGCTCACCCTGTATCTTTTACAGTTTTCAATTAAAAATGGAAATTCGTTCAAGGCGATGTAGACAAAGATACCACCTTTCTTTTGAGTCATCACCCGACCCATCTTCCCTATTCAAAATGTTCAAGGATTGCAACCCCCGCTTAGGGGGTTGATATTTCAGGCAATTTTTGTACCCCTAAAGATGTCCCCCTTGAAACAAAAATTGACCTATTTTTGCGCTTTGATCAGAAATGAACATCTTGGTAGAGATAGCCTCTGTTTAGTTTTCGTTGAAGCACCCAGTATAATAGTATGGTACAATTCGAATACTTTCGGTAAAAATCTGTTTGACTCGGTACTGGATACGCGTAAGTGGTCAGCGTAAACAGCAGGATTACCTTCTATTACTTGAGTATCCACCTCTTATGAATACAATTAAGAAGGCTACAAAATTGAATTTAAGTTATATAGGTGTTGACTCAGAAATTTTTCGATCACTCAAAGATTTCGCTGAGTTGCTCATTTGTTTAAATCATCCATAATTGATGGTATCGGCATTGTAGAAATCGTGCTTATCAAATCAAATCAAATCAAATGCAATTTAAACATAAATTTTGTAAGGCTTACGCCCGTGTGCAGAAAATTATCTCTGTTCATCTATACATTTCTATATATTTACTACACAATGACTTAATAAACTGACAATCTTTCAATACGAGCAAGCAGGTGTGTGTAACACTCCAGAACATCTGAAATTCTAAAAAATACTGTTGTTTATGGATCGCTTTTTCGACAGATAAAAGATAAAGTATCAAAAGAAATCGACGCGAATAAACAATATTCCTGCAAAAGTCTTAATTGTAATTATGAAGACGATGTATTGTTAGAACACTTCGTGGCGAACATCACTCTGACTGGTCTAGATAAGAGCTGCTAAATTAAAATGAGCATGGAAAAGATTTATGAAAAACGATTGATGACACGGTTTCAGCATCTTCTGTATGTAAGGACGCCAGCTTCCGTGGAAATAGCAAGAGAAGCTGTCATTCAAAGCTTAGGGCGTTCCGTACCAAAACGAGCTGCAGCACTCCAAGTGAGTAGTCGAACTGTTCGCAGAATTTTACACCAAGACCTCCGCTTTCACCAAATAAAACAAATATTTCCTCTTCCTGGTAAATGGTACTATAAGGGTTTTGTAGGGGTTTATGCTAAGTTTCTCTACTTCACACCACCCCTGAATTGCATACATAGCCTCCTGAAGTCTGTCGGAAACATCGCTATCATCTCCGACAGCCAGAATGACTATATCATCAGCGTACGCTTGTACATAAACATCCATTGCGCTAATTATTGCCAGAAGGTCATCAACTAGCAGGGACCATAACGGTGGCGATAGTACTGCTCCCTGCCAACCACAAAAGTGACCACTAGTCACAGACTAGTGTTGATAACTCTGACAGCTTGTTACTAATCCATTCCGCAATAATATTTGGTACTCCTCTGGCTCTCTCATCCCCACACAGCGAGCCAGTGGGAGCCGCATAGATTTATTATAATAACGAGTAATTTTTGTTTTATCTGTTCTGCTCTGGGTTTTGATCATACTGTAAAACAATAATTTAATTTTGAAGATTATACAAAATGTACTGAAAATTTGCTAGATGATTTAAAAATATACTTTTATTCTAAAAATGTACTAAATTTAGTACAATTCTACTGCACTGCTACCGGTTTTCGGAACTTGGTGAGTTTATACTGACGTCGGCGTACGCATCACCACCTCCCACTCTGTCTTGACCATGCGCGTTACTAACGGTGATCATCATTGCAATTGTAAATATTGATGTTTCTATATTTTTTGAGCAAAAGATTATCTTTATAGATTTGTTTTGAATTCAATGAACTATTTGAATAATTCATATATTACATATATAAATTAATTGCAAGCTCCATTGTGAATAACACACAAAGCGACATAATACTTTTTGATAATGTTACCATTATTTTGAATACTTGAAGGAAAGAAAACAATTTTTTTACAAAAGATTTACTGAATTCATATATCTTCATTGATAATATTTTCAGCAACACATTTACTTAGGCATGGAACATTTATTTATAAATAAACAGAGGTAATATTCATTTTTCACATACGTAACTGGCAGCATACAGCTAGGCTTTCTACAACCCTGTCATCAAAATACACAATAGGTACAAAAATAACATTCAAACAATTCAATACTTATGGAGATCCTTGAACAATATTGACTCTATCCCACTTCAAAAGAATTAATTCAGTGGCTGTTTGGAGTAATTATTCAGCAATGCAATGCTTAGATGTAAAAATAATTATTACTTATATTTAGAATGTTGAATTTGGTTATGTCATGGGGTTGGACCACCATCCTTTTTGGAATCATCCGTCGTACTCAGCTTATTTTCGTCATCACCTAAATAACAGAATTTTCTTATATTAGCTCAACAATGCCTACTTGATATTGCAAGAAAAATTAAAATTATTAGTCTTTAAAACAATTTGAACAAATCTAATTGGTTATGAAATGGAGTTCCTTAATCTATTCATTGAACTGTGAACTAAGATTTTTTCAAGATGTCAGGCAAAGCCAAAATCAGGTGAATATGAACGGTTTGTGATAAAAAACTGCTGTTTGAAAAAACCCAGTAATTTTAATCATTTAAATGGTTGATGCCATCAAGTACCCACCTTTCTCAGATTTGACTTCTTCTTTAACCTCCATGTTACCATCTTTATTCTCATTTCCCTTCTCTAATCGAGGTCGTTTTCTTCCCTTATAACTTCGGTTGTCCCTTCGACCGCCTTCCCCTTCGTCTTCACTGTCCGAGAACTCGTTCTCATGACCTAACCTTTTGTCGAGATCCTTCTGCGGCAATCTTTCATCTTTATCCACCTTGTCCTCGACATCCGACTCGTCGTTAATAGCATCCTCCGGAATAGCCTGTACCTGGACGCCGGGTGCGTGAGGTAACATACGTAAATTTTCGAATAATCGCGTCTTGATTTTTTCCAAATACTCGGGAGTATTCTGGTTGGCCATATTACTGGGACTGATATGTAGTTTGAAATCGGGACCGAAGTATTCGAAATAATCGTTATAGGGTAGCTCGTTGGCGATTTCAACACCTAGAGCGACGGAAGTTTCGTAGGTCCAAGCTCGGGATACGTTTCTGATTGTGTAACCTGAAAATGAAATTTCCTTCAAGTATATCTATAAGAATTTTGTATAATGTTCTTTCTGAATGGTTAAAGCTCAGTTCCAGCTTTCTTCATGATATTCAATGAATGTACAAAGTATATAATCAGGTGAAGAAATTCTTCAGCATCATTGCAATAAATTGAGATTCCAAACATTGTATTCGAATAAGTTTATTAAATACACTAGCAAAACATTTACAGCAGTGAAGTATGGTATCATTCAGAAAAGCAATATGTATTGTATGTACTGTAAACACCTCTCATTTGCAGATGATCTAAGATTTATGTTCCGGTTTCAAGTATTTCCGACTATAAAATTACAGCATGATGTAGAGGTCCTAAGCAATTGGTCAATTGCCACGGTATGGAGTTAAACATCGAAAAGTGCTATTGTCTTCCACCAAATCTAAGAACGTAATTAATTATGATTATCATATTCTTGAAGACTCAGTAAAGTGAGTAGACAAAGCGAAGGATTTGGGTATTTACTTTGACAGTGGTATGACATTTATTCCGCATATAAATCAGGTTGCAGCAAGAGGGCGGCAAATACTGAGTTAAATGAGCTGTACTCTAAAAGACTTGTCTGCCTTAGCTAGTAACACATGGATCAATAAGTCCCGAGAATAACAATGAAAACAACATTTTTTTTGCAAAATTTTTTTTTATTCATCATCATAATCACCTTTTAGTATGATACAATGGTTCCAACGCTTTTCCAATTTTTCAATACCATGTTTATAAATTTATCTTTCGCTTCAAAATAAGCTTCAATTTCAGCGATGACCTCCTCATTTGAGCCAAATCTTTTTCCCTAGAGCATTTTTTTAAGATCAGCAAAGAGCCAGTAGTCACTGGGGGCTAAATCTGGCGAGTACGGGGGGAGGGGAAGCAGATCAAAGCCCAATTCGTTCAATTTTGCCATTGTTTTCAACGACTTGTGGCAGGGTGCATTGTCTTGGTGAAAAGGATTTTTTTTTCTCTGCATGTGCGGTCGTTTTTTTGCGATTTCCTCCTTCAAACGCACCAGTAAGTCAATATAATAATCACTGTTGATCGATTTACCTTTTTCGAGGTAGTCAATGAAAATCACGCCATGCGTATCCCAAAAAACTGACGCCATGACTTTGCTAGCTGACTGCTGCGTTTTCGGACGGCTTTCTCCAGCTGTGCGCCACTCAGATGACTGCCGCTTCGACTCTGGAGTGTAGTGATGTATCCATGTTTCGTCCATGGTCACGTAACGACGCAAGAAATCTTTTTTGTTGTGAGTAAAAAGCGATAAACAGCTTTCTGAATCATCGACTCGTTGCCGTTTTTGTTCCATCGAAAGCAATCGCGGCACCCACTTGGAAAAAACCTTTTTCATGCTCAATTTTTCACGAAGGATAGTAAATACACTTCGATCATTATAATTTTTGTCACTTCACTCACATTTTCCGGTGTAACAGCTTCCACAGGTCTACCCGAGCGTTCCGCGTCATTTGTGTCCGTACGACCACGTTTAAACTCGGTAAAACACCGAAAAATCGTTGCTTTTGATGGACAAGAGTCCGGGTAACATTTTTCAATCCATTGTTTCGTATGCACGGTGTTTTTACCCATTAAAAAACAATGTTTTATCAGAACACGAAACTCGGTTTTTCCATTTTTTTAAACAAACTACAAAACGACTTTACTCTAACCTCGATAACTCAGCTGTTTCTGGTTCGATCGACTTAAAATTTTGACACGTATCAAGCAAAGGTTAGTACTCTAAAAAGACGTGGTTACTGGTTTACTACGAGCGCCATCTCTGGGTTAGTCTCGGGACTTATTGATCTATGAGTTAAGACTGTCTATGTAGCTCTGATTGTCTCTGTTTTACAATTTGGTTCAGTGATTTGATCATCACACTATAGAGTCTATATTACTAATATTGAGAAAATACGACAGTGATTCCTGAGAAACGGCCTACAAACTACATCTGTCTGTGGAAGCATGCTCATATTCAGATATCTTTAAGATTTTGAATATTCCATCTTTGGAAAATCGCAGAAAGATTTCTGACCTAACTTTAATCTTTAGATTGCTATCTGGCCATATTTCATGTCCTGACTGCTGAAAGATCTTGATATAAGGCTGCCTACTAGAGTGACTCGAAGCACAGATCTGTTCTTGCCGTTTCATTCCGCAAATTATGGTCACTTTAGCACTATGACTCGTATGAGATTGACTAATGAATACTCTGCTTTGGGTCTCGAATTCACCGAAATAACAAAGGCTAGATTCGAAGTCATATTGACAAATCTCTTCTGTGAAAATATTTAGAGTGCCTTATTTTCCTTTTCTTGAAATTTTTTTTCTGTATAATTCAAGATAAGGTTGTTATCTATATGATGATACGGTACTATGTAGAATGCGCTGAGTTGTTCATTTTTGTTACACTACGCTAATTTCTTGCATACATAAATATTTTTGTATTGTGAAGACTAAATGGGGGTATCCTTATTAAATAAATAAATAAAATATTGACTTACCACCTCCTCCTACCATCATGAACGGCAAGTTGTACTTTTTCACGAACTCGACGCACTTGCCATGCCCCCTGACGGTCAAATTGAAGCAACCCAGACGATCGCCGGTCAGGGAATCAGCGCCGCACTGGAGCACTACGGCGCTAGGCTGAAATGTCTCCATTACTTTGCTGATGATCGGTACGAATATGCTCTCGTACGACTCGTCGTCCATGCCGTCCCTCAGCGGAATGTTAACTGCGTAATATTTGCCTTTACCTGCGCCAATATCTCTTAGATCACCAGTACCTACATCAGAAAATTCGATGTCATATTTTTCAATTTCAATTTATTTATCTCCTTCAAAAACTTTACAAGGTATGGTGAATAAAAAACAAATAACAATAATAATAATTGATATGCTTAACTATAAGAATATCGGTAAATGACAATTTACAAAATTTACGTTCATAAGTCGGTTTGTATTCAATTTTACGGATCAAAATTATGAGTGAAGTATTCATCCAAATTATAAAAACTAGCTTGGAGCAGTATTCTTTCGATAGTGTTCCTAAAACTATGATCTCCCAGTTTCCTTAAGCTAATTGGGAGTTTGTATAACTTGATCCCGAGGTATTGGTGAGAGTGTTGCGTACTACAACGGTATTTGGGTACTACAAAGTTTTCAGGGCCACTTGTTTTATATTCATGCTGTTCTGAACATTTGCAATGGCTATTTTGGTTTTTATGGATGTAAGTGAAGCAGTCCCGAAGGTAGCACCCTGTCAGGGTTAGTATACTAAGTTCTCGAAAGAGATCCCTGCAGTTAACTGTATTAGGCACTCCCGCCAGGACCCTTACCGCCTTTTTTGCTTTATAAACACTCTTTCGACCTCTCGACTGACGTGGTAAGTCAGTAACGCTTAGCGTTGGCCCCGAAAGTGTTTCATCCTCTTGATAGAGACTGTCACCCCAGGACATGTTGCTCTCGATAGTTAGGCCCAGCACCGTTCCCCCTCTTCCCCCAATTGACCTTTTCGTACTGACTAGGATTTCCTGTGTCTTGTTCTTGTTTAAGGAAAGATTCAATATTGGTGTGTCGTCAGCAAATATGACAGTTTTGTCGGATTGTACACTATACATAAGTCGTCAATGTATATAATGAATAGGATTGGTCCCAAAATCGATCCCTGCGCTACTCCACATGTGATCTCTGTTTTATTCGACCAATTTCTCTTGCAATCGACTACCTGGTATCTTTGCTCTAAGTATGATTTAGGGTTGGACGCTGGATTCCGATGTGTTTCAGCTTTATGAGGAGTTTCTCGTGATCAACGCAGTCGAAGGCCTTACTTAGATCCAAGCACGTTATAATAGTGTCTTCTATATCATCAAAAGCCTCGAACATGAACACTATGATCTTAATTAAAGGTAATGTGGTGGACTTATGTTTCCGGAATCCATACTGATCCTTGTGAAGAAGCGAATATGCCTCCAAAAACTGTACCACAAGGGTATCAAAAATTTTAGAAATGGTTAGGAGGATAGAGATTGGTCTATAGTTTTCGCATATGTTTGGGTTATCTTTTTTGTATAGAGGAAAAACTTTGGCCACTTCCAATTCTTCGGGAAAGTGTCCACATCCAAAGCAGGAATTTACTAGGCGGGGTAGCGGCGCAGCCAAGTACTCAATAGCTCGTTTTAATAGTTGTATGTTTCAGCTGTAGATGTCTTGGGATTCCTAGGTTTTCATCATCCAGACTATCTGTATAATTTCTTGGGCAGTGGTTGGAGCCAGAAATAGGAAAGTGGCCACATCCAAAGCAGGAATTTACTAGGCGGGGTAACGGCGCAGCCAAGTACTCAATAACTCGTTTTAATAGTTGTATGTTCCAGCTGTAGATGTCTTGGGATTCCTAGGTTTTCATCATCGAGACTATCTGTATAATTTCTTGGGCAGTGGTTGGAGCCAGAAATATGGCGTTGGGTGTTTTTATCCGCTTCCTCTTCAGCAGATCAAGAAATTGTTCATCAGTTACATCCACAGCACGTGAGAAATTATTTCCTATTGTTGCAAAAAAAGTGAGTCATCAGCAGTCAGTCTGCATTCATCGTTTCCAAATTTCTTTTTCACCTTTGATTTCGAGTGTATCACTCTCTAAATCGCTCTACTTCTATTCTCAGATTCATTTATACATTTAATATCATCATCTCTCACATTCATCTCTATGGCCTGTTTCTGTCTCTCTAATGAAAGAGAAATCAGAATGCAATTATTTCTACTCAATTCGGATTACAGAATTCAGTATGTTGAATGAAAATTGGACTGACCGCGTACGGCTGATAAGGAATCCCCGTCATTTTGATGTAATTTCGCTGTGTCATATCGAATTTCAGTTTAACATAAAATTTGATTTGTATATCTTCAACATAGGTTGTGTAAAGGGTGTCCCAAATTGATAGATATTGACGACTTCGTCCTGGCATGGAGTTTTATGGTGTGACACAGGCATTTGAACTGAATGTAATAAAAGAACAATTTTGACGCTTTCACAGATCCAAGCAGGCTGAAATTGACAGGGTCAGATAACTAAACCTTCGTATAATTAACACCGAAAGAGTTTTGAACGTTCTACTATAATTAGAATCGTGAGGGGAAGAAACATTTGTATTATTCACGGAACCACATATAAACTAGTGACCTATTCAAAATAAGTACAACTAAAAGCTACATCTTTTGCTTTCAGAACGTCAATCGGTCAAGGAATATTGAAGTAAAATGCAATATTAGATTCATGCTCAGAGTCAATTGTCTTCATTTAATTTTTTCGAAAGTTTCGGAAAAAATGTCAGGTGAAGAAATTCAAAACATCATTGCATGATACTTTTCGAATAACACGATGTATTAGTTTATAAAAACGGTAATCCTGCCGTTTACGCTGACCACTATTCGAATTTTAGCCAGTGTTGCCACAATTTATCACACGTCGGAGATTTGATTACCTACCGTTGAGACTGAAATAGCGAAGAATAAGATATACTATTGACGTGAAACCGATAGCAAAAAACTCCTAATCAGGAGCGTAACTTCTCGGGAGCGGAAGGGGGACATGTGTGACTCGTAATTTTCGCAAGTGGGCTCAGAAACCCGCGCTCGATTATCTAAATAAATTAAATAGATACATATTTTGACTTCTTTCAAACAGGGTGGTGCGGTATAGCACAAGATGTTTTAAAATCTAAAGTTTCTAAAATATTTATATGATATTCGAATCTGATCTCTCATTTCAGTAATTCAATAAGTTCAACATAATGGGTTGAGTCCATAACCTCCGAAAACCAGATTACTTGTAATCCTCAGAGGTGGCAGTTATCATTGCACAGTCTAGGTGAGTGGTTCCGAGTCCACTATAAACTGTTGGTCGATAGAACAAACAAATTCGTGGGTATTTTTTTTGCATAACAAGATGGGGTAAACATTGAGCATCAACATCTGTCAGTATCAAAATAAAAAGAGTAGTAAAATTCTCGATAAAATTCCTTGTATCTGCTCGGAAGATGTCTTCCGAGCAGCGGTTCATCCACTGCAATCTACTCAAAAAAGTGTCTGAACAATGTGAAAATACAGTTTACGTAATTTCAATAATAACTGAGATATTAAATAACTCAAAAATCACTAAACATTAAAAAATCCACCAGGAAAGGGATTTGGCAACACTGGCTGAAATTTAAATCGTTCAGGAACCCTTTCACGTCAACTCGGTACTGAATGTGCGAAGGTGGTCAGCATAAATAGTTGGATTACCATAAAAACCATAAAATCAATAACTTACCAGGGAAGTATTCGCCATATTTGTGGAAGGAAACTGTCATCACTCGGTCTGTTGTATAGAAGGCCTCTTCGACACCATCTCCATGATGCACATCAATATCAATATATAAAACCCTCTGGTGGTATTTGAGCAATTCCAATATACCCAACACTATGTCGTTCACATAACAGAAGCCTGATGCTTCCGATTTTTTTGCATGATGCAATCCACCTCCCCAGTTTATACATATTTCAGAAGCTTGTTTATTTAGTTTTACCGCCGCAGCAACAGAACCTCCTGAAAGTTATTAAATCATTTTAGCTAAATAATTAGAAAAAAGTAATACTTTTTGGTTATTAATTTATGTAGTGGTGACATTTAGAATTCACTGAAAAAATGTATACTTCTAATTTTGGGGCCCAGAATCAAAATCTGAAATCGTTTTGTCCCTTTTGAGAAAAAAAAAAAAAAGAAAAATCGAAATTTTCCTTGAAAGTCCTCTTGTCTATATCATTCAAACTCTATAATTGCTTCATTGAAATGCCTTGTTACTATTACAATGGATAATATGTACACACATGTGCCATTAATTAGTAATTCTACGCTCTAATATACATTAATTTCCTATTAAAATGCTTTTCAATTCGAATATTTATTTTCTAAGACAGTTAGAAGAAGAAGAAAGAGATAGAAGTACTCACTATCTCTCTCGTTCATAACTGAGACCGAAATTCAAATGGGAATGTTTCCAAACATAACCTAACTAACCTTCTAACCTAATTCAATTCAAAATTATGAATTTATATTAGGTTTGAGGTTCGGTTAGGTTAGTTATGTTTGTTTTGAAGAGTTTTCCATCTGAATGTCCCTCTGTTATGGCGGCAGATGGCGAGTACTTCACTATTGTCGGGACCATGTCACGTAGGCCTTGGATTGTATATGTGTGAAATTGTTGCCTAATATTGAGAATTGAGGGGCAATCATATAAATATGTCTAGAAAGACAGTGCGAGATCTCATGGGAAGCACATGTATATTGATAAAGTGTCTGGCGATCTGATTATTCTTAAAAACGCGGAAAGTGAATAAAATAAAATTTCCCGTTCAAATTCATACAGCGCAACGGATTTCGAGACATTTTTCGCTAAAATGTCCGATCCTGCTGGAAAATCATCGCAGAAAAATACCGATGATTCAACGGACGACGATCCGTCATTTAAAAAACCTTCAAACAGAAAACGGAAAAAGAAAGTAATGAAAAAAACCAACAACAAAAAAGTTAATGACAACAAAACTCCCGAAAGAGAAATACCACATCTGGAACTACAAAATAAAATTCAAAACAAAGACGAAATCGAGCATATGGAAACAGAAACAATCAATTCCAAACAAATCGCTTCTACTTCTAAAGGTCGCCATACCCGCCAGGATAACCTCGAGGTCGGATCACAAACAAACACTTATGTCAAAACAAACATAAAGAATTATTCAACAAGAATGCATGAAATAAGTAAAGCAGAATACAAACATCTTTTTTATCTCACAGTAGACGAAAACCTTATAACAGACAGGATTAAGATGGCAGATGAGTGGAACAAAAATTTCCCAAATTCACAGATATCGTAATAAAACGAAATTGGGTTACCTTATCAAATCTAACAATGAGAAAGATAAATTAATGAAAGTGTTGGAAGAAATGAAAACGATAAAATAATTTCAAAATACAAAGAAACTAAACCTTACATTCAAGGAAAACTAAGAGCGGAACCACAACAAACTTTCTCAGTGATAATATCAGGAGTTGAAAAATACATAAAGGATGAAGAAATCAGTCAACACCTCAATGAACTGAACTTGAAGCACAGATTTTGCAGAAGAATCACTTCTAGAGCATTTAGTACACCCACAACTTACATTAGAATAATCACAGGCGAAGCTACAACATCTGAAAAACTTCTCAACGATGGAATGTTCTTCAAAAATAGGCACTACTTGGTATACACAAGTCATCCACCGAACCCACACCTATTCCATGCAATAAATGCTGCCAATTTGATCATATTACAGAAAAATGCAACCAACAAATAAAATGTAACAAATGTCATGGCGCCCACAAAACAACACAATGTAAAACAAATCTACCACCAAAATGCAGTGCTTGTGGATCTGAAGAGCATCCTGCATGGTCAGCCAAATGTCCTAAACACCCCAAAAACCCATCGAAGGTATTCCGAACGTCACCATTAGGCCGCTCAATAAAAAACCAGAGAAATAGAAGATTTACACAAAAAAAACAACAGAATTCATGCTCCTCTCACGATCCATGATGATATAATTAACACATATACTAGAAAGTTGAACAAACCTAAAAACACCAACAGGGAGGAACTTTTGTACAAACTGAAAAGAAGATTCTTGTCATAATATAAAATTGATACCACAGCCGTCTTTTCAGGCAATCGCGTTTATATACTGATGTTTGACGTGGAGGATCCAAACGAACCCTCACCAACAGAACCTGTAGACAATAATATTAACCGGCAAATTCAACTCGAAAATTAAAATCCTCTACAACAACATTAACAGTTATGGACCCAAAAATACCTGATCAATAACTTCATAGAAGATAACAAGATTCAATGTGCAATGTTTGTAGAAGCCAAAATAAAAGAAGATCATAACATCGCATACAGAGATTGGGACGTCATACATCGAGTGGGGCACACAGTTAATAATACACATGGAGGTAGTATAGTACAGTGTCCTCCAAGTTTAAGAATGGGTAAGAACAATTCTCCTACATTGAATAACAATCTCAATGAAACATTACATTTCACAATTCCATTTAAAGAAGATAAACTGCACATATTTTTAATATATATTCATCCATATTCAAAAATTGAGGAAACTATATTCACTAAAGCAGCTCTGTACAAATACTCTATAATAATTGGAGACTTCAACCCCAACCAAATGAAAAATAAACAAATAAATAAGTTTCTCCAAAATGGTACCTTCAAAAATACATTACACCACCAACGTTTTTAATGGACAACAACCGGACAGTACCCCAGATTTATTACTCTACTCCACAAATCTAAAAATAACATCAAAGATTTACAACTTGTGCCAGATCTGGGTTCGGATCACTTGGCGATGCTGATCACATTGGACTTGGATACTCAAACTGAAGAGACCGTATTGAGAAAAACCTTACAATTTAATAAATGCAAGATTAATAAAATAAATGAAGAGATCACTAACTTTATAAATTCCCACAAACATACAAATATGAACGAAGATTACATCACATTATTCAATAACAAACTCTCCAAATCCATTTTAAAATATACACCCACAGCAAAACACCATCCATTTCTCCACGATTTACCACCTTTCATTGTTAATATGATCAAGCAAAAACGAAAAATGTACAGAGAATACAGGCGCTGCCCAAATCCTAATTTTAAAACCAAACTAAATGAATACAATACTAGTATTCACAATATGATCAGGCAGTACAGACTTCATAGATGGACGGAAGCGTGTAAAGCAATCAGAGAAGCCAAAGGGAGAAATTTCTATCGGCAAATAAACAAACTCTCCAAGTACAAAAAATTTCACAAGATACCCACTATTCTAGCAAATAATAGAGAATACAAATCTGATGAAGAAAAGGCGAACATATTTGCAGAACACTTCAAACAGGGATACCAATATGACAAGGACAGAAACTATGATACTGAAACAGAAACAACGGTAGAATCTTGGTATACTGATTGCTTCACCGATGTCCAGAAGGAAAAAGAATCAGTGCAAATTGAGGAAGACACGTATTATGAGATTCTGCATAATACTAAAAACAGTGCTCCAGGGACAGATAACGTTCCATGGAGTATAGTCAAACAATTGAACGAACACATAATGAAGATGTACGAATGGTGTCTGAATAATCAAACCTTCCCAAAAATATGGAAAACTGGTACCATCATTCTAATAGCAAAAACTAATAAAGATCACAAAAAGTTGAAAACTATAGGCCTATAACACTCTTGCCAGTACTAGGAAAGCTACTAGAAAAAATAATTAAAGTAAAACTTGAGGAACACTTCCATTATTCTATTCCCAAATACCAATTTGGTTTCCGAGAAAAAAGCTACAGTTCACCCTCTCACAATTTTCATCTCTAACCTTCAAAATGCACAATTGAACAAAAGGAAAACAGCAGCAGTATGTATGGACACTAATAAAGCATTTGATAGTATGTGGATAAAAGGTTTACTTTACAAAATGTTCAAAAGAGACACTCCATCATATCTTATCCAGATAATAAGATCATATCTTGAGAATAGAAGATTGAAAACAAAATTGGCGACTCAGAATCTGACTTCTTCACTTCCATGCAAGGTACACCTCAAGGATCACCACTCTCTCCTCTTCTATACAACATATATTGCAGTGACATGCCCACAATTCATAATAAAGATCAATATATACTACAATACGCACATGACACTATAGCAATCTCACACGGAAAACATTAAAAGAATGTATGGAAAAACTTCAAAAGCACATTAACAACATCACATCATGGTTCGCAAAGTGGAGATTGAAGGCCAACCCAGAAAAATCACAGCTCATTATATTCAATCACAACATAAATCACCATTCCCCAGTTATTTCAATAAACAAGAAAACAGTGAAACCAACACCATCAATAAAATACCTAGGAATTCAAATTGACAGCAAAGCCAGCCTGAAACTTCATGCAAACACCATAAAAAGAAAATGATCGCTAGAGCTAAACACTTTAGATGTTTGACATACAATAATCAAGGAATTGACATGAAAACAGCAACGGTCATTTACAAATCCATATGTCGACCAATAATAGAGTATGGACATCCCTATATGCGAATTGTAGAGAGTCAGTGATCAAAATTCTGGAGGTTGCTGAAACAACATCCCTGAGAGCAATAACCAAAATGAGGCATCCAAACAACCCATTACACAATCCCCAAATCACCTTTTGTACCAGAGAACCAAGATAGAACCCATAAGAGAGCGCATCAAGAAACTGAATACCAAATTTATACAGAGACTGAGTGAATTGGATGACATAAGAGATCTCCTGCACGACGAACCAGCAGGAAAACCCACTCAGAAAATTTCCAACCTGTACATTACTTCAGAAGCTAAAAAGTTACCAAAATTCCTAAAGTACTAATTATTAGAGATTTTTTTTTTTTTTTTTATTTTTGTAATTATTAATATTTTAGAAATGTATTTCAAACCCATTTGGGCTGAAGGACTTTGGTCGATGGCCTCTTGATATTATTATCAATAAAGAACAGTTATTATTATTATTATTATTATTATGTCTAGAAAATAAACATTCGGATCGAAAAGCATTTTAATAAGAAATTAATGTATATTTGAGCGTAGAATTACTAATTGATGGTACATGTGTGCATATATTATTCATTGTGATAGTAACAAGGACATTTTAATGAAGCAATGATAAGAGTTTGAATAATATAAACAAGAGGACTCTACGAAATTTTGTTTTTGTTTTTTCTTGAACGATAACCTTTTGGGGCAAAACGATTTCAGATTTGGATTCTGGGCCTCAAAATTAGTTAGTAAACATTTTTTCAGCGAATTCTGACTATAGACACTATACCGTATAATTACGGAAGTAGGAGCTACAACGGTATTACAATTTACATAATATCAAAATAGACATTGTTGCAAACTAAAATAAGAAAAAAAACCTAGATTTTATGTATAAATCAATTATGCATTATCCTTATTCTATTTTCTAAGAAATACTTTTTCGTATTAATAGAGAATACCTTTATATCATCACAATCAGTTATAGTTTTGGGAAGTTCATTATAAAGTGATGCAGCTTGATAGGTTTTTTTTTTCCCAATGCTAGTGGCTGTTGGTAATATATGAATATGCTGACTTGACCTAGTTGAATGTTGATGAATATTATAGTTATAAAGAAGGCTAGCGACTTTGTTGTCACTCTGATTGTGTTTTATCTTATAAATAATTTTAACACTTTCTAGTTTTACAATTTCATGTACCATCAAAATTTCTAATTCGTTATATAATAAAGCAGTGCTGTGCAAAGGAGATTTTTGAGAAAGAACTTTAATTGCTCGATTCTGAGTAGTCTGCAACCTATCCAAATTCGTTTTACATGACTGGCCCCAGAAAGCAGACAGATACACCAGATGAGAATGAATATATGATTCATTGACTAGAAACTCGAAAAGATAAAAGGTCTACTAGAGACAAGAGCGTTCAGTTATTGTGTTCGCATATTGACGAACCAGAACGTCCGAATATTATTTTGTTTGTAATCTGACAACACAGTTCAAAATTCAAATGCATTCGGTAAACAGCTGATCGACTCGTTTTGGGTGCTCCAAAGTCGTCATCATACAGGATACGATTACCGTAAATTGATTAATTCTAAAATAACCAGAAGATAACTTTTATGGGATATAAATTTCAAACTTGACCACAGTTTGACATCTCTTGGATAATTCATTCTCTACAGGGTGACCGTGAATTGCATGTACAATGTTACAACACAGATTCTTCAGCTCGAAATGAGTCGTTTTAGACCAATTTACCTAATATGAAAAGTTTCTTCGTTTGGCCGCTAGAGGTCGCCAAATCCAAAGATTTTTTTTCCTATTCATCAAATGATTCGATCGATAGAAACCATATTTGGGATGCCAAATCGGGTGCGTTATTCACGTTTTTTAGTGATCCACTCAATGACCTTGTCGTTTTATAAGTGTCCCGAAACACTCGAACGTGTTTTTAATCAACCATAATTTTTTAACTGTTTGCGTTTGAGCAAAACTGTTTTAGACATCGAGTAGCTAGGCTAATTATCAAACTTTTGTCTCTTGAGAAATTTTGATATGATGAGCGGTTCAATAACGAAAAACAGTTTTTCAATTTCATGATTTCATTTCTTCAACCACCTAGCAAGTCAAAAATATCACATTTGACCATGTTGGCTCTTGGATTTATTTGTGGTCTGGCAGAATGTCATTTCATTAGGTTTGATAGCCAATTGTTGACAAAAGTGTTCCTTAAGTTCTTAACTAGGTATTTTGATGATTTTTTTATAAGTATTTGGCACGGAGATGTACAGTAACTCTGAAATGGTTGATATGGTTATGGTGTACGGATTTTGTCAAGACAATGGACGTGAAAGCGCGAGAGTATATGCTGAAAGATTTCCAGATCGCATAGTGCCGCACCACTAAACATTTGGAAATCTGGAGAGGCGCCTTCGCGAGAATGGTTGCTTCAAGCCCAGGAATTAGGATCGAGGACGACAACGAACAGTAAGGACGGTAGAACGCGAAGAAAAATTTTGGACATGGTTGAGGAAAACCCACAATTAAGCGCAGTTTCTTTGTCAACATATGTTTTTCGACATACGAGGGAAAAAAAATCTTATCTATATAGTAACCTTTGTTTCCATATGATCTCAAACACGTCTGAAACAAGAATAAATTTATTTGACTATCAGTATTCATTCAATTTCCCTTCAGTTTTCACGATAAATTAATGTAAGTTTTCAGTGTTTCTTGTTGATTTTCGATTCTTTGAATTTATTGTAATGGCTGCTGAACGTCCTGGACGCTATTTGAGTGATCATGAAATGGTAAGAATTGTAACACTTCTAGAGGTGCAAAGCTAACGTTACGTGGCTAACTTGTTGAATGTTAACCAAAACACTATTTCAAGAGCAATTAATCGGTACCACGAAACAGGGGAATAAGGAAGACGGGCCGGACAAGGAAGAAATCGGATAACAACACCAGTTGATGATCGTTGGCTTCGTTTAACTGCATTAAGAGTTCGGCACTGTACGGGTAGAATGCTACAAAATGAACTTGCACTTTCCAGAAATGTGCATATTTGATTGCAAACTGTTAGGAACAGGCTCAGAGAAGACGATATCAGACCAAGGGTGGCTTGTACCGGCCCGCATCTCACCAGAGAGCATCGAGTTGCAAGACTTCAATTTGCGAGGGACATGCAAATTGGGGCATTCCAGAATGGTCAAATGTTCTCTTTTCCGACGAGTCCAGGTTCAGTCTAGTATCAAAAGATAGAAGCATGCCTGTATACAGACGACCTAGGTAACGGTATCAGCAATGCAATATCCGGCAAACCGAAAACTTCGGAGTCTTCCGACTTGACACCATGCGACTTCTTTCTTTGGGGTGCTTAAAAATCTAGAGTTTACTCTTCTCCAAATGAACCTGAAGTAATGCCAAGGGTCCAATTTAATTTCTTAAAGAGGATTAACTCCTGTATTCAGCAAATTGGTGGAATTTTTGAACATTTACTATAGTTGAATTAAATTTTGGGTGTAAACTAATTAATTAAGATTTGTTTTTCATATTTAGTTTCCAACTGGCCAAACTGTTTTCATATTTTGAAATAGTCATCGTGAAAAACTTATTAAATTTTTTCTTCAAATTTTTCAATTTTAGTACTACTGAACATTGAATTTCCTTAATTTGCTTGATCCAATTTAGCAACCTAGTAAACATCATTTTGTCAACTTGAAGTTGTCGAGCAGAATAAAATGACAATCTGCCAGACCTGAGAAACAAATCCAAAGCCAACATGATCAATATGTGATATTTTTGACTTGCTAGGTGGTTGAAGAAATGAAATCATGAAATTGAAAAACTGTTTTTGTGATTGAACTGCTCATCATATCAAAAATTCTCACGAGACAAAAAGTTTGATAATTTGTCTAGCTACTCAATGTCTAAAACAGTTTTGCTCAAACGCAGACAGTTGAAAAATTATGATTGTTTAATAACACATTCAAGTTTTTAGAAACATTTGTAAAACGTCAAGGTCATTGAGTAGATCACTGAAAAACGTGAATAACGCACATCAAATATGGTTTTTATCGATCGAGTGGTTATCCAATTATTTGAAAAATAGGGAAAAAAAAATCTTTGGGTTTGGCGACCTCTTGCGGCCAAATGAAGAAACTTTTCATATAGGTAAAATATTACGAGCTGAAGAATCTGTGGTATAACGTTGTACACGCAATTCACGGACACCCTTTATATTATAGATTGTTCGATTGTAATTGAATTACCTGCTGAAAGCTGACAAAACTCATACAATCCATCAAAGACAGGACAATCCTCCCCTACATTAAATCTCTGCATTTGTTTGTTGTACTCAGACATATTATCAGGCCTGATGGACCGGAGAAAACGAATGTAATCATCCGAATGAAACTTTGTCATTTCCTCAGCAGTGGCTTTGTGTGGTCGCTAAAAAAAATTATATTTGAAAACTGAAAAAATTTCATTTAAAGCAACTTACGTAAATTTCCATTTTTCGATATAATCCATAATTTAACAATAAATTATGGGTCATACGTATGCGATGAGGTTTCATGGGATGCCCTTGTCCATAGTAATAATTTCCAATATCACCTAAAGAGAAACATTTTTCAAAAAATTACGGTCGATTCAAATTTACCATCCAAGCACCGTACTAAGTAGCATCATTCTGACGTCACGCTAAACTACACCAATGGTTTACAGGGAAAAGTAAGGTGCTTGCAAGTCCACCGTTAATTTCTGAACTTATAATTTCAAAAATCATACGGTTTGACCGCATGAAGTTACGAAGCTGTTTAAGCTTTCCGAAGAAAATGCATGATTAAAAATTCATTCAGTTCAAAGCAAAGCATACTGTGATATTTCATAATGGCCACTAATTTTTACTTACTATCATAGTAATAACACACTCTTTTACGGCTATGAGGTTGCGTCGCCATAGCCTAAATTGTCCCTTCAAAATTTTCAAATAAATTTTATTCGATTTGATAATGGATATGTTACACTTTCATGTAGTTAGGACACAATTATTTAAAACGAAAATTAATTCTTTTACTAAACCTTACAATCTAAACTACAAGCACAATGAATGGTGGACTTGACATGACAAGTATGACAGAGGATGCGGATGGATCATAGAAAATAACCAATAGTACACACGGTATAATATTAAGCGCGTTCACCAACTAATGTTCAAAGAGGACATTAATAGATAATTAAAATTAACTTTTCTTAACAATAACAAAGTTGGATCATATTTCTAGACGCAGTTGGGTTTCAATAGCGGATACACAGGGCAGCGATATGGGCCGTGACCCTTAAGATTCCTTTTCATTAGAACGTATTGACGCTGGTTCGAAAGGTCACGTGACTTTAAGTGTTGAAGTTAAAAACTTACGAATTTCTAAACTTCATAGTGGCAGACGCTAGAAACGAGTGAAAAGCTCATATTTTCTTTTTCAAAAGTTTCCAATAAAAAACCTAAGGTAACCAGTTTTCTTCGATTCAAAATGGTTTGGAAGTCTCTCGTTATAATCGTCCAGTTATTGCGCAATACTTGCTTTCGATACTCGAACAACATAGATGTTTTGAACAAAGAATTTCGCAATATAAAACACTAAAGATTCCAGAAATAATACCAAACCAATAAAAATAGATTTCATATTTATCGAAGGTTTGTTCCTACAGCGATCAGAAACATACACGGACTGTCACGATTGTGCGCAGTGTGTTGAAGTACGTTCCAAGAGCATTTCTGGTATTTCTCAAACTCGGCTCAAACTATGAAATGGGTGTTTCAACTGAATCTTCGGACTAAATTATGGCTGTCAGACGAGTTTGCTGACGAAAAGCAAATCAACTGTCGCAAACCTGCGCAATGAGCAGTGAAACAAGTTAAATTTGTTCTGTAGTGTAATTTTTCTTCGGGAGGAGTGATAAAACTTGTTTATTATGTTGTAGTTTTGGGGTTTGGTTAGTGTTCAATTTTTGGAATTTTATTGGCGTCGAAATGAGCGATATTTCATCATCTTCAGATGATGAATCTGAGTTAAGTGAACTGGAAGATCTACTTGAAGAACGGTGGAGACCGAAAAATGAAAATTATTTGGAAGAAATAGTTCCCCTAATGGATAATGCTGAGTTTATGGAACACTTTCGAGTGAGCAGGGAAGTTGCTGCAGATATTGCTCAACGATTGAGTATCAGTGATTATTTCCATACGCAATCGGGAACTAATGGAAAAATCTACCCACAACAACATACACACATTTTCCTGTGGTTTGCAGGACACCAAACTGCAAGCTTTCGTGATTTTGCTACATATAAAATAAAATGGCCAAGGACCAAGGAGTAAAATATAAAAAACTAAATACTTTCATTCGTGATCCATGAGGTTTTTTTTTTGTAGTGGCAATTTAATGAAAACGAACAGTATCTACACAAGCCGATTTCTTTACTCAATGTTTATTGTTATGTCACAGAATCCGTGTGTTCCAAGAGGAATTCCTTACTAGTTTGAAATTGATAAAAATTTACGCATCAGAAACAGGTCTGTGATTCTCTGTTGGAACAAACCTCAAGTGTTTTAACCCCAAACATAGACCAAGTATATAAATCATCTTTGCCCCAAATGAGTAACACTGACAAATGACATATTTTGAAGCTGAAAGCCCCTTTTCATATCAATATGTCAATATTTCATAGAAAATTAGGTAATATGACCATTTGGAGGACGCTCAAAACGAGCGTATAAACGTTGACTGAAAATGCATCCTTACACCTTAACCCTGGATTTGCGCATTCTTCAATTATATTTTTGATTTGAGATAATTATAATCAAATATTTTATAAGACCATATGAAACATTCTCCATTCCACCAACTAGATATGAAAAAGCAACATTGAGAAATGGAAATATCAATTTCGGATGAATCTATCGCATAACGGTCATACACAATTTTGCACTTGCGTCAAATTCTCACTCTATTTTTAATCTTAAATATTGATTATTTCAGCTTGTGGCAAAATAATGCAGACTCAAGATCAAAACATATGATATAAAAGCGTACTTGTTTCATATGTTATGAGCCTAGAAAAAATTTTAGGTGAAAGAGAATCTGAAAAATGATAAAAGAATCGGAAAGTCTGGACAATTTGCAGAAATCATAATTTTCGTACGCACTTTTGGTAGTAACTGACAATAAGAAAGCCTGGCTTGAATGAAAAAGGCGGAAAATTCGATCGAACCATACATGTACTTTTTTCTGCTCTTTCGTTAGGATTAATATTTGGTTGTTCAATCAGGTTCTGAAATCAGCTGCAAGAGAACTTGAAAAAAATATCTGGAAGGACATTCGTCAAGTCTGGTACTACTTTTCCTGCCAAAAATATAAGAATTTTAACCTACAGCTCAATCAGTTTGAGAATTTCATCTCATAATAACCTTTCTAATTTAACATATATAACAAACAACTTTATTCAAGAAAAGCAAAAATTTCAGTAAATTGGCTCAACAACATAGAAAATAATCAAATTTATTTATCACCTATAAGTAAATATACATATAATTTCAAATATACATCATTTCAGCCATTGAACTCATTTTCTTGGGAATATGAACTAATGTTTCGAAATAACTTGCCAATTCATCTATTGTAACATCGCATGGTGGTGCCATATTCATCCTAGCTTGTGTCGAACAGCTAGTTCCAACAGAACTATCACTTCTCTGTACTACATTAGTTTGTGAACGAGCACATAAAAAGCTGGGTGATGAGTACCTTTTGTAATCGCACCTGCTAATATTCAATTGTTCACATCCATCTAAAATAGTTTTAAAGTCTTGATCGTTGTGAGATCCATGCCCGAACAGTCTGTCTTTTCTCTTTGAAGTGTAAGACTTGCATTTGGCTAGTTTAACATCACTATTATGAAAACATCTAACATACTTTAGAATCGGATCACGCAAAATTTTCCTATTTGTTCGTTTGAATGATGTAGTATGCTTAATACTCTGCACATTTTTAGAACAGTCACATGCTCCAAAATTTATACTAGACAGAGATTTTGACCTTCTACGCATGAAGGGGTTGAATACCTGTTGTTCAGTTGCTTTTATTTTGTTAGAGATGTTTTCGATTTCCAATTTTTTCATGTTGTTTGATAGATTCAGATCCTCTTCCGACATGGTTATTTTTGTCTACGAAAATAGATAGGTCAAGGTTTTAGTAAGTGAAAATACAAAGGCAGACTCACTTATTGGAATAATCCTCATTATAGACCTAAAGGTCAATATTTAATAGAGTGAAGGGTATTTTAAATCGTACGAATCTCTGAATTATTTTACGACTGTCAGACCAGATTCCATAAAATAAACTATAATTGAAACCAAAACACAAATAAACGATGACTAATCGTTTGTGTATGTTTGCTGATTGACGCATGTCATATCGAAAGGAAATTGCTAGAAATTAGGAGGCGGGAAATTTAAAATATTCTACTTATACTTCAAAGCACTTCATATTCAATAAAAATAGAACTCTGTATCATGTTATGTTTTACATAAAGATAACATTAGATAAACAATGATTATCTCTTTGTACTTCAATAATGCGACGTGAAACAGATGATTCATATTGTTTATTTTACTTTCCTGTATTCTTAACCATAAGGCTTGTTCCTGATCAAATAAATTACTCGAGACGGGGAATTACACAGCTGTATGAGTCATACGCAAATTTCCATCGTATGTTCGTCGATGTTCCCTTCCATTGGTGGATAGAAATAACTAGAAAGAATACAGAGTTGGATTCCATGAAAAATGTAATCACGGATCGGAAGGTTATTATTAATATGTTAGGTTATGAATAAAGTTACGATTTTTCTTGGACTGATTATATATTAGGGTAAAATGAATTTTAAAATGGTTATGAAAATATGCTTCTTTGTCAGAATCTACGTCCATTATATTAGCAACCAATTATAAATTATACCACCATACCAAAGCGAAGTGGCAGATGTTTTCTCCACGGCAAAATCCACTCCACGGACGTTAGCCAAGTACCACTCAATGTAATTTTATGATTGTATTTTGTGTTATAAAGTGCTAGATAATCAAATTCAATTTCGGTAAATTATAATACATTTTATTAAAAATTATGAAACAAGTTGTCAGCAGTATTTTTTAAGAAGAAAACTTTTGAATCTACCCCCCCCCTTTTTTCGGAAATTCAAAAAGAATGTTACATGGTTTGATTATTGATGTTTTGTCCAAAGCTGCATATACAGGCTGGCCAAATTACAATGTTTTAGTACGGCGCTAGGTGAAATATTATAATTAGAGAAAAATGACCTCCCTCTCTCGATCTTTTTTTTTTGGATTGTTTAGTGGTGCAAATCTTTTTCAATATTTATCTCCGTTTTTGAGTTATTCAAAATTCTCCTTCAAGGGAGGATATTTATCATTCTACGAAAGGTTGAATATTATTCCTTGAATAATAATTTTCTTCGATGTGTCTACACATTGCGAAATCTCGCATATAGTAACTTTTTGTTTTTGAGATGTTATTCAAAATTTGTCGAATTTTCACCAGAAACGGCATTCTGTAGTAGGAATTACAGAATCATGAAGAACAGATGTACTTGTCAACCTTCAAGACCACAAATAGTTACTATGGTCTGAATTTCATTAATTCTGTGAGGATTTTAAGGATTATTACTAATTGTTTCAATAATAATCGTCATCTTTTTACATTTTTTGCATTATTTGAATCTCATATTTCTATCTTAGAATCATTCAAGGAGCTGCTATTTCGACCCTTGTTTTGGTTTGCATGATGAATAAGCACGAGGGCTGTTTGATAAACCAATGGCTTCTAGAAGTTCAGTTGTAGTCGTAGTAGCACATATTATGTAGAACGGTTTCGTAGCCGTTGACAAAAAATTGATTCATCACAAAATCAAGATTAGATAACAATCAGAACAGTGGCGCCTCCGGCGGAACGTGCACCATTTTGGCTCATTTGCGTCTATCATTCAACAAAGTTATGGTTACAGATTTTTGGGATGCATGCGGTGTTGATTATTTAAAAAGAGGTAAAATGATCAAGGCGGTTATAATTTGCAGCTTTTGAACATATTTGATATTGATTTGAAGCAGAAATTATCGTGGCGAAGGAAAAGTGTTGTCCCATCAAAACGGTTACTCTCGTGTGTAGTGACTATGTCGAAAATCCATAAAATTGGCTATGTACTGTTAGGTAATCCGGCATAATCCCCAGATTTATCCTCTTGTGACAATTTCCTGCTTCCAAACCTGAAAAAATGGCTAGGTGGTAAGAGATTTGGATTGAATGAAGAGAATTATCAATCCCTGAAAAAGACGCCTATTTAATGACCTTGGGAAAACCTAATATTTGGAAAGAATAAAAAATTGGGACAACGCTGAAATTAATGTATTGAGTTAAGAAGGGCTGATGTTGAGACAAAATATCTATCCCCTCTATATTTCTTTCTGTATCATGCGGACCTTATTTTGAAATTTTATGATGAATTTGTTTTAGTTTTTAGGTACTGAGAAAGCTAAGAACGTAGTTATTGTTTTAGGATTAATTACAGCTATTTGTGCACCTACGTACAATGAAGAGATCAATTGTTAAGTGGAAAAGACATTCCTTGACTCTGGCAAGTAGCTATTTGCTTATCTTGATGTTACATGCGTTGACGACAAGGTTTATTATTGACCAAATTAATTAACACTCCATATTGAAACTTTTCTTTACAATTAGATGAAAATCTTATTGTTTTCTAGTAGTGATATGTATTGGTTATTAGGAGAATCCATTTATCCTAATCCTTCATTTATGAGTTTTTGAAAAAAGAACTCTTTCTTCTCGAGACGATATTCCATCAGCCACTATCGGTTTTCATATTCTGCGCTGATTGGAATGCAGTCTTTGTGAGGTGCCCATTTTGTATTTTTCAATGTTTTCGAAATGAAAAATAGTATTGCTTAAATCATAACTTGTTAACTAGACATTAGTTTGTCATGAAATTTTGGACGTAGCATTAGAGGGTTGGGACTTGGTTGAATTCATATGAATTTTTCAATGGAGCGCTATGTAGAATACATCCTGAACCTACTTATTTATTGATCGACTTGAATACTGGGCTGAGTCGATCCTGAGTACAACTTCGCTGGAAATGAATCATATAAAAGGAGCGCGCTGGTTATCTATTCCACAATATATACTAGTTCACTTGTTGAGTATATTGCGCAAGTATAGAGTTGAGTGAATAACCAGGTAAATATGATTGTTATAAATAAGGTTAAATTACTTTTTCTTTCAATTCAAAACTTACTAATAATTGAATACTTATGTATGTTTGGAGAGTATGATTTACTGAAGAAATTTGTGTTTGAATGATATTTAATTTTTTAGTTACAATGAGTGACAAAGAAACTTTCGCTAAAACTGTATACGCTGAAGCTAGAGGCGAACCTGAAAATGGTCAGGAGGCAGTTGCCTGGGTAATCAAGAATAGGGCTGCAAAAAATAGAAGCTATTGGGGTGGCAGTAAAATCGGGAATGTTTGCAAGCAAAAAGGTCAATTTGAATGTTGGAATGGTGTTAGTGACATTCCTATCCATGAAAAGGATAGTTATAATAAAATCAAAAAGATGACTGACAGGTAATGTAAAAATGTTTATTTAATCATAGTTGCGAGGGTAATCCTGCCATTTATGATGACATATTCTTTTCTGGATGGAATTATTCTCTTCTTGTCATTGGAATCATAAGCATCATTTCATTATCTTCGGTTCCAATCAACAAAATATCAATAATTCAAAAGCAAGGTTTGAATATTTTATCAATCCAAACCATAAAATATATTGTATTATTGATGCATGGCATATAATCAAATTAATGAGGAATAACTTTGTCTTCTAAAAAACAACTTTTATTTCACAAATTTGAAATATATATCGACCTACAAGTTTTTGTTTTTGGGACATAGTATTACATGGCTAAACAGAATTAATTTTGTAAGTTTTCTTCTCAAAGATGGACCTTGGATGAATTGGGTGTATAGCTTTAGTGAGTTGTGCAAACAAATTTTGGCCAATTGCAACAATTCCATTAAATTATCATTCCTTGGTAATTTATTTTTTGTTTTTTGAAGTTCGTAAAGTTTCCTCAGATTTTTGCAAATTTTTACTACTCCATAAGATGGTAAATGTAACCGTCCTGTAAAAATGTATTTTATAATTCCTTTGAGTTTAATTACTGAGAAGTAACATTACCTTTATTTTCAAAATGTAACAAACTGTATATTACATCTTCATACTTCATACTTCTCCAAGCAAATGGTACATCTCATAATTTCCCTTAGTACTTCACAACAAATCTTGTCATAATCATGTGTTCTCAACTTCAAACTTATATTTTCTAAGCAATGAAATGCAACTTCAGATGATGGATTCAAATTGCAGCTGGGACATGAAGTATTGTAGTAGCATCCAGAACATTCCAATTTTCGGTGAAATCTTTGCGTGAAGTAGGAGTATTCTGAAAGTCCTCAAGAACTGAAGGTAACTTGGATTTTTGTTCATTAACTGAACAAGACATATTGTTAAAATGAATCTATTAAATTAACAATTCAAAGCACCTCAAACGAACACTACCCAAATGTAAACAAAAAAGTTGGGTTATGAGTTAGAACATGAAAACTGTCAACTATGGAATCTGAATCTTCTGTGTTCAGACTAGTTCTATGACCGATTATCATGTTCAAAATGGCGTCTTGAATCCTATCAGCTCTCAGTGTCGCATAAAAATTGGATGCGCACTCGTCGAAGCTTATTCTCCGTCCTCCTATATCTTTGGGTGCATCACTATCGAGTCAATTTATTTGCACCCAGTACGAAGAAGAAGAACAAGGAGACGTAAAACAAGAAGAAGATGAAGCAGAAGTAGCAGCATTTATATGTCTTATTCTTAATTTAGATTATATGAATTTAACTGTGTTTGAGCAAATTTCCTTTCTGATTGAAAATATGCTCAAAAAATCTTCTCTAGATAAAAAAAAGTATATTCCAATGTGCACTTGAAAATAATTTTTTACGGACTTTCCCTCATTCAGTTAAAAATGTGATGTAACCTTTTAATAGCCCTCTGAAAACCATTTAACCACCTGTTCAAATTTCTCCAATCAGATGAAAAACAGATAAGTTATTGCGATCGGTGTATTTTAGGAAACAGGCTGTATGACAGGTATATAACAATCTGAAAAATTTTTATGTATATAATATAAATACAACACCTAGATACAATATACAGTGGGCCAGAAAAGGATATCAAATAGTATCAAAATGATGCTATAACTTATCCACACGAAACTTATGCGCGAAACTTAAAGCTCTCTGGTTTTGTTTGAATTTTTGACAGCACATAGTTTTTGTAGTTTTTTGAAATAGAAATAATCAAAATAATAGATTATCCATTTGAAGTTTAAAATTCTTTATACACAGCGCCAAAGGATTTAAATCAAGTTTAGAAAAGGGTATTTATATGATCTATTGCAATTTTTCAGCAGTAAAATAATCAAAAATTATATTACTCACAATTTCTCCTCTGAGTAAGAACCTGCCACAAGGGATTTTTGTATTTTGAAATGGATTTTGCGATTCAGTTTAATTCGATTTGTGGAATATCTTCCAAAAACTGAAATTCCAATTGGTTCTCACGATTCAATAGAGATGGCAACACAAATTGCTTAAGGAAAGCGTGACTAACATATCAGGCATGAACATTTTCATCAGTCGAAAAATGTAAATTGTGTAAATTCATAACGCCATCTCTCCGAAAATCTGCATTATCACAATAGTAAGTAAAAAGTAAAAACGAGGTAAAACTTATGAGTATTCACAACTGAAACGCACTACATTTCTAGAGAAATGGGAGTAGATAATCCTTTCTCTATTGCGCATCTGATTTTCAAAGGCCGAGCTACATTGTATCAACTGTATATGATAGTATACTTCTTTGGTAACCACCATGTGGTATTTAAAACGTAAGACCAATTACGTCCAGGTCTGGACTTAGATATTGTTTTATATTTTCAAGCAAATAATTTTGTTTTCAGAGTTTATGATGCTCCTCTTTCTTCCGATACTACTGGAGGATGTGACCACTATAACAACCCTAAAAAAGAAGGTTATCCTGGATGGACCAATAATTGCGATCGCGTTATGGATATCGGAGATCATGTGTTTTACAAGGCCAAACAATGATTTATGAATATGGTGCAAAATGTTATAATTAATCTGTAATGTGTAATGCTTTGTGTTTTATAATTATGTTGGTACCAATAAACAGATGACGAACTGATTAATTTTTGTCCACAATAAAGATTCTACTTGAATTAGCAAATTGTACATCTGAAAATAAAACTTCTATGAAACAAATATTTAGTTAATGAATATGAACTATCGTTTGATTAGAATCCCCGTTTGTGCCGATGGAGGATTTTAGTTTTCACAAACCTTTTTTACTTTTTCAGTAGAAACGAAGAATCCGTTTACATAAATGAGATATAATTAGCTGTGAAGATACTGATTCGTTTTCGAAATGTTCACTTTTTGGAAACTTTTCTTTGTATTTGGAGATATCGCAACGGAAAAATTTTGTGTTATTATTTCAGAAATATAAAGACTGTGTGTGATTCTTTTCATGAAACATCTGTATACTTTTCCGCATTCCTTAAAACTTGTTCATTGGAGACCAGAAATATATAATCTTGACTGATCTTTTCATAATGAATCCTTTTCGAAGCCAATTTTGCAATACTATGATTTCATAACTGAGTAGTACGTTAACAAATTCCCCAATTATACAGGGATATTCACCGGGACCGTCAGTTAAAAACTTTTTGAGTTCCAATTACAATATCAAGCTGAAATTTTATACGCGGCCATAACTAGCGATTTCCAATTGAAGTGAAATATTTTCGAAGTGATACCATTTCCGGTTATACCGGAAATGGGTCATCACTTTGTTATTTCAAATGGCAATCTACCTTTTTTATTAGACATCTAAAACCGACATTTGAGCAAGGCATAAAATACCCATGTTGTTGGCACTTATCTGTCAAAACTTTTGACAGATTTAATTATTTTTGTTACAAACTCGATTTTTGAGGAACATTTAAAAAAATTGTAGCTCGTAGATCTTTTGCACTACATACACAATTTTTGCTTGGGTGGATAGAAGAAGGATCAAGGAATTTTTTAAGCAGTCTACACATGTCAAATGTTTATTGCGTTGTTTTGTATGATTTTTTCAATTTGGCCTTTTGCAAACAGCAATAACTCAATTTTTTCAAATGGCACGTGCCAGTTTTTATATCGCCATCAGATGAAGCGTCAAATTTCAGATGGAATTGTATCAGCATGTACTATACCCATCTCTTCTAATTCGGAAATAATTTGGGAATATATTGAATTTTGATGATTTTGCAAGAACTAACAGAGAATGCTTTGAAATATTTGAATCAAGTAGCTGAACTGGCTACGCTCACCTGACAGGTGCCTAAAATTAATGTACTTGTCACTTCGTTCATTCGAATTTGATATTTCAACAAGAATTGTCGTTATTTCAGATTGAAAATATCCAGAAAATACAACACATTTGGAATAATATTCTGAAATTCATTATTATTTTCAAATTAACAGATAAAGAAAATAATGAAATGATAATAAAATGTCAAGAGAAAAAACGAACCAAAGATTTCAAACAATAACTCATATAATGCTTAAAATCGTTGATACATTCTGAATATTATTGAGACTGTAATTTTAATCCAAACTTGATATTAAGAATATTAAGAAAAATAAATGTATTCGTTTCAAGCACCGAAAAATGTAGAGACTTAAAACTTTAATTGTTTAAAAAAAGGGGAGGTGAAAGGAGGAATCTGTGGAACTCACGCTATACTCAGTGGATATAGTCATCGAGTCTGACAGATATACATTTAATGAAAAATCTGATTAGGATGCAGTTTTCTTCTGTGTCCTTTTCTCCAAAAAAGAGTTTCAAAACACTTGTTTTTTTATCTGCAACGGTAACTGAGATGGGATAGAGAAGTGTTGGTAGACGTGTGTCCTGACAGATTGCTTCGTTTGTAACTAACAATACAGAATGATAATTGTTTAGACTTGTAGAGTGGATGTCAACGAAGTTAAGTGTTCAGATAGTTGTGATAACGTCAACTTTTCGAAGAATAAAAACTAAGAAATTATGGCGCGTCTAACATAAGAATAAAAATTAAGCAAACAATGATTGCTTCATTGTCCATAGAGCGTTGTGCCAGGATGATTCATATTCGTAATGTTTATTTGCTTTTAATATTCTTTATTGATAAGGCGATACCTTATAAATAAGAAACTCGAGCCGGGGATTTACACAGCTGTATGAGTCATGTTTATTCACAATGAGACCATGTACGTCACGTTTCATTGGCAATTAGAGAGAAAAGTCGATTTTGCGTATATCGCATGAAATGAAACGAATAAAATGAAAGCACCGAATAAGAGAGTACCTATTTCAGTTATTAGTTCACAGAGAAAATATTGTGCAAGTGTGAAGTTAATATCTAGGTGAGCTATAAAATGTTTTTGATTGTTTCTTCGAAAAAGAAAGAAGCAAGGAGCTTGAAATTCTGCAGGAATTCTCTGGCTAGGGGTTTTATGTCAGTATTATTTCATGCATCTGCCTTTTCCGGAAACTAGATATGCAATCCCTATTTCGGGATATCCCCGAGCTAGTAAATTCCTGAAACAACTCTTTTTGCTTATTGCTATTTATTTTGCTTCCATGACTTCAGTTTCAACCTATTGTTTTCGTTCTGTAAAATATCGAAATTATTATTAAAGTAGGTTTGTTTTCTGCTAGATTTGTATAGTGAGAACCTGATTTTTGTTTTTTAAAACTGATAACCTAAAATTAAAGTTTCTAAAAGTTCTATTGATATATATTTTACGAAACTTGCTACAAGAGAGCTTATAAACATCTTATTTGTTTCGTGTCATGAAGACACTTCAACGTCAGCTGCGTCAGTCATTATGAGTGAGATTGTCATCGCTAGCCTCGAAAGCACTCGAAAAAATGGTGATTCTCGTTTTCTTCGGCTTGAAAATTTCTATTTAATAATTAATTCTATATTGAAATTGAAAATATAAGTCGGCAGCTGTGAAATATACGTCAGCTGCTTATGCGAACATGAAAGGGAAATGAAAAAGTGTGATTTACTCTCGGTTGAACATTAGTCAGATGATGGTTTGCAAGATACTCAGAAATATCAGCAGGGTGTTTGCAGAATGTAATTACTTATTTGATGAAGCCATAAAGACGCGTCATAAGCTTTTGAATGAAGTGCAAATTATTTCATTGAATTGTATAATTTTTAACTCCTTCAACCCATTTATTTGCCTTATTCATAGCTATAACGGTAAAACCTTTATCTGCCTTAGTAAATACGATATTGTCTAGGTCAGAATTTCTTTTAATAGATGTCAAGGTTATTAAACTCATTCGGTTTGAAACTGATAAACTGTTTTTTGAGTAATGATACCGCTGAATGAGTCAAATATTTGATTTGCCTTTGTTGGGATCTAAAACAGGTACCTCACACAGAAAAATCTTATAGAAAACATTTTTCTAAACCACAGTAGTAACAGATAAAGAAAATAATGAAATCATAATGAAACTTCAAGTGAATAATGTGGTGCAAAATGTTATAATTAATCTGTATGCAATGTTTTGAGTTCAATAATTATGTTTGTACCAATAAATAGCTGACGTTGATTTCCTATCAAGAATAAACGTTCTATTTGAATTAGTAAACGGAACATCTGAAAATAACTTTTTGATCTAAACATTCAATTAATGAATATGAAGTATGTGTGTACAGGGTGTTTAAAATGCATTTTGATTGGATCTCGGTTGTTTGATTGGATCTCCGTTCTTTGTGGTACTTTTTCATTAGATGGAAGAATCCGTTAACAGGATATTTTGATCAGATTGGTTTTTCAAACGTTCAGTTTTTGAAATCTTCTCTATCTCCGTTGTTTTTGGGGATATCTCAACGGAAAAAACTGTTTTCTATAGACAATTTCAAGCGTTATTCGGCACCTTAACTTAATTTGGTGTTATTATTTCAAAAATATAAATACTTGTGTGGTTTTCTCATGAAACATCTGTTTATTTTTTCATTCGATAAAATGTTTCCATAGGAAACCAGAAATATATAATCTTGACTGTTCTATTCATAATGAATCCTTTTCGAAGGCAAATTTGTGAAACCATGATTTCATAACTGAGTAGGCTACGATGAATAAGTGAAATATTTACTTCAAAATTTCCAGACAGCCACAAGACTGAAAAAAGCGGAGGGAAAATTTCAGACTCACACAGGTAATGTCTCAAATGCTATATTATTTTCAAATTAACAGATGAAGAAAATAATGAAATGACAATGAAACTTCAAGTGAAGAAAACGAAGGAAAGATTTCATACAATAATGCCATATTAACTGCTAAAAACAGTTGGCATTTTCTTTAACAAACAGATGACATAATTCTTTGATTTTTTGATAAAGTTCAGGATCACAAAGGGATGTCTTCGTAAGTTCTGAAACGGCAAATTGACGAAGTTACGTAATTCTTATCTATTTAGATGTCTGAAGTCGTATATTGATTCTTTAAGATAACCTCACAAAAGGAAATCCAGCACAGATAAGTCGGATGAGCTGGCCATCTAATAATCCCGTTTGCACAGACTCAGTTTCCAGAATTTTTTTTTAACGGAGTGTACGAGTTGTAAATTGTGAGTAGAAGCACCGTCCTGTTGAAAATTCATATTGTTGAGTTGCGAGAAGGGAAAATAATCAATTTATTCTGGTATGATAATATCGATTATACGAAAGTATTCGTTTTCATCTGTGTCCTTTTCTCCATAAAAGAGTTTGAAAACCTGCCACTTATTCTTCTAGCTGCAACGGTAACTGGGATGGGATAGAGAAGTATTGGTAGATGTTAGATGTATATCCTGACAGATTGCTTTGGTTGTACCCAACAATACAGAATAATAATTATTTAGACTTGTAGAGTGAGTGTCAACGAAGTTTAGAATTCAGATAGTTGTGTTGACGTCAAACTTTCGATGAGAAATGCACCTAAAGAAGAAAAAAAAACTGAGAAATTATGGCGTGTCTAAAATGAGAATAAAAATTAGGCAAATAATGATAACTTCATTGTCGATAGAGCGTTGTGCCAAGATGATTCATATTCGTTATTTTTATTTGCTTTTAATATTCTTTATTGATACGGCGATACGTTACAAACTCGAGCCGGGGATTTACACAGTTTTATGAGTCATGTTTATTTCCACTGGGACCATTACGTCATGTTTCATTGGCAAATTGAGAGGAAAGTTGATCCTGCGTATAACGCATGAAATGAAATGAAAAAAAAATGAGAGCACCGAATTACGGAGTAGATATTTCATTTTTAGTTCACAGAAAGAATATTGTGCAAGTGTGCAGTTGATTTCGAAGTAAGATATAATATGTTTTCAATTGTTTCTTCGAAAAAGAAAGAAGCAATGATCTTGAAATTCAGCAGGTATTCTCAATTTGCAAGGGTCAGTATTATCTCATGCATCCGCCATTTCTGGAACTAGATACCGTAAAGTGGGGTTACTTTGCACCCTAAGGGGATACTTCACGCCATTGAGGAAAAGAGTTTCAGTTAATTATTCTCACTCATTAGGCTGAGTCAAAACGAAATATTTGTCGCGATTTCAAAGGTAGACTATTGCCCTTCCTAAAGAAAACCATCGTTTGAATCAACCCCTCACTTGCAATATATACGTAGAAGCAAAATTTGTGCACCAAATTCCAGACGGTTTGGCGTTCTGAAATTTGCCTAGTTTGGAAGAAACTACAGTCAAAACCGGATATAGCGTCATTGAAGGGACCGTATAGTTTCAGACGTTATATCTGATAGTTGTTATAAGCAATACATAGCATAAGTATGTAGTTAAATTAACATAAGTACATATATATCTAATATAGAATAAAATATTTTTTTCAAATGACATATCAAAAATAATAATGTTTATTTAGAAATAATTGGAGATACAAGATGTACTTAGCTGCACTATAAGACTTACACCAGTTTTTAAAGTAATCAGTCATTTTAGTTCATACTCCTCAAGTTATGAGTATCATCAGTGTTAAACTGGTCGTTAAAGGTAACAAATTTTTGCAAAACTGTTATAGGGCTAAGAGCCTCGGAAATTGTTGTTGGCCTAAACTGTTCTTCAGAGCATTGCTGGTCTTCGTTTTCTTTGTCAGTGTTACGATTGTTACTTTCAGCTTCTGCAAGAATTTATTCCTCAGTAGCTAAGGCGCACACAGGGGCACTGTCATATATTCGAATAAATTTCTCTATCTCAATTCTTTGTTCTGTACCAGCAGATCTTTGCAACTGAGTAACCAATTGAGCGAGTGGTACGTTGTCTTCTTCATCTGTGGGAGATCGTATCATTCTCGCTAGCGGAATATCAACGTCGTCCTCCGCTTGTGAAACCTAAATGGCGAGAACAGTTGGCTATAGTGGTCTGTGTGACCTTTTCCCAAGCTTCCGATATCATTAGAATTGCATCCAAAATACAAAGACTTTTTGTATCTTTCCCGTTTCCAATATTCTGTATCATTTGTAGCACTTGAAGTTTTCTGTATTGTGTTTTTAAAGCTTTTATCACACCTTGGTCCATGTAAAACAGAGGTGGAATTGGGCGTTAAAAACACAAGCCTTATGCATTTCAGATTGGAGACTACAGGGTGAGCGGGACAGTTGTCAACTAGGAGAAGATTTTTTTTCCTCCAGTGATTTTTTAGCTTTTCCTATCACCAAAAGTTTTCTTTTGCATGAACCAGTCTTGTTTGCCGCAACCAATACTGTAATTCTTGTGTTGGACAACTTTCCGCCCTTGCATTCCTCGCCTTTGAATTTAAGTGTTTTGTCAGGAGTTAAATTGTAAAACAATCCGGTTTCATCAGCATTAAAGATTTCCTTTGGTGTGTATCCTTCGCACAGCGCAGGCCACTTATGAGAGAGCTACTCTTCACTCACTCCTTCAGGAACGCCAGCTGTTCACCGCAAACTTTTCCTGTCACAATATTATAACGAGCACGAAAACATTGTACCCAAGACGACGAACACTCAAAATTTTCCTTACCTATAATACGAGCAAAGTCGTTGGTTTTTTGTTGCAGAATTGGACCACTTAATGGGATGTTGTATGCCCTCTGATGTTTAAACCATGTTAATAAAGCATCTTCCATAACTTTATGTTCACTTGTCCTGGATCGTGTTAAACAGTTGTTGTCGAAAAGAACTTTTATTTTATCTCTATTCTCCCAAATCGTACATATTGTAGAATGTGAAACTCCACGCTCCTTTGCAATTTCACTATTTGGCTCGCCATTTTCTAATCTATATATGATATGAGATTATTCTTCAATAATAAACACTTTCCTCTTTTTTGCGACATGGTAACGCATAAATACACAGTCTTATCAAAGACAAAACTTATAAATCAAGCTGTTACTCACGCAGTCAGTTAGCGCACTAAACAATAAATATGATAGGTCAAATGGCTCAAGGAGAGTCACAGTTGTGTGATTTCAAGCATAAGAACGCTCGAAGTGAAAATTCTGATAAATTCATGTCGTTCTGTAGTTTTCCATTGAAAGAAAACTGAGTTATTCCATTATCAATTTTTATGGCCCGCTCTGTATACAAAGACAGGTCTTCCAATGCATTTATCAACACTTTTATGACCTCCCAGTTGAAAAATATTTTTTTATGTTTAAAAATACTCTAAACAGAATTTACTGTTGAAAAACGAGGAGTTAGGAAAAATCCGCTTCAAATTTCATCAAACTTAAACAGCCTGTATCTCATAAACGAATCCATTGAGGTATGTATTTTATAGCAGAATTGTAATCAGGGTAATTTTGTAAGACTAATTACAATATGCTCACAATAATAAAGTATTATTTTCAAGAAAGTGTTGTAATTTAATCAGTTTCATACAATATCCACTTTGTATGAAAGTGCCCCAAGTGACTAACGTACTAATCGTTTTCTTTCACATCTTAAACTATTTTTATTCTTTAGCTGAATGCTCACTTGAAAATTGATCAAATATGACATTTGACCACATATTACTTGATTTTTATGCATCAATCTACCCCACCTTCAACTAAGCTTTTTGAGCCGGGGGAAAAAGGAGTGATTGCAACTTTTTCATTTGATTTTTTCTAGTTTCAGGAGCAATGGATGGCAGAGAAGTTTTCGCTAAAACTGTTTATGGTGAAGCAAGAGGCGAACCAGAGGACGGACAGGAGGCAGTGGCGTGGGTCATCAAGAATAGGGCTGCAGCGGATCGATCTTATTGGGGTGGCAGACGTATTAAAATGTTTGTTTGCATCCGGGCCAATTCGAAGTTTGGGATGATTGTGATGATATTCCTATCCGCGAGCCACAACTTTATAGACGCATCAAAAAAATGACTGACAGGTAAAGTGCGAATTTTCATTAATTCACAACTATCAGGCGTCCTCATCTGGATTATTTTCAACCAGGTGACATTTCAATAATAAATCTTGACATTGCTCGAATTGTGACATTGTTTTGGTCAAGTAGCACTTGTACTTCTTCATTTGGTGTTGTTTTCTTACACTGTTTTTCCTTAAACGTTCCAATAACGTTTTAGAACATGAAATGATGCTCTATATCGCGTTAAGTTTCGGGGGCTAGTAACGCTTTACTAGGAAATCGCGTTACTGGTGCATGCAATACCTCAAATCAATATACTAGTTCTGTCACGGCTTGGGACTCTGAGTCAAATTTATTTCGATATGATTTTTTTTCAGAATTTATGATGCTCCTCTTTCTGATGATCCTACAGGGGGATGTGACCACTACAACAACCCGAGCAAAGAAGGTTATCCCGCATGGACCCAGAACTGCCGTCGCGTGATGAAAATCGGAAATCACCAGTTTTACAAGTCCAAACATTGATTTATGGAAAATATGGTGCAAAAGTATATATATATATATATATATATATATATATATATATATATATATATATATATATATATATATATATATATATATATATATATATATATATATATATATATATATATATATATATATATATATATATATATATATCTGTATGCAATATTTTATTCATAATAATATTTGTACTAATAAAAGTATAACGGACTGATTGGTGTTTGGCTAGTCAATAACGAATAATAATTTTCACTTTTGTATTCCTAACCTTATGTCACAGGAGAAAGAGAGAGATGTATCATAGAACAACGATGCTAATTGAGGCCTTTGAATAGAAATACTAAAAGACATCTCTTCTCTATATTTTGTCTTTGAGATATTCTAGAGATAATGTACAGTCTCTGTCTCTGTTATTATTTAGGATAGAGAGATGGGGTTTTCACGACCCTTGGCTACTTTTTCGAGACAAATTCATAGAGCTAATCAGAATTATTTTAACTTCAGTGGTTTTTGAGTTATTCGCGAATCTTGGAAATTTCCGGATCTCTTTTTTTCTCGATATCTCGGTTCTTATAGAAGATAATTGAAATCTGTTTTTACGTTTCTAAAACGGTTTTTTGAGTAGATTCCAGTGACGTAATCGAAGTTTTTTTTTCATTAATTATCACAGATATGACATAAAGTGGCATTTTTTTAAATACGAACATAGTTTTTTTTTGGCATATTCCGATTGCCGTTTTTTTTCCTTTTCAAAAATATATAACATGATGACAAAATTTCCACCCGATTTGAAGAAAATAACGGAATAATGATTTACTCTAATGGCTGGGCGAAGGAACACACGTGAGCGGACGAACCATAGAACATTTGTAGTTATTCGATGAAAACGATCAAAACAATGCAAAATCTTCTTGACCGAAATAATGGAGCTAGGCTGCTCCTAAGATTCCATCGTTATTTATGACATCCGCAATTTCCGCTTTTTATTTTATTTTTGTGATTGTCGTTTAGTTTCTAGAGTTCTCTGAGAAATACCTACATGAGAATAATAATAGGCACCTAATAATTTACTCAAATTTACTTCTCATAATGATTTACATATATTGCTCGAACTGATTTCCATCATGTTGTAAACATAAAGTGCATCTTCGGATTATATCTTCTATGGCCCTAGTCAAATGTATCGAGGATCTCCTCAGATCTTCGAATGCTTCATTTGTTGCATTCTTCAATTGATCGTAATTGGCGTATTGCCTCCTATATATCTTATTTTTTAAATAACCCCAAAGAAAAAAATCTAAAACTGATAGGTCAGGAGACCTAGGTGGCCATTGAATTGGGCCATTGGTACCGATCCATTTATTTTCAAAATTTAAATCCAAGTAGTTCCTCACCACGACCGAATTATGGCACCGTCTTGTTGGAAGTAATATGTGTTGAATTGAGCAAGAGGAATGTCATCTTGCAGTTGTGGCAGACAAATATTTAAAATTTCGAGATATCTCTGTGCATTCAAGTTGCCATCAAAGATATAGTAGGCTAATTTGTTGCCCATTACGAAACACGACACATTGAAACCGAACCTCCCCTGCTGCCGTCGAGCTACTGCTTCGTGTTGGTTTTCGTTTGCCCAGAATCTATTCGTATGGCGATTAAAGATTCCGGCACTGCTGATTCTTGACTCATCAGACCAAATGATATGTCGCCCAAAACGAGCTTCACCTCTGATTCTCCCTAAATACCAATTGCAGAACGCCGTTCTCCTCTCTGCATCCCCGGCATTGAGATGATGAATTATTTTATGTTTATAGAGATGGTATTTAAACTTTCTCAGAATTCTTTGGGCTCTGCTTTTTGACACACCCACTTCGCTCTCAATTTGCCGACACGATGTAGAATGGTTAGCCTCAACAGCTGCTAACACGTCAAGTTCATTATCACCTCTATTCCGTTTATTGTAGTTTTTACTTCTTGGTTTCTCGAACGAACCATAATTGGAAAGATTTGCTTCCATTTTGGCGAAGAACTTCCTGTTTGGTTGAATTCTTTGAGGAAATCTATTGGAGAGTGTCAGTCAGGTATTTAATATTGATTAGAATTACTACTTCCATTTCCATTGTCGAACTTACCTATTCAAATATTCTTCTGATGCACGGACTGCGTTACAGTGACACTGAAAGTAGACCTTCAGCATATCGAAATTTTCGTATCTTCTATTTTGTTCCATAGTGTGAATTGCAGAAATTAACTAAACAATCCAAATTCAACAACGAACACTAATTTTACGAATTCAAATAGACACGAAGCCAATATATCCACAGATAATGAATAATAATAATTATTGGTCGTTCTATGGTTTCTAATGAACGTGCATAGATGAAGACTTCTGTGTTCACAGAGAGCATTCAGACATAGAAGATATAATCCGAAGATGCACTTTATGTTTACAACATGATGGAAATCAGTTCGAGCAATATATGTAAATCATTATGAGAAGTAAATTTGGGTAAATTATTAGGTGCCTATTATTATTCTCATGTAGGTATTTCTCAGAGAACTCTAGAAACTAAACGACAATCTCAAAAATAAAATAAAAAGCGGAAATTGCGGATGTCATAAATAACGATGGAATCTTAGGAGCAGCCTAGCTCCATTATTTCGGTCAAGAAGATTTTGCATTATTTTGATCGTTTTCATCGAATAACTACAAATCTTCTATGGTTCGTGGAAATTTTGTCATCATGTTATATATATTTTGAAAAGGAAAAAAAAAACGGTAATCGGAATATGCCAAAAAAAAACTATGTTCGTATTTAAAAAAATGTAACTTTATGTCATATCTGTCATAATTAATGAAAGAAAAAACTTCGAGTACGTCACTGGAATCTACTCAGAAAACCGTTTTAGAAACGTACAAACAGATTTCAATTATCTTCTATAAGAACCGAGATATCGGGAAAAAAAGAAATCCGGAAATTTTCAAGATTCGCGAATAACTCAAAAACCACTGAAGTTAAAATAATTCTGATTAGCTCTATGAATTTGTCTCGAAAAAGTAGCCAAGGGTCGTGAAAACCCCATCTCTCTATCCTAAATAATAACAGAGATGCTCCTGGTGGCACCCCCAAAATGGGACATGCTGTACACTGCCGTGTTGAAAGAAAACCCAGTTTTTGCCTTTTTACTGTTCTCACATTAGCGACTCTCCATTCAATTCTTTGTTAAATTTGAATGTTGCATATCTGAAAGGCTTTAAAAATGCTGAAATATAAGTTGTAGGTGCAAATTTAGCCAAGAAGTTGAAACAAAATGTAGTATTTAACAAATATTAGTTGTTGTACCTCTATACCTACTGCAGCATTGCACATCTTCACCTAATGATTAGAAAAGCATCTAGAATGGCTACCTACATATTCCATCACCATGCCCGAAATGGCACAATATGTTCAGCTTTGCGCACAGTGCTTTATAGTCTGAAATTAAGGACAACGAGATGCTGAGAATGAAGTCTGACATAGCAAAACTCAAAACCAACATGGAGCATTTAGCGCTTACTGGCTCTACTTTAAAGAAGGGAAGTTGAATTCTTACTTTGCCTAGCTTAGCTAATACATTTTGGATTATATGAGAATATAAACGTATCTTTTGTGGGGTGAAGATTAGGAGGTACCAATCTAATTGGGGATTGAGAGCGTCTGAAGATTCACGATTATGTTCGACCAGAGGCGGCACTCTGGTTTGGTAAGGTATTAAGGATACGGTACATACTCCTCTTTTTGAAGTAGATGGTTGAACATTACGATGAATTATACTGAATGAATGAATAAATTACGTTGTACATACAATAAACGGACAACTATGATGAGCAGAGAAATAATATATAATAACAAGCAATATAATTGAGAAATAATCGTCTTCTTTGGGTTACACATTGAACCGTTGATACTTTCAGTTTCTCTAGGCCACACAAACTTTCCGGCGTTTTTCTCTGCAAAATTGGTCGACGAAACTGATTGCCTCTTGAATTGACGAAAAAAGTCGCTTAGGGCTAGATCTGGTGAGTAAGGCGGATGGTCAATGAGTAAGAGCCGGAATTCATGGATTTTTACCATTGCATCCGCTGAGGTCTAAGAGAAACAGGTTTTTTTGTTTCTGTAAATGTGACCATTTTTTTGCAATTTCTGAATTGAACTTGTCAAGTAATTATGCTCCTGTGTTGGTTCTTCCATTTTGAGGATAATCGATTAAAATAACTCCATAACTATCACAAAAAACAGTATTTTTGTTTGTTTTCGTCTAACGTTAGCACCCAACGCGCGGACAGATTTCTCATGTGTAAATGTTGTTTTAATATGTGACAAACATAATGTTTCACTATGTTCGTAATCTCTGATATCGCTCGTTAGTGAATAATGGTGCAGAGTCCCCACATACAGAATCCAACTCACCTTTAATTTGCATAGGCGTAAGGCCCTTCAAAAACTAATATTTAATGACAGCTCCATACTCGATTCTGTTCAATTTCACAAAAACACTCGCATCAAGTCACTCAAACGGCTGTTCCATAACAACTGCCACCTTCACGCAGAGATCGGAAGCTTTCCAGACCATCCTCGTACTACCCTCAATAGCCAACTCAAAATTGATAACTCCCTACTTAACATTTAAAGTAGAAATATATCTTGTAATCATCTTTGTACCTTGTAACGAGAAATTGGCCACTTCTCGTTATCATTCACTCATTTCCTATGACCATCATAGTGCATCAACGCTTCTTGTTAATATTCACGTAGTTTATGTAACTGTATTCTAGATTAACGTTTCCTCCACTCTCTAAACCTAAGAGTAACTTCTAGTCACGCCACTGCATTTGTAATTCGGCGATATTCGTAGCGACGCGAGAATGATTAACGATTGATAGCCAGCGTGAGATTAATCATTAAGACTTTCTTTCCCTTCCGAACCTTCAGGCGTAATTATCGGATTGTCAGTATACAGGGTGTTACATAATAGTATGTCACAACTTGAGGGAGTAAATCTACGTACAATTTTAAGAAAAAAAGTTCACATAAACATAGGTCCGCAAAAGCTTCGTAACGGAGCTACAGGGTGTTGAAATTTCCGGAAAGAATTGTTTTTTTCTTCAAAACTCCTCCAGGTTTTGAGATATTCAGCCCAAATTTGGAATGCAAGCTATTTTTTTACAGCTCCCATCATAACACGTCCTAAATTTTAACTAGAATCTACAAGGTGTTTTCTTTTCTGAAGCCATGTCTTCTTTTGTCCTTTCAACATTTTTTGCAGTACGCCACTGGTCAGCAAACAATCAATTTTTGTCATCTTCGTTCAATTTAGAAACTTTTTTGACGCTTGTAATTTTTTTCGTATCTCCGACCGTTCTCGAGCAAAAAATTATTAAACGATTGTATGCATTTGCTGAATTGAAAGCACTTCTAATTAAAAAAATGACTAGTAGGCTTTGATTTCTTTCATTTATTTATTCATTTTGACAGTTGCTAAAGTTGAACCAGTGTCTGCTCGAATTGTTTATTAAATTAACGATTAGTTTAAAGACTTTTGAAGTTAATGCTGTAAGAAAAAATGGCTAATTTCACTAACGCCGAATTGGCTGATATCCATTACATGTACGGTCTGGCTGACGGAAACACAACAGAAGCTAGGCGATTATATCAGGTGCGCTCTCCGAATCGAGTAACACCAGACAGGCGAACATTTTCAAATATCCACAGAAGGTTGAGGGAAACTGGTATTTTTACTGCAAATAATCATTCAAAAGGTGCAACTCAAACTATGAGAACTCCAGATATTGAGGAAGCAGTTTTGAATCTTATAGATTTGAATCCTCATGTGAGTACAAGAAAAATTGGAAATCAGTTGAATATTTCACATGTTTTAGTTTGAAGGATTCTCCACGACTTTTTATTGTACCCGTTTCATATTCAATGCGTCCAAACTCTACTTCCTCGAGATTTTCCTTCAATACTCAATTTCTGAATAATTGGAAATTATTTAATTGGGTCATTTTTTCTGCCTAACAGACTAAACGGTCCCGCTTATCGGCAATTTCCTGAGGAGCAGTTACCTTTATTGCTCGAGGATGTGCCACTTTTGGTGAGAAACATAATGTGGTTCATGCATGATGGGGCAATAGCACATTTCAGTGGAGAAGCTAGGGAACTCTTGAATAATACATTCAACAACCGATGGATAGGTCGGGGTGGGCCAGAACCATGGCCTCGTAGGTCCCCAGACTTGATTAATTACAAGTTTATTTTTACGCTACTCAAAAATGCGCATCTACAAAACAAAATCGCTATTTTGGATTAACAGAGCAACAAGAGATAACAATATGTGGAAATAGAAAATGATGAATCCTTATTCGATTGAAAATTGAAAAACCGTGGGACCAAATTAAAAGTTACGACATATTTTAAAGGTTTAATTTTGAATAGCATTTTGTGAGAAAGTATTGCGTGAATCAATGAAATATTCATCAGTTCAATATTGCGTTCTTATGACGAATTTCATTTTTGGTAACTTAAGGAGGTAATAATATCAAAAGTGACACTGTATCTATTCTGTCAATATTTGGTGCAAAGCTGTGCTTTGCGTGTTCAGTTGTCTTCAAACTGAGCAACACGAATATCATCAGGGGGTTCAGGATGGCCGTTAAAATAGAAAATCAAAAGCTTCTTGCATGTCTCACATAATATCACGAAGTTTTGATATGATTAATCTACTCGAAAGGAGAACAGGAAATAACGTATATCTACTATTGTCCAATAATAAGAACATTATACATTCGGACGTTCAAGAGAAATGTCACACATTATCTATACCCTTGTATGATGAACTCATTATACACGGCCTATGCCCATTATACACGGGTTGAACATAGAATTCACAAAGGAGACAGTTCAAGTTGTTAGTTATAATCGACATTTTGGCTATTTACAGATCACCCTCACTATGTCCTATGGAGTTTGTTGTACATTTAGAACTATTCTTACAGGGAAAAAGATTGCATAGACCATATATTTGTTAGGAGCACAAAATCATCAAATGACTTTCAGCTTGTAGTAATACATTTTCTTGTAACGGACCATTATCCGATATGAATCAAAGTTCATTTGCCTAAAACGCGTAATTCAAAATTGAATACTAAGAGGGAAAAATACACACACGCAGCTCGATCGCAGTTTCTTTGTCAACATATGTTTTTCGACATATGAGGGGAAAAAATCTTATCTATGTAGTAACATTTGTTTCCATATGATCTCAAAAACGTCTGAGACAAAAATGAGTTTATTTGACTATCAGTATTCATTTAATTTCTCTTCAGTTTTCACGCTAAATTAATGCAAGTTTTCTGTGTTTCTTGTTGATTTTCGAATCTTTGAATTTATTGTAATGGCTGCTGAACGTTCTGGACGCTATTTGAGTGATCATGTGGTACGGATTGTAACACTTCTACAGGAGGGGCGAAGCCAACGTTACATAGGTAACTTGTTGAATGTTAACCAAAGCACTATTTCAAGAGCAATTAATCGGTACCACGAAACAAGGAAATATGGAAGAAGGGCCGGACAAGGAAGAAATCGGACAACAACACCAGTTGATGATCGTTGGCTTCGTTTAACTGCATTAAGAGTTCGGTTAACTGCATTAAGAGTTCGGCACTGTACGGCTAGAATGCTACAAAATGAACTTGCACTCTCAGAAATGTGCATATTTCATTGCAAACTGTTAGGAACAGGCTTAGAGAGAACGATATCAGACCAAGGGTGGCTTCTACCGGCCCGCGTCTCACCAGAGAGCATCGAGTTGCAAGACTTCTGTTTGTGAGGAAACATGCAAATTGGTGTATTCCAAAATGGTCGAATGTTCTCTTTTCCGACGAGTCCAGGTTCTGTCTAGTGTCAAATGATAGACGCATGCCTGTATACAGACGACCTGGGGAACGGTATCAGCAATGCAATATCCGGCAAACCGAAATCTTCGGAGGGGGCTCAGTAATGGTGTGGGGAGGCATTTCTTTCCATGTTCGAACTGAGTAAGTCCTAGTGATTAATGGAAGAATGACAGTGGCCTGATAAATCGCAGATATCCTGAAACCCGATGGTGTACCCTTTGGCCCATTGATTGGCGAAAACTTCATTTATATTCATGACAATGCTCGGCCTCATGCAGTTGTGTTTGGGATAACATGGGGAGGCTAATTCAGCAACGTAGGATGCCTTGTAGAACACTCCAACAACTAGAAAATCTGCTTCCTGAAATTTGGAACTCAGCGACTCAAGAGTACTTCCCGGGGAGAAAACACTCGATTTTGAAAATGATTAGTAGCCATTCGATGCTAGTTGATTGGTCTCTTCGCGAATATTTGAAGATGGTAGAATGTTTTAATTTTTCATTTACTCTTGATATTTTCCATCATAAACTCATCTCATATGAATGATATCTTCTCATTCTACACTTCTGAAAGTTACCAAGCGACTCTTGAATTACCAACCTAAAAGTTTATATAGTATTGTCGTAAAAGTAGGGTGATACGACAATTTTTGTGGAGAGTGTATTATATAAATTATAGAAATTTGAATGTTCTTTGGAAAAAGAATCCTGGGGTATAATTTACAACACAGAGTGAATACACACAGCTACGGAATTATTTTCGGAAACCATCACTAAACATATAACTCAATGTACTAAAACAATACGTGTAAAAAGAAAAGAGGTCAAGCGAAATGCAATGGATAACTCAGGGGTTAGTGAGGTCTATAAACACAAAAAATGAAATTCACAAGAAAGTCAAAAGGGAACCAGATAATTTAAAATTAAAAGAGGAATATAGAGAATTCAGTAACAGGCTCAAATATTTGTTTATTGCAGCAAAATCCAATTATTATAAAAAAAATAAATGATAGTTAATAAGTTAATAAACCTAAAGAGCTTTGGAAAACTTTAAGAGAAAAAGAAAACAATTAAACTAAAACAAGTATTCAGTCGATTCAAACTACAGAGAACCAAAAAAGATTGCGGACACCTTTGTGAATATTGGCAAGCCACCCCGATCTTCTTGGGAATTTAGAGTGCATTGGTTTCAAGGGAGTATCACTGAAATTACTGGAGAGCTATCTAGGTGGTAGAAGGGGCTGTAAAAATTGGTGACGATATTAGCACAATATTTGATTAACGCAGCAAAATCCAATTATTATAAAAATAAAATAAATGATAGTTAATGAGTTGATAAACCTAAAGAGCTTTGGAAAACTTTAAGAGAAATAGAAAACAATTAAACTAAAATAAGTATTCAGTCGATTCAAACTACAGAGAACCAAAAAAAAATTGCGGACACGTTTGTGAATATTGGCAAGCAGAAAATGAAGTTCTTGGTATCGTACGTGAGCTGAACGAAAAGAAGACAGCAGGTATTGACGGTCTTACACCTGTAACATTGTCAAAAATAGTCGACCATGTAATATCTCCACTGACATATTCGATGAATAGGTCTATAGAAGAAGGCCTTTTTCCAGATTCACTCAAGGAATCGATAGTCATTTCCATTTACAAAGCAGGAGATAAAAAAATCCGCGGCAATTATAGACCAATTTCTATAATACCGGTAATATCGAAGGTTTTCGAGGTCTTGAAAAGTAGAATAACAAAATTTCTTGACAAATATAATTCAATATCGCAGAAACAATACGGATTTAGAAAGCCAAGTCCACGTAGGATGCAATTGAATACCTAACTAATAACTTATTCAAAGCCGTTGATAATAGTGAACCAGAAATCTGCATTTTCGTGGATTTGGCAAAAGCTTTCGACACATTTAGCCACCCCGATCTTCTTGGGAATTTAGAGTGCATTGGCTTCAAAGGAGTATCACTGAAATTACTGGAGAGCTATCTAGGTGGTAGAAGGGGCTGTAAAAATTGGTGACGATATTAGCGAATTTAAGGGTATAGACTATGGAGTTCTTCAGGGGAACGTTTTGGGGCCTCTTCTTTTTACTATTTACATAAATGGTCTGTTTAGCCTACCTAGTGCTGGTAACGTTGTCAGCTTTGCTGACGACATAGCAGTTTTTTACAAGAATAATTCTTGGGAAAACTTGAAAGAACAGGTAGAGAGCGACTTCAGTATTTTTATCAGATTTTTTTGAAAGTAAGCTCTTAACAGTCAAAACGAAAATCATGATATTTCCAACCTTGCCCATGGCCTTCCTGAGTTCAAGAAATTACAAATAGTGACCGATAACTCGTGTGTTGAGGTATCTGTAGCTAAAGAAATTAAATACTTAGGTATTAAGATTGACAGTCACCTACAATGGGGAGGACAGTCCAAGTGTGAGTGAGAAAATCTATTGGGCTAAGATATGACAGTTTTCTCAGACCTTGACTGTTTAGTGACTTACCGGATTTCCTGAAGTGCATATCCTCAACAAAGATATTTAAGAAAAAGCTGAAAAAATATGTTGCCGACATAGAAAGGGATCGAGTTCGGTCACTGATCGATTTGGAAAACTATCGCTGAAGATAAAGATATTTTAGATTATTGGTTGTCTCTAAGTAACGAAGAACTGTATCAGTTAAATGTAAGTGTAAGTTAATAGTAAGATTAAATACCCACGCGCGGAATATCTTCCATGTGGGATCGTTCGTGGGTTTGTTCAAATAATTTGAAACTTATTGAGGATTTGTGGAATTTTTTTGTACCATTCATTTGAATAAACAATTTGAATTGAATACTATTCTATTATACGCTTCTTTCATGATTATTATAGTTTCGAAACGTCAAATTGAATTAGCCTTTGAAACAAATCGTAGCTTTGAATTCAATCAATATATACAGCATAGTATAAAAATGGACTGTGATAGCGAAAGTGAATGGAATTTGACCCCCCACCTAATGTTAGAAGTAGTACAGATTGTTTCTTCAAACTTACTTCCAGAAAAATAGCGACTACTGTACCAAAAGTGTTACAAATCTTTTATTGATTGAAGAGCATTAAAGAGAATAAAATCGTTCATAGAATCAGTTATGTTGATTTATTCTCTATGATCCAAAGTACCGTAAACATTTTTCATTGGATCAATATTGCTACAACAAAGCTATATATATATATATATATATATATATATACAACAACGAAAACTAAACAGAGGCTATATCTACCAAGATATTCATTTCTGATCCAAACGCAAAAACAGGTCAATTTTTGTTTCAAGGGGGACATCTTTTGGGGTACAAAACTTGCCTGAAATATCAACCCCCTAAGCGGGGATTGCAATCCTTGAACATTTTGAATAGGGAAGATGGGTCGAGTGATGACTCAAAAGAAAGGTGGTATCTTTGTCTACATTGCCTTGAACGAATTTCAATTTTTAATTGAAACCGTAAAAGATACAGGGTGAGCAACTGAAAGATAGGGAAGACTATTTCCCTGAGACTGTTCAAGTTTCAGTGAGGTAAAATGTAACAGATCCATGCTGATCAATGGCAGTCATCATCAAGTACCATCCTCATCTCGAATTTCAACCCCTGGGGCAGGGGTGACAACCCTTGAAAATTTGGAAAAGGGTAGATGGGTCGAGTGATAATTAAAAATGGAAATTCGTTCAAGGCGATGTAGACAAAGATACCACCTTTCTTTTGAGTCATCACTCGACCCATCTTCCCTATTCAAAATGTTCAAGGATTGCAACCCCCGCTCAGGGGGTTGATATTTCAGGCAAGTTTTGTTCCAAAAGATGTCCCCCTTGAAACAAAAATTGAGCTGTTTTTGCGTTTTGATCAGAAATGAATATCTTGGTAGATATAGCCTCTGTTTAGTTTTCGTTGAATAACCTATATATATATATATATATATATATATATATATATATATATATATATATATATATATATATATATATATATATATATATATATATATATGATATATATATCTTTCTTCCAGTTCTTTATTCAAAACTTTTCCACATCCTTCTCCACCATCTTGATCCATTCTGTCCGTGGTCTGCCTCTCCCTCTTTTTCCTGTTACTCCCCTAGTTAAGACTTGTTTCGTTGGTCTTTCATCTCCAAGCCTGAATACATGTCCCAGCCAACTCATCATTTGTGCTCTTGCTACATTTGTGATTGCAGGGTATCCATATAATTCTTATAGTTCGTCATTTGTTCTTCTTACCCACTAATTATCTATCAGCTTTTCTATCTTGAATTTCAACTCTTTCCTCCCCTATTCGTGTTACTGTTACACCCAAATAATTGAACTGTTCTACCTCCTCATATAGGCAAGGAAGTCACCAGTTGATCGTTGTATCAGGAAATCATATTGATCTCGTTCACTGATCATCCAAGTAACTCAAGATATTATATGAGCTCATCGTTCATCACCATTTTCATGACTCCGGACATAAAGGGAACAATGCAATTGAACGGTAATTTTGGAGTAGGCATTTCATCCCTTTCTTTGAAATCGGTTGTACTATCGCAACCGTTCTAACACTCGGAAAACTTCTGACTCTCAAATCTGAAACCGATTAGGAAGCTGACTTTGGAGCACATTTTTTCAAAACAGTTGGCAGTATTCCAACAATACTCACTGCTACTTACAGTTCACTTGTTGAAGAGCTCGTCTTACCGTACGCACTCTAAATTTTACTTTGGACATAGTTGATTGAAATGTGGGATGCTTGGTGACTCGACATGTTGAAAAAAATCAGGAAATCTAGTTTTCTTCATCTCACCACCCTCGCCATTTGGACTATCTACAGAGTTCCACTCGAAAAGCATACTATTACACCGCTCATGACCTATCCTTTGTCCACTTATTCGCGCTCTGTATTCAAACTTAAACTTCTGGAATTCGCGTTCTCCTTATATACAAGTACGAATTGTTCTAGAACATTTGCATAACTTCGGCTCTGTTCCAGATCTTCGTTCGAGAACCTTCCGGAAACAGTAAGTCCTTCTCGAAGTCTCCGGTCTGCCTCAGCGTCATTCTGCCGGCAGTGACAGGGCCGGCTTCAGGGACGATTTGATATCGTTACAATATCATTCTTTTCACATTTTCAAAGGGCTAACCCATCAAACGGAGTGAGCCGGAAACCAAGCAGCAAAGTCGATTTCCGAGATTTCAATGTCGAAATTTCAAAGTTCTTGGATGATTGGAAAAATTTTCGAAAAAGAGTGATACTTGTCCCTACTATTTTTCAATGGTAATTGTCGGCTTATAGGTGAATGAATAATATTGCAGGGGGAGTTGGGGTTTATCACCTTTAGATTTTGGTGAGGCTTTTCGCCTTTGCATTAATTGTACCATATTCATAGCAGAAGAAATAGAAATAGAAGCAGCTAAGATTTCTTTCTTGTTCATGCAGAAAACAAACGGTGGTTATCAGTCGAATATAGAGTAGAAATTTCTGAGGAACAAAACATATACCTACGTTCCAGAGAGTGGTCGATCACTTTGAAAGGGATTGATTACCCAGATTCATGAATGCAATGTGATTCGTCAATAGAGCATATATCCTCAAAGGACGAGAGTTTCAGATTTTTTAACAAACAGAGAGATTCCTCAACCTGATCAGCTTTGAAATCAAGAGCTCCTTTAGCTAGGAAGCATTCACTTCCCAATTAACAAGAATCAACAATAAAGTGAATTGAATTACAAATGGCCCCCTGCGACTATTTCCCGTTTCAAAATCTGAAGAAATGGCTGGGTAGTAAGAGATTTGGGTAGAATGAAAAGGTCTTCACTGCTAAAAACGCCTATTTTGAGGACCTTGAGGTCTGTTATTTGAAAGGAAAACAAAAATTGGAAAAACATATTGCAATCGTTTTTTCAAAACGAATGCAAAAAGTTTTATAGCGATTGATCTTGCTAGGAAAAACTGGTAGGCTTAACGGTTTTTATTGCTTCGTTTCCTCGACTATATGTAGATGAAAGAAGATTGAGCTGAAAAATAAAACTTTTTTGCCGAAGAGAATATTTTTCAAAAGCAACTGATTCACCAAACATGGACTAAGGTAATCAATTATCGAAGAGGCCTAAGTTTTATTCTGCTTCAAAAAGTGGACCATCCTGTTCAAGACTGAGCTGGGATTAACTAATTTAGCAGCTAAGAGAAAAAAGATGTGTGGCAGTAAGTGACATAAACCCTTATAACCTCGACACCTGAATAGATATTAATCTTGATCTTGACGTAGTGAGGCTATACAGAAGTACTACTTGAAATACCAAGAGGCTAAGACGATAAGTCTTATCAACCCTTATTTCACATTCAGTTCACTTCAGCTCCTCTGTTATTATAACAATATTTCTTCCTCATCTATGGTAGGTAGTTTGTAATTGTTATATGCTTGCTATTTGTGGTGTAAAATAGAAATTATGATTGAGTCGTCTGGTAATATCTTCATTAGAACAAAATATGCTCATGGCCTACCAACGACAAAGCAATAAAATGCATATCGTTATGGATACACTCATTTATGGATCAAACAAGAATTGATCCACAGAAGTTATAAAAGGGGAAGTAATATCTTGTCTACAGTCTTACGTGTCTGAGTACGATGTACAGCAGTAATACCGCGATGGGTAATACAAAAAAATCGAGGCCTTCGAGCGGTTACTTGGTCAGACCTAGACTGGGTATCCTAAAGAGTTTGTATTCGGGAAGACCTTTCTCTACCATGACTACTGATAAAAGGAAGAAACTTAAGTAAGTAATTTGAACATTTTTGGTTACTTCTCATAAAGTCATTTTAAATTAAACATTAAACGCCCTTTCTTATTATAGTGGCACATCTCAAAATTTTCACTTATCTTAATTTCCCATCATTTCTGAAGGGTGACATATTTTCGATTCTCACTCCTCTCCAGTTCGGATTGCAACTCAAAGAGTTGACTGTTGCAGATGTTGCTGTTTGTGGAATAGTACGAAATATCAATTCTGAATATTTTAAACCGTGCATTTTTTTTTTGAATTTGGGAGGCATATTTTCTGTACATTCATTCGTCTGAAGAAGCTACGGTGTAGTGAAACGCGTTACGAATCGCAATTATTAAGTAAAATTCCTTAAAACACAGTACTTGTTTTTTATTATCGTGCATTTTTGATAATATGTATGGAATTCTCGCTTAACACTTGGTGAAACATAATGAATAAATGATTGGTAGCATCAATAAGTGTGTTTATCACAATTATCAATTCTTCTCATCACAGGAACTTAGTTTGGCATATTTTCTTTTATCTAGTTTTTAGTAATCACTTTGCTTTTGGCTTTATTTATATCTAAAGATTTCAAGTCTGGTTGCCTATGTGGTAGTTGGTTGAATGTTTTTATAGCTTCTATATAGTAATTTTTGATACTGTTTTAAACATTTTTGGAAGACTAATACTGTTATTTCTTATAATATAATATATTTCTTCTTTTTCTTCTTCACCGTGTAGAAGGCATAGCGCTTGTTCAGGTCCGGTTTCCCTGCAGCAGTTCTTGTGAAGTTGATTGCCAACTGTCCCGCCATCGTTTTGGTGGTCGTCCAACGGGTCTTCTTCCGTGTGGTATGTTGTTATATACGATTTTGGCTATTCTATCTGTGGTCATTCGGTTTTCATGCTGGTTCCATTCTCTTCTTCTTTTTCTTACCCATCTTACAATATCGTCTGTTTCACATTTTTCTCTTATGTCGGTATTTCTTTGTCTGTCATTCAATGTGTAACCGGTTATAGTTCTTAGCGTTTTCATTTCTGTTGTTCTTAGTATCCTCTTTGTTACCGAAGTTTCCGCTCTTGTTTCTGCCCCGTATGTCATAATTGGTCGCACACATGTTTTGTAGATTCTGGATTTGCATGGTATACTGAGGTGTTTATTTCTCCAAATTGGATGTTTAAGATGTCCCGATACTGCAGCTGCTTTGTTCACTTGTCTCCTCACTTCATCTTCAAGATATCCTGTGCTTGTTATTTTGCACCCTAAGTATTCGAATGGCATGACTTGGTCTATAGTGGCGTTGTCTATTGTTAACTTGCAGCGCAGAGGTTCCTTAGCTATGGTCATGCATTTTGTCTTACTTGTTGAGATTTCCATATTGAAATTTTTTGCGCGTTTGCTAAAGGCGTATAACATTCTTTGTAGGTCATCTACTGATTCTGCAATGAGTACGGCGTCATCGGCATAGCATAAGATGTTAATTTTGTAGGTTCTCATGCGGTATCCTAGTCCCAAGTTTTTAACGGTCTCTACAAGTTGGTCCATAACAGTATTAAATAGTAGAGGACTAAGACTATCACCTTGGCGGATGCCCGACGTTGTTCCGAAATGCTGGGTTAGGGTGTGGTTTGTTCGTATTTGCGTTGTTGTATTAGTGTTCAGATCTTTTATGAGTCATATATTTTTTGGGTACCTCTTTGTTTTCCAGTATCTTGATTACATCCTTCAGTTGGACTCTGTCGAAGGCCTTCGTTAAGTCTATGAAACAAAGATATGCTGGAGTGTTATATTCAAGAGACTTTTCTACTAATTGCCTTGTTATAAATAGTGCATCGACCGTGGACCGGTTTTTTCGAAAGCCTTGTTGCTCTTCGCTGATTGGCATTGTTGACGTTATGTCATCGGCAAGAATCTTTGTAAGCAGTTTCAAAGAGGTGCTTAACAAGGTTATTCCGCGATAGTTGGCAGGATTTGTTTTGTCTCCTTTTTTAAAGATAGGCACTGTTACACTTCTTTTCCATTCTTCTGGTATTTTTCCGTGTTGAATTATGATGTTAAACAGTTTTGTGTACTCTTCTCTCATTTGTTATTTTATCTTCATCTGGAGCTTTCCACTTTTTAAGTTTACTTATTGCCATAGCTACTTGCTCTTTCGTGATTGTTACCGGTTCATTTATAATGTCGTTTTCTAAGTCTTCTTCTGGGGGTTCTTCTTCATATTCTGATTCGGTGTAAAGATTTTTGAAGTATTTTTCCCATGTTTCATTTGTGATTGTTTTCAGTTGTATAGTTTCATTGGTGTCTTTTTTCATACCCCTTAATAATTTCCACATTCGTTTTTGCGCAAATATAATATATTTGAATTTTTATATTTTTGTGATAGTTCGTTGTAGTGATATTTAGTCATTCCAATGTAAATTGATGTTTCAGATTTAAAGGGTCTAAACAGAATGTATTTTTATTTACAATTTTTACTATTCTTCTCTCTAGATTGATATATAACATATAATAAGCCCCTCCCCATGCTATTATACCATAACATATTATACAATGAAAGAAAGCATTATAGATTAGTCTGAGTGCTACTTCTTTGTTCATAGTCATCGCAAGCTTATACATAAGATACAATAGATATTTTGTTCTTTATATAATATATTCTATATGCTTATACCATTTTAGATTGAAATCAAAATTTACAGACAACCAATTTTATATGGAATCATACGATATTTTGAATATTACGTCAGGAATTTTGGAAATTTCGAAGGATTGTTAGAATTGATTCTTTTTGGGATATTTCAATTGAAGAAAGAAAAAAAAAAAGGTTTGTAGGTTTGTTTTAAGAAAGAAACAAATAAAAGAAAATAAGAGACTTTCCGCATGTAGTAAAAAAATTGAAAATTGTTTTCTCACGGAGTAGGTGTTTTTTCTCGACCTCAGTAGTTTGTATTACCTCCTCTTGCCATGATATAAGCCTGAATCCGTCTAGGTATGCTTTGGATTAGGTTTTAGATCTTCCCTGGGGTGATATTCTACACTCTTCTGTGGCAGCTTGGATGAGCTGTTGTGGGGTTCTTGGATTATCTCGGCGCTGTCTAGTTTTCCTTTTGAGATTATCCCATAAATGTTCAATAGGATTTAGGCCTGGAGAGCAAGGTGACCAGTCCAAATAACGATTCCCTCTGTTTCAGGATAATGTCGCGCGAGGTTGCTAGTATGCGGATGAGCATTATCTTGCATAAAGATGAAATTCTCACCGTTGGCAACTCGCTAGAGTCTCACTATGGGCTCCAGCACTAGGTCCACGTAATTTCTAGGCGTTACACTCGCAGGAAACGAAATCAAATCTGTTTTGTCTCCCAGCAAAATGCCACCCAAAAAACATCACACTGCCCCTTTGGTATTTCGGAATTTGTCTTGCCGCTCGGAGTCTAGCTTGTCTTCCACGATCCCTTAAAACCCGAATCTGATCGAACACCAATTCTGATCTCATCGAAAAAGAACATTTCGCCAATTCTCAATATTCCAATTTTGGTGCTCGATACACCAATTACGTCTGCTAATTTTTTGTTGTCTGGTTAGGTCTGGAACTCTCAAGGGCCTTCTGCTGTATATACTCCGTGAATGAAGTCTTTGACGTATCGTTTCGATTGATACACTGATACCTGTTGCTTCCAGAAAGTGCCTTTGGAGTATGGGGTGCGACGCATTAGGGCATCTTCTTGCAATTTGGCACAAAAAGCGGTCTTGTTCTTCAGAAGTGATCTTCCTACAACTTCATCTAGGCCAGTTTGCAGAGATGGTAACTCCACGTACCGGGCATAGGTTTTTGAAATCACCCTCTGTGATAGCATTGTGGTCGCTATATCCCTCTATATCACCCCTTCTTCAACAAGAGCAATTATTCGACCCCTCTGCACATCGGACAATCCAACGTAAGGCATATTTAATTATCATTATAGGCTTTTTTAAATTCACAGTTTCAAATCTTAGTGACGACTGAGTACAATATCCCGAACATGTGGTGATAATTCAACATTTCTTATCATACTATTAAGTTTTTTTATAACAAAGAACTTCATTCTTCACAAGTAGTCAAAGATCCATGGTTAACAACAATCAATAATGTGAAATACCGAGTGATTCCATATAAATTTGGTTGTGTGTATACCTAGGTATTTGCTCTGTTCAACTCTTTCTATATTAATTCCTTTCTTTCTTACATCCATTCGTTAAAAACAGTTTTCCTTATATTTAACGAGAGTTTATTCAAGTCCAACCAATCGGCAACAGTTTTTAAGTACTGATTCATTTTAATACATACTTCATTCCATTTTTCTCTTATAGCTATTATTGCATCTGCATACGAGATTACATTACCACTATTTTCCGTAATGAGATCATTTATATATATTTTAAAAATAAGGGTACAAGTATTGTTCCTTGAGGTACTCAGATGTTACCTCTTCATAATCACTTTCTAACCTATTTATACTTACTTTTTGTTTCCTATTCTTCAAATAACTTTTCAATAGATCTAGCACATTTCGCCTTATTCCGTAGTTATATAATTTACTCAATAACATTTCATCATCTATCGTGTCAAATGCTTTAGCCAAATCTAAGAAAGTTACGGCAATTGGTTTACTTTTATCCAAGTTTTCATAATTAAAATAGTTCTTGTTATGTAACTACTAACTACTAACTCTTTCCCTATGAAGCCAAATTGTTTAGCTGCCACTATTTAATTTTCCATTAGGAATTTCTGTATTCTTGTATATGTATAATATCTTTCCAAATATTTTGGCTAAATGTGATATTAGGGAGATGGGTCTGTAATTAGAAGGGGTACTTTTGTCTCCAGATTTATAGATTGGAAATACTTCTGCAACTTTTAGTTTGTCTGGCTATATTGAACTCGTAATACAGCTATTAAATACACACACCAAAAAATTGTCTCATCACCTGGTATTCTGAATTCCACAATCGATTAAGCAGCTCGATCGCAGTTTCTTTGTCAACATATGTTTTTGACATATGAGGGAAAAATCTTATCTATGCAGTAACATTTGTTTTTATATGATCTCAAACACGTCTGAAACAAAAATGAGTTTATTTGACTATCAGTGTTCATTCAATTTCTCTTAAGTTTTCACGCTAAATGAACGCAAGTTTTCTGTGTTTCTTGTTGATTTTCGAATCTTTGAATTTATTGTAATGGCTGCTGAATGTTCTGTACGCTATTTGAGTGATCATGAAATGGTAAGAATTGTAACACTTCTAGAGGAGGAGCGAAGCCAACGTTACGTGGTTAACTTGTTGAATGGTAACCAAAGCACTATTTCAAGAGCAATTAATCGGTACCACGAAATAGGGGAATATGGAAGAAGGGCCGGACAAGGAAGAGATCGGACAACAACACCAGTTGACGATCGTTGGCTTCGTTTCACTGCACTAAGATTTCGGCACTGTACGGCTAGAATGCTACAAAATGAACTTGCACTTTCAGAAATGTGCATATTTCATTGCAAACTGTTAGGAACAGGCTCAGAGAAGACGATAACAGGACCGAGGGTGGCTTTTATTTTGCAGATATTCTGTAACTACTCTCGCTGCATAAGGCCGAGCATTATTATGCATATAAATGAAGTTTTCGCCAATCAATGGGCTCAAGGGTTCAAGGATATTTGCGATGTATCTAGCAGCTGTCATTCTTCCATTATTCACTAGGACTAAGTCAGTTCGACCACGGGAAGAAATGCCTCCCCACACCATTACTAAGCCCCCTCCGAAGTTTTCGGTTTGCCGGATATTGCACTGCTGATACCGTTCCCCAGGTCGTCTGTATACAGGCATGCGTCTATCATTTGACACTAGACAGAACCTGGACTCGTCGGAAAAGAGAACATTCGACCATTCTGGAATACCCGAATTTGCATGTTCCCTCGCAAACTGAAGTCTTGCAACTCGATGCTCTCTGGTGAGACGCGGGCCGGTAGAAGCCACCCTTGGTCTGATATTGTCTTCTCCGACCCTCTCTCAGTGCAGTTAAACGAAGCCAACGATCAATAACTGGTGTTGTTATCCAATTTCTTCCCTGTCCGGCCCTTCTTCCATATTCCCCTGTTTCGTGGTACCGATAAGTTGCTCTTGAAGTGTTACAATTCTTACAACTTCATGATCACTCAAATAGCGTCCAGGACGTTCAGCAGCCATTACAATAAATTCAAAGATTCGAAAATCAACAAGAAACCCAGAAAACTTGCATTAATTTATCGCGAAAACTGAAGAGAAATTGAATGAATATTGATAGTCAAATAAACTTATTCTTGTTTCAGATGTATTTGAGATTATATGAAAACAAACGTTACTACATAGATAAGATTTTTTCCCATCATATGTCCAAAAACATATGTTGACAAAAAACTGCGATCGAGCTGCTTAATCGATTGTGGAATTCAGAATACCAGGTGATGCAACAATTTTTGTGATGTGTGTATATTCGATAGTGGTTCTGCTATTTTATGAGCTATTGTTTTTTATATTTTTGTTCTAATTATTCAGGTGATGTTGTAATTTCTCCTCCGTACAAATATTGCTAAATCTGCGGACGCACACTCTCCTATCTCCACCTTACTCAAGTCTTTGTACCCGATATGCACTTTTTAATTTTTCGTGTTATTGCCTTTATTATTTCGTTCATTACAATAATGAACAGGAGATGACTTAGAACGCTACCTTGTCTCAATCCTTGTCTTGTTATAAACTCTTCTGTTTCCATGCCGTTTATTCTCACCACATTTCTACATCTTCTGTCCCATATAAATTACCATTCCATATTCACGGTTTTTGTATTCGCAGCATATTTACAGAACATATACCCCGCTAATTTAAAGTGCGGATTCTTTTACAATGAAGGATGTTGTATAAAAACTGCTCTTTTTAGGGGATTGAAAAAGGAACCAGATAAAGATAGATTCTGATTAGTTTGAACAAGTTTTAAAATGAGAATATTCCTATGAACAATCTCCCCGCATTCATTTTGAAAGTATTGAGTTCGATCAGTCAGAAGTCCATTTCAGGATATCACGCATCTTACTTTCGTTGGGTCCACTTTACTTTTTACTGATTCATTTTTTTATTATCAAACACGAATACTTTTTTTTTTAAATTAAACCAACTTGATAATTTATTCTGATTTTCGAGAATTTCACTGTGATGTGATATAAGAAAGAATGTTGACGCATTATTTTGATAAGTTGAATCAGATCTCGGGATTTTGCTATCCTATTCTGGGACACTCTAAATACCTATATTTTCATGATGTTAAGATCCAAACTAAGGAGAAGATATAAAAGTGAAATAAATTAAATTCTACAAACTAGATTAAAAGTAAATAAGGTTCGTGTGCGATTCTATCTCTAGTTATTGCTTCGTACATTATCGATTCAGAATGACCAACGCAACTACAATACAAACAAAATGACCAGTTGGGGGAACAACGTAAGTAATGTGATTGTTTCTTTCATAGTTCTAGCTTTGTGCTGAGGTTGCTAACGAACAGGTGAATATTCCATGACGGTGAAGGTTTGTATACCGAGTGTTTATTTCGTGTATAACTAACTGTTATTGTTGAAAAGATTGAATATAGATGAAAAAGTTGGACGATAACTTTCTTCATGTACTAATATTATTTTTAAATATGCAAGGTGGTCTATTAAAGAGATTCATATCAAAGCTATGTTTTTAAAAAGGATAACCGATGTTTCTCATGATTTTTGAACGTGTTAACCCCAATTGAAGTGAGTATCTCAGTTTTAAATTAAACGTTTTCGTGTTAATCGACGTTTTGTGAAAACATGATTTCTCTAACTATTGAAATTGTAATAGAACCTCAATTTTATTACTAAATTTTTCTCATAAACCTAAATCTCCATCAACAATAAGTATTTGTTGATCTAGGTACACAGGATATGCTATAATGTTCCGAGAATTCTGTTCAGATTTAGACTCCATTAATTTTCTAATTTCTATTTGGACACCCTGTATTTTGTGACTACAAATAAAAGACACGATGATGATGCCAACTAGGGAATGCAATCTCGCTTCAAAATATCAATCCCGGTATTCGCGAGATTCAGGAATTCTAATCTTGGAAAATCTCGCATTGTAAAGAAATGATCATCGAAAATGTAAGAAAATTCCTATCATTTATATTTCTATTGGCTCTAATTGTTCTTCAGGAGCAAAATAGAGAAATAAAATCTCAAGCTAACCAGTAATTTATTCAAAAAGTAACATATTATTCTAAAACTTGAAAATAACTCCTCAAAAAGTATAAAGTATCTAGGGTTTCATCTGTCAGCCGAATGCTGCATGCCAGATAACCAGCCGACACTTGTTGGTACTACAGATAAAAGACATTGGTGAGCGAACTGTAGATTTTGTTCTTTTGACTCTCCTAACTCGTACAAATTGATTTCTTTCTTCAAAATCATATCAAGTGACGATGACAAAGGTGCCACACGTTCTTGCGAACGCTCTTTCGATGTCATTTCCAATTCTTCATCAAGACTAAGAGAAGCGATCGCCATTTCAGGCTCTAAATTTTGTTTCACTGCAGCTAATGGAATTGAATCGTCATCATCACTTTCATTCATGGCTTCATCTGCAACTGAAGACGTAGAGGGTTAGTTTTGTATATTGACTGCAATATTGTCATCTTTGGTACTCTTCTTGTGTAATCTTCCGATTAACTTTATTATTTCTTTTTTGATTGAAGATTTTGGAGGTAGTTTGAAAGTTTGATCACTAGCAGATCGATTGAAATATACGTCGTATTGGACAGGGTCTGTCAAATAATACAATTCTGCTGTCTCAAATGTTCAGCGTTCATTAATCCGAGCTCTCATGGATTCAGTAAGTTTTTGAGCTACTGGTTTTCCGAGTTCTTCTTACTTTTTCATCATGCATTGCAGAGTAGTTTCGGCAGTTAACAAATCTGAATTTCGACGACATAGTACTTCCACTGCTAGTTTTATAGGATGAAATACGAGTTCTAACTCTGATAAAGCACGATATTCTTCTGAGCAACTATGATTTGTATTCGATCCAAGATTGCAATCAATCAGGGCTTTGCTTACACATTGCTTCACCTACGACTGTGTCTTTTGTACTATCTTTTTGCATTTCGGTTTCGTTTTGATTTGTAAATCACATCTATAACTCCCAATTGAATGCCGTGAGTGTAGAATAGCTGATGAAGTGGATTCTTGAGTCACCCAATCTTCACCATTACACTGGCCTCATCCGTAGTAACACCTACTATATCTTCATCTAATAACAAGCCATATTCTGATAATTTCTTCTTCAAAATAGTTATGCAACTCTCTGCAGGCATGCTTCCTACTATGAACACAAGACCCAAATTCCAGAACATATTTTTACTCTCTAAAAATGTATGAACATTCACATTCATGAAGCGCCTGTTTTTGCGTGAAATCTATTCATCGAAAGTAAGACTGAATCTATGGCTATTCTTTCTTAGATTCATAAGATCCCGCGAAATTACTCGCAAATAATTCTCTCAAGTCTTTCGACGTGCAAAAAGACCTAAAAGTCATGCCATCTTTAGAAATCACCCTTGAATTTTTTCCTCCAAAGAAACTTTTTGTAGGGACGAAAAGTAATCAGATATTATCTGCCTCTTCGTACCGGTTGGAGGAGGTAGCCTTACTGACGCGGAAGCATTGAACAGCATTGAAGAATTTGATGGAACCAGAGTCATGTTTTCAGTCACTTTTTTATGAGAAGTATCAGCTTCGTGCTTGGACAGTAAATGTATATGCAAGCCTTTGGGAGATGCTTTCAAAATAGACTTACATAACTTGCACTGGGCAGTTTGCCCATCAAAAAGCCTTCAAAAAGTATTTCCATACCTTTGATCCACTTTGAAACTCTTTATAAACTACCTTCGTTGTAATTTTAACACAAAACGAATAGACCGAGAGAACTTAAACACAGAAGGAACTATTTTCAACTGTTATTGAAATAGTTTATAAATCTGCAGATTGCCATGCACTCTGACACGTCCAGGCTCGCAAAATAATAACAACCGGAAAAAGTCTCGCCTCACACATCCTTATCGCCCTGTGGCCCTCGCGCCGCGTGTTGCCGCCGGGAATAGGTGCATTGTTTATATAACTCAACAACAAGATGTGAAAGCACAGAAAGCTAACCAAAATTGACATAATACCAATCTTGCAAATCTTGCGAGATCGCGCATGATTTTGGTTGCGAGATTGATCTTGGAGAATAGGCGCGAGATCTCGATATTGCAAGATCTTGGTATACCGAGATTGCATTCCCTAATGCCAACTAAGTTGGTATTATCAGATGTTAGTACACTGAACCTAATTCTACAAGGCTCTATCATTTATACTTAATATATCCCTCCTAATAGACACTCTTGATGAACCATCTTTCTGATTGTGTCTAATCTATCAAACTGTAGAGTACACTGAACGAAATCGGTTAAGTATGATGCAGAGAATTTGGGATGGAGTCAATAATCGTTAATTTATTTTATAAACACTTGATTTACTGATTCTCATTTCTTCTGCCGATTTCCACATCTTTACCTCTGATTGATGTTAGATAATAAACGTGATGTAAGCTCACCAGAATAACTGTATCACATGCTGTTAAATTTTCAGGAAAAGTAGTGCACCAAAGATGGAATATAGAAAAAAGCCTGACTATGCAGATAACGCCTATAGGGAAGCAGTTTCAAGGTTACGCATACTTCTTGCAGAAAGCTACACGCCAGTTAGACGATCATACAGAGATTTGGACAGTGCAGGTGAAGAAACTGATAATCAATCTTTAATAAGTGCTGATAGCAAAACGTCGAGGCTACGTCGATATTACCCTCCGTATTATCCGTCTGTTATACCTAGGAAATACTATTATCCGCATATCAGGAGTACCTTGGGCACTGTGCCAAACGTTGTTCAAGACAAAAATATTGAGTAAGAATTTATTCTTTAACTCCAACATTCTAATTAAGCATTAATGCTTTATAGCGAACCTCCAAAATATGAAAGTACAACTGCACCTCCAGAACTGATGTCCTTTATTGAGCGACAAGAAGACTACATTGAACAATTAGAAAAAGAATCTAGATTCTGCAGGGTAAGTCTAGATATACAAGGTGATTCATGAGCTATTATTTCGTTTGATGGTGGTTCACATCTGTACCATGTTCCCTTTACCTCGGCAAAGAGTGATACTTGCGAAAACGTTTAAGCTCCAAGCATGTGAACTTAACTCACTTCCTTCAGCATCTCTCAACTCAAGAATCATCAAAGGGGAAGGAATCGAGTATTTACAATACATTGATCCATTATCAAATACATGGGTGATAAAGTCTCATGACTAATCAATAAAACTAAAATTTTCTCTAAAAATTCTATACCTTTATTGTAGAACGATTTATATTAGGTCTCATAATAGGAGTTTCGGCAATAACCTTTTCGTCACAGCTTCATCTTTTTCCCTGGAGCATCTTTTTCGAATCAACAGAAAACCAGTAATCGCTGGGTGCCAGATGTGGAGGATAGGGTAGGTGCGGCAAGAAATCCAAGCGCAAATCGTTGATTTTCGCCATGATTTTTAACGACTTGTGGATTGGTGCATTATCTATATGTCCCTTTTTCTTTGCCATGTCGGGTCGTTTGCTGCATACGCTCTCTACTCTCCATTCAGCAGTGTAGTGGTGCATGCATGTTTCATCTATGGTCACATAGCGACAGGCTTTTCATCGCGTTTTCAAAACTCCGAACAACGCTCAGATTCGTCAATTCATTGGTATATTCGGTCCACTGTGAGCAAACGTGGGATCCATGTCGAAAAAAGTTCCCCGAAACTTTTCGACCCATGTGTTACTGATTGGACTAATTGTTTTGACAATACTTAACTGCGAAACAACTAATACAATGAAATTTTAGGCTGAACTTTCTTCTCTATTGAGCAAAGTGAAAGATGTCATCAGTGAAAATGAAAATCTTCACGAGAGGCAGAAAAACAAACTAATCAAATCTGTTTTTGATGAATTAGAACAGGAAACAGAAGAAACAGAAACAGAAACTGAAGCAAAGAATAAGGTATCTGTATGTGCAGTTTTGAAAATTTAAACTTCTTATCTCAAATCTAGTTAAGAATAATTTACAACTTTTTTCAAAATTTACAGTTTACACTATTAGTACTTCTACTGACAGACGCTCTGAATATCTCTGTTCTTGATTGGTCGAACCCAGTGTAAACTCTGTGTTTCTTCATTTAGTTTAGCTGAACGCTGAATCTCTCCAATGTTTCCATATCTGTAAAATTAAAGTGGTGTTTATTCATATATTCGATTGACTCCCTTTCTGCTTAATAGCCGCTGAAGTCTCCGTCGAAAAAGAAGAGGCAACTTTTCGAAGGCCCAGCTATAGTGTTCGAGTCTAGAATATCGGAATTAGAAGCTCAGTTGACTCAATATAAAATTGATTTGAAGAAAGCTCAGGAAGAAAATGACGCCTATAAAAGAAAAATAGCAGATGGCACAATTTTGGATGGAGTTGGTTTCGAATCTTACAAAAAGCAAATTGAGAATTTGCAGAGGTGATTTTTTCCCGTTTGTTTTTAATATTTGATCTAACTTAATTCATTTATTATCACAGAGACAAGCAGCTTCTACAAGAATCAGTAACCAAACTTGAGAATGCGCTAACAAAGTTGAGAAGCAAGGAATTCGATACCACAGATGCAGTTAAGAGAAGTTTGGATGCAGCCGAACATGCCCAGTATGAAAAGAATGCAGCAGACTTAGAAATTAGGAGGTTAAAAGATGAACTTGAACGCCAGCACAACAAACTGAGAGATGCCATAACTGATCAGGTAATGTTTTGCGAATTAGAATATTAACATTCTAGTACTTCTGAATCTATCGATGTAACATCCAATAGCCCTATTTCAATCATAAACTCCCAACAGTATATCTGGTTTAACAGCCAATCAAGTCCTGGAACGTTATCTGATTTTGACCACTGCGTCGAGCAGGGGCAATGTGCAGCGTTGCGATGAATAATCAAACTAGTCTAGCTTCTTGAAGTTTTGTTCTTTACGTCTATCATCGTTTTATGGGGGATATGTTAGTCTTCTGTGTCTGTTGTTACGGGGCCCCAATTGTATAAGTATATATGTACACGCCTTTGATACATTCTAACGAATTGATACGACTACGTGGCGGTCTTGCTTGATGTTGTGAATGGCAATGCAACACTGTCGAGGTCTAACTATACAAAAATTGCAATTTGTTGCTTATATTCATGACATCGACTAGATCGACCACAACTATGGGGCCCTGGTATGCGAGTATGAAGAGTGGAAGAAAACTAGCCCTTCGGGAAACAATATTTGACATTCTACGAAAGAATATTGGTCCTCAGTAAAAGTCTTTGTATATATAAAATTCGCGAGTGTATCGGATATTGACATATGATCTTGAAATGTCTTCACTTATGCTGGGTCTTTTTAGTTGAGCGATGTAACTGCTTTTATGTTAGGTATCACAACCATTTTGCTTATAAAATAATTTTGAATGAGGAAGAGCAAATTCGTCCAATTTGTGTTTGTTGTAAGCAACATTTCAAAATCTTAAGGATTTTCTCAAGCAAATAAAGTGTTAAGTTTTTATTTCTTCTGTTAGAGCCGCAGGATATCCGATGAGAGGAGTGCTGTGGAAAGAAGATACACTCAACAAATCGAACAATTAACTACTGAACTGGGCGTTCATTGGGAAACGACAAACAAATTGCAATTAGAAGTCGACAAACAGAGAAGGGAAAATGCCGATCTGAGAAGAGAATGTGCACAGAAACAAGCACTCATCGATGAATTGAAGAAGGAAATGCAGAGTAAAATAAGTAAGTTTGTCCTTGAGAACAACTTTAGCATCTATATAGGGTGCTTCAACGAAAAGTAAACAGAGGATATATCTACCAAGATATTGATTTCTGATCAAAACGCAAAAACAGGTCAATTTTTGTTTCAAGGGGGACATCTTTTGGGGTACAATACTTGCCTGAAATATGAACCCCCTGAGCGGGGGTTGCAATCCTTAAACATAGGGACGATGGGTCGAGTGATGACTCACAAGAAAGGTGGTATCTTTGTCTACATTGCCTTGAACGAATTTCCATTTTTAATTGAAAACTGTAAAAGATACAGGGTGAGCAACTGAAAGATAGGAAAGACTATTTCCCTGAGACTATTCAAGTTTGAGTGAGGTAAAATGGAACAGATCCATGCTGATCAATGGCAGTCATCATCAAGTACCATCCTCATCTCGAATTTCAACCCCTGGAGCAGGGGTGACAACACTTGAACATTTGGAAGAGGGTCGAGTGATAACTCGAAAGGAAGGTATTATCTTTGTCTGCATTCCCTTGAAAGAATTTTCATTTTTGATTGAAAACTGTAGAAGATACAGAGTGAGCCACTGAAAAATAGAGAAGACTATCGTCCCAAGAAAATTGGAGTATTAGTGCGAAAAACTGGAATAGATTCATTGAGATCGAAGATGACAGCCTTTGATCTGGAATGAACCTGTTCCATTTTTTTGCACTAATACTTGAATAGCTCAGGGCGATAGATTGTCTCCTCTATTTTTCAGTAACTCACTCTGTATCTTTTACAGTTTTCAATCAAAAATGAAAATTCCTTCACGGGGATGCAGACAAAGATAATACCTTTCTTTCGAGGTATCACTCGACCCATCTACCCTCTACCAAATTTATTTTCAAGGGTGATCACCCCTGCTCTAGGGGTTGAAATTCGAGATGAGGATGGTACTTGATGATGACTGCCATTGATCAGCATGGATCTGTTCCATTTTACTTCACTGAAACTTGAATAGTCTCAGGAAAATAGTCTTCCCTATCTTTCAGTTGCTCACCCTGTATCTTTTACAGTTTTCAATAAAAAATGGAAATTCTTTCAAGGCCATATAGACAAAGATACCACCTTTCTTTTGAGTCATCATTCGACCCATCGTCCCTATTCAAAATGTTCAAGGATTGCAACCCCCGCTAGGGGGTTGATATTTCAGGCAAGTATTGTACCCCAAAAGATGTCTCCCTTGAAGCAAAAATTGATCTGTTTTTGCGTTTTGATCAGACCGATTGATTCAAGGGGAAATAAGTGTAATTTATACAATATTTATAGTAAAAAATAACAAGAACCAGTCAGGAGTATAACAATGCCTTCTGTTAAAATAAAAAGCATAAGAACCCAAATGTTTGATGATGAATGACAAAAGTGGTTGCAAGAGCGCTGCAAAGCTGCTCTGGCAGTTTAGGGATCGACGTCGACTCCGACAGCACCTCTCTTGCTGCATCTTTCTCTATTACCCTTCCATCACTGTTTCTTGTTTCCTGCAAAAAACAAAAAATGAAATTAGTCTTGTTTTAATTCCGGTCTTCAACACCAAAAAGGAAATCGTTGACATGAATTGCAATCGTTTCTGGTTTCGTTACTAATCAAATTTTTATAACTTTCAGTAACTCTTCAGTCCGATATTGGTGTCACTGGCGCAGAGAAAAGCGCATTGGAACAACAAATCTCTTCTCTGCAACTAGCCAACGAAAGAAACGAAAGACATTACAAACAGGAGATCACGAGGCTCCAAGCAGAAATGCAGTCATTGAGGCAGAGATCTGACAGGGCAGATGCCGACCTCATACACAGCAGAAGGGAAAACTTACGATTGAACGAACAGGTTGCTTCATTGGAGAAAGAGGTATATCTTGTAGACTATTATTTTGCATTATCTTCATAGTGATTTCTTTCCGAAAGAATTATAAGACGTCTGTTCAAGTTCGGGTTACTCACTGGGAGAATTAGGGATTAAGAAAATTCATATAATAACAAATATATAATTTTTTCCTTTATTTACAACACTTTAACTTAATATAATGTGGTTAATAGTACGTTTCTCCTTGTTATTCAAAATTCAAAATTTACATACCTTTGTATTAAAGGATATATAAACGACTTATAGTAAGTACCTTATAGCCAATTGTATATAATAAAGATGCGCATAAAAATATGTGGCTTAATCGTTTTTATGATGATCGGTTGAATGGTATGGAAATTGATCCACTAGAGAGCTCTACTGACAAGTTGAAGTAAAATAAAGTGTCATTTAAATCTGGTTAGCCGTTTTAAGATCAACTCGAACATAAGACAAACCTCACGATTTTATATATGTAGAAGAAACCTATCTCAATTTAATAACATTGTGAGTAGAAACATCACTTTTTCAGTTGAAACTGAACGCTGCTTTATCAGAAGAATCGAAGAGGAATTCGACACCAACAGAAGTAATGGCTTTACCGCCCCCAACACCCAAGAAAAATGATCGAGAACAAGAATTGGGTACAATGATTCATGATCTCGAGTCCAAACATGGTATGTAATATTTTTATACCAACGGACTCGAAATTTTTCTGTAGCTGTAATTTTTGCTACTTGTAATTTTTGTTAATGCTTTATTCTGTTATTCATATTATTAATTTATCTTTTGTTTATTGTTTTGTTGGTATTTTATTAAAGATTTTATCCTGATTTTATTGTTTTTAATTTCATTTGCAAAAAAGTGTTTCTGTTAATGATGTAAGTTCTTCATGGATCTCTTATTTTGTTAACGATCAATTAGATAAGTATTTCAGAAAAATGTACACCCCTGATAAATAAACCATGAAAACCTAACCATAGATCCCTTATATGGCTCATAGATGGTCAATATTTGAGTTTGTGCAATATATTGTGAGAAATACTTTGAAAACATTTTGTGCATTATATACTTCAGTAAATCGTCGCATTCTGGTTCTGTGACACAATTGAAATCAGCATCACTCAACTGGAGTTCATGAAATTCTGGCGGAGACTAATTTTTGTCACATATTGTCAAAGTGACTGCATCTCTGTGTTTGCGGTTGACTAAAATATCGTACAACGATTCAATATTTTGTACATATCAAATTATTGAAGTCTAAAAATTGTGTGATATTTTTGTCCGTGTATAAATAAAATTGAGTTCAAGTAGATGAATATGACAGCCAAATCAAATTGATGTTGAAAATATATAAATGTACAAATTACTTTTTCGTTTCAGTTGGCAACACTGCATTGTGTCCGTTCCTTTAGCCATATTTACAATTCGAACTAGTATTCTTTTTTCTAGCATATATATATGAAGTACACTTACATTTTCATATCTAGAATATTTTTGATTCATGAATAATCTATCATTTTTCCCAAAATGCTTTTATTTTTTATGGTGGGAGAATAGACAGATTCATAGACAACATTGATGGTATCAAAGAAGGTTTTAGGCTATTATTTTCGTTCATCGCTAGGATAATTTGTTGAATGAAATTCTCTGAGATTCAATCATAGAAGAGACGAACCATTTGCAGAAGAATATTTGCTCTGTAATTACCCATTTTATCTCAGTTAAATCTTCGTTTGAAATCATTGACTTTCAATCATAGAAAATGGGTCGATTCAATTTTGCTTAAATCAACTGTTGAGAATTAATGAAGTATTGTTATTCCTACAAATGCTAGTTAATGAATAAATAAACTCTATGGGAGCATATTGTGAAAATGAATAAACTTTTAGCATATGTATGGTAACTATGGAAATTGACAAATACAAACAACAAAATCACCATAGCTCGCAAAATTTATTCTTTTGAAATGGTATTTTCATGAATATTACCATTAATTTATTTCTGTGACATTCTCGATTAGATTTCCTTAGATTGAAAATGCCTAGACACTTGTGATTAATGATGTTTCGATTCAATTAATTGATCAATTGAAAGTTTGTTACAACAGATTGAAACAAAATAGATTGTTTCAGTCAAGTTGAGATTGTTCTGAAGTTATACGCGTCATTTAGTGGTTTTGGGCGCTCTTCCCAGAATTTTTCATTTCTCAATATATTAGGATTTAAAAAACAAGATTTCGCAAGAATATCAATGGTCAAGTGTCTACCCAGATATTCATTTTTCAATTGAAATTAGGAATGTAGAAAAACGCTGATAATCTTAGGAGATGGTTTCTTCATGAGTTGAAAAAAGGGAATGATAATAATAATACAAAATCTATTATTGGCCTTATTGTTGCAGAGGCTACAGTAGCTGAGCTTGAAGGCATGATCAAAACCCAAAATCAACTCATGGACAAATTGTCAGCCGAATGTCAAGCACTTACAGTAAGATTAGAGGATGCCAGCACAAGGCATAAGTAAGAATCCTACATTAAAAAGTAATAAGAGATCAAGTATCTTAGGGCGGAAAAATTCTTTTGCCTTTCCAATTTTTTTATAAAGATTATATGGAAGGAAAATCGTTCCTACGATTACTTAGTTTTCATTATTATCCGTATAAAAGTATAACTCTCAGAAGAATACATTGATGAATATTTAACTCTGAACACTAATTCAGTTCAACAACTTTTATACCTTTAATTTTCTTTTTAAAAGCTTTTGATAGGTAACTGATTTCATTGAGGTTATGAATGCGTTGACGAAAATATCTTTCTCCAAAAGTATTTACTCATTCATTAATTTGAATGAAAAGACAGAGTACTATAAAATTGGAATGTTATATTGATTACACCAGAATGCTAAATTTCGATGTGATTACGAAAGAGGACAGTACTCAGAATGGATAAATATTCAAAACACAAAAGCCTCTTACGCTAAAAATGTAGGAACCACACGTAAAGTTTTATAAGATTGAAGAGAACCTGGAGAAAAACCTGAGGAAAGCCCCTATCTTGACGTCATGGATACATCAGTAACAACCAGTTCTCTTTGAAGAAAGTAATCTGAATATTAAAAAATGGAAACAGCAGAAGAACATGGTGTCGGTGAGTTCAAATAGACCACCTGTATTGTTCTTGGTCATTGAATTTAAAGAAAAATGATTTGAAATGAATTAAATTTGGGTAATCTGGTTGATTCAGAAAGAGCAAGAAGCAGAGTAACAAGAACATAAGTCGGAAGCATCTGAAACTTCAATGAAATCAGTTATTAGTCAACGTTAACGAGAGTTTTTAGTCGCAAACTTTTTCTATTTCTTTACAAGTTATATTCAAACTAATGACACTTGTGTTTGGTAGGGATGGACCGAGCAAACAGCAAAAACGAGTCCGCTTCAACTTTAGTCCAACCAACCAAACGCAAGGAGCCCATTAAAGTAGATATTAGTGTCAAAGTGGTCCCCAAACCTCGTAAGGTTAGTTCAGGTTACACTCTATAATTTCAATTACAAAAATATGAATTATGACAAAAGATAAACCGTGTAAAACTGCGAAATTTATTAAGGTATTACTTGGGTTTTTCAGTACTGAGACGATTTACAAAAATTAAGATATTTTACGTAAACTTCAGTCCGATTGCACTTCGTTTAAAATGCGTGAAATGAAAATTATCTTCCACATCTTAACAAAAGCTTTTTTCCATATTGTAAAGAAGTTCGAAGTGTCCAACATTTGCATAGGCACAAGCTTGAAAGTGCAGCCAACAATTGTGCACCAAAACGTTGTCGACTTTGTGTCAAAACATGCGCAACTACATTCCCACATTGACGAGTGTCATCCTCATGTTAAGATGAGATACTCGACATTCGTATGGAGCTCTTAAACGTGCCTCCACGCAATATAGGCGCTTTAAAAAATTGGAGGAGTAAAGAGTTGATACTCAACAACAAAATACATAACAAAAATTAGCTTGGTATTCATATTAATTCACATGATTCGATCTTAATCATAGTAGTATTGAATTATCAATATTATGTAATATATTATATAAACAATACTGCATTACCAAAACCAAATGAATATAATAAAAACTAGTATTTTAGCTTCAGTTACTACCAATATATGATCAAAAGGACTTCAGATTGAGTATGATGAATGCAGTGACTCAAATTATTCCTAGGACAGTTTTTAACTAGTCGGTAATAACTGATTGAAAAAGATCAACAGAAATGGCACACAAAGTAAAATGAAATCTACATTTTAAGCCATCTCTTTTGCTTTATTCAAAATTTCACAAAAATTAATGAAGATTTGCCACTAAGATGGGATATTTTCCAGCAATATCTCTCTATTCTCTTATTCACCTCTTTTTTAATTAGTTAGGTAGATGATTTTTAATATGATGCTGAACGACGAATACCGGCCAAGAATGAATTTCAATATACCAAACTAACCAGGTAGTAATACAATGACTTTCTTCAATCACTAGGAGTGAAAAAGCAAATCTAACAATAGAAAATTTTGAACTATCCACCCGACTCGAAGAAGTGTGGAAATGTTTCAAGAAAGCCAACATCGAGGAAAATCTTGAGGTAATTTTCATATTTAATATTTCATATATATTTTTATTTCCAGGGAGGAAATACGGGAGCTACAAACTAACGTAGATCTTTTAAATAATAGATTAACTCAGTCACAACGACCATCTTACAGAAACCAAGGTACTTAGAAAATACAAGGCTAGTTTATTCAAACCTATTCACGTAGAATTCATAACATTTAAAAAGATTCCATAAGTCAGACAGCTTTCGAATGTGCATGTTTAAATCTATCTAATATTCAATATTCTGGGAAATTTTAGAGTAGAGAAGAGTAGCCCAACTTTTATATTTTCGCATTCTATATGAAATCATATGACATGTTCTACTAACATTTTAACTAAAATCTGTCACATTAAGTGAATAACAACTGTAAAATGTTAATACTTAAGTGAGCCTCTTACATGGGCCAATGAGATTGCGAGTTCAAGTAGGAGTCACAGATCACGTATAAATAGGCAGATCAACACTGAAAGCATTCATTTGATTCTCAACCTGTTTATTTTTAGAATAAATCCCTCGAAATTGTAGAATGAATATTGTGAGTTTCCATCCATAAGCTTCATTTTGTTTCACTGGTTCACTTAGGAAAACTAACGTTTTCGTTTTAGTAAAAATTAACTCAATAGGTTTCTCGAATTACAGATGAAGAAAGTCATTCAGTCAGCAATGAAAAATATCAACAAGAAATGAACAATCCTAAGCCTCCCCAATTATCACAAAGTCAAGGAAGTAAGGAATTAAACTATGAAAATAAAGAGAAGGAAGTTACATTAGATAAGGTTCCTGAAAAACAGCCTGAAACTTATACTGAAGAATCTCATTTGAATGTAGGAAAAAATGATACCAAGCAACCTGATGAACAAAGTGTTAACCAAGAATATGAACATTATGAGGCGGATCCAAATCAGCAGTATGGTCAAGAATATTTGGGCGAAGGGCAATATACCGATCAACAGTTTGATCCTAACCAAGAATATGATCCGAATTATCAATATGATCCAAATACAGATTATCAAACTGACCAGGCAGAATATGCAACTGATTCAAATCAACAATATTCTACTGATCCTAATCAACATTACTCCACTGATTCTAATCCACAGTATGCTGTTGATCCAAGTCAACAATATGCTGATCCTAATCAAACGTATCCCGTTGATATTAATCAACAGTACGCTATTGATCCAACTCAACAATATCCTGCTGATGCGAATCTACCATATTTAGATCCAAATCAACAGTATGCTGCTGAGGCTAGTGAAAAACTCACTTCAGGTCCCAAACAATAGTAATACTGGATGGATTTTAATCTGTAAATTTGAATGATGTGAGCTATTGAATCTCTTAAATTTCCTAGTTAAACAAATATGAAATATTCATTATTTAGAAATATTTAAATCTATCGTTGGACGACTGAAATTATATATTTGATAGTTTCTTATGTAATGTAATTTCTATATTGGCATTTTAGATATTTAAACGGTTAAAGAAATTGTTGATAAATTCATGTTTGTTGAATGACTTCCATCTATTACCACTGAAGTTTAGATTATTAGTAATTTTATAATTATAATGTAGCAATATAGTTTTAATTTACTATGAGGAACACTGGGGACTATAATTTGTTATAATTCTACAATATAGCTACAATGAAAGTAAATAATAAAACTTATGAATTATGCTTCTTTAATGTGAAAAAATTTGGATATTTCAATGTCAAGCCCAGTTTACTGATATAAACGGAAAGTTCTAGCCATGAAGATTGACCGAAGTTCTAATAAAAATAAACATAGCCTAATGAAATTAGACAAATTGATGCAAAAGAACCTAAAGGATATGTTAATCGCTCCTATCGCCGTATCTCCCTCGAAGGTGACTATATTGAGTAAAAAAATTGATTTTTACCAAAAAAATGTGTTTTTCACTATATTAGCCTACACATTTTTTAGCCCACTGATAAAGTAACACTAGTATATGATAAGTGACACATAAAAGCTAAAATTTTATTTGAATTCTTATTCAATGTTAAAATCCCAACAATTTCCAATTTGTCACGTCGGTAAAAACTAATATCAACGATGTTACTCTTGCTTCAATTTCTACATAAACATTGCGTTCCAGTTATAGGTGTTGTTACACCCCATCCTGAAAGAGCAGAGTCATCACGTTCAATCAGTCCAGACAATTTGTGCAAGTCGTCCTCTCCTATCAAAGGAACTATTTTATCTGAGAATTGGATAACAGCGTATTCCCCTATTTCCATCCATTTGGGGTTTTCTTCTTCACATTTGTCGGCAACTCCCTTTGGAAGTCCACAAATTATTTCTGACTTTAGAATGCGAATAATGCAACATTTAGAGGGACCAAAAAATCCTTGCGCTTCAGCTAATTTAATCTCAGGATTGTGATAAATTTCTCTAAACAGTTTTCTGTAACTAACATCTCCTTTGAAAATTATCAATTTGGAGCCAATTAAATCCTCATAGAGTCTGCGGTCGTATTTATGCATCATGGCATATTCTACTGGAAGGGTCCAAAAATCGCTAATCCTTATTATCCAGTTCAGGGAATCAAAATATTTTGACCATGTGTCACCCGCCGTTTGTAACAATGGTTCTTCGTACATTTTGCTAAGTTGATCTATAGTCCATTTTATATCGCTCATTGTTACATCTGATATAAACCAAGGTATTTTTTTCACGTGGAAGTTAACCCTTTTGCATATACCTTTTGTTGTTAAATAATCAGCTAACACAAGGTCCGCAATTAACTCTATTCCTGCATTATCTAAGACAATATCTGAAACAAGAAAATTAGTTCGATTAATTTAATACAGTTCTCTCGAATAATACCCATTTGAATTTAATTAGAACCGACCCACTTGTGAGAGAGCTAGTTAACAAATCTGCCCGCCATGCACGCAGCTCCCAAGAGCCACAATAGTGCAACTTAGCAGTATGCAGAGAAACGAAGCGGTAGACTGCAGTTTCGTCCTTATTAGGAGCTCATCAGTGTCGCATATCGCTTCTCAGCATCCTAACAAGCTACATCGGGGTACCCTATCGATTACAGAAAGGCCGCATCTCGTACATACGTACGAGAGTCGCCCTCTGTGGACCGAGGGTACCCTATCGATTACAGAAAGGCCGCATCTCGTACATACGTACGAGAGTCGCCCTCTGTGGATCGAGACGGTGAACCCGCTACCGGACTTCGAGAAAGATACGAACAATAACAAACAGATGTGAGAACGTTAGAAATGCCAACACTTGGAAACATCTTTCGCCGGTCCGTGAATCACATCAACGATTACAGAACGAGCGGAATAATCCCGTTGAAATGGTGCTCTGGGCGGGATTATTTCGCTCGTTAGCGAAAACTTCAGGAGTCAAAACTGTGATAATCCTCATGCTCACGGAAAATACGTTGTGATGAAAAGGTCTATCCAGCGTGTATGGATATAACATCTTTGTATGTTCGTTCCTATAGTTTTCTGATTCTGTGGTTACCAATTTCGACCCTTTCCTCAGTGGAATAAACCATTTTCAGATTAATTTCAACTGACAAACAGAATGGTCCTGAATTTTTCGAAAGCGACAATTTGAGATTACAAAAATTCTATTCAGAAAATTGCAGTATTCAATTTCATTTAGTATTTGGGGTATGACAAATCAAGGTGGAGAAATCAATTTCTATTTTGGTACATTGATTTTGTACATTGATAGGTAACAATTTTATTCTGTCTTTGTGTTGATGTTTGGGGGTATTATCAATCTTTGTTTTCAGTTCTAACAAAATTCGCAACTCTTCTGGAATAAATTCCAAATCAGTTATGAATCGAATCGATCGATCCGCGAACGTTATACCGGGATTAAACATTCTCGATTTGCGTGACCAGCGAACGCAGTCTGAATCTGCGCAAGCGCAGTTCGAAATTGCATTCACGAACAAATTTAAAACACTGAAGCTATTGAAGAACTCTCTCGAAACTTAAAAGGTTAGTAACTCCTAATGGGATCGGAGTATTCTACATATCTCAAAAATGCATAAAATCTAGATACTTCTTTTTAGAACGGATAAAGACACTTCTAATGAATAATATGTGTTTAGACAGGTTTCAGAATATGAAAATAAAACAACCATAGTTGGCATTTGAACATTTTTGTTGATGTTAAGTAATGAACTAACGTCTGAAAACACTTTGGCATTTAGTTCCTTTATGTCGTACAAGTAATTAGGAAGTAACCATATCACCTTTATTCAAAAATCATAGATTGGCAACATTGTACGCTTGATAAAGTGATTATACCAATACAATACAGGAAAGTCAGCACAAGAATGTGCTGCAATGTTTGTTTCTGAGTTCATCGCCTGAGATATACTTCATCTTGTCTTGGAGAGTTGGTTATTGTGTCTTATTTTGTCTTGATTCATATAATTCCAATTTCTAGATTACACTAGTAATTGATCGATACAATAAGCTGATAACTGTTCATCATGGTTGATAAGTGATAAAGAATGATGAGACAAAGCCCACAATTCGTCAATGGCGATTTGTTTACACTTAAGTCAACAACACAATCAAATATATAAACTTTATTCTTACAATAACGTTAGGAAGATCAAAATTCAACAGTAGAATTGTAGAAAAAACAACAAAAATGACAGAAATTAACATTCCCATTAAAATAGTAAAAGAAATTTTATACACATAACCGCAAGAGCATATTAGTTCATGTCCCTTGATGTCCTAAGTTCTCCCCATTCATATGTAGATCAGATACACGATTCAACTTGCTAATATCTTTCTCATCCATCAGTGGAACTATTTTATCGGAAAACTGAATAACCCCGTAGTTCCCATTTTCCATCCACAAAGGATCTGCATTATCACACCTTTCCGCGAGGCCTTTCTCCAATCCGCAAATTATTTCCGCTTTACAAGTTCTCAGTGAACAGAGCTTTGAAGGCCCGAAATAACCCTGGGCTACCGCAACGGGTGTTTCAGGGTCCCAAAAAATATCCCTGAATAATTTCCTGTAATTCAGATCACCCTTGAAAAATATCAATTTGGATTGGGACAGGTATTGGTACAGTTCTCTGTCGTACTTGTGCATCATTTCAAATTCTACTGGTAGGGTCCAGAAATCGCTCTTCTTCACTTGCCAAGTTTGGTTGTCGAAGTATTGCCTCCAAGCTTCACCGAATGATTTCAGCAGTGGATCTTCGTGTTCTTTCAATTTCTTCAACATCCACTTAAGGTCTTTTTCCATGACATCTGACATAAACCAAGGTAAGTTTTTTACGTGGAAGTTGATTTTCTTGGTTAAATTATTCGCGGTGATATAATGGGCTAAACAAAGATCTGACAATAACTCTGTTCCTACATTGTCCAAAACGATATCTGAAATACGTAAATATTTTTTACTTAAATTCATAATTAGTATGATCTGATGATAATGAGATGGACCTACCTAGTTCGAAGTGCAAAGAAACTGAGTAAATATGGGGGTAATGTGTTAGTACACAAGCAAAACAGTAAACCAAACCAAAAAAGCCAAAAAGCTGCCACAGTTAACAACACAACGGAATTCTTGGTCACTAAAAATGTACATTTTCATAATTTTTTACACAGTATACCACAAAAATTCCAGAATTAATACTGACAAGTCTACCACTAAAACTAGTTGAATAGTTATGATCAAGTATTTATGTATTATCAAATTACATAGTATTTATATTTCTTTCAGAACCTCACATATTAGTTAGTATTTTATTAGATAACTATTTTTGAAACAATTAAAATTATTTATTCAATAAATTCAAAACGTCTTCTAAGTTGCTTTGGTATTCTTTTAGTGTCTACATGACGTTAAGATCAAAAATTATTGAAACATGAGTATTTTTATCATTTATTGATTTAACCCAGAAATCTCCGAAAAATGTCTTGACTGGAACATAACTTGATGACAATTTTTCTACTTTAAGCTGAAGAATTTTCGACTGCAAATAAGGGAAACATTGGGAAATTCATTTGTTCACACAACTATGTCCTTTCTGGGAGTTTTTGATGAATGATGATGAAAATGGCATCGAAAAGGGTTTAAGGTCATTCGAAAAGGGGTTCAAAGTCAACGTGTTTAAGATGTTTTGATGATTGGAAAAATATTGGGATACGTAGATTGGTGTATTAACGAAAATAACTTTGAAGAAAATGAAATAAATTTTGAACAACATACCTCATTCTACTGTGAAAGGCTCACTACTTTTTGATCTAAGTTATAGATATAGCTTATGAGTGAGAGCTGCCTAGCAGCCTGGCCACTGCAAACCAGTGGTTTATTGTGGCACACTCTGCCTTAAATTTCATCCACTAGCTTCATCCTTCTTGTAAAGGATATGAGCTTTTTGGGTGAGAGCTTAATAAGCTCAGTCAGCTTCAGTTTGGTAGATCCAAGTTCCTCCATCCTGACTCTGTCCGCAGCTGAGCACTCACACATTACATGTTCGATTGATTCTATATCTTCTTCACATAGCCTACAGCCTAGAGAGTTGAAGCCAAGCCATGGCTCTCGCACTGATGGCAAGTCGAGCCAGTCTGAGACCTAAGAGACCCCTGCAGTGATCACGTACCCTCAGGTCCAACCATCGGTCATTTCCATCCTTGCAGGCTCCAGGGGAGATCGAATGTTCCTTGGCAGCACCTCGACCGTAGGCACCAGCTCCAACATCTTTTGCAGTTTTTGAGCCGATCGTGTGCCAACAGGGACCCTCAAGTAGACATTAAGGCGCCGGGCACGAAGACGAACATACCAATTCCATTTCGGGAAAGGTGAAGGAATCTGTAGAAAGTCACTCCTCTAATCACCAGCTCAAGAGGGGCAAGGCCCAATATCAGTTCCATGGCTTCAGTGGGACTACAGCGAAAAGCTTCAGTAATCATCATGCAGACCGTTCCCTGCATTTTAGAGAGCTTGTGTTGAGATTGCTTCTTAAGACTGCTTTTCCACCAAACAATGCAGGCATATGTGATACGTAGTCTCAGCACCATCACATATAGCTACTGAAGATGCTTCTGGGCAAGACCCCATTTCTTTCTACAGGTCATTTGACTTGCCCATAAGACATTGCTATCATCTCCGATAGCCAGAATGACTGTATCATCAGCATAGGCTTGTACATAAACATCCAGTGCGGCAATTATTGTCAGAAGGTCATCAAGAAGCAGCAGGGCCCACAACAGAGGGGATAATACTCCTCCCTGAGAAAGCGGACTACTTCGCCTTTCAGGGAAGTGTTCATCACTCTGGCATTTAGCATGTTACTAATTCATTCCGCAATAATATTTGGTATTCCTCTGGCTCCCATTTGCATTAATCGCACCTTCAATGTCCATGAAGGCTGCAGCTGCAGCCCCCTTGCGTTCCAGAGGGTAAGTGATCCCCCGATCAAGTTGTTAAGTGCCAGATCGGTTGATTCACCTTAGTGATGTTCACTCAGAGGCCTCAGCGATAACACCTCGGTTCTGATGTATTCATCTGACACCTTCTCCAAGGTTTTCAAAACGAAAGACATAAGACTTTTCGGTCTAAACGATTTAGGTTGCGAGTTAGATTCACTCACCTTAGGGATGTATACAACCCTAACCTTCCACCAGTCGGCCGGAACAACATTCCAGGACAGACTCGACCAGAAAAGGTTAATAAGGTATGGGAGGACATCCACCCCTTCTTGTAACAAGATAGGCTTGATGCCATCCTCGCCAGGAGCCTTAAATGGCTTAAATGAGCGAATCGCCCACCTAATTGCTCCGGGCTTGATGATCGTTCTTACGTTTTTCTAATCGTCTTTTTGGGCCTTTAATCAAGGCTCTTCAGGGCGACGGTGTCACAGCTGTCACTCATATCAAGAAACCGACAATCTGGGTAGTGTATTCCCGCAAGAATCTCCCGCGTCTCTTCCAGAGCCCGTCTACTGCCTCTGGCGAGAACCCTAGGCAGCCTTGCACTAAAGGGGGTACTTTCCACCCCCTCGCCACGACTCCCGTTTTGCCCTCCTAAGTTATTTATTATACGACGTTAGAATAGAACGATAGTCGTCCCATTTGCCGGTATTTTTAGCTCGATTAAAAAGTTTCCGAACTTCTCTTCTACGTTTTTCGAGGGCAGGATTCCACCATGAAGTTGTACTATTCTCAGGCTTTCTCCTTAGTGGACAATTATCGTAATACGCTGAATCGATCGACCGAGATATCGCCTTAGCCATACGCTCAACGTCTTGGCGACTGTTTGTAGTCATGGTAATACCCCCCAAATGAGCACTAAGGGAGGCTCTATAACCGTCCCAGTCAGTGCTGCTTGGGTTTCAGCATTCGACCACTGGTCTGATTCCAGACTCAATAGTGAATTTAATGTGTCTATGGCCAGATCCCTAGGGCTAACTTGACACACCTCACCTCGAGATTTCATCTCGAACTATCGTCCTGTGGACCTGCTTTGCTCCTTTGCAAAGGTTTGTGAGCTTCTATTGCATGAATCTTTAGCATTCCAGCTGAGTCAATCGATTTCGGACCGGCAACATAGTTTTAGGGTCGGATTCCTCTAAGGATTTTGATCGCATGAACCATGTTGCTCAGATAAAAAGAATGAAGGAGATAGGGTTCATTCTGAGCCTTCTCAGGATTTTCTATTCATATTTGAGTGAGCGAAAGCAACATGTTATGCACAATGGATTCAGATCACAGGATTTTAGAGCCCATTCGGGAGTCCCTCAGGGGTCGGTTTTGGGTCCGCTTCTGTTCACAATTTTCGTAAATGATCTACTTGCGAGGCTAAACGTTGGGGTCGTAGCCTTTGCAGACGATCTCAAGATTCACATAGAAATAAGATCAAATGAGGACTGTCAGAGTCTTCAAGGAGAGTTGGTGATGATACCTCAGTGGTGTTTAGAAAACAAACTGCCTTTGAACGTCTCTAAGTGCAAGTACATGTCAATTACGCGAAAAACAGTCGCCACTTTTCTTTCCTTATTCGGTGGCGGGCTCACGGCTTCAACGTGTTTTCTCGTGATCTCGGGGGTGCTTCTCCACTCGAAATGGTCGTTCCGGGACCATATAAGTGATGTTGTTCTACGAGCAAGAAAAATGTTGGGTTTTATTCTGAGGAATTCCAAGAACTTCCAGAACACTGCTGTTCTCAGGGTTCTGTATTTCGCTTTCGTTCGGTTTAGATTGGAATATGCCTGTGTTATCTGGGATCCATACTATGTGAAATATAAAATTGCATTGGAAAGCGCCCAGAGAACCTTCCTAAGGTACCTGGCATACAAACAGGATGGAGTATATCCTATCGGAGGAATGCCAGGTTTTCTGTTAACCGATCGTTTTTCTGTGTTGGAGCTTCAAATTAGAAGGAAATATTTGTGCTGCATGTTTTTGTATGGACTTCTGAATAACTCCATCTGTTGTTCGCGTGTGATTGACAGACTGAAGTTTTTGGTACTTAGGCTCACTGGCAGAGGCAATGTCACTTTATATGTCGTGGGAGCTGTTATGGATATTTTCTTCAACTCACCTATCAATCGAAGCTGCCACTATTTCAACACGGTGGCCTCTTCGATTGATATCAGTTATTCTCAAGCTACATTCAAAAGAAACCTATTAACAAAACTTAGTTCACACACTTAAATTGTTTTGATTGTTTGGTGTGTATTTCTATTGGTTGAGTTAGCATTATCAATGCGTTCTGTCACTATAAGTTTTTTAAAATTGTCTTTTTTGTTTTGAGCAAATTTGTTTATACTTGTAATTGGGAGTAATCCTCTTGAGCTTGTATCAATAAATAAATAAATTGCTCAAGTAACTCGAGAAGAACGCAATGCCCAACACCTCAGCGCGATGTCGCGTCACAAAGGTTGGTTCATTTTGTCTATTCAATAGAATGAGGGCTTCTGCCCTGTCGAAAAGACTTTCACCTCTCGCGTTGATGTCTGAGCTGCTCCACACCGAGTGGTGTGCATTAGCGTCACACGCAACGACAAGTCGGCGATTTTTCTTCCTGCAATGACTCACCAGGTTACGAATAATCTCAGGAGGGCATTCAGCAGAATCTCCCGGGAAATATGCGGAGCAGACCACTGAATTAAGTCTGCCATGCTCTCCCAGGACAAGTACAGAGGTAGTGTCTCTGTAACAGCATTCGGTGACTAAAAGATTATCGATTCTGTTATTGATAAAAATACACGTCCTAAGGTTGCCCCCAGGGCAGTAGAACAGTATCTGGCCTGGAAGATTTCCGAGACTGCAAATTGATCCTCGGTTGGCCAGCCATGGTTCCTGAATGAAAACCAAATCAAGGCTCTCAATCAAGATGCATTTACTAAGGAGGAATCTGCCTTAGAATGCTGTATATTAACGTGTGCCTGATCCCCCTCGCCATCATTTAGATGTCATAGAACAACCAGGCGCCTTGCCTGAAAATACTTGATTGACCTCCTCCTGGCACAGGCTGGCAGCTGACAGGCTGTTCACCCCTGCCCCCAGCCTTATTTGGGCGTCTTGCCCTGGAAGAACCCCAGGAACCTTCTCCTTCGGGTCTTCCTTTGGGAGGTGCAGTCTGGGTACTTTTGGAACTCAAAGTGCTAACCCCTAAGTTATATTGGACGCTGTCATTTTTACTTCTGAACAATAAAGTAATGCACAAACATGCTTCAAACCATTAAGAGTTAACATAACTTATGATTACATCAAATGCAAGATATATTCGGGATGCAAAAGTACAATTTGAAAAACGTTCTTTCCGTATGTATTAGAGAATTAAATTGAATCAGAAAAATCAATAAATATATTGACTATAAGAAAAACTAAAATCACTCATAATAAAATATTTAACTAATGGCATTCATTCTTAAAAAATGAAAAATGCAATCAGAATATAAATATTGAGGTTAATTTTTTGTGGAATGCAAATGACGTTACAACATGCAATCAGGACAAAACGATGTAAATATCTTACCTATAGTATCCCCTGGTGAATTTTGGAGAGTGTCCCATATTTTTTCTGAGTCATTAACTAAAATATTTTTAGCTAATTCACTAATTTGATTGATTAGAACTGGTTTAACCCCATCAGGATTCAAAGAAAGATCACATTTATTACTCCAAAGGTTGATCTATAACAACATATAAAATCTCAAAACTTTTGAATTAAAAATCCACCAGAACATAATCAACAATTCACAATAGAAAAAATTAGTCATCACCAACCTCAAGTAAGGAAAAGAATTCATCTTTACTGGCAAGCGGACTTTGCGAAACTTTTTGTAGAAATGCTATCGTTTCCTTTATTTGGGGGAGCGCACTTTGGAAAAGTTCCTGTTTTCGGAATTGGAAAGGATCAAATTCTTTAAGATATTTTCTGGAAAGAGTTAAAAGCAAAATATATTAGAATTCATATAACATAAAGTATGAGTAAAGTGACCAGTGAAAGTTTGTGGATAAAACCTCTGGCTAACTGGAATATCATTTTATCCTTGTTAAAACCTGCATATTGGATACAGACTTACGTCTTTTCAAAAGCTTCCACCACTTTTCTGTACATGTAACACTCTCCCAGCAACCACACTGAATGAAAAGGTGTTGGAGGACCTTCTTGCCCATCTCGTTCTCTAATACATTCATTATAAATATCCGCATCAGCAGCATTAGAACGTATATTTTTCAAAGGTTTATTGGTTTGAATTTCATATTTTAACCGTGACAGTTTTCCAATTACAGCTTTTATATCTTCTTGAGCTTCCTTAAATTGTTAACTTCGTTTAAACTCAAATTAAAAAAAAAGATTTAACTTACAATTCCATATTCTTTTGAAATTTCATCTTTATTTTGTGATAAATTATCAATAATTTTGGTTAGGAGAACTGGCCATCTATCCCTCACTGTCCTGAATGCAAAACTCCTAGAACGAAATCGATTATAATCAATATTGAGATTTATTTTAATAATTTATACCTCCGGAAAAAAGCTGTTAATTTCACATTTCTAGGTGTTCTCAGATCCATGGTTCTATTATACGCGCAGAAGCACGCAGAAGCCTTACCAGACATCCTAGAATTATCTCAATGAAATATAACGAAATTATTTATTTGTTTATTGCGTTGATGATATGAAAATATGACCTTTTTGATATTTATTGAAAGAACTGAGAATTTGGATAAATTTTGCATACAAGTTATGACAGAATGTTTAATATTTTGACCTTTGGATATCCTGAAAATTTTGAATTTTGAACCAAGGTCACAGAACACATGTATATTTCGATTCTTTTTCCATCGTTTTAATGCAATCACCTTCATGTTATATTTTAAGTTATTTATATCATTTTATATTTATCTCGAAGAAAATCAATCATATTGAATTAAGTACCTAGTTTCTAATAAATGAATGTATTACAAGCTTGTTAGAATTAATTATAATAATTAATAATATAATTAATATAAATGCTTCTCTAAGGAGGTATTAACTACTGGCTAGGAACGCTTATCTGTTATTCTATGATTATTGTCAACCTCACTTTTTGTTGTCCATTTCATGTTTGTATTAATGTAAAATGGGATTTGACATAATTAATCAAAACAAACGCATATTATTTTGTAATTCATCAATTGCAGCGTGAAAAATGAAAAGTACAAAAGAATTCACTTTAAATTGTTCAGATGAAAGTTTTGTAGAAAGAAGGAAAAATGTTTTCGATCAACTGCTTGTAATTGAAAAATCTTGTAGAAGTACATCTGACGAGCTGATGGAAGTAGATAAAGGATCTAATGAAATTTCTTCAAGCCGAAAAACTATAAAATCTTTTCGTGGCAAAGAAAGCATATTCAAAATACCACAAGATATGGCTCCAAGAAATTTTTTAAGACGTTTACCTGATTACAAGAAGAATCCACACAAATGGACTAAGTATACATTAGAGGATGTACGGGATGAGGATATATCAGAAAAAGGAAATACAAAGGCAGCATTATCATTCTTGAAGGAATTGAATCAGCGAAATGACAAAACTACAAATAATTTGGATGAAATTCCAAAGAAAATTATATTCCAGAAACATGTTGTTAGTAGTACTACTAAAGAATTAAAAGATGAGGACAAACCATCCTTCAAGAGTTCAAAGTTAGTTATGCCAGAATATGTTGTCGGGCAAAAAATTAAGAAGAATCGAAAGAACCCTAGTACTAAAGTCAAAACTAGTAGAAAGGAATTAAAATTAGATCATCTGCTTGAAGATGATGAAGTAGAATGAAATATGAGTGTTACAATGGAAGTATTTATGTTTTAATCAATAAAAATATTATAAATATAGCATAAAACAAACTTTTCAATTCACTTATATTGGTTTCTTACAATTGTCGACATGAAATAATCTTAATATTTAAAATAATTCAGATGATCTTTTCAATACAGAATTAGTCTTATAATAAATCTTATTTACTGATGTATCACTCATTGCTAGTCAAGAACACCTTTTTCAATATTATGCAAAAATTTTGCAGATATTGCCATTTTGGCTATCTCAAAAATAGTAAATTAAAACTTGCATTTCACTTATTCTTCCTAAACTACTATTTATTCATGTAGGAGCATACAAAAATGATGTCTGTTCAATTTAAGGATTACTGAAAAAATTTTCATCACCCTCTTACGGTTATCTCCTTCAATTATCTGTTGGTTTACATTCCTTTAAATTATGAGTATCAAAAAAAATTTTCCTTTTTTTTTATGCGCGCTTCCCAAGAATAGGCGAACCTGTTACACCACATGAGTAGGCGCCTGGGAAGAATTTAGGTGTCTGTTTACTCGTTTCTTGAAGAGGGCCAAATTGTAAGATGTTGGGAAGATGTTGGACAGAAGCGAGTTCCACAGCTCTACGGTCCTGTAAACGAAGGAATTCTTATAGAGAGAGTGTACCGCCATATGATGAGAACTCCTTGCTAGCCTAGTGTTGCGGAGTTTTCCCAGAACAAGGTCTTTCAGCTCTTTGGAGCATCTTCTGTGGAAGTATCTGTAAAACAAGAAAGGTCAGATACTTGTCTTCTGAGAGCTAGCGGTTGGAGATCGCGGGTGATCTCCGGGTGGTCGATGAGGCGCACAGCCCGTTTTTGCACACTAACCAACATCCGCAACGAATGTTTGGGCGCAGATCCCCATACATGGGAACAATATTCCAAAGCAAGTCGAATCTGCACCTTATATAGAAGCAACAACTGAGATAACGGGAAGTATCGCTTAGCTCTGATAAGAAGATAAGTTTAGCTGATGCCGACTTAGCTATTTCTGATACATGTTCATGCCAGAAAAACCCGGAGTTGACCGTTATTCCGAGAAGGTGCATCGAATCTTTTGATGCAATTTGTTGGTCTTGCATTATTAAAGGAGGTTCTCCAGCGGGGACCTTTCTAGAAAACGTAGTTGCTTGCGTCTTGCTCGCGTTGAAGCTCACCAGGTTCAACTGACCCCACTCAGATATTCTCTGTAAGTCAGAGTTTAATTTATTGTTGACATCTCTGACGATGAGATTCCGCAGCTGTAATCGGCCGCAGACTACTGAAAGACGAAACCAGGGTACAACCGTCTGCAAAACCGAAGATCTTGTTCTCAAATCAAATTGTCAAATTGTACTTATGAACAGGATACGTGAATGTGATAGTGCGGTTGATGACGTTCATATTGTCAAATGAATTGAGGTGTTTTTGCTCCAAACGTAATTCAACGTGTCTAAGACACAAACGATCTATTACAATTGATTAAATTGATCCAAATGAAATTTTGGTAATGTCCAGAACTCTTATTGTCAATCAATGTATAATACATTGGTAGATCTTTAAGCGATCTCTGCCTTTTTTGAACTGAGTGTATCTCGTTCACAAATACATCCTCGAAAACGAGGAATGGTTGAACAATTGCATTTACGCGTTTGTACTTGCATATTTGTTTCTATGCTATCAATTTTGGTTTGTAATTTTGTTGCTCATCTCGGGTTGAAATACAAGGTTAAATGACATTATAGATAGTTTACATTTCAGGTAGAACGAAAAACATATCAGTGAAGCAAGAAAAACGGTTGTAGATATGCATAGGAAACATCTTATCTAACCCAAGTATTTTTAAAAAAGTTGATCAGCTACTGAGTGACGTTTGATTGCTTGAAACCAATATTGACAGAAAAGTTTGAATGTAGCATTATCTCATCTATCAGTGGCGCGACGAATAGATGGTATGGTGAATATGTTCAACAAACAATTGGTGAAAGGGAATCTTCTTTCTCTCGCATGACTCTTCGGGGGGCTGAACTTAGGCCCTATGGTCTATCGTGCTAGCCGTGGTGGATTGGCTTTCAATTTTTTGAAACTCTTTTGGAAGCTTGCGAGATTGTGGTTATGGTGCTTCTTGGATCATACAGGCACACCTTATGAGCTGTTCATTCGAAAAGAGAATGTTATGTTATTTCATCATTTCTAGGTTACATTGTGTGGTTTTCAAGAGCCCAATTATGTGTAGATGATTATGGAGCTGATTCCCTGTTAGTAGAATAATCTTCCAAATATATTTTTAATCGATAGATAATAATTCACGGACCCTATTTTGCATGGGGCCCTTTTATGAGCCTTTCTTTAACGTCCAACTTAACATGTCTGCTGTGCATGAAATAGTAAAGATTGGTTCGAGTGCTATCGACAGATGCTGTTTTTTTGGTAAGACGTCATTTCCCTGCCATAATGAGTTTGGGAATTAGAGTGATTTAACTGTGACGTGCTTAATGAACCTAATGCCTTTATGCATTAGTCAACTAGGTTGGATGGGACCCTTAGATTACTTAAGAACCTAGAGTATTTTGGCTGTCGAAGCATATATAAATGTCCCTGTAATTCCAAACAAGGTTTTCTTTTTCGCATGAATATTCAATAAGTTAGGGTGAAAGTACTAACCTTATGGATATCAGTCAGTTACTTTACTCGTTGCATTTCGAAATATTTCACAATGTTAGATCGAGTTCCATTACAAGGATTAACCAAGTGCAGTGATGTACCTTGATGAGATTTGCTGGACACCAAGAACCCTCATGCGAAAAATGGTTGCGCCAAATAAATGCTATAAAAGCCATACCAGACAATATGCGACGTGTGTAATATGTAGTCGTAGTTGCTGACACTGTATAAATCATATTCAATAGACGTGAATACCTAAGTCCTTTCTTTTGTTCGAAAACTATGATTTCTTTGGTTTATATGTTTAGCATCCCTCCAGTACATATAGTTTTAGTGCCTGATGTCGTAAAAATTTAATGGTTCTTATATTTTCCTCCGCTCTACAAGTCATAACTCATTTAAATTCATCACAATATATTCGGTATCATATTGTGACGACGAGGCCCCTTGCTTTACTGTTAGGTAAAAAAATTAATAACTTTCCTATGCGAGAGAAGAGAGATTTTATGCTTTTCGTGTTAATTGATCTTGTCCTTGAATCTGTATGAGAATAAAAAAATATATAAAAGTTGATGGTGATAATTTGACTAATTGTATTTTACATTTGCACGTTCCTACGTGAAGATAATTTTTCAAATAAGCATTATTCAACATCACGAAAATGATTATACCTATATTATTGCTTATTTATTTGAAGTGTAGGTATTACAGCATGAGATAGTTGAGTATTCATTATTATAGGGATTGAATATTTCTCCTGCGTCGAGGACGAATATATTTGATAACTTATGAGACTTGAAAATTTCTTGGAGAAGTGAGCTACAAGAACAAAAACTTATTTGATTATTAAAAGATACATCTATATACCACAATTCAGTATTTTTTATGGAATTATCAGTCTCATATATAACTTAATGAATTCAAACACGTCAATCTCAAACTTTTAGTTTTTGTTTATCAATGATGATGTTTTGCCACTTCGCCACTAATTCCTGTACACAACTATTAGACAATTATACCGATATTGAGAGATAATGTACTATATGATGCATCAGCAACTATAGCACAAGTACATTTGTTAATCTTTTATTTCTCAAAACAAACTGAATCAAATATGACGAGCAAAAACTCTTTACAAAGGAAATTTACTATTCTTTGAGATGCCACTTGAACTCACTTCCCTATTTATGTCATGAGGGTAGAAGGCTCTTCGTCGAACTGGTTTCAGTTGGGGTCTAAGAATTGAAACAGTATATACTCCTAGAACTAAGGTTTACATGTTCGAGCATCATTTATTCATTTACAGGACAATTAACTTGGGTTGACAATTTTAGATGCGCAAACTGTATACAGGTGGCCTATTTCAATCTATGCTCCCAAACATCTCAAGGAAGCTAACTACAAAGAATGATTCAAACAAAAATTGTTCAGGGCAAATGTGGTCAACTCTCTATACTTCCAATTTTTACTTCAATGAAGACAACCTCCAAAGTTTTTGGAGATCATGAGCTTTTTATGAACTTCGAACGACCTCTAGGGTTTAAGGCCAGCGGCACAGTAAATGACCCGCATGGTATATTTGTCTGAAAGTTTTTTCTGTAGCTTGATAATTCAAGATTAATCACTCCAAGATATGACTTTCAAACTCGGTAAGATGCAAGATTTGAAATGCTATTTCGATTGTCAAATACTTCACTGTTTTAGTATAAGCAATGAACACTAAGGGTTGCTACTGAAAAAACTGCAAATCCTTGAAGGCTGGCTTTGAAATGAAGATCAGTACTGCAGGAAGGCAAACTCCTTGTTTTTGTAGGTGCTATGATTGAGGAGATATTTGGGTGCATATATCAAAAATATTAAAAGGCTCACTATGATTTGGGCAATTTGACAATTGTCGAGTTTGAGATATTTTGTTTATTTGGAAGGAAATTTTTGCATTTTTCCTCGAAGGCGTGCAAAACCCGCCTAGCTAACCAAATATCGTTGGATCATAACGATAGATCTACACGTTTGAATTGCCACAAAGTATGGTGAGTCCAGTCTGGAATCGTAATTTAACAGATGCAGCACCAAAATACCTTCACGGTGCAGGGGGACAAAGTACCACCACCAAACATACCATATTGTTCTTGTATTATTGTGAATCAACTTGTCTAATGCGTTTTTTAATTATATACTTTCAAGCTCAACTTCAAACATTTGGAGAGCTCTGTCGAATTCTCTTCCTTCTTGATCATCCATACAGTGCCTGCTGATTTTACTGTAGGATTGAGATGTCAAGAAAATTTATCGGTTATACCAGAGATCCTCCAGAATTTCATAGAAAATTCAACTCCAAGATGAATTATGGGCTTATGAACGAAAAAGGGTTAGGCAAAGCGACGATCCAAGGTAAGGTACATCAAAAACAGTACGTAATATTATTCAGGAAGATCAACGTGCAACATATCGAGAGATTAAGGCATCATTATGAATTTCAAAGACCTCATTACAACAAAATTTGGTACGAACAATTACGTGTGAGAAAATTAGTTTTCTGTTGAATACCGCATCTGTTGATTCAAGAACAGAAAGTTCTAACGGTGAATTGGTGTCAACAAACTCTGGACCGTTTAAACTTCACAACAAATAAGTTTAGAACACTATTGGTGATAATAAAACTTGAATTTATTCATACGATCCCGAAAATAGGTTTTTATCTTGTGATTGGGTGTTACAAGGGGAAGAAAAACTGACAAGAGTAATCCGTGGCTGGAGTGTCCTCAAAAAGGTGGTCGGAATGTAGAAACAGGTTATGTAGCAACAATTATTCACGAGACCAAAGAACAGTTACTTCAAGAATGGAGTGCGTGGCCAAAGGTTTCAGTCTTCAGAGGAATCTGCTGATGTCTTCCAAAGGGGCAAAAATGAATGTAGCGGTTCAAATGAATGCAGAAGTGTATTAATCTTTGCGTAGAATACTTTGAAAAGCAATAAAGTCTTTAAAAGCTTTCAATTGTTTGAGTCTAGCTTTATATGAAAAACTTAAAGGAGATCCCTCGTATTATGTGCACATTTTCGAAAAATAGAGTTGATACCTATAAAATGTTGAAGAAAAGCATTCATTCATTGGTTTTGAAGCTTGATAGTCTGATGCTAATAATTTATAACAATTTCCAATATGATATGAATTAGGTCATCTAAAATCAAAGTAATCAACTAAGATCTGAGCCACTGATATTAATTATCTTTCATGAGTATGTAAGATCACTTTTAATTCTAACTTCACACATGATTTGATAAATTATCTTTTATAAATAAATACCGTGAACAATTTTCAAGCATATTAAACAAGATGAGTGGAAGGGCGCATTGATATTATCAACAATATCAAGTCTCAGTACGTGTTTGGGCGTTCAACAGCCCAGACAATAATTGAACTATCTCAGCGCTAAAAAAAATCAGTGAAGCGCGAAAATGAAAACCGGCTAATTTGAAATATGATTAATCCGGGTGACGAAAGTGTATGTGCAGACACATGAGCATCCTAAAATTTTACGAGAATGGCATTTATGCTACGTGTTTCGTCCAATATTGTGACTTATGAATCAAGTTGCAGACAGTAAACTTATTATTTTTAAGTGGCTAATAAGAACAAATTCAATTGTTTCGTGACGTCATCTCGACTTCCGTTCTGAGAGGGTAAGCCATTTTATTTGATCTCAAATTGATCTTGTTATTCATAATGGATATCATTTGGTTGCAATTGTAAGTAACGTCATTAATCTAAAATATTACTGTTATATAGTATTTTGATTTGAATTCAGTTTCAGGATTGTGATAGTGTATGAAAACCTACTGTTTATATCAATAGGTCAACTGGTTTTTGAGAAATTACAAATTGTTTTCTGATGAGAGGCAATCGATTACATTACTTTTCATTGGGCTGTTTAATGAAAGCTCTCGCTCTAGCTCTCGCTCTAGCTCTCGCTCTAGCTCTCGCTGATATAATCGCTACCTGAATTTCTGGAGAACTGCAATAGGTTCAAATTCCTATGAGGCATTCCAGTTTTGCCTTCATCGTTCGTGAATCTCGGAGTAGCAAACGAAGATAAGTGGCACTTCGAGATGATTTAAATCCTTTCTCAAAAAAAGCTCGGTGTAGATCTTCCAACATGTACGAATCATCTGAGACCTCTTCCGTTAATCGGTTTGACCTGTAAACAGGTGTAATAATAAAAGTGTTCGAATTGATTCTCTTCTAGTCTTGGCTGCCCAAGCTTTACCCAAGACCTATTTTTTGGGTACCTACATCTGTATACTCTTCACAAATCTTGTTCAACAGCATTTTGTTATTGCAAACTCAGTTTTTGCTCCATGTCCAAATTAGATTTTATGTGTTTCATCTTATCATCTGTATCATTGCCTCTTATTTCACTGTTCAACTGTGATTCAAGACAAAGTATTCAGTATTGGATTGTGCTAAAGTGATACATCTCATCATTGACAACTTGTGAAATTATCGCTATATGTGTAGACACATTGAGGAATTATTATTCACGGAACAATATTCAACCATCTGTAGAATGTGAAACATCCTTCCCTGAAGGAACTGGTTTCCGATCCACCCTTCATAATCATTGGCAAACAGGACCACACAGCAGTGGTACAGCTCGGTTGGATGTCATGAATAGAAGCAATAGACTGTAGTTTCAGTCTCATTTGACCTCGTCAGTATTGCATACCCATTTAACATATTTAACATTGAAAGTATATACGTTGAAAGTTCATTCTGAGCAGCTCTGATTAACATTGAAAGTAAACGGAGAAGCACTCGCATTGGGTGCTTTGTATAAGACTATCTCGGCGGGGAACCAGAGTAGTGTTGGGGTAACATCCTTATGACTCACACCTATATTATATGTGCCGTTGATTTAATATTGATCCCATTCAAGATACTTGCCAAGCCAGATATCTTACTAACATAATGGAAACTTTTGCATTGGTGCAGCATGTTGACGAGCCGACGAGAATAACTAAGAACTCTGCTAAGACAATTGATTTATTTCTCTGCTCTGAGGAGCTCACTAAAGTTGATAGTCGAGTTATAGATTTGAACATAAAAACTGATCACCAGATGATTTATTTGAGTTTAATTGTAGATGAAATGATTTTAAGAATTTCAGGAGGGATTTGCTTTTGCAGGATTTAGCACTCACAGATTTTACCCCTATGATCAGAGATAGTATTATTGATAGCAAATGTCGATTTTTTGAAAATTCAGTATCACCCCTCTTTGACAAGCATGCGACAATTAAAACAAATATTATCAAGAAACGTAAACTCCCGTGGCTTACTGACAACGTGAAGTTACTCATCTCTCTTCGAGATAATGCTTTAAAAAACTTTGAAAAATCGAGACTCCCTAAAGACTTTGATTATTATAAACAGTTGCGAAATTTCACTAATACAGCCATCAGAAATGAAAACCTTCGTTTTAAAACTGGGGCCAATACGAATCGTATATGGAAACATTTACGAGAGTTCTCAATAGGAGTGCGACAGAAGGGTTAAATTCCTGAACCGATCAGTGACGTGAATAAAATGAGTAAGTATTTTTCCAGTGTTTTTGCTGACAATCCTGTTCCAAGCTTGGAACTTTTGAATAAGTACGGCAATGGCAGGGTGAGGGATTCTATATCATTTCAAGTGTCAATGGTTACTGGAAGTCAGGTTTATGATGCTTTAAATTCCATTAAGTCTGCCTCGGTGGGTTCAGATGGTATAAGTGTCAAGATGCTTTTGTAGTGTTCACCTTTTATCCTGAAGTTTATATGCCACATAATAAATGATTGTATCGGGAAGTCAGTTTATCTAAGTTCTTGGAAAATGGCTCATGTCATTCCGATTCCAAAAGTATACGATCCTAAGGATTACAAGGATCTCCGACCTATAAGTATATTGAGTGTATTGTCCAAAATTTTTGAAAAACTTGTCGCTGCCCAAGTAAAAGCGTATTTGGAGAGTATATTGCCTGATAGCCAGTCGGATTTCAGGGGGATCATAGCTGTACCACTGCCTTGCTCACGGTAGTGAATAACATCATAAAGGCTGTAGACGATAATGAACTTTTGTTGCTCGTCCTACTGGATTATTCGAAGGCATTCGATGAAATTAAATTAATCACGGTTTGTTGTTGGCAATCTTTCATTATATTGGTTTCACTGAAGATACGGTTTTATTGTTTGAAAACTATTTGACTGGCAGAACACAAAGAGTTTTGTACGGAAAAATTAAGTCTGATCCCATGTGGAGTTCCGGAGGGATCCATTCTCGGACCGATGTTTTTTATTATCTATACCTCTCAGCTCATGTGTTGTTTAATTCTCTGCTCGGCTCATTTTATGCTGATAACTCACAGCTCTATTTACAGTTTACGCGCGACTCACTTGATGAAGCTCTAGAAAAAATTAATATAGATTTGGATAACATTTTTAAGTTGTCTGAGAGTATGTGCCTAAGTATTCACCTTTCAAAAATTGTAGTTATGCTATTTGGAAGGAATGTCATGAGAGAGACATGTAAGGATCTAATTAAGGTATCTGTGAATGGCGCAGTTCTTCCTCTGACTAGCGAGTGTCGTAATTTTGGTTTGATTATGGATAGCGTTTTGAGGTTTGATTCTCACATAAACTTGCTAGTGAATATCAAATTGATTTATGGTTGCAAAGACTTTCTGGATATTAGAAAAAGAAAAATGCTTTGTGAAGCGCTAGTATTGTCTCACCTCAATTATTGCGATATGGTATATGGCCCATGTCTGACGAAACAGAATGTGGCCCGAGTTCAAAAAATTCAAAACTGGTGTGTTCGAATTGTTTTCATCCCAAGACGCACAGATCGCACGTCATGCAGGCTTCAGCAATTGGGTTGGTTGAACATGGCGAATCGAAGAAGGCTGCATGTGTAGGGTCTTTCTTACATTATTTTGAATGAGGAGAAACCCTCCTATCTGCACCGACGAATCAAATATAGAACAGATGTTCATAGCATCAACTTCAGGTTCAGGCATAAACTTGCCATACCGCGTTATCGTGCTTCCATGTTTCAGCGTTGTTTTTCTTATATAATTGTAAATGAAATCAATAAAATACCAAGTAGTCTTTTAGGTTTGAGTTTGCATTCATTTAAGAGGAGGGTGAGGCATTGGCTTTATTTGTGGGTACACTTGTCTAGTATTTGTTTATTATTTATTCAGGTTCGATTAGTCAGCTGTGCTGTATCCTACCTTTTGGTATCTCTCAATGTACAAAAACACTCATTCATAATAAGTTTAAGACCTTTAATGTAATTGATAATTATTATTTCTGTACAAGATGCCAATAAAATGCTATTATAATTATTATTATTATTAACATTCTTCGGATGGTTGAAGCCTGTTCTGTGAATAAGTGAATAAAAATTTCTTCAATATGCCTACACCAAAGTGATACGTTTAGGCTTAAATTTGTTTTTGATTTGGTCGTCGTCTTCCGATTCAGCTTTACATTCAACTTTTTCTATTTCTGGAGTATTTGATTGTAATTAAATTTGTTATTGTTAAAGGTTCATTATTGAAATTCCAGTCAAAATTTTTGAAGAGGTTGCCAACAATAACAAAAAAAAAATTAACATGAGGTTAGTGAAGTAACTGATTAGGCTTACAGCTTACCTTAGCGTTTTCGTCTTTGTTGCTTACCAAAAATTATTAGTTTTTTCTTGGACTTTTCGACCGGAACGTCTCGAATAATATTTTTTGTCTGCATCAAATAACCTTTTGAAGAAATCGGCGTTTGATGAAGAGATTTTAGTTACATTAACTATAACTTTATATAATTTAGGAATAGACTGAAGCGTTAGATGATATTGTGGAACATATATTTCTGGTCTAGAGAGGAAAGAGGAGCACTTGTTGAGATACTAGGATCATATAACCTGTCGCAAATGTTTAAGGTGCATAACCGAGTAAAAAAAGGTGCTTCAATCAGCATTCACAACATATTCACAAACTTTGACCCTTGTGAGCACCGAATGCTTACAGAGCATCTATACTAGTCTGATCTTTATACTCAGAAGATTATCATCCAAAGCCCAAAACAAAGAGAACATGATGCCTATATCACAAAAAAACCTGATCAATGAGAGGAACAAAATTAAATTTGTGGAAAGATTAAGAAAAACTAATTGGGATCTAGCAGTGTGCAAAGACGAAGAGAAATTTCAGGGGAAATTGTACCTCATGATTCAGAGAGCTTTCGACGATTCTTTTCCAAAGATTAGGATTAAGAAAAAACTAAATGAAAAAGTAAATTGCGCGAACTTTGAAGAATCTTTAGTGCTGAGAAAGACACTAGCGGTTGCAGAAGTGATACATAGGGTTCGCAAGGATGGTAGTTCAATAAATCTCTTGAGAATCTGAAAGAAACATCTACAATACAAGCTATAATAATATCAGAAAACAAGAAACAAGAAATAGACTTCATCTCTTCAGCACCAAATAAAATTAGAACAGTGTGGAGTAATTGGCAGAGAATCTGATAAAAGGAGTCATACTGTGAAAATAGCGAATTAAGCCCAGAGGAATTCAACAATTTTTCTGTAACTGTTGGACCTGGTATATCAGGCTTGGTTGGTTTGAGCATGGATGAAACAATGAATTATCTAAGAAATAAAGTTGTAAGAAACACACACTCGATGTTCACTCTCCCGGTGACAGAACCATAATAAAAGGGGGTAGTAGCAGAAATTTTTACTAAACATACGATAAACATATACGGGATGTCAACCTCAATGTTGAAGGATATTTGTGTGCCATAATTATTATGTGTCTGGAAGAGTGAGTTTTTCCAGAGAAGCTGAAGCACTCCAAGGTCATTCCCGTACATAAGAAAGAGAGCATAAATGATTGTGGTAACTATCGACCAATATCGACCCAGTCTGCAGTTTCCAAAATCTTCAAAATTGCACTCAAGACTAAAATAAAGGCTTTTTTGGAGAAGGAGTCCCTAATAAAAGGAGTTCAACACAGTTTTATACAAGGAAGATCTACGACAATCGCACTTTATTATCGATATCGTACAGGGTTTGGCTGAGGCTTTTGATGGACACCATTGTTCGAAGATACTTGCTTGTGATTTAAATAAAGCATTTGACTGTGTTGTCAGGGATATCCTGCTGAATGAGATGGATTATTCGCTTGAACATATAGAAAGCAGATACTTTTTTTGGAAAAATCATTATTCCTCCAATAGCTTGTGGTTGGTGTTGATCGTAAGGAGCCTATGATGTAAACCTTGGCTAAACTTTGAAGTTCGTTCGGCTTTTCCCCAATCCTTCTCTGCATCACTTTTGGCCACTATATGAGAGCGCAGTGTACAATCATGGCTCTCACCCCCGCAGTGTACAGCCAGTGTCCATTTTTTGGATTTAGTTCCCATTTATTGCCGATGACTCGTTTACTGGCCTAAGGGAGTATTAACCCGAATTCATGACTTGATTCAGGTTATTCCATTTAAGTCTTTCATTCAGGATAACGCCCAAATATTTGGACTCATCATTGAATTTCGAAGAAGAGTGGCAGCTTTATGCCCTCAGTTTTTTCTTGAGTGTATACGGTCTGGTTAAACTGTTAGCCCTATTTGGCCGCACTATTCTCTACAATCTTCAGAGGGAACTGCTTCCCTCTCACTACCACGACTATATGATAGGCTTAGCCATGAGAATAGAAACCCTTGATGTTTAGTGTACTCAGAAGATCATACACTACCAGGTTCCACAGTGTTGAAGAGAAAACTCCCCCTCTGTTGATGTGGATTTACCCGGTTACACTGATCAATTTGGCTGAAATTTTTCTGTTTATGAAAATGTTGTCTATCCACTTGCAAAGGGAGTCGTTAAAACCTCGCTCATCTACTGTTTCATCCATTGATGTTCTTGAGGTAATATTGAAAGCACCCTCTATGTCAAGAAAAGCTGACACAGTAATATCTCGTAGCAGCCTCCAGTTGGTGGAGTGCTTATTTGCATTATTTTCCTGAGTGATAAACGTGCTCGTTGACGTGTTGAGATTTTTTTCTTTGAGAGTCGTTTCCCTCACGTACCTATCTATCAGTTTTTCAATCGAAGTAAAAGTGATAGATCTATATATCTTTGCCTGGGCCTAAGAACTCCTGTCAGGGTTTGGTATAAAAAGTACGTCCGCTTGTTTCTATAGGTTGGGTACTCACCCTAAAGCTAGGCTTGCCCGGATTATAAAGCGTTATTCGCCGGTTGAGTGATGCGATTGAGAGGAAAGGACCTCATATGGTAACATTGTTTCATCAATACAAGGCACCATTCACAAGTAGTTGAGAACTATAGCAAAAACCAACATTTCATTATTGGAATTATTACCCGCACACACCCTATTCTTCAAATCTGGCCCCTCTGACAATTATTTGCTCTTTGCTGATTTGAAAAAGATGTTCTCCTAAGAGAAAGGCTAGAGAAGTGTTGGAATGATTGTATCATTGTAGTAGAAAAGTAATAGACGAATAAAATAAAAAAATTCATCAAATAAATGAATTTATTTTAGTACATGGACTGAAATAATAAATAAGGTAGCAATGTAGTACAATATGAATGAAATGAAATCTTGAATATATCAGATAAGCATATATATAAAATTGTTTACGTCTAACAAGAACGACAATTAGAAAAGTGTTCATAGAGATTAATACATCTTTGAGCAGATCGAAACTATTTACTCTACTTATCTATATTATTATGTCAATAATATCGGTACTATTAGCTGGTTTGAGTTTGTTCTGTATTGCTTAATGTTATTAGCTTTCATGGGTGTTACCTTATTCATATCTGAATGATTAAATATATTGTTTCAGATTTATAGACTGTTATTGAAATTGAAACTGATAGAAATCTTACTAGTTTATGCTTGACAATTCCATTCATCTGTTCAAACATTGTTTTATCAGATTGATATAAGATAAACTTCTTCGTCAAAGTTCTGCCTAAAACTGAAGCAAAAGCGGAAGATCTAGTGAGGTGGAATCTAGAAAGAAATCGGATATACCAGCTTCTGGTTTGGTGGCGAAAAACGATATGGGTAACTGGCTGGGTCGAACTAGATCTATGAAGCCGGAAGTAACGACTTCAAGGAAGATGCTAAGAACCTTGAGCGAAAATTCAATCACAAGTGGCTTAAAGACTGTTCGCCGTGGACGAAATATTCTACTAAAGTTAAAGGACCTGTGCATATACTGCGTGCAATTTTCGCCCCCCTATACTGGATGGAAAAGGGCTCTTTCATGATCAGTCCTTTCCTAAATTGAAAAAAAAACAAGCTGCTAAAGCTGCTCATATCTTCATGGAAAATTCTGCGATTATTGATCAACTCGAAAGTCCATCAGCGGATTGCTGCCGATAATATAAAGACAAAATGCTATAATTTGTGCAACTCATGACTTACCACTGAGAACAAAATCCTCGGACGAGGGTGTTTTCCGAGATTTGATCCAGCTAAAAATTTATTCTGGTGCGAATCGTATTTATCGCCACATATTCAAAATGAAGTAATAGAAACATGCCGCGAACTTGCACGATACATGATTTGGACGATTTCAAAAGTGCATGTGCTTATAATATTCTAGCAGATGAGAGCTGTGATATATCCGGAAAAGAAGTCATTAATTGGTGTCAGAATCTTCGACGATGCCAGTAACCGAACTAGAGAGGAGTTCTTAAGGTTCGTCGAAGTGAATAAATGGACGCGTTGACAATTGCTCCAGCAATTGAGCTGCTTTTTGAAAGTCTTGAAATTGATCCCCAGAAATGCGTAGGTCAGGGCTACGATGGCTGCTCGACAATGGCAGGGAAATAAAATGGGGTGAAGAAACGTCTAAGAGAATATTTTCCAAGAGCGTTGTTTTTCTATTGTGCTATTCACAAGTTAACCTGGTTGTTAATGACCTCAAAAACGTTCCTGAAATGGAACCATCGAGGACATTATACAATTTTCTGTGAATCATCTCTAAGGAGTGTGCATGCTTTTGTGTGAAACACGATTGTCACAAAAAATATAAAAGCATTCGGCTTTTTAACTTTTTAACGAATTCCGCGGAGGGCATCGTAGTTAGTCGCAAATAAGCCTATTAGCTGCACGCAGCAGGGACTAGGAGTTCTCTCAGGTACTATATTTGCCTTATTTAAGAGTATTCATCTAATTTGGAGCCGGTTGTTAATGTATTGCATGGGGTGGCCATTACTTGCTCCAGGTCAAAGATCAAATACCAATTATGATGCACATCGACCACGACACAAGGCGAATGAAACAGCAGAAACCATCTACAATGAAATGTAACAACTTGTTGAAGAGATTAGGGTCGAATTAATTTGACACGGTTCTCTGATTAGCAACAGTTGCCATTTACTCTTGAGAGGCTTCATTTTAAAACAATACAAAAAGGAACAACATCCGGCGATGCCCTGATAGCAGTAGGGAAATTTCATGAAATCAAGACACTCCACAGTAAACTAGATTTGTGGATGCGATATTGGGCTGGGAGGGAAATTGTCGAAGTCTACTTAGTGACTGCATTACAGAATACAGCATTTTTTCCTGCCATATACAACACCCACAATCGAAGGGTCATTCAGCAGTATGCGCTGGATAAAACATGGCTCCCAGGTCCACAATGACCTCCGACCGACTCAAAGGATTAGTTGTAATATCCATCAATAGGAAAACGATAAGGAAAAACCTCCCTTAAGGCTGATCAAACCATGATGCAGCGTAGTTGCATAACCAATGCAAACAACTGGATCAACACAGGCAAGCAGGTGAAATGAATCCTTCACTAAAGGTCATCAACGGTAAACCAACAATAGTTACGAATAAAGATGAAAAAAACTAAATATACATCCATCGGACCTTCAAGTATATCACCAGAATGTGGGTAGCATGAAAACTAAGCTCAGGGATGTCTCCCTTTGGTTGCAACATTGCAGCTATGATTTTTTCTTCACAAGTTTCAGAATAGACAGGAATAGCAATACAAGTTTTGAAAAGAAGGATGGAGGTGTTGTTGTGCTTGTTCGGTCTTTATTGAGTGCTGAACTGATCCGTCATTCGTACAATGATGTAAAGCACTTATTTGTTCTGGTTTCAAAAGAATCTATTGAGTTTATTGTTGGGGGTGTGATTTACTACCAACTTCTTCAGCTGAAGCTTATGAGGCTCATGGTTTAGGTATTGAAGAGTTAGATTTATTACATCCTGACGTGCCAATGTATATATGCGGTGACTATAATGTTCCAGGTGAAAGCTGGTCGACTGGCGAGTTTGTTTTGTGTGGAAGTGGCGATCCTGCAGCTGGTTTGAACGATTCAGTGAGTTTTGTTAATCTCTCGCAAGTCAGCCGGTTATGAACAGATGGGTGTCCTCTTAGACCTTGTTTATACCCAGGACGACTCTATTGTGATTTTTCTTGCCTCGGAGTTGCTACAGGAGAATCATTCGTAAAGGAAGAACGGTTCGGTTAGGTTAGATTTTCACAAGGGTGATTATGGGGGTTAAATTAATTTTTTCCATCTCATAATAGGTCATTCGATGTTAATGATGTCAATGTATCGGTCTCCAGGTTTTATAGATATATTTATGAAGGACTCAACCTTTTCATTCCTAAAAAGACTACTAAGGTCTCAAAATACCCTGAGTGGTTTAACAAGGAGTTAATAGTATTCACAAATATGAAGAAAAAGGCTCACAGAAAGTTCAAACATTCTAAAAACCCTGAGGGTTATATTAGATTCAGTGAATTGCGCCGCAAATGTCAGATTCTTTGTAATGAACTTTATAATAATTATCTGAGAAATATTGAACATAATATTCATTCTGATCCACGAAACTTTTGGAAGTATATAAATTCGAAGAAAAACAGTTTCGATTCACCAAACTGTATAGAGTTAGACAGTGTATCCAGCTCAGATGGTGATGTTATTGTGAATTTATTCGCTGACTTCTTTTCAGAAGTTTACAGCAGTGAGGTTATTGTCCCAACCGAAATCAAATATGAAAATAAATTAAATATTAGTTCATGCCAGGTGTCATCTCGAGAGATTTTTGATTTGAAATGTGTTAGTACTCTGGCTGACCCTATTGCCACGCTGTTCAATTTGTCTTTGGATTTGGGATTCTTCCCTTCTTTTTGGAAAAAGAGTTCCATTGTTCCAATTTTCAAATCTGGTGTTAAGTCTGATAATAGGAATTATAGTGGTGTAGCAATACAATCCACAATAAAAAAAATGCTAGATAGTTTAATTTCTAGTTGCCTATCTTGGAACTGTACTTTAGTTTCAATCAACGAACAGCTTTAGAAGGGGCCGTTCTACTATTTCGAATCTCGTACTTTATGTTGGAGACATAATTGAATGTTTTGAATGGGGTTATCAACTATACTGATTTTAAAAAAGCCTTCGACAGAGCCAATCATAAGCTTTTACTCGCTGAGTTGGAAGCATTTGGCATATCAGATTCTCTGCTCCAATGGTTTCGAAGTTTTTTGTCTGATCGTTCTCAGTGTGTTGAATATTTCTATTCGAGAGATTTTAATGTGACGTCAGGTGTACCTCAAGGTTCACATTTGGGTCCAGTGTTGTTCAATATTTTCATTAACGACGTGAAGAATGTTCTTTCGGTAAAGTTCCTACTATTTGCCAATGACATGAAGATGTTTTCAATAATACGTAATATTTGTGATACCCATGAATTACAGAGAGATATTGACAGGTTTTTTGATTGGCCTTTTTCTAATTGTTTGAGTCTGAATGTTGAAAAATGCAATGTTATATCCTTTCATAGATCACACACTCCACTGGGGTTCGAGTACAATTTGAATAACACAGTTCTTAACAGAGTGCACCTAATGCGAGATCTTGGTATTACTCTTGATCGTCGACTAGATTCCAAGGAACATTTTCGTAGGATTATTTCCAAGGCGTATCAGTTGTTGGGCTTCATAATTCGTAATTCAGTAGGTTTTCTCCTGATTAAAAATTTGGAATATTGTCCACCATTTGGTCTCCACACTATTTATGTGATATTAATTGCTTGGAAAGAGTCCGGCGGAAGTTTCTTCATTATTTGTCTTTCAAATTGTTTTTGTGACCGATTTAACTTGGTCACTTTGCGAGTCAGGAGGTACGTTATTGATATGTGTTTTCTTTGTAAAATTTTGTACGGGCATATTGATTGTGGGGATCTTTTGGGTTTAATAGATTTGCCAGGTAGGATAACAAGATGCACGCAAAAGTTTCGTTCTAAGACGTGTAAATTCAACTATAGCTCCAACTTTTACATCAACCGCTGTCTGCCATTGGCCAACAATTTCGGTAGAGAACTTGATTTCTTTTCATTGTCATTTGGATGCTTCAAGTCTAGAACTAGAACCTTGGCGTTGTACCGATAATAATTAGTCACTACGTCTTTCTTTTGTTTTATCTGATTATTATTTATGTTGTAAAATTACATTTATTGGTTTATACAGGGATATCCACCGGGACCGTCCGTTAAAAACTTTTTGAGTTCAAGTTACAATATCAAGCTGAAATTTTATACGCGGCCATAACTAGCGATTTCCAATTGAAGTGAAATATTTTCGAAGTGATACCATTTCCGGTTATACCGGAAGTGGGTCATCATTTTGTTATTTCAAATAGCAATCTACCTTTTTTGTTTTACATCTACAACCGACATTTGAGCTAGGCATAAGATACCCAAGTTGTTGGCACTTTTCTGTCAAAACTTTTGACAGATTTAATTATTTTTGTTATAAACTCGATTTTTGAGGAACATTTAAAAAAATTGTAGCTCGTAGATCTTTTACACTACAGACACAATTTATGCTTGGGTGGATAAAAGAAGGATCAAGGAATTTTTTAAGCAGTCTACACATGTCAAATGTTTATTGCGTTGTTTTGTATGATTTTTTCAATTTGGCCTTTTTCAAACAGCAATAACTCAATTTTTTCAAAATGCACGTGCCAATTTTTATATCGCCATCAGATGAAGCGTCAAATTTCAGATGGAATTGTACAAGCATGTACTATACCCATCTCTTATAGTTCCGAATTAATTTGGGAATATATTGAATTTTGATGATTTTGCAAGAACTAACAGAGAATGCTTTGAAATATTTGAATCAAGTAGCTGAACTGGCTACGCTCACCTGACAGGTGCCTGAAATTAATGTACTTGTCACTTCGTTCATTCGAATTTGATATTTCAACAAGAATTGTTGGTAATTTGAAGTGAAAATTTTTGAAAAACACCAGATTGATAATAAAATGGCAGATTATTCAAACTACGATATGTTTAATCTCTTTTTAATTCATGGCGAATGTCAAAAAATGGTGGATAGAACTTGCAGGCAATTCAATAACCAATTTTCAAATTTGGCTCCTATGAGTAAAACAAAATTTCGAAGGATTAGAAGCAATTTTCTGTAAGTTGGAGGAACAAAATACATAGAAACTAGACAAAAACTAATTCTCGAGGACGACGACAATCAAATTAATACGCTAGCGTATTTTCGTGCCAATCCACATGCGTCCATTAAGTCAGAATCAATGGATATTGGATTGAGTTATACTTCCATTCAAAGGATCCTTCCCAAGCGGCTAAATTTCTGTGAAAATTTATTAATTCGGCTTCAAGAATATGTGACAATTCTGCAAAAAAATTATATGGTCTGATGAAGTCAAGCTCAATGAAAGTGGAATAACCAACAGGAGAAATCGACATTTTTGGGCCACACAAAATCCACATTTCACTGAGGTTATTGATTTCCGAAATAAATTCAGCGCGAACGTTTTTGCAATTTTAATGAATGATTTGTTGGCTTATCACATTTATGAGGAAAATCTTAATGTACAAAGATACCTGGAAATTTTGAGAGGAACATTAGCAAATTTTTTAGATGGATTACCCCTTAACATTCTGAGGGATTGATATTACCAAAAGGATGGTGCACCAGCGCATAAAACACGAGCTGTAGATCGGCAGCTAACAGAAATGTTCGAGGATAGATGGTGGGGTAATCAAGGACCAAATTTATGGCCTCCACGTTCTCCGGGCCTGACGCCCCTTGATTTTTATTTATGGGGCAAAATCAAGAGTGAAGTGTATTTTATTCCTGTTAGAAGTAAAGAAGAGTTACTAGAGCGCATTCATAATGCTTTTCGTAATATTGATCCTGAGGAAACTTGGAGGGCAACTCATCATGTTCCTATACGAGCTGTCAAGTGTATCGAGCAAAATGGGGCCCATATTGAACATTTATTCAGATCGTAAATTAGTTTTCTCCTATGATGTTTGCTATCATTTATTCGTATTAATGTAATTATCTTCGATGATTGGTTTTCGCTTAGTTCTTACAATTTTCATTCATCCGAATTGTAGAAAATTGCTTCTAATGCTTCGAAATTTTATTTTACTCATAGACGGTAGATTTGGAAATTGGTTATTGACTTGCCTACAATTTCTATCTACTACTTTTTGATATTCTAAAATGAATTAAAAAATATTGAATATATTTTCGTTTGAATAACCAGTGGTTTTATTCCAAATGTGTTGCATTTTTTGGATATTTTCAATCTGAAATAACGACAATTCTTGTTGATATATCAAATTCGAATGAACGAAGTGACAAGTACATTAATTTTTGGCACCTGTCAGGTGAGCGTAGCCAGTTCAGCTACTTGATTCAAATATTTCAAAGGATTCTACGTTAGTTCTTGCAAAATCATCAAAATTCAATATATTCCCAAATTATTTCGGAACTATAAGAGATGGGTATAGTACATGCTTATACAATTCCATCTGAAATTTGACGCTTCATCTGATGGTGATATAAAAATTGGCACGTGCCATTAGATAAGTGCCAACAACTTGGATATTTTATGCCTTGCTCAACTGTCGGTTCTAGATGTATAATAAAAAAGGTAGATTGCCATTTGAAATAACAAAGTGATGACCTACTTCCGGTATAACTGGAAATGGTATCACTTCGAAAATATTTCAGTCCAATTGGAAATCGCTAGTTATGGCCGCGTATAAAATTTCAGCTTGATATTGTAATCGGAACTCAAAAAGTTTTTAACGGATGGTCCCGGTGGATATCCCTGTATAATTAATTTGACTCAATTTTTCAATGGGGGTTTCTCGTATATTCATACGAAATTTAAATGTGAAAATTTTGTATGTTAGATAAATAAATAGATGAAGAACAGTGTTAACTTTGAAAAGATAGCCCTTAAAAAATGCACAACCGAGAAGGCTTGGCATCTTATTTTAATTTGAACAAAAAATGTTTTTAAGACATCGTTACCTAAGTTAACATCCTCTCCCCCCCCCGATATTCAGCTGACACTCCCTCCTCCCCTTGACAGAAGTCTGGCTACGCCATGTGTAGAGATTTGATTTCTGTTCCCATTTATTGTTCACTTACTAAATAAGTTACTGTTACCTTTGCGTACTCAATCGTCAGAAGCTGAAATTCTTAAACTTTTTAATTGTTCTATTTGATCTCATTACATTTTTAGGGACTATATTGCAAAGGCTCTTATGACGGAATAAACATTTGCATAAATTTTCTATTGTACTCTAATCTAAGTATTAAATCATCAGGTTGTCCTCTCTTAGCTTATGTACATAGTAAAATTTTCTAATATGTTATTCAACATTTATCGAGAAAATGAATAGGTATCTTGATACAAATTATTATTATTTCATTCAAAAGAGAGATAGATGATGTCAAGTCTGCTGCACTCTCAAGTAGTTTATACTTAACTTAAGTGAGGAGAATCAGTGATAACTACTTAAATTTGTTATGCAACTAGTTTTGAATTTTAAGGTCTGTATTTTTGTTGAAATTTATAAATTACTGTCAAGAACAGGATGTAATAAACCTTCATTTAGATTTGACATGAAATTGGTGGTAGAGAATTTTTATTGTGCTATTTATAGAAATTTTGAATGTGTATACAGGGTGATTCTCGAGTGATCGTGCATAACTTGACTGTAATTAGAGGGGAGTTCGAATATTTTGGAATACAGGGTAACGCTATTCGTTTTCGATATACAGGCTGTTTTATAGATTTGGGTCGAATTTTCGTATCGCAATAACTCTTGAACCCATACACCGATTTCCTGGATATTTCGATTAATATCACAGTGCATGAAAATGACACTTCAAAATTCTAACACGCGGGAGACATACCTAGTGAACCTATATCGGGTATGCTGAATCCAGTGTTACCACCGTTTTCGAAAATTAGCTCTTGTTTAGGAGATATTCGCCTTTGAAGTTAGCTGATTTTTGTAGGGTTCGTCGCTTATGATTTCAGTACATTATATGCTTGTAATTCCCAAACCGTTCGGAATATCGCTCTACTGTCTTCGGTAAAGTTTTAGCTATTGTCATGGCCAACAACTTTTTTGAATATACCAACATAAAAAACCTCATTCAAACACCGTTTCTTACAAAATGTCCAAAAAACTCTTCTTTGCCATTTTTTCGTTAATTTTCGTCGAAATAATAGAAATCAAGGGAATTTCGCTTTAAAATCCTAAAATAAGAAAAGAAAACACATTTCCTATAGTTAAATCAAAAAATTTAAACGCACAATCATGATTTTAACTGAAATTTCTCACAGATGTCACTGTTAATACGTATTTATTAGTATTGTCACTGATGTTACTACGTATTTTGCTATGTATTTGTGTGCCATTTTTCAGAGTCTTAGTTCTGATATTTCTCAATTTGACATTTCTCGTTGAAGTTTCTTTGTTTACACAAGTTATATATTTGGTAAAAATATCAAGAATGAATTCGTGCAGTAAATTTAATAAATTTTGCTACATTTGTGGAAAGTTTACTATAATGACAAGCAAGCGTTCAATTTCTGGAGAAATTGCTGAATCGTACACACAATATTTCAACCAAACTGTAATCAAAGATGTTAACTGGGCTCCAAAAATCGTTTGTACTGATTGTGTCATAAGATTGTAATGATTTATCATTTAATTCAAAATTATATCATTTGAAGCTATTTTTATTACAAGTGAATTCCAATCTATGCTTTTTGGCATTCCAGTAATTTGGACAAATCCTCAAGAACATAATCCAGAAGACTATTTTGCATGTGTCAATGAAATTGTCGGATTGACCAGAGCTAAAAAACGTAAAGTTGAACTCAGAGGAACTCGGTTTGTTCATTGTTTACATTTAACACGATAGATCTGAAGGATGTCAAAGCTAAGATCGAGGGACTGAATGTCATATAGATCCTAAGGCTTTCAAAATGTTGGGTTTTGTTCTAAGAATTACTAAAAGTTTCAGTGATCCAAGGTCTTTAAAAATGCTATATTCCTCGTTGGTGAGGAGTAATTTGGAATATGCTGCACCTGTTTGGTTCCTTCACTATTACAAGTATATTGACAGAATTGAACGAGTCCAGAGAAAGTTTGTCAAAAGTTTCAACTTTAGATTTTTCAGTTCTAACCATAATTATCAATTGAGTTTGCGTCATCACGAAATTTTAAGCCTGCAGCAGAGGAGAGTCCTTTTCGACACTGTATTTCTTTAATCGGATTTTAAATCATTCTTTCAGTTTTCCGCTTGTTAATTATCTCACTTTCAATGTTCCCGTGTATCCTAGTCGTCGAAATGCACTCTTATATGTTCCGAAGGACCGTACTAGTTTATTTTTTCATTCTGCTTTCTTGCAAATTATGCGTCTGTGCAATTGGCATATTGCCAGTATAGATATTTTTCAAGAACCTCTTTCTTCTTTCAGAAAAAATGTTATTGCATATCTCATTAGATCTGCTTATTGTAGTAGTTTTTAGTTTTCATGATATTTTACTTGATTCTATAGTCTTAGGTGAGTCTTTTTTCCTCTCCTGAATTTTTATGAAAGTTATAATTTTCACTTCGTATGACAGTTTCACTTCTGTTTATTTTCCTGTTATGATTTTTTGTGAACCCCGGTAATTGGGTCTATCCTGTAAGGGTTCCTTTGTTTTGTAACAATAAATAAATAAATAAATAAATAAAATAAATAAATTTGATTTCTTATTGTGCGCAAGTTTTTCGTGTGAAATAAGATAAGTTAGAAGGCCATCTTCTGCTATGAAAAGAAATAATCTAAAAGTAAATGAGAGATGGAAATGGTACCTAATCCTCGATATTTGATTCAGAACAATATTATTTTTTTTAATGAATAAATTTGTGTACGGAACAAATTTGTCCCAAATCCATAAAACAGCCTGTATATCGAAAACGAATAGCGTTAAGTTGTATTCTAAAAGCCGATTCTAACTCCCCTAGGAGTACTCTATTTACAGTTAAGCTATATACGAACACTCATAAATTATCCTGCATACAGGATAGGTTAGAGTTTATCGTGAGAAAAACTTATAACCTGGAGTTGAATTTTTCGAACAAACTTGAGGGGAAAAAGGGGTCATGTATACCAACTTGCAGTTCGGACCGACAGTGGTGTCTCGAAACAGAAATACATTTTTTCAGATAAGAAGAGCTATTTTCACCACAGAGTAAGATTGAGAAACGAAAACTAAACCCTCTTGAGTTTATTATATAAAGTAACATGTCCTGATTGAGTGGGTGACTGATTTAACAAAGCCGAGGCAATACTACTGAATCTAGAAATGTGATATTCAGACTTCGTTTTGGGACGTATAGGTCCACTCAAGAGGATTTTGGCCATTCACCCCTATCAGGGTAAAACAGGCTTCACCGTTCGTATGTAACTTTTTTGTCTGTGGTCAGATCTGTTTCGAATTTCATGATATTGCTCTTTGACATGATTTGATGAAACTCTAATTAAATATTTTCTGAAATTCGATCTCTGAAGGGGTGATAGGGGTATTAAACTTTGTATTGGGAAAAATATTGGGGCCAGTCCGACTTGCAACTTTATAAATGTAATCCTAAAAAAGCATAAGTAAACACGTGTTTCACAATCTATCGATATTCAATCCCTAAAGGAGTGCAAAGATTTTAATAAAGGCAGTGATCAGGCATCATTTAGGCTAGGAAAGAAAAGGAATGATATCAAACTTTAGATCAAAGTTACTTGTTCTGAAGCTGTTTGGAGAATTCTAGCGTTTCCCATATATGAAAGGTTTCCCATAAAAGTTCATCTGCTTGTACGTGTAAGAAACGGACAGAGAATATATTTGAACTAGAACAATATAAACGAATTAGCTGATAAAATATTTATTTTGTCTATTTTTATTCATGCAGTAAATATGTTTTCGCAGAAACCGTTCTTTACGTTGAAGTTCCTTCATACTATGTGTGGAAAAAAATAAGTTTGAGAGGAGGAAACGAGGAATCAATATCAATGTATGGTCAGGAGTGAAGAAAGACACTTCTTTGGGTAGGGTATTCATCATTGAATTCAAGGGCCAATATCTTTCTCAGATTTCAAAACTATTAGTATAATAATAATTTATTCCATACATCAGTCAGCGTTTGAGGCTCTAGGTTTATTAGAGCATGATCACCATTGGATTCTACTATGGAAGAAGCTGCTCTTTGTGTTTCGCTCCTTAGGTTACGTGACCTTTTTTCTGTATTACTGTTGTTTTGTCAATTATCAGACGCCAGGGATCTTTCGAAAAAACACATAGATAGCCTATCGGAGGATATGAGACAAGTAGAGTCAGAAATTCATGACGATATTCGTCTCGTTGTGGATGAAGTTTGCAATAAATGTTTGATTGAAGCGACAGTACTATTTTAGGGAGGGGACTTTTAGGGAAATATGGTTAACCACAGCAATTGAGAAATAGATCATTGTTGCATTACAGACACTACTTTGGAGAAATTATTCACGACAATGATTTATTGGCCCAAGCTATGTCGCTAATTGTAAGCATCCCTGCGTTCTAACCTCAGATTAAATATCTTTTCTAGACGTTCCTCGAGTACCGTCAAGACGTTCGTCCTAATTCTGCTACTAGACAAAATACGTAAGGACTATGGTATAGCTTTTGATGCCACCTCTTCTGGTATTGCTGCCACTTTGTTAGATGGGGAAGAACAGCACATACAGCATTTAAGCTGCCTCTTAATCTTAACATACTGACACACCTATATGCGATATCTCTAAACGCAAGTTTTTAAAGATACTAGGTGCGTGATGAATGCACATTGGCCCATAAACGTATTGTCGAACCTCTTAATAATCTTTGAAATATACAAGAGCTAATAATAGCCTGATAGGAGGGATTGCAGTTCTGATAGGTGAAGATTTTGGATACTGTACTCACTGAATGTGTTCCAAGGGAAACAGTATTCTCACCTAGAGTGCCATTGATGCCATCAGAGTATTCATCTGAATTTAGTAGATTGCAGTTCCAGTAAAAGTGTGCTTCCTCATGATCATCAATAAAGTTCAGGAGCAGCCATTGAAAGTGGGAGGGATAGACTTAAGAAAGAAGTCATTGGTCTGCTGATCCTTGCACCTCACGTCAATACATCAAATTTTGTATATAAAGAGGTCTTTCAATAGTATAATACACTCCAAATAAATATCTATTTTAACAACAATTTTACTGTTTGATTTATTTTTACTAATATAGCCTTCAGAGCAGAATAAGTCTCTTTCCAAAAATAATAGGAAATTACTGAACCGAATATCCCTTGTACGAAGTTGCAGGAAAAATGTATTATTTTATAAAACAACAATTAATGGAAAAGACAAGGGAATCTTATTGAACGTAGTAGCTTCTTGGGAGCACTCTTGCTAGAGAAATATAAGATACTGAATTTGTGGGATGAAAGAAGACTATTTTGACACAACCTTGAAAACAACCTCGTCTTTGATCACAGTCTCAAATTGGCGGCCTTGAACTTCAATACAGTTATTGATCCTAACTTAAAAAGATTGTACGCCACTGTTCTGCTTTTCATGTGATATTGGGACAAGTATTTTGGATTCGTAGCATCATGTCGTCACGAGATGTGACACTTCTCTATGAACTTCGAATTTTAGGTACCGCCATTAAAAAGCGTGAGGTCTCGCGACTTTGCTGGAGCGCTTTTTCCAATACAGTTTCCAAATCTTCTTGAACAAGTCGTGTGTAATGACATTATCATTTTTGTCGAAAAACTTTATCGCCAATTTTTGCGCAACATCAACCGTTTTAGCGGAAATGAGCCGAAATGAAAGGAATTGGACAGAATAATCGTTTTTAGTGCTGTGTTGAATTCTAAGTAAGCCTAAGGAGTGAAGTATATCGTAAGAATATCCACAAACTCTTCTGAGTGAGAAATAAGCTTTGAAAAAGTGGTCAAATTCAATGAAAAAAGAAACACTTGAATTGTAGGGTCTCGGTAACACACATATTAATGCAATAAGGGTCGCACGCTCTCGTGTTGTGAACACTCAAACAGCTCGAGCTAGGAGAAAATACATATAAGATTCTTAAACGACGAGGAGGAAACTACCTAAATATACATAAAATTCTGAACTCTAAAAGTTTTCGAAATTTTTCTAATATTTTTTTCGTTTTAATTTTTGTATTCAGGTAAATTCAATTGAAGAAAAAATCCTCAATTATCTATATTGGTAACATACAGACATACTGATGTAATTAGGGTTGCATATCCTATGGTGTAATAGGGAAGTTTCTTACAATTTTCTGTTGTGAAATAAAAGTTATATCTTTGAAACGGCCAATATCTCAGTCTTAGTTTCGAGTTTAAATGTTGGCTTAACAGCTTATTTATGTCTTAAGAGCATCTACGAACTGCGTTTGAGTGGAATACGCATGAAAAAAATCAATTAAAAAAAACGAATGAATTGTATGGTGTCGGTTACATACATGGCATACTGATGTAACTAGGTTTGCATGTGTTGTGAAAAAAAATTTAGAAACAGCTTGAGCTATGGGAAAATGAATTGCCGATTCTTCATCTACGAATTAGAAACTACCTGAATATGAATTTTCTATCATAATCTGAATTCTAAGAATTTTCGGAATTTTTCAAAGGCCTTTGATATTTTAGGCGAAAAAATTTTTTTGGCTCTAATTTTTGTATACAGGCTGTTATATAATAGTATGTCACAACTTGAGGGGGTTAATCTACGTGCAATTTTAAGAAAAAAAGTTCATATAAACATAGGTCCGCAAAGGCTTCGCTACGGAGTTACAGGGTGTTGTAATTTCCGGAAAAAATTGGATCTTTCTTCAGAACTCCTGCAGTTTTTCAGATATTCAGCTGAAATTCGGAATGAAAGCTATTTTTCACAGCCTCCATCATTACACGTCCTAAGTTTTAATTAGAATCTACAAGGTGTTGTTTTTCCGGAGGCATGTCTTCTTTTGCCCTTCCAAACTTTTATTTGATTGGGCCATTTTTTTGCCTAACAGACCCAAGGACCCCGCTTATCGGCAATTTCTTGAGGATGAGTTACCTTCATTGCTCGAGGATGTGCCACTTTTGGTGAGAAACATGCATGACAGGGCACCAGCACATTTCAGTGGAGAAGCTAGGGAATTCTTGAGTAATACATTCAACAACCGATGGATGGGTCGGGTTAGAACCATGGCCTCCTAGGTCCCCAGACTCAAATAGTTTAGACTTCTTCTTATGGGGATATCTCAAGAGTTTAATTTATACCACTCCAGTGAACACTGTAGACGTATGGAGAATTCGAATAATAACCTCTTGTGACACGATAAGAAATAACCCAGGAATATTTCAAAGAGTGCGTGATAATATGCAAAGAAGGACAGAAGTCTGTATTCTTGCAGGAGGAGGACACTTCCAGCAATTTATTTAGTTTTTAATTATTCTTGTTTTAGATTGATATTGTATAGGTATAAGTTGAGTCTCAGAAGACAAGCTATCAAAATACAAGCAAATTTTGGGCATACCTATCGACTATTTCTATTATTTTTTTCACTAAGCAAATAACATACAATTCAAATGATTCAAATTCAATAATTTTTCATTCGAAGACGGTTGGAGATACGAAAAAACTACAGGTGTTAAAAAAGTTTCTAAATTGAACGAAGATGACGAAAATGGATTGTACGTTGATTAGTGGCGTACTGCAAAAAGAAAAAAAGTAGACATGGCCCCTGAAGAGAAAACACCTTGTGAATTTCAGTTGAAATCTAGGACGTGTAATGATGGAGGCTGTAAAAAATAGCTTCATTCCAAATTTGGGCTGAATATCTCAAAAACTGCAGGAGTTTCGAAGAAAAAACCAATTTTTTCCTGTAGCTCCGTAACAAAGCTTTTGCGGACCTATGTTTATATAAATTTTTTTTCTTAAAATTGCACGTAGATTTACCCCCTCAAGTTGTGACATACTATTATGTTACACCCTGTAAAGAGGTTTTTGGGAGCGTAGAATCCAAACCAAGACTCGCATTTCTCATGATAAAAACCCTTTTGACGGAAATGAGCTGAAAGAAATTGATTGAAATAACCATTTTCAGTGATTGTTTTGAATTCTGATGTTTTCCTAACTACTCATCAACATCGTAGGGATATCCACAAACACTTTGGCAATAAGCATGAAAAAAGCGGAAAATTCAATTGAAAAAAAAATTGTATGATGTTGGTAACACATATGACACACTCATGTAATTGTGGTTGCATATCATATGGCATAATAGAGAAATATCTCACTATTTTCTGTTGTGAAATGAAATTCATAATTATTAAACGGCTCGAGCTAGGAGAAAATGGATTATAGATTCTTAATCTACGAATTAGAAACCAACTGAATATGAATTTCATCAAATTCTGAATCATAAGATTTTAGAAATTTTTCCAACACTACATTTGACCTTTTTGGCTTCAATTTTTGTATACAAAGGTTTAAGAAACCAAATCCGGCCTCGGATTCTTCTCAAAATTTAAGCGTTTCGTCGAAGACGTGAAGATGTGACAGCTTTCGTCAGAATGTATGGTCACTAAAATTGTTGAACAACATGAACGACGTTTTGAAGATCTATAAGAGCGCGTTTCGCAACATTTTACCACTCAAAGTAATCTTTTTTATTCACATAATCAATTCATATGCAAAAAATGGTCTTCCAGGTACTCAGTTCTAAAACAATAGAGTGGTTAGTTTGTCTAAAAATTTATTTTTATGTTTTATGCAAACACATAAATCGGCTTCGTTCAACATCGAGTGATGTTAACAAGAAGTGTACAAGTCTTTTTTCAATTCGACGAAATATCTGGCGCCACATCCTATTTTTCTGAAAGAAGTTTCCATTCAGATTATTGAATAATCTATCAAGTTTTGAATTCTAAATTATCTCCGATTATTCAATCATTTTAATCTATATAGCAGATTTTTTGTTCCAGATGATGTGGATGTACATAATTTCAATAAGTATTTCATTGGCTGTGACTTCAGGATTCCCCCACAGAGATAATGGTTATCAGTGTTTTGGTGCCCCTGATCGAGGACCCTGTAATCAGGAACTTTACAGGTGGACGTATGACCAAAGCACAAGAAGCTGTGTTATGTTCGTTTGGAGTGGATGTGGAGGCAATGAACATAACAGATTTAACACCGAAATTGAATGCATGAAAAAATGCGTTTTACTACGCTGTAAGTATTTATGATCTATATTTCAAAAGGAAGGCGAAAACAATGGAGATAACAAGTATTCGAATGTAGGCTATGCTTGAATTTTAACGTCTAGTAGCAAACCTCAAATATCAAAAGTTGAATGTTAAATATCAAGTGTCTTTTGACATACGCTTAACGATAAGTGTCAAACGTCAAACTTCAAAGGTTAAACGTCAAACATCTAACGCAAGGGTGCTCAGACGGTCGATCGCGAGTGCTTTTTTAGTAGACCTCGTGAAGAAAAAAAATTTTAATGAGAAAGTAACTAAACTATAAAATTTATTACGTAATAAAATAACACTCTGTTAGCGGCAAAAGGCATACGTATCATAATTCAACTGAGGAATCCTTGCTTTCAAAGATGGAAGATGTTTCAGATCCTTTTTTTTCAGTTGATCTATCATAAGTTGCAGTTTACTTTTGAATGCGTTTACTGCGCTAACCATCTCAATAATAGTTTTTCCTTTGCCTTGAAGTTCCAAGCTAATGGTGTTTAAGTGCATTGTGATGTCAGTCAAAAAGGCCAAATCAGTCAGCCATTTTCCGTTTTTCAACATCTTAGTGTCATCACATCTATCGTCTAGAAAAGCTGTTATTTCGGGCAATAATTCTTGAAATCATTCTAAGAATTTTCCGTGACTCAACGACCTTACGTCCCTGTGAACAATTTCTAGAAAAGTGGGAATAATAAAAAACGCGGCTTTTCTTTAACAAGTACAGCGCGTTCCTTTGATGAAGCCGCCTTTTGCTGCTAGCAGAGTGTTAATTTATTACATAATAAATTTTTGTAGTTCAGTTGCCTACTTATTGAAAGAGATCTACTCAAAAGGCACTCGCGATCGACCGTTTGAGCACCCCTGATCCACAGGGTAACTCTAGAACTACTAGTCGTTGAAAAATTGGTTATCTGAATGGGAGCAATATACAAATCAAAACATTTTCAAATGCTTTGTCCGGAATATGTGATTTGAGTTTTGGAAAAAGAAAAAAATTAGTCGAAGCCATGTCAGGTGAATTCAGTGGTTGTTCGATGGTATTTGTTGCATTTCGGGTCAGAGAATCATTCATGGTGCATTATTGTGGTTTTAACTCCATGAGTTTTCTCTCCCCAAATTTGGCCTTGTATACTGTTCACCTTCTGGTAAGAATTCGAGTGCACAACACCGCGATAATGAAGAAAAAAACAGTCAACATTACCTTGATTTTTAATCGATTTTGATGTGTTTTTTCGGCTTCGGTTCAGTTGGAAGGTGCTATTCCGAAGCTTGTTGACTGGTTTTAGCATGTCCAAATGCGGCAACGCATTTCATGCCCTAACAATCCTTGAAAATGGTACGAATCGATTTGTGAGACACAGAAAGTTCAGTGTATATCTCCTCAAACTTAAATAACGATTTTCAATCACCATTTTGTTCACTTTATCGATGTTAACTTCGTTTGAAGATGTTGACGGACGACCAGTGTGAAGCAAATCTTGTACCATATATCAGCTGCTGTTGAATGCACTGTACCACTCGTATCCACGTGTTTTTGATAGAGTCGATTCACCAAAAGCCTTCTGTAACATTATCAGCTATTCGGCACACGAAATTCCATCTGCAATATAAAATTTGAGACAAATTTTTTCGCCAAATACACTGATGAGAATTGGCAGAATTCAAAATGAAATGCTGTAAACAATACTGCAGAATTTCTGCGGATGATTGACTAGATCATAATCATTGTGCTGAACCTCTATTTACTCAAACAGTATTACAATAGACTTGAAAATTCTGAAAACTAGTATATGAGACACGAATATTGATCTCTCATTAACAAAAATTAAAAGAACAAGAATCAAATCATTGTGTTAGTGGAACTCATAGAATCCAATTATTTGTGATAATTTTCTTTCAGCTGGATCCTTAATTTCGAATGTTTCATTAACAAAAGAGAACAGAGGCCCAATGTTAACATTTCAAGAAACTGGGAATCAGAATATTTTCATGTTTGCTCAATCCAATACGTTCATTCAAATTGATGGTGATATTATACAAACATTTCAACTAAGGTAAGAATATTAACACAATGTATTATGATTATGATGTAATGATACTTACACCATGCAAATAGTGTTAGGTTAATTAGTCTTGTAATGTTAAGTGAAGTCAAGGCTGTCTTAGGTCATGCAGGGGTACAAAAAAATTTGACCCCCTCCAGCAAGTAGAGGAAACATTTGTCTTTAATGATATTCAGGGATGAAAATCACAATGGTAGTAAATTTTCAAAAAAAAGAAGCTGGCTACGTCTTGCTGCATTAAATAAAAGTAGAAAGAAGCTTGCTCTGACTCTTCTCGATTGAGCAGGATCAATTTAGGATTCGGGTTGCGATTTACGATAGTACAAGTTTTAGTTGAATTAAATCTCTATTTTTTCTAATTTGATTGAGGGTGTCGTTACTTGATGAAAATCGATATACATATTTTCAATGAAATAAAACTAAAGTATTTAGATTTTCACTATATTAACAAAACTATGACCGGTTTCACCACACTGTGGCTTCATCAGATAGATACAAACTAATGAACAGAGTTATTCCTTATATATTAGTCTTATTTCCTACTTAATATTACAATAGGTACAAGTACAAGGGGTATGTTGGAAAACCCATCGGAGTTGCTTACTTTATGAATTGAAAAGATTGAGTAAAGGAGAAGGATTTAGATCTAATTGACTATTAAGTAACCTACCTGAATTCTTTTCTTTGTTGATCTCTAAAATTTCCAATAGATTGAGTTTTTGTCTATTATTTTCATTGTGTAAAATTTTGAAATTATCATAAAAGTTATGGTTTTCTTCAAGTGAGTGATTAGAATGATGTGAATCTGATATATGATAATTAAAACTACGTTTGTGCTCGGATAATCTAACTTCGAAATTTCTGACAGTTCTATCAGTATAAATTTTATTACAAACCCTGAAGTTTCAGATTTATTACTCAATAATTTATTCAATTTTCGCAACTGAATTTTATACTTTTTGTGAATTAATGAATGAACTTTGAATCTTATTCCGGAATCTGAAATGTCAAATTCTACTGAATGCAATCTATGAAGCAACTCCGAATGGACCTTTAAACTACAATATCTTTTTAAACATGATTTCACGCAAAAAATTTCAAAAAGCAATCCAGGAAGTTTTTTCAAGTATAAAAGTTCTAACACAAAATACAACAGCTTAACTTATATTGGTAATCCTAGTCTAAAATTAAAATCATTTCTCTCGCATTATAATTTCAATAAAGCATTCCGAACTGATAATTCTTTAGGCAAACTGCAAATTTAAAATTGATAAAACTAATAAATTCGGTGTTTATAAACTGTCTTGCGGGGATTGTAATAAAATTTATATTGGTAGAAGTTTCAGAAACTTCAAAGTTAGATTATCCAAGCACAAACGTAGTTTTAATTATCATAAATCAGATTCCCATTATTCTAATCACTCACTCGAAGAAAACCATAACTTAAATGATAATTTCAAAATTTTACCCAATGAAAATAATAGATAAAAACTCAACCTATTGGAAATTTTAGAGATCAACAAAGAAAAGAATTCAGGAGGTTACTTAATAGTCAATTGGATCTGAATCCTTCTCCTTAACTCAATCTTTTCAATTCATAAAGTAAGCAACTCCGATGGGTTTTCCAACATACCTCTTGTACTTGTACCTATTGTAATAATAAGTAGGAAATAAGACTAATATATAAGGAATAACTCTGTTCATTAGTTTTTATCTGTTTGATGAAGTGTGGTGAAACCGGACTTAGTCTTGTTAATATAGTGAAAATCTAAATACTTCAGTTTTATTTCATTGAAAATATCTATTTTTTCTGTCCAAACGGCGTGCCCCTTATTTCTTTATAGTAGAGACGGAACTTAGTTGAGTTCAAAAAACTTTTGAATACCCTGTTATATTACAATGAATTTTTCTATCATCCACTCTCAGTTTTTTCATATTTATTTGCTCAAGAATCTATTTCCAGGCTATGCAGACAGATTTCTTTCCAGTTTAGGACGCGTCTTCCACATGGTCTTCTGGCATATCATAATGTGAAAGTTCCTGCAGGAGTATCACTGCAACCCTACGCACTTTATATAATAGTTCAACAAGGCCAACTCAAAGTAGTCCACGTTTATGGAAAACACTCTACGGCTCTAACTGTTGGTAGAGGCTTGAACAGAGACGAATGGCATTCCGTTACAGTAAGTAAAAAAATCTAAATGAATTCGTAACCTTACAGAGATGTTCTACTTCGCGGTTGGGTGATATTCTGGTGAAAGGATGGGAATGAAGGGAAATAAAGGAATGTTTTGTCTGTTTCTTAAGACTGAACAGAAACAAATATTTTCATTATTTATAAAGAAGAACAGAAGGACATCCAAAAGTATTCAAGTACAAAACAACCTCCATAGAACGATACAAATGATTTCACAATTCGCTTCTATTCGCGAAAATTTCAGGCGTCAAAAGTTTGTATGAGATGATTCTACCATACAGCTTATCTAAAGTTTTGTTGTGTGGAATAAGTTGATGTGATGAGCCTATTAGGAACATAACAGGTGACTTGCCTGGCCATTCAACATTTCGAAACATGTATTTTAGTAGATAATTGAAAGAACCTTCTCAACGAACTGCCAGTCGAATCAAAACCTCAGATATTATGTTCCGAAACAACTATAAAATTTTCCAGAGTGAGAAGGTTGGGTGGTTCAAATTTTCATTGACACTCACAATGTATTCATCAATTCGATGGCATATGAAGAATATTTCACTCAACAAGCACATACATCAACATTTTCGACACGAATAGTCCTCTGGTTTCTCACGTTTTGGTAATTTTTGATTGATCATATGTTTAGCCACAGCATAGGTGAGTATTGATTAACGCAATCATTTCGCTACTAGAAACAAATTTCTTGCCATGAGGCATTATTTTCAACTCACTAGGCTCCTAGATCGTAATGACGTCGATCTTGAGCGAGTCTTCGAATGAATTCAGATGATATCCCCACCAGTCAGTTCTTCAGAGCATTTTCTTTGGAAGTATATGTAAAAAAGAGAAAGATCAGCAATCTGTCGCCTCTGAGTGAGTGGCTGGAGATCACGCGCGATTGCCGGTTGGCCGATGAGGTGCACTGCTCTCTTCTGGACACTATCCAATGGACGCAATGAATGTTTGGGCGTGGAGCCAAGACATGGAAACAGTATTCCAAACCAGGTCACATATGTGCTTTGTATGAAAGCATCAGCTGTGGAAACGAGAAGTACTGCTTAGCCCTGAAAATAAAACTGTGTTTAGTAGAAGCAGATTTGGCAATGGCTGGCACATGGTTATGTCAGAAAACTCTGGTATTGACTGTGAGCCGAGTCCTTGCTTGATTGAAGGAGGTTCTTTAGTAGTGACCTCTCTGTTGGCATCTTTGTCAATGTGACTTCTCAGCAGATAGAGGACTCTGACTAGAAAATGAGCACACTAGAGTACCGTCGCTGGAAACCCAAATATTCTGTTTTCGGTGGAGTGGAGCAGATCATAAATCAGCAACAGAAAAAAAGTTGCCGAGAGTATGGAGCCCTGGGGTAGTCCTGCATTAACTGAAATATTCATTCGTTACACCATCAACTACCACCTGAATCGATCTACTGAACGTAAAGCTACTAATCTAACCACGCAATTTCCGGGAAATCCATAAACCATTAGCTGCGATCCATGCCCTCGAAGGCCTGTGAGATCATTCCCTGCGGAAACCATATTGTCGATTACTAATGATACCCTGCAACTCGAGATATTTCATGAGCTCATCATTTATCACTTTTTCATGACTGTCGACATAATGAGTTATAATGAGATTGAACGGTAATTTTGGAACACTCCGGAAACGTCTGGCTCTCATACGAAATCTCAAACTGACGATTAAGAACAAGCGCGAACTTCTTCGAAACAACTAGTGGTATTCCATTACTGCTTTCAGATATATTCGATTAAATATGGGGATGCTTGGTGGCACTTTTGATGTGTCTACCTATCCTCATGAACCTTCAGCAGTTGCCCTCTTAATTGCAATACCTGTACCTCAATTTGTTCTTGAGCATTCTTCGTAATTTCAGCTTGAATCATCAATCATCTTCTATTTCTAGAAGGTATGACAGTTTGGAAAAGATTTTGATCTCTGGTATCATTAGCCAAACGCTATCAACATGTATTACCCCAGAAACATACAGAGCTGAAGAATAAGATGAATTGGGAAGCAATTTGAAGTCCATCTTGTGCAATTTTATGAGAGAAAGCATATATTTGGTGAAAGAATTTCTCTTTTCATGCACAGTAACAATGACAAAATTTTTGCTATTAAAAATGATGGATGTACAAAATATGCGCCTCGAAAATTATAAAAGATAACACTCTAAATTTGCGTTTTGGTTAATTTGTCGCCTTTTCTTCACCATAAAGAAGAGTTGTTAGTAGCGTTCGAAGGTTATGTCTTGAAAATCACATCCTATGAACTTCTTGAATGATATGTTACTGCATATAACGTACTAAGTAAATAAAAACCACGATTGGGTTTATTTGCATATTATTGATCAAGAAGGCACTGAAAGCTTTTGTTTTATAGGTGCGTATAGATGTTCATGGCGCTCGCCTCACAGCAACAGTGGATGGTATCAAAGAAGAGACGGATTTGAAAGGTCTTGACAAGGAGAATAATTATGGAGTCTCAGCAAATGTAACATCAGTTATATTGATAGGAGGTAAGTGAATACCTTGTGATATTGAAGACGACAATCTTCATTCTCATAGATTCTACCCAGAAATCAACAAACAGTAAAAAGTAAAAGTGAGTTGCAGGATGTTATAACCTTCTATATAGTACTCGCTTACTCTTGAAATACTTTTCTCTCATTTGAATCTAGTTGAAATATTTCAGGTCTCAGCTCTGAAGAAAGGCTACATGGTGTTAAATATATAATAGAGTCTTTTGTTGGATGTATTAAAGAAGTCATACTAAGCACTGGCAAATCAGCTTCAGATCTTCTTCCAATAACTCCACTAATAGCTACTAAACACGAGAACGTTCAAGAGGGTTGCATAAATAAATGTTATACTTACGAGAATCTATGTTTCCGATCTTCCAGATGCATCAATCACTACAATACCTTGTCCTGCGATTGCTTCGGGTCGAAGTATGAAGGAGAGTATTGTGATATATATAGTAAGTGATTAAGTATTTCGTAAAACTGTTATTTCATCATATATTCTTCTAGCTGCAACTATTTTGACCCTTAGAGGTTCATCGTATGTATCATACAGAGTCTACGATTGGAAAGACAGAGTACATTCTGCTGTAAATAGATTTTCAATGCTCTTCAAGACAAGATTCGACGATTCAGCTTTATTTTACGCTGCCGGAGGTGAAACTGGTATAGACCATTATATAGCAGCTTCGCTCTTCAATGACACTGTATATATTGAAGTCGATTTTGGTGAAGGAGCTATAACAACAATTTTGGGAAGGACGCCAGATTTCAAATTGAACCAATGGAATAACTTGACAATTTTTCACGAATACGAAAAAATTCATTTAATTTTGAATGATGAGGTAGTAACCTTGGATATCAAGGGAAATCCTTTGCTTTATATAGATCCTGAAATATATATTGGAGGAGGTCCAGAGCTACAGAAGAAGAAGGGACTCTGGTCAAGGAATAATTTCGTTGGTTCTCTGAAATATGTTTTTTACAATGATATTTCAATAATTTATGAATTAGACAAAGGGAATCCAAAGGTGCATTACATAGGAATTCTTCAATCGGAATTTTATGAAGCTGATGTGACAGAGATACCCATAACGTTTCCATTCTCTTCATCGCACATTTGGTGGCCGAATAATAGAACTGACAGTTTGTCGCTATCGTTTCATTTCAAGAGTAGTACCAATTTGAGCGTCCTGGCTTCTAGTGAATCCCAATCAGGATTGTACTGGGAAATCAGGGTAGTTAATGATGAAGTACGGTTTGAGTTGGCTGATTATATAAAGAACGTAACACATCTAATTAGTGTGAAAAAAACTCCAGGAATATGGCATATATTAGAGCTAACTTATGCCAACGAAGAGATCACTTTGAAAGTCGATAACCATGAGAAACAAGAAAAATTAGGTCCTCTAAAATTTGCTATTGGTGACAAGATCAAAGCAGCCAGTGGATCTCGTACCAATTCAGGATTAGTTGGTTGTATGAGAGATATAATCATTAATGATGATGAATTAGAGCCGAGATCTATTCTTCAGTCTGAAAGAACTGTGGGAGAAGTGACTTTAGATAACTGTAAATTTGTTGATCCTTGTTTAAGACCAAATACGTGTGAACATGGTGGAAAATGCTCTGTTAAAGATGACAGATTGATTTGTGATTGTAAAGATACTGGGTATATTGGAAAGAACTGCCATTTTACGAAGTATAGAAAGACGTGTGAAGAACTAGCTTTGCTGGGTGAGTAGATAAAATAAAAAGAACGGTTGTTGTTACGAGGGCTGTTTCTTAAACATTCATCTATTTCACATTTAAATGACCTGGCTACTTAGGCCATGTTGGTCAGGCTCATTATTATCTCTTCAATCTCTTTTAATTGGTGCATCATTGCGGAATTCAAAGACACCAAAACAAAAAATTCTGTTCAAAGAATTGCGAATAAAATTACTTCGCTGCGGTAGGGCTTTTTCAAATTTCCTTTCCTCCGACATTGACTCCATACCATCACCATCAAGCTCAACTCTTTGTACCCTATCTTTCGAATAACTTACCAAAAGGGATACCTGTGTTCCCTTTATTCCATATATATAAATTTTTTCATAATCGCATGAATATGCAGTCAAATGAAGAGTCGAGTAGCAATGCATAAGATTCAGTATGAATGTCTTGATGTAAAATTCGGCGAACACTTCGACTACTCATTTGGAGTACTGCAGTTCGTTTTCGGACTGACCACCTTGGACTTTGAATTACAGCTTGTCTCATTCCTTCCATGGAAGCTAGTGTCGTTACACTTCGGGGACGACATTAATGTTTCGGATTCAGTGCTGATGCAGTCGTTCTGGAATTTTCTACCTATTAGATGATTGTGTCACGTTTAGGAACTGAAGCGTTACGACCAATGTTGAAGCGCTGGTGAAAGCTCTCTTGTCCAGGTAACATTGTAAACTGAATGGTAAGCCCTCCTGAGTTGAATGATCTCAGCCGCTCCTCTCTACACACTCACCGTTACGTGTACTACCCGTTCCAAAATTGCTCTTCCAATACGCCCCACCCTATATAAAGTAGCGAATGTAGTCTATTGCGAAACACCTCCAGATCTCCTTGAGGTGGCATTTAGATGATAACAATGAGGACTCTTCCTGAACGAAGTACAGTTTTACAGTAATAAATTCAAAACGTTGTTCAACACTTAAGACCTCAATGTCTTTTTTCTTTCTATTCACAGTTTCAGTTGTCAAGTAAATAGCCCCATCTAATTTGTTCGTCATTCAGTAATCAACTGCTAACTTGTAGCCAGACATTGTGCAATTTTTCTTTGGATTACCAGTGTTCGGTTATGCCAGCAAATTGGCAGTTTTGTTCATTCAAAAATTGTTTCAATCACATCAACCGATTGAACATTCTGATGTAGGAATTTATAGTCACTACATTACACTAAGTTTTGTTTTGCTTCCTGCTGAGGCACATAAGGAAAAAATCGAGATTGTATATCGCAAGTCGTTAGTAAACTTTGAGAAACCAAGCCTTCCTCCAAGACAATGCTAGTTCGCTCCTATCCCAAAAAACAATTGAATATTTAACGCAAGAAAACATCGAATTGTTACATCATCCTGCGTACAGTCCTGACCTAAGTTCCAACGATTTTTTTCTCTTAGTAAAACCAAGAACAGGCTGCGTTCGATAGATCTCTTACTGTGCCTTATCCTCACTGAACGTTGGCGATCATTTTGGCCCATATAACTCTATTGACTGCAGCTTGAAATAATTACTGAGATCTTTTCCTAGTCAATTGCCTAAGATTGGCTAGCTATGAGATTCGTCGTCTTCCAGGTCCCCTCTTACTTTCCAACTTTCCTTGCATAACCAGGTGGAGGATTTCATACTTATCATATCCAAATTTTTCTCTTTAATAGTTCCCATAACCTCTCTTTCCTTGTTCATGCCTCGAGAACTATTAGATTCGTCAAATGGTGTACCCAAGATATTCTCAACATGCGACGGTAGCACCACATTTCAAAGGCCTCTACCTCAAGCACCATCAGTCAACGTCCAAGACTCCACACCATACAGCAATATAGATAACACATAGACGAGTTCTTATTTGTAAATTCCACTTAAGATTACATAAAACAGCTCTCATGTTGTTGAAGAAGGCTCTGGATTTTTCAATGTGTATTTTGATCTCTCTAATCTGTTCCCAGTTATCATTCAAATGTACACCCAGATACTTTATGGTTGTAACTGTTTCAATGGGAGAACCTCCAGCATTGTACATGAAGTTGCTTATGTTTGCTCGTTATCACAACTTTCGTTTTGTTCGTATTAAGCCGCATGTATTTTTCGCAAACTTGTACCACGCTTTCAATGAACCTCTGCAGTCCGTCACTTGTGCTTGCCAAAAGAACCGTGTCGTCCGCGTAACTCAGATTGTTGATCAAAACACCATTCAAGGAAATGCCGTCCTCAATCTCGCCAAGAGCTTCCCGAAACAGTTTTCAGAATAAATCTCAAAGATGGCGGCACCAAACTCGTATCTATTTCTTCTTAAGAACCACATCGTTACATCTCTTACTCTTATCATTGAAAGATATTTTGGACTGTATTAACGCTAATTGAACAAAATGAGTGGTCGCACCAGGGTGCATACGTTAATTTTAGTTCAATATTTTTTTGATATGCTCCTCTTATTTTGAGATTTTCCTTTTGGTTATTGTACGTAAAAGGACCTTCTTGAAAAATTGTAGTGCTGACAGTTTTCAAGAAAAACAGATGAAAGTGTGTCATTTTTAGGATTCAAAAGAAAAAACCCTTATAGAATCACTTCATCTTCGTCTGTGCAGGTTTTTTCTCAGGAAAACGTAAATTAGAATGTGTACGTATTTTATAGCTTATTATATTTTATTGTAGGCTACACAAAACCTGACGTATATCCGATCGATATAGACGGAAATGGACGTTTTCCACCAGCACATGTAAGATGCGAATTCCAAAGCCTAGAAGATGCCACTAAAACCATCGTAGAACACAACTTACAGAGTCAGACTGACGTACGAACAGGTTCAGATAACGATTTTAGCCTGAGTATTAAATATAGGGAATTTACTGCAGATATGCTACAAGAATTAGTATCCCATTCCTTGAATTGCAGCCAATATATTCGTTATGATTGTCTGAAGGCTCCAATAGAATTACATACTTCAACTTGGTTCATAAGTTCTGCTAATCAAACTGTCGATTACATTGGAGAAGTCAAAAGGTGAGTAGATTAGGTGAAGATGAATCTTTAAACCTAGATAAACTTGAATATCTTAAATTTCGTAATAACCTGGCTTTCAGATTTTAATTTTCACATAATTGATTCCTTTATAGGGGAACATGTCCATGTTCAGTGGGAAAACAATGTAATAAACCTGCTCAATGGTGCAACTGTGATGATCTTGATCAAGACAAATGGGGAACAGACGATGGTTATTTCACAAACGCTAATAGTTTGGGAATTACTGAGATGATATTCTTACAGCAGCCGTACTTGACAGCTGATGCTTTGGGAAGAATTACGTTAGGTCCTTTGGAATGTGTTGAAACTAGTAGGTGGATAGTTTTTGAGTGACATTAGTATTAAATTTTCAATCTCTTTCTCGAGTTTATGAGCACATTCACAGGCTTGCGTGTTATTTCCAGACACCCAACGATATGTAGTAACTTTCACTACAAGTCAGTCTTATATTGAAGTACCAGGATGGCGTAAAGGAGATCTAGCCTTCTCCTTTAGAACTACTGGCAAAAAAGCCATTCTTCTTTACCAACCACCGATTAGACCAAATTATCCCAGTTTTATGGTAGCTGTAACTAGCGGTAAATATATCAGAGGCAATAAAAATACGGTATTAATGTATAAGAATAAGATTTTCAGCTAACTTTCAACTTTACCTTGAATACTGGAGTATCAAAAGAAATAGTTATCACTTCTGAAAGGAAGCTAAACGGAGGAGAGTGGCATAAATTATGGATCGATTATAATAAATATCATGTGAGGTTTATGATTAATGAAGAGTCACAGATGGAGAATTTAAAACCTGAAGAAGAATTTGGTCCTTTTGAAGGATCCATGTTCATTGGGGGTGCACCTTCGTGAGTAAATTTTGCGCATATTATCAATACGGTATACATGCTGCCAAGCTTTAGTCTGTCCCTTGAGGTACTATGAGAAATGATGTTTTCAATTTATTTTTTAGAGATCTGTTAGATGCAAAATCTTCAGTTCAGCAAGGTTTAATCGGATGCTTCAGAGGACTTGTAGTCAATGAAGAAATTCTGGACATTTACAGCTACATGAGTGTTCATTTGAGTGAAATCATCAAAGATTGTAAACCTTCTTGTAATCCTAATCCCTGTCTGAATCAAGCTCAATGTAAAGAGCTGTGGAGTACGTTCGAGTGTATCTGTCCGAACCCGTGGGCGTACAAAGGAGAACTTTGCGAAACAAGTATGTAGATGATGATTATTTCCTTGTTAATTATAAACAGCGGGTTCACCGTCTCGGTCCATAGAGGGCGACTCTCGTACCTATGTACGAGATACGTTCTTTCTGGAATCGTTAGGATACCCCGATGTAGCTTGTTAGGATGCTGAGAAGCGGTATGCGGCACTGATGAGCTCTTAATAAGGACGAAACTGCAGTCTGCCGCTTCGTTTCTCGGCATCCTGCTTAGCTGCACTATTGTGGCTCTTGGGAGCTGCGTGCGTGGCGGGCAGATTTGGGAACTAGCTCTTGTCAGGAAGGATTATTCATTGATCTACGGATTTTCTATTGCTTGTCATGTAATTCGTTTTGTTCTGGTTAATTTTCAATTCTCGTTCTTTTGTTTCCTTTTTAACTTTGGCTGCGATGAGTTGTACCGATTTGGTGTTTTAGATCTTTGTTCTGCAGGTCCTTTATGATCCCTTCTAAAGCAATGTTAAATAGGGTTGTGGACAATGCATCGCCCTGTCTTACTTCAGCTTCTATATTGAATTGATACTTTCTTGCGATTTGAAGGCAGCTTTGGAATCGTTCATTGTCTCTATTACTAGTCTCTGTAGTTTGGTAGGTATGTACGAGTTGTGTAGATCTTTCCATAATGAAGAAGGTGATTAAGCAGGACAAAATAAGTCATAACCAATCATACATAAAAATTGCCAAAAACAAAACTAATGAGAATTAGTTCAACCAAAGGAAGTCAAATAATGAAACTGTCGTCAACCACTTCAATTATGATAGTGAACAGGAGCTGCTCAATCAAATGAACCGTTATTGCATACATAATGTAAGTGGGGGATAAATATTCGACTAATCGGGTATCCGGATATGCGAATGATGTTATTGACTATATTGCCAAACTAGTTAATAAGATATTCGTGGGTTGTATTGAAGCACCAGTAGTCCTACTGAAGGCAGTTGCTGAATTGATTGCCAGTCTTCTTGCACGCATCGAAAATCAGTCTTTTCTCGCTGGAGTTTAACCTGACATACCCAAAAGAGCTTGGGTTAGGCCAATACACAAAAAGGGCACCAGAGACAGTTTCAAAAATTACCGCCCAATCTCCCTCCTTTCCAATATAAATAAGATATTTGAGAGAGCCATTCTCGATCAATTACTATCATTTTTGGAGATGCACAACTTACTGTACAGTCGGCAACATGGGTTTAGGAAGGGAAAATCCACTACAACAGTCATTTATCATGCTTTGAAGAGAATCCTTGACTCCTTGAATAGTGGCAAGGTCACAGAAGCCTTGCCAAGGCATTTGATACTGTCTGTCATAAAACTCTGCTACGCAAGCTGGACATCTGTGGAGTCAGCGGTGTTGTTTTAAAGCTGATGAGATTATACCTGAGTATGTAGTAGAGACGACAAGGAATGGTAATAGAATAGTTTCTGGAGCGGAGCATGTGCAGAAGGGTGTTCCGCAAGGGTCTATATTGGGTCCTCTGTTATACATCATTTACACTAACGATCTGGGAAATGGAATGAAAAATGGGGTTATACAGTTTCTTGACGACACTACTATGATCTGTACAGCTAAGGATGAACATTCCCCTAAAGAATATCTTGAAATGGATTTTATGAAAGTAAAAAAATGTTGTACTGATAACAACCTATTACTGAATGTAGAAAAATCCAAATTATTAACTTTGGGAATGAGAAGGGATCTCAAAATAATGGTAGATTATGAAAACGACAGAATTAAATCGATAGATGGGGTGTCATTTCTTGGTTTCCGCATTGATAGTGCATTAACTTGGAAGGATCACATAAATTTTCTTTCTAGTGGTATATCTCGTTAGTGCTATGCTCTTCGTATGCTAACTGCTCGTGCTGGGGCGAACGCGGCATTGTTGACTTATCATGCCTATGTACAGTCGAGAGGAGATATGGGATTATATTCTGGGGGAACTCTGTGGATGTTGACCGGATCTTTAGGCTTCAAAAGAGATGTCTCAGAACTTTATTTAAAATTGACGTAGAGAGCTGCAGACCCATTTTCAGTCGCATTTGTTGCAAATAACTATTCTCTGTTTAATGAACATGGCCATGTTTATGAAACGAGGCTGAGAAACAACTTAGTTACTGATAGAACAGCCTATTCTTATTTTCGAAAAAATGTATGTTTCTATGTTAGTAACAGTCTGCAACAAACTCCCTAGGAATTTTAAATTGCAATGTATAAGAAAATACTATACAAATTGAAATACTTTTCAATCACCAAAGCTTATTACGGATAGAATAGTTTTTAGATGAAGCTGGTTTCGAGGGATTAGTGTGAGTCGTTTTATATTCTACGGTTATTGTATGATAATTTGTTTGATACCTTACACTTAATGTATTATTTGTAACTTGCTTTGAATTGTAACTGTGATGTAAATGACATGAGCTATGCTTCTGGCAACTATGGGATCTATTAATATAGCTACTACTACTAGTACTACCAATGTGCTGCTCTCTATTCCGTTGGTATTACTTCCTTCTTCGATATCTGCAAAATCAGTTTGTATATCCTCTCAAGGAGAGCGTTCCTTGCGTGTTTTATCATTTTATTATTTATTCCGTCTATTTCTGCTGCTTTGTTGGCCTTCAAATTTCTGATACTGATGAAATTTTTCATATTTTCCCTCGGTGTCTTCAGAACCTATGACTTCTTCAACTGTGTTGTCTTCTTCCCCTCCTGCCTTTTTATTCTTATAAAGTCTTGTGAAAGGTTCTTTCCATTTTTCGTTCTCGTTTCCCAAATCTTAGTTTTTTCTTGTTATTCATTCTCCTAATATAGTTAAATGATTTAGAATTGCCCTTGTAGTTGTTTTCTATTCTTTTCTTACATTTATCCATTTCGTGTTTTTATTTCGGCATATTTTTGTTGTTACTTTTCTAATTTCTTTATAGTTGTTTAAGTCACTGGTGTTTTCTGTTTCTAACACTTCATTCTTGCTTCATTTTTCATCTCAATATATCTCATACATGTTTCGTTTTTAAGTGTTTTTCGGTTGTCTACGATTTCTTCAGTTGGTGTAGTATATGCTTTTGAGGTTTAGCCAATCCGCTTCTTTGTCTCCTGATTAGTCACTTGGTAGTAGGTCGTTTATTTTCGATTTGAATTCTTGTTTAATTCTGTGAGTTTTTATAATCCCATTTCTTCTATTTCACCCTTGGTTCATTTGTCCTGATGATCATCAAAAAGTGGTAGAAGCGTTATCTTCTCTGAAGGATCTCGCATCATATACAATTTTTTCCCATTTTTTACATCAATATATCGTCTATTTAGTTTCCTGATGTTGTACTTGGTATCATCCATGTTATTTTATGTTCTCGTTAGTGTTTAAAGTTTGTACTTACAATTGAAAGATTCATTGTGTCTGGAAGATTGCAGACTTTGTTTCAATTGTTGTTGGTGTGCGTATGCATTGTGTGTTTACTGGCGATGTTGATTATAAAGTTCTCCTTACCAATCTCGACATGGAGATCACCCAACAGAATCAGTATATCATTTTGCGGTATGGACTTGCAGGTTTCTTCTCGTAGATGTATCTTCCACATCTTCATCTGTGTCTATACGGTTTGTACATAGATATTCAACAGTGTAAAATTTGCTTGCTTGTTTTTAAGCCTGAGGTAGGATCTTCTTCCATTCGCTTTCTGAAATTTCAAAACATCGGTGCTCTGATTTCTATGTACCAAGAATCCAATTCCATGTCGTACTTGTTCATTCTCACCTACATAATATAGTGTAGAGTTTGCTTTGTCAATATCTCCCTCGTTTTGCCATCTTATAATTTTTATTGTAGTGCTAATATGTTGACTCTGTATCTGTTCATTTCCCAGGCTATTTCTTCCATTTTTCCTATTGCCTACATAGTTCTATTTGAATTATGTATCTTCATGAAACACTCAGACAGTTCTTAACAAGGAAACAATTTCAGACAACTATTTTCAATATATAAACAATCGTTACGACTTCGAGATGAGCCAAAACTAACCGATTGAGACAATGAATCTGAATCAACATGCTTAACTTAATTCAAATTTTTTATTAAAAATATCGTTGTGTAAAAAGATATTCTTTTCTTCTAGGATAATGATAGAAGGCGATATTCATAATTTTCAATACCCATTATCTGTTTGTATAAAGTGTTATGTGTTTGTTGAACATAAGTTATAAATTATTCTCCACTTTCTTTACAGATATAAATACCAATGCTTTAACATTTGTAAAACCGGATTCATTTGTGAGAAGAAATTACCTCAACACTGATGATAAAGAAGATGTGGAAAGGACTGCTCTTCGCAATATCTTCACTCATCAAATCTTATTGAACTTGAGAACTTACGACAACACAGCTCTTATATTTTACGCAAACGATCATTTGAATAATTTTGTTCATTTGTACATCGACAATGGAACACAAGTTATTTACTTGTTCAATTATAATAACACAATACATAATGTTACAGTTGATTATTTAGAATTGAATTCAAGTAGATCAGTGCAGATTGCTATAGAAAGAGAAGAGAATAGAACCACGGTTCATGTGAATGATAGAAATAATTCTATAGCTGTTGGAGTTCTGCTTTTGAAGAGCTATTCGAATAAACCGTGGAGCAATCCAGAGAAAGGTGAGATAATTCAATTAAGTTTCCGTAATATTCGGTTGGACAAACAATATTATTGGATATGCCAAATATATGTGGTCATGGAGGGGTTTTATTACTGTGATAATCTCTTTTGTCGGAATATGCTTATGTTTTTCGTTATAAAAAGTGATAGAATCAGTAAGTAGAGCTCAGTTTCTTGCTTAATTATTATGTGTTTTTATCTGTGAATTTCGTTTATTTAGGTGTAGGAGCAAGCCATGTGGAACGTCAGCACCTCACAACGTTCTAATAGGGCTCTTTTTACCTCTTTAGGTTGAAGTCTATCAAGCTTCAAATTGTCCGTGACCTTTGATTTCTTCTCAGTTTAGCGAAACCTCTTTGTGGTCTCTCAGATATTGTTTTTATTTTCAGTCCATTAGGAATTCTATTCCTTGTAATATTGATAGTGTTTTATATTGCTGTCTCAAGGATTACTGCAAGGACATCCATACACTATTCATCTCCATATTCTGAGGCTAGGGAGCCCTTACTCCGGTTTTAAGTTTTGAGTTGTCCGTATACCAGTTCTCCAAACTATCTGTATTTCTGGATTTGTCCGGTTCTAGCCGGATAAATCTACCTGTCCTAAATAGTTTCCGAAATATTTGACATTTCCTGAAATTTGAAAAAAAAATTGCGCCTTTAATATTGATCTCAAAGCTTCAGATGTACAACTATAGTGATAGTAATATAATAATAACACAATACATAATGTTACAGTTGATTATTTAGAATTGAATTCAAGTAGATCTGTGCAGATTGCTGTAGAAAGAGAAGAGAATAGAACCACGGTTCATGTGAATGATAGAAATAATTCTATAGCTGTTGGAGTTCTGCTTTTGAAGAGCTATTCGAATAAACCGTCGATTTTTTTCAAGTAAAGTGTAGATTAAAGTTAAACCTTGTGTTTTTTATCTCATTTATGAGATAGTAATTGTAGTTGCTTGAACAAATGACACATTTTGTTGATCTATGTTACACAGGATGTTCGAAAACGATCTTTGAAACTGGGACTCAGTAATATGTACTGCTGACTACAAACTAAAAATATTTTAGACTATACGGGGTACATAACAAAGTTATATACCAAAGTCAAGATTTTTTTAAATCAGACACCGTATGTTTTGTTTCATTTTTAACTTTGTGAGGATAAATGGAGGTGGGATTTTCGAAATTCTCTATACCTATCTTAACCCATTAGTGTATGTGGTAAAAAATTTTTGATTTGATTAAAATATTTTCTTGAAATGGGTATAATTTTACTGTTGAAACGTGGTCCTGTCGTTATTTTTAAATTTTCTCTCTCAGTTTAGAAAAGGAAGGTGATGCGTTTGAAAGGACTCTATGCATAAGAGCATATTTGGTTCGAAAATTACTAAACTAAATACGATAACATTAACATCATATTTTTTGGATTATTTCTTATGAAAATCGAAAAAACAGTTTTTAGGGTGTGAGTCAATATTGCACTTATTACAAATGAACTTCGAATTTTTATGGTACATTTTACATTTCCAGTCACTTTCAGAATATTTGACCAAATGTCTCACATTATCGAATCTAACGTCGTTATTGTTGACAAACTGTCGGCAGTTTCTGTCTGATCTGGTCCCATATTTTTCCAGAAAGCTCACGGCTATGCGACGTCTGAATGTTAAAAGATTTGCACTGTCTGCATCTTCAGGTCTAAGTTTCTTCATTAAAATCCAGCCATTTACCACACTCACATCGAACAAATACTGAAAAATGGGCCAGTACCATTTTCTTTGCCGCATTCTTGATCGTTACGCAGTTACTAATCCATCCACCTTATCAACCCCTCCCATGTATTTATTGTAATTTGATACCACTTTTGGTTGGGGAACCTTTTGTTTGGATTTGGCCTCTTTGCACCAACGTCTAACGGTTATCATAGATTGATCTTTGAAGTTGGTGGCCATCGTTACCACCTAATTGTCTTTCCATTGAGCCATCAGAATTTTCTCGTTCGATAAAACTTAAAAGATTCTCTTTTTCTCTTCTCCATACAATCTTCTATGGAAAAGGACATCCTTCTAAACGATTTTGGCGTAAAGTACCAGTAGCACAAATATTGGGGTCCGCTAGATGGGACATTAGATCAATACCAGTAAAGTAGTTATCGAAATAAAGTTTATAACCCTTATTCTCTTTCAGTCCTGCTAATCGAATTAGAGATAAAACAACATCGCCACCCAAACCAAATTGTTTTTCATTATCAGATTTACCAGTGTATATTTCGAATGCTAACTTATACCCTCCACTTTGACAAAGGGCCCAATTTTTGGAACCAAACCTGATTGGCTTTCCTCTGTTATATTGTTTCGCAAAATGCTTTCCATAGTATGGTATCATGCTCTCGTCAATCGATAGATGCTCATCTATACCGCCGTGCTGTCGAAAATTTGGATTCAATCCGTCAATAAGTGGCCTCAATTTGTGAAGTTTGTCTGTCGAAACATTGTTGTTATCATGGAATGGAAGATGACGTAAGAGAAGCTTCAATCCGGTTGAGTCTCATCGAGTCCCGAAGTATCGAAGTGGCATTCCAATACATGCGTTTATTAGGGTACTTGGCATAGCCAATGATCAATAAAGCTTCAAAAATTATATACAGTTCATCCATAGAAAAATTTAAAGAAATGTTTTTTTGTGACCCATACAAATTAGTCTGGTGAATGATATTTTGCATGATCGCCTCCGTGGAAAGAAAGTTTGAAGAAATCGGCTGGAGATTCGGCCGACTGTGCATCGCGACATGGAGGCACAGGATCACAAGTGGTGTTCATACAATATTTGGGTGTATCCCCCGTCCACTTATGAATTTTTTTTTCTTCGAACAGTTTTACCTTTCTTCTTCCTGGAAAGCTGTTGTATAACAGAAAGTGGTATATTTTCTTCATCATCACTCTCCGATGAATGGGAAAGTGTGGTGGCTTGAGTTTGAAGTGCACTTGTTCTAGCAGAAAGTTGTTCATGAATTGCCTCATCTTCACTATTCTCGAAAGAAATTTTGCATCCTTGACCCAGAATACCTCTGGGTAGGTGGCAATAAGCTTCTCGGTCTGAAACATCGCTGTCTTCTTCAGATTCTGCTGTATTTTGAATGGGAGGTTCAATATATATTCGTATTACTTTCATAGAAATCATCGCCCTCTACGATGTCCAAAAGTTGATGCAGAGATAATCTGGAATGGAAACAGATATGACCTCTGTGCATATAGTTCTTTTAAGCGGATTGCCGAGAAAAACTTGCATTAGAAAAAACTTAGTAAGAAAATGTGAAAATAACATCGAAGTTGTAAACAAGAGACCATAATGCGTCGGAATTTTTCAATAAAGTTCCAAGAAATTTTTGTTAAATCGTAATTGAAAATTACTTACCCGCCATTTTTAGTAGAATATAAACTGTCGTGCCAAAGATATAAATGCTTCTGAGAAAGGTCTAATGAGAACATGCACGTGTTGCCGACTCCCCACAACTCTCTGAACATTCACGACAAGCATTTCTATTGTGATCCTTTTAAAAGGAGTGTATGCACTAATGAGTCAAATTGTTTCCGAAATATTTGACGTATTTTGAAATTTGAGGACCTTCGTATTTATTTCAAAGCTTCAGATGTGCAACTATAGTGATATTAATTGTTGTTGCTGGAAGATATGACACATTTTCTCGATCTATGTTACACAGGATGTTCGAAAACGATTTTTGAAATAGGGACTCATTCAAATCTCGTTTTACTTTATTTTTCAAATAGTATAACCTATATCTAAATGGTCGAGTAGGTGGTATATATTAATACCTTTCGAATGTTACCTAGGTTTCCTATACCTATTTCCAACAGTTTCGAAGAAGAAAACATCGAATTTGATGAAATCATTCCTGTGTTCAATTATCATGAATAGTAATCATCCAACAAATATTGAGTAAAAAAATTGACAAAAAATTCGATTTCATAATATCACACTAATTCGAACATCTGCAAAATGAAAAAAACAGACTTTCCATATCTTTTATTACAAGATGTTCAAAATGGCCTCCATTTTGAACGGTACAAAATGTTGCCTTCGAATAATCTGCTAAGGTTACATAGCATATCTGGTGTTACCGGTCGAAATGCTTCTCTCAACTTCTCTTTCATAAAGTAAACTTGTTGGCGGAGTTTGAAATACAATTTCCTTTACATACCATCATAGGAAAAAGTCAAGGCACGTTAGATCAGGCGATCTTGTAGAAAAATTTCGGAATCCACCACTGCCAATTCATTCATTAGGAAAGTGTGTGTCCAGGAAATTCCGTATATTGGCAGTGGAATGTTCTGGAGCTCCGTCCAATGAGACCACATTCGTTGCTTTACGTCGATCGTCACATCTTATAACAATTCTTGTAGATATACACGAAGAAACCTTAAAAATATATTTCCGTTTAAGTGTTCATCATAAAAAATGGTCCGATGACATGCAGGTCTGCGATTGCGTTCCAAGTATCAACCGCCCATCGATACTGCGTGCACAGCTGACCAAAGATATGTGAAATATCATCCTCATAATAATAAAAATTGTGCCGGTTCACTAGTGAGTAGATGTGGAAAGTGCATAAATCCGAGAACATAATGTTTTCTGCAAAATTTTCATTTCTTCTGATCAGTTCCGACATCCACAAACAGAACTCATGCCGACGCTTGAAATCCCTTTTCTAGCGTGGAGGTTAGATCGCTCGAACTCTGCGCAGAGTTATCTGGGTTCAATCCCCATGAAGTCGGTGCGATTTTTCGGATTCGCTTGAGCTTCCATCTTTCGGAGGAGATTTGGAGGGAGATTTAAGATCCTTCCTCAACACTAAGGCCGTCGGTCCAGTCTAACAGGGATGTGTTGGATATTTAAGATACACTTCCTTGCCTCGACAACCTTCCGCTGACATGACGTTGTGGTTTGATTTTGTAGTAGTTTTGCAGGAAATTTTCGTCTGGATTTCTTCAATTAGGGTATTTTTACGAATATTCCAACCGATAGTAAAACAAAAGTTAAATTGTGAACGCTATGCACTAATACGTACTGGGAAATCTTTTTGTTCAAGACTGACATAATATCTTTCTCTTATAGTATAGTATAAATAGGTGTCAACAACGACCTTTTCCAGGATTCTGTAGATATGAAATATATTAAGCCTCTAAAATCAAACAGCTACATTAGATTGGTTTGATCCGATTTGTCGTTATTAAGCATCATCCCTTCATTGAAATTAAGTCGATAATGAAATTTGATTCACTGAATGTGATAAAATGAATAAATATTATACTTTCTTCTGGCACCATTTAACTGTAGAGCTATATATTGGAGTATTTCTTGAAATACGAGAAAATTGAACTCGAATATCTCCAAAACCTAGCTATCGTTCGAGAGGTATTAAAAGATGCCATTTGAAAAAAAGAGTGAAATGAGACTTAATTTAGCCCCAATTTGTTTTCTTTCGAACACCCTGTGTAACATAGATTATTAACAAGATGTGTCATATGTTCAAGCAACAACAATTACTATCAAAATAGTTGTACATCTGAAGTTTTGAAATCAATATTGAAGGCACAACAATGGTTCAAGCTCCTCAAATTTCAGAGAATATCGAATATTTTGGAAACTATTTGAGAAAGGTAAAAGAAATAAAAAACTCACCTTCAATTTTTTCAAATTTTACGGCGTCCGATTTAAAAGAATCTTAACTTTGGTATGTAACTTCATCAAGGAACACCCTGTACAGTCTAACTATTTTTAGTTTGTAGTCACTATAGCAGTACATATAACTGGGCAAAAAAATTTAAAACCGGTCGTAAAATACGCCTAATCTTCAGTCGTGACTGTAGTGAGCCATCCGGTAACCATGGTCTAAGATAAGCACTATTTCTTCTCCTTGCAGTATTCAGAAAATCCATACGTATTTTTGTGTGTTATTACAAAAAAAAATTCTTCCCTATGAATGTTATAATCTCGTCAATAAGGAAATGTAAACGGAATTTCAGAGGTTCTGGCACCACAACGACCAATAGCTCCACCAACGGAATACTTTCAACTGAACTTGGGGGGATTCGATCCTGAAACTCTCCTTAAGGTTTCTAACAACTCCCCAAAACTTCCTGGATATGTAGGATGTATCAGAGGTCTACAAATTGGTGATAAATTGATTGACCTATTATCGAAAATAGATGGCGACGAATCAGGTTCGTATTATATTTGTTAATAATAATTTGTAAAAACCTATACACTCAATTTGGAATTCACAAAACTATTAATTCAATGATTTCAAGGAATTTCATCAAATTTCTTTATTTTTCAGGTGTGATCGCCAACTGTAGTATGAAATGTGACTCTATGCCATGTCAAAATGGTGGAATTTGTTTGGAGGATTTCCGGAACCAAGAACATACTTGCGATTGCGAGCATACGAGTTATTATGGAGAGTTCTGTTCTGACGAGAAAGGAGCTGATTTCAGCGGAGATTCCATTTTATGGAGAGAATATGTTCTAAATGGTTCAGTGGATCATGTAAAAATACAGTTAGCGTTTTCGAGTACTGATAACAATAGGAAATATGCGGCTCTACTATTACTTCAAACAGAAAATAAGTGAGTGAAGATAACTGATTTTGGTACCCATCTGTATTTATCTTTTGCTAAGGTCTTGAATGTTGAATTTACTGAAAATGGTGCTTAGTCTCAATAACTACCTGAATTGTTGGATTTGATCAACTCTCCAAGAGTTTAAAGCTCCTTGTACTGTATAAAACATGGCATCAAATGTTGTTAAATTTGTTCTTTGTTTGGGGGATATATGGGGCTGTTGGTGTGGCCTGACGTGTGTTACAGTTGCTATCTTATTTCATCAAATAACATCTCATTTCAGCCGAAGCTACTACCTACTTGTTGGCCTCAGTCCTGAAGGTTATTTAATCTTCCAAGAAGATAGAGAGGGGGAAGTCTACTCAGCAACAGTACAGAGCAAAAGCTTCATCAATGGAGCGCGTCATTCAATTTACTACAAGAGAGATGAAGACCAATATGAACTTTTGGTCGATAAAGAAGTTATTCCAATGGAGCAAGTGGCACCGCAAACTTTCACTAACGTACCAGAATTAGGAGCAAACGAAGTTCAAATTGGTGGTCACAACACAAGTGATCCTAGATTTGCAACATATAAGAGATACAGTGGATGTTTGTCAAGTGAGTAATGCTTCGGTGACCTCAATTTGTCATATAATTCACTAACGTATTTACCTAGATATTGTGATAGAAGTGAACGAACATATTATGAAACCACTGGAAGAGTACATGTTGTTTACAAAAACAGGAGCTGAAAAAGTGAACGTGTCGAACTCGCAAGGAGTCAGAAGCGCTCAGTGTAGTTCCAATTTTGATGATTACCACGAGAAACTACCTGGTACTCCCAATATGAACATAAGTCAGGTAATATTTTAGCAATGATGTGAATGTAAAGCTTTATTATTTCACTCGTTTTCCACAGGGTAAAGACAAAACATGGGTGGAAGATGCTCCACATAAAGTCCTCTATACTCCCTTATATTCTACAGAAACAGAAGAAGAGGAAGATACTGGAAAAATGGTTGTGATAATTTTATCTATATTCTTTGTAGTAGTCCTAATATGCCTAATATACGAACTGTATCGAGTCGACCGCAAATATAAGTTGAAGAAGGAATATGAAACTGATGCCAGTATATTGTGGTCGAAAGAACAAGCTGCTATCCTTCAAGAGACGAACAGAAAGGTAATTCAAGGTTTGGACCTGAAAACTCTTGCATAATCATCCCAATTTGTGAACGTTGCTAGTCCAAACGTTTCGTGAGGATCTCTTGAATCTCTTGTTTGTGAATTACAATTCATGGTATGTACATGTAGATAAATATGTCAAGAACCAGCTGGACAAGGAGTCTTCTCTTTCAAATGTTGTTGACTGCTCTGACAAGTTTTACTAGCTAGTCTGAGTAACCTACACGAGAAAGCAGAGGCCATACACGCTGTTAACTGTTTGTGAAGATGGTTTTTTGATTCAGTCAAAATTTAAGTTGAGGTTGCTAGATTTCTCTGTGTAGAACGATAGTGATAGATGATATTAGTTTCAGAAAGAAAATTAATTTGACTGAAGAAAAGAGAGAGAATGAGTATGAAGAATCTATGGGAACGCTTCTAGAAAAAGTTCAGATAGGAAAATTTTCATTTGTTTACATGTTTAGACGAGATGATCGGAATAGTTTATTTTTTTGGAACGACATTTGAATAATTCATTCAAGATCGCTAATAAGAGATTGTTGCTGCAGTAATGGTGAAACAATTGCCCTTATCTTCTTAGTAAATTATACCAAAGAGAGAATCTCCGACTCTCCCTTCTTCCCAGTTGATTGAGTCATTTTTTTCATTCTCATCTCTTAGGAGCAGGCGATGGCTGTCATGCTATAGCTGAAAGCTACCATCAGCGTCTGGAACTAAACCTTTAAGCTCTTCACAGTATTTAATATGATATAATTATCTGTGAAAAAAAGATAGATCAGTAACCTGCCGCCCTTGAATGAAAAGCTGAAGATCACACATGATCTCACTGTTCTCTTTCAGACACTACCCAATAGATGTAATGAACGTTTGGAAGCGGAGTCCTACACATGGGACCAGTATTCCAAACCACATTGTTTTACCTGTGCTTTGTATGAAATCATTAGCTGTGATGGCGTCAAGAACTGCTTAGTTCTGAGAAGAAAATTGACTTACGAAGAAACAGATTTGGCAAATGGCTGATACATGATCATGCTAGCAAACTTTGGTGTGACTCTAATGCCGAGTATATGCATCTTCGTTTCTGAGCCAATTTGATGTCCGTGGATGATTAAAAGAGTTCCTCCAGCAATGCTTTTTCCTTAGAACGTTGTTGATTTTATCTTATTCACTTTAAACTGACCAAGTTCAAATATTTCCACCAAGTCTGAATTCAGCGACACGCTGTGTTAGTTATAGAACGCTGATTCAAAAGAGGGACACCAGAGTATAGTCTTCCGTCGTCTCATTGAAGAAGAACTGATTATTAATCTCAAAAGAGTTGATGAGAGTATGAGCCTTGGGGTACTCCTGCATTAATCTGAAAAGATTTACTCCTTATACCATCAACAAGAGCAATGGCTTTCGATTTGCCATGCTTGTCGATTGGTGATGTCCACAAAGGCTTAACGTATACAAGGAGTTCGCTAGTTGATCATTGTCTACGGAAATCGTATTGTCGATCACTGATGATACCCTGTAACTCGTTCATCTATGGCTTTGGACATGATGGGCAACAATGGTATTGGACGGTTATTTTGGGGTAGGCATTTCTCCCTTTGAAATCTATTAAACTCTCGTAAATCCAACACTCCGGAAACGTCTGGCTCTTATACGAAAGATGAAACAGACGGTTAAGAATACGTGATAAATCTGGAGTACATTTCTGCAAAAACAGTTGGTGGTATTCCATACATATCCACTGCTTCACAGAAGTCGCAAGGTGAACCTCTCAATTAGACTAAGAGGTTTCACCAGAAATGCTTTGATAATCCTAGTCTCTATAATACAGGGTTAGTATTAAGAACTAATATATGAATTGAAACAGAGAAGGAATGAGGCATAAATAGACTATGATTTAAACATAGAATTTTCTCGTGCTGGGTAGAGATGATTCTAACTGATTCAGACTCTGTATTCACAGATAATGTCTGGTTGGATCTTGTCTTGAGCTAGTACACTCATTTGATGAACAATTCATATAGGTTAACCAGACAGGATTAAATCTGCTGCATTTATGAATTATTCTGACGAAAATTCAGTTGCTTAAAGTGAATCTTTCGATGATCAAAAGTATCCCAAATCTTTGATGAATTCACAGTTATAGAATTGACAGAAGTCATAAGCAGTTTGCTACATAAAAATGTCGAGAGACTATGGTGTGGAGCACCTGCTAATTCATATGACGATTAATTCAACCATTTTGCAGAAGAGGGTCGCACTTGAAATAAATTGAAATACTATTTTCTGTTAATCAGAGTAACTCCAAATTGCTGTAATTTAAGATAAATAGTGTTCATTAAACCTATGTTAATGTTAACATCGTCAAAGGTTAGGTTAGATTTCGATAAATTTCGAGTATTTCCACATCTGAATTATTCTCACATAATAGCGTCAAGTTTGGGGTTGACCGCCTCGGTAGCTGCACGGTTAGTGAGCAAGTATGTAGGAATATGCTTAGCCGAGGTGCCTGGTTCGAATCCGCGTTCAAGTCATGGATGTTGTCCTTGAACAAAAAAGTGAATTTGACAAAGACATACATAGAGATTGGACACATAACCATAGTTGTTGGTCCATAACCTCTGAAGGCCAGATAACTTGTAATCCTGAGAGGTGGCAGTTATCATTGCACGGTCTAGGTGAGTAGTTCGGAGTCCACTATAAACTGTAGGTCCATAGAAAAAACAAACAAACAAACAAACAAGTTTGGGGTTCGGGGCTAGGTTAGAAGATCAGGTTGGTTCACTAGTTTAGGAACAATGAGGTAATCAGACCTACAAAGAAATATTAGAAGGATACTTTAGGTGTCACAACATCAAACTTGATCCTTTAAAGTAAGTAGAACGCTTAGTGGTGAAAATCTTTGGCATAAAGTGCTCATAACTGAGTTCGAAAAAACAATCTTAAGTTGGAAACGCTTAAAATTTTCATGTTACAGACAAGTGGTGAAATTGATCCAGCGCAGCTCAAACCAATATCACTGAATGGGAAAATTCCGAATAACACTTCGAACGGTGTTCCGAAGGTAGACACTAGTGATAGTACTATTCCAACCATAATAGAAACTCCACCAGAAGATGTTACCAAGAGACCATTAAAAAGAGCGGATAGTAAGAGAGAGAAACGAATCAGCTTTCGAGGTAAACTCAGCTTCGTTGATGTAGAAAAATCATTCAATTTTGTCTGTCTTTCTCTCCAGATAGTGCAAGCGAATTAGCTTGGGAAACACCAGAAGAAAACGACGGTTTATTAACAACCATGGTCGAAGAAGACGAAGAAGCGGAAGAAGAAGAAGAATTAAAATATTTAGTAAGTCGCAAAGATGGAATAGCACCATTCAGCACGATCAGTGAAGTCAGCTTGAATAATATGCCAGATGATTCTTAGCATTTCTAATTAACCTTGCATGTTCAATTTTATTCATTTATGTAAATTTTGCATATGTTTAGAAATATCAACCACATGATCTTTCAACTTTTACTAATAGGTTAATTTATGTTCAGCATCGATTATAATTGTTTTAATATATTAACATAATTTGTATTCATCTGTTATGATTGAAATATCTGAAATTATCATACATAACCTAGACAAAGATTTTGGGTGGCATGTAAACGTGTACGCATGGCATGAGGAAAGTTATTTGGCAACCCATACTAATAATATCACGTCCATGTGTCTATAACAGGTTCCAATCTCTACACCAAGTCGCTTACGGTTGAGGAGTCCACCCCCACATAACAACCCTCTAGCCACGCAGTTGCCATACATGATTAATGAAAGCGAGAGCACAGAATCCATCAACAGTAACACATAGAATTGGGAGTCATTCACACTGTAAATCTAGCATGCTTAACAATACAAACTCGATAAACGTTTTCTAGAGTGCTGTTGTTTATTTCAAGACAGGCGTCCCTACATAAACAAATACCTCTTTTCATAAGTTTTTCATTTATTCTTTCGTATGAAAGGGAGCGATATATGATAAACATAGGAAACGCGATATGATTCAAGAGATTAGAGAGAAAAATTCGGAGCACCATCCCTATCTCGCCCATCATTGATACATCAGTAACAGTTAGTCTGTGAATATGTTGTACACCAAAAATAGGGTCGGTATTCTTGTGTTTACGTTTAATTCTTCTTTAGTCTATCAGAATCCGCGGTTGGTAGTGGAAAGGCATAAATCTAAAAATGAAAAAGAAAATCAAACAGTAAACTGAATGTCTTATACTTTCCTCAACGTCCACATATTCGCATTTTGAACTCTCTACAGAATTCCACTACAACTTGATCTGTTCGATTACATTCGCTTTTTCAGGAAGGCAAATGCAACGAAAGGAATACACAGAAACCAAGCGACCAAATTGATTTCTGATATTTCAGAACACGTGCAGGCTCGATCTTCGTGGATGGAAGTTCTGGAAGATAGTGATACTTATCTGAACATTTTTCAAAGCTGATTGTTTGTCAATATGAGGAAGATTGATTATGCAGAGGACTTATAGCCAAGGAATTGAGCTTGAGCTGAGGATACCACTTATAATTCTCCCAGCATAACACAATTGGGAAGACGAACAATAGTACTCTGCTGTAGATAATACCAGAGCAAGAGTAGCATTATGAGTTGAACTTCAGCACCTGGAGTGGAGCTTATATTTCTAGAATATTGTTTCCCGTTCTAGAATATTGTTCCCTCTACTCTTGACTGAATTTATTGTTATTGGATTTGAAACTTTATGAGAGGCCGAGTGTGACACTTAGATATTTGTGATAGAACTTATATTTCGGTGCATAAATGTTAAGAAATATCTTGCATCGTCTTCTCTGATGATTATTCAGGTGATAACAAGATACTTCAGTTTTCGAAACATTAGGGTAAATACCACTGTCTCTGAAGAGCTTGTTCAGAATATCTAGATTGGCTTTCAGAACTTGTTCATAGGTTGGAAGTTATAGTGATGAAAGAGCAATATCGTCGGCACAAATCACCTTGCTTGGACGAGGGGTATCATTCATATAAGAAAGTCCCCCAAGCTCTATGACAAACTTTGAGAGAGGATTCCTGAAGTAATTTGAAAGAGAGCGAGAGTGATTCTGTGGTATTATCATATATAGACTGAAGTACAAATCCTGTGCAAAAGGTATATTCGTAACCATAGTTTTAATTTTTCTTATTTATTAGTAGTGAAACCATAAATCAGCTATAACAGAAAGCTGTTAGAATGGAGTCTCATAAAACAAGTAATAATTCATAGTTATTCAAATCATGATATTACAAGGATGAGTGAGCTTTGATATAAACAAAAAGAATGATACAGTGAAAAAAAATGATGATATGTATGATGTTACTATTACATTTCAAGGAGATATTTTTTAACTTTTTTCACAAACACTTCATGACTTTTAAGGTTTTCTATTTCTTTGGGTAGGCTGTTAAATGAGATGATAGCTTGATAGACAGGTGATTGTCTTACCTTCTCCGTCCTGATGTTACTGTGTGTTAGGTTATTTGCGGCTCTTATATTATAATGATGTACTACACAGATTGTCCTTAGTATAGTTGTCGATTTTACTCTCTATCTAGAATATTTCACATAGCTGCTGTATTGAAACATCGAATTTGGTCCACCATGTACAAAAATATATGTATTTGATTATCCTATGGTAACACCACACAATCGTTCTTGTGCTTTGAAAATTATGATTTCAGAACCTGTCTGGATCGCAATTTTGAAGCAGAATTTCTCGATTCGGACCATGCTGTTCTCACTAATTTGTTATAATGAATTTCTTTAAAGTTTGTAATTGAGCTTGGGGGACACCTGTATAAATTGAAGAATTAAGGTATAAGAATAGATCATTGCCGAAGACCATTATTGAGAGAAAGAAAACAACTACTTTTCTTTCAAACGAAAACACAAATCCTTATGTTGTAGAACATATTATTGATCAGCGGTGGAGTTGTACTACAATGAAAAACCCTATGCAGTCTTTTCATGGGGCCATATTTCGACACTACCAAATGAAAGAGAAAGATTCCTAAATGCGACTTCTGTTTTCAATAGATACACACAATCAAATTCATATGGAATCACCTAATAATTTGAATATTATCTCAGGGATTTTGGAAATTTAGAAGGATTGTTAGAATTGATCCTTTTTGAGATATTTCAATTGAAGAAAGAAATAAATTAAGGTTCATTTTAAGAAAGACACAAATGAAAGAAAATAAGAGACTCTTTCCGAATGTATTAAAAAATTGAATATTGTTTTCTCACGGATTAGGTGTATTTTCTCCGACCTCAGTAGCTTGTATTACCTCCTCTTTTGCCCTGAGACAAACCTGAATCCGTCTAGACATGCTTCGGATTAGGTTTTCGACCTCCTCTGGGGTGATATTCTGCCACTCTTCTGTGGCGGCTTGGAATAGCTGTTGTGAGGTTCTTGGATTATCCTGGCGCTATCTCATTCTACTTTTGAGTTTATCCCATAAATGGCCAGTCCAAAATAGCGATTCCCTCTGTTTCAAGATAATGTCGCGCGAGGTTGCTGGTCTGCGGAGGATCATTATCTTGCATAAAAGTGAAATTCTCACCTTGGGCAACTCGCCAGAGTCAATGGCCTCCAGCACTAGGTCCACGTTTCTAGCCGTTATACTCGCAGGAAACCAAGTCGAATCTGTTTTGCCTCCCAGTATAATGCCACACCAAAACATCACTATGCCCCCTTGGTGTTTCGGAATTTGTCTTGCTGCTCAGAGTGTAGCTTGTCTTCCACGACCGCTCAGAACCCGAATCAGGCGGTCATGTGATCGAACACCAATTCTGGTCTCATCCGAAAAAAGAACATTTCGCCAATTCTCAATATTCCAAGCTTTGTGCTCGATACACCAATTAAGTCTGTTATTCCGTGTTGTCTGGTTAGTTTTGAAACTCTTAAAGACCTTCTGCTGTATAAACCCCTTGAACGAAGTCTTTGACGTATCGTTTCAGCTGATACACTGATGTATGTTGCTTCCAGAATTTGCCTTTGGAGAGTATGGCACAAAGAGCGGTCTTGTTCTTCAGAAGTGATCTTCCTACGACTTCTTCTAGGCCTATTTTGCAGAGATTGTAGCTCTACGTATCGGGCGTAGGTTTTTGAAATCACTCCCTGTGATACCCCCATTATGGCCACCATACTCCTCGGTGTCACCCTTTCTTCAACGAGAACAATTATTCGACCCCTCTGCACATCGGCAATCCAACGTAAGGCATTTTCAATTATGATTATAGCCTTTGTTGAATCTTGAAATTCAGTAACGACTGAGTATAATATCCTGAACAAGTGGTGATAATTCAACATTTCTTATCATACTATTCAGTTTTTTTACAACAAAAAACTTCATACTTCACAAGTATTCAAATATCCATGGTTAAAAACAATGAATAATGTGAAATACCGAGTGATTCCATATAATTTTGGATGTGTGTATGTATTTTGTTCACTGAGTGAGCTTGTGTGTAGAGCAAAGTTGCCGATGAAGTAGTAATTTCATTGGTTAGTGATCCAATTTACAAACGGTCAAACGTTAGTTGAAAGTGGTATTAGATAAGCAGTAGGCAATTTTAGCGTTAGTAGAAGTACTGAATTGTAACAATTCTGAAGCCCAAAAACATCAAAGGAACTGTATTATCCTACTCCCCACTCATTTGGATTCTTAGTTTCATCTCTTGTTTCGAGAATTATCTCTGCTTGTAGGCAGGTATAACCATCAAGTAATATTAAATTTCAAATTGTAAAGGTGTTGGATTTATGCATTCCTTGGAAGCTAATAACGTTCAAACTTGTATACGTCACCCTGGGAGGAGCTTTCGTTTATACCGTCGATGACAGCACTCTATTCGCTTTAACCTATCATCTTCTTAACTCTCAAAAAAGTTGAGGAAATGTTAACTAAGCGGTCGAAAACGCACAACTGTGACAAAAAATTATCCGGAAATTTGAAATGAAACGCGAAACTCTTAATCCATTTCAACATTCATCTAATTCTTTCAGAAAATACTCCATTTGAAGCGAAACACATGTACCAACGTTTTTTCTAATCATCGAAACATTTTTGGAAGGCGATTTCAGGGACTTCACCTCCTTCTGTGAATTTATTTTTATGTTTTCTATGGAATCAAATCTGGTTCCTTGGAGCGGCAGCTTCAGTCTGGAGAGAAGAAAACAGTCACACGGAGCTAGATCAGGTGAATAAGGCGACTGCGCGTTGGTATTTATCGAGTGTTTGTTAATAACCGTGGCTTGATGAGATGGTGTTTACGCCGACTATTTTCAAGCAGACGTCTCAAAACGGTTAAATAGAAGTCGTTATCGATCATTTGACCTTGCGGAACGAATTCATGATGAACCATGCCAAGAATATCGAAGAAAACAATCTTTACTCCCAAGATAAAACGAAATCTAATATTCAAGCTCATGAGTACAACATCTATTTCATATCTATACCAAATGAAATTTTAAATTCAATTGCCCAAAACAACCTGAGTAGTAGTAATACATGCATTGTATTTTGTCACTAAAATAAATATTCTATCTATTCTATTGCTTTTTGAACGTTTTTGGCGAGGTTTTTTCGGTTTTGGCTCATTTTTTCCCACCCATTCCGATGACTGTTGGCTCGTTAAGTGTCGTATTCATAGACCCATGTCTCCTCACCATTGCAGCTGCCTGCATCCGATACTGTTTTTGAAGAAAATTCAGCTTTATCGGAACGAGCCCAGAGGCGACGCGCCGCATGCCCAATTGGTTCACCAAAATCAAACGAGCGGTTTCACAAGAGATGTTGAGATCGCGACCTATATCTCTAACACTGGCATGATGATTTTCGAGCACCATTTTCTTGATTTTTTCGACGCTATCGTCGGTTGAAGATGTCGAGATCTTCGACGATCCTCTGACCGTCTTCAAAGGCTTTTGCATTCGTGCACTTGGGTTTTTGATAAAACAGAGTCTCCACAAGCCTTTTCCAGTATTCGCAACGATTCAGCATACGGAATTTTGTACAAAACACAAAATTTGAGACAAACTCTTTGTTCAATATTTTTTTCATTGTAAAATTTGCAGAGTACCACTGAGGTCGTGAAGAAACTAGTTGACAGATCGCCCTCACGTTTGGCATAGTAATTAAAGACAGTTCTACCAACAAACAGAAATTTAAAATACTTAAAAATACTAAACGCGGGCGATTTAAATGAGAATTGCCGGATACTTTTTGTCACAGAGTATACTTCATCCACCTGTAAGATAATAACTATTAATATTGTACATCATCATAAAAAGAAGTTTGTTTTTTTGAATTACTCCATGCATTCATCGATGAGTTGTTTTTCATATCACATTTGATCGGACTATAGAATCTCAATTTTTTCTTGCTGAAAATAAGAGCAAGCTTTAAAATCAATATCAAAATCAGTTCAAGTCAATTCATGAAGTGCTTCTCTGAATCAAGAAGGATTTATCAAATGTTAGAGAAGCATTTTTCGCTATGAATCGAACTGTTTTTAAGTTATGAAACCAAATTTATTGCGACTTTCTACATGCTGTTTCAATTTCTCCTTTCAAGAAGGAATATGTCAGTCCAGCAGTTAAGGCACCCCAAATGAAAGAATGTGATGAAGCAGAAAAACCACGTAAGTACTTTATAAAATGATTCACATCTTTGATGGGCACGATATTTACTATTGTCAAAATTTGTATTTATATTGTCCCATGGAATCAAGATAATATGAATTAAAAAACAACAAATACTCCACTAATTTCACTCATAATTTCGACAGAAATTGATATCAGTTATTATACATCTAAATAAAATATTGTAGCGTTTCTTAGTTCTTGAAATTATTTGTGGGTTCAAATCAAACACTTCAACGTTACAAGGCTCTAATTTGTTTATTTACACGTAGACTGAGCAATTATAACACTAAACTAAATGACTAATTTATATAACACAACCGATACTACTTAATTTATCTTTGTCCACTTATTCGCGCTCTGTATTCAAATTTAATCCTCTGCGCTTCGCGCTCTTTTCTTATATACAAGTACGAATTGTTCTAGAGCATTTGCTCTGTTCCAGATCTTCGTTTGAGAACCTTCCAGAAACAGAAACACTGATTTCTCCGTAATACGGCGCGCTGAAACCTTTAAATCTTTCTCGAAATCTCCCCGAAGTGCCGCGTACTCGTCAGTCCGCTAGGCGGTGACAGGGCTGGCTTCAGGGACGATTGGATATTGTTTATGATCTTTGTTTATTATATTTAATGTACACAAAATAACTCATTAATTCGTATGATAATGTTCAATTCTTAGTTTCATTCTTATCTATCTTATAATTCTAGAAAATTCAATTTTTAATGACTCTCTAGTTTTGCGAAGTGTTCTTCAGTGAGATTAATGTAAAGGGTGAACCAAATTCGATGTTTTAGTACGGCTTTAGAGAGACAAAAATGATCCGCACCTCTCTCCTGATAGATTTGCGAGAAAAACTCATGGATGAAAACGAATTTTTTGTGTCAGAGGCGTATTTGAAATTTTTTTACCGTTTGGTTTCTGAGATATGAAGCAAACTTATGTTCTTACAAATACGAATTATAAATAATTGTAGTGTCAATAGAATTGATTATTTTTCTCCAAATATATATCACATGCATCATTAATTTCTTCAATATCAGCCTCTTTCATTAAGAAATCGAAAATTCATATTTATCCACTCGGAATAACGTAGATATTCACAATTCAATGGAAGAAGAGTTGTGAATGTCAAAGATACTTTCTATTCATTTTGTGTTAACAACAATGAAGTTCACAACTTAGAATATAGATTTTCTTTTATTCATGATACTATTTCAACTATTCGATCTCATTGATGTGGATTCATTCAAATCTGTGTTTAAAATTTCAGTATTCAATCAATAGCTTTGATTCTATGAAAACATTTACTTATGTCATAAGTTTATGCCATTCTTCTCTATCTGTTTCGAAAATTTCAACTTATGAGTCAATTGTTATAACTCATCAAATGCAAAATCACGAAAAGAATGCTATGTTCGAATGTTATACAGAGTGTCCGTGAATTGCGTGTTCAACGTTATCCACAGATTCTTCAGCTCGAAATAAGTCGCTTTAGGTCAAATATCAATATGAAAAGTTTCTTCGTTTGGCCGCTAGAGGTCGCCAAATCTTAAGATTTTTTTCTTATTTTTCGAATAATTCTAGAACGACTCGATCGATAGAAACCATGTTTGGTATGCGTAATCGGGTGTTGCCCTCAATGACTTTGACGTTTTACAAGCGTATTTTTAATCAACCATAATTTTTCAACTGTCTGCGTTTGAGCAAAACTGTTTCAAACAATGAGTAGCTAGGCTAATTATTAAACTTTTTTGTATCTTGAGAAATTTTAATATGATGAACGACTTAATCACAAAAAACAGTTTTTCAATTTCATTTCTTCAACCACCTAGCAACAAAAAATATCACATATTGACCATGTTGGCTTTGGATTTGTTTTTGTAGTCTGGCAGATTGCCATTTATTATGCTTGACAACTTCTTGTTGACAAAATGATGTTTTCTAGGTTGCTAAATCAGAGCAAGCAAATAGGAAATTCAATGTTCAGTAGCAGAAAAATCGAAAAATTCGAAGAAAAATTTAATAAGTTTTTCACAATGTTTGTTGGAAACTAAGTAAGAAAAAAATCACTTCAGAATAACGATTAATTAGTTTACACCCGAAATATCATTCAACTATAGTAAAATTCCACCATTTTGCTGAATACAGGAGTTAATCTTCTTTAAGAAATTAAATTGGACCCTTGGCATTACTTCAGGGTCACTTTTGAAGGAGTTGGCTGCGTTTAATATTCTCAAAGAAAAAAGTCGCACGCTGTCAAGTCGGGAGATCGTGCTGGCCAACTTGCAAGAGCATCAGCTCCCCTTCCGATCCAACGATGCTCATACTGTGTATGTAAGAACTCGCGAACCGCTAAAGGGAAGTGAGGAGGTGCACAATAATACTGGAATATCGTCAAACAAATCCGGCAAAGTTTCAAATATGCCTCTCCGTTTAATCGATCTGGAATCACTTCTTCTTCTTCTTCTTCTTTAAATAGGACGATGTCCTGTTTTTCTGTTACAGCCCCTGCTGCGAACCGGAGCTCCAGCACTCATGCCATCGCTTTTTCGGCCTTCCTATGGGTCTTCTAGTGTTGGGTTTTTGTGTTTTTGTCCACTTCGCCATACGTTCGGGGCCCATTCTGTCTACGTGATCTCCCCATAGGCGTCGACGAGCTCTTGTCCACCTCACCACATCCTGGACACCTAGCTCCCTTATCGTATCCTCATTTCTTATTCTATCTCTGCGTGTAATACCTCTTATAGCTCTTAGTGTTCTCATCTCTGTTGTCCTCATTAGTTGTTTTGTTTTAGTTGTCTCAGCTCTTGTCTCAACCGCATATGTCATCACGGGTCTCACACAGGTTTTATAGATTCGGACTTTGCTTTCTGTGCTTATGTACTTATTCCGCCAGATTACATCTCTCAGGAAGCCAGATATTCTCGATGCTTTCATTGTCTGCTGTTTTGCTTCTTGTAATAGTTGCCTATCGCTCGATACTTTTACTCCTAGGTATTTGAAGTGTGAAACTTGCTCTATTATATGGTCGTTCACTACTAGTTTGCATCTAATTGGATCTTTCGCTATTACCATCGATTGGATTTTCTGTGTTGATATTACCATGTTATATTTTTCTGCTGTTACTTTGAACTTTTGTAGTAGGCGTTGTAGGTCGTCCTCATTCTCGGCTATTAGTAAAGCATCATCTGCGTAGCACAGTATTCTCATAGTTTTGTTACCCATCCTATAGCCTTGGTTCATTTGGTTAACACCTGCTATTATTTCATCCATGATTAAATTAAAAAGACATGGGCTGAGGCTGTCACCTTGTCTAATACCTGCGTTAATTTTGATCTCGCTTGTAAGTCCCTGTGTAGTTTTTACTTTCGTCTTATTAGAGTTATTTAGTTCTTCGATTATGTTTATGTATTTATTGCTTAAGTTTTTATTTCTAAGGATAGTGATCACATCGTTCATTCGAATTCTGTCGAATGCCTTTTCCAAATCTATAAAGTTGCGGCAATATAAAAATTGCTTCCGTTGTTCATCTATTTGGTCGGAATCCCTGTTGTTCTTCAGACACACCTACTTTGTCATATATCTTTTGCGATAGAATTTTAGTGAGTAGTTTCAATGCAGAGTTAAGGAGTGTGATGCCTCTATAATTTGCTGGGTTTGTCTTCACGTCTTTTTTGTATATGGGTATTGTTATGCTTTCTCTCCATTCTTCTGGTATCTCCTTGTGGTTTTCAACTTTTTGGACTAGTTTTGTTATTTCTTTTGTTATTTCTGCTCCCCCATATTTAATTAGTTCGTTATTTATGTTGTCCGGACCGGGTGATTTTCTATTTTTTAATTTATGGATTACTTGTTGTACTTCTTCTAGGCTGATAATGTCATTTTCTGTTTCTTCGTAGAGTGTGTTTTGTTGTTCGATTTCTCGTTCCTCATTGTTACCGTTATCATTATCTCCCAGGTATAAGTTCTGGAAATATTTCACCCACTATTCTGGTCTTATTACATTGATCTGCACTTCTTCGGTGATTGGTTAGTTCCTGTTTCTCAACATGTTCCATACCTTTTTCTGTGCTCCTAGTAAGTCGTGTTCCATGTCATTTGTAAATCTTTCCCAATATATTTTTTTTAATTCTTTAATTTTGTTCGTTGTTTTATTTCTTTCTGTTTTATATCTTTGGTACTCTTCTGGTGTTCTGTGATTGACATATCTGATATATGCGTTCTTCCTGGAACCACTACCGGACTAAAAATTAAATTGTCAACTACTGAAATCCATACGTTCATTTAGAATTGATTCTGATGATATGTTATTGTAAGAGCATGTGAATTTTCGACACTGTACACGTGTTAATTGTGAAGGTTAGTGATGCCAGACCTAGTAAAAGTGCATTCGTCAGTGAATAGAATTTTTCTACTGAAATGGAGATCCTGAGCTCTCTTCTTTTGGACGAATCGACAGAAAGTTAGGTGATTCTCAGGATCGTTAGTAAGTAATTCCTGAACTTTCTGAATGTTATAAGGATGAAATAATTGTTCCTTCAAGACATAATGAATAATTATTTTAGGAACGACCAACTGTAAACCTAAACGCTAAACCGTGCTTATTTGTGGGTTTTACTAAACCATGTCCAAAATTTGTTCTTCGCGTTCTACCGTCCTTATTGTTCGTTGTCTTTCTCGACCCAAATTTCTGGCCTTGAAGCAACCATTCTTGCGGAGGCGACTCTCCAGATTTCCAAACGTTTGCTGGTTCGGCACGATGCGATCTGGAAATCTTTCGGCATTTACTCTCGCGCTTTTTCTCTATCTACAATATTCCACGTAGCTGCTGTACTATAACATCAAATTTGTTCCACGCTGTACTTTCACTCAAGTTAGAATCAACTCTTCAAATTGTTATTCCTATCGTTTCTGAAGCTATTTCCAAAGACGTTATCGTATTCAGAATGTATCAAAATTCATTAGAAATTAAAAAATTATACCACATTGGTTCATCATTCAACTTATGATATTTTCAGCTCATCAAAAATATGAGATAGGAGGACTGACATTGAAACCAGTATTTCTCAATGAAAATCAAAGAAAATTTGCTAACCCCATTAGTTATCTTGGTGGTCCAATATTACCGAGCAAGAAGCGATCCAGTATAGAAAGTATTCTATCGTTAGATTGATTATTTATTATTACAAAAAACTACTGAGATATTAATTTGTGTCATGATCTATACAACTTGATATCTTCGTTTGTTATTGTTATTTTTAGTTATTTCTAGTCATTTCACCGAAAAGAATCTGAAAGGAAACTAATAAATATATTGCAGTGAATTTGTGTTTTATTTCATTAAAATTACATTAATCTTGAATCATCCTGGAGACCTGCTATATTACGGAGATGGCTATGAAACAAGACATCATGACTAGGTACTTTAGCATGAATCTAGGTACACCCTGTACTGTTCACCATGCTGAGGTATGTGTATGCCTTAATATGAGAAGAACGATGCTATGGAAAGATGATTGTTATAATAACTGATAGTCAAGCAGCACTTGAATCGAATCAGATCTTCTGAAGTATTCCTGAAGTAAGGGAATAGTTAACAGAGGGGCTGACCCACAGTAAAAGTATCCTCCTTCAGTGTTTCTAATGGATGTATAAGCAGCACAGAGTTGGGTAAATGGTACGTTTAGCAATCAATACCAGAAAATAAAGCTTGGAAAAACTGTGAACATTTTGGAGACTCCTATTTCGCTTCCATTGAGTAGAAAAGGAATGAGCAAAATTGTTGATCTTCTAGTACAGGGGTGCTCAAACTTGAGTTGCTGGCGATTTACCTCAATATTCTTAGACTACTTACGATCGACTCTGAGAGGCTGCAAGTATGTGTGATGCAGGGTTGTCGTACATACGCGATACACCGTATCTACCAAGGTAGGGTGTACCGTAGCATATATAGATATTAGCTTTCCGCACAATATACATTATTTTAGTCAAGGTTTGGGTTAGGTTTAGTTAGGTTCTTCTCTATAATATCAATGAGAAAACTTATAGTTATTCAAAATTGCGAGTTTATTGGTTGTTACAAAACAAAAGAGTTAAACTTAACTAAGGAGTGACTTTGGATGTTGAAGCGTGGCACTGCATATCCTCAGCATACTTTTCATAAGATGGTACGTAACCACTGAGTGCTAATCGCAAGCATGATGACATATGATGGTCAGTTAGTTGATTGCGAATTTTTGACTTAATTATCTTCATTTCAAAAAATGCAGGTTCGCACAAGTAAGTTGACCAAAACATTGCTGTCAGTTGAAGTGCGTTTTGCCTTAGATTCGGATATTTATCTTCAGGTATAAAACACCTGAAATTCAGAGGCTGTAGCTTTGGGATGTATATCTAATATAATTTGGACCAACTCATTTTCAACAGAACATGAGTTCATATTGAACTGACTTGCTATTTCAGTAGCTAATTTCTCAATGTTTTTACATAAAAGAGGATAACTCATAAATGATGCTATATTTGCCAATTTACTGCAATCATAAAAACGCATTTCGAAATATCCCAGAAAATTTGATAATTCAGCCTTATATCTTCAACTGAGGAATCCTTGCTTTCAAAGACGGAAAATGTTGCAGATCCCTTTTTTTCAGTTGATCTATCATAAGTTGCAATTTACTTTCGAATGCGTTTACTGCGCTAATCATCTTAATAATAGTTTTTCCTTTACCTTGAAGCTCCAAGTTAATGGTGTATAAGTGCATTGTGATGTCAGTCCAAAATGCCAAAGCAGTCAGCCATTTTTCGTTTTTCAACATCTGACTGTCATCACCTCTTTCGTCTAGAAAAGCTGTTATTTCGGGCCATAATTCTTGAAACCTTTCTGGGAATTTTCCGTGAGTCAACCACCTGACGCCCGTGTGAAGAACCAAATCAGTGCGTTTAGCTGACTTCCTATCTTCCTACTGCAACTTAAAGAGCCGCCGTTGCAAGCTACGTGCCCGGATGGAATTTACAATTTTTGTTGCAATGCCCATAATTTCCTCCGTGTTTAAAACTTTTGAACACAAAACTGGTTGATGTATAATGCAAAGGAATGAAAAAAATGCAGGGAAATCTTCATAAGCTCGATACAATGTCACAAAACCGTTTTTTTTCAATCATTGCTGGTGTTCCATCGGTTGTTATGCACACTAATTTATCTATTGGTAGCTTGTAGTTTTTTACAAAATTGCACAAAACGTCATATATATCTTGGGTCTTCCCCTTCAGAGGAATGATGTTTTGTTCTTTTTTGAAATAAGATATCAAATCCGGTACTTTTCGTTTTCTTAATTCACTCTGTGGCGGAAAATACTTTTCATAGTTTTCATGAACCATTTTATGATGCCTCTCTAAGTTACCACGCTTAGGTATTGCATCTAACTCACGACAAATGAGACAAATGCACTTATCCTTCACCATACAGAAGAAAAATTCTTCCTCCCAATTATTATTGAAACGATACGATTTAGATTTCTCCACTGCACTCATCTTGTACTATTTGATAATAAACTTTGTATCGACGTAGTGTTGTTACAATTCAGAAAGACTCCAATTCCTGTAGGCGCAACGTTTATATCGGCGTGAACGAAAGTCTCGAACGTTCCCGTCAAACGCGCCGCCTTAAATTTCTAGAAAAGTGGCAACAATAAAAAATGCGGCTTTTCTCTGACAAGTACCGCGCGTTCCTTTGATAAAGCCGCCCTTTGCCGCTATCAGAGTGTTATTTTATTACGTAATGAATTTTTGTAGTTTAGTAGCCCACTTATTAAAAATTTTTTTCTTCTCGAGATCTACTCAAAAAGCACTTGCGGTCGATCGCGATCAACCGTTTGAGCATCCTGATCTAGCAGAACACTGATAACTGCATTATTACTAATACAGAATTGAAGTTTATCAGGGTAACCGATTATGCCGATGATGGAAGATGGAAGATAATCCCAAATACTCAGATTTTATAAAATGAAAAGAGACTCCACTGCGAAATGAAGTTATGGAGGTGATATTGGGATAGGAGGGAACTTGTCGATGTCGACTATGTGACACAATAACCTGCGACAGACTCAACAGTTTAGGTTCAATATCAATAAAAAGAAAACGATAAAGAACAGTGGTAACTTTGAAAAGATAGACCTTCAAAAATTCACAACGAAGAAGGCTCCTGTTTCAATTAAAATAAGAAACTGGTCGTATTCCCCTTTCTCTTAAACCATCCTTTCTTCAGTTAACTTCCTACGCCCACCGCCGTTCTTCAGATCCGCCCTCCTTTTACCCGAACTCAGGCTACGCCCATGTATCCACCCTATTAGGCTATGAGGAGTCTGGTTTAAGCTGTTCATAAGGACCCTATCTTAGATGGCTTTTTGACTTGCATAGCTTTCAAGAAAAGGCGCGAGTACTTGAAGGAATTGGGAGGACCTTTCTAGAATGGACATTTACCTAGTATTATGTTTTAAGATTCATTAGAGTTTCATGTTGGTATTATGTTGACTTGAAATAAGTATTTTGTTAGTATTTTTCTTTTCAATTTTGAAACGATACTTCCGCTCTGCAGTTCCAATTATCGAGTCTACACTGGATACAAAAAATTTCGTTAATTGTTTTTTGTTCGTTCAGTGTTTGTGATGTGAACAGAAATAAGAAACTCTAGGTTTGGAAGAAATTATGGAAACTTATTGAAATCTTGATAGGATAAATTTGTAGGTACAGCTGGTTAACGTAATGAATTTATGAATTCTATATCAGCATAATAATAATGTTGTCCATTTTTAAAGCTGATTATTAGTTTGTTGTGAAATATTCTTTCTAATATTTGCTAATTGCAAGATAAGAGTTATAGCCTTATGAATTATATTTATTAAGGAATAATCTGGTGCAAATATGCAGAAGATATTGGCAATATCGTATGTTTAATCTTCCGAAAAGCAAATATTTGTAGTTCGTAGTCAGATTATTGTCTTTTACACTGGAGGTATTATGTATCATAGTTGAATTATTGATAATAATTAATGAGAGAGTTCAATTGCAACATTCTAAAAAAACTACGTATATGAAATGAGAAGAAGAATGTACGTAGGTTTGATTTTGAAAATGGCCTCACTATGATATGCAGGGTGGCTTTCTTGTTAGTTCGGACGGTTGTAGAAATAGTTCAAGAATGGTCCTTACAGTAAAATTAGGATGTTTCGATTTCGAAATTCGCCAACATCTTCATGGCGTGTAGCAGACAGCATAAGATGGATGAGGGTTAATTTCTGTTGAAGAAAATATGGTAAAACAAGAATCATTATCAATTGTAAATTTACATAAAAAATCATACAGAAAATATAAGATTAGCGAAGTGGTAAAAAAACGGGAAGTTAGTATTTTCCGTCTTCCAACTTACCACTGGAATTGAATCACCCTACCTACCTAGGTAGGGTGCACCGTAGCATATATGGATATTAGCTTTACGCACAATATACATTATTTTAGTCAAGGTTTGGGTAAGGTTTAGTTAGGGTTCTTCTCTATAATATCAATGAAAAAACTCATATTTATCCAAAATTGCGAGTTTATTGGTTGTTACAAAACAAAAGAGTTAAATTTGGTGTTAAACTTAACTAAGGGGTGACTTTGGATGTTGAAGCGTGGCACTGCATGTCCTAAACATACTTTTAATAACACGGTACGTAACCATTGACTGCTAATCGCAAGCATGATGACATATGATCGTCAGTTAGTCGATTGCGATTTTTTGACTAAATTATCTTCATTTCAGCAAATGCAGACTCGCTCAAGTGAGTTGACCCAAACATTGCTGTCAGTTGAAAAGCGATTTGCCTTAGATTCGGATATTCATCTTCAGATATAAAACACCAGAAATTTTATCAGATGCTGTAGCTTTGAGATGTATATTTGATATAATCAGCACCAACTCTATTTGAACACCAAAACATTGAATCAATCAGCCATCCACTTTAATGTCCGGATTTGGCACCTAACGACTTCCTTTTGTTTGCGCACATGAAGCAAAAACTGCGAGGACAACGATTTTTGAGGGCAGAAAAGGCAGTCCAAACAATTTTTTGAAGATATTTCATTCGGAGTGGCAGAAGTGTTTCGAAAATTGGTTAAAATTGGTTTAAGCGCATACAAAAGTGTATCGATCTTCATGAAGAATACTTTGAAAAACAATAAAGCAATTTTTTCCCTGAGTTACTTGGTTTTTTGTCAGGCTCAAAATTTAAAAGGCAACCTACGTACGAAACTACGAAAATTATTCTTTTGAACAACAAAATTGCTCTTTTCGTCAGATGAATGACTCTGATTGTCAAAAAATTACTAGGTGTAATGTATCGGTTGGCAAATAAGGAAAACAACTTATTCCTATTTTCTTATATTAACTTTTCACTCATACTTATATTTATACAGTAGGTTTTTTTGAAGTAAGGATCAAAAGAAAAATCAGCCTGATTTACAACAATAAGTTCTGTTATTCTATTGATCCTTACTCTAGAAAAAACCTACTGCATCTTCAGTGGATCATAACCTCTAGACTTATATTTATAACTACTTTCACTTAACTCATTAACTGATTGTTGATATGATCTATAACAGATTGAATTCTTCAGATGAATGCTAGTAACTACTGTGGTAGTTTAACTGAACTTACCTTCTCGAGCGAATCGAAATTTATATGTAAGCCTTATGTTACAAATCATAGCCGTCCCTTCCGAAGAAACAATAAACACTTTACCTGTAGAGCAGTTTGTTTACTTCAGTTAAATAGTAAGATTTATCGATGGGAACGACATACTTCGATAACTGTTATTATTTCTATTGAAAATCAATTATTTACTGAGAAGAGATATTGAGATTTTTATTGGTAAACGAGCTAAGACTACTTATGATCGACTCTGCAAGTATGTGTGATGCCGGGTTGTCGTACATACACGATACACCCTACCTACATACCTACCTAGGTAGGGTGTACCGTAGCATATACAGATATTAGCTTTCCGCACAATATACATTATTTTAGTCAAGGTTTGGGTTAGGTTCTTCTCTATAATAACAATGAAAAAACTCATAGTTATTCAAAATTGCGAGTTTATTGGTTCTTACAAAACAAAAAAGTTAACATACATATGGTGTTAAACTTAACTAAGGAGTGACTTTGGATGTTGAAGCGTGGCACTGCATGTACTCAGCATACTTCTCATAAGATGGTACATATCCACTGAGTGCTAATCGCAAGCATGATAACATATGATCGTCAGTCGATTGCGATATTTTGACTTAATTATCTTCATTTCAGAAAATGTAGACTCTTACGAGTAAGTTGACCCAAAGATTCCGTATCAGATGCTGTAGCTTTGAGATGTATATCTGACATAATCAGCACCTACTCATTTTCAACAGAACATGAGGTCATATTAAACCGATTTGCTATTTCAGTAGCTAATTCCTCAATGTTTTTACATGAAAAAGGATAACTCATAAATGATGCTATATTTGCTAATTTACTGCAATCATGAAAACGCATTTCAATATATCACAAACTATTCAATTTAACCTCATACGTATCATAATTCAACTGAGGAATCCTTGCTTTCAAAGATGGAAAATGTTTCAGATGCTTTCTTTTCAGTTGATCTATCATAAGTTGTGATTTACTTTTGAATGCGTTTACTGCGCTAATCATCTCAGTAATAGTCTTTCCTTTACCTTGAAGCTCCAAATTGAAGGTGTTCAAGTGCATTGTGATCTCAGTCAAAAACGCCAAATCAGTTAGCAACTTTTCGTTTTTCAACATCTGAGTGTCATCACCCTTTTCGCCAAAAAAGCTGTTATTTCGGACAATAATTCTTGAAACCTTTCTGGGAATTTTCCACGACTCCACCACCTGACTGTGTGAATACTAAATCAGTGTGTTCAGCTGACTCCCTACCTTCCAACTGCAACTTAAAGAGCCGCTGTTGCAAGCAACGTGTACGGATGGAATTCACAATTTTTGTTGCAATGCATAATTTCCTGCGTGTTTAAAACTTTTGAACACAGAACTTGTGGATGTTTAATGCAATGGAATGAAAAAATGAAGAAAAATCTTCATTAGCTGGACACAATGCCACAAAACCGTTTCACTAATTCATATATTGGTAGCTTGTGGTGTTTTAGAAAATTGAAGAAAACGTCATATATATCTTCGCCACGGGTTTTCCCTTCAGAGGAATGATTGTCAAAAATTCTTCCTTAGCCAACATGTCATTGAATATCATCCGAATAAAAATACACAGCTGGACAGTGTCTGTCATATCGGTGGATTCGTCGAGCTGTAAAGAAAAGCATGTACATTTCATGATATCATGTTTTAGTTTATCTGCCATGTCCTGACTCATGATTTCAATACGCCTTGTGACAGTCGGGCGAGATAACTGAAGTTCTCTAATAGCAGACATGATTTCTGTTTTATTTTTAAAATCTCCAAATGAAGTCTCACCCGTTTCAATAAATGCTTCCTTCACAACCGATCTATCTTCAAATGGTTTCTTGTGTTTCGTCAATATATGAGATATTTTAAATGACGCGATCGTAGCAGCTTTCGATTGTTTGGCTGGTTTTGTGAACATATTTTGTTCTTTTTTCAAACAAGATATCAAGTCACGTATTTCTCGTTTTCTTAATTCACTCTGTGGCGAAAAATCCTTTTCATAGTTTTTATGGACCGTTTTATGATGCTTACCACGCTTAGGTATTGCAACTGACGCACGAAAAATAAGACAAATGCATTTATCCTTCACCATACAAAAGAAGAATTCTTCGTCCCAATCGTTATTAAAATGATACGTTTTAGATTTCTCCGCTGCACTCATTTTGTACTATTTAATACTAAACTTTGTATTTTTGTAATTCAGAATGAATCCAAGTAACAAGTACTGTGCGTTCCTTTGATAAAGCCGAGTTTTGCCGCTAGCAGAGTGTTATTTTATTACGTTATAAATTTTTGTAGTTTAGTTACCTACTTATTAAAATTTTTTTCTTCTCGAGATCTACTCAAAAAGCACACGCGATCAACTGGTCGATCGTCCGTTTGAGCACCCCTGCTCTAGGAGCTTTAGTTTATATTTTATTTGCGAACACTGTTTTTTTCCAGATCGCGTTTACTGTTAAGATTTTTGGAAAAATCATAAAACCTATTGATTGAATCATTCAATGTATTCTGATTTCTCAGCAGAATTATAAATGTCTTAGTTGAAATATTCATAAATGAAAGGCGAAGAATTTCAAACTCAATTATCTATTCTACTTAATATGTTATAGGAATGTGGTACGTAGTAATTATAGCCTAATAATGGAGATAAAGGCAAATAATTGTCCAGATAACCTAAAACCTTGGCGCTCCAGCATGTGTTTATCGACTTAATCAAGTCGTTTCGCCAGGTGAGCAGACGAGGTAGTGTCAACGAATTGGAGCATGAGCCCTGCAAAAAGTGACGTCAACAGTTGTAGAACGTAGTAACGGAAAGGGATGAAAGTTCACGTCGAATGCGTACGAAGGGAGAGGTTAGTGTAGGTTTTTGAATATGTATCTAAAGGCAGAGTAAATGTTTGATGATTATGCTAGAGAAATTTACATATCCAAAATTGGTAACAATACTTTTATCAGACTGAATCTAACATAAACCTGTTTCAACTTAGACATTTATGAGGTTTGCTTTGATGAGATTAATTTTTATAGGAAAAATTGTAGTTTTCTGGTGAAAATTAGGGTTATATTTGATATATTTAGCATGTTTAATATTTCTGAATCTGTATATACATGAGTCTGTTAAAAAACAAGTAACTTAGGAAAAAATAGCTTCATTGTTCTTCAAAGTAATCTCCATGAAGTTCGATTCACTTCTGCATGCCCTTAAACAATTTTCGAAACATTTTTGCCACTCCGAATGCTATATCTTCAAACCATGGTTTTGAAAGGCCTCATCTACCTTTTCTGTCGTCGAAAATCGTTGCCACGTAGTTTTTTGTTGATGTGCGCAAACAAAAAGAAGTCGTTAGATGCCAAAACAGGACTATGAGGTGGATGGCATATTAATTCAATTTTTGGGTGTTTAAATACTCCATCGTATGCGCTGATGTGTGTGAGCTTGGACACGCTCCTTCAATACTATGGTGGTGACATATCCGGTTTTCCTGAAAAAATAGGCAACCATTTGCTTTGAAGGGCTTCGTGAACGAAGAACTTTTGTTGGGGGGGTGAATCTACGTGCAATTTTAAGAAAGAAAGTTCATATAAACATAGGTCCGCGAAAGCTTCGTTACGGAGCTACAGAGTGTTGAAATTTCCGGAAAACATTGTTTTTTTCTTCAAAACTCCTGCATTTTTCGAGATATTCAGCCCAATTTTGGAATGCAAGCTATTTTTCACAGCCTCCATCATTCATGTCCTAAATTTTAACTAGAATTCACAAGGTGTTTTATTTTCCGGAGCCATGTCTTCTTTTGCCCTTTCAAACTTTTTTGCGTACGCCACTGATCAGCATACAATCAATTTTCGTCATCTTCGTTCAATTTAGAAACTTTTTTTGCAACTGTAATTTTTTTGTATCTCCTACCGTTCTCGAGCAAAAAATTATTAACGATTGTATGAATTCGCTGAATTGAAAGCACTTCTAATTAAAAAAATGACTAGAAGGCTTTGATTTTTTTCATTTATTTATTTATTTTGACAGTTGCTGAAGTTGAAACAGTGAATAATCGAATAGTGTGGAGGATTCTCCATGACTTTTCATTGTACCCATTTCATATTCAACGCGTCGAAACTCTACTTCCTCGAGATTTTCCTTGAAGACTGAATTTCTGCATATTGTTCATTGATAAAACTCGAGAAAATGCCCATTTTGATAGTGAAAATAGTGTTCATAGACGAAGCTAAATTTTCGAGAACTGCTATCACAAATTTTCATAATAATCATTATTGGGCTGAGGAAAACTCCCTTTCGATAGAAGAATCTCATCATCAAGAACAATTTTAACTAAATGTCTGGGTCGGAATAATTGGAAATTATTTGAGTGGGCCTTTATTGCTCGAGTTCTTCTTGAATTCTTGAATAATACATTCAACAACCGATGGATAGGTTGGGGTGGGCCAGAACTATGGCCTCCTATGTCCCCAGACTTAAATAAGTTAGACTTTTTCTTATGGGGATATCTCAAAAGTTTAGTTTATACCACTACAGTGGCCACTGTAGAAGAATTGAGAAATCGAATAATAACCTCTTGTAACACGATAAGAAATACCCCAGGAATATTTCAAAGAGTGCGTGATAATATGCGACGAAGGACAGAACCCTGTATTCTTGTAGGTGGAGGACACTTCCAGCAATTTATTCAGTTTTTAATTGTTCTTTATTTAAGTTTGATACTGAATAAGTATAAGTTGAGTCTCAGTAGATGAGCTATCAAAATAGAAACAAATTTTGGGCATACCAATCGAATATTTCTACTGTTTTTTTTATTGAGCAAATAACATACAATTCCAATTCAATAATTTTTCACTCGAAAACGGTTGGAGCTACGAAGAAATTACAGGTGTCAAAAAAGTTTTTAAATTGAACGAAGATGACGAAAATTGATTGAGCGTTGATCAGTGGCGTACTGCAAAAACGTTTGAAAGGGCGAAAGGAGACATGGCCTCGGAAAAGAAAACACCTTGTGAATTTTAGTTAAAATCTAGGACGTGTAATGATGGAGGCTGTTAAAAATAGCTTGCATTCCAAATATAGGATGAATATCTCAAAAACTGCAGGAGTTTTGAAGAAAAAACAATTTTTCCGGAAATTTCAACTCCCTGTAGCTCCGTGACGAAGCTTTTGCAGACCTATGTTTATATGAACCGTTTTTCTTGAAATTGAACGTAGATTTACCCCCTCAAGTTATGACATACTAATATGTAACACCCTGTATACACTGACTGTACATTGCGTTGGTAAGATTTATGATTGTGTACTGTGCTCTTACTAGCCTAAAGTGCAGAAGGGGGCTAGGAAGAAACTGAACAAACTTCCAAGATTAACCGGGGTCTGCGTCAGCCCATCAACACAACCGCAAGCCTGGATGCTATCCTGAATTTACCCCCTCATATTATTTACACCAAGCGTGAGGTTGGAATACGATGACGATGATGAAAATTTACAGAGACTCAGGAATATAAGACGGTGATCAGACTGGCTACACACTGATAACCATGAATAAATAAATTTGGTATATGGAAGGATCCAAAATGGTTAAGGGAACTTAAGGTGGAGTGTTCTCACAAAACATAATAATGTCGGCTAATAACTTTAATGGGGGAGCACGTAATCATGCTTCAGAACGAAGTATATGCCATAACAAACTGTCTTCTTGAGGACCTCAAAAGACGTTATAAGAACATATGAGAATGCCTGAAGTTACTAATTGAGCTTGCGAGACGGAACCAGGTAATTTTGATCTGGGTGTCTAGGCACAGGATTGTAGGCGAGAAGGCGGATTCTCTTGTGAAAGAAGCCGCCAATACGAGATTTATTGACCAAGAACCAGCTCTTGTTATAACTATGCCTAAGGTACAGGACACGATCAACACTTGGATGGTGTTATCTAAAGTATCCAGGCAAATCATTCATTGTAATTAAGTATTATTACTGATTAATTTCATGAAAATATAATACGAAATTGAATATGATCTAAATATTTCAGTGAAATGTAAAAATATGTTTCAATTATTCAAACTTAATTAAGAAGAATTATTCAAAATTACTCATGTCGAGTAGTCATATCTTCCCTAATAGAAAAACCGTACGAGTTACTCAATCCGAAGGAAATCATCGTATATTCACAGGTATTCCAGAATAAGATAGCAATCTTTAAATATCTGATAGAATTCGACAAAATGATGCACAATTTCATATAACATTTTTACTTCTGAACCACATTTGCTGAAATAAAAACAGAAAAGGCTAAGGACACAATTATGATGAACTGTTGGAGATTTTCATGAAGATGAAATTTCACAAGACAGTAGTTTTCGTTTTTCAGTTACGTCGCTTATCAGTTGAGGGTGAACTAATCTCTAATACCTACTTACGAAAATAGAATTTTCACAAATCTTATTATATTATTCATCTACAACAACTGTGTATTTAGGCCCTTATTCAAAATCGTCGTGCTATAGGCGAATATACATACTCCATTTCAGTTTACGTTTGAGGGTAGCTCGATCCTGTGAAGAATAAAAAGTACTGGTCCCAAAATAGAGTCCTAGATGCCCTAGAACTGGAAATCTTTCAAATAAGATCTTAGAATGACTGACCTCTTTCAGAGGGCAGAGGCACGAATACCGTGCTAAGAATCACTCAGAATGACTATTTTTTTGATGAAATCCAGCATAAGAGACTTCAACAGAGCCTCAAGTACTCTCGGAATAGTAGGCATGATGGATATAGGACAGTTATTAGCGAATAAGTTCCTATCGCCCTTTTTATGAATGGTAATAACTTAAGCTATTCTTAGGCATCTTGGAAACACTCCTTCATTGAAACATATTTATTGAATGGCTTAAAGGTGCAGCTATTAAACCGACGATCCTCTATAGTAATTCCTCATTCGTTCCATATATATCACAGGTTGATTTGCACATTAAGTCTTGGTAATGCTGAAAAAATTTTGCATCTGGTGGTTTATTAATTGCTTGAGTTTAAGCTGTAAGAGTAGACTACGGGAAACACAATGAAATATCCTTGTTTCTTCTTTGAAACCGTATAGCTATTCTTATCCAGCTCACTTCCTTCCTTCAATAAAGCAATAAGCAAAGCAACGTTTTTGTGCTAATTCGAGTACGAATTCCTGAACTGATCTTGAGGCCAATCCAAAAAGGTATTTTACATGCCTATGGCACTTTGTATAAACTGTTGACTTCAAGGCTGACTATAAGTTTGTCTATTGTGGTTACGCGGCATGTTATCCGGAAGAGGAATGAAAAATATTGAGGTAGAAAGCTACTTAGGTGTATTCACTTAGTAATGAGTTGTACCTGTCAATTTCATGGAAATCGATATGGACAAAATGAAATATGTATGTCATATGTATGGCACGAATTTTCTAATCGCAGTAACTGTTGAACGTATAGATCGATTTCACCGATATTTCGTACCACAAATAACATGGCTGATGTTAATAATAATGTTTGTAGACGAAAATCAAATTCGAATGCCGGACTGAAAAAATGGGTTTTTCCTTTGAATAACTGAAGAAACTCCTTGTACATGACTTTAGGAAAACTCTTGCAGATGATATTGATCAGCAAGAATTGTTTTAAAAAATGTGCCTACTGCGAAAACTGTCGCATTCATTAGACTTTCTTGTCGAGTTGTGATTATGAGGATAATTATTTTTTTTTGGTCTGAAAGAACTTTGCGATCATCAAATGTAACTTGCCTTTCTACTAACAATTCAGCATTGGGTGTTTATATTTTTTATCCCGAGAATACTGCAGCTAATCACAGGAGTGTATTCCGAGTGGCGATGATTTATTGGATGCCGTGAAAATTCTCTTCAATAAATGTCTTTTGAATGGAAGAATTCCACAGATGTGGCAAAATGTTGAGGTAATTCTACTTCACAAAAAAGGGGATAAGAACAACCTGGAGAACTTTCTATCAGTCTTCTTTCACACCTTTACAGGCTGCTCACTAAAATTATCACAAATAGACTCACCCACGAATTAGACCTATAACAACCTGCAGAGCAAGCCGGATTCCGAGCAGGTTACAGCACCATTGATCATTTACAAGCAATTCATACTCTCATCGAGAAGTGTACCGAATATAATATTACCATCTACTTGGCTTTTATAGATTTCCAGAAAGCTTTCGATTTTATAGAAATGTTGGCAATAATGAGATCTTTAGATAATGCAAGAGTCGACTCTTGGTACTCGAATTTGCTGAAATACATGTACGATCATGCTTTCATCACAATTCATTTGGATGAGAACAAGATAACAGTTAAAATCCCCATAGAGAGGGGAGTCAAGGCGACACTATTTCTCTGAAATTGTTTACGCTGACTCTAGAAGAAGTCTTCAAAGGTTTAGAACGGAACAACACAGAAATCAACATCGATGGAGTACATTTAAACCATCTGAGGTTTGCAGATGGTATAGTTCTTATTAGTACAAAACCTGAAGAACTCTAAATCATGCTAGAAGAACTACACCAAAAATTTAGAGAAGTCCGTCTTCGAATGAACCTGAATAAAACCAAAATTCTGAGTGTAGAAAACATACATATTTCGATTGAAAATCAGGTGATAGAAAATGTGACCGAATACAGCCTGTGAAATTTCCAGGAGAGTGGGTTTGGGCTGGGCTGCATTTGGAAAACTGGGCTCTGTTTTGAAGTCCCGAAATATTCCTCTCAACCTAAAAAGAAAAATCTTCGATTCGTGTGTTCTTCCTGTCCTTACATATGGCCTTGGAACGATATCTCTAACTCGAAGATCAGCCAATAAATTACAAGTTTTACAACGACCTATCGAGAGAACCATGATGGCAATTCTATTGAGAGATAGAGTGAGGAATGAGGATATTAGAGAGGAGACTGGGGTGACTGATATGCTAAGAAGGATAGCACAATTGAAATGGTGATGGGCTGGCCATGTAGCCAGGCAAGACCCATTGAAATGGGCCAACAAACTGCTCGCATGGAGACCAAGAACTACCAAAAAGAGCGTAGGAAGATCACAGTTCAGATGGAGAGATGACATCCTGAAGATCGCAGGGAAAAACTGGATGATGCAAACAGCTGCTAATAGAGACGGATGGAAAAATTTGGAGGAGGTCTATCTCCAGGAGTGGATTAATACAGACTGAGGAGAGATTCCGAAAATTACTCTTTAATCCAATGCCATGGAAATATCATAACAACCTTCTCTTTTTGAGAGTTGCTGTCAATTAAAGCAGTGGCTAACCACACAAATGATCAACAAACGAGACATTCCGATTAATATTTGGAAGATAATTATTGCATCATTTAAAAGACATCAATCGAAGACGAATATTCACGTTGATAAGAACTCAAAATAAAAATGGAAAATTCATTCGAGAACGGAAACATTGAAACTGATCAACCACTAAGAGAACAAGGAGTAACTAACAAAAAATTTATTTAAAAATATTTCACAAGTTTTCAAAAGTTCTCCCTCCTTCTACTACACAAATCCTCGAGCAAAATGCCAGATGCCCAACTGATTGTCCAATAGCATCCGGTTGGTATCGAATAAAATCGCAACCTTCCTTAATTCTTGGGATAAGGTGTTCCCAGTCACTTCACCATAGACAAAATTCTTCAGGTAACCTCACTCAAAATAGTCCAAACACGTAAGATCGGGAAATCACGCAGGCCAGTCAGGAGGATCGCTTCTCCCAACCCAATTTAGCGGAAACACATCATTTAGATGTTCCACCACATCATTCGTGAAATGGGAATGTGCACCGTCATGCTGAAAGTACATTCCTCTTCTGTCGATGTGAACATTGCCAACAAGATCGGGTTATTGGTTTCTTGAAAAATGTAAAACTGTTGTTCACATTCAAATTGCCGGGAATAAAAACAGGTCCAATTAGGGTGTTATCGTTAACACCACATCAAATCTTGACAGAAAATGTACTTGGGAATGGGGTTGTCTTATCGAGTGGGGATTTCTTCTTCAAAGACGTGCGTGTTTCACATATTAAAAATGCTATTTTTTGTTAATTTTGCCTCATCAGTGAACAACCTTTTAAAAATAAGTTGGTGATTTTTTAATATCCAGCAGCAATGTATTCTTGCCAACTCATCTCCTGGATGTGGTACCTTGACCGTCTGTGGTAGGGATGTATTTTCCTTTTTTCGAAAGAAATGTCGATGAAACCGGTTTATACGTTCAGGAGTTATTGCGATCAGAAAATTCGGACCAAATTCATAGAAGGGCCTGTATATCGGAAACGAATAGCATTACCGTTTATTCTGAGTGCCGATTCGAACTTTATTAAGTGTATCCTAACTACAGTTAAGCTATGTACGATCACTGATGAGTCACCCTGTATGTCATTTTGTACTGACCTTCCCTGATTATTGATGGTATTAGGGGAAAGTGCACTGCTAGCGCAGCTGAGAAACAAAAAATGTTATCTTGTAGAATCACATCTATATCGAAATTTCATGAAAATCTGTTGAACGAAACAGATTTTATTGTTTCAAAATCATTTTCTCACTTCAACTAGTGTAGTGTATTGAGAGTGAATATTCAGCATTATTTGGCATTATTTGGACAGGTTCTTTCAGATTTTGGAGGGGTGTTATCGTATTCTGGGACACCTACATAACTCAAATTAGTTCAATAATGTCCTGATAGTATCACTCATAAATAATTGTTTTTAATTTGTTACTAATTCCCTCATTTTAACTTTGAAACGTTTATATTAAAAATAATATCGTAATTATCTTCTTAATAAATTATTCGAAATTATTCGATATACACTCAATCAAATTTATATGGAATCATTCGGTATTTCACAGTATTGATTGTTTTCAACCATGAAGCTTTGACAACTTGTGAAGATGGAAGTTCTTTGTTGTAAAAAAACTGGATAGTATGATGAGAAATGTTGAATTATCACCACATGTTCGGGATATTGTACTCAGCCGTGAATTTCAAAATTTAAAAAACGTATCTATAATCATAATTGAAAATGCCTTGATTGTCCGATATTCAGAGCGGTTGAATAATTGCTTTCGTAGAAGAAGGGCTGTCACAGAGAGATGGCCTCAATGGGGTTATCACAGGGGTTAAATTTAAAACCTACACCAGATACGTGGAGCTACAATCTCCGTAAAATAGGTCTAGAAGAAGTCGTAGGAAGATCACTTCTGAGGAACAAGACCGCTTCTTGTGCCAAATTGCAAGAAGAGACCCTAGTGCATCGCACCCCATACTCCAAAGGCAATTTCTGGAAGCAACAGGCATCAGTGTATCAGTCGAAACGATGCGTCAACGACTTCGTTCAAGGGGTTTATACAGCAGGAGGCCCATAAGAGTTCCAGAGCTAACCAGACAACAGAGTTAATTGGTGTATCGAGCACCAAAATTGGAATATTGAGAATTGGCGAAATATTCTTTTCTCGAATGAGACCAGAATTGGTGTTCGATCAGATGACTGCGGGATAAGGTTTTAAGGGATCGTGGAAGACAAGCTTGACTCCGAGCAAGACAAATTCCGAAATACCAAGGGGGCAGTGTGATGTTTTGGGGTGGCATTATGCTGGGAGGCAAAACAGATTTGATTTCGGTTTCTGCGAGTGTGACGGCTAGAAATTACGTGGACCTAGTGCTGTAGGCCATAGTAAGACTCTAGCGAGGTGCCCACGGTGAGAATTCTACTTTTATGCAAGATAATGCACCTCCGCATACCAGAAACCTATCCCGACATTATCTTGAAACAGAGGGAATCGCTATTTTGGACAGGCAAGCTGGCTCTCCAGACCTAAATCCTATTGAACATTTATGAGATAATCTCAAAAGGAAAATAAGATCACGCCAGGATAATCCACGAACTCCACAACAGCTCGTCCAAGCAGCCAAAGTAGAATGGCACAGGATCACCCCAGAGGAGGTCGAAAACTTAATCTAAAGCATGCCTAGACGGATACAGGCTTGTATCAAGAAGAGGTAATACAAGCTACTGAGGTCGAGAAAAAGACACCTGCTCCGTGAGAAAACAATTTTCATTTTTTTTTTACTACATGCGGGAAGAGTATCCCATTTTCTTTTTTTGTTTCTTTCTTAAAATGAACCTTAATTCATTCCTTTTTTCAATTGAAATATCTCAAAAAGGATCTTCTAACTCTTCGAAATTTCCAAAATTCCTGAGGTAATATTAAAAATATCGGGTGATTCCATATAAATCAGTAATAGCTGTGCGTCAACTGTCACGAAATTTAACAAGCTCAGAGATCATTGTAACTTCAGTCTATAGCGAATCGCCCTATTTTCACCGAGCTTGCTCGTTTAGCGCAACGCTGCGAGCGCATCGCATTGGCGCTGGCAGCTTACACCGACATCGGAGCTGAAAAGCTCCCGAGCCCTATTTTATTTCGAGCACTTTAAATTCAATGCTCAATCGCGATATGTTCAATCAATATGACGTTCAAGTTTATCTATTAGTGCCTTCCACCACTATTTGTTGATCGACAGTGGTCCTTTCGGTAAGTTTCAGTTTCAGTGGTTGCTGGATCTTAGCGCTTCCGTTGTTTTTGTTTTGAGCTGTCAGAAATGTGCTTGATGTGATTAGAGTTGACTTTCAAGGGTTATATATATTGATTCCTTGAATCTGATTAAATATTATCATCTTCCGGTTGTTCTGTCAGTTGGTATGGAAGAGTAGACTGAAGTTGATATTTTGTTAGTTAATTTAATGCTTGAATGAAAAACGTAACAATAAATTCAGAATCAGGCAAGATCAAGTTATACAGGGTGTCCAGACGGGAGTTTTCAGTAGAAATATTTCAGGAATTAATGAAATAAGCTCTATCTAGTAAGGTTTTCATTATATTCTCGCAACCAAGAGTAGTATCAATATTCAGCCACTTCTGATTTTACCGGAAGTAGCTCCCAACTCTCTCATTTCGATGGTAAACCCCCATTTGTTTTCAGACTATGATTCCCCATTCCATTTAAAGTAGCATACCCTCAGTATAAAGCTCTACAATTATTGAAATCTAAGAATTGTTTAGGGGAAGGTGGGGTAGATTGATGCATAAAAATCAAGTAATATTTTGGATTTTGAATCATCTGCCTCACCAGATATAGATACGTCTCTTGGGGCACTCTCATACAAGGTGGATATCGCATGAAATAAGTTAAATTACAACTTGAAAATATTGTTATTAATCTTACAAAATACTCATAATTCAACCAAATCAACCTCTTCAAGCAGGATTGCCTAAACTATCATTTCATTGAATAGATATAAATCCGAAAGCAAGACGAAAAAAAATCGTAAAGTAACTCTAGTACAAAGGTTCCCAAACTTTTCTGTGTCGTAGACCCCTTGCCATGTTTTTCGGGTTTGGGTAGACCCCCTACTTACCTGATATTGATTTTCTGTAAATTTCTAACTGTAGTGAAGTCTAGTGTCAAAAACTTAAAGTAAAAATACATGTTACTTCATACATTTATTAATTGAATTCAAATTAAAACTAGTCAAAGTAAAATTTTGTGTCTGTTATATAAAATATACCTAACATAAAATAAACTGAGCAATAGGTATATATTTTTAATGAGAAGGATGAACATGATGCTTTAATAATAAATTATCAACATTTGGCGTCAATTTTGTGAGGGTTAACCTTAAATCCTCGGCTTATGATGTCCAGTCTATTTCTTTTTTTTGTTAGGAGATTGGTAACAGCGCTGAATCCCCTTTCCACTAGGTATGACGATGGAAAGGAAATTAAAAATTTTCTTGCTATATTCCATAATACGGGATAAGTAACGAGTATTTTGTTTTGCAGCCTGAATCGATCATATCCGTTTTTAAACGGAATCTTAGGTTCTTCGTTTGTACTTAGTTCAGTCAGTTCCTCTTGTATTATGACATTAATTTCTTCTATCTCACCATATAATAATAATATTGATTAATATTCACGATAATACACACGCAAAGATTCGCTCTACAAAAATATTCGATTATAGTGGTTTTATTCATAGATTGATTAACATTCCGTTAACACCAGAAAATTTCAACAAAGAATTAAATTTGATTAAACGAATAGCCAAAAATAATGGTTACAATCCCAAACTCATAAATAATATTTCAAATAAAAACAAAGTAGAATCGCATTGAATGAAGTTTACCCTGTCGATAAATTGAAACAAAAATTCAATACCTTAACCTACGTTGGCATTACAAGTGAGAAACTGAAATCATTCTTGAGTAGCAATAATTTCAACATAGCTTTCCAAACTAATAATAATTTAGGCAAATATATAAAAATAATAAAACTAAATCAGGTGTTTATAGATTGAATTGCAATGACTGTGATAATTTCTACATTGGTAGAACACATAGAAATTTTAATATTAGAATATTGGAACATAAACGCAGTTTTTCAAATAAAAAATCATATTCAAATTACGCGAATCATCTCTTAGAAAATAATCATTCTTTCGACCCACAGTTTGAAATTTTGCATATAGATAATAAATATTGGAAGGTAGATCTTTGGGAAACTTTAGAAATAAATAAATACAAACACTCAGGTAGACTCATCAATGAACAAGTCGATTCAAGCCCTTCACCTCTATTGAATCTCTTCGGGGAGCAATCTATTCCTTAATTTTATTGGATATACCTGTCATAAATAACCACTCAAGAAGAAGCAACCCAATAAGCTTTTAATTACTCAAGAACATTTAGATTTATATTCTCATTCTTATTTTCTGTACATTCATTCGTCTGAAGAAGCTACGGTGTAGTGAAACGCGTTACGAATCGCAATTATTAAGTAAAATACACAGTACTTGTTTTTTATTATTGATAATGGAATTTTACCAAGTGAAAGCCTCCCAAATTCGAAGGTAAAAAAAAGTATATGTTCTCGTCAAATTTTATACCGAAATGATCAGAAAAATATGATCTTAAATACATCAGTGCTTGTTCCCCAGAAAATAGTGCTAAAACCTGGATATTTCAAGAATTGAAAGATTTCTGGAGGTTACCTTAAGAAGTTCCGAATATAAAAATTATCTATAAAATGCCAGGGGACAAGTCAGGAGAAAGACTTTCATCTTATCGTCACTTATCATAGCCAACGATCAATTTCTGAAGCTGATCATACATAGTCAAACCGGTAGAACAAAATGGCCGAGGATGGAAATTGTGTGATCTGCAATCAAAATTATATAGTTAGCAACAAATCGGTCGATTGTAGATATTACCAGCATAGAGCTCATCTATAATGCGATAAAATAAAAGATGGAGCATTTACGGTCATCTGTAATTCTGAAAATCTGTTCTGGTTCTGCGATAAATGCATACCCGTAGTGCTAGCAAAATTGTCAGGTAGTCTGGTTGTATCACCTTCCCAGAATAGGACAATATCAAAACAAGATCAAGAAGAAATTCCGAGAGTATTACTATCAGACATCGAAGAATAAGTAGAAAAAGACATAAACAACCAATATCAGAAAATCATAGAAGGTAACACCATCTTGAAAAATGAAATGGGAAATCAATGCCAAGCACTTAAATCGGATATGAAAAACCTTAAAGAGAGTTATGTGGATTTGGTTCGTATGCTTTCTACGCATCATCAAGGAAATATAACCACTAAAGTCACAGAGAAACCAACTAAAATGAACCAAAAACCTGAGCAGAGCTATAGAGATATTCTTTCCACCAAAGTAACAACTCAATGTGTCCAAAAAGAGATTATTATGGCCAGCGCTTCTAAAAATGTTGCTGAAGTTCAAGACAGTGATCAAAGAAAATTATATATAGATTCTCTGAACGCCAATGAAGGCTTTGTCCCGGAGGCAGGAAAAGAAAAGGTACCGAATACAGCATTACTCTGAAAGCGCTAAATGAAACGCCGAAAATCCTCTGCTTCACAGAAGACTGGTGCACTCAATATGAAAGACCATTTGTGAAAATAGAGGGATATGAACCACACTTTTTCGACGGGCACCTCAATAGTGAAATGTATTTAGATTTTCTGCAAAATCATCTACTAATGTTACTTGCCGATGTACCAGAGCATATAAGACAATATTTGTGGTTTCAACAGGATGGAGCACCGGCACATTACTCACATATTCTGCTGGTACGTTTGTCGATGTATCTCCCCAGCAGTTAAAGGACGCTGACTAGAAAGTCCATGAACCAAAACAATCTGTTTTCAGTGGAGTGTAGCAGATCATTAACCTGCAATAGAAAAAAAAATGGCGAGAGTATTGAGCCTTGGGGAACTCCTGCATTAACCTGGAAAGATTCACTCGGTACTCCACCTGAATCGATCTACTGAAGAGAAAGCTACTAATTGAACTACTCAATTTTTCATATGCGAATTCACTCATCATTGCTGCGTGCCAAGTCCTGTCGAAGGTCTTCGAGATATTAAGGGCAATGATTCTCGGTTCGCCACACTTCACCAAATTCATATCGTTAGGAGCTACCTTCAATTGAGTGGCCTGAACGAAGTCAAGACCTCAGTCCCTTACAAGACGCCTGGGATATTCTCAATAGAAAATTCAGAGGTCAGTAAAACCAGCCAAATACTCAGTATTTCTATGCAGGGGTGGAATTATCCGGTATTAACAGGTTTTTTGGGACTTTAATTTTTCTAATAGTTTTACATCTTTCATCATTCGTTTTATTCAAATTTTTATGAGTACTATTTCGATTTCGCTTGTTTTTAAGCATCCTTACTGCTGGTGGATTACAGGAAAAAATAGTCTTCAAAATATTTGAACTTTTGTAGGTCAACTTCTTAGTTTATATCCTTCAAATTTATTTGGAAAAATTATTGGAATTATCGTTTTGACACCTGTAATGTCTTGGATGTATCTTGTGGGTATATATAGAGTTGTTATTAATAGAAAATATAAATTATACGATTGATTTGAATTTCATCACACTATTGACGCAAGTTCTCTTGTTTCATACAATGATTTTGTTAAATTATGATTCATATTCATTTTTTCCAATAGAATAAGATGGGTTAGTCGAACCTACGTATGATAGAACTATTCTATTTATAAAACAAAGCAATACGTAATGCATGATAATCTAAAGAATTATCTACATAGAAAAATGTTTGGAATTTCATGTTATTTATATGTGAAAGTTAAATCAATTATGTTGTTGCTTTGACAGTCTTGATTGTTGCGTATAGAAAAGGTCATATAATATTGCTATTGGAACATCTTAAGTTTTAGTGGTCGAACAGTGACTTTTGAATTAAATGCAGTGCTAAGTTATAATCAAAGTACACTGCAACAAGAATTTTTTTTTTGATAAGTCCGGACATATTTCAAGGAAATTCAACTTCTTTACTTGCCACAAATGTTCCTCTCATGAGGAATAAAATGATAGAAATAAGTTGAGATTTTGCAAGATACCACATATTGATAACAGCACTTGTTGATCAATTTTTGCAAGTAACGGTTGTTCATTTCGAAAATCTCAATTTTCGGTAATAATTCAAAGCGAATCACGAATATTGACCCAAGGGTGTTAGATGACATAGGTTGGGCTTATAAAAGAAAAGATCAAAAGCTTGGGGTGTCCTATTCAACTGTTTCTAGAATGATCCGCAGTTACAGGGACACTGGTAGTAATAAAAGGAACCTGGACAACGACGACCTCGGTCAACAACGGCGATCCATGACCGTTATTTAAGAATTTTTCTCGTTGAGACAACGGTTGGCTATTGCTAGGCAATTTCGAAGGTATCATCGGCGGAACAGTGGTGTGCAAATTAGTACTGAAACGATACACCAACGAATTTGGTCCCAGACCTCGTATCGTTGCTCGAGACCTAGCGCTAAGCGCAGCTCAACGAATAGTCCGATTGAATTTTGCCATCGGAATAGCAAGTTATGTCCTTTTCAAACTTATTTGCAGTACGCCACTGATCAGCGTACACCCAATTTTCGTCACCTTCGTCCAATTAAGAAACTTTTTGACACCTGTAATTTTTTCGTATCTCCAACCGTTTTCGAGTGAAAAATTATTGAATTTGAATTATTTGAATTGTATGTTATTCGCTAAATAAAAAATATAATAAAAATACTCGATAGGTATGTCCAAAATTTACTTTTATTTTGAAAGCTCGTCTTCTGAGACTCAACTCATACTTATTCAGTATCAAACTAAAAAAAAGAACAATTAAAAACTGAATAAATTGCTGGAAGTGTCCTCCATCTGCAAAAATACAGGCCTCTGTCCTTCTTCGCATATTATCACGCACTCTTTGAAATATTCCTGGGGTATTTCTTATCGTGTCACAAGAGGTTATTATTCGATTTCTCAATTCTTCTACAGTGTTCACTGGATTGGTATAAACTTAGCTTTTGAGATATCCCCATGAGAAAAAGTCGAAAATATTTGAGTCTGGGTACCTAGTAGACCATGGTTCTGGCCCACCCCGAACTATCCATCGGTTGTTGCATGTAATATTCAAAAATTATAAAAATAATAATAATGAATCTTTATTTAGCAATTTGCTATTGAAAACAACATCATATTGCTGGGTTATAGGTATGTAATGTCTTTCACAATATATTCCCAGCATTCTGAATATTACACCAAAAATTAAATATAATTCTTCAATACAAAATCTCTTAATAGAGTTTTGAATTTCTTATAATTGTTAGATTCCTTAATATTAATTGGCAGACTATTCAATGTTATAACTCCTCTTATTAACGTTGTGTTGTAAGTTTTATTAGTTTTACGTCTCTCAATAGAAAAATCGTTTTATTTCTTGTATTATAATTATGTTTATCTTCAAATGAAATGTAAGTTTTCATATATATTTTAGGAACTAATTTATTCTTCATGTTGTAAATAAAATCCAATGTTCTGAAATAAATTTCCTAGCTTCATGCATGAAGTACAACATGTTTCTCACCAAAATTGGCACATCTTCGAGCAATAAAGGTAACTCCACGTCAAGAAATTGCCGATAAGCGGGACCGTTTAGTCTGTTAAGCAAAAGAAATGGCCCAATCAAATGGTTTTCAATGATTCCGACCCAGACATTTAGTGAGAATTGTTTCTTGATGATGAGATTCTTCAATCAAATGGGGGATTTCCTCAGCCCAATAATGATTATTGTGAAAATTTGTGATAGCGGTTCTCGAAAAGTTAGTTTCGTCTGTGAACATTATTTCTCTATCAAAATGAGCATTTTCTCTAATTTTATCTAAGAACCATCGGCAGAAATTCAGTCTTGAAGGAAAATCTAGACGAAGTAGAGTTTGGACGCGTTGAATATGAAACGGGTACAATAAAAAGTCGTGGCGAATCGTCCAAACTAGAACATGTGAAATATTCAAGTGGTTTCTAATTTTTCTTGTACTCACATGAGGATTCAAATCAATACAATTCAGAACTGCTTCCTCAATATCTGGAGTTCTCATAGTTTGAGTTGCACGTTTTAATTGATTATTTGCAGTAAAAGTACCAGTTTCCCTCAACCTTCTGTGGATATTTGAGAACGTTCGCCTGTCTGGAGTTACTCGATTTGGAAAGCCTACCTGATATAATCGCCAAGCTTCTGTTGTGTTTCCGTCAACCAGACCGTATATGTAATGAATATTAGCCAATTTGGCGTTATTAAAATTATCCATTTTTTCTTACAGCAATAACTTCAAAAGTCTTAAGACTAACCGTTAATTTGATGAACAGTTCGAGCAGACACTGGTTCAACTTTAGCAACTGTCGAAATAAATAAATAAATGAAAAAAATCAAAGCCTAATAGCCTTTTTTTTTTAATAAGAAGTGCTTTCAATTCAGCGAATGCATACAATCATTCAATAATTTTTTGCTCTAGAACGGTCGGAGGTACGAAAAAATTACAAACGTAAAAACGTTTCTAAATTGAACGAAGATGACGAAAATTGATTGTACGCTGATCAGTGGTGTACTGCAAAGAAGTTTGAAAGGGCAAAAGAAGACATGGTTCCGGAAAAGAGAACACCTGGTCGATTCTAGTTAAAATTTAGGACGTGTAATGATGAAGGCTGTAAAAAACAGATTGCATTCCAAATTTCGGCTGAATATCCCAAAACTGCAGAAGTTCTGAAGAAAAAATCAATTTTGTCCGAAAATTTCAACACCTTGTAGCTCCGTAACGAAGCTTTTGCGGACCTTTTTTTATATGAACTTTTTTTCTCGAAATTGCACGTAGATTTACCCTACTATTATATAACAACCTGTATAGTTTATAAAGACCTTTTCCACTTGTCTCATCCCAAATTATGCCCAAGCAACATGGATTTTTCAAAGGTAGGTTTATTAACACTAATTTATTCATATTTATTGGTTTGACATGCAAAACAATCAACAAGCTTCGGAATGGTGCCTTTCAACTGAATCGAAACCGAAAAACCAATGTCGAAGCCTATCAAAAATCAAGGTGATATTGACAATTTTTTTTTATTGTCGTAGTGTTGTGCACTTTGAATTCTTGCCAGAAGGTCAGACGGTAAATAAGGAATGTTACCTGAGCATTATGCAGAGTTTGAGAGAGCAAATTTGTCGTGAAAGGCCTGATTTGAGGAAAGAAAACTCATGGATTTTGCCAGTTAAATGGGACACCCTAAGCGTTCGTCCTATTTTTGTATAAGTCCTACCTAGTTTATCCAACACCACTGCTCCAGCACATTCTTCCGTGATCGAATTTCGTGTTTGGCGTTGCATTATTGCTCGCAAAAATTGAACAACAACTGCTGTTGTCAATTCATGTCAATTCATTTCCTTCATTTCATTTCTCATGAGCGGAACATGTTTGCCAAGAAAAAACATCAAATTTTGTTGGAATATGTCCGGAAATTCTCGAAAAAAATCATTTGTTGATAATTAATTGCTAATGATAAGAGGAATTTGAAATATTGATATTGTGCGTTAATTTCTATGCGTAGTGTAGATTTATAGAGTTTAATGGTAGATATTACAAATAATCTCTTCAGTTCTCTGTTGTTTATCTCAATAAGTTCTGCCGAAATATGAAGGTCACATTTCATTGAAAAAATTGAATAATAAATATATACGAAAAACGAAACGCAATGAGTCGGAGAATTCGGGTCACTTGGTCACGCATGGATTCGCAGAGGCATGTCTAAGGTATAAACAAAGATGTATTGATGCTAATAAGATTTATGAACCATTTTGTTGATGTATGACGAAGGCGAAGTTATTAATTTCTTGAAGGGACATACCCGCGAAAGAAAATAATTATTCAAAAATAAAAGATTCCCATGATCAGTAATTATTTTCAAAAACTTTATTGGTGATAGAAGTGTATGATGTACAGAGTGTCCAAGAATATGATGGCAACCTTTCATTTTATCTCTTCATGCAAAGATTGGAAGACATCCTTCGTAATTCATCAATATTCTTTCCGAAAAAAATTCCTTTTAGAGAAAATATCGTTTTAAATATTAACGTTGAAAGTAGTCTACAATTCACCTTTTCACAAGCGATGTACTATGTCTTTATTATCAGATATCCTCGATATTCTTTTAAATAATCTATATTGGTATTCTTGATTGTAATTTACAAATCTATGGAAAATTTTTGTTATTTTTTCTTGAATATTCTTTCATTAGAAGTTAAATTATGATGTTACAAATCAATACTAAGAAATGTTCACTTTGGAAGATTTCCACAGGAAGATATTTGTCATAGTTTAATTCGTCCCAGTGGCGTAGAGCATACTCAAAAGATTGTTTATAACGTATTTCATTTAATTTTTCGTCAATGTGAATCCCATTATACAATAATAACTTTTGAATCTTTCAGAACAAAATTATTTCAATGATGAAATTCACATGAGCATCAACGATTTAATGATGGGTAATCCTATTAGTCCTTTACTACCAGATTTTCGTTGAAAACATGTAGGAAATAATTCATAATCATCCGCTGTCAAATGGTTCAGATATATGGATGACATAATCTGTTGTTTTAAAGGTACAATTGGACTCCTTTAGTATGGTAGATGATCTTAACTATAGACTTGGGGACTTGATATTTCAAAACAATCAAAGAAAAAATAACGGAATTTAATTTTTTCACAAGATGCTCAGTATGCATTCTCCATTTGAGCTGATCATCGAGTTGAAACCTCCAAGAACCTAACACTCATCGAGAACACAATCTCATCTGACACACCAACCAGCCCAGCCACTCGATGAGGAGCACCCGCAAAACGAATACTCTCAGTCTTCTGAACATTAAGAATAAGCCTATTAGCAGCACACCAGTCATTTACCACATCCATAATACGAGAAGCACCCACCACATCTTCAACATTACAAGACGCAACCAATGCATTCACATCATCCGCATACCCAACCAACCCGACTGAAAGTCCCGGCACCGTAATGTCTAAGGTAACATCAGGGAAATCATTGATGTACAATTTAAAAAAGTAATGGCCCTAGGGTGCTACCCTGTGGCACACCAAGGTTAGCAGTAATCTCAGAAGAAAAATACCGAACACCATCAACGTCAACAACGACTCTCGGCCTCCTATCAGTCGAATAACTTCTGATGATCAGAAGCTGGTTGTCTCTTATCCCATATCATTCAAGTTTTGCAATTGAAATAGTATGATCCATACAATCAAACGCTTTTGAGAGGTCAAGGAAGAGACCAATAGGTACTTCTCCTTTTCCAGCGTATTCACTATAAACTGAGTCAATTCAAACAGAGCTGTCATAGTACTTTTGCGTGGGACAGAACCATGTTGACATTTGGAGATTACCTTAAATTTTGCGAACAACCTCATCAGACGATCAGCCAAAATCTTTTCGAAGATTTTAGAAAACGAAGAAAGCAGGCTAATAGGCCTGGAGTTCTCTTAACTCATCAGGGCTATCCTTCTTATATAGTCATAGTGATTAACACATCTTTTGATCACACTCATGGGCACCACATGCTGGGGTAGTCATGATATGAATTGCTATTTCATTCACCATTTCGATCTCAAAAGAGATTATGTTGAGAAATGAATTCATTTTTTTGTAATTCACCTTCGTACCGTTATTGAAACTGTCGCAAGTAATCATAATTATTTACAGTGTTTTTGAAATTTCAAATAACGTTATTGTGTTTCGATATAAATCTCTTCTCGTTTTCTGCGACGCCACTGTGGCTATTTTATGACTTTCCTTCGAGCTATAAAATTATTCATTACAGGTTTGATCTTATTATGTTCATTGTTAATCAATGAAAGTATTGAATTCATATACATGAATATGATTGTCTAGGAAATTCTTGGAAAATGTTTATAATTTGATGCAAAAGCATCTACTACACATGAATCATGTTTCGTGAAGTGCTTAATCTTAATATATAAAGCTTCTCTTGAAGAATTAGGATCAATACAATGACGATCTGTTCAGAACATAAGTATGACAATTTGTAACACCTCATATATTTGTTTGATTTGTGAGTTACGTGGTGTTGCCTATACAAGTTCGAAAAAGATGGATTTAAGAGCTGAAATTCGGAATATATCAAATATTTTATTGGTGAGTTTTTCAATATTCGGTAGCTAATAAGGGAGAAAGTATATTCCGGTATACGTTAATATCAATTAGATTTGAAAGTTCTGAATTTTGAAAACATACTTATAGAAATAAAATACAAATATTTCATTTGTGGAATTGGTGAAATGTAACCACTCGTTTAACCACTAAATAGTTTCATTTGATCACCCCTCATATCGAGAAAAACAAAATTTTTTAAGGTAGATTTTCGCAAACGCGAAAAGATATATTAACAATTAATCGTTTGAGCATGTTTGACCATTCGTCGAAAAATATTTTCAAACTTTCAGTTTGATTCGTCCACTTTTTATAGCAAAAAAAATCTCTTCTTTTATCAACCAGAAGTTATAAAATTGTATTTAATCGATTTTTAGAAAAGATGGTCAAACAATTAAATACAATTTTATAGCTTCTCGTTGGCGGAAATAGACATTTGAAATATATGAAAGGGTATTTTTTAATAATTTGATTTTGAAGTTCGTTACTTGACAAAAATTGAAATATATAAATTTTTAATCGAATACAACTATGTTGTTCGAATTTTCACTAAATTGATAAACTTGTGACGCACTTCTTAAGATAAGTAGTTAATTTGAAGGAATGTGATACTTGAATCTTTCTCCTTTTCCTCTTCGTCTTGATTTCTTTGAATTTCCTAGGTTGTCCTGGGGTCCTCTACTGATTGGTAATTCTCATTTTCTTATGTATGGTGCATTTGCACTGGCCTGTAGTTTCCTCTTCTATTATACTAGGGATGTCCCCTATCATATATTCCTCATTTTTAGTTCCATAATTTGGTTGATCTTGTTATTTTCGTGGCCTTCCATCTGCTCAATTGTCCTTATTGTGAGTCATGTCATGATTTTTTCCAGTGTGTCAATTTCCATTTATTTCCTCAGTTGATTGTTCCTCATGTACCATAGGGAGTTTGTTGCTGTCCTGACGATCTTGTTGAGTGCTGCTTGTAGTTTTCTTTTCTCGAATCGATCCTCTAAATGCCAAATTTGTCTTGCCTATGTTATTCCTGGGATACTGATGAAAATCGACATCTAAATTTTAATCTCCAATGTGAGTCTGCTTCTTACGTTGAGTAGAGGGTACAGTTGTTCGTGGATCGCTTTTGTTTCCCTTGTGATTTCCTCAATGTGTTTCTTTTAGTTCAGATTGTCTGAATTACGTCCAGATAGCTTGCTCGGTTTTCCTTCTATAGTGATTTTCTTAAGTGTTTCCGGCTGTTTTCCTTCTTGTGGTCAGAGATTGTCGTTTAGTTTCTAGAGTTCTCTGAGAAATACCTACATGAGAATAATAATAGGCACCTAATAATTTACTCAAATTTACTTCTCATAATGATTTACATATATTGCTCGAACTGATTTCCATCATGTTGTAAACATAAAGTGTATCTTCGGATTATACCTTCTATGGCCCTAGTCAAATGTAGCGAGGATCTCCTCAGATCTTCGAATGCTTCATTTGTTGCATTCTTCAATTGGCGTATTGCCTCCTATATATCTTATTTTTTAAATAACCCCAAAGAGAAAAATCTAAAACGGTTAGGTCAGGAGACCTAGGTGGCCATTGAATTGGGCCATTGGTACCGATCCATTTATTTTCAAAATTTAAATCCAAGTAGTTCCTCACCACGGCCGAATTATGGCAAGGAGCACCGTCTTGTTGGAAGTAATATGTGTTGAATTGAGCAAGAGGAATGTCATCTTGCAGCTGTGGCAGACAAATATTTAAAATTTCGAGATATCTCTGTGCATTCAAGTTGCCATCAAAGATATAGTAGGCTAATTTGTGGTCCATTACGAAACACGACACATTGAAACCGAACCTCCCCTGCTTCCGTCGAGCTACTGCTTCGTGTTGGTTTTCGTTTGCCAAGAATCTATTCGTATGGCGATTAAAGATTCCGGCACTGCTGATTCTTGACTCATCAGACCAAATGATATGTCGCCCAAAACGAGCTTCACCTCTGATTCTCCCTAAATACCAATTGCAGAACGCCGTTCTCCTCTCTGCATCCCCGGCATTGAGATGATGAATTATTTTATGTTTATAGGGATGATATTTATACTTTCTCAAAATTCTTTGGGCTCTGCTTTTGACACACCCACTTCGCTCTCAATTTGCCGACACGATGTAGAATGGTAAGGCCTCAACAGCTGCTAACACGTCAAGTTCATTATCACCACTATTCCGTTTATTGTAGTTTTTACTTCTTGGTTTCTCGAACGAACCATAATTGGAAAGATTTGCTTACATTTTGGCGAAGAACTTCCTGTTTGGTTGAATTCTTTGAGAAATCTATTGGAGAGTGTCAGTCAGGTATTTAATATTGATTAGAATTACTACTTCCATTTCCATTGTCGAACTTACCTATTCAAATATTCTTCTGATGCACGGACTGCGTTACAGTGACACTGAAAGTAGACCTTCAGCATATCAACTTTTCGAAATTTTCGTATCTTCTATTTTGTTCCATAGTGTGAATTGCAGAAATTAACTAAACAATCCAAATTCAACAACGAACACTAATTTTACGAATTCAAATAGACACGAAGCCAATATATCCACAGATAATGAATAATAATATTTATTGGTCGTTCTATGGTTTCTAATGAACGTGCATAGATGAAGACTTCTGTGTTCACAGAGAGCATTCAGACATAGAAGATATAATCCGAAGATGCACTTTATGTTTACAACATGATGGAAATCAGTTCGAGCAATATATGTAAATCATTATGAGAATGTACATTGCTACAGTCTTCTTTCAAGATTCGGTTAACCTTGATCCCTATTTTGTAAAGTGATACGACAAATGCACTTATCCTTCACCATACAGTAGAAAAATCCTTCCTACCAATCGTTATTAAAATGATACGTTTTACATTTCTTCGCTGCACTCATTTTGTACTATTTAATAGTAAACTTTGTATCGATGTAGTATTGCCTTCAAGTTAGAATTCAGAATGACTCCAATTCCTGCAGGTGCAACATTTATATTGGCGTGAACGAAAGTCTCGAATGTTTCCGTCAAACGCGCCTTCCGAATTTTCTAGAAAAGCGACGGTTTTTCTTTGACAAGTACCGCGCGTTCCTTTGATAAAGCCGCCATTTGCCGCTAGCAGTGTGTTATTTTATTACGTAATGAATTTTGTAGTCTAGTTACATACTTATTGAAAAATTTTTCTCTTCTCGAGATCTAGTTAAAAAGCACTCGCGATCGATCGTTTGAGTACCCCTGCTTTACGGTATGACTAAAACTGCCAGTTCTGTCTTTGAGGCACTGCTGTGTTCATTCATAATTCAACCTCATTGTAGGTTTAGTGATCTCGAGCACACTCTTCATCTTGTTACTTCTTTGTTCTGTGAAATGTTGTGTTTTAATAGTAATCCCCACCCTTATGCTATTGGCAACACTCTAATAACTTTTCTTCTTCATGAAGAAATCGTTTAAATATTCGGAATTTCGAGAACTAGTAATATGATATGTTCAATTTCTTTCAATAACTTGACCATGATTTCGGTATATAGCTTAGATAAACTCCCCAACTCATAAAAGCGCTATAAAAATTAATGGCCATATAAACTTTAACGTTCTTAGAGAGAATCTGACGTAATAGTACATTTAAACATCTCTATCTAACTAGAATATTGAAGAATTTCTGATGGCTGAACCAGCTTTAACATGGTAAGCAAACTTGTCATTCAAGATTAGAGTCACAAATAATTTCATGTCGAAAACGAAATGATATACTGGGTGTGAAGTTACGAAGTCCTTTCACACATACAGGGTGCTTCAACGAAAACTAAACAGAGGCTATATCTACCAAGATATTCATTTCTGATCAAAACGCAAAAATAGGTCAATTTTTGTTTCAAGGGGGACATCTTTTGGGGTACAAAACTTGCCTCAAATATCAATCCCCTAAGTGGGGCTTGCAATCCTTGAACATTTTGAATAGGGAAGATGGATCGAAAGATGACTCAAACTAAAGATGGTATCTTTATCTACATCGCCTTGAACGAATTTCTATTTTTAATTGAAAACTGTGAAAGATACAGGGTGAGCAACTGAAAGATAGGGTAGACTATTTCCCTGAGACTATTCAAGTTTCAGTGAAGTAAAATGGAACAGATCCATGCTGATCAATGGCAGTCATCATGAAGTACCATCCTCATCTTGAATTTCAACCACTAGAGCAGGGGTGACGACCCTTGAAAATTTGGAAGAGGGTAGATGGGTCGAGTGATACCTCGAAAGAAAGGTATTATCTTTGTCTGCTTCCCCGTGAACGAATTTTCATTTTTGATCGAAAACTGTAGAAGATACAGAGTGAGCTACTGAAAAATAGAGGAGACTATCTATCGCCCTGAGCTATTCAAGTGTAAAAAATGAAACAGTTGAAATTTGAGATGTGAATGGTGTTTCGGAAGATGGTGGCCTTTGATCTGGAATGAATTTGTTCCATCTTTTGCACTAATACTTGAATAGCTCAGGGCGATAGATAGTCTCCTCTATTTTTCAGTAGCTCACTCTGTATTTCCTACAGTTTTCAATAAAAAATGAAAATTCGTACACGGGAATGCAGACAAAGATAATACCTTCTATTCGAGGTATCACTCGACCCATCTTCCCTCTTCCAAATTTACAAGGGTGGTCACCCTTGCTCTAGGAATTGAAATTCGAGATGAGGATGGTACTCGTTGATGACTGCCATTGATCAGCATGGATCTGTTCCATATTCCATATCTTGGAAGATATAGCCTCTGTTTAGTTTTTGTTGAAGCACCCTGTATGTCCGCTAACGCTCTGTCATCGATCTGCAAGATGTTCAGTCTCTTCAGTTATCATTCATTTCATATAAAGCTAAGTGAATACCCTTATCTCTCCTCTTTTCTGTTGCTATTGGCTCTCTCAAGTATAAGAGTTCAAATTGTATTGATTTTGGGATGGTTCCAAGAATACTTGAATCCGATAAATATTTAGAAACTCGCATATATTAAACGAAAAACATTCATTAACCTTGGAAGTCTTGAACAGAATGAAATCACTCATGAATTAATGCCTCATTTGAACGAGAACTACGAAGAACCACGTACGAATTTATAAATGGTCCAGATCATTTATTTATGTCTGAGAAATTGAAACTTTGTTGTGAATATATTTATACATGTTGGAGAATTATTGACCCCCTACTATGAATACGGGGGCATTCACTGAAGAGAGGGACTATTTTCGGGAAAAATGCGTTTTTCCCCATTATCACCTTTCGACTCAGTGTCTTATCTTAATATCTGATAACACGCGTAGTTTATCGTTATATGTGTAAACACATCAAAGATTTTTATTCAGGGAATAATATTCAACCTGAAAGGAACGGGTTTCTGATCCACTCTTCATAATCATTGTCAACCAGGGACACAAATTATTATCTCCTGTTTATGACATCCGACGAAACTGTATCACTACTATATAGCCCTGATTGATGAGGATTATGAAGAGTGTATCGGAAAATCAGGTTCTTCAGAGAAGGATAAAGATATTTAACATTCTACGTTGTTTCCTGTGTAAAAACGTTAATAATAATATGATAATAAAAGCTTTTCTCATAGCCCTTCAGATAAGTGTTCGTTTAAGTTAATACCAGATCATGCTGGATGAGGAAAAGTTCGAGGCTTTACAAACAATACATTGAAAATAACTTCGTGTCAAAGATCGACTGATCTCAAATCCCTATTAAAAAATCCAGCAACATAGTTGGATTGGCTTTCCATATAGGCTGTTTTGACCTATCCTGCTGATTAACTGTACAGAGTGGATCAAATTCAATGTTTCAGTACAGTAGCTATATGATATGCTCTAAATAGAGAAATATGATCCCCCTTCTCTTGAGCTCGATTCTCGGGAAGAACTTTTAGGAGCAAATGAATTTCAGCTATAATTTTCAGTTATCGATTTATTTCGGAATTCTGAATTGTTTGGGAATTCGACATGTAACAAGATCATGAATCCTATTCGATATAGGTAGAAAGTATTTTCATATTTTTCGAGAAGAGTGCAGTGACGTATTCGAAAATTTTTTCGGACGATTGGTTTCTGAGTTATGGAGCAAACTTTTTTTCAAATACAAACTATAGGTGATTTTGGTATCAATAGAGATAATTATATTTTTCTTTCCAAATACACACCACAAAAATTGTCGCATCACCTGGTATTCTGAATTCAACAATCGATTAAGCAGCTCGATCGCAGTTTCCTTGTCAACATATAATTTTCGACATATGAGGGGAAAAAATCTTATCTATGTAGTAAAATTTGTTTCCATATGATCTCAAACACGTCTGAAATAAGAATGAGTTTATTTGACTATCAGTATTCATTCAATTTCTTTTCCGTTTTCGCGCTAAATTAATGCAAGTTTTCTGTGTTTATTGTTGATTTTCGAATCTCTGAATTTATTGTAATGGCTGTTGAACGTCCGGGACGCTCTTTGAGTGATCATGAAGTGGTGAGAATTGTAACACTTCTAGAAAAGGGGCAAAGCCAACGTTAGTTGGCTAACTTGGTGAATGTACGGCTAGAATGCTACAAAACAACTTGCACTTTCCAGAAATGTGCATATTTCATTGCAAACTGTTAGGAACAAGCTCAGAGAAGACGATATCAGACCAAGGGTGGCTTCTACCGGTCCGCGTCTCACCAGAGAGCATCGAGTTGCAAGAGTTCAGTTTGCGAGGGAACATTCAAATTGGGATATTCCAGAATGGTCGAATGTTCTCTTTTTCGACGAGTCCTGGTTCTGTCTAGTATCAAATAATAGACGCATCCCTGTATATAGACGACCTGGGGAACGGCATCAGCAATGTAATATCCGGCAAACCGAAAACTTCGGAGGAGGATCAGTAATAGTGTGGGGAGGCATTTCTTTCCATGGTCGAACTGAGTTAGTCCTAGTAAATAATGAAGGAATGACAGCGGCCAGATATATCGCAGATATCCTTGAACCCCACGTTGTACCCTTTGGCCCATTGATTGGCGAAAACATTTATATGCATGATAATGCTCGGCCTCATGCAGTTAGAGTAGTTACAGAATTTCTGCAAAATGCCAAAATTGATACTTTAAGATGGCCAGCCAGAAGTCCCGACTTGGATCCCATAGAATATGTTTGGGACAACATGGGGTGGCAAATTCAGCAACGTAAGATGCCTTGTAGATCACTCCAACAACTAGAACATTTTCTTCCTGAAATATGGAACTCAGTGACTCAAGAGTACATCCAAAATTTGTTTGAGGGGCTTCCGTGACGTATACTGGCAGTAATTAGGGCCCGGGAAGGAAACACTCGATTTTGAAAATGATTAGCAACCAATCGATGCTAGTTGATTCGTGAATGTTTGAAGATTGTAGAATTTTTTTATTTTAATTAACTCGAAAATTGTTGATATTTTCCATCATAAACTCATCTCTGAATGATATCTCCTTATTTTACACTTCTGAAAGTTACCAAGCGACTCTTGAATGACCAACTTGAAAGTTCATATACTATTGTCGTAAAAGTAGGGTGATGCGACAATTTTTGTGGGGAGTGTATGTATCACATACCTCATTATTTCATTCAACATCAGCCTCTTTCATTGAAAAATTGAAAATTCATATATATCCACCCAGAATATTGAAAATTTTTTATGGTAGATTGTCTATGTGCGTCAAATATCCCATTCATTAATTTCTGTGGTTGGTAAGAACAAAGTAAGAAGAAATTCCACATCTTTGAACATAAATTCACCTTTTTGTCTGACACTATTTCAACTATCCAATATTGTTGATGTGGATTCATTCAATTCTATGTTTGAAACAATTGCGATATCCAATCAATAGCATTGATTCTGTGAAAACAATTATTTATGTCATAAATTTATGTCATTCCTCTCTATCTACTTATAATTCCGTGGTTATGGCTCTTCAAATCCAAAATTACGAAAAGTATAAGATATTGGAATGTTATATACAGAATGGATATAATTCGGATGCTGCGGAAGAACCTTATTTCAAAAGATTCCCTCAGAGGAGACAGCCGAATAAGTGTATTTCCAAAATACTGAATGACAATTTAATTGCTGGAGGTTCTTTCAAAATTCAACCGAACAAAACATATAAAATTGAAGATAGTTCAAGTTTTGGGTTCATTGAAAAGCAAACTCCAAAATAAAACTTAAGATTGAAATTATATGGCTAAAAGAAGAGATCAAAAAGTGTTATGAGGTATGTGATAGTTTGAAGTTGTACATTAAGTCAATACGACATGAACACACTATACAACATTGAAATCTATTGCCTACAGTTCAAAATTCAAATGCAAATCAACAAAATGTCAGACGATGAATATTTATGTCTCTACAGAAAACTCACAACACTCGAAAGTAAGGAACCCAAACACCAGTTAACTCAACAATCACCAAAATCTTCTATTGATTCAGAGGCACATGACATATCACTAAGCTTTGTGAACCTATCAAATATTCCTTTTAATGACGGAAAAAATGATTTTCTGAACAAAGATCCTAAATTCATCCAAAACAATAGCAATATTCGAAATAACAAAGAACTGATTCCTGATTCAAACATTTGAATCATAAACTCGCTGGTACAATTTTACCGTTTACGCATCTTTCACCATACTTCTTCCAATTCAAGTTCTCAAAACTGAAATAAATACCATAAAAAGAATAGCCTCCAACAACAATATGCTAGCATCTTTCATGATTAAAATCATTGGAAGCAAAAATCAAAATCGAACATCACAATTATTACATTGCATTCAAGAAAAACCCGAAAAATGATATGCTAGTTTTAATTATGTCGGCTCAATTTTCATAAAATAAATGATTATTTTTCGTCATTCAAAATGAACATTTCATTCTCAATGGGCCCAAATCTTAGCAACTTATTTCTGAATGCAAAACAAACAGGTAACAAATTTGAATGCAGATTCAAAGAACATATATCAGCACACAAAAAATCCCCAATATTTGCACACGTTCAATCAACGAACCACACAATAGTTTTAGACAATCTCAAAGACCCCCACAAATGCAATAAAGGAAGAAGAATGAATTTATTGGAGAGTTTGGAAATTAATAAAGTCAGGAAACCCCCATATACTTAACTCAATAACCACCTTGATATGAATAACATTCCTCCATTTAACATTTAAGGAAGAAAAATATATTGTAATCTTTATACCTTAACAGGATCTAAACACGTCGTGTATTCGAAAATAATTCATTTTCCATGTTTTGAAATGGATTTCCATAAAATGAGTATGTCATCGATATCAGTAACTTATACGTTCATGAAAACAAATTCTCCCATATTTTTGACCAACCCTGTATCACTCCTAAATTAGGTAAGTATTTTTTAATAATTTCTTGGCGTGTGTAAACACAACACGCAAATATATGGAAGACAGCTTAACATATAATCCTTCATAGCAATTATCCACTTAGCAGTTTATGATTCATGTCCACTTTCGGTTTTAAAGCAGCTCGAAGAAAAAGAACAAAAGGGAATCTGTTCTTCTGTATCGAATCAATAATACGAAACTATATCACGTTGTTTTCTTGCCTTGTATTTACAGCAAGACATTGACACTGGCAATGTCAAATTGTTTCCCAACGAAAATATTGCAACAACTAGTTTAAATTCAATTAAATTCAAGAACGTATCCGGTCGTTGCATGCGGGTTGTAGATTTACTCGTACGTAGCAAAAAATTGATGAGGAAGAATCTATTATGGGGGTTCAAGATCGAGCTATGCGTAAATGGGATTTTATCATTTGCAAGAAGTTTCTTAGTGTATGTGAGTGTGTTGGTACACTATGTCGGCAATTTATGAGTTTATTATGAAGATAAGCGGGAGTGGATACTTTTTTCTTCTGGAAAGACATGTATGTGAAATTATGTTTTCTCATAATTTATTCTGATTAATTCAAACACAATGAGGGCAGAAACAAATTTGTTACTTATAAGGCCAATAAGGCCTTAGCAGGAATTAGAATAAATCAAAACAATTTATGCAAATTGACAAATTTTAATGTTAATTGAACATTTATATTAATTACTACGGTAGCATAATAAAGCCTATAGTCTATTTGGGGAAGACGTAGAGTAATGAAAGCTCATTAAGTAAGCAAATCCGTTGAAAATGTGGTCGTGGGCAAATTTAAAAATAAATTTAGTTTCTATGATTTTCTCTTGGAGCAGGCAACAATTCATTTATTATCGTGGACTTATGCACTATCTCAGCTGTTAGTTGGATATAATTTACCTTTCCCAGATTCAGCAATCAAAGGAATAGGCTCAATTACAATATACTTGACATAAATTTCCTAACTATCCTACATGTATTAAGAATTACAGCTTTTTGCATTTCTATATAGGTATTCTTATGCAATTCTAATTTCTTAAGACTATCATGCAAAGTTTTGGGTATTAACCCAGTGGAGGATACGATGACAGGAACAATATCTATTTTCTCGAGGTGCCACATCTGCTTGATCTCAATAGCAAGGTCAGTGTATTTGGACTTTTTCTCCTGGAACTTATTCAGCACGTTGTTATTATTCGGTATGGCGACATCCACCAGCATTGCTGTTCTGGCTCTCTTATCATACACCACTATGTCCGGCCTATTATTCGTCACCATTCTGTCAGTGATAACAGGCCTATCGTAGTATAATCTGATAGAGTCATTTTCCAATACAGGCGCCGGCTGATACTTGTAATATGGATGGAAGGTGTTCAGAAGTCCGTTCTTGTGTGCAAGTTTCTGGTGGATAATGTTGCACACTTGATTATGCCTGTGAAGATACTCCGTATTGGCCAGTTGTTCGCATCCGGACGTTATATGCTGTATAGTCTCCGATCTTATATGGCATTTTCTGCACTTATCTGTTTGTAATGTTCCGTCCTTCATTATAAATTTTTTGTAATTGTTTGTAGCGATCACTTGGTCTTGGATGGCCATAAGGAATCCTCCTGTTTCTGCGAATAATTCTCCTTTCATTAACCATTTGTTGGAGGCTTCTTTGTCGATGTGTGGTTGATTAATCTCATGGTGATGTCGTCCATGCAATTCCTTTCTTGACCATTGCTCTTGTTTTTCAGTAACTGATAGGAACGGTAGATTCAGCAGGTCATCTCTGGTAGCAAGATTCAGAGGTGTATACCTCTTATCAGCCAACGATATCACTCTATGGAGGTCAGAAGTGAGAGCTTTTGCTGAGAAGAATTCTCTGAGATTTCTTATCTGTTCGGTGTGTAAATTGACAACATCTATTAATCCGCGTCCTCCTTCTTTTCTCTTCAAAGTTGTTCGTATCACAGACGATTTTGGATGATGATTGTTGTACTTTGTCAGCATCGTTCGGGTCTGCCTTTGAATATCATCCAGTTCTGTCTTAGTCCATCTGATTATTCCAAATGAGTAAAGCAACACTGGAATGGCGTAGGTATTAATTGCCTTGACTAGATTCCCCGAGTTCAACATCGATTTCAGCACAGACTTCAGACGCTGACTGTATTCTGAACGAATCTTCTCCTTTGATTGTTTTTGGTCTAACAATCTGGCTTGTTGGTATCCCAGATATTTGTATGTTTCGCCATCTCTCATGCACTGTATAATATCACCGTTTGGAAGTTGTGTTTCACCATCTATGACTTTCCCTCTTTGAATATTCAGGGTCTTACATTTTTCAATCCGGAATTTCATATGAACATCTGCCGAGAACTCACTGACAGTTTTCAGCAAATCAACCAATTGCTTCTTGTTCGAAGCATATAATTTGATGTCATCCATATACAGCAGGTGGGAGATTGTATGATAATTCCTTTCTGCTTATTATTATTATAATTGCCGTATCTTTGATAGAAACCCTCGTACAACCCCTCAGGAAGAACCCAACTACCTGACTACGATCTTCTCTGTCTTCTTCGTTGCTTGCGAATATTGCTGTCCTCGTTTTAAATGGAATGTTTATACATCAAAAGTTTGTAGCCAGTAACGTAGACGAATATATGTTTTAAGTTTCTCTTCGAGAATAAAATTGAATCAATTGAACACTAATGTATTTAAAAACGATAGCAATTCAATGTGAATATCTAGATAGCTACGTTTACCAAAATAATTATTTCATGAATATCATACTCAACTCATGCTTAATTCTATACGTTTAAATATATAATAATTAAATAATGTTTATGATATTTCAGGCAACTCAATTTTCGTCATCTTCGTTCAATTTAGAAACTTTTTCGTCACTTGTAATTTTTTCGTATATCCAACCGTTCTAGAGCAAAAAATTATTGAACGATTGTATGCATTCGCTGAATTGAAAGCACTTATAATTGAAAGAATGACTAGTGGCTTTGAGTTTTTTCATTTATTTATTTATTTTGACAGTTGATAAAGTTGAACCACCGTGTGCTCGAATTGTTTATTAAATTAACGATTAGTTTTAAAACTTTTGAACTTATTGCTGTAAGGAAAAATGACTAATTTCACTAACGTCGAATTGGCTGAAGCTAGGTGATTATATCAGGTTCGCTTTCCAAATCGAGTAACACTAGACAGGCGAACATTTTCAAATATCCACAGAAGGTTGAGGCAAACTGGTACTTTTACTGCAAATAATCATTTAAAAGGTGCAACTCAAACTATGAGAACACCAAATATTGAGGAAGTAATTTTGAATTGTATTGATTTGAATCCTCATGTGACTACAAGAAAAATTGGAACACAGTTGAATATTTCACATGTTCTAGTTTGGAGGATTCTCCACGACTTTTTATTGTACCCGTTTCATAATCAATGCGTCCAAACTCTACTTCCTCAATATTTTCCTTCAAGACTGAATTTCTGCCGATGGTTCTTAGATAAAATTAGAGAAATGCTCATTTTGATAGTGAAATAATGTTCACAGACGAAGCTAACTTTTCGAGAACTGATATCACAAATTTTCACAATAATCATTATCGTGCTGAGGAAATTCCACATTTGACTGAAGAATCTCATTATCAAGAACAATTCTCACTGAATGTCTGGGTCGGAATAAATGGAAATTATTTGATTGGGCCATTTTGTTTGCCTAACAGACTAAACGGTCCTGTTTATCGGAAATTTCTTGAGGAGGAGTTACATTTATTGCTCGAGGATATGCCACTTTTGGTGAGAAACATAATGTGGTTCAAGCATGACGGGGCACCAGCACATTTTAGTGGAGAAGCTAGGGAATTCTTGAATAATACATTCAACAACCGATGGATAGGTCGGGGTGGGCCAGAACCATGGCCTCCTAGGTCCCAAGACTTAAATAGTTTAGACTTTTTCTTATGGGGATATCTCAAAAGTTTAGTTTATACCACTCCAGTAAACACTGCAGGAGAATTGAGAAATCGAATAATAACCTCCTCTGACACGATAAAAAGTACCTCTCGAATATTTCAAAGAGTGTGTGATAATATGCGAAGAAGGACAGAGGCCTGTATTCTTGCAGGTGGAGGACACTTCCAGCAATTCATTTAGTTTTTAATTGTTATTTTTTTTTTAGTTTGGTATTGAATAAGTATAAGTTGAGTCTCAGAAGACGAGCTATCAAAATAAAAGTAGATTTTGGGCATACCTATCGAGTATTTCTATTATTATTTTTTATTTAGCGAATAACATACAAATTCAATAATTTTTCACTTTCGGAAATGGTTGGAGATACGAAAAAATTACAAGTGTCAAAAAAGGTTCTCAATTGAACGAAGATGACGAAAATTGATTGTATGCTGATCAGTGGCGTACTACAAAAAAGTTTAAAAGGGCAAAATGAGACATGGCCTCAGAAAAGAAGACACCTTGTGAATTTCAGTTAAAATCTAGGACGTGTGATGATGGAGGCTGTAAAAAATAGGTAGCATTCCAAAAACACTTAGTTAAGTTTAACACCATATGTAACTCCTTTGTTTTGTAACAACCAATAAACTCGCAATTTTGAATAATTATGAGTTTTCTCGTTGATATTATAGAGAAGAACCTAACTAAACCTAACCCAAACCTTGACTAAAATGATGTATATTAGAGCCAATCGTAGGAAGTCTAAAAATATAGCATCTATAAGAACTCAAATAACAATAACATTAGAAAATTCGTTTATGTGTGTTTTAGAATTTTTTCAATCGGAAAAATATTACTATCTTTTGTTTAGGAAAATTGATATTCAAATATTCTTTTGTTTGAATGCCCATTACATATGAAGAATTACTGAAAAGTTGAATTCAGTGATTGTTCACAAAGATTTCATACATTCGTTTATGCGAAATCAGTTCATGACAATAAAATAATTCTCCGCATTCAATTCAACAATGCAATTTTTTTCATTGAGATGAAGTGAATTATGTGCACTTGTAACAATTACCTCTTTCGTGAATGCTAGAGAATAAATATAAATAAATTATTAATATATGTTGGAAGTGCGTTACCCAATACTATTTCCAATCCGATGTAATTAAGAATGTATAATTTGATTCTAGAAGGTGATTTAAATTATGAAAAGCAAATTCTTTAATCGCGATCGATTATCTTGATGTTTCATTGTAAACGGAGATCTTCACCAATAATGTATGATTCGAGGCGTGATAAGCGGACTTTAGATTCGAATTTAGAAATATTAAGTAGATGATATGATAACTTCCATTGTGTGTTTACGAATTAAACTTTACATGTACTCATGCATTCATTCATTTTAGGAATGAATAAACGTATATTGAAACTGAAAAATTTAAGTCGATATCTTATGAATAAGATAAAATATATTATACAGTACAAAGCGTGAGAAAGATTCACCGTTTTCGAAGCAATTCTGCTTCTGGATAACTGGAAGAGATGTGAAGAAAAATGATTAGTAAATTGATGATAATAAGGAGTAAACTATGTATTATACTATCGCAAGAGATTTATTGAAAATTAGGATTGTAATTTCGGTTTCTCGACCTTCTTCAGTTGACAACAAGTATTGAACTAAAGTTGAAAATACATACATATATGAACAGGTAATTACAAATTTGATAAGGGTGCAAACAAGAGGTAATAAACTAATTATGATAAAAGCAGGTATTTCAAATCTCAGCAATCATAACCTGCGAAATTGAATAAAATTCTTCATTATGTCCGCTTTCTTGCAGACACTGTGTGTAGCGTAGCGGTGGATAGTCGAACTAGTGTGACTTGTTGAGGTTTTCTGTTTATCTATTCTTCGTTTTCATGGTTTGCCTGTGGCGATGGTGGGTGGTTCTGTGTCGGTCCGTTGGAGGGCACAATAATATACATGTTTTGTAGCGCTCCAACGGATTGAGATGAAGTAGGTGACGGTCTAGCCTGATGTTGTGAATGAATAGGCGATACGGACGAGACCGAAACTGCAGTCTATTGTTCCTATTCATGACATCTGACCGTACTGTTTCTCCGTGGCCCAGTGGCCCCGGTTGACGGTGAATATGAAGAGTGGATCAGAAAACCAGCTCCTTCAAGAAAGGATATTTAAAAGAGATGAGTTTATGATAGAAAATTAAAGAATTCTACCATCTTCAAACATTCGCGGAGAGCAATAAACTAGTATCGAATGGTTACTAATCATTTTCAAAATCGAGTGTGTCCTCCCTGGGCCCTAATTACTGCCAGTATACATCACGGAAGCCCTTCAAACAAATTATGGATGTACTCTTGAGTCACTGAGTTCCAAATTTCAGGAAGCAAATGTTCTAGTTGTTTGTTCTGCAAGGCATCCTACGTTGCTGAATTTGCCACCCCATGTTGTCCCAAACAAGTTCTATGGGATTCAAGCCGGGACTTCTGGCTGGCCATCTTAAAGTATCAATTTCGGCATTTTGCAGAAATCCTGTAACTACTCTAGCTGTATGAGGCCGAGCATTATTATGCACATAAATGAAGTTTTCGCCAATCAATGGGCCAAAGGGTACTACATGGGATTCAAGGATATTTGCCATGTATCTGGCCGCTGTCATTCTTCCATTATTCACTAGAACTAACTCAGTTCGACCATGGAAAGAAATGCCTCCACACACCATTACTGAGCCCCACCGAAGTTTTCGGTTTGTCGGATATTGCATTGCTGATACCGTTTCCCAGGTCGTCTGTACAGGCATGCGTCTATCATTTGATGCTAGACAGAACCTGGAATCGTCGGAAAAGAGAACATTCGACCATTCTGGAATACCCCAATTTGCATTTTCCCTCGCAAACTGAAGTCTTGCAACTCGATGTTCTCTGGTGAGACGCGGGCCGGTAGAAGTCACCCTTGATCTGATATCGTTTTTTCTGAGCTTGTTCCTAACAGTTTGCAATAAAATATGCACATTTCTGGAAAGTGCGAGTTCATTTTGTACCATTCTATCCGTATAGTGCCGAACTCTTAGTGCAGTTAAACGAAGCCAACGATCATTAACTAGTGTTGTTATCAGATTTCTACCCTGTCCGGCCCTTCTTTAATATTCTCCTGTTTCGTGGTACCGATTAATTGCTCTGGAAATTGTTCTTTGGTTAACATTCAAGCCACGTAACGTTGGCTTTGCCCCTCCTTTAAAAGTGTTACAGTTCTTACCACTGCATGATCACTCAAATAACGTCCAGGACATTCAGCAGCCATTACATTTAATTCGAACATTAGAAAATCAAGAAGAAACACAGAAAACTTGCATGAATTCAGCGTGAAAACTGAAGAGGAATTGAATGAATACTGATAATCGAAGAAACTCAATCTTGTTTCAGACGTGTTTGAGATCATATGGAAACAAATGTTACTACATAGATAAAATTTTCTTCCCCTCATATGTTCAAAAACATATGTTCACAAAAAAACTGCAATCGAGCTGCTTAATCGATTGTGGAATTCAGAGTACCAGGTGATGCGACAATTTTTGTGGTGTGTGCATTTATATGTATCACATGATTCTATACGTGGGTAAATATTATGATATGCTATTTGTGTTTGTTTTTTCTGATCATTCAGTTTATTATATTTGGGGGATAACCATTGTTCTTAGATATTTCTTTAATAATTGACATTTTCCAGGACATATTTTTGAAAGTTATTTGGTGATTATTGGTTTGCAGTTTTTGTAGTTGTTGTTGAAACTTACCAGATCAACTTCACATGGATTATCTTCCGTAATTGAAAGCGTTCTTTCTTCACATAGAAAACTCTTTTGATATACATCTCTGCACGGCTCATCCATAGGGGTATATTGATTTTCATTTAGGTACAGGAATTTTGCTTTGAGATCAATTACTTTGAAGGAATTCTCGGTGGAAATGGGAAGTGGATATAGTTCAAAATAATTATAGTCGTTCAAGTCGACAACTGGAATTTTTAAGATCAATTTTATTTGATTGTTAATAATATATCCCCTAACTTTAGTGTTAGCATAATATTGTATGATTCCTTTATTAATTGGCAACCGCAAACGACAGGGTTTCATTTAATTCATTCTTTAATTCTGTGTGAGAAATTACAGAGGGCTGCAAGATAAAATAATGAAACTGAAAACGTTCCATAAATCCATTTCAGATGTTTTTGCCCACGAATTTATCTGGTTGATTCTGTTTTCTAGGAGTAGTTAATTATGTTGAAGTTTACTCATAGAGTTGCTAAATGCGTTTATTTCTTACTATGTGGGGCTTATTTGAGAGTAATCGTCAATGAGTTTTTGCCGATTGTGCTTGAGCTGTTCTATAGCTGCTTCGTATTTGTCCGGGTCGTTTTGGTCAAGATTGCCAGTGATTGAGTTCCAAATGGTACCCAAACCATTTTCTCGGTTTTAATAATTATTTGATTAAGCTTTTGAATAGAGTCTTCAATTTTGTATTCTAATACGTATTTATAGTAATGAATTTTACACATATAGCTTAGTCCGTAAGTGTTTATTTCATGATAACTAGAAGCTAACTTATTTAATTCAATGCTCAAATTAGTTAAATCAAATATTTGAATTAATGTTCAATACTTAATACCATTTTTGTTTGTTCGCAATTTTAATGGTAACATTTATGGATTATCTTTCATTTCCGTGAGGTTTATTTCGGAACATTTTGTGAGCAAGCTGGCTGCGGCGAAGATTCCGAGGATGATGGCAATATTACTTGCATTACAGATGTCTTCTTTTTTTTCTGCAATGGGAGATTCAGCGATTATAAGTAGCAGATTCGTCAGCAGAATCTCCGTACTAACTTATAATTTCTCTTCCGAAAGCTGATGATCTCCTTAACTATGAGTGATCTCTGGTTCACTAGCGATGAAGGCCACTGTTTTTACTTTGGTCGATTTTTGGAAACCAAAGTTAGCGAATTCTCTGATATTCAGTTAATACAACAGTACTTTATCGCGATTTTTATCGATTGATAGTGCTGACAATTCCACTCGTGTCAAAATGCACGTGTAATAACACAGAAATTCGAGTTTGATATCGGATAAATTGCATAGAAATAGGAAGGAAGGTAGGATATTAGTGAATACATTTGCCCATAGAGAATCCTTGCGTTTCCATAGCAACGCAACATTCACAACAAATAGCACGGTTTTAAAACTGTCAAGAACAGCCATTTTAGTACCTGTTGTAAAGTTTCTGCCGATATAAATTAAAATGTCTCGTTTTGGAAGCACCAGTGAAGCAGAAATAAATAGTTCTATACAAAATTCTGTCCACAAAAATACAAGCAAAACGCACAGCTCGATTTGGAATCAATTCAGTATATTCTGCAAAGAACGAATGTTCGATTTGGATATACAGCATTCTATTGAAGATATTGCAGAAATTCTTAGGATTGGGGTTTCAGTATGAAACAAATGAATGGACAAGATTAAAAAGAATACGTTGTCAAAACAATGTGGAACACAACTGCGAAAATGATGCAGAATATGTATTTCGAAAAAATCAACATGAGTTTCAACCCCTTTACCGATTCAGCATTTAGATAGGCTCGTGAAGCTCGCAATTCTGAAGGAAGATGTTACAAAGGGATGCGGAGCAGCGCAAAGAAAGTTCCGTTGCTCTGTACTTGGACGAAAATGCCTGGTAGGTTTGTTGAAAAATTTTTCCATATTGTTGCTTATGAATTAGCATGGTGTGGCCTTGAAGCAGCAACTTGCAAGGTACACTTCTTCAAAGAGGAAAAATTTAATAACGGAGAAGTGACTGGTCGTATTGAATATAACCCAGTATTCTCGAAAACTTGTCAAGGCGACTCAAAAAAATGTTGTGAAAGTAAATGGCTAGTAAAAAATGGGGACAACCCAGATTTATGTCCTGTGAGGTTGTTTTATAAGATATTGTTGTAAAGACCCGATCATATTACAAGTGATAGATTACTTCTGGCTCCCAATCAATTTTGGAACAACAGTACTTCTAAGGGTTGGTACAAAAACATGCCTTTGGGAATAAATGAAATATCCAAATGGACAAAAATTTCAGCCCAGAAATCAATCATTCTCATAGATCCAGTGCTGTTTTTAACCTGAGGCAGGTGTCAGTGAACAAGAATTGACCAAACTAACCGGACACTCTACGGCAAGCTCTATTAAGACCTACCTGCAACTGAACAATGAGCATCATTTGAATCTTGTTTCAAATCTTCGAAAAACTGCGATTGCTGAATCTTTCATAATTCCTCAGGCATCGTCCTATATAGAATCGACCCAGAGTGAAAAAATTGTATATAGTAATTGCATTTTCAATAACTGCTCATTCGAATAATAACTAAACATGTTTGTAATGAGTGCTTTAGGATTTTCTCGTTGAGTTTGTTGAGTTCATTTTGTACGTTTTGTCATTCGCTGAATTTTCTCAGCGAATACCACTAGAGCTCAGATTTGGCAGGATATTTTTCTAAGCTCGTTTTCTTATACTTACTCTTCGGTAATTCAACTCCACTTGCTCGACAAAATCACTCGGGCTACGCTCTCGTGATTTTGTCGCCCAGTTCTCGTTTAATTGCCTGTACGTAAGTACTCGAAAACGAGCATAGAAAAATATTCGGCCAAATCTGAGCTCTTGTGATATTACTTACAAACATCCTACCGACTGCGCCACTTAAGTTTTACTAACAGACCTTACTCTTTCGAAAAAAAACTCATTTTTTAGACTATTAAAGGAGTAGACAATGTGAAAGTCTCAACTTCCGAAACAATAATGATTTACCATCTGCAAAATATGCATAATGTTAAATTAATCTAAATCGACTAATTCTGAAAAATGAACGTGACATCATCCATCTTATCCAATGAGACACATTTCATGGATATCTAAGCTAAGTTGATTTAACGTTACTCATTTTTGCAAGAAAATTCTCCTCTCCTTTAGGTGATGATGCGATAGAACCGTTATTTTTATTCAAAGATAGTATGGCCTATGCCATAGATGAGCACTGACAAGTTCCACTGGTCTGCTGCAAGAGTCTATTTCTAATTCTTTAATTGAAGTAGGTTTTCGCTTTATCAATTGTTCCTGAAATCTGTTAGATTTTACTTACAGTTCTTATGAGTTCTGTTTTCAACTGACAGCTTTTTGACAGTTTCAAGTGAACCAAGGCTTTTGTGCGAATATTTTTCTCGTTAATTTTGGAATGTAGAGATTCATGCCTGAACAAATTTTGAAAAAATGACAATAAGATTGTCTTTCCCTGATGATAACCTTCAAAGCATTACACAACGTTTCGAATAGAGCACCGGAAATGACTAAAGGATTTCAGCGAAAGTGATGCGGATTTAGAACGTTGCGAAATGCAGTATCTCGAATGGTGTGACGAAAATAACCTGGAATGTGCTTTTAATACCTTCGTAAATTCAACTGGGTCACACTTAATTATAGAATTGGTATTCGAAAAAGACTATAAACAACAGATTCAAAACAAATTATTCTTTCTTTATACAGTTAGAAATGACAGTCAGAATTAAAAACGATGATTTTCCATCAGGAAATTAATCCAGTCATCTATCTCTGAATTACGAATAGTGAGTGTTTCGAAACCAAAAGTTATTTATAGGATACTCTGATAGAAATGTTTCAGGGATTTGTTAATAAAATTGAAATTATGAGTTTATTGATCTGAATCGGTACGGATTTCTTTTTCAACTCAGATTCTGATATATAAAGTTTTGAGACACAAAAAGCCAAATCAGGGGAATGTGGAGGCTGTTGGAGTTGAATATCAAGTTTTAGGTTGAATAATATTGATAATATGGCTAGTGGTGCAAACACATTATAAACTTCTGATACTCAAATAATATGTATACATATTTGGTAACCATAATACAAATGGAAATAATGTTCATGATTATTTGATTATTACAAATACAAGTAAACGATGATTTCTACTAAAATATATTATTAAATGCTGGACGCGTTTCGATACATAGTATCTTTGTCAAGAGCGAATGAATATTACAAATATATCTCACTAACTAATATATATATATATATATATATATATATATATATATATATATATATATATATATATATATATATATATATATATAGGCAATCCACTCAAAGCTATCCGTACTTGAACTAATGTTCAGGAATATATATATATATATATATATATATATATATATATATATATATATATCCTCAAAGCTATCCGTACTTGAACTAATGTTCAGGAAATGAATTTAATAAGGGTGAGTTATTTATGTCTACCTGATCATTAAGAATTTCCGGTGAATTCCTAAATCTGTCAATTTCAAGTGCTTTCAGGAGGTTGAGTTTTATACCTCTCTTCTCCGAATGTATGATTTTGAATTCTGAATTGAAAGAGTGACCATTTTCCCTAATAATTTGAATCGGTTTTTCTATTGATGAAACTGCGTTTAAGTTCAGAGATTCTAACATCAAAATTTCTTCCTGTTCAACCTATATACCCGTACATGGGAACAATATTCCATAGCATGTCGAATCTGCGCCTTATATGGAAGCAACAGCTGAGATGACGTGAAGAATCGCTTGGCTCTGAAAAGAAGAATAAATTTAGCTGATGCTGACTTAGCTATTGCTGATACATGTTCATGCCAGCAAAACTTGTAGTGACCGTTATTCCGAGAAAGTGCATCGAATCTTTGGATGCAATTTATTGGCCTTGCATTATTAGAGGAGGTTCTCCAGCAGCAACCTTTCTAGAAAACGTAGTTGCTTGCGTCTTGCTCGCGTTGAAGCTCACCAGGTTCAAATGACTCCACTCAGATATCCTCTGTAAGTCAGAGTTTAAGTTATTTATTTGTTGACATCTCTGACGACGAGATTCCGCAGCTGCAATCGGCCGCACACTACTGAAAGACGAAACCAGGGTACAATCGTCTGCAAAACCGAAGATTTTGTTCTCTGTAGATGACAGAAGATTGTTCATCTGACAGAAACAAGGTTGATGAAAGAATAGATCCCTGAGGTACTCCTGTTTGCAACTGATAACAATCAGATGTTATACCGTCGACCACAACTTGTATTGTCCTAGTTGAATGAAAGCTACTTATCCAACCCCGCAATTTTTCGGGAAGTCCATATGCAGTAAGTTTATTCAACAAGTCTGCATGCCAATCCCTATGGCTCTAGAAATGTCGAGGGCTATTGCTTTAGATTCCCGATGTTTTTCCATCGTTGATGTCTAAACATGAGTGACGTAGCGAGCAGATCTCCTGTCGTTCTTTGCCTGCGAAAACCATACTGACGGTCGTTAATAATTCCCTGCAACTTAAGATATTTGATGAGTTCATCAATTATGACTCTCTCAATCACTTTGGACATAATGGGAAGAAGCGCAACAGGGTGGTAGTTTTGGGGTGAGGACTTCTTTTCCTTCTTTGGGATTAATTGAATTCCCGCTATTTTCCAGCTGTTCGGAAAAGTCTGGCTTTCGTAAGAAATCTGAAACAGACGGTTAAAAATGGGTACCAGTTCGGGAGCACACTTTCTCAGGACGATTGGCGGTATTTCGTCTAGACCAACTACCTTCTTGAAGTTCAGCTGCTCTAGAGTCCGTCTCACAGTGCGGACTCTGACCTTGATTTCTGCCATAGAAGAGTTTGTAGGTGGAATGTTCGGTGATATTGCGTAAGATGAATCCAGTACAGAATTCTCTGAGAACAAGAGAGCAAAGAGATCGGCTTTCCCTTTTGGAGATGATGCTATACTTACGTCTTCTCTAATAAGAGGCGGAAACACATATTTGCAGAAATTGGCACTGACAGTGCTTTTTTAGTGAAAGAATTGCACCAGAAAAAAAGTAACCTTTATTATGCAATAAGGTATTATGAAAATGTTGAAAAAAGGGTTAATTCGACAAAAAATTTCACTTTCATGAAAAAGTATAAATTGCCATCTATCCCGACCTGTCCAGGATAGATGGAACAAAATAAATATAATTCTTAGGAATAACTATTAATGCAAAATTATACTTAATCTCAAAATTAAATCTCCTGCGATACTTTGCACATGAATCACACATATTTCCAGCTTTGTGATCTTTTCATGCATCCACCTGTTACAACGAACTCACTTAATCTAATCATCTGACCGTGTGGTACTGTTGTAGTCTTCAAGGCACCCTGCACATTTATTTTCATCAAACTCATTACTGTCGTCGTCATGAATACTTCGCTTTTCTCTTCATCTGACTCGGGCTTAGATTTTTTTCTATTTTCTTTGTACATTTTAATTTAGATGCCACTTTTGAGGTGGACTTAAATTTCCGAAGATTTTTCTCTTTCACTGAATTTGCCTTTTCCATATTTTCTGGTTATGTTAAGATTATTGTAATATTTTTGCCTTTTTTCTTCAAGTTCAACAGAAATTATGGGCAAAGGTGATAAAACGTAAAGTATTTTGCCACCAGACAGTGGTAGATCTGATGCCGATTATGGTCCAGGTGGAGGTCCAGGTGTAGTGAGTCGGGGATCAGGAAGGTGTTCTGCTATTGGCTCAGTGATAACGTTAGAGAGTTTATGAGGATCTGGTGGTTGAGGTACTGTGCCAATGGAAGTTTTAGCTGCATCAGAAACCGAATGAGCATGTTCAGGTATGGCTTTTGGGGTTGTACATGGGAAGATGTCTCTAAATGAAGAATGAAGATCTTTCCGAATTGTAGTCTGGTTATTTTTCTACTCAGATTCGTCTCCGCATAGAGATGGCAAGCTTTGTTAAAAGCAGATTTCAGAGATTTAAACACTCCTCGAACCAAGGACTGACGATAGAGTGTTGTTTGGGAAGGTGAACATAATAAAATTACGTCATTAGTTTCGGTTAATTCCCCTTACATATATATATACAATATATATATAATACTGATCAATCGGAAAAACACAGCTTAGTCTCATTTCGTCTATCTTCACCCAAAGAAACTTCACTTTTTTGTTGTTGCTATGTATCTGATGGTTTGTGATGTATCCATGTTTCGTTAATGGTTACAAAACAGTTTGAATTGCCAAGCACTATTTGAAGAGGTCACACGGTCGAATTTTTGGTTTCATTTTCACCTTACTAAACAGTTCACCCTCGTACGTCATCGTAATAACATCACGATTATGACAGTGTACTGGAGTGTCTCAAAACCAAATGAAAGCAGTTGATAATTCGAATAAGATAAGAGGATATTTTCAGTTAAAACTGAGTCAGAAATTACAAAATAATTGTTATCTCATTTATAATAAGATTCTTGCACAAGTGGGATATTACACTTAATATATAATCATAAATATTCAGGCGGTTCTAATGTTTACAATCATATCAATAAAGTTTTATTGTTCGTTGTTTTAATCTATATATTTGCGGTTACCAATACTTGTGCAGGGGTTGAATCATACGTTTTAGTGTGCAAGACTAGATTATTCAAAAATGAGTTACATTCAGCTGAGAATTTTATATACCAAGTCTGTTATGTACTCAGCAGACTACGAGGGATGCCTTCTAGTTTCGCATGTAGAACTAGAATGAAACAATTGAGAGCTTTGTTTTTCGTAGTGTTCTCCTCGAAGATTAATACACTTCTGCATTCGTTTGAACCAATTTTAGAGGTCGATATTACAACTGTTTACTGCTACATTCGAAATGGCCTTTTGGGAGGTATAACGGCTTTCTTTGTCAAGAAACTTTGACCATGCAACTCGTTCTTGATTTTGGGAAAAGTGAAAAAATCGTTCGTACTCAGGTCCGGACTGTATGCAGGATGATGTAACATGATGATGCGAACTTGCATTGTCTTGATGATTAGCCCTTCATGGTTGGTTTCTGGGAGATTATTAACGACTTTCGGTAAGCTAATGATAGTGTACCAATCGGCAGTAGCTGTTATCTGATGTTGTGGATAAATTGTTGCTACATGACTAGTTTTTGATTTTTTTGGAGACACTCCGGCCACGGGTGACTTTTGTCGGTTTTTCTACTCCTTGGAACACCCAAACAGAAGATGGGCGCTTATTTTCTGGCGCGCATGAATAAATTCAGAATTTTTCACCACTGATAATGATGTGAAGAAGAAACAGCCTTGCCATACACCGAACCGCAACCTAGGCTCGGGTTGGTACTGGTTTAGACACTATCGACTAATATAAGGTTTAGACTCTCCAGGCTAGACTTGGAATTCTAATTGCTTTATTAGTGGCGCACTGTTGTCCCTGAAATCACTTAAATAAGTTGGAATTGACCGAGAACCCTTCATGCAGACTATGTGAGGAGGAAACAGGATCAATAGAACGAGTCATGTGCGAATGCCCAGCTGGGGACAGATTCAGGCTTGGGGAACTTGGAATCATCAAATTGTAGCTGACAGAGCCTATTAAGCTCTCATCCACGAAGCTTATAGCCTTTACAAGAAGGATGGATCCAGTAGGTGACATTTGGGATGGATTGTGTCACAACAGACCTCTGGATCGCTGTGACAGGGCTGTCAATTAGCCCACAATCAATTTCAATATCTATCTACTCCATTGGCAGCTGTTTATTCTATCTGTTGCTATTCTTAGTAATAGAAGCGACTTTGGACATTTCTCATAAAATAATCGAGGATCTTCTACTTGTGTTCATGTGTTTTCATGTCATCAAATCACCTGAAAGATTATGATTTTGTGCATGTATGTTGAATAACTATAACTTTTACAGTGACAACTATTATTTGCAAGTGATAGAAACAACTGCTACAGCTAAGTGGTTCAAATAAAAGTAAACAAAACGGAAGGTTTTCTATGCCATATGAAATGAAAGAAACACAAGAACGTATTTTTCCACTGAATATCTAATACTATTCATTTTGAGTGTATGTAGCAAATCTTTTTGTCAACACTGTCAAATGCTTTACTCAAGTCTAGTGCCATAGCTACAGCTATTTTCCCCTCGTTGAAAGATTCTAAGATTCAGCATAGTGCCATATATATGGCTCTAATGGCGATTTTTCCTTTCTAAAACCATTTTGTGTAGCAGAAAGTATCATTCTAGAAAATTTAGTATTCTGGTGTAGATTATCTTCCCTAGTATTTTGCCGAAGGTTACTTATAGATTGGATTTATTTTTGCTTATTTTAGTTGGTTAGGGAAGGTTCCGTTCAAAAGACAAAGGTTTAAAATGAGATTCAGGGGCTCAAGAGATCAACAATAAGTGGAGCAATGTATTTCATTAATTTTGTTGGTATTGCATCTGTACCTACAGAAAATGTATTTTTCAAAGACATAATTGTATAGGAAACTTCTTCAGGTGTGGTTGGATTAAAAAACAAGTTATCATTATTGCTCTTTGTGTTTTTTATTTTATAAGCTTTCCTAGCTAGCGGGGGCTTATATTAATGTAATAAATTATTATCTTCTTGACAGTAGAAATTGGATTTTCCCATCAATTTTGAGGTTTTCCAGAGCATTTTCCTTACGTGTCGGTTTCTTTGTTGAATTTCTGATCACTTGCCAGGTAGCCTTTCTTTTATTTGGAGCATCAGTGATGAATCTTTCACCTGCTTCAATTTTGGCTTGCTTGATAACTTTTTTGAGAAACCAGCAGTATTCGTTGAAGTATGAATTTGAGATATTTCCTCGAATTTTTTAGTTCCCCTTTTGTTTTGCAGGATTTTTAAATATCTTGGGTTATCCAATTATTTAAGATAAACACCCAACAAACGTTTTAGATGCTGTTTTATCAGGAATACTCAGAAGCTAATCGACGAATTATTCGAATAACATTCTCAGAATAACGAAAAATTATGCAATAAGAATCAATCAACATATCGGCATTTTTATGTATTACTGATGAACGAGCTGAAGGAAATAAAAAGAAAATGATTTGGTATTTTAATGAGATTATTATGTCATTGTTTTGAAATTATAGAGGTAAAAATCAATAAAAGTTACGAGCTTATGAGGAAATACTTTTTATCTTATAAGATTAAACATCGCGTCTGCTGTACTCGAGTTATTGATTTAAATCGGCGGGATTCACCAAAGTTCGATAAACGGGTTTTGTGCAATTAGAGAATAATTTGGTTGGAGGAAAAGTACGTCAGGTATGTTTTAAACGCTTCATACATAATAAAAAATTACAGGATTCATTATGACTGATATGTCTGCTAGATTGTGAAGTCTTTGTCAACACAAGTTAAAAAAAGAGTGAATCGATGAAAAAATATTCATCTTTAAAATGATATCTGTGTTTTCATCTAACTGAATATTTTGAATATAGCACTATACTGTGTGTCTATTTAGCTCGGAAACTGTACAGGGTGGGCAAATTTCGATGTATTTGTACGGCAGCTATGTGAAATGTTGCAGATATAGAAAGATGAACCCTCCTCTCTCGATCTTATTTTCAGGGACTAGTTTAGTGGTGCCTAAATCGAATACGGTCCAGCCTGTGCTGGACCGTATTCGATGTTTTAATAAGGTAATCGTTTGAAATATTGTAGATAGAGAAAAATAATCATTTCTCTCTTGAGCTTCGAGAAAACTAATTGGTGAAAACGGTTTTGGAGTTATTCCGAAATTCTGGGTTTTATGTTTTGTGTGAAAACGAGAATCGTCTTTATCCATACTCAACATGATGGGAAACACTTCAAGAATAATCTGCTGTGAAAACAAAACTAAGGCCAGTTTCGCACTGAAATTTGGTATTTCTGCATATATATGAACGGACTACAAGGCACCATAAACTGTTTTGTAGTAGCAGGGTATTCTGGCGGTGAAAGAGGTTACTTTTCACCTCACCTAGTAATGCCTTTTTCAAAAAATTCATATCTATCCACTCTGCACAGTGCAGATATTCACAATTCTATGGTAGAACAGGTGCGTCTGTGTGCCTCAAAGATATTCATTCAATTATTTGTTCACTTCTTAGAACATAGAGTTTTTCGTTGAAAAATTTAATTTTGGACTTAAGGGAAAATATATTTAGACAAAAACTAGTAACTACATATATAATAAATTGAATCCATAAACAAATTATCTCATTAATTTAAAGGCATTTCCATCAGTCAAAATGCGGGAGTAGCAATACCATAAATTCTCATTATGCCCCTAGAGGAAAAAATCTAGGAGAGTCAGATCTGGGGAACGGACTGGTCATTCCACAGGATCCTCAGTTCCTATTCATTGATCACTGAAACTGCAGTCCCACAGTTAGAATACGGTTCGTTTCTGATGTGGCACTTCATCTAAATATCTTTCCACTACATTGTCATCTATAATACGATATTAAATTTCGCTACTAAGGTTGTCGTAAAAATAGTTTATGTACACGACTATCTAATAAAGATCACCACACATTATCACCTTGTTGTTGAATGATGATGAAGATTGACATCCGACCAGCAGAGTTCATTGTGCTCTTTGAGAGAAGATCACCTGTAATATGAATTTCATGGTTTTATATTACGCGTCGATAGAATTTTTTCTACTTTCTTTCTGAAGGTACAGGTGACTGAGATTATTTCCTCGTTGGTTGACATCATGCGGTTAGATTTACCAGAAAAAAATGTGGTTTGAATTAGATGGAGCTTCTTTGAAATTTTTTCTCGAAGTTCGTAGGGGATTCTACGTGAAGGGTTTTATTTCATTGGCCTCCTAGATCTCCAGATTTCACGTCAATGCAAATTTTCCTGCCGGGAGCGGTAGAATCGGAAGTTTGCTGAACTGTTCCCTCCATAACCGACGATATGAAACATAAAATTCGTGAATCATTCCGTAACTTTATTAATTGCCTTGAAAGGCGTGTTTGAGAAAGAGGAATGGACATTTCGAGCATTTAATACATTGTTGGAAGAAAATTAAATGCAAAGCTCATTTTTCATGAATAAATTCCTAACTGAGGTTGTTTTTTATTCTTTTCAGAAGATTACGATGGTTGTTGTTACAAAGGAACCATACGGTGAAACAGAACCTCTGTGCTGGAGTCCGATAAGAAAAGAAGCTGAAGAAGATGATGGTGCCAGTAAAACTCCAACGGTTGAACATGCCTATAGAAATATTACCAGGTAAGCAAATAAACTAGAATCAAAATTGTAGCCTTGTTTCAAAGAAACACACAAACACAACCAAATTTATATGGAATCACTCTGTATTTCATATTATTGATTGTTTTTAACCATGGATCTTTGATTACTTGTGAAGAATGAAGTTTTTTGTTGTAAGAAACCTGGATAGTGTAATAAGAAATGTTGAATTATCACCACATGTTCGGGATATTGTACTCAGTCGTCACTAAGATTTGCAGAGGGGTCGAATAATTGCTCTCGTTGAAGTAGGGGTGACACAGAGGGATATAGCGGCCACCATGGGGGTTACACAAGGGGGTATTTCAAAAACCTACGCCTGATACGTGGAGCTACAATCTCTGCAAAATAGGCTTAGAAGAAGTCGTAGGAAGATCACTTGTTAAGAACAAGACTGCGTTTTGTGCCAAATTACAAGAAGAGACCCTAGTGCGTCGCACCCCAAACTCCGAAAGAATTTCTGGAAGCATCAGGCATCAGTGAATCAGTCGAAATGATGCGTCAAAGACTTCGTTCAAGGAGTTTATACAGCAGAAGGCCCTCAATAGTTCCAGAGCTAACCAGACAACAAAAAATTGATAGACTAATTGGTGTATCGAGCACCAAAATAGGAATATTCAGAATTTGCGAAATGTTCTTTCTTCGGATGAGACCAGAATTGGTTTTCGATCCGATGTTCTCCGGATTCGGGTCTTAAGGGGTCGTGGAAGCGAGCTAGACTCCGAGCAGCAAGACAAATTCCGAAATACAAGGGAGGTAGTGTGATGTTTTGAGGGGGAATTTTGCTGGGTGGAAAAACAGATATTTATTTCGTTTCCTGCGAGTGTAACGGCTAGAAATTACGTGGACCTAGTGCTGAGAAGCCAATAGTAAGACTCTGGCGAGGTGCCCACGGTGAGAATTTCACTTTTACGCAGGCAAACTCACCGGACAGAGGAAATCGCTATTTTGGACTGGCCAGCTTGTTTTCCAGACCTAAATCGTATTGAAGATTCATGGGATGATCTCAAAAGGAATATTAGATCGCGCCAGGATAATCCAAGAACCCCACAACAGCTCATCCAAGCCGCCGAAGAAAAGTGGCAGAATATCATCCCAGAGGAGGTCGAAAACCTTATCCAAAGCATGTTTAGACGGATTCAGGCTTGTATCAGGGTAAGAGGAGGTAATACAAGCTATTGAGGTCGAGAAAAAAACACCTACTCCACGAGGGAACAATTCAAATTTTTTGTTAATAACTTTTACCTAAATTGATGATTTGTGAGCAATATTCTTGTCGTTTGTTTGGCATGATTGTTATTTTGAGAATGAAAAGTAACAATTTTTGACTTGTCAACAATTTTCGTTGGGACACCCGTTAAATTTTTCATTATGGATAATTTGAAAAGTGCTTCAACCTAGGCACTTTTAGTTAAATAAAATCCATATATATATATATATATATATATATATATATATATATATATATATATATATATATATATATATATATATATCTCTTGAGAAAATATGAAATATGAATGACCTAATTTGAGAACTCGAGTTGTTTTCAGTCTTATTAGATATGTCGAATCACATTTTCAACAGTTGCAAAAATATCAATTAATCGATGTAATCCTTTTGAATTTATGCGTTATCCAGTAAATTTGAATAGTATATATTTACAGATGGAATTTGTAGAGGATATGCTTGTTTTAGCTGATAAGATTCATTGAAATGCAACCGTGATGAATAACTCATTATACGGAAATGATTTAGATATAAATCGAGAATGATTGAAACATGTCTCGTCATTTTGAAAATGATTAAAATTTCCCCTATTTAAGGAAATGAAGAAAAACTTCGGTGAGTTTTCATTAGAACTATCGCTTTTTTTCAGTGAGCTGTTCTGTATTTCATTTCGGTTTTCTCGATAAATATATAGGATGGGAACTACTCACAACTTTTGTTATAACTTGTTAGAAAGCACATATCCACATAATGGTTTATTTATTCTTAAATTTTGAAAATAAATGAAGATTAAAGCCTTAATCGCCTTGAGATTACTTCTTGGTAGCGTACTAGTAAAAATGAACATTCAAGCGTCTATGAAAGAAAACTAGAATTTGAAGGCATTTTTTCATTACTTCTATAGATGTGTGGGATCTTTTTTTGTTACAGATATATTATTTGATAGCGTTGTATCATTTATCTTGATCGTATATTTCAGTGTCATTCCAAGGTCGAACTATTCCTATTCCGATTCCAAAATCCCCCAAAATGGAAATATTCTCAGAGATTCTCTTTCTTCCAATCTTATGTATAAAATGAAAAAACTTCATTGAACGGAACCAATGAAAATAACCTGAAAATTTCTCCTTCCATCTCTCAGCCTCTTTTATATTATTGTGATTGGTCATTTCCTTGAACTTCTAACACGTGAGATTCAAAATATCTGAATTAAGTTCGAAATCTAAAAACGACCTTCAAACAATATTCGATATCAAATATTTGAGATTTCAGACAAAAGCTTTTGAATCCTGATATAGGAATACTGAACAATCTCAACAATTTCATTTCAATTCATGGAAAAGATTATATTTTGTCAGAGTGATTCGATTTTGGACTGGATCCTTTCAGAATAAATGAGTAAAGAATTCTAGATCAGAAATGGTTAGATGTTTCAAGTCAATTTTGCGTTAACTGCTAATTATGACATTTCATGGAATTTTTCACATCATGAAGTTATTAAAAGATCGAATCAACCTTGAACACCAATTGGAAGCTTATATTCGGGGTAATTATTCTACCCTGCGCTAAGGAACTACAAGCATAGAATTTGATGTTAACTTCAAGGGACACTCCTAGATCAAATTAGCAGAGATGAATGTGAAAAGTGAGTATAATACTGTTTTAGAACCTTTGAAGAATATGATAGTGCCATATCTTATATTCAACCATTTCTCACTACTAAGCTTTCCACGATTCCAAGATCACCCAACATGGAAAACTTTTCACTGATCCTTTTTCCAATCTAATTCATAAAATAAAAAGTTCAGATTGTTTTTCGACTCAATGAGGATGAAGTATTCCTGAAGCTCGTACTTCAAGATATGAAATTTATAAGTTCTCCTTCAAATGATCTTCAAGATCAAGAACAAGGTCACTTTGTGGTACTAACTTTTGAGCCTCTCTGACCACAAAGCTCAGCTTTTGCAGAGCTTTTCACTTACAAAAATGAACCATTAAAACCTGAAGGTACGCTGTGCAGAGACTTGAATGATGCCAATGTATCGAAGATGTATAAAGACCTGAACAAACAAACATGGTCTTCATGCCGCTCTGCCAGCTCAGGAGGCATCTAAAATTTTTTGGGAAAAATTGCTAGAGATCATTCACAAAACCTGTAATGAAAAATGGACGAAAAGGAGAGCATGCAATTAAAGAGAACCTAAAACAAAGGAAATCATCAACCTCAAAAATCAACTTGATGCCTTAGCAACAATAAACGAAGTAAACAAAGATGCAGCTAGTCGAAATGCTTACAGTTGTCTCAGGGACATGTATAGAACTAAATTAACGGATAATAAAAAGTGAATCAACGCAAAAGAGATGATGGAAGCTGATAAAAGAACAAGAGAAATGTGGAAGATCATAAAGGGTGAAACCAAAACAAATAAGTTAGAACCGATATGAGACTTAGAACCAGATACTCTGAATAAATACTTTGTAGGAATAGGAGCGAGCTCAGCTTACTGTTGCCCAGACACAGGGGTGACCCTCTCAAATAGAGAACTCGATAATCTTGGGAATAGTCACCGAGGAAGAGGTTATCAGGATCACAATAAATTTGAAATCTAAGGACACAAAAGAAACATGTGGAATGTCCACAAGTCTATTGAAAAAGATCATTGCACAAATCGCTGTCCCAATCAGCATCCTTATAACAAAATGCTTTTCTGTAGGTTATCTTTCAGAACAATTGAATAGGGCTAGAGTAGTACGCATACATAAAGGAGGAGATGTGAATGAACCAGGTAATTGTCGGTCAATATCAGTGCTTCCTGCACTATCAAAGATCTTCGAGACGGCTATAAAAAATAGAATGACGTCCTTCTTGCTGCGTAACAATGAGTTTTGCAAGGAGCAGCACGATTTCTTAGAGCGAAGATCCACTTCGTCTGCACTAACTGAGATCCTAGAACGAATAGCTGAGGCCTTCGACAATAACCAGAAGTATAAATTATCCACCTGTGATCTCAGTAAAGCTTACGATAGCATCATTCACCACTCTATGCTTATAAAATTTGAGTTTCTTGGTGTCAGGTGAGTAGCGTTACAGCTTCTGGATAGCTACATAAGTGACAGGTTTCAGCACGTATGTTTCCAGGGTGCAACCTCTCAATGGCGAAGAGTTGGCTGTAGAGTGCCACAAGGATCTATCCTAGGACCTCTTTTATTCATCCTATACGTGAAATAACTCCGGTCAAGTGTAAAGGCCAATGGCTCAATCCTCTACGCCGATGACACCACATTTATAAATATTGGAAGGGACGTAAACGATATTAATTGTCAATCTCAAGAGACACTGAGGCAAGCAAAGTTATGGTTTGACACAAACAAGCTGAAGATGAATGCTGAGAAGACACAGGAACTCATATTTCGAACAAAACCGCAAGGTAATGAACATCTGAAATTCTTAGGAATATTGCTGGAACTAGACTTAGGTTTTGAACGCCACATAAAGAACCTAGCATGTAGGCTGTCAGGGGCTATTTTCGCAGTAAAAAGAATAAAACATGGACCATCTTCAGCAAAAACAGCTTGCTTCGCATATTTCCACAGCCACATAACATTTGGAGTTATATTTTGCGGAAACCATCATGAAAGTGACAGAACTTTTATCTAGCAGAAATATGCAGTGCGCATTCTCAATGGTGCCAGAAATACTGATATCTGTAGAGAGCTTTTCAAGAGAGAAGACATACTAACTCTGCCATCCTTATTTATACTTGCCAGCATACTTTTCATCAAAGGTTCTGAAGCGAAATTACAGAGAAATAATACAAATGATACCTACCTCACTAGAAATGCAGAGCAATACCAATTTCCCTACCACAGAGTGAACGCATCTCAACTAAGCGTAAATTATACTCCCCTCAAAATATTTAATGAGTTTCCTAACAGTTACAAACATGTGAACATTCTCAAGAAAGAAGTCAAAAACATCCTTATGATAAAAGCCTATTACTACCTCACAGAATATTTCAAAGATTATTTTTAGCCAAATTTGTGTGACGTAAATGTCTTTTTAAGACTTTAGTTCGTTTTATATTATATTTTCCATTTATGACTCCCCATGTATTTTTGACGGGTCAAATTTATTGTTCTCATTTCTCACTGAGTACTTTGTAAATGAATGAACAATGAATGAATTGAATTGAATTTTGGACAAGAATCTTTTGAATCTTGATGTCTTCAAACCGATTTCGCATCAATCTCATTCTTATTTATGAAAAATAAAATTAAAAAAACTGGAAGGTTATGTTCAAGGTTATGATTCTCTCACGTACTAAGAGACTAGTAGAATAAAATTCAACATTAACTTCTAGGGTCATTCCAAGGTCAAATTAGCAAAGATGAATGTGAAAAGTGAGTATAATAATACTTAGATGCTCTGAAGAGACCCATTTCACCTTTCTAGCATTTATTCGGTCCATTTTTCATATTTAACCATTTATCAATACTAAGCTTTCCACGATTCCAAGATCATCCAAATGAAAATCTTTTCACAGATTCTCTTCATCCAATCTAAGTTATAAAATAAAAAATTCTAGTGAATGAAACAAGTGTGAGTAACCTTCAAATTGCTCCCTAAGTCAGGTTTTGTGATTGGTAATTTCTCTGAGACTCTAACGCTTGAGAATCAAAAGTTCCTGTTTTCTGACACCAAAGCTGAGCCCGATCTCAAGTGTACTGCGATATCTGAATGAAGTATTCTTGACGCTCGTACTTGAAGATTAGAAATATAAAAGTTGACCTGATCAAGGTCAAGGTCAATTTGAGATTTTAGACAAAAAGCTCGTGAATTTTTATATATGCACTTTGTATTTTCATCAATATCATTTTTATTCATGGAACTTTGTATGTTTCTTAACGGTGATTCAATTTTGGACTGGTTCCTCATATATTAAATGATATTTCCAGTCACTGTGGATGATTCTTCACATGATGAGGTCATCAGTAGGTCCAATTAATCTTGAGAACTTACTGGAAGGTTATGCTCAAGGTCATTATTCTATCCTGCGCTAATCCGTTCAAAATCCCTACGATTTCACACATATCAAACTGACTCTAAAAAGAATTTCATGGTTCCGAAATCATTGTATTGATTAGCTATATGAAACCTTTGGTCGTACACTTTTTTTCGAATTGATTGTCAGAAGTATAAGAAATTAACTGATGAATGTCCAAAATCAAAGTATACTATAACTAGTAGTTTTCACATCTTTTGTAGTACGGAAATCATCCAAGGTTCGATTATTGACGTCAGATTGGTTTCAAATGTTTCGCTTTATCTAAATATAATATTGAAAATTCCGAAGGAGATCTCGATTTATTTTTTCGTCTTAGTACGATTCATGTTTATCGTTTGATTCTGAACATGATCTTTGAAGGCAGATTTTCATACTTCAAGTGAAAGTTGATTCGAAAGAGAAAAATTTTCATTCTAGAACTGAGAAAATGCGGGATTTTCAAGGTCAAGATCAAGGTCAAGATCAAAGTCAAGGTCAAGGTCAAATAGAAAAATATTTTGTTCGGTTACCTCCCGATAATCTGAAATATTTCAGAGTGTTTTAAGATTTACAACTGTCCAACGTTGATAATACTTCACCTTATAATTAATATTTCACAATATTCACCAAGATTAATGCTGATTATTTCTTCCACAGTTCTATGCAAGCCGACCCGTTGGAAATCTCATCACCCAGACTGGCTCTCGACCTTTTATCGACCGCCGTGAAGCTACAAAATATGCCTTTAGTTAAACAATGCATAGAAATTATAGATAAGCAGTTAGATCCGACAATCGTCATTAACGTAATTTCAAGACTATCAGAGTGTTCGTCCCAAAGTAAAGATAATTATGAACCATCCGCGCCACCTATTATCGAAAGCGACAACTCTAAAAATATAGACTGGGTAGAAGACTTAATAAATAATTTAAGGCATAATTGCTTATTGGAAATAGATAAATATGCGGATTATATCTTGAAGGATCCAGAATTTCTCAAGTTGTCCTATAATGACGTCCTGCAAATAACTACGAGGGATACTCTACAAGTTTCGAGTGAAGCTATAATTTATACAACTATAATGAAGTGGGCTTACGCGGAATGTCATAGGAGAACGCTTCAAACACATTTACCAAACATAAAGGCTGTGCTAAGAGATCTTGTGTACGCTCCACGATATGGTTTGATGACGAAAAAGGAATTTCAAGCAAGAAAAATTGACGGAGAAAAAGGACCCACCAGAAGTGGAATACTAGAAGAGAAAGAATGGAGGCGGATACTATTCTACATAAAAGAGAAGACTAAAAATAGACCTGTTGAAGAGTTACCTCTCAGGGGTTCGAAACCACGGAATATAGGTAGTGAAAAACCCAAATTACTCAGTTCGAAAAGTGCCAGAAGAGCGTCCGACTGTACAACTACTGATTTAAATTGTTCTACTACTAGATGTGATAGAGTTTTTCTCAATATTCTCACTTGTTGGTCTGCTGTTTTTGACTGAATTAATGGCTCATTTCATTTTGACTCTATTCGATTACATCACGTTAGAAAGAAATTGATAAGGGAAACGCTGTTGGGCTAGAATGAAAGGAAAACCTTCCTGTAGAGTTTATTTTGAGGAGCTAGATGGCCGTTTTGCTAATTTTTTATGTCTAAAAGACTTCAAAACAGTTCCTTCTCGAAAAAAGCAGAAAGAGAATTAATTCTTTTAAATGGCGGAAATTGAAACAATATCTGTAACCCATTTGCTTCTAGCGTACTAATAGTTCTCAACGGCACTTCTATTTCAAGATGACGTATTTCTATTGCGATAAATCAAAATTCATGACAAATATAACACTATTCAACTACACTGGTCGAATAAGCCCTGATTAAACTAATTGAAGGTAAAGATGAAAGAGAAGAACTGTAAAATTAACATGCTTGATGATGAGTATTCTTCATTTTCATGTTGAAAGTACTGTAAGGACAACAAACAATGATTTTCTCTGCTCATTTGAAAGAATATTATATATTGTTACACTACCACAATTAAGTTTCAATGAATAACTACAGTATTCTAGATTCTGAAGGTAATATTTCTAAAAGAAAATTTGTAATTATTTGGGTTTCCTTACTTCCAGATAAATGTTCAAATACGCTGTACAACAAAATTTGTACATTTTCTTGTCACACGAATGTACTATGGCTACTAAACGATAATATATCAATGAAGAAAATAGACATTGCATAGGTATTTTTGGAGTCATATTACTTCCCAAAGCTTTCTATGCAATTGTAAGCTTATTGACTAAGTGTTTGTAATTTTCCGCTATATGGTTTCCTAGAAAAGATACAAAACATTTCTAGGCAACTTTTTCCTGATCATTCAGCTCGCCTCCAAGTTTGTATCCTTCATTTTTTCTCAACCAACAGATATTCCCTCTCTAGTTTCTGCCTCGCTGAGTTTGGGGATCGTTCAGGTATAAGAATCCACTGCCATCTTTAGGCATAGCTCTTATAAAATTCTTTAAAAGTAAGGTGGAACTCGGACAATTCGTCCCACGTCCGTCCTTTCTTTATCTTTCAGGTGTGGACCATCAGCCCATCATTATTAACCTCTGAATGCATGGACATTCACAATACCCATACCTTCGCCGGACACGAACCGGTAGCCGCACGTGTGCAAAGGGGAAAGTACGTGTTCATTCCACCAGACCACATGCAGTGGTCCAGGCCGAGCTTTATATGCATCGGTGGTAAGAGTATAGCATCAAGGTTCACGTTTGGTCATACTTTCTTTATCTATTGACTTCATCTATCTCTTCTATCTCAGTCGCAATATTTTGTGTAACCAAGATATAGCCCAAGCAACAGAGCAATGGTTTTAAAATCTCCACAAAGTTTCTAAATGTGTTCACTGTATTTAATTTGTTCAGGAAGAATCTTCATTTTTCGTGAGTCTATTTCATAACCGAACCACGAGCAACCGGCACTGAAGGGCATTTGTTTTCTTTGTATAGCAACACTGCTTTGAGGAGACAATGAAAAATCGCCAGTGATTTGGATCATATTCAGAATTTAATAAACTCATCATTATACAACACTAAATCACCAATGGACCGAATCTTTTGAAATAAGACATTTTCTGACCTGGAAAAAGAGAATTCCAGTCGTTTTATCTAGAGCCGAAAACCTCATACTATTTCTTTGACAAATTCAAATCACATATTCAATCGTTCGAATCACTTTGGATCAATAAATGCTGTTCTTTTGAAGTTGACGGTTCATAACTTGAGTCACTCTCTTGGTATACCTTATCGTGTTGATATCAGAATCCCGACTTTCTGTTTGATTTGGAGACTTCGACAGAGACAGTCCGGCACTATGTAGGATTGGTCTGTTGGTCAATGACAAGTACTGGAAAGTGTATTGTGACTTAGTTGTAACACCTTTTGTTTGAATCAAACAAAAATGACAATCACTTACATGATCTCTTGGTTCCGGCCAAAAACTTGGTATACCAAACGGCAAATGTCTAGATTCTTGTTCAGCCCAACCACAAAGGGGTCAAACATACCTTATACAACATACATGTGAAAACCAAAATATTCTGAAAAGCTCTTTTCAATTAACGGGGTTAATTTCCGTCGCTGAGATATGAAAGTTAATTCTCCACACACATAGTAAAAACAGTCTGGGTTATTAGAACACTTTTACAATATAACAAATGTAAACTGAAATGCAACCATTTCACAATCTCAAGTGAGTTATTCAAAACACGTAAATTAGGTCAGAAATGAATATATAGTTGTCACAAAAACTGGATGTGAATGAAACAAAAGAATTCTTATTTTGAAGGAGTTTCCATCAATATAAATGAAAATCATAACAAAGTTCGTGTGACAAGGAGAGTGTTTACCAGTGATATTTTTACCATTTTGTATATTAAACTGGGGCATTATAGAATAAATTCACCATATTATTATCTGTTGAAAAAGTATTGCCAACAGTCGTAGTTGAAATATAGTATTATCCTGGATGAAGAAAATGAATTTATTATCATGGTACACTAAGTCAAAACGCAACTACTTAATCTGAAGGATACACAAATTGATTAATTCAGAAAATTCAATACTCACGACTGATTAATTCCTCGCGTATCATTTTGAATACGTCTCTTCACTGGGATCAATGTTTGACGGCCAAACGTGTGTAAGCTGGTAAGATTATTAATGAAGGACAGTTTTCTCCTCCATTTTGACGAGGTGCACAGTGAAGTCTAAATATCAGTAGTATTTGTACACAACGTGATTTTTTGTACCAGTTATTGTACTATGATTCATCGTTACCATATATATTTATTTATTTGTAACATAGGCTTTATACCTATTTGATTATAATTTTCCTATTTTAAACGCTTATATATTTAATAATTTTGATACTGCCTTTTAGAAAACAATTTCCATTATATATTTGTAACAATTTGAAATAGGCACATATTCATACATAAGATTATTTTCGATAATTTCATAAATTTACTAGAAGTTTGAGGAATATACAGGACGATCGATTAAATACCTTCAGATTCGTCCTGTCTGATTTATTTTGAATATTTTTTTGTTGAAGTAGTCGAATAATTTTTTATCGTATAGAGAATTATGAACTTAGAAATGTTTTATAGAAAATATCGTTATAGATATTATATCCTAGATCAACCTTTCAGTAGCAAAACATTATTATATCTTTATATATTGGTTCATATAAAGGGTGTGGAAACGATAGGGAATGCAAAGCAAATTAATTTCAGGACAAAACGCAAGAACAGGTCGAGTTTTGTTGGGAAAGGTTGTTATAAATAGTATGTCACAACTTGAGGGGGTAAATTTACGTGCAATTAAAAAAAAAAAGTTCGTATAGACATAGGTCCGCAAAAGCCTCGTTACGGAGCTACAGGGTGTTCCGGAAAGTTTTTTCTTCAAAACTCCTGCAGTTATTCAGCCCAAATTAGGAATGCAAGCTATTTTTTACAGCCTCCATCAATACACGTCCTAAATTTCAACTAGAATCTACAAGGTGTTTTCTTTTCCGGAGCCCTGTTTTCTTTTGCCCTTTCAAACTTTTTTGAAGTACGCCCCTGATCAGCGTTCAATCAATTTTCGTCATTTTCGTTCAATTTAGAAACTTTTTTGACGCCTGTAATTTTTTCGTATCTCCAACCGTTTTCGAGTGAAAAATTATTGAATTTGAATTATTTCAATGGTATGTTATTCGCTAATTAAAAAAAATGATAGAAATACTCGATAGGTATGCCCAGAATTTGCTTTTATTTTGATACCTCTTCTTCTGAGACTCATACTTATTCAATATCAAACTAAAAAAAGAATAATTAAAAACTGCTGGAGGTGTGCTCCACCGGCAAGAATACCGCCCTCTGTCCTTCTTCGCATATTATCACGAACTGTTTGAAATATTCCTGGGGTATTATCGTGTCACAAGAAGTTATTATTCGATTTCTCAATTCTTCTACAGTGTTCTCTGGAGTGGTATAAACTAAACTTTCGAGACACCCGCATAAGAAAAAGTCTAAACTATTTAAGTCCAGGGACCTAGGAGGACATGGTTCTGGCCCATCCCGACCTATCTATCGGTTGTTGAAAGTATTATTCAAGAATTCCCTAGATTCTCCACTGAAATGTACTGGTGCCCCGTCATGCATGAACCACATTATGTTTCTCACCAAAAGTGGCACATCCTCGAACAATAAAGGTATCTCTTCCTCAAGAAATCACCGATAATCGGGACCGTTTAGTCTGTTAGGCAAACAAAAAGGCCCAATCAAATAATTTTCAATTATTTCGACCCAGACATTTAGTGAGAATTGTTCTTGACGATGGAATTCTTCAATCAAATGGGGGTTTTCCTCAGCCCAATAATGATTATTGTGAAAATTTGTGAAAGCAGTTCTCGAAAAGTTAGCTTCGTCTGTAGAAATTATTTCACTATCAAAATGGGCATTTTCTCTAAGAACTATCATCATAAATTCAGTCTTGGTGGAAAATCTCGAGGAAGTAGAGTTTGGACGCATTGAATATGAAACGGGTACAATAAAAAGTCGTAGAGAATCCTCCAACCTAGAACATGTGAAATATTCAATTGAATTCCAATTTTTCTTGTAATCACATGAAGATTCAAATCAATACAATTCAAAACTGCTTCCACAATATCTGGAATTCTCATAGTTAGAATTGCACCTTTTAAATGATTATTTGCAGTAAAAGTACCAGTTTCCCTTACCTTCTGTGGATATTTGCAAATGTTCGCCTGTCTGGTGTTACTCGATTTGGAAAGCGCACCTGATATAATCGCCTAGCTTCTGTTGTGTTTCCCTCAGCCAGACCGTACATATAATGGATATCTGCCAATTCGGCCTTAGTGAAATTAGCCATTTTTTCTTACAGCAATAACTTCAAAAATCTTAAAACTAATCGTTAATTCAATAAAAAATTCGAGCAGACACTGGTTCAACTTTAACTGTCAAAATAAATAAATAAATGAAAAAATCAAAGCCTCCTAGTCATTTTTTTAATCAAAAGTGCTTTCAATTCAGCGAATGCATACAATCGTTTAATAATTTTCTGCTCGAGAAAGGTTGGAGATACCAGAAAATTACAGGTGTTAAAAAGTTCCTAAATGGAACGAAGATGGCGAAAATTGATTGTACGCTGATGATGGAAGCTGTAAAAGATAGCTTGCAAATTTTGGGCTGAATATCTCAACAACTTCAGGAGACTTGAAGAAAAAAACAATTTTTTTCCGGAAATTTCAACAACCCGTTGCTCTTAACGAAGCTTTTGCGGACCTATGTTGATAGAACTTTTTTTGATAAAATTGCACGTAGATTTACCCCCTCATTGTGACATACTTTATGTAACACCCTGTATAATAATATAAGTGCATACATAAGTATTTATTTATAACTTCAGACTTTACACCATATTTCGGATAGGCACTGAAAATACAGCTCAAAGTTAATCAAAAATGCGTATGACATATACAAATAATAGACCAATTCAGACCATTCTTGTATGTCGAATTTTTTTATGTTTATAATTTCTAGAGGAAAGCTTTTATGTACTATAGGCGGTCGAATTTTATGTTCCAAACTTCAGGAAATTTTTCCAGTTCTATCGAAAAACCCAATTCAAATTGACTGCTTTCATATTATTTTATTCACTTTAGGGCCAAAATTCCCGTAATTTGAATGAAACATATCGCAAATGGAAATAGCAATTTGACTACTGATGCTGTCAACTTGTTGTCAACTTTTTTTCAGGGGCATCAGTTTGGTTGGAAATATTAGGTTTTGACCCATCGTTTACCAAAACCGCCACCTGCTCACACTCATGAATTTATTCCATCATAAAGAAGTTGGTAATGAAATTGACAAACAAATTGCTCGTAGTGGCTCAAGAAGCCACTAATGGGAAATGAATTTTCTACTTCAAACCCAATACTTTTTGTGTTTTTGGACGTTCTGTCCAGGAATAAACAGTTTTGCAGTTATTTGGTCTATTCGAACTCGTTGTCTTACCCTGTATATATAAATTAATAAATTTATGTATACAACTATAAAGATGTGTGCCTATTTCCTTTTTTCTCTCAAAATTATATAAACAAACGTTGCTATTTTGTGAAGATGAAAAGAAGATTCAAAACAAAGTAATAGGATTGCGTGCTTAGATTGAAATATTTTGTGAATAATCATTTCGAGCCCTGTTGTAGGCTATGAATGTCAACTGTTATTCGTAACTTCAATTCTTATGAATATTGTAAGAATATTGTATTTATAACTAAATTATTTTCGACTTTAGTTTATGTAATCTTCGAATATAGGTGTTTGTATTTTCATGTTATAAATGTTAGACATACCTAAGAAATTGTTAAAGATAGTGATTCTGCTAGCGAAGCAAGGTTAAATATCGATGAATGAATAGAATATATGACAGCCGTTATGAAAAAAGAAAAGAAATTGTTAGATATATTTATAATTGAGTCAATACCGAATATAACATTTGTGCTAACATAAATATAAGAGATAAAGTTACTGATTTGTGTTCGAAAATTATTTACTTCACTAACTTGTTTTCAAACATAAATCAATAATAATAATTTTGAGACATTGGCTGAAAAAGCTATGAAATGTGTTTCGAATTCCACAATATCTGAAAAACAGATGCTGATGGTCTAATAAGTTTAATTGATTTTCTTTTTCATATGAAATTGTTTCATAAACGTATTGAAGGAATGCTTAATTTGGCTTTGTCTCTTCTGTATTATATTTTTTAAGAGAAGTTAAGAAAATCTATAAACGAAACATTTTGTAATATCATTCCACTGTTTCTGGCAGTATAAATCATCATTTAAAGAAAAATTATCTTATCCTGTGATGCTATATTTATCTTTGTTCCATATTTCAGAGTTTAATTGAAAAAATTATTTATAAGATTAAAAGTATATAATGAAATTTTAGCGAAAGAAACTATGATTCATGTAATGAAAACGATTTGGATTTGTTGTGATGTAAAAATATTGTTGGGAGAATTGTTTGTGAAACTATTATTTTGTTTGAATGATTTTATTAACACTTATTCGAATAAGAACAATTTTGAAGAAATGTTCTAAAAATATGTACAATAAATAAATTCAATTGGCTGGAAAATTTAGTTGTTTTTCTCGAGATCTTTGCTAGCATGATAGTTTATGAAAGGGAGACATTTTTCTCAAACAATTCAAGAAGTTTGTGATGTGTTAGTCTTCGATATCGCAAGATTCTGCTTTAGGTGAATCAATTATAGTGGCATCAAGCATCCCAGAGGTTCAATCGAATATGTCTGAAGACAAGTTCTTAGTTTGTACGGAAACTAGGATTCTTCAACAGCTTTTTTGATGGAATAACACCAATTGTTTTGAAGATCTTTGCTCCAGAATTAGCACCTATTTCAAATCATCTGTTTCAGATTTCGTATGACGTTTCCGAAGTATTGGAAAGTTATGGGAGTGCAACCGCTTCCAAACAAAGGGGAGTATTATTTACCCCAAGTTTGTTGCCCATCATGTAACATAAAAAATGAGAATTAGTAAGGTATTCATGAAATTAAGTCATTGTTAGGATACATCAGTGCCACAAACTATCCTTTCATATTCAGATTATACCGAGTTGATTTATATGAAAGCGAAGCTGCATATTTCGGTAAAATATGTGAATTGCTGACATTTAAGCTTTTATGGTATGAGGAGAAACCAAATGACCATGACTTGTGCAGAGTTCTTTTTGGATATCTCAAGTGAGTGTTTTTTCTGTTATTTCACAGGCCCCTAAGGTCAAAATGGCTCTTAGCGGTTACTTCTGATCAACCTCCTGATGATGCCTTTCGCTGATGTTTACCAACTTTGACACACCATCGGCATAGTCGGCTATCTTGGTGGATTCCGCTTCTATGTAGACTCACACATGAACCTCCTCTATCCTCGATTCAGAACCTGTACCATGATTAACATAAGTTGTTATCTATATCTATAATAACTAATAGTATTGCTCCGCTGATTTTCCTAAATTGGCATATAAGAAGCTCAGTAAAATATGAGTTCGAGCAGCCAAGTAGGACTAAGGAAGAGCTATCTCAATATATACAAATGTTTCGAAGAGGGAGTATTCCCGGAAAACCGAAAATAGCAAGGGTGGTGCGGATCCATAAGAAAAACTCAAAATATGAATGTGGAAATTACCGCCCCCTATCAGTTTTGCCGTCAATCTCAAAAGTTTTCGAATCAATAATAAAAAATTGACTATTGAGTTTCATTAACAGTAAATCCATTCTGTGCAAAAACCAACATGTCTTCAGAAAGAACAAGTCTACGATAGCGGCAATGATTGAAATAATTGAGAATATTCTGGGTTCATTCGATGACGAGAGGCGGTACTCACCTGCTTAGACTAGGCAAAGGCTTTAGATTGTATAAATCATTGGACAAGCTAGATTGCTTGGGTTTTAAAGGATCAGTTCATAGTCTTATTCAGTCATATTTGCAGAAGAGACACCAGGTAGTTGACTGGAACAACCAAAGGTCAGGAAGAGAACATGAAATTCGGGGTACCCCAAGGATCCATACTAGGACCTATCTTGTTTATCCTCTATATCAACGACTTACCTGAAAGTATCAAAACTAACCTTCCATTCATTTTTGCGGACGATACAAGCTTGCTGTGCACTGGGAAAGAAAGCACTGAAATTGAAGACAGTTCTTGTGAAGCTGTGGATGAGGCAGATACCAGGTTCCAGGTGAATGAGTTGGTGCTAAATAAAGATAAATCTCAGAGCTTACTTTTAACAACGAAACATACACCTGAGCCCAAGCAATAATGTTTATCAGGGTTCACAATTGATAATTCGCTCTCATGGTCTAGTCATATCATCAATATGAATGTAAAACTCTTCAGCGCTGTTTTCACTACCCGAAGAATAAAACAACTCTAGTGTGTCGTTCAAAGCTGAGTTCTTTGTCGATCCAAACGCCTAGATATTTTATGGCTTCCTCAGGCAGGATTTCATATGTCCCTAGAAAGAATTTCACCTCTTTGAGTTTACGCCTGCCTGATGTAACCACCGCTTCTGTCTTGTGGGGGCCACATTGAGGCCTTTATTAGAAAGCCAGTTTTCTATTTTTTGTATAGCATTGTTTGTCATCTCCATGAGCTCCTCCTCATTTTGAGCTGTTACGTTGTAGGATAGTGACCTGGCTCGTGCGGGTTTTCTCTGGAGACATAAGCACTGCGGTGTGTTGACTAACATAAAAGTTTAACTATGGTAATCAATTCCAGAATAAAGAAAGTTGCAGAATCTAGAAATAAGATCTTCTGAGAAGCTCACTGAGTAGGAAAGAAATGAGAAGAATTGTTGGTCTTTTCACAGAACACAGTCTTCAGCCTCACAACGTGCATAGAATCGCAATTCTATCAGGACAGTCGACTATGCTGATGGTGTGAAAGGGGGGATTGAACAGCAAAACATGCCCTATTTAAATGTCGAACCCTGATATTTAATAGGTTCCACCTTATAGGTTATTATATGGAAGAAAAGCATCAGAAGAGATTCTATAGGCGTCATAAGAAGACTAAACAGATATTTGACTATGCACATATTGGGAAAGGAAAAGCTCAGAGTTATTAACGTCTCGAGTCTGGGGAAATACACCAAAAACTCTTCTACTTTCACTTTCTTCTTCAAACTCATTGAATCCATAAAAGATTTCCAAATATCTTCCGCTTTTTCCTTTCGAGCAGTTCCGAGATCTGGAATACGGATCTGTAGTTTACATGATAATTGAATGAGCGTATTATGTGTTGCCTATCTCGTTATGAAGAAGGCGCAAAATTTATATAAAGCTCCCAAATTTATAATAATGCAGTTTTCAAGTTTGAAACGGTGTTCATTTTTGACAGAGTAGCTAAAACTATAAGCGATAGTTAAATGTATTCGAAATTACATGTAAAAAAAGGATTCTAATGTTGTTACATAAAAAATGTGAGTGCTATAAGTAAACTGAAATCAAAAGGTTTGTAGTTTTTCTGGTGTAATTCAGAAAATGTTTTCAACCAAGTAGGTGATTTGAAGAGCTAGCTCAATCTATAACAGTAAATTCTGATCATTACACAACAAAAAAACGATTCTTTCCCACTGAAGTTCATGAATTTGAAGCTTATCATAGCAGGATATGGCAAAGCTAGTCATACAACTAACATAGACACACCTGAACAAAAGATTTGAAGGTAAGCTTAGATAAGCTCAAATCTCTCGCCTCCATATTTTTTCCTCTAGAAGTATCAGAGTCGTATAAAAATCAATAATTTCACCATTCTACCATTTAAAATTAATAATAGCTAGGAGTTCCGGATCCCACATTCAATAGGCAAATTCTTATGATTATAGATCTTTGGTTCTGCTGTTGAGTTTAGGTTTTTTCACTTTCTGGGCCTCTTCTACGGCATTGGAAAAGAAGGCTTCGATATAGAAAAAGCTCAGAGTTATTTATGTCTCGAGTCTCGGGAAATACACCAAAAACTCTTTTACTTTCACGATGGTGTTTTCTGCTACCTTCAAATTTGTTGTTTCTTCTTCTAACCGATTGAATCCATAAAAGATTTCCTAATATCTTCCGCTATTCTCTTTCGAGTAGTCTCGGAGTCTAGAATACGGATCTGTAGTTTACATAAGGATTGAATGAGCGTATTATGTGTTGCCTGTCTCGTTATGAAGAAGGCGCTAAATTTACATAAAGCTCCCAACTTCATAATAAGTTTTCAAGTTTGAAACAGTGTTTATTTTTGACAAAGTAGCTGAAACTATAAGCGATAGTTCAATGTATTCGAAATTACATCTAGAAAAAGGATTTTAATGTTGTTACATAAAAATGTGAGTGCTATAAGTAAATTGAGATCAAAAAGTAAGTAGTCTTTTGGTGATAATTAAGAAAATGTTGATAATTTAGAAATTATCCAAATACCTTCTCCAAGAGGAAGGAATTTCCGATAAGAAATTTTCTCACAAAACTCTATCGTTCTTATTTACAATCACATCACATCACCCTATAACATCATCAGCAATAACCTGAGACAAGGAGATAAATGAAAAACGTCTGACGACTAAGTGATTATAGATGCCCAATGCTTTGGGATTGTAATACAATAAATTCGTGATGAACATAGTACATTTCATAAAAAATTATTAACAATTTTGGAATTTGATTAGCGAGGTCGTTGATTGGTGAAAATTGTTATACATTCTTCAATTGAATAAAACAATGATGTTCAAATTTTCACTATAGTCGTTTTGGTATGTAGTTAATCTCTAACTTAGTGTTCCATCTCATGATCCGTTGAAATGGATTAACTTAGCTTTGCAGTATAATAATCACATTATATATTCAGAACTTATGAATCTTTCAGAAATATGCTTAGAACGAAATTATTTATTAATGAACTGCTGAGACTTATGTGAGCAACAACGGATGAGTAATGGGTAATCCTTTGAGACCTTTACTGGCAGAAATTTTCATGAATAACATTGAGAAAGTAATTCATAATCATCTGCTGTCGAAACATTTCAGTTACTAGTTCAGATATGTGGATAACATAATCTGTTGCTTTACATGTTAAAAAAGATAATTGGAAAGTAACTTTATATTAAGTTTATTTTGGAAATGTAAACTAAGAATTCCATTAACTTTTTACATTTAACTATAACGAAAATTGAACACTGACCTGATTTTTCTATTTGCCATAAACAATCCCATACTCATTATACCACTACAAATCTTCCGCACATCCACATCCACATAAAATAGCTTCTTATAACAGAGTGATTTATACAGGGTGCTTCAACGAAAACTAAACAGAGGCTTCATCTATCAAGATATTCATTTCTGATCAAACCGCAAAAACATGTCAATTTTTGTTTCCAGGGTACATCTATTTTTGTTATCTAAGGGTGCAACAACTTTGAATAAGGAAGATGATTGATGATATGGGTATCGACTATTTCCTGAAGACTATTGAAAACAAGATTCAGTGAGGAAAGATATGGACGACTATTTCTCTGATATTCAGTGAGGTAAAATGGAATAGATTCATGATGATCAAGGCATCATCAAGTATCATCCTCATCTCGTATTTTAACCTCTGAAGCAGGGGTGACAACCCTTGAAAATTTCAGTATCTCACTCTGTATCTTCTACAGTTTTCAATCAAAAATGGAAACTCGTTCACAGGGATGCAGACAAAGATAATACCTTTCGTTCGAGGTATCACTCGGCCCATCTACCCTCTTCCAAATTTTCTAGGGTGGTCACCCCTGCTCTAGGGGTTGAAATTCGAGATGTGGATGGTACTTGATGGTGACCGCCATTGATCAGCATGGATCTGTTCCATTTTACTTCACTGAAACTGGAATAGTCTCAGGGAAATAGTCTTCCCTATCTTTCAATTGCTTACCCTGGTATCTTTTACAGTTTTCAATTGAAAATGGAAATTCGATGTAGATTTAGACAAAGATACCACCTTTTTTTTGAGTTATCACTCGACCCATCTTCCCTATTCAAAATGTTTAAGGATTGCAACCCCCGCTTAGGGGGTTGATATTTCCGGCAAGTTTTGTACCCCGAAAGATGTCCCTCTTGAAATAAAAATTGATCTGTTTCTGCGTTTTGACCAAAAATGAATATCTTGGTAGATATAGCCTCTGTTTAGTTTTCGTTGAAGCACCCTGTATAATAACCACGTTACCAATGTCAGAAATGATTTCTTGAGACAGTTCAATATTATAGAACAAATAGCGGACATAATTCTGGTATGATCGATAGTATGCTCTCGTAAACAGTTTGACATGTGATCAATGAGGTTTTCAATTATTTTAAAGAGAGCAATCGAAAATATAATATATAAATTATAGTGTTGAACCCAGTCTGAACTTCAAGTAATTATTTTCATCTCTCTTTTCATAATTTGAATATAGCTTTCAGAACGGATAATTTACTAGGCATGTACTCTCTATTCCAAAAGGAACCAAACTGTTTTGAAAAAAGTACTACTAGTGCCATCTATTGTTATATTGTGTCGGTCGATAACTTGGTACTTTGACAGCTGTTGAAAATTTCATTACATTTGTATGTGAACACTTTGCGTCATGTTTTAAACAATGGGCTTCAATTGAGTTTTGTGTTAAACTTGGTAAATCTTTCATCGAAACGCACCAAATGCTTCAAAGGGTATGTGTGTCAGACACAAAAGAATGGTATCATGTAGCAAGTAAGGATAACCCCGCCGATTTAATAAGTAGGGGATTCCTTGTGATGAACTAAACAATTCAAACTTGTGGTGGCACGGACCATCATTCTTAAAGAATGCATCGGAGAACTGTTCATTCATTGATCATATTCCAAGCGATCTGGAAGTTCCAGAAAACGTAAAATAACTTTAGCAGGTGTGCAAGTCGAATGTGTACAGCTTCCGTTCATATCAAAAATATCATCATTTCAAAATTAATTCGAATTATGGCATACTGCCTGAGATTTATAAATGTTAGCAAAAAGCAAACCCCTCGTCCCATAAGTCGATTAATCAAACCCTTAGAATATAAAGAAGCGACAAAAGCTATCATAAAGTTAGTTCAATATACCGCGTTTTCTGATGACCTTCGTCATTTGAAGCAAAAGGGGTACGTTAATCCAAAAGGCATGTTGAAATCATTAGATCCATTCATAGATTCAGATGGCATTATGCGAGTTGGAGGACGTTTGAGACATTCAGAACTGTCCTACGATCGGACTTTTCCTATTTTATTTCCATCTAAGCACCATGTAACCGATTTAATTATTTATGAAACACACGTCTCCAACTTGCATTCTGGCCAGAAGCAACACTATCAGCGATTAGGAAAAATACTGGCCTATAAATGGAAAGAGCAGAGTTAAAACTATTTTACGTAAATGTGTCAGATGCTACCGCGTAAACCCAGGTGTCTTAACCCAAAAGATGGGGGATTTGCCATTATGTCGAACTGAACCTCTGCGGCCATTTTTAAAATGTGGAGTAGATCTAGGTGGTCCTATAGTAATAAAAAGAAACCCAGGGCGCACTACAATCACTCTAAAGTCGTATATAGTATTATTCATATGTTTCAGTACCAAAGCCGTTCATATAGAAATAGTTACCGATTTAACGTCCGAATCTTTTTGAACGCACTGAAAAGATTCATTTCACGACGTGGTAGTGTTTGTAATGATTGTCTATCGCGAACGAATGTGTACGAGTGATTCAGCTTCTATCGACTTTCTTTTATCTGAAAATGTCTTAATACTCCGAAAAAATAGGGTCCTGGACAAAATACTCTCTCCATCGGTTTGTCAATGTTTCCAAATGTTTCTGTTGCATTGTGACCAAGTTTAAAGCAAAACTTGATATCACATCATTGCTCAAAATTGATGCCACTCATATTTTACCACGCGCAAGAAAACAAACGCTACGGACAAACAAATGACCGTAGAGAATTCAAAGTAATACTGGAAGCACCTGACGCTGCTCAAAACATCTCATGCGTTGACTGCTAGGAATTGACATTGCCAGTCTCATTTCTCTAATTGTAAAGCTAAAGTTGAATATCGGGTCGCGTTCAACAACTTTGGAAACACCCTGAATGTTTTCCCAATAGCAACACTCTGTATGTTATTGTCTATATCAGAATTGCTTTCCCAGTCGCGAAATATAAAGATAAGCGTGAACCTGAAAGCATCCCATATAATACCCTGTGGAAATATGAATTCAACTATAACAGTTTCAAATTCCATCTCATATAGATATTTTACTTTCCGGTTCTTGGCACGATCGGGTGTTTCATTTGATTAAAGTTATTTTATAGGGTGCAGTTTACAAAGTGGATTTTTGAGGAGGACGAAAACAGAGCAAACAAAAAGCTGCAAAATAAGCTGGGTAAATATTTGCTTACAGTTTAGGGATATTGTTAAAGAATATGTTTTCCCTTTCTTTGTCTATCGAAGACACACTCTCTCTTCAAACATCGCATTTGTGTAGCGAAATATATTCGTGTTATTCTGTTTTCAATACGGTAAGACAGATACTTTCTTGTTGGGGTTTTCTGGAACAAAAACAAGAAAACGATAATTTACTGTTTCCTGGTTTCCTCCAGAGGTGACCTGAAGATCACAAGTATTTATCATTGTGCAAGCAAATTGTATTTTCAGTTTCTTAAAACGAAATTGAAGTCAGGGTGTGATTCTGAAGCAGCTTTGATCCATAAGTTGATGATCGTCTGTCAAATTTCGAAGGGCATCTGTTTCATTTATCAAACTGACATTATTCAAATGTCAAAATTTTATCCTGTATTCTCCATATTTCTACGTTTAATGTTAGTTCAATAATTATTGGCGATGGTAACCTTTTTTAGGGCTTCACTTACGGTATTACCGGGAGGCTGTGTTAGGTTGTTAGATTAGAGCTTAAGCTTTTTGAAGAACATAAGGCTCTTATTTATGTTTCAGTTCAACAGATTGAACAGTCACCGTTGACGTCCCGATTTCTGTGGAAATTTGGCGAACAGATGTTTCCAGGTTCGCTTTCACACTGAACAAGACATGCACTTTTGTTTTTTCATTAATTTTCCTTTTGAAACTTTTCGGTTCTTAAATGAACCGTATCTGCGTAAATTTTTTTCGAGTTTGGAGAATTTACGGCACTCTGGTTCATCGCGATCTGGAAAGCGTACCCGAAATAGTCGAAATGTTCGAGAACTCTTCGTTTTGATTGAAAATGGGCTGATATCATGTCTGTATTCCTTGATTTTCGTCTTTCATACTTAATTCTCAATTCTCCGTGAAAAAGAATCTAAACGAAACATTAATGGAAGTTAGCGGGTAGGTATCCAACCCTGTCGTAATTCCTCGTTGAAAATTGCGAAGTTTGTCTTACGAATCAACTCGTACTATTTTAAACGAATGTTTGGTCATCATGAAACGCGTTGCCGCTAAACTAGTTACGAAATTGAATTTTCTACCGATTATGAATCGCGTAAAGGTCGCTAAAGTCATGCTAGAACGAGTCAATTCCAATCCCAAATTCATAAAACGTATTGTAACTGATGAAGAGAGATGGTTTCATCAGTTCGGCATGCAAACCAGTCTACAAGCTTCGAAATGACGAATCGAAACAGAAAAAACCACGTCAAAGTCGATCAAAAGTCAAGATAATGTTGACTTGTAGCGTGCTTAGTGGCCGCCACTACGACTGAATAACCTTTGAATTAATACGGTGCAAGTTTAACACAGTGCAAGTCACTTTGATTCTTTGACCATTCATTCCGTGAATAATCCCCTGTACCATCGGCGATTATCGAATAATGGCAACTGAGAGAACACCGGAGTTCATGAATTTCCTTTGAAGACTTCGTCGAAACCACTTGAAATTAATTAATCATAATAATTTGTGAATTGTTCAGTAACCCTTTAAAATAAAAGGGTTTTTCGGAGAGGACAAAACATTCCTATTTTTTTGAAGAGGGGAAAACAAGAGCCACATTTTTTTGGAAGAGGACAAAATACCAGCTATATTTTATTGGAGAGGACAAAACAACAGCCACATTCTTTTTGAAGAGGACAAATTCAACACCTTTATTTTTGAGCAGGACAAAAGTACAGCTTTATTTTTGGAGAGGACAAAATCAACATCTCTATTTTGGGCAAGACGAAGGAGTTCAGTCATTTTCTTGGATAGCCACCAACCTCTGTCATTTTTAAAGGAGATCAATCTTTCTCTTGGATAGCCACCAACCTCCATTATTTTTAGAGGAGATCGAGCTTTTCCTTGGATAGCCACCAACCTGCTGAGATACTCTTCATTTTATGTGCTAGCACATCACTATAAAGATAAGTCTATTTCTTAGATTTTATGAAGCCTAGATATTTATTAAATAGATAATTTCAAATAAATTGTGTTCATCTTATTGGGGAGGAACTGTTAAAGTTGGACGCTTGAATGAAACTAAAATCCACGACTCATCTAAAACGACTGAGCAGGGTAAACCACAAAGTGTGAACCTTTTCTAATTAGAGTCATTATTATTAGTTTACATCCTATTAAAAATTGGATAGGTTACACAATTGGCGCCCAACGTGGGGTGTTCACTGGAGTGGTATAAACTTAACTTTTGAGATATCCCCATAAGAAAAAGTCTGGGGACATAGAAGGCCATAGTTCTGGCCCACCCCGACCTATCCATCGGTTGTTGAATGTATTATTCAAGAATTCCCTAGCTTCTCCACTAAAATGTGCTGGTGCCCCGTCATGCATGAACCACATTATGTTTATCACTAAAAGTGGCACATCCTCGAACAATAAAGCTGACTCCTCCTCAAGAAATTGCCGATAAGCGGGACCGTTTAGTCTGTTAGGCAGAAAATGGCCCAATCAAATAATTTACAATTATTCAGTACCAGACATATACTGAGAATTGTTCTTGTTGATGAGATTCTTTAATCAAATGGGGGTTTTCCTCAGCCCAATAATGATTATTGTGAAAATTTGTGATAGCAGTTCTCGAAAAGTTAGCTTCGTCTGTGAACATTATTTCACTATCAAAACGAGCATTTTCTCTAATTTTATCTTAGAACCATCGGCAGAAATTCAGTGTTGAAGGAAAATCTCGAGGAAGTAAAGTTTGGACGCGTTGAATATGAAACGGATACAATAAGAAGCCATGAAATATTCAACTTATTTCCAATTTTTCTTGTACTCCCATAAGGATTCAAATCAATACAATTCAAAACTGCTTCCTCAATATCTGGAGTTCTCATAGTTTGAGTTGCGCCTTTTAAATGATTATTTGCAGTAAAAGTACCAGTTTCCCTGAACCTTCTATGGATATTTGAGAATGTTCGCCTGTCTGGTTTTACTCGATTCGGAAAGCGCAACTGAGATAATCGCCTAGCTTCTGTTGTGTTTCCGTCAGCCAGACCGTAATGGATATCAGCCAATTCGGCGTTAGTAAAATTAAAAATTTCTTCTTACAGCAATAACTTCAAAAGTCTTAAAACTAATCGTTTTTAATAAACAATTCGAGCAGACTGGTTCAACTTAAGCAACTGTCGAAATAAATAAACAAATGAAAAAAATCAAAGCCCACTAGTCATTTTCCTAGTTAGAAGTGCCATCAATTCACCGAATGCATACAATGGTTTGATAATTTGTTGCTCGAGAATGGTTGGAGATACAAAAAAATTACAAGTGTCGAAATATTGAACGAAGATGACGAAAATTGATTGTACGCTGATCAATGGAGTATAGCAACAAAGTTTGATAGGGCAAAAGATGACATGGCTCCGGAAAAAGAAACACCTTGAAGACTAGATGAAATTTAGGACGTGTAATGATGGAGGCTGTAAAAAATAGCTTGCATTCCAAATTTGGGCTGAATAATAATAATAATAATAATAATAATAATTAATAATAATACTGGTACAAGAAGTTTGATAAGCTCCATGGAGCCCTAGCGAAACAGCTCACGTATGTTCTTCAACATCCAAAGAAAACACCCACTTTCCTAACGCAAGGCTTAACATATATGCTACCTAAGAGCGATAGAACACAGGATCCGTCTCAATATAGGCCAATCACTTGCCTGCCAACACTCTACAAAATACTCACTTCATGCATATCCAATCGAATATACCAACACCTTGACGACAACAATATATTAGCAGAGGAGCAGAAAGGATGCAGAAAGAAACACCACGGGTGCAAGGAACAACTCATCATCGATTCTGTGATAATGAAACAGGCACACGTAGGGCATCGCAATGTTCATTCAGCTTTTCTCGATTATCTGAAAGCATTCGATAGTACCGCCCATTCTTGGCTTGTTGAAGTATTGCAGATATACAAAATTCACCCAGCCCTGGTAGAGTTCTTGAAGACAACAATGACACACTGGCGCACGTCTCTGCAGGTCAACATGAACAATAAATCAATTAAAACCGACGAGATACCCATACGTCGTGGAATTTTTCAAGGAGACTCTTTGAGTCCACTATGGTTCTGTTTGGCAATGAACCCATTGTCCTCAATGCTCAATAGAACTGGATACGGATTTAGGATAAAAGCAGAAAGGAATTATCATACAATCTCCCACCTGCTGTATATGGATGACATCAAATTATATGCTTCGAACAAGAAGCAATTGGATGATTGCTGAAAACTGTCAGTGAGTTCTCGGCAGATGTTCATATGAAATTCAGGATTGAAAAATGTAAGACCCTGAACATTCAAAGAGGGAAAGTCATAGATGGTGAAACACAACTTCCAAACGGTGACATTATACAGTGCATGAGAGATGGCGAAACATACAAATATCTGGGATACCAACAAGCCAGATTGTTAGACCAAAAACAATCAAAGGAGAAGATTCGTTCAGAATACAGTCAGCGCCTGAAGTCTGTGCTGAAATCGATGTTGAACTCGGGGAATCTAGTCAAGGCAATTAACACCTACGCCATTCCAGTGTTGTTTTACTCATTTGGAATAATCAGATGGACTAAGACGGAGCTAGATGATATTCAAAGGCAGACCCGAACGATGCTGACAAAGTACAACAATCATCATCCAAAATCGTCTGTGATACGAACAACTTTGAAGCGGAAAGAAGGAGGACGCGGATTAATAGATGTTGTCAATTTACACACCGAACAAATAAGAAATCTCAGAGAATTCTTCTCAGCAAAAGCTCTCAATTCTGACCTACATAGAGTGGTATCGTTGGCTGATAAGGGATATACACCTCTAAATCTTGCTACCAGAGATGACCTGCTGAATCTACCATTCCTATCAGATACTGAAAAACAAGAGCAATGGTCAAGAAAGGAATTGCATGGACGACATCACCATGAGATTGATCAACCACACATCGACAAAGAAGCCTCCAACAAATGGTTGATGAAAGGAGAATTATTCGCGGAAACAGAGGATTCCTTATGGCCATCCAAGACCAAGTGATCGCTACAAACAACTACAAAAATTTATTATGAAGGACGGAACATTACAAACAGATAGGTGCAGAAAATGCCATATAAGATCGGAGACGATACAGCATATTACGTCCGGATGCGAACAACTGGCCAATACAGACTATCTTCACAGGCATAATCAAGTGTGCAACATTATCCATCAGAAACTTGCACACAAGTACGGACTTCTGAATACATTCCAGCCATATTACAAGTATCAACCGGCGCCCGTATTGGAAAATGACTCTATCAGATTATACTACGATAGGCCTATTATCACTGACAGAATGGTGACGAATAATAGGCCGGACATAGTGGTGTATGATAAGAGAGCCAAGACAGCAATGCTGGTGGATGTCGCCATACCAAATAATAACAACGTGCTGAGTAAGTTCCAGGAGAAAAGTCTAAATACACAGACCTTGCTATTGAGATCAAGCAGATGTGGCACCTCGACAAAATAGATATCGTTCCTGTCATCGTATCCTCGACTGGTTTAATACCCAAAACTTTGCATGATAGCCTTAAGAAATTAGAATTGCATAAGAATGCCTATATAGAAATGCAAAAGCTGTAATTCTTAATACATGTAGGATAGTTAGGAAATTTATGTCAAGTATATTGTAATCGAGCCTATTCCTTTGATTGCTAAATCTGGGAAAGGTAAATTATATCCAGCTACTAGCTGAGATAGTGCATAAGTCCACGATAATAAATAATAATAATAATAATTTATTGATCCTTAAGACATCACAAGTATGTATAGGACAGGTCAATAGAAAAGACATTTAGACATTATCTAAATCAACACATAGAAACTCATTCACAGTATAAAAACATTTTGCTAAAAGTAAATTCTTAACTGCTACCTTAAATCTATTTACACTTAGACCCTGTATATGCCGTGGAAGATGATTGAACAATCTGATACCCTGGTACAGGGCGACATTTCAAATCTAGAAGTTCTGTGTTTAGGGATACATAATGTTTCCTTATTTCTAGTATTGTGGGAATGAAAGTTAGAAAGTTTAGTCATGTTACTTTCATTCTCTTTAATATAAACGAGGCATCTCAAAATGAAAATAGACGCCAATGTGAGGATACCATTCTTCAGGAACAACGGTCTACATGAAGATTGTGGAGCTGTATCGAACATCATTCGCAGAATTCTTTTCTGGATGATGAAAACTCTACCTATGTCTGAGGAATTTCCCGCAGTAAGATATTATAGGACAGGTGACTATATACCAAACTGTAATAAACGTTCACAAGGAACTTAGAGGTAGTGAACTCTTGATTCTATTTAGGGCATAATAGGAACTATTCAGCCTCTTACAAATCGCATCGATATGTGCACTCCACTTCAGATTCCTATCGATGTGAACGCCGAGGAATTTAGTGGTGTCCTTCGAAGAGATGACTGTATCTAAATACCTTATTGTTATGCTACCCTGATCACAAGACGACAGAGTGAAGTGAATGCATTCCGTCTTGTTGACATTGATCATAATAGCATTAAAATGGCACCATTCTACGAAACTCTCCACCAGCAGCTCGCATAACTTTTGAAGCCCTCAAGAGTCTCAGCAGTAATAGCTATGGAAGAGTCATCAGCGAACAGTATCAACCAGATTATTTTGATAATCAATTGCGAATATTAGATTTTCTGTAGAATATTTTTTCAAATTTGGTGGCAGATCGTTGATGAATAACAGAAATAGAAGTGGCCCCAAGACGGAACCCTGGGGTACTCTAATTTACAGTACTGTTCATTTGAGAACGAGTCGTGAACCCTGATTGAGGCAGTTCTGTCCTCCAGATAACTACGAATCCAGTTCAAGAACACGCCTCTGAATCCAAGATTATAACATTTATCCAATATAAACTGGATAGCAAGACTATCAAACGCTTTAGACAAGTCAAAGAACAATCCAGCAACATATTGACCATTATCAAGGCAACGATAGACGAACTCCACGAACTGCAATGCTCCAGTTTGAGTCGAGCGGCCAGTTCTGAAACCATGTTGTGCTCAAAACTGCAGGAGTTTTGAAGAAACAACCATTTTTTTCCGGAAATTTCAACCCTGTAGCTCCGCAACGAAGCTTTTGCGTACGTATGTTTATATGAACTTCTTTTCCTAAAATTGCACGTAGATTTAAGCCTCAAGTTATGACATACCATTCGAAAACTATTCGACATATGGTTTTATTTACCGCTAGATATATGGTTATTACTGATTGAACCTAATATTGTAGGTATGAGGAAACTTTATAATTTTTTGGTTGTGTAAATATCTGTGAGTGCTAAGTTGATAGTTACTTTTAATAGATAAGAGACTGAGTAAATAACGTAACAGAAGATAGAAGAACAGATGAAAAAACCTACCCTGACTAGAAAAAATTAACTATCCCCCATATTTTGCCATTCAGGAAATAAGTTACGTCTTGGAGCACTGAAGAATTCCTTTCTTCGAAAAAATAGGGAATCTTAATTCGAAAAATTATTCAAAATAATTAAAAAAATATTTCATTTTGGTACAGTTATTCCCATTATGTATACAGAATTTTCGTTATACCAACAGATATTTCTCTTCATTAGCGGAAACCCGCATTGATTTAAATGGCAATTGCTGTTTCCAGCTGCACGAAAAAATTTAATCAATAATTCGATTATCCTCGTTATGGTGATTATGAAAGCGAACCTCATCTATTTTCATCAGTGCCTTATCACGAATTTAAATTCATTTGTTCGTTTCATTTAATTGGTTTAATTAACCATATGGCCCATTCTGTTGTTACGTCATAGTATTGAAAGGGATGAACAATGATGCTAATAAAATGAAAGAATATTTCAAATTGTTCTTTGTTCAATTAATATCTATAATCAGGTGTCCGTCGCGAAGCAAACACAATTTGTTTTGCCCAAATTTCAATAAGATTGCCTCTCATTTTCCATTTTTTTCCAATTGAGTTATTAATATATTTGAATGAGACAAAATGGAATAATTTATTGAAAAAATCTATGTTGCCCTATGTCAAGTTTTGATGCGATCGAAAAAAGCGTAGTATGTAGATTGGATAATCACTCCTTTAGCTTCCCACGATCGCCCCTAAAGTGTAGGCTCAGAGAAATGAGGATGAATGGGTGAACTATTCGCAATTTTTATATGATTCACACTAGTCTCGCCCTTCTTTGATACATCAGTAACAGCTAGTCTGTAAGTGTGTTGTGAAGATGCGGTGGAAACAAAATGATTGTGTCAACGTTTCATTCTTTATTTCAATCACGTCTTAGATTGGTGGATGCGGAATAAACTGATTTGAAAACGAAAAGAAAAGCAGCAGATGTACAGGGTGGGTAAACTTCGATGTATTTATACGACAGCTATCTGAAATATTGCTGATAGAGAAAAATGAACCCCACCCCCTTCCGATCTTATTTTCAGGGGCTAGTTTAGTGGTGCCAACATTGTGCAGATATCTCTTTCCGTTCTGGACTTATTCAAAATTTATCGAATGTTTGGAAAATCGTCTTCTGCGGATATCTCGATCATAAGTTACCTAAAAATAAGTTTGACATGCTACAGGCACTATTTTGAGTAAAATACAGTGTTGTGTAATAATTTCTTTTAGCTCAGCGGTTTTCGAGTTATAATGCAAACATGCTTTCTTAAATACGAACCATAGGAAATTTTACCGCTATTGCTTGCAGTAATTTTTTCCTTTTCGAAAATATATGACACTTGTAGTCAGTTATTGCATTCAATACCTTTTTCAGAGAAAAACCTGAAATTGCCACAATTCCATTCATCAGGTGCATGCCAATCAACGATTCATTTTGTTCTATGGCTGAAGACACATATTTTAAAGATCATATCTAAGATCATGGTTATTTCTATGGTTTGATTCGATTTAGACCATAGTAATTAATTGTGGTCTCAGAGTTGGACACTTATGATCCCTGTTTCAGTTTAGGTATTAATGTTTATTGAAAATCGAAATATCTGCTTGTTATTTGTAGTTCCAACTATAACATTTAAGAATTTGTTCACCTGAGACATTGGTTGTTTCAAGATGCAGAATAGAAATCATAACTATGAAAGTTCGATATGATGAAATGTTATATTCTTAGTGGGTATGATTCAGCAGCAACAGCCGAAACATATTTCAATCGGTATCCTGACTAGTTTAAACCCTACAAAATGCGAATCTCACAATTTTTGCAGTTCTGCAATTGGTATCTAGAAAATATCTAAGAGTGCCCAGGCTTTTCTAGAGAAGTCATATGGACAGATGACGTCCTCTTCGCTAGCGATGGGATATTTAATCGCTTTAATGAACATCCTCAACGCCATATCGATGATCAAGGAAGAGAAAGTTTCAATATGTGTTGTTCCGCCCTGTCGTTTCGCCAAATACTTCTGCTCTTTCCTGTAGATCTTTATTCCTGTTCAATACTCTCTAGCCTTTTTCTTGCATTTCACTCACTCACTACTTTCCCTAAGCCACGCTCCTAATTTTCCTCGTTTACTTACTTCTGTACTTCTGCCACATTTACGTTTCATATTTTAAGCAGACTACCTCCTCCCAAACTCTCATTTGACATTATTCTCTCATTTTATTGATCGGAATATTTCTCTAAAACGCTTTTCTCAGATTTTCCCAGGGCTCTCACCATTCACATTCTCCTCTTTCACATTTCTTGCACTTACTCTAGCAATGTGCTATCGCACAGATCTAAACACTTACGTCTCTTTCATACAGCACTTTCTACGCTTGAGCTTTTGTCTCTCGTTTTAATATTTATGCTATCCTTAGATCTTGCCTACCGTCAATTCTTTCATTGATTTTCACGCTCTCCCTCTTTGTTATTCCTGCAAATAAATTCTTCTTGCGCTTCTCATCTTCCTAGATCATTTTCCGCCTTTGTCTTCTGTTCCTTCCTCAAACTTCTCTGAAGAACTGTTCTTCCCTAGTCATTCTCTGTATTTCTTTCCTCGTCAAAGTCTCTCATTACCTGAAATATCTCTCTTACATTGCTTTTGCCTCTACGAACGACTTTTTTCACCAAGAATATGAACCTGTATATTCTTCCGCCCTGTCGTTTCGCCAATTACTTTCGCTCTTTCCTGTAGATCTTTATTCCTGTTCAATACTCTCTAGCCTTTTTCTCACATTTCACTTACTCACTACTTTCACTAGGCCAAGCTCCTAATTTTCCTCATTAACTTACTGACTTCTGCCACATTTACGTTTCATATTTCAAGCAGACTACTTCCTCCCAAACTCTCATTTGGCATCATTCTCTCATTTTATTGAACGGGATATTTCTCTGAAATGCTTTCCTGAGATTTTCCCAAGGCTCTCACCATTCACATTCTCCTCTTGCACATTTCTTGCACTTACTCTAGCAATGTGCTGTCGCACAGATCAAAACACTTACGTCTCTACCATACAGCACTTTCTACGCTTGAGCTTTTGTCTCTCGTTTCAATATTTATGCTATCCTTAGATCTTGCCTACCGTCAATTCATTTTTTGATTTTCACGCTCTCCCTCTTTATTATTCCTGCTAATAAATTATTATTGTGCTTCTCATCTTCCTACATCATTTCCCGCCTTTTCTTCTGTTCCTTCCTCACACTTCTCTGAAGAACTGTTCTTTTCCACTCATTCTCTGTATTTCTTTCCTCTTCAAAGTCTCTCATTACCTGAAATATCTCTTTTACATTCCTTTTGCCTCTACAAACGACTTTTTCCACCGAGAATTTGAACCTGCATATTCTTCCGCCCTGTCGTTTCGTCAAATACTTCCGCTCTTTCCTGTAGTTCTTTATTCCTGTTCAATACTCTCTAGCGTTTTTCTCGCATTTCACTTACTCACTACTTTCACTAGGCCAAGCTCCTAATTTTCCTCGTTTACTTACTTCTGTACTTCTGCCACATTTACCTTTCATATTTTAAGCAGACCACTTCCTCCCAAACTTTCATTTGGCATCGTTCTCTCATTTTATTGATTGGGATATTTCTCTGAAACGTTCCTGAGATTTTCCCAAGGCTCTCACCATTCACATTCTCCTCTTGCACATTTCTAGCACTTACTCTAGCAATGTGCTGTCGCACAGATCTAAAAACTTAAATTCTCTACCATACAGCTCTTTCTACGCTTGAGCTTTTGTCTCTCGTTTTAATATTTATGCTATCCTTAGATCTTGCCTACCGTCAATTCTTCCATTGATTTTCATGCTCTACCTCTTTGTTATTCCTGCTAATGAATTCTTATTGCGCTTCTAATCTTCCTAGATCATTCTTCGCATTTGTCTTCTGTTCCTTCCTCACATTTCTCTGAAGAACTGTTCTTCCATACTACTTCTCTGTATTTCTTCCCTCTTCAAAGTCTCTGCATTATCTAAAATGTTTCTTTGATAGTCGCGTTTTGGCGATTGAAATTTTGATGAAAATTTGAATGGAGCATCGTTATGAAGAAATAATCAACAATAATATCATTGAAAGATTTCTCGATCAACTTCCGTTAGCACAAATATCAAATATTTCTTTTCAACACGATGGTGCCTCTTCCCACCAAACAAGGGCCGTCAATAATCTGTTGAGTTTGAATTCTGGACATAATTGGATAGGGCCTAGAGGTCCTGTGAGATGGCCGCCTCGTTCCCCTGACTTGACGCCACAAGTTTTTTTTTTAAGTGTCATGTTGAGGGTTCACTCTACAAGAGGAACAGTAACAATTGACTGTAAACAAAATTTCAGGGCAATATTCATATTTACAACACTTTTGAATATTTGCGATGAAGAAGTTTCCCCCATTGGTATCTTCAGGGCTTTTTGTTTCTTTCAAGGATTTTCATATGTGATTTTGGTTTTCGTTTGAGAAATATTTAATGTCATAGGTCTCGTTTTTCGAATTATATATTTTTTTATTCGCATAACTTTCTAATCATTCTAATAGAATATTACCAAAGCAACATGCATGGAGTCATATGTTACGTGGATTCTTCGGGTTGGAAAGTTTCGAATTTCAAAAAAAATAATGTGAAGAGTAGAAGTGAGTGTCGAACTCTAGGACCACAGTTAAATACTATGGTCTAAATCGAATCAAACCGTAGAAATAACCATGATCTTTAAAATCTGTGGTTTTCAGTGATAGAAAAATATGAATCGTTGATGGGCATGCACTTAATGAATTGAATTGTGGAAATTTCAAGTTTTCTCTGAAGAAAGGTATTGAATGCAATAATTGTGTACAAGTGTTATATATTTCTGATAAGAAATAGCACTGTATTCTTTTTCTTTATAATTATAATATCATCTATTAAACACAATTGATGTACATATCACATTTAAATGCATGAAAAGGTTTAAACGTCAAACATATTTATTATAATATACCTCATCCCCTTTACATCAAAAACTCATCCAAGGTATATGGTTCACATGGAATGATGTAGCGCTTAATCTCTCTCTAGAAACGCTTACCACCATCTAAATTTCCTATTGTGTAAAAGCCTCGTCAATTGAATTTTCAAAACTCAATAGTATAATAGCAATAATATAAAACTAATTAAGTATTATCCCAATAACATATTGACAATTAATTATTCAAAAGAGACAACTAGAGTGTAGTTTTAAAATTAGAAAGTCTATAAGCAAAAAGATCAATATCATCAACTACCGAATTCTCCTTACTGCTTATTCTCGTGAGAGGGGAATATTGACCATAATTTGTTCGATCAAAGTCGACAGGCAGCAAACTGTTGCGTCTCACAATACGACATGGAATGTTTAAAGAATTCAAATTTTCAATGAAATAAAACTAAAGTATTAAGATTTTCACTATATTCACAAAACTATGACCGGTTTCACCACACTGTGGCTTCATCAGATAGATACAAACTAAAGAACAGAGTTATTCCTTATATATTAGTCTTATTTCCTACTTAATATTACAAAAGGTACAAGAGGTATGTTGGAAAACCCATCAGAGTTGCTTACTTTATGAATTGAAAAGATTGAGTAAAGGAGAAGGATTTAGATCTAATTGGCTATTAAGTAACCTAACTGAATTCTTTTCTTTGTTGATCCCTAAAATTTCCAATAGATTGAGTTTTTGTCTGTTATCTTCATTGTGTAAAATTTTGAAATTATCATTAAAGTTATGGTTTTCTTCGAATAAGTGATTAGAATAATGGGAATCTGATTTATGATAACTAAAACCACGTTTGTGCTCGGATAATCTAATTTTGAAATTTCTGAAAGTTCTACCAATATAATCCGAGCACAAACGTAGTATTAATTATCATAAATCAGATTCCCAGTATTCTAATCACTTACTCGAAGAAAACCATAACTTTAATGATAATTTCAAAATTTTACACAATGAAAATAACAGACAAAAACTCAATCTATTGGAAATTTTGAGATCAACAAAGAAAAGATTTTAGGTAGGTTATTTAATAGCCAATTAGATCTAAATCCTTCTCCTTTATTCAATCTTTTCAATTCATAAAGTAAGCAACTCCGATGGGTTTTCCAACATACCTCTTGTACCTACTGTAATATTATGTAGGAAATAAAACTAATATATAAGAAATAACTCTGTTCATTATTTTGTATTTATCTAGTTTTGTTAATATAGTGAAAATCTAAATACTTTAGTTTTATTTCATTGAAAATATGTATATCGATTTTCATAAAGTAACTACCTCCTTAATCAAATTAAAAAGTTTTAGTATACCAGGACAATTTATATAGGAGTTCATTACCTTGTATGCAAACATTAGATCAAAATAGACTCTACGAGATAGAAGGTGTGGCAAGCCAAAGTGAGTTAAATGATGTTCATAAGTGACTCCATGGAATGCAATTGTACTCTTAAAGCATAATAGCTTCAAGAACTGCCTCTGTACTCGCTTCATTCTACCTATGTGGGTGACAATACAACACAACAATACTCAAGAATTGGACGAACAATAGAGACATAGAGAACCACAAGAGAACGTACACTAGAAAATGATTTAGTCGATCTTGAAACAAAACCAAGTAGCTAGTTTGCTCGAGCAGTTATTGAATCGAGATGAGGGGTGAAAGATAATTTTGTGTCGAAATAAACGGCCAAATCTTTGAAAAGGGGAACAGTTTCAAGAGGAGTCCCATCTAGTGTATATGTAAAATTCAAGGGTTAGAGCTGCCTAGTGAATTCGACGTATTTGCACTTTGCAATGTTTAAAATCAAAAATGAGGAACCTTAACAAATAAAAGGAACAGAATTGAGGTGAGTACCCTGACCAAATTTAGATTAAACATGAAAAGGATCAGAATAGAAGCTATTACTATTACATTAGACTCTGTTCATGGGGTTTTGTCAAAAACAAAATTTATCTCACGTGGAGGGAAGTAGAAAGGAATTGGTTAACCGATCCCAGGATACCATATGAATTCGGTCAGAAGAAGATGCAGATTATTGTTTATTGTTTCGAGAATATTAACAGTTTCAAACACATAAAACAGTATTTACTAAGTACGATAAAAAAAATTAGGTATTAAGTAAATAGGAAAAGAAAATATGAATAATTGAAAAAAAAGTACAAAAGAAGAAACACATCAAGAACAAGCCTTTTAGAATTTTTTTAAACATCGTAAGATCGATGTTATTTGAAAAAATGTCAACAGACTAATTAAATTAATTGCCTATGCGTAGCATTCTCGTTAGGGGCGCGTGCTTGAAATAGTCAGTTCCTTTGAAAGGAATTTAGAACAACTCATGTTTCCGCAAGTGAAAATTAGTAGAGTTCAAGAATAAAATTTCCAGAATAGTTGGTGGACTAACCAATATCTTCTGAATAGTTAGGATGTCATTCATCTTTCTTCTGTCCTCAAGTGGAACCAATTTTTCTTGATTCCACATAGAAGTCAACCCCTTCCGTCACCGTGAAATTACACAAATAATCCAGATATTTTGAAAGTTTATTCTGAATTTTTCAATTCGCGAGATGTAAACTTTATACTGAGGATTCCATATAACGTAGGCAACGTTGAGTTTACTGAATACGTAGGCAGTAAACACTGAGAACAGAACTAGAATTTTTGAATATACGACACTGGTGGAGATTGTACCCCAACATTCTACTTGAAGAGCTGACTATGCAATCAATGTGTTGATCGAAAATCGACTTTGAATTCAGGATGACTCCAAGATCTCGAATTTGTGACACTTTAATTAAAGAATTGTTATCTAGTTGATAAGAAAAGGATTTTGAATTTCGAGTGGACGTGATAGTTTGACATTTTTTCGAATTCAGAAAAGGCTATTGGTTCTGCAATACTGTGAAAGAAGCTCCTCCTGTACAACAAGACAAGCTCCTGATGGTATAATAGATTTTGAGATCGTCAGCGTATAGTAAGAAGTTATATTTTTCAAAAATATATCTTATATTATTTACATATATTGAAACAGGAGGGGACCAAGGTGGGAACCTTGGGGGTCCCCAGATGTATGTCTCCGATCTATGACCACCACCAATAGCAACGTACTCACATAAGAGTCGACCCATCGCAAAAGTGAACCACCCACATCAACCTCCTCGACACGACATGACAAATTCTGTCAAAGGCCTTTTCGATGTCAGTGTTGACGGCATCCACCTGTAAGCCTTCATCCAAGCACTCAAAATATGCTCGACAAATGTCAATAAATTAGTTTCGATTGATAGTTTTTGAAGAATCCATGCTGTTCAGGCATAATTTGAAATTTGACGAGAGAAAAAATATATTTGTTGATCAATGATTCAAACAAATTGGCGAAGATACATAACTTGCTAATTGGCCTGTAATTTTCGACATTGCTTTTGTCTCCACCTTTAAAAATAGGTGTCACATTCCTGCATTTCCAACGATCCGGAAAAACCCCGTCTTTGAGTGATGCATTAAATAAAAGAGAAAGAGGTGTACATCATTCAGGGCAAGACTTTACAAAAAGAGAAGGTATTTCATCAGGTCCAGTTCTTTTTTTTGATCAAGAGCTCTTATTATTTCTCAATCTCTTTTGGAGTTAACGAAATGAATGAAGGAGAAGCAGGGGTTCCGAACCTGGATCAACGCGAGGAGTTGCTGCTACTGTTAGCGGCACAAATATCGAGCGAAAGAAACTAGCGAGCAATTCACAGATTTCCGCCGCACCATTAGCGGTTTCGTTGTTACAGTTATAGTTATCGTCATATATCTTTTTCGATATTTGAAATGAAGTTATTATAATCTGCCAAAATCCGAGCTTTAGTTTCCTTTCTCAAATGTTTGAAATTCAGGAAGTCATCGTAGTTTTGTTAAATTTTCCATTTCTTGTGAATTTTGTTTTTACGATTGATGATTTTTATAGTGTTTCTGAAGAAATATCTAGGAATTTTTCACCCAATGCCTTTTCAGATACATGATCTTCGATAATATTATTGAGTATGACATAGAAGGTGTTCAAATCAGCGTTTATATCACCATTTGCTGATATTTCTGACTAAGGTACATCTGAGATTCTTCGATTAATAGTTATATAATCAGCTTTGTGTAACCTGAGGACCTCCGTATTCTTGCGAGTTTCTCGATCTCTCTTCGGCATATGACACAGTTTGGAAGGATGGTTTAGTTTATAAACTCTTTGAAGGTGTTCAATGTGGAAAAATTGTAAAGTTGATTAAAAATATGTTATCTGAAGACTTCGAGTTTTTATCGGTGAGAAAAGCAGAAGATTTTACACTTTAAATGATGGCCTACCTCAGGGATCTGTTCTTGCACTTCTTCTCTTCAATTTATATATGTCTGACATCCCTGAAACTTCCACTACAAAGTTTATTTATGCTTATGATATTGCTTTGGTTTTTCTATGACTTTGAAACAATTGAGCAAACACTCCCTTCCGATTCAGAAATTCTAAACATTTTCTTCGAAAAATGGCATTTACGTTCAAATCCTTCGAAAACTGAGGTTTCTTGTTTTTATCTGAATAATCATGAGAAGGATAGGCAACTAAGAGTATTCTTTAATCAATCACTATTAACTCATAATTTCACTCCAACATATCTTGGTGTAAAGGTAGATCGTTTTCGACTTTCAAATTTCATATTGATAAATTATGTCCGAAGTTGAAAACAAGAAACAAACTACATAAACTAGCTGGATCTAATGGGGGAGCCGAGGTCTCTACTTTGCGAACTACTGTTTTAGCTTTAGTATATTCAGCAGCAGAATATTGCATACAGGTGTGGTTGAATAGTGCTCATGTCAATAAGAATGATTCTCAGTTGAACTGTTCTATGAGAGTTATAAGTGGATGTATCAGTTCAACTGCTACCCCATGATTGGTTATTTGTAATATAGTTCCTTTCCATATTCGCAGGAAATTAGCTCTTAAATCATTTTGGAATAAGTATCACTCATTTCCAGAAGTTTTTCCGATAATAAACGATCTTCAAATCCACCTAACCTGAGATTGAAATCTAGGAAACCTATTTGGATTGACTTTTTGCGTACACGGGTGAATGCTGTTGATCTTTAGAAAACTAAAAGTAAGTTTTCAATAAAGTTCTCATAGAGGATGCTTCCAAAAGAGTTGCAGGTTTTGATATAAGTAGGAAAAAATGGTGTACATTAAATCGTCTCAGGACAGGACATGGTCGTAGTAATAGTATGTTGTTCGAATGGAATACTGTAGAATGTCCAGCATGTGAATGTGGCGCAGCTGAAGAAACAATAAGACATTTAGTCCTCGATTGTCCTATTTACCATTCAACGAGTGGTTTTCAAGAAATTCATTCCGTTTCAGATAATTTCATTAACTGGGTAGTGAACTTTAAGTTTATTTAGGAGATTAGTTCATTGAAACTTGAGGTTATTATGGGCTACAATGTTTCACATAGCTATTCCAGAAAACCTGCGAATTTGGACCACCCTGTATATTTTTGGTCATTTTGAGGTTGTAGCGCAATCTTCAAAGAAAATGGACATACGACATTCGGAAATTAAGGAAGTGGTATTTTGATAGGTTTTCCTGTTTGATTCAAACTTTTCTCCAAGCGATCTGGGACGAACCGCCACTGGTGTAGACCTACTAGAAAGATAAAATCGAAATTCACGAGAGCATAAGTAATCAAATAATAAATGCAACGGAATATTCACGCAATCATGTTGGCACAACTCCTGAAGGAATAATTAACGTAAAGAACATCGATTTGCATATATATTTCATTGAAATTCTATGAAGATGTTCGAATTATAAAGTTTAAATTGAAAACGGTTGAACGTTTGGTGATGTTAGCTCAAGTTTGAGAAGTTAAAATCCCGTAAAAGTTGATAACGCATTTACTAAATTGAATCGTAAATAAGTTCGAATTCATATTTTACTACTTGATATGCATAGAACATGGATCGCCCATTAGCCAAACTCAAAATAACTCATGGAGTATCTATGAAATCGTAATTTGTGGTTTAATTAAAATGGATACCAAAGTTTTTCGGAAGGATCTTGAAAAGTTCGATTAAGTATAATCTCTCGAACATGACGTTGTAGTAATCGAATTAAGAAATATATAGGGTGAGTCCAGAGCAAACTACCTGGCTTTAGTTTTCTTTTCTTTTATTCTCAACTCCTGGGAGTTGCCTGTCATATCACAGGTGTGGCTCTCAAGATGATTGATTGTGTGTGTTCACTCGCTTCTTGAAGAGGGCCAAATTGTAAGTTGCCGGAAAGATGTTAGATGGAAGCGAATTCCACAGCACACTAGCTCTGTAAATCAAAGAATTTTCATGGAGAGAGGTACGTGGCGTTGCCAGTTGAACCGTAAAATATTGCTCTACATATGGCTACAGTATTACAGACCAGATCGCACCTTTGCTCTACATTAAACAATACACAGTCAGGACGTGAAGTACTGCTGAGCCTTAAAAAAAAACTGAGTTCCAGAAAAGAAAACTGAGTTCCTGAAAAGAAAACTTCTTCTTCTTCTTCTTCACCGTGTAGAAGGCGTAGCGCCTGTTCAGTTCCGGTTTCCCTGCAGCAGTTCTTGTGAAGTTGATTGCCAACTGACCCGCCATCGTTTTGGTGGTCGTCCAACGGGTCTTCTTCCGTGTGGTATGTTGTTATATACGATTTTGGCTATTCTATCTGTGGTCATTCTGTTTACATGCTGGTTCCGTTCTCTTCTTCTTTTTCTTACCCATCTTACAATATCTTCTGTTTCATATTTTTCCCTTATGTCGGTATTTCTTTGTCTGTCATTCAATGTGTAACCGGTTATAGTTCTTAGCGTTTTAATTTCTGTTGTTCTTAGTATCCTCTTTGTTACCGACGTTTCCGCTCTTGTTTCTGCCCCGTATGTCATAATTGGTCGCACACATGTTTTGTAGATTCTGGATTTGCATGGTATGCTGAGGTGTTTATTTCTCCAAATTGGTTGTTTAAGATGTCCCGATACTGCAGCTACTTTGTTCACTTGTCTCCTCACTTCTTCTTCAAGGTATCCTGTGCTTGTTATTTTGCACCCTAAGTATTCGAATGACATGACTTGGTCTATAGTGGCGTTGTCTATTGTTAACTTACAGCGCAGAGGTTCCTTAGCTATGGTCATGCATTTTGTCTTACTTGTTGAGATTTCCATATTGAAATTTTTTGCGCGTTTGCTAAACGCGTATAACATTCTTTGTATGTCGTCTTCTGATTCTGCAATGAGTACGGCGTCATCGGCATAGCATAAGATGTTAATTTTGTAGGTTCCCATGCGGTATCCTAGTCCCAAGTTTTTAACGGTCTCTACAAGTTGGTCCATAACAGTATTAAATAGTAGAGGGCTAAGACTATCACCTTGGCGGATGCCCGAAGTTGTTCCGAAATGCTGCGTTAGGGTGTGGTTTGTTCGTATTTGCGTTGTTGTATTAGTGTTCAGATCTTTTATGAGTCTTATATATTTTTTGGGTACCTCTTTGTTTTCCAGTATCTTGATTACATCCTTCAGTTGGACTCGTTAAGTCTATGAAACAAAGATATGCTGGAGTGTTATATTCAAGAGATTTTTCTACTAATTGCCTTGTTATAAATAGTGCATCGACCGTTGACCGGTTTTTTCGAAAGCCTTGTTGCTCTTCGCTGATTGGCATTGTTGACGTTATGTCATCGGCAAGAATCTTTGTAAGCAGTTTCAAAGAGGTGCTTAATAAGGTTATTCCGCGATAGTTGGCAGGATTTGTTTTGTCTCCTTTTTTAAAGATAGGCAGTGTAATACTTCTTTTCCATTCTTCTGGTATTTTTCCGTGTTGAATTATGATGTTAAACAGTTTTGTGTACTCTTTTCTCATGGCTTCTCCGCCGTATTTGATCATCTCATTTGTTATCTTATCTTCATTTGGAGCTTTCCTATTTTTAAGTTTACTTATTGCCATAGCTACTTGCTCTTTCGTGATTGTTACCGGTTCATTTATAATGTCGTTTTCTAAGTCTTCTTCTGGGGGTTCTTCTTCATATTCTGATTCGGTGTAAAGATTTTTGAAGTATTTTTCCCATGTTTCATTTGTGATTGTTTTCAGTTGTATAGTTTCATTGGTGTCCTTTTTCATACCCCTTAATAATTTCCAAATTCGTTTTTGCGCAAATATAATATATTTGAATTTTTATTTTTGTGATAGTTCGTTGTAGTGATATTTAGTCATTCCAATGTAAATTGATGTTTCAGATTTAAAGGGTCTAAACAGAATGTATTTTCATTTACAATTTTACTATTCTTCTCTCTAGATTGATATATAACATATAATAAGCCCCTCCCCATGCTATTATACCATAACATATTATACAATGAAAGAAAGCATTATAGATTAGTCTGAGTGCTACTTCTTTGTTCATAGTCATCGCAAGCTTATACATAAGATACAATAGATATTTTGTTCTTTATATAATATATTCTATATGCTTATACCATTTTAGATTGAAATCAAAATTTACAGACAACCAATTTTATATGGAATCATACGATATTTTGAATATTACGTCAGGAATTTTGGAAATTTCGAAGGATTGTTAGAATTGATTCTTTTCGGGATATTTCAATTGAAGAAAGAAAAAATAAAGGTTTGTAGGTTTGTTTTAAGAAAGAAACAAATAAAAGAAAATAAGAGACTTTCCGCATGTAGTAAAAAAATTGAAAATTGTTTTCTCACGGAGTAGGTGTTTTTTTCTCGACCTCAGTAGTTTGTATTACCTCCTTTTGCCATGATATAAGCTTCATATTCTGATTCGGTGTAAAGATTTTTGAAGTATTTTTCCCATGTTTCGTTTGTGATTGTTTTCAGTTGTATAGTTTCATTGGTGTCCTTTTTCATACCCCTTAATAATTTCCAAATTCGTTTTTGCGCTCAGTATAAATCCGCTTCCATTTCAGCACTAAATCTCTGCCAGTATTCTTCTTTGTGCTCTCATTGTTGAGCGATTCTACGTTAAATTTTTCAGTTTTTACACATGGTGTTTTCTTTTTTAATTGAGTTATCATCTTCAGTTTCCCTAGAACGAGCTTGTGGTCTGTTTCAATGTTAGCTGATGACAAAACTCTTACATCTAAGATTTGTTGGGGTAGAAACATTCGGTTAGTGATAATGTAATCAATTATGGATTTGTTGTTTCGGTTACTGTAGAAAGTATACTTGTGCTGTTCTTTGTGAGGAAAAAAAGTGTCATAAATTCGCAACTCGTTCTGTGCACAAAATTCCGTCAATATTTCGCCGTTTCTGTTAATTACGTCTTCGTTATATTTTTGTTTTACCCCGTTTACTACTTCGTTACCTACTCTAGCGTTAAGGTCTCCTAATATGATTATCTTTTCTTTAGTTGGTATTTTATCTAGTTGTGATTGAAGACTTTCATAAAAATCTACCGCCGCTTCCTCTGGTTTGCTTATGTCAGGTGCGTATACTGATAGGATATGTAGCGGACGGTCGAACGACATTGTGACTTTCAGGATTCTATCGCTAACATATTCTACGTTTACCATATTTTCTTCGTATTTTTCATGTACTAGTAGTCCTACTCCCGATGTAGCTCTTTGGTCTTTTTCTACTCCAGAGTATACTAAGATGTAATTGTTTAATTTTGATAATCCTCTTCCCTTCTTTTTGGTTTCGGCAAGTGCACATATATCTATTTTGTGTTCGTTCATTTCAGGGATTATTTCGTGGTCTTTGGAGAATAGAGTTTTTATGTTCCAGCAGGCTATTCTTACTTGATGATTCTTCCTGTAGAGTTTATTCCTATTTCGCGTGCGGGTTGTATTCCGTGTCCGTGAAAAGAAAACTGAGTTCCAGAAAAGAAAACTGAGTTTCTGAAAAGAAAACTGAGTTCCTGAAAAGAAAACTGAGCTCCTGAAAAGAAAACTGAGTTCCTGAAAAGAAAACTGAGTTTCTGAAAAGAAAACTGAGTTCAGGCGAGGAAAATTTGGATATGGCTGCACATGGTCATCTAACCTAACCCCGGTATTGTAGAGCGCCGCTGGACATAATTGATTCCATAAGCAACAGCAGTTATGAAAAGTTGGGCACATCGGATTATACGAAGAAATCCGGAGATAGTTTTTTTCTGTCTGCTCTGTCGGACGATGAACTTGTGAATATTATAAAGAATAAACTGAAAAATAAGTGAAGTTCTGGTCATGATGAGATTCCGGTCTGTTTAATAAAAAAAAATGGAAACAGATATTGTTAAGCCTCTAGTTTATCTAATAAACTTAAGTTTTTCTTCAGGAAAATTTCCAACTACCTCAAAATTATTAGAGTGATTCCCATTTTCAAAAAGGATAATTCAGACTCTATGAAGAGCTACAGGCCTGTGGCCGTATTTTCAGTATTTAAAAAAAATTTTTGAATATGCATTTTTGTCTAGGCTCCTGCCGTTTTTATCCAGGTTCAGTATTTTGTAAAGCAAGGCTTTTTGGCGGGAAAATCAACTGATAGCGCTTTGGGGAGTTCTACGACGCGCTGTTGGTAGCGGTAGAGGCGGACGAGTGCCCTGTTGGGATCTTTCTTGATCTCAGCAGAGCGTTTGACTGCATTAATTTGCAAGTTCTCTCCGGGAAGCTTTATGACTGTGGCATACGGGGCGCGTTCCTCTCGATTGGTTGAACTCATTTACGCAGGCAGTATGTTACGGTGGATAGTTTTCATTCTAATAGCAGAAGGAGGGTGTCGTCCGCTTATGCTGAGGTCAAGACAGGCTTGCCGCAGGGATCGGTCCTTGGACCGATTCTGTTTATATTATACGTCAATAATTTAGCTAATGTACTACCCAATACGCATTTTACGGCAAATGCGGACGACATCTCTGCTCTTGTTTCTGATAATTTCATCGAAGCTGTAGAGAGACGGTGCGGTGAGGTCCTATCTAACCTATTTGACTGGTTCTGCTCTCATAATTTATATTTGTATACGGACAAACCTCAGGCTATCCTGTTTCAGATGCCTCAGAAACGTGACTTAGGACCCATTTCTTTGACGGTTGATCATTCTGGCTTAGATGTGACAGATTCCGTGAGATTCCTGGGCATCACTGTCCTGGAAGCCTCATTGCGTAGATTAATGTATGAAACTCAATAAAATTTGCTATCAGTTTCGATCCTTGCGACATATTTTGACCATTAATCAGTTGCAGACTGACATATGGAATAAAGTTTTGGGGAGCTTCTGTTTTGTCTTCGAGAGTCTTCATTTGTCAAAAGAAGATAATTAGAATTATAGCCGGGGTTCCCCCTGGTCACTCATGCAGACAACTTTTTGTTGACCTAGAAATTTTAACTGTGCCGTCGTTATTCATTTTTTGGATGTGTGTCCATGTATATGAGAATTGTCATAATTTTTCCCGAAACTATTCAGTGCACGCCCATGACACCCGAGGCAGGGGCGACTTAATTATCTCTCGTTATCGCCCGAGTGTGACTGGTAGGCCCACTAACTTTCAGGGCCCTAGGATTTTTAACAAATTGCCTTTATCTATTAGGAATTGTACTAGTGTTAAGAGTTTCAAATCTGAGCTGAAGATGTTTTTGACACAAAAGTCTATTCATTGTATCAATGATTTTTTGACTTAGAGTCTAGATTCTTGTGTTTTATTGTCTTGCGTTAATTTTCAATTTTTATGTAATATACCTACTTACCCTACCTGACACATTCCTACAGATTATTGTAATTTCAAGGAAATAAAGAATACATACATACATACATACATACATTGACTGTGCCGCCGAGTAGATGCATATTTGTTTGTTTTTGAGGCAATTCGATGGCTCCGAATGATTAAAAGAGGTTCGCCAACAGTGATTTTTCTAGAAAAAACTGTTGATTGCGTCTTGTTTGCATTAAGTTCGATCGGTTTCAGAATGATAGCTTCTTAAAGTCTAAATTCAGTGACATGATCCGTTGGTATCTCTGTCGTTTCGATTCCTCAGCAGTTATGGGATGCTGACTAAAAAATGTGAAGTCCAAAGTACAGTCGTCCGCGAACCCAATACTTTCGGTGGAGTGCAGCAGATCATGAATCTGCAGCTAAAGAAGAGTTGGCGAGAGTATGAAGCCCTAAAGTACTCCCATATTAACTATCAGTCGCTACGCCATCAACTACCACTTCAATCGATCTATTAAAGAGAAAGCTACTAATCCAAACACACAATTTTTCAGGAACTCGATATTTGATTAGTTCATTCATCAAGGAACAAACCCTACCGAAGGCCTTTGATGTATTAAGGGCAATGGTTCTAGGTTCGCCATGCTTTTTGATTGTTGATGTTGTGCGAAACGTATGCAAGGAGATCACCAGTTGATCATTGTCTACGGAAACCGCATTGTATCCTGATGATACTCTGAGACTATTTTTTGAGCTCATTGTTTATCATTATTTCCATGACCCCCCCAAAGAGATCCGATTTTTTCTATCAGAAGGCGGCATGTCCTGCAAAAAATGTTGATAACTATATTTGCCATAGAGCAGTTTTCCAGGAACGCACATATTCAGCTTCAGTTTCATATGTCGGATTTGTCTTCCAGTTCCTATAAGCGGTAGTCAACTGCTGTAGCTTTTTGACAGTTTTTAGAGAAACAAGGCTTTTTTTCTTCGAAGAGTGTGGCATGTTGAGGTCCATGCCTACAAGATAACTTCGGTGAAAAATCCAGTGTAGGCAATGATATCAGGATCTGTAGAACAGACAGATCCACCCAGCTAGCTCGGTTGTAGAGCCGTACCTTTCGGAAGGCATTGAATTTACTTATTGCGGCAATACGAAGTTACCATTGGTAGAAACAAAGTTGAGGTCGGAGTTGCCTAAGTGTTACCGCGATCACTATACTTCCTAACTTTAGATCGCTCTAGTCCCCTTAGACTGTGCTGTTGCCGTGTTCACTACGCATTCTAACGATAGAGAGACCCTCATACCAAGCTGAGCACAGAACGTACTATGTATCTACCTGGCCCGGCGGTTTGAATATCCGTGCATTTCGTGAGACTCGTTCTTTTTTCTTTCGCTGATCTCATCCAGGTCACAACGTCTCTGTACATCGTCCGCAGCACGCGTTGCGACGAGTCGACTCTACAGACAACCCAAGTCGTAAGCTATATCACTAAACCGCTGTTGTCCACCAACGAACCTCGTGTTTTATTTAATTTTACATTCATGTTTACAACGAACGTTTGTGTGAACCATTGACATTTTTTTCGCGTGTGTGACTCTATTCCTGTTGCAAGTGGAGTTCAAAGTGTGCATTAGGGCATGGTTTTTTCGTTGAGAAAAAGAAACCATCACCGATTGTGTTAGGTGATAAATAGAAGCCAATGAAAGGATTCCGCTACTTCTGCACTCGAAGTGAAGTCAACGTACATGGTAGGATCAACGCCAGTAATAAAAGCGAAGAACGTGAATGATATCTGGCTAATTCCCGACCACCGCAACAGCCGTTAGGGAATCATCCGGTTCTTGGACCAAAGATAACACCAAGTAACCAGCACTCCAATGCATCATAAACATTTTTACGTTACGTTTACAACAATTTTTCTGTGTGAATCATCGACATTTTTCGTCGTGTGTGTGACCCCATCCCGGTAGCAAAAGGGTGTTGAGACCTGTCAACGGAAATTATCTGAATCGGAAATAAAGACGAGATTGACAGTATTAAAAAAAGGGGCAATATTGTCAGAAATTCTTGTCGACTCATCGATAAGTTGCGCCAAGATGTGGCTTATAGCAAAGGCTGGTCTTTCTTCGTCGGTTTTATCTGAGTGTTGAATCCAGTTGATGTTCTGGACATTGAAGTCCATAGTGTATACCGAAGGCTTGAGTGTAATTCCTAGCCATTGAAATAGAAGTAGGTGATATTTGTTGTTTGCTTTATTTGAGTTTCCGTTAGAGCTAGGACATGAGATTGCGTATTTTGTGAGTGCTGGGGTACTGCTTTCACATTCGTGTGTATCCTACTCCTATTATGTTGCAAAACTCATAAACAAATTGGCTTCTCTCATCGGGGAGCTCCATGCGTCCGCCAGGGGATCGTTGTTAGTTGTATTGCTATCATGGGCCCTCCGAGCTAATTCTTTCAAGAGATCCGTCTGGAGAACGAGCTCATCTCCATATAATCTTGTCCCAAGAGAGCTCATCATGTCATATCAGAAAAACCCTCCTAACTCTGGAGACCGGACCATCTCACAAGCATCTGAAACAGAGTCTCAAGTGGACCAATTAACGTAGCTCATAGCATGATTTGGTGGTATTACATTGGGCGACAGGAGTAGGATTCTCTCTACCTTCCACGGATAAAGAAAGCGATCTTTGGGTAACTTCTCGAATCCACATGAATAAATTCACATAGTTGGATTGGGTGTCAGGGTACAGGCTGTTCAATTCAGACTCTTCTCGAAATTCAATGCTTAGTGGAATTTCGCAAAATAAATTCTTCAATAGTCGAGGACTAGCCCACAAATTTTCCTGGAAAGATAATTAGTTCGATAAAGATCGCTGGATTCATTGAATCAATGTAGTGGAAGTCCGAATTCTGCGATATTGAACTAGTCATTAGAGGAGCCAGCTCCTGGCACCATCTAATCGATGACCCCTGTTGGTCGCTGACGGCTCCAAAACTACGCAGGGAGTAGAAGCTGGTGTATACGATCGAAGAATCACCAAGGAACAATGCATTTATCAGAGTAGGCTTGCGACTTATTTTTGAGCTGAAATGTTTGCCATTGATCACTGTGATAATCTTCTGCATCACATGAATTAACACGAAGGTCAATAAAACTAAAGGATAGCTAAGATGCCTTGAAGGCATTGGCATTCGACAACTTCTTATCAGCTATGGTGCAGAAATGCTGTTCAACCCCTTCATGAATTGGGGGTTGCAACAGGCTTCTTGTGATTAGCGCCTCAGGCCACCTAGACATGAAAGGTAATGAGAAGGTGGACCTATTGGTCGCCCGAGAGATTGCTTTGGGACTCGCCGATACTCAGTATCAATAACCAGTGGATTAATCTTAAGGTACGAGTACTTGTTGAGCTTCACTGGACTCAGCCGCTTGCTGCTTGCTATCAGTGGACAGTCATCTTTCAAGGTTTTGTTTCAAATTGGCACTGTCGAGTTGATCGAGAACCTCTGTCGCAGAATATGCGAGGAGGATGAGGAACCAATAGAACATGTCTCGTGACCTAGGTGGGGATAGAAACTTGAAGCGCATAAACCAAAAAAGAAGGAGTGGTAGAGTTGCCAGGCACGAAGTGGCGCAGTTGTAACTCGAGTCCAGTAAATCTGATCTAGTCGCAACAGGTGTTAACCTAGTAATTTAACAAACAAATTAAAGGAAAAATCGACCTTCTTCATTCAGAATGAAGGAATTGCTGAATCAATTCGAGTACCCATAAATTCAGCTCACATTCAGAACCTCCTATCTGGTATGGTTGACATTTAATACGATTTGCTGATTCGAGTAGAGAAAGAAAATAATTGAATTAAATTAAACGTTTTTTTTTCGTTGAATATCTGATGAAGCTTCATTTGCATTCTGTCACATAAGATACTCAAGGAAACCGAATTGGTACATTAAGACAAAATTATTACCGAAGAACTGAGGAGGTTATTAGCTCAATCGCCTGAGGTTGTCCCGTTTTCTAACTTATCTGATGAAATAAATCAGGTAACTAATCGTAGCTTATATATTCCAACTGAAAGAAGAATTCCATTCGGGAGCGAGGAATTGGACTAAAACTCAAAGTGGAATATCTTGCCGAGTTCGGATCGTATCTGATATATTACTGGTATGTAATAAATTGTATGAGCGAAATTCATGATTCAAACAGCAATGAATTAATTACCATTGAGTACAGATGCACATGAACTGTATTTTTTTCATGCATCTACTAGGTGTCCAAAACTAAGACAGCAATCTTCCTGGAACATAGAATTCGTCAAAATAATGCCCCTACTCGATATAACAATTTTCCTAATATCTATTTCTGCTTAGATACGAGGGATGTGTTTGAAGTTTTGCATATAGAGTTAGAATGGAAAAATTGAGAGCTTTTAGAGACTTTATTGTTTTTCGAAGTATTACCCGCGAAGATTACTTTTTGCTCGTTCGAAGCAATTCTGAAGCAGTTAGTTATTCCAATCATACATTCAGATATATATATATATATATATATATATATATATATATATATATATATATATATATATATATATATATATATATATATATATTCTTTTTAAAAGAGAGGATTTACAAAATTTGAATAATTGTATTTACAATAAATGCTTCTATCTATAATTTTGATGTGTCAGAAAAACACAAGTGTGAGCTCAGGAAATGTAACAGAGAAACCATTTTATCTTGTATATGATTCAATAAACTAGTGAAAGAACTCGTTTCCCTGTCGCTATTGCACTATCAATAGCATGTCTGTTTATGTTGTGTTAGTGTCGTGTGTACATAAAGAGTACCAAAGATTTTTCTGCTTAGCCGCTTCATTCTCTCTTGCATTCCCTGATTTCCAAACGAAGACAAAGGTGAAAGGAAGGGAGTTTGGGACAGGAATCTGTAACAATGGAAAAAGAAGAAAACCAGCAGAAAAAAAATGTTTCAACAATCATAATTCTTATGTCTGAACAAATCTAAGAAAAGATTTTACATAGCAAGCAAGGTCATAGAAAGGAGTAAGGAGATAATAAAAAAATACATAACCTGCGATATTTCCTCAAATTCCGTCTCTGTTTGACCGAGAGAGCCCCGATTGCCAAGTTTAGTCTTCCAAGTGTTGCCGATTATGATCTATAGATGTTTTGGAATTATTATGGACCCAATAATTAGGTTTGACATCGCCCATATATTATTTCCTCATGGAACTTGTTTAATTTAAAGAAAAATTTGCGAAAAAATGTTCTACCAGAAGTTATGGATATTATCTATACCTGTGGCCTTTCAATTTATTTTTATTATTATAATTATTATCACAATATTCGTACTTTCGTGAAAACAACAGATATTTTTGTCTCTTTTTCATCCCAAATATCGTGTTTTTGATTATTTTGATCAAATATAGGGTTTTTGTTTTGCAGAACTTATTTTTCCGAGCTCAGCGTTGTGTAGTTGCGAATAGATGAAATTCTCAGAAATATTCAATAGTGAACAAAAAAGTTACTATTGTTAGAGATCTAGAAAATATAACATGTAAAATGAATTCAAGGAGTGTAAGGTTGAAAACATTCAGTTATCCTGACAATGCAAGCATGAATATTCTGTATTTGAAAATTAAATTTGCTTTCACCTGATTAACATCTTAAAGATCATGAAGTTTTTTTTTTATTTTGATATGTGAACATTTCGTTAAGGTATCAATTCATTTTTTATTTTCCTTCAGTTGGCACCTACGTCGTGATCAATTCGGCGATTACAGATTGATAGACGGAGCTGTGTTCGGTTATTGTTCAATGATTTATGTGTAGTGTTCCATAGCGATAAGAATGTGGCGTTTGAAAATTCAATAATGTCGAACATATTCGGCATGAAACATGTGTTTTCTTTAATTAAAATATTATTTTCGAATATATAATGCTGGCTATTGAACGAAAATGATTAAAATTTCTATATTCACTTGTATGAAGCACAAAACAGCAGTTTAATTGAAAACGGCTCCATAATTACACCGTTAATGGCCACACAATATGGATGAATGTATCTTCATTTCCCTCAAGCCATGGAATGCATAATCAAACATATTTCCTCATCATTGAAACTGAAGCTGAATACTTTTGAGCATTAATAATGATTTAACGCAGTACATAACAAAATACTGTTTTACATGCCGTTTTTTTCAGAAACCTATTAAAGTTACCATATCACGTTTGAATTTTTTATAGCCTTTGGGTACTGTTAACTCATACAAAAGTTTCTTTAAACAGATAAAAGCTCAAGTTATATTCCTGATATTCCACTATAAAATATTAGAAAGAAAATATCGTGCACATTTTAGATACATCTGTTTTTCTGCCAGTTGAATCCAACTATGAGTACTTTTAGTATACACGCTGCTCTGCCTGTACAAGATTTCCTGATGCAACAGATGAGCCAGTTGGAAAGTTTTTTCCGTCAGTACCTTAATCTCTTTGAATCGTTCGTTTTTGCGAAGGTGCACTTTGTGTTACAAATTTTTATGTGCTTTTTTGGAGGGTCCAAAAAAAATATTAAAATAAAAGTTGAGAAATTAAATAGGATAAGGTATAAATACAGAAGAAATATTATTAGTATATCATCCAGTTACTGCCGATTCCTATGTTGCGAGAACATGTCAGGCGGTAGTTTCTTGTTTTTTCCTGTTCAGACATGAATAACGCCTGGAGCGCTATAAATGCGATGCATCGCCACAGGCGTTTTTAAATCAGTTAGTTCACTGGACCGTACAACAAGTGAATAAAAACAAGTAATCCTATTATTTTTTTACATATAGAGCTATTTTTATTTTGTCAAGTGTGGTGTTGTGTTGTTTTTTTTTTAAATTAAGTGCCGAATACCTGCTGACTGCAATTTCAACGTCTTGATTTTTCATAAAATGATAAGTGTTCCCTACTTTATACTATCAACATTAACCCTTTATAAGATACTGGTTATAATTAATTTTTTTTGGCCAAATATCTTTTTATTAATTGAAATGTCATGTACGAGTTCAAAAAAGTAACTGGTTTTATCCATAACTCGCTTAGTTTTTATGCTATTGATCTGTTTAAAAACCATTTTGTGGGTTTTTTAAGGGCTGTAAGATCAAATTAGTTTAATATCTTTTTTGCCCTTATTTTTGAAAGGATTCAAGCTGAAAGGGTTCGAAAAAATTGCATTTTACTCAAATATGCAAACTTTAATCGGCCATACCTTACCTAATAATAATCTGCCCTATATAAAATTAAAAACTATTGGCTACTTAGTTAATTTTTCAAGAATATTTCCTACCCTACCCACATGGTGCTAATTATTGTGGTTACTTTAGAAGTTAGTTCCTAACTCCCATGTGTATGAATCATTGATTTGTTTTTTCAGGATAAAAGAAAGAGACCTTCTGGTGCAAAGTTTCGCGAGCAAAATAACTGAGACTACAAGAAAGGGGAAAATGGTTGGATCTTTAAAGCATTTCTTGCAAAACAATCGAGATACCATGAAGACTATCGATGTTGGTGCGACCAAATCGTCCGAATCTCAAGATTCTAAATCCGTTATATCAATAATTGTGAGTGGACCATCTGAAATTTCAACAGTAACATTAGGTCCTGCAACAAGTGACAGCGGTTGTAGATGAAGCGATGACACCATCCTCGTCTACAGCACGTGAACAATCCACTACAGGTAATTCACCTTGTGTAAAAAGTTCGGTAATGTCAGCTACCGAAATACCTGCTGCAAGTGACACTTTCGATGAAGGCTGTAATGAGGCTAGTATCGATATAATTCCGTCCGACTCCGGTTTGTGGCCCGAACGAATCACCAATGAGATGGCTAGAATATTGGTTAAACGTGGTCCGCCCTTTACAGACATCAGTTTTAGCTTTCCTAGTAATAAAGATGAGAGAAATCTAGCAAATGGAGAAAAAGTCGAAAGGGCTTGGATCTTTTACTCTATTTCTGAAGATTCTGTATTTTGTTGTAAGTTGTTTTGTGAATGTAAAACTCCTAAAGCTTTTTGAGATACAAATGGAGCATCTGATAGGCAACACTTGTCTTTGCTAATTAAGAGACACGAAACGTCAATTTTACACAACAGTTATATAAACAGTTGGGTAAATTTAAAAAAATATTGGAGACATCTATGACTTTTGATGCTCATCATCTGCGGATTCTAGAAACGGAAAAAAAATGTTGGCGAGACGTGTTGGAAAGAATTATTGCGATTGTTAAGTGTTTATCTACACAATGCTTGGCATTTCAAGGTTCTTCTCAATTGCTTCTCGAACATGATAATGGAAATTTTCTAAAATCTGTTGAGATGATGCCTCTTTTGATTCAGTGATGAGACAGCACGTTAGCCGAGTGTATAACTCCCAAAAAAAATCTGTTAAAATGACTCATTATTTGGGCGTGCAAATACAGAATGAAATATTTGAATTATTGTGGTCCAAAGTAAGAAATAATATTTTAGAAATGGTTCGCAGTTCAAAATATTTTTCAATAATATTAGATTGTACACCAGACACTAGTCATACTGAGCAAATAAGTCTTGTTCTGAGTTGTCCTTAACATTACTTCAAAAAAGGTTGAAGTTAAGGAAAGTTTTATTGGGTTTAATCCAATACTTGACAATACAAGGTTATGATAATGGGACAAATATGAAGGGAGACATGTTGGGCTTCAAAAACGCATTCTTGATGTCAATCCAAAAGCCTTTTTTGTACCTTGTTCGGCTCATACTTTGAACTTAACAGTAAATGACGCTTCTAAGGTGTCAGGTGCTACAATAAACTTTCTTAATCTTGTGCAAGAGCTAGATGATTTTTTTCGTCATCCACAAAAAGGTGGTAGGTTTTGAGAAAAAAATGTCCCTGGGTTAAGTTTAAAGCCTGTAAGTGAGACAAGATGGTCCAGCAGAATTGATGCAATAAAGCCCCTTAAAGTTTATTTAATTAAGGTTTGCGAGATTCTTGTAGAAGTGGCCGAAGATAATTCCTTTCACATTGATGCAAGACATAAAGCGAGTTCCCTGTTAACGTTTCTACAAAATTTTCAATGTATTTGTGGAATTATTATTTTGACATTTTATTTCATATAAATAGTGTCAGCAAACAAATGCAAAGTGCTACAATAAATATTTAAGTATGCCAAACCTACCTAGAAAATTTAGTTGATCACTTCCAGCAATATAGATCTGACCAATCATTTTAAGAAATTCTTGTGCAAGCGATAGAACTAGCATCCTCTCTCTAAATTGAAGAAGACTTTCCACCATTACCAACGGTTAGGAGGAAATTTAAACCAAAACTGATCGACTATGAACACCGAGATGAGACTCATGATCCTTTAAAATTAGTTTTTTCTTAAAAATTATAGATCAAACTATAAGCTCTCTAAAAAACCGATTTGACTTATTCAAAGAGTTTGATAATATTTCTGGATTTTCTAGCGACATATTCAAATTAAGTGACAGCGATCTTTTAAAACATTTTTCTATTCTTGAAGAGCGACTGCCAGATCAGGATAATAGGGATATAGAGTCCAATGATCTGTTGAAATTGAAAGCGTTGAAATTGTTTTCATTACCTAATGATACTGGCCCCTCAAGTATTTTACAATATATATTTGAAAACAATTCAATCTCCACCTTTCCAAACGTAAGCATTTCACTGAGAATTCTTTTGACATTGCCTGTATCTGTATCTTCTGTAGAGCGATCTTTTTCAAAGTTAAAAGTCATTAAAAATTATTCAAGATCGACAATGATACAAGAAAGATTGTCTGGGCTAACAATATTAGCAATTGAACAAGAAATTTTTGACGGTATAAATTTTAGCGATATAGTTAATGAATTTGCAAAATCTCGGCAAATATCGCTTCTACAATAGCTATCTTTTATTTTTTTATTGCACCTAGACCTAGCTATCATTTTTGATTTCAAAACGAAGTTTTGTAAAATAAAATAATAAATAAAATAAAATATCTGTATATTTTTCAAAATATCTAAGTATAAGTAGAAATATATATATATATATATATATATATATATATATATATATATATATATATATATATATATATATATATATATATATATATATATATATATATATATATATATATATATATATATATATATATATATATATATATATATATATAGATATATGTAGACATTAGGCAATATTTCTGTTATTTGTTCCTAAAAAATATGATTTTTGGTTTTAGGTTATTTTCTAGTATTTATAAACAACGAGTCAACGTGTCTGTATCCCATTACTTAAGTAAATGTTTTAAAATGGGTGTGAACAAGAATTTATTTGGTTATGATTTTGCTCTGTTTGTTTCATTTTGATATTTTAGTCTACAAATAAATATGACTTCTAAAGTTCAGCCTTTTGCTTTACTTCAAGCACCTACTTACTTACCTTCTACCTTCAAAAAAAAAAATAGAAAACATGATCCAAAATGCCTCAAGAGGGGCCAAAATCCTTTTTGCCACACATGCTCCAGTAGCCCTCACGGGGGCCCTGACGGCAGGATTGAAATGGATGGTTTGTTGCCAAAAGCGTTCGGTGAATTTAAGCAGCTTACAATATATTCCCACATCCTGATTTTATTATGGTTTGTCTCTAGTGAGAAGCAATTTGGCCTTGGGAAATGACGTCGATGGTTCATTCACATGGAACCAACGTTTTATACCTGTTAATCAAAATTTGAAAATTTTGATTAGAGTATTTGTACTTAACTAGTCTGTTTCAGGTTCAGATACCGGGCCCAAATTTATTTAGTCATAATTTTGTATTTTTCCAGCATTGCGGCTGATTTCTTTATTACCTTAGTACCTAACCTCTGATTGCAGAAAATTATATTGATTTTTTTGATTTCATACACGGCGTTCTTTATTCAGAAATAAATAGTTGTTATGGTTATTGAAGAACAATGGTTAAAATGAAATTTCTTTATGATAGAGCTTTGCATTTTGCTGAATACTCTGAAGTTCTGATTTATTTTGAGAATATATTCAGTTTTCAGAACACCTTATTTATAGAAATCAGTTGGAAACATCCAGACAACATTTTTGTTGAAGACCAGTTTTATTACTCTCTTCAGTTGTTTGATAAACGTGTATTATAACCGATTATGATGACATCTAGACAATCCATTTGTTAATCTAAGAGGTACAGATTGAATTCAAATTCATATGTAGATCAATTTTCCCACATTTTGATATTTCGTGGTTCATTCATCCAATTTTACGATGTTATATACAAAGCTGCGCTATAGTAGATTAGTGTCATCGCTGGGTAGTTATATATTTATCAATATATAATGCCACAAACTTGATATCGATGCTGAATTGTGTGTATAAATAACTTTTCAAGTTTTATGTTATAAAAGTAATCTTGGATAAATATAGAGATATCTTAAGAAAGAGACGTAATATTCCTTTTCGTTAGAACTGTTCGATTAAGGAATCGAATATCAAAGAAGCGAGTGTTGGTGAATTTCCTGCAAACCACAAGGGTACATTTAAAATTTCAAGGAAATAGCGGTCGTTCCTCCAGCTATCGATAACAAGATTAGGAAGACCTTAGACGTACAATAAATTAGATGTGCTTAGCAGCTGAAACTTTGGCCAATTCAGCATTTCTGAAAGTTCTTTATTTGGAAACTGGATTTAAATTTTTGTGAGAAAAGATTTCGTGAAAGGGTATTTGCTCTCATAAATAATTATTTTTAGACGTTTTTGTATGAGGAGAGATATATTACATAATTTTAACCATGCACGTTTGAATTGGGGATTTACGGTTTGACTCGAGAATAAAGGTGCTTTGCTTAAAATCAAGTAGAGCTTTTGTTTTCAGAAGTCAGGTCAAGCTTTTTTCCACAAAAGCTTGAAGATTCAAGCTTCTTAAATCCCAAACTTGAGAGATTGAGTCAGAACACAACTTCAATAAAACATTGAACTTCATCTTATATTTAATAAGATCGAGAATAAAGGTTGAAACAATACTGAATATTTGATCGGGTTATATTTACATTAAATTGATCCTAAGAGTCTGAAAACAAATCATAAAGTTGATGACGAATACACGTATATAGGACAAGAATGAGAGTGAAAGTGAAATGTATATTTTTAAATAAAACACAGCTATAGCATCACAAGAAACAAATAAGATTCGAGACACATCAACGTCCTTAATTATTTGTGGCTCAATCTGTTTCCAGTTTTAGTCATAGTTAACGAAGGTCTTGATCTTCCTAGTTTTCTCCTTCAGTGCGGTCTGTCGTATTGGTATAGTAATAATGGTATATCAATAACAGTATATTCACAAGAAATTGAGTATGAAGGAGATTCATTAATTCTCCGAAATGGTTCATCTAATATCACCGAATGCAGTAAAATTTAATCGATAGATTATTATACTTACACTTTTAGCCACTAGGTGACGACACTACATAAATTTCTTTCTGTTTTCTATACAGGGTATCCTAAGTTGAGTGGCCCATTAGACGTTTATGGAGAACTATTGATGTATTGTTCTGAAATTTTGGTACTTGATTCAGCTGGTCTGAAACTCTATCTCAATGGAACTTCCGGTTATACCGGAACCCTGTATTTTCATGACTGATTCGATAATACACCCGGTATGCGGTGTTCATTTGTAGATGAAAGAATTTCCAAATTTTTCTGCAAGAAAATATGAATATTTGCTTCATACACCTAAATCATTGTGAACAATTTCTGTTAACGGTTAATGAAGTCATTATCTTCATCCAACTTTGCATCGTCCGTCAACTTTTAATTTCAGCAAATTTTGAGGTCGTCACGAGCCATTTTCATAATTTTGAATTATGAAACGTGCATTAGTTGCTAATCTATGGAAATTATGTTTTTCGCAACCGGACCTGTGGAAATATAAAGTCGCTGCATTATATTATCACGTCGCGTGCCCCTCTTTATTTATTACCCGACTCGAAACCTTTGAAACTTTTACATCATTTCTATCACGAAATATTGTGATAACTACTAGAGTATTTTTGTAAAACATTTGTTGTGAATGAAACTTTACTTGAATTATACAGGGTGCTTCAACGAAAACTAAACAGAGGCTATATCTACCAAGATATTCATTTATGATCAAAACGCAAACATAGGTCAATTTTTGTTTCAAGGTGGACATCTTTTGGGGTACAAAACTTGCTTGAAATATCAACCCCCTAAGCGGGGGTTGCAATCCTTGAACATTTTGAATAGGGAAGATGGGTCGAGTGATGACTCAAAAGAAAGGTGGTATCTTTGTCTACATCGCCTCGAACGAATTTTCATTGTTAATTGAAAACTGTAAAAGATACAGGGTGAGCAACTGATAGATAGGAAAGACTATTTCCCTGAGGTTATTCAAGTTTCAGTGAAGTAAAATGGAACAAATCCATGCTGATCAATGACAGTCATCATCAAGTACTATCCTCATATCGAATTTTAACCCCTAGAGCAGGGGTGACCACCCTTGAAATTTGGAAGAGGGTAGATGGGTGATGCCTCGAAAGAAAGGTAATTTGGAAGAGGTAGAGAGTGAGCTCTGAAAATAAAGAAGATACCTATCTGAGTTATTCAAGTATTAGCAAAAAATGGAACAGATTCATTCCAGATCAAAGGCTGCCATCTTTGATCTGAATGAATCTTTCAGTTTTTGATTGAATAGTTTTGAGGCGATAGTTTTACTATTTTCAGAGTTGACTCTACTGACAGTTTCAATCAAAATGAAGATTCTACCTATCGCCTGAGCTTTATTCAAGTATTAGTGCAATCTATGGAACAAGGTTGAAATTCGAGATGAGGAAGATACTTGATGATGACTGACATTGATCAGCATGTATCTGTTCCATTTACCTCACTGAAACTTGAATAGTCTCAGGGAAATAGTCTGCCCTATCTTTCAGTTGCTCACCCTGTATCTTTCACAGTTCTCAACTAAAAATGGAAATTCGTTCAAGGCAATGTAGACAAAAATACCACCTTTCTTTTGAGTCATCACTCGACCCATCTTCCCTATTCAAAATGTTTAAGGATTGCAACCCCCGCTTAGGGGGTTGATATTTCAGACGAGTATTGTACCCCAAAAGATGTCCATCTTAATACAAAAATTGCCATGTTTTTGCGTTTTGATCAGAAATGAATATCTTGGTAGATATAGCCTCTGTTTACTTTTCGTTGAAGCACCCTGTATGAAACGGTTTTGTGTGATTATTATTTGTCCAATAAATATAAAAAACGATGTGTAACGAAACAAATAATCAAAATAATGAATATTTCATAATAGGATTAAACTATATTTGGGGGTACGCTGTTTATTTTGGTAAAACTCCATTACTAAAAACCCTATTCCTACAATAGTAAACGTCTGATTTCAGTTGAGTCGCTACTCCCATAGATTGGACGTGATGACATTTATTTCTCATCGAAACATGGAGTCGTCCAGATAACTTGTACGATCGATGGTCTACTATGATAACAGATTTGTTTTCGCTGAAGACAATAGTCTGCAATTGTTGCAGAGCCCATTTGGTGATGATAGTCTACCCCGGATATTGTGTTTCGGTAGTATAAGAAATTCAAAAGAGGACGGATATCACGTGCTGATAGGCCTTCTTCATCAGTGACTCTTGAAAAAATCAGGCAAGGGTGACTATGAAAATTCAAAAAATTATTTAAACAACACAAATACAAATTTACGAAAAATGAAGATTCTGTTCTTCGATTGGTTTCAACGGTTTGATGAATATACTCAGTCGATGGTGAAGTGTTGTTGATTATAGATAATTACTACATCGATTACCACCTTTGGCGTTTGCTGTCATTAGCCTCTGAAAATTCATACGAAAAAACAGCCAGCGAAAAACCTCGAGAGAGTTTCGAAGTTACAGGGATTCTCCCTAAAAATAGAAAGGTTATGAACGAAGTAAGGTTTATTATTGTGGAAGACAACGACAGAGCAGAAGGAGTTCGTGGATAAAATGGAAGAACAAAAGAATATGAGGAAAGTTGACTGACTGAAAAAATTCAGTGGAGGCAGAAAGCGATAGTGAAACTGAAAACAACATTGATTACCATACAGATGAAGATAGTAACGATTAGGATTTATCAGTGAGTGCAAATATTTCTTTTAAACATCTTCAACCTCTGCCTTATTTCCTAAGGAATAAGAACAATAACTGGAAGAAAATACATTTCCAAGTTTTCAACAAGTTTAATGAGGAGGAGTTGGAATTTGAAGAACACATTGGAAAAATTGAAACGGAACTGAAAAAATACGAAAAAGCTGAAAAAAGGTGTGGCTGAACCAGAAAAATTGAAACGCAATTTAAAGAAAAGGGGGAGGTTGAGAACCTTGCATTTTCTGTGAAGAATTCAGCAAGAATGAAGAATTGTGGTTAATATGCTTGTGGAAAATGTCTTCTCTCTTTTGGACAGTATCCAATAGATGTAATGAATTTTTGGAAGCAGAGAATCCCACATGGATACAGTATTCAAGATTAGATCGCACCTTTTTGTCAAATGGATGGAACTCGTTCCAAACACCTAATTCCTCTCTTGCTCTATATACCTATTGGCTTCTCTTGATGTTCCTACCTGTCTTCTTCCTTCTTTCTCCTCATCATGTGCTGGAGTATTCGGCTTATCTCTTCCATCCTTTTATTGATTCTATCATCTTGGACATCAACATTCTGCAGCTATCTATCTGACACACCTCCGCTTCTAGGAATCCTCGGTCTCTCTTTTGTCCGCTGTATATTCGATGTCTTGTTTTTAGCACAATTCTTCCTCCAGTACTACACACAAACAAACTTTGTCCAGTACTCCTCCTAACAGTAATTATGCTAGTCCCATATCACGACTCGATGGATGGCTATTTTCGTTTTTTTCTGTGATAAATAGTTCGACTCTGGTCGTAAATTGATCTTGAGCCCCAATCGCCAGTACCAGATCATCAGCATTCGCCATGTAGCCGTATCCCTAGGATATAACAGGGGTAATACCTAATCGTACATACATTTCTGAGGGAGGGGCCGAAGACCGAGCCCGGTGACACCCCCATTTAGCAAAATTAGTTCAGCACGGATGAAGATCGGAACTATTTGGGGGCCATTGTTCTGGTTCGATGATATCGTCTACGCGTTGTCTTAGATGATCCATAGTATAGTGAATGGTATGACATATGGCTCCATCCTAAAATCAATTGAAATTGATTTCATTTATATACATCTAATTTGGGACACTCTGTACACTGACGGCCAGTTGATAGTAAGTAGGGTTTTTTGTGATATAGTACTGGTGGTTCATTTCTTTGACGAACGTTGTTAGAAGAATATCAAATAAATTGTAGAATTCCAAAAAGAAGATTTGAGTCAATAAAAATCATGCAAAAAGTTATTCAATTTCTCAGCTTTTCATATTCAGCCGGAGGCAACTGTACTTATTCATGTCATACAAAAACAGCAATCATTCATCTGCATGAAAGTGAACTGAGAAGTTGACGCATCAATAGTTGGTAACATATGATCAAGAATTATGTGACACTAATTTTCCGAATGCAATCTTATTCATTTCTAAAATAATGATATTTGATTTAAAGTTCCTCCAAATATCGGCAGAGACCATTATATGCCTGGAAAATCCCTCTGCAAACGAATTAAAGACACATTCCCCTACTCAAGATCCAAATCGTGTCTTATTATTCTTCTCACAGAGGATTCTGAGATTTGACATGTCTGAGAGATTTGGGAAACAGTCAACCTGATTCCTAGAGCTCTGATAGGGCTGACTTTAGATGCAAAAATTCGCTAAATGTTATCCTAAAATTTTTTTTCTTCTTAATAACCCTGTTGTCCGAAATTTTTCCTCAAGATCATAGATTATACTTCTCTTGTAATTAGGGGCTGAAAATTGGCGTAATATTTGCCTAGCGGCATAGCCGTCAAAAATAAGCAACAGCAAGATAAAATACAAGTTCAAACCAGTTGTCATCTGAAACTCGATGACCTTTCATTATTGTTGATGCATGCAATCTATGTTCAGAGGTTTCACAACGGGATGTGCATATCTTGGTGGAAAAGAGAAACATTATTGACGAAAATTGGCACATTCCTGAATCAATATTCGAGTTAAACCCCTCAGAATGATGGAAAAGGTTCAATCTAGTGATTGATTCATAACAACCCCGAAAACTGTTTTAATGCGCGGGGTGAATTGTTAATATTTGGGGAAGTCGGCCATTTTGATTTTCGAATCAAATCTTAGGTTGGTTTCAACAAAAAATAGTTCTTTGTCTTTTTAGAACATCCATGAAAAACACAACAACTTCAGGAGTGCCAACGCCATGAGGTGAAAAAGTTATTTCGATTTCAGCTGAGAATCAAAATGAGAAAAATTGTTCTCGCTCTTTTTTTACCGATTCTTAGAATGTTTTTGAAATCAATATGTCAAATTGTTCAGAAAAGACTGGATCATCGACTGAATTCGAATTTTTTAGTGAAAAAAGAACGTTCCAGCGATCTTGAAATTTAGCTCATTTCGACTGAGTCAGCCATATTGGATTTCACAGGAAGTGAAATTTCGATACAGTTTCGGAATAATCTAGTACTTTGGCTTTTCAATGAAGCAAGAACGAATGATCTAACTGTTAAATTGCGAAAGTTATAACGGAAAAAAATTGTCCGCTTTTCTCTGGTGCACCCTATATGTCATTGATTTTTCAGTAAACATAAAAATGCAGATTGAAACGCAAAATATTTCAAAACCAAAAATGGTAAATCGTTGTCAAGGAACAACTCTAGTTCACTCTTACATCAATAGCAATAAAACCACATCTTGAGCTCAATTTAGCTAAGAAATGACTATGTCAAATAGTTTCGTGAACTATGATAATATTCTGTGTTTGCTCTGTCATGATTATCTACCAAGTTTGATAGTGAGAAATCATTCAATATTTTCTGGGGTAGCTTATTTCACAGATTTTTTTCTCATAGTGGAACTCATATCAATTTTTCACCGTGCAATGCAACTACATCATGAAAAATCAAAAAATTGCTTCATTCGAACAATTCATGTCTCAAACGTAATCCTAACGAATAAGTTCCAAATGTCTCAACAATTGAAAATATTTTCAACTATTTTTCTTCACAAGCGTTTCTTTTTTACAGAGACAAAGCTAGGAAAATGTGATGAATAGTCATTACATTTTCACGTGACAAGTGGGTGTATGAAAGGTGAAATAATCATGAGCTGTTGAAATATTTCTCAAACCCTTCTTCTTTGTCCTGTTTACATCCTGAATTTATTTTTGACACGCGAATCTATTAGTGTCAGGAATTTTGCAAGAACTATTTTTCTCCTTCGCATTAAGCACAAATGGTCTACATGAGAACAAGGTTCGTACCCTTGTGAATATGTCAGGAACATTTTTTAATGCAAACTCATCTAGTTTGCATAACGAAGAACGGCGCATAAAGAAAATATTGCCCTTTGATACAGACAGTGTTGGGAAGCTCATTTTTCTGAGTGGCCATATATTTAGGTTATACATCTTGCATAATGAATTGTAATGGCAAGTAAGATATACAGAGTGTTTAATAAGTGGGTGACCTACTTCATGGAAATAAATCTTGTACTTTCCACAATCGGTGGTTCCCATCTCAGGTAAAATTTGGAAATTGCCCATCTCGCCCTATTGTCTCATAAATTAAGATTTTGCAACAATTTCTTCGAGGTATCTGGAAAGATCTAGGAAATTCCGGATAAATTATAAAACTCATAATTTGAATGCATTATGACATACAGGCTGGTCCAACGAAAACTTAACACCTCGATTTTCCGGTTTTAAAATAAAAATATGAAGAATTTCTCGGACCCGTCGATTTCTGATTAGAGGAGAACAACATTTCCGATTTTTTCATTCCCGTAACTTCAATTCCTAAACAGGGTGAGCACAACTTCTTGATTTTGAATTGGGATGAGGGGTGTTGCGAAACCTCATTTTGAAGATCTTATTGAGTGATATCTGACCCTAAATTTTCTTTTCAAAATATTCATCATTAACGAAATGGCAGCTGAAAAAGTGGAAGAATACTTACTTTTGTGATTAGTTTATTAAGTGCTGAAAATGGCACCATTCATTCCCTTGCAGTAGAGAACGCTGGTGTATGGCTAGCTTATGTTGAATTTACCTCGACGCATGCAATGCTTTTATTCATTTGTTAATTTTTTGTTAGAAAAAGTAGACATACCGTGTGTTTGATTTACCTTAGTCTCTCGTTAGTCTATCGTGAATTTTCAGGAGCGTTAAAACTGTGCCAAAGAGATTGTAAATTTGTAGTAGGATTAAAATAGTCTATTCTGTAGAAGAAAGGGTGGAAATGATAATATTAAATTTTAGAAATAAATATTCTGCTCGATTAACAGCGGCTTCATTTAACGAACGACATCCCGAAAAAAATGTATTCGCTGCTTACGTTGTGCAACTGTGGCTATCTTAGGTCACGTACCGATGGATAATAGGGAATTAACCAAGGTGTCTCGTATTTCACGAACAACAAACATAAGAATTGTAGGAAAACATCAGTTTCATCCTTTTAAGATACGATTGATTCAGGAATTGATTGAGGATGATTTTGATCGCTTACTCATGTTCTGTGAAGTGGTCAGTGAAATTATTAACAAAAACCCAAACTATATGTTTATTATCTGTTTTTCGGGATGAGTGTTCATTTTACCCTAACGGCACCTTAAACAGACATAACTGTCGGTACTAGTCAGATGAAAATCTAAGATTATTTCGAGAAGAGTTAAATGTTTGGGCGGGTATTAATGGAAATGACATCATCGGCCCTTTTCTATACCCGGTAATATCACCGGCCAAATTTATTCGGAACTATCACAGAACCCTATTTATCCAGCCTTCGTGCAAGTATTGAATGAAGAATGAAGAAGATCATGAAACGTTCATTCTTCAACAAAATGGGGCACCACCTAATTTCGTTCAACCTGTGCGTCAGTTCTCAGATGAAAACTCAGGCCTGGATTGGAAGAAGGGGACATATTGAGTGGCCACCCAGGTCACCTGATCTGGCACTAATGGACAATTTTCTATAGGGTCACCATAAATCTAAGATTAATGCTACCCAACCTGCATCACTGAATGATTTGCAAATTCGTATCATTAATGAAATGTTGAGTAATGTACGCGAAGGATTTGCGCAAAACTTAATTTACTGCATGAAAGTGAATGGTACTCATTTTCAGCGCTCAATAAACTAATCACAAAAGTAAGTAGTCTTCCTCTTTTTTAGCTGCCATTTCGTTAACGATGAACATTTTGAAGCGGAAATTTAGGGTCAGATAGTACTCAATAAGATTTTCAAAATGATGAATCGCAACACCCCTCATCTTTATTAAAAATCAGGGGGTTGTGTTCACCCCCGTTAGGGTATTGAAGTTACGGGGATGAAAAAACCGGAAAAGTTGTTCCTCCTCTAATCAGAAATCGACGAGTCGGAGCGATTCTCCATACTTTTATTTTAAAACCGGAAAATCGAGGTGTTAAGTTTTCGTTGTACCACCCAGTATGTAGTTTGTTTCATCCTCGCGAAGTTTGTCGCGGAAGATATTTGTCTCATCAAATATTAACCGACGGGAGGTTTTATCTCGGAAACAGAGGCACAGAGCACCATTTCAACGGGATTATTTCGCTCGTTTTGTACCGTTGATATGATTCACGGACCGGCGAAAGATGTCTCCATGTGTTGGAATTTCTCACATCTGTTTGTTATTGTTCGTATCTTTCTCGAAGTCCGGTAGCGGGTTCACCGTCTCGGCTAATAGAGGGCGACTCTCGTATGGATGTACGAGGTGCGTTCATTCTGGAATCGATAGAGTACCCCAATGTAGCTTGATAGAATGCCGAGAAGCGATATGCGACCCTGATGAGCTTCGAATAAGGACGAAACTGCAGTCTGCCGCATTGTTTCTTGGCATCCTGCACAATAGTGCAACTATTGTGGCTCTTGGGGGCTGCGTGCATGGCGGGCAGATTCGGGAACTAGCTCTTGTCAGGAAGGATTATTTTGATTTAAGGATATTTGAATAATTCTTTTTGTTTGAAGTTTATATATATATATATATATATATATATATATATATATATATATATATATATATATATATATATATATATATATATATATATATATATATATATCGATAAATGAATGAATAAATAAATAAATCAATGGATGAATAAATGAATAACAAGATGAATAAATAAATAAATAAATGAATGAATAGATGTATGAATAAATAAATAGATAATGTAATAAATAAATAAATAACTAATTTTTATCAGGAATATCTCCTTGATTGAAAAAACGAATAGAACAGAGAAATCATAATTTTTCCGAAACATAATCTATCTTAATGGAACACCCTATATTTAAGTGGAACCATTTCCATATGAATACATTATTAGCATTAATCCGAGGGATATTAGAAGAATAAAAAGCAATTCGATTCGGCGGGTAAAACTCAGGATCGTTGGAATATTTTTACGGCTTTTTGTTTACAGTAGAAATAAACCTAGCCTGGAGTTTTGCATATCTCTGTTTGAATTACCCTAGAGTTACATTTGTGCCCTCGTGCAAATCCCCAATCGTATGCAGTAAAAAACAAGAAAATGAAAAACAATTTGGATATCAACAATGTTCGTTCGGGATATTCCAATGGGTGGAATTTAGCCAGTTGTCTCTTATTATGCAGGAAAAATGAAATAGTTTTTCACGTTCAATTGCGCTTGAATATAGATACGGTGGAATTGTAGATTGTAATGTCACTAGAATTCCGTTTAATTCTATCAAAATATTGAAGGCTTTGTTCCAATTTTAGACGAAGGAATCTCTTTACCGTTGCATTTTAATATGTAGTATATTCTGGCTTATCTCATTTGAATAGGTTATTTGCTAATCTTACTTGAATACATTTATTCCGTTTGAAAACTATCTTGTAACGTAGGTGTATTGCACGTTATGTTGTATTATCCTAGTGGCTAACCAGAGTTAGATTTTTAGGTTAGAATAGGAAAAGTAGTAGTGGTTTCCCTAATTATTCAAATAACCCATCAAACTGAATACTTTGAACTTTTCAGTTATGATAAAATGGTTACCATCATTTGGAGCGAAATTAACCAGCCGAGTAACTCCTAAATTTTGAATTTAGCGCAAAAACTTCACTTTCTCCGATTGATCAAGGCAATAGTAATGATAAAAGAGTAGCCCATTTACTGTTCAATACAGACGGATAGGATGGATGTACGAGGGGTGTTTTACATTCTGGGACATATACAACACCATTAATCACCTGTCAGTATTCAAAATGAACCTCTACGATTTTTTACTACAAAACCAATACTTCAGTTCTATTCGTGCTGTGTTTTTTCCACAATAAACTGTGGAAGTAAACAAGTTGGTTGTATTGGAATTAAACCGAGAGCATTCTCACGCAAAAATTTCTAGAATTTTCAAAGGCAGTACTCTTCACAAGAATGTCTTGGCGAGTTGTTTCCTGTTTTCGGCATTGAAGCAACAGATTCCTATGGTATGGAATTCGAACGTGAAAGAATTATGTTTAGCTACGACCCAAGGACAGGTGCATCAAAAGCAGTGTTCACTCAAGAAATTCTGTATAAGATTATCGAGAAAGATCAGCATGAAACATAGCAGGAAATAGAAGTATCATCGCCGATTTCAAGGATCTCAATAAAAAATATTTTGCGCGAAGAATTGGTAAATTCAGTTTCCTGTTGGTTCCGGCATGTGTTGACCGAAAAACAGAAAGCTGCAGGAGTGAATTTGTGTCAAAAAACCCTGGACCGTTTAAACCATGGAAAGCCTAAAAGCATCTAAAACAGTAGTGATGAATTTTGGGTTTGTTCGTATGACCAGAAAATGAGCACCAATGTTCTGTTTGGGAAGAAAAATCGAAATAAGACATCCTAAAAGATGGCCATGAAGTACGAATTTCCTTACAATATCAAAAAACAGTTATTGCCGATTGGTACACAACCGTTGTTTTATTGCAAGTCGTTAGTAAGCTTTGAGAAACCAACCCTGAACGTGGAATTATACTTCACAAAAACAAGTCCTAACGGTTTTTTACTTCTGAATGGTTGCAGTCCTCACAAGCAACTGTTGATGCTCTCCAAAAGGCCAGTTTGAATGAAGCAGCAAACGATTGGAATAACTGTTTGAATTGGTTCAACAGTATGCAGAAGTGTATTAATATTCGCGAAGAAAACTTCGAAAAACAATAGTATTCAAAAGCTTTCAATTGTTCCATTCTATATACTCTATTCTATATCCCTCGTATATATGTCTTTCGAAAACTACTTGCTAATGTCAGAATATTCTACCTATAAACTTTAATCGATAAGTTGGTGTTCAATACTGGAAGAAATATGTTTTTAAGGAATATCGCACTCTGTTGGGTGACCTTATTTATTTGTTAAGGTTAAAATGAGTATCAATCCATCTAAATTATCTATCGGGTGTTACCTAAAAAACACCCAAGTTATAGTCGCTACAATTGCTGATGGATTTTGATGAAACAGAAACCGAATTGTATCTTGAAGGATATTCAAACAGCCTTAATTATTTTTATGGAGAATTATCAAGTATGGAAGACGGAAACCAAGTGAATATAACATTAAACAAGCCTATACGCCATCTTACAAAAAATGTGCATGAGCATTTCGACTCTATCGAGAACGATTTTCAGATGATGATGACACAGAGTGCCGCAAGTTTAACAGATTCGAAAAATGCAAACTTAATTGTTCCCAGGCAACTTCAGTAGCTATGTGATGGTGGTGAGACAATATATCACATATTGCTGCACTGCTTAAAAAAGGTGCAGCCCCAACTGAAGGTTTCTGAATTGCAAAGAATGGTTTCCATGATGATCACTGGAATATTTCTCTCTACATCTACTACAGCCATGGAACAATTTCGTAATTGTTCACCTCCCCTGAAATGGGACAAACATGTTCAGTTGCGTACCTCGACTTTACTGTCTGAAGTAAAGGACAACGATATGCTAAGTATGAAGACTAACATAGCAATACCCAGGACCAACATGGAACTGTCTTACCAGATCATCATTTCTAGTAGACAGGAATGGACCACATCCATCGAGGTGCTGCCAACGAACAGTGTATCTGACACTGCGGGTTTCGACTATCTTTCAAGCGATAATATTCGCTATTGACCCTGCTTGCGAGGGAGTCATCAGGGATAGTCGAGTGGCACTGAATTCATTGAAATTAGACAATGTTCGTCAATAATTGTGCAGAATTGTCATTTTATCTTCGCCAAATTGGGGGAAACAAATATGATATCTGTACCGGGACACTACGGAATTAAGGGGAACGAAAAAGACGAACTTATTGGCCCCTCGTAGAAATCCTTTGGAGTCACTGTACCGAAACCTTGGCTCTGGAGACCACAACGATGAAACCATGTGGTAGTTGGACTTGAAGGTACAGGAGCACTGACTGAACCTCACAGGTCTTTAACACTTTCAGCTTACCATCAGTTGAGCTTCAAACTTCCCAGGCTTGATCCGAGAGTTCTAATTGACATATTACCGGGGCAGTGTCTGCTCAAAAATCACCAGAAGTAGTTAAAATTGATCGAGGACCTTTCATGCAGAGAACATGAGGAGGAGATATAATCAATAAAAGGCGTCATTTCCGAATGCCTAGTTGATGACAAAATCAGGCTAAAGGAACTGACTGAGCTTATTAAGCTCTCACCAACAAAGCTTATAGTCCTCACAAGAAGAATGAGGCTTGTAAGTGAAGTTTACGATAGAGTGTGCCACAATGGATCACTGATCGACACAAAAAGTCTGTTTTATTGCAAGGAAATATCGGAGCGTGAAACGTCACGTAAAATATGACCCCCTCGAGGAGGTCATAATTCTGGACGGTGTTTGGAAATTACAGAAAATTTTCATAATATCCTTACATTCGTGATAGGTGTATATGAGAGCAGTTTGATAATAATTCCAAATACCTCTACTTTTGTGCATGCCTAATTCGTGTATAATTTTCTGAGTGTCTTACGATAAATCAACGAACAAAGCAATTATTGTCAAGATATGTTTTAATGAGCTCATTCAATAAAATGTAATCAACATAACAGTTCTAGTCAATCACTTGATATTATTTGCATTTCCTCAATAAAGAATTCTCAATGACCATGTAGTGTATGGTAAAAAAACTGAAAATGTATTTCAAATTGTCGCGTGTTCTTTGTGCACTTATCACTTCCATCAAACGACTGCAACAAACGCAACTATTTTATTATGGTTTTCAAATCCATATATTTTGTCACGAAAATGAGGGACTTTTATTTTACTTTATATTTTCACAATACGATTATTAGCTTATCGCTTACGTTTGCAGCCTTTTTAACGAGAAGTTCATGCAAATAATGATCAATTTTTACTGTCAATACAGTGTAACACACCGGTGTTTCAGGAATTATACTATTTTACCTATAAGTTATATTAGGGTGGATAGATTTAAATGTTTTAGTACTGCAGTTCGGCCGTACGAAATATGCAATCGTTATTGTTAATTAGGGAACTAACGAGATACACACAACCAAATTTATATGGAATCACTCAGTATTTCACATTATTGATTGTTTTTAACCATGCATCTTTGACTACTTGTGGAGAATGAAGTTTTTTGTTGTAAGAAAACTTGATACTGTGATAAGAAATGTTGAATTATTACCATATGTTCGGGATATTGTAATCAGTCGTCACTGGGATTTGAAACTGTGAATTTCAAAATCCTAAAAGCCTATAATTATAATTGAAAATGCCTTACGTTGGATTGTCAGATGTGCAGAGGGGTCGGATAATTGTTCTTATAGAAGAAGGGGCACAGAGGGATATAGAAGCCACAGGGGGTGATTTCAAAAACCTACGCCCGATTCGTGGAGCTGCAATCTCTGCAATTTTGGCCTAGGAGAAGTCAAAGGAAGATCACTTCAGAAGAACAAGACCGCTTTTTGTGCCACATTGTAAGAAGACTTCGTTCAAGGTGTTTATACAGCAGAAGGCCCTTAAGAGTTGCAGAGCTAAGCAGACAACAAAAAATTAATAGACTTGAGACCAGAATTGGTGTTCGATCAGATGACCATTGGATTCGGGTTTTAAGGGTTCGTGGAAGACAACCTAGACTCCGAGCAGCAAGACAAATTCTGAAATACCAAGGGGGCAGTGTGATGTTTTGCAGTGGAATTATGCTGGGATGCAAAACAGATTCGATTTCGGTTCCTCCAAGTGTAACGGCAAGAAATTACGTGGACTTAGTGCTGGAGCTCAAAGTGAAACTCTGGCAAGGTGCCTACGGTGACAATTTAACTTTTATGCGAGATAATGGTCGTACATATACCAGCAACCTCGCGCGACATTATCTTGAAACAGTGAGAATCGTTATTTCGGACTGACCAGCTTGCTCTCCAGATCTTAATCCTATCGAACATTTTTAGGATAATCTCAAAAGGAAAATTAGATCGCGCCAGGATAATTCAAGAACCCCACAACAGCTAATCCGAGCCGCCACAAAAGAGTGGCAGAATATCACCCCAGAGGAGGTCGAAAACCTAATTCAAAGTATGCCTAGACGAATTCAGGCTTGTATGAGGGCAAGAGAAGGTAATTCAAGCTACTCAGGTCGAGAAAAAAACACCAACTCCGTGAGAATACAATTTTCAATTTTTTTACTACATAACCTTTCTTTCTCGAAATAAACCTTAATTAATTTCTCTTTTCAATTGAAATATCTCAAAAAGGATCAATGCTAACAATCCTTCGAAATTTTCAAAATCCTTTAGGTATCATTCTAACTTTCGGGTGATTCCATATAAATTTGGTTGTGTGTATCTTATTATATGGAATGAAATTTCATGAATAAAATTATTGTGGGTGTTTTAATGTATTAGCATCAATATGTAAGCGCGAATCTTGAAGCCTGAATAAACTCCGACGCATTGGAAATTTGAATGTTGGTACCCGAACCGAGACAATGCCTCAATTACTTCAACTCTTCAATATTTCGAATAGCTCTTCCTTCTGCTCCAAATAAGGTCATCAGACACGATAATGTCTAGATCTTTGGAATTACTTTTCTGGGTGATCTGGTGCCTATCGATTGTGTCTAGCTAGTTGGGGTTGAAGTACAATATACTTTAGTAAATTTAGAGGTAGTAGTCAGTCATGACACTTTCCCTCAGCATCTAGATCCTTCTGCAGTATTTCATAATTGCTGATAGGGTTGTTGAAAATTTTTGTGTCGTCAGTGAATTGTGAGCAGTAATATTTTAGTCTCATTGGCTGATGATTGATATATTAGAAACAACACAAGACCGAGGACCGATCCTTGTGGCACGCCAGTTGTAATATTCCCTCAAGAAGATCACTTGTTTGAGATTCTGGCGCGAAACTCTAGACCACTCAAGAAAACCCCAATCCACAAGAGTAAAATTTCCCCGAATACCAAAGTGTTCAACTTTCACCAGAAGGAAACGGTGAGGTCGAAAGAACTTACAGACGTCAAGGTAAATGATTTCTGGTCCAAGATGAAATGCACTAAAGGATATTTCAATATCGAATATCATAAGATTGTCGCCTCTTAGGAGAATGATTCCAAAAGGAAACTTCTGGAGCATTAGCATCATAATTATTGGAAATATAACATTCAACCATATTGAAATTTTCCAAATTGTCCTATGGAATAGTCACTTCGTTAGTACAAACGATACTATACACAATAGTTGTAGCTTGATGAAAAGACATATATAAAAGACATCTGAATTGTCATTGCAAGAAATAATTTTCGGACTATCATAATGTGCACAAAGTGCACACAATATATTCACCAATATACAGTTATATCCACCGGGGCCGTCCGTTAAAAACTTTTTAAGTTCCAATAACTATATCAAGCTGAAATTCTATACGCGGCCATAACTAGCGATTTCCAATTGGAGTGAAATATTTTCGTGAACGAAGTTCATTAACCTTAATCACCTGTCAGGTGAGCGTAACCAGTTCAGCTACTTGATTCAAATATTTCGAAGCATTCTGTGTTAGTTCTTGCAAAATCATCAAAATTCAATATATTCCCAAATTATTTCGGAACAATAAGAGATGGGTACAGTACATGCTGATACAATTCCATCTGAAATTTGACGCTTCATCTGATGGCGATATAAAAATTGGTACGTGCCATTTGAAAAAATTGAGTAATTGCTGTTTGAAAAAATCATACAAAACAACGCAATGAACATTTGACATGTGTAGACTGCTTAAAAAATTTCTTGATCCTTCTTCTATCCACCCAAGCAAAAATTATGTCTGAAGTGCAAAAGATCTACGAGCTACAATTTTTTTAAATGTTCCTCAAAAATCTGGTTTATAACAAAAATAGTCAAATCTGTCAAAAGTTTTGACAGATAAGTGCCAACAACTTGGGTATTTTATGCCTTGCTTAAATGTCGGTTCTAGATGTATAATACAAAAGGTAGATTGCCATTTGAAATAACAAAGTTATGACCCACTTCCGGTATAACCGGAAATGGTATCACTCCAAAAATATTTCACTTTAATTGGAAATCGCTAGTTATGGCCGCGTATAAAAAAATAAAGCTTGATATTGTAATTGGAACTCGAAAAGTTTTTAACGGACGGTCCCGAGGGATATTCCTGTAAATTGAAATAAAATTTATATTGGTAGAACTTTCAGAAATTTCAAAGTTAGAATATCCGAGCACAAACGTAGTTTTAATTATCATAAATCAGATTCCCATTATTCTGATCACTCACTCGAAGAAAACCATAACTTTAATGAAAACTTCAAAATTTTACACAATGAAAATAATAGACAGAAACTCAATCTATGGGAAATTTTAGAGATTAACAAAGAAAAGAATTCAGGTAGGTTACTTAATAGTCAATTAGATCTAAATCCTTCTCCTTTACTCAATCTTTTCAATTCATAAAGTAAGCAACTCCGATGGTTTTTCCAACATACCTCTTGTACCTATTGTAATATTACGTAGGAAATAAGACTAATATATAAGGAATAACTCTGTTCATTAGTTTGTATCTATCTGATGAAGCCACAGTGTGGTGAAACATGTCATAGTTGTGTTAATATAGTGAAAATCTAAATACCATAGTTTTATTTCATTGAAAATATGTATATCGATTTTCATCAAGTAACGACCTCCTCAATCGAATTTTAGAAATGAATAATTATTGAATCTGTTTCCTATCAGTTTGCTGCACCCCATATATTAGCGTTTTGTTACAGTGTTAATAAATTTTGAAACATGATACTCTTCTATTCCAAACAAAAGGAAGCTAAATATCAATTTATAGAAAATGGAATTCTCCTAGTTATAAGGAAAGAACGAAAACACACAACTTCATTGAAATGTACGCAATATATTTCTTTTTATTCTGTTATACCTTGAATGAAACGTATTTCAATTCGCAGTAATAAATTGCTCTAACTTTGGGAACATGACTCATTTTTCTTTCTGTAGCAGGCCAGTCTGAATTTTAACAAAGAAATTCATTTATTGTAGCTGATGTGATTCTACACCATACGAATCGAGATGAAAGATTGATGGATGGATCTAGCGTTTCTCGAATTTTAACCATAATATTTTCTTTTAATTCCCTTCTTTCTTCAATTTCATCATTAAATTTTGTTTTTATTTAATTTCTGGTTAGGTTTTACCCTCTGATTGGAAGCAACTGGAATATCAATATACGAATATATGAAAGGTATTTTTTAATTTAGCCGAGTTAAACCTTTAGTTGTTAATTGTAGGAAAAAAGTTTCCCGCATTATAGGGAGGAGGTACGCTCGTGAATACCTGTGTTCATAAAGATCATTACAGACCACGTGACTTCAACAGGTCTGCCATACAGCTTGTGGAGCAAATAAGTTTGAATTATTATTTAACAATAATAAAGAACAAGTAAGGTTTGAGGGACAATATTAAATTTTACAGGCAGGAATTGTCTAGACTTGTTGATGGATTTTATTTTACGGAAATACGTACATACTACATACGACCTATGAATCTGATGAAGTTAAAAACTGATATAACTGGTTTTAGAACTTCAGACAAATCCAAACATTTTCCGCATAAGGACTGTTGATGAATGATATAATGTAAGACTAATGGTTTTGAACCACCATCATTTTCTACAATCTTTGACACAAGTGCGACCACTCCTTTATTTTTTCCACACATATTTTTGCCTCCATCTGTGGTGAAACATTTTAAGTTTTTTCGTCGAATATTCTTTTTATTAATGGCATTTTAAACTCCCTTGAAAATATCTGCCCCATTTGTCGTGCCGTGAATACTATCGATATCAAGCAGTTCGTCATACACGTCATAGCTTTTACCTATTCCACGAATAAAAATCAACACCTGAGCAGTATCTGACACATCCGTTGACTCATCCAAGGCTAGAAAAAACCACTCAAGATGTCCATTTTTGTCAGACCGTTGAGATGATTTACTTTCTGCGATGTCTTGCACCCTCCGACTCACAGTGCTTGCTGACAAACTGACACCTCTCAATAAATTTACCTTTTCGGGGAATATTTCTTCCGCTATTGCAATCAAGAAGTCTCTTATCATTTTTCCATCGGTGAATGGTTTTCCACGTTTTGCAATTTCATGAGCTACCCGAAAGCTGGCGTGTGTTGCAGAGTCTTGCTCAGCATTTGCTTTGGTAAAAAAAAATTGCTGTGATTTCATTACAAATTAGACATAGCGCCTTATTATTGTACTCAATCACTAAATACCGAAAGTGTATGGAATGTTCTGCATTCACTGTCTATTTTCCGCTTCTTTTCCATACTAATAAATCAAACATAAAACAAGTCTAATCAAAATACTCTCAATTATGCACGGGCGTTACTTTATTTCACAATAGGCAGTTTCGCTTCCTTCGCCTTTCCCACGCAAACTGACTCATAATGGCGCCGCTAGCCTTTTTATACCTATACAATTACTACTATCTAGAAGTGATCGAAAAAACTAGTCAGATTCAGAACATTCTCGAACCAATGCGGAAATTCTCAAACATGTCACCTGTTAGTAGTTAGCGTGTAGCCGAAATAGATAGTACTTGCATCACAGACCTGCATAGTATTACTACTCGCTACTAGATGTCCCTACTTGTCACAATATCTTGAATACACAGTCAATAGTAATTGAAATGCAAAACGCCTATGGTTGCTTAGGTGGGCAGGAAAATTGAAATTGTTTTGGCCCTTGGAACGTACCGAAAAAATATTATGGCCCTAATGCTCCAAAGTTTGCAGACCTCTGCTCCAGAGCCTTACGGATTCTGAAGAAAAAAACCCTTTGGAATATACTAAAATAGTTTAAAATGATGGCTATTTTCGATGACCAACTATTTCAAGAACATACACAAGTTATTATTTCAAAACACATGGCGATATCTAGTAATTATCTGATTAGTTTTGAAGGAAAACCTAACCTCCAAAACCTGAATCTGGATCTGAAAGGCGATATATTTCAAAAAATTGTTTCTCGCCAGACTTATAGAGCAACCTTCGTATCTTTATGGTACAACTGCCTTCAAACACGTTCAGCTTCGATATTAATCATCTAATTCATTACGTTGCTAATGGTACCATTGGCATTACCTCTATTTAGGATGAAGTAGATATGCCATTATTGATTCTGCATACTAATAACTCTGCAGATTAAACCTAAATGAGAAGATATAAATCGGGGCTCACACTACCACATTACAATTAGTAGTTCCATTGCATGCAAACCACTCATTCAACAAATTTTGCTAACCCAGTATCGATTGAAGTTCTTGCCGTACAAAGAAAGCCGCAATTAGGCTTTGAATTTTATATTCCGACTAGAACAGTTCTTCTGTATGAAACCTTTATTATTATTCTTCTGAGGAAAAGTTGGCGCGCCATTTCTCTCGAATATGCTGTGCAGTAGATGGAATACTTACAATCATTCACGAAGGAGTTACCGCTTTCCTCAAAGAAGGAGATTATACTTTTCTTATGCAATAAATCAATATGGAAAGCCAAATTTATAAGAATTGTGATCAGGCTGAATTCTATGACATCTTACTAATAATGTACTAAATATACTGCGAAAGGTCCGTTTGATTTAGGAAGATAGAATTTTGATGTTATGTCAATAAAGTTCTATGTACAAGGGTGGTTCAAATATAAACGGTTATTCCTCTCAATTTGCTGTCACTAATCTAGATGTTTTAGTGCGAATTCGACATTAAACTCATGAGGAGTGAGATTACAGCACTGTCAAAACATGTAGTAGAGGAATGTGTATACGTTGACGACAGAATTAAAGGAAAGGCAAAATTTGAGAGAGAAAAACAGTTTCTTCACTGATTATTCAGAGCCACTCTTAGGGTCGACACCTTCCCCGCAACCCGTAATTAGTTGATGAAAAACCTGATTAAAAGCGACAAGAGCTCAGCTTCAAGGATCTTCCGCAGCATTGCTGTTTTATGAAATGTAACTATAGTGTTATCACTCCAGCTATCGAAAGCTTAGAAAATACATCTTTTGATTTAGTTGCATCCAATGAATGTAAGTGGGCAAATCGGTCAAATGATTGAAGTTAAACTAGGCCCAGTGCTCCAAAAAATGAAGGATTTGTAGTTCTAAATGAAGTTACTCGAATTTTAAGGAGTGAAATTGTTGAAGAAAATTCGTTGAATATAGAGTTGATTACAAATATTAAAAAAGCCCCAGTAACATCAGTGAATGTAGGAAGAAGATTTTTTCTTGAGTCAGAATGAGAAAGCAAGTATGAGTAGAAGTAAGATATGAATTCTGAGATAATACATAACTATATTTGTAGTATACGTTTATTTTTCATTTGATTTTGATTGAATTTGATTAGTCAAATCATCCTGTATTCTTGTTATTTCAACCCAACTGCAACCCATAAACATTTATAGTGTCTTTGATTCTAAAATGAATTCAAAGTTTGTGGCTTGTCAATTCATCAATTCTGGATATTCGCAATAAGAAAAGGAATATTCATCAGAAAATCTGAGAGTATTTATTCCTAACAAACGTACTCAAAATATGTGCTGACCATTAATCACAGATAGCACATCTATGGATATAGCACCTTCGTATAGTCGCCAGTCTAGCCAAGTCAAAGTGGAATTTTTTTGGACTCGTCTTCAATTTCTTATTAATAAGTATATGCTAGTGTTTCATTTTCTATATGAACTCAACGCATAATTCGCTTCTTTCAACTCAAATTACACTTATTATTTTTATAATTACAATTATCATTTTTGTGGTCATTGAGAGCATTGTTTATTAAATCTCGAGTTGACAACTACACATATCATTCAGAGATCCGTCGATTGAGGTTCCATGTATTCATTTGTTAAGTATACGTAGGTACTGAAACTTAATAAACCATAGAATCTGTGGTAGATGCAAAATATTTTATTCATCACTCATTTGTCAGTTCTGATGTTCATAAAGAGGCTATTTTGAGTTGAATATCAAAGTGAGTTTACTCTCACCTTCCAGATCGTATTAATTCTTTGAAACATCAAGTAGGAATCTTCATTTTTCAAAATTGAATTTCTTCTATTCATTCAATTCAAATGTTCTATTCGGTATTTATGTGTATACTTATGTTCGATACCTACAGTAAAAAGCAAAAACTGTTATTTATTATCAAAATTGAACAACAACAATAATAAATTGAAGTGGTAAATTTTTTCTTTTTTCATAAGAGAAGTTCGAAATGTCTCCCTTCAGCCTGCACTCATGATTCAAACCTACGTTCAACTCCACTCGTACAGGAATCTATAATCATAGCGGGTGCGACATGCCGCACGGATCCGATCTTTTAGGTCTTTCACATTAGCTGAACGTACTCGATAAACAAGATCTTTTATATATCCCCACAAGAAAAAATCTAAGGGAGTCAAATCTGAAGAACGTGCAGGCCACTGAATGGGACCTCTGTTACCAATCCATCCACGGGAAAATGAGTCATTTAAAAAATTTGTCACAATATGTGCATTATGGAGAGGAGCACCATCTTAATGCCACACCAATACACGTACTTCTGCCAGGGGAACATCATCTAATAAATCTGGTAACGCATTCAACAAAAAATCAAAATATAGTTGCCCTGTTAATGTTTCTTCATAAAAATTGGGCCCAATCAAATGTCCATGGATTAACGTGCACCATACATTTATACCCCACACTGTTTGAAAGCGACTCTCTTTTATACAGTGTGGATTTTCTGTAGACCAGTAATGGGCGTTATGCTCATTACTTACCCCATTATTATGGAATCCACTTTCAGCACTCCAGTATATATGATTGAGCAAGTCTGCATGTCCTTGCATGAATACGATGAAATCCGTTCGACGCTCCAAATCGATTAGTCACAATCCTTGTACTAAATGAATTTTAAATGGGTGGTACTTATGCTCTGAATAGTACTCCTACTAGTTCCCAGTACTCTTGCTAGAGTACGCAATGAAATATGTGGATTCAGTACAGTATACGCTAAAACATTTATAACATTTTCGTCAGTTTTTACTGGAGTTCGACGGTGCTTATGTTTGAAATTCAGAAATGATCCAGTATGCATTTTCCGTTCCAACTTTAGAAATGTTGAATGCGATAGTTGATGACGAGCTTGAAAGCGTTCATTATATAGATAAGCAGCGTCGCGACTATTTTTCGACATTCCCCTTAAATGAGCAACATATCCACATACTCATTAGCTCTAAATGTAAGTGGCATATTTGCAGCTAACTGCACTAGTAAGTATCATATGATTCTTCGAAATTGTATTGAAAAATAAATTTTTACTTGCTTTTACTTCGCAGTTCATAAATACTCTTTCAAAAACTTCAAAATTGACGGAGGGTACGGTTGCATAGGAACACTTTATGATATGGTTCTGCGTTTCATGTTTTTTCATATCTACCTATGTTTCTCTAATGCAAATGAAGCACCTTGCATTTTGCAGTCTATTATTTTGAGTACGTTTATCTTTAGAGTTTTCAAAATATCAATGAAATGATTCTTTCTTTATCGCCAACAGACAACATTAAAATGTTGAAAACTATATACTACAATACTTTGAGTTCATTTTGAAATTATTGACACTATGAAATTTTAAGGGGTGCAATTCGAAAAACTAAAGTTCGGGGTTGTTTACTGAAAGTCGAAAGAAAATTTCAAGCGTAGAATGTGTAAGTTGTAGACATTTTAAAAGTACACCGCAGTGCATTTTATTTCACAACTCAATCTCTCATAACACCAGAGATATTGCCTGTTTCCAATATTTTGGGAATTTTTGGGTATATATGCATATTTTCAACTTATTGGTTGCATAAACACCTCAAAAAAGTCTAGGGAACACTTCTGAATATCGATATATTGTATCCAAAACGATCAATATGGATGATTTTTTTAAAGAACTGAACACCTGCATCAATTTCTCACCAAAATATGTAGAGTGCCGCAACAGATCTTAGTTTTTTTTATAAAAAACTAAAAATGCAGCAGATGCGACGCTGCTTTATAATCATTTCATGTATTCAGTGTTTGAAATCACTTAGTTGGCAATTTGTTTCTGTTGTAAGCACAAATAAAAGATTCAATTTTGTGATTCGACCATGGAAAGACGAAATTTGACTAGAGAAGTGATGTTAGGAGCCGTTGGCATGCTCCAAGCTGGGAGCTCACAACGGGAAGTATTCAGGGTTCTGGGAAGTAGCCCAAGTGTCATAAACCGTTTATGGTCGCGTTTCAATGAAACAGGTAGCGTAGAAGAACACCATACAGGTCGTTTCAGGATTACTACAGTCTCCCAAGACCGATTTTTGGTTTTACAAGCCAGAAGAGATCGTACTACCACAGCATCTCAATCAGCTCAAGAGCTATCACGAGTTCATAATGTACGAATTTCCGACGAAACTGTGAGAAATCGACTGAACGAAGGTTAACTCCACTCCAGACGTCCTTTAAGAGTTCCACAACTGACCCATGGAAATCGCGCTGCTCGTTTAGCTTGGTGCCAAGAATACGTAAACTGGGAACAAAAGAGGTGGGCCACAGTTCTCTTTAGTGATGAATCTAGATTTAGTTATTATCCCGATTCGGGAAGAATTCGAATATGGAGGGAACCTGGAAAGCAAAACCGTCTCCAGCATGCTCGAGAAAATGTTAGACAGGGAGGCGGATCAGTGATGTTTTAGGGAGGTATACGCCTTGGTGGAAGAACTGACCTCGTTTTCATACAGAACAACCTCAGGGGAAATTCCTAAGCAAATGAGATATCTTTACCTGTAGTGGTACCGTATCTCCAAACAATGGGTCAAAATCCACTCTTCAAACAAGATAAAGCCCCTCCTCATCGTGCAAGAGTTGTCCTGAACGTTCTTGAAGAGATCGATATCATTTATCGATCTTCTACCGTGGCCATCCTGCTCCCCAGATCTGAATCCCATCGGGCAAGTGTGAAACACCCTAAAAATAAATCTATTACGTCAAAGCATCTTCCATCATGAACAGGAGCTTCGATTAGCAGTTCAGGGGGCATGGAATGACTTAGGCCAAAATGTAATAGACAATTTAATATTGAGCCTGCCGCGACGATGCCAAAGTGTCATTAATAACAGAGGTGTACCTTCTGGGTACTGAAAAATATAATGCTTCCATATCGTTTCGAAAATATTAGTTCAGGATTTTTTTTGTGTTTTACCAAATTTCGTCATTTTCAAATTTCAAACTTTTTCTTATGATAAGTGCTTTGGAGAAGTCAAATATTATTTTGTTTTCACAAGAATACATTATATACAATACATCCTTATAAAAACCGAAAGATTTCTATAAATTCGAATCATCAAATTCATATTTTAAAGATATTGGTAAGTATTCCCTAGACTTTTCTGAAGTGTTAATAATCTGGTCTCAAGTTATCACCCTCTCGACATATCATGCTCCACCTTGGAAATTATGAGTTTTGCACAAATGGACATTTCCAGTTCTGTAATCCTCACGTCAAATAGTTTCACTGAGCGTTGACAAGGATATCATTAAACTCGAAGTTGGGGTTATGCCCAGGCATATTATCCAATGATATTAAATCCTAAAGTTCTATAAAATTGCTATTCTAATATTAAGGAAGAATATTTAATTCACCTGGCCAGTATGGAGCTAATTTTCATCCGTAATTCAATAGAATTCGCAGGGAAAGTTTAATGAAAATTTTAATTAATTCAATTAAAACAGATACTTGCCCTAGTTTTTGTATTGTCTTCACCAGTGATTACGATGCTAGCTGTATGTATAATATGCTGGCTGAATAGATCAGTTTGATACTAGTCGAAAAAGTAAAGCAAGAAAATTGTTACATTATGTAGAACGAACTTAAACACGGTGCTTCAAAAGTTGGCGATTCCAGAAATAATCAATACTAGCCTTGTTGTGAGTTTGCAGTCAAATATTTCAGAAATAGATCGAATTAGAGCAACTTGTTTCTCACACGCTCAATGACGAGGATCTAGATATACTATACTCTTCTTTCAAGTGGCATTGGAACACTTAAGGAGAGCCATGGATGCTGAGCTCTGGTCCAAAGGTGTGCCTGAAATGACTTCAAACTTGTCTTGACTCCCCACGTGAATAGTTTGGTATAGCTGAGCAGAAATACGTGTGTTGGTAAATTTCTCAAAATCTTCTTTGGAAACATGTTGAGGACGGCTTATCATTTAGTTTTGAGATCACACCTAAGATAAAAGATATATGGTTCTGTTTTGTGGATATTGTGGAGAACTTGAAGAATTCTTTTACTTCAGCTACGTGCTGTTAGGATTGTAGCAAACCCTCAAGATAGAGGGCATTGTAGGGAAGTGTTCGGGAGTCTTAAAGTTTAGATGTTATCGGGACTCTTTGTATATCAATGCTTATTCTTGGCATGATCCTATATTATCCTATAATAATCTGCTTCATTTAAGGCTATGACTGTATGATCTTTTTCTGCTTTGGTGAATATGATATCCTCAGATGCGGATTTAATGGACTTTAAAGTTGTATTCTCGAATTTCTTAGGTTGAAAACTACTGAACTCTTCTTGAAGAGTGTTTGGGTTATGATGAATATTGATGATGAACGATGAATTCATTGCAAGCCAAACACCTAAAACACTTTTAGGAGTTACTACTTCCGAAAGAGTTCAATAGTTTTCAACCTAAGAAATTCGAAAATACAACTTTAAAGTCCATTAAATCTAATTACTCATCTGAAGATATCATATTCACCAAAGCAGACAAAGGTCATACAGTCATGGCCTTAAATGAAGCAAATCATTTATTGAAAACCCAAAATTTCATTGAATCAGGTTGTTATGAAAAAATTGATAAAGATCCAACTAATAAATTTCAATCCATACTAAGAAAACGCTTTAGAGTATGCCAAGTCTATAATACCTACCAACCAAAAATATAAACTTTTCATTGGCAACCCGAAATCACCAAAACTTTACTGCCTCGTCAAACTCCAAAAAACAGGGTATCCCACTAGACCAAGCTCCAGCTGCAAAACTTTCACGCTTTCTCATGTACATCATTCAACAGTAAGATAATTTTGAACCTAAATTTTCAAGAAAAACTCTGCAGTTCTAATAAATAGAATTCAGAGAACGATACTACCACCGAACGCTAAACTTATGTCATGGGATGTAGTAAATCTCTTCCCTAGTGTTCCACCTAGTGATACAGTGAAACTCATCAATAAAGCTTTTCAAATTAATAAAGTCAATCCGGTAATTCAATCAGAAGTCTTACAGAAATTTGTTTAGAACAAAATTGTTTTAACTTCAATGGAGTATTGTATAATAGTAAAAAAGGTTTAATCATGGCTAATCCTCTGAGCCCTCTACTCGCTGAAATTTTCATGGATAATATCGAAAAAACTATCCAAGAACATCCGTTATTCAAACACTTTATTCATTGGCTTAGATATATCGACGATATCATTTGTTGTTTCACTGGCACGAACAGACAATTTGAGTCATTCAAGACATTTATTAACTAAATTCACGATAATATTAAATTCACGTTAGAGATAGAAACAGAGAACTCCATTAACTTTCTGGATGTAACTATTACTAAAATTAACGGCAAACATGATTCTTCTATCTTTCATAAGCCATCGCATACAGATATTACTATTCACAGCTCATCTACACATCCTTATCCACATAAATTAGCTGCTTACAATAGTACATAAACTCATTAATATTCTATTGTCACAGAATAATTGTTTAAACGTGCAAAATATAATTAAACAAATAGCAGTCAATAACGGTTACAGTCCTAGTATGATTGAGAATATGATTTCAAGCAAAAATTTCATAAAGCAATCCAGGAAGTATTTCCAAGTATAAAAAGTTCTAACACAAAATACAACAGCTCAACTTACATTGGTAATCCTAGTTTAAAATTAAAAGCATACCACTCGCATTATAATTTCATTATAGCATTCCAAACTGATAATTCTTGAGGCCGACAAATCAATAACTGCAAATCTAAAATTTATAAACGTAAGAAATCCAGTGTTTATAAACTGTCTTGCGGGGATTGTTATAAAATTTATATAGGTAGAACTTTCAGAAATTTCAAAGTTAGTAGTTTTAATTATCATAAATCAGATTCCCATTATTTTAATCACTTACTCGAAGAAAACCATAACTTTAATAATACTTTCAAAATTTTACACCATGAAAATAATAGACAAAAACTCAATATATGGGAAATTTTAGAGATTAACAAAGGAAAGAATTCAGGTAGGTTACTTAATAGTCAATTAGATCTAAATCCTTCTCATTTACTCAATTTGTTCAATTCATAAAGTAAGCAACACCGATGGGTTTTCCAACATACCCTTTGTACTTGTACCTAGGTACAAGACCTATTGTAATATTGAGTAGGAAATAAGAGTAATATATAAGGAATAACTCTGTTCATCAGTTTGTATCTATCTGATGAAGTCACAGTGTGGTGAAACCGGTCATAGTTTTATTAATATAGCGAAAATCTTAATATCATAGTTTTATTTCATTGAAAATAGAAGCTGTCAAAAGTCAAAAGTTTCGTCCTAGTAGTATTAGAGTATTAGAGTTACCTTCACGAGTTTGATCATTAACATAGTAATTTTTCACAAAGAAAATTTAAATCCATTTTTGTATATAGCCCTTATCCGAGCAGTTGAGGCTATCATTTAGTGTGTACAGTGCTTTTCCAATAATAAATAACCATTAACTTCTTGTTGAGAAATTTACCCAACATGATGCGCAAATTAATTTTTGTAAGCATCACTTATGAACTCTGGAACTCGGTCAGATTTAAACGGTATTCTTCGAATATATACTCTCCACAATTGGAACAAAAATGATTTAAATCATTCACACAAACTCTTCTTGACGATATCATATCAAAGTATAACAAGTTAAATCAATATTTTTTCATTTGACAGCAAATCATTAGAGCAATTAAGTGTCTTTTATTAGAAAGTATGACTCCAAAATAAGAGCTGACATTAGTTAACATCCATTGAATGAAGATCTGTTATGATCTTTTGATGTGTATATTGGTCAACTAGGTCTTATTGCAACATCCATAACTTTTAGTTCACAGCGTATTCCATAAATATACACCGACAAATTTCATTTCAAATATTCCGCAAAATGTTTGTGTTAATTTCATGTTCTATTACTATCAGATTGTTTTTCGAAATGAAACTTCGTTAATATTTGTTGTTCGACTGGATACAACGAATTTCGATGAAATTTACAACATTCGATCGAACCTAATGGAATGAATTTTATAGGGAAATTTTATTCTGTTCATCGAGTAGACCAGACGGGTAGCTTTCATTGGAACTATAATTTGGAATTCGTACGGTTTAATGAACACGAAATACGTATTTTGCCAATATAAATTGGTGAGTTAATACAATGTAATTTAGAATTGATCAAAATTCGACTGGTAGGTTGTTAAAGTTTTAGACATATCGGGCGTCTATTTGGTGCATAGCTGAGTTCCTGTCAAATATATTGAAAAGCTGAAAAAATTTTTAAACGCTGTGTGTTGCATGCCCTAGAATCATTTAATATACAGAATAATCTATCACAGCGATTTATATGAAAAATTTTGTTTATTTTGTGTCAGTCAGGAATAAGTTGAGTTTTTCATATCATTATACAGGGTGTTTCCGAATAAGATGTCATAAATGAAGGATGCGAATCCCTGAATGATTTGAGCAAGAAAGTTCGAAGAACCAATGGTCAAAAAATGCTTCGTTGCCGAGATACAGGGTGTTAAAGTTGAGAAAATTTTTCGATTTTCTCTCGATAAAACCTAGACTTCTCAAGATTTCGGGCTCAAATTTTCCACATAAGCTATTTAACACAATCTGAATCACCAGGTGAGGCCAAATTTTGAAACAGTATACAGGGTGATACTTTTTCATGGGCCATGTTCCATTTTTACCCTCGCAACTTTTTTTTGCTACGCCACTGGCACTAACAAAAAATGAAATCGAATAGATCATTCAATTTGAAATTTTTTTTGACTCCTACATTTTGATCGTAACTATCACCGTTTCTGAGATATTAATTATTGAAAATAATCCAATAGTTTTCTCATATCGAAGCCATGGAGATATTATCTTAATAACTGATGCAATTTTTCAGGAATTGAGCTAAAATTTACATCAGATATCTCCTTATTGTATGTTTATAACAAAATGAGGCAGAAATTCCTGACAGTATACAGGGTGTTATTTTTTCACGTGCATTTTCCTCTTTTTGCTCCCTGAACTTTTTTGTGGTGCGCTACTGGTATATTCTGAAAACAGAATCAAACAGATTATTCAAAGTGAAAACTTTTCTGTTCCTTGTATTTTTCCGTATCTGCCACCATTTTCGAGATATTAATCAAGAAAAGTAATCGTATAGTCCCTTCCGTATTGAAAGCTTGAAGATATTTTTCATGTTATTTCGGCAATTTGTGAAGACCTTGAGCTCGAATTTCAAACGAAGTTCACATTTTAAGATCTGCACCACTAGATTGGTAGGATTTATGAGAAAGTATAAAGGGTGATATCATTTCCTGATCATTGAATTCGAATTCAAAATGTGTTTTATTGAGTGTATAAATCGGAAGTAAATGAATAAACAACATAAATAATCGCGAATGATTTCAATAACAAAAACTCATAATGATGAAAACAAAATTGAACAAACAGAACAAATCAAAGAAGATGTTGAAAATGTCCTCCACCTGAAAGAATACATGCTTCTGCTCGTCTCCGCATATTAGTGCGCACCCTCTGAAATATTCCTGGGGTATTTCTGATGACGTCACATGATGCTGTAATTCTATTTCTCAATTCTTCAAGTGTATTCACGGGAGAGCTATAAACCAAAGTTTTCAGATGTCCCCAAAGAAAAAAATCCAAACTGTTTAAATCTGGCGACCTTGGAGGCCAAGCTTCTGGTCCACCACGCCCTATCCAGCGGTTATTGAATGTCATATTCAGATATTCTCTAGCTTCCATGCTGAAGTGCGGTGGTGCTCCGTCATGCATAAACCACATTCTATTTCTAGTTTGCAGCGGCACATCTTCTAGCAACACAGGTAAAATCTCTTCTAGAAAGTGGCGATATAAGGCTCCATTCAGCCTGTCTGGCAACAAAAATGGCCCGATCAGGAAATCCCCAATTATTCCAACCCAGACATTAACCGAAAATTGTTCTTGATGGTGACATTCCTCAATCATATGGGGATTTTCTTCAGTCCAATAGTGATTGTTATGAAAGTTCCTGATTGCATTTCTCGAGAAGGACGCCTCATCTGTGAAGATGATTTCGCTATCGAAAAGGGGATTATGAGCAATGTTATGAAGGAACCATCGGCAGAAATTGAGTCGCAGAGGAAAATCGCGGGGTAGTAGAGCTTGGACGCGTTGAATATAGTATGGGTAAAGCAAGAAATCATGGAGAATTTTCCAGACCAATACAAATGAGATATTCAACTCTCTTCCAATTTTTCTTGTACTCAGCTAAGGATCCTCATCTATACAATTTAGGACTGCCTCTTCGATTTCCGGGGTCCTTATTGTCCGATTTGCCCTTTCAAGTCATGATTCGGTTTGAATGTACCCCGTTCTCTCAATCTTCTGTGGATGTCAGAAAACGTACGCCTATCAGGAATGATTCGATTAGGGAAGCGTTCTTGATACAAACGCCTTGCGTGCACTGCGTTTCCTTCAGCCACACCGTACATGAAATGTATATCGGCCATTTCTGCATTAGTGAAAACCATTTCAAAGATTATTGGTTACTACTTACAGCTGTTTCAAATGTAGGCACAACAAACTGAATGACAAAACTTACAATCATTGAAGTGTCAAGTGTTTTTCTATGATTTCATTTGCAAAATTGTATCAGAGCCTACTAAGCCTTTCGAAATCACCAACGTGTTCTGATATGAGGAAAACACGATAAATTCTGATGATTTTCAATTCAAAACGGTGGAAGACATGAGGATCAAGATGAGCACAAAATTATCCGAATTGAATGAAAAATCCGTTTCTGATTACGAAAAACGTCAGTTATGCACCGAAAAAATATACGGAGGCAAAGGGTAGCCTGTTCGGGCGTTGTTGATTAATTTTTCGAAAATGGTGGCAGATACGGAAAAATACAAGGAACAGAAAAGTTTTCACTTTGAATAATCGGTTTGATTCTGTTTTCAGAATATACCAGTAGCGCACCACAAAAAAGTTCAGGGGGCAAAAAGAGGAAAATGCACGTGAAAAAATAACACCCTGTATACTGTCAGGAATTTCTGCCTCATTTTGTTATAAACATACAATAAGGAGATATCTGATGTAAATTTTAGCTCAATTCCTGAAAAATTGCATCAGTTATTAAGATAATATCTCCATGGCTTCGATATGGGAAAACTATTGGATTATTTTCAATAATTAATATCTCAGAAACGGTGATAGTTACGATCAAAATGCAGGAGTCAAAAAAAATTTCAAATTGAATGATCTATTCGATTTTATTTTTTGTTAGTGCCAGTGACGTACCAAAAAAAAGTTCCGAGGGTAAAAATGGAACATGGCCCATGAAAAAGTATCACCCTGTATACGGTTCCAAAATTTGGCCTCACCTGGTAATTCAGATTGTGTTAAATAGCTTATGTGGAAAATTTGAGCCCGAAATCTTGAGAAGTCTAGGTTTTATCGAGAGAAAATCGAAAAATTTTCTCAACTTTAACACCCTGTATCTCGGCAACGAAGCATTTTTTGATCATTGGTTCTTCGAACTTTCTTGCTCAAATCATTCAGGGATTCGCATCCTTCATTTATGACATCTTATTCGGAAACACCCTGTATGTGTCATCTGAACTGCTACTTAATATTTTATGGAAATAATTTCACTGTTAGTAACCCTTCAGATTGAAACTCGATAACTTTCTGATTTATCGCCCCATGGACTTGAATTTTGGATATGTTTTAGATTATCTAACGCAGAATAATAATTGACATTGATAATGTGTAAAAATTTATTGTGAATAAAGATAAACGAGGGTAATACAAAAATGATTTCTTTTACGAATATTGAATAGCCTGTAGAATTTCTAACCAAAATTTTGTCATCAAGATATACTTCTATACATAGCTATCCATTCTCAATAATATTTTCAAAACGACTGTCAGAATTTTTTCGCAAATTTTCCTTTAAATTAAACAAGATCGACGAAGAAATAATATATGAGAGATGTCAACCCAAATTATTGGGTTCATAATGATTCTAGAACATCAATAGATCATAATCGGCATCACTTAGAAGACCGAACCTGGTCATCGGTGCTCTCTCGGTCAAACAGAGAGGGAATTGTTTTGTTGAGTTTGAATATTGAAGGGATTTCGCGATTATACTTCAAAATTGGCAAGCTAAAAGAAGGAAGTGATTATGTTTCAGGAGACTCACACTGCGACGGAAGAACATCTCCGGGAAAGAGGAAATATCGCAGGTTATGTACTTTTTGATTATCTCTTTAGTCCTTTTCATGGTCTTGCTTGCTATGTAAAATCTTTTCTTAGATTTGTTAAGACATATAAGAGGTATGATTGTTGAAATATTTTTCTGCTGGTTTTCTTTTTCCATTGTTACAGATTCTGTCCCAAAAAAAAATATATATATATATATATATATATATATATATATATATATATATATATATATATATATATATATATATATATATATATATATTCTCAATGGCGCAGTCTTCGATTCAAGGCACTAGCTAATTTTTACAAAAATTAAGTTTTTCATTAGCATTAATAGTAAGTATCGCCGAAGTTTTCATTCAAGGAGAAACAAGTGAAGGTATACGAACAGAAAGTTATTGAATTAACACCCACTCAGTTCTCAAACTTCTATTCTTCTTGTCCCATACATGCTCAATCGAATTGGATCAAAACTCTTCGCCAGCTAGTCTATTCTCAAAAGTTCAAGCCCGTTAATGTAATCACTAAAGAACAGATTATACTGGGTTGGGCTAAAACGAAAAAGACTCAATAACTGATAAACAATTCGTTTCTGGACAAAAAGCAGAAACAGGTCAATTTTTGTCTGGAGGGGACATCTCTTAACGCAAGGTGATTTTATTTTTCATCAACCTCCTAATCAGGGGTGCACAAAACTCAATAATTTGACAAGGGAAGATAGTTCGAATGATACCTCATTGGAAAGCTCTTTATTCTCAATACAAATAAGTAATAATTTTGAAGTTTTGACATATTCGGAAGAAGATATAAGCTGGCTCGTTAAAATACGAGTTATTTTCAGTGATTGCAGAATCTGTTGATTTTGAATGAACATTCACCAAAATACTGTGGTATTTTTGGGAAAAATATCTTCAAGCAGTGGTGCTTCCACTACGCTCCCTCAGATGAGGGTGTCAATCCATCAAATCTTCGAATTGATCAGTTATAGATCATTAGATAGAAACTTAAAATTATCTGATTACAGTGAACGAATTTTCATATCCGATTACATTTCAATGAGAATACAGTGTGGATCATGGTAAAGTAAAGTTTTCGTTCCAGAAACATATTTATCTGAAACTGGCTCTGTTCAGAATAGGAAAAGAGAGCATGTCCAAAGACCAATACGAACTGAGGAAATGGAAATTGCGTTGCTTGGGCAAGTAGCGATTGACCCCACTCTGAGTACAAGAAAATCTGAAAGTGAAATTGGTGTGACTCGAAGAACTATTGGACTAGTTTTCAAACAATATAAATTCCATCCGTATAAAATGAAGATGGTCCAGGAATTGAATGAGGATGACTTCGACCACAGAGTGCAATTCAGTGAAATAATAAGCGAGTTCTTGTCGGACTCTAATCCCAGAATCTTTCGTGGAGTACATACCCAACATCCTGAAAAATTGAATGTTTGGGTTGGCAACTATGGGAATCGTCTGATTGGGCCGTTTTTCTCACCAGGTAACCTGAAAGGAGAAATATATCAATCCGACCATTTCTGAAATTTTGAAAAATGGTCCTAGCTATTTAGAAGAGGATGTTGTGTTTCAGCAGGATGGCGCCCCCCGCATTTTCACTTCCTATTCGACAATATGTAGATCGAGGATTTCCTGATCGATGAATCGGAAGTAGAGGCCCTACAGAATGGCCCCCACGTTCTCCTGTCTTGTCACCATTGGATTTTCTTTTATGGAGCCACTTAAAGAGTCAAATTTATAAAACTGTTCCAGCAGATTTGGTGGACTTACGACAACGGATTGTCGAGTGTAATCGTATAACCCCTGAAATGCTACGTAATGTCCGGGATCGTTTCGAGCAAAATCTGTATTTGTGTTTGGAAGTTGGCGGCGAACACTTTGAACATTTGTTTTATTGATACCGAGTTGACCTATAAAATGTATCAGGTATAATGAATTCAAACAAACGTCTTCTGAATCTATATAAAAAATCAGCAGACCTCGCAAACACTGTATCGCTCTAAATTAATCCACCCTGCATCTCCATCACAATGCAGATGAAGCAAAATTTTGTCTATAATATTCTTGAAATTCTAGAACCTTTCTAATGAGTTATTACTTGATCTAACTAATCAATTCGAAGATTTCAGGGGTTGACACCCTCATCTAAAGAGGTGTCTGAGGGAGTGTAGTGGAAGCACCACTGTTTAAAGATATTTTCCTCCAAAATACAACAGTATTTCGCTGAATGTTCATTTGAAATCGACAGATTTTGCAATCACTGAAAATAACTCGTCTCTTGGCGGAAGAAGATATAGTCTTCCGAATATGTCAAAACTGGAAAATTATTACACATTTATATTGATAATCAAAAGAGCTTCCTAATGAGGTATCACTCGACCTATTCGAAAAGTTGAGTTTTGTGCACCCCTGCTTAGGGTGTTGATGTAAAATAAAATCACCGTGTGTTAAAAGGTGTCCTCGTTCAGACAAAAATTAACCTGTTTCTGCTTTCTGTCCAGAAACGATTAGTTCAGCAGTTAATGAGTCTTCTTAGTTTCAATTACCCCACCTGGTATGTAAGGCTGAAATGTGAGATTATGTATATATATATATCTAATGATTCCTTGAAAATTCGTAAAAAAATGTAAAGTAAAACTATCACTTGATGGAGTTATTCAAGCACAACCATGACAACAAGAGCTGTTAACTAAGATTTTTTTCCTTAAACTTAGGATTATTCTATTCTTCATTATGAAACGAATTAATAATTAAATGTTTTTCAGAAAGTTCTTGAGTGAAATCATGACGCTTATCGTTAAACATATGTTTATATAAAGAAGAACTTCGTTCTACATCTACGGTAGTGATCGGAGTATGTTTCAATTTTGGGCCGTTTTTCTCACCAGAGAATCTGACGGGAGAAATATATCAATCCGACCATAACTGAAATTTTGAAAAATGATCCTAGCTATTTAGAAGAGGATGTTGTGTTTCAGCAGGATGGCGCCCCCTCGCATTTTGCACTTCCTATTCGACAATATGTAGATCGAGGATTTCCTGATTGATGAATCGGAAGAAGAGGCCCTACAGAATGGCCCCCACGTTCTCCTGTCTTGTCACCATTGGATTTTCTTTTATGGAGCCACTTAAAGAGTCAAATTTATAAAACTGTTCCAGCAGATTTGGTGGACTTACGACAACGGATTGTCGAGTGTAATCGTATAACCCCTGAAATGCTACGTAATGTCCGGGATCGTTTCGAGCAAAATCTGTATTTGTGTTTGGAAGTTGGCGGCGAACACTTTGAATATTTGTTTGATTGATACCGAGTTGAAGTATATAAAATGTATCAGGTATAATGAATTCAATTGTTTTTTCAATTTTTCCCTACTCATCAATATATAGGTAATTCTATGAATAATCTCTTTTATTTGAAAACCAAACAAACGTCTTCTGAATCTATATAAAAAATCAGCAGACCTCGCAAACACTGTATCGCTCTAAATTAATTCACCCTGCATCTTCATCACAATGCAGATGAAGCAAAATTTTGTCTATAATATTCTTGAAATTCTAGAACCTTTCTAATGAGTTATTACTTAATCTAACTAATCAATTCGAAGATTTCAGAGGTTGACACCCTCATCTGAAGAGGTGTCTGAGGGAGTGTAGTGGAAGCACCACTTAAAGATATTTTCCTCCAAAATACAACAGTATTTCGCTGAATATTCATTTGAAATCGACAGATTTTGCAATCACTGAAAATAACTCGTCTTTTGGCGGAAGAAGATACAGTCTTCCGAATATGTCAAAACTGGAGAATTATTACACATTTATATTGAGAATCAAAAAAGCTTCCTAATGAGGTATCACTCGACCTATTCGAAAAGTTGAGTTTTGTGCACCTCTGCTTAGGGTGTTGATGTAAAATAAAATCACCGTGTGTTAAAAGGTGTTCTCGTTCAGACAAAAATTAACCTGTTTCTGCTTTTTGTCCAGAAACGATTAGTTCAGCAGTTAATGAGTCTTCTTAGTTTCAATTACCCCACCTGGTATGTAAGGCTGAAATGTGAGATTATGTACATATATATCTAATGATTCCTTGAAGATTCGTCAAAAAAAATGTAAAATAAAACTATCACTTGATGGAGTTATTCAAGCACAACCATGACAACAAGAGCTGTTAACTAAGAATTTTTTCCTTAAACTTAGGATTATTCTATTCTTTATTATGAAACAAATTAATAATTAAATGTTTTTCAGAAAGCTCTTGAGTGAAATCATGACGCTTATCGTTAAACATATGTTTATATAAAGAAGAACTTCGTTCTACATCTACGGGCGTGATCGGAGTAGGTTTCAATTTTTGGCTCATGCGAATTTGGTTTGCAAGTTGATATTTCCTTGGGAAATTTTCGAATTTCTTCGAAATCTTCATCATTTTCTGGATCGTTTTCAATTTGGCGAACACAAATTTGCCGATTTCAGATTTAACTTCTTCGAATTCATTTTTGAAATTTCCAGTTAATCCTACAGAATAGTTTAGAAGCTGTTACTTTTTCCCAAAGATAAAATTGAATAAGGAATGAAGATATAATTTTGTTTGAGAATACAACACTTCTTTGCACTTATTACTACAGATATTTCGTTGATGAATTTAATCGGTAACAGAAAAAGTGCTCGTGATAGTATGAAGCCCTGGGGTACTGCTGCAGTTTATTCATCCAGACTGATTGCGAAACACTGTCAAATTCTTTGTGATATCAAAAGCAATAGCTGTTGTATGATAACCTCAAACACTTATTTTTTTCGATTTCTTATTCAACTTAAAGTATTTTCTGCGAAACAACTTACAATGCTCTATTTTTCGAGAATAAAGAAGGAATCAAAAAAATTTCGGAAGGAAGCTCACATCTCCAATTCATTGATGTATTTCGTGGAATGGGCGACTGTTTGCATTGTTATGAATTTTTTTTGTTCTAGAAAGTATTTCAGACATCATATCTCATATTATTTGGTATATTGGGAAAAAATACCCAAAACGCAATAGAAGATTCTAATGAATCACATAGAAAGCTCTGCGGCGCGATACCATTGAAAATCACACAAAAATTTTGACCCACGAGCAAAATTGACTCCCCTCATAGTGTTATTTAGGCATTCGAGCGTTGAAAGAATTGTGCGTTGAATAGATCTTATGAACTGAATGTAATCCAAACATTTTTTTTGAAAATCGTACAGCTGTTTTGAGGTTATGTGGTATGACACAATATTGCACGAAACAACTTGTATAGGGTGCGCCAGAGAAAACCGGACGTTTTTTTTCCGTTATAACTTTCCCAATTTTAGAGCAAGATTCGTTTATGCTTCATTGGAAAGCCAAAGGACTAGGTTTTTAGAAATTGTATCGAAAATGTCAAATTGTTCAGAAAAGACTGAATTATCGACTGAATGCCCCATTCGAATTTTTTAGTGAAAAAAAAAACGTTCCAGCTATCTTGAATTATTCCTCATTTTGGAATGAGCCATATTGAATTTTACCGGAAGTGAAATTTCGATAAAGTAAGAACGAATGATTTAGCTCTAAAATTGCGAAAATTATAACGAAAGAAAAACATCTGATTTTCTCTGGCGCACCCTATATATTCGGAAGGAAGCAGCATTGGTCGAAAGAAAATATTAATTTATACTAAGAAAGTACGAATGTCTCTTATCACCAGTAAAACTATTTCTCTCTGTCTTCTGGTGAAGCAGCCTGTATAGATATGAAATATTTCTTTTCCGAGTGCTGCAGAATCCATGATATTCATTCTCAGAAAATATATTTGCACAGTTTTGATTTTTGATTAGAGGAAACGTTATGGATGAACAAACCTCTGACTTTAATTAATTAACTACTGTGGCTCTGAAGATAAAACATAGATTTATGTTCGAGGATATATCAGATATGACTAGCGAACATAAAAATATTATGGCTTCATATACACGTACTGTTTAGCCGTTTGTGTGCAATAAAAAGCACATTGCAGATTCGACAATAAAACCGTATATTTCGAAAATAAATTACTCTCCTGCAGGTATCTGCAGATCAGAAACACATCGTTCCATAAATTTCATTTACTCGCAGTATTATTCAATTTAGAGATAGAGGAATTCAGGAATAGAAATTTAAATATCCAGATTGTGATACTATGTATAGGGTGGACAAATTTAGTTGTTTTTGTTTGATATCCAGGCAAAATATTGTTAGTTTGAACAGTAATAGATGACCATATTATTAGGGACAGTTGTAAGATTTCTGTTTCTTAAATATTTACTGGATTTCTCGAACGGATGATTAGTGTATGATGTGGTAGATATAGAAGTCTTGATAATCAATTCGTTATAATATTATCACTAAATAGTTTAACAATTGAAAAGAATTGAGAAATACCTGGAAGCAGCCAAGCTGAATCGTATTTTGGAAAAAACCTCGGGAGATGGCTGGAGAAAATTCATAATTCTATGCGAATTATGAGAGTACGTTGAGATAGAGGCAGAATTTCTGGATCTCCTCCTGCGGCTCAATCTCTCAGATATTAGGGAGTATTGAGATGAAGAATTGGGAACCAGGAGATCCGGAAATCACCGGGTTCAGAAGTTATTTACCCCTTCTTCATAGGAGGTTGGGTGTATTGCTCTTGGTTCTAGTGAAGACATACAGATCAAGTATTGCTTTAGCTCTCAATCCAGTTTGCTGGAAAACGGCAAGGCTAGTGTTTGTAAGGAAACAGGGTGATCAATCTATACCTCGGTTAGAGACTTTAAGCCTCTAAGCTTAAGGTATTTAGCACTACTAGTTTACATCTTAATCAACACTTGTACTCTTTTGGATTATCCACAGTATTGCACTCGGCTGTTTGAATTAACAGCAGTTGGATAAGGAAGAGTTTTGTTTGGCGAAGTTCTTAGATGTCGAGGAAGGAGGCGAATGGGCTCAAGGTCCCGACTCTTTTACGGAATGGGTCATGGAATTATTGGGGGCCGAAAAATTACTTCGATTATCGGAAATCACACTGTCATATGGCTGTCAGAGGAGGCGGCGTGGTCTTATCGACTCGCATGGAAATGAATGAAACGCTCGTGTTCGTTCTTGTATTTTGAAGTTAACCCAGAGAAGATGAACCTGGTTGTTTTTACGAGAAAGCATACTATAACATCATATTTGAGACTTATTTTCTTCGTATCAAAATACAATAGAAAAGAATCGGTTAAATACTTGAGGGTAATACTAGATAAGGAACTTAGTTGGGCTCAGAATCTTAAGCTACAGACTGGAAGGTTTTCTGCTGGACTTATGAAATGTAGGAGGACCTTCAGCAGCATGTGGGACTTGACACCACTCGTGGTGATGTTGCTCTTCGAAACCGTTCTGTTACGCAGGTTCGAATACGTCCCGCGATTCTGGTGGACGAGGGTAGAGAAACAGCCGGCAAATCTTGCTCTAGAAGGGGCTTAGAACATTGATGGTGAACAGTGTGGTGCTCAAAGAAACATCCCTACCGTAACATTAGGTGCACTGTTAGGAGTCGAACCACTGCACCTTACAATTATTAGCAGGATAGTTTCGACTCAATATAGGCTGCGGAAGCCACGCAAGTGGTCCGTGAAAGACAAATCCCACAAGAACAACACCGAGGTAGTCTTTGATCATAACATCAGGGTGAAAATGCCATACAAATAAAGGTGAACGAAAGGAAGGACTCTTGCTAGGCGGAGTTTTCATCTGGTACACGGATGTCTCGAAGACCAAAGAGGGATTAGGTTAGATTTCTACCTCCCATTGAGTAAATATACAACAGTTCTTCAGTCGGAAATCATGATCGGCTGAGCTCAAAGGCTGGCAGAACTGGGTACTACTAATCAGTGGATCACCATCTGCTCCGACAGAAGGGTGGCTCTGGAACAAACGATTACTTTTCGGGTAATCTGGGAGTGCGTTTAGACACTAAAACATTGTAATCAAAACCATATCAAACTCCTCTGGGTTTTGGGTTTCACCGGGATCAGCGAAAATGATATTGTGGATAGACTGGCCAGTCTAAAGTTGAGAATACTCTAATATGACCAGAGCTCTGTGTTGTTAAGGCAGGCTGGGAGACTGACTAGCGGAACAACATATGGACATCTGGTTGAATGCTCAGGGTTGTCGTCGACCAAGGCAATGCTGGAAAAACCTGAAGAAGGTTGGAACTTGAAGGCAATTAATTTGGTCACCACATGCACTTCGTGCGGAGATGCTGAAAGTGAGTGATCTGCCGAAGATATCTCCTCAATCAAGCAGGAGATGTAGTTATAAAGTAGAGGGGCAAAAATTATCAAATTCAGGAACGATCGTGGAAGGCTCAGCTTGTTTCTTCATTGAACATACAGGGCGTTTTTTTGGTGAGAAATTCCAATTATTTTTTATTAATCTATCAATTAGAAAAAACACTAGGCAAATTTCACAAATTGCAAAATAAAAATATGTTTCACAAAAACTAAAAGGATTTTGAATAGTTCAATATCAATTATACTCGAAAAATAGATGAGAGAAGTGAAAAAAAGGAAATCAAGCTATTCGTCAGTTGTTGGTACATAATGTTCGTGAGCTATTGAAATTTCAATGAATTCTTATTCATCTGTTCTCTTGGTTTTGTTATGTTTATGAAATTATTTTTGCTTATCAAATGTTATGAAAAAACAGTTGTTAATCCATTGTGATTCATTAATTTTTATGCTTGTTCACTCAAATAATGGTGGAACGACCATTTGAATTATCTAAAAACCAGGACAATCATATTGAAATTTATATACTCAGCCTTCATCACTTATATCAAGTCTATCTCTGTTATTGTACAGGAGTACAACCGTCGAATTTTACCAAATTCAATATCTATACATCTCGAGAAATGATCAGAAAAACCTGCAAACATTTAACCGTTTTATGAGAAGCAAACCATCTGAAGGAAATAAGCCTTTTGATGAGAGGTGGTTTAGTACAAAATCATTTTTGATTCCTTGAATCTATATCTAGAATAACATTTGAAGCACTGGCATAGAAAATCTGAATAAATCATTCAATATAACGTGAAGCCGCAATATTTATTCGAAACTTAATGCAAACATAATGGCCACCCAAAGAAGATATAACAGGAGTAAAATTGCATAATGTCCAGAAAATGATGAACAGGAAAAAAAAATGACGACAAGGAAGTAGCAACTAATACAGCTCCTAACGAAAAGCAATCTACCAATATAGAAAATAGAATGATAGAATGTGATTGGACAGATAAGAAGCAAACATCGAAATTTTAAGAGAAAACGAAAAATTTTGAGAATCAACTGGGTCTATTAATCATGAGCGTGATGATAAGATAAACAGCCTTATTGAACTACACATTTGAATAATATATGAAGGATCTCAAATGGTTCAGACATTTCTACTCGTTTTCTCTGCTCTTCAAGCAAAAAAAGATATGATTACTGTTATCATAATTGTGTACAAACATATCGTTCTTACACACATCTTTTTTATCTAATTCAAATCCTCATGAATCTAATAGGAACATAAAACGCATGCAATGGACTTAAGAACCTCCACAAAAATATTCAGATTTTAGGTCTGAAGAAAAATTTGTTGGAACAGATTCCTGATCTAAGGATGGAAAATCACCCCCACCAAGAAAGAAGAGAATACAAAAAAAAGTATTATCACATTAGAGAGAATGTCGAAAACGCAACTTTAGCTACAAAATGAAAAACTTGAAGATGATATAATGTTAGGCCATTAAATTTTCATGCAGAAAGATGTTTATATGCAATCATTGTGTTTGTTGACAATGTTTATGTAAGTGAGAATGTCTAGACGAGAACCTTCTTAGGGGAACCCCCTTTCTTTATATGCATGTATTCATTATATTAACATGAAGGTTATGTACAGGGTATCACAAGTTGAGTGGCCTATTAGACGTTTATGAAGAACTAATGACTTTATCGTTCTGAAATTTTGGTAGTTGATTCTACTGGTCCAAAACTCTTTTCTAAAATATCTTTACCTCAATGGCACTTTCGGTTATTCCGGAAGTGCATACCAACTTTGTTATTTTATATAGAACACCCTATATATTGATGATTAGTTTGATAACACTTGTTATCCCAATTACAAAAACACCTAACACATAAGTCTAGCTTATTTTGTGGATGAAATATCCGATTTTCATTTGAAAATTATCGATTTTTTGTTCTTTGAAAAAATTGATATATTTCGAGAACGGAGTGAGCTACCGAAATAATTAACGGTGTTCTGCAAACAAGAAACCATGCGGGACATAACTTATATCCGACTGAATCTCAATCTGTTCACAAAGTACCCTTTTTTCCGTCTCACATTTCGAAACGAAGAAACATCGAAAACTGTGTTTTTTCAAATTGTAACCCATATTTTTTTTTAAATTTATTAGACTGGCCGTAAAAACTAGATGAAGTTCCCCATACATAACCTGTACCTGAGATTTCAAGATTTCAAGTTATGGCAAAAAAATTTTACGTATCTACCTGAAGTTGGCATAGGTGGCTAGTATTATTCATCACTTTGAATAATTATTATGAAATTTAGGAAAATAGAGTTCAATTCATTTTGATATTTTTTAATTTGAATTCGGAAACTTGACAACAACTGCAGTTTCGCAATTTTTCTCTCTTAATTTAACAATTATCCAATGACAAAAGGACAGTTGTTTGTTGAAGCTCTGGGAACTGTCTATGCACGTGGAGGAATCTAAGCCGCCTTAGCCAACTTCAGGTAGGTACCCAAAATTCGTTTTTTTTCGCCATAACTTGAAAACTTGAAATTTCAGGTTCATGTTATGTATGGGGAACTTCATTTAGTTTTTTACGGCGACTCTAATGAATTGATGAAAAATATGGGTTACAATTTGAAAAAACGCAGTGTTCGATGTTTCTTCGTTTCGAAATGTGAGGCGGAAAAAAGAGTACTCTGTGTACAGATTGAGATTCAGTCGGATATGAGTTATGTCTCGCATGGTTTCTTGTTTGCAGAACACCTCTAATTATTTCGGTAGCTCACTCCATTCTCGAAATATATTAAGTTTTTGAAAGAACAAAAAATCGATAATTTTTGAATAAAAATGGAATATTTCATGCGCAAAATATTTCAGGAATAGAAATTCGAACCAGTTGAATCAACGACCAAAGTTTCAGAACAATAGCGTTATTAGTTCTCCATAAAGGTCTAATAGGTCACTCAACTTGGGATATCCTGTATATCCAATTATTTTAACAGATCTATGAGAACTTATGCATTCGGCATAGGAATGTGCCATTGCGATAATACTAATCTGTTAATGCACATATGCATATGTGCTGCATGGATTATCAAGATATAATAAGCATCATTGAGAACCTGATATAGAGCACTATAGCAATTACATGAACATTGTCATATTGAATCTTCTCAATTTCCTTATTTATAGCTAATTATAAGAATGAGACCGAATAATATATGTTCAACAGAGTATCTGATTTACTTGAAAGCAATAGTTATGTTCTGAAATACTCGTGAATCTTAATTCAAATGAGAGAAATGTACTTTATGTTATGATTTGAATGAAATTTCTCTGTGGACCTAAAGTTGATAAAGTAATAGTCATTCGGTACTGATGTTGATTATTGGATGTTTCCTTTCACACTAATGCCAGCAAAAAGCAAAAACTAGAATTTAAAATTATATATATGAATATATATACAGGGTGCTTCAAGGAAAACTAAACAGAGGATATATCTACCAAGATATTCATTTCACATCAAAACGCAAAAATAGGTCGATTTTTGTTTCAAGAGGGACATCTTTTAGGGTACAAAACTTGCCTGAAATATCAACCCCCTAAGCTGGGATTGCAATCCTTGAACATTTTGAATAGGGAAGATGGGTCGAGTGATGACTCAAAAGAAAGGTGGTATCTTTGTCTATATCGCCTTGAACCATTTTTAATTGAAAACTGTAAAAGATACAGGGTGAGCAACTGAAAGATAGGGAAGATTATTCCCCTGAGACTTTCAAGTTTCAGTGAGGTAAAATGGAGCAGATCCATGCTAATCAATGGCAGTCATCATCAGGTACCATCCTCATCTCGAATTTCAACCTCTAGAGCAGGGGCGACAACCCTTGAAAATTTGGAATAGGGTAGATGGGTCGAGTGATAACTTGAAAGAAAGGTATTGTCTTCGACTGCATTCCCGTGAAGGAATTTTTATTTTTGATTGAAAACTGTAGAAGATGCAGAGTGAGCCACTGAAAAATAGAGAAGACTATCGGAGGTTATAACTGGACATATCTTCTGCTTTAAAAATAACACAGGGCGGTCACTTCTGCTCTTGGGGTTGAAATTTGAGATGTTTCCGAAGATGACTGGAAAGAATCTGTTTCATTTTTTTGCACTAATACTAATATATAATAATAATAGTCTCCTCTATTTTTCATTAGCTCACTCTGTATCTTCTACCTTTTTCTATCAAGTGAAAAATAAATCAACAAATGAAGGAAAGTATTGTTTTATATCCAAATGAATGAGCAATGAAATCTGTATAAAAAATTTTCCATTGGTGAAATCCAGAACTACTTGGTGGGTAAAAATTTTTGGCAGTGTGTGTATTAGAAAGATGAACAGTTTTTCTTATAATGGTTGTATTCTTTCGAATCACCTTCGTATCTGTCCATTGGCCAATTTCAGACTTTCAATATGATTTCCTTGACGCTTAGATCAGTCTAGCACTAAAAATCATTCATATAATGGATTCCATGATGGAAGGAATGTTCAACAATAGACCGTAACTATGTATTCTACACAGCGTATAGCTTCGCCTATACCTGAATTTCATTCCATTTCGATATTTCGATGTGGAGTAATCTCATTACATAAACGGAATGGCGAAGGCGATTGGGCCGCTATTTCGAGTTCTTTTCTTATTGCTCTATACAATTGTTATATCCTGATATCGAAGTGCACTTTCGGACATAAACTCCGCTTCAGATGGACAATATGGGAACTGTCTGCGCCATTCACACATTTGTGTAGGAATCGGTATTGACGAAACGAACAGGAAAAGTTACAGTAGATGTTGGGAATTTAAGAAATTTTAGCCACTCTGACTTTAAAACACAAATGGAATATTATATTGTTTTTACTACCAACGAATAAATTGAGTTAATAGATCGAACTATTGTTCATCTTCGGACAGCATAAAATCTAAGTGACAAAGTCACTTACATCTTATATTACATGAAGTACTACCAACTTGTGACGCATGTAGAGAACCACTAACAACAACAACAACAACAACAACAACAACAACAACAACAACAATGCCTAAAGACGATAGAGTTCCTCAAATCCATAGGGTTGGATACACACATCTAAGAATAAGTTTTTTGAATACATATCAATTATTATTATATTGAATTTTCATTTTTTAAATAAACTCAGAAAAAAGAGTGACGAAATACCATGATATCCACCGGGACTGACCATTAAAAACTTTTTGAGTTCCAATTAAAATATCAAGCTGAAATTTTATACGCGGCCATAACTAGCGATTTCCAATGGAAGTGATGTGATATCATTTCCGGTTTTACCGGAAGTGGGTCATCACTTTGTAATTTCAAATGTAAATCTACCTTTTTTATTATACATCTAGAACAGACATTTGAGCAAGGCATAAAATACCCACTTATCTGTAAAAACTTTTGACAGATTTAATTATTTTTGTTATGAACTCGATTTTTGAGGAACATTTGAAAAAATTGTAGCTTGTAGATACTTTGCACTACAGACACAATTTTTGCTTGGGTGGATAGTAGAAGGATCAAGGAATATATTGAATTTTGATGATTTTGCAAGAACTAACAGAGAATGCTTTGAAATATTTGAATCAAGTAGCTGAACTGGCTACGCTCACCTGACAGGTGCCTAAAATTAATGTACTTGTCACTTCGTTCATTCGAATTTGATATTTCAAGAAGAATTGTTGGTAATTTGAAGTGGAAATTCTTGAAAAACACCAGATTGATAGTAAAATGGCTGATTATTCAAACGAGGATATGTTTAATCTTTTTTTAATTCATGGCGAATGTCAAAAAGTGGTGGACAGAACTTGCAGGCAATTCAATTACCAATTTCCAAATTTGGCATCTATGAGTAAAACAAAATTTCGAAGGATTATGGCTTATCATATTTATGAGGAAAATCTTAATGGACAAAGATACCTGGAAATTCCGAGAGGAACATTAGCAAATTTTTTAGATGGATTACCCCTTAAAATTCTGAGGGATTGCTATTACCAAATGGATGGTGCACCAGCACATAAAACACGATTTTGTGGGGCAAAATCAAGAAGGAAGTGTATCTTATTCCTGTAAGAAGTAAAGAAGAGTTACTAGAGCGCATTCATAATGCTTTACGTAATATTGATCCTGAAGAAACACGAATAGAGCTATCGTTCTATTTATCTATCTATCAATACCGATAAATCGGATCAATTTAAATGAACAATCGAGAACTTTTATCGCATTCCTTGTTGTAGTAGGTACCTACTTATTCCTAATTATTTTACTATTGCTGTTTAATAGTAAGGGCTTTATATACTTGGTATAAACAAATTCAACAACAAATGTTGTTGTTGGTATCTATTAATACTGAAAGGACAAAAATATTATGTCAGTCTTGAACAGAAATAGTTTCGAGTACGTATCAGTGCATAGTGTTTACAATTGCATTTTTGTTTTACTATCGGTAGGAAAATTCCAATTTTAAGCAATTTTGTTATTTGATATACATTTCAAAATGAGGTCTTATCTAATAAAAGAACGAATTGATATGATTTTTGTCATCGGTGAGTGTCCACAAAACTGTTTGTTAGCGTCAAGAATTAACTCCGAAAGATACTCGAAGCGAAAACATCCAGATAGAAATTCCCTACAAAAACTGCTACAAACATTTCGGCAAACCGCTTACGTAGCTTATCCAAGGAAGAACAGACTGAAGCGGGTGATAGAAGATGAAGAAACCGAAATAACAGTTGTAGCGACCGTCGTTGAAACTCTAACTACTAGTCAGCGAAAGATTGCCGATGGAATGGGAATTAGTAGAGGAAGTGTATAAAGAATCTTGAGAAAACACGGATTCCATCCGTATCATAAACAGGTCCACTATGAGCTATAGCTACAGTTCTGTTTATGGATATCGGAAATGATCGGAAGAAATAAAAATTTTGCAGAAATTACTATGTTCTCTTTCCATAACAACTCCTCAGTGAACTGTTCAATTTTCAATATTACAATGATCAGATTCATATCTTTCGTCCGTTTTACACGCAGCATAGGTGGTCGGTTGATACTTAAGGCGCAATCATAATCTATCATGTCATCGGACCATTGTTTTTTGATGAGCACTTTGATGGAAATATTTTTTGATGCTTCTTCGTGATCATCTACTAGAATTATTAGAAGATGTGACGATCGCCGTAGGGCAGCGAATGTGGAGCTCCTGCACATTCCACTTCAAATGCAGGGGATTATTAACGACCGTCAGTATGGTTTTAGCAGGCAAAGATCGACAGGAGCTATGCTCGCCTACGTCACTCATATTTGTACATCAACGATGGAAAAGCATGGAGAATCTAGAGCAATAGCCCTCGACATCTCTAAAGCCTTCGATAGGGTTTAGCATGTAGCCTTGTTGAATAAACTTGCTGCATATGGGCTTCCCGAAAAATTGCGGGGTTGGCTGAGTAGCTTTCTTTCAAATAGATCAAGTTGTGGTCGACGGTATAACATCTGATTGTTTCCAGTTGCAAGCAACTGCCAACTTTGTTTCTGTTACAGATGAACGATCTTCTGTCACCTACAGAGAACAAGATCTTCGCTTTTGCAGACGATTGTACCCTGGTTTCGTCTTTCAGTAGTCTGCGGCCGATTACAGCTGCGGAATCTCATCCTCAGAGATGTCAACAATAAATTAAACTCTGACTTACAGAGAATATCTGAGTGTGGTCAGTTGAACCTGGTGAGCTTCAACGCGAGCAAGACTCAAGCAACTACGTTTTCTAGACAGGTCCCCGCTGGAGAACCTCCTCTAATAATGCAAGACCAACAAATTGCATCAAAAGATTTGATGCACCTTCTCGGAATAACGGTCAACTCCGGGTTTTGCTGGCAAGAACATGTATCAGAAGTAGCTAAGTCGGCATCAGCTAAACTTAGTTTTCTTTTCAGAGCTAAGCGATACTTCCCGTTATCTCAGCTGTTGCTTCTGTATAAGGCGCAGATTCGACCTGCTTCGGAATATTGTTCCCATGTATGGGGATTTGCGCCCAAACATTCGTTGCGGATGTTAGTAAGTGTGCAAAAACGGGCTGTGCGTCTCATCGACCACCCGGAGATCACCCGCGATCTCCAACCGCTAGCTCTCAGAAGACAAGTATTTGACCTTTCTTGTTTTACAGATACTTCCACAGAAGATGCTCCGAAGAGCTGGAAGACCTTGTCCCAGGAAAACTCATGCTTTGCCGCAACACTAGGCTGGTAAGGAGTTCTCCTCATATGGCGGTACATTTAACGACCCCTTCGAATCTCTCTCTATAAGAATCCCTTCGTCTACAGGGCCATAGAGCTGTGGAACTGTCTTCCGTCCAATATCTTCCCAACATCCTACAATTTCGCCCTCTTCAAGAAGTGAGTAGACAGACACCTCAATTCTTCCCAGGCGCTCACTCATGTGGTGTAACCTAACCTATTCCTGAGAAGCGCGTATAAAAATCGAGATTTTGGCATTTGACTGTTTCGAGGATTTCCAAAATTTCCAAATAACAAAATTCCACACGCAAAGAAAAACTTGTCTATTCACAATATTTTGCATAGATGCACTACTAAAACGCCGAAATTTGTCCACCCTACGTGAAATTTTATTACATTTTTCGAGAAAACATTTGAATCCATCGAGCTTTCATATTTTCAAAGGCTCCATCATAAGTTTGATTCTAATTTAACTCAAATTTGGGAGAAAATCAACAGTAATTGAATATCTTATTATATTCCAATTAAGAGATCATATTTATTCCTGTTTTCTGGTAATTTAATAGTAGGAAAACAATTAACCATGTATTAGTTTGGATGACAATCATTAACAGTTTCCAATTGGGGTTGAATTGGTTGCTAAAACCATAATAATATAATCAGGTGCACGTTTTGCACGTTGCCATTATCATTTGCTGTGCGAGCTCGATTCGAATAGCAGTATTTATCTATGATAACTGCACTTCCGAATGTCTGAACCGCAATAAATGCAGTAACGATCTCACAATATATTTATTTGCGTCAAAAACGAACACCTAAATTCCAGGTTATAGAATATTACGAATGCTGTTTATGTACCTATACAAAATAATAAACAAAGATGATATTTATCATTGGGAACGGTTTTAGTAGTTTCCAGATATTTTCTGTATCAATTAATCGCCATTTGGAAGAATAGCATTCCATTATAAGAAAAACCTATAAGATAAGTAATAAGGACGAAACCCTGTCAACCTTTTTCGCATGAATACGTATAAAGTTGAAATTGTTACCGAATATTCGATTCGACAATTTCTTGAGCTGAGACATTTTTAATCCAAGTGTACAATTTACATGAGAGGTCAACCTACATACATACATAGAATCTCAACCTAAACTCAACATAAAGAAAAACGAAAACAGAAAACAGAAAACATAAAAAAGGAAACAATGAAGATTGCAAATTTCATAAAATTATTTGATCACAGATATTCAGAAATTCTTCAATTGAATGGAAGACATTTTTGAGCTTGAATTATTTTTCGTCTATTTCTCGGATCTGATAACGCGTTATAAAGTTTTATGCCAATTAAGTGATAGCTTTTTTCTGTGAGGATAAGTCTATGATAGGGTATCAATAGATCTTCTTCTCGTCGTGTATCATAACAGTTTAAGTTCTTCTGTGTCGTGATCGAACTTCTACGATCATGAACATAACACAGATATGACGAAGCAGGATTGAACCGTAAGTATATTATATTTTACGAATAAATCACGACTGCTATGTTGTTGATTGACTCCGGCATAGTCCTGATGGCTCTTCTCTGTTTCAGGAAAATTTCAGGTGCTTTGGTTGATTCCCCCCAAAGAAGGATGCCGTAGGTGGCTATGGTGTGGAGTTTTGCATGATAAGTGAGTATAGCTGCTTTTTCCCCTACTATTTGATTTATTCACCGAAAAGTATACACAGCAGATGACAACTTCTTTTCCAAGTTTACAATATGACTAGACCACGCCTGTGCACCATCTAAATTACATAACATTACATTGGAGTTGCCAGAATAAAGGCACAATTCTTTAGAACTATGGATGGTATTCCATCGCAGTCAGTAGAAAGCCCTGGTTTTAGATTCCTTTCAACTTCAAGAACCTCTGTAGGAGAGAATTGGCAGCCTTCAATGTTTAAAGAGCTATCATATTCAATTTTATTTGGAACAACAACATCTTTGCTGTATACCCCGAAAAAAAACTGCAAACAAAGCATCTATAATTCGACCATCCTCACTAGTGACACCAACATATTCCATGCAGTTGGGAAGTTCTGATGTTTTCTTTTTAGAATTGATGAGTCTCCAGAAAGCCTATAGAGATTGTAGATATGGTCAGCGTATAGCCGGTCCGATAGTAACTTGCAATCAGACCGCAGATCCTTAAAATAATCGTAGTTTGCAGTGCTACCTAATTTCTTGAATCTGCATGGAGCCTTTTTCTCAAGAATAATTAACTTGATGAGATCTTTAGAAAACCATATTGGATATTTCCTATTTTTCTTTACAACTATAGGTACAAATGTATTAAAGCCAAAAATTATACAGCTGTAAAATTTAGAAACGGAAGAATGAAGGTTACTAGCGTCGAGAGACCAATCGCTCCCAGACCTTCCAGTTCTAATATGCACTCCACTATTTTGTCGGAGCTGCATTTGAAGCTAACGACTATGGATCGCCGTTGTTGCTCCAATTTCTTGAGCCCAAGCCTTCGGGCTATTCTTGTATTCGTGATTCGTGTTACCACCATACATATGTGGTAGTTTCTTATATAGAGAACTGAACAAAATAATTCGACGAAAATGTAGGGAGGCCAAAGAGCAATGGCTAATCAACCAATGCACAGAAATTGAAAATCTCCAAAAAAAGCATGATCTATTAAACATGCACAAAAAGATCAGGGAGATAACAGGAAGACAACACAAAGCTAACAGTGGAATGTTAAAGGGGGCCAACAACGAGTTACTGATCGGGGTCGAAGAAAAGCTGAAACGATGGAAGGACTATATTGAAGAACTTTTTGGGAAAGATCGAACGGAAAGCCCGCAACCTGAAGAATTTAATGAAACTAGTCCTTGCATTACATCGGAAGAAGTTATATGAGCAATAAAGCTTCAAAAAAATGGTAAAGCTATTGGTCCCGACGGAATCTATGCAGAGACGCTTAAGCTAATGACACAGCAAGAAGGGGCTGGCCTTAAGCTCTTAACAGCACTGTTTAATAACATCTATAGAGCCGGTAAAATCCCAGCAGACTGGCTCAAGTTTGTGTTTGTCACCCTGCCCAAAAAGACCAATGCGACAAATTGTGATGACTACAGAATGATTAGCCTAATGTCGCATGTTCTGAAAACCTTTCTACAAATTATACATACTCGAATCTACACCAAATGCGAGCGAGAAATCGATCCAGTTCAGTTCGGTTTCAGAAATGGCCTAGGAACGCGTGAAGCTCTCTTTTCTCGTAATGTACTCACCCAAAGATGTAGAGACATGAATGTCGATGTTTACGCCTGCTTTGTTGACTATCGGAGGGCTTTTGACTGCATTTCACATAAAAAAATGGCGGAAATTCTAAAGAATACCGGGGTTGATGCAGAAGACTTACACATTATTACAAACCTTTATTAGCACCAAACTGCACAAGTGAGAGTTAATGGGCTAACATCTGAACAGATAGCAATACGGAAAGGTGTACGTCAAGGCTGTGTGCTGTCGCCTCTATTGTTTAACATTTACTCAGAAGCAATATTCAAAGAAGCACTTGAAAACATAGACACAGGCATTCGAATAAATGGAAAACTACTTAGTAATATCCGCTACGCAGACGACACCTAGGTACTAGCTAACAACCTTCAAAACTTGCAGAGAGCCATGAACCTTATTGTAAAGCATAGCCAACGCTTTGGACTATCTGTTAACGTTAACAAAACTAAAAGTATGGTGTTTTCTAAGCAAGCAGTGGAGGCTGTAATACGCATTAACAACCAACCTGTGGAACAAGTGCATTCGTTTCGGTATTTAGGAGCCACGGTGAACGACCAAAGTGACCCGAAAATAGAGATCAAATCTCGAATCGAACAAGCCCGTAAAACTTTCGTTGGCATGAGAGACCTTTTCGTCAACAGCGGACTTAATCTTCAGCTTCGTATGCGACTACTTCGTTGTTATGTTTTTCCTGTCCTTACTTATGGATGTTAAAGTTGGACTTTTAATCCAGAAATGGAGAGACGCATAGATGCTTTCGAAATGTATCTATACCGTAGAATATAGCGTATCTCTTGGATGGAAAGACGGACAAACATCGACGTCCTAAATACAATGGGAAAATCACGAGAGTTGATGAGAACCATCAAAGAGAGAAAGCTCCAGTACATCGGGCACATCATGCGCGGCAAAAAATATGAGATCCTTCGCCTGATTATTGAGGGGAAAGTCCAAGGAAAAAGATCAGTTGGACGACGCCAGAACTCATGGCTGAAAGATCTACGGAGGTGGTTTGGAAGAACGTCCACTGAAATTTTTAGAGCTGCAGTGTCGAAAACAATTATTGCCAATTGGATCGCCAACCTTCGTTTGGAGACGGCGTCATTAGAAGAAGAAGAAGAAGAGTTTCTTGTGAAATCTCAATTTATTTCTTTCATTTATATCTCATGTTATTAATTAATTGACAGCCAAAAAAAGAAATTTGAAATTGTGTGTTAATTCATTTGAGCAGATGTTACTCAATTTCTTATAAAATTTTCATGGCCACAACAAATTCAATTAAGTTTCAAAGAATGACAAATTTATATTAAACTTATTTTCAGATATGTCCCTAAATATCATAAAAAATATATTGGCCATTCACTTTCGCGCATTATATAAGAAATACGCGTTAACGAAATGAATTTTCTTAAGAAAAATAACATATTTCATCTAAAAATGAGATCGTCGTTGATGTTATCGGCTTCAGGAAAATGGAAACAACGCTATAAAGAAGGACATTACACAGTTTAATATTAACTGCAGCTGATGACGACGTCTATATATTGCTACTTCCACTCCGTTTTCTTCAAGATGCCATTTGGGTTGGAACATGTTTTGCCTTCATGACATTATTAATATTTTCTACAGAAATGAATATTGTGCTACAGGAATAGTCATTTTATGTTGTAGTATACGAAGTGTATTTGGAAGTAAACATAAATTCCTCAAAATATTATTTGCATAGGTTGTTTTACCATCAACTGAGAAATATTCTATGTACAATATTATCTGAATTGTTTGTCGAATCTTTTCAAGTTTGGAGGAAGTTTCTATTTCATATAAGAGTGACGTTTTTCAAGTTCAGCATATAGAGCTAGAATAAAACAATTGAGAGACAAACAGATTCAAGCTTTTTTCGTTTTTGAGTTCATTGTAAATTGCGGAATCGATCAATTTCCAATATCGCGATTGATTTTGAAGTTATGTAATAATGATTTTGATATTGTACAGGTACATTTTACTTGAAATCGAACTACGTCTGGAATTTTTTTTTGTAACAGTTATTATACTGTTACGCAAACTTGAAATTTTTTGATATGAACAATGGGTAACTTTGATTAAGCTAAATAGAGAGCTAAAAGGGTTCATCTTAATTAGAAATATTCCATTCACAGAATTTACACGAAATGAAAGAAATAGCTTCAATATATTCTGTACTCTAGTTATGACGGTCTCGAAATTAATTTTTCAATTAATGAATAACAATTCAGAAAAGTTATTCAAAGTCTTATCATCCAGTTACAACTTTTGTGTGAATATAATATCGTTTGTAATAACGAATCAACCATGCCGTACAAAATTTTGAAAAGTAACATTCTATCGTTCTCTTGTAACAAAAACCAAACAAGATACTTTATTATATGAAATATAATTTGATGGAAATAATAAAGTAGGTATTTAAATGTATTGCCATACTTGTATTTAATTCACAACGCCTAAGGATACTCCGACACGCATTGGAAATTAGAATATTGGTAATCGGCACGAAACAATATCTGAAATTTTGCTTTCAATATTTCGACTTGCTCTTCTTCATAACCAATCCTCAATTACTGGCTCTCTAGTTCCAATTCAGTTGGTGCCAAAATTTAAATCAATTGAATTAGCAGCGGCCATAGTTTAATGAGAAGGAGCTTTATCACATTGAAAATAGATATTTCATTTTTCAGCAAGAGACAGTTCATCAAAATATTAACCGATAATGTTGTCATTTACAATTTTATGGTATAATTCACCATGAAGGTTCTCATCAGAAAGCACATACGCTAATACCCGATTATCTTTCAATGCACACATACATTGAACACGTATCGGTCTTGATGAAGAACATTCATATGGTAATGTGGATTTATTTCCGACCACCAATGGTCATTCTGGCGATCGAATATTCCACCACTACTGATGCGAATTTCATCGGTCCCTATTATTTTTCGGAAAACTGCAGATTTACCTGTTGGAAATCTCCTGGCTGCAAAAACTGGTATATTTTTCTGAGCGCTTGACTCTAAGATATCTCTGTTTTCACATACTTATCACATCAATTGATGGGTAGTCAAAGGAACTAAGGTTCCTGAAGCGTTCCGCCAATTTATCGAATGAATTTACTTTTATGGGGTAGACGCCTCTCAGGAAAATAATCTGAATGAGCGGACACAGCCTGCTGACATCATAAGTCAACTACAACAAAGATGAAGTCTGGTGTTCCCCAGGGATCTGTTCAGTGTTTTTCTATTTTATTTCAACGACGTTAATAAGTGGTGTGAATCCGAGAAAAATTTCTGGAAAGATTGACTTTTGTCGGAAACTTCGAAGCATTTTCTTCACGCAGCTATGGGTCCTTGGAACATTTTCAGTTCTGATACTTGATTAATGATGACGTCATCATCATCCCAGGATGCAAAACGAAAAGGCATCACTCGTAACTTAAATTATTATTTCGCGATAGTTACGTATTTTACATTTGGAGGTATTGCATTTCATCCAGAATATGCAATCTTCCTTTAAGCTACTCTATCAGACTGAACAATCAAGTAAAACAAACCGCAAACCGATAAATAGAATGAAGTCTTCGAGAGCCGAAATCGGAATAAGGATAATTCATTACAGTTAGTAGTTGAGTGTTCTACATTAACGCTGTTAATTTTAAGCTTTGTGAGCCTACGAGTAGGCAATCTAATTTGAATGCTTCATTAATTGGTTTATTTCGCCCTTTTCATTAGCAATTTGTTTGAGAAAAGCATACGATTTCATGTAAGGTCTGATTTGCAGATTGTTTTGAAATCTATTCAATTGTAATGTTGTTACGCTGTACTTTATTAGAGTTTAATTTACTTGCATTCAAATTTGATCAAGTGACGAAGAAACTTTATGAAAAGAGTAAAATATATAGAAATAAAACAATTTACGATGAAACTAGCCGACTGTGAAGGTCTGGAAATTGAAATATCAAATTCAATATTTCAGGAAGGAAAATCAGAATTTTTTGGGGCTCGATGATTTTTCAATTTTCAAAGAGTTCATGTTCTCGCTTAATGATACGTAAATAAAATATTTATCGATTGAATAAGTCCTCAAAAATATGGAGCATGTTTTCAGTGGTCATATAATTTTCAAAAGCCTGCTTTTCATCCTCCTCTTATCTCAATATCCGTCGACACGCAAAATCACTTTATGTTTACACATTGAAGACTTCCTCTGGAAACAAAGTTGGACTTTCCGAAGAATGTAAGATATCTCGAAGAAGCTAGTTTTACGATCTTTAATCTAGTGGGATATCGTGAATTGATCGAAAAAACCGTGATGAAGACAGCTGACTAGACTTCACACCACAACGTGGCACTCTGTGCCTTTTCGATGCAGTGGTCAAAATCTGCTAATGCAACAGTACTTGTTTGATTTGGTTTCGGTGTCGTTTGAACTCGTCACTGTTGCATACCCAATATTCGTTCTCCCGAAACGAAGCTTAATATGAAGAACACACGGGAGTTCAAAAAGTATTTTTAGTAGCTCAATTTCATGAAATTTAAAAGTACAAAAGTGTCAGTGGCTTATTTAGTTCTTCATATTATTACTGTGGTGTGCTCTGTGAGGCCAGGGGACCAGTTAAATTTAATCTGGTTAGGCCTAAATGAGCAATTCATTACAATAAATAAGTTTGTTTGTATTCAAATATACTATACAAGAGTTGAGGTAGGCAACTTCAAACTCCAGAAGTTTACATAGGAAACCAAATGATCTTTTAGTAAACACTGATTCGATGTGACACTCACCTGCCGTCAGGATGCAATTCAGAGGTCAAAATTGTTTTAAGATCTATTCAAAGTTTCTGCTGTGACTATGGAATATGGAAGATATAATTCTCAAAAAATTTGAGGCGCTATTTTTGAAATTTCTCTACAACACATTATACCAGTGACCGCGTGAATGTCTAAGGTGCAAGAGAAAAGGCTTCAGAGTGTCGCCTGCAAGGACACCCTCAATCGTGAATAATTATATATTATACATTCACGTACACAACCGAACATGGAGAGGAGAGGACTCATAGTTGGATCTGAATCTGCTAAAAGGAATTCTGATGTTTCAGCTTTGGAAAGACTCTAGAATTGGAAAATTTACTTTGAAGAAGGTATGTATTCCAGAATTGAGTGACCATCAGCCTGGTATAGAAGCTTCGAGGTTTGGATGCTGCATTTGTTGAACCTACGCTGAAAGCAGTATGTGATCTTTTGCGGTTTTGTCATCAGAAAGATTTATACCAAGATCAACATGGTGGGATAAGGATTGAAGAATTTGGTCATCGTAGGTAATCCTGGGATTAGATTTGTTAATGTGTATGTGAATCACGCATTCGTTGGTTTCAATCGAAGAAGCTTCCTTCTTGACCACTTAGTACAAGATCTTTTTGGGTACGTGGTTCAGTTGTTCCGATTTCAATTTGGAGACTGAGGGTTAGTCTACAATATAAGAGAGAAAGGAAATAGGCCCAAAAATGGATATTTGGGTAACGCCACTGTCAACTGACTACTCTTTAGAGGAGACGGCATCTTCAACTCTGATATTCCTTTACAAAGACCAGATAACCTACGTACGTAGTAATTCTTGGTTGAAGTTTTGGTCCAAATGGTAATACAAAGAGGAATGAAACGTGTTATTTCCACGGAAAGGAGCAAGTCGATGATCTGGCCGCATATAATTCCATCCAGAAATGTTTGCAATGGCTTATACCAGCCTAATAGCGCGGTAGTTGTGAAATAAAAGTTTCTTACCTCTCTTGAAGATCGGAGGCATCGTGACCGTTTGCCACAGATGTGGTGCAGTTGATTATGACTGAAAACTAGCTTAGCGAGGCCACTAGCAAACTTCCGAATGAAACAGGGTTGACACCTTGTCTGGGCGAGGGGCGAAGTTGGCATAAGCTTCAAAATAGTATATTTCTGCTATATCAACGAACAGTTGAACATTGTTCAGAGGATGTACACTCGGAGGCAAAATTAGTGGAACACTGGAAAATTTAACCAAATTCGAAGTTCGATATTTTTCCTAATTCTCAACCGATTTAGATGATTTGTTCGGAAAGTTATAGATCAACTCTTCTGCTTTGTAGAAATTATAAGAGAAACAAAAAAATTTGAAAAAGATTTTATACGGGGGCAAAACTAAAAGTGTTTTTTTGTCAAAAATTCGTAACATCCTGTGGAATTTCGTGGTCCGAGTTGAAACGTACAATATCATGGTCTGTCAAGACACATCTTCCTACAGTAACGCCCTTCTTGTTTCATGCGTTTATCTCTATTTTTGCAAAATATATTTAATTTCAAGTGGAAAATCACCATTTTGGAGAAATTCCATTGAATCAAGAAATTGTCATTAAAATTCGTCTATCAATTTGGAATTTTCTTATTATCACTCAGGCGTGTCGAAATTGTCGTTTGCGATTTTTATGTTCGAATTGCATTAGTTATTGATGACAATTTGGTTAATTTGGTGAAAATTAGGAATTCATAGGAGATAACAGTCGGTAGGTATTAAAATACACAACCGAGTTCTGGGACCATTGATAAAACTTTTCATTCACACATGTGCACACCTTTTTTTATCAAATATGAAATACAACACACGTTTTTTTGTATATGACCACATTTGCACTTGTTTAAAGAATGAGAGTTTTCCATTCTTTGATTTGATACAAATTTGATCGGTTGCGGTGTTTTGTGATTCTTTTACTGTTTACGGTTCGAAATGGTATTTTTCATTCAGAATGAGAGATTTACCACCAACCTCAGTAGCAAGGGCAGTTACATTGATCGAGGAAGGGCGCACCTACCGCTCAGTCGGTACCTTGTTGGGTGTCTGGACGTCGGTTATTCATCGAATCTACCGACGTTACAGGGAAACTGGATTGTACGTGAGGAGGCGAGGACAAGGAAGAAATCGGGCAACCCGCGCTATACATGACCGTTTCATCAAACCATAAGAAATCCTCGTATTACTGCTGTTCAGGCACGTAACCTTTTACAAGCAGTGGATAACATTAACGTCAGTGTGAGGACAGTCAGAAGACGATTAAATGAAGTTGGTCTGAGATCATACGCGCAAGCAAGAGCACCAAGACTCGATAGAGCCGATCGGGTAGCAAGATTGGCGTTTGCTAGGGAGCATGTAGCATGGACAATCAATCAGTGGATATTGTGTGAATTTCGTGGATGGTAGAGATAGAATATGGAGGCATCGAGGGGAACGGTACAATCAAGCGAAATTCGCAGGAACTGAGCAATACGATGGAGAGTCAGTTATGATATGGAGTGGCATATGCTTGGGAGTGCGAACAGAACTGGAGATTATTGGCAATGGATCACTTAATGCCCATCGGTATACAACAGAAATCTTGGAGCCCCATGTTGTGCCTTTTGCTCCTTACATAGGGGAAAATTTCCATTTTATGCACGATAACGCGCGCCCTCATATTGCGCGCATAGTGATAGAATATCTCAATGAAGTTGGGATCACACGAATGGACTGGCCGTCGCGGTCACCGGATTTAAACCCGATCGAACACGTTTGGGACATTCTTGGAAGAAGGGTTCGACAATGGAATCCAGGCAACGTTGAAGAGCTGACATTGGCTTTGGTGGAAGAGTGGGACAACATACCTCAACAGATGATAGACAACATCATTGGGTATATGCGAAATCGTATGCGCGCTGTAATAAGAGCTCGGGGGGGTCATACTCGCTACTCAAATCAAATGTTTTTTTTTTGTGGAACATCATGAACATTTTTCTCAACATGTTCATTTCATTTCACGAGTGTATCGCCAGGATACACACCTGTTCTCAATTTTAGACAGGAATGATGATTATTATAGAGTGTAATACAAAAAAATTCAAGAATAAATGTGCAAAATCAACGATTTTTCCAGTGTACTTCGAGTTCTCCCGGAGCGTGAAATTGGCCAGTGAATTTCAAAAATTTTCATTGTGTTAGATTTCCGCTTGTCTAATTTTGATTTTATTGTTCGGCTAACCTCCGATGTTATGCACCTACGCAAGATTAAAAATAAATTCTTGAAATTTGTGACTTTTCGCTTCAAATTGGATATCTCTTGTAAAAATAGAGATAAATGCATAAAACAAGAAGGGCGTTACTGTAGGAAGATGTGTCTTGACAGACCATGATATTGTACGTTTCAACTCGGACCACGAAATTCCACAGGGTGTTACGAATTTTTGACAAAAAAACACTTTTAGTTTTGCCCCCGTATAAATTTTTTTTGTTTTCTCTTATAATTTCTACAAAGCAGAAGAGTTGATCTATAACTTGCCGAAAAAATCATCTAAATCGGTTGAGAATTAGGAAAAATATCGGACTTCGAATTTGGTTAAATTTTCAAGTGTTCCGCTAATTTTGCCTCCGAGTGTAGATGAGGAGAAAGTTGAAGTATTCAGAAGTGCAAGTAGAACGTTTTCATCAATATATTTTCAACTCCGAACAATGTTATCAAGGCAAATACAATGAGAATATGATGGATGATTATATAAAAATCTCTTCAAGTCTATCGATTCCTATGCGGTTCCTATTCTAGCGGCTTCTTCTGGAATTATTAAATGGCCTGAAATAGATCTGAATGAATTGCACACAACTAAATTTATATGGAATCACTCTGTATTTCACATTATTGATTGTTTTCAACTATAGATCTTTGAATACTCGTGAGGAATGAAGTTTTTTGTTTTAAAAAAGCTGGATAGTATTATAAGAAATGTTGAATTATCACCACATTTTCAGGATATTGTACTCAGTCGTCACTGAAATTTAAAAAAGCCTATAATCATAATTGAAAATGCCTCATGTTGGATTATCGATGTGCAGAGGAGTCAATTAATTCTTCTCGTTGAAGAAAGGGTGACACAGAGGAATATAGCGGCCTCAATGGGGGTATCATAGGGGGTGATTTTAAAAACCTACGCCCGATACGTGGAGTTACAATCTCTACAAAATAGGCCTAGTAGAAGTCGTAAGAATATTCTGTGCCAAATTGCAAGAAGAGACCCTAGTGCGTCGCACCCCATACTCCAAAGGCAATTTCTGGAAGCAGCAGGCATTAGTGTATCAGTCGAAACGATACATCAGAGACTTCGTTTATACAGCAGAATATCCTTAAGAGTTCCATAGCTAACCAGAAATGTCCTTTTCTCGGAACAGAAAATTCAATTCGGGTTGTTCCGAAATACTAAGGAAATAGCAGTCTGATGTTTTGGGGTGGCATTGTGCTGGTAGGAAAACAGATTTGATTTCGTTTCCTGCGAGTGTAACTGCTAGAAATTACGTGGATCTAGTGCTGGAACCCATAGTGAGACTCTGGTGAGGTGCCCACGGTGAGAATTTCACTTTTATGCAAGATAGTGCTCCTCAGCATACCAGCAAACTCGCGCGACATTATCGTGAAACAGAGGAAATCGATATTTTGGACTGGTCAGCTTGCTCTTCAGAACTAAATCCTATTGAACATTTATGGGATAATCTCAAAAGGAAAATTAGATCGCGCCAGGATAATCCAAGAACCCCACAACAGCTCATCCAAGCCGCCACAGGAGAGTGGCAGAATATCACACCAGAGTAGGTCAAAAACCTAATCCAAAGCATGCCTAGATGGATTAATGCTTGTATCAAGGAGAGAGGAGGTAATACAAGCCACTGAGGTCGAGAAAAAAATACCTACTTCGTGAGAAAACAATTTTCAATTTCTTTACTACATGCAGAGTCTCTTATTTTCTTCAATTTGTTTCTTTCTCAGAATGAACCTTAATTTATATCTTCTTTCAATTGAAATATCTCAAGAAGGATCAATTCTAACAATCCTTCGAAATTTCCTAAATCCCTGAGGTAGTATTCAAAATATCGGGTGATTCCATATAAATTTGGTAGTGTATACAATGTGAAACAAAGAAGATGCTATTTAGATATCATAAGCACCACTCAAAGTCAGCAATTCAGAGAGTTACAATACCTACACATTTTGGAGGTCGTGGACTAACTGATTTAAACAATCTTCATAGCTCAGAGATTTTTCAGCAATATTATCATTTTCTTAATAAACGGAGAATATCTCAATTTCATGAAATTCTTGTATTTTCAGATTATAATCCTACACCTTTGAAGAATGTGACAATGCAACAGATTGCTTTTGATATATTGGGTAAAAACTCTATGAAAGAAAGTTGGGTGTGGAAGGAATTACATGGAGAGCAACCTTAAGAATTGAAAAATTATTGAATTGATGAAATTGATTCAAATAGATGGTTATTATCTAGAGAATTGTTTGCTGAAACAGAAGGCTTGGCAATTGCAATCCAACATCAAACTGTTTTCTGAAGAAATTATAGGAAACACATTACCAAGCAAAATATAGATGATTCTTGCCGTTGATGTTTTTCTTCTACAGAAACAGTTTTTCATATATTATCATCTTGATCAATACTTGCCTCAACAGATTATCTGGAAAGACATAATGCCGTCGCTGATTTTATTAATTTTAATATAGCAACAAATTCATTCAACTCATTCCTGAGGAAATGAATTATTACAAATATGAATATGACATTATTTGTGAAAATGGCAATTAAAAACTTCAGTTTGATAAGACAATTATTTGCAACACAGCGGTAAATCACAATGAAACAGATATTATTCTTGAGGGGGAACAAAATCAAAAAACGTATATAATTGATTTGAATTTGGGAGGCTTTTACTTGGTAAAATTCCATCATCAATAATAGAAAACAAGTACTGTGTTTTAAGGAATTTTACTTAATAATTGCGATTCGTAACGCCTTTGACTACACCGTAGCTTCTTCAGACGAATGAATATACAGAAAAATATAAATGAGAATATAACTATAAATGTTATTGAGTAATTAAAAGCTTATTGGGTTGCTTCTTCTTAAGTGGTTATTTATGACAGGTATATCCAATAAAATTAAGGAATAGATTCAATAGAGGTGAAGGGCTTAAATCGACTTGTTCATTGATGAGTCTACCTGAGTGTTTGTATTTATTGATTTCTAAAGTTTCCCAAAGATCTACCTTCCAAGATTTATTATCTGTATGCAAAATTTCAAACTGTGGGTCGAAAGAATGATTATTTTCTAAGAGATGATTCGCGTAATTTGAATCTGATTTTTTATTTGAAAAACTGCGTTTATGTTCCGATATTCTAATATTAAAATTTCTATGTGTTCTACCAATGTAGAAATTATCACAGTCATTGCAATTCAATTTATAAACACCTGATTTATTGTTTTTACCTGGTTTGGTTTTATTATTTTTATATATTTGCCTAAATTATTATTAGTGTGGAAAGCTATGTTGAAATTATTGCTACTTAAGAATGATTTCAGTTTCTCACTTGTAATGCCAACCTAGGTTAAGGTGTTGAATTTTGTTTCAATTTATCGACAGGGTAAATTTCATTCAATGCGATTCTACTTTGTTTTTCATTTAAAATATTATTTATTAGTTTGGGATTGTAACCATTATTTTGGCTATTTGTTTAATCAAATTTAGTTCTTTGTTGAAATTTTCTGGTGATAACGGGATGTTAATCAATCTATGAATAAAACTATTGAATGCTGACATTCTATGTTGATATGGATGACACGACGAGTTATGTATTATAATATCTGTATGTGACGGCTTATGGTAAATTGCGAAAACATGTTTTCCATTTTCATTCGAAATTGTTACGTCTAAGAAATTTATCGAATTATTGCTTTCTATTTCGGTTGTGAATGCAATTTTGGATGTAACGAATTTATATGATTTTCGAAAATTTTCAACTGTCTATCTGTTCCTGTGAAGCAAATAATGATATAGTCTACATAGCGATACCAGTATAAACAATATTTACTGAGTGGATGATTATGAATTAATTTCTCTAAGTTATTCATGAATATTTCTTCTAACAAAGGACTTGACGAATTGCCCATAATCAAGCCGTCTTCAAAAGTATAATATTTGTTATTAAAATGGAAATAATTTTGATCTAAACAAATTTGTAATAATGACAGAATATCTGATTTAATGATAGTATTGACATGATTCTTTTTAATAATTCTTCAACTAAGTAATACGTATCTTTCGGAGGAATGTTGGGAAATAGATTCTTAACATCGAAAGAAATGAGTTTGGAATTAGGTGGTATGGTGGTATCTTTGATATTGGCAATAAGTTCGTATGAATTTTTGACCGAAAATTTAGATTTAAAATTGCAATGTTTTATTATAACAATGTTTGTTATAATAAAACATTGCAATTTGATTAAACAAATAGCCAAAAATAATGGTTACAATCCCAAACTAATAAATAATATTTTAAATAAAAAGCAAAGTAGAATCGCATTGAATGAAGTTTACCCTGTCGATAAATTGAAACAAAAATTCAACACCTTATCCTACGTTGGAATTACAAGTGAGAAACTGAAATCATTCTTAAGTAACAATAATTTCATCATAGCTTTCCACACTAATAATAATTTAGGCAAATATATAAAAATAATAAAACCAAACCAGGTAAAAACAATAAATCAGGTGTTTATAGATTGAATTGCAATGACTGTGATAATTTCCACATTGGAAGAACACATAGAAATTTTAATATTAGAATATCGGAACATAAACGCAGTTTTTCAAATAAAAATCAGATTCAAATTACGCGAATCATCTCCTAGAAAATAATCATTCTTTCGACCCACAGTTTGAAATTTTGCATACAGATAATAAATCTTGGAAGGTAGATCTTTGGGAAACTTTAGAAATCAATAAATACAAACACTCAGGTAGACTCATCAATGAACAAGTCGATTTAAGCCCTTCACCTCTATTGAATCTTTTCGGGAGCAATCTATTGCTTAATTTTATTGGATATACCTGTCATAAATAACCACTTATGAAAAAGCAACCCAATAAGCTTTTAATTACTCAATAACATTTATAGCTTTATTCTCATTTATATTTTTCTGTATATTCATTCGTCTGAAGAAGCTACGGTGTAGTGAAAGGCGTTACGAATCGCAATTATTAAGTAAAATTCCTAAAACACAGTATTTGTTTTTATTATGTATATAATTGATATTAATATACTCGATATGCATATGAATATAATGAAAATTTTCAAAATATGTGTGTATGATGCTATCCTACGAGTTTAAAAAAATGTGGAAAATGAAAACGATTTTCATACTAGCGATTGTTATTTCTACAACTATAGTTTTCCCAAAGATCGTCCACAAAAATATTGAGATTTTGGTCTAAAGCAAAATTTGTTTGAACAGTTCGAAAAGATAATCGTCATCGAATCTCGTAATATTCTTCGTAGGTTTCTTTGTGGTAAAATAATGAGGTTGAGTTTATAGTTTTCTTTTAAGTTAATACTGCTCACATTATCATCTCATATTTCACTCATTTGTATATATGAATGTCATACAATTTGCTGATAATTTCATCATTTAATTCTAAGCAGTATTTGATTCAATCAATAATCACTTCATACAAAAAGTGTAGTACCATTTATTTTCTGGATATGACTGGTATAATGGAAGAAGTCACCTATGTATATTATTAAAAGAATTATTTTTTTATTGTAAGCCAGGGAAAGTATCCTCGTGTCTTGGAAATCTTATAACATTCGCTTTTTTCGAGTAATACTCAAAGGTCTCATATTTCCGTATGAAATTGAATCAAGCGTCGCGTTTCAGTCTGAGAAGAGAATCCTTTTTTCTTTGAGCTATCTCCTAGCAAAGCTGTTAGAGTTTGAGAGAAGTTAGGTTAGTTTTCATCTTAAATTTCTGAATTCTTATGCTGTTCCAACAATTTCGATCGAAAAGAGAACCATATTCAAGAGAACGAAGAACTAATGGGCGTTCAAAACTGAATATCCAAATACACAAAAATGTCATCGATAATTCAATTTTCATGAGCATAAAATCACCGAAATTACTGAGATAAAAAAAGCATTTGAAAACGGTTCTTTCCATAGCCACAAAGATGTAAGAAGTATACCTTTTAACCCGGCGTCATGGGGGCTGGGTCAAAATTACCCGCGCTTTTGTAGTTCGCTTGTAATTTTACAACGACGCGCGCGACGTTGCCGCTCTTCGCAGTAGCTGGAGTTGTCGAGTCCCTCTACACGTTTATCCCGCGAAATCAGTTTGGCAAGGGCCGCGTTGAAAGTTACAAGTGTTGTCACGGGAAAAAGGTAAATATGACCCATGCCTGTATTCAGTGTAACTGTTTTAAGCCATGTATTTCAATTACTGTTTACATGATTTATTGTTGTTTATGATACTTTGTATTAGTGTTACTACATTGTTTTGAGGTTTTGACGATTTTTTTATTTTTACGGTAGGTAGTACGAGTAAAAATGGATCGCGAAGAACTGGAAAGACGTCGTATTATGGCGGTACTTGAAGAATCGGATTCGGATGTTATGCCGTCTGATCAGGAATCTGGAAAGGATGATGACCACGTGAGTGAGCGTAGTGAAGCAACCAATACGGAGCAAGAGATTTCGGATGACGACGAGGTTCCATTGGCGACAATTAGACGTAGGGTACAGTCTGAAGCAAATCTGCATCAGGAGGAATATGCATCAACAAGTTTGTCGACTCGTGATTGTGAGATCACACGGCAATATTTTGGTAAAGATGTTACGGCTTGTTTTCGAAAGCCTCTTCGACAGAATGTTCGAACAAGAGCTGAAAATATAATCCACCAGTTGCCGGGGGTAGCTCCAGAAACTAAGGCTGCTTTGTCGGAATTTGCGAGCTGGAACCTATTTTTCACTGATGAGATGTTGCAACTTATTCTAAAATATACAAATGAACGTATTCGTCCTAAAATAGCATTGTGCAATATTTTATCAAAAATCAAAATACACACATATAAAAGAATGTAGTATGGCAGAGTTGAAAGCTTTGTTCGGCCTTCTTTACCTTGCTGGCTTAAACCGCTTTTGTAGACAAAACTTGAGTGACCTGTGGTCTACTGATGGCACTGGAGTAGACATTTATAGATTAGTAATGTCTAAGCAGCGTTTTTATTTTCTTCAAAGCTGTTTGACGTTTGACAATCTTTCTACTCGCGAAGAACGGAGACAATTTGATAGCTTAGCACCAATTAGAGAACTGTTTGAAGCCTTTGTTGAAAACTGCAAGAAATCTTATGTTCCAAGTGACTGTCTAACAATTGACGAAATGCTAATAGCTTTCCGAGGCCGCTGTAAATTTCGCCAATACATTCCATCAAAGCCTGCCAAATATGGATTAAAAATATTTGCTTTAGTAGATGCACGAAACTTTTACATCAAAAATCTTGAAATATATCCTGGAAAGCAGCCTGATGGTCCATATTCTTCAAGTAACAAGCCATTTGATATAGTAGATCGAATCGTGCAGCCCATATCCAAGACAAATCGTAACGTGACGTTTGATAATTGGTTCACCAGTTATGAACTTGTTCAGCATTTGCTTAGTGAACATAAATTGACGTCAGTTGGTACCCTGCGTGAGAACAAGAAGCAAATACCATCTGAATTCACAAAATCGCGTAAAGGTGTTTTACCTCTCAATTTGCCTTCCAAAAAGAAATAACTCTTGTTTCTCATACACCCAAAAGAACAAGATAGTGTTGCTGATGTCAAGCCTTCACCATGATGACAGTATTGATAGTTCTACTGGCGAAAAGAAAAAACCAGAGATAAACACCTATTACAACATAACAAAATGTGGAGTTGACGTTGCAGATGAGTTGTGCGCTTCGTATGACGTGTGTCGTAACTCGAAGAAGTGGCCGCTGACAATCTTTTATGACATGTTAAACATGACGGCAATTAATGGACTTATAATACATCGCATAAATAATAAGTCAAACATAAAACGACGCCGTTATTTGAAAAACCTAGGCCTTGCTCTTGTTAGTGATCACTTGAAAGTCTGCCGGAATGTTCAAAGTTTGACACGAGAACTTCGTAAACAAATTTGCCAATTTTCAGGGGAATCTACAGAGGAGCCCTCAGCAAAAAAAACAAATGCTCGTAAGAGGTGTCAAGTGTGTCCTGCAAGCAAAGATCGCAAAACTACACACGTATGTGAAAGATGCAACAAGCATATAGTGCCTTTCTGTGCTAATTGTATTGTTAATAATGAGTCTGACTAATTTATTTTTATTATTTTATCTAAGAAGATATATAAGGGCTTTATTAGAAAACCAAAGACTGGTTAGTATTTTTTCAAAAGTTTTGCTAAGGAAAGCCAAATTTCATTGATTTTTAGTGAATAGTTTTCAAAACCTTGTTCCTATTAATAAAAGTTTGTATTTTCACTATGTTTATGGTTTTGTATTATCCTTGTTATAGTAAATTATTGCATTTTACAAAAAAAATATCGTTTTTCTCAAATACATACAGAAATAATTATCTGGGTAATGATGATCCAGCCCCCACGTCCGTGTAACAATTTTCCACCCCCATGACGCTGGGTTAATGACTAAGGCTGGCAAAAGTAACAGCATAGTAGTCCAAAATGAAGACCAATACAATATCAAAATGGAAGATATATTGAAAACATTGAAGATCAGGGAAATACCAGCTGACCAATGAAATCATTCATCAAAAAATCAAAGAAGCTTTGGAACACGCAGACCATCTAGCGCAGGGGTGCTCAAACTTGAACTGCTAGCGATCTACCTCAATTAAGTCTAGAGGTAATGATCCACTAAAGATGCAGTAGGTTTTTTTGGAGTAGGGATCAAAAGAAGAACAGAATTTATTGTTGTAAATCAGCCGACGTTTCGACACCTTTATTGGGTCTTCTTCAGGCAAACTATAATGAAAAAACAACATGGTTCAAATATAAACCCTCTTAGTGGCATTCTCATCAGCAACAACAAAAAATGTATATGTATGTATAAAATAAATTACATAATTCATAATTGGAAATCAAAACAACAACACACAGTCTGAAATTCGCAACGATACTGAAAATAAATCAAATGTCAGCCGTATGCTGTATCAGCCTCTTTCGTCTAGAAAAGCTGTTATTTCGGCAGTAATTCTTGAAACCTTTCTAGGACTCAACCATCTGACGTCCGTGTAAAGAACTAAATCAGTGTGTTCAGCTGACTCCCTATTTTCCAATTGCAACTTGAAGAGCCGCCGTTGCAAGATACGTTAATTATATTACATTTATATAAACAAATAAATAAAATATGAAATGAGATTCTGAGCAGTATAAACTAAAAGAAAACCTATGACTCTACCTCATTATTATTTTCGGAAAGAAACCTACGAAGAATATCACAAGATTTGATGACTGTTATCTTTTGTAACTGTTCAAACAAATTTTCTTCAGACCCAAAATCTTAATACTTTTGTGAAGATTTCTAGGAATAACGCCTGTTGTAGAAATAATAATCAGTAGAATAAATATTTTCTTCATTTTCCACATTTTTTAATCTCGTCGCCAAGCATCATATATTTAGAAATTTTTTCATTATATTTATTTTGTATATTATGTGTGTCGGGTATAGCAATATCAATTATATATGTTATTTGATATATATATATATATATATATATATATAAATATATATATATATATATATATATATATATATATATATATATATATATATATATATATATATATATATAATAAATAAATAAATAAAAAAAAAAAATCGTTAGTTTCTGGAGAATTGTTTGCTGAAACAGAAGGCTTGGCAATTGCGATCCAGGATCAGGTTGTTTTCGCGAAGAATTATAGAAAACACATCATCAAACAAAATATAGATGATTCTTGCCGTAGATGTTTCTGTTCTTCAGAAACAGTTTTTCATATATTATCATCTTGCTCAGTCCTTGCTTCAACAGATTATTTAGAAATACATAATGCCGTCGCTAATATTATTAATTTTTATCTAGGAATTAAACATGACCTAATTCCCAAAAGGAAAAAATTTTACAAATATGAACCTGAGATTATTTGACATAAACTTTATTTTGATGAAACAATTCTTTGTAACAGAGCTGTAAAACACAATAGACCAGATATCATTTTCACTGATAAACAGAATCAAATAACATATATAATTGATATTGCTATACCCGACACACAATATACAAAATAAATACAATGAAAAATTTCTCAATATATGATGCTTGGCGACGAGATCAAAAAATGTGGAAAATGAAAGAAATTTTTATTCTACCGATTATTATTTCCACAACAGGTGTTATTCCTAGGAATCTTCACAAAAGTATTGAGATTTTGAGTCTGAAGAAAAATTTGTTTGAACAGTTACAAAGATAACAGTCATCAAATCTTGTAATTTTCTTCGTAGGTTAGGTTAGGAATTCGCATTTTTTGTTGCAATGCCCACAATTTCCTCGTGTTTAAAACTTTTGAACACAAAACTTGTAGATATATGAAATGCAATGGAATTTAAAAAAATGAAGAAAAATCTTCATTAGCTCGACACAATGTCACAAAACCGTTTTTGTTTTCAGTCATTGATTGTTATACATCGATTGTAATGCACACTAATTGATATATTAGTAGCTTGTCGTTTCTCACAAAATTGAAGAAAACGTCATATATATCTTCCTGTTCAGGGGAATGATTTTCAAAAATTCTTTCTTAGCCAACATGTCATTGCATACCATCCGAATAAAGAAAACATAACTGGGCAGTGTCTGTCATATCGGTGGATTCGTCGAACTGTTAAGAAAAGTATGTACATTTCATGATTTCATGTTTAAGTTAATCTGCCATGTCCTGACTCATGACCTCAATACGCCTTGTGACAGTCGGACGAGATAACTGAAGTTCTCTAATAGCAGACATGATTTCTGTTTTATTCTTAAAATCTCCAAATAAAGTCTCACCCGCTTCAATAAATGCTTCCCCCAAAACCGAACCATCTTCGAATGGTTTCTTGTGTTTCGCCAATATATGAGATATTTTACATGGCGCGATCGTAGCAGGTTTTGATTGTTTGGCTGATCTTGTGAACATGGTTCGTTCTTTTTTTCAAACAAGATATCAATTCACGTACTTTTCGTTTTTTGAATTCTTTCTGTGGCGGAAAATCCTTTTCATAGTTTTTATGAACCGTTTAATGATACCTTTCTAAGTTTTCACGCTTAGGTATTGCAACTGACGTACGACAAATGCAGTTATCCTTTACCATACAAAAGAAAAATTCTTCCTCCCAATAGTTATTGAAATGATACGTTTTAGATTTCTTCGCTGCACTTATTTTGTACTATTTAATAATAAACTTTGTATCGACCTAGTATTGCCTTCAAGTTACAATTCAGAATGACTCCAATTTCTGCAGGCGCAACATTTATATCAGAGTGAACGAAAGTCTCGAATGTTTCTTTGACAAGTACCGCGCGTTCCTTTGATAATACCGCCTTTTGCCGCTAGCAGAGTGTTATTTTATTACGTAATAAAGTTTTGTAGTTTGGTAAGCTACTTATTAAAAATTTTTTTCTTCTCGAGATCTACTCAAAAGACACTCGCGATCGACCGTTTGAGCACGACTCAAAGCTGATGATTTAGCGCATACAATGAGGGAAAAACGACAACTCTTATCGATGAACCCAAAATGTATGGACTGATCAAGGTACATAAAGAAAAAAATCTGAAAAACTATTTCGGGTCATCAATTTTCAAACCATAAGTTTATAGAACTCATGAATTTCGCTAACAACATACCATTGGAAATACCTTTCACAAAAACTCTCCTTACTCAAAATCAATGTTGAAAACATCTAAGATGTTTGGAACATGTGCCCTAACATTCCAACAGATCAATGTCTACCTTACGTTTCAGAAATTTTCACATGAACCACCTTCTTTCCACATATCTCCTTTGAATTTCGCAACCTAAAAACATGTTTAGACTCTTGATTTTTCCGGAGAAAAAGCATCTGACATATACATATATTCGTAGGTATATTGGCTAATAATGCTATACTCGTAGTTTGTGCATATTCTGGTAGATTGATATATTTTTATAACATTTAAAGTTATCCTTCTATATTACATTCCAGGATGTCCTGTGTTGATAATAATCATTTCCTGGCAAAGATTTTAATTACTGAGTGGTGGATTTATATTTTCACATAAAACGCCTCGATTGCATTAACAGAAATATGGGCAACTCGTTGAGATCAAAACTCTTTTGAATATATTCGAAGTTGGGTGCGTAGTTGTCAAAAATGAATAGAGAGAAAGTGTATTTTTCGTGTCAATTTTACAGAACACAAAGTTTCTTTTGAACGATTAATTTCTCTCCTAAGAATATCAAAAACTTCTTGTAGGTTAAGTATTAAAAATGAATGAATCGGAATGAAACCCTAAATAATATTCGCAACGTTGAATTCCTGAATGTTGCATGGTATCTTCTAGCTAATTAGGAATTCTCTTTTCGCTCTCTACAGTGTAGACATTTCTTCGCAAAATTGCCTCTTATCATACGTATTACAAGGTTTTCTTAGTTAATGTTTCTTGAAATACGGTGTACTTTACTTTCATATGCTTCTCTGCTTTCATTAGGATAAAATGACATGGTATCCGGATAGAGTCAGACTCAACCCTTTTCACACTCAGCTTTACTCTTATATTAATTTTAGCGAAGAATTGTCTCTCATCATTAGAAGATTTTCCTAGCGGGAACTCTTGAAGATTTATTCAGATGATAGTGATTTTAGTTTAATATAAATACACTGCTCCAAGAAATTATAGCTCCACTCATAATTCGTAGAATTATTTTAGAGCATTCTGATTTTACTGTTCTTCTTGTATAAAATTTTTCAAGAATGAAAGATTAAGGATTAGGAGGAAAATAATAAACCATTGTTCATGTATTGAACTAAATTAACGGATAACAAAAAGGATATAAACGCAAAAAAAGATGAGGGAAGCTGATAATGAAACGAAGGAAATTCGGAAGCTCATAAAGAGTGAAACCAAACCAAATAAATAAGAATCGATATCAGACGAGAACGAGATACTCTGAATGAATTCTTTGTGGGGATAGGAGCGAGCTCTGCTAACTGCTGACCAGACACAGGGGAGACCCCATCAAACCGCCTAAAAAGACCCAAAGAAAGAATAGAGAACTCGATATTCTTGGAAATAGTGACCGAGGAAGAGGTTATCCGTATTACAAGAAATTTGAAATCTAAGGACACATAAGACACATATGGAATGTCCACAAGTCTGTTGAAAAAGATCATTGCAGAAATCGCTCTCCCAATCAGCATACTCAAAACAAGATGCTTTTGTGAAGGTTATTTCCCAGAGAAACTGAAAAGGGCTAGAGTAGTACCCATACACAAAGGAGGAGATGTGAATGAACCAGGTAATTGTCGGCCAATATCAGTGCTTCCTGCAGTATAAAAGATCTTTGAGACGGCTAAAAAATAGAACGACGTCTTTTGGCTTCGTAACAATGTGTTTTGCAAGGAGCACTACCACTTCTTAGTGTAAAGATCCACTTCGTCTGCACTTACTGAGATCCTAAAACGAATAGCTGCGGCCTTCGACAATAACCAGATGTGTAAACTATTCGCCTGTGATCTCAGTAAAGCATTCGACAGCATCATTCACCACGTAATGGTCTGTTTCCAGGCTTCAATCTCTCAATGGCGAAGAGTTGACAGTGAAGTGCCACAGGGATCGATCGTAGGACCCCTTTTATTCATCCTATACGTAAATGACCTCCCGGCAAATGTGAAGGCCAATGGCTCAAAGGTCTGTTTCCAGGCTGCGATCTCTAAATGGCGAAGAGTTGACAGTGTAGTACCACAGGGATATATCCTAGATTCCCTTTTATCCGGCAAATGTAAAGGCTGATGGCTCAATCATCTACGCCGATGACACCACATTTATAAATATTGCAAGGGACATAAACTATATCAATTGCCAATCTCAAGAGATACCTGAGGCAGCAAAGTTATGGTTTCACGCAAACAAGCTGAAGATGAATGCTGAGAAGATACAGGAACTCATATTTCAAACAAAACTGCAAAGTAATGAACATCTTAAATTCTTAGGAACCAGACTTGGGATTTGGACGCCAAATAGAGGACCTAGCATGTAGGCAGTCAGGGACTATTTTCGCAAAAAGAAGAATAAAACAGATTGCTGGACCATCTTCACCAAAAACAGCCTACTTCGCATATTCACACAGCCTCATAACATATTGCATTATATTTTGGGAAAACCATCATGAAAGAGACGGAATTTTCATCAAGCAGAAATATGCAGTGCGCATTCTCAGTGGTGCCAGAAAAACTGATAGCTGTAGAGAGCTATTCGAGAGAGAAGACATACTCACTCTGCCATCCTTATTTATACTTGCCAGCGTATGTAATCAAAAATTCCTCACTAGAAATGCAGAGCAATAACGAATTCCCTACCATAGAGTGAACGCATTTCAACTAAGCGTAATTTATACTGCCCTCAAAATATTTAATAAGCTTCCTAACAAATACCAACCAACATATGAAAAAGAACACTCTCAAGAAAGAAGTAAAGAATATCCTTAAGATGAAAGCCTATCACTCCCTCACGGAATAATTTAACGATAATATATGAAATTGTTTTCAGCGAAATTTGTGTGATGTGAATGTTTTTTTGAGACATTAGTTCCTTTCATATATTTTCCATTTTAGGACCCCCATGTGTTTTTGATGGGTCAAATTTATTGTTCCCACTTCTCACTGAGTAATTTGTAGATGGATGAATGAACAATAAATGAATTGAATTGAATCAAAAATACAAACTTTCAGTTCATAATACGCAATCACGAAAATTTTATTCTCTCGTCAAACTCCATAAGAGAGATAACCCCATCAGAGCAGTTACCCTGGGATGTAGTTAATCTCTACCTTAGTGCAGATTAATATTGTAAATTGCATTCTATAATCAGAACTTACGAATCTTTTAGGAGTATGTTTAGAAGAAAATTATTTCAACTTCAATGATGAATTTTACATTAATAACAACAGTTTATTAATGGGTAATCTACTGAGTGCTTTATTAGCAGAAATTCTCATGGATAATATAGAAAAACAATTCATAATCATCTGGTGTCGAAACATTGCATTTGTTGGCTTAGATATGTGTGGATGACAAAATATGTTGCTTTATAGGTAGAAATATATAATAAGATTTCTTAAGTACCTTCATAAGTATAATTCACCCTAATATGAAGTTTACTTTTGAAATGGGATCTGAGAATACCAGCAACTTTTTCTTAAACTATAACTACAATTGATCACAGACATGATTTTTTTCAATTTTGTAAACCATTCCATATATACATTACAATTTAAAATTCTTCCGCGCATCCACCGCTACTTATTATAGTATGATACATAACACCAATGCCAGAATCTAATTCCTTGAAAGAGCTCAATATTATGAAACCAAATAGATGTCAATAATGATCAAAATTCCATTAAGAATGACAGTAGGATGTGTCTCTTAAACAATTTCTACGTGCGATCAATGAGGTGGTGAAGAGAATTATCAATATTATATTATATTTACTTAATTTTTACTAATAGTAACCCCAGTTTGAATCAACAGTAAGGTTTCCATATTGCATAATTTGAATAATGCTTGTATAACATATATTAAAAATGTAAACCTAAAATTCCTAGAGGAAACTAATCATAAACTCTCTGGTGGGAGTTGTGACAAAATTTATATCGGTAGAACTAGAAATTTTAATATAAGGATATCGGAGCATGAACAACGTTTTGACAGATATGTCAATGGACTGAAAATTTGAACATCATTGTTTCATTTGATTAAAAAATGCTATTACTCCATAATGTGACCAAAATTTGTGGTATATTCGAATTGTTGTCAAAAAGTCTTCTTCTTAATCCGAATGATCTTTCTATTTTCAGTGGATTCAGTGGTTAATAGTTCAAAATGAGTCTTTGAGAGCATTCGGTATTTCAGGATGCTGGGGGAAACAGCGATCGTCTATAGGGATTATGATGTAGAAGGAAACCCTCTCTACGCCGTCAAATGGTACAAAGAGCTGGAGGACTTCTATAGATTTGTTCCAAAAGCAACTCCTCAGGCCAATTCGTATGATGTCGAGGGCGTTCACGTAGAAGTGAGTAATGAGTTTAACGGAAAATTGATGTTTATCGGTTGATGAAATGGATGATGATACACGTGAGGTAGAGTTGTTTATTTTACCTTTCACTTGATTTTTATGAGTAATTTTGTCATTAAAGAGTTACTGCTCAACGTGATTTCGTGGCGAAATCATGAGCTTGGGTCAAGATAAAAGCGTTGCGTTTTATAGACTTTGATGATTTGGGAGGTTGCAGATTATACAAAGTGTTCAACATAATGTCCATCAAATTATAACATTCATACCAGTGATTCATTTATTGGGTAATCGGTCCATAATTCTGTTTCTGTTGAATATATTGAAGAATTATATATTGAAGAAAGTTTGACACTAATTTGTTGCATGTCCTATTTTGTCTAATTGTACTGTATCTTTCATTACGGAAATTCATATAAAAGTTATTTGTTTTCCGACGTCTCCTGTATCTACTGGAATCGCCCTAGAATATCAATTTGAATACTTAATTACTGTTATAAACTTGAATATCCATGAACAATTAGTATTTGTTGATACAGCTATTTAGGGTGTTACATATTAGTATGTCCTAAACTGAACGGGTAAGTCTACGCGAATCAAGAAAAAAAGTTTATATAAACATAGGTCCGCAAAAGCTTCGTTACGGAGCTACAGAGTGTTGGAATTTCCGGAAAAAATTGATTTTTCCTTCAAAACTCCTGCAGTTTTTGAGATATTCAGCTCAAAATTGGAATGCGAGCTATTTTCTACAGGCTCCATCATTACACGTCCTAGATTTTAACTGAAATTCACAAGGTTTCTTCTTTTTCAAGGCCATGTCTCCTTTTGCCCTTTCAAACTTTTTTGCAGTACGCCACTGATCGGCGTTCAATCGATTTTCGTCATCTTCGTTCAATTTAGAAACTTTTTTGACACTTGTAACCGTTTTTGAGTGAAAAATTGTTGAATTCGAACCTATACTTATTCAATATCAGAATAAAAAAAAGAACAATTAAAAACTAAATTAATTGCTGGAAATGTCCTCCACCTGCAAGAATACAGGCCTCCGTTCTTCTTCGTATATTATCATGTACTGTTTGAAATATTCCTGGAGTATTTTTTATCGTGTCAAAAGAGGTTATTTTTCGATATCTCAACTCTTCTACATTGTTCACTGGAGTGGTATAAACTAAACTTTCGAGATATCCCCATAAGAAAAAGTGTAAACTATTTAAGTCATTTTTAAGTTGTCTGTGAACGTTATTTCACTATCAAAATGAGTCTTTTCTCTAATTATATCTAAGAAACATCGGCAGAATTTCAGTCTTGAGAAAAATCTCGAAGAAGTAGAGTTTGGACGCGTTGAATATGAAACGGGAACAATAAAAAGTCGTGGAGAATCCTCAAAACTAGAACATATGAAATATTTAACTGATTTATAACTTTTCTCGTACTCACATGAGGATTCAAATCAATTCAATTCATAACTGCTTCCTCAATATCTCAAGTTCTCATAGTTTAAATTGCACCTTTTAAATGATTATTTGCAGTAAAAGTAACATTTTCCCTCAACCTTCTGTGGATATTCGAAAATGTTCGCCTGTCTGGTGTTACTTCATTTGGAAAGCGCACCTGATATAATCGCTTAGCTTCTGCTCTGTAATAACTTCAAAAGTCTTGAAAGTAATCGTTAATTAAATAAGCTATTCGAGCAGACACTGGTTCAACTTTAGCAACTGTCGAAATAAATAAATAAATGAAAAAATCAAAGCCTTCTAGTCTTTTTTTAATTAGAAGTGCTTTCAATTCAGCGAATGCATACAATCGTTTAATAATTTTCTGTTTGAGAACAGTTGGAGATACGAAAAAATTACAAACGTCAAGAAATGTTTCGAAGCATGATCACTACGGAGCCAACCTTCAGGAATAAATAGTGCGGTGGTAAGCCAGACACATCCAAGGAGCTGAAGAATTCAATTGGATAGCTGGTGGCTGCATCTTCATTTGTGACGCAGTCAATAGATTTGAATGAATGCATTGTTTCAATGATCTTATTTTGAATTATGCAGTTCAGGTGATCAACATCTTTGTTCATAGTACCTAAAATTGCTCGCTCACTCAACCATTCATTATTTTGTGGTTAGAAATGATGTTTGGAAGTACATTGTCGATAAGTTCGTCTTTTGATGGGACAAAATTACAGAAATTATTTGGAAATGATATCAATCCGCTCGATTCATCGATAGGTACTTGACTATTACCGGTAGTCAACAGTTGCTCGAGAGATCTTCAGCAGATGTATCATTAAGCAATGTAACTCTCATGTTTGTTGTCAGCTGCAATTTCTTCACATAGCGCCATAGATTCGGCGATTTGGGGCAAGCGTTTAATTCGTCGGCAGCTGTAGATCGTGGAATTACTGTCAGTGTTTGGCGGAAATCGCCAGACAGTAAAATTATTGCCTCTCCAAAACATCTCGAGTCATTTCGTATATCTTTCAATGTTCAGTTAAGTGCTTCTAATGCACGTTTATGCGCCATTGTGCATTCGTCTCAGATGATGATTCTCGATGCCGATAAAACTTTGGCCATTGCTGACTGTTTTGCAGTATTACACGTTGGTTCTTCAATAGTTTGGAGACTTAACGGTAATTTTAATGCTGAATGAGCCACCATCCTTCTAACAATGTGGCTGCTATTTCAGAAGAAGCAACTGTAACCGCTATGTTGGATCTCGCACGAATAGTGCCTAAAACTACTGACATGAGGAATGTCAGGGGTATCTAGGAAATATAAACCACCATTTTCTTCATCGATTGCCTTCATTGAAGTATCATAACCTTCCTTTCTTCCTTTTTTTCTTTTCGTTCTATAGTTCACTTCACTTCTTTAATATTGATTTCCTACAAAATCAAATTTTCATCCATACGTCCAAGTCACACGGGAACCCTGTCAAACGGGATGAATAGTATCCTATGTCCGTCTCCTGGCTATAACTATTCTATATATATATTCTATATACAGGGTGCTTCAACGAAAACTAAACAGCAGCTATATCTACCAAAATATTCATTTCCGATCAGAACGCAAAAACAGGTCAATTTTTGTTTCAAAGATGACATATTTTGAGGTACAAAACTTGCCTGAAATATCAACCCCTAAGCGGGGTTGCAATTCTCGAACAGTTTGATACAGGAAAATGGGTCGTGTGATGATTCAAAAGAAAGGTGTTATTTTTGTCTACATTGACTGGAACGAATTTCTATTTTTAATTGAGAACTGTAAAAGATACAGTGTGAGCAACTGAAATATAGGAAGACTATTTTCCTGAGTATATTCAAGTTTCATTGAGTAAAATGGAACAGATCCATGCTGATTAATGGCAGTCATCATCAAGTACCATCCTCATCTCGAATTTCAATCCCTAGAGCAGGGGTGACCACCCTTGAAAATTTGGAAGAGGGGTAGATGGGTCGAATGATACCTCTCCGTGAACGGAGTTTCATTTTAATTGAAAACTGTAGAAGATACAGAGTGAGCTACTGAAAAATAGAGGAGACTATCTATCGCCCTTAGCTTTTCAAGTATTAGTGCAAAAAATGGAACAAATTCATTCCAGATTAAAGGCTGTCATCTCTGATCTAAATGAATCTATTCCAGTTTTTGCACTAATACTCCAATAGTCTTGGGCGATAGTCTTCTCTATTTTCAGCGGCTCACTCTGTTTCATCTACAGTTTTAAATCAAAATGAAAATTCGTTCACATGGACGCATACAAAGACAATACCTTTCTTTCGAGGTATCACTTGACCCATCTACCTTCTTCCAAATTTTAAGGGTGGTCACCCTCTCTAGGGGTTGAAATTCGAGATGCGGATGATACTTGATGATGACTGCCATTGATCAGCATGGATCTGTTCCATTCTACTTCACTGAAACTTGAATAGTCTCAGGGAAATAGTCTTCCCTATCTTTCAGTTGCTCACCCTGTATCTTTTACAGTTTTCAATTAAAAATGGAAATTCGTTCAAGGCAATGTAGAAAAAGATACCACCTTTCTTTTGAGTGATTACTCGAAGTATCTTTCAAATTCAAAATGTTCAAGGATTGCAACCGCCGCTTAGGGGGTTGATATTTCAGGCAAGTTTTGTACTCCAAAAGATGTCCCTTTGAAACAAAAATTGACCTAATTTTGCGTTTTGATCAGAAATGAATATCTTGGTAGATATAGCCTCTGTTTAGTTTTCGTTGAAGCACCCTGTATATATATTCTAACCTATCCACCAATTTTCAGCCATATCTGTACAGCCGTTCTTAAGTTAGAAAAAGTGTAATCAATACGACTTTCTTAAGTATATATAGATGGGGGTTTCTTGCAAAATCTTATTTTATTTCTTTCATTTCATTTCGCATGAGAGGAATATGTGCGCGAACAAAAAACTATTCAATGGTTAGAGCTGTCTATGTAAAATAAAATTAACATATCGAAATTGTGCGTTAATTTCTTGGTTCAGTGTATAAAAGAAACTGCTTTGCATAAGAAGGAAAAAAGTTATTAGTCTAAGAAGACTTTTTCGCCCATTATAGACAAAACTCATATAAAAGAAAATTTAAAAGAAGTAAACGTCTTGAAGTCAGGAATCCTTAAAATTATCCTTAAGTTCTGTTGCGGCATATTTGAGCATAAACTTTCACCTAACTCCTTCATCATATGTCAAAGCTGTACTTCATAATGGAAAATTTCTTGAACCCCTCTAGAGGAAATTAAACTCCCAGGAAAACGGCGAGCGCTTTGAAGTTCCGTGTATACTCTAGCTTTTGCACGTCCAAAATGAGAAGCATGTATTTATCATGCTAAAATAACCTTCTACAAGGAATTATAAGTGTTAGCGGAATTACTCGTTACTCACTTTACTTGATAGCTTTATGAAAATAATATCACTCTCATCGATTGAACTAACAGGGTGATTCTGGAGGAGAAGAAAGATTTCCACTTGTGGTAGAAGTTATCCGTGAGGTATCGGTATGATATTGTTGGTCATCTGCGTCCTCCTTTCGAATATACAGGTTGTTTTGAATACTGTTTACATTTGAACGAAATAACTCTGAAACGGAAACATTCATTGAATTGACTCATTTGTGAAACGAGGAATTTTTTAAAATCATTCCGGAAAAATAATGGACTATTTTCCTAGTTTCCATAAATTCAGTTATTTCAAAAAATAACTTGAGGTGTTGCAATAATAAGTTTTGTGTATATTCAAACAGTATTATGTATGTGAAATCTAACCTAAGAGTGCAATTTCTACATAGCATTTAACCTCGACATTTATTGGGTTCATAATGATTCTAGAACATCTAAAGATCATAATCAGCATCACTTAGAAGACTGAACCTTGGCATCGGGGCTCTCTCGGTCGAACAGAGAGGGAATTGTTTTGTTGAGTTTGAATATTAAAGGAATTTTGCGATTTTACTTCAAAGTTTGGCAAGCAAGAACAAGGAAGTGATTATGCTTCACGAGACTCACACTGCGACTGAAGAACATATCCGAGAAAGGGGAAATATCGTAGGTTATGTATTTTTTGATTATCTCCTTAGTCCTGTTTATGGCCTTGCTTGCTATATGGCAACTTTTCCTAAATTGAAGTGAATTTAGACATATAAGAGTGAGATATGATTGTTGAAATATTTTTCTGCTGGCTTACTTCTTCCATTGTTACAGATTCCTGTCCCAAACCCCCTTCCTTTCACCCTTGCCTTCGTCTGGAAATCATGGAGTGCAAGATGAGAATTGAAGCTGCTAAGCAGAAAAATCTTTGGTACTCTTTATGTACACATGACACTTACACAACATAAACAGACAACTTATAACTCGTTTCCTGTCGCTATTGCACTAGCAATAGCTTGTCTGTTTATGTTGTGTAAGTGTCGTGTACATAAAGAATGCGAAAGATTTTTCTGCTTAGCCGCTCCATTCTCTCTTGCATTCCATGATTTCCAAACGAAGACAAGGGTGAAAGGAAGGGGATTGGGACAGAATCTGTAACAATGGAAAAGGAAACTAACAGAAAATATTTCAACAATCATACTTCTTATATGTCTAAACAAATCTAAGAAAAACTTTTACATAGGAAGCAAGGTCATGAAAAGGACTAAGGAGATAATAAAAAATTCATAACCTGCGATAGTTTCCATCTCTGTCTGACCGAGAGAGCCCTGATGGCCAGGTTCAGTCTTCCAAGTGATGCTGATTATGATCTCTAGATGTTTTAGAATCATTATAGACCCAATAATCTGGGTAGACATCGCCTATATATTATTTCTTCGTGGAACATGTTCAATTGAAAGAAAAATTTGCGAAAAATGTTAACAGTCGTTCGAAAAATATAATCCATTTCATAGATTGAAAAATTGTAATCATATATTTGCACTTCAGGATTTACGGTTCTGTTTCATATCTTTTTTGATATCATGAGTAAGGTAAACTGACGTTTCAGTATTTCTCAGCTCTTCATTATTCTGTAATGAACTTATAAGGGTTTTCCTAAGGTAGCATGAACCTTTATTGTATAAGGATCAGGGTTCTTAGTAAGAAAGAGATCGAGGATATTAGCGTATTGACCTTCAACATCAGGAATGTGGGTCCCTTAACCAATTGCTCAAGGCAATACGCAATGGCGAATGATTCAGCCTCTCGACCAGCATCATCAATTCTATTCGAAAATTTAAGCCATGTGGTATTTTGAACATTAAAATCTTTCAACTATCTCTGCTGAGGGGTAATTCTGCTGTAAGTAATCGATTTTGAGAGAGAGTAAATCGAACAAACGGGAATGGGATAGTTCATTCCCTGGAAGGTAAAGACAGCAGATAAATTTTATTTATGTTTTATTTGCTACTTTGAACCACATAACATCAAAATCATCAGTTTCAAGGGATTCCTTCCTGTGACATGAAATGTTATTGTTCACATAAAGACATACATCACGTTTGAACCTGAATTTTGTGTGCAGCATCGTCAAACAAAAGAGTACTCAGAAGCTCTCCATCGTTTCATTGTAGCTGTATGAGTTTAACTCAAAAGAGCTCACTCCACACAAGATTGGGGGCCGCTAGAAGGCCTTAACGTTCGTAATTCGCTATGTGAAACCACCAATATTGTTGCCTAGCCTGTCTACACCTATATTCAACCATTCATGGTTTCCTTAAAATGGTTTGAGTGACATTACTCTCATAATGATGAAAACAATGGAGAAATCTGTATTAAAAAATACAATGCGTTATCAGAATCACTTTGTTAATGGCAAAGAATTTAATTTAATCAAAGAAATGTCTAGACTTCCAGGATATATCATGAGTTCCCAATATTATTTTATTCAGATGAAGTTTTTGCTTTTCAGTGAGGAAAAACATGATGAAACAAAGGTTCGCACAATTCCACGTTTGACATCACATCAACATTCCTGAATAAATATTGCTATTCAAGTCTGCAGTTCAATCTTTTCCGAATGTATATTTTCAACGAATTCTCTCGTTAATTTACAGCGCAAAAACATCCATCGCCCCGTACTCTTGTCAGCTTCAGGCATTCGAAATGCGTAGGAAACATACATCATTATTGCTCCGAAATGTTTAAAGCGGAATAGAATTTTTACAGCTTTCAGCAGCGTTGATTCAAAGGAACTTAGTTCCTCGGACGTTTCAATATCCAGTTTTGTTCATTATTTTTCAGTCAGAGCCGGATCGCAAATTGAAATAGAATTAAGGATGCTTTTCAAGAGCGTCAAGCAGTTTGTATACCGGTTGTCAATTTAGTGCATAGGTTGCCAAACTTTTTTGTGTCGTAGACCCCTTGCCATGTGTTTCGTGTTTGGGTAGTTAATTTATACATTTATTTGCGAGCTCAATGTAAGACCAGAACTAGAGAGCGTCATGAGAACTATGTATTACAGGCTGAATCAACACTCGGAGGCAAAATTAGCGGAACACTCGAAAATTTAACCAAATTCGAAGTTCGATATTTTTCTTAATTCTCAACCGATTTAGATGATTTGTTCAGCAAGTTATAGATCAACTCTTCTGCTTTGTAGAAATTATAAGAAAAAACAAAAAAATTTGAAGAAAATTTTATACGGGGGCAAAACTAAAAGTGTTTTTTTTGTCAAAAATTCGTAACACCCTGTGGAATTTCGTGGTCCGAGTTGGAACGTACAATATCATGGTCTGTCTAGACACATCTTCCTACAGTAACGCCCTTCTTGTTTCATGAGTTTATCTCTATTTTTGCAAAATATATTTAATCTCAAGTGGAAAATCACCATTTTGGAGAAATTCCATTGAATCAAGAAATTGTCATTAAAATTCGTCTATCAATTTGGAATTTTCTTATTATCACTCAGGCGTGTCGAAATTGTCGTTTGCGATTTTTATGTTCGAATTGCATTAGTTATTGATGACAATTTGGTTAATTTGGTGAAAATTAGGAATTCATAGGAGATAACAGTCGGTAGGTATTAAAATACACAACCGAATTCTGGGACCATTGATAAAACTTTTCATTTACACATGTACACACCATTTTTATCAAATATGAAATACACACGTTTTTTGAATATGACCACATTTGCACTTGTTTAAAGAATGAGAGTTTTCCATTCTTTGATTTGATACAAATTGGATCGGTTGCGGTGTTTTGTGATTCTTTTACTGTTTACGATTCGAAACGGTATTTTTCATTCTGAATGAGAGATTCACCACTAACCTCAGTAGCAAGGGCAGTTACATTGATCGAGGAAGGTCGCACCTACCGCTCAGTCGGTACCATGTTGGGTGTCTCTACGTCGGTTATCCATCGAATCTACCGACGTCACAGGGAAACTGGATTGTACGTGAGGAGGCGAGAACAAGGAAGAAATCGGGCAATCCGCGCTATACATGACCGTTTCATCAAACCATAAGAAATCCTCGTCTTACTGCTGTTCAGGCACGTAACCTTTTACAAGCAGTGGATAACATTAACGTCAGTGTGAGGACAATCAGAAGACGATTAAATGAAGTTGGTCTGAGATCATACGAGCAAGCAAGAGCACCAAGACTCGATAGAGCCCATCGGGTAGCAAGATTGGCGTTTGCTAGGGAGCATGTAGCATGGACAATCAATCAGTGGAGACGAGTTTTATTTAGTGATGAGAGCCGATATTGTGTGAATTTCGTGGATGGTAGAGATAGAATATGGAGGTATCGAGGGGAACGGTACAATCAAGCGAACTTCGCAGGAACTGAGCAATACGGTTGAGGGTCAGTTATGATATGGGGTGGCATATGCTTGGGGTACGAACAGAATTGGAGATTATTGGCAATGGATCACTTAATGCCCATCGGTATATATTAGAAATCTTGGAGCCCCATGTTGTGCCTTTTGCTCCATACATAGGGAAAATTTCCTTTTTATGCACGATAACGCGCGCCCTCATACTGCGCGCATAGTGATGGAATATCTCAATGAAGTTGGGATCACACGAATGGACTGGCCGTCGCGGTCACCGGATTTAAACCCGATCGAACACGTTTGGGACATTATTGGAAGAAGGGTTCGACAACGGAATCCAGGCAACGTTGAAGAGCTGACATTGGCTTTGGTGGAAGAGTGGGTCAACATACCTCAACAGATGATAGACAAACATCATTGGGAGTATGCGAAATCGTATGCGCGTTGTAATAAGAGCTCGGGGGGGTCATACTCGCTACTAAAATCAAATGTTTTTTTTGTGGAACATCATGAATATTTTTCTCAACATGTTCATTTCATTTCACGAGTGTATCGTCAGGATACACACCTGCTCTCAATTTTGGACAGGAATGATAATTATTATAGAGTGTCACACAAAAAATTCAAAAATAAATGTGCAAATTTATTTTGAACGATTTTTCCAGTGTACTTCGAGTTCTCCCGGAGCGTGAAATGGGCCAGTGAATTTAAGAAATTTTCATTTCGTTAGATTTCCGCTTCTCTAATTTTGATTCTATTTTTTGGCTAACCTCCGATGTTATGCACCTACGCTAGATTGAAAATAAATTCTTGAAATTTGTGACTTTTCGCTTCAAATTGGATATTTCTTGTAAAAATAGAGATAAATGCATAAAACAAGAAGGGCGTTACTATAGGAAGATGTGGCTTGACAGACCATGATATTGTACGTTTCAACTCGGACCATTAAATTCCACAGGGTGTTACGAATTTTTGACAAGAAAACCACTTTTAGTTTTCCCCCGTATAAAATTTTTTTCAAATTTTTTTTTGTTCTCTCTAACTGCTTAGTTAATGTTAAATTTTGGGCACCTTTCTGGTGCATGTTCAATTCCGAGTTCAAAATGTGTAGTACCGTTCATTCATTATATGTATGTATACAATGTAAGTCATGTTACATATGCATATATTGAATAAATGAATTAATAAATTAAAACTAGTCAAAATGAAATTTGGCATTCGTTATATAAAATATACGTAACATAAAATAAACTAAGCAAGAAGTAAATATTTTTAGTGAAAAGGATGAACATGATGCTTTAATAAATTATCAACGTTTGGCGTTAATTTTGTGAGGATTTATTTTAAATCTCCTCGCTAATGATGTCCAGTCTGTTTCTTTTTTTGTTAGGAGATTGGTAACAGCACTGAACCCCCTTTCCACTAGGTATGACGATGGAAAGAAAATTAAAAATTTCCTCGCTATATTCCATAATACGGGATAAGTAACGGGTATGTTGTTTTGCAGCCAGAATTGCTGATATCCGTTTTTAAACTGAATCTTAAGTTCTTCGTTTCCACTTAGTTCAGTCAGTTCCTCTTGTAATATGCCATTCGTTTCTTCTTTGTCACCATATTGATAAATTATCCACGGTGGTATTACCACGGTCGAAACATCCTCAAACCTAGTTTCAGAATCTGAATAGAGGGCATTTAAATGTTGAACGTAGGTTGAAACGCCGTCTTCTTGGCAGTTTGTCTGTGACAAACTGGGAAATTGAGAATACTCGCCCTGTCCAATATTTTACTTCATTAGTTCAACTATGGCAAGAAACGCTGATAAGATGGACTTTGTTCAAAGAAAAGAAATCAGAGAAGCTATCGAATAGAAAAACATATAAAAATGAACAAATGCAGCTTAGACAAAACAGTTAAGTGCACCTTAATGATGTAATTCTTAAAATTTGACTTTCCAATGTTTTTGTTTTTATAAATGAGATAAAAAACACAAGGTTTAACTTTAATCTACACTTTCTTTGAAAAAATTCGACGACGTTTTGCTGACACAGCAGCTTTATCAAGAATGAAAAACAGAATGAAGAGTATGGTATTATAAACAAATCGTAGAACAAGTTGGATGAATAACAGGAAAATCCACACCAAGCCATTGTACAGTTAGTATGAAAGGTAATAAAAACTAATTAAACAAGTTAAGTGAGGTGAATAATTCACATCTACCTGCTCATTCAAAAGCTTGTCCGAATGTTTGTATCTATTTATTTCTAATGCTTCTAGGAGATCTGATTTTGAACTTTTGATTTTATATGTAATATGTCAAAGCTTTTATTGAATGAATGGTTTTCCTTTATTAGGTGGTTTGAATAATTTGAATCAGATTTATTTTATCGAAGCTACGTTTATGTTCAGATGTTCTTATGCCAAAACTCCTATAGGTCCTACCGATATAAATTTTATCACAAGAACCGCAATTGAGTTTATAGATTTCTGATTTACTTGATTTTTCAACACGAGATTCATTATTTTTAATATGTTTACCTAGGTAAACGTACGTAGCTTCGATAAAAATAAATAAATAAATCTGATTCAAATCATTCAAACCACCTAATAAAGGAAAACCATTCATTCAATGAAAACTTCGACATATTACATATAAAATCAAAAGTTCAAAATTAGATCTCCTAGAAGCATTAGAAATAAATAGATACAAACATTCGGACAAGCTTTTGAATGAGCAGGTAGATGTGGATTATTCACCCCTACTTAACTTGTTTAATTAGTTTTTATTACCTTTCATACTAATTGTAGAATGGCTCGGTGTGGATTTTCCTGTTATTCAACCATCTTGTTCTACGATTTGTTTATAATACCATACTCTTCATTCTGTTTGTCATTCTTGATAAAGCTGCTGTGTCAGCGAAACGTCGTCGAATTTTTTCAAATAAAGTGTAGATTGAAGTTAAACCTTGTGTTTTTTATCTCATTTATATCATGGATCTAAGTAACGGTCTCCACAATTCGAATTTTTGCTTTTAAATAAATGATTTTTTATTAGCGTATCTTTTTTGGTTTTTTATTGAGTTTTCAAATTCGGAAAACTTAATGGCTTGCCCTATTTTAACGGAGTGAGATCAATCCAAATGGAATATTATCTTTCAATTCGAGGAGACAAAATATAAGATCGTCAAAAATACATTGTACCATAAAGGAATGCGAATGACGCACATCATGCATGAATTTTCTGAAAAGTGGGCGTATTGAAGTTGAATACGGTAAAAAGATGGAAATGTCCCAAACACATGGAACAACATTGTGATCCTACCAAGTGTAAAAATTTATCGACGTTCGTCGTCGTTATGGACAATCCGGAATATTTTACATTCTCTTCTCAAAATTTAAGGGTAATGATGGTTTTCACATTTCCAATATCTCAAATTGTCCAGAGATCGTAAAATTCAAACCGCGAGAGAAATTGCTGACGGAACTTCGGCTTAGCTTGTCAGTTCTAAAATCGGATTTTCAAGACTTTACGTCTGAGTGATAGTGTGATGTTTTATGTCGAAGCTGGAGACAAGGAATGTACAGGGTGGACAGATTTTGACGTCTTGAAACACGGGGGCTCAAACTCGAACTGTTGGCGATCTACCCATATATTTTTAGACTACATACGATCGACTCTGAGAGGCTGCAAGTATGTGTGATGCAGGGTTGTCGTAGATACAATATACACCCTACCTGCCTACCTACCTAGGTAGGGTGTACCGTAGCATATATAGATATTTGCTTTCCGCACAGTATACATTATTTCGGTCAAGGTTTGGGTTAGGTTTAGCTAGGTTCTTCGCTATAATGTCAATGAAAAAACTCAAAGTTATTCAAAATTGCGAGTTTATTGGTTGTTACAAAACAAAAGAGTTACATATGGTGCTAAACTTAACTAAGGAGTGACTTTGGATGTTGAAGCGTGGCACTGCATGTCGTAAGCATAATATGCATAAGATTGTACGTAACCACTGAGTGCTAATCATTATGACATAAGATCGTCAGTATGTCGATTGCGATATTTCGACTTAATTATCTTCATTTCAGAAAATGCAGACTCGCGCAAGTAAGTTGCCTTAGATTCGAATATTTATCTTCAGATATAAGACACCAGAAATTTGTATCAGATGCTGTAGCTTCGAGATGTATATCTGATAAAATCTGCACCAACTTATTTTCAACAGAACATGAGTTTAATTAAACTGACTTGCTATTTCAGTAGCTAATTGCTCAATGTTTTTACATGAAAAAAAATAACTCATAACTGATGCTTCATTCGCCAGTTTACTGTAATCATTAAAACGCATTTCGAATTGCCACAAAATATTTGATAACTCAGCCTCATACGTATCATAATTCAACTGAGGAATCTTTGCTTTCAAAGACGAAGCATGTTTCAGATCCTTTCTTTTCAGTTGATCTATCTTAAGTTGCAATTTACCCTTGAATGCGTTTACTGCGCTTATCATCTCAATAATAGTTTTTCCTCTACGTTGAAGCTCCAAGTTCATGGTGTTCAAGTGCATTGTGATGTCAGTCAAAATGCCAAATCAGTCAGCCAGTTTCGTTTTTCAACATCTGAGTGTCATCAAGTCTTTCGTCTAGAAAAGCTGTTATTTCGGGCAATAATTCTTGAAACCTTTCTAGGAATTTTCCGCGACGTCCATATAAAGAACTAAATCAGTGTGTTCAGCTGACTCCCTAACTTCCAACTGCACCTTAGAGAACCGCCGTTGCAAGTTACGTGCACGGATGAAATTCACAATTTTTGTTGCAATGCCCATAATTTCCTCCGTGTTTGAAACTTTTGAACACAAAACTTGTTGATATATAATGCAATGGAATGAAAAAAATGAATGGAAATCGTCATTAGCTCGACACAATGCTACAAAACCGTTTTTGTTCTCAATCATTGCTAGTGCTCCCACGGTTGTAATGCACACTAACTTATATATTGGTAGCTTGTAGTTTTTTACAAAATTGAAGAAAACGTCATATATATCTTCACTACAGGTCTTCCTCTTTAGAGGAGTGACTGTCAAAAATTCTTCCTTAGCCAACATATCATTGAATAACACCCGAATAAAAATACACAGCTGGGCAGTGTCTGTCATATCGGTGGATTCGTTGAATTGTAAAGAAAGTATGTACATTTCATGAGATCATGTCAGATTTTGAGAATGAAAAATTGATAAAAAATGATAATAACGAGAGTACACTGAACGCTTTTGGGAGTATCAAAATAATGAAATGCAAACATTCACTGAACAGGGACAACATTCCTGATCCGTTCAGCGTACTCTACAGTTTGTTCGATTAGAGAAGTCCCCTAATACCGCGTTCGACCAATCAGGACGCTCAATTTGTTGAACGCGTCTAGTAGCAGGGATAGATTAAGTATAAATTATAGAGCCATGTAGAAATAGATTCAGTGTACTATCATCTTCTGATGATGCCAACTTAGTTGGTGAAACGCGCGTTATTCGAAATAAAGTTTTGGTGTAGTGGTGTACAGTGTTTTTTGTGTTACTCAACGTCAAAGGTTCCAGTCCCCAATTTAAAATCTTTCTTTTGTTTGGTATTGAATGATAATCTGTTCAAGTTGGGGCCGCTTGAGAATGAAGTAGTTATGTTGAATTTGAAAAAGTAAATACTGATTTTATTAGAGAGTTCGCCGGTGTATATGGTACTTGTGTATCTCTTTTAGCGGTTTCTACGATGTTATATAGTAATTGAGAGGTAATACATTGTTCTTTGCGTTTAATCATTAAACGCAAAGAATGTTGTGCTATGTTGTTATTTGAGGCAATTTTTCTGATGATGTTAAGATTAGTTTGGAAATTTTCTGTCGAAACAGAGTAAGCTCTATGAATCATGGAGTTATATGCAGCTAGTTTGTGGCTCAAATGACCGAACGAGTCCATTGGGATTGATGTCTGTGAATGTTTTATTTCTGTAAATTTGATGAGTGAGATAGTTATTTGAATTTATGATGGTTAAATCTAGGGAATTGATTGAGTTATTACTTTCTATTTCAGCAGTAAAGCTGATGCGGCAATGTATTTTATTCAGGAAATTTAAAATTGCTGAATTTATCTGTTTTAACCACGAAAACCAACTAAAATGTCATCTACATATCTATATCGGAAAATAATGTGAGAAATCTGTGTTTAATATTGAGTCTCCTCTAAATTATCAATGAACATGTCAGCTAGTAGGCAGCTAAGAGATGATCCCATTGGAAGACCTGAATTTTGTTTAAAGAATTTAGATTGAAATTGAAAGTACCTTTAAGATTGTAATCTACCTAATTACTGATACGATGTAAAGTAATATCATCTATGCATATGTTGAAAATTTCAATTTAAAGATTGAAATTGAAAATAACTACTCAGTTGTGCGAGGATCTAGGTATTTATTCAATGTTTGCTTAATATTAAACGAAAATAAGGAAATGAAGCGGATGATAATGGATTATTACTTACCCCTTTTATTTTAAAGGGTTATTAAACAATTCACAAATGATTGTCATTAATTATTGTCTCGTGGTTTCAACGAAGTCTTCAAGTCTTCATATCAGTTGTCATGCTTCGAGAGTCGCCGATGGTAGAGGGGATTCTTCACGGAATGAGTGGTCATAGAATTAATGTGACTTGCACTGTGTTGAACTTGCACCGTGTTAATCTAAAGGTAATTCAAATAAAGTAGTAGCGGCCACTTAGCACGCTACGAGATAGGCATATTTGAAGAAGATTGCTAAGTTCATTAGTTAAGGCGGTGTGTTAGACTCGGATAAGATATCTGTAACAAGGGAAGACACTCATTTGTTGGAAAAGTGTCTTATTTCGTTTTACTTTGAAGATGAAATTTTGTAGAATTACTAGATCATCAATACTATCAATTTGAGTGCTTTATTCAGCAGAGCGATATTTAACTTGTCTGTGTTTGATATTGAAGGTTAAGACAAAGTAAGGAATTTACTGGATAATAATTTTAATTCATGATTTCATTTAAAAATCCTTTCTATTATAACACGTTAAGCTAGTTTACAGACAAATCCATGATAGCATAAATCGTTGAACCTCATTTACAGAAGGTTTACTGCATCTAATTTGTGAATCACGTTAATTAATATGTGCACACAATGGCATTTCAACATGAAACGAAATATCTACGACGCCATTTCAATATAATTAACTCCGCCGATTCGAATCTATGAGCTAATTAAATGCTTTGCTGCATTGGGAACAAAGAACCAGGCTTTTGAAGTTTCATATGCCGTACCAGCCATTTTCATATCGATAGTGGCTTCCCTGCAACATGAGGCTGAAAAAAATCGAAATTACATCCCTTTATGTGAACGTTTCATCCTATTTTGAACCGATATAATCAGGTTACGTTCGAACAAATGAATTCAATATCATTAATTACTTTTTATAACATCTATAAGATTACTCTATAACAGAGGGTTTTAGTAACTATTATAAATAGCAGAAAGATTCGAAACCTCTGATTTATGAAATACACGGTGACCCCTTCCGTCGGCCAATAAAAGAGAGGAAAATACTTTGCTGATATGGTAATATCCATTCCATCTAGGTAACATTCATATCCAATCACTTTTCATGCACTCTAGGCATCTTTCAATCCATTTTCTGTGATACTATTCCTTAAGGCTATCAAGCAAAGTTTTGGGTATTAACCCAGTCGAGAATACGATGACAGGAACAATACCTATTTTATCGAGGTGCCAAATCTGCTTGATCCCAATAGCAAGGTCTGAGTATTTGGACTTTTTCTCCTGGAACTTGTTCAGCACGTTGTTATTATTCGATATGGCGACATCCACCAGCATTGCTGTTCTGGCTCTCTTATCATACACCACTATGTCCGGCCTATTATTCTTCACCATTCTGTCAGTTATAATATGCCTATCGTAGTATAATCTCATAGAGTCATTTTCCAATACGGGCGCCGGTTGATACTTGTAATATGGCTGGGAGGCATTTAGAAGTCCGTACTTGTGTGCAAATTTCTGGTGGATAATGTTACAAACTTGATTATGCCTGTGAAGATAGTCCGTATTGGCCAGTTGTTCTCATCCTGACGTAATATGCTGCATAGTCTCCGATCTTATATGGCATTTTCTGCACTTAATAATAATAAATTTTTTGTACATTTGTAGCAATCACTTGGTCTTGAATGGCCAAAAGGAATCCCTCTGTTTCCGCGAATAGTTCTTCTTTCATCAACCTTTTGGAAGCTTCTTTCTTGACATGGTGATGTCGTCCATGAAATTCCTTTCTTGACCATTGCTCTTGTTTTTCAGTATCTGATAGGAACGGTAGATTCAGCAGGTCATCCCTGGTAGCAAGATTTAGAGGTGTATATCCCTTAGTAGCCAACGATACTACCCTGTGGAGGGCAGGAGTGCGAGCTTTTGCAGAGAAGAATTCCCGGAGGTTTTTGATCTGTTCGGTAAGTTGACAATATCCATCAATCCGCATCCTCTTTCTTTTCGCGTTAAAGTTGTTCTTAACACAGACGATTTCGAATGGTCATTATTGTACTTTGTCAGCATCGTTCGGGTGTGCATTTGAATATCATCCAGTTCTGTCTTAGTCGATCTGATTATTCCAAATGAGTAGAGCAACACTGGAATGGCGTACGTGTTGATTGCTTTGACTAGATTCCCCGAGTTCAACATTTCAGCACAGTCGTCAGACGCTGACTGTGTTCTGAACGAATCTTTTCCTTTGACAGTTTTTGATATGGCAATCTTGCTTGTTGGTATCCCAGATATTTGTACGTTTCGCCATCTTTAATGCACTGTTTTATTATTATTTTTTTCCTGGACTTATGCACTATACCAGCTGTTAGTTGGATATAATTTACCTTTTTTCCAGATTCGGCAATCAAAGGAAATAGGCTCGATTACAATATACTTGACATAAATTTCTTAACTATCCTACATGTATTAAGAATTACAGCTTTATGCAATTCAATATAGGTATTCGTATGCAATTCTAATTTTTTTAATATTATTATTATTATCTTTATTTTACGTCAACTAACTAAAATTAAAATTAGCTGAACAATGTACATCCTACTTTCAAAATATTTCCCAATAGAGCATGGGTCCAATTCAATTAGAAAATCTTTGATTCTTATTTTGTATATTCAGATATTCTTCATTGATTTGATATCATCCGATAGATTATTGAAAAGTTTTATACACATATATGATGGATGATTTTGTGAAAGTGTAAGTCTATATATTGGCTAGTGCAAATCGGTACTTCTTGTAATGTTCATATTTTTGAAAATAAACATTAAACATTCATAAATATAGACAGCAAAGGAAGTTGATGTGGTGATACGATATAAGAGTCAATACCCTCATACTCCAAACTCAGAAATTTAATTTTAAAAATCTACGGAACACGATGTAGGGTTGACGGCTTCCTAGCCTCAACCGTCCGTAGTTGTAGATTTTGGACGTCCTGAACGTTCATAAGCTTTTACGGCTACGTTCAAATTCATATGCCCAAAATTTTAGTGTGATAAATGATGGTGCAGAATCCCCAAACACAGAATTGCCTTTCAAGAACAAACATTTCATGACAGCTCGATACTCGAGTTTGTCCAATTTCACAAAAATACTCACACTAACTCACAAACTGTTTCATAACAACTGAGCCTCCAAAATGGCTAAAACTTTGATGAGTTAACAGTTTACAGATGAACTTTGAAGATTCACTTGTTTTTATTTACGAGTGCTGCCATCTTGTGATCACTGGACTGAATAAATATCTTATCTTCACGTACAGGTCGGAAATTTTTCAACTGCTATTTTATTTTCCTTTCTCTTGAAAATTGCAGTCACTCGAGAATGGAACTCTCAATAACTTTAATTACTTTTGTGCTTTCTTGAATTTCAAATGTTTAACTCTGCATTCGAGGGTCAAATTTCTTCTTATGATATTAAAGAGTGATAAATGAATTTGTGTCACTGAGAATCATCTCACTTTGTATATAACCACTTCAAAGATATTCCCCTATGGTTCAAATGCCTATTACTAAGTTCAATTTTACAGGAGCACCATTATTCTTATATTGCGTTTTGGAAAGTTATTCTGACGCGAATTGGCAGGAAGGATAAGGGAAGGATAAATGGAGGTCTAGTCCCCAGACTGTCGTAAACAACTGCGGCATGGCGTCATCAGGTGCCATAAAAGACCACTACCAACAGAATTACAATCTAAAAACTGCAAATGACCCAACCTTACGTTAGCAAGTTACAAATGAAAACATAAATTACTTCATGGCTTCCTAACGAGACGCTTCTGGATGTTAATTTCTAATTTATGCAGAACGTTTCAATTTTAGTGAAGTATTTCGTCATGGTGTGGAGAATTTTGTTATGCATGGTTTCAAACTTACTGGATTTAGTTATACAAAAACAGTGTTTACATATTTCCTTAAAATTAAGTTAGAACTAAATTTCTTACCGATATCAAACAACTGCCTCTGCTCCGAACCAATACGAATACATGTGTGTGAAAAAAAGCAAACATATGAATTAATATATACCTACATGAATATTGAGAAAATTCACAAAATGAAAGACACTAGCCTTCAGTTTATTTGGTGTTTGGAAGTTACGAATGATTCTTATAAAGGAGAGACAAATATTGCTGCTTTTAAATTATCTATACAGGGAAAAGAATGACCATTCTGTAATCAACAGAAGTATCATGTTGATTCATAATAAAAGCTGCGAACTGTTCTTTTAACTCAATTTCAAGGAATGAAGGGTCGGACTTATATTATCAATATTTAGTCCAATCATTCTGTCGCGACCAAGCGTTTGAAAAACTTCTTTTCGAAAACAGAAAGCATGGTCATATACGAAAAAATAAAATAACTAATTTCCATATATTCGTGTATTCTGAAAGCTCAAAAATATCCTGGAACATCAGATTTTCTTGCAGAACTAAAACTTTAATATAAGAAAGAGGTTTTTTGGGTGAACTTGAAGTCATATAAATAATAGGTACAATTTTTGTTAGCACTATTTTTGAATGTATTCAGATCATAACTATCATTACCTTTTGAATGAAGAACGCCCTATGTGATCTTAATAAACAAACATAAACATGATTTAACTCGAACGTGCGATTGATAGTGTAGAAAGTGGCGCGTTACAATTACGTGTTAACCCATCATTGTTTTATAGATCCTGGCTCAGTATAGTGCGGTGTTGTCTGTGTGGACATATGTGAATTCCTCTGTTCTGTTATATTTGTGGAGAATATATGGTATAAAAGCAACAACATGATATTAGGGACCATGTGAAGAAAGTATCCGCGTAATTTGGCTTTGAACTTGGTGAACAGGATAAAGTTTGGGCACCTCATAACGTCTACAAATGATGAGTTGAAGACCTTTCGAAATTGGTTAAAGCGCAAGAAAAAAGCTTTGCGATATGTACTTCGCGACCAAAAGTAGCACAGTGTTGATTGTTACTATTATTCATGTGATTAGAGAGGGTATAATTCGAAACGGAAGCAGACAATTTCATATTACCATCTACAATCAGCAACTTGCTCTATCTCTCATGGGTCTGAAATATCAGTGCACATTGTTCCTGCTACCCTGGAAAAGGTTTCAAGCTCTGTGCTGTACCTGAACCCGATGACAACCCATATTTGTAGATGGCAGAAGTCCGAGTTGAATGATTTGGTAATAATCTTGAATCTTTCCAAAAACGCTGGTGAGTTGTTTGGATCAAAACTCGAATGTAACTTACTTTTTTCAGGAGTGTTCTCCTCCTTGCTTAGATATCGTGAGAACCAGTTCACTTCTTACTTCGCCCAAGAGAACGAGTTGGTTTATAGTATCGATACTGAAGGTTTGACGGATACATTTAAGTTAAGTTGAATTGGTTCTATGCAAATTAGAATAGAAAGATCACGTTTAGCAAGTGTGCGGTGATTTGAAAATCTCAAGCTCGGATAACAATCTGGGTTTACCACATTCCCTTACTTTTTGTGTCCATGGGATAGTTAAGACCGGACGAATCCACGATCCAGAAAGTTTTGGCCTCCGAGGGAGCTTTGATGAAGCAATTTGTGAAGTTACTTTCAAGAGATGTAAATTGCTTAAAGTACTTGCTATCAAAGTTTCCAAGCCTCTCGGAGGCAAACTAGAAGGGGGTATTTTTTTACGACCATATATTAGACGTCTTTTGGCTGATCCACAATCTCAACCATGAAGGATCCTCTAAGGGAAGGTTGGATTACCTTTAATGAGGTGATAGAGAAATTTGTAGGCAATAACGAGGACCCTTACGATGAACAAATCGTCAAAAGAATGTTAAAAGCATTTTAAACTTCAAACTTTGAAAGTTCATTTTCTTCATTCCTCCTCGTCTACTTTTGAAAAAAATTGTAGAAACGTTAGTGAAGAGCAAGGTGAACAATTTTAGTAAGATATTAGGGAGATTCCATGATAGATGATGTCTCCATGATAGCAGACTAAAGTTGGACACTTCAGAGAGACCTTCCAGATACTTCCCTCAAACGGAAATGTAACAAAAGGAGTCCCAGTAAGAAAAGGAAATTTGTTAAGTAATCACTAGTGACTGTATTTTGGAAAGGAAAATAAGAATATTAATTATTTCATTTCAGGATGATAACTTGTTCAACATAGACTTCAACGTGACGCTCTACGACAAAATGAAAGTCATTCTCGCATTCAGCATACCCCAAAGCATAAGAAGTACGTAACGAAATCAAAACACGTCTAAATTTGTTCTTTTGATTTGTGCAGTCTGAGTTTTCATTTCTTCCTAACTCTTCTTCTTCCTGTACGGCGCCCATATGGGCAACACTCAGGCCGTTTGACCCATTGTATTTGCCGTGTTTTGTTGAGTAGTTATTCGTATTGCAAAAACTTCCTGATGAAGCTTCGAAGACTGTAGTAGGGGGCTTCCTGGATCATCCGGGCGCTGGGTGTTTCAGCGCCCAAGATGTTCAGTTTGGTTTCCTTATGCGCATGAAATTCGAAACAGTATGTGTTCCGTTGTTTCGTCATTTTCTAGGCAACCACGACATTGTGTGGTTTCCGATAGTTTCATGACGTGTAGATGTTTGTTGAGTTGGTGTCCCGTCAATAGGCCCACTACCATCCCAACAGAGTTTTTTCGAGGGACAGTAGTTCATGTACCCTCTTCTTTGATTGTGGCCTTATTATGAGCCTTTTTGACTGTCTCAGTCTCGAGATACCTGCCCAGTAGTTTTGGGTCTCGGTAGTGTTCCAGTTTTGAAAGAAATAGAGCACATGGGACCTTGGGTTGGTCAGAATTGGTTCTGGTCCCATCGGCTCGACAGCTGTTACCTTTTCAGCGAAGCTGTCAGCTATCTCGTTTTCTTCGATGCCCTGATAGGCTGGGCACCAAATCAGAGTGACACTGTTTATAGCACTGAGTTGTCGAAGTGATGTTCTGCATTCGTCAATCAGTTTGGATGTAATCTTCGTATCTTTCAGATATCCAAGGGCGTTTTGGCTATCAGAGCATATGTAGATATTTCTGCGTGTGTTACGGTGACGTTGTATCCCAGAGAAATTATAATGCTTGCCCTAGGGCCGTTTTTGGACCCGTCCCTAAACCTGGTAGGGCTCTGTGCGGTGAGTAAGGCGTAGGGTGTGGTCCAAATTTCTTCTGATGCAATAACGACTTTGTAGGGTTCGTCAAAATAGTAGGTGGCTTTCGCTTGATCTCCTCTTGAGAGAAGGTCAGGTCGGAGTTCTCTGATTTTGTTCAGGATGTGGAGATTGGATCTTTGTCCCTCCACCCCCCTCCCACAGTCTTAAAGAGTCCCTCATAGCCTCCTCTTACACCACTATGTGTAGTGGGGGGATGCCCAATAGACACTCCATAGAGGCCGTGGGTGTGGATCTCAAGGCTCTTGTGACTGCCAGACATGCTTACCTTTGGATATTGTTGATTTTGTTCCGTTTTATCATTTTTTCCAGTGCAGGCCACCATACGATGGCCACATAGGTCAAGAGCGCTCTTATCACTGTTGTGTATTGTCAATGATTATCTTTGATTTGAGTCCCCCCATCTGGGCCAAATAGTCTCCGGCACGCCCAGAGTGTGTTTTGCGCTCGTTGAGCTTGTCTTTCGATGAGATTGTCCCAATTTAGTTTGGCATCAAGCATCATACCTAGGTATTCCACTTGTTTTACTAGTGTTAGTTCCTCGTTAAAAAGAATGGGTTCCTTGAAGGGCTGTAGTTCCATTTTTCGAGTGAATATAATCATGTCTGTTTTGTTAGGATTTACAGACAAGTCGTATTCTCTGCACCATTGTTCAGTCATTCTCAGAGCGTTCTGCGCAACTTCACATAAGGTGCTGAGGTTTTTTTCACGAAGAAGTAGGACGAGGTCGTCGGCATAACCCACCGCAAAGTGCCCAGCATCGGCAAGGGCCGCCAGTAGTTCATCCTGCACGAGGTTGCATCCCTGCTGGAAGAAGAGTCTCGATGCGTCTGGTCGAGATAGAACTCCTACAACAGCCTGTGGACATCCTCTGCTGGCGGTCCCCGGACGGTCGACTCGCCGAGTTGAGCCTCGATGCGTCTTGTCGACAGCAGACGTCCCACCCACCTTGTTATGGTTTTTGTTTACTTTCCTATCTACGACAGCTTTATCTATTAAGTTTTATAGTGTATTGTCGAAAACTACCTCTATATCTTCCTAGAGTAGAGTAACTTCGCTTTTTCCAGTACTATAAATGGGAATGCTGATTGCTGATATTCTCGTTTTCCGCTGGGGAGTCACATTGACAAAGATACCAACAGAGCTTGTAATTGAATTCAGACTTGGAGAGGATATCAAAATTTGAACGGTTGAATTTGAACGAAATCCAGAATAGTCACTACTGGAGAACCTCCTTCAATAAAGCAAATACATCAAATTTGCTCAGAAACGAACACGCACCTACTCGACGTCACAGTCAACGCCGGAGTTTACTGCCATGACCATGTATCAGCCATTGCAAAGTCTGCTTCTGCTAAACTCAATTTTCTTTTTAAGCAGTAGGACACGTCATTACAGCTTATGATTCTTGACAAAACACAGGTGCGTTCTGGTCTGGGATACTAAGTCTATGTGTGGGGCATCGCACTTAAACATTCATTGCATACATTGAATAGTATCAGAGAGAAAGCAGTGTGCCTCATCGATCATCCTGAGTGCACACATGATCTCCAGTGTCTCGTTCAGTAGCGGCAACTCATTGATGTTTCTCCGTTTGTACAGTTACATGATAAATGATTAGGAGAACTGAGGGCTTGTTTCTGGAAAGAATCCAAATCCAAAGAAAAACCAAGCTCGCGAAAAATTTCCATCCATTCCGTTTGCTCATAGAAATTCAACTTTTTCTTTTTTGTTCGGTATTTTACAATTCTTTTTATTTATGTTTATATACTATATATTCAGTAAGCATTATTCGTTGTTTTATGATTGAGTCTTATAGGCGTTGCCTCGACTCTTATCCATGTATTAATGATAGTAATAATAATTTGCCCTTCTTCAAGAAGCGAGTGAACACATAATGGACATCGCCTCCTCAATTTTTTTGCTAAGAGTATTATGAGAACGCATTAGAAATAATTATGGTCTATAGTCTGTATCATTCAACCAATGGAATACTCAAATCCTGACAAATTGCCTTTTGTTAGATCTCGGAGCGTTACAGAATTAATTCGAAATTATTTGATATTGATTAAACGGGATGAACGTTTCCAATTTCTGAGAGTACTTATGCCAGGTCTGCCCCTTATAATATGAATAATTAGGAATCGCTTTGACTGAAGGATCGTGTATTATATGAATATTCATACCTGCCTTCGAACCACCTGAATATTACAGAGTACTTCGGAGACGGTTTATTGAGTTTTGAAATTATAATGAAAGAGTAAAGAAATTAATGACGCAGAGAAGATGTCAAGAGCCTTCACCCTTTACCGATTGGAGATAATTATCGTAATTAATGGGATGAAAAATTGTTTTTAGAATAATTCCTTCAGAAAAACAAGAATTAAAGCAAGTTCTTATAGGAGAGGCAAAATTGAAGGTTTTACAGATTGTCATCGCTGCTAATTTTTCTTCAATTATCAATTATATACATTGAAAAAGTACAAGGATTGTTATTTGTTCACAATTTGTTTTTGTTGGGGCACCCTCGCGAAGTGACGTATAAGATTACATAAAAAATGATATTTTTTTAGAATTTATTATCAATGTTTAAGGGTGGCGATCGGTACTTAAAATCAAAAAATTGAGACTTTTCATCTAATTACCACATTCATTCATAGTAGGAAACAAAAAATTAAATGTCAAATTATTTGAATAGTCGAGTTTAAACATAAGCACAAGCCAATAAAAAAAGGACTCAATAAGGGTTGAGTCAGAGTCCAAATATTTTTTCTAAATTCTTCGACAATCAAAAGCAGATATTGCTTTCGCTCCATTTTAGTGGTGATCAACTTATTAGATTCTTCCATTGAGAGATAACACAACTGTGAATTTTCGGAAACTCGATTTTCTTTAGGCTTATAAAATACTTTGAACCTTTTAGAATATGGGGAAGAGTATTTCATACCTCAAAATATTTTTTTTTCTCGTAATTTCGAACTCTTCCCCAAGCGCGTCGGACTGCTCCGAAACGAGACCTGCGTCAGATGAATTTCTGCTGGGAAGACACAGCCTAATGTCTATCTTCTCAAATACAATAATAGATGTCCATAATGAATAATGAAATAAAACAAGTTACTATGTTTTAACTATAACTAATTTATTGATGTAAAGAATGAAAAAATTTACATTGGTTGGGCATTATCAACAACAAGCTAATGAAAACTGAATACTCATGTACAATATAGGATATAACATCAATAGAATGCTAGTACAGGTCACAGTAACTTGTATAATGGTGATTGGTAGGTAATTAAGTCTACCTGGTCGTTAAGGAGCTGAACCTTTTCCACCCTAGGTGCCTTGAAAATTTCCATCGATTCAAAGAAATTGAGTTTATAAGATTTATCACAGGAAAGAAGAATTTTCAGCTGTTGAAGTTCTGGGAAAGGATGACATTCATTCAGACAATGTGTAGCTAAAGCTGAATCATATTTCTGATGTAGGAATGACCGGAAATGTTCTTTGTATCTAGCCTTGAAAGAGCGTCCTGTTTGACCTATATTTAAGGAATTGCACTCAAAACATGTTAATTGGTATACTCCTGATTTTTCGAATTTATCGGTTTGATCTTTTGTGTTGAAAAGCAGGCCTGACAATTTGCTAACTGGTTTGAATGCAATATGAAATTTTTTACAATCAGACAAAACTATAGCAACCTGTTGTGAAGTCTTCCCAGAATATGTTAGAGACATAAATTTGTCGAGCTTTTCTCTCTTGGATTGGGGGGTCAAACCAATATAAATTTTTTCATTCTTTACATCAATAAATTAGTGATAGTTAAAACATAGTAACTTGTTTTATTTTATTATTCAATATGAATATCAACTATTTAGTAGTGCAGGCTTCATCGATCAATTATTCTAATAGCATTATAAAGCATTCATCTTCGGTAGAAGCATTTCTAATCAATAGTACCATAGTGTAGAGTCAAGTCATGTGCAAAAAGGACATAATTTCTTTGCATCAAATCACAATTTTTGTGTGTGGTGCTGGTTTTTAACAATTCATTTGTAATCTTAGAGTGTTTATAAGTTGCAATGAGTAATGCAAAAGTCATCGAGACGACAATTGAATTAGGGGTCACGGTAGTACCCCGTCAAGTCGAGCGCTGGAACCATTTCGCCGCATTTTCAGGCCGTATATATATATATATATATATATATATTATATATATATATATATATATATATATATATATATATATATATATATATATATATATATATATATATATATATATATATATATATATATATATATATATATATATATATATATATATATATATATATATATATATATATATATATATATATATATATATATATATATATATATATATATATATATATATATATATATATATATATATATATATATATATATATATATATATATATATATATATATATATATATATATATATATATATATATATAGGCGCACCCTATATACAGGGTGCTTCAACGAAAACTAAACAGAGGCTATATCGACATAGATATTCATTTCTGATCGAAACGAAAAAACAGGTCAATTTTTGTTTCAAGGGGGACATCTTTTGGGGTACAAAACTTGCCTGAAATATCAACCCACTAAGCGAAGGTTGCAATCCTTGAACATTTTGAATGAGGAAGATGAGTCGACTGATGACTCAAAAGGAAGATGGTATATTTATCTACATCGTCTTGAACGAATTTCCATTTTTAATTGAAAATTGTAAAAGATACAGGGTGAGCAACTGAAAGAAAGGGAACACTATTTTCCTGAGACTATTCAAGTTTTAGTGAGGTAAAATGGAACAGATCCATGCTGATCAATGGCAGTCATCATCAAGTATCATATTCATCTCGAATTTCAACTCCTGGAGCAGGGGTGACAACCCTTGAAAATTTGGGGGAGGGTGGATGGGTCGAGTGATAACTCGAAAGAAAGGTATTATCTTTGCCTGAATTCCCGTGAAAGAATTTTCATGTTTGATTGAAGAACTTTAGTTCTTCTTCCGTTTAAAAACGGATTTCAGCAAATCTGGCTGCAAAACAATATACCCGTTACTCATCCCGTATTATGGAATATAGCGAGGAAATTTTTAATTTCCTTTCCATCGTCATACCTAGTGGAAAGGGGGTTCAGTGCTTTTATTAATCTCCTAACGAGAAAAAGGAAAAGACTGGATAACATTAGTCGAGGAGTTTCAAGATTAACGCTTACCTAACTGACGCCAAATGTTGATGATTCATTATTAAAGCATCATGTTCATCCTTCTCACTAAAAATATTTACTTAGTTCATTTTATGTTACGTATATTTTTTATATAACAGTTACAAAATTTCATTTTGACTAGTTTTAATTTAAATTTAATCAATAAATGTATGAATTAACATGTGTTTTTACTTTGTTTTAACACTAAACTTCACTACAGTTAGAAATTTACAAAAAATCAATATCACGTAATAACGGGGTCTACCCAAACCCGAAAAATATGGCAAGGGGTCTATGACACGAAAAAGTTTGGCAACCTATGCACTAAGTCAATAAATATACTCGACATAATCATTACTAAACACTAAAATGGTCCCACCTACAACGTATATGAAGAATAATATAGTAAAAACAATTGAAACGCGATAGGGTTGCGAAAAGATAAACAGAAAGAAATACACTACAGGAATATTCACAATAACTTTATATTCGTGGACAAAATTGCTTGGACTTTACAGCTCGAGAAAATCTAAAACTTATTCTGCCATTTTCTATCGAGAACAACTTGGTTGGGTACTTGATCCCCTTTTACAATTGGCATTTAGGACTCTGCTTACAATGGAATTAACAAGAGATCAATCTTTGAAATTTTTTGATGTTCACTTTCTAAATCGACAATAGTAACTTATAAAGTGAATTGGGAATTAACAAAAGACCAGGTTTTCCCGATACTACCTAAATCGAAAAGAAACAAATGCAACAATCCTAATGGATTATTTCAACCATATAACACATAAATTAGCCGATTATAATTCAATGATTCATAGACCCTTCTCCATTCCCCTATCCATAACTGACTTCAATACGGAAATCAATATCATTGAGAAAATTGCTTAATAATAATATTCCAGTCTCCCACATGAACAGTATTATTCAATGCAAAGAACAAAAACAAATTTCTCAATTACTATATTCCATCACAGAAAAATCAGGAAATGAATACGCATATTCAAAATATATTGGCTCTTGAAACATCGGCAATCATTTTTCTGAATTTAATCTAACAAGCTCCTTCCCCAGTGGTCCCAAAACGAGCAAAATACGATTCAATGCCAAACAAAAACTAATAAATCCAAGTAATCTGGAATATACCGAACTGAATGCAATCAACGCCAGACATCATACGTAGGGCAAACAGGTCGAAATATTGCATCGAGATTCAGAGAACATCTCTCCTCAGACAACAAATCTGTTTTGAACTTATTTAATCTACAAATCACATAATTATATTAAAATAAACTAAAAATTCCCCACAAATGCTATAAAGCATCTGAGGGAAAGTGTGAGAAATAACATATTTTGTAAAGAAACAAAAATTCACCACTTCCGATACTAGAACTGATTCACTCACTACTTTTCAACATTTAAAAAAGTATAGACAGGACATTCTTTATAAAAGTTATAGACATTCGAAAATTACGTTACTGTTGAAACCGGTCGTGTTTATCAAAAATGAACATTGTGGAAATCAGACTAAAGTGTTTCATCTTATTTATATTGAAATGAATACATAGAATAATAAACCCATTAATAATTTATAGTCTCCACATGCTTATGATAAGCTGCCAGATCGAAAGGGCTATTCAAAGGTGAAAACAATTTCGTTTCTTCACTTTTAAGATCCTTCCCACTCTGAACCCCCGGTATATTAATGTTTTATTTGGTTACCCAACACAAATTGAAACGAAAACACTTGAGTGCAGATGACATCCGGAAATTTATAGGCGAAATGTTTCTCGAATAGGAAGGAAGCCTTATTACGTTGAATTTAACGGTTTGCAAGATCGTCACCACAAAATCGTATCGAATTTGGTGGAGAGCAAATTCTCGGTAGTCGGCAAGTTGGGTTAGGAATTTCCTTATGCCACATGCCGCGTAAATTGGCGAAATCCTTCCGATAACTGATAGAACACAAAAGCTTCTTCGACCAATCGTATTTTATCCGCCTTCGAAGATAGCCTAAAACGTGATCTGGATAATCCCCATTTCGAGCAAACATATTTCTCTGTGCAAACTGTTTCTTGTTCGTCTTATCAAATAATTATATGTAAGCTCGACTTTAGATGCTACACAAGAAATAAAATACGTTCCACCCGTCTGAGGACTACAAATTTGGAATTAAAATCATTGAGCTGGACATTTGAGATTGTAGTCGTGTTAACGTTTCGTCAAGTTGACTGTTTTTCTGCTTTAGTGATTTCTTATAGCAGGGGTCAACAATTACGTTTATCAGAGGTTCGTTTTTCAAATAAACATAACAGTTGCGGTTCGGACGGTAATAAACTCAACTATTTAAAATTTTAACATGAAGCTTTAAATATATGTGTAAATACTATATCAATAGACAAATAGAGTCAATGGATTGCTGTCTAAAAAAAAGTACTTCAGTAAAGTAATAATGAGAAAAATTACTAAGATTACCATCCGACATTTTGATGTAAGTTTGTGCAGACTATTGTCATTAAATCTTGGAGATGTTCATCTGCGAGTCTGTTTCGAAATCTATTTTTAACGAAGCTCATCTTAGGTGGTGCTGCTTTACAAACATGTGTTGGACTCGAACAAAGTGAGAAGTTTAATGCAATGTTTTTTAATTCTGGCTATTTATTAGCACGAAAAAATTTTATCCAAAACTATTTTCTCTTAAATCGATCAATTACATTTGGACAGCAGCTTTTGTGATGCCGAAAATATCTGCAGCTTAATTATCTCATTCACCACTAGGATTTATGCTCTAAATGTTACTGAGAATGTTGACGACAATCTCAATTTTCTTGAATTTTCAGTGGTCACACCATGGTCCAGAATTCCGGGTGATGCAATTAAACGTTGTAACGTTGTTTCTAACCGCCACATGTCATTTCACTCCCCAATGGCCTCATAATTTGTGCTGTATAACCTCAGTTCGGCGTGGGACCTCGTTTGGGTGACCGGTGGCGGTTTTAGAGTGGTCTTGAATTCGGTGTGCTACAACTGGTGAATAAAAATTTCGAGGAGTTGTTCTTCGGATGCAATCTTCAAATCAGGTATTCTAACTAGTGATTGGATTTTGAAATTTATTCATTTTGATTCAAATATATTTTTTAGCTCGAGCAGTATCTATAATGTAGAAGTGCAATCTCATCTGCAATGTTTATTGGTATTTTGATGATGAAGAGGAGAGTACGGGCCAGATATAATAGACGAACAAGAATCAAGAAATCCTGAGCAAGAATTCGACGAATATGGAGAACCTGGAGTCTATGAGGCAGGAAACAGAAGGTAGGAGCAAGAAAACGTGATAATTCCTGGCCTATTTTTCATTGGGAAGAATAAAATAACCAAATTAATGAAACATGCTAAAACAAGAAAAGTAAAAACTGGGAAAGGCAATGTCTTCTCGATCAAGATATGTGTCACTAATAGTTCACTCCACAAATAAAAGAATTTAGGCGTTCTGAAAGATATGCAAGGGAAAGAGATGCACATCAAACAGATATAGTGGAAATGAAGGCTCTTTTAGCGCTACTTGACTTGGCAGGCTCAAGGCATGCCAACCATCTGAACTGCAAAGATCTCTGGAAAACAAGTGGTACTAGTATTGAAGCATTTCGCCTGACAATGAATCAACAGAGGTTTAGATTTTCACTTAGAAATAAACCATTCGATGATTTCAAAACTCGTGAAAAGCGTTGGAGCATAAATAATGTGAGATCTCGTTAAAATTATTATTGAAAAATCCAACAAGAATTCAAGAAGATTCTACTCCCACTCTGAATTTATAATTGTCGATGAGAAATTAGAAGCCTTCCGAGGAAGATGTGGGTTTAAGCCATATATATCTAGCAAGCCAAATTAATTGGGGGGGGGGTGGTCTTTGTTCGCCGCTATGACAAAGATCTTCAATGGAGGTCAATTTCCGAATGGATGGAAAACTGACATACTAGTGCCTATCCACAAAAAACGAAACAAGTAGTTACCAGAAAAATTTAGACCCATTAGTTTGACAAGCAATCTATGTTAATGCGACGTTAAGACTGCAGGACTGGATTATGATGGATGGCATGGGGAAAGCTATAAACGTGTTCAGCCTGGAATTTGAGAAAGCCTTTGATGAAACATCTAACAAAATAGGGGAGCTAAAATAAGATCATTCTGGCATCAGAGGGGATCTGCTAAACTTCTTGAATAATTTTCTACAGGGTCGTTAGTTTCATGATACAATTTGTTAGGGTGTGTCGAAGTTGAGAGATGTTTTCACAGGAGTTCCTCAGAGCTCGATCCTGGGACCTCCCCTTTTTCTTGTCTACATTACTGATCTTCTTGTCGATATACGTACAAACATATCCTGGTTTGCTGATGACACCAGCTGTTGGTGCAATGCCATTTCTTAACATGTGGATCTGCAACAGGATATAGTTATTTAAAAAACTGGAACAACAAATGGTGAATACCCCTCCAGGATGAGAAGTGCTCAATATTCCATATTGGAAGGGGTTCTTCAAGACATCCATATTACATTAACCAGGCCCAGGTCAAGATTTGTGTGAAATTGAGGGATTTTGGAACTATCGTAACTAAAAATCTCAAATGGAAAACACATATAAACAGCGTAGTGGAGAAATCAAATACCCTTATATTTTTAATTACTAAATATTTTGATAATCTCACTCCTGATATGATCCTCAAGCTGTAAAACCATATGTCAGACTTCGTCTTGAATACGCCCAAACTGTATGTACTTCTATTTTTGTAGGAATGATCACAAAGCTCCTTACTGCGCTGAGAAATTAAAACTACGAGAGACGAGTCCAAATCCTGAATCTTTCGTATCTTGCCCAACTGAGATGGTGAGGTGATTCTATTGAAACTTATAAAATCCTTCAAGGACACATTTTCGAACTATCCGATTCCCATAAGCTAATACGTCACTACTTGCAACTTAAAAAAGAGTGCAACGAACTGCTCCCCTCATAGTAGTCTACTCATGGAATAGACCGAATGAGCAGAGTGTTCTAGTTGGTTCCATAAATGCATTAAGAAAAAGGCTAGATCAATAGATGGAGATGTGGAACAACTCCCTGGTGCATTGTGGGACCTGAACTTCTTACTGGTGTTGTGAATATACTCATTTTTTTTCAATTATATGTAATACAGACATAATGAGGATTTTTATTCATTATATTCAACCTTCCGTAAAATGTTAAATATTCTTCCTTGTAGGAGATGGTTTTCTGATCCACCCTTCAAATTCAGCGTCAACCGGGTCCACAGAGAAGTTGTCACGAATAGGAGCAATGGACTGCAGTTTCGGTCTTACTGGAGCTCTTCAGCACTGCCTACCTATCCAAAACAACCAGTCCATACCGCCCCTACTTCTATCTCAATCCGTTGGAGCGCAACGAAACATGCATATGTTATTGCGTCCTCTAACGGACCGACACAGAAGCAACCCACCCTACCGCGCCTCGGGCAAACCGTGGAAACGTAGAGTGGATAAATAGAAAACCTCAAACTGTCACATTAGTTCGGCTATTTATCGCAACGCTACACACAGTGTCTGGTACGTCGAAGGACTACGCTCCTGATTCATGCTGTTTGTCAACCCGATATACTTAAACTCTAATCAATCATAACCCGTGAAATTATCGCTTAATATTTTGACATAATGAAGAATTTTATTCAAAGAACAATGTTCAACCTTCCATAAAATGTTAATAATAAGGTTGAATAGTGTTCCTTAAATAAAATTCTTCACTAGTGATAATTTCGCGGGTTATGATGATTAGAAGTATATGTATTATGTGATGAAAACGAAGTAAATGTTAGAAATGCCATAAATTTTATGTATATCCTAGCATTCTGTGATATTGTGTAAACATTGTTTCGATTACAATGTTTACTTACTAAGTATTAATTTTTTTTCATGTAGGTTTTAGATGAATACATATAGAATTAACTTTTCGTTCATCAATTCTGTTTTCCCCATAAAAACAGTCGAATATATAAAACCCGGAATTCTGGACCAGGTGCGACCAATGGTATTACAAAATTAGTGAGATCACTGGAAGGTTTGAAAATCCCAATGGGCGACGTCAAGATCGTTTTCATTGCTGATTTTTTTTTAATAGGAAGATGCAGGTGTTTATCAACAAGATCAACGTTGAAGAAATTGAGTTTTCGCAAAAAGCGTTCAACTTCTGTCTAGAGCTCCCAAACAAGCTTTGTTTCATTTGAAGGTTCAGATCATTAATGTGTTTGAAAATATCTGATGAGAAAGCAATGAACGTTACGTTTTCGATTATATAGGACTTTGCTGATGTCTGATGAAGAATTGTTGTAAAACGCAGCTCTCTCTTAACCATCTCACATTATTATGCAACAACAGTTTATCAAATCAAGCTTCTACCTAGTCAAGAAAAATTTTGAAGTCACGAGGTTTCAGTGTTGAATTTGCTGGAAGAAAATATATTATTTTCATTATTTCTTGCATTATTCTCTCAAAATTAGGATTAAATTTGGAGCGAAGCACAGTTTGATGAATGATATGATGATTGGAAATCAAATTTTCATTGAATTTTGCATTGGTTTTTGAGAGGTCATTAGCCCATTTTTAGCCCCAATCATCACTGGTAGTTACAGATGAAAGCTTTCCTTGAGTCTAATTAATTTTTGATCACCGCATCTGCTTTATCTTCTCTACGACGTTTTCCTACTAACGGCAAGATAGGTAATAGCTCCTCAACAAAGGCTTTCAAAACAATAACAACAGTTGGAAAAAGGAATCTGACATTAATCTTTTAATGATTATGATAATTTTTTTTACTATGGATACGAAGGTGACCTCCTGTACAACAAGATATGTATTTTATTCCATATATGATATCACACAATCGCTCTCGTATGCTGAAAATGTGAAAAGACTCGGATAATTCTGTTCTTACTCATTTGTCTCAGAATTTCTGCATCCCCCTCCTTCCAGTATTTATCATATTGCTTGAGAGACATCCCGTATACTGATATATAGTAACTTTCCTTATTTAGGGTTAACACGTTAAAGAACAATATGGAATACAATACATCATGTGTTCTATTACACAACACTCGGTTTATGGTTAACAACCGTTTGGAAAATCCAAATAATCTTACAGAATTCCCTAATAATATGACCGCCTAATGTATGCAGGAATTCAAAATGCAGTTTCGTCTAATTTGTATTTTTTGTTCAATTTAACAAACCTTTATTCTACTAAATATTCTTCCCTAATCCTCACTCAAATTATTAACGAAATTCTCAACGCCTTACTGGGAGAATAAAACGCTGAAATACTAAAACAAGACTGATCTATGTGTACGAGACGGCATCTCTTTGGCTCCCGCCCTACATGAATAATATAAGAAGTTGATTGATGGGGTAAATTTCACCCTTTGTGATATTCACTTCTCACATCAGAGGGTCGTACCCTCAATGATTCAATACCCTCCTTTTTCTCGTTCGTTGCACGTGAAAAATATAAATGGGGACTAAGGAAAACTCCCGAAAGATATCGTGCACGATATTGAATTCTTTTTCAGAGAAAGGATTATTTTGGATGGAAAATTGTATTGTAAAATTGTAAATGAGCAAAAGAAACACTTGGCTAAGGTTTCACAAAAATAAATTAAAACACTCGATAAAAGCCAAAAAACGTCTGAAGAAGCTACAGTGTAGTGAAACGCGTTACGAATCACAATTATTCAGTGGAATTCCTCAAAAAACATTACGTGTTTTCATCAAAATACTCGACACATTTTTTTACGTAGCTTCCTGAAGTTGGCAAAGTAGGCTTAGATTTTTACACGTGCATAGACATATCCCAGAGCATAGACAGCCTCCCAAGCATAGATAACAAACTATTATTGTTTTGTTTGTCAGTCGAATCAAATTGAACAGAATGGCTAGCTACACAATTGAGCAAATATTTAACTTATTTTTCATTCATAGAGATGAGAGATGAAATATGAGTAGAACTTGTAAAAGGTTTAACGAATTATATTCAAATATGCCATCTATGAAAGCTAAAATATTCAGGAGATACGTAACAAATTTTCTTTCCACTTGAACAGTCCATAATCAGACATCCTTTCCATCGCCTGTAGTCAACAATGAAGACAATCAAATTGAAGTTCCAGCTTATTTTGGTGTTAATCCACGTACATCATTGGCAATAGCAGTGCATAATCTGAATTTACCTCATAGTATCATTAACAGAATTCTAGAAAAACATTAACTACACCCTCATAAATTTTCATTGATCCAAATTCTACAAGCTGGCGATCCACAGCTTCGAATAGAAATGTGTGAGATCCTTCCTCTCAGAACACAGGAGAATCCCGATTTTCTCAAAAGGATTATCTGGACGGATGAGGCTAAATTTTCTAATGAGGTTTTTAACCGGAATAACTCACACTTTTGGGCCAAACAAAATCCTTATATTACGAGAGAAAGGTATCCTCAAAATAAATTTAGTTTTAATGTGTTTGCACTTTTGAAGGACAACAGATTTTCGTATTTTGTGTATGATAAAAACTTAAATGTTGGACTTTATATGGAGATTTTGAGGACGGTAGTAATTAACTTCGTTGACACTTCATCAGTAGCTGGTTCAAGGTGTTGTTGGTACCAATTCGACGAAGATCCAGCTCATAGCACAACTGAAAATTATCGAATTTTAACTGATATGTTTGAAGATAGATGGACTGGAACGAACGGTTTTTGTGGCCTCCAAGGTCACCTGACCTAACGCCTACCTAACCCAGACCCATTAAAATCATGCTGAAAAAAACTGTGGCCTGTTTTGACTTCGGAAAATTGCGAAAAATATGTACAAATTGAAATTGAAACAACTGCAAACATTTCGGAAATTACGTATCATATTCCATATGATTTTGAAGGTTCATTGAATGTCATAGAGCTGAATGGCCTGGGTTTTTCTTTGGAAAGTCGTCATGTAGAGAGGTGAAAAAGTTACTTTAATATTTGAATACAAAGTTTCAAGCAGGCGAGGATGATCTGGTGCGTTCTCCAAAACTAGAAAAGCTTTAAAGTCAAAATTCTTGTCTTCTAATAAGTTTCAATTTCTGAAAGAAAAAATTCCAGAACCAATCACAAAAGTAGCTATTGTAACATAAATCTTCTTATTCTCGAGTATTTACAATCTGTGAAGCATCAATGGTTTGATGACACAATCTCCATATGTATTGGAACATAGCAGCAGTATAACTCCATCCTCTGCTGCCTTAAATCCAGGGGTCATATTGCATTCGCAATTTCCGAAATGTTTGCAGTTGTTTTAGTTTCAATTTGTCCATATTCTTCGTAATTTTTCGCAATCAAAAAAAGCATCAGATTTTTCCAGCATGATTTCAATGCGTATGGGTTAAGTCCTTCCACTGATTCTTTTATGTTTAAGATACACTTTGCTGTGTCAGCATCACATTCCATAATATCCAATATGATTTTGAAGGTTCGTTGAATGTAATAGAGCTGAAAGGCCTGAATTTTTCTTGGGTCCATGTGTTACAGGAAAGTCGTCATGTAGAGAGGTGAAAAAGTCACTTTAATATTTGGATACAAAGTTTCAAGCTCGCGAGGATGATCTGGTGCATTGTCCAAAACTAGAAAAGCTTTAAAGTCAAAATTCTTTCCTTCAAATAAATTTCAATTTCTGAAAGAAAAAAATTCCAGAACTAATCACAAAAGTAGCTATTGTAACACAAATCTTCTTATTCTCGAGTATTTACAATCTGTGAAGCATCAATGGTTTGATGACAGAATCTTCATATGTATTAGAACATAGCAGCAGTATAACTCCATCCTCTGCTCCCTTGAATCCAGGGGTCATATTCCACTCGCAATTTCCGAAATGTTTGCAGTTGTTTTAGTTTCAATTTGTCCATATTCTTCGTAATTTTTCGCAATCAAAACAGGTCACAGTTTTTTCCAGCATGATTTCAATGCGTATGGGTTAAGTCCTTCCACTGATTCTTTTATGTTTAAGATACACTTTGCTGTGTCAGCATCACATTCCATAATATCCAATATGATTTTGAAGGTTCGTTGAATGTAATAGAGCTGAAAGGCCTGAATTTTTCTTGGGTCCATGTGTTACAGGAAAGTCGTCCTGTAGAGAGGTGAAAAAGTCACTTTAATATTTGGATACAAAGTTTCAAGCTCGCGAGGATGATCTGGTGCATTGTCCAAAACTAGGAAAGCTTTAAAGTCAAAATTATTGTCTTCTAATAAGTTTCAATTTCTGGAACAAAAAAATTTCCGAACCAATCACAAAAATAGCTATTGTAACACAAATCTTCTTATTCTCGATTATTTACAATCTGTGAAGCATCAATGGTTTGATGACAGAATCTCCATATGTATTAGAACATAGCAGCAGTATAACTCCATCCTCTGCTCCCTTAAATCCAGGAGTCAAATTCCATTCGCAATTTCCGAAATGTTTGCAGTTGCTTTAGTTTCAATTTGTCCATATTCTTCGTAATTTTTCGCAATCAGAAAAAGCCACAGTTTTTTCCAGCATGATTTCAATGCGTATGGGTCAAGTCCTTCCACTGATGCTTTTATGTTTAAGATACACTTTGCTGTGTCAGCATCACATTCCATATTATCCAATATGATTTTGAAGGTTCGTTGAATGTGATAGAGATGAAAGGCCTGAATTTTTCTTGGGTCCATGTGTTACAGGAAAGTCGTCGTGTTGAGAGGTGAAAAAGTCACTTTTATATTTGGATACATAGTTTCAAGCTTGCGGGGATAACCTGGTGCATTGTCTAAGACTAGAAGAGCTTTAAAGTCTAAATTCTTTTTTTCTAAGTTCCAATTTCGGAAACATAAAATTCCAGAACCAATCACAAAAAATAGCGCTTGTAACACATGTTTTCTTATTAGCACGTCGAAACACTAGCTGGTCGTTCTAGTTTCGATTTCTCAATGCTCAAGGATTTAACAATTTGTGCAGCATCAATGCTTAGATGATACAATCTCCAGATGAATAAGATTATAGTAGCAGTGTAACTCGATCCTCTGATGCCCTAAATCCAGGGGCAGTATTCTCGCTTCTTGAAATAATTGTTTTGTTTGGCATTCTGTTCCAAAACAGTACAGTTTCTTCTGCATAAATCCTTACTCAGGTTTGCATTCTCTATCAGTTACTAGGTTTGCGCATTCTTCTAGATATCTCTCTTCTCCAAAGATTTCAATACTATGCAATTATTGTCGCACATTATTTCATTGAACCACCCTTTCGTTTCCTAAAATCCTTCATTACCACAACTTGCACCAGTTTCTTAAGAATGTGCGTGAAGACGCTTTGCCTTCTCTCGGACAATTGGACCAGTCGAGAGCACTTGTTTTTTTGCAGTCTTCGATCCATAATGACAACACCACTGCCATGTTTTCTATTGCTATTCTACTTTTATCTGTGAATTTTGCATATGGTAGGAATACACCTCAGTTTGAATAAAGTCATATTCTGTGACGGAAAAGTATCCCGAAATTTAAAAAAAACGCGAAAATCTTAATTTAATAGTATTTATAGAATCTCATTCAAAATATGCTCAATTTGAAGCGATACACATGTGCCAACGTTTTCTGCATTCTTCGAAACATTTTTCATATGCGCTTTCAGGGATGGCCTTCATTTGCTTTCATGACGTCTATGAAATCAGATCTGGTCACACGGAGCTAGATCAGGCGAATGAGGTGGCTGCTCGATGGTATTTAGCGAGTGTTTGGTCCACGAATCCACGAGTTGTCCCGTTACAAATCCGGCCGTTTACGGTGAATATTTTCACGAAAACGTCTCAAAACGGTTGAATAGAAGTTCTTATTGACCGTTTGACTTCACGGAACGAAGTCATGATGAACCACACCACGATAATCGAAGAAAACAATGAACATCGTCATGATTTTTGAACGACTTGGCGAGGTTTTTCCGATTTTGGCTCATCTTTTCCACCCATTCCGATGATTGTTGGCTCGTTAGTGTGTCGTATTCGTGAACCCATGTCTTGTCACCACTTATGGATCCGTACCATGAACGTAGGATCAGAATTCGCACGATCCAGCATATCTGGAACAACCTTCATCCGGTACTGTTTTTGATGAAAATTCAGCTCCTTCAGAACGAGCCGAGCGGCAACACGCGCCGTATGCCCAATTGGTTCACCAAAATCAAACGAGCGGTTTCACGAGAGATGTTGAGATCACGACGTATCACTTTAACACTGGCATGACGATTTTCGAGCACCATGTCGTTGATTTTTTGGACGTTATCGTCGGTTGAAGAGGTCGGAGATCGGCCGGAACGAGGCAAATCTTCGACGTTCTCCCGACCGTCTTTAAAGGCTTTGTACCAGTCGAACACTCAGGTTTTCGATACAACACAGTCTTCATGAGTCTTTTTCAGCATTCGCTACGATTCAGCACACGGAATTTCGTTCAAAGCACAAAATTTGAGACAAACTCTTTGTTCAAATTTTTTTTCCACATTGAAATTCGCAGAGTACCACTGAGGTCGACTGGTTTCAACAGATGTCGTAAACAAACTAGTTGACAGATCGCTCTCATGTTTGACATAGTAATTAAAGACAGTCCTACCAACATACAGAAATTTAAAATACTAAGAAATACTTAACGCGGGCGATTTAAATGAGAGTTTCCTGATTCTTCTTTTGTCGCATAATATATTCTCATCACTAGTTTTAAGAAAATATACTATTTGTTCAAAAACTCTTTTTAAGTATTGATGACATCAATTATTCGATGTAAAGTAATTCAGTACTTCATGGTTCTTTCGGAAAAAACCGCATAGATGGCATTATTTCCCAGTCAGGTGAATAAAGAAACGAATTACAATAAAAATACGTCGAATGGTTGTATCCAATTCAGGGTTAGTCGAAAATCTAAGGCAGCACTTTCCGTAATCGTATATTTCACAATTTCACAAGCGATTCCTCTTTCCACGAATCAGCCTTTTGAATGCCAACTGAAACGTTATCATAAAGTTGAAAGCTTTAAAGATCGCAGAATGAAGACCATTATCTCTTCAAATAGCTCTACCGAATAGATTGTATTTATTAGGAATTCTATTGAAAAATTAACTGAGCACGAAAAAGATTCAACAATTCTCAGAATAATTTCTTTTTCGAATTTGGGATTGATTATCTTCGCAGAGGTTGGCCAAAAAAAAACTGAATGAAGTTGTGGTATTATTTCGAGGAGGTCTATCAGATTCTATTACATTGTTTTCATGTACTGAGTTAAAACATGGAATCATTATCGGAGAATTTTGCCATATTTTTAATGGGTAACGTAAGTTATAATTTAGTTCATTGATTCGAGGATAATGAGTAAATAAGTTAATGTAGGTAAAGCCCATAATAGTGAGTATTTTTGACGTATGTCGAAAATGATAGTTTATAGTCCAGTCACGTTAGATGTTCCACCTCCAAATGAGCGGTAGTAAGCTGACTTGTATGTGTGCATATAATAAGAAATCAAACATAAATGGTGAAAAAAATTAGAATTTTGCGAATTTCTCGCTTTCTAGCTAACTGATTTTGCATCAATTAAAAAAATTGTAATAACACAAAATTGTCCAAAACTAGCGTTTTCGAGCTTTTTTCACGTATACGTATAAAATAAAATATATTAGTATATATATTAGCCTTATACAGGGTTTCTGTGCTGAAGGCGAGGAATATATAGTTGATGATGAAACTAACAGAAGACTGAAGGCAGCACAGGACAAACCCTAATGAGAAATGAAAACTCAGTGCCCCGGCATAGGAAACAGTAAAGCCAATCTGCATAGAAACTAGCGCTACGCGTGCCAGTATGGAAAAAATATTATCTATGGAGTAACATTTGTTTCCATATGATCTCAAATACGTCTGAAACAAAAATGAGTTTATTTGTCTCTCAGTATTCATTCAATTCCTCTTCAGTTTTCACGCTAAGTTAATGCAAGTTTTCTGTGTTTCTTGTTGATATTCGAATCTTTGAATTTATTGTGATGGCTGCTCAACGTCCTGGACGCTATTTGAGTGATCATGAAATGGTAAGAATTGTTACACTTCAAGAGGAGGCCGAAGCCAACGTTACGTGGCTAACTTGTTGAATGTTAACCAAAGCACTATTTCAAGAGCAATCAATCGGTACCACGAAACAGGGGTATTTGGAAGAAGGGCCGGACAAGGAAGAAATCGGATAACTACAACAGTTGATGCTACAAAATGAACTTGCACTTCCCAGAAATGTGCATATTTCATTGCAAACTGTTAGGAACAGGCTCAGAGAAGACGATATCAGACCAAGGGTGGCTTCTACTGGCCCGCGTCTCACAAGAGAGCATTGAGATGCAAGACTTCAGTTTGCGAGCGAACATGCAAATTGGGGTATTCCAAAATGGTCGAATGTTCTTTTTCCCGAAGAGTCCAGGTTGTGTCTAGTATCAAATGATGGACGCATGCCTGTATAAAGACGACCTGGGGAACAGTATCAGCAAAGCAATATTCGGCAAACCGAAAACTTCTTAGGGGGATCAGTAATGGTGTGGGTAGGCATTTATTTCCATGGTCGAGCTGAGCTAGTCCTAGTGAATAATGGAAGAATGACAGCGGCCAGATACATCGCAAATATCCTTGAACCTCATGTGGTACCCTTTGGCCTATTGATTGGCGAAATCTTCATTTATATGAATGATAATACTCGGCCTCATGCAGCTAGTTACGAAATGTCTGAAAAATGCTGCAATTGTTATTTTTAGATGGCCAGCCAGAAGTCCCGACTTGAATCCCATAGAACATGTTTGGGACTACATGGATAATTCAGCAACGTAGGATGCCTTGTAGAACACTCCAAAAACTAGAAAATCTGCTTCTTGAAATTTGGAACTCAGTGATTCAAGAGTACATCCAAAATTTGTTTGAGGGGCTTCCAAGATGTATACTGCCAGAAATTAGGGCCCGGGGAGGAAACACTCTATTTTGAAAATGATTAGTAACCATTCAAAGCTAGTTCATTGGTCTCTTCACGAATGTTTAAAAATGGTTTCATTAATTCGAAAATTGTTGATATTTTCCATCATAAAGTCATCTTTTTTGAATGGTGTCTTCTAATTTTACACTTCTAAAAGTTACCAAGCGACTCTTGAATGACCAACCTAAAAGTTCATGTAGTATTGTCATAAAAGTAGGGTGATGCCACAATTTTTGTGAGGAATGTATTCAATAATACAAAATAAGTTTTCTGAAGAATCCTGGTGGAAGGACCGTAATGGAAAATACTTGAATCCTAAGTATCTCGAAAAAAGGCTTCTTCGCCTACTTCTCTTTCCTCGCCATTCACAGGGGTCCTCTTCTATGGTATAGTCCTTTCCAGAAGAACGCCAGAACCTCAAAATCGAAAGAAAACCGATAAGAATTCTATGAAATATCACTGACAAATGTTCGTGAGGTATTCATCTATTTTTAATTAGTTGTATCTCAAGTTGATACATAGATCTGATATAAGAGTGATAAACTGAAGAAAGTGTTGATTGATGAAAGAAAGTCTGTTACTAAATTGGATACAGAAAACAATTGGGTGTACAAATCAAGGCACTGTTCTTCTAGTTTCTCACATGTTTACTTTTTGTGCTACCTGTCTCACAGACAGGTGTCCCTCTAGCAAAGGGAATAATTTCTAGAAAAATTGCTTGAAGGAGAGATGACGGGGATGTAAAGTTATGTGACATACCGCAATACTGCATTTCATGACATATTCTCATTATAATTTTTGATCTCCAACTTTTTTCACATATTCATTTTTCACACTTCTTTTAGTTTTTTGGATCTTCGTTACTGTAATGAAGCCTACTTCAACGCCATAATGGTAGAAGATATTCAGCCGAAACTTCCTCAATTTTATACAACGAATGGTTAATACCTGAATCAATGGACGAGAAACCGGAAGAGAGAAGAAAAACACCCCAAGCTGAAGCTCCGTAAAAATATGTGCTCTACATGTTTAATAACCCTTTAAAACACAGCGGAGTTATGACGATCTCAAAAAACACCCTGTATATTCAATCTGAAAATGAGAATTCGAAAAATATTGCATGTTGGAAGGCGATTGTCGTGCAGATGCAGCAAAACTTATGAGATTTTTCAGGAAAGGAACAGGCACATAATACCATTCGCAACAGACTAAAAGAAAATTAATAGTGAATCATTTGCCACAGCAAGACAGAAAAACATATGATGTTGAGGGTGCAGAGGACACTGTCATAAACGTAATTGAAGCTGTTATCGTCAATCCCTCAATTTCGAGCCGGAAATTCCAGCTAAAACGGGCGTAATAAGGATAAGAGCGCTAGATATTCTGAGAAAAAGAAATGCAATATAGAGGGAGGACATTTCAATTTTACAGTGGGATAATTCTCAGCTCAGACTTGAAATTGGTTGAACTTTCATTGAAGAAAAATAACACTGATAAACAGTAAATTTATTAAATTAATTCAAGTCATATTTTCGAACACTACTACCTACGACTACGAATTTTGCTAACCGACGAGTATTTGCAAATGAATCAACGAAAAAATATTGAAACTAAGACAGTTTTTTCTTAGATTAGTGTTATGCATCAAACTAAGATGCCGAGAGTGTATGTAATCCATCCTGATAACTTCTGTTATACTTGGGGTCAGCTTATTGTTAAAAGTCAACGTCGTATTTTGACACCATTTGTTATTTTTTTTTATTTTAATTATTTTCGTTTTCCGACGCGAAATTTGGGCAAAACCTGGACACCCAGTGTTTGCTGTGCACAGTGTGTCATTTTATCAGCATCATGGGCTAAAGGAAGGATCTTGTCATGTGCCGTTTGCAGTTCCAATGATATGGGCCGAACCGAAAGATCATGTATCAGATTGTTATTTCTGCGAAATTTCTATAAAAGGTATTAATCACAAATCTAGGCACTCTGTGAACTATCCAAATCTACAATCTGCGCAAAGATCTATCCCACACAGTGATGATTTACCTGTTCCTCTGCCTCCACTAAACATGAATAACGTAACCGAAGAAAAGGCATCCGCGAGTTCAGATTCCGATCCGACTTTTGAGCCCAGTACTCATTTTATACTTAAAACGATCTCAATGACTTGGTACGTGATTTGGATCTCAGTAAAAGACAGACAGGCAGAACTATAGGCTTCCCGACTTCATGCCCGGAATTTACTGGAAAAAATAAACCAGAATATTCGTATATAGAATTCGACATACGCACTTTTCAAGTTTTTTTTTCTCAAGATGGCAATTTAGTGTTTCGCAGTGACATTCCTTCGGAGATGACGAAGTTGACGTTTGAATATGGAACATCTGACTGGCGGTTGTTTATAGATTCCTCAAAGGTTATTTTAAAAGCTGTACTGTTACATAATGGTAGTAATACCCTTCTGTACCGGTCGTTCATGCTACTGAAATGAAAGAATCATATGAAAATATGAAATCACTGCTAAAACATATTGAATACAACCAATATTCCTGGAAAATATGTGGATATTTGAAAGTGATTGCTATTTCACTAGGTTTACAGCTTGGAAATAAGAAGTTTTGTTGTTTCCTCTGTGAGTGGGATAGTTGAGACAAAAAAATCTTTATGTCAAAAAGGATTGACCTAAGCGAGACGTTCTCATATCACGTCATCGAAATGTTCTTCACACTCCATGTAATGGTTTTGTTTCAAGAATATCTAAAATTGGAGAAATATTTCAGTTCTACTTGAAATAAAAATTTTAAATAAAGAAGTTGAATGTTTTTAAATTATAGCAAGGCTACTTGAAATGAAATTACAATTGAAAATACCTATAAATTACCTATGCCTATCTAGATCAGAGTCCCTTTATCTCAGTGTGTGAGATCTTTGTCTAGAACCTACGCCCTAGATATAGCGTTAGGAATAATACTCATCACTTCATTCAACTAGCTTTTTATATCATAATTATTGAAATCACAGTAATTGACTAATAAATTACTTACTTCAATCAAGATAACTAATGCAAAAAACTTAACTACAAAGTTTAACCAATTACAATGACGGAGTCTCAGACGAGATAAATTCAAACTACATATGTACCAATTTCCAATTTAGAACAATCTGAGTTTTTCAATAAAATGAAACTCAATGATAGAGCTCAGTCAACGATTAATGAAGATAAAAGGGAAGAAATGGATCATAAAGAAAAACACTTAGCTTAGGACTGAGGGTAATTCCCACGATAGTTGGATAGTGTTTTATATCGGTTTCCTGGTATTCTTGTATCTTACAGCTTACAGGTTACTTGTTTGGCTGAATATGGTTTACAAGGTGGCTGGTGTATGTAGCAAGACTAGTTCGCTTCGAAAATCAATTATATCTTGACCAGTTTCTCTACGTATGAAATTGAGGCTCCTGTATTCGAACCTAACTTGGGTGACCATCGTGCTATCTTTTTATTATTCAGGATAGGTTGTACAACATCCAAAGAAGTACAGTCTACTTCAAACATTGTTTATAGAGACTTTTCGGATGATAATCTGGACACATTAGAGTCGTATATTAAAGACGATTATTTTGATGAGATCTATAGTAATACAGAAGATATTAATGTTATCTTTCGAAATTTTATGAATTTGTTGAATTATGCAATTGATGTCAACTGTCCCGTAAAGAAAAATACTTTCAAACAATAGGTAGAAAGAAATGGGTCACTCCTGAGCTGATAAGATAAAGTGAATATTGAAAAATTTTTAGTCTCATCAAAATTCTGGAAATATATTACTGAAAGAATGTTATGATCCTAAAAAACAGTAAAATGAGTTGATGTGTGACACAAGAAAACAATTTTGTAATTAGACTAATCTGAATTCAAATAATAGACAAAAAACTTTTTGGCGGTTGCTTAGAGATAGATTGTATTGTAACAAGCGAAGTGGTAACATTAACTCGGAAATAGATGGGTGTGGAATTATCAAGGAAGAGAAGGTAATTGCATAAAGTTTTGTACAATATTTCTTAGAAGTGACGCGTAAAGCCGTTGATGAAAAATTTATTGGGGCTCGCTCCTCATCATGCACTCTTGGCGATTTCAAACGATTAATGATCAATAGACTTACCACATACTTAGAAAAGTACAAATTATTGTGTAAATGCCAACACGGTTTCAGGGTTGGTGGGTCGATTTAGGGGGCAGTGTCGGAATTTCTCGGTTATGTGTCAAAAAAAATGGATGAGAGTGAGCCTGTTACGGCTCTATTTTTCTCCCTTAACTTGGACTTTATGGAAAGAAAGCTTTGTGCTTTCGGTTTTAGAGGCTCTAATGTTTCATGTCATTTTTGAGAGCTAGGCGGTTCAAGGTAAGAGTGGGAGGTGTTATATCTACTGAGAGAGAGGGGGAGTGACATTGGTGTGCCTCAGGGGTCGGTGCTGAAGCCGCTGTTGTTCATCTTTCATGTAAACGATCTGATGCATTCGCTGGGTGGTGTTTCCGTAATGACCTGATATTGAACATTGCGAAGACGACTATTTTGCATTTCGGGAACGGACTTCATTCTGGTTCAGTGTTTGCTTATTAATTTTTAGTATAGATTCGTTGATGACGTACTTATTTGTCTAAACGGTACACCTAGACAATTTGATCATATTCTGAAATTCATAAAAAGTATCCATTCGAATATTTAAATTTGAAAAAGAGGAAAACCATCAATTATCAGTTTCAGATATCTCAATTATCCACTGGAGTAGAAGAATTAACATCAACATCCCAAGAAAACCTACTATTCCCAAGGTTTCCATACACGATTTCACATAAAATTTTGGCATATCTGATGATCCACAGAGCATTTTCGTTATATTTATCATAAGAAAATCTGAAAAAATAATTTGAAACCATTAAAACTATAACTCAGAATAATTGTTTCGATCGTGACTTCATTGACGAAATAGTGAAACGAAAACAATACCATTCAGCCATAGCTAGATATATCCGATCATAAGATTATCCGAAAAATCATCCCTTTGACATATTGTGCACATATGAGCTGATATTTCGCAAAAGAACTTTCCGAATTTAAAACATGATAAGACGAAAATCAAACTTCATTTATTAAAATGAATAAAATTTGCCATTAGATAGCCACTGCATCTAAAATGTATTTAGTATTGACGAATTGAAAGTTCTATACATTCTCCCTACCTACCTAGGTAGGTTGGGTGTATTGTGTATGTACGACAACAATGCATCAGACATACTTGCAGGCTCTCAGAGTCGATCGTAAGTTATCTAAAAATATTGAGGTAGATCGCCAGCAGTTCAATTTTGAGCACCCCTGTACTTGTTACTCAGGAAAAACATAGTTACGAATCCTTTGCTTCAAATCCCCATTGAATATCAACCTTCAATTAGTTCATTTCATCCTATTTTACAGATTGCAGGTATTCTTGGAAATTTGAATTTTTAGGAGAAAGCACTAGTACTTATTATGAAGGTTCAGTTAGAAAAACCCCTGCCTCGAAAATTGCCTGTGGTCTTCCTGGTGATCAAAATTAAAATGATCGAGTTCCTTGAAATGTCATATGACTAAGAGGGATAATTGACTTAATTGTAACTGTTGAGATATGAAAGATTGCATCTTCAAATTAGAGGAAACATTGAGTTATCATTATAAGAAGAAATCAAATCTGAAAGATTTTAACAAAACTCCATTTTGGGAATACATAATGAAATTTTCAGTTTATTGTTCTATATTGATTACTATTGAAAGGACAAATCGGGTTTATCCACTCTTTTCACAAAGCCGGTGCAAACTAGTTGGCACGCAATGCTCTCGCGCAAAATCCCGGTTTGAAAGCTCGTCTAGAGCACTATAATGAAAGCCTCGAAGTACATAACAGATTCCACTCAGGCCGAACACGTGATTCAATCGCTGAAAACTTGGTAAATCTCCGACAAATACAATTAATCAGGATAGTAGGATTTGCTCAAAGTCCATTATCAACAACAAGTTGCCCACGACTTTACTCGGACTTTACGAAAAGTTAGATGATGTTTTCTTTTCGGTGACCATGAATCGAACGATGGACTGAATAATGAAGTGGTATGAGACGTTAGAAAATCCGAAATTTTTTACACATTTGTGGTAACTCACACAGATAGCCCTGAGAAGAGGTTACAGAATGCATATGCATACATTTTGCTGAGTATACATTCTGAAAAGGGCTTGTGAGTGAAGATCTCAATTTTGCAAAGTTGTACGAATGTTTTTTGCAGAGTTATGCATTTTTTTTATTTCTTAAGTTATACAATTGCTGACACTTTTTGCGTCGAAGGATATTCTGTTTAACTAATATAAGAAATATACTACAAATTGAACATTTTACGAAAAATAATAGGGATGTCCCAACCCCAATAGAATGAAACCATCGGATGAGACCATTTTCGAAAAAAAAAATTAAACTGAAATAATAAATTCAGAGGTTCCGAAAGAAGAGTTTATAAGTACATTTCATTTTATTTGATAATAGATTGGTTTTTGGTGAGATGATCTACAAGGTGTTGAACTATTTCAATAAGTGTTCGAAATGTTGCCCGTTTCTATGTAGACACAACTCATTCCTTCTAAGGAAAAACCGTTGAACTCTCCACAACATTTGCGGATTGACTGACTGAAAGGCGTCGACTATTACCTGTCTCATATCCAACTATGTTGTAGAAATAATCTGGTAAACGATGCCCTTAATATAACCCCACAAGAAAAATCTAGACTTGTAAGGTCCGGAGACCTAGCTGGCCATCTCACAGGACCACCACGTCCTATCTATTCGTTTGGAAATATATGATTCAAATACTCACTAAACTGATGTGAGTAATGTGCCGGTGCTCCATCCTGTTGAAACCACAAATCTTGTCTTATGTGCTCTGGTACATCGGCAAGTAACATTGGTAGATGATTTTGCAGAAAATCTAAAAACATCTCACTATTAAGGTGCCCGTCGAAAAAAAGCGGGGCAATTAGATATCCTTATACTAAAGCGGCCCATACATTCAAGGACCAACGATGCTGGTGATCTATTTGTCTCATGAGGTTTGGATTTTCCGTGGCGTAATAATGAAAGTTGTGTTAACAAGCAAAATTTTGTGGAAAGTTGCCTCGTTCGAGAAAAAAACTCTGCTGAACATATTTGGATTTTCCGCTACTTTGTCACTTGCCCAATTGCAAAAAATGATTCGATTTTCATAGTCTTGATTGTTCAGTTCCTGGTGCAGCTGTACATGATATGCAAAAAAATTCATTCACTTTCAAGATTCTCTGGACGGGAGTTTGATTTATATCTGTTAGCTAAGAAATCTCTCTTTGGCTTTTATAAGGGTCCTCTGTCACTGTCAACAGAACTGATAACTAGTTGTCTTCAGCTGTAGCAGTTTTTGTTTTTCATGTTTTTTGTGAGCGATATTACCCGTTTCGATAAATCTAATTGAAAGTTTTTCAAAGCATCTTGCATCAGAATGCCTCTTATCAGGAAACCTTTGTGCATAAACTCTACTTGCCAACAGCGAATTTCTATCACACTCACCCATAATAAAAATTATATCAACCATTTCTTCTTTGGAGAACTTCATGGCAGCCAATTGAGAAAATTGGGTTCAAATCTCACTTTAACAATATTTAATAACGAAACACTGATAAGTCCACCATGTAAAATGCAGAATATGATATGTCCGGACACCTGACAGAAGGCACAAATAAAAAAAAATGTCAACACATAGCTCCATTTATGTTTTAATCATCTTGATTTTATCGTTCGTTCAAAGAATAATCTTGTTTAGTTTCAATTTTTACTACTTGAGTTATTACAGAAAAATAAAATTTCTGTGCGAATAATGATGCATGTTAATGAGTTTGATATGGTTTGTAGAATTTTCATAAAAACTTTTTGCACTTGATCGAATATTTCGAAAACGATCGAAGATAAAGATTAGGTTACTTCTGCAAAAATATAGCATAATATTTTATGCGTTGACATAAATAATAAAATACAGAGTATTCCATTTGAAAAATCAAGATATGAAATTTTCAAAATTACAATATTCAATAATTTCTTTGAGTCACTCCTGTATAAAATGACGATAATCTATTTCAATTCATCAATGAAGCTATCCTTGAGCAATAATAAACGAAAGGAAAAAGTATTGATCATCTCTGGCCGAAGGAGCATGCGATGATGTGAGAGCCTATATTCATGAATTTTTACAAAAAAAAAATATTGTGACGAAACTACTCACCAAGAAAACTCATTACTGAAAGACATTGTAGCAGAGTTTAGGCCGCTCTTGAATCTTAAACAAAAAAGTGGTCTTTTAATCTGAAAAAACCACTCACGATTTTTTTATAGAAAATTCGGACACCCTGTTCACTGCAAAATAAATTGCTGAAGTAGATGTACTTTCAAAATACAATACCGTTTGAACAACAATGAAATCTTCAAAAGTGTACGAGCTACAGAGCACCGCGCCTTTGGTGAATCACCCAGTATATAGAAAGAAGTATTTGTTGACATTGTTTACCATAATTATAATACGTCATTAAATATCTAAGTAGAACTACATTGACTTTTCTTCCAAGATTTCATTGACAATTATTGAATTAGAGTCTCATTGCTCATATTTCCCTTGGCTTAACTAGTAAAATTTTCTTTGTTACAATCCGGTATGCCTGATATCTCTTCGGATCCAGACATGCTATACAACAGGACTAATAATGGGTCCTATTTCACTACTACTTGGATATCAACATACCTGAAAACAATTTTTGAATTCTACCACAATCTGATGAAGACATTAAGTTAGATCATCGATTGCCTTTCATTACCTTGTTCTTAAAAAAGCAATCCCGGAAAAATTGTTTCACCAATGAAAATCACCCCAACAATATTATTATTGACTCGATTCGGGAAATTCTGAGTTGAATGGAAATCCCCATGCATAAACCAAACAAATTTTTATTTTCCGTTTTGCATATTTTACGTGATCAAATGTAAATTGCTCAAACAAGAAAAGATAAAATAAATCCCTGGCTTTCTAGACGCGAGATATATTATTTAGATGTGAGGTACCTACATGTGGATATTTTGTCCAATAGGACATTTGCATTTTAAATAAAAGAATACAACAGGAAACGGGCGATACAATCGTGAAAGGAAGTTACTTCCCCATTATAATTTTACTGTTGTTAGGAAATAAAAAGAAGAATTGTTGAGATTGACCACATTGCATTAGGGAAACCATTAAAACAGGGTCTACTGAAACGATTCGATTATAAATCTTATGGATACTAAATATAATTTATCAAGGTGGTTTTTCCTTTAGATTAATTCAGCGGATTTGAAGATTAATGTCACATAAAATGGGTTCTGAATGAGGAGTGTAGGCTTTCATTGCTTATGTGAACATCTCCTTAGAAATGATTGGAAAAGCTATGGACATATAAAAAGTATTTCTATCTTCATCTCAGAATCCAGAGCCACTTCAGTTTCAGTGTTGGATAGACATATATAAAATTGAGTGTGTGAAGATTTATAACCCTGCCACACAGAGGTCAATTGTGGCACACTCCATCTAAAATTTCATCTGAAAACTCTATCCTCCTTGTAAAGGTTAAAAGTTTCATGAGTGAGCGCTTAATAAGCTTAGTTAGCTCCACATTATTCTTTCTAAATTTCTCAATGATTTTATCCTCAGCTAGGCATTCGCAAGGGATGTGTTTCATTGATTTTATATCCTCTATACAAGGTTAGCATGAAGAGTTCTCAATAAATCATAACTCATTTAAGTTATTTTAGAGGCGACGGTGCTCCCCTCACTCTCAAAGACCTGTGAGGGTTTCACCCTGTGCTCCTGTACCTTCAGGTTCAACCATTGGTTATTTTCATCCTTGCGATCTCCAAGAGAATTCCAATCCTATGCTCCGGTCCGGTGAATCCCAAGGCTGTTCTTCGAGTGGACAATGAGTCCATCCTCACATTGCCCCCAATGTCCAAGTGGCTCGGGACCTCATCAGAAGGAGCCTATTTTATTCTCCTAGTTTTGCGAACAACATTCCTGCACAATAAATGATCTTTAGTTGTCGGATTTCAAAGCCTTCAGTATTTCTGCTCGAAATATATTCGCAAGCTCGCCAACATGGATAGACTGTTCCTCAGCAGCACCTCGACCATATACACCAGCTTCAACACCTTGGTCAGTTTTGGAGCCGTCAACAGGGTCCCTCAAGTGGACGGTCCTTGGAACTGGCCCATTGCTGTCTGCTTAGAATGGAATCGCAAGTCAACGTTGGTTTTAGGTTTTGCTATGTCTGTCTTTATACTCACCATCTCGTTGTCTATAATTGTAGAATATATAGTGTGAGTACAGAGCTGAACATATTTGTCTCATTTCCAGGAAGATTATGGAATCTAAAGGTTAGATTTCTATCCATTCTAACTGCTCCTCTAATCACCAGGTGAAAAGATGCAAGTCCCAAAACAGATTCATGCCTGCAGTAGGTGTAGAGCGAAATGCTAAAATGATCATTTGCACTTTAGACAGCCTTGAGTTGAGATTGCTTTTTGTGCTTTTTCTCCCATCACGCAATGCAGCTATATGTGATACGTTGTATCACTATCATAAGATAAAGCCATTGAAGTTGCTCTGAGCAAGACCCCATTTATCTCCAATAATCATTTAAAATGTCCAGAAGGAATGTCTAGCCTTGTGTATTGTGTTTTTCAGTAGTGAATTCCTCTTGAGCCCACTATCCAAGGTAACCTTCAGAGATTTTGCTTCCTCCACATCTGCACTCAGGAACGAGAGGATACAAATATCCTCCTTGTCCTAGTGAAAGACTCGATGAGTGTTTTGTGGGGGTTTCTACTAAGTTTCTCATTCAAACGCTCTCCCAGAATCGCTGAAATGGCCTCCTGAAGTCTATCGCAGATGTCAACGTCATCTCCGCTAACCAGAAGGACTATATCGTCAGCAAACTCTCGGATATTAACGACCAACACAGTTGCAGACATGAAAACAAATGATATCTTGACCTGGAGAATTACCTTGAAATCCGTATACTTTCAAAGACTTGACACTGTTAGTGTAGAAAGATGATGTCAAGCCAAGCATTTGCGATGCAAAATCAAGTCGAGTAAAACATTTGATTAATAGCTTTGCAAATATTAACGAGATGCCTTACTTGATGAAAGCCTAGTATGCATATCCTCTAATCAAGCAAATTTTATTGCTAAATTCGATTGGGTAAAGCCGTAGAGTGATAAATCTTTAGGTGACAGAATGGACATAAGCGTGCCACCCAGGTTAAAGCGTATTATTAAGTATATAGTTCGAATTCAACCCAAAGAAAGGTAATCATCATATATATATATATATATATATATATATATAGAGGGTAGAGGGTTTTACCCCGACGAGTTGCCCATATATCTGTTCATGCAATCGAACTGATTTCATGAGAAAATATAAATCCACCACCCGGTAATTAATACCATTGCCAGGCAATAATTATAATCAAAAAAAATCCTGGAATAATTATATATTAGGATAACGTTAAATGTTATGAGAATATATCAATCTATCAGAATATATACACACTATAGCATCATCAGACAATGATATCAATGTACCAACGAGTAGTGTCAGAGGCTTTCTCCCCGGAAAAATCCAGTAATCCAGTGTACGGACCTTAGTCAAGTAACACTGAATGTTACTCATTAATAGTTTCCTTTGTGTGAAGTGGTGAACGATCGAATAGAATACTGCTCTGAATATAAATATGACAAAATTGTCGGTTAATTATATTACATTTATATAAACAAATAAATAAAATATGAAAGGAGATTCTGAGCAGTATAAACTGAAGAGAAAACCTATGACTCTAACTCATTTTTTTTTGCGGAAAGAAACCTACGAAGAATATTACAAGATTTGATGACTGTTATCTTTTGTAACTGTTCAAACAACTGAGCAAGAAGATAATATATGAAAAACTGTCTCTGAAGAACAGAAACATCTACGGCAAGAATCATCTATATTTTGTTTAATATATATATATATATATATATATATATATATATATATTTTTTTTTTGAAGATTTCTTGAAGTAGTTTTATCATTTGTATGCATCAGTTGGTAGTCGGTGAAAATGTTTTGTTCATTTCACAAATAATGAAAAAGTTTTCCATTTCCATTTACCCTGTTAAACGTGCTAAGAATATAACACTTTCCAAAGTGAAAAATTAATTATATTGAATGTATACGATTCTTTAAGGCATCAAGACCATTTAATTTTAATCGATGAAACTGTCAAAATGACGGAAATTGGATAGCCCACAATAAGCAAGCTTTACAAGGAAAGAAAATCTGAAAATCGATTTATAGTCAAACTTCCGAAAAACATCTCTAGGAAGGTCTCGAATGGTTATTGATGAAGTCCTCAGGAATACTATTTGAAAATTGTATGGACCACGTCATTAAAGAAGAAATAAATAAAGGAACTGGATCATATTATGGATACCATGATGGATCCTGTTGTAATGAATTTAGGTAATGAAGATACGTCATCAGAAGATGAACTGTAAATATTTCATGAAGATATTGCAGCTTAAAATATATATGAGTATTTTGACAACCAAGTATTTTTATTTTTATAATTATTGTAGAAAGAAATTGAATTGGGAATTAGACGTTTTATGAAGTCATGAAATTATTTATATATTTTTTTGACTTTCTGTAAAGTAATGTTAAAACTGATGTACGAAATTAAGCTTAAGTCTACCATAATATAAAATTGATGTTTATTTCCATAACTAACCAAAATCATTGAGTTATCAGAAATATCATAGACATTATTCAATTATTATTTTAACGTTGAGTATGCATAAAATTCATAAAGTAGTTATTTTTGGTAAACGTTACTATCTAGATATTCACATTGAATTGTTATCATTTTTGAATACATTAGTGTTAAATTGATTCAGTTTTATTTTCGAAGAGTGCCCTAAAACACATATTTGTCTACGTTACTGACTACAAATTTTAGACGTCTAAAGTGAACATTTTATTTAAAACGAGTCAGGTTCATCCTGAAGATTTGTACGAGGGTTTCTATCAAAGATCCGGCAATAAATTGGTGCCTGTTACAAAACAAAATCAAAGAAACTACATTTATTTTGAATTTGCCTACGTACAGCATTTATGAAAGATTTGCATAATTAATGAGCTATAGACTATAAACAAGTCTAGCATATCAAATTATTAGTAGAACGATTAAGAGGTATGGAAAGGGAAAGATGATTGATATTTCCGTTAAATGATCCCAATTTTCGTTGAACTTTAAATCAACTGTTTCGTACAGAGTTTCAACACGAATTTCCAAACCAGAAATCATGTGTAACAACATTATTTGCTGTGTATGATTCACTGTGGCATACATTATCATTTTATCGAGAATAACCGCACAAATGTGTGAATATTGTACTTTATTGAGATACGAGCACCGGATTCAATATGATCAATTGCAATAAATTTAACGAATATTGACATATAAATAAGGATTTATATTTGTTGATTTGATATTGAATATTTAGCGTTTTGACTATTATGCGCTTTAAATCAGAAGGGTATACACGGAAGTCTAGAAGCTTTGAAAACATAAATTACACTATGCCAAAAAGTATACCCCCTTCAAGAAATGACCTCATTCGCCTAATCGTTTTTTTCAAATCTCTAGTTGGAAATTTTGTTTGTGGAATATCATAATATCGAAGTATTTTTATTGTTTCCCGCACAAATAGACATGTGAAAAATTGAATTTTCCGTACTAAAGGACACAAAAGAGTTTCGCGTGTTTGGAAGTGGCGCACCATGGGGATGAAAAAAAAATTATTTTGGGACCTTGTGGGAGCTCAATAATTACGAAAACATTTTACCTGTTTCGTGAAGTGGTTAAGAGTGATCATCATATCTGTTTTTTTTCCAGCTATCAGGAACAGAGAAAAAAATGAAATGTTAAAATATTCTTCGATATAAGAGGAGGAAGAGAGGCTCAGATTACGATTAAAGTTAGTTTTTTGATCGAATGATGTAATCAAGAGAAAAAAGGATTTCGAAATAAATTCATTGATCGGTTTGAAATGTACAACGATAAAGAAAGTGAATTCCCGGGGATGGGTGGTTCTTTCTTCAATGCTCATCTAATTTTCAGAGACTTATCTACATTCAATCAACCGTACATTGATCGTTTCCAAAATGCACACGCGCCTGTGGTCAACGATACAGTGTGTTCTAAAATCGAAAAGTTTTTACTTTAAAAATTTCTATAACAATTTCAGGAATAGCATATTCTAGTTTTTCAATGTAACAAATATCTTATTTCACTTCGACTTACCATAAACACTATATGGGCTCTCTACTATGGAACCCCATAAATCACTATTTTTATAACTTTTTAAGCTTTCAGTCTTACACGAGATAAATGTTTTTAATGATGTTTCTACATTAAGTAAATAACCCAGAAATCGTTTCAACCTCTACGAGCAATTTAAGCTTGTTTGATTCCTAATTAGAGGAAGTCGTGCATGCTTTCAATTTGCATGAACTAAATGAATAATTGATTTTAAGCAGATGTTTTGATACCCACGAAATTACAAAGTGCATAATACTGTATATTTTCGCATAGATTGAACGGTTCACCCCTGCAGCTATGGCAATATTATCTACCAAAATTAACTCATAATTTCGTGGAAATTCTGGTGCAAGTTGTGATTAGCATGGTCAACGATTTGAAACAACCTTAATGGGATAAGTAGTTTGAATTATCTTCAGTAGAACAGACGCTGTGAATTATTTGTAGAGGAACTTTATATAGTAATTGACTTTATATTCAGTTGAGCATCCTGTAGCACAGCAGTACACACGTCCAGTCCGACAGAGCAGAAATTACTGCTTTACCATTCTTTTCTCGAAGCAAGTCATAAATGAACCTTATGGCTATATATTAAAGCTGCAAAATTCAACAGGTTTTTTTTCGTAAACTTTAGTCCCTGAGATGAAAGAATATACTTTTCACAAAGAAATATAGTATTTTACCGACTTTATTGGCACATAACATCAATAAATTACCTTCTGCATGATTTTCTGAATGAAACTGACTTGGCCAACCTTGCACGAATACCCAGCAATAATCGGCCATTGAATGAGTGTTCTACCTTCCTTCGTATCCATTCTTCATAGTTTTTATGTCTTGGTGCAACATCCTCCTTGTTCTTTGCTTAAATCAGAATATACTCATAGTAAAGCTCAAATCTTTAAAACGAACCAGCATTTCCTCTACTTTTTCTATATAGTTGTTAGTGTAATGATGTCCAAGAAAATTGTGTAACTGCTACAAAAGATTTCCACTCAAGCCTTTCGAGATTTAAAGAAGTACCAAAATTAGTGTTTCGTTTCATAAATTGACGTACTTGAGGTCTATCAAAGATAACTGGTTTTAGTTCTTCAGTACTTTCTGAGGTTAAATTTTCATCTCAAAGAAAAGAAGGAAATGCCATCCACACATCAAACGGATTACTTGAATCCTACTTCAGAGAAATAATGTTCGACTTAGAAGAAGATTTAGTAGTTCAGAAAGAGAACTGATTCTCATTGGTACAAAGAAAAGATTCTTAAAATATATCACAAACCATTAGCTGATCAAAGGAATATCCGAGCTTTCAACATATTCGTCAAACATCCAGATAATAATAATACATTGACGTATTTGAGGTCTATGAAAGATAACTGGCTTTAGTTCTTCAATACTTTCTGGGGGTTGAATTTTCGTCTCAAAAAAAAAGAATTAAATGTCATTCACACATCAAACAGATAACTTGAATCGTATATTAAGAGAGATAATGTTAGATTTATAAGGAGATTAAGTAGTTCAAAAGGAAATTGATTCACATTGGTACCCAGAAAAGTATATCACAAAACAACAGCTGATCAAAGTAATATCCGAGTTTTCAACATATTCATCAAACATCCAAATAATAAACTCTATCAATTTTCATCTACTCTTTCGATAATGACCTAATTGGTTCCCGAGATTTCAATTTCAAAACAGCCTAGTTGCTGGTGCTTTCACTCTGAATAGAAATCCCCAAATCTGGTTCCTAGACAACCAGATATAAGGATTATATTCTTGATTCCATATGGCCGAAGACAGAAAAGTTCTTCTTGACTTAGCATCATAGATAAGCGGAAAATGTTAAATTTCTATCCCGTTGATATGAATGAAAGAAAATACGTACCAAAGGGCTAAAATCAAAGGTTAAGAATCTAACACAATTGAAAATAGAAGTGGAGTTGCAAAGAACTTCATTCATCAAATTCTTTGATCTCTCTATAAAAATAATAAGCAATAGTCGGCCATCGAATGAGTATTCTTTTTTTCTAGGTATATATTCCACGTCGTTATTATGTCTTGGTGGAAACATACTCCATGTTCTTTGCTTATATCTCGTAATATGCTCATAGTAAAGTTCAAATCTTTAAAACGAACCAGCATTTCCCCTACTAAATCTACATAGTGGTCAGTGTTATCATGTCCAAGAAAATTGTGAAACTGCTAGAAAAGATTTCCACTAAAGCCTTCCCAAATTCATAGAAGTCGCAAAATTACATGTTCGTCTAATAAATTGTATTATTTGAGGTCTATCAAAGGTAACTGGCCTTAGTTCTTCAGTACTTTCTGAAGGTTGAATTTTTGACTGACAAAAAAAGAAGGAAATATAATCCTCATATCGTACAGATTACTTAAATCGTATATTGAGAGAAAGAATAATAGATTTGAAAACAGAAAGGAAATTGATTCACATTGGTACCCAGAAAAAATTATTCAAGTATATCACAAATCAACAGCTGATAAAAGGAATATCCGAGTTATTAACATATTCATCAAACATATGAATAATAAGCTTTATCAATTTTGACCTACTTTTTTAATAATGACCTAATCGGTTCCCGAGATTTCAATTTCAAAACGTGCTAGTTAATAGTGTTTTCATTCTGAATTGAACCCCCCAACTCTGGTTCTTAGACAACCAGAGATGAGGATTATAATCTTAATTCCATCAGGCAGCAGACAGTGTAGTTCCTCTTGACTAAGTATCATAGATAAGCAGAAGATCTTATATTTCTATCCTGTTGATAAGAATGGAAGTAAATACATCCAAAAGGCTAAAATCAAGGGTAAGAATGTAATACAATCGAAAATAGAAGTGGAGCTATAAAGAACTTCATTCATCAAATTCTTCAATCTCTCTATAAAAATTATAAGCAATAATCGGCCATTGAATGAGTGTTCTACCTTCCTTTGTATCCATTCTCCATAGATTTTGAGTCTTGGTGGAAACATCCTTTTTCTTTGCTTAGTTTAAATCTCTCAATATACTCATAGTAAAGCTTAAATCTTCGAAACGAACCACGCATAAAACGGATTACTTGAACTGTACTTTGAGAGAACAAATGTTAGACGTAGAAGAAGATTTAGTATTGCAAAAAGGAAATTGATTCACATTGATATCCAGAAAAGATTCTCCAAGTTTTTTCCAAACAACAGCTGATCAAAGGAATATCCGAGTTTTTAACATATTCATCAAACATATAAATAATAAACTTTATCAATTTTTGTCTACTTTTTCAATAATGACCTAATCAGTTCCCGAGATTTCAATTTCGAAACATCATAGTTATTTGGTGTTTTCATTCTGAATAGAAATCCCCAACTCTGGTTCTTAGACAACCAGAGATGAGGATTATAATCTTGATTCCATCTGGCAGAAGAAAGAGAAGTTCCTCTTGACTAAGTATCATAGATGAGCAGAAAATCTTATATTTCTCTGGTTCTAAGGCAACTAGAGATCAGGATTATAATCTTTATTCCATCTGGCAGAAGAAAGAGAAGTTCCTCTTGACTAAGTATCATAGATAAGCAGAAAATCTTATATTTCTATCCTGTTGATATGAATGAAAGAAAATACATCCAAAAGGCTAAATTCAAGGGTAAGAATGTAATACCATTGAAAATAGAAGTGGAGCTATAAAGAACTTCATTTATCAAATCCTTTAATCTCTCCATAAAAATTATAAGCAATAATCTGCCATTGAATTAGTATTCTACTTTTCTTGGTTTCTATTCTCAATCGTTATGAGGTCCCAAAAGTCCCAAAATTAGAGATTTGTTGTTCCATAAATTGACGATTTTGAGGTCTATCAACGATAACTGGTTTTAGATCTTCAGTATTTTCTGGGGTTGAATTTTCGTCTCAAAAAAAGAAGGAAATGTCATCCACACATCAAACAGATTATTTGAATCGTATATTGAGAGAAAGAATGTTAGATTTAGAAGATTTAGTAGTTCAGAAGGGAAATTAATTATCATTAGTAGTATATTACAAACAACAGCTGATCAAAGAAATATCCGAGTTTTCAATATATTCATCACACATATAGATAATAAACTATATCAATTTTTGTCTACTTTTAAAAAATGTCTTCATCGGTTCCCGAGATTTCAATTACAAAACATCCTAGTTATTGGTGTTTTTACTCTGAATAGAAATCGCCAACTCTGGTTCTAAGGCAACTAGAGATCAGGATTATAATCTTTATTCCATCTGGCAGAAGACAGAGAAGTTCCTCTTGACTAAGCATCATAGATAAGCGGAAAAATATTTCTATCATGTTTATATGAATAAAAGAAAATACGTAACAAAGGCTAAAATTATGGGTAAGAATGTAAATCCATTGAAAATAGAAGTGGAGCTTCAAAGAACTTCATTCATCAAATTCTTTAATCTCTCTATAGAATTTATTTTGTTTACATGGCTAGTGTGATTTGCAACTCGCTTCCAATGAACATCGTATCGATAATTCACAATGTGGCCCTCTTCAAGAAGCTAGTGAACACATACATTAAATCATCTTGGGCAGTCATAGCTGTGGCATCACCTCCAACCAAGAGTTAAGAATAAAGGAAGAAGCTAAATGAACTCACGGTGTATGACTATGAATGACCATTACTACCTGTCGTGGTCGTTCACAATAGTGCAGATAGACAGTCGCGCAATAACCCATCTTGGGCGGCCACCGCTGGCAAGACAAACATCACATCCTCCTACGAGTTGAGAATGAAAAAACGTCAACAAAATATTTCATTGAATCACACAACCAATTCCACAAATAACGCAAGTCTTTACCTCAATGGTAGTATATGGATGTGTTTTTAAAGAAAATTGTCGAAGCTTGGGTTACTGAGTATTCAGACCATTTTCATTGAGAAAAATCTTATTGGTCAAAGCAACAAGCTATTTTTGAAGAGCTATTGAAAACATAATTTTTTTGATTCTATCACAATAATCGAGATCTGCCTAGTGTAGAGATCGGGTTTCAGTAAGATGTTCCACCTTACTATGCCAGACAAGTTAGCAAATGATTGTCAGGCAGGAAGTCATCGAATAGGCAGCCAGATAACCTGATGTGATCTCACTTGATTTCTTCTTTTCGAGTGGTTATTCTGTTATTGGGCTAAATTTGAGGTAACGATTTCATTGTCTCTATGCCATGTAAGCTTTTTTTCGAGTAAGGTGTTCTTAGAATATTAACCCTGTAAACGTTTGTTTACATAATCTTTGTATTCATTAATAATTTAGAAATAAAATTAAAATTATTTGTGAAAAAAAAGGTCTAACTTTACCATAAATATCTGATAAATCAATGTTCATTCATATGTGTTGGCATTGACTTCGCAAATTTGTGCTTGTTTGATTGATTCAACTTGTAATTTATCGTATGGATTTCGATTACTCTTCTTTAAATTTCCTAGCTTCAAAACCAACTCTTGCATTCAGGCTGCATCATTTGAAGCATCATTATCTCCTGTTCACTTAGAACTTTGTGTTTTTACTGTTTCAAAAAATGGGAAACAGAGCTTTCGGTATCAATCTTCACATAACATAAACCCGACGAACAGTCAAAACCAAATGAATTGTATCAGCTGCCTCATTGTAAGAAGTAATCCATACTTCATTCCACATGTGAATAAAACTCTATCTAGAACGAGGACGATACTGCTATATTTCACTAATGGATATCACTCCATAGAGAAGATTATCTGATATTCACGAACCCTAAAACTAATATTTCTATTCGCTTCATTCTTTAATAAACTCTGGATAAACTTCTGATAGAAAGAAAAGTTCCAAACTTCGATTCGACTTTCGTAGATATCCGATTTTATGCCGATTTGATGGATAAAAGTTGGTCGAAAAGTCAGCACAAGGACGAAAGTTTGTTTCACAATCGACACTTTTGAGCAGCCTAAGGCATCGCTGAAGGGAATCCAATTTTTTCATAAATATACCTATTAAAAGAGGAAGGAAGGGGATAGCTGGAAAACCAAGATTTAATCTGACGGTGTAAATTTTCCCTGGAACAAAATTGGAATGAAACGTCAAGCAGAGGATAAGTATGGTATTCCGGAGTTTACGGGTTTATTCGGTAATTTGAAATAATACGCGTAACGTAATGTTGATTAAATTCAGGTTTCTGGTTCATTTTTAGCTTTGATTATGATTTGAGTTTGCACTTCACTAGTTAGGTTATAGTGCTGATTTATCTTTAATTGATCGTTGAAGCTTTAAGTCCTCAAATTTTAAATTTAATGACATATCACACGACGAAAATGGTTTTAATTTCAAGCACATCATTTGATGTCTGATTCCATTATTAAATTCACTAAATAACCAACACACAGTGGAACGATATTCGTGTACAATAGCACATTTTAGTTTTTAATTTGGTGAACGACGACAACCAAAGGTACCACTCTAATCAAGCTTTACAATAAAGAAAAGAAAGGAAAATAAGGAAAAGCTGGAACCTCAGAACTGATACATCCTCAGCTCAAACATGGAATCCGGAATAAAGGTTCGAATCTGGTGTTCCAGACTCCAGATTGATTCTGCCCAGAGTTCTCTTACCCTGATGAATCCAATAAAGGGATCGACTGCTGATGTTGTCAGGAGAGTTTCCGGATTTTGTGATTGATTTATACAACCTTTTTCTTTCTATTGCTGCAGCTGGCCAGATAGCATTTTCATCAAGGGAGTCAAAAGCTTTCTGAAAGTTCGTGAATGTTAGATAAAGTATAAGTCGTGTCCACATATGATTTGTTTCGCCAAATGCCCTATTGTTCCTTGAGGTTAGATTGAGAGATTTCACGAGCTACCTTACTTATCCTTCGTGCAGATTTTCGGTTTCTTAGATTTCTTTCAGAAGTAGGTGCAAAATAGTTGCCAGAAAGCAGAAAGGAGGAAAGGAAAGAAATTTTATTGTACCTTACAATATAAATAAAGTTCGTTTGCAGATGAGAACACTTAGCAAAGAACAAACATATCATCATCATCGGTATTCACTCGAATTTGAGTATGAATGAGAGCCACCAGACCCTACCGCACTGGTCGCATACAAGCTCATTGATATTCCCTGGCAGCTGGTTATTATCTGCTTTTATATTTTCTCGTTCTTTTCTTTGTGGTCGCATTTCAGTGGAATGCGTTCGTCGCCCCTGCTCGAGATGCTGCACTCCTTCGTAAGTTGCTCGACGCCTGGTGGAGCGGTCTAATGCAGATGCCTCTAACTGGAGATCGTTAATTCCACAGCTTTTCAAATTACATTTGAGGACATCTTGTATCGTTTAAGCTGTCCTCCTTGTGATCGTTGGTCATTTTGAGTTGTGATTTGTTTCGGCAGTCTTTCATTCGGCATGCGAGCGACGTGACCAGACCATCGGAGTTGGTGTTTCATTATCATTGCCTTAATGCTGGAGGTTTTTGCCTCGTCTAGGATACTGATGTTGGTGCGAAGGTCTTGCTATTTGTCGTTTAGAATTTTTCGTAGGCAGCGCTGATGGTGTTTTTCCAAAATTTTCAGGTGTCTTCTATAGGTAGTTCAGGATTCGCATCCATATTTGAGGGGTTGGCAATACTACAGCAAGTTAAACCTTGATCTTGGTCTTAGTGGGGATATCATGGTTCTCAAAATTCTTCGCCTCAATCGGCCGAACGCAGCGCTAGGGCATTCTAGACGATGTTGGATTTCGGCATCTGTAACAAAATTAACTTCTATCCTTTGGTTAAGCCCAGAGAAAAATGAGCAATGAGAATCTAATTCAATATTCGCCATGGGATGAAAAGTCAAGGAAGTTTTGCTTAGATATTAAACCAATTACATAAATCATGATAATGATACATAGTGTCACAAATACTTCTTCATATGTTAATACAGGCAATGAGACTTATCTTGGTGGTTCTTGGTCTTACTGCTGCCTTTGGGGAAAACCTCTATTTCAGCTGTTGAGCTCCACGTACGAGTCTGTACCTGGGAAATTCCACTTAGCAATTTCAGTATAGGAATCTCCACCTACGAATTTCTATCTAGCACTTCCCACCTATGACTTTCTGTTCAAGGCTCCTCACCTAGGACTTTCTGTCTAGGGCTCCTCACCTAGGAATGTCTATCTAGGGCTCCTCACCTAGAACCTATATTTTGATATAGGTCACGACACAGTTTACAAGATAAATATATGAATTTCAATATAATTTAATTATTTCAACTGCATTATAGAAGGATTTTCGAGTTCAACTAATTCGCAAAGAAAGGGAACGCAGAACGAAGAATTTTAGCCAGTGGCGTGACACAGATGAAGGGTTGACTGGAATCAGGTGTTTTAACTCAAATTGTTGTGATGTGATTTTAGCACGTTACACATCTAGCGTTGCATTAGACGATAGGTGACTGCCAAGGTACGGGAAGTGATTCGTGTTGTTCAAAGTTTCACCGTTGATTGAAATGGATGGTTGGATGACGGCATCCACATCATCAGGTGCAGGCTGATGCAGAATTTGTGTTTTTCCTAACTTGATATCTAGTCCAAGGCTTTCGTATGCTTCACAAAATGCGTTCATGATGGCTTGCAAGTCTTCTTCAGAGTGTGACATAAGCACATTGTCATCTGCGGTTTTGACCCGCAGTCGGCTCAGATTGAACAGACCGCCGTCGGTTCTGTATACTATCTCCACGCTAGAAGGTAGCTTTTCATCCACCAGGCGCAGCACTGCTGCTACAAAAATAGAAGAAAGAGTGGGAGCAATGACGCATCCCTGCTTCACTCCTGTTTTGATATTGAATGATTCTTCAGGACCATCATTGCCGAGGACGGTATCGCTCGTGTTGTTATGCAGCAGTTGAAGCACCTGAATGAATTTATGGGGACAGCCAGCCAGCGCCAAGATCTTCCATAGTGCCTCTCGATTGACGGAGTCGAATGCCTTGATAAGATCTATGAAAGCCATGTAAAGAGGAAGCTTTTGCTCTCTGGCTTTTTTCTGAATCTGTCTCGCACTGAAGATCATGTCAGTTATTCCACTATTGGGTTTAAAGCTACATTGTGTTTCTGGAAACTACTCTTCAGCGAGCAGCAGCAGGCGATTGGACAAGATTCTAGCGAGGATCTAACCAGCAGCACTGAGGAGAGATATTCGCCTGTAGTTATCACACAGAGATTTATCACCCTTTTTGAAGATTTTAACAATCAGCCGGAATAGTTGCGATGCTGAAATACAATAATATGTTTTCACATGAATGAAGGAATAAATACTCATCAATATAATAATGAAAGTAGATATAGATACAGTATCTAGACGTTCATAAGAATTCACATTTTAAAAATGCATCTATCGAATGAAAGACATTTTGAATGACTATTTTGTTCCTGGAAGGAGCATGCGACAGATTTCTTATACGAATAGACAATCTATTGAAAAAGCTCCTGGAATAAAAGTTCATCCCTTTCAGAGTCTTACTTAGCCTGAAATAATCGATTCTTAGGACATTCATCTGTCTTTTGAGACAACTATGGACATCTGAATATGTAGGACTACTTTCTTTGTATTCATGAGATAACACTAGACACTCTAGAACATATAGAGAGAAGAAAAAGTGAGAATTCGTAAGTCCCTATCACCTGAGCTGTAGCAATCTCGATAGTCTAGTCCAGCAACTACCCGGATCTCCCGCCGCTGAAGAGAGGCACAATTTCCCCAGGCTACAGTATAGTATCTGAAGTGAGACACAACTGTGTCGAAATAAAGGGTTCTTAACACCGCCGTGAAAGGGCTGAAGCTAACTGTGGCAACAAAAATGTGGAAAACCATATAAGTGTCTCTTCAGTATTTATTCCAGCTCTGTAAGCTCTACACTATTGACAAACAAAGTCGCATCATCAGCCAACGATATCAATTTGGTCCTATCGATTCAACATGGGAAGTTGTTCGGAAATATTGAAAATAACACAAGCCCCAAGATGAGCCCCTGGGGATAACAGTATTCACAAACCTGTTTCAGAGTATTTATTATTAACAGATACTTGTTGGCTTCTATTTGAGGACGATGAGGATATGAGTCTCGTACTTGAGTCATTGAATCAATACCTATTAAGCTAGTAAAATAGTATTGTCTTAAAGGCAGAATCAAATGAGTGCTCCAGCTCAAATATTTCCAGGACCATTCTATGGTTCTGGAAATGAAAGAATGAAACGTGTTGAAAGTCCTGCCTAAATCCAAATTCGTCATTCGAAAACAAACTTTTTCGCTCAAAATAGTTAACCATCACATTGCACAATAACTTCTCTACAAGAGATTAAGGGTAGGCTATAAGGACTTCTGGAGAAGTACTAGCATAGTTATCTGTTTTCAACGAGTCTTGGTTGCATAACTCTCTGGAGTATTCTGTCCATTCTTTCAGGTTTTCACTCATCACCACTACATTCGGCTCATTTTTGTTTTCCACTGGCTTCTTAATGCATGATTTTTTGTTCAATAGGGGGATAATTATTCTGTGAAGCCTCCTTACATGCTTTGGTTCGAACCACCCTTTGAACTTCGTATTTTAAATGCTTCGCCCAATCCTTACGGTCTTTTCTATAGATTCGTTTTACTTCTTCATGTATCGTTCAAGGATGTAGGCTGCTGAACTGGTTGTTTTTAACAAGAACAAATCCTCTTTTCATCTCTACATTCTGGAACATATTTATTTGCCTCCTCTTCTATCTGCTAGGGCTCAAAGTCCAAAACCTACGCCAATAACTAAGAGGTTACATCCAGCAGAGACTTTTTCCACTTTCTGGTAATAGCGATATAGTGGATTTGATTTTTGTCACACCGTCCTTGGAGTTCGACATCATTTTTTGGTAGTCTTTGTGGGGAGAAGGATTTCTGCTGATCACAAGATAATAGTCAAACACTTCTCTGTTGTTGTCATAGACTATGCCTATCCAGAATTTTCTTAAATCCATTGTTCTTCACACTTATTTTGACTCTCGAATTATCCACTTCGACAATGATGTTCTGCTACCTTACTCTAGATTATCATAAAATATGTGTTTGTCTTCTTCAGAGGATACATTGGTTAAAGCATAACACTGCATGATTATAAGGTTTATTACCCTTCAATTTTGCAGCATGAGCAAAACGGGAGTTAGTCAACATTCTAAAAGATAAATTCCCCAAAGCACTGAAGATGAAAATACTTCCTGACAGTATTAGCCTTGTATTGCTATATGAAACTCAACAACTTGGGTCTGAACTAAAGAAATATCGGTGAACAAAGAGAGAATGACCTGGAAAAATGGCGGAAATCACAGTGAGGCTGGTACAATAACCGAGCTATGTACTGAACATAGTCCAGAGCTAGAAGCACTGGGAAGAGATTGAAAGAAATGGAAAAAAGCCTCTTCAGGTTACGAACTTGGCTTCCATCTAATATAACAGAAATGTATGAACTTATTGCTGTAAGATCAAAGATCGAATCTATGCTCACCATAGATCTATGCAAAGATCAAGGAGTCACACTGTCAGCTTCTCTGTGCTACAGCTGCAGTTGTACAAAATGATGGATCGAATTTATTATCACTCAAGAATACAACATTGATGAATACAATGGTTTCGAGGATATTAACACAACACGAAATTCCAAAAATTCCAACAATTTTTTCATGTTTAATTTAAATTCTAGCGAAGCAATAGCCCAATTACATCCAAGGTACACCTCGTACATTATTTTCATCAACATGATTATATCCTTCAATGAGTATGCATGTATAGCTGTTTCCCTCTCAGGTTGTGTCTGAGGTTGGCGTGATTTCCCGACACTCATTAGTAGAACGCGGGTACGTTTATGTCCCGGACCATAATTTATTCCTTCGGTTGTGGACGAAACACGCGAAATTAAGTCATTTATTACCACTTTTACGCCTTCGTTTCCTAAGAGGTGAGACCTACCTTTTGGCAATGAGAAATTGAAGGGATATTTGGGTTATTACTGAAAAAGTAGGAAAGGTTGCGAATATATTGCTTTTCTGGATCAGAAAAGAGAAGTAGAGAGGATACGAGGAATGTTCTTCAAGTTTTGATTTCTTTGACATAAAAGGCAACTCTAATCAAATGTCAAAACAAAATTAAGCTTCGTTTGTTAACGTAAACACAAAGTTTCAGTGATACACTTTGTAGCCCAAACGAATTTCTAAATTGAGAAATATTTGACAATTTCAATTAAGCCTGAAACACATGCGTAATAATCTTTTACAGTGGTTGACGAAAATCAATTAATTATTCGACTAACTAGCCCAATTCATATAGTACAGTATAAGTTTTTTATACGCGGGGTATATGTCCTGTAAATGTGCTACGAATACAGAAACTGTGTATTTAGAATGGTAATTTATATGGGATTTTAGTGGATACGATCCTAGATAACAAAATAAAAATAAATATCAAAAAAATCAATTTAATTGAAGTTATTGACCATATTGATTAAAAATTATCTTCAGGTTAGGTAATAGTTTGAGAAATTTTGAAATTTGAGTTCTTTTGGCAATGCAGGATATAGTTGTTTTCAGCATATTTATGGGTTCACTTTTCCACCTTTTCTTTTATGTTTAAAACACATTCAACTATGTCAAATGTCTTTAAGTATTCGATAATATTTATATTAGGATTACATCCCATATTATACAATATGATTTTGTAGGTTCGTCTAATGCAATAGAGCTCAAGGCTGGATTATTCATTGGTCCATAAGTTGAAGAAAAGACGTAGAGTTGGGTGGCAAACATATCACTTTTGTATATGGATGTATTGTTTCAAGTTTGCAATGATAACCTGGTGCAATGTCGAAAACTAGAACAGTTTTAAAGTCTAAATTCGTTGTTCAAAATAAGTTTCAAATTCTGAAACAAAACAATTCGAGAACCAGTTCTGAAAAAAAGTGCTTGTAACCTACGCTTTCTTATTAGCACGTCTAAATACTGAAAGGTCGTTCTTGTTTCAGTGTTTTTAGGGCAAGAGGATTTAACGATCTGTAAAACATCAGTGGTTCAATAACACAATCTCCAGATGCTTTAGGACATAGCAGCAGTGTAACTTTATCCTTTACTGCCTTTACAGACTTTTATCTTTTGGAAATGGATGTGGACAACATTTTTTCATTTGAAGTGGAACAATGGAGCTCCCAATCATAGGCTTGTTCAACAGGTGAGGACTCCTGGTGCGAGTTCAAGAAGGCCGAAGCCAAAAAACAACGGTATGACCACAGAAAACATTTTCATTTCTCAACCGCCATCATGTCCGAAATATAACTCATTTCTGAAAGTCTCTCCCAACCAGATCTTCTTTCCAAATGCCTCCATGGAAAGACGCAGAATGCCACTGAGAGCTTCAATAATATTCTAAGGAAGGTGCTGCCGAAAAGAGTTTTTGTGCAAATGCACACGCTTAGATTAGGAGCACACCAAGCGTACAGAACATTTCCCACGCTGAGCTTCTGCAATCGCGTAAGATTCATCCTGAAAAGCTAAAAAGACCTAAAACCAGAAGAAAGCTGACGGAAGACTTTGAAGTGGTTGTAGGCGGTCAACCTACGGGCCGGGAGGATTTTGAAGTGGAGGTCCATGACTTGGGTAACCATTCACACCCACAGAATTTTTTTATAAATATTATTATTAATACATGGAGATAAGAGTCAAGGCAACGCCTTTAAGAAGCAATCACAAAACAACTTAAATATTGCGTACTGAATACATAGTATATAAACATAAAAAAAATGATTGAAGAATTGTAAAATGATGAAAAAAAAAAGGAAAAAGTTGAATTTTCATGAGCAAACGAAACTTGTAGCGGGCAGCGAAGTAGCTTCATACCATTGCAAGTCGATCATGAACGTGTCTCATCTGCAGGCAATTCACATGCTGGTCATATTTATTCTTGAAGGTGTTCACAGAGTTGTCATTAACCACCTCGCATGAGAGATAATTTCAAGTCGAAAATATCCGATTGACAAGGAAGTGTTGACGCTTAATTGTTTTAAAATCTTCCTTGTACAACTTGAAACCATGTCCACGGTGTGGTCGGTGACAACTCAGCGGGAATGGAGGAGATAGATCCAAGTTGAATATCTCATGGAGTGCTCGATAAGTTTTTATAAGGTCACCTCTAATCTGGATTCGAACGAAGATAGCTTGAAAATTTTAAGTCTGTCAGAGTAGCATGGCCAAAGGGGATCCTAGTAAATCTTCTCTGTATAGCTCCCAGCAACTCCATATCCTTACGAAGGATTGGGGACTAGCCCTAGAAAGATTCAGAAGAACGAAAGACATTCTTGAAGCCCAAGATCGAATACTGTCAATATGGTTAGACCAAGGTAAATCATCAGAAATCGTCACTCCCAGGTCAACGTGCGTAGGTGGCAATGACTCTAACATCCAAGAAGTATTGCAAGGGAGGATTGATTTTGCCTAGATGTAAGATACAGCATTTTTCGAGATTGTGGTGTATCAGCCTATCAGAACAGCATTCAGAAATCGTATCCAGATCGCCTTAAATATCTCTGTTCAGAGGACAGCTCATATGTTGGTATCATCAGCAAACTGTGAACATGATGACGTCAAGAGAGAAGGAAGGTCGGCAATGTTCATGCCTAATATAGAGTAGATTGATAATATATTGATTCTGAAAATTCGATGTATGGTTAAAAAGTCATAACATTATCTCCACCAACAGTAACTCAATACCACTATAGTATCAGAGGATGAAGTTTCTAGTTCTTCCATGAATTCTGAGGTTGAGTCACATATATTTCTCATTCCTCATTAGCATAACGAAATCGGCAGATCGTGATGAAAATTTTACGATTATGTAAATTCTCTCAAAACATTGTTTCTAATGTTGCTAATGGGATTTGAATAATTATAATAAGGGTTGCTTTTTGCCCTCTCATTAAATCATGTTGAAATATTTGAAGCGTTAATATTGAAGCACGCAATTCTGCATTGAGTTGAAATTAAATTCGGACATTAAACCTCGACATATTCATATTCATTTATTCAGGTGAAACCCAAAGGGATTTGTTTTCGAAAGGAGAAAACTAGCAATTCATTTTGTGAAAGAAAACAGAGGGTTTGTTGCAGTAGGTATGAGGGTGGTTTAAAAGTATATGTGCTGTTGAAAGAAAACATATTTCTGTTCTTTTCCTGTGGGTGGTTTATTGAAGATGATGGCTCAATTGTAACACGTTGGCCTCCTCCATGTCGATTCTTTATAATCCCTGATTTTATTTACCGAGCCATCAATCTCGAATTGATACTCACCGATGCCCATTGTTTGTGCAACCTGTCTCTGTGTCGCCTCACACTCAAGCTTCCCAACTGTTCTGCTTATTTCATCAGCATTCAAATTATGCCTTTCTCTAGTTTTACAAGAGTACCTCACTGATGATGAAATTTTAGAGAGGCGAGTTTTAGTCTTGGGTGAACATTTCTGTTTGGTCTTTGGAAACTAGAGAGAATGTTCCCAAAATAGAGAATCGAATCCTATAATCTTCAGGGTAGCTCAGAAAGGATTTAATAAGTGAAATAGAATGGGTCAAATTTATGTTTATTAACACTACAATATAGAACAAAGGGAATTATTTTGTGCGAAAAAGAGAATAAACGAACATTAAGGGTAGAAATCTAAGAAAAGAATTTCGAACGAAACTATTCATTCTGTTCGAGGGCATAAGGAAAATCAAGCCTAATTTTTCAATGTCCAATGAGCACCAAAATTGGAATAATGAGAAATATTTTTTTTTCGTATGAGACCAGAATTGGTGTTCGATCAGATGACCACCGGATTCCAGTTTTAAGGGGTCGTGGAGGACAAGCCAGACTCCGAGCAGCAAGACAAATTCCGAAATACCAAGGGGGCAATGTGATGATTTGGGGTGGTATTATGCTGGGAAGAGCAGATTTGATCTCGTTTCCTGACAGTGTAACGGCTAGAAATTACGTGGACCTAGTGGTGGAGCCCATAGTGAGACTCTTGCGAGCAGCTCACGGTGAGAATTTTACTTTTATGCAAGATAATCCTCCTCCGCATATCAGCAATCTCGCCCGAAACTATCTTGAAACAGAGTGAATCGCTATTTTGGACTGGACAGTTTGATTTCCAGACCTAAAACCTATTGAACATTTATGGGATAATCTCAAAAAAAAATTAGATCACGCCAGGATAATCCAAAAACCCTACAACAGCTCATCCAAGCCGACACAGTTAATTTACAATGACTGCTCTTTTTGAATTCAAAGTCGTCATGTCACTGACATTAGCGTTGTCTTGTTTTGCCTTTTGATTGTTGCAATAGCTTCGGAGTGTGAAATGTTTTGTTGCAATTTAATCGAATCCGTTCTTAGGTCAATCTCATCATGTGAAACGTCTTCGTTCCATTTTTCAACCCCTTTCATTATGAATTCAGAAGGTTCGAGAGCATGTAATAAGTCAAGAGTACCTTTATCCACAGTTTCCAGTAAAGTAAAGGTAAGTCTTCATCATGTTCATTGTTTTTTTGTGAAATATTATACCAACACATAAGTACCTTCGGCCTTTTTAGTTGTATTCAGTATGTTAATGTACACTGTCAAAAAATTAGTGGAAATTGATTATTTAAATCTGCTTAAGACGACTGACAAAAGTTCTGTTGTTGCTAAGTTGGTACAACTGTTTTCTATGCTGACGAGAAGTCTGAACGCGATCTGTCATTTACTTTGTTTACAGTGCTCAATTTTGTCAGTTCTCACAAGTGTGTTTTGCGACTTTTACAATAGATAAAAATATCGAACAAAAAATTTGGTATTGCAAATATAATTTCGTTTCTCGAATCGCTGAAAAAGTTACAGATCCATCGTTGATGTACAAACATGAGTGACGTAGGCGAGCATATCTCCTCTCGATCTTTGCCTGCGAGAACCATACTGACGATCGTCAATAATTTCCTGAAAGTCAAGATATTTGATAAGTTCATCATTTATGACTCTCACTTTGGACATAATGAAAAGAAGTGCAACAGGGCGGTAGTTTTGGTACTTCTTTCAGCTGATCGGAAAAATCTGGCTTCCATGAGAAATCTGAAACAGACGGTTAAGAATGGGTGCCAGTTCGGGAGCACACTTTCTCAGGAGGATTGGCGGTATTTCGTCTAGACGAACTGCCATCTTGCAGTTCAGCTGCTCGAGAGCCCGTCTCACAGTGCGGACTCTGAACTTGATTTCTATCATGGAAGAATTTGTAGGTGGAATGTTCGGTGGTATTGCGTTAGATGAATCCAGCACAGAATTCTTTGAGAACAAGAGAGCAAAGAGATGGGCTTTCTCTTTCGGAGATAATGCTATACTTCAATCTTCTCTAACAAGAGGCGGAAACGCAGATTTGCAGAAATTGGAACTGATGGTCTTCGCCATAGACCAGAATTGTCTAGTCCCGCTTGCCTGTTTGAGGAGTTTATTAGTTACCCCTTCGTTGAAATTGACCTTTGCTGTTGCATTTGTCAGCTTGTTCTTGTTTTCTCTGTTGGATTCATCTTCTATGACTTGAAAGTTCTGCTCTGCAGAGGCTCTTCCGCAGTTTTTGTTGAACCATGGCTTTTGTGCTGTTGCCTTTTCATGGAATGAGGGATGTAGAGATCCATTCCTGCATGAATGATTTGTGCAACAGATTCAGTGCTCACATTGATGTCAGGATCTGAAAGGCCAACACCACTGAATGAGAAGCACGAAAGGAATTCACACAGCTCATTCCAATTAGCACGGTTATAGTTCCAAATGCTTCTAGGTGGGTTAGGTTCTTGTTTTAGCGGCAGCACAATAGTTCCAGTAGCAGGTATAAGGTTGTGGTCAGAGTTGTCTAGCGGTGCTGAGACCTCCACTCCAAAATAATCTGGATCTGAAATCAAAAAGGGATCCAAGGTGTTCGGAAAGTTGGTTGGGTGATCAGGTAGCTGTGTTAGATTATGGCTGATTGCGAAAGTTTCAGCCTGTCTTTCCGCTTCATCTATTTTATTGGAGTGGCGGAGCCAGTTGGCGTTGAAGTCATCCAGTACAATAATCTCAGCTGCCGGATGATGTGTCTGAATCCAATCCACCTTATCACCTAGATACTGAAACAGTCTAGCAAAGAGAATATCGTTTGGCGAGCGATAAAACATTGTTTTATCCTGCAAACAGATTTTAAACCACGCAAGGTCGAAAGCGTCGTTCTCCATCGTGTCCTCTCTCTGGCATGCAACATCTGATCTGGCGAAAACACAGAGGCCCTCTTCAAACCTAAATCTCGTATGTAACTCATACCCATACCAAACGTAAATACGTTGTGTTGATTGTTTGGCTTACTTGGGTTTCGGTTAGGGCAAGCACATGGGGTTGGGCGTTTTGTAGATGCTGGTGGACTGCATCAACATTCACGTTGTTTTGCCCCAGTCATGTGATATTGCAGAACCCTATCATGAGTTTGCATTCTTTTCTAGAACGTGAATGAATTAGTGAATTCGTTGGAGGACTGCTCGACTTACTAGCATCATGATCCCCTCGAAGCAGACCCCTCGGAGATCCGAATGCGAGACTATTCTTCTCCGGATGATTTTGTCCCAGAAAAGCTCATCATACTTCGTTACCAATCCTTCTCACCCTATAAACCGGAGAATCGGCCAGATCCCGGAACTAAGTCACACAGGAAAACAATTTACAGGATCTTTAGCTGGATGTGGTGGTATCACACCAGGCGAAGAGTGTGAGGCCGCCTGCCACCTTGTATATAGTAGATTTGGTAACCTCGAACCCATTTCTGATAAAGTAGTAATACTCACACCTTTTCTGAGCTCGTCTATAATTAAATATTCCCCATCAAAAGTCAAAGACTTTTCTTGTTGTTCAGTCATTGTTTTATCAAGGTAATCAATCCAAAAATACTTAGAACATCTGTCTATGATCTCCAACAAACACTAAATCAAGATATATGCATTGGATCGAGTTACATGTCTCGTCTCATCCCCGTTATACTGCAGCTGTGAACAAGTTAATTCCTATTCATATAAAGGTACCAATTGCTGACACTACAGAGCGCCTTTCATAGTTACGCAAGTTCACATTCACGCGTATATATTGTAGCAACATGGAATGTATATAAATTTGAGTTTAACATAGGCACTCGTATATGTCTGCCTTCTTAGATTAAGCGTTCACGAACTAATTGATTAATACGCAGGAGCCGTCGAATTATCGAAATTCTATAGCGACATCTATGGAAGTTGCCAGATTGGTATTTGTTATTACAAAATGAAGAAAGAAGAGGTCTTTTGAGTCCCGAAAGAAAATGTAAACGATTTATTCCTGTCATATAGACAACATCTAACATTGTTCGAAGTTTCAAATGTCCAGTTTAAATAAACTGCAACACTTTCCTGAAAAACAACTTATTTCAACATCACGTATTCATTTCCAGAGGTCCCATTAAATTATTAACAACTATGACGCAACCAGTGTGAATTTCAACCTCTTTTAATATTCTGATTCGAATCTAATAAACCTTGTTGCCTCATCAAAATTTTCGCAGCACCCCTAAAACTTGTTATGATAACAACAATACGTGTATAAATCACCTGATATAATTTAATGAATCTATGAATTTTAAGTAATATGTAAAACGGTTGATTAATGTTAGAGTTTAATAGGTGACCTGTGCGGAGGTAGGCTGCAAGGGAATTTCGAGCAGAAACTTAAACGTTCATTTACGTGAATGGCTTTTTGAGTTTCACCTTTAATTTCTGGTGGGGCAACATTTACTCATTACTTCATTAGACCATCGTTTCATCCTACTAATGTTATAAATGTGAAAGTAACTATTTGTTAGTTTTCAGAGCTAAACCGCTAAGCAAAGTTTAATCAAGACAAGAATGCAGATATCACGAATCCAAGTCCGGAAAACTTTTGGCGCTCTCGTTCATCACAATCTGGAAATCGCGTTCGATAATGTCGAAATTTTCGGGTCCTATTTCTATTTGAATTAAAATAGTCTTGTATCTTGCCTGTACTGACTTGAAACTTGATTTTTCAGAGAAAAAGACTCAATATCAAAGAATAACAATATTGAGTGGGTAAGTTTGTAGTCAATCATAATTTTCGTTGATTAAAAGTGACATTCATTACAAATCTACTCTGAATATTTCGACATATGTAGTAGCATACTACTTCTGCCTCTCTTTTCTTCATTTGATTTTTTCTTTACTTGCTTAGCTTCGATTTGTTCCAATGGGGTTTCTTGTAGATGATTTGGGTACTGGATTTACAATAATGTTCTCTATGTCAAAGTTGTGAAGATTGTGTTATATTTATAGTTTATTGTTGTATACAAAAAACCACAGTAAGAATCTTTTTGATCCCTCTAAAGGGAGGGTCATATCCAACATAGTTGAATATGAGACAGAGAATAGTCGACGCCTTTCAGCCAGTTAATCCTCAAATGTTATTGAGAGTTCAACGGTCTTTCCTCACGAGGATTGTGCTGTGTCTACGAAGAAACGGGCAACATTTCAACACCTTGAAGATCATCTCACCAAAAACCAATCTATTACGTATTTCATACACGACTACCTTAAAATATCTTCTTTTCTCTGATCAAGAATGATATGTACTACTAAACTCTTCTTTCGCAACCTCTGATTTTATTATTTTAATTTATTTCATTTTATTTCGAAAATGGTCGTAGATAAAGATAAACTTACTTCTGCAAAAAGATGGCTCAATTTTTTATGCGTTGACACGAATAATAAAATACAGGATGTTCCATTTAAGGAAAGAAATAATATTTTTAAAATTACAATATTCAATAATTTTTTTGAGTCGCTCCTGTATAAAATGAGAATAATCTATTTCAATTCATCAATGAAGCTATCCGTGGGCAATAAGAAAACGAAAAGAAAAAGTATTCATCCTCTCTGGCCGAAGGAGCATGAGATGATGTGAGCCTATTTTCATGAATTTTTATGGAAATAAAATAATGTGACGAAATTACTCACCAAAAAACTTATTACTTAAACACATTATAGCAGAGTTTAGGACGCTCAGAAATCTTCAACAAAAAAGCGGTCTTCCAATCTGAAAAAAACCTCCCAAGATTCTTTAATAGAAAATTGGGACACAGTGTTCACTTCAAAATAATTTTCTGAAGTAGATTTTCACTTCTTAAATACAATATCGTTCAAACAAAAATGAAATTTTCAAGAGTGTACGAGCTACAGAATGCAGAAATACAGAAATGCAATAAATTGTTTCTGAAACCCAATTGTGTTCGTGCAATTATAATATTTCATAAGTAATATTTTGCTTTTCATCTGAATTTGAGTTGAATACATATAGAATAAACTTTTTGTTGATTAATTTTGTTTTTCTCCATAAAAACAGTTGAATATACGAAACCTGAAATTATATACCGGGTGCGATCTTATACAGAATGAGTGCGACCAGTGATAGGTATAAATATTAGACAACCCGGCCTCCTATAAACATGCATTTAGAGCAAAGTAAGAATCAGCAATAAAATTTTGGTGTTATGATTGGTCGTACGCTTCTCTATCTTCTCATACCCCTCACCTTATCACCTTATCTAACCCAAAGTTCGAGAGAAATTAGCTTCGTTCCAAGTCTGCACTGTTTCAATCGTACCAATCTACCCTACTCGCCTTGACAACTGGTGAATTTTGACTGGTAATCATCTTGTATAACGAATAACAAATATTTGTAAGAAAACAATCAATTCATCACGATTAACTCAAGTATTGCGTACTTTAAACAACGTCATTACTTCATGGATACACCTGGTACTTCTTATGAACGCAAATGACCCCACACATTCCGTTCAAATCGTGAGTTTTCTGTAAAGCTTATAAAGGACTGAAGTTTCATTAATTCCTAGTAATCTAGTTTTCCAACTGCATCTTCGAAAGTTGTATACATATAATTAAAATGAAACAAGTTTTTGTAACTGTTTAAAACCCCACGGATTTTACTCACCAAGTTACGTCGCTACTGTGAGTGTAATGATTCCCCATCAATAATAATCATCAGTAATATCATGATTACCAGATCTGACGTATCACTTGTTCTCCTAGCTTTATTCGTGAATGCTAAGATTTATGATAAGTGCGAATTAGCAAGAGAATTGAAATATGTGCATGACATTGACGTGGAAGAGATACCTGTATGGGTGTGTATAGCCAAACACGAATCTGGGTTCAATACGTCTATTGTTAATAAAGAAAGTGGAGATCATGGGTTGTTTCAAATAAGTGATCTTTATTGGTGCAGTGTGAACCATCAGGGCCAAGCGTGTTACGCATCTTGTTCATCGTTTGAAGACGACGATATAACTGATGATGTTCAGTGTATTAGAAGAATATACAACGAACACAAGAGGTTGAGTGGAAATGGATATAATGCATGGGTTGTATATCCGTTATTCTGCAAAAATAACATCGAGAGTTACGTCGAAGGTTGTTTCAATACTACAGATTCAACTACAAGCAAACCAGTGACATCAACTCTAGAAAATGAAGATGAGTATGAATTTCCTCCACTTCCAGTTTTTCCTAAGCACAATGAAGTTTCTTTGTTACCTCCTAGTTCAACAATAAGTGTAATCAAAGTGTTCTCTTCGACATCAGGAACTGTTAGTTCTTTAAAAACCACAACTGTTAAACCAATATCTTATTCTTCAAGGCAATCTACACAGATATTTAAGAATATCAAGGTAACAACAAATCCATTTTCAACGTCATCCAATCATCCACAATTCGAGATGTATAAGAGTAAAAATATCGAAAATCAAAAATTATTTCTCAAAGACAACAATATAAAAGAAAAATTTTCTTTTTCCAGTAGTGCCAAATTGGGTCATCTAAATCTTGGTTATCATGATCCTTTTTTTAAAACGACACATTCTATTATTTTTCCTTCAAGTCAAGCAACAACTGAAAGAAACAAAATTAATAGAATAGGTAGTCATTTTTTTCCTTCGAAAGAATCGAACACACAACATTTTGTGAATCAACAATCTGTTCAGAAGAACATAAATACTAATTCTTTCATCAAAACAGAGGTTTCTTCTACATCTGCACCGGTTCAAGAAAATTTATTCACACATTCTATAAGACTCAATTATTTTTTTAAAGAAGGTACAACCAGTCCAAGTATTTCTTCTTCAATCATGCCACAATTTTAAATGAACAAAAACATAGATCATAAGGATAATTTCTTTCTGGAGTCTACCACTTTTAAACATATGTTATCTTCTACCAGTCAACCCTCATTTCAGATTAACAAAAATGGTGAACCAGATCATAACCCTTTCTTCAAACAGAGCTCTTCAAACCATCCTTTCTTGAAACAACTACAACTTCACTCCAGTAATAATCATAATACCGATGAAACTACATAAAATTTCGGTTCTTCAACAAAAACCACAGTTTCATTCAAACAAAAATATAGATTATAAAAATCATTCTATCTGGATTCAACCACTATGGCTCCTTCTTACAGTTAACCTCCATTTAAGATCAACAAAAATGGTAGGCCATATGATTACCTTTCATTCAACGATGGTATTCTTTCTTAAAATAACCTAAAATTCGCTCCAGTAATATTCGTAATTCTTATAACTCCATGAAAATTCTTTGTTACCAACGAGTTCAGTAATGAGTATATTAGAACATTTTTCACAAAGGTAACAGCAAATTCATTCTTTAAGTCATCCAACCATCCACATTTTCTGATATACAACAGTAGAAATATCCAAAACCAAAATGCTCATCTCTGAAACAACCATTGTAAACGAAAAATCCAGACAGCATTTTTGTTTCTGACTTACTCGCCACTTAAATAATTCATTATTAAATTATTGGAAAAAAGTCAGGAAAACAATACTTGATATTCAGTTCCAAAATGAGAAATAAGAAAACGGAGGAAATTCAACTTTATATCATAACTGTCAAAGCGAAATATATCTCAAGTAATAATTCAGAAATTGTGTAATTGGCCAGGTTGGCTACCTCATTTTCTTCAGAAAGTAGTCCTCAAACGAAAACATTGATCTCTTATTATTATTGAAATAGCCTCAGCAAACATAATTTACCCAGTCTGAATACCAATTTCAATTTTTAAACTTGCAGAATTCCCTATTTGTGTTCAGCAGTTTATTTACTTTTCAGAAGATATACCAATGCAGTCTTATTTAGCTTTCACCAATTTCATCAGTAATAAACCAACTTCTTAAAGAACAGATACAAACACTCTTGTTTTTTCAAAGTAACCTTGATTTGAATGAATCCATAATTGTTTTCTTCAAGATACCCTCCGATTCAGATAAGCAAGTAGTTAAGTTAACGCAAGAATCTAAGTAATATTTTTTATAGTTCTAGTAGTTAATCATCTTCAATTAAATATAAGGATTATTTCGAATGGTGAGTCTGATATAACGAAACCTCCATGTAAAAATTTGAATTAATGAATATAAAACGAATTGAACTTCAAAAGGAAGGTCTTGAATTCTGATCAGAAACTTATTTGAAATGAAAAGTTTCATTACAAGAGTTTACTTGGGTAATTCCAAATCTATATTAAATTCATATTAATTCTAATATTACGTCGTATTTTGCTTCATGAAATCTTCTTAGGTAGTTAATCGATTAAAACTGGTAATAAAATGATAAAACATTCATATTTCAAGAAATCATCGATTTTATAACTTTTTATTACTTGATATATGATGTATTTGCTGTTGCCTTGATATTAATATCTGTAAAAATTTGTACTTTGCTTTAATATATTAAAAATTGTATTGCTCGTACCAGAAATGTTCAAAATATCTTCCTTCAATCTTCATTATTTATAATTATTTTTATTTATTTGTTAGGAATTATTTTATTGGAGATATTCTTAAGTTAAGTATATAAATAATATTTTAATTTGTAATGAGTGAATGTTAGCTATTTGAATAAGTTGATGAGATTATGTTGATAAATTTGAAGAAAATTGTGTGAACATAAAATATTTTTCACCGAAATAACTGTTACAATTTCCTGAGAACATATACAGTAGTATCAAAATAGCTGGTACGATTATGCCTTTCCTTTTTTCCAGCTTCGGCTAAAATTCATTCGCATTTTTTAAGGCACTGTCAAACATCCCGAAATTTCAGAAATTTTGAGTAGTAATATCCCAGGGTAGACTAAATAAACTTCATGAAAATTTGGCAACAGAGGTTTGAATTTTATCAGTAAAGACCGGATTGTATGCAAAGTTCATATTTGTGCATAATTAAAAATTATATGCATTTTCTAGTATTTCTGCATAAAATTCTGATTATCAGCATATCGAGCAGATTATTGTTATTTTGCTCACACTCAGAGATTGACAGGGGAGTTTCTTACTTGGCCTAAAGTTATTAGCAAGTAAAGACCAAGAACCGTTCCTCTTTGTATCAAGTTCCTACCTAGCCGAGCATAATGGAACCTTTAGAGGAAAGTAATGCAATTAAGTAATTTTGTATCTATTTATTCTCAATTCTATCAATACCTTAAAAGGTTGGTTACCATTTTTTTCTTGATTATAATACCTAGTTTTGAAATTCCAGATGTCTCTGTCACCGAATATATCTAACGCCAAATAATACCATTATTATTTATGGGGAGTATTAAGGTCACTGCATATTTCAGAAATTCCCAATACAGTAAAAGTAACATAACCAAAAGATTTCTAGATGTCCCAATATACTTATACTACCTGTTCCTCCTAATGCAGTGCCGATCGTACCTTTGAGGCAATGCATCATAAGGCAGCTCCGGAAAACAACGCACCAACCCCACTTCTACTCCAGCTTCCAGTTTCGGCGAGCTATATTAAATTTTTCAAAACGAGTTAGATGACATAGTATGTGTTTTGGGGTTATCAAAGCAATAGTCAGAACTTCTTGGTTACCATCTTAAGGAATGGAACTTATTAACCAATGAAACGAAAATTACGAATTTCAGAAAAAACATGCTTGGTTTTCGGCATTGTACAATTCGTTGTGTTCTGATATTGTTCGTTCAATGCCCCAACTTGATATGGAGCATTCCCCCTCTGAGTGGTGTTTATTCATACATTCGTCTAAATACAGTTTACTTCTGGCTCTTGAAAAGAGAAGATTTGAACACTCATAAAAGACAAAAATATAATTCAGTTAGTATTTTTAAGTCAATATTTTTAATGTTAACAGTAAATGAAGTCGATATATATTGTTGAGAAAACTTACTTTTTCTCTTAGGCTATGATAAGTGAATATTTCTGATACTTCACATTGAAAGGAATATCATGATTCAAAACCCAGGTAATATTATTTTGAAGCCAAATAATATTCGGAAAGAATAAAAACTGAGTTGCCGACATCAGATATTCAAATCAATGAAGACCTTGTTGAAGAGAACAGAGCTCATTCTTCGAATCTCAAATACATAAAATGCATTCGAATGTAAAAGTTAAAATGAAATCTTCAAACGATACCCGAATACCGCGTTCCGAAAATTGAATTTTATTTATCTGAAGAACCGATCTTGAGTTACGGAATACTTATGAGACGTCTTCGACGGAAATTAATATTGCATCCCTAAATTTTTTCATGAATGTTCGAGGATTTAGTGGACTTTTGCGAGGGGTTGACAAAATCATTTGTTTGTGAGGGAATATTTCTATTAATTCAGTGTTAGGGAGTTTTACTTCCCCATCATTTGAATATCATCTCATCAAAGATAATAATTCATGTAGAACGATTTTATACTACGAAATATCGCTTAATATACAGGGTGTTACATAGTAGTATGTCACAACTTTAGGGCGTAAAACTACGTGCAATTTTAAGAAAAAGGATTATATAAATATAAAGGTCCGCAAAAGCTTCGTTACGGAGCTACAGGGTGTTAAAATTTCAGGAAAAAAACTGGTTTTTCTTCAAAACTCCTGTAGTTTTTGAGATATTCAGCCTAAATTTGAAATGCAAGCTATTTTTCACAGTCTACATAATGATTAAGACTCCCTGAATTTTAATAGGAATCTACAAGGTGTTTTCTTTTCTGGAGCCATGTCTTCAAACTCTTCTGCAGTACTCTACTAATCAGCGTTCAATCAATTTTCGTCATCGTCGTTCAATTTCGAAACTTTAATTAATAATTATTAAACGATTGTATAAATTCACTAAATTGAAAGCACTTCCAATTTACTCACAACTACAAAAAAAAATGATTAGTAGGCTCTGAGTTTTCTCATTTATTTATTTATTTTGACAGTTGCTTAAGATGAACCAGTGTATGCTCGAATTGTTTATTAAATTAGCGATTAGTTTCAAGACTTCTGAAGTTATTGCTGTAAGAAAAATGGCTAATTTTACGAACGCCGAATTGGCTGATGCCCATTACATGTACGGTTTGGCTGACGGAAACACAACAGAAGCTAGACGATTATATCAGGTGCGCTTTCCTAATCGAGTAACACCAGACAGGCCAACAATTTCAAATATCCACAGAAGGTTGAGGGAAACTGGTACTCTTACTGCAAATAATCATTTAGAAGTTGCAACTCAAACAATGAGAACTCCAGATATTGAGGAAGCAGTTTCGAATTGTATTAATACAAGAAAAATTGGAAATCAGTTGAATATTTCACATGTTCTAGTTTGGAGGATTCTGCACGACTCTTTATCGTACCCGTTTCATATTCAACGAGTTCAAACTCTATTCCTCAAGATTTTCCTTCAAGACCGAATTTCTGCCGATGGTTTTTTTTTGCCTAACAGACTAAATGGTTTCGCTTATCGGCAATTTCTTGAGGAGGAGTTACCTTTATTGCTCGAGGATGTGCCATTTTTGGTAAGAAATATAATGTGGTTCATGCATGACGGGGCACCAGGACATTTTAGTGAATAAGCTAGGGAATTCTTGAATAAAACATTCAACAACCGATGGATAGGTCAGGGTGGGGCAAAACCATGGCCTCCTAGGTCCCCAGACTTCAATAGTTTAGACTTTTTTATTATGGGGATATCTCAAAAGTTTGGTTTATACCACTCCAGTGAATACTGTAGAAGAATTGAGAAACCGAATAATATCCTCTTGTGCCACGATAAGAAATACCCCAGGAATATTTCAAAGAGTGCGTGATAATATGCGAAGGACAGAGGCCTGTATTCTTGCAGGTGAAGGACACTTCCAGCAATTTATTTAGTTTTTAATTGTTTATTTTTTAGTTTTTATCGAATAAGTATAAGTTGAGTCTCAGAAGACGAACTATCAAAATAAGAGCAAATTTTGGGCATACGTATCGAGTATTTCTATTATATTCCTTCATTTAGCGAATGACATACAATTCAAATTCAATAATTTTTACTCGAAAACGGTAACGGACACGAAAAAATTACAAGTGTCAGAAAAATTTTTAAATTGAACGAAGATGACGGAAATTGAATGTACGTTGATCAGTAGGTACTGCAAAAAATTTCGAAGTTTGAAAGGAGACATGGCCTCGGAAAAGAAAACACCTTGTGCATTTCAAATCAAATTTAGGACGTGTAATGATGGAGGCTGCAAAAAATAGCTTGCATTCCAAATTTGGGCTGCATATCTCAGAAACTGCAGGAGTTTTGAAGAAAAACCAATTTTTTCCGGAAATTTCAACGCCCTGTAGCTCCGTAACGAAGGTTTTGCAGACCTTTGTTTAAATAAACTTTCTTTCTTGGAATTGCACGTAGATTCACCCCCAAGTTGTGACATACTATTATGTAACACCCTGTATAGACTGAAAAATTATGGTCTCATGCAAATAATTCGACAGTCTTCTAATCTTACTAAAGACCTCGAACAGGTCAAATTCGCATTTTTGATCACTTTCGATAACATTCTTTCTCTCTACCCGTAAAAAATAAGACATCATCGACAGATTGTTAGTTCTGACGTGTATGACATTATTGGGGAGTTTTCGGTTCACTCTGAATGTTCCAGAATTTTTGCGCGGCTGTCTATCTGCATTATTGTGAATGACCACGACAGATAGTCATTGTCATTTACAGTCATATACCGTGACTTCATTCAGCTCTTTTCTTTATTCTCAACTCTTGGTTGGAGGTGATGCCAGGCATTGCCACATCAATGACTGCTCAAGATGATATTATGTGTGTGCTCTTTCGCTTCTTGAAGAGGGTCGAATTGTAAGTTATCGAAAAGATGTCCCATGGAAGCTAGTTGAATGAATTTTCATAGAGAGAAGTACATGACGTTGCAAGTCGGACCATTCGTTTATGAGAGTTCTCGGCGGGCATAGTTTTTTTCGGATGCTCGAGAGCATTTTCAATGATAGTACCTTTTTTTTCTGAAAGTTACTCGCGTAAGGAAGCAAATCCTTTTATGTCTTGACGACACCGCGAGTACCTGAAAAGGATAGACAGGATATAGCCATGAGGAAATACGTTACATGGACGGGAGTTCCAGAGTTCTGCCTTTTTATGAGAAAAGGAATTCTGATATAGAGACAATTAAGGTGTCTTTTTTTCAACCACGAATGGGTGCTTGGCAAGACTTTGCCTCGTTTGCCTTAAAATAGAAACAAGCGGTGGAACAAGCGTGGAAAGCTCCTCAGAGCATCTTCCATGAAAGTACCTTTTGAAAAGAAAAAGCTCACCAACTTTTCTTCGATGTTCCAATAGTGGAATGGAATCTGTGAGTGCATTGTCTCCGATTAACCGAATTGCTCTCTTTTGGATGAAGTCCAGGAGTTTCAAGCTGTGCTTAGGAGCATATATGGGCGACATACTCTAAAACAGGACAAGTTTGAGATTTCTAGAAAGTGAGCAATTGGTTCGAAGTGAAATATCTCTTTGCGCGATGAAGAAATTCCAGTTTTTTTGACGCTGACCTTGCAATATTCACAACAAGTCTACGCCATGATAGATTGTCGCCGAAAGTTACTCCAGGCATTGTTATAGAGGAAGTAAGTGAGATGGTTTCATTCGCCATCGTTATATCTGGGACAGTGCTATTCATCTTCCTAGAGAATTAACAGGCTTGAGTTTTACTAGCATTGAACTCTATCAGGTTAGCAGATCCCCAATCAAGAACTGATTTCAAGGTGCTTTTTACTTTGGTGGACTGCTGGATTCGTATTTCGTTCATGTCTTGTGTTTTACCGAGCAAGAAAATGTATGAAGTGTACTGTTCCTGTGTAAAAAACGGAAGATCAGTAACCTGTCCTCTTTAGCATGAGGCTAAAGACTGCAGAAGATCTCATGGTGGTCAATAGGGTCTACCCTGTACTCTGGACACCATCCAATAGATGTTATGAATGTTTGGGTGCCTAGACCCAATCAACAAACCCAAATATTTTGTTTTCGGTGGAGTTGGAAAAATTATTGATCTGTGTCTGGAAAAGAGTTAGTGAGAGTATGAAGCCCTGGGATAGTCCAGTATAAACCTGGAAAGATCCACTCGTTACACCTTCATTTACCACCTGAATGGAGCTACTGAACGGAAAGGTACTTATTACCAAGGTACTAATTACCATGCCACTCATCGAAAAGTCCATATACGGTTAGGTTATTCATCAACTCTGAGTGCCAAATCATTTCAAAGAGCTTTGACATATCAAGAGCAATGCCACCACAAATGCGTAACGTATGCAAAGAGGTCACCAGTTGATCGTTGTCTATGGAAACAGTAGCTCGAGCTTTTATGGGCTCATCGATTATCACTCCCTTCATGACTTTTGACATGCAATTAAAACCACCCGTTATATTGGACGCACTTTTTTTTCCCCAGTTCTGAGCTGTGTTTTTAACTGTGGCTGCTTTGTAATAGTTTTTGTGAACGAAGACTTCTGTGATGTTGTTTAAATCAGCTATATTGTCAAGAATTCTGGTCGGCTTTTCGACAAATTGAAGTTTTCCGCTTACCTTCCTGCTTTGTCGATCCTATTTGAGTGTTGGAGATAGTTGATGTTGTGAACGATGCAGTCTCCCATTACAATAATTTCGGATGACGGATGCTGTATTTGGATCGTGTTTATTTTGTCACCTAGATACTGAAACAATCTAAGTTGGTTTTTATCGTTAAGAGATCGATAAAGACAAAATGAAAAGATGATTTCGCTATATAAACAGACTTCTTACCTTGCCAGGTCAAGATCATCATTCTCCATTATATCACAACTCTGGATTGTGACATCCGTTCTGGCAAAAACATAAAGCCCTTCCTCAAATCGAAACCTTGAGTGGAACTCATAGCTGTTGAAACATAGGTAGATGGTGTTACTAACGAGAAAACTAATGTTTTCATACGCAATCTAACGAAGTTTTTTTGCATTGAGATTTTTGAAATCTCTTGATATATATCCTGCCGTTCTTCTAGGATAATGTTACGCATGGCATTCACATTTGCTCGAGTCACCACTGTTTCTGGTAGATCCGCCACTGGATCGTCGCTAAGCCTATTCCTTTTGTATTTAAATTCCCCATACTAACGAGGAACTCTTGCTTCAATTTTGAAAATAAAAACGAAACTTGTCGAGACATCATTGTTCAGTTGATTGTCTTTGAAAATTGTGAGAAATAATTTTGCGGAAATGCTTACGGTTCAATTCCATTTTTTAACTAACAGGTCAATTTTGACAGTTTTTGTGCCTAGAACACAGCACGCATAGGTCTGAAAATTTGACGTTATATCAAAAATCATAGCGATTCCTTTTGAGTACTGACAGTTGATTAAAAGTGTCCCAGCGTGCATAACATGAAAGACTCCCTCGTATCTGATTTGGAAACCTAGAGCAAATGTTGGAGAGTTGCGATCGATTAAATTCGGTCAGCAACGATTTAACTCTTCTGGCATTAAGCCCTTATATATTTCCATTAATCCTAAAATTCAGTTGCAGTAATGTGGAATAGAATCTCCGGAAATTCAAGGATTGTCGAGGGTAGAAACTTGTTGTTTGACTTTGAAAGATCTAAGATATCCAGACCGAAGAGCTGCCTTTATATGGAGCTGTTACGCTCAATGCAAGTGTGAAATCCTAGATGTTTGAATTTGTCAATTGTATCCTTTGTATTGAATGAGACGAGTCGTTTGAAATTGAGTATGAACTGAAGCTGCCTAGGCATGTAACTTCATTTCTTTATTGGAGTAAACATGAAACTTAATAAAAAATATACAAGCAAAAATACGAGAGTATCAGAGGCCCGGAAAACTATAAAAAATTTAAGGAAGGAAGGGAAGCAGTCAAATCAGATTTCATTGATAACCTCAGACGAATGGAAAAGCTTCTAGGCAAAACTGTTCAAAGAAGACAGGAAAAAATATGAAAGAATTAATTTTGATTTGAATGAAGCTAGTGAAAGATATGTGGAGGATGTAACAGTAGCAGAAATAAGAGGGATTTCAGCTGAAATGAAGAACATCAAAGCGGTGGGGCCTGGAAACATTCCGGTCGAGCTAGTTAAGAATGAACCTGACATCCTACTTGAGATCCTTGCAATTATTTTCAACAAATATATGATACGGGAGATGATATTTCACAAGTAATAAAAAACAACAAACAAGTACTGTGTTTTAAGGATTTTTACTTAATAATTCGTAACGCGTTTCACTACACCGTAGCTTCTTCAGACGAATGAATGTACAGAAAATAAGAATGAGAATATAAATATAAATGTTCTTGAGTAAGTAAAAGCTTATTGGGTTGCTTCTCCTTAAGTGGTTATTTATGACAGGTTTATCCAATGAAATTAAGGAATAGATTGCTCCTCGAAGAGATTCAATAGAGGTGAAGGACTTAAATCGACTTGTTCATTGATGAGTCTACCTGAGTGTTTGTATTTATTGATTTCTAAAGTTTCCCAAAGATCTACCTTCCAATATCTATTATCTGTTTGCAAAATTTCAAACTGTGGGTCGAAAGAGTGATTATTTTCTAAGAGATGATTCGCGTAATTTGAATCTGATTTTTATTTGAAAAACTGCGTCTATGTGTTCTACCAATGTAGAAATTATGACAGTCATTGCAATTCAATCTATAAACACCTGATTTATTGTTTTTACCTGGTTTGGTTTTATTATTTTTATATATTTGCCTAAATTATTATTAGTTTGGAAAGCTATGTTGAAATTATTGCTACTCAAGAATGATTTCAGTTTCTCACTTGTAATGCCAACGTAGGTTAAGGTGTTGAATTTTTGTTTCAATTTATCGACAGGGTAGACTTCATTCAATGCGATTCTACTTTGTTTTTATTTAAAATATTATTTATTAGTTTGGGATTGTAACCACTATTTTCGGCTATTTGTTTAATCAAATTTAATTCTTTGTTGAAATTTTCTGGTGATAACGGGATGTTAATAAATCAATGAATAAAACTATTGAATGCTGACATTTTATGTTGATACGGATGACACGACGAGTTATGTATTATAATATCTGTATGTGACGGCTTATGGTAAATTGCGAAAACATATTTTCCATTTTCATTCGAAATTGTTACGTCTAAGAAATTCATCGAATTATTGCTTTTTATTTCGGTTGTGAATCCAATTTTTGGATGTAATGAATTTATATGATTTTCGAAAATTTTAACTGTCTATCTGTTCCTGTGAAGCAAATAATGATATCGTCTACATAGCGATACCAGTATAAACAATATTTATTGAGTGGATGATTATGAATTGATTTCTTTAAATTATTTATATAATTCTGCTAACGAAGCACTTAACGGATTTCCCATAATCAAGCCGTCTTCAATAGTTTTATGACAATTTCTATGAGTACCATTTTCATTTCAGCTCCTCTAAAGCATTCCTTAGTGATGGTGCATTACTGGAAAAATAATTTGAATAATGAGTCAAAGCCAAATGATGATTTAAAACTTTTATGACGGAGGGTCCTGAAGAGTGTTTTAATTGCGACTAATCATTGAAAACTACCAGGTTGGTAGATTGACATTGCGCCATGTCACACTGCAATCTTAACGATTCTGTATTTCCTCAGCCTTCTTATTCAGCGGACTTGAGTCGAGAACTCAAGAATTAAAACATCACCTCGAACGATACTTGAAAACATCCAAAACGCTGAAACCTATTAGCTGAAGGCTATTCCTGTTCGAGCAAAGCTTTGATGATTGGAAAGACCGTCTTGGGCACTGTGTGGCTCCTAAAGGAAACTATTTTGAAGGAGATGATAGCGTATTGCAATTTTATCTAAAAAGGAATGGAATAAATCAGTTTCAATACTTCATTTATACACCTCGTATTTCTTTTGTTTCTCAATGAAGGAATGTACTCCATTGTTTGGTTCTGAATTTTCGGAAGTCAGGCAAACTGTAAAATCCAAATCTTCTTGCAAAATTTCTGGTGTTGAATTGATGACGTTTTTTTATGACACCATAGGGAAAATTCAACAGGAATGAGTCCAGAAGTGGTCTTCAGTGTTTTTGATGTGTAACAATGCCAAAGGTTCTAGTCCCCAACTTAGTACATGATAAATCATTACAAACAACTTTTGAAATTGTACATGACAAAAATTTGATTGAATTATCTTCAAAGTAGCAAACTTCCTTGGTTACGAGATTTGTAGAAAAAGTGATGTGTTTGGCAACGTTGCTTTGGATCCGGCAACGCGTGAGACAAGAGACTTCGAGCATCTTCAGGTACACTCAAATCAAGTACAGAGTCAGCACTTTGAGACGGGCTCTCGAGCAGCTGAACTGCAAGAAGGCAGATGGTCTAGACGAAATACCACCAACCGTCTTAAGAAAGTGTGCTCCCGAACTGGCACCCATTCTTATCCGTCTGTTTCAAATTTCTTAGGAAAGCCAGAACTTTCCGAGCAGCTGAAAAATAGCGAGAATTAAACCGATTCCAAAGAAAAAAGAGAAGTCTTTACCCCAAAACTACCTCCCTGTTGTACATCTCCCCATTATGTTCAAAGTGATGGAGTCATAAATTATGAACTCATCAAATATCTTGAGTTGCAGGAAATTATTAACGACCGTCAGTATGGATTTCGCAGGCATGGATCGACAAGAGATCTGATCGCCTACGTCACTCATGTTTGTACATCAACGATAAAAAAGCATGGGGAATCTAGAGCAATAGCCCTCGACATCTAGAGCAATAGCCTTCTATAGGGTTTGGATAGCAGCCTTGTTGTATAAACTTGTTGCATATGGGATTCCAGAAATTTCGGGGTTGGATAAGTAGCTTTCTTTCAAATAGATCAATGCAAGTTGTGGTCGACGGTATAACATCTGTTTGTTTCTAGTTGCAAGCGGGAGTACCTCAGGTATCCATTCTCTCGCCAATCTTGTTTCTGTTGCAGGTAAACGATCTTCTGTCATCTACAGAGAACAAGATCTTCGGTTTTGCAGACGATTGTACCCTGGTTTCATATTTCAGTAGTCTGCGGCCGATCACAGCTGTGTAATCTCAGCGTCAGAGATGTCAACAAATTTATAACTTAAACTCTGACTTACAGAGGATATCTGAGTGGAGTCATCAAGCAACTAGGTTTTCTAGAAAGGTCCTCGCTGAAGAATCTCCTCGAATGATGCAAGGCCGACAAATTGCATCCAAAGATTCGATGCATCTTCTCGGAATAACGCTCAACACCGGGTTTCGCTAGCATGTATCAGCAATACCTAAGTCGGCGGCAGCTAAACTTAGTTTTCTTTCAAAGACCTTGTTCCGGAAAAACTCATGTTTTGCCGCAACACTACGCTGGCAAGGAGTTCTCATCATATGGCGGTACATTTAACAACCCCTCGAACCCCTTTCTATAAGAATTCCTTCGTTTACAGAGCCGGTGAACTGTGGAACTCGCTTTCGTCCAACATCTTCCAACATCCTACAATTTGGTCCTCTTCAAGAAGCGACAGGCACCTCTATTTTTCCCAGGCGCAAATCATGGGGTGTAACAGGTTCACCTATTCCTGGGAAGCGCGCATTAAAAAAAAACAAAAAACCACATGTGATAGGCCTTCAATATGAGTTGGAATTCGCTATAGTCATTTGTTTGTCTGCAGCTTTAGTTTTCGTGAAACAGTATTTATCTTGTGCATTCTAAAAATGAGTGGTATCAAGTTCATCAATATCAATATAAAGTTTTGATCAAACTTGGACACAATACAACAGAAATATTTGAAAAACTTCGGCAAGCCTAGGGAGAAAGTGCTCAGATTTTGGGGTAGTTCAAGGCATCTTCAGAAGGAAGGTGGAAGGTATTCGTGTGCAAACTTCGATGAATATGTCAACAGAGTCTGAGATCTTGTGAACGAGGAATAGTTGAATATGTAGCAGATCTCCGTTGATCAGATGATGACCGCAGAATTCGACATGAATAAAATTTGTGCCAAAATGGTTCCGAAAAACCTTCAAGATCAGAAAATCAGAGAAAAGAACGAAGCCATAACCTTTTGAGATCGATTAAAAAAGATTCCAGTTTTTTGGAAAGTGTCATTACTAATGACGAGTTTATATTGTCCAAAAAGGTGTAACCGACCAAGTGAAGATTATTCCAGTACCGAACTCCAGCAGTGCATTGATTGGAATACCGTCTCCAGGGCTTTGTGGCTTTTTGAGGAAACTAGTTTGTATCAGACAACATTGCATTCTTATATTTGATCAAAAACTTGAAAAAAATCAGTCTATTACTTTTTTTACACACCTCGTATTTCCAAGATGTTCTTTAATATGAGAACGCACTCAATTGATCGTTAGGCTTTGAATTTTCAAAAGCCCGGCAAACTGTGAAGTCCAAATCTTGTAGTGTGTAGTGTCACTGATATTGAATAAATGTTTTTCTAATGACCCCGTAAGGAAAATTCAAAAGGTCGAGAGGGCTTGCAAGTGAATTCGATGGACCTAACCATTATGCTAGCTCCCCCTGTAATCAAAATCGAATAGTGAAACTTTTACAATATTATAACAACCGTATCTTCATCATTTATTCTGGGGTTCAATTTAAAATGTTCAGTATTCTGCTTTCTTTAGGTTTCCAAATTGAACTGTATTCTCGTCTGAATATCTTCCGTTGAATATTCTGCAAGTTCTTGATATGATTTGTTGATACTGATCATGAATAATTCATAATTGGTTCTTTGTTGTAATTATTTTTTATTTTTAAGTCTAACAAGTATGAAAATAAGACAATCAGAAAGGAAATTATCGAACATCAAAAGTCAATTTCACAATCTCCTCTAACTTTCTCATCTCAAATAATCAACAGGTTTCAAGTAAGAACGTAAATATAAGGAAAAAAGAACCATTTTAGGCATGTTGGTATTCCGCGCACACCCTGTATATATTAACCATTCAATAATACTTAATTACGTAGATTAAATGAAAGTTTATTTCTAAATTGAAATTTCATATTTCACAACAGTGAAGTTAGTTTTGTTGCTTTATAAAATATTGCATTCGGAGTCTCCCCACCCCTACCCTAGCCGGTGAATGTGAAAATGATATTTAGCAGTACCGAATCTATCTGGACGCTTATTACTGCAGTAATTTACGAAAACTGAAGTTTACGACCATCGAGCACGCAGAAGTCCGTTCAGACTCATAGAATATAAAATAGTGGCCATTATAACATCACGCTAACATCAATATTTTGTGGAGTTCAACATATTTTTCCACAGGCTGATCCAGCGAGGTAAATGAGTTTGACATTTGAAAAATGATATCCTCCAGAAATGAAATCATGTATCTCAGGGGTGCTCAAACGGTCGATCGGGATCTACAAATCGATTCCGAGTGCTTTTTGAATAGAAGTAGTAGAATTTTAATAAGTAGTAAACTAAACTTCAGAAATTTATTACGTAATAAAATAAAACGCTGCTAACGGCAAAAGGTGGCTTTATACAAATAACGCGCGGTACTTGTCAAAGAAAAGCCGCGTTTTTATTTTTGCCGCTTTTCTAGTAATATCGGACCGCTCGTTTGACGGGAACATACGAGACTTTCGTTCACGCCGATATAAATGTTGCGCCTGCAGGAATTGGAGTTATTCTGAATTGTAACTTGAAGGCAATACTAAGTCGATACAAAGTTTATTATTAATTAGTACAAAATGAGTGCAGCGAAGAAATCTAAAACGTATCATTTTAATAACGATTGGGAGGAAGATTTTTCTATTTTATGGTGAAGAATAAGTGCATTTGTCTTGTTTGTCGTGCGTTAGTTGAAATACCTAAGCGTGGTAATTTAGAGAGGCGGTTCAAAAAAACAATAAATAGGATTTGCCGCCACAAAATGAATTAAGAAAACAAAAAGTACGTGATTTGATATCTTGTTTGAAAAAGGAACAAACCATGTTCAAAAGACCAGCCAAACAATCAAAAGGTGCTACGATCGCGTCATTTAAAATATCTTATATATTGGCGAAACACAGGAAATCATTCGAAGATGGATAGGTTGTGAAGGAAGCATTTATTGAAGCGGATGATACATCATTTGGAGATTTCAAAAATAAAACAGAAATAATGTCTGCTATTAGAGAACTTCAGTTATCTCGTCCGACTGTCACAAGGCGTATTGAAGTCATGAGTCAGGACATGGCAGATAAACTGCAACATGATATTATGAAATGCATATACTTTTGTTAACACTTCGACGAATCCACCGATTTGACGGACACTGCCCAACTGTGTATTTTTATTCGGATGGTATTCAATGACATGTTGGCTAAGGAAGAATTTTTGATTATCATTCCTCTGAAGCGGAAGATCCATAGCGAAGATATATATGAAGTTTTATCATTTCTTTAAAAAACTACAAGCTACCAATATATAAATTAATTTAAATTACAACCGACGGAGCTAATGGAGATTTCCCTTAATTTTTTTCATTCCATTGCATCAACAAATTTTGTGTTTTTGTGTTTTTAACACGGAGGAAATAATGGGCATTTCAGCAAAAATTGTGAATTCATTCCTTGCAAGTAGCTTGTAATGGCGGCTCTTTAGGTTGCAGTTGGAAGAATTTGGAGCTTCGAAGTAAAGGAAAAACTATTATTGAGATGATTAGCGCAGTAAACATTTTCCGTCTTTGAGAGCAAGTTTTTCTCAGTTGAATTATGATACGTATGCGGCTGAATTATCAAATATTCTGGGACAATTCGAAATACGTTTTTATGATTACAGTAAATTGGCAAAGAGTAAGTCAGTTTAATATGAACTCATGTTCTGTTGAAAATGAGAGTATACATCTCAAAGCTTTTGAGGTAGGTAGATAGGTAGGGTGTATCGTGTATGTACGACAACCCTGCATCACGCATATAAGAAGCCTCTCAGAGTCGATCATAAGTAGTCTAAGAATATTGAGGTAGATCGCCAGCAGTTCAAGTTGGAGCACCCTTGATGTATCTGAATCAAGTTTGATTATGTGTGGATTTTAATATTCGCTTTGCAAATGTAGGCACACTCTTGTCAAAAGTCTTGGCCAAAAAGCTCCTCTGTCTTTCGAGCATTGTGATCAGTTCGTTGGCTACTTACTCTTGTTTTTTTACCGAAAATCTTCCTCACTATGGATAACCGATGCAAGATGAGAAAATCCTACATAAGTCCAGTGGCAGAATCATTATTTCCAGAAATAAAGCAACATATTTGACAAGAATTTCAGTTTTAGAGCAACTCCAAGTTTATAAATGAGCCTGCTATCACAAAACCCGATTTTATTGACATCTGAACCACTCATTCTCTTCAACATAGCGAACCTTTAGACCAAATATCACCTCAAGTTAGTATGAATAAGTAGATGAATGGAATCATACTGAATTATTAAATTTCAAAAGTGGGACTGAATACTATAAGGAATGTTAGTACAATTATTGATAACTCGATGCGAAAGACCGTCTTAATTTAGATTTTGAATGCCTTTAGTCGCATTCCGATATGTCCTGGAAAGGATTACCCTTTTTAAACCCAAATAACTCGGTGACATTGTATCATAGCAGAGTGAGGTTAGGGTCTTTTGATACTGGATTGATGCGGATTACGCAACATAATGAAAGCCACTCATTTGGACGAATGACAGAAATAACATTGTTTAATTCATTTTTATTCTTAACTCATGAAAAGAAGTGATACTTGACATGCCTGAGCTGTTCCAGAACAAGATGTTTTAATATGTGTGTTCACTCGCTTCTTGCAGTGCCAAATTGTGGGTTATTTGGAAGATGTTCGTTCGAAGCAAATTCCACAGCTCACTGAATTTGTAACTGGTAGTCAGCTTTTCAGTTCTTAAAAGTTTTTTAGAGCAATTACCATGCAAGTATCTGTAAAAAGAAGAAAGATCGGCAATCTTCCTCACTTGAGCAAGAAGCTGGACATCACGGGTGGTCGATGAGGCGTACAGCTCTCTTCTGGACTCTACTGAATAGAATAGATGCAATCAATGTTTGGGTGCGGCGCCCTACATTTGGAAGATTGATTTTATGGTATACCGAGTGCTTTGTATGAAAGCATTAGCTGAGATGGAGTGAAATACCGCTTAGCCCTGAAAAAAAAACTGAGTTTAGCAGAAGAAGATTTGGTATTGGCTGATACATAGTCATGCTAGCAAGTCTGGAGTTGAGTGCGAAACCTAGTAGATGCTTGGTCGTTTATGGGACAATTCGATATCCTTGCACAAAAGTAGAATCTCCAGTAGCTACTTTGATATATTCTCCAAGTTTGAATTCATATTGATATGGTGATCGGTGTGATTCCTCATCAGTTATAAGACGTTGACTAGATAATGCTGACATAAGACTACAGTCGTCTACAAACCCAAATATTTTGTTCTTGATGGAGTGGAGTAGATTAAATATGTGCACATTTCTGACACTGGTAATAAACACAATTGGTGCTATTGGGCGCCAGAAAATTCATGACAGCAGAAAGACGACAGATTATTCAATAGCATCATTAACTCTGTTGTTTGCGATAGTAAAAAAATTGTTCCGTATTTGCGATCCACTTTTCAGAATCATTGTCAAACAGGGCCACATCACAGTGGTAGAATTCTGGTGTCAATTCGTTGAATCTACCAAATAAATTAATACATATTCAAATGGCCTCCGCGAACTCAGAGACTTTGTATCCTCCGGAAAACCAAGGGTACAAAGAGTAAATCAAACAAAAGAAATTTGATTGAGGAGGTCGTTACTTGATGAAAATCGATATACATATTTTCAATGAAATAAAACTATGGTATTTAGATTTTCACTATATTACCAAAACTATGACCGTTTTCACTGTGGCTTCATCAGATAAATACAAACTAATGAACAGAGTTATTCCTATATATATTAGTCATATTTTCTACTTAATATTACATTAGGTACAAGTACAAAAGGTATGGTGGAAAACCCATCGGAGTTGCTTACTTTATGAATTGAGAAGATTGAGTCAAGGAGAAGGATTTAGATCTAATTGACTATTAAGTAACCTAAATGAATTTTTTCCTTGTTAATCTCTAAAATTTTTCATATATTGAGTTTTTGTCAATTATTTTCATTGTGTAAAATCTTGAAATTATCATTAAAGTTATTTCTTCGAGTAAGTGATTAGAATAATGGGAATCTGATTTATGATAATTAAAAGTACGTTTGTGCTCGCATAATCTAACTTTGAAATTTCTGAAGGTTCTACCAATATAAATTTTATTACAATCCACGCAAGACAGTTTATAAACACGGGATTTATTACCTTTATCAATTTTAGATTTGCAGTTTTTGATATGTCGGCCTAAAGAATTATCAGTTATCAGTAATTTAAGACTGGGATTACACAGCTCTACAAAAAATTTTTTTATTGTTGCCCTGGATATCATCGCAAATTTTATGTTTTCAAGTGCCCAGATTACGAATATATTCATGAAAGTTCTCAATGTGCTCGTATTTTCATGATTTTTGCATTTCTTATATTTTGAACAATTATAAGCTTGTTAGAAATGAAATTTAATTTTCCAGTCATGATTAGGCTTCTGCGCAACTTTTTCGCGCATACAAACATCACCTGATCCCTACTCTCAGACCCCTTGCTCCACAGAACAGCTGAGATCTCAGTTATTTGACAATATTGAAGTACATATACACGTAAATCTGGATAAAGTGTCATGGATTATAATTTTGTTTCAATTACTGAATGTCCATTCTTATATATTTGTCTTCTAGTCTAAAATATGAGTTCGTCACGAAGAAAGTGTAAATATTGTAGTGATTTATTTTGTTATATTTGCGGTGTTTATATACCAAAAACAAAAAGAAATATCACAGACTTTGTCAAGGAGACTTATGTTGAATATTTTGGTTTCAAAATGGACAAATTAGGTAAACCATGGGTTCCTAATAAAGTTTGTAAGTCCTGTGTTGAGTCTTTACGGTTGTGGAAAAAGGTGAACGTTCTGGATTAGACTTTGGTATTCCTATGATCTGGATGGAATCATTTAGATGATTGTTACTTTTGCGTAATAGATGTTAAAGGTTTTAATCGAAATCAAACGTGGAGATACCCAGTCTACGAAATGTCCGGTTCTACACAGTGAAAATCTCCTCGGCCCATAAACATTTCAAAAATAATTCGCATGCCCTCAGAAACAATGATGTTACCAAATTCACAGAAATCGGGACCATCTACTAGTGGAAGTGAATGGGAAGGTGAAACATCTACGCCAAAGTTATTTTCTCAAAATGAACTCAGTGATTTAATACGTGATCTCAATTTATCAAAACAAGGATCAGAACTGTTAGCCTCAAGATTGAAAGAAAAAAATTTATTGGCACCAACAGTAACAATTACAACATACAGAACGCGAGAAAAAGAGTTATTACAATTTTATAGTGAAAATGAAGGATTAGTGTATTGTAATGATATCGCGAAGCTGCTTATAAACATGGGTTTAAAAGAGTACAAATCTACTGAATGGCGCCTTTTTATTGATAGTTGCAAAAGAAGTTTAAAATGCGTCTTATTGCACAATGGAAATAAATTTACACAATTCCAATTGCCCATTCAACGAAATCCAAAGAAGAATATGAAAATGTGAAATTAGTTTTAGAGAAAATTAAATACTCTGAGCATCAATGGCCAATCTGTGGATTTAAAATGGTTAATTTTTACTTGGCCAACAAAGTTGATATACAAAATACCCTTGCTTTATTTGTATGTGGGATAGTAGAGCAAAGCAACTTCATTGGGAACAAGATGTTTGGCCTGTAAGAAATTCTTTAACTGTCGGTAAAGCCAACGTAATAAGGAGCCGCTGGTGAGCAGAGACAAAATCATACTTCCACCATTACATATTAAGTTAGGTATGATTAAGCAATTTGTAAAAGCGTTGAACAAAGACGGAAATTGTTTTAATTACGTTTGCAGAAAATTTCCGAAGCTTAGTATGGAAAAATTGAAAGGTGGAATATTTGATGGTCCTCAAATACGGCAATTGATGAAAGACTCAGATTTTATCAAAGTTATGACTGTTCCGGAAAGTAAAGCTTGTAAAAGTTTTGTGTTGGTTGTCGAAAATTTCCTAGGTAACCATAAAGCAGCAAATTATGAAGAAATTGTGCAAAATATGCTGACAAACTTTCTGACTTTAGGAGCAACTATGAGTATTAAGTTACACTATCTCCGCAATCATCTAGATAAATTTACGGATAATTTAGGAAATTATAGTGAGGAACAGGGAGAGCGGTTTCATCAAGATCTAAAAGTGATGGAAGAAAGGTATCAAGGTCGATAGGATTGTCACATGATGGCAGATTACTGCTGGTCTTTGAAAAGAGATTGTCTCCTGAAAAATTATAGAAGAGAAGCTCATAAAAGACGTTTTATGGAAATATGAAATATATTTTCTTGTTTCACGATTTTGTTATGTAAAATGAAAATAAAGATTTAAAAGAAATCAGAGCAAATCCTACAAAATCATTGATAGTTTTACGAATTGTTGAGACTAGGATTACCAGTGATATAAGTTAAGCTAATGTATTTTGTGTTAGAACTTTTTATACTTGGAAATACCTCCTGTATTGCTTTTGAATTTTTTGCGTGAAATCATTATACCGTTATTGACTGCTTTTTGTTTAATTATATTTAGCTCTTTTATTAAATTATTTGGTGACATTGGGATATTAATGAGTCTATGTACCAAACTATTGTAAGCAGCTAATTTATGTGGATGTGTAGATGAGCTGTGAATAGTAATATCTGTATGCGATGGCTTATGAAAAATGGAAAAATCATGTTTGCCGTTAATTTTAGTAATAGTTAAATCCAGAAAGTTAATGGAGTTTTCTGTTTCTATCTCTGACGTGAGTTTAATATTATCGTGAATTTCGTTAATGAATGTTCTGAATGACCCTAATTGTCTGTTTGTGCCAGTGAAACAAAAATGATATCGTCGACATATCTAAACCAATAAATGAAGTGTTTGAATAACGGATGTTCTTGGATAGTTTTCTCAATATTATCCATGAAAATTTCAGCTAGTAGAGGGCACAGAGGATTACTCATGATTAAACCTTTTTTACTTTAGATTCACCAGATGGGTATCATATCTCTTGAAACAAGTTTTGGATGATTGTTAAAATAGTACTTGAAAATATGAGTAGAGGAAAAACTCTACATGTATATCAGTTCTTCTTTTAGTTTTTTTAAATCTATGTACAAATAATAATCAAGATATTATCAAATTCAAATTTTGCCTTTAATCTAAATCTTTAATAAGCACTTTAAGTTTGTTCAAAAGAGCTGAAAGTCGGAAAACCTAAAGCAGAACTAATATACAAATAGAGTTTTCCTTCTACTCATTAGCAGGGAGCGCAACAACTGGGAAAATGATGATTTAAACAACGATATCCCCAGAGAAAACTCAACGGAGCGGAAGGAACTTCGAAAGGCCAATAACGGCCCGGAAACCTATCCCACAATGTCATTTAATGAAATCTAAGCTTGGCCAATAAAGATAAATTCTACAATAAGTTACAAAGGGTTGACTCAGCTGCATATTCCTGTGAGAACGAATTACAAACAATTTATAGTCACAAAATATCTTTGCGTAGATATGATTTATACACAGGGTGTTTCCTTAGAATGCAGATCTTCTCACAAGTGGTGATTTTTTGTTAAATACTACAAATTTCTTTAAATGAGGAATATTCATTCTTTATTCTCATTTTAAATAGAATAATTAATATGTATTTTTTAAGGCTGCAAAAAACTATTAGAGGTTAGTTTATTTGTACAATGTTTAGTAAAGATCACTCAAGGTAATTTCGAGGTTAATTGAAGGTCATTTTGAAATTTTATAGAATACAAATTTTGGGGGCAGATGGAAAGATTAAGAGAAAGAAAATATACGTTTTCCTGACACAGCATCCGAATACAAGCACTCTTGACTCATGACACTCGGTTCAAGGTCATTTTGAGGTTAAATTCAAACTAACCTCACTGAAAATCTGAAAAAATTCATATTAATGATTTCATTTGTGCAACGTTTCCTAGTTGTCATTTGAGGCTGTTTCATGGTTCTACTGAAGTACTTTGGGATTTACAAAAATTTGAATAATTGTATTTACTATAAATGCTTATATCTATAACTTCCGTGTGTGTCAGAAAAACACAATCGTGAAAACAAGCGCATAAATAGAATACCATCGAAAAAAGGCCATGCCCGTTCCTTAATCAGGCATCTGAAATCTAAACTCGCCTCCTACGATTGCCCCTAAAGTGTGAGCTTAGGAAATGTAACAGGGGGACCATACTATCTTGCGTATGATTCAATAAACGAGTGAAAAAACCTGAGGAAAAAACTCGTTTCCCTGTCGCTATTGCACTAGCAATAGCTTGTCTGTATATGTTGTATTAGTGTCGTGTGTACAAAAAGAGTACCAAATTTTTCTGCTTAGCAGCTTCATTCTTTCATTCTCATCTTGCACTCCATGATTTCCAGGACTTTTTCACGGAGACAAGGGTTAAAAGGAAGGGAGTTTGAACAATGGAAAAAGAGAAACCAGCAGAATAATATTTCATCAAAAATACCTAAACTCACATGTATCTACTCCTCCGTTTTTCAACAGGGAACATCTCATACACCTTTTGCGAATGCAGCCCTACGGGGGTGTAGCCCTTGCCTTATCTAAGAAGTTAACTAATGCTCCGGTGTTTTTCAACAGGGAACATCTCATGCACCATTCGGGGGTGTAGCCCATAATAACCTCAAAATTCAAATTTAATCTCCTATATAGACTTGAAGTTCTCTACCTAGTTAATGAAATTATCTGAGACGGAATGAATCTCTTGAAAACCGTCCGTAAATAGGACAATCGAGGACTAAATGACTTATTGTTTCTTCAGCTCCACCACATTTACATGCTGGACTTTCTACAGTATTCCATTTGCACAACATACTATTACTACGACCATGTTCTGTCCTGAGACGATTTAATGTACACCACTTTTTCCTACTTATATGGAAACCTGCAATATTTTTGGAAGGATACTCTATGAGAACTTTATTGAAAACATCAACTTCCTGCCATGCAGTTTTCCAAAGATCAACAGCCTTCACCCGTGTACGCAAAACATCTCTCGACCAAATAGGTTTCCTAAATTTCAGGTTAGGTGGATTTTGAAGATCGTGTATTATCGGAAAAACTTCTGGAAATGAATGATACTTATCCCAAGATGATTTACGAGCTAATTTCCTGCGAATATGGAAAGGAACTATATTAAAAATAACCGGAAGCCATGGGGTAGCAGTTGAACTGATACATCCACTTATAACTCTCATAGAAAAGTTCAACTAAGAATCAATCTTATTGACATGAGCACTATTCAACCAAACCTCACAGCAATATTCTGCTGTTGAATATACTGAAGCTAAAGTAGAGACTTCAGCGCCCCAATTAAATCCAGCTAGTTTATGTAGTATATTGTTTCTTGTTTTCAACTTCTGACAATTTATCAATATGAAATTTGAAAGTCAAAGAACGATCTAGCTTCACACCAATATATGTTGGAGTGAAATTATAAGTTAATAGTGATTGATTCAAGAATACACTCAGTTGCCTATCCTTCTCAAGATTATTCAGATAAAAACAAGAAACCTCAGTTTCCGAAGGATTTGGAAATACAGGCGATATTTCGAAAAAAATGTTCAGAATTTCTCAATCAGAAGTCAGTGTTTGCTCAATGGTTTCGAAAAAAAAGTTATAACACTCTAAAAGAGTTCATTGTTTGAAATAGTTTAGAAATAACCTTAAATGACTTCTAAGAAAGGTCGCAAGTACTGAATCTGTGCATACTCAGCGGTCTCAAAAATGTATGTGTGAATTTTTTCAGACTTTTCGTTGCGATTCATTTAGTGGATCTTCAAATGATCTTGAGCCTGACCTGATTAGTATTAGTAGTTGTAGTAGTATTTCATTGTGATCAGCGACCTCGAAAATCCTAGGATCAGTTTTCCATTTTCAGTCGTGAGTAAAATATTGATCTGTTTCCGGCAGAAAATTTCAAGAACTGTTATTGCTATCGAGAAAAACTGAAACACTTTCGGAACTTAATACAATACCGAAATGATGTTCGACTCTTGTTTACTGGATATCTATTGAAGCCACGTAAAGATTCCCCTGGATATACGGTATTTTATTATAAATACCGTCGGGTTAAAACATTTTCTGTTTATCATGTTTGTTCAATTTTTTATGATATTCTGCTCCGAGATCCACAAATATGATCAACCACATAGCATCTGCCTTTTTCCTTTGTCATCAATATAATTGCAAAGTGCCCTTTTAGATTTGAATTTCCTTATGAGGAGTATAACAAGTGACGAGTTATTACAGAAGAAATTTATGGACGCAACAAATCTTTAAGCACCCTTACGCAGCTCCTGAATGTCCATTCTCCTCCGCTAAAACAATGCGATTTTCTCCTGCCGCAGGGGCAGCAAACGATTGAATTCTACGGGGCATTCGGAGATTGATTTCTGTTAATCATCGACATTTTCTACTGAACCGTGCGCGGAAAACGTGTGTATTTTAGCGGAAAGTATACTCTGGAAGCCACTGGAGAATTTATAGAACAATATGAGGAACTGATGCCGGCAACTGTTTTATGTTTTCGCGCATTCAGCTTTTCTACTTTATTTTTCCGAGAGGAAAACAATGTTCATTCTGAGTTTCATCTATAATTTGTTGATTGTTTGGCCAACGAAATGTCTGTTTTAAGTGGAAACTTATTCCTTCAGAACTTTCGTATCGCAATTCAATTTGTCCGAGAAAATATATACACTGTGATCATATGAAAATAGGAGTGCAGAAATATGTCAATTATAATTTGGTGTGGAACGTTATTGAGCGTGATCTGCTGCATGTGAAGTCAATCTCATATCCCGAATCAGGAATCATTATACGCAAGTGGGGTCGGATGGTACTTCGTCACTAAAGTCTTTCAATTCCTCGTACATAGACCCAGTTGTACATCATCGAAAAGGTATTCCAATTCTTGGAACGATTACCACAATATTCTCAGATTGTGTCTTCATCACAGAGTGTCCCAATTGGGTTCTTTATTGAAAATGAGTAATAAGGAAACTTTTTAACTATTTCTTGAATCTCTGAAACGAAAGCTTTTATGAGATGCTTTTCATATTTTACAAATAAGAATGGAAAGGTGCCCAAAAATATTCATTTACCAAAAAATTATAAGTAGAGACCAGATTGTATGCAGCCAAAAATTTGAAAACACGCATATATATGAAAGGTTTGGATTAAAAATGAGTATTTTCAATTATGAACCTGGAGCAGACCAAAAATGACATCTTGGATTCGATGCATATGAATGGAGACACCTTGGTCAATCTGACACACAACATTCTGGAAACTGGAGTTCTCCCAGTTGAATTCAAAATAGCAGAAGTTATTCCTCTTTATAAGAAAGGACCCAGAGAGAACATGAACAACTATAGACCAATATCGATCCTTAGTTGTTTCACAAAGATAGTCGAAAAAATAATCAACGTGAGATTGCTCAATTTCATTAGTCTGAAATCAAATTTGACACATAGCAATACGGATTTCAAGAGACCGGTAGTACTCAGGGTGCTGTTATGGACCTGGTGGAATATTTATCATGCCAAATGGATCAGAATGAATATGTGACAGTTGTTTTCATCGATTTGCAAAAGGCCTTTGATACAGTGGACATCGATCATCTTCTTGACAAACTCTATAAAATGGGATTTCGAGGAACATGCAACAATCTTCTCAAATCATACTCAAAAAGTCGGAAGCATTATTCAGTATTGAATAACTGTGAGAGTGATTGTGCGGATATCAAGGTGGGTGTGGCTCAGGAATCGGTCCTGGGACCTTTACTCTACTTGTTGTATGTTCACAGTCTAAAATTTCTCCAGCTTAAGTCTCGATATTTTATATATGCGGATGATACACTCCTTGTAAAGTCAGGAAATGATATTGATCACTTAGAATTAGATATAAACAGCGATTTGAATCTGTACTTTAATTGGCTTTGTCACAATAGGCTTAGTATGAATCTAGATAAGTCCGTCTATATAATTGTTAAACAAAAAATAAAAACCATGTAATATTGAAGTCAAGATCAAAACACACCACTAAAGAAAGTGTCAGAATGTGTGTACTTAGGGTTGACAATGAATAATAGACTAAGTTGGGATTCGCATATTCAAAAACTGACAACTAAAATAGCTCCCATCATAGGATCTTTCCGTAGATGCAATTATATGTTGAACAACAAAGTCAGATGGAAGCTCTGACTCTCTTTCGAGTCCTGCTTAAGATATATATATATATATATATATATATATATATATATATATATATATATATATATATATATATTTAATATAAAACAAACATTTTCGATATCAAAAACTGAAACACCTGGAACAAGCTAAATTCATTTATTGCATTAAAAATAATATTCTAAAATCAAAGTGTACAAACACTCTGATTTGCAACAAACCACCACATATTGACAACAACAGTTGTTGATCAGTAACGTTTGTCGATCTCGAAAGTTTTCATTTTTGGTAACAATGCAACTCGAATCTCGAAATTTGACCCTGGGAATGTGCTGAAGCAGTGGTGTTAAATGACCTAGGTTCAACCCATACATTCCCATTCAATTGGTTCAAGAGTCACTCGCAGTTACAGGGAGACTGGTAGTTATGGAAGGTAATCTTCTCAAAATTCAGCTTAACAAATCTGAATTCCTCAGTAAAAACATAGAATTTTTAGGTCACGTTATAACACCGAAGGCATAGCTCCAAATCCGTCTAAAGTAAAAGCAATTCAAAATTACCCCATTCTCAAAACCGTCAAAGAAATTAAATCATTTTAGGCCTAATAGGTTACTATCGAAGATTTATCCAGAATTTTGCAAAATAGTTTCCCCATGACAAAATGTTTAAAAAGGCGCAAAAATAAATTCTGACGACCCAGAGTATATTTCAAGTTTTCAACTTTAATCTGACAAGGACGATGTAGAGTGAAATTGGCAAACTTACCATGACAAAACCCACAATGGTATTACAGAGACGTATAATTATCTGAAACAAAAATACTACTGGCCTAACATGAAAAACACCATAGCCGAAATTATTAATAGTTGCGAATTATGCCTCAGATCAAAATATGAGAGAAATCCGTACAAACCAAAATTTTCGGGACCAATTTTAGCAAAAAGACCATTTGACGTCATCCACATTGACACATTTTCTTTTCAAAATTCGAAATTTTAACAGTTATAGACCTTTTCTCGAGATATGCACAAGCATACCTTGTAAAAGACGGAACAAGTCTCACAATTTTGAATAAATTACGTCACTACTTCTCTCATCACAATCTACCAAAAAGATTGTTTCAGATGCAGGAAAGAATTCCAAAATAAAACACTCATAGAATTCTGTAAATTAAACAAAATCGACCTACACTTCACAACAGTTAATAATCCAAATTCAAACTCACCAATCGAACGTTTTCACTCTACAATTCTGGAGAAACTCAGGATTCTCAAACTCAAGAATCAGAATGAAATTCCGGCGAATCTAATGATATCCGCCACCCTTATTTATAACCAATCAATACACTCATCCACAGGATATTCCCCATTCCATTTACTTTACGGACCTTACGATAGACCAATAGATTTTGACTTAGACATGACTGTTTATGAACATTATAATGAGAAAAGAAAACAAGAAACTTTACCGTTTTTCGATCAAGTTTATTCAAAAATGAAGAAAAGCTAGAAAAATTTTAAATAAGCGTAACGAAAATCGTAACGATCCTCCTGATTTAGAACAAACAGAAGTGTTTGTTGAACGAAATAGACCTCGAAAGGTTGATCCTTTTCGAAAAAATTTCAGTTGAATGTCAAAAGACAGTAAAATTATAGGAAAAACTGAAAAATCACGCACGACCACTGCAAACATCAAACATGTAAAGAGAGTAAGGAAGGGTATTTCTTGTTTACAGAATACTCCCGATATTACTGTCGCAGATCCAAATGAACCAGGGCCTTCACATCGAGCCGATTAAAATAATGGATACTTCGAAGAACCCTTAGGCGAAGTCAAGTTCTTCGACCATTATCACAATTTTCTTTCATTCATTAATACAACAAATTTGATGGCTAATTATAAAAATTTGCTCTACAATTCTCGGGTACTTCAGAGAAACAATATATATATATATATATATATATATATATATATATATATATATATATATATATATATATTTAATATAAAACAAACATTTTCGATATCAAAAACTGAAACACCTGGAACAAGCTAAATTCATTTATTGCATTAAAATAATATTCTAAAATCAAAGTGTACAAACACTCTGATTTGCAACAAACCACCACATATTGACAACAACAGTTGTTGATCAGTAACGTTTGTCGATCTCGAAAGTTTTCATTTTTGGTAACAATGCAACTCGAATCTCGAAATTTGACCCTGGGAATGTGCTGAAGCAGTGGTGTTAAATGACCTAGGTTCAACCCATACATTCCCATTCAATTGGTTCCAGAGTCACTCGCAGTTACAGGGAGACTGGTAGTTATGGAAGGTAATCTGACAAGGACGATGTAGAGTGAAATTGGCGATTCGTGATTATTCTTCAGGAATTTCTTCCTTGAGACAACGGTTCGCTACTTATTAGAGGTTCAAATGCCTCTTTCACAAAACGACACTATAATGTTTCGTGTTACAGCTCGAAGCACAGCTCTAACCGTAGTACATCGAAGAGCCCGATTTAATTTAGCGGAGAACATGGTTAGAAGTTTACTTCTAACAAACTAAATATTATCTAAATATTAATAAAATATTATTTATTATTATGCCATGAGAAACTGTCTTCGATGGTTACCCCAAGCATTGTTATGGAGAAAGTGGGTGAGATAGTCTCGTTGTTTATTCTAACCTAACCTAACCTTCCTGGAAAACAAACAGGCTTGAGTTTTGCTGCCATTAAATTCAACCAGGTTCGCAGAATCCCAATTTAGAATTGCCTTCAAGTCATTTTAGCACACTGTTGCAGACGTATTTCGTCTGTAACTTGGGATGATTGGGTTTTTCTCGACCAGAAAGATGCGTGGAGTGTATTGTCGTCCGCGAAACTGTGGATCTTATAACCTGTAACAGTAAGCAAGCCGTTTATATAAAGTAGAAACAGGGTTGGTACTAGAATCGAGCACTGAGGCACACCAGCATTAATGGCAAGTGTGTCAGATGTAACTCCATCCAAGACAGCACTAAGAGATCTATCTGAAAAAAAGCTTGAAATCCATAGGCATAGGTGTTGGGATAAGCCATATAAGGACAGCTTGCCTAGCAGACTCCTATGCCGAACCTGGTCGAAAGCTTTCGAAATATCGAGAGCCACATCCAAAGACTCCCCAAATTCCTCTATAGATCTCTTCCACATATGCGTGACATAGGCATTTAGATCTCTTGTGGATCTCTGGTGCCTGAAACCATATTGACGATCATTAATGATACCAACAGATTCTAAATATTTGATAAACTGATGGCTTTTCCCATCACTTTGGAAATCACAGGTGAAAGGGATGTTGGCCTATAGTTGGCAGGGATAGTTTCGTTTCCTTTTCAAGAATTGGTTGGATTCATAGTGAAAAGTCCACAGAGAATAGGTGTCAATTCACAAACACATAATTTCAACACGATAAAAGGTATTCCGTCGGGTTCAGCTGCCTTATAAGTGTCAAACTTAAGCAGTATTTTCCTGACTGTCTTCTGCCTGAAAACAACAGGAGGATCTTTATCTCCAGCCTCCAGAGTGAAATTGGATGCCAAAAGTTAGCGCGAAGGTTGGCTTTGTCTTTAGGTGTAATGGCTAACAAGCCGTCTTCCCTGGTTAGGACTGGAAGAGAATTAGAAGTGAAGTTTTTACCAACAGTACATCACAGACATTTATGAAGAACAAGCTGTGCCACTTACATCAAATATGGGTGAAACACGAAGCTCGTATCGTTAGGAACTAACTTCGAAATCATAAAATCACTTGAATGGATAGTCCTGCATGAAGTTCAGACCTCAATCCCATCGAACATATCAGGAACATTCTCAATAGAACTTCAAAAACCAGCAAAATCTGCCAGCTACCGTCAAAGAGGTTCGGAATAGAAATTTGAAACGAAATGGAATGCTATCGTGTCATTGAATTTATTCTCAATAAATTTGAATTTTCTGTTTTGTGCGCTAACTTCTTGGCGCAGATGAATATGAATTTTCCAGATTGCTCTATTTAATTCAACTTAAAATATGAATTCTCATCAAGTTAATTATCAGTATCGTCTCCCTATTCCCAGCATATTCCTAAGAAAGGAAATGTTGATAATTTTTTTTCGCAAACAACTGATATCACAGCAAAGAAATATAGTTTTTCAGTTCTGAAAGACTCCCTGATGCTTTCTATTAGAGGTAGATGTTCATCCATTGTATCCATGAATATTTCGCAAATTGTTCAATTCAAATTTTGTCAAACGGAAGGACAAGAAAATGTATAAATGTGGCACCATATAGAGAGTATTATTTCTTGTTGCGAGGAAATTTCAAGGAATTCTTGAATTTATTTTCATTGTTTGCTTTGGAAATTCGCCATTTATTTTGTAGGAATACTTTCGAGATGAGCTACTCTTTTTTATCTCTTTTCCTTTGATATGAAACATAATTGAACTGTTTTCAGTTAATAACTAGCTGATCTCACAGACAAGGCCCTGTCAGTTAAGACAAAAATAAGTACAATAGAAAGGAAGCTATGGATACAATCAATGTTCAGACTAGAACAGTTGCAGAGCAACTTCATTAGGATATAACGAATATTAAAATAAACATCGAAAGGCTTAGGATATAACACATTCTTCATCTTTCCATTCGTAGAAAAAATTGATAACGTCGATGATTTACCCTCTCTTGAGCATGTCACAAATATCTATGAGCAAAGATGGCAATTCAAACAGGTAAATAAGTAACACTATCAATTGTGTTATTTTGGTTTTACCATTAGCATCGTGAACCAGGCGGTTCATATCGAAACAAAACATTTGCATAATTAACTAATTGCTTCTCTTATCGAAGTCTATCGATACATCTTCTGCATCGTCGATTGTTGGATCACATCTGAAAACCAAATGCTCATTTCGAATTTCTGTTACCTGTTGGGCGACGTTATTTCGTTATCTCCATCTAAGCTCGTCAAATTTGTTCATTTCGATCTTCTTTGCACCCCTGATCATTTATAGGCTGCAGAGAACTGAGGGTCTATGGTTAAAGTTTTTTCGATCATAATATTTATATTATGGTGTTGAGAAAGTCTTATTCAATTTCATGGGACCAAAATGAATCATGAAAACCACAAAATGCATTAAAATAGGCAGAAGCATGGAATGAGATTGCTCAACAACTCAATATGACAGATAAGTTTCATTCTATTGAAATATATTTAACATAAGAAATAACATTAGTTTATTGTGCCTCCTTTTGCATAAACATTACATTAATGTGATATTTGCATTGTTTCTTCTGTCAAAGTAATCAGCAAAAAATTTGCTTTTTTGAATTGCTGCATTGGGTGACCTTCGATTTATTAACCTAGTTTCCTCAAATGCACGTTTATATTCTTGAATGGTCATAAGGTATCTTTCTGTTTCCGCGAATAGTACTCCTTTCATCAACCATTTGTTGGAAGCTTCTTTATCGATGTGTTGATTAATCCCATGGTGATGTCATCCATGCAATTCCTTTCTTGACCATTGCTCTTGTTTTTCAGTATTGATAGAAACGGTAGATTTAGCAGCTCATTACTGGTAGCAAGATTTAGACGTTTATATCCCTTATCAGTAAAATATACTACTCTGTGGAGGTCAGAAGTAAGAGCTTTAGCAGAGAAGAATTCTCTGAGATTTTTTATCTGTTCGGTGTGTGAATTGACAATATCTATTAATCCGCGTCCTCCTTCTTTCCGCTTCAAAATTGTTCTTATCACAGATGATTTTTGAAGACGATTGCTGTACTTTGTCAGTACCGTTCGGGTCTCCTTCGAATATTATCCAGTTTTGTCTCAGTCCATCTGGTTATTCCAAATGAGTAAAATAACACTGGAAGGGCGTAGGTGTTGATTGCCTTGACTAGATTCCCCAGTTCAACATTGATTTCAACACAGTCTTCAGACGCTGACTTTATTCTGAACGAATCTTCTCCTTAGACTGTTCTTGGTCTAGTAATCTGGCTTGTTGGTATCCTAGATATTTGTACGTTTCGCTATCCCTCATGCACTGTATAATATCACCATTTGGAAGTTGTGTTTCACCATCTATGACTTTCCTTCTTTGAATGTTCAGGGTCTTACATTTTTCAATTCCGAACTTCTTACGAATATCTGCCGAGAAGTTACTGACAGTTTTCAGCAGACCATCCAATTGCTTCTTGTTCGAAGCATATAATTTGATGTCATCCATATACAGCAGGTACATATCATACAGCACTTGTATGATAGTTTCTATCTGTTTTTATCCTAAATCCGTATCCTGTTCTATTGAGCACTGAGGACAATGGGTTCATAGCTGAACAGAACCATAGTGGACTCAAAGAGTCCCCTCGAAAAATTCGACGACGTATGAGTATCTCGTTGGTTTCAATTGACTTATTGTTCTTGTTGACCTGCAGAGACGTGCGCCAGTGTGCCATTGTGGGCTTCAAGTATTCTACTAGGGCAGGATGATTTTGTATGTCTGCAATACTTCGACAAGCCAAGAATGGGCGGTACTATCGAATGCCTTCAGATAATCGAGAAAAGCTGAATGAACATTACGATGCCCTACGTGTGCCTGTTTCATTATCACAGAATCGATGATGAGCTGTTTCTTGCACCCGTGGTGTTTCTTTCTGCATCCTTTCTGCTCTTCTGCTAATATACTGTTGTCGTCTAGGTGTTGGTATATTCGATTGAATATGCATGAGGTGAGTATTTTGTAGAGTGTTGGCAGGTAAGTGATTGGCCTATATTGAGACGGATCCTGTGTTCTATCGCTCTTAGGTAGCATATATGTTAAGCCTTATGTTAGGAAAGTGGATGTTTTCCTGGGATGTTGAAGAACATACGTGAGCTGTTTCGGTAAGGCTCCATGGAGGTTATCAAACTTCTTGTACCAGAAGTTGTGGATATTATCTATACCTGTGGCTCTCCAATTGTTGGTCGCTCTAACTTCTATTGTGATTTCTTCCTCCGTTATTCCTTCGAATTCCATATGTTTGATATCAAGGCGTTGTTTTTCATTCGTGATCCATTCCGCATCTTTATTGTGTTATTTAGGGGTCGACCATGGTGATGACCAATTATCGGTCAAGCACTGTGCGTCAGTTACTTATCTGTTATTGTTAGTCGCAGTTTTGTTATTTTTCTTATGAAAGTTGGCCGCGCTTTGGAGGAACCTTTGCTTTTGATGTTTTCTTTCAGGACACTTGATGTATTTTGAGAGCCTTCTTGCTTTTACTTGGAGTTTCTGCTTCAAAGTGTCCATATACACGTCGATATGTTGTTTGTGATCAGTGTGTTTTGTATTCGTACCAATTTTTCTATGAATTTTGCGTGAATGGGATTTCAAGCACCTTGACGTCTTTTTGTTTTCAGGAATTCTGTGAGGCGACCGATCTCAGCTCTTATAATTTCAATATCCTTCTCCAGTGGTTTTAAGCCATAGTGGTTTTCTGACGCATTTTGTCTCAGATTGAATCAGAGTTGTGGAGACTCGTTGTTTATGTAGTCGAAGAACCGCTACCGCTCCACAATAAATGGAATTTTTTCTCCAAGGTGTTCAGGTCAGTGTATTCTTCAAACACTGAGTTTATGCTTGCTAGGATGATATTGGTGTTCTTGTTCGTCTTGAGTTTGGGCAGTTTAGGGTTACTACCACTGAGTTCAGTTATTGCTCTGTTGAGTTCTGATCGTGCTAAATACATAAATTTGTTCTGCTGGTTTGTATTAGGGGAACGCTCTATGTTAATATTCGTTTCCATGGCTTCGATGTTATCTGTAGCATTTTCATTGACGGTAGGTATACCGTTATGAGTATCATCTTCACTTATGAAATCTTCTCGTATGTTTTGCAGCGTTCCTGAAGAAAGTAGCCTGTTTGGATGCCTCTTATCAGGAAACATTTGTACATAAACTTTACTTGCCAACAAAGAATTTCTATCACACTCACCCAAAATAAGAATCATATCAACCATTTCTTCTTTAGAGAACTTCATGGCAGTCAATTGAGAAAATTGGGTTCAAACCTCACTTCAACAATGTTTAATAACGGCACACTGATAAGTTCACCATGTGAAATGCAGAATATGATATGTCCGGACCCCTGACAGAAGGCACAAATAAAATAAAATGTCAACACATACCTCGATTAACGTTTAAATCATCGTGATTTTATCATTCGTTGAAAAATTATCTTCTTTAGGTTTGGTTAGATTTTACTACTTGAATCATTTCAGATATATTGATATATATTATATATATATATATATATATATATATATATATATATATATATATATATATATATATATATATATATATATATATATATATATATATATATATATATATATATATATATATATATATATATATATAAAACCTAATAGAAGATAATTATTTATATATATAAAAAAAAAAATGATGAAATTGCATCGAATAAATGGTTAGTATCTGGAGAATTGTTTGCTGAAACAGAAGGCTTGGCAATTGCGATCCAGGATCAGGTTGCTTTCACGAGGAATTATAGAAAACACTTCATCAAACAAAATATAGATGATTCTTGCCGTAGATGTTTCTGTTCTTTAGAAACAGTTTTTCATATATTATCATCTTGCTCAGTCCTTGCTTCAACAGATTATTTAAAAGACATAATGCCGTCGCTAATATTATTCACTTTAAGCTAGGAATTAAATATGACCTAATTCCCAAAAGAAAAAATTTCACAAATATGAACCTGAGATTATTTGTGAAAATGACAAATATAAACTTTATTTTGATAAAACAATTTTTGCAACAGAGCTGTAAAACACAATAGACCAGATATCGTTCTTAATGATAAACAGAATCAAATATCATATATAATTGATATTGCTATACCCGACACACATAATATACAAAATAAATACAATGAAAAAATTTCTAAATATATGATGCTTGGCGACGAGATTAAAAAATGTGGAAAATGAAGAAAATATTTATTCTACCGATTATTATTTCTACAACAGGCGTTATTCCTAGAAATCTTCACAAAAGTATTTTTGGGTCTGAAGAAAAATTTGTTTGAACAGTTACAAAAGATAACAGTCATCAAATCTTGTAATATTCTTCGTAGGTTTCCTTCCGAAAATAATAATGAGGTAGAGTCATAGGTTTTCTCTTTAGTTTATACTGCTCAGAATCTCATTTCATATTTTATTTATTTGTTTATATAAATGTAATATAATTAACTGACAATTTTGTCATATTTATATTCAGAGCAGTATTCTATTCGATCGTTCACCACTTCACACAAAGGAAACTATTAATGAGTAACATTCAGTGTTACTTGACTAAGGTCCGTACACTGGATTTTCCGGGAGAAAGCCTCTGACACTACTCGTTGGTACATTGATATCATTGTCTGATGATGCTATAGTATGTATATATTCTGGTAGATTGATATATTCTCATAACATTTAACGTTATCCTAATATATAATTACTCCAGGATATGTTTTGATTATAATCATTGCCTGGCAATGGTATTAATTACCGGGTGGTGGATTTATATTTTTCATGAAATCAGTTTGATTGCATGAACAGATATATGGGCAACTCGTCGGGGTAAAATATATATATATATATATATATATATATATATATATATATATATATATATATATATATATATATATATATATATATATATATATATTTTGAAAAGAGAGGATTTACATAAATTTGAATAATTGTATTCACAATAAATGCTTATATCTATAATTTTGGTGTGTGTCAGAAAAAGCACGAGTGTGAGCTCAGGAAATGTAACAGGGGAAGCATACTTTCTTGTATATGATTCAATAAACGAGTGAAAAAACCTGAGGAAAAAACTCGTTTCCCTGTCGCTATTGCACTAGCAATAGCTTGTCTGTTTATGTTGTGTTAGTGTCGTGTGTACAAAAAGATACCAAAGATTTTTCTGCTTAGCTGCTTCATTCTCTCTTGCATTCAATGATTTCCAAACGAAGACAAGGGTGAAAGAAAGGGGGTTTGGTACAGGAATCTGTAACAATGAAAAGAGAAAACCAGCAGAAAAATATTCCCACAATCATACTTCTTATATGTCCAAACAAATCTGAGAAAAGATTTCACATAGCAATCAAGGTCATGAAAAGGATTAAGGAGATAATAAAAAAAATACATGACCTGCGATATTTCCTCAAATTCCATCTCTGTTTGACCGAGAGGGCCCCGATGGCCAGGTTCAGTCTTCCAAGTGATGCTGATTATGATCTATAGTTGTTTTAGAATCATTATGGACCCAATAATCTGGGTTGACATCGCCCATATATTATTTCTTCGTGGAACTTGTTTAATTTTAAGAGAAATTTGCGAAAAAATTTTGACAGTCGTTCGAAAAATGATGCATGTTGATGAGTTTGGTACGATTTGTAGGATTTTCATCAAAATTTTCACAAATAATCGAAATTTCTGGAAATGATCATATTGCACAATACTTTATGCATTGACATGAATAATAAAATACAGGGTGTTCCATTTGAAAAATCACGATATGATATTTTCAAAATTACAATATTCAATAATTTTTTGGGTCACTCCTGTATAAAATGTGGATAATCTATTTCAATTCATCAATTAAGCTATCTTTGGGATATAAGAAAACGAAAGGAAAAAGTATTCATCCTCTCTGTCCGAAGGTGCATGCGATGATGTGAGAGCCTGTTTTCATGAATTTTTACGGAAAAAAAATATTGTGACGAAACTACTCACCAAGAAATTTTATTTCTTAAAGACGTTATAGCAGAGTTTATGCCGCTCCTGAATCTTGAACAAAAAAGTGGTCTTGCAGTCCAAGATTTTTTTATAGAAAATTGGGACACCCTGTTTACTGCAAAAAAAAATGCACCGCGCCACAGGCGAAGCACTCAGTATAATAGATTTCATAATTTAATAGTAGAATTCAGTTATCTGCCCTAGATTTAGAGCATGTGTTCATTTTATTTGGAGCAAGTTATCTGAATCAGCAACAGCGTCTTATAAGTATAGTCAAACATAGGATATACGAGCACTCAAGGAATAAATGTAAACTTTGTCGTTCGGAAGACTAACTTAGGTAGAAATCTCTGTAGTTTCTTCGACAACTTTCACATTCAAGTAATGCGTTATTCCTCGAAAGTTCTTACATTTATTTTGGATGTGCAGTTTCTTAAGAGAGAAATTGCGTCGTTTATCAAAGCACTTTTCACCGTCTTGTCAACTTGCCCCATTTTAGCAATGAATTAGGTAAGTACGACTCGAAAAGTAATGAATATGGTTTATCATCAATTCGTATTCAGGAAGGCTTTGAAAGAATTTCCATTAGCTAAGTACAACACACAACATTCTGAAAGGATATTTTCAACACGTTTTTTTTATAATTTCATTAGACTTCTATGAAATATGGTATTTCTATTCTTTTCTCTCGTATTCTGAAACGAGCATAAAGTCCATATTCATGATGATTTTAAGTGCTCGCAAATGCATTCATTCTTTGTCAACAATCATTCGTTTGTATAAATGTGAAGAACCGCATTCCGTCTTTTACGCTTTCTATACTACACCGTTTAATGAAATTTGATAACGTTTAATGTGGAGTTATTTTGATCTTTAGGGATCAACATGGGTTACTTTTCCCATCAATATATGGGTAGGAATGCGAATTGAAAAGTGGAAGATATTTAGGTTCTATGAATTCTCACTCTTATAGGTGCGAAATTGTTGGTTTGTATGTAATTTCTCGCAGTCTTAAGGTTTGTGGTATAAAAAATTTTGACAATGAACAGGATTATCAGGAAAAAAATTCTATTTCAGCAATTTCATTCAGAAACTCGTAAAGGCTTCAATAATAAAGTGCGATGTTGCATGGAATCATCAATATTTCACAAGGGAGTTTCGCATATAGAGCTAGAGTGAACGATTGAGAGCTTTTGAAGACTTTATTGATTTTAGAAGTAGTCTGCACACTTGCATTCGTTCGAACCAATTCTGGAAGCAGTTATTCTAATCGTTTGCTGCTACATTCAAAATGGCCATCTTGAAGGCATTAACAATACTTCTGAAACCTTCGACTTTTTCTTGTACCCTTGAAGTTTACTTACTTGCAGTGAATAATGGATTGTGTACCAGTCAGCACTAACTATTTTCTGATCTTGTAAAGGAATTTTTGCCACGTAACCTGTTTCAGAAACAAACGTGGCGACCATGATATATGCGGATGACTCAGCCCTTGTCGCAAGGACATTAGAAGATCTTTAAATTTCACTTAATCAAGTAAACAGCGTTTGTAACCGATTTGGATTCAGGTTGAAATACGCAGCATTAAATCTTGAAGGGAGAAATATTCAGAGGGTCGACAGCTTCAAATATCGCGGAAGCCTCAACCCAGATGTCAAGGTTGAAATAAGAATCGCCACTGATAAGACAGCTTTCATCATATATAAAATACTATTCTACGATGAAAATTTAAATATTGAAACAAAAGTCAGCTTTTCGCCACCTCCTTCAAATAATTTAAGGCAAGGAAAATTGAATATATATATATATATATATATATATATATATATTATATATATATATATATATATATATATATATATATATATATATATATATATATATATATATATATATATATATATATATATATATATATATGTCCTAGAAAATAGTCACCCTTTCGACCCACAGTTTGAAATTTTGCATACAGATAATAAATATTGGATGGTAGATCTTTTGGAAACTTTAGAAATCAACAAACACAACCACTCAGGTAGACTCATCAATGAACAAGTCGATTTAAGCCCTTCACCTTTATTGAATCTCCTCAGGGAGCCAGGAGTAATGTATTCCTTAATTTTATTGAATTTATCTGTCATCAATAATCACTTAGGAGAAGCAACCCAATAAGCTTATAATAACTTAAGAACAATTGAATTTATATTCTCATTCTTATCTATATATAGTTGTCATAATTTCTGTACATTCATTCGTTTGAAGAAGCTACGGTGTAGTAAAACGCGTTACGAATTACAATTATTCACTAAGATTCCTAAAAACACAAAACTTGTTTCTATTATTAATTATACTTTCAATAAGTCCTAAAGGAGTTGATAGAAGATGATTTCCAGCACTTTTTCCAACAATTGAAAATAACAGAAAATTCGCATGGAGTGTTTTAGGGATGTAGAAGAACGTCAGCTTCGTTATTTAATAGTCACACCTCGTACATCTCATGTCACTTTGTACTTGGTTTTCATACTTTCTTATTTTGAACGGTCATAACTGCAGTAACAGTGACCTGATCAATTTATTTCATTTGTTGATAGCAAAAATAACTGACCAGGCGCTATATCTTCAAGAATTTTTCTTTGTCTGAACGAGCTTATCTATGACTGCATTCAACTCACCTCAAAATACCTCGGACCTATGCAAATAAAAATAGCACTAAATTTGTTGCCAAACTTCGAAACAAAATAACAAACTATACAATTGTAGCCAAGCTCTTGAAATGACTCGAAAGCACGTAGGTACAGGACGTCTATCCTACCAATAATTTAACTGGGTGTCGGAGAAAGGAAACGGAAGTAAGAATGAGTTCCAAGCGTACACCGTATCTATTCATAATTAATCGTTGTTTTACTGCCACAGTTTGTTTCATATATAAAGGCTTCAAGACCATCGACAACGGTCATATATAAAGTTGGTGGAAACTATTTCAGTCTGTACACACAGAACATTTGCCTAACATAACGGATTCAAATTTCCCCAAGGAGGACCTTTGCATGCAACTTACGGACAGATGAAAAGTGTTGAACAATTTGTCAGTGTTCCCAGGTTTTTGCTGTTTGCATATGTTAGGGATTTTGTACCTTAATTCTGTGAATAAAGTGTCGTTCGTACTAGAATAATAAATGAATCTTTGTTGTGGATGTATGCCCTGGAATATTATTACTGAAGTCCTGTTTCATTTTCTGCTAGCGTTTGATTCATCGTTAATTCTAATTGAAACGGACGGAAATTATATACTTGCGGAAATCATTCAAAGCTTGTCAAATTCTGTTGAAATACACTATGCATGAAAATTTTGGCATATTGCAATATCTTATTGGTAAAAATTCTATAATGTTTACAAACAATTCTCAAAGTAATATCAGAAAGAAATAAACATTAAGCAACAAGAATGAATGGGTCATCTCTCGTTCTGCCTCTTTGTGGGTTCCCTTGTAAAACAGCATGGTTTTAGATGTTGATCAGTGATCAAAACAGTTAAATATCGGTCTCCTGAATTCTTAATTTAGGTCCTTCTGTCCTTTTTGACGTCAAATATAAACTTCTGAGATAAAATTCCGACACCAAATATGCAATACACTCTTTCATAGAAAATTTGACCATGCACTCCTCCATAACTCTGGAAAGAGTGTTATAAGCAAGAAACGCTTGACAGGTCAATCTCTGGTTTCAACTGAACCGTTTTTGAGCTTTATTTGGGGAATGTAAGTCAAGCATCTAGCCGAAAGTAGGTGGAACACGATCCCACTTCCATCGCCTGGTGTAATACCACCACATCATGATTTATCATCTCTATTTGTGACTGAGATTTCGGATGCTTAGCAGATTGTCTAGTTTCTAGTGTGGAAAGGATATTTCAGATGAAAAATCATGAGCTCTCTTGCGACAAAATTATCTGGAGGTGAAGTCGTTCGCAAGTCGAATGGCACTGTCTCGGGACAGCTCATGAAGGTAACACGACTGACAACCGTTCTTAGGAGGACGCATGTCCCCAAAGTCGAATGAGAAAAACCAATTCGTCAATGAGTTTGGCAACATAAAAGGACTAGGACACACGAATATGAATGTGATTGCCGTACACCAGCACTTACAAGGAACGAAACATCATGTCCTAGCTCTAACGAAAACTCAAATGATGCCAACAACAGACACCGACTATCTCTCTGCTCCTGTTTAGTGCCTCGTCCTACAGAGAGACATCCTTCTTCTGGAAAATATATAAAGGAGGGAACTAGAATGAGTTATGGTATAGCTCGCCCCAAATATGAGAACCGTCTCGTTTACCAGAAACTAAGATTTTTCAAAACCAAAAGACTCAGAGGCGATTTGATTATCCTCTTCAGAGCAGTTCACGGTCTTTTCAATTTCGATTCAAATTTTCAATTTGAACTTTTCAAGAACACTCAACTGAGAGGCAACTCATTCAAGCTGAATAGAGTGAAATTCGCTACGCCTTAGAGACAGCATTTTCTTCAAAATCGAACCTATTACGTATGGAACCAATTACCCGAAGAAATGGTGACTTCCGCGTCAGTGAATGTCTTTAAAAATAGGCTGAATCGTCGAGAGGGACGTCTTGTCATTCACTATTTACATTCGTTTTTTTTTATATAGAGTTTTTTTCTTCTTCTTCTATGAGCACGTTCTGCTATTTTACATTTGATTAAGATCTTAGAGTGTATGTTACAATAATGTATTCTTCAATGAGTTTATAAGTTACTCATTTTCATTTTGTAATAATAATAATAATATTGATCCTGGAGAATATACAAGTCACTGTTACTCCCGTACTTCAGCGACAGATGCGGATATTACAACATTTAAGAGATATGGAGGCTGGAAATCTTCCGGAGAAGCAGCAGGATACAAATTAATTCCTCTGCAAAATTGAATAAATATTCTAAAGCAATCTGTTTTGGAATACATTATTGAAAATATGGCCAATACACCAATTTTAAAGTTCAATAATTGTTCAAATACTATAAAATTGATATTGATAAAATGAAAAATCATCATTTTTTCAGATTAAACTCATTTGTTTTTGATCTATACTTGGCGGTCGTGGAGAAAATACAGTCTGTCACTCGGTAAGAATGAAAAAATTCTATACTTGTAGTTCTTCACGCTCGAGCTAGGAATTTTCCATCCGTATCGAATTCATTTTATTCTAGATACGCAATATATTCTGGATTTTATGATGGCATATAGCAATAGAGAAACTTGTTTTTGTTCTTTGCGTTTAATAATCCTCAAGAGTACCACAATAAATCAATAGAGTTTTCAAGATAGTTCTTAAAAATATCTGATAATAACAGACCGAATGAAGTTCCCATAGAATTCCAAAAGAAATCTGTATCTCTAAATAACAAGAAATGCATATTTCTCCTCCATCACATCTCAATAATCACAACATGCGAAATTATCTTCATTATGGAAGGATCCACACAACTCGAACATACCTACCAAACTACAGAGACTAGTAAAAAAGACAATGAATGACTCCAAACTAAGAAGGTAGATCTAAGTTCTTCAACACAGAAGCTGAAGCAATATAGGGTGATGCATGGTTCACAACCCTATTCAACATTGCGTTAGAAGGGACCATAAAGGACCTGCATAACAAAGATCTGAAAAACACCAAATCGCAGCCAAATAGAATCTAGCAGATTCACGGATGATGAAGTTGGAAAAAGAAACAAAAGAACGAGGATTGAAAATTAACCAGAACAAAACAACATACATACAAGCAATAGACGCGGCACCAACGCCGTAAAAATTAGACTGGGAGATTACCAGTTCGAAAGAGTGAAAACCTTCAAATACCTGGGAGTGACAGTGAACGGAAATAATGACAGTAGTGAAGATATTTCAAAACGGATACAACTTGGATTCAGAGCATACTATCAACAAATTAAACTGTCCGACAACTGACAAAAAAAATTAAATTGCGAGTCTACAAGGCGAACATTCGACCTGTAGTAAATTACGCAAGCGAAACAATGTGCTTGACGAGAACAGCAAAATCAGCTCATCTCCGAAAGTAAACGTGCTAGTAAAAAATATTTGGGCCAATAAAACAAAAGGTAGAAGAGTAATGAACCACGAAATATGAAACCTTTCAAAGGTACATTGAAGATTTTTTATTCAAGGAACAATATTCAACCTACCGTAGAATGTAAAATATCCTTCCATGAAGGAGCTGGTTTTCTGATCCACCCTTAATAATCCTTATCAACCAGGGCGCACAGAAGTGGTACAGCTCGATCGTATGTCACGAATAGGAGCAATAGACTACAGTTTCGGTCCCATTCGACGTAGTACTACATCCCATTCACAACACAGGCCAGACTGCCACCTACTCATTTCAATCCATTGAAGCGCAACAAAACATGTAAATGTTATTGCGCTCTCCAACTAACCGACATAGACGCCACTAACCATCGCTACCAGAAAACCATGGAAGCAAAGGGTGGATAAACACAAACCTCAAGAAGTCACACTAGTTCGACTATTTACCGCAACGCGACACACCGTGTCTGCAAGAAAGAAAACATGGTTTTCGGTGGCGATGGTGACTGGCCTCTGTCTCGGTTCGTCAGCGGTCCTTGAATAAAATTCTTCAATGTACCATAATTCTCCATTATAACTTTTATGTTAAGCTCCTCGATAAATTAGAGGATATTCTGGATAAACCTTACGTTTATTTTATTTTCAGGGAATACATCTGGATATTCCCAAATTAACACAGAAAAAGGTTGAGATTTTCACATTTATTTTATCAGCGCAAAATATCATACATTGTCTGACGCTCAAATAAAATTGCTTCAACCTAACATTTTTTTGTCTCAAATTGTAATGGATTTGAGGGGGAATGAATAACACGGCTCATATATCTCTGAAATTTATATTTATATGCATGAAAATAGGGTTATGTTTTATTTATCGCCCATTTTAGCCGCAACAAATTCACAATATTTTATATTTTACGTTATTTATCTACTAAATGTAAATATATAGTACTGGAGTCGTTTATGAAGCCCCTTCTTTATTTGATAACACTGGTCCCTGAGAGGAGTATATTTCACATTCAGCTTTAACAGCTTTCTTTTGGAATATACTTCAAGAGGGTGAGCTTTTTCTCGAGTGGCATGAAATGTTGTATTAATATAAACATCAGGGTTATTATGTTTCTAAAGGGGGGCTAATGTAGCTAAGAGAATTTAACTACAGTTCGCCTTACTCTATTAACTGATAACGAAACTAAAGTTATCTTCCAATCGACTTCAATGCATCTTTCCATTTTCTCCGCTTGGTGTTCAGGACTTGAGTTGATCAAACAGAAAGAAATGACGGATAGTCAATACCCATAAATTCAGTGAATGTGATGGCATTTTCAATCGGAATCTTGTTCATCCTGATGGTTTTGTTCGACTGACAGACTCAAAATTTTCTTTTAAAACTAACACTCATTCTTTTTTTGGAGTCACATTGACATTGGGCGTTATGATATAATTCCAAATACTCTCCTTTTGATTCGAACGAATACATTAATAAATTATTACTGCAGCGTCATAGCACGAGTATCGAATCAAATTATTTGAAATCTTATCTAAATATGGTGCGATTGGTGCGAATTCACATAAAAAATATATCTTTTGTTCTTAAAAGACTTCAAAACATCCAATAATAAGTTCGCTATTTTAAACATGTGAATTTGGGAGGCTTTTACTTGGTAAAATTCCATTATCAATAATAAAAACAGGTACTGTGTTTTAAGGAATTTTACTTAATAATTGCGATTCGTAACGCGTTTCACTACACCGTAGCTTCTTCAGACGAATGAATATACAGAAAAATATAAATGAGAATATAACTATAAATGTTCTTGAGTAATTAAAAGCTTATTCGGTTGCTTCTTCTTAAGTGGTTATTTATGTCAGGTATATCCAATAAAATTAAGGAATAGATTGCTCCCCGAAAAGATTCAATAGAAGAGAAGGGCTTAAATTGACTTGTTCATTGATCAGTCTACCTGAGTGTTTGTATTTATTGATTTCTAAAGTTTCCCAAAGATCCACCTTCCAATATTTATTATCTGTATGCAAAATTTCAAACTGTGGGTCGAAAGAATGATTATTTTCTAAGAGATGATTCTCGTAATTTGAATCTGATTTTTATTTGAAAAACTGCGTTTATGTTCCGATACTCGAATATTAAAATTTCTATGTGTTCTACCAATGTAGAAATTATCACAGTCATCATAATTCAATCGATAAACACCTGATTTATTGTTTTTACCTGGTTTGGTTTTATTATTTTTTATATATTTGCCTAAATTATTATTAGTTTGGAAAGCTATGTTGAAATTATTGCTACTTAAGAATGATTTCAGTTTCTCACTTGTAATGCCAACGTAGGTAAAGGTGTTAAATTTTTGTTTCAATGTATCGACAGGGTAAACTTCATTCAATGAGATTCTACTTTGTTTTTATTTAAAATATTATTTATTAGTTTGGGATTGTAACCATTATTTTTGGCTATTTGTTTAATCAAATTTAGTTCTTTGTTGAAATTTTCTGGTGATAAAGGGATATTAATCAATCTATGAATAAAACTATTGAATGGTGACATTTTATGTTGATATGGATGACACGACGAGCTATGTATTATAATATCTGTATGTGACGGCTTATGGTAAATTGCGATAACATGTTTTCCATTTTCATTCGAAATTGTTACGTCTAAGAAATTTATCGAATTATTGCTTTCTATTTCGGTTGTGAATGCAATTTTTGGATGTAATGAATTTATATGATTTTCGAAAATTTTCAACTGTCTATCTGTTCCTGTGAAGCAAATAATGATATCGTCTACATAGCGATACCAGTATAAACAATATTTACTAAGTGGATGATTATGAATTAATTTCTCTTAGTTATTCATGAATATTTCCGCTAACAAAGGACTTAACGGATTGCCCATAATCAAGCCGTCTTCAATAGTATAATATTTGTTATTGAAATGGAAATAATTTTGATCTAAACAAATTTGTAATAATGAAAGAATATCTGATTTAATGATAGTATTGACATGATTCTTTTCTAATAATTCTTCAACTAAGTAATACGTATCTTTCGGAGGAATGTTGGGAAATAGATTCTTAACATCGAAAGAAATGAGTTTGGAATTAGGTGGTATAGTGGTATCTTTGATATTGGCAATAAGTTCGTATGAATTTTGACCGAAAATTTAGATTCATAATTGCAATGTTTTATTAGCAAATCGTTGAGGAATTTTGAAAGTTTGAACGAAGGTGCCGTTACATAAGAAACAACAGGTCTAATAGGGTAATTAGGTTTATGAAGTTTTATCAACGAATATAATTCGGGGGATTGTGGATTGGAGTTAATGAATTAATATTTTTCGTGGTCTGTAATTAATGATTTTGCTGTCGAAATTATGTTTTTAACCACTTTCCGAAATTTTGCGGTAGGATCCTCAGTTGATGTTATATAGTTTTCGGCTGTTAAGAATTCTTCAGTTTTATAAATATAATCGGTTTTACTAATCGCGATGACGGTGTTACCTTTATCTGCTTTAGTGAATACTAAATCGTTCATGGTACTATTTTCACGAATTGTTTTCATTATCTTATAATCGGAATTGCAATGAGGTAATAATTTCGAAAAGTCTTCTTTGATGATTTTTGCTGTTTGATGTTTGGCTAAAATATTATCTTTGGAATTTTTGAGAATGATTTCGGAGTCTATGTTTGAATCCTTTTTCTAATAGATCTTTTTGTGGTTGTGTAAAATCGGTATCAGATAAATTAGTGAATCTTCCAAAAATTTATGGTCTCTTGAAAGATTCACTAATTTAACTGATACCGATTTTACACAACCACAAAAGATTTATTAGAAAAAGGATTCAAACATAATTTACATCAAAACATAATAAAACTAATTTTGAACAGTTAGGCATAGACAATAAATACAAACACTCAGGTAGACTCATCAATGAACAAGTCGATTTAAGCCCTTCACCTCTATTGAATCTTTTCGGGAGCAATCTGTTCCTTAATTTTATTGGATATACCTGTCATGAATAACCACTTAGGAAGAAGCAACCCAATAAGCTTTTAATTACTCAAGAACATTTATAGTTATGTTCTCATTTATATTTTCTGTATATTCATTCGTCTGAAGAAGCTACGGTGTAGTCAAACGCGTTACGAATCGCAATTATTAAGTAAAATTCCTCAAAACACAGTACTTGTTTTTATTATTAAACATTTGTTTCCAGTGGCAAGCAAGAGTAACTCAGGGATCCATTCTTTCGCCAATCTTGTTTCTGTTGCAGCTAAACGATCTTCTGTCATCTACAGAAAACAAGATCTTCGGTTTTGCAGGCGATTGTACCCTGGTTTCGTCTTTCAGTAGCCTGCGGCCGATTACAGCTGCGGAATCTCAGCGTCAGAGATGTCAACAAATTAATAATTCAATCTCTGACTACAGAGGATATCTGAGTGGGATTAGTTGAACCTGGTGAGCTTCAACGCGAGCAAGACGCAAGTAACTATGTTTTCTAAAAAGGTCTCCGTTAGAAAACCTCCTCTAATGATGCAAGGCCAACAAATTGCATCCAAAGATTCAATGCACCTTCTCAGAATTACGGTCAACTCCTGGTTTTGCTGGCATGAACATATATCATCAATAGCTAAGTCGGCATGAGCTAAACTTAGTTTTCTTTTCAGGGCCAAGCGATACTTCACGTCATCTTAGATGTTGCTTCTATACGAGGGGCTGATTCGACCTGCTTTGGAATATTGTTCCCATGTATAGGGATCTGCGTACGAACATTCGTTGCGGATGTTGGATAGTGTGCAAAAACGGGCTGTGCGCCTCATCGACCACCTGGAGATCCCCGAGATCTTCAACCACTGGCTTCCTCTGTTTTACAGGTATTTCCACGGAAGATGCTCCAAGGAGCTGAAAGACCTTGTTCTGGGAAAACTTTTTTTTTACCGCAACACTAGTCTGGTAAGGAGTTCTCATCATATGGCTGTACATTTAACGACCCCTCGAACCTCTATGTATATATTCCTCCGTTTACAGGGCCAGCGAGCTGTGGAACTCGCTTCCGTACAACATCTTCCCAACAAACTACAATTTGGTCCTCTTCAAGAAGCGAGTAAACAGACCTCAATTCTTCCCAGGTGCCCATTCATGTGGTGTAATAGGTTCGCCTATTCCTGGAAAGCATGCATAAAAATATATTGAAACACCATCACATGGCTGGACAAAATTCGATGTTTTGGTGCAGCAGCTATGTGAAGTATTGTAGATAGGGAAGTATGACCCCCCTCTTTATCGAGGTTAATTTCCGAGAAAAACTCATTGGTGAAAACGGATTTCAGCGTTTTTATTCAGTTTTCAAGTTATTCCGGAATTTAGATTTTTTGGGATTTCGATATGTTACGATAACTCGAATCCTTCTGAAGTCAAGTAATCTAGAGGCAATTTTTTAAGAAGAGTGCAGGAATGTATTCGAAAAATGTTTGTGCCGATCATTTTCTGAGTTATGAAGCAAGCTTGCGTTTTTTCAAATTCGAAATATCAGTGATCTTAGTACCGATTGAGAGTGCTACTGAATACTAGAAATCAACAAACACTAACATTCAAGTTAGACTCATTAATGAACAAGTCTATTTAAGCCCTTCACCTCTTTTGAATCTCTTTAGGAGCAATCTATTCCTTAATTTTATTTTATATACCTGTCATCGATAATCACTTAGGAAGAAGAAACTCAGTAAGCTTTTAATTACTTAAGAACATTTGTATTTATATTGTTTCGTATTAATTTTAAGTTAAAGAAATTTTTTTCAAATTTAACATTGATTTGCATACAAATCAACTTATTTTTGAATGTACATTTTTTCGTTGTGTTTGCTTTCATGAGGCAAAATTCATTACATTGAATTAAAATTCAAATACATATTGTCTTGGCGGTCTTTCTCTGTTTCCAATTTCCCGAACATCTGCGAATGGAAATCGTACCTCAGGGTAGCGCGCCAGTCAGTCTGCTACAGAGAGTACTATCGACCCAATAGTGCCGTTAAAAATATATGACTCGCTTATATGGCCTTGCAGTTGCGCCAGAAAACCTCGTTTTCACTTCCATGTGAAATCAAGTTTCGTCTATTGTAACATAAAATACTATTGAGATACATTTACCTTATAAAGACATTCATTAAAACCCAAACTAAGATATTTTCCAGACCTGGACCACAGTGATACTGAAGTGTGTAAAACCTAGTGCCCTATAGTGTTTAGCTACCAACTGCTTGAACTAGACGTTTGAATTGCATAGCTGTTCGTCTCCTGGGTTTCCTTCCTAAGTACGTCAAGACAATAATTGAACAATTTCTTTACATTCGTTTCTTTGAATCTCGAATTTCTATTGTGAATTTTTTATATATTCTTCGTTCCGCACTCATAGTTGAATGGTACAATTTATCGTATCAGTTTCTCCTATAAATTTTTCTATATACAGTCCAAAGAAATCAGCATTATTCTCGTATATATCATTCCATATATTCTCATTTTCATCTATATATAGTTGTCATAATTTCTGTACATTCATTCGTCCGAAAAAGCTACGTTGTAGCGAAACGCGTTACGAATCACAATTATTCAGTAAAATTCCTCAAAAAACATTACTTATCTTTATTACCAATTCTGGTGTTCTAATATTTCGATGGATAGCATCATGATTTCTAGTTTTGAAGCTACCTGTTTCTTGAAGTCGTTGATGAACAAAGGATGATGAGAAGAGACACGTTTAGATAGGCAATAGATGAAATGCAAAAATCAGTGCCTATCAATAAAAGTGAATCAGTAACAATTGATTTGAAGTTGTCAATAAAATCAATCAAGATGACAGCCTTCTACTAGTGAAATAAATCACCGAACGATTATAATGTTTCTATTGCATACATGAAATAGATCAATTTCTTACACAAAATTGTTGCAGATACGGAAAAGAATAGAGAATGTAGAAAAGATTAAGAATTGATTTAAAATAAAAAAAAAATTGAATTACTCGGGGCATAACGACAAACAGTTGTAGAGGTAGAAAGGACACGACACCTTTGAATAAGTAACACCCTGTAGATTTTCATAACTGTTTCTGAGATCTTATTATGTAGATTTTAAAAGGCATCTATGTGCTAAATTGAAACGTAGCATATGAAAAACTCTACTAATCATAAGAAAAAACTGAAGATTTCACCACACTGTATTTCAGTAACGAAGCTTTTGCGGACGTATGTACATGGTAAATTTTCATCTCAAAATTACTTGAGGAATCAATTTGTAATATTTTTCACACATATTCATTTACACCCTGTATAGGTCAAATTGCTGATTTATCAATGACATTATAATATTTTAATGTGCTTCTACATACACTTCACCAAATTTATATGAAATCACTCGGTATTTCTTATTATTGATAGTCTTTAAACTGGATCTTCGACTACTTGTGAGTACTGAAGCTTTTTGTCATATAAAAACTTCATAAAATGATAAGAAATGTTGAACTATCACTACATGTTCGGGAAATTGCACTTAGTCGTCACTGAGATTTGAAACTGTGAATTTCAAAATTTAAAAAGCCTACAATCATAATTGAAAATGACTTACGTTGGATTGTCCGATGTGTAGAGGGGTCAAATAATTGCTCTCGTTGAAGAAGGGGTGACACAAAGGGATATAGCGGCCACAATGGGCGCATCACAAGGGGTGATTTCGAAAACCTACGCCAGATACGTGGAGCTACAATCACTGCAAAATAGACCAAGAAAAATCGCGAGAAGATCACTTCTGAAGAAAAGATCGCTTCTTGTGCCAAATTGTAAGAAGTGCGTCGTATTCTTCAAAAGCATTTTCTGGAAGCAACAGTGCATCAGTCGAAACGATACGTAAAAGATTTCGTTCAAGGGGTTCATACAGCAGAAGGCGCTGAAGAGTTCCAGAGCTAACCAGACAATAAAAAATTAACATAATTGATTGGTGTATCGAGCACCGAAATTGGAATATTGAAAATTGGCGAAATGTTCTTTTTTCGGATGAGTCAAGAATTTGTGTTCGATCAGATGACCGCCAGATTCGGGTTTCAAGGGTCGTGGAAGACAAGCTGAACTTCAAGCAGCAAGACAAATTCTGAAATACCAAGGTACAGTGTGATATTTTGGGGTGGCATTATGCTGGGAGGCAAAACAGATTTGATTTCGTTTCATGCAAGTAAAATAGCTAAAAATTACGTGGACCTAGTGCTGGAGCCCATAGTGAGACACTGGCGAGGTGCCCACGGTGAGAATTTCACTTTTATGCAAGATAATGCTCCTCCGCATACCAGCGACCTCGCATGACATTATCTTGAAACAAAGGGCATCGCTATTTTGGACTGGCCATCTTGCCCTCCAAACCTAAATCATATTGAACATTTATGTGATGATCTCAAAAGTATATTCGCGCCAGAATAATCCAAGAACCCAACAACAGCTCATCCAAGCCGGCACAGAAGAGTGATATAATATCACCCCAGATGAGGTCGAAAACCTAATCCAAAGCATGCCCAGACGGATTCAGGCTTGTATCAGGGCAAGAGGAGGTAACACAAGCTACAGAGGTCGAGAAAAAAACACTTACTCCGTGAGAAAAGAGTTCTCAATTTTTCTTCTGCATGCGGAAAGAGTCTCTTATTATCTTCAATTTTTTTCTTTCTCAAAATAAACCTTAAGTTATTTCTTTTCACGATTGAAATATCTCAAGAATGATCAATTCTAACAATCCTTCGAATTTTCCAAAATCCCTAAGGTAATATTCAAAATATCGGGTAATTCCATATGAATGTGGTTGTGTTTATGTCTAACATCTCTAGTGATTTAGTTTCTGAAACTAAAACCTAGGGTTCTTCCATTTAATTATAATTTTCGTTACGTTTTTTTAATTTTTGTGACCAGTGCTGTAGTTCTGTAGATTTTCAGTGAAACATCTCGAACCGAATTGACTATTCCCCGATTTTGAACAGCTCAAAAGAAGATTCTTCTAGATTTACTGAGTCACACTTTTTGATGAAACTTTCTGCAATTCAGACTTTGAAACTCTGCAGTAAATGTGGAATTTCAATGAAATTCGGACGGACGAACGTATTGGCCTTGTTGAATTCCTGGGACTGGCATCTGATTTCCTAATTTTGAGAATGTATCACTCGATATTTGTATAAGCCACAATTATCGAAATAACTCGGCTTTTTGGTATACGGCCAGTTGTCTACAATTTCCAATATAGCGGTGCGCCTTTTGCACAGCTCGGTCATAATTGGTTATGCAGAATGTTGTACAGATATTAATATCGCAGTGATTTGTTTTGCTATGATAGGAATTTGGCTGACAGGGTTATCTTGTCATCGCTCCAGGCATTTTTCGAACACCTTCGGAAACGTTTTACGAATTTTATTAAAAATAAGGGCACCATCTGCGTTTCGTTCGGGCAATTTGTGGGGCTGCATATTAATTTAGGAAATATATGAAAAGCAACCATTCCTGGAATTCGAGGAGGATAACTTGGTCCCAGAAAATATGAATACAAATTCGCCGAACCGAGTGATATTAGTCAGATCGATGATAAACTTCATTCCAGATTTTTGTTCGAAGTTATTTTATTTCTTTTGCATTTTTCAGCCGATTTGTTTTGGATGACGAAAAATATGTACTTCATTACACGGGAATTTTTCATTTTAAAATCCAATGATACATCACTGTTTAGCCCAAGTCAACTTTAAAATTGTGATCTCACTTATATTCATCGTTCGAACTTTTATCTGTGAAGCATAATTTGGCTTTCATTTGAGTAAACGGAATTCAAAAAAAAATTAACGAAAATTTCTTTATACCGGGTGACACAGTGGAAAGGTAACCGACCGTAACTTTCTTGTTTGAGGAACGAATTGAACAAAACTCTGCAGATTTCTTGGAATTACGATTCCCCATATGTAAGCGTGAAAAGATTTTCATATAAACTTGCAGTTTCACCGGAAGCGACATCAAGTTTGTTTTTTTAACGACAACCTGTATATACACTCGGAGGCAAAATTAGCGGAACACTCGAAAATTTAACCAAATTCGAAGTTCGATATTTTTCCTAATTGTCAACCGATTTAGATGATTTGTTCGGCAAGTTATAGATCAACTCTTCTGCTTTGTAGAAATTATAAGAGAAAACAAAAAAAAATTGAAAAAGATTTTATACGGGGGCAAAACTAAAAGAGTTTTTTCTGTCAAAAATTCGTAACACCCTGTGGAATTTCGTGGTCCGAGTTGAAACGTACAATATCATGGTCTGTCAAGACACGTCTTCCTACAGTAACGCCCTTCTTGTTTTATGCGTTTATCTTTATTTTTGCAAAATATATTTAATTTCAAGTGGAAAATCACCATTTTGGAGAAATTCCATTGAATCAAGAAATTGTCATTGAAATTCGTCTATCAATTTGGAATTTTCTTATTATCACTCAGGCGTGTCGAAATTGTCGTTTGCGATTTTTATGTTCGAATTGCATTAGTTATTGATGACAATTTGGTTAATTTGGTGGAAATAAGGAATTCATAGGAGATAACAGTCGGTGGGTATTAAAATACGCAACTGAATTCTGGGACCATTGATAAAACTTTTCATTCACACATGTGCACACCTTTTTATATCAAATATGAAATACAACACACGTTTTTTGTATATGACCACATTTGCACTTGTTTAAAGAATGAGAGTTTTCCATTCTTTGATTTGATACAAATTCGATCGGTTGCGGTGTTTTGTGATTCTTTTACTGTTTACGATTCGAAACGGTATTTTTCATTCAGAATGAGAGATTTACCACCAACCTCAGTAGCAAGGGCAGTTACATTGATCGAGGAAGGGCGCACCTACCGCTCAGTCGGTACCATGTTGGGTGTCTCGACGTCGGTTATTCATCGAATCTACCGACGTTACAGGGAAACTGGATTGTACGTGAGGAGGCGAGGACAAGGAAGAAATCGGGCAACCCGCGCTATACATGACCGTTTCATCGTCAATCAAACCATAAGAAATCCTCGTCCTACTGCTGTTCAGGCACGTAACCTTTTACAAGCAGTGGATAACATTAACGTCTGTGTGAGGACAGTCAGAAGACGATTAAATGAAGTTGGTCTGAGATCATACGCGCAAGCAAGAGCACCAAGACTCGATAGAGCCCATCGGGTAGCAAGATTGGCGTTTGCTAGGGAGCATGTAGCATGGACAATCAATCAGTGGAGACGAGTTTTATTTAGTGATGAGAGCCGATATTGTGTGAATTTTGTGGATGGTAGAGATAGAATATGGAGGCATCGAGGGGAACGGTACAATCAAGCGAACTTCGCAGGAACTGAGCAATACGGTGGAGGGTCAGTTATGATATGGGGTGGCATATGCTTGGGAGTACGAACAGAACTGGAGATTATTGGCAATGGATCACTTAATGCCCATCGGTATATAACAGAAATCTTGGAGCCCCATGTTGTGCCTTTTGCTCCTTACATAGGGAAAATTTCCTTTTTATGCACGATAACGCGCGCCCTCATACTGTGCGCATAGTGATAGAATATCTCAATGAAGTTGGGATCACACGAATGGACTGGCCGTCGCGGTCACCGGATTTAAACCCGATCGAACACGTTTGGGACAGTCTTGGAAGAAGGGTTCGACAACGGAATCCAGGAAACGTTGAAACATTGGCTTTGGTGGAAGAGTGGGACAACATACCTCAACAGATGATAGACAACATCATTGGGAGTATGCGAAATCGTATGCGCGCAGTAATAAGAGCTCAGGGGGGTCATACTCGCTACTAAAATCAAATGTTTTTGTTTGTGGGTCATCATGTTCATTTCATTTCACGAGTGTATAGCCAGGATACACACCTGCTCTCAATTTTGGACAGGAATGATAATTATTATAGAGTGTCACACAAAAAAATTAAAAAATAAATGTGCAAAATCAACGATTTTTCCAGTGTACTTCGAAATCTTTCGGAGCGTGAAATTGGCCAGTGAATTTCAAAAATTTTCATTTCGTTAGATTTCCGCTTTTCTAATTTTGGTCTTATTTTTTGGCTAACCTCCGATGTTATGCACCTACGCAAGATTAAAAATAAATTCTTGAAATTTGTGACTTTTCGCTTCAAATTGGATATCTCTTGTAAAAATAGAGATAAATGCATAAAACAAAAAGGGCGTTGCTGTAGGAAGATGTGTCTTGACAGACCATGATATTGTACGTTTCAACTCAGACCACGAAATTCCACAGGGTGTTACGAATGTTTGACAAAAAAAAACACTTTTAGTTTTGCCCCCGTATAAAATTTTTTCAAATTTTTTTCGTTTTCTCTTATAATTTCTACAAAGCAGAAGAGTTGGTCTATAACGAGCCGAAAAAATCATCTAAATCGGTTGAGAATTAGGAAAAATATCGGACTTCGAATTTGGTTAAATTTTCGAGTGTTCCGCTAATTTTGCCTCTGAGTGTATTTTCATGCCATAGCAACCGCATTAAGATTACCTCATCAACAGTGTATCACTTTAACGCATTAGTTTCGATAATTAAACACAGAAACCGATAAATCGATTTTCACTTATATGGCCGCGATATGAATTCTGGTAAATTCCAAGAAATCTGCAGAGTTTTGTTCAATTCGCTCCTCAAACAAGAAAGTTACGGTCTGTTATCTGTCCGCTGGGCCACACGGTATATCATTGATACAAATGCCCAAATTCAGTACTGTTTTGCTCCGTACAGTAATACAAACTAGAATCAAGCTCTTCTTGTATGCGTTGACAAATTTCTAGTGTGTCATCTTCAATTTTAAGTGTGTCATCTATACGTTGACGCAAATCATCAATATTCACAGATTGTGTTCAATATTTGATGGATTTTAAATGTCCCCACAGAAAAAATCTGAACATGTGAAATTTGGAGAACGTGCAGGCTACTGTTTTTTCTACGACTGCCAATAAAACGATGACTAATCTATAATCAATATGTTTCGTACAAATTGAGCATTGTGAACAGTTGCTCTATTATGTTGAAGCAATTGTTTTCTACGTCTGATATCCTGTTTTCATTATGATTTTCCACTTGAAGAGTCATTCATGAATGTATGCTATTTTCCAGAATATTCGGATGAACTTCGCATATTCTGCTTGTTAACCATACAAAAGAAATTCTCACATTGTTAAAGCAAACATTTTTCATGAAATTCGAATGTTGATTGATTTTTCAGCTACTCACTGAACGAAGAGGTGCTGCTTGGCTGAGGTTTAGGTCCTACCTTCTGGATAAGTTTCTTAAGATCCAACTTATGTCCGGTCGGCGAGAATACACGATCTGCCTATTTCAATCCACTGCTGGATGTAGGCTTTTCCCATATTGAACCATTTCTTTCTGCTAATAGCTTCTCTCATCCAAAGAAGGCCCGCTGATTTTTTAATATCGTCTCTCCACCTTGTGTTTGGCCTGCCGATACTCCTATGACCCACTCTTGACCTCTATTTCATGAGCCTCTTGGTCCACCGATTGTCATTTCTTCGAGCTACGTGACCCGCCCATGACCACTTTAGTTGAGCTGCCCTCTCCATGACATCTGTCAGCTTGGTTTGTTCTCTTATGCGATCTGATAGTTTGATATTTAATATTATTCTCTCGTGGGCTCTTTGGGTTTTCGTCAATTTTTGGGCCAACTTCTTAGTAAGACACCATGTTTCGGCTCCATATGTAAGCACAGGAAGAATGCATTGGTTGTAGAGGTTTTTCTTGAGGTTGTGGGGTATGTCTGATGTCAGGACATGTTTTAATTTGCCAAATGCCGCCCACAAAAGGGACACTCTTCGTGTAATCTCGTCAGTCATGTTGTCTTTTGTAGTAGTTAGTTTTTGTCCCAGGTATATGTAATTTTCGACATTCTCTTGTTGTTGACCTTCTACGTGGATTACGGGGTTATTGTTTGTGTTAGTCATTATCTTCGTCTTGCTGATGTTCATTTCTAGGCCAACATTTTTTTGAATGGTTGTTCAAGTCTAGGATCATATCTTGTAATTCTTGGACGTTACTACTTATTAGTACAATATCGTCGGCAAAGCGTAGATGATGTAGAAGTTCGCCATCAATGCTGATTCCTTTCTTATGCCAATCCATTTCTCTAAAGATTTCGTTCAAAGCTGCAATAAATAGCCCCGCTGACACTGTATCTCCTTGTCGAACACCTCGTTTTATTGGAATGTCGTTGGTTTTATTCCATAACTGGACATGCATTATGGCGGAAGAATAGATGTTTTTTATCAGATTCGTGTATCTGCTGTCCACTCTACATGCATTGAGAGAATTAAGAACTGCCCAAATTTCTATACTGTCAAAGGCCTTTTGGTAGTCTATAAAGGCTATATAAAGATCTAAATTATACTCATTGCACTTTTCTATTAGGTGTTTAATTGCATGAATATGATCCAGCGTACTGAACCCAGATCTAAATCCAGCTTGTTCACGGGGTTGCTGGAAATCTATTTTTCCCGTTAATCTTTTGGTAATTATTTTGGTGAATAATTTATATAGCTGGGATAAAAGGCTTATTGGTCTATAATTACCAAGGTTTCTTATGTCGCCTTTTTTGTGGAGAAGAATTACTTCAGCCTCAAGCCATGCTTGGGGGACTTGACTTTGATCCAAGCATTTGTTGAACAATATTACCAGTTCTTGTTTTAGGCGAGGACTTCCACATTTGAGCATTTCTGGAATAATGCCATCTGGTCCAGCCGCCTTGGAATTTTTTAGATTATTCAGGGCTGAGTTTAATTCATTAACAGTAATTTCGGGAATATCCTCAGAACCGACATTACATATTTTTCTCTTTCCATCTTCCTTTTGCTGTGCGTTTGGTTGTAATTTGGAATCATATAATTCTTTATAAAAGCTTTCTATTAATTTGAGCATTTCATCCCTATTTGTAATGACCTTCCCAGCTTTGTCTTTAAGTGATGTCATTTCTCTTCTTCCTATACTAACATGTCTATTAAAAATTTTTGGGCCTTTGTTATTCTCAATAATTTCTTTTATGATCTTGGTATTAAATTTCCTAATGTCTTTTCTAATTTCTCTTCTCATTATTATTATTATTATTTGTTCAGTTTAGCCCATTCGATTAAGTTCCTATCTATCGAGAATACAAATCTGAGGAAATGAAAACTTTTGTTGGTTACCTGAATGAGTGAAGCTCAGGATGGTACACAGATGATACATCGGATTTTTTAGCCAAAAGATGAAGCGAATAGGTGTTTTCTTCGTGTATCTGGCTAATACAAGTATAATGGATCAACTTTGAATGAGAGTAAGATGGAATTGGTGGTATTTCTGCCTTCAAGAGTATTCTCACAACTTTGCCACTGTTTTGCACATCCATCGGTCGCATTCGCCTCTCCACTGCAGTCGAATTCCTAGGCAAGAGGATTGACAACTTAAAGCTTAAATCTTGTATATATGCAATGAATTAGCATTTTGTCTTGTGCCAAATGAGAGCCATTGAGGAACCCCATGTATTCAGAACCTTCTATTACTTGAATATCCAAAGTGTAATGAACAACGATATAGTGTGGAGCCAGAATGCAGAAGTTTTGGAATTCAATAGAGATTTAAAAGGTCCATGAATAGAGAACTTCATCCTGTCGACCATATTTTGAAGATTCCTTTTTAACGTTGGTTTCGCTGTACATGCTGGCTTGCTGTCTGATGGTCAAGGGCGAAATTTTATCTTATGCATTATGTAGTGACGTAAGCTCTTTTAATACGAGATGAAGTGCGAAGCTGTACAATGATAGTAAGACCTGTTGAAGCGTAGAACTATTCAAACTCTAAGCGAAAACTGAATGGTGCGTTTTATTCTATCGAGGAATTGTTTTGTTTCGAAAGCGGTAATTTTTAATGGAATTGTCCGGAATAATTATTATGTACTTGTTCGTATATTTGATTATTTCCTATACTCTGTAGGTTCACGGGAATAAACGATATTATTATAGGGATGGAACTTGTAAAGCCTAGTCACTTTCCGCACAGACGAATGAGAAATATCATTTGCTTCACGCATCAGTCGTGATGAAGTGATGACTCGACGTCTCTTGTTCTTCTGGCTGCATAATTCATGTTCTATCTACATATTTTTCCATTGTTTCATGTTGGAGTTGAATGACATTCTTTTTTTATATTTAAAACGTCTGAATAACTTTTCTGACAAGTAACTGATGTAATCGAGAATACCTACTAGAAAAAAAAGAAAGTTGGATGCAGAAGGAATCAAACAGAAATCATCCCAAATAATTAAAAAATGGTTATATTGATGAAATCGCATCAAAAGGATGGTTAGCATCTGGAGAATTGTTCGCAGAAACAGAAGGCTTGGCAGTTGCGATCCAAGATCAGGTTGTGTTCACAAGAAATTATAGAAAGCACATCATCAAGAAAAATATAAATTCTTGCCGTAGATGTTTTTGCTCAGCCAGGTCGTTTAAAATGAGATACAACGAACAGCACTCACATTTTTGTAAAAACTAAACAGATTCTACTCTGGCACAACATTGCATAGGAAACAACACTATTTTTCCATCAATAAACAATCAACAGATATTATACCAAGCACAAAAGATATAAAACTCAATCATCTCGAATCCTAAGAAATAGTCAAAGCCACATATAATACAGACAATAATCATTTACTTAACGACATGAATGATTTATGTTATTACCTAATTTTCGGAATATTTAAGTAGTTTATAATTGAAAATGAGTGCCCAATGTTGATCCCTAAAATGTATTTTACCTGTTCTGTTAACTCCTTCCTATACCTTAATATAAGGAAGTTAATAACTTTGTATTTAAGCTTTAAACTCGTACTTGTCTTATGATAAGCGAAAGCTATTACATTTAATAAAATTTACTATCTTCCAAGTGATATTTTTCGTAGTAATATTTGCAGTCCTCACAATGTCCTTTACATATCATATAGTAACGGCCGAATCAAGTTCATAATTGGGGTGTATTTATCTGAGAAATAATAAGTTTACAGTACTGAGATAAAAGACAGCTGTCCTTACCACATTATACAGAAGATACAGCAGTTATTAACACATCCTACAAACAGGAATCATCTTCTATCTCCGACATAAACCTAATGGAATAAGACAATCTTTATCCCAACCCAAATTCAATATTGACATCGAAGAGGGTGCAAGATTTCATCGAAAGCATTACGGCGAAAGGCTTAGTGCTCGCCTAAATAAATACCATACCTCTTTGCCCAAGTTATTGATCGATTTTCTCCCAAACATATATTTTGAGATGTTTGCAATATTAATACCCATAATAGCAAGAAGCTGAATTTTATATTCAATCTTCTTCAAAAGCCCATGTTTCGTTATAAAGAAAAACTGGGGATGAAACTTGTTTATTCCGGTAACTTGAATAAATAATTCGTTATCGAACTTCATAAAGTGTATTTGTAAGGCGAATAATTCTATTGAATGGCTGCTATAACTAGCTCGAAGTATCTCTTCTTTTTAAAATGAATTTGGAATTCATTGTTTTCATTTGATTTCACTTCGAGTGAAAATTGAACTATTGTAATATAACAATTACATGCAATAACATAGACAAATGTTTGGGGAGTTGAGAAAACAAGTGGTGTTCTTCACTAAAACCAAAATTTGGGATGATCATTCTAAAATATAGCTATCTTTATGGGACTACAATTTCATCATTGCTAATGCACGTTACACCATTTTATTTCTTTTCAATTCATTGAATTGATTGTCTTTGCACCAGCGTAAGATAAAGAGTTGGAGAATGTAGCATAGCCTTTGAAACTAAGATTTCCAATGGATAAAGAAGCAGTGTAGTTTTATCTGACCAGAGTTTAAAATATAGGAATGAAATTAACAAAGCCAAAATTTTGGCCAATGATCGAACTATTCTGAACTCACCACATAAGCAGGGTACTATGTGGGATTGATAAATGCCAAGCGGAGAACTGCAAAAAATGATCCGAATACACTCCCCACAAAAATTGTCGTATTACCCTACTTTTACGACAATACTATATGAACTTTTAGGTTGGTCATTCAAGAGTCGCTTGGTAACTTTCAGAAGTGTAAAATAAGAAGATATCATTCAAAAGAGATGACTTTATGATGGAAAATATCAACAATTTTCGAGTTAATGAAAAATTAAAAAATTCTACCATCTTCAAACATCCGCGAAGAGACCAATCAACTAGCATCGAATGGTAACTAATCATTTTCAATATTTGAATTTGGGAGGCTTTTACTTGGTGAAATTCCAATATCAATAATAAAAAACAAGTAGTGTGTTTTAAGGAATTTTACTTAATAATTGCGATTCGTAACGCGTTTCACTACACCGTAGCTTCTTCAGACGAATGAATGTACAGAAAATAAATGAGAATATTCTCATTTATTGTCTGTACAACATGGGGTTCAAGGATATCTGCAATGTATCTGGTCGCTGTCATTCTTCCATTATTCACTAGGACTAACTCAGTTCGACCATGGAAAGAAATGCCGCCCCACACCATTACTGAGCCCCATCCGAAGCTTTCGGTTTGCCGGATATTGCATTGCTGATACCGTTCCACATGTCGTCGGTATACAGGCATGCGTCTATCATTTGATACTAGACAGAACCTGGACTCGTCGTAAAAGAGAACTTTCGACCATTCTGGAATACCCCAATTTGTATGTTCCCTCGCAAACTCAAGTCTTGCAAGTTGATGCTCTCTGGTGGGACGCGGGCCGCTAGAAGCCACCCTTGGTCATATATCGTCTTCTCTGAGCCTGTTCCTAACAGTTTGCAATGAAATATGTACATTTCTGGAAAGGGCAAGTTCATTTTGTAGCATTCTAGTCATACAGTGCCGAACTCTTAGTGTAGTTAAACGAAGCCAACAATCATCAACTGGTGTTGTTATCCGATTTCTTCCCTGTCCGGCCCTTCTTCCATATTCTCCTGTTTCGTGGTACCGATGAATTTCTAAAAGTTTCAGTGATCCAAGGTCTTCAAAAATGCTATATTTCTCGTTTGGAATATGCTGTACCTGTTTGGTCCCCTCACTATTGCCAGTATATTGATAGAATTGAACGAGTCCATAGAAAGTTTGTTAAAATTTTCAACCTCAGATTTTTCAGTCGTAACCATGATTATAAAATAAGTTTGCGTCATCACAAAATTTCAAGCCTGAAGCAGAGGAGAGTCCTTATCGAATTTTAAATTTCTCATTCTGTTTTCTTGCGAATTATGCGTCTGTACAATTGGCATATTGCCATATTGCCACTATAGATATTTTTCATGAACCTCTTTCTTCTTCCAGAAAAAAATATTATTGCATATCGCATTAGATCTGAATCATCCTCATTGTAGTAGTTTTAGTTTACATGATATCTTACTTGATTCTGTAGTCTTTAGTGAAACTTTTTTTTGTCTCTTGAATTTTTATGAAAGTTATAATTTTCATTTCGTATGACAGTTTCACTGTTTATTTTTCTGTTATAATTTTTTGTGATCCCTGGTAATTGGGTCTATCCTGTAGGGGTGCCTATGTTTTGTAACAATAAATAAATAAATAAAGAAATAAAAAGGACATCGACCACGAAGTGCAGGCAGCGTTCATCTATGGTGACGTACTCTCTAGGAGAATAAGTGCCTTGACAGTTTTCATCAAACTTAGTGAACAGTGCTATGATGTGGGTGAATTTATCAATTTGTAGCCTGATTTATCTGTTTTCAGAGTTATCAAAACGCGAACATCTGAGTAGTAATTGAAATATTTGCAGAGACATAACTCTTCTGAATATATCAATACCCTAACCATTAGTTTAACATAGGTCCTCTAGATTCAAACGATTCGTTTTGTACACGCCAGATAAGAAAAGGAGACCCAAAGAAGCACGAAGTTCGGCAGCATCCACTTTTTTAACCACATATTTGTGCTGATCATCATCATCATCATCATCTGTCAACCATCCTAGTCCACTGCTGAACATAGGTCTTCCTCAACGATCTCCATTCCTCGCGATTTCGGGCCGGATTTATCCAGTTCGTACACACTCGCTTGATATAGTCTTTTCAACGAGCTGGTGGACGTCCTCTACTTCTGTGGGCTTCATCTCTGGGACGCCACTCCAAAAGACGCTTTGTCAATCTACCGTCCGTGGTTCTTGATAGATGACCGGCCCAGTTCCACTTTAAATTAGCAACTCTCTCGAGAGATTCTAGTTCGTTGGCGTATGATATGGTTGGGAATTCTGTCCCGTAGTGTTATGCCTAACATAGCTCTCTCCATCTTACGCTGAGCAACACATATTTCATTAGCTGATTTCTTTGTTAGGGTCAGGGTTTCTGCACCGTACGTCAAAACTGGTAAAACGCATTGATTGTATACTTTACGTTTTAAACAAATCGGTATCTCTGATTTGAACAGATCTCTCAGTTTTCCAAATGCAGCCCATGTCAGCCTTATTTGCCTTCCTATTTCTGTTGTTTGGTTGTCCCTGCCTATAGTAATCTCATGCCCCAGATATTTGTATGACGTTACTTGTTCAACAATTTCACCATCGATGGAAACTGGTTGGCTTGGTACTAAGTTGGTCATCATCTTAGTTTTCGACATATTTATCTTCAATTCGATTTTACTGGATTCCTTAGACAACTGCAAGAGCATCTCATTTGTATCATTTAATCTGTTTGCTATAATGACGATGTCGTCGGCGAAACGAAGATGACTTAATCGCTCACCATCCACATTTACTCCCTCTGATCCCATTCCAATTGCTTTAACATATATTGCAATAGGTTTGTGAACAACTTCGGGAAATAGTATCACCCTGTCTTACTCCACGTCCGATCCTGAATTTTTCTGTAGAATTGTGAAGACACACTTGTGAAGTGGCATGCTCATATATATATATATTTAATGATGGCTGTGTATCTATGATCTATTCTACAGTCAGCCAACGCTTTACGCATAATCGCCTGTATCACGGTATCGAAGGCTTTCTCGCAATCCACGAATATGAGAACCAGAGGCAAGTTGTATTCTATGCTCTTTTCAATCAAAGTCTTGAGAGTTTGGAGATGATCATTAACACCAAATGTTGCCCGAAATCCGGCCTGCTCTCGAGGTTGGTAGGTGTCCAGTTTGTTTGTGAATCACTTTGTTATTATTTTGGTGAAGAGTTTGTATAAGTGCGATAGAAGGCTTATAGGCATACTTTCCTGAACTATATCTTCATTTTCAGAATCGCTTGAATCGACAAAGTCTTCATTATTTTCCAGATCACGCCATAAAGAGAGGGGCTTCTTTTGTTGTTCTTCGCAACTCGTTTCTCTGAATAACCAATGAAAAAATTAATATTACCTAAAAACTAACCTCACATTACAAAACATACCTGTATGACTTGAAGAAAAAAAATAGTGGTGGTGGGGTGATTATCACTAAAATTGTATATAATCGATAACGTCAGTGGTGTTGTGGGGAGAAAATCCTCAAGTCGAACTTAGCACTCAAATAACAAATATGTTAACTCACTTAGAGCTAAGAGACAACGGAGACAGCAGTTCAATATTTGAAGGTACTGAAGAGGTGGGGGCGCTGACAGTCTCCGTGTTTTTGTGATGAGCAATTGAATAACACTTTGGGTGATTTTAACCCCACCACACCAACGCCTGGCTAAAATTCTATATTGGATAGAAAAATCTTTATCTGGATATAATATTTATAGGATTTGATAATATCATTATTTTTATTGTTTCCAGAACACATAGAAAGTAGCAAAAATTTTTCGCACTACAAAGCAGAAGAACCGGTTCTTCCGCCTATTCAGTGGTGGTTCACCGTGAAGAAAAATCTAAAAAGTATTCAGAGAAGTACTTTTCAATCACAGAAACCAAACGGCGAAGAAAAAAAAATTCTGCTTGTTTTGTGAGGTAGTTAACAGTGGTCATGAATGTTTTCAGATTTTTTAAGAATTTAAAATGCAAAGAACAAAAGTAATTAAGAGGAAATAGTTTCTTTGTTGGGAAAGAGGAAAAATAGGATTTCGTGAGTGAGGGCATTTCGACTATTTTCCCTTTATTCTCACTCTTTAAGCCAATGAATTTCTATACATCCTCGATCGTCAATCACTTATATTAAATTTTAAGTGAAAACTTTCCTTGATTTGCTCCTTTATAACATATGGAAATCATGAAATCTCTCAAGGGAATAAATGTGTACATGCGTTGTTAAGATAAATCAAATAGATTCAAATGTCCAATGTTATGAATTCCCAGAATACACAAATCCTTCTTTTTATGATTCTCAGTCTATTTACCGAAATGAAGATATAGATATATTATATTCAGAGGACCTGTTTTGTCTAGAGGGAGTCATTTCCGAACTCGTATAATCTCAAGGAAGGATTAATATCCATACCGAGAATGTGTGAATCGAGACTCTACATTCGAATGTTGAAAGTTTTCAAACAACCGTTTATCAAATCTGTGCGAGTCATTTAGTTGAATCTCTTCGGAAAAATATTTTTATATGTCGTTGTCTCTAGATATCCATAGATTCTGCATAAATGAACTTTGTGTCAAACTGACTTTAGCTCGAGGAGGAAGTACATACAAATTTCGTTACTTTAAAATCAGCGAAAAGCGAATTTTGATTGTTGAATAGTCTGATTTTGTGAGGAGCTACTTGTTTGAATATTTCACTACATGACAAGCAATTAAAACTAAAGTAATAATATGAATGAACGACATTCCACAATCAATTTATCAATACTATTACTTTGCATTTTTGGAAGCAGAAAAGGAAAATACGTTTACGTCTAGTTGGCTTGACGCGATCTGTGAATGTAGGTCTATTCTGACTGAGGTATTCATGAACTACACCTAACAACCGCTTTTATTTCGAGGTATGGAACCGCCTTTAGGCGATTTGTTTAATTAGAAGAACTGATTTCACTCTTCTGAACGTACCTCAGATTCCTCTCTTTCTCATGCCCACATTTTTCTTTCAAGATGGTTGTGACCATTTGCGTGACTATTACCCAACCGGTTTTTGAGCTGAGCATAAATTTTGGGACATTTTTTTCCCATTGAACAGTTAAAGATTGTTTGCATGTCGTTATCATATTCTTTTTGGAACAGGTGTTACTGTTTCTCTCTCCAATTTTGTGAAAATATTGTTACCGTGTTCAGTATTGTTTCTAACAATAAATCACCTAATGCTCCTCTGACCAAGCTGAGCGCAGTACGTGGCTGTGTCTAGTATAGTAGTATAGTATAGTATATTTATTTTACCTCCAACAAAATACACCATATGCAGAAGAGAGATCTACAAATACAGCGCCTACTTTAAGTTTACTCTAAAATCATGTCTCAATGAGAGTGGATTAACCTAAGACCTGATCAGAACAATTCCAGTTTTTTCGAAAACCTCCCTGAGTAGTGGACAGAGCTCTGTCAATGATTGGTTCTAACCTCTAACGAGGAAGTCTTTCTTAAATTTCGAAAGAAACAGAAAGTAAGCTGATAGGCCGATAACTACTAGGAAGTTCTTGATTTTTCCCAGGTTTGAGAATAGCAATAACCTTAGCCATTCTAAATTCAACAGGAATACTACTTGAGCAGAGTATGTCATTCTAAAAGGATAGTAACAAGTTTTTAATATTATTTCCCAGATGTTCAAGAGATTCAGGGAAAATGTCATCAAATCTTAGAGCTTAACGAACTTCAGTAGATTTTATTGCAGATTTGAGCTCTTCATCCTCAAAAGGATTCGATAAATCGTCAACCGTGGTAGCATCCCTCCTCCTTTTATGTAAGATTCGTTTCATTCTATTCCTGTCATATCTACTAATCGTCACACTTTTAGAGACATGAAAAAGCCTAGATGCTACAGAATTCGGATTCATATCAGACAGAATTTTTGAAACGGGATCAGCATTGCCTAATTTCCTCAACAAATCCCAGGAACTTCTGATAGAATGACGAGAATTCATACCATTCATCAACTCATTCCATTTATTCTTTCTGCTTTCATTCAAAGAACTAAGGAGTGCATCGGCTTTCTCTCTGGAAGGATTTTGTTGATAATCCTTATAAAAAACATTTGATTCCTCTGACCACCCAGGTATATAATCCTTTCGAAAGCCTCTGGGAATATGTTTTTTAGCAGCATTTTTGACAACTTCTTTAACCCGGAATAATTTCTTTCCAAGGGGGAACCAATCTCAAATCACTATCTACCTGTTCAGTAAAATCATTCCAATAAGCTTTTTTGAAATTCTTTTTTGAACTGGCCTGTGTAGACTGTGAGGAAAATCTGAAAGTACTTTACGACGAACAGAAAGAAAAAACAATTCAGAGTCGTTAGAAACCAGACAAAGATCAGGATTCCATCTGCCAGAATGAGAAGTGCCCTTTGCCTTCGCATCGAATACAAGTTGAAAATCATTCGTTTCCATCCATTCAACTGAAGAAATACCACTCCTGTCGTTTTCTGTACAACCCAATTGATTGTGATGGCAATTGAAGTCACCACATCAGAAAGCAGGGTGGGGAAAAATAATACCGAAATTGATGGACCAGATTTCGCCAGGAGGTTTATAAATATTAACGACAAACACATCAAAAAATTTGAAGGCAATTTTGAAAACACCACTCAACCTACCCTTCCGTACAAGTTCAATATGATTGAAAGATGAAGATTTTACATAGCAAGCAAGGCCATAAATAGGACTAAGGAGATAATCAGAGAGTACATAACCTGCGAAATTTCCTCTACCGCGGAGATGTTCTTCCGTCGCAGTGTGAGTCTCCTGAAGTATAATCACTTCCACTTCATTCTTGCATGCCAATTTTGAAGAATAATCGCATTTATCCTTGAAAATCCCTTCAATATTTAAACTCAACAAAACAATTCCGTCTCTGTTTGACCAAGAGAGCCCCGATGGCCAGGTTCGGTATTCTAATTGATGTCGATTATGAACTGAAGATGTTCTAGATTCATTATAGACCCAAAAATTTGGGTCGACATCGTCCATATATTATTTCTACGTTGATCTTGAGTTAATTATAGAAAAAATTTGCAAAATTATTCTGACATTCCTTTTTTAATTATGACAAATGTCATAATCACCTAATCAGTGATAATGATGAGTGATGAGACCCTTTTTTCATTTGGGCGTTTCCGTTAATGAACAGAACTGCCGTTATCGTTTAGCAGAAAACTCTTGCGGGGATGAGAGTAGGGATAACGTAACTGTAAACTCTGAGCGATATGTTTTCATGCTAGAGAATGAACAGAAGAAATTTTGGTTCCAACAGGATGGTGCCTCGGCATATATTGTGAGAGCCTCAATGGAAGTTTTGCATTCCATTCTTCCTGGTCATGTTATCTCTCGTTTTGGTGATGTGCAGTGGTACCTCGTTTCCCGGATCCCACTGCTTGTGATTATTTTTTGAGGAAAAACCTCAAGACTAAAGGTATGTCGCATTTAGGGTGTATCGTTTTTGACTTTTTTTTCGAAATTCAAAAAAGTATAGTGCGAAAAAGTTGCATTTGGAGGCACCGAGCATCTGTGATTTTTTTCAGAATTTTTGAACAATGCCTAGGGGTCGCGCAATGCCCTCAAAGTTTCTTATGTTGTGTATAGGCAACCCGCACAACAATCTTGCGTTTTCAAGCTGTTTTAGGGTTCTAAAGTCACATTTCTGAACTCTTTCTCTTGTTTTTGGTTGTTTTTTTATGGAGTATGAATGAAAGAAAGATATCGCTGTATTGTTAGGGTCTTTTTACTTTTATTGTACAATACAATATTAGAGTTAAACATCAGTATAAATTAAAATTTTAAATATAATATTTGCTCTGTTGGGATTAAATGATAATGGAAGATTAATACAATTAAAGCCAATTGAATATTGTTACAAACAAGTGTTAATAAATCATGGATACAATTTAACGTTAATGCAGCTTTGGTAAAATTAAATTTTGAAAATCAGAATTTCCTATGGACGCTTCCGCTCTTCTTGTGCAACGGCGTAGTCCTTTTTGGTATGCAGAGATGGCATCCGTTGTCTGGACTCCAGTTTTGCTTTCATATACGCGTCACGAGATTGTGGCCCAAAAACAGAGGAAGAAGCTTCTGTTACTGTTCTACCAGCCTGAGCGTGCCAGGAGAAAGCGGTTAATTCCTTATCACAGAATGGTCGACTCCTAATATTTTCTTCTATTTCTTCGGGTGATAGTGATCGGGTTAGAGGGGGCTCGGTCACAGGGTGCGAAGACCAGTCTATGAGATCGTAGTAGTGCTCAGCGTTGAACTTTAATTTGGGCAATTCGAAGGCGCGTATTCCTTTCCGTGTTGTCTTCGTCGATCTTGCCTTTTTTATTCTTCTCCAAGCAAGAGCTCTTGTGTCGGGATTGCCATCGTTGATCATAGCGAACTGTACATTCTCAGGGTGTCCAAAATAGGCATTGTTCTGAATAACCTTGTCCACAATATTCCGCAGTTTGAGAGGCAGGTAGCGTGACAGTCGAATCAACTTCCATAAATGTATTGGACCCTGGGCAATCGAGGGTTCTTTTTTTACTGAGTACCAAACGGGAGCGTAAACTTTCATTAAATACGAAGCCAACTGGCGAAGCGCCTCCGAAGGCTTTTCGGTACTAATGTATAATCGTAATACTCTACTAGCTGTTGTTAACCACATAGATTGTACAACAGGGCCTGTTTTCTGCATGCTGAGTTCTTTTGGACAATGTCCACTTGAGACAGCGGTACATAAACGTAGGAGGTATTTCTGATCGGTGCTAATATCTGTCAAACCTTCCGTGTCTTCTATCCAATCAACGGGGATGGCGTCAAACTTTGTCACTCGTCGATTTTCGCATTGTAAAATAGCTTCTCCAATGGGTCCACCGGTTACTTGTGGATTTTTAGTTTCTCCGTCTAAATATCGCATGAGATGTCGGAACGATAGCTCGTTCAAATGGAGTTGACAAACAACATGCTGCACAGGAGCGTTATAGCTATCTCTATGAGTCGCATCACACCTTGGATCCAACCAGTATTGACGTTAGTGCCGTCACATCCCAGCACTGTTAATTTAGAAATATCGATTTTCTGTTGATCAAAAAGAAATCGCTTACTTTTGACGATATCAGGACCCTGATGAAGGTGAAACATGGCCAAGAAATTTCGACCCTGGTTCTTCTACTAAGCATACATGTTCCTTAGTCTCGTCTTTGCGATAAAATCGACTTCCTTTCTTCTCTTTTATAAGAGTTCGGTCCTTACGTCCGTCAAAATACAGACCTTTAATAAATTTGGTTTCTTCAGTATTCCTTTGAAATTTTTTTTTCTGCTTCTGACGCTGTTTGCTCTTCTAGCTTGGGACGCTTGCGCAATACAGGATGAGAATCCATGTCTGAGCCAGTAACCTTTTTCGCGTTTCGTTTTTTCCTTTCTTCTTTCTTCATTTCTTGACATTTAATAAGAAAATAGTAGCCTGTTCCTGCTTGACGCACTTAGTATAAAGAACCTTACCGAACCAAATACGAGAAAAATAGCACTCTGGTATTTATAATTTCTTGTTTTCTTCCTCTGATTCGTTTCATCGTAGTCTTTTATTCCTTTATACCACAAAGACAACAAATACACATAAACAAACTGCAAGAAAATCGACTTTAGACCTCTGAAAACACTTGAAATCGCGAAATTGTTGTGCGGGTTGCCTATATACAACAGAAGAAACTTTAAGGGCATTGCGCGACCCCTAGGTATTGTTCAAAAATTCTGAAAAAAATCACAGATGCTCAGTGTCACCAAATGCAACTTTTCCGCGCTATACTTTTTTGAATTTCGAAAAAAAGTCAAAAACGATACACCCTAATGTCGATAAACCTCGAAATCTGCAAGAGTTGAAAGAATTCATCACATCCATTTGTTAGAGCGGGTGATGCAGATCTTTGAAAATCGACTACAGCAATGCATTGCGGAACACGAACTTCATCTGCCTGATGTGATTTTCAGAACATGATTCTTTTCATTTTTTTACACTAAATGGTAGCATTCAAGCTTTCCATTTTACATAATTAAAAATGTTCTGAGTTATTCTCATTGCAAAAACGTCCTGCCATTACGCCCTATCCTGTATGTATATTGAGACTAACACACAAACAGAAGAAACCGTGTTAATTAACTTATATGCGCATACATTTGAAAATCCTTACTGTAATAAATGAGGTTAACTCACTTAGTCGTAATTTATTAGACCTCTGGCAAAAACCTTTCGCGGTTTTTGGGGTAAGGCAAAACCAACCGCTTATATGAATCGTAACTCATTTCTGCCGAAGTAGCCAATTGTTTTTCAGTCTCTACCGTAGGAGAATTAAAACATTATCAAATGTTCGTACGAACTGATTAATGTAGTAATTATTTGATGGATGAAGAACTAAAGTCAATGTGATCATGTGTGCTAGAGGGAAAATCGTTGTGTTATTATTTTCTCGAAAAGGGACATGAAAACGTGTTATTATTTTTATAGCCATTATGCTCCTTGGGATGACCTCAGTGAATATCAAAGTTCATCAGTCAATTCACTGCAGATATCAATTATTTAGTTTTCAACTAGAGTCACGAAGAATAAACTCGCGTACTTCTTCGTACGCAAGAATGAATAATTTAATTTTCTCCAAGATCTAAACAAGTCGCTTTTAAAATGTTTTAGCGAAAGCAGGATATTCCCAAAATCCCCATTCCCTTCAATCTGGACACTCATTTGACACAATATGTCACACGTTTTTGAGAAGGGTGAAGATCTTGTTTTCCAATACTACTTTTCTTTTTCACTGAAAGAATCAGGACTGTGGAACCTTCTGTTCAATTACTGTTATGTTTGTGTAGTGAAGTTGTCACGTAGTTGGGAAGCTGATCGGTACAGAGACGCTTAAAAGATTGTTTGAAGGAAATTGAATATAGAGAATTCTGTATATCGACTGATAGTAAGTTTAAAATTTTCAGCTGAGCAATAGTTGCGGTTCGTAAATGAGGGGACTCGTATACAGAGTGTTCGCGCTTATGTTTCGATCAATTTCAAATTTTTCCATTAGAGCAAATGATACTGATCTAGAAGTTGCAAAAAATTTCAGAGCGGTACCAATTCAAATTATATCGAACATTGGATTACAATTTGACGTAGTTATGCAGAAAGCTACCAAGCCACATACACATGACATAATTGAAGTTGTTGTTGACTTTCAGATACTAATACTTAACAAAATATTCATGCAAAACGTTTTTTTTAAGTGTATTGATTTATGTATAACTCAATAATATAGTTTTCAATTAGAATTTCATTGAAAAACAAGCAAAAAATTTGTAGGTTGGTCGTTTTATGCAAAATTGAAAAGTATTCAAAATAGACCTAGCCGTGAAATGAATATCAAAAAAAAGGTAGTATTTTATTCAGAAAATTATTCGAAAAATGAACAATACTATTCAACATCGAAATCAAGTAAATTGACGTTAAAACCATGAATATCTTCTTCAATATTAGCATCACTTTTCAAATTTTTGTAAAACATTTGACAATCTGATGAAATTAGGTGCATCATTTCGTTAAGGTTCTTGAGTTTGGCTGCAGCAATAGGTTTTCCATTGGACCATACAGGAATCAGATCCAAAAATATAGTACCATCTTCTTGGGGAGCCTTGGGAGACTTCTGTCTCGTTTTCTTCCGAAGATCGATTATATCTTTAGGTGAGTCAAATGAATTTTGTTGCATCATAAGAAGAAATAGTTTGTCTTTTTCGCATCGACAATTTTCTATTGAAGATCTTCTTTTCGACATTCTGAACACTAAAATAATCATCAAATGCTATTTCAGTTGCAACAAGTGGTGTTTTCTTCGACAAGTTCTCATAATTTGTATATACTCCGAAGGTAGGTACAGTCTTTGCTGGTGTTTCAAAGCTGACTCTATGTCACCAAAATCTGCATCGTTAGGTAAGAAACTATGTCATGAATACAGAAATTTCAGAGAAATATCGCTTAAGTTGACAGAACTCTCCATTAAAGGTTTTGTAATGGTTTAGTTTCTAGAATATCTCAAATTGCAGAAATATTTCAATTCTACTGGAACTAAGAAATTTAAATAATGAAATGTGATGAGATTAAGTTATGACAAGGCAAAGTGAAATAAAATTACAATTGACACTACCTATTAATTACCTATACCTAGCTAGATCAGACTCCCTTTATCTCAGTGTGTGAGATCTTCGTCTAGAACCTAGGTCCTAGATATAGCCTTATGAATAATACTCATCACTTCATTCAACTAGCTTTATTACAAGATAGATATCGAAATCACAGTAACTGATTAATAAATTACTAACTATAATCAAGGTAACTAATACAAAAAAAACTTAACTAAAAAGTTTAACCAATTACAATAAAAGGAGTCTCAGACGAGATGAATTAAACTACATAGTACAAATTTTCAATTTAAAACAATCTGAGCTTTTCAACAAATCGAAACTCAATGATAGAGCTCAGTAAACAATTAACGGAGATAGAAGAGAGGAATTTGATCACAAAGAGAAACACTTAACTTTTTAGGAATGAGATTATTTGGATGATGATTGGATTTGGTGTTTTACATCAGTTTTCTGGTATTCCTGTATCTTACAGCTTGCAGGTTACTTGATTGGCTGAATAAGGTTCGCAAGGTGACTGCCCTAGGTGGAAAGACTAGTTCCCTAAAGACGTGGTTATCCCAGTCGTGACATATCAAGGTTTGGCATAAAGATTTAAACTCATAGAATATCTTTACGGTAAAAAAATCTATAACAATACCATATCTCTCGAATATATATTTTTAAAAAGAAAAGAATCAATTTGAATTAACCTTTGAAATAGCAGATATCGATCTTGGTTAATCTAATTAAAGAAAATTCCAAATATCTCCACTCTCTAATTGAATTGGTTGTCGAGGAAATCCGGCAAAATTACCGACTACTATAACGCCTCAGACGGTTGGAATTTATCCAGAAAATCAGAGAATACTAAATTTCTATTACTGAAAATTATTCATTCCAATCGCAACTACAAAGCTCCAATAAAATTACAAATGATTCCGAAGATTTCCAAATGGAAAGAAAGCGAATCTAATGAATTCCGAACTTATATAGACTCGGTTCTATGAAAAACTATTGATTTTCAAAGAAACAAATGAAGAGCGAAACTATTCTCTTCACAACAATGAAGTGGAAACGAAACATAGAATGAGTACTGCTTTCCGTTCTCCCACAGAAACGAGAAAACGATCTTCTTTCAAGTACTGTTTTCACAATCAACCGGTGAACAACCTAGATCAATAGCAGCGACACCTTATGGATATAACTATAATTTTCATTGGGTATCATTATCTATAGATTCTTGATTCGAATTTCAAACTGTTTGAATATTTAACTTGATGAAATGAGATTGAATTATTAATGAAATTATGAAAACTGAGTTTGAAAGATATAAATGTTTAATTCGAGAAATCGGACTGTTACAATTTCAACGAGGGTCAGCTTTATTGTCCTGTTCTGTCCCCTGCAAGAATCAATCCACAAAATAAGGTGGCGAATATTTGATGAAAGTTTGGTTTGTATGTGTTGGAGAAGGCAGGACCCTACTTCCTGCAACTTCCTCAGCCTAGACATAACAGCACCATAGGTTTTCTTTTCCGCTGTGAACACCGGCATTGTACATCTAATGTTGGCGCTTGAAAAAAACGATGTTCGTTGGGATCCTTGGCAAAGGTAATGTTTTCTCCACGTCAAACGTGAGGCATTCATGATCTTCACTCTCTTCCTCTAGTTGGAAATCTTGCCTTCTTAACTTCTGGGAATTTTCTGCATTTTCTAAATGAGTTATATGTTCCTCTTTTCAAGCTGGATCCGCCTCATTCTTTGTTTGTATTTTGAGACTATGTCATATGTTGCAGGTATCTTTTTTCAATGACATACTGACAGGTGGTTCGCTCTCCTGGTACATATTATACATTTTCTACAAAGTCATACCAGGGGGCAGCAACTCGAACTTTGTTTGGTCTCGTCCCTAATGTGACTTATATAGAGGAACTCTATTATTATGTTCAACAACTTCTTCAATTTAATTTTCGTTCAGCTTGTTTTTTTCCTCTTGGTTTCGACCTCTTTGGTCTGTCATAGGTGCGTCACTGTTGAGCTTCTTCATGGCAGTATTCACTCTGAAAGTTGTTATTTATAGAGTCTTGATATGCATTTCTCGACACACAACTTTCTCTTGGAGTTTATAAACTCTCGAATACTTCCGCTTCTCCGGATTCGTTCCATACGTTCTTTTTTTGGCCTGTTGCACTCCAGCTGCAATAAAATTGATCTGGCAGTCATAGGATTTCTGAGACGAAAATCTCCCAAACTCATTCTTGCGAATCTCCTGAGAAACATTCTCAGCACATTTCATGGTGCATTTGCAATCAAATTCAAGAAATATTTTAGGTTCAACTTTTTTTCCTTTCTAGTTAAAGTATGCTTTATTACCGTTTCTCTTAAGCTTTTTCTCGCTCCTGTTTGCATACTTTTTTTTTCTCCCTCTTTTTGGTCTCATTTTGGTCTGTTTATTTTCATCAGGAATTATATCATTATCATTTTCAGCAACAATATGTTGATGTACGGTCAAATCATTCTCATCAGAAGTAGAGCTTTTATCTTCGCTTTTATAGTTGGGATCTTTGACAGAGTCGTCATTATCTTCCGTCTCTGTAATTTCGTTTTCCTGGCTCAAGTTCTCTTCTACAGGAACTGATTGTCTAGTACTAGGGTAGGAAACTGCAAAACCATTCAAGCTGCTTTCATTTATGGAAGGCTCTGCATTATCCACACAAAATTTTTCAATGTTTTCATTATTTGAAATATCAGGTTCAATTGAACAGAGAATTATTTCCATTGCGTGAATTTTCGTTGGTGGTTATACTCTCGGGATGTTGTACGATATTTCCAACAAATCTCTCTTGTTCCTCCTCACATTCTGAAACAATAAGTAAAAGTTCATGTTAATTTTAAAAAAGTTTACTGCTTCAAATTTGTGCTCGAAACTGCATCCAATATTGAACTTTATCCCAAAGGAAAGATTCGGAGCAAAGGTATCGAACACGTATGTACTTAAGCAGGAAGATAAAAATCGATAAAGAAGTGTAACGGATATACTGAAAAATACTTTAATGTTGAACTCTGTTATCGATAATTCTAGTAAAGTATCAATACATTACAGGAACCAGATTTGCAAAAAAATATAAGTATAATACTTAAAAATATACTTCCCATTTCGGTTCTTTTGCTCTTCAGTTTTCTTCAAGTTTTCGAACATTCGCTGGGTCTTATTTTGATACATCTTGAAAAGAAACTTCAGAAACTCACTAAGGAAACCATACAGTCCAAGTGGGTTGCGGGTATTCTGCATTGATGTGAATATAACATGCGCGAATAAATGGCTTGGTAGATATTATCCTAGACTCATATTGCGTCATTGAATTGGTTGATAGGTTTCAGTGCAATTTGAAGAATAGGTTACAGAAGGTTTGTTTTCGTTACCAATTCAGTTTTGGTAAGATTGTGGGTTGGTATGCTTATGCATAACTACGTCCAGTTTTGCTATTTCAAAGTGTATTTACTATTTTTATATCACGTCATATCCTTCCAGGTAGAAAATTATTCATAAGTCTTTATGGTCGACGTAGAAGATGATCGTGAAATTAGACGTGAACAATTGTCGCGGAATTAAAAATTGCTACAAAATTATATGGGAAATTTAAAGAGTGTTCTTTTCCCTGCTTTTACAAGGGGCTTAGGTGTTTCTTCCAATAGATACCGAAATGAAATTATCAACTCATAACAATCACTGCTGAATCGTAGAAAATTCAATTTTGGAGACACGATAATTAAATTTTCCGTTTACGTTTGCATGTGTATTATATTATGGGTGACTGTTTGATTGGAGCATTTTTTTCACCAAAATTTCTTAACTGACAATTTACTGCAATCTGCTTCAAAATGATTTGCCTTGCAACAGCATTAGTCATTGCATGTTGGTTTTCCAACCTACTTCAGCATATCTGACCGTCAGCATTTGAACAGAGCATAACAGAATTAATGGAAAACTCGTGAGTGGCCACAATTCTAGTCAACTCGATCGCCTGATTTGAATACTATGGAATTTTCTCCAACATGATGTCAGGGTATCCCAGTACAGAAAGCGTTAGAAAAATCAGCTCCTCTTTTGAGGAGGAAAATTTTGTTGAATGGTGCAACGTCAATAGCTATGGCTGTTTAAAGGTGTTGGAATAAACAAGAAGTGAACTTTGATTTGATTTACTATGGAAGTAGCTGTTCAAAAATGGAAATATCAGCATCATGCCGCCCTTGAGCGAGATACTGGAGATCTCGCATGATCACCAGTCGTTTATGAGGCGCGTTGACTTCCTGTAGACGTTATCCAATAAATGTAATGAATGTTTGGGTGAGTTCGCACATAGGACAGTGTTCTGGACCAGGTCACACCTGTACTTTGTATAAAACCATCAGTTGTGATGAGGTGAAGAGAAAACTGAGTTTAGCAGCAACAGATTTGGCAACTCCGTTGTTGACTGTGAAACTGAGTACTTGCATATTTGTTCCGGAGGAAATTCGATGTTCTTGTATGATTGAAGGAGTTTTAATCACAATACCGTGAAAGGTGGATCTTGAATTCCATCATTGGAAGTTGAGAAGGTTATATCACATGCTGTAGACGAGAATCTCGCAACTAGTATGCAAATAATTAAAAGAGATTTGCTATAAAGCGTTTGGGAAATTTAAGGACATTATCTCCATATCTTTTTAGAAAATTTGAATCGCGTCCGCAACAATTGTATTTTGCTGAAAATCCTCGTGTTGTGTCCAAAATTTTGTTTTTGAATAAAACGTTTTTTCCTAGAAGAAAAATTACTACTGAGTTCGAGGACGTTTGTTTTTCTATCATAGGTGACAACTTGATTTTATACCGGAACATCTTTAGTGCCAATATGACTGAGATTTTCTATGGAATGTTTTGGTTATTTGGAGGCCTTCCTGTTCTGTTACGCTAACCACCTTGATTTATTCATGGTGATGTTCCAGACATCTTCAGAATATTTACTGCATTTGAATTGAAGATTTGCAGAATTAGTCGTTAGCTCGCGCAGGGCCACAATCATCTTGCTCGCCCGATTTGAACATCCTAGAGTTTCATTTGTGCAGACATCTAAAATCGTTAGTTGGAATCTATTATGCACTAGATTGCACCAGAATAGCGTTCAGTTACAACACTAACAAATATTAACTGAATTGCAAATGCAATTTTCAGATATCAAAAAAAAACCAATATATTTACAAATTTCAACACTCTGTGTTCTTCCTGTGGCTCTATTCGAATTTGGTTCAGAAATGGTCTATTCAAAAGTATAACCAAGTACATACAAATATGATGATGAAAACAATGCTTTACCAGCGATGAAACTTGCAGTGACATGGCTTCTGACATCTCATATTTTCATTCATCTTCATATGTCAAGATTATGTGTAGAGTAGGTAGAAGCCATTATGCAATAAACGAGGTGATGGCTCTATGTGTGTAGATCTCTTGTTTCCTTTTGAAGTCGAATTGCACCTGAAATTCCTCGGAATGGCACTCAGGGGTGTCTTCAGGATCGAATTCAATAAGAACTGAACACACGCCGACAAAAACAAAGCTCCTCTAAGCGGAATTAGATTGATTACTATGCTGACGCAATAATTCAACTTGTTTTAGGATGAGGAAAATAAGACTAAAATTTAAGAAAAGAGTTATCAATAATTAATTGGAGTCATATGTTATCTCTAGCACAGAAATATGCATCTTATCGAGAAGGTGATTCATTGAACAATTAATGCATTGTTTTCAGATTGGCTCTTCATTACAGAGGAATTCTTTTGTGTTGTTAATTGCAAGTATTTCAAATAATTGATTGAGAAATACTTGGTGGTATTTTGGTGCAAGGATAAACAGGAAACTGACGAGATACAACATACATCTATATAACCTTAGTACCATACTTTCTCAAGTCACGCTTGACTTCTACCAGCCCTACGAGCAGGCTGGTTTCCGGAGCGGATTTGGTACGAATGATCATCTACAAACTATCAAAACTTTAGTAGAAAAATGCCTCGAATACAATAAACCCCTGTTTCTCATCTTTGTAGATTATGAAAAGGCATTCGATACCATAAACCAACGTAAAATGTTAGGGGCTCTAGCTGAGTGTCGCATAGACCATCGATACATAGCACACATAAAGTACATATATGATCATGCCACAGCTTGTGTGAAACTTCACGCAAAAACAGAAATATTCGAAATACAGAGGGGCGTGCGACAGGGAGATCCGATTTCGCCAAAACTCTTTATAACCCTACTCGATTATATGTGCAAAAGGATAGACTGGGAAAATATGGGTATAAATATCGATGGGGAATACTTGAATCACCTAAGGTTTGCCGACGACATCGTCCTCATATCCGACAACATAGGAGATGCAAAAAAATGCTTGAATGGCTCAATCAAGCTTCTGAAAGGGTTGGACTGAAGCTGAACGCGTCTAAAACACAATATATCACCAATCTCGTTACGAGTGGAAATATTCATATAGGTGATGCTGAAATTGAACAATTCCAAGCCTACAAATATCTTGGACATGAAAATAAGTCGAGACAACCAAACCTGTGAAATCTTTAGAAGAATTGGCCTTACTTGGGCAGCGTTTGGTAAACTGAGCAATATCTTAAAATCAGATATCCCAATTTGTTTGAAACGAAAAGTTTACAACCAGTGTGTGTTGCCTGTCATGACTTTAACTCTGACCAAGAAATCGGCCAATAAAGTTCGAGTGGCCCAGCGTGCCATGGAGAGATGCATGCTTGGATTATACCTTAGAGACCGAATATCAAATGACATAATCAGGCAAAGAAGTGGAGTTGAGGATGCTATTAGTAGGATCGCCACACTTAAATGGAAATGGGCCGGACATCTGGCAAGAACCACCGACGGAAGATGGACCAAGAAGATTCTAGAATGGCGACCAAGACACGAAGCAAAAAGAAGTATAGGACGTCCCCCAACAAGGTGGTCTGACGATATAAAACGCATCCAAATGAATTGGATACAGACGGTACAGAACAGAAGGATGTGGCATAGTTTACGGGAGGCTTATGTCCAGTAGTGGACAGAACGAGCTGCTTGATGATGATGATGATGACCATACTTTCTCCGCACTTTCCCTCGATAACTTTCCGAGAGATGACAGTAGTAATGGAACTCGTTATATTCTGCCATTGCTCAGCATCGAATCTACAACGTTGTCTTCTCTGATAGCAGTCGTTATAATCTTACCTTTTTCATTTTTTCGTTGAGAAATTTCTCGCACAATAGAATGTGACTTGAAACAGCCGTGCTTACGGCTGCACATTCAACTTTAACTAATAAGCAACCAGGTCTATTCCGTACCTTGCAAGAACCACGAAAGCAAAACGAAAAACGATCATTGAAGACTAAGTATAGGATTTCCTTCTGATAAACCTAAACTTACATGGCTCCAACTCTTATTTTCTTGATGCTGCTGCATATTCAAAATCCTGTCTCTTCTTCTCTGTCAGAACTTGAACAGTATGGGTCAGAGCCAACTATGTCGGAGCAACCTTTCCTGAACCATCACTTAATACCATTGATTCATTCTTATATCGATACTCTAATGCAGGATATCCAAGGTATTTACTTGAATAGGTTTCCTGCTTCGGAATATGATAATCTCCGTTTTTCTGAGGGTCAGTTGCAGCTTATGTTTCCTCTACCCACCGTCTCTTCTGTTTACCATGCTCATCATTCTTCCTTTAAGATCTTCCATGTTGCTATAACTCACGATCAGGGCCAAGTATTTTGCATATAACAAAACCTGGACTTCATTATCTACTATCTTCCCAACATCCCGCCGTATAGGGTATTTCAAAGCACCCAGCCCTGCGGCGGACCACAACTTTACTTCACCCTGTTATCATGGCCGTGACTTCAGAGGTGCGGTGGTTGCCATGTCGCAACCATTGAAAGAACTATACAACCTCCTGCCTGGTACCACCGGAACCGTGACATGATAAACGCCCATCACAGGATCAACTTCTACATCATCTGTACCTTTTTCATAATATCATCTGCACTAGACACCTTTCTCTGACTTAGAAAGACTTTATCAGTTTCCTCTTTTTCCCATATTTCTATGTCTCCATGGGTGTCTTTGCAAAAAGAGCTTTCAACACCTTGTCATCAGCCTCTGGATTCATTGTATTCGAGGTTTTCAGTCTGAGTATCCTCCCAGAAATCTTCATCCATTTCCTTGATCATCTTCTTCCATCTCAGTTTTTTCTGTTTGCGATTGCCTTTTTGAGAACGCTTCCAGCGTTTTTATATTGCTTTAGAGTACTTAAACCTCATCCGTTAGCCCTGTACGACTAATATGTGCTATAATGTTGCAAAATCTCTAAACTACCCAGTTTATGATATACGTCTGGGACAGGCATTCATATGCTGGGCAGAGAATCTATTTGCAGAAAGATGTTATACCAAACAAAAAATATAATATTTCATTCCACTGATACGTTCCTGAAAATAAAGGAAAATCACCACCAACTATCCTGTTACGCGCTATCCCCCGCGGTGTCGACGTCATGCGTTGGCAAGTCGGCCACCGGTCATTCGCAATAAATCGTGGGTAGGTTGTGGGACACCAACCGAACTTCATTTAAAAGCGACTATCCCTTCGCCGGCGAGAATGGGTGTTAGATTGATTTAGCAATGTGCCGGTTGGAAAATGCGGTTACAAAATAGTTTGTCTCATAAATCTGGCGAACTTTCTCAGCTAAATTGAAGAAATAATTTGATGAAATCAAGGTTGCTCCTAAAATATTGTAACGATTTAAAAAGATATTAATTTTGAACGATTCGGTTAGGAGAAAATCTTATTGCACTAATGAATTATAATCACATGAATATCCAGTTAGTGTTCCTTTCAAGAACGAAGATTGAGCAGCCCTTGCCAATGTTTTGTTTCGATAACTCTGTAGGTTAGTTTAAATTATCGAATGAACATATATCTCGTATCAATGCGGCGTTGCTAGCGGTAAGAAAACGTCTGTTGGTTTTGATTTCGAACCTTATACCATTTAACGCAGATTACTCACGTTCCTGTCGTTCAGTCATCCACTAAATTCTTGGTGTGTTCATTCATCGATTGATTCGACAGGACCTGAAGTTATAGTTGCTCCATTATAGTTCATCTTAAGGTAGTCGTTGATTCTGGTTCCTTGTGTGAATTCACAGGGCCACGATTGCTGATTAAGATTTGAAGTTTAATATTTGACTTGGAAACGAATGTCAACGACGATTTCGTTTAATCAATTTCGAAGACTGCTAAGCGTTGATGCTCGGTTTGATTCCAAGTTCTAGTCATGGATGTTGTCCTTGAAAAAAAAAGTGAATTTGACAAAGATATACATTGAGGTTGGGTACATGGCCAAACGGCTAAACCAATAACCATCGAAGGCCAGATAACTTGTAATCCAGAGTGGAGACAGTTCTTTCCGAGTTCAGAGATAATTAGAGAATTTTGATTATAAAAAAATATCTATTCTGTAAATCAGGATTTGCTCTGTATTTGACGAATCGGCTGTATATTCTTCTTTTGGGAGTTTGAAACCTGCGTCTTGCACGGATTTGGCCACAATTTTGAACTTGATGGAAGCTCGTGGTTCCCTTTTGCATCTTGGGAACTTAGGATTGCATAAAGAACTAGTTTTAGCGAGATTACTTACGATTAGATAGAAAACCTATTCTTCTTATAACTTAGGATTGGTAGAGAATTCCCGATTGGTTTACAAATAAGTATCGGCGTTATATCAAGGGAACGACTAGATCGCTCTAAGATAGAGAGGTAGAGGTGCAACACAGGATTGGAGCCTGAAGCTACAATTGGAATTGAGTTAAACACGTTAGGAGGATCAACCACCCCGTCTAACCTTGAGCAAATGATGTGGGTGGAATGTGTTCTTTACAGAGTTGGACCATTTCATTGGGATTTTACTCGTTCAATTTCAATAGCTTCTGGTGGTAATATGACTTGACTGTAAATTCGAATGTTGGCCATCTTGTGATCACAATTTGACTCATTGATTGAGTCGTACACCACAAATTCTAATTCTCTCTTCAAATATCAGATTCTGTTTTAGTAATTAACCCATCAGTATCTTACACATATCGATTTATCCGCATTAGCTGAGTCACCTGACCAGCGTGATTGACTTGTGTTGTTGTAGAGTAATGAATTCTTTTAGAGTCAATGGACTTGGTGTTTCAATAGTAGCTTCACAAACATCGTGACGATTTTCCACGTTCCAGTCGTTTATCTACTGAAACGGCATCTTACGATCTCTTCGAAATCATATATAAGGAACTAGATGGTGATAAATATGTTGGCTGTTTATTTTCCGATATCTGTCGTGCATTTGACTTGAAGTTGAAGAAAGTTGCTATAAACAAGTATTATCATATGGGCATCAGAGGTGTGTGCTTACGATGGATGGAATCCTATCTTGAAAATCGAAAAATGGTTGTAAAGGTATCAAATTCTTTTCCGGTAACCAGGGACGCGAGTTTTGGACTTCCTCAGGGGTCTGTCCTGGGACCACTTTTATTCATGTTGTTCATCAATGATTTGCCTAACTTCATCACTAAGGGTCAACTAGTAATGTATGCTGATGATACAGCTGTTGTGGTTTCGGGACGGAATCCTGAGGAGGTTCAGGTTGCGTCTCATCGAGTTATAGAGGAGATGACTGACTGGTGCAATAGAAATAGGCTAATAATTAATACTGATGAAACTGTTCTCCTTAATTTTTGCAATAGAAAGCCTCTGCCTTCCATTGAGTTTCAATTTGCTACTATGACCAAATATCTTGGTGTTAACGTCGACTCTCATCTGTCTTGGGATGAACATATCCACTTTGTATGTGAACAAAGGAGTTTTTGCACTTCTACAACTGAAGTCGAGTGTTGATTGCGATGGGTTCAAAAGTGTTTACTTTTCTATAGATCATAGATATTTAGACTAAAATGTTTTGCTTTGGGGCAGTTCTGTTCAATGGACCAGAGTCTTTATATTACAGAAGAGAATTCTTCGTTTAATGTTTGTCTGACTCCACTAGAATCATGCTGAAATGTTTTCAAAGAGGAGCAAATTTTGACCTTTCCATCTGTATTCGTTCTCAAGGCTGTATCTTTCGCAAAAAAGAGGATCAGTGAAGTGCAGAAAATTAAATCATTTCCATAATTAAAGGAAACGGAATTGTGATGTCTTGTCAGTCCCTATCCCATAATGTACAGATTGCCAGGTGAACTAAAGTGAATAAGAAACTACGAAAGATTCAGAGCTGCCATAAAAAATTATTTGATTGGAAGAGCACTCTACTCCTTCGATAAATTCTGAAGTATGGATAAGTTTTTGTAATTTTTATTACTTGTGAAATGATTCTGTGATGTTTTTCCATGTATTTGGATGTTTTTGTTTTGTAAGCAAACTGTACCAAGTATCTATTTCAAATTACATGTACATCTTTATGGGTCAAAAGAAATGAATTATTCTTATTCGTAAACGTGGTGGCGCTGAAGAACTTCAAGCTGAGTTGGTTAGCCTACGCCTACTCCACATGAGCATACGTTGGAGACTGAAGATCATTCACTGAAACCAAATTTAGAACTATAATTTTTCTATTTGTATTTTTAGTTAGATCTGGCGCCGGTCTAAAAGCGTTATGAGTTTTGGCGTTATAATATTTTTTTGCATTGGAGTATATATTGGATATATTTTCGGTGATGGAAGTTTGATTAATGTGTTTGTTAATAAGGATATAAAAGGTTCTGCGAAGACAACAAATATCAATGCCTACGAGTTGTAATTCAACGTATTGTTTAATTCAAACTTTTCATTCACTATTATTTCCGCACCAATGTCGTTGCACTCATTGTCTGGTCTATCCGAGTAGTTTAAAACAGAAAAAAACACAATCAATGTTTACAACTAAAGGAATCAAATATTCTTCAATGAAATTTAACTTCAGGAAGTTTTCAAACGTGAAATTCTCCCATAAAAGTTCACCTGAAAGCGGCGTGTTCTATAAGGTGAATTCCAATTTTACTCGTGATGGATCGTCGACGTAGGCGAAGTAGTAACTACAGCTAATTATCGCGAATTTTCGAGTCGGACGCGAAATTGACAGAGAGTTCTTCGAGAAGAAAAATGACATAATTTCCAGGAACGTTGAGATGGCAAATGCAAACGTGAAAAGTTTTTCTCTGAAAACTTTATTATTCGTATGGCAAGCCAACAGAGGAGGAAGATTGGAATATATTTTATTTTCTTGAATTTTTATGACAGCTCCAAATGAATTTGAACAGATAAAATAACATCAACTGGAAAAGTTCTGGGAAACTTTCTCCCTGTGATATGGAGGATGAAGTGATTGTATACGAAAGTATATTTGTTTTCCTGGAAAAAGTTAAATATCAATATTTATTATATAACGTTATTGAAGCATCTGTAAAGAGAAATTGTGGATGATGAAGAACATTTTTCTATGTAACCAACATAGTGTACCATGCGCAGAGTGGACCAAATTTGATGTTTTGGTACGGCAGTCATGTGAAATATTGTAGATACAGAAAAATGATCTCCTCTCTCTCTAGCTCATTTTCGAGAAAAACTCATTGGATTTCAGGTTTCAAATTATTCCAGAATTTCGGATTTTTCTAACCTAATACCATTCGATACTTATTTTGAATACAATTCTAATACAGTATTTGGAGGAAAATTTTTTCGAAAATCTAGTTTCATGGGGTTGACAAGTGAAATTTGAGCAACCTGTGTATAAAATAGCATCAAAGAGTACAATTCCCTCAATAATAATACTTCTCTTGTTAAAAAGAAAAATTCGCAAATGTTGTCGAGAGTTCTACGGTCTTTCCTCAGAGGGATTAAGTTGTGTCTACAAAGAAACGGGCAATATTTCGAACACTTAACGAAATAGTTCAACACCTTGCAGATCATTACACCAAAAACCAATTTATTACGTATTTCATACACGACTACCTTAAAGTATCACCATTTCTCTGATCAAGTATAATGATATGTACTAATAAACTCTTCTTTCACAACCTCTGATTTTATTTTTTTAGTTTATTTTTTTTTATTTCGAAGATGGTCGAAGATAAAGATTTGGTCACTTCTGCAAAAATATGGCACAATATTATATGCGTTGACATGAATAATAAAACACAGGATGTTCCATTTGAAAAAATTAAGATACGATATTTTTAAAATTACAATACTCAATAACTTTTTTGAGTCACTCATGTATAAAATGAGGATAATCTATTTCAATTCATCTATAAAGCTATCCTTGGGAAATAAAAAAACGAAAGGAGAAAAGTATCCCTCCTCTCAGGCCGAAGGAGCATGCGATGATGTGAGAGACTATTTTCATGAATTTCCACTGAAAAAAAAATTGTGACGAAACTACTAACCAAAAAAACTTATTATTTGAACACGTTATAGCAGAGTTTAGGCCGCTCCTGAAAAGTGTGGTCTTCCAATCTTAAAAAACCAGGCAAGATTTTTTTTATAGAAAATTGGGACACCCTGTATACTGCAAAGTAAATTGCTGAAGTAGATTCTTACTTTCTGAATACAATACCGTTCGAACAAAAATGAAATCTTCAAGAGTGTACGAGCTACAGAGCACCGCGCCACTGGTGAATCACCCAGTATAATGATAAAAAGAAATACACTAAGATAATTCTTTTAATTGGAGACTACGTGTCGTACAATAAAATATATAGACTTTCTCTTTTATTCTTTTCAACATCTCGTTATTCAATAACTTGACGTCATACAAAAAATATCTTAAAAACTTTTTTCTGGAAAAATTATTGGAAAATTCAGAAATATTTCTTATTTTTGAAAAGATCGGTAGCGTACTTATTTTTTCTTCGAGAATAACCTGCGTTGTGTCCATACTCGCGCCACTGGTGTGTCCAAAATATTATTGAAAAAATTATGCGTCTTTGAGAGTTTTCGACAGCCCCAAAGTTTTACCCCAAGCGGTTTACGAAAAATTCACCCTGTATATCGGTAACGAAGTATTTGAGAACTTTTGTTTATATAAACTTTCTTCATGAAATGACTTCAGTCATCACCTACTTAAATATTACCGTGTGTTATTTAAACACCCTGTATATATACCTCTTTATCGAAAAATCGATAGTTTATACCTTAACTGCTTTGACTAAAAGCCATAATTTTCATTCATCAAAAATTGAAAGTATGGTCGGGTATATATATATATATATATATATATATATATATATATATATATATATATATATATATATATATATATATATATATATATATATATATATATATATATATATATATATATATATATAATAATATTAATAATAATAATTTTTATTCGCTCAATCATAATCACAAAGCGAAAACCCTCCCATTACAAACTATAAAAAAAAAAAAAAAACACAAATTATGACCATGACGAATAATAATAATATTTATTTATAATAAACAAAACACATCAAGGATTACCCACTAAGGCTAAGCCAGTGCGTGGGTACGCAACTACAAACAGAGAAACACAAAAGGTATGCTATGATCAACGAAATACAAATCAATAAAAATATATTATAATTATAATATTATATATATATATATATATATATATATATATATATATATATATATATATATATATATATATATATATATATTTATATATATTCTTTTGAAAAGAGGATTTACAAAAATTTGAATAATCGTATTAACAATAAATGCTTATATCTATAATTAAGGTGTATGTCAGAAAAACACCAGTGTGATTTTTTTTTATTCTCTTGCACTCCATGCTATCCAGACGAAGACAAGGATGAAAGGAAGGATTTGGAACAGGAATCTGTAACAATGGAAAAAGAAAACCAGCAGAAGAATATTTGAACAATCATGCCTTTCATATGTCTAAACAAATCTAAGAAAAGATTTTACATAGCAAGCAAAGCCATAAAAAGGACTAAGGGATAATAAAAAGTACATAACCTGCGATATTTCCTCATTTGCGGTGATTTTCTTCTTTCCTAGTGTGAGTCTCCTGAAACATAAGCACTTCCTTGTACTTGCTTGCCAATTTTGAAGTATAATCGCAAAAACCCTTCAATATTCCAACTCAACAAAACAATTCCTTCTCTGTTTGACCGAGAGAGCCCCAATGGCCAGGTTCAGTCTTCCTAGTGATGCCGATTAAGACCTATAGATGTTCTAGAATCATTATGGACCCAATAATTTGGGTTGACATCGCCCATATAATATTTCTTCGTGGATACTGTTTAATTTAAAGAAAAATTTGCCAAAAAAATTTTGAGAGTTCTTTTAAAAATCTGACAAACAGTGGTTAGGTTAGAATATGTTTATTTGCCTTACAATTTCTTTAATTACAGCAATTATTTCCGAGATACCTTGGTTGGACTAATTTCGAAATATCACATAAGATATTATTATAAGATGTATAAGATTATTAGGCATTAATGAAGATTACGGGGATAGATTTTTCGGAACAATATGTGTCGCTTAGCTAACCTATTAAAATATTCACTACGTAATATATTAATTCCACCAAAAGCGGGAACCGTTGTTGAATCTCTTTTGAATAAATTCCTCAGTAATCACGAATGAAATAACACATTCATTTTATGAATGTCCTCAAAATGAGACTGAAAGACCCCCAGAACAGCATTCAGCTTATACAAAATGCCTTATTCAGGTAAATTTCACGAATAATTTCTAAAGAGAGTTGTTCTAGGAATTTCCCCGCTAATTACAACGTCGCTACAAAATCTCTTCAGGTGTAGGGTTTCACCAAAAATGATTATTATTATCCTGCGGGAAGAAATGAATGCTAGAAACCCGGAAGTTTTCGTTTGTGTAATTTGGGAAAGTTCAAAGGACAAAAGTAAAAATGCTATACGAAATAATTTGAAGGTATAACGTCATTTTGTATTTGACTATTTTTAAGTAGTCTGGCAAATTAGATGAACAAATAGGACCATAAATGAAGTCTAAAAAGTCTTCACAAATCCGATGCCTAGGAACAAATTACTCGGGTCTGAGGATCACAAAAATGGGGTTTTCGCCTTTTTCAAGAGAATGTTCCATCATGAAATTAGATGAAACACAAATTTAAGATTCATATTTTTAGATAGCTATTTATAAAAAATGTCACAACACTCCTTTTCCTAAGGGCCACTATTTCTGAGACATAACAAGAGAAATCGTCATTATATGAATCAGAACTTCACGTATACAAGGTGTTCCTGTAAAAATCTCATTAGAAGTACCTGAGGTAAGGTGAATTATACACTATATTCCATTAAATTTTCACTATTTATTGTTAAGCTTCATGTCTAGTTTCGAATATTACTTCATTTTCAAGTATTTATCATACATAACCGTTTCGGTATTCATATAACTTCTAGGCTCTGGAGGGTTAGAGGTTATGATAGGTTAGGTAATGGGGAATTATTTCGATCTAATTGATTGTTGAGAGTTTGATAATGTGGGTTTTTTCTTATTTTGATAATTTCATTACCATTTCCATTTCTTTCCTTCATTACAGATATGTAGTATTTTTGGTTTTCAGGATTTATAATATGATTTTTATTTGTGATATGTTCTAAAATGGAGGAATATTTGTCTGTATGTGTATGCTCTTTGAAACGATTCGAATAATACTTTTCCTAAGTTAGGTGCGCTGGTAAAAGCAGTTGATACATTAAATTTGGAAAAATAATTCTGTTAATATAAAAACTGCCTTCACCAGCGCACTTAACCTAGGAAAATTATCATTAAGTTGGAAAGCCTAACTGAATAAATTTAAGAAATCTGTCGGTATAGACTCTTTTCAAAAAGCATATACATACAGACAGAATTTCCTCCGCTTTCGAGCATATAACAAATACAAATCTGAAGACCTGAGAATATTACATATCTGTTATGAAGGAAAGAATTTGAATCTTCTGGAGTGTTTGGAAATTAACATAATAAGAAAAAACCCACATTATCAAACACTCACCAATTAATTAAATGGTAATAATTCCCTTTTTCTGAATTATGAATTAAGCTTACCTCCTCTCGAGCCTAGCAGTAATATAAATACCGAAACTGTGAGGTAGTATAAACACTCGAAAATGAAATAATATTCAAAATTATTCCTGTACCTATATCCTGTATCATTTACCTATTCAAGACGGATTTTCACAAAATAAATCAATCAACAATACAATTCCATTTGACTACAACTTTGCATCCTTGTCCAAGTATCTTATGTTAAGATTTGTGCTATCCAAAATTAAATACCATTGATGGATAATCATTTTGATTGAAATTTTTGAATTATAGTGTCATCTTTTCTGCCTAAAAGAATTGATACAGATTTGAGAAAGATTATTACTATTTTTAGTTTAACTAGATTAGTGTTATTTTTGAGGCAACGTTTTTTACATTCTTTTTTATATACAGGGTTGTTCGCTCAAAAATTACCTGTCAACTTAATGAAACTAGATTGTCAAAAAAATTTGTTCAATTCGAGTACTTTACTTTATCAGAAGCGTATTTCAAATTGATACTGATTGGTATTAGGTTTCCCTCAACCTGAAATGACTCTCTTCTATTTTATTTGCAATTGTACCAAAAATCCGCAGATCTTCGGGAAATGAGATCACTAAGTCATGTAACACAAAAAGAGGCAATACAAACAATAGTATTTAATTTCGATGACAGTTCCTATGTCCCATATAGTTCTTCGAAAGTCGATCTCAGTTAGAAGTTTGGAAATTATTCAAAAATAGCTAATACTTTGTTTATATAGTTCAATGGCAAAAAATGGTATCTTGACCCAAAGAAAATTCAGTGGCATATGTGATGGTGGTGAGACTGCGTATCACATACGGTTGCACTGCTCGTTGGGAGTTCAGCTTTACAAAGCATTTCCAAGCTCTAAAACTGCAGAGATTCTATCACCTTTATCGGAATGAAACAAGTATATTCAGATTCGTGCCTGGCGCTTCACTGTCAGAAATCTTATTCCTAGCAGATGAGAACGAACCAGCCTTAAGGACTGTCTTCTTGTGGGCTCCGGTTGATACACAGACTACCCAAGTTGTTGGAGCTATTGCATGTAGTTATAGTGCTACCAAAGAACAGTCGATCTGTTGGTGGGCATGAGAACCTTTTTCAAGCAAAAATATCCACTATTAACCACTGTGCTAACCTCTTGCTTGCTCAGGTAAATGAAAATCATTTCCTATAGCCAAGCTGCTTTGAAGGCAATGGCATCCTACAACCGTACGTCACTTATGGTGCAGGAATATCGCTCCACATTCGCCGAACTCGGAGAACGAAACATGCTCCGTCTGATGGGGATACCCGGATACTCGGGCATTGAGGGCAATGAGAAGGCGGACTCATCAACCGCTCAAGGACTCACCAGACCAGAGCCTAGACCCATAATTACCCTGGAGACTGCAAGAATGGAAAATATCTGGTGGTCGGATCTGAAGATACGATAGCACTGGTTGAGACTCGCAGTTCTCAGACACTCACGCCTTGTCATCAGTGTATCTTCCACTGGAAGAGCCAATGCTTGGCTCGATGTCTCCAGACTGGACCTGAGACTTCTAACTACCAAATTAAGGGAGCACTGTAGCCTCAGAAATCATATAAACAAGTTAGAATTGATTGAGGATTAATCCTAGACTATTTGAAGCAGAGTGCGAGAATAAATGGAGTACATTATGAGCGAATGTCCAGCAGGGGGAGCTTGTATTCAACAAACACAAAGCTTATATCCTTTACAAGAACGATGGAACTTGTGGATGAAATTTAGGACAGTCTGCCACTGGGTCGCAGAGTCCGGGATGTTAGGCAGACCTCTCTTATTATCTACATCTATCTAGTTCAACGTCGATGCATCATAAGTCGAATTCACAGAAAATTTAATTGAAAGTACCCGAATTCACGAGCACAGTGCAGAAATCAATTCAAAAAATCACAATAAAATTTTGTTATTCATGGAAAACAGACAAAGAATGGGGAAGCGTTTGTTTCATTACTAACGATGGGGACACTGCACTTCTGCAAGTTCGACTAACTAATCTAACCCACCACATCGACTCAGTGATCTATTGTGGTACGCTCTGGAGTGCCATACTTCATGCAAAAGTTAGTAGCTTCGTTGATATCCTGATCCTATCGAAATGCCAGCCTTTCGAACATGATCCTCCGTTTACCTTGCATCATTCCTAATATTTTGGGAGACTTCTGAAGCGACAATATATATGTTACAATGGTAGCTCTGGCTCTCGCAGAAGAAGGATCACTGATGGCAAACGCTGCATCCGTACCTTGAATCTATCATGTCCTCATCAAGAGGAATAATTATCTCAGGTTAGATGAAAGCCGCTAATGATTTAACCTTCTCATTGGCTACATTACTTGAGTGATTTGATACCTACATCAACCTAGGCCGATTGCCCTTGCCAGTTTGAGAAGAGCTCTACCATAATCGAGAAGGCCAACGCTTGTTAGGGTAGCTTGGCTGTTCGAAATGATTATTATTGATATTGATGTCTAGTAGGTAAGTTGATTAGTAAATGACGATTGTTTCAGATCGAAGAATAGTGATTGAATTCTCTCGAACTATGGACTGCTCCTTAGCAACCCTTATAATGTTTCCTATATCATGAATAGAACTGGAGTAATCAATAAAACACTCCTCAATCAGTCCATTCAACAAAAGGAAGGTCTGTTAGGGACATATGAGGTGAACTGGCAGGCCATGTAGTAGCTCCTTGACGGTAAATCCATCTTCGTGAACATAAGGATATCATCTTACATTTCTTGCATAGTAAAGTCAGTATGAAGATCAACTTTTTGAAATTTTTTTCACAATTGAGTGGCCACCATTTTGAAACGACAAAATGCAGAAAAATCTAAGAATATTCATAGAATTACAAGGTCTAACCAATGACCCTTTTATTTGCTCTAATGATAGTAAAATCTGAAAATATTGAAGATGCTAATATGGTTAAAAATAAATTCTTTCTTTCTCTGCAACAATTTTTTATTAGAAATAACAATTGTTAATTCATTCGGAAATAATTGAATGATGGTTTATAAATGAGAATATAATTATCCCCCGAAAGATCAATATAAATACTTTCGAATTGAAGAGAGTGATACGGCAGTATTTTTTCGTGAACGAGAGAACTGGAGTAGGCGTAAACAGTTGCTGATGAAAAGTGAAAAGTTTCTTTTGAACAACGTGTTCCGTTGGCTTACGTGGCAACGCCAAAATTACCCGACAACTTTACAAATGAACAAGTCAAATTGCTCGTGAGAAAATAATCTAAAAGTTTCGCCAATGATTTACTTTTAGTCGTTGCGAAATATTGAATACGAAGAACGCAGGCTAGTTATAAGGAGAAACTTGAAAATCGAATTTTCTCATTGTTTATTTTTGCTGGTTTAATGCTTAGTTCATGATTTGCACTATGAAAAAACAGGGGAGGGGAGGATCGCGATATTTACAATGTGTATGTTTTACGTAATACGAAGGATGTCCCTTAAGTTTTGCATATAGGGCATAATTGAGAGCTTTTAAACACTTCATCATTTTTCAAAGTGTTCTCTACGAAAATTAATACATTTTCGAACCAATTCTGAAAGAAGTTATCCCTATATTTTGCTGCCTTATTCAAAATTGTCTTTTGGAAAGCATCAAGAGCTTCTTCTAAAGACTGAAACCTTTGACTGTTTTTGATTTTGGGAGAAGTATAAAAATAGTTGGGACTTCAGTTCAGAACGTAAGTAGGATGATGTAACAATTTGATGTTTTCTTGCGTTTTCTGGTTGTGTGCAATAATTCGCCATTAAGTGGTGGTTTATCAAAGCTTTCTAACGGCCTTCGGTGAAGAAATGGTTGTGTACACATTGGCAGTACCTGTTATTTGATTTTGTAAACGAATTTTTGCTACATGACGCCTTTTAGAAAAAAAAATTTCGAGCATCTTTTCGGAGAAAATTTGGCCCTGGATGATATTTGTCGCTTTTTCTTTCCCTTGGAACATGCAAACAGAAGATTGACGCTCATTTTCTGACTCCTATAAATGAATTCAAGGCTCAACATCACTAAGGACGTTCTGAAAGCTTCTAGACTTTACTCGAAACGGTCCAGAGGTTTTTGATACCAATTCAATCCTATAGCTTTTTGATCTCTGGTCAACAAATGCTGTATCCAACGGAAACTAATTTTATCGTAAGCAATTCTTCGTGCAAAATTTTTGTTTTGAGGAAAAAAGAGAACAACTTGCCGAGTTCTTCTTGGATGAAGACTCCGAAAATTGTAAAAATTTTTTACGCGAAAATGTTTATGATTTAATTCATTTTTCAAGTAAATTGTCAACTTTGACTGAGTGTTATGAATAAACCGCATGCATCTAACTGAAATTCCGGATTTATATTAACGAAACATTGAGGTTCGTTTTTACGACCAGTTGATTCAAAGTGTCCTATGTGTTCGGTATTTCACATTATTGATTGTTTTTATCCATTTCTTGATCTTTGACTACTTGTGAAGAATGAAGTTTTTCGTTGAATAGTGGATAAAAAATGTTGAATTATCACCACATGTTCGGGATATTGTACTCAGTCGTGACTGAGATTTGAAACGGTGAATTTCAAAATTCAATAAAGCCTATTATTATAATTGAAAATGCCTTGATGAAGGAGTGACACAAAGGGATGTAGCGGCCGCAATGAGGGTATCACAGGGCGTGATTTCAAAAACCTACGCCTGATACGTGAAACTACAGTCTCTGCAAAATAGGTCTACAAGAAGTCGTAGGAAGATCACTTCTGAAGAAAAAGATCGCTTTTTGTACCAAATTGCAAGAAGAGGCCCCAGTTCGACGAACCCCATATTCCAAAGGCAATTTCTCAAAGCAACAGGTATCAGTGTATTAGTCAAAACGATACGTCGGACATCATTCAAGGGGTTTATACAGCAGAAGACCCTTAGGAGTTCCAGAGCTAACCAGACAATAAAAATTAACAGACTCAATTGGTGTATCGAGCACCAAAGTTGGAATATTGAGAATTGGTGAAATATTCTTTTTTTGGACGAGACCAGTATTGATTTCCGATGAAATTACGTGGACCTAGTGCTAGAGCCCATAGTGAGACTCTGGCGAGGAACCCACGGCAAGAATTTCAATTTTATATAAGATCACTATTTTGGACTGAGAAGCTTGCTCTCCAGACCTACATCTTATTGAACATTTACGGGATGATGGCAAGAAGAAAATAGGATCGCGCCAGAATAATCCAAGAACCCCACAACAGCTCATCCAAGCTGCCACAGAATAGTGGCAGAATATCACCCTAGAGGAGGTCGAAAATCTAATCCAAAGCATGCCTAGACAGATTCAGGCTTGTAGCAGGGCAAGATAAGGTAATACAAACTATTGAGGTTTAGGAAAAAACACTTACTCCGTATGAAAACAATTTTAATTTTACGTACTATATGCGGAAAGTCTTTCATTTTCTTTTACTTGTTTCTATCCTTAAATAAACCTTGATTTATTTCTTTTTCCAATTGAAATATCTCAAAAAGGATCAATTCTAATAATCTTTTGAAATTTCCAAAATCATTGGGGAAATATTCAAAATATCGGGTGATTCCATATAAATTTGGTGGTGTGTATATGTCGGCACTACTATAGATCTGCTGCATTTGTTCTTTCACTATGCAATATATCTAGAGAAATTGAAGACCAGGTCATCAATTTCAATTTCATTGATGTTACAAAAATATGTAATGCTTTTACAAAAATTGGGCGATTAAAGTAATATTACCAGAGCTAGTGCATGTAAAATATATTTGGAAAATATCTACTTATGCACTGATTCAGACTTTAGAAAAATAATTCATGTTAAAGGACGCATCATCAATTTTACCAGGTGACAGTTTTACCTCTAGTAAATTAGATCATATTGAACTTCGACAAGTTGTTCGTATAAAAAATGTCCTAGAAATATCCCACCTATCTGATTCTATTTTTGATTTCTAAGAATTCTTTGAATATTCAAATTACGGATTCGGAAACCTCTTTTTGAAATATTGTTGTGTATATATTGCTGTGTTAGATTTGCCGAGGGTTTTTTGTTCTCAACATTTTTCATTTCTGTTTTTGTTTTGAACAATTTGACATCTGATAGGATGTTCCAGTTTCGATAGCAGAATATTCTGAAGCCTATAGAGAATCGAAAAATAATATGAGTTTGCTATATAAAATATATTCGAAAATTGCTTGGTTAAAGAATTAAAGGGTATGCATGTTTGGTACCAAGAATTGAAATATATTAATTGTTGCCAAACCACTTCAGATATTTAAATGAAATATTGTATGAGTTAACTGACGTCCAGGCCGTATGTTTTATAATGACAATATTATTTTCAATTTTAGATGTGGTATCTGTACTAACACGTAAATGGATATTCTTAACTACAAAATTGCTACGCCACTCCTTTTATAAAAAAATTCAGATTTAAATTTTCCATTTCATTCGGAAGAAAAAAGTGCTGTTTGAATAAAGAGCGCGAATAAGTGGACAGAATAAATATAAAATAAATTAAGCAGTATCGATTGTGTTATATTAATTAGTTATAAATGTTTACGTGTGAATAAATTGGTTTTTGTAATGTTGAAGTGTTTAGTTTGAACCCACCAATACTTTCAAGAACTAATAAACGTTCCAATATGAAAAAACAGTGGCGTCTCAATTTCTCTTAAAAAAATATCCAGTTACGTGTTAGTACGAACATCACTGGTTCAATTAAAAATAATATTTTCGTTGCAAAACATACTGCCTGTACGACTGTTCACGCCTACAAAATTTCATTCGAGTATCTGCTGTTATTTGGTATATTATTTTTGATTCTTTATAAGTCTCTGAATTTTCCGTAATAGAAACTAGACCACCCTCTACACTCTTGGATTTTCAGATAAACAATGTTACCATAAGTGTCCCAAAAAGAATATGTGTCCACTCAAGGTTCAAAAATAAATGTTTCAAGTGGGTATTGAAGTTAAATTTCGGAATATTGTCAGGAAAATCAGATTCATTCAAATATTGGCCATAGCGGATCAAATAGTTATTAAATAATCATCCCTTCGGTATTTTCTCTTCCTTAATTGCGTATCTAATGAAATATCCCCCTTATTGGAATTCAATATCACTGTGATTATATTCCGTAAAAAAAGACATTTCAGGAATTTTAATTTCAATTCGCTTACGTACTTACCTGAAACAAAAAGGAAACTTTAGACTTTTAAAAATGAGATTCGTTCTTCTGCGTCCAACAAGAAGAGACTAAAGAACACGATAATCGATATTCAAGATCAAAGAAAATGAAACATATCCGATTTCAAGAGTTTCGTTTGATGATAAAGGGGATCATTAGGATTGAAGGTGCCGCATCTTTATCGTAATAATTTTCCGTATTCTGTTCCAGCCTTGTTTGAATCGCTTTTGAATTGGGCTTAATTCGTCTCGGATAAATTCAGTAGAGACTTTTACTTTTTGGCATCGGATTTTGTTCATACAAGAAACCCATGTTGCTATCACTTTCTGCACAACGCTGGTATGCATATTGTATAATGAAAAATACTGAACTACATACATGGAAATAATTCATAACAGAAGAGTCTCTACGATTAGCAATGTTCAATTTAAATATTCGATTCGAGTGGTACTACTCAAAGAAGAAAGGGTGATTTGTCCCTCCGTAGTGGCTCACTAGAATTCAGTTCTACAGTAAATGGAATTCTAGATAACATTCGCTCATATGAAGGAAGAAGTTCTACTAAAAATGGATGATTTTTAAACTTGGACAGATATTCTTACCCTCTGCGTCTCCTACAGTTTGTAGATATTACTGCATTACGAAGGAAGAAATCTAGTTGTTTGAACATCAAGCGATAAATTGGTCCACTTTAAAACCACTTGCTCCTTCGTGCAAAAACAGACCTCTGGTGGTCCTTGCAATCGCTGCGATAGATTTTTAAGAAAAAATTTTATTTATTAGAGAGATGAATGAATTGAGGAACAAATGTTCCCTTGAAATTCGTTCACACAAGAATCCGTTTAGCAGATAAGGAATTTTAGGCTATGAGGCTATACCGAAAAGCACAGATCCAACAAGGTCCCATGTTTATTTATATTGATCTATACTGGATCTCACTTTTTTTTCCTCCCAGTTTCTTTCTCATTCTTGTCCATTATATCTGCCAGTATCTTGAAACATTTATTTCCATACCTCCTCGTCCTATATAATCCTCGCCATAGCTCTCTGAAAGTCTATTCTATCCTCGAAAATCCGTTGCAACTCTCCTATCAGGGTATTCCATCTTCTGCAACATATCTGCGATACTATCCTCAACCACATATTCAGTTCGCATCCTGTCTTTCTCGTCTCAAAGTCTGAAGGTCTCAAGTGCCCTATGCTCATCTATGATCATGGTGAACCTATAATTAGTTCTCTTGTGATATTATTTCAGCCATGTCCACACATCCATGATCAACGTCTCCATCCACGAAGCCTTCTCCCGTGATATCCACTCATTATTCTTAGACGTCTTTGAATCTTCTTACGATTAGCCATCATTTGTGAGTCTTGATACGTACGTTTCAAGCAAGAGTGTCCTCTTCTTGTACTGGTAAAGGCTATTTAGCCATGAGGTTCTTCTATACTGAGAGCCTTCTATCTTCTTTTTTTCAGGAATAATGAGATGTATCAGTTAATATTTGGTGTTTCTTATGACGCTACCGCAATCAAGAAGCTTTTTTTCCTAGCTGGTGAGTAGAAATTCAGGGGTCTTGTATATCTTCTTTGTCCTCCCAGACCTGTTTTATTTCTGTGCATTATGTGTACCAGTATCTCTAACCTCTTTTTTCATACGTTCTTGTCCTTTATCACCCTCTCCATAGCTCTCTGAAAGTCTATCCTATCCCCAAAGACCCCAGCAGCTCTCTTCTTTGAGTAATTCATCTCCTCCACCGTATGTGCGACACTATCCTCAACCATACATACCTTTCAGATATCTTGTCTCTCTCATCATCTTCTGGATGGTCTCCAGTGTTCCATGCTCCGTTATGATTAGGGTGAACCTATTATATCTGCCAGTATCTTGAAACATTTATTTCCATACCTCCTCGTCCTATATAATCCTCGCCATAGCTCTCTGAAAGTCTATTCTATCCTCGAAAATCCGTTGCAACTCTCCAATCAGGGTATTCCATCTTCTGCAACATATCTGCGATACTATCCTCAACCACATATTCAGTTCGCATCCTGTCTTTCTCGTCTCAAAGTCTGAAGGTCTCAAGTGCCCTATGCTCCGCTATGATCATGGTGAACCTATAATTAGTTCTCTTGTGATATTATTTCAGCCATGTCCACACATCCAATATCAACGTCTCCATCCACGAAGCCTTCTTCCGTGATATCCACTCATTATTCTTAGACGTCTTTGAATCTTCTTACGATTAGCCATCATTTGTGAGTCTTGATACGTACGTTTCAAGCAAGAGTGTCCTCTTCTTGTATTGGTAAAGGCTATTTAGCCATGAGGTTCTTCTATACTGAGAGCCTTCTATCTTCTTTTTTTCCGGGATAATGAGATGTATCAGTTAATATTTGGTGTTTCTTATGACGCTACCGCAATCAAGAAGCTTTTTTTCCTAGCTGGTGAGTAGAAATTCAGGGGTCTTGTATATCTTCTTTGTCCTCCCAGACCTGTTTTATTTCTGTGCATTATGTGTACCAGTATCTCTAACCTCTTTTTTCATACGTTCTTGTCCTTTATCACCCTCTCCATAGCTCTCTGAAAGTCTATCCTATCCCCAAAGACCCCCTGCAGCTCTCTTCTTTGAGTAATTCATCTTCTCCACCGTATGTGCGACACTATCCTCAACCATACATACCTTTCAGATATCTTGTCTCTCTCATCATCTTCTGGATGGTCTCCAGTGTTCCATGCTCCGTTATGATTAGGGTGAACCAAGAACCAGTTCTTTCATGAGATCAGTTTAACCATAATCGAACGTCCTGGATCAAAGTCTCGCCATAACCAATTCTCATGTGAGATCAGTTCAACCATGCTCACATATTCGTGATCAAAGTATCCGCCCACGAAGCCTTTTCTCGTGATATCCACTTATCATTCTTATTGTTCGCAAATGCCTCTTCAAGAAGATTGGTGATCATCATTCTGAATTGAGCTCATACGTTGGCTATAATCGTACAAGGAAGTCTTTTCATCCATGAAGTTCTTCCATACTCTGAAGCCCTTCTTTCTTCTGGTTTTCTGCGTCTCCTACAGTTTGTAGATATTACTGCATAACGAAGGAAGAAATCTAGTTGTTTGAACATCAAGCGATAAATTGGTCCACTTTAAAACCACTTGCTCCTTCGTGCAAAAACAGACCTCTGGTGGTCCTTGCAATCGCTGCGATAGATTTTAAGAAAAATTTTATTTATTAGAGAGATGAATGAATTGAGGAACAAATGTTCCTTGAAATTCGTTCACACAAGAGTCAGTTTTCATCAATAGCAGATGAAGGAATTTTAGGCTATAAGGCTATACTCAAAAGCACAGATCCAACAAGGTCTCTTATTTGTTTATATTGATCTATACTGGATCTCACTTCTTTTTTTCCTCCCAGTTCCTTTCTCATTATTGTCCATTATATCTGCCAGTATCTTGAAACATTTTTCCATACCTCCTTGTCCTCTATAATCCTCGTCATAGCTCTCTGAAAGTCTATTCTATCCTCGACAATCCGTTGCAACTCTCCTATCAGGGTATTCCATCTTCTGCAACATATCTGCGATACTATCCTCAACCACATATTCAGTTCGCATCCTGTCTTTCTCGTCTCAAAGTCTGAAGGTCTCAAGTGCCCTATGCTCCGCTATGATCATGGTGAACCTATAATTAGTTCTCTTGTGATATTATTTCAGCCATGTCCACACATCCATGATCAACGTCTCCATCCACGAAGCCTTCTCCCGTGATATCCACTCATTATTCTTAGACGTCTTTGAATCTTCTTACGATTAGCCATCATTTGTGAGTCTTGATACGTACGTTTCAAGCAAGAGTGTCCTCTTCTTGTACTGGTAAAGGCTATTTAGCCATGAGGTTCTTCTATACTGAGAGCCTTCTATCTTCTTTTTTCAGGAATAATGAGATGTATCAGTTAATATTTGGTGTTTCTTATGACGCTACCGCAATCAAGAAGCTTTTTTCCTAGCTGGTGAGTAGAAATTCAGGGTCTTGTATATCTTCTTTGTCCTCCCAGACCTGTTTTATTTCTGTGCATTATGTGTACCAGTATCTCTAACCTCTTTTTCATACGTTCTTGTCCTTTATCACCCTCTCCATAGCTCTCTGAAAGTCTATCCTATCCCCAAAGACCCCTGCAGCTCTCTTCTTTGAGTAATTCATCTTCTCCACCGTATGTGCGACACTATCCTCAACCATACATACCTTTCAGATATCTTGTCTCTCTCATCATCTTCTGGATGGTCTCCAGTGTTCCATGCTCCGTTATGATTAGGGTGAACCAAGAACCAGTTCTTTCATGAGATCAGTTTAACCATAATCGAACGTCCTGGATCAAAGTCTCGCCATAACCAATTCTCATGTGAGATCAGTTCAACCATGCTCACATATTCGTGATCAAAGTATCCGCCCACGAAGCCTTTTCTCGTGATATCCACTTATCATTCTTATTGTTCGCAAATGCCTCTTCAAGAAGATTGGTGATCATCATTCTGAATTGAGCTCATACGTTGGCTATAATCGTACAAGGGAAGTCTTTTCATCCATGAAGTTCTTCCATACTCTGAAGCCCTTCTTTCTTCTGGTTTTTCTGCGTCTCCTACAGTTTGTAGATATTACTGCATAACGAAGGAAGAAATCTAGTTGTTTGAACATCAAGCGATAAATTGGTCCACTTTAAAACCACTTGCTCCTTCGTGCAAAAACAGACCTCTGGTGGTCCTTGCAATCGCTGCGATAGATTTTTAAGAAAAAATTTTATTTATTAGAGAGATGAATGAATTGAGGAACAAATGTTCCCTTGAAATTCGTTCACACAAGAATCCGTTTAGCAGATGAAGGAATTTTAGGCTATGAGGCTATACCGAAAAGCACAGATCCAACAAGGTCTCTTATTTATTTATATTGATCTATACTGGATCTCACTTTATTTTTTTCCTCCCAGTTCCTTTCTCATTCTTGTCCATTATATCTGCCAGTATCTTGAAACATTTTTTCCATACCTCCTTGTCCTCTATAATCCTCGTCATAGCTCTCTGAAAGTCTATTCTATCCTCGACAATCCGTTGCAACTCTCCTATCAGGGTATTCCATCTTTTGCAACATATCTGCGATACTATACTCAACCACATATTCAGTTCGCATCCTGTTTTTCTCGTCTCAAAGTCTGAAGGTCTCAAGTGCCCTATGCTCCGCTATGATCATGGTGAACCTATAATTAGTTCTCTTGTGATATTATTCCAGCCATGCCCACACATCCAGGATCAACGTCTCCATCCACGAAGCCTTCTCCCGTGATATCCACTCATTATTCTTAGACTTCTTTGAATCCTCTTACGATTGGCCATCGTTTTTGTGAGTCTTGATACGAACGTTTCAAGCAAGAGTGTCCTCTTCTCGTACTGGTAAAGGCTATTTAGCCATTAGGTTCTTCTATGCTGAGAGCCTTCTATCTTTTTTTTTTCCGGGATAATGAGATGTATCAGTTAATATTTGGTGTTTTTCATGACGCTACCGCAATCAAGAAGCTTTTTTTCCAAGCTGGTGAGTAGAAATTCAGGGGTCTTGTATATCTTCTTTGTCCTCCCAGACCTGTTTTGTTTCTGTGCATTATGTGTACCAGTATCTCTAACCTCTTTTTTCATACGTTCTTGTACTTTATCACCCTCTCCATAGCTCTCTGAAAGTCTATCCTATCCCCAAAGACCCCTGCAGCTCTCTCCTCAGAGTATTTCATCTTCTCCACCGTATGTGCGACACTATTCTCAAGCATACATACCTTTCAGATATCTTGTCTCTTTCATCATCTTCTCAATGGTCTCCAGTGTTCCATGCTCCGTTATAATTAGGGTGAACCAAGATCAGTTCTTTTATGAGATCAGTTTAACCATGATCGTCCTGGATCAAAATCTCGCCATAACTAATTCTCATGTGAGATCAGTTCAACCATGCTCACTTATTCGGGATCGAAGTCTCCGCCCACGAAGCCTTTTCCCGTGATATTCACTTATCATTTTCATTGTTCGCAAATGCCTCTTCAAGAAGATTGGTGATCATCATTCTGAGTTGAGCTCTAGATACATAGGCTATAATCGTACAAGGGAACTCTTTTCATCCATGAAGTTCTTCCATACTCTGAAGCCCTTCTTTCTTCTGGTTCCCTGGATAATCAGATAGCGCAGTTGATATTTGATGTTCCTTATTACGTTACCAAAATACAGGAGCATTATTCTCTTGATGGTGAGTAAAAATTTAGATGTCTTGCATATGACGATACAGAAGCTTTCTCTCCTAGCTGGCAAGTAGAAATTCAGAGGTCTTGTACATGCATCTGAAAATCTCTCCATTAGTGACAAGATGTTTCCATTAGATTCTCTGTAGTCGTCTTCAAACCATCATTTTAAAAGTGGTGATTTTATCTTCTTTCTCCTGCCAGTTCTGTTTTCTTCATCTTCATTATGTCTTTTAGTGTCCTGAACCTCTTTTTTTATACCTCCTTCTACTTTATCATGCTCGACGTCTATACTATCCCTGAGGACCCGTTGGAGCACTCTTCCCAGAGCATCCGATATTCTGCACCAAATATGCCAGTATCCTCAATTATTCTCAACCACAAAGACCTTGTAATTCACATCCTGTCTTCCTCATCGTCTTCCGGAAGATATCAGGTGTCCCATGCTCCGTTATGATCAGGGTGAACCCATAATTAGTTCTCTTGTGAGCTCAGTTCAACCATGCTCGCACATCCGGATAAAAGTTTTCCATTATATTTCTCTCATGAGATTGGCGCTCTGGATATGGAAGCTGAAGCAAGAATGGCGGCTCGAAATGAACTGGGCCACCCACACAGAAATAGTGCGATATGAACACCACACCCTCAATAGGGTGATGGGCCTCACGCCTCAAATGTTATTTCCAAAATATATTCCTTAGTATTTTACCTCAATCTTGGCATTCATGTTCCGCCTCTACCGCCCTTCCAGAAGCCCATTAAGATTCCCATTTTCCTCATCTGTATTATCTCTAGCCCATTCTCTGCCAATTTCAATTTCTCCCCAATCTCAGTATCAATTCCACCTTCCTCCGAAGGCTATTTACGTCCTCAGCAGCCACCAGTATCCAAGTAGGTACGGATGTATCTTTAAAAAACATCGATATCCCTAAGACACCGATGTAACATCGTTCTTCATGAACGATGTCTCATGAATGATGGCAGCTACACACTTAATCATTTATCTCTATCAGTTACAAGCGTAAATTTTTTTCATTTATTGTTTCTCTCGTTCGACCTCTTTGCAATACAAACGCGATGAAAACAAAGCAGTTGCTTCGCTCGACAACATTGATGGCCATTGATTTGTTTGTTGATCGACGTTATATATCTAAGAACATGATCGATATTTTTTTAAATATCGATGTTCTAATATCGATGTCCTTTATGAGCGATATTGCACCCCTACGTGTTGTTATCACCTCCCCACGGTAGTCTCATCCTCTATACTCTATAATACCAGGTTTCACCTGGTAGCACCTAGCACTCATCGTAGATTAGATAGTTCTGCAAATGCAGCTTGATGTTGACAGATTTTTTCAGTTCATATTCTTCGAAATTTGAAAAGCATGAATGGGTATTGCTGTTCTATTGACAATAGTAGCCGCTTTTGGAAAACTTGTTAACAAGATTTAATTGACTACAGTCTTAGCGAATCTAGAGAAAGTGAGTAATATTTTCCAAAAATATTCGTAATAATTGTATAAAATGTAAGATCCACGAATCTCAAAATTTAATTCTTGGATTTTCAAGGTTTATATTCCGATCAAATAATGGTGAAAGCTTGAAAGAATAAATGTCGATGTCTTCCTCCCAGGACAACTAATTCGATTTCCGCATTTATTTATCTTTAATTTAAGGAAAAGTAATAAGAGATATAGCGGATCCTCTTTGTCAAGTTTTCTATGTGATGAAAAATAAACACGCCAAGTATATAGTGAAGCGCTCAGAAAGTTAAACACCAACGGGATGTCTAACTTTGTAATCGTTATCTATAAATCATGCATGAAATGAGAAATTTATCTCTCCCAAGTGTATACTCTCCTCACACTCTTTGAAGAATAATGTTTATATTTCTGACTTAACCTGTTGTATCTTTATGATATATTTCTTTCTAGACATTCTACCTCATTTCAAGAATATTTCGATGTAGTGTTCTTCGAACGCCCATCTTTGTATGGAAACAAATCGGTTATGAACCGAAAATCGAGAGTGGAAAGAGTACTATATTTATACTTTCAAATTAAAGAGTATCTGAAATTGATTTCACTATTAACATTATTGCAATGACAAATCATATAAACTATTTAGTGTTTTAATTGTTGTGTGAATATAGTATCGTTTGTAATAACGAATCGACCATGCCGTGTAAAAATTCCGAAAAGTTTGATATGATTGAATGTTACACGTGACTTTCTTTAAATTAGACAAGACCCAGGAAGAAATAATATATGGGCGATGTCAACCCAAATTATTGGGTAAATAATGATTCTAAAACATCTATAGATCATAATCGGCATCACTTGGAAGACTGAACCTGGCCATCGGGGCTCTCTCGGTCAAACAGAGAGGGAATTGTTTTGTTGAGTTTGAATATTGAAGAGTTTTCTCTGCGAATATACTTCAAAATTGGCAAGCAAGAACAAGGAAGTGATTATGTTTCAGGAGACTCACACTGCGACCAAAGAACATCTCCGAGAAAGAGGAAATATCGCAGGTTATGTACTTTTTAATTATCTCCTCAGTCCTTTTTATGAACTTGCTTACTATGTTGAATCTTTTCTTAGTTTTATTTAGACATATAGAAGGTATGATTGTTGAAATATTTTTCTGCTGGTTTTCTTTTTATATTGCTACAGATTCCTGTCCCAAACCCCCTTTCTTTCACGCTTGTCTTCGTTTGGAAATCATGAAATGCAAAAGAGAATGAAGCGGCGAAGCCGAAAAATCTGTGGTACTCTTTATCTATACATGACACTAACACAACATAAACAGACAAGCTATTGCTAGTGCAATAGCGGAAGGAAACGAGTTTTTCCTCAGGTTTTTTCACTCATTTATTGAATCATACGCAAGATAGTATGGTTCCCTGTTACATTTCCTGAGCTCACACTTGTGTATTCTTTCTGACACACACCAAAATTATAGATATAAGCATTTACAATTATTAAAATTTTTTATATATATATATATATATATATATATATATATATATATATATATATATATATATATATATATATATATATCATTATTATCAAAAAATTTAATATAAACCTTATAACATGAGAATATCCTAGTTTTTGTTGCCGCCTCGATTCTTGGAAGCGGTTTCTGCGAAAATATTAAAAAAATTGCAGTTTTCCCAAGAAATAATTCAGACTGATAAATTCCACATCAGTAGTGATGGAATGTTCAATCATCAAGATGAACATTCGTAGTCGGATGTGAACCCAAATTTTAATAATAATATTCAACCTCAAGGCCATCATGAGTCCAATTTTCGTACAACATGGTCGCTTCGTTATTACAAATGAAATTATATTCACACCATAGCTGTAAAGTAATGAAAACAGTCGTTATGAGCACAAAACATACTCAAGCTATTTTAACCATATTATGTGAACTCTATGTTTGTAAACCAAAGCTGCTTGATTTTTCACGACGGCTTTCAGAAGAAAGTAGCTCAGGTGGAATTTGCTATTTATTTTTTTCGAAGGTACCCAATGAAGTAAGTTCGTGCTTTTTGAAAAGTTCTTAACCGGTGTACCAACTATCGAACTTAACATTTCGATTTGTTCTTAGAATTGGTTCAATCATTCGATGATCTATGTGATTGATGAATCTTTTCCTTCGTACATTTCCATAATCATTTTATGAAATGTTTAGAGTCAACCAAAGCCTGTATCTTTATGCCGCATTTCGCTGGCTCATTTAAAACGTAGCGATTCTAACTTTTCGACTAAAGTTACAAACTCACTAGAGATGTAAACAGATTGACAATTATTTACAAACTTTTCAAAAAAGATTTTACAGGGGCATGCTCTTTGAACGGTCAACAAGTAAATTTGTTGGCTTATGTCTGGACATTTTGAAATTGGTGCGTTCATTTCTTGACCCATTGAATTTGGTGGAAATGATAGCAGACACATAGATATTGAGAGCTTTCCTCATTAAGTTGATGAACTCTTTACTTCAGAACTCATTGTATGTCTTTCTTATTCCAGGCATAAGAATTTTCTCAACAGATATTGTCAAAGTGAGCAAACTATACCAACTAACTTACTCCATAGACCATAGTTTACCAACACAGAAACAACAAAATCGTGACTTTTAAGCATTCGCATCAAAATCCAGAAGTTTCCCTATTATTTTGAACAAAGTTCATTTGAGAGAATCCAATCATAATTCCACGAGTTCTCAAGGAATCTCTTAATCGCTCCAGTTTTGTTCGAGTGGATATGGCGACGTGACAGCAAGACAGAAGATTACTTCTACGTTCTCACCGAACTTATGAAGAAGTTTTGAATAAATGATCGGAGATAAAGAAATATTCTCTGAACGAATCGGTACAATGAAATTGAAGTTAGTAAAAGGTACACAGAATTTACTGCTATCTGTCCGAATTCACTTGAAAGTATTTCAGTGAATCGTTCTTCAAAATGGCTAACTCAACGATCTGTTCGTATGAAATTTCTGTTGTGAAGTTAAAATCTTTTATAGTGAAACGACTATCTGATAGCTACATGAGACCTCAAAATTTTGATGACCTCTCATTAATTCGGAGACAATACTCGGGAGATAGTTTTATCCTTGTGTTTTCGTCAGATCGGATGTTGCATGCCAGAGAGGGAGAGAGAGGACACGATGGAGGACGACACTTTCGACCTTGCGTGGTTTAAAATCTGTTTGCAGGATAAAACCCAGTTCCTATGCTGTCTATTTCGCTCGTCAAACAATATTGACTTCTCTAGACAGTTTCACAGTATCTAGGTGATAAGTGGGATTAGATTCAGAAACATCATCCGGCAGTTGAGGTCATTGTACTGGGTGACTTCAACGTTCACAACACCAACTGGCTCCGCCGCTCCAATGGAACAGATGAAGCGGAAAGACAGGCTGAAATTTTCGCAATCAGCCATAATCTAATGCAGCTATTCGAAAAACCGACAAGAATACCTGATCACCCAACCTACTAACCGAACACCTTGGATCCTTTTTTGGTTTCAGATCTATATGGTATTGGAGTGGAGATGATTTACAAGCTTGGGTTATTTGTTAGTTACATCGATAAATGGGGAGACTGAGTTACAAGGCTCTACTACTATCTAACCTAACCTAATACCTTAAGACAACAGTTGAGTCGAACATCCTTGACCTCCAAACTGAGCCCTTTGATCTTTACTGAAATGATGACGCAAATGTATAGAGCTATTGCATGATGGAAGAGAAACGAGCACAGATCGAGCTAACTAAATAAGAAACAAAGACTAGCATGCTTAGGCATAACAGAGATAGATACCTGTCGGAATTAAAAGTGTCCAATTTTTTCTATTCAGGCGTCAAATCTGTTTGTGAATCGATCCAAATTGTTTCAACTGAATTTGAAATGTAGGACGCTGGTTAGTAAAGTTCTTCTTCAGCAACTTTTGTGAGTAATCTCTTAAATGATCAAATTCGAGGAAAGATATATCTCGGAATCGTTAGAAAGCTGGTAAGCCAGAGCATAAAAAGGACAAATTCAAGAACTGCTTCATCTACCTTGAGGAGATAAAACTGGACAAGGTTGGCACTTCAAGGCTAGGCTCCTGGCACATATAGGGATAAGAGGTTTGGCAAGTTCAGATATCAATGCTTCAAGATAGGACTAAAGAATGATCCTGAAAATAGGTGGTGTGAAATTGGGCTCGAAGCTATAATTAATTTGACCACCTTATGCCAGGCATGGGTTTGCCCTAGGCGTAACCCACTGAAAGCAAAAATACTGGAAAAGAATAACCTGCCTAAAATACCTCTGGCAAAGAAGTTCTATCCCATAGTAATGATTTAACTATGCCAGTCATCCACCTACTTTACTCAGATAAGTCAGTCTAGCAAGAAGGCGACGCTACGGAACAAAATCGTTGGCATATGAAAATTCCAGATAAATAACGTCCGTAGCAATTGCCTGGTCGAAATTTCGGTCAAATCATTAGTACACACATTGAAAGTTAGTGTTTACCGACGCGAAAGGAAGCTGTGCGGTTCTTAAGGAAAGAGTTCGTTTTTCGAAGCAAAGAAGATGATCTGGTTTCAAACAATTCTCTCCAAAATTTTGGATAGATCTGATACTGAACTTTTGGGGCTGTGGTTCTCAGAAAGAGTTTGAAGATTGGAGTAATCGCGCCCGAGATAACGCGTCTGTCGACAGTGATTTAAGAAAAGAAGGGAAAACTGGCTTATCAAGGCCAGCACACTTCTGAATAAAATAAAGGAACAGCTTGTTTTCTCTTGGATGGATATTGCATGAGCTTTAGGAGGTATCTTCAATTCAGTGTAGACATGAACATATGAACATCAACACAGCATCATTTATTCAAACAGTAATAAATAACTAGAGGAATCGTCAACAAACACAACCTTTTTGGTTTCACGGAAAAATTGCCAAATGTTCTGTTGATGAAAGAAAAAACTCTCGAACGATAAACTGAACTTCACCCTTACTGAGCTACCTCTAATGAAGTAAATAGAACAAAGGAGAAATATCTTTGAGTAGTCCAGGTTGGAGTTACTCATTTAGGTTACTTATAAGTTACGTCGATAAGTAGAGAGATACAATCACAAAACACTATGTATCTAGACAACTGTCCGAACATGATTTCCCGGACCCCAAAATGAGCCATTTGATATTTACTGAATTATTGCCATAAATAATCCTGTATGGAGCCAATAGAAGGTAGAAGAGAAAGAAACACAGCTTAAGGTAAGTAGATGAGATGCAGGGACAAACATATTAAGACATAACAGCGATAAATAACTCCTGTCGGTAGTGACGCCTTCTCTGGTGCTAAATTGGTTTTGAATCTACTTAAATTGTCTGAAGCGAATTTGGAATGTGGTACGCTAGTTGATCTTGAAAGTTTTTTCAGCTGCTTCTTGTGAGTGACCACACTTGAACGAAAAAGAGGCCTCGAATTTTGTTTCCAAGGACAACCATAATCGCCAAGTAATCTGCTAATGAATCTTATGATATTCCATCTATGAACAGTTACAAGCACTGCTTCATCTACCTCGATTAGATAACATAGACAAGGTTGGCACTTGAAGGTAGTTGAGCCAAATCAGATGCCAATCAAATGAGTATGGCAAGTTTGGATATCACCTCTTCAAGATAGGACCAGACAATAATCCAGAGTGCAGTTGGTGAAAAATTAGGCTTGAAACTCCGAACCATTGGACTACCACGCATCTTGCATAGATCTGCCTTAGGTGGATTTACACTAATAGTGATAGATTTCCTCAAACAAATTGATTTGGAACGCCACAAACACTTTGCTCAAGTCTGTGGTACCTCGTTTCTCCACCAAACTTCATCAAGAGACCAAGAGTAATAGACAAGACCAAGTAAAAATGAATCGCTCAAGGATAGACCACATAGCTTTCACAAATATGACAAACCTTATGAAGCAGAAACCATCTGATATTTGTGATTCTGTGGTATCAAACAACTGTAGCACATAACTTATGCGAGTGTACTAAATACACCATTTAGAGGGAATTACTAGCTCTAAACTTCACTATCAATCAACATAAACCGAATATTGAATTTCTTGAGGAAAAACCTGTACCAAAAATTATAAAACAACAGGTTCTCATCACTTATTATTCTGCAGTTAATTCGCAATAAGTAGAAGCCAAAGTGCCAATTCTCAATTTAGTACATATAGGTATAGATATTAGGGGATGTATTCGATACCGATTGTTTCTTAATAAGAAAGGAAATGATGCTATGTTGCAACAATTCTGTTGTAGTCTATATTGAATAATTCTCCTTGATGACATTTGCATGCATGTTCCTAGTTATATTCAATGAGAGAATTAGAATGCAAGAATAGAAACTAATATTATTCAGGCAGAAATATTGAAATATTTATGGCAATAAGTCCAAAGCTGAAACATTGTTGAAGTTGAATCGACTAAAATATTTTCTTGATGTCTGCAAAACAATTGACGTCGCATAAAATGGAATAACACTTACGAAAACATATCACGTAGCATCAACAGTCGATGGGTTAAAAATCAATTTATTGTTGATGCTGTAGGAAACACGATATTTCCTAATACGCCCACAGGTGAAAGATAACGACTATAGAATTCGATACTTGGATAAAAATAGATGTATGGTTCCTAATTTAAAAAAAAACGGCTTGTCATTTGCATAGGCCACTCGATATCTAACGAGAAGCTCGTTGAATATTTATAGGCCCTTCAAAATGCTCGCAACGAATGTAAATGTCTTACAGATCCTTCTCATCTTTCCCGTTTTCTTTCAATTTAATGGACTCGAATAGTGATGCAGAATCGAGTATTTCATCCAACCTCTTCAATTTGAATAAAGCGCCTTTGTTTCGAGGTGAAACGTTTTGTTGATGCTGTCAGAGTTTGCAGAATCGGCGTAGATGTCGATAAAGAATTAAGGCTTCAATTTAATAATATGAATGATCTGAAATTCTCTTGAAATCAAAGTTTTAATGTACTTTAACAACTTTCTGTTGCTAATTTCTAGGGTGAGTTTCAAGTCAAGCAGTAAAGTTTCATAAATGAGAACTCATCTTCACCTTTCAATAACTTTTATATCTTTCGGTCATTGATAAATTAATAGAAAGTAACAAATCATATGGGGACCATGAATGGAGAGAACTAAAATCACTGTTAGGCCAATTAAAAGAGGAAATCAAAACAGAATAGACAAATTTTGCCAAGAGGAATATCATGTTTTACCAAGACAATGCTCCTTTTAATACCTCCGCCAATACAACAAGGCAGGCAAGTGTTTCTCTAGCCTAAGAGTTCAATAATAATTTTACTTCCCATAGACTAGAGCACAGGTATCCAAACTGGGGGGCGTGGAGAAAGTCCAGGGGGGCGTGACACCCAATTTAAATGAATAAAAAATAACTAAAACAATTTCCTTAAATCTTTGAATTAAAGTCTTTCTAAGTTTTCAAAATTGTTTTGTAAAGTTTAAGGATGTCTGATGACTATTACAATTAATGGAAATCAGAAGGTCGTATAAGAATAGAGTGCATACAAGACCATACAGAAAGAAATTAGAAAGAAAATGCGACACGCCAAAGAAAAATGAATGAAGGAAAATGCGTAGAAATAGAAGAACTCCAAGCAATACATGATGACTTCAATCTCCATAAAAAGATTAAAGAACTAGCAGGTATTAAAAGAACAAACAAAAATAATATTCCACTAGATAAAAGCGGTAAGATAATTCCAGATACCAAAGAGAAACTAGAAAGATGGAAAGAGTACATTGAAGAATTGTTCGAAGATGGGAGGCAACAGGAAACAATAGATGGCGACACAAATAAGGAACAGGGCCCAAATATAACAACAGAAGAAGTTATGAATGCCGTTGAAATAGCTAAAAACAATAAAGCTCCAGGACCTGATGAAACACCAACAGAATTTATCAAATTAATTGCAGAAGATCGAATTGGAGTACTGGTAGATCTGTATAACACTGTATATAACACCGGAATCATCTCTAGAGAATGGCTCAAATCAACATTTATTAAACTGCCAAAAAAATTGAACGCTAAGGAATGCAAGGATCACAGGACGATCAGCCTAATGAGCCATACCCTTAAGATATTCCTCAAAATTATACATTGAAGAATTTTTAGAAAGATTGAGCAAGATATTAGCGAAACACAATTTGTTTTCAGAAATGCAATGGGTACTAGGCAGGCGTCAATCAGCCAATATATGTAACCTTCCTCGATTATAAAAAAGCTTTCGACAAAGTCCGCCATAAACATCTCATAAAACTCATGAGGGATAAAAACATTGACAGGAATAATATCAGAATAAAAACATATCTCTATTTTAACCAGACTGCCAAAGTTTTTGTGCAAAATGAACTTTCAGAAGAGATAAAAATGAAACTCTTCAATTTGTATTCAGAAGATATAGTACAAGGAGCACTGGGGAAGTTATGAACAACGTTAGATACGCGGATGACACAGTACTAATAGCAGAAACCCTGGAAGAACTACAAAGGCTAATAGATCTAGTAGTACAGATCAGCGAAGAAAGGGGGCTCACACTTAATACCAAGAAGAGTAAATTTATGACAATCACAAAACACCAAAAACAGCGAGAAACATTATGAATCAAAGGGGAGCCAGTGTAGAAAGTTTGCAAATACAAGTACTTGGAAACGATTCTAAATGACAATAATGTTTATTCACAAGAAATAAGATCAAAAATCGAAAAGGCGAGAACAGTGTTTAATAAAATGAGGAATGCATTAACAGAACAAATCTTAGTGTAGATCTTGAAATCAGAATGCTTAAATGCTACGTATTTCCAGTACTATAATATGGAATGGAAGCCTGGACGCTTAAGAAGTGCGACACTGACCGGCAGGAAGCATTCGTAATGTCAGCATATCGTAGAATCTTCAGAATGAACTGGGTGACCAGAACAACGAACAAGGAGGTATTGAGAAGAATGGGAATGGAGAAAGAAATAATCAACACAATTAAAATCAGAAAGTTGCAATATCTGGGTCACGTGATGAGAGGGGAAAGATAAACACTGTTGCAAGCTATTATACAGGGAAAAATACAGAGTAAAAGAAGCATAGGAAGAAGATGCATCTCCTGGATGAACAACATAAGACAGTGGTACAACAGTAGCTCTCTTGATTTGTTCAGATCCGCAACTTCAAAGATAAAGATCGCCATGATGCACGTAAAGAAGAAGAAAGTTTAAGGCTTTATTAAATTAAAAGAACGAGTGTACATTTAAATGTTGCGATTAGATGTCAGAATGACAACTAAGAAACAATATTCACCACAACTTTTTCCATTATTCTGTTATTCGAACTTCAACCATTGAAAAATCATTGGTACACCTGTTCGATTAAGTTGCTTATTTCCGAATTCACTTCATCAAGCAAAAATGAGGAGATACCACTCGACATTATATATATTATTGTTATATTGGAGATGGTATTCGTTGATTTATTTCAAAATAAATCTATCGAATTCCAGTGGGACTTGATTAGTGACGGCTCTGGAAAAGCTTGTTCAATGTGCCAATTAATGCACAAAATAAAAATAACACTGACACGCATAGAAATTAGAATAAAACTTATAATGAAAATGAAAAACTCTTGGAAAAATATAAGTCCCAAAAAGCCTGTTATTATCGAATATTGCACGAACCTCATTCACGATAGCTGGCTGGTTTTGCTGAATTCTTATTCTTCTTCATGTCCCAAACGTGTTCGATGTGATTGAGATCTGGACTTCATGAAGGCCCTTTCATTGAAGTAATTTTATGATCTTGAAGCTAACCTAACCTAACGATATGAGCTTGGTGAGGTCTGGCATTATCATTCATGACAAAAAGGCTCATTCATGTTTGCCGAAAATGGTTACATTTAACAACAACATGTTCTTGTGAATGTCGTTAACGTACTTTCGAGCATTCAGGGTTCCATTATTTACGCTCAGAGTAATTACCACCCACATCTATAATGAAACTCCACCAAAATCGTAGGTAGGTAATAAATTACAGTGGGAATATCTCTCATTTCGACGTCTATATACAAAAGATCGTGGATCTCTGTAAACAAAACTCTCTTCCAATCAACTACCAACCAATATTCCTTGGCAAAATTTAATCGGACTGTGGCTAGAGCAACGCCTTGAGCTGCGTCACGAAGCGTCAAACCAAATTCTATGAGACGTCGTCGAATCATTCTGGTTCTCCCAGACAAGAACACTTCAATTGAATCAGGCTCTTTCGTGTTCTGTTGTTAGAAGTGAAACTGCGACACGAAGTCTCAAATCGAGTTCAGTGAGAAGTTGTATCGTTTCAGGCTTATTTGGACTTCAATGTTCTGCTGGAGCTATATTCAAAGGTCAGAAGTCTGTTGTCTCAACGAGGATTTTGTCGCTAAAGGTCGTCCTTGGCAGGCTCCTCTTTCACCAGTCCCTCTGTACCTGCGGATCCTTCAGAAAGCAGCTGAACGAGACGCCCAAACCTTTGACCTATTCTTGTATGAGTCCAAGTTAAGTCATCAAACATCATTTCATCTGCATAATCTGTCGGGATCAAATTTCGTGATTCGCGTTGCAATATTGCCGAAATTTAAAATTTTATACCAATGTTAACCACAAAAATTGATCAACAACTGCTGTTTAAAAATCGACATTGTGCGTTACTTTTGTGGCGCAGTATATAAATGATTTTTCCTCACTATTTCGGACTATGTTCTAGTTTCTTCAAATATCAATCACCCCAAACATTCATATATAATATTTATGTAAGTACCGATTTACGATAAGTTTGTAATGGAAATTGATTTCATCACTTGTGTATTCAACAGTTTCACTGTAGACAAGCAAGCAACAATACATACCTAAGAACTGAAACATTGTTGTTTATAACTCTGAAACGAATATTTGACATTGTGAGTGTTAATCCTTTGAAAAAGCAAACCTGTTACACCACATGAGTTGGCGCCTGGGAAGAATTGAGGTGTCTGACTACTCGCTCCTTGAAGAGTGCCAAATTATAGGATGTTAGGAAGATGTTGGATGCAAGCGAGTTCTACTACTCGTCGGCCCTGTAAACGAATGAATTCTTATAGAGAGATTCGAAGGGTCGTTAAATGTACCGCCATATGATGAGAACTCCTTGCCAGCCTAGTGCCGCACCAAAAAACATCATCTGCAAAACCGAAGATCTTGTTCCCTGTAGATGACAGAAGATCGTTTATCTGTAACGGAAACAAGGTTGTCGAAATAGTGGATCCCTGAGGTACTCTTGCTTGCAGATGATGCTGTAATTCGCCATGACAATATGATGACTTAAAAGTCACTGATATGTATCATCAATCTATACTGCTAACTTGCACATAGATCATCCATATGTGTCGACATCGATGTGGTAGAAGTCGTGCTTGTTTGACTGTTTAAACCCGTGATTTATCACCTGGCGTCTATTTCATACCTATAATTGTAACGTATGATCATACGAATTACCTTTTCATCTTCTTGATTAGATAAAACTAATTTCCTCTAGCATGCAACTACAAATTAACAGTTTTTCTTTAATAATGTTTTAAGATAATGATTTTAGCTGAATTTCATGAATTTTGGACAACTAGTTACACTACATGAACTCGGGAAGAATATGTTTTTATTTAAGAAAAAGGTTGAATAAACAGTTATATAGAAACGGGAAATGGTCTGAGCCGTCGTTTTAAACGTTTTATGAACACCGTATTCCATATTTTCAAGGCAACAATCCTTCAATTTTATAAGACTCGTTTTTCGAATAGCTCATACAAATATTTCTCAATCCAACTAACCAATTTCTATTCATTTCAATACGATAGCTCTGACTTCTTTGTCTTTCCAATTGATATCCCATTTTGACGAAAACATACGAGATTTCGTAAGCGAAATACATTTCAATTTCCACAGGAATATAAAGTCGACATAGAAAGTATTACAACACCGTTCAAAAAAGAAACAAATGCCTTTTCAATATTTGGACGCAAGATACGGCGATATGGAACATTTTTCTCGATCTGTCATATACAGATTGACAGATCCCAGGGGAGAAACAGCCAATCACGATGATGTACTGCTTCGGGCTGGTTATCCGCGGCAAGATTCTCAAAGGAGCTTATATAATAAGCTTGCTTTGAGGAAAATCGTTTTTCCAATATGTGCATATATTTCCCGAAGATAATGTGAATCTGATTTCTCGCTCTAATGGAGTTTACATTGGATGTAAATTCCGTACAGATTTATATCGACTGTTTCAATTGGAAGGACATATGTTGAATGTGAACAACGCTTAAATCTTAAATGCTTCATGAGTTTTATTTATTTGAAAATGTTCTCAAGAAAAATAGAAATCGGTAAAACGTTGCAATGTTCGGCTTGTTAAAACTTGTAAGATCATATCAACTATTTTTGTTAGTATTGGAACCACTTATTGATCATTTTCGTAACATATTGGTTAATTGATTTGTATAGGATTGATATATATATATATATATATATATATATATATATATACGACACTACGAATCAAGGAAACGTAAGTGCATTAGGATTATAGTAATTTCCTTCTTCATGCGTCCTTATGGGCAGCACTCAGGCCCTTCAGCCTATTGCACTTGCTGTCTTCTGTTGTTGTTATCAGCATAGCAGAAACTTTTTAATTAGGTTCGAGAGACTGTTGTATGGGCCTTCCTTTATCATCCGTGCACTAGGTGTTTCAGCTTCCCAGGTGTCCAATCTGGTCGCCTTAGAGGAGGAACATTCGGAGAGTTTATGTTCCGTTGTTTCATCATTTTATACGCAACCACGGCTTTATGTGGTTACCAATAGTCTCATGACGTATAGGTGGTTATTGGTTTGGTGTCGCGTCAATGAAATGACTACCATAGACTTTTTGTCGAGGACAATAGTTCATGTTCATGTTGCAGCTCTTTTATGAGCTGTGTTGGCTGTCTCGCTCCAGAGATGTCTGGTCGCTACGTCCATGAGATAGTCAGAATAGGTTCTGGTCCCATCAGGCCAATACCTGTTGCCTTTTTGGCAAGGCTCTCTACTTTCTCATTCCTCTCGATACCTTGATGAGTAAAGCACTAAAGCAGAGGTACTTTGTTTGTAGTACTGAGTTATCATAGGTCTGCTTTGCATTCGTTGTATGTTACCCTTGGATCTTTCAGATATGCAAGTCTGTCAGAGCATATGTTCATGTATACGTCTCTGTAGTTCCTGTGTAGGTTTTTCTGCCCGCATTGGAAAATGACGAATGGCGTGTTTTCGGACCTCCAGGTGGGGCCCTGTGGGATGAGTAAGGCGTGAGATGTGGACCAAATTTTTTCGGTAGAATGACGACCTTAAAGATTCGTCAAAGTTGTTGGTGGCTCTCATTTGATTTCCTCTTGTGAGAAGGTCAGGTTGAAGTTCTCTAATTTTATTGGGGGATGTAGAGTGCCAGTTCGATTTATGTCCCTCCATATGACCGTCTCCTCCACCATTATGTGTAGTGGAATGGCGGCCAACAGACACTTGATGGAAGCCGTGAGTTTGGATCTAAAGGCTTCCGTGACTGCTAAACATGCTTAACTTTGGATGTAGCTTATTTTGTTCTCTTTGATCTTCCTGTCTAGTGAAGGACATCATACGATAAGTCAGGAGTGGTGTTATCACTGTCGTATATAATGGATATATTTTGTTTGGCTTGAGTCCCAATCTGGCCCAAACAACTTCAGGCAATTCCAATGTGGGTTTTGCGATCTTTGCGCTCGTATTTCGATGTAATTGTCTTGAGTTAGTTTGGAGTCGAGTATCACACCTAGATATATCACTTGTTTCACTTGTGTTCCTCGTTGAAAAGAATTGGTGCATTGAAGGACTTAATTTCCTTTTAAGAGTGAAAAGAATCCAGTCTGTTTTGTTTACATTAACGCAAAGGCCATTCTCTTTGCGTCGTTTGCAGAGCGTTCTGCGTATTTTAATAACGAATGGGAGGAAGATTTTTTTCTTTTGTATGGTGAAGGATGATTTATTATATTTGTCGTGCGTCAGTTGCAATATCTAAGCGTGGTAACTTAGAGAGGCATCATGAAACGGTTCATAAAAACTATGAAAAGGATTTTCCGCCACAGAGTGAATCAAAGAAACGAAAAGTACGTGATTTGATATCTTGATTGAGAAAAGAACAAACCATATTCACAAGACCAGCCAAACAAGCCAAAGCTGATACGATCGCGTCATTTAAAATATTTCATATATTGGGGAAACACAAGAAACCATTCGAAGATGGATCGGTTGCGAAGGAAGCATTTATTGAAGCGGTTGAGACTTTATTTGGAGATTTTTAAAATGAAACAGAAATCATGTATGCTTTTGGAAAACTTCAGTTATCTTGTTTGGTTGTATAAAGGGGTATTGAACTCATGAGTCAGGACATTGCAGATAAACTAAAACATGATATCATGAAATGTACATACTTTTCGTTACACTTCGACGAATCCACCCATATAACAGACATTGCCCAGCTGATTCCATCGAAATAGTATATTCTGCAACAAGGTTAAGTCAGGTTAATATAACCTTGTCAGCGTATTGTTGGATTTTTCAATACTTTGGACGGCTTTCGCTCTCTACTTCTAAGTCAGTAGATGTTTTTTGACTCTAGCGTCAATGTAGTGAATCTATGTTTCATTCGTGGTTACATATCGACACAAAAAACTCCTTTTATCGCTCTTCAGAAGCTCCAGACTTAGATTAGTCAATTCGTTGTTGTAATTGTTTCACTGTGAGAGACGCTCACCTTTTCGGAAAAAGAAAAGTGGAAATATTGAGGAAGGTCGCTAGCAGTACAGGTTTGAGCACCCCTGGACTAATTTATCAGGGAGCAATAGCATACTTCAAGACTTATTACTGAGTGGAAGTAAGAAGGTATGAGGTATAAATTTTTCCCTCGTATAGGAGAAGCTGGTAGAAAAAGCTATCAAGTACGTCCCATAAGGAAAAAGTATGAAGAACTTATCAGGATATTTTAGTCTCTTCAGATTCCTGTAATATTCAACCGATATTCCTCCGAATTTTTGGAAATGGTTTCAAGTGAATCAGTTCTATTTATCACCGACATCAAGAGTTACAAAGCTCCAACATAATTGAAAGCATATGCTAGTATTCAGCAAGTGAGTCTTCCCAAAATGCATGAATAAATTATATAAGATTGATGATGATTATACATCTTAATTTATCATTATTAAGCACAATGTACCAAGCCATACTAAGCAATAATTGCATATCGCAAACATTTGCGAACCGACCATTTTGTATGTTACAAATTTAATTTGCAATAGCAAGAATAGCTGTCCTATATTTTACGACTGCGGTCAATATTTAACGGCACATTCTCCCACTGGAACAGAAATTTCATAAATTATATGGGATAGGGTGAGAGAGCTTTGATTATGAGGTTACACCAGCAATTTATACGCATCAGGTGTAGGGAATGTATTATTCATTCTAATTGAAATAGTTGCTAAGTTTGGATGCACGTGTTGATGTCTAATTTTCTGAGAGGTGAGCTTGTAATTGACGATTTAATGGTTAAATTATAATCTCCATACGCCTAAGGGTGAAAGATAATCAAAAATTGTTATTGGATCGTTGCCTAATATTTGATTCTCCATGGAGAGTATTACACGATCAGAATTGTGCCCCTAACCTGTACACAGATTACTGAAAAAGTCAAACTTGTGAGTTGAAAAGACTTTTATTGGAATCAAATTCATGGTGAACTGGATCTGTATATAAGGGAATTCTTTTAAATACAGTCTGAGCTGCGAGCTAGACCATCAATCGCTGGAAATTCTCTGCAAACCGTGTGTACTATAAATGAGGTTTTTTTGAAATCGAGTCTGCGAGATCCCTGCAAAAATTCCAGAAAAACGTATGGAGGAGAAGGTGTTCTAGTCCATGTTTTAACAGCAATTGGTCTCGAATTTGTATTTACGGTGCTAAGTTGGCAACTATTGCTAAACTACAATTTTGGCGTTGCTTTATTTTGGAGGTTTATTTGGATGCTTGGCTTAAACTCAGAAGAACAAAGTTGTTTTCCCAATCTTCATTGCTCTCTTTGGATTGCTGCTCAACTTCGTTTTCTTCTCTTTGTTATTACGAATTAGCCGCATTTGTTCACGCTTCATAGGAAGCTATGGGTCAGTACTGTATGGTTTATCCTTGTGTGATTTATTTTACATGGTCTCTTTTCATTATGGTTGGTCAGTTTATGAAGTTTGGTTGACAAAGTAGGTCGTACAGACTTGAGCTGGGTATTTGTGGCGTTTTTATTCAATTGCCACTTTTCCTGTATGAATTTTTAGATCAGCGGTTTCTTATCAGCTTGAGTTGGAATTTTTCTGACAAGCTACATTCACTGTACCTCATACGTCCTCACATGGATAACTAGAGATGTGTTTATAATCGTCATCAGAAGATTTGGCCAAATTGCATCCAGTTCATCAGTAGGTTCGAAAATAGTCCGTCACCTTATTCAAGAAAGCTCTTTTGTAACGTTATCTGAGAAAGTAGCTAAGTTTGAGAAGTGAGAGCCATTCTATCTTCAGAAAAAATGATAAACTTGCTTTCAGACTTCAAGAATAACCCCCGTATCATAGATAGTTCATAAATTTGCCTTGAAAACTTATCGAGGATATACGTAAGTAATATACAGGGTGTTACATAATATTATTTTTCAACTTGAGGGGGTTAATCTACGTGCAATCTTAAGAAAGAAAATTTATATAAACATAGGTCTGCAAAAGCTTCGGTATGGAGCTACAGGGTGTTGAAATTTCCGGAAAAAAATTGTTTTTCTTCAATACTCCTGCAGTTTTCGAGATATTCACCCCAAATTTGGAATACGATCTATATTTTTACAGCCCCCATCATTGGACGTCCTAAATTTTAACTAGAATATACCAGGTGTTTTCTTTCAAGGAACCATGTCTTCTCATGCCCTTTCAAACTTTTTGCAGTACGCCACTGATTAGCATGCAATCAATTTTCGTCAACTTCGTTCAATTCAGAAACTTTTGTCGAATCTCTAACCGTTCTCGAGCAAACAATTACTAATCGATTGTATGCATTCGCTGAATTGAAAGCACTTCAAATTAGAAAAATGACTAGTTGGCTTCGATATGTTTCATTCATTCATTCTTTTAGACAGTTGCTAATTTTACTAACGTCGAATTGGCTGATATCCATTACATGTACGGTCTGGCTGACGGAAACACAATAGAAAATAGGCGATTATGTCAGGTAAGCTTTCCAAATAGAGTAGCAGACAGGCGAACATTTTCAAATATCCACAGAAGGTTGAGGGAAACTGGCACTTTTACTGCGAATAATCATTCAAAAGGTGCAATTCAAACTATGAGAACTCCAGATATTGAGGAAGCAGTTTCGAATTATATTGAATTGAATCCTCATGTAAGTACAAGAAAATTTGGAAATCAGTAGATAATTTCACATGTTCTAGTTTGGGGATTGTCCACTACTTTTTATTGTAACCGTTTTATATTCAACGCGTCCAAACTCTACTTCTTCGAGATTGTCCATCAAGACGAATTTCATAGACTTAGTAGTGTTTTATGTAGAGAATTTTAATTCATTTTTCCTTTTATTTATAAGCTTGAATAGTGTTAACATGTTTTCGAGGACAACTCGTTAAAAATTGTATTACTATTGTTTCTAGTTAGAGAACTCCTGTAATTGGTATCACCTGTTGGGGTTCCTGTTTAATAAAATATAATAAAAAAAAAGACTGAAAGAACGATGGTTCTTAGATAAAATTAGAGAGAATGCTTATTTTGATAGTGAAATAATGTTCACAGACGAAGCTAACTTTTCGAGAACTCTTATCACAAATTTTCACAAAAATCAGACTAAACGGTCCCGCTTATCGGCAATTTCTTGAGGAGGAGTTACTTTTATTGCTCGAGTATGTGCCGTTTTTGGTGAGAAACATAATGTGGTTCATGCATGACGGGGCACCAGCACATTTTAGTGGAGAAGCTAGGGAATTCTCGAATAATACATTCAGCAACCGATGAATAGGTCGGGGTGGGTCAGATCCATGGTCTCCTAGATCCCCAGTTTTAAATAGTTAAGACGTTCTTTTATGGGGATATCTCAGAAGTTTAGTTTATACCACTCCAGTGAACACTGTAGAAGAATTGAGATATCCAATAATAACCTCTTGTGACACGGTAAGAAATAACCCAGGAAGAAATTTGCTGATGTACTTTCACATCCGTTGGCTAGTATTATGAAAACGTCCTTCGAGAGCTCCAGCATTCTTTTAGGTTGGAAAAAGTCAAGTGTCACTCCCATCTACATAAAAGGTGATAAACTCGACCCGTATAATTAAAGACCAATAAGTCTTTTGTCTGCTGCATCGAAAGTTATGGAATCAATAATAGTTGAAGCGATGACAGAGTTCATTACAAAAAACTCCATCATACCACCAGAGCAGCATGGCTTTGTTAGGAAAAATCTACTACTACCAATCTGTTATCTTGCCTTAACGACTGGACAAACGCCTACAACCATAGAACACCTACCGATGTAGTATATCTCGATTTCGCAAAGGCTTTCGACAGAGTCACAGCTAAGAGATTAGTGTATAAATTAAATATGGTAGGTATTCGGGGAAGTTGCTTCTTTGGACTGCTGATTATTTGTTCTGGCGAACATTTGTAGTTAAAGTTGGTGGTGCTTACTCTTCGGAAAGGGTACTTAAGAGTGGGGTGCTATAAGGATTCGTCCTGGGGCCACTGCTATTTATTATTTTCGCAAGTGACTTGTCTCATCGGATTAGGTCTCGCAAATCGTTCTTCGCTGATGACACCAAGTTGTATGCAAATCCGCTAATCGAGAGGCAGCTTCTGCAAGACGGCTTGGATGTAATAAACCGATGGTGCAAAGATTGGCTCCTGCATTGAACGTGGACAAATGTGTAGTGCTGCGTATGGAACCGAACAATCCGTTGTTTCAGTACTCGATTGACAATCAACTCCTTCGCTCGGTGTCTTCACATATCGACCTAGGTGTAACCATTACTTCAGACCTCACATGGTCGGAACATATCCTTGGTGTTTGTAAACGTGCTTACTCTTTGATTCGCCTCATTCGCAAATCATTCGAATACCTAGCCTTCACCATCTCAATCTCACTCTACAAAACTTATGTGCATCCCATTTTGAAGTACGCGGGTGCGGTGTGGTGTCCGGTTCTCGTTCGGGATAAGAACGTGCTGGAAGGTGTTCAGCGCCGTGCAACGCGTATGACTTTCGGTGCCGTACGTCCATCATACGCCGACAGGTTAACTGCAGCTGATCTTACGACTTTCGAGCAACGTCGCCGTCGCGGAGATTTGATTTTAACTTACAGAATGGTGCAATACAACTACGCCAACCTCAAGAATTTGTTTGCATTAAACGATGATACTCACTTGCGTGGCCTCAAAATGAGAAAATGAAAGTTTTCGACAGGGCAAAGACGGTACATGTTGGTCAATAGAGTGTTCAATGATTTTAATGGGTTTCCAGGTGATGTGGTCCGCTCGGAATCAGTAAATGAATTCAAAAACAAAATGCACTCGCTTCTTTTCGCGTATTGGTGTGTCAATGCTCTAGTGCAGTTTATTGCGAGACAAATTTTTACTAATTTTATGTATGAGCTGTGTATAAAAATTTATGAATTATCTTCTGTTATGAGGCTTCATAGGACTATGTCCTCAGCCTTAAATTATTTCTAATAATAATAATGATAATATTTAATAGAGTGCGTGATAATATGCGAAGAAGGACAGAGGCCTGTATTCTTGCACGTGGAGGACACTTCCAGCAATTGATTTAGTTTTTAATTATTCTTTTTTTAGTTTGATATTGAATAAATACAGAGTGAGTCCCAGAAGACGAGCTTCCAATATAAAATCAAATTTTGAGCATACCTATCGACTTTTGACTTTTTTTTAATTCAGAGAATAATATACAATTCAAATATTTCAAATTCAATAATTTTCCACTCATCAACGGTTGGAGATGAGAAAAATTACACGTGTGAAGGAAGTTTCTAAATTGAACGAAGATGACGAAAATTGATTGAACGCTCATCAGTGGCGTACTGCGAAAAAGTTTGAAAGGGCAAAATGAGACATGGCCTCGGAAAAGAAAACACCTTGCGAATTTCAGTTAAAATCTAGGACATGTAATGATGGAGGCTATAAAAAATAGCTTGCATTCCAACTTTGGGCTGAATATCTCAAAAACTGCACTGGTTTCGAAGAAAATAACCATTTTTTTTCGTAAATTTCAACACCCTGTAGCTCCGTAACGAAGTTTATGCGGACCTATGTTTATATAAACTTTTTTTCTCAAGATTGCACGTAAATTTACGCAATCAAGTTGTGACATAATATTATGTAACACCCTGCATCCAGTTAATCGGAAGGTTCTAAAATAGTCCGCCACTTTATTCAAGTTTACTTTGAGAAGCGAAAGCCATTTTATCTTCAGAAAAAATGATTAACTTGCTTTTAGACTTCAAGAATAACCCCCGTATCACAGGTAGTTCATAAATTTGATAGTTATGAAAGGAGGTGGAAAATCAGGAATTCCTAGTACGACGGAAGACGTGCTATAAAGTGTTGGTCCCAGGAATGAGGGCGTTCTGATTAATTAATGGCATTGCCAATACAAACAGAGGAGTGATACCTTGTCACAGTTTGTTTATTTTGCTCTTCACTAGAGCTGTCGGAATCAATTTTATTCGGAGCTCGTAGCGTCCTGGCATATCGAACTTTTGTTTGCGCCTTCAATTATTCCATCCCTATTTTACGAATTCACCGTGTAAAGTGTTTTATTGGGTAAAGGTCCAACCGTTCGACAACTTAATCCGTTTCGCTCCATTGATTCAACCACAAATCCTAGGAATGCACATACGAGTCCTGGAGATGGTCTAACATAATGTAAGAAACGAATCCTAGTATATTCGAATACATATATTACTTTTTCCATAATAGCTGTTGATAAATCTCAATGAAACAAAAAAATTGCATCTCGGATGATTTGATAATTGCCTGAAATATTCTCATAGGTTTGTCATTTTTGGAAACATCAAAAGTCGAGGTTCACCAGTTGGGGTCTTCAAAACCATCTTTTGGAGGATTCTCATTCGAAGTGGTGAAGTGTTTCGAAAATTGGCTTAAGCGCCTGCAAAAGTATGTCGATCTTCATGGAGAATACTTTGTGAAACAATGAAGCTAATTTCTCCACTAGGTTTTTTGTTTTCTATTGTCAGGCGCAAAATTTTAGAGGCAACCTACCTATTCAATTTTATACGTTTGCGTTTTTCAGTAGCTTCCGATAAGACATCTACTTGGACAATATGACCTGTAATTCATTTGACATTGGGAAATATGAGGGGGTTGGATACTGCTACTGTCGAGGGGTAGATAACCCAGGACACATTCTACAATGCGAGAAGTTTTTCAACGAAAAATGAATGTACAGATTATCATAATGACTGCTCTCAGAGAAGACAACATTGTAGATTTGATGCTGAAGGCAGCAGAGAAAATTCAGAATATAATGAGTTTTATTAGCACCGTCCTGTCTTGAAAACTTATCGAGGAGATAAGTAAGAAAATGGCGGAGAAATTGTGGTACTAGGATGGAATAACAATATGTTGTATCTCTTCAGTTGGAGGAATCATAATCCAAAAACGGGTTGAATAATTGCGTCTGCATAGTAATTAATCTTGGTGTAAAGCTCAGAGGAGCTTGGTTTTTGTTGGCATGTGTTTCGCTCCTACTGGATTTGATCCTGCCATTCCGAGGTATTTCAATTGTGTGCAATTTGACTTGAAACAAAACGAGAGATCTACACACACAGACCCATCACCTCGTTCATTGCATAATGGATTCCACCCACTCTGCACATAATCTTGAAATATGAATATGAACGAACATATAAGATGTCAGAAGTCATGTCACTACAGGTTTATCCGCTAGTAAAGCATTGTTTTTAACATCTTAGTTGCTTATATTAGGTATTACTTTAGAATATGCCATTTTTGAACAGGACTTCTGGATCATAATGGTCGATTACGGTAGTTTCAACGAAGTTTAGTGGATACTGATCTACAATTTGCCATATTTTTCAAAGCGGTACCAATTTCAGTTATACCATCGAAGAGAACTATGCTATTTCAAGTGGCATGGTGAACTAACCCACTTTATATCTAATCGTAACCCTCAGAAACATATTCATAAGCCTTCATCTTCGATGGGAAACGACATTCTTAGCAGTTGAGAAGGCTAACGCACATGGCGTAGAAGAGATTCTTGCAATTAGTACGAAAATAATTGAATAATTGCTATAAAATGAAATGTTTTATTTTGAGAAATTTTTCGTTATTCCCTTAACATGAACAAAGGATACAGGACAACAGATTTTGTACGTGTGGAAGATCCTCGGAAGGCAATTATCAACTTTCATAACAATCTCAATTGAGACCTTATATCGCGATTATGGAGCACGAATATTCGGTTTTCTGCTAACGTTTGATTTTATTATGGGCTATTATTAAATTGAACCATTTTTTATGGGAATTTCTCAACTGACAGCTTTACTGCAATCTGCTATAAAATGATCTACCTTGGCAACATGTAGAATTTCTTTACTAGTAACACCATCAATGTCGGTCGTTTCATGTTTGTGTTCCAACCCACTTCAGCATATTTAGCCGTTAGCATTCAAATAGAGCGTCAGCAGATAAGCTTACTATTCTTGACAAGAGGAAGAATTCTATTGTATGCAACAACGTCAATAGATCTGTCTGAGAGTTATATTTGTACTACTAAAAATACAACTGGGGAGTAGCAAGTATAGCTACTTTTTATGCAAGTGGAACGATAGAGATCCTTTCGAACAGTGTCTGTTTTAATCACAATATCTGAAGGGGGTTGACTTTGTTAGATTTGATCTCAGGAAGCTGACAAGGTTATCGTGCATGCTATTGAAGAAAATCCCTCAACTAGTCGAGAATGGGAGATTGAAAGAAATTTTTTTTTGTCTTTGTAGAAATTTTGGAGAATGCACATCAATTTGAATCATCAGGGGTCCAAAGAACCTCACTTGACTGTTTACGTTATCTTTTTTCTATACTTTTCCGTTGAATAAATTCGGAGTGTATGGAGAGTTTGATATTTGGAATTTAGAAACTTTATTTTTCAGAGATTTGGCTTCACATTCCTACAAAAACGAACAGAAAACGACTTTCGCAACTTTGGAAAAAATCAGGCTGAAGGGAAAGTCCAAATAAGTAACGTGGGTGAAGATGAAGGTGTTTTCTAAGTGATCATGCAGAAAGTATCCAGGAAAAAGAGGGCAAATTAGGTGGAGATAACGGTAATTCAGGTAATGATGAACTTTCAAGATGTACATTTTAGAAAAAGGATGGCACAAAATCGTTGAGAGAATACTCCAATACTACAATCCCAACAGGGGCGGAAATGTATCAAAGCATTGTTTGGAGTCGAGCAAAGTGCATTCGATTCTAAAATCTCTCGTTTTCAATGAAATAAAACTAAAGTATTTAGATTTTCACTATATTAACAAAACTATGACCGGTTTCACCACACTGTGGCTTCATTAGATAGATACAAACTAATGTTCATTAGTTCAAGTTCAAGAACTGCTTTGTTTACAGGGCCGGTGAGCTGTGAGACTTGCTTCCGTCCAACATTTTCCCAACATTCTACAGTTTGGACCTCTTCAAGGAGTGAGTAAACAAACACCTCAATTCTTCACAGGCGCTCACTCATATGGTGTAACAGATTGTCCTATTCCTGAGAAGAGCACATAAAAAAAATGGTCCAAATTTACCTCATAGTAGTATTCATAGAACTCTTAAAAATACATAAGAATTTCCATTGGTCCAAATTCTACAAGCTGGCGATCCACAGATTCGAATAGAACTGTGTGAGATCCTTCTTTCCAGAACACAAAGGATCCTGATTTTCTCAGAAGGATTATCTGGACGGTTGTGTATGATGAAAACTTAAATGGTGAACTTTATATGTAGATTTCGAGGACTTCGTTGACACTTCATTTGTAGCTGAATGAAGGCGTTGTTGGTATCAACTCGATTGTCTTCTTCTTCAAGTGCCATCTCCGAGTCGAAGGTTGGCAATCATCATCGCTATTTTTACTTTAGAAGTGGCCGAAGTTGGTTCGAAGTGCATCCAAACCACACTCTCAGGTTCCTCAGCCATGAGATTCTTCTCCTTCCTATACTTCGTTTTCCCTGTATTTTGCCTTGGATAATCAGCTTTAGGAATTTATATTTTTCACCTCTCATAATATGGCCCAGATATTCCAATTTACGTTTCTTGAGTGTGTTAGCCTCCTCTCTTTCCCTGCCTATGCGTCTCTGAACTTCTGCATTTGTTACTCGATCCATCCATGATATTCTAAGAATCCTCCTATACACCCACATTTCAAATGCTTCAATATTTTTAAGAATTGCGGCATTCACTGTCCATGCTTCCGCTCCATAAAGGAAAGTAGAGAAAACATAACATTTAGCTAAACGATGTTTTAATGCCATACTTAGATCTTTACTACGAAAAACTTTGTCCATTTTTATGAAGTTGGCTTGGGCTTTTTCTATTCTTATTCTTATTTCTTGGGTGTATTCGTTTGTGCTGTGCACCATTGCTCCAAGGTAAGTATATTGCTCCACTCTTTCTACATTTCTGCCGTTTATAGTTAGACTAACATTTACTGGATTGTTCTTTGAGATTACCATGGATTTTGTCTTCTTTATGTTTAGTGATAACCCATATTCCTCACTGTAAGTAGATACTCTGGTCATTAGTCTCTGCAGAGCTTCGATACTCTCCGCTAAGATTACTGAGTCGTCCGCATATCTTATGTTGTTTTTCGTGTTCCACCAACTGTTATCCCACATTCTTCGTTTTCCAGAGCTTTCTTAAGTATTTCTTCAGCATATGCATTGAAGAGTGTCGGCGATAGAACGCATCCCTGTCTCACCCCTCGTTGTATTTCAATTTCTTCTGATGTGTGGTTGTCCATGCATATTATAGCTTTTTGCTCATAATAGAGATAAGTGATGATCTGTACGTCTCTACTATCTAGATGTTTTGATTTAAGGATGTCTATCAGTTGATCATGACGAACCTTGTCAAAGGCTTTATTATAGTCTATGGAACACGCATAGACATGTTGACATCGAGAAAGCTTTGACTCAACACGTTGAATGCGAAAAGGTCTTCGCGGGTTCCCAATCCCCTTCTGAATCCAAATTGAGCATCGCTTATATCCATGTCAAGTTTATGGTATATTCGATTATGGATAACCTTGAGGAGCAGTTTGAGAGTGTGTGACATCAGACTGATTGTACGATGATCACTACATTCTCTAGCATGTGGTTTTTTTGGTAAGCAGATGAAAGTAGATACTAACCATTCTCTTGGAATATTTCCAGTTCTGTATACCTCATTGAATATATTGACTAAGAGACCGATATGATTGTCGTCAATTAATTTGAGTATATCACTTGCAAATTGATCTGGTCCGGGGCTTTTTCCATTTTTCATGTTCTTCAATGCATGTTTCACCTCTTCTGTAGTAATATCTTGGCCTAACTCTTCACAGTATGTGTTAATTCCTTCTGGTTCAGTTCTGTTATCCATAAATAATTCTTCTGTGTATTCCTTCCATCTTTGTAGTTTATCTGCTAAATTCATTAAGATCTTATCCTCTTTATTTACAAGAATAGTGTTTTGATTCTTTCTCTGTGTGCCTGCAAGCTCTTTCACTTTTTTGTGTAGGTTGAACATGTCATATTTTCTGTCTAAGTAATCAATTTCTTTGCATCTGTCCTCGTAATACTTTTCTTTTGCTTGACGAATCTTTACTCTAATTTCCTTTTGTAGTTGTTTGTACTTTTGAGTGTTCTGACTTTTATGAAGTCTTCTCTCGTTCATCATTTTTAATATTTCTTCAGTCATCCACTCCTGTTTCTTCTCTTTATCTTCAGTTAGAATCTCTGTACAAGGGTTAATTATATTTCTTTTTAATTCCTCCCATTCTTCGTTAATATTTTCGTGAGCTATTTGTATTCTATTTAAATTTTCATAGATTCTGTTCTGGACTTGTTTTCTAATGCTTGGCACTTGTTATTTTGTTGTGTTGATCTTTGTTGTAGCTTTTATGATTTTTTAAGAATTTTTAGTTTCAGCTTCAGAGTGGCAACCAACGGATTGTGGTCCGAAAAAACGTCGGCACCAGGATATGCTTTTACCGACTTAATGGCATTCCTGTATCTCTCATTAACGAGAATGAAATCAATTTGATTTCTAACGATCTTATCATAAATTCCATCTAAAGGAGCGTGCCATGTATAAAGTCTTCTCTTCGGCAGTTTGAAGAATGTGTTGGTAATGATTAGCTTCTTCTCTTGACAAAATTCCACAAGGCGGTCTCCTCTCTCATTTCGTTCTCCTAATCCATAATCTCCAACCACTCCCCCACTTCTTCCGCTGCCAATGTTCGAGTTGAAATCGCCCATTAAAACTGTAATTTCTCTATTATTTACTATTTTAGAGCTTCTTGAAGCTGTTGGTAAAAGGTATTCAGTTCTTCATCTGTTGCCTGTGTTGTTGGAGCATACACTTGTATTAAATTTAATTTTGTATGGGTCGTTTCCAGTTGTATTATCATCACTCTCTCAGAAATTGGGACAAATCCTACGACTGTTTTGCTGGATGTTTTGTCTAGTATGATAGCTACTCCATGTATATGTTGATTGTCTTTTTTCCAGAGTAATAGACTGTTTTGTTGTTTGTTGTAAGTAGCCCTGAGCTAGGCCATCTAGCTTCACTAACACCTGGGATATTAATTTTTAATCTGTCCATTTCTTGCATGATATTGTGCATCTTTCCAGGTTGGTACATACTTTGAACATTCCACGTACTAATCTTCATAGCTGACCCGGTGATTCTTAGCACCCTCTGATCACTGAAGACCTGCTTGGGACTGAGGGCCGTTACTTCCTGATTTTCAGCCATGATAATTGTACTAGAGATATCTCGAGGATCTCTAATGTAGTGGTTTCTCCTTGCCTTCTACATCCCAATGCCGATGACTTACAAGAAGTTCTTCCGCCTTCGGGGTCGGTTTCCCGATCCCAGGGCAATAGGGTGCCCCGACTCTTAACAGCTCCTCCACCCTAAGCTGTTGGCTGATAAGAGGGGACTGCTTATACCGGCAGTCACTCGGTCGACAGAGCCTCGTCAGTTTTTATCAGGGTACACCGCGTGCAGGTGAGGTTGTCATTTGGGTCAGCTTGATCATGTGCTGTCACCTCTTACACCCCACTCGATAGTACAAATAAAAATAATCGAATTTCATTTGATCTGTTTGAAGATTGGAACGAACGATCCGTCTTTCAAGCCTCCAAGGTCACCTGACCTAACGCCTATGGATTTTCTTCTTTGGGAAACGCTGAAAGATGAAATTCCATCTGAAACTGTGACTTCAAGATATGTTTTGCATAATAGACTGCAAAATGCTTGAATGAAGTTGAAAGTGGAGGAATTGAGGCAAGCGACATCAAAGAGTGTTATGCGTCAAGTGAAACTATGACTAGAGGTGAATGGTCATCACTTTGAAAAATTATTATGAAATTTAGGAAAATAGAGTTCAATTCTTTTTGATATTTTCAATTAGACTTTGAAAACAACTGCAATTTCACTTTTTATTTTTCTCAATTCTTTCATTATCCAATGACAAAAGGACAGTTATTTGTTAATATTCTGGGAACTGTCTATGTACGTGCAAGAATCTAAGCCACCTTCGCGAACTTTAGGTAGGTAAGGAAAATTCGTTTTTTCGCCATAACTCGAGAACTTGAAACAGGGTATGTCTGGAGAACTTCTGGAACTATGGCGAATCTAATGAATTGAAAAGAAATATGTGCTACAACTTGAAGAAAACGTAGTTTTCGAAGTTTCTTCGTTTCGAAATGTGAGGCGGAAAAAAGTAGTACTCTCTATAGTGACTGAGATTCGGATTTGAGTTATGTCCCGCATGGTTTCTTGTTTGCAGAACGCCCTTCATTCATTATTTTGGTACCTCCAGCCGTTCTCGAGATATATCACATTTTTCAAAAAGCAAAGAATCGATAATTTTCAAACAAAACTTGGATATTTCATAAACAAAATATGCTAGACTTACGTGTTAGGAGTTTTCGTAATTAGAATAACAAGTGTTATCGAACAAGTCATCGATATACAGGGTGTTCTATATTGAATATCAAAGTTGCTATACACTTCTGGCATAACCGGCAATGCCATTAAGGTGAATTTTGTTTAGAAATGAAGTTTTGGACTAATTGAATCAATTACCAAAATTTCTGAACGATAGCATTATTAGTTCTCCATAAAGTCTAATAAGTCACTCAACCTGGGATACCCGTTATTCTCAATTTTTTTTACCCAATATACGATAAAATATAAGTTAATTGAACTGAAATAATCATCAAATACTCCGAGGAGAGAAAAGTTTTATCACAATCGCGAACAGTCACCTTTTTCAAGAAGTTCGACGATGAATTGAAAATGATAGTTGTCTTCCTAAATTTTCGATGATTTCATTTTTCTTGGAATGATACTACTCTAGCAAATTATATAATCTAAGATGCAATTGGGTTTTTATTTCATTGAAATCGATCAACAATTTCTAACAGATATCCGATATAATGAAATATTCTGGTGTTTATCTAATGTCCTTCATAACAGTGTGTATTTATGACCCTTAAGTTAGTGTGAATGATGCCTTTACCACATTCAAGCAATCATTCTTAACCCCTAGAGTGCAGATCGAGTGATGGGGCAAGCTAATATGAAATATTGATTCGACATAGATCCTGATGAATTGCACTTCTGTCCATAAGCATCAGTATGTCGTATTAATATATATGAAACTGAAATGAAACTACCCTTTATTACTGGAATTAATGATAAACGAATGATCATGTGGATATATAACCATTAGCAAAGGAACTTGACATTTCATGAAGCGATATATAAATAACTAATTCAATATTTCAATGTAAAAGCAAAGAAGCAAATGGAAGAAATCAACTATAAATTGATTGAATGAATAGATGAGTATTAACCTGATAGCTGACAGGTGATTGAAAATTTCCTGCACTTATTTCAGCTTATAAAGAAGAGATACCTTCTAATTATTTTCATAAAAATAACTATATTTCTTTATACTTGTTGATGTTGGAAGAATTCATTTCAACTTTTCCCACTTAAACTATTCAGAATTATCCGTTTCTTTATAAGCACGAGATACTGCATTGTAGAGGAACATGTTCTAAATGAAATAATGTATCACAAGAACAGCAAGAATATTTGGTTTTAAAGTCAAATTTTCTAGGGCAAAAACTAAGCGAAAACGAACTGTAGCTTGTTCTTCTATAAGGTACTTTAGACTGCTGACCTAAAAAGCTTCTCGTAAGCAGCTTAGTAAGAATTTGCCTTTCTTTTTTCGGAGTGTACCCACTTAATTAACTTTGTGCTTTTGGAGGAGTTCTTCGACGAGTTCATAACTGGTGTACCAATTAGCTAAAGTGACTTTTCGATTAGTTGGTGAACAATTTCCATTCCTCTTTCATAAAATGTTGAAATGATGAAAAGAATCATGTCAATACGATCATTAAATCAGATTATCTTTATTTATTACAAACTTGTTTACATCAAAATTATTTCCATTTCAATAACAAATATTATACTATTGAAGACGTCTTGATTATGGGCAATCCGTTAAGTCCTTTATTAGCAGAAATATTCATGAATAATTTAGAGAAATTAGTTCATAATCATCCACTCAGTAAATATTGTTGATACTGATATCGCTATGTAGACGATATTATTATTTGCTTCACAGGAACAGATAGACAGTTAAAATTTTCGAAAATCATATAAATTCATTACATCCAAAAATTAGATTCACAACCGAAATAGAAAGCAATAATTCGATAAATTTCTCAGATGTGACAATTTCAAATGAAAATGAAAAACATGTTTTCGCAATTTACCATAAGTCGTCACATACAGATATTATAATACATAACTCGTCGTGTCATCCGTATCAACATAAAATGTCAGCATTCAACAGTTTTATTCATAGATTGATTAACATCCCGTTATCACCAGAAAATTCCAACAAAGAATTAAATTTGATTAAAAAATAAATAATGGTTACAATCCCAAACTGATAAATAATATTTTGAATAAAAAACGAAGTAGAATCGCATTGAATGAAGTTTACACTGTCGATAAATTGACACAAAAATTCAATATCTTAACCTACGTTGGTATTACAAGTGAGAAACTGAAATCATTCTTGAGTAGCAATAATTTCAACATAGCTTTCCAAACTAATAATAATTCAGGCAAATATATAAAAAATAATATAACCAAATCAGGTAAAAACAATAAATCAGGTGTCTATAGATTGAATTGCAATGACTTTGATAATTTCTACATTTGTAGAACACATAGAAATTTTAATATTAGAATATCGGAACATAAACGTAGTTTTTCAAATGAAGAATCAGATTCAAATTACGCGAATCATCTCTTAGAAAATAATCACTCTTTCGACCCACAGTTTGAAATTTTGCATACAGATAATAAATATTGGAATGTAGATCTTTGGGAAACTTTAGAAATCAACAAATACAACACTGTGGTAGACTCATCAATGAACAAGTCCTTCATGCCCTTCACCTCTATTGAATATCTCCTTAATTTTATTGGATATACCTGTCATAAATATTCACATGAGAAGAATCAACCCAATAAGCTTTTAATTACTTAAGAACATTTATATTTATATTCTCATTCTCATTTCCAGTACATTCATTTGTCTGAAGAAGCTACGGTTACATAATTATTAAGTAAAATTTCAAAAACACATTACTCGTTTTATTATAGATTCTGTTTTGTTTTTCTTTTGGATTTTAACTAGGATGTAGTCCTTTGCTTTTGTAAGTATCAGATTTTTGCTATTAGGTTAGGTTAATAGTTTATGTTATACAAAATCAAACATTGTTAGCTTTTAATTCGATCCTTGTATATAGCATATATTGCTAAAAAAGAAAGATATTATATTATTAATCTAAGAGGTTCATTTTTAGTACTAACAGTTGATTGACGGTGTCTACGTCCCAGTAATGCAAAATATAAAATATCCCTCGTATGCTTATCCAAAAACATGTTAAGTTCATCCAGTTCACTACATTGTTACTTCGTTCAGAAAAATTCAAAAAGCTAATGAATACGTTGATAGCGATTTACACAACAATAATCTTCAACGTGAAATACGATAGTTACCTAATTACATGAGCGCTCTAAGCTTTGTTACATCGTAAGCTAGAGTGCTCTAGACATTTCATAACGACCCATGACGTAAACCTCTTAGTGGTCTTATTTTTATTCGGTTTCCGTTTACCGAGCTACTTCGGCAATTATCTTGCATTATTTCATATTCCTTCGTGCATTACATAATTTGAATTCATATCCAGATACTAAGGGGGCTAAGATCGAAGCCTCAGGACCGAATTAAGGATAGTATTTTTCGATATTGGAACTATTTTATGTCGAACTTTAGTATTTAATTATCCTTCGCGTCAATACGAGGGTACCCGGGTATCTTTTTTAAGTGAAAGTTAATGAAACCTAATGTTCCTACAACTGTTAACAATCAGTAATTTTAGTATCTTACTGAAAATTAAGCATTCAATGTTGCAATTTTTGAAATATTGTTTTTGATTGCCTATACGTTATTATATGCGAGAGGTTCCGGGGAACCCATAGGTATTTCACTTCGAATTAAGCGTTTTTCTACAGCCTTGGTAGGAGCGTAGTAAATTTTCGAGTGTTCCGTATTCGGCATTCTGTATTTGTCTTTTTTTTAGTTCACAATAGTTAGCAATAGTTTTTAGTATGCCTCGATATTATTCCCAACGATTGGGATTACGAGTTAGTCGGTAAGTACCTAGTTGCGAATTTATTATAATAAATAATTTTATTTAATACGTGATAATTATAATCAGGGGTTTTTGTATTATATTTATGCATAACAGAATCTTCGTTTTCATTGCAGTACACGCAATATGACTGTATATTGGAGAGGTAACTAATAATAGCGTTTCTGACGATGATAATATACCACAAAATGTAGTGAAAATAAATCGACTACTGAAGACAAAACCAGGTTAAAATCGTCTGCAAAACCGAAGATCTTGTTCTCTTTAGATGACAGAAGATCATTTATCTGTAACAGAAACAAGGTTGGCGAAATAATTGATCCCTGAGGTACACTTGCTTCCAACTGGAAACAATCAGAAGTTATACCGTCGACCACAACTTGTATTCATCTATGTGAAAAAAAGCTACTTATCCAACCCCGCAATTTTTCGGGAATCCCATATGCAGCAAGTTTATTCAACAAGGATGCATGTCGAACGCTATCGAAAGCTTTAGAGATGTCGAGAGCTATTGCTCTAGATTCCCTATGCTCTTCCATCGTTGATGTACGAACATGAGTGACGTACTTTCGATCTTTGAATGCGAAGAAGTGCAACAGGGTAGTAGTTTTGGGGTAAGGACATCTTTCCTTTCAGTGGGATTGGTTAAATTCTAGCTCGGAAAAGTCTGGCTTTCATAAGAAATTTGAAACAGATTGTTAAGAGTGGATGCCAGTTGGGGAGCACAGTTTGTCAGGACGATTGGCGGTATTTCGTCTAGACTAACTGCCTTCTTGCAGTTCAGATTCTCGTCTCACAGTACGGACTCTAAACTTGATATCTGCCATGGAAGATTCTGTAGTTGGAATGTTCGGTGGTATTGCGTTATATAAATCTAGCACAGAATTCTCTGAGAACAAGAGAACAAAGACATCGGATTTCTCTTTCGGAGATGAAGCTCTACTTTCGTCTTTCAATTTGAAACAATCAAACGTAGTTTCTTGCTCTGGGTTACTGCAGAAAATAAGTTACGAAACGCTAATTTGCAAGCAATAGAGTAGAGGTTGATCGATATGATATAAAAATTAGTCGATAAATCTTTTTACTATCTACAATCTTATGATTCGATAATTTTTCAATTCCGAAGGATATTCACGAAGAAAATGATAGCATTCTCAAAATCTTTTCTATTATGCGACCATATCCTTTGTTAAGAATTGAGAGTTTTGGGAACTCATTTACTACATATACTTCTTCTCGATGATAGATATATAGAAAGACTACTTAACATTGTTCATCACTGCTTTAGTAGTAAAATGAGTAGAAGATAAAACGAAACTAAGATATACAAGGTGTGTATATTATATTCTATTGAAATGGGATAATCCTTCGATTTATTTCATGACTAAAGTGTATAATAGAATTAGGCCCGGAAAAGCTGTGTTACGGATCTACAAGGAGTTGAAATTTCTTTTTTTTTTCGTTAAATTCTAAATTTCTGTGAATCTTTAGATATTCACCTCAACTTTTGGTGGAAGAAGCTTACATAATATGAGTTATAGGAATGCACATGTCAAACTGTAAATAGAATATACAGGATGATCTTTTTTCAGGGGTCATGCTTCATTTTCCTGGTGTGCGGTTAGTTTTTTAAAAACCAAAATCTTTTTCCTATATTATTTAGAAATTTTTGGTTTTTGAATATTCATTCTTCATTTCAGCTGCGGAATAAACATCTAACGTCTGACCGCGTACTTAGGAAACTCTATATATGTTAACGAGATTAAATGCAATTTGCTTGCATTATCGTGTCGAATGATGTTATTGGGGAAACCAGTAATGAAAGGGTAACAACTAGAGGGTATACTTCGAAGAAAACTTAATTGAGGTAGATGTTCTGAATTATTTAACTACGTCAGGGGTGCTCAAACAGTCGATCGCGAAAGCTTTTTGAGTAGATTTCGAGAAGAAAAAAATTTGAATAAGAAGGTAACTAAACGACAAAACTTATTACGTGAAAGAATAACACTCTAGAATTTCGGCCGGCGCGTTTGACGATAACACTCGGGACTTTCGTTCACGCCGATATAAATATAGCGCCTGCATGAATTGGAGTAATTCTGTATTGTCTCTTGAAGGCAATATGCAAATTTTATTATTGAATAGTACAAAATGAGTGCAGCGAAGGAATCTAAAACGTACCATTTCAATAACGATTCGTAGTAAAAATTTTTCATTTGTACGATGAAGGATAAGTGCATTCGTCTTATTTGTCATGCGTTAGTTGCAAGACCTAATCGTGGTAACTCAGAGAGGCATCATAAAACAGTTCATGAAAACTATGAAAAGGATTTTCCACCACAGAGTGAATAAGGAAATCGAAAAGTACGTGATTTGATATGTTGTTTGAAAAGAGAACAAACCATGCCAAACAATCAAAAGCTGCTACGATCGCGTCATTTAAAATATCTCATATATTAGCGAAACATAAGAAACCATTTGAAGATGGATCGGTTGTGAAGAAAACATTTATTGAAGCGGATAAGACTTTATTGCGAGATTTCAAAAATACAACAGAAATCATGTCTGCTATTAGAGAACTTCAGTTATCTCGACTGACTGTCAAAAGGCGTATTGAAGTCATGAGTCAGGACGTGGCAGATAAATCAAAACATGATATCATGAAATGTACATACTTTTCTTTACACTTCGACAAATCCTCCGATATGACAGACACTACATAGCTGTGAATTTTCATTCTTCAATTATAACGCATTCAGATGTAAATTGCAATTTACGATAGATCAACTGAAAAGTAAGGATCTGAAACATTTTCCGTCTTTGAAAGCAAGGATTCCTCAGTTGAATTATGATACATATGAGGCTGAATTATCAAATATTTTGGGACAATTCGGAATGCTTATTTATGATTGCAGTAAATTGGCAAATATAGCATCATTCAGGAGTTATCGTTTTTCATGTAAAAACATTGAGGAATTAGCTACTGAAATAGCAAGTTAGTTTAATATGAACTCATGTTCTGTTGAAAATGAGTTGGTGAAGATTATATCAGATATTCATCTTGAAGCTACAGAAACATTTTCGATGTTTTATATCTGAAGATAAATATCCTAATCTGGGGCAAATCACCCATTTAACTGACGGCAATGTTTGGGTCAACTTATTTGTGCTAGTCTGCATTTTTTGATATGAAGATAATTAAGTCAAAATATCGCAATTTTGAATAACTATGAGTTATTTCATTGATATTATAGAGAAGAACCTAGCTAATCCTAAACCAAACCTTGACTAAAATAATGTATATTGTGCGGAAAGCTAATATCTATATATTCTACGGTACACCCTACCTAGGTAGGTAGGTAGGGTGTATCGTGTATGTACGACAACCCTGCATCACACATACTTGCAGCCTCTCAGAGTCGATCGTAAATAGTCTAATAATACTGGGGTAGATCGCCAGCAGTTCGAGTTTGAGCATCCCTGAACTACATATAATGAATAATAGAACATTATTGCAAAATGGCGAATGCGCCAGTACCATTTCAACATTTTCGATGATTATTATATGTATTTCATGGATTCTTCGGATCCTGAGAATCGCTTAAGTAAACATCTTTCGGAGGAGATGTAATGCCGTCGATCCTGTGTAACAGAGATGTGTTGCACATTAAAGATCCGCTCCCTCGACAAGAGAGGGGAGCGGCAAAATTCCCGGATTAGTGGGGTGACAGAATCCTCCGGCGTGTCATTGGCCGAAAGGCGGAAATAAAGCACGTTTAAGGAATAACAAACAAACAAACAAACATGTATTTCATAACCACAGAATCGCTCTTGAATCTTCAATGGTAATATCTATCATCTTTTCGCGCCATTGCAACAACCTGAATCATATCTGCATATTCTTCATTAACGATGGAATACGTAAATACAAAACAAATCGAAAAATTTGAGATTGTTAATGATGATTTTCTATCGAAATAGTATATTTTGTAACAAGGTTAGGTTAGGTTAATATGAACTTGTCAGCCAATTGTTGGCGTTTTGGAAACTTTGGACGGGTTTCACCCTCTACATCTAAGTCAGTAGATGTTTTTCTGACTCTAACATCCGTGTAGTACATCCACGTTTCATCCATGGTCACATATCGACACAAAATATTCTTTTTATCGCGCTTTAGAAATTCCAAACAACGCTCAAATTAGTCAATTCGTTGTTGTAACTGTCCAACTGTGAGCAAACGCGACACCTATTTCCGGAAAAGATTTTCAATGGCAAAATTTTCGGGTTGAATGGTGAAGTTCTTCTTCTTCCCAACTCTTCGGAGATGACGATACCTGTAATGCCACAGCTGTGGCCGCCCACGATGATTGAATGTCTGTGTTCACTGGCTTCTTAAAAAGGGTCAAACTGTAAGTTATGGAAGCGAAATCCATAGCACACTAGCTTTGTAAGCAAACAAATTTTCATAAATGAATGTACGTGGCGTTGTTAGCTGGACTGTTCACTGATGAGAGATGCACCATAATATTTCAACATTGATTATTTGGATCTCAATCAATTCCTCAAATATTATAACAAAATTTACATCTGAAATCATTTCATCAATCAAAACAGTTTTATTTGAAGATTACAAGAGATCATTTTATACACGACCGTGTCTGCAATACAATATCCACTATTTTTTGGTACATGAATATTTCCAATATTTGGTTTCAACGAAATGGTGTATTATGAAACAGTTTAACTAAGGGAATTTATTGAATGAAAGGTACTAAGGTAGCATCATTTCTTGAAACAATTATTTCAATCAGCTTTACAGGCAAAGCAAAGTCGTGTATTCAAACTTATTACTGCGAATTTAAGATAATCTATGATAATAAATCAACACATGTTGTACATTGTAGTGAAGCAATTATTATCATTCAATAAAAAGCTCAGAGATATATTGAAAAATATTAACTAAACTTTGTATTGAAGGCCTCGGTATACCTTTATGTTCCTTTATAGTATTCCTGAACTACCTCAAAGAAACGTTGAAGAGAATGTTTATACAGTGGAAATATCATGCCTGCTTGGCGGAATCACATAAGAAAGTCTGAATACATCTTTTATGCTACTTTACTTTTATTTTATTGTCATGATAATACCTTCAAAGCACACGGAAAACCTTGTCACGCAATATTTTCGTCCTTTTCGTATTAAGATACGCACACGCAAGGTGTTAGCTGAACTTATCACACATTATGACTATACTTTACCGATATTTTTCAGATGAAGTAGTTCAGATAGCGCAAACGGCCTGACTATTTTCAAGGGCAAACATTCGAATTGGCGAGTTGTGAAGTACATTCGAGACTAGTTGAATGTTTGCATTGGAAATGCATAAAATACACAACGCACAGGTAGTTATTTATAACGAGTAGTTTCCACATAAAAACTTGGACGGTATCCAGGATAGTTCGTATGGAATTTTTCATGAAGGGTCAGTCAAGGACATGGCCCTTAACGAGTGGGGAAAAAGTAATACAAAAAACCTTGACCTCCTTGCAGAGTTATTGAAGTTTTGATGCTTAGTGTTGATCTATTGGGGGAAATAGTATTGATTTGAAATTGAAATTTCAGAGAGATGGTTCTTAATTATATGAGTCCCTAAAAATGATATATTTATATTAATTGATTATATATTCAGATATTCCCATTCCTGGCGACAACAACTTCATGAGATCTACGATTCATACTCAAAATTAATGACCATTTCGATCCGTTTTCAAGGAAAGTAAGCATTATTGGTGAGAATAGATCAACAACTGCTGTTATTGCTATGTGGTGGTTCTTGAAAAATCTCAAATTTTTTTCATTTCATTTCTTCTAAGAGAAACATTTGCTCCAAGAAAAAAAATTAATTGTTTTTGGTATATTTTCACATATATCCGGAAAAAATATGTGTTACTAATAATTAATTAAATTAAATTATTAGTTGCCTGCCAAATGGGAAATTTGAAATATTGAAAACTAACGTAGCTTTCTCAACATAGTTGTATCAAAACATTTCAATCTAAAATGACATTTATCTATTACAACAATTTCGATTGAAGGCGCATAACTTCCCGAAACTTCAAAGACTTGAGGCAAAATTCTTGGAGATACCTCTAAAGAAAACACAAGAGTACGATTGGAACAAAAAGTTTCAGAAAGGAAGAGTAAAAGCGGAAAGGAACTCCACCCTCACCGTACTCAAAAAAGTTTGACTGAAACTGCTTCTCGTCTCGGGATGAGCTCTACTGATCACTACAGATGTGTTAGGGTTCAAAAAAACTGCGACTAGGAGGGCTCTCCATTTGCTCACTGATGAGAAAGAACAAGTCCGCAGATTGGTCAGAACCTGCTTCAACTATGAGAGTGATGATTTTTTACAACCTATTATCACATGTTATGAAAGATGAGTGCACTATTACACACCTGAATCGAAGCAAGCATAGAGTGGAAAAAGAAGGGGAAAGGGGACCCGTCAAAGCCAAAACTCATTCTTCTACCATAGAGGTCCTTGTGATCGTTTACTATGATTTCGAAGAGGTTTTGCTCAATGACTTCCTACATGAACAGCGTCCGACTAATGCTGCTTATTAGTGTCAGCTGTTCAAAGAAACCAAACTTGTGTATTTGTAGAAAAGACTTGAGTTTCCGATCAGATAAATTTTTTTGCGTCTACAGCCAATCTGACATGTGAAAAGTAGACATTGAAACATCCTCACTGTAGTACCGACTCATTTTCTTGATAATGGGTAAACGATTAGACAATGATGCTGCTGTTGACGTCTTCATGAGATAATGGGTGGAGACATGCGCCTTTTCTTTTTACGATGACGACTTCAAAAGACTTTTAATAGTTGAGGAAAAAGTGTCTCGGAATATAAAGTATGTGACATTGTGTTTTGTATTGTTTACGAATAAATTAAACGAAAAATGATTCTGGTTTATATTTATTCACCCTCATGAATAATGCATCTAAATTAATCGCATAAAATTGAAATTTTGATGATGAATAATTATGGTAACAGAACCAGAACAAAAGCTGTGGTTGATCGATTATTTCGAGAAACGCACCAATATTTGTGTGAAATTATAAGCCAAAGTACTATCAGTTAAATTGATTAAAGAGAACGGAAGTATTCGAGGTTGAAAACTTATAATTTGCAGAGTGTTTTTACGCTTTTCGGCACAGGGCCATTATCAGAAAACATTCATTTCTGCACAATTATTATCTGAAACAAAAATTATAGTTTCAGTAAAACACATACTACAATTCTTACGTTAAAAGCTATTCACCTTAAATATTCTCTATTTAAATCATTATCGCACGTCAGCAAAATTAAGATACAACTACATTATTCCTAAGAGCCTCTATTTTCACTTTTTTGAACTAAAATATAAAAAAAAAATCCTGAACAATATAGGAGCCATTTGATATTTTCTAAGGATTTTCTCTTTATTCGTCAAACCTAATTCTTGAATTTGGTGGAACCTAGCATGAGTGATATGAAACCTACATCCTGTAATATTTGATTGTGGCGGATTCAAGGATATCTGTGATGTATCTGGTAGCTGTCATTCTTCCATTATTCACTAGGACTAACTCAGTTCGAACCATGGAAACAAATGCCTCCCCACACCATTACTGAGATCCCTCCGAAGTTTTCGGTTTGCCGGATATTGCATTGCTAATACCATTACCCAGGTCGTCTGTATACAGACATGCGTCTATCATTTGATACTACAGAACATTCGACCATTCTGGAATAACCCAATTTGAATGTTCCCTTGCAAACTGAAGTCTTTCATCTAGATGTTGTCTGGTGAGACGCGGGCCGTTAGAAGCCACCCTTGGTCGGATATCGCCTCCTCTGTGCCGGTTCCTAACAGTTTGCAATGAGATATGCTCATTTCTGGAAAGTGCAAGTTCATTTTGTAGCATTCTAGCTGTACAGTGCCGAACTCTTAGTGCAGTTAAACGAAGCCAACGATCATCAACTGGTGTTGTTATCCGATTTCTTTCCCTGTCCGGCCCATATGCCCCTGTTTCGTGGTAGCGGTTAATTCCTCTTGAAATAGTGCTTTGTTTAACATTCAACAAGTTAGCCACATATCACTCAAATAGCCTCCAGGACTTTCAGCTGCCATTACAATAAATTCAAAGATTCGAAAATCAACAAGAAACACAGAAAACTTGCATTTATTTAGCGTGAAAACTGAAATGAAATTGAATGAATACGGATAGTCAAAAAAACTCATTCTTGTTTCAGACGTATTTGAGATCATATGGAAATAAATGGTACTACATAGATATAACTTTTTCCCTCATATGTCCAAAAACATATGTTGACAAAAAAACTGCGATCGAGCTGCTTAATCGAGTGAGGAATTTCTAGTCATGGATTCAAGGTTGAGCTGATTGAAATAGTAATCAAGGGTAATACATTGATACAGGTCAATTCAAATATCATACAACCTTTTTCATCTTGTTCTTACCATCAATATACTACGTGATAAACTGACCAATAAGTTAATAAAATTGAATTGTCAAATAAATAAAATACAGGACATTAAAGTGGTTCTGTCTTTCAAAATGATGAAAATCACTTAACGTCTATGATAAGTTATGCGCTCTCTTCGGGGCAAAACTTTTTCTAAGCTTGTTAAATAAGGCAATATTTCATCGTAGGTTATCCCGAGAAATGCAACATTTTCCAAACTTTTATGATTGTTTGACTTTCAACTCAGACGTGCTTGTTCAAATGGCTTTTCCAACTTTTATAACTTGTTAGTGTGAGTTTATAAGGAACACTTCGTAATATTTATTCCGTCTGACGAAAGTAAAAATTGTTCTTGTACGTATCTTCATCGTATTGTATATTTAAGTTTCCTTCCGATATAATCCCGTGAGTTCACAACTTTACAAATATATCTTGAGAAGTTTTATATACAGCGGTAGTTGACTTCTTGGACTTCAGCTGTGGTGGCTCTGTGACATGTAGAAATGCACTTCCCTTCTCTAAATCTCGAGTTTCGAGAAAAAACTCATTGGTGAGAACGGATTTCAGTTATTATTTTTAGTTTTCGGGTTATACCGAAAATCTGTATTTTTCGGGATTTTGACATTTAAAATCCTATTGAAAATTGATGAAGAATATTGTCACATTCTACAGGCTCTTTTCTGAGAAGAATGCAGGGACGTATTCCAGAAACTTTTTGCCGATCGGTTTCTGATATATCAAGCAAACTTGTGTTTTTTCCAAAAATAGGTTATTCGGTATGAATAGAGAAGATAATTTATTTGTATGCTAATTTGAATGAATGTACAGAAATTATGACAGCTATATAAAAATAAGAATGAGAATATCAATACAAATGTTCTTAAGTAATTTAAAGCTTATTGGCTTGCTCCTTCTTGAGTGGTTATTGATGATAGGTATATCCAATGAAATTAAGGAATATATTGCTCCCTGAAGAGATGCAATAAGGGTGAAGGGCTTAAATCGACTTGTTCATTGATGAGTTTACCTGAGTGTTTGTGTTTGTTGATTTCTAAAGTTCCCAAAGATCTACCTTCCAATATTTATTATCTGTATTCAAAATTTCAATCTGTGTGTCGAAAGAGTGATTATTTTCCAGGAGATGATTCGCTTAATTTGAATCTGATTTCATGTTCCGATATTCTAATATTAAAATTATTATGTGTTCTATCAATGTAATACTTATTACAGTCATTTCAATTCAATCTAAAAACACCTGATTTATTATTTTTATCTGATTAGGTTCTATTATTGCCTAAGCTATTATTAGTTTGAAAGCTATGTTGAAATTATTGCTACTCAAGAATAATTTCAGTTTTACTTTGATGCCAACGTAGGTTAAGGTGTTGAATTTTGTATCAATTTATCGACAGTGTAAACTTCCTTCAATGCGACTGTACTTTGTTTTTATTCAAAATATTATTTATTATTTTTGGATTGTAACCATTATTTTTAGCTATTTGTTCAATCAAATTTAATTATTTGTTGAAATTTATGGTGATAACCGGATGTTCATCAATCTAGAAATAAAACTGCTGAATGCTGACGTTTTATGTTGATACGGATGACACGACGAGTTATGTATTATAATATATGTATGTGACATGTTTTCAAATTTCATTCGAAATTGTTACGTCTGAGAAATTTATTGAATTATTGCTTCTGTTTCAGTTGTGGATTCAATTTTTGTATGTAAAGAATTTATATGATTTTCGAAAATTTTAAATGTCTATCTGTTCCTGTGAAGCAAATAGTATCGTATACAGAGCTATATCAGTATGAACAATATTTACTAAGTGGATGATTATGAAATAATTTCTCTAAATTATTCATGAATATTTCTGCTAATAGAGGACTTAACGCATTGCCCATAATCAAGCTGTCTTCACTAGTATAATATTAGTTATTGCAATGGAAATAATTTTGATCTGAACAAATCTGTAATGATAGAGGAATATCTGATTTGATGATCGTATTGACATGATTCTTTTCTAATAACTCTTCAACTAAGGAGTACGTTAATTTCGGAGAAATGTTGGAAAATAGATTTTTAAGTCGAAAGAAATGAGTTTGGAATGAGGAGGTATAATGGTATCTTTGATATTGGCAATTAGATATCAATATATATATATATATATATATATATATATATATATATATATATATATATATATATATATATATATATATATGATGGGAAAAGGATGCCGAGAAACGAAGCGGCAGACTGCAGTTTCGCCCTTATTAGGAGCTCATCAGTGTCGCAAATCGCTTCTTAACATCCTATCAAGGTACATCGGGGAACCCTATCGATTCCAGAAAGGACGCACCTCGTACATACGTACGAGAGTCGCCGTCTATGGACCAAGATGGTGAACCCGCTACCGGACTTCGAGAAAGAGAACAATAACAAACATATGTGAGAACGTTAAAAGTTCCAACATTTAGGAGACATCTTTCGCCGGTCCGTGATTCACATCAACAGTACAAAACGAGCGAAATAAGCCCGCTGAAATAGTACTCTGGGCCTCTGTTTCCGAGATAAAACCTCCCGTCGGTAAATATTCGATGGAACAAATATCTTCCGCGATAAACTTCGCGAAGAGACTAGATATGTAAACCCCCAAGAGCCACAATAGTGCAACTAAGCAGGATGCCGGGAAACGTACGTATGTAAGAGATTCGTCCTTTCTGGAATCGATAGGGTACTCCGATAAAGCTTGATAGGATGCTGAGAAGTGATATGCGACACTGATGAGCTCCTTATTAGAGCAAAACTGCAGTCTGCCGCTTCGTTTCTCAGCATCCTGCTTCGTTGCACTATTGTGGTTCTTGGAGGCTGCGTGCAGATAATTAATGGAAGGTAGATCTTTGTGAAACTTTAGAAATCAACAAACACAAACACGCAGGTAGACTAATCAATGAACAAGTCGATTTAAGCCCTTCACCTTTATTGAATCTCTTCATGGAGCAATCTTTTCCTTAATTTTATTGTATATTATTAGAAAATTTGAATTTTTCGTGAACCGCTTCAGATATTGAGGTGAAGTTCTGGAGGTGTCGGAAAATTTCAAAGACGCATAATTTTCAATATGAAGCAATATTTTGAACTCACCAGTGGCTACACGGAAAGAAGTCGAGCGGGTTCAAGTCTAGGGACCGTGCATAAACCACATATTTTGTCCTATTTGCCAAAGGTACATCCTCGAACAATTCTGGAAGCATGTGTTCCAAAATGTGGCGATAAACCTCTCCCGTAAGTCTCCCTGATAGAAATACTGGTCCAATCAGGCAGTTACCAACAATGTGGATCGAAACGTCCAACAAGAACTGATGTTGGAATCGATGTGAATTTTTTTCACTGTACATATGATTATTATGAAAATTCCTTATGGAATTTTTTGAAAAATTTGCTCATCAGTAAACAAGAGTTGCATAAGAAATTGAGGAATTTGAAACAACTTACGTAGAAGCCATTGACAATATGCAGTACAGGCAGGAAAATCGGTAAGAAGTGCTTGTTATAGATGTAATGGATACAACAAGTTCTCATAAAGAATTCGCTACAGTTTCATTGCTGATACCTAAACCGTCAGCAAATTTTCGACTGAACCTTATTTCCCAGCTCTATCGTATTTACTTACCTTTAGCTCCTCCATATCGTCCTAAGGTGTCTTCTTTATATTAGCGTCGAATATTGCTTTCAAAAGGAGCAATATGGTTTGGAAATCATTCAATGTACAACCTCCCAGTTTCTAATGCATTTCCGTCAGCACGTTTATACATGAAGTTCATGTCGCCAATCTCAGTATTCTTATAACGATTTGAAATTTAAATTCAATAGATTCAAACTTATTGAAGAACAGAACACTCTATGACACCGACGTTAATCATCTTCAATACATCTATCTGAATTGATTTTAGGAGTTTTCCTTATTTAAAATAAACCAATCAAATAAAGAAAATGGAAAATTTGTTGAAATCAACGTTTTAGCATCTAACCTAATAATGGATAATTCTGAAAAAGTTGATCATTGAAACTCAAAAAAACTTATAGCTTCCCCGAGTCAAATTGATGTAAACAGTACGTAGATGCGTCACTGCCATCGTTGTTGGGTGCAGCTATAGGTGAGCAACTTGAACATGAATTCCCATCTCAATTGTTCTTCTTAATTGACTGTCATTAAGGAGCAAATTAGGGACGTACGGGTAAGAACATTTTCCTGAACGTAAGTAAAATGTCAAGGGCTTCTGTTCAAGTATATTCTATCTGAATTTCAGATGGGATATTTTTCATGAAACACGCTAAAATAATTTCAGTACGGCTTCAGTAACCACAAGCTCTGCCTGAATATTATGCGTGACACTTCCGTTAATAAAACAAAGCTAGGATCTAAGAGGATCACTTGAGCACTTCGTCTTATAAAATAAGCCGATTAGGATGGACTATTCCCTTACTGTACCAACATCGTCTTAAATTTCTGCAGACAACAAAAACAAGTGAAAATTGCTGATCTTGTCAGGCAAAGTGAGAAGTTTTCTTAAACGAATCGCCAATGTTTGCATAATGGAATATAAAACCCTTTGTTTTGAAGATTGCTCCGAAGTTTTTACTCCCAAAAAGGTTCGAAAATTTACGAGGATTTGGAGAAAGTAAGGCTGGGTTTGTTGATATGACCGATTTTCTTATTTATAACGGTATTATACACTTTGAATAATTATACGATTCGAACAAAAGATGGGAAACGTGTGATAGCTCTCATTTCCATCAGGTAGCTTCTTTGAATAACTGCATGAGTCCATGAAAACACATAGCAACTCCAATGTGCATGCAAAAAGCTTAGTAATACCAAATAATTGATAGTATTGATGATTTATTTATTTTATGGAAATTCATTTTTAAAGTAAAACGAAATGAGACACTTTTCTACAATTTATTCAATAATCACGACCGGTTTCGACCCTACGGTCATTTTCAAGTAAATAACAATATAATTCATGAGTAGGCAAGTACAAGTACAGAATGAAATTTATCCTAAATATTGAGTTGTGGGGATCCATTATGCTCTAGTTGGCTGTTGAGGGTAATGAATTGTGGGTTTTTACATAGTTTGTTAATCACCATACTTTCCAACAAATTCATCTCTCTCCCTTTGTTACATTTATGAAGAATTTTTAGATTGTTCAATGATATCGAGTGGTTAGTTGATTTTATGTATTCAAATATTGGCGAATTTTTTATATGAGGAAATGTGTTACTTGAATCTAGCTTTAAAATTTCTCCCTGTTTGTCCGACATAGGCTACCTGACATTCGTTGCATTTGATTTGATAAATTCCTGATTGCTTGAATTTATCGTTCTTCTGTTTGGCATTGAATAATAATCTGCTTAAGTTGGGGCCGCTTGAGAATGAAGTAGTTATGTTCAATTTGGAAAAGTAGTTACTGATTTTGTTAGAGAGTTCGCTGGTATATCTGAGACTAGTGTATCTTTTTTCCGGGGTTTCTACGATGCTATATAGTAATTAAGAGGTAATATGTTGTTCTTTGAGTTTAATGATTGTATTTAGGAAATGTTGTGGTATGTTGTTATTTGAGGCAATTTTTCTGATGATATTAAGTTATATGCAGCTAGTTTGTGGCTTAAATGACTGAACGAGTCCATTGGAATCGATGCGTCTGTGAATGTTTCCTTTCAGTAAATTTTATAAGTGAGCTGGTTATTTGAATTTGTAATGGTTAAGTCGAGGAAATTAATTGAGTTATTATTTTCCAATTCACAAGTGAAGCTGTATGTATTTTATTCAGGAAATTTAAAAATTGCTGGATTTGTCTTTTTGAACCAAAAAAACCAACTAAAGTGTCATCTACATATCTGTACCAGAAAGTAATGTGTTTTTTAGCGTTTAATATTGAGTTTTTCTCTAAATTATCCATGAAAATGTCAACTAGTAGAGGGCTAAAAAGTGAACCCGTTGAAAGACCTGAATTTTGTTTGAATAATTTGAATAGAAATTGAAAGTAACTTTGAAATAGGCACATTTGAAGAAATTGCTGAATTCATTAGTGATATATGGCAGTGTGTTAGACTCGGATAAAATATCTGTACTATCTTTATAGGTATTCTTTTATTTACAGGGTTAGTGTAGATAATTTGGTCATCTTCAAGAAGCGAGTGAACACACACATTGAATTATCTTGGGTTACCTTATCTGTGGCATAACAGCAGTCGCCACCTCTCAGGAGTTGAGAAATAAAAAAAAAATTTTTCCGCCTTTGGAATTAATGAATAGTTTTAGTATACACATAATCCCTTTCTGCTGAATGGAAAATTATTGAATAGCTGTGATGTTGAGATGAAATATTAACCAAAGGTTCCTCTGCACAATGAATGGTTATCCTCTGGACATATGTAGACACTTGATCTAATAACACTCCAAGATTATTTGTCAAACGGTTTCGTTGTGATGGGTTTTTAAGTGCAAAATTTACGAAATCATTAAGCACATCCTCAGCAGGGAATCGTGGAGAAATAATATATACACTCTGAATCCAAATAATCTCAAGAGGGGGTAATCTCCAATTAGCAAGAATATTATATCAGGTTTCTCTGAACAATTTTTCCGAATGCCTCACAATAGCTATAGTGAATACAGAACCGTGAATCAGTCCCGGTAAGCATGCTGTTACCCTAGCAACCAAATATGAATTCTCATGGCTCATTTCTATATCAAAGTTTTGCAGAATTCCTTCACATTCTAGTAGGCCACTCTTCATTCTTCCAGAAAATGGGAGCCAATTTTTCACAATTTTCAATCAAAGTTTCACTCTCAGTACGACATCCTGGAGAAGTAGGATTAGATTCACTAACGAATTCGGGAACACCTATGGGGGACGAATTTTTCTGGCCGATCGAAAAATGACATTGACGGATACCACCTATAAAGTTAAAATGAGCGGACATTTGTCGGAATCATTCTGTGTTGATAAAGGCCCGAGACAGAGAGATCCCCTTTCTACTACACTTTTCAATATCGTGATGGATAAAATTATAAAAGAGAGCAGTATAGCTAGCAAAGGTACAATATACAGTCAAAAGACACAAGTTTTAGCGTATGCAGACGACATAGTTATTGTGACCAGAACAAGAGAACATTTGGTGAATGAATTCAGGAAGTTAGAAACCGCTGCAAGAAGAAAGGATTTAATGAAAAATGAAAATTAAACCAGGTATATGATAGTAGGACAACAAGAAAATGAAAGGCACTCAAATCTGCAGATAATTAGTGAAGATAGGACATACTGCTTCAGAAAGGTAGAACAGTTCAATTATTTAGGTGTAACATTGACGAGAACAGGGGAGGAGAAAGTAGAAACACAGGAGAGGATAGCTAAAGGAACAAAATGCTTAGGAGGATTATACAGAGTGCTCAGGTCCAAAAATATGTCGAAAAACGCGAAGAAGAAAATTTATCAGAAGATCATCAGGCAGTGGTAACATACGGTTGCGAACTGTGGAAGTTGAACCAGAGGGAAAAATATACATTAGAAGTTTTCGAGAGAAGAATACTCACAAGAATGTGTGGTGGAAAAAAGGTAGAAAATCGTTGGTAAAGGGGAACGAACGCCGAGCTTCAAGAATTGTATGGACAACCCTCAATAACAAATGTGGCTAGAGCACAAAGAATGAGATGGCTTGGCCATGTTTTCCGACTGGGAGACGATAAAACAACAAGACAAGTTTTGAAAAGGAGAATATCGGGAAGAAGAGGCAGGGAAAGACCACGTACAGAATGGATCAAGATGGTGGAGAAAGATATTGAAGATCTAGGAGTGAAGGACTGGAAGGGAAGCTATGAATAAAATGAAATGGAGAAGAACGTGTAATGAAGCCATGGGCCTACTTGGCCTGTAGAGCTGTTTATATATAATATATATACTTCTATGACGAAGTTTTTGCAGAATTTTTCAATGTTCCTATATACTGCTCTTTTTAGTTTCAGAAAATAGAAGCCGAGTTTTTCACAAAAAATAGCGTTTGCCACAAGTCCATTTAGAACTATCTTTGCCATTTTTTCCGTAAATTTTTCATGACAATAAATGGTGGAATAAATAAAACTTGCAGTTGAAGAAAGGAATGAAACTGGTTTTAATCTTGGCACTTTCATTTTATACAATTATCCCAACAAGAATATCTCGCAAGTTGGTTTCTGATATTATCATTGAAGTTTAGCGACGATCAAGTAATAGATCCACCAAAAAGCAGAGGTTACACAAGAAAATGTGGATGATGTGCGTGAGAATATCCAGGAAAATTGAGACATCATTGCAGATTTCAAATGCCCTAATAAAAAAATTTTGCTAGAAGAATTGGGTGTGAGAAAATGAGTTTTCTGTTGGATATCGAATCTGTTAACCGAAGAACAGAAATCTGCAAGAGTGGTGATGGGTTTATTCATACGAGCCAGAAAATAGGCGCCAATCCTCTGTTTGGGTATACAATAGAAAAAAAAGCAGACAAAAGTCATCCATGGTGAAAGTGTTTCCAGAAAGACGGTCGCAATATTCGTTCCAAGAATACTTAACATACCAACAATTCATTTACAAGATCAAAAGAACGTTACTGCCTATTGTTACACCACCATTTATTTACTGCACGTCGTTTGTTAGCTTCACTAAGATAATGAAAGTTCGCACAAAAACGGACTGCAATGTCGAAGGTTTCAGCCTTCATAAAAAGCTGTTGATGAGTTCTGAGGGGTCGTTTGAATGTAGCAGCAAACTATTGCAATCACTGCATTCAGAATTGATTCGAACGAATGCGGAAGTGCATTAATTTTCTGGAAGGATGCTTTGGAAAGCAATAAGACCTTTAAAAGCTATCAAGTTATCCATGCATATGGGATTTAAGAAGACATTTTTCAGATAAGGCTATTTCTATCGTTCGTTCTAGAGACCCTAGTGATATGTTTCGCGTGTCGAACGATTATCAATCATCCCCGGTTTTTCTGTTATCCAAGACTTGGGTGATAAAAATTTCAAATGTTCTCTTTATAATGCATCTTTTTGAGACGCTGAATGAATTTAGAATATTTTTGCAATACTTCTTAGTAAGTGCAGAAACTTTTGAGATATATTAATTTTTCATAGACTCCCTTTCAGATTCGCATCCGAAGATCCCTTTTTTGTAACGCAAAATTCATAGCAATGAACGGAAGAAAACCATCAATTTTCTAAGGTTACCATTACCGAAACAACAAGAATGACGTTGTGGAAAATGAGATACATGCTAACAGAGTTTGGTTAATATACACCAATTTATCATGTGGGATTTCAGAGGTTCCCCTTCATTTACTGGCTCCTCGTACCAACCTACTTAAAATTCTGTGAAAGATTTTCAATTTTCACTGACCTCCGATCGTGAGTGGAAGAAAATTCATCTCGGCTGAAGGGAATATTCAATTTGGAAAAATCGGGTATTCATGAGAACCAATATCACAGTAGTACATAGGGGGTGCAACAATACTATGAAGTTGCATTATATACTAACCTATACAGGGTAGTTCGTTTGTTAGAGTATGATTGCCTCCGTTTTTTGAATTTATCGATCGATGTTCTGTTTGACGCATTTTGTTTGAACTATTATTCACGCGGCATAGACGTTTTTTTTCTTTTTAGATTCAGTGCAGCGTCCCGACGACTCCCTGTTTTTCCGAACCTTGGATTTATCTGCTACGTTTTCACCAATTCATTATTATATCCTTGTAAAACGCTCTAAGCTATAGCTGCTGCAAGTGTTGATCGATATCAAAGAAACAAAAACCGAATTGCCTCTTATATTCTGTCCTAGAAGCCTTGAATATTTTCACTGAGGTGTCACAAAAATACCGAAAGTTGGACTGTTGAAGTGGTATTTCATATTTTTCTAGATTTGTTATTCAATTCTGGTTACTTTCTGATGAAAAATCACTTGAAACGCTGTATTCTCAGTAACAAACCGATGAAAATGATAAATATGGATAGTTAGATAGATAAAGATGATGAGTGTGGACGACCTAGTGGTTTATTGTGGCACACTCGTTCCGGAAGATTTGTACAATTGATCCTTTCTGAGATATTTCAATTTAAAAAGCAAATACATTGTAGGAGCTTCTTTTTTAATTGGGTTAACAGGATATTATGATAATAAAACACTTAACTCCACTAAACGGACAATATATTCAACAATGTTTAATCAATGATGAATGGTTCACAATACAACCAAGGGCAATAATACAATGCTGAAGAAATGAATAATGCATAAGAGAAATATATCAATAAAGGCGGCAAAACAATAATCGCCATTGGCAAATACCGGAAAACAGAACAATCAACTAACTTTATGCTTCTCTTTGCTAAGACAATATGAGCTAACGAAAAGTACAAGGTATGGCGCGAAATTCAAAAAATGTTTCTACAAAATTAAGGTTTATTTCAAGAAAGAAACAAATAAAAGAAAATAAGAGACTCTTTCCGTATGTTGTAAAAAATTTAAAATTGTTTTCTCACGAAGAAGGTGTTCTTTTTCGACCTCAGTAGCTGGTATTACCTCATCTTGCCCTGATACAAGCCTAAATCCGACTAGGCATACTTTGAATTAGGTTTTCGACCTCCTCTGGGGTGATATTCTGCCACTCTTCTGTGGCAGCTTGGATGAGCTGTTGAGGGGTTCTTGAATTATCCTGGTGCGATCGAATTTTCCTTTCGATATTATTCCATAAATTTTTAATAGGATTCAGGTCTGGTGAGCGAGCTGGCCAGTACTAAATAGCCATTCCCTCTGTTTCAAGATGATGTCGCGCGAGACAGCTGGTATGTGAAGGAGAATTATCTTGAAATTCTCACCATGGGAACCTCATGCATAATGCCACCCCAAAACATCACACTGCTCACTTGGTACTTCGAAATTTGTCTCGCTGCTCGGAGTCTAGTTTGACTTCCTCGACCCCTTAAAACCTGAAGTCAGCGATCGTTTAATAAAACACCAATTCTGGTCTCTTCCGAAAAAAGAACATTTCGCCAATTCTAAATATTCCAATTTTGGTACTCGATATACCAATCAAGTCTGTTAATTTTTCGATGTCTGGTTAGCTCTGGAACTCTTAGGGACCTTCTGCTGAATAAAGTCTTTGACGTATCGTTTCGACTGAAACACTGATGCCTGTTGCTTCCAGAAATTGCCTTTGGAGTTAGGCGGACGCACTAGGGTCTCCTCTAGCAATTTGGCCAAAAAGCTTTATTCTTCCCCAGAAGTAATCTTTCTACGACTTCTTCTAGGCCTATTTTGCAGAGATTGCAGCTCAACCTATCGGACGTACGTTTTTGAAATCCCCCCTGTGATACCCTCCATGTGGCCGCTATATCCCTCTGTGTCACCCCTTCTAATCTAATCTAACCCCTCTGCACATCGGATAATCCAACGTAAGACATTTTCAATTATGAATATGGACTTCTTTAAATTTTTAAATTCACAGTTTCAAATCTTAGTGACGACTGAGTACAATATCGCGAACAGGTGGTGATAATTTATAATTTCTTATCATGCTATCCAGTTTTCTACAACAAAAAACTTCATTTTTCACAAGTAGTCAAAGATCCATGGTTGAAAACAATAAAAATGTGAAATACTATGTAATTCCATATAAATTTGGTTGTGTGTAGCCTATTAAAAGAAATTAAATAATATTCTTTCACAATACACATTAGTGTTGTAACATTAAAGGTGGTTTTATAAATGTAACGAGTAAATCTTACGTATTACAACTTCTTTTCTCTTTCTTAAATTTGGATACGTTCATTCTACCATGATATGCTGTCTAGCTTTATGCTACATCCACAACAAACTTTTGTCGGCCAGTGTAATCATAATAATTCGGTTTTGCATAATTTAAATCGAACAATACAAGCTTGGAGCGTTTTTCACGTAACACCTGATATAGAACTAAAATTATGCAATTAAAAATATTGAAAATTTCAATGAGAAAATAAATGACGTTTACCAATTAATATACCAGAGGAAGTTTCCAATAGTCACAACTGGATATAATTGATCATTGACAGAGCCCATTAATTCCGACTTTGTATAACATTAAATGAACTTTGTGGAATCAAAGAACCATGCCATTTCAGCCTTTGAACTTTCCGTTAATGTTTGTTATCCGTAATTAAGGAGTAAATTCCGCTCTCTATTTAATCGAAACATTGTCGGAAAATTTCACGCTCCAAGTGTACCGTTAGTTTTATTTCCGCTACTTTTATCATTGAAAAACATTTTGAAAGCTCATAAATTTTCACTGAAGCTTAAGAGTTAAGTTTATCGGAATTTGCTTCGAGAAACATTGTAATGATGAAATTTCATATTTTATGATATATAGGGTGCGCTGGACAATTTTTTGTCCGTTATTACTTTCGCACTTTTACAGATAGATTATACATTCTTGCTTCATTGGAAAACCAAAGAACTAATTTTTGTCAAAAATTGTAACCAAATTTCACTTCCGGTGAAATCCAATATGGCAGACTCATTCTAAAATGAACAATATTTCAAGATCGCTGGAATGTTTTTTTTCACTGAAAAATTCGAATGGGGCACTCAGTCGATAACTCAGTCTTTTCTGAACAATTCGACATTATGATCCTCGAAATATTCCAAGAAATCGTAGAAAAGTAGGGTTAAGAATTTTTTTCATCCTGATTTTCAGCTGAAATCGAAATATTTTTTTCACCTCATAACGTTACCACTCCTGAAATTGTTGTATTTCTTATGGATGTTCTAAGAAGACAAAAAACCATATTTCACTAAAACTAACCTAAGATTTCAATTCCTTTCGAATTTAAAATGGCCGACTTTCTCAAATATTAACAATATGATGAATTCGAATATTGCTGACTGCTAATGCAGAAATTTGCTGAATGTTATCCTGTAGTTGTCAAGTTTGTAATACAAAAAATGTAGAGTTGATGCTTGAACATATTATGAAAGAGGCGAGTACCTGTGTTCTAACAGATCTAAATATGAGGTCGGATATATCAACACCTAAAACCAACATGGAGAGGCCATCATCATTCCAGATAGACAGGAATGGATCAGCACCAAGGACCGTCTACTTGAGGGTCCCTGTTGGTATATGGATGGTTCAAAAATTGCAGAAGGTGTTGGGGCTGGTATCTACGGTCGAGGTCCGCCAAGGAACAGTCGATCTGTCTTGGTGAGCATGCATTCTGCATTCAGCAGAAATATCCGCCATTGATCACTGTGCTAACCTCCTGCTTGCAGGGGGATTAACAAATAGGTCAATTAAAGTCCTCGCAAATAGCGAAGCTGCAATGGAAACATTGGCATCGTAGAAAAGTAGGGTTAAGATTTTTTTTCATTCTGATTTTAGGCTGATATCGAAATATGTTTTTCACCTCATGGTGTTACCACTCCTGAAGTTGTTGTACTTCTTATGGATGTTCTAAGAAGACAAAGAACCATTTTTCACTAAAACTAACCTAATATTTAAATTCCTTTCGAATTTAAAATGGCCGACTTTCTCAAATATTAACAATATGATGAATTCGAATATTGCTGACTGCTAATGCAGAAATTCGCTGAATATTATCCTGTAATTGTCAAGTTTGTAATACAAAAAATGTAGAGTTGATGCTTGAACATATTACGAAAGAGGCGAGTACCTGTGTTCTAACAGATCTAACTGCACCAGTACCTGTTCTTCTTCCTAATGACCCTGTTCTCCGGAATTTTCTCTCAAGATCATAGATTGTGGTAGTATAGCCAAGCACAAATAAACATTGAATGAAAAGCTTATCCTCATTAGTTAAAACCATTGTTAACAATTTCAAACATCAAAAACAAGCAACACCAAGATAAAATTCGAGTTCAAACCAGATGTCGTCTGAAACTCGATGACATCATTATTTTTTGTTTATCAAAGAGTTAATGCATGCAGTCTATGTTCAAAGGTTTCACAATGGGAGGTCCATATGATTTTGAAGGAGAGCAGCATTATTGATGACTATTGGCACATTTCTGAATCAATATTCGAGTTGGACCCCCAAATGATGGGGAAGGTTCAATCTACTGATTAAATTACACAGTTGTTTCATTATGACCGCGAAAAATTTTTTAATGGGCGCGGAAAATTCCTTTGAGACTGAATTTCTGCCGATGGTTCTCAGATAAAATTAGAGAAAATGCTCATTTTTATAGTGAAATAATAATAACAGATGAAGCAAACTTTTCGTGAACTACTATCACAAATTTTCACAATAATTATTATTGGGCTGGGGAAAACCCCCATTTGATTGAAGAATCTCATCATAAAGAACAATTCTCACTGAATGTCTGGGTCGAAATAATGGAAAATTATTCGATTGGGCCATTTTTTTGACTAACAGACTAAACGATCCCGCTTATCGGCAATTTCTTGAGGAGGAGTTACCTCTATTGCTCGAGGATGTACCACTTTTGGTGAGAAATATAATGTGGTTCATACATATCGGGGCACCAGCAGATTTCGGTGGAGAAGCTAGGAAATCCTTGAATATTACATTCAACAAATAATGGATAAGTCGCGGTGGGCCAGAACCAAGGCCTCCTAGGTCCCCCGACTCAAATAGTTTAGACTTTTTCTTATTGGAATATCTCAAAATTTCAGTTTATACCACTCCTGTGAACACTGTAGAAGAATTGAGAAATCGAATAATAACATCTGATGACACGATAGGAAATACCCCAGGAATATTTCAAAGAGTGCGTGATAATATGCGAAGAAGAACAGAGGCCTGTATTCTTGCAGGTGGAGGACGCTTACAGCAACTCATTTAGTTTTAATTTTTTTAGTTTGATATTAAATAACTATAAGTTGAGTCTCAGAAGACGAGCTATCAAAATAAAAGCAAATTTCGGCCATACCTTTCGAATATTTCTATTCTTTTTTTCAATTAGCGAATAACATACAATTCAAATAATTCAAATTCAATAATTTTTCACTCGAAAACGGTTGGAGATACGAAAAAATTACATGTGTCAGAAAAGTTTCTAAATTGAACGAAGATGACGAAAATTGATTGTGCGCTGATCAGTGGCGTACTGCAAAAATGTTTGAGAGGGCAAAATAAGACATGGCCTCGGAAGAGAAAACATCTTGTAAATTCTAGTTAAAATTTAGGACGTGTAATAATAGAGGCTATAAAAATATCTTGCATTTCAAATAAGGGCTGGATATTTCAAAAACAGCAGGAGTTTTGAAGAAAAAAACAACTTTTTCCGGAAATTTCAACACCCTGTAGCTGCGTTACGAAGATTTTGCGGACCTATGTTCATATGGACTCTTTTTTAATTGCACATAGATTCACCCCCTTAAGTTGTGAGATACTACTATGTAGCACCCTGTATATCACATAGCTGCCATGCTAAATCGTAGTTAATTTGGAATAAATTTCTATATTTGAATATCAAGAGAATTTTCTCGAAAAGTCTACTGCATGAGTTGAAATCGGAGTTATTGACAAAGTTAAAAAAAAAGAGCATTTAATTTTTCGCGAATGATCCAGGAACTGTTAGTGATTTCGAAATTATCGATATTTATGAGAATCAATTCGAATAATGAAAATCATAATCAAATTGCTTAACTGAAAATTTCGTTAATAGTGCTTTGGTTGTACTGAAAACATTAACATAAAAATCCAATAGTCCCCCTAAGTTTTCCATACATTTACATACTAAAATGTTCAACAAACAAAATTTATCAAGAATGGTGCATAATTCTACCTGAATATTCCTTTGAATTGCGGGGATATTTTTATGATTTAAATTATTAAGAAGCAAAGCTGAATGTTTTGCTTTGCCCCATTAGCGTTTCTACCGACAAAGACACAAACAAGGGTGAAGTGAGCTTCTTTAAACTGGGTGCCACGAAATAAAAATGAATTGAGGTCTTACGAAATACAAATTACTTCATTTAATTTAAAAGTTCTGCTTGCAGGATCGTAAAACAACTGATACTTGAGGATTATATAAGAATACGTTTGGAATTGTAGGAAATCAATTTCTCAATGCTATATTTTTTTATAAACTGCGATTTGTGTACCTACCGAAAGTAAGCAAAGTTAGCTTAGATTTCTGCAGGTGGATAGACAGTTTCAAGAGCATTAACGAATAACTGTCATGTAATTGGATAATTGAATGCGAAACTACAGTTGTTGTCGAATTTCCAAAGTCAATTAAGAAAATATATCTAAAAGAATTGAACCCTGTTTTCCTAAATTTCATAATAATTGTTCAAAGTAATGATCATTCACATCTGACAAAGTTCTACCATCCCTACGTCTGGAATTCAGGGGTGGTGTGAAGGAGAGAAACTTAGCATAAAAAAAAAAAAAAAGTGGGGTCTTGCCTCAAAGCAACTTCAGTGGCTATATGTGATGGTGGTTAGACCACGTATTACTTACGGCTGTATTGCTTGGTGGGAGTGCAGTCTTAAGAAGCCATGCCAACTCAAGCTCTCTTAATTACGGAGAACAGCCTGCATGATGATTACAGGAGCCTTTCGCCTACAACCACTGCGGCCATGAAACTGATATTTGGCTTTGCCCCTCTTCATCTGGCGATGAGAGGAGTTGCTTGAATGGCTTTCTACAGATTCCATCATCTTTCCCGAAATGAATCGGGTAACTTCAGCTTTGTGCCTGGTACCTTATAGTCTGGAATCGAGAACAATGAAGTGCTGAGTATGAGGTCGGATATATCAACTCCTAGAACCAACATGGAAAAGCCATCATCATTCCAGATAGACAGGAATGATCAGCACCAAGGACCGTCTACTTGAGGGTCCCTGTTGGTATATGGATGGTTCAAAAACTGCAGAAGGTGTTGGGGCCGGTATCTACGGTCGAGATCCGCCAAGGAACAGTCGATCTGTCTTGGTGAGTATGCGACTGTCTTTCAAGCAGAAATATTCGCCATTGATCACTGTGCTAACCTCCTGTTTGCAGGGGGATTAACAAATAGGTCAATTAAAGTCCTCACAGATAGCCAAGCTGCAATGGAAACATTGGCATCCGATAACTGTACTTCACTGATGGTGCAGGAATGTCGCTCGACTCTTGCCAAACTAGGAGATCGGAGCAGGCTCCGTCTTATATGGGTTCCTAGTCACTAGTGCATTGAGGGAATTCAGAAAGCGGACTCATTGGCCGCTCGAGGAACTAACCTGGAGTTCATAGGACCGGAGCCTAAGCTCGGAATTCCCCTGGAAACTGCAACTGATGGCTGGACTTGAGGGTACGTGAGCATTGGATGAGCCTCCCTTATTTCAGACCCGCTCAACGTGACATCAGTGGACCTCCTACTGTAAAAGCCAAGGCCTAGCTTGAACTCTCCAGATTGGAACTGAGAGTTCCAACTGCCATACTAACGGGGCACTTTCGCCTGAGGAAACACCTGAATAAATTAGGATTGATTGAGGATCCTTCATGTAGAATTTGTGAAGAAGATTTGGAATCAATGGAACATGTTATGTGCGAGTGCCCAGCTGGGGACAGGGTCAGGATGGAAGAACTTGAATCTAGCAAACTGAAGCTGATTGAGCTTATTAAGCTTTCACCAACAAAACTCGTATCCTTTACGAGAAGGATGGAGCTCGTGGATGAAATTTGGGACAGAGTGTACCACAATAGACAACTGGGTCGCAGTGGACGGGCTGCTAGGTAGTCCTCACTCAAATAATTATATCTAGTTTTACTCGACGCATAACACCCTGTGATGTGGCGTGCCTCAGTTCCTCTAAATCCAACTGTATAAAAGCATTTTGAAGTCTATTATGCGAATCATATCTTGAAGAGTTTTCATCATACACAAAATACAAAAATCTGTGGTCATTCAAAAGTGCAAAAACTAAATTCATTTTGAGGAATTCTTTCCCTCGTAATATAGGGATTTTGGTTGGCCCGAAAGTGTGAGTAATTCCGGTTGCTAACACCCTCACCAGGAAATTTTGCGTCCAGATGATCCTTTTGAGAAAATCGGGAGTCCTCTTGTGATCTGAGAAGGATCTCACACTGTTCTATTCGAAGGTGACGATCGCCAGCTTGTAGAGTTTGGAACAATGAAAGTTTATAAAGGTGCAGTTTATGTTTTTTTCAGAATTCTGTTAATACTACTACAGAACATGCTCTGCTATTGTCAATGATGCACGTGGATTCACATCAAAATGAGCTAGAACTGCAATTTCATTGTCTTCATTGCTGAGTTCAGGCAATGAAATTGATGTCTGATTATGGACCGTTCCAGTCGAAAGAAAATTTGTAACGTATCTCTCGAATTTTTAGCTGTCATAGACGGCATATTTTGGATATTTTGGATATAATTCGTTAAATCTCCGACAAGTTCTATTCACATTCCATTCTGTTCGAATTAATTCGACTGACAGTTGAAATAATAATAGTTTGTTATCTATGCTCAGGAGCATGTCTATGCTTTGGGATATGTCTATCCACGTGCAGAAATCTAAACCTCCTTCGTCATAACTTGAAAATTTGAGATCTCAGGTACAAGGAACTTCGTTCAGTATTTTACGGTGAATCTAATGACGGCATTCTGTATACTGCCTGAGATTCAGTCGGAGTTACGTCTCGCATATCTTCTTGTTTGCAAAACACTTTTCACTATTTTTGTGACTCACTCCGTTCTTGAGATATATCAATTTCTTCAAACAGCAAACTTTCGATAATTTTCAAGTAAAACTAGGATTTTTCATGAACGAAACGAGCTAAACTAAAGCGTTATGAGTTTTTGTAATTGAAATAACAAACATTATAGAACCAGTCACTAATATAGAGGTACAATTCCGGTATAACCGGAAGTGACATTGTGGTGAAAATACCTTAGAAATAGAGTTTTGGATTAGCTGAACCAACTACCAAAATTTCAGAACGATAGTTATTAGTTGTCCATGAACGTCAAATACGCCACTTATTTCGGGATATCCTGTATAATTCAATGATTCATAGAGGCCTTTACCAGTCCCTTATCCACAACCGACTTCAATACGGAAATAAATATTATCAAGATAGCATCAAAAAATAATATTCCAGTTTTCTACATGAACAGAATTATTAACCTATTTCTCAATTACTATGTTTACACAATTCCATCAGATAATTTTCCACAAACGCAATAAAAGCATAACAATGAATTTGTTGGTAAGTTAGGAAATTGAAAAACTTTGTGAAAACCCAAAATCACCTATATAAATAGTCAGCTAGTATTGAATCACTTTCCATCTCTCAACAATCAAAACAGCTCACTTGTGCTTCATTTCATTTATTTTGTTTCATAGATTCAATCCGACATATCGAAAATCAATATAATGTTTTGAATTCTCAAACGCTTTTCTAATGCTAAATTATATCAAAAGTGAAATCAATATTTCCTTCCGTTCTTCTCATTCCATTCTCCCAAACAAATCGCACTAAACCATCATAAACTTTTCCATTGATTGAGAAAAACAAACTTTGAATATGTTTTCTACAAACTTTCTTTCACGCGAACGACTTATTTTTCGCCTACTTCAGAGACGGGAAACTTTGGAGATAAAATAGACGAGTTTAATACACTATAAAAATGAACAATAATCAGAGAACTTCGTGAAGAACGTCTTTATATGGCCTCTTTAATTCCTCTATGAAACTCCGGGACAACAACTGAAGTTAGAACAAAAAATTGTTTTATCTCAACAACTTCGAGTGTCGAAGTTACAAATGGATAAAGTTATTCAAGTGTTGACTTCTTCATCACAAATGGTATGTTTCTGTTGCAAGTTTTATTTCAATATTTTTCCTCAATTTGTACATTGGAAGTTGACTTGAAGTTAGTTAATTTATGAAAATTCTATGTAACATTATTGCGAATTGAAAATAATGAAATGAGAAAAACTCCGATACAATCGGTAGCACTAGATGAAAAATGACTGAAAAGAAGTTCGGTAGTAAACAGAGCTTGGAAATCCAACTATGGCTGTTCGTGAAGGTGGATATAGTCCGAATAATCTCTGTATAGTCCGAAATGAATTGAATATATAACCCGTAATGTACTGCATAAGTTCAAACTTCTCAAAAAATTAATTCACCCTGTATAGTTGAAAGGGCTGAATAGTTTAGATCCACAATTTTACCCGGTAGTCAGCGGTACGAAATGGATTACAGAAATTGAAACGTTTGTTTTAAGAAATTGTTTGTTCATTTTCTGAAGTCTGCTCGAGAACCAGATTACATAATCATAATTACTAATGAATATCTGTCCAAGAATCGAGAATTGTACTGCAAGATAACAAGAATTCACATGAATCTCTTGATTTTTTGTTGAATAACACAAAATTATACAATGGCGGAAAGAAATGATCGAATTCTCAATCTCAATGTCAAATTTCACTTTCAAAAGATGAGTTAAAATATTTAAGAATTATTAAATGGAGCAATCCAACTTTTAAGAAATACGACATCAAGTGGATTTGGTGGTATTATCGGAATCTTCGCTAATTTCTAAGAAAATGTAGTCTTTAATGTCATGAATACAGATACGACCATATATTTCTCTTGTCATAAATACAGATTTCTAAGTCTTCTGTATATGCCCTTTTTTATCATTAACTCGAATTTTCTTGAACGCCGACCAATAAATATTTATTCAAGCATTAGCATTATAAAGAAACCCGCCCTTGAAGGGACGTAGCTTTTCTGTATTTGATCCCTTGTAAGTGTATTCTGACTGGAATTTTTATGTGAAGAATGAAAAAGAACACTTTCGCTTCATGTAATAATATTATTCCTATAGCGTTGGATATAACACTTTTCTATATTTCTTAAACTTGAACGATTTCCTGAAAGGTATTTCGATCCTTTTGAGGATCATTATCCTTACATGTGGAAGTATACGGAGATATACTCACAATAGCTCTGTCACTCTGAAATAGAAAAAGAAAGTGATTGTGGTTATTATGATGTTAAGGTTAAATTAGGTTAGGACAGAAAGATTTTTAGTTCACACATTAATCTTGACACTCTGTATGTAGAACGATTAATTTTGTGATTTATGTTTGTTCTAAAGTTTATTTCAACCCTGATTAATATTGATCTTGGTGAATTTATTTTATTGAAATGTTGATATATAAGAAATGAAACATTTGTGTCTGTTTTCAACCTTTACTTGTCGTCCGGGTTCGAAAGTTAAGTCATTTTCAATGTCTAGAGCTAACACTTATGAGGATGAATGTGATAACTATACATATTTTAAATGTTGTTCGTTAACTTTCAAACTTTACAACCTATTCAATGTGATTACATTATTACACTTATGGAGAATTTTCAATTCATCTAATACAATTAGACGATTTGTAGATTTAATATGATCAGAAGCTGCGGATTTTTATTTGAGAGAAATGTTTTTTGAATCTAGATTCTGAATTTCATTCAATCCATTCATTGTTTTTGTGCACGAACAACTTTGTAAGGTTTTTTCGTCTTAAACGTCTCATACGGCCGATTGTTGTTCAATTTTGAGTTCTACGCATATATCCAAGTTTCTTCTCCTGTAAAGATTTCATAAACGTCTTTCGAATCGCCGCTGTCGACTATTTTTCAACATCAAATGAAATCACTATAGCATTTCTCGAAAACAGAATTTTTTTTTAAAAACATCCAAAATTGAATATCACGAAAAATAATACTTTCAAAATACTTGAACAATTGAATATTCTAAATATTTTTACGTCTAGATTTTCTAGTCCCACTCTCGGATTTTCCATCTTTCTCTGAAATTTTTTTGTGAATTGATGTTTTTCCCTTTATACATATATTTTTGACATTTTTGTCCTCTATTTGTGCAGCTAGTTTTGAGGTTTTTTTTGCCTTTATTTAAAGTCGCATCTACATCGAGGTCATTAGCGACTGCTCATTCAACAGTATCACAATGGTTTATTTATACAGTAATAGGATAATGAACACTTAAGCAATTTCTTGTAGACTGTTTTAAATAAGTGTGTATAATCCTATGGATTTGAGGAACTGTATCGTCCTTAGGTACTGCTGTTGTTTTTTCAGGTTGTCCTTGAAGTTGTTGGTCAAAAATTGGTTACGCTGATTATAATACTTGAGGCATGTTGATATGTGTTTCACCGTTAGTGGTTCTCTACAGACGTCGCAGATTGGTGGTTCTTCGTTTAACAATAGGTGTAAATGTGTTATGTTTGTATGTCCTATTCGGAGTCTCTGGATGATTGTTTGGTGCCTACGGATTTCCAGATGTGGAAAAGCTTCGTGAACATTGCTTCTAACTTCAGATATTCTACTCGGCATGCCTTCATCCCATTTTCTGTTCCATAATTCATTAATTTCAGTTTTAACTATTTTTTGTAGCTTTTGTATTGTCCTATCTACCCCTGCCCATGTCCCATGTGTTATGGAAGTTTTAGCCCTGTCATCCGCTATTTCGTTTCCTCGGATACCCATGTGGGACGGGACCCATTGTTTGACCGTCTGATATTCATATAGGATATTCTGGATTTTTTAAATTAATATATTCGTTGAGTGATAATTACCTATGGCTGATAGAAAACTTTTCGAATCGGTGAGAATTAAGAATTTTTCTTTTTCACGCGCGATCTCGAGAGCTTTTAGAATGGCGAAGGCCTCGCATGTAAATATTGCTGTGTCACTGGGTAATTTGAAAGACCACACATGTGGTTCAATGGTGTCGAGCACTATTGAGCATCCCGCGCCTTCATTGGTTTTTGATCCGTCAGTGTAATAGTAACTGTGGTCTGGATGGTTTTGGCGGATTCTGTCGTGCCAACGTTGGTAGTGGCTTGGTTTGGTGTTGGCTTTCGAGCCGAGTGCTTCCAGTTGCAGGTTTACTTTAGGTGCTTTCGTCGTCCAAGGAGGTCGAGTTTGATGAATATTTTCATTTGTTAGGGGTAAGGTAATGCTGGTCTTGCTCAGGTATTTTTTCAATCTATAATTGAGTGGTTTAGGTGTTCTAAATTGTTTATCGTACAGATCATGGAAATTCTCTTTGAACGTGGCTTTATATGCCGGATTTTTTGATTGTCTTGATATCCTTATGCCATATTTCAAACATAATTCCATTCTCCTGAAACTTAGAGGCATCGAGTTTGATTCAACCAGAATGCTGTAGGTGGGGCTAGTTCTAAATGCTCCAATGGATAATCTTAAAGCCGTATTAATAACCGGGTCTAGCATATTTAAGGTGCTCTCTTTTGCTGAATCATATATGATACAACCGTAGTCTAGTTTCGATTGTATGATAGCCTTATATGTAGTGATGAGTACTTCCCTGTCTGCGCCCCAGTGTAGTGAAGATAGCGTTTTAATGATATTAAGTTTTTTTTGGCATTCGGTTTTAATTTTCTTTATGTGTTGGACCCAAGTGAGTTTATCATCGAACAGTAATCCAAGGATTTTCAGAGTTTTCACCTGTTCTATGTGTTGTCCGTTTAGGTAGAGTGGCAGAACTTGTTGGTTTGAATGAGTGCGTGAAAAGTTCATATGTTTTGTTTTAGTGGGTGAGATTTTGAATCCGGATGTCTTTGTCCATTCAGTAATTTTGTCAATGGTTGACTGCATAATGGTGATTAAACTTGCTAAAACTTTGCCGCTAACAGTTTTGAGTTTTATTGTGAGAGATTCTTCAGTATTGTATTGAGATAAAACTTTTCGTGTCTTCCTGGCATACACATAACCAAATTTATATGGAATCACTTGTTCAGGATTCACCTTTCAAAGTTAGTCATAGAGCTTGGGGGGACAACACCCTGTAGCTGGGCTTTTGTTCTATAGAAAGATTGAGATCGAGTTTCTGAACAGCCTGTATAGCTATGCAGTGAAAGCTTTTCGAAAAAATGTTTCTACATTCGTGTTTCTTGTCGACAATCAGGTCTTCCATTTTCTTTCGTCTGAATGCTTTCTTTCATTGCCACTTATGACATATACCCAGTATCGTTCACAGTTTTTCTGTTTGACGAGCTGCAGTTATTGTTTTATTAGCCAACGAACGAACTAATTGAATGACGAGATGTACTTCAAGAACTTAATGCAATTAAAACTGAGACCGTTCCTGGTAATTCCGAAGAACGGAATTCGTTCTAAGTTTGAAATAATCCTGTTGAATTCGAACATTTTAAAAGCTCTTGTCGGTTTCGGTTACAGTTATTAAAGTGCAAATGAAATGGATCCCGCATTATTTGACGATTCGGATGAACCAACCAAGAGTGAATTGTAAATTTGTTTTACCCGAATCATTTAAGTTGCACTAAATCCTGATTCGTAGCCACGAGCGAAATGAAAATGATTGCAACCACTCGAAATTAACGAACCCGAAGAAATTGTGGGGTGTTTGGGGATGCGATTTAATGAAGGTTGAATCGATCATTGTCGAATAATTCAATTTGCAATTTAGATGTTTTAATGGAATCGGACTTTTCGAGCTTAATAGACTTGAGGAAATCTTCAGGAAGAATAGATTTCCGACAACTTTAGCTGTTACTTTTAGTTTTTACATTCGTCCTGTTGGATAATTGATGATAAAAGTCTCTTGTTGTGTATGGGGGCGCTTCAACAATTTTTTCTCCCTGAATGATTATCCTAAGAATAATTAAACAAAAAACTAACATTTGTACCTAAGTGAATATATGAAAAAATATAATAAAATGCTACCTACAACCTGCCATCTACTAGAGAATTAGAAGATTCACAGTCATACCTTTTCATTCTGGGGAAGAGGACATTATGTAAAGAAAAAAGGTGGAATGAAATTTTGGCGTACCGGGGAAGAACAAGCAATGTCAGTCCCGGTCATGGAAAGAAGGAGCAATGTCAAATTCTTCTCCCTCTAATTCCTTATTCTTATCGTGTTTTCTTGTGTTATTGAAGTGAATCTCATTGACTCAAGTACCTGATTACGTAAATAATTGTGCTATACGATGGAAGATTTGGATGTGAATAGTGAGAAAGCGAGCAGGGACAAGGGGAAAATGTGGAACACTCATTGAAAAAAGATAAAGAACTGGCCCTATGACCAAGCCTAAACTGATCCGTTCACAAGGGCACACCACTCGAGCAGACTGTAAATGTAAACGATCCTGTTGCTTCGATGTAGTCCCTCTGGAATCTATCGATAATCCGCCAGTTCAATTTTCTGGAATCAGTTGATCAACAAAATTTATACCTTCGTTGTTCAACATCCGTACTACCTATCAAACAACGCCGGTCTTGCCAAGACGTAATTACTAACCCTAAGAAACTTCATGATCCTGATAATTCATACGGGGTGCGTTTAAAGAGAGACAATGCAATGGCGGAGATTTCAGTATGTTCCAAAGCTTCTTTGTCAGTTCATGCCATTGGGAGGAAGAAGTTGGAGATTCTCCAACGTTCATTGAAGTTGACTGGAGTAGCATCCAAAGTTTAAAGGGGAAGAATACATACCGTGTAAAATAACAGTGTCAAGGAAAAAAGGGTGGTAAACTTCTAATTTGCCATGTATTAACTTTTAGCCCATTTTTCCATGTCCATGACCAGAATCCTACTTTCTTTCCCTATGTTTCACATGTTGAATGTAAACTCTTGTCCAAACTATTCGATATTTATAATTAATGATAAAATAAAATAAGTTACTATGTTTTAACTATCACTAATTTATTGATGTTAAGAAGGACAAGATTTTACATTGGTTGGACCGGTTTCGGACATATGTCCATTATCAACAACAAGCTGATGAAAACTGAATACTCATGTACAATACAGGAATTATCATCAATAAAATGCTAGTAGAGGTCATAGTAACTTGAATAATGGTGATTGGTAGGTAATTAAGTCTACCTGGTTGTTAAGGAGCTTAACCCTTTCTACCCTAGGTGCCTTGAAAATTTTCATCGATTCAAAGAAATTGAGTTTATAAGATTTATCACAGGAATGAAGAATTTTTAGCTGTTGAAGTTCTAGAAAGGGATGACATTCATTCAGACAATGTGGAGATAAAGCTGAGTCATATTTCTGATGTGGGAATGACCGGAAATGTGCTTTGTATCTAGCCTTGAAAGAGCGTCCTGTTTGACCTATATGAAAGGAATTGCACTCAGATCATGTTAATTGGTATACTCCTGATTTTTCGAATTTATCGGTTTTATCTTTTGTGTTGAAAAGCAGGCTTCACAAAGTTCTAACTGGTTTGAATGCAATATGAACTTTTTTACTATCAGACGAAACTCTAGCAACTTGTTCTGACGTCTTCACAAAATATGTTAGAGACATCAATTTTTCGGGCTTTCCTCTCTTGGATTGGGGATATATCATGTTGAATATGTTGTTGCGAATTTTCAATTAATTAAACTCTCTATTGCTTTTATATCGAAGCCGTTGTTCTCTGCTATTAGCATAATGGTGTTAAATTCTGGTTTTCGGTCCATGTCCGATAAAGGCAAAGAAATCGCTCTGTGAATCATGGATCTGAATGAATGAATGAATCATCAAAAAATAGCAGCTTTCAAATCAAAGACTCACAGAGCGATTTCCTTGCCTTTATCGGACATGCACCGAAAATCAGAATTTGACACCATTATGTTAATAGCAGAGAACAACGGCTTCGATATAAAAACAATAGAGAGTTTAACCAATCGAAAAATACGCAACAACACATTCATTATGATATATTTGAATTGTGGAGGCCGTTACTTGATGTAGATCCATGATATAAATGAGATAAAGAACACAAGGTTTAACTTTAATCTACACTTTATTTGAAAAAATTCGACGACGTTTCGCTGACACAGCAGCTTTATCAAGAATGAAAAACAGAATGAAGAGTATGGTATTATAAACAAATCGTAGAACAAGTTGGATGAATAACAGGAAAATCCACACCGAGCCATTGTACAGTTAGTATGAAAGGTAATAAAAACTAATTAAACAAGTTAAGTAGGGGTGAATAATTCACATCTACCTGTTCATTCAAAAGCTTGTCCGAATGTTTGTATCTATTTATTTCTAATGCTTCTAGGAGATCTAATTTTGAACTTTTGATTTTATATGTGATATGTCAAAGTTTTTATTGAATGAATGGTTTTCTTTTATTAGGTGGTTTGAATAATTTGAATCAGATTTATTTTTATCGAAGCTACGTTTGTGTTCAGATGTTCTCATGCCAAAACTCCTATAGGTCCTACCGATATAAATTTTATCACAAGAACCGCAATTGAGTTTATAGATTCCTGATTTACTTGATTTTTAACACGAGATTTATTATTTTAATATGTTTACCTAAGTTATTAGAAGTTTTGAAAGTTATATTAAGATTTTGTTTGACGAGAAAGGATTTGAATATTTTATAGTCTTTATGAATAGGATATACTTCATTTATTGCTTTCTGATACAGTTTTTACGAATGATAAGATCTATCATATCCGGATTATATGAATTATTGATGGCTATCTGAGTTAAACATCATCATACAGATAGCCATTAATAATTCATATAATCCGGATATGATACATCTAATCATTCGTAAAAACTGTATCAGAAAGCAATAAATGAAGTATATCCTATTCATAAAGACTATAAAATATTCAACAGTTTAACATTCTGCGGTTCTGCAAGTACAAATATTAAATCCTTTCTCGTCAAACAAAATCTTAATATAACTTTCAAAAGTTCTAATAACTTAGGTAAACATATTAAAAATAATAAATCTCGTGTTGAACAATCAAGTAAATCAGGAATCTATAAACTCAATTGCCGTTCTTGTGATAAAATTTATATCGGTAGGACCTATAGGAGTTTTGGCATAAGAACATCTGAACACAAACGTACCTTCGATAAAATAAATCTGATTCAAATTATTCAATCCACCTAATAAAAGAAAACCATTCATTCAATGAAAACTTTGACATATTACATATAAAATCAAAAGTTCAAAATTAGATCTCCTAGAAGCATTAGAAATAAATAGATAGATAGAAATAGAATAGGTAGATGTGAATTATTCACCCTACTTAACTTGTTTAATTAGTTTTTATTACTTTTCATACTAACTGTACAATGGCTCGGTGTGGATTTTCCTGTTATTCATCCAACTTGTTCTACGATTTGTTTATAATACCATACTCTTCATTCTATTTTTCATTCTTGATAAAGCTGCTGTGTCAGCGAAACGTCGTCGAATTTTTTCAAATAAAGTGTAGATTAAAGTTGAACCTTGTGTTTTTTATCTCATTTATATTATGATATATCCCCAATCCAAGAGAGAAAAGCATTATGAATATCAACTATCACGTAGTTCAGGCTTCATCCTTCAATTATTCATTCAATATTTCATCTGTGAGATATATTTCTCATAGATTTCAGGGTAAAAATAGACTGAGAGTCTTTGAAATAAACCTTTAATATTTTTTACAGCAATTTGAAGAACATAAATGATTGATATATAAGAATTCAATATAATATAATCAAGTTGGTTGACTTATTTTGACTTCAATATTTCTCCAAGCACTTCAATGGTTCTCAATGTTGAATCTGAAATAAACAGAAATACGTGTAGATATAACTCAGTAGACAGTAAAACAAATCTTACCAACTTCTTCGAAATTCAGTTTCTTTGATATGGCTTCTATATTTCGCGAAATTCTTTTCAATACCTCAACAAGAACTTCCCGTCTTGTTTCCAAACTACCTGCACTACTCTCCAGCAAGTGATTTACGTCAGCTTGAAATACTTCATCATGAGATCTTGAGGCTACAGTTGCTATGGTCCATAAAGTTCTGAACATATTTTCTCTGAGTGTATCTATATCAATTCCACCATACGCTTCGTACAAATAGACTGCGTTTTCATGAGATGAAATATATTTTTCCAATGAATTTTTGCCATGAATATGTTGATTTTCATCAGCATCATCTGATCCTAGTGCGTAGAATTCGAATGGGTTCTTCCAACTCGACATTGCTCTGTAGAAATACATTCCTATCGAACACAAGCTCTTGTTCATAATTCTCTCTCTTCTGAGCGGAGAACACAAGTCTGAAAGATATGAGACAAGTTTTCACAAAATTCAATACCTGCATTTGTGTAGAAATTCATATTTCAATAAGACATTCAACTTTCAATCTTTTTACTTAGACCTGGACGTTAATCAATCAATAGTTATGCATCAAGATTAACACAAACTATCCAATTTTTGCAAGAGAAAGTGAATGACGAAACCAGTGAACTTTCGTGCGTTTGATAACTACATTGGTGATATTTTGGAGAAAATGTTGGACCATTGGGTTCTCTATACTACATTCAACACCTAGCTGGAAAATTGTGAAAAAACTTGAAGATTGGTTGAGGATGAACCTGAAGGAGAGAAAGTTCTTGATTGTTTCAAAATTTTCAGCCAGCATGATTCATCTCAAAATTCATGAAATAAAAATGGAAACGGGTGATCCCACAAGTATCTAGAAGCAATCCAATTTGTGGAATTTGAAGTGGAAATCTCGAACAACAATGTCTTTAGTTAGTATTGTTAAAGGTTATTAAGAATTTGAATTTGGGAGGCTTTTACTTGGTAAAATTCCATTATCAATAATAAAAAAACAAGTACTGTGTTTTAAGGAATTTTACTTAATAATTGCGATTCGTAACGCGTTTCACTACACCGTAGCTTCTTCAGATGAATGAATATACAGAAAAATATAAATGAGAATATAACTATAAATGTTCTTGAGTAATTAAAAGCTTATTGGGTTGCTTCTTCTTAAGTGGTTATTTATGACAGGTATATCCAATAAAATTAAGGAATAGATTGCTCCCCGAAAAGATTCAATAGAGGTGAAGGGCTTAAATCGACTTGTTCGTTGATGAGTCTATCTGAGTGTTTGTATTTATTGATTTCTAAAGTTTCCCAAAGATCTACCTTCCAAGATTTATTATCTGTATGCAAAATTTCAAACTGTGGGCCGAAAGAATGATTATTTTCTAAGAGATGATTCGCGTAATTTGAATCTGATTTTTTATTTGAAAAACTGCGTTTATGTTCCGATATACCAATGTAGAAATTATCACAGTCATTGCAATTCAATCGATAAACACCTGATTTATTGTTTTTATCTGGTTTGGTTTTATTATTTTTATATATTTGCCTAAATTATTATTAGTTTGGAAAGATATGTTGAAATTATTGCTCTCAAGAATGATTTTAGTTTCTCACTTGTAATGCCAACGTAGGTTAAGGTGTTGAATTTTTGTTTCAATTTATCGACAGGGTAAACTTCATTCAATTCATGATAAATTCACGAAAATTGAAACAAAAATTCAACACCTTAACCTACGTTGGCATTACAAGTGCGAAACTAAAATCATTCTTAAGTAGCAATAATTTCAACATAGCTTTCCAAACTAATAATAATTTAGGCAAATATATAAAAATAATAAAACCAAACCAGGTAAAAACAATAAATCAGGTGTTTATCGATTGAATTGCAATAACTGTGATAATTTCTACATTGATAGAACACATAGAAATTTTAATATTAGAATATCGGAACATAAACGCAGTTTTTCAAATAAAAAATCAGATTCAAATTACGCGAATCATCTCTTAGAAAATAATCATTCTTTCGACCCACAGTTTGAAATTTTGCATACAGATAATAAATATTGGAAGGTAGATCTTTGGGAAACTTTAGAAATCAATAAATACAAACTCTCAGGTAGACTCATCAATGAACAAGTCGATTTAAGCCCTTCACCTCTATTGAATCTTTTCGGGGAGCAATCTATTCCTTAATTTTATTGGATATACCTGTCATAAATAACCACTTAGGAGGAGGCGACCAATAAGCTTTTAATTACTCAAGAACATTTATAGTTATATTCTCATTTATATTTTTCTGTACATTCATTCGTCTGAAGAAGCTACGGTGTAGTGAAACGCGTTACGAATCGCAATTATTAAGTAAAATTCCTTAAAACACAGTACTTGTTTTTTTATTATTGTTACTAAGAATCCTCTCTACAGATGGAGTAACAAATACAGAGATCTGGAGGAGAATGTACTTGAGCTTTTCATCGAAAAACAAAAAATTGAATATCTAATCTACGTCATTCGTGGAAAAACTATCAGATAATCAAAGTCGAGACAGATTATTCAGAGGAAAAGAAGAAGGTCATGAAGTGTGAACGTCAAGCATATAAAGTTCTATGTATCCGAAAATTACAACGGTTTCTACTATTTCACATAATACATTCAGTACGAACGTGATAAAGTAAAGAATTCGACGTTCTCTTTGAACGACATACAACACATAATGACTTTCAGTGTTTTAGAGAATATTGAAAGAAGGCTGACTAAGTTCTTTAGCTAGTAGAAGTTTCTATCAAAATAATAGATGTGAATTTTCATTACCATCATTTCTTGCTGAGATTGAGACCACCAGAGAGAACTTCCTCACTGACGTAAAAGTATGATAACATTTCCTTCCACATTTGCAATTTTTCCTGGCCAAACAACAACGTCTCTCCACTTCTTTGAATATACACGTTGGATCATCGCAAGGATCATAGACGCCAAGTCCTACACGATCAGCCATTTTTTTTATTTTTTTCATGGCTTTCCTCTTCTTATAATCTTCAGGAGTGGGACAGTTTGGTCTAGCCTTGAAATAATTTTTGATTCGTTGCCACATTGAAAGCTTTGGACAAGGATTCCTGAATTTTGGACAAGGTTTTCTGGGAGAACAAGGCGGTGGGCATGGACGTGGGAAAGTTTCGGGACATGGAAAAGGAGGGGGACATATTGGGGGGCATGGTGGTGGTGGTGGAAATGGACATGAGCAAGAGGTGGGACATGGTGGTGGAGGACATGGGCAAGGTGGGGGACATGGAGGTGGACATTTAGGAGAAAATGGTTGTGGACAAGGTTCACATGGCTTGGAGCAGGCTGGGGGTGAACTACAACACATAGCAACCTCCTGAGGACACTCGCATTCTGGTGAAGAAGCAGGTTCAGAGCGTTTGTTGAATACTCTCAAATATGTCCGCTTTGCCGTCGGATTGTCACAGGTTGCCGTGACCCCAACATGAGGTATGTTACATTTCTCCCTGATACAATTATCTTCAACTTCTGGATCAATTTTTGGAGCTTCCGGTTTCATTGGTGCGATGCCCCTGAACTTTGCAACTGGAGTGAATTTTGGTTGAAGCTCCTCTTTCATCGATGAATCTTTGTCGCAAAACACACAACTTGATGAATGCAGACTTGTTTTCGATTCCGCGAGACACGTATTTTTATATTTCGCAAATTTAGAATTTTTTGAATATCTCTTCCTTATGTCCATATGAAAGCTTTGTGTTCTGCGAGATAATAGTCCCTTATTTGAACTCAAATTTGTGCTCATCGAGCATTTGGAGTTGACGTTACAAACATTCTTTTTTTTGCATATGTCTTTCAAGAAGTCACAACAAGGCATAGGTGTGTAATCCCAATCATCAACATCAGCGCGAATACATTTGTCAGGGACCTCTTCCTCACAAATACGTGACTGATCTAGGTTGGCTGTTCTGGGTTTTAATCTTTTCAGTGGAGGAGAGTCTTTAAGTGTATGGAAATTATTGATGGTACACTCAGAGCATTTTAACGGAGGTAATCTTCTATTGGTTACTTCAAGGGTATCATCTGCTCTCTCGCATTTCAGTGGTGGTGCCTCCACACACTTATTAGTCGGTTCAGGAGTTACCATTTTTGGCAATCGACGAAGAGGTGTCTCTTTCAGTATGGGAATCTTCGAAGGAGGACTTTGGCATTTTAGAATTAATTTTGGTAGAAAAGACTTTTGTGTTACAAGATGTGCATCAGCTCTTTCTACGCACCTTGAAATCTTGATAGGACAAACTTTCGGAGGCTCAATAATAATCTTTTTTTCTAATCTTCTGATAGGAATTCCATCTCTATATGTTGGAGACGTAGGGTTAAACAGTGATGTTGGTATTTTCGGTAACTGTTTCTGCTGCACCTGTAATTTTCTATCAGCTCTTTCACAGTTGTCACAGGGACCTCCAGGGCAAATTCTAGTAGGATCATGAGGTTCATACTTCTTCTTCAATCTTTTCAAAGGTTTTGCATCTTTCAAACTCTGTAAATTCAATGTCATTTTGCATTTACTCGTATTATATTTCGGTAACTTTTTTGTATTTATGTGTTTATTCAAGGTTGATTTTATAACTTGTTTTGGCTTTGATATCTGAGCAGGATAAATCCAATCGTGTAGGTCGGATCTGAGACAATCTTCGAAAGTTTGTGTTTTGCAAGCTTTCGCTATCTTCTTGACTTCTCGAGGCTTCAACCGTTTTATTTCTGGTGAATTTCTTAGGAAGATTGTTGATATCGGTGGTGGACAAGACGACTCTAATTTCGGTAAAGTTCTTGTTGTCGTGCAAAGAATATCATCTGCTCTCTCAACCTTGTAGTTGGGAGGTATTGGACACACTTTAAGCGGTTCAGGAATGACAACTTTTTTCAATCTGGAGATCGAGTGGGGGGTCATAATCCTTGGAGGGGATTGTGTAATGAATCCAGTCGATATTCGTGGTAACTCCCCTTTCATCATTTTCAAACCCTCGTCAGATCTTTTAGGGCAGGGGTTCTCTGGTATACTGCAGGCTCTACGAGGTTCAGGAACAACGACTTTGGGAAGTCTCGATAAGGGAACACCAACTTTCAATTCATGAGGTTGAAATATGCGGGGACAGTCAGAAATTTTGCTGAACGGTTTCGTTAATAGTTTCCAGTTGTCATCAGCTCTTTCGCATTTCTGCTCTTTTACTTCTTCGGTACATATTTTTGGTACAGAAGGGATATTTCTTTTCTTGAGAGGAATCAAGGGAACGGTTTTTAATTCTGGCTGATAATTCATTAAAGTTGGACATTTAGCATACGATAATTTAGGAAGTATCTTCTTTTTCTTCATAATTTTCCTTATGGAGACTTTTCTGGATGTATCATTCGTTCTTATGACTCCACAGATTGATCTGAAGTTAACATAATGACCTTGGAGGAATTGAGGACCAATCAACGGGGACATATTGAATTTTGAACCGAAAATTTTGGTTTTGGATACCTTTGTCGTGATGATTTTTGAATCTCCTTCTGGTTCTTTAATGTTTCCTGGAAAACAAATAGTTGAATCAATTACTGGGAGTGCTAAGAACAGATTGAAGTCACTTTGAGGCTTAGAATATCTAACAATCTGAAAATGATATTTTTTATATGCAAAATGAACTGACAGACAGATAAAAGTAGTATGGATGATGATGATGATGAATGCATAGATGAGAAGAGACACAAAAGAATCTAACTTGGCAAAGCAGAGAAATTGTAAGCAGTCATAAAAGAACTTCAATATATTTGTGTAGAACAAGAAGCAGTGAACATTGTTATATGTCGTCCTGGTGAAAAGCATTTTCGAGGCAATTAAATTTCTGAATTCACCATTTCTATCAGACTTTTCTAGTTTTCAGCATTAACTCCAGATGTACAACATTTCTCATATTCTTTTGAGGAGGTTTCTTGACAGTTATCTAAGCACTTAGGCATTTGTGATCCATACTTCTTGGAAATTGCTGTTACTCCTGTTATGTTCTTTCTAGCTTGCAGAACCTTGAATGGAATTCGAACAAAGAATCATTAAGAAAATTTCATTTTGAATCATGTACAATAAATATAATTTCTAACAGCTCTTTGAATTTTGAAATGATGAAACACCCACCGCTGATTTAGCCAACAAACATAATTGTGAAGATTTAGGACGATAAGCCATTACTATAATTTAGAATTGAACTTTTTTCATATTATGAGTTTGGAAGACTTGACAGTTTATTGATCATTTGACACAAGGTAATATTACTTCAAACTGGGTTGTTGATTGATCGAAACTGGTTAGTTTCATGATATTCTTCGAATTTTCAACAGTTGTTTATTAAATTCAAGAACGGCAAATTCAATTTATAGATTTACTTTTGTAAAAATAGAAAAGTCTGTACTATGAGCGAATCCCTACAGCGAATGGTTGTGTCTTTAAATTTTCATACATGATTTAACTAAGAAGGTTCCGCCTTTTGACTTGAGAAGAAATATTTGGACTTCATGAAATCGTTTGGGAACAGATCATGAGCGATATATAAGTTCACACTTCGAATGTGGTGAGACTGAGGAAGTTTTAAGTCATAAGTTTTCGAAATATTCCATATCTAGTTGGTTTCCTATATATATAGTTCGAAATTCCTTTCTTCTTCGGTACTTTAGAATCGATTTTTTCTTTCTTTTTCAAGACGTCTAAAGTGAACATTGTATTTAACACGAGGAGAGCAATAATCGCAAGCAACAGAAGAGATAGTGAAAATCGTAATCTGATGGTTGAATTTTTCCTGGAGTTTTCTAGCCAAGATTCGGCAATAATTGGTTCCTCGTTTCCAGACAAAATCATATAAACAACATTTATATTTGAATTCGCTCAAGTACTACATTTATGAGGGGTTTGCATACTCAATTAATGCATTATTTTCATTACCCCACATCTTTACCGAATAGACTATATGATATCTAACAAACATAGAAACCAAGAGCAGATTATTTAAATGAAGAAAAGTTTGTAATGAAGCTTACTAGGTATTTCTGCCAATAATTCTACTTTTTAGCACCTTTCAGTGCAAAAACTCAAGTTTCTATAGAAAATGAATTGAACATGATTAAATATTTGGTTTTATTCATTGATGTTACGCTATTGATACTACGACATTAGAGGAATGTTAAACAACAAGAAAAGCCAAAAGAGGTACTACCTGGAGGTCCAGGAACAGAAGAAAATGACGTTTAAGGATTGCCATTTTGTGAGTGTCCTGGGAGAGCATGGCGGACTTTACTTAGTGGTCTGCTCAGCATATTTCCCAAGAGACTCTGCGTAATGCCCTCCTGTGATGATTAGCAAAAGGGGGTATCGTTTTTGACTTTTTCTCGAAATTCAAAAAAGTATAGTGCGGAAAAGTTGCATTTGATGGCACCGAGCATCTGTGATTTTTTTCAGAATTTTTGAACAATGCCTAGGGGTCGTGCAATGCCCTCAAAGTTTCTTATGTTGTGTATAGGCAACCCGCACAACAATCTTGCGTTTTCAAGCTGTTTTAGGGTTTTAAAGTCACATTTCTGAACTCTTCTCTTGTTTTTAGTTTTTTTTTATGGAGTATAAATGAAAGAAGGATTTCGCTGTATTGTTAGGCTCTTTTTTAACTTTTATTGTACAATCCGATATTAGACTCAAACATCATTATAGATTAAAATTTTAATTAAAATATTTGCTTTGTTTGGATTGAATGATAATGAAAGATTAATACAATTAAAGCCAATTGAATGTTGTTACAAACAAGTGTTAATAAAGCATGGATACAATTTAACATTAATGCAGCTTTGGTAAAATTTAATTTTGAAAATCAGAATTTCCTATGGACGCTTCCGCTCTTCTTGTGCAACGGCGTAGTCCTTTTTGGTATGTAGAGATGGCATCCGTTGTCTGGACTCCAGTTTTGCTTTCACGTACGCGTCACGAGATTGTGGCTCAAAAACAGAGGAAGAAGCTTCTATTACTAATTTTACCAGCCTTTCGACAGCCTGAGTGTGGCAGGGGAAAGCGGTTAATTCCTTATCACAGAATGCTCGACTCCTAATATTTTCTTCTATTTCTTCGGGTGATAGTGATCGAGTTAGAGGGGGCTCGGTCACAGGGTGCGAAGACCAGTCTATGAGATCGTAGTAGTGCTCAGCGTTGAACTTTAATTTGGGCAATTCGAAGGCGCGTATTCCCTTCCGTGTTGTCTTCGTCGATCTTGCCTTTTTCATTCTTCTCCAAGCAAGAGCTCTCGTGTCGGGATTGCCATCGTTGATCATAGCGAACAGTACATTCTCAGGGTGTCCAAAATAGGCATTGTTCTGAATAACCTTGTCCACAATATTCCACAGTTTGAGAGGCAGGTAGCGTGACAGTCGAATCAACTTCCATAATTGTATTGGACCCTGGGCAATCGAGGGTTCTTTTTTTCTTGAGTACCAAACGGGAGCGTAAACTTTCATTACATACGAAGCCAACTGGCGAAGCGCCTCCGAAGGCTTTTTGATACTAATGTATAATCGTACTAATCTACTAGCTGTTGTTAATCACCTAGATTGTACAACAGGGCCTGTTTTCTGCTTGCTGAGTTCTTTTGGACAATGTCCACTTGAGACAGCGGTACATAAACGTAGGAGGTATTACTGATCAGTGCTAATATCTTTCAAACCTTCCGTGTATTCTATCCAATCAACGGGGATGGCGTCAAACCTCGTCACTCGTCGATTTTCCCATTGTAAAATAGCTTCTCTAATGGGTCCACCGGTTGCTTGTGGTTTTTTAGTTTCTCCGTCTAAATATCGCATGAGATGTCGGAAAGGTAGCTCGTTCAAATGGGGTTGACAAACAACATGCTGCACAGGAGCGTTGATAGCTATCTCTATGAGTCGCATCACAACTTGGATCCGACCAGTATTGACGTTAGTGCCAACACATCCCAGCACTGTTAATTTGGAAATATCGATTTTCTGTTTATCAAGAAAAAAATCGCATACTGTTGACAATATCATCAGCGGACCCCGATGAAGGTGAAACATGGTCAAGAAACTTCGACCCTGGTTCTTCTACTAAGCATACATGTTCCTCAGTCTCGTCTTCGCGATAAAATCGAATTCCTTTCTTCTCTTTTTTAAGAGTTCGGTCCTTACGTCCGTCAAAATACAGACCTTTAATAAATTTGGTTTCGGTTTCAGTATTCCTTTGAAATTTTTTTCAACTCGCCCATAGCTCTTGTGACTTTGCTTTTATCTATAACTTTTCTTTTCTTCTAGGAAATTATACCAGCGTCTTCTAAAGCGGCGCTTGCTATCAACGCAACATGTCTTCTTGATACACCTGATCTGTAAGCAGCTGACGCCACATTTTGATGGACCTTACCGAACCAAATACGAGAAAAATAGCACTCTGGTATTTATAATTTCTTGTTTTGTTCCTCTAATTCGTTACATCGTAGTCTTTCATTCCTTTATACCACAAAGACAACAAATACACATAAACAAAATGCAAGAAAATCAACTTTAAACCTCTGAGAACACTTGAAATTGCGAAATTGTTGTGCGGGTTGCCTATATACAACAGAAGAAACTTTAAGGGCATTGCGCGACCCCTAGGTATTGTTCAAAAATTCTGAAAAAAACCACAGATGCTCGGTGCCACCAAATGCAACTTTTCCGCACTATACTTTTTTGAATTTCGAAAAAAAGTCAAAAACGATACACCCTAATTAGCAATCTGTTGAGTCATTTCAGGAGGAAAAAGCTCCAACTCCATTGCATGTGATGCTTATGCACACCACTCGGTGTGGGGCAGCACGAACATCAATGCAAGAGTTGCTCAAATTCGCTAAGCAATAAAATCTCGAGGTGGGGTGTGTCAAGTGAACCCTCTGGATCTGGCCACAGACACATTCAATTTACTATTGAATCTAGAATCAGACCAGTGGTCGAATACAGAAACCCGAGGAGCATTGGTTAGGAAGGATATATGGCCACCCTTAGTGCTCATTTGGAAGGTATTGCCACATCTACTAACAGTCGTGAATATGTAACGGGTACAATAAACAGTGGTGGAGAATCCTCCAAACTGAAACATGTGAACTATTCAACTTGTACCTACATGAGGATTCAAATCAATACAATTCAAAACTGCTTCCTTAATATCTGGAGTTCTCATAGTTTGAGCTGTACCATTTAAAAGATTATTTGCAGTGAAAGTACCTGTTTCCTTCAACCTTCTGTAGATATTTGAAAATGTTCGCCTGTCTGGTGTTACTCGATTTAGAAAGCGCAACTGATATAATCGCCTAACTTCTGTTGTGTTTCCGTCAACCAGACTGTACATGTAATGGATATCAGCCAATTCGGCGTTAGTAAAATTAGCCATTTTTTCCTACAACAGCAACTTCAAAAGTCTTTAAACTAATTATTAATTTAATAAACAATTCGAGCAGATACTGGTTCCACTTTTGCAACTATCAAAATAAATAAATAAATGAAAAAAATCAAAGCCTACTAGTCACTTTTTTAATTAGAAGTGCTTTCAATTTACCAGATGCATACAATTGTATAATAATTTTTTGCTCGAGAACGGTCGAAGATACGAAAGAATTAGAAGTGTCAAAAAAGTTTCTAAATTGAACGAAGATGACTGCAGAAAAGTTTGAAAGGGCAAAAGAAGACAAGGCTCCAGAAAAGAAAACACATTTTAGATACTAGTTAAAATTTTAGACGTGTAATGATGGAGGCTGTAAAAAATAGCTTGCACTTCAAATTTTGGGCTGAATGTCTCAAAAACTTCAGGAGTTTTGAAAAAGAAAACAATTTTTTTCTGGAAATTTCAACATCCTTTCATTCCGTAACGAAGCTCTTGCATACCTATGTTTATATAAACTTTTTCCTTGAAATTGCACTTAGATTTACCCCCTCAAGTTGTGACCTACTATTATGTAGCATCCTGTATAACCCCTTATATGGTTGTGAAAAATGCAAAATTTATTCAAACTCATATAGCATGATAGTTTGATACGCAGAATACACTCAAATATGGTATTCGGAAATCAGAAAAAATTTCGTAAAACCCTAACATTCCTGCTGTTTGTGTATTTCTGGATTGAAGCTTTCCAAAGTTAACCAAATATTCAAAGAAAACAAATGTTTCCTCCTTCATAAAAGAGAATTTCGTTTGAATTTCACGTATTTTTTCAGATACACTAAAAAAGTCTCATTAAGTTTAGCTCGAGGTTGTCCTAAAGTGGTTGTCAAATTAAAAACTGAAATGTTCGTAAAAGCAATAGCTGAATATTCTAAAAACAAAGAACGAAATGAAACCACAAACTTCCAGGACAATTAAAGACACGGACTGAAGTAGTTTTGTAAACGAAGCCAGCCTCATTAATTAATGATATTGCCAATTCAAACAGAGAAGTGATATGTTGTCACACTTTGTTTATTTTACTCTTCACCAGGACTGTCTAAATCTATTTTGTTAGGAACTCGTATGCGCCAACCATATCGAACTTTTGTTTGCTCCTTCAATTATTCCGACCCTATTTTACGAATTTACCTTGCAAAGTGTTTTATTGGATAAAACGCCAGCCGTTCGACAACTTAATCCGTTTTCGCTCCACTGATTCGACCACGGATCGACGAGCAGAGCCGCTTTTTTCATGGGTATCAAAAATCGTACTGAACAAATAGAGGATTGCACACTTGCCATTACTGGAAATCCTCTCCAGTTTTATGCGATATATTCAAAATGTAGCACTTGAAATATCGTTCAGAAGATAATAATCGATATTTCTTTCATTTTCGTTTCTCTAAGAAATTTCTATTATCTTTTCAAGGAATTAATACCACCAAAGAATAAAAAAACTTCAAAAGCAATCATTTTCCTAAAACATGATCTCGCAGAACAAGAAAAACCTTTCAAAATCTGATGTAACTCGTCAACGTACATTTACTTCTCATGGCCTATTATTGCTAATATATTGAGCATCACGTTCTGGTCAAGTTTCCAGAGCAATAAAATTTGAAGGATTGTCAAGAGGGGATCTGATCACGAACACATTTAATTAGTAAAACCTGCGGTCGAATAGAGAAACATAAGGAACACGGTATAAGGATAACTGTCCACTAGGTAGATAACCTGAGAACGGCACAACCGCATGGTAGTATCCTGCTCTCGAAAAACGCAGAAAAGAAGTTTGGAAACTTCTCAACTGAGCTTGAAATACCGGCAAATAGACCCACTATCGTTCTACTCTAACGTTGTGTGATGAAAATATTAGAAAGGCGAAAAGAGAGTCCTATCGAAAGTTCTGCGGGGTGGAAAGTGCAAGGACACACAGGGTTCTCGCCAGAGGACTGGTACTGGCCATTAGACTCGTGAAGGGCCGTATAGACAGTACAAGGACTCTTGAAGGGTGACGTTGGAGATTCTTGCGTGAACACACTTTCCCGATTGTCGGTTTCTTGATTTCAGTGGTATCATTGTCGCACTAAAGGGTTTTGCTAAAGGACAAAAAAGACGCTTGGAAGAACACAAGAACGTATCAAGCCTGGAGCAGTTAGGTGGGCGATTCCCTCATTTAAACGACATAAGGGGATGTTGGCTTCATGCCTGCCTTTGTACATCAAGGGGTCGATGTCCTTCTATAACTCATTAGGCTCTTTCAGTAGAGTCTGGACAGATAAATTCGCATGACCAGCGCTCAGTATCTGGACTACAAAGCGAATGCAGCTGCAGATTTCATGGACAAAGAGAGTGCATTTAATGCGGTCCCCACTAGTTCACTATGCGACGCTGCTAGAGCCAGAAGGGTAAGAAATATTATTGCGGAATGGATTAGCAACATACTGAATCCCAGAGAGGTCAGCTTTCCTATGAAAGGGAAAGTAGTCAGTTTTGTTGGTGGCACTGGCTACCCTCAGAGAGGAGTATTATCCTATCTGTTGTGGTGCCTGATGGTTGATGACCTTCTGGAAGTAATCGGCAGATTATATGTTTATGATGAACGTATCTTAGCGATATAGTAATTCTTGCTGTCAGAAATAAGAATCACCTATTCAATATACTATTTCTGCTATCCAGGGGTGATCAAAAACACCCTCAAAACCTCTATGGTACCATTCACCAGGAAAAGGAAGATCCTGGGTGAACTGTTAATTTCAGTTGCGTAGGAAGCGAAATATCCAAAGGTTACCTCGGATGCAGCTTTTAAATATAGTCCAAAATTGAGCTCTCTAAATTTCAGAGAACGGCCCAAATGATGATTACTGCAGCTTCTCACTCTGTACATATTGCGCTCATTGAACTGACATTGGGACCCCTCCTCACCTGGTGATTGGTGGAGCAGCTTTATATCCGGCAGTTTAGCGAAACCAACATGGATCTGCTATTCCAGAACATTATTCCTAGCAGATAGGAATGGATCTGCTCCAGGGACTGTCTAGTTGAGAGCCCCTGTTGATTCGCAGATGACTTCAAAACTGTAGGAGCTGCTGTATATGATCGGGGTGCCTCCAAGGAAGAAACAATCTGTCTTGGCGGACTTTTTGCCATTGACCACTGCTTGCAGAGGGATTGAGAAGTAGGTCAATAAAAATCACCATCGATAACTTAGCTGCACTGAAGACTTTGGTATCCGACAACTGCACCATTCTCATGGTGCGGGAAAGACACTGCACCCTTGCCAAACTGGGAGAAAGGAATATTCTCTTTCTGATGTGAGTACCTTGATACTCGGGCATTGAGGGCAGTGAGAAGGCAGACTGGTAGACCGCTCGAGAAGTAGGTTCGGGATTCACCAGACTTGAGCCTAAGCTCTGAATTCCCCTAAGACTGCGATGATGATCAGTGGTTAGATCTAAAGGTACGAAAGCACTAGCTGGGCCTCACACGTCTCAGACTTGCCAACAGTAGTAGTAAAGAAACAAGGCTCGACTTAATCTTTCCAGGATAGACCTGAGAGTTCTAATTTGATGTCACTCTAGACGTTTCTTTTCTTTGTATTCTTATAATATCTTTTTCTCCCCTAATGAACTCCTTACTGGAGAGCCAGTTATATGACAGATTTTCACTTCCCCTTCGATGTGAAGGCACTTGTGCCTGAGGCATTGCAGGCGATTCCGATTGCCGTTGTTCACAATGGACATCATTTGTTGACTCTCCTGATGTTTCTTCCGCAGTATAAGCTAGTCCTAGTAACTCAACAGATTGTCATTCTTGGTTTTCAGTTCGGAGTTTTCTTATGACATTGGCAGTTGTCCTTGCTGCCTCAATAAGAGTATCGAAAATTTTATAAATTTAGCGGATTTTTCTAATTGCTTTGAATCCAATTGTGGCATTCCTCACGGTTGCTGCTTTCTTAGATGCAATAGTAACTAGCGAAGCAATAACTTTTGAACCAATTGTTGAGTTACAGACATAAGTTAACTGATGCTAAAGTTACGTGAGAAGAATGATTATCGATAGAAATAGAATCGGGTTGCCTTTCGATGACTTCACATGTCCAATTGAATGATTCAACCATATCACAAACGAATTCATGACCAACTTCAACTGACCTACTTGCGCAGCATACAGATATACAGGCTACATTATTTCTCTGGGAATATGAAGAATAAAGGAATATATTGACCAGTTGCACTTACACAATAAGCAACAGTAATAATGGTCCCTCACTCTAGTGATGATATTTTAATCACTCTTCTGGTGTCCTTTAGACCCAAAACGGATGGTGTCTTGACGTGAAGCAGCCCGCATCACTCTTATTGAAAATTGAGTGCAGCTGAAAATTATATTTTCCTCTCAGTTGTATAAAAAAAAACCAGAAAATTATCAACATTTTCTTGGTTGAACGCCATTAATCTAATGATTAAGGTAGCTTCAGGTTTAGGGAAGAATTATGTTACTTCTTCGTTCAGTTAATTTTTAAGTTAAACCAAAGGTCTAAATCGGTTAGTTAGTTCCTCAATTCTGCTTCTTGTTGACGAGGAAATGTATTTTTCAATGTTTCTACATGTTGAGGCAGCTCTTGAAGAAAACAGAAAATATTCTAACAGTTATTTAAGGATTATGAAAATACCCTAACTTATTTTAATATTTTTTATGTATCTTCGCGGAATCGGCTAAGGATTTTGTATTTTTTTTGCAACAGCATTAGTGGTAGATTCTTCTCTCCCAATCTTGTTTATTGCCTCCATGATTGCGGTTCTTGCCGATTCTTGTTGATTGGTCTCTTTAATATATTTTTAAACTATATCTAGAGTGAATAAAAACAAAACAAAAGTCAGGTAAAACATTTTAGAGTGAAAGTAGCTCACTTAATACCATTGATGAGGGTCAGATGTAGAACTCGTAAACTTATCCTCAGCTGAATTCGTCATCTTACCTCAACCCGCCATTTAAACATAAACTCTTCGTCACAAAAATTGAGTGAAAAATAAATGAACAAACCTTTACTCTTCATATACTAAAGTATCTGAAGTTACTACTTGGGTAAATAAATTTTGAATTTACTTGTCTTTAAGAAGATGAAACCTTATTTTCCAACGTTATAATATAATAACAGAACACCTCGTTTATGTGTTTCCTTTTCTAAAACATAAACAAGACGGTTTCTGACAGTATTCGACATAGTGGCGCTAAGGAAAATTGAAATTGGTACCGCTTGGGATTGTGCTCTGGATCTTACGGATAAAAGCGACCACAGAAATTAGTGATCTCACATGATTCGTCATCTTACCAGGCATTGCCCTACATATGAAACGGTAGGTCCCATGCGTGTATTTTGAAGATGAATATAAAATTGGAGCTTTTGGATTCATTATGGTCAATTTCAACACATCTTTCCGTAATTAATGGGTACATTTTTCAATTAGAGATATAACTTGCGTTTGAAACTTATTAGAAGGCTCAACATATAACTATAAATTTATTAGGAAAGAAGAGGCTCTCTGCTCTTTAAATATACATATCAGTTTTTGAAATAGTCTTAGAGTTTTACCTTTCTCAGCTTTGCATAGTGTTAAAGTATAGTATTTGTGTTATGTTTGTATAAATCTAACAGCTGGTAGTTTCTCATTGATTTGGTCGAATTAGATAGTTTCATATATTTAGCACAGAATTCCTCATAAATTTAACTATACACTAGTTATCTTGATCTAAAATCTATCTCAGAGTTAACGGTTAATATTTTAATAATTCATAATTCAAAATTTGACTAATAAATATAAAATTAGTGGATAGGAGTGGAGAATTAGAGGGAATTGAACTCACACATGCAGGTGATAAAAAAAAAGGTTGGACATTTTAGAGATGATGGAAATCACGCCTCGTACAAAAAAACCAGCTAATTAATAATGAGCGAACAGGCTTCGGTTTTCTATTATAAATACGGTTTTTATTCAGTAAACAACTCATTTTGTTCTTATTTATTATTATATTACTTTTGATAATGGGCTGATAACCCGCGATATCTACCGATTTTTATATGAATTTTTTGAAACCTTTGCTGTTTTAATTAATCATTTTCATTTCTCTACTGCAAAATATTAACTTCTGCTAAAATAAATGAAAAATATTTATATCGTCTAGCAAGATAGATATACTTACTCAAAGTTTTATTGATTAAGAGTGCTCTCCCTAGTGTTTTGTATGTTATTTCATTATGTTTCCTTCTCTGCATTCCTACACACCTCCGGAACAAGCTGCACAATTCCATTTTACAACTGAGCTTCCAGAACGAATGTGGATATGGCTGAGATATTTGCGTGTACTACACCCATTCTCTAAGGCATTCCTATGTTATATATAGTTTAGTGGTTTATGTACTGTTTCAACTGGTGGTTGAACGTGACTTTCCTGAACTCCACTTCAAACAAGTCTGTTTGATTTGCTGTGCATATCATGTATATAGAAATATAGAAATTGAAACGTTTATTGGATGATTCGTACAGTGTTCCCTCAGAATATCAGTTAGATAGATTAAGATATGACTGGGCCAAAAAATGGACTATTATATATATATATATATATATATATATATATATTCTTTAAAAGAGAGGGTTGACTAAAATTCGAATTATTGTATTTACAATAAATGCTCAAGCTATAATTTGGTCAAGAAAACACAATCGTGTGAGTACAGGACATGCAACGGGAGAACCATTTTATCTTACGTGTTATTCAGTGAATGAGTGAATAAACCTGCGGAAAAAAACTCGTTTCCCTGTCGCTATTGCACTAGCAATAGCTTGTCTGTTTATGTTGTGTTAGTGTCGTGTATACAAAAAGAGTACCGAAAGTGTTTCTGCTTAGCAGCTACATTCTCTCATTGTCATCATGCACTCCATGATTTCCAGGACTTCTTCACGAAGACAAGAGTGAAAAGGAAGGGGAATTGGGACAAGAAAAATTTGTAACAATGGAAAAAGAAAACGAGCAGAAAAATAATTCATCAAAACATACCTAACTCTTTTATGTCTAAACTCACTTGAATTTAAGAACTCAACTAATGCTGTTTTTCAACAGAGAACATCTCATACACCCTTTGGGAATGAAGCCCTACATGGGTGTAGCCCGTACCTTATCAACATACACTATGGGAAAAACACTAAGGGGGAGCAAATAACTAATCTCCTACATAGACTTAAAGTTCTCTACCGAGTTAATGAAATTATCTGAAATGGAATGAATTTCTTGAAAACCAGTGAAAAAGATCTGCCAACATCTCTCAGATCACACAAAGAACTTGAATTATCCTCGTATTCGTAATGAATAACAACCTATAGAACCAAAACAGATCAATTCAAAAATCCTACACTCTAACAATACATGGAAATGTGAATTTATTTCCGATTGATGAATTTTCAAAGAAAATTATTGAATTCTCTGTTTACATTCAATCAAATCGAGTATACTCGACAATGAAACACTTACAAGGAACCAAAATGGATTATTCATCTTGTAAACCCTTATTTCTCAAGTTATATAATTCAAGACCCGTTAGATTCAGGGAACGGCGAGCGAGCGACTTGGATATCAACAGATGGAGCTTGGCAGACGAGGGTTTAACCATCATCAAACTTCCTAATTATTTCAATCAAAATGTATAATAGATTTCCCACACCTGATACGTATTAACTGCTTGTGTAACCTCATAATCAAAGCCCACTCACCCTATTTCGTATAATTTATCTACCCTATGTCAGATCCGGGGGGAATATGTGAGCTGACACATATTGACCGCATTCTACGTATACAAGGAGGGTTCGAGAAATTTCTGGCCTGATATAATGCCATAAAGTCTAATCCCTTCTGAATTATAGAAGGTGCTGTATTGCCATAAACAAGTCGATATAACATACTAATAAACATCCTATTTTTGTTAAAAAGGTGCTCCTACATTTTGTTTCGAATTTACCTCGTTCCGACACTCGGCATTTTGGTGCTCTCTATTTTTATGATGGCAATTGATTTATTTTTGTAGATATTATCTCTTAAAGAATATTTTATTCGTTTTGTATTACTGTTTACCCTATTATAGTGAGAAACTTGATTGGTAAAAATTCCTCCTCGACAACATCTACAGGGGAATAGACTGGACTAGTAAGTGAATAAACATAGACGGAGAATATATAAATGATCTTCGGTTTACTGATGACATTGTATTAATAATTAATGATCCCCACCAGTTGGAGGAAATGCTTTCAGATCTGAACAACCATTCAAAAAAAGTCGGCCTCAACATGAATATAGCAGAGATCAAAGTGATGACAAACACAAATATATTTAGAAGGTAAACAACTAGAAGAAGTTCAAAGCTAAGACTAAGAATGACACCAAAATAGGATAACTTAAGCGGAGATATAACACGAAGAATTTCTCTCACTTGGGTGGCTTTCGGTAAACTGAAGAATATGTTCACTTCAAATGCTGGCAAAGAAAACTTTACGACCAGTGTATCCTTCCGGTACTTATGTATGGTGCTGACACTTGATGCTAGCGAAAAAACCTAGCCTAAAAACTGGCTACAACACAGAGATCTTAAGAAAGAATTATGCCTGGTATCAGATTATTAGACCGTAAGAGAAACACTTGGATAAGAGAGCGTTCTAAATTGACTGATGTCATAGAAAGAACAGCGGAACTGAAAAGGGAATAAGCATGAAATGTGGCCCGAAGAACGGATAACACATGGACTAAAAGTCTTCGAGAGTGTTGTCCAAGAGAAACACGATGAAGTGAAGGAAGATCCAGCATTAGATGGAGAGACAACCTAAAAATGGCAGCGGGTTTTCTATGAATCAGAGAAGCAAAAAGTCGTCAATAAAGGATCGAAATAAGCAGATCATGATCGTGATCAATTCTATACTCCAAATTCCAGCACGCTGTCTTCAGATTGATGTTTGATAGGCTTCAATCTTCTCCAATGCCGGTTGTTGGTGAATATGTGGCAGCAATTATATTGAAGATAACATGAAACCTGATAATTATAGTTCAGGTTGTGGAAGCATTTGTAATTCCTGAACATAATTTCATAGCGACTTAATTCTGTTTACATTTGCAGCATCACTGTATGGAGCTGTTGAAAAAACCACAGCACGAAAAGTTATTTGACTTTGTGAACATAGGCAACCCAAGTGGTGCCAACTATTATATTGTTTCATGTTTGTAACTTTGGACTCAATGTATTGATGTGGGATTTGAGAGGAATAAGGAATCCAAGGTAGCAATATATTTGGGATCAAAATTATGATTCAGTGTAGAATTATAATCTCAATCGTCTAACTAATTTCAGAAAGATCAAAACATAGACACCTCACCTACACAAAATGATAACTCAGGTCAGCTGTTCAATGGTTTCGTCGTGACGAGAAGGTGTCAATATTTGCAACATGAATTATTGATGAAGTTGTAGATGTTTCTCATACATTGAACAATATTGGTGACAAATCAGATATCTATTGAAGACTCTTATTGGGGAGCCACACAGCTCTGGAGATGGTCCTTCTAATAATCATAGCATTTGCTGGAATTCAAATACTGGAATAACATTCAGCTAGTCGGTTACAGTTAATCGGAGGGTTCCCAGTATTCTCTTGAAGTAATTCTTAATTCTCGGGAAAGATAAAAGGTTTCGAAGACTCAAGTGTGATGAATATGGAGGCAGAGGACCAAAATGAATATTTTTACTGGCTGAAAACTTCCTCATCGAGATTGCAGTGTACCATGGCGTATAGTCGTGATGCAACAACAAACTGTTTCTGATGTTTGGACAAACACGAAAGGTTTAAAGACTTCTTACCTGTCTGAGATCTTTTTGGTCTCAGGAAAAGTTTTATGGAAACATTTTTGAGCCAATCTTTCCCATCTGCAATTCATTAGTTCAAATCAGATGAGCTGATTCAATTTTAACTGTTGAACATTCTGTCAACCGCAGATTCGAATGCGCATGATCTCGGACTCTGTGGACATTTTCATCAGTGTTTGCACTTGAAGGCGTTGAGCTTCGCCTCTCTTTGTTCTGGAAATGCCTGAAACCGAGAAACTTTTTTTTTGACAAAATATCTCTTTCGAAGATCTATCGAAATTTTCCGAATCTTTTCGTTGCATTGTGTCCAAGTTTGATACAAAACTTGATAGCACATCAAATATGATGCCACCCATTTTAAGAACGCAAAAGAAAAGACAGTTTCACGAAAACTAAAGCTACAGACAAAAAAATTACTAAAGCGAGTTCAAAATCATACTGATGACGTATTACATGAGCAATTGACACTTTTCAAATCCTATTTTCTTATCGTTGTCGGATCGGAAGCGACGTTGCCAGTACTCGTACAAATAGGAGTACCTTCCTCTTCAACAAAAACTCAATGTATTCTGTATTCTCGATAAGCATGTAAATCTAATGATGTATAATATCCCATTTATTGTCGTATGGAGAAATTTTTGATATAAACAATTCAAGAAATCCCAAACATGTAACATACCAATTATCTATTCGCTAACAATGAATTTCACGAAACTATTCTTTGATAAATGAAGTGAAAAATACGAACTTGAAAACCTTATTTCGCGAGACCTCTAACAGAAGCTGAATACATTTATCCATATCAAGAAATATTCTCAAAGGAAAATACTACATTAGTGGCACATTATTATGATGAATATATATGGACACGTTGTTGAAACGATTTTCATCAAAGCAGGCTTATGATATAAGGTCCGTAGAGAATTTCGCTAGGGATATCCAGCTCGAAGCATTACATCATTGTGATTGGCTGCACCTCCTCTGGGATCTGTCAATCCGTATTTGGAAGATCAAGAAAAATGTTCCATATCGCCGTATGCTACGTGCAAATATAGAACAAATTGGTTTATTTTCTTAAAGGCACAGTAAATGGCTCTATTGAAAGTAACGGACGTTATTTTGTCCTAATTTCGAAGAATTTCATGAGTTTTCGTCTGTTTTTCTTCAATTTGAGTGGAACAGAAAGTGATTCAAGAATTAGAGTCATTCTTGTTTTTTTCAGACTATAGTTAACAATTTTTTTTAGATCATTCAATTGTCCGTCTGTCAGTCTGTAGTTCAGGACATATCGACATTGAATTCAATATCTTCCAACAAGAAAAAAAATCTGAAACGAAACAGTGGGAAAGCATTCTGTTCTAGGTAATTTCTGATAACTGTAGCGATTTAAGGGCGAACTGCAAATGGATGAACAATTAGTACAACAATCTGACCCCTACAGCGTTTAGAAATTTCTTCAACAAAACGACATAGGTTCTTTGAGCACCTAGACCAGTACTCTACCTTCTCAGTAGTTGTGCCCTTCCCAAATATTTTTAGTGTCCAAACATTCGCAGACAGTCTGAATACGTGGGTACGTTTTGTGTCTGGTCGCAAAACTGAATCTGCATTGATCGCTCAATAGTATAGTGTTCAACGTTCAATGTGACTTTTAACCCAAATAGAACTCAATGAACATCTGGCAAATGAATGATATTCATGTAAACTTATCTCATGGTTTGATCATTTCCTTATAAATGTTGTGATTTCTGATCTGCAGACTCAGTTGACCTACCGTGTGGATGGAATTTGCAACGCAATGAGTTTGAGAAATCTATCTCAAATTTGTTCTAGTACAACCACTAACAGGGTAACAATAAACAATGTTAGTTCACTGATTAGATGATTCTATCGCATCATCGCCTGAAACAAATCTTTGCATAAATGTTCTGGTAAAATTCTGTTTTAGAAACATCAAATGTAGTACCACCAAGCATCCCACATGTTCAATTGAATATGTCTGATGTAAAGTTCAGAATGCGTACATTAAGGTGCGTTCTTCAAAAGCTAAACTGTAAGAAAACAATCGGTCTTGATGGAATACCACCAACTGTTCTGAAGAAATGTGTTCTAGAAATAGTACTCCTTTCTCATTGTGTGTTCCAGATTTCTTATGAGAGCCAGACGTTGGTGTAACGAAAGTCATGGAAATGGTGAAAAACGACGATCTCATAAAATATCTCGAGTTGCAGGGTATCATCAGTGATAAAAAATACGGTCTGTGTCACGTAATTATAGACATCAGCAAACTAAAAGTCATTGCTCTTGATTTCTCAAAGGATTTTGACAGGATTCGTCACGCAACCTTGATGAACAAACTAATCGAATATGGACTTCTTGAACATTGGTTGGATAAGTAGCTTTATTTTCTTCAGATCGAGTGCCCTTCCCAAAAAAAATTTTAGTTCCCAAGTATTTGCAGACAGTCTCAATACGTGGGTACGTCTTGTGTCTGGACGCAAAACTGAATCTGAATTGATCGTTCAATAGTACAGTGCTCAACGTTCAATGTGACTTTTAGCCCAAGTAGAACCCCTCAATGAACATCTGCCAAATGAATGATATTCATGTTAACTCATCCTCATGGTTTGATCATTTCGTTATAAGTGTTGTGATTTCTGATCTGCAGACTCAGTTGACCTACCGTTTGTATGGAATTTCAAGGGTATTCGTTACATAAATCTATCTCAGTATTTGTTCTAGTACAACCAGTAACAGGGTAACAACAAACAATGTTAGTGCACTGATTAGATGGTTCTATCGCATCATCCCCTAAAACAAAGGCGGATCTCTTCGTAAAAATGTTATTGCAAAATTCTGATTTAGAAACATCAAACGTAGTGCCACCAAGCATCCCACAATCAAATAAGTTCAGAGTATGTACATTAAGGCACGTTCTTCAACAGCTATACTGTAAGGAAACAATGGGTCTTGATGAAATACCACCAACTGATCTGAAGGAATGTGTTTTAGAGTTAGTACCTGTTTCTCATCGTGTGTTCCAGATTTCTTATGAAAGCCATACGTTGGAAAGCTGTGAGAGTAAAACTGATTTAAAAGAAAGGGTATGAAAGCCCACTCCAAAATTACTGTTCAATCAAATTGCTGCTCATTAAAACAAAAGTCATTGAAATGGTGAAAAACGATGATCTCAGAAAATATCTCGAGTTGCAGGGTATCATCAGTGATCGACAATACGGTTCTCGTAGACAACGGTCAACTGATAACCTCTTTGTATGTGTCACGTTATTGTAGACATCAGCAAATAAGAAGCCATTGCTCTTCATTTCTCAAAGGAATTTGACAGGATTCTTCACGCAACTTTGATGAACAAACTAATCGAATATGGACTTCTTGAACATTGGTTGGATAAGTAGCTTTATTTTCTTCAGATCGAGTGCCCTTCCCAAAAAATTTTAGTTCCCAAGTATTTGCAGACAGTCTCAATACGTGGGTACGTCTTGTGTCTGGACGCAAAACTGAATCTGAATTGATCGTTCAATAGTACAGTGCTCAACGTTCAATGTGACTTTTAGCCCAAGTAGAACCCCTCAATGAACATCTGCCAAATGAATGATATTCATGTTAACTCATCCTCATGGTTTGATCATTTCGTTATAAGTGTTGTGATTTCTGATCTGCAGACTCAGTTGACCTACCGTTTGTATGGAATTTCAAGGGTATTCGTTACATAAATCTATCTCAGTATTTGTTCTAGTACAACCAGTAACAGGGTAACAACAAACAATGTTAGTGCACTGATTAGATGGTTCTATCGCATCATCCCCTAAAACAAAGGCGGATCTCTTCGTAAAAATGTTATTGCAAAATTCTGATTTAGAAACATCAAACGTAGTGCCACCAAGCATCCCACAATCAAATAAGTTCAGAGTATGTACATTAAGGCACGTTCTTCAACAGCTATACTGTAAGGAAACAATGGGTCTTGATGAAATACCACCAACTGATCTGAAGGAATGTGTTTTAGAGTTAGTACCTGTTTCTCATCGTGTGTTCCAGATTTCTTATGAAAGCCATACGTTGGAAAGCTGTGAGAGTAAAACTGATTTAAAAGAAAGGGTATGAAAGCCCACTCCAAAATTACTGTTCAATCAAATTGCTGCTCATTAAAACAAAAGTCATTGAAATGGTGAAAAACGATGATCTCAGAAAATATCTCGAGTTGCAGGGTATCATCAGTGATCGACAATACGGTTCTCGTAGACAACGGTCAACTGATAACCTCTTTGTATGTGTCACGTTATTGTAGACATCAGCAAATAAGAAGCCATTGCTCTTCATTTCTCAAAGGAATTTGACAGGATTCTTCACGCAACTTTGATGATCAAACTAATCGAATATGGACTTCTTAAAAACTGGTTGGATTAGTAGCTTTCTTTTCTGAAGATCGATTCAGGTATTGGTTGATGGTGTAAAGAGTGAATATCTATACTCTCTTTCTGTTGCAGACTAATTATGTGCCGTACTCCACTGATAACAGAATATCTGAGTTTGCGGACGACTATACCCTGGTGTCTTCATTTAGAACAGAGTAGTATAGAATTTAATTTCTTCAAATATTCTCAAGAATTTTGTCAATAAATGATGAGATGAACTAATACAGATGATTTCACATAATTACTTGATGTAGCAATACATAACAAACATTGAAATTCACGTGACAAGAAATCTGTGATTGAGTGAATTAGACTTTCTAGGAGCTTTTTCCTGATGGAACTGAATCCCTTCTCATCGGGCCTTTTCAGTGCAACTGGAATCTTGTTACAAATTCTGGAACAACAGTCATCAACCCTCTGTTGTGTCATTTTCATTTTGTGTTATAGAATCTGCATTTAAGTATTTCTATCAGGAAATTTTCAGTAGATCATGATTTTTTCTGGGTGTTTTTGAACTTATTCTACACATTGAAAGACATGAATTGTCGGCAAAGAGAGAATCGTTGTGTGCTTGGACGCTAATATTCAACTTTCTCCACGTCTCATACAACATACTCTCACAATCCACTTCTGTTTGATGAGAACTGCATCGGGCGATGATGTTGTGCCTCAAATTAGTATAGCATATGAGAGAACGCTGTGGAATTATGGCAAGTAGGCATTTCGGGCTCCTTCCTACGTAAAGACTCTCAGTATATGGATAGCTGAAGATAGTTAAGTCACTTATTCCTATCACCAAGTAACCTTATCTTCAAGACTTTGCCTTTTGAGTTCACTAGAAATCAGGATACATTTGATCTTCTCTACATAGACAGGCAGCTGGTTCTTTTCAAACCAGTCATTTGACTCCCTGAGTACAATATCCTTCTCCTATGGATGCAGATAGATTTCCATATCTAGGTGACATCATCCATATAGAGGTAGGTTTTACAGTGTTGGTTGTATCATCCCAGACCATTAAAAAAAAAAGATGTTCCAAGACGCTCCCATAATCGATTTGTGCGGAACCCCAACATTTATTTCTCTTTTGTTGATAGGAGATCATACCAGAATACCTGTTTCCTTCTGTTTTTATATAGAAAGAGATGGCGAACTATCTTCTTCATACACCATAGATTTCTACGAAGAGATGTCCTTGCTCGTGGAGTCAGAATCCTTGGATAGGTCTCTTTTTATTAGCTCCAGATTGAGGTCATTTTCTGTGTCTTCTTGTACATAATCAATCATGCAGAAATTATTGATCTGTCAATTCGATATCCATACTGGTTTCAAAGAGGCTACTCTTCTTAAAATAAAGCATAAGTCTCAGTGACGTTAAACAACTATTTGAGAACTTGAAAAGTTTATTGAAAGATTCTTTAGCAAACAGATTTGCCACTACCAAGTTCCATTGGTTCTCATTCAATCTCTGTTGAATATGTAAAATTGCCCCATTTGAAATGTTTCTCACTCCATTAGTTTTACACCCATTTTTCATATTTTGCTCAGTATGTCCCCTCAAAAACTGTCCGTATTGATCGCCTAGTTGAAGATTCACAATCCATGATATATATTTGTTGGTTTTGAAAGCGAAAAGATTGTTTATGCAGGTAAAACTCCCTATGGAGGGTTCCTTTAGGACATAATTCAAATTATACCACTTCAAAAGATCAGTAAGTTGCTTTTTATGATTATTTGTTTTCAAAAACTGACGTTATAATAGCTACACACGAATATTTCTTTGAATTTCCTTATATTGGTCAATGTTTCAAGGAGACGAAGATACCAATTGAGCTTGCCGAAGATTGTTTATCTCCTTAAAGGTGACGTTTGTTCTTTTCTAAAATACATAATTCGTGGAAAATAGACATTATTCAATTTATGAAAAATTAGTAGAAAAGTCACTAATTTTCATCAGCATATGATCTTAAAAGTAACAATTTTTCGCCTTTTTATGAAAAGTAATCCTAGATTATATTTGATGATTTTCGTTACGATTTGATGACACAAAAATGTATCATACAGTTTGACCCCGAATTCTTCGATTGTATGTGAATACTTAAAGGGTGTTCTCGTTCCATTAAACGTTTTTTGAAAATTAACTATGAATGAAATCGATAACTTCATTAAACAAATAGGAGGCGTATCAATTATTTGTGTTCACGTCATCTCTATAAACATCAGACCTGCAAACTGTCCCTTATTTGGGAGGAAATGAATCGGGTCTCCATTTTCCGTTACCTAGGGGAATTACGGAGCTTGTAAACATTAAAATATTTATTCTTAGTCTTTATTCTATCTCATTTTCTATGCAATATTCTTTATTCATGTTCCCTAATGTCTGCTTTATGAATGTTTTACCTTTTAATTTCGTGTCCAAAGAAAGGTAATTGTTTGAAGTCTGCAGGAAATATTCAAGATCATATTATGGTGGTAACTATAATTACGTTAAAAATCCGTGGGTATGGAGGAAGATGACAAGTAACTAATATTTACTGTTCAAACTTGTTCAAACGATTCTATGATATGTCGAATATTGATAGCAACCCACGTCCTTTAATGATGTTAAAGTATTTTTATGTTGTGGTTACAGGTGAAGACACAGTACAGGTTGTACCGAAATGAATGTTTTAGTACGGCAGCTATGTGATATGCAGGGTGTTACATAAAAATATGTCACAACATGAGGGGTGAATCTACGTGCAATTTTAAGAAAAAAAGTTTATATCAACAAAGGCCCGCAAAAGCTTTGTTACGGAGCCACAGGATGTTGAAATTTTCAGAAAAAATTGTTTTTTTCCTCAAAACTCCTGCAGTTTTCGAGATATTCAGCCCAAATTTGGAATGCGGGCTATTTTTACAACCACCATCAATATACGTCTTAAATTTCAACTAGAATCTACAAGGTGTTTTCTTTTCCGGAGCCATGTCTTATTTTGCCTTTTCAAAATTTCCTGCAGTACGCCACTGATCAGCGTACAATCAATTTCTGTCATCTCCGTTCAATTTAAGAACTTCTTTGACAATTGTAATTTTTTCGTATCTCCGACCGTTCTTGAGCGAAAATTATTGAACGATTGTATGCATTCGACGAATTGAAAGCACTTTTAATTGAAATAATGACTAGTAGGCTTTGATTTTTTCATTTATTTATATCGCCGAATTCGCTAATGCAGAAATTCGCTGAATATTATCCTGAAATTGTCAATTGAGTTTGTAATACAAAAAATGTGGAGTTGATGCTTGAAACAGATTATGAAAAAAGCGAGTACTTCTAACAGTTCTAGCTGCAACCAGTACCTGTTCTTCTTTCTTCTAGATCATAGATTGTACTTCTCTCGTATTAAGGAGCTGGAAGTTGGCGTAATATTTACCTAGCAGTATAGCCACGCACAAATAAACATTCAATGAAACGCTTATCCTCATTTGTTAAGACCATTGTTAACGATTTAAAACGTCAAAAACAAGCAACACCAAGATGAAGTTTGAGTTCAAACCAGATGTCGTCTAAACTCAATGACATTCCATTATTTCTTGTTTTCATAGAGTTAATGCATGCAGTCTATGTTCAGAGGTTCCACAACGGGAGGTGCATATGATGGTGGAAAAGAGAAACACTATTGACGACAATTGGCACAATTCTGAATCAATATTCGGGTTCGACCCCTCAAACTGATGAGAAAGGTTTAATCTAATGATTAAAATAAGCAGTTGATCATTACGACCACGAAAACTTCTTTGATGCTCGGGGAAAATTGTTAAGATTTTGTATTCGAAAGGAAATCAAATTTCAGGTTGGTTCTCTGTCTTCCTAGAATATCTATAAAAAACACAGCAACTTCTGGAGTGCCAACGCCATGACGTGAGAAAAAATATTTCGATTTAAGCTGAAAATCAAAATGAAAAAAATTTTCCACGCTACTTTTTATACCAATTCTTGGAATTTTTTTTTCAAAATCAATATCTCAAATTGTTCAGAAAAGACTGAATGCCCCATTCGAATTTTTTAATGAAGAACAACGTTCCAACGATCTCGAAATATTGCTCATTTTGCCATATTGGATTTCACCGGAAGTGAAATTTCGATACAATCTCTGAAAACCTAGTCCTTTGGCTTTCCAATGAAGTAAAAACGAATGATCTAGCTCTAAAATTGTCCGGTTTTTTCTGGCGCACCCTATATTTTCATCAAAAATATATAAATTCATCCCAGAAAATTTTTTGAGGTCTACAGTGTCCGAAACCATTCAAGTATGTTTCCAGAATCGTTTTTGAATCATTTTTCATGTATCCGAAGCAACCTTGAAGATCGAGGTGACTTCGGAAAGCTGAAAAAGTATTTTAAAATAATGTTCGGTGAGAATTGGACTGAAGCAATAGTAGAATCAAATTCTTTAATAGTACCAGTTATACCAGCACCTCTGGCAAATTTCTCGAATTATTCTATCGACGAATGAATTATCTATTAGAGAATAACATTAAAAATCATCCGAAGTGAACCCATTCTACTGAAAATTTTAAATAGTAGATCAGTATCCATCGACTTTAATCCCAAAATTCAAAATGAATCGATGTGAAAAAAGCCATTGATTGCACACTAATTGAACACCCGGTATACACAAGAAAAAGTTTGACTTAATAAGACCTTAATATCCTACTCAAATAATGAAATTTAGAAAATGAAAACACATACCATCCCCGAATTGTTTTAACTCTCTGTCTGTCAAAAAGTTGAAACAAAATGGATGCCACTTCAGACATAGGGACGTTAATAACCTCGAAAAGTATACTGTCCAAATTATGTTTTGTTCGATTTAATTCTCACAGTGTGGATATATTCTACTTTCGAAATTGTCCGACGAATACTGAATTGAAATGGTATCACACATCATTTGCCTCCGATCAAATGAGATATTGATATTCTCGAGAAACGTGATATTTCTAAAAGGGACTACGGGTGAAAGATAACGAATAAAACGATGGAGCGCTAGGGTTATGCTAAAATATACCGCTTCTAGCTCAAAAAAGACACAAGGACTACTCGTTATCTAACGAGAAGCTTATTGAATTTCTATAGGTCAATAGCATTCGCGACGGATGGATTGACTTAAGGATGCTTGGTATCGTTTCCGTTTTCTTTCAGTATGATGAACTTGGAAAGTGATACATAATCAAATATTTTAGTTTTTTTCGATTGGAACAAAAACTTTTGTAATCGTTTGAACATTCTACTGTTGTGTTAAATTCAACCACATAATGGGTCATTATCGCTCATCGAACATTAAAACAGAATCACCATCAGTGTTGAACATTCACTTACTGATTGAGATAGACATTGAACAAGAATCATCATAACGACTGAATAATTTGCCACTGATCATCCTTATTTTATAAGTTCATGAGGTATAATGGTATAATTCGAAACTTTCTTTTGATTTATCCTAATGCTTCGGCAAAATTTCAGCCATCGCTCATTTTCTTTTTTCATTTTCAACTTTTGGGAATTTTGGTTTTTCGACAGCTTAAGGAGATTGCTTGCCTAAGTATTCAGTATCAATTTCACTTATTTATCTATACGTTGGCCTTCAAAGAAAGTCTTGATAGGCAGATACAAGGTCACCAAATTAATCTCATAAAGACTCTAAGTGTTCCTATAATCCTATATCTTTACTCTTGGAAGAGACGATACCTGTTATACCACATGTGTCGCTACCCAAAATGGTTCATTATGTTTGTTCATTCGATTCATGAAGAGGGCCAAGTTCTAGATGTAGAAAGATGTTCGATCGGATCAGTTCACAGCACACTAGCCATATAAACAGAAGAACTTTCTTTTGTAGCTAGTTGAGCCATCCGTTGATAAAAGTTTTTCGATATTCAGGCTTTTCTATGGTACTAGCTTCTCACTCGAACCAACTCTTTTAGTTCGTCAGAGCATTTACCACGGAAGTTCCTATAGAAACAGAGGAAGATCAGCCATCAGGCATATTTAAGCAAGAGGCTCGAGATCAGAGTGGTCAATGAGGCTCAATGCTCTCTTTTGAGCACTATCGAATAGATGTAGTGCGGAGCTCAACACATGGAATCATCATTCCACAACAGCTTACCCCTGTGCATTGTATGAATTCATCAGCTATGATGGAGTAAAGTTTTGCTTAGCCCTGAAAAAGTTGACCTTAACAGAAGTATATTTGACAACGGCTGAGATATGAGCATGCCAGCACACTCCGTTGTTGACTGTGATGTCGAGTAGATGCTCTTTTGTGAGGAAACTATGTACTTGCGTGACTAGATGAGATTCTCTAGCACTTATTGATTGCATCTTGTGCGCTTTGAAATCGACCAAGTTCAACTGGCCCAGCTCAGATATCTTCGGCAAGTTAGACATTTTCTTTTAGTATGTTTGTCGATGTGACTACTCAGTACTGACGCTGACTAGAATATGAGGACCCAAATATTCCGTTTTAGGTGAAGTGAAGCAGATTATTAATCTGCAACAACATCAGAGTTAGCGAGAAAATGGAGCTCTGGAATACTACTGCATAAACCTTAAAATACTCACAAAACCGAACCTTGTCGAAGACCTTTGAGACATCAAAAGCAAAGAATATTGATTCGCCATGCTTTTCGATTGTTGATGTCCATAGGAGGTCAGCAGATGATCGTTGTCTGCGGAAACCTACTTGTCGATCACTGATAATAGTAAGATTATACTGATACACTAAGAGCCAATTTTTTGAATCACTTGGTAAATACAAATTAGATGCTACCACAATTAACAGTTGTCACAAAACAGGTATTAGCGTAGTTCCAGAACAATTTTCGAAAGCTAAAAGCAACGTCAAGTGGACGTTCTTACTTCTACTGAAAAAGGCACTACTATCAATGTAGCAATATGTTGCCCAGCTTCAGGGTCTTATATGCTCCCGATAGTAGTGCTGCATCGAAAAAAGAAACAACGGGTATTATGAAATGGCTTTCCGAAAGGAGGATTGGCCGAAGTTTGTGATTCTGGTTAAAAGATCGTGGCCTTTTTTTTAAGATGGTTCCAACAGCTTATTATATATTCCCATGCGATGAAGGAGCATTCAGTTCTATAACTTCTTGACCGACATGCGTCACATACAGGGAACCTTGTCATAATAGATCCTGCTCTTGCCAATGATGTAATAATATTGTGCCTCCCGCCCCGTAGTTCCCACCGTCTTCAACCATTAGACATTGCTTTTAAAAAACCTTCGAGCCTTCATTATGTTGATGGCTATCTGCCATGTCGACAATTTTCGACCAAGCTCTCTTAAAAGCAGCACATATGAGAACAACTAGGCTTTGAAACATCAGGTATTTGGCCATCTAACATAAATAAATTTTCTCACAGGAGCATTGACTTCCTTGGAGATATCCTTAGAGAGACCATGACAGGAAACGCCGACTCTTCAGTCTGATGCTCTGCCATTCGCTTAACAACATGAAGATATTCAGACTACCGTCGCGAAGAACTGCCAAATTTTCAAATGCCCCAAGATACTCTGTCTCCTGTAGTTTCTCTGGCATCTCCAAAAACGCCTTCCGTTCACCTGGTATCTGTTACTGACAAAACCTCTGTCAGAAAGGATACCAATGATGAAAATCTTGCACCATCTGTGAGCAATAATGGATGTTCCTGAATGCTGATCTTTCTGGTGGTATCGTTGCTAAGATGAATTTTTAATTCACGTCGCCAAGAGCCTAATTCCGTTGCCCAAGGTGAAAGCGGAGATGCAAAGAGTTTGGAGGAAGCGTAGAAAAGTGGCGGATTAAACCGCTTCGTCTTATAAAACCGAATCAGAAAAATCTTTCAAAAAACACGAAATACTATTATAAAAGCAAAAAAATATATATTCAACGATTGGAGTTAAGAAATAAAGGAAATAAAACTGAGGGAATTAAAATTAACCCAATAGACGTAGGAAAAATCAATCTGCGACAAGTTTTGGAAGAAAAGCGAGGTTACGTCGAAAAAAGAAAACTAAACAAAGAAACACTGACTCTGAAGAAAGCTCAGAAGATGAAGACGCGATCTGCTTGTATTTTCATGATTTATACACCAAATCTAGTGAGGAGTTGTGTTTTTATAGCATTGGTAAAAAATGGGCGCATTTAGTATGTGCAGGTTTAGTTAGTGACGACGATGAAATAATTCATATATGTGATCCATGTCAAAATTAGAATACCGTCATGCCTCGGGTCTATTTCCCATTCTACCCCTGAATATAGGACAGGATGTGAAATTTCTACTTTTTTCTCAAACTATTTTTCATCATACTTATTGCAAATTTAGACTACACCGCTTTCGTTTCTATGTTGAAAAAGTAAGTAAACCTATAAATGTCGAAGTTATTTTCTTGTCTCATTTTGACGCTTACAAATTATTACCAAAGGTTAGACACCCCTTCCCGCCTGGTTATTCCTACACTTTACAACTTTTGAAGAAAGGGCATTTTTTTCCAGCAATATTTTTGGAGTTTTGCCTTACCTGAATTGAACTGGCATTGAACCATGATTTTTTCAACAAAATTTCCTAAATTATGTCATCTTCTTTACCCGAAAAGTACTTAAAAATCACTCGTCAACAATAAACCTAAATAGTGCAAAAAACGTTCTTATCTCATGCGAATACCTACAATTTTTTACTTCACTAGAACCATATAATTGTTTTCGTTTCATTCACGATTTTGATGAAAATATAAGTATAATAGCAGGTCAACATTTGAACTAAACATATCTTCATAAAGTATTCATTTAAATAATTCAAATCAACTCGACAGCCCACTTTGTATGTATTGTTTCATATGGGCCTTATTGTTTCTAACTTGAACATCAGTATTCACCAATCAATCTCTTATGGAAAATGTTCAAAGGATAAAATGGAATGGTTGGTAGCTTAGCAGAATTATAATCCGGTAATTTCAACACATCTGAAATTCATACGTTTGATTTATTCACGAAAAGGTTAACGTAGTTGACGCTCAGCTCAAATATATCTCTGGATTTTGGATTGCAGGAAATTACCAGATGAAGTCAGATATCAATCTTCCGGTAAGCCGTTGGGATTTGAGTTGAATAGAATATGTGTAAATAATGACTGACAGCTGCTTCTACTCATAAATTTGATTGATTAATTTTCATTTTTCATATATGAAGAGTATTATACAATAGTATCTGAAGAAATCCTAATATTATATATAAATAAATATATATATATATATATATATATATATATATATATATATATATATATATATATATATATATATATATATATATATATATGGTTAGTTGAAGTTATATCTAAGAATGTACGTCTTTTAGGTGTCGTTATGTCATTGAAATGTGATTAAGGTTCAAGAACTTAAAGAATGGTCATAATCTCTAAGAAAAATTTCCACTCTTCTTGGAGATTGATGAACATGTGGAATGCTTGAAAGCACTGCGAATTTTAAGAAAACATTTCTGCTAAGGAATTCGCCTTTGATCTAGGTGATGATACAATAAAACCATCATCTCCAAACGAAGGTGTAAGGGTGACTTGCAAAAGTTGTAGCTGTTACAAGAACCTATTACAGATCCTTTCATTGAAGTAGGTTTTTGCTCTATCAATTGTTGAGCTACAAATGTTCTTGAAACGCCTAGCTTCTTCTGTTGCATATCTGTTCGTATAAGCTCTATTCCCAACTATGACAGCCTTTTGACAGATATTGGTGAACCAAGTTTTTAATGTGGATGTTTTTTTCGTGATGTTTGGAATCTAGATGTCTATGCTTGCAAGTATAACTTCAGTGACGGGTTCAGTGCAGACGTTAAGTTATTGAAGGAAAAATACGAGAAAAACCAGCTCCTCTCATCTGAATCGGTTGTAAAGTGACTAACCATCTCCAAACTGATAGTCAATATTAATTACAGATTCCTTCAATAATCAAAATTCGATAAATTCAATATTATCCATGAATAATATCATAAAACAAATTCATCAGCTGAGTGTGAATTGAATAGACGAAGAAGTGAACGAAAACGAACAGATATTGTGTTCGCTAAAGGCGAAATGTTTTCGATTTAATATAAATTGCGATCGGGATGATTGACCCATTGAATTAATTTTAACCGAGTTTAGATTGAATTGGCTTCTACCTGGAATAATTAGTGGATATATTGTATTATCCAGACGTGGTTCCTACAGCAAATTGAACACAAAGACCCATTCATTTATTTAGAGCGTAGGAAAAACGTTCCAGCCTTAGAGAGAACATCATCAATTTCCCCAGGTGACAGTATTGTATTGTTCAGCTAATTAAATTATGGTGAGGATCACGCTATCCCTTATTAAACAATGAAGGAGTTCAAGAAGATAGAGCGCTTTCTTTATTACAAACTTTTCTGTTTCTTACAAGATTCATATCAAAGTCGTACGCACAATTTTTGAAAGATTTCAGGTTTCAATAGAAAGATATCAAATGTGGAAACTCATATTGATATTGTTACAATAAAAGAATTATAATATACAGGGTATTTCATAAGTAAAAGCATCTACTTCTGGTGGTGATTTTTCTGCTGGAATGCGGAAAAGTTTTTAAAAAAAATTCGGTTTTTGGTGCTCCTTTTTTCGATATATGGTTTCTCAAAGTGGGGACAAGAGGAGTGTTTTTTTTTCGGAAACGATGAAGGAGAAACAGCTTGAAGTCTAGCATAAATTATCAAATTAACAAGAGCTTTCATGTCAAAATATTTTCATTTATGCAATCCCTTCAATAAAAGTTCTCCAGCAAATTCCACCTGAAATCTTTATTTTCCATGGATATTTGTATATTTCTCAAGGTGTGTCTACTCTCCTTATTTTGCAGCATTTCACTATTCTTTTTTCTACTTCTCAAATCGATTTGACTAAGGCCCCATCATACTATAACATTATCTTTTTGTTATCTGCGACAACACCCTACTCTGTGACCAAAAATATCCGGAAATTCTCATTCAAATTGCATGCGTTGATGTTTTTAAGTACTTTCTGTATGTTGGTAGGACTGTCCTTAAATACATATAGTTCTATGATGCAGTATTGAATTTCATAACCATCACTTATATAAGCAATAATTAAAATAGGCTCCAGAAGAGAACCTTGTTGCACACCACTTAACACTAGCCTCTCATCAGACTTAATCTTCGTTCGAAAATGAGTAGACATAATAAGTGACAAAGACAAAGCTCCGGTACACTCGTTAAACAACAAAGGAAAATTTATCGAGGCCAGATAAAAAGTACTTTTGTTGTTGATAAAACACTAGTTGACCCGTGAACAATTCAGAGGAAATTGCATGTATACCAGTGTAGAAGCGACCTTAGGTTATTTGATTCTGAAAATATTATCATTTATAGGTTCAGAAGAAAACACTCAGCAATGGCCCAGTAGCCATTTTCACACCATATTTAACATTCTGCAAAAGATTGCATATTGTTTCTTGAATAAAAACTCTTCAATGTGTTTACACATTTGCTATAATTTCGCAAGTTTTAATATTTTGAGATTATAGTTGGATTAAAGGCTACTTCTTGAAGGTCATTCTTCGGGATCAGAAAAATTGAATGGAGTCAGAAAACACTAAAACACCCATTGTTTGAACTAATCTTGAAATTTTTTCGAATAACTTTTGGAAAACTTCTTACGAAACACAGATTCGTACCAAGCGATCTCGAAAACGTAGTGTAATTTTTTTCAGACATTTTGGTCGCAATTTCTAGATTCGACCTTCAAATGATCTTGAACCTGACGTAATAAGTATTAACTCATCCTCGCGTTGTAATCAGCGATCCCGAAAATCATAAACCCATTCGCCGTTTCCTATATTCACTACTAGATAAAATGTTGGCTCGTGTAATCGACCAAAAATAAAGCTCATTCCAGCTCTGCAAACAAACTTTTATGCTGGCTTAGTTATGGTCTCGTTTAACTTTGTATATAATTTAAGGATTGAATTTGTTAATTATTTACGATCACGGAATCATTAACGTAATCGGTACTCAACTGAATTAAACCTGTCTTCCGTTTCCCAAATTGGAAACTAATTCCACAAATCGATTTCCACTTGAATCCAATTCACTTATAAAAGTTGATGAACAGACATAGCTTATTTCTCGAATTAGAAGACATTTTCCGAAGAATATTGATATAATTTCGGCAAAGGATTACCTTGCATCAGTTAAAATTCAAAAGAGTTTGAATTTAGAGTTGGATGTACCATTGTTTTGATTAGATATCATGAGAGAAATATGAACAGTCAATCGCACTTGCAAACATTGTTGCAACTACTTTTCAATAAGTTGGTAACCATTATTTCAACTACTTTTCGAGAATGTTAATTGATTCATCTATTACTCCGTGATAGTTAATCATGATGATTATAGGAAATTAAACGATCTATTATACTATCACAAGAAATTTATTGAAAATCAGGATTACAATTTCGGTGTCTCGAGTATCTTTAGCAATACAACAAGTATTGAACTAAAGTTGACAATACATACATATATAAATAGGTAGATACCAAATTAATAGGGGTGCAAACAAGAGGTAATAAATTGATTATGATAAGAGCAGGAATTATTCGGAGATATCAGATATGGCTTATAAGCAGGCCATAATTGTCTTTCAGAAGATTATATCTATGGGGAGCTTGTTGTGGTTTGAAAATTTCGATGGTTTCCAAGAAATCTAATTTTTGTCACTTAGGTATTCTGTAAATAATATGAAGTTGATATGTGGGTGGAAAATAATGGCTTATTTCCACACAATGCGAAGCAAAAGTAGATTCATCGGTTCTCTGGTTATTAGGATGTTTACATTCACATCTGACTATGACGCTGTTTTGAAATTCATGACAATCGATGATGTTTCGTTCAATTACGAAATATTCATTCCGAGGCTAGTTATAGCATGCAAATATATAGCAATCAAGTGTTTTAGGATAAATATTTGAACTCAAGAGTGAGAATGTTTAAACTAAATTGAATTTTGTCATATCTTGAATGCGTCACATCCAAATTTTGTAGTGTAGGGCGGTAAATTCGATGCTATAGATAACTCTATAGCTAGAAATCAAAACGGATTGAATCTGGGTAGCAGGCTGACCACCTTACAGGACCATTCATCTCTTTCCATTCATTAATAAAATTATAGAATTTTCTTCGTTTTTCTAGATAAGAATAATTATAATTGTTCTAATTCAAGTTACCTTTAATAAAAACAGGTTTTTTCAATCGATTTGAATAAATGTTGACCAGACGTTCACACCGAATCTACTATGAAAATTATTGTATAATATCTTATGCTCATTCTGGTTCCAATGTCTAATATTATTGTGAAAAATAAACTGATCAGACCGAAGAATGGTTATAATTTTAAAGGCATTTTATCAGTTGAGAAATTCGATAACTCCAGACTTCTAACACGTATGTGCTTCAAGAGCTTGAACTTTGTGAGAAGTTTCGGCAGGAATTTGTTGAGCAATTATATCTGCGTTCCCTTCTACACTCAACGAGACATTCAAATGCGTTTCTCCATTAATCTTTCTCCTCAGAGCCTTTGGTTATTTGGATGAACCATACTTGCTTAAGTTTTTCTTGTAGTCTCTAAAACTTGATGCTTTTTTGGTTCATCGCGATCTGGATATTAAAAGAGAAGACTCATTCATCAGGTGAATCTCTCGCAATCTGTACTGTTCTTCTGTTTAGTGATCTTTATAATCTAACCTAACCAAACAACTATCTCGTTTACGTCATGAAGAACAAATTTAACCACCGCTACTTGCTTTTTGCAATACTAACAACATCAGACAACACACTGTAAGTTGCTCGTTCACCAGAAATTATAATTCAAACATTTCATTTTGTGCTATAGTTTAACAATATCAATAGCGAATAATAATGAAAATGCATGTTATATACAGGGTGTTACATAATAGTATGTCACAACTTGAGGGGAGGGGTGAGTCTACGTGCAATTCCAATAAATTGTTCATATGAACATAGGTCCGCACAAGCTTCGTTACGGAGCTACAGGGTGTTGAAATTTCCGAAAAATTTGGTTTTTCTTTGAAAATCAAAGCCCACTAGTCATTTTCTTAATTAGAAGTGCTTTCAATTCAGCGAATTCATACAATCGTTTAATAATTTTTTGCTCGACAACGGTCGGAGCAAATTTGGAAAAAATTTCCCAATTGAACGAAGATGACGAAAATTGATTGTACGCAAATCAGTGGCAAAAAAGTTTGAAAGGGCAGAAGAAGACATGGCTCCCGAAAAGGAAACACCTTGTAGATTCTAGTTAATATTTAGGACGTGTAATGGAGGCTGTAGAAAATAGCTTGCATTCAAAATTTTGGCTGAATATCCCAAAACCTGCAGGAGTTTTGAAGAAAAAACTAATTTTTTACGGAAATTTCAACACCTTGTAGTTCCGTAACGAAGCTTTTGCAGACCTAAGTTTATATGATCCATTTTCTTAAAATTCAATGTAGATTTACCTCCACAAGTTGTGACATACTATTATGTAACACCCTGTATACTGATTCATGTCCACCTCATATTAAATATTTGGAACGCTTCCTATCGGATATTTTAATATATTTTCTTAAGTGGAACGATTCAGTCCTAGCTTCATTTGAGAAGTTTTATGAAACTTTATTTCCTAATGGAAAAGCTAAAATAATTGTAAATTAAAATAGCTTCTTCATTGCATTGAATAAAAGACTATAAATATTTGATGACAAGGGTGATTTTTTGTGAACGAAGTCGTCTGTGTCTAATCAGAAAATGAGAGTGTACGTTGTTGCTGAACAACTGTATCGAATTTTCTAAGAAAATTGAAACAATTCTCCAGACATTTCATTCCTGAAGCTACACTGCGCAATGAAATCAACGAACAAAATCGAAATTTCAAATTTATTCGAAAGAATACACCTGCTCGTCCTCAAACGAACATGATTGTTATAATATAAAATTGAAACAGGACTTATAATGAAAAATGAGAAAATTTTGGACAAAAATAATTCCCTAAAAACCTGCTGGCCTCTTGATCTTCTAATGAGAGTGTTCCAGACATGATCGATAGAATTGATGTCTTGACTTTGAGCAGGCCATTCCATTGAAGTGATTTCGTGATCTTGAAGATAGTTCTATACGATTGAACTTCATGAAATCTTGCGTTATCATGCATAAATGTAGGCAGCAAACGGTACAACTGGTTCTTCTGAAACCTATGTAACCTACTTCTTAGTGTTCAGGTTCTATTTTTCATGGTTACAGGATCAGTATGAGCGTTCAATGAAATTCCTTTCCACACCATCGATGATCCTCCACCATAACCACAGGTAGGTAGAAAGTTTCACTGGGTATATCTCTCATTTCGACGTCTGTACATGGAGAATGTCCATCGCAAAAAAACGACAAAATATCGACTTATCTGTAAGAGAAAAACTTTTCCAATCAGCTTCCAAGCATTATACATTTTCCAAATTTCAATCGGGCTCTCTGATGTCCAGCGGTTAGTTCTGGGACATGAGGCCACAAAACAGATTCCCTAAGACGTTCTCGTATCGTTCGAGTACTAATTTACACTCCACTGTTCTGTCGACACTGTACTTGAAGATTCCAACTGTAGTCTCAACAAAGAAAATTATGATCATGGATCACCGTTGTTGGTGGAGGTCATCATTGCCCTGGTCTCTTTTCATGACCAATCTGTGAAGAGTTGATTGGGGCATCACAAGCTTTTGGATTATTTTTGTTTTAGTACTACGTAGGTCGTCTAACACCACTGCTCCAGCAAATTCTGCTGAAGTCAAATTTTGTAATACCTGATGTGTTATTAGCAAAAATTAAAATCGAAAGAGACTTTTATCAATATTTGGTGGTTTCTAGCAAGGTCTCATGTTATTTCTCATGAACGGAACAGGATAGCCAACAAAAACGTCGAATTTTGATGGCATATCCGGAAAGAAAAGATGTTTTACTAATCAGTAGCCCACCAAAAAAAGAATTTTGGAATATCGAAATTGTACGTTGATTAATTCGAGCAGTGTATTTGCTTGTTGGTTGAGTTTATCAAACTTTTAGTTAGGGTAGTTATATTTCAAATGAAAAAGTCACTGTACAATCGATTACGGAAAGATCACATTTAGATGGTCACACACAGAGGTCCCGTATGCCACTTTCCGATATCAGTTCAATAATGGACATTTTTCTTTTCATACGAAAGAGCTAAAAGGTATGAGTACATAACAATATTCCCAAAATGAAGTAAAAAGACCAGAGAAATATATCATTACACGCTATAAGTTTTATGAAAAGAATAAACATTCTTCAAAGATAGTGAGGCAAATATTCACTCGAGATACATAAGTTTCTCACTTTATGCATGATTTATAGGTGGGGGTTTCGAAGTTATGAAACCCATTGCTGTTTAACTTTCTGAGTGCTTCTAGATATATTTATTTTTCACTTCATGGTGGAATGACAATGAAAAACGGGAAATTTTCATTTTAGCTTGTTTGAAGGATTTATTAGGTAAAGTTTCAGTAATAATTGTTATTTCATAATGAACAATAAAATAAAACAAGTTACTATATTTTAACTATCACTATTTTATTGATGTAAAGAATGACAAAATTTTACATTGGTTGGACCAGGTTCGGACATACGTCCATATTATCAACAACGAGCTAACGAAAACTGAATACTCATATACAATACAGGAACTACCATCAATAAAATGCTAGTAGAGGTCACAGTTATTTGAATAATGCTGATCGGTAGGTAATTAAGTCTACCTGGTCGTTGAGGAGCTTAACCCTTTCAATCATAGATGCCTTGAAAGTTTCCATCGATTCAAAGAAATTGAGTTTATAAGATTTATCACAGGATTGAAGAATTTTTAGCTGTTGAAGTTCTGGAAAAGAATGACATTCATTCAGACAATGTGCAGCTAAAGCTGAATCATATTTCTGTTGTAGGAATGACCAAAAATGTTCTTTGTATCTAGCCTTGAAAGAGCGTCCTGTTTGACCTATATAAAAGGAATTGCACTCAGAACATGTTAATTTCAATATAAATATTGTGTAGTCACTTATATGAAAAATATAGGGTAAGTTGAAAGTTCAACTAGCAACATGCTGTACGTAACCTTGAAAATCTGATTTTCAATTTTTCCTTACAGCATTTTTTCCTATTAACTGGTTGAATGCATTATAGAAGCTATTAGAAATTCAAATTCTGCTCTACAGAATTTGTATTTTTCTCACGTATGGTTTTATAATCGTATTTCTTCAGTTCATACATTTTTTCATAATGACCTTGATAGATATATTATTGAAAAACTCGATCAAAATAATTTTTCTGAGTAGAAAACGACAAAAGTACCACAAACTCTAAAATTCAATCATTATTTCTTGCATTTTCAAGCATCTTTCGTGAAATTATCATGAAAATCATAAAATTCTGAATTTCTAAAATAGTTGCCAAACATCAGTAATTTTTGTATTTAATTTTTGTAGATGCTTCCTCACTTTTTATGTAGTTTTGTACTTTTGATTCTATGATCTACCTCAACAGCTAGTATGAGTTTACTTCTTAGAAACTCTGTAACTTTTGCTGTTAATTCTTATCCTCAAATAATTTTAGATTCACATTATTTCATTACTTCAAATTCACTTGTGAAGCTGGTTGTTACGTTAGAGCAAATAATATCTTGGTGATATATATCTAACTCGTGAAATTCAGTCGTAGGGGAGCCCAGAGGTCGGAATATAATTAATATCTGAAGCGCTGAAATCTAAATGAATCTGAAATTGAAATAGAGGTTTTCACCACATACGCAACACTAAGAATACCAGATCTTTTTGGAACTTAAACTCTCATAGGTGTTTGGAGACCCTGAAATAGAAGACCTCTACCTAATGCCTTTCCTCAAGATCCTGTTTCGACAGCACCAATAATTGTTGACTACCACCAAGATAAGTGTTATTAATTGTACGTATACAAAGGAGCATTTGTTGTTTTGTTTACTATAACTTTTAGTGATAATTATAATATGTAATTAAATGTCTATGTAGAACTGCCTTGATTTTTTCTGTCAAGGCCTTAGAGACAAATATTGAACTAGAGTCTCAATGCTCATTTTTCCATGGTCTTACCCAGTGGTGTATTCATGTTTCAGTAGCGCCCAACGTGGGGCCTCGAAGTGTATTTATCTCAGTACTTGTTGAGCAGGTCAAGCTGAATTACACCCTTCAATTTTATATTTTTGGTATAGGTCATTTTTATCTTGGAAGCTATATATAATTAGTGAGTTGAAATATTCATCTCATTTCTCTTTTTATCTTTACGTTTTTTTTCTTAAAATAGGTAAATATCAGTTAATATTTCAACTTTCCTCAAAATTTTTCTGAATTTTACCTTTATTCTGATATATTGAAATTATGGCAACCAAAAATAATCCAAATCATCTTAAAAGCGAAGAACTAAATTATGAAATCACTATTCGTGGTGTTGATCCTCCAGCAACGGTAGATGCTAAAATAAAAATATTGAGAGCTTTGTTAACTCAAGAATCAACAAACCGTAGTTTCACTGAAATTGATGTCAATATTCAATACAATACAATCAAGCAAGATTGTATTGGTATTGCAGAGTCGATTTCGCAAATAACAGAATCGTTTATCGATATAAGATAGCTTCTCGATTGATGCATAACTCTGGTAGAATTTTTCGAATGAAAGTCACTGATGGAAATGAAAAAGAAGCGACTCAGAGATGCCAACTTAACTGTGAACTTTGAGACATGTCAAATGACTCGTCGTAGATGTTGAAGGTTCACGTACAGACCCAGAAAAGTGAAACGTGACTACCCCACTGGCTAAGACCAGGGAAAAATGAACAATAAGAATCAAGTTCATTATTTGTCACTGAGGTCTTGGAAGAAAAACTCATGATGTTCTAGACAGATATTTAAATATATGTTATAATTATCATTAAAAGTTATAGCAAACAATACCAACAAATGTACAATTATTAACATTTATCTTGGTGGTAGTTAAAAATTATTGGTCCTGCAGACACAGATAAGGTAAAAGTCGTTGATCTTGAGGAAATTGATTAGGAAGAGGTCTTCTATTTTTGGGTCTCCAATTACCTATATGTATGGAGTGAAAACCTCATTTCAATTTCGGATTCATTTAGATTTCAGGGCTTCAGATATTCATAATTTCAATATATCAGACTAAAGATAAAATTCAGAAAAAATTTGGGGAAAGTTGAAATATCAACTGATATTTACCTATTTTAAGAAAAAACGTAAAGATAAAAAGAGAAATGAGATGAATATTTCCACTCACTTGTTGCGGCAAGCCGCTGCAATTTAATTATTATTATTTCAAAAATATTTTAAGCACTAGACTACTCGTCGGATTGCGTGTTGCAGTACGCAGTAGACATTTCTGTGCAATTTTCAAAAAGTGACATTCCGATTTTGATCTTCAGCTCTCGAAGATTACGCTTATTTCGCTATTTGAATTTTCGAATATTCTCCCAAATTTTCTCTACTTGAGATCCACAATTTGTTTTATGTTTACGGCTTGTGTAAACCGCAAAGACTATTAGTGCTATAAACTATAGAAATTCAGTGAAATTTCGCACCATAAATTCAAGAAGATTGGATTCACAAGATCAGCTGAGAGTACTCTCAAGAAGTCCATCCTCAGAACAACGGTGAGTTTTCTAGTGCGAGTATTTTTTGTTTTGTCTGTTTTTTTACATCAATCTTTTTAATTCAAAAGTACAGTCCACAAATTTTCTCTTAACTTAAGAGCTACCGCAACATTTTTATTTAATTATATATATCTTCCAAGATAAAAATGACCTATACCAAAAATATCATATCCAAGTAGCATTTGAATGGACAATTCATCAATTTCTTCCAAGTTCAGAGAAAAATATCGAATTAAAGGGGAATAAATACACTTCGAGGCCCCACGATGGGCGCTACTGAAACATGACTACACCACTGGGTAGGACCATGGAAAAATGAGCATTGAGACTCTAGTTGAATATTTGTCTCTGAAGTCTTGAAAGAAAAACAAGGCAGTTCTACTCAGACATTTAATTACATATTATAATTAGCACTAAAAGTTATAGTAAACAAAACAACAAATGCTCCTTTCTATATGTACAATTAATAACACTCATCTTGGTGGTAGTCAACAATTATTGGTGCTGTCGAAACAGGATCTTGAAGAAATGGATTAGGTAGAGGTCTTCTATTTCAGGGTCTCCAATCACCTATGAGAGTTTGAGTTCCAAAAACATCTGGTATTCTTAGTTCTGCGTATGGAGTGAAAACCGCTATTTCAATTTTGGATTCATTTAGATTTCAGGGCTTCAGATATTAATTATATTCCGACCTCTGGGCTCCACCTACGATTGAATTTCACGAGTTAGACATAGATCTCCAGGATATTCTTTGCCCAAACGTAACAGCCAGCTTCATCAGTGAATTTGAAGTAACAAAAGAATGTAAATCTAACATTATTTGAAGATAAGAATTAACAGGAAAAGTTACAGAGATTGTAAAAAGTAGACTGAAACGAGCTGTTTGATAGATGATGGAATCAAAAGATAAGCTGCATAAAAAGCGAGGAAGCATCTACAAAAACTATTTATATTTGAAAGAGAAGCTACATAAAGAGCGAGGAAACATCTACAAAAACTATTTACAAAAAATTACAGATGTTTGAGTTACTTTTCTCATATTATTTTGATTGAGTTTATTAATGAGATAATTATCAAGGTTATTATAAAAATATTATATGAACTGAAGAAATACGATTATGAAACCATATGTGAGAAAACTACTAATTTCTAAAAGCCACTTTAAGGCGTTCGAGCAGTTAAAAGAAAGAAATGCTGTGTGGAAAAATCAAAATCAGATTTTCAAGGTTAAGTGCGGCATTTTTCTATATCAACTTTCAACTTATCCTATATTTTTGATTTAGGTCACAACACAATATTAAAGATATAGATACATCTTTAATTTTCACTAGAAGACTTTTATATAATTTAATTATTCCAAATACAATCAAAGATTTTTAAGTTGAACTCATTAGTTTGAAGGTTTGCAGAAGAAAGAAGGAAAGTGAAGATTCTAAAGCCGATGGAATATAACATCTGATAGTTGAATATGAGCACTAGACTGTTAGCTAGTGGCGTTATGTTTGGGCATAGTTGGAGAGTTTATCAGAATTAGGTGTTTTGAATTCAAATTGCTGTGACGTGATTTCAGCATATCACAAGAAGAACATGAGCTTACTATGGAACACATTTCTTCAAAACAGTTGGTGGTAACTGTTCTTCAGAAATATCCAATTGAAGAAATATGTTCCGCCTTTATATAAACTGATGATGTGATAGAAACATGTTCTCTAATAAAAGAACCAAGTTCAACTGGTCTGATCCAAGAGTCTATTTCTAACTCTTTCATTTAAGTAGATTTTCTCATGCTTTCATGCTATAAACAAGCTATAATCAATTAGATTTAAATGGCATTAGTCTTGAACTTACATAATAACGAAGAGAAACTTTGTGAATGCCAATTTTTGTATTGAATATGTTAAGATTGATTTATCAATGTCCAAACCCATATAAATTTTACGCATTGAAAACATCATCTTTTATGAATACAGTAAACAACTTATAAAATCACTCTACCCACCATCTAATACAACTGTCGAGAAACTGAGTTACCTTCGAAAATGTTTTCCACTTGATGTTGTTTTGTTATGTTGAATTCGTAGGATGTTCCATAAAAGTTCCGAAAAATATATTCGAATTTATTTCCCTTGGTCCCGACTCAACGAATAAATGAAGTTTGTTTTTATAGAAAAACTTTCGCGCTCGCGTTTCCATTCGGTCATGTCTGGAAATTATGTCATTTTTCTTGGTGAAAAACTTCAATTCCAGGCCAACTCGAGAATTCGTGATAATTGGCAGTATTAACTAGTTTGCGGAAGAATCATCACGAACGAAATTAGAATTCAACTTGTGAAGAGTGCAATTTTCAGAAAAATTTTTAATAACGAAAATTTACGTCCGGATGTTAACTTCCATTTAATATTAATTGAATTTACTTATTTCGTGTGAAGAAGTTTCTTACGTTGGTGGATTAAATCATTCGTCATAGAAATAATATCGTATCTTTCATACCGTACTTCATATAGTCTAAGATCCGGCTGCAAAATTAATACATGAAAAATGTAGATAGTCAAAAGCTAATTTTAAGTATTCTGATAGATTATGGAATTCATTTTTCATAAGGTGCCAATTAAAATTACCCGCCAATGTTATTAATTAATCCATTAATGATCAATTTTAGTTAAAATTTCGTTAATATCTTATGGAAACAAAACCTACACCACTTCTTAACAGTGTAATTGTAAAATGTGTAACGTCACAGTTGCAGCTGATTGCTTACCCGTAACCTCTTCGCAGCCAGGTGTAAACAGGTATGATTTTAATACAACTTTTCGTTCATGATGTATATTAATTTCGTTCGTGCCACGTTGAAGCTGATTTTTTTCTGTATTTAATGCTATATAGCTGCTTGTAAAGAAAAACCCGCAAATTGAAGTTTCCTGCCCTTAAAGATGCTAGGTACTGAAAATAAAGTGACAGAGAGTGAGTGCGTGACGTTACTTGTTAGACGAGGATGCTAAATGTCAGCTGTACTCGTTTTTCGAGCCATTGCGCATGCCTCAACAGATAGGGTTCTCAGTCAAGCAGCTGAGCTACGGCTTATGTTTATTGGAAATTCTAACCACATTGTTTTGGAGCTCGTGGATACTTATTGTTTTTGTCTTAAAAATATATTGTTTTTGTCTTATAAATATTGACATAATATTACTCTTGTTTATGCAAAGCTAAAATTTACAAAATGCCTAAGTGTTTTTGTGTACTAAATCCAACAATGTACTTCAATTTAGTAATGCATCGTTCAGAAAATGTTTTTCAATGTTGTTATTTCGCCGAAAAAAAAATATAAGTATCATGACATAATATTGACTGTGAATTCTACGGATTACTATGGTTATCATACTGAGTGTCTTAAAAAGTGACTGTTCTAAAGCAAAAAGATAAAGACGAGTTTGAAGAATTTTGCAAAACTCAAACTGTAAGTAAAAATTTTATTTAACTCATGTATTATCTAGAATAGTAGTGTATGAATATATATGATACTTCTGATACTGATATTCTCATAATATTATTAGGTAACACACACAAATTTCCTACTTTAAATATATGGTTAGCAAATAGTGCATCGAAAAAAGGACGTAAAGACGAAATTTGTATAAATTGTACAAAATTATGGAAACAATTAGGCCCTACATTGTGTAATGCGCTTCCGGCATTTCATGCATTTACGGGAAGTGATTTTACTGCTGCTTTCTTCAACAAAGGGAAAATTCGTCCCTTGAAAATATTCATAAAGCATGAAAAAATTCAAAAAATTTTTACATCACTAATTGACCCACTTGACATTTTTGATAAGGATAAAATTACAGCGGTTCAAGAATTTACGTGCCTTATGTACGGGATACCCGATTGTAAAAGTGTGAATGAGGCAAGATACTTTTTGTTTAATAAAATGTACGGCTCGAAACATAAAAAAAATGAGAAATTTATAAAAAATATCAAAGGTTTTGACTCTACTCATATTATGCCATGTTGGAAATCTCTACATCAAAAATGTTGAGGACTATTTATGTGAATTCTATGTGGTTGAGTGCTACTGATCCAGATTGCATCAAGTTTAGTGCAGAGAATAACGGCTGGTTAGTGTTGGATGGTTTTCTTAAGCCAACATGGTTTGAAGGAGATTCAACACCTGTAGAGGTAGAGAGTGTCATATTAGGTAATTCTCAGGACAGATCTGCTGACAACGAAGAAGACTCTGATATTAGTAGCGACGAAATTGATAGCAGCGATGAAAGTGACAGTAGCGAGGAATCTGATTTTTAATAAGTGACAGGAAACGAAATTTTATAATTTTTAATAATTTGGCTATTTTTCTATCTGACACTCCTATTTGTTTTGTATAAAACGTTCATTATTCTGTAACTTATTATTATAACTCAATAATTATCGTCCGTTAATTTACTGTAATTTATAAGTGACTGTATTGAAATTATTAATAAAGTCAACGTTTGCTCAAACACTACCAACATAATAACATTTTCTTTGTCATAATTAATCAATGTATTATTTTTGATAAGTATAGTCTTTCAATTTTATTTAAAAATAAATTAGATTTTTTACTTTAAAATCAAAGTTTTGTCATCATGTGTGGTTTTGAAAACAACTAAACTAAAATTCATGAAATCCAATTTTTACAAAGTACGTATCTAAGTTTGTTTTATTATTATTATTATTATTATTTTAATTTTATTATTATCGTTTGATATGTTAAAGTTTTTGGAGCATTTAAATAGAATCGTAGTTATTACTACTTAGACAGTTGGTTGAGAACCCTATCTGTTGAGGCATGCGCAATGGCTCGAAAAACGAGTACAGCTGACATTTAGCATCCTCGTCTAACAAGTAACGTCACGCACTCACTCTCTGTCACTTAATTTTCAGTACCTAGCATCTTTAAGGGCAGGAAACTTCAATTTGCGGGTTTTTCTTTACAAGCAGCTATATAGCATTAAATACAGAAAAAAATCAGCTTCAACGTGGCACGAACGAAATTAATATACATCATGAACGAAAAGTTGTATTAAAATCATACCTGTTTACACCTGGCTGCGAAGAGGTTACGGGTAAGCAATCAGCTGCAACTGTGACGTTACACATTTTACAATTACACTGTTAAGAAGTGGTGTAGGTTTTATTTCCATAAGATATTAACGAAATTTTTAACTAAAAATTGATCATTAATGGATTAATTAATAACATTGGCGGGTAATTTTTAATTGGCACCTTATGAAAAATGAATTCCCCAATCTATCAGAATACTTAAAAATTAGCTTTTGACTATCTACATTTTTCATGTATTAATTTTGCAGCCGGATCTCATACTAATAGAAATATGTAATTCAATGATTTTAACGGATCTGAACGCTCATAGGAGGTTTGTGAATGATGCAAGGAGACTGGAACGCTGCTTCCGATCCGGCAACGCTTGACACGAGAAGGTTCGAGCAGCGTCAGGTGCACAAATAACATGCTTCCAGTATGAGTAGTTCGAACTCATACTGAAGGCGTATTATTTGTGCACCTGACGCTGCTCGAACCTTCTCGTGTCAAGCGTTCGAGTCTACAGTCATTTGTTTGTCTGTAGCGTTTGTTTTTGTAAAACGGTTTTCTCTATCAAGTTTCACTTCAAACTTTGAAACAATGCAACAGACACATTTGAAAAATTTCGACAGCCATTTGTTTGGCTAAGGGTCGAGATTTTTCGGTGAAACAAGGCATTTTTAGAAGGGAGAAAATCGATTGAAGATGAACCATGAAGTAGAAGGGCTTCAAGTGCAAACAAAGATGAAAATGTCCACGAAAAATAGTCACAGAACATTTGAATTCGAAACCAACTTCCTTTCATCATATCTCAACCAATTAATAGGAAGTAAGGAAAATTTCTGCAAAATGGTTCCGAAAAACCTTTCCAAGGTACAAAACAAAATGAGTCTTGAGTTTTTAGCATTGAATGAAACTGTACCTCGTTTTCTCGAATGCGCCATTACTAATGGTTATCCACAATATCCCACAAAGATTTTAATCTGTGAGGAATCACGTATCATGAACAATGGAATGTTTAATAGGCAAAATATCAGGTACCTGTCGCAACAAAATGAGCACAGATATCAACAAGGAAACTTCCAAGAACGTTTTGTGTTCTATGTCTGGATGAGGATGATGGGAAGATATTTAATAGTTCCTGTAATTCTTGAAGGTTCATTGACAGGGGAGAGATATTTTGAATTTTTAAGGACCCAAATACAAGATGAATTGGAGAAGCTCCTCGACAATTTCTTTTGTTGATGTGGTTGGATTAATATCAACAAATGTCAATACTTCTATTTCGGTATCTTTGTTGAAATCTTCTTCTCCAGCAGGTTGCACCTCACGAAATTTTCGTCTAACTTTAGCAAAATATGTTCCATTCGGATGAAGTCTTTTCGGATAGCGCTCTGTATATAATTGTTCAGCTTGAACGCTATTTTGCCTGCACTCTCCATGAATAAGGAGCATATCGACTTTTCACTTTGCCTGTGTTGATTCATACTCAAAATATATATCGATAATTAACAACAATGGAATTTTGATTTGTCACACTAATATTTTTATGATAACAGAATATTATAAATATAAACAAACATTTTGAAAACCAACGTAGTTATTCTTATTAGCGAAAGGGGAACCTCTGCAAAAATTGCCCCGATATTTTCTACTAGAACTCCGGAACCGTTAATAATAGAGTGACGTAAGTGATATAAAAATACTGCTTTTGTAATACTGGGTATCCAGATATGGTTGTCTCAGAAGAAAACCTACTTTTTGAGGAAGAAGTGAAATTTAAAACTTTATACCTCGTAAAAAATGAGCAATTAAATTTTTAGATATATTCTTGTATTTCCGCGATATGAGATGTTGAGCTGAACCAATTGTCACTGTTCATGTCCTTGTAGAACGAGAAATGAAAATTGCAAAAAGAATGATTGTGTTTTGAATTTCTTTCAGAACTATATTAAAAGGTCGTAGGATGAGATGAACAATCAAAATGAGCAAAAAAAGGGTGTCCCATTTCAAAATCGAGAGTTGGTATCGTTTCCGGCATAACCGGAAACGAAACGTCACATGTATGAATTTGAAATGTTGTCTACTATCCGATTCGCACATTTCATCAAAATATTGCAAATAGAAAAAAGTTACAGGGGTAGCCCTAGTTTCAGTCACATCTGGTATATGTTGTAGGTGAGATTATTGTTGAATTCAGTCAGAGTTATGTAACAGAAATTTATTGAGTTATCTCCTGCAATTTCAGCAGTGAACGTTAGTTTATTATGCATTTTATTTGAAGAATGTGAAAACTGGTCTATTCGTTTGAACCTTGAAAATCCACAAGAATATCATCAATCAACGAATCTGTTTCAAAAATAATTTTTTTGTGATTACTCATTATTCATTATATACTTTTCAAGATTGTTCATGAAAATATCTGTTTATAAGGGCCCTCCCTAATAACATCGTCAATTATCTTTGCAAATTTAATTTAATTGTTTATTATTCATTATTTTTTATATAATAAACGGAAACCCCATTTTAGACTAAGTTGAAACATAAATTTATGTGATCATTAATTTCTGACAAGTAGTAATCTGATATGGGTCTTGAAACAAGGAAACGAAATACTGAATTCAAGACCTACACCAAGATCGTTGACTAAAGACACCGTGCTACTAAGATATGTATTCGTGCCATAATTGTGTCTGCAAAGTTTTGAACGGAATAAATGAGTGTGTCAAGAGACTCTTAAGGGTAGATTGAAATCAATCAGGTCCAATAGATTCGGGCAACACACCAAACCATTCTTTTCTTGAGAAAGAAACATAAATCGAAAATTTTTCTTCTCATTTGAAGAGGATTTAGGTCATATGTAATATGTAATACGCAGCATATCGAGGTCAACATTCTGACGATGGCACATGAATTATAGATATCTCAAAAATTTTCGATGAACCTTCTCTAAATAATCTATATTACAAGAATGAAAAGGAGTTCATATGCAGGTTCCATATTCTAAGTTAGATCTTACTAACGAACAGTACAACAGTTTATCAGCAGAAAATCTCACTGAATGTCGAACAATCAATCCCTGTACCCGGTAAGCCTTAGATGTTATTGTTCTCATATGCTCTTTAAAATTCAATTGAACATCAAGTGTTATGCCCAAATCTCGGATACAGTGTACACGCGACGGCTTCACATCCAGAAAGTAACTATGCATAACTGCCGAATTGGAACGATAGAAAGTAATAGCTTGACACTTGTCAAAGTTCAGATACAGTGAATTGACATGAGTCCAACACAGCAAAGAGTCAATATGGCGTTGTAAGTCATGTACATTATTAACATCTCTGATAACACGATGTAATTTAATACCATCCGCGAATTACAAAAATCCTGAAATAAAGGCATGCTTGATGTCATTAATAAACAAATTAAACAACAAAGAGCCAAGGTGGGAGCCCTGAAGTACACCAGAAGTAACAGAAATAGCTTTAGAGCGAAAATGTTTGTATTTTACAATCCGCGACCGATTACATAAGAAAAAACGAAACCATGAAAGTACACCAGAAGAAACAGAAATAGCTTTAGAGCGAAGATGTTTGTATTTTACATAAGAAAAAACGAAACCATGAAAGAAGGGATCCAGATATACCACGGGCGCCCATGTTGGCTATTAGCAAGTTGTGATTAACCCTGACGAAAGCCTTTGAAAAATCAGTGTATATGGCATCAAATTGAAAACCTGCTTCAGAACAATCAAAAATGTCATAAATATATAATACCAAATTAGATGTTGTAGAATGACCCTTCGAAAAATCCATGTTGTTCATCATTGACTACAGAGCAGAATTTCCAGAATAAATAGCTACATAGTGAACTATCTAGCATCTTAGAAATGACACAGTGAATTGAAATTCTTCTGTCATTTTCAATAAGAGATTTCTGAACAGATTTAAAAATGAGAACAATAAAACTTTATTTCCAATAATCTGGAAATCTCCTCAATTTTAGGAACAAACTAAATATTGAACTAATAGGGCCAGACAGGGTACTCACACACTTTTTAAGGACATAATTGGGTATGCCATCTGTACCAGCACTCAGCTTGGACTTCATGCTCGAAATAAATTCAAAAACTTCAGACGGAGAAAACTGACATGAGTCAATGTTTACAACCTAATCATAATTTATTTCTGGTGGTACAATATTTTCCGTACTGTATACAGTTGAGAAAAATCAGCAAAGAGATTCATTATTTCACCTCCATCGAAGCTACTCGAATAGTTAAATTCCATATGATTGGGAATATCATAATTATTTAATGTCGTCTTGATATGCATCCAAAAACTCTGCGGGTCCGAATGGATATTTCTTTCAACTCTACGCATATAAGTATTGTACAGAGTGTTCGACAGTAGCTGACAATCCAAACGAAACTCACTAAATACATTATAATCTGTATGATCCAAGGAGGGTATTTGATAGGATTGACAGCCTTAGTCGGTACAAACAGTTGAAGACCTGTATATATATATAGCCGAAAAATTTTGAGAAACAATAATCTATATCATCATGATGAAACGACCAATCACAGGTAGAAAAGAAGTCGTTAAGAGCTACATAATTACCACGATTGAAATCAGAACGTCGTTTACCAAAATCCAATAAAGTGGCACGATAACGTTCGGTTGTAATCAGTCAGTGGCATGCGAAACAGTAACACTAGAGTCATTTGTGAAAACCAAGTCCAAAAACGCGCCATGACTATTTGGAATATTACAAACTTAAAAAGATTTGCAACCTCGGCCGAATCACTGAAAACTGATGCGCAACTACCAGTAATAAAAAACAAGTGCAGTGTTTTAAGGAATTTTACCTAATAATTGCGATTCGTAACGCGTTTCACTACACCGTAGCTTCTTCAGACGAATGAATGAAGAAGCTACGGTTTAGTGAAACGCGTTACGAATCGCAATTATTAAGTGAAAGATTTCAGTTTTTTTTTATAAAAAACTAAAAATGCAGCAGATGTGACGCTGTTTTATAATCATTTCATGTATTCGGTGTTTAAAATCAGTTAGTTGGCACTTTGTTTCTGTAGTAAGCAAAAATAAAAGATTCAAGTTTTGTGATTCGACCATAGAAAGACGATATTTGACTAGAGAAGAGATGTTACGAGCCGTTGGCATGCTCCAAGCTGGGAGCTCACAACGGGAAGTATCCAGGGTTCTGGAGAGTAGCCCAAGTGTCATAAACCGTTTATGGTCGCGTTTCAAGGAAACAAGTAGCGTTGAAGTACGCCATACAGGTCGTTTCAGGAGTACTACAGTCGCCCAAGACCGACTTTTGGTTTTACAAGCCAGAAGAGATCGTACTACCACAGCATCTCAATAAGATCAAGAGCTACCACGAGTTCATAATGTACAAATTTCCGACCAAACTGTGAGAAATCGACTGCACGACGATCAACTCCACTCCAGACGTCCTTTAAGAGTTCCACAACTGACCCATGGAAATCGCGCTGCTCGTTTAGCTTGGTGCGAAGAACACGTAAACTGGGATCAACCTGGAAAGCAAAACCGTCTCCAGCATGCTCGAGAAGTTGTTAGACAGGGAAGCGGATCAGTGATGTTTTGGGGAGGTATAAGCCTTGGTGGAAGAACTGACCTCGTTTTCATACAGAAGAACCTCACGAGAAATTCTTATGCAAACGAGATAGTTTTACCTATAGTGGTACCGTATCTCCAAACAATGGGTCAAAATCCACTCTTCCAACAAGATAATGCCCTTCTTTATCGTGCAAGAGTTGTCTTGAACGTTCTTGAAGAGAATGATATCGATCTTCTACCGTGGCCATCCTGCTCCCCAGATCTGAATCCCATCCAGCATGTGTGGGACACCCTAAAAAGAAATCTCTTGCGTCAAAACGTCTTCCATCATGAACAGGAGCTTCAATTAGCAATTCAGGGGGCTTGGAATGACTTAGGCCAAAATGTAATAGACAATTTAATATCGAACATGCCGCGACGATGCCAAAGTGTCATTAATAACAGAGGTGGACCTTCTGGATACTGAAAAATATAAGTGCTTCCATATCGTTTCGAAAATATCAGTTCAGGATTTTTTTGTGTCTTACCAAATTTCGTCATTTTCAAATTTAAATTTTTTTATAATAGGTGCTTTGGAAAAGTCACATATTATTTCGTTTTCTTGAGAATACATTATATACAATACATCCTAACAAAAACTGAAAGATTTTTATAAATTCGAATCATCAAATTCATATTTTAAAGATATTGGTAAGTGTTCCCCAGACTTTTTTCAGGTATTATGCCATGAATAGGGAGCAAACATAAATAAGCAGTGCAGAAGACAGTACACGAACGAAAAGAGACACTGGACCTAATCAATATAGTACGTAAGTGAAATGTGCGAAAATGGCTAGAGAGTATTGTGCAGTCAGATCCAGATCTGACACTATAAATAAAGATATTTTATTACTTTTTCTCCATGAGATTCGTAATCCTAAAAATAGAATTTTCATGGAACGCCTACTTCGCAAAATGGGTGAATAACCAAATTTCCCAAAGTTTGTTTACTGTCCTTATATAAAGGCGTCAAAACTGCGACATAGACTCAAGGCATCTTTGATGTATATCATAAAAGTAACCGAAAACGATTGACTGTTTCCCCCCACAGAAATCACGTCGATAATCATAAAACTCGTCCGTTTGCGGGATATTCTAGCCACATTTTTCAACCAGCAAGCTGCTAAATCAATTCAATGGCCAGTCATTTCGGTGAAGGGCTTAAAATCGTTGCTTGTAAGCGAAGTTCCACTGGTGTCCCACGGGCTACCCGCGATTTATTGCGAATGACCGGTGTGTCCGACCTGCCAACGCATGACGTCATCACCGCGGGGGATTGCGCGTAACAAGGTGGTTACGGGCAGTTTTCCCTTTTCTACAGTAACGTAATAGGAAAGTTAAACGGGATAGTTCTGTTAAAATTAAGACCTCGTGAAACAGTAAGATGAATAAAGTGAATTTATTTGCATGTTCACACATAGAGATGTTAACATTTGTGACAATTGGTTTAATATTTATCACTTTAGAGATTACAAAAGAGCAGACATACATCTATGAATGGCACCCTCTATCAATCACGCTTTCACCATTTTTTTAAAGCTTCCAAATGGTTTGTATATGATCTGGTCGGGTATTCTGTTCAAGAATTCACCCAAACTTATATATTTGGACCCGTTATGACAGTGCCAGTCTGAAAATTCAGGCCTGTTCTAAATTCTACCCTCGAGGGATAATTACGACGGTGACTGCCATTGGCGTGTTCTTATGAGCGTAGACCAGTGCCTGAAAAATATAGAGACTGGTGATGATTGAGATATTAAATTAACGAAATACTGGCCTAGAGCTTTCTTCTTAACCCAGACTAGACATAGTTCTGACCGCTTTTTTCTGAATGGTGAAAATCTGATGCCGAGATGAACATTTACTCAACAGCGACTGAACTAGGAGGAATAAACAATCCTCAGTACTGTTCACAAGAAGTGATTCGTCTGTAACATGATCAGAAACACATCAATGGACTCTCTCAGAGAGAGCTACATGGAAATCCCACTGGTGATAAGAGTTCACAGTCAATCTCAAAAATCTGAGGGCACCCACAAGCTCCTATTTATAAACCAAAAGCAGCCCATAGTATTTTCTGCATCAACCACAAGTTCATTCAACGTGAACCAGTCTAAATCCCTCGTTCTGGTAATGACTCTCTTTCTAAGCACACCATCTAAGTTTGGGAAAGCCACTGATATTAAAGTATCACCTGCAAACTCGGAAAATCGTTCGCATAAATTAGAACAACATTGGTCTGATATTGGTGTCCTGCGGGACACCAAGGGATATCAAACCGTGAGAGTACAACCAAGGCTAGAACAAACGTACTCTTGATCTAACACAACAGTTTCGAGGTTTAAGAACAATGGAAATATCAATTATCTCCTCAAAATACATGAAGGTCCGATCAGCAAAGCCAAGAATGGCATTGAATGCACTCCTTTCCCTTTTGAAATGAAATCAAAGAACTAAAGGTATTTTTTGCGTGCGAAAACAGTTCTTCTAGAATAGACCAACTTATTTCCACACCAATAAACATCAATTATACCATGTTTCATATATTGCAGTTGAGTTGTAAAGACAAGATAGGTAGAGCTCGAACAGTTGCATATTTGAAATTATCTTAGAATAAACAGGGTGTTATGTTTCAGTCAGAGATTTATATTAAAGTTACGTTTTTTGAATAGAATAGAAATTTTTATACCTACATTTAACGATTTATGAATTTTTCGCCGAGGTTAGATTCACTTCATTTTCAAACTCTTATTTTTTTCCCCACGGTTGGAAGATGTCCACCGAAACACCAAAACCATCTTGAAGAACAGACATATATATTGCATGGTTTGTATATTCTCAACGGTTCTTGAATTGGAAATGATTTTTCGTTCATTTGGGGATTTAATAATGAAAAATGGGCCGTGGAGTCAACTCTTATTGAAAGATTCATCAATAAGTGCTTATACTCAAACATACTTTTCAAGTCGATGAATATAGTTTCTCTGAACATTACTCAGAACTGCATAGATTATTCTACGTATTGCTCCATGAATCCTTTGTATTATTGTCAGTTGTAGTAGGAACAGTTTTGTAAACTTTCTATTACAGCACCCTTCACAGCAAAAAAAGGAATTGATGTGAAATCTGGAAATCTGGGAGGACAATGTTAAGAAACGTCTGTCCTGGCTTATCGCATTGATATCTTGTAGAATTTTCTGGGAATTATGTAGAGGAGCACCATTTAAGTGAAATCACATTTTATTCCAAACTCTTTTTGGAAAAAGTCGTCAAGAATCTTGGCCATTCAATAGAATCAATCTTGATAATTTTTAAGAATTTCTCGCTAAACATATATCGACCATTGTAATTGCTTGGAAATGTTTATTCTGTTACTGCGCTGATTTTCGTTACTGTGAAAATGAAAATTCTGTCTATTCCCAAATTCTTTTCCTTTTTTTTAATGCATTCATCAGTGAATAAACAAAATCGTATTCTTCCTTCCATATCCTGCTTCACTAGTCCTCAGTGAAATTGAATGTAGTATAGATGACATTTATGCACTTTCAATGTCTTAGGTACTGAAAATTTCTCATTTGTAATTCTGTAGTATCTTCCATACTTATTTTTTCCCACAGCCAGGCAAATTCGCAGTTGATTTTCTACATTTGAGGCCGTTTTTGTTCAAAACTAACGCTTCTTGTCTGCTCACAAGGTCACTTCAAACTCTTGAAAGATTCTGCTCGGGAATGTCTCCTTCTGGATGTATGCATGCACCATATTCACAATTCATGTTTTAAGAAAAAAAAATGAGAATTACTTGAAGGTACTCTTATCACATATGGTAAACATCAATTGGTAAAGTAATGACTGCAATCGTTTTGATAGATCAATCAAGTTTTACCAAGAAATAGATTAAGTGTTGCATTTCATGTACTTGATCAATCATTTCTAAGATGAATGACCCCCGTTCAATTTAAAACTTGGTAGATGGAGAAACTATTGAATAGCCAGGAAATAATGGGGTTTCTGAGGAAATATTTTCAAGAATTATTAGGAGCATTATGATGTAATAGACCTCAGGTTTTGAAGTAGTCATATCGACTGGATTGTTTTCTGAATTTCTATGAAAAAAGAAAGAACTGAATACTGTGGGTTATGGGGAAATTGTACATCATACTTAGAAAACCTTCAGATTCCCATAAGACCACTACCATATGATTTGGTATATGGTCTTTCAGACTTGATATAACGTTTAATCACTCATCCGTTGCCAGGTTTATACAGTAGGTGTCATTTGAGATAAGGAAAATAATGTGAATTGAATGTAACCACAAATTTTGACAATCTAATCTGAGTTTGATATTAATCTCGGAAACGGAACATCTGGTATATTTGGAAAGTACTTTGAAGATCTACCCATGTTCCCTTCACACTTTTTAATACAATGTACAGTTTCAGAGCAATTGAACAAACACACTACATTGACACATGGTATATGGACATAGATATATATTATATGAGGATGGTCTTGAAGTTTCCGAATTCCATGTGAAGATTGCAGCACTCGTGAATCGAAGATAATGAATTTTCATTGTTCAGAAGTTGACATCTACTTACCACAGTTTAATTCTGTGTAGGGTGGCTCTGGACTATCATTTACCCGAGTGATATATTAGGCAGCTCAATGGCCGTAAGAGTTTGAGAAACCACCAACGTTAAGGACCTCAAAAACTGCCACATCGGACGTTTACATCGCCAAAGTTCATCAAATTCTGCTAGATGAATGCCGAATTGAAGTGAAAGATAGCAGAGGTTATAACCATATCAAAAGATTGTGTTTGTCTTATACTCATTCAACATATATATATATATATATATATATATATATATATATATATATATATATATATATATATATATATATATATATATATATATATATATATATATATATCCGAGTCTGGTGCCAGAAACAAAAAGATAGTCCAAACAGAGAACTGCTAAGGAAGAACTGGTTCCAAAAATAGCAAAAACTGAAAAAGCGGTGGCGGCTGAATTTTGAGATAGTTATAGACTTATTTCAAACGCCCAAGCGACTTGATTTTGTTCTCTGTGGACAGAATTTTCATCAAATGAAGAGGCAATGACCTTCTTGAACCACTATTTTGTAGAGAAAAACGCCAAATAATACATGGAAAGGTTACAGAGATAGGAACATCGTTGAGAAAATTGTGTAGAAATACTAGGAAAGAATGTTGAAAAAAATATTCAGAAAAATGTCTTTTATTCTTGTTAGGTTGGAAAATTGTATACCCCCCTCGTATATATAAACTTTTCGACGAATAGTGGTGGTCATGATTGCCGTAGAAGTTTCACTATGGGGACGCCGTTGATAGGTATCATTTCTTACAATATCTACGTAAAATTGACTGTTAGCCATGAAGAAACAACCTTTTGGGGGCTTCTATGAAGGCATAAGATCTCTTAAAACTTCGCTCCTTTCCATTCAGTTAACGCCTGATTCCATCCCTGATAGGAATTCTGCGAGATTTCAGGTGCAATGCGACTTCAAACAGACGGATGATATTTACACACACAGCCCCATCACCTCGTTTATTACAGATTGGCCTCTGTCGAGACCGGTGCACATAATCTTGACAGATGAAGATATATGGAATTACAAGATGTCAGAAGGTATGCCACTATGTGTTACTAAGCTTGGAATATGTTGCAGCGCTGTCAAATTGTTTCAGAAATTGGCCTGCTACTGGAGAATGAAATTATTCTATTTGTGAATTTGACGTGAACATCTCTACTCGAAATGAGAACAAAATCTTCTGTTGATTGATTAATATGAATTATTTGGACTTCTTCGTAAGGGATTGGATGAATTCTTGAACAATTGATGTTCTAGTTTTGTAACCATTTTCTCACAATTATTGAACATTTAGGGATACTGGATTACTAAATCGTATACAATGTTGATGTCATATTTTCGAGAGATTTGTGGAAAATTAGGAGGTATACAGGCTGTTACTAAATGTTATGTACTAACACTAACACGGTGTGTCGATTATTTGGTTAATTTGATGACTGAATTGTTGAATAAATTTTAGTTATTTCGCAAACGCTTCGTCGTGATTATGCAGTGTTGAAATTTCGAAATTTTTTCAGTTTTTCTTCTACAACTTGTGTAATTCTTGAACTATTTACCCAAGTATTGGAAGACTGTTGCATAATACGAGTTGCATGAATTCATATGTCAAACTGTCAACAGAATGGAGTGATTTTTCAAGGGGCGCAACTTTCTCCCTCTGAAATTCGTACAAAGTAAGTTCTAAATAAAATTAGTTTTACTATAGTTTTTCCATATAGCCGACCCTCATCGAGAGAAAAAATTGAAAATGTTTGCCTGCAATAAGGTAAAAGAAACTAGGTCTTTTGAAAAGATCTCTGGTAGCCTATGACGTAATTTCGTTATGTTATTATTTTATTTTATTTTTTTCCGCAAATTTTTCTTTAAATTGAACAAGATCCAAGAAGAAATAATATATGGGCGATGTCAACCCAAATTATTGGGTCCATAATGATTCTAAAACATCTATAGAATATAATCGGCATCACTTGGAAGACTGAACCTGGCCATCGGGGTTCTCTCGGTCAAACAGAGGGAATTGTTTTTTTGCGTTTGAATATTGAAGGGTTTTTTTGCTATTATACTTCAAAAATTGCAAGCCAGAACAAGGAAGTGTTTATGTTTCAGGAGACTCACACTGTGACGGAAGGAAATTTCCGTGAAAGAGGAAATATCGCAGGTTATGTACTTTTTGATTATCTCTTCAGTCCTTTTCATGGCCTAGCTTTCTATGTGAAATCTTTTCTTAGATTTGTTTGGACATATAAGAGATAAGATTGTTGAAATATTTTTCTGCTGGTTTTCGGTTTCTATTGTTACAGTTTCCTATCCCAAACCTTCCTTTCACCGTTGTCTTCATCTGAAAATCATGGAGTGCAAGAGAGAAGGAAGCAGCTAAGCAGAAAAATCTTTGGTACTCTGTATGTACAAACGATACTAACACAACATAAACACACAAGCCATTACTAGTTCAATAGCAACAGGGAAACGAGTTCACTCCTCAGGTTTTTTCACTCGTTTATTGAATCATTTGCAAGATAGTATGGTTCCCCTGTTATGTTTCCTGAGCTCACAATTGTGTTTTTCCTGACCAAAATTATAGATAAGAGCATTTATTGTAATTCGTATTATTCCATTTATTCGTATTATTCCATTTATATTTCATTCAATCTTGGTGTACATTACTGGGTAAAATATTGTATATTTTTATTCAACATGTACAATTTTGTTGGTTTTTATGTAAATTTTGGGGAAAAATGGATATACACGAGAGATATCCTTTTTGTATCGCATTCTGGGTTATGAAAGACAATATTAATCAACAACAAAAATTCAGTACTCAAAATGAGCTTCTATAATTTTTCAATACAAATATAAGATTTAAGTTTCATAGACACCATCAAAAGACTTATCAGCATCATGGAAATCATTTGATGGAATATTGACGTCATCGAGGAGGGCTTTCTGTCATAGAGGTCACCATTACTCAACTGTGACTAATAAAAATGAACCTCTATGATTCGTTCATATAAACCAAAAGTTCGAATTCCATATCTGTTTTGTTTGAGCCAGAACAAGTTGTCAAAGTTGACAAGTTAGTAGGAAGTTGAATGAAACCTTGGGCAAAAATTTTCTACCATTTTCAAAGTTAATCAACTCAACCAAAATGTCTCAGCGAGTTGGATTCTATTATCGGCATTGAAGCACCACATCAGTTAACAATTTTCCGTAGGTAAGTTAGTAGGTTTAACAATGCAGAAACACAAATCTTACAGTGTATGCACAAGTCAAGGTAAAAATCATAAAGAGAATATCAAGACACATTGAAAAGAGAAACACTCATATCTAAAAACTGTTTGGCATCATATATTACACTACTCATTGAAATTTTCTTGAAGATATTTTTGAATTTAACATCGGACAAAGAACGAAACATCAAAAGCAACTTGGTATAAGTATCAGAACCAGAAGGGCTATGATAAGAAATACGAAACGTGTGAATGGACAGAGCACACAAGATCATGAGGAATACAAAGAAGCTAAGAGAAACCTAACTTCGCTAATATACAGAGCAAAAGCGGAAAGCTGGAAGAGACTAGCGAAGAAGTGCAACAAGACCCCTATAGACTAGGATACAAAATAGTGACAAGGAAATTAGTAACAGGGAGGAAAATATACCGCGAGTTAGTGAAAGCAGCGGTGGCCGAATTATTGCCGTGCCACCCCGATTTTGAAAGAGGAAGCCAGTAGTATAAAAAACCACATTCCTTTATCATTGGAGAACTGCAAACGGCAGCAAAAAAGCTTGACAGAGTTAAAGCGGTAGGCGCAGACGGCATTCCAGCCGAAATAATCAAGCATACATCACAGTATGCACCAAATATCTTGCTGGGAATTCTGAACGACGCTCTCATGACGGAAGTTTTTCCACAAGAAAGGAAAGTAGGTAGACTGGTCCCCATACTGAAGAAAGGCATGGAAACTACAGATCCGAGGGGATACAGACCCCTGTGTGTCCTGAACAGTCTAGCTAAATTTCATGAGCAGCTCCTTATTACTAGACTAAACGATGAGTTAGAAAACAAAGCACCCCTCTCGGATAACCAATATGGCTTTCGTATAGGAAGGTCCACTGTAGATGCCACACAGAGGATTGTCTAAATAGCCGAAGAGGAGAAAAAAAGACTATAAGAACAAGAAAGCTCTGCGCACTTCACACACTAGATATTCACAATGCTTTCAACAGCGTGGGGTAGAGACACATTGTGGAGGAACTCAAAAGAAGAGAAATATCCCCATACCTCAGAGCTACACTAAACGATTACTTCAGGAAAAGAAGCGTTACCTATGATGGAACTACTTTCGAAATAACAAGTGGAGTGATGGGGCTGTTGCTGTGGAACTTGCTGTTCGACGAGGTACTCAAACTTGATCTACCAAAAGGTGTCGAAATTGTAGCCTATGCCGACGACCTGTCAAAAGTGGCCAAGTCTCGACCAAGCGAATACTCAAAAGCAGCTGTAGATGAAACGGTACTCAGAGTTTTCTACTATTTGAACTCTAGAGAACTCAAACTGTCGGAGATGGAATCAATCCGAGGCAATCATGCTGTCAGGAAGGAAAAACATGAAGATATAGAGTTCAAGGTAGGAAATAGTAAACTCAAACTTACCAAAACCCTGAAGTTCCTCGGCTTTACCTTGGACCCACACCTCAACTTTGGGACACACATAATGGAGGCAGCTGGAAAAGCAATAAAGAAAGCAGAACAACTGAAACGCTCACTCCCCAGGACAGGAGGCGCAGGAGAAAAGAGAAGTGGAATACTGGCTGAAGTGGTGCATTCGATCATGCTATGAGGGTCCCCCGTCTGAAAACATGGTACTAGAATAAAAAAATATTTAGGAAACATGGTGAAAGCCAAAAGGAGGATGGCACTTATTGTCTGTAGGACCTATAAGACAGCTTCTACTGAGGCGACAAACATAGTGGCGAGAATCCCTCCTATACAACTTCTAATGAAAGAAAGGGCGAGTTACCCCTTTCACAGGGAAAATATACTTAGCGCCAATCTTCTGTTTGGGTGTTCCAAGGCGATAAAAAACCAACAGAAGTGGCTCAGGATTCTTCGAAAGGATGATCTCAATGTTTATTTCACAAACAAGTTGTGTGGCAACAACTCCTTCACAAGATCAAAGAACAGTTAGAGCCGATAAGTACACAACCATCTGACTACCTAAAATCGTTAGTGAGCTTCCAAATACCAACCCCGAACGGCAAATCATCCTTCACCAAAACAATGCAAATTCGTACTCAGCCCGAAAAACAATTGAATATTTAATGCAAAAACATCGAATTGTTAAATCATCGTACGTACAGTCGGGATCCAAGTTCTATTTGTTTACCGAAATCAAAAACGCACTGCGTGGTCAAAGATTTTGTCTTCAGAAGAAGCTGTTGATGCCTTCGAAATGTCCACTTTGAACGATTGGAATAACTGTTTTCAGAATTGGTTCGAACGAATTCCGAAGTCTATTAATCATCTCGGAGAATCATTCGAAGATCAAAAGTATTTGAAAGCTGTCAATTGTTCGATTCTAGCACTACATTCAAAACTTAAAACACATCCCTCGTATGTGCATTAATACCACACTTTTACATGCACATTTGTCTAATAATAGTGACGAAGATCAATAGTAATCAATAAATCAGAATGAAAATTCATTTTTGCAATTTATGGCATTTTAGTTTACCTGTGTATTAATCTAACTCTTAATTTTTACCTGACTTATCTATTAGTCCGTGTATTTTATCAAAATACTATGACTGTTAATATTTCCCATGTACGAGAATCGAAAAATACCTTTTTTCCCGAATAATCATGTTACACATTCATAAATGAACAATTCCGATTCATTCATTCCAATTTGGATATGAGTTCGGTGCATTCATAAAGGAAACTCGTTATTCGAATTTGTTGATAAATGTCACAATGTGTGCAAACATATTGCAAACTAATTAATTTTCCTGTAAGGCTTTTATTCTCTTCATATTCAGTAAATCTCTGATATGGAAAGGTTGATTCCAATTGCATGGTCTGGGGTCTGTATAGTCCTAACGAAAGAGGATTTGGAAGTATTGGGAATTGTGAGGAAATATGTATTTATAGCTCAAGCGGTAGGTTACGATCAATATCTTCCGTTTTCAGCTATTTCTTCACAGAAATTGGTTTATTTCATCGTCCACTATAACATCAACAGTTAGTTGATCTCAAGTAAGAGCACTTCATCATCTTTTTTCATTTGTCACCGCACATTTTCTCTCAGCTAAAAGGTTTGCTATACAGGCTGCGCCCCAAGTTCTATGCTAAACTTTGAGAGGTGGTTTCTGAAGAAATACTTTGATTAGTGAAAACGACATGGATCAATTCTTTTGAAATTTGGAGATATTCAGTGGTGTTACCACAGATGGAATAAAATACATATCTTTTTGTACAGAAAGTGACATTTGTAACCACTGTGAAAGGAATCTCTTCAATAATGATTCACTTTTGAGGGTTATATTTCAGAATATCTTTCTTTCTTTTCATTCTTAACTCTTGGGAAGAAGCAATGTCTGTCATAGCATAAGTCTGATCACTAGAGGAATTTATTGCTTCTCGAAGAGAGCCAAATTGCAAGTTATTGGAAAGATGTTGGATGAAAGTGAGTTCCACAGCACACTAGCCCTGTTAATAAAAGAATTTTTGTAGATAGAGGCCAACCTTGTTGGACCGTCTGCTGATGAGAGTTTTTCGCGATCCTGATTCCCATTCTTAACTGGATTCTTTTCAGAATCAAGCCTTACCTTTCATTAGAGCATTTCCCATGGAATCAACTGCACGAAAGAGGAAGATCAGCAACCTGCCGCCTTTGAGGGAGAGGCTGGAGATTACGCGCGATCTTCAGGAGGCTGATGAGGTACACTGCTCTGTTATGGTCACTTTACAATGGATGTAATGAATTTTTAGATGGAGAGCCCCACACATGAAAACAGATTTTAGCAGAAGAAGATTTGACAATGACAGACACATGTCATGCCAGCGAATTTCGATGTTGACTTTGACGCCGCATGTGTGCATGTTCTCTTCTGAGACAATTCCATGTACTTGCATATATACAGGAGGTTCTTCTGCTGTGACTTTTCTGGATAACGTTGGTAATTACATCTTGTTCACGTTGAAATTGACCAAGTTCTATCGAGTCTACTCCAAGTCTAAATACAGTGACATGCTTTTTTAGTATCTTTGTCGGTGTGATTCTTCAGCGGTTATAGGACGCTAATTAGAAAATAAGGACATCAGAATACGGTTGTTTGCAAACTCAAATATTCTATTATCGGTGAAGTGGACCAGATCATGAATCTGCAACAGAAGAAGAGTTGGCGAGCGTATGGAGCCTTGATGTACTCCTGCATTAACCTGAACACATCCACTTGTTACACCATCAACTACTAGTCGAACCGATTAACTGCAGAGAAGAAAGCTACTAATCGGACAACAATTTGTATGCGATCAGTTCGTTAAGCGAAGCTTCGTGCCAAACCCTGTTGAAGGCTTTTGGGATATCAAGAGCAATGTCTCTTGGATTGTTGATATCCACAAATGCTTAACTTGTGCATGGAGGTCACCAGCAGTTCTAAGGAAACTGTCTAACTCGAGATATTTTAAAAGCTCATCGTTTATCACTCTTTTCATGTTTTTCGAAATATTGGGCGATACTGCGATTGAAATTTAATTTTGAGGTAGGCATATCTTCACATTCTTTGGAGTCGGTTGAACTTGCACAACTTTTCAACACTTCGGCAACGTGTGGATTTCATACGAAATCTAAAGCACATGACTAAGAAGAGATGCTTTCTCTGGAGCACATTTAGTTAGTGCTATCCCATCAAGACCCACTGTTTTCTTGAAGTTCGATCGTTGAAGAGTTCCAAGAATCTTTTGCTATTTCTTTCATTGAAGCAGGTTTTCAATTTATCAGTTTATGAGTTGCAAATGGTTCCGAAACACACATATTCAGCTTTGATTTCATCAGTTAGATTCTTTCCAGTTGTTGAGAGCTCTATATTTGATTGTTACTCTTTTGACTGTTTTCAGTGAACCGCGGCGTTTGTGTGGATGTTTTTTACGTGGAGTTTGGACTGGAGAGCCTATTCCTGCAGAGAGAACTTTAGTGACGGACTTAGTGGAGACATACTCGTAGATATCAGGATCTGAAAAACAGATGTTATAAAATGGAAAGGACGAGAAGAACTCGCTTGGCTCCTCTCAGATGATCGGTTGTGAGACTATATCTTCCTGGAAAGTTTGGTCTTTATTGAGTGGCTATACAAAGTTGCCAATAGCAGAAATGAAGTTGTAGTCGGAGTTTTCTAATTGTGTTGAGACCAGCAAAGAAGAAAGAAATCGAGTATTGGGAAAATCGGTTATATTGTCAGGAATTCTTGTCGGCTTATCGAAAAGTTGGGTCAAGTTGCGACTGATGCTGAAAGCATCCATTTGCTTTTTTGCTCCGTCTGTCCTATTTGAGTGTTGGAGGCACTTGACGTGGTGGACATTGTTGAAGTCTCCCATTATGATCACCTCAGCTGATGAATGCTGTATTTGGAATATGTTTGCCTTGTCGCCAAGATACTGAAGCAATCTAGGGTAATATTTGTTATTAGAAGATAGAACGATATCAGAGAAACATGATTTTGTTATGTAACCAGATTTGGAACCATGCCAAGTCGACATCGTCATGGCCCAACGTCTCTCCTCTTTGAAATGCGACATCTGATCTGGTAAAGATACAAAGCACTTCCTTTATCCAAAGCCTCGAGTGCCATTGAAACAGAGGTAGATGACTTCACGAGGAATCAGATGAACCACATTTGCTGTCAACATCATTGTTTTGGAGAAGACCGAGTCTTGGTGGGACAATTTCTGGATTTGATCTTTTCCACTCCGAATCTAATTCAAATTGGGGCTAGAAAAGATATTTCACGGGTTCTTTAAATATCGGAGCACAAATTATGATGATGTTTTTTTTGAAATTTAAGCTTCCTTTATCAAGCCAACCAACCCCATCATTGGGGCAGATTGACCCATCAGCAGAGTATATTGTCTCAATAATTGGGGGAATTTAGCGAATCAATGATTATATTTCCCGAATTGCACTCCTCACACAAAAAGCTTTTTTAGTTGATTTGATAAACAACAAAAATAATTGAATAATATGAAACAGAAAGAAAAATCGATCTGAATCGTAATTGTGGCATGAATGAATTTCTGAATAGATAGTTTGGTATATCACATTCTGCGTGAGCCCAACATTTTCAAGTCGAATACTGCATCCATTTTTCACCCAGTTTGCTCCTTGAGAAAGCTTCTATGTACACCAACCTCATAGAGGAGTTCTGATCCGTATGTTTTTCTATGATCTTCAGAGATAAAATTTTCTTATGCTTCCCTTGTCTTTCTTCCGAATCACTTGTCTCAGCCAAAGTATTTTTATTTTATTTATTTTCACATCCCTTTCTGCTTTTGCTTTTTCTAACATCAAATTCTCCGGAGTATTGGTTAGAATGGCGGATGAACGTTTCTTCTTCGAACTGTCTGATTGGTTTGCCCCAGCATTTGGAAAAGGTTTGCTTTCTTCAATATATTTTGGTTCGTTGAAGCTATCATTTGCAAGTAAATTTTCTTCTGTTATGCAACTTCAACTTATATTTTCAGGACGGACTGGACTTGGTGACCTATCAGTTACCATATTTTTTTATACGACGTTGAATATATCATTTCGTTCCATATAGAGTGAGACAGAATCTGATGCTGGTCTGTCTGTAGCATCAAATCAGAAATGTTGAAAACGACTATGTGGAATTCCAGTTTCTTTGAAGCCAGTCATTATATTCCTTAGGGCAACGCCAGTGGCAAGGTTATTTTAACAATTCCAGGAATATTGTATATGTATTCATGAAATCTTCTGAAAGGCGTGTGATACACATGTATTTCTTCGAAGCACCAAAAAAGAAACATCTAATGGTTGCAGTTTGTAAAAACAATGAGGCTGAAGTTAACAAAGAAAGACCATTCTCTTTGGTATGGTTCAAGCTTTCAATTGACAAATGAGAAGCATTAATGTCAAGTTTTGAAAGATCAGGTTAAGTTTCATAGCATTTGACATGCCGAATGAAGTGTTACAAAAAACCTACGAAGTGATTCTGTTTTATACATCCTCACGAGTGGTTTTCTCCACCATATCCTGGTAAGCATCGCGGATGAATTAATCGCGGTAGTGGATGCACCGACATATGAAAATGGAGGTATCGAAATCCGGGTAGCTGAAATGGCACATGCCAGTATTACCATAGTTCCTATTTCCTATGATGTAATTCTGCCTATGCTATTAGTAGGATCGCCACACTTAAGTGGAAATGGGCCCGACATCTGGCAAGAACCACCGACGGAAGATGGACCAAGAAAATTCTAGAATGGCGACCAAGACACGAAGCAAAAAGAAGTATAGGACGTCCCACAACAAGGTGGTCTGACGATATGAAACGCATTCAGACGAATTGGATACAGACGGCACAGAACAGAAGGATGTGGCATAGTTTACGGGAGGCTTATGTCCAGCAGTGGACAGAACGAGCTGCTTGATGATGATGATGATGAATTCTGCCTACCCCTTTCTCGCTAAGAATCTGTTTCGCTTTCTTATCGTGAAGATGCTAGTCTCGTTCATGTTTCAAACGTTTTCTAGATCGTTGTGTATTATTGCGTCTACTTTCAATGGAATTCATAAGCAAGCCTTCTCACCTGTTTCAGTTTGTAACCCGAAATAGATATCTGACGCTTTTGTGAGGTGTTTCACTAATTGTACTTTTTGCTCCTTTGGAAACGCTTGTCGTGGCTAAACGTAGCCAACACAGATCTTTGGATATGAACTGTATGTATTTAGCAGGTTCTCAATTGATATTTTTAGCAGAATCGTGTTTTCTCATACTGGGAATTGCAAAACCAGCTGCAACCGACTTCCTGGATCTATTTTTTGGCAGAAATTCTTTCGCGATTTAACCACAGTCGCTTTTGAAAGTCGGGCCCCCTTTTTTCACGAATCAGTCAAACTATTCCGATCCAAATGCCTTAGCAGTTATAGGACGCTAATTAGAAAATGAGGACATCAGAGTACGGTAGTTTGCAAACTCAAATGTTCTAATGTCGGTGAAGTGGACCAGATCATGAATCTGCAACACAAGAAGAGTTGGCGAGCGTATGGAGCCAACTGCAACCGAATTCCTGGATCTATTTTTTGGCAGAAATTCTCTTGCGATTTAACCACAGTCGATTTTGAGAGTCGGGCCCCTTTTTTTTTCACGAATCAGTCAAACTATTCCGATCCAAATACACCAATTTGCCTCAAGGGTCTTCTTTGACTGTTGTCATGTATATTATGGATCTTGAATTGAATTTGGGAATGAAAGGTTGATCAAAACAAAGTTCAATATGAAGACTATCAAAATAACATACGAGTCGAATCTTCTATTGCATAGTGTGCCTTCTGCCGCCGTTATGTATCCCTAACGGACACATGAGAGGGGTAAGAATGTTTTCAAGTATCCTAATTCAGCTGAAACTACCGTTGTGTGAACTAACCGAAGAAGCCCCGGACTCCCCGACCTCCTCGAGTAGAAGCAGATGTTGATTTTCCAAAACATCACAATATGAAGCGCGTTTAAGGTTATTTTCAAAGAAGTGGACCCACAGTTATTTCACACTAAATAATCAAGAACAATTGACGATTATGTTCAACTTCATTCAAACAATATGAATTTTCAATGATCCAGTATAACCTGTTATGCCACTGCCTTCGTCTATACGACAGAACTCGACTGATAGAAGTACTTTTTCACTAGTACACTAAACATAAATAAAGTTCTGGAACAATGAAATGTATGAGGGTGATTTGTATAACGTTCAAATATCACACTAGGCTACGAAATCCTGGAATCGTTTTAGGTTTGTCGAGTGCAAGTATGAGGTCCAGCATTTACACCAGATAATACAGTAATTTCATTGTCAGTGTCAATAACGACGTTTCGATGAGATATCTCATTATGTTGTCGAAGCAGACTTAATATCTTCTTGCAAAACTTTACGATCTGTAAAGTTTTGGAACGATAAGATTGTTAAAATCAAATATTTGAATTTGATCTTCGATGATCTTGTGGTCGAGGATGTTTTCAAGGTCCTGTCGGGATGGTCCTTTTCTCGGTATTTTCATTGTCTTCATTGTCTGTTACTTTTAAAAGCTTTTTATATATATATATATATATATATATATATATATATATATATATATATATATATAGGGGTTTTACCGCGACGAGTTGCCCATATATCTGTTCATGCAATCAAACTGATTTCATGAAAAATATAAATCCACCACCCGGTAATTAATACCATTGCCAGGCAATGATTATAATCAAAACATATCCTGGAATAATTATATATTAGGATAACGTTAAATGTTATGAGAATATATCAATCTACCAGAATATATACATACTATAGCATCATCAGACAATGATATCAATGTACCAACGAGTAGTGTCAGAGGCTTTCTCCCGGAAAAATCCAGTGTACGGACCTTAGTCAAGTAACACTGAATGTTACTCATTAATAGGTTCCTTTGTGTGAAGTGGTGAACGATCGAATAGAATACTGCTCTGAATATAAATATGACAAAATTATCAGGTAATTATATTACATTTTTATAAACAAATAAATAAAATATGAAATGAGATTCTGAGCAGTATAAACTAAAGAGAAAACCTATGACTCTACCTCATTTTTTTTCGGAAAGAAACCTACGAAGAATATTACAAGATTTGATGACTGTTATCTTTTGTAACTGTTCAAACAAATTTTCTTCAGACCCAAAATCTCAATACTTTTGTGAAGATTTCTAGGAATAACACCTGCTGTGGAAATAATAATCGATAGAATAAATATTTTCTTCATTTTCCACATTTTTTAATCTCGTCGCCAAGCATCATATATTTAGGAATTTTTTCATTGTATTTATTTTGTATATTATGTGTGTCGGGTATAGCAATATCAATTATATATGTTATTTGATTCTGTTTATCATTAAGGATGATATCTGGTCTATTGTGTTTTACAGCTCTGATGCAAAGAATTGTTTTATCAAAATAAAGTTTATATTCGTCATTTTCACAAATAATCTCAGGTTCATATTTGTGAAATTTTTTCTTTGGGAATTAGGTCATGTTTAATTCGTAGATTAAAATGAATAATATCAGCGACGGCATTATGTCTTTCTAAATAATCTGTTGAAGCAAGGACTGAGCAAGATGATAATATATGAAAAACTGTTTCTGAAGAACAGAAACATCTACGGCAAGAATCATCTATATTTTGTTTGATGATGTGATTTCTATAATTCTTCGTGAAAACAACGTGATCCTGGATCGCAATTGCCAAGCCTTCTGTTTCAGCAAACAATTCTCCAGATACTAACCATTTATTCGATGCGATTTCATCAATATAATCATTTTTCAATTCTTTAGGTGCTTTCCGTGTAATTCCTTCTGCGTCCAACTTTCTCTTTTAGAATTATCATCAAATATATCAAAATCTACCTTTTGCATTGTCAAGTTCAGAGGTGTAAGATTATAATCTGAAGCAACAACAATATCATGTTTTTAGACGTTCTCTGTTTATCATGAAAATGGGAACGTAGATGAAAAATCTGTTTACTATGAAGATGATTCAATACAATTAATCCACGACCTCCAAGATGTCTAGGTAGTGTAACTCTCTGAACAGCTGACTTTGGGTGGTGCTTATGATATTTACAGAGCATTTTCCTCGTTTGACATTGTAATTCATTTAGATCAGTTTTAGACCATTTAATAATTCCAAAAGAAGATGTAAGAATAGGAACTGCATGAGAGTTGATAGCTCTGAAAAGGTTTTTACTAGTCTTTTGTAATATGAACTTCTAATATTTTCTTTAGTGTTGCTATGGTTAATTGTCTTCTCTTGACAAAATCCAAGATATTTATATGTATCTCCTTGATGCACTGACTCGATTTCGATATTGGAAATCTTTATATAACCAGAGGTGATCTTTCCTTTTTCAATAGAAAGATTTTTACATTTTGGAAGCCCAAATTTCATATGAATATCATTGGAATAGTTTAAAGTAATCTCAAGTAGACTTATTAAATGAGATCTGGTTCCGGCATATAATTTAATATCAACTAAATAAATTAAGTGACTTAATTTGAATTCAGTTGATAGACTCTTTATTTTGAAGCCGAAACTAGTAGCATTTAATTCATGAGATAATGGATGTATGAATATTTTTCTTCTTAGTTATATTTATATATTCTTAGTTATATATATATATATATATATATATATATATATATATATATATATATATATATATATATATATGAAGGATCTTTTGAAGCCTAACGGTAGTTTGATTGAACTTTCGATATCATTTTTCTGTCATTCCAGGAATCATTTTACGTTTAAATTTCTCAATCAAGATGAATTACCATTTAATAAAATAACCAAATTTAAAACCGTCTATATGCCAACACAAACTGCCCATTTGTACAAAAACAAATTGTGGCTTATAATAAGGGGTTAGATATACTTTGCCCCAGAACATTGTTTGGCCTCGGAGGATAGTCACCAGAGGACAAATAAATTATAACTTCGTGCGCTTGCCCCATTCATTACTCTTGAAAAGTTCGGGATTTGGGAATACTCACACGCATGAGTTAATAAACGAATTTTTTTCTAATTACAATTCATGAAAATTTTAATTTGAGAATAGTAATGGGTTTGTAAATAAATTGCATTTTTGATTTTGAAAGTTATTAAAAGGATAAATCCAAGTTCCTTGAAAATTATGTTTAACTTTTGTAGGAACAGAAAGAAGATGGTAAAAATGGCACACACCAGACACAACTAGAATTGGTATTGAAAATAAACTTCTTATTATTTTATTGAAACATTCTCATTGAATGACGAAAGAAGTGTTAATCAACTCAGTAACTCGTTACACAATTACAATCTTCTTCTTCTTCTTACGGTGCCTTATCCTTAAGGACGTTGGCGATTACATTTGCCCATCTTATTTTATTTGTTGCAGCTCCGAACAATTCTATAGAGCTCATATTAGTACATTGACGTAAGTTCTTAAGCCAGGAGTTGCGTCTTCTTCCCAGTCCCCTTTTGCCATTGTTTTTTCCTTCGATGATAAGTTGAAGCAGTTCGTACTTTTGGTTTCTCATAATGTGAGAGTGTGCGTCTTTTTTTCTTTTATTATCTGCACAAGTTCTCGATCCTTTCTCATCCTCTGCATAACTTCTACATTTGTCGTATGACTCATGTAAGATATTCTGAGCATTCTACGGTAGCAACAAAGTTCGAACGATTGTATTCTTTGTTGTGTTGTTTCCGTCATTGTCCATGCTTCTACGCCGTATATCACGTTGGAGAAAACGTAGCATTTCAGTATTCGAACTCTTAATGAGATATTTAGTTGGCAGTTGCATAGTATTTTTTGCATTTTATGAAATATAGCTCGTGCTTTTTCCAGGCGTGTTTTTATCTCTAGTGAGTGATCCCAAGTTTCATCAAGGCTACTTCCTAGGTATGTTATTTTTGTTACTTGTTCTAATTCTGTTCCGTTGATCCTAATTCCGACCTTTCTGTTTTGGTGTTTGCTGATAGCCATCGTTTTTGTTTTCTTTTTATTTAGTTTCATTCCAAATTCCTTACATGTTATCATCACTCGGTTCATTAGGCCTTGTAGTGCTTCCGCGCTATCTGCTAGAATAACCGTGTCATCTGTGTATCGCAAGTTGTTAATGCATTGTCTTTTTATTATTATGCCATCCGAGGTATCCTCTAGTGCCTTCCTAAATAACTCTTCCGAAAAAACGTTAAACAACAACGGGGAAAGAACACATCCTTGCCTTACTCTTTTCTCGATGTTAATGTCTTCAGATGTCTCTCCATTGATTCTAATTTTAGGCTTTGGTCTTGGTAAAGGTTTGATATGATTCTCAAGTCTTTGTCGTCTATGTTACAAGACTTGAGAATTTCTATTAGTTTATCGTGTTTCACCAGGTCGAAAGCCTTTTGAAAGTCTATGAAACACAGATATACATCAGAGTCTACATCCCTACATCTTTCAACAAGCACACGTATTGAAAAAAGTGCCTCTCTTGTTCCAAAGCCATTCTTGAAGCCAAATCATGTTCGTCCCCTGTGTTCGTCTAATTTGTTATAAATTCTATTGTGTATTATCCGGAGGAACACTTTCAGTATATGATTCATTAGACTAATGATCCTATATTCTTCACATTTCCTGGAGTTCTTCTTCTTTGGTAGTGGTATAATTATAATATAATACACAAGACTGAGGACAACCATTTCTAAACTCTAAAGTAATCTCACCCAGAAAAAGTAACATTTACAAATTCAACAATCCCAAAGGATTTTTTCATCCCATTACACATAACCTAGTCGCTGTGCGCAAGCATATTGGAACTGCTAAGTCGAGGCTCCTGGTTCGAATCCGGGGTCAGGTTATGGATGTTGTCCTTGAACAAAAAGTGCTGAATTTGAAAGAGTCGCCTAAAGAGGGCAAAAACTTCTGACGACCAGATAACTTGTAATCCTTGTGGTGGCAGTTATCATTGCACGGTCTAGGAGAGTGGTTCGGAATCCACTATAAACTGTAGGTCCAGCTGTGTAAATGGGCTAAGTTCCCGAGCACATTGTTAAAAGATGCAAGCAAGCCATAACCTAGTCGCTCATAATTCAATGATTCCGAGAGCATTTTCCTTTCCCCTTTCCATAACACACTTTAATACGGAAATCGATATCATAAAGAAAATTGCATCAACTATTAATGTTTGAGTCTCCCACATATACAGTATCATGAAACCATCATAGAAAAACCAGTGAATGAATATGAATGACTACCTTGCATTGGACCTTTCTAATAACATCAGCAGTTATCTTCCAAATACAAATTAACTACCTCCTTTCCAGTGGTATTAGTATGAGCCAATTATTATCCAATATCAAACAAAAAACCTATTGAATTTAAACAGGAATATACATAATTGAATGCAATTGATAGCCAACAGTTTACGTAGGACAAACAGGTCGAAATTTTGAATCTAGATTCAAATAACATCACCCTCAAATAACATATCAGCAGTTTTTGAACATATTAAATCTATAAATCACATAATTGTACTAATTTAGTTTTTAGGGGTTAATTAAAGACAGGGGCAGATAGGGCCCTGAAGCTGTGGCGAAAGCAACCAGTCTAGGGGAGCAAAACTTGAACAAAAACGCTGGTCCTTCAGATTGGGGGTTGGGTCAACAGGCTAGCAACTCGTTATTCGTAAAAACATTTCAATGCTAAAAACGCTTAAAAGTAGCCTCGAAAAAAAGACACTTCTCAAAATAAACGACACTGGCAAAGGAAACAGACAATGCAATTTGGCACATGGAAGATCCAGGCTCAAGAAGGAAGAAAACTTAGAAAACACTGTTATTGATCTTGTCATTCTCTCAGAAACCAAGATCATGGGAACAAGATCGGAGCAATTTGGTTAATATATTCATTTCTTCAGTGATGTATCCAACTTAGTGAGAGCCAAAGTGTTTTTACTACCCACTAACCAAAAGCAACAAATAAACGAAGTAGAAATACACAAGACGTCAAGGACAATCTGGAAAGCCTCATGCACGACAGCGTCAGATACATATATCAGAGAAGGTTGGGCAAGAAGTTGATAGAAGAACGATCCCTTCCACTGCAGGAAAGGTATGAACATATAATTGACAGTATTAATAAAGCCTCGGGAGTGGCTTTGGAAGAAAAAGAGCAATAAGGTTTATTGAACAGAGGAAATTTAGCAATTAGTACAGGAGAAGAAGAATTTTTATTTGAAGTGGCTAACTACTAAAGAAGAAGAACACAGGTTAGATTGTTGTACAATAGAGAATGAATGAATTTCGAAACAATTATAAATGAGAAAAACCGATTACGGGACAAAAAATGCAAAGAAGTCAATACACACATAGGGACAAGAAACAACACGGAGGCTTGGAGATTCAACTGAGCGAGTGCCAGAGAAAAACAGGATAAAGTCTGCATTCAGGTGATAACACTTAATGAGTGGATGAAACATCATGAAAAAATCTTGACAGATGACATACAGGGTACGTGACTCTTGAAAATAACGTAACTATTGAAACCGTTCGAGAGTATCAAAAATAACACAGCTCTACAAAAAATTTTTTTATTGTTGTTGTTGGATATCATCGCAAATTTTTATGCTTTCAAGTGCCCAGATTACGAATATATTCATGAAAGTTCTCAATGTGCTCGTATTTTCATGATTTTTGCATTTCTTATATTTTGAACAATTACAAGCTTGTTTGAAATGAAATTTAATTTTCCAGTCATGACTAGGCTTCTGGGCAACTTTTTCGCGCATACAAACATCACCTGATCCCCACTCTCATACCCCTTGCTCCACAGAACAGCTGAGATCTCAGTTATTTGACAATATTGAAGTACATATACACGTAAATCTGGATAAAGTGTCATGTATTAATATTTTCTTTCAATTACTGAATGTCCATTCTTATATATTTGTCTTCTAGTCTAAAATATGAGTTCGTCACGAAGAAAGTGTAAATATTGTAGTGATTTATTTCGTTATATTGGCGGTGTTTATATACCAAAAAAACAAAACAGAAATATCACAGGCTTTGTCAAGGAGACTTATGTTGAATATTTTGGTTTCAAAATGGACAAATTAGGTAAACCATGGGTTCCTAATAAAGTTTGTAAGTCCTGTGTTGAGTCTTTACGGTTGTGGAAAAAAGGTGAACGTTCTGGATTAGACTTTGGTATTCCTATGATCTGGATGGAGCCTACGAATCATTTAGATGATTGTTACTTTTGCGTAGTAGATGTTGAAGGTTTTAATCGAAATCAAACGTGGAGATACCCAGACTAACAGTCTACGAAATGTCCGGTTTTACACAGTGAAAATCTCCCTCGGCCCATATACATTTCAAAAGTAATTCGCATGCCCTCAGAAACAATGATGTTACCAAATTCACAGAAATCGGGACCATCTACTAGTGGAAGTGAATGGGAAGGTGAAACATCTACGTTATTTTCTCAAAATGAACTCAGTGATTTAATACGTGATCTCAATTTATCAAAACAAGGATCAGAAATGTTAGCCTCAAGATTGAAAGAAAAAAATTTATTGGCACCAACAGTAACAATTACAACATACAGAGCGCGAGAAAAAGAGTTATCACAATTTTATAGTGAAAATGAAGGATTAGTGTATTGTAATGATATCGCGAAGCTGCTTATAGACATGAGTTTAAAAGAGTACAAATCTACTGAATGGCGCCTTTTTATTGATAGTTGCAAAAGAAGTTTAAAATGCGTCTTATTGCACAATGGAAATAAATTTGCATCAATTACAATTGCCCATTCAACGAAACTCAAAGAAGAATATGAAAATGTAAAATTAATTTTAGAGAAAATTAAATACTCTGAGCATCAATGGCCGATCTGTGTGGATTTAAAAATGGTTAATTTTTACTTGGCCAACAAAGTAGATATACAAAATACCCTTGCTTCATTTGTATGTGAGATAGTAGAGCAAAGCAACTTTATTGGGAACAAGATGTTTGGCCTGTAAGAAATTTTTTAACTGTCGGTAAAGCCAACGTAATAAGGGAGCCGCTGGTGAGCAGAGACAAAATCATACTTCCACCATTACATATTAAGTTAGGTATGATTAAGCAATTTGTAAAAGCGTTGAACAAAGACGGAAATTGTTTTAATTACATTTGCAGAAAATTTCCGAAGCTTAGTATGGAAAAATTGAAAGGTGGAATATTTGATGGTCCTCAAATACGGCAATTGATGAAAGACTCAGATTTTATCAAAGTTATGACTGTTCCGGAAAGTAAAGCTCAAAAAAGTTTCGTGTTTGTTGTTGAAAATTTCCTAGGTAACCATAAAGCAGCAAATTATGAAGAAATTGTGCAAAATATGCTGACAAACTTTCAGACTTTAGGAGCAAATATGAGTATTAAGTTACACTATCTCCGCAATCATCTAGATAAATTTCCGGATAATTTAGGAAATTATAGTGAGGAACAGGAGAGCGGTTTCATCAAGATCTAAAAGTGATGGAAGAAAGTTATCAAGGTCGATGGGATTGTCACATGATGGCAGATTACTGCTAGTCTTTGAAAAGAGATTGTCCCTTGAAAAATTATAGAAGAAAAGCTCATAAAAGGCGTTTTATGGAAATATGAAATATAGTTTCTACATTTTCCTCTTTATTTACTTCGATGTATCCGAATTTCTCAAAACATAACTGACATTATAAATATATCTGTTATTTTGTTTCTTGTTTTACGATTTTTGTTATGTAAAATGAAAATAAAGATTTAAAAAGAAATGAGAGCAAATCCTACAAAATCATTGATAGTTTCACGAATTGTGTGCATAAATAGACCCAAAATCATTTTCATATCTAGGGCAACAAAACCATTGTAGACCAGTGTAAACATTGTAGAAATCAAACAAAAGTGTTTCATTTTATTTATGTCATCTTAGTTTTGAATTGAAGCTTTTCACATTCAAAAGGTTATGTTGATATTATTGACGATTTATCTGAAAGAAAATTATTGTTCTCTGTTTCAGACTTTTCAAAATAGTCATACTATGAAAAAAGACAAATATCAATCATTCGTACTGTCAAACCTAATTGGGAGAGTTTTTCCAGACAGGCATCAATAATTAGGTGACAGGTCAGCAAATCGCTACAATCAGATCAAATTTCATTCTACGGTGGATGCGTAACCGCACAGGACTAATTGATATAGAAGCTGTCAGGATTGTTACGTCATTCCACGTACGGTATCCCTTCGTGTGGCAACCAACACGACGTAGTCAATTTGCTCTTGAATTAGGAAATATGAAGCTGGGGGAATGTGGAACGGGAGTTAACGGTTAGACTCCCACTGTATGTTAGACACATGGAATAATCCTATATATGGATAGGGGATATATCAATGGAGAACTGGGATTATGTGTATTGCAATCGATAATCCAGAGGGACGATAGGTCGTAATCGTGAATGAGCTGGAAAATATTTCTCCAAGAAGGGACACAAGTGATTGATAAATAAGAAAAGAAAAATTTCGAGCATCGAGCACTGTGTAGAAGTTTTTTGGCGTGTGAATTATTTTTTCACGTTCTTCCCTAGTCTATTTCAAATTACACTCGGAGACAAAATTAGCGGAACACTCGAAAATTTAACCGAATTCGAAGTTCGATATTTTTCCTAATTCTCAACCGATTTAGATGATTTGTTCGGTTAGATTTCTGCTTTGTAAAAATTATAAGAAATAACGAAAAAAACCCGGAAAAAATTTCATACGGGGGCAAAACTAAAAGTGTTTTTTTGTCAAAAATTCGTAACACCCTGTGGAATTTCGTGGTAATAGTTGAAACGTACAATATCAAGGTCTGTCAAGACACATCTTCCTACAGTATCGCCCTTCTTGTTTCATGTGTTTATCTCTATTTTTGCAAAATATATTTAATTTCAAGTGGAAAATCACCATTTTGGAGAAATTCCATTGAACCAAGAAATTGTCATTAAAATTCGTCTATCAATTTGGAAATTTCTTATTATCACTCAGGCGTGTCGAAATTGTCATTTGCGATTTTTATGTTCGAATTGCATTAGTTATTGATGACAATTTGGTTAATTTGGTGAAAATTAGGAATTCATAGGAGATAACAGTCGGTAGGTATTAAAATACACAACCGAATTCTAGGACCATTGATAAAACTTTTCATTTACACATGTGCACACATTTTCTTATCAAATATGAAATACAACACACGTTTTTTTGTATATGACCACATTTGCACTTGTTTAAACAATGAGAGTTTTCCATTCTTTGATTTGATACAAATTCGATCGGTTGCGGTGTTTTGTGATTCTTTTACTGTTTACGATTCGAAACGGTATTTTTCATTCAGAATGAGAGATTTACCACCAACCTCAGTAGCAAGGGCAGTTACATTGATCGAGGAAGGGCGCACCTACCGCTCAGTCGGTACCATGTTGGGTGTCTCGACGTCGGTTATCCATCGAATCTACCGACGTTACAGGGAAACTGGATTGTACGTGAGGAGGCGAGGACAAGGAAGAAATCGGACAACCCGCGCTATACATGACCTCGTCTTACTGCTGTTCAGGCACGTAATCTCTTACAAGCAGTGGATGACATTAATGTCAGTGTGAGGACAGTCAGAAGACGATTAAATGAATGGCATGGACAATCAATCAGTGAGGACGAGTTTTATTTAGTGATCAGAGCCGATATTGTGTGAATTTCGTGGATGGTAGAGATAGAATATGGAGGCATCGAGGGGAACGGTACAATCAAGCGAACTTCGCAGGAACTGAGCAATACGGTGGAGGGTCAGTTATGATATGGGGTGGCATATACTTGGGAGTACGAACAGAATTGGAGATTATTGGCAATAGATCACTTAATACAAATCGGTATATAACAGAAATCTTGGAGCCCCATGTTGTGCCTTTTGCTCCTTACATAGGGGAAAATTTCCTTTTTATGCACGATAACGCGCGCCCTCATACTGCGCGCATAGTGATAGAATATCTCAATAAAGTTGGCATCACACGAATGGACTGGCCGTCGCGGTCACCGGATTTAAATCCGATCGAACACGTTTGGGACATTCTTGGAAAAAGGGTTCGACAACGGAATCCAGGCAATGTTGAAGAGCTGACATTGGCTTTGGTGGAAGAGTGGGACAACATACCTCATCAGATGATAGACATCATCATTGGGAGTATGCGAAATCGTATGCGCGCTCTAATAAGAGCTCGGGGGGTGTCATACTCGCTACTAAAATCAAATGTTTTGTTTTTTGTGGGTCATCATGAACATTTTTCTCAACATGTTCATTTCATTTCACGAGTGTATCGCCAGGATAGACACCTGCTCTCAATTTTGGACAGGAATGATAATTATTATAGTGTCACACAAAAAAATTCAAAAATAAATGTGCAAAATCAACTATTTTTCCAGTGTACTTCGAGTTCTCCCGGAGCGTGAAATTGGCCAGTGAATTTCAAGACAATTTCCATTTCGTTAGATTTCCGCTTCTCTAATTTTGATTTTATTTTTGGCTAACCTCTGATGTTATGCACCTATGCAAGATTAAAAATAAATTCTTGAAATTTGTGACTTTTCGCTTCAAATTGGATATCTCTTGTAAAAATAAAGATAAATGCATAAAACAAGAAGGGCGTTACTGTAAGAAGATGTGTCTTGACAGACCATGATATTGTACGTTTCAATTCGGACCACAAAATTCCACAGGGTGTTACGAATTTTTGACAAAAAAAACACTTTGTTTTGCCCCCGTATAAAATTATTTTCGAATTTTTTTTGCTTTCTCCTATAATTTCTACAAAGCAGAAGAGTTGATCTATAACTTGCCGAAAAAATCATCTAAATTGGTTGAGAATTAGGAAAAATATCGGACTTCGAATTTGGTTTAATTTTCGAGTGTTCCGCTAATTTTGCCTCCGAGTGTATTTCCTGAGAATCTACTGAATTCATATTGTCAATATTTGTGTATCATAAAATTGATCGAAATAGAAAATTGAAGTATTTTTATTAGAATTGAAATTTTCATCATTCACACATCGAGATAAGTGGGCGTCAAAATGAATACTGAAGAAATTATGGAATGATTAATTAAAACCTTTGGCAAGGGATTCACAAAAATTTATCGAAATATATATGTTTACGGTCGCCAGCCTATTGAAAAGAGTTATAAGATAATGAAATATGAAATGATTGGTTGCACTTCCTTTTAAAGACATTTACAACAGGAGATAGATCGAAGTGTGTTTGCTCAGTACAAATTGACTGGTTCTTCCATCCAGTTATCGTGATTTTCGTCATCTCAAAATATGTAACTTCATCCCCTTATTACCTGGATGTATAAAAAGATCCCCTCGAAATCTAGGAAATGATTTTTATTTATACAATTGTCAGAGAAACCAGTAGAATTTTTGATTTGAATAATGGATCTTTTATGCTCTATAATTATTTTTTCCATACAACTTCCGGTTTGACCTATACAGAAAGTCTAGTATTCAGTGCAGTGTAATTTATACAGGGTGTTAGATAATAGTATGTCACAACTTGAGGGCGTTAATCTACGTGCCAATTTAAGAAGAAAAGTTCAACTAAACATAGGTCCGCGAAAGATCCGTTACGGAGATACAGGGTGTTGAAATTTCTCGAAAAAATTGGCTTTTTCTTCAAAACTCCTACAGTTTTTGAGATATTCAGCCCAAATTCTGAATGCAAGCTATTTCCTACAGCCTCCATCATTACACGATCTAAATTTTAGCTATAGTCTTTTGTTTTCTTTTCCGAAGCCATGTCTACTTTTACCTTTTCAAACTATTTTGGAGTACGCCACTGATCAACATACAATCAATTTTCGTCATCTTCGTTTAGTTTAAAATTTTTTTCGACAATTGTAATTTTTTCGTATCTATTACCGTTTTCGAGCTAAAACTTATTAACCGATTGTATGCATTCGCTGAATTGAAAGCACTTGTTATTGAAAAATTGACTAGTAGGCTTTGATTTTTTTCATTTATTTTGACAGTTGCTAAAGTAGAACCAGTGTCTGCGCGAATTGTTCATTGAATTAACGATTAGTTTTAAGACTTTTGGAGTTATTGCAGTAAGTAAAAATTGGAAATTTTAACTAACTAAATTCAAAAGTTTAGTTGATACCACTCCGATGAACACTGTAGAAGATTTGAGAAAACGAATAATAACCACTTGTGACACGATGAGGAATACCCCAGGAATATTTCAAAGAGTGCGTGATAATATGAGAAGAAGGATAGAGGCCTGTATTCTTGCGTGTGGAGGACACTTCCAGCAATTTATTCAGTTTTAATTGTTCTTTTTTTTAGTTTTATATTGAATAAGTATAAGTTGAGCTTCAGAAGATGAGCTATCAAAACAAAAGCAAATTTTGGGCATACCTATCGGGTATTTCTATTATAATATTCTTTATTTAGCGAATAACATACAATTCAACTTTAATAATCTTTCACTCGAAAACGGTTGGAGATTCAAAAAAATTACAAGTGTAAAAAAAAATTTTGAATCGAACAAAGAAAATTTATTGTATGCTGATCAGTGGCGTACTGCAAAAAAGTTCGAAAGGGCAAAGTGAGATATGGCCTCGGAAGAAAGAACACCTGGTAAAATTCAGTTGAAATGTAGGATGTGCAATGATGGAGGATTTAAAAAATAGCCCGCATTCCAAATTTGGGCTGAATATGTCAAGAAAGCAGGAGTTTTGAAAAAAAACAATTTTTTTCCGAAAATTTCAACACCCTGTAGCTCCGTAACGAAGCTTTTGCAGACCAATAATTATATGAACTTTTTTTCTCAAGATTTCACGTAGATTCACCCCCCAAGTTGTGACATACCATTATGTAAGACCCTGTAAACTCTTTATTTCAACTGACAATGAACCCAAATTCTTTGCATTAGTATTTGATGATGTTAATATTATTTTTGTACAATCGATTACATAATATGCTTATAATATTAGGAATATAATTTATTGTAAATTTTTTAGCCGTTATTCTCAGCGATTAATTTCAATATTGGTTCTTCATTCTCCGAATCAACAGCTGTCGAAGAAAGAGAAAAACTGTGAACAAATGAATTTATTTTGAGTGGCTATAACAGAAAACTGATGAGTTTCTTACAATTTCTGAATTCCTTCTATCCATTCAATTCATAACGGAAATTGAGAATTAAGAAAAATTTTTGAATTTCTTGGAGTTTTCAATTAATAGGTTAGGTTAGATATAAAAAAACGAGCTTATTCGGATAACTCGAGAAGTTCTCAATTCCAGAATATCAAATTGAGTGCTTTTCATTCATTTATTCTTAGAGTTTTTTCTCTTCTTTTGTTAACTGATTTCGAGAATGAAGTTCTAATATTAGAATTGATCGCTAAGAATAATGGGCATGAATTGACACCTTAGAAAAAACAGAAAAACAAACTTTTACTGCAGAGCGTCCATTTTTGAATACTGGGAAATCGAACTTTCGAAATTTTTATTAATTACATTCCGAATACTACAATAAGATAAGTAACAGATTCTTCAAATAATATTAACATCCTCAAAACTAATAAAAATAATTTGGTTTCATTACTAGTTTTTAATGAAGATGAAAATAAATTATTCTATAAAAGCGGAGGGTATAAAATTCAGAGCGGTGAATATATTATTCAAACGAAAATTTGACAGATATTTTTGACTGCTGTATAGATAAAAATCATATCATATCTTCGAGAGCATTGAACTAATTCATCCAGGTAGTAAAGGGAAAACAATGGACATTTCAGAGATGATGGAGATCACGTCCGGTCGTAGACAAACTGACCCAATTTGTAATAAGTAAACAATTTATCTCCTGTCCTTTATATTCAAATGAAACAATTTTTTTTTCGGTATTATTTTATTCTATATAATGAGCTGACAACCCTAAGCATATATCGAGTATTTTTATATATTTTCTTTGGGAATTTGTCAAAACTAATTCGATTTCTCTGTTGGGGGTTGATGAAGGTACACAATAAATAACCTTTGATTACACTTTGACATATGTTTATTAGACACAATTAAATTTATTAACCTGCATAATTTTGTTTACAGCAAGTTAGCAGGCTTGTTAACTATTCGGAAAGGTAAAATTCAAGTTAATGATACATCACAAGGGTTGGTTAGAAAAATATCGGTATAACCCAAACATCGCCCAGATGGTGGGAATAATTAGCTGCAAAAATATACCTACCAAGGCTGCTTATAACTTATGTACCTAAGCTGGGATTCTATGAAAGTCTTCTCTGATTATTTGATTAAAAGGAGTTCATAGAGCTGGGTTTAATTGTAGAATTTAAAAAACCTTTGTTCTTCAACTAATAACTTATTCATAACGATCCACTAAGTACTAAGCGGAATTCTATATGAAGAAATTATCAAATATTATTGATGTCAATCTCAATATCGCCAATCGTTATCGCAGGGGTGATATTTTTAATAAGTATATAACTAGTCTAGGAAAATTCCTAGAAAGATTTCAAGAATTATTGCCCGAAATACCAGCTTCTCTAGATGAAAGAGGTGATGACACTCTGATGTTGAAATGTGGCTGACTGATTTGGCATTTTTGACTGACATCACAATGCACTTAAAGACCATTAACTTGGAGCTTCAAGGTAAAGGAAAGAAGTAAAAACTAATATTGAGATGATGAGCGCAGTAAACGCATTCAAAATTAAATTGCAATTCATGAGATCAACTGAAAAGAAAGGATCTGAAACATTTTTCGTCTTTGAAAGCAAGGATTCCTCAGATGAATTATGATATGTATGGGGCTGAATTATCAAATTTCTTTGCACCTATCGCATTCTTTTCGTTGACTTATTTTATAGGTAAAACCAATTATGAATTAACGTTTACTAATTCTTATTTTCGGATATGGAAAGCCTAGGAATGGAAAAGAGGACTTCAAACAAAATTTTGCATTGCAAATTCTTCCTTAGTGGTTCACAGAGACAATAGCAGTTATATCAAAACATTGTGAAGTACTTTTAACAGTGAAAGGGAAAATTAAAACCAATTGTTGTCATACTTTTCAGAGGTTTTGTCTCTAGGAGATATTTAAACATTTAATTGAATATTATTGTGGTCGTTCAGGAAATCGAATTGTTACTTATAGACAATTTTATCCAGTATTGAAATGTATTCAATTCAAGTTCATCCTAAAATGTAATTTGTTCTTGAAAAAGCGTTGTTGAACGAAATTTATTCTATCAATACCTCGGAAAATTTCAAATTACTTGATCATTGCTGTTTTATACAAGGAAAGTGATATGCGTAAGCATCTCGAATGAATTTCATGAAGGATAAAAATAAATATATGAATTTTCTATATCACAAGTATATATTATCCTTGTCTCTTTTAACGTCTTCTGCTTCTCGAGTTAAGATGCACATTTCGCTACCAATATTCCGAAAAAAACCGTTAAGAAATAACTTGAAACATGTTTCTCTCACGTACCGATCTGGTTTAATATAAAATAAAATTTATAAGCGCAATAAATTTATATTTAGTACATAAATAATGTGAATCGAGAACGATATGAATTTGTTGTGGTAAATAAAAATTACTCTTCATTTCCTTCATGTAGATATGGAATTTTCGTTTATAACTTGTGACGATTCAACGCTTGTTCGATAGCTCTGAAACTGTACGAGGGTTGTCTTTTAATCTTTAAGAATATAGAGCTAGAATGAAACGTATGAGAGCTATTAAAGACTTTATTGTTTTTCGAAGTATTCCGCTGAGATTAATACACTAATCCATTCGTTCCTTCCTTGGTTTTTGGAAAAGTAAGAAAATCGTTGTTACTGTAAGCAGGGTGATGTGACACTATGATGTTTTCTTGCGTTCTGTGTGAATTGTCTTGGTGAAGCATGATTCGCATTTCGGCGTTAGTTTCTTGAAGCTTATTAACGACTAGCGGAAAATGAATGGTTGTGTATCAATCGTAAGTAACTGTTCTTCGATCTTGTGAAGCCTTTGGAAGGCATAAGCAGCTTCTTCTGAAAACTGAATCCTTTGCCTACGAAGTCCGTTCTTTATTTTGGGAAAAGTAGGAAAAAGTTATGTCGTATATTTCTGCTTGAAAGACAATCCTTGGCGGCACATCGACCCTAGACACCAGCTACTTTTTGAGCCATCCATGTACCAACAGGGCCCCTCAAGTAGACGGTCCTTGGAGTTGATCCATTCCTGTCTGCCGAGAATGATGATCTGGAATGGCGTCTCGATATTGGTTTCAGGTGTTGCTATGTCTGACCCCATACTCAGCACTTCATTGACCTCGAATGCAGACTGAAAGGCGCCAGGCACAACGCCGAAGTTACCCTTTTCATTACGGGAAAGATGATGGAATCTGTAGAAAGCCATTCGAGCCACTCCTCTTATCACCAGATGAAGGGGTGCAAGGCCCAATATCAGTTCCATGGCCGCGGTGGGTGTAGAGCGAAAGGCTCCAGTAATCATCATGCAGGCTGTTCTCAACAATTTAGAGAGCTTGAGTTGACATTGCTTCTTAAGACTGCACTCCCACTTCTTATCGTGTCACCAGAGGTTATTATTCGATTTTTCAATTCTTCTACAGTGTTCACTGGAGTGGTATAAATTAAACATTTGAGATATACCTACAAGGAAAAGTCTAAACCATTTAAATCTGGGGACCTAGAAGGCCATGGATCTAGCCCACCCCGACCTATTCATCGGTTATTGAATGAATTATTCAAGAGTTCCCTAGCTTTTCCACTGAAATGTGCTGATGCCTCGTCATGCATGCATGAACCACATTATTTTTCCCACCAAAAGTGGCACATCCTCGAGCAATAAAGGTAACACCTCCTCAAGAAATTGCCGATAAGCGGGACCGCGGCCCAATCAAATAATTTTAATTATTCCGACCAAGACATTTAGTGAGAATTGTTTTTGATGATGAGATTCTTCAATCAAATGAAGGTTTTTACTATCCCAATTATGATTATTGTGAAAATTTGTGATAGCAGTTCTCGAAAACTTAGCTTCATCTGTGAACATGATTTCACTATCAAAATGAGCATTTTCTGTGATTTTATCTAAGAAACATCGGCAGAAATTCAGTCAAGGAAAATCTCGAGGTAGTAGAGTTTCGACGCGTTGAATATGAAAAGGGTACAATAAAAAGTTGTGGAGAATCCTCCAAACTAGAACATGTGAAATATTCAACTGATTTCCTATTTTTCGTGTATTCACATGAGGATTCAAGTCGATACAATTCAAAACTGCTTCCTCAATATTTGGAGTTCTCATACTTTTGGTTGCACCTTTTTCATATGATTATTTGCAGAAAAAGTACCAGTTTCCCTCAACCTTCTGTGGATATCTGAAAATGTTCGCCTGTCTGGTTTCACTCCATTTGGAAAGGGCACCTGATATAATCGCCTAGCTTCTGTTGTATTTCCGTCAGCCAAACCGTACATGTAATGAATATCAGCCAATTCGGCAATTACTTCAAAAGTCTCAAAAGTAATCATTAATTTAATAAACAATTCGAGCAGACACTGGTTCAACCTAACTGTCAAAATGAATAAATAATTGAAAAAAATCAAAGCCTACTAGTAATTTTTTTAATTAGAAGTATTTTCAATTCAGCGAAGGCATACGATCGTTTAATAATTTTTCAATCGAGAGTGGTCGGAAATACGAAAACATTTCAAATGTCAAATAAAACTCTAAATTGTACTCTGATCAGAGGCAAGGGAAAAGAAGACCTGGCTCCGGAAAAGAAAACACCTGGTAGATTCTAGTTAAAATTTAGGCCGTGTAATGATGGAGGCTGTAAAAATAGCTTTTATTCCAAATGTGGGCTGAATATCCCAAAAACTGCAAGAGTTTTCAAGAAAATACCAATTTTTCAGGAAATTTCAACACCCTGTATCTCCGTTACGAAGCTTTTGCGGACCTATTTTTATATTAACTTTTTTTCTTGAAATTGCACGTGAATTTACCCCCTCAAGTTCTGTACTATTATGTTACACCCTGTATATCTGAAAATTTCAGGAAATCATCTCAACCCATTCTCCATAAAGATTCTATACAATATCTTACTAGATACCCTGTATATTAGAGTTGAAGGGTTTCTGAATCCCCAAATTTGTTATCCAGAAACAAACGAAGAAGGCAGACTCCGAACTAGAGTTGTCTTTGTCTGGGCATTACACTAAATATTTAAAATTTACTCATCCGACTGACCGGCGTTCGTTTTTATTGCATGTTTCCCCCACAAGTTGAACCCTTGAATCTCGTTTTCCTCACCTCGTGGAAAGGGACTCTGTTGATGAATATAAATCATCAGGTGAACTACAAGAGTTTGTATAAAATGTTTTCCACATTCAAAGACCTAGAATTCATCTAAATGGAGCGGTTATGTAAGGATGAAGTTGAAATCCGGAACTATAAAGTAGTATCAAAAATTCCTGAACATATTGTTATAATATTACAGCTTAAGAGTTCAAAACTAGTCCCTCGCGAAGTGAGGTTGGTTAAATGTGAGGTACCGACATACAACTCCAAAACAGTTAACAAACAAAACGACAACGAAAATTCCTATGTTATCCTTGATTTCAACCCAACGGCTGATATTTGGTCGCATTAGGCCATGACCGTATATGTTGCTAACGGGCGCTTCTCCGATGGCACCAACGGAAACGGAGGCCGAGGAATGAATTAAAACTGATTTAGCGACTACACATCCTTCCTTGCGTTGAAATCAATGTTCCGGTTACCTCATCCAAAGTAGAATTCTTGAGCATCCTCATCTCGTTTCGTTTTCTCATTCATGAACCTATGTTCATGAGTGAGCTTAAATATTCATTTATTCTTGTGTATGCGTCCTCACATCATTATTAGGAAAAAAATTTTCGAAAAAAGAAGGAGAGTTCATTTAAACATGGGTACGCAAACGCCCCATTTCAAGGATATGAATTTAAGTAGGAAAATTCAGTGACTCTCGAAATAATTTTCTCAAATTCTAAACTATACTGATACAGAACATGACGTGATCCAGGCATGGTTCTCAATTAGTACTTAGTTACCGCAGTTGTGTGTAATTGCTGAGGAAAATCAACTGCGTTAGTGACAATGAAGTCACCTGATATTGATACATACATAGTGAAAGTACTATAATTCCACAAACCTCAAGGTTATTCTGAAGAATAATATCACTGATAAGTGATTATCTTCCTCCTCATTATAACATAGAAGAAAAAGTGTGCAGATTCTCGTTCGATATTCTAAATCGACTCCAATGGATCACAAAAAGCGCATGAAACAAAAATGACCGAAACATCCAAAAATACTTCGTAACAATACAAAGTCATTAGGTATTCCCTCACGGTTCAAAATTTATTCAGAATCAAATCCTGTGCAACATATGCAAACAGAGAGAACTCAGAAGCATTACCAAATTATCCACACTTTCAATCTGACTGTTGGTTACATTGAAAGGTCCTCCTTGGGGAAATTTCAATCCGTTGTATTGGCCAAATGTTGTGTGTGCAGAGTAGTTTCGACCAACTTAATATATGGCCACTGTCGATTGTCCTAGGGCCATTTTGAATGAAGGAAACTGCGTCACAGTAGCTCAGATTAATAATGAATGTATGGGGAGTACGGTTAGGAATTTATTTATGCTTCCGGTTCAATTCTCCGCTATATTTGAATTATAAAAAAAGGTATTTGTTTGAATAATTATTATAGGAAAGGAATACTATGTTTAACATTTCCGAATGGATGTTGTACAGGGTGGACAAATATGGATATTTCAGTAAGGCAGCTATGTGAAATAAAGTTTGAGAAAAATGTCATCTCACTTCCTCGATCTCTTTTTCTGGGACCAGTTTAGTCGTGAAATTAGTTTTCGAATAACTCCCTTTGGCTTCATTTGTAAATGCAATATATGACACATGTAGACAATTTTTTATATACTACCTTGTACAGAAAAAACGTTTGAGTTTTTCTGTTTAAAAACCATGATGCTTGAGGTTAGTTTATCTAACCTAAGACCATGATTATTTCTGTTGTTTGATTAATAAACCATAGCAATTATATCATTAATCCATGACTCGTACTACAGAATGCATTCTCAGATTAACATTTTGGAAATTCCAAACTTTCTCTCCTCAGGCATCAGAGTAGAATCAATATGCATTGTCGTGCTAGGTGTTTTGTGGAGGGTGATGTGGACATTCTTCGTTTCTCCGTTCATGGAAAGGAACTTCAACACGAAGTAGGGAGAAATGAATGGTCAAGCAAACAAAGCAACAAAACAGAAATGATCATCTTTCCTTGTATAAGGAAATAACCGTATTTCAAGGCACCAATCTCTTCTAATGAGAAACTAACACCAGTAAAATAAGTGGACAACTGTGATGCTTGACACCTGATTAAACAGGGACATTCATATCGAAAGACGAGTGTTAACAGCGCAAATGACACTTTGTATTTGCTGCAAGTTAGTTAGACCTAGATGAACACTCAAAGCGAACATTCTATATTGTTTATACACGAAAGTGATTGGACCGCTTCTGATCTATGAGCCTAAGGTAAGATGACCTCAACTGAACAAGGGAACTGAACGAAATTGAATTGACAGAATCCAAGTCATTGACAGCCATGAGTATCTCTTTGAGGCCGTGATTTGATATCTTGTTTGAAAAAAGAACAAACCAAATTCAGAAGACAAGCCAAACAATCAAAAGCTGCTACGATCGCGTCATTTAAAATATCTCATATATTGGCGAAACACAAGAAACCATTCGAAGATCGATCGGTTGTGAGGGAAGCATTTATAGAAGCGGGTGAGACTTTATTTGGAGATATTAAAAATAAAACAGAAATCATGTCTACTATAAGAGAACTTTTGTTATCTCGTCCGACTATCACAAGGCATATTGCAGTCATGAGTCAGGACATGGCAGATTAACGAAAACGTGATACCATGAAATATACATACATTTCTTTACAGTTCGACGAATCAACCGATATGACAGACACTACCCAGCTGTATATTTTTATTCGGATGGTATTTAATGACATGCTGGCTAAGGAAGAGTTTTCGACAATCATTCCTCTAAAGAGGAAGACCCGTGGCGAAGATATATATGACGTTTCCTTCAATTTTGTAAAAAACTATAAGCTATCAATATATAAAATTTTGTGCATTACAACCGATCAAGCACCAGTAATGACTGGAAACAGAAACGGTTTTATGGCATTGTGTAGAGCTAATGAAGATTTCCCTTCATGTTTTTCATTCCATTGCATTCTACATCAACAAGTTTTGTGTTCAAAAGTTTCAAACACAGAGGAAATTATGGGCATTACAACAAAAATTTTGAATTCCATCCGTGAACGTAGCTTGCAACGGCGTCTCTTTAAGTTGCAGTTGGAAGATTTAGTTCTTCACACTGACGTCAGGTAGTTGAGTCGCGGAAAATTCCTAGAAAGGTTTCAAGAATTATTGCCCGACATAACAGCTTTTCTAGACGAAAGAGATTACGACACTCAGATGTTGAAAAACGAAAAATGGCTGACTGATTTGGCATTTTTGACTGACATCACAATGAACTCAAAGACCATTAACTTGGAGATTCAAGGTGAAGGAAAAACTATTATTGAGAAGATTAGCGCAGTGAACGCATTCAAAAGTAAATTGCAACTTAAGATAGATCAACTGAAAAGAAAGGATCTTGAACGTTTTTCATCAAATATTTTGGGACAATTCGAAATGCGTTTTTATGATTGCAGTAAATTGGCAAATATATGAGTTATACTTTTTCATGTAAGAACATTGGGGAATCAGCTACTGAAATAGCAAGTCAGTTCAATATGAATTCATGTTCTATTGAAAATGAGTTGGTGCAGATTATATCAGATATACAATTCAAAGCATCTGATATAAATTTCTGATGTTTTATATCTGAAGATAAATATCCCAATCGAAGGCAAATCGCCCTTCATCTGACGACCATGTTTGGGTCAACTTACTTGTGCAAGTCTACAATTTCTGAAATGAAAATAGTTAAATCAAAATATCGCAATCGACTATTTGATGATCATATGTCATCATGCTTGCGATTAGCACTCAGTACTATCTTATGAAAAGTATGCTGTGGACATGCAGTGCCACGCTTCAACATCCAAAGTCCCTCCTTAGTTGAGTTTAACACCATATAAAACTCTTCTGTTTTGTAACAACCAATAAACTCGCAATTTTGAATAGCTATGAGTTTTTTCATTGATATTATAGAGAAGAACCTAACTAAACCTAACCTAAACCTTGACTAAAGTAATGTATATTGGCGGAAAGCTGATATCTATATATGCTACGGTACACCCTACCTAGGTAGCTAGATATGGTGTATCGTGTATGTATGACAACCCTGCATCACACTTACTTGCAGCCCCTCAGAATCGATCGTAGGTAGTCTATTGAGGTATATCGCCAGCAGTTCAAGTTTGAGCACCCTTGATCTACAGTGTGAGAATTGCTATGTGTGCGACCGAAATGAGACAGAAGGAGAAACTGTTCTTCTTACTTTCTTGTTATAGTGAAAACTGTGATTCTTCGGTTATTTTGAGGAGTAGAGTAAGTAATTTAAATATTTATAAAGTAACGACTTAACACTATCTATGACCTCCCACGACGGTTCATACTGTTTCACCAGGCCATTGCGTACTGGTATTCATGTAAGACACAATGCCGTGTCCACAGCACAAACACATCTTATGTTTAGTCTTATGATCTATCATTCTCTTTTTCAATTTCCCTTTCTTTAAATACGAAGAGAAAAGAAAAATCACAGAAATCCAGAAACTTTCATCGGCAACTTTCACGACCCATGTAATGTATTAGTCTTGAGAACTTTCGACATTTATTTTGAATGCGCAATTTCTATAAGGACGAATTCTGCCATTTATCAATGTACTTTTCAACTTTCTTGTCAACATTACATTTCCGTAATGAATTAGATGGTGTAACATGAAAAGTGCAAAGTATACGTTTTATCATCAATATGTTCACGGACAAGCATTGAAATAATTTCCATTAGCTGAGTGTTTCACTTCGGAATTGAAACGAAAAACTTGTAAGTTTCCGATTGGAATAAGCTGAGATGCTGGTTGAAAAAAGATTTAACTTTTGGTGTGAAAAATGGAACTTGACTTGTACCTTCTAGAATTTTGTGTTCTCAAATATGTTTATATAAAGGTTTTGATAATGCAATATGACAAAAGTTAGTGCTCTATATAATGAAGATGATTGGAAACATATTTTCGAAGGAAATTTCATAAGTTTGATAAATTACCATGGATGGAATTACTAGAATCACGACCCTTTGAAAATTACTTGAAAAATAATTTATTTCAACACACAACTATCGACTGCTCAGTGCAACTACCAAAAGCCCACTGGCAACAATCAACTTTGACTTTGACATATTCTTTATTGAAGTACCAGTTTTACAACTTTCAAGTTTACATCTCTTGTCGGTTTAATTGAAAAAAGTACAATTTTTGGCTTTCAAGCCATGATCTGAAGGATCTGAATGTCACTCAAAAAATGAATTAAATACATTTTATTTTTGTCTTCCTAGTGACGACGGTCTTAACCTATTTATTTAACAAGCTAATCCTGGTCTTCACGATGCACCATACCGTATTTTCTCAGTTGATCTTCCTTGTAATCTGCTTAGGTATTTACTTTAGGATTTGAGTTGGTGTCGACTGCTTGTACGCTTTCACCGATGTCTCTCTGATGAATTCCATCACACTCGGGATCTGCAGATCTCGATGTAGCTGAGAGTTACGGAAGTACCAAGCGGCGTCCACGGCCATCCTCAATGCTTTGTTCTGCACGACTTGGAGCTTCCGGATATGACATGCATATCCCCAGACTGTTGACGCGTATGTCATCTTGGCCCTGATGATGGTCTTGTAGAGCTTCAGCTTGTTCGCTGCTCTCAGGTTACTCGGCCTGTTCATCAGCTTGAGCTGCCTTCGCCTTGTTCGTGCAGTCTTCCATATGTTGACGCCATATCAGTCGAGTGTGACTGTCAGTAATTTGGCCTTGTTGACCCATGGGATGGGTTGGCCGTTCATGGTGATCTGCTGCTCGGGGTTTCGTTTTCTTCTGGAAAAATAGATTGCCAAACTCTTCTCAAGGTTGATGGTGATCAGATACTTAGGAAACCATTCTTCCAGTTGGTCTGCGGCCTGTTGGAGTCTCCTGATTATCAAGTAGGGGGCACTCGATCTGGTCTTTATGGCCGTATCATCCTCTTAGAGGGATAAGCTCGTTTTGGGAGTCGCTCGGACGTCCGTGGTGTAGATGTTGAACTGAAACGTCGCTAGAAGAGATCCTTGTGGTAATCCTGCTTCAATTCTCCTGGTGGATGAGCGGGTACCTTCTAGCGTACCACAAAAGGTCTATTTCTCAGGTATGACTGGAAAAACCAGGTGAGAAGTTCGTCTTCGAACATCTTGAAGAAAAGACCTCCTATCGAACATTTACGCTGTCGAGTAGTATTATGACGGTTGACTGGTTCTCATCGAATGCATTACTGATGAACTCAACCACTCGGAGAAGTTGTTGATGTGTGATGAACAATGAAATAATTTTCAACACTAATTATACCTGAAAATCTTAGATATATATAGTTGGATTATTAAAAAGCTAGGTATGAGTATATATAAACACCTCAAAAAAGTCTAGGGAACACTTCTGAATATCGATATATCGTATCCAGAACGATCAATATGGATGATTTTTTTCAAGAAATGAACACCTGCATCAATTTCTCACCAAAATATATAGAGTGCCGCAACAGATATCAGTTTTTTTATTAAAACTAAAAATGCAGCAGATGCGACGCTGCTTTATAATCATTTTATGTATTCAGTGTTTGAAAACAGTTAGTTGGCACTTTGTTTCTGTTGTAAGCACAAATAAAAGATTCAAGTTTTGTGATTCGACCATGGAAAGACGACACTTGACTAGAGAAGAAATGTTACGAGCCGTTGGCATGCTCCAAGCTGGGAGCTCACAACGGTAAGTATCCAGGGTTAAGGGAAGTAGCCCATGTGTCATAAACCGTTTATGGTCGCGTTTCAATGAAACAGGTAGCGTAGAAGAACGCCATACAAGTCGTTGCAGGATTACTACAGTCGCCCAAGACCGATTTTTGGTTAGATTAGATTACCTAACCTAACAAATCTAACCGACCAAACTGTGAGAAATCGACTGCACGAAGGTCAACTCCACTCCAGACGTCCTTTAAGAGTTCCACAACTGACCCATGGAAATCGCACTGCTCGTTTATCTTGTTGCCAAGAACACGTAAACTGGGATCAAGAGAGGTGGGCCACAGTTCTCTTCAGTGATGAATCTAGATTTAGTTATTATCCCGATTCGGGAAGAATTCGAATATGGAGGGAACCTGAAAAGCAAAACCGTCTCCAACATGCTCGAGAAGTTGTTAGACAGTGAGGCGGATCAGTGATGTTTTGGGGAGGTTTAAGCCTTGGTGGAAGAACTGACCTCGTTTTCATACAGAACAACCTCACAAGAAATTCTTACGCAAATGAGATAGTTTTACCTGTAGTGGTACCGTATCTCCAAACAATGGGTCAAAATCCACTCTTCCAACAAGATAATGCCCCTCCTCATCGTGCAGGAGTTGTCTTGAACGTTTTTGAAGAGAATGATATCGATCTTCTACCGTAGCCATCCTACTCCCCAGATCTGAATCCCATCGAGCATGTGTGGGACACCCTAAAAAGAAATCTCCTGCGTCAAAACGTCTTCCATCATGAAGGAGCTTCGATTAGCAGTTCAGGGGGCTTGGAATGACACAGGCCAAAATGTAATAGACAATTAATATTGAGCATGCCGCGATGATGCCAAAGTGTCATTAATAACAGAGGTGGACCTTCTGGGTACTGAAAAATATAAGTGCTTCCATATCGTTTCGAAAATATTAGTTCAGGATTTTTTTTTGTGTTTTACCAAATTTCGTCATTTTCAAATTTCAATTTTTTTTTATAATAGGTGCTTTGGAGAAGTCAAAGATTATTTATTATTATTTTTTCTTGAGACTACATTTTATACAATACATCCTAACAAAAACCGAAAGATTTCTACAAATTCATATTTTAAAGATATTGGTAAGTATTCCCTTGACTTTTTTGGGGTGTTTACATCAAAGTTGTGAATCATTCATGACAATAGAACTGGAAAAACCGGTCGCTTGCAGCAGCTGCTAGCTACCTGCTCTCGAATGTTTCAGAGCGCCTCAGAACTTTTGCTTATTATCGAATAACTCGAAAAGGACATGCCGGATTCACTTCAAATTTCCAGAGAATATTCCTAATATATTATACTTCAAGAAAATGAAGAAAAAATTTTTTTTCGAAATTCTGACTACACCTAACCCCATAAATCAGCACATTAATTTAAAGCTGTGAAAACAAGAAAATTGAAGTCAAAATATTTGAATAGTCGAGTTTAAACATGAAATATACAAAACAATTGAAAAAAATACTTAACAAGGGTTTTGTTTAAAGCCAGGACACTTTTATCTGAATTTTTCGTCAATCGAAGGTAGATATTACAACATCTTTTTTTCAAAATTTGGATGATATTCTAATTTGTCTCCATTTGTGTGCCATAAAATATCAAATGTACGGAAAGTAAGAGATGCAAGTTGTTCCCAAGTTAAACCCTGCGAGAAGATTAACAAGATACGCGATGGCAAACTAAACACAAGTTGAAGTAGTAGCTTTATCTCTTCAATCTGATAAGGCAAAACATTTAGAACAAGTTGAAAAATTTATTCGCAGAACAGAAACGACAAGTGTTGGGGAACGCTATCTCTAAATCATAGCATTCACACTCTATGGTGCCATGATTACCCATTTTCAACCCTTCTCTATTTTCCACGGTTTCGAATGAACAATTTGCGAACATAGCTGCTGAATGGAATCTCCGAGAGGAGCAACAATGGAACGCACATTTACGTTTAATAGAAAACATCAGGCAGTCTTTGGGAGACGGAGGAAATATTTTCTCTTTCAGCTCAATTGCTTATATACGACGAGCAATTTTCTTTAAATTATCATCACCTATTATGTCTTTTGTATTTCTTATGAATTGTTCTGAAATTAGGCCTGAGGAAATGTAGCGAAATTGAATGGGATTTTCTGGAGTATGTAACCGTGAAATGACTCGAAATATATTCGATTTGTTAATTTTTTTCGGAATGGTTGGATGTTTAATTCTCTTTCGTTACTCGAATGCAAATTCATTTCGAATGATAATAGAAAATTTCATTTACACTCCAAAACCAAACTATGGTACATCAAATTATATATGATCTAACACAAAGAGATAAAAATGAGTGAAACTTCTTGAGACAATTCAGAGAATAACAATCAAATTGTAATCGGAAATGAAATGAGGGGGAATAAGGTTTTGAAATTTTTCTGTTGAGATTTTTTAATTTTTGTTCTGAATGAACAATATGTCGAGAGAGTGAGCACAATATCACAATACCTCTGAATATAAATACGGATGAGGAATATTGCGATAAGTCATTCTGAAGATCTAATCGAGAGCTTTTTGACCCTAAATTTTCGCTTCGAAATTATCATCGTTAACGAAATGGCAGCTTAAGAAGTGGAAAACTACTTACTTTTGTGATTAGTTTATTAAGTGCTGAAAATAGGCACCACTCACTCCCATGCTGTAAAATAAGTTTTGCTCAAATCATTGACGTACAGTACTCAACATTTATGGTTCAATTTGACGGCATTCATTGATGATCCGAATTCGCAAATCATCCAGTGACTCAGGTTTGGTATCGCAAATCTTAGATTTCAGGTTATCCCATATAAAAAAGTCCAGTGGCGCCAGATCAGGAGATCTGGGTGGCCACTCAATATGTCTCCTTTTTCCAATCCAGGTATGAGGAAAATTTTCGTCTAAGAACTCACGCACAGTTTGAACGAAATGAGGTGGTACGCCATCTTGTTGAAGAATGATCGTTTCATGGTCTTCTCCGTATTCCCTTTGTGCTACAGATCAGTTGCCACTGTTTCAATCTCACATATTTTTCAGTAGCCTCACACTGGAAAGGGGAGTACTACCCAAGCTGAAAATTAGTGGTGAGGTTAGGTTACATTAGAGTTGATTATTAAATACTGTATACCTAATCGACATGAGAAAATTTTATGGATAGAGGTATACCTCAGGAATAGAGGCAACCATTTGATGGATATTACCTACTCCGCGTAGTCAAAAAGTATTAGAAACGTTATTAAAAGAGTGAATAGAGAATCTCGGTATCCCTTGAAAGAAGTCAATGTATTGGTGCTACAGATAAGCTGCCACTGTTTCAATTTCACATATTTTTCAGTCGCCTTTCACAGAAAAGTGGAGTATGACTCTCGCTGACAATTAGTGGTGAGGTTAAGTTAGGTTACAGATGATTATTAAACACTGTATACCAAATATTTGAAAGAAATTTTATGGATAGAGGTATATCTTAAGAACAGAGGTAACCATGTGATAGATATTACCTACTCCGCGTAGTCAAAATATATTACAAACAATATTGAAAGAGTGAATAAAGAATTTCTGTATCCCTTGAAAGAAGGCAATGTATTTGAGCTACAGATCAGCCTCCACTGTTTCAATCTCACATATTTCTCAGTCGCCTTTCATAGAAAAAGGGAGTATGACTCTCGCTGACAATTAGTGATGAGGTTACGTTAGGTAACAGATGATTATTATCTCCGCGTAGTCAAAATATATTACAAACAATATTAAAAGAGTGAATGAAGAATCACCGTATACCTTGAAAGAAGGTAATGTATTTGTGCTACAGATCTGGCGCCACTGTTCCAATCTCACATATTTTTCAGTCGCCTCTCAGAGGAAAGGTGAGTATGACTCACGCTGACATTTAATAGGGAGGTTAGGTTAGGTTAGAGTGGATTATTAAACATTGTATACTGAATCACTATAAGAAATATTGTGGATATTGGTATACCTTAGGAATAGAGGTAACTATGTGATGGATATAACCTACTCCGCGTAGTCAAAATATATTACAAACTATATTAAAAGAGTGAATGAAAAATTTCTGTATCCCTTGAAAGAAGGTAATGTATTTGTGCTACACATCAACGACCGCTGTTTCAATCTCACATATTTTTCAGTCGCCTATCACAGAAAAGGGGAGTATGACTCACACTGACAACTAGTTGTGAGGTTAGGTTAGGTTAGAGATGATTATCAAACACTGTATAATGAATCGTTATAAGAAATTTTGTGGATAGAGGTATTCCATAGGAATAGAGGTAACTTCTTGACGAATATTACCTACTCCGCGTAGTCAAAATATGTTACAAACAATATTGAAAGAGTGGATGAAGAATTTCCGTATCCCTTGAAAGAAGGTATTGTATTTGTGCTACACATCAGCCGCCACTGTTTCAATCTCACATATTTCTCAGTCGCCTTTCACAGGAAAGGGGAGTATGACTCTCGCTGACAATTAGTGGTGAGGTTAGGTTAGGTTACAGATGATAACACTGTATACCGAATCGTCGAGAGAAATTTTCTGGGTAGAGGTATACCTTAGGAATAGGTAACCATTTGATAGATATTACCTACTCCGCGTAGTCAAAATATATTACAAATGATATTGAAAGAGTGAATAAAGAACCTCCATATCCCTTGAAAGGAGGTAATGTAATTGAGCTACAGATCAGCCTCCACTGTTTCAATCTCACATATTTTACGTAGCCTCTCACTGGAGAGGGAGTATGACTCACGCTGACAATTAGTGGTGAGGTCAGGTTACGATAAAGCTGATTATTAAACAATGTTTACCGAATCATCATAAGAAATTTTGTAGATAGAGGTATACATCAGGAATAGAGGTAGCCATTTGATGGATATAACCTACTCCGTGTAGTCAAAATATATGTGAAACGTTATTAAAAGAGTGAACAGAGAATCTCTGTTCCCCTTGAAAGAAGTCAATGTATTTGTGCTACACATCAGCCGCCACTGTTTCAATCTCACATATTTCTCAGCAGCCTTTCACAGAAAAGGGTAGTATGACTCTCGCTGACAATTAGTGGTGAGGTTAAGTTAGGTTACAGATGATTATTAAACACTTTATAGCGAATCATTATAAGAACTTTTGTGGATAGAGGTATACCTCAGGAATAGAGGTAACTACTTGATGGATATTACCTACTCCGCGTAGTCAAAATATGTTACAAACAATATTAAAAGAGTGAATGAAGAATTTCCGTATCCCTTGAAAGAAGGTAATGTATTTGTGCTACACATCAGCCGCCACTGTTTCAATCTCACATATTTCTCAGTCGCCTTTCACAGGGAAGGGAGTATGACTACAAATGATATTGAAAGAGTGAATAAAGAATCTCCGTATCCCTTGAAAGAAGGCAATGTAATTGAGCTACAGATCAGCCTCCACTGTTTCAATCTCACATATTTCTCAGTCGCCTTTCACAGAAAAAGGGAGTATGACTCTCACTGACAATTAGTGATGAGGTTACGTTAGGTAACAGATGATTATTGAACACTGAATACCGAATCATTATGAGAAATTTTGTAGATAGAGGTATACATCAGGAATAGAGGTAGCCATTTGATGGATATAACCTACTCCGTGTAGTCAAAATATATGTGAAACGTTATTAAAAGAGTGAACAGAGAATCTCTGTTCCCTTGAAAGAAGTCAATGTATTTGTGCTACACATCAGCCGCCACTGTTTCAATCTCACATATTTCTCAGCAGCCTTTCACAGAAAAGGGTAGTATGACTCTCGCTGACAATTAGTGGTGAGGTTAAGTTAGGTTACAGATGATTATTAAACACTTTATAGCGAATCATTATAAGAACTTTTGTGGATAGAGGTATACCTCAGGAATAGAGGTAACTACTTGACGGATATTACCTACTCCGCGTAGTCAAAATATGTTACAAACAATATTAAAAGAGTGAATGAAGAATTTCCGTATCCCTTGAAAGAAGGTAATGTATTTGTGCTACACATCAGCCGCCACTGTTTCAATCTCACATATTTCTCAGTCGCCTTTCACAGGAAAGGGAGTATGACTCTCGCTGACAATTAGTGGTGAGGTTAGGTTAGGTTAGGTTACAGATGATAACACTGTATACCGAATCGACGAGAGAAATTTTATGGATAGAGGTATACCTTAGGAATAGAGGTAACCATTTGATAGATATTACCTACTCCGCGTAGTCAAAATATATTACAAATGATATTGAAAGAGTGAATAAAGAATCTCCGTATCCCTTGAAAGGAGGTAATGTAATTGAGCTACAGATCAGCCTCCACTGTTTCAATCTCACATATTTTTCAGTAGCCTCTCACTGGAGAGGGGAGTATGACTCACGCTGACAATTAGTGGTGAGGTCAGGTTACGATAAAGCTGATTATTAAACAATGTTTACCGAATCATCATAAGAAATTTTGTAGATAGAGGTATACATCAGGAATAGAGGTAGCCATTTGATGGATATAACCTACTCCGTGTAGTCAAAATATATGTGAAACGTTATTAAAAGAGTGAACAGAGAATCTCTGTCCCCTTGAAAGAAGTCAATGTATTTGTGCTACACATCAGCAGCCACTGTTTCAATCTCACATATTTCTCAGCAGCCTTTCACAGAAAAGGGTAGTATGACTCTCGCTGACAATTAGTGGTGAGGTTAAGTTAGGTTACAGATGATTATTAAACACTTTATAGCGTATCATTATAAGAACTTTTGTGGATAGAGGTATACCTCAGGAATAGAGGTAACTACTTGACGGATATTACCTACTCCGCGTAGTCAAAATATGTTACAAACAATATTAAAAGAGTGAATGAAGAATTTCCGTATCCCTTGAAAGAAGGTAATGTATTTGTGCTACACATCAGCCGCCACTGTTTCAATCTCACATATTTCTCAGTCGCCTTTCACAGGGAAGGGGAGTATGACTCTCGCTGACAATTAGTGGTGAGGTTAGGTTAGGTTACAGATGATAATTAAACACTGTATACCGAATCATTGAGAGAAATTTTATGGATAGAGGTATACCTTAGGAATAGAGGTAACCATTTGATAGATATTACTTACTCCGCGTAGTCAAAATATATTACAAATGATATTGAAAGAGTGAATAAAGAATCTCCGTATCCCTTGAAAGAAGGCAATGTAATTGAGCTACAGATCAGCCTCCACTGTTTCAATCTCACATATTTCTCAGTCGCCTTTCACAGAAAAAGGGAGTAAAACTCTCGCTGACAATTAGTGATGAGGTTACGTTAGGTAACAGATGATTATTGAACACTGAATACCGAATCATTATAAGATATTTTGTAGATAGAGGTCTACCTCAGGTAATCATTTGATGAATGTTGCCTTTTCCGCGTAGTCAAAATATATTACAAACAATATTAAAAGAGTGAATGAAGAATCACCGTATACCTTGAAAGAAGGTAAGGTATTTGTGCTACAGATCTGGCGCTACTGTTCCAATCTCACATATTTTTCAGTCGCCTCTCAGAGGAAAGGTGAGTATCCACGCTGACATTTAATAGGGAAGTTAGGTTAGGTTAGAGTGGATTATTAAACATTGTATACTGAATCATTATAAGAAATATTGTGGATATTGGTATACCTTAGGAATTGAGGTAACTATGTGATGGATATAACCTACTCCGCGTAGTCAAAATATATTACAAACTATATAAAAAGAGTGAATGAAAAATTTCTGTATCCCTTGAAAGAAGGTAATGTATTTGTGCTACACATCACCGACCACTGTTTCAATCTCACATATTTTTCAGTCGCCTATCACAGAAAAGGGGAGTATGACTCACACTGACAACTAGTTGTGAGGTTAGGTTAGGTTAGAGATGATTATCAAACACTGTATACTGAATCGTTATAAGAAATTTTGTGGATAGAGGTATTCCTTAGGAATAGAGGTAACTTCTTGTAGAATATTACCTACTCCGCGTAGTCAAAATATATTACAAACAATATTGAAAGAGTGAATAAAGAATTTCCATATCCCTTGAAAGAAGGCAATGTTTTTGAGCTACATATCACCCGCCACTGTTTCAATCTCATATATTTTTCAGTCGCCAGTCACAGGAAAGGGGAGTATGACTCACGCTGACAATTAGTGGTGAAGGATTACATAAATGGCTCGCATGCACTCATCCAAAGTGGGATCGGGGAGTACCCAGATCCCTGATAACCTGGCATTTAGAACTTAATTCAGAATTACATGTTAATCGAGGTGGAAATTGGCCTGATAACTGGATACTGATAAGAACGCCCCACGACTTTCAGAAGCAAGAAATGTGGTCGATATTATACAAGCTTCCGTAGAAATATTTCACAAAAGCATTGCTTAGAGACAAACCAACGGAGGGCAGACAAAATTACGTCATATGTGACCGTGTTTTAACTTCTCAACTTGAGAAATCAAAAAGACGTGGAAATACGGAATAAAAGGTTGTATCTTCTCAAATATGAAGGAGTCAGTAAATGAAAATATAAAGTAATCATTAGAAAGTTCAAATGCAGATCAACTTTCGCTATTGCCTGAAGAGACAAACCAATAAAAATACTTCAGGTTGAATTGAATATTATACAAAACGCATTTCGGTTTTATCAAAATCGATCAATAATTGTAGGAGTTATAGATGTGCGCTTTTAACGAGACATCTTATGTATTGCACGCTTCAATTCATCATGTATGATAATTTTTGAACTATTCCAGCAGAAAAACTAGGAATATCATTTCATAGTTGCGTTGCATGTACACGACGGAGATCTAGAAGCCACCGCTTTGAAGAACAATATTCAATCTTTCATAGAATGTTTGATATCCCTACCTAAAACAGCTGGTTTACCGATCCACTCTTCATAATCAGTGACAATAAGGGCTACACCGTATTCGTCTATATTGCACATCCATTCACAACACAGAAGATATTTAAATTCATATACATGATATACAATTGTCCAAATGAATGAAACCAAAGTTTTAAACGAACAGAAGACTTTAAGAAGCTATACCAGTTCTATTTTCTACCACAGCGCTACATACACTGCCTGTAAGATGCGATCTGTCGAAGAGTTAACGCACCAAGTAATTATCTAGCTGTTGACCAAGTGTATATAAATATCAACAATGAAAACATGAGTGATTTATTCTTATATGTGTAAACGAATTGAAGGTTTTATTCAGGGAACAACTATTCCCTGAATAAAAGTCTTTTATATCTCTACATAATAGCGATAAATTTCGCATGTCATCCTTATTGAGAAATATTTCTTATATTTTTAGCAGGGTCAAGAACATTAAACACCAATTAAAATTTGTGAACTAGACTCAGCCAATATATATTCAAATAAAGGTTTCTGACGTGTTGACGAATCCAATAACTCAGTGAATCTGAAATGAGAAAAAAAAATATTGTTAACAGTATAATTCTATGTTGAATCAGCAAAGTTTGGTTAAGCTGAAAAAATGGAATGGTATTTCTGCACACCTTTTATTCCTCAGATAATGTGTTTCGATCCAACAGATACGCTCCTAGTTTGTATTGTGGCATACATAATCATCTTGTCAGAGCTGTTCTTTCTGAGTATAGGTATGTTCCCTTTATAATGATATCGTGATATGAGTTGTTTCAGTAATGAGAGTGGAACTAAAAAAAGCACTGACGAATACAATAGGAATAGAGACATGTTTTCAAAGTTGCAGAGCATGTTACGGCCAGCCTAACTAACAAAATTGTCGAGCGTTCGAATTAGAAGCAGAAATTTTTCGCCATTATGACTTGTTGTAAAAAGTGGGATATTAGAGTTTACAATTTCCATTGTTCATTGTGATTTCCTTAACGGAACGTAATGTAAGTACTACAGTTCTACAAATCCTCTTGGAAATACTGTCCCTGACAAGTCGTAAGATTTTCAGAATAAGAAGGAAACGACTAATTCTTTCTCTGAGATCCATTTTACCTTATTCGAAGTACTCCCTATCACCAATACACGTTGATACATTTTAGATTTGATTTTCAGGAAGGAATCCACAGTCTTCTCCGATTCCGCTTGTCAATAGAGTGAACACAAAGACCACAAAGTACCTTTTTGAAATTCAAGAGCCATAAGAGGTCCAACAGATTGTATCATATTTCACTCTACTGATGGCTTTTCTCTAGTGAGTTCCAAGAATTTGATTGCGAATTGTTGTGATCAAAGAGAACAGCAAGCTCACCAATTCAAGTAGTCCATAATGAAAGCTTCTCGAGAGTTTTGCCTCCAGGTAGCATCGCAGTACGTCAGTGTAGCTACAAAATTGTGTAACCACGAGATCTACTAACTCAGGGAAAATGCCAGAAGGTAGTTCGATAACATTAAACAACCGAGCGTAACATAGCTGACATGAGTCAAGGGACCTCCTTATCGAGCTTGAAAAACTAAACAAAAGAAAACAAAGCATGGCGGGTTAACTGCAATAAGATTATGTACAACTCGCAGGTCTCAAAAATTGGAAAAATTCGTGTGCAAAACAGCCAACCTCAAGGAGAATTTTGATCTCCTCTTCCATAATTCATGATTGTATACGAGAATAAATGGCACATGAATCATACGTAGAACTAACCACGGATAAGAAGGTTCTCTCCCTCAAAGGATTGGCATAGTACCAGTCCTTCAAGAATGGGGTTTGGAGGAGCAAAAACCAAAATGATAGATTATTCCATGCCCAAGGACAACAGACTCATTTCTGCTTCTGAAAACGCTTGAGAGGTTTTGCAGCCACTACTTGAGAGCTACAATACAATAATCTTACCTATTACATCCCAATCTACATGCATATACGTGAGGGATCCACCGGCACAGGATTTGCATGCAGTCGTTGGAAAAGATTGAGAAATTTCTAGAGTTCAGTGAGGGCATTCTGTCAGCAATATCAGACATGAAGAGGTCCTTGGGTACAACCAATTTTCCCAAAATAAAATTAGCAGATGTAGAGGGAGGTTTCTTTGCCTGTCAGAAGTGAATATCTTACATATTATCCAAGAGAGCAATGCAAATTAGGGAAGAGGAATCCAAGGTGGAATGACTGGTAGTTGGTGGTTGTCCGCAGTGTGATGTGCATCTGTACTGCTGGGGAATTCTGCAGCAGAGGACATAACCGTCATGCTAAGTCTAAAATTTGAAGGCATTGTGTCGAAGTGGTTAGTCAAACAAAGTGCTCTTCATGAGAAAATCTCCCTATTTTTATTCTGAAGTCGGTGTTGAATGTGATGCCATGTATGTTCGCAATTTGATATCCTTGAAGGAGGATCTTCAGCAGAGAGTTTTCTCGAGAAAGTTGTTGACTGCATTGAAATTGACCAAATACAAATGGCCCCACTCTGATATCTTCTCTAAGCCTGAATTAACAGTTCATCACGAGCAGTTGTTGAAAGCCTTGTGGGCTGTCGGAAGAAGGAGTAGAGCAGGCGAGCTTCTCAGAAGTTATCTGAGTTGTCGCACTCAATATGTCAGGTTGGGTAATTCATACAGCACAACGAGTTCTGTAGATTTTGGTGTACCGCAAGGTAAGGTTCTAGGACCCATATTGTTTTATTATATATAAATGATATACTAACCACAAGTTCTGCAGGCGTTGTGTCCAGTTTCGCTGATGACACGGTTATTGTTCATGAGGACGATTCGTGGGAAGATATGAGAAAAAAAGTAGAGAAAGATTTAAGTTCATTGATACACAAGTTTAACGAAAAACTATTAACTTTTAACTTAGATTAGAGATGTTTCCTACCTTTCAGCTGCTACGCGAAGAATACCCCGTCCTACAAAACAATGTGCTTCGTTGAGAATGATGTTCTGGTGAGGATATCTATGAAAGAGCATGTCAGGTATCTCGGAGTTATAGTGGATAGGCGAATTAACAGATGTGCTCTGTTAGTATGTTTGTCGGTGTGATTCATCTGCATGTGAAGAACGATGGCAGTCAGTCAGTACACCAAGATACAGTCGTTCGCAATTCCACATACTTTGTTTGCAGTGAAAAGCAGCAGATCATCAATAGAAAATATATGAAACCCTGGGTTAATCCTGCATTAACCGGAAAAGATTCACTCGTTCAACTATCAACTACCATCTGAATTGATCTACTGAAGACAATCAAAGCACCTTATTTTTCGGAAGTTCTTATGTACCCTGTACCCAATAGTTATCAACAGGTTGAAGACTAAAGGAAACTTAATCAATTAGAAGATTAATATTTGAACTTGGCTTTTGCTTGATAAAAATCCATAATCATTATCAAATAAAACAATTATTACTTGAAGAATTTCAACTGAGAATCCATGGACTCGTGACGCATTTTAACACATGGAAGTTTGCTGAGACGAACTAGCTAGCAGATGATGATATATTAATCATAAGTAGAATAAATTCACATTAAATATCACCATATAGTGTTTGTATAGATTCTTTCCAAGAGAGATTCAATACAGGTGAAGAAATTAAGTCTATATGTTCATTGATGTTAAAAAAATCCTCGTTGTCGTTCATTTATTATTGATATTTCGATGGGTCCTACCAATGTAAAATTAATTTCAGTTCAACTTGTTAATTTCAGTTCAACTTGTGAACTCTAATCATATTTTGTCAGATTTGATGTTGTTTATATAGATGTATATTATTGATACAGATAAATATATTGTATAAGTACGTAATATATTTGAAAAGCCTAATTATGACAATCTCGATGTCATTTAGATAGAGTACACTTCTCAATTATCCTGCATTTCAATCAATCTACTATATGATATGAATTTATTCGGCTTTGGCTCGCTTATGGTGCACTTCTTGAAAATATTCACATGACTAAACTGCTCAACAAGTTCTCCTGACGACGTGCCTGTCTTTCCATTCTTTTCCGTTCAAAACACTACGATTTCCTCTGTCCGGAGGAGCGGTGAACAATTCAAACCTCGTTAAACCACCAAACCTCACGCTGCTGCGGGGTTTTCAGGGATTGATTTCTGTTAATCATCGGCATTTTCTACTGAACCATACACAAAGAATGTGTGTATTCTGGTGGAAAGCGTACTCGAGAAACCACCAGAGAATTTCTAGAGCAAAATGAGGAACTGAAGTCGATAGTTTACTCTCGTTTCCACCTTGTTATTTCATTTTACGGAGAAAAACTTTATTCGTTCAGGAATTAATTACTATTTTGGCAGTTTCGTTATACAATCGGTATTCTGAAATTCGAATATGCTCACATAAGAATAATCTAAGAAACCCATGTAACCATATGGAAATTGAAATCATTGGTTGGTATCTCGGCAGTACATTTTACATAAAAAGAAGAATGCACATTATATTCAATAGAGCAGATTAATTATTTAGGCAACTACCAACAAAGAAAATATTAAGTGACCACCGTTTCGAATTTTCATTTATCATCAGATAGTATAGAACTAAGTATAAAGTACTGCATTATTTATGAAAGGGTTTTCCTAGTGCTTGTTATTCAGGTCGGTGCATATGCTACTCAACTCCATTATCGCGTTCACTTAATTGAAGGTTTTGCATCTACAAAGGTGAGCAGATTACAGTTGGACGTTACATTACACATGCTTTCCTCAAACGAAAATTTACCGTAAGGAGTTTCACTTGAAAAAAAATATGTTTAGAACTTATTAATGAGGTATTTCAGTTTTGTTACAATTATGAATTCAAGAAAAATTTTTAGTCCATAATCTTTTGTGCTCAACATAGGCACTTAAATTATCAGAAAAGGTGAATTTCTATAATAAAATGAAAGACATTTTGGATTGTGATAAGAATCATGCAAAAATCCAGAACAGCTCCCATTTTTTTAAGCAGACTTGTGTAATCATTTGAGCCAACTGAAATGTTTAGGAATTATAGGTAATTTCCAGATGTGTATGTTTGAGCATAAAGGAAATTCTATATGTTGGATTTCTTTAATGAGAAAATTCCGCCTACTTCTTCACCGAAAACAAAATATAAGGCCGGGAAGAAACACAATTCTAGACTTAAAAGTATTTTTACATCAGATATTTACTGTCTCTCATAAGCTATAAAATTTGTATTGAAAAAAAAAAAGGTTTTTGGAAACTGCAATTCGCAGAGAAAAGTATTGATCTTTAACATTTTGAGTGTGGTGACAAGTTGAACTTTGTTGATCCAAGTGCTGAATGATTTTTTGTTTTCTTAAACTGTTCTGTTTGGAAGTTGATAAACGTTTATATGCTTATTTTACCTAAATGTTTGCTTTTTAGTAAAAACTTCCTGCGGTATTTTGTCGATGTTCGCTTTCAGTAAGACTATTGTAATATAGAAATATGTTTGGTATAAAGTTGATTGTCAGTGTTGAATGATTCATTTTTTGAATTATCATTCAGTGAAATACGTTTCAAAATGCAGGGTGAGCATTGTCGAAGACAAGGCTAGATATGAGGGGGGTAGCATGTTCCAAAGGGCTCTTTACCTCTTTTGAACCAACTAACACAGAAGGTACTACTAGTGTCACCGGAAAATAATGAAACAAAGACTAGATTAAACAGAAAACTTCAAGAAGCCTTATGAGTTTGACCATCTTCCGCAAAGCTACACACTGAGTCTGCAAGATGCAATCTGTCGAAAAACTTAAGCTACAAGTACTTGTTCGGCTTTCAACTAAGTACATCTTATGTTAATAATAAAACATGCGAAAATCATTGCTACAATTGTGAATACAATGAAGACTTCCGTAGAATGTTCGGAGAAAGAGTACGCCCCATCAACCACCCTTACACATTAATAAAATTAATCGAACACTCCACTTTGGCTTTTTTACTGGGAAGCAATCTCTTCAAGAGAGCGTTGGATCCAGAAAGAGTCTAGAAACATAGATTCATACGACTACTACATGGACTACATAGTATCTGCTTTTGCTTGACATGGAGATCGAGTCCACTTCATGTAATTTGCGTGAAGTGGAGATGAGGTGCCGATGTTTCAAGCCAAAATACGAGAAGTATTCTTTCCTAATATTAAGTTGTTGCTTCAATACCATGTAGTGTGCTTAGTGGCCGCTACTTCTTCAACTGAATAATGTTCGGATTAACATGGTGCAAGTTTAACACAGAGCAAGTCACTTTGATTCTATGACCATTCATTCCGTGTGAACAATCCCCTCTACCATCGGCGACTATTGAAGAATGACAACCAATGAACCGGAGTTCATTCATTTCCCTTGAAGACTTCGTTGAAACCACTCGAAATTAATTATAATCATAATAATTTGTGAATTGTTCAATAACCCATTAAAATAAAAGTGGTAAGTAATAATCCATTGTCATCCGCTTCATTTTTCATTTTCTATTAATGTTGAACGAATTAATACCTAGATTCTCCGCACAACTTAGTAATTACTTTCAATTTCCATCTTTAAATTAATTTTCTCAACATATGCATAGATTTCTGAATATCCATTCTCAATACTCTTATATTCTCTTTAGGTCACATTTACTTACAGCATGGATCTATGTTTTCTACGTTCTTAATTCTCAATTTTCATATAGGAATATTTCACTGCTTTGTTCATTTCTTTTCAGCATTACCCAACATTGCTCTTTTATCATTTTTCATTCCTTTCATATTAATCTTATATTTCTTCTGCTTATTAACTTCATTCGTTACTTGCTGACATTTCTCCGGCTTTATTTGAATGGCCTAGAAAATGTGATATTTTTTTATCATAATATCTAGATTTTCTTTCTATAATTGTTTTGCAAGTCTGGTGTGTTCAATCACCATTCTAGTTTCTTATTATATGTATATCTATATATTCATCTAGGCTATTTTCATTTCGAATTTGCTGAAATCATTTCAAATTCAAATAAATTCAGAGGAGAGATCACTTATAAATATCACGAGCACATGGTGATATATAAAAACTTTTACAGTTTTTTTTGAGGACAAAACAAGATCCATTTATTTTTGAAGGGGACAAAATACCAGCTTCATTTTTTTTGGAGAGGACAAAACACCATCCTTGTTTCTTTTGAGAGACCTAGGCACCGGCTATATTTATTTTGGAGAGAACAAATACAAAACCTCTAGTTTGGGCAGGACAAAGGGGTTCAATCATTTTATTGGATAGCCACCAAGCTCCGACATTTTTAGAGGAGATCAATATTTTTCTATATATCTATATATTACAATCTAAAACGACTAAACAGGGTAAGCTACAAAGTGTGAACCTTTTCTTATTAAAGTAATTATTATTAGTTTACAACCTATAAGGAATTGGGTAGGTAACAACCATATTATCTCCACAAATATACTCTCTATTCCAAAACTTGGGACTTGATTAACAGCTGTCAAAAATTCCATGACATTTGTATGTAAACAACAATGGCTGTATCATCAGCAAACCCGATGAGCCTACCCCTGATACTCAAGGAAAAGAGACCATCTATATACAAACAAAACAATATCGGCCCCAAAACAGTTCCCTGTGGTACTCCACATTTTAACGGCAGTTCATCACTAAATGTATTCTCAATTTTACTAATTGTTTTCGATTTGACAGATAACTCCGTATCAATCCCACTCCGATCTCACCAATACCCAACTCCTTTAACAAATCCAACAGAATGCCGTGCTCAACTGTGTCGAATGCCTTTGCCAAATCAACCAGGATACACAAACTGAAATCTGGAAAGAATACTGTTTTGTGTAATATATGTGGTTAGGCGGTTTTTCAAAATTTTTTCTATAATTTTAGATAGGACAGGAAGCAAAAATATGAATTTCCTACTACCTCCCTTGTGTAGAGGGACAACAACCGCTGTCTTCAGGACGTCGGGGATCACCACATTTCTCATAATTGTGTTTACTATATACTCTATTGGAGACACTAAAACATCAGCACCCGTCTTAAACACCTCAGCAGATAATTCTTCAATTCCACAACTCATTTTATCTTTTAAATGTTTGATAATATTTATTACCTCTTCTGTATTTGTTGGTGTTAAAGACAGTTGAGTGTTAAGATTGTTGGTTACTGAAGTGGTTCTTCTTTTATTTTTAATTTTTTTAGCCAACTCTTCCCCATACTTACAAAATATTGATTAAAAACACGAGCTATTTCCCCGGCACCGTTACATACATACAAAATCTAAAGTTGATCATTTCAAAAGGAGGATATATGGGGGTGGTTCAGATAGTAGATCACATTGGAACACTTAATTCGTTGAATGAAATTTTTAAAGGAAAGTCGTTTATAAATGGTTATTGAATTCAAGAAGTGAATTGATGCAAGACACGTAAATCGCTGCAAACTTATTTAATGGTTTCTTTTCTTCGGCTGGGCGGAACCTCTTAGGAGCGATTGTTAGACCAGGAAGGTCGGCTCTTCATAGAATCTCTTTCAAGGAATCCATTTTTCTTTCTCCTACGTATAACCTGGAATTAGAAGAAATAATTTCATTACTGAAGAATTATAAATTCCCAGGAATGGAGAATAGTGTCACCTCTATCGAATTTGGTAAATGCGATAATGCAGTCTGGCAGGGTACCCAAACTGTTCAAGGTGGGCATCATTGAAACACTACATAAAGGAGGCGTTAAAAAAAAAATAAGTTTTGAAAAAAGACTTGGGAATTATTTGGTGAAAAATAATTTAATATCGAAGAACCAATTTGGTTTCCAGAGGTCTTCGTCTACCCAAGATGCTATCAATTTTCTTGTTGCTCAATGTTTGAGGGTTTGTAGAGTGGAAAAAGGTTTTAGCAGTGTTTTTGGACCTTGCAAAGGCTTTGGACACTGTTCATCACGAGCAGTTGTTGAAAGCTTTGTATGCTGTCGGGAGAAAGGGTAGAGCAGGCGAGCTTCTCAGAAGTTATCTGAGTGGTCGCACTCAATATGTCAGGTTGGGTAATTCATACAGCACAACGAGTTCTGTAGATTTTGGGTACCGCAAGGTACGGTTCTAGGACCCATATTGTTCAATTATATATAAATGATATACTAACCTCAAGTTCTGCAGGCGTTGTGTCCAGTTTCGCTGATGACACGGTTATTGTTCATGAGGACGATTCGTGGAAAGATATGAGAAAAAGTAGAGAAAGATTTGAGTTTATTGATAGACATTTTTAACGAAAAACGATTAGTTGTTAACTTTGGTAAGACATGTTTCCCACCTTTCAGCTACTACGCGAATAATATCCAGTCCTACAAAACAATGAAATTCGTAAAGAATGATGTTCAGGTGAAGATATCTATGAAAGAGCATGTCAGGTATCTCGGAGTTATAGTGGATAGGCATTTAAGAAGGAAATACCACATCGATAGAATAGTGGTTGTCCTAAGGAGCTTATTGCATAAGTTTGAATTTCTTGAAAAGATACTTGATGTGTCCAGACTGAAAAATCTGTATTATGCCCTTGTGAAGTCCATATGGGGGGCGGCTGCGAAGTGTCACATGTGAGAAATTGAGAATTTAAAAAGAAATTTTTAAAAATTGTTATTTCATAGGCCTAGTACTTACCCGTCAGATGAACTTTATAGGGAAGCGAACTTGATGGATGTCAGACAGCTATATTTTTTCTGATGTGTAATTGAAACGTTCAGCAAGAGGATTCGAGTCTCTTATGTGGATCATGGTTATCAGATAAGACATGTTCATCGAAATAAGGCGAAAACTTCTTTATTTATTGTAATTCTTACGAATTGGTAACACTGAAGTAAAATCTTTAATTTTTGGATTCAAGGAAGAATGCACCCTTGCTTCGTATTGACTCAAGAAGAACAAATCAGTGCTATTGTTATGACTGCAATTCAATAGATGCTGAGACAGGAGATTACAAGAAACCAGGTATCATTACAGACTATAACAAAACGAAAATTGGGGTTGATTCAGTTGATCAATTCTCCAATAATTACAATGTTGCTAGAAATACCCGTTGCCCATGGTTGTGTTCTATGACTTACCGAACATTGCAGGCATGAACGCATTATGCGTTTTCAAAGCTGATCGCCCAGTTCAACGAGTATCCCGTAGTGATTTCCTGGAGAAATGTGCTTGGAAACTCCTAAAACCCCAAATCGAGTTTAGGGCAACAATAGAACAATTACCTGCAGAACGGAGGCGCCGCGTTTGACTTCTATTAGGCATTAGTGAGGTCCTATCCCCTCCCCTTCAGAGGCCACATAATTATGTTGGACGTTGCTACATATGTTCTAGTGACTATAAATCGAAATGAAGATATTGTGCGAAATGCTACAGGTATGCTTGTAAAATGATATGAAGAAAATTTTTGTGAATTGTGTAGGTGAACAAAATTGACTCTTTTCAGGGGACATAAAAGGGGTTAAAATTGGTAGTTTTTCAGCTTGTAAACATTTTTTCATCAGCTTGTTATTAGTTCTGTTCAGTTTCATACTGCATATTTTTTCACGTTCATGTATTTTTGAGTGAATGAAAATATTCTGAGTTATGGCAAATAAATCAATTATTCTGGGACTTTTTGGTCTTTTCAATTCCACAGAGAAAAAATCAATATTTTTCATCAAAACTGAAACAACTTCAATCACAAATGATCAAAGGAGCTATTTCATTTCAAATATCTATTGAAATGGATGATATCAATTTTTTATGTCAAAATGAAAATGTTCTACAATCGTAGACCACGCGAGTAAATACTTCGAAAAGAAGGGCGCGAATAACCGAGAGTTAAGAACAATGATCAAGATAAATTTCTATTTGTTATTTATATGGCTTCAAAATAGCCCAAAACCCCTTATTTATACTGAAGCTTTGCGTTTTGCAAAATAATCCGACGTTCTGGAATATTTTGATCATGTTTTTAAGTTTTCAGATCACGTAAATATATAGAAAATATGCAGAGATCATATTTTTTGCAGCCCTGTGTTATAGATTCCAATGACGTATTGCTATTTACCTTAAACTCTATATTTGAGGTTGGCGTGATTTTCTGACACTCATTAGTAGAAAGCTGGTATTTTATGTCCAAGATTGTAATTTATCCTTTCAGTTGTGGCTGAAACACGCGAAATTAAGCCATTTATTACCACCTTTACGCCTTCGTTTCCTAAAAGGTGAGATTTCAGGCTACCGTTTGGCAATGGGAGAACGAGGTATATTTTAGGAGGTTACTGTGAAATTGGGAGAACTTTGAATTGATTATTTGTCTAGAACAGAAACACTGAAATGAATCTGAATGTAAGTTATTTTTCTATCTGGAACAGATAACAAACTTAATTGAACAGTTAAATGTTGGAAATTTACTTTGATTCTGTGCTGTCTTTACATCATTTCACTTCACGTAATTTGGGTATCCGGCACCAACTCGAAACTGTTCAAACCAGCGTTTTTCAATATTTTCGTATACGAGACCCCTTTACAGAATGAAAAATTCTCACGACCCCCTTAAGACCTATACAGATAAAACTTTATTGATTTAAATGAGTATGTTTACGACTGCGTTGACTGCGTTTCACATAAAAAAATGGCGGAAATTCTAAAAAATACCGGGGTTGATGCAGAAGACTTACGCATTATTACAAACCTTTAATGGCACCAAACTGCACAAGTGAGAGTTAATGGGCTAACATCTGAACAGGTAGCAATACGGAAAGGTGTGCGTCAAGGCTGTGTGATGTCGCCTCTATTGTTTAACATTTACTCAGAAGCAATATTCAAAGAAGCACTTGAAAACATAGACACAGGCATTAGAATAACTGGAAAACTACTTAGTAATATCCGCTACGCAGACGACACCTATGTACTAGCTAACAACCTTCAAAACTTGCAGATAGCCATGAACCTTATTGTAGAGCATAGCCAACGCTTTGGACTATCTGTTAACGTTAACAAAACTAAAAGTATTGTGTTTTCTAAGCAAGCAGTGGAGGCTGTAATACGCATTAACAACCAACCTGTGAAACAAGTGCATTCGTTTCGGTATTTAGGAGCCACGGTGAACGACCAAATTGACCCGAAAATAGAGATCAAATCTCGAATCGAACAAGCCCGTAAAACTTTCGTTGGCATGAGAGACCTTTCTGTCAACCGCGAACTTAATCTTCAGCTTCGTATGCGACTACTTCGTTGTTATGTTTTTCCTGTCCGTACTTATGGATGTGAAGGTTGGACTTTTAATCTAGAAACGGAGAGACGCATAGACGCTTTCGAAATGTATCTATACCGTAGAATATTGCGTATCTCTTGGATGGAAAGACGGACAAACATCGACGTCCTAAATACAATGGGAAAATCACGAGAGTTGATGAGAACCATCTAAGAGAGAAAGCTCCAGTACATCGGGCACATCATGCGCGGCAAAAAATATGAGATCCTTCGCCTGATTATTGAGGGGAAAGTCCAAGGAAAAAGATCAGTTGGACGACGCCAGAACTCATGGCTGAAAGATCTACGGAGGTGGTTTGGAAGAACGTCCACTGAAATTTTCAGATTTGCAGTGTCGAAAACAATTATTGCCAATTGGATCGCCAACCTTCGTTTGGGGACGGCGTCATAAGAAGAAGATGTTTACGATTTTCTGTATTTTGATCTAACCTATGTACAAGTGGCAAGAAGTTGTCTATGCCTACCCCTACACGGAAAAATATATATATATATATATATATATATATATATATATATATATATATATATATATATATATATATATATATATATATATATATATATATATATATAGATATATGGTGGAACAAATATCTTCCGCGAGAAACTAAACTTAGCGAGGAGTCTACATATGTAAACTTGTGACAAGAAGAATTATTCAAAAATCCGTAGATTAATGAATAATCCCTTCTGACAAGAGCTAGTTCCCAAATCTGCACGCAGCCCCCAAGCGCCACAATAGTGCAACTAAGCAGGATGCCGAGAAACGACTCCTCGCGAAGTTTATCGCGGAAGATATTTGTCCCACCAAATATTTACCGACGGGAGGTTTATCTCGGAAACAGAGGAAAAGAGCACTATTACAACGGGATTATTTCGCTCGTTTTCTACCGTTGATGGGATTCATGGAACGGCGAAAGATGTCTCCCAAATGTTTGAAATTTTTAACGTTTCCACATCTGTTTGTTATTGTTCGTATCTTTCTCGAAGTCCGGTAGCGGGTTTGCCTTGTCGGTCCATAGAGGGCGAACCTCATACGCATGTACGAGGTGCGTCCTTTCTGGAATTGATAGGGTGCCCCGATGTAGCTTGGTAGAATGCTGAAAAGCGATGTGCGACACTGATGAGCTCCTAATAAGGGCGAAACTGCAGTCTGCCGCTTCGTTTCTCGGCATCCTGCTTAGTTGCACTATAGTGGCGCTTGGGCGCTGCGTGCATGGCGGGCAGATTTGGAAACTAGCTCTTGTCAGGAGGATTATTCATTGAACTACGGATTTTAAATAATTGTCTCTTATATATATATATATATATATATATATATATATATATATATATATATATATATATATATATATATATATATATATATATATATATATATATATATATATAGGCTGCGTGCGGAGCTTTGAAAGTAAGTAGCTACGAGCAAACTTGGTAGGCTGCACGATCTAACCTGAACGCGGGCAAACTTTCGCACGTTGGCACCTCATCGTCGCGTCGGCATTGGGCCACTCGCACACTAGCGAAGAATGTTCTTTTGTTTCAACTATTTCTCACTTCGCAGCAGGTAAAGCGTTGAGTTTGAACATTACTGTGTTATTCTTTTGTTTTTTCACTTGCTTGTCTCAATTGAAAAATGGATAAGTTTCTCAAAAGATCGCAGCCTTCAACAACTGGTACATATGTTAATGGTGGAGGTGAATCAAAACCGAAAAAAATAGATATTATGACGAGCATTACTAAAAATACGGGTTTGCAGTCAAAAATAATAAATCTCAATGTGTAATATGTTGCGATGTTTTAGTGAGAGTATGAAACCATCAAAGCTTCTGCGGCATCTCACGACCAAGCTTAAAAAATAAGCTGTTAAGGCGTTGGAATTATTTAAACGAAGATTTAAGCTCTGACTCAGCAGCAAAATACTATGTCCCAGGTAATAAAACTAGTGTTGTCCTAGTCTTGTACAAAACCGTGGAGTTGTAAAAACGCTCAAGCGAAATCCAGCCTATCAATAATTACTACTATTTTTAGTAGGTATTGATGTTGCTGCCGGGATGGGGTCACACAAACGATGGAAACACTGATGGTTAACACAAAACGTGAATTTAAAATTAAATAAAAACACGTGGTTCGTTGGTAAACAACGGCGGTTTGGCAATATGGTCGGTGGCGTGGGTACGGAAAGCCGGCTTGTGGTAACCCGTGCGGCAGCCGGTTTTCTAAGACACTGAATTCGAAAAGGTCGTTGAAGAGAAAGAGCCGGGAGTCTCCGAAATGATCTGTGATTAAGGAAGCGTGATTAACACATGCTTATTCGGAGGGGCTTAGAGCGATCTATGGTGTGATACCGTAGTGGACACGGTAACAATGTGTTTGATGATTTATTCATCCAATTTCTTCATTTTTCTCATGTTTGCGTACTAGGGGTCGGGTAGCCTCAGCCACATAAGTAAAACTCAGGAATATTAAAATAACTCAAAGAAAAAAAGATCTATCTTCAATCTATATAATGAAAAAAACATATTCCTCTTAATACTAATGAAATAAGAAATAAAATTCTCATTTTTAAAACTGTAATGAAGTTTAGAAAGTACTGTCAAATATTTGTCACAATCATTTCTGGGGGGTAGCACCGGACACAAAAAAATATGACTATGTCGATTTGCAAACATCACAAATTAGAAAGATGAATCAATGTCCATACATTCTTCATAAGCCCATTTTTGGCACTTGTGATACTGAATTCAGTCTTCATCGAAGGTTTCCGCACAAATGATGCGTTGTGTATCATGATTTGTTTCTTCCCAAGTTAAACTCTGGATATTCTTTTTCGGTCTCATTTGACTGATTGCTTCTTTTGTTCTATCAGTTGAGGCCTTGGATTTATTGACTACAGCCTTGTTTGCTACTAGTGCATCTTTAAATGGAGAGAATGACAGAATCTCACTTTTTTGGGTTTTTCGAGAACAGGCTGCAAGACGCTTCCTTGAGGCGTTAGGGAGAGGGAACAATTTTTGAAGCAAAAAGGAGATGCAACTGGCTCTGAACTATTTTTCGCAGTAGGTGGCTGCGTGCTGCTACTTGTTGTTGGTTGTGATGCCTGAGTAGTGGTCGACTGCTGCCTTGCTGGGTAGAAATAGTTGATGGCTGTTGGATGCCGCCAGTGGATGGCTACGTATTGAAACTTGTGGATGATTTTGATCTTATGCTGGTTGACATCTACTTAGAAGTCTCATCCAAAACTGGTTCCTGTTCGATATTGGTCATTGATGATGACAAAGAATCCAAATCAGTAAAAATCTCCTAAATAGATGTATAAATTCCGGAGCATTTCAACCCATTTTGTGCTATTTCTAGTCTAGCTGCCTCAGTGAAAGCCAAATTGACAAGGGAAGCGATGACATAGTCTGAAATTCTCGCTCCTGGGTTTTGCCTCATCCACATGGCACTTGCTGGACTGAATGCAGACTTGAACAGCCTGAAAAATACCCGGTCTAACGTATGCACTTTGTGAATTGTGTGTGGTGGTGTCCTGAGCATAGATGTGATTTGCACGAGCAAACTCTGTCACTGCCAATTCGTTATGGCTTCCATGTCCGTAGAGAATCAGAAGAACAGGGTGTTCCCTCGAAGGCTGTGCGTGCTGTTTGAAGTAATTCAGAAATATCTCACCATTCATCCATTCACTTTCATGTGGAATAGCTTTGTTTTAAGGTGGAGCTCCAACCATCAATCGAGCATCTTTATCCATCTGTTTTCTCGGGGAGATGAAAAGGGGAGATACAAAGTGACCAGTCACACTCATAGCAAATATCAAGGTGATGTTTCGTCCCGTCTCATCAGATGTCAACTGGCCTACTTGCTTTTTTACCTAGGTAGATATAACTTTCTCATTTCTGTGAAGCTGGAACAGTTTATCATAAAAACGATCTGCTTGAGGTTTATTGAACCCAACGGCTCTCGTGATACTGGTTGAGTGTGGAGTTCTGAGAGCAATATCTGGGAATTTTTTCGAAAAGTAAAAATTTTTTTCGGCCATTTTTTCCCTTGTTGAATCTATTAGGATTTTTAGTTACTCTGCGAATTGGAACGCCAGTTTCAAAAATTCTGCTTTCGTAAGTGGCATCTACCGATTATCTAGATCGATAACATGCTCATGAAGTTGCAGAGCTTGATCGTTGGAAAATGTGTGCTCCAACCTTTCCAATTTCAGCTTGAACTCTGTTCCTCCTCCATTATCTATAGCTTTCATTTTATCCTTAAGCGTAATTCTTGGAACACCATACCGTTCAGCAGCTCTTGTTATAGATAGATTTCTTTCCTGAACACTCCGGATCGCTCTTTCCATAGTATTTTCATCTCAACTTCCTCTAGTTGGTCTTTCCTCTTTGAATTTTGGCACTTTCTGTGAGGAAAACATCAGAGATTCAATTATTTCTTCCCTATTGCAGTACAAAAGCGACTTTAACATAAAGATAAGCAGACGAATTGACATGACAGAGCAACTGGGATTCATAATTTCACTATTTCATTCATAAAATTCAAAAATTCACCATTCATGAAATCGCCGGGGCTAGTTTAGGTTAAATTCCACGCTTTGAGTTTTTTTGTGAAATAAATAAGCACATAATTCTCAATAATGTTGTATTTTTATTATAGTGTAGAACCTTGTCATTTCCCTTTTGCCGTCGATCACCGGAATAAGGCTTCGCGACCCCCCTATGGGTAGCGACACACAGATTGAAAAACACTGGTTTAAACTATTATAATCTGTAACAACGAAAATTGATCCAATTGAAATACTTAAACCCCTCAGACCCGGACGAAGAATTCCTCTTAAGAAATAATTTAGCAAACCTCAGGACGGTACACCAAATTCCTGTCCGTTCGAAATGATATTTCGGGATGTAATATTAATTTCCGCTGAAGACGCCCTCACTCGAGTTTCCCGTAACTAAAGATCGGTTCTTCAGATAAATATAATTCAATTTCCATGAGGCGGCGTAAGGGTATTTTCTGAGGTTCTCAACGAAAATTTCATTTCAACTTTTACATTCGAATGCGTTTTATATCTATGGCATTCAAGGAAGGGTGAGTTACAGTTTTTCGAACAATTGGTTGGGAAGACAGGGAGTTTGAGATCCTTACCCTGCTAGATTAATATCCAATTTTGATTTAATAGGGTGTTTTTATTCTACTATTGAAACTTTAGATCTGGAAGGGTTCTTTCATCCGAATGTCGTTACAGATTTTCAATTTTCCTTAATTTTGCGTGTTAGGTGTAGTCAGAAAAAAATTTCAATTTTAATAATTTTTTTCGGCAGTAAATTATTTTAATTTAGAAAAGTGAAAACACAGTATCATTGAATAGGGTTTCGACTTAACATGACATAAATTTTAGAAAAAAAATTAATAATTTTAAAAGTAATGGCTGTTTATGTTGATCCAGTTCCAACCGAAGCTCCTTGCGTTGGTCATCACTTATCCTCGGAGGTTCATCTGAAATCTATGAGACAAAGAAAATTCCACCAAAAACTTCTGTAAAAAACTAGCCAAATCTCAACGGAGCTGCTTGTTTATCTCTAAAATGTAATGAAATCTAGACAAAGTCGTGACAATTATAAGGTTCCTTACAACGATTCCTTCATTATTATAGTTAATGTTGTATGACTTGGCCGTTGAACATTCTTTATACGTTAGTGGTAAGGTACCAGTCAATTTTGTTTACACGTAATGTTATATCTGTTGCAACTACATATGTTTGTTAAGCGAGATAATAGCCTTTACTGGTATTGGTAATTAGACGCAAGTATCTCATTTTAGGATGTTGTTGATTGTGCAACACATGTATTCAGTATTGACAAAGCTAACTTCTGACCGATCTAACATAAAATAAACGTACAGACGGACTTCTATCAATGATTAGAAGTCCATCTGTACTTGAATTTTTTTTAAACTGTTTGTTTCAAGCTCGCCTATACATAAGTTTTATTGACATACGAAGTTTTATCAAGCCTACAATTGACTGGTTATTCAATAAACGGTTCTGGGGAAAGATTAGTGCACCTGGATTTGTACCCATGTGTTCCTTTCAACGGCCAAGTCACACAACAGTAACTATTATAATAAGGAAATAGCAGTAAAGAACCTTAGACTTGACACTACTTTGTCTATATTTCATTCCTTTTTAGAGATAAACAAGCAGCTCCATCGAGATTTGGCTAGCTTTTACAGGATGTTTTTGGTGGGATTTCACTTCTTCTTGTAGAAACGTGGGCATATTAATTTATTTTATCAGAGTTTCTTATTCGACATTTTTTTTTCTTTTGAGGAGTAGTTTCCTATTATTACAAACCTTTCTTTTAATTTTTTCTGGTTCTGATTCTTATACATTAGCAACAGTTTTTCGTATTGCCTATTCGCTATTTGTTTTTGTAAACTTGTAAGTATGAGTATAAAAGCCGGTCTAGTCTTATCCAAAATTTTTCTATAATTTTATCTATATAAGTATAAAGAGCAGAAGGGGACGTATTCGCCTAGCAGTGATAGTGTGTGCTATAGGCTAGATTAGATTTTTGCAATGTGTAATGGTTTTGTTTCAAGAATATCTAAAATTAAAGAAGTATTTCAATTCTACTTGAAAAAAGAATTTTAAATAATAATGTTGAATGACATTAAATTATAGCAAAGCTAGATGGAATGAAATTACAATTGAAACTACCTATAAATTACTTATGCCTAGCTAGATCAGAGTCTCTTTATCTCAGTGTGTGAAATCTTCGTCTAGAACCTACGTCCCAGATATAGCCTTAAGAATAATACTCGTCACTTCATTCAACTATTACAGAATAATTATCGAAGTCACAGTAACTGACTAGTAAATTACTAACTATAATCAAGGTAACCAATGCAAAAAAATTTCAACTATAAAGTTTAACCAATTACAATAAAGGAGTTCCAGACGAGATTAATTCAAACTACATAAGTACTTACTTTCAATTTAAAACATCCTGAGCTTTTCAACAAAATGAAACACAATGATAGAGCTCAGTCAACGATTAATGAAGATAGAAGAGAGAAGTGGATCATAAGGAAGAACACGTAGCTTTTAGGACTGAGGTTAATTCCCACGATAGTTGGATAGTGTTTTATTTAGGTTTTCTGGTATTCCTGTATCTTACAGCTTAAAGATTACTTGATTGGCTGAATATGGTTGCCTAGGTGGTAAGACTAGTTCCCTAAAGACGTGGTTACCCTAGTTGTTAAATATCAAGGTTTGGCATAAAGATGAAAACTCGTGACAGTAAAATATTTTGATGGTGAAGAAAATCCTTTGAATAGCAGATATCGATCTAGGTTAATATAACGAAAGAAAATTCGAAATCTCTCCACTCTCTAATTGAATTCGTTGTCGAGGAAATCCGGCAAAATCAACGACTACTTATAACGCCTCAGACAGTTGGAATTTATCCAGAAAATCAAAAGAATAATTAATTACTTTTACTGAAAATTATTCACTCCACAAAAGAGCTCCAATAAAATCACAAACGATTCCGAAGATTTTCAAATGGAAAGAGAGCGAATCTAATGAATTCCGAACTTATATAGATTCGGTTCTATGAAAAATTATTGATTTTCAAAAAAAACTGATGAAAAAGCGAAATTGTTCTCTTCAAAACAATAAAGTAGAAATGGAACATAGAATGAGTACTGCTTGTCGTTCTCCCACAGAAACGAGAAAACGATCTTCTTTCAAATACTGACTTACAATTAACCGGTGAACAACCCAGATCAATACCACCCACACCTTACGGATATTACTATAATTTTCATTGAGTATCATCACCTGTAGATTCTTGATTCGAATTTCATACTGTTTGAATATTTAACTCGATGAATTGAAATTGAATTATTGATAAAATTAAGAAAACTGATTTCAAAAGATATAAATGATTAATCGGGAAATCGGACTGTTACAAATGACTTGTTATTTCAGCTGAGAACAGCTGAGGGTTCTTCAAATTACTTCACACCACCCTCCATTTCTGACATCAAATGAAGTGAATTATTGTAAAATGTCGACTAATAAGAGGTCACCAGGTACTCCAAAAATCGATTTTCGCCATTAAACCCTAACTATGTCATGCTCTCTTACTAACTAGTTCTATTTATGAGAGAGTGAGTAGTGTTATAATAACTAATAATTTATGTTTTGATGGAGCTCAATAAGTTTCATTGAAATCCATGAAGCGGTTTTCGAGCTACAGTGGTCACCAGTTCAGGAAACGGTTTTGAGGAAACCGCATTTGAAGTTTTACACTCAATAAACGTAAAATAATTAATTATTTCTTTAATTAGTTACACTGAGTCATCTATTCCTGGACCATATAATACTTCTTCAGCTGTTGTAGCAGCTTCCAAAATATTTATTTGTTGTTGTCTACGTAGCATTCTACCTTCTCTAGTGTTGTCGTTAACGCGCTTACCAGCCTCTTTCATATGTGCAGTATCGGTTTTTTCGACTTACTAATGAGAATTAGTTCCAGTGTATTCATTATGATCAATAATGATTTTTAACCTTCATTGAATATACCAGTAGCTATGCATGCAGCAATTTCACAACAGTAAAACTGGTATTTTTCGTTTTTGGGCATATTTTCCACATTAGTTGGTTGAAGCTATTATTATTCTGAATTGTAGATCCATCTACACATACACTTGAAATTGAACGTTTGTGACACAGCATTATTGAGATGGAGAGTATGATGTTATAAACAAATGGACATATAAAATCATCTGTTAGAAGCTACAAACATTCGGACAAGCTGAATGAGCAGTAGATGAATTTTTACCGCTACTTAACTTGTTTAATTAGTTTTATTACCTTTCATACTAACTGTCAATGGCTCGGTGTGGATTTTCCTGTTATTCACAATATTTGTTTATATACCATACCTTCATTCTGTTTGTCATTCTTTTCTGTTTGACATTATTAAAGTAAGGTGTAATTTACACATCTTGAAAGTGAATTGTCATTATTGGATCTTGTTAGACATGCTCTAAAGCTTGGAGATTGTTAGGAAGTTGTAATTCTCAATTTTCTGTTTTACATATTATGTCCTTATATTCTTTTACGTTATTGTAAGGTGAAATGTATCCCATATAAATTATCTACTCTACAAATAGAAATGTTAAATAAATAAATAATAAAAATTATTTCTTGAAGACATCGGTTGTGAAGACTCGGTTTTTGAGAATAACATCGATAAAGAGAAATGGTAATTGAAAATCGTCATTTAAGTGTTCGGAATAACAAATGAACTTTCAGTGTCTCACGAATCAATTCTTATTATTTGAAAGGATTGTTTGGGCATGAAACGCGTTATCGCTCGACTAGTTCCGAAAGATTTCAATTTTCTTACGGAATTGAATCGCGTAAAAGTCGCTGAAGACAAGCAAGAACCAGTATATTTCCACCCAACATCCAGAAAACGCATTGCTACTGGTGATGAGACATGAATTCATAAGTTTGACATGCAAACCTTCAACAAGCTTCGGAATGATGTCTTCCGGCTGAATCAAAACCGAAGAAACCTCGTAGATGTCGAAGTTATGTTAACTGTTTCCTCTGATTATCGTGGTGTTGTTCACTAACCCATTCTACCTAGATGCCTTGATTTCTTGCCAGAAGATCAGGCTTTAAATAAAGAATATAACCTGAGCGTTTTGCGGCTGAGTGAGCAATTTTGATCGAGATAACTGAAATTCCATGAATGAATTATTGAATCTTCATTTTGAAAGTAATTGAGGGATTTAATTCATTTGCTCAAATAATGATCTAAAGACATCAATATTACAGTTTTAATGACATTTTATAATAGTATCATGCATACGTTTTATGATGCTACAACATTCAAAGCATCGATATCAGATACAACATTGACATATTCCAATTCTGAATGGTTTTCCCTTTCAGAACGGTGAAAAGGTGTATTTCTGCCTGATATCACATCACACGGTAAGATGCGATGTAAACACAGCTTGTGTGTGAAAAGAAGCTGATGGAACACCAGATTTGATATCGCGGCTGCTGACAGTGTAAGCTCGAAACTTTGTACGGTGTGCGCGAAAATCCATTAAACTTTTCACGAAGCAACTCGTATCTATTCACTCATTCTCAGTTGCAAAATAAGCTGATTTATCGATGAATGATGAATTTCCACTTTCAAGTACTTTGCAATCGGCAGTTGGAAATCTGATAGCGGATATTTCAGAGTCGTGGATGTTTACTCTCATTCCAGAGGAAATAAGAGAATGTGAATTGAGGTTCCGAATGAAATATTTACGATTGTAATACTTGAAGTCGATGTGGTAGACGAAAACATAATTATCTATTTGAAGTCTCATTTATTACAAATGTAAAACATTGTTTTAATTTTCGTTACTTAATAACGCAAAACCTGATGAACGGAAGTGAGATTTGGAAAGCGTATAGTTTAACATCCCAGTTAGCAAAATGGTTACTTATCATTGCGATATTTCAAGTAGATGACTTATTTCGCCCAGCTGTGCTCATGTGGAGAAGGCGTGGGATAACCAACTTAGCTCAAGGTTCTTCGGCGCCCCCACGTTTGATTAACGATTCAAACGTGTAAAAATCGTCAACAAGTATGTGAAGATACCATTGTCACACCAAATTCCGTTGATTTGAAAAGAATTTATTATTTTTCAAGACCAGTCAGGTGACTAGTCGAAGCAAACAGAACAATATTATAATATATATTCGCTCGTTTTGAGCCTCAAAATGGGCATGTGACCTATTTTTTCATGGAATCTTGACGCTCCCCTGAAAAGGAGTTTTCATCATCAATATATGTGAGTTTTCACTTATTTTAGGTTAAAACACTTGATTGAGGAATATGAAATCTATTTTTCATTGATGTGGTAGGATTTCCAGAATATTTAGTTATATATATTGGAAAATTCTTCTCTCAAAACAATTAACCATGCTGTTAATGCTGAGTATCGGAAGATAATATTGTGCAACAACTGGACGATGATGAAAAAGAGTTAGGATTTTATTGGCATACCTTGACGACCGAAAATATGAACTTGACACTTATCTCTCTAAGTCTACCGCTGTGAGGTTCAGAAATTCCCAACTTTTTAGCTTCAACGCTGACCTTTCGAATAAGCGTAAAAACGATCTTATGAAAAGAAACCTGTATTCTAAACAAACTGCCAAAGTGGACTAGTTAGTTTTGAAGTGGAATAAATAATAATAATAATAAATTTATTTGAATTGTGGAGGCCGTTACTTGATGTAGATACAAAAAGTTCAAAATTAGATCTTCTAAAAGCATTAGAAATGAATAGATACAAACGTTCGGACATTCTGGGTGTGGATTTTCCTGTTATTCATCCAACTTGTTCTACGATTTGTTTATAATACCATACTCTTCATTCTGCTTTTCATTCTTGATGAAGCTGCTGTGTCAGCGAAACGTCGTCGAATTTTTTTCAAATAAAGTGTAGATTAAAGTTAAACCTTGTGTTTTTATCTCATTTATAAATTTATTTCCTCATAAAATTTTACATGACTTGTTATTCAAGATATATATATATATATATATATATATATATATATATATATATATATATATATATATATATATATATATATATATATATATATATATATATATATATATATATATATATATATATATATATATATATATAATAATTATATGTACATGACACGTGATAATTCTTCACAAAATAACAGATAATTTATAGAAATATTAGAGGCTGACCACAGGTAAGTACTCAATCGATTTATCACATATTTCAAGAATTTTATCAAGAAAATAACAGACACTATTTAGAAAAAAACTCCAGACAGTTTTCTTGAAAATCGTCGCGTTGGCATACCGCACTGCCATTGGTAGGGAGTTGAATAGTTTAATACCGACGTTATTAAAACTCTTCTGCGAAAGGGATAGTCTATGTTGAGGCACTATTGAATTATTTTTGTTCCGAGTGTTGCGGATGTGATTTTGAGATTGTAGTCTGAATGAACTGCGACGCTCATGAACATACACCAAGGATTGCAAAATAAAACTCGAGGGTAAGGTAAGTACGCGATACCTAGAGAATAAACCTCTGCAGCTTACATGTTGTGGAACTCAGGCCAGCGCTCTCAGAGCTTTTTTTTTCTTTTAGGAAAACGTTAGGCGCGTCAGACGCACTTCCCAACAAGAGTGAAAATTCGCATGATATGTAAGTATTGCAGCCTCTTCACTAACAGATGTTCTTATTCTACGAATCGCGTAGATCGCAACTGAAAGCCGCTTTTCCATCCCTATATATGTGATTTCCATGAGAGTGAGTTATCAACAATAAAACCAAGGACCTGTATCGAGTTATCAGCTCGGACATTTTTCCCTATCGAGACCATTAAATTCTTCTTTTTTTCCTAATTTGAACGTAAAGCATTGGCTTCGAACCACTCTTGAGCTCTTTCCATAGAAATTTCGGTCTTCTTTTCCAACTGTTGTTCGTTAGAGTCTTTATTCACAATCGTTGTGTCATCAGCAAAAATGTATAGTCACTCCAAGTCTACATTCAAAGTAGATCGTTGATGTACAGGATAAAGAGGACCGAGGATTGAGCCTTGAGGCTCTCCGGTTTCAACTTCCTCTAGAGGGCTCAAACAATTGTTCCATTAGACAGACTGATACCTGTCTCGAAGATAGGAAGACAAAATATCATTTATGAGGCCTCTGAAACCATATTTCCTAATTTTAGATAGATGGATACGTCTATTCATGCAATCGAAAGCTTTCTCTAGGTCACATCATTTTACGCTCGCTTGTACACTATTTTCAAGAGAAATTGATTATTTCGATCATTGCTGTCGTTGTAGATCTCCTCTGGCAGAAACCATGTTGTTGTTTGCTTAAAATTGCTATTCTGTGAATATATGCCATTATACGTTTTTTCAACGGGGATTTTCGAGAACACTGGTAGAATTGAAATCGGACGGTAGTTTCCGAATTCCAGTTTGTTACTTCTTTGTAGATAGGTTAAACTTTGGGAACTTTCAGACACTTAGGGAAAACCCCTTGCTGGAAACATAGATTAATAAAATCACTCAAAAGCGACGCAATAACATCAATAATTTTCTTCATCAATGAGACGCTCATTCCGTATATATCATATGTAGTTTTGTCATGCATACTCGAGACAACGCTTATCACTTCTGCCGCAGTAGTAGCTTCAAGAATTTCGATTTTGGGCTACACACTGAAATATTCACCAGCATCTTTTTCATAGCGTCTACATTTCCCGCAAGAGTGGAACCCAAATTTGCAAAATATCTGTTAAAATCTGCTGGGTCTAAGGGAATATGCTCAGTTTGAGAACTTGGTTCTCAATTGATTGGTCTCTGGATCAATTGCATTTTTATATCTGTTCTTCAGTTCTCTAGAAAGTTGAAGAGACGGATAGTCGTTTCGTACCTTCCATATAGTATGGGCTGCATCTAGTTTCAACTTCAGAGAAGTCATCTCCGGAGAATTTTAACTCTACCTGTTTTGGATTCAATAATTATCTTTTTTTTCAGGAAATATGGTGTTAAAATGCTCTTTCATGCTAATTGTTGAAGAGACTTCCAATTAACTGTTTCAAGGTATAAATTGAACGGTAGGTATTTTGGGCACTAGAATGTTTCATTCTGAATACAATTTTTCAAGAGTGAACCCCTGTATTGACAGTTTTTGCGCCAAAGGGTCTGAAAAATGAAAGTTCAGCGTTTTCTGGTTGCAGGAATTTCGATTCAGATTTGTATAGATATTGTCTATACAGGTAGACGAGGTGGCTGTGACTCTGGAAGGTTCGGAGAACATATGATGCAGTCCGAATGAATCAAAAACGCCAATTAATTTTGTTTCTGCAGGCGATGGCATTAACAAATCCACATTAAAGTCGCCAGCCACTACAATTTTGAGAGATGAGTTGCAAATCATGTCAAGTATCGGCTCAATAGTCGCTGTGATTATATTGAGATCTCCTGCTAGGCGTCGATAAATTGACAAAATGATCATATTCAGTTTGGGAATTTTGACCGAGGCGATTTCAACCTCACCTTCAAAAGGAGTTTCACGAATATCATTTAAGACTTCAAAGTTCATTTCATTTTTCAGAATTATCAGTTAGCCTCCGTGTATGAGAGACAAACGTTAAAAGTCATCAGCTACTACAAAGTTAGAGAAACTTGAATGTTGCATCTCATCCTGAGTGAGCCAATGCTCTGTGCTAAAAGCTGTATCACAATTTTCCACGCTGAGTAAATAATTTACTGCGACAACCTTATATGCTAGGCATTGCATATTATAGTTAAACATTACTATTTTATTTTCCAGGTTAATTTTCGATTGAACCTGGAGATCGGTTTGAGCGAAAAAATTGATAGTTATACTTTTGGGCCAATTCTCACCCTTATAGAGTTCTTCTAAGATGTCAATGTCAGCACTTACCTCGAACGCCCTGCAGCTAGTCCCCTCACGCTCTGGTAGTTGATCCACTACAAATTTCTTGTAAAAAATCTTTTTTTAAGATGCTCTTGCACTATGCTCTTTGTTGCTTCCCGAGAATCCCGCCCTACATGAATCCAAGACAACTTCTCAGCCATCATGAGGGTAGAAGCCGAATCAAAGCCTGCAGCACCAGTTTCAAGAACCACTTGCTTCTTTTTGATAGTTTTTGTTCCATGAGCGCTATTTATCAGTGGCACTACTAAGTTATTTTCGTTATCAGCGATAACATTTTCCGTATTTGGAGGTTTGCTGACTGGCCACTCACTACCGCATGAAATTGATGACAATCCCACAACAGCGAAGTAGGTTTGAGTCGGGCTAGGTTTGTTTGCATTTCGGTTAAAGGGTTTGGAAGTATCCTGCATTTCAAATATTCTTTTTTGATGTTCAATAATTATATTGAGATCACTCACCCGCTGTTCCAGTGCCTCAAATTGCACGGTGGAAATACTCAGTTTTTTCTTGGTTTTAATAAAAGTTATGTTCGGTTCCTGAATTTCATTTGCATCATGAGATTCTACAGTGCCCTAGAAATTTATATGTTTTCTAACACTATCACTTAACACAATGTCTATAGAAACTCGTTTGTTCATTATTATATCGATAAGTTTCTGTTTATTGAGTTTATTCAACTCAGAGTTAAAATCTAGTGCATTCACTGTGGTTACCATGTTGCATTATCGGGACTTTCTGAATTAAACCGTGAGTTATCTTGCGCAATAATTGTCTATAATTTTCAAAGACAATTATCCCAACAAAAAAAATTTCTTCGAGTCGAATGCTGTTTTCGGCATTTCCACATTATTCAACATTTTGCTATTGAAATGGAGAATTTAAACGCAAAAGGGTTAGGCAGTGCAAAGATCTGAGGGCAGGTGCACCAAAAACAGTTAAAGAAAATGTGCATGCTGTGATAATATTATCCAGAAGATCGGTATGCAACATATCCAGAGATGGAGGTATTGTTGTGGATTTCAAAGGCCCCAATACAAAAATATTTTCACGAAGGAAAGCGTGTGCAAATATTTGCTTCACGTTGGGTGCCACATCTGTTCACCGAAGAACAGAAACTGCAAGGGTAAATTGGTGTCAAAAAACTCTGCCCGTTTTAACTTTGGAAGATTTGAAAGCGTTCACAACTTTGTCAGAGGTGATGAATCTTGAATTTACTGACAGAAGTTATTCGTCGCCAAAGTGTCACTAAGAAAGATGTTCGTAATGTTCGCTTCGAAAGCAAGTCCTTAACAAGATTGAATAACAGTTTCAATGGTGATTGGTACACAACCATTTATCGAGGATCCAAATCCGAATGGCACTTATCCCGAATAACAGTAGAATATTCAACGCAAGAAAACATTGAATTGTTAAATCATCCTGCATACTGTCCGGGGCTGAGTACCAAAAATTTTTTACTTTTCCCGAAATCGAAACGGACTGTCAAAGGTTCGCTTCGCAAAAGGCCATTCTGAACTTTACAGCAAACGAAAGGAATATCTGCTTCCAGAATTGGTTCGAACAAGCAACAAATAATCAGCAAAACATAGTTCGACTATTGAAAATTCCTTGAAACGAAATTGTTCAATACAATTACAAATATTTAAGACTAATGATCCAAAGTAGAGAGTTCGGTGATATATGACTTGAGTATTTTCCTTTCTACGTTTTAAGAAAGAGAGACATGCAACCCTTAGGGTTAATTATATGATTTGGAAAGTGGAGCACCTTGTAGTAGTTGTTTCTTTATAATTATTGGCAGGCTATTACTCTACCATAAGTTATTATTTTTGGCATGCAAGCAGCTAATAGCTAAACTAAAATTAATTGCTTTATGTTTGACAGTGGTTCTCGACTTTAAAAATTCCCTCACGTTTTCAGTATTTACGTCCCAAGGAATATATGGATTGACTTAGATTAACAGTGTGTCGAGAACGCGAATTATATTCTGAAATTTTTATGTATCTCTAGTTCACTATGGTTTCATCTAATATGGGAAATGTTAACCTATCTTTGGTAATATTTTTATTTCCTCTAGTGAGCATACTTGCAGGATCGCAAGTTCTTCATGCACGAAGACAGAGGACATAGTGACATTCAGTCAGATATATTGCAAGTTATGTTTAATTTGATTAACTTCTTAGACTTGATATATTAAGGATTCTTATTTTGATTGTATTCGCTTGATATGAAAGGATACATTGAAGTTCGTGAACCTTATTCACTTATTTCTGTTATAAATATATTCTATTTTATATTTCTGACTTTTGGAGCGGTCAGACAATTGGGATAATATATGGAATGACTACGACTTATTGAACTGACTTTCTAATTAATAATTCCATATATTATCCCAATTGTCTGACCGCTCCAAAAGTCAGAAATATAAAATAGAATATATTTATAACATGGTGTCAGGTGTGGGTGTTCGTGAAATATAAATACAGAAGATATCAAATTAAAAATATTGTTATCTGTTCAGAAGAAACACATTTCACGTTCACAAAATGTCCGACGATGGTGAAGCGAGAGTCGACCATGTGCCGCATTTAAAACCGATCAACGAATTGATTATTTCATCTAGTGAAAATAATGCATCGAATTGGAAAGAATGGTGGGAAAATTTTGAAATATATCTAATAGCAACAGCATTGATTGATTCCTCAGATTGTCGAAAAATTGCAGTAATGTTACATTCAATTGGTTCAAAAGGTAGGCAAATTTACAACTCATTCAACTTGAAAATCACAAACACAACACTAGAAGATGTTAAAACCAAATTCGAGAAGTACTTTGAACCCCAAAAAAATCTCACGATGTTACGTCATACTTTTTTCACTAGAACACAAAAAGTTAATGAAAGTATAGAAAATTTCATAACTGATCTCGAAAACTTAAGCATGAAATGCGAATTTAAGGACCTTCGAGAATCTCTAGTCAGAGATATATTCATTGCAAACATGAATTCCCATCTGATGAATATTCGCCAACGTCTACTTCAAGAAGTCGATATTTCTCTACAAAAAGCCGTCGAATTAGCCAAGTCTGTAGTTATGGCTCAGCAAAATTCAGATAAAATCCAGAAGGAGCATGTAGGAAGTTCTGATCAAGTCTTATACATCAATAAAAGAAGTTCTACATCAGGCTACAATAAATTTGGACAATCAAGATCCAGAAGTTTCAGTCAGTCATCCAATGGGTCCAGACGTGAATACCAAAATAGAAGACCATCGCCAAGTGACAACATTATATGTGGAAAATGTGGACAACAGCATAGATACAAGTGTCCAGCTTTAAATGTCAAATGCAGGTTATGTAAAAAACAAGGTCATTTTGCAAAATTATGTTTTAAAAATACAAAGTCAGTCAAAACTTTAGAATCAGAAGATAATTCAACTTCTAAATTAGTCTTTCCTTTTGTCGGTATGATAGAAGATACTATTATAAATAAGGAAAAAGATTCTTGGTCTTTGAATATTTTCGTCAATAATTTCATAATTAAGTCTATTCTTGATTCAGGTGCTGATGTTAATGTCATGTCATTTCAAACCTTCAGTAAATTAAATTTACCAAATTCAGTCATTAATAAATGTCAATTTTCAATTAATAGCTTCGGAGGAAATCAAATACCAGTAATTGGAAAATGTGATCTCAAATGTTTTTTCAATAATACATATGAAATGATTACATTTATAATAGTCGATATATCTTGTCAAACTGTCTTGGGTCTACCAACATGTCAAAAATTGGTATTTTAAAAGAGTTTTTAATATCACAAATAATAATAATGATTATAATAAAATTCTCAACGAATTTCAGGATGTCTTTCAAGGTCTTGGATGTTTACCGCCAATCTGCCATATCAAGTTACGTCCAGACGCTGTTCCTCATGTCGATCCACCTAGAAAAGTACCATTTGCTCTACACGATAAACTTCGAAAGGAATTAGAAAGAATGGAGAGCATAGATGTCATATCTAAGGTATCAAAACCTACGTCTTGGGTCAATTTTATAGTCATAACGGTCAAAAAGTCAGGTCAATTAAGAATATGCCTAGATCCAAGAAATTTAAATAAAAATATTATGAGAGAATATTTTCCTCTAAAAAACTTTGCTGAAGTCAGGTCAAAATTAGTCAATGCTGCATATTTTTCGCATTTGGATGCATTCTCCGGATTTTGGATGCTGAAATTAGATGATGAAAGCTCAGATCTATGCACATTCCATATATTATCCCAATTGTCTGACCGCTCCAAAAGTCAGAAATATAAAATAGAATATATTTATAACAATTTCCATTTGAAGATATATGATTTTCATTATTTCGTTCTGCCAGATTGAATCTTATCTCTGCTTGGTTTCAATAGAAGAAGAATGTGTACGACTACCTGATAATCGTGAAAGGTTTTTTGGATTTTTCCCACATATCCTTCAGATCAGTTTTATTGTTATTGGTTTTTCCGCTTTTAGTTTTGAATTTATTGGAGGAGTATAATGTTGGGGATCCGCAAAATGATTCAAATGCTTTTATTGAGTTGAGAAGGAACTCGCCCTCAATGCAATGAGAATTATCAATAAAATCCTTTCAAAGAAAAATCGGATGCTCCTCTCAGATCGCTAAAGTGTAGTAGGAAGAATAAACGAATGACTTGGTGAATGATTTATGTTTCTATCATTCTTGTCGGAATTTTTGAGTTCCCTGTAGTCATGGTATGTTCTTAGAATTACTCAAACATTCTGCGATGGCTGTTGTCTTTTTTCAATGATTTTTGGGCTGCAGATAATTCATCAGTATGTTGCGAAAAAAGCTAAAATATTCAAACGAACTTCTAAATAAATTCTGATAGAGCATTTGTATATTGGTTTTGTGTTCTTCTTCATGTCATTCAAATGCCGTTTTGAGTATAGTACGGCACATCTTACATAAGCCCAAAGTCTGAAAATGTCAATGTATCCTGAGGATTGTACATCCTTTGCTGTAGGACTATAATACGTCTAACTATTGAATCCATATTAAGGACGAAACGGCAGATTGTCGTCCATATTAAAGGAGATCCTATTTGATAGTCTCAGAAAACAGGTCTTCAACTGAGACTACTTGACCAGAAATCCAGATATCCACACTAAGAAGCTATACAGAGTGCTTTATAATTGACGTCGGAGATTTTAGGGGATTATTTTAAGGTAATTTCCGGGAAAAGCTTCCTATGAATACAGGACTGCAGACTCCTCATTTTTTCGTTGAAGAAGCTTCAGATTTTGAGAATGAAAACTTTCGCCAATATCTATTTTAATTCTCAATATGAATGGATGCAATTCAAAACGTGTTTTCTCCTCTAATATAAGATAATTTGGTATTCTGGACAGAAATATCACAATTTTATAGTGAAGAGCTTGCCTGAACTTGGTCGCTTGTAGCTCGGTTCAGTGATGTGCTGACCTTTGGATTATTACCAGATACTCTTGTTTCTGAGGAGTTCAATTGACGAGGATTTTACGTGATAGAAATCCATTTTCACAAAAATAAGTAAACGATGATTTCTACTAAAATATATTATTAACTGCTTGACGCATTTCGATACACAGTATCTTTGTCAAGAGCTAATGAATACTGCGAATATATCAGACTAATATATACTTATATATACTAAAGAGACAATCCACTCAGAGCTTTGATAAGAAAAATATAAAATTTTGTCATTCCAAGTAATGCAAAGTTAGTCTCTTTTGATATCAAGAATTTCTTTGCAAGTATTCCATCGAATGATCTGTATAATTTAATCAATAATTTGTTCACACAAAATATGACAAATTCACGAATTAAATACGACATTATGGCTTCGTAAGATCTTTGCATATTCCGAATTTTTTTTTATTTGTATAAGGGTGATGAGGGACTTATAATGGGAAACCCATTAACCCCTCTTTTAGCAGAAATCTTCATGGATAACATAGAAAAAACTTTTCATAAACACCCGCTTAGTAAACATTTCCTATATTGGTATCGATATGTCGATGACATTATTGTGTGTTTCACAGAACAAACAGACAGTTCACTGTATTCGAAAATTTCATCAACAATCTGCACCCAAAAATAAAATTCACTTCTGAAATAGAACAGAACAATTCCATCTATTTCCTAGACATATAATAACAGGATCAAATAATAAACACCAGTTTTCAATTTATCATAAGCCTTATCATACAGATATCACAATTTATTATACATCGGCACATCCTTACCAACATAAAGTTGCAGCATTTAATATATATACATAAGCTCCCGAGCACACCGATGTCTAACGATAATCATTTCGGAGATTTGAATTTGATAAAACAGATCGCAATAAATAATGGTTATGATGCAAATTTTGTTAGCAGCATGTTATATAAGAAAAAACCAAAATTAGCTTTACAACATATATATCCGATCGGTGAACACCAAGACGAGAGATTCAATACTTTAACATATAAAGGTAATATAAGCAATAATGTGAAATCCTTCTTAAAACTTCAAATTTGAATATAGCGTTTAAAACATCAACGAATTTAGGTTCAGTTTTCAGGAATTATAAATCTCCAATTAATAAAGAAAATATATCAGGTGTTTATTGATTGGATTGTGCAGATTGCAATCGTTTTTATATAGTAGAACAGGAAGAAATTTTAATGTTAGAATCTTCAAACATAAACGCAGTTTCATCAACGAAAAACCGATTCAAATTGTTCAAATCATCTTAGGAAAATAGTCACTTTTTCAATTCAGAATTTAAAACCCTACATTCTGAGAATAGAGGTATAAGACTCAACCTTCTGGAAGTACTTGAAATTAACAGATTTAGGTATTCACAGGAAATTCTTAGTGATCAGGTAGACTTAAATAACTCACCCTTATTAAATTTATTTCCTAAACACTATTTCAAATACAGATAGTTCTGAGTGGATTGCCTCTTCAGTATATATAAGTATATGTTAGTAAGATATATTTGTAGTATTCATTTACTCTTGAGAAAGATACTGTGTATCGAAACGCGTCGAGCTTTTAATAATATATTTCAGTAAAAATCGTCTTTTACCTGTATTTGTCTTCTGAGGAGTATTGGAACTATTGGTAAACAGACTTAGATCGACCTCCAAGAGAACAACAGCTCGCGGAGAATAATCTCCTCTTTGGGAATGGATAATTGGAAATCTAACCTTACGGCTGCTTCATTTGGTAAGTATGCTGTGCGACATTATTTCTGTCAGCAGTTCTGAGCCTCTGAATACTATGATATACTGCAAGCTAAGTTCCGCTTGGTAGAATCAATGTGCAGTCCATTTCAACCTTCTCTTCAATTATAGAAGGAGGGAAGGAAGGTCGAGATCATTGCTATGATTGGCGTAGTTCAGAATACTCCAGATAAGCCTGACTCTGTCTGTTTGTTTCAATTGGCTAATTGAATTGCCCATTCGTTTCTTCTGAACGAGGCTACAAATCAGTGGTCTGATTACCATACTGTATGGCCAGTGTATCTGTTGCCGGTCGACGACCAAAGATTTCCCACAGTTGCGCCTATAGGTTCAAAGAGACAGTCTTGCTTTGTGAAACTGAATGATCCAATTGAGTATCCTATCCAGTATCATCTCAAGAGAGTTAACTTAGTTCGTGAACTCGATGATTTCACCTCAGACATTGGGTTTCAATTCATCAAATTTCCTTTTTTTAATGAAGTGTACTATAAATTCGCTTGAGGACTTAAAGGCAAATTTCCTGAAACACCTGGCGTGTGCAAAGATCACTATGTCTTGGAGGACGCGCGAATAATTTGCTTCCGATTTTTATGTTAGAGTAATGAGTAGATATTCCGCAGAGAGTTGGACCTCGATACTCTAGGACATTCGACATATTAAGAGAATCCATAAAAGGGAAATAGATTACCCCAATGTGGGCATTTCCTTAGTGGGACAAATCTGGAGGCGTTCATCTGGTACGAGAATTTAATCTTGTTCCTCAACTTTGTTTGAATCCGGTATTGAATTTCTTTTTTGATTCTCCAAGCGGGAGTTACTTCACGTTGTAAATCTAGCAGCTCTCTTGATTTATATTGCCAAGTATAATGTTTCAAGCAATTGGCCAGTTTGGTAGTCGTATTGAAGTCGGCTAGTAGTGGTAAGTTAGTGGATATAGTCATTAATATCTTTTCACAGAAATAAGATTTGGCTCGTTGGTAGATAAATTGCCTGATGTTTTGTCTAGCTAACTTCGTTAAGTTGATTCTTAGCAGCTTTTGAGGATTGAATTGTTATGGGTAAACCAGGAAACTTTTTGAGCTCATAAGAATTGATACATAGTAATATTCATAGGATTGTAAGCGATACTGATAGGTTCATAACAAAATCAAAACGTTTCATGCTGTTACATTGGATTAAATCAGGTAGTATAGCCCTAGTTGGCAAAGGTTTTGGTTAGCAGAATATTGTAGAGATATAGGTATCACTAAGAAAGTTCACATTTACATTAATAAAGATGCGCTTGGTAATTATAGACGTATTTACCACATTCTTGATAAATCGCTACCTTATCTCTAGTTCGGACAGATTAAATAATAGATTCGAAGTTACAACTGTTTCAAAATTAAGTCTATTTCGTTAATTGGTATGAAAAAGCATTGTGTAAAACATCCTGTTCAACTGAAACGTAATCCCTTCAGTACATTGATACAGAACAAGCAAGAACATTATATCGAGGGAACATACCGCTTAGATGAGTAGCTAATTGGGACCCGAAGTAAACTAAGAGGCTCATAAGCACGCCATATAGGCATAGGATGGAAGGATTTCGGTAGGAAGTGATTAAGTGCTTGCATGACGATGGATTTAGTGGCAAGCGCTGAGTGGTATTTAAATTATTTCTGGAGATTATGTCTTTGAATCTGTATTCATTGTTTCAGACGGAACTCATGATGAGCCGATGTAATTTCCAGGCAATGTTCCCCTTCTTCTAATATCTTATACTGACACAACAATATTAATTTCGTTGTAATAGAATAGTTAATGGTAAGAAGGGTTGAATGTGCTTCCGTGGTACCTTATGGCAATAAATTGAGGATAAAGTGACAATCAATATTTACCATATGAGCATCGTGGAAGCATATGTGCCTTGGGGTGACGCGAAGTGGTTTGACGTAGAGATTGCTCTGAGTTGTCATTTCTGTTCCATTTAATATTTTGTGATGATGACATATGATTGTTGGATGTGAGTTTAATATATTTTCTAAGTTTATTCAATTTGATAGTTGAAATGACTTTTTCAGCCAATTTTTAATCACTACCAATTCATAGAAATAACTGTTGACCATTAAACGTCAACATTTAGCACAGTGTACATTGTGTCGGCTCGTAACAGTGGTCAAAATCAGCTAAAGCTCCAGTACTTGATCAGCAATTAACCAAATATCAATCATATTCCATATGCAAAACACTACACGTGTAAAAACATTGAAAACTTTCATCGAAGGAGCTGTAATCAACCTTCTGCATAATTAATGATATTGTTAATGGTTTTATTTCATGGAAATTCATTTCAAAATAAATGAAATGATACACTTTTGCTTGAGTTTCGATTCACACGACCGGTTTCGACAGTTACATCATTCTCGGGTGTCCAGGGCTAACAATTATGAAAATAGATGTGCTAACTATAACTATTTTGAATATTGAGTAGTGAGTGTAGTGATTCAATTCTAGTTGAATATTGATAGTTGTGGATTTTGGGTCTGTACAAATTTTGTTCTTGGAGAACTGGAGAAGAAGGTTGTTCTATTAAATTTGGGAAGATAATTGGTGATATTATTCAAGAGGCGGCCAATGTTAGTTACGCATGCGTATTTATTTCCTGGTTTTTCTGTTATACGATATAGTCATTGATTAATTTAATTTTGTTCTTTGCGTTTAATAAAACTGTTGATATGAGAGATAAATATTATTATTTCATGCAATTTCCTTATTGATTATTATTTCCGTATCGAAGGCATTCGTGGATAGGGGGATGGAAAAGACATTGAATTATAAGCTACCTATTTATGTGTGATGTTGTCGAAATAATGTTCTTTCTATAAAGAAAAATGTAGGTGAGATTATTATGGAATTAAGTGATCGTTATGTCAAGCAAATCCATTGAATTGTTATATTTCACCACACGAATTTTTTAAACGTTCAGAGATCTGTTTTTCAGGAAATTATTTCCAATTTGAAACAAAATTTTTCAAATAAACTCAGGACTCCACATATTCAGCCACCCATTAATGAATAATTTCATAAAAGCTGTTGAAAAGTGGTAAGTGTTAGGAATATTGTCTCCTATTATTAGAAGGGTATTTCTATTCAAAAAATGAAGATCTGCTTTGTGTTACGAAAATGTTGACCATTGTAAATAATCTGCAGCCACTGTTATGGCCACCTAGAAAATTTGCAAGTTTCTAAAACGATTCTCAAAGCTCAATTTTCAGATCGTTCAATTGTCGAAAATTTGTCGACTCTCAAATCATACTGGTAATTGTTTTCGTGAGATTTTGTATTTTCAATGAAATAAAACTAAAATATCTAGATTTTCACTATATTAACAAAACTATGACCGGTTTCACCACACGGTGGCTTCATCAGATAGATGAGATGAGATTTTGTGGTTATGACAGTTGGCCTGATATTATTGCCATAGAGTAGATGTTTAAAGAAAAAATTCAGCAGGAACAACTGTATCCTCGCCAAGTCATACTTAAACAATTCAAATTCAACAACTTGAGGCAAACGATAGATTGGCTCCTTCGTCAGATTATAAACACACAACTATCTCTGACAATTTTTTTCTGTCAGACGGACATTGTTACTTACCTCCACATGTTACACTGTATACAGGGTGTCTCAACGAAAATTAAACACAGGCTATATCATCCAAGATATTCATTACTGATGAAAATGCAAAAACTGGTCAATTTCTGTTTCAAGGGGGATATCTTTTGGGGTACAAAACTTGCCTGAAATATCAACTCCCTAAGCGGGGGTTGCAATCCTTGAACGTTTTGAATGGGGAAGATTCGTCGAGTGTTAACTCAAAAGAAAGTTGGTATCTTTATCTACATCGCCTTGAACAAATTTCTATTTTTACTTGAAAATTGTAAAAGATACAGGGTGAGCAACTGAAATATAGGGAAGACTATTTCCCTGAGACTATTCAAGTTTCAGTGAAGTGAATTGGAACAAATCCATGCTGATCAATGGCAGTCATCATCAAGTACCATCCACATCTCGAATTTCAACCCCTACAGCAGGGGTGACCACCCTTGAAAATTTTGAAGAGGGTAGATTGGTCGAGCGATACCCCCAAAGAAAGGTATTATCTTCGAATGCATCGACGTGAACGAATTTTCATTTTTGATTGGAAACTGAAGAAGATACAGAGTGAGCTACTGAAATTTTCAAGGGTTGTAACCCCTGCTCCAGGGGTTGAAATTCGAGATGAGGTGATGTCTGTCATTGATCAGCATGTATCTGTTCCATTTTACTTCACTGAAACTAGAATAGTCTCAGGGAAATAGTCTTTCCTATCTTTCAGTTGCTCACCCTGTATCTTTTACAGTTTTCAATTGAAATAGAAATTCGTTCAAGGCGATGTAGACAAAGAAACCACCTTTATTTTGAGTCATCACTCAACTCATCTTCCTTATTCAAAATGTTCAAGGATTTCAACCCTCGGTTAGGGGGTTGATATTTCAGGCAAGTTTTGTACCCCAAAAGATGTTTCTCTCGAAACAAAAATTGACCTGTTTTTGCGTTTTGATCAAAAATGAACTTCTTGGTAGATATAGCCTCTGTTTAGTTTTCGTTGAAGCACCCTGTATTTGCTAGCCTTTGAGCACAGTCAAGTATCACGGTGATCTTCGACTAGGCAGCTGTTGCATATTCACCTAATGGAAAGTTAAAACCCCTCCCATTTCTCCAGATACATGAGTGTTCCTCCCTTTCTTGTCTAGATGTGATTTTCACTTGGATCTCAAGACCGAAGTGGTACCTCTGCGTGATTCTATACCAGAGCATGTGAACGAGGTGGTCGCTGTCAATTTTAACCGACCACAAATGTACCCCCTGTTCTTATCCCAGTTTCAACAAGAGGTCGTTAATTATAGATAATCGATGTTATGTGTCGTCCATAATAACATTAATTCATTTTTATACCATGTTCATGATCATTGAAATTGTTTGTTGTTTGAGCATGAAGTAGCATTTTCGCTCTTAAGACTTGACAATTACTTTCATTTCTATTAAAACAAATACAGTAAAAAAAATGTATCGATTGCTATTTGAGTCCGTGTGCATGACTAGTGTTGGTCAGTGTAATCCTCAAATCTGAAGAGAGGGAACAGAAACGAGCAGATAACTTATGATAACTCCATTCACACACTCTTACCTCATTTTTCCAGCTAAACTCGAAATTGATGAAGAGGAAAATATTGTCCGTTATTGCACGAAGCTTTGCTTGCTTATGCTACGCTTGGACGAGCACCGGCTTTTAGATGCGGTTGACCACTAACTAACCAGCTTGGCAATTTCCTCTTGTTTATTCTGAAAGAACACAGCACAATTCTACCCTCGTCATAATTAGACAGGTCTTTTAGTATGGGAAATGAAAAAGTGCACCATTTATCAAAGCTATTAAAAATCAAGGCCCGAGTTATGGTCTCGGAACGTATTTTATCATTATGGCCGAGATGTGATGTCAGGCAGTTTCCCAAAATCGTGGACCAAAGGACATTTAATTTAGAAGTTGTATAATGAGTATAGATGTTTCTCTAAAATGGATTGTGCAGAATACCATCTGATGCTTTTACCAAATAATTGGTCAATGAAGTTGTTCTATAAACAAGTTCAATAAAATTTAATGACTAAAACTATGTTTAACATATGCTTGTTCTGCATCTACACTCTCCAGCAAAAATATCGACCAAAAATAAATTAGCCTCTAGTTTGACACTCCATATTTCTCAGATTAATCATTCGATATGTCACAAAATATTTAAGGCAGAATAATAATCGACATTCGACTTGAGAGAAAATGCGTTTCAAATAGCGATATACGGGGGTACACCAAAAATTTTGATTCGCCTTGTAGAATTTCTCAACTGAATTTTGACATCCAATATAAAATTACATTAATTATTCAAAGTGTTTTCTTTGATTCACGACTAGCTGACTTTGTTGGTATAGCAAGAGTTTCTATTTATTCGAGAATACTAATAGGTTCTACCCTTAAAACAGTATTCATTAAGTACAATTTAAATGAAAAAGATTAGGTATTAAGTAAATAGAAATAGAAAATATGAATAATTGAAAAGAAAAGTACGAAAAAAGAAACTACAACAAGAACATGTCTTCAATAATTCTTCTAAATCTTACGATGTTATTTGAAAAAATGTTAACAGACGGATTAAATTCATTCACGAATGTAGAGCATTTCATGATTCCTCAAGTGAAAATTACTAGAGTTGAAGCATATATTTTCCAGAATAGTTGGTGCACTAACCTCCCCAGCCAATACCTTCTGAAAAGTCAGGATGGCATTCATCTTTCTTCTGTCCTCAAGTGAAACGAAGTGAAACTGTTTTCTTGCTTCCGCATAGAAGTCAACCCTCTCCGCAAAATTACACACAAGCCAGATATTTTAAAAGTTTATACTGAATTTTTTCAATTCGCAAGATGTAAACTTTATACTGAGAATTCGATATAAGGGAAGCAAAGTTGAGTTCACTGAATACATAGGCATAGTACACTGAGAACAGAACTAGAAATTTTGAATATACGACACTGGCGGAGAGTGTACCCCAACATTCTACTCGAAGAGCTGAGTATGCAATCAATGTGTTGATCGAGAACCAACTTTGAATCAAGGACGACTCCAAGATCTCGAATTTGTGACACTTTCATTAAAGAATTGTTATCTAGTTGATAAGAAAAATTGAAGGAGTTCGACTTTCGAGTGAACGTGATATTTTGAAATTTTTTCAAATTCAGGAAAAGGCTATTGGTTTTACAATACTCTGAAAAAAGCTCATCCTGTACAACAAGACAGTCAGTCGTTTACCTGATGGTATATATGTAAAAGTTAATAAGATTACTTGTTTTTGTTCACTTGTTGCACGGTTCAGTGAACTAACTGATTTAAAAACGCCTTTGGCGATGCATCGCTTTTATAGCGCTCCAGGCGTTATTCATGTCTGAACAGGAAAAATCAAGAAACTGCCGCCTGACATGTAACTGGATGATATACTAATAAAATTTCGTATGTATTTATACCTAATCCTATTTAATTTCTCAACTTTTATTTTAATAATTTTTTGGGTCCCTGGGTTTCGGCGCCGCTAAAGGATGGCGCCCGTGTGCATTGTACACTTTGCACATAATGGCCAGGTGTCATTCTATTGAGTTTTCGTTCACCCTCCAACTTGAAAGATGCAACTTTATGCTGATATGTATATGCTGATGAATTGTTTATTATTAGTCAGTGTGTGAAGATTGTGTTAAATTGAAAAATTGTGTTTATTGTAAGATCGAGCTAAATTAACAAAATTTTATGTCTGAAATTGAATAGAGAGAATTTCATATACAGTTCCATTCTATGAAAATCAATTTCCTGAAAATATACCTCACGAAAACCACAGTGTTTCCCAAGTTTGTTCAAACATTTTCCGCAAAAACAATACTCCTTTCTATTTACTCAAAAGCCACACTGATACCCTTATCAGAAATGAATAGAGTCAATATCAGTTGCGATATATTGTTTGTTCGTGAAATTATTTCTATCTCGCTCTTTCCGGAGGATAGGAAATCAATCATCAGTCAGGTTGAAAGTGTTCTGATTCGAACCAATCAACTTAGGGTCAAACGCGCGAGCAGAGGCAATATCCTGGTTAACCATACCATGTTTTAATGTATAAGGGACGATATAAAGCTCCACTGACATGAAAAAACTTTTAGAGTAATGCATTTTATAAAAATAAAGTGGGCTGTTAGGCTTTGTTAATTCTGAATAGTTATTGTTATCGTTACAAAAGAGTGAAAATTGAATCAAAAAGAAATGGGGTTCGTATGAATGCTCGTACTAGATTTGTTGATAACGCTAGAGAAAGTAAGAAGAATCGTTTTCAGTTCTTAATGCGTCCTCTATCGAGGTTAATACATTTTCAATCTCTGCGAAGGATGTTTCATACAGAGTAATACCCAAGTACGCAAAATTACTTCAGGTTTTGAATACGAAGCTGAAATGAGGAACTGAGTTGGTGACTGATATCTTTCATGAGAACACTTTATAAAAACTTCATTTCTAAACTCTACTGTCTTTCATTATGCGTTTCAACTGCTGAATTAGCTACTCCAACGCTATCTGGATATTCCGAATTAATCGAGAAACCTTCATGCAGGCTACGCGAGGAGGGCAAAAATCATTGGATGATAGGACAATCTGAAACATGAACAATATAAGATTTGAAGAACTGCTATACACCAGTGTAATTGAATGGACTGATGATTATCATTAAGCTAAAATATATTTACTACTTGAAATAAAAATCGCTATTCGAAAACTTTCAATCTTTCAATTTGTAACCTTCAGAATTAAAAGTAGTATACTATTTGACAACCTGATTTACGTTACCTCATTCGCTTGTATGTTACATCAAAAATCGGATATTAATGTATATCGAACTTTCGAAATTAGGCGCCCAAATACGAACTGCGTACGGAATAACCAAAAGCATTTCATAATATAAGGGTTGAGCCTTATTTGTTATTCTTGAAACGTAGTGGCCCGCTGAAAAGTTGAAATACTTAATACCAACAGGGAGCATATATGTTTTCGAAATAAATTCACTACGAGAAAAAGAGACGAATACTTCAAAAGAAAATATTTGCATGTCTATATCGGTTTCATACATTCTTTTACAGGGTGTCCAATTATGTTAGATTTCGACGTTTTCAGTCGAAATCTATGCGGAAAATATTCGAAAGCTCTGGGACCTGATTCTTAGGAAAAGTGATTGCCGACCTTTGTTAACTACATGAGAAACAGTGATAGTTTCCTAGACGAGTAAAATTATTAATTATTGTAATTCGTTACTCGAAGTTTGATTGGTTTTTGAAGATATTTGTTTCTGAATATGAATGGTCCACGATTGTAGACCACGCTCACGTTTTACTTTGTGCTTCGAGTCAATTTAGTTCAAAATCGATTTCTTGCTACCTTGAAAAGGAAGAAGTATGTCTAATCCCAAAACACAACATGTACAGTCCAGCAAAGATCCTAATGTCTGGTTACAGTGGTTCAATGAACTTCCTAGTGATTTTGAAAATTCTTCTGATGAGAACGATGATGAAAAAGACGATAATGCAGAACAAGGTATTGTTGATGAGAGCAGCCATGACAAAGATTCAGAGCAGGATGTAATAGAGGATGAAGAACTTTCCGATGAAGAAAATGATTCCAGTCCAAGCCGTTCGTCCGTTTATTACGTAGGAAAATACAAAATAGCTAAATGGAGGAAAACTTTACCGACCATCCAAATTTGAGTTCCTTCCCATAATATCGTGAGACAACTTTCTGGAACCAAAGGTAATGCTCGTGATACAACAACCGAAATCCAGTGCCTAAAATGATAAAAGCGTTCGAATTATAACGGTGTCAACAAACATATATATAGAAAATTTTCAATACAAATGAGGCAGGATTTGAGACTCGAGAAAACTGATGAAAGGAAAATGAGTGCGTTTATAGGAATTTTGTTCCTCATTGACACTTTCAAGAGTTCAAGAAAAAATTTGAATAACTTTTGGCACAATTCTAAAGGAAGCGAAATCGAATCATGCTACCTTGCTATGTTTGAAAATAGAGTCAGTCTCCTTCTAAGATGTATTAGATTCGACGATATAGAAACAATGAACGAGGGACACGAGCTTGATGAATTGGCTCCAATAGGGAAGTTTTCGAGAATTTTTTAGTGAATTTTTGAACCAATTTCACACCAAGTTAGTTCCTCGTCGTAGACGAACATTTATTAGCTTTCAGAGGCTATATATACAAAGAAAGCCTGCAAAATATAGTATCAAAATCATTATTGGAGATCCAGAATCCGAACATTCTACAAGTTTTCAATCTACTACTGTGAGTTCGAATGGAACACTTCAATTTCCGCTAGGTGTACGTACATTCCCAGAAAATTAATCAACAGACGAGAATCAAAGAGAAATCAGCTATCTACACAGATACACTCGAAAAAAATAGATGAAAACATATTGTTTCGTTAATTTTGTTCTTTTCGCATTCGATATTTAACAAACATTTATAAGTTGAAAAGAATACTTTGAGATTGTAAGACCTCAATACTTATTGCAAATATCTTGTGACATTATTGATAATAAATGGTATTTAATCAATGGAGCATGTTTATTTATTGTATTTTTATTATTGTTTGTGTTTCAACAGATGCCAAGCTCTGTTTCAACTAACTCTGTCATGAGGACAGTGAAGCAAATCACATTGTTTTTTGAATCTTGATTTTACGTATAAAACACAATGTACAATGTGATTTTACGTGATATTGCTAGTAGACAGATTTACGATTTACGATATATAAACTTTCAGGTTGGTTATTCTAGAGTCGCTTGGTAACTTTCAGAAGTGTGAAATAAGAAGATATCAATCAGAAGAAACGAAAAATTAAAAAATTCTACCATCTTCAAAGATTCGCGGAAAGACCAATTAACTTGTATCGAATGGTTACTAATCATTTTCAAAATCGAATGTTTCATCCCCTGGCCCTAATTACTGCCAGTATACGTCTCGGAAGCCCCACAAACAAATTTTGGATGTACTCTTGAGTCACTGAATTACAAATTTCAGGAAGCAGATATTCCAGTTGTTGGAGTGTTCTACAAGGCATCCTACGTTGCAGAATTTGCCCCCATGTTGTTCCAAACATGTTCAATAGGATTCAAGTCGAGACTTCTGGCTGGCCATCTTGAAATATCAATTTCGGCATTTTGCAGAGATTCTATAACTACTCTAGCTGCATGAAGCCGAGCATTATCATGCATATAAATGAAGTTTTCGCCAATCAATAGGCCAAAGGGTACAACATGGGGTTGAAGGATATCTGGATTGTATCTGGCTGCTGTCATTCTTCCATTATTCACAAGGACTACCTCAGTTCGACCAAAGAAAGAAATGCCTCCACTCACCATTTCTGAGCCCCGTCCGAAGTTTTCAGTTTGCCGGATATTGTATTGCTGATATCGTTCCCCAGGTCGTCTGTATACAGGCATGCGTCTATTATTTGATACTAGACAGAACCTGGAATCGTCAGAAAAGAGAACATTCGACCATTCTGGAATACCCCAATTTGCATGTTCCCTCGCAAACTGAAGTCTTGTAACTCGATGCTCTCTGTTGAGACGCGGGCCGGTAGAAGCAACCCTTGGTCTGATATCGCCATCTCTCTTTCAAATATCTTCGATACTATCAACGATATACCCTAGAATTTTCCATCCGTACCCAGTCTACCTTATTTACATCAACGAAAATATTGTACTGTACTATTTATATAAAAGAATTTTTCGTAAATATCCTCCCTCTCGTTTTTATAAAATCCAATAGGAACAATTTTGCTGTCTAACCAAGCTGGTGCGTGTTTTAAGCTTATAAACGTTACATCTTCCAGATTACATCTTTAATAAACATCAACTCAAGGAACGTGGTCCCTCCTAATGATATTCTGATGTCAGAAATATTATCTGCATCATTCTCTTTTCTCCTTATTGTCTCTTCGCTATTGTGTGACCACACGATATTTCATAAAAATAATTGTTTGATGGGAGGAGGGCCATAATCGAAAGAGCCAACGTGTCGACCCCTCATTATTCTCTGAGGAGGTTCCCTTCGGACATCAACGTTTTCGAGGAACTTTCTTCGTTCCACATTCCTAAACAGGCAAATTAAATTTCGTTCTGGTGGGAACTCAATATTAAATTCATAATATACGTGTCTTCCTACGTTTGCGTCGCTCATGCATTCTCCCATGCATTCACATTTCTTTACTACTTACTTACTTTACAAATGCGGTTAGATGCACCTCCATAAGGTAAAGTTAATTCTGTTTGTACTAATTTTTCAGTTCCACTATTTTGGGGAAGGGGCTATAGAACCTACAGCATTCAGCGACAATAAGAGTTCCAGAGAATAGAACAATTGAACCCGAAACAGTTATCCAGTGAGTGTTTATATTGATTGTAGATATTTTCATACCTATGATAAATATGATAACTTCCCAAACGCACACACTTGAAGAAACTAAAGATAACGAAAAGGAAAATTGGTAAACCCACACCGATAGGCTTTGAGTCATTAGCTTTGTGCGCAACAACTGGCTAAATGATGATTTAAGCACCGATTTCCTGCGGGAAAACTCCGCAGCTCGGGTGAAACTTCGAAAGGCCAATAACGGCCGGAAAACAACCCCCGCAATGTCACTTTATCAAACCTTCGCCCGGTCGATATATATAAATTCCGCGATAAGATACAGGTACAAAGTCTGCTGTATTACTGGAAAAATGATGAGTTGTTCAAGGATATCAGGATGTTTGAATGTATACCAGGTTTTCTGATTACTTATATTTCAACCGACTATTCTGAATATCGAATGTTCGTCTTATTATCATCCGTCTGTTCAGTGGAAGAGAATAATTTCTTTCTCATTTAATTGCAATATACACTTTTCATTTAATACAGGGTGGGGCGTAATAAACGGGCGTTTTTGAAATGAGAATAGCTCAGCTGTTTCTCAAAGTAGAATATTGTAAATTACGTGAAATGAAAGCTTAAATGTTACCATTTAGGAGTAGAGGTTATGATTTACTGAAGATGCAGTAGGTTCTTTTTGGTGTAAGGATCAAAAGAAGAACAGAACTCATTCCTATAAATCAGCCGACGTTTTGACACCTTTATAAGGTCTTCTTCAGGGCAACTCAAACGAAAGAACAACATGGTTCAAATATAAACCCTCTCAGTGGTATTCTTAAAGCAACAGCAAAAATGTATATGTATATATGAAATATATTACATGGGTACGAAAAACATGAGATCTAAAAACAGTTAAAATGAATATCGATTAAAATTTCTTACATTTAATACAAGTTACCAGTCTGGAAACGAATAAACACCGACAAACCATTACGCATTACGTTAATGAAAAATTCATAATTTGAAATCGAAACAACAACACACACAGTCTAAAAGTACTGTAAAGAAATGAATAAACTCGAAAATCATGTCAGCCCTATACATAAAAGCAATATGGTAGAACACGTCAAGTAGGTACCAAAAAGGATTAGTTTGAATTTCATTTCGTTCCTAATTTTTCAATAATGTTAAAATAAGAACGGCTGAGAAGATCGAAGTCAGATCTTCTGTTTAGAACCCTACTCTTTTTTTTAATCTGGAGCTTTTCTTCAAAAATTTTTTTATCGTTGAAATTCTGTTTTCCCAAGATTTTTGAATTTTCAGAGTTGAAATTGTGTCCTTGATTCATTTTATGTTCAACCAAAGCTGTGGAGTTTGGTCTATTCCGAAAATATTTTCAATCTGCTATGTGTTCTCTCAATTTTTTTTGTATATATCTACCAGTTTGAACTATGTAGCAAGCCTCACAGGACAAACAGGGAATTTCATATATTACATTTGATTGTTGTTCAATCGGTGCCGTTGCTCTGGTTCTTGCAAAAAGGAGAATTTTGAGAGTATTTTCACTTTTCAGACAAATTTTTATGTTGCCCCTGTTTCTCGCAAAAAATTTGAATTCTCTCAGATAGACTTCTCACATATGGAATATTCTAGAACTTAGTTTGATTGTTGCAATTAATAGATTCGCGTTTCAAAGTTGGTCTTGAATATCTATGGAGTAACTTCTTTTCGAGGGAAATACCGCAATTATTTTTCATTAGAATTTTATGAATTTACTTAAGATTGCTATCTCTATACGTTTTACTCGATAAGTTGATCGCTCTGTGTATGAGATTTTGACCAACATTGAGTTTCTGTTTGAGTTGATGCTCTGATCTAAAACTGAAGAGTCTCTCTGAAAATGTAGGTTTATGATACTAGTTCGTCAGTATATTACCGTTTTTTTCCACTCTCGTTTACCAGACCAGCGACGCGTAGGTTAGTTACTACATATATGAGAGCTGCAGAAACCCTTCAGTCTGCACCTCAAAATGCTCCGACCAGATAAGTTTCCTATTCATTAATACCCCCAAGTTCTTACCAATTATTGCATGTCAAGTTCTGATCCAAAGAAAATGAGCATCGAACATAATGGTATCGAATGCTTTCTCGTGAAAACAATCAGTTTTATCTTGGCTGAGTTAACCTTGTAGACTCGAGGACATACGCCAGCGTCCCCTTTTTTCAAAGTAATCTGAAGTGTATTTGTGGATCCTTCTCTCTTACTTCGAATTCTTACTTGTGACGAATCTTAATGTATTCTGTATCTCGTCAACTGCTCAATCTAACTTGGCGGAAGGATCTTGACAAAAAATCCAAAACCAATTATTTGGACGTGCCAAAAGTGAAGCCACTGTTGATTCGTTCTTATGATTTGAAGGTCCTAATTGACCGTGAATTCGTTCCACGAGTTCAAACAGGTGATGCAGATTTCAAGCGATTGTTGCTTCTTATTCGTAGTGTTCGGCCAAGGTACCATGCGAAAGAAATTGGCCTATATTTTGCGGCCATGCGCTATCACATCACTCAGTACTTGTCACTGATTTTTCAGAAAAAATAATCGGATTTCGACCACTAACTTTTATTTTTTTGGAATAATGCATTTCATCATGAGAAGAAAGCGATGATGAAAGTCATCCGAAATTCGAACCAGCATCTTGGAGAACAATTTACAGACGGTCTAAAAAAATTCATTCGAAATGCTTCTTTATATTGCAAAGCGTTGTTTTGACGCTGGCATGAAATTTTGACGTTTATGTAATTTTCAAAATTTTTGTGAAGCCCTTTTCCATTGGAATAAGTGAACGAAATTAATAAAGGATGAAAGGTTTTTCTGATACAAATGTCTAAATTAAAATAATGTAGTTTCAAACTGCGGAAAATCCAATTATATGAATCAAGTTATCATAGACCACCTAGCGAGTGATATTCATCATTTAAGTATACTACGACGCTGTCAGAAGCTAGTATGTATATTAATATTTCATACAACGGTTGATAGTGAAATATAGTATACAGTTTAATAATTGAATAGCGTATGTCTATTAAAATAAGTAGTATCTAAAATAAATGTGTAAAAGTAAAGCTACCTTGATTTCATTATGGAAAACCGAGTTGCAATAATGAAGTAATTCAGGTACTGAATATAATTAGAGTCATATATCTTGTGCCTCGAGGCATATTTCGGTTATATATTGTATTCACATATTATTTATGGGCTTGTTTATAATAGTTACACTGCTAGGAGAATCATAGCTAGGGGTTTCATGTCAAGGAAAATTATATCAGAATACTGGTTTCACTATTAATGAGATAATATATACAGGGTGTTTCCGTTTCAATCTGCCAAAATGCACAGAATGATAGAAAATCCTAAAATATTGACACTTTCCTCAAGAACATACCCAAATTTTCGGAACACAAAAAATTATTTTTGATTAACTCGCTTAACTTTTTAGGTATCGAGCTGAAATTGAACACTCGATTGATTTTTATCAGCTACATGATGACATATTAAAAATTTGTCAGTTGCTTCACAGGGTGATATATTTTTCGGTGTCATGTTTTTCTTCCCAGAACTTTTGTGCAGCACTTCACTGACCACATTTTCTAACATTTTCAAAATACTCATTCAATCCAAAAATGTTCTCGTATCTTGCATTTTGGTCGTATCTGTCACCGTTTTTGAGGAAAAAAATAAAATACGATTTATGTTCCGAACTTTTCATTAGATTTTGGCCTATTTTCGTGTCGAAATATAAGTCCTTGGTGTTTCCGTTATAATCTGCTTAAACGCACAGCATGATAGAAAATTAAGAAATATTAATACTTTATCAAAGAACATACCCTCTCCGACGTTTCGTTTTCGCAATACAGGATGTCGAAAAAAACATTATGCGGTTCATGATTCAATGATTTTATTGTTGTTCGAAACCATTCACCGCGTTTTTAAAATGATATGTTTAAACTCATTGAAAAAGCGGGTAATGTGTATTGTTTATTAAGTTTAAATTAATAGCCTTGAACCACAGAATGAAAACATAAGCCGCATTGATTCAAACACTGAAATTCTATGGCCTTTTCGTACAAATGTCCTGGAAGAAATGTCACTTTCGATTATTGTTATTTACAGGTTCGAAATAATGATTCAGTGTTGATTTATCTTTCAACTTTCTAATCGGAAATGCCTTATTCGTTTTCAAATGCGGAATATGCAGATATACATTTCATTTATGGTTTGTGTGATGATAACTCAAGACGAGCTGTCGAAGAATATTGAAGAAGGTTTCCTACTAAAAGATCTCCTAACAGACAAGTTATCGAAAGGGTTCATCGACAATTTCCTAAGGCAAAACCACAGGATACCATATCATCTGAGCCCATTTCAACATTTGTAACTGACGGATCTACCAAATTGGGTAAATTTTTGCATGTTTTTACAAAAGGAATTTTTGCGGAAAATGAATTTTTTGACGAGAATTTTATGGACGGACGAGTCATTTTTCACAAGACGTGGAATGGTGAATTTTCATAATTTTCACGTTCAGTCTGATGAAAATCCACGTGAGATTAGAGCCCGCAAATTTCAAAAGGAATTCAGGCTTAACGTTTGGATTGGAGTCAAGAACCGATTACTAATCGGTCCAGTTTTTTTACCTTTAAGATTGAATTCGAGAAAATTTTAGATTTTCTGGAAAACGAACTGCCAGAGTTATTAGAAGATGAACCGTTAGAACAAAGAAAGCATGGGTGGATTCAAATGGACGGGGCTGGTCCTCATACTGCGAGAATAATTCATATTTGTCTAAACGAAAACTACCCTAACAAATGGATAGTAAGATGTAATCGCCTGAATATTGATGATGTTTCTCAGAATGGATCTGTTGCATGGCCATGACGATCCGCAGACTTCAACCCATTTGATTTTTTTCGTCTGGGGCACACTCAAAGACTTCGTTTACGTAACAAGTGTAAATAATGTTGAAACTTAGAGGAATAGGATCATTGATGGGTGCAATTTCTTGCACAGCAATAACGCAAGTTCAAAATCTATAATGTCGCTTGAGAGGAGATGTTGATTATGCATTTAACAGAATGGAGCAACCTTTGATTGGTTTCTTTCTCACCTTAAGATTATTGGACATGTTTTCTTCTTTGTTCTGTGTTAAATGATTTTTAATTGTTACTTATCATGAAAACTTACTCTCCTTTTTTTCGTCATTTCGATAAGACTAGGGTTGAATACCATGGACCGCAAATAAACAAATGAAACACTTGTAACTCGTGAAAATCATAACAGCTGACAGTAGTGCTTTCATGGAAATTTCGTGAAAGAAACGCTTAAAAGAGGAAAAATTATATTCTTCTTCAGAAATGATGATTGCTCAATGGGTTGATCAATTCTGATAAATTCCAGTGGAGTACTGATATTACTTAAGAGGGGGAATCTCTCCGGGATATGCCTCGCCATATAGATTCGTCGGTTCTATGGTTATTGTAATCTGATTGATGCTCTTTGTATTTAATTTTGAATGAGATACCTGTCTGATCTATATAGATGCCTTCACAATACATACAGGGCAACTTCCAGTATTGTCAAATATATCACTTTTATCTTTTACTATAGAAAAATCCTTCGGAGAGTTCAATGTTGGTTTCGACAGCTACTTTTTCATTCCGTTTTGAAATGACATTATCAATCTCAAAGCAATTATAGAAATAGCTAAGAACAGTGGCTGTCCTTCAAATATACTACAATAAATGGAATCATAAGAAAGAACAAACATAAATAGCTTATCATAATATTTACCCACGTGAAGAATCAAAATAAATACATTCTATGAACATATTTTGGTTCTATCAGCGAAGAGATTGCAAATGTCCTTTTAAAACAGCATAAACAAGTAGCAAGATGAAACTATCCTAAAATTTTTTCAATGGTGGAGAAAAATCTAAAATATTTAACGATACTGGTCGTTCAGAAGATTATCTCCATGGGAAATTTGTTCGAGTCTAAAAATTTCGAAGTATTCTAAGAAATCTTAATCTCGTGCCTTAGGTATTCTGTGAATAATTTGCTGTTGATCTATGGATGAAAAATAATGGCCATTTTTGATACAATGTGAAGCAAAAATAGATTCGTCGGTTCTCTGGTTACTGTTATCTGATTGATGCTCTTTGTATTTAATTTCGAATGAAAGACCAGTCTGATCTATATAGACTACATACAGGGCAACCTCTGAACTCAAGTCTTGTCAAATCTATCACTTTTATCCTTCACTATTGAAAAATTCTTCGGAGGGTTTAATGTGGGTTTTGACAGTCACTTTTTCATTCTGTTTTGAAATGACATTAACCATCTTAAAGCAATTGTAGGAATAGCTAAGAACAGTGGTTATCCTACTATAATAAATGAAATCATCAGAGAAAACAAACATAAATAGCATATCATAATATTTACCCACGTATAGAATCAACTAATACAGATGAATACAATTCATGAACATATTTTAGTTCTATCAGCAGAAAGAATGCAAATTTCATTTCAAAACAGCAGAAAAAAGTAGCGTTCAAAACTCAGATGAAACTCTCTTGAAAATTATTCAATGTTGCAGAAAAAACTAATAGATTTGACAATACCGGAGTTTCCAAGTCGTCCTTGCATTAATCAGAATACAATAACCAGATAACCGATGAATCTACTTTCGCTTCACATTATATCGAGAATGGCCATCATTTTCCATCCATGAATCAAAAATTATTGAAATACCTAACGGACGAAAATTAGATTTCTTAGAATTCATCGAAATTTTCCAACTCGAACAAACTTCCCATGGTGAAGAGCTACGATTGTCCAGCATGATGGCGCAGGACCACATTTTGCTTTGGATGTGAGGGCCCACCTAGATCACCAATACCCTAATAGATGGATAGCGAGAGGAGGGTCTATTAGCTGGCCTTCTAGATTGCCAGATCTTAATCCTCAGGACTACTTCTAATGGAGCTATTTGAAGGAGAAGGTGTATCAAGGAGAAATCAGAACGACGAATAAGTTGATCGAGAGGATAAGACTCAACTGTGACTTGATGAAGGAAGGTCTTATTTCGAGAACAAATTTCGAACTTTCTTTTGTTTTTGTTAGGTTTCATTTCTTATTTATCGTTCGGTTGCATGTTTCAATTTTATTCGTGATTAAATTTTTTTTCGGGGTGGATCTCAGTGTGCCAAGTTAGTTCATTGAATTTTCAGTTCTTGTTGATTTCCACTATGAGTTAAATTCTTAAATATGATTCATACAGGCTGTTTTATATCCTGAAGCACTTCGTATCAATTCATGACAATCCCGACAAGGATTTTTTCGAAATTTGATAGTGATTCCGATTGGTACTTAGCAGAATAAAAAACCTGCTAAGAATTGGTAACAAAAAAATGGCCGATTGAAATTTCGACGAAATTAAGAAAACAGCTCGTAACTAACTGGATGTATTTTTCTTCATATTGATTAGCATACTCTTACAAAAAATCCAAGGTCATGTCTTGTTTCTAAACATCCCACAATTGTACCATTTCTCAAATCATCAAAATTTTTCAATAGAGCAACATGAACTAATGATTTAAGATCTATAGTAAATTATCATGGTTGATTGAATCTGCTGGCATAGCAAGCCATGGATGAAGTCTACCCCAACCAATTTATTTATTACTGTACATTGCTTCTGAAAATTCACGCATAACTGGATTGAAATGCTGGATCACGCTTGAACCACATTAAAATTCTCGATGTGAGGAGTTAAGATAAAGCTCGGCAGTAAGTCCCCAAGTAAAATTACTAGTTCAATCAATCCCCAATTTAAATGTTTGAAGAGAACTGAGGTTCAAAACGATCTTGAGCAAGATTTTCGGCAACCCATACGTGGTTGTTGTGTAAAAGTGTCTTGGAGTCTTATCCAGAGCATTTGCAAGTTTTTCTGAAGTAGTACTCGAACGTTCCTCTACCATGGTCAGAATATCTCAGTATTATTGATTATCCTCCGATTAATAGAAGAGTTCGAAAGGATATTACGACCGAACCAAGCTGGTTTCAGATAGGGTTTTTCCTGCACTGATCATATTAACTCAGTCCGAATTCTCATTGAACAATCAGTGGAATGGCAAGTGATATTATACCTCATTTTTATAGATTTCAATTAAGCCTTTGATGGACTGCCACAAAAAGCAATTTGGAGAGCTGAGAGGATTACCTGAGAAAATAATAAACCAGATCAAATGTCTCTATAAAGACGCAAAATGCTGCGTCGCTCACAACGGCACAAGCACTGACAAATTCGACCTCTTGTCAGAAGTGAGACATGGCTGTGTGCTCTCCCTCCTCCTATTTAATATCATGCTCGATTATGTACTCGAAAAAGCTAACGTTGGCATGCGTGGAGTTAGATGGACATCAACTGACCACCTGAACAACCTAGCGTATGCTGACGATGTGTGTATTGTTGGTTAAGCATTTCAAAATACCGCGCGACAACTTCAACCGCTAGCCGACGAAGCCAACAAGATTGGACTGCAAATTAATATACAAAAGACCAAATTCATGAGGCTGAACACCAACTGCAACAGTGCCTTTCGTGTAGGAGACGAGAACGTAGAGGACGTCAACGAATTTTTAACTTGGCAGCACATCACTCGGATTGGGGGAGCCCAACACGTCTTCAGCGTACTCAGACCAAAGCGGTATTCCAGCCAGTATTCTACACGAACTAAATTGCTTCAGTATCAGTCTGACGTGAAGTTTGTACTGTTGTACGGTTGCGAAACTTGGAAGGTAACGAAAACTCTAACGGATCCGCTATAGGTTTTCTCGAATAAATGTCTTAGATTTATACTAAGAGTTTCCTGGCCACAGTCAATCAGAAACGAGGATCTCCTCCACCAGACCAATCAGAATAAAATAGAGAAGGAAATCAAATTACGGAAATCTAACCCTCCGCAAGGATGACAACTGTATTGCTAAGACAGCACTGTACTGGAACCCACAGGGCAGAAGAAAATTAGGACGGCCAGCGCACACATGGAGAAGGTCAATTATGGATGAATTGAAGAAGGTATGAAAGACATGGAGAGAGGACAAAGTTACGGCGAGAAAAGCGGTCCGATAGCGAGCACTTATTAATCCTCACTGATTATCCTGGTCCTTCATTTCGTTCCAACTTACCTGTTGCATATGACGTCGAGGAATAGGTACATTCGGTACTGGTTGATTTTGGTCAACTACAACGCGAAGAAGATGCAATCACCAACGTTGTCCAGAAAATTCACTGTGGAAGAACCCACTCTAATCATGAAAGAACATCGCATTACGTAGACAATCACCGGAGTTTGCTGGCATTGCTGAATTTGATTCTGCTAAACTCAAATTTCTTTTCAGGGCTGATCAGTACGTTACGCCATCCCTTTACAGGATTATAAGTGAGAGCTGAAGGCTGTATCATTTGGTATTCAAAGCAGACGGTGTCAAAAGCCTTCGATAGGTCAACAGATTCGACCTGATCTGGAATACCTCCTTTCTGTCTAACAATAGCAATCTTGAAAATCGAAGGAAAATCACCTTCGTTAATACACTTATTTTTCCAATTCAGACATCTTAAGAGTACCGTAGACTTACCTAACCTAACATAACCTGGTGACTTACCAGCTCCCAAACACTCCATGTGTAGAGCTCCCAAACACTCCAGTACATCTCATTTTTATGAGAGCAGTAAGCTCCATCGCCCACCTCGAGATCACGCGTGATCTCCATCCTTTTTTCGTTTTTCCCAGATATTTCCATAGTTAATGCTCTGAAGAACTGAAAAACTTGGTTTCGGAAAGAATCCAGTTCCAGAGAAAAACCAATTTTCGAAAAACTCTTTAATAGTCAAACTAGCAACACCACGTGCCTCTCTCTATAAAAATTCTTACTTCAACTTTTATCCTACATCTTTCCAATGACTTACAATTTGGCTCTCTTCAAGAAGCGACTGGAAAATACCTCAAATCTTCTTGGGTGAACACAGCTGTGGCATGACAGACATTGCCCCTTTCCAAAAGTTGGGAATAAGAGAAAAAACAGGACAAGGCAGCTATACAAGAGAGCTCCTAAATGTGTGCAGTTCCTTATCTAGTTTTCAGAGAGGAAACTACAATCTATCAACTGTAGAATATCTTCAAACGTATCGATAACGAAACTTTATTCTAATTCCGGAACAGTTCCTATAATTTCCAACCATAATATAAGTTTGCTGAGAAGTGCTTTTCAAAGACTTATGCCACTAGTAATATCGTTAATGACATCAAAGTAAACTAAATTACACAAGGAGTTCATCGAAGTTATTTCTTCCCATTGCCTAACATTAAATTGTGATAAGTATTCTCACAAACACTCTCATCGAATAAACTTGTTGGTCAATGCTGGTCTTTAGAGGATCTATTTTTAATTAGTTGCTGGTGCTTCGTGAGCCTAAATTAATTTCAGCGTAACAGCTAATATCTGCCGCTTCGTATCCGCGAAGTAATAAACATCTTAATTAGGTATTAGTGCCAATTACCGAGTTCTGTTAACCACCTGCAATGAAAAAGAGAACTTTATTCTAAAATTTAAAGGAATGAAATGGGGAAACTACCGGGTAATTTGAAATTATTTCGTTCTATTAACTGAGATAAAAGTATTCATTACTCTATTTCACTTTTATGTGTTCTATAGAGAAAAAAGGAATCTCTACAGCATATTTCTTGTTTAATTGACATTTCGTTCTAGAATGACAAATAAGTGTCAAATATTTGAACTGTCGTTATAATGTTAACATAAGAAATTTATCGCTATGGCTGTAAACAAATTGAAGACTGAATGCTGAATACACCAACCTGAAGGATCTACTCTTCATAATCATTGTCCACCACACAGTAGTGGTACAATCGAGTCGAAAGTCATGACTAGGAGCAAAAGACAGCACTTTTCTTAATCCCTTAGAGCGCATCAAGTACATGTATACCATTTGTTTACATATAAAATTGGCGCCTGCTAGGGAACTCAATCTCCTATCAAAACATCAATCTCGGTATTGTGGGAGATCTCGCATTGTAAAGAAATGATCATCGAAAATGTACGAAAATTCCCATCATTTATATTTCTAGTTCTAAATCTGATTAAGCACGATATTCTTCGTCTGAGAAACCATGATTTGTATTCGATCCAAGATTGCAATCAATCAAGGCTTTGCTTACACATTGCTTTACCTTATTGAATGAGGAAATTATATCTGCAAGACTAGACCAGGGTGTTCTGGAGCCCGGCACGAGTTGCACATTTTTGCTGAATTCGTCCTTCATATACTTCTGAAGGATGTCATTCTTCGTTGGTGATTTTTTCAAAAGTTTGACTACTTGTCTTACTTTTTTGATAAGGTGATCAAATTTTGGCACTAAGTCAACTTGATTTATATACAAAAACGATACGAAACATAATATCAACCAGATAAAGAGGTATGAGGCAGAAAATGCCTATAAGTGGGACGATAGAACAATTTGAGAGTTTTTTCCAGCTTGGAGATAACAAAAAATATCGTTCCAGCAGAAGAAGATATTCAATATAGGGATATAACAGCTCTCCACACATTAAACATTCATAACATTATTGGATAGTATTCAGAAGAGATCAGTGTGCCATTGACCACTCGGAAATCACGTATGATCATCTACCCCTCGCTCAAAGGCGGCAGGTTGCTGATATCTCTCTTTTCTTACAAATACTTATATGGTGAATGCTCTGAAAAACTGAAATGCTTGTTCCACCAGAAAATCTAGTTCCAAAGAAGAAGTAGACTTGCAAAATACTCTCAGCAATAGACAGTCAACTAGCACAGCCACGTACCTCTCTCTCTAAATATTTTTTTCTTCACAGAGTTAGGTTGCTCTGGAACTCGCTTTTATCGAACATCTTTTTGATAACTTTCAATTTGGCTCTACGAAGAGCTAGTAAACAGACACAATAAATCATCTTGGGCGGCCACGGCTATGGCAAGATAGGCAAAGCCTTCTCTCAAGCGTTAGGAGGAAGAAAGAGAGGACAGTTTGTCCAGCTAGCAATGCGAGGTACTTCTTTCTGTATAATAAATTTTTTTGTTTACCTGGCAACTGTGCTCTAGAATTCGCTTGCATCAAAAAAGAAGAAAACGTTACAGAAACAACATTTCACAAGATAGGGCCAATATCACCACCAAAATCTTCGCTAGCAGAAGTTAATTTTCATTTACACTCCTTCGACACTTATGAGCACAATATCCGTTTTGAATATATTGATCGTATCCTCTTAACTAGCACATATTGAACTTTGTTTCCATCTCACGTGTTCAAGACTGTGTGAACCATTCATCCCATTAAGTTCGTTCCACAACATTGGTGATAGTAATTACGCTCTACTGTAGCATTTGCAGGTAATCGCGAGTTAATTTTAGTAGATATTATTGCTATAGCTACAGGCTTATAATGTTTAATCCACGTGGAAATACACAGTATTATGCACTTTGAAATTACGTGGGGAACGAAACATCTGCTTAAAATCAATTATTCATTTAGCTCATGCAAATTGCTGACACGCACAACAAGCTGAAATCGATTTTTGTTGTTAAGCCATTTTCTACAATGTGAGAGTGAGTGTTACTTTAGTTCAAGTAATGCATGAACAGAATATTCAGATATATTGGAAATATCATTTGAATAAGAATCCATATGATTTAATTGATTATATGTGTTTTCGAAGGATTTCCAATGAGCTCTACTTGATTTCTGGATTATCTTCTAAGCTTTGTTAGTGATTTGGAGGTTGTATTGTATTTGAATTCATGCAAATTCGAGAACCAAACTAACAATGGGATAAATCGTTTGATAAATAAGCTTTCTGAACCATTGAGAATTATAGTTTTGATATTATGATTCCAAAAATCGAAGCTTATGTGGATTGAAAAAACTGCTCCTAAGCTTAGTAAAAGCAAGCGCACAAAGACTTCAAACATCAATTTCTGGCTCCGCGTTTCCAATTAATTCGTACGAAGCCAACCTGACACCAACATTTAAACAATTTTCGACACGTCTTTCTATCTAAACAAGTCTGCGATAACATCACTGGGACATATGGAAGGTGAGGAATGGATAACTTTGAACATTATAATCGTCCTTCATGTTTGGAATAATATCCTAGCACGTTGTTGCCTTGAAGCACGCACGGCCAATAAATAAATGTCAAAGGCTGGCTAATATACACGCTTCCTCCTGGATGTGTTATTTCAGTCAAAACACTTGGCTTTATCACATCTACAGATAAATCGGCCGTTTTTATTATGGAAAAGAATATTTACATGTTTATGTTAATGTTTTTCAAATTATTTCACACGCTTTTTAGTATAATAGTGGCGGTAGCACCCAGATTCTTTCAGATTGTCTTAAGAATGAGTTTCTGTGGATTAAGAATTCTGGAAGAAGACGGTTCCACTCCCGTTGCCTGGTGTACTACCACCACATCATGGTATAAGCATGGTCACTTGTGACTAAGTTTCGCATGATTGGCAAATGGTCTGCTCTCTAGAATGAAGAGTATTTTACAGATAAAACATGATGAGCTCTCTAGGTATAAGATCCTCTGAAGATAAACTCGTTCACCAGTCGGATATCTGGAGGGAAGTGGCTCGGAGTGTTCTTGGTGGTAACACGACAACTAAAGTTCCTCTGGCAGGAGCATGGAGTCCCCTAGAAACTTATGAAAGAAACCAATTTATTTATTGAGTCTTGCAACATGTGATTTCAGTACACCATAACCTCATGTCATAACTCTAACGGAAATTCGAATAATTCCAACAACAGACACCACCCTTCTCTGTTTCAATGGCTATGAGTGCACTTGAAGCTTCGATTTTAAGCCTTTGTGTTTTTTTGCCAGATCGGACGCCGCTTCCTCAAGAAACCAGAGTTTACTGTTGTCTGTATCAATTTCCTAACGAGAACAATGTGCTGAAATCACGTCACAACAATTTGAACTAAAATACCTGACTCCAGTCAACCCTTTATCTGTGTCACATGTATAGTTAACAGATTGATGCGCATAATCCGGCTATCAGATGATATGTGTATGCACTTTGCTTCAGATCTCTGATTCGAGAGGGCCCTGAAGATGGAAAAATTGGTTTTCTTTAAACGCCATCGGTTCCACTACCTACCAATCCTGATTGCGTTTTATACAATTTTCAAAGAGAATTATCTCAACAAGAATGTCTCGGCGAGTTGGTTTTTGTTTTCAGCATTGAAGCATTACACCAGTTAATAATTTCCCTGAAAAAAACGCGAAAGGATAAGGCTTAACTACGATCCGATGGCAGATGCAACAAAACAGTGGCCATTCAAGAAAATATTGATGCTATTCGTAAGATTATTCAGACAGATCAGCCTGCAACATATCGAGAAATTGAAGCATCATTCTGGATTTCGAAGACCACAGTACGCAAATTTTGCAAGACAAATTGCGTGTAAAAACATTAGTTTCCCGTTGGAGATCGCATTTATTGACTGAGGAACAGAAACTGCAAGAGCAAATTTTTGTTAAAAAACTCTGGACCACTTGGAAAGGCTTAAAACGTTTGCAATAATATCTTGTAGTTATTCATATGCGCCAAAAAAACGCCAATCTTCTGTTTGAATATACCAAGGGAAAAAAACTGACGGAAGTCATCAATAAGGTGGTCGCAACGTTTGTTTCAAAAACAGCTTATGTAGCAAAAATTTATATGAGTTTGGGAGGCTTTAACTTGGTAGAATAATAGAATAATTGTGATACGTAACGCGTTTCACTACACCGTAGCTTCTTCAGACGAATGAATGTATAGAAATTATGACAACTTTATATAGATAAGAATGACAATATAAATACAAATGTTCTTAAGTAATCAAAATCTTATTGGGTTGCTTCTTCTTAAGTGATTATTGACAGGTATATCCAATAAAATTAAACAATAGATTGCTCCCTTAAGAGGTTCAATAGAGGTGAAGGGATTAAATCGATTTGTTCATTGATGAGTCTACTTGAGTGTTTGTGTTTGTTGATTTCTAAAGTTTCCCAAAGATCTACCCTCCAATATTTATTATCTGTATGCAAAATTTCAAACTGTGGGTCCAAAGAGTGACTATTTTCCAGGAGATGATTCGCGTAATTTGAATCTGATTTGTCATTTGAAGAACTGCGTTAATGTTTCTATATTCTAATATTAAAAGTTTCATGTGTCCTACTAATGTAGAAATTATTACAGTCATTGCAATTCAATCTATAAACACATGATTCATAATTTTATCTGATTTGGTTTTATTATTTCTTAGAAATTTGTCTAAGCTTTTATCTATTTATCTACTGATGAATCTTCAGACCATACATTTTGACAGATTCACAAATTTAACTGATACCGATTTTTACAACCACAAAAGATCTTTCAGAAAAAGGATTCAAAGATAATTTACATCCACGACATACTAAAACTAATTTGGAAGAGTTAGGTATTGACTAAGAAATTATTCTCGAAAACTCCAGAGATAATATTTCAGCCAAACATCTAACAGCAAAACTCATCATAGAGGACTTTTCGAAATTATCACCTTATTGCAATTCCGATTATAAAATAATGAGTAAAATTCGTGCGAATAGTACCAAGAACGATTTAGTATTCACTAAAGCAGATAAACGTAACACCGTCATAGCGATTAGTAAAACCGACTATATTTCAAGAACTGAAGAATTCTCAACAGCCGGAAACTATATCAACGAAGGATCCTACCGCTAAATTTCAGAAAAGAGGTAACAGTAACTAGAGACCACATAAAATATAAATTCATTAACTCCAATACACAATCATTCGAATTATATTCGTTGATAAAACTTCATAAACCTAATAACCATGTAAGACCTGTTGCTTCTTTTGTAACGGCACCTTCTTTCGAACTTTCAAAATACCTTAACGACTTGCTGATGAAACATGCAATTTTAAATCTGAATTTTCGGTCGAAAGTTCATACGAACTAATTGCCAATATCAAAAATACCATTACACCACCTAATTCCAAACTCAATTATCAAAAAGAATCAAGTCAATACGATCATTAAATCAGATATTCTTTCATCATTACAAATTTGTTTAGATCGAAATTATTTCCATTTCAAAAAAAATATTATACTAGTGAAAACGGCTCGATTATAGACAATTCATTAAGTCCTTTGTTAGCAGAAATATTCATGAATGATTTAGAAAACTAATTAAATCATCCACTTAATAAATATTGTTTATACTGGTATCGCTATGTAGACGATATCATTATTTGCTTCAAGAAACAGATAGACAGTTAAAAATTATCGTAAATCATATAAATTCATTACATCCAAAAATTGTATTCACAACCGAAATAGAAAACAATTATTCAATAAATTTCTTAGACGTAACAATTTCGAATGAATGTGGAAAACATGTTTTCGCAATTTACCATAAGTCGTCACATACAGATATTATAATACAAGACATAACTCGTCGTGTCATCCATATCAACATAAAATATCAGCATTCAACAGTTTTATTCATATATTGATTAACATCTCGTTATCACCAGAAAATTTCAACAAAGATTTAAATTAATTGAACAAGTAGCTGAAAATAATGGTTACAATGCCAAAATAATGAATGGAATTTTGAATAAAAACAAAAACGAATCGTGTTGAATGAAGTCTACCCTGTTGATAAATAGAAACAAAAATTCAACATCTTAACCTACGTTGGCATTACAAGTGAGAAACTGAAATAATTCTCGAGTAGCAATAATTTCAGCATGGCTCACCAAACTAATAATAGTTTAAGCAAATAGTTAAAATTAATAACACCTAATCAGATAAAAATAATAAATCAGGTGTTTATAAATTGAATTGGAATGACTGTAATAATTTCTACATTGGTAGAACACATAGAAATTTTCACATTAGAATATCGGAACATAAACCCAGTTTTTCACATAAAAAATCAGATTCAAATTACGCGAATCATCTTCTAGAAAATAGTTGCTCTTTTGACCCACATTCTGAAATTTTGCATACATGTAATAAATATTGGAAGGCAGATCTTTGGGAAACCTTAGAAATCAACAAACACAAATACTCAGGTAGACTCATTGAATATCAAGTCGATTTAAGCCCTTCACTTTTATTGAATCTCTTCAGGGAGCAATCTATTTTCAATTTTATTGGATATACTTGTCATCAATAACCACTTAAGAAGATGCAACCCAATATGCTTTCAATTACTCAAGAACAATTGTATTCATATGCTACGGTGTAGTGAAACGCGTTACGAATCGAAATTATTCAGTGCAATTCCTAAAACCACATTACTTGTTTCTATTAGCAACAATTCGTTCACAAGATCAAAGAACAGTTCCTGTCGATCGGTACAAAACCATTTGTTCAGCGAAGGTTGTTAGTAGGCATCGAGAACCAACCAACCCGGAACGTCGAATCACCCTTCACCAAGACATACAGCCCGGGAAACAATTGAATTAATATTTATCCTGCGTATAGTTCGCATATAAATTATAATGATTTTTTTAATCATCGTGATAATAGTCTTCAGAAGAAAATGTTGATGCCTTCCAAAAGGTAAACCATTGGAGTAACTGCTTCCAGAATTGGTTCGAACAAATGCTGAAGTGTGCTGTACATTTATTCGTCTGAAGAAACTACGGTGTAGTGGAACGAATCATAATTATTAAGAAAAATTCCAAAAAACACATAACTTGTTTTCATTATTGGAAGATAATACTTCGAAAAACAATAATAATAATAATAATATTTATTATCGTGGACTTATGCACTATCTCAGCTAGTAGCTGGATATAATTTACCTTTCCCAGATTTAGCAATCAAAGGGAATAGGCTCGATTACAATATACTTGACATAAATTTCCTAACTATCCTACATGTATTAAGAATTACAGCTTTTGCATTTCTATATAGGTATTCTTATGCAATTCTAATTTCTTAAGGCTATCATGCAAAGTTTTGGGTATTAAACCAGTCGAGGATACGATGACAGGAACGATATCTATTTTGTCGAGGTGCCACATCTGCTTGATCTCAATAGCAAGGTCTGTGTATTTGGACTTTTCTCCTGGAACTTATTCAGCACGTTGTTATTATTTGGTATGGCGACATCCACCAGCATTGCTGTCTTGGCTCTCTTATCATACACCACTATGTCCGGCCTATTATTCGTCACCATTCTGTCAGTGATAATAGGCCTATCGTAGTATAATCTGATAGAGTCATTTTCCAATACGGGCGCCGGTTGATACTTGTAATATGGCTGGAATGTATTCAGAAGTCCGTACTTGTGTGCAAGTTTCTGATGGATAATGTTGCACACTTGATTATGCCTGTGAAGATAGTCTGTATTGGCCAGTTGTTCGCATCCGGACGTAATATGCTGTATCGTCTCCGATCTTATATGGCATTTTCTGCACCTATCTGTTTGTAATGTTCCGTCCTTCATAATAAATTTTTTGTAGTTGTTTGTAGCGATCACTTGGTCTTGGATGGCCATAAGGAATCCCTCTGTTTCCGCGAATAATTCTCCTTTCATCAACCATTTGTTGGAGGCTTCTTTGTCGATGTGTGGTTGATTAATCTCATGGTGATGTCGTCCATGCAATAATAATATTATTATTATTATTATTATTATCTGAAGGCGTTCGATAGTGCCGCCCATTCTTGGCTTGTTGAAGTATTGCAGGTATACAAAATTCACCCAGCCTTGGTAGAATTCTTGAAGACAACAATGACACACTGGCGCACGTCTCTGCAGGTCAACATGAACAATAAATCAATTAAAACCGACGAGATACCCATACGTCGTGGAATTTTTCAAGGAGACTCTTTGAGTCCACTATGGTTCTGTTTAGCTATGAACCCATTGTCCTCAATGCTCAATAGAACAGGATACGGATTTAGGATAAAAACAGATAGGAATTATTATACAGTCTCTCACCTGCTGTATATGAATGACATCAAGTTATATGCTTCGAACAAGAAGCAATTGGATGATTTGCTGAAAACTGTCAGTGAGTTCTCGGCAGACGTTCATATGAAATTCGGGATTGAAAAATGTAAGACCCTGAACATTCAAAGAGGGAAAGTCATAGATGGTGAAACACAACTTCCAAACGGTGATATTATACAGTGCATGAGGGATGGCGAAACATGCAAATATCTAGGATACCAACAAGCCAGATTGCTAGACCAAAAACAATCAAAGGAGAAGATTCGTTCAGAATACAGTCAGCGTCTGAAGACTGTGCTAAAATCAATGTTGAACTCGGGGAATCTAGTCAAGGCAATTAACACCTACGCCATTCCAGTGTTGCTTTACTCATTTGGAATAATCAGATGGACTAAGACAGAACTGGATGATATTCAAAGGCAGACCCGAACGATGCTAACAAAGTACAACAATCATCATCCAAAATCGTCTGTGATACGAACAACTTTGAAGCGGAAAGAAGGAGGACGCGGATTAATTGATGTTGTCAATTTACAGATAAAAAATCTCAGAGAATTCTTCTCAGCAAAAGCTCTCACTTCTGACCTCCATGGAGTGGTATCGTTGGCTGATAAGGGATATACGCCTCTAAATCTTGCTACCAGAGATGACCTGCTGAGTCTACCATTCCTATCAGATACTGGAAAACAAGAGCAATGGTCAAGAAAGGAATTGCATGGACGACATCACCATGAGATTAATCAACCACACATCGACAAAGAAGCCTCCAACAAATGGTTGATGAAAGGAGAATTATTCGCGGAAACAGAGGAATTCCTTGTGGCCATCCAAGACCAAGTGATCGCTCAAACAACTACAGTTTATTATGAAGGACGGAACATTACAAGCAGATAGGTGCAGAAAATGCCATATAAGATCGGAGACTATACAGCATGTTACGTCCGGATGCGAACAACTGGCCAATACGGACTATCTTCATAGGCATAATCAAGTGTGCAACATTATCCATCAGAAACTTGCACACAGGTACGGACTTCTGAATACCTTCCAGCCATATTACAAGTATCAACCGGCGCCCGTATTGGAAAATGACTCTATCAGATTATACTACGATAGGCCTGTGATCACTGACAGAATGGTGACGAATGATAGGCCGGACATAGTGGTGTATGATAAGAGAGCCAGAACAGCAATGCTGGTGGATGTCGCCATACCGACTAATAACAACATGCTGAATAAGTTCCAGGAGAAAAAAGTCCAAATACACAGACCTTGCTATTGAGATCAAGCAGATGTGGCACCTCGAGAAAATAGATATTGTTCCTGTCATCGTATCTTCCACTGGGTTAATACCCAAAACTTTGCATGATAGCCTTAAGAAATTAGAATTGCATAAAAATACCTATATAGAAATGCAAAAAGCTGCAATTCTTAATACATGTAGGATAGTTAGGAATTTATGTCAAGTATATTGTAATCGAGCCTATTCCTTTGATTGCTGAATCTGGGAAAGGTAAATTATATCCAGCTAACAGCTGAGATAGTGCATAAGTCCACGATAATAAATAATAATAATAATTGTCAATTTACACACCGAACAGATAAGAAATCTCAGAGAATTCTTCTCAGCAAAAGCTCTCACTTCTGACCAACATAGAGTGGTATCGTTGGCCGATAAGGGATATACACCTCTAAATCTTGCTACCAGAGATGACCTGCTGAATCTACTATTCCTATCAGATACTGAAAAACAAGAGCAATGGTCAAGAAAGGAATTGCATGGACGACATCACCATGAGATTAATCAAGCACATATCGACAAAGAAGCCTCCAACAAATGGTTGATGAAAGGAGAATTATTCGCGGAAACAGAGGGATTCCTTATGGCCATCCAAGACCAAGTGATCGCTACAAACAACTACAAAAATTTATTATGAAGGACGGAACATTACAAACAGATAGGTGCAGAAAATGCCATATAAGATCGGAGACGATACAGCATATTACGTCCGGATGCGAACAACTGGCCAATACAGACTATCTTCACAGGCATAATCAAGTGTGCAACATTATCCATCAGAAACTTGCACACAAGTACGGACTTCTGAATACATTCCAGCCATATTACAAGTATCAACCGGCGCCCGTATTGGAAAATGACTCTATCAGATTATACTACGATAGGCCTATTATCACTGACAGAATGGTGACGAATAATAGGCCGGACATAGTGGTGTATGATAAGAGAGCCAAGACAGCAATGCTGGTGGATGTCGCCATACCAAATAATAACAACGTGCTGAATAAGTTCCAGGAGAAAAGTCCAAATACACAGACCTTGCTATTGAGATCAAGCAGATGTGGCACCTCGACAAAATAGATATCGTTCCTGTCATCGTATCCTCGACTGGTTTAATACCCAAAACTTTGCATGATAGCCTTAAGAAATTAGAATTGCATAAGAATACCTATATAGAAATGCAAAAGCTGTAATTCTTAATACATGTAGGATAGTTAGGAAATTTATGTCAAGTATATTGTAATCGAGCCTATTCCTTTGATTGCTAAATCTGGGAAAGGTAAATTATATCCAGCTACTAGCTGAGATAGTGCATAAGTCCACGATAATAAATAATAATAATATAAATATTTATTCAACAGAATTATCGTAAAAACACTAGTACAATGTAATACAAAAATTCGACGAACAAGTCACAATAAGATACAAATGATTATTTACGACTAAAATTTTTACAATAGTCGTAAAACTCATTCACACAATACGGTTCACAATCTATTATCAAATTGCGAACCCTTTTCTTGAACAGATTAATCTCACCTAATATTCTGAAAGCTCTGGGTAACGCATTAAAAAGCAAGTATATTCGGCCTGCTTTTGGGTAAGCGTCAGTCGACACTTTGGATACCGGTAAGGAAATATTTGTCTAGTGTTGTTGTCCTGAACATGTTGTAAAAAATAGACTTTATGCTGTTTAACAAACACTAAGCTTCTATAAATGTAAAGACCAAAAAGGGTCATAAATCCTTTTGCCCTGAAAAGACCTCGACAAGAAACCCTACAACCCATTCGATAAATGATCCTCAGTGCCCACTTTTGATCCGAAAAAATTCTACTCACATTCGAGCAGCAACCCCAAAAAATCAAACCGTAGGCCATCAGCGACTGGAAATTAGAAAAATAAACAAGTAGTAATGTTTCTTCATCAACATGATGTTTAAGGGCATTCAGTGTATAAATAACTGAGTGGAGCCTTTTACTTAGTGTCTCCATGTGATTGATCCATTTCATATTGCTATCCAAAGTAACTCCCAAAAATTTACAAGAAGAATTAATAGGTATGTCGATATCATTTATTTTGAGTGTGCAGGCTCTTTCAATTTTAGACTGATCTGTATGAAAAATAACACTTTCCGATTTCCTCATATTCAACAAAATATGATTATCAACACACCATTTTTCAATCTTTCCAAATGCTACATTCGCATGAGAAGTGACAGAGATAGGCTCTTCATCTGATACAAGATAATTGGTATCATCTGCAAACATAACAAGAGAGTCGTAAACATCTCCATCAAGAGCGTTGGGAAGGTCATTTATATATATTACGAAAAGAAGTGGGCCAAGAATACTTCCTTGGGGACACCCATTACTAATTTCTGTTCAGAGGACGTAAAATTTGATCATCTATTGTTGTAACGAGTCTCTGTTTCCGATCATTCAGGTAACTTTTCATAAGAAGTAGTTGGTTATCTCGGAGGCCACAGGCAATATATCATGCTGCACTCAGTCAAAAGCCTTTGAAAAATCCAGGAATACCCCAAGTGGGATACAACCCGATTCCAAAGTCTCTGTTACTGCATGAATCAGTTCAAATATAGCAGTATCAGTACATTTCCCCCCGACAAAACCGTGCTGACAATGAGAAAAAACTTTAAATTTCTTGAAAAACTTAATAAACCTGTTAGCTAAGATTTTTTCGAATAAAGTCTTAAAAAGCCATCAATCTTTTCATTCTAGCTCTATATGCAAAACTTAAAAGACATCCCGCGTATGTGATTGAATAATGAGTTCCTAAAAAAAACCTTGATTGATTCCGTATGTTGTTCGAAGATAGAGACAGTTTTCACAATATCCTATATTTTTGCCATGTATGTAGTCATTTCGAAAAGCATAATTTCGAATGATATGAAAATTATCATCAGATACTCACAAATGCTATGTATATCCACTCGTTAGCATACGAACAAAACAAATCCATGCACTAGCAACGTGTAGTTCCAAACCCTTTACTTAAATTATTCACTACTCAATCTCTATTACGTCAAGTTGTCAATTATCGTCAACATGCAGTGCTACATTCCCGAGCGTAGAGCGTAATAATTTTTCACTTTTCTTGCATTATTCAGTATGGAGCTAATCGATTGAAATGTCTAGGAAAGGACGTTTTTGAACGATACGCAACACCAGTCGCCGAATTGAAAATATTTGCATAAGAAAATCTCATGAATGAAAAATATGATGTTAGTTGCCTAATACATCATTATGATGAGAGCAAATATTTTGATATCAAAAAAGATGTCACACCAGTACCAGGGACGATCTTCAATGTAATTGTTAATGTTTTTAGGAGCAAGACTATTAGGTAGTTACCTTTTATGTAAATAAGTACGGATAATTTGGTATTTCGAAAGTAAAAATACAAACTGAAGAACAAACAGGGACTTAAGAAAAGCACCTTGAACAACATATTGACTCTATAATCAAGAATCGCTGAGCTTTCGCAAGTAGACACGATCAGCATCTAGTACGTACTGATTGGTCATCATGAAAACATCTTCCATTTTATCAAAAATCTTTCAACTGACAGAACGAAGAATAGTAAGAGTCAGAATAGAAGAAGATAACATTTTCTCGATTTGAAAAGGACTAATTCAAAGCTTAATATCAAGTCTAATTCATAACTGTTAAAATGCTTTATATGCTGCGATAAAAGCAAAAACAACTCATAACATATTTGTATCAATACAGTTACTAAATGGACTCATGTCTTTCATAACAAAATCTAGTCATATCTTTCAGTAGAAAGATCAACTCTCATGAGGACCACATCACTTTGAGTGACGTTGTTTGAAGATCGTCGTCTGTTATAAGATCCTTGATCTAGTTTTTGATAATTGTTTCACCTGGAAGGAACACATAAAAAAATCAGATGAAAGAGTTTCTGAAGCATGAACATTCTATAGAGCTCTCCCATCATTACTAAGGTGCAGAAGAAGAAATTCTACTTTGACTTCATGAGATCCAAGCCGGATGTGCCATCGCAGCTGATGTTTTTATACAGGGCATCGGTGCGACCTGGAATGCTGTCCCATATGTGGGGTTCTGCTCCCAGACATGCATTTCGTTGGTTGTATAGTGTCCAGACGAGAGCAGTACCGCTCATACACCACACAAAGATCACGCCTAATCTCCAGGCCTTCGCTGAGAGGCGGCAGGTTGACGATCGTCGTCTTCTTTACAGGTACCTTCTTGGTAAATGGTTTGAAGAAGTGAAAATCTTGGTTTTTGATGGCCTTTTCTCTGATAAAAACAGAAGCAACTCATGATAAAATGGTATCAATAAAGTTACTAAATGAGTTTCCAAAGCATCAACATTCTATAGAACCTCTTTCATCATTACTAACGTGCAGAAAAAGAAGTTCTACTCTGAAGTCATGTGACTTATTCTAAAACCTCTAAATGTTGTACAAAATTCATCAGTCAGTACTTATCGCCATCGCAGCTGATATTTTTATACAAAGCATCGGTGCCACCTGGTCTGGAATATGAGGTGTTTCCATGTGTGGAGCACCGCACCCAAATATTCATTACATCCTCATTCCCCACAAAAGGATCACGCCTGATCTCCATCTAGCCTTTCGCTTAGAGGCGACAAGTTGCTGATCATCATCTTTTTTACAGATACTTTCTTGGTGAATGATCTGAAGAACTGAAAAGGCTTGGTTCCGGAAAGAATCCAGTCCCGAAGGAAAACTACGCTCTCGGAAAATTCTCATCAGTTCGCGGTCCGACTAGCAATGCCACGTACCTCATTCTATAATAATCCTTTCATTTCCAGGGCTAGTGTGCTATTGAACTCACTTCTACGAATTTCTCTCTGATAACTTACAATTGGATACCTCTTAAAATAGCATCAAATTTTCTTTAGAGGCCTCCTCCCAAGAGTTGAGAAAAAAATGAAAAGTAAGAATTTCTTTAGGCACTTTTGGCTTCAGTGCCACTGAGAATCCTTTTGGCAAGAATTCTGAGGTGAACAATTTGAAGAATTGGCGAATGGATACATAGTCGTGAAAATGAATCCGATTATAATACATGGAGAGGTTTTCGAAGTCGCTGAACAGGAAAACGAGATCAGCGATAGCCTGCAGAGTATCTGGTGATCGCAGCAGGCGTCATTCTCCGAAGTATGATAACAATTTGTCATAGAATCGGCCCCAAATGGGGTAAGGTGAACTCAGATTCATACAAAACGCACCGTAGAGGGCTGAATATGTGAAAATGAACTTCCCATTCCAACGATCGAAAAGGTTGAGATGCCCATCAGTCGTAGTCTCTTCTCATAGCTGCGATGGATGAAACCCTACGGAATCTTGGTGGTTTGGCATTGAATACTTTCCAGAAGGTCCAGAAGGGACTCCATACGGGACCTCCAAACTCAAGTACAGGATGGACAAACATTAACATTCATACAAAGATGTTTTCACCCGTGTTTGCTGCAATAAGTACATATTCTTCTCAAATGTTTGTAACGTACCTCTGAACATTGAGGGTTCCACTATTTATAAGGACCAGATCAGTGCGAGCCTTCAAAGAAGTTCCTCCACACATAATTATTGAATCTCCACCAGAACCATAGGTAGGTAAAATGTTGTACATATTCGATGTCTGTAAACTAGAAAACGCCGATCGCAATGAATAAATCGCACTCCACTATTCTCTCCACTGAATTGACTTTGTGATATTGAAGGTAGTTCCTCACGTGGAGAGGTCTGGCGTTCTCATACATAAACAAAAAGTTTTTACTTTTGTTTGCCCCAAATGGTACAACATGTTCGTCTAAAATTCTGCAACGTACCTTTGAGCATTCAGACTTCCATTATTTACGATGTTCAGATTAGTGCGGGCGTTTAAAGAAATTCCTCCCCACAACATTATTGATTCTCCCCCAAAACAATAGGTAGGTGAAAAGTTGCACTGGGCATATCTCTCAATTCGACTTCTCTACACTAGGAAACGTCGACCACAAAGAAAAGACGGAAACTCGATTCATCTGTGAACAAAACTCTCTCCCAGTTAGCTTCTATCCAATTGACATGTTCCCTGGGCAAATTCAATCGGGTTATTCGATGTGCTGCGGTTACAGCTGGGCCTCAAACCAAATCTCCTCAGACATTGTCATATCGTTTCAGTGCTAATTGGCACATCACTGGTCTGTCGTAGTTGCATTTGAAGGTGCCTAGCAGGAGCGAAGGTTATCTCAACGAAGAAATTCTTAAATAACGGTCATTGATCGAGATCGTTCTTGCTAAGGTCTCTTTTCACGACTACTAGTCTCCTGTATCTTTGGATCATTCTGGAAACAGTTGAGAGGACACCCCAACCTTTGGCCTATTCTTGTGTGAGCTCATCCTAATTTATCTAACAGCACATTCTGTCGGTGTCAAATTTCATGATTCGTGTTGCATTTAGACCGAAAATTCAAATTTTCAAGAACAAATTTTTCTCGCAAAAATTGATCAACAACTGCTGTTATCGATATGCTATGGTTTCTTGCAAAATCTTAAATTATTCCTCACGAGTGGAACATGTGCATCAACAAAACATATTTAAAAAATAATGTTTCAGTAATAAGTTGCCCATTCAAAAGAAAATGAAATATGGAAATTGTGCGTTCATTTCTTGACGCAATGTAATTCAGGGTGCTCAAACTTAAACTGCTGGCGATCTACCTCAATATTTTTATACTACTTACGATCGACTCTGAGAGGCTACAAGTATGTGTGATGCACGGTTGTCGTACATACACGATACACCCTACCTACCTACCTACCTACCTAGGTAGGGTGCACGGTTGCATATATATAGATATATCGTTGAGAGTACTACAACTAATCAGATCACACCCACAAAAGGATGTGTTCAATAATTACAAAATTATGTTCACTTTGTTGGCAGCGTGTAGAACATGATCAGACGACGACAAATCGTAAGTAATGATATACCTAAGGTGGAGTGCCGGGTTTCAGGTTGGATCATGGACCCTAAAAGTATTGCCTTTGAGCATTTACTTTACTCATATGGATGATCTGACACTCAGATTAGTTTAACAGCGAAGCCAGTCGTTCTACTCGTTCACAATATTGTCGAGATCGTTCTGAATCAGGTGACTGCATGCAGGGAGGTTGTTGTAGATCTGTGTCTCGTCGGTGAACATTGCTCATTCTGAATTGTGAGAACGAGATATATAGAAGTGTGCAAAAGGACTTTGTTCGTTCTTGGTCCAAGGCACAGTCACTTTCGAATTGAGATTAAACCTCAAATATTTGATAAACCATTTTCGATCCATGGAAGAGGTGAGTCTCGACGCGAACCATGCTTCAGCAGCCTTGAGAGTGGTTGATAACAATTTTGAGTACTGACCATGAGCAAAGTCAATTTTAATAGAAAGAATACTTTCAAGTACATATATCAAGCAGTAGAACTTCATATCCACATTTAATGAAATTACATTGAATTACTTAGACGAATGCATTTCAAAATTGGGTGGAGATATAGATGTTTAGAAAAAATATCATCATGAGGCATTTATTAAAAATTTGAAACAATATATGAAGTGCTCGTCTTGCAATCTGAGTTTTTGAGCGCCAGCCTATTGAATTGTAGAGCAATACTCTTGATAACGCTGATTAACTGTGATCAATACTCTCTTCGAACAGTTTTTATTTCTGACGAATGAAAATTTCATCGAGTTTGTGAATTCCAATCAAATTCGGTGAAGCCTCTCGGCCCTTAAATCACCTTCAATACCAAGTTTCGGTGGCATTTATATCATTTCACTCAATTCATTGATGAGTTGTCGAAGATTTGAGCGTTTGTTCGGAGGAGCCATGGTTTCTTGGCCTTTTAGAGCAGGGTGTCACTCATATGTTCACTATTGGCACCATCAGAAATTATAAGAATAACTGTCGAGGAAATTGTGAACGAATTTTTATCAAACTGATGCGAGCACATTATAAAGTGAAAATTACCAACCATATAATTAGATATGAGGCATCAAACTCTTATATTCTCCGCTATGAAGGATTGAAGTAAAATCTGTTAAAGTAAGGTTCAGTTTTTCTTCTTTATTTCAGTTCGTTAAAGCCGTTCTACGATATCCGTATACGCTAAATCGAATATTGGCTATGTTGAATAGAACATGATTTAGATTATGTTCATTATGCAAGTTGAACGACTACTTTCCTATAATGTGATTTGGTAGCATCGAAGATGATTGATTATTCCATGAATAATAAGATATGATTAATGAACCTTTTGTCCGAGATAATCTATGTAGGATGAAAGGTTTTCATATGATGTCTTTTATCAGATTCTTATCAAAATTCCCTATTGTAAATCATCATGTTATTCATCAGGAACTATAAGATTCTGCAACTAGAAGGATTGAATATTCAGATTGTAATAAATCATCTTTCTCACTTTTAAATTCATATCTGATCATATTGTCTTCACAAACTTTAACGATTTTCAAATTCATTGACACTGACATTAACCCTCAAATACTCGCGCCCTGTTTTCGAACGTATTTACTCGCGTGGTCTACGATTGTAGACCATTCTCATTGACAGAAAAATCATCCATTTTAATACGTATTTGAAACGACAGTTTCTCTGATTATTTGTGATTGAAATTGTTTCAGTTCTGATGAAAAAATTGATTTTTCCTCTGGGATATTGGCAAAAAGAAAAAACTCCCAGAAAAGATCCTTTATTTGCCATAACTAAATATATTTTCCATTTGCTAAAAGATACATGAACGTGAAGAAACATAAAGTATAACTCTGAAAAGAACAGATACGAAGCTAATGAAAAAATGTTTACAAGCTGAAAAACTACTAACTTTTATCCCTTTTATGACCTCCCGAAAAGTGTCAATTTCGTTCACCAAAACAATTCACACATATTTCCTTCATATAATCTTCACAAGCATGCCTGTAGCATTTCGGACAATATTTTCGTGTGGATTTATGGTCAATTCTAGGAAATATGCAGCAACCAACATAATTTTGCGGGCTCTGGGGGGAGGGTTGTGTTAGTGTCGTGTGAACATAAAGAGTACCAAAGATTTTACTGCTTAGCCGCTTCATTCTCTCTTGCATCCCATGATTTCCAAACGAAGACAATGGTGAAAGGAAGGGGGTTCGTGACAGGAATCTGTAACAATGAAAAAATGAAAACAAGCAGAAAAAGATTTTAACAATCATACCTCTTATATGTCTAAAAAAAATTGAGGAAATATGATACATAGCAAGCAAGGTCATAAAAAGGAGTAAGGACATAATCAAACAGTACATAACCTGCGATATTTCCTCTTTCGCGGAGATGTTCTTCCGTCGCAGTGTGAGTCTCCTGAAACATAATAACTTCCTTGTTCTTGCTTGCCAATTTTGAAGTATAATGGCAGAAAAACTCTTCAATATTCAAACTCAACAAAACAATCGGTTGAACAGTTTTCATGTTACAATACGGTGCAGTTATTTCTAGAAAAATATAATCAAAAAAAGGGTTGAATAACCCTTATACAAAACGTATTTCGAATTTGAAGGTATATGAGAGAACTGATGAATTTATGAAATATAAACCAAAGAAAATATGACAACTATAGTTGAGGCTGTAATATGTGGGGTTTACCTTTCGGAGAAGAAAAATACAAATGATTTTAATCTGACCTCATGTGAAGATATTATGGTGGTCTCCTGTTTTCTCAATCCAATCGGTCTCACATGAATTACAGCGATTTGTTGAATTTTCCTTTCGTTAGAATTCACTCGAACAGATGAATTGCGTAATCATAAAGGAAAGTGAATATAAGAAGAGTAAGGTGTAGAGAGTTGAATAGAGTCGAATGAAGACCCTCTGTAAATGATAAAATGATTTACATGATGTTATGCGGGACAATCGAGTGGCTTTCTTTTGTGCAAAATCTTACGTATCAAAGTCGTATTTCGAATAGGCAGCGAACAAACGAAATAGGTAATAACGCACTATTTTCATAAGGCACATGTACTTCTTCAACTTAGAAGATTCGCTTAGCGATAAACATAATATAATTACGTCGAAGAAGTCAACCAACAAGTGATTTCCGCGATCAACTTCCCTGCAGCAGGTTGTTCTTATCAGAAGAGGTAGGCGCAAAATACAGTAATCATAAATGAGACGTTAACAGCGTACATCAATCATGCGAATTTCAATTTTTAACAAAAGGAATGAAAATGTTGACCAGCGGCGGAACGTAGCATTGGGTTCATTTCATTCATAGTTACTTAAAGATCAGTTTATTGAATATAGTAGGAAAAATTCAACGTGACAAAGTTAGGTTCGGTTAGTTCAAGTTCAAAACTATGATTTTTTCTCTAATGAAATTGCCTTACTTGATAAATTCAAAATACGAATGAACTGCTTGACGAACAGCTTAAATTTTAACATTTCTGAGATTTAACGATGATTTATTCAATGAAAGAACGAATATGCTTCGACTAATTATATTCATTCGAATTCCGTTAGAAACATTGCAGTAATGGTGTGAGAAAATTAACATAATCATGAAATTTGGTCAGGCGAATAGGTTATTAAACCTATGAAAATTAATAGCTAAGTTTTTGACAGTTATCCATTGTAATCTATAAAATGTATATTTTCAAACCAAACTCATACGTAATGAGTTATTATTAGGTTAATGAGAAAGTAGTTCATAAATCAATGGAAATGATGGTATACTATCAGTGGAAGATCTTCATATATTTTAGAGCCTACGTTAAAACGTATTCAAAAGTCGTTAACAGAAAGAGAAACATTTTAGAGTTAATTTGGGCCATTCGACTTCATTTAGAGCTATGGTAAGGGTTCATTTAAATCGGAAGTAAAATAAGAAACATCTTTCAATAATCATTCTTTGATTTTCAGATTACTTACTTCGTTGTTATGGCAGCAAGTTCACGTATTTGCAAACAAGTATAATTCAGTTTTATCTTCAATATTCAATATACTGGATATTAAGAAATTTTTTTCGTATTTTCACTATCGATGTTTTAGTAGGGCAACTATGTGATAAACTGTAATTTTCAAGAGAAACTCATCGGTTTTAAATATTCTGGAATTCTGGATTTTTCGGAATTTTGACCAATGACGATTTGTAGAATACTATTGAAGTTAGGCAAAAATATCCTCGAAAAACAGGTACTTTTTCGAGTAGAATGCGGTATTGTCTTCGAAAAAGTTCTCTGCCGATTGGTTCCTTAATTAGAAGGTGTTATGCAATACTGTGTCAACCCTATCGATCATCATTCCAAGAAAATCGTGTCTGAAAATGAAAACAACATGTTCATCGAAATGAAAGCTGAGGTTTGATAATCATTGACTATCTTACCCAAGAAATAAATAGATTGTTCTGTAAATTGTATCTTTGGTTATACATGAATGTTAAATCGACAATTTCACTGTTGAATATTGGCTTACAACACTGGAGTAGATGGGATCAAAGTGCAAACTGAAAACTTCGTTCACAAGTTTTTGATTTATATTTCAGTGAAAAATATATTGAACAATATCGCAAACATAATTCATAAAACTTACATCTCTTTACTGGTTTCCTCATCAACATAACGAAATTCTTGTTAGTAATCCGAATAAATTGAAATTTCTAGAAAATGAATCAACAAGCTATGAATTAATTAATAATAAAATTAATAAAAAAATAATAATAATAAAAATATGAAAATATGATATTATACAGTGCATGAGAGATGGCGAAACATACAAATATCTGGGATACCAACAAGCCAGATTGCTAGACCAAAAACAATCGAAGGAGAAGATTCGTTCAGAATACAGTTAGCGTCTGAAGACTGTGCTGAAATCAATGTTGAACTCGGGGAATATAGTCAAGGCAATTAACACCTACGCCATTCCAGTGTTGCTTTACTCATTTGGAATAATCAGGTGGACTAAGACAGAACTGGATGATTTTCAAAGGCAGACCCGAACGATGCTGACAAAGTACAACAATCATCATCCTAAATCGTCTGTGATACGAACAACTTTGAAGCGGAAAGAAGGAGAACGCGGATTAATAGATGTTGTCAATTTACACACCGAACAGATAAAAAATCTCAGAGAATTCTTCTCTGCAAAAGCTGTCACTTCTTACCTCCATAGAGTGGTATCGTTGGCTGATAGGGGATATACACCACTAAATCTTTCTACCAGAGATGACCTGCTGAACCTACCGTTCCTATCAGAAACTGAAAAACAAGAGCAATGGTCAAGAAAAGAATTGTATGGACGATATCACCATGAGATTAATCAACCACACATCGACAAAGAAGCTTCCCAGAAATGGTTGATGAAAGGAGAATTATTCCCAGAAACAGAGGGATTCCTTATGGCCATCCAAGACCAAGTGATCACTACAAACAATTACAAAAAATTATAATGAAGGACGGAACATTACAAACAGATAAGTGCAGAAAATGCCATATAAGATCGGAGACTATACAGCATATTACGTCAGGATACGAACAACAAGTGTGCAACATTATTCACCAGAAACTTGCACACAAGTACGGACTTCTGAACACCTTCCAGCCATATTACAAGTATCAGCCGGCGCCTGTATTGGAAAATGACTCTATCAGATTATACTACGATAGGCCTGTTAACACTGACAGAATGGTGACGAATAATAGGCCGGACATTAGTGGTGTATGATAAGAGAGCCAGAACAGCAATGCTGGTGGATGTCGCCATACCGAATAATAACAACGTGTTGAACAAGTTCCAGGAGAAAAAGTCCAAATACACAGACCTTGCTATTGAGATCAAGCAGATGTGGCACCTCGATAAAATAGATATTGTTCCTGTCATCGTATCCTCGACTGGTTTAATACCCAAAACTTTGCCTTAAGAAATTAGAATTGCATAAGAATACCTATATAGAAATGCAAAAAGCTGTAATTCTTAATACATGTGAGATAGTTAGGAAATTTATGTCAAGTATATTGTAATCGAGCCTATTCCCTTTGATTACTAAATCTGGGAAAGGTAAATTATATCCAGCTAACAGCTGAGATAGTGCATAATTCCACGATGATAATAAAATTAGAGTAAATATGGTAGTTTAACCATTATCACAAGAAGTATTTTGACGAATTTATTTCAGAAATATTGGCTGCTGATGTAATTAACAACGCTGAAATATTTTCAATTTTTTGAAAAGACGTTGTCAAGACATATCATCAAATTGAAAGTTTTGACCAGTATATAAAGTGGTCGTCTTACAATATGATTTTTTAAGAACCATCTTGTTTAATAGTAGATCAATACTTTCAATAACGGTGATCAATTATAACCAATACTTTCAAACAGCATTTCTCAGAAATGGAAATTTTGTAGAGTTCGTGAGTACAAGAGTAATCGCGTTCGAAGTTTAATAAATATTTTACTCTATGAAACAGCGAGCACAGAATCTAATTATTAAGTGGCGATTTCATTGGTTCATCAACACAACAACGCTAATAAAGCTTGTACGGGTTCATATGAGAAGTTTTAATGAGTAAGTATATGATGAATAATGGTTGAGAACACATGGTGGAAAAAATATGTTAATATCACCAGCTTTTTCGTCAGAGTTAATTTGGGTCATTTAACTTCATTTAGAGCTATTGAATACGATTCATTCGAATTGAAAATGAAAAAGTGCCTGTAGAGTGTTAAAATATTTCTTTACTTTACCTCAAAAGGAAAATCCAGAATTCCGGAATAATTCGAAAACTAGAAAAGAGAGGGCATCATTATTTTCCATCTACAATATATCACATAGCTGCCCTAGTAAAGCATCTAATTTTGTCCACCTGAAAAATAGAAATGCTGCATTGATGCAAAGTAAAATTCTGCAGCTATGAACGTATTTAAGTTTTATTGTTCACCTCGATCTGAAATTGAGTTAAAGGAAAGACGGGTTTGAGAGCTTGAGTACATGATGTGTGATGTTTATTCCCTAATTGATCTAATGATGTGGGGTAATAACACGTACAAAATTAAAATAGCAACTCAACTCATATTCTGCAATTGCCAACAATTGGCGTTGTAATGAATGTTGTGCCTGTTAACGAGCACATTCTTGTGGAAAGATGCCTCGTCCGAGAAAAGAACTCTGCTAAACATATTTCGATTTTCCGCTATTTTGTCACTTGCCCAATTGAAAAAATTTATTCGATTTTCATAGTCTTGATTGTTTAGTTCCTGGTGCAGCTGTACATGATATGCATGAAATTTATTCACTCCCAAGATCCTCTGGACGAAAGTTTGACTTATATCTGTTAACTGAGAAATCTCTCTCTGGCTTTCATATGAGTCCTCTGTCCCTGTCAACAAAACTGAGAACTGGTTGTCTTCAGCTGTAGCAGTTTTTGGTTTTTCATGCTTTTTGTAAGCGACATTACCCGTTTCGACAAATCTAATTAGAAGTTTTTCGAAGCATCTGGCCTCTCATCAGGAAACCTTTGTGCATAAACTCTACTTGCCAACAAAGAATTTTTATCACACTCACCAAGAATAAAAATCATATCAACCGTTTCTTCTTCGGATAACTTCATGGCAGTCAATTCAGAAAATTGGGTTCAAACCTCAATTTAACAATGTTTAATAACGAAACACTGATGAGTTCACCATGTAAAATGCAGAATATGATATGTCCGGACATCTAACAGAAGGCGCAAATAAAAAAAAATGTCAAAACATACCTCGATTTACGTTTTAAGCATCTTGATTTCATCATTCGTTGAAAGAATTATCTTGTTTAGGTTTCATTTTTCACTACTTGAATCATTACAGAAAAAAAACTTCTGTATGAATAATGATGCATGTTGATGAGTTTGATACGGTTTGCAGAATTGTTATCAAAATTTTCACATATAATCGAATATTTCGAAAATGATCGAAGACAAAGATAAGGTTACTTCTGCAAAAATATAGCACAATATTTTATGCGTTGACATGAATAATAAAATACAGGGTGTTCCACTCAAAAATCAAGATATGGTATCTTTAAAATTACAATTTTCAATAATTTTACTTTAATTGTTTAATATTAGGATGATCTACTTCAATTCATCAAGAAAACAATCCTTGGGCAATAAGAAAACGAAGGGAAAAAAGTTTTCATTCTCTCTGCTTGAAGGAGCATGCGATGATGTGAGAGCCTATTTGTATGAATTCTCTAGGAAAAAAAATATTGTGACGAAACTACTCACCAAAAACCCTTATTACTTGAAGCAGAGTTTAGGCCGCTCCTGAATCTTGAACGAAAAAGTGGTTTTCCAATCTGAAAAACCAATTGGGACACTCTGTTTACTGCAAAATAGATTGCTGAAGTCGATTTTCACTTTCTAAATACAATACCGTTCGAACAAGAATTAAATCTTCAAGAGTGTACGAGCTACAGAGCACCGCGTCACTGGTGAATCACCCAGTATACACTGACTGTTTAAGAAATTGTTGAAAATCTCTGATTGTTGGACATTTGCATGCTTAAACTGGATTTAAAAGATTACAATACTAAGCTGAAAATTTTTATAGCCTTAAGTAGAATTATATTCATACCTTTACCATTATAAGAATTTATGTTCTCCGTAAAGTTGTTTCCCATGGGGGAATACTTGCATTGTCGTTAATCATTTCCTTGATGATTCGTTGGGGAATGAAAGCGTCCCATTATTATCTATGAAATTTTCATCAATCTGTAGACTAATGATTGTCCCCTGAAGGGGATTTTAACCTTGTCACCTCTCCAACTATTAATCATTTTTTTAATATTGTCGCAACTGATTCTTCGACGTATAGAATCACACATTTCCTCATGAAAATACGGTTGATTCTCAATAATTCTGAATTTGTTGTCTTACTAGGATTTCGAAGAATTCAGTTTCGGTTAAAGCGGTATTAGTGCTTCACATATACATTCTGTCAAAAGAGTAATTGATTGTTTCAAAAATCTACTTAAAACGATTATCAAAATTTTTGTTGTTGCTTGTTTTCAAAACGAAATAACAAAAGCACGTGCATATGAGTGGTGTATTCAACAGCGGCCGTGATATGGTGGAAGGTTTTCCTCGATTTGGTCGACCATCAACATCTTCAACTGAAGTTAACATCGGTATAGTGAGAAAAATGGTAATTCAAATTTGTCATTTAAATTTGAGAGAGATGGGGAATCAACTTTCTGTGTTTCATGAATCAATTCATACCATTTCAAATGATTGTTTGGGCATGAAACGCATAACCGCTCAACTAGTTCCAGAACCTGAATTTTCTTCATGAACTGAATCGCGTAAATGTTGCTTAAGATATGCTAAAGATTGAGTATCTGTAAAATAGAGAATGATCAGCAACTTTTCTTCTGACAGCCAGCAGTTAGAGATCGTAGGTGATGAGGCGCACAGCCCATTTTTGCACACTATCCTACATCCAGCAGATCCCAATACATGGGAATAATATTCCAAAGAAGGTCCAATCTGCGTCTTATATAGAAGCAACAGCTGAGATGACGTGAAGCATCGCTTGGCTTGGAAAGAAAATTAAGTTTAGCTGATACAGACTCAGCTATTTCTGATACAAGTTGATGAAAGTAAAACCGGGAGTTCACCGTTATTCCGAGAAGGTGCATCGAATCTTTGGATGCAATTTGTTTGCCTTGCATCATTAGCGGAGGTTCTCCCGAGGAGATCTTTCTATAAAACGTAGTTGCTTGCGTCTTGCTCACATTGAAGCTCACCAGGTTCAACTGACCGCACTCAGATATCCTCTGTAAGTCAGAGTTTAAGTTGTTAATTTGTTGACATCTCTGACGCTTCGATTCCCAAGCTTTTATCGAAGTTCTCTGTAGATGACAGAAGATCGTTTATCTACAACAGAAATAAGGTCTGCCAAAGAATGGATCCCTGAGGTACTCCTGTTTGCAACTGGAAACAATTAGATGTTACACCGTCGACCAAAACTTGTATTAATCTATTTGAAAGAAAGCTACCTATCTGATCTCGCAATTTTTCGGGAAGCCCATATGCAGCCAGTTTTTTCAACAAGGCTGCATGCCAAACCCTATCAAAGGCTTCAGAGATGTCGAGGGCTATTGCTGTAGATTCTTCATGCTTTTCCATCGTTGATGTACAAACATGAGTGAAGTAGGTCAGCATATCTCCTGTCGATCTTTGATTATGAAAACCATACTGACCATCGTTAATAATTCCCTGCAACTCAAGATATTTGATGAGTTCATCATTTACGTCTCTCTCCATCACTTGTGACATAATGGGAAGAAGTGCAGCAGGGTGGTAGTTTTGGGTAAATTATCGCTGTATGTGTAGACGTAATGAAGATTTTTATTCAAGGAAGAGTATTCAACATTCCGTGGAAAGTTAAACATCCTTCCTTGAAAGAGCTGGTTTTCTGGTTTCTGGTGGATCAGAAAACCAGCTCTTTTAGGGAAGGATGTTTAACTTTCCATGGAAGGTTAGGTTAGGTTATTGTTCCTTGAATAAAATTCTTCATTATGTCTACACATGCAGCGATAATTTCGCAGGTTATGATTGATGAGATTTGGAGTGAATCTGGTTGACAACCAGAAATGAATAAGGAGCGTTAGGCTTTCGACAGATCGCTTTCTTGCAGGCACTGTGTGTAGCGTTGCGGTGAATATTCAAGCTCGTGTGACTTTTTGAGGATTTCTGTTTATCTATTTTTCGTTTCCATGGTTTCGCGGTGGCGATAGTTGTTAGCCTCTGTGTCGGTCGGTTTGCGGGTGCAATAACATACATATTCTGTACCGCTCTAACGGATTGAAATGAGTAGGTGACGGTCTGGTCTGATGTTGTGAATGGGTAGGCAATACTGACGAGGTCGAATGAGACCGAACTGCAGTCTATTGCTCCTATTCATGACATCTGACTGAGCTGTACTAGTGCTGTGTGGCCTTGGTTAACGATGATTATGGAGAGTGGATCAGAAAACCCTCTCTTTCAGTGAAGGATGTTTAAATTTCCACGAAAGGTTGAATATTCTTCATTATGTCTACTCACTTACTGCTCAGTAAGTTACTACTATTTTCAAAATCTGAAAAATATAAAGTATGTTACTATTATAAAATTAGCGTTTAAATATTCGCAATTGAAAAGTCTCTAACGATGGACGGTGGTAAAATGAACTGATCGGCCATTTTTTCGGCAAAACCGAAACTGAACTTTCGGTCGGTGACTAATCAACAGCTTTTTGTGACCACGCAATCTGTTCTTGATTTCGGAAAGTAAGAAAACCGTTGGTATTCAGAACCGGACTGCTAGCAGGATGATTCAACAATTCGATGTCCTCCTAAGTTAAATATTCAATTTTTTCGCTGGGTGCTAACTTGAATCGTCTTATATTGCTTTCTCGAAGCTCACTAATGAATTTCAGTAAACGAATTGTTGTGTACCAATCAGCAGTAACTGTTCCCTTACAGCTCTCTGTTCTTCGATCAACTGATGCGGTATTCAACGGAAAACTAATTCTTTTCACTTTTTTCTGCAACATTTATTGTATTGCGGTCTTTTAGATTCTCAATGACAACTCAATCTTTTGATATGTTGCATGCCGATATTTTTTAGTGTGTTCACTGTTTTTGCGTACCTATCTATTGCGTTAAAACTGTTCATATCATCCAACAACTGTTCACTGATGTGGTGCTTCAATTCCAAAAATAAAAACCAACTTGCCCAGACATTCTTGTTGAGATAAAAGTCTTTGAAAATTGTAGAAAATTATTGCGCATAAATGCTCACGGTTTGATTCGATTTTCAACTAAATTGTCAACTTTAACGTTTTGTTGTGGCTAAAACAGCACGCATAGAACTTAAATCATGGCTTTACATTAACAAATCATAGAGGTTCATTTTTAGTATTGACAGTATATTGATATCCCCTTAGAAAAAAACCTTCGGTCGCAAGACGCAATTCGTCGTCTCTATGATCTAGTTTTGAGCAATTTTGAAGACAAAAAGTTCTGTTTGGGTACGTACCTCGATTTGAGCCGTGAGTTCGACACAATAAATATCACTCGTCTTCTTCGAAAGTTGGAGCTCTATGGTGTTCGCGGTGTTGCTCTGAGCTGGCTAAAATCATATCTCCCCAATAGATCACAAATGGTACGATTGACACAAATGGCCCGACGATTTTGTCAGATGGGGTAACGCAGGGCCTTGGAGTACCGCAGGGCAGCACGTTGGGTCCAATGCTTTTTGTCGAATTCAAAAACGATCTGATTAATTTCCTTGATTGCTGCTAGAGGACACTTTTATATCCTGATGACACATCCGCATTGGTAGCTAATGAAGAGCCTAATGTGATGAAGGTCCAAGCTAACAGGTGCTTCGATAGAATGTCTTATTGGTGCAAAAATAACGACCTAGCTCTCAATAAGAACACGGCTGACATTATTGTTTTTTCTCCAACTGGAGTCGAGCCAATATTCACCCCAACTATTCGTTCAGGCAATAACACTGTTGAACTCTCATTGTCTGTTAAGTTCTTAGGAGTTACAATAGATAGTCATTCGTTAAGGAAAGACCACATCTCGCAACTTTGGAACTCGCTAGCGCAAAATAACTTCGCTTTATATCTATTGAGAAAGTGTGTCGATCTCCATGTTTTGAAGACTTACTATCTTTCTACTGTTCAAATCACTCTTTACTATGGGATCATGTTGGGGCAACAGCACAGATGTGAACAGGGTTTTCAAAATGCAACAAAGAATCATAAGATCTATATTCGGTTTGTCCAGACTCATATCTTGCCGTACATTTTTCAAAAGCAACTTTTTGACGCTGCGTTCTCCGTATCTTTATAACTGCTGCGGTCCGAAAGTTCATAGTATAAAAATATTTAATGCATTACCTAAATATAGAGAAAGATACTGAAAATTTGAAATGTTGTAAATTGCAGGCCAAGAGTTTTTTCTTGAAAGAGCGTTTTATTCTATCAGCGAGTACATCAGAGAAAGATGATTGTTTGTGTTGTTGAAGATTTTCCATTGTTTCGTGTTTAACATTCTGTATATGTTTTTTTGTAAAGTATGATGATTGATTTTATAAAGATGGCGTTATTATAGTAAAATCCACATGATTTTTAGTTAGTACTAACCTTAACTAGACACGAGTGAGAAGTTTTCAGCTTTCCGACGGTTGGTGCCCGAGATAAAGCATTGAAAGTGAATAAACTTTTCTTATTGTTCGTAAAATGGTTTAAAATAAAACAGTTGATGTCAAAGGATGGCTTGATTAACAATATGCGGACTTTGCGCGAGGAAAATCAACGGTGGAAAAGTGGTGATATATGCATCCCAGACGATGAACGTAGTGCACGTCCCAAATAGGCTATCATGGATGAAAACATGAAAAAAGTACACCAAATTGTTTTGAATATTCGAAAATTCAAATTTTTTGAGATCGCTGCGATTCTGAAAATATCGAAAGAAAGCGTTGGTTTTATTTTAAAAGAATGTTTGGACATGCAAAAGCTGTGTACGAATTGGGTGCCGCACTTATTACTTGATCAAAAACAAAGAGTCTGAGCGCTTTTTGAAAAAAATTCACCGTGATAAGGTCGAGCTTTTTTGGCAATACATCACAATGGATAAAATATTGATTCTTTACTACAATCCAGAAAAGCAATCGACAGTCAGCCGAGTGGACTGAACGAGAGAAACTGCATTCAAAGCGTGCAGAAACGTAGCAGTCAGCTGGCAAGGTTATGACATCTGTTTTCTAGGATGCGGAAGACATGTTTCTCGATTAACATAAGAAGGGCCAGACATTGAACAGCGACTACTACAATAAGTTATTGGATCAATTAAAGGACTAAATCACGGCTTCATTTGAAGAAAGAAAGTGTTGTTCTATCAAGATAATACACATTGCCACAAATCAATCTGAACAATGGCAAAATTGTACAGAATTAGGCTTGGAATTACTTTCCCATTCTGCTTATTCACCGAGTCTTGCCCCAGCTACTTTTTTCTGTTTTCAGGCATCGGAAAAATTATAGATCGCTGCAATTACTGTATCTCCCTCGAAGGTGACTATATTCAATAAAAAAATTTAATTTAATCATAAAAATTTGTTTACTATGTTAGCGTACAAACCTTCAAGATATGTTTTCTTTTGATCTTCCTCTCTTGTTGAAAACTTCTTGCTCAGATTCCATCACTTCAACATTAAAATTCTGAATGAAGAGGTTTGTTGAAAAAGAGTTCTTACATTCGAGTGACCTTTAACGTCATGGTCGAAGTCGAATATTGAGGCTCTCAGCAATGAACACCGAGCCTCAAATCGCTTAAGTTTTTCACATATCCATCCATTTGTTCAGATGATTTATGTTTCATGATTTAGTTTCTAAATTGAACCGACGTACTGTTTTAAAATGAAATTTCTAAAAGTACCACACTTTATTTAAAACTAAACATATACAAACAAATATTTCCATATTTCACCGTAATAAGGCCGATATATTTCGTCGATACATCACAATGGATAATATATTGATTCTTTACTACAATCCAGAAAGCAATCGACAGTCAACCGTGTGGACTAAACAAGGGGAACTGCATCTAAAGCGTGAAGAAACCTAGCAGTCAGCTTGCAAGGTTATGGCATCTGTTTTCTGGGATGCGAAAGATATGTTTCTCGATTACCATGAAAAGGGCCAAACATTGAGCAGCGACTACTACAATGAGTTATTGGATCAATTAAAGGACTAAATAAAGACTTCATTTGGAAAAAGAAAGTGCTGTTCTATCAAGAAAATACACATTGGGACAAATAAATCGAAGCAATGGCAAAATTGTACGAATTAGGCTTGCAATTACTTCCGCATCCTATTTATTCACCAAATTTTGCCCCCAGCTACTTTTTTCTGTTGCAGGCATCAAAAAAAATCATAGATCACTGCCATAATTGTATATCCCTCGAAGGTGACTATATTCAATAAAAAAATGGAGTATTACCAAAAAGATTTGTTTCACTATGTTAGCGTACGAACTTTTGAGACCTGGTAAGAATTTTTCTGATATTATTGTCGCAGAAGTCAAAAATCTTCATGATATATTTTTTTTATCTTCCTCCCTTGTTGAAAACTTCTTGTTCAGATTCCTTCATTTTAGCATTCCGAATAAAGAGTTTTGTTGAAAAAAGTTCCTATATTCTAGTGACTTCGAACGTCAAGGTTGAATTCGAATATTGGGTCACAAATTGTTCGAGTCTTTCACACATCAATCCATTTGTTCAGATGAATTACGTTTCATGAATTAGTTTCTGAATTGAACCAAAGATTATTTTTGTTTCAAAGGTCCCTTCAAAATAAAATTTCCAAAAGTTCCACACTTTATTAAAAATGAAACATATACAAACAAATATTTCCAAAGGAGTTATTTTTGTTCAACTTCTCTTATCTCTGCAATGAAAAATATATATCTCGAAGCTAAATAATAATATAATTTTTTCTGACAAAGATAACTAACCTTAGAATTCAAGTCTATAGCAAAACAGAATTCAAGCGTCAAATGTGAAATATTTACAACTATAGCAAAGCTATTTACTTTCAGTTTCAGTACAAGTACACTAGAATTATACTAGGATGAATAATTTACACTTAATTAATGAACAAGCTTTTACACCATATTTTCAAATTATCACAAGAATTTCATATAATTATTTTCAATTATACATACATTTAGATATTCCAGAATAGTTTGATTGTTCGTAATTTGTTCAAGCTAGAACATGAATCACAATGTTCATTAATATTATATATAAACAGAATGTCTTGTCTTGCAGACAATGAGTTCAGGGCTGTACAGTTCTCAGTTCGATACAATGTAATTAAGTTGAAAGAGAAAATATAAAACTCTGGATTAACCTTCCACCTCCTTGAAGAATATTTAAGAAATCTTTGTTCATTTTGGAAGATACGAAGATTTATATGTGATATTTCCCAGCGAAAACAGAATCTGAATCATCCTGTAGTCGATGTTTGTCTTGATGAAATATTGCTCAATTGAGTCTCTTCGCACATTTTGACTATTGCGAGTTGAAAAAATGACATTGAACGCAATTTGGAGCAGCTAAGTTGAGGTCACAGATTTGGCTGCTCCAAATTCCGCCAGCTTCAAATTGCTTGAACACATTTGGATCGATTGTAATACGTTTGTTCCAACACTTGGTTTAGAACTGCGTGGAGTGTTTACTAATCGAAATTGATTCCAAACTAGTAAACACTGTTTTCCAACGTTCCTAGAATTGTTACAGAAGTGATTCTAGAACGGTGAAATCAGGTCTTGGTTTGTTGTTGTTTTTCCTTGAACGTGCTCTATTTCCGCCATTCTGCCAATGACACGCCGGGGAATTCTGTCACCCACTAACCCGGGAATTTTGCTGAACCCCTCTCGTGTCGAAGGAAGGGATCTTTAGAGTCCAACACATCTCTGTTAGACAGGACCGACGGCTTTACATCTCCTCCGAAAGATGGATACTCAAGCGATTCCCAGAATCCGAATAATCGCACCGACTTTGTGGGGATTGAACCCAGGTAACTCTGCGCAGGAGACAAGCATCGTATCCCCTACGCCACCGAGCCGGTCTTGGTTTCTTGGTTTTAAAAGAGGCCTGTCATGTCACAGCAGTGGCCACTCAAGATGATTTAATGTATGTATTCACTCGCTCCTTGAAGATAGGCAAATTTTACGGTATCAGAAAGATCGTTGTGAGAGCACACTAGTCCTGTGAGTAAAATGATTTTTATAAGGAAAAGTACGTGGCCATTCTATTGGCAACCAAGCCTTCTTGTTCTTCAGTGCATTTGTCATGGAAGTAGGAAGTAGAGAGGGACAAACAACGTGCAGCCTTTGAGCGAAAGGCTGGAGATCATGCGTGGTCTCCGTGTGATCGATGAGGTGTACTGCTCTCTTCTGGACACTATCCAATAGATTTAATGAATCTTTGGCTGCGGATCCCCATACTGGTATCTTTGTTGGTGTACCTCCGCAACAGATTCCGTTGTCTACGTGTCAGTTTAATGTTCCAACGAAGTGTAGTTACTGAGAAAGAATCAGTTTTCCAACCAGTAATTTATCACACACGCGCAATTACTTGATTCGTAATTAGTTCCAAACTGTCAGAACTACTAGATGGAACAAATTCAATTTTATTACTAAATCAAATTTAATATAAGTCAATCTACAGTACGTCAAACTAATGTGGAGTCAGTATTACATTATCAGTCTCAATAAGAAATATACTAATGAAATATTCAAAAACCTTTAACTATCATAAACATTTCAAAGTTAGAAAGCCCTTAAATGAACAGAAGGTGAGTAAATATTTTCTTCATATAGTATATACTGATTTTGTGCTTCAATCACAAATCAGTTAGTGAAATTGCCATAGAACAGCATGTAATCTTGCAGCTTGAATTTACTGAAACAACAGATCAACTTCTAGAATATGATATAATTTGGAATCAAGATATCAAGTGAGAACTTGTGAGAACTTTTCAAATTATATTTTAATTATATATAATTGGTGATCATTCGAATCAGAAAGGAATAAAAAGCTTTCATTTCCTATAAGTCTTCTATTTTTATAGCACTAAAATCCTTTACCGCAAAATGATTAAGCAGATACCTTTTTTCAATGAAGAAATATCCATAAACCTTCATCATGTACCATCGTTGGGAATTGTTGACCATGAAGCCACAATATACGAGGATGGTCTGTAAAATTTCCCACTTCTACGTGAAGATGGCAGCACCCACAAGTAAAAGTAATCAATGTTCTTCTTCTTCTGTTGTCAGGTACCCACCTAATATTCAAATATTTTGGAGGCTCTGTTGTTTTGGAATAGCCGTTTCAGTGAGTTGATGTGAATATTTTCGAGAAGGAGAACAAAATCTAGTATCGAGCTGTCATTGAATATTTGTGTTTGAAAGGCAATACACTTAAACAAAATGAAATGATTTGGATTCACTATATGGGGACTCTGCATCATAATTTACCATGGTGAAATTAAACATGCCTTTAAGTACTTGCAAGATGATAATCGTCCAACAAGTGAAAGTACTGACGACAATATTGCCAAAGTTCAGCAAATGGTGCTATATTACCGCCAAATTGAAGTGAGGGCAACAGCAGAGGTCATGAACATGTCAAAGAAACGTGTTTGTCATATATTTAGCTGTCCGCGCGTTGGGTGCCGCGTTTGCTCACGTTAGACCAAAAACGCGTTCGAATGAACAGTTCCAACGCTGTTGATCTAACTGGGCGCAACAAATCCGATTGTTTTGGCACCGACTACTGCAGATCCAACTAAGATACACTGTTATATGCCAGAAGAAACATAAATACAGTCCAACCAGTGGTTCCAATACCTGTGTTTTTTGGGGTAGTCATGGAGTTATTTAAATAGATTATCTTCAAGAAGTAAAAACCATCACAAGAGCATATTATGCATCATTAACAAGCTTAAATCCAAACTTGCGGAAAAGCGGCCACCGTTTCACATCTCAGAGGCTTCAATGGCAGAAATCAATGAATTCGGGTTCGAACTACTCGTCCATCCGCCTCACTCACCAGATCTAGCCCCAAGCAACTTCATTTTGTTATCTCTTCTGAGAATCACTATCATGTGACAGAAATTTCTGTCGAATGAAGTGACAGTCACCTTTATGAACCTTTTTTGCAAAAAAAGCGTCGAGTACTATTAACATGAGTTACAGAGATGGAAACATCGTTAAAAAGTTAATAGAGTTATAAGTACACTATGCTGAAAGATGAAAAATATTCGGGAAAACTATCTTGTATCTTTGTTAGGTCGGAAGATTTTCAGACCATCCTCATATATTGGAAGGAACCAGCAGGAAAAACCCCAAATTTGAGCCCGTTCTCAAAGTGAAGAGGTGGACGGTTGTTCCTGTAAATGTAGAAAACAGAGCTTGAGATGGGAAGGGGAGTGATTTCCGAATGAAGGGTTTTACCGAATTTACTGCTGATTACTCTTCCTTCAAAAACAAGAAAACTATAAGGCATAAAAATGCATTATGTTCAAGAATATCCATTCTGAAGAGAGAACGATAGTAAACATAGGTGGAGCCAATGCAGTATGGACCAATCACAAACGTCATTTCGGGAAACTAAGATATCGACGTATAAATAGCCTCGTGTCTCACGCACGAGCTCAGATAACTAGTATCCATGCATGAATTTTCAAGGTATTAACGCTGATTTTAAAAACGTAAATAGATCCTCTAAGCATTAATTCAAAACTACATACACATAATTTAATTTTTATTTCTTAGTTTGAGAAATGACCAATTCTTACAGAAGAAATTGATGTAACCAAAAACCATTTGTTTTTCTTTTTGAAGGCTGGCATATTTATCAAATCATTTGGGATGCAATGCCATGAGGTGAGAGATGAATATAACAAAAGGTGAAATTCCCCATCAATCCGTTTCTTCTATTATTCACGAAGGGAGGAAAAAGGGATTCCATTGCTTTAGCTCTTACTCATGTTTGGGTATTTCATGTGCTTTCCCTTCCAGTTACGTGTCTAGAATTTGGGTAATAATTTATATCGTCATCTGCAAGCGATACAGAATACATTATATTTTGGTTTGCGGAAATCAGCTCCCCTATGAATTAGGAAACGCGAAATGTGTTAATCGTGAAATCTCTCTCCACAACTGACATGATTTGGACATTTCGTAATTTAATTTTGCAACTTTTTCTCAATTAATAATATATGTTATCTATATACGTTTCTATTGCCTCATGACAAATAGTTCTTTCTTTTCTAAACATCCTACAAGGAAAATGAGGAACAACAAATTTAGCTCCCTTCATATTAGTTGCGTTGTGTTACAACTGAAAACCTAAATTCCGCAAATGATTGCACAAGGTGTCCTGAATTCATTTTCCCTAAATGATAGCTTTCAAACTGATAGAGAAAGAAGGATGAGGTTCCCACGGATTGTTGCTAGTTTTTGATGAAAGATGCAGCTAACAAAACGATTGAAAATTTACTTTTCAACATTACCCCATGTTAAAAGATAATTGAAATACTACAAGTAATTGAAAATTAAAGATTTTGAAAATATTAAGAGGACTATGGAGGTTTTATTTTCGATTATTGTTTCATCGAAAAGTAGCAACACTCCATGAAACCGTATTCTTCATTCTCTATACGTCCACAAGTTACTATTCAACGACAACGGATTTGGTACATCTTGTACGCTTGATACATTTAGAAGCACTTGGAACTCATTCAAAATTGAATTATTCAATGCTCACCTACAAAGATGTAGGTCTATAGACCTGTTAGTGAAATATGTTTTTCAAGCTCTGTTCGTCGATATCAGATAAAAAAAGTATAAATCGATCAGAGAAATTACGAAGATAAAAAGAAACTAATATTTAACTATGATGACATATTTACAAATATTTTTATACATACAGTTTCTCCATTTTTCTGGAATATTTATCCCATTCAGTTTGCTACAAAAATTGTATTATGTTTTTTAATGTTTCATCAGCAAGAAAATCTTAAAATGTGTTCTGGCTGATGCAGATTCTTCATTAGAAAAAAATGTAAATAGCAGAATAAGTACATTTTTGAATGCTTCAACAGCATAATTTCTAAAACATTGATTTATACCAGCTCATTCTCAAATACGTATACTCGGTGTCCATTTAGCGAAATCGGTCTATAAATTTGTTGCTTCATTTAATGACTGCGAACGAAATGCAATTCCTTTACTATTCGAGCTTCTCTCTTGATAGAGATTATAAATTATTAATTGGAATTTCCTACAAGAACCAAATAGTCAACTTAGATTATGGATTGTATCAAGGGGTCCGTCATGAGTATCAAAACCGGAGCCTATGGCTCCTTGTGCCGCCCTTGCTCGTTATTGCACCTCCTGCTCAATTCTTACAAAGAAATTTCAAATAGAGCGATGGGGTATCTTCGAAAGATCACTTCAACTTTTAGGATTTCCTTGCCCTGTCAGGTAATTCTAAGGCGGATCCGTCCCGAGCAGGTGGTGATTCAATTAATCGATATTTCGACTCTAATTTTGCACCACCTGCATTTAAAATTATTCTCCATTCTTATCTTCCACGTGTGATATCTGAACTTGCTATTCCTCATCACAATCTGTGCGAAGAGCTGGGCATTATATCAACTACCTTCAAGTACCAACCTTGTCCAGGCTCAACTTCGTCGAGGCAGATGAAGCAATTCTTGAGTCTGTACAAAGAATTCTCTTTGGCAGATGAAATTCGACTCTGAGAGAAGCCTTTTCATGCTACGGTTCACTAGCTTCCGAGGCCACCGTACACATAAAGATATTTACTTACTCAGCTATTCTGGATGCTCTTGGATATGAAATGCAGGATCTTCTTTCGTTGAACTGTTATCACTTACAAGGCCACTCAAAACAGTTGCTGAAGAAAATTTGAGAATGAATCAGCGTCACAAATTCTCATAAAATTAGTAGCAAGTTCAGATAATTTTAAAACATTCAAGAATTACGCTTGAGTAATTTCCTGCAGCAGCGCATTAAATACCAATCTTGTTCAGGTATTACTAGGTGATGTACCCAGCTTTGTCTTGGACTGGCGGCAACCTTGAACATTCAATTAGGTGTCCCTTTGTTTTTGTATTAGCCAATCCCCCAGTCTTGCCTTAATTATACAGGTTGAGAACCCGACCAAGAACACTGGACCCACTACAGCACCCTCAGCTTCTAGATAGCTCAGCCTATCCGCAATCTTGTGACCCGGAACCCAGAGGAAAATCTATGATTGTTTATCGCCAGTGAGTTCAGTAATACTCATTGAGCCCTCGACTCCCAGAACAGCCTGACTGTTACAACAGATCGTGAAGCATCCAGTTCTGCTAGCTTTGAGCACATCCAAGTCTCGCCATGATCTGTTGTATGTTTATCAAATGGGAGGTAGATCCATCCACCCCCATGTGAAGAAGAGATAGAATCATTGGAACACGTTATGTGCTAGTGCCCCACTGGGCACAGAGTGAGGCTGGAGGAACTTGGATCTAACAGAATAAAACTGACTGAGCTTAACTATCTAACCTAATCTTACCCACTAAGCTTATATCCTTCGAAAAGTATGGAGCTTGTTGGTGAAATTTAAGACAGACTGTGCCACAACAGACCATTGTGTCCTAGTGGCCGGGATGTTAGGCAGCGATCACTCATTATTTATATCTATGTATGTGGCTGTGCCTCATTTCTTCGATAGGCTATTGAATAACGTAATATTTCTGCGATTTCTCAGTGAAATATGGATGCAATTGGATGGAGCACACGCGCATTGTTTCCTATTTCAATTCTTGCATGAAATATAAACTCATTCTTAATTCTCAATGTATTGAAAATATATGTGAAAAAATAGAATACATTTCAACAGAATTGTTATTCATTTGCAGTCACTGAAGGCTGTTAGGATGACGAAAATAATTCAGATTTGGAAACGATTCCAAATAGGAGATATATTCGATTAATTCGAAATCGGTCCAGTTAAGGTATAAACTGCTCTTAGAACCCTTTTTTTCGGGTTAATACGTTAGAAAATGATGAGAATAATAAGGTGTCCCTTTCGAATAATATAATTCTGATATGAATCTTTGTAATGTATCTTTGATACTCTGAGGACAATCAGCAAATTAGAGTTTAATTATTTCACAATTTACGTTTCTTCAATATAATCAACAGAATCAAAGTTATGGACTCATTAGGAAAGTGGACACTCGGTATAAGTATATTATGTTTATATGTTCAAACGTATAAGTATACAGGGACCAACAACAAAAACGAATGAGACATAATACTTTCAAAACTACTAATTTCTGGGCAAGAAGAATTATTGTCTGGAGGTCGTGGACAACAGAGCCGAGAGGTAATTTTTTGAAAAGCAGATTTGAATAGTTTCATGAATAGTTTTATACGATCGCAGTATAATGTGGATACAGGGTGAACCATTTTTCCTATAAAAGGAAAGCAATCCTTTATCTTCTTTGACTTTTTGTTTAGAAAAAATAGATCAAGTGGAAATTTTGGTCAACTATCTAAGTCTGAATTCTCAGCACTGATCATATTTTCATTTGTTACTATAGTTCACAAATAATAAAAAACAAGTACTGTGTTTTAAGGAATTTTACTTAATAATTGCGATTCGTAACGCGTTTCACTACACCGTAGCTTCTTCAGACGAATGATTATGCAGAAAAATGTAAATGAGAATATAACTATAAATGTTCTTGAGTAATTAAAAGCTTATTGGTCAACTCCTCCTAGGTGGTTATTTATGACAGGTATATCCAATAAAATTAAGGAATAGATTGCTCCCCGAAAAGATTCAATAGAGGTGAAGGGCTTAAATCGACTTGTTCATTGATGAGTCTACCTGAGTGTTTGTATTTATTTATTTCTAAAGTTTCCCAAAGATCTACCTTCCAATATTTATTATCTGTATGCAAAATTTCAAACTGTGGGTCGAAAGAATGATTATTTTCTAAGAGATGATTCGCGTAATTTGAATCTGATTTTTTATTTGAAAAACTGCGTTTATGTTCCGATATTCTAATATTAAAATTTCTATGTGTTCTACCAATGTAGAAATTATCACAGTCATTGCAATTCAATCTATAAACACCTGATTTATTGTTTTACCTGGTTTGGTTTTATTATTTTTATATATTTGCCTAAATTATTATTAGTTTGGAAAGCTATGTTGAAATTATTGCTACTTAAGAATGATTTCAGTTTCTCACTTGTAATGCCAACGTAGGTTAAGGTGTTGAATTTTTGTTTCAATTTATCGACAGGGTAAACTTCATTCAATGCGATTCTACTTTGTTTCTTATTTAAAATATTATTTATTAGTTTGGGATTGTAACCATTATTTTTGGCTATTTGTTTAATCCATACGGAATTATTGTTTAGATTGCACCTTGTTGAGTTTGATATTTTAGACTCTGAATCCAGATACGATGTCAAAATTTTAATTCATAAAAGTTTCAGCAACAACAGAAAAAGTTGAATTCACTTAAATTCAAAATTTCTCCACCCAAACCTTCAACTGATAAATTTTCAGACCATAAATTTTTGAAAGATTCACTAATTTAACTGATACCGATTTTACACAACCACAAAAGATCTATTAGAAAAAGGATTCAAACATAATTTACATCCAAAACATAATAAAACTAATTTTGAACAGTTAGGCATAGACTCCGAAATTATTCTCAAAAACTCCAAAGATAATATTTTAGCCAAACATCAAACAGCAAAAATCATCAAAGAAAACTTTTCGAAATTATCACCTCATTGCAATTCCGATTATAAGATATTAAGAACAATTCGTGAAAATAGTACCAAGAACGATTTAGTATTCACTAAAGCAGATAAAGGTAACACCGTCATTGCGATTAGTAAAACCGATTATATTTCTAAAACTGAAGAATTCTTAACAGCCGGAAACTATATAACATCAACTAAGGATCCTACCGCAAAATTTCAGAAAGTTGTTAAAAACATAATTTCGACAGCAAAAGCATTAATTACAGACCAAGAAAAATATAAATTCATTAACTCCAATCCACAATCCCCCGAATTATATTCGTTGATAAAACTTCATAAACCTAATTACCCTATTAGACCTGTTGTTTCTTATGTAACGGCACCTTCGTTCAAACTTTCAAAATTCCTCAACGACTTGCTAATAAAACATTGCAATTTTAAATCTGAATTTTCGGTCAAAAATTCATACGAACTTATTGCCAATATCAAAGATACCACTATACCACCTAATTCCAAACTTATTTCTTTCGATGTTAAGAATCTATTTCCCAACATTCCTCCAAAAGATACGTATTACTTAGTTGAAGAATTATTAGAAAGGAATCATGTCAATACTATCATTAAATCAGATATTCTTTCATTATTAAAAATTTGTTTAGATCAAAATTATTTCCATTTCAATTACAAATATTATACTATTGAAGACGGCTTGATTATGGGCAATCCGTTGAGTCCTTTGTTAGCAGAAATTTTCATGAATAACTTAGAGAAAGTAATTCATAATCATCCACTCAGTAAATATTGTTTATACTGGTATCGCTATGTAGACGATATCATTATTTGCTTCACAGGAACAGATAGACAGTTGAAAATTTTCGAAAATCATATAAATTCATTACATCCAAAAATTGCATTCACAACCGAAATAGAAAGCAATAATTCGATAAATTTCTTAGACGTAACAATTTCGAATGAAAATGGAAAACATGTTTTCGCAATTTACCATAAGCCGTCACATACAGATATTATAATACATAACTCGTCGTGTCATCCATATCAACATAAAATGTCAGCATTCAATAGTTTTATTCATAGATTGATTAACATCCCGCTATCACCAGAAAATTTCAACAAAGAACTAAATTTGATTAAACAAATAGCCAAAAATAATGGTTACAATCCCAAACTAATAAATAATATTTTAAATAAGAAACAAAGTAGAATCGCATTGAATGAAGTTTACCCTGTCGATAAATTGAAACAAAAATTCAACACCTTAACCTACGTTGGCATTACAAGTGAGAAACTGAAATCATTCTTAAGTAGCAATAATTTCAACATAGCTTTCCAAACTAATAATAATTTAGGCAAATATATAAAAATAATAAAACCAAACCAGGTAAAAACAATAAATCAGGTGTTTATAGATTGAATTGCAATGACTGTGATAATTTCTACATTGGTAGAACACATAGAAATTTTAATATTAGAATATCGGAACATAAACGCAGTTTTTCAAATAAAAAATCAGATTCAAATTACGCGAATCATCTCTTAGAAAATAATCATTCTTTCGACCCACAGTTTGAAATTTTGCATACAGATAATAAATATTGGAAGGTAGATCTTTGGGAAACTTTAGAAATAAATAAATACAAACACTCAGGTAGACTCATCAATGAACAAGTCGATTTAAGCCCTTCACCTCTATTGAATCTTTTCGGGGAGCAATCTATTCCTTAATTTTATTGGATATACCTGTCATAAATAACCACCTAGGAGGAGTTGACCAATAAGCTTTTAATTACTCAAGAACATTTATAGTTATATTCTCATTTACATTTTTCTGCATAATCATTCGTCTGAAGAAGCTACGGTGTAGTGAAACGCGTTACGAATCGCAATTATTAAGTAAAATTCCTTAAAACACAGTACTTGTTTTTTATTATTGATAATGGAATTTTACCAAGTAAAAGCCTCCCAAATTCAAATAGTTCACAAAGTCACAAATGTTAATTTTGAAGATATGACCGATATCACAGCAGCAGAAGAAGATCTGCACAGCTCAAAAATGGAAGATCCCCTGGAGAAGACCGCATTACAAAGAAAATGCTGAAATTTAGAGGTGCCGTCTGGATTCAAACAATGAGAGTGTTTTTCAATCGATGTTTAGAAGGCGGAAAAATCCCAGGTAAATGGCCTAGTTCTGAGGTGATTTTAATATTCAAAAAAGGCAACAAAGACGACATAAGCAATTGCCGCCCGATAAGTCTCCTTTCACATCTCTACAAACTATTAACGAAGATAATAACTATCCGACTCACAAATAAACTTGAATTTTATCAATTCGTCGAGCAGGCATGATAGAGAAAGGTTGTGAATACAATATTAACTTACATCTGGCTTTTGTAAACTTCAAAAAAGCCTTCGATCTTATCGTTGGGCAGTAACTAGAGGATTGAATGATGCAAGGATAGGCTCCAGATACTTAATGGCTTAATGGGAGTGACTTCGAGATACAGAATCCAGAACGTATATATATATATATATATATATATATATATATATATATATATATATATATATATATATATATATATATATATATATATATATATATATATATATATATATATATATATATATATATATATATATATATATATATATATATATATATATATATATATATATATATATATATATATATATATATATATATATATATATATATATATATATATATATATATATATATATATATATATATATATATATACTAATGTAAAAAAATGTGTATACCGGGTGTTGTAAAAGGTTGAATTGAAAAATTGTGAAATGAACAAAATTGGTGGTATTTTCTTGTTAGCTGTACCACTGAAAACTGATCGATAAGTCGCTATTTTTTTTTGGTAAAAACGACTAAATTCAACTGGCTTTCAAATGATATATCAACTTTCGAACTAATTATTTTGTTCTGCAACATCATGGGTAAGAGTATTAAGAACATAAAATTCGAAAACGCAAATATCTTATATCACTTAATTAAACATGAACACGAACTAAAACAAATAAATGGATCACATTTTCACGAAAAAGATTTAAAAACTGTAGCAGGTGTAAATGCACTTCAAACATCTTTTTATTGAAGTATCAACTACTCTTTGAAGTTCAATGTGTTTTTGACTCATTTCGTTGCAACCGATTCGAACCCTTTCAAATAATTCTTCTTAAGTATTGAAGGGAATTCTATGAACATTAGTATTAAATGAGCCGCACACATAAAAATCAAGCGGCGTAAGGTCAGGGCTTCTGGGTTGCCATCTCACCGGCCCGAATCGACCTATCCATTCCTCTCCAAATCTTCCAGCCATCCAATTTTGGATCATTCTAGAATTATGAGCCGGTCAGCCGTCCATTTGAAACCAAAGAAACCATAGGCATTTCTTCCAGATTGTCCATTATTTCATTATTTAATAGTTTTGAAAATTCGTTTGAATTGAGACGATCGGGAAGTATAACTGCCTCGACAAGCTCACCCCTCCTTAACCCCAACCACACATTAACTCTAATCTCGTGCTGAGAGTGTGACACAATAGTGCCATAAGGATTTTCTGTATCCCATATATGGGAATTTATCATACCACCTTTGGTAAAAGTTGCCTCATTCGTCCATGGAATTTTATCTGATCCCAAACTCTGTAATTAATTCATGTACCACCTACAAAATTGGAACCTCACCTTACTATCCACTGGCAGTAGGTCTCGAACACTACTCAAATGGTAAAGATGTAAATCATTTCGCTTGAGAACTCTATGAACCGTGGAATGATGAAGTCTCAATGTAGCACCAATTCTCCGAATACTTGTTGTAGGGTCCTCGCGAACAGCCTGCAATATTGCAGGTGCTTGTCTCCATTGCTGAGCATTTCCACCATCTTCTTCCATTCTTAAACAACTGAATGAACCAGTTTCACCAGAGCGCCTAAACACTTCAAGAAATGTCTTTCTGCAAGGTTGCTGTCTGTTTGGAAAGCGCAATGCATACTCCCGCACCGCTGCACGGGAATTTCCATTCGCGATATTGAATCTCGATCTTCAATATTTGAGAAACTAGGCATGTTTTCTTTTCTTCGAAAAGGAAAATGGAACCGTAAAAAGGAAAATGTCAACTTCAATTCATTGACTCATTGAATAACAGTTCCTGTCAAATTCGAAATATTTTTATTTGTTTTAAAATCAAGTAATACAAGCCTTCTGTGATTTATTCTTTCACTATTCTTTTTTCTAAGTTTCTTTTTCTAACCGAGAAAAATTAATTATTCTTAGTTTCTTAAACATTCAATATACAAATTTGTTATTTATTTATCGTTTATTATTATTGAAAACTCATTTGTGGAATTGTTTAGACGCTCCGGTGATCATTTGTGATCGAAGGATAAAATACTTTAATGTTCTTACTCTTACTCGTTCCTACGATATTGCTAGTCAAAAAATAGTAAGCTCAAGAGTTGATATACCTTTTAAAAACAAGATGAATGTAGTTTTTTTCAGAAAAAAACGGCTAATTATCAATCATTTTTCAGTGGTACTGCTAACAAGATAATACCATCAATTTTGTTCATTTCACAATTTTTTCATTTAGCCTCTTACAACACCCGGTATATAAAATATTTTCACCATAAGTACTCTTCTATCTTATAGCAAATTCAATGCTCTTGCCGATGGTATGGTCAGATTTGAAGTAGCTATAGGATTAACAGAGATATTCTCGTTTTTATTGAGAGAAGCAAAAAATTTCGTAAAATCAAGAAGTGTTGAATAACTCAATAATTATCAACTTTTCGAAAAAATGTTATCGGGCATTCTTTGATGCAAATGACTTGTTATATCACCGACTGAAGTACGTCACCTTTTATAGTAAACACCCTGTATATATATTTGATATTTGAGAGAATAGTAATGACAATGCAGGATACACTATATCTCGCTAGTCGTTCGTCCTTGATATATAAATAACAGCTAGTCTGTGAGTTTGATTTGGAGTAGAAATAGAAACAAAATGCTAACGTTTCATTCTTTCGACTTGAATTTCAGTTAGTAGATGATGAGAATGCAAAAATTTAGAAAATCTACGTAATTCCATCCCATGACCTGTTCTTGAACTGATCTGAGTATGATTATGTATGAACTACATTTCCTTCAGTCACAAATAGAAAGTTAAAAAGTTTTCAAAAATGTCCACTAGAGTAGAATGGTTGCTTTCTTTGAGGAGTGATGAAATCATTCCTGTTCATGATTCTATAGATTGAAAGGTTCAAACCAAAATCGACCTATTTTTATCCTGAAATTACTAGTTTTGCTTGTATTGAGTTCGTTTTCGTTGATGCACCCTTATACACTGAGTACTTACCAGTCTTTCCACTCTTACAAATTTTCTTTACCTACTTATATACGTAACAACCTCAATATGTATAAACTCCTCGATTTATCTAAAATTAAAATTAAATCAGTTTGGAAAACTTCGAAGAACTCACCCTGTATACATTCAAGAAATGGTGGATCTTTGAAAGGAAGAGAACAAACAATTGACATCATTGAAATCTACAATTTCGTTCATTGTTTTCACAATCTCCCATAATTAAAATATGTTATTGAAGAAAGTTCATTTCACTTCACTTTATCTTAATGAATAATTGATCCATTAGGAGATGATGGTGAAATGAATGAGTTGAATCACTTGATCCATTACAATGAGATGAATCATTGTCCTTTATGTTAATTGTAATAGTGTTCATCACAAATATTTCATTGTTAATATTCACAGTTATTTTGATCACTCACATATTATACTTGAAATGTCTTATCCAGAATATTATATACACTTAATCCAAAAGGATATTGTACACAGGATAACGGAAAGTAATGTAGATGGTCTTGATATGTTACTCGTTGAACTCTTCACTGTAACAAAAATAGTTCGTATTAATTTTATGATACTTTATATTAATTAGTCACAATATCTTATGTTATATGCCAAATAATTGAAGATTTTTCATAATAAGACTATGAGATAAAATTAACAATTATTTCACGATGTCAACCATTTTCTCAAATTAGAAATCCAACAAATGCTCTATTGTTATCGAAACGAGCATTTTCGTCTGTTCAGCAATGTCCCAAGGGTACAGGGTGGACCAAATTCGATGCCTAGGTACGGCAGCTATGTGATATATTGTAGAGAGAGGGAAATGGTACCTCAAGCTCGGTTTTCGAGATAAACTAGTCGGTGAAAACGGATTTCAGCTATAATTTTTTAGTTTTCTAGTTATTTCGGAATTCTCTGTTTTCCACGATTTCGATATTTGACGATATCACGGATCCTTCTGAAGTTTAACAACAAAATTTACACATTCTACAGGACCTTTTTGAGAAGAATGTAGAGAAGTATTCGAAAACTTTTTTGCCGATTGGTTTCTAAGTTATAAAACTAATTTGTGTTTTTTCAAATACGAACTTTGAATTTGATATAAACTGTGGGGTGGGATGGCTAGATGATTCCTTCAAGGGTGTTGAAATCTACAGATTTTCCCATTTCTTTTATGATTACAAAAGTTTTTGAGATACTCATTTATAATTCGGCACACTGATACTATTTTGAAATCTTCATAATCAAATCACAGAAAGAATTACGAAAATCTACAGAGTGGTACTTTTTCGGAGGTCTTTTCCACTCCACAACATTTTTTCAGTACGCAAAAGCAATTGAAATTTTTCTGAATTTCAATTAATTCTCAATCTTTTTTATAGATTGCGGTTTCTCCTCACCTGTCACAGTTTTTTTTTTGTATAAAAAATTGATCTATTTTATGTTTTTGATGAAAATTTAATGTAGAGAAAACGATCATAGTAAGTGCTGAAATTCAGACATTACATAGGAGTCTTAACTTCGACACATGGATCTTCGTATCTGATTGAAGATCCCAGTAGCATCTTGAATGACTTTACAAGAAACGATTATTAGGTTTCTCAAGTCTTCTGCGTCTTGTACAAGAGTCCTGTAAACCAGGGTTTACTTGAATTGCTGGCGATCTACCTCAATATTTTTAGACTACTTACGATCGACTCTGGGAGACTGCAAGTATGTGTGATGCAGGGTTGTCGTACATACACGATACACCCTACCTACGTACCTAGGTAGAGTGTACCGTAGCATATATAGATATTAGCTTTCACTACAATATACATTATTTCCGTAAAATATACATTATTTTAGTCATAAATATTCAAAATTGCGAGTTTATTGGTTTCAACGAAACAAAAGAGTTACATATGGTGTTAAACTCAACTAAGGAGTGACTTTGGATGTTGAAACGTGGCACTGTATGTCCTCTGCATACTTTTCATAAGATGGCACGTACCCACTGAGTGATAATCGCAAGCATGATGACCTATGAGTAGTTTTCTTTGTAACTCAAAAACAGATCGGCTCAAAATAATTTCGAATGCATTCTACTCAAAACTAGCTATGTGAAAATATCTTCAACCTTACATTACAATACATTCAATTTACATGAGTGAGGGTCGATTGGCTTTGCAAGTCTTTCCGAACTGCAACCAAATTGATATTTTGTTCGTAACCCTTCTTATTCATTTCCCTGTAGGTCTTGATCCCTTACAAAATTAAGAATCTCCGTGGGAGCTTTCGCTTTTGCTTCGTGCGGCTCCAGTTTGTCGCTACCGAAGTGTATATGTCTTTGACGAATATGTTCGGTAGTTTTATCGCCCTTTCTACACATTCTGCATGTTGCCATTTCCGAATTGCCTATTTCAATGAGATGGTATCTCAGTGGGTAATGTCCAGTAAAGAGGCCTGTTATGATCCTCAACTCGTCCCTAGAGAGATCGAGAAGCTGTTTTCTCTTCTTTGGCGAACAGTCAAAGAACTTTTTCGCTTGCCTTTGGCCTGGAGTTTTCCTCCAGTATTCTTTTTTGCTAGATTCTTCCCATAGTTCCAGTTCCTGTCCTCTGTGCGGCTTACTTAGACCGCAGAACGGTTCAGGTCCGGTGGGTGGGATTTCATCAGCTGATTTGGCCTGTTCGTCAGCGGCTTCATTTCCTTGTATGCCTTCGTGGCCAGGCACCCACCACAGGAAAAGTTTGTTCCCCTCAGCAAGTTGCTTCTAGGATTGACGGCATTCCCAGACAGAGATGCTCCGATAACTGTAGAAGTTTTAAGCTTCTATTACTGCCTGACTGTCCGTTCAAATGTAAATCTTTGCCCCTTTGAGTTTCCATCGTAGTCCCTCCTGCAGCAAAGATTTACAGCAAGTGTTTCTGCTTGTATTATTGTGGAGTAGAGCCCAGAGGCACTGATAAAGAGTACTTGGGTTCATATATGCCTGCTCTTGTTCCATCAATCGTTTTTGATCCGACCATGTACCAAATTTTTGGTCTAAGTGATTTATTCTTCCCTTTACGATGGTGCGGTCTTCTTGTATGACCACTTCGAAGGGTATGTGAAAATCAAACTTAATTGGCATTATATCCGATGGTTGTGATAAGATTTCTGTAACCCAGAATCCCCAAGTGTCCCTTCAGATCACCAGGTCATAGTTTTTTTGTGTCTTGGAGCCGTAATGCCGCCATTAACGTCTCCCTTTTCAATTTTATATGAAGAGGAGGGAGATTTAGGATTACATCCAGGGCAATAGTCGGGGTGCTTCTCATAGCACCTGTTATGCCCAAGCACGCAAGCCGCTGCAGTTTTTGCAGCTTGTTTTGCGTATTCATTTCTGATGTTTTCGTCCACCATACTAACGATGCATATGTGACAATGGGTCTTATAATCGCTGTGTATAACCAGTAGGTTATTTTTGGCTGTAGTCCCCAGGTCTTTCCGATGAGTCTACGGAATGCCCATAGGCACGATGTAGCCTGGAAAGAGTTGTGTCAATGTGTAAATTCCAGTTGAGTCTCTGATCTAGGGTTAACCCTAGTGACTTAGCCTGTTCCTAAAATTTCAGAGTTTGTCCATTCAGAAAGGGGTTTTTTCAGTTCAACTTTCTACGTATTGTGAATGGAATAAGAATGATTTTGTCTGGATGGATGCTGAGTCCCTCTTCAGCACACCATTCATTTACGATGTTAAGGGCTTTCTGCATCAGGTTTGATAAGATTCCATCATGCTTTCCCCTAATGATGATAACTAGATCATCAGCATAGCCTTGTGCGTTGAAGCCAGCGTTGTTCAGTTTTTCTAGGAGGCCAACAACAACTATTGACCATAGTAGCGGCGATACTCTTCCTTGAGGGCATCCTCAAGGAGGTGTCTGCAAAAGTGGCGGTTATGATCCCGCCTTTGAGCATTTCTTTAATTCATTTGATGGTGGGTGTTTTGACACCCTTATTGTCTGCACCATTGCTAATGGATGTATAGGAGGTATTATTAAAGGCTCCTTCAATGTCTCCAAATAGAACTAAGGCTATTTCTTTAGCCTCTAGTGCTCCATCCACTTCTTTGACTAAATCGTATAGGGCATCAATTGTGGACTTGCCCTTCAACCTTAATAGGATTTGAGATATTGTCACATGTCGAACTTCCCAAAAATCCAGAATTCCAGAATAAATTGAAAACCGAAAAAAATAGCTGAATTCCGTTTCACATTTTTTTTCAAAAATTAAGCTCGAGGGAACAGGATCATTTTTTTATCTACAATATATCACATAATGCCGTGCTATAACATTTGGTGTACCCTGTACATGCGATGAATAGCTCTCTGGATTCAGGATGTTAGTTTCGTGATTATGTCAGAAAAAAGAATTAAGAAATGAAAACACATTTTTTCGTTCTTAAATTATTTCAATTTCGCTGAAACATATTTTTAATTCATTTTCGCAATGAGTCCAATCTTATAATATATTTATTATCTCCCTCAAGCAACTGACACTACACCAGTTTTTCTGTAAAAACAAACTTTCTGAACCTAAAAAATTTAATGAATAATTTTCGTGACGAAGAAAAATGTATGAATTTAAATAAATCTCAGGAAAAACCAATGGTTGGCCAACTGAGTGATTATTTCTTTCGACCCTTTAAGTCCTATTATAATTGAATAACATTAAAATTCTCTATTCAAAAACAGTATCATCATCATTTCGTCACACCAAAAGTTCAAACACAACGAAAATGTATGTCCAGAAAGACTGATTATAGCGGGGAAAACTAGGACAAGGCTATTCTTGATTGGAGGGTCAACAATTTGTGAGTTGCTTCTGGGCATGTCAAGTCAACCCACTACCCTCAGCAGCACCTAAGTCATTCAAGAATAGTATCTTTATGAACATTTAAAGTCTTAAAGACAGTTCAAACGCAACAAAAATTTATATTTTACGAAAATTTGATAAAGCCGGAAATCAAATGAATAAATTAATTAATCAACAACCTGGGAAACTTCCATCCAAATAATTTTGCACTCGAACAACAAAATGTGCAGTAGCACCATCTTGATGGAAAAGTATCTCATCCTATGAATGATTTTCGTTATTTTCCAAAATTTATGTGAGCTTGGGATTTATTAATTCTCCTAAGAACTGAAAATAAATGTCTTCATTTAGATAACCTCCGACCAAGAAAGGTTCTGGAATATGGTTTCGTAAATTCCAACTCGAGCATTCAATTTCTGAGTCATTTGTGTGTATGCCTGTGCGAACCACATATTGCGTATCCCAAAATCGACAATTGTGGCTTTTCACTACACCATTGAGAGTAAATGTATTCTCATCACAAAAACGAGTACTATGCAGAATATGTGCATATTTGTTATTCACTCAAATTTTCACAAAATAGCGGTCAGGATATTCGTCGTTTATATCTTGAACTAGTTTCACATTATAAAGGTGGAATTGGTGATGTTTAACGATCCTCCGGACCAGGGGTGCTCAAACTTGAACTGCTGGCGATCTACCTCGATATTTTTAGACTACTTACGATCGACTCTGAGAGGCTGGATGTATGTGTGATGCAGGATTATCGTACATAAACAATACACCCTACCTACCTACCTACATAGCATATATGGATATAAGCTTTCCGCATAATATGCATTATTTCAGTCAAGGTTCGGGTTGGGTTCTGCTCTACAATATCAATGCAAAAACTAATAGTTATTCAAAATTGCGAGTTTATTGGTTGTTTCAAAGCAAAAGAGTTACATATGGTGTTAAACTCAACCAGTTTTCATAAGATGGTACGTAACCACTGAGTGCTAATCGCAAGCATGATGACATATGTCATACAAAAGAAAAATTCTTCCTCCCAATCGTTATTAAAATGATACGTTTTAGATTTCTTCGCGGCACTCATTTTGTACCATTTACTAATAAACTTTGTATCGACGTAGTATTACCTTCAAGTTACAATTCAGAATTACTCCAATTCCTGCAGGCGCAACATTGATATCGGCGTGAACGAAAGTCTCGAATGTTACCGTCAAACGCGCCACCCGAAATTTCTAGAAAATCGGCAAGAATGAAAAACGCGGCTTTTGTTTGACAGGAACCGCGCGTTTCTTCGATAAAGCCGCCTTTTGCGGCTAGCAGAGTGTTGTTTTATTACGAAATTACGAAAAAATTTTTGTAGTTAAGTTACCAACTTATTCAAAAAATGTTTCTTTTCGAGATCGATTGCTTGAGCACCCCTGCTCTAGACTGTTAAATAAAGCTGATACACCAGACTCAAGTGATAATTTTTTGAGGAAAGTAGTGCTCTTTATTTGTAGGTGGCCCAAAGCTGCTACTTCTGTTGCTCCATTCCGTATAGGCCTGTATGTATGTGTTTTTTATAACGCACCGAACCCGTAGATGAAAATTTATTCATCAAATATATAACATAGTACTGTCTTGGTACAAATATTATTTCGGTGGAAAATTGAAACCATTACGACCCGCTCATCAGATGAGTAAACTCTTCTCAACGTTTTTCGAAGAAATGACAACTGTGAATGAAAATGTTGCAAAATAGAAAAACATATGTGGAATAGAATTATCCGTATCAGGTGGTTGTAGTAAAAAGAGTTACCTTGAGAATTGAAAACTTGGAAGTGCCGAGGACAAGAATCGTCACTTGAGAATGATAGCAGCGAATTAGAATTGTAGCATTGAGTGGATGAGGTCATTTTGTGAACTTCATTTGATTTTAAGTATTGTCAAACTTTTATTGTGTTTATTCTGTTAATGAAAAATTAAAAGACCTGTCCTAAGATATGTCATTCGATCTATTTTCCTAATGGTGAATTCCAACTTAGGAGCTTGCGATGGTAGGGGGTTGATTTCGAAGTATTTGGACTTTCTGTGTGATTAACGGCTGATAAAGATACCAGTTTTGAATAGAGAATGAGAAGATAAGTCCCACTTTCCCTATTATGTATTGTGACTTGGGTGCTGACAATTCTGGACAATATAATTCATTTTATAAAAAATTCTTGCTTATAATTACGAAAAATTGAAACTAAAGTATTTGAAGAAGAGTGAAAGTTCTTTCACATCTTTTGAACACCAAATATGAAGAATGAGAGGACACACATGGTGAATTCCCGCGAAGCACCTATAAATATTCCCATAAAAAACTATTGGAATATTCGGATATTTTGAGTATTTGGAAAGTCCACCTCTATTATTGTTAACACTTTGACAACGTTTTGGCATACATAGAGTACATTTTTATTTCACTCTGATTTATGTAGGATGATATGTTGCTTCTCATCAAGTCTAGAACACGATATTATCAAACAATATTAAACTTTCTTCACAGTTAAATAATACTGTGTTTTCTACTAAGTCACTTATTCCTAAGACAAAAACTTCTTTGAGAATAATCACTTCTATCCCCCAACTCGTTATGAACTAGCAATTTGATGGAATTCGGCAAAGCCATGGAAACGGCTACGGGTACGCTCTTATACTTTACTATAAAACCGGCTCTAATATTCATGCATTCCAAATGGGGACGGATCACAAAGAGATCTTTTCGCGACAGTCAAGAAAGAAATAATTAACTTCCATTCCATCTATTAAATTCATTACCGAATTTATCGTTTTTTTTTCTTGTTGCAGCTTCGGTATTTTTCAAACTACAAAGCTAAGTTATTCATCGCAATTTCGAAGACGTTGTTTGAAATGAAATTCATGAAAGGAGTGAATAAATAATTTCGTCTCCTTCGGAGTAATATTCAAGAGGAATAATTCATTAAGCTTTGATCTCGGATTTTCGTATTCATTGTTTTCGTATCAAATATTCTAAGGAAAAATCAAGTCGCCTTATTGTTTGGAAATATGAAAGACTTGTCTTTTGTAGTTATATATGTTTCACTATTTAGAATTACGAATATGCATAAGAGTGATTCTTATTTTTCAAATTCGAAAATATCAACGGGGCACCGTCTATTCATGTTATCTACACTCTGGCATGGCTAAAGAGTCCAATTCGAGAGCCATAGATCCTACCGCACTGGTTACATACAAACTGATTGATATTCCTGGCTGCTGGTTATTATCTGCTCTTATATTTGCTCGCTCTTTTCTTTGTCGTCGCATCTTAGTGTAATGCTCAAAATGCTGCACTCCTTCGTTGGTTGCTCGACGCCAGGTAGAGCGGTCTGATGCAGATGCCTCCCAGTGGAGATCGTTAATTCCACAGCTTTTCAAATTACGTTTGAGGACATCCTTGTATCGTTTAAGCCGTCCTCTTTGTGATTGTTGGCCATTTATGAGCTAAGAGTACATGATTAGCTTCATGTAATTATACCAAGCTCATTTCGAAATAAATGATACAATTTATACGTCATTCCTGGTGCTCCTCTAACCACCAAACCACCAAACAGAGAGCAGTCATTTCCTGTTAGCTGCATTAGGTGCACGTTGAAACTCTAGTATAACCTAAGTTAGGATTACTTGTGAAGAGTGCGTTTGCTCCAGGTAATACATATATTGGTGATTTGTGCTCTAACCACCAATAATTTTAGCCCCTGGAGTTGTTTTTAGTCATATTACTCCTTTTCTCTGCAAGCTGTAAGCAATATTTGGCCTGTATTCAATTTTTCAGCTGCGAGTTTCAGCAGAACTTGATATATTCAGGTAAATGTTTTTCCATATGGGATAAACTGAATTTGTCAAAGAATCAACCTCAAATATGTTTCATAAGATACAGGTAGTTTTTTGAAGTCTTCTATTTAATATACACTTTAATAACTCAAGCTGGTTGATGTAAGTATGTTCAAACTGAAGAAACCACTAATTCTATCAAATTTAACCTAAAACCCATTTATTTTTCCTGAGATAAATGATGAATGGAAACGGTATACACACCGTGATGTGAGTATTGGATGAGGGTAGTCCACTCACCAAGTAGAAGTGCCTCCCTCATATCCTTAACCGCCATGCTCTGTACCACACTCTCCCTGTCTCCTCTCCACAGCTCCGGCGAAACCGACGCTACACATTTCACCCTCATTGAACCACCCAGGAAATGTCGACTGCTTAGTGTGAACCTCAGTCCCAGAGTAACCGATATCAGTCCATGCTTGTGGTGTGTGTGGGGGTATCTTATCAGCGAAGACGGGGTTACTACCTGAAATGAAGAAATATTTGTGATCATTGGAATATGTGATAATTATTTGCTCAATTTTTATTATATATAACAGGAAGATAAAAGAAGGCTTTCATTCTGGATTAGAGGACCTCAGGCTGAAAGAGAAAGATTTGTCAATGAGTAAGTGCAACATTTTTAAACCACAAAAGGTCCAATTCTTCGAAATTTTCGTAGCATATTGGACAATAGTTTCCTCCCTCTGGCTCGAGGTAGGACGATGCCTATGGTTTCACGAATGTATCAATCAGCGATTGACATCAATATTTTTTGAAATTCGATCTCATAAGGACCAAAAAGGGGTATTAAACTTTGTATGTTGTAATATTGAATGGGCATTTCGGCTTGGAAGTTTGTGAATCTAGTCCTGAAAATAATTAGTAAACACCTATTGCACGAGTTTTTGATATTCAACACTCTAACAGGTGAACAAGGTATGAATGTCTTATGCTTCACCATTCAGTTTTATCTTGAACTATCGGTACAATAGTAGTTTTGACGCTGTTTCGAGAATTTAATTGTTTCACATACAAGGAAAGTTTCCGACCGAAGTTTATGTGACCATTTAGAAAATGGACATAGAGTATATTTTGACTCGAACGAGCTTTACCAATTAGCTGATAAGCACAATCTCTTCTTTCAGCAAATTTCGATTGAAGCAGTAAATATGATTTCGAAAAACGCTTCTTCACGTTGAAGTTCCTTCATGTTTTGTGTGAAAAAATAACAGAATTGAGAAAAAACAAGGAATCGATATCGATGGATGACAGGGAGTGAAGAAAGATCCGGCTTAGGTTAGGGTACATAATGTTCTCCCAAATAACGCCGAATGTTATTATTTCCGCCTACTCATGCAGCGTCCTTAAAAGATTCGAAAGCTATTACTAATTTATCCGTTATATCAGTCAGCTTTTAAGTCTCTTGGTGTATTAGAAGACGATCAAGTTTGGGATGCCGAAAAGAAAGCTGCTCTTTGTGATTCGCCGCTCAGACTACTAGACCTTCTTCCGTATTGTTGTTGTTTTATCTCTGTTCAACCATGGCTTGAAAATTTTCAATGGATTGCCTTCGCTGAAAAGGACTTAGAGAGTTCTATTCAGTTGATTAGTTGGTAGGGTGGTATAGGTTACGATGAGATATACATTTGTATCATTGAACTACATAATTATTTGTTATTCTACTGTAGTATCAGAAGTTGATAAATATACATTCCATTCTATTCCATTAATTATGAGATGCCAGGGATCTTTAGAAAAATGAGAAGATGATTTAAAATATAAGTATTACTTCAAGACGATGTTGATCTGGTTGTGGATGGAGTTTACAATAAATGTGTGATTGCTATTGAGAAGACAGTATTGTCTTTGAAAAGGAAACTTTTAGGACTATATAATTCAGCACATTCACAGAAATGAGACATTGTTGCCAATTAAAGACTCCTTTAGAGAAATTACCTACGACAAGGATTTATTGGCCTAAGTAGTGTCAAATAAATATGTGTTGCTAACTGAAGAGCAGTCCTGCTGTAATCAGATACACAAAAGTGTTGATTGAAGATCAGGTAAAAATAGTACTTGGGGTAGCGTAGTGGTCCTAAATCAGCTATTTGGTAAAGACCGTAGAATTTGATTTCCTCTCTTCTAGCACTTTTTGAATGTGGGTAGGATTTAAGCTGCCTCTTTATCTTGACTATATTGAAACACCTGTATGCTTTATCTCTGAACGGAGGGTATCTCTCTTTTACATAGTATTTGTAATAAAGTCTGGTCTTTCGGTGTTTGGCCAGATGAATGGTGATCGTCTATTTTTGTTCCACTCCATAAAAAAGTTCTCCCACAAACCCAGACAGTTATCGTTCACTCTCGTTGGTCTCTCATTCAAGTAAGGTGCTACTATATATTTTACAGTTTCGTTTGGAGAGTTTTATTGACTGGCAAATTTCTCCGGCTCAAGTAGGCTTCGTGAAAGGACGTGGTACGCGCGAAAAGATCTTGAACTTGAGACAGATCATTGAGAAAGCCAGGGAATATTACTTTCCCGTTTATATCTGCTTTGTAGACTACTCCAAGGCTTTTGATAACGTCAAGTGGCCTAAACTATGGGAGTTCCCTACCATCTAATTTTTCCCATTCAGAAACTGTATATGTCCAACTCATCTCAAGTGAGAATTGACGGTAATCTGTCTGATCAAATGGCAACCAGAAAAGAAGTACGTCAAGAATGCGTATTATCTCCGATGTTATTCTACATCTTCTCTAAGTTTGAAATGAGACATGTACTTGACAACTGGCATGGCGGCGTAACTATTGGTGGTAGCAAGATTTCTAATTTGAGGTTTGTTGACGATACTACCCTTATTGCTGCTTCTCAGGAAGAATTGTTAGCTTTGCTGAGTAACCTATAACATCATAGTGCAGCGTATGGTCTTAGTATTAACTCCAATAAAACCAAGGTTATGATCGTAGACAGGGAACATAACAACTATCCTGCAATGAAGTCTATTGGACGTTGCCAAGTAGTTCAAAGTTTTGTGTATCTCGGTTCTTTGATCGAGAATACTGGTGGCTGTGGAAATGAGATTAGATGACGTATACAGCAAGCACAGGTGGCCATGACGAAGCTCACTTAAATATGGCGTGAGAATAATATTACTAAAAGCACCAAAATGTCGTTAGTTCAGACTCTTATTTTCTCTATATTCCTATATGCTTCTGAAACTTAGACCATTAAAAAGGTAGATCGCGCTCACATTGATGCATTTGAAATGTGGGCTTGGAGGAGAATGTTGAGAATTCCTTATACCGCCCATCGAACTAATTTTTCGATTTTGAATGAACTTGGTAATCCAAAGCGGTTCTCCTCCATTGTATTCACGCGAATTCTGACGTTCTCCGGTCACATTCATAGAAGCGATAATACGGAGAAACTTGTTTTCCAAGGTCATGCTCCGAATGGGCGACGTCGTGACCGTTCCCCTACACGCTGGGTGGATGCAACGAAACAGTTGATGGATGTGAGTGTCTAGAGCTATTGACCTATTGACGATGGAAAATTGCCACTTGGAAAACGTTGATTGAATAGTCATTTGTAGGCTTGATAAAACTGCGTATTTCAATAATGTGTATGTATATATATATATATATATATATATATATATATATATATATATATATATATATATATATATATATATATATATACGTCCAAGTCACACGGGAAGGCTGTCGAACGGGATAAACAGTATCCTATGTCCGGCTTTAAGCTACTTTCCCACCATGGAGGAAAATTGGATTTTTGAAAGGAATCATATTAAAAAAGTTAGGTGAACTATAAAACAAAAAAACAAGAAGAAAAGGAAGTTTATGATATTTAAATGAAGGCAATCTATGGTAAAAATGGTGGTTTATATTTCCTAGATGCGCCTGGTGGAACTGGTAAGACATTCCTCATGTCAGTATTTTTACCCCTATTCGTGCAAGATCCAACATAGTTGCAGTTGATTCTTCTGGAATAGCAGCCATATTGTTAGAAGGATGCCGTACGGCTCATTCAGCATTAAAATTAGCGTTAATTCTTATGAAGAACCAATGTTTAATATTGCAAAACACTCAGCAATGGCCAATGTCTTATTTGCATCGAAAATCATCATCTAGGACGAATGCACAATGGCGCATTAATGTGCATTAGAAGCACTTAATCGAACATTGAAAGATTTACGCAATGACTAGAGTTGTTTTGAAGGAGCAATGATTTTACTGTCAGACGATTTTCGCCAAACATCTACGGCTGCTGACGAATTGAACGCTCGCCTCAAATGGTGGAATCTATGGCGCTATGTGAAGAAATTGCAGCTGACAACAAACATGGGAGTCACATTGCCTTAATGATACATTTGCTGAAGATTTCTCGGAGCAATTGCTCACTATCGGTAATGGTCAAGTACCTGTCGATGAATCGAGCGGATCGATATCATTTTCAAATAATTTTTGTAATTTTGTCTCTTTAAAAGACGAATTTATCAACAATGTATTTCCATGCATTATTTATAACTACAATAAAAATAGGTAAAAAACTTTTTAAGGTAAACGGTTTTATATTAAACATACATTGCACTGTTTAAGATAAATGTACTAAAAACCAAAAATAATAAAATAGATACAGTCGTGGGAATTATAAACATATGCATAGACTAGACTAAAATAAAACCGTGGGGCACGTCAATTGTCTACAAATTATCGACTTAATGTGCGATAGAAGAATCGTTTAATTCGTCGTTAGGCAGTTGGCCCGCAGACGGTGAGAAATTATTTACTATTTTCTTGCTCATGGAAATTCTAATAGTTATACACTCCATGTAAATAAAAGAGATGTTTTAACTAGTTTATCGTTTGACATTCACACTGCTGGCTGGGGAGGAATCGTTTCACTGCTTGTTGTTTGTCTTTAATCGACAAAACATATGACAAAAGTACTACTCGCTCACCACTATGAAACCCTAAAACTCGCTTATAATCGAGCTTGCTAGCTTGTTTCCACATTCTAGCCCTACTTATCACACGTCCATCGTTGTCGGTTGCACAACTGCCTAATAATTATAGTGTAACATTACAAAACAAACATTTTAATCAACGATTGTAGACAATTGACGTGCCCCACGGTTTTATTTTAGTCTAGTCTATGCATATGTTTATAATTCCACGACTGTATCTATTTTATTATTTTTTGGTTTTAGTACATTTATCTTAAACAGTGCAATGTATGTTTAACATAAAACCGTTTAACTTAAAAGTTTTTTACCTATTTTTATTTTCTAGTTTTTAGTTTTTATTTCGCATTTTTTTAATTCATTTAGTGCTTCATTATTGCAAGGTTTCTTGCCCGTTAGTTTATTGCAATCCAACTCCTCTATACGTAGTCCTGCAAAGATCTTACTCTACTAAGAGCCACGTAGGCTTGACCTTCTTCAAACAGTTTCGCACCTAAGTATACGACTGCGTGATCCACAGTGCTGCCCTGCATTTTATGTATTGTAGAAGCCCATGATAGTATTAAAGGCAACATTCTTCTTTCAGCTGTCCCATAATTGTACTTAGCTGGAAACTGTATGGCTTTCGGGTGTATAAGATGTACTCCGTCTCTTGCGAAATCAATTCGGACGGAAGGTACATCTGTTGCATATCTGAGTTCGACGAAATTGAGGCCAAACGATTTCGGTGATGTAGCCTATAGCGCCATTTACTAATCCCTTTGAAACGTCAATATTGGACCGTAGCATGACTTTTGCCCCACAAATATTTCCAGTTCCGCTGGTAAACCCCAGTTTTGTTGATATCAGCTGGTATTATTGTAGCTATATCCACATTGTCTGCATTTCGTGTGGCGTGTACTAGCTGATCCTGCGCTTTTATTTTGTAAATGCGAGCACCATTATTTCTGTACAAATTCAATACAGCAGAGTTGTGGTCGTTAACTTGCTGATTTGTGGGGTATACCCTTAACGCTTTGTCTATTGCAAACTCATCACTCGTGTCTTGAAGAAATCTTCCCATTAAAATACTAAAATGTTGGGTTGTTAGCCCACCGACTCTCAAAGCATTCAAAATATCAATGAAAATCTGGACACCTTGCTGACGCATATTTTCAGTTAATTCACAGAGCGTGAATAAACGCCAGAGATGTGTAGCTGGTTGGATATGTTCTGGCTGTTCGAAAACAGGTGTTCCTGATCGTTTTATAGGAGGCAGTTGTAAAAGATCACCGAAAAGTAATACGTTTACTCCTCCAAAAAACTCATTTTCACAGTTCTTAATTTGCCTTAATCGAGCGTCCATCATGCATAACATTTGATAAGACACCATGGAAATCTCGTCGACAATCAAAAATTCTGTCTGATGCCATTGTTGCCTCATTATTCGTAAATAGTTTCCGGACAGTGGTGACATACCTGTTATGCGACCGTCTTTCTGTACAGGCAATTTTTAAGTACTGTGTATCGTAGCTCCATTTATTAATCTAGCTGCAACTCCTGTTAGTGAGCAGACTTTAACCACATCCTTTTCGTAGCACCTATTATAACGACATATCATTTTTATCCACCCTAATGCCATACAGTTCTCGGCGCGTTTTAACCTTTCACCTTAACTTGGGTGGTGTACCGCTAACGACGTATCATTTTTAGCCACCCTAACGCCACACAGTCCTCAACACGATACAAAATCTTGACTTGGGTGGTGAATTCAGGCTGGATGCATTGTATTCTACTGGTTGAGCACTTTCATTTGATACCCATATTGATAGGATTGATAAAACCTACGTTATCCGCCATTTTGTAGCGGCCGCCATCTTGGATTTCAATTTTTTATAGTATATTGTATTCTGCTTGTTGAGCCCTTTCATTTGATACCCATATTGATGGGATTAATAAAACATAAATTATCCGCCATTTTGTAGCGGCGGCCATCTTGTATTTATAATGATAATGAATAAATATAATTGTATTGTCACCAAAATCCAAAGTGTATACAAAATTTCAGATTAATCGGTTGACAGGAAGAGGGTGAAATTTGAATTACTAAATTTGACCCAAGAATAAATAAAACAAACGGGGTGAGCTAAATAAAACCGTTTAAAAATAATGAATGGTTGAGCGAGCGAGCAATTATAGCTGCTAAGAATCAAGATGTTGATGACCTGAACGACATAATTCAAAATTAGATCATTGGAACAATGCGTTCATTCAAATCTATTGACTGCGTCACAAATAAAGATGAAGCCACCAACTATCCAATTGAATTTTTTAACTCCTTGGATGTGCCTGGTTTACCACCGCACAATTCATGCCTAAAGGTTGGCTCCGAAGTAATCATGCTTCGAAACATAAACCATAAAACTGTGCAACGGTACGCGTTTGATGGTTTGAAAATTGGTGAACAATGTAATTTACGCGACGATACTGAAAGGAAAATTTTCAAAACTTCAATTTACGATCCGTCTTGCTTCTGCCATGACTATCAACGAATCACAAGGCCCATCCTGGAAACTTTGTGGTTTTAATCTAGAACATCCATGTTTTCCCCATGGTCAATAATATGTGCCATGTTCACGGGTCGGAAGACCATCTGCGTTGTTTGTTTTTGCGCCTGATAGTAAAACAAAAAATGTTGTGTATCATAAGGTACTTAAGTGAAGAGCAACCTATGTAGTGAAATACAAAAATAATAATGAATGATTAATGTAGGTACTTAACTTTTTTTTGTATTTTTTCTATTGAAAAAAAATTAATAAATTCCAAAATCTGTTTATTTATTGCCTTTAAGGCGGAACAGAGTTCCCCGAGTCAGCTAATTAACTATAAAAATGAAGAAATCGCATCAGTAAGAAAGCTTAGACTTAACACGACTTTGTCTAGTTTCCATTACTTTTTAGAGATAAACATGCAGCTCAATCGAAACTTGGTAGTTTAATACAGAATGTTTTTGGTGGGATAGAAACCTACACATTATTGCAATACTCAATTTCTCAAATAACGTTTATCAATTTCGCATGAAGATACCTATAACCATAGAAGTATTGTTCACTGAACTGACGGAACCGAATATTTAATATCAACTACGTAAATATTAATTTACATATTTCAACCAATATGAATTGAGTTCATTACAGTACATTATATTGACTTTGCTCTTTCATACAGGATCTCAATAACATACAATTATTGTCGAACATACATCTCGTTGATGTGGTTAGTATCGACCAAATTGCAATATAATTTGCATCCATTGGAGCATATAACCCTATATTAGTTAAACATAAATTTTACTCTGATTCATTAACGATTATTAAAACATAAAATTTTTCTGTGGATATGTTTGATCAATAGTATTTATATACAGGGTTAGGCAAAATACCGTAACGGGTAATTATCTCAGTTATTTTCCGAGCCATTTTTTTGAAAATTGGTATTCCTACATTGTGAAGCATAAAGAATTCACTGTTAATATTTGTGCTCAATAATGTTTTCGATGTGGCCGAAAATGACCACAACATGAGAATTCAAAATATAACACCCTATATGTTTATTCATATGTAGATTGATCGTTCTCCATAAACTCGGCCTTTCAAGTGGCCTCATAAAAGGAAGTCCAGAGGTGATAGATCGGGTGACCGAGGGGGCCACTCGATAGGACTTCTTCTACCGATGCATCTTTCTGGAATCCAGATAATTTCGAACATCTACAGCAAAGTGTAGGGGAGCTCCATCTTATTGGACCAATACAATATCAGCAGGGGTTAACGGATTACTTAAATTTGGAAATAGGTCTGTTATGGCTGGCGAAATTGCTTAATAATTTCAAATATCGCTCTCCATTTAAATTCTCTTCTATAAAAAATGGACCAATTTTGTGGTCACCGATAATACCGGCCCAAACATTCCATTTCTGTGTTGTATGTTGTGTATGAACCTCTCTAATCCAATGACCAAATACGGCAAATATGCCTATTTACTGTACCGTTGAGGCAGAACGTAGCTTCATCCGAGAATACGATTCTATTCAAAAAATTTGGATTAGCCATAATCATTTCCATGATAGTCTCTGAAAATTGTACTCTACGGTTAGGATCGTTTTCAGTAAGCTCATGGACGAAAGGGATTTTATATGGTTTCATTTTTTCTGTTTTTAGTATCCCACAAACTGATCTCTGAGAAATATCATGATTCAAGGCTAGTTTATTTGTAGAAACCTGAGGATTTTCCTCAATTACCAGTAAAATGTACAACTTTGTTCCTTCGTCAGTGGCAGACTTAGGGCGTACTGCTCTGGGAAAATTTTTCACTTGCCGACTTGCTTCATATCGTTGAATACTGTGGATATACTAATTTGATGAGCTTGAATACAATTATTAGGAATTGAGATGCGAAAATCTGAACTTCAACTAATACTCGACATTATTCGTCAACCTCTCCCGTTGATTATTAATGCAAGTGAAATTTGCTTTAGGTGATGAAATTTTTATTATTTTAATTTTTATGAACTCGACATTGAAAGGAAATGTTTTTTGTTTATAGTTTCTAAAACAGTTTTTTCTCTGAATCTAAAAATAAATGAACATATAGGGTATTACAATGGAAATTCACATATTTTTGGCCATTTCCGGCTACACCAGAAACACTTGCGAGCACAAAATATCAACACTGAATTCTTTATGTTAAGCAATGTAGGAAAAATCGCTCAGTATATAACTGAGATGATTAACCGTTCCAGTACTTCTGCCTAACCTGTATATTTTTATATGTTTCTGGTTGAATGAGTGGGTGTAATACGGGGGTGATCTGAAAAGTTTCCGACTAAACAAGGACGAAACACAATTTTTCTGAATATTATTCTTATTTTTCAACATAGTCTACTCGTCCCTCTACAGAGTTTTCGCAGCGATGTTACCATCTATGTAATCCCTCCAAATATCACTCGGCGTTTTCCTCTGCAAAATGGTGGTTCACGAAGGTGATTGCCTCTTCATTCGAAGTATTCTTAGCTCAATTTTCAGATAAGAAGAAGTCGCTTAGGGCCTATATGTTAGATCTGGTCAAGCATTTAAACCTTAATTTATGGATTTTCGCTATGGCAACTACAGAGGTGTGAGACGGTTCCTAGTCTTGGCGAAATGTTTTTCTGTTGTTCTGCTTTTGTCTTCTGATGTAATGATGGGTAGTTCATTTCTGTGATGGCTTTTCCGTTTGGAAGATAATCGATTAAAATAACGTTATAGCTATACCAAAAATAGTCACCATCATTTTTCCACCTAAAAAAAGAGTTTTTGATTTTTTTACCGGCTCCCCGTTTGAGAACGGGGAGCCGGTAATACATCCAGTATGGACCACAGTCCATACAGTGGACTGTGGTCCACTGTATGGACTGTATTCTTGTTTCTACAGTATCAAAGTTCCATCTACAGTAATAAATCGACCACAAAACTATAATTTATTGCGCCCAAACTGCTCCAACAGAGCATTTGAAATGTTGCTTGATGTGTCAATTACTGTATCGATGATCTTATCCTATGATACAGCTGCTATACATGGTGTTCTCTGGTGGATCTCTTAAGTTTTACTTAGGTTCAAACCTTATTATTTTTCTTATAACCCCGTATATTGTTCAAATGAAAAACATTTCTAATATCTATTTGTATTTTTATATATTTCTTCAGTAGTATGAGAGTTTAAAATGATTTGGTATTTTAAGCTGAAATTTTCAAATAATCTCATTAAATTTTGCACTAAAAATTCAAATATGGTCTATGAACAATCTCTAAGGAAAATTCTCACCGGTTATGAAAAATGTTCAGAGTACCTTCCTTCTTCTCCTATGCACGTTTTAATTTAACGCACAAATGTTCTTTTCATGTTGATGAGATTGTCTGGAGTCATATTTTTGAATGCGTCTTGAATTGTTATATTGTAAAAGCAGTAGATTTTACATTCTCAATGATGGCCTACCTCAGGGATCTGTACTTGCCCCTCTTCTCTGATCTGTAATCTCTGAAACTTCCTCTACAAAGTTTATTTATGCTGATTATATTGCTTTGGTTTTTCGACACTATGACTTCGAAACAAGTGAGCAAACACTGATTTGCGATTTACTAATTCTCAACACTTTCTTCAAAAAATGGCATTTGTGTCCAAATCTTTCGAAAACTGAGGTTTCTTGTTTTCATCTGAATAATTATGAGAAGGATAGGCAACTAAGATTGATTCTCAGTTGAACTGTTCTATGAGAGTTATAAGTGGATGTATCAGTTCAACTGCTTCCGGTTATTTTAATGTTGTTCCTTCCCATATTCGCAGGAAATTAGCTTTTATATCATCATGGGGTAAGTATCACACATTTCCAGAAGTTTCCCGATAATAAACGATCTTAAAAATTCACCTAACCTGAAATTGAAATCTAGGAAACCTATTAGGTCGATTGACTTTTTGCGTACAAGGGTGAAAGCTGTTGATCTTTGGAAACTGAGTGGCAGGAAGTTGATGTTTTTAATGAAGTTCTCATAGAATATCCTTCTGAAAGGTTTGCAGGCTTCGATATAAGTAGGAAAAATTGGTGTACATTAAATAGTACCAGGACAGGACATGGTCCTAGTAATAGTATGTTAAAAAATGTTATAAATGTATACCTGCTAACCATTAAACGTTATTTCATTGATCTACCCATTTCTCCAGATACATGCAGTTGAATTCTGAATTGAAAGAACGTTAAAATCTATGGAAATTCAATTTTATTGGAAGGTAAGTAGAAAAGTTGGAAATTATATATTGCAAAATAAAAATATTATAGAAGCGATTATTGTGGGATAGGGGAGCCAATAAGATGTCGCAGTACCTTTAATATTTGGAATACACCTATCTGTTGAACATTTAGCACATGACATAGTTCCCGAGCCCATGTATTCAACATTACATATTTCACTACACCCCATCACATCTGATGCATACCCTTTATTAACAGTTACAAGTCTTGCACATTCTCCTTTACATTCAACAGTTCGATTTTCTTGATTTTCCATATGGAAAGCGAAACTCTGGTAACAGATTAACGTATAAACATGGGACACAAGGTAAAGTATTGTGATTAAAATTAAAAATAAGTTCATACTTGATTACTAATTATTTTGTATTGAATCGATACACGAATATATATCATTTTCGACATACGTCAAAGTGAATGGCATTTTAAAACTTGAATTAGTTCTATGTATTTATTCATTGCACGTTTATCTACACTGCGCCTAGAAATTAACGCACAAGTTCGACATTTCAGATGTTGTTTTTTTCGAATCATTTGGTTATTATATTTGAGGAAAACCGATTGTTCTTAGCTATTCCTTTCATAGTTGACTCTTCCCTGGAAATATTTTCTTCGGATAAGAGCAGAGAGAAAGCCCTATGAATCATTGAATTGAATGCTGCGTATTTATGACATTTTGGGTGCGATGAGTCATGAAATATGCAAATATCATTAGGGGTGAGTTTTCGATATATATCAAAATTTGGTGTGTTATTTATATGAGTGATTTTTACGTCTGAAATGTGAATCTGATTATCGACTTCTCTCTCTATTTTGAATTTAATTTTGGGAGGAATGCTATTGATGTAAATTAAAAATTGATCTAGTTGTCTTGCAGTTCCTATGGAACATGCAAGTATATTGTCTATATACCTATACCACAAAAGAACTAATTTTGATTTGAAGGAATTGAATAAGATTTTTTTCAATATATGCCATGAAAATGTCAGCTGGTAAAGGGCTCAATGGTGATCCCAAAAGTAGACCGTGAGGTTGTTCATAGTATTTATTATTGAATTTAAAATATTTCTGTTGTAGGCACAACTTTAGCAGAAACATAAAATCATCTTCGAAAACTGGATTAACGTGTGATTTCTTTAAGATGTTTCAGACCAATGGAAGGCATTCGTTTCCTGGGATAATAATAATAATAATAACTTTATTAAGATGTATACACATTTGCAATAGCATGCCATGAAATGAAAATTCTGAATAAACTAGAAACAAAATTAATTAGGAATTATTCCAATATCCAATAAAGATTCAATGTTCAAATAATCACAAAGATCAAAGATCTGCGGTGAGCATCTTTGAAAATATATATTATTCTAATGAACTGTGAAAAAAATTTTTTTAATTATTTCTTTTCTCCAATTTTACTTACGAAACACAAAATGAAATACAATCAAAAAGGAGACCTAAGGTTACGAATTATTTTTTATATCTATTATATCATTGATATATCCTCTATCTAAACTGTAAAGCTAACTCTTCAATTTTCTCCTGAACTTTTTCTAATTTCTCAAGATTTTCGTCTCAATAATGAGTTTGTTAAAGATTCTGGGACCTGAATAATGATGATTTCTTTGACAACTTGCTTTTTTTACACTGGGGATAGCAAGTGAATAGTGACTGTATCTTGTACTCTTGTCATGTTTGATGAGTGTTTATTCGTGAAATTTTTTTTTAATGTATTAGTATAGAAGAACAAAATAACTGTCTCATGTCCAAAACTTCAGAGAGTTTATATAATAAATCTGATGAGAATGTGATGTTTTTTGTGAATGAAACGTAGGATCCATTTTTGTTGTATTACAACTTTATTCAACACGTTATTACATGCCCCACCCCACGCAATTATTCCGTATCGCAACTGAGATTCAACTAGAGCATAATAAATTATTTTCATGTGATTTCTATCTAATATATCCGTAAGATACCTGAGCCTCGACCACAACCCTCTGAACTTCAAAATCAAATTGTTCACATGAGCATCCCAACTCACATGCGTATCTAATATCACACCAAGACATTTACACTCATAAGTGCATGGTATTTCAAACTTACTGTTTTCATCCTGAATGACTAATGGAAAATGTTGAAGTAGAAAGCGTTTATCAATGACAAAGGGAATATATCAGTCTTAAGAAAATTTATAGTAAGTAGATGCTCCCCCATTCACGCTTAAATAGTAATTAAATATAATTCTACTATTCTTTTCAGACTTTCCCGTTCCTCTCCCGAGTAAAAATGGCAGTATCATCGGCAAAGCTGATGATATTTCCTTCGACCGAGAGATACAACAGACTATTCAAATAAAGCGTGAACTAAATGGGTCCCAAGACCCAAGACCCAGATGCTGGAAAACATGTTATCTGCATCCAAACTGATTGAATACGATTTGATTGGGGTTTGATCCTGATTCAATTTTTATGTTACTTGTAATGAGTTTTTTATAGAATATTGAGGTGTGAATTTTTGAATACAAGATACAATTCTTTTGCCAATTTATATACTGGGCTATTTCACATACCCTTCGAAGTGGCCATAGAAGACAGCAACATCGTAAAGGGAAAAATAAATAAATTGGACCAAAAATCCTCCATTTGGTACACGGACGGATCAAGAACGATAGATGGAACAGGAACAGGCATATATGGACCCTAGTACCCATCATCAGTGCCTCTGGGCTCTACTTCCACAATCATGCAGGCAAAAAACCTGTGCTGCCAGGAGGGATTACGAAGGAAACTCAAAGGTGCAAATATTTACATCTTAACGGACAGTCAGGCAGTGAGTAAAGCTTTAAACTCTCACAGTTATCGGAGCATCTCTGTCTGGGAATGCCGTCAATCCATGAAGCAACTCGCTGAGGGGAACAAACTCTTCTTGTGGTGGGTGCCTGACCACGAAGGCATACAAGGAAATGAAGCAGCTGACGAACTGGCTAGATCAGCGGCTGGAATCCCACCTATCGGACCTGAACTGTTCTGAGGTCTAAGCAAGCCACACAGACGACAGGAACTGGAACGGTGGGAAGAATCTAGCAAAAAAGAATACTGGAAGAAAAATCCAGGCCAAAGGCAAGCGAAAAAGTTCATTGACTATTCTCCAAAGAAGACAAAACAGCTTCTCGATCTCTTTAGGGACGAGCTGAGGACTATAACAGGCCTCCTTACTGGACGCTGCCCACTGAGATACCATCTCAGTAAAGTGGGCTAATCGGGAACGGCAACATGCAGAATGTATAAAGAGGGCTATGAAACTGTTGAACATATTCTTTGCAGTTCTTACACTTCGGTAGCGACGAGCTAGAGCCGCACGAAGTGAAAGCGAAAGCCCAATGAGAATCGAGATTCTTAATTTAGTAAGGGAACTAGATCTGCAGGGAAATAAATAAGAACGAAAAACCAACTTCGTCCTAGTTCGGAAAGGCTTACAAAGCCAAGCGACCCCCTCCACTGTGATGTAATTTAATGTACTTGGCTATTCATAAATGATACTACTTGACGTTTTTGGGCATTGTCTTTGTGATTTTTCATGAGGCCGTAAAATTTTGAAGGTCCGGAAATCATATTCATAAAAAAATTGATTGGTTTTGTTAGTATTATCGACGAAATTTTTTTAGAGCTGTTCCTAATGTTTTTTTGATATCTATGGTTCCATCTTTGCGTATTTCACTTATGTTTTCATTTTGAAAAAAGTCTGTGATTTTATATATATTGTTTTTTATTTCGTGAACTTATTGGTGGGTTCAAATTAAACACTTAAACGTTACAAAAACTCTAACCAATTTATTCACACGTTAACTGAGCAATTATAACTAATTTATATTACACAATCGATATTGCTCAATTTATTTCTCACACTTTGTCTACTTCTTCGTGCTCTTTATTCAAATTGCGCTCTCTTTTTATAAACAAGGTTCGAGAATCTTCCGCTTCGTTCCAGATCTTCGTTCAAGAGCCTTCTCTGAACAGTAACCTGGTTTATCAGTATTTCGGCGCGCTGGTAGTTTTTGAATTTCCCGGATTCTCTCGAAAGTGCGTGGCAATTTGGCATTCCGCTGGGCGAAGACAGGATCGCCTTCAGGGGCCATTGGATATCGTTACAAAATAATGATTTCAGTAAAATGATTATGACGTTTGATTGTTTCTCGTTAATATTAAAACGTTGCTTTGAATTTTTTGTTTTGAATTTGTTATGGTACCTATGATTTTCGATTTGTTTTTTAGTGATTTTTGTTGGGATATCGGTAACTTTGAACGATATTAGACCATAAATTTATTGATCCCAAAGAATTCTGTTCCGAACACACAATTTTGAACTCTATTGATCTTGTACAAAAACGTCATAGTCTTAAAAACACTCAAAATCTTTAAATTCGTTTCATTTGATATAAAGAACAAACATCAGGATCACATCTTAGCCCCATTTTACCCGATATATTCATGGATAGCTTCGAAAGAAGACTGATATTAAATAGGAACTAGGCTAAAATCATAGAGTGTTCTGCTACCGATATATTGATGATATTTGGGTAGGTTTTTAGGGCTCAAACGGGCAAACCGATAAATTTCTGCAATTTCTGAATGAAGTTCGTACCAACATTACGTTTACAGCAGAAATTGAAATCAATAATTCAATAAACTTCTTAGATTTGACAAAATCGCCCAACAATTTCATTTATAACATTTATATTTACAGAAAATAAACCTTCACAGACTCGATGATTCCCATGGTATTCTCCACTTAAATCACAAACTAGCAGCTTATAATTCAATGATCCAGACTTTTCATTCAACTGTCACCTTCATACTTTAAAATTGAAATAAATACTATTAGAAAAATTGCCTTGAATAAGTAAATTCTCCACATTTTTATAGAAAACTATCCAACTTGAAGAAAAACATCAATTAACACAAAAAGGATTGTGTGGTCTTATGAAACCACAGTGAAAGTGAAACTTTTTCACATAGATATGTAACTAAAATTTTTGGAAACATATTCCATTAAAAGTATAAAAATCGCATTATCAAACTTAATTTTATACTGGGAACATTGGAATGATGATAGGTAATAATAAATTTAGACTAAGTCTCCAACTAATATTTTTATTGTACGACATACTTAATACTCAACATTTATTCAGATTATATGCACAATTATATACACATATTGAAAATCTGAAAACAATATTTTATTATCGTTTAGTCATTTTGATCTGTTTTTCAATGATTTTCAATCATTCTATTATCAAATTATCAGTTGTCCTATTTTTAGAACGACTGTCAAAATTTTTTTACAAATTTTTCTTTGAATTGAACAAGATACACGAAGAAATAATATATGGGCGATGTTAACCCAAATTACGGGGTCCATAATGATTCTAAGACATCTATAGATCATAATCGGCATCACTTAGAAGACCGAACCTGGCCATCGGGGTTCTCTTGGTCAAACAGAGAGGAAATTGTTTTGTTGAGTTTGAATATTGAAGGGTTTTTTGCGATTATATTTCAAAATTGGCAAGCAAGAACAAGGAAGTGATTATGTTTCAGTAGGCTCATATTGCGACAGAAGAACATCTCCGCGAAAGAGAAAATATCGCAGGTTATGTACTTTTTCATTATCTCCTTAGTTCTTTTTATGGCCTTGCTTGCTATGAAAAATCTTTTCTTAGATTTGTTTAGACATATAAGCGTTATGATTGTTGAAATATTTTTATGCTGGTTTTCTTTTTCCATTGTTACAGATTCCTGTCCCTAACCCCCTTCCTTTCACCCTTGTCTTCATTTGGAAATCATGGAGTGCAAGAGACAATGGAGCAGCTAAGCAGAAAAATCTTTGGTACTCTTTATATACACACGACACTAACACAACGTAAACAGACAAGCTATTTCTAGTGCAATAGCGACAGGGAAACGAGTTTTTTCACTCGTTTATTTTTCTGACACACACCAAAATTATAGATATAAGCATTTAATCTAACCTACTCCGAAGCCGACCGTCACGCGACATGCATCACACAGACGAAAAAGTTTGAGACGATGTAATAAAAGTTTCACTCTTAATATTATATTCCATTAAAGATTTTTCCTTGAAAAAATACTCTGGTTTCAACTACGCTGGTCCTCTCTCCAGTAACTCAAGCAAGTATCTATCTGAATTGAAAATAACCACTTGAGAAAGAGTCAAGTGGTCTGAACTTGAGCAAATTATTATTCGATGCTTAACAAAAAACAGATTCAAATATCATTCATCCTCTGATGATAAATCTCCAATATGTGTACATATAGAAACCACAAAACATTTAATATCATTAAATATTATCAAAATTCTTCATAACTGCAATAAAGGAAAGAAAACGAATCATTTGGAACGTTTGGAAATCAAAAAGCCTTACAAAAACCTAAAAAAATCAACCTTAATAGCCAGCTAGGCATTAACACCTCTCTATAACTCAATATTAAATTTGGCTAGTATCTATATAAAAAGTTCATTTCCTGTAGTTCTGACGCTTGAAACCGGTCGTGTTTGTAGAAAAATTGTAGAAGGTATGACTAAGTATAATGTTTTACTTCATCTTTGTTTTCCATCAACGGCTTACATCCATGATAATGACTACTAGATGCAAATATTTTGATTAAGGAAGAGCCATAATTAAAAACTACTTATAGTGTAGTATATTCTGTTTACCGGAGTTTCGAGACTCACCTGTTGTTCGTTGATATACCAGTGAAGTATCGACGCCGGATAACTCCTTCCCGAAGTACAATTCAGATTTATCTCGTCCCCAATTTGATATTGTATTTCCACCCCTGTTATTACTGGATCCTCTTGTGGAAGAGCTAAAACAAAATAATTTCCGTTATTTCTTTCAGTGAACTGATAGAAAAATGAATGCTTCAAAGAAGTTATTCCACAATCACTAACAGAATAAAAATATCATGATAAATAACACAAGTCTACAACAAAATGCTGTCGGAATGTTGTCAACTGATATCTATATCTTTAGGAATTCGGAAAACTAAGAAAATACTCAAATTATTTCAGAACGTCAGATTATTTTGCAAAACGCGAATCTTTGTTATAAAAAAGAGGTTTTTGGAGCTAACTAAAAATCTTATAGTTTATAGGTACGAAGTTGTTTTGATTATTGTTTTTAAATATATACACACCATTACTACCATTACTACACTGAATAAAGAAAGCCTTGGGTGATCTGAAACAACAACACGATATTTTGAACTTTCTAAAAGGAGTATACTTCCCGTATTTTGGCTCAAAACATAGAGATCAAGATTAAATTTGAGCACTTCCGAAAGTCCGCAAACGATTGGTTTAATGAAAAGAAAAATGCTTTTCGATATCTTTTTATGGTGTGAACAGAAGAACCATAGTGATGAATGCTACTTTGGTTCATGTAATGTGAAAGACTTTAATTCGAAACGGAAGTAGCAAATTTCATATGCTATTTGCAGTCTGCTGTTTGTCTCATCTGCCCTGAAACCTAAAAATCAGTGCCCAATACCCTAGGTACCTTGGAAGATATTCCATGTTCTCATGAAGATTGTACCGTACCAGAACCCGATGTCAAATTAAATTTCCATTTGTAGATGACAGCAGCTCAAAATGTTCTCCTCAGGGCGAGCAGAATTATTTGGTAAGACTTGAATCTTCTCAAAACCACCACTGAGTAGCTTGGATAAAGGTTTAAAACAGGAACTTACTTCTTCCTGGTTTAGATATCGTGAGAAGCCGTTTATTTTCTAGTTTGTCCAAGAGGAGGCATTGGTTTATTCTTAAAATATAGAAGATTTGATGGATACATTTGAGATCTCATTCGAGCCAGTAGAGTGACGCATTATCATGGATTCTTGAAGAAGAAGGTTAATCACTTCACTATGGCGGCTTCTATGATTCCCTTTCTGTTGGTCATTCCGTACACATCAAGGAAACCTACAAATACTTGCAAATGGTTCTCAGCAAATTGAAATATAGGGAGCACAGTTGGCAAGTGTGCAATGATTTAAAATCCTGGAGCATATTGCTTGGACAACACTCTGGGTTTACAGAATTCCCTTGATTTTCTTGTCTGTGAGATGGTTAATACCGAGTAAAGCACTGGACCGACGAAAGTGTAGCCCTTCGCTTGAAGCTTGAAGTTGGCGAAAAAAATTTCCTGCATGAAACTTTGGTGCCTCGTAATGAAGCTCTTCTATTCCTGCTTCACATAAAGTTAGGGCCAATGAAGATATTTGTAGTCACTTCTAGGGGATGGATACTGCTTCCAATATGTAATAATAAAGTTTCCAGGACTCTAGGAGGCATAGTGGGAGGAAGGCGTTTTTATTGAACCATATATACGGCTTATGGCTGCTCCACAATGCCTCAAAGAGTTGGAATGCTTTCAGAGAGACTACTAGGAAATTTTCAGGCAATAGTAAATACTCCAACTACAAACAAGTTGTGAAAATAATTTTCAAAGCAATTCAAGTTTTAGGTAACTTATTGAGTTTAGGTTTTTCTTCATTTTCACCTCGACTACTTTCCAGAAAATTTAGAAAACGTGAGTGAAGAGCAAGGTGAAGTATTCCAAGAAGGGATTAAGGATAAGATATCAGGAAAGATGGAGCGTCTCAGTGAAACGTATCACGACGAGTCTCACTGGTAAAAAGAAATATGTTTAGTGTTAATCTACTTTAGATGAAAAAATCAGTTATGTATTTATGAATTAGAAACGAGAAATAGTCTATAATCCAAGATGATAACTTATTCAACATAGGCACCATATTTGTCAGAAAAATTTTCGTTTCATGATAGAATGAAGGTCATTTTCGGATACAGCAGATAAAAAATCATTAGAATCATGCGATAAGGAAGCTGAAAATCTTTTTTTTGGTGACTTGTCTGAATTTTTTCTCAAATAGAGCAAATCAACTTTCATTCAATGCATGAATGATCAATATGAATCTCAAACTTCGTGTAGAGCCGGTGTAGAGAGAGAACTGAAATTGATACATAGTACTCAGATTAGCAATCTCCAGCAACTATGAAACATGAAACCCATATATGTACCCTACGTTAATATGTCATCTATGGATACACCAAGTTAATTCACAGCTATGCCATCAGAGTATTTGAGGCTGCAAAAATTGTCTGATATTATATATTTTCTCTATTAAACTTGTCAGAATGATGTGTTGTCCGTGAAGAACATGTTGCCAACTTATGCCACGAAAGGTGATGAGTTGTTGACGTACACTATATAGTAGCGGCCCCAGAACAGAGCCTTGGGTGTGCCTTTTTCTATGGATATAAATACAGACGTTCTGCCTTCGATGTAGGTACAACATACCAATCGTCCAAGTACCAGGTGAGGAGTTTGGAAGATTTTCCCCTTCTACGACAGCGATCGGACTCATGCAAAAGTATCTCAAAGTCAACATCCTTAGTCGAATTGACTTCAACAATACCTGAGTCTCAATCTAAATGATGAATACATTGCTGGGTGTACAGACAGAATGGGGAAGATAGAAATATCAACGAAAGCCTTATTACTGATCCAGGTGGAAAAAAATGAGTTAAAATAATTAAACAGGAGTTGAAATTAAAAAAGGAACACTAGTTGCTATATGTAATGAAATTTCGTTCATTTATTCACAGTATCATAAAGTAGGTTACGAATGTATACGAACATTTGTTACAATGAAAATTTGAGAAAGTGATATACTGATTTCAATAAATTACCTTCATTTCAAGTTAATATGATCTATGTTTCTCATTACATTTTCCATAGAAAAATGTTACACTAAAACTTTACGTGAAAGCTCACAAATTTTTATATCCTTTCAGCATAATTTACATAATCAAATGTAAACGACTCGAACAGGGAAAGATAAAATAAATCCGTGGTTTTTAGGTGCACGAAAATATATTATTCAAATGTGAGGTACATGTATTTTGTCCAATTGGTTATTTGCATTTTAAATAAAAGGATATAGCAGAAAACGGGCGATACAATCATGAAGAGAAGTTTACTTCCCTATTATACTTTTATTGTTATGGTTGGCAATAAAAAATGAAATTATAGGGCTTGACCACGCTGACGTATAGGAACCATAAAAAATTCAGACGTACATAGTTGAAACAAAACGGATATAAATCTGAAGGATTATGGAATGGTCTTTATTGTATAAGTTTTTCCGGTAATATAACTTGTTGGGCCATTTAAGATGTGTTGTGCGTTTTCTTTTCTAGATGGGGAACGTTTTCTTGTTTTGTATACATTAGAACAATTAGGATTAGGGAATGGCCTTGATATCATCCAGAAATTCTAGAAAACCAATTGAAAAAAATAAAATGACAACAATACATGCCACTAGAAAAATAATTCAAACAAATTTTTGCTTGTTTTTTCAACAAAAATTGTCAAAGGCTTTTGTTCTAAATAATATATTCGGTGTTCCTAAATATCATGTACTAAACGAATTGGTGACTTTGGGCTTAATCTTAAAATTATATTTTATACTGTGTAATTTACCAGTGGCGTGGTACGCTGTAGCTCGTACATTCTTGAAGATTTCATTTTTGTGCGAACGGTATTGTATTAAGAAAGTAAGAATATACTTCAGCAATTTATTTTGCAGTAAACAGGGTGTCCCAATTTTCTATAAAAAAAATCTTGGGAAGTTTTCTCAGATTGAAAGACCACTTTTTTGTTCAAGAATCAAGAGCTTCATAAACTCTGCTATAATGTATTTAAGTGATAAGTTTTTTGGTGAGTAGTTTCGTCACAATTTTTTTTCCGTGAAAATTCATGACAACAGGCTCTCACATCATCGCATGGTCCTTCGGCCAGAGAGGATGAATACTTTTTTCCATTCGTTTTCTTATTGCCCAAGGATAGCTTCATTGATGAATTGAAATAGATTATCCTCATTTTAAACATGAGTGACTCAAAAAAATTATTGAGTATTCTAATTTTAAAAATATTATATCTTGATTTTTTCGAATGAAATGGAACACCCTATTTTTGCATCTTTATCTTCGATCATTTTCGAAATATTCGATTATTTGTAGGAATTTTTGAAGAAAATTCTACAAACCGTGTCAAACTCATCAATATGCATCATTATTCGCATAGAAGTTGTTTTATTTCTGTAATGATTCAAGGAGTAATAAATGAAACCTAAACAAGATAATTCTTTTGAAAAATGATTAAATCAAGATGATCAAAACGTAAATCGAGGTATGTGTTGACATTCTTTTGTAATTGTGCCTTCTGTCGGACATATCATATTCTGCATTTTACATGGTGAACTCATCAGTGTTTCGTTAATAAACATTGTTAAAGTGGGGTTTGAACCCAATTTTCTCAATTGACTGCCTTGAACTTCTCCAAAAAAAAAATGTTTGATATGATTCTTATTCTGGGTGAGTGTAATAGAAATTCTCTGTTGGCAAGTAGAGTTTATGCACAAACGTTTCCTTATAAGAGGCATCCTGATGCAAGATGCTTTGAAAAACTTCTAATTAGATTTATGGAAACGGGTAATTTCGCTTACAAAAAACATTGAAATCCAAAAACTGTTACAGCTGAAGATATACAGTTATCAGTTTTGTTCAAAGTGATAGATGACTCATATAAAAGCCAGAGAGAGATTTCTCAGTTAATAGATATAAATCAAACTTCCGTCCAGAGAATCTTGAAAGTGAATAAATTTCATGCATATCATGTACAGCTGCACCAGGAACTGAACAATGAAGACTATGAAAATCGAATAAATTTTTACAATTGGGCAAATGACAAAGTAGCGAAAAATCCAAATATGTTTAGCAGAGTTCTTTTCTCGGACGAGGCAACTTTCCACAAGAATGGGCTCGTTAACAGGCACAATTTTCATTATTACGGAAAATCCACCCCTCATGAGACGAATAGATCACCAGCATCGTTGGTCCTTGCATACGGGCCGCTATGGTAGATGGATATCTAATTGGGCCGCAACTTTTCGACGGGCACCTCAATAGTGAAACGTATTAAGATTTTCTGCAAAATCATCTACCAATATTACTTGCCGATGAACCAAAGCATATAAAACAAGATATGTGGTTTCAGCAGGATGGAGCACCGACACATTACTGACATCAGGTTAGAGAGCATTTGAATCATGTATTTCCAAACATATGGATAGGACGTGGTGGTCCTGTTAGATGGACAGCTAGGTCTCTTGACCTCAGAAGTCTAGATTTCTTTATGTGGGGTTATATTGAAGGCATCGTTCACCAGTTTCCTTTTACAACACAGTTAGATATGGGACAGAGAATAGTCGACGCCTTTCAGTGAGTTAATCCGCAAGTGTTGTCGAGAGTTCAACGGTCTTTCCTCAAAAGGATTGAGTTGTGTCTACAAATAAACGGGCAACATTTCGAAAACTTATTGAAATAGTTCATCACCTTGCAGACAATCTCACCAAAAACCAATCTATCACGTGTCTCATACATGACTTACTTAAAATATCTTCATTTCTCTGATCAAGTATAATGATATGTAATAATAAACTCTTCTTTCGCAACCTGTGATTTTATTATTTTTTTTATTTCGGAAATGGTCGAAGATGAAGATGAGGTTACTTCTGCAAGAATATGGCACAATAATTTATGCGTTGACATGAATAATATAATACAGGATGTTCCATTTGAGAGAATCAAGATATGATATTTTTAAAATTACAATATTCAATAATTTCTTTGAGTCACTCCTGTATAAAATGAGGATAATCTATTTTAATTCATCAATGAAGCTATCCCTGGGCAATAAGAAAACGAATAGGAAAAAGTATTCATCCTCTCTGGCCGAAGGAGCATGCGGTGATGTGAGAGCCTATTTTCATGAATTTTTAAGGAAAAAAATATTGTGACGAAACTATTCACCAAAATAACTTATTTCTCAAAGACATCATTGCAGAATTTAGGACGCTCTTGAATCTTCAAAGAAAAAGTGGTCCTCCAATCTAAAAAACCTCCCAAGATTTTTTTATAGAAAATTGGTACACCCTGTTTACTTTAAAATAAATTGCTGAAGTAGATTCTCACTTTCTAGGTACAATACCGTTCGAACAAAGATGAAATCTTCAAGAGTGTACGAGCTACATAGTACCGCGCCACTGGTGAATCACCCAGTATAAGTTTTCATTGATTTTAAATCACGAACGCTTCGTTACGCATCTACAGGGTGTTAAAATTCGTTATGTCTTCAGTTATTTCTACATCTCCTGCAATGTTTTACTGGTAAGTTTTAAATAACAAAATCGTTTGACCATCATTAAGGCGTTATGTTCAGTCAGTAGCTTTTTTTTCCACGACTTCGGGTGTGTAGATATTGAGGTGAGTAATTTCTTAGTTTTTTGAAACTGATTTATTTTACTTCGGAAGCCAAATCGGTGAAAGTGAAGTAAATGAAAAAGTTATTGATAAATGGGTATTAATTTAGGGTGTATTAGGCTTTTGGAGGACCCCTTTTTATACAACATTAACTGTAATTCCGTGCGGTGGAAGAACGTTATGATTGTTGTCTTTCTTGTCTTTCCTCGTGATATAATAACACTGAATTTCCTCATCCATCTTTCAACAAAAACTGTCCGACTTAATTTATTCTGTGAAAACGATATGTCTTGGAATTTAACGCTCTAAAGCTTCGATATTACAGAATCGTATGAAATTCGGTAGAAAGCAAGTTTGCGAAAATCGACGGCTGGGTAGAAATTTCCTTCTACCGCGTAAATTGGCGGTATCCGTCCGATAACTAGAAGACAAAGCCCCTCGGACCAATCGTTTCTGCCCGCTTCGAAGAGAGACTGAAACGTGATCTCGATAATCCCCGATTCGGGTAGACATATATTTCACTATGAACTGTTTCTTATTCGGCTTATCGAATAATTGTACGTGAAATTGTTTAGGGATTGGCCACAAGAAAATTTACAGGCTTTTCCAATGAGGCAGACATCTCTTTTTATGAAATTTCCGATATACGAGGGATGTCGATTATGTTTTGCATGCTGGGATATTAAGAACATTATTCTCTGTCCTACAAAGCAAAACCAAATAACTCTAGATTTCCAACTTTTCAGCAGGGTTATTTTTATGAGGCTTACTCAAAAAGTGTTCTAGCTAGAAGCTTCGAACTTGAACATTTACTACTTCTCAATTCTAGAAATTCACTGAGGGTGCTAAACTCAAAATTCTTCGCGCCAAATTCGAAATGGACGCTCACTTTCAGTTACTTAATTTTAGATTATCACATCTGCACGAAGCTTTTACAAAACATAAAACAAGTAGGTCGAAATATTCAAGAAAAAATTCAAAAAAGTCAATTTACATTTGAATATTATATTGCAGAAACACGTAACAAAGAATTAATTTTTCAGTTATCAAACAGAACACGAAAGTAACAAATATTGAACATCAAATGAACTTTCGAATAAATACAAAAATAGGTGAAAAGATTATAAAAACTTTGTATTGGATCGCCCCCTCAATTTGAGTTTCTTCTCCACAGTAGGCCAAGTCGTCCTTGTCAGATACTGGCAGGAGAGATTTCCAGAACAACTGTTTCTTAGCGGGAATATTTGTTTGTTTTTCCTTTAACGTGCTCTATTTCTGCCTTTCGGCTAATGACTTGCCGGGGAATTCTGTCACCTCAATAACTCGGGAATTTTGCCGAACCCCTCTCGTGAAGGGATCTTTAATGTCCAACACATCTCTGTTAGACAGGACCGACAGCTTTACATCTCCTCCGAAAGATGAACACTCAAACGATTTCCAGAATCCGAAAAATCGCACCGACTTTGTGGGGATTGAACCCAGGTAACTCTGCGTAGGAGACGAGCATCATATCCCATACGCCACCGAGACGGCTATTTGGAGTTAGTTAATTTAAAATTTTTTCTTTTTTTTCCTTGTTCAGACCCCAGCATGATAATTTGTTAACTGGCAACTGAAGTTTGAATTTTGGTTCCAAAAAATTTGACTGCTTACTGCTCCTTTTTTACGGGTTTGGCAACCGTTTTCGAAACGAAGAAATTCTTCCAAATGGAGAATGAGTGGTTCATTGTACTTACTACTTCAACTGATTAAATTGACTAAATCATCGAAACCTAATATTTTCTTTGACTTATGCTACTTTTTCCGATCAGCCCATGTACTGAGTCAGTCTTCATAAATGAATGACGAGCTTCAAAAAACTTGAAAGTAATAGTCTCTGGTCCCCATTCTTCATTAACTAGAATACAACATGCGGTACAGAGTGTCCAGTTTCTATTTTGTGCGGCAAAATTGTTTGCCCAAAGTACAATATTCTTTACAATTTCCACATAATAGCCTCATGCCATAGTACACACACATTCTGTCCATGATTCCTCAAGCTCGCAAATGTTTCATTGAAACATATTAGACAACTTAGTCTAATTCTTAGTCACCATTTCCGGAATTATTAATATCTTCTGCATATCAACTGTGAGAATTTTTTTATCTTTTTTCTATTCTTCGTAACAATCTACTCTGTTTGCTTTTCTTGTTTCAGTATACCTTCTCTCGTGTCTTTCATAGATTCGACAAATACAGTGAACATGATGGACATTCATCTCGTGATGGTTTAGTGAAGCCAATATTTTCCCTTTCTGTATGTTTCATATGAAACTTTCTTTATAAGAGTTTCCTCATTCAAATCTTCCCACATCTTATACACCGAGATGTCGCTTGTAAGATTCCGTCTGTTAGGAGCATGTTTCATGTCATAATGTGAAACTATTGGATGATAACTCTCAATATTAGCTTTGATGTTTCTATAATTTTCTTCTCTTTTATCTGTAACACACTGAACTACGGATTTTCCAGAAACTCTGTTACCATAGCATCAGATGAATGTCCAATTGTGTGCAAAAACATTGTTTTGCATACGGTTTGTGTTTTTGTGTTTTATTTGTTTTTAAGTCTTTCCCTTCTACATTAATTTTTTCATTCGAGTCGCTAGATTTCTCTGCGATATCTCCATTTGAATTTGTGATTTCTTCAGTTTTCTCTCTATTTCTGTCTATTCCCACTTGATCTAAAACTTCATTATGCTTTGTGTCTTCCTGCTCCTCGGTGTCTTTCAGCAACATCATTCTGTTCTGCTGTGGTTGGTTTTAAATGTAAAGTATAAATTACAGAGCACTCCTTGTGGCCAACGGCGTCTCTTTTATAGATCTTGACAAGCATTTTCTTGAGGTATTTTCCAATAAAGAGTCCTTTCTCTCCCAAGTTGAGTGAGTTGAAGTAACTAAAAATAATTCTTCCTTGTTCTTGTAAGATATTTCGGGAGCAGTTTTTTCTACAACTGTCTGGACATGGTTGAAGTAAAATCTTTGTTTTAGTTCGATTCTTCTTTTGTGTATCCCGAGGAAACTCTATCTCTGTTAGTGTGTTAGGTTGTACATTTTCTGTTTCTACTTGATCTTCTCCACCTCTGATTTCTATTTCTGGTAAAGATTCAGGTACATATTTTGCTAGTAAATGGTCTTCTTCAACTTTGATCTCCATTATCTTCTCTGAAATATTTGGTTCAGTTTGGTCAGTACTAATTCTTATTAAATTATTCATGTCAGTATTTTCTAGTGAATCATGGCATTCCAAACTTTTTTCCAGCGTATGTTGTGTTTCATTTTTTATTCTTTTTAGAAATGAGCTGTGATAAAATTCTGTTGGTTTCAACCAGATATCAACATCATTTAAATACAAACGGCTTTTTTTGCGGCTTTCCGTATTTGTTTCAAGAGGAACTGTTAATAAATCAACAAGTTTTCTCTCCAGTCTTCCGTTTGATCACTATAATTTTGGTCCGCATCCGAATCATTCATAGGCGAAACAGATGATAGACCAGATGAATTTCGACCTGTCGCCGTTTCAAGTGCCATTTTGAAAGGACGCTCGCTCCGCGAAATCATTATTGCAGCACTGAAAAACAGCTTGATTACATCTCCTCCGTATCGTAATCGAAAGATATACTGCAGAACCACCACCCTAATATTATTTGAGTACGCGAAATAAGAAATCATGAGATTTTACTTTGCATTCTGATTGGTGTTGGTTATTCAATTCAGAGGGTAATACGTTATACTTTCTTGGAGGATTTGTCTATTCATTGCCAGTAAGTTGACTTACTAAGTTTTTGTTTTGTAGTTATTGAATATCTCACTATCTAACCTACACCAGAGTCATCCTGTTCAAGTAGAGTAAGTAGACATACTAGGTTCTATATTAGGAAATATCAAGATCTTCTGAGAAATATAAAATATTGATATATTTTAACTATGAAATGAAAAAGTAACTTGATTTTTCGATTTATATTTTATAATTTATGATCAAAGAAGCATTGCCTCCTAAAACTCCATAAATTTCGAACAAATTGATATATTTCAAATCTGAAAAAAGCATCTTGCAGACCTTCTTACGAGGAATCGAATGGTGTGAAAATCTCGAAAACCAAGTATGTTGACTTACTTGGTTTTTGTTTTGCAAGGCAGAACTGTCGGTTCCAAAAATTAATTTATACGATTTGCTTTTATAAATCCAAAATTTCAGTTCTATGTGCGTACACTAAAAACAGTCGTCACTCAAGAAAATTGGGTTTCTGTGCGTAAGATTATTCAGGAAGATCGGCAAGCAATATAGCGAGAGAATTCAACACAAAAATTCTTTGAAGAAATAAGTTGCTTGTTGAAAACCGCATCTGTTGACCAAAGAACAGAAAGTTGTTGTGAATTGATGTCAAACCACTCAAATTTATTACTACTTGTATAAAAAAAACTTCTGTTTTGGTGTTCAAGAGGAAGAAAATCCGACGTCATCAAAAAGATGGTCACAATGTTTGTTTCAAAAGCAGGTCCTTCATAAGATCGAAGAACAGTCACTTCCAAATGGTACACAACCGTTTGTTTACCGCAAGTATTAAGCACACAGCTCAAAAAACAATTGATTATTTAACGAAAGAAAACATCCTGCGTACTGGTCGGACCGAAATCTCAACGATCTTTCCACTTTTCCCAAAATCGAAAACAGACTGTCTGCAGAAATTTTCAATCTAGCAGCAAAAGATTTTAATAACTGCTTCCAGAAATGGTTTGAACGAAATCAGAAGTGTATTAATCTTCGCGGAGTTTAATACGAAAATTAATGAAATGTTTACATTTTAACTCTAGATGCAGAACTTGAAGGACATCCCTCGTACCACGAATGACACAATTCAATTCGAAAATATCTAAAAATTAGTTATCTTCAAATATAATATTCAATAAAATAAGTGTACATAGTGTCCAATTTACGAAGTTTCATCACGGAAACTATATAAAATACTACAAATAGAGAAAAATGACTCTTCCATTTCCGCTTTCGATTTTCGAGGAAAGTCATTAGGGATTTGGCATATGTCAACATCTCAGTTTCTGTCAGAGCTGAGTATATCCTATTTTGACATAATACGGGACTTTTCTAGTAGAATTCTTGGACATATTCAAAAATGTTCTTAGTTGAAAAGCTTTGATTTACAATATAACATTATGATTTTGAATATCAAAACCATGAATCAATTTGGATTGAATAGGAAGGGTATATTTTCTTTTCCAAGCCATTGAAGCCAAACAAATTCTAATGTTTTATATACTCTTATATGAAAGCTATCTGTTACTCAAATACTGAACCAATAAAATGTTTCGTCTGTTCACATCAAAATATTATTTTTTCCTTTATCGATCACACTGTCAAAAACATGATTTTGTCAAATTTCCTATTCGAATTTCACACCTGGATCATCATTTTATCATCTCTCGATACCATATCATTCAATCAATGTCTGAGCTTGCAATACAATTGATTACCAATTCATGCATTTAATGGATTGAGTAGATTTATGATTAATTAAACATCTAATCATCTGATTTGACATTTATGGTGTGTCAAACATAATTGAAATATTCGGTTGTCACTGATGTAACTGTATATCTGGATCAACTTGATTGAGAAAATAACATTATTAGACATTCTCATCTATCAGATTTTGGTAGTGTTTATGTATTTTCACCTTATAAGTCCTGAAATCACCATGAAATTACTTGATGTGGGAATACAGTGACATTGGAGTATGAATTTTTACTTTCTGAAACATGCTCTGACTTTGTGTTTTCTTTTTGTTTTGAAAACACCTCGTTTCCGTGTCAATTTGAAGTGTGAAATTAATTAGTTAATTAAAATGCCACGAAATTGTGTGAACTTCATCGATAATTTTTGTTGATGAAAAATGTTTTCTTCGCAAGTATTGAGTTTGATGCTGGTTTTTGTGACTGCTTATCTGGATTATTTTGGCATCAGAAACCCTTGTTCAATTACTTGAAGAAAGATATTGAAAATAGGAATCGATCTATGGTTTATGCTATGCGAGAGCCCAAAAACTACGAAATATGTGAATAAAGTAATGAGTCTACGTCTTTTTTTCTATTTTCAATTAAAATATAATTGCAATGGAAAATTGTATCCTTCGAAATGATTTCCTTGATAAAGCACACAGTGGTAGAGATGGTATTTCCAATGATCAATGCATTACTGGAACTCGAATACTGGAATAGCCTTCAGCTGGTCAGTTAAAGCTGTTCGGATGTCCCAAAGTGAGTTCTTTCGAGATGTTTTCAATTCCCAGACACAGAAAAAAGTCACAAAGATTTGAGTATGGTGAATGAGATGGCCTAGGAGCCACAAGAATGTTTTTAGTGACTAGAAATCCCATTATTGAGATCGCAGTGTGACATGGTGCATTATTGTGATAGAACACCCAATGTTTTTGATGTTTGGTCGCACACCAAATAATCTCATTCGATGTCTTTCAAGGACTTCTCGGTGAAGATGTCGTTTAACTGTTTGGTTACGAGGCACAAACTCTGTGTGAACGATTCCGTGGCAATCAGCATGCATTACATCATTGACTTGTTCATTTGTGCTTTTGTGAGTAGTTGGTGCCACTCCATACTCCGGATCTTACTCAAACACCCAAGACACGTCCCAGAAAATGGAAACCATTTTTGATCAATCCCAAAAACTCAAGACTCCTTTCCTATCCGAGGTCCTTTTGGTCTTGGGAAAGGTTTTTCAGAACGATTGAAGAATTGGTCAAAATCTGTTGAATGGTGGTGTGATTCAAAATCAAGTGTTCTGCGATCATTTTGACTGTCAACCGTTGATCTAAACGCACAAGTTCCCTGGCTCTGTTCATTCGTGTTTGCACTCGAAAGCCTTCCGGTTCGTGGTTCATCTCCAATCGACTGTATTCCTTCTGAAAATGTCTAAAACAACTGAAAAACCTAGGCCCTTGCCAATTATTCTCTCTATAGACGAAGTTTTTTGAATGTTTCTGTTGCATTTTTTTCAAGTTTGTAGCAAAACCTGTATGCTCAGAATAGATGACACTCATTTTCAGAACGCACAAGAAACTTAGCGCTACTGTAGTAGGTTGAAACTCACACTAGAGGCGTATCACGATTGCACCTGACACTGCTCGAAGCCTCCCATCTCACGCGTTGCCGAATCAGGAGCGCGTTGCCATTCCGAATACTCCATTCAAAAACCTGGTTTGAACTTATGAAGTCTATTTTATCAAGGAATTATCAGAAAAGAAGAGAGAAATAGTTCAATATCTGAATATTCTATCTAATCTACTTCACATTCAAAAAGTTCACATATATAGTCCATCCAACAAGTATGACCTTGAAGAATGAAATGAAGACACCTCCACAAAACTCAGCTTGCACATACGACAACCCTTATTCTGAAGCTATAGATGAATAGTGTTGTCATTCAGCATCTTGATTTGTTAAAGGATAAGGCAGAACTTTTAGAGTCGAAACTACAGCAATAGAATGTCCTGCAATATTTACGAACAGCGTCTGAGGGATCCGCTTTGTTTTTTTGATAAAAAAGACCTATCTTGTTAAATGCAGCAACTAAGCTTGGAAGCTATACCACTTCAGAATAATAACCATATTCTTTCTATTATTGCTGACCATGCAGTCAGTAAGAAGGTGACCTAATCAAATATCATGAGCACGAAAAGAGAATCTCTGGCCATTTAGAGGTCTCTTTTCGACCCTCAGGAGTACATCTGGAGGTACACTAGTGGTATGTATGAAAGGCACACTATACATAAACACCTCAAAAAAGTCTAGGAAAACTTACCAATATCTTTAAAATATGAATTTGATGATTCGAATTTATAGAAATCTTTCGGTTTTTGTTGGGATGTATTGTATATAATGTATTATCAAGAGAACAAAATAATATTTGACTTCTCCAAAGCACCTATTATAAACAAAAATTTGAAATTTTGAAAATGACGAAATTTGGTAAAACACAATAAAAAATCCTGAACTAATATTTTCGAAACGATATGGAAGCACTTATATTTTTTGAGACTTTGGCATCGTCGTGGCATGCTCAATATTAAATTGTCTATTACATTCTGACCTAAGTCAGTCTATCCCTGAACTGCTAATCGAAGCTCCTGTTCATGATGGAAGACTTTTCGACGCAAGAGATTTCTTTTTAGGGTGTCCCACACATGCTCGATGGGATTCAGATCTGGCGAGCAAGATGGCCACGGTAGAAGATCGATATCATTCTCTTCAAGAACATTCAAGACAACTCTTGCCCGATGAGGAGGGGCATTATGTTGTTGGAAGAGTGGATTTTAACCCATTGTTCGGAGATACCATACCACTACAGGTAAAACTATCTTATTTGCGTAAGAATTTCCTGTGAGGTTGTTCTGTATGAAAACGAGGTCAGTTCATCCACCAATGTGTATATCTCCCCGAAACATCCTAACTCCCTGTATATACTTTTCGAGCATGCTGGAGACGGTTTTGCTTTCCAGGTTCCCTCAGTATTCGAATTCTTCCCGAATCGGAATAATAACTTCATCTAGATTCATCACGGGAGAGAACTGTGGCCCACCTCTATTGATCCCAATTTACGTGTTCTTGGCACCAAGATAAACAAGCAGCGCGATTTCCATGGGTCAGTTGTGGAACTCTTGAAGGACGTCTGGAGTGGAGTTGACCTTCGTGCAGTCGATTTTTCATAGTTTGGTCGGAAATTTGTACATTATGAACTCGTGATAGCTCTTGAGCTAATTGAGTAGGATCTCTTCTGGCTTGTGAAACCAAAAATCGGTCTTGGGCGACTGTAGTAATCCTGAAACGACTTGTATGGCGTTCTTCTACGCTACCTGTTTCATTGAAACGCGAACATGAACGATTTATGACACTTGGGCTACTTCCCAGAACCCTGGATACTTCCCGTTGTGAGCTCCCAGCTTGGAGCATGCCAACGGCTCGTAACATCTCTTCTCTAATCAACTGTCGTCTTTCCATGGTCGAATCACAAAACTTGAATCTTTTATTTGTGCTTACAACAGAAACAAAGTACCAACTAATTGATTTCAAACACTGAATACATGAGATGATTATAAAGCAGCGTCGCATCTGCTGCAATTTTAGTTTTTTATAAAAAAAAACTGAAATCTGTTGCGGCACTCTACATAATTTGGTGAAAAATTGATGCAAGTATTCATTTCTTTGAAAAATTCATCCATATTGGTCGTTTTGGATACGATATATGGATATTCAGAAGTGTTCCCTAGACTTTTTTGAGGTGTTTAGATAATCACATTTGATTCAAGCAGACTGGACAGCAGGTATTCAAAACCGAGATGAAAAAAATGTTTTTGCCGATACTTTCGTGGTTCTAGAAGAAGGTGAAATCTTTCAATATTAAGGACTCAAATTTCCTTCATTTAGTGATGCCGAAGGAAGTGGTTTTCGCTGGGCTACAAATTAGTCACTGTTTGGATAATGAGTTTGATTGAGTTCCAGAGGAATAGCAAAAGGATATTTGATCCCTTCAAAGTGATGGATAAGTTAGTTGGGGAACAAAATGGAGGATAGTTTAGTTCACTTGCTGATAATATTTCTACAATAATAACTTCAACTTGAAAGAAGAATTCACCAAAGAGTCTCTCAAGCATCATAATATGTCTATTCCTCATATACTTCTAATGTTCTTGAGCGTGGTCAACCTGTTTGTAAATTAAACTAATTTCCTTCGAAAATTGCGAGAGAAAATGAAAGAAGATATTTTTCTCCATTTGCAGTATTCCACAAAGCAGCCTTCAAAAAACATCGAAAATGACACCCTGTACAATGATAGTATGGAAAAGTGTAGCATGATATTTCAAATAACAAAATTTAGATTTGTTTCCGGTTTCAATGGAAGGAATATTACTGAAAATGATTTGTTTTCCGTACAGTTCAATTTTTCCATAATCGGCGGTCACGGTATAACCGCCAGTTTAAACAAAACTTACATGAAGAATTCAACAGATGCCCAATTTTCAACATCATTCCTCCATGAGACCTTCAAATTATAATCGAATATCGATTCAAGTCGAACAGTAACCGAGAGAAGTTCAGATACAATAATATGTTGCAAGGTGCATTCACACAGAAACCGGAACTGCAGCTATACTTCCGTCTTATCAGATCCCATTTTTGTCAGGATTCCAATGCGGATTCCCGAATTGGTATGGATTTATCTTATGTATAGAAACTTATTTATTATGATCCCATCGCAATCGGGAAACGAAGTGATTTATGTGAAATCTACTTGAACTGTCACTTGGAATTGAGATTTTCCGACCTTTCGGATTCTGACAGAAAGTCGATGAGTTAGTGAGATTGACTTTGCGGAATGTGTAGCGGACTTCGTTTCTCGAAAATCGAGGAGCGAGAAATGGATTAAATATTCCATTTCTTTGTATCGCTCTATCAATTCTTGGCCTTGTGTTCTTATATATATAGAATACCACATTTCCGGCAATAATTTTTCATTGCATTTTCACTCAATAATAATCATAATACAAGCCTAGATTTGTGCAGCTTCTGGAGTCATCCTCACAAAATGGTTGCTGGACATAAAAGAATTTGTATTTGAAGTTTCTGATGATGCAGAACAGGTTGTCATTACTTTCCTTGATTTGAACCGAGACATATCGGACTCGACGGTCCAGCATAAAGTGCGGGGTTCCACAAGGCTCTATCCTAGGGTCAATTTTATTTATAATATACATTGGCGACCTAATGTACAATTCACAGTTATACAACAATATAAACATTTGTGAGGTAATAGGTTTTACCATCGAGAGGAACATTGTCCTGTGCCAAACACTATTAGCATCCATATTTTCAATAAGGAGAATTAAGCATTCTCTGGGCGTGCGAGGAGCGCTCCTACCTGTTATGCAAATTTTCATGGTATGATGACATACGGTTGGCATGGGATCCTCTTGGCTGCTAGAGGTGTTCTTCAAACAAAAAAAGCAGTGTGAATTTTGGCGAGACTTCTCCATACCACAGCCTGCAGAGAACTATTCAGAAGGTTCAGTATACTTTCTAGACTGTTTGGCCTATTTTCATTAGAACACGCTTAAACATTCCAAATACTCAAACCGTCATGGACTTGACATCAGAGCTAGAGAAAACTATGTGGTTCTAAATCACCGACGCAATTCTCTCACAAATTCTCTTATTTGACAGCAAAAGTTTTCAATAAATTACCGCCAAATTTGAGTGAGTTGAAAAGCGATCATTTTAAAGTGACTCTCAAGAATATGTGACTGAAAACCAGTCTGGAGGAGTTCTTTTCGTTGTAAATTTGAAAATTGAAGTTTCAGCATATTGTGAGGTCACACGAACATCAATCTGTGATTGTTTTGTTTTGTTTTGTTTTCAAATAGTTTGTTCTAATTTTGACATCGATTTTAAGTTATACATGGTATGCGCGCTAAAGGGGCCATTGTAGGCATCTGGTAAACGGATTTATTGATTAATTTCAAATTTTAGAAATATGGTGAATAGAAACTGATCTATAATTTGCAATTGTGTTTACAGCAATTTCACTTCCGGTTTTACCGGACATCTACTACAACTTCGCTTCTCAAATGGTATGGTGTACTTCTTAATTTCTTTTCATTGGAAGGTATCTTTTGTTATGATTCGTCCTTTCTAAAATTAACCACCATTGAGTTATGATATTCTTCAAAATTTTCGAATTAAAGTATCATTTTCTTTGCGAAAAAAGTTTGACTCTGATTTGGGTAAGATGATAGCTTTTTTTGGAGTTGAACGAGAAAAGTGATATTTTTGAGGCCACTTACTTTCCGATGCAATTTGATATAGACGCTACTCAAGAAACTCAACACAAGTAAATTGTCGTAAAAACTTGTTTCTATATATGAGTACCTATTCGTTTTACCTTATTAGAACCGTTTCATGAATGAATATTGACTGATATTCTTCCCTATACCTGAAATGGCTCATTTTCATTTTATTGGAGATCTTATGAAGACATGAAATTCCTTCTGAAAATCAAATCATTAAGTCTTGGAACACGAAAACAGATAGAGTACCGTCATGCTCAATGAAGAGGTGAACAGACGTACCTGTTGGTACTTGTACACTTAAAATTCTCACTTGTACAGGAAAAGATAACCACACAGAAATTGTATCTTTGGAGAGGGGTGTACACGAACCATCTTGTGTCGTCTTTTATCGAGAGGAATGTCAATAAATATAGATATCTACAGCTTTTACGAAAATTGATTTATTATCGGGATTTTGAGTGACGATTTACATTCTCAGAGGAGAGGATACTTATAAAATAATTTTCGAGATAAGTGGATCGTTACGAAGGGACGAATTGAGTGGCCCGAAAGATCCCAAGATTTAAATTCTCTTGATTCTCTTTACAGAGCCAGTTGAAATCGAAAGCATACACTATGCACCCACAGACTTTGTGCGAGCTGTGGAGGAGAATTGTGATAGAATGCAGAGTATTAACATGTCTTCGAGAACATAAGAAGTGAATATAAGAACCGTTTATACAATTGTGTGGAGGTGGAAGGGGATCATTTTGAACAGTTTCTCTAGTACCCTTTTTCCTCAATTGCGTCACTTTCACTACTCGCAGAAGTTTAACATTTTGTAGACTCGTTTGTTTCTCTGAATGATTTGTGTTACACATTCCTGCTGTTTTTTGCGAAACGGTTTTTCAAAATGAGCAGCATTCAATGTTGAATTTTTTTCATTTATCGACCCGATGTACTGAGCTCGTAAATGGATTGAATTTATAGAACCTTGATACAAAGTGCTGAGCAAAGTCAGAGCATCAAGAGTTCTATCCAATACTACTACTTACTATATTTTTGTAGTTGGAATACCCTGTATCGAAAACACATTTAGACCCATGATTATTTTGGAAGTATGACATGGTGGGGTAGGAAGTTGATCTAATAATATAGCTCGAATCACACAACCAATAAACTCTACAATTGATTTAAAGGGGGGAGATGGTGGAGGAAGGGGTATTGATCTGACATGCTCAAAGTTGGCTTAAACATGCCCCCTTTGAAACAAAAATTGACCTGTTTCTGCTGACACTTCCTTATTGTGAGTGGGATAAGGGGTCAATATTTCCTTGGTGCCCCCTGTATAAAACAATATGGTGGTGGATAATGGAATCATATAAATATTGAATCAGTCTTATACAGGAGGAAAAATGAAAATGTCTTCAATCGATTATTGTGAAATATGAATATGAATGTCCCAGGCCATTAATTCACTCAAGTGGTTTATTTAATATTGGGCGCAATTCAAAACACGCAAAGCACAAATTAAGAATTGCCAATGATATTCCATAGAGATAAGAACTAATCGATGTTTTTCCACGAATGGCCGCTCTGCAATAAAGTGAGTTATCATAAAGAAACAACAGAGTTATTCGAAATTTTAATCATCAAATCTTATCTGATAAAAACGCGTTTTCTTACGAAATGGAAAGTCAATCTACAAGGACGCTTTCCAAAGTAAGGAAATTAAGGCAGTTAAATGTAAATGCAAATAAAGCTTTGTATAAAACATAATTTACCACTATTATCGCGAGAATATTTCTTCTGGTAATTCAAATTCGTATTTGTATCAATATTTATTTGTAATATACAAATTTTCGATATCTCAACATAGATAGAACAATATTAAAATACAAAACTTAACAATTTGAGATTTCCGAAATGCACGTAGTTCCAACAACGTAATTTTTATTTCACTGGATGGTCGTGCATAGATTCATCTCCCATGATCCTTTCTGGTAGTCTGTTATACGAGGTCCGACAATTAAGTAATGCGACCGATTTTTTTTCTACACCTGTGGTAACACTGCGAACCTAAAATAGCAGATCTCTACTCTATCGATTGAGACCTTGAAAACCCTCGTACGATCATTTCTCCGCCAACTGTTTAGTGTTTTATAACAACGCGCGAGTAGTGCATGCCACGAAAATGGAATAGATGAATTTAGAGCAACGGTGCTCAAGTTTGTTTCGAGCAGTTTAAAAGTGATCCAACTCTTCTGGATCGAGTTATTACTGGTGATGAAAGTTGGTCCTTTCAAAATGACCCCGAAAGTACGACAAAGCCAACAATGGCTGCCCCCTGGAGCGCCAAGGCCAAAGAAGGTGAGAATAAGCAAATCCAAAGTGAAAACCATGTTGATTTGCTTCCTCGACAGCAAAAGGTTGGCCCACGAAGAGTTTCTACTACCTGTAAACCGTGAATCAAGTATGCTACCGTATGTGTGCTCGGAAGGTTACGAAAAAGCGTACGTAGTGCCCCATGTCACACTGCGTTTCAGTATCTCTTAGTTTTGGTGTCTGAAGGCATCGCATCGTTACCACAACCGTCCTATTCACCAGACATGTCATCTTGCAACTTTTTCTTACTCCCCCATATGGAAAAATTTTTCGAAGGTCAACATTTTGACTCCGTTGAAGACATCCAAGAAACTGTGACGAGGTAGTCGGAAGTCCCACGAAAAATGTTCCAGAATTGTTACGAAAACTGGAAAATGCTGTAATAAGTGTATGGGTGCGGGAGGGGATAGCAGCGATGTACCTCAATTTTTAAATATACTCGATTTTTGAATTCTGTCGCATAACTTCATTCTCTGACTTCGTATAGTCTCTGACATGCGTAATTGAGTTCCTGTTCCACCAGTTTCAGTCTCAGATATGGGAGTGCATAGTTTTTCTTTTCTGGATTCTTATTGTCATGAATTTGTTTTTTTTTTGTGTTGAATATGTTTATGTTTGAGTGGACGTATTGAACGCAAGTTAATATGAATAGAACTTGAAGAGTAAGTTCTCTCATCCAAATGACGCAGTGCTTCAATGGTAACTTTCTGTAACATGGTTTTGTTAATTCAGATTTGAAGGTTATCTGGTTGCCTAATGTACTTCTTTTCCCAAACTCACACTACCACGAGGTACCCGTTTTGAATCGATAGAACACATAAAATTGATGTCAGTTCTGTTGCGTCATAGTTGGAATAGTATTTCTCGACCTGGATAGGTCGAACAAAGATCAGCTCATATCTGAGGTGCTATGTTCAGCTACAGAAGCAGTAACATTCTTCAATGAAGATGTTTATTTCCTAAATTTTAAAAACTCAGACAATATTCTCAGAAAGATTGCATGTATGATTTCTGAATCCATTCAGATCGGAGATCTACAACTTCATTTTTCAAGTTTTAATCGCAATCTTACATAGTTTATAAGTTTCTTTGTTTTCGTGCTAAGAAAGTAAAGCATAGCTTATAATTAAAATATCACTTAACTGAATACGTGAAAGTAAACAAGCTAGCTAAATGAGACTGAAATTCGCAATACATCCTGAAATTTCAGTGCTAAACAACATTTCAGTTTGTCTAATAATTTTGATCGCATATTGGTTCAAAATACAGAAATTTCATCCAATGAATTCGTAACCAGGACTGAATAGCGAATCCAATAACACTTTCAATCGTTTCAGAAGGTTGATTATCAGGGCTCCATATTGACAAATATCAAAACACCAGTGGCATGTAATTCGCACGAGTTTGTTATTCGGTTCTGAAAGGTTGTTTTCGCGACATTATCAAGAGCTCCCTTTCATTTTGAACGTGGGAAAGCTAGGCTGCATACGAAAACTTCAAAGCACTTATAGTTTTCCAGGAAGTTCAATTTTCAACGGAAGGTTTGAAGGAATTTTCCATTATGAGGTGAAGCTTTGAAATACGATGTAGGAGTCACGTAGAGGTCTATCCTGTTTTATTGGATACTTGGCACCTAAAGACGTCTTACCGGTGGTTGATGAGAGTAGTTTGGAGGTATTAAGGAACAAGAGGACGGAGATGATTGAATTGATACCAGTTCACTTGCTCACGAGCTTATTTTCTGAATTGAACGAAAAGGATTTTATATTTGTAACAGTAAAAATGGAATCTTTGCTGGAGATTAAGAAAATTAAGCAGGAACTCGAAGAAGAAATAAACTCATGGTAATAACTAACGTGTGGAAGAACAGAGAAAGAAATTTTCTGTTACAACAAAAAAATTTTTTCTCTTTCGATGTGGTAATGAAAGTTTGAAAAAATAGTTTGTTGAGAATTTTTCAGCTTCCACAATTATTGATCGATTTCAATGAAACAAAAATCGAATTGCATCTAGAGTGATATACTAATAGCTCCAAATATTTTCATTGTCCTGACATTCCCAGACATACCAGATGTTGCTTGGACTACTTAAATTGTAACCACATATTTCTATTTTTCTTCGATAACTCGAATTTCGATTATCTTCTGCTCAAAAAGTATCACCGAAACCGCTGTGATGTGACTTTTTGAGTTTGCTATAAAATTTTTTGCCCTTGAAAGTGTTTTGATCATTATTTCAGTTAGGGTGTTACATTGTTTTTTATTTTGGACGATAAAAGACCGGTGAACAGAATTATAACAGAAAACTAAAAATAAAATTATTCGGTCAAAAGTACGAATAAGATCATACCTCGTAGGTTTAGTTTAATCAGACAAACAAATTACTTTGAGTGATATGTTGAGGTGATTTAGTGTACGAGGGATGTGTTTTAAGTTTTGCATAATTGGACATAGAGGACACTATTAATGAACTGCTATGATTTCTTTAAATTAATCCGAAATTCATTAGATATATTGGCCCAAGTATTGATCCTTGGGAAACCCCAGTTTTAACATCTGCTAGGTGGCAAAGTATTGCTCTATTTAACAAAGAGCAATTAGTTTGTCAGGAACGATGTCAACGAATTGATAGTCTTGCCTCTATCTGTAGTAGAGATCCATAAAGGTCCAATATTTCTTCTGAAGTAGACACGCAAAGTCTGATCCAATTATTGTACTAATGCTAAAATAGATTCTTCCTGAAGAAGCTATGCTATTGTTGCTGTTTCAGTACGGCAGTATGTAAAATACCTCAAATAGAATTGAAAGCCCCTCCCCATCTTTATTCCTAATTCTTGAGGAAAATTCAAAGGTGAAAAAGTATGGCAACTATTTCGATTTTGGTTTTGAGTTTTGATTCTGGAAATCTTGATTTTTTAGTATCAGGGCATTATTTTAGGTTAGATTACTCACATTATTTCGTATTGTGGATGAAAAAAAGACTGGAAAGGGAAGAACTCATAACAGAATTATAACAAAAAACTGAAAATAAAATAATTCAGTTATAAGTACGAATAAGATCGTACCTCGTACGTTTTATTAGCTAAACGAAATACGTTTAGTCTTAGGGTGAGGCATTTAGTGTACGAGGGATGTCTTTTAAGTTTTGCATACTGGGACATACAGGACACCAGGAATCATCCATCAGTACTGAAACTGAACCTCTATGGTTTCTCAACATCAATCCAAAAGAGATTTTGGAAATTTCGAAGGATTGTTAGAACTGATCCTTCTTGAGTTTTCTCAATTCTAAACTAAGGTTCATTTCTGGAAAGAAACAAATAAGAGACTCTTTCCACATGTAGTAAAAAAATTGAGAATTGTTTTCTCACGGAGTAGCTTGTATTTCCTCCTCTTGCCCTAATACAAGCTTTGAATTATCCTGACGAGATCTAGATTCCCTTTTGATATTATACATAAATGTTCAATAGGACTTAGGTCTAGAGAGTAAGATGGCCAGTCCAGAATAGTGATTCCCTCTGTTTCAAGATAATGTAACGCGAGGTTGCTGGTATGCGGAAGAGCATTATCTTGCATTCAAGTGAAATTCTTACCGAAGGCGCTTCGTCAGAGTGTCACTTTGTGCTCCAGCACTAGATTTACATAATGTCTAGACGTTACACTCGCAGGAAACCAACTCAAATCTGTTTTGCCTCCCAGCATAACGTCAAAGCAAAACATCACGCTGCCCCCTTGGTATTTCAACAAGAGCAATTATTCAACCCCTCTGCACATCGGAAAATCCAACGTAAGGCATTTTCAATTATTAATATAGGCTTTTTTTAAATTTTGAATTTCACAGTTTCAAATCTCAGTGAAGACTGAGTACAATATCCCGAACATGTGTTGATAATTCAACATTTCTTATGGATCTATCCAATTTTTTTACAACAAAAAGCTTCATTCTTCACAAGTAGTCAAAGATCCGTGGTTAAAAACAATCAATAATGTGAAATACTGAGTAATTCCATATAAATGTGGTTGTATGTACTTTATATATTGCTTTACATTTTGTTTGCTTACATTCCCGAAAACATAGACCGCGGCTTATGTCAAAGGAAAAGTCGAACCAATGCAGCGGTGACATCATTTAAAAACATAGTTTAGGTGTTAAAGTAATAAGTTCTATTTCACTTTTTTATAAGTCCGTTTGACGACGCGTTTACGAAGGATATCGAATCATATTCATCAATAGATATGTATGTACCGATGTACCAATTTGATCCGCGAATGAAGAAATCTTCATCCGCGAATATAGAAATTGGATCACATTTGGGTGAATTTTTACTATTTTCAATGAAATAAATCTATGGTCTTTAGATTTTCTCTATATTAACAAAACTATGACTGGTTTCACCACACTGTGGCGTCATCAGATAGATACAAACTAACGAACAGAGTTATTCATTATATATTAATCTTATTTCCTACTTAATATCACATCAGGTACAGGTACAAGGGGTATGTTGGCAAACCCATCGGAGATGCTAACTTTATGAATTGAAAATATTGAGTGAAGGGGAAGGATTTAGATCTAATTGACTATTAAGTAACCTATCTGAATTCTTTTCCTTGTTAATCTCTAAGATTCCCATAGATTGAGTTTTTGTCTATTATTTTCATTCTGTTTTTGAAATTATCATTAAAGTTATGGTTTTCTTCGAGTAAGTGATTAGAATAATGGGAATCTGATAAATGATAATTAAAACTACGTTTGTGCTCTGATGATCTAACTTGGAAATTCCTGAAAGTTCTACCAATAAATATTTTATTACAATCCCCGCAAGACAGTTTATGAACTCCAGATGTATTACCTTTATCAATTTTAGATTTGCAGTTCCTGATATGTCGGCCTAAAGAATTATCAGTTCGGAATGCTTTATTTAAATTATAATGCGAGTTGAATGATTTTAATTTCAGACAAGGATGACCAATATAAGTTAAGCTGTTGTCTTTGTTTGTGAGTCTATGTACCATACTATTGAAAGCAGCTAATTTATGTGGATAAGGATGTGTAGATGAGCTGAGAATAGTAAAATCTGTATGCGATGGCTTATGAAAAATAGAAGAATCATGTTTGCCGTTAATTTTATTAAAAGTTTAATCCAGAAAGTTAATGGAGTTTTCTGTTTCTATCTCTAACGTGAATTTAATATTATCGTGAATTTTGTTGATGAATGTTTTGAATGACTCTAATTGTCTGTTTGTGCCAGTAAAACAACAAATGATATTGTCGACATATCTAAATCAATAAATGGAGTATCTGAATAATGGATGTTATTGGATAGTTCTTTTCAATATTATCCATGAAATTTCAGCGAGTAGAGGGCTCAGAGGATTACCCATGATTTAACCTTTATTACTATTATATAATACTCCATTGAAGTTAAAACAATTTTGTTCTAAACAAATTTCTGAAAGGTGTAAGATTTCTGATTGAACTACCGGATTGACTTAATTAATTTGAAGAGCGTTGTTGATGAGTTTCACTGTATCACTAAGTGGAACACTAGGGAAGAGATTTACTACATCCTATGACATAAGTTTAGCGTTCGGTGGTAGTATCGTGTGCTGAATTTTAATTATTAGTTTTTTATTGAGAATCAAGGTTCAAAATTTGCGTACTGTTGAATAAGAAAGCGTGAAAGTTTTTCAGATGGAGATTGAAAATATGAAACTACTGGTCCAATGGAATGCCCTGTTTCATGAAGTTTGACGAGGGAGTAAAGTTTTGGTGATTGTGGGTTGTCAATGCAAACTTTATATTTTTGGTTGGTAGGTATTATAGACTTGGCATACTCTGAAGCCATTTTCACTATGGATTGAAATTTATTAGTTGGATCTTAATCAATTTTTTCATAACTACCTGATTCAATGAAATTTTGGGTTTTCAATAAATAATCTGCTTTATTTAAGGATATGACTGTATGACCTTTGTCTGCTTTGGTGAATATGGTATCTTCAGATTCGGACTTAAATTTAATGGACTTAGTTGTTTTTCAAATTTCTTAGGCTGAAAACTATTGAACTCTTTTTGAAGTAGTAACGTTGAAGAGTGTTTTAGGGTTTTTTTATTTGAAACCCTTTTCTAGAAGTGAAACTTCATCTTCGGAAGAACCAACCTCTGAAAGATTACTGAACCATAAAATTGGTGATCGGAAAATTCGGACTTGATTTGAGAAGTTTCAGGTTTATTACTCAATAATTTATTTAATTTTCGCAACTGAATTAGACACTTTTTGTGAATTGATGAATGAACTTTGAATCTTGGTATGGAATCTAAAATGTCTAACTCTACCGAATACAATCTATGAAGCAACTCCGAATGGATTACTTTTAAAAAGATGTTGTAGTTGTCTCGTTGGCTGTATAGAAACTTGATGTCTAACTTCAACCATTTCTTTCAGCCTTGTAGTACTCCATTTAGGGTTGCAGATCTGATATTATGTGTCTTCAGTTTTATTTATTCCGAAAATACGTCGTTCTTCAAACAACTGAATAGGAACTAGATATTTTGTGTGTTGGTCGCACATCTTAGAATTAGCTTGAAATACCAAATGACCAAAAAGCTTGTCTCAGCTTCTTTCAATAATTTGATTGATATATTATATTTTCAGTGAAATAAAACTACGGTTTTTGGGTTCTCGCTATATTAACAAAACTATGAGCTGTTTCACCACCCTGTGGCTTCATCAGATCATTATCTGATTTCCATAAGTTATAGATACACATAAGTACAGGCAGATATTCACTTTTAGAATATTCTATTGTTTGAAAATTACAATTTATTCGATAAACTACAAAATCTATTATTTAAGCATAACGTAGCAATAATTCATTTATATCAGTCATGTTTTTAAAATTTCATAAAATATGTAGTATCACAACATTTGGAACGCGAGTATTCACTGAATGATACAAGACATAAATTAACGACAATCATTAGAATAATAAGTATCATCATCTTACATAGTTGATAAAGTAATATTTATTTACTTTCAGATCATCTATTTAGTCTTTGTACCTTATGTCAATATCATTATATTCATTAGTAGACAAAACTGCCGCATTATCGATATAACATTATATCAATAAACGCAAAAATACAATGAAATATGTAATTGTGAAATTATAGCGTCTCTATGCTGCAATTTATTTTCACTTATCGACTTTAATGGCGGAAAATGGTGACCTCCCTCAATTTATCATTTCAGCGAGCATTGCTGCTTGCATTGGCTTACATGCTCGACTTGTGCTTGCTTTATCGATTCGCTCGGTACTCGAAGCGGCGGAAGATACTTTGGTTATGTGAGAAATCTAAAATCACGATCGTAAATTTTCCAGCTATTTACGGACAGGTTTATGCACGTGCCTATTTTAATACCTACTTACGTATTTGTTGAAAATTAAGGTGTATCTAAAACTAAATCGAAATCCATAAAACACATTGTGTATATTAACAAATGCCTTGTATTTAGGTAACGATTCAAGCGCAACTTGAAAATCAAGCAGACTGACTCGGATCGACTTGAAATCAAGTCAAGTTTTGTTGTTAGAACTCAAGTCAAGTCAAGCGCTTTTTTTCACAAAGAATTGAAATTTCCAGCTTCTTGAATCGGACATCTTGAAAGCTTGAATTAGAACATAGTTGCAATAAAACATTGTACTTCATTTCAAATTCAATAAGAACGCAAATGAAGGTTTAAATAAAACTGAATACTTGATCAGGAAATATTTAAATGAAATTTAACCTAAGAATCTGAAAGAATTCATATATTTCTTGAAGGAAACGCAAATGCAGAACAAGAACAGGGAGAAAATGGAATAATTATTTTCAAATTAATTGAATACAGCCATAGCATCACAAGAACAAATAAATGAATAAGTTTTCTATTAAAAAGAAATAAACCTCTGTGAACATAAAAACAACTGAACTTCTCAGTTCATCTGAGAGTTGATAGTTCGATGTTGTTGAGACACATCAACGTTCTTACTAATTTGTAACTCATTCTGTTTCAATTCTTGTGGAGAATTAACGTAGCTTTTTATAACTACCTGTATAGGAATGACCAAAAAATATATAACCATATTCGCCAAGTTTAGAGATATAGCTTCGTGTCTTTTCCACCACACTACAGTGTCTACAGAGCTTTCTAGACAGAAGTCACAAGGTATTTATCAATCGCATTTGGCCACATAACATCACTCAGTCTGGACTTGAGAACTCCTTATTTAGATCTAGTATAGGGGTGCTCAAACTTGAATTGCTGGCGATCTACCTTAATATTTTTAGAATAGTTACGATCGACTCTGAGAGGCTGCAAGTATGTGTGATGCAGGGTTGTCGTACATACACGATACACCTACCTACCTAGCTGAGTGTACCAAAGCATATATAGATATTAGCTTTCCGCACAATATACATTATTTAAGTCAAGGTTTGGGTTAGGTTAGGTTAGATTCTTTTCTATAATATCAATGAAAAAACCCATAGCTATTCAAAATTGCAAGTTTATTGGTTGTTACAAAACAAAAGCATACTTTTCATAACATGGTACGTAAGAACTGAGTGTTAATCGCAAGCATGATGACATATGATCGTCAGTTTGTCGATTGCAATATTTTGACTCAATTAGCTTCATTTCAGAAAATGCAGACTCGCACAAGTAAGTTGACCCAAACATTACCGTCAGTTGAAGAGAGATTTGCCTTAGTTTCGGTTATTTATCTTCAGATATAAAACACCAGAAATTTGTATCAGACGCTGTAGCTTCGACATCTAATATAATCTGCACCAACTCATTTCCAACAGAAAATGAGTTCATATGAAACCTACTTACTATTTCAGTAGCTAGTTCCTCAATGTTTTTACATGAACAAGGATAACTCATAAATGATGCTATATTTGCCAGTATACTGCAATCATAAAAACGCATTTCGAATTGTCCCAAAATATTTGATAATTCAGCCTCATACGTATCATACTTCAACTGAGGAATCATTGCTTTCAAAGAAGGAACATGTTTCAGATCCTTTCTTCTCAATAGATCTATCATAAGTTGCAATTTACTTTTGAATGCGTTTACTGCGCTTATAATCTCAATAATAGTTCTTCCTTTACCTTGAAACTTCAAGTTAATTTTTTTTTTTTTGAATTGTGGAGGCCGTTACTTGATGTAGATCCATGATATAAATGAGATAAAAACACAAGGTTTAACTTTGATCTACACTTTATTTGAAAAAATTCGACGACGTTTCGCTGACACAGCAGCTTTATCAAGAATGAAAAATAGAATGAAGAGTATGGTATTATAAACAAATCGTAGAACAAGTTGGATGAATAACAGGAAAATCCACACCGAGCCATTGTACAGTTAGTATGAAAGGTAATAAAACTAATTGAACAAGTTAAGTAGGGTGAGTAATTCAAATCTACCTGTTCATTCAAAAGCTTGTCCGAATGTTTGTATCTATTTATTTCTAATGCTTCTAGGAGATCTAATTTTGAACTTTTGATTTTATATGTAATATGTCAAAGTTTTTATTGAATGAATGGTTTTCTTTTATTAGGTGGTTTGAATAATTTGAATCAGATTTATTTTGTCGAAGCTACGTTTATGTTCAGATGTTCTTATGCCAAAACTCCTATAGGTCCTACCGATATAAATTTTATCACAAGAACCGCAATTGAGTTTATATAATATAAACTCAATTGCGGTTCGTGATAAAATTTATAATGGTTTGAATAATTTGAATCAGATTTATTTTTGTCGAAGCTACGTTTATGTTCAGATGTTCTTATGCCAAAACTCCTATAGGTCCTACCGATATAAATTTTATCACAAGAACCGCAATTGAGTTTATATAATATAAACTTTCCGTGAAAGTATCTGTAAAACAGAGAAAGGTCAGCAACTTGTCTTCTGAGAGCCAGCGATTGGAGATCGCGGGTGATCTCCGGGTGGTCGATGAGGCTCATAGCCCGTTTTTTAATACTATCCAACATCTGCAACGAATATTCGGGCGCAGAACACCGTACATGGGAACAATATTCAAAAGTTGGTCGAATCTGCGCCTTATATAGAAGCAACCTCTGAGATGACATGAAGGATCGCTGGGCCTTGAAAAGAAAAGTTTAGCTATTGCTTATACATGTTCATGCCAGCAAAACTCGTTATTCCGAGAAGGTGCATCGAATCTTTGGATGCAATTTGTTGGCCATGCGTCATTGGAGGAGGTTATCCAGCGGGAACCTTTCTAGAAAACGTAGTTGATTGCGTCTTGTTCGCGTTGAAGCTCACCAGGTTCAACTGGCCCCACTTAAATATCCTCTGTAAGTAAGAGTTCAAGTTATAAATTTGTTGACGTCTTGAAGCTGAGATTCCACAGCTGTAGTCGGCCGCAGGCTACTGAAAGACGAAACTAGTGTAAAATAGCCTGCAAAACCGAAGATCTTGTTTTCTGTAGATGACGGAAGATCGTTAATGTGGAACAGCAAAACGGTTGGCGAAAGAATGGATCCCTGAGGTACTCCTGCTTGCAACTGAAAACATTCAGAAGTTGTACCGTTGACCACAACTTCTATTGATCTATTTGAAATAAAGCTTCTTATTCAACCTCACGGTTTTTCGAGAAACCCATATGCAGCAAGTTTATCCAACAGGACTGCATGCCAAACCCTATCGAAGGCTTTAGAGTTATAACAATGAACCCCCCATCCGAGATCCGAATGGGAGACTATTTTAACTCCGTATGATTTCGTCCCAGAAGAGTTAATCATGCTTCGCTGCCAATCCTTCATACCCTGAAAACTGAAAGATCCGCCAGATCCAGAAAATTAGTCACACAGATGACCAATTCACGGGACCTATAGCTGGATGTGGGGTTATCACAAAGGCGATGGGGGTGAGGCCGCCTGCCACCTACATCCCCAATTATAGAAAGTTCTAGTCATATTGCTAATTTTATTATGCAGAGTAATTCTGCTGATTTTCAAGGGTTGATTACTTTCCTTCACCACGAGCTACATTTTTGGGTTCACAAGCGAATGTAATACAATATTTTGAATACTGATTTATTAAGAACACTAGAATAGGGTTTATTCAGCTATGCCAACTTCAACAAAAAAACGATGAAAACATCAATTTTTCCATGCAAAATCTTTGCCATATTTAAGCAAGGCCACCAAATTGTATCTTAGGTATTACTGGTAAAGTTTAAGTCATCATCATCCAAACCTCCATTCTCTGATCTAAAGTTATTTGGAGCAGGTTTCGTTCTATGAAATGCGGTGTTCTCAAGACGTACGACTTCGATGGTTAGCTAACTACTCATATTGATGGCTTGAATCGACAACTTCATTAAATATATTAATTCCAACCAAGTTTACCTTATAAACCCAAATCCGATTTGAAAATCACGTAAGCTAACACCTACACATAATAAAACATGGTCGAAAATGTTCTGTGACGTCAATTCAGCATAATTAACTGTGCTGATTCGAATCTAGGCTAATTAAATGCTTTACTGCATTGGCAACAAAGAAATGGGCTTTCCAAGTTCTTTATTTCGTGCCAACCATATTTATTCCGATGTGGTTTACAATATAAGCATTATAAAAATATATAGAAGTTTCCTATTCTCTAGATGTCAGGTAAAGTAAATTTATCAGTAGATCGACTTTGTGTGCAGTAAGCTATGTTTCCACAATCGATAAATATCATCTTATTTAACTATTTTCTGCCTCCAGATTTAGGTTTGCCTCAATATTTGCCGCTTAATTCTAGTTGTTCGTGATACAAAATAGAAATAGTTTGATGTTGATTGTATAAGAATAAATAAGTCACATTAAGATTTGACAATTGGACTCTGGTGCGTAAAAATTCTAATCATTCGAAAGTATCTCCGTAACATGAATTTATCACATTTCGACTAATCTTCCTAAATAAGTGTGGGTTATATCAATGGAGAAACATTTACAGTTTACAGAAATTTTCAAAAGTATTCATTAATCATTGATTTATGAAATGCTCAAATATTCAGAAGGACATGATGACCACATCCCTGTTTCTGTCTCTCTTAACTTCATATTTCCATGCAATAAAGAAGTAACGCCTTCCAGGAAGATATGGCATTACAACCAAGTCAACGAGGAACCAAGCAAGTTCTTCTTGATTTTTCGTTTTGATGATGTCTGTCTTCCAACACCTGATATCAATGTCTTCACAGAAGAAGCAAACCAATGAGCTTTTGATTACTCAAGAACATTTATATTTATATTTTCTGTACATTCATTCGTCTGAAGAAGCTACGGTGTAGTGAAACGCGTTACGAATCGCAATTATTAAGTAAAATTTCTTAAAACATAGTGCTTGTTTTTTATTATCGATAATGGAATTTCACCAAGTAAAAGCCTTCCAAATTCATCCGTTAATGAAGTAATTCTTGCAAGCATAGAACTCCACAATTCACAATCCACGAAAAAACCATTCGCACAAAAACCTTGGTTCACTGAAAACTTTCAAGAGCTTCTTCAAACAAAAAACTTTATAAGAACTAGAAGGAAAATCTAACAGATGAATGAATTGACTATGGGACAGCAACAGTCATAACACTACAATTGACAAAGTGATAAACTTCGAAAGAAGAATCATGAACAGAATCTGGGAACAGATCAGTGGAACTCGTCAGTTCTGGTCTATGGTGTCAGCAACAATTTTTGCAGGTAATTTTTCTCGCCTCTCGTTCTCACAATGTTAGATTAAGTCGAACACGTAGTTCGCTAGTAGACAACAGCGATTTGGCAATATGACGGACGGCGTGGGCTGTCTGTAGAGTCAACTTGTGGCAACACATGCTGCAGACGATCTACGGAGAGGATGTAACCTGGATGATGTCGGCGAAGGGAAAGAGATATTTACACATTCAGGCCATTCAGGCACAGAGTACGTTCTGTGCTCAGCTTGGTCGGAGGGGCCTACTAGGCTATCTATGAATAGAAAGCATAGTGAACAACCATGCATCATTACATAGACTTTGAGAATCTCGATTACAACAGCTTTGCTATCGACCTGCATGATGCTTCTTAATCTCACATATTAAATATGAATGATTTCAACAGTGAAACTCAATTATTAATTAGCATTATTTCGGGTCTATTCGACAGGCATGCTCCTCTCAGAACAGTGAGAGTTAGTAAAATGTATACTTTCTGGTCAACCAACAACCTTCTCTATATGATTAAACCGAGAAACGATGCCATGAGTGAATATAAGAGAACAAAGGAACCAATGGACCTAGCAAATTACTAAGGAATATGCTTACAAATGCTTTACGAACAGGTATCAATGGATATTTGAAACATCAGGCGATGGCGTAGAATAGTGAGCTCCTTTGGAAGGTGGTTAGGAACTAGGGCATCAAAAATAAACATGGCAACAAAGAAATTCTTGACTCTCTCAGGAATTGTTGTGGAGTTAACTCCTACTTATCATCTATATTTAGACAGAGGAATGCTTCTGGAGCGGCATCGGAATTCTACAGCACACACAAATACAATCCACAGTCGAAGTTTTCGTTCTGCAATTGTTGATGAAATTTCACAGTTGATCATAAAACTCAAGTCGAATGCTATGGGATCGGATGGACTATCGTCTGAAATAATGAAGTTGAGCTGTCCTGTGGTTGCTCTCTGTGTGACCCATATAATAAATGTTTTTTTTGGATGACAGGAAATTTCCTGAATGCTGCAAATTATTATTGGTGAGACCTCTGTCCAAGGTGAAGGATTCCATAAACTAAGGCGATCTTCGTCCCATTAGTACCCTCCTCTCAATGATTAATTATTATGATTCTTGATGTTATGAATAAATAACACGCCCCTTGCTCCTGGATGTAGTTGATAATATTGTTAGGTCTGTTGATTGTGGTATGATCGTGGCACTTGTTCTCTTAGATTTTGTGAAATCTTTCGACAGAGTTGATCACCGATTACTATGTGCAAAATTGGAATATTTTGGTTTCGGTGTGAGTGTGTTATAATTTCTCGAGTCACACTTATGGACAATAACCATTCTGACGCCATCCCTATGACGTCTGGCGTACTGCAGGGGTCTGTGCTGGGGCCGTAGTTTTTCTTCTTTGCACTGCAGAAGTATTGGAATTGAGTCGTGTAGGGCTCGTGCTTTTGCAAATGACAATCATCTTTTCTACAGCTTCGACTCTCTACGTGCTCCTGCTGCTGCAGAAATTATCAATGCCGATTCATCAAAAATTTTTGAGTGCGCTAAGGCACATGGTCTCAGATTAAATACTACTTAGTGTGATCTCATACTATTTGGTAACGAATCTAGTAAAAAGCTAATTGACTCAGACTTTGATTGTTGAGATTTCAGGGAAATCTATAGCTGTGAAGAACCTCGGTGTAATTTTTGAGTGTGGTCTTCGTTTTCAGGCTTATATTTCTCAGGTGATCTGAAAATGTCTTGGAGCCTCGAAGGAATATTATATGAAAACTAGAGTTCTCAATTTCAAATATACTCTTCGAATGAATCAAACTGTGTTTTTATTTTCGTTTATAGTCTTGACCCGTATTGACATCATAAATAACTCTATATTGAAAACTCGAAACATACTGAAATTGTTGGTGACAACTGAGGAGTGCACCGTTTAATCGTAGGCAAAACCTTCAAGATTACTGCGAAAGCATAATAAATTCACTCACAATGAAAATTTGTTTTCCGTGAACCATCCGTCAATTGAACAATAAGAAAAATTCGAATACGAAAATGCCATTACTTTCATCTTGTAATGTTATATATGTCATTCGGTCTAGCATCCTATCTCTCAAGATAATGCCAAGACGTTTATAAACATTGAGTTCGGTTTTGTGGGAAGCCATTACTCTTACACAGCATTTTCGAGAGTTATTTCAACATTGAGAGGTAAGAACGATGGGGAAAGGATAAATGAATGTCTAGTCCCTAGACTGTCGTAAACATCGGTGGCGTGGCGTCATAGGATGCCATAAAAGACCACTACTAAGAAAATTACAGTCTAAAAACTGCAAATGACCCAACCCAACGTTAGCAACTAACAAATGAAAACATAAATTACTTCATGGACTTTGAAGGGAAACGCCTTTAGGTGTTAAAGCCTAATTCATGTAGAATATTTCAATTCTGCGGTAGTATATTACCACGGTAACAAGGGAAATGTAAACGACTGGTAAGATTTGTAGCTAATGACGAAAGAAAATAATGTTGCTGTATGCTAATTCCATAATCTGTTACTAACATCTGAATTTCAGAAAAAGGTATGGGCAGTGAAATGGTAGCCCAATACATAAACAGGAAGCGTAAGAGAATATTATGGATACTCATCGTTCTACAACCGTTTCAAAACACCTCTTTCTTCAAAAAACTGCCACTATAACGTGCTATTCCGTTTTAGCTAATCAAGCAAATTACCTGAATATTCCAGAAAGAATATTGAACAATGTTGGAATGATCAAGAAAAAATTACCTCTTAGTTTGCGAGAGAAATAAATGAAAACGGAAAAGAATGTGCCAAGAAAGTACAGAAAGATTCAACGAAGTATCTCATAACAAATTTCTCCTAGTAATGAAACGGACCATGATGATCTCATCACTTCAATATGCACCAATGTCACACTTGGCCAGTTCCTGGCCAAGTGTGTAAAATAGATATATACGATTGGGAGCAGGATTGTGGGGTCTTCATCAATTGGATCAGCGCTCTTATGTGCTGAATGCTCAATTTTCATAGCGGATTGAGTGGAGCTCAAGATGACCATGAAGATTACCCTCAGTAACCCTAAACGTAACCACATACTACTTAACTGATTTCTTAAGCGCATGCCAATCCCTAGAAAGCAAAACTGTTATGCAGACTAACTGTTCGAGTTCGAGTCTACAGAACCAAGAAGTTAACCCAAAGTATAGGTCCGTTATAGGTATCCCGTCCTAGACCTACGGCTCTTTGTGTTCTTCTTCCTCATAACTATATCCGGTTCAATTACAACGAAGAAGCCACTAACAGAGCGAGGAAATATCTTCGCTGGTCACTTACTTCCAGCATTTTCACATGTCTTTGGCGGTTCTATGCTGGACATGTGGAAATAAAATGAATTGGTGTTTCAACTCCAACTTTACAATACTTTCATTTGGTTGGTAATTATAAACCTATTGCTTTTTTATGTAATTTTTCAAAACGGTTAGAAATCATTCTGTACAACTGTATTCATTTCTCTTTTAGAGTTAGAATAAACATTGAACAACACGGTTTTATATCTGGTAAATCGAGGTATAGTAGTTAAGTTGTTTTTCCGCAACACATACTTGAAGATTTGGATCGTGCAGACCAGGTCGGTGTTATCTATACAGATTTCCAGAAAGCGTTTGATAGGGTAAATCATCAGATACTTCAGCATAAGTTGAGGACTCGATTTGGACTTTATAAAGCCCTTCCAGCTCTTCTCAAATCTTATATCGTCGGTCAGAGTCAGTTTGTTCAACTGAAAAGTTTTCGTTTGTGTGAGTTTAAGGCTTCCTCTGGTGTTCCGCAAGGTTCTAATCTCGGTCCTCCTTCATTTATTATGTTCATAAATGATCTCCTGGAGATAATTGATATTTTTAAGCTGATGGACGCTGATGACTTGAAATTTTTCTTGAAGTTGGGTGATGCGAGTGACTCTGAGAATCTACAGAAAGTCATAAATTTTATATCTGACTGGTGCCTAAGCAGTTGTCTGTATATGAATGCCTCTGAGTGCAGTGTGGTAAGCTTTAGTAGAAAAAAAAACGCAAATTTTCGAGTATAAAATGAACGAAACTGTTTCGAGGTGCTCTAGTGAAATTAAAGACCTTGGAGTCATATTTGACCAAAAGTACACCTTTATACCACATGTCAATATTCATCTCTCATCTGCTTCTAAACTGTATGGTCTGATAATACATAACGGTAAACAATTTACAAATTCTTTTACTCTTAGCCGCCTTTTCAAAAGCCTTGTCAGAAACAAGCTTGCATATAGGTCGATTATTTGGCATTCCATTTATTTCTGTCATTCATATCATCTGGAGGCCATACAGAAGAGGTTTGTTAAGTAGCTTGCTCGGAGAGATGATGTTATCTATCCAATGAAGGAATGTGATCACGGTGACTCTTGGCTAGATTTGAGGTAATAACTCTCAAAACTTTGAAGTTATTATTTAGTTTACTACATAATAAACTGGATTGTCCCCCTTTGTTAGCTATATTTCAGTTTGTAGTGCCGAGATTGTGCTCTAGAGGCGGTCAGATGTTTTCACTTACAACACCTAGAACTAATATACTCCTGCAGCCTCCGGTGTCATTCATGCACAGTACTTATAATTCTATCTCTACCCTATGTGATATAAACTGCGATCCTTTTTCAGTTGTTAATAGAGTGTACTTGAACAGCCACCTTTAGATTTCTCAACTTCAATTAGTGTAATTTCATTATGTTTATATATACAGGGTGCTTCAACGAAAACTAAACAGAGGCTATATCTACCAAGATCTTCATTTCTGATCAAAACGCAGAAACAGGTCAATTTTTGTTTCAAGAGGGACATCTTTTGGAGTACAATACTTGCCTGAAATATCAACCCCCTAAGCGGGGTTTGCAATCCTTGAACATTTTGAATAGGGAAGATGCGTCGAGTGATGACTCAAAAAGAAAGATAGTATCTTTGTCCAAATTGCCTTGAACGAATTTCCATTTCCAATTGAAAACTGTGAGAGATACAGGGTGAGCAACTGAAAGATAGGGAAGATTGTTTCCCTGAGACTATTCAAGTTTGAATGAGGTGAAAAGGAACAGATCCATGCTGATCAATGGCAGTCATCATCAAGTACCATCCTCATCTCGAATTTCAACCCCTAGAGCAGGGGTGAAAACCCTTGAAAAAGAAGGTCGAATGATAACTCGAAAGAATTCTTTCTTTCTCTTTGTCTGCATTCCCGTGAAAGAATTTTTATTTTTGATTGAAAACTATAGAAGATACAGAGTGAGCCACTGAAAAATAGGGAAGACTATCACCCCAAGACTATTGGAGTATCAGTGGAACTGGAATAGATTCATTTAGATCAAAGATGACACTCTTTGATCTGGAATGAATCTGGTCCATTTTTTTGCACTAATACTTGACTAGCTCAGGGCGATAGATAGTCTCCTCTATTTTTCAGTATCTCACTCTGTATCTTCTACAGTTTTTAATCAAAAATGAAAATTCGTTCAGGGGGATGCAGACAAAGATAATACCTTTCTTTCGAGGTATCACTCGACCCATCTACCCTTTTCCAAATTTTCAAGGGTGGTCACCCCTACTCTAGGGGTTGAAATTCGAGATGAGGATGGAACTTGATGATGACTGCCATTGATCAGCATGGATTCGTTCCATTTTACTTCACTGAAACTTGAATTGTCTCAGGGAAATAGTCTTCCCTATCTTTCAGTTTCTCACCCTGTATCTTTTACAGTTTTCAATTAGAAATGGAAATTCGTTCAAGGAAATGTAGACAAAGATTTCGAATCATCTCTCGACCCATCTTTCTCATTCAAAATGTTCAAGGATTGCAACCCCCGCTCAGATGTTCCGACTGAAATCTCGGCTGCAAGCCCTGGTCCATTTTGAGTATTTTTATCTTCTATACAAATATGTTTTATTATCGGCATTTACTCTTGTGCTTGAACGTACTCCCAGACCATCTTAGAAGTAATCCTTTTTGTACCCAGGGCTTTCAGAACATCCCGACTGTTGGACCAGAACGTAATCCACTTGTTAGTTGAACCAAGTTCTACCAGCCTTTGAGCACAGCCAAGTTTCCCCATGACTCCTATCTAGAAAACTATTGCAAATTTATATTGTTATGTTCATTTGGGTAGAAACCTCTCCCTCTTCTCAGGCAGTGAACTCCGCTACCCGATTCCTCTTCAGTCCTCGAGCTACCGGGGTACCATAGATACCCTCTACCTAGCAAGGAATCCTACTTTCCTCCCTGTTTTTTCTGTATGGGATTTTCACCTCAATCTTTTCACCGAAGTGGTACCTCAGCGTGGTCCTATTCCAGTTCATCCACAAGAGGTTGTTTATAGCTTCAGAAAACAGGGCGTGTCTTGTACTGCTCATTATCGTGCCCCCTCTTTTTTTAGCATATAACATTTCTTACTTACATTTGTCCTAACCTCTCTAGAGCGCATCGGCGTCTGTTTTTCTTTCCTCGAACCCCAGACCAGCGACGCATAGGTGGCTTCAAACTCCCCGTGTCGCTGAATATCCCGCTACATGTCATAAGGTCAGCAGAAACCTGCCAGTCGGTAGCTTATGATGCTGAACTCAGCTAATCTATTCAGTTCTACCCCCAACCAACTGCCCGATTCTTTTTTTCCGAACCTTAATCCAGTGAAAATGGGCTTCTAACATAATAATATTGTATGCTTCCTGGTGAAATTAACTAAGGAACTAACTAACAGTTCAATTATAGTTCATCTTCTCATAGATTTTGTAGGCAATGAAACAGTTGATACAATAGCTGGAAAAGCCACAAAAGCGCCCTTTCAGACACTTCAAATATCTATATCTGGTGTTTCATGAAATGCATCTATAGCTCCCTTAAATCGAAGGCACTTATTTTCATCTACTATGTGACAATGAAGTATCCGGAAATGTAAAATTGAATGCAAAAATCTTAATATACTTGAATCTTCTTCAGAATACACTCCATTTGAAGAGATACACATGTGCCAACGTTTTTCTAATCATCGAAACATTTTTAGGCGCTTTCAGGAATGGCCTACAGCTCCTTCTGCGAATTTACTTTTATGACGTCTATGGAAACAAATCTGGTTCTCGGAGCGGCATTTTTGATCTGAAGAACCAAAAAAGTCACACGGATCTAGATCAGGCGAATAAGACGGTTGCTCGATGTAATTCATCAAGTGTTTGAACTTGAAATTGTTAATAACCATGACTCCATCAGATGGTACGTTATCGTCATAAAAATCCACGAATTGTTTTGCCACAAATCCGGCCGATAACAGCAAATATTTTCACAAAAATGTCTCAAAACGGTTAATTAGAAGTCCTTATCGATCTCTTAAACCATACCACGAATATCGAAGGAAACAATCAGCTTCGTCTTATTTTCGAACGACTTCGGCGAGGTTTTCTCGGTTTTGACTCATTTTTTACCTTCCAATCCGATGATTGTTGGCTCGTTAGTGTGTCGTACTCATTGACCCATGTCTCGTCACCAGTTATGATCAGTCCCATAAATGTGGAATCAGAATTCGCACGATCCAGCACGTCAGTCGCTACCAGCATCCGGTACTGTTTTTGAAGAAAATTCCGCTCTATCGGAACGAGCCGAGGGGTGACGCGCCTCATGCACAATTGGTTCGGTTTGACGAGAGATGTTGCGATCACGAGCTATTTGTCTTACACTGGTATGACGATTTTCGAGCACCATTTTTTTCATTTTTTTGGGCGTTACCGTCGGTTGAAGGGGTTGAAGTCGTCCGCAACGAAGCAAATCTTCCAACGATCTCCCGACCATCATTAAAGGCTTTTTACCACTCATACACTTGGGTTTTCAATAGCACAGAGTCTCCGTAAGCTTTTTCCAGCATTCGCAATGATTCAGCACACGGAATTCATTCAAAACATGAAATTTGAGACAAACTCTTCGTTCAATAATTTTTTCCATTGTAAAATTCGCAGAATACCATTGAGGGCAATTTAAATGGGAATTTCTGGATACTTTTTCGTCACAGGGTATTTCTTCGACTACTTATTCAATTGGGAGAACCTTATACGAAAAAATTATCACCTGACACACTGTTTTTTCTGAGAAAAAGAAATAATCTAAAACTCACACTTTCAATTTTGGCACATTGTACCCAAACAACGTCACAGTGGTTCAATTTTGAGCACGCTTAGAAGGTGTTGAGTAATTCACTAGGTCATGTTCTTTCCTTATGTTACCTTAACATTCTATGAATGGGATTTTCCTGTTATATTAATTCAGGAAAACTAATACAATTCGAATTTTTAATTAATTGGGAGGATATTTCGACTGACAGAAGGATTTGAGTTTTCGTTGAAAAGAGAAGTAGTCGTTTCTCGAGTTTAAATAATGGTTTTCCACAGGGATTTGTACTTGAACTATTATACAATTTATTCATCCATCTTTGTCGAATGAGTTCAATTATGAAGACGATAGTGCACGATATCTTTGTCAAGATAACTTTGAAACCGTTAGTCTGTCGATCTGTATAATCTAGAATCTGGTCGCTAGGTTTTCTGCGTTATTTCTCTTGAAAAACGAATGGAACGAAGTTGTTGACAAGAAGTTTTCTTCGCGCTTCTTAATCTCCCTTAAAGTATAACACTTTGACGTAATCTATGTAATCTAGGAATAATTTTCCTTCCTCTTACATTAGAATTAATGTTTATGATAACTAGACGTATTTCTATAGAAAAAAAAATATATTCATTTCAGACTTACACACTACTTCCATTCTAGCTTCGCTCTGGGCAGACGCGAAAGATGGTGCTTCGGCTGACACCTCACACCTGAATAGGCCGCTGGTCTTCCAGCCTACTGAGTGTAAGCTAACTTTCTTGCTATCTGATTTTGACATCTGCAAAAACGAAATATACGTTAGAAGCATACTTATTTTGCTTCGTCACTGTTGATCAAACTAACATTCGCAAAAGAAAAGAATTCATATCAAGACAAATTTTCTTTGATACAATAACACGTATATTTCCTATCTTAAACCTCTCGACTGCCAGCGCAACTGGGAATTGATTAAAACAGAAAACTTCAAGAAGTCATACTAGTTCGAATACCTACCGCAACGCAACTCAATGTATCTACCAGATGCGATCTGTTGATAAGCTAACGCTCCAGGCACTTGTGATGCTGTTAATGAGGTGTTCTTCATATCCCAATAACGATAACTTGTTGAATTCATTGCTATCTGTGTAAATACTTTGCAGACTTCTTCATTGACTATTCGATCCACCCTTTGTTTCAATCATTTCCCGGTGACCTCTGTTCATGTATACAGGGTGCTTCAATGAAAACTAAACTGACGCTATATCTACCAAGATATTCATTTTTGATCAAAACGCAAATACAGGCCAATTTTTGTTTCAAGAGGGACATCTTTTGGGGTACAAAACTTGCCTGAAATATTAACCCCCTAAGCGGGGGTTGCAATCTTTGAACATTTCGAATGGGAAATATGAGTCGAGTAATGACTCAAAAGAAAGGTGGTATCTTTGTCTCCATCGCCTTGAACGAATTTTCCTTTTTAATTGAAAACTGTAAAAGATACAGGGTGAGCAACTGAAAGATAGGAAAAACTATTTCCTTGAGACTTTTCAAGGTTCAGTGAAGTAAAATGGAACAGATCCATGCTGATTAATGGCAGTCATCATCAAATACCATTCTCATCTCGAATTTCAACCCCTAAAGCAGGGATGACCACCCTTGAAAATTTGGAAGAGGGTAGATGGGTCGAATGATACCTCGAAAGGAAGGTATTATCTCTGTCTGCATCCCTGTGAACGAATTTTCATTTTTTATTAAAAACTGTAGAAGATACAGAGTGAGATACGGAAAAAAGAAGATACTATCTATCGCCTTGATCTATTCAAGTATTAGTGCAAAAAATCTAACAGATTCATTCCAGGCCAAAGGCTGTCATCTTTGATCTAAATGAGACTATTCCAGTTTTTCGCATTGATAATCCAATAGTCTTGGGGCGACAGTCTTCTCTATTTTTCAGTGGCTCACTCTGTATCTTCTACAGTTTTCAATCAAAAATGAAAATTCTCTCACAGGAATGCAGAAAAAGATATAACCTTCCTTTCGAGTTACACTCGACCCATCTACCCTCTTCCAAATTTTCAAGGGTTGTCGCCTCTGCTCCAGTGGTTGAATTTGAGATGAGGATGGTACATGATGATGACTGCCATTGATCAGCATGAATCTGTTCCATTTTACCTCACTGAAACTAGAATATTCTCAGGCAGATTTATCTATCTTTCAGTTGCTTACCCTGTATCTTTTACAGTTTTCAATTAAAAATAGAAATTCGTTCAAGACAATGTAGATAAAGATACCACCTTTCTTATGAGTCATTACTCCAACCATCTCCCCAATTCAAAATGTTCAAGGATTGCAACCCCCGCTTAGAGGGTTGATATTTCAGGCAAGTATTGTACCCCAAAAGATGTATCCCTTGAAACAAAAATTGACATGTTTTTGCGTTTTAATCAGAAATGAATATCTTGCTAGATATAGCCTCGGTTTAGTTTTTGTTGAAGCACCTATATATATATATATATATATATATATATATATATATATATATATATATATATATATATATATATATATATATATATATATATATATATATATATATATATATATATATATATATATATATATATATATATATATATATATATATATATATATATATATATATATATATATATATATATATATATATATATATATATATATATATATATATATATATATATATATATATATATCCTCCAAATAATTGAGATGAGTGGATTGCAGTCTGGCCTGATGCTGTGAATGGGTGTGCGATACTGATGAGGTTAAACGAGAGGAAAACTGTTTTTTATTGCTCCTGTTCGTGGCATTTGACCAGAATTTACCAATACTATGATTGGTTGATGATCATTATGAATTTAGCATTCAACAGAAGGTAGAATATTGTTCCTCGAACAAAACACTTCAATGAATTTCAATTCCTCTACAGCATTCCCCCTTGAATCGCAAGGTACCATCAGTGACCCAGGAAGTGAACTTGTCTGTGTAGATAATGGAAATCCTGAAAAAGTGTTCAAATATTCTCGTGTAACTCTCCGACCAGTAAACATATTGTCTTGGAAGCGGTTGTAACAGTAGTTGTGTATTCTGATGTCTCTTGAAATCAAGTGAGACACTTATTGTGTCCAGGCCACTGGTGGACCAAACTTTGTAATTAATGTTTAAAGGTATTTAATCATCTTATGAGTTTCACATATACCCTTTGAAAACGGATCGAAAAAACGTTTTTATTCTGTAAACTATGCGGAACATGAGTTTCCATTTGTGTAGAATGTTGGAGGAACTGAGTCAAATTTTACAGAGGATTTTTTCTTTTCTGTAAGAATTTAGAATTTTTTTCCGAATGAGCTAATTAGGCACTACGAATGTATTATACGGGCAAGGATGATATATTTCACTATAGAAGAATATGGAAAAAATGCGGGTGTGTTTTTTATTGAGAGTAGATATTCATATCAATCAGCATAAGAAACACCAAAGTTGCTGTAAGAGGCTTAATGCTTACTGCTTATTACCTAATAACTTGAAAGTAGTAACCTTTTATACATGACACTTCTCAGCCTTCAGAATGGGAGTTGAATTGTAATAGAAGAAGAAATGAGTCATATTTGACTTTGCCTTGTATTAAGTGTTTGAAGAAAGTAGTGTTGTTACTCCAGAATTGAATAGTTATTCTATAACTAATGATGTTACGATAATACTTGATAGAGCAGTGTTGTTGGAAAATATTTTTCATAATAATTTTCCAACAGACAGGCGTACACAATACACGTATATCGTATAATAACATTCAATATTTCCAATCTAAGACTCTCAGTTGTTGCTAATTAAACCAATTAGACCCAGATTCACCCCATATTCCCTAAAATCTTGCAGAAAAGCTACCTTCGTATGTTCATAGAAAAACCTTCATATTCTGTATGCCAGACACGAATCAACAATTGCAGTCTATAATCTTGTATTCGCTCTATGATAATTTTCTCTGATCGCTTGAATGTGACTCGGTTGAGAAAACTAAGCTAAATCGATTTCGCGTGTGTCAACTCCATTCCTTCTTGTCGACGCTAAAAACTCGACAACAAATTGGGGTTTGACTCACGGTTCGTCTATTTCACTGATTGAGTTCCCGACACGTCTTGTCATTTATCTTTATATAACACAGTTGCTGTGTTAGAGTGAATTGTTAGCGCGGTTCCGATTGTTATCTCCATGATTATAAACTATTATGTTTTTTAGAGCATTGTTTCAGAATCGTTTTTATGTCGTGACTTACGAAAAAGCCAAAATATTGAATAAAAAGTATCGGAAGTCCGTCACTATGAAATTATGATAACATTCGAACGTATAATTCATTCAAATTTTTGATCGATGGAGCCTGAACTACGTGATAGTTGATATTCATAATGAATAATAAAAAACAAGTTACTATGTTTCTATTATCTATAATTAGTGATAGTTGAAACATAGTACCTCATTTTATTATTCATCATGTATAGTTTATTCATACACTAAATGACTAATTTTTATTATTGCAATTCATTACGTCACGCTATTGTATTATTTAAAGCGATTTCAATTTCATAGCTGTTTTTCATTCTTTTCTCACTGAAGAAAGCGACACCTGTCATACCAAAGGTGTGGCTGCCCAACATGATTTAATGTATGTGTTCATTTGCTTCTTGAGAAGTCCAATTTGTAATTTATCGAAGAAATGTTTGATGACAGCACATCATCATCATCATCATTGAACCCTGAATTGTCAATTGCTGAACATAGGCCTCCCTAAGGCATTTCCATATTTCTCTTATCTGTGCGGTTGCCATCCAAATGGTGTGGATTCTTTTCTGGTTATCGGTACATCTGGTTAGATGTCGGCTTTGGCTTCGCTCATCTTCTCTTGGTCGCCATACCACAAATTTCCTCGTCCACCTTCCGTCGTTAGATCTTGCCCACCTCCACCTATCTCCTGTCACTCTCTCCAAAACATCATCCACACCCATTCTGTCTCTTAGACTTATTCCCAGCATCGATTATTCCATCCTGCATTGTGTTTTTTGTAGTTTTCGGGCAGATGCTTTGGTCAAGGTTAAGGTCTCTGCACTGTAGGTGAGAACTGGTAGAACACACATGTTGAAAGCCTCCCTTTTCAGTTTGATCGGAATATAAAGACATCACGAAATTTGCCATATACTGCCCATCTTAATGTTGTTCTTCTGAGCAGTTCTGCTGTTTGGTTGTCTCTATCGATCCTTACTTCATGTCCCAGATATATGTATCTATGGACCATTTGTATCTGATTGTTGTCAACACTTTATAGCTTATTGGAGACTAGATTAGTCATCATCTTTGTTTTTTCGAAATTTATCCTCAGTCCGATATATTCACTCAATCATTTCATTCATTCTAAATGATTGAGTCTTTCTCCATCGATACTGAATCCCTTATTTTCCCATTCTAACCTTTTGAGAGCATACTACAGGACTGTGATGAATAGTTTAGGCGATGAACTATCACCTTGTCTCACGCCTGTTCCTATTTCGATTTTCTTTGTCTAAAAGTGAAGTTGATCCTTGTTGTGGCGTTTTTGTATAATTTTTGATGACATTTGTGTATTTATGGTCGATTCTGCATTCATTCAATGCTTCTACTATGGTGTAGTGAAACGCGTTACAAATCATAATTATTCAGTGAAATTCCTCAAAAAATACTACTTGTTTCTGTTATTCATACTTTTAACTCTAATTGGAGATTGGTCCTAGTAGCACAACAGTCTTAAATATATAGTCCAACATCTACTCCAAAATGTCATTCTGAAAGTGGATTATTACATGGCTTTTCAAGCCACGCGTCATTTTAATCGCGCTCATGAAAAATGTACAATGCAAAGGGGCTCGTTAGACTGTCAAATACATCACCCGAAGAAAACGGTAATTTAGTACTAATTTTCAATGGCGCTGTTCCAGTTTCCATTAAGCCGGGGCAACAATAGACCTCGTAGAGGCATTTATTAATTATTCATTATGAGTTTCGAGCTTAAACGCCCAACTGTCACCCGCTGAATCGTTGACCTGTTGTTGCCACGAGCTCCCTCACCTGAAAATAATTCAATGAAAGAGATATTCATATTCCTGAATGTGTGTGCAGCTTCAATGAATAGATAAATATTTCGAATTGGTATTGTGAGGGAATAAGAATGAAACACAACAATTTGGCGGAATTGGATTGAGGAAAATTCAGTCAGTAACTCCGAAGTTGGTATACGACTCACCAGTATCGTATACCTTCCTACTAAGTTACAGTATTGCCGGCTCGGTGGCGTATGGGATATGATGCTCGTCTCCTACGCAGAGTTACCTGGGTTCAATCCTCACAAAGTCGGTGCGATTTTTCGGATTCTGAGAATCGCTTGAGTGTCCATCTTTCGGAGGAGATGTAAAGCTGTCGGTCTTGTCTAACAGAGATGTGTTGGACATTGAAGATCCCTTCCTTCGACACGAGAGGGGTTCCGCAAAATTTCCGGGTTAGTGAGGTGACAGAATTCCCCGGCGTGTCATTAGCCGAAAGGCAGAAACAGAGCACGTTAAAGGAAAAACAAAAAAACAAAGTTACAGTATGAAAAAACAATGGATTTATTCTACCAGTTAGTCAGCCAACAAGTTCTATGGAAAAAGCCATTCAGGTGCGCCAGAGAAAACCGACAATTTATAACTTTCGTAACTTTAGATATAGATCATTCGTTCTTGCTTCATTGGAAAGCCAAAGTTTCAAATAGGGCATTCAGTTGATAATTCAGTCTTTGACATATTGATTTCAAAAATATTGCAAGAATTGGAAAAAAAGTAGAGTGAAGAATTTTTTTCATTCTGTTTTTCCGCTGCAATTGAAATATTTTTTTTACCTCATGGCGTTGGCACTCCTGAAGTGGTTGTGTTTTTCATGGATGCTCCAGAAAGACAAAGAACCATTTTCACTAAAACCTACCTAAACTTTTATTTCTGTTCGAATTCATAAAAAAATCTCTTAGCAGTAACACCCTCTAGCCAGATCTGAGGATTTGAGGCTTCATTTATTCTGTCTTTTGATTGGCGAACTCTTTCACCCTCATTAGGAGAATTCCGGAATCTTGCATTTGAGCTGGTGGAGGTCACTTTGAACAGCTTCTGTAATTTTTCAAGAGTTTTTGGTGAAACCATAAAGTCGTGCCTTGAATGAAACTTTTGAATCCAAACATAGGTTATTTAATGTTAAAAAGAAATACACTACGATGATTTTTTAATAGAAAACTACGTGACATATAATGAATTTTATGGACTTTCCTTTCTTTTTCTCTTCAACATTCTTCCACACAAAAGTGTCAGTGGATTGGAAAACTCAAAGATTTTTTCTATTTTCAAAAGAATCGGTAGAGTTCTAGTCTTTTCTTCGAAAATAACCTGCGTTGTGACCATACGCGTGCTTCTGGTGAATCCAAAATGTTATTTTGTATTGAAAATTATGCGACACCCCAAAAATTTTACTTTAGTACCTCAAGTAGTTTATGCAAAATTCCAATTCAACTACATCTTTCGATTAAATCTTAACACCCTGTGAATCGGTAACGAATTATTTTCGTAAGTATGTTTAAAGAAACTATTTTTATGCAATAAATCCTTAAATATGTCCGTGTCTTTTTCAAGTACCCTGTAAATATGGGAAGTACAAGTACTAGTCTTATTTTATCCTTAGATTTTACATTAAAATAACACAGGTCTCTGTATCTTCCTTTTGAACCTGCAGAATTAAATTTTCACTTAACTTTGATAGTGTAACCATTATTATGGCGAGTAGTGAAATTTCGAAAAAGCTATGAATCCAGAATAACTCGAGAACAAAAAAAAAAAATAACTCTGATATATTTTCACCAACGAAAATCTCTGAAATCGAGAATGAAGATAGGGGTTATTTTTTTCTTGCATTTTTCACGTTGCTGCCGTACTAAACCATCGGAAATGTGCCCCCCATGTATGCAAGATGTATTACAATTTATATTTACTTCCAAAAGTTCAACCTTCAAGAAATTCAGTCGCTGAGATTGTCTTCGTTTGGATTATCCAAAATGAAATTAAGTATTTTTGAGTGATGCCTAATGCACGGACATATTTCAGGTTGTTATTCCATTATTCTACGCTACAACCGAAATGAAGAAATTTGGTCAAATATCTATTTTCTTTTAGAGGTTGCCTTTTCGAGAAACGACCACTGAATGCGAAGACATACAAAATGGTTTAAATTAGTTTTCGCACTTTTTCTGAGAATTAATGAGATCCTCAGAACTTACTATTACTTTAATTTGAACTTATCAGGAAAGTACACATTGATTACGAGAAAATTATATTCACAAACCTCATTGGGATAAGAAAATGGTGTGCTATGTTATTTTTCGAAAATGCATATTTTCTAAGATAAATTAATGAATTAATATAAGCAAGTGTAGGAAGAATTCGGAATCTTAATTCCGAATTCTAAATGGCTGCTGTCATTTGTAACCATATATATGTCATGTCATATGCCATAACCGTCTCGAACTTATAGCCATATGATCACTGCAAAAGCTTTACAAATCCTTTTTAAAATAGAAAGAAATGAATGAAATGCTGTGAATCACTATATAGCCAGAAAATCTTGCAATTGCCCTGTTAGGATCTCAAGTACTCAAGGGATTTCTTATTTTTGTGAGAAAACTGCGTCTGAATGAAAAGTTTCCTCTTGCTTGAAACCTAACTTGAAGAACGAAATTCTCTAAAGAAATAAGATGTAGCTTCAAAGTAATCCGTAAGTAAGTTCATGAAAATTGAACTAGCGGTTATCAATTATTCAGGAAAATTAAACGAAAATTTGTCTTTTTACAAGCTCAAAAGTTTGTTTCTCCAACCCTTCTCGTATTCCCAATATAACTCATAATTTATAGTTATTTCTGTATTATTTAAGTAGGGAAGATATACATTTCTTTTGAAGTTTGCAGAACAAAATTCATTCAAATTTCATACCCATTTTATTATTTCCATTGAAAATTCGAATGAATCTCAGAACATAAATTTATGATTCCTTGATTCCTTGATTCCTTGAAAAAGTAGATAAAATACTTGATGAGCACAAAGAAATAGTTCCTAATTTCTTTATAAGAAAGTAAATTAAGACCTCATAGAATTCAGAACCATGAAATTGGGCAGAAAGAAAACTTTTACAACGCAAGGGAAAAAAATGATTTTAATTAATCAAATATCCAAATCTTTTCATTCCATGAATTTTCTGTTGCTGGTTGATTCGGAATCCGTATTAAGTATCGACAAAAGTAAAGCGAATGAAGTCTAGTACACTTACGTCTACGTGAACGCCTTCGACTTTATACGAATTTGCTTGAGGAGTTGCTTTGGGAACAAATCTGTAAAATTCCTCGTGCTCCTTATACCATTTGACTGCATAGAGAGCATCGCCTCCCAAATCGTAATCGCAGTGGAGGATCGCTGTTTCTCCCGGCACCCTGAACTGGGGAACGTTCACTCGGACCCACTTCAAACCCTTTACCGTCAAGGCAACTGAAAAAGAGAGAAAAATTCATTGGGCTGGATTTCATTTGGAAATTCACTTTCATATATTTCTTCAAAACTATTCACAATGCAATTGGTATGTATTCATTCTACAATCTTTCCTTGAAGGAGGGAACTTTTTGTATGAAGCATAATATCATTTTCTGTTTTATAACTATAATGAAAATACAATTCCGTTAATTATTGAAATCATTTGTTCTCTAAATATTTTCAACTGTTAGAGAAGAACATTGTTCTGCATTGTATTCATTATCAGTATTGTTGATGAGTGACTAAGTGTCATTATCTTGATTTGTTATTACAAAATTTTCTCTGAACGACGATGTAAAATGGCGAATGCGCCAGTTACAAAGTTCTGGTATTGATCTGAAAATATCATTCTACCTTGGGAAAATGCTTTACGTCAAGAATTTTACGAACAAAATTGAATATTCAATTTTGATTCAATGAACTGAATAATACATCACTGTTTCAAAATTATTCCCAGAGATGACATCTTCAAGTATTTCAGGTGTGAAAGTAAATGGTGATTACTTTGAACTACCACTAAATCATAATAGTATATTGTAAAATAATGAGAAATTTTATCTCAATCTCTTGATCAGCCTCTATGAAACCCAACTTCAACCCCTAAATAAATGTTCACGATACTAAACTCGAAAATTTCCTCAAAGAAGGATATAAAATTAATTTTTATAGCCAGAGTAAAAATTCAGTAAATCGACTAATACCTGAGTCTGCCACCGTCCGGATATCCTGTCATTTTATGCTGATGAAGGCGAAGCTAGCAGCATGTGGAGTAAGAGTACGCCGTATTTTCAGGAAAATTATCCGTGAAAACCCTGTGATATCTATGATAAGAGGCAATTTCACGAATTAATGTCTACGCTATAGAAGCTGGAAAGGTAATTTCTAATTAGGAAGTGAAAAAGACGCAACAGTTAGTAGTCCAAAACTTTAAGTTTCAGGGTTGGACTTAGATTTGTTACTGTAAATTTTTTCAAGCTATTTTATAACCATCCGTAGCAGTAACCTAATAACTGTGTTTTAGTTTCAATACTGCAAAAGAAGAATGACTCTCCATTTCCGCCGTCTTTCTTGATCAGAATTTTTGGTCAATCTCCTGTTGTTTTCGAATTATTTCCTGGATTTCGGCATATGCTGATATACCGGTTGATATCAAAGTTTAGTAACAACTATTTCGACATTCTACTGACTTTTTTGATTGATGCAGGGAAGTTTTATAGTTTTTTTGTTGAGTGTTTCTGGAATTATAATATGAACTTCATTATTTTCAAACGTTAACCATAGACAAATTTGTATAAAATATGAGAATAATGTTTGTTTTTCGAAGAAAGGCCATATTGTAAGATGATTACTTTCACAGAAATACTTGAACGGCGAAACCTATTTGAATAATATATCTCCGGATCGCTAGATAGGTCGGAGAGGTGCATTAGTTTGGCCGGCAAGATCACCCGATCTAACACCTCTCAATTTCTTCTTATGGATGCTATCCCAGGTCTGAATTCTTTTTTATGCATTGCTGGAAGAAATTCAAGAGAGAATTGTTGAAGCATGAAAGTGAATGGAGCACCTTAGAACATTCCTGATAGGAATGTACCATGATTAAAAAAAATGGAAACTCAACGATATGTTTCATTCCATAAAAGATTCTTCTGAGAACCATGGAAGCCTAAGAAGTGTGTGTGTGATAGCGTGGTTCATATAAAGAAGTATCACACAACCCCTTTCTCAATATCAAATTTTGAGTGATAATTCAAACGGTCGAATTAGTAAATAGTAAAAAAAAAATTTCCAACTCAACCAAATCGATTCTGATGGAACTTTTCTGAACAATTCATCATATGTCATTCGAGAATTAATTACTTTCTTGTACGGAAAATAGAATCATCTTGTTTGGAGTAGTAGCATCCAGGGGTAGGAGGTTGTTGAGGGAAAAACAAAACACAAAATGTCCCCCTCCAATCGAAAAACGTTGTATTTCAGGAAGTTCACATAACAATCACAGCAGACAGCAAAGTTGTTCATTCTGTTTCATTTTCATTGAGACGTCAAAATAACTAGTCTATTTACAAAAATAGAAATCGCGACGTGGACAGCCAAAGATCAGATTTGGGTTACTTTAATTGCCTATATACATTATATAAAGAGTGTTGATCTGAATTTTACTGTTATTAACAAGGATATTCGGAATTGTAAAGAATCTTAATTATATACGTGAAAACCTAAAAGCAGAACTTCCTTCCGAATATCTCTATCCTTAATGGCGAACTGAATTTATCACATTTTTGAAGAGCCTGAAACTCCAAATATATAACTCATGATTTTATTAGGAGAATTCATCATTTTCACTACCTTACAGTATATTTATAAATATCTTCAACTATTAAATAAGAACTCAATTATTCAAGCATTCAATTCCCTAATGGACGCTTCAAATCAAGACCCAAATCAATTAAACTCCAATTGCCATCTCATCCATCTCCTCTTAAGCGAATGAAACTAAATAACATTCACTTTTAGCATAAAGCAGTAAGATTACGTTTGAAGCGATTGCAGAACAATCATCTCAATTAGACCTCATATTATGAAATCGTTTATTTTCCGAAATAAATACGTGAACGAAAGGAGACAAGTAATCCAATTAATGACACGTTCAAACAAGATTGCCTGCTTCGTAGGCTTACAAAGCATGAAATTAGCAGCCTTACTGCCGAACACTCAACTACTAACTGTAATGGATTATCTTTATTCCAATTTCCGCTTCTGATGATACGTTTGTGTTCAGTCAGTTGCGGTTTGTTTTACGCGGTTGTTCTATCTGATAGTGTAGTAAAATTTGAATAGCGTTTATGCAGGGACATCAGACTCTGAAATGTGTTCGATTAAATAATTGGATCAACTCTATAATGACAACGCAATTGATAAGTTTATGGCTGGATGAATCGCATAAGGAATGAGACATTTATTCATACAAAGTTCGGGAACCGCAGCCATAGTCGAAGGACACAGTGGCTGACTAATGTTTTATAGTTCTGCTCATAAAAAGCACCTGAGATGGATTGATCTCAATAATATTTCGAAACGTATGCGATTGTATTGGTAATTCATACTCTTATTATTTCCAGAATAACCTATTCTGTTACCTATTCTGAATTCACATGAAATTTTCAGTTTCGTTTACATCGATCTGAAGACAGACTTTACTAAAATCGTAATGTCTTCTATAGTGCGATATTTTGCATGATTATACTCATCACCGATTGTAGGTAATATTGTCATAAACTCATATGTAACTTGAAGCTGTAGTAACTTTGATTCCAAAGCTCTTATACAAGGTTCCATAATAGCAGGCTCCTTGAATTATTAAATTCATTTCCGGCATAACCGGAAACGAAATGTTAAACATATTAATGTTATCTAATTCAAAATTTTGTCCCCTATCCGATTCTCAAATTCGATTAAAATATTTTAAATAGCAAAAAAAAAAGTTACAGGGGTGTCCCTTGTTTCATTTACAACTGGTATAAATTACTGTAAGAGCCAACATTAATGAATTCATAACCAGAAACTATAGTGTGATATTATTTCAGATCGTCAATCGCAATTTTGACCATTGCTGGTGATTATCTCGATTGGAAAACCCGAGAACAAACTCTTCCAGAGGATTATTCGCAGCCTAACGTATTATTATATATTTATGCTCAATACTTTGCGTTTGATTAACCAGTTTCTGGATAGTTCAATTTCATAGAGTTTGCATAGTAAATTCCTCTTGTTTTACCAAGTTCTTTATCCAACATTAGAGACCAAGAACCATTACGGTTTTCGAAGAGCTACAAAAATTATACTCACCATGTACTACGCAACAGAACACCACACAAAACAGTAGTTTAATTGAAAACAGCTCCATTTTAACACAGCTTATGTTTACCAATGTCCGCAAATATTGGTGGAACACTTAAAACACAGCAGTACTAGTCATTGTTTGGAATTTAGTTGAACACATCGAATTTGTGAATAATATAATTTCCCATTACGCTGTTTCAATGAGAATAGAGGTCGATGTGTATTTCCCCATTCATGGTTTCATTTCATTCTCGTTCCATCGTCATTATTGCTGAATGTTGCTTTCACGTGGTTCTCTATCAAAGGGTTTTGTTTCGGTGTTGAAGTTTTTATGTTGTGAAGCTTTTATCTTGATGCAGTTTCATAGTCTCAGTTCGAAACCATTTCGAGGACCTGTAATGAAAAAATAATTATCAGTGAGTGAAGAATTCAACTGCTCAAAATATTTTCAAATGACTAGTGACTTTCATTTGAATAATATGGAAATATACGAGGTGTAATGAAAGCATACGATGAATTTCAATTTGAAAAGTCTTTCTGAACGATAGATATCTATTTCTTTTTCTTCCACAACATAATTTTTTTCAAATCAATCAACAACCTCAGTGTCATGTTTTCAAAATTTTATATTCCTTGCAAATCTTTGGTTTCTTCAAGACCCTAGAAATTTGACCCAAATCTCATACCACCCAGCCAGTTTAACCACCACATTGTCGATAATTATTTCTACCTCTTCTCGAAAGAATATTCGGCCATACAATTATGCTTCAATAATGACTATTATGAAATAAAATGAATCAGAACTGAAGAACTACGGCCCAATCAGTTCGACACCGATAGTATGCAAAATGATGGAGTACATAATCGCAGAAAATCTCAGAGCTTTCCTCTTGAGGAATTATATCATTCCAAATGAAGAAAAGCCTGTGGAGGTTATAAATTTAGACCTTCAAAGGCCTTTCATCGCATACCGAAAAGAAGGCTCCCCCATAAGTTGGAACGCTTCGGCCTTCGTAGTGAGTTGTTTTTCTGAACTCACAATCAGATTGTGTCCTAACAGAGTTGTCTTATCTCTGTCTGTAAAAAAATAGTTTTGAGCGGTGTGCTCTGTTTTGGGGCCAACTTTGTTCATTGCCGCTACTATTAAATGCAATTGGATGTAAAACTGTCTTTTACGTAGATGATACAATATTATAATGTGATCCATTAACCTGCCATCAGCATCTCAGAAATGATCTATTTGCAATATATGAATGGGGTAGCTATTGGTACTAACCAGAAAACGTCGGAAAATGTGTCGTTCTGCAAATGAAACGGAATAATCTTTGACACACCTTGACACTGTTTCTTCGAAGAAGAAACTATATAGATTCATTCTTTATAGAGGTGAATCACTCCTCACTTCTTCTAGTTAAATCAGTTCACTCATCTGTCCCCATAAATTTCTATCCGCTGTTTTTTTCTTCCACCTTGTGACTCCTACCCTGGTAAGGTCCTCTTCAACTTCCTGCAGCAATCTTGATCTTGGTCTTGGGTCGCACTGCATTGCAAATATTGTTTCTCCTTCACCTGATATCCATACGTGCCCTAACCGTTTTACTCCCCGCTCTCTGATGTTTTTACAGCATCTTCGTTCTTCATAATTTGGTTGATTTCTTCGTTTGTATATATTCTGTATTCGTTGCTACCCAATCTCACCGGACCCAGAATTGAACCCAATAATTTTCTTTCGGCAATTCTTATTTCTTTCTTATCCTTCTTTGTCATTGTCACAGTTTCCTTGGCATACTTCATGCTTGGTCTAATCAATGTTTTGTAAATGTTCATCTTGGTGTTTTTTGTAAGTATCAAATATTCCAAAATTTTTCATTGGTATGGTCGCTATGTTGACTGCAGTTATCTTGTTTTTTTTCATGTCAGTTGATCTTCTATCATCGTTAGTTATAATGACGGCCAAGTATCTAAGACATTCAACTTCCTCAAATCCATATTTCCATATTTTAATTTCAATTTTTGGTTTTCCTCCATTCTTTACAAGTCTTAGTATCTTCGTGTTGTTTTCGTTCATTTTGAATCCAAATTTTCTCCCTTTTTTCCAATAACTCCTGCATCATATCTTGTTTTAGCACTCTTTCATTCGCTATTGAAACAACGTCGTCTTCGTAAGCTATAATTTATTTTCCCCTCGTCATCAGTTTCTTTTTACTTAGCTGTTCAAGTACATGCTCTAGTACTAGGCTAAACAGTGTAGCTGACAAAGCGTCTCCTTGCTTGAGTCGTTCGTCAAATATGAACTCTTCTGTTTCTCGTTTTTGGGTTATTATTGTGGCTTTTGTTTCTTTCAGTATCGTCCAGATCAATTTTCTTGATTTCGAGTGTATTTCAAGTTTCCCAAGGACTGCCACAAGTTCTAGCCTTTTAATTGGGTCAAATGCTTGCATAAAGCCAATAAACAGTATTTCGAGATCTTTCTCGCGTTCGTAAGCCTTCTCCATTATCTGCTTTAAGGCGTGAATTGCGTCTGTTGTTAATCTGCCATTGACGAACGCATTGGTATTGTCCTATTATTTTTTTTGATGCTTTGGCTAGACGTCCTGAATCATAGAGAAAACAATTTGCACTATTAAGCAATGTTGCTCCCCTGTAGTTTTGACACGTGTCCTGTTCTCGTTTTTTGTGTATTGTGACTATTTTGCCCATTTTCTACTCCTCTGGAATACACTCCTTCTCCCAAATTGTTTGCACTAGTTAGCATAGGTCCTTTTTCAATGCCTCTCTCCCATATTTGAATTGTTTCATAATTATTTGATCATTTCTAGGTGTTTTCCAGTTTCGTCCAATGTCACCTCTCCTTCGTTCTTAGTTATGGTAAATCTAGGTTTTGCCTCAGTTTCCGTAAGAAGCTATTCGAAGTAATTCTTCCATACCTTTTATAATCATCCTCTTTACTATAGTGTTCCCGTTTTTCTTTTTTATTCCAGTTGTTTTTCCTTTGTAGATTTGTCTTTCTCTGTATTTTTTTCTTGTCTTGGCTCCTCTACTTCGTTCATTTCCCAATCCATCCATTCTCTTCATATTTTCCCATTATTTTGGTGCATTCCTTTCATATTATTATATATTCTTCTTGGTCTTCTTGGTGGTTTGCTTTTATCCATTTGAGCCTCGCGCTCACTTTTTTTCTGAACTCCTACATATTTTTCGCTGCTTCTTTGATTTTTTGCCACTTCCTATGTCTCTATTATATTCTTCAATCCTCAACTCCTCCTCAATTTGTTCTGCGTAATTGTCTCTCTTTCAATCTCTGAATAAACCATTCAGGTTTGCTTTGTTTCTTTTTCTCTGTTTTCTTTATTTTTTGTCTTCTTCTAGTTGCTACTAAGAAGTAGTCTGAGTCTGCGCTCGCTCCTCTTAAAGTTCTTACATCTATTATTGTGGTTTGTTTCCCCTTGTTTTTAAGTGTACGGTCAACTTGTGTGTCTTATCTATTACCAAGTGAGACCCACGTCATTTCGTGTTCTTTCTTGTGCTCAAATATGGTGCTGCTTATCATGACACCCTTCCCAGCCGCCAAGTTGCATAGCTTTTGTCCATTATTATTTGTGTCTTCGTGTAAGATATGTCTACCCATAGTCCAAGGTAATCTTCGTCTCCAATATGAGCACCAAAATCTCCCAGCATTATGAAAACGTCTTGTTTTGGTATCTTCTCTTTTTCCTCCTCAATTTTCTTGTAAAAATGTTGTTTATCCTCTCTGCTTGTGCTTTCAGTTGGTGCGAATACGTTCAACAAGGATATGTTGAAGGGCTTTGACTCTAACCGTAAGTATGCTATTCGTTTGCTAATTGGTACGAAATCCATGATTATTCATCTCATTTTGCCTATTACGCCATGTTGTCCCTGTTTATTATCTCCGGAGTACTGTAGTATTAAGTTCCTCTTATTTAATGTCCCTTGTCCTTTCCATCAGATCTTATGAATTGCCGTCACATCCTCACTAAATCGTTTAAGTACCTCACCTATTTCATTCTTTTATCCGGGTTCTGGCATTGTTCTTACATTCAAGGTACCAATTCTGATGTCTTCTTTCTTTTCTATGTTCCTTCTTTTAACGTTGTTTTCCCTTGATTCTATTGTTTTATCTTTTCTTGTTATTCCGCAGTTTCATTCCATTGTCCTCAGTCGTCGACATATTCGTTTCCAAGTCATCCGTTATTGCTTTGATTAGTTAGATAAGTCCACTTCACGTCTCTTTCGTTGCTTCTCTCTTGGCTGGGTGATCTCATGCTCAAGCGTCTTGATCCTTGCTTCCTTTTACATTTGCTTCCTTGGTCTACGGATTGATTGCCTTTTGCAATCGATTAATCAGGCATAGTTCACCACTGATAATTAGTTTGTCGTCTTTTATTAGTGTTCGTTGACCTTTATCTCTTGCTTCCATCAAAATCTTAAGGAGGTGTTTTTGCTCACCCATTGAAATTCGGAATTTTCGGTTGTTCTTCTTGGAGCGATCTTTGATTGCATATACTTTTACTATCTCCAATTTCAATGATCATGGCCTAGATTCTCGACTGTGACTGACGTATATTTGGATCGAGGGAATTTCTGGTTTAGCTTTGAGAACTTTGAATTTAATTAGCAGAATCTTGATCGTAGAATAACGATTTCGACTGAAATTTCGGTCAGCAAAAAGGCGAATTCTTCAGTTCATCCTTCTTTCTGCTAATCAGTCAGAACAAGAGTCTGGAGACAAATAAGGTCTGGTGAGATTATTTTAAACAAACATGTTCGAGATTTGAGTTCTACAAAGAGCTGTCAAGTAGTCTTTTCCTGATTGAATGAACAAGGTATCCAACTTTTTGCAAATTTTCTTCTGACCTTAAAGGTCGATGAATTTTGGGACCAATTAATGTCCTTACTATATTCATTCCTACATTCAATTCACTCAGTGAATAGTCTTCCAAATTGCAACTCTCATACTTAAATTTGAACATTTAATTTGCAACTCAGGTACTATTTTCGGCTTGAAATATAACTTGTCCCTTAATGTAACATGCGTTGTTCAAGATCCATGTTTCACGACAGAGCCTGCAAACACGACCAAACTGCAGCAGCTCTGAAAGTAAACACACGAGGAATATTCGTTTCGTAAAAAAACGACGTCAGCATAAATGAAGAACAAAAAATTTCAAACCACATATATTTCTGGAAACATGCGTTCAGAGTAGTGGGTGAAAAAGAATACGCGTTAGTCTGACAAGAGCATAGAGACACAACATGTATATGCATGGTTACTACATCAAGTTGATAAATAGGTGCAGGAGTCACCGAAAATCTTAACAGAAAAATGAATGTTAAAGCCGTATAGTTTTCGTTATCTAATGAAGTTGAATTTCTTTCTGAAAACATTTTTCATCATTTAATATACGTGAGAGGTAATTCTCGGTTAGGTTAGGTTAGGTTAGGTTATGAAACAAACTGAAAATACTTTATAACATAAATTGATTCGGTTTTGAGAGTTCCAGGATTTCATCGAAATCTGTTGAACAGAACAGATTCCATCAAACAGAAACACTTTTATTCACACAATTTTAAGGATGAATATCTCAACGTAAAAATTTATATGAATTTGTGGATTTATATTGGTGGCATCTATCAAACTGTTTGAAATAAAATTCTGAAAAGCTAAGATCAATATATGTTCCCCATCTAATTTCAATTCACAAAGTAATGAATATCAACTTAGTTGAATTTACTTCTTGAAAATCAAAGCCGATTTCAATGAATATTTTATACCTCAAGGTTTGTGCCTACATAATATTATCAAACAAATACAATTTGAATCGAAACATCTTGCAAAGGGAAGTTTCAACATCAAAGGTTAAGTGCTCTTATGTGTTCAAATCGAAAAGTTATTCTGCTTTGTGATGAATTGAAGCTCGAAGCTTACACAGTTTCAAATTTTGCTATAATTTCATACTTATATTAGTAATATACAAGAGCAAACCGTACACCTTGAAACCTTTATGGCTCGGTTTAAATGTTTGATTTATTATTGTCTAAATCTGTGGGTGTTAGTGGACTTAATTAAAGTATTAAATATTTTCTTTTCTAAATGGCCTACTTATAATAAAATTTTTCTCCATCTTTTAGCTTGTATAATATTCCTTGTAATAGTTACAACTCATTTCATATATGTCACTCCTCCAATGCAGTAGTTTTGTTTTCTCGGTCAATAGGTAACTGTTTCAAGGTTGAATTCGATTTGATAGCTTGTGTGGAATATGATAAATCGGCGTAGACGTGAAATCGTTATTCAGAAAGTCTGATTCAACAACTAAATAATTTGGTGATCATTTTATTTCTGTTTCAAGTAAAATAACTGAATCTATTTCCGATCAAGATATTACATCAGTTGATACATTCAAAAGATTTAAACACATAACCTAAGTTTTCATTTCTATAAGTTGGTTTCATATAGATTACTCACTATGTCTGTATATATATGAGAAATGAAAAATCGAGAGTTTCTCATGTTTTATCAATAATTCTTTTGAAAATAGATATTAACGTCAATATGAGTCCTTTAGCTCAACTCATTAATACATGTTTGAAATGAAAATTGTTTCCGAACCAACCCTTTGTACAGAAAGGCGGACGTGAATGAGATGGCTGATTACAGGCCATCTCGCTTGTACCTATTTTTTCCAATAATTCAGTAAATTTTTTGAGGCCAATGGCCTTCTTGGTGCATGTTAATTTGGTTTCCGAAGAGGTAGTATTTTAGACACAGTTAAACAGTTTTAAGGTAGCTCTGTACTAGCTCTCTCTATTTCTCGATCTCCCAGGACCTTCCTTATGTCACAGACTAGTCAGCAAGATGGAGAATATGGGTTCGATGAGGCCAATAAAGCCATGATTATTGTCCAATAGATATCAGGTTGTGCGTGTTGATGGAGTCTGATCGGATAAAAAGCTAGTTATAATTGGTGTGACATAGGGTTCAGTCCTAGGATCTGTACTGTTTTGAATATATATCAATGAAATTTCCGATTATCTGCTGAGTGCCTCACTTTCTTATTTACTGATGACCCTATTGTCAACGTCGATTCTCCTAGTTTGGGTAATCCGGAGAGTTATAATAGGCGCCTCAGTAGGGAGGCCATGGAATGAGCATGAATAGAGAAAAGAGATTTTAGTCTTCATTCTGCAAAAAAGTTCACTGGAAGGAAGTCTGTGTGATTTGGCTTTAAAGACTGGATGATCTGAAGCATCACTGGATACTGTTACAAATTAATACTGTGGTGCAAAACCATCTATTATTTGCGAGGAATATAGAGTAAAAATTTCATCATCTCTTAGCACTAGAGTCGTTTTAGAACTATTAGATCGAATATCTGATCCTTCAGATCAAATTCTATTTTTTGATAATCATTTACTAGCCCAGACTTTTTGAAAATTGATAGAAAGAGATCTCAGGGCAATAAGGACCATTTGGAATAATCGCCTAGAAAGGACTCTTTATCATCCGAAGAAGGTGACCTTGGATTTTTCAATACAATACCGACTCAACAAATGAATTAATGCTTGATAAATGGAAAGACAACAATATTGTGACAATGGGAACTAAGTAGAAAGGTAAAAGATAGTCTTCAATTAGAAATCACATATTGATATTCTACACACCCCATAATTCTTTTATGGGGTGTGTTGATCTTCTGGCTCGAAGTGTTAAAAACTGCAGAATTTCTATTTGGAGGAAAAATGTTGGTGGTCTCTTTCAAACATATGGTCAACTTGGCTACCATCAATTCTTAGAAAAGTCATACAGTCGTTTGTGAAGATGAAGTCTATTTGTTAACTTTTCTTCAGGACACTACCCTTCGATATCTACGGAGCTTTCTACATCATCACACTCCAGGAGCAGAGCTTCTGGTTCTACATCCCGAAGTACTATACAAAAAAATGGTCATTTTCCAGTAAAAGTTGAAACACAGTTACGGTGAAAGCACGTTGGGGATCTATCAAATAGGTCACTATATTCTTAGAATGAAACTGTTTGGAAATATATCTTACGTACTCTTAGCAGGACTATTATACAGAAAGAAGATGGCCATTTTCCTGTAAAAGTGTGAACATAGCTGAGGCGAAAAGTTCTTCCTTTCCAAGCACGTTGGAGTTGTATCAAATGTGTCACTTTATTCTAAGAACGAAACCGTTTGGAAATATATAACACGTTCTCCTAGCAGGACTTCTTTAGTTGACCTTGAGTAATAATTTTTTTAAACAAGAAATTTCTCTTAGACCCCTAAAAATCCTAGTCGACCCAAATGAGTGCACCAATTTCTTGTTAAAAAAAGGCTTGAAAAAATTTGTTTCCTTCATTTCATTCATCACAATATCCGATATAACTTAGAGTCTCTAAATGGCCACCCAGAGATCCACGTAGAATTCTTTCTGTTTTTTGGAAGCATTATAATCTCATGACTTCTTTTGTGCCCAGACACACGCTCAACCCAGAAGATCTAGGAACACTTTATAAGTGCCATTATTGAATACTTTCAATTAATTCAATTTCAACACTACTTTTTGTGTGCTTAGACTAGAAACGTTTCCAATCCCCTCGTAGAATCAACTGAGCTGTTTATATTCAAGAGTGATTTTCAGGGAAGCTCAGCTGTCAAACGTACTTCCAATAATCCCCATAATCCTTTTCCATTTGAATCAGAATAGTATCATACGAATTGCATAAAATATACCAACCGTAGATTTACTAAAAGGATCTTATGCAAGTTATGATGAATCCCATTTCGAATTTAATACAATGCAGAGCGACTGTACACATTATTCCCCCCACGTTAAATTCGTTATTTTATGGAACTTTGGGATTTAGTAATATACGAAGATATGGTAGGTATAACCCAAACTTCGGGGTTAATGATATCTATGTCAACTCCGAGCTCAACTATTCCGGATTAGCATGTAAAGGGTGCTGATTCTCATAATTCTGTCAGTTTTCAAGACTTATGATCAGTTAGTTATGTATTCCGTTCCACGACACTCGTTCGGCCAAGTTTGATTACAATTACCTAATTATATGCCTTGCTGTGTTATTCGCTATTTCACAGAAGATCTAGCATTGTCAACGGATTTTGTTTAGTTATGAAATCTAATAATATGAACATGTCGAGATTTATGGCGGCAACCTCTTAATTGGAAGCAAAAATGTTTGTTGTTGTAGCCCTCCAAGTTAAATATGAATGTGACCCATTGGACACATGTTTTTTTATTCAAAACGCATAATACAGGGCGTTTCAAGCATACAGGGATATTCACCGGGACCGTCCGTTGAGAACTTTTTGAGTTCCAATTACAATATCAAGCTAAAATTTTATACGCGGCCAAAACTAGTGATTTTCAATTAAGTGAAATATTTTCGAAGTGATACCATTTCCGGTTATACCGGAAGTGGGACATCACTCTGTTATTTCAAATGGCAATCTACCTTTTCTATTATACATCTAGAACCGACATTTGAGCAAGGCATGAAATACCCAAGTTGTTGGCACTAGATCCTTTGCACTACAAACACAATTTTTGCTTGGGTGGATAAAAGAAGGATCAAGGAATTTTTGTTTGTTTTGTATGCTTTTTTCATTTTGGCCTTTTTCAAACAGCAATAACTTAATTTTTTCAAATGGAACGTGCCAATTTTTATATCGCCATCAGATGAAGCGTCAAATTTCAGATGGAATTGTATCAGCATGTACTATACCCATCTCTTATAGTTCAGAAAGAATTTGTAAATATATTGAATTTTGATGATTTTGCAAGAACTAACAGAGAATGCTTTGAAATATTTAAATCAAGTAGCTGAACTGGCTACGCTCACCTGACAGGTGCCTAAAATTAATGTACTTGTCACTTCGTTCCTTCGAATTTGATATTTCAACAAGAATTGTTAGTAATTTGAAGTGAAAATTTTTGAAAAACACCAGATTGATAATAAAATGGCTGATCATTCAATCGAGGAAATGTTTAATCTATATTTAATTCGTGGCGAATGTTAATAAGTGGTGAATAGAACTTGCAGGCAATTAACTAACCTATTTCCAAATTTGGCGCCTATGAGTAAAAGAAAATTTCGAAGGATTAGAAGCAATTTACTGCAATTTGAAGAAACAAAATACATAGAAACTAGAAGAAAACCAATTCTTGAGGACAACGACAATCAAATTGATACGCTAGCGTATTTTCGTACCAATCAACATGCGTCCATTATGTCAGCATCAATAGATATTGGATTGAGTTATACTTCCATTCAAAGGATCCTTAAGAAATATAAAATGCACCCATATTCTTATATCAGACTATAAAATTTGAAACCACCTGACCTTCCCAAGCGGCTAAATTTCTGTGAAAATTTATTAATTCGGCTTCAAAAGAAGGTGAGACAATCCTGCAAAAAATCATATGGTCTGATGAAGCCAAGTTCAATGAAAGTGGAATAACCAACAGGAGAAATCAACATTTTTGGGCCACAGAAAATCCACATTTCATTGAGGTTATTGATTTCCAAAATAAATTTAGCGTGAACGTTTTTGCAATTCTAATGAATGATTTGTTGGCTAATCACATTTATAAGGAAAATCTTAATGGAAAACGATACCTGGAAATTTTTAGAGGAGGATTATGCAAATTTTTCATATGGATTACCCCTTAACATTTTGAGGGATTGCTATTACCAAATGGATGGTGCACCAGCACATAAAACACGAGCTATAGATCGGCAGCTAACAGAAATGTTCTAGAATAGATGGTGGTTTAATCAAGGACCAAATTTATGGCCTCCGTGTTCTCCGGACCTGGCGCTTCTTGATTTTATTTATGGGGCAAAATCAAGAGTGGAGTGTATCTTATTCCTTTAAGAAGTAAAGAAGAGTTACTAGAGCGCATTCATAATGCTTTTCGTAATATTGATCCTGAGGAAACTAGGAGGGCAACTCATTATGTTCGTATACGAGCTGTCAAGTGTATCGAGCAAAATGGGGCCCATATTGAACATTTATTCAGATCGTTAATTAGTTTTCTCCTATGATGTTTACTATCGTTTATTCGTATTAATGTAATTATCTTCGATGATTGGTTTTCGCTTAGTTCCTACAATTTTTATTCATCCGAATTGTAGAAAATTGCTTCTAATGCTTCGAAATTTCATTCTACTCATAGACTGTAAATTTGAAAAGTGGTTATTACCCACTACTTTTTGACATTCTAAAATAAATTAAAAAGGTTGAATATATTTTCGTTTGAATAACCAGTGGTTTTATTCCAAATGTGTTGTATTTTTTGGATATTTTCAATCTGAAATAATGATAATTCTTGTTGAGATATCAAATTCGAATGAACGAAGTGACAAGTCAATTAATTTTAGGCTCCTGTCAGGTGAGCGTAGCCAGTTCAGCAATTTGATTCAAATATTTCAAAGCATTCTCTGTTAGTTCTTGCAAAATTATCAAAACTCAATATATATAAAAAGTCATGGAAATTCCTCCAAACTAGAACATGTGAAATATTCAACTCATTTTCAATTTTCCTTGTACTCACATGAGGATTCAAATCAATACAATTCAAAACTGTCTAATTAAATAAATAAATGATGAAAATCCAAGCCTATTGACAACTTTTTGAATTAGAAGTGCTTTCACTTTAGCAAATGCATACGCTCGTTTAACAATTTTTTGCTCGAGAACGGTCGAAGATACGAAAAAATTACAAGTGTCAAAAAAGTATTCAATTTGAACGAAGATGACGCTAATTTATTGTTAGCTGATCACTGAAGTACTGCCAAAAAAGTTGAAAGGACAAAAGACATGGCTCCGGAAAAGAAAATACCATGTAGATTCAAGTTAAAATTTAGGACGTGTAATGATATAAGCTGTAAAAAATAGCTTAAATTTCAAATTTGGGCTGAATATCTCAAAAACAGCAGGAGCGTTGAAGGAAGAACCCATTTTTTCTGGAAATTTCAACACCCTGTAGCTCCGTAACAAAGCTTTTGCGGACCTATGTTGATATGAACTTTTTCCTTCATTTATATATATAAATATATATATATATATATATATATATATATATATATATATATATATATATATTCATTTCAATCTAGTAATTAAACATGACCTAATTCCCAAAAGGAAACAAATTTTACAAATATGAACCTGAGATTATTTGTGAAAATGACAAATATAAACTTTATTTGGATAAAACAATTCTTTGCAACAGAGCTGTAAAACACAATAGACCAGATATCATTCTTACTGATAAAAAATCAAATAACATATATAATTGATATTGCTATACCCGACACACATAATATATAAAATAAACACAATTATAAAATTTCAAAATATATGATGCTTTGCGACGACATTAAAAAAATGTGGAAAATGAAAAAAAATTTTATTCTACCGATTATTATTTCCACAACAGGTGTAATTCCGAGGAATCTTCACAAAAGTATTGAGATTTTGGGTCTGGAGAAAAATTTGTTTGAGCAGTCACAAAAGATAACATTCATCAAATCTTGTAATATTCTTCGTAGGTTTCTTTCCGAAAAAAATAATGAGGTAGAGTCATAGGTTTTCTCTTAGTTTATACTGCTCAGAATCTCATTTCATATTATTTATTTGTTTATATAAATGTAATATAATTAACTGACAATTTTGTCATATTTATATTCAGAGCAGTATTCTATTCGATCGTTCACCACTTCACACAAAGGAAACTATTAACGAGAACATTCAGTGTTACTTGACTAAGGTCCGTACACTGGATTTTTCCGGGGAGAAAGCCTCTGCTACTCGTTGGTACATTGATCTCATTGTCTGATGATGCTATAGTATGTATATATTCTGGTAGATTGATATATTCTCATAACATTTAACGTTATCCTAATATAAAATTATTCAGGATATGTTTTGATTATAATCATTGCCTGGCAATGGTATTAATAACCGGGTGGTGGATTTATATTTTTCATGAAATTAGTTTGATTGCATAAACAGATATATGGGCAACTCGTCGGTGTGAAACCCCTATTTATATAAATATATATATATATATATATATATATATATATATATATATATATATATATATATATATATATATATATATATATATATATATATTTTTTTTTTTGCTATTTAAGAAAAGAACAGGTGAAATAGGAACCTTACTACCTCCAGAAGACCAGAAACTTGTGTAGGTAGCCTACTTTGAATTGTTGAGTAGACATTAAAGTATATTATAATTTTCTTACTAAGAATCGAGAAAAATGGAGCAAAGAATTGAAATATCCTTATTGACGTCTGCAGCCTAAATGCGGTCTTGTTAATGAGTCTGCTTCGAGTGACATGGCAAACTACATCAACTCGAGTTTATGGGGCTCTGACAAAATCAATCGAAGATTCGAAGGAGCTAATACATATTTGTAGACTTATTCAAGAAATCAGGAATCATATTGAGCCACAGTAGTTCTCGAGGATGCAGTCTATTTAGAAACAAAGCATTTGCTAAACAGTATTGATAGGAACCTTTTGTCTCGAATCAAGGATTCACTTCCTGGATATGACATATAACGATGAAATATCATGTATATGACCTGTAGAGCAGTTGGACTAACAACAAGAATTGGAAAGGGAGAAATAATGTTTAAAACATTTGATGAGCAAAAAGACTTTTACTCTATTGTATACATTTTTACAAACGTAGTGTATTGTTAACAGAACGCTAAAATTTCGATAATAATACCAGTTTACCTCTTTGTTAACGTCCTCGTGTTCTGGAATGTTTGCGAGATCCACATTTGTGCTTACTATATTGCCCCCAGAAACAAGTACGAATAACATAGTCGGACTAGAGCTTGTTTATCCAAAAGGAAAATTCGCCTTCAAAGCGGGCCCATTTCCATAATACTGTTATTTCGTGTAAGTCATGCTTCAAAGCATTTAAAAATCTTACTCGTTATGCTTTAATCGCTGAACTACGACGATGTATAACCTTTACATAGAATTCTGCTTTGTATTTTTAGAGAGTCTGCCAGGAGGAACAACAAAGTGGCATAGCAAACCCAATTTCGTCTATTTTCCGTTCCACTCTTCAAGTACGCGGATGAATTTCGTGATATTTCGTTGAATTCAACTCCATCACTGACAGGCGGAGCGTGAAGATGATCTCTTATGATTTGAGATGAAGTAAAATTCTATCTTTTTCATATCCTTGTGAACATTCGACCGACGAGTCATGAAATTGTTATTTGTGCTTATATACGAGGAAGGTTCAAAGAATAATCGACTCTTTGCGCGCAATGAATTCACTCTCAAGAAAAAGTTTCCCCTTCGTGGTAATTACCCTTGAAATCAATTTTTCTCGTTTCAATCAACTCAGGAACTTATGAGCTCATTCAATCTGATAGATGATATTGTTGATAAATCTTTTTAATAGAAATTCATTTTTCAATATAAATTACTTTCTTCTGATTCCAACAATGTTCATTTTTAATACACACAATTAGTTTCGACAATTACCTCAATTTGAAGTCTCTAGAGCTAACAGTTAGAAGAAAGAATATGGTATCACTCGGACTTGTCGTTTTTTGATTCGAAGGGAAACAATTTTTCCGATTTTTTTATCCCCTTAACTTCAATTCCTCAACAGGGGTGAGCACCCCCTCCTGATTTTGAATAGGAATGATGGGTGTTGCGATAACTCATTTTGAAGATCTTATTGATTACTATCTGACCCTGAATTTTCGCTTCAAAATTTTCAGCATTAACGAAATGGCAGGTAAAAAAGAGGAAGACTACTCACTTTTGTGATTCAGCATTAAGTGCTGAAAATGGGCACCATTCTATTCCATGCAGAAAAATGAGTTTTGCTCGAATCGTTCATGTACATAAGTCAACATTTCTGGTTGAATTTGACGACATTCATTAATGATCCTAATTCGCAAATCATGCAGTGACTCAGGTTGGGTAGCGTTAATCTTAGATTTCAGGTGACCCCATAGCAAAACGTCCAGTGGCGCCAGATCAGGTGATCTGGATAGCCCCTCAATGTGTTCCCTTCTTCCAATCTAGGCCTGAGGAAAACTTTCATCTAAGAACTGACGCACAGGTTGAACGAAATGATTAGGTGGGCCATCTTGTTGAAAACTGATAAATTCATGGTTTTTTACTTGCACGGGGGCTAGATAACTAGTGTTCTGTAATAGTTCTAAATAAAATTGGCCACTGATATTATCGGATATAAAAAAGGGCCAATGAATTGACTTCCATAAATACCCGCCAAAACATTTAACTTCTGGGGATGCTGAGTATGCTCTTCTCGAAATAATCTTGGATTTTCATCTGATCAGTACCGACAGTTTTGCCTGTTTACAGTACCGTTAAGATAAAATGAACACCCATCCCAAAAACAGATATTGAATATGAACATATCAGCCTCATTCAGTTGCTGACCCAATCGTATCCTGAAAGGATGGAACTTATGTTTTCTTGAAATTCTCTTGATTGTTTCAATGATTGATATATATATATATATATATATATATATATATATATATATATATATATATATATATATATATATATATATATATATATATATATATATATATATATATATATATATATATATATATATATATATATATACAAGCTCACCTGGCAGCAAACGTCAGCAGAGCCGTCAACCATATTCCAATAAGGGTCGAACGTACAATAATTTGCTGTTCGCCTCCTCATATCATATCTTAGAGACTTGGGGCTGGATGGAAAGGATCTCAGACTTATAGGTAATCTATACTGGAACCAAGAAGCAGAAATCCGAATTTAAAATGCAGGAACAACTGAGGATTTCGAAATAAAAAAAAGGCGTCAGCCAGGGGTGTATCTTATCTCCGATGTTGTTCAACTTATATGTGGAAAGAGCTTTCATCGAGTCAATCTCCGACAGTCCCATCGGTAATAAAGTAAACGGAATTCCCATCAACAATATTTGATACGCGGATGATACCGTCATACTGGAAGATAGTGCAAATGACATGCAAGCTCTACTAGATAAGGTCAATCAAGAAAGCCAGAGATTGGGTTTGAAAATTAACATCCGTAAAACCAAATGTAAGGCCATTAGCAGAAACGATGCCCCAAATGCCATAATATCCATAAATAGAGAAAACATTGAACAAGTCACTTAATTTAAATACTTGGGATACATGATCAACCAAATATGGGACCCAGATCAGGATATAAACGTTTATAAAACTTGAAAAATTTTTGGCAGACAAAAACCTAAATCTCAATCTCAAATATAGAATGGTAAAATGTTACGTCTGGCCCGTTCTCTTGTACGGAGTCGAAGCATGGACGTTGAAAACAGCAATTATAAATAAAATTGAGGCCTTCGAGATGTGGACCCTACGACGGATGCTGAGGGTATCGTGGATTGAACATGTAACGAATGAGAATACAGGACTTCCAGGCACTACAAAATGCTGCAATCAATAGAACCATATGATGAGTGAAAGGATGGACGCCTACGCAGGAATCTGCATGGCACTTGAAGAAGAAGAAGAAGTTCGCCTTTTTACAAATACTAGAGATATGTGTAAACCAGCTCAAGTCGCTCGTTAAAAAAAAAAATTCCTAGATCGTTATATGAGGTGACTTTCTTCGTGTTGAATAAATCAATTGTATAATTGAGCCTACGTATATTCCACTAGAACACCAAAATAGTTAACAATAGAATGACTAGAGGGGTATTAAAAGATATAAAAATACTGTTTCTGTAATACCCGGTGGCCCGATATGGTTTTCTCAGAAGAAAACCTTTTTTCTGATGAAAAACAGAAATTTAAAACTTTGACACTCCGAAAAATTAGCAATTAAATTTTTGGATACAATCTTGTATTTTTGTGATGAAAGATGTTGAGCTAAGCCAATTGTTACTGTTCATGGCCTTCTTGAACGAAATATGAAAATTGCAAAAAAAAAATTGTGTTTCCCATTTGAAAATCGGAAGTTGGTATCGTTTCCGGCATAACCGAAAACGAAATCTCGAACATAATGTTTTCAATATCAAAATGTTGTCTTCAATCCGATTTCCATATTTCACCAGAATATTCCAAATAAAAAAAAGTTACAGGGGTGGCCCAACTTTCAATTACACCCGGTATATTCAGATGATAAATTGAATATTCATCTGGAGGCCCGAAACTGATGCGTGAATACTTAAGCACGTCAAGTTTCTATAATTAATGCTCCTGTTTTTCATTGTTCATTTTACGCTTTCTCTGATGAAAAATGCAACAACGTCATACAGCATTCTGTCCTGATCGCGATATAATAGGAACATCAATTAATTATTCTGGAGACAAGACGCATTATCTATAGTGAAACGGTAATTTGCTGAGGATCTACCATTAGTTGAGTAGTTAAATTCCGCAACAAGGGAATTGCATTCGATACGGGTGCATTGAGTAACACCAAGTACTTCTACAGGGATGATTGTTGTCTATGATTGTCTTATTTATCATGAGAGTTTCGATTCTATTATTATTCTTGGGTTTCGTTTGATTTTAGCTATTTGATAAATAAATGTTTCGTTATACTGGATATAATTCATCACTCTCGAAAATACGAGAGTGTGATAACAAAATCGCTTAATGAAAGATGGACCAACAGTGTCCTTTTGGTTGGATGCAGGATGAAATATTAATTGATTTTCTGGAGCACTCCAAAATGATACAAATGGTTCTCTTTTACAAAAATCCTACTTTTGCTTGATAATCACTTACTTTTCTCCTCTCTACACCCATATACTCCTACCGTTTAGTCAATGTGCATTTGGTCCGCTGAAGAAAGATGTGAATTCAGTCTATGATGGATGGATGCGAAGCCACTCTAGCAAGCCAATGTTTATATAGGACATCCCAGAGATATTAGCTACTGCTATACCGCAAGCTATGATATTCAAGCAGGTTTTTGATCAACTTGATTGAAATTTGTAAATACAATTTATGTAGTTAATACATCATTGAGAATACATCTATGGATAAAATTCCGCTACCATCTCTCTCAATTGGAACTCTAGCACCATAAAAAGTAATCACAGTTTTCGTGAACAACAAACATAAGCTTCACACAGAGAACAAGAAAACATTGTTGCGGATCTAACCTAACCTACTATTGATACTTCGAATACAACAATGTACTTACTTTTCCCATGAAGCATCAAAAGCTATTCCAACAAAATTGACCGACAGACAAAAAACTAGGAAATCAACTAGCTATTCAGATATACTTGAAAAACACAGTTGAAGAAGATAACATAAACACCAATTGAAACGAAGTAAGGCTAAGCAAGTTATGAAAAGATGAAATGAAAGAAGACTCAAAGAAATAGTACTAACAGAACAAGAAAAAATAGGCAGCATTAATCATCATCATCTTCAGAAGAAGAGTTCTACTACATTGTTTATATGTCAGCATATTTAAAGAGCAGATCGACGTAATAATATGTAATTAAATATCTCATCAAAAATTCCTTGCCTTTTCTTCCAAGATTTCATTGACAATTATAAAATGATATTCTCATGCTCATATTTCTCTGGGCTAACCGGTAAGTTATTTTTGTTACAACCCCAAGTATTGTTTCAACTGATACTGGTATGGGGATGGTTGCAATAATTTGCATTTTTCAGTTTTCATTTTACGTATAAAATACAAAATAGTAATCTCATATAATATTGCTCATTAGTAAACAGATATTTCGGTTTTAATTCTTCACTGGTACCATTTCGCCGCATTTTCAGGCCCCTATTTAAGAACCTCTGGATGAAACCTGAACGCAGAAATTTCCGTCATCCTGTGACCCATTGTCAAATACTTAATATTCAAAATTTCAAGTCTGTAGGTCATTCAGTTCCGAAGTTAAGCGAAAGCAAAATTTCGCATTCATGAAACTCACTCACTTACCCACTCATTATCATTATAATAGAACTAGTACTTTCTATAAACTCAGGGAGCTGAAATTTGGTATATAGTTAGGGTTTAATGACAACATAAAAGAAAATTTATAAAAACTAAAAAACTAGGATAATCGAAGATCTGGAGCATCTGGTGACCCTGATTAGAAAACACAAGAGCGAAACCTAACTATTAGCGATGGACATACCGCCTTTACAGAAATATTCAACTTGATGGGTCGCTTCATTCGTTGTCAAAAATCTAAGGTCTGAATTATCTGATGAAGAACCCTCAGCTGATTTCAAATGAAAAAAATCGACTGTCATTGCAACAATCCAGCGTAGTGGGACACACCTTCTAATTTAGTCTTGCCTGTAACGAATGCCTCTCCTTCTGCTTTCAATACGCTTATAAATAAGAGTGAAGGAAAACTCTGGATGAGACTAGACTGTCTTTTATACTTATACTCACAAGTACGAAAATAAATAGCGAATGGACAATTCGAAAAACTGTTGCTTATATACAAGAATCAGAACCGAAATATTATTATAGTTAATGTTGTGTGACTTGTCCGTCGAAAAATACACAAGGGTACAAAACCAGGTGCTCCATAACACCATTGCACCAATCTGTCCTACTACCTATTGACGATGGAAAATTGCCACTTGGAAAACCATTCTATTGTAGACTTGATAAAACATCGTATTTTAATATTACTTACGTATACGCGAGCCTGAAACCAACTGTATCAAAAAATATTTCCGGTACAGTCGAACAAATCATTGATAGAAATCCGTCTGTACGTCTATTTTATAATTGATCGATGGCCGATTTGTCGCTCCGAAAACAAGAGAGAATAAGTCAGCATTGTCAATACTGAATGCATGTGTTGCACAATCTACAACGATCTAAAATAAGACAGTTGCGTCTAATTACCAATACCAGTATGGGCTATCATCTCGCTTAACAAACAACAGATATAACGTTACGTGTGAACGAAATTGACTTGTAACTACCCACTAACGTATATAGAATGTTTAACGGCCAAGTCAGGCAATATTAACTATAATAATAAAGAAATCGCAGTAAATAACTTTAGACTTGGCATGACTTTGTCTAGATTCCATTACTTTCTAGAGATAAACAAGCAGCTCCATCAAGAATTGGCTGGTTTTTTATAGAATGTGTGACTCATTTTGAAAAATAGTTGCATTCTTCGAGAGTTACTTGAGATATCACTTATAACACTCTGTGTTTCGGTAATTAAGTGTCTTGGACATATTACATCCGGAACTAAGACTGCGTAAAATAGATCACGAAATGAAATATTCAATTTTCGAGCAGTTTTTCAGGATCAACCTGCACCTATCTCAACAGAGTGTGATAAACTGATATCACTGTTCATTTACAATCAGTCGAACACTGAACTGTAATAAAAATTCAATTTTCAATCCGTTTTGTTTCCCTGAATAATGATCAAGCTGCAAAAATATTCATTGTCCGTGTTGAATGAAACCGAACCGATGATATGCAGAAAAATAAAATCCTCCAGAACTGTGAGGTTCGATAGATAATTTGCCAATTTCACCGCCTCTGATTTTCAACAAGTCTTTAATCCCTGAGGTGTTAAATGGGATACGATTCCAAAGCCCTCGAAAAGCAAGCACAGTGTCAGCTGCTGATAAAATTTCCATTCAGTCAAAAATGCGAAAAAGTTCGCCGGTGAAAAGGACTTGCTGACGACGTAATTTTCCATGAGAATCTTATTGATCTCATTGCCTGCGGAGCTTTTATGAAAAGCTCATTAGACTCTCACGGAAATAGAAAATGTGGAATGATTTAGTGAGTTTCGGAATAAACCCCATTTCTTTCTCGTTCCGCAAAACCTGAGTATTTATAATTTTAATGATCGAAGAATTTCACAATAGAAACGATGTTACGAAAAAATTTTCTTTGAGGCTTACTTCTTTCGCAATGGAAATCGAATTTTCTCCATCACATATACTCATTATTCACACTAGCGAGCAAGAAATTGAGGTCATAATAGTAATTTAGTAATGCTCTTTCTAATATTCAATCAGAACCTCACCTGTTTTTGATATAAATCATGAATAATCTTGTTCAATGCATTTTTTGCTATGAAGAATCTTGAAAAATAATATCTCCTTTAAATTGTTGAACGATTTATCCACATTTTTGTGGGGGATTATTGAACGAAGTGTAGGCCAAGTATCAGATAAGATGTAAGATATGAATACTATTGAATATAATTTAGTATTGAGATATATAATGAGAGCCGGCAACATTGTACATAAACTACTTGAATAAGGTATCGCGGCTGCTCTCGCGCTCTTCTCAGCTTGACCACGGTGATGTACAGTTCGATAAGAAATATACGTTTAGTTAGGGGGATTGAATTTTCATTTACTTAAGTAAATATATTATTAAAAATATAATCCCTAAAGAACGTTACATGGTGTAAGGTGTTAAATCGAACCAGTTAATTATTTAAAGATCAAATATTTGTGGAAAAATGGATCGACTCCCAATTTCCCGGTGATGGATTTCAACGGAAATGTTGCCAAGAATTAAAGCACATGGCTACAAAAATTCAGAAATGTCATGATGACTGCAGAGAAAAAGGACCTGAAAGAAGATGTACAAATTGCGATATTTTTAAATCTCATTGGTGACGAAGGCGTGGAGATATATAACACGTTCAAGCTGGCAACTGAAGAAGTGAAGCTGGACGACGTCATAGTGAAATTACAAGAATATTGTGAACCTAAGAGAAATGTGGTATATCGAAGGTACAAATTCTCAACCTGCAATCAGAAAGAGGAACAATTGTTGAGCCAATATATTTTGGACTTGAAGTCACGAGCAGCAATATGTGAATATGCCACTACAGATGAATTTGTGAGGGGCAAGTTAATAATAGGATTCTTGGATAACCAAGTACGTTAAGAACTACTGCAGATGGTTAACCTTACCTAAAAAAAGCTGAAGAAATGTGCCACATCCATGGAGAGAGAAGAAAACAGACAGTCAAAATGGGTGGAAGCAAGGAAACAGAGGTTTTTTGAGACAGCATACGCCAAACTAAGCTAAGTAAATTTATTAATAATAATAGAAAACAAAATTTCAATAATTATAATGAAATATTCCCTAATAAGGGTAGAGTGTGGAACGAGACATAGCAAGGGGAAGCACACATAACCATTTTGAAAAAGGTTGTTTCAAGAAGAATGCTTCCAGTAAAAAAATTCTGAATAATAATAATTCTAAAAGTAAGAAATTTCTTCATACTTTTCAGGAAGATCAGCAGAATTCGTGTGATGATTCTGAGGAGTTTCTTTTAAATAGCATAAGCTTAGAAATAATGAATAGTGAATTAACTTATAATAACAAAAATAAAAATGAATTTGTTGAGCACATTTTGATTGATAATGTTTCTATAGGTTACAAGATCGACACTGGTGCCCAATACAATGTGCTACCTACCAAACTGTTTGAGGATCTAACATAACATAAAATGCAGACTGCTAACGTGAACCTCGTTGCTTATGGAGGAACTAAGATTGAAGGAGTTGGATCCACACAGTTGAACTGCATTATAAGGAGTAGGGAAGTTTTAATTACATTTGTAATTGTGAATACTGAAGGTAGACCAATATTAGGGATAAAAAATGTTTGGAACAAAATATAATTGAGAAAATTGAGCAAATTAATAATGATATCCTACATTGTAATGATAACCAACAAAATGGTGTTGAATATGATAAATTGTTCAATAAATGTAAGGATGTTTTCAAGGAGGTAGGTATATTTACCGATGAACTACATAAAATCGTATTAAATAATGATTCAATACCAATTATACATTCTGCTCGACGGGTTTCCAGAACCATAATGCCTAAACTCCAAGAAGCCTTGAATGACTAGTAACAAAAAGATGTCATTTGTGAATAAGTTGAACCTACAGACTGGGTGAATAACGTTGTAAAACTGTTAAATCAATCAGATTTCAATTCCAAATCCCCGCAGTAGAAGAAATTGGTTCATCTCCAGCACAAATATTATTCAATAGAAGATTGAAGGATACCTTACCAACTGTGGATTTTCTGCTTCTTGAGTTCTAACTAGTAAAAATGTACGTTACATTTCAAAAAAGAGATAAATTCAACAGAAATTCCATCATGATAGGACTGCAAAGAATTTGGCAGAGGGTAAAATAGGTGATAATATATATCTGAAATATAAATCTACCTGGTGAGGTGGGAAAATTATTGATGAATGTTTCGAACCAAGATTATATATTGTTGCTGACGGAAATAATAAACGCTATCGAAGAACTCGTCAACACATAATTGCAAATCCTCAGTTTAATGTAAATAGTAATTCCTATAATGAAAATGGACATGAGAATAGCATGAATATTCCTAATAATGTAAATGATAATTCGTTTGAAGATGATAGATATATAGTTAGTAGAAAAAGGGTAAATAGAGAAATTGAAGGCAGTCGTTATGAATTACGAGATAGAAATAGAATTAAAGAACCAGATGGATTTTAAGTTGTATATTATGTATTGATTTCTCTTTAGCTTAATAAGTATAGTTAGATATTGTAAATAGAATTAGGAGTTAAAATGTATAGAATATAAGGATTAGTAATTTTGAAATACTTATTTTATTTTTCAGTTTATGTAAATAATTACTTTAGCTCAGGAGGGAAGATGTAAATAATTTGGTATTGAGATATATAATAAGAGCTGGCAACATTATACATAAACTACTTGAATAAGGTATCGCGGATGCTCTCGCGCTCTTATCACCTTGACCACGGTGATGAACAGTTCGATAAGAAATATACGTGTAGTTGGGGAGATTGAATTTTCATTTACTTAAGTAAATATAATCTTAAAAATATAGTCTCTAAAGAACGTTACATTAATACACCGAACAACTCTGAAAAACAACATTGGAAGTACGAAAATTACTATATTTATTAATATTTCCCCTTTGACAATGAAATTTTGGGGAGTATTGTTCCACTCATGCTGCAACTGTTTCCTAGGCTACTAGATATTTATTGGAGCCAGAATGTGGGTTCGAATACGTTTTCCTAACTTATTACAGAAATGCTCAATTGCATTTAAATCCGGACTAAGGCAAGTTATTCAAAAGGCCTTCTTGTCATTTCATCCACATATTCCTTAACGAATTTGGCTGCATGTGGCCTGGCATCATCTTGCGTGGAATGTGATCATTACCTATAATTAAAATGATTAGTATTGCTTGGTCTTGAAGATCTCCTGCAATGTACCTCTGAGCTATCAAAGTGCCATCGATGGAGACCTACTATGTACGCCATCATGAAACAATTCGCAAGCCATATTCAACTCAAGGCCAAGAGGAAGACTCTCGACAATGAATGCTGAAGCGTATCGTTCTTCAGATCTCCTCCCTACCCTTCAAGGCTCATTCGAACCAGTGAGGCTCCAGTCTGCATTATTCCATGCCAATTGATTTTGGGCAAAAGTCAATGTTTCAACTCTACACGCAAAAAAAGTGATGGACCTGTTGCTTTTCTTCTACAATTGAGTCATTCTGCTCGGAACATCCTTCTGACAATCCATTTACGCTAAAACTGCTCACTTCTTGTGATTCATTTTGTGGCGAAATCGCCATAAAATTAAGGACGCAGACACCAAGAAACCGTCATCACTTTGGGTGGAGGTTTTTCATCGACCAGAACCTGACCTTTTGGTAAGCAATCTTGTGTTTTGCTACCGCTGGTTCACCTTCTGAAGTACACGAAGATTATTCTAAAATTGTAACAACTTCACGTTGCTCTAGACCATCTTCGAAAACGCAACAATTCATGCTGCTACGAAAGCATCCAAAGATACTTAAGCCAATTAGTTAGACTTTGCGCAACCTTACAAACTTCACTATTTACATTTACCAGAGGAAAATGGTTTGAAACTCAAACAGATTTGCCAAATTGTGACTTTTTAATGCAGCAAAAATAATTCTTCGACCGTAGAATTCACCACTACAGCTGCTTTGAAGGAAGCATCCGGCCTTAGGGCTCAAAAGAACACCAAGTGGTGCCCCAAACCCCCCTGAATCAACAATACCATGCCTTGACATGCTTAATGTGATGACGAATGTGTGAGTATAGTGTTTCAAGACGAGCAGAGCGCGAGTTAACGTACTCGCAGTCACAGCTTTCCAATACAAGAAGAACTCATAATGTGTCTCAAGCTAGTTAATTGTTTCTCTTCCAAGAATTTTCTCTTTCAGGCACTTCTAATCTCTAAGTTTCATATAACTAACAAATAAAAATACATAGTGGATGCGTTTCCTCCCTTTCGTTTTGTTATTGGACATATCTTACATTTAACTGGAGCCTTGCATCACGCTCTCACGTTTCAAGAAGCTAGACCATACAAGTCACCTAGGTAAGACAAGGTTTTCTGTGGTTTCCCTTGTCATGGTCGCATTGATGCCAATTGGTACGTAAGATAGTAAAACGACCACAGACGTACTGCACAGTGGGTCTTGCTAGATTCGAGTAGAACTAATCTAACCTAACCAGAACTGTTTTCTTATTTTTTTTGATTTTCAATGGTTTGATGTACACATAATCTAAAATAGAGATACAACACAGTTTTTATTACGCGCTATGGCAAAACGGAGGAGCCTAACCGCGATCTTCAAAAGGGGGCATGTTACCGTGCTTAGTAACCTTTCTAATTATATATCGCTCAAGGCCTCTACTAGCAAGCTAAACACAGAACGTGCTGTGTTTCTTCCTGGGCCGATGGTTTGAATATCCTTGTATTCTTAGACTCACTCTCGTTTCTTTCGCCGGCTTCATCCAGGTCACATCGTCTCTGTAGATCGTCTGCAGCACGCGTTGCCACGAGTCAACTCTACAAACAAGCCACACTGTCCGCCATATTGCCAAACTACCGTTGACTACCAGCGAACTACGTGTTTTATTCAGTTCTACATTTTCGATAACCACAAAGGGCGTTTTTGTGAACTATTGACGTTTTCGTCGTGTGCGTTACGCTATTTCGTCAACAGTACATAGATCGCTAGCAGTACATAGCTATTTGTAACTAGCTGCCCTTAAGATTGCCACAATAGGTTCCTGCTCCTGTACCTTCAGAACTGTTGGAACCGCTTCTGAACTCATAATTTGCCATAAGGAGAATCCCAGGTATATGAGACAGATTCCCCATTTTCTTTACCAAACGAGTTCCAACCTCCACTTATTTTGAGAATAAGGAAGGGAAGATCCGGAAAAATTATCAAGGCCCATTTTAGCCATACACTCTTGATTTTGTAAGCGTGTGAGTATGTGAGTTTTCATTGGTTCATTGGTCTTTCTTCAACCATACCACAGGCTCATAGGTAATCTATTTTGTTGAGGACATAGTATAACACAAATTGGCACCACATATCGTCCCTCATTTGTATCGAGAACTCTAGTCTGATGAATGAATGATGAAGGATGGCCCTAGAATCCCCCATTGTTTCAGGTCGTTCAATTTTCAATTCATTGGAGAAACCGTACGGTATTGATTAAATAATTGTATATATGTCTCAAACATCCTTATTTGCTGACATCGGCATAGGTTCGCAAGAATCGTGTTTGATTGTTTGAGCACATTAATAATCACATGGTTTTTTGTTATCATATTTATAATTTCCTACTTCGAAAATTGCAAAATTCTGAATTTCCACCGGACGACTGAACTTTTCATCACCCCTGGCAAAATGAATACAGTATTATGTAATCGGTATGTAGTCCATTCCACTGTTCATTCCATCTTAGCCTAATAAGTTTGAAACTGTAAGAGTGTGTGTTTTTGAAAGCCTACTCCTCACCATCCAACCGTGTAATACGTATTCCATGTCCTGATGAAAATAGTATATCGCAAGTGAATCTGTTTTCAATTGATCTTTCCTCATTTCTGCATGGAAGAATAGTATGTCCAAATAACTAAGGATGGCCCAAAAATATTTAGCTTCGCTCCTGAACCTTTGAAATGAGATGATTTCAGGACATACCAGATGACATAATGGAAAATATTAGTATACATTTTCGATCTAATCGTTGGTAAAGTATTCATTCGATCACTGAAACTGTAAGAACTTGGACAAGTCATGAGTGTTCACCAATACGAAGTGCCAGCTCATTCCTTCTAGTCTGCCATGAGAGTTTCAGCGAAGGGGCGCATCCCAGTGTAAGCCCAACCGCATTATATTATAAAAGTAACAAACTGAGGAATTATTACTTTCAGTATTGTTTGGATCATTGGAAAATTGTAAGTATAGAAGGGTGTAGAGAGGGTAGTTTTCAAATCAATATCCTCTGCGAAAAGAAGGTTCTCCAGTTCCATGTCACTAGAATATAATGTAATTGGGTGAAAATTTATTTTATTTCTACTTGCATTCTGAACCAAAGCTTTTCTTCTAAATTATCATATTGATTCTTTAAATGAAAAATTAGTCTAGTGGTAGTGAAACCCACACATAGAGAATTCCGCAGAGAATTCTTTTACTCTTTCTCCGAGTATGATTACAATTCTTTTCTGAAAATGGAACCTCAAAAACTATATTCACACGATATGAGTATATAGTACCAGTTCAAGATGGTGCATTTTTTCATTACAGGAGTATTCAATGTCTTCATCACTTACCTAACTAAAATATCAAAGAGATCGAAAAACATACTGAAGAAATTAATGAATATTACTGATGTCAACCATGAAAGTAAACGATAATTCGAAGAACAGTGTTTTGCATATCATTTCAATCGTTCATGCTTATGTGCTGACATTGGTTCGACGCTCATCATGCTTGTTTGATTCTTTCAACAAGTAATGTTTCACATATTTTTCAATGAATATATTCATAATTTCTTCGCAATGTCAGCACCTCTATTTGTTATTTTCAGGGTCGTTAAATTAGATATTGTAGAATACAAAATATTCATGTCAAATATTACTTTCTAAATTGCTTGGAATAAGGACATTATGAGATATAGCAACCATTTCCTTCTAAATTGCAATGAAAAGATATATCAAAAGCAATAAATACGAGTATTAAATCGTTCCCAATTTGACTCTCACACTAAATATAAATATTTCACAAATACCTCCGAATGGGTTTTATAAACCGTAAAATAAATGACACATATGGTGTATATTTATGAACTTTTTATTACCTGTAATAAATAAACTTTGAGCGAAATATAAAACCTATTCGTAACATATAAATGATCATCCAATATTGCTTGGGTGATACTTTAATGATGATAAAACATAAATATTTTTATGAACATGTAAAGTAGATAGGGAATAAATGATGAACGATGTGCTCTTTGGCATTTATGTATTTATCCATCTATTTCCGAGTCATTGGAGAAAATTCCCAAAATAGAAATACTGCCTAAAAGTACTGGTTCTATGAAAATAAAGAGAGAACCTAAGGTGTAAGAACTTTCTTGGTAATCAGCTTTATGTTACATCCACAACATTTTTTTATCTGCAGTGTATAAAAAACAGTTTTTTAATATTTATATTTTCTATATTTCCGAACGCATTCAATAAGTAATCGCTTATGAGCATGATGCCGCCAAATAATTCATTACTCTCTACCTTTTTTGAATAGACTAACGCATTTTTCACAAATATTCTGTCGGAAATCGGAAGAGCCTCATCGTTACCAATATATAAATTTAATTTTCGAATGAAATCCATCAAATTCAATATTCTCATTCACGGGTGAAACAATATATTCAACAACAAATTCATAATGGAAGTATTATTACGAGTGTATGAGTTGTTCCACACCCTATTATTACATTGTTTTTCCAAAACCAGACAGATAATATTAAATATTTGCACAACAAATCATTTTCGATAGTCTGAATTTCGATAAAGCCTACCTTTCGATCTATTTAACAGAATCAGGAAATTGAAAGAGGGATAAATTTTATTCGACCAATAATCCAGATGGATGGTTATTCATTGGAACTATAATGTGGAATTCGCACGGTTTGATGAACACGAATTACAAAAATTTCCAATACACATTTGTGTGTTAAATCAAAGTGATTCCGGATTCATGTAATTCTGGTGAATAGCGTGATTTTATTAGAATATATAGCCGGTGAAATTTGGTCCTCAATTGTCCTATAAGAACGTCAGAAAATGTATTGTTGCTCATACATTTTCTATGAAGTCTTGGAGATGCAGGGCATTTTGATCATCATTGATATACACGACTCAATATCACTGATTCTAAGGCCTTTTATGGTTGAATTTATACATTATTATATTCACATGGTTATTTTTTCTTATATTAAAAGTAGCAAACTTTTAGATAGATACAGATAATGAGTAACGGCTGCTAAACAATCTTGTCACTGCAAGTTAGAGGTCTATTGTGGCACACTCTGTACGGAGAAAGGACGACCATCCATTGCTGTAGCAAGGCATGCATGATTCGATCCTCTTCGAAAGCTTCAAACATGACAGAATTTGATTATAAATTTAACATTGTTTTAAGAGAATTTGTATCTAATTCAGGTACCTTTCGTTAAATGTTCTGCAAGTTATAGTTATTATTTGTTATTGACCATAATTACAAATTGATATATAAATTCAGACCATCATCGCCTGAGTATCTTTTCGCCATTTTTGTGACTGTTGATAGTAACAAGGAGAAGATGAGATGATCTGTACCATTCAAATCTGCTTACTCAACTCACGATATGTCATAAGACTCAAACAAAGTGGGAGCTCTCTAACCTTTATCCTTCATTCATTAATATTCTGATCAGTAAAGGTAAACTCCTACATTTTGAAGATAATATGAAATTAATTCTACTTCTCTTCTATAATAATATGACTTACGTGACTGCTTGTTGACAGAAGCTTTTGGCTTTGTGTCACTGAACAACTGGAAGGTTATCTTAAGGTCTTTCGATAACTTAAGAACAGTGTTTTCATGAGAATCTATGCAAATATGATTGTTATTATTAATTCTTGGTGATTCCGCAGGTAATGACCGAAAGACTCAATTGAAATGGCTTCAGATTGAACCTAGGAATTGACAAAGTTGGTCAGACCTTGTTGCTGTGATGGGATGTTGAAAGGATATTCCTATTTAACTGATCTTTGAAACATTGATTGCTTTATGTTATTCATGAATGGGAAAACCAATAAGGCTAGGAGAATATCCCTCAATTGTCTCCACTACTAATTGCCATTCAGGTGAAATCGTAGTTTCTCTTCTCCCAGTACATTATTCCAGGATCATGGAGATACTCCATGGTAACTGTGATGATAAACTTCCTATTCTATTCAATTACCGGTTATTTACATATTCAAGTTTAATGTTCAATATTCTCAGAATGTATGAATATTTAGATCGTTATGTATTCACTTGGAAGCAAGGTGCATTCCGCATATCATTCAGTATTGATCCGGAAAGACGTAACGTTCGGAATAAACACTGTATTTCATTAATTACTCACGCCGGCTACGAAAATAAAACATGGCTTTATGTGCTGGATATAACGGCCCAAATAAAAATATTACTACTCCATATACACGTACTATTTATCTGTTTGTGTGCAATAAAAAACACATTGCAGATTCGGCAATAAAACTAAACATTACCGAAGTAAATTACAATTCTGCAGGAATCTGCAGATATTGAAAAACATCGTATCATAAATTTTTTATAATGGTAGTTATTCAATTTAGTGGACTCATTTCCCGGAACTGGAAGTTCGATTCCCATTACAATCATAAAATGTAGAAAAAAGTATCACTCACTCTTTTCATCGCAAAAGTTATGTTATCTGAGTCCAGTCAGTTATTTTCGTGAATGATCTATGGAATCACATATTCAACAACTTTGTTATGAATTGATATTCAATTAACTGCATAAGGAGGCCATCGGGCGTGCTTTAAATTTTCTTGTTCTCTTCCTTCGATGAATAACTATTCATTCGACTCAAATATCTTAATAATAATCATTGGAATGTCCTACTACAAGAACCAAATAGTCAAGTTATATTTTATTATGGATCTTTGTGTCCTCCTTCTTGTGGCAACATCAACTGCTCAATCTTTATAAAGAACTTGCTACTAGAGCCAGAGGGTATGTACGTATATGAAATGACCACTCACTACCAGCATTTCCGCGTCCAATCGGTTACAAGAGGATCCATGCCAAGCATGTAATGATCAAATTAATTGATGTTTTGACTCCAATGCTCTCAGAATTATTCTCCAGTCGTACCTTGCACAGTTTTCACCTGAACTTGCCATGCCATGTCACTATCTTTGCCAAGAGCCGCGCATTAAATGATGTAGGATTGCCTTGAACTAGAAACAACCTCAAACATTCAACCAGGTCTTCCACTAGCAACTCCCCCAGCCTTGTCTCAACAACATAGGCTGAGATCCCGACCACGGGCTCTGGTCCTATTAAAGGATCCGCAATCTCATTTCCTCTGTTCCCGGTGTGAGCTAAAACCCAGAGGGACCAATAGGGTTGTTTATAGTCAGTAATCAGGGTGCCTGAAGGCACTTCCAGAGAAGTAATCCTGTGTACGCCCAGGGCTTTCAGCGCAGCCCGACTGACGAGGCAGATTGTGTTCCACTCATTATATGTACCAGTATCATCTTTATCTCCGGTTGGAAAACTGTTGTAAGTATAACTTATGAAAGGAAGAAACCCTTTCCATTTCCCTGGCAGATAACTCCACTTCCTGATCCTTTTGTCCTCAAGCCATTCTTGTACGAGATGTATCCTCTCTCTGGAATGGAATCTTTTGTTTCTGCGAGTGTGATTTCCACCTAGATCATATTTCTGAAGTGTTACCTTTGGAATAAGGGTTCTACTCGAGTTCATCTAGAGGACGTGGGCGCTGTTGAACTTTTCAGGAAACAGTGTAGGTCTTGTCCCAACCATTCGGATTCTCCTTGTCCTTAGCCTATAATCAGTGAAAACTGCCCTGCTTATAATTGAGAGATGCAGTGGTTCAGCTCTTAACAGTTTTTTGATCACCTACCACACTTCTCACCATCAATGGTCTGAACTTCTAGAACTAGCTTCCCCATCTGTTTTCCTACCCTGGTCCATCAGATGCGTAGCTAAGTCTGGGTAGCAAGACGGTTTTTGAAGAACGTCTTCAGCATGTATGGATTGAATGCAGCAGGAAATATTATATGGAAAGCATAGACACGAGCTGCTACTTCCTCGAACGGCCCGTTGGGATTCCGAAGTACTGGTTTTTATCCTTTCGATCAAAATGCTACACCTGAACACTACTTTTTCATTCTTGATGCTGCTTTAGGTCCTATTAAACCCAGACAACAAAAAGTCAATAAAGATCAAGCAGTAAAGTCTTACAAAATTAATGATCATAGAACTACTAGTCCTCATCCTGGGACGTCAAGAGAAAACGAACCAAATCCAGCTGAAAGGTCTGAGGAAGTGGATTTCATTTCGCCTCCGGAAGTCCTGCAACCAATTCGGCAAGTTATTGTTATTTCTCCAACATATTCTGCTTGCAAACAGTCCTAACTTCGCCGGAAGTTATTGCCAAGGAAGAAAAGATTATAGTCGCATCAAAACTGCCAAAGAAAAAACAGAAATTAAAAACAAATTAAATCAGTTCTGTGCCAAAAATAGTCGTCTACGGAGAATCAATTCTGATCAGAAGTCAATGAAGAACCCTTATCTAAACTAAAATCAGTTAAAACAAAAACTATTGAAAACAGATGTTTATGGTGTTTTGAAAGCTTTAACAGAACGTGTAAACAGAATGAGTGTATTGAATGCATTTAATGTGAAAAGTGGCTCCATGAAAGTTGCACAATGTATGGAGACTCAGGCAACTTATGTTGCCGAAGCATTTTGAATGAAAATAACGAAAACTCATAATATGCGCAAGGGGCATCTATCACCTAACATGAGGGCATCTATCCCCCATGTGGGAGGAGAGACGCCACATATTTTATTAGAAAAAATATTTTTTCGTCTTTTTTTCATTATCAAAGTTGTGTTTTTTTTATATTGTATTTATAAATATATGTTACTCTTTGTATACTGATTTTTTTGATTATATGAATTACATGAAATTCAATATATTGAAAAGTGCGGCAACTCTCCCACCTTCACCCTTTGATACTGAATATTTATAAAGAAACTATTCTTGAATAGAGAATTATGAATTATTCGAGTCTAAAGACTCGATAGAGTTTCTCTTTGATGAATTTAGCCAAACAGTCAGTTCATCTTGAGGTAGAGAGTGTGGTGAATTTTTGTTGGAACATACTGTATATATATATATATATATATATATATATATATATATATATATATATATATATATATATATATGTTTTGATTAAAATCATTGCCTGGCAATGGTATTAATTACCGGGTGGTGGATTTATATTTTTCATGAAATCAGTTTGATTGCATGAACAGATATATGGGCAACTCGTTGGGGTGAAACCCCTATATATATATACATATACCCCTATATATATATACATACATAGAGAGAGAGAGAGAGAGAGTTACACTACCTAGACATCTTGGAGGTCGTGGGTTAACTGATTTGAATAGATTTTTCATCTACGTTCCCATTTTCATGATAAACAGAGAACGTCTAAATTACATGATATTGTTGTTGCTTCAGATTATAATCTTACACCTCTGAACTTGACAATGCAAAAGGTAGATTTTGATATATTTGATGATAATTCTAAAAGAGAAAGTTGGATGCAGAAGGAATTACACGGAAAGCACCCTAAAGAATTGAAAAATGATTATATTGATGAAATCGCATCGAATAAATGGTTAGTTATTTGCTGAAACAGAAGGCTTGGCAATTGCGATCCAGGATCAGGTTGTTTTCACGAGGAATTATAGAAAACACATCTTCAAACAAAATATAGATGATTCTTGCGTAGATGTTTCTGTTCTTCAGAAACAGTTTTTCATATATTATCATCTTGCTCAGTCCTTGCTTCAACAGATTATCTAGAAAGACATAATGCCGTCGCTAATATTATTCATTTCAATCTAGGAATTAAACATGACCTAATTCCCAAAAGAAAAAATTTCACAAATATGAACCTGAGATTATTTGTGAAAATGACAAATATAAACTTTATTTTGATAAAACAATTCTTTGCAACAGAGCTGTAAAACACAATAGACCAGATATCATTCTTAATGATAAACAGAATCAAATAACATATAAAATTGATATTGCTATACCCGACACACATAATATACAAAATAAATACAATGAAAAATTTCTAAATATATGATGCTTGGAGACGAGATTAAAAAATGTGGAAAATGAAGAAAATATTTATTCTACCGATTATTATTTCCACAACAGGTGTTATTCCCAGAAATCTTCACAAAAGTATTGAGATTTTGGGTCTGAAGAAAAATTTGTTGAACAGTTACAAAAGATAACAGTCATCAAATCTTGTAATATTCTTCGTAGGTTTCTTTCCGAAAAAATAATGAGGTAGAGTCATAGGTTTTCTCCTAGTTTATACTGCTCAGGATCTCATTTCATATTTTATTTATTTGTTTATATAAATGTAATATAATTAACTGACAATTTTGTCATATTTATATTCAGAGCAGCATTCTATTCGATCGTTCACCACTTCACACAAAGGAAACTATTAATGAGTAACATTCAGTGTTACTTGACTAAGGTCCGTACACTGGATTTTTCCGGGGAGAAAGCCTCTGACACTACTCGATGGTACATTGATATCTTTGTCTGATGATGCTATAGTATGTATATATTCTGGTAAATTGATATATTCTCATAACATTTAACGTTATCCTAATATATAATTATTCCAGGATATGTTTTGATTATAATCAATGCCTGGCAATGGTATCACTTACCGGGTGGTGGATTTATATTTTTTCATGAAATCAGTTTGATTGCATGAACAGATATATGGGCAACTCGTCGGGGTCAAATCGCCATATTACCGGTGATAGCCAAGATCGACCTATGCGGATTTCACATTATCCTAAGGAATTTTACTACAAAAGACCACTTGCTTAAAAAGTTTTCTTTTCTTCATTTGGAGACAACGAAAGTTAAATAATTTTCAAAAGCCTATGTAGTTTTGCTAAGTTGATTCCCTACCAGAAAACGAAATCTACCTTTGCCTCAAGACTGTGCTGAAAAGGGTTCTTCACTACTGCAAACTACCGCTATTATATAGCGACATAGTCATCGAATATGAGTTTACATTCGCCACCAATTCGTAAACTTCCGTATTATCTCGAAAATTAATGATGGTGAAACACAGTAATCTCCTAATTTCATTAATTAAAATGTAATGTTTCCAATCACAAAGTAAATTTTATTCAGTGTTTAATTTACATTGCAACTTCAATTCTCACAATAGAATTGGATGAGCGAGTCTGTAAGCCTTAAGACGCCGCTAATTGTATTGCTCTAAGCAAATTGCATATTTAAAATTCAAATCTGTCTGGAGTCGAAAGAAAAACCCACTAGAAAATCCTCCATAATGTTCAGCGAACACAATTAGTGAATATATTTTCAGGAAAGAATATTAATGCCGGGTTTATAAATGAAAGTCTTATTCGAGAGGAAATATCTTGATTTCTTTCGGCTGAGTTCTTTAGGACTTCCGTCAAATTAAAGATTTAATTAAGCGATTAAGCATTCTGACCAATGGATTTCCATCAGTTTCTCTGTTTCGATTTCAGAGAAGATTTTGCAATTTTAGAAAAAGGGTTTCCATTTCATCAGGGTATTCTGTAGTATTCGGTAAGAAAATTTGATAATTCTCCGAAGTTGACCATATATATCTGAAAGTGAAATTTCCCATGTGCGTACTTGGGAATATATTCTCACGGCTTATGTACAGGCTGGACCAAATTCGATGTTTCAATACCGCAGCAGTGAGATTTATTTTAGATAGAGAAACATGATCCTCTCTCTCTCGAGCTTGATTTTCGAGGAAAACTCATTGGTCACAAAGATTCTCAGCTACATTTTTTGGTTTTGGAGTTTTTCGTAATTCTGGATTTTTCAAAATTTCCACATCTGACGATATCTCGACTCCTATTGAAGTAAGGTAAAGAATATTTTTAAATACTATTGGCACTTTTTTGAGAGAAATGCAGGAATGCATTCGAAAGATTGCCGAACGATTTCTGAGCTATGAAACAAACTAGTGTTTTTTCAAAAACGAACTCTTTTTAAAAAAACGAAATTTTACATGCATCTATTCGTTATATCATAGATATTCTCAATTCTGTGGTGGAAGACGTTTGGTTTCATGCGTAATGAGTCCTTTCAATCTTTTTCGGTTGAAAACAAATATTATATATGTCTTTCATGACACTGTTTCAACTATTCAGTCAATAGAATCGATTCTGTGAAAACACCTATTTATGTCTTATTTATTCTTGAGTTAAATATTTCATTGTTTTATGGGTTGTGAGCGAATTTGCATTGTCTTGGTGAAGGATGACTCATCGTTTGGTGTTAGTTTGTCTCAGATCATCGAAAAACCCCTTTTGCTTCCAAAGTCTCCCTACCAATGGGAAACTGATGATCAATATCCAGAACAGAAATCAACTCGTCGAGACATTCTTGTTGAGATAAGTGTCTGAAAATTGCAGACCATTCTTTCACTAAAATTCTCTCGATTTGATAAGATTATTGAACTATCTTGTAAATTTTGACAGTTCGTTGTGGCTAAAGCACACTGATAGAACTGAAATTTTGTGACTTGTACAATCAGTACAAGTTATGATTGTAAAAAATCATAGACCTGCATTATTGGTACTGACAGTTGATTCATGGTGCACCCTGTATCCCCGCATGCAATACATAAAAGACATACGTCGTACTGAAATTTTAAACTTATATGCACAACTTCAAAGATTTAGATTTTGCTGATAATTCAAGAACGAAAAACTTGAATAGGAATCTGCTTCATTTCTTTGAAGAATGAGGACAAAAACCTGTATACGACGAATTTGAGTTGCTATATATTCTGTATATATGAATATATGATGAATACCAGTAAGGAATACTCATTGAATTTCGAACCCTATATATATTGATAAATGAAATCAAAATGAGGACCACGTTTTAGATTTTAGTAAGCAACAAGAATGATAGCAGGTAACTTTCAATTCTTACAAAACCACTATCGTTCATTAGTAAAGGACTGAGTTCATTTGAGTCGCTTCTCCCAGACGGTGAACGTGTTACCGACTGTTTGTCAGCAAATTATGAAGTTGTTCTAAAAATATGAGCGCGACAATCTTTCCCAATTGGAAAGTTGTTTAGATGAATAGTAAAATCTTGAATGATTGGAGCACGCATTTGGTGAAGAAATTCAATCAAAGGTAATTAATTCTCGGTGATATACTAAATTTTAAGAAGAACAGATGTTGTATTAACTAGCGGAGAAGGTGGTAATGTGTCCCATTGCTTTGCTTTTCAGGCCTCAGATAAAGAATACCAGACTAAGAAGTATAAGAAACACGTTAAAGTCGTCTATATTAACTTACATATACATGTCTTTCAGTGATATAAAAAAACATATGTATTATAAAAATCATCACATTTGGCAATTTCAGATCAGGTGATGGTTATATGGTACCCTGGGGGCCATATTAGATATATGAGCGTAATCACAACCTAACGGCGAAAATCGCAGATATAATATTCGCCTTCAGGACTTGCATAGGCTGTAGGAGCTCATAAATTGCAACTTTGGCACTGTATATACTCTTCCTCACGTCTGTCATTATAATAACTAGTTCCACAGAACATGCAGTTCGTATCTATGCTTTCCGGGGTCCTATCTGAATTTTTATAGTCGTCATTCTCCGAATCTGTTTCTACGACTAGAGCACTTTCAGAGCTACTGCTGGATGATGACTGAATGACTCTCTGGCACTGACAGGCTTTGTTGCTGCTGCTTGTTGCAGCTTGACTACATCCGGTACCGCGCCCATTCTCACGCCCACCCCTTCTGCGACGGGTTTGTATTGAGCGCAAAGATTCACTCAATTCTTTCTTGTATGGAGAGGATGTGACTGATTTTGCTGTGGTACTCTTTCTTCCACGATTAGAAGTTCGAATCTTATCACCAAGGATGGGCTGAATGTCCTCCAGCAGAACCAAACGAGCTTGCGACTGTGCTGCAGCACACACCTGACGCATCTTGATCAGCAACATGACTTGTATTGCGATTAGCTGGGTTTTCTTGGGGGCAAGACTGTTGTTCATTCTTTGATGTAACCATCAGACAATCGACTTCCGAAAAATCTTGCAGAGTTAATGGGTAAATGTCCGCGCACGAAACCATTTACAACAATTTCCCTTGTGGTGCTCTTGAGATATCCCCTACCAAAAAGCTCTGTAATATCGTAAAGCTTCAGCGTTCTTTCAGGATGCAGAAGAAACTTACAAATCTCCTCACTGTAGTGACTCTTAAGCTCACACATAAGAGTCTTACCTAACGGCTGTAGCTTAGGAAACGTATGAGGTGGAAGACTGATAACAGTGACGTGATTCTATGAATTCTAAATTGCGAGTGTGACTATGATATCCATTAAAAATAAGCAATACGGAAAGAGCATCGCTAGGCTTTGTTCTTCCTATAAAATAACTAAACCAGTTAGTGAACAAATTTGATTGGATTCAACCAGATGGATGAACTTTTCCAATCGACCAATCATTAAAATATCAGTGGGGTTGTTTCTAGGAAACAACTACTTAATTTCTAAAATTATTTTCGATGTTGTTTCTTAAAACTAACTGATAAGTCTTACATCCATTCTTATCAGTTTATAATATTTCGACTCCATAAACAGAATATATTCCACTAACTTTTTTCCAGCTCAGGTGGTAGTATAGGTTTCCTTCCGAGAGGTTTATGCACAAGCAACTCTTACGATTCTTGAGAATCCTTCACTAATCTTTTCAGTGAAGATCTTGGTACACAAAATAATTTTACAGCCTCTTTATTCTCCATCGTCTTTGTCCTCACATCTACAATTGCATTCGGTCAGAATCCCAACTTTTATTCTCTTTACAGATGGAGATATAAAAATTGCCGGGCCATCTTTAGGAAAAGATTAAAGAATATTTTATTATTTATTTATGTTATACATCATTGATGCCCCCGGGTTCATAATACAAACAATGTAAGGGAATGAAGACACTATATCATCACTACAACGAAACTTTAACCTTAACTCTCGACGCGCGTTCGCTAACTAAGTTAGCATCATCAGGAGATGATAATATACTAATACAGTATTAGTATATTATCATCTCCTGACGATGCTAACCTAGTTCGCGAAACGCGCGTCGAGAGTTTAGGTTAAAATTTTGATGTAGTGGTGATATAGTGTCCTCATTGTTCATACGCCAAAGGTTCCAAAATCACAACATAATGTAAGGGGGCCAAATTGCATGTATCGAAGAATATATAAACAAACCATATTAGAGATATTAATGAGAAGTTTTTTGTAATTACCTACGGAATCCGACAGATAAACGTTCACCGAACACAATGAACAACTAACTAGAGCTAAGGTTCAGTATTTCCGGAAAAAATTAATAAAATGCACAAAACATTTAGAAGTTTGGCAGTTGTGCGTTTCAACTTGATGGAATGAAAAAAAAAGTAACGCACTCGTCTGAAATTTTTGGATTCTAATTGACACATACACAAGAGCTACGCGTTTGCACAAAAATTGTCTAGATGGCGTGCTTCTAAATTATAAATAACGAAGGGGCCAATATACCTGCAGGTGCCACATTACCACCTTTTCCTCTAGTTTTCACCATTTGGATGTAAACAACTAATCACTGAACATTGTTTAACTAACGTTTTGTCTTCAAGTGAATCCATCGTTACCTTACAATTTGACATTTGTCATATTTTTCGACTGTCAAAATTTTTTTCGCAAATTTTACTTTATATTAAACAAGTTTCACGAAGAAATAATATATGGGCGATGTCAACCGAGATTATTGGGTCCATAATGACTCTGAAACATCTATAGCTCATAATCAGCATCACCTGAAGGACTGAACCTGGCCATCGGTGCTCTCTCAGTCAAACAGAAAGGGAATTTGAGGAAATAATGCAGGTTATGTATTTTTTTTCATCATCTCCTCAGTCCCTCTCATGATCTTGCTTGCTATGTAAAATATTTTCCTAGATTTGTTCAGACATATAAGAAGTTTGATTGTTGAAATATTTTTCTGCTGGTTTTCTTTTTCTATTGTTACAGATTCCTGTCCCAAACCCCCTTCCTTTCACTCTTGTTTCGGAAATCATGGGATGCAAGAGAATGAAGCGGCTAAGCAGAAAAATCTTTGGTACTCTTTATGTACACTCGACACTAACACATCATAAACAGAAAAGCTATTGCTAGTGCAATAGCGACAGGAAAACGAGTTTTTCCCCAGATTTTTTACTCATTTATTGAATCAAAAACTATATAGTATGATTCCCTGGTACATTTCCTGAGCTCACACTTTTTCTGACACACACCAAAATTATAGATATGAGCATTCATTGTAAATACAATTATTCAAATTTTTGTAAATTCTCTCTTTTCAAAAGAATATATATATATATATATATATATATATATATATATATATATATATATATATATATATATATATATACCTGTTCATGACTGCGAATACCATCATTATTGTTCTATAGGGTATTCTGAAGCGATCTGAGTGAAAATCTCATTGTCAACTTGAAAATTATTAATGGGGATAACACTGTAGAACAAGTGAGCGATAACAAGTATCTTGGAGTTCATTTGGATCCGCAGTTGATACTTAGTATCCATATTAATTATATACGTAAGAAAATTGGTTATTTTCATAGGATATCCGGGAGATTATCTTCTGATTGGTCGAAACGAATTGTTTCTAATACGATAGTTCATCCTAATTAACATATTGCATATCACTACTGTTGGGCTGCAATCAAGAAGATATAGACAGACTGCAGATTTTGCAAAACAGGGCAATGAGGGTTTTATCAGGCTTTGTGGCCAAGGTAGTTATCTTAACATCTTGCGGCTCATATATATATATATATATATATATATATATATATATATATATATATATATATATATATATATATATATATATATATATAATTTGAGGTTATAACCAAAACAGTGTTGATTCACCAGATAATCAGGATTATCCACATGCTGTTTGTCCCTAAAACAATTATTAAATGTCACTTGTAAATGAAATAAAACTATTTCCTCTACTGGCTTGAATCATTATGAAATAAGGTATTCACAGTTGTTCCATATTCCACTCTGCAACTGAATAGTTCATTCTTTGAACAGAAACTGACATTTCGGTGTTTGTGAAACTTTGAAACAACAAACATTTCGAAATTCCACGTTCGTGGAATTCAAACATGGTTGATAAAATTAGACGGAACTCAGAATTCAGTAATTTCAGATGCGACTATTCTCAGAAAGCACCCTGCAACTCCCAACATACTACTTTGTATTAATGCATCCCTTATATATAACAAACTGTAGCAATCCAACCGATAAGCCTCTCATTATGTGCATTGAGCAAGGGAATCGAGACTATTCCACGTTAATAGCCATGCAATTTCATCACTATTCGAAATGGCCTCCTTGATGATCCTTATTACGCCTAGAAACAGCATGCAACATTGAAGTTATATGTTCATTAACATATCAATATTGAAGAGCAATGGCCGGTTACTATTTGCATAGAAACCGGCACTATTAGAGCTATTCGATATATCTGGTAAAACAAAATAATAGAAAACCTCTTCACTTATTTTCACAGTAATCATGATATATTTCTTTTTCAATATAACCAGAAATTAAATTGTCCCATAACTTTCATAATTGGTTGCTGTGATGATAACCTCTAATTGTACAAACATTTGTTACAGAGTGTAAGATTTCCAGATTTCACGAACGGTAGAAAGTAGCATGTAGAATTTATGGGATATAAGGTAGAAGTGAAACAACTTGATGCTCAATTAATTTAGCAATTACGTCGACATTAGTAAACTTGTAGCAACACGCGCGTTGTGTGGCATAATAATGCCCTGTTAGGATGTATATGTCAGAATAATAAGAACCAAGAAATCGTATTCTACCCTTTTCACTAGGCCTTTTCTTTGCCTGCTCCTTCTTAATGTAAACAGGGTATCATGTTAAATGTATTGAAGAAGTATATAGCGAAAAGAGTTGGACGCTAATTTGCTGCATGTTTTGATATTATGCATGAATACACAGATTGAACCATTCTTGAATAGAACACCCTCTGTTTCTCATTATTTCTGAATCTGATAACCCGAAATAAGTTGAATTTGTTTCTTGATCTACATTCATTCTGCATTTTGAGGTTTGTACCACACTAACGCACCGACTACCAAGAATTTAATCGAATTGAGCATAGCAGATACATCATCAAAAGTGCTCTTGAAACGAGACGTGGTGTTTTCATTTTGAGCCCGAAAAGAAACGGCAACGTGCTTAATGGAGAGTTGATGAAAGAAAACCAAAATAATTTGCTTGGAGAAATCAAATAAGAAGATTATGCTGATCTGTTTACACGATGAAGGAATTATATACATAGTTGATTTCGAATGACACCTCCGTTTAACCAATGAATCTTTCCGATGAACCTTTATCGAGAACAAAAGGTTTGGGATTGGGATTGATTAAAAATGGTACCTTTCTTCTAGAAAATTACTGGTACGAGTCCTGGGTGTTAGATTACGAAAAAAATTGGAAGATTTTTACTTCTTCATGTCTTCTTTCCGGATATGTTGGATATATCAAGTTCAATAATTTTGCATGATTCATAGTGTTTGTCACGAAAAGAAAACCAATTCGAAAAAACGCTAAGCTTTGGAAAATTTCGGATGGTAAATCAAAAATCTGAAAACCCACAACTGACTACAAGTAATGAAACCTCAATTGTAATCATCAGAACAACAGAACTCTGTAATATTCAACAAATATATAGTTCTCGATGATGTTTACAATCCAATCATCTCAACTCAATTACTCAATAAAAACGAAAACTCAAGGCAATGAAATTAGTGTAACCGAAATCTAAAGCTCAACACAGATATAGTGGCCTAAGTGGTTGGAAAAGTTAGCCAGAAAAAAGGCATAAGAGTAGAATAGATATAGGAAAGAAATCTGGTGAACACAAACTCTAAATTCTGAAATTTTTCGTTCACCTTATAATGAAAACTTGATATTGATGTATTGAAAACATCAAACAATGAACAGGTACATTTTCATCCCTTAACTTATTCACCTAATTTGTTTCCAGCTGAGTCATTCAGATAATAGTTCTGTGAATTGCCTGGAGTACTCTAACTCACTTTTATACAAGTGTTGTAGATCATATATAAATTGTTGTACATTAGTTTAGTTTTCATTTTGTATCTTCCTGAAGAAGGCGCTATGTCGTCAAAACGCGTTACAAATAAGGTAAATAAGAGTAAATCGATTATCTTCTATTTATCATACAAAATGGTCGTTATGAGGTTCAGACTGTGGAAACAGCCACTCACCTGAAGTCAGACTTTTACTAATCAAGGATTAGAGCTCCAAATTACGTAAGGTGGTCAGTTCTCACACCTGTAGATTCATGTCATCTAAAAATATACAGCGTTGACCTCGTATTGTTGGCAAATATTGTAATATTTGTCTGGAATTTGGTGACTATTGAATGGTTATCCTTCAATTTACTGAGTGGATTAACAGTTCTTCTGTTAAATTACCTCAACTCGCCGGTCTTTGAACCATGTCATATGATCTCATTAAACTTCATATTCAGATTGATTTTCATAGATTTAAAGGTCAGTCCGGTTCTGTCGTATCAGCCCTTTATTATTTTCTGAGCCCTTTGGAAACTAATAGTACAAAATACATTCCATTAAACCAAAACATCAGTGTCCCATTTCCTTTGATGGGTGTTGCAACGAGAAAGGGAAAACGTGTTGATGTTATTACCAGCAGTGTATTTTACGCACTATGTGCCTTTTTATTCGAAGGAAGAGCTATGAACATCAGCTTTGTTATTCTGTTTGTTACGTTGTTTGACTATACCATCCATAAAATAAAACATTGAACGAAATGACTGATAAGAAGAGTTGTAAATTAATATTCTAGATAATTTCTCATTTATATTTGAGTTTGATTCTGAAAATCGAAATTTATTTCAAAAGGATTCATATACCACCACCCAAATTTACATGGAGTCACTCGGTATTTCACATTATTGATTGTTTTTAACCATGGATCTTTCACGACTTATGATGAATGAAGTTTTTTGTAGTAGAAAAACTGAATATTATGATGAGAAATGTTGAATTATCACCACATGTTCGGGATATTGTACCCCAGAGCTAACCAGACAACCAAAAATTAACTTAATTGGTGTATTGAGCACCAAAATTGGAATATTGAGAATTGGCGAAATGTTCTCTTTTCGGATGAGACCAGAATTGGTGTTACATCAGATGACGCCCGATTCTGGTTTTAGGGGGTCATGGAAGACAAGCCAGACACCGAACAGCAAGACAAATTCCGAAATACCAAGGGGACAGTGTGATGTTTTGGGGTGGCACTATGCTGAGAGGCAAAACAGATTTAATTTCGTTTTCTGCGAGTGTAGCGACTAGAAACCACGTAGACCTAACGCTGGAGCCCATACTGAGACTCTGGCTAGGTGTCCACAGTGAGAATTTCTTTTTCATGCCAGATAATGCCCCCCCGCATATCAGCATCCTCACGCAACATTATCTTGAAACAGAGGGAATCGCTATCTTGGGCTGCCCAGCTTGCTCTCCAGACCTAAACCCCATTGAACATTCATGGGATAATTTCAAAAGAAGAATATAATCGAGCCAGGATAATCCAAAAACCCCACAGCAGCTCTTCCAAACCACCGAGAGTGGCAGAATATCACCTCAGAGGAGATCGAAAACCGGATCTAAAGCAAGCCCAAACGGATTCAGGCTTGTATCAGGGCAAGAAGAGGTAATACAAGCTACTGAGGTCGGGAAGAAACACATACTCCATAAGAAAACAATTTTTTTACTACATGAGGAAAGTGTCTCATTTGCTTCTTCCTTGAAATAAACCTCAATTTATTTCTTTTTCCAATTGAAATATCTCAAAAAGGATCAATTCTAAAAATTTTCCGAAACTTCCTAAATCCCTGAAATTATATCCAAAATATCGAGTGATTTTATATGAAGTTGATTGTGTGTATACTAGCTTTTGCCTGCTACTTTCTATGCGTGGATTTGAGATTCGTTTTTAGAAAAGGACTTATTCTTCTAAGAAGACTAAATTAGTGAGAATGATTTGGATAATCAAATAGTTATTGAAATTTGTGTTTATTGAGAGTATGTTATGCTTCTGAATAACATATTTATATACAAAATTAACTGTATTGCCGTGTTGTGCAAGGATCACCAAACTTACCTTGGAACAATGGAACACTTCACACTATAAGGTCTATCTGAACTACTTTCAATTACTACCCCTGAGCTTCATTAATAGTCATAGCCAAGCAAAACGTTGAGGGAAATTGCAGTCTTCCATATTCAAATGGTGGTATCAACCGCATTTTGGTATACATACAGTTTTCCTAGAGAACATCCAGTGAGTACAATAGCCTCGAGAACTTTCATCTGCAATCTGGTACCACTGCATAATTTGGGGGGCTTTATGTTTCTCAATAACCTATCTGGTGCTTCGATTTCCAGAAAAAGATTTCGTGAAGACCTACTGGATTTAAAGTTTTGAGGAACTCCGCGGGATAGTTTAGTTTAATTTCAGTATGTAGTATTGAATCCACTGACTCATATTGTACTCCAACTGCTGCAAATGACTTGAGTGAAACGTTGTTTATTGTTGCAGCGTTTTCATTTTTGGTACTCGAAATAGCACTCTCAAAACTATTCAACGGGCTGTACTATGAGATTCGCCATATCGGGGAGAACTGGGTTAGTGAGTTCTATGATGGATGTCACTATTGTTGCCAAACTTTGCGGAATAGTAATTGTACCCTAAATTGTAGGGTACTACCACTTCATGTTTATTGTTCATCGTTCATTCATCCTACATTTTCTACTTGATCTCTCTACAATTGAGCCGTGTTACTCTGTTCAGAGATAAAGCATCAGAATGGTTGAGATTGAGAGGCAGCTTAATGGCTGAAAGTGCTGTCCTACCTCCATAAAACAATGAGACAGCAGTGGCAGAAGAGACAACATCAAAATCTATTATTTACATTTTAAGCCTAATAGCAGATTTAGAACAAACGTTTTAATAGTACACCAGGATCATCTAGAAAATATATTGCACCTGTGGTTCTATCAGCAGTTTCGATTATCTGATTGTAAACGCAGAATTGTAGCAGTTATTTCAGTCTGTAACATTTCTTCATTCTTTATTTACATGAGCCAATTAATCAGTGTAAAAGAGACATGCACACGCCTGTTTAACACTTCAAGGGAAAAAAGCGTGAAACACGAGTTTACTTGTGTTCTTTCTACATTCACAAAGTTCCGAGAAAAGGGTTTTTTGATAAATTTCCATATTCATTTTTCAATCCCCCTTGGTGAGCCATTCAGAGATCGAATTTTAGAAAATATTAAATCGTTTTAAGGAGCAATATAACGCAATTCCAAAATTATCTGACAACAAACATGAAAGTTACATACAAACGTTGATTTTAATTTTTCACATCTTTAGGAGATGAATTTTGCAAAATCCTTCCCAAAGGAACTATACCTCACAAAAGGAAGCAACGTTCCTTATATGACGTCTCTAACTTCAGTAGTTCTACGTCGGCGTTGATCAATCAGTCAGTCAGTACAAGTTACTTTCTGTAATAGATTGATAATTATTTATTACTGTATTTTTTGGTTCAGCACACCTTTTACCACAAAATATTCCATGAATTCAAATAAGCATTTTTATGACGCTTAGAGGGTTCATTAAAACTCTTTATTGCACTGCAGATATAGTTCAAAATGGGAATTCAACCAGTTGATTCCATTTTAACTGATTGGGTACCATTAATATTCAAGGCATGGGCGCCGCCAGCATTTCGTTTAAAAATTCATGAGTTTAATCACAATAGAACATTCTTTCATCAATTTTATGGAAAATGGGCTGGAGTTGAGTATCAAATGGAAACTTGATTATTTTTACCTCAATGGAGGAGTGGCCAGTGAATCGATCAGAGAATGAGTGATCTGAGTAATATTATTCATCGTAATCATTTGCATATTAATGAATACCGCGCATGTTGTTTCCTTGAAAATAACTATGACGATATTGTAAAATACAGAAGCCAGTTCTTCAATTTTCCATTTTAGTGCAATACATTTAATTTTAACAAACAATTGATGAGTTTAAGAATTCTCACTAAAAACTAGTATCCTTAAGCTCTGAAAAACGATGAACTAAATCAAATAAAAATCGCAAGTTACATTGTCTTACGAAGAAGGTCGCGTAGTTACCAGCTAGTAGATACCACAACCCATCCTCAAGACGTCAGGAGAGCATAATCGTTCTCGAAGGTTGAACACGAGGATAATTGATGTTTCCCTAAAAAATCTAGTCGGGTGTACCATGAAAACAATTGCAAGGAACAGCCTCTGCAATTAGACAGATTTCAATGAAACAAAAACCGAAAAGCATCTCGAATAAAATTATGAGAGCACGAAACAGTTTCATTGGTCTATCACTTCCGTGAATACCGGAAGTTGACCTTCACTTAAACTTTTCTTCTTCTTTCCAATCCGATTCTTTATCAATCTTCCGTTTAATAGTTTTCGTAATTGCGTGAGTTTTTTTCATTTCAAGAAAACTTGCAGGGCTCTGGTTCATAATGATCTGAAAATCGTCCTTGATACTAGTGATGTCTTTCAAGTTTTGCATATAGAGTAAGAATGAAACAATTGAAAGCTTCTGAAGACCCTACTGTTTTTGGAAGTAATCTCCACGAGGATTTCCTTCATTATTTGTTCGAATCGATTCTTGCAGCAATTATTTCTTACTACATTCATAATGGTCTTTTGAAAGAATTCATCAGCTCCTTCTGAAGACTGAAAGCTTCGACCACGCAGCCTTTCGTTGATATTGGAAAAAGTAAAAAAATTGTCATACACCGAAATTATTCCTGAAAGTTATACATTAGCGCATATATAGAAAACTTGAAACCCGTATCAGTAATACTCAGTTTGGATTTAGAAATATATTGGGAACAAGAGATGCACTTTTCTCGGTGTAGAGAAAAGATAATGTAGATACTCAATCGTGATGTATATGCAAGTTCCGTGGATTTTGACAAAGCGTTCGACAAGGTTAAACATGATAAAATGATCGATATTCTGAAAAGGATCGGAATAGATGGGGGTGTTATCAGAATAATCGAAAACCTGTACTGGGGACAGAAAGCTGCAGTGAAAGTGGAGGATAGGCTGACGGATAAGATAAACATTCCACGAGGAGTTCGTCAGGGTTGTGTATTATCTCCCTCGTTATTCAATGTGTACTCGGAATAACTATTTGCATTTGGGGTATTTTTATTAATGGAGAGCACATCAACAATATCCGATATGCAGGCACTAATAAAATGATTGACAGAACATTGTAGCGAATATTGACTCAACTTGAATGCGTCAAAACCAAATATATGATTATTAGAAAAAGTTATCATGTCAATCAACAATAAGTCATTAATTACAAGAGGATACTGAGAGTAGACTATATTACATACTTAGGATGCTCATCAAATGATGACTGGACCATTCAAGAGAAATTCGTCAGAGGATATAGAAAGCAAGATCTGTCTTTCTTAGTTTGAAATCCGTGTTAAGCTGCAATTCTCTCAGCCTCCATCTAAGAAGAAGAATTGTGAGCTGTTATGTGTTTTCGGTACTACTATATGGTGTGGAGTCTTGGATACTACGAAGGCTACTTGGAAAAGAGTTGAGTCATTTGAAATATGCGTCACATCTGGGTTGATCATATCACTTATGAGGAGGTGTTGTAGAGAATAGGTCCCTCAGTCAACAGAAGTACTGAAAACCATCAAGAAAAGAAAGCTCTCCTCTTTTGGCCACATTATGCGAAGAGAGAAATATGATTTATTACAGCTGATCATGAAAGAAAGATTGAAAGAAAGAGGACTAGATAGAATGCGCATCTCACGGCTGAAAAATCTTAGGCAGTGGTTCGTGGCGGCTGTGAACAGAGTAACAATGGCGATGAGGATGCTTGCCAGGTCGAACAGTTTGACGTTCTCTCGCGTTGAATATTCAATTGTTTACCAGTTCAAACTTCCATTATCTTGGTGAAGGATGATTCGCCGTTCGTGACTGGTTTTTCGAAGCCTACTAATTACTAGATTCTTTCCAAAACTAAAGATTTAGTTTTTCAAAGCATTTTCCGTGGATATGAATTTGTGAAATAGAGGAATAACAGCAACCTGTCACCTTGGAGCGACACATAAAAGATCACTTAGTCAGTGTGACTCCTCAGCACTTATAAGACAGTTACTTAAAGATGGGAACACCAGGAAACGGTCGTTCGCAAAACCAAATTCTCTGTTATCAGTGTGGTAGAGCAGATCATTATTCTGTACCAGAAAATAGGCTGTTGAAAGTATAGAGCCCTAGGGTACTTCTCCTTCATTCTGAAGAGATTTTTCTGTAATTCCATCAACTATTACCTGAAGTGATCTACCAAAAAGAAAGTTACTTATCCGACCACACAATTATTTGGGAAGTACATTACGAGTAATTTACTCCGGTAGAAGACCTTTAAGATATAAAGGGGTATGCTTTTGATATTTCAAAAGACCTCGACATATGTTCTGAAACTTTTTGATAATGTATAATTATTCATGTCAACGCAAAAAAAGATTGCGCTAGATTCTTGCAGAAGTAATTTCATGTCTATCTTCGATCATTTTCGAAATATTCGATTATTTGTGAAAATTCTACTAACCGTATCAAACTCTTTCATTCTTCGCACAGAAGTTTTATTTTCTGTACTGATTCAAGTAGTAAGAAATGAAACCTAAACAAGATAATTCTTTTAACGAATGATAACATCAAGATGATTGAAACGTAAATCGAGGTATGTGTTGACTTTTTTTATCATATTCTGCATTTTACATGGTGAACTTATCAGTGTTTCGTTATCAAACACTGTTTGAGGTTTGAACCCAATTTTCTCAATTGACTGCCATGATGTTCTCTAAAGAAGGAATGGTGGATATGATTTTTATTCTGGGTGATATAGCTCACAAAAAACATGAAAAACCAGAAACTGATACAGCTGAAGACAACCAGTTATCAGTTGTGTTGACAGTGACAGAGGACCCAAATAAGCCAAAGAGAGAATTTTCAGTTAACAGATATGTCAAACGTCCATCCAGAGAATCTTGAAAGTCAATAAATTTCATGCATAGCATGTGCTGCTGTTCCAGGAGCTGAACAATCAAGACTATGAAAATCGAACGAAGTTCTGCAATTGGCCAAGTGACAAAGTAGCGAAAAAACCAAATATGTTCAGCAGAGTTCTTTTCTCGGACGAGGCAACTTTCCACACGAATGGGCTTGTAAACAGGCACAATTCTCATTATTACGCCACGGTAAATCACCAGCATCGTTGATCCTTGAATGTATGGGCCGCTAGAGTAGATCGATATCTAATTGGGCAGCACTTTTTCGACGGACACCACAATAGTGAAACTCATTCAGATTTTTTGCAAAATCATCTACCAATGTTACTTGCCGATGTACCAGAGCTAATAAGACAAGATTTGTAGTTTCAACAGGATGGTGCACCGGCAAATTACTCACATCGACTTAGGGAGTATTCGAATATGTACTTCCAAATAAATGGATAGGACATGGTGGTCATTTTAGATTGCCAGCTAGGTATCTGGACAAGTCTAGATTTTTTTTTTGTGGGGTTATGTTAAGGGCATCGTTTATCATATTCATTTTACAACACAGTTGGACAGAGAATAGTTGACGCCTTTCAGTCAGTTTATCTGCAAATGTAGTCGAGAAATCAACGTTCTTTGCTCAGACGGATTCACTTGAGTCTACAAAGAAACGGGCAACATTTCGAACACATATATAAATATCTCCATTTCTCTGATCGAGTATAATGATATGTACAAATAAACTCTCCTTTCGCAACCTCTGATTTTATTATTTTAGTTTATTTTTTTTATTTCGAAAATGGTCGAAGATAAAGATAAGGTTACTTCTGCAAAAATATGGTACAATATTTTATGCGTTGACATGAATTATAAAATACAGGATGTTCCATTCGAAAAAATCAAGATATGATATTTTTAAAATTACAATATACAATCATTTTTTTTCACCCTGTATAAAATGAGGATAATCTATCTGAAGTCATCAATGAAGCTATTCTTGGGTAATAAGAAAACGGAGGGAAAAAAGTATTCATTCTCTCTGGCCGAAAGAGCATTGTGACAAAACTACTCACCAATATAACTTATTACTTAAAGACATCATAGCAAAGTTTAAGACGCTCTTGAATTTTAAACAAAAAAGTGGTCTTCTAATCTGAAAAAACCTCCCAAGATTTTTTATTGAAAATAAAGCCACCCTGTTTACTGCAAAATAAATTGGTGAAGTGGATTTTTACTTTCTAAATACAGTACCGTTCGCACAAAAATGAGATTTTCAAGAGTGTACGAGCTGCAGAGCACCGCGCCACTAGTGAACCACCCAGTATAGAGTTATCGAAAAGAATTGATATTTTGCGTAACCATTACAAAATCCCGGCTAAACGTCGAGTTCTGGTACTTTAGAAGCTGATAGATCAATTAAGTTCCATTAGAATATTATTCAGAATGCAATTTGGATTTTGTTACATTGAAATCCATCAAGAATTGTAGGAGCTATCGCTTGTGACGTTTTAATGGTATACCCAATATACCAAACAAAATTAATTATAAAAACAGTTGATGTTGTATTAAATCAAAAGTATTTTCTGACATTCAACTGAATACAACAACTTTTCTATAAAAGCAGCGTATATTGGTTTCATATTTTCAGTCTCCTTATAATTGTATGTTAATTTGAACTACAATACTCTGATGACAATTGAGTGAATTTGCTTAGGAGAAACGAAATAACCTTAATTTTAGTGTTTCATTCTTTTAGCATTCAAAAGTATTTTTCCTTCGAAACTCCCTTGACATTATTGATGTAGTCAAAAAATTATAATCAAGATTTTTCATTCATTGAATTACTATTTACCAAAATATCTGTGATTCTGAATCTTATTTTCACTCATTCTATTTATGCCGGTTATTGATCATCCTGTTCGCAGAGAAACTTGTTTATAATATAAAGTTTCCAAAGAATTACCGATAGTGATGCATATTATCATACTCAATAATTTCATAGAGATAATCGTTCAATAACGATTGAATATTTCAATAAATAACCACTGTTTTACGTACGAGACAATATAAAATACATTATGTCAAGTTAGTTTTTTCTTTTAATCATATTGATTTATGATTATAGCATCATAATAACAAGAACTCTTTCTGTTTCACAATTTCTATCTTGAATGAAGACGAATGAAGAGCCCTGATAATTTTCGAACTAAGTCTATATCAAAAACATGTCCCATTTCTTTTTCTCGCATTTCTTGCACACAATATCTCAGTTTTCAACCACAAAACGTAGGTTAAACTAGATTATACCTCGTTTTTTAAAAAACCACTTACATGAAAGAAATTCAGGATAATACTTCCAAACCAAAGTTATTCTTTTTACAAAACACAGTTCAAATAATCCCAAACTTACTACACAATTAACCGAAACAAAACTCTCTAATATATTAGCTTTGACTGTTCCTTGAAAACACCTTTTGAATTATGTGAGATATAAACTGTCACACGGAATTGTTTTTTTCGCGCGCAAGAAGTTTTCCCGTCTTATAGCCCTTTGTAGGAGCAGGGTTTCGCGCTCAACTGCTTCCAGGATTCAAATGTGAACCCGTCGTGTAATGCCGAATACCAACGCATGCGTATAACCTGTGTTCATTGATATGAGTTATGATTCACTCCAATGAAATACCAACCCTTATATTCCTTAGACTTTTGAATATTGAATAAGCTCTCTTTGTTTTTTACACTCCACCAGGAAAATTTATTGAAACGTTGGGGGAAAGTGGTTGAAATATTGTATTTTAAGAAGAATTCGTGTGTGAAATCTAATTGAAGTGTTTTGTATGCTTTAAGTGATTGACAATAAATAGTTCTAAAATGGTGAATGCGCCAGGGTCATTTATATATTACAATTCAAATTTGGACAATTTGAAGTGTTTCAAATTAAGTGTTGTGGGGCGGCTTTGTAAATATTGAAGAAACAGAAAAATGACGCTCCCTTTCTCGGTCTCGATTTTCGAGAAAACCTTGGTGGTTGGTGGAAACCAGCTACAGTCATCATTTTTTGTTTTGATTTGAGCAGATGGTCATATCTCGAGTACCAATGAAGTCATTATATTAATTAATATTTTCACATTCCTGAGGCACTGTTTTGAACATAATGCAGGGATGTATTCGAAAAGTTTTGTCTTTTCGAGCTATAAGGTAAACATTTCTGCAAAATTGGCGTTGAATAGAATATTTGGTGAATATGGAAAGATCATACAGAAAATCTTTCGATACCGAACAAGGTGAAATTAGTTTATTGAAATAACATAGTGCCTCATGACTTCCAAAATAATTATTCATTCTCCCCCCATTATCAGAATTCTGTATTGTTAGGAAGAATTTGTGGTATTTTCGAGAGTAATTCGAAATGGCATACAGAAACGACTAGAGGTATGATATGATTTCTTGTTTTATTTCTTTTTGAAGCGGAAATATAAGTGAAGCTGCTAGTTATCTGCATCAAGAGCATTCCTTGGGGTGACAATACCAGAGTGGCAAACGAATTTCAAAAGGTTGGGAAATTTGCGATCCCACACGTCTTTCAAAAATTTGAGGGGCCAAAGAATATGCTGAAAAACTAATGAAGAAACGGAAACGAACGTAATTGCAACAGTATTTGAAAATCCTGAAACATCCACGACAGAAATATATATATATATATATATATATATATATATATATATATATATATATATATATATATATATATATATATATATATATATATATATATATATATATATATATATATATATATATTTCTGCAAGGTGTGATTTCTAGGAATCTTCACAAAAACATTGAGATTTAAAGTCTAAAGAAAATTTATTCAAACAGTTACAGAAGATAACAGTCATCAAATCTTGTAATATTCTTCTTAGGTTTCTTTCCGGAAAAATAATGAGGTAGAGTCATAGGTTTTCTCGTCAGTTTATACTGCACAGAATCTCATTTCATATTTTAGTTTTTGCATATATACACGTAATATAATTAGCTGACAATTTTATCATATTTATATTCAAAGCAGTATTCTATTCGATCGTCCATTACTTCACACAAAAAAAACTATGAATGAGTAACTTTCAGTGTTACTTGATTAAATTCCGTACACTGGATTTTTGCGGGGAGAGAGCCTCTGACACTACTCGTTAGTACATTGATGTAATTGTCCAATGATGCTATAGTTTGTATATATTCTGGTGGATTGATATTTTCTCATAGCATTTAACGTTATCCTAATATATAATGATTCCAGGATATGTTTTGATTATAATCATCGCAATGGTATAGCAAAACGCCATACCAATCAATACTATTTCAAAAAATATTCCTAAAAAAGTAGAAAAATGGATAGGCATATTTAAAAATATTTATTTTGACAATTTAGATTTATTAAGTTGACAATTGACTGTATATGGAAATCGGTAGATACGGTGCCCTTAAAAAATAACACTTTATCGTTAAACCTAGAACAATGTTACTCAAATCTGCGGCAACTTTTTTTTGGCAAGATATTTCCGAAATTTTTGGTGAATTGATCTCATTCTGGTATAGCGAGAAATCTACTTTTCCTTCTTTTTTCCAGTTCTTTTAGTATTATGGAGGAAACTTCATTTAAATTGTTCAAGGGTATGTATGTATGTATCCTATTTGAATCTAAGTCAATTTTTTGGGCAAAGAAAATGACATTACAATTCCGAAAATTTTGATGAATGAATTATAACTTAATGGTAGTTTATTTTAGATTGAACAAATCTCTATAACAGAATCTTGAAGAAAATGGCCTTCAATAAAAAAATAAAAGATTCACTTTGCCATTCAAAATAGCAAAACTGTTTTCAATGTCCGGTATAAACAGAAATAGTACCACTATTAAAACACTCGCAAATTGTCGTTGAGTCTCAATCTAATCCCAAAATTTGAAATTGATGGATCAACTCGTTCCCCAGATGCGTCTGAAGGTCCATTAGCGCGGACACCCTGTAAATCTTTTAAACCGAGTCGCGAAAACGGCAGATTTTTCTCATTTGTATGCATAGTCAAGTATCGCTACCATTCGTAGTCAGACAAACAGACGAAAAATTTCAGATTTCCTCCTATTCTTCTTATAACTCGCTCATAAATTTCCAAAACAAAATTCAAACCAAATGTTTGTTCAAAGAATTATAGCACCTCTTGTTTCTATGTTTCCGTTTTCGTACAAACCAAGACATTGAAATTTTAATGCAGATAAACAGTTGATGTTAGGGATAAACTGGGGATAACATAGATAAGGGACAGACGTTTTGAATAAATAAAATGGAACAGCGAAGGGTGAAGAACTGTGCATAAAGTAGATTCAGAACAGAATGAAAGAAATATCTCTGGTATGATTACGAATGTTTCGTTCCGTTATCATTCCTGCAAAAAAAATTGTTTCGATTTATGATAGGTTGTAAAATTCTAACTAGAAAAGAGCGAATAATTACTGAAATTATACTATTGGTCAATAACAAAATCTCATTCAAAATTGTTACTGCGTTCGATACCAATCTAATAAAGATACTTTCAACACCCTATTAGTGGGGGCTAAAACTATGGAAGTCATTTTCAGGGGGTAGCTCCACCGAGGACCGAATAATGAAAAAGTCATTGAAAGAAATTTATTTTTCATTCATAACTTACAAGAAAAAGATAGATCATGATAAGAAAATAGTAATATAATGAAGATCAATATAAATAATCACAATTTTCTTAGGGAGCAGATATTACCTTAATATATTTGAAAGCTTAATTATTAATCGGTACACTAAAAAACACTAAACCTCACTGATGATTGTGTTGACTTAATTAAGTGATTCAACCGAAAAACTAAGTTGAATATTAATTGAATTTTAATTGAGTACTGATTAATTAATTAATTGCCTAGAGTCCAGGAAGACAACCGGTCTAGGAGAATATAACCCTGAAAACAAAATACCTGGTCCTCCAAGTATGGAGGTTTGAGCGATGGACCTGCACTCCATTGTCTGAAAAAAAACCTAACAGCAAAAGTTCTCGATACAGAAAAGCCGATCGGAAAATTGCTAAGAAAATGACTATGAGTTTGGCAACATGGAATATTCAAGGTATATCTACCAAAGTAAATGAAGTTTTCAAGGAGTTAGCAAAATGCGACATCGACATAATTGCGATGACTGAAACCGAAAAGAAAGATAAAAGAATTGAGGAAAAAGATGGAAGCATTCATATTCACAGTGGTGTCCCAAAAGAAGACAGAGCACAAGGTGGTGTTTCAATAGCGATAAAGAAGAAATATAAACAGAATATAAAAACCTGGGAGCAATATAATGAAAGAATACTCGTGGTTGAGCTTGATATAAAAAAACACTCCTTGATGCTCATAGCTGCATACGGTCCGACGAGTGACTCACCGGTTATTAAAAAGAACGAATTTGACGATCGTTCGAAAATACTGGACAGTATTAGTCAGAGGAAAGGAATTCTCTCTTCTTGGGAGATATCAATGAAAGAACTGGTCGGCTGGAGGAAGCCAAAGTGGTAGGAAAATTTGGAGAGGATATAATGAATGACAATGGTCAAAAGCTCATCAAATTATGTCATCGAAATGAACTCAGAATAATGAATGGATGGTTTTAACATCGAGACATCTTTGAGTATACACGGACTCCACTCGTAACCGCAGGAGCATTCTCGACGATGTTATTGTAAAACAAAATACGAGGCTGAAAGTGAACGACATTAGAGCTATGAGAGGAGCTGAATGTGGATCGGATCATCACCTGCTGGTGACCAAAATTTATCTGCCGTATGCTGCAACACCTGAAAAAAAATACAAAAAGACGAACAAGATGACCAGTGACAACAACTGAAATCATGGAACATCGATAGCTTACAGAATGACTCGACCAGGTTCTTGTACCAATTCAGGCTGGCAACGAAACTCAGTTATATGGAAGATGGAAGACCGGAAGAAATATACGAGTCACTGAAAAGATAAATTCACAAAGCAGCATATGAGGTTGGGAGAAAAATCACTTTTAAACGCCAAGACACATAACCAAATCTAGAAGAACAAATACAGAAGAAGAAAATAGCCTACCACAGAAGGCCTTCAGCAAAAACACGAGACACAGCTGATCCAATTGAAACATCACAAAACGAATACTGGGATGAAACCTGCGAAGAAATGAATAATAGTATGGGTGATACCAGAGCGAATGAAGCCTGGAAAATCATCAAAGGTTTACGCATCAGCCTCATTGGAATTAACAATTGGGTAAAATACTATAAAGGTCTTCTAATGGAATACCGACCTCAATTTCAACAAGAACAAAATTTCGTAAGTACCGAAAAGACCCAAGAGATTGAGAATATTTCATCTATGGAGGTGCAAAAGGCTGTGCAATTTATGAAAAAAGGCCAATCTTCTGGCCCAGGCAACATCGAACTCGTCAAGGCAGCACCCGATGCTCTCATCGAATGGATTGTGGTACTTTTCAATAAGTGCCTAAAAGGTCATAAATTGCCTGAAGAATGGGAAAAGGCCATCGTTACACCCATATAAGAAAAGGGAGATAAACGTAATTGCTCTAATTATAGAGGTATAAGTATGGTGAGTTCTTTTGCAAGATTATACGGCAGGGTTCTGAAGCGTATAATTGAGGTTGAATTCGAGGAGTCTGAGTAGTAGAAAGGCTTTAGAGCTGGTCGCTCTTGTAGTGATGGAATTTTTACTTTGAAGATTCTTATAGAGAAAAGAGTGAAGAGGAGTTGGGGGGCTCATTTAATATTTGTAGATCTGCAAAAAGCGTATGATACTGTACCATTTAATAAGCTATGGTACACGATGAAACAGAGCGGTCTCAGACAGACGTACATACAAGCTGTAGAAAATCTTTATAGTGACTGTACAAGTAGGATTAAACTGAAAAGAAAACTCTCAGAAGAATTTGATGTGTCAAAAGGGCTTCGACAAGGTTGCTCTCTAGCCCCACTACTATTCAAAATAAATCTTGGCGAAACACTGAGAGCGTAGAAAATGAGGTGCTCTGGTATGAGGATACCAATTGCTGACGACTTCCTCTGTACACTCCTTTTTGCTGACGAACAGGTGGTGATTACTGGTGACAGGGATGATGCTAGCTATATGCTACAGACTTTGAATGAGTATTTCGAAGAATTTGGTTCTAGTGCTGAATACAAGGAAAACGGAATACATGCTCTGGTAAAAAAAAACTCAAATGACGTCTCCAACAAGAGAGCTCAGGGAAAGAGGGTGATTCATCAATTAAATTCAATGCTATGAAACAAAGCACTAACAAAAGGGACTAAACATCTCATCTACGACACAATATTTGAAACTTTCGCAACCTATGGGGCAGAAACGTGGGAGCTCACACAAAGAGAAAAAAACAGACTGAAAGCTTTAGAGGTGGACTTTTGGAGACGAAACAGTGGAGTTTCAAGATTGGAACACGTGAGAAATGAAAGGATTAAAGAGATAATGAATGTAGAGGGCAATATCATGGAAACTGTGAAGAGCAAACAGCTAAAGTGGTACGGTCACTTGCAGAGGATGGAAGAAACAAGATCTGGGATTGAACTACAGCAGAACGAATGGAGAAAGGACGCCCACCTAGAACATGGAAAACAACAGCGTGAGGACGTTGAATCGAGAATCTACAGAAAAATAAGTGTCTGATGATTTTCGCTTGATATTAAAATTTTATTAATATATTTATATTAATTTTGAATTATGTTCATTTTAACGGAAAAAAGATTTTAGGCTTACAGGAATTCAATGAATTTGACAGGAAAATTATTTTCATTTTGGTTGCTGGGTGCTCCAATGTACCATATTTGACAATACTAATACATCGACAATTTAGTGTTCAACGTATAGTTGTGGGATTCTGTGGTTCTTCACGATAATTGCCACGTAATTTGATTAACCCAGTCGTAAACTCTCCTTCATTTTTTCTGTATAAAATTTGTGAAAACAAATGAACAAATAAGTAAAGGGTTGGTTCATCTCCTAATGAAGGGAGCAATGAAAGCTTTGTAGAAGCAACTACCTGGAGAACCAAGAATGTTGGCGGTGCGAGAGTCTAGCAGTTTAATCATCGAATACCTAAACTCAGGGAGAGAAACATTCATAACGAATAGCATATAGTTCTTTTGAAACGTCAGAAGGAAAAAGTGAGGTTTTATATTAGGAAAAAACTTATTTCTTAAGACAAGCACGTCACAGTCGATCGCAACAATACCATCATTCCAAAAGTACTACAATGCATAGCATATTCTTTGACCTCATTCTCCTCATCTATCTCTCAGAGTCTAAGATCTAAGAATACGAAAGAGAAGAAAAAATGAGATTTTATTTGAAGAGACCAGTACTGAAATCAGTGTATTAACTATTCAGCAAAACACTCTCTTTTCGATATTTCTTTCATGTAATTCCTTCATTCACATTCAAAAGCGTGACTGCCGCAAGATGCCTCTGTTATATTTATCTTAGACCAACCTGATGCCCAAAAGTGCACTTCAATATGAACCTATAACAATTCTATGAAGTAATAACAAGAGAACTTCAAATAGCAAGCCAATCGCTCTTGCCATTTCGTCTCTGCAATGAGATTACAGCGAATCGAGATATCTGAATCGAACGAAATTCAGATATACGAAACTGAACGCTGTGTAAAATGGTTATCGTCTATTCTTGAATGCTTTCTGTATCGTGAAATCCATTACGTGAATCACTTTTATTTTAGACTAACATAGATGCGAAGACTTTAGTGTATTGCTTTGGGAAAAAATATTCTGCACTACTAAGATTAGTTCTATCGAGTACCTTTCACGAGTTATAGATCTGTACAGTGGCGGCTCGCTTTTAAGTTCTAAGGTATCGTTCCAAATCCTCAAATGAAGCCGAATTCCTATCAGCTGGAGTTTCAGTTCTTTGAATTTTTCGTACACCAAAGAAAATTTGAATTGAATTTATGATTCTTTGAGTACTTTTATAAATTCAATTCAGCCTAACATTAAGCTCACTTCGGAAATGGAAACTGAGAATTCCATTAACTTTTCAGATTGAACTAAAACCAAAATTGACAACATTCATTAAAATATTACCAGTCACAATTCTTCCGTACATCCACATCATCATAAGAAAGCTGCCTATAACAGTATGATAGACTCACCACGATACCAATGTCAGAAAAAATTTCTTGAATAGCTTGATATTATACTATAGTGATCAATTAAGGTTAGAATTCTAGTATTATTGACAGTTTGCTTTCTTCTTAATGATTTTGACATGCAATACATGAGGTTTCTCCTGGTGTGAAATACAGTAGCATAAGTACACAGTGTTTTCCAACGAAAATTTGCCACTCCTTCTTTCTCAAGTTAGATTGATTTTGGCAAAAACAACTGAGAAACGTCAAATTTTGATTGGAGGGAAATATTTTCTGTAGTTTCAACCCTCAACAAACAGTTACCTGTTACCTTTAATCATTGATTTCCTATTTTGGCAATCGGAGACTACCAAATATTCCAACATTGTCACTATATTTGAACGTTATATCTTCATTAAGTACAACATAAAATACGAGTAAGGCTTAAATACATTACGTGATATTCCCATTATTCTGCTACTAGAAACAAGGAGTGATATTTTCCGTACTATTATTCCAGCAGAAAATCATTAACAGTTGACAATTGAAATGGTATTGGTCGGTGACATCATAATAATATAATCAAGAACACACGTTGCACACGTGACCATTATCATTTGCTTTGTAAGCTCGATTTCAATGGCAACATTGAATCTCTAATATCTGCATATACGAGAACTGAATGCTCGTTGATAGTACGAGATATTCCCTTGAAATTGAAGTCGTTCAACAAAATTACGAAATGCGATTGAAAAGCGATCCAGAGAGCGGTGTCGCATTTTATGTTGACTTGTGCATTTACTTTCAAACGACAATTGGGGATTTTGTATGTCACGAACGATATTGGAAAGGTTTTATTGGCCATTCTTTGACTTGAATGCATAGCAATTGTTGGACAAATGATACTACAGGTTGTTTCTTAAGTACAGGAATCTACTGCCACTGAAGACTTCACAGACGAAGAGTGGAATATTTTACTTTTTTCTTAGAACATATAGATATTTAATTTTAGAATAGTTTATTCACAGACGAAAAGAGGAATATTTCACTTTTTTCTTAGAACATATAGATATTCAATTTTAGAATAGTTTATTCAAAGAGAGTTACATTACTTTTTCATTGAAAGTACATTAATGAATATGCAATTCATAAATGAGATTTTTTTAAGGTTTTCGTCATAACTCTCGACCTTGCTGGTGTTGAAATGTGGTAGCTCTGAAAGTTAAGATTCTATCTGTAAAGAAATGAACCTCCCTCAGAGAATTCTCTAAAGAGGTGATTGACGACCACATAGTTTGTGTGAAAGACGTCAATGTTCATAATGTTGTTATTTATCTTTACTCTTGGACAGGCGTGAAGGTAAAAGAATTTCTGGGCAATTTGTGCAAGAGTTTATTACCTTGAACTTGCAGGTGAAAATACTTCAAGATAGGATAAATTGCCTAAGTAATGATCATTGCTGTTGATGTTGAACACAGAAATAGTTTAATAAATTTTATCTTTATCCTCCCAATCCTACTCACATGAGTTGCATGCAGATATGACCATACAGTATAACAGCACACTATGATAGGACGAACAATAAAAACATAAGGTAACTGAGGTAATCAACGCCCACTTAACTTAAAAGATATTGTTTCAATATGAATGCTTTTGAAATGGACTCAACCTTGCCATATGAAGAATAATCATATATTTCTGATTTGAAAGATGATAGTTGAGAAGTGTGATTATTTAAAACTTCCTCCCTAATAACGTAATATTAAAACCCTCTATTTGGGTGTTATTAAAAGCACTATGTTGATCAGCACCCTGTGGCAAAATCAGATGTTACAAAAATAAAAAAAATCTTTGTGTTTGAATAATCCTATAAAACATAAAAGTCATTTATAAATTTCTTCATTAGATAGCAAGAGATGTAGCAAATTATCATTCAATATAAAAACTTCGACATGTTTTAACACGCACACAAAGGAATTTGAAACTTTCAATTGTAATCATTTTTCACAGAACTTTAAGTTCCGACATCAACAATTATAAAAATAACAGCATAGCGAATGTTTATATGCATGTGAAATATATTATGTTTAAACATTTAATGGACGTTATGAAACGATAATGGTCAATAGCGCCCCTAGGTAGAAGGAAAATCATGCCTAACAATGACAGTCACTGTAATCCACACTCTTAAGTACTTAAAATATTATGAGATCTTCCTTCTTCTGTCCATGACTTCCCCTTTTCTACTCGCCGGGCTAGTTGGTGTCATTTTGGTGTTCTGTAAAATGAGTACATACTTATCAACAAAATACTTTGCTGTAAGAAAAGGCAAGGGCATAATAATAAAATAAGTGTATTTAAGATAACATGGAATTCAGATTCTAGACATGCATTTTTACAGAAGATTTAATTTTACAATGCAGATATAAGTAGGTACGCGTTATTCGAGCAGAGTTACTACAGAATTGAAGTAAGTATCTACTACTTTGTCAATGGTGTAAGAAAGGCCAATAGCGCCCATGTATGCTAATTGCGCCCAACGGTCATCTGACTGGGCATTAATACCCGTGTCGAGGTTAATGGTATGCCGACGTTTTGGCATTAAACTATACAAATTTTCTTCAAAATATGAACAAGATATAAGGAGAACAACCTACACTACATCACAAATATACAAGCAGAGGAAATGTACGATCAAATTTCTAGAAACTTACAGTTTTGTGGAGCAAACTTTTACAATAGTGGCGTCTGCGACCGGAGTCTCGGAAACAGCGGGTCATAGGCAAGATCGCGGCGAGAGCGGCTAGCGCTCGTGGTAGTAAAGTAAACCGAATTACCTGTTATTGAACGTTCGATCACTGAAAAACAATAACGCGTTTCTTCATCGGTTATTAAGTTCAACAACAGCTGCTAGTGGACTTGTTGTGATACCAACGGTCACATTTGGTGTATTTAGAATAGAAAAAGTGAGTAGATACTTATCATGTTGAGTTAATTCCATCTATAAGCATATTTTAAATACGATCAATTGACAATTTCTTTTTAATAGTATTAGTAGCATCAAACACTTTATTTTCAATTTCTTCAAGATACGTGATATTGCAATTTTCTTTCATGACGTTTTGTTTTAGATACATATGCTTCGATGAAGAAGGACGAAGAATAAATACATATCTTATAACAAATCAGGATATCTCAAGTAAGAAACTCAAGGATATTCCTATTGAAAGCACAAAATGCGAAGTGTTTCTTGGAAGAGAAGAGTCTCCGATTGAAACTTTATGATCCTTAAACCAAGAGCCAGTTTTAATGCAAATGAACACCACAAAATATGAAGTCAAGTTAGTCAGTAGGCATACGAAATAAATTGAATTCGTGAACTTTTTCTGATAATTGCTTTTTTTTCAGATTATAGTGAAGAGGTTCATTTCAACGATGATATTGTGATGCTTAACTCCTCCGATAACATAGAATACCATGACTTAGATCTTTTGGCTTTTGATATAAAAAATATACTCGAAGATAATATGGTCCAAGAGGCAGTTAATTCTGCCAGAGAAAATATCAGAGAACAGACAGTACCATCTGAAAACGATGTTGAAGCAGATCAGAGTAAAATTGATGAAAAAGCTCAATCTGTTGCAAAAGGAGAGTAAAAAATCATGAGAATGAAAGGAAATTAAGTTTCAAAAGGAGCATGAGGGGACAAGAGCATAAAGGATATAGTAGAAAAGGCGGCAAATTCGAATATGGATTTAGAAGAAAGGAGAGAAGAATGTTGGTCACCTGCATCTCAAATTTCTGTAAAAAGAAATATATTCTGAGTAACATAGAAAAAAAATCTTCACTAAGTTTTGGAAGCTAAATTGGGCCAAAATAAAATTTATGCTGTTATTTTAGTAAAGAATGGACGTAAAAAAAATGTGCACTGCAGGTTCAAGTGACAATTGACGAAGTTCTTCCCAAAAATACCATTTGATGTTCAGAGAAGAGAGAATGGCTGTCTGTAAAAATATGTTTTTGGGAACCCTGGGACTGAAAGAGTGGATGGTTCATAACTGGGTGCACGGTTCGGAAGATGGAACACCGACGGAAAAAAGTGAAGGAACCCAAACCTACAGATACGAGAATTGAAAACTTACGAAAATGGCTCTCACTTTTGCCTAAACTGCCATCACATTATTGCAGAAAAAGCACAAGCAAATTATTTTTTGGGGGAACCTTTAATCACAAATGTGACTTCTACAAACTTTATCAGGGTTGGTGTAAAGAGCAGGAAAAATTCGAAAAATTGTATTTACAATAAATGCTTATATCTATGATTTATTTGTGTCAGAAAAACACAAGTGTGAGCTCAGGAAATTTAACAGGGGAACCATACTATCTTGCCTATGAACGAGTGATAAAACCTGAGGAAAAAACTCGTTTCCCTGTAGCTATTGCACTAGCAGTAGCTTGTCTGTTTATGTTGTGTTAGTGTCGTGTGTACATAAAGAGTACCAAAGATTTTGCTGCTTAGCAGTTTCATTCTCGCATTCTCATCTTGCACTCCATGATTTCCAGACGAAGACAAGGATGAAAGAAAGGGGGTTGGGACAGAAATCTGTAACAATCGAATAAGAAAACCAGCAGAAAAATTCTTAAACAATCATACTTGATTCTTATATATCCAAACTCACTTGAATTTGAGGAAACATTTCACATAGCAAGCAAGACCATGAAAAGGACTAAGGAGATAATCAAAAAGTACATAACCTGCGATATTTCCTCTTTCGCGGAGGTGTTCTTCCGTCGCAGTGTGAGTCTCTTGAAACATAATCACTTCCTTGTTCTTGCTTGCCAATTTTGAAGTACAACCCCAAAGTCCCTTCAATATTCAAACTCAACAAAACAATTCCCTCTCTGTTTGGCCGGGTTCGGTCTTCTAAGTGATGCCGATTATGACCTATAGATGTTCTAGAATCATTATGAAGCCAATAATTTGGGTTTGCTTCTTCCATATATTCGTTTCAATAGGATAAATTATGGATATAATTTTACTGTTGAAACGTGGTTCTGTCGCTATTTTCAAATTCTCTCTCTCAGTTTAGAAAAAAAGTGATCCGTTTGAGAGGACTTTATGAATGAGAGCATATTTGCTTCAAAAATTCATTTTTTCTACGAACGAAATATTGAAGATAGTAACACATTTGAATAAACTTAAAACGATAACATTAACATCATATTTTTTTTTGGCTTTATTTCTTATGAAACTCGAAAAATCAGTTTTTAGGGTGTAAGCCAATATTGCACTTATCATATACGAACTTCGAATTTTTATGGCTCATTTAACGATTCCTGTCACTTTCAGAGTATTTGACCAAATGTCCCACATTATCGAATCTAACATCGTTATTGTTGATAAACTGTCGGCAGTTTCTGACCGATCTGGTCCCATATTTTTCCAGAAAGCTCACGGCTATGCGACGTCTGAATGTTAGAAGATTTGCACAGTTTGGATCTGAAGTTAGAGTTCAAGGTTTTAATTTGTTGGCATCTCTCACGGTGAGATTACGCAGCTGTAGTCGGCTGCAGAAAGACGTAACCAGGGTATAAAAGTATGCAAAACCGAAGATCTTGTACTCTGTAGATGACAGAACATCTTTCATCTGCTACATAAACAAGGTTGGCAAAAGAATGGATCCCTTAGGTACTCCTTTTTGCAACTGGAAACAATCGGGTGTTATACCGTCGACAGTAACTTGTGTTGATCTATTTGAAAGAAAGCTACTTATCTAGCCGCGCAATTTTTCAGGAAGCCCATATGCAGCAAGTTTATTCCTTAAAGCTGCATGCCAAACCCTATCGAAAGCTTCAGAGATGTAGAGGGCTATTGCTCCACATTCCCCATGCTTCTTCATCGTTGATTTTCAAACATGAGTGACGTAGGCGAGCAGATCTCCTGTCGATCTTTGCCTGTGAAAACCATACTGACGGTCGTTATAATTCCCTGCAACTAAGGATTTTTGATAAGTTCATCGTTTATGACTCTCTCCATCACTTTAGACATAATGGGAAGAAGTGCAACCGGGCGGTAGTTTTGGGGTAAGGACTTCTTTTCTTTCTTTGGGATTGGTTGAATTCTCGCTATTTTCCAGCAGCTCGAAAAAGTCTGGCTTCCATTGGAAATCTGATACAGGTGCCAGTTCGGGAGCACACTTTCTCAGGATGATTGGCGGTATTTCGTCCAGACCAACTGCCTTTTCGCAGTTCAGCTGCTCGAGAGCCCGCCTCACAGTGGGAACTCTAAGCTTGATTTATGCCATGGAAGAAACTGTAGGTGGAATTTTCGATGGTATTGCGTTAGATGAATCTAGGACAGAATTTTCTGAGAACAAAAGATCAAAGAGATCAGCTCTCTCTATCGGAGCTGATGCTATACTTGCGTCTTCTCTAACAACAGGCGGAAACGAAGATATGCAGAAATTGGCACTGACAGTCTCCGCCATAGACCAGAACTGTCTAGTCCCAGTTGCCTGTTCAAGGAGCTTATTAGTTACCCCTTCGTTGAAATTGCCCTTTCCTCTTGCAGTTGTTAGGTCGTACGAAGGTTGTTCATGTTTCCTCTGTTGGATTTATCTTCTATGAATTGTAAGCTCTATTCTTGGCTGCAGAGGCTCTTTCGTAGTCTCTGTTAAGCCATGACTTTTGTGCTGTTGTTAATTTCATGGAATGTGGGATGTAGAGATCAATTTATGCATGAATAACCTCTGTAACAGATTCAGTGCACATATTGACGTCAGGATCTGAAAAGCAAACAACACTGAATGGAAAGCACGTAAAGAATTCACTCAGCTCATTCGAGTTAGCACGGTTAGGTTAGGTCTGAGTGGTTTAGGTTCTTGGTTCAGCGGCAGCACAATGTTTCCAGAAGCAGATATTAGGTTGTGGTCTGAATTGCCTAGCGGTGCGGTATGTACATCTCTAATAAAAATTGAAGAGTATTAAATGTATTTTTTTGATGTGAACATGTCGAAATTGTTAACAGGCCAAAATTTCAAGTTAATTATCGCGAGCCTATAGAATTATTATTGAGATTTCCAAAATTTCATCAAAAATTTCAACAATTTTAGGGTAAATATTCGAACAAGAATTGATCAAAACAATTTTATACAGTGTGTTCCAACGAAAATTTGACCCCCCCTATAACTCCGAAATGAGTAACATTAGCGAAAAACACCAAGACACGTCGATTTTTGTTTCAAGGGGGAGCATTTTTCGAAATAATTCGAAACTTGTCAGATCAACCCCCTACCCCCAGCAACCCTAATTTCGAAATTCATCAATGGGAATAAGGGTCGAGTGGCACCTTACTGTAAAGGTCTGTCAATTCTCCATTCTGATTTGTAATTTTTAGAATTTTAAATTAACATACAGGGTGTCCCAACCGAGGGTAAAGTTGAATTCCTGCAAATCCCAAATACTAAATGAAATCGATTTATTTTGGCATAATGCAAGCGCAGGTTTATGCTCGGTCTAGAAAAACGACCTACACTTGTGAATTTGGAGTTGGTGCAATCAACCCCTATTTCCAGCATCCCCAACTCAAAAATCATTCGATCGAAAATAGGTCAAGTGGCACCTCGTTGGAAAGGTATTTCAATTTTCTCTTCGAATTTGGTATTTTCGAAATTCAGAATCAGCATACAGGGTGTCCCGGAGCAGGAACACTGAAAACCCAAATAACTTTTTGAAACTGGTTCATTTCGGTATAATACGAGAACATGTTCATGTTTGATTCGAGAATAAGACTCTCTTGCGTGAATATGGAATTTTTGCAATCAATCTCTTCCATTCAGCATCCCCAACTCAAAAATCATACAAGTGATTACAGGTTGAGTGGCAAAGTTCCAGAAAGATTTTTCTATTTTCTGAATCACTGAGGCATTGGTTTCAGTTTGGCAATCGAGGTTTTCTGGCGTGAGGATCAGGATGAGGGGATGATGGAGAAACTGATTGGATGCTCATCTAAACAGGAAAACGAGATTTATTGAACTTGTATTCAATTGAAAACAAAAACTAACTTGATTATTACAACAATTGTTCAAAATGACCTCCGCCCACCTCCATACAGTTATACAGACGATTTTCGAACTCTCTTCTCACATTAGCGAAAACTTCAGGAGTCAAAAGTCGGCATTCTGTGATAATCCTCATCCGCAGCTCCTCCAGGTTTTCTGGTCTTGTGGCATAAACTTTAGATTTTAGATGGCCCCACAAAAAAAATCTAGGGATTTAAATCTGGTGACCTGGCTGGCCACTCAACAGGTCCTCTTCTACCAATCCACCTTCCTGGGAAATTTTCGTCTAAATATTGGCGCACCCGAGCATCATAATGCGGAGGAGCACCGTCCTGTTGAAAACGCATTTCGTCCTCAGAAAGAGTTGGATCGTTCTGTACAATTTCTGTCAATCTAGGATGTATGTGTTCCTCTAACAACTGTAGGTAGCCATTTCCATTCAGATTACCCTCAATAAAGAAAGGCCCAACTAGATGATTGCCAAAATTCCTGCCCAAACGTTCAACTTCTGAGGCCTTTGCGTGTGGGCCTCTCTAAACCAATGAGGATTCTGTGTGTCCCAATATCGACAATTATGTCTATTCACTTCATCACTGAGCATAAAGGTGCTTTCATCAGAAAAACAGATGTTATTCAGAAAATTTGGATTAGCGTTTAGGTTTTCACTTAGATTTTCACAAAACTGTAAACGACGATCTGGATCATCTTCGTTTATTTCATGCACTAATTTTACCTTGTAGGGGTGAAATTTGTGATGTTTCACGATTCTATGGACAGTTGTAGCTGATACACCAGTCAGACGAGATAGTTTTCTGATCGAAGTAGTATTCTCCATTTGTAGATGACCCACTACTGCCACTTCCGTTGCCTCATTTCTGACAGGACATGCCACTTCATGTTTTTGTTTGCCACCGAACCCGTAGCTAGGAATTTGTCAACCAAATATTTAACGTACTGGTGACTGACTCCCTTTCTCTTTCAGGATGGTTCCTATCGAATATCCTTGCCGTTTCTTTGGCACAACTGTTATTTCGAAAATACGTCGATACAATTTCGACCCTTTCCTCAGTAGAATAAACCATTTTCAGATTAATTTCAACTGACGAACAACAACAATAATGAGGAACTGATCTGAATAATAATAATATTTCATTGCAAAATGAGAAATAACAGATGACTGCACGCCAGATGGAAATGAAAAAATGTGAACATTTTCAATGCAGAAATCAGCTTTATTTCTTCGTAATTGATGCTCAACACATCGTACCCCAATACTTTTAACAGTTTCGAATTAATTTTAGTTGATAATTTCAAATGACGATATTGAATTTCTCGAAAGCGACATCCTGTATGGAGAGCCGAACTGAATGAAATGCTTTAATCATTCTGGAATTCAAAAAACCTTTCTGAAGATATGCCACTTGAATTATTTGTATGATTTTCAAGTTGGGGATGCTGAATGGAAGGGTTGATTGCAAAACTCTATAACCACACAAGAAAGTCCTATTCTCGGATCAAACATGTTCTCGTATACCGAAATGAACCAGTTTCAAAAAGTTATTTGGATTTTCAATGTTCCTGCTTCGGGACACCCTGTATGATGATTCTGAATTTCGAAAATACCAAATTCGAAGAGAAAATTGCAGTACCTTTCCAACGTGACCTATTATCGATCGAATGATTTTTGAGTTGGGGATGCTGGAAATAGTGGGTTGATTGCACCAACTCCAAATTCACAAGTGTAGGTCGTTTTTCTAGACCGAGCATAAACCTGCGCTTGCATTATGCCAAAATAAATCTATTCCATTTAGTATTTGGGATTTCCAGGAATTCAACTTCACCCTTGGTTGGGACACCCTGTATGTTAATTTAAAATTCTAAACATGACAAATCAAGGTGAAGAATTGACAGACCTTTTCAGTAAGGTGCCACTCGACCCTTATTCCCTATGATGAATTTCAAAGTTAGGGTTGCTGGGGGTAGGGGGTTGATCTGAGAAGTTTCGAATTATTTCGGAAAATGCTCCCCCTCGAAACAAAAATCGACGTGTCTTGGTGTTTTTCGCTAATGTTACTCATTTCGGAGTTAGAGGGGGGGTCAAATTTTCGTTGGAACACACTGTATAAAATTTGTAGCTCGAGAAACTGAGAACTTATTTTGGGACTCCCTGTATTCTGTAGTTCATTCTTGATTGAACTGAGGGCGAAAGGCATTGAGCGTCAGTTACACATTTAAGTAAGATATTTATGATATTTATTCTAAAACTCAATTTCTTTCTATTCGTTCGTCGAAGAACGTTCAGTTAAGTCTATACTCAACTTCAAAAATACTGTTTTGCGTAACAAACGAGAAATACGTCAATCTCCCATAAATTATCGCAACACCACATCAAGACATCACACAAATATTGACAGATAATGTATTTCCAATCCATATATTACGCCACAAATAACTATGTATTAATGCGGATATTTTTGTTGTTCGACTAATTTTTCAGTTCTGAATAATTGCATTGCACGAGGCGAAGCATTTGGAAAATAACGAATGATGGTAATTTGAGGGCAACATGCACGTTATGCTTTTTACCAGATCGATATTTCGGCGTTCGGTTTTTGTTTCTGTTGATATATCGCTGGGCTTTAATACGAGGCGCAAAAAAATTGTGTTAATCCTACGTACGTGTTTATACAATGTCCAGAAAATATATTATGTAATCCGTACTTGTAAAATAAATAGAAATAATTCACTTCATCTTGATGGTACATTCTGTCATAAAAGAACCGGAAATTGATTATTCAAGAAAACTGCTTGAAACAATTTTCACAAGTTATGTTTTCGCACCACTGATTTCTATCCTGACGCGGAATTTGAACGCAATCTCTCATTTAGTTTGTTTACAGTGCTCGATTTTGTTAGTTCCTACAAGTGTATTTTGCGATTTTGAAAAGGTTTTGTTTCAAGAATTTCTAAAATTGGAGAAGTATATCAATTCTACTTGAAATAAGAATATTAAATAATGAAGTTGAATGAAATTAAATTATAGCAAGGTTAGTTGAACTGAAATTACAATTGACACTACCTATTAATTACCTATGCCTAGCTAGATTAGAGTCCCTTTATCTCAGTGTGTGAGATCTTCGTCTAGAACCTTTGTCCTAGATATAGCCTTAGGAATAATACCCATCACTTGATTCAACTAGCATCATTACAGAATAATTATGGAAATCATAGTAACTGACTTATGAATTACTAGTCATAATCAGGGTAACTAATGCAAAAAAAAACTTAATTACAATGTTCAACCAATTACAATAAAGGAGTCTCAGAGGAGATTAATTCAAACTACATAAGAACTTATTTTCGATTTAGAAAAATCTGAGTTCTTAACAGCAAGAAACTCAATGATAGAGCTCAGCCAAAGATTAATAAAGATAGAAGAGAAGAAATGGATCATAAAGAAGAACACTTAGCTCTAAAGACTGAGGTTAATTACCACGATGGTATTTCTGTAGCTTACAGCTTACTTGATTGGCTGAATATGGTTCAGAAGGTGACTGCCCTAGGTGGCAAGACTAGTTCCTTAAAGACGTGGTGACCCCGGCCGTAAAATATCAAGGTTTGGCATAAAAATGAAAACTCGTGACAGTAAAGTATCTTGATGGTGAAAATCCTTGGAATAGCAGATATCGATCTAGGTTAATACAACGACAGAAAATTCGAAATCTGTGCATTCTCTAATTGAATTCGTGGTCGAGGAAATCCGGTATCCTCAGACGATAGGAATTTATCCAGAAAATCAAAAGAATACTTAATTACTTTTATTGGGAATTATTCACTCCAACCGCTACAATACAGCTTCAATAAAATCACAAACGATTCCGAAGATTTCTAAATGGAAAGAGAGCGAATCTAATGAATTCCGAACTTGTATAGACTCGGTTCTATGAAAAACTATTGATTTTCGAAGAAAATAATGAAAAAGCATAATAATTCTCTTCACAACAATTAAGTGGAAATGAGGCCGGCTCGGTGGCGTATGGGATATGATGCTCGTCTCTTGCGCAGAGTTACCTGGGTTCAATCCCCAGAAAGTCGGTGCGTTTTTTCGGATTCCGGGAATCGCTTGAGTATCCATCTTTCGGAGGAGATGTGAAGCCGTGGGTCCTGTCTAACTGAGATATGTTGGACATTAAAGATCCCTTTCCTCGACACGAGAGGGGTTCGGCAAAATTCCCGGGTTAGTGAGGTGACAGAATTCCCCGGCGTGTCATTGGCGGAATGGCGGAAATAGAGCACGTTAAAGGAATACCAAACAAACAAACAAGTGGAAATGAAACATAGAACGAATTCTGCTTTACGTTCTCCCACAGGAACAAGAAAACGATCTTCTTTCAAGTACTAACTTACAATTTACCGGTGAACAACCCAGAACGATTCGTAACGCGTTTCACTACACCGTAGCTTCTTCAGACGAATGAATGTACAGAAAATAAGTATGATAATATAAATATAAATGTTCTTAAGTAATTTAAAGCTTATTGGGTTGATTCCTCTTAAGTGGTTATTTATGACAGGTATATACCAGCGACACCTTACGGATAATTGAATTTCGAAGGCTATCACTTGATAAGATTCCATTATCAATAATGAAAACAAGTAATGTGTTTTTTGGAATTTTACTTAATAACTATGATTCGTAACGCGTTTCACTACACCGTAACTTCTTCAGACGAATGTATGTACAGAAAATAAGTATGAGAATATAAATTTAAATGTTCTTAAGTAATTAAAAGCTTATTGGGTTGATTCCTCTTAAGTGGTTATTTATTACAGGTTACTTTCCAGACTACTGGAAACAAAGCTTTATGATACCTATCTTTAAATCTGGTGACAGATCTGTGGTTTCAAATTATAGAGGAATAGCCATACAATCAACTATTCCTAAGTTGTTGGACTCTTTAGTTTGTAAATACTTGTCGCAGAAGTTTATATTTGTGATTGTGCTTCAACAGCACGGTTTTATGAAGGGCAAGTCCACTGTTTCTGATTCACGTTTATATGTTGATGCAGTGATAAAATGTTTTGAGTCAGAATGCTGCGTATACAGACTTCAATAAGGCGTTCGATCGCGTGAATCATAACTTTCTGTTGGCTAAACTCTCAGCTATGGGAGTATCTGGTCCACTGCTGGCGTGGTTGCGCAGTTTTCTTTGTGGTCGAATACAAATTGCAAAATATAAGAACTATTTCTCGAGTCCTATACAATTAAAATCTGGTGTTCCTCAAGGGTCACACTTGGGTCCCATTCTATCAATATTTTCGTTAATGACATAGCTTCCGTTATTTCGACAAATTATTTATTGTTTGCTGATGATGCAAAGATTCTTTCACGAATTGAATCATTGGACGATTGTGAACAACAACAGATTTCACAGTTTCAGGCGTGGACCAATAAATTTTTTTTTATCTAAATCTCCGGAAATGCAGTGTAATCACATTTTCTAGAAAAATAAACGATATTTCATTTGACTATCTTATAGGCACTGAATTGCTTGGTAAGGTAGAGAATGTAAGAGACCTTGGTGTTCTCTTGGACAAAAAACTAACTTTCAAGGAGCATGTTGTAGATATCTCCCGAAAAGCCTTGGACTTTTGATCAGAAACTACGCATCTTTTTCAGAGTCTACCCTGAAAAGGATTTACTGTGCGTTAGATCGTTCTGCAATGGAATATGCCTTCCCGGTCTGGTCACCCTTTTATAATGTCGACTTCAATATATTGGAGAAGATACAACGCAAGTTTCTCAAATACTTGTTATATAGGCGAAGTTCACCTTCGCCAATTTCTGGGCAGTTAATAAGTACGATAGGTGCAGAGCTTTGTATAGGATCATTGCAGTCGCGAAAGAGGATTGTGAATTTATGTTTCTTTTTCAAACTGATAAACGGCCTTGTTGACTACCCCGATATAATGCAGTGCATTTCCTTTAACTTGCTTGGTAGACTAACGAGAAAAACTTCATTCAGAGTCACTACTAGTAAAACAAATTATGCTTGTGGATCATTCTTGCATCGCACATTGTCAGTCGCAAATTCAGTCTGTGTTCGTCAGTTTTTTTCCAAGTCTTTGGCTAATTTTAAGACATCTGTTGCTCTACAACTTGGAGAATGTTAGGAAGTTGTAATACTCTATTTTCTGTTTTGAAATATTATGTCTTTATTTGTTATTGTACTATAATTATTAAAGTGTATAATAATATTGCAAGGTGTTATTTTTCAAATGGGGTATTCCGTATAAATTATCTACTCTACAAATACTCTTTACAAATAAATGTATGTAGTAGTTAAATAAATAAGAAAAAAATGGCATGAAGTTCGAAATGTGCTCACTGTGAAAATTTTAAATAACTCTTTTAACGCATTCTTCATATTTAACTAATAGTCTCTCTAAGTAGGGAAACCCGGATTATTTGACCACGGAATACTTGATCCTGATATACTAAGGAACAACTACAATAAATACACAAAACAATTGATATTGACCGAACAAACCTTCAGATCAGAGTTATATTTCATATTGTAAGCGTGTCATATTTCCCTTGAAATGTGTTGTACAAAATCAGTGCCCATTCGTCTGTATGCTGAGACTACCGCTACGGCAATATGTATGCAGATGCGTTCGTATGAGGCTTAAGGAAAATGCAGTATCGAATATGGAGTTCCTTCAGGGAATCCCTGACCGTGTTTGAATTGCTCGTCAGGACGCTGTGGATTTTCTTGTTCAAAGTATGCATCGATTTATGTATATGCAAATAGGGTAATTGGTTTTATTTCTACGATATGTGCATTCAATTGTAAGAAAAGTGTTCAACTTCTCTATGAAATTCGAGTAAGAGGTGGCATTGAATAAATTATTCTGTCTTTACTGAAGAACATTTCACATAATATTATGAAAGTAGGTGTATGTATTTTAAACTTTGGGAAAGGAAATAGTAATAGTCGTATTAAATTTGTTATAATGCCATTTCAACTATGAACGAATTCTGATTCAGAAGCTAGGAATACGAAACACTTTAACAATTGAATTAAAACATTGTAGTTCAATATAAATAAATATTTGATTTCCACAATGTTCATCTTTGATACCGCTTACGGCAGTTACGTCATTTTCATGTGTTTAGATCTAATAGCTATCAGAAAGTATGTGCTGAATATACAAAGGTGTTCTGAAAAGTTTCTGGCCCAATAAAGATTCTAGACATCCTTTGTTCAATGTTTTTCTCTTCTAATAACTCTACAGTTTTTTCTAGCGATTCTGCGATCTCTATGATCGGTCCAAATACTATCCGGCATATTTCTCTCAAAATAGTAGTTCACGAACGTAATTGCCTCTTCATTTGACGAAAATCTCTATCGTCCAAGCGAAATTCTTAGATGATGAAAGAAGAAGAATTCGCTTGGAATTAAATCTGGTGGTATCATCATAATAGTGCCCAAAAAAGGTGACCTCACCTTGTGCATTACTCTGCTCAATACTGTCAACAATGTACTGGCTACACTCATAAAAAACCGACTAACAGAAAAGATCGTAACGACCTTACTACCGAACTAAGCTGGTTTCAGACCGGGTTTTTCCTATACTGACCATATTAACACAGTCCGAATCCTCATCCAACAATCAGTGGAATGGCAAATGACGTTATACCTCATTTTTATAGATTCAAAACGAGCTTTTGATGGACTAACATAAAAAACAATTTGGAGAGTACTAAAGCTGAGAGGAATACCCGAGAAAATGATAAACCTGATCATATGTATCTATGAAGACGTAAAATGCTGCGCCGCTCACAACGGCATAAGTATTGACAACAAATACCTCTTGCCAGGAGTGAGACAGAGCTAAGTGCTCTCCCCCCTCCTATTTAATATCATGCTCGATTATGTCCTTTAAAAAGCTAAGGTTGTCATGCGGGGAGTTAGATGGAAACTAACTGACCACTTGAACGACCTAGAGTATGCTGACGATGTGTGTATTGTTGGTCAAGCATTCCGAGATACCACGCGACAACTTCAAGCGTTAACGGACGAAGCCAAGAAGATTGGAAACAAATTAATATACAATCCATGAGGCTGAACACCAACTGCGGCAGTGCTCTCGTGTAGGAGACGAGAACATAGAGGACTTCAACGAATTCACCTATGTTGGCAGCACTATCACCCGGAGTGGGGGAGCCTAAGCTGATATAAGACACCGACTATGTAAAGCCCAACACGCCTGTAGCATACTCAGACCAGTGTGGAATTTCAGCCAGTATTCTACATAAACCAAATTGCGTCTATATCAGTCTTTCGTGAAGTCTGTACTGTTGTACGGTAGCGAAACTTGGAAGGTAACGAAAACTCTAACAGATTGGCTACAGGTTTTTGTGAATAAATGTCTCCTCCACCTGATCAATTAGAGTAAAATAGAGAAGGAAATCATATCGAGAACATGAGGCTGGATCAGATACACCCCCTCCGCAAGGATGACAATTGGATTGATAAGACAGCACTAGACTGGAACCCACAGGGCAGAATAAAAGTAGAAAGGCCAGCGCACACATGAAGAAGGTCAATTATGGATGAATTGAAGAAGGTGGGAAAGACATGAAAAGAGGCCAAAGTTACGGCGGGAAATAGGGTCCGCTAACGAGCCCTTACTGAAGCTCTATGCTCCGCGTAGGAGTTTAAGAACCCTATATATTCAAATCTAGTGAGTGAGCTGGATGTTCAAGCAAATCAAACCTTAATATATGAATTTTCTCCATGACAACTGCTAAGATGTCCGATGATGCGTTGTATTAGTGAAACAAGATTTGATTCCTTAGTAAATATGGCCGATTTTCAGCAATTTCTGCACTGAGATTGTCGGAAAATAATACGTAGTATACTCCTGTGATAGTATTTCCGTTTTGAAAATAATCGAATTAAATGTTTCCTTGACTATCCAAGAAACAGTAAAACTGGTTCTTTCTTTGCAGTCCACTCTTCGGACTATATTTTTTGTTTGTGTCATATAATGGTGTATCCAAGTTTCTTTTACAGCTTACAATCTTGGCCAAAACTCGAATTTATTGGAGTCAAACTGCGCCAACAGAGCATTGGAAATATCCATTCGAATACCTTTTGATCTAATCAATACACGGACAGCTTTCTCTTGTCTTAATATTGATTTAATATGTGGCATACACCTTTTTTTGACATTGACTTTCCTAACCTCTTCCAGCTCTCTCACTTTCATTTCACGGTCGTCCAGTACCAGTTGGTAAACTTTGGCGATGTTATAGTCGGTAGTTGCAGTTTTCGGAAGTCCAGAATGTAAATCATCTCCCAATGTCTTACTGCCACATTTAAATTCAGGTACCAAAAATTTTACTGTTGTAGATAACGGTGCAAAGCCCACATCCACAGGATCCAACTCATCTTTAATTAGCATAGGCGTATTGACTTTCAAAAACAAATATCTCATAACCGCTCAATACTCGACTTGGCCGTTTTTACATAAACACTCACTCAGACTTAGGTGAGTAACTGTCAAGAGATGAACAATAAAAGTTTGATAGCTTTCATAAACGAGTGCTGCTGTCTTCACGTAGAGGTCGAAAACTTCCTAGACCTTCTTCTCACTCATTTTAAATATTGAATAGTGAAGAGTGATTCAATTCTAGTTGGCTATTGGAAATGGTAAATTTTGGATTCTTACAAAGTTTCCAAACACCCAAATGAATCCAATGTGTTCCTTTCACCATATTTGTGGAGGATTTTGAAATTATCTAATGTAACTATGTGATTTGACATTTGATAGGTTCGAAAATTGTAAATTTTGTTGTCTGAGGAGAGATGTTTTTGAATCGTGATTCAAAGTTTCCGTCCTGTTTGCCCTGCGTAAGCTGTTGAGCATTCATTGCACTCAATTCAGTTTATTCCAAAGTGTTTGAATTTATAACTTTTCATTTCGGATTTAATAGGGATTTGCTTGTGCTGTGCTAACTGAAAGAAGATGTTGTTGAACTAAAGAGTGTTTTTGAGACCTCCAGAATCTCTACAAACTGTTCACTACAATACTTTTATTCTTTTTTAGGAGAGGATGAGCTCTGGTTTTTGAGATATGGATGATAACATACATGAAATACCTTTGATCTATGACTCTCTCAAGTTTTCTGTGTATTGTGCCCAACCACTTTTCACTACACTTCGCGCAGGCGAGTCATGAGGAACCCTTCTTCCAACCAAATATAGCGGAAACACATTGTCTGTAAATTTTGCCTCATTAGTACACGTCAGGAGTGTTCAAACTTGAACTGCTGGCGATCTATCTCAATATTTTAAGACTACTTATGATCGAATCTGAAAGGCTGATGGTATGTGTGATGCAAAGTTGTCGTGCGTCCACGATACACCCTACTTACACACCTACCTAGGTAGGGTGCACCGTAGTATATATAGATATAAACTTTCTGCACAATATACATTATTTTAGTCAAGGTTTGGGTTAGGTTTAGTTATGTTCTTCTCTATTATATCAATGAAAAATTATTCAAAGCTTCGAGTTTATTGGCTGATACAAAGAGTTACATAAGGTGTTAAACTTAACTAAAGAGTGACTCTAGATGTTGAAGCGTGGCACTGCATGTCCTCAGCATACTTTCCATAAGATGGTACTTAACCTCTGAGTGCTAATTGCAAGCATGATGAGATATGATCGAAGACTTGCAGAAAAATATTTCATCAAACATATCTTACTCTTATATTATAAGAACTTAACTAATGCTCCTCTGTTTTTCAACAGGGAACATCTCATACACCTTTTGGGAATGAAGCCCTACGAGGGTGTAGCTCTTACCTCATTAACATACACCATGGGAATAAAGCCCTAGTCCTAGCTTTATCTAAGAACTCAACTAATGCTCTGCTGTTTTTCAACAGCATTTCATACACCATTCGGGGGTGGAGTCCATAATGACCTCAAGATTCAAAATTAATCTAAATAGACTTCTCTACCCAGTTAATGGAATTAACTGAAACGGATTGAATTTCTTGAAAACTACCCGAAAAATGATAAATAGGACAATCGAGGAATAAATGTCTTTTTGTTTCTCAGCTGCGCCACATTCACATGCCAGACTTTCTACATTATTCCATTTGAACAACATACTATTACTATGACCATGTCCTGTCCTGAAACGATTTAATGTACATCAATTTTTCCTACTTATACCGAAACCTGCAACCCTTCTGGAAGGATCCTCTATAAGTACTTCATTGAAAACATAATTTTCCTACCATTCAGTTTTCCAAATATCAACAGCCTTCACCCCTGTACGCAAAAAGTCAATCGGCCTAATAGGTTTCCTAGATTTCAATCTCAAGTAAGGTGGATTTTGAAGATCGTGTATCATCGGAAAAACTTCAGAAAATGAGTGATACTTGCCAAGATGATTTAAAAGCTAATTCTCTGAGAATATGTGAATGAACTATATTACAAATAACCGGGAGCCATGGGGTAGCAGTTGAACTGATACATCCACTTATAAATCTCATAGAATAGTTCAACTGAGAATCAATCTTATTGACATGAGCACTATTCAACCACACCTGACAGCAGGTGGTACAGCTGAAGTAGTAGTTCGCAAAGTAGAGACTCCAGGGCCCCAATTAGATCCAGCTAGTTTATGAAATATATTGTTTCTTGTTTCCAACTTCTGATATAAATTATCAATATGAAATTTGACAGTCAAAGAATGGTCTAATTTTAACCAAGATATGTTGGAGTGAAATTATGAGTTAATAGTGATTGATTGAAGAATCCTTCTCATGATTATTCAGATGAAAACAAGAAACCTCAGTTTTCGAAGGATTTGGACATAAACTCCACTTTTCGAAGAAAATGTTTAAATCGGAAGTCAGTGTTTGCTCAATTGTTTCGAAATCATAGTGTCGAAAAACCAAAGCAATATCATCAGCACAAATAATTTTTGTAGAGGAAGTTTCAGGGATGTTAGACATATATGAATTGAAAGAAGAGGTGCGAGAACAGATCCTTGAGTTAGGCCATCTTCTGAAGTGTAAAATCTACCGCTTTTCTCACCGATAAAAACTTGAAGATAAAATAACAATCATCTTCACAATTTTTCCATATTGAACTACTTCAAATAGTTCATAAACTGAACCATCCTTCCAAACTTTGTCATATGCCGACGAAAGATCTACAAATACAGCGCCCATTTTAAGTTTACCCTGAAATCCTGTCTCAATGAAAAAGGATAAACCTAAATTCTGATCAGAACAATTCCAGTTTTTTCGAAAACCTCCCTGCGAAGTGGACAGAGCTCTGTCAATGACAGATCGCGTGTGTATTGCAAGCAGATATGCCAACCGAGCAACGACAAAATTTTCAAGAAACCCGATAACAATGCGCCAAATATTAAACTAAATGAACCACTGATTGCTGTTCCATGAAATAAACAAACAACAAAACTATGTGTCACTTTATACGTACAACTACGTGATATGGATCAAATTTTTCTATATTTCAATACAACCTCATCAATATTTTCAGTGAAACAATCAAATGAATTCAATGAACACCGTCAACACCGTTGTCTAATGAATTTTTTCATTATTAATCACAAACAAACCCGAGATATAAATCCAGCAACAAGTGATATCCGATTTGATAAATTGAGTTATTTAAATGGTGACTTCATACAAAATCAATAACATCATTGAAACAAATGTTGAACGATTTATGAAACGAGAAGATTTAAGCTAATTTTCGTAATAAGCGGCGGTGTCCTTTGTTTCCATTTTATTCTCAGTTGGGAAAACATAGCATGACTGTATTATTAATTATTTATGCTTAGCTTGCCTACCTAAACGCTCTACTTCCCGCTTTTGTTCTCTCCTTTCGTACTCAACCTGTTGTTTTCAGAAGAAGATTTGCAGAGAATTCTCGATGCGATAAGTAAATCAATTTCCAGATTTTAGCAAAAAATTCAATATCCGATGATGATCCCTTCTTTCAGCATTCGTCTTTTCGAACATTAATAGATGAGAGTTTAAAAACTAAAAAAACAGGCTTTCATAGCAGGTCCAAATAAAGTTTGGAATCTTTCCAATGAGCTCTTATTCGTGTAATAAATATTTGATCTATTTGAACATTGTTTTATTCCTTCAAAATCTGAATGGAGATTTTTGTCCAGTCATAGAATCCATCTAATTATTCAGTAACTTGGGTAGATAGGTAGATGAAGTATGTTGCTTGCGGAGTTCATGCGGTGATTGAAAATGTTGTTGTTTGAATACCAGCATATTTCCTAAATGCTGGAAATTGTCATTGGTTAGACCTCTGCCCAAGGTGAAAGATCCCGCAAACTATGGTGATCCTCGTCCATCAGCATCCTTCACCCTGTCTGTCTAAAGTTCTGAAGAAATTTACTGTAGTTCAGATAAATGTTTATTCGTTGGAAAATAAAATTATATCACCGATACAGTCTGGATTCCGTAGGGGGCACAGCACGGCAGCCTTGCTCCTGGATGTGGTTGATGATATTGTTAGGTGCGTTGATTGTGGTATCATTGCGGCACTTGTTTCGATGTGACTGAGTTACAGTTTTTTGAGTCATATTTGGACATGCGTTCCCAGGTGGTAGTTATCGACAATGACCGTTCTGACGCCATTCCTGTTACGTCTGGGGTGCTGCAGGGATCTGTGCTGGGGCCTCTACTTTTTCATCTTTACACTGCAGATATTTTCAAGAAATTGATTCGTATAAGGCTCGTGATTTTGCGGATGTGACCCAACTTTTTTCCAGCTTTGACGCTCTGCGTGCACCAGCTGCTGCGGAAGTTATCAGCGCCGATTTGTCTAAAATTTTTGAGTACGCCGAGGCACATGGCCTTGAATTAGAAACTAGTAAGTGTGATCTGATACTGTTTGGTACGGAATCTACTAGAAAGCTTATAGATTCGAATTTTGTTGTTGAGATCTCGGGGGAATCAATAGCTGTGAAGAACCTCGGTGTTATTTTTGACTGTGGCTTTCATTTTCAGGCTTATATTTCCCAGATGATCAGAAAATCTTATGCAGCCTTGAAGGTGTTATACATGAATGCTAGAGTTTTTAATTTCAAATTCAGAAGTTGAGACATTAGTGCTACCTATTCTGAATTATGCTTTGGTTATCGTATTTCCTTGCTTGGACAAGCTAACTCAAAATAGACTGCAACGTGTCCAGAATACAGACTGCCGATTCGTCTGCCGTTCTCGAAAATATGATCATGTTTCTAACAAAATTCAAGAATTAAAATGGCTGAAGATTCATCCCTTATTTCAATTTCACCTTAGTACATTAGTACAACGCATTCTACATTCGGGTGAACCTTTGTACCTTCGTAAGAGATTAATATATGATATGCCCACTACTTATCTGAGAAATTTTCTTACACTTTTTCTGCCTAGATTCTATTCGGCTTTTATATGGAGATCTTTCACTCTGTGACTATTTATAAGCAGGTTTCAAATAGCTTCAAAAATCTTTCAACAATCTCGATGCGTACTCTCCTGAAACAACACCTAATCCATTTGCAATAAATTGGGATTGATTAATTTGGTAAATGTATCTCTTTTTATAAATGAGATAAAAAAACACACGGTTTAACTTTAATCTACACTTTATTTGAAAAAATTCGACGACGTTTCGCTGACACAGCAGCTTTATCAAGAATGAAAAACAGAATGAAGAGTATGGTATTATAAACAAATCGTAGAACAAGTTGGATGAATAACAGGAAAATCCACACCGAGCCATTGTACAGTTAGTATGAAAGGTAATAAAAACTAATTAAACAAGTTAAGTAGGGTGAGTAATCCACATCTACCTGTTCATTCAAAAGCTTGTCCGAATGTTTGTATCTATTTATTTCTAATGCTTCTAGGAGATCTAATTTTGAATTTAATGAATGGTTTTCTTTTATAAGGTGGTTTGATTAATTTGAATCAGATTTATTTCTATCGAAGCTACGTTTATGTTCAGATGTTCTTATGCCAAAACTCCTATAGGTCCTACCGATATAAATTTTATCACAAGAACCGCAATTGAGTTTATAGATTCCTGATTTACTTGATTTTTCAACACGAGATTTATTATTTTAATGTGTTTACCTAAGTTATTAGAAGTTTTGAAAGTTATATTAAGATTTTGTTTGACGAGAAAGGATTTAATATTTGTACTTGCAGAACCGCAGAATGTTAAACTGTTGAATATTTTATAGTCTTTATGAATAGGATATACTTCATTTATTGCTTTCTGATACAGTTTTTTACGAATGGTTAGATCTATCATATCCGGATTATATGAATTATTTATGGCTATCTGTTTGATGATGTTTAACTCTTTATTATAATCTTCTTCTGATAAAGGTAAATTGAGTAACCGATGTATCATGCTGTTTAAAGCTGCAACTTTGTGTTGAATTAGATGTAATGAGTAGTTATGTATAATTGTATCAGTATGTGTTGGTTTACGAAAGACCGAAAAAACATGACTATTATTTTGTTTAGTGATTTTAAGTCCAAAAATTTAATGGAATCGTTCTGTTCAATTTCTATCGTGAATTTAATGTTCAAATGGATGAAATTAAGAAATAAGTCTAATTGACGAGTAGTTCAATGAAACATACTAAGATGTCGTCAACATATCTATACCAATAAAGAAATTTGGAAATGAGTGGATGTGTATGAATTTTCTGTTCAATATTATTCATAAAAATCTCTGCTAAAAGTGGACTCAAAGTTTCCCATGATCAAACCATTTTCACTACTGTATTAAATGTTGTTGAAAGAAAAATAATTTTGTTCAATGCAAACGTCCAACAGATTCAATATTTCTGATTTAATTATGAGGTTAATATGATTCGAATTCAACATGTTTTCGATTAATATTTTGACATCCCCTGGAGGAACACTTGGGTATAAATTCTCAACATCAAACGAAATAAGTTTTGCGTTAGGTGGTAGGTTAACGTTTTTTATGTTATTTATCAATTCGAAATAATTTTTTATAGAAAATTTTGATTTGAATGAACAATAATTTTCAATGATATCTATAAGGTAGTGCGACAATTTCACGGCTGGGGCTGTAACGTAAGATACGACTGGTCTAACAGGGTTATTTACTTTATGCAATTTAATGAGTGAATACAGTTGAGGTGGTTGAGGGTTTGGTAAAATTAATTTGTATTTATCTATTGCTTTAATCAAAGATTCTGCGTCATTTATTGCAATTTTAATATTTTTCTGGAATTTAATAGTTGGATCTTTGTTTAAAATTGTAAAGTTTCGGACGAAATGAAATTTAGAGTTTTCAAATAGGTAGTCATTTTATTTAACGCAATAACAGTACTACCCTTATCACAACAAGATAAAATCTGATTTAGAGGAACTTGGCATAGATACTGAAATTTCTCTGAAAAATATTCCTAATAATACTCACCTTAAATATTCAGCATCTAACATTATAAAAATGAATCATTAGCTGACTTTAAACCGAGTAAAGAACAAAATATTTTAAAGGCCATCAAACAAAAATATCAACTAAATGAAGTTATTTTTACAAAAGCAGATAAATACTGTTATTGCGTAAAATAAAAATAACTACCTATTTAAAACTCTAAATTTCATTTCGTCCGAAACTATACAATTTTAAACAAAGATCCAACTATTAAATCTTTAATTAAAGCAATAGATAAATACAAATTAATTTTACCAAACCCTCAACCACCTCAACTGTATTCACTCATTAAATTGCATAAAGTAAATAACCCTGTTAGACCAGTCGTATCTTACGTTACAGCCCCAGCCGTGAAATTGTCGCACTGCCTTATAGATATCATCAAAAATCGTTGTTCATTCGAATCAAAATTTTCTATAAAAAATTCTTTCGAATTGATAAATAACATAAAAAACGTTAACCTACTACCTAACGCAAAACTTATTTCGTTTGATGTTGAGAATTTATACCCAAGTGTTCCTCCAGGTGATGTCAAAATATTAATCGAAAACATGTTGAATTCGAATCATATTAACCTCATAATTAAATCAGAAATATTGAATCTGTTGGACAATTGCATTGAACAAAATTATTTTTCTTTCAACGACATCTATTACAGTAGTGAAAATGGTTTGATCATGGGAAATCCTTTGAGTCCACTTTTAGCAGAGATTTTCATGAATAATATTGAACAGAAAATTCATACACATCCACTCATTTCCAAATTTCTTTATTGGTATAGATATGTTGACGACATCTTAGTATGTTTCATTGGAACTACTCGTCAATTAGACTTATTCCTTAATTTCATCCATTTGAACATTAAATTCACGATAGAAATTCAACAGAACGATTCCATTAATTTCTTGGACTTAAAAATCACTCAACAAAATAATAATCATGTTTTTTCGGTCTTTCGTAAACCAACACATACTGATACAATTCTACATAACTACTCATTACATCCAATTCAACACAAAGTTGCAGCTTTAAACAGCATGGTACATCGGTTACTCAATTTACCTTTATCAGTAGAAGATTATAATAAAGAGTTAAACATCATCAAACAGATAGCCATTAATAATTCATATAATCCGAATATGATAGATCTAATCATTCTTAATATAACTTTCAAAACTTCTAATAACTTAGGTAAACGTATTAAAAATAATGAATCTCGTGTTGAAAAATCGAGTAAATCAGGAATCCATAAACTCAATTACGGTTCTTGTGATAAAATTTATATCGGTAGGACCTATAGGAGTTTTGGCATAAGAACATCTGAACATAAACGTAGCTTCGATAAAATAGATCTGATTCAAATTATTCAAACCACCTGATAAAAGAAAACCATTCATTCAATAAAACTTTGACATATTACATATAAAATCAAAAGTTCAAAATTAGATCTCCTAGAAGCATTAGAAATAAATAGATACAAACATTCGGACAAGCTTTTGAATGAACAGGTAGATGTGAATTACTCACCCCTACTTAATTTGTTTAATTAGTTTTTATTACCTTTCATACTAACTGTACAATGGCTCGGTGTGGATTTTCCTGTTATTCATCCAACTTGTTCTACGATTTGTTTTTAATACCATACTCTTCATTCTGTTTTTCATTCTTGATAAAGCTGCTGTGTCAGCGAAACGTCGTCGAATTTTTTCAAATAAAGTGTAGATTAAAAATAAACCTTGTGTTTTTTATCTCATTTATATCATGGATCTACATCAAGTAACGGCCTCCACAATTCAAATGTATCTCTTTTCCTCTACAATTTGTTCGTTTTTGTTTTTGCTGTCCTGGGATGGTCTTTGTTTTCACTCTGTTTTTTTCCTTCATCTTTTTTCGCTGTTACCTTGTATTGCTTTTGCATTTTTCTTGTAAAACAATGGTATTTCATTCTTGTTCTTTTTATTTCGATCTATTATTATATTATATAATAAGGTTGAGTAGGAATAGCTTTGCTAGACTTCGCCATAAGTGTTATTCTGTTAGCAAGATAAATTGCTCACAAATAAAGACCTTTTATTATTATAATTATTATTATTAAAATAGGATTTCTGATAACGTCGTCTATATCCCACCATGCCAAACATAAAAGACATCCCTCGTACAATCCGCAATGGTTTGAAGCTGGCCATCTTATAATCCCCCAGCTTAGGATGAAAAAATTTGATTACAGGTAATTGGATTGGATCGTTACTTGCAACTGGTAAGGGTCAAATTCATTCGTTGTTGTGATAAGTTGATCAATCATCAATTAGACATTCAATTCTACAACTACTCCAATTATATTTCAAGAACTTTAACGTATCATTTATTCCAAATTCAAACGCGTTCAACGAATGAATGGAAAGGTCAATTCAGCTGACAGTTTTAGGTCTTGTGTTGAAATTGGGTTTTTGTCGTTGGATTGTCGAACTCTATTGTGGAAGATCTTCAGTCCAGTCACATTCCAGCGATCAGCGAAAATTATTATGGGACGAATGTTAAAATATAGACTGTACTTCCTCGATCGTGCTCAGGATGCAAATATGTCTCCAATGAATTTGTCTTCAATTGCTGGAGTTTCAAAAAGATATTTGTCGTTTCTCACACTCCGCAGTTCTAGCTTAGGATATTGCAGAAACTGCTATAGACTTTTTGAATAGGCCCAAAAAATTGTTAGGTTAGGAGAAAAAAAAAATTCTTGTTCAATACGCTGCTCCAAAATATTAATGCACAAAATCAGAAATTCGAATTATTTCAAAAGAAAATGGGATATGTAAGAGAAATATTCTTCATCAAGGAATACTTGAAAATAATTGAAATTCAAAAGATACTCAAAGAAATTTAAATTCAACTGATAATGGAATGTAAAATTTTGGAAAGGATCAAAGTCACAAAAAAACAGTTAATACAGGATAATTCCTTCTTTGGCGAGAATTACTGCATGACATTCACAATTCATACTCAAGATAGACGATCTTTTAAAATTATGATCTATTCGGTTCCAATTGCCGATAAGTTTGTTCCGAACCATTCATGGAAGCTGACTGGATCTGTTGGCTTCTTCAGCCCTACAAAGCAAAAACCAAGTAACTTTAATTTCTAACTTTTCAGCAGAGTTATTTTTATGATTCATACTCAAAAAGTGTTCTACCTAGAAGCTTCGAACTTGAATATTTACTACTTCTTAATTCTAGAAATTCACTGTGCGTACTGAATTAAACATTCTTTGCGCCTAATTCAAAATGGAAGCTCACTTTCAGTTACTAGATTTCGGATTATAACATCCGCAAGGAGCTTTTACAAAACATTAAACAAGTAATTCGAAAAATTCAATACAAAATTGAAGTAAGTCAATTTACATTTGAATATTTTATTGCAGAAACATGTAACAAAGAATTAGTTTTTCAGTTATCAAACAGAACGTTAAAGTAACAAATATTGAACATCAAATGAACTTTCAAATAAATACAGAAATAAGTGAAAAGATTACAAAAACTTTGTAACTATAGATCACCCCCTTAAACTGAGTTTCTTCTCCACATTGGCCCAAGTCGTCCATGTCAGATACTGGAAGGAGAAATTTCCAGAACAACTTTTTCTAAGCGGGCATATGGGCAGGTAGTTCATTCAAAATATTTAATTTTTTTTTGTTCAGACCCCAGCACGATAGTTTGTTAACTGGCAAGTTTGAATTATGGTTTTGAAAAATTTGACTTCTGAAGCTCTGGACTATTTATTTCGGTTTTGTACAGTACAGATCTCGAATTTTTTCTCCATTGACACACGGAGAAAAGGTACAGTAGTGTTACCATTGCTTACTGCACCTTTCCTACGGGTTTGGCAACCGTTTTCGAAACAAAGAGAGTCTCCCAATGGAGAATGAGTGGTTTGTTGTACCTACTGCTTCAACTGATTAAATTGACTAAATCATCGAAATCTAATATCTCCTTCGACTTATCCCACTTTTTTCCGATCAGCCCATGTACCGAGTCAGCCTTCATTACTGAAAAAGTTGAAAGTAATAGTCTATGGTCCGCATTCTTCAATAGCATGAATACATCATGCGGTAAAGAGTGTCCAGTTTTTATTTTGTGCGGCACAATTGTCTGCACGAAATACAAAATTTTTCACATTTTCCTCAAGAGACTTCATGAAATTATAATATGCACATACAACATCGGAGCAAGTTCAGCCCATAATACTTTCATGCCATAGTACACACACATTCTGTCCATGATTCCTCAAGCTCGCAAATGTTTCATTGAAACATATTAGACGACGAAGGAAGTCGTAGTCACCATTTTCGGAATTAATAATATCTTCTGCATATCAACTGCTAAAATTTCTTTATCTTCTGGCCTTTCTTTGGGACATTCTGCTTCATATACTTTTCTTGTTTCAGTATGCCTTCATTTGTGTATTTCATTGTTTCGGCAAATTTCACAGTTCGCATCATCTCCTTTATTTAAGTATTCATGGTGGACATGATTCTTGTGCAATGAACATGATGAACATTCATCTAGTGAAGGTTTAGTGAAGCCAATATTCTCCTGGTGAAACACCCTACTTCAGGTTTCATATGAAACTTTCCTTTCAGGAGTTTTCTTATTCAAATCTTCCCACATCTTATACACCGAGATGTCGTTTGTAAAATACCTTCCGTTAGGAGCATGTTTCGTGTTATAATGTGAAAACACTAGATGATGACTCTCAATATAAGCTTTAAGGTTTCATAATTTTCTTCTGAAATTTCTTTCATCTCTTCACCACGTTTAAGTCCTCTTTTATCTGTAACAGACTGAAACTTCGGATTTTTCAGAAACTCTGTTACCATAGCATCAGATGAATGTCCAATTGTGTGCAAAAACATTGTTTTGCATACGGTTAGTGTTTTATTTGTTTTTAAGTCTTTCCCTTCTACATTCATCGTTTCATTCAAATCAATAGATTTTTCTGCGATTTCTCCATTTGAATTTGTAATTTCTTCAGTATTCTCTCTATTTCTGTCTATTCCCTTTTGATCTATAACTTCATTATGCTTTGTGTCTTCATTCTCCTCAGTTTTCAGCTCTGATGCGCTTTTAAGGTAAAGTATAAACTACAGAGCACTCCTTATGGCGAACGGCGTCTGTTTTATAGATCTTGATTGGCATTTTCTTGAGGTATTTTCGAATAAAGAGTCTTTTCTCCCAAAAGTTGAGTGAGTTGAAGTAACTAAAAATAATTCTTCTTAGTTCTTCTAAGATATTTCGGAAACAGTTTTTTCTACAACTGTCTGGACACGGTGGAAGTAAAATCTTTGTTTTAGTTCAATATTTCTCTCGTTCAGTCCGGGTAATTCTATCGATGTTACAGTATTATGTTGTACATTTTCTGTCTCGACTTGATCTTCTCCTTCTCTGATTTTCATTTCTGGTACATATTCAGCTGGTGTTTCGTTTTTTATTCTTTTTAGAATTTATCTGTGTTCAAATTCTCTTGGTTTCCACCAGATATCACCATCATTTAAATACGAACGGCTTTTTTGCGGCTTTTGGTATTCATTTCAGGAAGAACTGCTAATAAATCAACAAGTTTTCTCTTCCGTCTTCCGTTTGATGGACTATAATTTGGGTCCGCATTCGCATCATCCATTGGCGAAACAGGTGACAGACTAGATGAAGTTCTACATGTGCCATTTTGACACGACGCTCGCTCCGCGATATCATTATTGCAGCACTGAAAAAGAGCTTGATTACATCTCATCCGCATCGTAGTCAAGAGACATACTGCAGGACCACCACACTAATATGATTTAAGTATGCGAAATAAGAAATCATATGATTTTACTCTGCATTCTGATTGGTGTTGGTTATTCAATTCAGAGGGTAAGACGTTATCCTTTCTTGGAGGATTTGTCTATTCATTGTCAGTAAGTTGACTCACTATGTTTTCGTTTTGTAGTTATTGAATATCTCACTCGCGGGTATCTACCTACACCAGAGTCATCCTGTTCAAGTAGATTAAGTAGACATACTAGGTTCTATATTTAGAAATATCAAGATCCTCTGAGAAGTATGTAATATTGATATATTTTAACTATGAAATGAAAAAGTTACTTGGTTTTTCGATTGATATTTCATAATTTATAATCAAAAAAGCATTGCCTCCGAAAAAGTAACTGTTCATAAATTCTCAATGGATTGATATATTTCAAATCTGAAGAATCATCTTGCAGACCTTTTTACGAGGAATCCAATGGTGTGATAATGTCGAAAACCAAGTATGTTGACTCACTTGCTTTTTGTTTTGCAAGACCGTCTTAATCTTCTTCTGAGAATGTCTCAGACATGTTCGGTGGAATTGAATTCTGAATTCCATTGAAGTGATTTCATGATCTTGAAGGAAATACTAACGATATGAGCTTGGTGAGGTTAAGCGTTATCATTTATGAACGAAAAGTTTTCAGTCATGTTTGCCACCGATGGTACAACATATTCTTCTGAAATGTCTGTAACGTACATCTCTGCATATTCAGGGATTCATCATTTACGATGACCGGATAAGAGGGGAATAAAAGCCTCCCCACACCATTATTAAACCTTGACCAAAATTATAGATAGGAAAAAGTTGCACTGGGCATATATCATCATTTCGACGACACTAAAGAATGTTGATCAGAATAAAAATAAATCAATCTCAACACAACAACATCTTTGATAAACTCATTTCAATTGAAAGCGAATAATTCATATAATATGAAACTTCTAGAACGCTTATTTCCTGAGAGATTACACTTTTATCTCAAAATGGGTCAAAATTGACCCAAAGACCTTATGAAGATTAACAGCTGCTCACTTTTGATTGAAAAATTAGAAAAAAAAGCATCGAGATGTTTTTTCATCTTTCATCTTTCATAAAAGAATAAAAAAAATTGCTCAAGTTCTTGATTCCTCATTGATTAGGCTATTTAAAAGCTTTCGCATAGTAATAATTCCATGGATGAAGCCTTAATGAGTAAACATAAATCGTGCAGAACACGAACTCATTACAATTAGTTATTGCATGAGAATCGACCATAATACAAATTTTTCCATCCAGGCATGGAATCGATTCACAATCTCGTCACAGAGTGGAAAATGAAATTAGAGTAGATATAAAATATTTTATGATATAGCCGAACCCTTTTGAGCGCGAAAACCTTTTTGCTAATCACACCTATTCGTTATAAAATTCCATACACTGAATATATCAGAGAAAAAGTAGCATGCACGAAAATTTTATTTCTTCCTTTTCGGTTCTTTCCATATTTTCGTGTTTTAACTGAATAAGCCAGCAAGACTATCTTAGGCTATTTTATCGAAATATCGGATTATTCTACTGTGCGCCAAAAAATTGAAAAGTTATTTCAATCTGTTTTGGAAGGCAATTAACCTTTAACTGGTGACGTGGTATTTGTGTGACGTTAAGTAAAACAGGTCTCGACTATATGAGAATATAATTCGCAATGTGAGTTAATAAATGGCTGTAGCTTACATTTTTATGTTAATATAGACGTTAAAGTAATTCAAAATGTGTAGCAACCACCTATGGTTTAATGAACAGTGCCTGAAATATTAAGTTTTTCCCAAGTACATGAAGATCTCTTGCAAACACAAATCGCATGAAGCACAAACAGTAGTAAAATCGGTACACATAAAATAGTTACAACTGGTCTGGGAAAAAATAATTCCATATATCGTACATCGTTTTCAGACATTTAGTCGTACTTCGTGTACCAGGCAACTGTGTTACATGATTTTACGATAGAGTTCTTATAGTCTGTGTCGGTTTATGTTTCAGCCACATTGTCCATCTTTGCCCACAAACTTTGTACCTTCATTTACTCTCGTTTCTTCAATTTCGAGTTCATTTTCGAAAATATCTTGCTCGCTATCTCTGTTAGCCGCATCACATTCTATTTCATCGGGCTCCTTTTTATCTTCAGAATCATCATAGGTTTCACCCTCATCGCCATCGGATAAAAAAGACTCATCTAACAAACGCTGCAATCTTTCCTGTTCCTTTTCGTAAGAATAATTCATTGCAGTATCGAACACGAATAGCCAGAAAATATAAAAACAAACACTCTTATCTTGATAATATTTGTGGTCGCGCGCGGACTCTCATTCCGCAAAAATTTCTGTAGCCGGCACGCCTTAAAACTCAAACTCAGTACTGGGATAATACACGCGATTTTAGGAAGGTAAATAGAAGGGAATTACTTCAAGTGGTGGGGGCACAAATGAATCTAAGAATTTGCAGGTTTATAAGCATGTTTCAAGCGATCTAGAAGCGATGACATCTTTGTAAAGAGAATCTCAACAAAGAGAAACTGTCGTCTTAATGATTCAAAGAGAAAAACCGTTAGAATCTTCTTCGACTATATGTCGGATAAATGGTAGAAAATCGTCGAAGTTATTATGATAACAAATTGTAGTTTTGGTTTTACCAAAATCTTCCTCCGCCATAATTAACGCCAATTAAATTCTATATCGACTGGGCTGTTGGAGCCTGAATATTTTGACTTCATGTTCGAAATGTCGACGCCAATTCGAAACAAATTGCTAATAGAATTCTGCTGTCGGCACAGTAAGCAGTGGAATTCCCGATCTGCGAATTTTTTGATTGAACGCATTTCAATTAGAGATAACATCGTATATTCATTCACGTATTCATATATCTTTTCACGCCTCAGGCCTTTACATCAATTAAAATCGATCAGCAAGTGTCGGTACTATTTAGCACCTTTCACTTTTTGCTTTTTTACGTTTGTTCGGAAATTGTCATCGGGTGATTTCTTCAATCCTATGAAGCCACTGAGAGAATGAAATGAGAGAAAGATGTATGTTTCAAATAGTTTCGATTCTTTGAAATTTTCTATTGGCTTTAATAATATTGATCACGAAATTTGATATTTTTGAAAATATCAAAACATTTATTACAGAGACAAAGATCATAAATTAGTTGCAGGAGAATGTACAACATACAAATTGTATGTTGGCACATTATCTGATTTTAAAGTCATGTTAAGTTGTGAACTTATATCTGGGCTGTGCACTTTATTTAGTACTTTTCATTTAAATACTGTGCCCTCATTGTGATATTCTGACTGAAGGTCTAGACGGATTTCTCTTCTTTTTTACTGAATACCCTTAGAGCACGGAATAAAGCATGGATAAATATCAAGAATCTTTATATAGAACAAAGGAGAAACATTCGTATGAGGGAAAGAGTACTCAACTTTGATGCAGTCTTTCATTCCATTCCATTTATTGTTCATCAAGACTAGAGTACAACAATAATTACATCATTGAACAATTTGACTCATCAAGAAACTACATGGGGAGTCGAAAAAAAACAATAAATATCATAAAAGAACGGTACACATTTTAACATTTTGACAAACATAACTTTCGAATAAATAATTGAATAAGTTTATTTAGGAATTTTCTTATACTCCTTGGTGGTGCAATAGCAAAAGGGAAACCAGTTTTTTCCTCAGGTTTTTCACTCGTTTATTGAATCATATGCAAGATATTATGGTTCCTCTGTTACATTTCCTGAGCTCACACTCGTGTGTGGTATATATATATATATATATATATATATATATATATATATATATATATATATATATATATATATATATATATTCATTCTACGGATGGTGAAGAGTCTACGCTCTACGTCTAGGTCTTCAATATTATGAGCGAACTTCAGGTCCGGTCCAAGGTGACTCCTAAAAACCGAAGGTGAGTATTTATTTGTGATTCTGTTTCGAGTAATAGATATTGGGTTTTCATTTCATTCATCTTCAGCTTGTTTGTATCGAACAAAATTTTCGCCTCATTTATATCAGTGCCCACATTCAAAAATCTTGTATCATCGGCAAAAAGAACTGAGCTAGTTAATGTCACATTATCTGTGAAATCATTTACGTAAATGACAATCAAAAGGGGACCCAATATGGATCCCTGTGGTACACCGTGGCTGGTCGTTCGCCACTATGACTTTCCACTCTGGAACCACACTTGCTGAGATCGGTTGCTCGAATAGCTTTTTATGAGTTCTAGAGCTACGCCTCTTATACCGTAGTAGTTCAATTTCCTCTGCATAATTTAATGGACTATGCTGACGAAGGCTTTTCTTGGATCGCAGCATGACAACTTGTATTTTTTACCACCATCAAAGACCAAGGCTATCTCGGTCAATATATGGGTTAGTGCCGTTGTTATCGATTTCTTTCTCAGAAAACCGTGTTGCCGCTTGCATAAAACACTAAATCGCTCGAAGAAATCCAACAGTCTTTCTTTTATTGCCGATTCCAAAAAACCTTTGATACTGCAGGTAGAATCGATATTGGCCGATAGTTATCCGATGAATGTGAATCTACTGCCATGAATATAGGAACCACTTTCGCTCTTTTCAGTTGCTCTGGAAGAATCCCTCTGCAAAACACCTCTTTATCAGAAAACTAATGGGTTTTGCGATGTATGATATGATTTTTTTCAGCATTTCAGTCTAAAAATCCTAGGGAGATAGAATGAAGCTATTCAGAAGCACCAAAGCTATTGTAGTAACAGTAGACTCTGATGTGAAAAGAAGAGGTGGAATTTCAGGAACACCAACGTTAATGTAAAATATGTTGAGGAAGAGAATATAACAATAATTTTCCGAAGGAATAGATACATATACACGTGTCAACAGACACTGCGAACATACTCGACATTACTATTAAGAAAAATATACCATGGAAATATGAAATGGAAGTTAAGATGGATCTTCTGAAGGATCAGTGCCCACAATAATGCTGGAAATAGAACTAGACAAAATCCGAATAACAAACTGTAAAAAATCAAAATTAATTGAAAACAGAAAACAAACGAGGAATAATTAGATGAGACAGTCGAGAACCCAGAAACGATGAAATAGAAAATTAACGAAGAAAAGTGCGAAAATAAGAGAAAACACAATTCTAGTCAAGGAACTGCCGGAAAAGAAGAAAACATTCAAGAAATATTATAAGAGAACCCCGCGCCCTAACACCAAGAGGATACTGAATGACCTCAAGTTTGAGGTCGAGGACACAGAGAAACTTTTAACGTAGGAAGAGGAAAGTAACTTGAGGAATTAATAACAAAGGACCAGCCCTTTGGCAGAAAGCCACCAGAATGATAAGAAAACAGTTGAGGAACCAGAATCCTCACCTGAGATACGAAGAAAAATTAGCCTGCGAAGGAAAAGAAAGAACAGAAACACTAGAGAACTTAAAAACAATGAAATCAATCGGGATGTAGAGTTCAATGAAAACTCAGAAACCCATGTGATAGAAGTTGAAAGAAGAAAATACTGTAGAGATAGTAGAATACATCTCAATGAACAAAATCGAGGAGATACTAGCAAATCTAAACATGAAAAAAGCACATGGAAATGATGGGATCAGAAATCAATCGCAAGAGCACGTATCTGAGATAGCAAGAAATCAAAAGTAGGAAGCGGAATACTGAACAATAAATGCTACTCAGTAAGATGGGAAATAGCAGAAATTTTAACGATACTAAATCCAGGGAAAATCAAGAAATCCTATAATATAGAAAACGCTATATAAAATACTCAACGTTCTTTATGGATTCAGAACAATCCACTCAACGATGAAATGGCGAAAATTGTTAAGAACATTGAGGACAAACTGAATATATCAACATAAACTGACCCAGTATTCCAGGATATTGAAAAAGCATCCGACAAAATGTGGCACAATGGACTAATATACAGGATAGTCTGCCATAACAATACCCAAAACTAACTTGGAGCTGTCATTCCAGAGCATCAGAAATGGACCAGGCTTCAAGAACCGTCTATTTGAGGATCCTTGTTGCTTCACAGACTGCTCCAATATTACCCAAGAAATCAGAAAGGATGTAAATGGTCTAAGTGCTCTTGAGGAACAATCTATCTGTCTTGGTGGCTTGCGACTGTTCTTCAAGCAGAAAATCGTCGTCATTGACCACTGTATTGACATCTGCTCTCAGAGGAATTAACAAGTGCGGAAATTAAATCATCACGGATAGCCAAGTTACTCTGAAGGCATTGGCATCCGATAACTGCAGGTCACTTATTGTGCAGGAATATCATTCAACCCTTTCCAAATTGAGAGAAAGAATAAGGCTACGTTTGATGTGGTGTCTTGGAATTCAGAAAAGTAAATAATCGGTAGTTGGACCCGAACGTATTACAGCAGAGGCCGAGCCTCGAAAATATCAGAGACTTTCGGCTTGCCGTCGGTGGACTTCAGATATCACCTAAATAAAGTAGGATTGATCAAGGACAATGTGAAGAGGAAATCAATAGAACACGCCATGTGCTTATGCTCAACTGTGGATAGAATAAACCCAGAGGAACTTGGATCTAACGAACAAGAGGTGACTAGTTTATTAGGCTCTCACCCTCAAAGAGCATAACCTTCTCAAGAAGAATGGAGCTTGAAGGTGAAATTCAGGATACAGTGAGCCGTAATGGACACTGCGTTCCTGTGGCAACTCATCAATCAGCCTACACGCCATTTCAATGTCTCATCTAATATGAAAGATAACAGAGACACACTTACCAAAAAACTTCAACAAAATTTTTCAAATTCACCAATAAAAGAGGCGTGCCACAAGGATCAGTTCTAGGTCAACTCCACTTACATGCAATATATATATATATGGCGGACATGTCAAAAATAAAATACAGCAAAATTGATCAATTTGTAGAAGATACGTCAAACCAGATTACAGTCGTTCGCCAACCCAAATATTCTGTTGTCGGTGGAGTTAAGCAGATCATCAATCTGCAACAGAAAAAGAGTTGGGGATAGTATGGTACTCTGGGGTACTCTTGCTTCAACCTGAAATGTTTCACTAGTTACGCCATCAATAATAATCATACGCCGGAAAACTGTCAGACTTAGTCATGTAAGCACTGGATCTAGAAGTATAAACAGAATATAAGGAAACAGACTTTTCGTTACAAGTTATCGCAACGAAGCTGGGTTCAGCTAGTTATGAATATTTCTATGCGAAAACATACTCAATCATAACATCTATTGAATAAAAATCATACCTCGAAGTACGAGGTAAGATGTCATGGAAAATGAAATGGGATTATGCTGAATCCTGATATACTACTTCGAGATATCAATAAATTTAGTTGGTTTTCGATTCGTATCGAATCATATAAGTTATCAATAACTGATTTCCGTCGTAGGAATTCAACTATTGTAGTCTTTGTGTTCGGTTCAGAGTGGAAAATGAATTATGATTCCTTGGATACGAAAATTTATTATGGAGGACGAAAATGCAATTCATGCAGGGTATGAAAGAAGAAATAAAAAACATTTTTCGGAAGTGATAATGGAATACTGGATTCCAGTTTAGATTATTGCATTCTTGAATGTCCTGTAAGATTCACGGAAATAGACATGATGGATGATATTCCACAGAAAGATGAGTTTTGAATTTATTGATTAGTTGCAGTTATGAATAGATGAAGAAGGGATAACAAACTCTAATTTTGCCAATACTTTTGATATTTCTGATACCGTTTCCAATTCCCTTGCATAACAGGTGGGCTGAAAAATTTATCTTGAGTTCCAGCTTGATATCTGTTCTAGTGAAGAAATTTTTCATGTTTATGATATTTTTTCTGACTGCAGTTCGTCAATGCTACTGTCAATTACGACGATGTCATCTGTGTATCTTCTGTCGTTTATATTGTGTAAAGTATTGATTTTGACACCACCGATGTCACCATCTAAAGCTTCCCAGAATATTGCCTCCGAGAATATACTGAATAATAGAGGCAACAGAATACTGCCATCTTTCTGTGGCTTTCCTACACTTTCTGCGTATGATTTCGTGGGGTTCTCTGCGTTTTATTTCATTTTTTTCGAAATGTCTTTTTGTATCCTCAAACTCTACCATTATATTTTTCTCAAATACAAGTGAACGTAAACAGTATCTTTGTCAAGAGCGAATGATTACAACGAATATATATCTTCTGTGTGATGCTTGCATTTTTGTGAGGGTCAAATGTCTATTCTTTTTCCTCCTCATCTCCTTGGTTTGTCTTCTGGTCCAAATGGTTGGTTATCCTCCTTCTTCAATGTAGTGGTACATCTATGCCGGCCTGTTGTTTCCTCTTCCGTTGTACTAGGGATGTCCTCTTTCCTGTTATCCTCGCTTGAAGTTCCATTATTTGGTTGGTCTCCTTGTTTTCGTGGTCTTCCATCTGGTCGGTTGTCTTCGTCGTAAGTTGTGTGATGATTTCTTCCAGTGTGTCAATTTCCATTTCCGTCCTGAGTTGGTCGTTGCTTATATACCATGGGGCGTTTGTTGCTGTCCTGACGATCTTGTTGATAGCTTCTTGTAGTTTCCTCTTCTCGAATCTGTCCTCTAGGTGCCGAATTTCTCCTGCATATGTCATTTCTGGGATGAGTATTGCCTTGATTATCTTGACTTTGTTTTCCAATGTGAGTTTGCTTCTTTCGTTGAGTAAAGGGGATAGTTTTTCGTGTATCGCTCTTATTTTCCTTGTAGTTTCCTCGATGTGCCTCTTAAAGTTCAGTTGGTCGTCCAGAATTAAACAAATATATCTTACTAACATATACTTATATATACTAAAGAGGCAATCCACTCAAAGCTATCTGTATTTGAACTAGTGTCTAGGAAATAAGTTCAATAAGGGTGAGTTATTTATGTCTGACTGAATATTAAGAAATTCCGGTGAATCCTCAATCTGTTAATTTCAAGTACTTCCAGAATTTTGAGTTTTATACTTCTTTTCTCAGAATGTAGGATTTTAAATTCTGAGTTGAAAGAATGACTATTCTCCCTTAGATGATTTTAATAATTTGAATCGGTTTTTCCAATTATGAAACTGCGTTCATGTTGTGAGATTCTAGCAATGAAATTTATTCGTGTTCTACCTATATGAAAACAATTGCAATCTGCACAAACCAATCTTTTAACACGTGATTTATTTCCTTTATTAATTGGAAACCTATATTTCCTGATGAATGAACCTAAATTTGTTGATGTTCTGAACGTTTTATTTAAATTCGAATATTTAAGAAGGATTTTACATTATTGCCAATATTGCCTATATATGTTGAACTATTGAAGTTCTTGTCTTGCTAACTAAATTTGCATCATAACCATTATTTATTGCGATTTGTTTTATCAAATTCAATTTTTTGAAATAATTATCATTAGAGATCGGTGTGCTTAAGAGTCTATGTATATAGGTATTAAATGCTGCAATTTTATGTTGATAAGGATGTGCCGATGTATAATGAATTATGATATCTGTATGAGAAGGTTTATGATAAATTGAAGACTGGTGTTTATTATTTGATCTTGTTATTGTTAGGTCTAGGAAATTGATCGAACTGTTCTGATCTATGGCAGAAGTGAATTTCATGTTTGGATGCAGGTTTTTGATGATGATTTTCGAATACAGAGAACTGTCTGTATGTTCCTGTGAAACACACAATAATGGCATCGACATATCGATACCAATATAGGAAATATTTACTAAGCGGTTATTTATGATTTTTTTGTATATATAAGTATATGTTGGTAAGATATATTTGTAATATTCATGCGCTCTTGACAAAAATACTGTGTATCGAAATGCGTCGAGCATTTAATAATATATTTTAGTTGAAATCATCGTTTACTTGTATTTGTGAAAATGGATTTCTATCGTGTGAAAGCCTCGTCAATTGAATTATATATTTCTATATAATATTATATCGTATATCGTTTTTTGGATATCCTTCATTACGTCTTTAATGTTGTTGCATCTAGTTTCTATATCTGTTTCATCTTTTCTTCAATTCGTTTCAATCTAATATTTCAATCAGATTGAATGAGAGGAAATTCGGTGATCTTTTCGTGTAATCAGAAGCTGAAATTTGTATGCGATTTAAAAATTATTTATATGGATGGCAAATTCTCATACTGTATCAAACTCTTTTGTATTCATGGATTTTCATCGATCATTACATTCCTTTATTCTTTTTCTGTTGAACAACAAACACATGTGTTCATCAAAAACCTACTTTTCAATATTATATTCTCTCCAGCAGAAGTAGTGATTAATTTAGAAATTGTTGTTCACCATGCCTGACGAAATACAAACTTTACAGGATTTAGGTTTCATCTCACACAAGCCTTGATACCGCCAAATTCATAAATTAGATTCGACTTTCGGATACAGGAGAAATGCCGAGGAAAATTCAAATGGCTTCGATATTGTGTTGGGCTTTTATTTTGGAAACCTGAGAAGGTTGAAGATTTTTATTTCTTCAGAATGTACGAAATCGAACCACAATATTAGGGACAAGAGCCATTCCTGGATTACTTTCTTGAAAATTATTCAACGAATTTTTTTTGATTTGCACCATCGCTCTGAGCAGATGCAGATGCTTTGAATGAGCCTGCAAATGCATGTGAATCATTTCATTCTGGTTTGATTAATTCTTTGTATTATACGCACTCTCTCGATTTTCACATTTGTCAATGTTATTCTCATCACTCAATTTGAGGTTTATGTAAAATGTGAAACAATTCACCTTCATCTATGAAATAAGAAATGCATTATCCAGAATAGATTACAGAACAACTGTTTCTAATCATCGAATCCACGCTGTACACCATAATTCAGTATTTAAGTGTATCTTTTATAGGCTAATGTTAGATGGAACAGACACCTTCGCAACTGTTTGATTACAAAATTTACATTCCACACCTGTGTTGGGATACAGTTATTCCAAGCGTTAATGGAACCCTTTAGGACAACCCCTTCAGATTTCAGCACTTCTTCGAACTCAATGAAAAAATTCGAGTAAACGTTTATTTCCGTGCATTCAAACATAAAAAAGAGAAATTTTATGTGAAACCCCCCAAGAAACAGATGTGCCAAGCTGGCCTTAACACTAATTTCTTCCGGAAACCAACAATAATAGACCCATTTGAATAGAAGTTTCTCTCCAAGATGCTCCTTGGTAGGTCATTACTTTTTTATGTGGGAAAAGAAAGTAATTAGTGAGGAATTTTAGAAAGACGACTTATTTGCGTGACTTGGAATTCAGTTTTTTCTAAGGACAGTTATATCTTCCATTAGCAATGTGTTTCACTTGTTGGTGTAATAGTGGATTAAGATACTTTCTGTTTTGTTGAATCTAAGGAAAAATTTTCAATAATAAAACTTGGGTACAGCTAAAACCGGAAGTTGAAGGTGTGAAAAAGACTGCTATCAAACAATTTCTATATGCATTTCCGATCGTAATTGATATTGACATGCATCAAAAAAACTATTTTGAATCTGAAAGAAACATAGAAAATTATAAACATTCGTTTAGAACCATATTCTGATACAACAACTAGTAGTATATAAAACTGAAACTACTGTAATATACCAAACTGTGACATTTATACCAGATTTTGACAAACAAACTCGATTTTGACTTTGAAACCCGATTGTGATATTGAAACCCGATTGTGATATTGAAACCCGATTGTGATATTGGAACCCGATTGTGATATTAAGACCCAATAGTGACCTTCCAACCTAGTTTCGACAGATAACTTGAACTTTTCGATTGTAACCCGATATGGGCCCTTTCATTAAATCAATTCATTCTCGAATGTTATATACAGTGCTGACAGCAATTTCTGTTTACATCATACTAAAGGCTGTCTTGTAATTAGTGAAATGTACACCAACTACAGGTAATACCTATTCTGAGGTATTACCTCAATCATTTGTTTATTTATAGAATTAAGTATCCTGAGGAATGCAATGGCATCTGTCAGGAATATTTGTAAAGATTTTTGTTGAAACTTGCAAATAAACACATATTATTATTATTATTATTATTATTATCAGTTTATATTATAATTGGAGAACCATTCAAAATTTATTTTTTCGAATTTGTCTCTGCATGTTACTCAAAAGGCCAGCAGAATATCAAAATAGTTTTCACGTTACTTTTGATATATAGGAATCCCGGAAAATTGAGGAATCCGGAAGAAAGCAAAATGCGAGAAGATAGCTGCGAGGTGTCTCCTCCAAAGAATTTTCTTCGGAAATCGGGAGGTCATTTTATCCCCATATTCAGTATTTCACATAGCTGTCGCACCAAATCATGGAAAATAAGATTTTAGTTTACTATTCTTCATGCAACGATTGCATATCTATGTATATAAATGAAAGATCAATGTATTGGTAGTATACGTAGGCTAAAATGAAAACTCAATGGAATTTGCTGATCTTAGAACTCTCAACAAACATACAAAGGAAAACAGCAGAGAATTCTTGTAAATGTGCTACATGTCGAAAGAGAAAGCAAACATTCAAAATATTATCAATATAATTTTATGCATTCTAAGGTAATGCGAAGACACACACATGAAAAGTGACCAAAGGTATTGAAATTATCTTACGCAAGTGCTATGAAGGATAAAACTGAATTCATCCATCAATTCACCAGAATGATGACATAAAACGGTCAATCGAACAGTTCTGTGATCGACATTGCACGAAATCAAAATTAATAATTGGTGAATATTCTGCATTTGATATTCTAACCTAACTTTCAGAACATTACAGAATACTTGACGTGACATATATTCAGTATTATTTGATCTACCCTCGTACTTATTCAATATTTCATGAATTATCATTTTCATTTACTTTTTAAAAATAGATGATAGCCAAAGCATGTGAGAAGTAATAAATAAGAAACTATTGGTATATCTATTTCACTGAAAATCTTTCTGAATTTGTAGATTGGTCACGAACTTGAAATCCTGACAAAGAGGTTGACCTCTTGTAAATGCTAGAAATATATGCTTGACAGGAGTATTCTCTTTGTCGTGAGCAGTTTCTTAGGCAACTCATATTTAATTCAAGCTTCAACTCCTTGAGGAATCCTAAAATAGGTAAATATTGAAATTGTGGTCTTGGACACGTAGTTAGATGCAACCTTTTAGAAATATATATTCGCAAATATGAACTGAACTCATACATTTTTGAATGCTGTTTTCATTTGTTCATGAAGTTGGCAATTATTTATTGTTTTACGGCACTTACTTAATTATTTATTGAGATGATAAGGAACGTAAGTTTTCATCTGCAGAACGGATCTCAATTTTTTAATTGCTTCAATTTGTAATTGCTTTTATTTATCCCATTTCTGGTTATACCGGTTATACAACTTAGCTATTTTGAAAGCATGGTAAACTTATCAGTTTCTTTTAGTAAAAGACATCCTTTTTCAAGTATCCTTTGTGATGATTTGTCCTATTTGACAAACCACCATTGAGGTATAATTTTTTTATCAAAATTATAGTTTAATTTCATTTGCCCAAATAATTTGATTATAACTTTTTTTAGTTTAACGAGAAGAATACCATTTTTGAAACCTATTGAAATAAAATTCTTCAGCAGAACCCAAATCATACTCATTCTGTAAACAGAACGAGATCTTCATTCGCGTGGTAAATGTTTCGTAAATTTGAGGCAAATAACGAAACCGAGAATATTGAATAGTAAATGATATGGGATTATTGGGGATACATTTCTAGATGACAAAATGAAAATTAATGTAATGAAAATCAATTTAATTCAAGTTTTTGACCCTATGGATTAGTTATTATCTTCAGGTTCGCTTAATTATTATTATTATACTAAAATAAGGGCAGGAGATAAGGTCCTTCAGAAGCCCAAAACAAATCAACATATACATAAATTAAATATGATACAAAATAGTGTGTTTAGCTCTGCCGACACAAATTTAAAAAAGGATGAGTGCGTAGTGGTAGAATGCGAAGAATTAATCGAGAAGAGTTTGGACAAGTCCATTCTTAAATAAGTTCAAGAAGAGGCGTCCACAACCTCTGCGCCTATAAATTTTAGTCAATACTTTCATAAAATATAAATGGAAAATGCAAACAATGTAATTTTAAACTTTAAAAAATACTAGTAATGGCCACCTCACCCAGAGTGGTGGGTGGCCATAGTGGTTGGGGGAAAATAGGCAGTACTTTTATTGCCTATCCCTTTGCCCTTGAGATCTTCTAACCCCTTTTTTTCATATTACCACTGTGAGAACACACGTTCCCAAACTCGGTGCAATTTCCATGCACTCAGAGCTTCCAAATATGGCACTACATCCCATCTTCAGCTAACTGTGTCTCGTAATAATTTTCAATTCAAAGGTATCATTGAAAACGATAGAAATTTCTCATCATTTATTATCAGATAACCTACGAATTGCCTTTCTTCTGTTAACACTATATAGTTTCTTATGTCTATCAGTTTTAGTTTTCTTTTTTATGATATTTGGTTGTTTGACTATTTTTCCTTTTCTTGTTTTTAATCTTTTTTCACTTTTCGATTTTCAATATACTCTTCAGATGTCAGAAAATACTTACTTGTTTGGCTCACTTCGGAACCTCGTTTAGTTTTACAGGCAACGGAGATACTTCGGTCAGTAATTTATACTCTAGGCAACCGAAAGACAGACCACGTCAAAACAAATACAGCAGACGCCAGAAGATTTAGTAGTTCTGTAATTGGCCGAATCATGTTTAGGAGGTGGGATCTGAATGTTAGCAGTCTGTACAGGTACGGTCTCGTTCCATCGGATAGAAAATTAAATTTTCATTATTGTTTTGGAAGTGTTATTGATCGCGTGTTGAAAATTGAAAATATTGTGTGTATAATGTCGTCTATGGATACTGCAGATGACGGTACTGTTGAAAATTATTCTCCGAAAAAGCGGAATAAGAAAGGTCATTTTACTTTGAATGAAAAACAGATCATTTTCAACGTCTATAACAGACAAATGCAAAAAGATTCTGCACCTATCAACAAAATCGTCGAACAAGTGGCAAATATTGTGGGAGTTAGTAAAACTAGTGTTTACAGACTCATAAAGGAGGATAAGGAGAATCATTCTTTTCATTACCGAGGACATACCCGAAAAGGGTGAAAATTGCAGATAGTGTTACTGATTAGTAGGAAAGTGCATCAGTTTTTTCATAGAAATGAATTGCCTACAATAGATAAAATATTGAATGAAGTGAACAGTGATGTTGATCTTCCAAATTTTAAAAGAACAACATTCCGTAAAATATTAAAAAAAATGTCTTCAGATTCCAGAAGAGGCGGAGGAATTGGAGAAAGAGGAAATACTCTTGTGGAGGAGAGACTATCTCAAAACAATTAAAAACTACCGCGAAGAGAATAGAAAAATCTATTACCTGTATGAAACATGGGTGAATGCTGGGCACACTAAATCAAGTGTTTGGGTGGATGCATCGGTCAAAACAGCCAGACAAGCTTTCCAAGAAGGTTTATCGACTGGATTGAAGAATCCCACTGGTGAGTGGTAGTTATATTATGCATGAATAATTCATGTATAATATAATATTCATGATTTTCAAACAATACAAAAGTTCTGTTGGTTCGTTTTTGATTAAAATCGCTAATTTCTTGATAAACTTATTTGATTTTCATTCTGATTTAAATCTTGATTTGAATCATGCTTACTCTGTATCAACAAAAGGCACGTCATCAGGTATTTCATCATATTTTTCGAAACCATAATTTTTACCTAAAACTAACTGCAGAATGAAGGTTTTTGAATACCCTTTATGAAAATATTCCTGTTATTCCTTGCAAATTATGCTTTAGGGTAAAACCCATACATACTGTTCATTATTCAGTACCTGGTACCACAACAATCCTGTTTCGAATTGTTAGCATGCCGCTTTCTTTCAAGGACGTTCTACATCATGTTTTCAGTGTATTTTTACAACAGCAATAGGATAATTCAATTTGGACGAATAGATGGGATCTTATTAAGGGTCTGTTGCTACTTCTGGGTTTTTCTTTATCTCTATCGGTACTGTAAATTGACTTAAGTAGGCTGTGTACCACCTACCTGTCGTCAAAAGTTTTATCGGTGATTTAACTCAATTCTCTTATTATCAAAATTAAGTATTTTCTTGAATTATGAGATTCCACATGATTAAGTTAGATGAAAATAGACACATGCAATCATTAATAGAAATCATTTTTATGTCTTTGCAGGTAAAGGCAATATTGGAAGTGATATTGGATTCGTTCACGACGCACTGTGGTCATTCGAATCGAAGATATCTAGTTGGTAGTCACCAGATATCTTGGATGGACACTTCGATGAATGGTTTGAAAATATTCTACCGAACTGGAAGGACGAATGTGTCATCGTTTTGGACAATGAGTCTTATCATTCTAGACGCACAGAAAAACTCCCGACATCTGCCAGTAGAAAATCCACTATTCAAGAATGGCTTTGTTCAAAAAATATTGCTTTCGGGGATGATTTGATTAAAGCAGAGCTTCTTCGAATAGTCAAAACCCACAAACCAGCGTATAATAAATATGTAGTAGATGAAATGTCTCAAAACCAAAATAAATACGTGTTGCGACTCCCGCCCTATCATTGCGAGCTCAATTCCAAGACATGAAGAAGCTTTTCGCCGAATCCATTGAAAGGATTGATGCTGTAAAGTGGCAAAACTGCATTAAGCATGTCGTAGAGAAGGTCGAACCGAGAATGTGGCAATTAGATCACATAATAGACGATCAACTGAATCTTATTATTGTCAATCTCGAGAATGATTCAAGTTCATCGTCTGAATCTGATAATGACGATGATAACCCTTGATGTCCTTTTTATGTAACTCTTGAAATATATATGTTTCAATAATGTTCTACTGCCAGAAAATATACCTACAACATCATTTGTGTATTACATTGCCTGTTTTTTATGATAATTCAATCAGTCATATCCGAAACTATTGCGTGAAAAGTTCATTTAAGAATGAAATTCTACATCATTGATGTCCATCACTTAATTCAGAGTTTTGTTTACACTCTCTATTTTCGTTGTATCAAGTATAGTCGGTGTTAGTTGGTCCACCGTCTGGAAGAATGAACTTGGACCTAGATCTGAAGCCAATGGGACCTGCGCTGCAGGTTCGTTGTTTCTTTCAACAAGTTGACAAAGTTCTCACTGAAGGCCTACTGCTGAATGGCTTCTGGATTTGATGGGAAAACTGGTACTGCCCTGAATCCTGATATTGCATTTCCACTTATCGTTGATTTTCACCAGGCTTGGTTCAATGAGAAGCCAAATTGTTCTAAGTTATGATTTTGAAACCTTTGGCGTATGAACAATGAAGACACTATATCACCACTACACCAAAACTTTAATCTTAACTCTCGACGCGCGTCTCGCTAACTAAGTTAGCATCATCAGCGGAAGATAATAAACTAATTATAAACTATAATGCTATTGTTGTCTTGTTAAACCGTATCCAGAGTGCTGTTTGATCCATAACCTACAGGATTAATGGAAGATTGTTTTAAAAGACTTGAAACATGGAGGGGGGTAGGATGGATATCGACAGTGAGATTATGTCATTGTCTTCTGCAGACTCCAGCATTTCAACCGAATTGCAGTGTGTAGAATGACCGTCTAGCAGAAGAAGAACTTTTCCATCTGGTATTCAAGGCACAAAATACGATTTCATTCATTCTAGAAATATATCGGAAGTAATATGGGCGGATTTTTGTGACATATAAACCACTGAACCTGGAGGCAGGCCATCTGCAGGTTCCTTCAGCGTTGCAGCAATCAATCACCGTGATCGTTTCTCCTTTTTCTGTAGACGTTGACATAGTAATAGCTTTGGATCCTTTCACAGCCAAAACATGACCTGGTAGATTATTCAGTTGGAATCCAGACTTGTATATATTGTTAATATGACCAGGTTGATTTTTAATGAGAATTCCCTACAGCATTTCCAAATAGGCGTTCATTTCTGCTTTATTCATTCCTTGACTTCTAGCGTATGACACTCCTTCTGATTTCAGTATTCAAATTGCAGGATTCCTTTTCTAGAATATTTGCACCCACTCATAGCCTGCCTTCTAAGATTTCAAATTGAATATATGTTTAATTCCTAATTGCTCAGCAAACTTGAATGGAGGTCTTCTTAAATTATCGATAGTCAATGAAAGGGCTTTCGACAGCATGTGTCTTATATGCTTGCTGAGTCTTTTTTCGTTGTCTGCACCTATAGCTGATGACAGCCCCATAGGTCCCTTTGTAAAGTTGTTTTGCTTTAACCTTCTTTCTAATGTTTTTCTTGGAATATGGTTGATAAAAGAGGCCCTATAAACCGTCATCCCTTCATTTTTGCCAGAGCATTCCGTAGGTCTTTTTCGCTTAAGGCACCTACTTCACCAGCCGCCTTCCGGACGTATTGGTTATGCATCTGTAGAAAATACTAATATTGAAAACAAATTTAAATTATGACAATAAATTTTATGACTATCTCTCCCGTAAACACTATTGCAATTTTTTCCGATTGTCCAGGTGAGATGGCTACATTACGTAATGAAAGTAACCTCTGTCTTTTTTTGTTGTTAATTTTCAGGTTAGAACACGAGAATTTTATTTACTTCACAAATAAAACACGAAAAAGGACAAAACTGAAAATTTTTTTGTTCCACTTAATATGTGCTCAAATCGAACGTGTTATTAAAAGACAAAGTGATTATTACAGTACATTTTTTCTATAGGCCATCTCTTCCGTAGGGCCATCTCCACCGGAATTACCCTACTTCAATTGAAAGTTGGTTTTTCTGAAACGTCCAAATGTACTCCGCTCTTCCCTACTTTTGAGGTGAAAGGATGGTTCATCCAAAAAAGAAATTTAAGAAAACATGGTATGCTATTGATTTATCCATGCAGTCATCATAAACCAGTACCTATTTACTACATTTCATATGTTTTTCTACACTGCATATAATATCAATGTCAATTCAGATGTAATTTGCCATATCATATTCATCAGCGCATCTGGTGGTGTGGTTGACAACTACTTTGAGTGAAAAGCTCGTTTATTTTTGCGCTATTCTGTGATCTATATTCTCCCCATTTCGTTCGTTATAACTACACAAGATAGACATACGTAGACCAAATGAGAACATCTCGAAGCCTATATTGTTACCTTCAAACTCATGATTAGCCTCGTGTTTTCCCAATATTAATTCAGGTCGACCCCATCCAATTTCTCGTCCCTCATCGAACAACGTAACATAATTCTATTCTGTGTTACATATCGATTCTATAGAGATTGTAAGAGTCGAAGTACAGGTAACGTGTACAACCCAAATTAAAATGACTTACAGAATAGCAACCCCAAACTAAATCAGGAACAAAACGACGGCTAATGAAGTCGATGATGGATGGTGAAGCCATTAAAATGAGGACTATACGTACCAAGGGTGCCACGTACGCGCCTGGCATGTCTAATTACGTCAAAGTGAACTTGAAGTTTGAAGTGGTCTGCAAAACACGCCGAAGTATGGTCGAGGTGCATGTATTCATTTGAGGGTATGTCAGTTTGAAGGGTGAATGTGTGTGTGTAATTGGGCATTTATGGGCCCTGATACTTATTTCGTATTTGATGAAACCGGAATGGAATAATTTCAGTTCTCTAAATTCAGTTTTGCGGTCCTTTGAATTGCCGAAAGGCTTTGATATATTCCGAACTACGAACGAAAATTGAATATTCAAAATCGAGAGTTATTTCATTGGTTTCGTGAATATTTTGCAGAATATTCTGTATATTTCCTCATAAATTTGAGGAAATATTCATGGTATCGAAATAACAATTATTCTGTGGTATTGGTTCTACGAATTTAATTAAACACGTTGTCCAGGAACGGAGTTTTCTGCTCTTAGGGTTCTTATTCCTTTCACTGCCTCGAGTTTAGATCATAATACTTTATAGTTTAGCCTCCAAGTTATTCCAACAATAATAACACACACAATTCATCGCTATATGTATTATGATGCTAGTTATTAGTCCATTATTTCAATGAAAGCATATGTTCTCTGTTTTTCAAGACTGTGTCTGACCACCTTTAGGTCACCAAGATCTTCATAAATATGAATTGAAACTCTTAAACTTATCGATATGTGCCTATACACCTAGAGATTTTTGTATTATATTAATGATGGATAAAATGTAACAGTGAAAGAAAAAGGCAAAAATACTTATTCCATTTTAGATCGCTGATTGATGGCTCATCCCCTCCTGATGTAGTTCCATTTACTCGTGAGACACCCTGTATATCAATTAAGCAATTAATTTCTCCTCACAAAACATCATTTTATCCCCGACCTGCCAAGTAGCTATTCTCCGGCAGGTAGAAATTCTTCAAATAGCTGATAGAGTTCTGCAATATCAGAGAACTGCGGCACAACAACGTGATTGTCGATTCAGTCCACCAGCATCTGCCAAACGCACAACCCCATATGCTGGCCCTAACTGAAACCGAAATATGTCAAACAACCGACACAACGTATTTACGTGTTAATGGGTATGAGTTCCATACGAGATTTAGGTTTAAAGGGGGCCTCTGTGTTTTCGACAGGTCAAATGTTGCATGCCAGAGAAAGGACATAATCTGGAACGGCGCTTTCGACCTTGCGTGGTTTAAAATCTGTTTGCAGGATGAAACACTGTTCTTATGCTGTCCATTTCTCTCGCCAAACGATATTCACTTCCCTAGACTGTTTCCGGCAGGTGACATGATTGTACTGGGTGACTTCAACGTTCACAACACCAACTGGCTTCGACACTCTAATAGAAAAGATGAAGCGGAAAGACAGGCTGGAACTTTCGCAGCCATAATCTAACGCAACTATTCGACGAACCAACATGAATACCTGATCACCCAACCGACTTTCCAAACACCTTGGAACTTATTCTGATTTCTGATCCAAAGGATTTTGGAGTGAAGGTCTTAGCAAACCTTATCTCTGCTACTGGAAGCATTGTTCTGCCGCTAAACCAAGAACCTAAACCACCCAGATGTATTTGGCACTATATCCGTGCCAATTGGGATGAGCTGCGTGAATTCTTTTCGTGCTTCCCATTCAGTGATGTTTGCCTTTAATATCCTGACATCAATCTGTGCACTGAATCTGCTGCAGAAATCATTATTGCAGGAATGGATCTCTACATCCCTCATTGCATGAAAAGAACAACAGCAAAAAGCCATGGTGCAACAAAGCTGCGAAAAAGCGTCTGTAGCCAAGAGCAGAGCTTACAAGTCATGGGAGATAAATATAACAGAGGAAACAAGAACAACCTCCGTAGGAATACGGAACGTATGCAACCTGACGACTGCAAGAGCAAAAACCAATTTCAACGAAGGGGTAACTATTAAACTACTTGAACAAGCAAGCAGGACTAGACAATTCTGGACTATGGCGAAGACTGTCGTGACAATTTCTGCAAATCTGCGTTTCCGCCTCTTGTAGAGAAGACGGAAGTAAAGCATCATCTCCGGAAGAGAAAGCCGATCTCTTTGCTCTCTTGTTCTCAAAGAACTATGTTCTAGATTCATCTAACGCAATACCACCGAACATTCCACCTATGAATTCTTCCATTCTTAACCATCTGTTTCAGATTTCTTATGAAAGCCAGACTTTTTCGAGCAGCTGGAAAATAGCTAGAATTCAACCGATCCCAGAGAAAGGAAAGAAGTCCCCAAAACTACTGCCCTGTTTCACTTATTTCCATTATGTCCAAAGTGATGGAAACGATCATCAATGATGAACTTATCAAATATCTTGAGTTGCAGGGAGTTATTAACGACCGTCAGTATGGTTTTCGCAGGCAGAGATCGACAGGAGACCTGCTCGCCTACGTCACTCATATTTGTAAATCAACGATGAAAAAGAATGGGGAATCTAGAGCAATAGCCCTCTACATCTCTCAAGAACTCGATAGAGTTTGGCATGAAGCCTTGTTGAATAAACTTGTTGCAGTTGGGCTTCCCGAAAAATTGCGGGGTTGGATAAGTATCTCTCTTTCAAATAGATCAATACATAACATCTGATTGTTTCCAGTTGCAAGCTGGACTACTTCAGGGATCCATTCTTTCGCCAACCTTGTTTCTGTTACAGATAAACGATCTTCTGCCATCTACAGAGAACAAGATCTTCGGTTTTGCAGACAATTGTACCCTGGTTTCGTCTTTCAGTAGTCTGCGGCCGATTAAAGCTGCGGAATATCAGCGTCAGAGATGTCAACAAATTAATAACTCAAACTCTGACTTATAGAGTACATCTGAGTGGGGTCAGCTGAACCTGGTGAGCTTCAACGCGAGCAAGACGCAAGCAACTACGATTTCTAGAAAGGTCCCCGCTGGAGAACCTCCTCTTATGATGCAAGGCTAACAAATCGCATCCAAAGATTCGATGCACCTTCTCGAAATAACGGTCAACTCCAGGTTTTGCTGGCATAAACTTGTATCAGCAATAGCTAGGTCGGCATTAGCTAAACTTAGTTTTTTTTCAGAGCCAAGCGATATTTCACGTCATCTCAGCTGTTGCTTCTGTATAAGGCGCAGATTCGATCTGCTTTGGAGTATTGTTCCCATGTATGGGGATCTGCGCCTAAACAGTCGTAGAGGACGTTGGATAGTGTGCAAAAACGGGCTGTGCACCTCATCTCAGAAGACAAATTTCTGACCTTTCTCTGTTTTACAGATACTTCCACGGAAGATGCTCCATGGAGCTGAAAGATCTTGTTCCAGGAAAACTCATTTTTTGCCGCAACACTAGGCTGGCAAGGAGTTCTCATCGTATGGAGGTACATTTAACGACCCCTCGAACCTCTCTCTATAAGAATTCCTTCGTTTACAGGTCCTTCCTGTATATTTGTATTGATTGAACATAAGCTTTTCAGTGATCCCTATAAAAAATCCAATGAGAAAAGTTCCTACTGTCCAGTTTAGATCTTCAGAGCAAGATATTACGCTGAAAGTGTATTTGTGGACACTTCCTCTTGCTCAAAATATATCCTTTTCGAATGCATGAAATTATTGCAACTGAGCTACTAAATATTTTCGAAGCAAAGCACTTTCACTATCCATACAACGATAGTTGATATTTTTAATAATTTTTTTTAATCCTTTTGTGTTTCGCGGACGAAAGGTAAAAAAACAAATTTAATTTTTTGTTGTTCGAGTTGACATAGAATGGTATTCACAATTTTTTTTATGTCTATGTCTATTGATTACTTCATTGACTAAACTACTTTTATATTCATTTATAGCAGCTACATTCCTTATGCGAATACTCTGATTGCTTTTGGAAGTATCCATATAATAAGCTACAATCATCACCTAACATTGAAAAACGTCCGATTCCGATCAGTGCACTCTACAGTTCGGTGAATTAGACACGTGCTCTGATAACGCCTCTAACCAACCAGGGATAGATTAACTGTAAAATGGTAAAGCCCATATAAAATAATTTGCAAATATTTTCTGTGGAACTTCGCTTTGGCGAAGCATTTTCTCTAACCAATCAGGGATAGATTAAGTGTAAAATGGTAAAGCCTATATAAAATAATTCGAAAATATTTTCTGTAGAACTTCGCTTTGGCGAAGCATTTTGTCACTATTTCCGGCGATCGTTTCCTGCAGACAATCCTTATTAGTGAGATCGTTACAGTTGGATTATATTTCATGAAAAAAAATTGACTTGATTGACTTGACATTGTCTAGTAGACACAGTTAACCCAAACAAGAACACACTAATTCCGTATATGTTTAAGAAAAATACTGGTGACAACCACACTTCATCCGAAAAATAGTGGAATTCAATGATGAGGCCAACTTCTCATTGCCAGTAAATGAACCATCGGCAACAAATGGGGACTAAATCCAAGAAATTTAACCTGGCTATACACTGCAATGTATAAACCCATGATTGTAAGCTGTGGTGGACAAGAGTGATGTATAGGGGGCTTAACAAGGAGCTGAACTTCAAAGGCTAGACGGAGTCTGCCTCAACTAGAGCTGAAGTGTACTCACGAAACCCAAAATACTTGCTGAAAATTCCATTGAGGAAGAACGCATCTTCCTTGTAGAAGAAACATATATCACAACCTGAATTCATGAGAACCTAGAAAGACGATATGAGAAAAAGCATATTCTGGGACAGGAAGGCGGCAATAAAAGCTCTGGTTCGAAGTGAAACCCGGTCAAAGGTCGCAAAATAACTCTCGGTATAACTAAGTCAAAGGTACGAGATACGATCAACACTTAGATGAGAAAGCTACACGCTGACAGATGGGTCCTTACCGTGGATCATAGACAAAACGAAAACACCCTTTTGCTGGAAAAAGTTACCCAGAAATTCAATTAACAAGCTCTTAGATCAAGCGGAGGAAAGCTAAGCACCATAACATGCTTATTAGCTAGACATGGAAGCCTATGACTACATCTTCATACAATATTATTTATCGTGAAGGATCTATATGTAGACTATGTAACGAAGAGGAAAAAACATCACATATTGTGAAGGCGTGCAAAGCTCTGGCTTGGAAAAGGCGAAACATTTTAGGGGATCAAGAAACCTCAAAAGAGCTAGGTGAAACGGATCTGATGAATTGGATTCCTAACCTCGTTAAAGGGATAGTTGTGGACATTCAGGAATAAGTGTAACGGAGGAGCATAAAAAGCCTTGAATGGCTGCAGTGACCGCCAAAGAGAATTTAATATTTGTGTTTACTCGCTTATGGCAAAGTGCCAAATTGACTGTTCTTGGAAGTATTTTCGATGCGAACGAATCCCACAGCACATTATTCCAGTAGACAATCTAATTCTCATGGAGGGAGTGGTATTTCTGGTTGGACTGTCCACTAGTGGGAGTTTTGCGCAAAACTAGTTTTTCTTTGGAAGTAGATTCTTTCCGGAGCTAAGCTTTTCAGTTCTTTAGAACATTGACCATGGAAGTGTCTACTGAAAAGGGAAAGATCAGCACCCTGTCACCTCTGAGCGAGAGGCTAGAGATCGCACGTGATCTCTGGGTGGTCGATAAAGCGGGTTGATCTCTTCTTGACTCTCTCCAATAAATGTAAAAATTTTTGGAGGTCTAGATTTTCACATATGGAAACAGTAGCTCAGACCAAGTTGCACATTTGGTTCATATGAAAACATAGCTGTGATAAATTATTTTTCATATTTCATTTTATTGAATGCAAGACGTATGCCAATACTATTTTTTGAAATATTAACTTATAATTCATTTCATTGGGAGTTTCGTACTAAATATCGAATTAGTTTTCACCAAGTAATACTGCGATAAATCAAAATCAATGTAAGTTATTGGTTATTTGACAGAGAGAAATTCGAACGAAACTTTCATTCGTAAAATTTAAAATCCAAACGGCTCCCAACTAGAGGTCTTTCAGAAGTGCTGAATCAGCAAAAGTTTCCAATTCCTAAGCACATCTAATTTATTATACGTCTAAGGTTTTCCTAATCTTGTTATCGAGAGCTAAAGGAAAGACTACGTTCGAAAAGATCTCCCTGAAATTTAAAATGTGCCCCCGTGGTTTGCGGGACAAATTCTCCACCACTCGTTCCTTTGATAATGGATTCCTTAATCGAAGAGTCCGTTTCGAAAGGAAACTTTTACATCCCTTTTCCGCGTATGTGTTCTTTATTTCCAGGATTAGATGGATGACATGCGGCCTGGGTAGCAGTTTATCCACTCAATTTAGTTTATAGATTGAGTCTCGAGAAGAATACATGGTAAACATTCGATTTCTTCGAATGGCTATTCTATTTTATGTTGAAAAATTGCTTTCGAGTTCTTAGGGTATAAAAAGGAAAATTTTATTGAGGATGAATTATTTTCGTCATATTCGGAACGATATGTATATTAAAGACCAATTTTGAGATAGAGGCAACTATTATTTTTCGCATACGCTCTTTTTCCTCATAAAAAGCTGTTGATACATATTTTGTGACCAAATTTGATCTTAAGTTTGAGAACAATAGGAATAAAAATGGTACTTATATAAATTGAAATAAAAGTAATGATGAAAATGCAGAACATTTGGAAAATAGTCGTTTAAGAAAAGAAACACCAAGATTTCCTTGAAAGTCCTTTTGTCTTTATCATTCAAACTCTATCATTGCTTCATTAAAATGTCCTTGTTACTATCACAATGGATAATATATGCACACATATATTGCATTAACACCTGAATTCAATATGGACGTTGGAGATTCTTACGAGGACAAACTTTCTGGATTGTCGGTTTCTTGAAGTCTGTGACACCGTCGCCCTGAAAGGCCTGGCTAAAAGGCCGAAAAAGGACGATTAGAAGAACGCAAGAACATTCAGATAAGCTCGGCTCAGTTAGGTGAGCGATTCGCTCATTTTAGCCATTTGAAGCTCCCGGGGAGGATGGCATCTTACCTGCCTTGTTACTCTTTATCGTTTATTGTTTATTGTTTATCGTTTATCGTTTATCGTTTATCATTTATCGTTTATCGTTTATCGTTTATCGTTTATCGTTTATCGTTTATCGTTTATCGTTTATCGTTTATCGTTTATAGTTTATCGTTTATCGTTTATCGTTTATCGTTTATCGTTTATCGTTTATCGTTCATCGTTTATAGTTTATCGTTTACCGTTCATCCTTCATCGTTTATCGTTTATCGTTTATCGTTTATCGTTTATCGTTTATCGTTTATCGTTTATCGTTTATCGTTTATCGTTTATCGTTTATCGTTTATCGTTTATCGTTTATCGTTTATCGTTTATCGTTTATCGTTTATCGTTTATCGTTTATCGTTTATCGTTTATCGTTTATCGTTTATCGTTTATCGTTTATCGTTTATCGTTTATCGTTTATCGTTTATCGTTTATCGTTTATCGTTTATCTTACATCGTTCATCGTTTATCGGGGCGGAGCCCACATTCACCTACAGCATGCTTTTGTTTTGCAAAACTTTGCAGAGGGATGTATAGTGGGTGCTGACTTTAGAGATCACTGTGCTCCTATTTTCAGAGAATACAAAATAATGATATTGTTTTCTCTCATCGCTGTTTATCATGAGAAACCATAATAAGTTTATTAAAATGTCAGACATTCACGATTACACTCACTTTTAGGAATCGAGATTCAAAAGTTATACCTAAATTAGAATTGAATAAGACAACTCCTATATACATAAGGCTATTCAACGCATAACCTCAACAAGTGAGAGCTCTAGATGAAAAGTATTTCCAGAAATATTGTGAAACTTTGCTCACAGAGAATTGTCTATACACTCTCGCAGGTTTTTATGAATGTAATGTTAGTCCTAAATGTTTTTGTATTTTGTAATTATATCTTTATTTTTGTGTTTTGCTTGTGTTTGTAATAACTGACGTGTCTACAAAATATTATATTTTGAAAGATAAATAAATAAATGAAACGAAAATGTACGAACATATATTGTTTCAAATCTATCAATCAACGAACGTATACTTAGAATTCTTTCCGCAAGTGAAAATCTTAATGAATAATAATTTATACTTACCCTTGACATCCGTTACTTTCTTGCATGTGTATTAAATTTACACTTATTACCCTTTCAGATTAAAAAATGAATAGTTTACATTACGAGGAGAACACAAACGTTGATAAAAGTTATGATATAACTTAAACGTCGTTCATAGTAATCCGAATTTGATTCGTGAATATTTAATCAAGTCTTTCATGCATGCGAGTTTTTCATTAACCTTTTGTTCTATTTTCATATAAGAGACACAAAGATGATGAATATGTATATTTACTCAATGAACTTACATATGATGAAGGTGATCAATTAGTGAATACTGCAAGAAAATTATAATTTGGAAATTGTTGACCCACTGATGATACATCTGAATCCCCTAGTCGTTCTCTATCCTTCCTCTATGAGACCAAAAAAATTAGTTAAATTGGATACCTTTAATGAGTTCATGTTGTTCTGGAAGAGCATTAAGATTCAAGGAAAAAACAGGACCAGGTGCTTAGTTCAAAAGCAATACCAATATTAACTAAATCAGGTTTTGGGCTAGACTTTGGGCAACTAGACACAAAAAAAAAATTCTTTTTTCAATTTTTCAGTAATATGTCTAATACTATAGCTCATATGGAAAAATACTACATGCACAAATTGAACGTTGATTATACAGGATGCTTCAACGAAAACTGAACAGAAGCTATATTTACCAAGATATTCATTTCTGATCACAACGCAAAAACAGGTCAATTTTTGTTTCAAGGGGGACATCTATTGGGTTACAAAACTTGCCTGAAATATCAACCCTCTAAGCGGAAGTTGCAATCCTTGAACATTTTGAATAGGGAAGATGGGTCCAGTGATAACTCAAAAGAAAGGAGATATCTTTGTCTACATTGCCTTGAACGAATTTCCATTTTTAATTGAAAACTGTAAAAGATACAGTATGAGCAACCAAAAGATAGGGAAGACTATTTCCTTGAGAATATTCAAGTTTCAGTGAAGTAAAATGGAACAGATCCATGTGGATCAATGGCAATCATCATCAAAATCCATCAGCATCTCGAATTTCAACTCCTAGAGCAGGGGTGACGACCCTTGAAAATTTGAAAGAGGGTAGATGGGTCGAGTGACACCTCAAAAAAAAGGTATTATCTTTATCTGCATTCCCGTGAAAAAATTTTAATTTTTTATTGAAACTGTAGAAGATACAGAGTGATCCACTGAAAAATAGAGAAGACTATCGTCCCAAGACTATTGGAGTATTAGTGCAAAAAACTGGAATAGATTCATTTAGATCAAAAGCTGTCATCTTCCGAAATCACCCTCATCTCGAATTTCAACCCCTAGAGCAGGGGTAATATTTCGATCAAGTGATACCTTTCAATTGAAGGTTTTCGATTGCCTTCATGACTGCTCGCAATCATTCTATTCTCATTGAATTCCATGGGAGTTAGAGTAGCTCACTCTGTATCTTCTACAGTTTTCAATAAAAAATGAAAAAACGTTCACGGGGATGCAGACAAAGATAATACGTTTCTTTCGAGGTATCATTCGACCCATCTACCCCCTTCCAAAGCTTCTAGGGTGGTCACCCCTGCTCTTGGGGGTGAAATTCGATATGAGGATGGTACTTGATAATGACACTTAAACTTGAATAGTCTCAGGGAAATAGTCTTCCCTATCTTTCAGTTGCTCACCCTGTATCTTTCACAGTTTTCAATAAAAAAAAAAATTCTTACAAGGCGATGTAGACAAAGATACCACCTTTCTTTTGAGTCATCACTCAACCCATCTTCCCTATTCAAAATGTTCAAGGATGGCAACAAAAATTGATCTGTTTTTGCGTTTTGATCAGAAATTAATATCTTGGTAGAAATAGCCTTTGCTTAGTTTTCGTTGAAGTATTACCTGGGCATCCCCTTTCAAACTTGGAACTGCATATGTTTGAATGCTAAAATGATTTGCCTAGTCCAGTGTCCGAAATTCTTCTGAGTATATTTCATTTCTATTATTCACGATGTGACTTACAGATTTGACACCTATCTTGCACCTTAGAATTATGTGTTTTCCAAAGTGTTTTTTTATTCTCAACTTTTGAGAGAGGTGATGCCTGTCAAGCAATAGCTGTGGCCACCCAAGATGTAATGTTTTAATTCACTCCCTTCTTAGGGAAGATCAAATTGTAAGTTATTGGAAAGATTTTCGATCAAAGCGAGTTCAGATTTTTTATACAGAGAGGTTCGTGGCGTTGACAGTTTTGTTTTTGATTATTTACGGAACCAAGCCTCCTACCTATCCAGACTCTATGCCATGGAGGTTTCTGTGAAAAGATTAAAATCAACAACGTGCTGATCACGTGTGATCTACAGGTGGCCAATGGGGTGTACTCCTCTTTTCTGGGTATTATCCAATATATTTAATTAATGTTTGAGTGTCAAGCCCTTGTGAATTAAATACAAGCATCAGCTATGATGGCAGTAAGTACAGCTTAGCCCTGTAAAGAAAATTGTATCGCAAAGGCTGATACATAATCATATCCCCAAATTCCAGTGTAGACTACGAAACCCAGTAGATGCAAGTTTGTTTCGGTGGAAATTCGATGTCCTTGTAAGGTTGAAGGAGGTTCTCCAGCACTGACTTTTCTGGAGAACATTGCATCTTGTTCGACATGGAATGACTTAAAATTGACAAAGTTCTGGTATCTCCTCCAAGTCTGAATTCAGTGATATGGTGTATCTGTATCTTGGTCGTCGGTGTTACAGCAATTATTATTATGAGTCTACCGCCGCATTCTACGCATATCATGGACGGACCATATTACCAACGAGGAGGTCCTCCGCAGGCTTGATAATCAGAGAGTAATCTTATTTACCGTGGAAAAAAGGAAAATGGAGTACTCTGGACACATAATGCGTCACGAAAAATATCACCTCTTCCAGCTTATTATACAGGGTGAAACGGACTACCCTGGTAGACGAAGATATTCCTGGCTGCTTAATTTGCGTCACTACCATACAGCTCTTCAGAAGTGCAGCTAACAAGATACGACTAGCTATGATAATCGCCAACGTCCGTACCGGATAAGGCACCCAGAAGAAGAAGATAGATCAAAATTTTCTGCTGAGCTGAGTCACGTAAATTCCTGATTCCAAACAATTAGTTCTGTTAGGAAACAAAGTTTGATTGACACATAATTTCATTTTACAGCGTGTTGGAACAAAAAATGTTATACCTACCTGCGAATGAATTCGAGAAATGAAATATTTTGAAATCAGTCAGTTCAACAAATAGTCATCCAAACAACGACTTCGTTAATAACCTTACAGATTGTTTCTGGGGAATAAAACTATATTCGTGCCTGATTCTCAAACTCAAATCGTTGGGATTATCAACTTCAGATTTATAAACTTGTTTTTCAAAGTATCCCCCAAGAAATAATCTATGAAGCGTGCAGGCAATCGACGGTTCCTATTCTGCAAATTTCACGATTGTCGAGAACCACATTCGAAATGTTTAGTAATGACAAGTCAAAGTGCCGAGAAGTCACACCTAGGAGAAACCACATTGATTCAAAACTATGACTCTATTTTGTCTCATACTATTAATATATGGGCACAAAAACAACATATAAAGTTTTTTCCGTGCCCGTGTAAGCACCCTTCAAACCCATAAGCTTACAAATGAAATTTCCTGTCACACAGTTTCAACATCTATCAAACTTGTTCACATTCATCACACGATATTTAAAATTTCATTCGGTTTCATCTCGACCACAGCGATAAAAAGGAGGAAGAACAGACGAAATACTCGTAGATTATACGATCAAAAGTGAATTTAAGTGAATTATTTCTTGAAAACTAAACCAACTGAATTTAAACAATTCCAATTAAAAATTTGTAGCGCAAGTTAGGTTTTACTACGTTGTCGCATTATCAGATTGGAATTATAACTTAGAACTTTTGCAAGAGAGGATGAGATTTCCTTAATCCGCAGTTCTTGGAATGCCTGTGGCTGTTGGAGGGGAAAATGTACTGCAGCTTAATTGAGTTTTTTCTCAAGAACTGAAACTTTTATCGTTATACTGCCAGATATTTTATCTGATTTAGTTCAATAAAAGCGAGTTTTGAAAATGAATTCCGTTAAGATGAATTGATTCAAAATACTTTCCTTACCAGTTTTTGAACGAAAATATTTTTAGCAATATAGACTTGCAAGAATTACAGGAGTGTTCTCTCACCATATTTATTAACGTTAAGTGTATACACAACTGAATTTATATGGAATTACTCGGTATTTCACATTATTAATTGTCTTAAACCATGGATCTTTGGCTACTCGAATGAAGTTTTTGTTGTTAAAAAACTGGATAGCATAATGAGAAATGTTGAATTATCACCACATGTTTGGGATATTGAACTCAATCGTCACTGGGATTAGAAACTGTGAATATCAAAATTTAAAATCTCTATAATCTTAATTGAATATGTCTTGAATATGTTGAAGAAAGTAAAAACAAGTACTGTGTTTTAAGGAATTTTACTTAATAATTGCGATTCGATACCATTATACCACCTAATTCCAAACTCATTTCTTTCGATGTAAAGAATCTATTTCCCAACATTCCTCCGAAAGATACGTATTACTCAGATGAATAATTATTAGAAAAGAATCATGTCAATACTATCATTAAATCAGATATTCTTTCATTATTACAAATTTGTTTAGATCAAAATTATTTCCATTTCAATAACAAACATTATACTATTGAAGACGGCTTGATTATGGGCAATCCGTTAAGTCCTTTGTTAGCAGACATATTCATGAATAACTTAGAGAAATTAATTCATAATCATCCAGTCAGTAAATATAGTTTATACTGGTATCGCTATGTAGACGATATCATTATTTGCTTCACAGGAACAGATAGACAGTTGAAAATTTTCGAAAATCATATAAATTCATTACATCCAAAAATTGCATTCACAACCGAAATAAAAAGCAATAATTCGATAAATTTCTTAGACGTAACAATTTCGAATGAAAATGGAAAACATGTTTTCGCAATTTACCATAAACCGTCACATACAGATATTATAATACATAACTCGTCGTGTCATCCATATCAACATAAAATGTCAGCATTCAATAGATTTATTCATAGATTGATTAACATCCCGTTATCACCAGAAAATTTCAACAAAGAACTAAATTTGATTAAACAAATAGCAAAAATAATGGTTACAATCCCAAACTAATAAATAATATTTTAAATAAAAAACAAAGTAGAATCGCATTGAATGAAGTTTACCCTGTCGATAAATTGAAACAAAATTCAACACCTTAACCTACGTTGGCATTACAAGTTAGAAACTGAAATCATTCTTAAGTAGCAATAATTTCAACATAGCTTTCCAAACTAATAATAATTTAGGCAAATATATAAAAATAATAAAACCAAACCAGGTAAAAGCAATAAATCAGGTGTTTATCGATTGAATTGCAATGACTGTGATAATTTCTACATTGGTAGAACACATAGAAATTTTAATATTAGAATATCGGAACATAAACGTAGTTTTTCAAATAAAAAACAGATTCAAATTACGCGAATCATCTCTTAGAAAATAATCATTCTTTCGACCCACAGTTTGAAATTTTGCATACAGATAATAAATATTGGAAGGTAGATCTTTGGGAAACTTTAGAAATCAATAAATACAAACACTCAGGTAGACTCATCAATCAATCAAGTCGATTTAAGCCCTTCAACTCTATTGAATCTCTTCAGGGAGCAATCTATTCCCCAATTTTATTGGATATACTTGTCATAAATAACCACTTAAGAAGAAGCAACCCAATAAGCTTTTAATTAGGTACTCAAGAACATTTATAGTTATATTCTCTTTTATATTTTTTCTGTATATTCATTCGTCTGAAGAAGCTACGGTGTAGTGAAATTCCTTAAAACACAGTACTTGTTTTTTATTATTGATAATGGAATTTTACCAAGTAAAAGCCTCCCAAATTCAAATGTTGAAGAAAGGGTGACACAAAGGGGATAGCGGCTACAATGGGGGATTCACAGGTGGTTATTTCGAAAATCTCTGAAATAGGCCTAGAAGAAGTCTTCTGAAGAACAGGACAGCTTTTTGTGCCAAATTGCAAGAAGAGACCCTAATGCGTCGCACCTCATACTAAAAAGGCAATTTCAGGAAGCAACAGGCATCAGTGTATCAGTCGAAACGATACGTCAAAGTCTTCCTTCAAGGGGTTTATACAGCATAAAGCACTTAAGAGTTCCATAGCTAACCAGACAACAAAAAACTTAATTGGTGTATCAAGCACCAAGATTAGAACATTGAGAATTGGCGAAATGTTCTCATTTCAGATGAGACCACAATTAGTTCTGCCAAGTCATACAACATTAACTATAATAATGAAGAAATCGTAAGGAACCTTAGAATTGTCACGACTTTGTCTAGATTTCATTACTTCTCAGAGATAAACAAGCAGTTCCATCGACAATTGGCTAGTTTTTTACAGAATATTTTTGGTGGGATATTTGCTTCTCCAAAAATCGATCTCTTAGCTATATAATTTCCAGAAGATCGTGTTAATAAAGATATCAATACTTATATGTTGAAATACCGATATCGTGTCTCACATTAGTTGTTGCTTTCAGTATTAAAAAAATTTTTCATAGAGTTGAGAATTTCCATTTTTTCAATAAAACTCTGGGAGATGCAAGTAAAATATTCTGAGAAAAGGAATTTGGCTCTATTCTCATTGACATTCGTTGAAGAGTGCACAACATTTTTCGTATTCATATTTTGATTTTCGTGGCAGCACGTACGCGATTATATTATTTGCATAACTCGTAATTTTAGGTGGAATATTTTCAAGTTCTGCATCTATTGCATCTGATTCTGAACTTATAATTTCATTCAAACAATAATCTTTTCAAATATAATTATTATGGTGTTGACATTTACATCTGATGTTCTTCTGAAGTTCATGGCTATGTTTGGTTCAATTACGGCTATTGATTCTGTATCTACTTAGAGAATGACAATACATGATGACATGACCTCCTCAATCGAATTATTGAAAGAAGCTGAGACATATTTTTTGGTTATTTGGTATTTCAAGCTGTGCGACCAATACACAGAATATCTGGTTCCTATCCAGTTGTTTGAAGAACGAAGTATTTCCGAAATATATAAAACTGAAGACACATAATATCAGCCCCGCAGCACGAAATGGAGTATTACAAGATAGAAATGGTTCAAGATAAACATCAAGTTTCAATACAGCCAACGAGACAAGTACAACATCTTTTTGAAGGTAATCCGTTCGGTGTTACTCCATAGAGATTGCATTCAATATAATTTGACATTTTAGATTCCGATTCAAAGTTCATTCATTAATTCACGAAATATTTAAAATTCAGTTGCGAAAATTACATAAATTATTGAGTAATAAACCTGAAACACAAAAATCAAGTCCAAATTTCCCCATCACAAATTTATTATAGTTTCAGTAATGCTGATTCACCTTTAGAAAAGGGTTTCAAACACAATTCAGAGTAAAATAACGCTCGTCTCCATTTCGATCTGTTAGGAATTGAAACCAAAATAGCCCTAAACTATTCACCGCAAGCCAAATACCTAAAACAATCTTCAGCGTTACTACTTCAAAAAGAGTTCAATAGTTTTCAACCTAAGAAATTCGAAAATACAACTCTAAAATCCATTGAATCTAAGTCTGCATCTGAAGATATTATATTCACCAAAACAGACAAAAGTCATACATTCATAGCCTTAAATAAAGCAGATTATTTATTGAAAACCCAAAATTTCATTGAATCAGATTGTTATGAAGAAATTGATAAAGATCCAACTAATAAATTTCAATCCATAGTAAAAAACGCTTAAGAGTATTCCAAGTCTATAATACCTACTAACCAAAAACATAAACTTTTCATTGACAACCCGCTATCACCAAAACTTTACCCCCTCGTCAAACTTCATAAAACAGGGCATCCCATTAGACCAGTAATTTCATATTTTCAAGCTCCAGTTGCAAAACTTTCACGCTTTCTCATAGACATCATTCAACAGTACGCTTGTTTTGAACCTAAATTCTCAATGAAAAACTCTACAGTCCTAATTAATAAAATTCAGCACACGATACTACCACCGAACGCTAAACTTATGTCATGAGATGTAGTAAATCTCTTCCCTAGTGTTCCACCTAGTGATACAGTGAAACTCATCAACAACACCATTCAACTTAATCAAGTCAATCCGATAATTAAATCTGAAATCTTACACTTTTTAGAAATTTGCTTAAAACAAAATTATTTTAACTTCAATGGAGTATTATATAATAGTAAAAAAGGTTTGATCATGGGTAATCCTCTGAGCCCTCTACTAGCTGAAATTTTCATGGATAATATTTAAAAAGCTATCCAAGAGCATCCGTCATTCAAACATTTTATTTATTGGTTTAGATATGACGACGGTATCATTTGTTGTTTCACTGGCACAAAGAGACAATTAGAGTCATTCAAAACATTCACGTTAGAGATAGAAACAGAAAACTGCATTATTTTTCTTGATTTAATTATTACTAAATTTAACGGCAAACAAGATTTTTCCATTTTCATAAGCCATCGCATACAGATATTACTATTCACAGCTCATTTACACATCCTCATCCACATAAATTAGCAGTTTACAATAGTATGGTACATAGACTCATTAATATCCCAATGTAACAAAATAATTTTGTAAAACAGCCTAATTAAATAGCAGTCAATAACGGTTACAGTTCAACTATGATTGAGAATATGATTTCAACCAAAAATTTCAAAAAGCAATCCAGGAAGTATTTCTAGGTATAAAAGGTCTAACACAAAATACAAAAGCTTAACATATATTGGTAATCCTAGTCTAAAATTAAAATCATTCCTCTCGCATTATAATTTCAATATAGCATTCCGAACTGATAATTCTTTAGGCTGCCATTTCAAAAACTGCAAATCTAAAATTGATAAAGATAATAAATCTGGTGTCTATTAACTGTCTTGCGAAGACTGTAATAAAATTTATATTGGTAGATCTTTCAGAAATTTCAAAGTCAGATTATCCAAGCACAAACGTAGTTTTAATTATCATAAATCAGATTCCCATTATTCTAATCACTCACTCGACGAAAACCATAACTTTAATGATAATTTCAAAATTTTACACAATGAAAATAATAGACAAAAGATCAATCTGTTGGATATTTTAGAGATCAACAAAGAAAAGAATTCAGGTAGGTTACTTAATAGTCAATTAGATGTAAATCATTCTCCTTTACTCAATCTTTTCAATTCATAAAGTAAGCAACTCCCATGGGTTTTCAACATACCCTTGTACTTGTACCTATTGTAATATTAAATTGGAAATAAGACTAATATATAAGGAATAACTCTGTTTATTAGTTTGTATCTATCTGATGAAGCCTCAAAGTGGTGAAACCGGTCATAGTTTTGTTAATATAGTGAAAATCTAAATACTTTAGTTTTATTTATTTGAAAATAAAATACATGATATAAATTAAATTAGAATCAAAGGGTTTAAAATGAATATTCAATCCTGAGATTGAATACGTTCAAACTTCATCATTAAAAATGATTTTAGAATTATTATATTCAGTTATAATAATAATAATAATAATAAGAATAACCCCTCAGGGGCTCAGGAACATTGTTTCTGAGTACGGGCTTAGCGAACCCGAGGTACCCAAGCTGAACCTGGCAGTAGGTATAAAATGCAACCTATCCAATGATGTACAATCTAAGGAATAAACGGGTGAATCGACATTGTACCACCATAACCTCTTGTCGCGTTCAAGATTTAGGAAGAGGGTCTTGTTCGGAAAGTGAGTCACAGTCTCCCTCGGTTAGCGACGGAAGCAGCGTGATATCGAGTAGGGATACTGCAACACAAAACCGAGTGGGAAATAACATCAACACCTCTCAACCGACTCTTGATGTTTCAACGGCGGCGCAAGCCATTATGCCTACGACCACGAGAGCCGGACTCCCTAGGAAACGCATGAAGTGGACTCCAGAAATGAATACCTTCATTATGCGTTCCTATTACAAGATTACAAACTTGGAATCGGAAATGACAGCATACAGATACGCGTTACATCTTGCGTTCATAGAAAAATATCCTGAATTACAGCACATATCCGAGCAGAGGATTTCGGATCAACGAAGAACAATCGTTAAAAACAGGCTACTTTCTTCAGAAACGCTGCAAAGCTTACGAGAAGAGGTCATAATGGAACTCAGAAGCGAAAATGATGCTCATAACGGTATACCTGCTGGAGTCAATGAAAGTGTTACAGATAACATCGAAGCCACGGAAACGAATATTAACATGGAACGCCCTCTCGAGCCGAATCAGCAGAACGAATATACGTATTTAGCAAGATCAGAACTCAACAGAGCAATAACTGAATTCAGTGGTAGTAACCCAACTAAAAGACCTAAACTGCCCAAACTCAAGACGAACAAAAACACCAATATCATCCTAGCAAGTGTAAACTCAATGTTTGAAGAATATACCGACCAGAACACCTTGGAGAAGATTCACACTTTGATTTACTGTGGAGCAGTAGCGGTTCTTCGACTTCACAAACAACAAATCTCCACAACTCTGATTCAAGCTGAGCCAAAAAGCGTCAGAAAACCACCATGGCAAAAACGACTGGAGAAGGATATTGATAATATTAGAGCAGAAATCGGTCGCCTCACAGAATTCCTGAGAAACAGAAAACCCTCAAGGCGCTTGAAATCACATATGCGCAAAATTTATAGGAGAATTGGTACGAACACAAAACACCCTGATCACAAACAACACATCGACGTGTATATGGACACTTTGAAACAGAAACTCCAAGCAAAAGCAAAGAGGCTTTCAAGATACGTCAAGTGTACTGAAAGGAAACACCAAAACCAAAGGTTCCTCCAAAACGCTGCCAATTTTCATAAGGGAAATAACAAAACTGCGACCAACAATAACAGAGAAGTACCTGACGCACAGTGCTTGACCGACTATTGGTCATCAATATGGTCGAACCCCAAAGAACACAATAGAGATGCGGAATGGATCACGACTGAAAAAGAACGCCTCGATATCAGACATATGGACTTCGATGGAATAACGGAGGAAGAAATTACAACAGTAATTGGAGCGACCAACAATTGGAAGGCCACAGGTATAGATAATATCCACAACTACTGGTACAAGAAGTTTGATAAGCTCCATGAAGCCCTAGCGAAACAGCTCACGTATGTTCTTCAACATCCCAAGAAAACACCCACTTTCCTAACGCAAGGCTTAACATATATGCTACCTAAGAGCGATAGAACACAGGATCCGTCTCAATATAGGCCAATCACTTGCCTGCCAACACTCTACAAAATACTCACTTCATGCATATCCAATCGAATATACCAACACCTTGACCACAACAATATATTAGCAGAGGAGCAGAAAGGATGCAGAAAGAAACACCACGGGTGCAAGGAACAACTCATCATCGATTCTGTGATAATGAAACAGGCACACGTAGGGCATCGCAATGTTCATTCAGCTTTTCTCGATTATCTGAAAGCATTCGATAGTACCGCCCATTCTTGGCTTGTTGAAGTATTGCAGATATACAAAATTCACCCAGCCCTGGTAGAGTTCTTGAAGACAACAATGACACACTGGCGCACGTCTCTGCAGGTCAACATGAACAATAAATCAATTAAAACCGACGAGATACCCATACGTCGTGGAATTTTTCAAGGAGACTCTTTGAGTCCACTATGGTTCTGTTTGGCAATGAACCCATTGTCCTCAATGCTCAATAGAACTGGATACGGATTTAGGATAAAAGCAGAAAGGAATTATCATACAATCTCCCACCTGCTGTATATGGATGACATCAAATTATATGCTTCGAACAAGAAGCAATTGGATGATTTGCTGAAAACTGTCAGTGAGTTCTCGGCAGATGTTCATATGAAATTCGGGATTGAAAAATGTAAGACCCTGAACATTCAAAGAGGAAAGTCATAGATGGTGAAACACAACTTCCAAACGGTGACATTATACAGTGCATGAGAGATGGCGAAACATACAAATATCTGGGATACCAACAAGCCAGATTGTTAGACCAAAAACAATCAAAGGAGAAGATTCGTTCAGAATACAGTCAGCGTCTGAAGTCTGTGCTGAAATCGATGTTGAACTCGGGGAATCTAGTCAAGGCAATTAACACCTACGCCATTCCAGTGTTGCTTTACTCATTTGGAATAATCAGATGGACTAAGACGGAGCTAGATGATATTCAAAGGCAGACCCGAACGATGCTGACAAAGTACAACAATCATCATCCAAAATCGTCTGTGATACGAACAACTTTGAAGCGGAAAGAAGGAGGACGCGGATTAATAGATGTTGTCAATTTACACACCGAACAAATAAGAAATCTCAGAGAATTCTTCTCAGCAAAAGCTCTCACTTCTGACCTACATAGAGTGGTATCGTTGGCTGATAAGGGATATACACCTCTAAATCTTGCTACCAGAGATGACCTGCTGAATCTACCATTCCTATCAGATACTGAAAAACAAGAGCAATGGTCAAGAAAGGAATTGCATGGACGACATCACCATGAGATTGATCAACCACACATCGACAAAGAAGCCTCCAACAAATGGTTGATGAAAGGAGAATTATTCGCGGAAACAGAGGGATTCCTTATGGCCATCCAAGACCAAGTGATCGCTACAAACAACTACAAAAATTTATTATGAAGGACGGAACATTACAAACAGATAGGTGCAGAAAATGCCATATAAGATCGGAGACGATACAGCATATTACGTCCGGATGCGAACAACTGGCCAATACAGACTATCTTCACAGGCATAATCAAGTGTGCAACATTATCCATCAGAAACTTGCACACAAGTACGGACTTCTGAATACATTCCAGCCATATTACAAGTATCAACCGGCGCCCGTATTGGAAAATGACTCTATCAGATTATACTACGATAGGCCTATTATCACTGACAGAATGGTGACGAATAATAGGCCAGACATAGTGGTGTATGATAAGAGAGCCAAGACAGCAATGCTGGTGGATGTCGCCATACCAAATAATAACAACGTGCTGAATAAGTTCCAGGAGAAAAAGTCCAAATACACAGACCTTGCTATTGAGATCAAGCAGATGTGGCACCTCGACAAAATAGATATCGTTCCTGTCATCGTATCCCCGACTGGTTTAATACCCAAAACTTTGCATGATAGCCTTAAGAAATTAGAATTGCATAAGAATACCTATATAGAAATGCAAAAAGCTGTAATTCTTAATACATGTAGGATAGTTAGGAAATTTATGTCAAGTATATTGTAATCGAGCCTATTCCCTTTGATTGCTAAATCTGGGAAAGGTAAATTATATCCAGCTACTAGCTGAGATAGTGCATAAGTCCACGATAATAAAAAAAAAAAGAATAAGAATTCTTCTCAGCAAAAGCTCTCACTTCTGACCTACATAGAGTGGTATCGTTGGCTGATAAGGGATATACACCTCTAAATCTTGCTACCAGAGATGACCTGCTGAATCTACTATTCCTATCAGATACTGAAAAACAAGAGCAATGGTCAAGAAAGAAATTGCATGGACGACATCACCAAGAGATTAATCAACCACACATCCACAAAGAAGCCTCCAACAAATGGTTGATGAAAGGAGAATTATTCGCGGAAACAGAGGGATTCCTTATGGCCATCCAAGACCAACTGATCGCTACAAACAACTACAAAAAATTTATTATGAAGGACGGAACATTACAAACAGATAGGTGCAGAAAATGCCATATAAGATCGGAGACGATACAGCATATTACGTCCGGATGCGAACAACTGGCCAATACATACTATCTTCACAGGCATAATCAAGTGTGCAACATTATCCATCAGAAACTTGCACACAAGTACGGACTTCTGAATACATTCCAGCCATATTACAAGTATCAACCGGCGCCCGTATTGGAAAATTACTCTATCAGATTATACTACGATAGGCCTATTATCACTGACAGAATGGTGACGAATAATAGGCCGGACATAGTGGTGTATGATAAGAGAGCCAAAACAGCAATGCTGGTGGATGTCGCCATACCAAATAATAACAACGTGCTGAATAAGTTCCAGGAGAAAAGTCCAAATACACAGACCTTGTCATTGAGATCAAGCAGATGTCGCACCTCGAGAAAATAGATATTGTTCCTGTCATCGTATCCTCCACTGGGTTAATACCCAAAACTTTGCACGATAGCCTTAAGAAGTTAGAATTGCATAAGAATACCTATGTACAAATGCAAAAAGCTGTAATTCTCAATACATGCAGAATAGTTAGGAAATTTATGTCAAGTATATTGTAATCGAGCTAATCCCTTTGATTGCTGAATCTGGGAAAGGTAAATTATATCCAGCTAACAGCTGAGATAGTGCATAAGTCCACGATAATAATAATATTGTTTATTTTCCTATACAATTTTGTGTGTACATAAGTTGTAAAAACCAGGTTGTTGACAATAAACTCAGAAAATAAACATATTCGTGAAGAAATGATATATTAAAGTTCAGACACCAGCGCTCCCTAGATTCTTAGCTTAGTGGAGGGCCTGCATATAGTGGCCGAAATTATTTAAAATTCTTTTCCAATAAATTTGAACATTTTCGTCGATAATTAATTGTCGGTTGCATATCTTGCTGAAAGTTATGAATATCAGATCTGCCTAAAGAGAATATGATTCCAGGAAAATCGAAGAGATTTAGCTATAAATTTCACAAACACTTGGGAGATGAACAAGAATTAAACTCCATTCATAAATTGTTAGGTGAAGTAAATTTTGTTGAAGTTGTAAGGTGTTGTTGAGAACCCAGCAAAATAAAGCGTCAACAATATCTTTCCTTCCGTGATATACTCTCAGCGTTCAAGGTGAATTTTGCTCCTCTATTTTAAAACTAAGTTATATGGAAGGAACTGTGCAAAAACTGCAGAAAATGGGTTATAAAGTAGTTGTTCCTTTTCATGTTCTCCTAAACTCATACTCGTAATTTCGGTAAGTTTTATGGTGCAGTCGCTTTACTCGCACTGAGTTATGACACGACCATTATTTGTTAATCTATGCAAATTGTGTTTTTGGCAGCCGGACTTCGTGATAATATGAAGCTGCTGAATTATATTATTAAGTCGCGTGCTCCCCTGTTATTTATTACGTTCACGAAGAGTTTTTACAGCAGATTGCTCATGATATAATACCGAGATTTCCTCGTAAAAGTTTCATTTCTAATGGGACACTAGTTCTCAACTAATAAAGTGTTTTAATTATTATTTATACTTTGAAAAATCGAAGCACATTGCTTTCTAATTCATATCAATTCCTTCACCGTAGCTCCTAAATGGCACCCAATGTATATATATATATATATATATATATATATATATATATATATATATATATATATATATATATAATAATAAAATAATCTTTATTCGTATGGATCAAGTAATCACTTACAAAAGAGAAGAATCACAAGTCATCAGGCAAGGCACACAAAAGCAAAGATATGAAAACTCACACAAAAAAAACATCCGAGGTAAGTATGCTTATAGACTTTCTTTTCAATAATTAACAATTTCGATCCATCAAAACACAACAAATTACCCTGGCGTAGGGGTGACAACCCTCGAAAATTTGGAAGAGGGAAGATGGGTTGAGTGATAACTCGAAAAAAAAGTATTATCCTTGTCTGCATTCCTGTGAAAGAATTTTTATATTTGATTGAAAACTGTAGAAGATGTGAACCACTGAAAAATAGAGAAGCAATTTACGTGCAATTTTAAGAAGAAAAGTTTATATAGATATAGGTCCGCAAAAGCTTCGTAACGGAGCTACAGGGTGTTGAAATTTCCGAAAAAAATTGTTTTTTCCTTCAAAGCTCCTGCAGTTTTCGAGATAATCATAAATAATAATAAATTTGAAATGCAAGATATTTTTCACAACCTCCATCATTAAACTGCTTGGATTCTAACTGAAATTCAGAAGGTGATTTCTTTTCCCAGGCCATGTCTCCTTTTGCTCTTTCAAATTTTTTGCAGTACGCCACTGATCTGTGTTCAATCAATTCATCATTCTCGTTCAATTTAGAAAACTTTTTTGACATCTGCAATTTCATCGTATCTCCAACCGTTCTCGAGTGAAAGAATTATTGAATTTGAATTATTTGAATTGTATGTTATTCGCTAAATAATAAAAATATAATAGAAATACTCGATAGGTATGGCCAATATTTGCTTTTATTTTGATCGATCTTCTTCTGGGACTCAACTTATACTTATTCAATATCAAACTAATAAAAGAACAATCAAAAACTAAATAAATTGCTGGAAGTGTTCTACACCTGCAAGAATACAGGCCTCTCTTTGAAATATTCCTGGAGTGTTTCTTATCGTGTCACTAGTGGTTATTATTCGATTTTTCAATTCTTCTACAGTTTTCACTAGAGTGACATAAACTATACTTTTGAGATATCCCCATAAGAAAAAGTCTAAACTATTTAAGTCTGGGGACCTAGGTGGCTATGGTTCTGGCACCCCAACCTATCCAATTTTGTTGAATGCAGGTATTATTCAAGAATTTCCTAGATTCTCCACTAAGATGTGCGGTAACTTCTCCTCAAGAAATTGCTGATAAGCGAGACCGTTTAGTCTGTTAGGCAGAAAAATGGACCAATCAAATAATTTACAATTATTCCGACCCAGACGTTTAGTGGAAATTGTTCTTGATGATGAGATTCTTCAATCAATTGAGGGTTTTCCTCAGCCCAATAATGATTATTGTGAAAATTTGTGATAGCAGTTCCCAAAAAGTTAGCTTCGTCTGTGAACATTATTTCACTATCAAAATGAGCATTTTATCTAAGAACCATCGGCAAAAGTTCAGTCTTAAAGGAAAATCTCGAGGAAGTAGAGTTTGGACGCGTTGAATATGAAACGGGTACAATAGAAAGTCGTGGAGAATCATCTGACATTTGTCATATTTTTCGAACAACTGTCAAAATTTTTTCGCAAATTTCTCTTTAAATTAAACAAGATCCACGAAGAAACAATATATGGGCGATGTCAACCCAAATTATTGGGTCCATAATGATTCTAAAACATCTATAGATCATAATCGGCATCATCTAGACGACTGAACCTGTCCATCGGGGCTCTCTCGGTCAAAAAGAGAGGGAATTGTTTTGTTGAGTTTGGATATAGAAGGTTTCTTTTTTGCGATTATACTTCAAAATTGGCAAGCAAGAACATCTCCGCGAAAGAGGAAATTACTTTTTGTTTATCTCTTTAGTCATTTTTATGACCTTGCTTGCTATGTAAAATCTTATCTTAGATTTGTTTAGACATATGAGAGGTATATTTGTTGAAATATTTTTCTGCTGGTTTTTTTTTTCCATTGTTACAGATTCCTGTCCCAAACCCCCTTCCTTTTACCCTTGTCTTCGTTTGGAAATCATGGAATGCAAGAGAATGAAGTGACTAAGCAGAAAAATCTAGTTAAGTTACAATTAAAAATTTTAAATATGTGGTTTTAACTATGTAATTTTAACTAACTTAACTTATCGGATCAATAATAATGAATCAATGGATTTAGTGAATGACAGATTGCGTGTTCATATGGTGATTTGTCTTAAACCAGTATCTGACAGCTGTAAGTTTTTATATTTTTGAATTGAAAATTGTCACAGCATAAGTAATAGAAAATGTTCTTATCTTTTAAGTTCCCTGAAGATGTTGCAAATTTTGTCGAAATATTGGACTTGCTATAAAGGATAAAACGTAGCATTATTTCATAAGCCTTTCCTTGCCACACAATTCTTAGAGGCCAGAAGAATATATATATATATATATATATATATATATATATATATATATATATATATATATATATATATATATATATATATATATATATATATATATATATATAAACTAGAACATGTGAAATATTCAACTGATTTCCAATTTTTCTTGTACTCACATGAGGATTCAAATCATAAAATGATTTTTAGCAGTAAATGTACCAGTTTCCCTCAACTTGACCTCGGAAAAGAAAACACCTTGTGAATTTCAGTTGAAATCTAGGACGTGTAATGATGGACGCTGTGAAAAATAGCTTGCATTCCAAAATTTGGCCGAATATCTCAAAAAAAACAGGAGTTTTGAAGAAAAAAACAAATGTTCCCCGAAATTTCAACACCCTGTAGCTCCGTAACGACGCTTTTGCGGACATATTTTTATATGAAACTGCACGTAGATTCATCCCCTCGATTTGTGACACTATTATGTAACACCCTGTATATATAAGTGCCAGAGGAGGATCATGAAAAATATCCAATATTTCATAGCATTTAACGTTATCCTTAAATATAATAATTCCAGGATATTTTGATTATAATCATTGCCTAATAGTGATATTAATTAGCGAGTGCTGGATTTATATTTTTTATTAAATCGGTTTGATTGAATGAAGGAATATGGGCCACTCGTCTTGGTTAAACCTTTTATATATATATATATATATATATATATATATATATATATATATATATATATATATATATATATGGGGTTTTACCCGACGAGTTGCCCATATATCTGTTCATGCAATCAAACTGATTTATATATATATATATATATATATATATATATATATATATATATATATATATATATATATATATATATATATATATATATATATATATATATATATATATATATATATATATATATATATATAGTGGCTTTAAACTCGACGAAGAGTAAGATGACATGCTGGAGATTTATGAATAACTCTCTCTTTCATCCCCAAGCGTACTGAAATGATTAAACGTGAGATGTTGAGGCTTGGCAGAAATGGATTGATCTCTTTACGTATTCAAGTGATGAGAAGTGAAGTTCAAAATTTCAGAGAGACTATTTTTGTTCACTCGATATCTTAATTTGAAATTATGTTTATTATATTTCGTAATTGGATCTGTTCTCTTAGTAAACTCCCTTGCATAGTTGCTTAGCGAACATGGTTGACTTGTGCTGCTAACTCAGTATCATTACTCAAAGATAACAAGTTGGACATGGACATTTTCTGAAAATTAAATTGTTATTTTAAGCACAAAGTTCAACAAGTACCAACATACAATATTACCCATCTTCTATATTTCACAACATTCTGATTTCAAAATATTCAATTTGAATTACTTGTAACTGATTCATTATTTGAATAAATATGAATAATATGCAACTTCCACTTCTATGACAATTTGGCTCTAAGAATACCAAAATGTTATTTGACATAGAGTTGATCAAAGGGTTGGCAAACAGTTGACAAACACTTACCAAAAATTAACAATTCGTCAAGTTTTATACAACTCAAATACTGAGTTGATATCAGTTTGACACATTGCTAGCTGATTTAATGTTAATTTCTTAAGACCCAAATACGAATTCAGCATTCGGTTGACAAATTATGAAACTTAACAAATTGTTCAATAGGTTGAAGCAACCAGGACCAGAATTGTTAAATATCCCCTTATTTTTATTATGGCATAGGGATATCAGCAGATTCGTTGCATAGAAGCCATTTAATCATAGAAAATGCGTGTAATATGTTCACATTAACGTTTTCATTTGCAACATAAAGAGGTGTTCGAAGTATACCTTAGGTAGTTTTGCTTCAAGTTAATTCTGTTTTTGAAGAGTATATATTCAAGATCGCAAAAACTATGGATGTTTCTACAAAGAATTTCTGAAATTGAAACTTAGTTGCAGCATACTAAGTCAATAACTATATTAACTGTTAATATCTCTCTATCAACCATTAAACGAAACTTGTTTCATTCTATAGATTTCCATGAACAATCTATTCATCCCTTCATTAACGAACAGTTGATTATTACCTTCATTAAAAGAGTCCATATTGTCACTTTTTCAACTATTTCAAATCACTTGACAGGTTTATACACGACTGTCTAACTCACTAATGAACCTAATGAGTTCAGCAATAATTCGAATGCAGCCAGTCGCGGATGGAAATGCGTGTTACTACTCTACGATTTCAATTTGGGGATTGTTAATTAGCCCTTTCTGTTCGACGAATAGTCAGTGGAATGGAACTAGCCAGAAGCAGATTTTTTACCATGAAATACTCGACGGTATTAGTTTCGAAATGCAATGCAACGAACAAATCGCATTTGAGATATAGTACAGATTTTATTACTAGCTAGCTAGACTGACGAACATTTTTCGATCCAATAGGTCACCGATTGAGCACCGTGAACTTCGACATTATGATCAACGCCTCCGAAGGACCAGGTATTATACTTTATTCTGAATACTCTTCCAAGTACTTCAAATGAATTCAGCATTCTTCAAACCAATTAATTCGCCAAAAACTGTAGCTAAAATTACACTGCAATTGAAAAGGAAAAGAAACTAGAACTTATGATTGAAGAAATTGCACGCAAACGAATTGATAATAAAAGTTTGACTCAACGAAAACACTAAGGAACGTTGTTCTTGCTGGTATCAAATTTCGCATACTTCAATTCTTAGCAGCAATGGATTTGTCGATAGGCTGTATAGGCCGCGACACATGGGCGGCAGCGGTCTAGAGGCGGCAGATTTCTAAGGATTTTCGCATGCTTGCTGAAGCCATCAAATTCTTGTTCCATTGAAAACGTAACAATACTCAAACAAATCATTTGTGGATAGAGAGTTTTTTAACGCTAAATTTCAATAATAGAGAATACTATTATGTTGGTTCTGTTGGACAATGATAGATCTCATGTTCATAAACAGATAAAAATGAGAGACGGAAGGAAACGACTCAGCCGTGTCGAGTAAATAAAAAAAACCAAATCAAAATAGAATAAACTACAAGGTGCTCTTGAGGAGACCACGAAGTTGGAAAGTGTAAAGTAAAAGCTTATATCCGGAGTTAAAATAATCTCCCATTCGGATCTCCTGGGAGGACTGCCTCGAGGGGTTCATGATGCGGTTAAGTAGAGCACTCCTCCGGCGAATTCACTAATTTATTCACGTTCTACAAAAGTAAGCAAACTCTTGATAGAGTTCTATAATATCAGGGACTGGTGTACAACAACGTGAATGTCGATGCAGTTCACCAGCATGTGCTAACCCTAATCGAAACCCAAATAAATCAAACAACCGACACAACGTATTAACGTTTTAATGGGTATGAGTTACATACGAGATTTAGGCTTGAAGGGGGCCTCTGTGTTTTCGCCAGATCGGATGTTACATGCCAGAGAGAAGACACGATGGAGAACGACGCTTTCGACCTTGCGTGGTTTAAAAAATCTGTTTTCAGGATAAAACACTGTTATCATGCTGTCAATATCGCTCGCCAAATGATATTCACTTCCCTAGACTGTTTCAGTATCTAGTTGATAAGGTTTATTGGATTTAGAAACATCATCCGGCAGCTAAGATCGTTGTTCTGGGTGACTTCATCGTACACAACACCAACTGGCACCGCCACTCCAATAGAACAGATGAAGCGGAAAGACAGACTTAAACTTTCGCAATCAGCTATAATCTAACGCAGCTAGTGGACGAACCGACAAGAGTACCTGATCACCCTTACCTTGGATCTTTCCTTTATTTCTTATCCAGATTCTTTTGGTGTGAAAGTCTCAGCACCGCTAGGCAACTCAGACCACAACCTTATATCTGCTACTAGTACCATTGTGCTGCCGCTAAAACAAGAACCCAAACCACCCAGATGCATTTGGCACTATAATCGTACTATTTGGGATGAACTTCGTAAAATTTTTCGTGCTTCCCATTCAGTCATTTTTGCCTATCAAATCCTGACATCAGTATGTGCACTGCATCTATTACAGAGATCATTCGTGCAAGAATGCATCTCATTCCTTGAAAAGAACATCAGCACAAAAGCCATGGTTCAACAAAGACTGCGAGAGAGCCTTTGCAGCCAAGAGCAGAGCTTACAAGTCATGGAAGATGAATCCAACAGAGGAACCAAGAACAACCCCTGTACGAATACGGAAAGTATGCAACCTGACAACTGCAAGCGTAAAGGCCAATTTCAACGAAAGAGTAACTAATAAACTCTTTGAAAAGGCAAGCGGGACTAGACATTCCAGGTCTATGGCAAAGACTATCAGAGCCAATTTCTGCAAATCTGCGTTTCCGCCTCTCGTTAGAGAAGACAGAAATATAACATCATCTCCGAAAGAGAAAGCCGATCTCTTTGCTCTCTTGTTCTCAAAGAATTCTGTGCTGGATTCATCTAACGCAATAACACCGAAAATTCTATCGACAAATTCTTCTATGGCAGAAATCAAGTTTAGAGTCCACACTGTGAGACGAGCTCTCGAGCAACTGAACTGCAACAAGGCTGTTAGTCTGGAAGAAATACCGCCAATCGTCCTGAGAAAGTGTGCTCCCGGACTAGCACCTTTTCTAAACCGTCTGTTCCAGATTTCTTATGGAAGCCAGACTTTTCCGAGCAGCTGTGAAATAGCGAGAATTCAACCGATCCCAAAGAAAGGAAAGAAGTCCTTACTCCAAAACTACCACACCGTTGCACTTCTTCCTATTATGGCCAAAACGATGAAGAGAGTCAGAAATGATTAACTCATCATATACCATAAGTTGTGGGGAATTATTAACGACAGGAGATCTGCTCGCCTACGTCACTCATGTTTGTACGTCAACGATAGTAAAGAATGGGGAATCTAGAGCAATAGCCCTCGACATCTCTAAAGCCTTTGATAGAGTTTGGCATGCAGCCTTGTTGAATAAACTTGCAGCATATGGGCTTCCCGAAAAATTGTGGGATTAGATAAGTAGCTTTCTTTCAAAAAGATCAATACAAGTTTTGGTCGATGATCTAATTGTTTCCAGTTGCAAGCAGGAGTATCTCAGGGATCCATTCTTTCGCAGACGATTGTACCCTGGTTTCGTCTTTCAGTAGTTTGCTGCCGATTAAAGCTGCGGAATATCTACGCCAGAGATGTCGACAAATTGATAACTCAAACTCTGACTTAGAGACGATATCCAAGTAGGGTCAGTTAAACCTGCTGAGCTTCAACGCGAGCAAGATGCAAGCAACTACTTCTTCTAGAAGGGTTCTTACTGGAAAACCTCCTCTAATAATGCAAGGCCAACAAATTGCATCCAAAGATTCAATGCACCTTCTCGTAATAACGGTCAACTCTAAGTTTTGCTGGCATGAACATGTATCACCAATAGCTTAGTCGGCATCAGCTGAACTCAGTTTTCTTTTCAAAGCCAAGCGATACTTCACGTCATCTCAGCTGTTACTCTTATATGAGACGCGGATGCGATCTACTCTAGAATAGTGTTCCCATGTATGGGGATCTGCACCCAAACATTCGTTGCGGATATTGGATAGTGTGCAAAGACGTGCTGTGTGCCTCATCGACCACCCGGAGATCACCCTCGATCTCCAACCGCTGGCTCCCAGAAGACAAGTTGCTGACCTTACTCTGTTTTACAGATACTTCCACAGAAGATGCTCCAGGGAGTTGAAAAACCTTGTTCCGAAAAAATTCATGTTTTGTCGCAACACTAGGCTGGCAAGGAGTTCTCATCTTATGGCGGTACATTTAACGACCCACGAACCTCTGTCTATAAGAATTCCTTCTTTCACAGGGCCGGTGAGTTGTGGATCTTGCTTCCGTCCAACATCTTCACAACATCCTTTAATTTAGTCTCTTAAAAAAGCGAGTAAACAGACACCTCAATTCTTCCTAGGCGCCCACTCATGTGGTGAAACAGATTCGTCTCTCCCTGGGAAGCGCGGATAAAAAAAAATTAAGTACTGTATACAAAAGAGTTTGGGAACTACTAGTGGGGGAGATCAATCTGGACAAGGTACAGCTGCCCCAGTACCTTCGTACTCCGATTGAGCTAAAGAGTATTCATCAGCTCAAACAATAAAATATATCTTTTTTAAGGGGTTAGGCCCCTCCAGAATTTTCGAACAATCTTTTTGTTTTCTGTTCCCCAAGAAGATGTGTCAAAAAATTAGAGTCCGGATACTTTTTTGTCCACATAATAAGCTCAATATCAGGGTAATGTTAAGACTAAAACGGTACCTACGGGAACAAAATTTGGGACGAGACTAAAACAACCTCTTGAGACTCTTTCAGGGTAAACACTGCTTAGATCATCATTGATCGGCAGAAAGTTGGCATGGCGTATACGTAAACTTCAAAGAAAATTTTGACTAGAATGTGTAACTTTCTATTGATAGAAATTATGGAAAAGCTCAGTCTTTCGTGTAGCATTATTGTAATTATTCAAAGGACGATCTAGTTCAGAAATTTATACATTTTCGCAGTCGAGCTTCCTCTAACAAGACTGTAGATGAACCTGAATCAACATCTTGACTCTGTCTTTCTACATTTTCGAAAAATCAATCTCTGAGCAGTATTTACCCAAACTTATGAACAGAATTCCCAAAAAATTTCGAGGTTAAATAAGTAGCTTTCTCTTCAGTAGAGGAATTCAAGCGATAGTTGATGGTCTAACGAGTGAATCTTTTTCTTTTACAGATTAATGCTTCCCTCATTTTGACTGAAAACACAATAATTGTTTTTGCTGACGACTGTATCCTGGTTTCCTCTTTTTCTAATCAGCGTCCTATATCTGGTGACGAAACAAGCCAACAAAGATACCAACAGAGCATGTTCCTAAATTCAGACTTAAACAAGATATCAGAGTGGGGTCGATTTAAATTATTTAATTTAAACGCGAACAAGACGCAATTAACAACCTTTCCCATAGAAATCACTATTGGAGAACGTCCCTTAATCATGCAAAAATATCGAATTTCCTCAGAAACGAAATGTATGTATCAGAAATGTATCAACTCAGCATCTCAGTCAATACCGAAGTTTCCTGGATTGACATGACCTGTTAACCTTTGCCAAATTTGCTTTTTCTAAGCTCAGTTTACTTTTCAGGGATAAACAATACTTTGAGCCATCACAGTTGATACAATTCCCATGAGTGGGGTTCTGCAACATAATACTCAATACCTCTATTAAATAGTGTCCAGAAGAGAACAGTGCCAGATCAGTGCTGAGATAATGCGTGGTCTCAAGTCACTTGGTCAAAGTGACTTACGCCTTCTCACAAGAATTGAGAATAAAAAAAGGGCTTGCTTCCCTAAGATACTTCCGTAAAACTTCAAATAACATAGCAACTCTGCCTCTCGTACTTTTATTTTAATAACTGAGGCAATTAACATGAACCTGTCCTAGTGTATGTACCACAGGATGCGCGAGTGGTTTATTTGACACGTTCATGCAAGTTAAATCCTCGCCTCGTAAGTTTATACACTCTCAAATAGGTGAGCAGGATCTACTCCACCGAAAATTATCATTACATTCAGATATTTATAATACACGATTTTGTGTTTCTTGCACTTGGGAAATCCTGGAAAAACTACTAGTATAGATAAAGTACTTTTATGAAGACTTTTTACTCAACATCTTGCCTTCTTTATGGATCGTTACATGAAAATGTTTGAGAAACGAGATCTAGAAGATGGTCGAAATATTCAAGGTGTCTTATTCGAGATAATAAATTATTTTAGCGAAAAGCATTTCTTGCAATTGATTTTCCAATACATCGGTTTGAAGCGACTTCGAAGAACTGAGGTATCACTTGACCCCTTTATCATATTCAATTTATAAACGTACCTTTATAGGATGCTCGTTAAAGCTTCAAATATTCGTCAAATGTTTCCACAGATAATAATTCAATGTGTTTCGGCAAATTACTGCGGAATAATAAATATACAAGCTGGAACACCTTGTATGGTTAACTTGCCTCACCTCAATTTCTTCAAAAGAATTTGATATTATAGCATTCTCTTCGCAAAGAAAATCGAATGAGAAGTGTCGCTTCTATCTGTTTGAAACTTTAATCCCATCGGGTTTCGACAATCTGCGTCAATGTAGTGGATGTTAGTTCTCCCGAAGCAATATCGCTGTAAATATTCTTCAACCCGTTGTTTCTTGACACTTTAATCACGCCAGAGCTTCGCTCATTCTGTTCGTTAATGACTGTTTCCATGCACTTCTATGTCAACCAATAGTTTATCAACAGGTTGCCGTTCAACTTCTCACAAACTTGGAAGTTTATTTTCGTTAAAAGAAATAACGGAATAACATGGAGGCATTCAGACCTTTCTGAAGTTTTAAGAGACAAAACTTTCGCAAACCTGAGAGCAATCAATTGTTCAGTAACTTTCAGATCATTAGAATCGAAATTTTCCTAATTTTAGAATAGAACGAAAAAATTGAAAGAATTTGAGCCATTTTGCAGGTTCGCAACAATACTATTTTAAATACGGTTCTAATAAAATGAAATAAAAAAAGTTACTCGTATTTGAAAAACACATTTTTTAGACCACGCAGTTTTATTGTTTTCGCAAATGATTTTTGAGTACCCTGTATATTAAATAGCACCAGAAAGTACGTTGACTCGTAAAACTAAAAACAAGCTGAAAGCTTAGTCAAATCTGACTCAATTTTTTTGGTAGAAAAAAAAGTGGTTAAATTAAATTTAATGTGTATGGAATTCTCACTTATTGTCAAGAGTAATACAATGCTAAATTCAAAATGAGTGATTAGACTTATGTATAACTGCATTCACAACAGAACGTAAATTGAAGTCGCAAATAGGCTGGTTTTTCTATTACAATTTTAGAAACTGATATGTATATTTGAGAAACAGAAAGACTCTATATTCCAGAAAATATCCAGAAGAATTTCAAGTAGCTCTTACTAACAAAGCTCAAACTCAAGTCATATCTCTAATTAAAGAGTGTACGAATTTATTGCAAAAAGATGGGTTGAAATTGACTGTTATGAATCCGAAAGATCCAATTTTATATTCGTTACCCAAATATCACATGGTAGATTGTCCTATGAGACCTATTGTTTCAAATGTAAGTGCTCCAGTAACTGAATTATGTAAATATTTGAAGAAAAGAAAAGAATACAATCCAATTTACTCAATACAAAACTCTATAGAATTAACCAATCACTTGAGATCTCGGAAAATTCCGATTAATGCTAAATTAGTATCCTTTAATATAATTAATTTATATCCGTCTACACCCTGGCGTGCTGTCAATGCCACAATTGATCAACAATTTCAATCCAATAGTACATCAAACCCCACTCATATAGAAAAAACAATGTCAGCTGTAAACCTATGTCTCCAAAAAAGTTATTTCAGGTTTAATAATAAAATATATCAACAATTAGGTGGTTTACCTATGGGCTCTCCATTATCTCCGTTATTAAGTGAAATATTTTTGACAAATTTAGAATAATTTGATTGAGGAGGTCGTTACTTGATGAAAAGCGATATACATATCTACAAATATTCTCTACAAAGAAATGTATGAAGTAGTTAAAAAAAATAAGCCAACTACCATACTAATAGACTTATTGAGGGAGAATAGTTCATATATCATCTTCTTTAGTTGCGGCCCCGTTATGAGCCTTACAATATTCACATATTATTATCATTTTCCCAATTGTTAAAGATTTGTCGGCACAATAATCAATGCCTGGATCATAGTGGAATACAGCTCGTTCAAGAATCACAGGAGCACTGCGTCTGCGGATTCGCTCAATTTCATTATGTCTTGCTTGTGTTTGATGTGCACGAACTCGTTGCATTCTAAGCCTATCTACTTAATTGTTACTCACTGAATAACGGATTCTGACAAAGCAATACGACAATTTTCTTGATCTGTCTCTCTCTGGTCATCAGTGCGGTTAGTACGTGAGGTAGCTCTTCGCATATTTGATGGACTGCGAGGACCTCAGTCAGGTCTTCTTCTCCTCGGCATCGTAAATTGTAATTAATCAAAGTAAGAAACTTTCACACTAACTTATCAGTAAAGTGCCACTATCACAGCAAATCAACAAAAGAAGAGCGCAATCCTAGGAATGTCACTATCACAAAGGATCACAGAAGTAAATAAAGTTATCGCGCACGTAGCGGTAATCTTCACTCACAAAAATAGAAGGATGCACTCATAGATATCGTAATACTTATTTCTGTGTTCTACAGTGCTACAGGATGGATTGACAATCTGATGTCAAATATAATGGTTGCGCTCAGAAATTTAGTTTGTTACAAAACTTAAGATTAATCAATTTTAACAACTGAAAGTTTCGCGAAGTGGACGAAATTGAAAATCAGTACTACTAATGATCTATAACATTTTGTGACTATGCAATTTTGTTACGTTAGCGATTCACTTTTGTTTAGTTTCGGAACGCGACATTAGATCATCCAACGCGTACGCGAAGAATTATTTGATAGATATGATTGAATTTAGACTTTGTGCAACAGTAATAAATTGTAAATTGACTTTTTACCGTTAGGAATACACCTACATTGCTTAGACAACAGTGAGTAATCATAATTAAATATGAACTTTATTTAATAGCAATAAAGTTCAAACTGACTGTATATTTTATTTGGCAAACGTTTGGGAAATGAAAAAGAGCTTTTTCCATGATTTTCTTGCCTTTTGAACCTTGCCTAGATCTTCACGAACATTTCACGACCTAGATAAGATAAATCCGTTCAGCCGTACTCGAGTTTTAGCGAGACTAACGAACAGCAATTGATTTATATATATGAGAATATATCAATCTACCAGAATATATACATACTATAGCATCATCAGACAATGATATCAATGTACCAACGAGTAGTGTCAGAGGCTTTTTCCCCGGAAAAATCCAGTGTACGGACCTTAGTCAAGTAACACTGAATGTTACTCATTAATAGTTTCCTTTGTTTGAAGTGGTGAACGATCGAATAGAATACTGCTCTGAATATAAATATGACAAAATTGTCAGTTAATTATATTACATATATATAAACAAATAAATAAAATATGAAATGAGATTCTGAGCAGTATAAACTAAAGAGAAAACCTATGACTCTACCTCATTATTTTTTTCGGAAAGAAACCTACGAAGAATATTACAAGATTTGATGACTGTTTTTTTGTAACTGTTCAAACAAATTTTTCTTCAGACCCAAAATCTCAATACTTTTTGAAGATTTCTAGGAATAACACCTGTTGTGGAAATGATAATCGGTAGAATAAATATTTTCTTCATTTTCCACATTTTTTAATCTCGTCGCCAAGCATCATATATTTAGAAATTTTTCCACTGTATTTATTTTGTATATTATGTGTGTCGGGTATAGCAATAACAATTATATATATTATTTGATTCTGTTTATCAATAAGAATGATATCTGGTCTATTGTGTCTTACAGCTCTGTTGCAAAGAATTGTTTTATCAAAATAAAGTTTATATTTGTCATTTTCACAAATAATCTCAGTTTCATATTTTTGAATTTTTTTCTTTTGGGAATTAGGTCATGTTTAATTCCTAGATTAAAATGAATAATGTTAGCGACGGCATTATGTCTTTCTTAATAATCTGTTGAAGCAAGGACTGAGCAAGATGATAATATATGAAAAACTGTTTCTGAAGAACAGAAACATCTACGGCAAGAATCATCTATATTTTGTTTGATGATGTGTTTTCTATAATTCCTCGTGAAAACAACCTGATCCTGGATCGCAATTGCCAAACCTTCTGTTTCAGCAAACAATTCTCCAGATACTAACCATTCATTCGATGCGATTTCATCAATATAATCATTTTTCAATTCTTTAGGGTGCTTTCCGTGTAATTCCTTCTGCATCCAACTTTCTCTTTTAGAATTATCATCAAATATATCAAAATCTACCTTTTGCATTGTCAAGTTCAGAGGTGTAAGATTATAATCTGAAGCAACAACAATATCATGTAATTTCGACGTTCTCTGTTAATCATGAAAATGGGAACGTAGATGAGAAATCTGTTTACTATGAAGATAATTCAAATCAGTTAATCCACGACCTCCAAGATGTCTAGGTAGTGTAACTCACTGAACAGCTGACTTTAGGTGGTGCTTATGATATTTACAGAGCATTTTCCTCGATTGACATTGTAATTCATTTAGATCAGTTTTAGACCATTTAATAATTCCAAAAGAAGATGTAAGAATAGGAACTGCATAGGAGTTGATAGCTCTGAAACGGTTTTTACTAGTTAAATGACTCTTGATGATAATTCTAAGTCTTTTGTAATATAAACTTCTAATATTTTCTTTAGTGCTGCTATTATTAATTGTCTTCTCTTGACAAAATCCAAGATATTTATATGTATCTCCTTGCATTGGCTCGATTTCGATATTGGAAATCTTTAGATAATCAGAGGTGATCTTTCCTTTTTCAATAGAAGGATTTTTACATCTTGGAAGCCCAAATTTCATATGAATATCATTGGAATAGTTGAAAGTAATCTCAAGTAGACTTTTCAAATGAGATCTGGTTCCGGCATATAATTTAATATCATTTAAATAAATTAAGTGACTTAATTTGAATTCAGTTGATAGACTTTTTATTTTGAAGCTGAAACTAGTAGCGTTTAATTCATGAGATAATGGATTAAGTCAGAGACAAAACCAAAGAGCACTTAAAGAATCACCTTGAAAAATGCCTCTTTTGATTGGAGTTATTTCGGATTTTAACGATTGTTTTGAAATATTTAAATGAAAATTGGTTCTCCAATTTTTCATTACAAACTCAAGAAAAAACGAAGTGTCTTATCAATTTTATAAATTTCCAAAATTTCTTGAAGTCATGAATGGGGAGAACTATCAAAAGCCTTTTGGTAATCAATGAAGGCTGTATGAATATTTCTCTTCTCAGTTTGAGCTTGATTCAAAGCAACAGAATCAATTACAAGTTGCTCTTTAGTACCAAGGTGTTTTTTCTACATCCTTTTGTTGTTCGGAAAGAATATTATAATTCTCCAAATGTGCATAAATTTTTGGGTAATACATGCAGTTAGAATTTTATATATTGTTGGAAGGCAAGTAATTGGTCTATATTGAGACGGATTAATAGTATTATCACTTTTCGGTTTTAAATAAGTAATACCTTGTTGTGTGAAAAATAAAGGAGTAGCTGAGGGTTCTTTATTATAAATGAAAAATATTCATATATTAAATTTATATATATATATATATATATATATATATATATATATATATATATATATATGAATAAAACTGTGAAACCAAGTGAGAAATTAATAATTAAAATTTTATGTATTAGATATTCCATTGGTAGTTTATTTTAGATAGGTCAAATATTAACAAATCATGCTTAACAAAGGATGCCCTTCAATAAAAATTGAGAGTACACCATGCTATCTGAAATACGACAGTTACAATCGATATCTGGTAATTGCTAATTGTAGGTTATAATCCATTCACTTCAATTCCAATTATGAAAAAGAACAAACTCGTTTCCCATTTTCTTATGAGCCCTTTTAGTATATAAACATTAATCATAATAGAACTTCCAGAGCCAGACATGGTATAAAATAATCAGAATATGTAATAGTCGAGGTAATATATGATTATCGGATGAGCAACGTCTAGCAAGTTATACAAGCCTGGTTGTAAACTCGGTAGACAGAAAAGCAAACATACCACGAGAGTAGGTGGAAAATCCTATTTATCTCCTGTGCTCAGTTCTGGAACCGACATCTGAGCAATTTATATCAATTTATTCGGAAACTTCAGTTTCTCTCAGGCGAATATCATGTAGGCCATTCTTGTAATCAGTATATGTTAAGGATAAAAGAGAGTATGAAGTATGGGAAGTTGCGAAAGTGGAAAGGAAATTATGTCCCAAGAATATTTTTTTAAAAAACCCCGTCGAAATGTAGACAACAACAGGAAGATTTTAGTGATGAAATTTCTGGTAACACATTTGTCTTTGTCATGAAGTTCAAGGGAAACAAGATTCTCTTTTCTTCCAATTCAATTAAATTACACAGACCTGCAACAAAATGCTGCCTGGATGTTTTCAGCTGATTTCTACGTATTTAGGTGTTCAAAAAATCTAAGAAAATATTTATTTATTTTGTATGGAAATGCATGTCTTGACTTGAAAATCAAGCTGCTTGACTCGACCTGACTTGCAATCAAGTTTTCAGAATTCAAGCCAAATCAACCACAAAAGCTTGAAAATTTAAGCTTCTTAAATCGCATTAAAATATTCAACTTCCTGTCATATTCAATAAAAGCGAGAATGAAGGTTTAAATAATATTGAATCAGGAAACTTTTGAATGGAACTCAACGGAAAAATCTGAGAATAATTCATAAACTTTGAAGGAAACACAAATATAAAACATGATTCAGTATAAAGTTGAAATGTCCATTTTCAAATAAAACAAAGCAACGGTTTTTTTGTATCTACTTCTTGCGCTGCGATACGGATTGACTCGATCGAACGTGCCAAGTTTTGAAATCCCAGTGTGTCGAAAGGAATTGAAAGATATTATTGTGTAAACACATTGAAAACATTGATGCAGGAACAATAATCAATCTTTCGTTTAGCTTAATATCCCTGACTGAAGAAGTTGCTTTTTTGATACACCCTTTGAATTATTGTCAACCAGAGTCCAGTCGGACGTCATGAATAGGAGCAATAGAAGATTGTGAGCAAAAGATGTTGTGAATAAGTATACAATACTGACGAGGTCAAATGTAGTTCGGTAGTTCGAGCAAAAGCACGGCCCTCTCTTCACAAGGTCGGAGCTGCTCATGTGGCAACAGCGCGTGACGTCACACTAACAGGGTTACTTGACATTGAACTATATGGCGCGAGTATTTCAAATTGAATTCGAATGCATTTAAATGATACTATAATATGAAAACACTTGAAAACATGCACTTACAATGACAGAGAAATGTGTAAGAGAAATATTGATGATCTTAGTAGAAATAGGTAACTGAAAACAACGATAGGTAAATGATTCAACGTACAGTAAGAAGTTTCCGTGTTTTTGAAGCACTCAGTTGAGTAATGGAGTTATTTTTACCTAAGTATAATTATTTAGCAAGATGTTGGACATAGTTTACAATAACTTGTTGATAACATCCTTAAATTGTAAGCCACAAACACAGTTATCATAATATATTATGGAGGATAGTCTGGTGTTGAAGAGAGTGAAATCAAAACGTCTAATTGTTAATTGAATGAGGAGTTCACGTTTATTTTCGCATTTGAGAAAATCCATTTCAAATTTTTTCGATATGAAATGATTCATCACATAATATATATGCCTATCAAGAAAAAGCACAGTATCAGATGGAATAGAAAGCCCTCCCCTATTAAAATCATTCAAATACCTGAAATAATCAGAATCATCCTCAATTTGTAACTGCGTTTGTGTTATAAAATTCGTGCACAATTCACAGAAGGCAAGTTTATTTTTATTTTAAAAGACGAATATCCAAATATGTATATTAAAGAAGGTTCACTCGAAATTCTGCTATCATAAATAATAATTTCATCTGATGCATTAAACATTTCAACAAATTCATGATCATCTATTTCTATATCATCACAATTTTTTTTGTGGACTTACACAACTGTCCCGCTTCTGCCAAATTCTCTACAAAAAAAGTAATTGGCCCATACCTGGCCGAATGCAGTCCTGAAATACTTTTTACTCTCAGTTTCTTGTCAGATTCTAAGATTTGGGTTAACGAAACATGATAATTTCCCCCTGACAGTTGCCTATAGCGACTAAATCTTCCCTCCAAATTATCAGTTTGTAATTTTCCTGGCAAAATATAGGACAAAGAGTATTTTATGGTATCTATTGTTACCATAGTGTTTTGATATAAAGCATTGAATGTGTCAAGTGTTAAAAAACCATGTTGAAATTTCAATGATTTCCATTGGCAGAGCCAATCTGCAAATTCTTTCAAAATTTCAAATCTTTCATCGCTTTCTTCTGTGCTTCCAAGCGTATTTCTGTGTATAACATCTTTAAACGAACTCTTAACATTCATTATGGACCACCAATTGATGATAATACTTACAAACGTTTATGTACCTGATTCTTCACCCAAATAATGTTTTATTGCTACAAGAATCGAATTCTCAAATATATTAACTACCAGGGATCATTTCTGACCTATAAGCCAATTAATAAAAACAGATTTGTAATTTAATTTAGAAGCTCTTTTCAATAACATATCAGATTCTTTTTTATATAAGTTTCTCAAATCACTTTATTTTGTAACAACTGATACATCAGATTTTTCATCTTGATAATACTCTGGAAAAACAAAACTCTTTTCGTTATCTTTTTGAATTATCCAGTTTTTTCTGATGTTCTTAAAAATATGAACAGTATCACAAAATGAAAAAGTTTTAGGTTGATCTGAAAACGGGTACATAAACTTGGAGGCAATTTCTTGCTCATATAAGGAGGAAAATTGGGAAATAATGTGGGAACTGCCCCAGGTACCAGTGCATACCTCGATTTAGAAATAACTCTTTCCTGATCTGTTTAATCCATATACTTCTCTTCTATTGAAATAAAATGAGGTTTAAAATGTTTTTCACAAACAACAGAGTTTTCACCAGGAGTCCAGATTTTTCTGGGAATGTTTTTTATCCAAGTATTCCTCAGCAAGTCATCCTTTGGTAAATTAAACACTGAAACTCTTTCGTTTTGCGATTTATAATTGCTTTTACAAGCTGGCACTACACAAGTATTCGGCATGTTTATAGCCTCGAAACGAAAACTAAACAGAACTAGGCAGACACCATATACAGATGAATAAGCACCTGATTATTCAAAACTTGAAGTGATGTTACACTCAAGTGAATAGAGTTCGCAATGAAAAAATTGTAGATTGTTTATACAATGCTTACAACTTCCGAAAACGAATAAAATACGAAATATCTTCAACGTACTCCAATCACCTGTAAACAATGGCCCGCATGATGCGCTGAAGGTTCATTTTCAACTACCTCATGGCTGTATGAAGATGTATCTTGGTGCGCACTCGGTAGGGACCATCAATAGCCCTGCTAGCATTGTTGCCACTTCTCAGCAGCTCTGGCGTTGTATAGAGAGGGCCGTGGCAAAAGCCAATTATTCACCTGCATGTCTATGCTTAAATAGTAAACCTGTAGACATTCTTCTGCTGAGTCCAGCTACTAGAAGCCTCCTTCTGACATTCTATTCACTAGGAGCAACATTCCTGACTTCTTTCAAATTGCAAACTCAAAGACATCGACAAACTTCAATCTCTTAAGGTAGGATTCTTCATTGAGTGGAACCTTGTTGGTTATCAATGCTGTTTCCTGTCCTGAATAGAAGAAAAGATGAGGGATTTTTTACATTTATTCTAGCTGATTCAAGTTGTCTCCCATCAATGCAACATATTTTGCTATTGTGATAGCATCCTCAGGCATTTCAACCAACCAATTGGACTCTACGCGACATTAATGAACTCTATCCTTTGCATTCACTGAAGGAAATGGTTAAAAATGAAACAGAATTGCCAAATTGACACTTCAATGTAAACGCTTTATTCTCCTTTCATCTAGATATTCCACAACGTTTGTAGCCTGTCGTTATCTTGCATAATAACCCGATCAACACCTATAAATATCCTGAATGGTACTGAATGATCTTCAAGAACTACCTGCCAAAGACCTATCGATGAAGGCCAACTGTGTTCTGAAGTAATACTCGCACAAACCATGAATGACTCAACGCCAAAAGGAAGCCTTTCATCAATACAAACTGAAGCGTATCGTTCTCTAGATCCTCTCTATACCCTCCGACGCCCATCCAAAACATTGAAGCATAAACGGGATTTGTCAGAAAACATAACCCTGATCTTCATTATTGTACACTAATTGTACTCGGGAAAAGCCAAGTAGTAAACCTGAATCTATACTTATGCTGCGTCCAACTGCTCGAATTCTCCTTCTGACTGTCCATTCACTAACTAATATTCCTCACATCTTTTAATTTGCAGGTACCAGAAAACTTTAGCCCCTCTGGGTGAAATTTTTCTTCATGTTTTGCATTCACTAATAAAAATGGTTTAAAACTTGAGAATAAATGCCAAATAGTGACTATTAACATAGCAAAATCATTCATATCAAAAAATATGATGAAAAAATGTCAAATGTCTAATTTATGAGAAGACAAATATCATAATACCAGAACGCAAGCCTCTTCTATGGTTGAAGATCCTGAAAGATTAGCTGATGAGAATAAATCGCTAAAAAACCTAATATTCCGAAATAATTTCAATTATTTGCTCATCAGTATATTTGCCTTCCCAATTAAGGAATTAGTTCAGTAAACTCATATGTATACAACGATGAAATCCTATATCACTTTCAAACAGACAATTTTGAATACTGAAAGCGAAGTTTCTTCAACAAATATCCTGAAATCTGTTTCATCAGGCTTTCTCATTCGTATCCATACACGATATACCCTTTCCATTTAATAATGAACAGTGCCAAATAAGGAAAGCTTTTCCATGGTTATCATCAAACGATGAAACGTTATCTCTGTCATTAAAGCAAATCCTTTATCGGTGCCAGGACTTTTTGAGGCTACAGACATATTGATTGATTATTCTCTGCATTTACATTGATCGACTAACCAAATGCATAATTTCTGTTTGTGAGCTAATTACATTCACTAAATAATGGATCACCAAATCCTAACACTGATTATTTCCTTTCAATATATATATATGATAATAAAACTATATTAATGTTTGTTTCTAACGAAACAAGAAAGAGTTATTCCTTCCTTGTAGCTGCAGAGTGAGGAGCATAATTATTATACGTGAATGAATCTGAATAACGTAGGAATTTCCAGTCATTAAACTTTCAAACGAAACCAGGTTAGTTCTGCAATCAAAGAATTGCATGATATTTAGGAGGACCTTCAGCAGCACGTAGATCCTGAAGCCACACGAGCTGATGTAGTTCTTCAAAATTATTTCGGAACCGTGTTCACTACGATTTCTAACCATATATCGTTCAAGGCCATTCTGACTAAGCTGTAGACAGAACGTGCTCTGTTCCTACCTGGCCCGAGGGTTCAATATTCAGGCATTTCTTAGACACACTCTTTTCCTTCATCGACTTCATAGAAGTCACATAGTCTCCGTAGGTTACCTGCAACACGTGTTGCTACAAGTCGATTCAATAGACAACACACGCCGTTCGCTATATTGCACTCAATTCTACATTTAGGTTTACCACAATGGGTGTTCTTGGGAACCGTCGAAGTTCCATGGATGCAGCCACTAGGCTCCAATAGAATACCCGCAATCGCTAGAGTCAACACATACTGGGTCGACGAAACGCTTCCAACTTCCATATGGATAATATCCAGCTAATTCAGCAACCGCAGCAACCTTGACGGATGTATCCGGTCGTTGGATCGACTCCTACATCAATCTAACCAACCCCCCCCTGAAGCGACACCACCATGATATCTGAACAAGCCGAATGCGAGTGTATGAGTGTAGTGTATCAAGAGTACCATGGCTCGAGTGAACCTACTCGCTGTCGCACCTCTTCAACATATGCTGAACCCATCATGTATCCTAGGCTAGTCAAATGTTTCTTTTTCAGCACTTTTTTCTCTTTCGAGCAATTTTAATCTCTTTATGATGGCAAGTGAAGAAATGAAGATTCAAAGGAGATGCGTTTCACTTGCCTCCCCTTTCAGGTTTTGTTATTGCACATATCTTGGATTTAAAAAGAGCCTTGCACCACGCTATCTCCTCATCAGTAGCTAGACCACTCTAGCCACATACATAAGAATAATGTTTTCTGTGGTTTTCCTTGTTATCATCGTGTTAATATCAAACAGTACGTAAGACACTAGGACGGCCACAGACGCACTGCACACAAGCTCGTATTAGATTTACCTAGAATTAGGATGTAATAAAAACATAAAATTCATTTTCATTTTATTTGATTTTCAGTGGGATGATACACACGTATGCACATGTCTTAAATTATAATACAACATGGCTCTATTACCCTTTTACCCGGTATGGCAATATGAATTCACATTACCACGATCTTCAGAGGAGGGCCGTGTTACCGTGTTACCATGCTTTATAACCAGAGATCGTTCTAAGACGCTCGACCAAGCTGAGAACAGAAATGCTCTGTTTCTAACTGGGCCGAGAAATTTTAATATCTGGGCATTCGACTTAGACATCGTCTCCGTAAATCGTCTACAGCACACTTTGCCACAGACAACCCTCGCTATCCGCCATATTGTCAAACTGACATTGTCTCAAGTTAACCACGTGTTTCATTTCATTACGCAAATTGTCGACGTTTTCTTCGTATGTATGACCCCATGCTGGTAGTAGTTCTGCTACTCAGACTCATCTACGTCTATGACGATGGTGGACAAATATACGGCGATGTAGGCTCAGACCACTGATGATGAAAAGTATGGTGGATGCACAATTCCCCTGGGCGCATATAGGACTGAGGCGGTCTGGGTGTGCGTTCAGGTACAAGAATCATTGGCGGTAAACAACCATATCCATCCCCTTTGGCTTTTGGAATACTCAGGGATTAGAGGAAATGAGATTGCAGATATGCTGTCTAGAGCCTAATAGGACAAGCGCCCGCGATCGGTATCTCAGCCTGTATTGTTAGGGCAAAACTTGGGGACTGCCTAGCAGGACAACATGGGAACACCTATTTGAATATTTGAGGTTATCGCCAGTCCAAAGCAATGCTGGGTACATCACCTAGTAAAACCTGGACTAGGTTGGCCCTTTAAGGTAGTCAATCTAATGCACAGCTCCTGGCACAGATAATTATGAGACACGGCAATTTGCATTGAATTACCATCTCATTTAATCACCAGATGCCTGGCATGGATCTGCCTCAATTGTGACCGACTGAGCGCGGAATTGCTGAAAATGTCGAAGATTCCCCCTTACTTTATTAGAAACTTCTATGGAGAATAGATCAGGGGATGTATCTACAAGGAAAGGAGATACGAAGGGTCATAAGCCCAGTTATCTACATCTATAACGGCCCTCATTAACTCTTTTGTTCTGGTACTAGGAAGTTTCAATTATAAGTGTACAGTTACCCAATATAAAGTTTGAGGTCTGCCTATTGAGGCACACTTTGGCCTAAATTTCACCTACGAGCTCCATCATTCTTGTGATGACTAAAAGATCTGTGAGAGATAGCTTGATAAGCTCAGTCAGTTCCAGTTTATTAGATCCTAGTTCCTCAAGTCTGATTCTATCTCCTGTCTGGGCATTTGTACATGACGTATTTTATTGATTCTCCGCTTATAGTTCTAGATCAATCCTAACCCGTGATTTCTGAGCCAATAGTGCCCCGTTAATATGGAGTTCTCAGGTCGAGACTGGAGAGTTTACGGCAAGCCTTGGCTCTAGCAGTGGAAGGTCCATTGATGGCAAATCGAGAGTGTTTGAGATTTGAGAGACTCAGCGAGTACTCACATACTTTCAGGTCCAACCACCGGTTATTTTCTTTCCTTGCAGTACCTGTATAATTTCTGTTCAACATTTTCATGAAACCCAAACTGATGATTTAATGTTTCAATGTGGTTACTTTAATCAGTGATATAATAATTTATATATGTATTTAATTTCAATGATTTTCGTTGTTTTACACTGTTGAGTGGTTAGGTGGCATATACCAATTGTAATCTTTCTCTTTCTCGACAGTTTTGCGTGAATGAATCTAACCTATTTTATAGCTTCATATAAAGCAACTTGTAGTAACTATAATTGATAATTCAATTATTACGTAAATGTTTATTTTTATTTGAATTTCCCTTCTCAACTATCAACTATAAAGTATTCTTTGTCAGCTTTAGATGCGTCTGATTGAAATACCAACGTAGTTTATCGAAGCATTCCAAGACAAAGCCCTAATGAAATTTGGTGGACTGGAAAATGGGGTGGAAAAGTAAACGAAAGCGAACAGGGAAAAACCCGAATTAACGAGTGCGTGTAAAGCACCCGAATTAAGTCTTTCCCCGCCTCTCATCTCGATGAAACACCTTTACCAAACCGTATCAACTTTACGTATATACAGGGTGCTTCAACGAAAACTAAACAGAGGCTATATCTACCAAGATATTCATTTCTGATCAAAACGCAAACACAGGTCAATTTTTGTTTCAAAGGGGACATCTTTTGGGGTAAAATACTTGTCTGAAATATTGAACTCCTAAGCGAGGGTTGCAATCCTCGAAAATTTTGAATAGAGAAGATGGGTCGAGTGATTACTCAAAAGAAAAGTGGAATGTTTGTTTACATTACCTTGAACGAATTTCCATTTTCAATTGAAAACTGTACCATCCTCATCTCGAATTTCAACCCCTGGAGCAGGGGTGACAACCCTTGAAAATTTGGAGGAGGGTAGATGGGTCGAGTCATAACTCGAAAGAAAGGTATTATCTTTGTCTGCATCCCCGTGAACGAATTTTCATTTTTGATTGAAAACTGTAGAAGACACAGAGTGAGCCACTGAAAAATAGAGAAGACTATCGTCTCAAGACTATTGGAGCATTAGTGCGAGAAACTGCAATAGATTCGTTTAGATCAAAGATGACAGCCTTTGATCTGGAATGAATCTGTTCCATGTTTTTGCACTAATTTTTGGATAGCTCAGGGCGATAGATAATCCCCTCTTTTCTTCAGTAGCTCACTTTGTATCTTCTACAGTTTTCAATCAAAAATGGAAATTCGTTCACGGGGATGCATACAAAGATAATACCCTTCTTTCGAGGTATCACTCGACCCATCTACCCCTTTCCAAATTTTTAAGGGTGGTCACCTCTGCTCTAGGCGTTGGTGCTGACTGTCATTGATCATCATGGATCTGTTCCATTTCACTTCACTGAAACTTGAATAGTCTCAGGGAAATAGTCTTCCCTATCTTTCAGTTGCTCACCCTTTATCTTTCACAGTTTTCAATTAAAAATGGAAATTCGTTCAAGGCGATGTAGACACAGATACCACTTTTCTATTAAGTTATCATTCGATCATTCTTTCCTATTCAAAATTTCCAAGAATTTCAACCCCCGCTTAGGGGGTTGATATTTCAGGCAAGTTTTGTACCCCAAAGGATGTCCCTCTTGAAACAAAAATTGACCTGTTTTTGCGTTTTGATCAGAAATGAATATCTTGGTAGAAATAGCCTCTGTTTTGTTTTCGTTGAAGCACCGTGTATATATATATATCGTTGAAGTATCTATACTAATATTATAAAGAGGAAAGATTTGGTTGTTCGTTTGTTTGCATTGAATAGGCTCCAGAACTACTTCACCGATTTGAAAAATTCTTTCACTGTTGGGAAGCTTCATTATCTCCGGTGAACATTGGCAATATTAAACTCCCATAATGTAACCTAAGGTGTGAAAAAATTATGATTCTTACATCGCGTGCGCTGCGAAAACTATTGATTATAGAACAAAATAATGTACTACGACTTTGCAGAACTTATTTACAAAATATATTGCGACAACAAATGTCAAACTATTATAGTTATGTCACAATAAGTGTTTTTCCATTTTACAAAATATATATAAATGCCACTGCTATAAAAGCTCTTCTATTCATACTTTGGAATCGATCTTTATCAAAATGAATGACATCCTATTACCATTATACAACTTTTTGAATTATTGAATTTGGACATTCCATTCGAAAAATATCACAAGTTTGAAAATGTGAATTATGTGAAAATGTCGCATTGTTGCCGCTCACACCGCCCGGCTAGACGTCACCAGAATAACAATGATAAGCGATAAAGGCGTCACTGGGGTACGGGAGGGGAATCAAAATCGTTTATAGGGAAGCTCTGACTCAATCATTTGATTTCCAGGACCAGAATAAGTAGAATATATAAATAAGGCCTTTTTACACACATTGAAAATAAAATATTGAAAAGAAAAAAAAATACAAAAAAAATGAAAATAAAGAAAATAAAATTGAGTGAATATTTCATATTCGTATTTTCTGCTTTTTCTGTTTTTCAATGACTCCACGCAAAAACGAGAAAGTATCTATGGGAGAGTGTGTATGTGTGTATAAAAAATTAAAACTTTCAAAAGTTTTCTTTATTCTCCGTGCGAGGCCAGGGCGGGCTGCTAGTATTTGATATAGTGACAAAGAAAACAGATCTCTTAATTCTGAAAAAATTATGAGGAAATTCGAAGTTATGGGGTATCATTTATCAATCGAAAACTGAATCAGAAAATTTTCGAGAACGATAAACTTAAATAAAATTTTGCGTTATAAAAGCTGCCTTATTCTATTTCAACATCTTACCTAAAAATTTCCGACTTTTAATGTGAATTCCTCAACTATTCTCTTCGATACAAACCATTTCCTGACAGAAGCATATGTACAATTCTCTTCACATGCCCTTGATCTTGATATTCACCTCACCCAATAGATTTGGCATAAGATAGATAAAATATTGCAATTGACAGCCCGGCACTGCAACCCTGTGGTCCATTGAGGTGAACTCTGGCCTAAATTTCACCTACGAGCTCCATCCTTCTTGTGATGGCTATAAGATTCGTGGGAGATGGCTTGATAAACTCAATCAGTTCCAGCTGGTTAGATCCATGAGGTCTGCATGAAGAGTCTCCTCGATCAATCCTTACTCGTTTAGGTGATTTCTGAGCCAAAAGTGCCTCGATCAGAGTCAGAGTACTCAGGTCTAGACTCAGGTCTCAGGTCTAGACTGGCAATCGCAGTGGAAGGTCCACTGACGTCAAGTCGAGAGTGTTTGAGATCTGAAAGGCTTAGCCAGTGGCACGCACCTTAGGTCCAACCACAAATTATTCTCCATCCTTGCAGTCTCCAGTGGAATTCAAAACCTAGGCTCCGGTCCAGTAAATCCCTGTTCCTTGAGCAGCCAATGAGTCCGCCTTCTCATTTCCCTCAATGCCCGAGTGTTTGGATACCCACATCAGGTGCAGCCTGTTCCATTCTACCAGTGCTACTCAGTGATGATTTTTATTTACCTACTTGTTAATCCCTTCAAGCAAGAAGTTACCACAGTGGTCAATGGAGAATATTTCTGCTCAAAGAACAGTTGCAAGCCCGCCAAGACAAATCGACTGTTGTTTGGCAGCACCTTGACCATATACTCTACTTTACACTTTTACTCGAGGGGCCAATAAGTCTGCCTTCCCATTGCCGTCAAAGCAAAGGTGGAAAGGAAACCACATCAGACGGAGCGTTTATTTTTCCCAGCTAACCGAGTTTTGAACGATATTCCTGCAGAGTAGTGCAGCTTGGCTATACAAAATGTTTGTTGTTGACCTACACTCCATACCCCCTGCAAGCTGAAGGTTAGCACAATGGTCAATGGCATATTTTTGCTGAAGAAACAGTCTTAACCAGCCAGGACGGATCTATCTGTCTTCGTTGGTAGCACGTCGCCCATATATACCAGCTCCAACACCTTGGGCAGTTTTGGAGCCATCTATGAAACGACAGGGTTAGACGGTTCTTGGAGTTGGCCCTTTCTTATTTGCTAGAACTGATGTTCTGGAATGGAAGCTCTATGTTGTTTTGCGATATTTGTCAGACTTCATAATCAGCATCTCGTTGTTCCCAATATCAGATTGTATACGAAGCTGAACATAACTATCTCATCTCGAAAATGATGATGGAATACATAGGTTGCCATTCCAACTTCTCCTCTAATCACCAGTTGAAGAAGTGCAAGGCTCTGTCTCAGTTTGATGGCTGCATTAGGTGTAAAGCAAAATATTCCATTAATCATCATGCAGGCCGTTCTATGCAGTTCAGAAAGCTTGGGTTGGGATTGATTTTTATGGCTGCACTTCCACAAAACAATGCAGCCGTATGTGATATGTGATCATCACATATAGCCACTGAAGTTGCTTTTGGGCCAGCCCCTATTTCTTTTCTTTGGTCGAGGAATCTTGCATGTGATTTAATGACTGCATACCTGAAAGACCTCATAAATTGTTGAAATAAAACCTTTTTTGTCGTAATTTCAGTACTATCGGAAGTTTCTGAGTTATGCAGAACTAGAAATTTGTCAACGAGTTGAATTTCGTACAATGAAATACCCCGCTCTCTTTAGTATTTGTGATCGACAACCAATCCAATCAGAATTTTCATCGATTGACGTTAACGAATCATATCATTTGACTATCTTCTCTAATAATATTCAAATTTCCGCGTAAGCAAAATATCCATTTTAATGGCGCCAATCGCCAGAATGAACCATATGGTTAATTAATCCAATTAATGAAACGAATAAATGATTTCGAATTGATGATACGGCTCTGATGAAAAGAGATTGGGGTTCGCCTTCGTAATCACGCAAAACCGGGATAATCGAGTTATCGATTGGACCTTTTACATTCCGGTTGAAATCAACACCTGCTATCAAAATCGAAGTTTGGATAACGAAAGGGTCTAATGAGAAGGTATATCATCTATTCTACAGAACATCCGTTGACTATTCTCTACCTTCAAGAGAATAATTCACATTCCTTGATTGATAACGATAGAAATTCGAAAGGAATTTGATTCGGTTTAAACAAAATTGATGGAAAATTTCAATAAGAAAATCTTCTAGGATTCATAATGAAATAGAAATGTATCTAGAATTATTCGCTATGCATTCACAGAATAGTCCGTGCAAAATTTTCTATAAACGTGCAATTAGAAAGAGCCAAGATGGTTTTAATGACAGCGGTGTTAGAAGTCCGAAAAGGTGATTTCCAAATGAATCTCAGTGTGAAGCTGTCGCAAATAAATAAGTCCACTGACTTGAACGAAACGTGCAATGATAACTGATGGACAAATTACTTCTACAAAGAGAGTATGCGGATTCAAAATTCAAAACTGTCCCCTCCAACGCTAGCTTTCATAGAGAGGAGACGGAACACAAACAGGGAGTCTCAAGAAAACGAGGAGCTAAACAAGATTATAAAGAAGTCAATACGTAGAGATGGTAGAAACAGACAAACACAAACGGTGGAGCAAGCAATAGAAGACAACATGAATTTAAGAACACTCAGAAAGAATCTTTCAAAAGGAAAAGTTAGAATGCACAGGTTGAAGGACGCCAACAATAATGCTAAACATGAAAAAACAGAAATGATTAACATAATACAAGACTTCTACAAAGAGCTATATTCTGAAAAAGTTTCTGCCCCATCACGTTGGGACCGCGCATTGATAAAGTTCTTAATGTGTCGGAAGTTACAAGATGTGAAGTCAGAGCTGCAATCAACCAGATGAAGAGTAGAAAGAGCCTAGAAGAGGACCGAGTCACCGCTGAAATGCTCCAAAAGGGAGGGGACCAGCTGGAGACAGCTCTCTGCATGCTGTTCAACAAATGCCTTGAGAAGGGTAGAATTCCTGAGGAGTGGCAGAATGCCAAAGTGGTCATATTATACAAGAAGGGTAATTAAGTGTCTTCTACAAGTTATTGACAAAAATACTAACCAAGAGGTTAACGAAGAGAATAGATTTCCACTAGCCGAACGAGCAAGCGGGTTTCAGGATTAGTTTCAGCACAATTAAGCATATTAATTCACTGCGAACTTTGGTGGAGATTTGCAACGAATATAATATGCCACTCAGCTTGGCGTTTATGGACTATGAAAAAGCTTTTGAAAGTATCGAGGTCGGGGCAGTGCTGGAAAGTATGAACCAAGCGCGAATAGACTCAAGGTATACAAATTTAATTAGAGAGATATACAACAATGCCAGTCTGCAAGTTACTCTTAATGAAGACTGGAAGATGAAAAATTTCCTATAATGAGAGGGTGAGGCAGGGTGATACCATATCCCCAAAGCTATTTACACTTGCACTCAAGTACGCCATTAAAGAGCTAAACTGGAAGGAAAGAAGAATTAACATAGAGATACGAGGATTTAACATAGATGGATCTTACTTAAACCATTTGCATTCTGCTGACGATATTGTGTTGATTTACACAGACCCCAAAGTACTGGAAACCATGCCCCAAGAACTGAATGATGTATCCAAGAAAGTCGGCCTCAAGCTGAACCTAAGTAAAACAAAAGTCATGACCCGTTGGCCAAACATAATAGTGGTGGAAAATTCAGCCATTGAGAACGTAAGAGACTATGTCTATCTTGGTCAGCATCGATTTAAAACGATTTAAAAGCCGTATCATTATCAGAAAATATACATTCTGGAATACCGGATCTCGCGAACCTACTCCTAAACGCTAAAACAACTCAATTTGAATTTGTAGATGTCACTTCAGGAGCTGCAACTCACTTACTATACGCATCTAAAATAAGAAGGCCATATTTACCGTTGAATGGCCCCAAATGATCGATATTATTACCGTTTCCACTACGGTATCCCACCAAAGATCGCTCTAGGCCCCTCCGAATAAGCGTGTTACCGTGTTAACGACGCTTCCCTAATCACAGATCGCCTAGTAGGCCCTTCGACCAGGCTAGGCACAGAACATACTCTGGGCCCACCTGGACCGAGGGTTTAAATATCCATGCATTTCGGAGACTCCCTCTCTTTCTCTTCAACGACCTCTTCGAATTCACACTGACTCAGAAAACCGGCCGCAGCACGAGTTGCCACTTACCAAACCGCTGTTGTTTACCAACGAACCACGTGTTTTCATTTCATTTTAATACTACGTTTACAAAAAGTGTTTGTGTTAACCATCGGTGTTTCCATCGTGTGTGTGACCCCATCCTGGTAGCAATATAAATACGTTGCCAAACCGCATTTGGCCTATTTTCAATGTATTACTTCGCATTTTGACATTTCCTCGATATTCTTTTCGAAATCTGGCCACCAAATATATTTTCTTGTTAATGATCTTAGTGTAGAAGCCTAAATTTATAGATTACGTTCTCTAGGTATCCTCACCTCAGTTCAATTCTCCAGTTCGGCAACTCCAGTGGTACCACTTATCGAGAAAAATGGTGTCATCCGCCTGTGCGAAAAGCTCAAGGTTACAGTCAACCCCTGTATAGGAGGGGATTTAAATTTTGCAATACCCAAGTGTATAAATCATTTAACACCATATTGTGCAATTTGGAGGGTATTATTATTCTATGGTTCCAAAAAAAATAATCCTCTATATATAGGGTGCGCCAGAGAAAACTGATTATTCGCTCTTGCTTCATTGGAAAGCCAAAGGACTAGGTTTTTCAGAAATTGTATCGAAATTCAATCCCGGTGAAATCCAATATGGCAGACTCATTCGAAAATGAACAATATTTCAAGATCGCTGGAACGATGCTTCAATGGAAAACCAAAATTGTTTTCTAATTACGTTTAGTAACTCTATGTCCATTCACAGAGTTTACACGAAAATGTTGAAGTAGCTTGAGTTTGTGCTATGCACTAATAACAGCTTCTAAAATGCCTATTCTATCATTTCACCTTCTTTCTTAGGCTGTTCTCCTTGTGAAATTATCTAGAACACACGGTATGAAGTTAATTTCAGTCAACTGTTTTTAAAATTACTGACTTGTCCAATTATCTGGTTTTGAAATTGTTTCATTATCTTCTTTCTCTAGGTTCAATATGATGGTAGTGATTCTTAAAATTCGAATGTACTGGGTGGATATTCTTCGATGTCTTATTATTGTAGCTATGTGAAATTTTGTGAATGAGGAAAATGACTCCTCCTTCCCTGCGTTATTTTTGTATGAAGAATTCATTGCTGCTAAATAGATTTCAGTCATAATGAAAATAATGTCCATTCCAAGAATTTACACGGAATGTTGAAAAAGGCTCAAGTATGTTCTGTGCACTCATTATTATAGTTCGAACTTCAATTCTGGCAATTATAATCGAGATAAAATATTTAATGTCTTTAATATCTTCCGAGATACCGTTCACGTGAAATCTATATATGTAATAAAAGTATAAGAAGAATTATTGAAAAATATGTGGATCCTCCCTGACAGAAGCTAGTTCTCAAATCTGCCTTCCACACACGCAGCAATCAATAGACACGATAGTACAATTAAGCAGGATGCGGAAAAAAGTACTAATAAGCACGAAACAGTAGTCTCTCGCTTCGTTTTTCGGCATCCTGCCCAATTGCACTGTTGTGGCTATTGACGTCTGCGTGCATGGTAGGCAGATTTGGGAACTAGCTCTTGTTGAAGAATTATTCATTGATCTACGGATTTTTAAATAATTCTCCATGTCTGGAGTTCACATATTCAATATTACGTCAAAAAGTTGAAATTTTTTTTAGTTATAGTACCTATCGTTTGTAATAACGAAACAACCAGTTGTACGGAAATTCAGAAGAGTTTGATATGATTGAATGTCATATTCAAAGTAATCATTGTGCTGATGCTGCAGATGTGGCTGATTTTTATCGTATTCTTGACAGATGACAACGGTATGGAAAAATATTTGATAGATTGAAGTCAACCTCATGAACTATGATACATTCAATGTACCAAAGAAACGAAAACATGTAGTAATTGATGGAGAAGATTTCAAACAGGCAATTTTGAATTGGAAACAGGGGTATTTAAATATCGAGCGCTCAATATGCTCAAGAAAAATTGATATAAACCTTATGAAATGAGAGTATTCTAGATGTTGCAGCCAAGAGATTTCCATATTTGACTCGAATTCAGCAATTTGTTTCTACAAAAATCTGAAGAAAAGCAGCAATTTTTCGAGGAATAATTTAGGCTGATATAGTTCACATCACTGATGGAATATTCAATTGTCGAATGGAATATTGACAGTCGGATCTAAACATACATCGCCATATTAATATTCAGCGTCTAGATCGATATGAGTTCAAAATTATCGTACGGTTGGTCGCTTCGTTATTACAAACAATATTTAATTCACACAATACTTGTGACTTGATGAAAAAGATTAAATAATTTCTCTGAATCGTCAGTGCAAGAATTAATTTTCTAACTGTCATAATGGGGGCACAGAATATAGTTAAGCTATTTCAATCATTTGTAAATTCTGTTGATGGACATAGAGTTTCTAGATAAAATTAGGAGAAAGTTCCTGTTTTCCATGTATACACGTTCTGTATAACACTATATTCAGTTTTGTCCTAGTATTAAATGAGTTCTGATCACTACATTTTGGATATGTAAGTCTACTGATATGTATTTGCTTCAATGCTTCATAGATGTAGACACACTTGAAGGAAAGTATTGTTTCTCTTCTGAAAATAGGTTTGCAGTAATCCCTAGATTTCAATCCAAAAACAATCCTCAAGATTTTTTTTTGCATGATCAATATTCTCTTTGATTCTGTTGCCAGACCCCATACCAGTACACCATTTAACATACTTGCATGAAAGTATAAGTATATTTTTGAAGATTCTTGTGTGCTCATTTTCATGAGTTTTCGTAAGGCAAACAGTGATTTCTATAATTTTCTACATATTCTATCAATATGATCTGCCCAACTAAGTCTAGAATCAACCCACACTCCTAAGACTCTAACAGATTTCATCATTTCTCTTGATCTAAAACTCAGTTCTTCAGTTTTATCATTATTTAGTTTTAGTTTATTGTTCGCAAACAAAGCTCTAGTTTCGGACTTAACTTGTTGTTTTTTCTGCTCCGTTTCTTGCTGACTACTAACCTTCATGATAACTGATGTATCATTGCAGTAAATTCAAGTATCTGCTGCATTCTGTATATAGATATCATTCACATACATTAGGAAAAGTAAAGGGCCCAGTATGGATCCTTGAGGAACTCGACACTCCAGTAGAAGTTCCTCTGATACTTCATTGTTTGCGTGCACCACCTGCTTTCTATTACTCAAATAGGATTTCAGTAACCTGTGAACTTTTCCACGAAAGCCCTTGTTACTCAGTTTCTGCAAGATTATAACTTGAGACAAACTATCAAATGCCTTGCTGAGATCGAAATTCAATATTGATACATTCTCGTTTCTGTCCAAAGCTTCAAGAATCAAATTAATGACACTTTGTATTGCTGTAACTGTACTTCTATTCTTCTTGTACCCATGTTGGGCGCTGTAGAAAAGATTTATCTTATCAAGAAATGCTACCATTCTATTCTTGACCGCCATCTCAGATATTTTGGAATCACTGGCAATAGGGCAATTGATCGATAGTTGTCGCATTTTCCCTTATCTCCCTTTTTATGCTTTGGAATAATTTTGGCAATTTTGAGCTCCTTTGGGAAATACCAACATTTATTAACTATTACTGCTAACGGAACAGCAATTTGATCCGCAAACATCTAAAGAATATTATATTTTTAGCAAGGAAAAAATTATTTTCAGAGAAAACAAAGTTGCTAAGGGTTCATGTTTAAAGAACTCAAGTTTCATGGTAACTCAAAAAGAAATAGACACAAAGAATCCCCACGTAGTATAATTTTATGTATAAAAAGCTTGTTGAATATCAAAACCATTTTTACATAACTTCCAAATTTTTTTTGATATGTAATTCTCTCTTCTTTCACTAGAATGAATTAGTATTGAAGCTGGAAATCCCAAAACAGATATTTGTTCTATTTCTTTCATCTTGATTGTTGAACACATAACTATGAACTGAACATATTGGATATTCTGAGGAGATAAAGCCCAAAATTATTCTTTCGCGACGGTCTGGTAAAAAACGTAATGCCTAATCTAGCGTAACCTATTACCGACCACGCACCTAAGGTCAATTCACAAAACTTTCAAGCCATCTATAAAATAGTGTGTCCTTTACTATATGAGATTGGCACCTTGTTGTTCTACTGAGTACTTTGTTTTCGTCTTCCACAAAACCGCTTTGTTAACTGTACCCGATAGTGTAACTCTAATAAAATGGAAACCGTATCGAACTACGGATCAGTATAATAAAATATATGTCTTGGATAGGAATTTTGATATGATATTTTCGTATTCAAATTCCCATAAGGCTATTATCGGTGAACACTTTCAGTTTCCCTTTCAGGCCTTCATGTTTCAAGCGACAGTAAAATTCTAATATACCAGGAAGCCGTCATTTTTATCCCCTTTATCTTGTTTGCCAATTTTATCTTGCTGAATAAAACGGGATGAAAGGAACGTTTCAACGATCAACTCAGTGTGTACGAAATACATTTACGATTATTAAATCTTGCCAGTGTTGTTACAGACCTTGTCGACGATGAACTGGATGATTACTTGTGACAACTTTTTCACATCATAACTAATAAATCATTAGGTAATTATACCACGTGATCATGGGCATATCCAGATTTCGAGCAAGGGGGGATCAGTTGGAGATGGGGGGGGGGTTAGGTCGGGGAACTTAACTGAGGTAAGGATGGTTAAAAAAAATCAAGAGCTATACGACCAGTTTCTTATTCAAATTAAAACAAGACGCTGAACCTTTTTGGTTGTGAATTTTTGAAGGGCTACTTCTTCAAAGTTGACACTGTTGTTTATTGTTTTTCTTTGAATGGACATCAAAGCTAATCCGTTGAGTCGGTTGCAAGTAATTGTAGATCTTAGCCATACTTTTGTCCAGCGCAAAGTGGTGAATGTCGATTGTGGCAGCGAGAAGTACGTCCGTATAGCCTGACGCACATCGTGAAAAAATGCAGTATGCTGTAGTGCAGTCATAAAGTCGAATTCGGCACATTCGGTGTTCCTTGTTGTATTGTTTTGGAATGGAGCCTCACGAACACGAATGCCATCTGGTACTGCTCATGAAACTATGCCTAAAGTGACTAGCAAGTAACAAGTCTATGTACAGAATGAAGACGGCAACTCAGAAGTAGTCTGCTGTATACGAATGGTTGAATGTTTTCGATACAAATCTCTTCAGCAAATTGTTGCACTTCATTGTAGATGGTCTTTCATTCGCTTTGTGCCGGTGGTCACAAATCTTGCCCATAATCATCTGTTCTTGATCTTCAACCTAGAGCAAGTCAATGGCCACCCCTCTGGATCAAATCAACAACTGTCTCCAAGTATTCAGTATTTATTGGTGATAATATACAAAAGTATTTACACACGTCATATCACAGAAACACATCACTAAAAATTACAAACGACCTTGATACCCCCTCAAAAGCAGACATAGCAAATGGAGTTGTCAATTCTGAAAGAGAAGTTTGAAATAATAATCAGTCTTATACAAATATTCTATAATTAAATATTTCTTGAGTTTATTTTTAAATGATGCCATTGAAAGTCCACTTATACAACCAGTTGAAACATTATATAATTTGTAGCACAGAAAGTTTGGTCCATTCTGGGACCTCCTCAATCTATGAAACGGGACTCTTACATTATCTTTGCCTCTGGTACTATAGGAATGAAACTGATTATTTAAAGTTACTAATTGTTGGTTTTTAGGAGCATAGAGTTGATTCTCAAGTATAAACAAGCTAGACAGAATCAGTATATTCAGTTCTCTGAAAGAATTTTTACAACAATTTCTAAAGTCCACAACCAACAAATCTCACTGCACGTCCTTGTATTCGGAAAACCCGATCAAACACATTGCAGTTTCCCCACACTAGGATACTGTATCTCAACTGTGTCTCAATAAGGGCAAAATAGGCAGTTCTGAGTACCCCCCTAGACAAAGAGCATGCCAAACTTCGCAAAACAAATGCATTCTTGGAATTTTTTTGCAAGCACATCACAATGAATACCCCAAGTCAGACACGAATCCAAATGAACAGCCAAAAAAAGAACATTTTAAGCCTCAATAGCTCAAACAATAAACACAACTCCCAGTCTTGTTGTTGTTCATGCTCAATAAATTACCCGGAAACCATTCCAGAGCCCTCTACTCCGAACTTTTCTTCTTTAGGTTTCACCAAACTATCACTAGGTACTGAAACAGTGTCATCAGCAAACATAATGTGAAGCAGCCACTCAGGTAATCAGGAAAATCATTAATAAAGATGAGAAATAATAAAGGACCCATAACAGAACCCTGCGAAGAACCAAGAAAGATGAATACTTAGAAATAAGGCAAACTAAGTACATAAAAGTACTGCTGCGTACAGCTGATAGACTTGTTTGCGACTAGCTGAGTTGAATTTATTGATGAGCGACGGAAAGTGTTGTTTAAAAAGCCAAATGCTTTCATGTTCGTGTTTCACATAGAAGACACAGAGAAGGAGCATGCACTCTCTAAGATGTGATTCACAGAAATATTGTGTAATGTCCTTGACATTTCCAGTTGTATTTCTCATCTCAAGGACATTGTTGAGATCATTAACAACCAAGTTGATGTTGTGAATAGCACATTGGAAAACTATGCTCTTGAAGAATATTCTTGTAGACGTTTCTGCTCTCCAGTTTCTTCTCCTGTCATCGTCAAGCAGCCATCGTAGCCCTGGTCTACGAATTTCTGAGAAAATTGAAACAACTACTCAATTTCTGAAAAAATTGTCAACATGTCCATTTTTTTGACTTCGACAAAGTCCAAAAACTCCTCTCTGACTATCTGAGTCTATTTGATAACTATTCTTTTCGGGATACGTATTCGATGGGTTTCAGAATAATATTGAATTTTTTTGAAGCGCATCGTGACATGGAAAGACATATAGACTTCATTACACTCTCAAGGCTAAATGGGCGACTGAGGAAAGGTGAGAAAGGAATCAGGTTTCCAACTAAAAAGGCGTCAAGAATCAAAAGATCCGGAATATCCTTCAGGTTGAGAGATTCTTGACAAGGAATATATAAGACGAAATAGCTGAAAACTCTTGAGAAGCCTTCATCATATTCCAGGCTTGTCCCCCTATAATTTTGTTCATGTATTAGAAGTTGCTAAGAAAGAAGTGGTTTGTGCATTTGCAGTATGTTTTTGCTGAAGATATGTTGAGAACCTGAAGGATTCCTTAAAGAAAATCTTATCGGTTCTTCAGAGTCACACATCTTCAGCATGCGCAAAAAAAATGTTCTTGGTCAAAGAATTATCTTCATTACGTTCAGAATTGAGCTTTGCTATAGAGTCGAATAGCTTTGTCAATTATATGGCTACAGATTCAGGTAGGTTACCTATGGATAAGTTATCCAACAGATTAGCGTATGCTGGAATACTATGAGCACGTTCCCTTTTGAGATCGTCTACAATCATGTCTCGTGCAATATGTGGCGACGATGGATCATATCTCTTCTTCCTTCAAGTATTTTCCTCTGAGTGGTAAGTCATGAGTAGCATAAAATAATATTGCATTCTGTATAGAACCGATGATCTTTGTATTTTCGACAGCAATTCGGTAATGGGCTGATTTGAGTTGATCAATAACCGCAGGATTTCGAAAGAAGATATAAACAGGTCCAGCAGTTTGTTTATACAGTTGACTATGGGCATAGCTGGTCTCGTATTCTTGAATTTTTTTATATTATAAAAGAGACCTGATTATTGAAGAGTCTTTAACCTCTCTTAATGTAGGAGGCAAAAATAGAACACAAGGGTACTCAACTTCAGAAGAATATCTCATCCACAGCAAATAGTATTTAAGTAAACGAGATAAAAAACACAAGGTTTAACTTTAATCTACACTTTATTTGAAAAAATTCGACGACGTTTCGCTGACACAGCAGCTTTATCAAGAATGAAAACAGAATGAAGAGTATAGTATTATAAACAAATCGTAGAACAAGTTGGATGAATAACAGGAAAATCCACACCGAGCCATTGTACAGTTAGTATGAAAGGTAATAAAACTAATTAAACAAGTTAAGTAGGGTGAATAATTTACATCTACCTGCTCATTCAAAAGCTTGTCCGAATGTTTGTATCTATTTATTTCTAATACTTCTAGGAGATCTAATTTTTAACTTTTGATTTTATATATAATATGGCAAAGTTCTTATTGAATGAATGGTTTTATTTTATTAGGTTGTTTGAATAATTTGAATCAGATTTATTTTTATCGAAGCAACGTTTATGTTCAGATGTTCTCATGCCAAAACTCCTATAGGTCCTACCGATATGAATTTTATCACAAGAACCGCAATTTAGTTTATAGATTCCTGATTTACTTGATTTTTCAACACGAGATTTATTATTTTAATATGTTTACCTAAGTTATTAGAAGTTTTGAAAGATATATTAAGATTTTGTTCGACGAGAAAGGATTTAATATTTGTACTTGCAGAACCGCAGAATGTTAAACTGTTGAATATTTTATAGTCTTTATGAATAGGATATACTTCATTTATTGCTTTCTGATACAGTTTTTACGAATGATTAGATCTATCATATCCGGATTATATGAATTATTAATGGCTATCTGTTCAATGATGTTTAACTCTTTATTATAATCTTCTACTGATAAAGGTAAATTGAGTAACCGATGTACCATGCTGTTTAAAGCTGCAGCTTTGTGTTGAATTGGATGTAATGAGTAGTTATGTATAATTGTATCAGTATGTATTGGTTTACGAAAGACCGAAAAACATGATTATTATTTTGTTTTGTGATTTTTGAGTCAAATAAATTAATGGAATCGTTCTGTTCAATTTCTATCGTGAATTTAATGTTTAAGTGGATGGAATTAATGAAAATAAGAAATAAGTCTAATTGACGAGTAGTTCCAATGAAACATACTTAGATGTCGTCAACATATCTATACCAATAAAGAAATTTGGAAATGAGTGGATGCGTATGAATTTTCTATTCAATATTATTCATAAAAATCTCTGCTAAAAGTGGACTCAAAGGATTTCCCATGATCAAACCGTTTTCACTACTGTAATAGATGTTGTTGAAAAAAATAATTTTGTTCAATGCAAACGTCCAACAGATTAAATATTTCTGATTTAATTATGTGGTTAACATGATTCGAATTCAACATTTGAACTGTGGAGGCCGTTACTTGATGTAGATCCATGATATAAATGAGATAAAAACACAAGGTTTAACTTTAATCTACACTTTATTTGAAAAATTCGACGACGTTTCGCTGACACAGCAGCTTTATCAAGAATGAAAATTAGAATGAAGAGTATGGTATTATAAACAAATCGTAGAACAAGTTGGATGAATAACAGGAAAATCCACACCGAGACATTGTACAGTTAGTATGAAAGGTAATAAAAACTAATTAAACAAGTTAAGTAGGGTGAGTAATTCAAATCTACCTGTTCATTCAAAAGCTTGTCCGAATGTTTGTATCTATTTATTTCTGATGCTTCTAGGAGATCTAATTTTGAACTTTTTGATTTTATATGTAATATGTCAAAGTTTTTATTGAATGAATGGTTTTCTTTTATTAGGTGGTTTGAATAATTTGAATCAGATTTATTTTTATCGAAGCTACGTTTATGTTCAGATGTTCTTATTCCAAAACTCCTATAGGTCCTACCGATATAAATTTTATCACAAGAACCGCAATTGAGTTTATAGATTCCTGATTTACTTGATTTTTCAACACGAGATTTATTATTTTAATATGTTTACCTAAGTTATTAGAAGTTTTGAAAGCTATATTAAGATTTTGTTTGACGAGAAAGGATTTAATATTTGTACTTGCAGAACCGCAGAATGTTAAACTGTTGAATATTTTATAGTCTTTATGAATAGGATATACTTCATTTATTGCTTTCTGATAGAGTTTTTACGAATGATTAGATCTATCATATCCGGATTATATGAATTATTAATGGCTATCTGTTTGATGATGTTTAACTCTTTATTATAATCTTCTACTGATAAAGGTAAATTGAGTAACCGATGTACCATGCTGTTTAAAGCTGCAACTTTGTGTTGAATTGGATGTAATGAGTAGTTATGTATAATTGTATCAGTATGTGTTGGTTTACGAAAGACTGAAAAACATGATTATTATTTTGTTTTGTGATTTTTAAGTCCAAAAATTTATGGAATCGTTCTGTTCAATTTCTATCGTGAATTTAATGTTCAAATGGATGGAATTAATGAAATTAACAAATAAGTCTAATTGACGAGTAGTTCCAATGAAACATACTAAGATGTCGTCAACATATCTATACCAATAAAGAAATTTGGAAATGAGTGGATGTGTATGAATTTTCTGTTCAATATTATTCATAAAAATCTCTGCTAAAAGTGGACTCAAAGGATTTCCCATGATCAAACCATTTTCACTACTGTAATAGATGTTGTTGAAAGAAAAATAATTTTGTTCAATGCAAACGTCCAACAGATTCAATATTTCTGATTTGATTATGTGGTTAACATGATTCGAATTCAACATGTTTTCGATTAATATTTTGACATCACCTGGAGGAACACTTGGGTATAAATTCTCAACATCAAACGAAATAAGTTTTGCGTTAGGTGGTAGATTAACGTTTTAATGTTATTTATCAATTCGAAAGAATTTTTATAGAAAATTTTGATTTGAATGAACAATAATTTTTAATGATATCTATAAGGTAGTGCGACAATTTCACGGCTGGGGCTGTAACGTAAGATACGACTGGTCTAACGGGGTTATTTACTTTATGCAATTTAATGAGTGAATACAGTTGAGGTGGTTGAGGGTTTGGTAAAATTAATTTGTATTTATCTATTGCTTTAATTAAAGATTTTGCGTCATTTATTGCAATTTTAATATTTTTCTGGAATTTAATAGTTGGATCTTTGTTTAAAATTGTATAGTTTCCGGACGAAATGAAATTTAGAGTTTTAAATAGGTAGTCATTTTTATTTAACGCAATAACAGTATTACCCTTATCTGCTTTTGTAAAAATAACTTCATTTAGTTGAGATTTTTGTTTGATGGCCTTTAAAATATTTTGTTCTTTACTCGGTTTAAAGTCAGCTAATGATTCTATTTTTATAATGTTAGATGCTAAATATTTAAGGTGAGTGTTATTAGGAATATTTTTCAGAGAAATTTCAGTATCTATGCCAAGTTCCTCTAAATCAGATTTCATCTTGTTTGATTTAATATTGTGTTTGAAACCTTTTTATTATGTTTAATTCGAATCATGTTAACCACATAATCAAATCAGAAATATTGAATCTGTTGGACGTTTGCATTGAACAAAATTATTTTTCTTTCAACAACATCTATTACAGTAGTGAAAATGGTTTGATCATGGGAAATCCTTTGAGTCCACTTTTAGCAGAGATTTTATGAATAATATTGAACAGAAAATTCATACACATCCACTCATTTCCAAATTTCTTTATTGGTATAGATATGTTGACGACATCTTAGTATGTTTCATTGGAACTACTCGTCAATTAGACTTATTTGTTAATTTCATTAATTCCATCCATTTGAACATTAAATTCACGATAGAAATTGAACAGAACGATTCCATAAATTTTTGGACTTAAAAATCACAAAACAAAATAATAATCATGTTTTTCGGTCTTTCGTAAACCAACACATACTGATACAATTATACATAACTACTCATTACATCCAATTCAACACAAAGTTGCAGCTTTAAACAGCATGGTACATCGGTTACTCAATTTACCTTTATCAGTAGAAGATTATAATAAAGAGTTAAACATCATCATACAGATAGCCATTAATAATTCATATAATCCGGATATGATAGATCTAATCATTCGTAAAAACTCTATCAGAAAGCAATAAATGACGTATATCCTATTCATAAAGACTATAAAATATTCAACAGTTTAACATTCTGCGGTTCTGCAAGTACAAATATTAAATCCTTTCTCGTCAAACAAAATCTTAATATAACTTTCAAAACTTCTAATAACTTAGGTAAACATATTAAAATAATAAATCTCGTGTTGAAAAATCAAGTAAATCAGGAATCTATAAACTCAATTGCGGTTCTTGTGATAAAATTTATATCGGTAGGACCTATAGGAGTTTTGGCATAAAAACATCTGAACATAAACGTAGCTTCGATAAAAATAAATCTGATTCAAATTATTCAAACCACCTTATAAAAGAAAACCATTCATTCAATAAAAACTTTGACATATTACATATAAAATCAAAAGTTTAAAATTAGATCTCCTAGAAGCATTAGAAATAAATGGATACAAAGATTCGGACAAGCTTTTGAATGAACAGGTAGATGTGAATTATTCACCCTACTTAACTTGTTTAATTAGTTTTATTACCTTTCATACTAACTGTACAATGGCTCGGTGTGGATTTTCCTGTTATTCATCCAACTTGTTCTACGATTTGTTTATAATACCATACTCTTCGTTCTGTTTTTAATTCTTGATAAAGCTGCTGTGTCAGCGAAACGTCGTCGAATTTTTTCAAATAAAGTGTAGATTAAAGTTAAACCTTGTGTTTTTTATCTTGTTTATATCATGGATCTACATCAAGTAACGGCCTCCACAATTCAATAGTATTTAAGTAACTTGTGATTGAATTTTGGCTTAAAGTATTTCGCATCTTCCTTAAAGACGTAACGTTCGGGCGGTTTCCAGCAGTGTCTAAGCATTTCCGCCCTTTCTTCTGGCTTCATAGAGCCAGTTCGACCCAGCTAGTTTCCTATATCGTTTTTCTTCACGAAACCTGGTTCACCTAGTAAATGACTCGTTACAAACCTATTTTCGCTTTTGCTGACATTTTACGTTTACAGTTTTATCCCATTCCAATGGAATATTTGTTTTTTGCACAGGTTCAAGTATATATAGTCCAGAAAAATATCTGAATTTACCGGCCAGAAACCTATGCTTTATAATCCACTAGATGAGTTTTGCATAGCTGCAACCTTTTGAACAAAATATTAAATTATAATGGTTACTTCTAACTACAGTGGATCCAATAAGGGACTGGCTTTGCAAACAAATGTAATTCTCTTTTGTCTTTCCGTTGATGGTTCAATTCCTCCATGACTTCCATGGTTATCGTTAATAAATAGGACTGGATCTTTTTCCTGGATTTTGTTTAAGATTGAAAATGTCTTAACATTCTCACAAAGTCTTCACTTCCAAATGAAGTTTTGTCCACAAGTTGATTTTTCATAATAATTCTTCGTAGATGGGGGATGTATATAGACCAAATGACTCGGCAGGTTCATCGCAAAATTACCTTGTATTGGCTGATATCTCGTACAAAACGTTATGTCAGCCATGTAGGAAAACCAGTGAAGATGAAAATGATCTTCGCTTAGTTGGTTTAGGCGGTGAATGAAGGATGTAGCCTGACTCCCAAAACTTTTTAGTTTAGTAGGATTTTCGACGAATGCTCTACTACAACTTGGCACAACTAACAGAATTACATTACTCTTGTACCAACCCCACTATGATATCAAAATGAAAGAGAAAGCCAGCATCCTTGCCAAATAGGTATTAGCTGTAAGGCCGATCAGACCTATTTTGCCTATTGCTCTCCTCTTCCCACGACTGGAAGTTTTCCAATGCCCAAAATAAGTAAGCAGTCATCTCGGGATCAAGGCTCATAAAAGAGCTCCAGTTAAGGATGGGGAGACATGAACTATCATCTTTTGATAAAAAGTCCATTGAGGTACTAGTTGGCCTACTGATGGGACATCAGCTCAATAAACTCATCATTATACTGTCAGAGACTACTTCTGCTCTCAAGGTGATCAGACTTACTTTAGACACTGAAATAATTAGTTCATGGTCCAGAAGATGCCCATTAGGCGAACTTCAGTTTAAACATTTTAAAATCGTCTGCCCCCCAACTTTATTGTGAATATCTATGAAAGGGTGAGTCACAGAAATTGAAGAACCCGAATTTACCACAAATAAAACACCGTATATAAGACTTTTCGTCATTTATTCATCTCTGATTCTAGAACTATGAATATAATCGAAAGCCATTAGAAAGTATATATTCAACATTTCACATTCCACAAAATGAATAAACGGCTGAATAATTAAAATCATTCCCTGGAGGACCAAGAATTTAGATGAAGCCATTTCGACATTCAATATTATCCCTTTGTAATTTGCGGCAGGCTCAAAATATCATCCAATAGGGAGAGACAAGAGAATCATTATTCAGTCGGGCTCGCTCAATCAACTAATTAGTCGGTTAAATCCCCATTATAAGCCCGATTAATCAACAAAGTCCAGAAAATCCGCAGGATCATTATTGTCGCCATTCATCCACAGCCGTTGCACCTTTCACTGGAACTTGCCTCATTCATAAATCAGTTGCATGTTGTTTCTAAAGACACCATGTTGCTATGTACTGGTGATTTATCGAGAACTAATTCGATTTTCAGCCTATGGGTTCGAGAAATTTATGTGAGACAAGGAAAAATTGCTTATTTATACCTACACACTATATATTTTCGCATATGGGAGATTATTCATTTATAGAAGGTGCCCAGAATGAGGTAGCTATTTCTTGGACGCTGTTAAAAGATGACATCGAAGTTGATATGATGAAACAAGAAAAAATGCTTTCTGAATATTGTCAATTGATTTCTATGTATTTGAGCGTTCTGGAAACTACAAAAATACTCAAAATATCCCAGAACGTCAGATTACTTTGCAAAACGCCGGTATTTTTTGGGCTAACCTAAAGTTATATAAATGATAAGTACAAATTGAGATTGATTCAATTGTAAACTGACCATAACGTCTTCGTATAAATAAAGAACGTCCTTTGTGATCTGAATTTACAAACATAAACATGTTGTAATCTGAACATGCGAGCTCTAATGGTGTACAGAGTGACGTGGTACAATTACGTATTAATTCTTTGTGAAGAAGTATTCTTCGCGTATTTTGGACCTCATAAAGTTTGCAGACGGTGTGTTGAAAACCTTCGAAATTAGTGTAAGAGCAAGAAAAGAGCTCTCCGACATGCGAGTCATATGGTATGGAGCTAGCAAAAGAACCTCAGTGATGATTATCACCTTATTACCTTTGTTCTTGTAATGTGAAAGGGTATAATTCAAAAAGAAAGCAGTCATACCTTAATATACACTTGGCTACTTCTCACAAAGATGGTGCTGTATCAGAACTCGATGACAAGTCAAGTTTTGAATTTTTGAAGACGACAGCAATCTGAAAGTGGTGTCACAGAGCGAGCTAAATGATTTGGTAAGAGACTTGAATCTTTTCAGAAACGCTGCTGAGTTCCTCGGAGCAAGGCTCAAGATCAGGAACTTACTTCTGCCAAGGGTATCTTCTTCATGATTGAAATATCGTGAGAAGCAGTTCATTCCTACTTCGTCCAAGAGAACGACTTGTTTTATTTTACCACTATTAAAGGTCTGATGGATACATTAAAGATTCCATACGGCCCAGAACAGTAGCCAAAGACTCTTTAAAATAGAAGCCTCAAAGCAGCTCTACTTCACAATGGTGGCTTTTAGGCTTTCATTTGTGTTGGTCATTCCGTAAACCCCAAGGAAACCTAGAAAAACTTGGAATTGGTCTTTTTTTCTTTTATTAAAATATAAAGACCATGGGGTTAGCTAGTGTGCGGTGATTAAAGAATCTAGGGCATGTTGCACGAACAACACTCTGAGTATAACATATTCCTCTGCTCTTTGTGTATATGAGGTAGAAGAGACAGAGCAAATCTATGGAGCAAATAATTTGGTGGCCTCTCATAAAGTTGTTCTACCACCGCTCCACATAAAGCTGGGATTGATTGAACAAATTGTGGAGTCACTACCAAGGGATGGAAATTGCTTCAAATAATTAACATCAAAGTGTTCAAGCCTCTCGGAGGTAAAGTTTACGGAAAGTGTTTTTATTGGACTAGATTTTAGACGGCTTATAGTCATATATAACCTTGACGGGTCCTCAAAGAGAAGGGCGGATCATCTTTAAGGGCATAAGAAAAATGTCACTCAATAACAGAGACCCTAACTACAAACCCATTGTCAGAAGAATCTTGAAAGCATTTCAAGCTTTAGACTGCCTAATACTTGATGCCTGATTTTCTATATTTTCACCTCAACTATTTTCCAGAAGGTTTAGTGAGTGAAGAGCAGGGTGATCAATTTCACAGACATATTAAGGAGATATTAAAAAGATACCAGAGCAGATGGAATATTTGAATGACAGCAGACTACTGATGGATGCTTCAGAGACACTTTCCAGCTGATCCCTAAAAGCGGAAAGTTACCAGAAAGAGTGTTAAGAAAAAATATTAGTGCTTACTAGTTAATATATTTCCAATGGAGCCGGCTCAGTGGCGTATGGGATATGATGTTCGTCTCCTACGCAGAGTTACCTGGGTTCGATCCCCACAAAGTCGGTCCGATTTTTCGGATTCTGGATATCGCTTGAGTGTCCATCTTTCACAGGAAATGTAAAGCTGTCGGTCCTGTCTAACAGAGATGTATTGGACATAAGAGATCCCTTTCCGCGACACGAGAGGGGTTCGGAAAAATTCCTGGGTTAGTGAGGTGACAGAATTCCCCGGCGTATCATTAGCCCAGAGGCAGAAATAGATCACGTTAAAGGAAAAACAAACAAACAATATTTCCAATGGAAAATGAGTTTCGTAACGAAGTTATAAAAAAATTCAGTCTTTATTCTTTTAATTCAAGATGATAACTTTTTCAACATAGGCGTCTATCTGTCAGAAAACTTAACGTTCTATGACAAAACAAATGTCACGCACACTTAAAAGCATAGGAATTACGCAAAAACCGAAACAATAAAAATTTTTTATGTAGAAGCGTGAAATCATTATTTATCGTATAACAGGTAACAAATGAAGTCAACAGAAATGTTGTATGGTACCACAATAAGGTAAAATGAAGAACCTATTGGAAATATGTAATTTTGTTCATTCTATTCATGGATTTGTGGATTGGAGGTTATTCTTATTGTTCTAGCCATGTTATACTTAGTATTATTAGCCTGGGAGAAAATTCCAGATGAAGTTTGCAATTTGTCGTGGGGACTCCGCTGGACAGACTGTCTCCAGTCTACTCGCCTTATGTGCAACACTATGTGCTCTTGTTTCATAATTTTCTAAACCACCAAGGTATTGAATGGTCTCCGACAGTCTAAGGAGGTTTAGATCTTCATCTAATGAGTCTCACCATACCAATGGATTTCTTGTGAAGTTAGAATAGTTCATGTACCTTATTTATTGGTTTTCTTTCACGAGCCTTTTCAACTATTTCAATTACTAGAAGCCTGACCAACAGTTCAGGGTCCTGTTAGAGTTTCAGTTCTGGAAAGAAATAACCTAGTCATAATAGGTTCTGGTCTCATCGGCCTGACAGTGTTGCTTTTTTGGCAAAGCTGACTGGTCTCCTATTCCCTCGCAGTGCTCTTTTACGTTCGTTAACTGGTTAAGATGTGACCCTTGGACCTTTCAGATATCACAGGTCTATCAGTGCATATAAAGATTATAATCTTCTTACAGTTCCTATGAAAGTTTCTAGGTTAGGTCATGGTAAGATGTTTTCTCACCTTCAAGCTGATATGTAATGTGGCACCATCACGTATAATCAACATGTTCTGCCTAATTGCCAGTAGAATTCCCTACAAAAGCTGTGGACAGTTATTTCGAACAGATTGTGAATAGTTTTCATGGTTGAAACATGGTGGTTCAACAAAAAATTGATCAGTATATCCAATCAAGAGTCTTTGAACAGTATCTTGTGCATCGGCGCAAAAGTATACGAGTTGTGTGAATGAAGTAATGAGAAAACATTTTTTCAATTTTATTCAAATATAATAACAATGAAATAATGTGTCAAAATAGTTCCCTTGGTAAGCCATACAACGATAGATGCGGTCCTTCCAATCATCATAGCATTGCTAGAACTGTGAAACTGAATTAGCTTTCAGCTAGTCTGTTACAGCTCTTTGGATTTCTTCAAGTGTCCTAAAATAGGTTTCCTTGGGGTGATTTATAATGCTCGTGAAGGAAGAAAAGTCAAAAGACTCAAGTCTAGTGAATGAGGCGGCTGACGAGCCACATTTAAGTTCTTACTGACTGAAAACTCCATTATTCTGATTGCAGAGTGTGTGTGACCTGGCGCATTATCATGATGCAACACCCAGTTAGTCTTTATGTTTTGTCGCAAACGAAGGACTTTTTTCGAAATCTTGGGAGGACCGTTTCTTGATTGAAGATACTGCAGTGCACCACTCCATGTTCTGGCATTTTAGTTTCGGGGTCTCTAATACCCAAATTTTGACAACGGTAATGACACATTCATTTTCAGTCGATCCCGAAATGTCAAGAAGGATCCTTCCTGAGATCTTTTTGGTATCGGGAAAAGGTTCTTCGAAACCAGTTTTGCACAGTGTTCTCATCTCCAATTCATTGGTCAAAATTTGATGAACGGAGATGTGATTCAAATTCAACTGTTCCATGACCATTCTGACTGTCAATCGTCGACATGAATGCACAAGATCGCGGACTCAGTTTACATTTTCATCTTTATTCAACTATCTTACTACTTAGACGCCTGACAAAACAATTCTCCCATAGGTCTTCCGAAGACTTCCTAATGTTCCTGTTACCATGTGCCCCAATTTGAAATAAATCTTTATGGCACACCGTTGCTTCAAATTAACGCCACTCATTTTTAGAACGCACATGATGAAACTGTTTCACGATAACTAACACTACGGACGAGAAACGACTATAGCGAATTCAAACTGATTCTGGGGGCGTATCACATGTGCACCTGACGCTGCTCAAAGCCTCTCGTCTCACGCGTTGCCGGATCAGAAGCGACGTTGCCAGTCTCAATACTTTATTCACAAATGAATTGTATGAATTAATAACGCATCCTACCCGAAAGCCTGCCTTATCGCAGTAGATAATATTGTGTTGATAGCCAATTCAAATAATACTTTCCTGGAGGTTAGACTTCTGTGGCTTGAACTGTTTCTATATGGTATAGGTGAAATATTTCTTTCCTTATAATATGCTTATCAAACTATCATTCTGAAAAATAGAAATCTATAAACCTTGTGCATATTTATGAATTAAATATTTGGAATGATGTCCAATCTGTTGTAGGAATCAACCGACTTAAGACTTTTCCCATTCATCCTCAATATCAGACTTTCAACGAAAGAGCGGTTTCGAGACCCACATCAGAATAGAGTGAAGTTTGTTTTCTTCCATTTGTTACCCAACGAAAAATCCCATCAAATATTTATTGGACAGTTCGCTAGCTTTGCAAGAGTTCAGGTGCCACTATATTGGAAACTTTTCCGATGCATTTATAGAAGTTACGGAACTCATGGGATTATACCATGGAGGAAACTCAAATATCTAACATAATGTAGATGTACACAAGAACAATTTTTAAAAGTTCGAGAAGATGGAATAAACATGACGAAGTGTTGTTTGTATAGCTCATACTAACGAGTTGCAAAACTTCGAAAACGAATTCGAGAAGAACGTATGTTACGCTTGAAAGTTGAACAATCTTCGAAGTTCCTGAAATTGCATGATGAAAACGTAACATAACTCAACCAATAAATGCAGAAACATCTACAAATTTGAATATGAAATAAAAAGGAACGCTTAGAATTGATACTGTTACAGAGTATTACGTAACGACGATTGTGAAAGAAGACTACTGGAAAATAATAACCTTCTCATTTCGATTGCCATCCCCATTTCCAGGAATACGAAATTGCTTTACTATTATAATCACGTACTCCACGAGGATATATGAAAAATTTCTTGTTCTAATATAAACCGATCGACAATTGAGCTTCTCCACTGAAAATTCCGTAGAAGTTAGAATGCCATGACCTAAGATACTTCGTAATGATGTAATGATCATTACTGGAGCTTTTCGCTGTAGACCAACTGCGGCCATGGAACTAACACAAACAATGGTTGAATACAGATTTAATAACCTTTCTTGAAATGGAACATGTAAGTTCACTTTGGTGCCAGGCCCTTCACAGTCTGACATCGAGGACAGCGAGTCGCTGAGTTTGAAATCTGATATATATATATATATATATATATATATATATATATATATATATATATATATATATATATATATATATATATATATATATATATATATATATATATATACCCAAAACCAACATAGAGCTTTCATTCCAGATTATCATTCCAAGGACCATCTACCTGTGGGCCCCTGTTGGTTGACAGACGGCTCCAAAACTGCCCAAAGTGTTGCAGATGATGTATATGGTCGAGGTGCTACCAAGGAACAGTCGATCTGTCTTGGCGAGCTTGCGCCTGTGCTAACCTCTTGCTTGCGGGTAATAACCAATTAGGTCAATAAAAATCATAGCATAGACAAGCTGCACTGACGGCACTGGTAGGATCTGCAAGTCACTCATTGTGCAGAAATGTCTCTTCCACCCCCGCTTAACTGGGAGAAAGAAACAGGCTCCATCTGATGTGAGTAACCAAAAACTCAGACATTGGGGACAATGAGAAGAAAGACTCATTGGCTTCTCGAGCAACAGCCCTGGACACTGCAAGGATGAAAAAACAACAGTGGTTGGACCAGAAGGTACAAGAGCACTAGCTTACCCTCACTGGTCTCAGATGAACTAGACTTGCTATTAGTGGACCTTGCACTGCGAGAGCCAATAATTGAATCAAACACTCCAGGCTGGACCTGAAAGTTTTAACTACCATATTTACAGCACACTGCCGCCTCAAAACTCACCCAAATAAGTAAGGATCGAATAAGGACCCTTCATATAGTCAATGTGAAGAAGAGATAGAATCAATGGAACACGTTATGTGCGAGAGCCCAGATGGGACAGAGTCAGGCTTGAGGAACTAGGATGTATTAAACTGAAGCTGACTGAGCTCATTGACCTCCCAGCCATAAATATTGCTTTACAAGAACGGCAGAGCTTGTGAGTGAAATTAAGGAAAGAGTGTGTCACAATAGACACACATTTATTATCTATATCTATCTGACTATCTTCTTTGTAATCAATAACAGCCTGCTACAAAAATGCTGTCTGAATGCTTTCTACCGATTTCAATGTACATAGATGTTTTGAAAACTGAAAAAAAATTCTCAATATCTCAGAACGTCAGATTCTTTTGCAAAACGAAAAGCTCCATTTTAAAAAACGAGTTTTTGGACTAACTTGAAGTCATGTAAATAATATGTACAATATCATCTCAATCATTGTTTTCGAAAGTATACTACATAATCACCTATCATTACTTTTTCGACTAAGAACGCCTTGTGTGATCTGAATAACTTAATATAAACAGGTTGTAACCTGAACCTGTGCGCTCTGATAGTAAAGAAAGTGGCACGTTTCAATTACGTGTTAACTGGTCTTTGTTTTATGGGATCGAAATATCAGTGTCTAAGGCCCCTTCTACGTTGGAAGAGATTCCAAGTTCTGACAGAATGATGCTGTATCTGAACTCGATGATGATGAAGTCGTTTTGAATTTAAAGATGGCTGCGATGCGAAATTGTTTTTGCAGAGATTCCATAAGACAATTGAATCTTTTCAAAAACATTGCTGAGCTACATGGCTCAAAAGCAGGAACTTACTATTCATCTTGGTTAAGAAATCGTGAGTTGTTCACTTTCTACTACATACTACGTACATTGTACTAATATTGAAAGTTTGATGGATCCGTTTAAGAATTCACACGACCCAGCACAGTGTTGTGTTTTCAAAGATTCACTATGGTGGCTTCCCCTCAAGGAAACCTACAGAAACATGGAATTGGTTCTTAGCAAAATAAACTATGAAGATCATGGTAAGCGGGATTTAAAAATCTTGGGCATCATGCTTGGAAAACAATCTGAGTTTCTCTAACTCGCTTGCATATGGGATAGTAGAGACCAAGCAAATCATTTAAGGATTATGTTGTCTAGAAGAACATCCTCCATAAAGTTTTGGTTCTTCTACCTCGCTTCACAAAGACCTAGGATTCATTGAGCATTGTGTGAAGTCACTTCCAAGACAAATGAGATAAAAAACACAAGGTTTAACTTTAATCTACACTTTATTTGAAAAAATTCGACGAAGTTTCGCTGACACAGTAGCTTTATCAAGAATGACAAACAGAATGAAGAGTATGGTATTATAAACAAATCGTAGAACAAGTTGGATGAATAACAGGATAATCCACACCGAGCCATTGTACAGTTAGTATGAAAGGTAATAAAAACTAATCAAACAAGTTAAGTAGGGGTGAATAATTCACATCTATCTGCTCATTCAAAAGCTTGTCCGAATGTTTGTATCTATTTATTTCGAATGCTTCTAGGAGATCTAATTTTTAACTTTTTGATTTTATATGTAATATGTCAAAGTTTTTATTGAATGAATGGTTTTCTTTTATTAGGTGGTTTGAATAATTTGAATCAGATTTATTTTTATCGAAGCTACGTTTATGTTCAGATGTTCTTATGCCAAAACTCCCATAGGTCCTACCGATATAAATTTTATCACAAGAACCGCAATTGAGTTTATAGATTCCTGATTTATTTGATTTTTCAACACGAGATTTATTATTTTCAATATGTTTACCTAAGTTATTAGAAGTTTTGAAAGTTATATTAAGATTTTGTTTGACGAGAAAGGATTTAATATTTGTACTTGCAGAACCGCAGAATGTTAAACTGTTGAATATTTTATAGTCTTTATGAATAGGATATACTTCATTTATTGCTTTCTGATACAGTTTTTACGAATGATTAGATCTATCATATCCGGATTATATGAATTATTAATGGCTATCTGTTCAATGAGGTTTAACTCTTTATTATAATCTTCTACTGATAAAGGTAAATTGAGTAACCGATGTACCATGCTGTTTAAAGCTGCAACTTTGTGTTGAATTGGATGTAATGAGTAGTTATGTATGATTGTATCAGTATGTGTTGGTTTACGAAAGACCGAAAAATATGATTATTATTTCGTTTAGTGATTTTCAAGTCCAAAAATTAGTGGAATCCTTCTGTTCAATTTCTATCGTGAATTTAACTTTCAAATGGATGGAATTAATGAAATTTAGAAATAAGTCTAATTGACGAGTAGTTCCAATGAAACATACTAAGATGTCGTCAACATATCTATACCAATGAAGAAATTTGGAAATGAGTGGATGTGTATGAATTTTCTGTTCAATATTATTCATAAAAATCTCTGCTTAAAGTAGACTCAAGGGATTTCCCATAATCAAACCATTTTCACTACTGTAATAGATGTTGTTGAAAGAAAAATAATTTTGTTCAATGCAAACGTCCAACAGATTCAATATTTCTGATTTAATTATGTGGTTAACATGATTCGAATTCAACATGTTTTCGATTAATATTTTAACATCACCTGGAGGAACACTTGGGTATAAATTCTCAACATCAAACGAAATGAGTTTTGCGTTAGGTGGTAGGTTAACGTTTTTATGTTATTTATCAATTCGAAAGAATTTTTATAGAAAATTTTGATTTGAATGAACAATAATTTTCAAACCTTATAGATATCATTAAAATTATTTTATCATTATTATTTTTCGATAAATATAAATCGCATTCAAATCACTTAATAAAAGAAAACAATTCATTCAATAAAAACTTTGACATATTACTTATGAAATCAAAAGGTTTAAAATTAGATCTCCTAGAAGCATTAGAAATAAATAGATACAAATATTCGGACAAGCTTTTGAATGAGCAGGTAGATGTGAATTATTCACCCCTACTTAACTTGTTTAATTAGTTTTTATTACCTTTCATACTAACTGTACAATGGCTCGGTGTGGATTTTCCTGTTATTCATCCAACTTGTTCTACGATTTGTTTATAATACCATACTCTTCATTCTGTTTGTCATTCATGATAAAGCTGCTGTGTCAACGAAACGTCGTCGAATTATTTCAAATAAAGTGTAGGTTAAAGTTGAACCTTGTGATTTTTATCTCATTTATATCATGGATCTACATCAAGTAACGGCCTCCACAATTCAAATGTCACTTTCAAGAGATAGTTATTGCTTCAAATACTCAATATCAAAGTTTCCAGGCCTCTCGGAGGCAAAGTTGATGGAAGATGTTTTCGTTGGAGCAGATATCAGACGTCATAGGGCATATGCTTCTATTTTAAGCATGATTTGTAGAGCAAACAGTTCCTTGTTGGTTCACAGACGGCTCCAAAATTACCCAAGTTGTTGGAGCTGGTGTATATAGTCGAGGTGCCACGGGCCACTCAAGTATTGAGGGCAATGAGAACGTGACCTCCTGGAGACCAGAAGGATGGAAAATAACTGAATTTCGGGCCTGAAGGTACGGGAGCATTGCCTGAGCCTCAGTGTTTCAGAAACTCTCGGCTTGCCATCAGTAATCGTTTCACTACGGAAGCCGAGGCTTGGCTGAAATTTTTGAGGCTAGACCTGAGAGTTTTTATTGTCATATTGATGGGGCACTATTGCCTCAGAAATCCCCTGAATAAGTTTGGATTAATCAATGATCCTTCATGCACACTATGAGAAAAGGATATTAAATCAATAGAACACGTCATGCGCGATTGCCCAGCTGTGGACATAATTCGACTTGGGGATCTTGGATCTAACAAAGAGTAGCTGACTGGGCTTATTAAGCTCTCACTTGCAAAGCTTATAGCCATTACAAGGAGAACTTGTAAATAAAATTTTGGACAGAATTTGGCACGATAGATCACTGGGTAGAAGTGGTAAGGCTATAAATTAGCCCACACTCAATTTCAATATTTTATCTCATCTTATCTCGACATGCTCTGCTAACTACACAAATATCTGATCTTTTAATCCATCCATTTATGATAGGCAAATACACTGACTTTCTCAAGAACAGACAATTTTTGCGATTAGCTTTCACAAAACCTTGAAATACACCATGAGTTTTGCAGGATTTCTGAAACCAAATATCTAAAGGTACTAATGTTATTTCAGTAATAAGAATCACACTCACAATCTAGTCTGCTCTGTTAACATTGAAGCCATCTCAACTAAGTTGAAAACTGTAACCTTTGGCATTGTATCACAGAGTACACAACCAGAATTTCATATCAAAACTAGACGCGTTTCGCAAACTGAGTGGCATTATCTTGAGATGATACTACAGTAAACTCAATTCTAAAATTCTACACATATGAAATAGGTTGTAAAGATTGTAAACAGAAGTGCATTGGACAAACTGAGAGACCAATTGAAACCAGATAGAAAGCACATAAAACACATTTAAAATACATTCGTACAGAAATATCTAGTGCTGCCTAACATGCATGTGAACACGACCATAGAATAGATTTTGGGAATGTAAAATAAATGACCTATGTTGAAAATGCGGATACATTGAACGCCATTTACTTCCATTTAATGAAATTCAAACATCAACTGAATGAAGATAAAGGTCTGATTCCGTTCAGTGAACTCTGCAGTGTGCTGGGTTAGAGTCTAGGTAGCAGGTATAGGTCAGAAATAATAGAAGCATGTAGAATAAGATTAAGTGTACTATCATGTCTTGATGATGCCAAGTTAGTTTTTGTCGTTTGGCCAGCCTGATCAACTCATCCGACCGAGCATGTTTGGTCAAATATGAGAAGGCTTTCTTAACGCCAACATTCGCCACATATCTTGGACTAACTGGAAACGTTCATCTTAAGAATGGTCGTTGACTTCGTGCAATTCCCTAGGAAACTGATCAGACCATGACTCGAAGATGTCAAGCTTTCATATTGACAAATTTTGAGCCCACAGAAACTAGGACTTGATTCTTAAATTTCAGACTTTTGAACTCAATTTAGTATCAGAGAAACGTATATTGATTGCTGAAAAAAACATAGGGATACAGATAATGCTCATGAAGTTATAGAACTTTAAATGTGTGAATCATTTGTTGACCAGTTTATATTCGATGCAATTCTATCGAATTTCGAATTGGAATCGACACTGTTACTTCCCCAATACAAGCAGACACATATGCGGAATTACGTCGAAACTAAAACCACGTAAAAATGTAACATTTTAGCTGAAGTAATGCCTTCATAGAGGCGGAAATTTCCTTTCCAATGTTTCCATTTAAAAATTCCAGTCAGTATACTCGCGAAAGGATCAAATACAAGGAAGCTACGTTTCCTAGAGAAGGTTTCTTTATAATGCTAATGTTCGAATAAATATTTATCGGAGGACGTTCAAGAATACGAGATAATGATAAAAAGAAGAGTATGTGTGGTTTTATAAATGCCACTCATATTACATAGGATCAAATTCGGTAGTAATATTTATGATTTTCTCGTATTATGGAAATATGTTATATAAATATGAAGACACTATGTCGAAGGCATTTTATTTATTTATTTTATATTCATTAGCATTTTACAAGATTTGTCGAATAAAACTAATTTTTCTTCCTTGTAATTAAACTTCAGTGAACCAAACAAAGTACTTGAATATAATTGAAACATTTCTGGATTCAATGAAACCCTTCGTATTTTGATGCAATGTTCAACAGTTCATCTACCAATAAACATATTCTTGCTCGATATACGAGGTAGGACTTTCAAGTTTTGCATGAAGGGATAGAATGAAACAATTCAGAGCTTCTTATCACCTTATTGTTTTTCGAAGTTTCCTTTGTCAAGATTAATAAACTCTGCATTCGTTCGAAACAATTGTGGTAGGAGTTATTCCTATCGTTTTCTGCCTTTGAGAAGGCATCAGAGGCTTCGTATAAAGATTTAATTCTTTAACCACGCTATCCGTTATTGATTTTGGAAAAGTGGAAAAAATTGTTGGGAATTTACGATTTACACTTAATGAATACATTTGTAACGTATTTCGATGAAACATCTACTTCTGGTAGATTGGAAAAAATGAAAACTAAACTAACTTACAACAATTTATATTTGATCTACAATATTCGAATAAAAATGATTAGAAGTGCTTTAGGCAATTTGTAGAACTTTCATCTTAGAGACTCAACCGAAAATAAATCAATTGAAGATAAATATTGTCAGATATGAGACTCATCAGTCTGAACGATTTAGGTTGTGAGTTCGATTCACCCATTTTAAGGATGTACGAGGTCTGGCTATTGAATAACGAGACTGGTTACGAAAAAGGGTTTCAATATAAAAATTATTCTACATTCGAATGCGCCCTTTCAATATACTCCCCTTCCCTCGCCACACACCTTTTCATACGTTTTTTCCATTGATCTAAGCAGTGCTGGAAGTCTTCTTCGGTGAGGACATTCAGGAGCTCTGCCCTTTTTTGCTTAACTGCTTCCATCGACTCGAATTGGATCCCTTTCAAAGCAGATTTTATCTTCGGAAACAAAAAAAAGTCGCACGGTCTCAAATCTGGCGAGTACGGCGCGTGTTCGAGCACTGGAGTGCACTTACTGGCCAGATACTGCTTCAGAGATAGTGCGTTATGGGCAGGTTTTTTGGCACCAACTTCGCACAGACTTTTCTCATGTGTAATTCCTCATGTAAAATTCTTCCAACCGTTTCTTTATAGACGTTTACAGCCTCGGCTATCATCCGAATACTCATTCGACGATCTGCACACACAATTTGATTGACTGTGGTCACTGTTTCCGGAGTTGAAACAGTGAAAGGGCGACCTGGGCACTGGTCATCTTCAGTGCTCTCTCGGTCCTCACAGAAGCACTTACACCACTCAAAAACATGCGTACGAGATAGAGCTTTATCCCCGTATGTCTCTGTCGGAGTATCCAATTTAACGAGAACTTTGAGATTGATACGCTGCTTCTGGTTTTGGTCTTGAATGGTTTTTGGCACGAGAAAAAAACACGTTCGTTTCAAACCGCTACTGCACCAATACAATAATAGTAACCAAAACGTGTTTTGGTATGTGCATAGACAAGATATCTAGATACCCAACGCACTACGCGTTTTTTCCGCATTACTCTAAGGCACCCTCTAGAAGCACAGTGTCGTTATTTAATAGCCAGGCCTCGTACTTAACCATAACTTTCCGCCAGCTAGTCGGAACAATATTCTAGGTAAGACTCGACCGGGAGATCCTAGTGAGGTATGGAAGGAGAACGTCCACCCCTGCTGTAGCAAGGAGGTATGATACCATTCCACTCAGGAGCCTTAAATGGCTTGAATGAGCGAATAGCCTACCTAACTGCTTCGGGCTTGACGATCGTTCACACGTTCTTCCTATTGTCTTTTTTTGGGTCTTTCAGATAGACCTTTCAGAGCGACGGTATCACAACTGTCACTGATATCAAAAAACTGACCATTTGGTGTATTCTTGCAAAAATTTCTAACGTCTCTCTTCCAGAGTCCGTGTCCATCAAATCCCTTTACAGATCCAATGGGCAGCAACGGTCCTGTTGAGAGATCCCTATGTAACCGCAACGTCTTCAAGACTATTTGTGGCTGTGAGAAACCTTCCAAATAAGCACTCAGGGATTACATTACAGGAAGCAATCTTAAATCTCCCTCCTCTTTATATAAAATTGAAAAAGGGGGCGTTGATGGAGGCACTACGGCTCCAAGACACAAAAAACTATTACTTGGTGATCTTAAGGGACACCTGGAGATTCTGGGTTACATAGCGCCAGAAATCTTATCACAACCATCGAATATATTGCCGCTAAAGTTTGATTCTCACACACCCTTCGAGGTGGTCATAGAAAACCGCACCATCGTGAAGGGAAAAATAAATCAATTAGACCAAAAATCCTCCATTTGGTACACGGACGTATCAAAAACCATTGATGGATCAGGAGCAGGCATGGACCCAAGTACTCTCCATCAGTGCCTCTGGGCTCTACTCCCACAATCATGCAAGCAGAAACACTTGCTGTAAACCTTTGCTGCCAGGAGGGACTACGAAGGAAACTCAAAGGTGCAAAGGTTTACATTTTAACGGACAGTCAGGCAGTGATGAGAGCTCTAAACTCTTACAGTTATCGGAGCATCTCTGTCTGGGAATGCCGTCGATCCTTGAAGCAACTTGCTGAGGTTAACAAACTTTTCCTGTAGTGGGTGCATGGCCACGAAGGCATACAAAGAAATGAAGCCGCTGACGAACTGGCCAAATCAGCTGCTGGAATCCAACCCATTGAACCTGAACCGTTCTGCGGTCTAAGTAAGCCGCACAGACGACAGGAACTGGAAAGATGAGAAAAATCTAGCAAAAAGAATACTGGAGGAAAACTCCAGGCCAAAGGCAAGCGAAAAAGTTCATTGACTATTCGCCAAAGAAGACAAAACAGCTTCTCGATCTCTCTAGGGACGAGCTGAGGATCATAACAGGCCTCCTTACTGGATACTGCCCACTGAGATACCATCTCAATAAAATGGGCAAATCGGAAACGGCAACATGCAGAATGTAAAGAGGGCGATGAAACTGTCGAACATATTCTTTGCAGTTGCATCGCAACTGTCCGTCAAAGACATATACACTTCGGTAGCGACAAACTAGAGCCGCACGAAGTAAAAGCGAAAGCTCCCAGGGAGATTCTTAATTTTGTTAGGGATTTAGACTTACAGGGAAATGAATAAGAAGGGTTACGAACAAAAGACCAATTTGGTCGCAGTTCGAAAAGGCTTGCAAAGCCAATCGACCCCCACGAATGTAATGTCAGCACTTAGGGAGGTTCTATAACTGTCCCAGTCTGTGCTTCTTGGGTTTCTATATTCAACCACAGGTCTATGTGCAGACTCAATAGTGAATTGAATATGTCTGTGTTCTAATCCTGAGGATTCACTTCACAACTCCACCTTAAAATTTTATTGCTCAGAGAACTTGATTTTAACGTACGTCGGAGCGATTGCTCTTCAAGAAGGTTAGTTCGTTTCCTATATTCGATAGAATTAGAGCTTCTGCCATGAGGAAGTCGGAAAGTCCTTCATTTCTCGCGCTGGCGTTACAATTGTCTCACAACGAGTGGTATACATAAGCGTCACACGCAACGACAATGTGGCAGTTCATCCTCCAGCCAAGACTCGTCAGGTTACGAATGATCTCAGAAGGGCACTCAGCAGTGTCTCCCAGAACATATGCTGAACGGACCTCTAAATCTAGTCTGCCAGACTCTGCTGGGACACTCACAAGTATAGAGATAGTGTTTATGTTACAAAAGCGTTTTCGACTGAGGAATTCTGATAAAATTGTAAATTGCCTAGGGCAGTTTTTTTTCCGTATTGGAAAATGACTTCATCAGATTATACTACGATAGGCCTGTTATCACCGACAGAATGGTGACGAATAATAGGCTGGACATAGTGGTGTATGATAAGAGAGCCAGAACAGCAATGCTGGTGGATGTCGCCATACCGAATAACAACGTGCTGAATAAGTTCCAGGAGAAAAAGTCCAAATACACTGACCTTGCTATTGAGATCAAGCAGATGTGGCACCTCGAGGAAATAGATATTGTTCCTGTCATCGTATCCTCGACTGGATTAATACCCAAAACTTTGCATGATAGTCTTCAGAAATTAGAATTGCAAATCTACCTGTTCATTCAAAAGCTTGTCCGAATGTTTGTATCGATTTATTTCTAATGCTTCTAGGAGATCTAATTTTGAACTTTTGATTTTATATGTAATATGTCAAAGTTTTTATTGAATGAATGGTTTTCTTTTATTAGGTGGTTTGAATAATTTGAATCTGATTTATTTTTATCGAAGCTACGTTTATGTTCAGTTGTTCTTATGCCAAAACTCCATAGTCTTTATGAATAGGATATACTTCATTTATTGCTTTCTGATAGAGTTTTTCACGAATGATTAGATCTATCATATCCGGATTATATGAATTATTAATGGCTATCTGTTTGATGGTGTTTAACTCTTTATTATAATCTTCTACTGATAAAGGTAAATTGAGTAACCGATGTACCATGCTGTTTAAAGCTGCAACTTTGTGTTGAATTGGATGTAATGAGTATTTATGTATAATTGTATCAGTTGTGTGTTTAAACAAAGATCCAACTATTAAATTCCAGAAAAATATTAAAATTGCAATAAATGACGCAAAATCTTTAATTAAAGCAATAGATAAATACAAATTAATTTCACCAAACCCTCAACCACCTCAACTGTATTCACTCATTAAATTGCATAAAGTAAATAACCCCGTTAAACCAGTCGTATCTATCTAAATCTAAATAACGTTACAGCCCCAGCCGTGAAATTGTCGCACTACCTTATAGATATCGTTAAAAATTATTGTTCATTCAAATCAAAATTTTTATAAAAATTCTTTCGAATTGATAGATAACATAAAAACGTTAACCTACCACCTAACGCAAAACTTATTTCGTTTGATGTTGAGAATTTATACCCAAGTGTTCCTCCAGGTGATGTCAAAATATTAATCGAAAACATGTTGAATTCGAATCATGTTAACCACATAATTAAATCGGAAATATTGAATCTGTTGGACGTTTGCATTGAACAAAATTATTTTTCTTTCAACATCTATTACAGTAGTGAAAATGGTTTGATCATGGGAAATTCTTTGAGTCCACTTTTAGCAGAGATTTTATGAATAATATTGAACAGAAAATTCATACACATCCACTCATTTCCAAATTTCTTTATTGGTATAGATATGTTGACGACATCTTAGTATGTTTCATTGGAACTACTCGTCAATTAGACTTATTTATTAATTTCATTAATTCCATCCATTTGAACATTAAATTCACGATAGAAATTGAACAGAACGATTCCATAAATTTTTGGACTTAAAATCACTAAACAAAATAATAATCATGTTTTTCGGTCTTTCGTAAACCTACACATACTGATACAATTATACATAACTACTCATTACATCCAATTCAACACAAAGTTGCAGCTTTAAACAGCATGGTACATCGGTTACTCAATTTACCTTTATCAGTAGAAGATTATAATAAAGAGTTAAACACCATCAAACAGATATCCATTAATAATTCATATAATCCGGATATGATAGATCTAATCATTCGTAAAAACTCTATCAGAAAGCAATAAATGAAGTATATCCTATTCATAAAGACTATAAAATATTCAACAGTTTAACATTCTGCGGTTCTGCAAGTACAAATATTAAATCATTTCTCGTCAAACAAAATCTTAATATAGCTTTCAAAACTTCTAATAACTTAGGTAAACATATTAAAAATAATAAATCTCGTGTTGAAAAATCAAGTGAAACAGGAATCTATAAACTCAATTGCGTAATAATACCTATATAGAAATGCAAAAGCTGTAATTCTCAATACATGTTGGATAGTTAGGAAATTTATGTCAAGTATATTGTAATCGAGCCTATTCCCTTTGATTGCTGAATCTGGGAAAGGTATATTATATCCAGATAACAGCTGAGATAGTGCATAAGTCCACGATAATAAATAATAATATAATATTAACACCTACGCCATTCCAGTGTTGCTTTACTCATTTGGAATAATCAGATGGACTAAGACAGAACTGGATGATATTCAAAGGCAGACCCGAACGATGCTGACAAAGTACAACAACCATCATCCAAAATCGTCTGTGATACGAACAACTTTGAAGCGGAAAGACGGAGGACGCGGATTGATAGATATTGTCAATTTACACACCGGACAGATGAAAAATCTCAGAGAATTCTTCTCAGCAAAAGCTCTCACTTCTGACCTCCATAGAGTGGTATCGTTGGCTGCTAAGGGATAAACACCTCTAAATCTTGCTACCAGAGATGACCTTCTGAATCTACCACTCCTATCGGATACTGAAAAACAAGAGCAATGGTCAAGAAAGGAATTGCATGGACGACATCACCATGAGATTAATCAACCACATATCGACAAAGAAGCCTCCAACAAATGGTTGATGAAAGGAGAATTATTTGCAGAAACAGAGGGATTCCTTATTGCCATCCAAGATCAAGTGATCGCTACAAACAATTATAAAAAATTTATAATGAAGGACGGAAGAATATACAGCATATTACGTCCGGCTGCGAACAACTGGCCAATACGGAGTATCTTCACAGGCATAATCAAGTGTGCAACATTATCCACCAGAAACTTGCACACAAGTACGGACTTCTGAACACCTTCTAGCCATATTACAAGTATCAGCCGGCGCCCGTATTGGAAAATGACTCATCAGATTATACTACGATAGGCCTGTTATCACTGACAGAATGGTGACGAATAATAGGCCGGACATAGTGGTGTATGGTAAGAGAGCCAGAACAGCAATGCTGGTGGATGTCGCCATACCGAATAATCACAACGTGCTGAATAAGTTCCAGGAGAAAAAGTCCAAATACACTGACCTTGCTATTGAGATCAAGCAGATGTGGCACCTCGATAAAATAGATATTGTTCCTGTCATCGTATCCTCGACTGGGTTAATACCCAAAACTTTGCATGATAGTCTCAAGAATTTGAATTGCATAAGAATACCTATATAGAAATGCAAAAAGCTGTAATTCTTAATACATGTAGGATAGTTAGGAAATTTTTGTCGAGTATATTGTAATCGAGCCTATTCCCTTTGATTGCTGAATCTGGGAAAGGTGAATTATATCCAGCTAACAGCTGAGATAGTGCATAAGTCCACGATAATAATATAATATAATAGTTTATAATGGGAGGTGGTTCTCACATTGTGATTATGATTGAGTGAATAAAAATTATTATTATTATTATTATTATTATTATATGTAAATTTTGTTCATTATTTTGGTTTTCAGTTTGTTTATGTCTGATGAGGGCGATTGTAGTGGAAACAGTTTTAATAATAGTGAATTATTTTTTCTATTCATTATTCAAAAAGTAGAAAAATACTTTTCCTCGATATAACGAATTAAATTCCTTCAGTGTTATCAAACATCTCTCGTATCCTATATAGTTTTTGGTTACCAAAAATATCATTGTCTCATTTCATGTAATTTAAATTTTAATCATATTCCAGCGAACTCATCGTTTCAACGAAAACTTATAACACTGGCTAAAATCAAATTTCAGTCTCGTGCTAGTCTCGTTCCTCCTTAAATGAAAAGCAGAAATTTAAATTTTCTCGAGGCCTCTCCAATTCATTCTTATTTCGTGGTTTCGAATTTGAGCACCTCACTGCACCCTAATTTGTTTCCTTGTCGGGGCACTGATAATAGAACCTGACAAAGCAAAACTCCAGGCGGTGCTTTCTAATAACTTAAATCATAAAATTTTTCGAAGTTCAAAAGAATATTTAGCTGAAATTATGCATCAGTTGTTGCTAAATTTTGTTTGCGAGACATTTCATTATGTAAATGTATGGAAAATAAACGGGAGGCAATTGGCGCATTATGTAAATGTTAGAGTTCTGACCAAACGCCCTCTAGTAAAATTCCAAATCCGTTCCCTTGAAATAAAAGGGCACACATTGACTCGAAAAAGGTAAATGGTAATAAGGTGAAAGAAATACAGTAATAATGAAACTGAAAAGTCTGAATAATAATTTTACTATTCTAAAGCAGCGGCTTCAGCATATTACAATTCTCGTGGTGTTAAATTGATATTGAATCAAAAGATACTAGGACCTGAATAGACGTCCTGTGCACAACTTGTACCTAATTTATACGCCACACTAACAGCCATAAACCAGAATCACAAAATATTGATCTCTCAAAATCTCTTTTTGGACAACAAAAGTCAATTATCCCCTCAGTAATCTTCAGTAACTGATAATGGCTAATTCAGAAATATATCTGATGTGATGTCCACTGAAATGTACTTGGATACCCTTGATATAGCGGTTACATCTATACTTATTTTACTCCGCGTTGACGTTGAGCGTATGGATGAGGAGATATCCCGGTCGATCGGGTCAGCGTATCACGATAACTATCCACTAAGGAGAAAGCCTGACAATGGCACAACTTCATGGTGGAATCCTGCCCTTGAAAATCGTAGAAGAGAACTTCGGAAACTATTTAACCGAGCTGAAAATACCGGCAATTGGGACCATTATCGCTCTACTCTAACGTCATACAACGAAGAAATAAGGAGGACAAAACGGGAGTCCTGGCGAAGGTTCTACGGGGAGGTGAAAAGTACCCCCGTCAGTTCAAGGCTGCATAGGGTTCTCGCCAGAGGCCCAGCGTTCCCCATCGGATCTGTGGAGGGTCCGTATGGGCGATACACAGGCTCGGGAAAGGAGTTAGGGATTCTTGTGGGAACACACTCCCCGAATTATCGCTTACTTGATATCAGTGAAAGCTGTGACACCGTCGCCCCGAAGAGCCTTGTAAAAAGGCCAAAAAAGGACGATTGGAAGAACGCAAGAACGATCATCAAGCCCCGAGCAATCAGGTGGGCGATTCGTTCATTCAAGCCATTCAAAGCTCACAACCGAAGTCGTTTAGACCGATTAGTCTTACGTCTTTCGTTTTGAAAACCCTGGCGAAAATGTGTGCACTTAACAACTTAGTCGGAAGGATCACACAGTCTCTGGACCGCAAGAAGACTGCAGCTGCAGCTTTCATGGATATTGAAGGTGCGTTTAATGCAGCCCCCACTGACTCACTGTGTGGGGCTGTGAGAGCCGAAGAAGTACCAAATAATATTGTGGAATGTATGAGTAACATGCTAAATGCCAGAGTGATCAACACTTCACTGAAAGGAGAAGTAGTCACTTTTGTGCCTGGTAGGGGCTGCCCACAGAGAAGAGTACTATCCCCTCTGTTATGGTCTCTGCTAGTTGATGACCTTCTGGCAATAATTGGCACACTGGATGTTTATGTACAGGCATACACTGATGAAATAGTCATTCTTGCTATCGGAGATGATAGCGTTGTTTCCAACAGACTACAGAAGACTATGTGTGCAATTCAGGGATAGTGTGAAGGAGAGAAACTTAGAATAAACCCCTACAAAACCCTTATGGTACCGTTTACCACGAAGAGGAGAATATTTGTTTCCCCCCCGACCCTAGGCAGGGTGTTTACTCCAGTTGTGGAAGGAGCGAAATATCTGGGGATGACCCTGGATAGCAAACTCACGTGGAATTCGCACCCGGAAAACACAATACACAAGGCTAGACATTCCTTATGGCCATGTCAAGGGACCTGTGGTCTTGTGTCATGCCCCAAAGCAACTCCAGTGGCTATATGCGATGGTGGTTAGAGTACGTATTACATACGGCTGCATTGCTTGGTGGGAGTGCAGTCTTAAGAAGTAATGCCAACTCAAGCTCTTTAAAATACAGAGAACAACCTGCATGATGATTACAGGAGCCTTTCGCTCTATACTCACTGCGGCCATGGAATTGCCTTTACCCTCTTCATCTTGTGATAAGAGGAGTGGCTAGAATGGCTTTCTACAGATTCCATCATCTTTCCCCTAATGAAGCGGGTAACTTTGTGCTTGGCACCCTACAGTCTAAAATTAAGGACAATGAAGTGCTGAGTATGAGGTCGGACATAGCAACACCTAAAACCAACATGGAGAGGCCATTTCAGATCATCATTTCCGATAGACAGGAATGGATCAGCTCCAAGGACCGTCTACTCGAAGGTCCCTGTTGGTACACTGATGGCTCAAAAACTGCGAAAGGTGTTGGAGCTGGTGTCTACGGTCGAGGTGCCTCCAAGGAACACTCGATCTGTATCGGTGGGCATGCGACTGTTTTTCAAGCAGAAATATTCGCCATTGAACACTGTGCTAACAAAAGGATCAATTAAAATCCTCACCGATAGCCAAGCTGCACTGAAATCATTGGCATCCGATACCTGTACTTCACTTATGGTGCAGGAATGTCGCTTTACCCTTGCCAAACTTGGAGAGCGGAGCAGGCTCCGTCTAACATGAGTACCTGGCCACTCGGCCAATTCAAACTTGCAATAGTATGAACATTTCTGTCTTCCACACTAACATCCTTCAGTATCTCGATGAGTGAAGTGTGTCTGAAATTGTCTTTTTCTAGTCGATAAAACAGGCAAATAGGTCGACGTTTACATCAAAGTTTCTCCGCACGAGTACCTACAAGTCAAACAGCGCATCTTCTTGTCCCAAATCCGTTCCTGAAGCCAAATTGTTCGCTAGAGATGTGTTTATCTCATTGTCTGTATATTCTCTCAAGTATAATCTTGAAATATACTTTAAAGACGTGACGTGCGGTGGTCTTTACATTTCATGGCATTGGGTTTCTTCGGCAGAATGATGAAATGCGATTTCAACTAATCCACTGGCAATTTGCCTTCTCTGTACACTTTGTTGAACTGTCTGGTGAGATATTTAACTAATTGATCATCAAACAGCTTCAGGACCTCTCCATGTACGTCGTCTGGACCAGTGGCCTTTCCATTGATGAGTTGTTTAATTGCATATCGAACTTCATCTTCCAGGATGTGTGGTCCCGTACTCTCATCTTGCAAGACGGGTGATTATTCTCTCACATTATGGATGAGCTGCTGAACGTATTCCTCCCATATTTGCTTTTTGTACTCGATCTCGTTGACAGTATTGCCAAGTTGATCTTGAAGAGCACTCATTTATTTTCCTCGTCTTTTCTTTAGCGACTCTCGAATCTTTTTGTGGAGATTAAACGAATTATGTCTTTTTTGCAGCTGTTTTAATTTTCAAATTTTCGGTTTTTCGTTCGGTCAACATTCAGCCGTTTTCTTCTGTCCTCCATATGCGTTAAAATTTCGTTTGTCATCCACTCTTTATGCGGCCTTCTTGCTGGTTTCAAGTTCTGTTTACTTAACTCATTGATTATTCGTTTCACTTTTATCCACATCTCCTCTACATCGAAATCTTCAGAATTTCTTCGTGCATTGCTAAAACTGCAGGTAATTTCTTCTGCAACTCAATTTTTCGTGTCTTCCTCGCACACTCATTGTATGTCAATTGCAGCCTTCCTCACACCCTTTTTAAAGAAAAAAGCAATGGTTTTCATCCTCACAGAAACATCTGCCTTATTTCAATCTATCATATCTGACCTGATATCTATCTATCTTTTATCTATCATATCTAATCTTGTCATATCTATTATATTTAAACTTTTGAATAAATTTAAATTTTGTGCCTTATTCTCTTGGCGCTGTTCAAGTCTTGAAACTGTGTTGCAATAATTTCTTGGTGAAGTGTTTATCAGAAAACAAAACTCTTCAATAAAATAATCATTATTCAATTTCAAACTAAACTAATACATAGAATATATCTATCCATTGAATTGAAATCATATTCAGAATGGATAGCAAATATTTCTCTTTCTACTACCTGAAATACTGTTCATAGTGGTGTATGGGAGAGATGCTTTGAAATACATTGTTCAATCTCAATTCGCTCCATTGTAAAGTTCTATCGACAGTATAACTTCATAGTTTTCATTGATATAAAGTTTTGATAATTTTGGTGGATAATATAAACTTCCATAAACTCTACCTCACTAACAACTTCCGTTTGAGATGTGATTACCCATGCGTACCTATTTGAGTAAACTGATGAGTTCAGCTTCGCGATCTATATTATTACATTCATAATAATAGGATGTCCCAAATTCGATGGTTTTGAGGGGGCAGCTATGTGAAGTATTGCAGATAAGAAGAAAACCAGAAAAAGCTGGTGATTCAGTCGTATCGTATATGGTTTGAATTAAATGTTCTTTTAATTTTCTTATAGCGGTTTTTCGGAACACCTGTTACATCAGCTATTTCCTCGTCGATGTTTCAGGATTTTCACATACTGCTGAAATGACGATCGTTTCAGTTTCTCCATTATTTTCCTTAGCATATTCTTTGACCCTCGGTGTTTTGAAAGATCTGTTGGTTCGCAAATTATTTTTCAACGGTTTTGAAAATATGGTTGGTGTCGCTCCGGGAATCGCTTTGGACGAAGATAACCAGCAGTTTCATTAACATTTCCGCATTCAATGGAACAAAAATCATATCTTACTTCTAATTGTTTCTATATTCCATTTCAAAAAACCTTCCAAAGACCACAAACGCGTTCCAACAATACAAACATTCTAAAATTGGAGAAATAATAATAAATTCTTCAGACAATAATCAAGCGTTCTTTCCCTTCTTAAAACATTCATGAAAACCACAACAATTTCAGAAGTTCCAACGCCATGAGGTGAAAAAAATATTTCGATCAGAATGAAGAAATTCTTCATGCTGTTTTTTTACCAATTCTTGGAATATTTTAAAGACTAATATGTCAAATTGTTCAGAAAATACTAAATTATTGTCACTTACATCAAAATTTTACTGTCCTATATCTGCAACAGCATGTGTCCCCTTAATATCAAGTATTCTAGAGGCAAGAAATCTCAACGTGGATTGATTCATGCTTGACCCAAAATTATTATCACTTCAATAATAAGATATATTCACAAAATAATGGTTTAGCTATGGGTTCACCCCTCAGTCCCCTTCTATCTGAAATTTTCATGTCTAATTTGGAAAACACTAAAATTATGACGTCAGCTTTGACAAAAAGGCATATTCTATTTTGGAACCGATATGTTGATGACATTTTAGCCTGATTCATTGGAACGAATAGACAACTAGTAATCTTCCTGAATTTCATTATTAACATTCATTCAAAAATTAAGTACAAAGTAAAAACAGAAGTCGATAGTAAAATCAATTTCTTAGATAATATCATACCCATAGATTCATTTCACCCGCCCTCAAATCCATGATTCACAGAGCGATTTCTTTGCCCTTATCGGACATGGACCGAAAATCAGAATTCAACCCCATTATGTTAATAGCATAGAACAACGGCTTCGACATAAAAGCAATAGAGAGTTTAATTAATCGGAAAATAGGCAAGAACACATTCAACATGATATATATCCAATCCAAGAGAGAAAAGCCCGAAAAATTTATGTCTGTAACATATTTTGGGAAGACGTCAGAACAGGTTGCTAGAGTTTTGTCTGATAGTGAAAAAGTTTATATTGCATTCAAACCAGTTAGCAAATTGTCAGGCCTGCTTTTCAACACAAAAGATAAAACCGATAAATTTGAAAAATCAGGAGTATACCAGTTAACATGTTCTGAGTGCAATTCTTTTTATATAGGTCAAACAGGACGCTCTTTCAAGGCTAGATACAAAGAACATTTCCGGTCATTCCTACATCAGAAATGATGTAAAATGATTCAGCTTTAGCTGCACATTGTCTGAATGAATTTCATCCTTTTCCAGAACTTCAACAGCTAAAAATTCTTCATTCCTGTGATAAATCTCATAAACTCAATTTGTTTGAATCGATGGAAATTTTCAACGCATCTAGGGTAGAAAGGGTTAAGCTCCTTAGCGACCAGGTAGACTTGATTACCTACCAATCACCATTATTCAAGTTACTGTGATCTCTACTAGCATTTTATTGATGGTAATTCCTGTACTGTACATGAGTATTCAGTTTTCATTAGCTTGTTGTTGATAAAGGACGTATGTCCGAAACCGGTCCAACCAATATAAAAATTTTGGCATTCTTTACATCAATAAATTAGTGATAGTTAAAACATAGTAACTTGTTTTATATTATTATTCATTATGAGTATCAACTATAACGTAGTTCAGGCTTTATCGATCAATTATTTATTTCATCAGCGTCTTTTATTCTAATTGCATTTTCAATTTCAGATTTTAATTCGTTTTTGAATTGCTCATAAATTTTAAAGGATCCTATATCCATTCGCACCCGAACAGTTGTGTGGGCAGATTCAAATAATTTTTTAATTTTACTACTTCTGGACTGCTGAAGGTTTTCTCAGATTATTATTATTTATTTTAATTTTTTTTCAGGAAGAAATTCTCCAAAATTGCTGGACAATTAGCTTCAGGCACTCAATGAAACGACGAGTAATGTCCTCATTATTAATTCTAATTTTCTTAACCTTTTTTTTTCAGGCATTGTTATTCGTCGGTATTCCAGATTTTGTGCATAATTGGTCTGCAATGTGTAGGTAGATGCTGGACTTTCTGTATAAGTTGAGACCCCAACTTGTAGCCATATTGTCAACGCACGAGACGGAAGTTGCAGTAACTCGCGACGTTTCCGCAAACACATCTTTACTGGCTGTGGATAATTTACGTTTAGATCACCTAATATCGCATAGAAAAGAGTTGTGAACTGTTGTTAAGGCGAGATCGAGTTGAGTTAAAAAATTTTCAATACCACCCGCGGGTGGTCTATAAATTCAAATGAAAATTGTGTTTTTCTTAGGTATGCGTAGTGCCGCTATTTCAACGTAAATTTCGACTGACAAGTTGTCTACACTAATAGTGTTAAGAAAACAGAAACACCTACGATTCCTTAATTGGCCTAGAAGTTCACGAGACGTACAAGTATAGTGTCCAGTGAGGAACCTCCAAATGACTCCACATTTTCAAAAACTTTTATTTCCTTATTCGTGACTACCATTCGCACGTGTTCAACCCTACTGTACAGGTTGATTTGAAGTGTAGTACGATAGAACTATATACAAAAAATTTCAAATATTCGCAGCAGTTAATAAAGTTCACTATCTCAGCAAATTGTAAAATATCACTTGTATATTCTTCCATTGGCTCCCTCCTGCCTCGTAAATACGATACAAAAGCATGGAATTTCTCAGAGCAAGAACCAATAAACCTAATTGACCGTTTTGTGCTTTTGTGCGAATTTACGAGCTTTCCAATTGTTTTTCTAAATGTAATTTATAAGCGATAGCAAACTGAAAGGAAAACCATTGGCACGAAGAAACCGTAAAATTTCCAGACAATCTTCCGGTGAAATGGAAAATAGCGCTTCTTAATTGATTACAAGCCACCAACTTTCAACTCGGAGGTAAAGTTTAATAGGTGAAATGGCTTCGTCTACTTTGAATAGCTTGATTTTACCAATACACTTAAAACTTGTTAGCAGTGACGAGGTGCTTCACTATACTCGTTAATCGTTCAAATTCTGTGAATATTTTCGATGAAAAATTGTATAATTGAGATGACAAGAAAGTTTGAGTTGATATAAAGAGGAGAAGCGAAAATTTTCCTTGTAATCAGTCAGAGGAGAATTCAGGATGAATCCGTTGCTAGAAAATTAAGAATTCCATTTTTGAGCCCTTATTCCTGATTTTCGTCGATAACTTTTGCATTTAATTGCATGATAATAGCTATACGAAAAAAAAGGCCACTGACCATGGAATTTACTATTTACTACAACAGACTCAAATCTTCATTCTCGGTAACCAAATATCTGTTTTGTGCGAACCCGAAAATCTACATTTCAAATCTGGCACCATTTGTCAAGTATATATATATATATATATATATATATATATATATATATTAATTAAATGCTACTAGTTTCGGCTTCAAAATAAAGAGTTTATTAACTGAATTCAAATTAAGTCACTTAATTTATTTAGATGATATTGAATTATATGCCGGAACCAGATCTCATTTAAAAAGTCTACTTGAAAACTTTCAAATATTCCAATGATATATATATATATATATATATATATATATATATATATATATATATATATATATATATATATATATATATATATATATATATATATATATATATATATATATATATATATATATATATATATATATATATATATATAAGGGGTTTCACCCCGACGAGTTGCCCATATATCTGTTCATGTAACAACTGATTTCATGAGAAAATATAAATCCACCACCCGGTAATTAATACCATTGCCAGGCAATGATTATAATCAAAACATATCCTGGAATAATTATATATTAGGATAACGTTAAATGTTATGAGAATATATCAATCTACCAGAACATATACATACTATAGCATCATCAGACAATGATATCAATGTACCAACGAGTAGTGTCAGAGGCTTTCTCCCTGGAAAAATTCAGTGTACAGACCTTAGTCAAGTAACACTGAATGTTACTCATTAATAGTTTCCTTTGTGTGAAGTGGTGAACGATCGAATAGAATACTGCTCTGAATATAAATATGACAAAATTGTCAGTTAATTATATTACATTTATATAAACAAATAAATAAAATATGAAATGAGATTCTGAGCAGTATAAACTCAAGAGAAAACCTATGATTCTACCTCATTATTTTTTCGGAAAGAAACCTACGAAGAATATTACAAGATTTGATGACTGTTATCTTTTGTAACTGTAAATTTTCTTCAGACCCAAAATCTCAATACTTTTGTGAAGATTCCTAGGAATAACACCTGTTGTGGAAATAATAATGGGTAGAATAAATATTTTTTCATTTTCCACATTTTTTAATCTCGTCGCCAAGCATCATATATTTAGAAATTTTTTCATTGTATTTATTTTGTATATTATGTGTGTCGGGTATAGCAATATCAATTATATATGTTATTTGATTCTGTTTATCAGTAAGAATGATATATGGTCTATTGTGTTTTACAGCTCTGTTGCAAAGAATTGTTTTATCAAAATAAAGTTTATATTTGTCATTTTCACAAATAATCTCAGGTTCATATTTGTAAAATTTTTGTCTTTTGGGAATTAGGTCATGTTTAATTCCTAGATTAAAATGAATAATATTAGCGACGGCACTATGTCTTTCTAAATAATCTGTTGAAGCAAGGACTGAGCAAGATGACAATATATGAAAAACTGTTTCTGAAGAACAGAAACATCTACGGCAAGAATCATCTATATTTTGTTTGATGATGTGTTTTCTATAATTCCTCGTGAAAACAACCTGATCATTTTTGTTCGAACGGTATTGTATTTAGAAAGTAAGAATCTACTTAAACAATTTATTTTACAGTAAACAGGGTGTCCCAATTTTCCATAAAAAATATTGAGTGGTTTTTTCAAGTTGGAAGACCACTTTTTTGTTCAACATTCAGGAGCGTCAACTCTGCTATAATGTCTTAAAGTATTAAGTGTTTTTGGTGAGTAGTTTCGTCACAATATTTTTTTCCGTAAAAGTTCATGAAAATAGGCTCTCACATCATCACATGCTCCTTCGGCCCTGTATATTTTATCAGTGAGACTAGCTAAAGCGTCTTAGGCCGATTTACTTGTCCTAAATCCAAATTGTTGTTCCGATAGTAATTTATACTTATCGGCAAATGACACAAACCTACTTTTCATGGCCTTTTCATGTATTTTGTCTAGGTTAGAGATTAGTGATATTGATAACGTTCTCCCTATCCTCTTTCTTGTACAGTGGGGTTATAATACCTATTTTCAAGACGTTTGGGAATATTCCAGATTAGAAACATTTATTAATAAGTTTAGGTAAGGGATATGTTATCAGATGTTCAATTTTTTTCAAATTGGTGGATGAGATGCCATCAGATATTCAGCTATTTCATGTTCTGTAACAGGCTCAAGAAACATGGATGATTTCGCAGAACACTTCTTATTGATTGGTGACTTATTTGGCCTTTTTACTCTTGATGCAAGTTTTTCTCCCACTGTTGATTAATGATCATTAAAGAAGCTAGCAATACTCTTCTCATCTGTGAAGGATTCTCCATAATCATTTTTAAACATTTCAATTTTCTTAATCTGACATGACCCAGATGAATTTCCTTTCTTCTCTAGTTCTTGTTTAAAGTGTCTATGTTTCGCATATTTTATTGAATTCATCTGTTTTTGTATGCTTGTACCTATTATTCAGATCCTGGTCATTTGGCCTTTTTAGGGTTTCTTTGTACATCATATTTTTAGTTGCTGTGGATCTAATGATACCCACTGTTATCCATGTGTTTCTTTTTCTGTATTTTTTACTCTTTTTGAATCTTTTTGTGCACTTTTGAATCACGTCTTATAGTGTTGACGAAACTAGCGAATGCCTCATGAACATTTTTCTGCTGTAAACCTCAACATTCCAGTTAGTTTATCCTAAGTAGCTTTCGAGAAGGTTGTAATCGATTACTGTACTATATTCAATTAATGGACCAGTGTGCGAGATTTTTAACGGAAATAAGAGTATGACAGGGAAGTGGTCAGTTATGCGAAATTTGAGAGTTGCATAAACTACATCTTTATGGTTAAGTGTGGTTTTCAGAGAAATATGATCTATAAAAATTTGCGACTATCCATAGACCCTTGTTGAAGAGTTTATAAAGGAGACATATCCCAGCTCACTAAAGGTGTTGAGGTAATATTGAATGCATTCCGATTCCTCATCGAAAAGATTCATGTTCATATCGCCTGCACAACTCGTGCACCTGATCACCTACACAACTCGTTAGGTGACTCTTTAGACCCTCGATAAATTCAAACGGACTGGGTTGCGGTACGCTGCAGATATTGAGATAGATTTTTACGATTTTATGATTAAATATGATACCATTACTACCTAGGATAATAACCTCATGATTCTTGTTTACCCTTCCCTCGTTATACAGAACCTGAAAGCCCTCAAAATTCTTATTATCATTTCAGGATAGTTGTCTGCATTGGAGTTTTCAACTCGAATAGTTGCTTTGGTGGTGTCGTTGTTTTTGTGATACCATTAACTTCTTCTTTGTAGTGTTTAATGATAGGTTGCTTGTTTCACTGGCATGAAACACATTGCTTGAAATTGTCTGAAAATCCTCTATTTCAAATCTGATATCAAAGTCAATAAGCGTCGAAACTTGAGAAGAGATTGATGTGTCGAAGTGTCTTCATTCATTGAGGTCTAATTAAAATATGTTTTTATGAATAGCAGTATAAGAGAAAATTTCAAATAACTCAGATGCTACTTGAGTTTCTGAAACAATCTCGTTGTAATTTCTACATTACAAAATACGCTTCATTGCCTCAAGTGAATGCATGCATTTCCGCTATACTTTGACGTGTTTTACAAACCACTTGAAACTAAAAGTTCACTTTGACGTAATTAGACATGCCAGGCGCGTACGTGGCTCCCTTGGTACATATAGTCCTCGTTTTAATAGCTTTTCCATCCATCATAGACTTCATTAGTCTCTATTTTGTTCCGGATTTAGCAACAGTGAGGTTTTTACTCGCTACAATATTCTAGGATTTTAGCAATCTGCCTTGAAAACAAGGACAAGAGAGCACTGATTAGAAAATGAAAATTTAATTTGTAGATGAACTTTAGTTCACTAACTCATTATTGATTAATTCCGTTGAATATTCAACCCTAATTATAATCTATAATGTTCTGAAACATTATTCACAGTAAACTTGATAAGGATATTCTATCGGGGGATTAACTTCAGCAGGAAATAAAGTTTTGAAATAACAAAACTGTACAGTGGGATTCAGCAAAAGGGGGAGATATTTCAATTGGTCATAGATCATGAGATTGGGTTATCGAAAGAACAGCCAAATATACAAACTGTTTTCTGTTTAAGACGTAGATAGTTGTGCGGCGTAGAATGGTTGAATCGATTATCGAGCATTTATCGACCCAGAGGTCTATTGTGGGACAATGTCCTAACTTTCTCCCAAAACGTCCATCCTTTCTGTGAAGTTCTTGGGAACAAGAACCAATATCCAAAGATCTGGAAATGGATGGCAACATTATGAAATGCTTCAAAATAATCATAACATTACACTATTGAATGTTTCACTAACAAAAAACTAATTATTTGGAATTACCAATCGCTGTTCGAGCAGTGGTATTACTGGACAATATTTTTTGAGCTATAACTTTCGCAATTTTAAAGCTAGATAATGCGTTCTTGCTTCATTGGATAGCCAAAGTACTAGGTTTTTCAGAAATTGTATCGAAATTTCACATCCGGTAAAATTCAATGTGGCTGACTCATTCGAAAATGAGCAATATTTCAAGATCACTGGAACGTTTTTTATTCATTAAAAAATTCGAATGGGTTAGATTCGATAATTCAGTCTTTTCTGAACAATTTGACTCATTGATCTCAGAAATGTTCCAAGAATTGGTGAAAAGGAGCGTGAAGAATTTTTTTCATTGTGATTTTCAGCTGAAATCGACATATTTTTTCACCTCATGGCGTTGGCACTCCTGAAGTTGTTGTGTTCTTCATCGATGTTCTAAGACCAGTTTTTACTAAAACCAACCTTAAATTTGATTTCCGTTCGAATTCAAAATGGCCGACTTCCTTAAATATTAACAAGTTTCCCCGCATTAAAAAATTTTTCGCGGTTGTAATGAATCAACTGCGTAATTCAATCACTAGACCAACCCTTTCCATCATTTTGAGGGGTGAAACTCGAATATTGATTCAGAAATGTGCCAATTGTCGTCAATTATGTTTCTTTTTTCTACCATCATATGCACCTCCCCTTGTGAAACCTATGAACATAGACTACATGCATTAACTCTATGATAAACAAAACATAATGAAATATCATTGACTTTTAGACACATCTGGTTCGAACTCGAATTTTATCTTGGTGTTGCTTGTTTTTGACGTTTGAAATTGTTAACAATGGTTTTAACAAATGGGGATAAGCGTTTCATTTCCCTTTCCAGCCCCTAATCATAAAAGAAGTACAATCTATGATTTTGAGGAAAACTTTCGGACAACAGGGCCATTGGGAAGAAGATCAGGATGACTGTTTCCCAAATATCTCAGAGATGCCAACTGTTGAAAACATCTGCGAGAATAATAATACGACATGATTTTGTTTAACAAATTACATGAGTTAAAACATTCAACGAAAAAATCAAGTACTCAGAATGGAGTATGACCTCCATTTACATCCACAACCATTTGCACCCGTCTTTTCCAGCTCTCTATGGGTCTCGAAATTGCTTCTTGATCAAGATTGTTCCAACATTATTTTGCTTCAGCTCCTCACAATTATTGGAAATAATACCATTTTTATACACTATTTCTTCCAAATGACCCCACAGAAAATAGTCGCACGAATTGAGATCGGGATTATTTGAGGGCCGTTGTTCTGGTTCGATGATATCGTCTACGCGTTGTCTTAGGTAATCCATAGTTCAGTGACTTTTATGACATCTCGCTCCATCCTAAAATCAATTGAAATAAATTTCATTTAGATACATCTAATTTGGGACACCCTGTACACTGACGGCCAGTTGAGAGTAAGTAGCGTTTTTTATATAGTTCAGGATGTTCATTTCTATGAAGTAAAAAAAAATGAAAAAACTGTAGAATTCCAAAAGAGATTTGAAACAATAAAGATCATCCTAAAAGCTACTCAATTCCTCAACCGTTCATTTTCAGCAACTGTACTTATTCATGTCATACAAAAAACAGCAATCATTGACCTGCATGAAAGTGAACTGAGGAGTTGACGCCTTAATAGTTGGTAACATATGACCAAGAATTATGTGACAACATTTTTCTGAATCTAATCTGATCTTATGCCTTGTTCTATAAAAATGATATTTTTTCCCTCTGTAAAGGAAATCAAGGCACATTCCTCTTGATTTCATTCATTGGAACACAAACTCTGTAATTCTGGCTGTTTTTTGGTGGGGCAACACCGTCTGTGAACCAGATATTTTCAATTTGTTTACGTGTTCTAAATCGATTTAATAAACTTCTGCATCACTCGAATCTGCGATCTTTGACATCTTCAGTCAATTGAAAATTATAGTGCCTCCGAAAATACCTAAGACCCAAATCATGCCTTATTATTCTTATCACGCAGGAGAAACAGTCTAGTTCCTGGAGTTCTGAAAGTGTTGACTGCTAATGCAGAAATTCGCTGAATGTTCTCCTTAAATTTTCAATTCAGTTTGTGATACAAAATATGTAGAGTTGATGCATGAAACAGATTATGAAAAAGGCGAGTACCTGTGTTCTAACACTAGTTGCACCAGTACTTGTTCTTCTTCCTAATGACCCTGTTGTCAGAAAATTTTTCTCCAGATCATGGATTGTACTCCTTTTGTAATAAGGGGCTGTAAATTGGCGTATTATTTGCTTAGTATAGCCACTCACAAATAAACATTCAATGAAACGCTTTTCCTCATATGTTTAAACAACTGGTAACAATTTCAAACGACAAAAACAAGCATCACCAAGATAAAATTCGATTTCAAACCAGATGTCGTCTAAAATTTCATGACATTTCATCATTTTTGTTTATCATAGAGTTAATGCATGCAGTCTACTTTCAGAGGTTTCACAACGGAAGGTGCATATGATGGTGGAAAGGAGAAACATTATTGACGACAATTGGCACAATTCTGAATCAATATAATTTTCGAACCATTGAAATGATGAAAAAATTCAATCCAGTGATTGAATTATACAGTTGATTCATTACGAGCGCGAAAATATTTGAGGAAGTCGGCCATTCAGAATTCAAACGGAAATCAAATTTAAGGTTGATTTTAGTAAAATATGGTTTTTTGTCTTCTTAGAACATCCATGAAAAACACAACAACTTCAGGAGTGCCAACGCCATGAGGTGAAAGAAATATTTCGATTTCAGCTGAAAATCGGAATGAAAAAAATTCTTTTCTTTTTCACCAATTCTTGAAATATTTTCAAGATGAATATGTCAAATTGTTCAGACAAGAATTATCGAATCTAACTCATTCAAATTTTTCAGTGAAAAAAAACGTTTCAGCGATATTGAAATATTGCTCATTTTCTAATGAGTCAGCCATATTGGATTTCACCGGAAGTGAAATTTCGATATAATTTCTGAAAAACCTACTCCTTTGGCTTTCCAATGAAGTAAGAACGAATAATGTAGCTCAAAAATTGCGAGTTATAACTGACAAAAACTTGTCCGGTTTTCTCTGGCGCACCCTATATATAGTAGCTCCAACATCTTAAAAAGTTTTGTAGGCGCCTGTGAACCAATATTTTAATCTTGAATTAACTTATTTATGTATGTTGAATGCAATTGGTATTCAACATCAAAAGCAATTCCATTCAATTTTAGATAGACGTTCTATAAGTTGACAACACTTAATTATTTGAATTATTTGATTCGATAAAGCCCATTGTTTGGTTGTCGTAAAAGTGATATGATTGAATTTTCCGAATAGTGGTGTTTGGTAATGGTAATTTCTCAGCATTTTCAATTGTTTTCATTCAGTTCTTCAGGATAAAGTATGGATTTGTTGGTTATTAGAAGAAATTCGCGTTTAGTATAGCCATTTGATCAACTTGATAATAAACAACGAACACGCACATTTTCGAATATATTTCAGTTCTGTTAGCTACACTACATGCTTATTGAGAATTTTTTATTGAGGAAATGCAAATATTGTCAACGTGAAAAGCTGCGATTTCGCGTGTTGATTAGGTTTTATTAAAGGAGTTATTAAGACTAGCTCTGTCTACGTTCGATCATTCCAGAAAGGGATTATTTGGTTTATCGTCTCTTGGAGAACAGAAAATAAAATTATTCGAGAGTTAAACATCATATGAGATGAATAATATATCATTTCAATTCTTTGCATCATCTCTGGGTTATACTTATTGATGTTTGCCTATAAAATTTTTTTGTACATGTAAAAATTCAGATTAAAATTTGAGAATGTTAAATTTTGAATAAAAATATAAAATAACTAAGAAAGTGAACAATGACCAGTTCAGGTTTTCTGCATTTTCAGATTTTGTTTATGTGAAATTTACAATTGAATCTTGATCTTGGTGAATACATTACTCTTTGAAATTATTGCATAATTTCCATATTCCAAATTTCTTTCTTGGTAGGCAACTTATTATTTTTATATGTTCGTAAAGAATTTATCTGGAGATATGCCAACAAAATTTAATGTTATTCCTGGGCACATGTTGCTCTCATGAGAAATGAGTTTTGCAAGAAACCGCGCTGAGCTGTTGGACATTACGTTCTGCTTGAATTCCCTGGGCAACAAAATCTCGAGGTGGGGTGTGTCAAGTGAACCCTCCTGATCTGACCACAGACACATTAATTTTACTATTGGATGTGGGATCAGACCAGTAGTCGAATACAGAAACCCTAGGAGCACTGAGTGGGACGAATGTGGAGCCTCCCTTAGGGCTCATTTAGGCGGTATTGCCACATCTACTAACAGTCGTGGAGACGTTCAGCGTATGGCTGTGGAGATATCCCAGTCGATCGAGTTAGCATATCACGATAATTGTCGACTAAGGAGAAAGCCTGAGAATAGCACAACTTCATGGTGAAATCCCGCCATCGAAAAACGTAGAAGAGGAGTTTGGAAACGGTTTAATCGAGCTAAAGATACCAGAAATTGGGACCACTATCGTTCTACTCTGACGTCATACAATGAAGAAATTAGGAGAGCAAAAGGGGAGTCCTGGCGCAGATTCTGCAGGGAGGTGCAAGGCTGAATAGGGTTCTCGCCCTAAGCTTGAAATTCCCCTGGAGACTGCAAGGATGGAAAACAGCCGATGGCTGAAACTGTAGGTACGTGAGCACTGGATGAGTCTCTAAGGTCTCAGTTACGATCGACGTGCCATCAGTGGACCTTTCACTGCGATAGCCAAGGCTTGGCTTAAACTCTCTAGGTTGGAACTGTGAATTTTAACTGCCATACTGACAGGGCACTGTCGCCTCAGGAAACACCTTGATAAATTAGGATTGATTGGGGATCCTTCATGTAGGCTATGTGAAGAAGATATAGAATCAATGGAACATGTGCGAGTGCCCAACTGGGGACAGAGTCAGGGTGAAAGAACTTGGATCTTGCAAACTGAAGCTGACTAAGCTTATCAAGCTCTCACTCACGAAACTCGTATCCTTTACGAAAAGGATGGAGCTCGTGGATAAAATTAAGGACAGAGTGTGCCACAATAGACCACTGGGTCACAGTGAATGGGCTGCAAAGCAGCCCTCTCTCATATAATATCTATCTATCTATGCATTTCAAAAGAAGTGCCGTCCACAATTTCAATACAAGAGGAAGGAATGACTTTGATATTCCATTTCACAAAAAGGTCACCCTAAATTCTTATGCATACTGGGGTATGAAGTGGTATAATAAACTTCCTCTTGATCTGAAAAAACAAGTACCAAAAACGATTCATTTCAGTAAAATTGAAAGAAATTCTCATAAATAGCTGTTGTTATATTTATGAAGAATTTATGAATTCAGTATTGTAATTAAATTTTTTGTGAATTTGTATGTATCCTTACCTCTCAACTACAAACTAATTTGTTTGTTCCTTTCCAGTTGTACGTAGAGGTTGTTTTGTGTTTTGAATATTTTTCATAACGTGTTATGTATTTTTAGGACAAATATAAACAATACCATACTATACTATACAATGCCTAAGTCTGAAGAGAATAATTAATCAATATGTTCAAAATAAAATTCAGCACACGATACTAACACCGACCGCTAAACTTATGTCATGGGATGTAGTAAATCTCTTCCCTAGTGTTCCACCTAGTGATACAGTGAAACTCATCAACAACGCCCTTCAAATTAATAAAGTCAATCCGATAATTCAATCAGAAATCTTACACCTTTTAGAAATTTGTTTGGAACAATATTATTTCAACTTCAAAGGAGTATTGTATAATACTAAAAAGGTTTAAACATAGGTAATAGGCTCGCTGATAATTTCATGGATAATATTGAAGAAACTATCCAAGAACATCCGTTATTCAAACACTTCATTTATTGGTTTAGATATGTCGACGATATCATTTGTTGTTTCACTGGCACAAACAGACAAGTAGAGTCATTCAAAACATTCATTAACAAAATTCAAGATAATATTAAATTCACGTTAGAGATAGAAACGAAAAACTCCATTAACTTTATGGATTTAACTTTTACTAAAATTAACGGCAAACATGATTTTTCTATTTTCATAAGCCATCGCTTACAGATATTACTATTGACAGCTCATCTACACATCCTTATCCACATAAATTAGCAGCTTACAATAGTATGCTACATAGACTCATTAATATCCCAATGTAACAAATTAATTTCATAAAATAGCTAAATATAATTTAACAAATAGCAGTCAATAACGGTTACAGTCCAACTATGATTGAGAACATGATTTCACGCAAAAAATTTCAAAAAGCAATCCAGGAAGTATTTCCAAGTATAAAAAATTCTAACACAAAAAACAACAGCTTAACTTATATAGGTAATCCTAGTCTAAAATTAAAATCATTCCTCTCGCATTACAATTTCAGTACAGCATTCCGAACTGATAATTCTTTAAGCCGACATATCAAAAACTGCAAATCTAAAATTGATAAAGGTAATAAATCCGGTGTTTATAAACTGTCTCGCGTGGATTGTGATGAAATTTATATTGGTAGAACTTTCAGAAATTTCAAAGTAAGATTATCCGAGCACAAACGTAGTTTTAATTATCATAAATTAGATTCCCATTATTCTAATCACTTAATCGGAAAAACCATAACTTTAATGATAATTTCAAAATTTTATACAATGAAAATAATAGACAAAACTCAATCTATTGGAAATTTCAGAGATCAACAAAGAAAAGAATTCAGGTAGGTTACTCAATAGTCAATTAGATCTAAATCCTTCTCCTTTACCTAATCTTTTCAATTCATAAAGTAAGCCACTCCGATGGGTCTTCCAACTAACCCCTTGTACTTGTACCTATTGTAATATGAAGTAGGAAATAAGACTAATATATAAGGAAAAATTCTGTTCATTAGTTTGTATCTATCTGATGAAGCCACAGAGTGGTGAAATCGGTCATAGTTTTGTTGATATAGTGAAAATCTAAATTGCATAGTTTTATTTCATTGAAAATATGTATATCGATTTTCATCATAAAACGACCCCCTCAATCAAAGATGAGACAAGATTGTTCTATTAAGTAGCAAAGTTATTTGTGATCACCCTGTATATAAAATAACACCTGAAAGTACGTTGTCCTCTTAACTAATATTTTCTCGTTGAATTAAAGAAAACGTTATGATTTTACTAAAATATAGGTCATTTTTTTGGGCAACAGAAAAATGTCATAATTTTATGTTAATAAGAAGTATATCTGTCAAAATACCCTTGAGCAATTGTTCCTTGTCCCTTATATATTATACATTCTCACCTTGCACGAAAATCTATAAGTGTATGAAATTTCGGAGATATTAATTCTGCATCAAGTACAAACGTGCTTCATGAGATCCACGTTGCTTCACTCTTGAATATTTCAGAACCATTTTTCATTGTAACTACATCTATATCCGCCAACTCAGCAGAATGTAGGCAGGCATACAAAGGGAAATATCGCCGTCTGATACTGCTAGTGTTGGGAAGCTCATTTTTCTAAGTGATCATATATTTAAGATTTATACCTTATAGTCGAGATATATGTGACTTAGCCATCTGCATTTATACGAGTTCACTTAAGATCATACGAGATTGAATTTAGTTCATGCTTAAGGCGATATTTCATCCAAACGAGTGTATAAACTGAATTTTGGTTGAAGGTGTGAAATTTCATTCTCAATATTCCATTAACCGTCTTCGACTCGGATCATATTTCATTTGTATGGTGAACTTGGCATAATTTGAATGTTCTTACATGGGAACACATTATCTGGAAACATTGATGAAAATTTTTTCAGTGGCTCACTCTGTATCTTCTACAGTTTTCAATAAAAAATGAAAATTCTTTCATGGGAATGCAGACAAAGATAATACCTTTTTTTCGAGTTATCACTCGACCCATCTACCCTCTTCCAAATTATCAAGGGTTGTCACCCCTGCTCTAGGGGTTGAAATTCGAGACGAGGATAGTACTGGATGATGACTGCCATTGATCAGCATGGATCTGTTCTCTTTTACCTCACTGAAACTTGAATAGTCTCAGAGAAATAGTCTTCCCTATCTTTCAGCTTCTCACCCTGTATCTTTTACAGTTTTCAATTGAAAATGGAAATTCGTTCAAGGCAATGTAGACAAAGATACCACCTTTCTTTTGAGTCACCTATCGACCCATCTTCCCTTTTCAAGGATTGCAACCCCCGCTTAGGGGTTTCATATTTCAGGCAAGTATTGTACCCCAACAGATGTCCCCTTGAAACAAAAATTGACCCGTTTGTCCGTTTTGATCAGTAATAAATATCTTGGTAAATATAGCCTGTGTTTAGTTTTCATTGAAGCACCCTGTATATATATATATATATATATATATATATATATATATATATATATATATATATATATATATATATATATATATATATATATATATATATAGGGGTTTTACCCCGACGAGTTGCCCATATATCTGTTCATGCAATCAAACTGATTTCATGAAAAATATAAATCCACCACCCGGTAATTAATACCATTGCCAGGCAATGATTATAATCAAAACATATCCTGGAGTAATTATATATTAGGATAACGTTAAATGTTATGAGAATATATCAATCTACCAGAATATATACATACTATAGCATCATCAGACAATGATATCAATGTACCAACGAGTAGTGTCAGAGGCTTTCTCCCGGAAAAATCCAGTGTACGGACCTTAGTCAAGTAACACTGAATGTTACTCATTAATAGTTTCCTTTGTGTGAAGTGGTGAACGATCGAATAGAATACTGCTCTGAATATAAATATGACAAAATTGTCAGTTAATTATATTACATTTACAAAAACAAATAAATAAAATATGAAATGAGATTCTGAGCAGTATAAACTAAAGAGAAAACCTATGACTCTACCTCATTATTATTTTCGGAAAGAAACCTACGAAGAATATTACAAGATTTGATGACCTGTTATCTTTTGTAACTGTTCAAACAAATTTTCTTCAGACCCAAAATCTCAATACTTTTGTGAAGATTTCTAGGAATAACGCCTGTTGTAGAAATAATAATCGGTAGAATAAATATTTTCTTCATTTTCCACATTTTTTAATCTCGTCGCCAAGCATCATATATTTAGAAATTTTTTCATTGTATTTATTTTGTATATTATGTGTGTCGGGTATAGCAATATCAATTATATATGTTATTTGATTCTGTTTATCATTAAGAACGATATCTGGTCTATTGTGTTTTACAGCTCTGTTGCAAAGAATTGTTTTATCAAAATAAAGTTTATATTTGTCATTTTCACAAATAATCTCAGGTTCATATTTTTGAAATTTTTTCTTCTGGGAATTAGGTCATGTTTAATTCCTAGATTGAAGTGAATAATATTAGCGACGGCATTATGTCTTTCTAAATAATCTGTTGAAGCAAGGACTGAGCAAGATGATAATATATGAAAACTGTTTCTGAAGAACAGAAACATCTACGGCAAGAATCATCTATATTTTGTTTGATGATATGTTTTCTATAATTCCTTGTGGAAACAACCTGGTCCTGGATCGCAATTGCCAAGCCTTCTGTTTCAGCAAACAATTCTCCAGATACTAACCATTTTTTCGATGCAATTTCATCAATATAATCATTTTTCAATTCTTTAGGGTGCTTTCCGTGTAATTCCTTCTGCATCCAACTTTCTCTTTTAGAAGTATCATCAAATATATCAAAATCTACCTTTTGCATTGTCAAGTTCAGAGGTGTAAGATTATAATCTGAAGCAACAACAATATCATGTAATTTAGACGTTCTCTGTTTATCATGAAAATGGGAACGTAGATGAAAAATCTGTTTACTATGAAGATTATTCAAATCAATTAATCCACGACCTCCAAGATGTCTAGGTAGTGTAACTCTCTGAACTGCTGACTTTGGGTGGTGCTTATGATATTTACAGAGCATTTTCCTCGTTTGACATTGTAATTCATTTAGATCAGTTTTAGACCATTTAATAATTCCGAAAGAAGATGTAAGAATAAGAACAGCATAGGAGTTGATAGCTCTGAAAAGGTTTTTACTAGTTAAATAACTCTTGATGATAATTCTTAGTCTTTTGTAATATGAACTTCTAATAATTTCTTTAGTGCTGCTATGGTTAATTGTCTTCTCTTGACAAAATCCAAGATATTTATATGTATCTCCTTGATGCATTGGCTCGATTTCGATATTGGAAATCTTTATATAATCAGAGGTGATCTTTCCTTTTCAATAGAAAGATTTTTACATTTTGGAAGCCCAAATTTCATATGAATATCATTGGAATAGTTGAAAGTAATCTCAAGTAGACTTTTAAATGAGATCTGGTTCCGGCATATAATTTAATATCATCTAAATAAATTAAGTGACTTAATTTGAATTCAGTTGATAAACTCTTTATTTTGAAGCCGAAACTAGTAGCATTCAATTCATGAGATAATGGATTGAGGCAAAGACAAAACCAAAGAGCACTTAAAGAATCACCTTGAAAATGCCTCTTTTGATTGGAATTACTTCGGATTTTAACGATTGTTTTGAAATATTTAAATGAAGATTGGTTCTCCAATTTTTCATTACGAATTCAAGAAAATGACGAAGTGTCTTATCAATTTTATAAATATATATATATATATATATATATATATATATATATATATATATATATATATATATATATATATATATATATATATATATATATAATAAATAAATATATGAAACTTCATACCGAATAATTAATTTTTCCTCCGTACTGGTCAATCAGACTATTCAAATTTTGAACGAGAAATAGCTGATAATTACACACATTAATAAATGTGTAGGTTATAAATTATGAAATTCTATATGACTCTGATGGAATGCAATTAAAAGAAAAACTTCAAGCTTAACTCCTACATACATAATTCAAAACTTATCATCTCGTAGCTCATGAGCAAGAATACAAGGTGTCCACAATGAATTATAAGGCTTATAATCCATATTCCAATTGGTTGTGATCCTATAACCCCTGATAATGTTTGCATCTCGTATTCAAATATCAAAGGTAGCCAATTCTCGAAACTGTCAAACGTTTCACGATCCTTGAGTCGGAGATGAAATCTTTTTCTTTTTCACCAAATTTCATAAGCTCCTCATTATATCAGCTCGTGCTTCAATTTGTAACATCGGAAGCTGGAGAGCTCTAGAGATTTCAAAATGATTCGTAGCGTAAACCTCTTAGTGGATTCATTTTTATTTGGTTCCCGTTTACCAAGCTACTTCGGCAATTATCTTGTATTATTTCAAATTTCTCTGCGCATCAGTTAATACGAATTCATATCTAGACACTTTGGAACTAAGCTGTGATTTTCAGGTCCGAAATGAGCGCGTTTCGAAGGCGAATATTCGGGAAAACGAAATCTATTTTGTACCAGAAAGAATGGTCTTATCAGTGTAAAACCACTATAAAGCATACAACTAATGTAACGATCTCATAAAAAATTTAGTTATACCGATTGAAAATGATAATCTTTCTGGAAAGAAGCAAAACGAAATCCTGTATCCAATAAAAGAATACATGCTGAAAAGGAAGCAGATAGACTAGACCAATTTGATATACATTCGTATGGAATCACATCAGTTATCAATAAATGATTTCCATTATACGAATTCAACCATTGTATTCTTTGCACGAGAACGAAAAGGAATATCGTACGCTGCCGAAAATGAAAATGGATCACGTTTCTACAGATACAGCAATTTATTACCGCAGATGGAAACACAATTCGTTTAAGAAATGGAGGAATAAATGAAAAATGTTTTGTGAAATAATTTACTACGTTTATATTTATATGATTTGTGTTTTGTTGCCAGTCGCTGGAAGGTTGAACAGTTGAAATTAACTAGAGAAAATGTAAATAATACATTCTTCAATACAGTTCATTGTATGAAATTTTTCGAAGAATAATTTTGCTTCTCTCCTACGAAGAATTTTATTGTATTTTTAATACGTAACTTCTGTCTTGAGATGCATTAACACTCTTTACCTACTGGTGAGTGAAAATTTATTGTATTCTTTGTAATATTTGAGCGAAACCTTAGCTTTTTTTCGATGTGAACCATTCAATACTTTTCTACAATGCAATTCTGCAAGGCTGAGTCATGAACACAATATCTCCTATTGATTTATGATAGATTTATTCTCAAGAAACAAATGCTTTCAGTAAAGATTAGATACAATAAAGCAAAGTAACTCATCTCTATGAGTATTTCTTCCTGTTGCATAAATTACTGCTTAGCATTTGCGAGACATGCTGTTTATAAAATGGAAATATTGTTTTGGGGAATCTTGTTCCACTTGTACAGCAAAATTTGTCTAAGCTGCAGGACATTTTTTGGAGCTGGACTATGGGTTTCGATACTAACTAAACAAACTCAAACATGCTCCATGCAATTTGAATCCAGACTAAGAGCCGCCCACTCATACCACCCTATTTCCTTCCTTCCAGATGTTAATAATATTATCTTTGCAAAAACATAGCGGCTCTCAAAATACATCAAGTGTACTGAAGTGAAACACCAAAACCAAAACTTCCTCCAAAGCGCGACCAATTTTCATGAGGGAAATAACAAAACTGCGAACAACAATCACAGAGAAGTACCTAACGCACAGTGCTTGACCGATTATTGGTCATCGTTATGGTAGAACCCTAAAGAACATAAGAAAGATTCAGAACGGAACACGAATGAAAAACATTGCTCTCATATCAAATATTTGGACTTCGAAGGAATAACGAAGGAAGAAATCGCAACAGTAGTTTGAGGGACCAACAATTGGAAGGCCATATGTATAAATAATATCCACAACTTCTGGTACAAAAAGTTTAATAAGCTCCGTGGAGTCCTAACGAATTAGCTCTCGTATGTTCTTCAACATATCAGGGAAACACCCACTTTTCTAACACAAGGCTTAACATATATGCTACCTAAGAGCGATAGGATACATGATCCGTCTCATTATAGGTCATTCACTTGTCTGCCAACGCTCTACAAAATGCTCCATCGAATATACCAACATCTTGATGACAACAAAATATTAGCAGAGGAGCAGAAGGGATGCAGAAGGAAACACGACAATTGCAAGGAACAGCTCATCATTGATTCTGTGATATTGAAAGAGGCACATGAAGGGCATAGGAATGTTCATTCAGCATTTCTAGATCATCTGAAGGCATACGATAGTACCGCTTAATCTTGGCTTGTCGAAGTATTACAAATATACGAAATTCATCTAGTCCTTGTAGAATTCTTGAAGACAACAATGACACACGTCACTGCAGGTTAACATGAACAATAAGTCAATTAAAAGCGATGAGATACACATACGTCGAGGAATTTTTCAAGGAGAATCTTTGATTCCACTATGGTTCTGTTTAGCTATGAACCCATTGTATTTAATGCTTAATAGAACAGGATACGAATTTGGTATAAAAACAGATAGGAACTATCATACAATATCTCACCTGCTGTATATGGATAACATCAAATTATATGCTTCGAACAAGAACCAATTATATGGTGTACTGAAAACTGTCAGTAAGTTCTCGGCAGATGTTCATATAAAATTCGGGATTGATAAATCTAAGACCCTGAACATTCAGAGGGAAAGTCATAGATGGTGAAACACAACTTCCAAACGGTGATATTATACAATGTATGAGGGATGGTGAGAAAAGGATGATATTCAAAGGCAGACCCGAACGATCCTGACAAAATACAACAATCGCCATCCAAAATCGTCTGTGATGAGATCTACTTTGAAGCGTAAAGAAGGAGTATGCGGATTGATGGATATTGTCAACTTACATACCGAACAGATGAAAATTCTTCTCTGCAAAATCTCTCACTTCTGACTTCCACAGAGTGGTATCGTTGGCTGATAAGGGATATACACCTCTGAATCTTGCTACCGGTGATGACCTACTGAATCTACCGTTCCTATCGGACACTGAAAAACAAGAGCAATAGTCAAGAAAGGTATTGAATGGGCGACATCACCATGAGATGAATCAACCACATATCCACAAAGAAGCTTCCAACAAATGGTTGATGAATCAGAAGGATTCCAAGACCAATTCATCGGTATAAACCATTACAAAAAATTCATAACCAAGGACGGAACATTACAAACATATGCAGAAAATGCTATATAAGATCGGAGACTATACAGCATATTACGTCCGACTGCGAACAACTTGCCAATACAGACCATCTTCACAGGCATAATCAAGTGTGCAACATTATCCATCAGAAACTTGCACACAAGTACGGACTTTTGAATGCCTTCCAGCCATATTACAAGTATCAACCGGCGCCCGTACTGGAAAATGAATCTATCAAATTATAATACGATAGGTCGTTATCACTGACAGAATGGTGTAGAATAATAGGCTGAACATAGTGGTTTATGATAAGAGAGCCAGAACAGAAATGCTGATGGATATCGCCATACCGAAAACAACAACGTGCTGAATAAGTTCCAGGAGAGAAGGTTCATATACACAGACCTTGTTTTTGAGATCAAGCAAATGTGGCACCTCGAAAAAATAGATATCGTTCCTGTCATAATTTTTTCTACTGGGTTAATACCCAAAAGTTTGCACGATAGCCTTAAGAGATAAGCATTGCATAAGAATAGTTATATAGAAATGCGAAAAGCTGTATTTCTCATACATGTAGGATAGTAAGAAAATTTAAGTCAAGTATATTGTAATCGAACCTATTCCCTTGATTGCTGAATCTGGGAAAAGTAAATTATATCAAGGTAAAAGCTGAGATAGTGCACAAGTCCACGATAATAAATAATTCTAACAAAAGGTCTTTATTTGTGAGCAATTTATCTTGCTAACAGAGTAAAACTAAAGGCGAGGTCAGGAGAGCAATTCTTACTTAACCTTGATATATAATATAATTTTAGATTGAAAGAAAAAGGAAAAAAATAAAATACAATAGTTTTCGAAATAAATTCGAAAGCCATCCATGTAAATCGTTAAAAAAGATAAAGGAACAAGAAGAAATGAAAACAAAGGCCATCCCAGGGCAACAACAACAAAAACGAGCAAAATTAATTTCGAGGAGTGAAGGAGAGATACATTTGCCAAATTAATCAAGCCCAATCTGTTGCAAATGGTTTAGGTGTAGTTTCAGGCGAGTACGCATTGAGACTGTTGACAGATTCTCCAAACAATTTGAAACCTGATTATAAATATTCACAGAGCTATATGTGAACGATCTCCTGAAAAAGTCCGAATGGAATCAAGGCAGAGAAAGAATATATCTCAGTTTAGTACTGCTCATATCACTCCTAAATATTAATTTCTTACGAAGGTACGAAGGTTCACCCAAATGTAAAATGCATTGTACTAATGTGGTAAGGTAAAATTCCAATAGGTAATGAATCTTCAGCCATTTCAATTTTTGAATTCTGGAAGTATCATATTTTCGCAAACGGCAGCATATATTCTGGATACATACATACATTTCATTGTGTTGTATACAAATGCAGTATTTTCAAGCTATTGCATAGCTTTAACTGCGGGCTTTGAGCGCGGCTACCGAATCAAGAAATTCCGTAACGAAAATAAAACCCCCCCACTCTGCCTACTATGTAGCTCGACCGAGCGCTCGCTTAACGTGTATGTATTCGGTACGACTTTATGAAGCTCGCACGGATCAAGGCAAGCTGCTCCGAAATCGGATGAATACGTAAGCAGCTGTTTGTGAAAAAGTATATATTCGATTGGAACACCTTAATTAAATTAAAAGGTGATACTGTTCCCAAAGGTGGGGTAGTTATTGACCAAAATAATAATGTTACTAATATCATGACTCCGAATATTTAAATAAATATTACACACGTTAGCGATGTATTCAGATGGGAAATCCCCAATATTTGAGCACAGTCAATCAACGAACCACACAATAGTTTAGACAATCTCGTCCGTGAAAAACTGATGAAAGTTTTTTTCTCTTTCGCATTTTGAAATGGATTTCCACAATATAAATATTTCATCAATATCATTAACAATATTGTGGCAGTGGTGCAGAAAATTATCTACACTACCCTATTAAATTACAAATTCTTCACATATGAAAAACTCGTCCCTGTAAATATCTTTCAACTCTGAAATTAAAATAATTTTCAGACGCTTCTAATGAAATTCTTCAACTTTGTTCTTTAAGTGAAATATTCATATTCAATTTCAAACAAATATACTCTCACAACTAACTCAAAAGCTTTGCAGATTATCTGTCCTGAGGCATTCATTCTGTTTATGTTTGCAGCTGAAACCAGTTTTTTCAACTTCAAAGAGAAAAATATTGATATAATATGGTAAATACAAAGCTGAAAATATAACAGCATGTGCTTTCACTTTCGAATTATCTTTCCTGAAAAGTTGAATTATGTTTACAATGATGAAAACATGCTATTTTTGTATGTTTTGTGTATTTGATTATCTTATAATTAGCTTTCAGAGTCGTTATCCTCTTAAAGTTGTTAGTTTTTTCGTTGAGATTATATCAGCTCAGAAAGATACACTTTTTCGGTTTGCACGTAAATATTCACATAAAAACATAATTTGATTCGAATTTTATATACGATGTTCCTTTGCAAATTGTATACAATGGCTCAAGGGCAGTATTTTGGAATCACTCATTTCATCTGTAAACTTTTCCACATAGTATAAACAAATCAATAGGCGCAACATTACTTAATAATCCTTCAGTTCTTGGATCAATATGCGTCGTGCTGATGAACATTGAAGTGTTAAAATAGTTCTTCAGTGATTCATTCTTTCGCCAACCTTGCTTCTGTTGCCGATAAACGATCTTCTGTCATCTACAGAGAACAAGATCCTCGGTTTTGCAGACGATTGTACGCTGGTTCCGTCTTTCAGTAGTCTGCGGCCGATTACGGCTGCGAAATCTCAGCGTCAGAGATGTCAACCAATCAATTACTTAGACTCTGACTTACAGAGGATATCTGAGTGGGGTCAGTTGAACCTGGTGAGCTTCAACACGAGCAAGATGCAAGCAACTACGTTTTCTAGAAAAGTCCTCGTTGGAGAACCTCCTCCATTGATGCAAGGCCAATAATTTGCATCCAAAGATTTGATGCATCTTCTTGGAATAACGGTCAACTCTGGGTTTTTTTCTGGCATGAACATGTATCAGCAATAAATAAGTCGGCATTAGCTTAACTTAGTTTTCTTTTCAGAGCCAAGTGATACTTCACGTCATCCCAGCTGTTGCTTCTATATAAGGCGCAGAATCGAGCTGCTTTGGAATATAGTTCCCAGGTATGGGGATCTGCGCCCAAACATTCGTTGCGGATGTTGGATAGTGAGCAAAAACGGGCTGTGTGCCTCATCGACCACCCGGAGATGACCTGCGATCTCCAACCGCTGGCTCTAAGAAGACAAGTTGCTGACCTTTCTGTGTTTTACAGATACTTCCACAGAAGATGCTCCAAGAAGCTGAAAGAATTTGTTTCAAGAAAACTCATGTTTTGCCGCAACACAAGGCTGGCAAGGAGTTCTTATCATATGGCGGTACATTCAACGACCTCTACTTCATACAAGTTCCTTTGTTTACAGGCCATCCAACTTCTTCCCAATATCCTACAATTCGGCTCTCTTCAAGAAGCGATTAAACAGACACCTCAATTCTTCCCATGCAAAAAAAAAGTTCAAACTCTTCCACCTGGAGGTCGACATGCTACAATACATTTTTGAAGGTAGATAGTTTCATTTACCCAGATATTCTGTGAATTATACAAGAATGGACTAACCTAGCTTAACTTCCTTGCATACGTTATGAATTTGTGTATTTGATACCTCTGAGGCCTCTGACAGGGTTTGGCACGAAGTCTTGATCAATAAACTAATTGCATATGAACCTGCTAAACCATTGCTTGATTGGATTAGTAGCTTTTTTCTCAGTGAATCGATTGATGGTATAATGAGTGAGGTTGATGCAGGGGTACATCAGGGCTCCATACTCTCGCCAAGTCTTTTCTGTTAATGATCTGCTCTGATCCACCGCGAAATATTTGAGTTTTCGGACGACTGTATCCTGGCATCCTCATTATCAAGTCAGCGTCCTATAACTGCAAAGAAGTCACACTGCCAAAGATACCAGGAGAGCATCTCACTGAATACAGACTTCTAGAAGACAACAGAGTGGAGCTGGTTAATCTTGGTCAATTTTAACGCAAACAAGACGGCATCAACAAGGTTCTCTGGAGGACTCACTTTTGGAGAACCTCCTCCAATCATACAAGGGCATTTAATTCCCACAAAAACGAACATGGATCTGCTCCATATCACTGTGAACAACGGAGTTGTCTGGCATAACCAAGTGTCAGCCATAGCCAAATGTGCTTCTGCTCAGTTTTCGAATGCTGACATTTTATGTTGATCAGCATTCAATAGTTTTATTCGTAGATTGATTAACATCCCGTTATCACCAGAAAATTTCAACAAAGAATTAAATTTGATTAAACAAATAGCCAAAAATAATGGTTACAATTCAAAACTAATAAATAATATTTCGAATAGAAAGTAGAATCGCACTGAATAAAGTTTACCCTGTCAATAAATTGAAACAGAAATTCAACACCTTAACCTACGTTAGCATTACAAGTGAGAAACTGAAATCATTCTTGAGTAGCAATAATTTCAACATAGCTTTCCAAACTAATAATAATTTAAGCAAATATATGAAAAATAATAAAAACAATAAATCAGATGTTCATAGATTGAATTGCAATGACTGTGATAATTTCTACATTGGTAAAACACATAGAAATTTTAATATTAGAATATCGGAACATAAACGCATTTCTCCAGATAAAAATCAGATTCAAATTACGCGAATCATCTCTTACAAAATAATCACTCTTTCGACCCACAGTTCGAATTCTGCATACAGATAATAAATATTGGAAGGTCGATCTTTGGGAAACTTTAAAAATCAACAGATACAAACACTCAGGTAGACTCATCAATGAACAAGTAGATTTAAGCCCTTCACCTCTATTGAATCCCTTCGGGGAGCAATCTATTCCTTAGTTTTATTGGATATACCTGTCATAAATAAACACTTAAGAGGAATCAACCCAATAAGCTTTTAATTATTTAAGAACATTTGTATTTATATTCTCATTCTTATTTTCTGTACATTCATTCGTCTGAAGAAGCTACGGTGTAGTAAAACGCGTTACAAATCATAATTATTAAGTAAAATTCCAAGGAACACATTACTTGTTTTTAACATGTGTCTATAAAATAGTCCAATTTTTTATAATCGTTTGAAAAGTATGGTGGTTTGAAATTTGATAATTTTCCAGAAATCAACCTGTATCTTTGTCACAAACGGCGATAGGCATAATTGAATATCATTTTCAGACCCTCCATATCTACTCGAACCATGTTCGTTTGGTAACTCATAAAACGAATGCAACCACATTCTAGATACAAAATCAAATGCATATGATACAGACACGATATTCTATCCTTGAATCAAACCGCAGATATTTTTTGCAAACAATAATTCAAAAATTAACTCGCGTATCCCTCCATGAAATGTCAACCCAGAAAGCAAATTATATCGTTCAAATACTAATCGAATAGTAAACCATCAAGAAGAGTGGTTTGAAGTGATTGCGTCACAAACTAGGCACTATAGGCGTATTTTCGCGTATAAATCAAACACAACTAGCGTAATAACGTGGACATTTATTACCCTTAAACATTATTATCCTAGTAGTTCGATAAAACCAATAACGCTCAAATACTCTTGAATGGAGGGGAAATTATACGCTAGTATTTTTGGCGCTATCTTTGCGCCACCACGTTATCAATTTCTTAAAATCTTGTTCCGATAGAACTTTCGAAAAAATCATCTTCACTAACAATGTCAGTGAAATAATTCCCCTCCCAAGAAGTACATTTGGGCATTTTGAGGAAAAGAAGTATCTATAAAGTACAAAATTAGGTACAAGTTTTCTTGTTTGTTAGGTATACAAAGCAACTGATCCCAATGATTATTGACGGATTTTCCGAAGAGTTTTACGCAAAATACCTGGTCAAACAAGCACTTGAAATAATATAATTTATTTCAATGTAATGATAGTGATAAGTTGAAAATCTATGTTTACAATTAATCTTTCATTATCCTACAAATTTTATGTTGATAAATTAATGACGAAAACATCAACGTCAAATACTAGTGGAAATACGAAGGTGGAAGATGGTCCCACTCCCGTCGCCCGATGTTATACCACCACATCTTACTATAGGCTCCATGAAATTTTTATTTGTGACTGAGGTTCGGTAGGTGGTCTGGTCTCCAGAATTAAAAATATTTTCCAGATAAGACATGATGAGCTCTCTAGAACAACATTATTTGGAGGTACAAATGTACAAAGAAGTTGTTAGAACCTCCAAAACCCATAGTTACTAATCAATTACAAGCAATACAAACAGAAATTAGAACATCTCATAAAAATAGCTAGAGAGAATTATTATCGTGGTCAAATCGAACGAAACAGGTTAATGGAAGTTTGTAGAAGGTCTGAATCCAAGGAATGAAGAACTGACAAGGATAACAGATAACAGTGGTAGTGTTTTGACCGATGAACAGAGAATAGCGAACGAATTGAATCAGTACTTTGTTCGAATGGGTGGCAAACTCGACAGAAAATTCAAGGAGTCTAATACGGTAATAGGTAGTTCAAATAATGCATACAGAAACCCAAAATCCATTTTTCTTCAATGCAGATAAAATGATTGAACTTATGAAAGAACTCAAGAACAGATCTTCTCCTGATCCTGATCAGCTAACCTCAAAATCATCAGCAAGTGTAAAGCTTCACCCATTGCACATCGAGTGTATCGTTTCTGGGCTCATTTCCGTACATGGGGGAATGGCTCTGGTGGCCCATGATGGAAATACGGCTAACAACAATATTTTCCAGATACGACATGATGAGCTCTCTTGAACAACATTATTTGGAGGTACAAATGTACAAAGAAGTTGTTAGAACCTCCAAAACCTAGAGTTACTATTTGATTACAAGAAATACAAAAAGAAATTATAACGTCTCATAAAAATAGCTAGGAAGAATTATTATCGTGGTCAAATCGAATGAAACAGGTTGATGGAAGTTTGTAAAAGGTCTGAATCCAAAGAATTGAGAACTGACAAGGATAACAGATAACAGTGGTAGTGTTTTGACCGATGAACAGAGAATAGCGAACGAATTGAATCAGTACTTTGTTCGAATGGGTGGCAAACTCGACAGAAAATTCAAGGAGTCTAATACGGTAATAGGTAGTTCAAATAATGCATACAGAAACCCAAAACTCATTTTTCTTCAATGCAGATAAAATGATTGAACTTATGAAAGAACTCAAGAACAGATCTTCTCCTGATCCTGAAGAGCTAACCTCAAAATCATCAGCAAGTGTAAAGCTTCACCCATTGCACATCAAGTGTATCGTTTTTGGGCTCATGGGGAATGGCTCAGGAGCCCCATGATGGAAATACGGCTAACAACGATCTTCTGCCGAACGCACGAAATCTCCAAAATCCGAGAGAGAAGCCAAATCGTTATTAAGTTTTGCAACATAAGAGGACTAGGACACACCAACATTCGTTTGAAAATAGTTCACTTACACTTACAAGACATGCAATATTATGTTCTAGCTCTAAAGAAATCTCGAATACAACAGACACTACCTTCCTCTGCTTCAATAGCTATGAATTACACTCATGGTTTCGGTTTTGGAAGGGCTCTGTGTTTCTGACTGATCAGACATCGAATTCCTAAGGAAGAACAATAGATTGGACCTGGTATGTTTCAAAACCAAGTTTCTATGTTGTCTTTATCGATCTCATAACGATAACAATTATCATAGATTGTTTCATAGAAGACACAATGCATATACAGCATCCGTCAGCTAAGGTCATAGCAATTGGAAACTTCAATGTCCACAACAGGACGAAGCAGGGAGGCAAGCGGAAGCCTTTGCGATCAGCCGCAACTTAAGCCATTACTCTTGATACCCCAAAGACTTCCGAAATAGTTTAACATGCAGCCTTGATATAAACTAATCACAAATGGACTTTCCGATAAATTTCGTTGATGAATCACAGGCTTTCGCGCTTTAATATATCGATTCAGGTGGTAGTTGATGGTGCAACAAGTCAATCTTTTCAGATTAATGGAGGAGTTCCTCAGGGCTCCATACTCTGCCAGATGTTCATCTCTTGCAAATTAATGATCTGTTCCACTCCACCGACAACAAAATATTCAGGTGTGCGGACGACTGGGTACCCTGGTGTCCTCATTTTCTTCTTAGCGTCCTACAACTGCTAAGGAGGCACAACGACCAAGAGACCAACAGAGCCTGTCACTGAATTCATACTTGGAGAGGATATAAGATTGGATCCGGTTGAACTTGGTCATTTTTAACGCGAATAAAATGCAATCAACAACGTTGCTATTGTAGAGCCTCCTCTAATGAACGAAACCTGGCATCGCCATGTGTAAGCCGTTGCCACATCTGCTTCTACTATTTTCAGTTCTAAACAGTACTTCACGCCATCAGAGCTGAAGCTTTTATTCAAGGCACAGGTGGGACCTTATCTGGAATACTGTTTCCACCTATGGAGTTCCCCACACAAACATTGAATACATCTATTGGATAGTGTTCTAAAGAGATCTGTCCACCTCATTGACTACCCCAAAATCACGCATAATCTCCAACCTTTCTCTCAAAGGCGGCATCTTACTGATGATCTTTCTTTTTCTTACAGATACTTCCATGATAAATGCTCTGAAGAACAAAAACGCTCTCCAAGAAAACTAGTCTGGTAGAATACTCTAATCAACGGAACTAGTCTGCCGTGAAACTGGCTTCCATCGAATGTCTTTCACTTACAATTTAGCTCACTTCAAAAAGCGAGTGTATACATTGAATCATGTTGTATGGCATGACAGGCAAATTTTCTTTTTTTCAATTGTTTTCAGCTCGACGAGGACGAAAAGTAAAAGCACTGCATGTAGTTGAGGAGGAGGAGAAGGATTTTGTAAACATGCAGCCGCCGATGACTAGAACGGAGAATACAGCAGCAAAATGTCCACCACCCAGTAAATATACTATTGATACTCTTGAAAATGTATCGACCTAACATTTCACAAAAAATTAACCGATATTTGAAATAATAACTGCACAGGATTAACTGATTAGGATTAACGAAACACATGGAAAATCTGAAAACGAGATGATGATCTTTGACTTTTTTCCGAAAAAATCTACAATTTTCAAGGGAACAACAGTTCTGAAACCTACCATTGTCATAAATAACAATCAGATTCTTCAGTCGGTCAATTCAAAATTGCTATGAATTGAAATTCAATTCATATTATTAAATCTAAAGTGTTAATGGAATTCTTGAAAATCCTATTTTACAACCAGAAATTGTGAGTATTTCAGAAGTACTTTCTATTGATTCTTTTTCATTTTTTTATTCACAACAGCAACGGCTTTATTATAGGTTATTTTCACAGTTCTTTACTAGCAGAAATTTTCATGAATAAGGTTGAAAACGTAATACATGATCATCCGCTGACAAAACACGGCATTTTTTGGTTTAGTATGTGGATGAAATAATCTGTTATATATAAATATATAATAATGAAGTTTATTACAACTGATTTCATACAAACAGAGTAATAAACAATGAAAAAGCAGAGGCTTAATCATTCCGAAGAATGTCTCGCCTGTTCGCCTTTAAGATAGATATATTTTGTTAAATTTAAATTTATAACAACTTCATTTGTGTGGAATGTTTTTTTCTTCTATTTGAATGTAAAGATAGTTTCACAGCGCGTAATTGGGAAACAAAAAGTCACTCGGTTTCTTGAAGTGTTCGTCACGATAGGTTAATTTTTTTCTCACAATAGGGCGTTAGTCAAATCCGGTATTTTAGTCATAATTTAGGGTATTTTATCCACAATTTCGGTTTTTTCCCAAAATTTAGATATTTTTCCTCTCTCACACCGCGAAATTTCTGAACTCAGTCTTCAAACTAGGCACTTTCGTTTTTCCTCTGATTAATTAAGTTGTCTATTTCTGTTCTTCCGGCACAAAGAATCCAAAGCAAGCTCCACTTTCTTTTTGAAACATTTGTAGCTTTTCAAGATTCGCAAGTCTACTGGTATACGCGAATATACTCGTGGTGCCAGATATTTTCTGGATCTTATATTTTTGTACACCATAAAGGGAGATAGAGGTAGCCTAATAATAATAATACGCCAATAGGTCACCCGGGACCAAGTAGAAAGCCCCAGACTATACGCGCTGTACCCAATAGCACTTCCTTCTGGGCGCTGGACACAATCCTGCGTTCAAGTTGGAGCACCTCAGTGTTTTCAACCAAACGAGCGTGGACGAACCCGTTAACCAATATAACAAGAGGCAGAATCATAATCGATCTGAGCCTGTACATCTCCTTCAGATGAACTGCCAGGTCTCGGTATTTTGAGACCTTCTCGTTTGAAGGTTCTCATTTGGGGATTGCTCACGTCCAAAAGTATAGCGCGTTTTCCTTGTCAGTCGAAGAGAGCTATGTCTGGCTTATTATATGCAGTTCCTCTGTCAGTTACCAGAGTAGTGTTCCAGTAGAGTTTAACCTGACGACTTTCCTGTTCCTGGTGGAAGATTTTCGCCGTGTTATTATGCCGTTGTAAGTCTTCCTCGTTTTCTTTTACTGTTTGGTACATATTCCAAAGCTTTTTTGAGCCATTTCTCATTCCCCATTCTCTTGACGTGTCCGTACCATATTAACTGTCTGGTTCCAATTCTATCTGTGCTGCTGTAGACTCGGTGTGTCTTATTTCTTCATTTCTAAAGTGCTGCAATCTGGAGATCCGACATGATCTAATAAAATCCATTTCTACGGTGTCGATGATCTCTTCTTTTTTTCATGTAAGTTGCCAACATATGTCAAAATCGGTTCCACAATCGCTTTATAAAGTTTTACTTTAGTTGTAAGTCTAATCTGATGCGACCATAATAGGGGTTCAGAATGCGAACATTATTTTACAGATAGACAATTAGATCCTTTTATAATCTCAATTTACCCCATTATAAAGTTAACTTTGGATATAAAACTGTGAATTCCATTAAGTTCTTGAATTCAACACAGATAATACAGTTCTATTTTCTATAAATCATCTCATACATATACTATCATTCAATATATTTCCGCACATCTACATTAACATTAAATATCTAGTTATAGCTCTATGATTTTCACCTTTTCTCCGAGAAATTCTACAATGTTCGAGAGAATAAAAGTTTTCAAACGTATCGTGCTTATGAATGCCAGTCAGATACTTTAGTTAGTCAATCCAAAATTTTTAAAAGTCCTTCGGATTGTGTTCAGTTTTATTCAAACGTGACTGTTGACAAATTGCGATATATCAGAGTATTCTACTTGACGTTTATGGTGATATCATTATCTAATCAATATAAAATTCATAGGTTAACTGCAGATTGATTGAACACTAAAATTTCAAACTTACCTGTATCATTACATATTGATAAGCAGTATTATTTTGAATACTCGTTTGACCAGGTGTTCTGCCTAAAACTCTTCCAAAAGTCTGTCGAGAATTATTGATATCAATATCTTCGTAGACGTTTAAAACACGAAAGCTTGTACATAATTTTATACCTTTTGAGATACTAAAAATTCCCAATTGTACTTTTTGAAGCCATCCTTCGAATTTTTCACTGATTAAGAGTATCACCTTCCAAATTTTCCACTGATACTGTTACTGCTCTATTAAATTCAATTGAAAATAAAATATGATTTTTATATCTCATCAAAAAATTCAACACGAGGTGGCGTAAAGGTACTGCCCAAAAATATACTTCACTAGCATATAAATAGGGCAATGCCTAATCCAAAATCTAAATTTTGCATGAACTAAAATAACCATAATCAGAGTTCAGTAAATAAGAACGTCTTACATTCGACTCGAAAAAGTATACTTTTTACCAGTATAATTCATTTGTATGCAGAAACCATCGCTTCGCCAATATGTATGCAGATCTCTTCGCATGTGGCTTCAGTAAAATGAAGTATCGAACGAGAAGTTCCTACGGGGAATCCCCCTGACCGCGTCTGAATTGTGCCTTGAGATCCGCGGATTTTCCTGATCCAAATGTGCTTCGATTTATGCATATGTAAATAGATGTTTCGGTTTCGTCTGTATCAGTTGAATTGGAATTATGGATATTATGATAGAGACAATTTTGTCGTAAGAATGCTTACGCGGATATTGTGCTGCTGATAATCTGATATGAAAAGCTGGATTTCCGTAGCATATTCCCATATTTCTTATAAAACTCAACACGGAAACACTTGAGGATGTATACAGTTAGTAATCTTTACGATCTTTTGAAAGATTAGTAAATTGAAGAAAATAAAATTTCTTTGAAAGTTTTTTTTTCAATTGATTGCAAAATGAATTATTTCGAAGATTCATTCACAGGTAGGTACCAAATAACACCATTTCCCAATATATCCCCAATTTCATACTGACTCTGAAATTTTGTTCGAACATACTGTAGAACGAATCAGATAGAAATGTTTTCTTAGTTGAGTCCCAATATTTTTCCACTGAAGTCTTTTAATATTCGTTTCCTATTAGGATTTTTATGCTTAAGGGTGCAGAGAGAGAAGGGATAATTTCCTTCACTCCTCATTGATAACAGAAAAAGGTTTATTTTCGAAATAAAAGTTCACGAGAGCAAACATTGCATTCTATTGAACCTATCGTGAAACACTTCAAAGTAATTTTTCAACCTTGAGAACTATTTTTGCAGCCTAATATGCAGAAATTCTTATTCGAAGAAATGGCCGATGGTGTGATACCTTCAAGTAAAAAGATTATAAAACATATTACTTCATTGTCATACTGTCTAATTGCTACACAAATCCCAGAATTTGTAGGTCATCAACAACCCCATTCGAATTAATAAAATTAATCCGGTAATTCAATCAGAAATCTTACACTTTTCAGAACTTAACTTTAATGGAGTATTATATATTAGTAAAAAAGGTTTAATATCTGAGCCCTCTACTCGCTGAACTTCTCATGGACAATATCGAAGTGAAACTATCCAAGAACATCAGTTATTCAAATACTTTATATATTGGTTTAGATATTTCGACGATATTATTTGTTGTTTCACTGGTACAAAAAGACAATTAGAGTCATTGAAAGCATTCGTCAACACAAATCCACGATAATATTAAATTCACGTCAGAGATACAAACAAAAAACTCCATTAACTTTCTGGATTTAACTATTACTCAAATTAACGGCAAACATGATTTTTCTATTTTTCATGAGCCATCGCATACATATATTACTATTCTTCATAGCTCATCTACACATCCTTACCCACATAAATTAGCAGCTTACAATAGTATGCTACATAGACTCATTAATATCCCAATGTCACAAAATAATTTTATTAAAGGCAAAATTTAATTGAACAAATAGCAGTCCATAACGCTGCCAGTCTATTATAACTGAGAACATGATTTCACGCAAAAAATTTCAAAAAGGAATCCATGAAGTATTTCCAAGTATGAAAAGTTCTAACACAAAATACAACTGCTTAACTTACATTGGTAATCCTAGTCTGAAATTAAAATCATTCCTCTCGCATTATAATTTCAATAAAGCATTCCGAACAGATGATTCTTTAGGCCGACATATCAAAAACGGCAAATCTTAAATTGATAAAGGTAATAAATCCGGTGTTCATAAACTGTCTTGCAGGGATTGTAATCAAATTTATATTGGTGGAACTTTCAGAAGTTTCAGAGTTAGATTATCCGAGCACAAACGTAGTTTAAATAACATAAATCAGATTCACATTATTCTAATCACTTACTCGAAGAAAACCATAACTTTAATGATAATTTCAAAATTTCACACAATGAAAATACTGGACAAAAACTCAATCTATGGGAAATTTTAGAGATTAACAAAGAGAAGAATTCAGGTAGGTTACTCAATAGTCAATTATATCTAAATCCTGATCCTTTACTCAATCTTCTCAATTCATAAAGTAAGCAACTACGATGGGTTTTCCAACATACCCCTTGTATTTGTACCTATTGTAATATCAAGTAGGAAATAAGACTAATATATAAGAAATAACTCTGTTCATTAGTTTGCATCTATCTGATGAAGCCATAGTGTAGTGAAACTGGTCATATTTTTGTTAATATAGTGAAAATCTGAATACCATAGTTTTATTTCATTGAAAATGAGGTAACAATTGTTGAAAGTCTCCACCATTTTATGGTCACAGAATATTTCAATAAAAACCACACTCTAGAACATATTTCCTACTGCGATGTAAAACTAGTTTTAAGTTTGAAAGTTTCCACATTCCTGCAAACCTTGTGAAGTATATTGGTTCGAGAAGAAAAGGGACTAATATTAACAACAGCACATATATTTTATCGATGCAGTTTCTCTTGAATGCAAAGAATTTCTTTATATTATAAAGTTTTCCGTTCCTAAGAAAATTCGATTGAAACATATTGAACATAGGGTACATTCAAGGGTATTATGGTGGAGCACAATAGTGAGCAAAAACATAACAAATCACTGTATATCAAATCAAATCAATCGAATGAATGATTGATGAAACCACCAGAACATTCAAACTGTCAAACCCAGTTTATGCTGTTCCTACAATTTATCAGGTATTTTGCTTATACTAAACTTGTTTCTAGCCTGGTTTTCTTCTGCTTTAATGAACAAATTAGACTCTCTTTCAGACAGTCAGGTTATGTGGCTACAATGTATTGATTAAAAAAACCCATGAAAAAGGTTACACAAGAATATATTGAAATACCGATATGACATATGTTGCAGATTATCAGTCCATTATCAAGAGTAATATATTATTGGAAGACAAAATAAATTGTTTCATTCAATTGCACATATCATCAACAACCCCAGCCTCCATAAACACAAACTCACAAAAATTATCAGAAAATCTGACATAAAAACTAACAATCAGAATCAGTTGAAAATAATAAAGCCAATATCAAGCAAAATCCAAGCTGAAGATCTCATAATGACTAAAGCTGACAAAATCAAGTAGTATAGTATGCCTCTAAGAAGGAAAGATGCAGGATGTACTGAAAACATTTGAATTTGGGAGGCTTTCACTTGGTAAAATTCCATTATCAATAATAAAAAACAAGTACTGTGTTTTAGGGAATTTTACTTAATAATTGCGATTCGTAACGCGTTTCACTACACCGTAGCTTCTTCAGACGAATGATTATGCAGAAAAATGTAAATGAGAATATAACTATAAATGTTCTTGAGTAATTAAAAGCTTATTTTTCACCTCTATTGAATCTTTTCGAGGAGCAATCTATTCTATAATTTTATTGGATATACCTGTCATAAATAACCACTTAGGAGAAGGCGACCAATAAGCTTTTAATTACTCAAGAACATTTATAGTTATATTCTCATTTACATTTTTCTGCATAATCATCCGTCTGAAGAAGCTACGGTGTAGTGAAACGCGTTACGAATCGCAATTATTAAGTAAAATTCCCTAAAACACAGTACTTGTTTTTTATTATTGTACTGAAAACAATGAATGTCACCGAAATACCAAAATATCCAAGCAAACTTTTCATAAAAGAAATCAAAGTCAGAACACCTAGCACACACAGAATGGGAGAAGAGGAGACTGATTCCACTGAATGTTCAAGCTCCAAAAATGTACGGATTGGTTAAACTACACAAGGCAAAAAAATTTGCAAGACCTGTAGTATCATATATAAACACATCATCAGGTAAACTAGCAGAATTCTTGAATCAAAAATTCTTAGACCTCTCTAATTTTCAAGCACAATACACTATCCCTAATTCTGCAGATCTCATACATAAGCTTTCAAATCTCACAATCTCCCAAAATATTAAGTTAGTCTCTTTCGATGTGAACAATTCCAACGAATGAGTGTTTTCCCCTTGTTACACATATCTTATCCAAGTCTAACACAGCCATATATCACTAATGAATTTAGCAATCTTCTTTAAATATGCTCAAATTTTTATATCTCAAAGTTACTTTCAATTTCATTCTAAATTCTTTAAACAAAAGTCAGGTCTTCCAATGGATTCACCTCTCAGCCCCCTACTAGCTGACATTTTCATGAATAATTCAGAGAAAAACTCAATATGAAACACAGATTTCGCTAAAAAACACATAACTTTCTGGTACAGATATGTAGATGACATTTTAGTTGGTTTTAGTGGTTTAAACAGATAAATTCAGCAATTTTTAAATTTCCCGAATTAAACACATTGCTGCATCAGCTTCACTTCCGAATTAGAAAATAATAACTCAATAAATTTCCTCGACTTAACTATTACAAATTCAAATAACCAACTCACTTATAAAATTTACAGAAAGGAAACATTCACAGACGCATCGATTCCAATGAACTCGTTCAGTCATTTAAGCCACAAACTAGCTGCATATAACTCCATGATTCATAGAGATTAGTCTGTTCCCCATTACACAGAAAATTTTCAAACTGAACTTAATAACATCAAAAAACATTGCCTCAAATAACAACATACCACAACATTTTCTAAATACAATCATTCCATGCAAAGAACATCGTATTACCTCTCAATTACTATATGGCATCGTAGAAACCCCGGAAAAAAGATACACTAATCTCAGATACATCGGCGAACTCTCTAACAAAATCAGTAACTACTATTCCAAATTGAAAATAACTACTTCATTCTCCAGCGGTCCCAACTTAAGCAGATTATTATTCAATGCCAAACAAAAGAACAATAAATTCAAGCAATCAGGAATTTATCAAATCAAATACAATGAATGTCAGGTAGCGTATGTCGGGCAAACAGGGAGGAATTTTGAAGCTAGATCCAAGCAACATATTTCCTCAGATAAAATTCGCCAATATTTGAACACATAAAATCAACTTACCACTCGATATCATTGAACAATCTTAAAATCCTTCATAAATGTAACAAAGGGAGAGAGATGAATTTGTTGGAAAGTTTGGAGATTAAAAAAATATGTAAAAACCCACAATGGATCACCCTCCACAGCCAACTAAAGCATAATAGATCCCCACTACTCAATATTTAGGATAAACTGTACTTGTACTTGTCTATTCATGTATTATATGTATAATTATTCAATTGAAAATGACCGTAGTCACACACACGTTGGAAACACTGATGGTTAACACAAACACTCTTTGTGAACGTAAATTTAAAATGAAATAAAAGCACGTGGTTCGTTGGTAAACAACGGCGGTTTGGCAATATGGTCGGTGGCGTGGGTACGGAAAGCCGGCTCGTAGCAACGCGTGCTGCAGCCGGTTTTCTAAGACAGTTTGAATTCAAAGAGGTCGTTGAAGAGAAAAAGAGGGGGTCTCCGAAATGCACGAATATTTAAACCCTCGGTCCTGGTAGGCCCAGAGTACGTTCTGTGCCTAGCCTGGTCGAAGGGCCTACTAGGCGATCTGTGATTAGGGAAACGTGGTTAACACTGTAACACACTTACTCGGAGGGGCCTAGAGCGATCTATGTCTATATACCGTAGTGGACACGGTAACAGTAGGATCAAAACCGATCGTGATTATTGAATAGATTGCGGAAAAGTGACAAAAGTGACGTTTTACTTCAAAAATGAATTTCCATAAAATAAATAAATCATCAATACTATCAATCAAGTTTCGATTAGCTTAGCAGACATAAAAACTTTTATCTTCAATGCAGATTATATGCAACTATATTAAGATAACTTTAACTGCAAAATGAAACGTTCTTTCTAATCTGATTAATCTTACTTCGTTTCACTTTTGAACGACTCGTATTGTTGGTCCCCAGTCGCAAAATTTATTATGTTGGTGGTTTGCATGCAATGAAATTACTAATTGTAATGTGCTCGTTCGGCCTTCGATTTATGTCCCCTCGTTTAGCCATAATATGCGAAATTATTACGATGTGAAATCAATAACACCGTCATACTTCACCTCTAACAATCGTAATGTCAAAGGTACGAATATGGGTAAAATAAATGAATTGATTGATTACAAGTCCAAATGGTATGAGATGAATAGGGTGTATTCTGTTCGTGTAAATAATAGAATGACGTCAGGACTGATTGAAGTATTAATCAACCAAGCCTCCAATACCTCAATTCTGCTCTTGTAGTATGTATATTTTATATTCGTGTTATATTTTCCATCAAATTACTTTTTGTCTCTCACTTAGGTCAAAATGACTTCCTTTGTCACCGCGTGTGTGTATTCAGTTCGTCTATCTCACTGCCGCACCTATCTGACGAATCTTCTAGTGATGCTTTTGGATATTCTCTGATAGTTTTCTTCCTTGTATCTGAAAAAACTTGATCCTGGAATCTTCTTAATATTATAGATATAATATATGTATTATAAGTTTGCATGGGTGAAAAACGGTCAAATTTATATAAGGAAAACTGAAGATGGTCAAGCTATTCTAATTGAAAAGATGGACGATCTTAATGATCTCTTAAACTAGGTGCCTTAAGGACTTTTGGATTATAGTAAGTAGTGAGATTTTGCTCAATTTCAATTAATTCTTATGAATAGTTTCATCAGAGATTATAATTTTAGGAGATAAATACTCTCGAATTTCATCCGTGGGATTTAGAAGACATTATGATTGAGGGAAGTAGTTTCAAATTGTTTCATATGAATATACGTAGTTTGTCACATCAATTTGAAATATTTCAGTTATTTTTGCATCAGTATAGTTTTGAATTTGACTGTCTGATTTGGACTGAAACTCATCATTTGATTGATGTTAATTTCTTCAACAGAATTGAAGGATATAATTTGCTATACAATGAGGATAAAATAAATAAAAATGATGGTGTTGTATGTTATATAAAAAAGGTTTGAACTATTCAAAAGAGATCATTAATGTATCGGATAATAAATTTCTTCAGCTCAAGTTCAGCAAAAATAATAAAACATTCTTGTTAACTGCAATATACCGATCCCTCACGTTAGATGTTGATTCTTTTGTGGATGGTATGGAAGTATATTTGGAAACGTTTGCAAAGGTAGATGTAGACTATAACATAATTCTTGGTGACATGAATATAGATATATTATAAAAGAACCCATCCCAGATGACACATGATTATCTTAATGTTATGAGTGAGTTCAATTTCCATTCAAATATCAATAAATATAGGAGAATTCAGGGTGATTAGAAATCTTGTCTTGATTATTTGTTCATGAGGTTCAAAAAGGCTGAGGATTTAAATGGTATCAGTCCTATAGTTTTACATACAAGTTTGACGGATCAGTTCGCATGTGTTTTGAAGATAAATATTCCAATGCAGTCAGAAATGAATGATATAAATGATATTAGACTCGTGGAGCATGTTGATTTCGCAAAGTTAAACATATTTTACAGAATGCTACTCATTGGAATGATCTTTATGCCATGGGAGGTAATGTGGGGAAAATGACACAATTTTTAATTGATGCTATAAAAAGTGCTCAAGATCTTAGCATGAGCAAACAGAGATTGAGACATAGAGAGATAAAACGTGCAAAGAGCAGATTCATTATATAAAAGTATGATGAATAACCCATGGAATGAGTTCCATAAAAATAAGTTCATTCAATTCAGAGATAAGTTGAATAATTTGATAAAAACGACAAAATATAACTATTTCCAATGAAAGTTAAGAGAAGACAGTAGTAGTAAAATATGTGGGAGGTTGTAAATAAAATATCTAACTTAGAGGGTAAATCTATTAGTACCAAAAAATTAAAACTGAGGATGAAAATATGATTGAGGAAAACGTTGACATGGCTAATCACTTCAATGATTATTTTTCAAATGTGGGCTCGAGCTTGGCTGAAAGGGTACCAATTAGTTTACCGTCGGTTATTCCAAGTAAAAGTAAACCAAATATTCCAAATTCAATGTTCTTGAAACCGACGAATAGTTCTGAAATAGAAAAAATAATTGATAGTCTCAAAAACAGAAAGGCTCCTGGATGTGATGGTCTGACGGCAGAAGTCGCTCAAATCATATCGGAACCATTATGTCATATTATCAATAAAATAATAGAAACCGCTGAATGCCCGCCTCAGTTCAAGCTCGCTGCGAACTAAATTTTCTAACTATAGACCAATCTCGGTTATGTCTAATTTGGCAAAAATTTTTGAGAAGGTTATAAAAACGATTAGGTGAATGTCTGGACAAATTTAACATCATCTCTTCAAATCAGTATGGCTTTCGGTATAATAAATCCACACAAGATGCACTTTCAAGTATTACTTCAAAAATTTATAAGGGTCTGAATAACAGTAGACAGATTATGTGTGTTTTTCGGATCTCGCTAAGGCCTTTGACACCGTCTACCACAAAAAATTATTGGAAACCTTGGATGAGATTGGAAGAAGGGGGAATGTTCTATGCCTTTTTGAGAGTTACTTGAATGAGAGAAAGCAGATTGTTAGTTTGAACGGAGAAATGAGTGATGAAAAAATGATTAAATTTGGTGTACCACAGGGCAACGTGCTAGGCCCAGTACTTTTCTTGATATATATTAATAGCTTGCTTCAGCTGAATCTGAATGGGACTATAGTCAGTTTTGCAGACTATTCCACTTTAATAGTTGAGGGTGATAGTTGAGATGAAACAAAGGCGGAAGAGGATATGAGAGTTATAGAAAGATGGATGAATGCAAAGGTGCTTACAATCAATTTTGACAAGACTAAATTCTTACCTTTTTCATGCTACAACCGCAATATGCCATCATTTAGAACTTTAGATGTTTCTGAAAAAAGGAAAGTAGGCCAAGCTGTCACTCATAAGTGCTTGGGAATTGTTTTTGATAGCCATCTACGTTGGGACCATTATATTTGTACAATAGTTGCAACTCTTCGCGGTGCGCTGTATAGATTCAAATACCTCAAAAATGTTCTCGATCAAAAAGCTTTGATAGAGATTGACTACGGACTTGTACACTCTAGATTATGCTATGGTATTCTGAACTAAGGAGCTGCAAGGGCTGAGCCTATAGCTTGTATCGAGGTTCTACAAAAAAGTTTTTGAAAATCATCTTCAATAAGGAAAATACTTACCCGACTTCACGTCTGTATGATGAAGCTCGAATCTTGGATATTCGTCAAATGTTTGCATTCTCATGTATAATACATTTGTATCGGAATGCATACTTACTGGAGGAGTTTCGTTATACCTATAATACCAAACGGGAACATAAATTTTATGAGACACCTCGTGCAGATAAATCCATTGGCCAGTTAAATTTTTCTTTCTTAGGGCCTAGACTATTTAATGCTTTGGCATTGTCATTAAGAAATGTAACTGACATGAGGAAGTTTGAATTTGAGCTGAAGAAGATTATCCTTCGTAATGGTAGTGATAAAATTGATGACATCATAGAGTTGAGAAATCAATATATTTTTTGTTGAATCTGAGTTTTTCTGTTTGAGTTTTGTTTTCACTCTTTATTTTCTTTAGCGGATCAGTGTCGGTGTGTTAGGTTTACTTAAGGAAAAAATTAGATTAGTACACTGCAGACAGTTATATGACTTTGCAGTTTTATGTTTATTTTCTGAGTTTATTGTCGACAACCTGGTTTTTACAACTTATGTACACACAAAATTGTATAGGAAAATAAACATTATTATCATTAACATTTATTATCGTGGACTTATGCACTATCTCAGCTGTTAGCTGGATATAATTTACCTTTCCTAGATTTAGCAATCAAAGGGAATAGGCTCGATTACAATATATTTGATATAAATTTCCTAACTATCCTACATGTATTAAGAATTACAGCTTTTTGCATTTCAATATAGGTATTCTTATGCAATTCTAATTTCTTAAGGCTATCATGCAAAGTTTTGGGTATTAAACCAGTCGAGGATACGATGACAGGAACAATATCTATTTTATCGAGGTGCCACATCTGCTTGATCTCAATAGCAAGGTCTGTGTATTTGGACTTTTTCTCCTGGAACTTGTTCAGCACGTTGTTATTATTCGGTATGGCGACATCCACCAGCATTGCTGTTCTGGCTCTCTTATCATACACCACTATGTCCGGCCTATTATTCGTCACCATTCTGTCAGTGATAACAGGCCTATCGTAGTATAATCTGATAGAGTCATTTTCCAATACGGGCGCCGGCTGATACTTGTAATATGGCTGGAAGGTGTTCAGAAGTCCGTACTTGTGTGCAAGTTTCTGGTGGATAATGTTGCACACTTGATCATGCCTGTGAAGATACTCCGTATTGGCAAGTTGTTCGCATCCGGACGTAATATGCTGTATAGTCTCCGATCTTATATGGCATTTTCTGCACTTATCTGTTTGTAATGTTCCGTCCTTCATTATAAATTTTTTGTAATTGTTTGTAGCGATCACTTGGTCTTGGATGGCCACAAGGAATCCCTCTGTTTCTGCGAATAATTCTCCTTTCATCAACCATTTGTTGGAGGCTTCTTTGTCGATGTGTGGTTGATTAATCTCATGGTGATGTCGTCCATGCAATTCCTTTCTTGACCATTGCTCTTGTTTTTCAGTATCTGATAGGAACGGTAGATTCAGCAGGTCATCTCTGGTAGCAAGATTTAGAGGTGTATATCCCTTATCAGCCAACGATACCACTCTATGGAGGTCAAAAGTGAGAGCCTTTGCTGAGAAGAATTCTCTGAGATTTCTTATCTGTTCGGTGTGTAAATTAGCAACATCTATTAATCCGCGTCCTCCTTCTTTCCGCTTCAAAGTTATTCGTATCACAGACGATTTTGGATGATGATTGTTTTACTTTGTCAGCATCTTTCGGGTCTGCCTTTGAATATAATCCAGGTCTGTCTTAGTCCATCTGATTATTCCAAATGAGTAAAGCAACACTGGAATGGCGTAGGTGTTAATTGCCTTGACTAGATCCCCCGAGTTTAACATCGATTTCAGCACAAACTTCAGACGCTGACTGTATTCTGAACGAATCTTCTCCTTTGATTGTTTTTGGTCTAACAATCTGGCTTGTTGGTATCCCAGATATTTGTATGTTTCGCCATCTCTCATGCACTGTATAATATCACCGTTTGGAAGTTGTGTTTCACCATCTATGACTTTCCTTCTTTTATTATTATTATTATTATTATTATGGTTCAAAACTCAAATATATTCGTTGCGTTATTTCATTCTGTATGTCACACGATTCATTGGGAAAGTCAGCTATTTTGTTGGGTTTGGTGTTCTTAAGGTAGTAGTGCCATTTCATTTCTGCTGAGAACGAGCCTTGTTCAACGAGCTGGTTGACGGAAATTCAATTCTTAACAGGCCCGTTATTGTTATTCGTTTGCTAAAGTTATCACTGATAACATAAACTACATTCTCTACTGTAAGATTCAAAGATTCAAAGTGATTTCAATGACTATGTATAGGTCCCAAGTTGCTTCTTGTGAAAGTTGATACTATTGAGAACTATCATGAAAATTATATGTTACTAGTACTACTGAAGTCCAAGGTCTTCTGTTTCACCTCCCGGCTTTTAATTGTCGCCATGAATTGTCGACATTTTCATGGTGTTCATTGAAGATATCATATTCAATTCCCCCAAATCAAAATTATTATTTTTTATGCGCGTTTCCCAGGGATAGGCAAACCTGTTACACCACATGAGTGTTTATCTGGGAAGAAGATGTTGGACGGAAGCTAGTTTCTTAGCTCACCGGCTCTGTAATAGAAAGAATTTTTATAGAGAGAGGTTCAAGGGGTCGTTAAATGTACCGCTATATGATCAGAATTCGTTGCCAGCCTAGTGTTGCGGCAAAACATGAGTTTTACAGGAACAAGGTCTGTCAGCTCCTTGGAGCATCTTTCGTGGAAATATCTGTTAAACAGAGAAAGGTAAGCAACCTGTCTTCTAAGAGCCAGCAGTTGGAGATCGCGGGTGATCTCCGCCTGTTTTTGCACACTATCCAACATCTGCTACGAATGTTTGGGCTCAGATTCCAATGCATCAATATTACAAAACAAGTCGAATCTGCGCCTTATATAGAAGCAACAGCTGAGATGACGTGAAGTATCGCTTGGCTCTGCAAAGAAAACTAAGTTTAGCTAATGCAGACATTGCTATTGCTGATACATGTTGACACCAGCAAAACCCGGAGTTGGCCGTTATTCCGAGGAGGTGCATTGAATCTTTGGATGCAATTTTTTTTTCAACTGACCCCCACTCTTCTGTAAGTCAGAGTTTAAGTTGTCAATTTGTTCTCTGACGCTGAGATTCCGCAGCTTCAATCGGTCGCAGACTACTGAAAGAAGAAATCAGGGTACAATCGTCTGCAAAACCGAAGATCTTGTTTTCTGTAGATGACAGAAGATCGTTCACCAGCAACAAAAACAAGGTTGGTGAAAGAATGGATCCCTAAGTTACTCCTGCTTGCAACTGGAAGCAATCAGATGTTATACCGTCGACCACAACTTGTATTGATCTATTTGAAAGAAAGCTACTTATCCAACCTCGCAATTTTTGAGGAAGGACATATGCAGCTGGTTTGGTCAACAAGGCTGCATGCCAAACCCTATCGAACCCTTTAGAGATGTCGAGGGCTATTACTATAGATTCCCCATGCTTTTCCATCGTTGACGTACAAAGATGAGTGACGTAGGCGAGAAGATCTCTTGTCGATCTTTGCCTGTGAAAACCATACTGACGGTCGTTAATAATTTCCTGCAACTCAAGGTATTTGATGAGTCCATCATTCATGATTCTCTCCATCACTTTGGACATAATGGAAAGAAGTGCAACAGGGCGGTAGTGTTGGGGTACGTACTTCTTTCCTCTCTTTGAGATCGGGTAAATTCTCGCTTTCTTCCAGCTGCTCGAAAAAGTCTGGCTTTTATAAGAAATCTGAAACAGATGGTTATGAATGGATGCTAGCTCGGCACCTTTTCTTCATTCATTCATTCGGGAGGACGATTGACGGTATTTCGTCTAGATCAACTACCTTTGAACCGGTTCATACAGATTGATTTAATATGAGAAACACAATTCTGAACATGTTCATAACCTCTGCTATCCCTCTCACTTTGATTCGGCGATCACCTAGCGCCATTTGGTGAACTTTGACAGTGTTATCGTCGGTATTTGCAGTTTTTGGACGTCCCGAACGTTCATCGTCTCCCTAGCTCTTATGGCCAAAAACAAACCAACTCATCTTCAGTTTGCATAGGCGTGCTGCCTTTCAAAAACAAATTTTTGATGACAGCTCGATACTGGATTCTGTCCATTTTCAGACTCTCCTCGTATATAAAAAGTTTGGGAATAATGCTACTTCATACGATAGTAAAAGTCGCATCCTAAGCTTAGGTGCAATAGTCTTATTCAATATTAGTTACGACAGAATGACAGGATTCAAAGATTCGTGCCTGCATTTAGTGAAACCCGTACAATTGAAACTAGCTATTTGTGACTCGACTTCGGGGAGAGCACAAACGGCAAGTGTGGGAAGACACGTGCAAAACGTGCTCTAGATAATTTTATATATGTCTGCGACTTATTCGGTGCTTACTGGGAATCGCTGATGTCCGTCCTTCGGAAATAATTGAACTTCAGAATCTGTCATGCCTATTATTTGACTTAAAAAAATGACCTTCAAATGATTATACTGCTGACAAGATAACGATGGTTTTCGAAGATATCCAAAAAAAGTTATTAAGAATACATAAATTACTAAGAAATGAGGTTTCTGAGGAACTAGAGATCTCTCTACAAAGATCTCCAGGTCATTGTGAATCGACGTACTATCGATGCTGCAGTGTAATCAGAGATACCATAATTGTATGACAAAACTAGTTCGATGAAATCAGTCAAAAGTAAAAGTTGCAGTTATGGGTATGAATAGAAATAAAGTTAAGCTCAAGTCAAGTTTTTGTTTACAACATTTGAAGTGAAGCTTATTTTCACAAAAGCTCGAAATTTCAAACTTCTTGAATCGCAAAAGTTGAAAGCTTTAATCAGAGCACAATACAATTGTAACACTGAACTTCCTTTTACATTCAACAGGATGGACAATGAAGGTTAATAATATTCCATACTGAAAAAAATTTATCATGTTGAAGGAAATACGAATACAGAACAAGAACAAAAGTGAAAGTGAAATGTATATTATCGAAATACTACGTTGCTGAATAATAAGCCAGTTTTAATGTTGTTAACTTATTATTGGGTGGTATCGATCTCGCCGATAGAATGCTTACTGTTTGTACATTGCGTAATCATACAAAAAATGGACAATATTTGGTAGCAGTATAGAATGGTAGAAGTAGGTTTTCTAGAGAAAGCTTTGGAACAAGTATCAACGAAAATACTGGCAGATGTCTTATTATCATTGGATAAATTCCCAACGTTGTCTCGAACTGAAGGATTAGATACTTTGTTGTTGAGAGTGCTACGAATGTACTTGAAAAATTTCTTTCTATCCTTACTGGAAAAGATCTTTTTCTCAAAGTTCTTCTTAGCAAGGGATATACATACTGACAGACGGTTGGAAAATTGTCGATGATCTTAGAAATCAGTATCGCGTCTATTTCTGATATATCTTTGCCACATAGACTTTTTATAGCGAATCATCCGGATGATGCCATCATCAATCCAGGGTTTGGTAGGACTCTGGTGCATAAATCTTGAACATGTGTTTTGGGCAACATGAAATTTGACAGTAGTACAAAATTTGTCCCACATGCCATTGACATCGTCTGAATTCCACAGCTCATTCTAATCCACCAAATGCAAAGCCACACTAACTCTCTGATAATTAGTGATTTCTATCTTCTTCACATTTTTTGAGTAGTTAGGGGTTCCATAAAACTGCATCTTCATATAGAGAACTACATGATCCGATTTTCCAACTGGTGGAGGATATTCTAGTGAAGAAAACAAGTTTCTATCATTGACAAGGATAAGATTCAAAGTTCTTGGGATGTGGTTGAGTCGATATCGAGTAGGTTTATCTATTAATTGTTGGAGGTTGCAGTTATTCAGCATGTTCAAACATTCAGTGGAAGGGATACAACCAGGGACAAAAGGTAACAGGCCACTTATAATCACTTAAGTTTAAGTTACCAGCAAATCAAACATTTTGCTTAGAATTGGATAAATTTTCCAGGTGATCAAGGAGTAATGAATCATGGACGCAGGAACGGGGTCGATAAATACGCAAATAGAGAATGTTGGAGACTCTATGTCCAAGAAAATATTATCAATGTCGGGGGTCGCTATGGAGTGAGAACAAAGAGTATAATTATTCATAACCGAATCATTAATGAATATACAACATCCTGCATAGCCAGGAGTGGTGGTATTTTCACAACGATAAATGGAGTAGCCGGAAATATTACATACAGAATCAGGCATATCTGGATGTAGCCATGTTTCTGTTATAAGAATCATGTTGGGTTAGTAGAAGTGAACAATAAATAGAAATTCATTCATCTTAGCCGGGAGTGACGAAAGGTTGGTGTATATGATAGGCCACTCACTCCGAACATTATTCAGTTTTTTGAAATTGGTCTACTTTCGTTAGCTGGCACACTTACTATTACCTCCAAGAATGTATTTAATGGTTATTCTTTTCTCTCCTTTGGCCTGTCTACCCTTCAACTGATCCCGCAGCTCATATATATAAACAAACAAAGTTTCCACAATGCTTACAAGTAAAGACAAAACAATCATCCAGAGATTAATATTCTTATAAACCTTAAACCCCAAAAAAACAAACTCAATATCGAAATAAAATATAAAAGGTTAAGAAATACTAAAACGCCATATATATATATATATATATATATATATATATATATATATATATATATATATATATATATATATATAGTAAACAGATTTTTCATCTACGTTCCCATTTTCATGATAAACAGAGAACGTCTAAATTACATGATATTGTTGTTGCTTCAGATTATAATCTTACACCTCTGAACTTGACAATGCAAAAGGTAGATTTTAATATATTTGATGATAATTCTAAAAGAGAAAGTTGGATGCAGAAGGAATTACACGGAAAGCACCTAAAGATTTGAAAAATGATTATATTGATGAAATTGCATCGAATAAATGGTTAGTATCTGGAGAATTGTTTGCTGAAACAGAAGGCTTGGCAATTGCGATCCAGGACCAGGTTGTTTTCACAAGGAATTATAGAAAACATATCATCGAACAAAATATAGATGATTCTTGCCGTAGATGTTTCTGTTCTTCAGAAACAGTTTTTCATATATTATCATCTTGCTCAGTCCTTGCTTCAACAGATTATTTAGAAAGACATAATGCCGTCGCTAATATTATTCACTTCAATCTAGGAATTAAACATGACCTAATTCCCAAAAGAAAAAATTTCAAAAATATGAACCTGAGATTATTTGTGAAAATGACAAATATAAACTTTATTTTGATAAAACAATTCTTTGCAACAAAGCTGTAGAACACAATAGACCAGATATCATTCTTAATGATAAACAGAATCAAATAACATATATAATTGATATTGCTATACCCGACACACATAATATACAAAATAAATACAATGAAAAAATTTCTAAATATATGATGCTTGGCGACGAGATTAAAAAAATGTGGAAAATGAAGAAAATATTTATTCTACCGATTATTATTTCCACAACAGGTGTTATTCCTAGAAATCTTCACAAAAGTATTGAGATTTTGGGTCTGAAGAAAAATTTGTTTGAACAGTTACAAAAGATAACAGTCATCAAATTTTGTAATATTCTTCGTAGGTTTCTTTCCGAAAATAATAATGAGGTAGAGTCATAGGTTTTCTCTTTAGTTTATACTGCTCAGAATGTCATTTCATATTTTATCTATTTGTTTATATAAATGTAATATAATTAACTGACAATTTTGTCATATTTATATTCAGAGCAGTATTCTATTCGATCGTTCACCACTTTACACAAAAGAAACTATTAATGAGTAACATTCAGTGTTACTTGACTAAGGTCCGTACACTGGATTTTTCCGGGAGAAAGCCTCTGACACTACTCGTTGGTACATTGATATCATTGTTTGATGATGCTATAGTATGTATATATTCTGGTAGACTGATATATTCTCATAACATTCAACGTTATCCTAATATATAATTATTCCAGGATATGTTTTGATTATAATCATTGCCTGGCAATGGTATTAATTATCGGGTGGTGGATTTATATTTTTCATGAAATCATTTTGATTGCATGAACAGATATATGGGCAACTCGTCGGTAAGACCCTATATATATATATATATATATATATATATATATATATATATATATATATATATATATATATATATATATATATATATATATATATATATATATATATATATATATATATATATATACCCAGCAACTTTGCCCTAAAGATCTCTGTATGTCTCAGACCTAAAAATCCCTTCTCAGTCTTCTCCCGATTCATAGCCAACGCATTATCCGAAAACTACTCCATGGCCCTCGACGGCGTCCTATCAAAAAACTGAACAGCCGGCAACAAGAATACTCAGGCAATCGGTCATGTAGTCTAAAAAGTCATTAATAAATATTAGAAATAACAAGAGGCCCAAAACTGAGCCTTGGGGTACTCCGATGCTGACTCCCCTTCTACCTGACCAACTACCATTCGCATATATATATTCACATCTGTTTGTCAGAAACGATTGAATGAGACTCATACTTTTCCTACAAAAACCATAACGCGAAAGTTTATCGAAAAGTGCTGAATGAGGGACGTAGTCGAATGCCTTAGTAATATCTAAAAATAAGGATAACGAGTAATGACCTAGCTCAAAACACTCAATAGTGTTAAAAACAAACCTAAGTATTGCATTTTTATACTTTTGCCTCGTCTGAAACCGAATTGACTTAGCAAAAACAACAGATTTTCTTCGAAATAAGCTAGAATTTGGTCATTCATAACCTTTTTCAATACCTTAGAAAATACATGGACCAGGGAAATCGGAAATCCTAGACACATTCAATGGGACTTAGATCCAAAGAAAGAGATCTTGCTGGGTAATCACAACTTGTTGCGTACATTGGTACGAGCGTCGTCGTTATATATAAAAAGTTACGACCAACAACAACGTAATTCGATGAGATAGTTAGATAGATACATTTGCTGAACCAGCTCAGTCACTGTTGCCTGATAAATTATATGATATATGATAGTATTTGCGTTCTCCTCAATATATACTATACTATACAAGCAAATCATCTTGAAAGAACGAAATTTCATTCATCTGAATGAGGAGAATCGAAGGTGGATGACAATCTCCTTGTTGTTCGCTGCGTCAGTAGACATCTAGCACTTGATACCTGTATAAGTCATTCGTCTATGCACGAAGAAGAATTCTATCCTCACAAAATGAGCTGCGAAAAATTAAATAAGAATGATTTCGACTAAAGATTGAAATTCAACGTAATCATGCAACCAAACTGTAATCAATATACTATTCAAAAACTGTTGACACAATTATATTCGAATATATAGTTCTTCTAGAAAGCTTCTAAAATATTCAATACACCCTTTTTACCTTAACACAAATTTCCACAAAGTTTTCTACTAATATTTCTTAACAACTCCTCAAATATCAACTATACATTGTAACTCATAATCATAAATTAATGATGTTACCTCTCAAATTGTTTTGCAGTTTGAAGCTAAGTTCATATGAGGTTACATGAATTTTATATGAAGAAAATATAGTTTTGATGTCCGAATAACCACACTCGATTCCCAGGTGAAATAAGTTCTCTTCAACAGGCTTTCGAAACCCTAAACTCCAGTTTTATATATTTGTTCATGAATATTATAGAGACCACCCAATTTTAGGAACTTTGCCGAGAAAGTCTTATGAAAGTTATTGAAAAAAATAATATAGTTTAGACGGTCTTCTCAATAAGTTTACGCTAATTTCACCATCATTACTCGAAAATTATTTCATAACTCTGACAATATCTTAATAAATCGTTTATAATATTGCAGTACGAAACATTCTTCCATATTATAAATGAATTATTGCAATGAACTTTGGTGTTTCGATTGCTGTATTTACAACGAAGATCGTCTAACACAAAAAAATTTAATTTTTAAATCGTATTCGACCATCCCTGAACATATTGCACACAAGTCAATTACTTCATCAATCTATCTTCTACAGTTGATGGAAGACAACGTTCCAAATACTTACGTAAACATGGAAAAAATTACATTGAGGGAAAGGCTCCTAAAAAAGACACGAAGTAGACAAAGAAATACTGATTCTTAAAGCCAGATACTTTACCTACCTACCTCCTTCCTTTGAAAGAAAAACAACTACTTCTGAGACAATAAAACTACATGTATTATTAATATTAATAATTTGTTATTATCAACAATAACAAAGAAGAGAGAAAGAAGAAATAATAGTTCCCAATATGAAATAATAAAACTAGAAGTTTGGCAAACTTCGTATGAAACCAAAAGAGCAAGTCAGTTCTTGATGTTCACTTAAGTTGACCGAAATGCCAAATATAATATTGCAGAGAAAATCTCATCGTTGTGCCATCCTGAACATCTCCTTTAGCTCCATCTGACGACCTCTCTGACGGAATCGGAATCAGAGATTAGAACTTGGCGATGGGAAAAGCGAATATAAGAGCTACCCAGAACTGAATGAACTGAACTAACCAACAGAGCATATACAATGAGCAGTGAGACATCAAAATAGAGCAACTGAGCACAGAAAAGCAAACACTGTGGAAAATGACAGTGGCACTGACAGAAAAAATGGAAAGATGATAACACCACGCATCAAACACAGAGGACAAATAGTAGTGACAAATTGGGAAAATGTAAAATATTTGCATCAGTAATTGAAGAACAATTTAAAACGAACGGCAGTAAGGTTGATGCGGAATTCAATCAAAACGTCGAAAAGAAAGGAAGAAGAATCCAGGAACTTACAGCAAAAACTACTGCATCGAAGCGGTAACGACAAAAGTAGTACAGGAACACATCAACCGACTGAGAACAAGGACGGCATCAGGACTGGATGGAATCCCCAAAAAGGTATTGAAGAGTCTCCTAAATGAAAACCTTGAGAAAATAACGGAAATAATACAAACAATCATAAACACAGAACACTACCTGGTAATATGGTAAAGAGCGGAGACCATTTTGATGCCTAAGACATGAAAACCAAAGACAGAAGCCAGCAGCTTCCGACCGATATGTTCACTACCAATAACGAGCAGGATCATCGAAAGTATTATCTACTCCCGAATAAAAGCGTTCGCAGAGAAAAAGGAATACTCCTGAAGCATGAAATTGGATTTAGATGAAGTCATTCGACAATACAACAACTTGAAAAAATCACGGAGGATATCAATGATATTTAGAACATATCAACATCGACAACAGCAGCATTTTTGGACATTGAGAAAGCATCCGAAAAATTTGGCATGACCAACTACTCTAAAGATGATGACCATATGATTTCCAGGGCGCTTACCAACATCACAGTGTCATACGTATAAAACAAAAGCTTCATAACCGGGACATAGGACCAGAAGCTTACATGTGAAGAGCATAGGAGCCGACATACCTCTAGGTTGACTACTACCTGATATATACATCGCAGATATACCGAAGATGAAGCATTCCAAAATGGCGTAGTTTGCAGACGATGCGGCAATATACACATCCCACAGGTTAACCCGAAGAAGACGTTAGCAATGTACCTTGACTACAATAAGAAAAAACACCTAAAAACACTGAAGGATCAATTCAGAAGGATAACCAATCAAAACTACTGAGAAAGAAGCAATATACCACGACGTAATTGTGTCACCAATATAAAAAGTCAAATACTTTGAATATAACATGTAAGTATGTCGAAATACTCATGTACACGAAAAAGATTAGTGAATAGAACACAGAGCCCTGTGGCATGCCACTGTTTACAATTTTTTCAGCCGATACCATGCCGGCAACCCCTCACAATAAACTTTCAATCAGGTATGTAGGCCTTGGATTCACAATAGTAGTTTTACCATCACATAACTGAGCAAAGTTTTATGGAGAAGTCGGTTCGGAAGTGTACAACCAAAAGCCCTCGCGAAATCAAGGTAATTTGAATCATTAGGTATTTTACTGTGTGCCTGAGACTAGTCATTTAAGCATGATAGCTAAGGTTTCATCAAATCAAACAGCCTGAAAATTTTTCGGAAAGCTTGACTTGGCTTGAAATTCAAGCTTTTTAAAAATCAAAGTATTGACTTGACATCAAGCGTTTTAGTCTGCTTGAAAGCTCGATACTCGATTAACCATTGTAACTTTTTCGTATCTTCAACCGTTTTCAAGTGGAAAATTATTGAATTTGAATTACTTGAATTGTGTGTTATTCGCTAAATGGAAATGAAATAATTGAAATACTCGATAGGTATGCCCAAAATTTGCTGTTATTTTGATAGCTCGTCTTCTCAACTTATACTTATTCAATATCAAACTAAAAATAAGAACAACTGAAAACTGAATGAATTGCTGGAAGTGTCGTCCAGCTGCAAGAATACAAGTTTCTGTCTTTCTCCGCATATTATCACGCACTCTTTGAAATATGGGGTATTTCTCATCGTGTCACAAGAGGTTATTATTCGATTTCTCAATTCTTCTACAGTGTTCACTGGAGTGGTATAAACTACACTTTTGAGATATCCCCATAAGAAAAAGTCTAAACCATTTAAGTCTGGGGACCTAGGAGGCCATGGTTCTGGCCCACCCCGACCTATCCATCGGTTCTTGAATGTAATATTCAAGAATTCCCTAGCTTCTTCACTAAAATCTGCTGGTGCTCCATCATGCATGAACCACATTATGTTTCTCACCAAAAGTAGCACATCCTCGAGCAGTAAAGGTAACTCCTCAAGAAACTGCCGATAAGCGGGACCGTTAAAACTATTTGGTTAGAAAAAATTGCCCAATCAAATAATTTCCAATGATTCCGATCCAGACATTTTGTGAGAATTGTTCTTGATGATGAGATTCTTCAATCAAATGGGGGTTTTCCTCAACCCAATAATGATTATTGAGAAAATTTGTGATACAGTTCTCGAAAACTTAGCTTCGTCTGTGAACATTTGAACATTATTTCACTCTCAAAATGAGCATTTTCTTTAATTTTATCTAAGAACCATCGGCAGAAATTCAGTCTTGAAGGAAAATCTCGAGGAAGTAGAGTTTGGATGCTTTGAATATGAAACGGGTACAATAAAAAATAGGAAATCAAAATCAAAGGATTGACTCGACATCAAGCTTTTTCAGTCTGCTTGAAAGCTCGATACTTGTAAGAGCATAAAGTTCACTAGATGCCGAATTATCTCTAGTCATACAGAATTCGCTAATTGGCTGAGATTTCAAAACATCGTTCGATCAAGACAATTCGTTTCACAGTGCAACAAGTAGATCGAACGACTATCGAAGTCCTTAGAGATGTCGAGGGCTATTGCTCTAGATTCCCCATGTTTTTCCACCGTTGATGTACAAACATGAGTGACGTGGGCGAGCAGATCTCTTGTCAACATTTGCGTGCGAAAACCATACGTCATTAATAATTCCCTGCAACTCAAGATATTTGATGAGTTCATCATTTATAACTCTCTCCATCACTTCGGATATAACGGGAAGAAGTGAAGTTTCGGGGTCTCTTTTGGACGTATTTCCTTTCTTTGGGATTAGTTGAATTCTCACTATTTTCCAGCTGTTTCTTAAAAGTCTGGCTTTCATAAGAAATCTGTGCATCATTATTTAACCTCCAACTAAACCATAGAATGGTAAAAAGTCGCATTGGGCACGTCTTTAATTTTGACATTTGTACATCTTCCTTCTTAAAATTCAATCGGGTTCTTCGGTGTGCCGTGGTTAGGTCTGGGCCTCAAGCTGCGACACGAGGCCTCAAATCATATTCCCTCAGACGTTGTCGTATTGTTTTTGAGCTGATTTGCACTGAACTGTTTTATCGAAGATGCAATTCAAGGTGCCAAGCAGAAGGAAACCGTTATCTGAACGAGTAAATTCTTGAATAACTGTCATGGATAACCTTTGTTTTGCAGAGTCATCCTTATCCAAATCTCCTTTCATGACTACTAGTCCCTCCCCGGATTATTCCGGTTGAACATTTGGCCCAGTATCATACAGGGTATCCCAAGTTGAATGGCCTATTATACGTTTAAAGAGATCTGATAATGCTATTCTCAAATTTTCGTAGTTGATTAAGCTAATTTGAAACTCTATTTTTAGAATATTTTCACCTTAATGGCACTTCCGGTTATACCAGATGTGCATACCAACTTTGTTATTCAATATAGAATATTCTGTATATTGATGATTGATTCGATAGCACTTGTTATTTCAATTACAAGAACTTTTAACACGAAACTCTAGCTTGTTTCACTCGAAAATTATCGATTTTTTACTTTTTGAAAAAGTTGATATATCTTGAGAACGACGTGAGATACCATAATAGTGAAAGGTGTTTTGCAAACAAGAAACCATGCGAGACAGAACTAATGTCGAACTGAATCTCAGTCAGTATACAGAGTGCTCTTTTTTCCGCCTCACATTTCGAATCAAAGAAACATCAGAAACTTTGTTTGTTGTTATTCATGTTCCTCATTAGAAAATTAGGACTCATCCGTCTAGATAGTCCTTTTGAGAAAATCGGGATCCGCTTGTGCTCTGAGAAGAAGGATCTCATACAGTTCTATTTGAAGCTGTGGATCAACAGCTTGTAGAGTTTGAACCAATAAAATGTATAAGGGTGCTGTTTATGTTTTTTTTAGAATTCTGTGAGAAGTACTATGAGGTGAATTCAGATCATGTTCTGCTATTGCCAATAATGCACGTGGATTAACATCAAAATAGGCTAGAACGGCAATTTCATGATCTCCATTGTTGACTACAGGCGATGAAAACGATGTCTTATTCTGGACCGTTCCAGTCGAAAGAAAATTTGTAATGTATCTCCTGAATTTTTTAGCTATCATAGACGGTATGTTTGGATATAATTCATTAAAGCTCCTACAAGTTCTACTCACATTCTGTCATTCATTTCCATGAATGAAAGCTAAATTGAGTATTTGCTCATTTGTGTAGCTAGCAATTCTGTTCGAATTAATTTGACTGACAGTTAAAACTATAATAGTTTGTTATCTATGCGCAAGAGCCTGTCTATGCCTTGGTATATGTCTATGCATGTGCATTGCCAACTTTAGGTAGGTACGTAATATTCGTTTTTTCGCCATAACTTGAAAACTTGCAATCTCAGGTACAGGGTATGTATGGGGAACTTCATTCAGTTTTTTACGGCGAATCTAATGAATTGGAAAGATATATGGGTTACAAGTTGAAAAAACGTAGTTTTCGATGTTTTTTCGTTTCGAAATGTGAGGCGGAAAGAAGAGTTCTCTGTATACTGACTGAGATTCAGTCGGATATGAGTTATGTTCCTCATGGTTTGATGTTTGCTAAATACCTTTCATTATTATGGTAGCTCACGCCGTTCTTGAGATATAACATTTTTTTCAAACTGCAAAACATAACTTTTAAAGAAAACAAGGATATTTCATGAACGGAATAAGCTAGACTTATAAGTTAAAGTTCTGGAATATTAAAATTGAGCGCAGTGTATATGAACAACTCTATCTCAAGAAAAACAATATCACTGTATGAATCCTTTTATGCTATTTGAGAAGGAGTTTTTCACAGATTTCCTCATACGTATCCAACATATTTATATGCTTGGATATATTGGCTCAATGTCGAAATTGGAGAATTTAATACATTCAGAAGTGATTTATCTTTTTCCGATAAAGAGGTTTTCATTCCTTGGAACAACCACGTTCAGAAATATTTCTACCTTTACAACACAGAATTCATTTTCTGTTGATTTTCAAAGAGCAAATAGTGACTTATTTCAATGTACATATTTATAAGAATCATTTTTTCATTGAAATTGATCACAACAAGTTATGAATACCTAATATACGCATGCGTCAGATAGCAGCATCAACGACAGCTTCACATTTGAATTCTGACAGTAGTCGAACGCGAAAGCCTGTCGTAGGCTGAAACTCAGGGCGGAAAATCTAATAACGAGCGGAAAATACGACCTCGAGTGAACATAAATTTTCCTCCTGGATGTCCTCTCGGAGAACAAAATGCTTTTGTAGTTTCAACGTTGAGTTCGGCTCAGTTGTATACTTATGTGATACATGAAAAACGATTTCTTGTTTGATTTGATACACGTTTTCGTCACAACAACCGGAATAGTTTTCTTGTAAGTCGATATTATACCTAAATCAATATTAACAATTTTTCCTTCACCATTTTGGGAGAGGATGTAAGTTTCACTAATAGAGACCTCAAATAATAATGTTTTTTTCGATAAGATAACGAACTTTACTAAAGAATTTTAGCAATGAATAAAATGTAAGATTTGTTTTGCTCATTTTAGGGAATGAACAGAAGCAAATGTTTACAAGTAGGTTCTAAACTGCGCCAAGAAATTAACGCTTAAAATCGAAAATTCGAATTAATTCAAAGAAAGTTCAGGTCTGTTGGGGAATTGTTTCCACCAGCACTAAGGAAACAATCGAAATGTAAATGGTACTTATATGATTTAATGGCGAAAGCTGGTCGTGTATTAGCTGGATTCTTACTTCGTTTTGAACGTTTCCGGTGGTTGGTCAGATCCTTTTAACTTTAGTAGTGAAATAAGGATGTTGTTACCACTTTCTTATTACCTTATCAAAACGTTATTCGAATTTTTGGTCCAGATAAGAAGCGTATACCTCGCTCAGAGTTCACAACGACTACCTTTTCGGAACCTTGTTCCACTTCACCTGATAAATCATTGACTGTGTTCAGAATTCTTAATTCAAGAACATGCTAATATTCGTAGAGAATACCACTAAATACGTGAGGGATCTCTTGATTCAAACTAGATGGACGTCCTGATGAATGGTTGAATTGAAAATTTTCTGTGAGGTTGAAAGGATGTAGCGTGATCCGTCAATTTTGTTTTTGTTTTGAGATACATTAAAAAACTTTGATGTGTCAAGAAATTAACGCAGAGAATCGGAAATTCAAATTTATTCAGAAGAATTGTACAGGGTGTTACATAATTGTATGTCACAATTCAAGGGGGTAAATCTACATGCAATTTTGAGAAAAATAGTTTTCATGAACATAGGTCCGCAAAAGCTTCGTTACGGAGCTACAGGGTGTTGAAATTTTAGGAAATATTGGTTTTCTCTTGAAAACTCCTGCAGTTTTAGAGATATTCAGCCCAAATTTGGAATGCAACTATTTTTCACAACCTCCATCATTACACGTCCTAGGTTTTAACTGAAATTCACATTGTGTTTCATTTTCCGAGGCAATATCTCCTTTTGCACTCTCAAACTTTTTTGCAGTACGCCACTGATTAGCGTACAATCAATTTTCGTCATCTTCGTCCAATTTGAAATCTTTTTTTACACCTGTAATTTTCTCGTTTCTCCAAACGTTTTCGAGTGGAAAATTGTTGAATTTGAATTGACTCAACTTATACTTATTCAATATCGAACTAAGAACAATTGAACACTGAATAAGTTGCTGTCCTCCACCCGCAAGAATAGAAGGTGTCTATCTTTCTTCGCATATTAGCACGCGCTCTTTGAAATATTTCTGGGATATTTCTTATCGTGTCACAAGAGGTCATTATGCGATTTCTCAATTCTTCTACAGTGTTCACTGGAGTGGTATAAGCTAAACTTTTGAGATCCCCATAAGACAAAGTCTAAACTATTCAAGTCTGGAGACCTAGGAGGCCATGGTTCTCGCCCACACCGACCTATCCATCGGTTGTTGAATATATTATTGAAGAATGCCCTAGCTTCTCCACTAAAATGTGCTAGAGCCCAGTCATGCATGAACCACATTATGTTGCTCACCAAAAGTGGCACATCCTCGAGCAATAAAGGAAACTCCTCAAGAAATTGCCGATAAGCGGGACCGTTAAAACTGTAGGGTTAGAAAAAATGGCCCAATCAAATAATTTCCAATTATTCCGATCCAGACATTTTGTGAGAATTGTTCTTGATGATGAGGTTCTTCAATCAAATGGGGGTTTTCCTCAACCCAATAATGATTATTGAGAAAATTTGTGATTGCAGTTCTCGAAAACTTAGCTTCGTCTGTGAACATTTGAACATTATTTCACTATCAAAATGAGCATTTTCTTTAATTTTATCTAAGAACCATCGGCAGAAATTCAGTCTTGAGGGAAAATCTCGAGGAAGTAGAGTTTGGACGCGTTGAATATGAAACGGGTACAATAAAAAGTAGAAAATGTGAAATATTCAACTTATTTTTCAATTTTTCTTGCAGTAAAAGTACCAATTTTCCTCAACCTTCTGTGGATATTTGAAAAATATTCATCTGTCTGGTGTTACTCTATTTGGAAAGTGCACCTGATATAATCGCCTAGCTTCTGTTGTGTTTCCGTCAGCCAGACTGTACATGTATGGTAATGGATATCAGCCAATTCGGCATTAGTAAAATTAGCGATTTTTTCTTACAGCAATAACTTCAAAAGTCCTAAAACTAATCGTTAATTCAATTATCAATTCGAGCAGACACTGGTTCACTTTCAGCAACTGTCAAAATAATAAAAAAATAAAAATAAAAATAAATGAAAAAAATCAAAGCCTACTAGTCATTCTTTTAATCAGAAGTGCTTTCAATTTAGCGACTGCATACAATCGTTTAAGAATTTTTTGCTCGTGAACGGTTGGGGCTACAAAAAAACTATAGGTGGTGAAAAAAAACATGGCACCGGAAAAGAAAATACTTTGTTGATTCTAGCTGAAATTTAGGACGGGTAATGATGGAGGCTGTGAAACATAGCTTGCATTCCGAATTTGTGCTGGATATCTTGAAAAATGCAGGAGTTTAGAGGAAAAAACAAATTTTTTTCGAAAATTTCAACACCCTGTAGCTCCGTAACGAATCTTTTGCGGACCTGTTTATATAATTTTTTTCTTAAAATTGCACTTAGATCACCCCCTCAAGTTGTGAGATACTATTATATAACACCCTGTAGCTATGTTGAATAGATATTTTTCCAGTAATTAACAACAGTATTGATTGCTTGGGAACATCCTAAAAAATGGTTTCATAGAAATTAAAATAAAATCATAATGAAGAATGTAAGTCTTCTGGAAAAAGTCCCCAAAAATCTATTAGTAAGGGATATTTCCACCCCTGGTGAATATTACAGCATGACATCTACGATGCATACTCAAAATCAATGACTTCAAGCATTGTGATCCCTTTCGTTCGATTTTTCAAATTCGGAAAACGAAATGGCCTGTGTTATCCATTGTAATAGTAACGAGGTATTTTGATGATGCAATGATAGAGTTTGAATGATACAGACAAGAGGACTTTCAACCAAATTTTGTTTTTTTCTTAAATTTTAGGCTTCCGGGACAAAGCAGTCTCAGATTTGGATTCTGGGTCCCAAAATTAGTAACAAAACATTTTTTCAGTGAATTCTTACTATCAACACTATACCGTAGTATTACCTTAGGTTTTTCCAAATAATCAATACTGCGAAAATAGTGAATGTTTTCGATACAAGGTTTAGCTGATGTTGTATTTTGTTTATATTTAATAAATTTTGATGTTCTTCATATCTAACTTTGAAGAAACGGCGAATTCGAGCTATGTAGAGATTATAACAATCTAGACAATATATTTTATGAACTCCAGGTTTATCAAAATTCTCTATGGGATTTTAGCGTTCACTAAGTATGATGAGAATTTATTTAGAGTTCTGAATGAAATTTTGGTTTTCAGTTTCACTTATTTGTTCAAGAGACACCGCGCCAAGAAATTTAAATACTTCAAATTTCTTTTCTAGGTTAAATCCATTAATATATTTTTTTCTGGGATATGTCCGGACATATGGCAACAAAATTCGATATTGCACATGTTTCTCTCAATTATATCAGTTGTTGGTCAATTTTTGCGAAAAACAATTGTTCTACTTGAAATTTTTAATTTTCAGTAATATTGCAACGCGAAGTACGCAATTCGACCTCAAAATAATGTGCAAGAATGGGCCTGAGGCTTTGAGTGTTTCATTCAACTATTTCCAGACTGATTCTTACATACTAGGAGACTAGTAGTCATGAAAGGAGGCCTGGGTAATGATGACCTCGAGCAACAACGGCAATCCATGGCCGTTTTTTTGGGAATTCCCACCTTGAGACAACGGTTCGCTGCTTCAAATGCAGCTTCGACAGAACAGTCGAGTGCAAAACGATACGACAAAGTCTCAGAGAATTCGGTTTGAGTCCTCGTGTCTCAGCTCGAAACCCAGCCCTAACCGCAACACATCGAAAAGCCTAATTGAATTTAGCCAAGGAAACTATCAATTGGTTGGATACTGACTGGGAAAGATTTTTGTTTATAGATGGGTCGAGTGTTTTTCATTGAGATTGACTTTCTCCAGTGTACAGACGTCGAAATAAGAGATATGCTCAGGGCTACTTCTCACCTGGCTATAGTTTGAGTGGAGGTTAGAAAATAGTTTGAAGTTGTATATTAGATATCGGTTCTGATTATGAAAGGCAAAATTTGAAGTCCCATGAAACACAATTAAGTGAAATTACAATAATAAAATAAAAAGAATATGATTAATTTATCACATTGATGGTGATTAAAACTTGAATTGTGAATGAGAAAAGGGAAATAGGCATCGGATGTATGACTTATTGATCGAAAGTTCAACCGATAGATCATATAGAACTTCAAATATATTCCTTATACTATACAGGATAAAAGCTTCAAAATAGCGAGACTATTAACGCCAAATTTAATTCTCTATAAAATTCATGCAACTTCAATTTACACAATACACCTGAGTGAGTTAAATTTAACGATGCGGAAATCACCAAGTATCCACTAATTGTAGCTGTAGTCTTCGCAAATTGCATATTTAAAATTCAAATTTATCGCGAGTTGGTGGAAAATCCTCCGGGAAATAGTCCATAATGTCGTTTATAATTATGAAATTTATTCTCAAAGAAAACGGAGAATTTGTGAATAAAATTCCGCTAAGGGAAAAAAATCTTCGTAATCGTGTGTTCTCGAGTACCTATGATTCATTTATGTGTTGGCTTAGTATTGAAATGTCAATACTTGAACAAAATAGTGGAGTGCGAATTAGGACTGAAACGGGAAAGAAACGTCTCAGGAAATGTAAATTCCTCAATTTTAAGGGTATATTTATTCGCTTTCTTACTGGGGAAAAGGTTTATACAAAAACAGATGGTTTCAAATTCAACTCTATAACCAAACTGTTCTTTCGATTATACACACCTATGTGCATCTGTGCATTGGTAATTACAATATACCACAATATTCGGACCTAAAAATAAACAAAACTTAATGGAAAATGAAAAACAAATTGAAAATAACATTAACATTGAGTATGGACTACCGTGAATCTAAAGGTCACCATATGTTAATTGTTAACATGCAGATCCCTAATCTTTATAATCTTCTACACTTTCATTCACCCTATCATCCATTCTATCCTCAACTTCGGAAACCTCATCTGACATACTCTCTGCATCATGAGAAGTAACGCTCGGCGAATTTGAATAAGCATTGAAAACATTTCTTATTTGATTAAGATGACGTTTTCAAATTACATTATTCATCTCTGGTATTTTCAGTAAATACATTGTTTTACCAATTCTTTTGATAATTTCAGGTCGAGTCCAAGTTATCTCAGGAATATTTCGATAATCTTTCACGGCTTCTCTGTCACCAGTGAAAAATTCAAGATAACGTTTGCCTTTATGACACTCAATTTGTTTTTTTTGTCTCCTGATAACCTGCTTTTGCAATTCCATATCTTCACATCCAGTCTCAGGTAGCAAAATATCAAACCGAGTCCGAACTTTCCTACCAAACATTAAAAAACTAGAACTCTTGCCAGTAGTAGAACGAACTGTATTTCTAAAATCGAACAGGAAATTATTAAAACATTTGTTCATCTCTATGTTCCTTCCGCCACCTAAAGCATTCTTCAATGATTTCTTGATCGTTTTCACGGAATTTTCCGCCTGCCCATTAGAAATGGATGATATGGGGTGACGTGAGTTACTTATTATTATTCAACGCCAAGAAATTTCGACATTCTGCTGAAATAAATGTTGTTGCGTTATCCGAAACCTCAAGGCGTGGCAAACCAAATCGAGCAAATCTGTCGACTGTCGTTTTTGAGTTTATTGAATTAGTTGGAAATACCTCCACCCACTTTGAATGTGCGTCAACAATTATTAGAAAATATTTATTGAGGAATGATCCCATACAGTCAACGTGAACTCTAGACCAAACTTCCTCTAGCCAAGGCCAATGGGTGAGGACAGCCTGTGCGGTAGATTTTTTGTTCGTTAAACGATTTTCACAAGAGCTGAATAAATTTTCGATATCTCTGTCCAACCGCGGCCACCAAAAATACGACCTAGCCAAACCTTTCATTTTTCCTATCCCCAAATGAGTACAATGTAAACCCTTCAAAATCATATCTCTCAATTTTTCTGGTATGACCAACCGATTGTTCCACATTAAACATTCTTGCTTTACTCTCAGTTCTTTTCTAATTCTATGGAAACTTTTCATTGAGTTTATGAGGCCAATCCGATCTGATAAATTTGATAACCTGACTCAAAGTAACGTCAGAAAAAGTTTCTTTCTGATAGATGATAGCAGATTATACAAAGGATGCAAGACAGTGGATAATCTTGGTATAAATTTTCCATAATAGTTAATAACGCCGCATATTCCTCAATGGCTTTAGACTGCTTGGACATTGTTTAAGAAACGTATTGTCACGTCAACAATTCTCAACGTACTCGCTTGACCTAATGTAGTCAACATAATAAAAATAAAATTTGTCGTGTAGATGTCATAGTTAGCTAATATTATATGCATAATATATACCTACATTAGTATATGTATGCCTACATCAGCATATAATTTCTAAGTTTGTGTACTTTCATTACCCATCTCAATTCGCATCTCTACTCATTTATGACATTAAGGAATCATCAAAACTAAGGTAAATTATACATTAATCATACGGTTAATAGTTCACATGTATCCATTTGAAACACAAAGTCCTTTGTATAGAATCTAGACTGCACTACTATTATCAACTCAAATGGTTCTCTTATTACGTCATAAACAAGGGAATTGACTCTGTTCCATGTTAATATACGCGCAATTTCATCACGGTTTGTAATGGACTTCTTGATGATCATTCTAATGCGTTGAAAATGAACATTGAGCAACATTGTAGCGAAATGTGCATTTATAGCGATCATTAACGGTCGATAGCTGATCAGTATCCAGGCAATTTCTAGTAATAGAGTCTGTTAAAGCGATTTATACATAAGGTGGCTGGAATTCATTCCACATTTGATGACAGCCTGGAGAGTTGAGACCAAATAAAGGGTTTCGATAATTTGAGCATCGATTTTAACTTGCAACCCAATCTGTGCTTCTTGTATTGGTCAAGTGTGAGATAGAAGAGATGATGTTTATTTTATTTTAGGTATTTGAATTTGAGAGGCTTTTATGTCTATTATTATTGCTATTTGAATAAGAACTCTTTATCGAGAATGAAAATTTTTTAGATCAGGAAGAAAACAAATGATTATCTCGACAAATTGCTTGTGTAGGCAATTAATATGATTGGCGCTAAGACAGAACCTTGTGGCACGCCACTCAGCATCATGCAATAAAACTGATTTCATGAAAAATATAAATCCACCACCCGGTAATTAATACCATTGCCAGGCAATGATTATAATCAAAAATATCCTGGAATAACTATATATTAGGATAACGTTAAATGTTATGAGAATATATCAATCTACCAGAATAGATACATACTATAGCATCATCAGACAATGATATCAATGTACCAATGAGTAGTGTCAGAGGCTTTCTCCTCGGAAAAATCCAGTGTACGGACCTAAGTCAAGTAACACTGAATGTTACTCATTAATAGTTTCCTTTGTGTGAAGTGGTGAACGATCGAATAGAATACAGCTCTGATTATAAATATGACAAAATTGTCAGTTGATTATATTACATTCATATAAACAAATAAATAAAATATGAAATGAGATTCTGAGCAGTATAAATTAAAGAGAAAACCTATGACTCTACCTCATTATTTTTTCGGAAAGAAACCTACGAAGAATATTACAAGATTTGATGACTGTTATCTTTTGTAACTGTTCAAACAAATTTTTCTTCAGACCCAAAATCTCAATACTTTCGTGAAGATTCCTAGGAATAACACCTGTTGAGGAAATAATAATCGGTAGAATAAAATTTTTTTATTTTCCACATTTCTTTTAATCTCGTCGCCAAGCATCATATATTTAGAAATTTTTCATTGTATTTATTTTTTATATTATGTGTGTCGGGTATAGTAATATCAATTATATATGTTATTTGATTCTGCAACACGAGTAGGGTTCATCCAGTTTGTGTGAATTTCAGAGTAATCGTTTGAAGGGGTGTATTCTTGAAGTGGTTAATTATCTCATAAAAAGACGTCGTGGAAACATGGGTTATCGAATAGATAATAACATTGGGGTTGCTTTAGTGACGTGAAGTATTCTATCAAATACACAAAAGTATATGTATCCCAATATATTTCATATTGTAATATTAAGAATAATTTATTGGTATTATATATATCAGGACCACGTTTTCATTAATGCAGTTAGGTTTTTTTATGTCCTTGGATATGCTATCACATACATATCCCCCTATCCTAGTCTCGGATAACTTCGTTACTATTTCAGCAATTCACATCGTTTGATTTCGATTAACAGGATCAGGTCTGCTTTCCAACCCTACGTAATTCGAAATGGATTAAATATTTGGTCCATCACTGTCAGATCAAATATATGGTCCTTCGGGTGAGATCACACATAGAATCTCATCAATTTCTTATACGCTTTGCGTAATATTGTTAATATGTTTTAGATTCAGTAATTTTATGAGTTATATGCAAATTCATTTCCCGGTTCTGGAAATAGTTTAGAAAATCAGGTTCAGCAAACTTTGTGCTTAATAATTTGATGTATGCTGATGTTGGAGCTTCGTTATTTTCAATTTGTCGATCTCAATAGGGACTTCTCGACTGTGCTATTCAGCTTCAATTGTTGAGCTAACTATTCCATATATGTTCACTCAAGTTTGCATGTTGGACGATTAAATATTACTGAAGAGCTGATTATGTGTATGTAAGGCTGAAATGTAAAAATATTTACATATATAGTATGTCACGAATCAAGGGTAAATCTACGTGCAATTTTAAGAATATAAGTTTTTATAAACATACGTCCGCCAAAGTTTCGTTACGGAGCTACAGGATGTTGAAAATTCCGGAAAAAATTGGTTTTTTTCTTTAATCCTCCTGCAGTTTTTGAGATATTCAGCCCAAATTTGGAAAGCTATCTATTTCTTACAGCCTTCATCATTACTCGTCCTAGATTTCTACTGGAATTCACAAGGTGTTTTCTTTTTCGAGGCCATGTCTCCGTTTGCCTTTTTCAAACTTGTTTGCAGTACGCCACTGATCAGCGTACGATCGATTTTCGTCTGTAATTTTTTTGTATCTCAACTGTGAGTGAACAATTATTGAATATGAATTATTTGAATTGTATGTTATTCGCTAAACGGAAAAAACTATTGAAATACTCGATAGGTAAGCCCAAAATTTGCTTTTATTTTGATAGCTCGTCTTCTGAGACTCAACCTACACTTATTCAATATCAAACTAAAAAAAAGAACAATTGAAAACTAAATAAATTTCTGGAAGTGTCCTCCACGTTCTTCGCATATTATCACGCACTCTTTGAAATATTCCTGGGGTATTTCTTATCGTGTCACAAGAAGTTATTATTCGATAGTCAATTCTTCCACAGTTTTCACTGGTGTGGTATAAACTAATCTTTTGAGATATCCCCATAAGAGAAAGTGTAATCTATTCAAGTCTGGAGACCTAGGAGGCCATAGTTCTGGCCTTCCCCGACCTATCCATCGGTTGTTGAATGTATTATTCAAGAACTGCCTAGCTTCTCAACTAAAATGTGCTGGTGCCCCGTCATGCATGAACCACATTATGTTTCTCACCAATAGTGGCACATCCTAGAGCAATAAAGGTAATTCTTCCTCAAGAAATTGCCGATAAGCGGGACCGTTCGGTCTGTCAGGCAAAAAAATGGCCCAATCAAATAATTTCCAATTATTCTGACCCAGACATCGAGTGAGAATTGTTCATGATTATGAGGGTTTTCCTCAGCCCAATAATGATTATAGTGAAAATTTGTAATAGCAGTTCTCCAAAAGTTAGCTTCGTCTGTGAACTTTATTTCACTATCGAAATGAGCATTTTATCTAAGAACCATCGGAAGAATATCAGACGCGAAGGAAAATCTCGAAGAGTTTGGACGCGTAGAATTTGAAACGGGTACAATAAAAAGTCGTGGAGATTCCTCCAAACTAGAACATGTGAAATATACAACTGATTTCCAATTTTTCTTCGATTCGAATCAATACAATTCAAAACTGCTTTCTCAATATCTGGAGTTCTCATAGTTTGAGTTGCACCTTTTGGATGATTATTTGCAGTAAAAGTACCAGTTTCACTCAACCTCCTAAGGATATTTTAGAATGTTCGCCTGTCTGGTGTTACTCGATTTGGAAAGCGTCCCTGATATAATCGCCTAGCTTCTGTTGTGTTTCCGTCAGCCAGACCGTACATGTAATGGATATCAGCCAATTTGGCGTTAGTAAAATTAGCCATCTTTTCTTACAGCAATAACTTCAGAAGTCTTTAAACTAATCGTTATTTTAATAAGTTATTCGAGCAGACACTGGTTGAACTTTAGCAACTATCAAAATAAATAAATAAATTGAAAAAATCAAAGCCTACTAGTCAATTTTTTAATCAGAAGTGCTTCCAATTAAGCGAATGCATACAATCGTTTAATGATTTTCAATTTCAATTGTCAAAAAAGTTTCTAAATTGAACGGAGATTGCGAAAATTGATTGTACGCTGATCAGTGGCTCATTGGAAAAAAGTTTGTAGAGGCAAAAGAAGACATGGCTCTGGAAAAAAATACCTTTCAGATTCTAGTTAAAATTCGGGACGTGTAATGATGTAGACTGTGAAAAATAGCTTGCATTCCCAATGTGGGCTGAAAATGTCAAAAACTACAGGAGTTTTGAAGAAAAAAACAATTTTTTTCCGGAAATTTCAACATCCTGTAGCTCCGTAACGAAGCTTTTGCGGACTTATGTTTATATGTATTTTTTTCTTAATATTGTACTCAGATTCACTACCTCACGTTGTTACATACTATTATGTATATGCAATGGTTCTCCAAAGATATGTAAACATTTTGAGAAAACTGTAAAGTATAAATGTAACAATAACAATAGCTTCTAACTAAAAATTCATTCATCAAACATTTTTCTATTTTTATTATGAAACGAATTAATAACTAAATATTTTTTAGCTATTAGGAATGAATGCCATAGGACATTTTCTTTCAGTGCTCCAATTAGTTAATTAAACATGTATATTCCACAAGCTTCTGTTGTTTCGTTCACAATAACATAAAATTGATTTTGGCCTATAGCTTCTCTAATTTCATTCATTTTCGTTCTGAAAGAAAATACATTCGAAGCTTGTTTTCCTTAATGAAGATTCTTCTGTAATAAAAAACAAGTACTGTGTTTTAAGGAATTTTACTTAATAATTGCGATTCGTAACGCGTTTCACTACACCGTAGCAATCCCAAACTAATAAATAATATTTTAAATAAAAACAAAGTAGAATCGCTTTGAATGAAGTTTACCCTGTCGATAAATTGAAACAAAATTCAACACCTTAACCTACGTTGGTATTACAAGTGAGAAACTGAAATCATTCTCAAGTAGCAATAATTTCAACATAGCTTTCCAAACTAATAATAATTTAGGCAAATATATAAAAAATAATAAAACCAAACCTGGTAAAAACAATAAATCAGGTGTTTATAGATTGAATTGCAATGACTGCGATAATTTCTACATTGGTAGAACACATAGAAATTTTAATATTAGAATATCGGAACATAAACGCAGTTTTTCAAATAAAAATCAGATTCAAATTACGCGAATCATCTCTTAGAAAATAATCACTCTTTCGACCCACAGTTTGAAATTTTTCATACAGATAATGAATATTGGAAGGTAGATCTTTGGGAAACTTTAGAAATCAATAAATACAAACACTCAGGTAGACTCATCAATGAACAAGTCGATTCAAGCCCTTCACCTCTATTAAATCTCTTCGGGGAGCAATCTATTCCTTATTTTTATTGGATATACCTGTCATGAATAACCACTTAAGAGAAGCAACAAAATAAGCTTTTAATTACTCAAGACCATTTATAGTTATATTCTCATTTATATTTTCTGTACATTCATTCGTCTGAAGAAGCTACGGTGTAGTGAAACGCGTTACGAATCGCAATTATTAAGTAAAATTCCTTAAAACACAGTACTTGTTCTTTATTATTGATAATGAAATGTTACCAAATAAAAGCCTGCCAAATTCAAAAGATTCTTCTGCATTGAACTGTTTTCTATTATTCGTCTCATTTTCATGAGAGACAAATTGTTTTATTGATTGCTGCCCTTTTTCTCCGTTCATCAATCTCGCAATACTAGAAACATGCTTTGCTGTTCTGCACTTAGCAAGGATTGAAAACTAACCGTTAAAATCAAAAAGGTTCTTCACCTCCACAATTGTGGAAATCAAGAAGAGGAAAGGAGAGACATATAATGAAGAGTATTCTTTTGCCCTACTTATGTAGGGAAAAATGAAACTCTGTACTTTCTATTTTGTGGAACCGATCGTTATGATTTACATTTTCTAAGAAAAATTCATAAAAACAATGAATATCACCATAACCATCCAAAAAATATCACCAAAATTCATAATCTCATTTACAAAACACAGACAAGAAATATTTGCAGACTCAACTATCCCAATGGATGCTTTTAACCACATTACACATAAAATAGCCGCTCATTATTGAATATATATAAATTCTTTCCATATATCTATCTATAATTGACTTCATTATCATTAAGAAAATTGCATCAAATAATAATATTCCAGTCTCCCACATAAACAGTATTATTAAACGCGAAAACAAAAACAAATAACCATAAAATGAATACGCTGAGTCTGAATTATTTTGGTCCCGCTCTCGAATAACATCAGCAATTATCTTTCCAAATTGAACTTAACAACCTCCTTATCCAGTGGTCCCAACATAAACAGCACCATTCATTACCAAACAAAACACTAATAATATAGAACAGACAGGTCAAAATTATGAATCAAAATTAATAGAACATCTCTCTTTAGATAACAAATCAGCAGTTCTTGAAAATTTCAAATTAACAAACCACAGAATCATATCAAATAATCCAAAAATTCTCCATAACTACGATAAAGGAATTACGAGAAATCTGTTGAAAATTCAGAAATTGACAAACTTTATGAAAACCGAAACTTCAACACCTCAGTAGTTAACTAGAATGGAAACACTCAGTATTTGAAATAGGTAGAGTTAGCACATTCTTCCCCACAGCTGTTAAGTCTAGTCACTTAAAAATGACGTAACTGTCTAAACCGGTCATGTGTATCAAAAACAAACATTTTGAAAATCAAATGAGATGGTATCATTTTATTTATGCTCAATTGAATTTCCACTAAATTAGACCATGAAATACATCATTAATGTCAAGATTCTTAATCTTGACATTAATGATATAGTAGTGGTAGTAGCCACTGAACACCACCTAGCGATAACATCGCAATCTTTCTGAATAATGTTTATCAGAAGTACAGGTATAAATTCCAGTATCATCAGAACACAGTGGACAAGTAAATGTCATGAGAGATAGAAGATCGGCTGTGTATACAACAAATAGCAGAGGGCCCTACTTCGATCCCTGCAGCACACCAGTAGTGACAGGTCTAGAATATGCATTCGGTGTTTCTACTCAGACATAATAGCTTATGTCCAGAAGAAAAACCTGTATCCATGACATTCGTAATGTCATTTGTCAACCCGTGTTGATAATTGTGGGTAAGGATATGAGTAACTAAGAACTTATAGATCGCGTCCACAATTATTAACTCACTAAGCCTGGATATCGATCTAAGACAAATAGTTTCTCGACTTTCTTGAATAATACCGTAACTAACGCAATTCGCCAAGAAATGGGAATAGTACGCAAGTGAAAATATTCAGAAAACCACAACGATAACGGTTCTGATAAAGTAGATGAGCAGTTCTTGGAATAGTTGAAGATATGCCATACTGTCTAGGCGACAAGAAAGATTTTCGTTCAAGTAGTAGTTCATCGAGGAACTCAGAAGCCAATGAAATCTCTGAAAAACTGGATTGACAACGAGCAGAGAAAATGGTAAGTAGCAAACTATGAGGCTCGGATGTAAAGGATAAAGCAAAGGATTTCGATAAACCTCGGCAGAATCGAATGAGTATTTGCTAACAGTGTCAAATGAATAACAGACGTAATTTCTCCCACATAATTAAAGTATTTCTTTCTGTTTTTATCGAGCAAGTTGATAAATAAATAGTTTTCTGGACTGTGCGAGAAAATTAGCGACGATGAACATAATCTTCTCGACAAAAAGACGTGCCACTCGTTAATGCTTATAGCGATATTGAGTTTTGGATGATCTATAGTAGTGATTGTTTTCTTGAATAACTTAGAAGGTTGACAGCTACAAACTGGACGATCGACCTCAAAGCAATGTGATCTGCTAAATAATGTTGAATTTGAATTGTTCATTACATTTGTCTTAAAGGAACATTTCTAACGAGATGTAATTGAACGTATCTTGCCACTTGAAAAGAGTTCTTACCTCCTTCATTGACCAAAATATGCTTGTCAGTGTAATCTGTCCTCACTGTATTATATCTTATAAGGAAACATTCATTATTGCTTAAATTACACCAATTAGTAAAATTTTGTACTTGTGTGAAAATATATCAATCGATATGTTACGGAGGACTTGAAAAACTGAATTTCTGATATTTATTTAAACAGTTTACGGCCCAATAGTTCTGTCAAGCGGCACGAAATGGCGCTACCATCGATGATTGCGAAGCGTATATGTTAGAGAATTCAGTGGTGCAATCAGACATTAATTTCCAACAACGTAAACATCAACAACACAGTCTTTACCATTTTTATTGCTTTAGTTCCGTATTGGACCAATGAACGACTAATGAACTACTTTCAATCGGAACAAATCAAGTTAATAATCCGGATAAAACCGTTTCTCACTAAACGAATATTTCATATATAGACGCGGTATATCTCTCATTCTTTATTTTCTATGGTTACATGCATAAAACTGGCTTTTAATTGTGTGCATAGAATGACAAACTGTTTGATGTGGTTCCCACTCAAATTCCATCTCTATATTCTGAATATAGATATATTTTATCAGCTCCCAAAAGCCAGGCAATTTGCTGGAATATCCTTTGATATGATCGAGTGAGAATTTTATCGTTTTATTCTGCATAAATATTTCCGAAACGTCAATTTAATGGATATTTTCCTCATGAATTCAAGCAATTAAATGTGTTGTCAATATTGCTTCTTTCTTTACGGAAGTAAACGATTATTAAAGGAAGATAAAGTATAGTATCGAAAAATAGTTCACGCTCAGAGATTTTGATGATACATCGTTCTATTCCTAATACAAAATCAGTATGATGCTGTGTTATGAATGACGCCATATTTTGGGTGTTTCGTGAAAAACGCCTCAGGCTGTAACTCCTACAATAGTTGATTGATTTCTATGAAACAAAAACTGAATTACATCTCAAATAATATTTCAACATCCTGAAATGTTTTCGTAGTTCGAAGGCTAGCCTTCAATTGGAGCACTTGAATGGTATCCTCATATATTCCATTTTAATTATCTTCTGCGAACGGTGTATCTCCCAAAATGGTATACTTTTAAGAAGAACGAAATAATGCTTCTTTCTTTGTGGAAGTAAATGATTACTGAAATATGATGAGGTATACTATCGGAAAATATATGGGGCTCAAATATTTCGATGATATATTGTGCTATGACCAACATAATATCAGTATAATGCTGTGTTTTGAATGACGCCATATTTTGGGTGTTTCGTGAAAAACGCCTCAGGCTGTAACTCCTACAATAGTTGATTGATTTCTATGAAACAAAAACTTAATTACATCTCAAATAATATTTCAACATCCTGAAATGTTTTCGTAGTTCGAAGGCTAGCCTTCAATTGGAGCACTTGAATGGTATCCTCATATATTCCATTTTAATTATCTTCTGCGAACGGTGTATCTCCCAAAATGGTATACTTTTAAGAAGAACGAAATAATGCTTCTTTCTTTGCGGAAGTAAATGATTACTAAAATATGATAAGGTATAGTATCGAAAAATATATCGGGCTAAAATATTCCGATGATATATTGTGCTATGACCAACATAAAATCTGTATAATGCTGTATTATGAATGACGCCATATTTTGGGTGTTTCCTGAGTAATGCCGCAGGCTATAATTCCTATATTTCTTGTTTTATTTACTTTCAAACAAAAATTCATTTCCAGAATTACTGTAAGATAGCCTACTATTTGAGTTTTCGAATGATACCCTCATATTTTCGTTGAATACTCATACTGCCAAAAATGTATCTCAAAATGCTGTATTTCCAAGAAAGAAGAAAAAATTGTAAGATTTCGAAAGAAAACTCGCACCTCCGATTCATCGATGTAAAGGACAACTGTTTGAATTTGTGGTAATTTTTTTCAGACCTAGAAAGCCTTCATAATATTACTTTAATTCAGATAACTCTCAATGTTCCGCATTTTGGGGGAATAAATTACTGAAAACAGATCAGAAGACTACAATCAACTGTGACCAAGAAATGCAGATTTTTACCGAAGTTTCCAAAAAAGTTTTTTTTCGAAAAACACAGCGTTTTGAGTAATAATCTTTCCGCTGGGGAAGAGAAAATTGATGGACATAAAAGATTCATTATTCTGATCAAAATTCTACTGGTTTTCTGATCATTGTATAGATAAAAATCATTTCAAAGATTTCAGGAAAAGTGAACGTATACATCCAAGTAATTAACGGAAGTAAATGAACATTTCAGAGATGATGCAAATCACGTCCACTTGTAGAAAAACCAACCAGTTTGTAATGAGCAAACAGACTTCGGCCTTTCTCCTGTTCTAAATGCCGTTATATCTAACCAGTAATTTGGTTTTCACTATTGTATCACTCTGGATAATGGGCTGATAACCCAAAATATATGTCGAGTATTCCAATATATTTTCTCATCTATTAGTTAACTGATTATTAATCGGAAAAGAAGGAATGAATGGTGTGAAATCCTAAACAAAGTGAATCAAAAAATGTACAGTAAAATTTGAAATTGAAGTTGTTTCACACCATTTTCATGAAGAAGAATTTTGCTCTCAATTTAAGACATTGTCATGGATAACCAATGTGTTTTTGTAGCCCAACTAATAATCTCAAAATCTCAATGACCTAGAGGAAAGTTAATTCAGCTTGGGACATCATGTATATAATATCTCCTGCACTTGTTGCTACATTAATGCCATTGTTTGATAATTTAATGATTTGTGAATATGCTGATAGATTGGGGTATTTCCATCACAATGTATGTGACCCTGATTTATGGTCATTTCAAGATATATTGTAACTCCAATCATTACTTGGTAATTGTATTAATTGCTGAGTAATTAAATCGTATAGAAGGTACTCGAAAGGATGAAATGTCTTCTTATTTTTTCAAATATTCATTTCTAGTGATGATATCGACATTTTCTACTTTGGTAAACATATAATGAGCTTTTCAAGTTCCTCGACGATAAGATTAGAAATCTTCATCGGAGTTTCTCACCGAAAGTAACAGTGTCAGCAAAGCTTTCTCGCTGGAGAATTTTTCCGCATTTCCAAATGAATAAGAATTTTTATCAGGAGCTGACAGCATACCTGCTTAGGAGAAAGCGCATCAAATTAACAATGCTGTAGACTTTGAAGGGCTGATTAGAATCATCGTCGGTTAGTCATCTATCGAATTTTCGAATACTTGAAAAAATGAAGCTGAATTTATGCATAAATATTCAGAAAAAAAGTTTTCAGCTTGGAGTTTCGTCAGATAGGAATGTTTTATTCTCCTCATTGTCTTAACATACAGTTCAACAATTATTAGTGTATACCTATCCAAATTTCCCAGGAATTCAAATTAGATGAATCAAATTAATGTTTCTGAATAATTAGTTTGACATTAAAGCACAGTGCTCACTCACGAAACTGTGGATAATATGCGTAAAATTATCGGGAAAGATCGGCATGCAACATATCGAGAAATTGAGGAATCATTGGGGATTTCAGAAAAATTTGCACAAAGAACTGAAGGTGAAAAAATTAGTTTCGCATTGGATGCTAGATCTGTTAACCGAAGAACAGAAAGCTGCAAGGAAGAATTGGGGTCTCAAACCTCTAGAGTATTTAAACTTAGGCCTTCACCGTTTACAACATTTAGTCATACGAACCAATAACACAAAGTAATCGTTTCAATATCAGATTAAAATGATATAAAATAACTGGTCTATGTTCTATTTGTACAATGTTCTAAGAACATTGAACATTAGAAAATACTGTTGGCGACCTGATTAATTTAATAAGAATTAATAGTAGTGACCTAACTGAACCTAATATTTCAGAGAAGATAATGGAAATCAAAGTTGAATAAGACTAGTTACCAGCAGAATATATACCTGAATCTGTACCAGAAATAGAAATCAGAGTTGGAAAGATCAAGTAGAGACAGAAAATGTACAACCTAACACTGTAACAGAGATAGAGTTACCTCGGGATGAACAAAAGAAAAATCGAACGAAAACAAAGATTTTACTTCCACCATGTCCAGACAGTTGTAGAAAAAACTGCTCCCGAAATATCTTAGAAGAACAAAGAACAAAAAATGATTATTATCAGTTACTTCAACTCACTCAACTTTGAAGAGAAAAGACTCTTTATTGGAAATACCTCAAGAAAATGCCTGTCGAGATCTATAAAAGAGACGCCGTTGGCCACAAGAATTGCTCTATAGTTTATACTTCCTCTTCCAAACCAATCAGAGCAGAACAGAATGATATTGTGCTGAAAGACACCGACGATCAGGAAGACACAAAGCAGAATAAAGTTATAGATCAAGTGGGAATAGAGAGAAATAGAGAGAGAATACTGAAGATATCATAAACTCAAATGAAGAAATCGCAGAAAAATATATGGATTTGAATGAAACAATGAATGTAGAAGGGAAAGACTTAAAAACAAATAAAACACAAACACTATGCAAAACAATGTTTTTGCACACAATTGGACATTCATCTGATGCTATGGTAACAGAGTTTCTGAAAAATCTGGAGTTTCAGTGTGTTACAGATAGAAGAGGACTTAAACGTGGTGAAAAGATGAAAGAAATTTTAGAAGAAAATTATAAAAACATCAAAGCTCATATTGAGAGTTATCATCCAGTAGTTTCACATTATAACATAAAAAATTCTCCTAACAGACGGTATAGAACAAGCGACATCTCGTTGTATAAGATGTGGAAAGATTTGAATGAGAAAACTCCTGAAAAGAAAGTTTCATATGAAACCTACAGAGAGGTTTTTCATCAGAAGAATATTGTCTTCACTAAACCATCACAAGATGAATGTCCATCATGTTCATTGCACAAGAATCATGTCCACCATGAAAACGCAAATGAAGGAGATGATGCGAACTGTGAAATGTGTCGAAACTATGAAATACACAACAGAAGGTATACTGAAACAAGAAAAGCATATGAAGCAGATTGTTCCAAGTTGTTATTTATTTGGCAGGATATTGCAGCTATAAGGTTATACGAAAAATTAAATGTGACTTTTGTAAATCAAAATGAGTGTTCCACGAGGAAATGGTAGTCAAAAAAAGTTATAATTTGTTAAAAAAATTTGAGCTGTGGAGGTCTATCTTTCCCACGCGATATTGTAGTCCGTTTTGATTTGATTAACTACGTTTTATTCAAGAAATTGATTGAAAATTTCGAGGATGAATTCTTGAAACTTAATTTCAAGAAGGATTTTGTTGTTTCTGGTTTTCAATCATTGGATGACAAATGAAATTGAAAACTATAGGTTACCTGCTTTTGAAACCCACAGCCCGGAATATATTTTGAAACTAATTATAATAGGTACAACAAATACTCTTCTGTAGAATTATTGCTGGAGAACAAATGATAGATTGGGAAAAAACAAAAATAGGAAATTGGATAAAGTATCGAATAAATGAGTATCTGAGTCTCCTGAATATGTTCTTTTTATATTTTCCCAGGCAATGAGTCTTTATGCTAATGCTTTTTCGAAATAAGAATCTTTAAAAACTGAAAAATAACAGAAAAAAAATTATAAAAATCCAAAATCCCAAAAAACATGAATGTTTTCAATGTTTATAATAGTTGAAGCGCGTTATGACTACTAGCGAGACGGTGCGTTCCGAGCGCCCAGGCCTTATTATTACGGTGGTAACGCCTATATAGGCAACTACACACTACACAGCGAGTAATTCATTTTTTCCATATGCCATACCTTCAAAAATGTTAATTCTCAAATTTCAGAAGTGTGATCATTATTTTTGGTCAATTATTTATTATTCATCCCTCGTAATATTCATAAACTGAAAATCTATTAAGAACACAATCAGTCTAAAAACATTGTTGAACTACAAAAATACTATACTTTGCCTAAAACTCAACTTCAAAGGTAACTGCGGCAATATTCAGTTGTACACTCAATTAACAATAGCTTCCAACAAACAATTCAGAAGGTCTCAGCGGTATATTTAAGTGGGATTGAAATGAACCTCAATCTAGTTGGCGAGAGATTATTTTCACGCTCGGTTTTCCGCAGTTAGAATCAGACAAAATATAACAAAAAGGTTTATCTCACACAGAGCACAAGAAAAGGAAAAAGTCAAAACTGTTGTATCTCCTAGCCATGCCCACATGTTTTCTGAAAATAAACAGCAAATTTCTATTGGTGGCTTTTATGGCTTTGTTTAAGATTACAGAAAAATGAATACGATTCTAGAGAGCCTTGGGGTATTTAGAAAATAACAATATTATGGAAATTTTTCTTGAGGGAAGAGTTATGTTCCAGCTTGATTATTTTCATTTACTTCAGTCTTGGATCGATCTAATTATGAAGAAAGGAAATTGTAATAACGCTGACAAAAAGATTAAATAATACATTATAAGCAGTTAGAGATATTAGGACTTTTGCCTTTTTGTCATGTGACATAATACGCAATTTTCAGTTTTCACTTAAATATGCTGTTGAATGAAATTCATATCTCATCAAGGGCGAGGAATATACTTTATGTTTTGCATGCTGGCACATAGAAATCACCATTAATCAACTGAAAATCTACTTAAAATGAACTTCTTCAATTCGTTATTATAAATCCAAAATTTTAATTCTATTCTGTGTTTTAGCAGCAACTTCTTTTCAGGAGTTTTCCCATTCAAATCTTCCCACATCTTATACACCAAGATGTCTGTTAGGAGCATGTTTCATGTTATAATGTGAAACTACTGGATTATAACTCTCAATATGAGCTCTGACGTTTCTATAATTCACTTCTGAAATTTATTTCATCTATCACCGCGTTTAAGTCCTATTTCATCTGTTACACACTGAAACTCCGGATTTTTCAGAAATTCTGTTACCATAGCATCAGATGAATGTCCAATTGTGTGCAATACATTGCTTTGCATGCAGTTTGTGTTTTAATTGTATTTAAGTGTTCCCCTTCTACAATCATTGTTTCATTCAAATCAATAGATTTTTCTGCGATTTCTCGATTTGACTTCGTGATTTCTTGAGTACTCTCTCTATTTCTGTCTATTCCCACCTGATCTATAAATTTATTATGCTTTGTGTCTTCCTGCTCCTCGGTGTCTTTCAGCACAATATCATTATGTTCTGCTGTGATTGGTTTTAAAGGTAAAGTATAAACTACAGAGCACTCCTTGTGGCCAACGGCGTCTGTTTTATAGATCTTGACAGGCATTTTCTTGAGGTATTTTCCAATAAAGAGTCTTTTCCCTACAAATTTGAGTGAAATGAAGTAACTGAAATAATTCTTCCTTGTTCTTCTAAGATATTTCGGGAGCAGTTTTTTCTACAACTGTCTGGACATGGTGGAAGTAAAATCTTTGTTTTAGTTTTTTCTTTTCGTCCGAAGTAACTATATCTCTGTTACAGTGTTAGGTTGTACATTTTCTGTCTCTACTTGATCTTTTCCACCTCTGATTTCTATTTCTGGTACAGATTCAGGTACATATTCTGCTGGTAACTGGTCTTCTTCAACTTTGATTTCCATTATCGTCTCTGAAATATTAGGTTCAGTTAGGTCAGTACTGTTAACTCTTATTAAATTGATCATGTCGCCATCGTTATTCTCAAGTGAATCATTCCGAACTCTCTTTCAGCTGATGTAATGTTTCATTCCATATTTTTTTTAGAAATGAGCTGTGTTCAAATTCTGTTGGTTTCCACCAGATATCACCATCATTTAAATTTAATTAAAACGGCTTTTTTGGGACTTTCGGTATTTGTTTCAGGAGGAACTGGTAATAAATCAACAAGTTTTCCCTTCCTCTTCTGTTTGATGGACTATAATTTGGGTTCCCATTCGAATCATTCATTGGCGAAACAGGTGACAGACTAAATGAAGTTCGACCTGTCGCCGTTTCGAGTGCCATTTCGAGAACACGCGCGCTCCGGGAAATCATCATTTCAGCAATGAAAAAGAGCTTGAATACATCTCCTCTGTAGCGTTGTCAAAAGGCATACTGTAGAACCACCACACCAATATGATTTAAGTACGCGAAATAAGAAATCATGTGATTTTACTCTGCATTGTGATTGGTGTTGGTCATTCAATTCAGAGGGTAAGACGTTATACTTTCTTGGAGGACTGACTACGCTTTTGTTTTGTAGTTATTAAATATCTCACTCGCAGGTATCTACCTACACCATAGTCATCCTCTTCAAGTAGACTAAGTGGATATACTAAGTTCTATATTTGGAAATATCAAGATCTTCTGGGAAGTATGTAATATTGATATATTTTAACGATAAAATGAAAAAGTTACTTGGTTTTTCGATTGATATTTTAAAATTTATAATCAAAAATGCAATGCCTCTTGAAAAGTAACTGTTCGTAAATTCTCAACGGATTGATATATTGCAAATCTGAAAGAAGCTTCTTTTACGAGGAATCCAGTGGTGTGAAAATCTCGTGAACCAAGTATGTTGACTTACTTGGCTTTTGTTTTGAAAGGCAGAAGTCAGGATATTTGAAACGATTGACGATTAACTTCAATGATTGAAATGAAAACATTGATCACAGGAAGAACAGAGGAACAGTTTCAGAATCATCAATGTGAATCATGAAAATCCTACCAGAAAAAATCTTTCAAGCTATAGATATCATTTCGTACCAACAAAGGTCCTGAACTGTCTAATGATAATCATATCAGATAAAATATTCCGTAAACAAAATAGTAAAATCATTGCTAATCTGATTTTGCGGATGTTCATTAAGTTGAAAGTGACACTCACTCGCTGGAGCATAATGAGAAGAAGGCTGTGGCCTCGGGTAGATTTACATTATTTACTCAACTTTGAATATATATGATGAGTGAAGAAAATTCATAGATCGAAGCAAGGAATCCTTTTCAACGAGAAGCTAGATCCCCAAAGGCGCATTACGTATGAAATTCTCGACTAAGTAATGTTCCAACAAAATAATTTTAGCTGTTCTGTTCCCAAGCTCGTTCCTACCTTCCTAAATTGGTAGCAGATAAAACCCAGTTTTCTCGTTAGTTTATTACAATTATCTACCCAACTCAGGCTATTAATCACATCCCAAAATCTGATATTCCGACTACGATTAATCAGTAGTCAATTCGAACGAGCATCAGTGGGTGGTACTTCCTTATGTTGATGGGTATAAAAACAAACGAATGACGGATATTCGCAGACTAAAGTACTTAGGTTGAAGTATCATCGGCAGATATAACTATAAAATACCGTTTGAGCGTGCTGAAAGATCGTTAGCTTGCACCATGAAGAAAACTTTATCCAAAACTGAGCCCTGTGCCACCCCAACCAAAACATCAAAGCACCTCGACTTAGTTCTCACGATAAAACCCGTAGGGCAAACTATCTTAACCTCAAGGCACTGAGATTTTCTCACTAGTAAGACTCAATCCAATTATAAGCACATCATCCTTCCTCAAAATCATATAGCTTACTCAGAAGTCTTCAATGACTGACAGTGTCAAACGGGTCACAGAGATGGACTTCATGTAACAAATTGCAACAGTTGAAGTAGAGCGGAAGGTTTATTGAAAGAAATGTTGCAATAATTTCATTGTGGAACCTTACTACTAAAAAGAGTACTAATTTACGCTTCGAGTGCACTAAAATTTCAGAAACTGAATTTCTAACCCCTGAAAAAAACTCCTTCATGTTAAACCGAGAATGAAATCAATCGTTCGTAAGGAAAATATTTCACTATTCCTACTTTTTCTATACACAGTATATTATTATCGAAATTATAGCTTTACATTAAGCGAACAAGGTCTCGGTAACGAGTAATAAGATAATGGTATACCCATTTCTTGAAGAAATACTGTACTTACCGCCTATTTCTCCAACACAAATTTCATAGTTTATCCTTTCAACTGTTCTATAATTTTCTTTGCTATACAATGACTGAGATTTCCTATCAAAATGAAAATCTTATTTGGTGTTATGCGAGTTGTCAAATAATAAATAAAGGACTATTTTCCTCTTTGAAACATTATACAGGATAAGCAAATCTATCTAATCTTTATTTCATTAAGGAACAAGCACATTAATAAATGTTTTTGTTTTTATCAAGTCCGTACGCTTTTATATTGAGGAATTATTACATGTTCTGATATATGGTGTCGCTGATTTTTTGAATGAATCACCCTATATATTTTCATATTTTCATCAATTATATTCAGTATTCGTTTTACATATGTTTGTTAATCTATTTTTCTGATAAAATGATATAATATTCTCAATAATATATCGTTTCTCATTGTGACAATTGCTGCAAACTTTGTTAATCGGTGATCAGGACCAAGAAAAATTACATCCTTGCAGAATGAGCTCGTACAAGAATTAACTAAGGATGATTTCAACGGAATATAACAGTTCTGCGAAGTTAAGCAACCGAATTCCAATCAAGATGAGATCTTGGTCTCAAATACTTCAATCTCGGATAAAGCATCTTTCAGCGCGATGCTATTGAACAAAACAAATCGGCAATGTTGATCGGAAGGAAACCCATATTAGATTCAAGGAATGTAGAGTCACTAAATTCAAACTTTTGGCATTTAGTCGAACGGCAAAAGACATGCCTGATCCGTTGTACACCGATTTGTTGATGGAATGATTGCTTATTAAGTACACCAAGTAAGCATGTACATTCCTTCATCTTTGATAATATTCTAACCGCTTCCCTTCGTGGGCCCTCCGTATTTGAGTAAAAACCTCATCAGTCCAAAATATGCCACTCTAAGAAGGTTCTGGGAAACCATCTTCGAAAGATTCCTGAAGAAGGAAATATTCTTGCAGAAATTTTTGACCATGTAATCTGTTAGTATTCTAGTATAAGCCAAAATCCTTCAAGGAATTTGTAGTGTTTCATGTTTATTCAATCAGAACTGAGTCCAAAACTGTTTCTTTCAGTTATATAATTATCCATTTCAAATTCATCCTCCGCCGACCAATCCGTGGCCATTGCCACCACAAACAATCTCCTAGCGTCATCCAGGGAACATTTTTCTTTGTTAACAGTGTAGTTGTCATAAATAAAATGGTTGTTAAATCCACAAGAAAATTGTAAGAATCGTATGTAAGAATAAGAAAGAGTAACGTCGCCTTGACAGACCCTTGGGGTACCCCAACTCATGTAAAGACTTTTTTACCATTTGCTATTGAGGTAGAGAGTTTGGTATCTTTTCTAAGTAGGATACGATCAAATTTCGATTGTTAACATCCCAACCGCATTTCTTCAGCTTGCCCAGAAGTATCAGTCCCAAATCACAGTCGACTGGTCGAATGCTCTTGATCATGATCATGAAAAACAGAAAGAGCATACTTATTCTGTTCGAGAGGTCTAAGTGAATAGTTAGGGATTCTCAAAAGAGTATCCTGTGTGCCTTAATTTCTCCGAAAATCAAGCAGACTCTCGGATAGAATAAATTTTGTCTCAAAATAATCAATATGTTGCTTACAAAGAAGCTTCTAAGAAAACTTTGCCAATATATTGGGCGAGTAACATTGCATTCAAAGGTTTCGAAAGTCAACTACGTAGATAACCGATTTGAAACACTAAATTCTACTCGGATATCATACTTTTAATGTTATTGAATGATGAAACTAGATCTTCTAAATTCAGAAGAGACCCATGTATTAATGAGTCTCCGGATTATACACATCTCGAGTTCTAATTCACGAGAAAGCAGTTACATTCGGAGTAGACGTGGTTATTATTAAACTTAAAGTTGAGGTTGTGTCCTAACGTAGAATACGATGATATTAAATCCTAGAGTTTCATAAAACTATGAACCTAATAGTGAGGAGGAATATTGCTTCCACCTGGCCTGCATGAAACTAATTTGCAAGCACAAGTGACAGAACTTTCTAACGAAGTTCGCTTAAAACTTTGAATTGCTCTTGATAATTCAGCTGGTTTTCACAGTTTTTTCATGTTAGATTAAGTCGGGTATGAAGGTGTCATGAAAATGTAAGAGTAATAAGAATTTTCTAATAGTGGGTTTAATGAGTTTAATCAAGGGATCTTCATTGCCATTTTGTCTGCAAAGTTTATTGGAAAAATTATTCAATGATTCGTACATCCTCAAATAATCGTGGCTAACGATACTTTGGATTTTCAATTAAACAAACTGAAGGATTTCGATAAGGTGATCCAACTGGCCATAGTTGGTTGTCCAGCCGACCTATCCAACGATCTGGAAAATTTTCATTCTAGTATTGAGGAACCATCAGACTGAAATGAGCATAGGATTGGAGCTACCACAAATTGTAGAGTGTGAAATGTCACTTTCGGCATTACATGGGGTGTGAATCGCCACTCCGTGTACTAACCGTAGTTGTTTCCGTTTTGTGCTCCGTGCCCCTCCTGCGCATGCTAAAGATTCTTCGATTTCGGATCGACTCGACAGCGATTCATTTCTGGTTCCTGCTTTCCAACAGCAACTTGCTTTTCTGCGAAGATTTTGAGTTTTATAACTTTGGGATTGAAGTTTTGGAATTTTTTGGATTTTTGTGAAACTATCTGATTTAGTTTCGATGACTTTCGGTTATGGCGATCTTTGCAGATATTCGTTTCTAGCATTTCAGACCAGTGGAATCATAGGATATCTTGTCCATATATTTTGTACTTAACTAGTCGGTTGCAGGCTCAGATACCAGGCCTAGATTTATTTAGTCATAATTTCGTACTCTTCCAGCATTGCGGCTAATTTCTTTATCATCCTTGTACCTAACCTCTCATTGCAGCAAATCATATTGATTGACCTTTTCTGGTCTCCATTTACGAGAAAACCTTATTGATGACAACAATTTTCCGGAATCCTAGCAATGACCATATCTCGGATACTCATGAAGTTAGGTAAAAAATATTTTCATATTCACTTTTTCGTATCAAATCCAGGGAGGCGTTCGAAAAATCTTTCTACCCAACGGTTTTCGAACTATAAGGTGAAGTTGTGTTTTTTTCTCAATACAAACCCTTGGTCGTGTTGAGTTTTTTTTTCCTTTTCGAAAATATAAAAGAAGATGAAGATAACGGGTCTTCCATCGGCAGGTTTCATTTCGAATTTGCCGCCATTTCTAAACTGTCAACATAAAACTGTCATTTTATCGTGAATTGACAAGTAAAAACTAGGGAATTTCAATCGTGAAAGATTTATTCTCGCACAACCCATCGAAAAAATTAAAATCGACTGAAAATTTTGCGAACTCAGTTCGGAATAGTAGTACTTCTTGTGGTTATCTTCCAGCACCTACTCTGCCATCTGTAATGAATTTAATCCACAAATTAAAACAAGTTGGTGTTGTACAGCATCTTTTTGATATGCATCTCCTATAAAGTGCAGTTAACACAAGAATTGTGGTCAACTGACCACAAACAACGCCGTATATTTGCTGATTGGGCGCTGCAAATGCATAGTCCAGATCCTGCTTTTTGAAATGAATTATTCGTATTGATGAGGCTCTGTCAGGGTATGTCAATAAATAAAACTACTGCATATTTTTTGGTCCGAAGTTGATGATACCTTGCAGGGTATCTATATTCGAAAGGATGGCGCTACATGCCACACAGCTCATGAAGCAACAGCCCTATTGCAATAATAATTTCCTGAACGTGTGATTTCTCGCAAGGGAAATGTGAATTGGCCTCCTAGATTATGAGATTAGACACCATTAGACGTCAAAGATAGGATAGGTTAGGTTAGCTCCAGCAATGATTTAGGTATCCTAAATACAATATTCGAGCTCTCATACGCGAAAATTTTCCTACAAAGAATGACCATTTATAAAAAGGTCCAAGGTAGCCTCGACTTGCTGGATCATATCTCAGAGTTTGTACTTTGCACTTAAATGAAAATATCACCATTTTCCGAAAAAAATGGGAATATATAAGGAAATGAAATTGAAATCTGTAGATGAAAGACCCTTTATTATGATTATGAAAATCATTGCGAACCGAATCTCTTATGTGGGGAAATCTTACCATTCGCAGAATAATTATGTATAGCAATATTAGTACATCTATGAAGAGATCGCAACATATTTTGGATGATGTTGAATAGGTGAAGATAAGAACCACAGAGAACGTTTTCATTTCGTTAGCAAGATTTCATAATATCAAGAAAGAGATTCTGTAGTATTCGAATGACGAAAAATATATTTGCCATTCGCCAAATAATTATACAAGTAAATACCAGTACAATCAATCTCTGTAAACTTGAAAAGATCACAGAGAAGAACTTTCGATACTGAACAAGATGTATTTGTATTTGGAGAAAACCACAGAGAAAGCCTCATTATTGTCAAAATAATTATATCTAATCTCCCCATTTTAGAATTATTTAATTGCTAGAAAGGGTCTGTGGTATTTTGGAAGGTTTTAGAGAAGGAATATGGAAACGAAGAGTAGTATGACATGATTTATCGTTTCATTGAAAGCGAAAATATTATTTAAGCTGCTACTTTTTCGACAAAATGTATATTCAACAGAAAGAAACTATGAACTGATGATGCACTAAAAGATACCTGGTACACTTTACGTCCGATTCTCTTACTGAATTTGTTCAAGAAATTGAATAATATCAGATCTCTGACGTTTTCTAATTCACAAGAAAAATTGTTATTTTTCTTCAGTTCTTTATTACATTATGTTATTTTGCAGCTCAATATTTCAATTTGTATTCATTTGGCAGCTTTGTTGGTTCAGACATTTTTTTAGCAATAACTTTTGACGTTGATTTTTTCACGTTCAGGATCCCATGAAAAATAGCTACTAAAATGATAGAAAAAATTCACAATATATACTGCAATAAAAAATCCGTAACTTGGCAAAACAAACAATCATCGAAAAAATTTTGAATATTTAAGTCGTTATTTGATAAAGACTTTAGTAAGTGAACGCCTTGATCTGATAAATATACAATCTTTCGTGCAAAATTAATAACCCCGCCCTTTTTGTGGTAAATTATGGATAACAATGAGGGTGCAGAGGAATACGAAACTTTATAAATCCCGAACTTTAATGTATCAGGAAACGAAGCAACTTTTCAATATCTGGGTTTGGAGCCACTTAATATTTCATGCTTGGATATAACCTAAAGTTCTGTTTACAAGGGAGGTTTGATCAGATCAGTATTTGTTTAAAATATTGATACTTTCAGGAAGGACGAAGTTTTCATTGGGAATGTCTATAAAGAATTTGGAAATATTCAAAAATGAACATTGCTGGTATATCTTACGTGAAACGTCTGATGCTATTCGATTTCAATTGCCTCGTTAAGTTGCAGTTGAACAAAGAAAGCACCAACCTTTTCTTATCTTTCATTTTTGTGAATGTGGACAATATGTAGATATTCCAGGAATATGCCAATGAAGAAACTAATTCTTCTAATGAATGGTTACTAATACGCTACACTAGAAACGTGGTCAGTTCAACCTCTATTTTTTCGTCATTTTTTTCAGTATTTCTTTACTGCTAATCCTACGAACAACACTTGTTTTCAACAGGAAGGCGCTCCATGCCACACGTTACGAGCACGCAGTGTTCGAAGATCTAGTTATCAGTCGAAATTCTGATAGACTTTGGCTCGGAGCTATGATTTGACGCCATTGAACTTTTATCCTTGAGGGACCGTCGGATATAAGTGTTCGTGGACAAGCAAGAGACAATTTAAGCTTTGAAGGACAACAGTCGTGCAGCCATAACTGAAATAGACCATATAATAATATGTCACAACTTGAGGGGTGTAGATCTACGTGCAATTTTAAGAAAAAAAGTTCTTATAAACATAGATCCGCATCCGATGATTCTATTGGAGCACCTTATTCCTCCCAAATACTCACAATTTCCGTGATCATATCAATGTTAAGTTTCGTTCACTGCATATCAACTGTAAAGCCACTGTTTTAAAATAATTTCACAAGAAAAGTCAAGCAGATTAAAATATAATGGCCAAGTTGGTCAATATATCACCTCGATTAGAAAAATCTTTCGTTCACAACCAAACATTCATAGAAAACGGATACCGGGAATGGTTTTCTGTTTTACTCAAATTTTTCCATGCCCATTATGGGAATTGTGCTAACCATTTTCTGCAAAAATGGTTTCATTAATTAATGAAATAACTGACGTCCAACAGTCCTATAACTTGATCTCTAACAATACAATAGTTCACAAAATTACAAACGTAGCCTACTCTTTTGTTATTTTTTCTTCAATTAGTTTCAAAATTTTCGTACGGCATGATCGCTTCGTTATTACAAACTATACTTTATTCATACAATAGTTGTAACCTGATGAAAGAGCATTAAATAATTCATCTGAATTCTGATTGCAAGAATTTATTTTCAAACTATGATAATGAGAGCGGGGAATATACTTATGCTCTTACAATCATTCCATTTAAATCCTGTGAATTGACAAAAATGTACTAAATAAAATTAGAAGAAATACAATTCACGGTGTTTCATGGAAACATGTCCTGGATGTGTTCTTAGGAATTTTACTCAATAATTGTCATTCGTAACGCGTTTCACCACACCGTAATTAAGGAATAGATTGCTCCCTGAAGAGATTCAATAGGGCTTAAATCGACTTGTTGATTGATGAGTCGACCTGAGTGTTTATGTTTGTTGATTTCTGAAGTTTCTCAAAGATCTACCTTTCAATATTCATCATCTGTATGCAAAATTTCAAACTGTGGGTCGAAAGAGTACAGTTGTGATGATTGTCGTGATTTAAATCTGACTTTTTATTCGAAAACTGCGTTTATGTTCCGATATTCTGATATAAAAATTTCTATGTATTCTTTCGATGTAGGAATTATTACAGTCATTGCATTCCAATCTATAAATACCTGATTTATTATTTTTATCTGATTTGGTTTTATTATTTTCTATATATTTGTCTGAGCTATTATTGGAAAGCTATGTTGAAATTATTGCTACTCAAGAACCCAATAAGCTTTTAACTACTCAAGAACATTTGTATTTATATTCTGATTCTTATTTTCTGTACATTCATTCGTCTGAAGAAGCTACGGTGTAGTAAAACGCGTAGCGAATCACAATTATTAAGTAAAATTCCTAAAAACGCATAACTTGTTTTTATTATTTATAATGAAATTCTACCAAGTGAAAGCCTTCCAAATTTAAACATGTCCTGGATGCAAAGATTGATGCATATGTGACGTATTCTTGAAAAGGAAAAATAATTCAATTTAACTTAATCTAAATTTCCTAGAGTTTATATTTGAAGAAACGCAAATTGGAATCATAACTCAGAGACTGTTTGACAGATAAAATATCCGAACATAGATTAATTCTACTTAAAGAAGTTCCTAAAGAATGTCGAAAACATTCTTACATAACTTCAAAAATAACCGATATATTTGTCGTTGATTGGTTTTCAAAATTTCCAACTATCTTCCAAACAAAAGAACCTAGATTGAATATGTTTGCATCATGAAATTTCTCACGCAAAAAGAACACGCAGAAGAGGGGGGTCGTTTTCCCCTATTCATCATATTTCACATTACTGAAGTACTAAAACGTTAAAATCAATGCATCTGGTACACGAAATTGTTTTGCTTCAGCGACTTATCAGGTGATGAACTATTCAAGGCCTGTTGAGCCTTCAATCATACACACACAATACATACATAATTGAGTCTTTTTATGAAAAGGTTAACGAAATTAGTTAAAGTATATTAAAATTGAGAATTTCTTCATACCTTGAAGTTCCAAACTGAAACTAACACCTTCCAACTTGACATTGATATATTTTCTATGGTTAAGATTTGACAAGATGGGAGAAGATTCAACAATACATACTGTGATTAAAGAGGGTTAATCACCGTTATTATCGCTCACCTTAAGTATTGAACATAGATTGTAGGATGTAGTAAAACACGATTTTTATCTACGGTTACCATAGCAACACTGCTCCTCACAGTGTACACAAAAGTGGTACTCTAAGCAAAGATTCTGAACTGAACATAGAAGATTTTCAATGATGGTCGTTCATGAACTTGGTAACATCACTTTATTTCGATGAAACAATAATATATATTTACACAATGAAACCATAGATGCAGGGTAATATTCATAAAAAGCAAAGCCACCCTGAAAACTGAGTTACTCGTATTTTTTAGATGTATTGAAGAGATCCGAATGACGTATAAACCCTTATAAAAAGCCCATTGTACACGCATTATGAATGTTAAAATTCAGCTCTGTATTTTATATCCACTTTCATCCTCTGTGCATATACTGCGTCGATATATTATTCCTTTTTATTTACAGGTTTTCACATGTTACTTCAGTCCGAATCAATGCAAAAGTACGAGTCTACATAATACAAAGGTATATGAATAATATCGTTTGAAACAAAATTTACATTAATGTAAATTCAAACAAAGAATCATCGCCAGGAATGTGATGAAAAGCCACAAATGGGGAACGTAGATCAGCTTCAGTTCACATAATGAGGAAATATGTATGGTTATATATTCGATGGCTCCACCAGAACAATGATGCAGACATCTATGTTGTGTTAAACTGTGAACTCTGATGATTGTAAACGGTGTTATAATGAAGCTGTTTTAATTAAATTGCTGTTTTGTTGCTTCATACATGGTGAGTATTGCAGTTTTAATCATGTTCGATTAATTTTCGATATAATGTATTGGAGAATAATATTCTAATTGGAGACAACAAGTTTCGACAAAATGAAGTTTCGTAACCTTCATATGAACCGTTCACTGCTTTAATCGAAAGCTTCCCCATCAATTATGCTACTATCGCTAGAGCAAACACTTTGTGAGTGCCAACTTGAGAAGAACAAAACGTGAAGTCAATTTAAGTGTTACATATTTCAGTAAAAAGAAACTTTTACTAGATAAACACCGTATTCAAGGCTGTGTTACAATTATCGATAATTAACTGTATGTTATAAAGGGTGCTTCAACGAAAACTAAAGAGAGGCTATATCTACCAAGATATTCATTTCTGATCAAAACGCATAAACAAGTTAATTTTTGTTTCAAGGGGGACATCTTTTGTTGTACAAAGCTAGCCTGAAATATCAACCCCCTTAGCAGGGGTTTCAATCCTTGAACATTTTGAATAGAGAAGATGGGTCGAGTGATGACTCATGAGAAAGGTGGTATCTTTCTCTACATTTTCTTGAACGAATTTACATTTTTAATTGAAAGTTGTAAAAGATACAGGGTGAGCAACTGAAAGATAGTGAAGACTATTTCCTGTTTCAGTAAAGTAAATGAAACAGATCCATGCTGATCAATGACAGTCATCATCAAGTACCATCCTCATCTCGAATTTCAATCTCTAGAGCAGGGTGACCATTGACCAATTGAAAATTTGGAAGAGGGTAGATGGGTCAAGTGATACCCCGAAGGAAAGATATTATCTTTGTCTGCATCCCAGTGAACGAATCTTCATTTTTGATTGAAAACTGTAGCAGATACAGAGTGAGCTACTGAAAAATAGAGGAGACTATCTATCGCCCTGAGCTATTCAAATATTAGTGCAAAAAAATGGAACAGATTCATTCCAGATCAAAGTCTGTCATCTTTGATCTAAATGAATCTATTCCAGTTTTTCGCACTAATACTCCAACAGTCTTGGGGCGATAGTCTTCTCTATTTTTCAGTGACACACTCTGTATCTTCTACAGTTTTCAATTAAAAATGCAAATTCTTTCACGGGAATGCAGACAAATATAATACCTTTCTTTCGAGTTATCACTCGACCCATCTGCCCTCTTTCAAATTTTCAAGGGTTGTCACCCCTGCTTTAGAAGTTGAAAGTCAAGATGAGGATAGAACTTGACGATGACTGCCATCGATCAGCATGAATCTGTTCCATTTTACCTTACTGAAATTTGAATAGTCTCAGGGAAATAGTCTTCCCTATCTTTCAGCTGCTCATCCTTCATCTTTTACAGTTTTCAATTAAAAATGGAAATTCGTTCAAGGCAATGTAGACAAAGATACCACCTTTCTTTTGAGTCATTACTCGACCCATCTTCTCTATTCAAAATGATCAAGGATTGCAAACCCCGGTTAGGAGGTTGATATTCAACAAAAATTGACCTGTTTTTGCGTTTTGATCAGAAATGAATATCTTGGTAGATATAGCCTCTTTTTAGTTCTCGTTGAAGCACCCTGTTTACGTGATGTTCAACCTTATTCGACGTGAACGATGAATTTTTCCTTGTGCACTTCAATGTATGGCTATCTGAACAACTAATTTAGAATATTTTGGACATCAGAGGGTGTTTGCAATAACAACTCTATTTTCGATCTTTTCAGAAAATTTTAAATGAAGTGACATGGTTTTAAATAGTTTTTCAATTAGCACACCACATGTTCTTTCAACAAAGTAAAGATAGAGTCCCGTAAAACATGTATTTTGAATTGGGCATACATAATTTTAGTTTTTTTCAGTGTAGAAAATATTCTTATCATGAAGCGTTTACCTATTTTTATACACCTAAATTTTCATGAGTACAATATATTTCTTATTAAAATCCAGTTATGGGAAGGTGATACCATATGAGTGAAGGTCGTGTTGTCATGCGCTCTACAAGATCAATCATAAATATTAAAACGAGGAGGGGCCCATAGATGGATCCCTTTGGTACACCTCTCGTTATAGTCATCTCTTCATTCACTCTGTCTTGGTAAAATACTACCTGCGTTCTGCCACTGTTCTTTTCATAGCCATATTGATGAGTGAAAAGTAAGTTACGTTTCTCAACGAAGGTGTTTAATTGTCTATGTATTACCTTTTCAATTACCTTTGAAAATACTGGTAAGATTGATATTTGCCTGTAGTTTTTTGTATCATCTTCATTGCCTCTTTTGAGAATTGGAATCACTTTGGCTCTCTTTAACATTCTTGGAAAAACGCCTTTCGCAATAAATGACAGAGTGGTTCAGCCACAAATGGGCCACACTCGCTCAGCAACCAAGTATTAATGCCTAATATGTCCTCCTATTTCGTATTTTTCAAACTACAGATAATTGATTCTATATCAACTGAAGTAACTGGATGAAAAAACATTGAATTCTGGATTGAAGCCTGTTTTGTAGGCCCACAGGTTACATTTGGGTTAGTCACCTGAATATTTTTAACTAAATTATTGGCGTTCGCAACAAAGAATTTATTGAACGAGTCTATATTTATAACATGATATTTCTTTTCTACTCTGTCTCGTCCAGTTTCTGAATTTATCATCTGCCAAATTGTCTTGCTTTTGTTTTCAGAATTTTGTATTTTGTTATAAAAATGATCCCTTCTTGCTTTTATAAGTCTTAGTTGGTTGATTTTTTGTAATTTTTATATGCTATTGTGAAACCGATATTCTAAAACGGGCCTATCATGCACTAGTCAAGCTTCATCTTACTTATGGTTTGCTGTCTTGGGGAGGTGTAACAAATTACTATTTGAAAAAATTGAAAAGAACTCAAAAGTGGCTGATCAGGATTATTTATGGTAGACCCTTCCAAAACCCCTCGGAAAGAATATATTCAGATTCGGCACTGTTGGATGTGCGACAGCTGTTCTTTGTAGCCTTATTCTTTTTTCAATGGCGTGGCTGTCATGAGGCAGCTTACACCTTTCATAATCATGGCACTAGAATAAAGGGGAAACTCATAAGGATACCTTTCACTTCAAAAAAAATTGGACATTAACGCACATAAAACATTAAAAGCAAATGGCCCTTGGTATTAAACATTCACTTCCCGATGAAGATGACCGTGACTCGTCATCTTCACTTCATATGATATACTGCTTGAACTCATGGTTTTCTCTTGAATTTTGACGATACCATCGGAAAAATCCTAGCCGTCGTTCATAATTCTCCGACTATTGAAACTTAGATCTCCTCATCTTATAGGGTTGAATTCCATTCCTTCTGAGGATTTGCAGAATATTAGAATTTAGTATCGCACTCTCTTCTTCAAGTTGTTTACATAATGAGTGAGTTGTCTAAATGAAAAACAGTATGGAGGGAGCACAGAATTTTCATTTTCAAACATTTTCGAACTGAACAACGAAAAAAATTCCACGGGGTTAAATCTGGTGAACGAGGAAGCCATTTCACTTCTTCTCTTTCTCCATTCAGTAATCATAGACTGGCTAGTTTGAAAGTTCAGAGACTTTTCTTGTCTGGTGTTTGGACGTACCGTCGTGTTGAAAACATACTTACCAACTTTGAGTCACCATTCAGTTATCATTGACTGACTGGTTTGAAAGTTCAGGAACATTTCTTGCCTAGTGTTGGGACGCACCGTCGTGTTGAAAGCATACCTACCTACTTCGAGTCAAAGGAATCTTTTTCAAACTTCCCTCGGATATGGCCCTTGGTACTGAACATTCACTTCCGAGGAAGATTGAAATCGTGATGTTCATTATTGCAATTGAAATATCCTCACTTCATGAGTTCATATGATCTACTGGTTGAATTCATGGTTTTCTCTTGACTTTTGACGATACCATCTGAAAAATTCTAGCCGACGTTCATAATTTCCCGGCTGTTGAAACTGAGATTTCCTCCTTTCTTTTAAGGGTTCGCGAAATATTAGAATCTGGTATCGCACTCTCCTCTTCAAGTTGTCTACAGAATTAGCAAGTTATCTACATAAATAACAGTATGGAAAGAGCACAGAATTTTCAAACATTTAAAAATTCATTAACCATCGAAGTCATTGATATTATCTTAAACTGAAGTCAACTTTTCTGAAACTCTTGTTGACTTCTTCCTAACCTTCCTTTAACTCTCATTCAATTGGGAGCCTTTTAAAGACATGAAGTAAACACAATTATGCTTTAAGACTAAGGAACATTAAATATTTCACTTCGAGAATTACAAATCTAAATCCTTCCCTGAAATAAGCTTTAAGCATTAGATTACCGGCGATTGCGTGTTATCCGCTACCTAATTAGAAATTCCCTTTTGTCCCTCTACGATGTAGACATTTCTTAGTTGAATTGCCTCTTATCATACGTATTACAAGGATTTCTAGCCTGATGTTTCTCGAAGAAAGGTATGTTTTACATTCATATGCTTTCCTGCTTTCATCAGGATAAAATGACAGGATATCCGTCGGAGGCTGAGCCAAGCTTCTCGCATTAAGGCACGCTATTACAACTTTCTTTCGGGTCTATAAAACTTTTCAAGATTATCATTCCAGATCTTACTGGCTAGTTAGTAGAGTCGTTTACCCCGATTTGGAACTTTTTTGGATCTTTGATAGAAGCTATCTTAATTGATAATGAGCAATTTATGGGAAAAATATTTTTGAAAATACACAGGATACAGCTTTGAGTCATTCTTCTTTAAACTTCAAGAAGATTTAGTGAGAGTTTGTCTGACAAAGTAACATTTATATTTACATTACTTCTAGACGATATCGGCTGCAACATTATGTGCACTGCATCCATTTTCGTTTACGGCAGCTATAAAAAACTCACAATTTTTCGCATTGCCTAACTCATCCAAAATTTCTGTTCATCAAGAAACGATAGGAGGAAAATCCTCATTCTGCAATATTTCACGTATTTACCGTACAAAAACCTGGCGCATTCGCCATATTGTATATGCATTAGGTATGTGGAAAACGCACCATGCTATACCGCTTACAATTATAGATCGATTTCAATGAAACAAAAACCGAATACCTTGAAATATTTTCATTGGTCTGTCACTTCCGGAAAATACCGAAAATTGACCTTTCTTCAGACTTTTCAAATGATAACACCATATTTTCTTTTTTCTCGATTACTCATTTATTTTAGTACTTTTCGTTTTGTGAAGAATGGAAAAACAAATAAATAAATAAATACTTGATTAACGGAATATAACGTTGAAAATCCTGAAAAAAATGATAGCATACACCTAAATAACAAAATATCTAAAGAAATGACAAAACTCAATAGTATAATAGCAATAATATATAATTAATTAAGTAATATCCCAATAACATATTTACAACTAATTATTCAAAAGAGACAACTTGAGTGTAGTTTTAAAATCAGAGAATCGATAAGCAAAAAGATCGATATCATCAACTACTGAATTCACCCTACTGCATATTCTCGTGAGAGGGGAGTATTGACCATAATTCGTTCGATGGAAGTCGATATGGAGCAAATTGCTGCGTCTAACCATACTACATGGAATATGAAAAGAAAAAAGTTCAAATATACCAGGACAATTTATATAGGAGTTCATTACCTTGTATGCAAACATTACATCAAAATAGACTCTTCGAGATAGAAGGTGTGGCAATACAAAGTAAGTCAAATGATATTCAGACGTGACTCTATGGAAGTCAATTCCACTCTTGAAGTATATTAGCTTAATGAACTTCCTCTGCACTCGCTCCATTCTACTTATATGGGTGGCATATGTGGGTGACCATACAATACAACAATACTCAAGAATTGGACGAACAATAAAGACATAGAGAACCACAAGAGAACGTACACTAGAAAATGATTTAGTCGATCTTGAAACAAAACCAAAGCTTGTATGCTCGAGCAATTATACAATCGAAATGAGGGGTGAAAGACAATTTTGTGTCAATGTATACGCCCGAATCCTTGAAAAGAGGAACAGTTTCAAGGGGAGTCCCATTTAGTGTATAAGTAAAATTCAATGGCAGCTCCACTGCCTAGTAAATTTAACGTGTTTGCACTCTGCAATGTTCAGAATCATGACAATTAACCCTACACCGATCGTGGAACGAGTTCAAACTCTCTTCCAGAACAGTCTGATCATCAATCATGTGAATGCATTTGAATATCTCCTTACACGTCTCTTTGAGGTCATTAACAAATAAATGGAACAGAATTTGTCCAAGGTGAGTAACCTGACCAACTCCAGATGTGACATCAAAAGGATCAGAATTTAAGCCATTACAAGTAACCTGCTGAAATCGACCGGAGAGATAGTCCCTCAAACATGACAAGAGGGGGTCGTGAATACCATACAATCGCTCCAACTTGAACAGGTAGGGAATCAGTATACAATCGAATGCTTTTTTCTTATGTCAGTATATATGCAGTTAACTGCAACACCATTCTCAATACAGGCATTAACATAGTTTGTAAAAAAGAAAAGATTAGACTCAGAGGATTTGCCCCGCATTAAACCATGATGCTTTTCCACTATCACTGAGTCTACATAAGGTGAAAAAATTTCTGAGAGAGTATTGTCAAAAATTAGTGATACAATGAGACGGTAATTGAGGATGTCAGATTTCCGACCTGTTTTATGGATAGCTATCACATTGGAAAGCTTCCATATAGATGGAAAAACGAACAACATACACGCATTTATTGAAGATGTAGTAAAATAAAACTAGCTGAGATTAGGTCCGGACCAAAAGGTATTCTTGGGTTTCAATGATAGAATGGTTTAAAAAATTTTGTCATAAGATATATTAACTGAGCAAAACTTATCGATAACTCTAGACACAAAATGGTCATAACCTTCAGGGGAAGACTGGTCATAAGTGTCAACAACGTAGTAACTACCGAAAGCCTCTGCAAATGTTTCACAAATTTTCAGCCCACCAACAATAAACTTGTTATTATAGGTCAAAGAACTTTGAACATTGTTTTTTGAGATATTCTTCATACATTTACTGGGATCATGTAGGATATACTATTAAACATCGAAAAAGTCAAAGCGGTTTCTCACCAAGGATCGAACGTCTAATAAGTGGTATTTAACAATATAGTTTATGCATTGAGTAATAAGGTCGCTTTACTTGAATATTTTGTTTGTTTAAATTCTCATAAACGCCGACCGCGGCAAAGACGGCTTATGTCAAAGGTGAAGCCTAACCAATGCAGTGACGATATCATTTGAAAAGATACTTTAGGAATAGTAGTAAGAACGTCTTTTCCATCAGTTCATTTGACAACGCGTTTACAAATGATACCGAATCCCATTTATTAATACATATGTATATATCGATGTACAGATTATATACGCAAAGAAAGACATCTTTATCCGCGAACAGTGAAGACACAAATGTAGGAAGCGCGAATAATGAGCTTTTGCTGCATGTAATATGATTTCCTCCGAACGTATTTTTCATCCGATCAAAATCTAACATAATCAATTCTTTTATAAGTCATTCTTTCATACAAATTAGTTGATGAAGAAATTAATTGTTTGGCGAAAAACATCAGGAAATATTGAGCATCTGATTTGATACTGTAAGAAAGAAACTTTCCTAATACTACCCTACATAATCCTTTTTAACAACACATAAATTCAATCTTTAATAGAACTTTGTAAGTTCAGTCTACGTTTTCGAGGTTATATTAGTCATATCAATATATTATCAAATAAACAAAATCAAGTGTTATTGGCACTAACTTTTCCTCTTTTCAGTGAACCTTGCGGTGAAAGGTCTGAAATGGGTACGGGTGAGCGTTCCCCAGTTCAGAATGCCTGGAGAGACTGCGATTCTCCATTGCGATTACGATTTAGGGGGCGACGCTCTCTATGCAGTCAAGTGGTACAAGGAGCATGAGGAATTCTATAGATTTGTTCCCAAAGCAACTCCTCAAGCCAATTCGTACAAAGTTGAGGGCGTTCACGTAGACGTAAGTAGTGCTTAAACCGAAAATTGATGTTTACCGTTTGACTTATTGATGGAATGAATGATATACAGAATGTTTCTCATGTATTAGATGTGTGTCAATGTTTAATGTGTCATTTTATTGGTTAATCTCGTTGAAACTTCGTCTTTATGTACCCCTTATGTTCTCGGGCTAGAAATTGTGTGATGGGTAATGAATCTAGTAAAATCGATGAATGTAGATCCATACCGCGATTCCAATCCCTTAATTATAAACACTAACAGCCTTTTCTTGATGCAAATCTATGCATGTTTTTGACACGCAAGCTCCGTAGTTGCATAATCACCCAAAATCAAAATTTTCCCGAAAAATGAAATCAACAACTGCTATCATCAATATGCGGTGATTTCCTGCAAATTCTCGATTTATTTCTTCCATTGTATTCCTCATGAAAGAAAAATGTGCGCCCAGCGAAAACACCGAATATTAATGTCATAAGTCTAGACGTTATGATCCACTGAATATGCAGCATCCACTTAAACAGAAACTCAATGTTGTTCAAAATCTCATACACGAAGCGATCAACTTATCGAGTGGAACGTACAGAGGTTGCCATTTTAAGTACATTCAAAAAATTCTAATGACGAATAATTACCCTACTTCCCTCATAAAGAAGTTAATCCGTAGATATTCAGGACCAACTTTGAAATCCGAATCTATCATTCGAGTAGTATCTGATCAAACATAGCATGGTCTGTTCTAAACACCTGTTGTCCATAACCTTCGCAATAATTTAGTTTTTATCCGCTATAAGTATAGTTTTTACCGCATTTAAAATATAGCCTAGCACTTAATGGTATAGAATTACATGATAGAATAGAATCGCTTTTTTGGAAAATCCTAGGGATTTCCCAACGTGAGGGAGGATGTTTACGCCGCTGTTTAGAATATTTAGAACTTCCCTATAGATAGTAGATCAAACTTCTCCATATTGCGTTCGATGTATTAACATCGTTCGATGTATTAACATCGAAGGAAACGAAAACACAGATGGTCGCAACAATGCGTTTCTCCTCAGTACAAAACGAGATCTTATAGAACGTATACATACGAGTCCTTCTTAGAATAATTATTCGAATCGCATAGAGAATCAAAATTAGCTAAATTCGCATTATAGAATCATAGTCATATAGTTTACCCACCTAATAACATCGCATAGTTAATCCGCATTATAATAGTGAGTGAACCCGCAGAAAACGCTTTTCTATAAGTGGAAGGTGAAAAACTTCCATCTGTCTTCAAAACACTCGGTTTGGTTGCAACACACGAATTTTCTTCCTTTCCTTCCTGTCTACACCCTCCTATTTTAACCCTTACAGGAAGTGAAAGTGTCTCAGCATCGATCGAACAGGAACGAGGCGAGTCATTATTATACAGTCCACTTTTTCCAAATTTCATAGTTTTCCCGCACCAGAATTGGTTCATAGCATGAGCCATTCAAGGCTCAATCAGCAACAATCAAACTAAGTTCTACAAAATTCCATATGTGAGAGGTCTATCTGCGAGAATACAAAAAATTTTTGCCTGAAACACGGGCAACATAAAAACTCATCTAGAAAGTGAAAATACTCTCAAAATTCTCCTTTCCACAAGTACCAAAACAACGGTACCGATTGAACAATAATCAAATGTAAAATATGAAATTCTCTATTTGTCCTGTGAGGCTTGCTACATAAGTTAAACTGGTAGATATTTACAAAAAAGATTGAAAGAACGCATAGCATACTGCAAAAATTTTCAAAATAGACTACACTCTACCGCTTTGGTTGAACAATGAATCAAGGACTCTATTTCATTTTTGAAAATGCAAAAATCTTGGGAAAACAGAATTTCTACAGTGGAAGAAGTTTTTGAAGAAATGCTCGAGATAAAAAGAATGAGGATAGGGACGTAAACAGACGATCCGATATCGATCTTCTCAGCCGTTCTTATTTGGAGATTATTGAAAAATTGAAAACAAAATGAAATTCAAACTAAACCTTTTTGGTACCTACGTGACGTGATATGATTTTCGAATTCATTCATTTCTCTTCAGTATCGTTTCCAGACTGTATTGTTGTTTCGATTTTACATTATTAATTTTTCCATTTACGTAATGTTTTGTCGGTGTTCATCAGTTTTCAGACTGAAAACTTGTATTAAATGTAAGTCATTTTAATCAATATTCAGTTAAACGGTTTTCAGATCTCATGTTTTTAGTACCCAAGTAGTTTTTTTATAAATAACATATTCATTTTTTGTTGTTGCTGTTGAGAATACCACTGAGAGGGTTTATATTTGAACCATGTTGTGTTTTCATCATAGTTGCCCTGAAGAAGACCCAATATTAATTGGGTTAGATGTGTCGAAACGTCGGCTGATTTACAACAATAAGTTCTGTTCTTCTTTTGATCATTAATGTCATTTGTCCAGACATGTCCGAAAAAAAATGAGTTAATAATTAGTTTCCTACCAAAAAGAAAATTTTGAACATTGAAACTGTGCGTTAATTTCTTGGTGCAGTGTATTCAAAAACAATGGAGAGTTTTGAATTCAAGTCACTCCGTCGGTATCTCGAATTCGCAAAAGAAATTTCGAGAAAATTATCTAAAATTGAGCCCTGCATCCCACAGACATTTGCTGCCATCTAGAGGATGTAGATGTGGATAACCAAGCAATTTGGACACCCCATACATTGAAACGCGAATAGAATGTTCATTACATAGAATGAATGAAATTAATCCCGGTTTCATCAAATAAGAGCCGCAAATAGTTGATGTTCTCGTAAATTGGATCTGAATAGTTTATAAGTTAAGAATCTCATCATTTGGATTAAGTGTTCGAACTAATTCAATTGATGCAACTCGACGCTTCCATATCAGAATGTCTCTTGGCATGTTATGACATATAACTGAAAAGGGAGCTTTAGAAATAACTTATGAGATCTTTATTGTAGGTTCATGTGAGAGAAAAATAGTCGGGTGACTATTGGCCACAAGGGTATCTGCATCTACGTCAAAGAAGAAATCTTTTAGCGTTTTTGTCTATCTTGCTTCAATACCGACTTATGTGCTATTGACATTTTTCACGACATTACTGATCCTGGAGGATTTTGTCTTACTATAGGGTGCTTTCACAGAACTCGTCGCTACCTTAGCGGCCATAGTATCTTACCGATTCTCCGTCTCGAAGAAGTTATTTACCGCATCTGTTATTTTGACCTGTATGATATAAATGAACCCAATCACAGTTGATCGAGTGTGCTATTCTCCTTCGGCCCTTTCGACCAAGTGTTTAGAAACAAACTATATCCAACAAGTAGATCATTCTACTAGATTCAGGGATCAACCCGTCATGCCTGGATCTTATTCTGGCAATCTACCCTAAACCCTTTAATGATATGTCACACCTTCCTCCATTTGGCAAGCCAGACCACATTGGTCTGTTATCAAGACTTCAACTTACTTTTCGCAAGTCATGCAAAAAGGAGTGAAGCAACTATCGCAACCGTCAAACCAAAGCCTTGCTTTACTTCACGCAGTTTCTCCTCACTCCTGGATTGACAACAATATTAGAAAAATTATCCGGCTCAGAAAGTCAGTACTCCAACTTCCTATCAACCACACCTGCTAATGGAAAGTTCGACTCGAGACTTCATTTTTTTCCTAATATTTGAGGTCCAATATAAATTCTGAAGTAACCATGCCCCGGGTCAAAAACAAGCAAGGTCACCTGTGCACTACTTCTCTTTCCACTGCTAATTCATGAACTGAAACGTTTATAGCTTTCTTCACAGACGAGCCACACATTCTTCCTAGTCCAACCAGCACCAGAACCGTTTCTGCTTTGAGTGATATCCAATTTTCCACTAGTGACGTTGGACAACATTTTGAAGCATCTACTGCGCCAAGTTGCAATAGTATTCCTGCTGCAACTTGTCTTCCGAGAGCCAGCGGTTGGAGATCTCCGAGTGGTCTATGTGGCACACAGCCCGTTTTTGCAGACTAACCAACATCCATAACGAATGTTTGGGAGTAGATCCCCATACATGGGAACAATATTCCAAATCAGGTCGAATCTGCGCCTTATATAGAAGCAACAGCTGAGATAACGTGAAGTATCACTTGGCTCTGAAGGGAAAACTAAGTTTAGCTGATGCCGACTTAGCTATTGCTGATACATGTTCATGCCAGCAAAACCCGGAGTTGACCGTCATTTTGAGAAGGTGCATCGAATTTTTGGATGTAATTTGTTGGCCTTGCATCATTAGAAGAGACCTGTAAGTTAGAGTTTAAGTAATTAATTTGTTCACATCTCTGAAGCTGAGATTCCGCAGCTGTAATCGGCCGCAGATGAAACCAGGGTATAATCGTCTACAAAAGATCTTGTTCTCTGTAGACGACAGAAGATCGTTTATCTGCAACAGAAACTAGGTTGGCGAAAGAATGGATCCCTGAGGTACTCCTGCTTGCAACAAGAAACAACTAAATGTTTTACCGTCGACCACAACTTGTATTGATCTTTTTGGAAGAAAACTATTTTTTCAACCCCGAAATTTTTCAGGAAGCCCATATGCAGCAAGACTGCATGCTCAACCGTATCGAAGGCTTTAGAGATGTCGAGGGCTATTGCTCTAGATTCCCCATGCTTTTCCATCGTTGATGTACAAACAAGAGTGACTTAGGCGAGCAGATCTCCTATCGATCTAACCATACTGACGGTCGTTAATAATTCCCTCCAATTCAAGATATTTGATGAGTTCATCATTTATGACTCTCTCCATCACTTCGGACTTGATGGGAAGAAGTGCAACAAGGTAGTAGTTTTGGGTTGAGCACTTCTTTCCTTTCTTTGGGATCCGTTGAATTCTTACTATTTCCCAGCTGCTCGGAAAAGTCTGTCTTTCCTAAGAAATCTGAAACAGATGGTTGAGAATGGATGCCAGTTCGGGAGCACTCATTCTCAGGACGATTGGCGGTCTTTCGTCTAGACCAACTACTTTCTTGCAGTTCAGCTGCTTGAGAGCCCGTCTCATAGTGCAGACTCAGACCTACTTTCGTTAGTAGAAACTTTTCATCAGGTGCTTTCTTGATGAACTTATTCAATTCCTCGGGAGTAAAGGTATTAACTTTTTTTGGGTTGATGACTTTCTTTTCAAAACGACTGCAACCTTTTGTAACTATCCAAACGAATTTCATGCAATATTAAATATAATTCCCATAGAGAAAATGGCTTGTACTCATCAGCAAGTTCACTAAAATACGTAAGTATTACATTTTCGGAAAATGAGTTAGTCTTCCTCTTTGTTTGCCAGTCCAGAAAATTCGGCTATACAGAAGTATATTTGTCTTTCGACTCAGCCAGTAGTAAATCTTCTGTTGCATTAGCTGCTAGTTCCGACAATTTGGGCGATGTACAAGACAAACCTCCTTCTTCAGTCATTTTCTTGATTTATTTTTAGCCGAAATAATTTCATTTAACAATCTCACACAATTTCCTGACTGAATCCTATAGAAAAAGACACAGAACAAGATGACACTTCATAAATTACGTGACAAACAAGAACTGTCATCGCGTTAGGATCACAGAGGAATTGAAACAAAACTGGACCACAAAGTGGGCGATCCCATAGACTATGCAATTTTGATGTAATTTTGACATATGCATTGAGTAATGGGCTTATCACTCGATGCATCTGTCATTATTACTCACGAGTAGATTTAATTGACGTCGATACTAACCGATAATATTTATTACCTAGTGATCTGAAGGGACACTTGGGAATTCTGGGTTACATAGCGCCAGAAATCTTATCACAACCATCGGATATAATGCCGCTTAAGTTTGATTTTCACACACCTTTCGACGTGGCCATAGAAGACCGCGCCATCGTAAAGGGAAAAATAAATCAATTAGACCAAACACCCTTCATCTGGACGGATCCAAAACGATTGATGGAACAAAGGCAGGCACATATGGACCAAAGTACTCATCATCAGTGCCTCTGGGCTCTACTCCCACAATCATGCTAGCAGAAATACTTGCTGTAAACCTGTGCTGCCAGGAGGGACTACGAAGGAGTCAGGCAGTGACCAAAGCTCTAAACTCTCACAGTTATCGGAGCATTTCTGTCTGGGAATGCCGTCAATCCTTGAAGCAACTTGCTGAGGGGAAAAAACTTTTCCTATGGTGGGTGCCTGGCCAGGATGGCATACAAGGAAATTAAGCCGCTGACGAACTGGTTAGATCAGCTTCTGGAATCCCACCCATCGAACCTGAATCGTTCTGCGGTCTAAGCAAGCCGCACAGACGACAGGAACTGAAACGGTGGGAAGAATCTCGCAAAATAGAATACTAGAGGAGAACTCCAGGCCAAAGGCAAGCGAAAAAGCTCATTGACTATTCGTCAAAGAAGACAAAACAGCTTTTCGATCTCTCTAGGGACGAGCTGCGACTATAACAGGCCTCCTTACTGAACACTACCATCTCAGTAAAATGGCCAAATTGAAAACGGCAACATGCAGAATGTGTAAAGGGGGCGATGCAACTACTGAACATATTCTTTGTAGTTGCATCGCAACAGCCCGTCAAAGACATATACACTTCGGTAGCTAGAACCGTACGAAGTGAAAGCGAAAGCGAAAGCTCCTAGGGGATTCTTAATTTTGTAAGGGAACTAAATCTACAGGGAAATGAATACGAATGGTTACGAACAAAAGACTAACCTGGTCGCAGTTCGGAAAGGCTTACAAGGCCAAACGACCCCCTCCAATGTAATGTAATGTAATGTTACCGAAAATATTCGTATAAAGCATTGATTACTGGTAGGTTGTAGATAGAAAATTTTAATAAGTCTCTTTTTTCCTGAAAGAACGGGTATTTGATTTTCATTATTGTTGCTGATTTATACTGTTATTCATCAATTTATCTTTCACAGTAATTTTATCATTGCTCGATCCCAGTAATTGAAAAAGGAACCAGGAAATAACAAATATTAATTCTTTCAATTCACCTATAATACGCCCAAATTGTTTCTGAATCTCCTGCAAGTTCCTTGAATAAGTTATTCCATCAGAACAACTAAGATTTTAAAGATATAAACCATTCATTGGACGTTAATGACATTGTGGCGTTTATTCTCAGCTTGACTCGAATTGCCATTAAGAAAGGGTTTTATCGACTCGGTCCTTCCATTTTATAACCCTTAAAAACCCCATTTCGTTTCATCCACACACAATTAAGTTAGGTGAAATATTTATGCTAACGTCAGCTTTTCTCAATTACAGATGTCAAAATCTGACAACAAGAAAGTGGGCCTTCACTCTGTCGGCTGGAAGACGAGCGGCCTCTTCAGATGCGAAGTGTCAGCCGAAGCGCCCTCTTTCGCCTCGGCTCAGGGTGAATCAAGGATGGAAGTTGTGTGTAAGTCTGAAATGCTTTCATTTTCACTTTGAAAAGTGCCATTCCAACGAGGACAAGTGGATTTTTATCATTTAAAACGAGTAGAATGAAACAGTGTTTTGAGAAGAATAATATGAGTTAGGTTAGAAGAATTAGGGTATATTCTTCACGCAGGGTATTCAAAAACATCCAGAATACAATTATCCAATCTACTATCGACAGGAAGAACCAATCGATATTAGTATAAAAAGGAGAGGAGAATTTTGCGTTGAGAACTGGGTACTTCCTGAAACGAGGCTCAGAAATCTGAAAAGAAAAATTGGGAGGTAAAAGGGCAGACATTCCAGAAACCATTAAACTTATCTGGTAACTAGAAATTACATAAAATACTTACCTAGCATCACAATTCCCTTAAAAATCAGTACCACTAACTTTAGCAGGCTCATTTCATCGAGCAATTTTAGTTTTGTGAAAGAAAAATAATCATTATCAAACTTACTTTAGCAACTAAATTATAGAACATCATAAATCAGACAACAAAGTTGAGTCATCAGAACGAGTGGCATGAAGGTAACAATTGAAACGCTACAGCTTCAATGTATCCAGTTGTTTGGATTACCAGTGTATTCGTTCCTCTCCTGCTCTGTCGCAAAAGACTTACTGTCCTCAAATACCTGCACTCTTCTACTTCTTCTACTTTTTTCACAGTTGTAGCCTGTTGGTGGAGGTAAGCAGCTAACATGATGTCCATTATCTCAATTATAATAAATGTGGTGTTGGATTCCTTAGTGGCTATTGCTTCTTTACCTTTCCTGTACCCAAACACGCTAGATTTTGTGCAATTGCTTCTGCTAGATTCATCAGTATTGAAGATTTCGCCACCAGCAAGTAAGCTTTTTCACTTGATCTTTCTTCCTCATTTAGATGACTGGTTCCTCTGTGAAATCCTTCGATCAAAAAATTTCACATGGATCAACTAGGTGTCTCATTGCCTTATGTGTCCAATCTGTTCGCCTTATGAGCTGGACATTCGAAGAGTCTATGTTCGATTGTTTCATCATTTTCTTTACAACCACGGCATTATGTGGTTTCCGACAGTCTCATGACGTGTAGATGTTCATTGAGTTAATGAGCCAACAACTGGCATCCCAATAGACTTTTTGTCAAGGGTCAATAGTTCATGTCCCCTCTTCTTTGATTGGGGCTCTTTCGTGAGCTTGTTTTACTGTCTCACTCGCAAGACGCCAGCATAATAGTTCAGGACCTCGGTAGTGTTCCAGTTTCAGAAGGAAAGGGCATGTAGGTACATGGCATAGTCAGAATATGGTTTAGTCTCATCGGCCTAACAGCTATTCCTTTTTTGGCAAAGATGTCTGCCTTCTCATTCCCTTCAATAAACTGATGTACTTGGCACCAGAGCAGAATAACTCTATTTGTGGTACTAAGTTGGCGTAGTGCATCTTGGCATTCGCACACTAATTTGAATATAACCCTTGGATCCTTCAAATATCCCAGCGCATTGTAACTATCAGAGCATATGTAGATATGAGCGTCTCGGTTGTTCCTTCGTAAGTCTTCCTCCACGCATCTGAGAACATGTATATTGTCATGGTGACTTAGTCTCCTAGAGCGAGCGTTACGTGAATGCTGATGCCTGTACCGATTCCGGTTTAGGACTATTCTGTGAAGCGATGGCGCCATGTCGCATGGGTAAGACATAGGATGTAAACCAAATTTGTTTTGGTGGAATGAAGACCTTGAAGGGTTCGTCAAAATGGTAAGTGACCCTCGTTTGATCTACTCTTATGAAAAGATCAGGTTGGAGTTCTCTAACTTAATTGAGGGATATACAGGATCCAAAAATCCGATTTCTGTCCCTCCACATGCGTCCTTTCCACAGCCTCAATGAATTCTTATAACCATTCCCCCCACCTTTAGTTGAAGAGAAAGGAGCACGAGCAGACATTTCATGAAAGGAGAGGGCGTTTTTTTTAAATCATTTCATCAAACAATTCTAGATATGTGAGATGAGTTTTGTGAAAAAAAAAGGTTGTTATCAAATTTAATTGAGTTGGAAGCTATTCTTCAGGATTTACAATAGCAACTGAAAAATTCAACATCATAAATCAGATAACAAAGATCAGTCTTCAGAAATTAGTGGCATGAACTTGACGATTGAAACGCTACAACATCAATGTGTCCAGTAGTTTGGATTACCAGTGTCTCAGTTCCTCCCCTGCTCTGTCACAGCAGAACCACTTACTAATAGAAGTCTTAACCTACCTCCATTTTTCTACGTCTTCTAATTTTCCCACAGTTGTAACCTTGTGCATGAGGTACGCAGCAACCATGATGCCCATTATCTCTACCAGCATAGCCGTGGTGTACACCCACGCCCATAGTGGCTATATACCCTAGACTCCGTATAGTCGCCTCTTCTAGATCCAACAGTATAAAAGATTTCGCCACCAACAAGTATTCAGCTTTTTCCTTTGATCCTCCTTCCTTGCTTACAAGACTGATTTCTCTATGAGTTCCTGCAATCGAAAAATTCAAACTATCTGTAGTACTTTTTTCCAACTAAGCTTCATTTCGTTCCAGTTTTTCTACCTTTTTAGCATCTTGGGTGAGCTACGCAGGTTCCATGATGCCCATCAACTAAACCTGCATAAGTGTAGTGTAGTGACCCAGTTTGAATATTGATCCCTCATCTGCTCTATACATATACACCTCAGAACCCGTACAACCTCCTCCTATATCCTAGAAAACGAAAAATTAAAAACAATCGAAGGTCTTATCTTAGATGCGCAGACATTATTACGTAATACGATGGTAAAAAGGGACATTGGTGTGAGCTTCATCTCTAGATAATGATAGGTAGAGAACATAGATATTTGAGAGGGTATATACACTACTATCTTCACAGTCAACGCTAAATTTAACTCTTCCATTTTCTCAACAAATGAAATTAGTTCTGGATATGCGATGTAACTTTTGTTTGAAAGGAAGAATCGTTATTAAACTTGACAAGGGTCGAAAAATAATTCAGGCTATAAAACTACAACTGAAATATTGAACATCATAGAGCTGGCAATAAAATAGAGTCTTTAGAACAAAGTGGCGTGGGTATAATAATTGAAACGTTACAACTCCAATATTACCAATGTCTTGGTTCCTCCTTTACTTTTTGCAAGAGATTTTCTGAGCAATAAAAGTCTCATCCTGTTTGCAATCTTCAATTCCTTCTACTATTTCCTCAGTCGAAGCTTCTTGGGTAAGGAGCGCAGCTACTATAATGTTATTATCTCAATCAGCATTACTGCACATATTACCATTATTTCCTTACCTCCTGTACGCCCATGCACTCCAGACGCCGCCTCTGCTAGATTCATAAGTATAAAATATTTTGCCATTTGCACTAAATCTGCTTCTCCATGTGATCCTTCTTCCTAGTTCAGGAGAATTATTTCTCTGTGCATTCTTTCGATCAGTTCTTTTGTTGAATATGCGACCTTCTATGTCTTTCACAGTATGGAAGATCTTGTCATTGTGCGATTTGAGGCAATTTTGTAAGATTTTGAGGCAGCTCAAAGCTTGCGGGAGCCATAGGATTTAATACAGTCTCTTGAATTCACACTTCAGCATCAATACCCATGCTTTTTTGAACATCACCTTGACAATAAGAGGGGTTCTCCTTAGAAAAGTTTCTTTTCCTAAGCAAATTTATTCTGAAAACTGTGCTATTAATTTCGACAGACATATTCTTTCTTTCCATGAAAACAATTAGAGATATAAGAGATGAGTTTTGTGAAAAAAGAATCGTTATGAAATTTGAAGGTGTGTCCTGTAGTAATACCCACCAGTGTTTTAATTTCTCCTCTATTCAGCCGCAGAAGATCTGATGATCAATGAAAGACTGAATGTATAACCTTCAATTTCCTTTGTACTGGAAAGAATGTGATTTAAGGATATTCAAAGCAATTCTTATAGTCCCATTCTAAAGATAATCTTTGAAGCTACCATCGGTGTTCAGCGTTACAAGTAACTCTCCTCAGCACCAGCCGCTTATCTCATTTAGCATCGCCTTGGCAATTTCAGTGTTTATCCTTCTCCACCACGCCACAATTGCTTAGGTCAGCCATGAGCTGAATATCGTGTTCTAGTTTCGAGGATCCCATACCAGACGTGGGTCGCATAAACTACCATATGGTGGCTGTGGTTCATGTGCACTGAGTATGGGCGATATTGTGAATTTTCAGTAGCAGTTTAGCATGATAACAGTAGTAGATACCGGCTGATGAGAGTTTTCCATAAACCTTTTCTTTTCTTTGAAAATGGATTATTTTCAGAACTAAACGTTTCAGTTCGTCAGAGCATTTTCCATCGAATTATCTTTGAGAAAAAGAAAGATCAGCCACCTGCTGCCTCTAGGCGAAAGGATGGAGATCACAAGTGATCTCTGGATAATCGATGCTTACCTTCTTTCTCTGAACACTATACGATAAATGTAATGAATACCTGGGCGCGGAACTCCACGAACATGAACAGTATTCCAGACCAGCTGTGATCGCGTGAAGTACTGTCTATCCCTGAAAAGAAAAGTGAGTTTAGCAAAGGTAGATTTGGCAATGTCTGACAAATGGTCATGATACCGAGTGGATGCATCAATATTGATTATTTCTTTAGGGAGAGATTTCTGATAAAACTGATCACTACTCGCTCTATCTGATCACCTTCTTGGTAATTAGACATATCAAGATAGGGAACCAACTAGCTGCAAAACATTTGCTGGATGTTCCGTTTATAATAAAGTTATGAAATTAATCCCCACTTTCTTGTTTTATGGGAAATGGATGGCGGCTTTTGCTACTACGTGAACTAGTGTGAACTACCTGTCCAGTTAACTCTTCATTCACTGTTCCGGTAGCTATTCTTAATACCTGCTGATTTTGTCCTGTTGAATAATCATCATCCCTTCTTTACTGTACAATTCTCTCAGTTTTCTTTTCATATCGGTTACTAACCGAAAAAGAATTAGTGTGAAACAAGCAAACCTCAACACAACATAATATATTCTCTTTAATATTTTAAACTACATCTGTTGGCATTCATCTTAACAGTTCTATGTGTCGACTGGAATAAGAAATTTTATTCGTATCTGACTTTCCACATAAATTTACCGTAAATATACAGACGCCTATTCTGCCTTACTCAGCATTATGTTCAGCCGAGAAATACGAAATCTTGAAAATATCAGCCTCACACAAAATAATAGACAGGCAAATACATGGAAAATTTTATTCATTTCGTTTCAATACGAGTTACAACGAGCTTTTCAGATTTCTGACATTGCCAGAATATTTCATGCCGCCTCTAGCACACCGTGAATCAATAACGAAAGCACGATTCTGATACGGTGAATTTTACCGATTCGCTTGCACGTGTTAAAGTGATATATATTATGTCGAGTCGTTATTTTCACAACTAACATGAATTTAAGAATACTGTGCTTGACACTTGTAGAAATCATGATGAAACATTCAGCAATTTGAAATAGTGGAGACTACCTTTACAAATAAAGCTCATACAAGTCATTTTTTTCAACAATTCCCTTTCTGATAGAAATTACTTCATTCAATTTACATCTGTTGAAATATAAGGCCATCAAATTTGGCAGATGACAAAAGTAACTGAACTTTTTGAAAATAATATCAACTAGTATTAGTTTTGGTACAATTCTTTTTCATTAATAAATTTATTTGCCTTCGGCATTGATACACAAATTTGCACACGCCAACAGGTTGTCAAACTACTTCTCCATCTCCTTTAATGAAATGGTCGTTAGCACGTCGAACTATGAAAAAGTTTGAAAGGGCAAAAGGAGACATGGCTCCGGAAAAGAAAACACCTTGTGGATTCTAGTTAAAATTTAGGACGTTCAATGATGGAGGCTGTAAAAGATAGCTTTCATTTCAAATTTGGACTGAATATCTGTTGAAATATAAGGCCATCAAATTTGGCAGACGACAATGCACCATCCATTTCAAAAGTAACTGAACTTTTTGAAAATAATATCAACTAGTATTAGTTTTGGTACAATTCTTTAATATCAATTAATGTATTCGCCTTTTGCATTGATACACAAATTTGCACACGCCAACAGGTTGTCAAACGACTTCTCCATCTCCTTTAATGAAATGGTCGTTAGCACGTCGAACTGTGAAAAAAGTTTGAAAGGGCAAAAGCAGACATGGCTCCGGAAAAGAAAACACCTTGTGGATTCTAGTTAAAATTTAGGACCTTCAATGATGGAGGGTGTGGAAAATAGCATTCATTTCAAATTTGAACTGAATATCTCAAAAACTGCAGGAATTTCGAAGAAGAAAACAATTTCTTCCGGAAATTTCAACACCCTGTAGCTCCGTAACAAAACTTTTAATGACCTATGTTCATGTGAACTTTTTTTCTTAAAATTTCACGTAGATTAACCACCTCCAGTTGTGGCATACTATTATGTAACACCCTGTATGTATGTATTTTCAACTTTAGTTTAATACTTGTCAGCTGAAGATGGTCGAGAGACCGAAATTGCAATCCATATTTTCAATGAATCTCTTGTGATATTATAATACATAGTTTAATTTCTTATCATCATCATGATTACCTATCACGTAGTAACGGAGGAATCAATCAACTGATTTTCTTAACCGTTGTCCATAATAAATAAATTAATTAAATTGATTTTTTGATTCAACAATGCAGTACATACTTCAATCAATATCATAATAATATAATAAATTTATGTACGACAATTGATAGTATTGATGATCCATTCATTTTATAGAATTTCATATTCAAAGTAAAACAAAATAAGTTCACTAGAAAATGACCGTAAGGTCGAGACCGGTCCTGATTATTAAATAAATTGTGGAAAAGTGACAGAAGTTTTGTTTACTATTTAGGACAAATTTCAAGTTTTGAATTCCAATCCGAATGTAATTTTCCCTCCTGAATCAAATAAAACTATGCGCAAGTTAATAGGACTAACTGTTCTCGAGAAACAGAGTTTTTCCACTTTTCGGCCCTTTTGCCCCACTGTGCGTCGGTGATTTCGGAAGGTGACAGCTTTTGATCTAAAATGAATCAATTCCAGTTTTTCGCACTAAAACTCCAATAGTCTTGGGGCGATAGTCTTCTCTATTTTTCAGTGGCTCACTCTGTATCTTCTACAGTTTTCAATCAAAAATGAAAATTCTTCCACGGGAATGCAGACAAAAATAATACCTTTCTCTCGAGTTATCACTCGACCCATCTACCCTCTTCCAAATTTTCAAGGGTTGTTACCCCTGCTCCAGGGGTTGAAAATAGAGATGAGGATGGTACTTGATGACGATTTCCATTGATCAGTATGGATCTGTTTTATTTAACCTCACTGAAACTTTAATAGTTTCAGGGTAATAGTCTTCCCTATCTTTCAGTTGCTCACCCTGTATCTTTTACTGTTTTCAATCAAAAATGTTAATTCGTTCGAGACAATGTAGATAAAATTACCGCCTTCTCTTTGAGGCATCACTCGACCCATCTTTCGTATTCAAAATGTTCAATGATTGCAACCCCTGCTTAGGGGGTTGATATTTCAGGCAAGTCTTGTACCCCAAAAGATGTCCCCCTTGAAACAATAATTGATCTGTTTTTGCGTTTTGATCAGAAATGAATATCTAGGTAGGTATAGCTTTTGTTTAGTTTTCGTTGAAGCATCCTGTATATAAATTTACATAAATTGAGTCCCAATAAAAAAGAAATTCCTCCAAATGCTTTTGAGTGTTCAAAATGAGTTTCATTCCTGAATATTTCTGATGTAATAAATAACTTTTATTTTTGGTATTATGATAGGTTTCATTGTTGTGTAATTTCTCACCAGCTTTCTAGATGAAACTATATAATGATCAAACAATTTTCATTTCTGGAACCATTAATTTTTTATAGAATTTCGAAATAAATTTCACCTTCCTTCAATAGCAACCGAGATATTGGCCAGAATACCGGAAAATCAGGTTGTCCGAAATAACTCAAAAACTAAAGACGATAGCTTTGATATGTGTTCACTAATGAATTTTGCTGAAAATGGAGGACGTAGATGGACGGGTAATTTTTTCCATTTGCAGTATGTCACATTAGTTACTGTACTAAAACATCGAAAATGGAACACTCTGTACACTATCTCCTCTCTGTGAATATTCGTAATCTACCCATCAATATCTATGATCAATTAAAATTACCAATCAAAACTAGCACTCAAACAATGGTTTATAGATACCTTACATAATATAAATGAACATTCCAAAACAAAAACAAACCAATGAAAGAAAGGATTATAGAAATCTAACCTCATTTCACATCGAGCAGACGGTAAATTTACAGAGTGGTGAAAAGAATAATACTTGTTCTTGGGATATACCCGTAGCTTTAACTAAGCTCTTCGGAATATCCGCAAATAGATAAAAGCAGAAAATCTCTTACCATATATTTTTGGTGAAGAAAGAGCTGTCTAATAGCATTTGTTATATGCTATCAAGTTGGCAACATGAAACGACGCTTTGTTCCTCGAAAATAGAAGTGAAAGCTGGTTTTGTTTGTTCCCATTTCGTCTAGTTCAATTGATATGGCACTGCAAGAAGCGTAAAATATAAAGAAACCTCATCTTGTCTACCTTTGTGTGGAACAAGTGAATGACCTAGAATATGTTCAATAAATATTTTTAATACATAATAGAATGAGTATTTTGTATATTCTAGACAAATACTTTTTTTTTATATATTAGAGATACTCGCTTAAGGAAACTGAATCCTATTTTGTCTCGACGACACCGCGAGTACCTGAAAAGGAGAGACGCTTAATATTTCGCTTGAAGGCTAGCAGATTGTAGTCATGGGGAAATACGTTACGTGGAAGAGAGTTCCAAAGTTGCGATGTTCTGTGGAAAGAGGTATGATATGAAGACGTTCTAGGTATCTTAATTTCAACCACGTAAGGATGGTTGGTATTAGTTTAGCGAGTTGGCCTTGAAACAGAAACGAGCGTAGGAACAAGCGTAGAAATCTCCTCAGAGCATCTTCAATAAAAAAACCTGTAAAAAAGAGAGAGCTCACCCACTTTCCTACGATGTTTCAGTGGAGGGATGGAATCTGTGAGAGCACAGTCACCGATCAACCAAATCGCCCTCTTCTGTATGGAATCCAGGAGTTTCAAGGTGTGCTTAGGAGCAGAACCCCACACGTGGGAACCATACTCTAAAACGGGACGAATTTGAGATTCATAAAGAATGAGGGGTTGAAGTATCTTCTGAAACGATACGAGAAACACAATTTTTGAAATGCTGACTTAGCTGTGTTCACAACATGGTCGTGCCATGACAAACTGTCTCCGATGGTTACCCCAAGCATTGTTATGGAAGAAACGAGTGAGATAGTCTCGCTGTTCTGTTGCTGTTAACCTTCCTAGAAAACAAACAAGCTTGAGTTTTGCCAGCAATAAACTCCACCAAGTTCGCAGAGCCCCAATCTATAATTGCATTCAAGTCACTATTGATTTTAGCACACTGTTGCTGAAGTATTTCGTTTGTAACTTAGGATGATAGAGGTTTTCTCGACCAGAAGGATACGTGGAGTGTACTGTCGTCCGCAAAACTGTGGATCTTACAACCTGTAAAAGTAAGCAAGTCATTTGTATGAAGTAGAAACAGGGTTGGTGCTAGAATCGAGTCCTGAGGCACACCAGCATTAATGGCAAGTGTGTCAGATGTAACTCCATCCAAGTCCACACTGAGAGAACTATCTGAAAGAATGCTTGAAATCCATAGTCATAATTGTTGGGATAAACCATATGAAGACAGCTTGTCTAACAGACTCCTATACCACACCCGGTCGAAAGCTTTCGAAATATCGAGAGCCACAGCCAAAGACTCCCCAAATTTCTCCATAGATCTCCTCCACATGTAAGTTACATAGGCAAGTAGATCTCCTTCGGACCTCTGATGCCTGGAACCATAATAACGATCATTAATGATACCTACAGATTCTAAATATTTGATAAGCTCGATACTGATTTCTTTTTCCATCACTTTGGAAATCACAGGTAAAAGGTATATTGGCCTATAGTTGGTAGGGATGGTTTGAGATCTTTGTTTGAAATTTTATCTTTTGACTTGGTTTGATTTGTATGGTTCTTCAAAATCCCCTCGATTCTTACCTTTTATAAATTGCTCGTATATAAAGTTCTCGTTAAAATTTCGGATTCAATGGCTAAAGTTTCTGAAGAGTTATTCTGTATTTTACGAACAAATTTAGGCCTTTGGAACGGAGATCAGTTTCTTTCTTGTCGAATTGAACATCAGATAAATTAACAACCCTTTGACTTCCCGAAGAAATAACTCTATCTATTATGGGTGACTCAAGTGTGAGTGAAATTTTTGATTTGGGTGATTTTGATTTCCTAGACCGTCTATGAAATTTTTTGAATATGGAAACACTTATTTCAGATCTAATTGCATCTTCTAAAATATCAAATTCTAAAGAATGTAATTCAAAACTGAGTTCTGATTGCAAGACTTTAAGGTAATGCTAAATACTATCCTTTTTTTTAATTTTGAAAAGGCAAAAATTTAGAGGATTTTGAAGAACCATAAAAATCAAACCAATTCGAAAGATAAAATTTTAATCAAAAATCTCTAACTCAAAATTTCTGAAAATTCATCAGTACTCACGAGAGCAGACAAGTCGAATTCTATAATTGTTATTCCAAAAGTACAATATGGGGAAAAAATTGAAGATTTCATTAATCAAGAAGCTTTTACTCTCGTTCAGAAAGACCCAACACCACTCATACAGAAACAACTTAGAGTAGCAGCTATTGATATGCAATCACTTTTTAGTAGCTTCGAGGGAAACAGATGGATTATAATGAATTCTAGAATTCCTAGATAATATGGTCTCCTTAAAACACATAGAGAAAATGACCCCATTCATCCAGTGGTTTCATGTACCAATAGTCCAACACAAACACTTGCTAAGCAACTGAATTCCAAATTGAAATCACTATTTGATTTTCATTCACAATACACTATGAAAATTCATTAGAATTATCAAATAAAATAAATGATTTCCTCATGTCAACAACCGCAAAATTAATATCATTACATGTAGATAATATGTTTTCGAATATACCTGCAACAGAATGTGTTTCCTTAATATCAAGTATTCTAGAGGCAAGAAATCTCAACGTTGTCTGCGAAGTGAGTTAATTTCTCTGTTTGATTTATGCTTGACCCAGTTCAGTATAAAGATATATTCACAAAATAATGGTTTAGCTATGAGATTACTCCTCAGTCCCCTTCTATCTGAAATTTTCATTTTTAATTTGGAAAACACTAAAATTATGACTTATGGCATATTCTCTTTTGGTATCGAAATGTTGATGACATTATAGCCTGTTTCATTGGAACGAATAGACAGCTAGAAATCTTCTTGAATTCCATTAATAGTATTCATACTAAAATTGAGTGCAAAGTAGAAACAGAAGTCGATAGTGAAATCAATTTCTCAGTCCTTACTAAGGAGATTGCTTCAACCAATTGCGGTATTGCATCGTTGACGTCATTACCATATTTGTTTCCATACTGCAATTTAGACAACATTGATGACATACTAGATGTGTTTTCAAGTGGCGAGAAGAGAGAAATGAAACGACATCGTTTACAACGACCGATCGATTATTACGACCATATTGTGAGGTTCTGGCCGAATCTTCAGTAAATTATTTAGTAAACATACCGCCTATAACAACATCGGATATAGCGACATATCGCTTATAACGACGAAACTTTACTGATATTCATCGACTATAACGACCAACCGCATTCAGTCCCACCAAAACAAAACAATACGAATGATCTTAGATCATATAACTAGTATTGAAGTAATATTAGGGCGTATTACTACCTACGCTCTTTCTCCCACCTCATTCGAACCTCTTTCCGGCAATTTGATCTCGCTAACTGACTGCGTGAGTGACAGCTTGATAGTGAAATTGCAAAGGAGTGTGGAGTTTCACATTCTTCAATAGGAACGATTTGGAAGAATAGAGATATAATAAAAGTTCTTTTCGACAACAACTATTTGAAATTTAAATGATCGAGGACAAGTGGACATAAAGTTAGGGAAGATGCTTTTTTAACATGGTTTAAACATCAGAGGGCAAACAACATCCCAATAAGTGGTCCAATTCTGCAACAAAAATCCATATTATGGATAAGGAAAATTCAGAGTGTTCATCATCTTGGGTACAACGTTTTCGTGCTCGTTAAAATATTGTGGCAGGAAAAGTTTGCGGTGAAGCGGCAGGCGTTCCTGAAGGAGTGAGTGAAGAGTGGCTCTCTCATTAGTGGCCTGCACTGTGCGAAGGATACCACAGGAAATTTTCAATGCTGATGAAACCGGATTGTTTTACGTCAGAAACTATACGGTCCCTTCAATGACGCTATATCCAGTTTTGACTATATATCCAAACCCAATCCTCGGTTATTTTCCGTATTGAGTTGCGGAACTGGCAAGAAAACACCCTGTCCTCAATCTGCGGGAAAATGATTGCTGTCGTTCCTGAATAACAATTTCCAAGCAAACCAAATAAGAGTAAGACTGCTATTTTAATCGGAAAACATTATTTTTTCAAATTTTAGTGTAGAAGTGAGCTGAGGAGAGCCAAGGTTGTATCAGTGATACAGAGCAACAGGTAAGATTCCACTACTAACAGGATATGTATGCTAAGCGAGAAATTGATAAACTGGAGCTTTCAGAAATTGCAAGAGGGCAACGTTGTCACTTTCTTCAAGGAAGCAGGATAGTTGAAGGTATAGCTCTTTACTGTAAGGAGAGGAGATGTAAGGAGACGCAGCGGCAGGACCAAATTCCTATACTGCATCGTTGACACCTGTCAAGAGCACCAGATTATAAAGGTGGTTTCAAACTGAATTTATCCGAGAAATGGGAATATGAATATCTGTAATGGAATGCCCTGTAAAATCTACTGTCCATTTATAATGATCTCAACGAGAGTTCATTTCTCACAGTTGTTATCTGGGAATATAAACTCATGGCCTACTTGCCCCAAAGATTTTCCAACAGCTTATCGATTTCGAGTTGTTCATTTCGTAGCCAAGTATCGAATGAAGGGCCAAACTCTCACGTCAGTTTCTCATCACATGTCAAAGGTCCCCTTCATAATGGAAAATTCCTTTATCTTCTCTGCTGAAAATTAAAGCGCCTGAAAAACTGTGAGAGCTTTGAAGTTCCTCGTTCCGTCAAGTTTTCCACTTTCGGAATACCTAAGTTTTATCTACATTGTTCGAACAATTTCCTACGCATAACGAAGTGTAGAAGATATCCTTATTCTGAAAGCATACAGAAAAGAACTAGACCCTTGAGTTTAAAATCTACGAGAGTCCTTTTTTTCTAGTTCTAGTATATGAATCAAAGAGAATTGAATTTTAACTGAAATTGACTATGCCAAAAAATTAACACACAAAATTTAATATTTAAATTTATTCAGACGAAGTTAAGATATTTTGAAGAATTTTTTTCAGTAATCCACCAGCTTCAAGGAAAGCTTGAGAACAATTGAAATGAAAATGGTAGACTTAATAATAATAATAATACAAGACTCCACAACTCCGATTCGAGCTGAACCAAAAAGCGTCAGGAAACCACCATGGCTAAGACGACTGGAGGAGGATATTGATAAAATTAGAGCTGAAATCGGCCCCTCACAAAATTCCCGAGAAACAACAAAATCATCAAGACGCTTTAAATCACATAAACGCAAAATTTATAGGAAATTGCAAGGAACACAAAACACCCTGATCACAGGGACAGACAGGGACAGACTTTCAAGATACGTCAAGTGTACTGAAAGGAAACATCAAAACCAAAAGTTCCTCCAAAGCACGGCCAATTTTCATAAGGGAAATAACAAAACTGCAACCAACAATAACAGAGAAGTACCTGACGTACAGGGCTTGACCGAATATTGTACATCGCTATGGTTGAACCCCAAAGAACACAATAAAGATGCGGAATGGATCACGAATAAAAAACGTCTTGATATCAAACATATGATTTTCGAAGGAATAACGGAGGAAGAAATTGCAACAGTGGTTAGAGCGACCAACAATTGGAAGGCCACAGGTGTAGATAATATCCACAACTTCTGGTACAAGAAAATTGATTAGCTCTATGGAGCCCTAGCGAAACAGCTCACGTATATTCTTCAACATCCCAGGAAAACACCTCTTTCCTAACACAAGGCATAACATATATGCAGTCTAAGAGCGATAGAACTCAGGATCAGTCTCAGTATAGGCCAATCACTTGTCTGCCAACGATCTATAAAATACATACCTCGTGCATATCCAATCAAATATACCAACACCTTGACGACAACAATTATTAGCTGAGGAGCAGAAGGGATGCAGAAAGAAACACCATGGGTGCAAGGAACTACTCATCATCGATTCTGTGGTAATTAAACAGGCACACAGAGGGCATTGGAATGTTCATTCAGCTTTTCTCGATTATCTGAAGGCATTGTCTTCAATGCCCAACAGAACAGGATATGGATTTAGGATAAAAGCAGATAGGAACTATTACATAATCTCCCAGCTACTGTATATGGATGACATCAAATCATATGCTTCGAACAAGAAGCAATTGGATGATTTGTGAAAACTGTCAGTTCTTGACAGATGTTCATATGAAATTCGGAATTGGAAAATGTGAGACTCTAAACATTCAAAGAGGTAAAGTCATAAATGGTGAAACAGAACTTCCAAATGGTGATATTATACAGTGTATGAGGGATGACGTAACGTAAAAATATCTAGGATACCAACAAGCCAGATTGCTGGACCAAAAACAGTCAATAGAAAAGATTTGTTCAGAGTACAGTCATCTGTGCTGAAGTCAATGCTGAACTCGGTGAATCTAGTCGAAGCAATTAACACCCACGCTATTCCAGTGTTTTTTTACTCATTTGGAATAATCAGATGGACTAAGACAGAACTGGATGATATTCAAAGGCAGACCCGAACGATGCTGACAAAGTACAACAATCATCATCCAAAATCGTCTATGATAAGAACAATCTTGAAACGGAAAGAAGGAGGATGCGGATTAATGGATGTTGCCAATTTACATACCAAACAGATTAAAAATCTCAGAGAATTCTTAGAGAAGCTCACACTTCTGACCTCAATAGAGTGGTATCGTTGGCTGATAAGGGATATATACCTCTCAATCTTGCTACCAGGGATGACCTGCTGAACCTACCGTTCCTATCTGATACTGAAAAACAAGAGCAATGGTGAAGAAAGGAATTGCATAGATGATATCACCATGAGATTAATCAACCACACATCGACAAAGGAGCCTCCAACAAATGGTTGATGAAAGGAGAATTATTCGCTGAAACAGAAGGACTTATTATGGCCATTCGAGACCAAGTGTTTGCTACAAACAACTACAAAAAATTCATGATTAAGGACGGATATTACAAACAGATAAGTGCAGAAAATGTCATATAAGATCGGAGACTATACAGCATATTACGTCCGGCTGCGAACAACTGGCAAATACGGACTATCTTCACAGACATAATGAAGTGTGCAATATTATCCTTCAGAAACTTGCACACAAGTACGTACTTCTGAATACCTTCCAGCCATATTACAAGTATTAATCGGCGCCCGTATTGAAAAATGACTCTATCAGATTATACTACGACCTGTTATCACTGACAGAATGGTGACGAATAATAGGCCTGACATAGTGGTGTATATTAAGAGAACCAGAACAGCAATGCTAGTGGATATCACCATACTGACTAATAACAACGTGTTGAACAAGTTCCAGGAGAAAAAGTCCAAATACACAGATCTTGCTGTTGAGATCAAGCAGATATGGCACCTCGAAAAAATAGATATCGTTCCTGACATCATTTCTTCGACTGGGTTAATACCCAAACGTTTGATGATAGCCTGAAAAAATTAGAATTGCATAAGAATACTTATATAAAAATGCAAAAAGCTGTAACTCTCAATACATGTAGGATAGTTAGAAAATTTATGTCACGTATATTGTAATCGAGCCCTTTGATTGCTGAATCTGTAAAGGTAAATTATATCCAGCTGAAAGCTGAGTTAGTGCATAAGTCCACGATGAATATATAATAATAATGGTGGTATAAACATAAATTAGAAATGAAAAAATTCACTGGCATTAATATTTAATAGCTATTCATGTTATATTGAATCCCCTGATATATTACCCAACACAATCTTATGGTAAGGAAGGCTGCTTCGAATTATAGATACTGGCTCAGGTTCAATAAGAATTTTAACATAATTTACACAACATGATTCAAAAAATACGTTCAATTTCAAAATCTCAACTTCCTCTAATTGAGTTGTTAAAGGATAGAATTAGAAAGGTCAAATGTATATCCAACAACGAATCGTTTATTCACACTTTAGGCATAGAAATTCAATTATCGAGAGTTCTTATATTTATTCAAATCAACTATTACTATATAAATGTTTGAGCATAGAAAAAATCGTCAGGAAATTATGCTGCCTGTTTTCAGCATCCAAAGTGAAATAAGTAAAACAAATAACCAATAAGGATAAAATAAGTCCACGTTATTCATCGACTCGTTTTATTCGCATCACGAAATGCGAAAAACTAAGGTAGAAAATGTTCAAACTTATTGCATCGACAATACCATTTTAGAAAAACTTTAAGAATAAATCTAGTGTTTTCAAGAGGACACGACTGAGTTTCTACACAAGTCACTCAAAAGAAAACAGATCAAATAATGCAGGACCTGAAGCGAGAAAACGTCAATTCGTTAGATGACATGGGTTTGTTTTAGAAACAGAATTTCATGAAGAGTGTGTATTCATTTCACATTCTACTTGTGATTTCGTAGATTGCAGGTCAAGTAACTTCATTATTTCTGGAGGCATGCCAAGTAAGAAACTCATGCTATCGCTATTCATTTTCATTAAAACTTTCTCTCCCAATGCAGGAAAATGTTGAACACAATTCGTGAATAATGTTTCTGTATGAACGGGACTAGTTGGAATAAAATACCAACGTCATTGTTATTTTGTTTCGTAATTTATCGAATACGTTAGAGTGAGAAGAGGAGCTGAAATAGGGAGCGACCATTTTTACTAGTAGCTTTTATCGAAAAGGAACTGAAAGTTGACGGTAAAGAGTTATCAGTAAAAAAGAGATCGAATATGAATCGATAGAGGCTTACAAACTCGCCTATCCAGAATACGCCAAAATTTTTGAGAAAACCGTATCAAGGAAACTAGAAAATATCTCTCTCTTCTAGATTCTGCTAAAGAAGTATGTGGAAGCAGCAGAAAGAGAAATAATGCAAAACAAACGGCACGGCACGGTGGACAGAAGCAATTAGAAAGGAAGAGAGAATTAAGAAGTGAGCATGGGCAAGTTATCTCAACTGTAAAACTATAGAGAAATATGAGTTATACAAACAAGCAAGAAAACAAATGAAAGATCTAGTCTAGGCATTAATATTTAATTGCTCTTCATATTATTTTGAATCCCCTGATATATTACCCAACACAATCTTATGGTAAGGAAGGCTGCTTCGAGTTATAGATGCTGGCTCATGTTCAATAAGAATTTCAACATAATTCACTACTTGTGATTCAAAGAGATACATTCAATTTCAAAATCTCAACTTCTCTCTAATTGAGCTGTTATAGGATAGAATTAGAGAGATCAAATGTATATCCAACAACGAATCGTTTAATCACACTTTAGGCATAGAAATTCAATTATCGAGAGTTCTTATATTTATTCAAATCAACTATTACTATATAAATCTTTGAGCATAGGAAAAATCGTCAGAGAATTATTCTGCCTGTTTTCAGCAGCCAAAGTGAAATAAGTAAAACAAATAACCGATAAGGATAGAATAAGTCCACGTTATTGATCGACTCGTTTTATTCGCATCACGAAATGCGAAAAACTAAGGTAGAAAATGTTCAATCTTATTGCATCGACAATACCAGTTTAGAAAATCTTTGAAAATAAATCTAGTGTTTTCAAGAGGATACGACTGAGTTTCTACACAAGTCACTCAAAAGAAAACAGATCAAATAATGCAGGACCTGAAGCGAGAAAACGTCAATTCGTTGGATGGCATGGGTTTGTTTTAGAAAAAGAATTTCATGAAGAGTGTGTATTCATTTCACATTCTACTTGTGATTTCGTAGATTGCAGGTCAAGTAACTTCATTATTTCTGGAGGCATGCCAAGTAAGAAACTCATGCTATCGCTATTCATTTTCATTAAAACTTTCTCTCCCAATGCAGGAAAATGTTGAACACAATTCGTGAATAATGTTTCTGTATGAACGGGACTTGTTGGAATAAAATACCAACGTCATTGTAGAAAATTTGTTTCGTAATTTATCGAATACGTTAGAGTGAGAAGAGGAGCTGAAATAGGGATCGACCATTTTTACTAGTAGCTTATATCGAAAAGGAACTGAAAGTCGACGGTAAAGAGATATCAGTGAAAAAAGAGATCGAATATGAATTGATAAAGGCTTGCAAACTCGTCTATCCAGAAAACGCCAAAATTTTCGAGAAAACCATATCAAGTAAACTAGAAAATATCTCTCTCTTCTAGATTCTGCTAAAGAAGTATGTGGAAGCAGCAGAAAGAGAAATAACGCAAAACAAACGGCACGGTGGACAGATGCAATTAGAAAGGAAGTGAGAATTAAGAGGAGAGCATAGGCAAATTATCTCAACTGTAAAATTATAGAGAAATATGAGTTATACAAACAAGCAAGAAAACAAGTGAAAGATCTAGTCTTGGAAGAAAATGGGTCGAATTCGGGGACAAAATAGCCGAGAGCAGAGCAAACCAATAGTTTCTCTATAAAATAGTTAAATCATATGGGAAGAAAAAGAACTCTGACATTTATAACATCAAGGACAAAAATGTAGAAATACTCATAGATGACAGGAAAGTATTGGAAAGATGGAAGCAATATTTTATGAAGCTACTTGGGAGCGGAGTAAACGGATTAGAGGTTAGTGAAGTTTGCATAGAAAAAGATAGAGACCAAAAAAGATTACACAACAGGAATTACAGGAAGCTATAAATTGCTCTAAAAATGGAAAAGCCCCAGGCATATTACGACGGAAATGATCAAGAATATGGAACAATATGGGGAAGACGTACTTTTGCAAATATATAATAGTGTATGGCAAGAAGAACAAATCCCGGAATACTAGCAGATCTCAATGATAATCCCAATTTACAAATCAGGTGACAGACATGAATGAAGCAACTACAGAGGAATCACGTTATTATGCGCGGCTATGAAAATATATGAACAAATGATAGATATGATGCTGAGGCCAATTATTGGGAGGGACACAAAGTAGATTTCGGTAAGGTAGAAGTCCTCAAGGTTATATATTCAGCATAAAGATATTGATGGAAAAATCTAACAAGATGAAGAAGAAGATATACCTAGCGTTCATGGACTAGGAAAAAGCTTTTGATAGGGTGCCTAGACGAAGATTATGGTAAATACTACGTAAAAGAGGAATCAAAGCAAAAATTATAAGACTGATAATAAATACATATGAAAGTAATAGAAGTTGCATTATAAGCGGAAACAAGAGATCGGAGTAGTTCAAGAAAACGGAGGGACTTAGACAGGGGGTGGGCTTAGTCCTCTGTTGTTTATAATCTTTATGGATGAAATGATAAGAATTGCTCATTCCGCATATTGGATATAGAAACTTACAGCAAGTAGAAGTATCAGAAGGGGCATACGCGGATGATATTATAATAATGGCTAGCAATGAAAAAGATCTTCAGAAAAACTTGAATATATGAAACATATATGAAGAGTGGAATAAAAATGAACAAAAAAAAACTGAGATAATGGTGATTGAAACAGAAAAGGAAGACATAAAGACACAAATAGAGGGACAAAAATAGAACAAGTGGAAAAATATAAGTACTTAGGAGTTGAACTCGAAGAATCAGGAAAGCAAGATGCTGAAATCAATGATCGAAAAGACTTTGAAGGCATATTATGCTATCAGTAACAATTTCATTAATGAGAAAGGAGTGTCAAGAACCACGAAAATGAAAGTATTCACATCTATCTATAGGCTAATATTGCCATTTAGATGTGAGTCATGGGTTCTAGATAAAAACCAAAAGAGTGAAATTTAAGCTGTCTTGGCTGAAATATCTTAGGAGGGTAAGGGGAGTCACAAAGAGAGATAAGCTAAAAAACATTGACATATGAAAAGAATTACTAATTGAATCACGGCAAGTCAAACGTGTATGGGAGACAAAGACTTACGGAAAGCTAAAAAGAGGTAAAACACGATAAACATGGGATGAAGTAATAGCGGAAATATTGGGACAACAGGGCAAAAATGGGACAGAGGCCAAAACAATCCCAAGACAGAAGATTGAATGGAGAAATTTCATATATGAACAATATCGAATTTTCATGAAATTTTAATATATTGTAGACCTTACACCATTTCAGTTTGCTCAAAATGATTCAATACGTAAATTTACTCGCTTCTTGAAGAAACCCGAATTGTAAGTTAACGGAAGAAATGTTCCGAAGCACACTAGTCCTTCATATAAAAGAAGTTTTGAAGAGTGGTACGTGGCATTGCTGCAGGAACCGTCTGCTGATGAGAGCTTTCCACAAACTAGGTTTTCCATTGGAACTATAATGTTTTCGAAACCAAGCCTTTCAGTTCTTCAGAGCATTTTCCATCAATAAAAAAGAAAAAGATCAGCAATCTGATTGCCTTTGAGCGTTAGGCTCGAGATCACACGTTATCTCCGTTTGATGATGAAACTTACTGCTCACACTGCTACTGGTATAAAGAAAACTTTTACAATTTTGAATTAATCAGTTCTTCCTATCAATTCCAGTTGCAATTGGTCACTTTTTATTCTAAAAAATAAAAATGTAAGTAGACGTTTAAAGAATTGAATCACCTATTCAAAAGAAATCACACGACTCCTTTTTCCTATTGAAAAATTTGTGGTGAAAGCAACTATTGGCAGGGGATTGACAGAAGCGGAACGACACATGTATCGAAAAATGTCCTTCATCAATCAAAAATCGACCTCTTCCAGAAAATTCACAGAAAAATCAATTCAGACAAGTTAATCAGGGTGGTACGTTTTCATTGGAACGCACTAAATGTCTCAATATCCTATTTACCAGGATATATCAGAAGCTTAATATTCAATGAGGCTTCCAGACATCCTTAAGAAGCTCCAATCAATTACAGATTCACGTCAAGAAGTTTGTTATAAGCTGAGATTATCTTAGACGCAGCATATCAGTTGTTACAAGTTCTAAGCGGCATGCCAAACTCAATGGACGGAAACATAAATGTTTATTGAATCTGTTCAGCCTTAATTTACACGTCATCAGCAATTTAATAGTTGGATTAATTCTACAATATTCCTTGAAAACTATTTGCTTCAATATACGACTTGCGGTTATTGGTTTGAGACTTGATGCATCAGAAAGTTTTTCTTGAAAATACGTCCGCATTATTCTTCAATAATGATTTGATTTCTGAATCGATTAAACACTATTATTAAAAATTTTACTAATGATATTCTAATTATGTTTTTGTAAGAGACTAATGCAGGAGCAGCGTCAAGCTTTTCATATGGATATTCTCCGTCTCAGTTGTTCGAAGATTCAATATGAATGATCATTTAATCACTTTATTAACACTAGCAACACTAGAAGCCTTATTGAAGTTACTCGTGGGAAAAAGGTTAATATTTTCCACCAAGTACCAAATAGGTTACTCATAAGAGGTATTATTAAAAAGGTTCGCCATGGATATCCACACCTGGGCCTAAAGCTCTTTTTACTCCCCCTTCTTGTAGCTATAACTCATGTCCTGTCCTTACGAAGAAGTCTCTTACTATGTGGGGAGATATCTTCAGCAGATCATCCTAATCAATTACCTCAAGGTGGATCCGTGATGATCAAATGAACTCAGACCATAACCTACTGCTACCATTGTGCTGCCGCTAAACCAAGAACCTAAACCACCCAGACGCATTCAACACTGAAACCGTGCTAATTGGGATGAACTGCGAGAATATTTTTCGTGATTCCCATTCAGTAATGTTTGCCTTTCAGATCCTGACATAAATGTGTGCTGAATCTGTTACAGAAATCATTCATGCAGGATTGGATCTCAACATCCGTTATTCCATGAAAAGAACAACAGCACAAAAGCCATGGTTCAACGAAGGCTGCGAAAGAACCTCTGTAGCCAAGAGCAGAACCTACAAGTCATGGAAGATAAATCCAACAGAGTAAACAAAAACAACCTTCGTACGAATACGGAAAGTACGCAACCTGACAACTGCAATAACAAAGGCCAATTTCAACGAAGGGGTACCTAATAAGCTCCTTGACCAGGCAAGCGGGACTAGACAGTTCTGGTCTATGGCGAAGACTGTCAGTGTTCTGCAAATCTGTGTTTCCGCCTCTGGTTAAGAATACGGAAGTATAGCATCATCTCCGAAAGAGAAAGCGGATCTCTTCGATCTCTTGTTCTCAAATAATTCTGTGCTAGATTTAGTTAACGCAATACCACCGACTATTCCACCGTCAGTATGGTTTTCGCAGGCAAAGATCGACAGGAGATCTGCTCGCCTACGTCACTCATGTTTGTACATCAACGATAGAAAGCATGGGGAATCTTGAGCAATAGCCCTCGACATCTCTAAAGCTTTCGAAAGGGTTTAGCATGCAGCCTTGTTGAATAAACTTGCTGCATATGGGCTTCCCGAAAAATTGCGGGGCTGGATAAGTAGCTCTCTTTCGAATAGATCAATACAAGTTGTGGTCGACAGTATAACATCTGATTGTTTCCAGTTGCAAGCAGGAGTACCTCAGGGATCCATTCTTTCGCCAACTTTGTTTCTGTTGCAAATAAACGATCTTCTGTCATCTACAGAGAACAAGATTTTCGGTTTTGCAGACGATTGTACCCTGGTTTCGTCTTTCACTAGTCTGCGGCCGATTACAAATGCGGAATCTCAACGTCAGAGATATCAACAAATTAACAACTTAAACTCGGACTTACAAAGGATATCTGAGTGGGGTCAGTTGAATCTGGTGAGCTTCAACGCGAGCAAGACGCTGGATAACCTCCAACGGCTACCAAATTGCATCCAAAGATTCGATGCACCTTCTCGGAATAACGGTCAACTCCAAGTTTTGCTGGCATGAACATATATCAGCAATAGCTAAGTCCACATCAGCTAAACTTAGTTTTCTCTTCAGAGCCAAGCAATACTTCACGTCATCTCAGCTGTTGCTTCTTCATAAGGCGCATATTCGACCTACTCTGGAATATTGTTCCCATTTATGGGTATCTGCGCCCAAAAATTCGTTGGGGATGTTGGATAGTGTGCAAAAACGTCTTTACCCAGATCAACCCGTCTACCGTAGTCAGATTTCGTGATTCACTATTACCGAAAATTGAAATTTTAAATAAATATTGTTCGCAAAAATTGATCAGAAAATGCTATTTTTAATATGTTGTGGTTTCTTGAAAGATCTCAATTTATTAATCTCATTTTAGTTCTCATGAAAGAAACATGCTCTTCGAGTTTTGTTGACATATGTCTGGCCATATCTGAAAAAAGCTTGTGTTAATAGTTAGTTATCTAAACTACCAAAAAAAAGAGAATCTGAATTGTTGACATACATACATACTGAAATACTATCACAGTATTGAACATAATGAAGTAAACGTCAAATGCTATTGCCCAAAACTCGACAGATAAAGTAGATAATAATCTACGAACAAAAATATAGCAATTTCTCTGACACTTTGATTAGTAATGGTAAACCTTTCAGATACTAATCGTTCTGACCTGTCCTAGCTTTCTTTTGAAAAATATAATCGATTGAATGCATTTTCCAGTCTTTTCGTATTATGGTGTAGACTTGATGATGTTCTCCGATCCGAATGACAAAGAACCATAAATTTCATTCGACAATTCTAACCAATTTCAAAACATAATTTATACAAATTTCCTGCTCGGAACATGCATCATTATTACGACGAATAAATTTTTTCCATAACTTTTCATTACTCATGGTATTCCACCAAGCTAGTTCATGAAAAAGCTGCATCAGACATAATCTGTATGAAATATTGTCGGCAGATCCTAATTTGAGCATTGCGTGTTCCTAGGTTCGCCCAACGTTAAATAAAACACTTGAGTGAATTAATCAACAGGGACATTTACATTTCTCCGTCAAAATAATACATTTGAGATATTTCTCTTCAACGTGCCTATTCCATGAAATTGAATTAATGCTTCTACTATCGTTAGAGAACGTTTATTTTGTTTGAGTGACTGTCGAGGATCAGTTCGTGAAGGAAAAATACAAAACAGTTTTTTTCCATTAATTGAAAGCTAATCAGAGAATGAAGACTAGTTTGAATCATTTATGATCCATGTGGTATTTGTTTTTTCTTCCAAACGATAAATACAATCAGCTCAAAATTCTACAGGAAACAGTTTAACAAGGTTTTTTTTAGGTTAGGTATCGTTTTTTTTCTTTTCTGGAAATTGGTAAATTCCACAACGCTTTCTCGTTTTCACAAGATAATAATAATTTTCTCATATTTTTAAAACGACTACTTCTATCAATTTTAGATTTGCAGTTTTTGTCGGCCTAAAGAATTATCAGTTCGAAATTCTTTATTGAAATTATAATGGGAGATGAATGATTATAATTTTAGACTAGGGTTACTAGGGTTGTGTTTTGTGTTACAACTTTTTATACTTGGAAATACTTCCTGGATTGCTTTTTGGAATTTTTTGCGTGAAATCATGTTCTCATAGTTGGACTGTAACCGTTATTGACTGCTATTTGTTTAATTATATTTAGCTCTTTCATGAAATTATTTTGTGACATTGGGATATTAATGAGTCTATGTACCATACTATTGTAAGCTGCTTATTTATGTGGATAAGGATGAGTAGATGAGCTGTGAATAGTAATATCTGTATGCGACGGCTTATGAGAAATAGAAAAAAAATTTTTCACTATGCACCGCCTATATACACATCCTTATCCACATAAATTAGCAGCTTACAATAGTATGGTACATAGACTCATTAATATCCCAATGTCACAAAATAATTTCATAAAAGAGCTGAATATAATTAAACAAATAGCAGTCAATAACGGTTACAGTCCAACTATGATTGAGAACATGATTTCACGCAAAAATTCCAAAAGCAATCCAGGAAATATTTCCAAGTATAAAAGTTCTAACACAAAATACAACAACTTAACTTATATTGGTAATCCTAGTCTAAAATTAAAATCATTCCTCTCGCATTATAATTTCAATATAGCATTCCGAACTGATAATTTTAGGCCGACATATCAAAACTGCAAATCTGAAATTGATTAAGGTAATAAATCAGGTGTTTATAAACTGTCTTGCGGGGATTGTAATAAAATTTATATTGGTAGAACTTTCAGAAATTTCGAAGTTAGATTATTCGTGCACAAACGTAGTTCTAATTATCATAAAGCAGATTCCCATTATTATAATCACTTACTCGAATAAAACCATAACTTTAATAATAATTTCAAAATTTTACACAATGAAAATAACAGACAAAAACTCAATCTATTGGAAGTTTGAGAGATCAACAAAGAAAAGAAATCAGGTAGGTTACTTAATAGTCAATTAGATCTAAATCCTTCTCCTTTACTCAATCTTTTCAATTCATGAAATAAGCAACAAGTGAAAAACTAAATACTTTAGTTGTATTCCATTGAAAATATGTATATCGATTTTCATCAAGTAACGACCTTCTCAATCAAATCACAACTTGGTCCTGGGCTTAGATGGGTACCACCAAGATTTTAATTTCCTTTTCGTTTTTGAAAGTGGGGTGAAACCTGAAATATGTGTCAAATTTATTTTTATTCAATATATTTTGTGATACAAGATAGTGTTTTTTCTTCTATGCTGCAATTATTCAATTATTTATTTTTTTCTTTGAGGTATGTGGTGACTTCTTGGTGAATTTCATTCATCTCAGTGAGTAGAATTTGAAGCTCTAAATCTGATCGGATGTATCCATATTCTCAATTTGAATTGGCTGACAATAATCATCAGAACAATTGAAATTAGAATTTTGTCGATTCGTACAAGTTTATTTTTGTATAAATAAAAAGAAAAATTGAATTAGAGCATTACCTTTCATTCTTTACGTAAAATTCACGAACTGCAAAACCGATTATTGATTTATATCTAAAAACTAGGTCGAAGAACTTGATTGAGAGATTTAACAGAATGCACACACAAGAAAAACTTCTCCATCCGTGTTATCAGATTCCATTTTTGTCAAGGTTCAAGCAGAAGTTTCGGATTGGATGGATATATCTTATATATATGTGGTAACTTATTTATGGTGATCCAAGCGAAATCAGAAAAGGAGTGATTTATTCCAAATGTACTTGAACTGTCACTTTGGAATTGAGATTTTCCGATCCCTTAGATTTTGACACGAAATCGATTATGAAGTGAGATCGACTCAGGGAGATACAGTCGGTTTTCATTCCTCGAAGTAAGAATTTCTAGGAAGGAATCTGGAATTCTCATTCTTTCTGTTCAATGAAATGCGCTTATTTCGAATATTGATGAGCAGTGCAGTTTGTGTTCGAGCGTAGAGATAAGATACACTAGCATAACAAAGCTGTGGAATTAGCCTACTCACATGGAAAAAATGTGAGGATATCTCAATAATTTGTTTAATAACTGGTGATGGAGAAAATACTGAAAATGATAACTGGAAGTGCAATACATATAAATCAGCCACAATAACAAAAACCGGATGCACTTTCTTCCAGCGATAAAATTTAATTGAAAATTCAAGTTTTATCACATTTCCTTGAATGAAGAAACGTATTCTTCCAATTTTGTTTCGAAATAAATGAATTTAAAAATTTTATTCCAATATGAAAGCTTTTAGTATATTTGAGCATCAATCGAAATGATGTCAATAAAAACAAAATATATTTTACTCATTATGTTTTAACAACCTTTTTCTTTTATTTTCAACTTTTGGAAAATGAAATACCTGTCATGCCACAGCTGTGGCCGCCCAAAATGATTTAATGTGTGTATTCAATCACCTCTTGAAGAGAGCTAACTTGTAAGTTATCAAAAAGATTGAAACCAATTCCACAGCACGAAAAATCTGTGAACAGGAGAATTTTCCACTAGACTAATTTTTCTTTGGAACTGTATTCTTTCCGGGACCAAGATTTTCAGATCTCCAGATCATTTACTATGGAACTATCTGTAAAAGAGAAAAAGATTGCCAACCTGCCACCTTTAAGCGAGAGGTTTCACACCACGCGTTGTCAATGAGGCAAACAGTTCTCCTCTGGACACTTTCCAATAGATGTAAAGAATACTTGGGCTCATAGTCCCAAATATGATAACACTATTCCAGATCAGGTTGCACTTGTACTTCGTAAAAGAGTTTAACAATGGCGTTGAGAGAAAACTGAGTTCAACTAACTATTATATCAAGTAGGAGTATATTCTTTTCTGAAAATATGTCCTGCATGATTAGAGGAGGTTTTCCAGCAATTATTTTTGGGAGAATCTAACCTAACCTAACCATATTCAACTAGTCCCACTCTGACATATTTTCCAAGTCTGAATTCAGTGACATGCTTTTATGGTGTCGTTTTCGGTATGATTTCGCAGCAGTTAAAGGAGGCTGATTAGAAAATTTGGTCACTAGGGTAAGTGGACTGGAGCACATCATTAATCTGCAATATGAAAATAGTTGGCGAGTGTATGGAACCCTGGGGTACTCCTCCATTAACCTGAAGGTTGACCACCTGAGCAGTGGCATGATTAGTGTGTAGTCAAATTATGGATGTCGTCCTTGAACAGAAGAGTTTTGGGTTTTAAAGAGTCGCCTAGAGAGGTATATAATCCTTCTGGTCAGCTTTCATTGCACGTTCTAGCAGAGTGGTTCAGAATTCACTATAAACTGTAGGTCCAGCTATGCAAATGGGGGGGTAACACTTCCCAAGCACATTGGTGAAGGAGTACAGAAGAAGAGTTAACATAAAGATAGGCATTTCTTCCCTTTCTTTGGAATTGGTTGTATTCTCGCAAACTTTCAAACAGTCCAGAAACTTCTAGCTCTCAAGCAAATTCTGAAACAGACTATTATAAGCAGGTGCTAACCTTGGAACGCATTTCTTCAGAACTGTTGGATATTGTATTAAGACCTAGTATTTTCTTGAAGTCTTGAACTTCAGACACTTCAGACATATCAGGTCATGTGGGATGATTGGTGGCACTACGTTCAATATATCTAAAACAGAATATTGCGAAAACATTTTTACAAAAACATCTGTGTTTTCTTTAGGCGATAGAATCAAAGGTTGGAAGGATGACTTGCAAAAGATGTTGCTAATTGCACTAATTGCCTTTGCCATAGACCAGAACTGACGAGTTCCACTGGTCTGCTCTAAGAGTCTGTTCTTAACTTCTTCAGGAAGTTTAAATAAATTTAATTCATGGATCTAAATTCTACGATGTCTAATTCTCATTCATCATCGGACAGTATGAAAATCAAGTAAGCAATGATATGAAATATACATAAAAAGGTTGTTATTTGAATACATCAAGAATTCAGGATTTTACATGTATCAGTCTAGCCGTTCGTTTCATGAATATTTGTTATTGAAAAGTGATTGAAAAATTTCAACTGATTCTAGTTAAATGAGTTTTGTACCCCTGTCCTGATTCATTTGAATGCTCCCTAGAATTTTTTATATTGAGAGTGATGACAGTTAATTTTGAGGTACGAATTCAATTTGAGATTTCAATTTGGAAAAGTTATTTCGCTTATATGTTGAATTGTGTCAGGGTTTATATTGAGGTTGCATTGCGCATACATGCGTATTCGATTATCGTGTACTACCTGCGATATGAAATATGTTCAACAATAAAGCCAGTGATAATCAAGATGATAAACATATACGTATGTTATTGATTGCTCCCATCCTAATACTTCACGTCACTAACGTTACACATAACAATATAATATGGCGTAGTTATCAACGGACTGAAGAAAAAGTAAAATTTTGCAAATCTGAGAGGTAAAATCATTATTCATCAATTATTAACATTATGACATTCGTCATAATTTAAATACGAATGTCAAAATAATTTTGCAATTTTTTTCTATAATTTGATCAAGATTCACGTAGAAATAATATATGGACGATGTCAACCCAAATAATTGGGTCCATAATTAATCTAGAACATCTATTGTTCATAGTCGACATCACTTAGAAGACCGAACCTGACCATCGGGGCTCTCTCGGCCAAACAGAGAGGGAATCATTCTGTTGAGTTTTAAATATTGAAGGGATTTCCAAGGATAAATGCGATTATTCTTCAAAATTGGCAAGCAAGAACAAAGAGGAAGTGAGAATGCTTCAGGAAAGAAATAGAATGAAACGAATCTTACATAAAAGGAGGAGGAATGCTATCAAGGTTGAGGATTTATTGAATCCTTTTGAGAAAGAAGAGCTCAAATCTGCAAAAAATCTCCCGGATTCGATGGCATTTTCCCTGAATTTTTTGAACATCTAGGAAACAACGCTAAAAAGTGGTTACTATCCTGTTACAATGACATACTCAGCTTAGGTAGTATTCCCGTTGAATTTACAAAGGCTAAAGTTATTGCCATTCTCAAACCTGGGAAAAATCCAGAACTTCCTAGTAGTTATCGACCTATCAGCTTACTTTCTGTTTCTTTCAAAATTTTAGAAAGACTTCATTATCAGAGGTTAGAACCAATCATTGACAGAGCTCTGTCCACTTCTTAGGGAGGTTTTCGAAAAAACTGAAACTGATCTGATCAGGTTTCAGGTTTATTCACTTTCATTTCATTTTCAGGGTAAACTTAAAATAGGCGCTGTATTTGTAGATCTCTTGGGCATATGACGAAGTTTGGAAGGATGGTTTAGTTTATAAACTCTTCGAAGTAGTTCAATGTGGAAAAATTGTAAAGTTGATTGAAAATTTGTTATCTGATAGAAGACTTCGAGTTTTTATCGGTGAGAAGAGCAGTAGATTTTGCACTCTCAATGATGGACTACCTCAAGGGTCTGTTCTTGCACCTCTCCTCTTCAATTTATATATGTTTGACATCCCTGAAACTTCCTCTACAAAGTTTATTTATGCTGATGATATTGCTTTGGTTTTTCGAAACTATGACTTCAAAACAATTGAGCAAACACTGACTTTTGATTCAGAAATTCTGAATATTTTCTACAAAAAATGGCGTTCATGTCCAAATCCTTCGAAAACTGAGATTTATTGTTTTCATCTGAATAATCATGAGAAGGATAGGCAACCAAGAATATTCTTCAATCAATCACTATTAATTCATAATTTCACTCCAACATATTTTGGTGTACACCTTGATCGTTCTTTAGCTTTCAAATTTCATATTGATAATTTCTGTCAGAAGTTGAAAAGTAGAAACAATATACTACATGAACTAGCTGGATTTAATTGGGACGTCGGAGTCTCTACTTTGCGAACTACTACTAACAATTACGTTGATGATATTATATTCGGGGAAAAAGGTCTGCAGGAACGCAATGAAAGATTGACGAAAGTTTTGAATATATGTAAGAAAGAAAATCTCAAACTCAACAAGAGTAAATGTAAAATCACTATTGAAAAAATCAAATACATGAGTAACAAAATTTCAAAAAATTCATTTAAGCATGATGAGGATAAAATAAAGGTTATTCAACAATTCAGAGTTCCTAATAACAAAAAAGAAATAGACATTTTTCTGGAAATGATAAGTTACCTGTCTAAATTCATCTTCAACCTCTCGAAGGTCACAGAACCTTTGGGAAACCTACCCTAGAAAGAATATACATCTGAATGGGATAGTTCTTTCTAATTCTTGAAAAATAGTCTCTGCTCTAATCCAGTTCTGAAAATATTTAATAGTGAAGAATCAATAGTAAATTCATGGGTTTAAGTACATGTCTAAAACAAAATGATCAACCTGTCGCATAGGCCTCGCGTGTCTTAACTTCCTATCGGAGCGCTTATGCCCAGATCAAAAAAGAGATGCTTGCGATCGTGTTCTCATGTCATAAATTCCACCAATTTATATATGGAAAACTCGTGACAATCGAGAACGATCATAAGACTCTCATTTCTATTTTAAAGAAACCATTGGCCGATGCACCACTAAGGCTTCAAAGCATGTTATTAAAAATTCAACCCTACACTATAAACATAATTCACAAAGCTGGATCTTTATTGAAAATAGCGGATGCTCTGTCAAGAGCATATATTACAGATGAAAATAATACCTTACCGGATCTTGATAAAGCGATACCTATTTCCGATTTCAAATTGGAACTTTCCGTAAAGGAATCTCACAGAATGAAACCTTACAAAAACTAGTTGAATGCATAAAAGGTTTTGCGCAAGACAAACACATAAAAGATAATTCTCTAATGGAATATTTTCCATATAAAGATGATCTGTTCTTTTCCAATGGTCCTATTTATAAAAATGACTCTCTATTAGTTCCGCGGAACATGAGAACTGATATTTTGGGAAGAATACACATAGGGCATATTGGAAGAGAAGAAATGAAAAATAAAGCTAGTGAAATTATATTATGGCCTGGATTAAGAAATTGATAACAGTGTACGGCTTGTATATAAAAACAGAACGTGAATGTTCACTTATAACGCACGAAATCCCCAACATTCCGTGGATAAAATTGGGTGCCGATCTATTTCATTTTCAAGGAAAATACTTCTTGATAACGGTAGACCCTTTCTCAAAATTTTTCGAAATTGTGAATTTCAACAAAAATATTACGGCAAACAATGTGATGAAGCAGTTCAGAATAGGATTTTCTAGGCAAGGTATTCCAAATATTTTAATCATAGATGGAGGTCCCCAATTTAGTAGTGAAGCATTCAAGTCGTTCACGAAAGATTACGACATTGAGCACAGGAAATCGCTGAGTCGAATGGTATGATCGTCACTATCAACACACGTAACAATATTATGAATTGAACCGTTCGTTGAAGAGAATTTTTGATAATATAACTTCGTTCTACTAAAAAAACTTCCTGTGTAATTTTCTTTCACGTCACTTCAATAGGAACGATAATATATTCTTTGATGAAGTTTCATAAAATGAAGAATTCCTGAATACCAAAAAACGATAACAGAAATCGGTTTTCACGAATGAGTTTTCGCGAAAATCTTCTTCGAGATAGGGGTGGTCATTGTTCTCTATCAACAATATTTTACGTATCTGCCGTACAAAGACATCGAATTTTATCCACTCTGTACACTGCCGTATGTGCCTGGCGCATTCGCCATATTGTGTTTATATCTGGTATTTCTTGAGAAGCTATTCCTCTTACAATTATTGATTGGTTTGAATGAAACAAAAACCAAATTCCATCTTGAATTATATTCTAGCAGCCTCAAAATTTTCATTGACCTGGTCGCTTTCGGAAATACAGCAAATTGATCTTTACTTCGACCATTCAAATTGGCATTTATTACCTTGTCAACAATGAGATTATCAAGAGTTCGGCGATAGTTTTTTTTCTCAAATCTACAAAAAAGCTCCTTATAAACTGAACTGGGAACTAACCAAACATCATAATATGCAGCTTTTGTGAGCTCCAATGTCTAAAGTCATTTCTACTGAAATGATTATTGTTGTTAATAAATACACTCATCAGACCAAAGGACGATTCTGAAAAGTCAAATAATCTAAATGCATTCTATCGGTAGCAAAAAATTAGAATTCGAAGCGTCTAATCCTGTTATGTTCTTCAAGACCTTGAAAAACGCAGACTTCTGTTTCTGTTTTCGTAGAACAAATTGAACAGTCGTCGCTGGCATTTCGGTTCTCAAAAAGATTTGTCTGTTTCTTCATCAATTTTTCGTTCGAGAGTTTTCTATTTTTTTAATGCAACTCGTTTGCGTAAGAATTTTCGGGTCTACAAAATTTGCGGCTTTTTAGTTCATCACGATCTGGAATTCGTTCCCGATAGAGTCGAAATGCTCGAGCTATATTTCTGAGAATAGGCTTGTATCGCGTATGTATTTAATAAATCTTTGTATTTTATCTGATTGTTTATCCGAGAAAAAACTCGAAACGAAACAAAACTAAGAATTTATTTTATGAAGATTGCCCTGTATGTGTGTTTGCTTGTGTGTAGTATTCAACTACAGATCTTACTTCAGGATTCGTCAGAATATTCTGTTTCGTTTTCAGTCTTTTTCCATGCAAGATACGAAACAATTTCAGTTATTTGAACTGATAAAATGACCAAAACGTCTGTTATGGCAGAAATATTCTGTAACAAACAGTCGCCCACTCGAAGAATTTCATCGATGAATTCGAAATGTTTGCCGCTTGTATATTTGTTGGATCTCCCCTGTACATGATTAATTTAAACCTTTCATTTTTGCAATCGCCGGAAGAATACAACAACACAAGTGTTCAAAGCAATTGCATATCTACAGCCACCGTTAATAGACGCACGTCACATAATTGTACAAATTCGCAAATTAGAAATTATTCGCTTAGTAGAATTTAGTCAAACTCCCAAAAATCAGTTTTTTATTAGTGAAAGTTGAAAGAAGACCTTCTGATATTCAATACCTCATACCAATTTCTTTTCCTCAATTACTGTTTTCACCTTCCCACTTTTTCCCTTTATAACAAATGTATTTATTCATTAAACAATCGAACAGGAAAAAGATTAGGTTTTACATATAACAGTCCTCGAATTCAAGCAGAAAGATCCTATATTTGATCATATTATTTGAACAATCCAAGGCGCATACAAGAAATGTTAGTTTCTTTCATTGTCGGAAAAAAATGCGTTTTAAGAGACACTTCTTCAATAGAGTGTATCTAAAATTTTGGGAAGTAACACATCAATGAAAATTAAATATCATTCAAGATGCTATTCGGATTCTGTTTCACTGAAATCGATCAAAAATTGTTGGAGCCATGGCTTGGGGTGTTTTTCACGAAACACCTCAAATTCATATACCAAGTTGATTAAAAAAGTTTCGTGAATATTATTCCGATACATGCCAGCGAAGTATGTGTTTTACTCCCTTTGTTTAAAAGTGATAATCTCAGCTACTATCGTTCCGTATTCATCCTGCATGCGAACAGGTAAAGCTTTTTCTATAATCAATATATTCCCAATAAACCCAAAATCAGTAAACCGTAGATGTTCGACGTATATTTCATTTCTTGTACAGTATCTGTGAGCGAGCTTACATATAATTATTTGATAAGACGAACAAGAAGCAGCTTAAATTGAGAAATAAGTCTGCCTGAGACGAAGATTATCGAGATCACGTTTCAGTCTGTATTCGAAGCAAGATAGAACACGATTGGTTCGGGAACCTTTTGTGTTCTATCAGTTATCAAATGGATTTCGCAAATTTAGATGACGGACGGAAGGAGTGTAAGTGGAATATATTCTCGGTTTTGTTTTGAACTAGTTAGATTATTATGTGAAAGCGTCCACTGAATATTTGGCAACAGTTGCTAAACATGTTGATGGTTTTCGAATTCGTGGACAAAGAGGATTAAATTATTATTGCTGCATGAAAGCAATCAAGTTGATGAATCTACGACTCTGAATAGAGTGCTGGTTTCAATATTAAACTTCTGAAGCATCTAGAGAAATGTTGCAAAGCATCGTCGACGTTGATGCTGAGGAATATGCAGTGAAAATAGACAATATGCATTAGCAACTCCGTAGAAATACGAGGTTTGTAAAAAAAGTAATAAAACTGGCAACGTCACTTTCGACCCCGAAATGTGTGATACGTAAGGCTTTGAACAGCGTCTGATGCATATGTGATACGCCGTCAGTATGAGTTAGAACATGCTACAGTAATTTATTTATCCGTAGCGTAAGTTTTTGGTGAAATAATTTTAAAAATGAAAGGTATCACTTTTAAGCAACGATATGCTTTTGAATTTTGTTTCAAACTTGGATATTATGCAACAAAATATATGAAAAATTTTAGCAGGCCTTTGAAGAAAGTGTTTTGTCAAGGGTCCAGATTTTTCGTTGATTTGAGGCTTTTTTAATGGGAAAAGAGTCGATTGAATATGAACCACTTAACAAAAAGTCTTCAAGTCCAAAAACTGATGAAATGTCAATACAATCCAGGATCTTGTGAAGTGATATCGACAGTTGACAGCCAGAATGATATCTTTCGGTAAAGTTTTAGTTCCGTCAAGCTATAAAAAATTTATTTTTTCAACCGTCCATTGTCTAGAAAATATACATACTAGATTCATTTCATGACCAACTATTTTTTGAACAATCTAACTAGATTACAATTTAATTAATAAATTTGATAACATTCTCTTTCCTCCAGTAATTGAACTCGGGAAATTACTACTAACATCTAATACAATTAATTTTGCTACCGGTCTCCGAAATATTCCACTATTTGTCTTCACATCAACAATTCTGATCTTTTGATCTTCAGCAGGATTCAGTTGCACGACAAGGCCCATTTCCCATACGTTTCTGGGACCATTTGGATGCACTAACAGGACAACATCTCTTAGCTCTATTGCCTTCTGTTCACTGTACCATTTGGTACGTTTAACGAAAGTTGGTGCATATTCTTGTGTACACCGTTTGTGTACACCGTGTCCAAAATACGTCGGCCAATCTTTGAGCGGCTCTCCAATTAGATGATAAGTTGAGACCTTTCTCTATAGTTTTGCCACGCCAAAGCAGCATGTCTTGGACCAATGAAGAAGTGATTTGGTGTTAAAGCCTCCTCAGAATCTGGATCTAGAGATACATGAGTCAGTGGTCGTGAATGGATGATGTTTTCTGCTTCTAACAAAAATGTCCGCATTATATGTTTTGGTGGCTATCGTGCGGTTAAAAGCTCCTTCAGAATTTTTCTTAAACTCTGGATTAACCTCTCCTAACAGCCACCCATATGAGCAGCAAGAAGAGCGTTGAAATTGAATTTTATTTTCTCAACCATGCAGAATTTCGTTATCTCTTCTTTATTAAGTTCTTCCAAGCTCTGGAATTTTTTCCATTGTCACTGTATAATTGCTTTGGAAATCCTTGCCTGCAACTCATCATTCACAAAACATTTATGAAAGAGTTTGTGCAGAGGTCATGTGCGATTTCTAAATGTACCGCCCTTGTAGCCATACAAGTAAAAATTTCTCCATGCCTTTTTTCCCTATTTTTTTTCACAGTAACTTCGTATGGGCTAAAATAATCCATTCCGGTTGCTATAAATGGTCTGATTGTCGGTTCAATTCTACAGTATGGAAGTTGACCCATCACTGGAACTTGCGGCAGTGTTCTCCAGCTGTTACATTTCTGGCAACTATTCCATACGCTTTTCACAGCCTGTCTGATTCCCAAAATCCAATAATTTTGTCGTGATAAATTTATAACCATGATGTTGAACATTTTCGTGGTAACTGTGGATTAGCAGCTGTGTTATTCTATGTTTTGGTCCAGAATGATTGGTTTTTTCATGTTTTTATTCACATTGGCTCTGTTCAAACGACCTGATACTCTCAACAATTTATCCTGATCAGAATATACAGGGTGCTTCAACGAAAACTAAACAGAGGCTATATCTACCAAGATATTCATTTCTGATCAAAACGCAAAAACATGTCATAGTTTGTTTCAAGGGGGACATCTTTTGGGGTACAAAAATTGCCTGAAATATCAACCCCCCAAGCGGGGGTTGCAACCCTTGATTATTTTGAATATGGAAGATGAGTTAAGTGATGACTCAAAATAAAGGTGGCATCTTTGTCTACATCGCTTCGAATGAATTTCCATTTTTAATTGAAAACTGTAAGAGATACAGGGTGAGCAACTAAAAGATAGGGAAGACTATTTCCCTGAGACTATTCAAGTTTCAGTGAAGTAAAATGGAACAAATCCATGCTGATCAATGGCAGTCATCATCAAGTACCATCCTCATCTCGAGTTTCAACCCCTAAAGCAGGGGTGACCACTCTTGAAAATTTGGAAGAGGGTAGATGGGTCGGGTGATACCTCGAAAGGAAGGTATTATCTTTGTCTGCATCCCCGTGAACTAATTTCTATTTTTAATTGAAAACTGTAGAATAAACAGAGTGAGCTACGGAAAAATAAAGGAGACTATCTATCGCCCTGAGCTATTCAAGTATTAGTGCAAAAAAATGGAACAGATTCATTCCAGATCAAAGGCTGTCATCTTCTGAAACACCATTCACATCTCAAATTTCAACCCCTAGAGCAGGGGGCCACCCTGTGTTATTTTCAAAGCAGAAGATAGCTCCAGTTATAACGTTCTGCGAAAGGGTTTTGGTTGTCTCCAATAGTCTTGAGGCGATAGTCTTCTCTATTTTTCAGTGGCTCACTCTGATCTTCTACAGTTTTCAATCAAAAATGAAAATTCGTTCACAGGAATGCAGACAAAGATAATACCTTTCTTTCGAGTTATCACTCGACCCATCTACCCTCTTCTAAATTTTCAAGGGTTGTAGCCCCTGCTCCAGGGGTTGAAATTTGAGATGAGGATGGTACTTGATGATGACTGCCATTGATCAGCATGGATCTGTTCTATTTTACCTCACTTAAACTTGAATAGTCTCAGGGAAATAGTCTTCCTTTCTTTCAGTTGCTCACCCTGTATCTTTCACAGTTTTCAATTAAAAATGGAAATTTTTCAAGGCAATGGTTCAAGGCAATGTAGACAAAGATACCACCTTTCTCTGGAGTCATTCATCACTCGACCCATCTTCCATATACAAAATGTTCAAGGATTGCAACCCCCGCTTAGGGGGTGGATATTTCAGGCAAGTATTGTACCCCAAAAGATGTCTGCCGTGAAACAAAAATTGACATGTTTTTACGTTGAACCTAAATTTGTTGATGTTTTGAACGCTATATTTAAATTTGAATTTTCAAGAAGGGATTTATATTATATATGTTAAACTATTGAATTTCTTATCTTAATGTTCACCGATTGGATATATATGGTATAAAGCTAGTTTTTGTTCTTCCTTATATAATATGCTGCTAACTTAATTTGCATCATAACCATTAATTATTGCGATCTGTTTTATCACGTAAAAGCCTCGTCAATTGGAATTACATATGTTGTCCCAAGATGTAAAAGCATTTTGATACTTTCGGCAATTATATACTCCACAAAATTGTCTTTTTCTGCATATTTTGTATGGAAGGGTTTTAGGCAAGAAAAACAAATCTTCTTAGTTTTGATGAACGACCATCTCTCATCGCTAGAGAATGCTTTGAATTTTGGACAATCAGGCAAATAATGGATTTCATTGAAACAACAAATATATTTCTTCTCTTTGCTCCTATTTTCTGTGTCCGATGTTGTAACCAAAAAACATTTTTTCGGATATTTTTGAATTTCGATGACTGTGAATTTTAGGTTGACAAGTGTCATCAAATTTCAAATCAGTGATGCGAGATGCTTGGTTTGCTCTTTTACTCAACCAATTTGCAAATATAACGAGTTCTGGCTGTGTAATCACAAATGACTCGATATAATCAATCCAACACAACTTATATGAGATGGGTAATTTATTGAGAAGTTCATTTAATAAAAAAGGATTCAGTAAATGTTCATTCTGGTCCAAAGAATCAATAGTGCAAAAGAAATTTTGCACTTCATCAGAAAATTCAATAAAACTATCGAGCTTATTCTCTTTTATACTGTGCAATTTTCTCATATCATTAAGAAGCAAGATAATGTCCAAATCTTTTTGCAGTAGCTGAATTACTTTATCTACATTTTGTGGCATTATCAAAAGAAAATGTGCTACTTTTCTTGCATTACCTTTAAGACATTTATGTAGTCTAGCTTGATTTCCTTCATTTGAATAGCCACATAAATTGTTGGAATTGTTATATTGATAAATGAAGTTGGGCCAATCTAAAGGGTTTCCATCGAAACTTGGCAAGTCTAGGGGTAAAGACTGGCGAGTTAGAATTTTCCCAACTTGAGAATGATCAGTTTGTCTATTTAAAGTAAAAGTTCCTTCTTATTGAATTAGATTTTCTTACCGGTAGATTCTGTTTAACTGACTTATTTGTATGGTGATCTTGCTGCTTGTCGGCTAGTCCCCATGGAGTATCTCCTTTGACCCATTTATCCACGCCCGGACCACAAGACTCATTCTCTGACCCCGATTCCACTCGGCTTTCACTACTTTTATTCCATCATTTTCACCTTGGAATCCCACTAGTATCAGTGCTATTTTCAAGTCCATAAGTTCCTGTTGATTTTGCAACTGCTCATGTCGTTTCTGCTAACGTTCTGTCTGTAATTCTAACTGTTCCTGTTCCAGCTGCTTCTTTGCGATAGCCGTTTCTAGTTCAGCTCTTCTTTCTCTTGAAACTTGACTGCTGGTGCTTTTTGCTGTTCCCCTAGTTGAAGTGTTGTCTTCTACTATTGCAGCATCCATTTTGTTTATGCTTCGTTGGGATTCTTTATTAGAACTTCCACTTTAACATTTAACAAATTTTTATTCTTTTTGTCAGCAAGTCGTTTGCTTTGACTCTGTTCTGCACTCATAATTCAAGGTAAGAAAATTTACTTTGAATATCCAAAGAACTGCTCTTAAAGCTTCGAAGGACCTTATCTTATATTTATCTGTGGAGTAATTAGTATTTATTTAAAATCCGGCTCGAAGGACCATATGTTATATTTACCTGTAGAGTAATTAGTATTTATTTAATATCCGGCTCGAAGGACCATATTTTAATTTTACCTATAGACTAATTAGTATTTATTTAATATCCGGCTCGAAGGACCATATGTTATATTCAACTGAAGAGTAATTAGTATTTATTCAATATCTGGCTCGAAGGTCCATATGTTATATTTACGTGTAGAGTAATTAGTATTTATTTAATATAAAATGTTCACAGCAGTGAGTGAAGATGTCGAGTTTTCTGATGTTAACAGGTCATGCACGGTAGGCGGTTCATTACTATATTATAGAAATAATTAATTTTCCGAATCGAAAAATGATCAGACCGAAGATATGAATGAACGAATTCCATCAAGAGGTTAGATCAAAAAAAAGGTGGAAAACCAAAGAAAATTTAGCTTTTATTCTCAAACCTGAAAATTTTCTGATAACTATTGAGAGTAGTCCATATTTTTATCCACTTTTTATAGAAACCTTATTGCATCGTTAGACAAATATGTCGCTAGTGGTATTGATGAATTATGAGTTTGATATTGACAATTCAATTAGACGAAAGCGATTCAACTCAAGGTCTATCGTTCGAAGAATACCTATCAATAATAACCTCATTAGTTATGAGGCTAATTCATATTAGACTTTTTCATCATTCAGTAATTTCAAGAGCCTATGATATTGTCGATGAGAAATTGGATTATATTTGTTTTGTATATTTGATCATTTATCACCGAAATTGTAGGGCAATTTTGTGAAACGCTTACCAAACTTGATACATTTGTTTGATTCCTTTTATCAATATTATTCAAGAACACAATTTTTGAATTGGCTGAATATTTTAATTTATAATCAAAACCCTCAGCGGCTCTTTTATTTTTCACACAAGGAATTACTTATTTGAAACCGAAAAGAGCTAATATTATTGATCCTGCTCAATATAGACAAATTACTTGCCTTCCAATAATATATAAAATTCTAACTGCATGTATTATTCAAAAAATTTATGCACATTTGTAGAATTATAATATTCTTTCCGAACAACGAAAATGATGTAGAAATAAACACTTTGGTACTAAAGAGCACCTTGTAATTGATTCTGTTGCTTTGAATCAAGCTCAAACTAGGAAGAGAAATATTCATACAGCCTTCACATTGCGATCCAAGATCAAGTTGTTTTCACGAGGAATTATAGAAAACTCATCATCAAGCAAAACATAACTAACCAAAACATATATGTAGTTCAATAGGTCATAACTTATAAACTGTCTAACATTAAAACAAAATGGCTATTATTTTTGCCTTGAAGATGTTAAGCACAGGAAAAAAATTTAAAAAAATGGTGAAGATCATGCTCTATATGCAATATAGAAATATTTGTAACGAATGAAAAAGCTCAGATCACAATAAAAGCATGGAAATTTTGACTCGATTTTAGTTGTTGAACAAAATAACGTCGCATGATCTAAGATATAAGACTTGAATGTAATGATCGGTCATAGTCAAGGCTAAAAAGGGCTTGTCCCAACAAAACGTAGTTATCACGCGAACAAGTGTTCATTTCGGTTAATTTTATTCCTTCCATGAGGTAATCTTTTCAGTGAAAAGAAGTGGAAGTAAAGCCTTGACATGCACATGAAGTTGCGTGCTCTCTGTACTTTCGAGGTCTCAACAAAACTAAAACAAATGAAACATTTCATTAATTTCAAAATCCATCTAGCGGCCGCAGGTTATTCATCCCAGTTATTCATTTTAAATAACTACTGTTGGAAGATAACTTATGTTTGATGGTAAGAATTCTAAATAAGAATATTTCAGTTGTCTATAATGATTAATTAGTGCTTTTTATTGTAAATTGTTCATTTTCTTCCATGATTTCTAATACGCTGTATTATCGAGACGTGACGCTTATAGTCTATTGGGTGGTTCCTCAAACAACTTCACCTGAGTTTGTCCAAGAAATTTTTATTGCAGCTTAGCTGGTCCTAAGCCCAGGTAAAGGAGCAGGGTTTCTTGTGAAGCCAATCACCTCACAGCATAATAAATCTGCGCACTATAAAGCTAATCACGCTGCCTTCTTACATTCCATGTTGCAACCATATACATATTTTTCGAACGACTGTCGAAATTTTTTGCAAATTTTTCTTTAAATTAAACAAGTTCCACGAAGAAATATTATATGGGCGATGTCAACCCAGATTATTGGGTCCATAAAGATTATAAAACATCTATAGATCATAATCGGCATCACTTGGAAGACTGAACCTGGCCATCGGAGCTCTCTCGGTCAAACAGAGAGGGTTTTCGAGGAAATATCGCAGATTATGTATTTTTCTTAATGTCTCCTTAATCCTTTTCATGACGTTGCTTGCTACGTAAAATCTTTTCTTAAATTTGTTTAGACATATAAGAAGTTTGATTGTTGAAATATTTTTCTGCTGGTTTTCTATTTCCATTGTTACATTCCTGTCCCAAACCCCCTTCCTTTCACCCTTTTTTTTTGAAAATCATTGAATGCTAGAGAGATTGAAGCGGCTAAGCATAAAAATTTTTGTTTTGGTACTTTTTAAGTACACACGACACTAACACAACATAAACAGACAAGCTATTGCTAGTGCAATAGCGACAGGGAAACGATTTTTTCCTCAGGTTTTTTCACTCGTTAATTGAATCATATACAAGATAGTATAGTTCCCCTGTTACATTTCCTGAGCTCGCACTTGTGTTTTTCTGACACACACTAAAATTATAGATATAAGCATTTATTGTAAGTACAATTATTCAAATTTTTGTAAATCCTCTCTTTTCAAAAGAGTATATATGTATATATATATATATGTATATATTCATGGCTTCAAGAAATTTTGGAAATTTATAAAATTGATAAGACACTTCGTCATTTTCTTGAATTTGTAATGAAAAATTGGAGAACCAATCTTCATTTAAATATTTCAAAACAATCGTTAAAATCCGAAGTAATTCCAATCAAAAGAGGCATTTTTCAAGGTGATTCTTTAAGTGCTCTTTGGTTTTGTCTTTGCCTTAATCCATTATCTCATGAATTAAATGCTACTAGTTTCGGCTTCAAAATAAAGAGTCTATCAACTGAATTCAAATTAAGTCACTTAATTTATTTAGATGATATTAAATTATATGCCGGAACCAGATCTCATTTAAAAAGTCTACTTGAGATTACTTTCAACTATTCCAATGATATTCATATGAAATTTGGGCTTCAAAATGTAAAAATCTTTCAATTGAAAAAGGAAAGATCACCTCTGATTATATAAAGATTTCCAATATCGAAATCGAGCCAATGCATCAAGGAGATACATATAAATATCTTGGATTTTGTCAAGAGAAGACAATTAACCATAGCAGCACTAAAGAAAATATTAGAAGTTCATATTACAAAAGAATTATCATCAAGAGTTATTTAACTAGTAAAAACCTTTTCAGAGCTATCAACTCCTATGCTGTTCCTATTCTTACATCTTCTTTTGGAATTATTAAATGGTCTAAAACTGATCTAAACGAATTACAATGTCAAACGAGGAAAATGCTCTGTAAATATCATAAGCACCACCCAAAGTCAGCTGTTCAGAGAGTTACACTACCTAGACATCTTGGAGGTCGTGGATTAATTGATTTGAATAATCTTTATAGTAAACAGATTTTTCATCTACGTTCCCATTTTCATGATGAACAGAGAACGTCTAAATTACATGATATTGTTGTTGCTTCAGATTATAATCTTACACCTCTGAACTTGACAATGCAAAAGGTAGAATCTGATATATTTGATGATAATTCTAAAAGAGAAAGTTGGATGCAGAAGAATTACACGGAAAGCACCCTAAAGAATTGAAAAATGATTATATTGATGAAATTGCATCGAATAAATGGTTAGTATCTGGAGAATTGTTTGCTGAAACAGAAGGCTTGGCAATTGCGATCCAGGATCAGGTTGTTTTCACGAGGAATTATAGAAAACACATCATGAAACAAAATATAGATGATTCTTGCCGTAGATGTTTCTGTTCTGCAGAAACAGTTTTTCATATATAATCATCTTGCTCAGTCCTTGCTTCAACAGATTATTTAGAAAGACATAATGCCGTCTCTAATATTATTCACTTCAATCTAGGAATTAAACATGACCTAATTCCCAAAAGAAAAAATTTCACAAATATGAACCTGAGATTATTTGTGAAAATGACAAATATAAACTTTATTTTGATAAAACAATTCTTTGCAACAGAGCTGTAAAACGCAATAGACCAGATATCGTTCTTAATGATAAACAGAATCAAATAACATATATAATTGATATTGCTATACCCGACACACATAATATACAAAATAAATACAATGAAAAAATTTCTAAATATATGATGCTTGGCGACGAGATTAAAAAATGTGGAAAATGAAGAAAATATTTATTCTACCGATTATTATTTCCACAACAGGCGTTATTCCTAGAAATCTTCACAAAAGTATTGAGATTTTGGGTCTGAAGAAAATTTGTTTGAACAGTTACAAAAGATAACAGTCATCAAATCTTGTAATATTCTTCGTAGGTTTCTTTCCGAAAATAATAATGAGGTAGAGTCATAGGTTTTCTCTTTAGTTTATACTGCTCAGAATCTCATTTCATATTTTATTTATTTGTTCATATAAATTTATATTCAGAGCAGTATTCTATTCGATCGTTCACCACTTCACACAAAGGAAACTATTAATGAGTAACATTCAGTGTTACTTGACTAAGGTCCGTACACTGGATTTTTCCGGGTAGAAAGCCTCTGACACTACTCGTTGGTACATTGATATCATTGTCTGATGATGCTATAGTATGTATATATTCTGGTAGATTGATATATTCTCATAACATTTTACGTTATCCTAATATATAATTACTCCAGGATATGTTTTGATTATAATCATTGCCTGGCAATGGTATTAATTACCGGGTGGTGGATTTATATTTTTCATGAAATCAGTTTGCATGAACAGATGTATGGGCAACTCGTCGATGTAAAACCCCTATATATATATATATATATATATATATATATATATATATATATATATATATATATATATATATATATATATATATATATATTGCCACCAGGCAAAAACAATGAGGTCGCTATTAAAAAATTTTGCAGTTGATATTACTACCCTTAAGAAAGATATAACTCGAAGTGCGCTTTAGAAACATTATGCTCATTTCGGCCAACAAAATGAAAGATTTTATTAAACACGAAATCACGAAATCTAACCTTATGTGCAAAAACTAATCTATATGACCTACTTCTCTCCCTGGTGATTTCAACGCCAACGTCCAGAGTACAGAGGACCAAAATCATGTATGAGGACAATTATCCATTCATGAAACAAGTAACGAAAACAGTAACCTTCTGTGACAGTCTGCTCCAAGAAATAAACTATTTATAAAAACCACTGCATTTCTACACAAAATGATATTCCAGGGAACTTGGATAGTACCATGATCTATCGAAGTGACCTAAATCAACCATGTCCCCATGAAAACAATACACTTTACATCAGTAACTGGCATTAAGGCCTACCATTAAAAAAGTTGGCCAAACATGAACCAACCCAAAACAGCACTCACTTGAAGTGGAACACTTTAAACATGCATGAAGGTACCTAAAGTATTAGATCTTACCAAGAAAGCATTTTAGAATCTCTTGCTACATTTTCTTAATTCACCCTGTGGCGGAAAATTCTTTTCATAGTTTTTATGAACCGTTTTATGATGCCTCTCTAAGTTACCACGCTTAGGTATTGCAACTGACGCACGACAAATAAGACAAATGCACTTATCTTTCACTATACAAAACAAAAATTTTTCCTCGCAATCGTTTTTTGCGTTTTTAAAATGATACGTTTTAAATTTCTTGTATTATTATTGCCTTCAAGTTACAATTCAGAATAACTCCAATACCTGCAAGCGCAACATCTATATCGGCCTGAACGAGTCTTGCCCGAAATTTCTAGAAAAGCGGCCACAATAAAAAACGCGGCTTTTCTTTGGTAAGTACCGAGCGTTCCTTTGATATAACCTGCTTTTGCCGCTGGCAGAGTGTTATTTTACTACGTAATAAATTTTTGTGCTTTAGTAACCTACTTATTAAACTTTTTTTTTCTCCAGATTTACTTAAAAAGCTCTCGCGATCGACTGGTTGATCGCGATCAACCGTTTGAGCGCCCCTGGTGTACAGCTAGAGCTTATTGCACTAAAACACTAAGTCTACAAATTCTTTCACATTTCAACTAACCACCGAAAGGTGTCCTTTCAAATCAGAAATTTATTTGTTTTACTTTTTTTAATAATATTGAAAATAGTCTAAGTATTCTAGGAGGCTCGTTCGAGATGAAAAAATTATTCGTCAAAATTACTTTTGTCATACGCCGTTTCAAAGAAGAGCTTTAGAATAAGGTACTCCAGCATTATTCAATTTTAAGGATCCAAAGCTCCCCTCTTAAAAGGTTGCTCATTAGTACCACTAATATATGTCTAAAGATGACCTTGAAACATAATATTTCGACTTGTTTTCAATGGAATAAATGCAAAGTATTTAGATTTTCACTATATGTACGAAACTATGACCGGTTTCACCACACTTTGGCTTCATCAGATAGATATAAACTAATGAACAGAGTTATTCCTTATATATTAGTCTTATCTCCTACTTAATATTACGAGAGGTACAAGTACAAGAAGTATGTTGGAAATCCCATCGGAGTTGCTTGCTTCCAATAGATTGAGTTTTTGTCTATTATTTTCATTGTGTAAAATTTTGAAATTATCATTAAAGCTATGGTTTCTTCGAGTAAGTGATTAGAATAATGGGAATTTGATTTATGATAATTAAAACTACGTTTGTGCTCGGATAATCTAACTTTGAAATTTCTGAAAGTTCTACCAAAATAAATTTTATTACAATCAGTTTATAAACACCGGATTTAATACTTTAATCAATTTTAGATTTGCAGTTTTTGATATGTCGGCCTAAAGAATTATCAGTTCGGAATGCTATATTGAAATTATAATGCCAGAGGAATGATTTTAATTTTAGACTAGGATTACCAATATAAGTTAAGCTGTTATATTTTGTGTTAGAACTTTTTATAATATTGAAAAAACTATCCAAGAACATCCGTTATTCAAACACTTTATTTATAGGTTTAGATATGTCGACGATATCATTTGTTGTTTCACTGGCACGAACAGACAATTAGAGTCATTCAAAACATTCATTAACAAAATTCACGATAATATTAAATTCACGATAATATTAAATTCACGTTGGAGATAGGAACAGAAAACTCCATTAACTTTCTAGATTTAACTATTACTAAAATTAACGGCAAACATGCTTTTAAATATTTCAAAAATTCAAAAAGCAATCCATTGAAGCATTTCCAAGTATAAAAGTTCTAATACAAAATACAACAGGTTAACTTTTATTGGTAGTCCTAGTCTAAAATTAAAATCATTCCTCTCGCATTTAAATTTCAATTTAGCATTCCGAACTGATAATAACTGCAAATCTAAAATTGATAAAAGTAATAAATCCGGTGTTTATAAACTGTCTTGCGGGTTTGTAATAAAATTTATATTGGTAGAATTTTCAGAAATTTCAAAATTAGATTATCCGAGCACAAACGTAGTTTTAATTATCATAAATCAGATTCCCATTATTCTTATCACTTACTGGAAGAAAACCATAACTTTAGTGATAATTTCAAAATTTACACTATGAAAATAATAGACAAAAACTCAATCTATTGGAAATTTTAGAGATCAACAAAGAAATGAATTCAGGTAGGTTACTTAATAGTCAATTAGATCTAAATCCTTCTCCTTTACTCAATCTTTTCAATTCATAAAGTAAGCAACTCCGATGGGTTTTCCAACATACCCCTTGTACTTGTGATATTAAGTAGGAAATAAGACTAATATATAAGAAATAACTATGTTCATTAGTTTGTATCTATCTGATGAAGCCACAATGTGGCTTCATCAGATAGTCATAGTTTTGTCAATATAGTGAAAATCTAAATACTTTAATTTTATTTCATTGAAATTATGTATATCGATTTTCATCAAGTAACGACCTCCTCAATCAAGTTTCGACTTTTTTCAGCAAATTCTTTCAATCGCTACGGAATGAGAAATATACAGGCTAGTTTGAGATGGAACACCATCTATTATGATCTACCTAATCTAATATACCCATCAAACAATGTTTATTATTTCTCATACTGGAGGTTCCCTGTAAATACAATGTAATTTCTGTTTCAGCTCCTTCACAAGAGGACCCATTTATAACCGGAGTGAAAGGACAATATCAAATTGGGGATAAGATTAATCTGAATTGCACATCCGGCAAGAGCTATCCCGCACCAATACTACACTGGTACATCAACGAACAACAGGTGCGTTCTTAGGAAGTAATCAATAATTAGATAAGTAGTTTACTTTGGAGTTCGCCCTAATGAAATTCTGAAATTGAATCTCTGAGATATGTGATTGAATCCAGGGTAACGAATTGCATCTCAACGTATGAAATACGTAGGTTGCCTCTTAAATTTTGGGCCTCTGGCACTTTTACTGCTGACAGCTCCCAACAACTGCGTCGTATACTTTGTCATTTTTTAACCTGAACGTACTTATATGACTTAGACGAACGGGTAAGTTTTGTTTTGTTGAAAGTCATTTGAATAATCAAACTGAAACTAACACGTGAACATTTTCATCTGAATGATGAATAAAATGAATTCTTCTAGGAACATGCTTTTCTCAGTGACGAACTTCTTGAAGGTCGTCCAAAATCAGTTGTTTTGCCAAAATACAAAATGATACACGATGATCTCCACGTGAACACCGTGAAATTGAAACAACCCTAAACATTCCACAGCGCACATTCAATATTGCATGAATATTTGGCTGTTGAAAAGATCTATTCGCGTTGAATCCAACACAATAACAGTTGCTCAAAAGATGGCTCATGTTGTTTGGTGCAAAGAAACATTGAAAAATGTCGAGCTCAGTATTTCAAAAGTCGTTTACAAATTCGTTAAAAGCAATAAATCCTGGATATATGCGTACGAAACCAACATACTAAACCACATTCAAGAATATGGGTCTTTCAAGACGAGCCAAACCTTGCAAAAGGTAGTCGTGCATGAATCACTTCGTATATTTTTTTCAAGAAAACCATACATGTCGTCACAAAAACATAAGACCTACGTAGAACGGTCAATTCTGAATAATTAACAACCATTTGTTTCCCCAAACATCAAGAAAATATTGCGTGAGCAACAATTTCCGACGGAAGAAGAGGCAGAAGATACCTCTAAAATCATGTTTTGGAAGTATCTCATTCGGAGTGGCAAAAGTGTTTCAAAGATTGGTTCAAGCGCATAAAAAGTGTATCCATTTTTCCAACTTTGAAGAACAATAAAGCTATTTTGTTCCCCAACTTACTTGATTTTTTCGTCAGGCGATAAATTTGAAGGGCAACCTTCGTAGTTAATTCCTAAAACTGGAAATAGTTTCCCTGAAGATATAAAAAATAGGCTAATATTTTTATATACAGAAAAGCTTCGTATAAAAAAATATGGTGATAAAATTTCAGAAACATTTCACTTTCTTCTCATAGCAATATATAGGGTGAGCCAGAGAAAACCGGACAATTTTTCGCTTATAACTTTCGCAATTTTTGAGCTAGATCATTCGTTTTTGATTTATTGGAAAGCCAAAAGACTAGGCTTTTCAAAAATCGCATCGAAATTTTACTTCCGGTTAAATCCAATTTGGATTCCAAGATCGCTGGAACGTTTTTTTTTTGCTAAAAAACCTTATGATGCATTCAGTCGATAAAACAGTCGTCTCTGAACCATTTCACATTGGTAAAATGGAAGCTTGAAGAATTTTTTTCATTCTGATTATTAGCTGAAATCGACATATTTTTCACCTCATGGCGTTGGCACTCCTGAAGTTGTTGTGTTTTTCATTTTCGCGTTCGTAATGAATCATCTGCGTAATTTAATCACTAGATTGAACCTTTCCCATCATTTTGAGGGGTCGAACTCGAATATTGATTCATAATTGTGCCAATTGTCGTCAATGTTTCTCTTCTTCACCATCATATGCACCTCCCGTTGTGGAACCTGTGAACATAGACTGCATGCATTAACTCTATGATAAACAAAAAATAATGTAATGTCATCAAGTTTTAGATGACATCTGGTTTGAACTCGAATTTTATCTTGATGTTGCTTGTTTTTGACGTTTGAAATTGTTAACAATGGTTTTAATGAAATGAGGATTTACAATTATATGTTTCACAATGGAAGGTGTATTTTATGGTGAAAAAGAGAAACATTATTGACGACAATTGGCATTATTCTAAATCATTATTCGTAAATCCTCATTTCATTAAAACCATTGTTAACAATTTCAAACGTCAAAAACAAGCAACACCAAGATAAAATTCGAGTTCAAACCAGATGTCGTCTAAAACTCGATGACATTTCATTATTTTTTGTTTATCATAGAGTTAATGCATGCAGTCTATGTTCAGAGGTTTCACAACGGGACGTGCATATTATGGTGAAGGAGAGAAACATTATTGACGACAAATGGCACAATTATGAATCAATATTCGAGTTCGACCCCTCAAAGTGATGGGAAAGATTCAATCTAGTGATTGAATTACGCAGTTGATTCATTACGACCTTGAAAACTTTTTCAATGCGCGAGGAAAATTGTTAATATTTGAATTCGAACGGAAACCAAATTTTAGGTTGGTTTTAGTAAAAAATGGTTCTTTGTCTTCCTAGAACATCCATGAAAAACACAACAACTTCAGGAGTGCCAACGCCATGAGGTTAAAAAAAATATTTCGATTTCAGATGAAAATCAGAATGAAAAAAAATTCTTCACGCTACTTTTTTACCAATTCTTGAAATATTCTAAAGATCAATATGTCAAATTGTTCGGAGACTAAATTATCTACTGAGTGCCTCATTCGAATTTTTAGTGAAAAAAAACGTTCCAGCGATCTTGATATATTGCTCATTTTCCGAAGAGTCAGCCATATTGGATTTCACCGGACGTGAAATTTCGTAACAATTTCTGAAAAACCTAGTCCTTTGGCTTTCCAATGAAGCAAGAACGGATTATTAATTTCCATAATTGCGAAAGTTTTAACGGAAAAAAAATTTTCGGTTTTCTCGGGAGCACCCTATAAAATATATTTTCAACATTTCCCATCAAAATTAATTTTCAACCAAAATCGACATCATCGAAAAATTTGAACGTCTAGACAGTATACAGGGTGATATTTTCTCGCGGATCACGCTCTACTTCTGCCAGCTTTTAGGTTGGATCACGGACCCTGCCCACTTTTGCCATCCAGAATTGACTTTACCCATATGGATAACCCTACACTTAGCGAAGTGTGACGGCAAGATCCATTCGTTTAACTAGTTTACAATTTTGTCGAGGTAATCATCAGGGAGCATGGAATATTCTGCATTTAGATTACAAAAAGGGTATAAAAGAAACAAGAGGGGCCCAAAAATAGAGCCATGGGTAACTCCACTGCTAACTAGTTTTGCAACGAACAAAGCATCACCAATTCACTCATGAATGCCTTGATCCAAAGCAACAAGTTTCCTCTTGAAGATTTTCCAGTTTGAATAAGACATAATCCAATGCTCGCGAAAAGTATATCACATTGAGAGGAAGTTGTTTGTCCAGCATCGAACTTCAGTCGTCGATGCATTCAAGCAGGTTTGTAATTACGGAACGACCATGCTTGAAACCTTGTTGGTTGTCTAGTATGATAAGGTTCGTCAGAGCAAAGTTGAGAACTGCGCTCTAGAATGATTCTTTTGAAAACCTTAGCCACAATCAGGACCAAAGTGATAGGACGATACTTGTCGGCATCCAGTTAATCTCGTTTTTTGATGTCACCAGAGCACAAAGCTGAGGTGAAGGCAAAGAATAGGACGAGAAGAATTGGGCAAAAATGAGGGACAAAGAAAGAACCAGTGACGGAGCACAATTTTCCAAGCTTTCGGCAGAAATACCATCGCAATCCAACTTGGAATATGTCTTTATCTGGTCAAGAATTTTTTCAACGTTGGAATGGAAAATTGGATATCGCTCACAGCAGGAACAGATCTGGTAGTGGTTGTACTAGAAAGATTGTCTGGCTCGTCTGTGAAGAAAGCTGCGAACGTATCAAATAATACAACACGACAAGCGAGTCGCGATACGAATCTTTCTTAAGCAGCTTTAAGAGTGGTCGATAACAAGTTGGAGTACTGACAAGGTAACTGTCGTGCAGTTTGCCTCGACATTGACTTGTTGTGCAAGTAATGTTGTAATGGAATGTTAATTGATGAAAATGCTGCTGAATTCACCTGATCTGATTTAGCATTCTTTTAATTGAAAATATTCGTTATAGTCTCAATTTTTTTTCATGAAAGAAAATAAATGAAAAAACACAATTTACAGATACGTTATCATCGTTCTGCCTCCCCGGTTCTACTGCAAATTCTCGGTGAAACACCCTGACTCTGTCAAACGTAAAATGAAAATGCAATCAACCTAATGGTTAATATGTCATTCAATATAGGACAATATGACAAATGCATTCTGATAAACTTTTCAACACATTCTCATATTTCAGTGACATATTCTGACTGACATTTCATCGCGAAGATCGTTCAATTTAGAATAAAACATGAGCACAGTGCGCTAAGAAATCAACAAAGAATATCACTAGTTCAAAATCTTTCAGAGTAATCTCATATATATAATTAATTATCCTGGACTTATGCACTATCTCAGCTATTAGCTGGATATAATTTACCTTTCACAGATTCAGCAATGAAAGGGAATAGGCTCAATTACAATATACTTGACATAAATTTCCTAGCTATCATACATGTATTAAGAATTACAGCTTTTTGCATTTCTATATAGATATTCTTATGCAATTCTAAATATTCTTATGCAATTCTAATTTCTTAAGCCTATCATGCAAAGTTTCGGGTATTAACCCAGTCGAGGATACGATGACATCAACAATATCTATTTAAACGAGGTGCAAGGTCTGGGTATTTGGACTTTTTCTCCTGGAACTTATTCAGCACGTTGTTATTATTCGGTGTGGCGACATCCACCAGCATTGCTTTTCTGGCTCTCTTATCATACACCGTTATGTACGGCCTATTATTCGTCACCATTCTGTCAGTGCTAACAGGCCTATCGCAGTATGATCTGAAAGAGTCATTTTCCAATACGGGCGCCGGTTGATACCTGTCATATGGCTGGAAGGTATTCAGAAGTCCGTAGTTGTGTGCAAGTTTCTGATGGATAATGTTACACACTTGATTATGCCTGTGAAGATGTTGTTCGCAGCCGTATGTAACATGCTGTATAGTCTCCGATCTCATATGGCATTTTCTGCACTTATTGTTTGTTATGTTCGATCCTCAATAATAATTTTTTTTAAGTTGTTTGTAGCGATCACTTGGTCTTGAATAGCCATAAGTATCCTTCTGTTTCCGCGAATAATTCTCCTTTCATCAACCACTTGTTGGAGGCTTCTTTGTCGATGTGTGGTTGATTAATCTCATGGTGATGTCGTCCATGCATTTCTTTTCTTGACCATTGCTCTTGTTTTTCAGTAACTGATAGGAACAGTAGATTCAGCAGGTCATCTCTGGTAGCAAGATTTAGAGGTGTATGTCCCTTATCAGCCAACGATACCACTCTATGGAGGTCATAAGTGAGAGCTTTTGCAGAGAAGAATTCTCTGAGATTTTTTATCTGTTCGGTGTGTAAATTGACAACATCTATTAATCCGCGTCCTCCTTCATTCCGCTTCAAAGTTGTTCGTATCACAGACGATTTGGGATGATGATTGTTGTACTTTGTCAGCATCGTTCGGGTCTACCTTTGAATATCATCCAGTTCTGTCTTAGTCCATTTGATTATTCCAAATGAGTAAAGCAACAATGGAATTGAATTGATTTCAGCACAGTCTGCAGACGCTGGCTGTATTCTGAACGAATCTGTTCTATTTACTGTTTTTGGTCTAGCAATCTGGCTTGTTGGTATCCTAGATATTTATACGTTTCGCCATCCGTCATGCACTGTATAATATCACCGTTTGGAAGTTGTGTTTCACTATCTATGACTTTCCCTCTTTGAATGTTCAGAGTCTTACATTTTTCAATCCCGAATTTCATATGAACATCTACCGAGAACTTTCTGACAGTTTTCAGCAGATCATTCAATTGCCTCTTGTTCGAAACATATAATTTGATGTCATCCATATACGTGGGAGATTGTATGATATTTTCTACCTGTTTCTATCCTAAATCCGTATCCTGTTCTATTGAGCATTGAAGACAATGGCTTCATAGCCAAACAGAACTATAGTGGACTCAAAGAGTCTCCTTGAAAAATTCCACGACGTATGGGTATCTCGTCGGTTTTAATCGACTTATTGTTCATGTTGACCTGCAGAGACGTGCGCCAGTGTTTCATTGTTATCCTCAAGAATTCTACCATAGATGGATGAATTTTGTATATCTGCAATACATCGGCAAGCCGAGAATGGGCGGTACTATCGAATGCCTTCAGATAATCCAGAAAAGCTGAATGAACATTCCAAAGCTCTACGTGTGCTTGTTTCATCATCAAAGAAACAATGATGAGTTGTTCCTTGCACCCGTGGTGTTTCTTTCTGCATCCTTTATGCTCCTCAGATAATATATTGTTGTCGTCTAGGAGTTGGTATATTCGATTGGATATGCATGAGATGAGTATTTTGTAGAGTGTTGGCAGGCAAGTAAATGGCCTATAATGAGACGGATCCTGTGTTCTATCGCTCTTAGGTAGCATATATGTTAAGCGTTGTGTTAGGATTTTTTTAGTTTATATGAATGTCCGCGAAGACGATGATCTGGGTTAAAAATAAACATAAAGCATTAATTTTTCATCAGTTCAAGAGCACTAAAAAATGCTTGAAAACAGTTGAGATTAAAACGGGCCCCGAAAACTAGTTAATACCGAGTATTTCCTACCCGGACAAGAATTACTGCATGGTATATATAATTCGCGCTCGAAATCAATGCTAGCTGATTTTGCTGGCTTCTTAATCTTCTATTGGGAATGTTCTTGACATGTTCGATGAGATTGAGGTCTGGCCTTCATGCAGGCCACTCTATTGAAGAGATTTCGAGATCTCGAAGGTAGTTCAGATATGAGCTTCGTGAGGTCTGGCGTTATCATGCATAAACGAAAATTGGTCACTCATGTTTGCCGCAAATTGTACAACATGTTCTTCTAAAACCTTTGAGCATTCTGGTTTCCACGTTTATACAATACAGAATGTCAATTGCAATGAAAAATACAAAATCCCGGCCCATTCGCAAACAAACTGCGGTTAGAGCTAGTCCTTGAACTGCAAAATGAGGCAGCCAACTGAAATGCCTGAGACTTTGTATCGTTTTCGCGCTATTTTACTCTCCACTGTTCTGTCGTATTGCATTCGAAATTTCTAATTAACGGCCATTGATCGTCGTTTTTGCTAGAGGTCGTTCATACTCAGGTCTCCTTTTATGACTACCAGTCTCTTTGGATCTGCGGATTATTTTGGAAACAGTTGTATGGAATACCCTTAGCCTTTGACCTATTCTTGTGTAAGTCCAACCTGAGTTATTCTTGACTCACGTTGCATAATTAACTAAAATTAAAATGAAAGAACCATCGTCAGTCGCAAAAATTGATAAACAACTGCTGTTAATGTTGTTTCATAAATTTCATTCCTCATGAGAGAAAAGACAGAAAAATAATTAGTTTCTCACCAAAAAAGAAATCTGAAATATTGATATTGTGCGTTTATTTCTTTTAGCAGTGTATGAATTCATAATATATAAATGCCTCTTTTCAAATCTTTACAGGTAGTAACGCCTTCGTCTCTAACAAGGTATCCACATATTCATTACAAGCATGGTCTGGTATCTGTTACTTTAGGATTGAAATTCAAACTGAGTAATCGACATTTTCTTGGAGGTTCGATGAGGGTCAAGTGTGTAGCATCGATATCACCAGAACTGTGGAGGGGTGACAGAGAAAGTGTCGTACAGAGCATGGCTGTCACAGATATGAGAGAAGCTCTATTACTCGGTAAGTGTATAACGCTTTGACTAAACAAATTTGAAATATGTATTATTTTCGAGTTGTATACTTTCAATCGATGCTTACGAACGAATGACAATCCGAATGCAGAGAATATACCGAGGAGAATATGAGGAAGCCGAAGAAAGCATAGCTATGAATTTTTTAATTGAGGAATAGTTATAGAGGAGGCTCTAATTTCTATAGCAGATAATCTACGGGCCAATAGAATTTCGAAAAATGGGTTTGCTTTATAAACCATATTCGAAAAATGCTTTGTTAAAGAAGTACAGGGTGTTCAAGTTTGGTTGGAAAACAAATTTGTTAATTTTTTTCAAAGAACTGCATATATGAAATAGGTACGCAACTATTTTTCGAAAATGAATATCAGTTTTGAATTTTTCTTTCAATTCGAGAGGAAAAACACTCTTTTTTGTACGCCTTGGTATTGGCGAGTAAAAAGTTGAAATGAGAATTGAAGACATTTTTATGTTCCTTTTTCAATTTTCTGGTCGAATTTCTCGAGAATTTATGGTCTGTGTGTCTGAACATAAATACTATGGTAATTCGTTACGCCGCGAGAAAGAAAATCCATCTGCCAAAAGAACTTTTTTAAAAAAATTGGAATTTTCTTCCCTTGGTAGAAAATTTTTTCAGCTTTCTTAGGGTATAAATCCCTAACTATTCCCTAACTCTTCTAGATGGATAGCATCTTCGATATTCACGCGTTTCCATTAGAAAATCCATAACAACAATGAATATCTGCGTATTTCTTATATCAATAAAGCATTCTATCTATCTTTGTCTCAAGAATAATGACCAAAATTACCATTTCAATTCACGCAATATATTTTTGATTCACATTCTCTTGAAAGGAAATATTCATATTTAAATCTAATATATAAAAATTTCATATCATTGAACAATTTTTTATGTACGAGGATGGTACGAAAAGTTTTCGATCTCTGCGTGAAAATAACAGCATTCGCAAATAAAAGCTAGTGAATTTTTATTGTTCATCTGGAAGTTTCTTCAGGCATTTTGGAGGCGCCGTTGTGATGGAACAGTCGTTTGAGTGAGTTAATGTCAAAACTTTTGTGAAAATAGACAAAATTGAGTATATGGCTGTCATATTTGTTTTTGAAAGGCAATAAGCTTGTGCAAATTGAAGATGAGTTGGATTCTATATATGGGAACTCTGTAGGATCATTAACCACAGTGAAATTTTGAGTTACCGAATATAAACGTAAGAGCTTGGGAGACTATGAATATTCGAGACGTCCAAAAACTGCAACTACCGACGATAAGGTTGTCAAAGTTCACCAAATGGGGCTTGATGACCGTCGTATCAAACTGAGAGAGATAGATGAGGTTATGAACATGTCAAAAAAACGTGTTTATCTCATATTAAATCAATACATGCCCGTTGGTTATTGCGTTTGCTAACATAAGACCAAAAACGTGTTATGTATGTGAACTTGTTATCGAATGAAATGTCTAAGAAGAAATATAGTACAAAATGTACTCAGCTGCCTAAAGTACTGGTTTCAAGACTACGCAAGCTTTCAAAGTAATCAGGCATTCTAGTCTGCTTTCCAAGCGCAGTCTCAAATATGTTTTGCATTTTGCGTTTCATACTCTTCAAGATATGAGTATCATCAGTTTCAAACTGGTTGTTAAAGGCAACAAATTTTTGCAAACCTGTTATAGCGTTAAGAGCCTCGGAAACTGTTGTCTGAAACCGTTCTTCAGAGTCTTGCTGGTCTTTGTTTCCTTCGTCAGTGTTATGATTGTCACTCCCACTTTGTGCAAGAATTTCTTCCTCCGTAGCTAAGGCGCACACGTCGACACTGTCATCTCAATTCTTGGTTCTGTAGCACCAGATCTTTGCAACTGAGCCTTGATTGAATGGTACGTTGTCATCTTCATCTGTAGAAGATCGTATCATTCTCGCCAACAGAATATCATCGTTGTTTTGTATAATTTGTAGCACTTGAAGTTTTCTGTATAGTGTTTTTGAAGTTTTTATCACTCCTTGGTACATGGGCTGTAAAACAGAGGTGACATTAGATAGTAAAAACATGAGCTTTATGCATTTCAGATTGGATACTACAGAGGAGCAGGAGAGTTTTCTACTAGGAGAAAAATTATGTTTCCTCTAGACTTCTGCATCCAAGCTACGCAGCTATTTTTCGAAAATTTGCGATGTCATTCAGGACCTCGTTTTGTTTTCATAAGTTACAGTGAATGTTTCTGAAGCAACGTGGTTTTTCAGCTTTTCCTATCACGAAAAGTTTACTCACATGTACCAGTCATAATTACCGCAACCAATACTGTAATTCTTTCTGCCCTTGCATTTCTAGCCTTTGAATCTAAGTGTTTTGTCAGGGGTTAAATTTTAAAAAATCCAATTTCATCAGCATTAAAGATTTCCTCTGGTGTGCATTGTAAGCAATGTCTTATATCCGATGTTGTTATAGGCGATATGTTTACTGAATAGTTTACTAGAGATTTGGCCAGCTCCTTACGATCTGGTCGTAATAGCCGACGGATCTTTGTAAACAATGACGCTATAATCGATTTCGACTGTATCCGAGTTTTGGCGCTGAGTAATTAGTTGCGATAAAATTTGGATACACCATTATACGCCAAAAACAAGAATACAGTCCAAACAGTCTACTGGAAAGAGGGAAACGATTTCAAAAAGAGTAAAACCTGTTTTTTTCGGCTGGAAAAGTGATGGCGACTGTTTTTCAATATAGTCTTGAAAATATTCCAATCGATTATCTTTAAGGGAGAGAAATCATCACAGAAAAAGAAAATTCTATTTCACCAAGACAACGCAATTTTGCGTTGTGAAAAAGTGTGTAGAGTTACAAGGAGAAATAAAAAAATTTATTGTATCTTTGTTAGATTCTAAACTTTTCAGACCACCCTTGTATCTATATGATATTTTCCTTTTTTGTATTAAAATCACGAGTCAGGAATATCACAAAGCTTAAAAATCTCTCCTTATGATCTTAACCTAAATCAGGCAAAAACAAAACCGGACTGTGTAAGTAGCCTTAGACTCTAGAAATCTACGTTATAATTTGACATATTTGATACATGTTGTCTACTCGTAACACTTATCAAACTATCGAGGGTTTGGCTCCAATTAAAGGTAGTATTAATCTTAACCACAAATTTTAACAGCCCTCTAATTTTTAACTTATAGATACAGAATTTTTCTAATTTATAATGTTTTTTTACAGTAAAGAGCTCAACGAGTGATAGATTTACGACTTCACCAATGCTTCTTTTTGTGCTTAGTACAATATCGATATGGATATCGATATAATGGGACATAGACGCTGTGTTTCTAGCTCCCTGAAGTGATTGAACTGTAACCATTCAAACCTATAAGTTTGGAGAAAACTATCAGTGATAATTACCTGAGTGTACCCCAATAACACAAAGTGCGGTAAACTTTATACGTCTGTGTTTTTCTAACGACTCCCAACCGTTAGATTTGCTGAGGAAAACGTTTCGAGTTTTCAACTCAGCCATTCTCTTTCAACGGAGGAAGCATTTGCGACTATTCATCTGATGAATTGAATTGAGACTTTCCTCCAACTTCGTAATGATGCAGTGATTAAGTGAATATGAGTGAACCCGAATTTGCAGCGATTTATTCAAGCGTCTGAAGTGAGCAATCCTCTTTAAAAACTTGAAGATTTCAACGACACAAGAGTTCATAAAGTACAAACTATTCAAAGAAGATTATTTAATGTTTCATTGAGCTAAAGATTGTATGACTTAGTTCCCTGATTTCATTGCTGAATATAGATTTGTTTGTTTTCTCATTTCTTACCTTCGATCTGAACTAGACCATATCGTGTGTTCCGTAAAAAACGTCCCAAATTTTAGCTCCCAGAATTCTTAATTGATTTCAATCAAACAAAAGCAATTTGCATCTTTAATGATATTCCAATAGCCTGAAATATTTTTATTGGTCTGTCTCTTTCGGAAATACTAGGAATTGACCTTTACTAGGGCTTAAAGATTACCCATATTTTCATATTTTTTCAATTATTCATTCAATTTTGATTAGCTCCGATTAAATATCCTAATTCCTCAAATCTCACAAAATCCAGAATTCCTGAACACCAAGAAACGATATCAGAAATTGGTTTGTTTTCTCCACGACCATCATTGAACACTAGACTCGTATGTGTTTTTCATGTTTTTCTCTCTATAACTAGATTTGCATGAATTTCAAAACAGTATCAGATGTCAATGTCAAAACCATATTATATAACCAAGTTGTTTTTAAACGAAATTGAGTGAAAAATCGAGTGCATTAGATATAGAACTTGAAAATATTCCATCTGAAATTAAGAATTATGCAACCTGGTGTTGCAAAAACCAAAATATGATTACGAAAATTTTCATTCACTGTTCAGAAGTTAGTAACAAGAAAAGGAAACGAAATCCTATTTTGAAAATGTTCTACTTGCATTTTTGGTGATTTATTCAAGGATGGAAATCCACAACTCTGTGGAGAATTTATTCAATCGTCACAATAAATGTGAGACACGATATCGATATTAGAAAATATAAAAATTTAAATCTTTGTTGAAACGATCTGAAAATTTCACAGCTAAGAAATCGAAGATTGTCATAGAAAAAGTAACAAACAATATTTATAAATTGCTCCGGATGATATATATTTAGCTACAAAGGTAAAAAATTAAATTCAAATAATTCAATCAAATTTAGTTCATAATTAAAGATCGTCTTCGTCATTATCATGCACTATCTCAGCTGTTAGCTGGATATAATTTACCTTTCCCAGATTTAGCAATGAAAGGGAATAGGCTCGATTACAATATACTTGACATAAATTTCCTGACTATCCTACATGTATTAAGAATTACAGCTTTTTGCATTTCTATATAGGTATTCTCATGCAATTCTAATTTCTTTGCTATCATGCAAAGTTTTGGGTATTAAACCAGTCGATGATACAATGACAGGAACAATATCTATTTTATCGAGGTGCCACATCTGCTTGATCTCAATAGCAAGGTATTTGGAGTTTTTCTCCTGGAACTTGTTCAGCACGTTGTTATTATTCGGTATGGCGACATCCACCAGCATTGCTGTTCTGCGAATAATTCTCCTTTCATCAACCATTTGTTGGAGGTTTCTTTGTCGATGTGTGGTTGATTAATATCATGGTGATGTCGTCCATTCAATTCCTTTCTTGACCATTGCTCTTGTTTTTCAATATCTGATAGGAACGGTAGATTCAACAGGTCATCTCGGGTAGCAAGATTTAGTGGTGTATATCCCCTATCAGCCAACGATACCACTCTATGGAGGTCAGAAGTGAAAGCTTTTGCAGAGAGGAATTCTCTGAGATTTTTCATCTGTTCGGTGTGTAAATTGACAACATCTATTAATCCGCGTCCTCCTTCTTTCCGCTTCAAAGTTGTTCGTATCACAGACGATTTTGAATGATGATTGTTGTACTTTGTCAGCATCGTTCGGGTCTGCCTTTGAATATCGTCCAGCTCTGTCTTAGTCCATCTGATTATTCCAAATGAGTAAGGCAACACTGGAATGGCGTAGGTGTTAATTGTCTCGACTAGATTCCCCGAGTTCAATATCGATTTCAGCACAGACTTCAAACGCTGACTGTATTCTGAACGAATCTTCTCCTTAGATTGTTTTTGGTCTAGTAATTTGGCTTGTTGGTATCCCAGATATTTGTATGTTTCGCCATCTCTCATGCACTGTATAATATCACCGTTTGGAAGTTGTGTTTCACCATCTATGACTTTCCCTCTTTGAATGTTCAGGGTCTTACATTTTTCAATCCCGAATTTCATATGAACATCTGCCGCGAACTCACTGACAGTTTTCAGCAAATCATCCAATTGCTTTTTGTTCGAAGCATATAATTTGATGTCATCCATATACAGCAGGTGGGAGATTGTATGATAATTCCTTTCTGCTTTTATCCTAAATCCGTATCCTGTTCTATTGAGCATTGAGGACAATGGGTTCATTGCTAAACAGAACCATAGTGGACTCAAAGAGTCTCCTTGAAAAATTCCACGACGTATGGGTATCCCGACGGTTTTAATTGATTTATTGTTCATGTTGACCTGCAGAGACGTGCGCCAGTGTGTCATTATTGTCTTCAAGAACTCTACCAGGGCTGGGTGAATTTTGTATATCTGCAATACTTCAACAAGCCAAGAATGGGCGGTACTATCAAATGCCTTCAGATAATCGAGAAAAGCTGAATGAACATTCCGATGCCCTACGTGTGCCTGTTTCATTATCACAGTATCGATGATGAGTTGTTCCTTGCACCCGTGGTTTTTCTTTCTGCATCCTTTCTGCTTCTCTGCTAATATATTGTTGTCGTCAAGGTGTTGGTATATTCGATTGGATATGCATGAGGTGAGTATTTTGTAGAGTGTTGGCAGGCAAGTGATTTGCCTATATTGAGACGGATCCTGTGTTCTATCGCTCTTAGGTTAGCTTAGCCATAATTAAATATGCACACATATATAATAACTAAATTCACTTATGTCAAAAACGAAATCGAATTAAACAAAAGAGAGTCCAATTTATTTTTTAATTCATTAACCGAATTTGAGTCCACCACATCACTAGAAAACCTGTTCCAATCATCGAACACCCTATTCACAAGAAAATACTGTTTTTGTCTCGACGAAAATTTTTCTTTCTTCAGCTTCAGATGATGACCACGCAAACGAGTATCAGCACTCAAACTAAACAAACAGCTCAGGTTGGCGTAATTGTGTTTAATTATACGATAGCATATTTTATTTTAGGGACTTCATAGCATTGAAATTTCTAACATTGAAGATTGGAGTTTCACAAAGCTAACTACAATTCCTGATACGAAAACTGAAAACCAAGAAAGTTTGATAATTTTTTCACTAATTTCCAGAATAAATGTACACTTCAAGTAATTGAAATAAATAAACTTGTTAATATGCCTAAACAAAAACAAAATGCAGACTGTCACTCAGTAGGAAAATAATTCAATTCTATACTATTTTCCACTTGTATCGAAGTTTTTATTCTAACCTAGTTACAAAATATACAAACCAGTTTTCATTGTTCTCTATCTGCAATGTTTCACGTATCTGCCGTACAAGGACATCGAATTTTGTACATGAAATCTATCCTACATTGTGGTATGTACCTGGCGCATTCACCATATTGTATCAAGTGTTTCGAGAAAACTGCCCCAAATTATAATCTTCACTTGGACTTCCAAATGGTAAATCCTCATATTACCAATTCATCGATATAACTGGTAAAATGAGCAACTGTTCGAGTTCGTTATAGATTTTTTCGCGCCTCAGCAAGTGTTTCGGTCTTTATGTCAGTTTGGAAACTTCACATTATTTCGTATTTTGGGTAGAAAAAGACGTAGAAACTTGTAATGAAACAAGAAAATCAAGATTTCCGAAAAATTTCAATGGATGTCAACCGCAATTATCAAGGATAAACTATGGCATATTGGGTATCTTTAATGTCCAACACATCTCTGTTAGACAGGACCGACGGCTTTACATCTTCTCCAAAAGATGGATAGTCTAGCGATTCCGAGAACTCGAAAAATCGCACCAATTTTGTGGGGATTCAACCCAATCAACTCTGGGTAGGAGACGAGCATGATATCCTCTGCGCCTCCGAGCTGGCAATTGTTATTGTTATGTTTCGAGTATTTTCATAAAGAACACTGAGAGCGAGAATCAGGAGAATTCAAACATGATTTTAGTTTATTTTCAATCTAGTGCTCAAAAGTTTTGACTCTATCAGGAATGATTTCCAGATCGTGATGGTCCAGAGCACTGCAGGTTTGCCATCCCCAAAAAAAAAAGCCTTAAGGCTATTTACACCTAAAATTCGTCCCAATGTATTCAAGATACTTTCTAATCCAATCACGTGAAAGCTCATACAATTTATAGTGAATTGATAGTCACATCAACTTTGAATAGTCTATATGTATATGATCAAACTCATATTGGAATTCTTGTGATCAAGAAATAAAATTTTAGGTATTGTGTAAATGTAAATAAAATATTATTATAATCATTCTCATATATCAGCTTTGATAGATGTAAATATTTCACACCATTTGACCCATTTCTCATATTCCTTCACCCTGTAGATACTTCGATTGAAACTGTTTTGCTTCCAGATGTATATTTTCAATTGTATAAATGAGAGTTTCCAGCTATTTATTTGTATATATTTAAATTTTAATAAATTGTGGAACTCATTCGTTTCTTTTATAAAAACGAGTATATAAAAGAGGAAGATATGGATAAGAAGAAGAACTACAAAACATTGTTTTTCTTTCAGACATCTAATGTGAAATTCAATAAAACTGAAAATTATAACAAACCCGCGCTCTCTTTTCTTATGCAGAGTTTCAAGAAAACATCCATTTACGAATATTCGAATAATTGTATTTGCAATAAATGTTTATATTTATGATTTTGATGTGTGTCAGAAAAACACAATTGTAAAAAAAAAGCGAATAAATAGAATACCAGCATAAAAAACAGATCATGCCTGTTCCTTAATCTGGCATCTAAACTCGCATCATGCCTCCTAAGATGGCCTCTAAAGTGTGAGCACAGGAAATGTAACAGGGGAACCATACTGTCTTGCATATAATTCAATAAACGATTGAAAAAAATTTGAAAAAACTCTTTTCCTTGTCGCTATTGCGGTAGCAATAGCTTGTCTGTTATGTTGTGTTAGTGTCGTGTGTACAAAAAGAGTACCAAAAAAAGCTTCATTCTCTCATTCTCATCTTGCACTCCATGATTTCCAGAAAACTAGGGTGAAAAGGAAAGGTTTGGGACAGGAAAAATCTGTAACATTGGAAAAGAAAACCAGCAGAAAAATATTTCATCAAGCATACCTAACTCTTATATGTCTAAACTCACTTGAATATAAGAAAATGATGAAGATTTTTCATAGCAAGCAAGGCCATAAATAGGACTTAGAATATAATCAAAAAGTACATAACCTGCGATATTTTCTCTCTCGCGGAGATGTTCTTACGTTGCAGTGTGAGTCTCCTGAAGCATAATCACTTCCACTTTGTTCTTGCTTGCCAATTTTGAAGTTTAATCGCATTTATCCTTGGAAAAATATTCAGAACTCAACAAAACCATCCCCTCTCTGTTTGACCGAGAGAGCCCCGATGGCCAGGTTCGGTCCTCTAAATGATGCCGATTATGATTTACGTGGATCTTGAGTAATTTATAGAAAAAATCACCGTATATTGTGCCATAAAAATTACTACCATCACAAAGTATAACTTTTTAGTCTATCTGTAAGATGGATACATCATTAACAATTGTATATAAACCTTAAATCAGAAGTGACAGTTGGAATGAACCAAATTATACTATTTTAGTTCAAAAACGAAAAACTGATTTTAGTTCATTTCATTCAGATGAGTCAAAATGAATGTTAGCCAACTAATACAATTTTAGATCAAAGATAACATCAGTTATAAACATTTAAAAAGAACAAGACTAAGGCAATGACTTACAGCGTCAAATACGGTCATTCTCGAAACTATTCAAAAGGATTTTTCTGGTTCTATTGACAAAGTCTCCAAATTTAAACAATCAAATCACCAAATCTTACTTCTTGAATACGATTCAACTTTCGTGCAAATAAAAAATTTCCTCTAAAACGATCCCAAATTAAATCAGATTACAGATAAGAGCATAGCAATTAACCTTGACATCAACAGCTTAATAATTTTCAAGACGACCCACCTAAAACTAATCTTTTCTGATTATATCAGCAAGACGTTAGGAAGGTGAGAAATGGACAAGTTTGAACATTATAATCGTCCTCTATGTTTCGAATAATACAGCACGTTGCCGCCTTGAAGCACGCACAGCCAATAAATAAATGTCAGAGCCGAGTTAAAATACACACTTCCTCCGTGATGTATTATTTCAGGACCAACATATGGTTTTATCACATTAGTGATAGAATGAAAAAATCTTATCTGGAACACGAATGCTTGGAATAAAAAACGTACACGAAAAAATAGAGTTTTGTTTTGTGTAAAGGGTGTTCAGTTGTTTTTTCACTTGGAATGATTGAATTAGCTTAAATATCTTCCGTGATCATATTGTAACAGTTCAAAAATTATTTCTTGCAGTGGTATTTCAGATGAACTATTCAAGGTTACTCATCAAGTTGAAACTATTTTGTGAATAAAGTGTAGTTTGTAATAACGAAGCGACCATTCCATACGAAAATTTTGAAAAGTTTAATACAGTCATATAATTATGTACTGTAAATAAATGTACTATAAATGTAGGTACGAATCAAATTTGATAACAATTCATGATGAAGCTGTTGAATAGGTGCTTTTAAAGTTGCTAGTTGAAATAATCTACTTGGTTTTATATAACGTATCTTAAGTGTTCACGGTAAGACAACTGCGTTTTTTTACATTTTGTGTTCTTGATGGAATCTTTCTCCTTTCTGAGATATATATTTGAGAGATAGCCTTTTTTTTTGAGTACTTCATCTGCTTAGTTGGTAAATCGCCTCACAAATAGTCGATTAACTCTTGATTCTGAGATTCAAATCTTTTTTTCATAGTCTAAATTTTCAAATGATTAAACAAAACACATGGCAAAGATTTCACAAAAATATATCGAAATAGTCGACATATGTTCCAGGTTATCAGCTCATTTTCAACAGTTATACAGTGAATAAAAACAAAATTATTAGTTTCACTATGATATATCCGCATTCACAACAGTAAACAGACCGAAGTCTATTTGCTCATTATAAATTGGCTGGTTCTTTCTACAAGCAGATGTCACTTCCATAATCTCTTGAAATTTCATCCTCTTCCTTTGCATTCTACAGTTCAAACCTAAGCGCCAGCGATTTCTTCAATTTTCCAAAAATCAAGAACGGATTTTGTGGTCAAAGATTCAATCTTCAAGAGAAACTATTAATGCAATCCAAAAGGCCATTTTAAACGCAAGCGACTGAAATAACTGCTTCCAAAATTCCTTACAGCTCTATAATCAAAACAAAGACATCTCTTGTAGAGGTTTGTGTACAATATAACTGGGTAACTCGAAACAGCTGGACTGTACCACAAATACCTACACTATGACAAAAATATCAAAAATTTGAATAGAACGCAAAAATCTTAATCTACCTTAATCTACTACTTCAATCTTCATTGAATACACGTTCTTTTCAATCACCGAAACATTTTTTCATAGGCCCTTTCAAGGATGACCTTCAGCTTCTTCTGCGAATTTTCTTTTATGACGTCTATGGAATCAAATCTGGTTCCCCGGAGAGGCAATTTCAGTCTAGAGAAAGGAAAAAAGTCACACAGAGCTAGATCAGGTTAGTAAGGAGACTTATCGATGATATTTATCGAGTGTTTGGTCTTAAAGTCGTAGATAACCGTGGCTCGATAATATGGTGCGTTATCGTCATACATCCACGAGTTGTTTTGCCACAAATCCGACCGTTTACAGCGAATGTTTACACGCATACGGTTAGATAGAAGCCTTTATTGACCGTTTGACCTTGTGGAAGTAATTCATGATGAACCAAATGTTTTGGCTCATTTTTTTCCGCTCATTCCAATGAGTGTTGTCTCGTTAGTGTGTCGTATTCATAAAGCCATGTCTCGTCACCAGTTATGATCCTGAAGTCAGATTACTCCACAAATTATCTTCAAATAGTCAGTCTCCTCCAGAAGTTCAATTAGGGCTAAGGTGTTTGAGATATGAAAAAAGATACAAAGAGTTCCAAAATCCTGAAACTGTTACGATGAAAATAAGAACCATCGTGCTAGTCAAGTATCTAGAAATTACATGAAATATCTTGTGTAATTCAAAGAAATATGCACAACTTTTTACTGAATTCAATTCAACCCCGTTATATATCTATAACTGAACTGAAGAATTGAATATTTCAAAATGTTGTCTCGATCACAAACCAAGCTGAAAAGGCAGGGAAATTGGTGAATTGTGAAAACAATGAATCTTGAAATTCATGCCAATATGATTGTGAAACGTAGTAGTCCTAACAAAAACATTTGAAAAAGATTGACTTGAATCAGAGCGAAATTTTGTGCCATTTGTTTCTAAGAAGTCCATTTCTAAGAAATAAATATAATTTAAAATGTACAGAAACTCAGTGTTATCTGTTTCGATGTTCGCAAAATGTCGAGAATTTTCAATATAAGAATCTCACACTGTGAATATAGTAATCCAGCATCGTCTAAAATAGTTTCGGTGAAGTAGAAGTAATCCTTTGGTCGCACAGAATCAATTTTGATGCAATGGAAACAAATAAAAGATGAATTGGATATTTCGTTGCAATATATCAACGTTTTCAATTTAGTTCCTGAAGTTTTTATGTTTGAAAACAGCGCTGCTATGTAGACGGCCTAATCGATTGATAACATGCTGAATAATAGAGAATGGAGTGAAAAATTATTAAGCTTTTAGGCTTTCGGTGTAGCACAGCATGTTGGCGTTAATCGACAACTTGACATAATGGAGATTGAATTGTGAATAATGTAGGTAAATTGTTAAGTTGAAATTTTAATGAGGGAACATTTTGATTTGTTTTTGTCTCAACCAATGTAATGCCAAGTTTAAAAAGGATAATCTTCTTTTAGATAAACAGTTTTGAATGTCGAGTCTTAATTGAAATAAATGCATAACAATCTATTGTGGTTGGTAGAAAGAGAATATTTATTTTTATTTTCATTTCATGTTGATTTGTGTGAAACATTTCAATCGTAATGTAGTTCGATAATTTCTTGATATTTATACAAGGTGTTCCAAATTGCTTAGTTCACAAAATATTGGTTGACCAAATTCTACATTTCTGAATCACTCCAACACAAAGGAATTAAATCAACGTAAAACATAGTGAAAACAACAGAAATAAGTATTATAACCTCTAAATAGCTGCAGAACATTTTTCCATCAGTGACATATGTATTTGTAGAATTCCTAAGCAGTAAAAATTTAGACTACATGTGGAATTCTTGCTTTACTCTTTGTGAAACATAATAAATATCAATTTAAACACTTGGCAAAGGTTTCACAGGAATATATCAAAAACTTGAAATATGTTTCGGGTTATCAGTTCATTATCGAGAGTAATACACACAACCAAATTTATATGGAATCACCTGATATTTTGAATATAACCTCAGGGATTTTGGAAATTTCAAAGGATTGTGGAAACTGATCCTTTTTGAGATATTTCAATTGAAAAATAAATTAAGATTCATTTTAAGAAAGAAGCAAATAGAAGAAAATGAGAAAGTCTTCTCGCATGTAGTAAAATAATTGAAAATTGTTTTCTCATGAAGTAGGTGCTTTTTCTCGATCTCAGTAGCTTGTATTACCTTTTCTTGCCCAGATATAAGCCAGAATTCGTCTAGGCATGCTTTGGATTAGGTTTTCAATCTCCTCTGGGGTGATATTTTGCCACTCTTCTATGGCGGCTTGGATGAGCTGTGGTGGGGTTCTTAAATTATCCTGGCGCGATCTAATGTTGCTGCCGAGAGTATCCAATAAATATTCAATAAGATTTATGTCTGGAAAGCGAGCTGGCCAGTCCAAAATAGCGATTCTGTTTCAAGATAAAGTCGCGCTAGGTATGCTGAGGAGCATTATCTTGCATAGAAGTGAAATTCTCACCGTGGGCAATTCTCCACAGTCTCACTCCACACCAGCACTAGGTCCACGTAATTTCAAGCAGTTACACTAGCACCAAAACACCAAAACATCACACTGCCACCTTGGTATTTTGGAATTTGTATTGCTGCTCGAAGTCTAGCTTGTCTTCCACGACCTCTTAAAACCCGAATCCGGCGGACATCTGAGAAGAGAACATTTCGCCAATTCTCAATATTCCAATTTTAGTGCTCGATATACCAATTAAGTCTGTTAATTTATTGTTGTCTGGTTAGCTCTGGATCTTTTAAGGGCCCCTTGAAGGAAGTCTTTGCCGTTTCGTTTCGACTGATACACTAATGCCTGTTGCTTCCAGAAATTGCCTTTGGAGTATGGGGTGCGAAGCTCTAGGGTCTCTTCTTGCAATTTGGCACAAAAAGTGGTCTTGTTCTTCAGAAACGATCTCCCTACGACTTCTTCTAGGCCTAATTTGCAGAGATTGTAGCTCCATGCATCGGGCGTAGGTTTTTTAAATCACCCCCTGTGATAACCCCATTGTGGCCGCTTTATCCCTCTATATTACCCATTCTTCAAGGAGAGCAATTATTCGGCCTTCTGCACATCGGAAAATCCAACGTAAGGCATTTTGAATTATGATTAAAGGCTTTTTCAAATTTTGCAATTCAAAGTTTCAAATCTCAGTGACGCTGAGTACAATATCCCAAACATGTGGTGATAATTTCTTATCATACTATCCAGTTTTTCACAACAAAAAACTTCATCCTTCACAAGTAATCGAAGATCTATGGTTAAAACCAAACAATAATGTGAAATATCGACTGATTCCATATGAATTTGGTTGTGTGTACAATGCTGAAAAACAAAATGAGCGGTTTTACTTAGTTATAGCGGCATTTACAACCGGAGATAGCCGGAAATAAATGAGACAAAAACACAAGGTTTAACTTTAATCTACACTTTATTTGAAAAAATTCGACGACGTTTCGCTGACACAGCAGCTTTATCAAGAATGATAAAGCTGCTGTGTCAGCGAAACGTCGTCGAATTTTTTCAAATAAAGTGTAGATTAAAGTTAAACCTTGAATTTTTTATCTCATTTATATCATGGATCTACATCAAGTAACGGCCTCCACAATTCAAATGATAGCCGGAAGTCTATCTGCTCATAACAAATTGGCAGGTTCTTCCAACGAGTCGACATGATCCTTGAGGAATGATTTAACATTTCTATTTTTTGAGTTGACTCGTTTACTGGGCTTTGTGTGAACTTGAATTATCTTTGTGAAGGATGATTCGCCGTTCGGAGTTTGTATCTCGAAACTTACTATCGACTAGCGGAAAACTAATGATTGAGTACCAATCGGTAGTAACTGTCTTTGATCTTGTAAAATAGAATTGTTGCTACATGACCTCGTTTCGAAACGAACATAAATATAGGATGTTCCATTTGAAAAAATCAAGATATGATATTTTTAAAATTACAATATTCAATAATTTTTTTGAGTCACTCCTGTATGAAATGAGGATAATCTTTTTCAATTCATCTATAGAGCTATTCTTGGGCAAGAGGAAAACGAAAGGAAAAAAGTATTCATCCTCTCTGGCCGAAGGAGCATTCGATTATGTGAGAGCCTCTTTTCATGAATTTTTACGGAAAAAAAATATTGGGACGAAACTACTCACCCAAAAAAACTATTACTTGAAGATATTATAGCAAAGTACAGGACGCTCTTGAATCTTCAACAAAAAAGTGGTCTTCCAATCTGAAAAAAAACCTCCCAAGATTATTTTATAGAAAATTTGGACACCCTTTTTACTTCAAAATAAATTGATAAAGTAGATTTTTAATTTCTGAATACAGTACCGTTCGAAAAAAAATTGAATCTTCAAGAGTGTACGAGCTACAGAGCACCGCGCCACTGGTGAATCACCCGGTATATCTTGACCAGTTTAGCTTTGGCTGTTGCTGGTAATCTCCTATAAAATAAATATGATATACCATTCATACCTGGGGCTATTTCTTTCCTCGAAGAAACGTCTAAATTGGATTCATCTATCGTGAAATCTCCTTATCGTCTTGTGGAATATCCACGTCATTATTATTTACATCTGTTCTTAGTGTCAGTCACTACTTGATTGTGCGGTATGTGGAGGAGCTATTTTTTGAAGAGTTGAATTTTTTTATTTTTTCCATTTTGTTTTTCCGTCTTTGAATTTCAGGTTTCCACAGAAGTTTTTCAATGATTCTTTCTTTTCACTTCTAATGAGCAATTTTACTTCTGCTCTCACCCGGTTCGCTTCAATGAATCTTTCCCTAGTCGGCCTATTTCAATATTCCCTTTTCTCAATTGCTTGAGTAATCTCTTCATCCTACCAACACGCTCTAAATTTATCGCAATAATTATGTTTTTCTTTGAGCGGAGTGGATTTTTTGACACTATTCAACATCAAATTCTCGAAATCTTCAAGGTTGTCAATATTATTTCGGCGCATATAGTCTGCAGTCTCCCTGTCAAATATTTTCCATTGCCTTTTTTCACAAATAATTTTTCTGGTTGATTGAAAGGATTTGTACCCTCACGAGGTCGTAGTTGTCAATATTAATTCTTATTGGATGATGGTGGCTACCCCCTGTGTCCAGTATGACTTCCCAAGAGCATTTAAAAGATATATTTTGTGAACTGATTGAAATGTCAGGTGCACTAATGTTTTCATAATGGCAGTGTGTGTCTGGTGAAAGTGCCATCAATCAACAGGAACAAAATGTTATTTGAGATAAATTCTTCCAGCTTTTCTCACCCACATAGGGTTTTGACCATTAAGATCTCCTATTATGACAGAGGGGTTTTCTTATACAGGGTACTTCAACGAAAACTAAACAGAGGCTATATCTACCAAGATATTCATTCACACCTTTTGGGGTACAAAACTTGCCTGAAATATTAACCCCCTAAGCGGGGGTTGCAATCCTAAACATTTTGAATAAGGAAGATGGATCGAGTGATAACTCATAAGAAAGGCGGCATCTTTTTCTGCATTGCCTTGAACGAATTTCCATTTTCAATTGAAAACTGTAAAAAATACAGGGTGAGCAACTGAAAGATAGGGAAGACTATTTCCCTGAGACTATTCAAGTTTCAGTGAAGTAAAATGGAACAGATCCATGCTGATCAATGGCAGTCATCATCAGGTACGATCCCCATCTTGAATTTCAACCCCTAGAGCAGGGGTGACCACCCTTGAAAATTTAGAAGAGGGTAGATGGGTCGAGTGATACCTCGAAAGAAAGGTATTATCTTTGTCTGCATCCCCGTGAACGAATTTTATTTTTGATTGAAAACTGTAGAAGATACAGAGTGAGTGAGAGAAGGCAATCGAAATCCTTTACTTGAAAGGTATCACTGGATCGAAATATTACCCCTGCTCTAGGGGTTGAAATTCGAGATCAGGGTGATTTCGGAAGATGGCAGCTTTTGATCTAAAATGAATCTATTCCAGTTTTTGCATTAATACTCCAATAGTCTTGGGGCGATAGTCTTCTCCATTTTTCAGTGGCTCACTCTGTATCTTCTACAGTTTTCAATCAGAAATGAAAATTCGTTCATGGGAATGCAGACAAAGATAATACCTTTCTTTGGAGGTATCACTCGACCCATCTACCCTCTTCCAAATTTTCAAGGGTGGTCACCGCTGCTCTAGGGGTTGAAATTCGAGATGAGGATGGTACTTGATGATGACTGCCATTTATCAGCATGGATCTGTTCCATTTTACCTCACTGAAATTTAAATAGTCTCAAGGAAATAGTCTTCCCTATCTTTCAATTGCTCTTTCTGTATCTTTTACAGTTTTCAATTAAAAATGGAAATTCGTTCAAGGCTATGTAGACAAAGGTACCACCTTTCTTTTGAGTCACCACTAGAGCCATCTTCCCTATTCAAAATGTCCAAGGATTGCAATCCCCGCTGAGAGGGTTGATATTTCAGGCAAGTATTGTACCCAGAAAATGTCCCCCTTGGAACAAAAATTGACATGTTTTTGCGTTTTGATCAGAAATGAATATCTTGGTTGATATAGCCTATGTTTAGTTTTCGTTGAAGCACCCTGTATAGTTGTCTAGTTGTTCTAATTCTATTCTGATATCCGTATGATTGTAAATATTGAAAAAATAAATATCGCCTATTTTAATGCCTAACAGTTGTACCCTATTGTATAGTTTGGTATGGTTGGTGTTGATAATATCATAGTTGATATTCCATTTGATAAGGAATACAAGCCCCCTCTTCCATCATCTCTGTTCGATCTTATTATATTGTAAGTCTTTAGTGAAATTTTTTTTAATTATATTGAGAAAGGTTTCTGATAGTGCTATAACATCAGGGTTGTTTGTTACTACCAGGCTGACTAGATCATTATAGTAGAACTGAAAATTTTGATTTACGTCAACATTTATATTGAGTACAAAAGAAGAGAACATGGTGCGACTTCTTTTCCTTTCCTTATCTGAATATTATGCAAAAAGACAGAAATTTTTGTCAAATGAAGAACCTCTTACCATCAAAACTTCCTTACACATTCGAAAACGTATGGTATTAAATAACGGAAACCACTCGCGTTATTTAATTGATATTGAGCGCAAAAATGTTAGCACTTCAACGAATTCTAACTCAATTAATTTTCACTTCTTTTCAAGCGATAATCAATTCCATACTTGAAATTTTATATAGCAGTAAGTCAGTTGATTAACCCCGGGATCCGGTATTAATTGGTATCCGTAACTCCGTTCCAGATCATTGAGTTCAATTTTGTAATCCTCTATGGATATTCTGGAATCGATAGTCGAATTATCATCCAATTAGAGATATTGACGTGAAATATCAAAATTTGCCAGTATTAAACGCAATGCAACTATATTCTGATATCACCGGTGATGCATTGAAAAGAAGCAAATACTTTTTAGTATGATATGTCTTCGAAATCACGCTGAAACATATGGGAGCCAGATCGGAAAAACGTAACGAATACTCCACAAGTTTCTGCACTGCTAACTACGAGCCTCTGTGCTATCATTTCGAGAACGACCATGTCTACCTTTCGCTACAGACACACGTCAAGAAACCAACTTAACTCACATAGTATCTACCACTTAAATTCTCAAAAACAGGGTCTCAAGTATCATTCTTCACCAGGTCTCGACGAACTATCACTTGGCGAAAGTTCTTTGTGGACTCCTTGCAATCTTGTTGTTATAAGCAACTTTTATTTCTAAATGAACGTCGGAATATTCAATGAAATACTCTTTCCTACTACCACAACAACATGTTAGAGGCAAATCTGCAACCACGTTCTGACTGTTCTGCTTAAACGAAAGGATGGTAGCTTTTAAAAACCATCCAAATGAATTGCTATATTTCGACTCTGCAAGAGCATTCGACAAAGTCTCTGAGAAAAGGTTGATACTTCTGCTTGAAGCTGTAGGCATACCTTTTCAGTGGGGTACCCCAGAGGTCTGTTCTGGGTCCGCAATTGTTCGACATTGTGATAGTTATTTAGCATGTTGTTTCGAAAGGATCAAATTATTTTATCGATAGTCGAATGATATGGTAATGCACTCACAGACTATCGCTTCTTATGATCTGATCTATACGTGATTAGTCAGCGGTGATCTGATTAGCTCTTTCCATATATATCGTATATTCAGACATATACCGTGCATATAAGCAACAATAATACATCAACGTCCGTCGCTATACAGGGTGAGCATTTTGGGATCTGAACAACACTTTTGTCTGATATCAACACACAACTGTTTTCGACGGTCACTAGACTAGAACTAAGAATTATGAGAACGAATATTTTCCTTACATATTTGAGTAGTGGGGACTGATTCACGTTCAGTTGACTATTGAGAAAGGTAGCTTTTGGGTTTTTACAACGCTTGTTAATTTCCAAATTTTCCAACAGTTCCAGATTCAATCTGTTCAAAAACTGCAGACTTGTTATCTGAGAAGAGATGCATTTAATACTGTTTATTGAGACAGGTTGAATTTATTAATTATTTGTTTAGCATTGAATAGTAATTTATTCACGTTGGAACCACTGAAAATTGAGCTTGTTAATCTAAATTAAAAAATTTTTCGAATTGTGGAGGCCGTTACTTGATGTAGATCCATGATATAAATGAGATAAAAACACAAGGTTTAACTTTAATCTACACTTTATTTGAAAAAATTCGACGACGTTTCGCTGACACAGCAGCTTTATCAAGAATGAAAAACAGAATGAAGAGTATGGTATTATAAACAAATCGTAGAACAAGTTGGATGAATAACAGGAAAATCCACACCGAGCCATTGTACAGTTAGTATGAAAGGTAATAAAAACTAATTAAACAAGTTAAGTAGGGGTGAATAATTCACATCTACCTGTTCATTCAGAAGCTTGTCCGAATGTTTGTATCTATTTATTTCTAATGCTTCTAGGAGATCTAATTTTGAAATTTTGATTTTATATGTAATATGTCAAAGTTTTTATTGAATGAATGGTTTTCTTTTATTAGGTGGTTTGAATAATTTGAATCAGATTTATTTTTATCGAAGCTACGTTTATGTTCAGATGTTCTTATGCCAAAACTCTTATAGGTCCTACCGATATAAATTTTATCACAAGAACCACAATTGAGTTTATAGATTCCTGATTTACTTTATTTCATTTCTTAATTTCATTAATTCCATCCATTTGAACATTAAATTCACAATAGAAATTGAACAGAACGATTCCATTAATTTTTGGACTTAAAATCACTAAACAAAATAATAATCATGTTTTTCGGTCTTTCGTAAACCAACACATGCTGATACAATTATACATAACTACTCATTACATCCAATTCAACACAAAGTTGCAGCTTTAAACAGCATGGTACATCGGTTACTCAATTTACCTTTATCAGTAGAAGATTATAATAAAGAGTTAAACATCATCAAACATAGCCATTAATAATTCATATAATCCGGATATGATAGATCTAATCATTCGTAAAAACTGTATCAGAAAGCAATAAATGAAGTATATCCTATTCATAAAGACTATAAAATATTCAACAGTTTAACATTCTGCGGTTCTGCAAGTACAAATATTAAATCGTTTCTCGTCAAACAAAATCTTATTATAACTTTCAAAACTTCTAATAACTTAGGTGAACATATTAAAAGTAATAAATCTCGTGTTGAAAAATCAAGTAAATCAGGAATCTATAAACTCAATTGCGGTTCTTGTGATGAAAATAAATCTGATTCAAATTATTCAAACCACCTAATAAAAAAACCATTCATTCAATAAAAACTTTGACATATTACATATAAAATCAAAAAGTTCAAAATTAGATCTCCTAGAAGCATTAGAAATAAATAGATACAAACATTCGGACAAGCTTTTGAATGAACAGGTAGATGTGAATTATTCACCCTACTTAACTTGTTTAATTAGTTTTATTACCTTTCATACTAACTGTACAATGGCTCGGTGTCGATTTTCCTGTTATTCATCCAACTTGTTCTAGGATTTGTTTATGATACCATATTCTTCATTCTGTTTTTCATTCTTGATAAAGCTGCTGTGTCAGCGAAATGTCGTCGAATTTTTTCAAATAAAGTGTAGATTGAAGTTAAACCTTGTGTTTTTTATCTCATTCAAATTCAAAAAGATAATTGCTAACCATCTTGAGATGGGCACATCCGCAATGTGTGGCAACGTCTTATTTCTGGTGAATATTTCGCTGACTATCGGAGGGTATTCATCTGTTGGAGCATTTGGATACATGATCCTTATGTCAAATGAAATTAATTTAAGATTTCTGTGTTTTTGAACCTAGAATGTTCACGTACAGAAACAAGAGAGTTCAAAATGTTGTGTTTAGAAGGGAATTTTGTAAGTTAAATTTCTGATTAAACAACTTTGCTAATTTATCTAAAGGTGTATTAATATGTTATCATTCTTTAGGTTTCCATTAAATATCTACTGTCACTTGAATACACTGACTGAAGAAGACTCTGAATTCCACTTTAGTCGGTTATATTTTATTACGTAAATGGGATGTCTGCTAATTCGATAACTTATGCCATGACGTCACGAACATTAGATAGAGATTAGTTAGATAGAAGGGAACGTAGTTATATCTATCATAAGTATTGAGATCGAGTTTGTGGTGCTATTTCGCGCATTCAAAATGAGTTACTCTTAACTATATGTTGAAGTTCTAGTTGAAAGTTGGAAGGTCCTGTAGATGGGAGTTTGTATTTCCAATTTTAATTCACCAACTTGCTTGTTTCGGCACAAGTAGCCCATTAAACCCAGACATTAATCATACGTTTTGCATTTCACTTAAAATTCATTGGTTCATTAAATTATACCGGGTGATTTATACTGGTATTGTTGTACTATCATAACAAGGAGTGAACGTCATTATGATGAAACAACTAGATGGTTTATGACGTTTGAATATACATAGAGAAATGTTTATTTTAGAACAAATAGCAATAGAAATACCTTCAGCAAAACCGAAGTTAATCAATTTTCGATGGTTTTTCCGATATATTCTGATAAATATTGCACCGAATAATATAAATTGAAGATAAATCAATAGCTGAATTTCGAATTAATATTTTACTCAGCTATATAATGTGTCTAAGCGAAAACACTATTTTCGAAATCCGTTCTTGGATCATGAACGAGATTACATTTTACAGAATTTCTGATTCTATACGACTATAGTTTGTTTGACAAAATTGAATAAAGGAATTTATACTGGGTGATTCACCAGTGGCGCGGTGCTTTGTAGCTCGTACACTCTTGATGATTTCATTTTTGTTCGAACGGTATTGTATTTATAAAGTGAAAATCTACTTCAGCAATTTATTTTGAAGTAAACATGGTGTCCCAATTTTCTATAGAAAATCTTGGGAGGTTTTTTCAGATTGGAAGACCACTTTTTTGTTGAAGATTCAAGAGAGTCCTAAACTCTGCTACAATGTCTTTAAGTAATAAGTTTTTTTGGTGAGTAGTTTCGTCACAATATTTCTTTTTTTCCGTAAAAATTCATGAAAATAGGCTCTCACATTATCGCATGCTCCTTCGGTCAAAGAGGATGAATACTTTTTTCCTTACGTTTTCTTATTGCCCAAGGATAGCTTTGTTGATTTTATACAGGAATGTCTCAAAAAAATTATTGAATATTGTGATTTGGAAGCCTATTATCAACACGAGAGAAACATTACCCATCAATACAATGCTATCAAGATATACGAGCAAAACCTTAAAGACGAAGACATTATCATACATATGGATTTTTCAGAAAATTATTGTTCCAAATACAGTAAAGAAATACAAGCATTTCATCTTGGAGGGTCGAGACTTCAGCTAAGTGTTCATTTTGTGGTAGTGTATACCAAAAGCACATTCACCAGCAGCTATATGAGCACCTTTGCTCACAGCATTAAGAGCACCCATTTCGTCAGCGACGGACCGTAACTCAATGAGAAAACAAAACGATGTTTTATATCACATCAAGGCTTCAGCAAGAGGTTCCAAAAGTGAAGAAGTTCACCTGGAATCATTCAGAGAGTGTCGTCGTCGCTACAGGAGGTGATATTGATAGCTTGGAATCATTTGTAGAGGCCATTCAACGAAGATGTTCCGCAATTATCTTGTTCACAATCGACAATAAAACCATCCAAAAATTGACAGACGTCCTTCACAATAAAATAGTCAATTCAAAAAGCTTTAATGGCACTCTAAAAGTACATCAAGTAAAGGCTGAAATATTAAGAAATCCTCTGGAATCAGGTCCAAGTTTAAGCTGCACTTGTGAAGTCGAGTGCTAGCATTTCAATTTAGGAGTGTTTGAGTATAAAAACGGGACAAAACTTAACGTAGATAATACATACACAGGATTCCACAATGAAGACCGACAACGCTGCATTGGCTGGACCTAGTTCAATCAACCAACAGAATTACACCATCGGTGATTTCGTCTTGGTTATATTCGTAGTAGAAAACACTGAATATTGTTATGCTGCAGTAATCAATAAAAATAAGGCGAACTAACAGTAACCTTCTTAACAATTTGTGATGGCAAAGGTCACATATTCAGAGTCGACGAAAATGATGTTTCTTTGACCATGTATTACAGAAGTTACCAAACCCAGATATTGCCCTAGAAGGAAAATGAATATTTTATTATTCTTATATAACTGTACCTGTTTTTGAAAAATACGTCTGCATTGATACGTAAACAAGGCTGATTCTCAGTACCTAAGCTTAATTTTTATTAAAATTATTTCAATTCGTTATAAAGAGCGAAGCTCGAAATTTGTTCCTGATAAATATGAGTACTTAAATTCTGTACGTGATACAGTATTTAATGAAAAGAGAATCTATTCGATTACATTTAATAATTATTATAGTGTTTTTCACCATATAAACATTGACATAAATAGTTCTTTGAGTAGAAAACAGTCCTCTGGGTGGCAATATAGTTCTCTGCCATATTCTTCACAAAATCGCCTGTAATTCGAAAAATGAGGAAAATTACAATGGTTTCTTGTTTATGTGTATTCGCCTTATAATTATCTATCGACTAACATAATAATATTTTTAATTTTCTAGTTTCCAGTTAGTATAGAAAAGCCCAAATAAGAGTCTTTGTCGATTGCACATTTTATAAAGTGAAAGAAGAATATACATTTATTACTCTGGTTTAGGACAAAATTAAGTAAACAAAAATCAACTGGCTCATATGTGTTGATTTAAAAATTGTTAACTTGTTTCAGGCCAACATAGTAGTTAGACAAAGTATTCATATTTTCTTTGCTCATAAGAGTAGAGCTAGAAATCAACACTAAGTTAAGAAGGATTGGTCTACTAGGGAAGTGCTAATTCCAGGACAACACGTTAAAAATCCACTTTCAGTATCGAGGAATCACATAATATTATCTAAAATTAGAGCTCATGGAACAATTCGCTAAAGCTCTTAACAAAAATGGAAATTGTTTCCTTTTGTTATCCTTAGAGTTCTCAAAACTGAAAGCGGACATCTTTGATGGGAAACAGATTGGATCATCATTAAAAAACACAAGTTCTGGGAGAATTATGACTGAAATTGAGAAAAATGAATGGATTGAGTTTGTTTGGCTTGTTCAAAATATTTTTGAGAGTTGATAAATGTTCTGACTTTTCTCAACACGTTGAACAACTAATGAGTCACGACCACCTAGACTAATGCTAATCTTGGGGATTTAAGTGAAGAACAGGCTGAGCAATTTCATCAGGATCTTCGGACTATGGAGGAACGCTATCAAAGCTATTGCAACGCACACATGATGACTGTTGTGACATTCAAAACAGCTCACAAACATTTCAATTTCAGAATTTAATAATATAATATCAATTTTGAAAATGTTGTGTTTTATTGAAAAATGAGCTGATACAGAAGATTGAATCATGGATTCTGAATCTTCATTAAAAATAAAGCTACTATCATGTGCCACATCTGAATCATTAGAATTGATGTTGTGCGGTGTTGTCTTGGGCAATGATATTCTGACATTCATCTATCAGAAGTAACTCAATATTCATCTAACTATTGTCAAGAGTGTCATCTTCTGTACCAGAGCATAGCTCTCATTAATTGAAATTTGTGATTTCAGGACCTGTAAGGATCAATGCGGATTTGAGATCAGTAGTGAATTACTTCTCACAAGAATTTGGCGAACTTTGACAGTAGGAAATTTTCAGCTATTCTGAAAAATATTATCTCAAGTCGATGTTGAAGTAGCTCGAACATATTGAATGAGAACTAAACCTCCAACATTATACTGAAAGTTACGACTAAAATACTTTCTTTTTATACTTTTACGGAATTGGAGACACGCAACACATAAAGATAATTACACCATTTGGAAAATGGAGTACCTTCTAGCAGCTGTTAGTTTCTTTATAATTATTGGTTAGTTATTACTCAGCTTTAGGTGTTCTTTGGCATGCGACAGGGCAATAATTGAAGCGAAAAATAATAACAGGGAAAATGCATGGGGTAGTTAAATATTATTATTTTATTATTCATTAAATTGCAACGTTTCCGAAGTGAAGTAATGAAGATATTCATGGATGATACCTCCAATTCAGATTTTTTGCTGGACATTCACAGGATGTTTTCCTTTCAGAAATAGTGTATGAAAGTCATCAAAGCTATCAGGTTTTGAAGATACAGGGTAGATTCTTGTTTTCAGTCAAAAACTTCATCATTCATAACTCAAGACATGATGAAATGTTGCACAATCAATAGGCTTTTCCTACTGAATCGACTCAAGAAGGAAAAATGAAATATAGCTCAGGACATAACCCAAACATCATATTTTCGATAAACTGATAATATATACACGTTTTTATGGAATATGTGATTTTTTGTACTCCAGAGCTATAATTATTAATGGTCCAACACGTGTCAGAACTGAATTGGGCTTTATTACTTATGAAATTAACCATGAAAAAATTGAATTAATATGTAGCGATAATCGAATAATCAGATGAAGAAAATACTAAACATTAAAAACACAAAAAAATGCAATACAGAACAAAGGAAAAAAGAAAAAATAGATTTTAAATACATCGGCCTCACTTATACACACGGACTGTAACAACAAATTGATAAATGCCTAGAAAGTTACAACATCAAGATTGGACACAAACCTAACAACTACTGCAAACAATTTTTCACCACTCTAAGGCCAAGAGTGAAACATGAGAACAAAACACACTGTATATACAAGGTTAATTGTCAGGACTGTGGAGCGTGCTATATCGGTAATACTGAACAATACTTGCATAAAAGAATATACCAACACGACTACTCCATTAGATAATAAAAAAAGTACCGCCCTAGCGAAACATAGCATTGAACAACTACATAAATTTAATTTTGCTGATGTACGAGTTCTAGCATTCGAAAGCAACGACTTTAAAAGAAACATTCTAGAAATGATCGAAATCCAAAATGAACCTAAGACAGTGAATTCAAGAGCTGACGTTGAAGGATTTATGAATGTCTACAATAATCTGATAATTTGAATAAACCCTTCAATGGATTGCTGCAAGCAGTTATATTCAAAGATTAATTGCTATTGCCTGTTATTATTTGTCTTGCTTTTTTGTAATTGTTATGCCATTGACGATAATGATGTAAAGAGAGAATGTGTAAGGTGAATAGCTTTTAACGTAAGAATTGTATTATGTGTTTTACTGAAATTATGATTTTTGTTTTAGATAATAATTGTGCAGAGATGAATATTTTCTGATGAATGCCCTGTGCCGAAACGCGTAAAAACACTCTGCAAATTATAAGATTTTAACCTGAAACACTTTCCGTTCTCTTAACACCGATTTATATATATATATATATATATATATATATATATATATATATATATATATATATATATATATATATATATATATATATATAGGGGTTTTACCCCGACGAGTTGCCCATATATCTGTTCATGCAATCAAACTGATTTCATGAAAAAATATAAATCCACCACCCGTTAATTAATACCATTGCCAGGCAATGATTATAATCAAAACATATCCTGGAATAATTATATATCAGGATAACGTTAAATGTTATGAGAATATATCAATCTACCAGAATATATACATACTATAGCTTCATCAGAAAATGATATCAATGTACCAACGAGGAGTGTCAGAGGCTTTCTCCCCGGAAAAATCCAGTGTAAGGACCTTAGTCAAGTAACACTGAATGTTACTCATTAATATTTTCCTTTGTGTGAACGATCGAATAGTATACTGCTCTGAATATAAATATGACAAAATTGTCAGTTAATTATATTACATTTATATAAACAAATAAATAAAAATAAAATATGAAATGAGATTCTGAGCAGTATAAACTGAAAGAAAACCTTTGACTCTACCTCATTATTATTTTCGGAAAGAAACCTACGAAGAATATTACAAGATTTGATGACTGTTATCTTTTGTAACTGTTCAAACAAATTTTCTTCAGACCCAAAATCTCAATACTTTTGTGAAGATTTCTAGGAATAACGCCTGTTGTAGAAATAATAATCGGTAGAATAAATATTTTCTTCATTTTCCACATTTTTTAATCTCGTCGCCAAGCATCATATATTTAGAAATTTTTTCATTGTATTTATTTTGTATATTATGTGTGTCGGGTATAGCAATATCAATTATATATGTTATTTGATTCTGTTTATCATTAAGAACGATATCTGGTCTATTGTGTTTTACAGCTCTGTTGCACAGAATTGTTTTATCAAAATAAAGTTTATATTTGCCATTTTCACAAATAATCTCAGGTTCATATTTTTGAAATTTTTTTTTTTTTGGGAATTAGGTCATGTTTAATTCCTAGATTGAAGTGAATAATATTAGCGACGGCATTATGTCTTTCTAAATAATCTGTTGAAGCAAGGACTGAGCAAGATGATAATATATGAAAAACTGTTTCTGAAGAAGAGAAACATCTACGGCAAGAATCATCTATATTTTGTTTGATGATATGTTTTCTATAATTCCTTGTAAAAACAACCTGGTCCTGGATCGCAATTGCCAAGCCTTCTGTTTCAGCAAACAATTCTCCAGATACTAACCATTTATTCGATGCAATTTCATCAATATAATCATTTTTCAATTCTTTATGGTGCTTTCCGTGTAATTCCTTCTGCATCCAACTTTCTCTTTTAGAATTATCATCAAATATATCAAAATCTACCTTTTGCATTGTCAAGTTCAGAGGTGTAAGATTATAATCTGAAGCAACAACAATGTCATGTAATTTAGACGTTCTCTGTTTATCATGAAAATGGGAACGTAGATGAAAAATCTGTTTACTATGAAGATTATTCAAATCAATTAATCCACGACCTCCAAGATGTCTAGGTAGTGTAACTCTCTGAACAGCTGACTTTGGGTGGTGCTTATGATATTTACAGAGCATTTTCCTCGTTTGACATTGTAATTCATTTAGATCAGTTTTAGACCATTTAATAATTCCAAAAGAAGATGTAAGAATAGGAACTGCATAGGAGTTGATAGCTCTGAAAAGGTTTTTACTAGTTAAATGACTCTTGATGATAATTCTAAGTCTTTTGTAATATGAACTTCTAATATTTTCTTTAGTGCTGCTATGGTTAATTGTCTTCTCTTGACAAAATCCAAGATATTTATATGTATCTCCTTGATGCATTGGCTTGATTTCGATATTGGAAATCTTTATATAATCAGAGGTGATCTTTCCTTTTTCAATAGAAAGTTTTTCACATTTTGGAAGCCCAAATTTCATATGAATATCATTGGAATAGTTGAAAGTAATCTCAAGTAGACTTTTTAAATGTGATCTGGTTCCGGCATATAATTTAATATCATCTAAATAAATTAAGTGACTTAATTTGAATTCAGTTGATAGACTCTTTATTTTGAAGCCGAAACTAGTAGCATTTAATTCATGAGATAATGGATTAAGGCAGAGACAAAACCAAAGAGCACTTAAAGAATCACCTTGAAAAATGACTCTTTTGATTGGAATTACTTCGGATTTTAACGATTGTTTTGAAATATTTAAATGAAGATTGGTTCTCCAATTTTTCATTACAGATTCAAGAAAAAGACGAAGTGTCTTATCAATTTTATAAATTTCTAAAATTTCTTGAACCCATGGATGGGGAGAACTATCAAAAGCCTTTTGGTAATCAATGAAGGCTGTATGAATATTTCTCTTCTTAGTTTGAGCTTGATTCAAAGCAACAGAATCAATTACAAGTTGCTCTTTAGTACCAAGGTGTTTTTTTCTACATCCTTTTTGTTGTTCGGAAAGAATATTATAATTCTCCAAATGTGCATAAATTTTTTGGGTAATACATGCAGTTAGAATTTTATATATTGTTGGAAGGCAAGTAATTGGTCTATATTGGGACGGATCAATAGTATTATCACTTTTCGGTTTTAATTAAGTAATTCCTTGTGTGAAAAATAAAGGAGTAGCTGAGGGTTCTTTATTATAAATGAAAATATTCAGCCAATTTTCATGAACGCAAGAGAATTTCTTGAACCAAAAGTTATGAATACCATCAACACCTGGAGATTTCCAATTTTTGTGTGTTTAATAACTGATGTATATATATATATATATATATATATATATATATATATATATATATATATAACATGCCTGAGTTTTCCCAGAAATATGAATTCTGCTAAGGAAAAAAGTCTTTCAAAATTCTGCGGTTTTATCTAGTATGCAAGCGCAGAACTACTCGATCGAAAAATGTTCATCAACCGTGAACAATTTGACATTTTAAACTTCAAAAATCACATGCCTGAAAAATGTTTGTCTTTCCTTCTGCAAACGTATTAAAGGCACATTCCTCTTGATTTCAATCGTCAAAACACAAATTCTGTCATTCTGGCTGTTTTTGGGTGGAACAACACTGAAAATGTTTTCGTCTATGAACCAGACATTTTCAATTTGTCTACGTGTTTTAAATCTATTTTATGAATTTCTGCATTGCTCGAATTTGCGCTCTTTGACAGCTTGAACCAATTGAAAATTATAGTGCCTTCGAGAATACTTAAGACCCAAATCGTGTTTTATTATTCTTCTCACAGAGGTTTTTGAGAGTTGGCATCTCTGAGACATTTGGGTAACATTCAAGCTGATTCCTGGAGTTCTGATAATGCTGACTGCTCATGCAGAAATTCGCTGAATGTTATCCTGAAATAGTCAATTAAGTTTGTAATACAAAAAATGTAATGACCTGAACGTCCAAAATGTTTCCTCAAGATCATAGATTGTACTTCTTTTGTGATTAAGGGCTGGAAATTGGCGTAATATTTGCCTAGCAGTTTAGCCACACACAAATAAACATTTAATGAAACGCTTATATTCATTTGTTAAAACCATTGTTAACAATTTCAAACGTCAAAAACAAGCAACACCAAGATAAAATTCGAGTTCAAATATTACGCCAATTTTCATTCCCTAATTACAGAAGAAGTACAATTTATAACTTCGAGGAAAAATTTCGGATAACAGGTTCATTAGGAAGAAGACCAGGTACTGGTGCAGCAGTTAGAACACAGGTACTCGCATTCTTCATAACACAGCTCTACAAAAAATTTTTTTTTATGGTTGCCCTGGATATCATCGCAATTTTTTATGTTTTCAAGTGCCCAGATTACGAATATATTCATGAAAGTTCTCAATGTGCTCGTATTTTTATGATTTTTGCATTTCTTATATTTTGAACAATTATAGGCTTGTTAGAAATAAAATTTAATTTTCCAGTCATGATTAGACTTCTGCGCAACTTTTTCGCGCATACAAACATCACCTGATCCCCACTCTCAGACCGCTTGCTCCACAGAACAGCTGAGATCTCAGTTATTTGACAATATTGAAGTACATATACACGTAAATCTGGATAAAGTGTCATGGTTCAATATTTTGATTCAATTACTGAATGTCCATTCTTATATATTTGTCTTCTAGTCTAAAATATGAGTTCGTCACGAAGAAAGTGTATATATTGTAGTGATTTATTTTGTTATATTTGCGGTGTTTATATACCAAAAAAAACAAAAAAGAAATATCACAGACTTTGTCAAGGAGACTTATGTTGAATATTTTGGTTTCAAAATGGACAAATTAGGTAAACCATGGGTTCCTTATAAAGTTTGTAAGTCCTGTGTTGAGTCTTTACGGTTGTGGAAAAAAGGTGAACGTTCTGGATCAGACTTTGGTATTCCTATGATCTGGATGGAGCCAACGAATCATTTAGATGATTGTTACTTCTGCGTAGTAGATGTTAAAGGTTTTAATCGAAATCAAACGTGGAGATACCCAGACTTACAGTCTACGAAATGTCCGGTTCTACACAGTGAAAATCTCACTCGGCCCATATACATTTCAAAAGTAATTCGCATGCCCTCAGAAACAATGATGTTACCAAATTCACAGAAATCGGGACCATCTACTAATGGAAGTGAATGGGATGGTGAAACATCTACGCCAAAGTTATTTCCTCAAAATGAACTCAGTGATTTAATACGTGATCTCAATTTATCAAAACAAGGATCAGAACTGTTAGCCTCAAGATTGAAAGAAAAAATTTATTGGCACCAACAGTAACAATTACAACATACAGAACGCGAGAAAAGAGTTATTACAATTTTTAGTGAAAATGAAGGATTAGTGTATTGTAATGATATCGCGAAGCTGCTTATAGACATGGGTTTAAAAGAGTACAAATCTACTGAATGGCGCCTTTTTATTGATAGTTGAAAAAGAAGTTTAAAATGCGTCTTATTGCACAATGGAAATAAATTTGCATCAATTCCAATTGCCCATTCAACGAAACATAAAGAAGAATATGAAAATGTAAAATTAGTTTTAGAGAAAATTAAATACTCTGAGCGTCAATGGCCGATCTGTGTGGATTTAAGAATGGTTAATTTTTTAATTGGCCAACAAAGTGGATATACAAAATACCCTTGCTTTATTTGTATATGGGATAGTAGAGCAAAGCAACTTCATTGGGAACAAGATGTTTGGCCTGTAAGAAATTCTTTAACTGTCGGTAAAGCCAACGTAATAAGGAGCCGCTGGTGAGCAGAGACAAAATCATACTTCCACCATGACATATTAAGTTAGGTATGATTAAGCAATTTGTAAAAGCGTTGAACTAAGACGGAAATTGTTTTGATTACATTTGCAGAAAATTTCCGAAGCTTAGTATGGAAAAATTGAAAGGTGGAATATTTGATGGTCCTCAAATACAGCAATTGATGAAAGACCCAGATTTTATCAAAGTTATGACTTTTCCGGAAAGTAAAGCTTGGAAAAGTTTTGTGTTGGTTGTCGAAAATTTCCTTGATAACCATAAAGCAGCAAATTATGAAGAAATTGTGCAAAATATGCTGACAAACTTTCAGACTTTAGGAGCAAATATGAGTATTAAGTTACTCTATCTCCGCAATCATCTAGATAAATTTCCGGATAATTTAGGAAATTATAGTGAGGAACAGGGAGAGCGGTTTCATCAAGATCTAAAAGTGATGGAAGAAAGGTATCAATGTTGATGGGATTGTCACATGATGGCAGATTACTGCTGGTCTTTGGAAAGAGATTGTCCCCTGAAAAATTATAGAAGAAAAGCTCATAAATTGTTATTGATTTTTGTTATGTTAAATGAAAATAAAGATTCAAAAAGAAATCAGAGCAAATCCTACAAAATCATTGATAGTTTCACGAATTGTGTGCATAAATAGACCCAAAATCATTTTCATATCAAGGGCAACAAAACCATTGTAGACCAGTGTAATCTGTTTCAAGCATCAATTCTACATTTTTTGTATTATAAACAATTTCAAGATAACATTCAGCGAATTTCTGCATTAGCAGTCAGCCCTATCAGAACTTCAGAAACCAGCTTGACTGTTTCCCAAATGTCTCAGAGATGCCAAATCTCAAAAACCTCTGTGAGAAGAATAATAAGACACGATTTGGGTCTTAAGTATTTTCGGAGGCACTATAAGTTTCAATTGACTCAAGCTGTCAAAAAGCGCAAATTCTAGCGCTGTAGAAATTTATTAAATAGATTTCGAACACGTAGAACACGTAGAGAAATTGAAATGAGATTAGATTCGGAAAATTATTGTCACATATTTCTCGATCATATGTTACCAACTATTGAGGCGTCAACTCCTCAGTTCACTTTCATGCAGGTGAATGATTGCTCTTTTTTATATGACATGAATAAGTACAGTTGCCACCAGCTGAAAATGAACGGTTGCGAAATTGAGTAGCTTTTTGGATGATTTTTATTGTTTCAAATGTTCTTTGGAATTCTACAATTTTTTCCATATTCTTCTGACAACGTTTGTCAAAGAAATGAACAACCAGTACTTTTTCACACAAAAACGCTACTTACTCTCAACTGGCCGTCAGTGTACAGGGTGTCCCAAATTAGATGAATCTGGAATCTATTTAAATTGATTTTAGGATGGCATACCAGTCACTGTAGTATCAATTATTTAAGAAAACGCGTAGACGATATCATCGAAGCAGAACAATGGCCCCCAAAATAGTCCCGATCTTAATCCGTGCGGGGTCATTTGGAAAAAATGGTGTAAAAAATGGTATTTTTTTCAATTATTGTGAGGAGCTGAGGCAAAAAATTCAAGAATGTTGGAACAATCTTGATCAAGGAGTAATTTCGAGATCCATATGAAATGAAATGAAATATATATTATGAAATCAATTATTTACATGTCAAGTCAAAATTAATAGAAGATTTAATAGAACTATGCCTCGTTTACGTCGCCGATTCAGAGAAAAATTCCTTCAACTCGTATATGGTCCTATGTAGAAGTAGGTTTTTGACCTCTCTCCTGAATACAAGTTGATGTTTTTCTTTGATTTCAATGGGCAGATGGTTATATAACTTGGGTGTGACCATTTTCTGTGGGGTCATTTGAAAGAAATGGTGTAAAAAATGGTATTTTTTTCAATTATTGTGAGGAACTGAGGCAAAGAATTCAAGATTGTACTTGATTCTTTTTGTTGAATGTTTTTACTCATATAGTTTGTTAAACAAAATCATGTCGTATTATTATTCTCGCAGATGTTTTCAACAGTTGGCATCTCTGAGATATTTGGAAAACAGTCATCATGATCTTCTTCCTAATGACTCTGTTGTCCAAAACTTTTCCTCAAGATCAAAAATTGTACTTCTTTTTTAATTAGGAGCTGGAAATTGGCGTAATATTTACTTAGCAGTATAGCCACGCACAAATGAAAATTCAATGAAACGCTTATCCTCATTTGTTAAAACCATTGTAAACAATTTCAAACGTCAAAAACAAGCAACACCAAGATAAAATTCGAGTTCAAACCTCATGTTGTCTTAAATTCGATGACATTTCATTATTTTTTGTTTATCATAGAGTTAATGCATGCAGTCTATGTTCAGAGGTTTCACAACGGGAGGTGTATATGATGGTGGAAAAGAGAAACATTATTGACCACAATTGGCAAAATTCTGAATCAATATATGAGTTCAACTCATCAAAAGGATGGGAAAGGTTCAGTCAAGTGATTGAATTAAGCAGTTGATTCATTACGACCTTGAAAACTTTTTTAATGCGCGGGATAAATTGTTATTATTTGAGGAAGTCGGCCATTATAACGGAAAAAAATTGTCCTGTTTTCTCTGGCGCACCCTATATATGTATACTTCAAAAAAGACAAGTTCATATTCTAATTCGAAAACCATTCTACTCAAAAATGTTCCCATAGAATGTCCAAATGGTTTTTACCTAACATATATAGCAGCCGATAGTAATTGATGACGTACTAAATCATCGTGCAAATTGCAAAAGAAGCATTTCTGGATTCAGAACCATCTGCTAGAGTTTGTCAACATACTTTAATAACATATAACAATTATTAATGAAAATCTAATATAACTTGCGTATTTTACCTTATTTATGCTAAATATGAATTTCCCTCGTGATTCGGACTCATTTATTGAATATTCAAAACTTTATGCTTCACCTACTTCCTTCAAAGCAGACATAAAATTGGCAGAGTAAGCTGTGTGCAAGCTGATCAATCTTGAAGAGCATATACCGCCTAGATGAGTAGCTAATTGGTATTCGAAGTAAACTAAGAGGCTCATAAGCACAGCCATGCAGGAATACGATGGCAGGATTTCGGTAGGAAGTGATTAAGTGTTTACATGAAGATGGATTTTGTAAGGAAGCTGAGTGCTATTTGAGTGATTTCAGTGGATTATATCTTGTAAATCTGTATGTTGCGTTTAGATGGAATGCATTATGAGCTGACGTATTTCGCGGGCAATATTTCCTTCCCTTCAATATCTCTCGCTGTCGTTTAATTATTAATCTCGAGTAACGAATATATGAGAAGCAAATTTGAAACCACTAATTCATTTCGTAATGAATCTGCATAAATTATAGGTTTCTCGAATACAGCAAAATTCCAACATCGAAATACTAACATCCCGATTTTTACGTATTACGTAGTACGGGGGATCTCTTTTAAGTTTTGCGTATATGCATATATGCATATGTCTTTTCAAAGTACCACATGGACCTTTTCCATGTAAAGTTGCTCGTGATGAACAAGATTCATAAATTTTGTTTCCCACTGGTACTGTCCGAAATATACTGGGTGGCCCACAAGTCACTGGAAGTAACATAATGCCAAGAAAACGACTAATTTTGATTTTTTTTCACGCAATATGAGGAACTTCTGTTACGGTCACAATTCAAAAATAATTTCGTATATACAGGGTGTTCCGTTTCTGAGGAACAAATCAAAGTTATGTTTTTTAAATAGAATACCCTATATATTTTTGAATAGAACACCCCATATATTTTGAATAGATGGTAGATGTGAATTTTTCACCCCTACTTAACTTGTTTAATTAGTTTTACTACCTTTCATACTAACTGTACAATGGCTCAGTGTGGATTTTCCTGTGAACAATAATTTTTAATGATATCTATAAGGTAGTGCGACAATTTCACGGCTGGGGCTGTAACGTAAGATACGACTGGTCTAACGGGTTATTTACTTTATGCAATTTAATGAGTGAATACAGTTGAGGTGGTTGAGGGTTTGGTAAAATGAATTTGTATTTATCTATTGCTTTAATTAAAGATTTTGCGTCATTTATTGCAATTTTAATATTTTTCTGGAATTTAATAGTTGGATCTTTGTTTAAAATTGTATAGTTTCGGACGAAATGAAATTTAGAGTTTTAAATAGGTAATCATTTTTATTTAACGCAATAACAGTATTACCCTTATCTGCTTTTGTAAAATAACTTAATTTAGTTGAGATTTTTGTTTGATGGCCTTTAAAATATTTTGTTCTTCACTCGGTTTAAAGTCAGCCAATGATTCATTTTTTATAATGTTAGATGCTAAATATTTAAGGTGAGTGTTATTAGGAATATTTTCAGAGAAATTTCATTATCTTTATTCATCCAACTTGTTCTACGATTTGTTTATAATACCATACTCTTCATTCTGTTTTTCATTCTTGATAAAGCTGCTGTGTCAGCGAAACGTCGTCGAATTTTTCAAATAAAGTGTAGATTTAAGTTAAACCTTGTGTTTTTATCTCATTTATATCATGAATCTACATCAAGTAACGGCCTCCACAATTCAAACAGATATTACCATTTATAATTATCGGTACGTATGTCTGAAAATAATTCCTTGAAAGAGCTTAGTATTATTTATATTCAGATTTCTTTTCGATCAACCTGATTAGGCAATGCCTAAGATATCCCATGAATTTTTAAATCAAGTACCTTCATTTGAATAGGTGTTAACTGTTGTTATTATGAAGCCATTGTTTGTTATTTATTTTGTATAGTTACTCAATGTTCTGAATGTTTTAACAATTTTATTTATACCTTGACTAGTTCTGCAATTTTGATTGTACGAATTTCAAAATTTTAAACTTTTCATTTAATGTTGTAATAAAGAGTGAGAAAAATTCTTATATTGTTACATAACAATCCACTACGGCAGGTTACATATTCTTTTCGAGATGTCAGACCTTCAGTTTCATTAACGTCGCAAATCATTTCGACGAATTTTTTCCGTCTTATTGATTTGATGATCATTTTGTGTAGTTGAAGATGTGAAATTTTGTTTTCATAGTTTATTTATTTCATTTATCAATTCCCACAACTGAACTTGAATAAACAAACTCTGAATATAAATAACTTCTTTCGAGGGTAATAATGGAGAATACTCAGTTTTCACAACGAGGTTCCTGATACAAATCGAACAAAGAACTCATTTATTTATTTAGATCGAAAAAAAACATTTACTTTTCGAGGTAAGATCATCAATTTTCGCAGGTGACAGAACTGTATTGTTCAGCTAATTAAATTATGGTGAAGATCACGCTAAGGCTTGATAAACAATGCAGTAGTTCAAGAATATGGTAGACTTTCTTGATTACGGATATTTCGTTCGGAAATTGGATTCATTGTCACGTTAATAAATTAATATAATAGAATAATAGTAGCAATTATTTAAAGTGACACCTAATCTGCGGGTCTTGAAGTGTTTGTATGTGATTATTGGCGATAAAGAGTTGGAGAATTCTCGTCTACATTTTTTAATAAATTCACATAGCCTCTTAGATTCTTAGATTCTGTGGTTTTCGAGACATTCATTGAGAATGAGATTCTGAAAAATCCAGAATTTCATTTATAGTCAATCGGCCACATCAGACAACAATAAAAGTTCTTGCCAATTATAATAATTGACATCAGCCTACTTAAATTTCAGCGATTGTTTGAAATTTTACTTTCAAGTACTTCTTCGTGCACGGGAAATCTAACCTAACCTAACCTAACCTAATAGGCTTTTTGTCAAAGGAAATAGTTAATATACCCTCTCCTTTAATTGGGGACCTTTCATGAGCCTTTCTGGATGTCTCAATGCGGAGATTCCTGCTCAATAGTTCAGAGCCTCGGTGGTGTTCCAGTTTTGAAAAAAGGAAAGCATATGGGTCCATGGGATAGTCGAATAAGTTCTAGCCCCATCGGCCTATCAGCTATTGTGTTATTGGCACGGATTTGCGCTTTCTCGATCCCTTCGATGGCCTGATGGACTGGGCACCAGATCAAGGTAACTCCCTTGGTAGTGATTTTTTCCTTTGTCAACTAATTTGGATGTAACACTCGAATCTTTTACATACCATACGTTCTGGCTATCAAAGCATGTATGTATGTAGATGTAACCATCTATGTAGTACCTGTACGCATCTGAGTATAACGTATACTTAAGCGTGTGTTACGGTGACATGGTCAGAGCAGTCGAAATGTGCCCCGGGGGCCATGAATACCGATGCCTGTATCCATCCTGGTTGTCTGTAAACCAGGTAGGGCCCTGTGGAAGGCATGGGACGTAGACCAAATTTCTTCAGGTTAACTGATGTTCGTCAAAATGGTTCTTATTCCATCTCCATTGTGTGAAAAGATCAGATCAGAGTTCTCTTATCAGAAATCAAATTTGTGCCCCTTCACATGCCTTCTTTCCACAATGTCGATGAGGTCCTCATGGTCATCTCCATTATGTGTAGTGGGCGGAGGCCGAACAGACACTCCATGGAGTCCATGGGTGTCCATCTCAAGACTCCCATGACTGCTTGCCTTTGGGTCTTGCTTATTTTAGTTCGTTTGATCTCCCTGTCCAGTGCAGGCTACCATACGATGGCTTCATAGGTCAGGTGCAGTTTTATCACTGTCGTGTATAACCAGTGTTCGATGTTTGCTTTGAGTCCACATCTGGATCACAATAGCTTTCGTCAAGTCCAGCATGTGTTTCGCGCTCTTTGCGCTTGTCTCTCGATGCGGTTGCCCTAATTTAGTTTTAGTTGTTTTATGAGTGTTATTGTTAATTCAAATATTTTCACAATCTATTTTTTTCTCTGTGAAAATATACATCTCCATTCGAAACGGGGATTCAGAAAATAAATAAAAAATTTTTCAAACTCTGATGAAAACGAAAAGATTTGCAGATCTTAAGAAATTTAATACTGGCGCATTCACCATATTGTATCAATATTCTAGGTGATTCATCAGTGGCGCGGTGCTCTGTAGGTCGTACACTCTTGAAGATGTCATTTTTTTCGAACGGTATTGTATTTGGAAAGTAATAATCTACTCCAGCAATTTATTTTGCAGTAAAGAGGATCTTCCAATTTTCTATAAAAAATTCTTGAGTGGTTTTTTCAGATTGGATTCAGGAGCGGCCTAAACTCTTCTAGAATGTCTTTAAGTAAGTTTTTTTAGTGAGTAGTGTCGTCACAATATATTTTTTTTCTGTAAAAATTCATGAAACTTGGCTCTCAGATCATCGCATGCTCCTTCGCCCAGAGAGGATGAATACTATTTCCTTTCGTTTTCTTATTGCCAAGGATAGTTTTATTGATGAATTGAAATAGATTACCCTCATTTTATACAGGAATGATTCAAAAAAATTATTGAATATTGTAATTTTGAAAATATCATATCTTGATTTTTTCAAATGGAACACCCTGTATTTTATTATTCATGTCAACGCATAGAATATTGTGCTATATTTTCACAGAAGTAACCTTATCTTTATCTTTTATTTACTTATATTTCACTTCAATTCCAGATCAGCGGAAGATCCAAGTAGCAACGCCTCTTAACTCTTGTTCACAGAGCTAGTGTGCTATGGAATTGGCCTCAATCGAATATCTTTCCGACAACTCAGCATTTGGCCTTCTTCAAGAAGTGAGTGTACACACACATTGAATCATCTTGAGTGGCCACAGCAGAGGCATAAGAAGCATCGCCTCTCATTCAGAATGAAAAAAATTGTAATTTTATATTCATCAAAGCTCAATGGCAGTAAATTTTTTCAAAATGTTCTCATTGTCGAATCTTTGAATTCATCATTCAATTTCCTGAATGTTAGAAAAATATATTTATTCACAAAAAATTCCAAATAACCTTTTCACTTATTAAATCCTGAATCGTTCTGGTGCATATTGGATAGAAAAAGGAATGTGGATTTTAATTTTCTCATCCACCTGAGAGAAAACGGAAATTGCAGACTTCGATAAAAGGGAATCGTCCTGCAGCTTTCGACAAAAAAAAAAGATTAAAGAACATGATAATCGATATTTGAGATCAAAGAAAATGAAACATATCCGGTTTCGAAAGTTTCGTTTGAACTTGAAAGGGATCATTAGGAATGAAAGTCGCCCGCATTTTTATCATAATAAATTTCAGTATTCTCTGTGGGTTTTGTTTGAATCGTTTTTTAACGAGCTACAATCAAGTGCCGGTAGTTGTCACAGCCAACTTTCTGTCTGGATTTTCTCTCAAACGTTTTATACTTGCTGAAAAATTCAACTGGTGATAGAATACAATGTGTAAAGGAGAAATAGACGACTGTTTTTAAAAAGATAATTCTTCTGAAAAACATCATTTTTGATACTTGCAACTGCGTATAAGACCTCATGGCATTGGTTCAATTTCCATCTTTTTTACTCGAATAAATGCAATGTTGCAAAGTTTCAAACGCAATGATAAAGTCAAGTTTTACAGCATCTGAACTTCCCAAATAACATGAAATACACGTACTGGACGTTTCCTTCACTAATAATTCAACCGTGTGTCAGAGAAAGGAAACGGAAGTAAGAATGAGTTCCAGGCGTATTCGCTGTCCATTCATTATTAATCGGTGTTTTACTGCCGCAGTTTGCTTCATATATAATGGCTTCAAGACCATCGACAGCGGTCATATATTTAGTTGGTCGAGACTATTGCGCACACAGACCATTTGCCAACACCTAACACTACGGATTCAAATTTCCCCAAGGAGGACCTTTGCATGCAGCTTACGGACAGATGAAAAGTGCTTAACAATTTGTCAGTGTTCCCAGGTTTTTGCTGTTTGCATATGTTAGAGGATTTCGTACCTTAATAGTCTGAGTAAATCGCAACTCGCTAGGGAATAACTAACGAATCCGTACAGTGATGGTTCACCCTGAAATATTGTTATTCGCGTCGTGTTTATTTTGTTGAATTCCTCGTTGATTGCTCCGCGATGTGTTCACGGATTGCTTGATGAATCTGATAAAACGCAAGTGAAACTTTCTCTTGTAATAAACGCCTTTAATTTTCAACTAAGTTCAAACTTAATCAACTGCGGAAACCATACTGTCGATCACTAGTGATACTCTGCAACTCCGGATATTTTATGAGATCATCGTTCAATTTAACTATACTAAAACCGTAAGGAATAGGCGTAGACAAATGAGAGGATTCGGCGGGGAAAAGCTCTGGGTATCGGGAGGCAATTTTTTCGACGGACAAATTTTTTTTCGAAAACCGGGAAATTTTCCCCAGGAGATCGAGGTTTTCTCTGTCCGACGACTTCCCGTTCGAGTCCGAGCGACGTCCGGAGGCGGCGCTAAGACCCTCGGAAAGAGGAGAAGAGAGCACGCCGGGGCCGCACCGGGTGAAATCGGGCAAAAATTCCGCCCAAAAACGAAAATTCCATCCTTCCGACGAGGATTACGCTTTTCACCAGGTCCGAAAATTCGATATTTTCCCTATTAGAAATTGTATGTATTTCTTTCCTAGATCCAAGTTTTAATCGATGAATAAATTTTCAAAGTCATCTCCCTCAGAAATCGATCTCGGTTCAAATTTACTCCCGCCACTCAGTTTCACCAAACTGCGATCATTAATATTCGAGCTGACAAAATTGCGGATTTTCTTTCATCCGTCCTACTTATATGTGGTTACCGGGAGCTTTAATTCGGGTATCAAAAGATTCGTACATTTCTCAGCAATGGATTTGTGAAAATAAAGCGCCATTTTATGACTTAATTTTTGAATATGGGACCAATTTAGAGACCTATATTTTCGAAGAAAGAATCTGAAACATGGAATCTTTCCCCTCAGTCTCCTTATGAGCCGTGGTCTGTGGAAAAATAGTATGAGGATTATCGAGAATATAGTGGTCTCGCTCTTTCAAATGAGAATACTGAGAAGGCAAACGTAAACGTAATATCTACATAAACTGTACTCTTGCTTGAGTCAAACAATAACATTCGTTCTGTCAGAATTATGTATTTATTCGGAATATCACGATATGATAACGATATTTTTATTGTAGAAACTTGAAGTTTCAATGGTAAGTAGTTTTTTGTCCATTTTAATGACTATTTGGTTTCAGCATTCCGAAGAAAAAATCTCTCATTCAATTTTTTCATTTAACGTTTTCAATTTGAGGTTACTCTAACTGATTTTGAAATTCTGAGGGCGCTGCAATGTTGAACTTATAATAGTAAGTGTTCGGTATAGGATCAGTCAAGACTATCCTAGAGAAAGTAATGAGATTCAAGACTATTGAGAGGTAAAACTTTTTGTGTATAAATATCTTCCCAAAAGAACTTCATTCTGTTTTCGTAAATGGATTTATATTGGAATATTGAAAGTTATTCACTACATTCCATGAATCTATTATCAATCTATTCTTATGTTTGCAATAAGATACGGAAAAATGCATAATCATCAGAAACAAATCCAAAGCCAACATGGTCAATATGTGATATTTTTGATCTGTGAAGGAATGAAATCAAGCAATCAAAAACTGTTTTTTGTGCTCATCATATCATAATTTTTCAAGAGGTCAATAAGTTTGATAATTAGTCTTGCTACTCAATATCTAAAACAGTTTTGCTCAACCGCAGACAGTTGAAAAATTATGGTTGATTAAAAACACGTTCGAGTTTTCAAGGACACTGGTAAAACGTCAAGGTCATTGATTTTATCACTAAAAACGTGAATACCGCTGCCGATTACGCATACCAAATATGGTTTCTATCGATCGATTCGTTCTCGAATTATTTGAAAAATGAAGAAAATCTTTGGATTTGGCGACCTCTAGTGGCCAAACGAAAAACTTTTCATATAGGTAAGTTGGCTTAGATCGACTTATTTTGAGTTGTACACGCAATTCACGGACACCTCGTATATATATATATATATATATATATATATATATATATATATATATATATATATATATATATATATATATATATATATATATATATATATATATATATATATATATATATATATATATATATATATATATATATATATATATATATATATATATATATATATATATATATATATATATATATATATATATATATATATATATATATATATATATATATATATATATATATATATATATATATATATATATATATATATATATATATATATATAACCTGACGAGTTGCCTATATATCTGTTCATGCAATCAAACTGATTTCATGAAAAATATAAATCCACCACCCGGTAATTAATACCATTGCCAGGCAATGATTATAATTAAAACATATCCTGGAGTAATTATATATTAGGATAACGTTAAATGTTATGAGAATATATCAATCTACCAGAATATATACATACTATAGCATCATCAGACAATGATATCAATGTACCAACGAGTAGTGTCAGAGGCTTTCTCCCCGGAAAAATCCAGTGTACGGACCTTAGTCAAGTAACACTGAATGTTACTCATTAATAGTTTCCTTTGTGTGAAGTGGTGAACGATCGAATAGAATACTGCTCTGAATATAAATATGACAAAATTGTCAGTTAATTATATTACATTTATATAAACAAATAAATAAAATATGAAATGAGATTCTGAGCAGTATAAACTAAAGAAAACCTATGACTATATATATATATATATATATATATATATATATATATATATATATATATATATATATATATATATATATATATATATATATATCATGAGTACAGTTGCGAGGAGAAAATATAATGGCAGGTACATAGAAAAAAAAGGTTCATCTAGTATCAAAGTCTGCTACACTGTATCTATTCTTGTTGTTTTCGTATTTTCAAGTTTTTTATGTATATTGTTCACCTGTTGTTATTTTAGCATTGTTTTCCAGATTTATCAGGGTAGCAATATAATTTTCATGCGTATTAGTTATCTATATTTTATGTTAGTTTTGAAAAATTCTTATATTCTCTCAATTCAAAAGTATTTCATTGAATTTTCAGGATCCAAGAAAGAAATGACTTTCTTGACTTACTGTCTAACCATTTTCGGAATGGAATGGATACTTTTGAAAGCGTATTCGCATTTTTACTTTTTCATCAATTTTACTTTTTCAGAACCTATTATATGATCTTGATCAAAAACATAATAGACAACGCAAGATTATTATGTACCTCTGTATCTCAAATGCGCTTCATGTTGTTTTAATCTGATATTATTTGATCTGCTTCTTCTGAAAACAAAATATTCCTACAAAATTCGGTATTTTCAGTATATTTCTGTGATAGTCATTGGCAAATTTAGAGCCTTCTATGTAGATCCTCAGTTTTACAAAAGTCTCCAAACAATTGAATTTGATTGGCCAACCTGTAGAGATATCCTTCCAGTGCTGACTCTTGGATTATTATGGGCTTTTCTTGGAAAATGGAAGAAAAAAATTTTCTAAAGGGATATGTCTGTTATTTGAGAGTATCTGGGCTTCAACAGCATCACCACCTGATCGGCCATAGAATGTATGCCAATCAGCCAATTCTTGAAAGGTTCATTCCATTCTAACTTCTTATAATACCAAGAACTATGTATTATTAACAGTGACATATACAAATTCGAAATTTATGCAGAAGTGTTACTCGATGTTGCATTTCCTGCATTTTCAATGATGGAAATACTTTCGAGTATGCAAGATAGTTTTCTCTGTTGTTCTGTTATTAATTATTTTTGATATTTCCCAACTCATGTTCTTATCGCAAGTGGGTTTTATTATTGCAGGCATAGATTTGAAAAGTATTTGGGACGTTTTTGGAAATTCACAGCTGCTTACCAGATGAATCCATAGAATGTTCGAAGAATTTTCATTCCTCAAAAAATTCACATTTTCGGCATCATTTGTCAGGCATGCTATGAAAAAAATTGAGATTATGTCCCTGTATTATATTCAACTTGTGCCAGAGGAATGTCAACATGAAGATATTTCTCATAGCTGTCCTACTAAAACATCGAATATGGGACATCATGTACTTAAGAACAACTATGTACAACAGAATATACCACAGCGATAACAAAGTGGAGTTGTACGAATCTCAAACTGATTACTTCTTTCATTTGAGAAGAAAAAATACAAAACCACTTTGCTCGGCCATATTTCCAAAAGACCCTGCTTTCTTAGAAAAAAATTGGATTCGACAAATTTTCATCATTTCACCTGAAGAAACACCACCTGAAATAAATATGCGTACTTAAGAAACATCCTGTATACTTAATAAAACTTTGATTCTAACTATTTGTATTGAGAATAAACCTTTCCTGAAAAGGTTGAAATATTATCATAAAATCATTCGATTTTACTGACTAAATATTTTCCTGAACATTCACAAACAATGAACGAACTCAAATATTAAAGGAAATGTTCACAATAATGTGCTAACGCAATCCCTTCCTCTTTCTCTCGCAGAATAATAATAATTTCTGCTAAAGTCATACGCTTGAAAAGAACCTGCAGCACTTTCGAGCTCGTATTAATTAGCAGAGAAGGTAGGAATATTTTTTTCACTTTTGAAGTTATTTGTAAAATTTACCTGAATGAGGACATTTCTATGAACTGAAGGTTGAAAGGAAACCTTAGACTTTCAGGGACTGTGTTATTTCATTCGTAATTCTAAATGAATCATTTATGGAACGAGATGGGACTATTTCATGAATACCATATTTCATAATGATTATTTTAATGATACATCTCAGAGTAATTAATTTTAAAAGGTATTAGTAACGATTAAGGGGTCCTTTTATGAATAAATTAATTGCTGTCACAATAGACTTTCGTGTTATGACCGTCGTGGGAAATTGAAAAGTTTCGGGGCAAGTATGATCAAAAGATTTTGGTTTTCGTGATTTAATTTTTGACCCCATAATACTCTTGGGAATGGACTTGAATTCAATAGACAACTTAGACAATATAGCTTTTTTCGAATAGTATTTGGTATACCATTCAATATACAGAATGGAAACTTCAAATGAATAAAGTCGGTAGAACATTAGGCAGACGTTTTTTGTTTTTAGACAGGAGAAGGAATAACCACATTTTTTTCCACATGGCTGGATAAGATATTGTGAAGAAACATTTATCTCGGTTAAACGTTCACTCCGCGCCAGGTTCCGACGGACTGTTACCCAAATCACAATCATTTCAGTCGCACTATTTACCTTCACCACGGTTGAATGTCTCTATCACACCAATTTGCAAGAGTGGCAACAAAAAATCTCCGACCAACTACCGCCCCTTTTGTTCGACAATTGCATCAAAAAAAACTCAAGAAAATTGTCATTAAACATATTCCAAATTTTCAAGGTTTGTCACCCCTGCTCCAGGGGTTGAAATTCGAGATGAGGATGGTACTTGATGATGACTGCCATTGATCAGCATGGATCTGTTCCATTTTACCTCACTGAAACTTGAATAGTCTCAAGGAAATAGTCTTCCCTATCTTTCAGTTGCTCACCCTGTATCTTTTACAGTTTTCAATTAAAAATAGAAATTCATTCAAGGCAATGTAGACAAAAATACCACCTTTCTTTTGAGTCATCACTCGACCCATCTTCCCTATTCAAAATGTTCAAGGATCGCAACCCCCGCTTAGGGGGTTGATATTTCAGGCAAGTGTTGTACCCCAAAAGATGTCTCCTTCGAAACAAAAATTGACTCGTTTTTGCGTTTTGATCAGAAATGAATATCTTGTTATATATAGCCTCTGTTTAGTTTCAGTTGAAGCACGCTGTATAATTAAAATAAATATTCTAAGCGTTTCAAAAAACCTATCAATTTGTAGAAGAATATTTTACAGATACAGGTTTTGCAGAGATAATGTAACGCAATTTTCACCAGCTGAATTTTAATGAAAAATTAAATAGAAAACTGCAAAATAAACCTAATATAATTAATTCCACATGAAAATATCTTACGAAAGGAGAAGTATTCATATATTCCCGACTAACCTCCAAAATCGAATAACCTTAATCCAGCACTTCGAATCACAGCCCATCATCTTTCTCCTAACCTAAATTCAATATTGACACAGAGGACTAAGTGAAACTGGGTTGCAACAGAGGCGTTATGGCGAAAGTCTTAGTGCCAACCTAAATAAATACCGTACCTCTTTGCACAAGCTATTGATCGATTCTCGAGCAAATAGATATTTCGAGATGTTTGCTATATCGATAACAGCCAGAAGCAGTTTTTATATTTTATTTACCTCCATAGCCGTAAAGGGCATTCGCTTCATTCCCAAATAGCAATTTATTGCGTGAGCAATGAATCCAAACTGATATTCAAACATTTTATTATCCAGAAATATCATTTGTTTTTTCAAAAATCGTAACAAAGTATTTCTATTTTTGGCAGCATTTTTTAGAGAAAAAGTTAATGTTTCTTTATGTCTAGTTGTTACCGTTTTTTACAGGTTTGAGATTTTTTGAATGGTCAGTATTTGTGTAAGTTTTTTTTCGTTTTAGGAAAACTTGCAATGCTCTCACTATCTGGAAATCGTTCTCGATAGAGTCCAAATGCTCTATCACTATTTTTTGTCTTTGATGCGTATTAATCAACCAATAATAAGAATAATCAAGAAGGTTAGATACGTTATCTTGAATAATTTTGTTTTATTGCCAATGACATCCACATTAATTCCATGAAGATGGCTCTGTGATTTTTTATGGTATTCAGCCACTGAACTTGGATCACCATCTGTCATTTTTTGAATCTTTTCATACCCAAAATACGAAATACTGTGAGATATCCGAACTGATGAAATGTCTAAAATGGTTTCAAGGACAGACAAATTTCATCACACATTCAAACAGCTACCCATTCTCTGATTACATCAATGAATTGGAAATAAGTATTATCTTTCGAAATTTTTTGATAATTGTTTTTTTTCTGGAAGTGATCATTCATTGAAATCGATCAACACTTGAATAAGCTTATAGCTTAGGACAGGGGTGGTCATACTTGAGCTGCTGGCGATAAACCTCAATATTTTTAGACTACTTACGACTCTGAGAGGTTGCAAGTATGGGTGATGCAGGATTGTCTTACATTCACGATATACCCATCCTACCTAGGTAGGGTGTACTGTAGTTTATATAGATATTAGCTTTCCGCACAATATACATTATTTTAGTCAATGTTTGGGTTATGTTTAGTTAGGTTTTTCTCTATAATATCCATGAAAAACTCATAGTTATTCGAAATTGCATGTCCTCTACATACTTTTCATAAGATGGTAAGTAACCTCCAAGTGCTAATCACAAGCATGTTGACATATGATCGTCAGTTAGTCGATTGCGATATTTTGACTTAATTATCTTCATTTCAGAAAATGCAGACTTGCACAAGTAAATTGACCCAAACATTGCCGTCAGTTGAAGGGGGATTTGTCTAAGATTCGGATATTTATCTTCAGATATAAAACACCAGAAATTTGTATCAGATGCTGTAGCTTTGAGATGTTTATTTGATAAAATCTGCACCAACTCATTTCTACAGAACATTTTCCGCAACTCAACCATATGACGTCCGTGTGTGAACTAAGTCAGTGTGTTCAGCTGACTCCCTATCTTCCACCTGCAACTTAAAGAGCCACCGTTGCAATGCATACAATTTCGTGTTTAAAAATTATGGATTTGTTACAAACCCTTTATTGAAACATACAAGGTAAGTATCGAAAAAAGGTCTGGCCATTTTTTTGATATTAACTTTAATGTTGCCAAGCTATCCCCGATTGAACCTTTAGCTCTTCTTGTTTTTCAGATGTGTAGGTGAGGTTAGGTTACATTGCTGAAACTAGATCGTTCTTTGACTTTCAATTTTCATATTGATAAATTATGTCACAAGTTGAAAACAAGAAACAATATACTACATAAACTAGTTGGATCTAATTGGAGTCTCTACTTTGCGAACTACTGCTTTAGCTTTAGTATATGCAGCAGCAGTATATTGCTGTCAGGTGTGGTTGAATAGTGCTCATGTCAATAAGATTGATTCCCAGTTGAATTGTTCTATGAGAGTTTCAAGTGGATGTATCAGTTCAACTGCTATCCCATGGCTTCTGGTTATTTGTAATATAGTTCTTTCCCATATTCGGAGGAAATTAGCTCTTAAATTGGGATAAGTATCACTCATTTCCAGAAGTTTTTCCTATAATACACGATCTTCAAAATCCACCTAGCCTGAGATTGAAATCTTGGAAACCTATTTGGTCGATTGACTTTTTGCGTACACGGGTGAAGGCTGTTGATCTTTGGAAAACTGAATGGCAGAAAGTTGATGTTTTCAATAAAGTTGTCATAGAGGATCCTTCCAAAAGGGTTACAGGTTTCGATATAAGTAGAAAAAATTGGTGTACATTAAATCGTCTCAGTACAGGACATGGTCGTAGTAATAGTATTTTGTTCAAATAGAATACTGTAGAAAGTCCGACATGTGAATGTGGCGCAGCTGAAGGAACAATAAGACATTTAGTCCTCAATTGTCCTATCTACCATTTTACGGGTGGTTTTCAAGAAATTCATTCCGTTTCAAATAATTTCATTAACTGGGTAGAGAGCTTCAAGTCTATTTAGGAGATTAGTTTTGAATCTTGAGATTTTTATGGGCTACACCCCCAAATGGTGTATGAGATGTTCCCTATTGAAAAACAGCGGAGCATAAGTTAAGTTACTAGATGAGACTAGGACTGCACCCCCTTAGGGCTCTATTCCCATGGTGTATGAGAAGTTTCCTGTTGAAAATCAGCGGAATATTAGTTAAGTTCTTAGATAAGGCAAGGGCTTGCATCCCCTTAGAGCATGATTCCCATGATGTATGAGATGTTCCCCGTTGAAAATCAACAGAGCATCATTTAAGTTCTTAGATAAGACAAGGGCTACACCCCCGTACGGCTTCATTCCCAAGGTCATCTTCTATCAGATTCCCAAATTTCATCAAAATATTCCAAATAGAAAAAATTTACAGGGGTGGCACTAGTTTCATTTACACGCGGTATGTGTACAACTAGAAGAATCAAAGATTAATTAAGGATTTATACCCAAAGGATGCTGAAAATTAGGATGAGAATTTTGCCAATAAATTGAAAGGAAGAAAACTCTAATTTTTTGAACAGCATTCCTTGGACAAATGAATTATCTTTCACTACTCATAGAGTAACAAATTACCATAATATGCATGTGTAGGCATACAAAAATCCTCAAGAAATTCGACCAAAAAATTGAAATAAATATAAAATTATTTTAATTTTTCAAATCAGAAAAATTGAATAAGTGATTTGATTTTCCTCTTTGGATGTAAAATCGAAAACTGACTTGTTGTTTGTGAAAAATCAGTGGCGCACCAATTTTTTCAAATATCCAGTTACGTGTTACTTCAAATACACGGATTTTTGTTTTTCCAAACTTGAACATTTTTCGAATATAGTTTATATAACAAACTCATATCAATTTTCCGCTGTAGAAACTGGACCATCCTGTATAGAGGATACAAGGAGAACAAAATCCACAATAAATGCCAAAACACTGATAGCAAAATATTTAACTTCAACGCCATGAATCTTAGAAAATAGCCATTCTCTTTTTTATGAAACCACTTCACTAGTAACAACGCCAAACAAAATTATCAAATTAAAAAAAGATAATTCACAAAAAAATTCATTAATACTCCTTGATTTTGAACTCATGTTCTATACACATTGTTTTGGATCTTCTTTATACTCCCAGCAGACTGATTTAAAAAGGTGCCCTTATAAAAATCCTCTAAAAGGAACAGCATCCGGATTGGATCGCTTCGAATTGTTGATTGAACGTTTTCGGTCGCCATTCTGATCAGCAACTGAGAATTGCCAAAGGCGCTCTGTATCTTCAATTCGAAAATGTTCTCTACAAGGCTCCGATAATTAGTCGGACCTTGCTTCGGTTCGCTTTAGTTTTCCACTCCATCTCCCCAATTCCCGGAATTTCGTTTGCTTTCACTGTTCGAGACGTGTGTTTGGAGCTTTTGTGTATATTTGTTGGGTAAACAAGAACTGTTCCTCATCGTATGTACGAATAATTGTGGTTAATTTAATCATGGAATTCCGAAGTCGAAATGACGGGTTTATTCAGTTCACATATGCCTGAATTTCTGATCCGATGAGACGAAATACAGGGTGAACAGTAATATAGAAATTTGTTGATAATATCTCAACCATAATAACAGATGATATGATATTTAATAAAGTGTTATTTCCTGAATGAAAGTCTTTAAGGTGTTTACACATATTGCGTTGAATTTCATATGACGTACACCAAGTCAACTGCCAAACAAGTACAAGGTGCGTTTTCTTCTCGACAGATCGTATTTTGCAGACATAGCGTGAAGCGTTGTGGTAGATAGTCGAACTAGTATGGCTTCTTGAAGTTTTCTGTTTAATCTAGACTTTGTTTTCATCGTTTCTCGGTGGCGCTGGTAGTAGCTTGTGTGTTTGTTCCCTTCCTGTAGAAAGGGATATTTAATATTCTACGGAAAGTTGACTATCATTCCCTGAATAAAAGTCTTCAAAGTGTTTACACATATAGCATTAAATTCAGCATATTATCATTATTGAGATATGATGTACACCTAGTTCACAACCAGGAAAGTACAAGGTGCGTTAGCTTCTCGCCAGATCGCATCTTGCAGACACAACGTATGGCGTTGCGGTAGATAGTAGGCTTTCTCAAAGTTTTCTGTTTGTTCTACCCTTTCCTGTCATCGTTTCTTAGTGACGCTGGTAGTAGTCTTTGTGTCAGTTCGTTGAACTGCACCAATACTTATACATGTACTTGATATGCTCCAACGGATTGAGATGAATAGGTCGCAATCTGGCCTCGTGACTGGGTGTGCAATTCTATTGCTTCTATTCATGTAGGGTTTCACCAAATCAAGCAGCTCGAAAAGTTTGAATAATCAAAGGTTCGACTTGACTTCACATCCGGCAATCTAAAAGCTTGACTAGACATCAAGTTCTCCAAGCTGCTTAAAAGCTTGATACTTATAGCTGCAGGAGTACACTTGCTAATCGCTTGTTGCCGTACTCGTACAGGTACAATAAAAGTAGGTGATATCTCTAGTCATACAGAATTTTTCAATTGGCTGCGACACACTTTCAAAACTTAGTACAATCCAGTAAATTTGTTTCACAGCGCTACAAGTAGATACAAAAAGCTTCAAGTGGGAATTTGGTTAATTTAACGGAAAAAGGGAAGAAATCAACCAGCTGTCATTTCAGGAATGCAAAGAATTTACTTATTCAATAACACTCATTTTGATGCCGCTTACAACCTTAAATATATTTCTATATAATATAGAATAAATTCAAATGAAATGATTCTTCCAGAAGTTTTTGTATTCGTGAAAAACTCAATATTCCTTGTAGAAATATATAGAAAATTTAAAGAAATTCATGTAGTGTCGTCACCTAACGGCCAGAAGTATAAATATTATAATCTATCGATTAAGAATTTGCGATTCAGCAGAACCCTTTCGGAGAATTAATGAATACCAGAGATTTATGATTGAATGTACTATTTCTGTTATACCATTATCATTATACCAGACAGACCGCACTAAAAGAGAAAACTAGGAACGTGAAACACACGTTTAGTGTTGAAAACCGTGTGGGAATTAAATGAGAGATTCCTCTGACAACTAGTCGAAAATGGAAGCAGATCCTCTTGACGATAATGCTTCGGAATATCCAGACACAAACCTATCACATTCTGAGATTAATATAGTCCCGACAGATAGAGAACCAATGCCAAAGAAAAATGAGTGTATTAAAAAACTATGAAATTTACGGATTATTTTATTGTTAGACAAGATGCGGAAAATGAAAGAAAACATGGCAAAGTGGATGTTCGCAAATGCCCGCATCGAATGATGTTGAAACTGTATGAATTTCATGGCGCATTGTTTTTATCGTTTTATGGTCTACAAAAAACTTGAGCAAAAATAACTATTCAAGGGTTTTTTGTACACACAAAACCCTCAAGATCATAATTCTTTGTAAATTCTATTCTTTATCTTAAGTTATTCTTTCAGATTCAATTTTAATTTTGAAACAATAAGTAGGAAATACAGATGATTTATTGTTGAAAAAAGTTACCCCTTATAACCAACCTCTTCAGGATATCATTATCCTGAAAGCCTGTCTGATTCTTTTCTATTAAAACTAAATGTGTGTTTTAAAATTCACCCTTTTGAAATCTCATTCATATTCCACGTTTACAAAATAGTTTATTTGTCGTACGACAGGTTTGAAAATGAGTAATCATAGCACTCTACGTGTGAATGAGATGATTTAAAGATAGTCTTTCCTGACACTAGTTTTTTTTGCACGTAGACATTTTTCAACGTTCTATGAAAGCTCTGAATTCTATCAGATCAGAAAAATAAAAGCAACCACTCAAACATGACGTTCTAGAGATTCCTTTCGCTTGCTTTGTGAATATCTTGTTTGTTTTTATTACGGTTTCTTTTCAATATAGCGTCGCTTATTTTTCATCCCTCTGATATGCATCAGGACGAGCATTTCCACACGTGAGAATGGATTTTCATCGTCACTCAAATGAATCCGGCATGTCGCAGAGAATTGACATCATACAAATCATCATGTAATGGCGTGGATATATTCTAAGAATGATATTTTCATACTATGAACTATGAAAACAAAGTTAATCGTTAGGTGTTTTTCAAAAATTAAGAAACACTAGGGATGAGCAATGCTCTATCTGTTTCATGATCGGAACGATGAAAAAAAAATTACAGTATGGAACAGAAACTACTTGATAAAAATATTGGTTTTATTCAACTTTTAAAATATTGAACATTGTTGGATCTATTGTATAGGGTGGACCAAGTTCTATGTTTTAGTAATTTTTCTTATACTCACATGAGGATTCAAATCAATACAATTCAAAACTGCTTCCCCAATATCTTAAGTTGGAGTTGCACCCTGTAAATTATTATTTGCAATGAAAATACCAATTTCCCTCAACCTTCTGTTATATTTTCAAATAAATCGCCTAGCTTCTGTTGTGTTTCTGTCAGCCAGACTCTACATGTAATGGATATCAGCCAATTCGCCTTTAGTAAAATTAGCCATTTTTTCTTACAACAATAACTTCAAAAGTCTCAAAACTAATCGTTAGTTCAACAAATAATTCCAGCAGACACTGGTTCAAAATAAATAAATACATGAAAAAAATCAAAGTCTACTAGACATTTTCTTAATTAGAAGTGCTTTCAATTCAGCAAATGCATACAATCGTTTAATAATTTTTTGCTCGAGAACGGTCGGGAATACGAGAAAATTACAAGTGTCAAAAAAAATTTTAAATTGAACGAAGATGACGAAAATTGATAGTAAACTGATCAGTGGCGTACTGCAAAAAAGTTTGAAAGGGGAAAATAAAGGATGTCTCCAGAAAAGAAAGCACCTTGTAGATTCTAATTAAAATTTAAGAGGTGTAATAAATGGGGCTGTAAAAAATACCTTGCATTCCAAATTTGGTGAATATCTCAAAAACTGTACGAGTTTCGAAGGAAAAAACATTTTTACCGGAAATTTCAAGACCCTGTAGCTCCGTAACGAAGTTTTTGCGGACCTATGTTTATATGAACTTTTTCTTGAAATTGCACGTAGATTTACCCATTCATGTGTGGGCTTAGAACGGAACATGATATACCTTTAAGAACTTATCTTTAATGTTAAGGGGGCGACGGGACTTTCAAAACAATAAAGATATTACTTTTGCCCTTCAGCAATGGTAATCACCGCATAAAATGTTTCCATTAAACAACACAACCATCTGCAATATCGTAGACTACTCACATTGATACCACTATGTCTCTTCCAGCTTCATACTTCATTCGGCTGGCCAGTCAGCACCATTTTTTTTAAATTGATGATATTCCAAGTATCTCAAAGAAACTAGATACGAAGTCTCCAATACTTTTTCTTGCAATATTGTTGGTACCTAGAGTTATTCGGTTCGAAGAAAAATCCAGGCCTACGTTATCTCATGCCTGTACCATTTTTTGTTTGGCATCTGAGGCAATTTCATTATCAAACAATGCAAATGATACGAGCTCCTCTGATAGGTACCACACATTTCCCATATTTTTATTTATAGCATTTTGTATAATGCTGGATTTTTATATTTTCGAACATAATCTGGTCTTTCAATAGAAATTTCTAATTTCACTACGTGAAATATTGTATTGAATATATTGAATACAGGTTTTTTTATGCGCGCTTTCCAGGAATAGGTGAACCTGTTACACCACAGTGGACGCCTGGGAAGAATTGAGGTGTCTGTTTACTCGCTTTTCGAAGAGGGGCAATTTGTAGGATTTTGGAAAGATGTTACACGGAAGCGAGTTCCACAGCTCACCGGCCCTGTAAACGAGGGGTCGTTAAATGTACCGCCATATGATGAGAACTCCTTGCCAGCCTAAACATGAGTTTTTCCAAAACAAGGTCTTTCAGCTCCTTGGAGCATCTTCCTTGAATATATCTGTGAAACAGAGAAAGGTCAGCAACTTGTCTTCTGAGACCAGCGGTTGGAGATTGCAGGTGATCTCCAGGTGGTCGATGAGGCTCACAGCCCGTATGTGCACTATCCAATATCCGCAACGAATGTTTGGGAGCAGATCCCCAAACATGGGAACAATATTCTAAAGCAGATCGAATCTGCGCCTTATATAGAAGCAACAGCTGTGATGACGTGAAGTATCACTTGGCTCTGAAAAGAAAAGTAAATTTACTTAATTTAGACTAACTATTGCTGATACGAGTTCATGGCGGCAAATCCCGGAGTTGACCGTTAATTCGAGAAGGTGCATCGAATCTTTGGATGCAATTTTTTGGCCTTGCATAATTAGAGGAAGTTCTCCAGCGAGAACCTAGAAAACGTAGTTGCTTGCGTCTTGATCGCGTTGAAGCTCACCAGGTTCAACTGACCCCACTCAGAAATCCTCTGTAAGTCAGCGTTATTAATTTGTTAACATCTCTGACGCTGGGATTCTGCAACCGTAATCAGCCGCAGACTACTGAAAGACGAAACCAGGGTACAATCGTCTGCAAAACCCTAGATTTTGTTCTCTAAAAATGACAGAAGATCGTTAATCTGCAAAAGAAACAAGTTTGGCAAAAGAATGAATCCCTGAGGTACTCCTGCTTGCAACCGAAAAAATCAGATGTTATACCAACGACCACAACTTGTATTGATCTATTAGAAAGAAAGCTACTTATCAAACCCTGCAAATTTTCGGGAAGCTCATATGCAGCAAGTTTATTCAACAAGGCTGCATGCCAAACCCTATCGAAGATTTTAGAGATGTCGAGGACTATTACTCTAGATTCCCCATGCTTTTCCATCGTTGATGTACAAACATGAGTGACGTAGGCGAACAGATCTCCTGTCGATCTTTGCCTGCAAAAAGAATACTGGCAGTCGTTAATAATTCTCTGCAACTCAAGATATTTTGACTCTCTCCATGACTTTGGACATAATTGGAAGAAGTGCAACAGGGCGGTAGTTTTGGGGTAAGAACTTCCAGCTCTTCAGTCTTGAAAATAGACTTATGCGACTGTCTTCAATTGTTTTAAACGCAGAATTGAATGAATCCACAACAGTACGATTGAAAAAGAGAAGAAAAATCTATGTTCTAAGAGATGAACTCTATCGTTTTTAATACATAAATGATTGAATGGGATCTTTGACGTACATTGACAAACCTCTTCTACCATAGAATTGTGAATATCTGCTACGTTTCAAATGGATAGATATGAATTCTTTTTTTTGAATGGCATTAGAATTCCGGAATAACTCGAAAACTAAAAAAGATAGCTGAAATCCTTTTTCACTAATGAGTTCCTCTCCAAAATTGGGCTCGAGGGAGGAGGGACCATTTTGCTCTACGTACAATATATCATATATCGTTTATAATGAACTGATAATGCTATCGTTCTGAAATTTTGGTAGTAGATTGAAGCTAGTCTGAAACTCTTTTTCTAAAATATTTTTAACTAAATGGCACTTCATGTTATACCGGAAGTGCATACCAACTTTTTTTTTCAATATAGAACGCCCTGTATATTGATTACTGATTTGATAACACTTGTTATTCCAATCACAAAAACAATTAGCAAATAAGTCCAGCTTGTTTCATTCATGAAGCATCCTAGTTTTTCTTGAAAATTATCGATTTTTTTCTTTTGAAAAAAAGATATATCTCGAGAACGACGTGAGCTACCAAAATAATGAAAGGTGTTTTACAAATAAGAAACAATGTGGGACATAACTCTTATTCGACTGAATCTCAGTCAGTATACAGAGTGCTCTTTTTACCGGCTCAAATTTCGAAAAGAAGAAACATCAAAAACTACATTTTCTCAAATTGTAACGCATATTTTTTTCAATTCATTGGATTCGCCGTAAAAACTGAATGAAGTTCCCATACATACCCTGTACCTGAGATATCAAGTTTTCAAGTTATAGCGAAAAAACGAATTTTACGTTCCTACCTGAAGTTGGCAAAGGAGGCTTAGATTTCTTTATGTGCATAGACATATCCCAGAGCATAGACAGACTCCTGAGTATAGATAACAAACTATTATTGTTTTAACTGTCAGTCGAATTATTTCGAACAGAATGGCTAGCTACACAAATGAGCAAATACTCAAAATATCTTTCATTCGTGGAGATGAGAGGCGGAATGTGAGTAGTTTCTAATCAACCCAAAACAGATATGCCACACATATTCTGAATGAAATGCAGCGAAATCTGCAAACTCACAATACCGAAACTGTTATTCAAGCTTTCCTATGGAAGAGAAATAAGTTTTGCACGCTGATCTAAATCTCTGTTAGCTGAATCAGCAACAAAACCTTATAAGTATAGTCAAACATGGGATGCACAAACAGCTAAGGAATAAATGTAAACTTTGCCGTTTCGAACATAAACTTAGCGAGAAAATTCTCAGAAATCCTTTCGTTTCCTTCGGCTACTTTCGGATTCCAAGAAATACATTACTCTTGGGAATTTCTAACATTTATTTCGGATGTGTAGTTCCCACAGAGGAGATTGCGTAGTTTATCTAAGAACTTCTCACTTGTGTGGTAAATGTGTGCCATTTCTGACACAAATTAGCTAAGTAGTATATTTATTTTGTAATTACTAAATTAGATATACTGTCATTATCTAACTTAGGGACATTGAATATAAATCAATAGAAATGCTTGATACTTCCGATTCTGAACTGATTTACTGGCGCACCACTTTATATATGCCGAAGTTGAATATTGGTATTCGTTACAAAATTGAGCTAACAATTAATTTAAACCAAGAATTCTTGTCTAATTTACTGGCACACCACGATCTTTATTGTCAATTTACATATTCACATTATTTTCTCAAAGTAGCTTAGAAATCAATTCTAACATAATATTCTGCACTAATTTACTGTCACACCACGATCTATATAGAACATTTACATATTCACATTATTTTCTCAAAGTAGCTTAGAAATCAATTCTAACATGGTATTCTGCCTTAATTTACTGGCACACCACGATCTATATAGTCAATTTACATATTCACATTATTTTCTCAAAGTGGCTTATAAATCAATTCTAAGATAATATTCTACACTAATTTGCTGGCCCACCACGATCTATATAGTCAATTTACATATTCACATTAATTTCTCAAAGTAGCTTAGAAATCAATTCTAACATAATATTCTGCCTTAATTTACTAGTACACCACGATCTTTATAGTCAATTTACATATTCACATTATTTTCTCAAAGTAGCTTAGAAATCAATTCTAACATAACATTCTGCACTCATTTACTGGCACACCACGATCTATATAGTCAATTTATATATTCACATTATTTTCTCAAAGTAGCTTAGAAATCAATTCTAATATAATATTCTGCCTAAATTTACTGGCACACCACGATCTATATAATCAATTTACATATTCACATTATTTTCTCAAAGTAGCTTAGAAATCAATTCTAAGATAATATTCTGCACTTATTTACTGGCACACCACGATCTTTATTGTCAATTTACATATTCACATTATTTTCTCAAAGTAGCTTAGAAATCAATTCTAAGATAATATTCTGCACTAATTTACTGGCACACCACAATCTATATAGTCAATTTACATCTTCACATTATTTTCTCAAAGTGGCTTAGAAATCAATTCTAAGATAATATTCTGCACTAATTTACTGGCACACCACGATTTATATAGTCAATTTACATATTCACATTATTTTCTCAAAGTAGCTTAGAAATCAATTCTAACATAATATTCTGCACTCATTTACTGGCACACCACGATCTATATAGCCATCCGTGCATGTAGCTTGCAACGGCGGCTCTTTAAGTTGCATTTGGAAGATAGGAAGTCAGCTGAACGCACTGATTCAGTCGGGTGGATGTGTCGCGGAAAATTCTTAGAAAAGTTTCAAGAATTATTGCCCGAAATAACAGCTTTTCTAGAAGAAAGAGGTGATGACACTCAGATGTTGAGAATCGAAAAACGGCTGACTGATTTGGCATCTTCGACTGACATCACAATGCACTTAAACATTATTAACTTGGAGCTCCAAGGTAAAGGAAAAACTATCATTGAGATGATTAGCGCAGTAAACGCATTCAAAAGTAAATTGCAACTTATGACAGATCAACTGAAAAGAAAGGATCTGAAACATTTTCTGTCTTTGAAAGCAAGTTAAATTATTATACGTATGAGGCTGAATTATCAAATATTTTGGGACAATTCGAAATGCGTTTTTATCTCTTCAGCCTGTGGATATCCACCCTTGGACAAAGGCCTCTTCCAAATATTTCCATCTCTGACTATTTAAGGCAATCTGAACCCAATTTTCTCCTGCTGTTTTCTGGATATCCTCCCGCCATCGTTTCATAGGTCAACCTACACTCCTCATACCATTATTCTCTGAGTCAATCTGTTTGGTTCTTGGCGGTATTTGAGTTCCGCTATTCTTCTCAAAATGTCCGTTATTCCTGTTCTTCGTCTTATTTCCTCATTCTAGATCTTATCTCGCAAAACTAACACCAAGCATCGATTTCTCCATTGCTCGTTGTGTCACCTGGAGTTTGTTGGCGTATGCGCGGGTAAGAGTTATTGCCTCAAGACCGTATATGAGGGCTGGCATAATACATATCTCAAACGTTTTTCTTTTGAGATTTCTTGGGATTTCTCGACATTTCAACACATGACCCAGTCTTCCAAATGTAGCCGAACCTAGTCCAATTTTCTCGATATTTCAGAGGTTTGATTTTCCCTGCCTTGTACGATTTTATGCCCTAGATAAATGTATTCTGTAACATTTTCGATCTTGTGGTTACCGATACTGATTCTTAAATTTTCAGGACTCATAACTTTCGTTTTATCCAGGTTCATCTCGAGTCCATAGGTCAACGCGGCCTCATATAGTTCTTCCAGCATCGTGCAAAGATCTTCGGCATCATCACTTATAAGAACTATGTCGTCCGCAAATTTAAGATGGTTCAGACGTACACCATCTATATCTCTCGTTTTATGATTGCCTCTCGTTTTTATGATTGCAGTAAATTGGCAAATATAGCATCATTTATGAGTTATCCTTTTTCATGTAAAAACATTGAGGAATTAGCTAATGAAATAGAAAGTCAGTTTGATATGAACTCATGTTCTGTTGAAAATGAGTTGGTGCAGATTATATCATATATACATCTCAAAGCTACAGCATCTGATACAAATTTCTGGTGTTTTATATCTGAAGATAAATATCCGAATCTAAGGTGAATCGCCCTTCAACTGACGATAATGTTTCGGTCAACTTACTTGTACGAGTCTGCATTTTCTGAAATGAAGATAATTAAGTCCAAATATCGACTAACTGACGATCATATGTCATCATGCTTGCGATAAGCACTCAGTGGTTACGTACCATCTTATGAAAAGTATTCTGAGGACTTACAGTGGCACGCTTCAACATCCAAAGGCACTCCTTAGTGAAGTTTAACACCATATGTAATTCTTTTGTTTTGTAACAACCAATAAACTCGCAATTTTGATTAACTATAAGTATTTTCATTGATATTATAGAGAAGAACCTAACTAAACCTAACCCAAACCTTGGCTAAAAAATTGTATATTGTGCGGGAAGCTAATATCTATATATGTTACGGTACACCCTACCTTCGTAGGTAGGTTAGATCGTTTATGTACGACAACCCTGCATCACACATTCTTGCAGTCTCTCAGAGTGGATCGTAAGTAGTCTAAAAATATTGAGGTAGATCGCCAGCAGTTCAAGTGTGAGCACCCCTGTTCTAAAGCATCTTGAGATTGTGTCATCAAACCACTGATGCTTTTTTTGTGACTGGTTCTAGAATTGTTTTGTTTCAGAGGTAGAAATTTATTCAAAACAATAATTCATACATTAAAACTGTTGTGGTTTTGGAACTATGCATCCAAATTCGCAAGTGGCATTTCACTTTCACTCATTTCAATATGTTTGTTTGTTTTTCCTTTAACGTGCTCTATTTCTAGCCCGGAATTTTGCCGAACCCCTCTCGTGTGGAGGAAAGGGATCTTTAATGTCCAACACATCTCTGTTAGACAGGACCGACAGCTGTACATCTCCTCCAAAAGATGGACACTCAAGCGATTCCCAGAATCCGAAAAATCGCACCGACTTTGTGGGGATTGAACCCAGGTAACTCTGCGCAGGAGACGAGCATCATATCCCCTACGCCACTCAACCGGCTCTCATTTCAATATGGAATGTGATCCTGATATAAATGTTATGGAATGCTGAGAGAAACTCGACATAGCTAAATGTATCTTAAACATGAAGAACTGAACTCATACAGTTCAAAGTCATGCTGGAAAACTGTGGCCTGTTTTGAAGAAATGTTGAAGAATGAAGAACCTGGTATCTCGAAAGAGGGCAACAAGTCAAGCTAACAAATATACCCTGTCTGAGAGTGCCAATCAACACTACTCTGTCCAATATATCCAATCTTTGTGAAAATAAGTAACGTCTGGCTGCTCTGGTATTCATCTGAAATCGTTTTGATTTATTTAAAAACATTTTTTCGTCTAAATTAATACGCACTTTCAAATAATCCACCAAGTAAATATATTAATTTCGTTAAACCAACGGAAGCTCCGTATTCACATATGAATGAATTCTGACGAAAACTCATACAAAAAAAATTCCGTTAATTAACTTATACGTGGGCAAATTCCCAAATCCGAAACTTTTCAGCAGTAATGAATGAGGCACCACGCCAAGTTATAATTTATTTGTCCTCTGGTGAGGACCCTTTGTGGCAAAACATTGTTCGTGAGTCAAGCTCAACTAACCGCTAATATAAACCGCAATTCGTTTTTGCTGAACTCGCTCTTTGAATTTTCTCCTCGTATATTTTTGAATTTGATAATTTAAATTAATTTTATCTCCGACTCTTTCGCCATAAGGAATAAATGTTCATGGCATGTGGTGTGTGTTATACAGCGTTTGATTGTTTAATTAGGAAGGGTTCTGCCAGACAGTCTCACTGAATAACATAATTACTTATATGGTATTATTTTAGGTATATTTTGATGATGAAAATGTTCATTGAAATAAATCAAAATTTCAAATTTCCACTTGAGTTTATTTTGTATTTTCATTCTGATGCATTTCAAAAAACTTCGGATTTCAAATAATGTTAACTATAGTAGATTTGGACAAAACCGTGAAGTAATAAATCTTTAGGTGATAGGATGGTCATAGGCGTGCAACTCGAATATGTGTAAACGTGTATTATTTATATATATCATTTGAGTAAATATGAATGGTGCCGGGCCCCTGTGAGGGCTACTGGCGCTTGTGTGCAAAAAAGGATTTTGGCGCCACTGGACCTGCTTTCCAGGTACAGGGAGACTGATAGTCATGAAAGAAAATACGGCCAAGGGCGTCCTCGAGCCACATCGGCGATCCATGGCCATTATTTAAGAATTAGGAGAAAACACGTCAATACATTGACATTCTATCATAACATATAGAAACCTTCCATTTTAATTTCGGTATCTTGTTTATTATAACCTTTTTCTGGTAAAATTGAAAATGATATTTCATTGCAAAACATACTCCCTGGACGCCAGCTAACACCTATAAAATTTCATTCAAATATTTGTTGTCCTTTGGCAACAATCAATAAATTTGATTTTGTTTTATCGAACTTGATCTCTTGTATTTAAATATAGCTTATACAGGGTGCTTCAACGAAAACTAAACAGAGGCTATATCTACCAAAATGTTCATTTCTGATCAAAACGAAAAAACAGGTCAATTTTTGTATCAAGGGGTACATCTTTTGGGGTACAAAACTTGCCTGAAATATCAACCCTCTAAGCGGGGGTTGTAATCCTTCAACATTTTGAATATGGAAGATGGGTCGAGTGAAAAAGAAAGGTGGTATTTTTGATTACATTGCCTTGAACGAATTTCTATTTTTAATTGAAAACTGTAAAAAATATAGGGTGAGCAACTGAAAGATAGGGAAGACTATTTCCCTGAGACTATTCAAGTTTCAGTGAGGTAAAATGGAACAGATCCATGCTGATCAATGGCAGTCATCATCAAGTATCATCCTCATCTCAACGTCTGGAATATGAGTAACAACCCTTGAAAGTTTGAAAGAGAGTAGATGGGTCGAGTGATACTTCGAAAGAAAGGTATTATCCTTGTCTGCATTCCCGTGAAAGAATTTAAGATACAGAGTGAGCCACTGAAAAATAGGGAAGACTATCGCCCCAAGACTATTGGAGTATTAGTGCGAAAAAACTGGAATAGATTCATTTTGGATCATCTTCGAAATCATCCTTATCTCGAATTTCAATCCCTAGAGCAGGTGTAATATTTCGATCCAGTGATACCTCAGGGCGATAGATAGTCTCCTCTATTTTTCAGTAGCTCACTCTGTATCTTCTACAGTTTTCAATCAAAAATGAAAATTCGTTCACGGGGATGCAGACAAAGGTAATACCTTTCTTTCGAGGTATGACTCGACCCATCTACCCTCTTCCAAATGTTCAAGGGTGGTCACCCCTGCTCTAGGGGTTGAAATTCGAGATAAGGATGGTACTTGATGATGACTGCCATTGATCAGCATGGATCTGTTCCATTTTACTTCACTGAAACTTGAATAGTCTCAGGTAAATAGTCTTCCCCATCTTTCAGTTGCTCACCCTGTATCTTTTACAGTTTTCAATTAAAAACGGAAATTCATTCAAGGCGAGATAGACAAACTCATTTCGGTTTTGGATCCTCTGTTGGACTAGATAACCTTGTATATAAGTATTTAATATATTCTGCAAAATAGTTGATCATGCCATTTTTCTGATAGCTGTCAATCAGGAATTTTATCAAAAACGTGGAAATATAAATGAGACTCTCGTGCTCGAGCATTGCTCAAAAAATCTTGTGAGAAGCAGTTCCTACTTTTTCTCCACTCTCGAATATTCATAACACCAAAATCAGCCATTTTTTCTTGGATTTGGAAATATTTAGGCCAAATTTTCTTGGAATAAAACCACGAATTATGATACTTAAATTTGTAGAGATTGATATTAACAGATGAGCAAATTGAATCGAAAAAAATTGAACGTTGTGGTTGGCCCTGAAAACTTTCTGATGTTTCTGATGAAGGAGGTATTATTTAGAATTGTCTTGAGCATTGCATCCCATCGGAATAGCTGACTTTGCCTGCTCTTCGAAAATTTTATCCTTATCGACCGGACTATGGTTTGATAAAGTGACATTGCGGGAATAGCTTACCCAGCCGTTATTAGCCTTTCAAAGTTCCTCCAGAGCTGAGTTTTCCCAGAGGAAATGACTGTTTAAATCACCATTAAGGCACTGGTTGTGCACCCAAACTAATGACTAGAAGCGTTGCTTTGTTTGTTCATTTGTTATCATTTTCCACTTTTCTGTTTATTCGAGATATTTCGAACTGGGTTTTAGTTTCCAGAATTGGATGATACGTAATTATTCCCAAGTCGATAAAAGTTTCTTTCGTGAAGTAAAACAGATTAATCTTCGTGGAATACATTTGGAGACGTTTATTCAGGTAATTAATGCATTTTTGGATAGTTCAACTGAAGTATATCCAAGAATCCATTTCCTTCGAAATTCTGCTTTTATCGTAATGGACCTAAATGAAAATTGATTTGTAGAAATTATTTATTGAGTCGATTCAATACTGAAGAACAAAATGCGTGGTTTTATTTATATATAACGGCATTCACAAGGAGATAGACCGAAGTCTGTTTGCGCATTAAAAATTGGATGGTTTTTCTATGGGCGAACGTGATTTTCCTGATCTGTAAAATATCCAACTTCTTCCTTTATTAACTGTATGTATAATTCAATTCTCTCAAAATCTATGAAACCATATTTTATCAATACAAAAGTCAGAAAAACCAGCAGAATTTTTTTTGAAACAATGGATATTTTATACACTCCGCTTTCATCCAATAACTTAATATCATCTTGATTCTCTTTACTAGCACTGATGATATCAATATCTTATTTGTGCAATCTATTACATATCTTGTTGCCAATATTCAGAATATAATTAATTGAAAATTGTCTATTCGATTTCTAAGTATGCAAAAGATAAATGATCTGCATTGAAAATTTATGTTGTTTCAGTTTTATTAAGGTGTCTATTAAATTTCGGTTTATAGCCATTCCTAGCGGTTAATTTTAATATTTGAATTTAATTGCCCAAATGGACAGCTGGCAGCGGAATAGAGTAATCTATGAACAAATGAATGAAAAGCACTCAATTCGATATTCTGGTATTGAGAACTTTCGATATGAAGCTATTCGAATAAGTGAATTTCCTGCATATTTTGAATGTGAATGAGCCATGAGCCAAAGGATGTTATATGTTTATACGGTTGCTAACTTCTATGGAAAATTAAGGTGAGTGGTGGGGAGTGGCGGCCATTTGCAGGTAAGGCAAAGTTATTTACTTCACTGTTTGTGAACTATTTTGAATTGACTTTTCCAGGTGTTAACACCTACTTTTCTAGATCAGTGTTTTCGAAGAATTTGTGTAACAATAACAATTAACGTGTATATGATTAGTTTGTGCTATTTCTCCCTGGAACTGAAAAAAATTCTTATGGCTGTTCAAACATTCCCCACAAGTTTCTTCAGTAAGTTTGAATATCATTAGTGCATTTGTTCAATTTAAAAATTCTCTCTAATATATTGCAGATTTCCATTGTAAAATGAGCCATTACTTAAATTATGGGTCAATGACATCAGAAAAAAGATCGACGTCTTCTGAAGTGTGTAGAAACCACTTGATCATTTCCGATTATTTGGAAAGATAGATTTCTGTCTCAAACCCTCTTCTTTTCACCCTTGTCTTCCTCTGGAAATCATGGAGTGCAAGATGAGAATTAAAGCTGCTAAGCAGAAAAATCTTTGGTACTCTTTATGTACACACGACACTAACACAACATAAACAGACAAGCTATTGCTAGTGCAATAGTGACAGGGAAACGAGTTTTTTCCCCAGGTTTTTTCACTCGTTTATTGAATCATACGCAAGATAGTATAGTTCCCCTGTTACTTCCTCCTCAGCTCACACTTGTGTTTTTCTGACACACACCAAGATTATAGATGTAAGCATTTATTGTAAAAACAATTATTCGAATTTTTGTAAATCCTCTTTTTCAAAAGAATATATATATTCGGAAAGACCACGATTATTGCAGTATTGAATAGAGGTGGACTAAAGATTGCATATCGAAGTTGATAGTATTGATGATTTATTTATTTTATGGAAATTCATTTTTTAAGTAAAACGAAATGAGACACTTTTGTCGCTTTTCCACAAAAAAAATTTTTCAAGTGACTTGAAAATGACCGTAGGGTCGAAACCGGTCGAGATTATTGAATAAATTGTGGAAAAGTGACAAAAGTGTCTCATTTCGTTTTACTTTGCATACCGAAGTGTCTTTACTACAATTATAGAAACAGATAAAAAGTTCAGTATGTAAACAAATGGTTTTAAGGAATTGAGTAAACAAGATTTGATGCGAAAAATCATGATTGATTACCATAGAAATTTTTGTCTACAAAGTAAAATTTTTTCCTGATTGGAAATGTTTGAATGTTTCTCTAGACGATAGAAATAAAAAATGACTCTGCTGCCAAATACAATTTTGAAAAAATGGAAAAGCCCTCATTTTGGTTAAAATACTTAAAAGTTTACCCCAGTGTTTCAGAGAAAGCTGTTCTGATGTATTTGCCTTTCTCAACAACATACATGTGCGAAAAAGCTTGTGGCGATCAAAACCAAGTACTTGATGTCGAAAGTGACCTACGCTGTGCTTGTCTGAAACTCAACCCAGGATCTGTCAACTTATGCAGAACATGCAAGCGCACCCATCTCACTAAATTTCATTTTATGTTTTGTTTTTGTAAGTAGGTAGGCCTATCGCTTTACCTTCCTTAAATTGATAATGTATCTGTGTTTCAACGTTAAAATTTGTATCAGTAATTATAATCGTTTTTCATGTAATACAATATAAGACAAATGTCATATTTTTCGAACGACTGTCAAAATTTTTTCGCAAATTTTTCTTAAAATTAAGCAAGTTCCACGAAGAAATGATATATGGGCGATGTCAGCCCAGATTATTGGGTCCATAATGATTCTTAAACATCTATTGGTCATAATCAACATCACTTGGAAGACTGAACCTGGCCACCGGGGCCTTCTCGGTCAAACAGAGATGGAATTTAAGGAAAAAGTTATGTATTTTCTTTTTTTATTTATTATCTCCTTAGTCCTCTTCATGACCTTGATTGCTATGTAAAATCTTTTCTCAGATTTGTTTTCTGCTGGTTTTCTTTTTTCATTGTTACAGATTCCTGTCCCAAACCCCCTTTCTTTCACCCTCGTCTTCGTTTGGAAATCATGGAATGCAAGAGAGAATGAAGCGGCTAAGCAGAAAAATGTTTAGTACCCTTTTTGTTCACACTACACTAACGCAACATAAACAGACAAGCTATTGCTAGGGCAATAGCGACAGGGAAACGAGTTTTTTCCTCAGGTTTTTTCACTCGTTTATTGAATCATATACAAGTTAGTATGGTTTCGCTGTTACATTTCCTGAGCTCACACTTGTGCTTTTTCTGACACACACCAAAATTATAGATATAAGCATTTATTGTAAATACAATTATTCAAATTTTTGTGAATCCTCTCTTTTCAAAAGAATATATATATATATATATATATATATATATATATATATATATATATATATATATATATATATATGTAATACTTGTTTTAATTTTCATCATACGTACAAAGGAGGAGTGGGGGTCTCCAAATAACCAGGGGGCAGGGGCAGTGCTTTTCTGACACACACCAAAATTATAGATATAAGCATTTATTGTAAATACAATTATTCAAATTTTTGTGAATCCTCTCTTTTCAAAAGAATATATATATATATATATATATATATATATATATATATATATATATATATATATATATATGTAATACTTGTTTTAATTTTCATCATACGTACAAAGGGAGGAGTGGGGGGTCTCCAAATAACCAGGGGGGCGGGGGCGGTAGGCGGCGTACAAAAAAGTTTGGGAACCCCTGCCATAGATGCCAACGCAAACATTCAATTTTTCAGGATATTGGGTATGTACTCCACGAAAGGTTCTGGGATTAGAGTCCGACCAGAGCCGGCAGATATGTCTATTTATAGTGCCATTCAAAAAAAAGTACATTCATCCAAGAAGCAAATATTTTAGAGAGAGTGGGGATTGTTTGCGATTCGCTCACTTATTATTTCGTAGAATTGCATTCTGCGGTCGAAGTCATCCTCATTCAATTCCTGGACCAACTTCATTTTATACGGATGGAAATTGTAACTTATTATTGTTAGGTCTAGGAAATTGATGGAATTATTCTGTTCTATTTCAGAAGTGAATTTTATTTTAAGGTGAATTTCACCTCCACCCAAAAATAAAATTCACTTCTGAAATAGAACAGAACAATTCGATCAATTTCCTAGACCTAACAATAACTAGATCAAATAATAAACACCAGTTTTCAATTTATCTTAAGCCTTCTCATACAGATATCACAATTCATTCATCATTATAATTCATAAAGTTGCAGCATTTAATAGCTATATACCTAGACTCTTGAGCACACCGATGTCTAATGATAATTATTTTAAAGGATTGAATTTGATAAAACAGATCGAAAAAATGATGGTTTTGATGCAAATTTAGTTAGCAGCATATTATATAAGAAAAACTAAAATTAGCTTTCCAACATATATATCTAATCGGTGAACACCAAGACAAGAAATTCAATAATTTAAGATATATAGGCAATATTAGCAATAATGTGAAATCCTTCTTAAAATTCAAATTTAAATATAGCGTACAAATCATCAACAAATTTAGGTTCATTTATCAGAATTTCAAATCTCCAATTAATAAAGAAATTAAATCAGGTGTTTATAGATTGGATTGTGCAGATTGCAATTGTTTCTATATAAGTAGAACAGGAAGAAATGTTAATGTTAGAATCTCTGAACATAAACGCAGTTTCATCAATGGAAAAACCGATTCAAATTATTCAAATCATCTGAGGCAAAATGGTCACTCTTTCAATTCAGAATTCAGAATAAAACTCAACCTTCTGGAAGTACTTGAAATTAACAGATTTAGGTATTCACCGGAAATTCTTAATGATTAGGTAGGCAAATAACTCACCCTTATTAAATTTATTTCCTAAACATTAGTTCAAATACGGATAGCTCTGAGTGGATTTCCCCTTTAGTATATATAAAAATTTGTTAGTGAGATATATTTGTATTATGCATTCGCTCTTGACAAAGATACTGTGTATCGAAACGTGTCGAGCATTTAATTTTAGTAGAAATCATCGTTTACTTGTATTTGTGAAAGATATTTTTCCCCAAAATACAACAGTATTTCAGTGAATGTTCATTCGAAATCGACAGATTTTTCAATCACTGAAAATAACTCGTCTTTTGACGAACCAGCCTGTATCTTCTTTCGAATATGACGAAACTCAAAAATTATAACACATTTGTGTTGAGAATTAAAAGAGGTTTCCAATGAGGTAACACTCGACTTATCTTTCCTATTCAAAAAACCACCATGTGTTAAAAGATGTCTCTTACAGACGAACATTGACTTGTTTCTGCTTGAGTCCAGAAACGAATAGTAGTTGCCCTACCCGGTATATTGAATTTAGGTTACTCTGTACATTATTTTCGTCTAATTTCTAAATTTTTCGAACACATCAATTCAATAAATTTCTTGTTTCAAATACTGGAACAACGATTTCCGTAGCAGCTTCAGTGCAAGGAAAGAGCTCATAAATGATATTTAATACAATAACCGAAATATGCCCCGAAACAAAAGATATACGACTCTCATTATATTAGTAGCCCAGTTACTTCGTTATTGCAACTCGGTTGGCCTTTATGAAATCATGGGTATCTGGCATACTCTACTTTCTCATTTTTAAGCTCAATAATTCCACTAGGCTTACGTATTCTTGCTTTTATTAAAAATAGCACGTTAAATTAAATTTTATAATGTGTGTTTGGCTCAGAAACCTGAAAATAGATTAAACTCAAACATTTTAATATTTTCTCTCTAGAAAATCGTTATATCGTTATGGGAGAATTTATACTGACTTTTCATAAATTTTTGTTCATGAAAAAACAACATAGTCATAAAATTTAATGATCTCATTACTTTGAATCAAGTAACCTTACATTTATGACTAGTTTATTATAAGTTCATATCGGTGTTTATTTCCTAAACTTGTATGATAATTCAATTTGGAATGACATCTAGAAAAATGAATGAAATATTATTTACGCGTATGATAAATTGTGAAAGTTTTACAGAAAATTAAGATGAAAACAAATGAATTCAGTTTTCAGCAAAGCATTGCATATACGAGGGGTCTCCAAACTACGGCCCGCCTGCCAAATAAGGCCCACCAGTGAATCTAGCCCGCGACAGCTTAAGACTAGTATCATCAATCTGGCCAACGACAGCCAATGTTTTACTGTTGTTACTATTGCTGTGATAAGTTGAATGGAAGAAAAAGAAAAGACAGAATGATAATTACTCGGTAATACTTTACGACAGAATTATCAGGCAGAAACCTAAGCTTAAGTATCTCATTTGAATTTGGGAGGCTTTTACTTGATAGAATTCCATTATCAATAATTAAAACAAGTAATATGTTATTAGGAATTTTACTTGATAATTGTGATTCATAACGCGTTTCACTACACCGTAGCTTCTTCCGACGAATGAATGTCCAGAAAATAAGAATGAGAATATAAATACAAATGTTCTCAAGTAATTAAAAGCTTATTGGGTTGCTCCTTCTTAAGTGGTTATTGATGACAGGTATATCCAATCAAATTGGGGAATAGATTGCTCCCTGAGGAGATTCAATAGGGCTTAAATCGACTTGTCCATTGATGAGTCTACCTGAGTGTTTGTGTTTGTTTATTTCTAAAGTTTCCCAAAGAACTACCTTCCAATATTTATTATCTGTATGCAAAATTTCAAACTGTGGGTCGAAAGGAGATGATTCGCGAAATTTGAATCTGATTTTTATTTGAAAAACTGAGTTTATGTTCCGATATTTTAATATTAAAATTTCTATGTATTCTGCCAATGTAGAAATTATTATAGTCATTGCAATTCAATCTATAAACACCTGATTTATTGTTTTATCTGATTTGGTTTCATTATTTTTATATATTTTCTAAGCTATTATTAGTTTCGAAAGCTATTCGAAATTATTGCTACTCAAGAATGATTTCAGTTTCTCACTTATAATGCCAACGTAGGTTGAGGTGTTGAATTTTTGTTTCAATTTATCGACAGGGTAAACTTCATTCAATGCGATTCTACTCTGTTTTTATTTAAAATATCATTTATTAGTTTGGGATTGTAACCATTATTTTTAGCTATTTGTTTAATCGAATTTAATTCTTCGTTGAAATTTTCTGGTGATAACGGGATGTTAATCAATCTAAGAATGAAACTGTTGAATGCTGACATTTTATGTTGATACGGATGACACGACGAGTAATGTATTATAATATCAGTGTGTGACGGCTTATGGTAAATTGCGAAAACATATTCTCTTTTTCATTCGAAATTGTTTCGTCAAAGAAATTTATTGAATTATTGCTTTCTATTTCGGTTATAAATCCAATTATTAGATGTAATGAATTTATATGATTTTCGAAAATTTTAACTGTCTATATGTTCCTGTGAAGCAAATAATGATATCATCTACATTGCGATACCATTATAAACAATATTTATTAAGTGGATGATTATGAATTAATTTCTCTAAATTATTCATGAATATTTCTGCTAACAGAGGACTTAACGGATTACCCATAATCAAGCCGTCTTCACTAGTATAATATTTGTTATTGAAAAGGAAATAATTTTGATAGTTTTCTCTACTTGTCACAATATACTGAAGACACAATCAATAGTAATTGAGATGCAAAACGCCTGTTTTTTTAGGTGGGCAGACAAACTAAAATTGTTTTGGCCCTTGGAACGTACCGAAAAAAATATTATGGCCCTAAGGCTTTAAAGTTAGGAGACCCCTGGTATAGGCCAAATTGAAGCGCGACAAAAGTTTTTGAATTAAATTTTACTCAAGGCAGAATTAGTTTAAGATTTCAAGAATTATAAACAATGCTTCAAGATATCAACAATATCTAAAAAGGGCCAAATAAATTACTTTTTTATCTACATTTTTAAATTGGCTTTAATTGATCTTATTACTCGATGCATGAAGTGTATTGTTTCATTTTTCTATTCATCACAAAAATTGTGATCGAGTAATGTATCTCTATCGTTGTTTTCCTAATTGACAATGTCGCCTAAAAAAATTGAAAAAGGGTTTCGATACGAAATGTTAATCTGTTAATCTAAATCTGTAGCTTCAACTTCACTGTCAGCGAAAATTGTTCGTGATCCAGCAATAGAAAAAATGGTAGCGTTATCATTATGGATCGAAGACCGCATCCAGAAAAGAGAGCCCCTAAGTGGTCCAATTATCTGGGAGAAGGCACATTTTACAAGTACATGAGCGTACTTGTTGTAGTGGAGGATTTCAGGTATCGAAAGTTTGATTCAATACATTTGAAGTGCGACAATCATTGCATAGCATTAAAATCGTTGTAGAAGTTGCATGTGCAGACACTGTTTTCAATTCAGACGAAAGTACACAGCTTTGGAAGAGAATACCAACCAAAACATTCATTTCCAAGAGCGAAAAGTCTGGTTCTGGATTCAAGGCAGCAAAGAATATAGTTACAGTGCTGCTATGTTCTAATGCATCTGGAGATTGTGTCATTGAACCACTGTTGCTTTATAGATTGTTAAATCATCGTCTTTTAAGAAATCGAAACAAGAACGACCTGCCAGTGTTTTGGCATGCTAATAAGGAAGCGTGTGTTACAAGCGCTGTTTTTTGCCCTGTTCCGGAATTGTTTAGTTTAAGAAGTTGAAACTAATTTAAAATAAAAGAATTTAGACTTTAAAGCTGTTCTAATTTTGGATAATGCACGAGGTCATCCTCGCGAACTTGAAACTTTGTACCCAAATATAAAAGTGATATTTTTGCCTCCCACCACGAAGTCTTTGCTTCAACCTATGGACCAAGCAATAATCAAGGCCTTTAAGCTCTATTACATTAGACGAGCCTTCAACATCATATTGGATAATATGAAATGTACTCTTGATATTTTTTTTTTAATTTTAGACGAGGGTTCAAGAAGCACTGGAAACGTGACATTTTCATTGAAAATTCTTAGTGAAAAAATAAAAATGGTAAATGAGCTTTGTGTTTTTTTTATGAAAATTGATCTGTCTATGGAACGAAATCTTATTTTCAAGAGGCGAATTGCTAATAATGGAATATTAGTCTGAATTGAAGGAGCTTTTGATAATTGCCAAGCTAGAAAAATTCACCAAATTCTTCAAATCATTGCCTAAGTTTGAAGATAATAATCAATCAAAATCAATATGGCCAAAATCTCTGATTTTTTAGTTTGTTACCTAGGAACATATTACATATACCCCGCGAATAAAGAGCTTATACACTTGAAACAACAACTTACATAATTTAATCGACAAGTTACATTATTTCATAGAATTGACAGCGTGAAAAACAAACAAAACAACAAGGGGAATTGTAGCATAAATCTACGTAATTTCCTCAACCAGCAGCATGGCTAAATATCAAACAATCTTGATGAAAGAACAGTAAGCTCCCCAAGAAGACATCTTCAAGGTATAAAATTAAAATCCAGCATTCGAGGATTCGTGATTGTATAAAAGAAATCTGATGAAATAACATTGCTTCCAGGTAATCTATTATTGTCTGCCTTGATGTATTTCGGCAGATAAGTCCGAACCATTCTCGCGATTTTGTATTAATGCTATCTAAATATTTTCATTTCGCCTTTATGAATATTGAATTCAGCAGAGTATGAGAAACCGCTATTGGACTTTTCATTGGGGGAAATTCGAATCTCTCGGATTCATTTTCTTTGATTAGAGAAATTGGAAATCACGAAATTTAAATTCTGAAACGCTGAAATAATTATTTGAGGCCTGAAAAAATCAATTTCGAAGGTGGGAATGGCCGGAAGAACATGATTCGGGGATATAAACAAGAGATTTCGAGGTCTCTGTTGAGTTTATCATGAACCAGGGTCGATGCAGGAATTCTGGGAAGTTTTCGATTAATGCTTGAAAGTGTAGTCCCACTATTCATATAAATGAAAACCGGATTATATGCAAAGTGCTTATTTGCATCTTTTATGCATTTTTCAGTATTTCTTCTTCCCCATATTATTATTATATGGAAAAAAAGAAAGAAAGCCCTAAAAGTATGAAGAGAATCCAACTCAGGATTGCACAATGAACGTATTTGCTAATGAAATCGTATCACAGCAAAGACTATTGGAAAAGGAAGAACATATTGAGTATCTTAAAGATGAAGTTTTGAGGAAGAAGCAGAGCTCAGAAGATCAAGCAAAATATTTTGCTGATAAGTCTCTTCAGACCTAAGCCACCTGGCAGCAATTCAAGAGAAAATGTATAATAAACTATATACAAAACTTACGGAAGACCTATCACAATACTTTGATAAGCTGATGCGAAATAAATCCATAACCAAGGACGTGACCCCTAATCTAAACTCAAGAAAACTTACTTAGAAACAATCAAGAAAAATCTCAAAACAAAAAGTTAGTATATGCGAGATTTCGCAATGTGTATACACATCGAAGAAAATTATTTTTCAAGGGACGACATTCAACCTTTCCTGTGAATCTCCCATATAGTAACTTTTTGTTTTGAGATGTTTGTGTATGCTTGGTTATAAACCACATAGAAATGAAGAGCGTCGGCCCTTCGACGCCCATCTCGCTTGTTTTACATCTCCTTGGTTTGTCCTGGGGTTCTACTGGTTGGTTATCCTCCTTCTTTTATGTTGTGGAGCATCTATGCTGGCCTGTTGTTTTCTCTTCCATTGTACTAGGGATGTCCTCTTTCCTGTTGCCCTCGGTTGTAGTTCCATTATTTGGTTGATCTCCTTGTTTTTGTGGTTTTCCATCTGGTCGGTTGTCTTCGTCGTTAGTTGTGTGATGGTTTCTTCCAGTGTGTTGATTTCCATTTCCTTCCTGAGTTGGTCGTTGCTTATGTACCATGGGGCGTTTGTCGCTGTCCTCTGATGATCTTGTTGAGTGCTGCTTGTAGTTTCCTCTTCTTGAATCTGTCCTCTAGATGCCAAATTTGTCCTGCGTTTGTTATTCCTGGAATGATTATTGCCTTGATTATCTTGATCTTGTTTTCCGATGTGAGTTTGCTTTTTCCGTTGAGTAGTGGGTATAATTTCCCGTGAATTGCTCTTGTTTTCCTTGTTCCATTCGATTTGTTGTCCTTCTATGGTGATTTCTATTGGTGTTTCCGGATGTCTTCTCTTCTTGTGGTCGATGTACATTGCTACCGTCTTATTTGGGTTGACCTTGATCCTCCATCTTCTGAAATAATTGGTTAGTTGGTCGATGTCTTCTTGTAGCCGCTTTGTTCCTGTGGAATGCGTATATTGCCGTGTCGTCTGCGAACTGCGCCATCTTTTAGTGCTTCATCTTCGGTATATCTGCGTTGTATATGTTGAATAGTACTGGTCCTAGTACTGATCCTTGGGGTACACCGGCTTCTATCCTCTTCGCTGTAGACTTCTGGTCCTGTATCTTGGTTATGAATCTTCTGTTTTGTAGATATGACATCGTGATGTTGGTAAGCTTCGTGTGACCAGTTTACTTCTTGCTGTTTTATCTGCTCTTTCTTTTCACCGTTTCGCGGAGCGTTAGTGAGGTAGCCTCTGTTTCGGTTCGTTGGGGAGCGCAGTGATATTTACATTATTGCGTTCGCTCCAACAAATTGAGATGAGTGGGTAACGGCATAGCCTTGTGTTACGAATGGGTAGACAATGCTGACGAGGTCAAACGAGACCGAAACTGCAGTCCATTGTTCCTATTCGTGACATCTGACCGTGCTGTACCACTTCCCTGTGGCCCCGGTTAACGGTGATTATGAAGAGTAGATCGTAAAACTATCTCCTTCAAGGATATTTAAGATTCTACGGAAGGTTGAATATCGTCCCTTAAAAAATAATTTTCTTCGATGAATCAAGAAAAATGCTTTTCCTCCAATGTCGTATTCATGAAAAAATCAAAATGACAATAATTGTTAACACCTAAATCAAATTACTCTAGAATTCATAATCAACGTGACAGGTTAACAATTATTGTCAAGTATTTGTTGAAGTTTTGATTTTTGCACGAACGGGAGAGTTTTTCTTATTGAAACTATAGCAAGTGTTGAAAATGAGTTCCATTCACCTCTTGACAATAACCTTATCGATCAATGAAATTTCTAAGAGAATTTTGCAGAAATTATGGGGGTATCAAATTGATTTCTTCTGTAATGCGACTTATTAACTCATCTAGATTGGCAAGTCGTTCTCTATAAACTCGGCATTTCAAGTGGTCCCATAAAAAAAAGTCCAGAAGCGATAGATCAGGTGACCGCGGGGGCCACTCGATAGGACCTCTTGTACCGTCCATCTTTCTGGAAGAACTTCATCCAGATTATTTCGAACAAAGTGCTTTCTCCATTTAAATACCCTTCTATAAAAAATGGACCAATTATGTGCTCACCGATAATACCGGCCCAATCATTCAATTTTTGTGGATGTTGTGTATGAACCTCTCTAATTCAATCTGAATCTAAAAGTAAATAAACATAGATGGTGTTATATTTGAAACTCACATTTTTTTGTCATTTCCGGCTACACCGGAAACACTAAATATCAACCATGAATTCTTTATGTTTAGCAATGTGGGAATACCAATTTTCAAAAAAATCGCTCGGTAAATAACTGAGATAATTAACTGTTCCGACACTTTTGCCTAACCCTGTATATCGGGAACCCACCTTTATTTGCATTTCTTATGAGCCAACACACCCAATATCTTATAAATACGCTGCGTTTAAATCAAGAATTCATAAGGCTTTCTCTCTACCATTATCCGAAGGAAAGATGTCCAGGGAAGTGTCAAATACACTCCCCACAAAAATTGTCGCATCACCCTACTTTTACGACAATACCATATAAACTTTTAGGTTGGTCTTTCAAGAGTCGCTTGGTAACTTTCAGAAGTGTAAAATAAGAAGATATCATTCAAAACAGATAAATTTATGATGAAAAATATCAACAATTTTCGAATTAATGAAGAATTAAAAAATTCTACCATCTTTAAACATTCGCGAAGAGACCAATTAACTAGCATCGTATGGTTTCTATTCATTTTCAAAATCGAGTATTTCCTCCCCGGGCCTCATCCTAATTACGTCTCGGAAGCCCCTCAAACAATTTCGGATGTACTCTTGAGTCACTGAGTTCCAAATTTCAGGAAGCAGATTTTCTAGTTGTTGGAGTGTTCTACAAGGCATCCTACGTTGCTGAATTTGCCACCCCATGTTGTCCCAAACATGTTCTATGGGGTTCAAGTCGGGACCTCTGGCTGGCCATCTCAAAATATCAATTTCGGCATTTTGCAGAAATTCTGTAACTACTCTAGCTGCATGAGGCCGAGCATTATCATGCATATAAATGAATTTTTCGCCAATCAATGGGCCAAAGGGTACAACATGGGGTTCAAGGATATCTGCGATGTGTCTGGCCACTGTAATTCTTCCATTATTCACTAGGACTAACTCAGTTCGACCATGGAAAGAAATGCCTCCCCACACCATTACTGAGCCCCCTCCAAAGTTTTCGGTTTTCCGGATATTGCATTGGTGATACCGTTCCCCAGGTCGTCTGTATACAGGCATGCGTCTATCATTTGATACTAGACAGAACCTGGACTCGTCGGAAAAGAAAACATTCGACCATTCTGGAATACCCCAATTTGCATGTTCCCTCGCAATCTGAAGTCTTGCAACTCGATGCTCTCTGATGAGACGCGGGCCGGTAAAAGCCACCCTTGGTCTGATATTGTCTTCTCTGAGCCTGTTCCTAACAGTTTGCAATGAAATATGCACATTTCTGGAAAGTGTAAGTTCATTTTGTAGCATTCTAGCCGTACAGCGCCGAACTCTTAGTGCAGTTAAACGAAGCCAACGATCATCAACTGGTGTTGTTATCCGATTTCTTCCCTATCCGGCCCTTCTTCCATATTCCCCAGTTTCGTGGTACCGATTAATTGCTCTTGAAATAGTGCTTTGGATAACATTCAACAAGTTAGCCACGTAACGTTGGCTTCGCTCCTCCTCTAGAAGTGTTACAATTCTTACGTTCAGCAGCCATTACAATAAATTCAAAGATTCGAAAATCAACAAGAAGCACAAAAAACTTGCATTTATTTAGCGTGAAAACTGAAGATAAATTGAATAAATATTGATAGTCAAATAAACTCATTCTTGTTTCAGACGTGTTTGAGACCATATGGAAACAAATGTTACTACATAGATAAGATTTTTTCCCCTCATATGTCCAAAATCATATGTTGACAAACAACAACAAACAGCGATCGAGCTGCTTAATCGATTGTGGAATTCAGAATACCAGGTGATGCGACAATGTTTGCGGTGTGTGTATTATAGAAATAGCTGAGAATAATAGTTATCCCTCAGATATAGTAAACGGAATGATTAGAAAGAAACAAACACAAATAGCATATCATAATATTTACCCATGAATAAAATCAACTAATACAGATAAATAAAATTCATCAACTTATTTTGTTCCTATCACCGAAAAGATTGCAGATGTCATCTCAAAACAGCAAAAAAGGTAGCTTTCAAGACCCACATGAAACTCTGCAAGAATTTTTCAATAGTGAAGATAAAACTGATAGATTTGATAATAATGGAGCTTTCAAGTTGTCATATTTGGATTGTGAAGGCAGGTCTATATAGGGCAAACTGGTCGATCATTAAAAACTAGATACAAAGAGCATCAATCAGATTACAATAACCAGAGAACCGACGAATCTACGTTCGCTTCACATTATAGCGAAATGATCATTTTCCACCTATAGATCAACTTTTTCACAGTTTGTTTTTTCAACTTAAGTTCAATACCTCTTGTCAGCTGAAGATGGTTGAGATACCAAAATTGCAATCCTGATTTTCAATAAATCCCTTGTGATAGAATAATACATAGTTCAATTTCTTATTATCATCAAAATGAATTTCCATAAAAGATCCATCAACGATATCATTAGTCCTTAACATTCTTAAATCACTTCAAATCATCTTCAGCTACAAGAAATAATTATACACTTTCGGCTTTTCCTGCATATTTAAGGAAATACGGATTCATGTTCCTTTCAAAACCATCGATTCATTCTATAAGCGCTGACAGTGAAAATTATGATCGAAAAAAAGTGCTAATGAACCAGCTTCCACATGTCCAAGATGATTGATGATATCGATAAGTCCGTCGATCAACTCTCCGTATTTCCACATGAATTTATACATGACCGTCTTGCCGTTAAGTATCATCTGTTGCAAGTTATAAATCGATATTCGGGTCAGGGCTCCGTTTCAAGATCACATGAACAAAAACAATATCTTATCCAGTAAGACATTTCTCCAGAAAATCTGTTTCGAGTGATAAATTTAAGCTTTGATGGTATTACGTTGACCCTTCGGTGAAATCCATAGTATAATAGGTCTTTTAAAGTTTCATACTCCAATAGGATAAAAAATCCCTTAACGGATAATTTCATTGTCTGTCTGTCTGTCAAGATATTTTTCAGGAACACATGTAGATATAGAGTTGAAATGAACAATAGATCAACTTTGGTCAAGGCTAACTGATTATTTCTGTTATAACTGTATACTTATAGTCGAGGAAACGAAGCATTAAATCTACCAATTTGTCCTAGCAAAAAGTGCATATAATATAAAAAATTTGCAACTCAGTGAGTCAGTTATCAGCATCGGAAGAGTATACATGTGTATTATCACTTTTAGCGAGATTAATTTCCGCGTATTACAGCCCATTATTTGTCGAAATAATTGTTATCAGATTCTTATTTATAAATTATCTGATTACAAGAACATTGTTTGTTTATTAGTTATTCCTTTGACGTACTCTATTTCCGCCTTTCGGCGAATGACACGCCGTGGAATTCTGTCACCTCACTAATCCGGGAATTTTGCCAAACCCCTTTCGTGTCAAGGGAAGGGATCGTTGATGTCCAACACATCTCTGTTAGACAGGACCGACATCCTTACATCTCCTCCGAAAGATGAACACTCAAGCGATTCCCAGAATCCGAAAAATCGCACCGACTTTGTGGGGATTGAACCCAGATAACTCTGCGCAGGAGACGAGCATCACATCCTCTACGCCACCGAGCCGACGAAGAACATTGTTCATTCTACCCATATCTAGCAGGTGTTTTGTCTCTCGTCTTCGAATTCTTTTCTTGGACAGCGTCGTATTAGGTTTTCCTTAATATCGTCGGTCTACGAGAGGTGTAAGGGGGTGTGCGAAATGGAGAGGGCTATAGTGTGTGACTCCTCCAGTAGTGCATTTGATGAGAAGCGCTCTGGTGTTGGAGGATCTGAGAAACGTGTTATGGACTTAAAAAAGGAGCGCACTCTTTTCTTTTTCTGTTCGGAGTGTCGCCTCGCAAACAAAAATGTGCCACTCATTTTGAGAGGGTTTAATTATTTGAAAAAGGAAGTTTGGAAACTGAAGAAGGAGCTTATGATCTTAAGAGAGAGCAATGAGAGTGACATAGAAACTTCGAAAAATTCTATGAAAAATATTCAAGAAATTAATGGTGATCCTGAAGAACTCATTGCGGAGATTAATGAAAGAAATTCTTAAGTAAATAACGTAACGGTGTACAAGTTGAATGAGTTCAACAGCCAAAGCCTGAATGAGAGAATTCTGCATGATAAAGCTGAGGATTCAAATCAATACAATTCAAAACTGCTTCCTCAATATCTGGAGTTCTCATAGTTTGAGTTGCACCTTCTAAATGATTATTTGCAGTAAAAGTACCAGTTTCCTCAACCTTCTGTGGATATTTGAAAATGTTCGCCTGTCTGGTGTTACTTGATTTGAAAAGCGCACCTGATGTAATCGCTTAGCTTTGGTTGTGTTTCCGTCAGCCAGACCGTACATATAATGGATATCAGCCAATTCGGCGTTTGTAAAATTATCCTTTTTTTCTCACAGCAATAACTTCAAAAGTCTTAAAACTAGTAGTTAAGTTAATAAACAATTCGAACAGACACTGGTTCAACTTTAGCAACTGTCAAAATAAATAAATAAATGAAAAAAATGAAAGCTTACTAGTCATTTTTTTAATTAGAAGTGCTTTCAATTCAGCGAATGCATACAATCGTTTCATTACTTTTTGCTCGAGAACAGTTGGAGATACAAAAAAATTACAAGTGTCAAAAAAGTTTTTAAGTTGAACGAAGATGACGAAAATAGATTGTACGCTGATCAATGGCGTACTGCAAAAAATTTTGAAAGGGCAGAAGAAGGCATGGCTCCGGAAAAGAAAGGCCTTGTAGATTCTAATCAAAATTAAGGATATGTGATGATGGAGGCTGTAAAAAATAGCTTGCATCTCAAATCTTGGCTAAATATCTCTAAAACTTCAGGCGTTTTGAAGGAAAAACCTTTTTTTTCCGGAAATTTCAACACCCTGTAGCTCCGCAACAAAGCTTTTGCGGACCTTTGTATGAACTTTTTTTATTTCATGTAGAATTACCCCTTCAAGTTCTGACATACTATTAGGTAACATCCTGTATAGCTATCCGAAAAGAACTGGACGTGACTGAAACAAAATAATACTTGTTTCTGAATGAAGGTACATCAGAATAAATAAAAATCATCAAAAGGTTTGTATGGCAAAAACATTCCGATCCAAATAACTTTGCACCCTCAACGCATATTCCCTATGACCATTTTATAGGTAGGAGATGATGGGAATAGGATGTTGATCTGACATGAACAAAATCGGTAAAAACATTGTTCTTCTTCAAAACAAAGATCGACCTATTTCAGTATTTTCCTAAGTAAATGAGGTGTTGAATTTTCATTGAAACACCCGATATAAGTGAAGTATTTTCAGAAAATAACTAAAAATAAAAATATCCGTACTGTGGTAAACTGCAATTTCCTGATTTCGTTTATCCTTTCGGCAATCCCAACCTGTTTCCGGGATTTATATACGCGCAAACAGTTTCTGGAAATAATATCCCTCTACAATCACCCAATATCTATGTTAAAACACATACGAACAGAATCAACATCAACCGGTATATATTGTTTGTTCGTCAAATTATTTCCTCCTCGATCCCCGAAGGATAGGAAATCAATCATGAGTTGAGCTGGAAACTATCAACTGTTCCTGTTCTGATTTGAACCGATTCAAACCAATCAACCAGATCTAGATGTGCGTGCAGAGGCATTATCCTGGCTAGCCATGCGAGGTGTGAATGGAATGAGAAGGATATAAAGTATAACCTACATGAAAATACTTTTAAAGTAATGCCTACTATGATATACAGTATATACACGTTAATGGACTATAAAAAGTAGGGGAAAACGAATGATTAGTCCAAATTAGAGTTAGTGCAGTTGTTGATAACGATTAATCTCAACTTACTCGTATGGAGATGCTTTCAGCTTCAAATCTGGATTCCAATTAAACGACACGTATGTAAATAAAGCTTGGGTGTCAAATGTCAAATATCAAACATCAAACGTCAACCAGATAACATCAAAGTTCATTTATTCGGTCCTTTCTACTGTTACAAATTCAAAACAAACAAAATCTAATCAGTGTTTTTATTTAACGTTTGGAACATTCTCATTTCGTACGCTATAAATACCTCCGTCCATTCGTTTCGTACATTCAATCCTTCTTAGCCCGAAAGGGTCAGTTATTTTGGGAATGACCAATTAGATAATACTTAACATTATGTTAATGAAATGCTAAAAAGGCAATGGTTTATTGAAACAATTCTAGTTTGAAAGAAAAAGAAACAAATACAAATTGTAGAATCATTTTCTCTCGAGTTATGCACTAAAGATGCTATCCAGAGTGCTTTTAAATCTTGTAGCGATTTGACGATTGGTCATATACTTTTGTCCAATGATGTTGAAGTATATTCATTCCACTACGAGGAATGTCTTTTGAGTTTTGCATATACTAGTTGGTAGAAGGAGGTTCTAACTCCTGAAGTGTCTTTGACATGAATCCCTCCTCCTATTTCGTGTCACTGACGTGTTTCCGCTTGTGGAGTGTGAGTCGGTTCCCTCTCCCAGGCCCTATACAAATGCCTTTCTCCTTTCTCTTCGCTCTCGGCTAACATTTTTTTGCATGTTGTTATGGATGCTCGAGAGCATATTCCAGAGGTAAAATGCCCTCCCATTCGGATCTCCGGGTGGAGGGTACCAGAGGTGGGTCTATATTGAATAGTAATAACCAGGTTCATCTTTATAAAGATTCTAGGAACGAAATACTGAAATAGAGTTCTGTAACATACGAGGAATCAACAGTAACATCAAGTCCGTACATTATCATTTGGAGAGCACCAAACCTGACATTTTAGCTCTAACAGAAACACAGGTCTCTCGAGCAATAACATCCATCTCTTATACCCAGGCTATGAATTACACACAAAGTTCAAATTCAGACATGGAGTGTTCTTTTTATAAAGAACAATATTTCCTGTCACAGGGAGGAATCTCTTGAAACTGATGATCTGAATGTTATGTGGTTCAAAATCACCAATAAAACACAAATAAAGTTTATCTCCTGTTTATACCTTTCGGGAAACGATCCTTCCTATTCCCGCCTATTCGATTTTCTCTCTGCCTAAATCGATTATTTACAGCAGAACTACCCTTCAGAAAAGATTGTAGTAGTAGGAGAATAATGTCCACAACATCACATGGCTCAAATACTCAAACAAAAAATTTTGCTATTACGTATGGTCTTGAGCAAATGGTTATGGAACCCATCCATATTCCGGGCGTTGAAGGTCAATTCGCTAACACTCTCGATCTCTTCCTTACTAGCAATTCTGATCCTTACACAGTAAAGGTTCACGCTCCTCTATCATCTTACCACACCGTTTAGTTTGGCACTACGATTCTGCCGACTGGGACGGGTTGCGAACTTTCTTTTCAGGTTTTGCTTGAAGGGATTATTATTTTGTGGGTTACGATCCGTCGATATGCTCTGAGAAGAAAACAGAAGTTATCAAGTTGGGGATGGAATTATTCATTCCACATACCACTAAAGAGTCCACCCCTGGTGAGCCTTGGTTCAACAGCAAGTGTGCAGGAGCGGTAAAGGCCAAGAAGTTAGCATATCGCCAGCTGTGTCGGGACCCCTGCCCTGAGAACAGGAGGGGCATTTAGTTCAGCTCGCAATTCCTGCAATCTTGTAGTGAATAATGCGAAAGCTGATCATATGAACGAAGTAAGATCTAAGCTTGTTAACCATCCAAACTGTTCTAGGTCATTCTGATCAATGGCCAAATCTGTTGGTAGAAACTTCACTTCTAGCTCTCTTACACCCCTAACTAGGGAAGACGGCTCGTTAGCCATTACACCTAAAGACAAAGCTAACCTTCTTGCTAACCTTTTTGCATCCAATTCCACTCTGGATGCAGGAGATAAAGATCCTCCTGTAATTCCTCATATCGAATCTCATATGTCTGATATTGTTTTCAGGCAGAAGACAGTCAAGAAAATACTGCTTACGCTTGACACTAATAAGGCAACTGGGCCCGACGGAATACCTTCTATCGTGTTGAAATTATGTGGTTGTAAATTGACACCTATTCTCTGCGGACTTTTCACTATGTCCTATAATAAAGGCATTTGCCCTTCAAACTGGAAAACTTCCAGAATCCAACCAATTTCTAAACAGGGGGAAGAAAACCATTCCTACTAGCTAAAGGCAAATATCCCTTTCACCTGTGATTTCCAAAGTGATGGAAAAAGCCATCAATATCGAGCTTATCAAATATTTAGAATCTGTTGGTATCATTAATTATAGTCAATATGGTTTCAGGCACCAGAGGTCCACAGGAGATCTACTTGCCTATGTCACGCACATGTGGAAAAGATCTATAGAGAAATTTGGGGAATCTTTGGCTGTGTCTCGCGATATTTCGAAATCTTTCGATCGGGTTTGGCAAAGGAGTCTGCTAGGCAGGCTGTTCTCATATGGCTTATCCCAACACCTATGCCTATGGATTTCAAGCTTTCTCACACTTGCCATTAATGCTGGCGACTTGCTTACAGTTACAGATTGTAAGATCCACAGTTTTGCGGACGACAGTACACTCCACGCATCCTTCTGGTCGAGAAAACCTCTATCATCCTAAGTTACAGACGAAATACGTCTGCAACAGTGCGCTAAAATCAATAGTGACTTGAAGGCAATTCTCGATTGGGGCTCTGCGAACCTGTTGGAGTTTATGCTAGCAAAACTCAAGCTTGTTTGTTTTCTTGGAAGGTTAATAGTACTGTACCAGATATACTAATGAACAACGAGACTATCTCACTCACTTCCTTCATAACAATGCTTGGGGTAACCATCGGAGACAGTTTGTCATGGCACGACCATGTAGTGAACGCGCCAGAAGATTCTTCACTCCTACTCAACTCCTAACTCTATAAATCTCAAATTCATCCTGTTATACAGTATGGTTCCAACGAGTGAGGTTCTGCCCCTAAGCACACCTTGAAACTCCTGGATTCCATACAGAAGAGGGCGATTCGGTTGATCGGTGACTGTGCTCCTACAGATTCCATCCCTCCACTGGAACATCGCAGGAAAGTGGTAACTCTCTTTTTTCTACAGATAATTTCCTGGAAGATGCTCTGAGGAGATTTCTACGCTTTTTCCTCCGCTCATTTCTGTTTCAAGGCCAACTCGCCAAACTAATGCCAACCATCCTTACGTGGTTTAAATTAAGACACCTAAAACGTCTCTATACCAGAAGGCCTTTTTCCACAGATCAGCGCAACTTTGGAACTCTCTTCCACCTAACGTATTTCTCCATGACTACAATCTAGCCTCCAAGCGTAATATTAACCGTCTCTTCTTTTCAGTTACTCGCGGTGTCTTCGAGACATGATAGGATTCCTACACAAATATCTCGAATATAAAAAAAAATATGGAGTTAAAATCAAACAAATGAGAGCTTTCAAAGACTTTGTTCAACAAAATATTCTCCGCGTAGATTAAAGCTTTTCTGCATTCGTTCGAGCCTATTTTGGAATCAGTTATTCCAAACGTTTGCTGCTACATTCAAATATTTTTGTGGAAGACATCAATAGCTTCTTCTGAAGATTGGCAACTTTCCAAAGCTGAAAGATCCAGAGTTTTTTTCACATAATTCTTCGTGCAGAATTTTTTGTTAAGGTCTTTGAAATCCATAATGATGCCTCAATTTGTCGATTTGTTGAAATCTTACCCATCCAAATTTTCTTGAGTGACCACTGTTTTTAGTGCACCTACCACTGGATCGACCTATAAGACTAACCCTTATGTGTTTGAATTCTTGTGTCTGGCGATTATAACGTCATTTTTTTCTGAGAAAACAAAGATAAAACGCAACTTACCGATTTTCTGGAACGATATAACATGAAACGTATCTTGGGGGATCCTCCAGAGATATTCAACGCAGTTTCACTTGCATAGACAATATTTTGGCTTTCGAAACCAACAAATACTTACTATAGGCTATAAATATTCATCTGGGAGATTATTAGGGATAGTTTCTGAGGATACATACTGAGCAAAACATGAAAAATGGCTATAAAACAATTAATATGAGAAAAATATCAATTGAGGCAATTTCACATATTCGATAGGGATTGAATGAAAACTAATGAGACTTGATACTGGCAAATCTGTCTGATGGGAAATTTTTTAAGATTCTCACTTGGTTGTTTCAACGCCACTGTCTTGAAATAGACTTCAAATTGGTTAATGGATATCACAAAATTTAACTTTTATGTTACACAAGAAACAAAGCGTCTCTCAGAGCCCACTAGAGCTTGAAGACATTCTACCAGCAATCATTGGAGTACGACAGGAAATTATATAACACCCAATATATAAAAAACTCAACAGACAAAAACAAGGCACCACGGAGAACTTAATTGGAGGTGAAACCCTGAATAACTTTCTTGCAAATGTAGGAAAGCAAATGAATGAATTGTTTAGTGGATGTAACGAAAATGCCATAGAAAAATTGAGGGCTTTAAAAATTTCTTGCAGATAGTCTGGCTTTTTTGCCCCAATTACTAGGGAATAATTTTCGAACATCATCAAACTCTCGCAGAGTAAAAACACCCCTGATATCTTTGGAATGACAACAACATTTCTCAAAAGTATTCAGTCAGAAATTACCTACCCATTAAGTGAGATAATAAATAAATGTTTGTTGAAGGCCATATTTTCAGACCAGCTGAAAAGAACAAGAATAATTCCTATTTACAAAAAAGGAAACAAATAGCAATGCTACCTCCATTAACGAAAATTCTCGAGTCCATTATAGAATCGAGACTCATGGCTTATTTTGGAGAAGAGTACCCTTTTCAAGGGGAAGCAGCATGAATATCGATAATTTCTGCATTGCTGGGCATGATTGGTAATGTACTGAAAGGTCAAGAAAATAACCTCAATATGGAGCTCATGGCAAGAGATCTCTCAAAGGCTTTTGATTTCATGAGGAAGGACATCTCTTCGGAAAAACTTAAAGTGTATAGAGTACGTGGTCCGCCATCTCTCATTACACGATCCTTTATAGAAAACAGAAAGCAGCAAATACTCTGGGATGATTCCCTGTCAACAGAAGAGATAGTAAATGTTGGGGTTCCGCAAGGTTCCATTATGGGACCATTGCTATTCAACCTATTTTGAATGATCTGTAAAGATACATTCAGAACTATAAGACCTACCTCTATGCGTATGATGTCACGTACATATTAAGAACTACCTCCGAATCAGATCCTCAACAGAAGAAGGATAATGTGCTCGTTTTAATTATTGTATTTGATTGAACGATTTTCCCCAACTTTGAAAGGTTTCCTATATACTCCCGATACGAAAATGATACAGCCTGAAAATCGCAGACTCATCAGCATCTTACCTGCATTACCAAAAGTATTGGAGAAGGTTCTTGCTATTTAGGAACGCAAATACATTTGCGACTTTAACAGTCCCTCGCAGCGTCAGTCTGGTTTAAAAAGTGACCATTCCTATGCCACTGCAATGTTGTAGATTGAAGACGACAATATGAAATTACAAGATTATCCCTTGTCAATTATTTTGATACTACAAGATTCCTCGAAAGCATTCGACAGTATTAGTCATAATCTGCTGTTACATTTCAGTTAGATGAAAAATAATTTGACGGACAAAATACTTTACATCAAGTATAAAAAGAGCTACCACTTCCCTTGGGCGTATCTTATGGTATACCATATGGTTCTATCTTGAGAACCCTGCTATTCTGTCATCACACTTCTCAGTTAGAAACTTATTTGAGGAACTGGTTGTCACATTTCCATATTAACGACACACAGCTGTATTATTCATTTCCTTGAGAATCTACTCCAGAACTAGAAGATCTTTACTAGCATTAAAACTACATGCTCCAAAGTCATAGAGCATTGTATTCAGCAAGAAATCTAAGAATTTGGATAATATTTGTGCAAAAGTTAGGCAAATTGAATGAAACAAGGAAAAATAAAGTCAAGAATCCCAGGTTCCTTGTAGATAAGAATTTAAGATTTACTGACAATATTAACTGTATTAAAAAAGCATGTATTAAATTGTGCTTAACCTCAAAAGAGTCGTGCGGAAACTATCGAAATGATGAGAACAAGTGTATCGGCAAAACCAAACAAAAGAGTGGTGTAAACGGTTCTAAGATAGCCGCACATATATTCATAGCGTTCCACGAACTCTGCGGTCCTCAAAGGCAAAAAGAGACGGTAACGTCAAACGTTGATTGACTGTACAGGAACTAAAATGTAATATTAAAATATTGAAAATTATTGTTCAAAGAATTTAGAATGAAAATTTGCTAATAGACCGCGTTTAGGCGAAATATTCTAAAATAATCAGCACTTTAGTTGAAACTTGTAGAGAAATATCTGATAAAGTACAAGGTTCACAGCTACGCTAGCTAAGATAAACGTTTTGACGGTTATATCGAAAACAGAGTACCAGGACTACTTTCATAACTGGAAGAAGGGTTGGGAGCTTGTTGTAAAATCCAATCGAGACTACTTCGAATAAGCCACCAACGTGAAAGAACAATGGTATTATGAAAGTAGATGAATTGTTTTGAAACAATCCTTTTATGAAATATTTCATTTGTCAGGTAAAAGGAACACGACTATAATAGAACATATAAATATTTTTCTATGATCATCTAATGTCATATTTTAGATGTATAGAATTCATATCTTCTTCTGTGATACAACAATATATACCGAGATATTCAATAATATCTACAGGAACCTGAAATCGTTTATTTCAAGGAAATGTTCCGGCGAAACATCAATCATTCAGCTTTACAAATAACGGCACTAATATCGCCGTTATTAGGGCCCATTCATATCTCACCAATCCCAGTGGCAAACGATGAGATTCATATCTGCTTTCGTCTGGTAATTTCCTGCAATCCGAAAGCTGGTAATATATTCGACCTAACCGTCAACTGCAACAACCTGCTCCTCTGTAAAGCAAACTCGTAAATAATAACACATGAATTTCATATCTGCTGAAATTACGGCGATCTAATGCTACTAATCTACCAGCAATTTCGTTTTATCCTTTGGACATCAATTTCCTGGTAGAGATTCATTGCACGGTGGGAGGATTTGTATTTGCTGACTTCGTTAGGGCCTCTTCTTGATAACCTTAAAAAAGATCGCTAATGGGTTTGATAATTCGCAGAATCGCTGTCCCAAAGCCAATGTAAATACTGGGTTTTATTTACCTTATGAAAGTTCTGATATATAGAGGAATTTAAATTTGTAAACTGAATTTTAACCTGGGATTAACTGAAATACAGGTAATTTATGTCTATGATCTATTTCATCTTATCTTTTATGAGCAATTATATAGAAATCTAAGGATCAAGTTGTATCAGAAACTACACCAAATTTAAGGATATTGGACCCTTTAGGGTTCTTGTTCACACTCAATTGTATTAAATACTTTGCACCCCTCAATACTTGCGAATGAATGGTATAGGTTAGATAAAAGATTCAACTATCACATATCGATGAAGAGTATTATAGTCTTTTTGTAAATAGTTTGGGGGCTACAGCCTGAGAAAACTTGTAGGATATGTACTGATGTCATAGAACCTATCGGTGAAGACAACAGAAGTAATCACCATGAACAAGCTGCAGAAATTGCAGCGTTGAATGTGTATGGGTATAGAAGGGCTATTAGAACAACCTCCATCATTGCTATCCGCTCGTATGAGAAAAGGGAGTGTTTAATGGCATCATTACTGCTTCACAAAGCGAAAGAATACTAACTAGTGACTGGAAAGTACACCCAAGGTTTCTGTATTATGTAACTTCAGGCCAATTAACAAAATCATCAGATATAATGCCGATGAAGTATGGTTCTCCTTCTGATACACAAACCATTCCAAACCCATTTAGGGAATAGATCCGGTGCAAACTTGACCGTAAGAACAGATCATCAGTATCTCAGATTCGTCTCCTAAAATCATGCAAGTCGAAACACTTGCTTTAGATTTGTGACAAGAAGGTCTACGAAGGAAACACAAAGGTGCACAGATTTATGTACAAACAGACAGACAGGCGCAGATCATAACTCTCTGAAGTGTCATAGTGATCAGCGTCTTCGCCTAGGAGTATAATTAATCCCTAAATCTACTTGCCGAGGTGAATACACTTTCCCTCTGTTGGGTACTTAGCCATGAAGGTGTTGGTTGATGAAAGGGCTATATTAAACTTAAAACTTATAGAATCTGCAATTAAAACAACGGAATCATTGTACATATATTTCGCAATTACCTGGCAATTGCTCTGAATACACATGCACTGTACGATTCAAACAGAGTTATTTACAATACATTGACTGTGGTCCCAATTCGGAAAGACTTTACAGCCAAACAACCAAGGTAAACTAATTTAATGCTAAACGCCAAATATACTCTTGAACCATAAGACAATGTTCATCAATAATCTAGCTTGCAGTTGTTGTATAATACTTAACAGTATTTTGAACGATTTGGAAATGGTTATCTCATCTCCAAGTTAGAAAAATGTTTGAGATTAATGAATCGTCCCTGTACATGCATTTTGCTACTAGAACGTCACTATCTGATAGATATCATTTGTTTCTGTCAACTTCATTTGACATTTGTTGGAACAAACGAGAAATTAAATGACACCCCTTAGATTGCAGATTATTTGTAATTAAGTTACGATGACTCTTCACCGATTGAATCTGGAAGTGTGAAATAGTTCTATAAGCGAAAAACATCTGTAGTATTCCGTATGATTAGGGAACAACGAAATAGAAAGTCCGATTTTGAGAGTTTGAGTTCGGTTCATGTCAGCATCTTCTCGACATGAAAGATTGTCGTAAAAGACAAACGGGGGTAATTTCGGGGGAATTTATCTGCTTTAAACATTTTCGATCGGCTCGAAATCGCGAAATTTAGTATGCGAAAATTAGTCGAGTCATAGCAGTCTTTCCGAGGCAGATTAAGCTCTCAACGATTTCTGCAGGAGTCCAAAACTTGTCGATTTTGGAATTGCATAATATACATGGCTTCCTATTTAAAATACACAAGTAAATACCGGAACAGCCACCATCTTGAAAATATTTTATCCTAGATCTTCCATCGATTTCATAAATATCTCTCTTGGTGTCCATCTAAGTGTTAAACCCTGGCATTCAAATAATTTCAGGCTCTAGGCTCGTTTGTAAAAGAGAAAATCCCATAAATTGCATCAGAAGATTTATCCATTGGTGATACATTAAAGGGATCACCTGAATAGACCAACAGGGCAAAGTACCCGCTCTGAGTCCACCAATATAGGCCTTAAGGTGAAATGAACTTAATCATATTATACGTTTAACCAAAATTCAACTGAGATATTGAACAGTGAGAAAGATAAAATCTTTAATTCTTTCTTTTATGAATGCTTCACACAATATTCAGATAATTGAGGATTATATCACGAGAACTTATGATGAAAATTTATCTAAACCTTCAATACTATGAACAGGGGTGCTCAAACTTGAACTGCTGTTGATCTATCTCAATATTTTTAGACTACCTACTTACGATCGAGTCTGAGAAGCTGCAAGTATGTGTGATGCAGGGTTGTCGTACATACCCTACCTACCTAGGTAGGGTCTACCGTAGCATATATAGATATTAACTTTCCGCACAATATTCATTATTTCAGTCAAGGTTTGGGTAAGGTTTAGTTAGGTTCTTCTCTAAATATCAATGAAAAAACACATAGTTATTCAAATTTGCGAGTTTATTGGTTGTTACAAAACAAAAGAGTTACATATGGTGTTAAACTTAACTAAGGAGTGACTTTGGATGTTGAAGCGTGGCACTGCATGTCCTCAGCATACTTTCCATAAGATGGTACGTAACCACTGCAAGCTAATCGCAAGCATGATGACATATAATCGTCAGTTAGTCGATTGCGAAATTTCGACTTTATCTTCATTTCAGAAAATGCAGACTAGCACAAGTAAGTTGACCCAAACATTACTGTCAATTGAAGGGCGATTTGCCTTAGATTCGGATATTTATCTCCAGATATAAAACACCAGAAATTTGTATCAGATGCTGTAGTTTTGAGATGTATATCTGATATAATCTGCACCAACTCATTTTCAACAGAACATGAATTCATATTAAACTGACTTGCTATTTCAGTAGCTAATTCCTCTATGTTTTTTACATGAAAAAGCATAACTCGTAAATGATATTTGCCAATTTACTGCAATCATAAAAACGCATTTCGAATTGTCCCAAAATATTTGATAATTCTGTCTCATACGTATCATAATTCAACTGAGGAATCCTTGCTCTCAAAGGCGTAAAATGTTGAAGGTCCTGCATACTGCGCTAATCATCTCAATAATAGTTTTTCCTTTACCTTGAAGCTCCAAGTTAATGGTGTTTAAGTGCATTGTGATGTCAGTCAAAATTGCCAAATCAGTCAGCCATTTTTCGTTTTTCAACATCTGAGTGACATCAACTCTTTCGTCTAGAAAAGGTGTTATTTCGGGCAATAATTCTTGAAACCTTTCTAGGAATTTTCCGCGACTCAACCACCTGAGGTCTGTGTGAAGAACTAAATCAGTGTATTCAGCTGACTCCCTATGTTCCAACTGCAACTTAAAGAGCCGCCGTTGCAAGCTACGTGCACGGATGGAATTCACAATTTTTGTTGCAATGCCCATAATTTCCTCTGTTTCAAACTTTTGAACACAAAACTTGTTGATGCATAATGCAATGGAATGAAAAAAAAGAAGGGAAATTTTCATTAGCTCGACACAATGTCACAAAACCGTTTTTGTTTCCAGTCATTGCTGGTGCTCTATCGGTTGTAGTGCACACTAATTTATATATTGGTAGCTTGTTGCTTTTTACAAAATTGAAGAAAACGTCATATATTTCTTCGCCACGGGTCTTCCCCTTCGAAGAAATGATTGTCAAAAATTCTTCCTTAGTCAACCTGTCATTGAATACCATTCGATTATAAACGCACAGCTGGGCAGTGTCTGTCGGTTTATTCGTCGAACTGTAAAGAAGTATGTTCATTTCATGATATCATGTTTTAGTTTATCTGCCATGTCCTGACTCATGACTTCAATACGCCATGTGACAATCGAACTAGATAACTGAAATTCTCTAATAGGAAACATGATTTCTGTTTTATTTTTAAAATCTCCAAATAAAGTCTCACCCGCTTCAATAAATGCTTCCTTCACAACCGATCCATCTTAGAATGGTTTCTTGTGTTTCGGCAGTATATATGAGATATTTTAAATGACACGATCGTAGCAGCTTTTGCCACAAAACCTTTGTTGTTTCCAGTCATTGCTGGTGGTCCTTCGGTTGTAATGCACGGGTCTTCCCCTTCAGAGGAATGATTGTCAAAAATTCTTCCTCAGAAAAAATGTCATTGAATACTATCCGAATGAAAATACACAGCTGGGCAGTGTCTGTCATAACGGTGGATTCGTCGAACTGTAAAGAAAAGTATGTACCTGTGATATCAGGTTTTCGTTTATCTGCTATGTCCTGACTTATGACTTCAATACGCCTTGTGACAGTCGGGCGAGATAACTGAAGTTCTCTAATAACAGACATGATTTCTGTTTCATTTTTAAAATCTCCAAATAAAGCCTCACCCGCTTCAATATATGCTTCCTTCACAACCGATACATCTTCGAATGGTTTCTTGTGTTCGCCAATATATGAGATATTTTAAATGACGAGATCGTAGGAGCTTTTGATTGATTCGCTGATCTGGTGAACATGGTTTGTTCTTTTTTCAAACAAGATATCAAATCACGTACTTTTCGTTTTCTTAATTCACTCTATGGCAGAAAATCCTTTTCATAGTTTTTATGAACCGTTTTATGATGCCTCTCTAAGTTACCACACTTAGGTATTGCAGCTAACCCACGACAAATAAGACATATGCACTTATCCTTCACCATACAAAAGAAAAATTCGTCCTCCCAATCGTTATTAAAATGATACGTTCTAGATTTTTTCGCTGCACTCATTTTGTACTATTTAAAACTTTGTATCGACGTAGTATTGCCTTCGAATTAAAATTCAGAATGACTCCAAATCCTGCAGGCGCAACATTTATATCGGCGTGAACAAAAGTCTCGAATGTTCCCGTCAAAAGCGCCGCCCGAAATTTCAAGAAAAGCTGAATGAATAAAAACGCGGATTTTTTAACAAGTACCGCGCGTTCCTTTGATAAAGCCGCCTTTTGCCGCTAACAGAGTGTTATTTTATTACGTAATAAATTTTTGTAGTTTATTTACCTACTTATTAAAATTTTTTTTCTTCTCGAGATCTACTCAAAAAGCACTTGCGATCGACCGTTTGAGCACCCCTGCTGTAAGAGATCAAAGGTGCTTTGAAATCAACAAGAGTCCGTAGAGATGTAGAATTCGATGGTATGTTCCCAGAAAATATTTAGGACAAATGCTACTATAAATAAGATCACCTATCCATAATACTATTTTCTCTCTCATCCAAAATATAGATAAGTTTTGATGCAGCTTCAATCTAACCTTCAATTGTTCAAATCAAGTCGAGTCGAACAACATTCATTGAGTCAGGGTTTTAGAATAAATTGAAAACAGGAGTGCTATGCCTCACTGGCAGAAGACTTCCAGATTTGCCACCATATTTACATTTTCTTCACAAACCATTTCTTCAACAAATGTTAGTTTCATGTTTAGAATGGAGTAAGGATGACAAAACGAGTTAGAGAACTCTCCAAATATTTCTTGGCAACATTACGTGGAACTACCTCTAGGAAGGCTCTGGTGAAACGCAAATTGTTTATAGCAAGAGTTGAAGTGGAAAGAAAATCAATAGAGTGCAAAACTCTGACGCAACTAAATAAAAATAAGCGTTAAACTTCTTATGATCCATCTAAAAAGAAGAACTTGGTGGGAAAGAAAAGTAACCACTTCCACACTTTTATTAATAGTCTTCCATCTTGTGCCACTATTGGTCAATTTGAATATGGATGATATTGCTACAGCTTTATAAACAAATTCATTTATGCTAACGATATTGCTGTTTTTGTCACAAGAACTTCGAAACCTTCGAACAAGCTTGATCGCCGATCTAGAAATTCTGCACACTGAACTTTTATTATTTTGTATTTGTATTTTGTCTTCTGTCTTCTTAGTTTGGTGCCTCTTTAGAATCCCATTTATATGAGCTTTTCGCTTAGCTTCTTTAAGGTTTCTTTGTCCCTTAAAATTTTTCATCTATTCAAGGCTAGAGCATTCGTTTACAATGTGATAGGCTGTTTCTTCCTCTTCGTTGCTTATTCTACATATAGATTCTTCACGATAAATGCTTATTGTGTGTATATGTCTTCTTAGCATTCACATAATTAGTTATAAGTCTTGTTACAGTGCTCAGTTTTCCTCAGTCTGCTAAGTCTAAGAACTTCTCTAGTGAACTTCTTGCTGGTTTTTCCAGCAGAAGTTCGGATTGTCTTAGCCCCAGTGTAAGGACCCACCTGTAACATCTGATCCTGTACCCCAGAGTTAACTATACCGAGAACTGTGCCCAGTCACCCAGAGCAGAGTTACCTGGTTCCATTCTACAAGCTCAGTAATTTCTCTAAGGTACTCTCTGTTTTGCAACAAAAGCTCATTTCAAAACCAATGTCAATCGTTCTGCGTTAAGAAATCTGTGAAATTCCTAAAATTCAAGGAATCCTATATCTCGATATCTAAAAGGTTTTCAACATAAAGATCTCTTCATTATTGTTTCCTTCTGATGGTTCATTCATTTTTGAGATTATTGCCATTCCACCACCAATCGCATATCCAGTAAAAACTAAGAATGAAATGTAAAACAATCGTTCGGATCCCTTTCTTGTTCATAATACACAGACAGAGTAGCTTTTACTGTATCAGTGACATACAAGACTCTATATCAGTCATCTTTCAAACGAATAAATAAATAGATAGTTAAACTTCTGAAATTCAGACCTTGTAAACTCAATATCCAAATGAAAAATTCTTCGTAACAAAAGCGTATTATTCAGTGGAGTAAGAACTAAAACACTCGATTCTGCATCACTATTCGAATCCATTAAACCGAAAGAAAACGGAGAAGATCTGAAGGATCTATAAGACATTATTTCCATTCGTTGCGAACGTTTTGAAGGGCCCATAAATATTCAACGAGCTTCTCGTTAGATATCAAGTGGACTATGCAAATGACAGGCCATCTTTTTTAAACTAGAAAGGACATATTCTAACCTGTCTTGAGTTCCATCGTCTCACTTATCTTACACCTAAAGTCTCTTTGGAATATCACGTTTCTCAAACGTAAGGTAAGGTGATTCTTATTCGATCCGGAGTAAATGAGGTGTGTCACAGATCCAAAAGTTATATTCAATTCCACTACACATTGAACTGGATGTGGAATATTGAGAGAAAACGGATTCAGATTTATTTTTATGAAATAAATATTGGGTTCCTCAGTAGGCATGATGTTTCTCAAATGTCATATGGCAGCCATATTTGTTTGTTTGTTTGTTATTCTTTTAACGTGGTTTATCAAAATTCTAGAGAGAGTCATTTAGTGTAAATACATTTTGATTATTCGACATTGACAAGATAAGAGCATTCATAAAATACACATCAGTCATTTCAGAATTAGTAAAATCTAATAAATAAATAAAATATAAAAAACTATAGGAGTACAGAAAATATATGAATGAAAAGAATAAAACTATTCTGGTATTTAGAAACTACCAGCGGCGCACCGCAAACTTCAGGGGGAGAGAATCAGTGATGACCCTTAAAATAATATCACTTTGAAGATTCTGTTAAGACCAAGACTTGTTGGTGCAATTTCTTTATTTGATTATTTTTACTCCGAATCTAATTCAAATTAGGGCTTCTTTAAATATCGGAGCACAAGTTGTGATGATATTGTTTCGTAATTTCAGCTTTTTTTTTATTCTGTTGACATCGTTCCTTTCGTGCCAACCTACTGCGTGTTACAGTCCGATTTCTCGAATTAATCATTTATATCTTTTAAACTCAGTTTTCATAATTTCATTAATAATTTAATCTCATTTCATCAAGTTGAATATTTAAACAGTTTGAAATTCGAATCAGGAATCTATAGGTAATGATACCCAATTAAATTATAGTTATATCCGTAAGGTGTCGCTGCTATTGATCTAGGTTGTTCACCGGTTAATTGTGAAGTCAGTACTTGAGAGAAGATCGTTTTTTCGTTTCTGTGGGAGAACGGAAAACAGTACTGTTGAGGATCGCAGGAGTATCACAACTTAACCGTTGATTTCCTCTTAAAGCGAATTGAATTGTTTTGTTTTGTATTAATAATATTGCACTTGATTTATTTGAGTAATGGTTGTTTTAATTAAAGTTGAAGCACTGCTGTACTAACTTAATTTATTTTGTTTAGATTTTACACGTTTTATAATATCTTAAAAATGATTCTGCCTGGTCTGGTATACACACACATCTATAATGTCTTCCTGAAACTAACTAAGGTTGGACTTATCATTTAGGTAGGGATGCACACGTTTCATTGGTTTGAAAAAATAAGAATAACAATATTTCAGAAATATTGCAAACAAATATCAAAAATGTGGTACTACGTAACTGGGCAAACCCTAGAGTAATAAACCTCTTCCGGCTTATTGTACCAAGCTGTTAAAGGACATTCATTGCATCCCTATGGTGATAAAATAATAAATTTTATGATTGTATTTGAAATAAAATTATGAATTGGGAAATTATCCTCTGGTCATCCCAGCTTAGTAGAGCTTATGTTAATATTTACAATTTGTTTCATTTCTTAGATCTTAGAATATATATACAGGTTCTTTACATACTGCCGCCTTTGAAATACCGTAGGTATTCAACAGATAACTACTGGGGCTTGTGTTTCAACTAGTCTCTAGGGTAACACACAAACTTTGTTCACGGATCGTTTAAAAATATTGCCATTTGCTAACTTCACTGACACTATACGTACTGCTTCATCATTTCCTTTGTGAGTTTCCACGACTCTGCCTAGCTGCCAATGTAGGGGTGCCAAGTTATCTTCCTTCATGACTACCATATCCCCAACTTTAATATTGTGTGATGAAATCTTCCATTTGGTTCTTACTTGAAGTTCGGAGATATATTCCTTATGCCAACGTTCCCAGAAATGTTGGGTGAGCTTCTGAATTCTTTGGAATTTTGACAACCGGTTCTCAAAAACTTCCTTCAGGTTTACGTCAGGCAAGGCCGTTAATGATCTACCTATTAGTAGGTGAGCAGGTGTCAAAGGATTAGGATCATCGGGGGAGGATGATAAAGGTGAGAGGACGGAATTCAAAATTGCTTCGATTTGTGCCAACAATGTGTACAATTCTTCATATGTTACTAACGCATTTCCCAATATCCGTTTTAAATGTGATTTCACCGATTTTATTCCAGCTTCCCAGAGTCCGCCAAAATGAGGACTTCTAGGTGGGATATTATGCCAGCTTATATTATTCTTTATTAATTCGGAGGCGATTTTATTATTGAAATCATTGGAATTAATGATGCTATTTAATTGATTTTTTGCTCCAATAAAGTTCGTCCCATTATCTGAGTAAACATTTAGGGGCTTACCCCTCCGAGAAGTAAATCTTCTGAAAGCCGCTATAAATGTTTCTGTACTCAGATCGGTGACTAATTCGATATGAATAGCCTTTGTCGAGAAACATATGAATAAACATATATAAGATTTTAAACTTTTGCGAATTTTCCTTCACGATCCTTTATCAAAATGGGACCGCCATAGTCTATACCAACATTATTGAATGGAAGATCTATACTTATACGTGATTTTGGTAATGAACCCATTAAGAAATTGGAAGGTGTGGGATTAGTTTTAAAACAATGAACGCAATTTCGTGTGACGTTTCTAGCTAGGTTTCTTCCTGCTATAGGCCAAAATTTTTCCTTAATGAAGAAAGTAGATGGTTAGGACCGCAATGCATTAATCTAATATGTTCAGTTCGCATAATTAATTTAGTCAAAAATGATTTGAAGGTAATATTACTGGATGTTTTTATTATACTTGAATTCTAAATTATGCAATCTACCGCCAACTCTAATTATTCCATCATCGTCAATGAAAGGATTCAGCATTAGTAAATTACTTTACTTATTAATTGGTTTTTAAGTTTTAAATTTGTAATTTCGGATTTATATGTGTTTGCCTGAACGAGTTTGATGATGTGTAATAATGCCATGTCTAATTCCTGTGCAGTGAATTTATCAGTCTTACGTTCAGCCCTAATTACTTTCATATTATTGATTGCGCGTAAACAATTAGCAAACACTTTTTAAGTGTGTATAGGTTTGAGAATTTTTCAATAAAATTATCAATTTCATTATCCTTTTCACGCAATTAGCATTAGCAACTGTTTTAATTCTAAGTCTGCAGGAATCGGCTTAAATGAATTTATGGGCCAGTCAGAATTTCTATTAGATAGCCATGATGGACCACTAAACCACAAATTGGAATCAATAATTGCATTACAATTAACACCGCGAGATATTAAATCGGCAGGATTGTCTTTAGATGAAACATGATGCCATTTAATTGGGTCTGTTGTTGTTTTATCTCCGCGATACGATTTGAGACAAAGGTTTTATATTTGTTACAATCTGAATTTATCCAAGATAAGACAATTGACGAATCGGACCAAAAATATGTTTCTTTTATATCAACTCGTAATGAATTGATAACAGCTGTGTACAAATGCACTAAAAGAACTGCACCACACAGCTCCAATCTTGGAATGGTTATCTTTTAATAGGTGCAACCCTGGATTTAGCACACAATAAATGAGAATTTATATTCTGATATTGGTCTATTGATCGTAAGTAAATGCATGCTCCATATGCCGACTCGGAGGCATCCGAAAATCCATGAAGTTCTATAGTAAAATTAGGGAGTCATGCAATACAAATCTAGGTATACTAATTTTAGTTAGTGATTGTAAATTATCTTTAAATTGTAACCATTTTTGTTGAATATCCACTGGAATATAATCATCCCATGATAAATTATTTTGCCATAATTTTAGCATAAGAAGCTTTCCTGTTATGGTTACAGGACCTAATAAGCCTAGAGGGTCAAAAATTTGTGAGATTAAGGAAAGAATTGTCCGTTTAGTAATCTTAGAGGTGTTTTTGAATTCGGACGAATATTGTATGGTGTCATCAATTGAATTCCAATAAATGCCCAGTGTTTTAGTTTGATTATCAGCAGAAAATGTATGATTAGTATTAGTCGGGATATCATTTATTAGGGACGTTAAATTAGTATTATTAGACATCCATTTACGAAGATGAAAACCACTAGCATTAAATATAGTATTAATTGATTCAAAATGGTAAATAGCTCGCGTTCATTTGATGCCCTGTAATTAGGTCGTCTACATAGAAATCTTGTGCAATAATGTTGGATAGTTTCGGATTATTGAATTCGTTTTCGATGGATAACTGCTTTATACATCTACTAGCCAAGAATGGAGCTGAAGCCGTACCTTGTGTAACTGTATTCAATTCGTAAGTAGCTAAAGGTAAGCTTGCGTTCGGACGCCACAGAATACGTTGATATTTTCTTTGTGATTCATCAATTAATATTTGCCTGAACATTTTTCAATGTCTCCAGTAAGTACAAATTTATGTAGTCTAAACCGGAGTAAAATTGAAAATAACTCACCCTGTATAGGTGGTCCAACTAATTGCACATCGTTTAATGATAAATTATTTTTTGATTTAGCTGAGCCTTCGTAAACCACGCGCAATTTGGTAGTAAGACTGGATTCTTTGAGAACGCCATGATGTGGTAAATAATATCCTGTGGCGGATGCTTTGTGTTCACTAATTTTAGTCATATGACCCAATTTTCCATAGTCTTCCATAAATTTTAAATATTCATCTCTTTTGAAATTATTTGTATTTAATGATCTTTCTAAATTATAAAAACGTTTTAGTGCTAATTCTTTACAGTTACCTAATTTTGACAAATTTTCATTGAAAGGAATTTGAACAACAAATTTACCGTTGCCATTTCGTTTGGTAGTATTCACAAATGGATTTTCACATTTCTGTTCATCTTTTGTGTATAAAATATTTTCATTACTAATATTTTCCAACTCCCAAAATTTTGATAGATTCAGATTCAGAGTATCGCATACTTGATTAGTACACGCATTATTTATAAATTTTGTATTGTTCTTAATTGACTCAATTTTTGAATTACCCGCAATGACCAACCAAATTTAGTGTTCTGTAATGTAGGTAAATTGTCACCAAGTTTAATTTGACCTGTAATTAACAGATCCCAAAACGTAGCAGATCCAATAAGTAAATTTATTTCTGAAGATGTATTAAATGTCGGATCGGCTAAACAAATATCGGATGGAATATTTAATTGAAGGGGATTGAATGAATAAGTTGGTAAATTTTCTGTGATTCTAGGTATTACTAAACAAGACATCATAATGGAAAAATTGTTGTTAATAGAAAAGAGCGTTACTTCCGTTTTAGACTCAATGTTTGATGTAACACCGTTTACACCTACAATTGTGGCATTTACCTTAAATTTATTCAAATTTAGTTCATTGCATAAGGATTGGGTAATGAAATTTGACTGAGACCCCGAGTCAAGAAGTGCTCGCGCCCTAATAAATTGACCATGTTTATTTTTGATTTGAACTGTAATTGTAGAAAGAAGAATTTGATTATTCACAAAATTAATTTGGCATGAATTTGTTGTGGATTGATTTTCTATATTACAAGCGCTAGTACTAGGGTATTGATTAATAGTACCATTTGATGGTTGAATATGATTATTAGATTTATTTATGGATTCTGAAATACTACTTGTATAGAAGTCATCATTATGTAGAAGTGTATGATGTCTTTTATTACATTTTTACAAGTTGATTTCGACTTACATTCTTTGATAGAATGGTTTGCTCTCAGACAATTACTACAAAGCTTACGTTTTTGATTTCATTATATCTTTGTTTTATTGGAATTTTAATTAAGTCTGGGCAAGTAGAAGTTGGATGATTAATTTTACAAAATGTACATTGTATTTGAGTGTTAATTGACGTATAACATTGATTTGCCTTAGATTGAAAATATGGCTTGTTTGCATTGTTAATATGTTTATTATTTACTGGCTTGTAGATAGGTTTAGAAATATCTAAGGTTTCCAAAACGTTGAATTTATTTTCTAAAAGTTGAAAAATGAAGAAAGTGAAAATGATTTATCTCTACCACGAATTGTTTCTAAATCGCGTCGAGTACGCTGATCTAATTTAATAACTAAAATATGCATTATTATTCTGTCCCAATAATCTACGGGTTCTTGCAAGGACTTTAATGAACGTAAATGTTTGATACTTTCATCATGAATTAATTTGATTCCCTTTGCGCATTCCTGCTTAGTGAAGGAATATCTAAAATCGCCTGTATATGTTGGGAAATGATTTGGATTTCATTATCATAGCGTTTGCAAAGAATTTCCCATGCATTATCGTAATGTATAGATGCAATTTCAATATTTTGAATGACTTCAGCGGCCCCACCTTTAATACAGGAACGTAAGTAGTGAAATTTTGAATATTACTAATGCTATTTGATTCGTGAATTAATGACTTATATGTATCTCGAAACTCTAACCATTTATCGTACGTTCCATCAAAACTAGGAAGAGGCATAGATGGCAATTGAATGAAAGCAGTTTTATTTTCTGAACCAGAATTTCTAGCATTTATAATTAATTTTGCCTTTTTAATAGTGGAATAATAATCCATTTCAAATTTTTCTAAATCAAACATTAATTCTTCAGGAATAGGTGTTTCTTCTTGATCATAAATTTCTGTTGATTTGATAATGAGAGTATTAAATTCTGATAGAAGTGGCTTTATTCCGTCGAGACGATTTTCAGTATCGACGAAACTACCTGCCGTAATATTGCCATCAAGACTATTAAGAAAGGTATTGAATCGCGTCAATTTAGCTTTAAGGTAGCCCCTTTTTGTAGATAATGATTTAATTGTTTTAGACATATTAACACAAATGAAGCAATAATAAACAATTGAAATAGGAAATTAATAAGGACGGCTTGAATAGGAACTCACCAAATTAGAGTAGTTTTCTTCGCTTCTTTTGTTCTCAGCCTGTAGTATTGTTTTGATTAGATTGAAGTTTTCTTCTGCACTCGTTTTTCAGAATCCGGCTCGAAGGACCATGTTGAGGATCGCAGGAGTATCACAACTTAACCGTTGATTTCCTCTTAAAGCGAATTGAATTGTTTTGTTTTGTATTAATAATATTGCACTTGATTTATTTGAGTAATGGTTGTTTTAATTAAAGTTGAAGCACTGCTGTACTAACTTAATTTATTTTGTTTAGATTTTACACGTTTTATAATATCTTAAAAATGATTCTGCCTGGTCTGGTATACACACACATCTATAATGTCTTCCTGAAACTAACTAAGGTTGGACTTATCATTTAGGTAGGGATGCACACGTTTCATTGGTTTGAAAAAATAAGAATAACAATATTTCAGAAATATTGCAAACAAATATCAAAAATGTGGTACTACGTAACTGGGCAAACCCTAGAGTAATAAACCTCTTCCGGCTTATTGTACCAAGCTGTTAAAGGGACATTCATTGCATCCCTATGGTGATAAAATAATAAATTTTATGATTGTATTTGAAATAAAATTATGAATTGGGAAATTATCCTCTGGTCATCCCAGCTTAGTAGAGCTTATGTTAATATTTACAATTTGTTTCATTTCTTAGATCTTAGAATATATATACAGGTTCTTTACAAGTACTCATTCTATGTTTCGTTTCCACTTTAATATTGGGAAGAGAATAATTTCGCTTTTACTAGTTTTTTTAAATATCAATAGTTTATAGAACCGAGTCTATATAAGTTCGTAATTCATTAGATGTTTTCTTTTCCATTTAGAAATCTTCGGAATCGTTTGTGATTTTATTGGAGCTGTGTTGTAGCGATTGGAGTGAAAAATTTTCAGTAATAGAAATTAAGTATTCTTTGATTTTCTGGATGAATTCCAATCGTCTGAGGCGTTATAAGTAGTCGGTAATTTTGCCGGAATTTCTCGAGAACCAAGTCAATTAGCCAGTGGAGAGATTTCGAATTTTCTTTTGTTAAATTAACCTAGATCGATATTCCAAGTGAGGGTCAAATTCATTCTGTTCATTTTAAAAATATATATTCGAGAGATATGGTATTGTTATAGGTTTTTTTCACCTTCAAGATATTTTGAGTCATCTTTATGCCAAACGTTAATATTTCACGACTGGGGTCACCACGTCTTTAAGAGAACTAGTCTTGCCACCTAGGGCAGTCACCTTGCGAACGATATTCAGCCAATCAAGTAACCTGTAAGCTGTAAGATGCAGGAATACCAGAAAACTGATGTGAAACACCAAATCCAATAATCGTGGGAATTAATCTCATTCCTAAAATGCTAAGTGTTTCTCTTAATGATCAAATTCTTTTTTTCTATCTTCGTTAATTGTTGACTGAGCTCTATCATTGAGTTTCGATTCGTTGAAAAGCTCAGATTATTTTAAATTGAAAATTTGGAATATATACTTTGATTTCATCTTGTCTGAGACTCCTTTTATTGTTATTGGTTAAACTTTTTAGTTAGGTTTTTTCGTATTAGTTATCCTAATAATAGTAAGTAATTTATTAATCAGTTACTGTGATTTTAATATTTATCTTTTAATAAAGCTAGTTGAATGAAGTGATGAGTATAATTCCTAAGGCTAAATCTAGGACCTATGTTCTAGAGGAAGATCTCACACACTGAGATAAAGGAACTCTGATCTAGCTAGGCATAGGTATTAATAGGTAGTGTCAATTGTAATTTTCCTTCAACTAGCCTTTCTATAATTGAATCTCATTAAACTTCATTATTTTGATTTCTTAGTTCCAGTAGAATTGAAATATGTCTCCAATTTTAAATAAAATTAGGTTAGGCTTTTTCGTTTCCAAATTGATTTAATAAACAACAAAATATGAAATGCAAAAAGTAACATAGTCAAAAAGTATAAAAAGTGACCAGGTTTTTAGTTTAAGCAGTTCAAATCGTAATTGTGATATACATTACTTTAATAAACCTATATAGAGCTTTTTTTTGCTCAACATTTACAAGTCGAACACTGCACCCAATTTTCACCCGATTTGCTGCTTGAGAAAACTTTCATGCCCACCAAACGAAAATATTCTTCCCCATCAGAAAAGCTCTGATCTGTATGATTTTCTTTGCTCTTAAGAGTTTAATTTTTTCACACTTCTCTTGTTTTTCTTACGAATTGTCTGCCTCAGCCAAAACTTTGTTTGTTTTCTTTACTTTCGCCTCTTTCTATTCTTTGCCTTTTCTAAAGCCAACTTCTCCGGAGTATCGGTTAGTATGGCGGATGAACGTTTCCTTTTCGAACTGACAACCATTATATTGTTATGGGTCAGTGCCAGTTGCAAGGCTTTTTTATGCGCTCTTCCTAGGAATATAGGCGAACCTGTTACACCACATGATTGGGCACCTGGAAAGAATTGAGGTGTCTGTTTACTCGCTTCTTGAAGAGGGCCAAATTGTAGGATGTTGGGAAGATGTTGGACGGAAGCCAGTTCCACAGCTCACCGGCCCTGTAAACGAAGGAATTATTATAGAGAGATGTTCGAGGGGTAAGCCATATGATGGTGAACTCGTTGCCAGCCTAGTGGTGCGGCAAAACATGAGTTTTCCCGGAACAAGGTCTTTGAGCTCCTTTGAGCATCTTCAGTGGAAGTATCTGTAAAACAAAGAAAGGTCAGAAACTTGTCTTCTGAGAGCCAGCGGTTGGAAATCGCGGATGATCTCCGGGTGGTCGATGAGGCGCACAGCCCGTTTTTCCACACTATCCAACATCCGCAACGAATGTTTGGACACAGATCCCCATACATGGGAACAATATTCCAAAGCAGGTCGAATCTGCGCCTTATATAGAAGCAGCAGCTGAGATGACGTGAAGTATCGCTTGGCTCTGAAAAGAAAACTAAGTTTAGCTGATGCCGACTTAGCTATTGCTGATACATGTTCATGTTACCGTTATTCCGAGAAGGTGCATCGAATCTTTGAATACAATTTGTTGGCCTTGCATCGTTAGAGGAGGTTCTCCAGCGGGGACCTTTCTAGAAAATATAATTGCTTGCGTCTAACTCGCATTAAAGCTCACCAGGTTCAACTGACCCCACTCAGATATCCTCTGTAAGTCAAATTTTAAGTTATTAATTGATTGACATTTCTGACACTGAGATTCCGCAGCTGTAATCGGCCGCAGACTACTGAAAGACGAAACCAGGGTACAATCGTCTGCAAAACCAAAGATCTTGTTCTCTGTAAATGACAGAAGATCGTTTATCTGCAACAGAAACAAGGTTGGCGAAAGAATGGATCCCTGAGGCACTCCTGCTTAAAACTGGAAACAATCAGATGTTATACCATCGACCACAACTTGTATTGATCTATCTGAAAAAAAGCTACTTATCCAACCCCGCAATTTTTCGGGGAGCCCATATGCAGCAAGTTTATTCAACAAGGCTGCACGCCAAACCCTATCAAAGGCTATAGAGATGTCGAGGGCTATTGCTCTAGATTCCCCATGCTCTTCCATCGTTGATATACAAACATGAGTGACGTAGGCGAGCAGATCTCCTGGCGATCTTTGCCTGCGAAAACCATACAGACAGTCGTTAATAATTCTCTGCAACTCAAGATATTTACGTATTTTTTTAAGGTCCAAAAACAGAAACATCTAATGGTTGGAATTTGTGAGAACAGTAGGGCAGAGAAAAACCATTCTCTTTGGCAATGTTGAATCCTTTAATTGATAAATGAGAAGCGTGATTGTCAAGTGACAAAAGAGCAGATCGGATTTTTAAGCAATTATCTTGTCTTATAGAAGATTTCACAAAATCTACGAAATGATTCTCTTTCATCCATCCAGACGGGTTTGCTGGTTCAGCACTTCCTGGTGGACCATCGCGGATGAAATAATTGCGGTAGTATGCCACTGGGAATATAAAAAATGGGGGTATCGAATTCCCAATAACTGAAATGATACAGTTCCTCTTTCCTGTGATGTAAATCTGCCTACTTGTTTGAACCCTTTCCTAGCTAAGACTCCGTTTGGCTTCTGGATCGTGAAGATGCCAGTTCCGTCCATGTTCCAAACGTTTCTGGACCATAATGATATTTGTCATTAATATGCTTCAGGTGGTCAAAAAAAGCATCGACATTGTGTCTAGTAATGCTGGAACACCTAGCAATACTAGTCGCCTCCAAAGTTCCTATTGATGATGAATTATTTCGTTTAAGAAACGATGTGAACCAGTCGGCACCTGCCGTCTGATTCTGAACAAATCTTTCTGACAGCCAAATGTTCATGCAATAATAAATGTACGCTAGTAAAAGTAATGTTTAGGGTTGTTCAATCTCACTGTAAGTCACAGGCGATCATCGTGTATCATTTCGCGCACTGCATCGATAGTTTATGGCAAAACAACTGATTTTGGACGACCTTCACGAAGTTCGTCACTGAGCGAAACACGGTCCCGATAGAATTCGTTATCTCAGCGTTTCACAGAGGTCAAGTGTGGAACTTCATCACCAAAGGTCGATGCAAATTGATCGCAGCACTGATGTCGAGGTGACCAGAGGTGCAAAATTTAAAGGCAACCTACGCTTTGAGATTTGGAGCTACTTTTTTCATTTTGTAGATATTTCAAATTCAAATTCAACATCCTTCAAATGGCCGTCTTGCCAGCGCCGGCATAACCTCATTCTTACAACCCAATGTTCCATGACCCTAGACAAACAGCTGGTTTTATTTCGTTGATAGCGCTCTCAATATTGGTTTGAAGTTGATCCAAAGTTGTCGGTTTGTTAGAGTAAGCCATTGATTTTATGAAACCTCACAGAAAAAAGTCCGGTGCCGTGAGATCAGTTGATTGAGGAGGCCTGTTTACTTAGCCATTCTTAGAAATAACCCTTTTACCAAACTTACTCTTCAGCAAATGGATTGTTTCAGTCGCTGTATAACATGTGGCTTGGTCTTGCTGGAACCACATGTCATCCAAGTCTAGTTCATCAATCTGTTCGACAAAGAATTGACGGATCGTGCCTCTTTATCGCTCGCCATTCACGGTGCATACGTTCTCAACAGCATCACGACGAAATAAATATGGCCCAATGACATCACCAGCAAGAACTCCGCACCAAATAGTTTTTGTGGATACAAAGGCTTCTCCAATATCTCTTCTGGGTTTGACTCACACCAAAATTGACAGTTTTGCTTATTAACAAAGCCATTAAGCCAAAAATGAGTTTCGTCAGTGAAGATAATTTTCTTGTGAAAATTATTATCTTCGCTAAGCTGCCGCAAGGCCCAATTCTTCATCTAATGGGGCTGAGATAAAGAAGCCTGAATTATCCAAAGGAAAGTAAGAGAGGTAAAGTAAGCAAGGGAATAAGAGAAATGCAGGGAGCTGGAACAGTTGCAAGAGCGTCACGACTCCTTCAATCTTCACAAGAAATTAGCGAAAATCTTAGAAAAAGATGAGGGAGAGAAATACAAACGCTTCAAGACAATGATGGTAATCCTGCAGCTGATATACAGGACAAGAAGAGATTTTGGGAGGAATATATCAAGCAGCTGTATCAGGATGTGAGAGATGAAGACTATGGATTGGAGGAAACAAACACGAGCCCCGATATTATTGAAGATGAGGTGCGCTACACAATCAGACAACTCAACAATGGGAAGGCTGCAGGCCTAGATGACATTCACGGAGAGGTTCTCAAACTCTTGGACGACAATGTGGTCACATACCTTACCAGGCTGTTTATTGTATCTTACAAGGAGGGCAAGCTGCCAGGAGATTGGCTTAAGTCGCATTTCATCACCCCATCAAAGAAGCCAAATGCAAAGAAGTGCATTTATAAGTCTCATAATCCACGTTCTCAAAGTATATCTAAAAGTGATACTGAGGAGAATTTATCGTCAATGATGAAGATGAACATGTGTCAAACGAGCAGTTTGGATACCATAACGGGTTCAGCACAAGGGATGCTCTCTTCAGTCTGTAGGTATTAGTCTAAAGAACCATGGACATAAATGTAATCATGTTTGCCTGCTTCATAGACTTTGAGAAGACATTTGATAGGGTGAGACATGTCCCACTCATCGAAATTCTAAGAAATGTCGGGATAGATGATAGAAATGTGAATACAATTGCAAGTTTGTACTAGCATCAAGTGGCGTCAGTGCTGATTGAGCATGAGGAAACGAAGAACATTCGAATTAAACGCGGGGTGAGGCAGGGCTGTGTCATCTCGCCAACGCTCTTTAATCTGTATTCGGAAAGAATATTGGCTGTAGCTTTAGAAGAAGTGGAGGAAGGCATCTTTGTGAATGGAGAACTAATAACCTCCGATACGCGGACTATATGATGCTTATAGAAAGCTGAGACCAAACTCATGGTAATCAGTAAAAAGGAATACATTCCTGTCGCTCTTCAAATGAGGGATCAGCAAATCGAACGCTCCACGCAATTTGAATACCTCGACTGCCTAGTCAACAGCAAATGAGAAATGAGACCTGAGAAACAGAGTAGAATGGAACAGGCTCGAGCAGTTTTCATTAAGATGCAAAAGTTGGTAATTAGTAGAAACCTGAGTTTGGATCTAAGGTTGCGAATGGTCCTTTGTAATGTTTTCCCAGTAGTGCTGTATGGTATAGAAGGCTGGACGCTGACTCAGTGCCTAGAGAAGGAGAATGAAGAAATGTGGATATACCCTAGAACGCTTAGAATCTACGACCACGTATCTAACTTAGAAGTCCTTCGCAAGATCGAACGTGGTGTTCAGCAGCTCACAGAAATCAAAAAATGGAAACTCCAGTACTTTGATCATGTTATGCGAAATGAAAAGTATAAGCTCCTACAACTAATTATCCAAGGTTCAAATTGCTACGATACACAGCGCTTTTGGGTGTCATTCGGCAATAGTTCTTGAGTGAGAAGCATCTTGTATGGATGCAGACCCAAGACCTTCCCCAAAACACGCCACACAGTCATCTGTAAGAGTCCCAACTCTTGCGATCGACACAGAATCGACTGTTCTTTATTCTCGTTAACACTGGCCTCAACCGCTGCAATATTTTCGGCGCTCCTTGCATGTTTTTGATCTTGAAGGAGGCTTTACATCCATAGCGTAAATTTCTATTCACTCTTTCTCATTAATCGAGCTATAGCCGACTCAGAAGGGCGATTTCTAGCATCGAAATATTCGCGAAAATACTATTTTACAGATCGCTCAATTTCGTAAGAAGATTGTTTAAATTTGAGAAGCTGTTCATTTGTGTAGTTCGGCAACGTGAATGGTTGATGTTTTCTGGAAAACAAAAACTTTGGCAGATGACGTTTACTCAAAGCGGAGGGTTCTTATGACGTTTTGAAATCCCAGCGCCCTATTGGTAAACCCTGTACAAGAGTCGTATATGAGAATATTATAATATACCTTCCTACCTTTGAAAAACTTTTTTTTCATTCCACTGCGTCCATAGTCTGCTTTATAACACCGCTATGCATCTCTAACGGACACGTGAGAGAGGTTAGAATGTTGCCTAGCTTTACTCAAAGTCTCAATTTTAAAAGTTGCAGGAGCTATAGAAAAAAAACTAAATAAATATCGAAACTTCAAGACCCTGTTTATCCGTATCGATATGTTTGCGGACCTTACTTCATTAGAAACTTCAATCATAAAGTTAACCAAAGAATCACCCCATTCTGTTAGTACATGATATTTAGGAACACTCAGTATACCAATATTTCAATAATCATATATTCCATTATTGAATACGTTATGGGAGTCACTTCTATTCTGTACTTTTCGTTCGGTAACATAAATAAAATATATTGAATAATAACTCCGGATACTGAAAGAAATTCAATTCTCTTGAAAATGAAATTTCCCATGCTCTGCTAGAAGCAAAGAAAGTAGACGCGTACATTTTTCAGAGAGAATTTTATACAACTCAAATGCGTTACTTTGTATACTTCCTAGTCATATTATTCAACAACCCTCTCAGGATGCCAAATTAAGAGCTGAAACATTCATAAAGGAGACATTTGTGAACGAGAATAACGAAGGATGCATAGGAAATGAGATAAAATAAAGAATACAATGAATATTTCGAAGTTTACAAACTTTGGAAGTCTCTTGAGGCACGGAAAATGTAAACCCGATTCATTTCCTTCTAAATGAAAGACAATATAACGATAGCAACGTGAATACAGAATAATTGATGAAAGTTTGACTCGAATATTAATCGAAACATGCACAAAACTGAACTTTATCATTGATAACATACATTGTATCAAAAAACGTGCTAAAATCATGTCACAACAATTTGAATTAATTAAAATTAAAAACCCTCCATCTGTGTCACACCACTGGCTAACAGTCTGATGCGCATAATCCGGCTATCAGATGATATGTCTTACCGGCTTTCGAACCTTCCCCAGCACTTTCTTTCTGCCGCAGACCTTCAAGCTTATTAGTTCTTGAAAATCTTTAATTGCATTTGAAATAATTAAATTATATCAAAATTCTGTAGTGAAAATTAGATATTCCTAGGTGGAGTCGTAGATAGAGATTCCTAGGTGGAGAATCGTATATGGAAAACCGTAGGTGGAGCTCAGAGGTTGAGATATAACTTCTATCTGGAGTCCAGAAATCCAGATGAATCCGAAGCTGAAATAGAGGTTTTCTCCCATATCGTCGTTGCGCTTGCAAAAATCGCTATGCGAATTTTGGCCTTTTCTGTTTATTACGCTAACAACTATTTTTCATGCTTTTAACCCCCAAATATATATATATATATATATATATATATATATATATATATATATATATATATATATATATATATATATATATATATATATAGACATTGGGCAATATTTCTGTTATTTGTTCCTAAAAAATATGATTTTTAGTTTTAGGTTATTTTCTAGTATTTATAAACAACAAGTCAATGTGTCTGTATCCCATTACTTAACCAAATGTTTTAAAATGGGTGTGAACAAGAATTTATTTTGTTATGATTTTGTTCTATTTGTTTCATTTTGATATTTTAGTCTACAAATAAATATGACTGCTAGAGTCCAGTTTTTTGCTTTACTTCAAGCACCTACCTACCTCCTACCTTCAAAAAAAAATTAAAAAACATGATCCAAAATGCCTTAAGGGGCACCAAAATCCTTTTTTGCACACAAGCGCCAGTAGCCCTCACGGGGGCCCTGCCAATAAATGAAGTCACAAAATACTTACGAGCTAATAAAACAGAAAATATATACAAAATATATCATTGTTATTCAACATAGAGAATATTTGATAACAACAATGAGTGGCTCTGTACGTGGATAGCGGCGCTTTGTTAATTGACTTCACACATGCATCACCACCCGCACAAAATATTTGGATAAGGGGAAGCTAAAATTATTAATTAATAATAACTTCAATGAAGGTATGAGAATTTTCCATATAACACTTATTTTTTCACTGCCAATATCATGGAATGATCTTTTATTACGACTAATCGCGTGAATTCAAATTAAACCAACTTAATACATTTTAACCGAACGTATGTCAACGTGGAGTACACGTAATTTGAAATACATTTTATTTCTGGATGAAGGCGAAATAGAAAGACGAGAAGTACTACTGAATTATACTGTCAAATGTGAATTTAAGCAAATTATTTAGGGATTACTGGAGCAAACTAAACTCGAACAATTCTAATTAAAAATTTCTAGATAAGTTTGGTTTAACTACGATGTCGCATTGTCGTATTGGAATTGTAAAACTTGAAACTTTGCTAGCATGGATAGGATTTCGTAAATCCTCAGTTCTTGGAATGTCTGTGGGTGTTGGGAAGAATTGCTCAATTAATTTAAAACTTTCATCTTAAGAATGCCAGATATTTTATAGGATTTAGTTAAATTAAATAGTTCCCAGAAACTCTATGTACCGGTTATGACTACCTCATAGGGGCAATATTAGAAATATGTAGAATTCCACACTTTTTCTACTCACCTATGTATATGTACTTAAAAATATTGAGTAAACAATAATGCTTAATAAAATATGCGATATATGGGGAACATCGAAATTGATTCATATGCAACCATACACCAAAGTTAATGTTCTGTGCTTCCAACAAAATAACCTAAAAGAACCTAATACTAAAATACAAAATATAATCAACATTCTTCATGTAAATATAAGTTACCTGAAATAACAAAATCAATTCATTATATATTTTACGATGAACAGCTCATTAAGTATTATTTTAGATAGATTTACTATATCTGCGTGTAAAAATAGACATAGCGCAGCAAGTATTATTAGATTATACAGTGAACGAAAAAGTGATCTAGTTAATCCAAATTCGTCTAGCACTAAAGAAATATCAAAAAAAGATTACGAATGGCGTAAATCCTGGACTGAGGAAACAACACACTATTTCAAAACTCTCCGAATCTTCTATACTGAAAGAAATAATGTTGAAGTGGCACGCTGGCTACAAGCACCCATATCATTTTCACCTTCGTCTATACTAAATTGGCTCAAAAACAAAGAAAAACAAAAGGACATCATCATGCAATCATATATACCTGAACGAAATCGAATTTTAGGAAATGAATTAGCAGCTGCACATTTTGTAGTATATCGTGGAGGTGCTGTTAAATTTCATAGCCAGGATAATTGGATAAAAGCTGATGAAAATGGTGAATATTCACTACCTGAAAATTATGTAAGAAACGATTATCTAGAAGCTATTGACTGTTCTAACATGACACTGTATTACGAAGGATTACAAAATTTACGTAACCTACAGCGAGTAAATTGGCTCAGTATAAATGGCTGTGAAAATATTGATGATTGGGGCTTAGATCATATTGTTGGTTCATTTTATAAAACTCTATTCTATTTAGATTTGAGAAATTGTCCATCCATTACAGAAAAAGGGCTCACAGCGTTGTGGAAGATGGAAAATCTGAAGATTTTATATTTAGATGATATTTTGAGGACTAATGAATACGAAATGACTATTCTTATGTTACAAGACCATCTACCACATTTAGAAATTAAAGTAGGTGATTTTGCAGAAGATGATTGAAATTGAATCAATATTGTTTACCATATATATTCCATAAACTATACAGATCACTTTGAGAACCATAAATACCCTACTGAAGCTATGTGACATTGTTATATGAGTTCCATAAAAGTTACTTTATGTTAAATAAGAAATAGAATAGATCACTATTTGTTCCAAGTAATAATTAAATATTTATTGAAAGTTTCATTGATTTATTTCCCTCTCGATTGGAAAATATTTATCCTTTATAAATTGTTTGTTTGGATATGGTTCCTGAAAGCTTATAAATCAGTACTGTTTGAGAAAGATTTAATGGTTCAGTCTGCTTGTCTATAAATCATAAAAAGTTTTAAATGAACGATTGGAGGCAAGGTAGAGCCCAAATTTAACTTGTGTGTATTACTCTGATTACTAACCTTCACAAATTACTGATATTTTCTCCTGTAATGTTTCTACTTTTACTATTTTAGTGTTCCAATTTGCTGATTCAAACTGAAAATATACAGATTGATTGAAGATAGAGCTTCTATTACTGTATTCAATAAGAATACGCCCTGAAATTATACTAAATATTGTAAATAGCAATAATAAAAAGCTATTCTCTTCATGAAAACAAATACAGCTTTTATTTCTCAGGTATACGTAATCCACAAAATCGAACTTATTCAAGATCCCAGGAAATTGTTTTCGAACACACCCCTACCCCTAACCTCGAAATTTTAACAAAACAATTTTCAACCTGAATTTCTTTTCTTGTTTGAAAATCAATTTTATTTACGATGTGGAATTCAGAAACTAACTTTTGTGGTTTATCTTATTCCTTTTCGATATATTAAATTAAATATATCTGAGTTTTTAAGTTGTATAAGTGAATTTTTAATAGTTGTAACGTTTCTATTTGCTGATTTTTTTGTCTAACTTGTATGATGTCTCAGGAATCCACAATGAAGGAACAGAAGGACAAAATGTTAGACACATCGGCTGATGATTTTGCAACCCCAATTATTCCAAAAAAATTCAAACGAACCTCTAGAAAACCATCAATTAGCAAAGTGACTAAATCAAAAAGCAAGAAGTCCAATATAAAGCAGCAAACACTACATCAAGTTGTTAAAGAAAACTTTCAGTACTCAGATGTGGATCCAGAACATCTTCAAATGGCGTTAGCTTTGTCAAAATCAATTTCAGAAACACAAAACGTGAATGAAAATGAAGAATTTTGCAATGTTGTATCTAAGCATGAAAAGGTCAGAACATTATTACAGTTCGGGTTCAAGACTCAACGAAATGTAGAACCTTGGAAATGCAAAAGAGCAGTGAGTAGTTTAAAATTTTTATTAAATTCTGTTTTCAATATCCATAGTTAAAAATTCTTCACTTCTTGAAATATTCTTCTATTTCAGCCAGCAAAAAATAAAAATTCTAAATTCCGATTCATTACTCCAATATTACTTATGCGCACTGAAGAAGAACGAGAATCATTAATCCAATCCAAAATATCATTGATTCTCTCTGAAAATATTCAGGAAAACCAAACTGACAACGAAGATTTCACTTCTTTGGATGTCATGAGTGAAGAACTTAATAAAATAAAATGCTCAGAATGCTGTATTTTTCAATTGAATCATAAAACTTACGAAGACTCAAAAGAACTATTTCGTGTACCAGATCTTAATATATTAAATGATAGAACTAAATGTGGAACTTTATTAAAAGATTGGAAAAACATTCCGTTGAGAGATCATACACCAGAAAGAGTAAAAGTGCATGAAAAAGAAAATACTGTTTCATCTGATGTAGATCCTAAAGATAAGTTAAATATTGATCCGAACCATTTCCATGAATCAATGACTGAAGAACAAGAACTTGCCAAATGTGCTGGAAGTGATGATCAAAAAAGAAATATTTGTATAGCTGTTTCACCTGACCTTTTTGAAGATGAAGCGTCTTTCCATGAAAACAATAAATCAAAAGGGCAATATGATACACCGATAAAGGTAAAAAAGCAATTAGATCTTTTATTTTCTCAAGTAGAATCTGACCAAATAGGAAATGTTTTCGAAGAAGATGAAATTATTGCTAAAATAGATAATAATCATTCTGAGGCTCCTAATTCATCTAAAAGTGGGATATTTCATTATGCGGAATATGAAACAGGTTATAAAAATATCAATAACATTAGTTCATCCGATGAAGAAAAAGAAATTGGTCATATAGAAAACAAAAATTATTTGAATTCACAGAATAAATCAAAATTGGTTATGACACAGATCGAGAAAAATTATAAATTGCCAGTAATTAGTTGTGGTGAAGAGCAAGATTCGAACTGTTTGGTCATAGAGAAAACATAAATTTTGTTAATTCACAAAATAAATCAATCTCTATTAAGGCACAGAAAAAAACTATGAATTGCCAGTAATTAATTCGAAAGAAAATCAAAGTACAAAAATGATTGATCATAGAGAAAAATAAACTTCATTAATTCACAAAATAAATCAATTACTATTGAGACACAGAAAGAAAAGAATTATGAACTGCCAGTAATTAGTTCTGATGAAGAACAAAATTCAAAAATGGTTGATCATAGAGAAAACACAGATTTCATTAATTCACAAAATAAATCAATTTCTATTAAGACACATATAGAAATTAATCCTGAATTACCAGTAATTAATTCTGATGAAGAACAAGATACAAATATGATTGATCATAGAGAAAAACAAATTTTAATAAGTTGCAGAATAACTCGTATATCAGAACACAAAAAGAAAAAACTTATGAATTGCTAGTAATTAGTTCTGATGAGGAGCAAGATTCAGATAAGGAATCAAGAAAGAATTTGAATACAACAAATGTTGATTCTGCTTTAGAATATTCTCAAATTCACGAATCTTCTCCTATATTAAAAAGAACTTCATCAAATTCTATAAAAGATTTGTCTTCATCTTCAAATGATATTTATAATAAATCGCTTGATACATGTAATAAAATAGAGAAAATATCTGATTTAAGAATTAACTCAGAATTGGTAGAAAATTTCTCTGAAAAAATTCGTTCACACTTTTAATCATAGCAAATCTTTTAATGGAATTTTACAAGAACCAGTTGAATCAGAAAAGGCCTTGAATCTGATGAAGATCTACCAATTATTAATGTTAAATCAATATCCTATGAATCTTTTTCAAATAATAGAAATAAAAACAGTCTTGTAAATAATACATCTATGAGATCTACAAAATCTCTTTACTATACAGAAAATGAAGAATATCGAAAAAACTTGGATATTTCCAAGAATATCATTAATGAAAATTCAATTTGTGAAAATTTAAATGAATCAGAAGGGTATTTTCCAGAAAATATTTCTCAAAATTACTTGTTCAAAAACTCTGTTGATAATGTAAGTAAAATTCAGATTCAATTCATAAAATTAAGGTAAACAGTCCAAATCTTATGAATTCTAACACAGGAGACAGTATTTCATTGAATTTAACTGAACATATTGAAAAAATGTTAATGAATAGTTATGGACAAACAAATTCTTTGATAAATGAGTGTGAAAACCATTTAGGGAAAGAAAAAACTGAAACTGAGAATAGACGTTCGAAATCAACTTACCAGTTATCAAGCTTATTAAAGAAATTGATGAAAAATGAGGAGTTAATAGTTGATAAAAATAAAGTTGATAGCGATAATTTAAGTGGATGTTCGAAATCCTCTGAAGATGTCGTTTGTATATCTGACGAAGAGCTCAATTATTCATGTGCCCAAGACAATCAACATATTGATCACTTTGAGAATCTTGCAGAAGAAGAATTGAAAAACTCCAACTATTTCTGTAGTACACCCTTAAGAAAATACTCGAAATCTTCTGAAGATATTGTTTGTATATCAGATGAAGATTGCAAAAACAATGAAAATATTGATAGCCATAAAAATCCTGCAGATGCCGAGAAATCTAAAAATCCCAAACATTCATGTAGTACACCGTTAAGAAAATATGCGAGTTTTTCCGAAACTCCTACTCGGGTAAAGACGCCAAAGTTCGGGAGAAATAAGAGTGAATCGAATATAACTCCAAATAGAAAAGTAATCATAAAAACGGAAAATATTACGCCCATGGCGAATTATGACAAGATGGACACACCTGTTATCGTAAACGAGCTAAGTAAATTTGGCTTGAAACCGCTGAAAAGAAAACGGGGTGTAAATTTATTGAAACATATTTATGAGATGACACATCCAGTAGTTAAATCGAAGAAGGCTGTGGATGGATGTCATAGCATAGCTAAGAAATTAAAAATGGATGAATTTATAAAAGATGTGCCTAAAATGGATGGGTCAAGGTCTGTTGAACCTTGGTTAGAGACTATTTTGGAAACGTAAGTATCTTATGTACTTTTGAAATTTGAAATTTTGAAAATACGAGGTACATTTAAATTTAACTGAGTCTTTCAACACATAACTCAATAAATTCCGGATCTAACCCTTAAAAACATTTTTTGAAAAATTCTACTTCAATCAGCAACACAGTCCCCTTCTAGAATGGTACATACAGGGTGCTTCAACTAAAACTAACAAAAAAAAATTGAAATTTTGGAAGAGGGTAGATGGGTCGAGTGATACCTCGAAAGAAAGGTATCATCTTTGTCTGCATCCCCGTGAACGAATTTTCATTTTTGATTGAAAACTGTAGAAGATACAGAGTGAACTACTGGAAAATAGAGACTATCTATCGCCCTGAGCTATTCAAGTATTAGTGCAAAGAAATGGAACAGATTAATTTTAGATCAAAGGCTGTCATCTTTGATCTAAATGAATCTATTCCAGTTTTTCGCACTAATACTCCAATAGTCTCGGGGCGATAGTCTTCCCTATTTTTCAGTGGCTCACTCTGTATCTTCTACAGTTTTCAATGAAAAATGAAAATTCTTTCATGGGAATGCAGACAAAGATAATACCTTTCTTTCGAGTTATCACTCGACCCATCTCCCCTCTTCCAAATTTTCAAGGGTTGTCACCCAGAGGTTGAAATTCGTGATGAGGATGGTACTTGATGATGACTGCCATTGATCAGCATGGATATGTTCCATTTTACTTCACTGAAATATTCTCAGGGAAATAGTCTTCCCTATCTTTCAGTTGCTCACCCTGTATCTTTTACAGTTTTCAATTAAAAATGGAAATTCATTCAAGGCAATGTAGACAAAGATACCACCTTTCTTTTGAGTAATCACTCAACCCATCTTCCCTATTCGAAATGTTCAAGGATTGCAACCTCCGCTTAGGGGTTTGATATTTCAGGCAAGTATTGTACCCCAAAAGATGTCCCCCTTGAAACAAAAATTGACCTGTTTTTGCGTTTTGATCAGAAATGAATATCTTGGTAGATATAGCCTCTGTTTAGTTTTCGTTGAAGCACCCTGTATACTCTAACCTCTTGATACAATGTTTATATTGTAAACCCGGGGACTTCTTAGTTATGTGTTACTTCTGACGAATTAGAAAGCTTTTCTAAAGTAGGCGGAGCGTCAGGAAGAATGAGGGGATATCCTCTCGAAATAACAAGTCCAAGTCGACCGTCCGACGGGTTAGTTAATTGAAGATACTGTTAATGGATTTATTGTATGGAAATTCATTTTAAAATAAATAAAATTATACTCTTTTGTCTAATTTCCACAATGTTCATTTTTGATACACACGACTGGTTTCGACACTTACATCATTTTCAAGTGTTTAGAACTAACAGTTGTGAGAAAAAATGCTAACTATTCCTATTTTAAATTTTGAGTAGTGGGGAGTGATTCAATTCTAGCTGACTATTGAAAGTGGTGAATTTTGGGTTTTTAAGTTTGTTAATTTCCAACTCCAACAGATTCATTGTCCTCCCTTTATTGTATTTGTGGAGTTTTTGACTTATCTTATGTAATTTGTACATTTAATATGTTCAAAAATTGCTGATTTGTTATCTGAAGAGAGATGTTCTTTAAATCTTGTTTCGAAATTTTGACCTGTATGTAAGCTGTTTGGCATTAATTATGTTCAATTCTGTATATTCCAGTCCATTTGAATTTATCGATTTTTTGTTTGGCATAGTAATTTGCTCATGTTGGGGCCACTGGAGGAGGTTAGGTTATATTAAATTTGGAAAGATCATCATCTCATCTTTTTTAACAATGTGCTCGGGAACTTAGCCCATTTACTCAGTGGACCTACAGCTGTCACCCCAAGAATTACAAGTTATCTGGTTTTCGGAAATTTATGTCTCCTTTAGGCGGTTCTTTCCAAGTATCACTTTTTTGTTCAAGGACAACATCCATAACTTGAACCCAGATTTGAACCTGGCACCTCGGCTAAGCATATTCCTACATACTTGCTCACTAACCATGCAGCTACCGGGGCGGTTATTTAGAAAGATAATTGCCGATGTTAGAGAGAGGGCCAATGTAAGTGTGACATGCATATTTATTTTCTGGTTTTTCTATAATAAGAAATATTTATTGAGAAATTTGTTTATGTTCTTTTCGTATAATAATACTGTTTATGTGGGAGACTGAAATATTATTTGTTGCAATTTTCTTAATGATATTGATTTCTTTATTGAAGTCAGTTATGGATAGGGATAGGCTAAAAAAACATCTGCTAATAATGGGCAGAGTGGGGATCTCCTGGAGAGTCCTGAGTTTTGTTAGTAGAAAAATTTTGATTCAAATTATTTTACTAGAGGCGGATATTCATCTGTTGGAACGTTTGGGTACATATTTTTTATATCGAAAGGAACAAATTTGAAATTGTTGTGTCGAAAGTTTATCTATCAGGTTCACAAAATTTAAAATGGTGTATTGCAAATGAGTTTGAGTTCCATGAATTTGTGGTTTGAGAAGCTTGTTAATTTATCTGCAGGTGTGTTTATTTAGGATACAACTGACCTGGCGGGGCTTTCCTCTTTGTGTAGTTTGAGGGTTCATTGGAATAAGTTTCTTGTCACATTCTGAATGTGCTAACTAATTCGATTGTTCCAATTCTTTTTTGATTTCTTTAATAAATTGTTTTGTTTTGAATACATTGAATGCCCAACAACTTACGTAGAACAGGTCAAAATTTTTCAATCAAAATTCAAAGAACATCTCTCAGATAACAAATCCACAATTTTAAACATTAAATCTGAAAATCTCATAATTGCATTAGATAATTTAAAATTGTCCACAAATGCAATACAGGGATGATAATGAATCTTGGAAAGTTTGAAATTAACAAAATTAATAAAAACCCAAATTCACAAAAGATGTACTGTTGCTAAACATCTTAATGACTATGTGAGTCCTTCTTCCTCAACGTTTTTTTTCTTTAGAGTCCCAAATATTTGGAAAAGTATAATCATGAAAATATTTCTTTATTTTTCAGTGATATCATATTTGAAAGACAGCGTTCTTCTAAAATACCAACTTGTCAAATTCCACTACAAATTGTTTGGCATAATTTTCTAGTCGAAAATCCGAAATCAGAGAAAATATACTCTTATATGAACCTCTTCAAGTGGAAATAATTCACAAAACATTTAAAGAACTAGGATTTAAGTTTCATATACAGGTCAGTATGATATAGTTGGAAATATCTCAATTTTATATGGTAGCATATCTGAAGCAATGATAAAAAATCATAAATCGTAATTCAACCCTGAAATATATATTTATTTACTTTTAACAGATTCTAAAAGTGACGAAACATTTTTTTGCAGGATTTGATATCATTTTTGATCGTAAGTGCATCACTATAAGGATTGCCCAAAATCAGAAGATAAACAGCTAATAATATTTGTTTATACATTTTATTGATATATATTTACAATTTACAATAAATTTGTATTTAGTATGTCTTGTATTTCATTCAGTACATCCTGATCCAAGATAGAAGATAGCTTTATGTTTTGTCATAGTGCATACATAAGGAAAGCTAAGGTCTGGTTTGCATTTGGGAAGATATGTTTCTGAGACATCTTCATGGATTTCAAAACCGAAATTGAAGAGCTGTTTGATATTGAATGAAAATCTGGAACCAATAGAGCTACAGAGACTTGAAATCTGTGGGAAAGTATATTCTTAATACATCTAAAATCACCATATAAGACTTTCGATATTGATATAAACAGCAATGTTTGTAACGCCACCAGACATACTCACCACAACTATTTAATACTAATAATTTTATAAGCAATTGATTGGTCAATTATTTAACACTAATAGCACTGGCCTACAAAAAATTATTGCTGAATAGCATATTATGGTAGAAAGAGCGTACCAACATACAAAAATTTGTAAATAAAGTTGTAAAATATTACATTGATAGAACCACTTTTAATGTTACAATATCTAATGTGTATAGGAAAAAATATTAGGCGCGCAACAAAGTTCTCGATGTTTTTTTTTATGAAAATACAACTTTATTGTGAAAAATGATTACAAATGAATCATTCTAAATATTGCCCATCCCTGGCTACAACTTTTTCCCATCTTTCTGGCAGAGCTCGAATACCGTGAGGGTAGAAGTGATCGTCTTTTGAGGCTATCTACGAACCAAGCCATTTTTCGAGCTCTTCAAATGAGCGGAACTACTGATGAGCCAGACCATGTGGCATCGAAAGGAACAAGAAATAATCGGATGGTGCAATATCTGGGAAATATGGCGGGTGAGTTAGGACTTCCCATTTGAGCATTTCATAGTAGGTTTTAACGGGTTTGGCAACGTGAGGCCGAGCGTTGTCATGCTGTAGAATTACTTTATCGTGTCTGCTCGTATTATGGCCGTTTTTCGCACAGTGCTTTACTCAATCGCATCAATTGAGTTCGATACCGTTCCACAGTGATGGTTTCGTTCGGTTTCAACAGCTCATAATAAATACCACCGACTTGGTCCTACCACATACACAGCATAACTTTTGCAGCGTGAGTATTCGGCCGAGGCGATGACGTAGAAGTTCCCAAGATTTTTTTTTTCTTTGGATTGCTGTAATGAATCCATTTCTCATCACCCGTTACCATGCGACGAGGAAAACCCTTTCTTTTTTGCCGCTGGAGCAGTAGTTCACAGGCGAAAAATAGAAGCTCAACGTCTCTTGGCTTCAGATCATGAGAAACCCAGGTTCCTTGCTTTTAAATCATTCCCAACGCATGTAATCGCTTGGAATTGGCCTGGCGGGTAACTCCCAAGGCTGAAGTAAACTCTTCTCGCGTTTGGCACGGATCCTCATCGAACAATGCCTCCGATTCAGCGTCTTCGAAGATTTTTGGCCTTCCTTCACGGCGACGGTCGTCCACATCGAAATCACCGTTTTTGAAGCGATGGAACCAATCCCGGCACGTTGTTTCACTTAGAGTAGCATCTCCGTAAACTTTTTGAAGCTCTCTATTTGCTTCAGCCACCGTTTTCTTCGAATGAAAGAAGAAAATCAACACTTCCCGCAAATGACGCTTATTTGGCACAAAATCAGACATTTTCTCACAACTAAAAGTATATGACACAAAAAAAGCATTGTTCAAGACGTTCTTGATATGTAAAAATCGACCAGCACTTACTGCTGGGGCCATCTATTGACAAACAGCGAGAACTCAGTTGCGCACCTAATATTATTTAAGTTTTTTTAATAGTATATTTTTTTATTTAATTTTACACTCACTAAACGTATTTTACATTTAAGACAAACAAGAAATTGAAAAAATTGAGTTAAAATACTAAATAAAATTCTATGTTGGCCTTTTATAAGGGGTATATATTCTTTTCAAAAACCAGCAGTAATCACCGATCATGGCTGGATCCCATTGTCCATGATAGCGAATTTCCATTGTTCTAATATCTTGGTGAAATCTTTCACCCTGTTCGTCACTCGCAGCTCCCAAATTTTTAGGAAAAAAATTACATGTGAATGGAGGAGTTCATTAACTATGGGATAGTAGTTCGCGTCAATATTGTTGCCCAAAAATCCTCTTAGAATACACACAAGTGAATTCCATGCTGACTTCCTGACTGGTAAGCTTTTTTGTAAAATTAACGTCGAGCAATACTCTGATTTGTGGTCCAATAAAAACGCCTTCCCTTAATTTGGTATCACTTAACTGAGTAGACTTTTTAAGAATTTGAGTCCATCGCCATCTTTATTCATAGCATAGTTTTTCATCAGTCCAAGTTTAAAATGAAGAGGAGATAGGACATTTTTGTGGTCTATAAGAAGTCTAAACTCAACCTTTTGAGATCCTGGTTGAAAAATTGATTTTATTCTGGTCAAATTCTTGTTATATAATGCTGATTTATTGCACGACTTTCCCATAGACCAAGAAAGCAGCAATATTTTATAAATCCTCCCACTAAAATTCCTATAACATTTAAGTCCCCGCATATTTGCCATTTATACTTGTAGTTTATTTTATCCAAAACACTACGCGTATTTTCATAACTTTCCTTCATCGTCACAGAATGGGCAACTAGTATGGAGAGATTTAAATTTCCATTATGCAATAACAAAGTTTTTCAACTGTTTTTAGACGAATCTATAAATAAACGCCACTCAGAGGGGGAATGTTCAATATCAAGTTGCTGCATTAAAGCATAAATATCAGAAAACGAATTTTCCATTCTGACTGTATACATCCTAATGCAGAAAACCGAGAAATTCTTTTTCTGCAATTCGTAATTTTCATTGATTAATAAGTTCCATTCCTTAAGACGGGAACCTAAAAGTTCTGACTGTGTATGTACTATCATTTAACTCGCTTTGAACAATTAAATGTCTCGCCGGAACTGGGACCTGGGGATCTGTTCACCGTTCTTCAGAGCTGTCTGATCATGCATTGTCTCCAGAATCTTCCAAAACATTTTACGGATTCAAAGGTACAATCGGCGTGAGTAAATCCACATTATGAGGAACAGCTCGCTAGGAAAACAGCAAATTTGATAGTCCATCTTGCGCTTTGCCTTTTTATAATACCCTTCGTCAGGCAATTGAATCTCCAAAACATAGGAAGTAGGCTAACATTTTCAGAAAATGGTCTGGCTTATGATTTCACTATAAATTCTCCACAAATATAATAAAATTTGTCAAGAAAGATTTTGCAACCGTCGCGCGTTTATCCCGACATTTCAGTAGTTAAAACACTTTGTTCTCTACACACACCTCTCACTTCGAAACTCAACAGAAGACTGATGTATATTATTTTTATGTATATTATTGTAAAAAGGAGCTTATAGAGCTACTGAAAGGTGGTATGTGTTAGGGCCTTAGGAATATTTTTCTTTTTGTTAGAAGGTTATTTCCATTTAAAAAATAAAGATCTGCTTTGTGTTTCGAAAATCTTCTCGACCAGTGTAAGTTATATACGCAATAGATGCATCTCGACGAGAGTTGACGTTAAAAAAAATGTATACTAAACGGAAATCATGTGAAAACTCAAAATGATGGTGCTTCTCTCTGCGACCCTCGTGATTCGTCACAGTTCTCACTCAACGTAATTATGAAGTGGAGTAGCATAATTTTGAATGTAGATACAACACTAATCAACCGATCTTGTTATCACGTATTTCTAATATGGCAGCAAATTTAAAGACATTCAAGCAAAAATTGCTTACTTAAGCTATTAAATTGTTTTTATTTTCTAAACAATCCAAAACATTCAAACATCTACAACATAATTCATCTTTTTCATAAGATATTGTTCTTCTACATCTTGAACAAAGAAATTTGTTACTTTTTGCTATTTCCAATTGATAGTCTTCTGACTGATTGTTATCATAATTGATGTTGACTTCTGCACATTGCAAAATATTGGCTACCTCATTGCTGAAATCTTCTGCAGAAGCAAGTCTCTAAAATGTCAAGAAATATGTGATATTCCCATTATAGGTCTTTGGAGTCTAATTTATTTATACAAATAATAGTTACCTGTATCGCTTCAAATAAGGTTTTTGAAAAAATAATATTCACATTCATTGTGCTACAACTAGATCCAATTTGAATATTTAAATTTTTTCTAACATCCAATATGATATTCATAATTTGTTCCACATCTTCATTTTTCCATGTCTGTTGTACCCCTTCGTGAAAACTTGTAAAATAAGTTTTACTTTCCTTTTTCAATGGCAAATATGCATATAATTCTTCCACTAAATGGGGTAACATTGGAGCTATACTCAAAGAAACTATTTCCAATATCTGGAGAAGGGTAAATTGGGCAGATTGTCTAGTCAAGCTATTTTGTGGGTCACAATATAGTCTGTCTTTTATTGCTGTGTAATACAGTGCTGATACTTCATTAGAAAGAAAGTTGATTACCAATTTTCCAATTCTATTGAATGCATACTGCTCCGTGTTTTCTCTGACCTGCAAATAAATGAAGGGAACTCAAGAGATTTTAGATCATTGTTATCATTTATTTAAGATCTGCAAATATTGCGAGAACATTTCACCAGCTTGCTTTGATATCTTGAGTCTCAGCCCCTTCCCTTTTGAATCCACAACCCCTGCACGCTTGTACGAGCGCAATGGGTTATTTGAATGTAAACATCAATCAATTATTTATTCAATGAATAATATTTCATTTATATCCTACCATCGACTTGAATGAAATGGTGTAAATTATTGCATCAGATAACATAAAATATATTAGATCAGATTTCTAGTGAAGTGAATCTACTTTTCTTTTTTGAACTTACCTCATGATAGAAAACATACAAAAGATGTAAGAGATATTTATCTACAAAAAGAAGATCTTCATAATTTTGTTCCTTGCATTCATAGTCTTTTAAAGCTCCCAGAATGAATCGTAAGACACCCCTTATTTTTTGAACTTCAATCAAGCATGATTGTAATACATTTTCACTGACGTATACCAGAGATTCCTGATTTGCATGACACGAAACCCACCACCTGAAAAATAGTACCCATTTGAAGTTCAACAAATATTTCATATTCTCTTTTTAATTGAGAGTTACCTTAGCACATCTACTCCATATGGTTTCTTCTTCTTATTTCCAACAATTATTTCTACTGGATCTACCACATTACCCAGAGATTTAGACATTTTCAAACCTTTTTCATCTACAGCAAAACCGTGAACATAAAGTGATTTATAGGATGGGAAATCTCGACATGCCAAAGAAGTGATCAGTGAGGAATAAAACCAACCATTCAACTGATCACCACCTTCAAGATACATGTCGGCAATATTATCATCACCCAAAACTTTCGACCATGAAATTCCACTATCGAACCATATGTCCAAAATATCCTGATAAAAAAAATTTAGTTTTATATAAGAATAGTTCTTCTTATATTTTCTTACCTCGCCCTTTTTTACATCCAAGGGAACGACAGAACTTAGTTGTGGTATTAATTTCTCTTCAGACAGAGACCACCAATAATCAGGTCCATGCTCATCCAGTAACCTGCACTGATGATTTATAATATCTCTGAAAAATTTGCTTTCTTCAAGCCCAATTTTTCCATTTATAATGTGAAATGGTAAGAAAGTTATCAAAATATTTTGCTTACTCATTTAGAATCACTTCTTCATTGTCTCTTCTGTAGAATACTGGTATTGGTACACCCCATTTTCTCTGCCGTGAAATACACCAATACGTACGCTTTTCAATTTGTTTTAAAAATTCTTCTTTATAGATTTTACTTTTTAAATTGGGTATAAATTTTATATGGCTCAATCTCTCCTAGAAAATATAAGAATCATCAAGCTGCTAAGATGTGAATTTTAGGTATACACTGCTAATATCCAAAAAATCCCTAGTTTTATTAAGTTTCCCTGATCAACTAATATAAGGCCTGTTTCGGGAATAAACCGAGAGGATGACGTTAGTTTGAGCCGGGCGAAGAAGGGTCGAGGCGGAAGAGTGGGGTCCGAAGGCACCCGCCAGTATTTTTTTCGGTAAGAAAGGGTCGGAGGAAGGCCCGTGCCAAATTTGGAGTCCCTAGCTAGAACGACGGAGCCCTGAGGATTTTTCGAAGATTTTCACCGAAACGTCGCCGAGAGCGAACGGAAAGTTGAAACAGGGAGATTTCGTCGGAATCGGAAACTTCGGTCGGGAAGGCGATCGGAACCATCGATCGTGCGAAGATTCCGAGAAAAAGTTCCGAATCTGCGGAAATAAAAACGATGGAGGGGTTAATTTCGACGGACTTTTGCCTATACAAATTTTTCTATCGCGTTCGGTCGTTTCGAAACCGAGACCAGAAGAAAGCCTCGAGTTTCGCATGTTGCGCTGCAATGTTTTCATTTCCGTTAAACCCAGGGAAAACTGGAATATCTTCGATCCAACGAAAGGCTATCGGCCTTTTGCAATCTCTAACGGCCAGAAATTAATGAAATTAACAAGCTATCAAAATAAGAGTTTTTCTTTCATCCGTCCTACTTATACGGGGTTAGCGGGAGGAATGATTCGGGTGTCGAACGATTCCTACATATCCGCGAAGAGAAATCATTACTCTACGACTTAAGTTTTGAATTTGGGACGATTTTTGAAAAAAATATCGTAAACACGGGAGACAGGCCAGCGACCTCTCCTACCATCCCTACGACCACTATTCAATCTAGGTCGGCAGTCAGCCTAGTATTCATTAAAATAAAAAATAGAGTATATTATATATTTTTGATACATAAACTATCATATCAGAAACTTTGTGATTTATTTGAAGTTATTTGATAACGAATAGTGCAAGTATTTGTTTCATAAATCATAATATCTATATTCATCGTCTGTAATACAATATATCGATATTCATAGTTCCATTGTTTGTCTTAATTCTCTTCAAACCTTCTTTGTAAGCTTAATACAGAAATGAACAAATATTTTGTGATTGAAACAGTCCTGATTCAGGGGCAGGTCATATCTTTCATTTTGAAATCACAGGGGAGTTTTGGAACACAAAATCTCAATTTTTCTGATTTTCCAGTTGGTTGTACCATTTCACTGATATTCCCAGATTGTGGAAACCCTGGTCATTCATCTAATACTTCTTTATCACTGAAGATAAACCAAATCTTGAAAGCATGTCCAATAATTGAGCATACATCCACAAGTAGTTTTCGATATCATGTTTGTTAATTTACACACTAGAGTTGATGTCGTGATATTTCCATACAAGAACTTTCTGCTACTTACCATTGCTTTCTTCTTAACTGAATTAGTATCCAAAAACCATTGTGCACTAGCTTTTATAATCACTGGCTTCTTTGTTCTCCAATCATAAGGATAACTGTGGCTAATTTCACAAGAATGTAGCAGGTTTTCCTGTAGTAGGTTCAATATTGCTTTATTACCTTCGTCAAGTACGAATTTTCCTTCTAATTCGGGTCCAGCTTCTTCTTTATAACAACCATTATTATCTACCAAATCAACCTGAAATGAATTGACACACTTTATAACTTTTTTATTGGCACGAAATATTTTCCTGTGAAAATGCTGAATATGCGTACAATATCTTTCATGAAAGTTTCATCTCCCTCTTGAGAAAAACTCATTAAATCACAGAAAAATAATAAGCAGAACTGGATGACTCCGGCTATTATGAAGTCACTCGAAAACAAGAAGAAAATCTACAGAAACATGAAGAAAGGGCCAGTGTCAAGGGAGGAATTCAGAAGCTATTATTTTATGTTGAAGAGAGTTATAGCAGAATAAAAAAAATGAAACACCTTCGCTTTATTGGTGATTCAACAAAATCCAGGAAAAGCCATGTGGACTTTAATAAATTGGTTAAAAGGAGCCAAGGCGAAACAGAAAGAATCAATTCTCCAAAATATGGGATGCAGGGATATACCTGCAGAACAGTTAAAGGCTCTATATGAGATAAATTAATTCTACATAAATTCATGTCCAGATACATACGTCATACTGAAACTGAAAAATAAAAAGCCAATTGGTAACGATGGAATACCGATAAGGCTTTTAAAAAGTGTCACATAGTTTATTGCAAAACCATTAGCCCTTATTGTAAATCTCAGCCTCAATACAGGAGTCTTTCCAGACAGGTTGAAAGTAGCCAAAATAATCCCTATATATAAGAAGGGAGACAAAACTAAAATTGATGATTATAGGCCAATACCACTATTGAGCAATGTCAGCAAGATTTTTGAAAGGATTATATTTGAACGTCTCATTTCCTTTCTTGAAGGGGAACAAATACTTTCTACTCATCAAAATGGTTTTAGAAGAAAAAAGTCTACAGCTCGTGCAGTGTACCAAGCATTTGATTACATCATGAAATCTATAAACCTGAGAAGAACACTAGCTATGTAAATTGGAAAGAATTAGAATAAGAGGCATACCATTGAATTTGATCACTTCATTTCTAGAAAACAGGACACAGGAGATAGTGGTTGACAATGAAAAATCGAAAATGATGGTAGTGAAAAAAGGTGTACCTCAAGGGTAAATCTTAGGATCGCTCCTCTACATAAGTTATACCAAGGAGCTACCCACGATATTGGAACAGGGCATGGTTCAGTTTGCTGATGACACCTCTGTCGTTATTTCAGAACAGAATGAAGAAAAGGTGTGTGCTGAGGTTCATCAAGTCTTGAGAGCGCTGCAGGGCTGGTTCACTTCGAATAACTTGATGCTCAATATAGATAAAACCAAATGTATAAGCTTTTCCTATCGAGGAGCCTGGATCCCTGCAGACACTAGAATATCAACCATACAAAAAACCAATTTTCTCGGCCTTACTATCGACTCAAGACTAGACTGGAAAGACCATATCGATACAGTCTGTAACTGCTTTTTTAAAAGTTGTTTTGCACTCGACGTGATTAAACAGAATATTGGTATATTGGTTGCTCTACCTGCCTATCGTGCCCATGTCCATTCTCGACTGAAATATGGAGTAATATTTTGGGGAAACAGCGTGAAGGCGGAGAGAATTTTTTTAATACGGAAGAGCTTGAGGACAGTTTTTGGCCTGAAGCAAACAAGTAGCTGCCAAACCAGTGTTCAGAGAAACCGTGAAACAAAATCTTGATCTTTTTGCCCAGCATGAGAGAGATCGTGTGCATAACACTCAACAAAAAGGTGATCTTTTAAACGTTAGGTATAACTTCAGCTTACTTCAGAAAAATGTTCAATATTCCTGTATTTCCTTTCACAACAAGATTCCAGAAGAAAATAGAAATCTAACGGCAAATGAATCGAAATTTAAACTGAAGGAAAGATTAGAAAAATTGGCATATTACACCCTAAATGAATACTTTTCACAGGACATTTTTTAATGAGAGTGAAATTGAAATTATAGTTTGACCTGCATTTATATATTTATTTGTTTGTTGGTTGTTGTTTGCACAAATTACTGTCTGTTAAAACAAGTGCTTGTATACATATTTTCTTGAATAATTTATCAAATATAAATGTATAGTAATTAACATAGCTTATATGACGAGTCCACTGCCTATCAGGTTATATTGTATTACAATGGGCAAGTAAAGATCTATCTATCTAATACACGAATACATTCCATTAAAAAATTAGTCAAACTAATTTCATTAATAGATTTCAAATGCGATAACTCTTTTATTTTCGACTTCCTTTCCAAAATAGTAGAAACTGTCTGCAAGAATTTTTTTGAGATATAGAATTCTTCTGATCATTGAAAAAGGTCTTCTCAAACTTTCTTATTTCAGATGTAATGAAAAATCAGCTTTTCACAAATATGTCTCTATATGTTTAATAATTCGCAATTGAAACAATTTCTTCCTCAAGTACAAATACGCCTAATACTCAATCATAGAATTGATTCTGATTCTTTATGGTAATTCACGATTCTTGGTGTACTTTTTCGAATGAAAAGATCACAGAAATAAACCAAAACGTTTGAAAACAACGGTTTAAGGTTAGCATATTGGAACTGCTTAGCAGAGGTGTCTGGTTCGAATCAGGGGTTAGGTTATGGATGTTGTCCTTGAACAAAAAAGTAAATTTGACAAAGACATACATTGAGTTGGGTATAGGGCTACTGGCTAAACACATATACCATCAATGGCCAGATAACTTGTAATCCAAAGATTCATTGCACAGTCTAGGTGAGTGGTTTGGAGTCCACTATAAACTGTAGGTCCATAAAACAAAAGAATCAAACGGTTAAAGGTTATGTTCGAATTATGCCACTAAATTCACTATGCAGATTCAACATCTTTTCACAGAATTCTCAGCAGTTTGTTTGAATTTTTCTTTTCTCTGCAGTATCCACAAGAAAAATCTACTGATATTGCAATAAAGAATTATTTCTATGGTTAAATATTAGACATATTTGGACTTGGAAGGGGAAAATGTTTATATTTCAAGATGAATTACTTAACATACATATTTTTGGAAAGCTAATTTTTTGAAATAGGCAAAATGTAGGTCACATCTCGAGAACTTTTCTAGCAAAATTTTTTTCATGAACAGCATTTCATCTGCGTGTAAAAAGCTTTTACCTTTTTGAAAAATATCCATAAACAGGAGTTACATTTTTCTGAAATACATGAAATGTCCGATATCCTCCACCGTTTTTGGGAACATTGAAAACGTTTTTCAATGTATCAAAAATCAAGTCAAGGTCCCTCAGATATTTTGTTGCCATCTCTAAAAGTGGATACAATTGGAAAAGTTAAACATTGTGGGACCCCTGTACCTCAATCAAATCCAGGATACTAGATAAAATTTTGATTTTCCGTTTGCAAACTTACAATAGTCATTTTATTTTCCAAAGCTATGGAGAAATCTTCAGGACCATGCGCCGGCGCCGTATGAACCAATCCGGTACCCTTTGCAGCTGAGACATGAGATCCAGCAAGAAAGGGTAACACTTGATCTCTGAATATTGGATGTCTATATGTGGCCTTGGTCAACACTTCACCTGAAATGGATCTTTTAAACAGAATCATGTAGTGAATATTGTACAAATAAGTTAATAATAGTTATATTTTTACCTGACAAAGTCGATAATATTTGAATTTCTGAATTAAGAATCCTTTTAATTTCTTCGATCAGTTCGACAGCAGCAATAAACCTAGTTTTTCCCGAATCTGCAGTAAAAATGCAATATTTTAAATTGGAATTGAAGCATACTGCTTGGTTGGAAGGCAAGGTCCACGGTGTTGTTGTCCATATTAAAGCATACACACTGTAAGAAAATGGTTAAATGACAAGGTGCTAGAGTTCACACCATGTTCTTGGTAATACAGGGTGCTTCAACGAAAACTAAACAGAGGCTATACCTGCCAAGATATTTATTTCTGATCAAAACGCAAAAACAGGTCAATTTTTGTTTCAAAGGGGACATCTTTTGGGGTACAAAACTTGGGGTTGCAATCCTTGAACATTTTGAATGGGGAAGATGGGTCGAGTGATGACTCAAAAGAAAGGTGGTATCTTTGTCTACATCACCTTGAACGAATTTCCATTTTTAATTGAAAACTGTAAAAGATACAGGGTGAGCAACTGAAAGATAGGGAAGACTATTTCCCTGAGACTATTCAAGTTTTAGTGAAGTAAAATGGAACAGATCCATGCTGATCAATGGCAGTCATCATCAAGTACCATCCTCATCTCGAATTTCAACCCCTAGAGCAGGGGTGACCACCCTTGAAAATTTGGAAGAAAGTAGATGGGTCGAGTGATACCTCGAAAGAAAGGTATTATCTTTGTCTGTCTCCCCGTGAACGAATTTTCATTTTTGATTGAAAACTGTAGAAGATACAGAGTGAGCTACTGAAAAATAGAGGAAACTATCTATCGCCCTGAGCTATTCAAGTATTAGTGCAAAAAATGGAACCACTCTTGAAAATTTGGAAGAGGGTAGATGGGTCGAGTGGTACCTCGAAAGAAAGGTATCATCTTTGTCTGCATCCCCGTGAACGAATTTTCATTTTTGATTGAAAACTGTAGAAGATATAGAGTGAGCTACTGAAAAATAGAGGAGACTATTTCTCGCCCTGAGCTATTCAAGTACAAGTGCAAAAAAATGGAACAGTTGAAATTTGAGATGTGAATGGTGTTTCGGAAGATGACAGCCTTTGATCTGGAATGAATCTGTTCTATTTTTTGCACTAATACTTGAATAGCTCAGGCGATAGATAGTTTCTATTTTTCAGTAGCTCTCTGTATCTTCTACAGTTTTCAATCAAAAATGAAAATTCGTTCACGGGGAAACAGACAAAGATAATACCTTTCTTTCGAGGTATCACTCGACCCATCTACTTTCTTCCAAATTTTCAAGGGTGGTCACCCCTGCTCTAGGGGTTAAAATTCGAGATGAGGATGGTACTTGATGATGACTGCCAGTGATCAGCATGTATCTGTTCCATTTTACTTCACTGAAACTTGAATAGTCTAAGGAAAATAGTCTTCCCTATCTTTCAGTTGCTCACCCTGTATCTTTTACAGTTTACAATTAAAAATGGAAATTCGTTCAAGGCGATGTAGACAAAGATACCACCTTTCTTTTGAGTCATCACCCGACCCATCTTCCCTATTCAAAATGTTCAAGGATTGCAACCCCCGCTTAGGGGGTTGATATTTCAGGCAAGTTTTGTACCCCAAAAGATGTCCCCCATGAAAGAAAAATTGACCTGTTTTTGCGTTTTGATCAGAAATGGATATCTTAGTAGATATAGCCTCTGTTTAATTTTCGTTGAAGCACCCTGTATATTAATGAAACATGAAACTGAAGCAACTAAAACATTATTTCTTATGTTTCCATCAATCTCAGTTGACTTTGGAGTGATTTTGAACTGTCAAAGTAATTATAATTGACGACTTTCATTTCTACCTCGTTTTGAAGTATTTTTGCTAACAGAAATCTAGTAATTAAATTGTGAATGCAATTATTTCATTTCGTTCAATTCAAACACAACACAAAGCTTCCAACTTTCTCTGCCTTGCCTCTTCAACAGTATCATTGACATTATTAAATGATGAAAAAATAAACAATATGTATATAGTTTTCTGTTTTATAATAAATGAAAAAATAAAATGAATTTCTTACGGCGTGTTTTCCAGATTTTCTACTAGAGGTAAATTATGAATTTCAAACTTCACATATATACTTGGACTTTTATGCTTGTCATTATACTCTAACTCTGATTCAGCCAACGCAGTCCTAAAAACAATGTTTAAATAATATATTTGGAGCTGTTACATAAGAAATTATTCACTGGGAAGAAGGTGACCAATAAATTGGTTTGAAAGCCCTATAAATGAAACCTTTTGAATACAATTTATAGAACTGTCTCAGCTGGTTCTTTATATACTCTACATCAAATGTTGTATAAGAATTATTCCAATCTCCAAGTATACCCCATGAACAGAAAATTTTTTTTTGGTTCTCAATCGTTTCTTTTGCAAATCTTTTAGCTAAAATAGAATAACAAGTAATAATTGTCACAAACACTAAAACTGTCACTTATTTAAATCTCAACAATAAAACAATAACCTTTTTTGCGAATTTCCAAAGGGTCATGTAATTTACTTTGGTCTCTGAGAGCTTTCAATTCAATTGGAAGGCCATGGCAATCCCACCCTGGCACATAATGGACTTTTCTTCTATCTAAAATTTTGTATCTCAATATAATATCCTTCAGTACCTGTAATCAACAGAATAAAGAGAATGAAAGGAAATGAATTATACAATCAATTAATTTGCACCTTATTAACTGCATGTCCCATATGGGGAGACCCATTTGCATAAGGTGGACCATCATGTAATATAAATTCTGGATCCGATAAATGCTTTCTCTGCCATTTATATAATTCCTCAGAATTCACTGCCTAAAGAAACATATGAAATGTAAATTAATGAGTGAATGAGTCAAAAATTACTTAATATACCTCATTCATTACTTTGTCGCGTTCTACTAATTTTTGATTTTCCAGTCTCAGGGAAAATCTGTTTTAGGTAATAAGACGGAAGTAGTGAAAGATTTATGTCTTTAATAATCGATTTGCTACAGAAAATATATTTCTTTAACAACATATTTGGTTAACCCGATATAATTTAAGGAAAATTAAAAATTTAAAAATACAAATTTGGGCTTTTTACATCTAGGTTATTACCACAGAACAAATGGAACTCATCTCTGGTTATTACGTATTACCCTTTTATATGATTCTATGTTATGTGTATTTGCTCAGTGAATTCGGCCGTTTGACTGGAAAAAGCACTATTTTCATAATTCAAAAAATGGTTTATTTTTTCTGTATTTAACTAGCGGCCGTATTTTTCATGAAAGACAGAAATTTTTTTGGATGAGTCATCCCCAAAGAATTCTGGTATCGTTATTAGAGTCCGCGAGCTCTAAAATGAACTATGTCAATCAACCTTAAAGTTCAATATCGATTATCAATATTCAACCACTAGAAATGTAGAAAACAAAGTTCTAAGATTGCTTTCCAGCAATTCTCGAAGTTCGGGCGTGTTAGCTTTTGTAAGCGAAACAAAACAGTTCAACAATAAAAAGCAACTGAACTGGTCTGTTGTATCCAAAACTATCAGGTAGAAAGGGAGATACCATAAACGGCGGTTAAATAACTGAAATTAGTTGCAAAAATAGGTTTTATACGTTTGTTTATCTCCAATTATTTGGTCTACCTTGACAGGTAGATATTCAGTTGAAGAACATTTACATGCTATTAATTTAACAATATCTAAATTCAAACTCTCAATCCTATTTATTATTAACGAAATAAAAGTGTATAGATTTTACGACCTGATTATCTGCATGAAAATAATTATTGAATCATTGAGTTACTCATCATTCCTGTAAATAATAAAAACAGGTAATTTATTCAGTTATAAAACTAAACATATAACAATGATAGATATTTGTCAATTTTAGTGAATGAAATTTTTTTTAAATATTTAAGAACCGCCTCGGTAGCTGCACGGTCAGTGAGCAAGTATGTAGGAATATGCTTAGCCGAGGTACCTGGTACGAATCCGGGTTCAGGTTATGAATATTGTCCTTGAAACAAAGAAGTGAATTTGACAAAGATGTACATTGAGTTGGGCACATGGCTACTGGCTAAGCCCATATGCCATCGAAGGCCAGATAATTTGTAATCCGAAGTGGTGGCAGTTATCATTGCACGATCCAGATGAGTGGTTAGGGGTCCAGTGTAAACTGTAGGTCCACAGAATAAACAAACAAATAATAAGAGTTCCGTTTGTATTATTAGTGATAAATTTGCAAAACAAAATATATTAATTATCGCCGTCATCGGTGTTCTTATCTTCACTGTGTTTATTACAGCTACCTTCTCCTAAATGAAAAATTATAGAATCCATTTTATACATATTCCACAATATGTTCTTTTTCTAAATATTGTTTTCAGTTTTGTCAACTTCTTCATCTATTAGAGAGTTTTTGCAACTTAGACGATTTCGTTAATTTTACCGTTAACTTTAATTATATTCACGATAATAACACTCATTTCGAATAGAGTTTTTGCAACCTTATACATTATTGTAGTTATTCAATTGTCAGTTTTTCACCATAAAATTGTCACTTATCATTTCACTAGGGCCGACTTATTTTTGTTAAGTTAGATTGCACACGGTAAATGAGAGTAATTAACAGCTCTTATTCTGCCGTAATAACGGTAATTCTTTATAGTTATTAGAGTTTTCAGGTACTATTTTTTGAAGAGCGCATGCGCAAAAAATAAGAAAGTCCCCAAATAAGAGGTGCAAAAACTCTCTATTGAGTTGACGCTAGAAAGTTGAGATTTCTGAACTTTATAGTCAGACGCTAGAAGAGAAAACTGACAAGTTTATATTTTCAGTCTTCAGGGGTTGCCAATAAAAACCCTGAGTCAACTAGTTTTCTTCGATACAAAATGGGCATATCAGCTTTCGATACTTGAATAACATAGTTAGAGGTCTTGAAAAAAGAATTTCGCAATATATAAAACATCTTCTAACTTGAAAGTGACATTTTTTGAGGCAACCTAGTTCTTGACATATGCCCACATGTTTTCTATTGGATTTAATTCAGGATAATAGGAGGGTAATCGAAGAACCGAATGCCCATGATCAGCCAGTAGGGAATCGATAACATATGTCTCAACCCATGGTTTATGCTCCTGAATAATTTTATATAATTTTCGTTTGGTGGCTTGTTGTTCAGAAAATATACCTTTTTGATTCAACCATTGCTTCATTTAGGACTTTTTGTTCAAAAACACAATATTTCTTTCTGAAGCTACATTGTGGTACGAAGCAGGGTTACTGGTTAGAATTGATATATGTTTCATCAATATAAATAATTGGCCGATTTTCTCTTTCATATGGTATCCTGATCTTTTTTAGATATTCTAGTCGTTTTGTTCTAATATCCAGTGATTCAACTAAAATTTTTCTGTTATCCTGTCTTTTGTTTCATCTGTAATCGATAAAAAATTGGTTATGCCTCAAAGTTGAAAATGATTTTGATAAAAAATTATACCTTATCCTTTCATTGCGATGCCTGGTTCGAATCCGGGTTCAAGTCATGGATGTTGACCTTGAACAAAAATGTGAATTTGACAAAGACATACATAGAGATTGGACGAATAACCAAAGTTGTTGGACCTTAATCTCTGAAGGCCAGATAGCTTGTAATCCTGAGAGGTGGCAGTTATTATTGCACGGTCTATAGGTCCATAAAAAACAAACAAACAATCTTTTCATTAAAATCAGATTTGTAATACAATTTCTTTTTTTTACGTCCGAATTTTTAAATTTTCTCCTACCTTAGGTTTTCTAAGGAAATTCAAAAATTGACAATATCAACTAATAATTGTGACAACTAGTAAAATTTGAATTCTTTCATCCGAAATTAAGAAAATTGTCATTTATAATATAAGTGTATTTTATTATATTAGCTGAATCCTATATTTTTCAACATCTTTCGCTCAAATTCAATTCTTTAAAGTGACCGAATATCTTTTCAACGGTGGGCAATTCTTTACGAATTTTGTGTAATCGTAAATATGATTTCTAATGAAGTCACCTCTTCCGACTTCCTTTTCAGTTTTAGTCTTTTTTGGGGGATTGAAAAGTCCGATGCTTTACCACTGAATATATCAAGTCCTTCCTTTTTTATTCTTTTTAACGTACTTGCAGATATATTCACAGCCTTACACACACGATTTATAACTTGGTTTAATGGAAAGCTTAAACCATTACACATTTCATTTTCCATTGATTATCAAATCAAAAATGGTTTTATTACATTCACTATCAAACGTCATTTTCACAACTAAATAATTTGACGAGATTTAAGTTCACAATGAGAATGAGACGCAACGCTACTGACAACTTTTAGCTGGTAGTAAGCAGCGCCTACTAGGGCTGTACCGAATTTCGGATTAGCAACTGGGATGACCTTGAGGGATCATCTTAGAGCTCTCGGACTCTAGTGTACCAGTTAGAACAAGGCTTCAGTGAGCTGAGCTAATTGAAATAATCAATAATGGTAACAAGAAGTATAGTGTTCTTGCTATCAAGTTTTACACTCTCAATTTACTTTGTGAAAACCAAATATCATTAGTTGGAATGAGATAGAAGGAACAGCTTCGTTTTTGCTCTATTGCTTTTCACGAGTATTAATTGATGTTACTGGAATCCCTCACCCTCTTCTCATGATCTCTTTCTCATTTCAGTAGTGCAAAAGTTTTTCTCTTTCTACATTTTCGAGTTATTCAAAATTTCTCGAATTCTCAAGAGAGTGAGGTGGTGGTGGGGGATTGTATTTTCCAACTATTTCACCCAACATACTAAAACATCGAAACTCGCCTATCCTGTATATAAATTGAACAAAACAGAACAATATTTTCATCACCTGGCAAACAACTTTGGTATTCAATATCACATTAAATATTTGTTACAGTTACATATTCGAACAGATTTGTAAATATATTTCATAATTATTTGACAATAAATAAAAATTAAAGGATACAAGAGATAATTTCAATCTTAATGGTTAATATGACGAATAAGTTTTCTTGAATGCTTCTTTGGAATGTTGAAAACAGCATTCTTTACTTCCTCCAAGAAGGTATTGGAATTATGAATAGAAGTGCCTCCGAGTAATATCTTAAAGCTTGGGTGATTTTTGTTGAAGTAATGAACAGCTAATGATTCTTCATAAGTGACGCCTCCTACCATAAAAACTATGATTTCTTGAGGTCGATTATTGAATGTATTCACACCAACGCATGGATATAAATTCTCTTTTAATTTACCTTTAACTATTTCTTCAAGAATTTCTTGTAATAGTGGCTTGTGTTGCGTATAAACATTATCCACACCACTTAGCCCTTTAAAGAATCTTTTCGTAATCTTAACGGCATCTTGTACATTATACAAATCATTTTGACTTGAAATCGAACTAGAATATTCTGATACATATATAATGTTCACCAGAAGATGATCAGGAATGTTTCGCTTTTTCAACATTTCTATTAGATGAGTTGTTTCATTGTTTGCGTGATTTTGATATCTAAGTGTATACAAAATCACCAATTTCACCAAATCGAGGGGTCGAACCTTTTCATTTTCTATTAATTTTTTGATGTTTTGCAAGTGCCCTGAATGATCGTTTTGAGATGTGATTTCTTGTTCTATTTCGGAAACATCCAAGAGATGGTATTTATTGACCATTGAACTCAATTCTCCGACCACAGTAACGTGTTTCGAAACATTCCCTGACAGTTTCTTGAATTGCGGGTATGCATCTACAAAATTTTTCATGTCTGCGATACTCTCTATTTTTTGGTGACTTTTTGCTTTCAGCTGGAATATAAGGTATTAGATCGGCATTTGCCATCCGAAATGTGCTAAAAGAAATATTAATTATATATATGTTTTTACCTGAAAATCGTCCATTAACTGCTTTATGTTTTGGCCAATTTCCCCGTAATTCAAAAATATATTTTTAGCATAAAAAGCATCTTGTTCGGCTGACAGCACAACTTCAGAAAGCTCTTTTGGAATTCCTGGAATTTTCGATAAATTCACTCTATTATTATTTATTGTTAACAATTCATGGACCATAGCTTGATATGTCCACTGATTCAATAACGGGGTGATTGGATCATCTCTTCTGTCTAAAATTAGTAATAATGCCTGACTACTTTGTCCAAATGCAAATAAAGTCGACTCCTTATTAATAATATCATTTATTTTAGAACCCAGTTTGTTACATAGGCTCGAATTAGCTTGATACCTAATAAGTGGACATTTTTTCAAAGAAAGAAGTACTGAAAGGACTCCAGAAACACTCCTCTGTAAAGCATCAGAATCCCAAGATAAATCTTTTATGGGATTAATCAAACCAATTGAAAATAAATAAGGGTTAACAGCTAGATAGTCCATGTATAGCTCTTGAACTTCTTTAACAACTTCTTGTTCATCATGTTCAGCTAAAAGTTTGATGTCAGCCTTTGCTATGATATTACTGAAATATATATAATATGCCCCGTATTTTGGTCTTGTAAGTTCATAACATAAAGACTTGATATTTTCTGTAGTAGGTCTCACAAAAACCAAGCATTTCAAGTATCTCAAAGGTGTACCAGAATTTGGGGTTTGTGAATCTGATATACGTTCTAACAAATAAACTTCCTTTTGTTGAATTTCTGATTGGCTATATACCATACTGATTATACTTGTTGTTTCTTTATCCATCATTAAGACTTTCATTCCAGGTTCACTTTCCTCTGTTATTTTTGTGACATAAGCTTTTACTGCAGCTATCACATTCATTTTGATATAAAAATATATAAACTTTCTGTAAGGGCGATACACTATTTTCTATTTTCTGGAAATTTCCCATTAATCATTTTTTAATAAACTCAACCCTCCGCCACTGTATGAAGTAGCTAATGTTAGAAAAAATTAAAACAAGAAAAGATAACACCTCTTCGAATAATAATAATTATTATTATTTTTTAGACAGGCCAAAGACCATCAGATCTTGGGATCTGACAACGATAATTTATATAAACTCGATAAAGAACCCAGTTCAACGTAGTGTTAGCTCACAGAAAAGTGTATTTAGCGTGAAAAACGGTCTGTCTGCTGGCGCCGCACTTGATAATGGACTATATGTGCAGTACAATATTTATTAGTGCAGTGTTCTGCATTGAATGTGTTGGGTATGAAGGTTCCCGTCCCTCGACACGAGAGGGGTCTGGCAAAATTCCCGAGTTAGTGAGACGACAGAATTCCCCGGAGGAAATAGAGCACGTTGAAGGAATAACAAAAACATAATGAATGAATTATTCTTATATGGCATATAGATGACGTGTGAAATCGGAACAACAAATGATTTTTCGCTGACATAAGCGTGGACATGAGCAGAAAGAAAGGGTTTTAATCATTTTCTATATTTCATAGTCTAGGGTTGATTATTAAGTCAATGAGAAATGAAAAAATTAAAATAGGCACAATTATGTATCTATAGCATTTCTATATATGTTTTCACAAACCCTATATACTTAAACACAAAATATTATAATTATCCATTCTACTTTGGCTTCTCTTTTCAGGGAGTTGTAGACAATTTACGAATGTTTCATTTTCAAATTGAAGGAGAAAACATCTTTAACAAATGAATTTGGGAGGCTTTCACTTGGTAAAATTCCATTATCAATAATAAAAAACAAGTACTGTGTTTTAAGGAATTTTACTTAATAATTGCGATTCGTAACGCGTTTCACTACACCGTAGCTTCTTCAGACGAATGAATGTACAGAAAATAAGAATGAGAATATAAATATAAATGTTCTTGAGTAATTAAAAGCTTATCGGGTTGCTTGTTCTTAAGTGGTTATTTATGACAGGTATATCCAATAAAATTAAGGAATAAATTGCTCCCCGAAGAGATTCGATAGAGGTGAAGGGCTTAAATCGACTACCTGAGTGTTTGTATTTATTGATTTCTAAAGTTTCCCAAAGATCTACCTTCCAATATTTATTATCTGTATGCAAAATTTCAAACTGTGGGTCGAAAGAGTGATTATTTTCTAAGAGATGATTCGCATAGTTTGAATCTGATTTTTTATTTGAAAAACTGCGTTTATGTTCCGATATTCTAATATTAAAATTTCTATGTGTTCTCCCAATGTAGAAATTATCACAGTCATTGCAATTCAATCTACAAACACCTGATTTATTGTTTTTACCTGGTTTGGTTTTATTATTTTTATATATTTGCCTAAATTATTATTAGTTTGAAGCTATGTTGAAATTATTGCTACTCAAGAATAATTTCAGTTTCTCACTTGTAATGCCAACGTAGGTTAAGGGTTGAATTTTTGTTTAAATTTATCGACAGGGTAAACTTCATTCAATGCGATTCTACTTTGTTTTTATTTAAAATATCATTTATTAGTTTGGAATTGTAACCATTATTTTCGGCTATTTGTTTGATCAAATTTAATTCTTTGTTGAAATTTTCTGGTGATAACGGGATGTTAATCAATCTATGAATAAAACTATTGAATGCTGACATTTTATGTTGATACGGATGACACGACGAGTTATGTATTTTAATATCTGTATGTGACGGCTTATGGTAAATATGTTTTCGCAATTTTAATTTTTTTTTAATTTTAGTACAAAATCATCTCAAGTGTGTTTTGGGGGCGCTCTGTAATTTTTGAGTTTCGGAAATAATTCTACTGTGTTCAATCAATCTACGAAATCCTTCCATTAAACACATCGGTAATCAAATTTCATTTTCATTTCACAGGATCTTAAAATAGGTTTTTTCGTGAGTGCAGTTCCAAAAATCTAACCTAACCGTTCCACGTTCGCTGGTCAATCGATTTGATTGGGAGTTGACATAATTGAATATTTTGAACGTTTTGTGTAGTGTGCATTTGTAGTGTAGTTTTTAAGCTACTTTAGAATATGTAGGCACTTTAATTCTGGTTTTGCCACTTATGGAAATCAAAAGTTATCTGTCCGTGAATAAATGAATTATAGTACATAGATTAGTAATTTCCCCAAACAATAGAACACAGTATAAAAATCACTGATTCCCCGAATGTAAATATGAATCTTCTACTATTTCGTTCGTAGTAACGATAGCAATACCGAACGAACTTCACATGGGAATTACAGTCAGAATTGGTTCAGTTTAATTCAGGATTGGTTTGGAAAGCAGAATTGCAGCCGCGGACAAAGCTAATATATATCCACCCGTTAAAACTAGCGCTCCTGAAAAGCACCCTATGAATATACATATTTTTTCAGATTTTGTTCGGATAATAGAAGCAAGAGAATTTCCAAATGAAAAACTATAATATTTAAAAGTTTCTGTGAAAAACGTGACATTTCATTTCAAATTTTTAACAGATTCTTTCAAAGTTTACTTATAAAGTTGATTCAGAAATCTCTAAAGCAAACAGAAAACTATGATAATAAAAAAGGTTTTGTGACATTCTTTTTCAACTTGAGCCAAGTTACGTGGCACTGAATATATTAATTTTAAATAGAGGAATATTTTTGATATCTTGAAATTAATCTCGTTTTTCTGATAAGATAACTTGACATTTCCCAAACTATTGAATAATCTTCCCAAAAATTGTTTTTCACATATAAACATCACATAATGAGTCATTTATTTTTGTCATATGATTAATAATTAATTCTAAACAATTACAATGAGATAGCTATAATTTCATCTGATATAATATCTTATCTACTATAACATCTATTTACATATACTTAGTGGAGATGTATACGTAATAAACAAAAGTCCAATATTATTACAATGGGTAATGGTATTGATATTTAAAAACTAACTTACTTAATGTTTTATTGGTGAAAATGAAAAATACAATAGTTCAATTTGTATACAATATTCATTTGTTCGTTTTCCTCAACTTAATTTAATTATCACAGCTAAGTTTCTAATAAAGAATGAAATTCAATTCTGCACCAGTTCGAAGAATTCTTTTCGAAGTTTGGAATCTTCCTTGAGAGATCCAAGTGTAGTAGAAGTAATAGTTTTGCTGTTGATTTTTTGGACACCTCTCATCACCATACACATGTGACTAAAAGAAATAGAACATTGTATGATTTATACCATGTGAAATATATCTAATCACACTTACACCCCTCAATGAATACCGCAACTCCTGCAGGGTTTACAGCATCCCAAACAGCTTGTGCAATTTGTTTGGTGAGTCGTTCTTGAACTTGTAGACGGCGCGAGAAAATTTCTACTATTCTAGCTAACTTGCTGAGACCCAAAATCTTGCCTTGTGGCATGTAAGCTATGGAAACCTTACCATAGAAAGGAACCATATGGTGCTCACACATTGAAAACATTTCAATATCTTTCACCAATACCATTTCGTCATGATCTTCATTGAAGACAGCATCATTCAGTACCTCTGGAGGATAAGAGCATATAAGTTTTAATTGATTTTTATATTAATGATATTCAAATTCACTGTGTTTCAATAAAGATACTAACATACCAAGAATTGGTTCTTGATTATTCAAAAACAAGATATTGATTGTTTTAAGTGAACAGAATTCAAATGAGAAGAATTCAAACTTCCTATAAATATGTAGTATGCATTGAACTGATTAATGGAAGTACCTACTTCAAAATGTGTACTATCATTAATTCATTTTGGTTTGATTCCAGAGAAAAATGAAAAATATCATGAAATAATCAGGACTTTGAACTACAACTGATTAAGACATATTAATTGATTGATTGTGGTTTCAGTTGGAAAAATTGGACTTGAAGGTGCTTCAGTCTCATGCAGCATCGCCTTTTATAGCATAAGTGCTGCATTGAACTTTGTGTAATATTAATTTATGAATATTACATTGCTGACTATTTTTGATTTGAGTTTTTGCAGTTTGCTTATAAATTTTGAGCTATGTAGCTCTTATGGTGGTAATCTGAATATGTTATTCTGTTGAGTCTGATCCAGCAACATGTTTTGGTCTTTGAAAAAATATATCTCGATTGACAATACTTTTCACCGTCTTTTTTGGACTGTCACTTCTACATTCACACGAAAATTTAATAGATTTAGATGTAATGATGATCATGATTCCCTGGAATCAATTCTATCGTTAAGATAAATGCAAGAAGACCTAATAGGACAAAGATAGATAGAATCCAAATGTTTGCATCATGTGGAAGCAATTGATATCAAATTGAATAAAATCTCCATGGAATTATGTTTCAAGCTAAGTTTTATGTGTTTCTATCTTTTACTCAATCAGCTGGGAGAACTGCTACAAATTTTAGTGGCAAAATTTGTTCACATAATAATGTACTAAGAGAAATATCGACTTACCTTCAACACTTTGTGAGTAGCCTTTCGTGAAAAACAACATGGCCTTACTTGCTCTTTCGGGAGTTTTGAGTAGACCTTCTCTTTCTGGATTTTCTCCTAATGATTTCAAAAGAGTGCGATAACATTCTGACATCCCAGGAAGTCCGTCTTCCCTTCTCACAACATCTTTTACTTCTTGCACTTTTTTTACTTTCATTTTGGCCACATCTACAAAGATATGGAAATACTCAATAACTTAAATTAACACATTTTCTTAAAATTATGATAGAAAAATCTACACACCAACTTCTGGAACAGTAACTGGTTTACTAACTGGAGGCATGTTTATTTTTTAAATTTTCTCTAAGTCACTGTATACTTTTAAATATCAAAATGAATGCTTTAAATAGCGTTTCCTATTTATTGAAATCACATTTAGATTACCAGCTAATCAGTAAATGAATATCAAAGCGTATAGATATCTCCAAAAGCAAAGATTGATATCATCTTTCGAGGAACACTTGAATTTTCAATTAGAAATTTAGCAATTTCACTTATTCATTCTTCAATAGAAACTATGCCATAATTAATAATCTTTATCGTTCAGGGTAGCACGTATACAACCTTTTCAAAAAAACATTAGAGCTTCTCATTTTCCAGGAAATATGAAATACATAAATCGAGTGGAATAATTCGTGAACTCATTGAACCTGTGTGAATATTTTGGAACGTTAATAAAACAAAACTTTTAGCCTTAATACAAATTTAATTTTTTCAAATCGCTTCGCGCATTTCGCTGTAGTCCACTATCATGATACCATCATTTGAAACTGATCTTGGCATCTATAATCTCAATGGTTCCGCCTGAAAGTGAAACTGAAAATTCCATGAAATCTGAGATGTACATGTTATCACATTTATCCTAGTAGGTCGTTGAAGAAAATGTATCCTCAAAACTTGTGGATGGATATTTTTGAACAGTTTCAGAAATTGATCGAATTGTTTAGCTGCATCGTTATTAGATACCATTGAAACCTCCCCTCCTTTGTACAGGTCTTATAAATATTATCGTTCTTTCTATGTAGTTTATGAATATGTGAAAAATATGAATGTTCGGAATTGCAGTAGCAGAATTAATTCTATGATTTTTGGTAGTAACAAGTTATATTTGAATGTCAATAATAATTATACTAAGTAGTAATGGCAAGAAGTTGAAGATAATATTAATTTTTTAAAAACCCTTATCAATCTAATAGTGTGTGTTAATATAACAAGAATAGATAGAGACAGAGAATAGACAATATTACCTGTTCTAGATAAGTATATTCATTGTTTGTTTGTATTTGTATTTAAGTTTTCTTATGAATAATTTATATATTCTGATGCTGTGAAATAAAGTGCTTTTGATTTTACTGCTTTTACTACATCTCTAACTATTTTCATTTTCCAAGAAACAAGGTTCGCTAATTGTTTTATCACAATATTTATATATGTTACCTTAGTTGTTGGAAAACTATATATTGCTTTTCTAATTGAAGAAAACTAACAAATTTCTTCTTATTTCTGCTTAGAGTAAGAGACAATCCTCATTTCTGGACCTAAATCAAATTGGTACTTGAAACTGATGATTGAAATATATTCTCTTGTTTCTTGAATCGAACCGGAATGAGGAAATTTATAATAGAACACAATTTCAAGCATTTCTTGGCTATGACATAGGTAATTTTATGTAATTTTCTATTTGCAAAATTATTGCACATTATTGGTTATCTATTCGATATAGTGAAAATGTGCCATGTCACTACTTATTTTTGAAATAAATAAAGACTATTTGTGTAACATCTCTCACTATTTGTAAGTGTAATTAATGTCTTTATTTCAACAACGTATACTTTATTTCATGAAGAAATCAAGGGAAAATCATATCTCTTATTTCTCTATATTAAGGCTTAAACAACACAACGCAATGGTTTTGATTTTAGTAAACTATCTAGGATTATTTTGGCATGCTGTCTGCAGATTAAAAAAAAATTTCTAGACAGATTGCTGAAGCTGTTTGGGGTGCTGTAAATCCTGCAGAACTTACAGTGGTAATTAAGGAATGTAAGTGTAATTTAATATATTTCAAGTGGAATAAATTGTAGGATTTAATTTTTTAATCCTATGGCTTAGTTACAAAGATCTTAAGAAGCTGACAGCAAAAACTATTGCATCTACTCAATCGGAAACTTCGAAAGAAGATTGCGAACTTTGAAAAGAATATATTGATCTGTTTTGGAATAGGTTGTTAATGTCAAAGAATGAAATGTATTTGAATTGACTAGTATTTTTGCTACTAAATAGAAACAGTGGGAACTTAATGAAAATAGCTTATTTAGTAAAACATTGGACTATTGTTTATTGTGTATCTACTACGCGTGAATAGATGTTACAGTCGATTGCATAATATTCTATTTCCAGATAACTACTATTTTATCATCATTTGTAGATTCAGTGATCGTATGATAACGAATATTTTATGATGATACCATTTGAATTATTTCATGGAATTATGGAACTAGTCACATATGAAGTAGATATAATTTTTGGTAGGAATATTCCAGTAGTCAAAAATTATCAAATAATTATCCGAGAGGATCAAGATTGATACTGATGAGAGCATGAAAACATAGGTATCTCTCAGCATGAAATGACATATTTTTAGTTATGCTTCTGCAATAGACTTCTTAGACTCAGATAGAGTCAGTCAGTATGCTTGTACTGGGTAGAGTCATTTTAGTATTTGACTGCAAAATTATACAACAATCTACGCATGCATGCAACAGCTCCAGTATAAACATTATGGAAGTATAAGTTTGAAATAGGACTACTTTTTCCGAGTAGGATATTATTCCAACAAAAATTGTTCTTGTCACTTCAAACCCCAAAGAACAGTTGAGAACACCAAATTGAAATCTTGAAATCTAACATTGTGATCAACCAGATAGGTGCTTAGTAATTTTTGTTAATTCTAAGATCTGGCTACCCTGGTAATATATGTAGGTATCGGGGGCATTCTGCAGAACTCTGGAATTTATAGGAGTAAGATAAGGAATATTGTGCGAATTGAAAATCTCAATTTGTGCACGAATCAAGACTGGAATTATCTTATACCATTGTTTTTTGGAGTTAAATCGCGATTTTTATAATTTCTTTCAAAGCCATATATTTCCGCGTCCAATAATATATATAATTAATGTTTCTTGCTAATCAATATACTCTATTAATATTAAATATGTGTCAATTTTGACTAGTCATCAATCATTCTCAAATGCATTATCTCATTTTTTTATTTCATACTCACATGGTCAAACGTATTGAGTAATGGAATTTAATCAGAGATTATTGTAAGGTCAAATTGTTTTTGAAATAAAATTCAATCAACTTGAAACTGTCTAATAAAAATTTTGCGAGGACGTTATGTTTTTGAAGATTTATTGACTTTTTCATCTTTTCTTAACTACTCAGTAAAACTAAGAGATAAGATAAGCTATTAGCATCGGTCTAACGATAACAGATACGTCTACAAGTATTTTTATTTTTATCTGAAAACAAAAGAATTGCATATTTTCGTAGCTATGTCAAATTGCCCAAGTGGTGTCTAGATGAAATAGCATTGCAGCTTGCATTAATTCCCCATAAACTGGATTTTTGTAGGTCTTGAATATATCATTACAAATACAATGTCCAAAGTTGTTATCCATTCGTCTTTCGTATCCGAGATTGAAGGTCATATATAATTTTTGTTATTGCGTATCTCTGAAATTGTGCTACTTAAAAATGTTAGTGACAGAAAAGGTATCAATACTTTTTTTCCTTACAAAGCACTGTTCTCGAGTTATTGCGACTTCAGACTGTAGGTATACACACATTTCAATACTACCTGAGGTAGTGTAGTTAAAGGAAATTTAATTGGACAATAATTCATTAATAGAATGGAAATTATAGCATCAAATTACATTGATCATAAGGTATCAAAGTCTAGACGTTCAGTTATTGTTTTTTCTTAATCTTTTTGCTCAATTTGTATTGAGATGGATCTTTCCGAGACCAAGGTTTTCAGTTTCTCAGAGCATTTACCATGGAAGTATCTGTAAAAAAGAAAATATCAACAATCTGCCGCTTTTGAGCGTAAAGAAAGATGTAAAGAATGTTTGGGAATGGGAAAAGTATTCCAGACCAGGTCGCACATGCGCTCTGTATGAAAGCAACAGCTCCGATGGTGTGAAGTACTGCTTAGTCCTCAAAAGAAAGCTGAGTTTCACAGAAGCAGATTTGGCAATAGCTGACACAAGGTCATGCCAGCAAACTCCTGTGATGCTGTGTAGATGCATGTTCGTTTCTGAGGAAATTCGTCCTTGCATGAGGTTTCAATGAGGTTCTTCAGCAATCACTTTTCTGGAGAACGTTGTTGATTGTGTCTTGTTCGCGTTGAAATTAACCAAGTTCAACCGGTCCCACTCCGATATCTTCTCCAAGTCTAGATTCAGTGATATTCTCTATTGGTATCTTTGTCGGTGTAAGATTTTAGATTGTTGATGTCCACAAATGCGTAACGGAGGTCTTCAGTTGATCGTTGTCTACGGAAACTGTAACTCGAGATACTTTATGAATTCATCGTTTATCAGCCTTTCCATGAGTTTCCACTTAATGGGCAACAATGCGATTTGACGATAATTTTGGAGTTGGTTGTACTCTTGGAACTTTCTAACGTTCCGGAAACGTCTGGCTCTCATACGAAATGCACTTTCTTCCAAACAGTTGGTGGTATTTCATCAATACCTACTGCTTTTTTACAGTTTGGTTGTTGAATTCAAGAACGCGCTTTACTGTACGCATTTGAACTTTAAAATATATTCGACTGTACATGTGGAATGCTTAGTGGCACCAAATTTGATGTATCTAAAACAGAATTGCTCGAAAACATATCTGCAAAGAGATCCGTTTTTGCTTTAGGCGATTATGTGAACCAGCATACCTAATCAAAGGTCGAAAGATGACTTGCACAGTTGTTGCTGACTGCTTTCCCATAGACTAGAATTGACGATTTCCACTGGTCTGATGTAGGTTTTAGCTTTATCAATTGTTGAGTTACAAATGTTCCTGAAAAGCACATATTCACTATTAGTTTGACCTGTTGGATTCGTCTTACAGTTCTTAAAGGCTCTCTTTTTAACTGTGACAACTTTTTGACAATTTGTAGTGAACCAAGGCTTTGGAGTGCGGAGTATAGAGCCCCATGCCTGCAAAAATATCAGTGATGGACTCAGAATTAATTTAACTTACAACTGGATTAAAAGAATAGAACCAACGCCGCCCAGATCACCTAATTTATCGCCATTAGAGATAGGGGGTATGGAAAATCAAGGGTTTTTAATAATAAACCTTATATATTATGTTATATGTATCTTCGGAAGTATGAGATGAAGTTAGATAATGTTAAAACTGAATAGTCCATGAGAGTTCATAAAAAAGATTGCATGAAGTTTCACTGAATTTTTTTCCATTTAATATCAGTACTCTGTATTTATGAATGGATCGATGCAATGTTTTATTTTAATTTCTTTGAATTTGCGAGGTCAAATTACGAAACATTAGGATGATTTGAAATGTATGACTCTGATTGCGAAGTATCTACCTGAGATAAGTCAATATCTCCGGACTTTGAAGTAAGAAACACTTCAGATTTAATGAGGTCACTTCGCAAGTGTAGAAAAGCTCTTATAAAAATCACACTCAGTTGTGAGTGGAAACTCAGTGTGTGACAATTAGTTGTTTATATTTTGAAATGTCCAAAACAATGATTAAAAACAACAGCAAAGGTAAGGCTGGCACTATCGTTATGAAATATGGTTTTCTGGATATATGATGTAATTGAAATAACTAAAAGTTTGTAGAATAAAGAAAAAACTATTTTTGTATCTCGTGTTGTTACAGCGCATCAAAATGGAGCAGACGCTTTGAGAGAAAATGCAATCACGACAATGGCAGAATGTTACAGAACCCTGTTGGAATCATTAGGAGAAGATGTTAGTAGAGAAGGTCTTCTAAAAACTCCAGAGAGAGCTAGCAAGGCAATGCTGTTCTTCACGAAAGGCTACGGAGAAAGTGTTGAAGGTACATCATTCAAGTTTCTCAGGACAGAAAAAAAGTGAAATGAGCACTAGGTGAAACTAAATATAAAATTAATATATATTCGTAACACAAATGAGTTGCAAAGTTCGGAAAAACTATTTAGACCAAATCCAAGAACAATACTATTGTTCATCAGTACCAAACAGAAACATGTCAACATTAAATAAGTAATACTATTTGAATTGTTTGCAGAGGTTCTAAACGATGCTGTCTTCGATGAAGATCACAACGAAATTGTTCTAGTGAAAGATATAGAGATGTTTTCAATGTGTGAACATCATATGGTACCTTTTTATGGCAAAGTTTCCATAGCTTACTTGCCACAAGGAAAAATTTTAGGTCTCAGTAAATTAGCAAGGATTGTGGAGATATTCTCAAGAAGATTGCAAGTGCAGGAGAGACTCACCAAGCAGATAGCTGAAGCTGTATTTGATGCTGTTAATCCTGCAGGAGTAGCTGTGGCTATTGAAGGAGTGTAAGTTAAATAGAAGTGTTAAATATGTAAGTTTCTCTGTTATTGTTAATTGCTTAAAAAATTAGTATCTCTTAGCTCCTGACTCAATATACGACCCTTCAAACAGGCGACAAGGACAAAAAACTCTTGATAAGTATACCACAAAATGTAAATCAACAAACTTGACAAAATTCGATAGAATAAAGCTCTATTTTAATTCCGGCAAACAAATGAAAGCAGGAATGATTGAAACAATGATGAAAAGAAAGTGTAACGTTTCACTTTACTGCAGTCCTAGACCTAAATAACATCGACCTTGAGCAAGGTTCTTTGTCACTATAAGCGTGATCAGATACTTATTATTATTATTTCACCCATGTTTGCCGCAAATGGTACAACATATTATTTTGAAATTTCTGTAACATACCACTGAGCACTCAGGGTTCCGTTATTTGCGATAACCACATTAGATACTTATGGAATCTTCAGGAGTTACTTAGTAAATATTAGCACACATAGCTTGGTTTGTTTTGCAACCATTTATGTACCAGATCATTTTTCCATTCGAACCTACAGTGCTTCCGTAGTTCTTCCTTACCTGAAAAATATGAGACGGTTAAAGTCCAACTTAATATATAGTCAGTGCTCTACTATAATAGAGCTGTTGCTACAGTAACCTTCTGAATATGTTTTCAATGTCTTGCCTGCTTCAAGCTTGCCCTGCCATAAATATATTTACAGCTGGCAAGTTAAATAGTTTGTTGCTGTAATAGAATTTTCACAGTGGCTCGGTTCACCTTGCAGCACCATACCACTGCAATTTATCAGTTCGTAGGCGTTACAAAGCTGCAATACAATTGGTTAGCTCAGGTGTTGGTCTTCGTGGTTCCTCTAGTTTTCTCTTGAATGCATAGAAGCAGTTCTTAACTTGGAAGGTTTTCATCTTTTGATGACCGAACCGTATAGGATTCTAGTCTAAAATGACACCTAAATATTCGTCTCGATGTTGGATTCACTCCAAATCTTGACATAACCTTGAATAAAATTGATATCTGATTACATGATAATATTTGAATGAAATAAACTAGTTCTATCTCATTCATCTCTTCGAAAAAAATTGTAATTAATACTACTTACGAAGCACATAGATCTGAATATTAAACACTAATTTTGAAGGTTGCCAATTTTATTTTCAGGCATATGTGTATGGTTACGAGAGGGGTACAAAAAATTAATAGTAAAACAATAACTTCCACTATGTTGGGAGTTTTCAAGGATGACCCAGAAAAAAGGGAAGAATTTATGAATCTTCTTCAGGCAAAGTAATTTCAAAGTAGGACATTGTTGAGAATATTCTTGAGATATATAATTGGTTTTGGAATTAATTATATGTTAAGAATGAATGATTAATTTATATATTTTTTATATATTACAATAAATTTTTTGAATTAGACTTCTTTTCTTCCAGTTCATCATGAACGAAATCATTCCATTCAATTATTTACCTTTATTAAAGCTTATGTTTTCGCAACCTTACCTTACAATTTGGGGAGTATGGTTGCAGATTTTAAATAGAACAAATTCAGTAAAAACTCTGGAAATATTTCTTATGAAATTTTACATGACACGTCGATTCATTATATTTATTCAGTAATGTTATGCATTTTTGAAATTGTGCGTTAATTTCTTGGTGAAGTGCATATCAAATATATATGCTCGATTGAATTCAAATCTGGAGAGCAGGATGGTCAGGGAAAAACATTGATATTGTATTTTTCCATTACATTTTGGGCTACTAATACACGGAGAGGAATAGTGAAATCTTATCTAACCTAACCTAGAAGAATGAATGAAATTGTATCTATTGTTGAGTTATTTTGAGATAAGTTCTTCCACCAAGGTGTTTGCCACCCCCTAATTTCACTTATCCGCCCCCCCTTCTAAAAATGTCTCGAACATAAACTCCTAACAAAAAATGTCGCCTGAGGTCTATTTCGTTTGAGGAAGAAATAATTCAAAAAGAATTTAAATATGAAAAGTATATTTTCAACTTTCTAATATAATAAAAAATAATTGCCACTTTAAAGCTATCGAAAATACAATATCCTAAGCTAAACGTTGCATACAGAATATATAAAAGCATAAAGTGAATATTTAACATAATATATCTTCAATAATACTGCTTTCTCCAACCAGATTTTATCCCAATAGACCAAGAAGTACTCTTTTGTAGTCACCAGGTGTATCATCCTGGAAATGAATAAAAATAATAAGTGTAGTTTAACATTCAGCATTGCTGGAATATTCATAAACTAAGGAGCATCTTGGCTGATAGGTATAAATATGTAATGTAAGAAATTGAGATTTGTTCAAGTAAATATTCTGAACAATATGTAACTTTTTGATGAGTAAACGACGGACAGAAATTCATAACTAGTTTCATCTCTGGTACCATTTTGTGTCCTTGAAGGAAAAATGAATATTGTTTCACATCTGACTTGAAGAAAAATTAATGACTGTTTTAGATCATATATTCAATCATTCTAGAATATGTTGTGAGTATTATAAAAGTAGGAGAATACATTGTAGTGTCTTTCACCTTCTCTTCAACCTTGTTATTCAATATTCTTATCCTTAATCCATAAATATGTGGCTTTGACCTTAATGAAGGTCATATTTGGTAGAGATTTTGTTATTTCTACACAAATACATTAAATATGCAAATATGCAAGTAAATATAAAAATTCTTCTGATTTGTGTCCAGGAGATTTTTAATTGAGAATTTATTATAAATATTGAAAGAGTATAATGCTCGTTTCATGTTTCAAGGAGAAGTAGCTGTTTCTAAGAATGTATCCGGTGCTTTAACTAACATTATAACAAAAATCAACTGAATATGACAGTCCGATCGTTAATAATGAACGAAGGTCCACTTCGTCCGACTTCTTTTGCGTTTAGAATTTTTTCCCCTTCCTAAACTTTTTAGAATGTTGAAGAAAAAACCAAATTTGTCATTCATATTGTCAGTTTTAATCAAAAGTGCAAACGAATTAATAATCACACTTCATGTCCCATTTTGGGTAGCCATATCTCGAAAAGAAATGTTATAAGAAAGAAAAATTATTTGAGTAGTCTTCTTCATGAAGTAGATATTTCAAAAATTGGTTCGTGTTTTCATGGTATAACTGAAAAGATGTCAAGATATCTTTTGGATCTGTAAACAAAGTTTTCATTACCAGAAATTTTTTCTCATCTAAATTTCATAAGTTTGTTTAGTTGGATGACCTTCTTCAAGGTGAAGACTTAAAGTCAAGTTCATGATTTATGTAAATAATCAAGACTGAATGACATGGCTGAATTCGATTTCATGGTCATACTCGGTCTTACTACTGTTGTTGAGAAAATACATCGCGCCAAGAAATTAACATTCAATATCAATATTTCAAATTTCTTTTTTGATATGTCCGGACATATGCCCGCAAAATTTGATGTCTATAGACCAAAGGCTTGAGGTGTCCCATTGATATATGTATATTAATGGGTTGTTTATGAAAGGACTGGTGGTTATGGAAGAAGACCTGGGCAAGGACAACTTCGAATAACAACAGTGATCCATAACCATTATTCAAGAATTTCTTCGTTGAAACAACGTTCGCTACTGCTAGACAGAACAGTGAAATGCAAATTAGCACTCAGACGATTTGGTTTTTGGCAGCTCCAAACGCAGGACATCAAAGAGCTCGATTGAATTTAGCCAGGGAACATATCAATTGGCTAGAAGCTGACTGTGAGAAAGTTGTGTTCACAGAAGAGTCGAGATTTTGTCTTTTTCATTGCGACCGATGTTCTTCAGCGTACAGACGTTGAAATGAGAAATATGCCCAGTGCAGAGCCTGGGGTATTCTCAATAGAAGAATAAGAGGCCGGCATAGCCAGTCTGCTAGTTCGGAGGTTCGGAACACACTGATCGGAATTTGGAAATATCCCGAATTAACAGGTTTTTGGGAACTGTAACCTTTTCTGAAAATTGATATCTCTTTAAGATTTCATTATTTGAACAGAATATTTGTACTGATTACTATAATTTCAACTCCGCGGGATGAATGTTTCAATTAAGAAAATTCAATGAAAAAATCATGAAAAATAAGGTGGCACGATCACATAATAAAAAACAATGCAATATACAATATGTGAAATATATTTAAACTGTAATTATAACATACAAGTAAATAGATACTAATACTGTAATAAACAATCATAAAATTCGAAAATATTGTACTTTTTCATCATATTTCAGCCCATAATCAAGTTTCTTCATTATCAAAAGAGTTTCAGGCAAGAAAAGTTTCGTTGCGTCATTTCTGAAAGATTCTAGGATAACAAAGCTAGTAAAGCTCGTTTATAATCTCCAGAGGTATCATTCTGAAAAGAATATTTTGATGAAGAATTATGAATTTATATTATTGGGTGAGTTTATAACTATGAGAAGATATACTAAATTAGAGATATTCCACACCTACATCCGTCTTTCTAAGTAACCATAAACAGTTGAATAGGTTAAGATTCGAGTGGTCCGACCACGATTGATGATAATCGATGATTGAATGGGCTTTCGGCGTTTAGTAAATAAACAAGTGGTGCGGCTTCTCCCTTTATGCACACTTTAATTCGAATTCCATATTTTTATATTTAATTAAATGGTGAAGAAAGCGTGTGTTGTTTCCCTCTTTCACACTGAATGTGTGAGTTGAGAAGATAACCTAGATTTGTAACAATTTCAGTACCTATCATTTCATATATATCGCTGAAATGAATTTATTGAAGCACAATTTATAAGTCAAACTTTTTCATGAGAAAGGGTCCCTGAATTTTAATGACCTGAAATTGATATAACCTTTCACTGAAAATGGCCTTGGTGGTTGCAATTGTGAAAGATTCGGAGCATTCAACGAAACCAAACATTTCTAAAATCGTTCTATTTTGTTAGTTTCGGAAGAATCCACAAACATACTTACTTCTACACAACTTCTCAGTGTTTTATCGTATATTTTCTCAAATTCTTGTTTAATGGTTTCCAAATCAATCTCAGATCGACTAACAATTATTCGAATCAAGGTATCATCATCAGTACCACCGCCATCCATAGAATCGTGCAGTTTACGTGCAAAGAAATTAGCAGGGCTCTGTACGCACTCAACTGAAAAAAATATATAAGATTGAAAATACAGGAAAGGTGTATTAGGTTTAAGGAACAAGGTACGGCTCTTAAAAATCCATACAATTGAAAGATCTCTTACCAACAGCTAAAAGTGCTTCCAAATAATCCCCACTGAGCTCATGTTTCAGTGCTTGTTCTATGGAATTTCCAGAAACTTCTTTGTACTCCTCAAAGATTCGACGAAGCTGTCCGAAGCTCTCATGCGCCAAAATTTTGTAAAAAACACTTTCTTCAGTTCCTAGCTGTCCTTCACCTCCAGCATAGAGTTCTTCCGCTTTGGCTCTTGCTTCACCATCGTCAATATCGTTGCAATCGTTTCGACTCTTTGTAAGAATCAGAGTGAGGAAACGACCGAGGTTTCCAGAGGTCTCAGAACAAACTTGTTCGACAAGTGGTCTCTCGTACACTGCAAATAAAAATTGATAATCAGCTCAAACTCAAGATAGTTATAGGTTAACCTATACAACACCATCATCAAGTTCATGATGACAGATGTCACGCCAGTTTGAGGTTATGTATCTCCAAGAATATATCCAGAAACTCCAAGTCGTAAACTTCTAGTGTAAAACAAACTGACTGTGGATATCCTACGATATGTCCGAAATTTCCAGTATCGGGACCAGAATATCCCGAGGATAGTCGACTTCATCAATCAAAGATTGGTGAAACTATTTCAAGTAGTGAAATCAACCAAATCCACTGGTAAATGACCAAGGAGATTACGATGAAGATTCTTCGAAATGTCAGTCAGAGTTTTAGACTGGCCCATATTTCGAAGGGATTGGATACCCTGATTCATCAGGGAGGAATATTTAACCTTCTACAGAAGGTTGAATATTGTTCCCTGAATGAAAGTCTCCAATGTGTTTACACATATTGCGATAAATTTCGTATGTTATCATTGTTGAGATATTACCATAATACTTATTACATAAAATTACTTACAACTTTCGTAAGTTTCCACGATTTGACCGATTTCTTCGTTGGACTTTGAACAAATTATTTCAATTAAGGCTTTTTCGTTTGTACCGGCACCGTTCATTGCATTCTTCAGTTCTTGACACAAAAACTCAGAAGTTGGTGTCAGCAAAGCAACCATAACTTTTTCGAAGTCTCCTCCTAGTTCGCTCTTTATATCATCTACGAGATCCTGCAAATGAAGATAATATACTATTCTAACGTTTACATTAAGAACAAGAATATAAAACGGTTTGTAGTGTTCGTAATATTGAATTGTGCAACAACGACATGGTCGCAGATTTTTACTCAGATGATAAAAGTCTTGCAACAGATGCTAAATAATTAATTTCTTGGGTGTTAAAGTTAAAATTGTTGATTTCTAACCACACCACGCTGAGAACATCAATTGGACACCGCAAAGTAATGATTTATCGCCCTTGGATTTCTCTTCATGCAAAAATGTTAACACACCGTTCTCGATTCAATGATTCATACACTGAATATTCATTGACTGTATGTATGTGTCCTCATTTTCTAGTCGGCGTCCTATAACTGGTGGGAAATCACACCGATAAAGATACCAACAGAGCATGTCACTGAATTCAGGCTTGGGGAAGATATCAGTGGGCCGATTTGAGCTTGGTCAATTCTAGCGTGAACTAGACGCAATTAACAATGTTTTTCAGAAAAGTCACTGCTGAAAAACCTCCTTAAATTCATGCAAGGACAACGAATTTCCTCAGAAACGATCATGTATCAGACATTGCCTAATCTGCTTCTGATAAACTCAGTTTTCTTTTCACGCCATCAAAGCTGATTATTTTATACAATGTACAGGTGCGACCTGGCCTGGAATACTGTTTCCATGTGTGTGTGTCTGTTACCAAACATTCATTACATCTATTGGATATTGTCCAGAAGAAGGCAGTACGCCGCATCGACCATGTGGAAATCACGTTTGAAATCCAGCCTTTCGGTCAAAGGCGGCAGGTTGCTGATCTTTCTTTTTTTTACAAGTAATTGTAAGGTAAATGCTTCCAAGAACCGGAAAGAATTCAGTTCCAAAAAAAACAGGCTCTCAACTAGCAACGCCACGTACCTCTCTCTATCTATCTACTAAGGCATTTGATTGCGTGGCTCACTCGGTTCTGATGCGGAAACTTTCTCGGTATGGGTTTGATACAATAGTTGTAAACTTATTTCCTCATTTCTAGCTGATAGGTTTCAAACGGTTTTTGTGAACGGCTGTTTCTCGGGTAAGGAGAGAGTTGAAGTTGGAGTACCACAGGGTTCTGTGATGGGTCCTTTATTATTTCTCATCTGTATTAATGATTTTCCGGATTACCTGAGCGGCTGCCTTCATATTCTGTTTGCTGATGACACTACTGTATCTGTACCTAGTGATAGTTTGATGGAGCTGAGGGCCTTGAAATGGTTTTCGGGTAATTTATTGAGCATAAACAACAACAAGAATGAGAGAATTGTTTTTGGTGTTACAGCTTTTGAGGCTAGAAGTGTTCTTTTTTTGGGTGTCATTTGGATTCGCGTCCCGTTTGGGAGGTTCATTGTGATTTGCTTGCATTTCTCTTGCGAAGTTTTGCATGCTCTTTGTCTAGGAGGGTGATGAGAACTGCCTATTTTGCCCTTATTGAGACACATTTGAGATACAGTATCCTGGTGTGGGGAAACTGCAGTGAGTATGATCGGGTTTTCCGAATACAACGACGAGCGGTGAGAATTGTTGGTGGAGTGGGCTATAGTGATTGTTGTAAAAATTCTTTCAGGGAACTGAATATACTGACTCTCCCTAGTTTGTTTGTACTTGAGTGTCTACTCTATGCTCATAAAAACCAATAATTAGTAACTTTAAATAGCCAGTTTCATTCCTATAGTACCAGAGGCAAAGATAATGTAAAAATCCCGTTTTATAGGTTGAGGAGATCGCAGAATGGACCAAACTTTCTGTGTTACAAATTATATAATGTTTTATCTGTTTGTATGCGTAGACTTTCTGTGGCATCATTTAAGCATCAAGAAATTTTTAATTATAGAATGTTTGTATAAGTCTAATGATTATTTTAAAATCAACTTTTTAGACTTGACAACTTGAACTCTATTCGCTGTGTTTGCTTTTGAAGGGGTATCAGGGTGGTGTGTAATTTTATAGTGATATTTTTCTGTGATATGACGTGTGTAAATACTTTTGTATATTAGCACTAATAAATACTGAATATTCTTTTGTTCACATGGCTAGTGCTTCCATCGAACAACTTTCCGATAACTTACAATTTGGCCCTTCTTAAGAAACTAATGAACACAGACATTCAATCATCTTGGACGGTCACAGCGGTATCACGACAGGCATAGCCTCCTCCCAACAGTTGAGAATGAAAATTAGGTGAATATAATTACAAACAATCGAAAATTTAGTCCAGAATTGTTGTGTTGTACTTTCAAAGTCTTCAAAATTGAGTAGATTATATTTACTTATGCACTCACACGAACTTTGAGGTATACTTACACGTTCTAGAACGTTTTTGAAATGTTCTTTGATAGCCTGTCGTTGTTCATTAGATCTTTGTGTTAAAATCTCAATAATTATATCTTCATCTGTACCAAAACCTTTCATAGCTCCTCGAAGGATTTCAGCATCATCAGCTGCATTGAAGTTTGGTGCTGGACGAACCGTAGGAATACCCTGTGAATGAAAATAAAATAATATATAAATGAAATGTGAATTCATAATCAAAATTAAATACAAAAAATCTCGAAAAAGTCGAAACTTTAGGTTGAAATTTTATTATTAACAAGATGCACAACATTTGAATACTTTTACTACGTAATTTTAGGTTGTATTCATATCGCAGGAGATAAAGAAAAAGTAACTATGTTATGGTTAATTACTCGAACTTTTTTGTGGAAAAATAATCAAAAAATTTATCTAAGGTACATGATTCTTTCGTGTGTTTGAAGGACAATTTTTTTAATTTTTAATGTAAAATTCAATACTACAAAAGTTGTTTTAGGTGTTATCCTCATTCTGCAAACTAGGTGTTAGATTTCAGTGTGAAAATGTCGTATCACGTTGTTTGATGAACTCTTGAAATATTGAAACGATTTTTATGAAATTTTCCACAATGTATGCAGATTGGGCCAATTTAAGAGATATGATAGAAAATTTTCACTTCAATTTATAGTCGTTGCTTTCTTTTAATATGAACCAGAGGCAACTTTAATTTCTAGAAACACATCGAATATGTACTAACTTTTCCATCCAGGACGTGTTTTCATGGAAAACCGAAAATTGTATAAATTTTCTCTAATTTTATGTAGTAACTCTATGTTCATTCACATAATATATATGAAATGATTGAAATTGCTTCAGTATGTTCAATGCTTTCATTATGACAGTCCGAAAAATGATTCTTGAATTGACAATTTAGATAATTTAATGTTTTTTCATCAAGTTACAACTATTGTGAGAGTGGAATGTCGTTCGTGAAAACGAAACGTCCATGTCGTACGAAAATTTTAAACCCATATTAGTCTTGAAGTTGTATATTAATATGACGATGTGGATTTATATCCAATGTTCATTTTGACGATTGAATATGCCATCACTACTAACGTGAACTTCATTGGTTTGAATTTTTTCTAGAAATTTTTGTGGATTTTCTTAAGATTTTTGCAGCACAAACCACTTACAAAAACTGAGTCGACGTTGGAAACTTATGGCTGGAAAAATTAGGATATTCTCATTTTATAGGCTCTACTTTTAGAAACCCCTGTTTCCATTCCAATTTGCCAGCTTGAAATCGATGGGTTGGCAGTTACACTAACTATTACATTACTGCATCTTCTCCAGCAACTACTTCATATTCTCATTTCCTTGGGACGTTAAATGTACCATGATTCATGTGGTTTTCTCTCAACTTATCGAATATACTTTTATGAGGTTGCAACTCTCAGGAAAACGATACAAATAAGAAGCTTGTGCAGTATCAGTATCATAATTATTTTGAATATAACATTCAATCATATCAAACTTTCCAGAATTTTCGCACGCCTTGGTGGCTTCGTTATTACAAATGGTACTATATTCATACATAGTTGTAATTTGACGAAAAAATATTGAATAATATAACTAAATTGTTATTGCAATAATTAATTTCCACCTATCATATTGAGTGCACAGAACATACTTAAGGTACTAAGCAAAAATGGGAGTCCCTTTAGTATTATGCATGTCATATCCGAACCGAAAGAATAATTTCGTCATCGCCACTAAAATCCACTTAGAAATGTGTCTACAATGTGAAAATATCTTTTACGTAAATTAATTAACGTCTAAGATAAATCGTATTGATGAAATTTCGAAAATTTTTCAATAAATCAAATACGATATGAAAGAAAATCTGATTAGCTGTATCAGTTAGTCCCAAAGGTAATAAAATGCTCAATAATAACAAAGATTCCCTGAATGGTACCCCCAAAATAGAACATACTGTACAACGTACAACATACATTGTAAACAAGAAAGTTCATGTTATTTCTCTCAAACTCACCCCGAAATATCTGGTACACATCGTTGTTTATTCTAGGAAAATCTGAAAAAAATTAGAACACTATAAATATAATATTTACACCAACAAACTTCTGTTTCCTTCTGCTAGTAGACGACTGAATTGAAGCAACAAACACTCCTCTAAATTATTCAATCGCGTGACCTGCTTGATAAAATTGCCTGTGATGTTGCGGCACGTCATGGTCCAAGGAATTCCGTGGTGACTCATTCAATGACTAAATGAGTTTTAAGTAAATGAAAGTTTTGACGGTAGAGCAACTAGCTTTAAATTTTAACAGAGATCTTTTATATCGATATAATGAATATAATAGTATTTATTTAGGTGAAACTGATGTGAACTCTGTAGAGGATATAATACAGTGTGTTCTAACGAAAATTTGCCACGTCCTCTGACTCAACATGGTGGAAAAAGCTGTGAATTTCTAATTGGAGGGTGACCAACTACAAATAATTGTCTCCATTGAGATAACCTTCGATACAGAAAGGTCCTACAATATGTAGGTAGCCCAAAACATCCACTTCAGTTGCTTCAATCGTTCACATTGAAAATACTTGCCGTTTCTCTAGCCTTACTATTATTTCGATAATAAATTCAAACAATTTTGATCCGCTCATGAGTTCAGTAAACCATTTTCAACGTTTGTTGACCAACAAACGACAACCGCGATTAGAGGTATTGCCGAAATAAAAAACAAATGTGAAACAGATTTATCATTACCAGATGGTTATGTTAAAAACAATTGTGCGTTACCTACAAAACATTGATGTTTATCAATATCTCCGGTTTATACATTTCCTTGAGAATTGAATACTTAGAAGTGCTGAAGATAAGAAGCGTCACATGAGAATGGTAGCAGAGAATTAGAATTGTATCATTGAGATCATTTTGAGAACTTTATTTGATTCACAGCATTGTTGAATTTTCTTTGGAAAATAAACTTTTGTTGTGTTTCGACTGCTTGCCTGATATTGAACGTTCATACAGATAATTTTTTTTAAATTGAAAATTAAAAGACCTTTCCAAAGATATCCAGTTTCCCTATTATGAATTTCAACTGAGGTAAGAGTAGGGGAGAATTTCACATGCTCCGAACCATTTGCGAAATTTGAAATCAATCTTTTTCAACATACAGAGGGTGGCAAATTTTTCCTACCCCGATACAATGATACAAACTATTCTCAAATTCTCTTCTAATCTGAAGATCTGGTGTCCAAAGTCTGCATTCGTATCTTCTCCGCAGCTCTTCAAAGTTTTTAGGTTGAGTAACATAAACTCCCGATTTGAGATGACCCAATAAGAAGCAATCTAAAGTATTCAAATCAAGTGATGGCCACTCAACTGTTCTTCTTCTGCCAATTCAGCAAATTTGCGTCCAAATATTATCGAACACTACACCACTTCAGTAGCTTCGTTGTGTATAGGCCGATGTTGAACTTCATGTTTTTTGGTACCCACTGAACCTTTTGCTGAAAATTTATTCGTCAAATATAAAACATACTGGCGTCCATTCTGTTGTACTGGTTGGTTGACATTGAAAAAACTTGCCGTTTCTCTGGCACAACTACACACACCACAAAAATTGTCGCAGCACCTAGTATTCTGTATTCCACAATCGGTTAAGCAGCTCGATCGCAGCTTCTTTGTCAACATATGTTTTTGAACATATGAGGCGAAAAAATCTTATCTATGTAGTAACATTTGTTTCCATATGATGTCAAATACGTCTGAAACAAGAATGAGTTTATTTGACCATCAGTATTCATTCAATTTCTCTTCAGTTTTCACGCTAAATTAATGCAAGTTTTCTGTGTTTCTTGTTGATTTTCGAATCTTTGAATTTATTGTAACGGCTGCTGAACGTCCTGGACGCTATTTGAGTTATCATGAAGTGGTAAGAATTGTAACACTTCTAGATGAAGGGCGAAGCCAACGTTACGTGGCTAACTTGTTGAATGTTAACCAAAGCACTATTTCAAGAGCAATTAATCGGTACCACCAAACAGGGGAATATGAAAGAAGGGCCGGACAGGGAAGAAATCGGATAACAACACCAGTTGATGATCGTTGGCTTCGTTTAACTGCACTAAGAGTTCGGCACTGTACGGCTAGAATGCTACAAAATGAACTTGCACTTTTCAGAAATGTGCATATTTCATTGCAAACTATTAGGAACTGGCTCAGAGAAGTCGATATCAGACCAAGGGTGGCTTCTACCGGCCCGCGTCTCACCAGAGATCATCGAATTGCAAGACTTCAGTTTGCGAGGGAACATGCAAATTGGGGTATTCCAGAACGGTCGAATGTTCTCTTTTTCTACGAGTCCAGGTTCTGTCTAGTATCAAAAGATAGACGCATGCCTGTATACAGATGACCTGGGGAACAGTATCAGCAATGCATTATCCGGCAAACCGAAAACTTCGGCGGGGGCTCAGTAATGGTGTGGGAAGGCATTTCTTTCCATGGTCGAACTGAGTTAGTCCTAGTGAATAATGGAAGAATGACAACGGCCAGATACATCGCAGATATCCTTGAACCCCATGTTGTACTCTTTGGCCCATTGATTGGCGAAAACTTCATTTATTGAATGATAATGCTGGGCCTCATGCAGCTAGAGTAGTTACAGAATTTCTGTAACATGTCGAAATTGATAGTTTAAGATGGCCAGCCAGAAGTCCCGACTTGAATCCCATAGAACATATTTGGGACAACATGGGGTGGCAAATTCAGCAACGTAGGATGCCTTTTAGAACACTCCAACAACTAGAAAATCTGATTCCTGAAATTTGGAACTCAGTGACTCAAGAGTACATCCGAAATTTGTTTGAGGGGCTTCCAAGACGTATACTGGCACTAATTAGGGCCCGGAGAGGAAACACTCGATTTTGAAAGTGATAGTAACTATTCGATGCTAGTTGATTGATCGAAAATTGTTGATATTTTCCATCATAAACTCATCTCTTCCGAATGATATCTTCTTATTTTACACTTCTGAAAGTTACCAAGCGACTCTTGAATGACTAACCTGAAAGTTTATATAGTATTGTCGACAATTTTTGTGGGGAGTGTATTATTTCGATAATTTTATGGTTCTCATTCGTAATAAGAAATTTGTCATATTATGAGGTTTTCGAGTGTCAACTTTTCCATGAATAACAATCTATTTGTTCATCTATCAACAATAGAATCTTCCACTGGTGCAGTGAACTACAACTTGAAGACAAATAGTGGAAAATCAATAAATTAATATTTACTCAATTTATTTTGGTTTCTCAAAGAATAATTTTCACATTACTGCCACACATTTTGTTTTGTTTGTTTTGTTTTAGGCATTCCACTGCTACTCTAAACATTTGTTTCAATTCTTCAAGAGATTAGAAAACAAAGGTTAGTACTAATATTTGAAAACTTGAATATACAAAATTGTAGGAGTTATGTTAAATTGCATGGAAACTTGAAGCTTCATTGAAAGAGAAATTAAATCAAGCAAAGCATTGAACGAATCAATTCAACAACATTGACAAAGCTCTCAGACTAAATGTATAAAAGAAACGAAAACAAAATGATCGTATTTGCTAGGTAATCATCAAAATATATCGTAACTTACTCCAAAAACAAACTTTCAATTTCTTGTGTTCTAATTTGGAAGATGCTACTTCTTATCGATTATGTCGAATGTTCCATTGCGCAAACGTCGTGTTTTAGCGGGGGAGATTCAATACACTAAAGCCAAAAAACATTGTTTATATCGCGATCCTATGTTGGAAGTATTTTTTTTCGAATAGAAGATTAGTTAGTTGTAGAACCAGGAATCTACAAGCTGTGTCTAGATTGGTACTAGGGAGTGGGTCTGATTAATTCTTGACTTGTGAACGAAATTTAGGGTACCCCAAGGGTCTGTGTTGGGTTCTTAATTCTTTATTTACTCACTTGGTTTGCCCTTCTTACTCTCATCTTCTTCGTTGTGAATTTACACTGATTTAGAACGATATATTGCAGTATCCCAAAGTACAATCTGTCCGAAAGAACGAATCCTAGAATAATTGAGTAGTTATTAGTACACATATCTTTTCACATTCCTAGATGTCAAGAAGTGTCACTGGACGAAAAAGTACAAAGTCTGTACTCAATGATGTACTTGCTGCAGCAGAGGCAATTTTGAGCTATGAAATGTAACTGGGTAGATGTTCAAAAACACAAAGCCTCTAGAGAGGCTTTGTGTTTTCACTAGAATCCAAAATTTGTCGACTACCGAAGTGAAAAAACGTGCATGTAAACCACGCGTTTGTGGATGATATCGTTCACCTCTAACCGCTTGTGACACGAACAAGCAATCTGGTTAAATATGGTGTGGCACCCTACAATTACTCTGAGAAAGCTACAAGCACTTAGTTTGACTCGTTCAACAGCATTCAATAAAGTGATAGACTATTTCATGGAGAGACATAAATTTTCTCATAATATATAGTAGGGGTGCTCAATCATTCGTAGGTAACTAAACTACAAAAATTTATTACCTCATAAAATAACACTCTGCTAGCGGCAAAAGGCGGCTTCATCAGAGGAACGCCCAGTACTTGTCAAAGAAAAGCCACGTTTTTTAATCTTGCCGCTTTTCTAGAAATTTCGGGCGGTGCGTTTGACGGGAACATTCGAGACTCGTTCACGCCGATATAAATGTTGCGTCTGCAGGAATTGGAATTGTAACTTGAAGGCAATACTACGTCGATACAGAGTTTATTATTAAACAGTACAAAATAAGTGCAGCAAGGAAATATGAAACATATCATTTCAATAACGATTAGGAGGAAGAATGTCTGCTATTAGAGAACTTCAATTATCTCGTCCGACTGTCAAAAGACGTATTAAAGTCATGAGTCAGGACATGCCAGATAAACTAAAACATGATATCATGAAATTTACATACTTTTCTTTACAGTTCGACGAATCCACTGATATGACAGACACTGCCCAACTGTGTATTTTGATTCGGATGGTATTCAATGACATGTTGGCTAAGAAGAATTTTTGACAATCATTGCTTCGAAGGGGAAGACCCGTTGCGAAGATATATATGACGTTTTCGTCAATTTTGTAAAAACCTACAAGCTACCAATATATAAATTAGTGTGCATTACAACCGATAGAGCACCAGCAATGACTGGAAACAAAAACGGTTTTGTGGCGTTGTGTCGAGCTTATGAAGATTTACCTTTCTTCTTTTTTTATTCCATTGCATTATACATAAACAAATTTTGTGTTCAAAAGTTTTAAACACGGAGGAAATTATGGGCATTGCAACAAAAATTGTGAAGGTTTCGAGAATTATTGCCCGAAATGACAGCTTTTCTAGACGAAGGATGTAGAAAAACGAAAAATGGCTGACTGATTTGGCATTTTTGACTAACATCACAATGCACTTCAACACCATTAACTTGGACCTTCAAGGTAAAGGAAAAATTATTATTGAGATGATTAGCGCAGTAAACTAATTCAAGAGTAAATTGCAACTTATGATAGATCAACTGAAAAGAAAGGATCTGGAACATTTTCCGTCTTTGAAAGCAAGTATACCTCAGTTGAAATATGATACGTAATGAGGCTGAATTATCAAATATTTTGGGACAATTCGAAATGCGTTTTTATGATTGCAGTAAGTTGGCAAATATAGCATCATTTATGAGTTGTCCTTTTTCATGTAAAAACATTGAGGAATTAGCTACTGAAATAGCAATATGTTTAATATGATCTTCTGGTGTTTTATATCTGAAGATAGATATTGCGAGTACAGTTGACTAATTGTCGATTTTTCCATAAACCTGAAATGAAAATCAATGCAGATGCTTCAACTTAATTTATTCCCTTGGCAAAAATAGGCAGGTTCTAAACATAGACAATTGGAACCCTGTAAATACATTTTGTTGTTATAATCGTTATCACAGAACTTATAAAATACAAGCACAATACTTCATTGGCGAAAATAATTAATAAATCTTCGGAAATATCTTTTTATGTCGATGCAACATTCTTTAAACTTTGAAGTTGTAAACGTTTCCACAAAAATATAAATATACTCTTATAATAAAATTAAATATTATATAGACATTTTTACGTTCTAAACGACATGGTCCACATTTTTAGATAATTTGTACGTATACATATATCTCATTGTTAAATATATAAATACATCTTTAACTATACTTGTCAGCTCAGGGAGTTTCAATTTTATAGAACAATGTTATATATAATAATCAAGAAACTGATACATACAATAACATTAAAATAGTAAAATAAGTTAATCAAAAATTTTGTTTGTTACCAAAGAGCTATTAATCAACACAAAAAATAATAAAACTAAAACAACTTATCAACAATAATTCGATATTCAATAAATTATAATATGGACGAAATATTTTTCTTGAAAACTCCCAATTTTTGCTCAGAATGATTGTCTTGTTTTCCTCATTTGCTGTGAACCAAATTCAAGAATTCCTCTCTGGTCTTGGAATCGTCTCTGAACACTCCAAGCATTGTTGAAGTTACTGTCTTACTATTGATTTTCTGCACACCTCTCATAACCATACACATGTGTCTGAAAAATAAAAGGAAAATAAAATATTTGAATTGTGGAGGCCGTTACTTGATGTAGATCCATGATATAAATGAGATAAAAAACACAAGGTTCAACTTTAATCTACACTTTATTTGAAAAAAATTCGACGACGTTTCGCTGACACAGCAGCTTTATCAAGAATGAAAAATGGAATGTTGTGGAGGCCGTTACTTGATGTAGATCCATGATATAAATGAGATAAAAAACACAAGGTTCAACTTTAATCTACACTTTGTTTGAAAAAAATTCGACGACGTTTCGCTGACACAGCAGCTTTATCAAGAATGAAAAATGGAATGGAATGGATTCCATTTTTCATTCTTGATAAAGCTGCTGTGTCAGCGAAACGTCGTCGAATTTTTTTCAAATAAAGTGTAGATTAAAGTTGAACCTTGTGTTTTTATCTCATTTAGAAAATAAAATAAATTATTGCACCATCAAAATCGATCTAATGGATATATCACAGAGTACAGTTCGCGAAGAAATTAATACACAAACTCATTCAGAAGAAGTTTAGATATGAAGGACATAGGGAAAGAAGCCACAATGTAAAACAACGGTCAAAAATACGAGGATGGATTGATGAGTTTCCGGCCTGACCAAGAAAACAACGTTTTCAAGAATTTTTTTTTATTTCTCAACATATTCTCCTTGAAGGCTAATACATTTCTCATAGCGGTGTTCTAGTCTAGTAATGTCATCTCTATAGGTTGATTCGTCAAGTTCCATTTATAGCTTCGATAACTTCTTCATTGCCCGCAAATCTCTTACCGCCAAGCCATATTTTGAGGTTAGGGAACAGATAATAGTCACTCGAGCCTAGGTCTGGAGAGTAGGGAGGGTGTGACATCAATTCGAATTTCAGATCATAGATTTTAACCATTGCAACGTGCGAAGAATGCGCTGGTGCGTTATCGTGATGAAACAAAATTTTTTTCTTCGCCAAATGAGGTCGTTCAATTTGCACCTTGTTGCAATAAGTCTGCGTAGTATTAACCAGTGATAGTTTTATCCTTTTCAAGGTAATCAATGTATAAAATACCTTTTGCATCCCAAAAAACAGTAGCCATAACCTTGTTTGTTGATAAAATTGTTCCAATCCACTGTTTAGACTGTTGTTTGGTTTCAGGAGTATAGTGGTGGACCCAAGTTTCGTCAACAGTAACGAATCGATGCAAAAATTCGCTTGGATTATGCTTATACAGCGCCAAATTGGCGGTAGAAATGGTTTTTCGAATCAATTTTTAGTAAACGCGGCGCCCATCTTGCACATAGCTTTTCCGTATGCAAATGTTGGTGCAAAATATTTTGCACACGTTCATATGACATCTTACAGGTCTCAGCTATCTCACACACTTTTGATCTGTGGTCTTCCAGCACTATTTTATGAATTTTTTCAATCATATCTGGAGTTGTGATCTCAACCCACTGCTTAACGGTTGATATGGGATGTCATCAGTCTTGAATGATTCTCTTTTTCAACTTCCTTGGGCATTAACCCTTTCAAATGAAAGTATTTGATGATGATGATGAGGGAGAAAATGTGGAATGTTCATCGAAAAAGAGAAAAAGAACTGGCCGTATGACCGAAATGCTTAAAAAGATCCGTTCACAAGGGCATATCACTGGAGCAGACTGTAAGTGTAAACTATTCCGTTGTTTTGATGTAGTTTCCCTGGAAACTATCGCGATAATCCGCCAGTTCAATCTTCTTGAATCAGTTGACCAACAAAATGTATACCTTTATGGTTTAATATCCGACTACCAATTAAACAACACCAATTTTGCCAAGACGTAATGACTACCCGCAAGAAACTGCATTCTGCTTATTCACACCGGGTGTGTTTCAAATGAGACAAGTGGCAGAGGTTTCAGTATGTTCCAAAGCTTTTCTGTCAGTTCATGGGATAGGCAGGAAGAAGTTGGAGATTCTCCAAAGTTCACTGAGATTGACTAGAGAAGCGTCGCGAAGTTTAAAGGGGGAGCATACAAATCGTCCAAGAAAACTGTCTCAAGAAAAAAGGGATGCTGTAATTGGGCACATTTCTTCAACTGAAGGGAGAAGGTCGCATTCCTGTAAATTATACTCATCTGAAAACCTGAATATGAAAAAGATGCATGAAATGTAAAACAAGAAAATTGAAACCAATCCTGTGTACAGATTAATATTCAATACAGATTTCAACATATCTTTTGGATATTCGGATACATGCAGTACATGTGATGAATTCTTAGGGAGAATTAAATTCTTGAAAAGAGAAAACTTGAATATATCATCACTCACAGACCAACCCTCAATATTGGCATTGAAAAAATGACGAGGGAACTTTCTGACAGCAACAAACACTGCAAGGTGAAAGCTGAAAATTTTTATAAGGAAAACACAATAATTAAGTGAGAAGCTGTCCGTATGGATTCCCAAGAAAATCTTATGACGTGTATTACAAAAGACAGCTTTCTGTGTATACTTTCAATATTCATGTTCTCGCCTCCAACAGAAGTGTTTTCCATCTCATCAATGATAACCTGCGAAATTATCGCCATATGTGTAGACACATTTAGAAGACCGAACCTGGCCATCGGGGCTCTCTCGGTCCAACAGAGACGAAATTGTTTCGTTGAGTTTTGAATATTTTTCAAAGGATAAATGCGATTATACTTCAAAATTGGCAAGCAAGAACAAGGTGGAAGTGATTATGCTTCAGGAGACTCACACTGCAACGGAAGAACATCTCCGCGAAAGAGAAAATACCGCAGGTTATGTACTTTCTGATTATAGCCTTAGTCATATTTGTGGCTTTGCTTGTTATGTGAAATCTTCATCATTTTCTTAGATTCAAGTGAGTTAAGACATATAAGAGTTAGGTATATTTGATGAAATATTGTCTGCTGTTTTTATTTTTCCTTTGTTACAGATTTTTCCTGTCCCAAACCCTTCCTTTTCATGTAAAGGATATACCTTTACTCGAAAAAATGAAAAACCAAGAAATCTTTTAAAAAATAATTTCTAGTACTTCAAGAAAACGATAACAAGTGTAAGAAAAGAAGAGTTTACATAATTCTAAATTACTCACATTCCTTCCACAACCACAGCAACTCCAGCAGGTTGCACAGCCTTCGTCACAGCGACAGCTACTTGCTTGGTGAGTCTCTCCTGCACTTGCAGACGTCTCGAATAGATTTCAACAATTCTAGCAAGTTTACTTAGTCCCAAAATTTTTCCCCTCGGTAGATATCCGATGGAAACTTTGCCGTAAAATGGTACTAAATGATGTTCGCATAGGGAAAACATTTCGATGTCTTTCACCACAACCATTTCATCGTGGTCTTCGTCGAAAACAGCGTCATTCAGGACTTCTGCGAAAGAAAATGAAATTTATTATTGTATTGCGAATTATCTGAGTGGTTTAGTTCTTTAAGCATCAAATTGAAGTGAGTTGCCATAACAAATATCTTTGCAATCCTTCGTTTACTTTCTAATTGTAGCGAAAATACCAAATACATCCTTTGTGTTGCCACCTCGTCTGAAAGCTCAATATATCTATCCCAATCGAAAGATAGATCAAGGAGAACCCATTGAATAGCCACCTAAGTCACTTGACTTGCATCCTTGTTCGACCACAATAATTTATTTGTTAATGGTTCATTTTCTCGACATCAGATAGAATAACTTCGTTGTGTGGCACAACGGAAAAAAATGTTGACTTGTGATATTTCAGTTTTATAGAAATTTCCATAATTACCCAAAATCCGTTAAACAAACCAGACTTTTTATTCGAATATAATTTGTGTTCATCACATGGTGGAACAAGGTGCAAGTACCAAAAAGGCTATTGGAGTGGGTGTTAAACAGACTTACATGAGTGTTTATGATGGATACCTTGCACTAGCAGCAACAAACTAGAAGAAACCTTCCTCGAAACTGGTCAACAACAAGAAATAACTGACGAGCTATTCCATAGTAGCTCGATGTCACAAAAAGGAAAAAGTGAACGAAAACGGTAGAAATCCTAATCTTCAAGACATCAAGTCGGAATGTGTGGTCGTTGGAGAAAAAACAAGATAGTGGAACCTCCCCAAAAAGCCAAACGAAGTCCAAATGAAGTGGCCACACATATAGTAGCCATATCCAGGGCTCCAACCAGGTTCTGTCACTGATTACATTTACTACGTCAGGATTTCAAAGGAATCTGAAAACCCCAGCTGTATTTATGGAACACTAGGAAGCTTACAATACATTATAGGGTCCAATAGCACGCCTGAAAGACAACATGATCAACGACAGAACATTTCAAGTGGTTTTGGGAATCGATATCAGCTCTCAGGGTAAATTAAAAAATGGCCTTCTAAAGTAATCAGTACTCGACCCGCTCCTATTCAGCCTGTATATTGAGGACATGCCAGAAACAGAAAGAGACTTGACAACAGATTTGGAGGTGATGGAAGAATACTTCCACAGGTGCAGACTGTAATCAACAGCATCCAAAAGAAGAACTACTTGCTTCCACTTCAATAACAAACTCACTAGAAGGAAACTCAGCATACAGTTCGAAGAAACTTCACATTATCTTCAAAGGATTCAACAAAGGTAGCTGAAAAGTTGAAGACAAGAAATAACATGATCTAAAACAATGCGTCGGTATCCACTCTCCTTTTCTGCACCTGGTTGAGTAAATAACGTTAAAAGTGGGTACTCTGGTCAATAACAGCATAAGAATTATGGCAGGCGTGATGATGGTTATATTGTTGGGGACTGAGAACTGAAGAGATGATAAGATATAGAACTAGATGTTTGCTTGAGACCATTCAGAGCTTCTTTTATATATGTACACGTTTTTGTTTTGTTTTTTCCTACTTAGTTTGTATACATCAGCCATATGAATAATGAAATGATATTTCATTCTTGGACAGCCTATATACTTTTCTGGTTCTAGAAATAATTCAATATTTTGAACCTATGCTAAATACGCAAAGAAAAAGTAAACCCAATTTTCTATTTCCGAGACAAGAATTTTAAGTTGAAGTGAAGTTCAAAGTATTATTTGAGTGCCATTCCAGAGAAAATCTGGAAGCAACGATGCATCAAAAATGAATCCATTGTGAGGCAGGCACAATAAATTAGGTCTTAGTGGGACCAAAGTACAGCTGGAAGCCGCTGATTTCCGACAGTTAAAAGCTTTCCCTCGTTTTCACGAGAGGTTCATGACAATCTGTTGAAATTTCAAAGGGTTTTCATTCATTAATTTTTTATGTCTGGTTATGAAGTACATGAGAAGAACGTGATATACGTTAATTGAATAACATCGTTATACTTTTTATCAAGATAAATTGTATTTACTTGTCTCTAATATAATATGGGGTAATAACCGAAAACTAATCAATATACACAGAATTTGATGAGTGAAACCTTTCAAGTATGGAGTCACATTGACAACTGATTCGTACAGAATGGGCAAAAGTGATTGTTACTTCAAATAATCACTATGGTCTGAATTCAATTAAACCATTTGAATAATATGGACAAGACTTACAAAATCTATGGTTTCCAGTCATGAATCTTTGATGGATTGGATGAAATTGAGATAATTTAAGGTTTTTCCTAAGAAAGGTTAGGTGAATGCAAAAATTGAATACGAGGGGTATATATTTTTCCAAATAAAATACTGCTTCTAACAGAAGTAAAATCGCCTTTGGTTCGTTTGTTTGTATTTTAAATCAAAAACCGCTGGGCGGAAAATTCTTTGCACTCCTAAATTTTACTAATAGAAAACTGCCCCATTTTCATGTGATTTCGGTTATAACCGATTGACGATTTTCCCAAAAGTTATGAATAGTTCAGAAATGCAGAGATTATCGGAAATCGAAGACACTTATTCAACCTTCTGTAGAATGTTTAAAATCCCACCTTGAAGGTGCCGGTTTTCCTATCTACCCGTAGTCATCGTGAACCAGGGCCACATAGAAGTAGTACAACCTGGTTGGTTGCATATTGGCCCCTTGGGATTATCTGGGTAGACATAATATGATGGCAAAGTGTACCAGCAAGAGATTGGACTGAAGCTTAGGCTGCTGAAGCACAGAGTTGAACAACATTTATACCAACTGGAAGGAGTATTGTAAAACGAACAGTTCAAATTACATTGGAACCTCACAATAATTACCTTCCAGTTACTCACAATACACCAGATTTGACGCTGTTTTACAACCATGAAAGCAAAGCGGTTCTTCTGGATATTACAATTCCCGCAGATGACAACATTGTGCATGCTTATACAGAAAAGCTCGAGAAATACCAAGGTCTCTCATTTGAGATGAAGAAGATTTACGACCTAAGATCGCTGTCAATGGGTTGGTGAAGGCACATCTTGTGGAAAACACCGGGGAGAGTCTTAGTAAGACGATTATATCATTTGCCTGAAAAGAAGTTGTCCTTAGCACAAAAAGATGAATGTGGAGGCTTCTGAATATCTATTACGACTGAACAAAAAAGAATATATGCCTTGGCGAGAGATAGTACGGAAATATTTCATAGCCATGCCCGCATGTAGCGGTGTTTACAACAAAAATATTATGCACTCCCCACAAAAATTACTCTTACGACAATCATATATAAACTTTTAGGTTGGTCATTCAAGAGTCGCTTGGTAACTTTCAGAAGTGTAAAATAAGAAGAGATCTTTCAAAAGAGATGAGTTTATGATGGAAAATATCAACAATTTTCGAGTTAATGAAAAATTAAAAATCTTCTAACATTCGCGAAGAGACCAATCAACTAGATAGATAGATTGATAGATAGATGGATAGATAGATAATTTATTCATGCATTATACAAATTATTAAAAGTATGTGCATATGTCAATTGGAAAATAGTTAAACAGATATTTAACAGCAAAAAAAATCACAGTGGATAAATATAATACAAAAACACAAGAATAAAAAATCAGGAAGTGACCTACAGACGTTTAAAATTCAATTCATACAGGGTATTTTCTAATGAAAATGTTTTTATCACAGAATTAAATTTTTGTTTGACACTGATCTAATAGATGATGGTAGTTTATTATATAATTTATGTGACATAAAAATGGACCATTCTGCGACCTGTTCAGTCTGGCAAAAGGTGTATATACATTCTCTCTGTTACGTGTATTGTAATCATGAATATCACTGCGTAATTTCAATGAATCGAAATTGTTAGGAATAAAACAGGCATTCGTGTATGAAAAGACTGGGCAATGTTAGCTGTTTGAACTTTTCTCTGCAGCATTCCCTATATCCTATTCCGCTAACGATTCTCAGTGCACGTTTTTGGAGACGGAAAATTCTATGAAGTTCACTACCAACGCCCCAGGCCAAGAGCCCATATTTTAAGTTGGATTCACAAAGTGCGTTGTAGGCTGTTTTAAGGACATTCAAGAATACAGTGTTCTTCAGACTCCTCAGCACAAAAATATTCTTACTGAATTTTTTAGCAAGGTAATCGATATGGACCCTCCAGGTGAGCCTTGTATCCAAATAGATGCCAAAAAACTTTGCGCTGGAAGATTCTGCATGTCTCAGACTAAATATCACTTTCTCAGTTTTACCAGCATTCATACCTAACCCATTTCCCGAGAACCATTTCAAGGCCCTCATCCGCGCTCTCAGCGCAACTAGCATCGTTCAACTAATTATCTTCAAAATCGAGTGTTTCCTCCCCGGGCCCTAGTTACTGCCAGTATACGTATCGGAAGCCCCTCAAACGAATTTTGGATGTACTCTTGAATCACTGAGTTTGACATTTCAGGAAGCAGATTTTCTAGTTTTTGGAGTGTTCTACAAAGCATCCTACGTTGCTGAATTTGCCACCCCATGTTGTCCCAAACATGTTCTATGGGATTCAAGTAGGGAGTTCTGGCTGGCCATTTTAAAATATCAATTTCGGCAATTTGCAGAAATTCTGTAACTACTCTAGCTGCATGAGGCCGAGCATTGTCATGCATATAGATGAATTTTTCGCCAATGAATGGGCTAAAGGTTACAACATGGGGTTCAAGGATATCTGCGATGTATCTGGCCGTTGTCATTCTTCCATTATTCACTAAGACTAACTCAGTTTGACGATGGAAATGCCTCCCCACACCATTACTGAGCCTCCTCCGAAGTTTTCGATTTGCCGGATATTGCATTGATGATATCGTTCCACAGGTTGTATGTATACAGGCATGCTTCTATCATTTGATACTAGACAGAACCTGGACTCGTCGAAAAAGAGAACATTCGACCATTCTGGAATACCCCAATTTGCATCTTCCCTTGCAAACTGAAGTGTTGCAACTCGATGCTCTCAGGCGAGATGCGGTGTAGAAGCCACCCTTGGTCTGATATCGTCTTCTCTGAGCCTGTTCCTAACAGTTTGCAATTAAATATGCACTCTTAGTGCCGTTAAACGAAGCCAACGATCATCAACTGGTGTTATCCAATTTCTTCCCTGTCCGGATCTTCTTCCATATTCTCCTGTTTCGTGGTACCGATTAATTGCTCTTGAAATAGTGCTTTGGTTAACATTCAACAAGTTAGCCACGTGACGTTGGCTTCGCCCCTCCTCTAGAAGTGTTGCAATTCTTACCACTTCATGATCATTTGAATAGCGTCCAGGACGTTCAGCAGCCATTACAATAAATTCGAAGATTCGAAAATCAACGAGAAACACAGAAAACTTGCATTAATTTAGCGTGAAAACTGAAGAAAAATTGAATGAATACTGATAGTCAAATAAACTTATTCTTGTTTCAGACATGATTGAGATCATATCGAAACAAATGTTACTACATAGATAAGATTTTTTCCCCTCATATGTCCAAAAACATATGTTGACAAAGAAACTGCGATCGAGCTGCTTAATCAATCAAGGAATTCAGAATACCAGGTGATGCGAAAATTTTTGTGGTGTGTGTATATAACCTATCTATTTGTTCATCTATCGAACTGCCTCTGTGTGTGTGAAAAAAAAAGAAACATATGAACTAATAGTGGTTGAATGATGAGCAAATTCATAAGAAACTGGGCTGCATTCCATATTGAGTTTGACATTTGAGAGAATTCTCATATGCTTACGTTTTACTCTAATGTGTATTCAAAAACACAATGGTAATTTTTGTTAAAATTGCCTAGCGACGGAACCTTGATATAAAAAGATGCCCCAAATCTAAAAAAATTTCTCTATCAGATTTCATATGATCTGATTGATCCATACGAACATCCGAAAAGTTTAAGGACAATGGAAAATAAGACTGTTTATTCCCCACATTACATTTTCTCTATCATTTCCTAGCTATCCTGAAACCCCATTACTGAAATGGTAACAAACTGAATAAATCTTGAAGGTCCGTTTGCAATAGAATTTATTAAAGTTCCCCACATCATTCCAGGCAGAGTAAGTAATGCATTATTTATTTTCCGGAAAGAAAACACATTTTACGTTTATCGACTGACATAATAAATTATATGGGATTTTCATGTTGATTGAAATATAGTCTACGATAATAGATACTACCTCATAAAAATAAAAATTATTATGATACAAAACATTAAAAAATTGATTCTGTCAAATTTAGGAATATAAACTACTTTAAAAAGAATTATTAAATATCATTCATATCAAGAAATAATTCTCATATGATATTTGTCAACGAAATCATTTCGAATGTCAAATACGCACTAAATAGCCAATTAAGAGAATCTGGGGAACGGGTTTATCGATCAATCTGAAAATTTTGTGATTAGAGTAAATGGATATTGATCTACAATTTGCAATTGTTTACTGAGCGGTACCATTTCAAGTTTAACCGGACATCAACTAAAACTTTGCTATTTCAAATGACATGTTGTTCTATTTAATTTTTTTTATTGAAGGGCATCCTTTTTCAAGCTTACTTGTTAAGATTTGTCTGAAATTAACTATTATTGATTTCTCTTTGTCCAAAAAAAATTTACTGAGGGCAATGTACTTTAAGATGGTATTCCATATACAGGGTGCTCCAAAATAACTTATTTAAAAGCAGCAATAACGCTAAATCTAATTTCGTTTGTGAATAGTTCTTTTTTCAATAAAATGGCAAATAAATACTCAGACCAGGATATTATGAATTTTTTAACATTTATGGTCAATGTCAACAAATTAATGGGTTAGTTGCAGAACAATTGACAGAAAACAATTTAGAAAATTACTAATGAAGTGAATTATTTATTGACATTGACCATGAATGATAAATAAATCCATAATCTCCCCGTTTCAGTATTTATTCGCCATTTTATCTAACAAAAAACCATAAATAAAAAATTAGTAACATTGGTATTTTCGAATAATATTCAAACGTGAAACTGAGGTCGAAATTCATAGAATCCTACATATAACATTTGGGAATATTGAAACTGGCATCAGAATTAAATCGACTGCCTGTTTCTATGTTCTAGGGGATAATGATTCAATTTAGTATCCTGTATATAAAATAGCATTGGAACTTACGTTGTCCTAAAGAATAACATATTTCTTGTTGAACTAGAAAGAGGTAAAATCTTAATCAAATCTGAGTCAATTATTTTTGGCAAAGATTATAATAGTTCCGAGATTTTGATACAAAAATCATTGCTGAATGGTGGTTATGTTGGATATGACAAATCTGAACAAAAAATGCTTGACGAACGATGTATTTCAATAAAATAAAAATAAAGAAGTACACCATGCCATTTGAAATAATAATAATAATAATACTGATTGACTTTATTGAATGATTCATGAGGACAAGGAAGAAAATAAATTACAAATCATTTCATTATCACAGGTCGGAGTTCAGAGAGTTGCCATGGGCACACTCTGCTTTTCCACTCACAACAGATGAAGACCTGTAGTATTCAGCCATGAATCCATTATAGAGCTTATAGATGCCGAACGAGAAAGATTTTTCGAAAATGACAAGTCTGTGCATAGGAGGAGAAATGAGACCTCTACTTCTGGTGTTTAGACTACAAACATCAGATCTAAAAGTGATTTTCCAGTGCAAATAGGCTTTTTGGTAATCATTATTTTGTGATATAAAATCAACGCTGCTAAGTGAAATCTATTCGTCATATTGAGCCATTTTGCTTCCACCAACTTGTGACTTATTCGGCCAAATTTCCGCAACCCATAAATGAAACGCAAACAGGAGTTTTGAGTCTTCTAAATAGTGTACATTGTTTGTTGATCGAGGCAAGAATAATAAACTTGCGAGCAATAATTGAAACTGAATAGTACAAGGGTATTGCATAAGGATATTTTCAATTTCAGACGCAGTGATTGTCTATGTGGATACAGAAGACGTAGAATACTCACAGATTTAAGAATAAAACCTGGAATTTGTGCGCGATATCTAAATGAATTATCCATAATGAAACTCAGGTTACGAACTGACTTTACAATTGAGATGTACTCCCCACCGATGATTACACGTTACTTCATTGTAAGGGTTAATATTCAATCTATCAACCTCGGATACTCTAACAATACTATCAAGATCTTGTACGTTACTAACGACGTCTTCGAAATTCTCAGGGCTGAAACTATGATAAAGTTGCATATCATCAGCATAAAAACGAGCTTGACAATGTTTCAAGAAGCATTGAAAGCTGTGAGTATAAAGCGCAAGTAGCAGAGGACCTAAAATGCTACCCTGGGGTACACCAGAAGTAACAAGCAAAGTACTAGATAGACTGTCGCAGATCTCTGTTTTTTGGGTTCTGTTGGACAGATAATTTTTGGTGAGATTCGTTGCACCTCAAGAAAAGCCAACGAAGGACACAATCGCTACAAGTATATCATGATAGATGGTATCCAATGCTTTGGAATAGTCTGACAAGACCATTATACTTTACAGTCGTGATCACTAGCTGTCAGAATGTCAGCGGTGATCTTTAGTAGACTAATTGTGCAACTATGACCTACCCCCAAAACCTGATTGAACCTCGGGAATCACGCCCAAACTATTCAAATCATCCGTCATCTGGTAAAACAGAACTTCCTCAAAAACTTTTGAAATGGTTGGTAAAATAGAAATCGGGCGTAGATCTTCATACTTGCTTACTGAGGAGATTTAGCGATTGGGCATACTACAGCCTCTTTCCATAAATTAGGGAAACAGTTGTCAATGATGCAAGAATTTATTATATGAACAATGTACTTTATTACAATGGGGCTACCCAATCTTAATTTGCGAATATTGATCTCATCTATACCATTAGTTGCAAGAAAAAATCTCGTCGTTCTGAAAATGCGCAATAACTGTTATTTGTATAGGAATTCATAATATCGAGTGTTCTGCGTCTAACAGGTTCGGACGAAGAAGTATTTATTGAGTTCTGCAACATCGGAAAATTCTTAAGGAATCTGTGCTCTACTCTTTTGTCCAATATTGATGTATCTCAATTCTCTCCACAATAGACTGGAATTGTGGTGTTTCAGCATTTCGGAGAATTAACTGACCTTAGCTTCACGGATTAATTCAGTAGTTGAACTCAGGAGAGTTTTCGAAGTGTTCCTCTTCTTCTTCTTCTTGCATGGCGCCCCGTGCAGGAAGAAGAACACTACTATAGTTTCTGTCTTTAAACAAGATTATTGCATCTCCTCATCGATGTTGAGTTCGTCCAAAAGATGAAGCAGTACTCCATCCCTCCAATGATAGAGCGGAACACTCAAGGTGGTCCAACCAGCTTTCGGTGATACAAAACACATCAGGTGCTTTCGATGTAGCAAGAAAACATTTCAACTGGTTGAACTTATCGCTCATACCTTGCAAAAGAAAAACCTTTCATTTGCACCATCAACTCACTACCATCATTAAGCCAAGTCTCAGTCAAACCAATTATATCGATCCCACTCTCCTCCACACAGTCTTTAAATAGCTAAGTTGTAGTCGATGTCTGGTATAACCGAAAGTGGTACAACTCTTAAAACAATTGCGAATTGTGAATTGGTACTATTTACTCTAACCCCAAGATTTGAAATTGATCGATAAGTCCGTTCTGCAGATACTTCTTATGGGCTGTTTAGTGCAGACACCCTGTATTACGTGCACAATTTCAAAAAATAGAGTTGATCCCTATGAATTACTGTGGAATGCTATTTATGTTTGAATAATGCGGGTTCCACTTATTAACATGTACCTGTGACTTCGTTAATTAGTCATAATATAAATACCATTGTTTTGAAACAGTCTGCTATTGCTTACACTACAAATCCACCTTATTTTCCGGATGAGGCACCCAGCGACAAGTATCAATTATGGGACTTTAAAGGAATAATTCAGAAAAGAAAATTTGGTTCAAACGAAAACAAAATTAAGCTCAATACAAAGACAAATTTTTCTAGTAGTTAGGAAAGCTTTAAAATCAAGGTATCATTATAGAGCGCACTGTTTTCATGAATGGAATCAAACTTCATCCCATCACAGCTGATGCTGTTGTACAGGCGACCGACCTGAAATACTGTTCTCATATGTTTATTTTCTTCAATATTCAATAATTTGATACAAGAGACAAGATATTAAGTTAGTCTCTTTCGATGTCAAAAATATGTACCCGAACATTGCAACGTCCCCTTGTTAGAGATATCTTATCCGAGTCTAACACACCCCCATATATCACTAATGAATTTAGCTATCTTCTTCAAATATGCCTATCTCAAAGTTACTTTTAATTTTAATCTAAATTCTTTAAACAAAATTCAGGTCTTCCAATGGGTTCACCTCTTAGCCCTCTACTATCTGACATTTTCATCAATAATTCAGAGAAAAACTCAATATAAAACACAGATTTCGCTAAAAAACACATTACTATTTGGTACAGATATGTAGATGACATTTTAGTTGGTTTTCGTGGTTCAAACAGACAAATTCAGCAATTTTTAAATTTCCTGAATAAAATACATCGCATTCAGTTAAAAATGACCGTAGGGTCGAAACCGGTCGTACTTTATTTAATGAGCTGTTTAATATTATAAATATTTCTGGGAGCAATTTCGGTATATACACCAAATTGATATAAATTTTAAGTGTTTGAAATAATTGAACGTTGTGTTTGAAATCTTTACCAGATAATTTCGTTTCCTCCTCTAAAGAATGGGTGCTTGACAAATTTTTGAATCTATCTAAAATTTAGGTTGTGAAATTTTTATCACAATGTTCTATTTTCAGTTTTTAATTTGCGTCCTTATATGAAGTATTTTTGTATATTACAAAACTAATTCCAATTCTAGTATTACCATCTGAAATATCGAAAACAATAGTGTGCAATCTATTTAAAAATTCTGTATGAATTACCTTAAGGTAGACATTATAATTGTCTCGCTGATGATATTGATGTTTACAATCTTTTTCACCCATTTCAAAAGTCTTTATCGAATCCCTTCCATTACAGACAAGCTAGAATTCTGTGTCTTCAATTTCATGAATTTCGGAAACGCTTCTCTATTTAAGCTACTCAAAAAGCCTTATGTTTTGTGTTTGTTAAGAGAATTCTCAATTTACCCAGAATCGACTACTTTCCAAAAAAAAAATAACTTGTTTTATAGTGCACAAATGACCAAATAAAGTTCTTATAATTACAACTTAATTGAACTGAAATCCAGAAGCTCAATAAAGCTTTCAATTGGCAATTAATTGAATGAAATCCCAAATTGCCTCTTATTCACTTCTCTACTATCCAATTAGTAATCAAGATCACTTCTAGGAAATTAAATTAACCATTTTGTGTGGGAACAAGAAGTGGAATCAGAATATCGAAGATGAGAATCCATTCTATTTGTTTGCTCATCTCAGATTTAATTATTCTGATTCAATCAATTATTTCATTAATTGAGTGGTGTAGTTATAATCACATTTTGTAATAATATATTCTGAAATGCGAATAAAGGTCTCTCTCCACATTTTTGGATCATCTGACTGATTTTCTACAGAATATTCAACTCCGACTTTTCATTGAATACGTCTTCGAAAATATAAGATCAAGAAAACGTCGAATCGATAATTACTTAATATGTATTCGACAATCATGAAAAAATTTCATATCACACCAATTCTGACAGCCTAAAAGCTTTCTGATTTTGTCTAGGGTGATTGTTGACATAGAAATCTATGGGATGTGTTCTAGATCGGTATCATAGACCTTTAGTGTATTTTGTCAAAATAATGATTACTCTCTTACTATGTTCAGTGCAATATTTTCAATAGTGTAAAATGACAATTCACTGTCACTGATATAGAGGAAAGAATTGTTGAGTTCGTGCTGATATGATATTTATCCAATATTTCAACTATCAAGAAATTTCAGTTCACTCTAATTTTGACAGCTTAGAAGTTGTAGGAAATTCCCATTTGAAATGCCCGCGTTGAGTATTATCTGTATATTGGTACAACTGTCCTTGATTATTATGCCTAACATGAGTGCGATCTGTCAACTAGCTTGTTCGACAGCTGTTGAAACCAGTCGACCTCAGTGCCACTCTGCGAATTTTATAATGGAAACAATATTGAACAAAGAGTTTGTCTCAAATTTTGTGTTTTGAACAAAATTCCTTGTGCTGAATCGTTGCGAATGCTGGAAAAGGGTTGTGGAGAGTCTCTTCCATCGAAACCCCAAGTGTACGAGTGGCACAAAGCCTTTAGGGACGGTAAGGTGATCGTCGAAGATTTGATTCATTCCGGACGAACTTCGACCTCTTCAACCGACGATAACGTGCAAAAAATCAAGGGAATGTTGCTCGAAAATCGTCATGCCAGTAATAGACAGATAGCTCGTGATCTCAACACCTCTCGTGAAACCGCTCGTTTGATTTTGGTGAACCAATTGGGCATTGTCTTCAAAAATGGTTCCGGATGAAGGTAGCTTCAGACATGCTGGATCGTGCGATTTCTGGTCCCATGTTCATGGGACGCATCATAACTTGTGATGAGGTATGGATCTATGAATACGACACACTAAGGAGCCAACAATCATCGGAATGGGTGGGAAAAAATCGAAAAAAACCTCGCCAAAGTCGTTTGAAAATTGAGACGAGGCTGATTGTTTCCTTCGATATCTGTGGCATGGTTCATCATAAATTCGTTCCGCAAGGTCAAATGATCAATAAGGACTTCTATTTGACCGTTTTGAGAAGTTTGCTTGAAAATATTTGCCGTAAAAGCACAGATTAGTGGTAAAACAATTCCTGGATTTTGCATGACTTTAAAACCAAACACTCCATAAATATCATCGAGCAGCCGCCGTATTCGCCTGATCTAGCTCCGTGTGACTTTTTTCTTTTCTCCAGACTGAAATTTCCGCTGCGGGTTATCAGTTTTGATTCCACAGGAGTCATAAAAGAAAATTCGCAGAAGGAGTTAAAGGCCTTTAAAAAATGTTTCGAGATTGGAAAAAACGTTGGCTCACGATTATCGCTTCAAATGGAGCATATGTTGAAGGGATTCAATAAATATTGAAGTCTATCAAGATTTTGCGTTTTATTCCAAATTTCCGGATTTTTTTCTTTTACAGTGTAGATACATTTTTTCCTTCTTGAAAAGAAAAGGAAAACTCCTTAGAAGGTGGAACATTTCAACGTCAGACCTCACCTTGCAAAATATTAAGTTCATAACTTAAATTATTCTGACCATGAAAGTAACCAAAACTCTTACATCTTTATTATTGATAAGAAATCTGAAATTAATTCATCGGAACTTGATTAATATTTACTTCCTAAAAAACAACCTTGACCTTGTTATATATCACTTCTAATAACAAGCGAAAATAAATTGCCTGTTAATAATTCCTTCACTGAATTACGTGAATGTCTTCTAACTAAGAACAAAAACGAGAGTTACTTATATAATCACGATAATCAATGTGTATATATTCCAGGAACGGACTCAGAAACTAATCGACTTGGTATCCAATTCGAAATATACAGATGCTAAATAAACACATAGGCATAATCTAAGGATATTAAATTTACGGATTGTTTTCAACAGTATGTTCCAAATCTGCTTTGCGGGTATGATGATATGTTTATCTCAGATGTTAAAGAAATGTCATAATCAGTTTTTACGCATACACAGCGCCAAGAAATCAATGCCCAATGTTAATATTTCAGATTTCTTTTTTGGTAGGCAACTAATTATTAACACATGTTTCTTTTTGGGTATGTTCCGAGATATGCCAACAAAATCAGATGTTTTTTTGACGCATATGTTCCTCTCAGCAGCATACACTTTCACTCTTCGAATCAAACCTTCACTATCAGGGTACACTTTTGTACAACGTATTAGCAAAAAGTTTGGGTCTTGTGCGCATAAATACAACAAAAGTCAACTTGAACTGAACAAAAAAGTGTACACCAAGTGACTAATGTCAAGCTGCTTGGTTTGCACATAGGTTTTTCACTGAATTGAAAAACACATTTCGAAGATATTCGTAGGAAATGTTCATCCTACTGTTATGCTATAAAGAGACTTTCTTATACACTCCTCACAAAAATTGTCGCATCACCCTACTTTTCAACAATACTATATATACTACCAAGCGACTAGAGTCGCTTGGTAACTCTCAGAAATGTTAAATAACAAGATATTTGCCTCCTCATGTTGTCCCAAGCATGTTCTATGGGATTCAAGTCGGAACTTCCGACTGGCCATCTTAAAATATCAATTTCGGCACTTTGCAGAAATTCTGTAACTACTCTACCTGCATGAGGCCGAGAATTATCATGCATATAAATTAAGTTCTCGCCAATCAATGGCCCAAAGGGTATCTGCGATGTATCTGGCCATTATTCACTAGGACTAACTCAGTTCGACTATGGAAAAAATGTCTCCCCACAACATTACTGGACTCGTCAGAAAAGTGAACATTCGATCATTCTGGAATACTCCAATTTGCATGTTCCCTCGCAAACTGAAGTCTTGCAACTCGATGCTTTCTGGTGAGACGCCGCCTGTAGAAGCCACTCTTGGTCTGATATCGTCTTCTCTGAGTCTGTTCCTGACAGTTTACAATGAAATATGCACATTTATGGATAGTTCAAGTTCATTTTGTAGCATTCTAGCCGTACAGTGCCGAACTCTTAGTGCAGTTAAACGAAGCCAACGATCATCAACTGGTGTTGTTATCCGATTTCTTCCCTGTCCGGCCCTTCTTCCATATTCCCCTGTTTCGTAATACCGATTAATTTCTCTTGAAATAGTGCTTTGGTTAACATTCAACAAGTTAGCCACGTAACGTTGGCTTCGCCCCTCATCTAGAAGTGTTACAATTCTCACCACTTCATGATCACTCAAATAGCGTCCAGGACATTCAGCAGCCATTACAATCAATTCAAAGATTCGAAAAACAACAAGAAACACAGAAAACTTGCATTAATTTAGCGTGAAAACTGAAGAGAAATTGAATGAATACTGATTGTCAAATAAACTCATTCTTGTTTCAGACGTGTTTGAGATCATATGGAAACAAATGTTACTACATAGATATGATTTTTTCTCCTCATATGTCCAAAAACATATGTTGACAAAGAAACTGCGATCGAGCTGCTGACTCGATTGTGGAGTTCAGAATACCAGGTGATGCGACAATTTTTGTGGTGTGTGTATAATGACTAGATCTACAGCAAGACATTGTTATAACTCCAAAGTTGAGTCAACTCTAAGGTATGCCGTCATTTTTGGGGGAAACTCGTCCGAAGCAGAAAGGGTTTTCACAATGCAGAAAAGAGTGGTGAGATGCTTGCTTGGCCTAGGATACAGAGAAACAGGTCGAGACAGTTTCAAGCGGGAGTCTATTTTGACACTACCTTCCTCATATATTCTAGAGACGCTGAAGTATGTTTAACATAATATATCAGATTTTACTACACTTGATGATCATAACTACCACACAAGGCATGGATCAACAACTCTACAATACCAGCAGCATGGACTTTCACTCTTCGAATCAAATCCTCACTATCAGGGTACACTTTTGTACAACGTATTACCAAAAACTATGAAACTTAAGAGAGTTTTTGATCGATGTAAGAGAGATTCTGGTGAGAAAGATTTGAATAGTTTGGGTGTAATTCCCGAGGTTCAATCAGGTTCAGGGCAGGTCATAGTTGCACAACTAGTTTACTGAAGATCACCGATGGCATTCTGACAGCTACTGATCTCAGCTGTATAACTATAATGGTCTTATTAGATTATTCCAAAGCATTTGATACCATATATTATGATATATTTGTAGCGATTGTGTACTTCGTTGGTTTTTCTGGAGGTGCAACAAATCTCATCAAGAATTATCTGTCCAACAGAACCCAACAAACAAAGATCTGCGACAGTCTATCTAGTACTTTGCCTGTTACTGATGGTGTACCTTATGCAATGCCCTTGTGCTATCCAGTTTCAATTATTGCTCGCAAGTTTATTATTCTTGCCTTGATCAACAAACAATGTACACTATTCAGAAGATTCAAAACTCCTGTTTGAAGTTCATAGTCTAAACACTAGACGTAGAGGTCTCATTTCTCCTCCTATGCACAGACTTGTCATTTTTGAGAGGTCTTTCTCCTTTGGCATCTATGAGCTCTATAATGAATTCATATCTGAATACTATAGGTCTTCATCTGTTGCCTCGTTCTCGTGCTTGGACGATCTCATTCGAAAAACAATGTGTGCGCCTGAACTGATTGCAGTTCCGTCATAATCATTTTTTTTTAGTTTTTGTAGTTGGTTTGTTGGTTTCCCGAAAAAGTTCGCTTAATAATAAGTAATACTATAATTGACGTCATGAATTGTTCAAGAAAGTCAATTATTATTAAATGCTTTCTACTCTGCGAATGAGTTTCTCAAATATTTCTCTTGAGAGACTATCACCTGTTTTGATATTTTCCATTTGTGAGATATTGTTGTGTGAATAGCTAAATGCCGGGTTTCCAATTTTAAGAATTGTCTGAATAGGTTAGATTGTTTTCTATATCATTTTGATTTTACACATGTATCAACTATTGTTGGGAAAGAGTGTCTCTTTCCTATTTCGTCTTGACGTGTCTTATATCCATATAGTGATCACTGGACTGAATAAATATTTTCTCTCATGGGAGATAAAATGAAACAGATGATGAATTAAGAATTTGCAAAACACCACATATTGATAACAAAAGTTGTTGATCAACTCTTGTGAGTAACATTTGTTTTTCTTGAAAATTTTGATTTTCGATAATAAGTGACGATATATAACAGTTTAACAGAAAAGTACGTAGCCTTGTTTGTTTGTTATTCCTTTAACTTGCCCTATTTCCGCCTTTGGGCCATTGACCAATGACGGGGAATTCTGTCACCTCACTAACCCGGGAATTTTGCCGAACCCCTCTCGCGTCGAGGAAAGGGATTATTAATGTCCACCACATCTCTGTTAGACAGGACTGACGGCTTTACATCTCCTCCAAAAGATGGATACTCAAGCGATTTCCAGAATCCGAAAAATCGCACCGACTTTATGAGGATTGAACCCAGGTACTCTGCGCAGGAGACGAGCATCATATTCTCTACGCCACCGAGCCGGCAAAGTACGTAGCCTTACATAGTAAAATACTTTTTCGTGAAAGTCAACCCTAGAAGAATGTGCTGAAGCAGTGGCGTTACATGACATACGTTATACAAGATCCAAGAGGCCAAAGGGATGGGGTGTCCCGCTCAACTGTTTCCAGAATGATGCACGCATACAGGGAGACTGGTAGTCATGGAAGAATACCAGGGCGAGGACGACCTCGAACAACAACGGCGATCCTTGACCATTATTCACAAATTTTCTCGTAGAAACAACGGTTCGCTAGTGATAGGCACTTCAAATGCAGCTACAACAGGAGAGTGGAGTGCAAAGTAGCATTGAAATTATACGAAATTCAGGTAATTTGGTTCGAGGTTTCTTGTCGGATTTTGCCTTTTTCTTTGCCATTGACGTTGTCTAGTGTACAGATGTCTTAATGAAAGATATGGCCAGTGCAACTTACGAACCTATAGTTCTGATGGAGGTTCCATAATGGTGTGGGGGGAAATTTCTTTTAACGTCCTTACTAATCTGGTCATGGTAAATAATGGAACTCTGAATGCTGAGAGGTACGTTACAGACCTTCAAGAAGGATATATCGTACCATTTTCGGCAAACATATCGTTAGGAACGACCTTCAAGTCACGACATCACTTCGATGAAGTGGCCTTCACGAAGTGCAGACTTCAATCTCATGGAACATGTCTGGAACCTTCTCAAAAGAGTATCAAAAAGCCACCAAAACCAGCCAGCTGCCGGGAATGAAGTTAAAAATAAACTAAATTTGGAAGAGTTACATCTTCTTTTTGATCGTTCTAAGGCATTCCTTTGTGCTGGTGAACTACTAAAAAATAATACGCCCTTATATCAAAACTTCTCAATAAATTCGAATTTTTATTTTGTGTGTTAATTTCTTGGCGCAGTGTATTATCACAGAGATGTAGAAGAAAACGTAATTTTCAATTCCAGTTCAATATGTCAAGAAATTTCATTGAAATCTTACTACGTTACTGAATGAAAAAGTTTATGCTAAATCCAATTCCACATGTATGCGGTTTAATTCTCTAGGTCATCCAGATGCTTTAACTCACATTGATCTGAAAGTAAAAGTAATTTTATCTCTATTCTGAAGTTGATAGATTTTATATACATTTGTTGAGCTATTTGGATTACTTGTAATGAGGTAGATGTCATTCGAGTATTTATACAGTGCGGCTGTAAAGTGTGATCTAAAATTCAAAATTTCTCCGCTTTCGGAAAATTTGCACGGAGAAGACAATTTTTTCAAATACAGCTAGATATTCTCAGGTCGAGAATTTTCCTCTCTTTTTTTCAAGATATGACGTCATTCACGACTTTCTCGAAGTAGGATCCCAGTTTTTACTTACTTCTATTGTAAAAATACCGATTTTTGAGCTCTGCTATGTTACATAATAGTATGTCATAACTTGAGATGGTAAATCTACGTGCAATTTTAAGAAAAAAGTCGATATAAATATAGGTCCGCAAAAGCTTCGTTTTTTGTTTTCAAAACTCCTGCAGTTTTTGAGATATTTAGCCCAAATTTGGAATGCAAGCTATTTTTTACAGCCTCCTAGATTTTAACTGAAATTCACAAGGTGTTTTCTTCTCCGAGGCCATGTCTCCTTTTGCCCTTTCAAACTTTTTTGCTGTACTCCACTGATTAGCGTACAATCAATTTTCGTCATCTTCGTTCAATTTAGAAACTTTTTTGACATTTGTAATTTTTTCGTATCTCCAACCGGCTTCAAGAGAAAAATTATTGAATTTGAATTATTTGAATTGTATGTTATTCGCTAAATAAAGAAATAATAATAGAAATTCTCGATAGGTATGCCCAAAATTTGCTTTTATTTTGATAGCTCGTCTTCTGAAACTCAACTTATACTTATTCAATATCAAACTTAAAAAAGAACAATTAAAAACTAAATAAATTGCTGAAAGTGTCCTCCACCTAAGTCTGGGGACCTAGGAGGCCATGGTTCTGGCCCGTCCCGACCTATGACATCGGTTGTTGAATGTTCTATTCAACAATTCCCCTAGTTTCTCTACCAAAATGTGCTGCTGCCCCGTAATGCATGAACCACATTATGTTTCTCACCAAAAGTGGCACATCCTCGAACAATGAAGGTAACTCCTCCTCAAGAAATCGCCGATAAATGGGACCGTTTAGTCTGTCAGGCAAAAAAAATGGCCCAATCAAATAATTTCCAATTATTCCTACCTAGAGAATTGAGAATTGTCCTTGATGATGAGATTCTTCAATCAAATGGGGATTTTCCTCAGCCCAATAATAATTATTGTGAAAATTTGTGATAGCAGTTCTAGAAAAGTTAGCTTCGTCTGTGAACATTATTTCACAATCAAAATGAGCATTTTCTCTAATTATAACTAAGAACCATCGGCAGAAATTCAGTCTTGAAGGAAAATCTCGAGGAAGTAGAGTTTGGACGCGTTAAATATGAAACGGGTACAATAAAAAGTCGTGGAGAATCCTTCAAACTAGAACATGTGAAATATTCAACTGATTTCCAATTTTTCTTGTACTCACATGAGGATTCAAATCAATACAATTCAAATTTGCCTCCTCAATATCTGGAGTTCTCATAGTTTGAGTTGCGCCTTCTAAATGATTATTTGCAGTAAAAGTACCAGTTTCCCTCAACCTTCTGTGGATATTTGAAAATATTCGCCTGTCTGGTGTTACTCGATTTGGAAAGTGCACCTGATATAATCTCCTAGCTTCTGTTGTGTTTCCGTCAGCCAGACCGTACATGAAATGGATATCAGCCAATTCGGCGTTAGTAAAACTAACCCTTTTTTCTTACAGCAATAACTTCAAAAGTCTTAAAACTAATCGTTAATTTAATAAACAATTCGAGCAGACACTGGTTCAACTTTAGTAACTGCCAAAATAAATAAATAAATGAAAAAATCAAAGCCTACTAGTCATTTTTTTAATTAGAAGTGCTTTCAATTGTTCGAGAACGGTTGGAGAAACGAAAAAATTACAGGTGTTAAAAACGTTCCTAAATTGAACGATGACGAAAATTGATTGTACGCTGGCGTATTGCAAAAAAGTTAGAAAGAGCGAAAGAAGACATGGCTCCGAAAAAGAAAACACCTTGTAGATTCTAGTTGAAATTTACGATGTGTAATGATGGAGGCTATGAAAAATAGCTTGCATTCCAAATTTGGGCTAAATATCTCAAAAACTGCATGAGCTTTGAAGAAAAAACCAATTTTTTTCCGGAAATTTCAATACCCTGTAGCTCCGTAACGAAGCTTTTGAGGATCTATTTTTAAATGAACTTTTTTTCTTAAAATTGCACTTAGATTTACCCCCTCAAGTTGTGACATATCATTATGTAACACCCTGTATAGGTGGTCAGGGATGAATAGTTCTCGAAATACAGGGTGTTTCATCCGAGATAAAATTAATTTTATATTTTTCACGACAGATTCAAGAATTTGCAATGCTTGGTCATGCAAACCTTTGTTCGGAAAAAACCTAGCTGTTTAAATTGAATACTAGGGGCCGTTACTTGATACAGATCCATTGCAAATGATAAGTGAAAGATAATTCGATTTATACTTATTTACTCTATTTGTAAGCAAGATGCCGAAAAACGAAGAGGCAAAAGTTTCGTCCTTATTAGGAATTTATCAGTGTCGCATATCGCTTTTCGCTTTAATGATTCCAGAAAAGACATTCAGTTGTGCTCTACCCAAATAACGATCCTGACATATCTCATGAATAAATATGGTGCTTCTATGCACTTTGCTTTGCCAGTGGGCAACTTTTTGAATATGCTTTGCGGGAATCAATGGATGAGTAGAAGATAACTGCATGCTTCCCAGGTTTGAATCCCTATAATTACTGTAAGAATAATGTGTACACATCAAAAGATAATCTCGATAATAGAATGTATTTTTTTCAATTCATAAAATCTTTCAAACTAAGTGTGACTGAACCTTGGTTCCAAATCAAGATTCTTTTCTTAAAGGAGGCATAGGATAAGGGGATAATTTCCTTCAAACCCAATTGACAGTAGGAATAGTTTTCTTCTAAACAAAAGTCTACATGAACCTGCATGGCATATTTTCGAATATATCATGAAAAGTACTAAATTAATTTTGTTTAATGAAACACTCAATATCTTCAGATCCTTCAATGCTAGTGGTAAAATAACCTACCAAAAAAATACCAAATATCCCTGCATTTTTAACATCTGTGTACTTTTTAAATTATTTCACATTTTGTTGTGGAGAAAAATCTGTGAATTTTTTAAAACTTTAATTAGATGAAGTTTGTCGACTCAGCTAGTTCAATAATTAAATTCAATTCGTATTCCCTGAACCAGTAAGAATTAAAGAACCGATATTAGTCATTTGAAGAAGCAATGGAATATTTTGAATTGTATACTTCTCGATTCCCTGTTCTAGAAAGAGATGAGAATAAAATTCGTGTTAAGAATTCATAGAAATAACTTTCACAAAACCTGATGAAGATGAAATCATTAAAATATCCACTGACTCAAATAAATTTTCCAGTCATTGAACTATCCTCAGTATATTCCAAAAACTATGAGGAATCAAACAATAAAGTGCACTTTAACAATGTGAAATTCCGTCGAACTTTTCCATTATAAAAGTCCACTTGTTGAGTCAAGTAAAGAATAAATCTTTCTGAAAGGAGGACTTTCCTCCAATGAACTCCCAAAGGAAATAATTTCAGTAGAGTGAAACGAATTCATCCCTTGTTCCATTGAACTAAATTGTGAAGTGGAAAAATGGGGCAAGGCGATGGGAGCCATTATTTGAATGGGACCTTGCCACTTCGGGCATTTCATATTCATGTTGGAAGATGTTTAGAGTTTCCGAAGCTTATTTTGGATATATCAGTCAGGATATTATGATATTGTGTTTAGATTAATAGGTTGAAATGTTTTTAATTGGATAGTACATTCTTGAGAAGGAAAAACCTATAAAAAATATAGCTCGATTTTTGATATATGGTATGAACACTCTCTCTCCCAAACCACCTAGCCACGGTCTTGTTCAATAACGTTTTGAGATATTTAGTTGTACCTTCATTGTTAATATATGAGAATGCTTTAAGACGAGATCAACAAAATTTTTGTGAACTAAATCGAACCTAACCCTAAAATTTAAAATGAAACCCTGCATATTTTATATAGTTTTTGTAGGATTCTCAAGTGATACACTTTTTATCGAAAACTTCCTTTATTTACTTATCAACTGTGATATTTTGTTCAATATTTTAGGAGCTCCACTAGTTGGGACTGATTTTTTTCTCCACAGTTCCATCAACTTGGTCAACTGAATTTTTCGCACTTTGTTTGAATGAATACTTAAAAACTTTAAGTTGATAGAAAAACACACTCATAACCTCTTTCACCTTTGGTATTTAACGTTTCGAAATTTTTTGTAAAGGTAAACCGATAAAACGGCTTTCTTTATTGATTGTAGGTTGATTAATGATGAACAAATTTATGTGATGATTATAAGACTTATTTGTAATAAATTATTTTATAACGCAGGTATGCTCAAACGGTCGATCGCGTGTGCTTTTTGAGTAGATCTCGAGAAGAAGAAAATTTTTAATAAGTAGGTAACTAAATTTATTACTTAATGAAATAACACTCTGCTGGCGGCAAGAGGCGGCTTTATCAAAGGAACGCGCGGTACTTGCCAAAGAAACGCCGCGTTTTTCATTCTTGCCGCTTTTCTAGAACGTTTGACTTTCATTCTGAATTGTCACTTGAAGTCAATGAAGTACAGCGAAGAAATCTAAAACGTATCATTCGTCGGCTGAACACACTGATTTACTTCTTCACACAGATGTCAAGTGGTTGAGTCGCGGAAAATTCATAGAAAGGTTTCAAGAATTATTGCTCGAAATAACAGCTTTGCTCGACGAAAAAGGTGATAACAATCAGATGTTGAAAAACGAAAAAGGGCTGACTGATTAGGCATTTTGACTGACATCACAATACAATTAAACACCATTAACTTGGAGTTTCAAGGCTAACTATTATTGAGATGATCAGCACAGTAAACGCATTCAAAATTGAATTGCAACTTATGATAGATCAACTGAAAAGAAAGGATCTGAAGCATTTTCCGTCTTTGAAAGCAAGGATTCCTCAGTTGAATTATGATACGTATGAAGCTGAATTATCGAATATTTTGGGACAATTCGAAATGCGTTTTTATGATTGCAGTAAATTGGCAAATATAGCATTATTTATGAGTTATCTTTTTTCATGTAAAAACATTGAGGAAGCTACTGAAATAACAAGTCAGTTTAATATGAACTCATGTTCTGTTGAAAATGAGTTGGTGCAGATTATATCTGATATACATCTCAAAGCTACAGCATCTGTTACTAATTTCTGGTATTTTATATCTGAAAATCAATATCCGAATCTAAGGCAAATCGCCCTTCAACAAACGGCAATGTTTGGGTCAACTTACTTGTGTGAGTCTGGATTTTCTGAAATGAAGATAATTAAGTCAAAATATCGCAACTGACCAACTGACGAACAAATATCATCATGCTTGCGATTAGCACTCAATGGTTACGTACCATCTTAGGAAAAGTATGTTGAGGACATGCAAGTTTGAATAACTATGAGTTTTTTCATTGATATTCTAGAGAAGAACCTAACTAAACCTAACGCAAACCTTGACCAAAATAATGTATATTGTACGGAAAGCTAATATCCATATATGCTATGGTACATTCTACCTAGGTAGGTAGGGTGTATCGTAGTATAAAAATATTGAGGTAGATATCCAGCAGTTCAAGTTTGAGCACCCCTGTTATAGGGTATGAAGATGATCAGTTTCAGAATGACTGAAAATACGGTATTGAACGATAGATACTGAAGACAGTTGAAAGTGAAAAAACATAGATGTGTTAGCTTTAAGAGACAAACAGAAGAATGAATTTCAAAATAAAAATCTTTTCGAGAAAAATTTTATGTATATTTTGTGGAAAAAAATTTAAATTAGTATTATTAGAATAAAAAGATTCAAATAAATTTAGACAATAAGACTTCTATAGGAGTTACTTTCATAAAAGAAAGTCAAATTTGTGAATTTTCCCAAAACTCATAAATTAAATTAAAATTTTTCGAATTATTGATCAAAAACTGGACGAATTGATAGGTAATAATCGAAAAATTATAGAAAACCATTTTAGAAAGCAGTAAATTTCCTAAATAAAATATTCAATTTTACTTTTTTTTGATCCACCTTAATCAGGATAGCCAACTATGCCTATGATAAAACGGGATAAAACGATAAAAGAAATTCTATTTGAGTGTCAAATATTCACATTCAAAAGATTCCAGGTTCTAGGCCAGCTGGATAGAGAAGAAACATGTCCTATTAGTATTATCGCATTGGTTGGGACAGCCAGGTTTTACGTAATTAAGGACTGAAAGTCCCGTGAAGCAAAATTGCCAACAACTCAGACGGTGTAGTAGCAATGTATTGTATTGGATTTGGGAGACATTCAGATTTTATCACGTTATATAAACGCTACCCAAGACCCTCATAATACAGATCTTCCTGATACCAACTAATTATTTGAATCCCTCCTCATTCAGTATCTATATCCAACCTCTCCAAACGAAATTGCATCCGAAGAATATCGCATAAGATCCGAACTTTTCCAGTTCGACGAAGAGACAGGAAGTTCAAACGGAGCACATTGATACAGCCTGAAACAGCCTGAAAATGTGATTACCGAACGATAAAGCAAATTGCGTCGGCGACAGAGGGAAGTTGCAGTTTCCATGGAGATGACATGGACAGATTTCAGGAAGTTCATAAATCGTTGATTTTGCGATTATGATACTCGACGAAGTCAGAACTAATTGATTCCGACCCCGAACCGTGACCAACCTGATGAAATTTAAATGGTAGGATCATTCGCAGCTGTCACCAAGCGTTGACCATGAAAATTTTCAACAATGAATTGAATGATGAATGATCGATATCAGTAGATTCGAGCGATTCGAAACGTGCAAATGTCATGCAGTTTATTTGATAATTCGAATTTAATTATGGACAATTTCACAACCGCATATCATGTGAAATTATCCATTTGTGAAATTGTTTGAAACTTCCTCGATGATCGACATTGTACTGAAAGGTTTTCCAATTAGGGAATTCATTTTGATTCATATGAAAAACACGTATTTTTTGACTTTAATAATGAAAAATAGTGGCAGATGGCGTCCGTGATTCCTTTTGCAGAACCATAATCTTCTGATGAAAGTTTTCATCACATGAAAATCCTGAATGTTTCCTAACATTTCTCCATTTCAATTCGTCACATGTTGCTTTAGAAAATATATCGTATGGAAAATAAAATAACCTTTTCAAAACGGTATCACACGACCACTTTTTCTTATCAAAAATTTGGGATGGAATCTACCAGAGATAGGGAGTTGATAAGGGGAGAACGAAACATATAACAAAAAATTTCTCCTTCCAATCAAAAATCGCCGTGTTTCAAGAAATTCACAAAGAAATTAAACCAGTCGTGTTATTAAGGCTGGCTTGCTTTCATAGGAAGGAGAGGATTGGAGAGCATTGTAACAAACTATGTCTTTGACGTTACGTAAATCTTGGAGGCCAGTTGTAATCACCATTTCGAGAAATTACCCTGCCAGGAGGAAATGAGCATTGGTTTCGTTACTTATGGGACAAGTAGCGCCGTCTTGTTGAAAATAAGCATCATTCACATCAATACCATCTCATTTTGGTAATAAAAATTCATTGATCATGGTTGGATCGCGCAATCCATCAACCGAAACTATCGCACGAGTTACATTTTCAAAACAACTTTTGTTTGTTAGGAAGATGCCAAAGCTTAAGCCAAAGCTTGGCTTAAGCTCTCCATCCTAGACCAAAGAGTTCAAATTTCCATATTAATGGAGAAATCACTTAAATAATAGCCAGCTGGGAACATAATCCTGCTTGAGAAATAGGGATCTAACAAATTGGAGCTGACTGACCTTATCAAGCTCTCACCTACAAAGTTTATGGCATTTAATGAAAGAATGAAGCTTCATTCATCTATCTATGGCACAAAATACAAATAACGACTTTGATGAACAATAATTCAACTAAGAAGTTCAATAAAATTTTTTAGGTCATTCTTATGTAAATATTTTTTCTGTGCACAGCCAACTTGATGCAATAGTAATTTTGGTTTGTTGAATTTTTGAGATGATATTAAAAATGAGTATCAAGTTAAGTATGCGTATATTTGAAAAGCTAGTTAAAGTTCAATCTGCTTTGCAGTAGAAAATATTTCTAAAATGAAGAGGGCCATGACAATTTTGTTTCCGGAATATTTCGTTTCTCAAGAACGTAACTGTATTCATCAATCTATAACATTCTAAAAATAGAACACCTGCGCATGCACCGGGTAGTTACAGAACAGTTCTATTTATCCTACAAGAAAATCATCATTCAATAACCTGAAGTTTGTTTTGTTTTGTTCTATGGACCTACAGTTTACAGTGGACTCCAAACCACTAACCTAGACCGTGTTACTACTCTGGATTACAAGTTATATGGCCTTTAATGGTATATGCGTTTAGCCAGTAGCCATGTGCCCAACTCAATGTATGTCTTTGTCAAATTCACTTTTTTATCCAAGGACAACATCCATAACTTGAACCCGGATTTCCACTAACCGTGCAGCTACCGAGGCGGTTAAAACCTGAAAGTTATAAGCAAACTCACCTTCTATACTTTGATCGTAACCTTTGGTGAAAAACAACATAGCTTTGGCAGCTCTTTCGGGTGTTTTTAGGAGACCCTGTCGATCTGGGTTCTCTCCAAGAGAACCTAATAACAGTCTGTATGATCTTGTCATTTCTGGCAGCATGGCTTCTCTCGTTGGTGGTCGATGGTCTAATTCTAGGTCATGGTGGAATGTACAATTTTCGTGACCTGAAAAGAGTATGGTATAAATAATAGAAGTTGAAGATCAATATCATGGTTTGTCTCATGTGTTCAAACATGCAGAGTGTAATCTCGAATATTTAATTAATATGATCATAAGTTCGGAGGTGATTTACCCAACGCAATGTTGGGACTGATTCATGATAGATATTGATAAACACTGAACTACATTGACAAATTAGTTATTTCAAGCGAAAATATGACCTGGTTCCCTACACTACCTTACCATTGAACGCACCATTAGATATTACAAAAACGTGCAACCCTGTATATACTCTTTAATAAAAAGAAATTATATAGATTAAGATATTGATTGTTGTTTTAAAATAATGAAATGTGGAGGTTTTAGGTGATAATAAACCACGCTCTATCGGTATTGAAAATGAGTAACCAAATGGAAAGACCATATTTGGTTTCCCTTTTATTTTTCAAATGTTATTCCTACAGTCACCATCAAGAGAATGTAGAATAGATAAAATATGCTATTCATCAGACATTACAAGGATAAATACCTTCAGATCAACACTGTTCCTGATCTCATTTGTGGATAAAACCTTGAGATTTTCATTCTTGTGATTGGCATGAGTGTAATTATTTCCCAGAAATTCAATTGCACCAATTAAATCTGCGTTAAGTTGGTAGTTCCATATTCAAATTATATGTTCGAATAGATTTCTCGTACATGCGTGTAGTTGGAACTTTTTTCATATAGTGTGTTCTCGCAAGAAATACATCGATCGTTATAAGAAATACTATACATAGGAAAATACTTTTCTCCACGATCATCACTAAATGTAATAATTCTGCAATCATTTTTAACAATAGAATTTAAACATTCTCACTCCCTCGATCCTTACGTGTTTTTCATGTACTTTCATTCTTTAACTTCTATAACTAATTGAATCAAACATCAAAGATAACGATGAATTTCAAAACATCGTTAGATTCAGATGTAAATGTTGTCATCATAAAATCTTCGAAAAAGTTATCGTTTAAATAAGATTATGATTGAAAAATCGAGTGTAGTAGATATAAAACTTGAAAACATTCCACCTGAAATTACAAATAAGGCGAATAATACACTCCCCACAAAAATTGTCGCATCACCCTACTTTTATGACAATACTATATACACTTTTAGGTTGGTCATTCAAGAGTCGCTTAGTAACTTTCAGAAGTGTAAAATAAGATGATATCATTCAAAAGAGATGAGTTTATGATGGACAATATCAACAATTTTCGAGTTAATGAAAAATTAAAAAATTCTACCATCTTTAAACATTCGCGAAGAGACCAGTCAACTAGCATCGAATGGTTACTAATCATTTTCAAAATCGAGTGTTTCCTCCCCGGGCCCTAATTACTGCCAGTATACGTCTCGGAAGCCCCTCAAACAAATTTTGGATGTACTCTTGAGTCACTGAGTTCCAAATTAGAGGAAGCAGATTTTCTAGTTGTTGGAGTTTTCTACACGGCAGCCTACGTTGCTGAATTTGTCGCCCCATGTTGTCCTAAACATGTTCTATGGGATTCAAGTCGGAACTTCTGGCTGGCCATCTTAAAATATCAATTTCGGCATTTTACAGAAATTCTGTAACTACTCTAGCTGCCTGAGGCCGAGCATTATCATCCATATAAATGAAGTTTTCGCCAATGAATGGGCCAAAGGGTACAACATGGGGTTCAAGGATATCTGCGATATATCTGGCAGCTATCATTCTTTTATTATTCACTAGGACTAACTCAGTTCGACCATAGAAAGAAATGCCTTCCCACACCATTACTGAGCCCCCTCCGAAGTTTTCGGTTGCCGGATATTGCATTGCTGATACCGTTCCCCAGGTCGTCTGTATACAGGCATGCGTCTATCATTTGATACTAGACAGAACCTGGACTCGTCGGAAGAGAGAACATTCGACCATTCTGGAATACCCCAATTTGCATGTTAACTAGCAAACTGAAGTCTTGCAACTCGATGCTCTTAGGTGAGACGCGGGCCGGTAGAAGCCACCATTGGTCTGATATCGTATTCTCTGAGCCTGTTCCTAACAGTTTGCAATGAAATATGCACATTTATGGAAAGAGCAAGTTCATTTTGTAGCATTCTAGCCGTACAGTGCCGAACTCTTAGTGCAGTTAAACGAAGCCAACGATCATCAACTGGTGTTGTTATCCGATTTCTTCCCTGTCCGGCCCTTCTTCCATATTCCCCTGTTTCGTGGTACCGATTGATTGCTCTTGAAATAGTGCTTTCGTTAACATTCAACAAGTTAGCCACGTAACGTTGGTTTCGCCCCTCCTTTAGAAGTGTTACAATTCTTACCACTTCATGATCACTCAAAGAGCGGCCAGGACATTTAGCAGCCATTACAATCAATTCAAAGATTCGAGAATCAACAAGAAACACAGAAAACTTGAATTAGTTCGCGTGAAAACTGAAGAGAAATTGCATGAATACTGATAGTCAAATAAACTCATTCTTGTTTCAGACGTGTTTGAGATCATATGTCCAAAAACATATGTTGACAAAGAAACTGCGATCGAGCAGCTTAATAGATTGTGGAATTCAGAATACCAGGTGATGTGACAATTTTTGTGGTGTGTGTATAGTTGAGAACCTGCTTCCGTGAAAATCACAATATGAATACGGAAAGTTTTATGCACTGTTCAGAGATTGGCAACAAGAAAAGAAAACGAACTCCTTTCTGAAAATGTTCTGGTTGCATTTTTTGGTGATTTATTAAAAAAATTGAAATCCTCAACTGTATGGAAAATTTATTCAATCTTAAGAGCAAAAATTAATGTTAGACACGATACTGATATTTCAAAATATAAAAATTGAAATCTTTTATTTCGAATTGGTGGAATTCACACAGTTTTTTACAAAGATCTTTATTTATACATTCAGTCGACGTTTCGGCACAATATTTTGCATTCTTCAGGACTCTAAAATGAATTTTACTATCAAAAAATAAAATTTTCTTCTTTGAGAAAAGTGAAGCAACAGAACATATATGTGTATAAATTAAACAGTCTCTCCTCTATCGAAAACCGAATTGTTAGACATTACACGTAACACAAGCTCGAACAAATTGAAAACAAGTTACTAAACACCTCTCATGCAATGGTAGCAACATGTGGCAGGTCCAAATGAAATTTTTGAGACACCTATTTTGGACTAGAAGGATTAGTAACACCGATCTAGTTAGGTGGCCAGCACATTCATCCGACCTCACACCGTTAAATTTTTTCTGGCAATATGGCTATGTTACACATTCTGAGTAACAAAATGAGTGATTTTACTTGAATATAAGGGCATTTACAACAGGAGATAGACCGACGTCTGTTTGCTTGTTACAAATTTGCTGGTTTCTCCTACGAACGACCGTGATTTCCATCATCTTTGAAATATCCAACTTTTTCCCTTTATTACCTGGATGGATAAATTATGAAATGATTTTTATCTATACAATGGAAAAACGAGTACAATTTTATTTTGAGTAGTGATCTTTTATGTCTATCAATTCTCTTCTCGAGTTCCAGCTTGCTGTATATAGAAAGTCTCGCATTCAATGCAGCATATTTTGTATACAATTTTTTCAATAATTTTCATTTTATCTTTATTATTAACTAACACCTATATTTCTTTGTATTAGTAATGATGGTGTTAATATTATTTTGTGATATTTCTATTTCATATCCTAGGAATATAATTATTTGGTACTTTTTTATTCGATTTCTCAGTATGCTGAGGATAAATGCTCTGCAGTAAAAGTTCATGTTGTTTATGCTTGATTTCACTAATAAAGTAGGTTCATAGCTGTTATTATTATACAGAGTGATTCACCAGTGACGCGGTGCTCTGTAGCTCGTAAACTCTTGAAGATTTCAATTTTGCTCGAACGGTATTGTATTCAGAAAGTAAGAATCTACTTCAGCAATTTGTTTTGCAGTAAACAGGGTGTCCCAATTTTCTATAGAAAAATCTTGGGTGGTTTTCTCAGATTGGAAGACCACTTTTTTGTTGAAGATTAGAAGCGTCCTGAACTCTGCTATAATGTCTTTAAGTAATAAGTTTATTTGGTGAGTAGTTTCGTCACAATATTTTTTTCCGTAAAAATTCATGAAAATAGGCCCTCACATCATCGCATGGTCCTTCGGCCAGAGAGGATGAATACTTTTTTCCTTTCGTTTTCTTATTGCCCAAGGATAGCTTCATTGATGAATTGAAATAGATTATCCTCATTTTATATAGGAGTGACTCAAAAAAAAAAACTATTGAATATTGTAATTTTAAAAATATTATGTCTTGATTTTTTCAAATGATACATTCTGTATTTTATAATTCATGTCAACGCATAAAATATTGTGCCATCAACAAGGTGTTGAACTATTTCAATAAGTATTCGAAATGTTGCCCGTTTCTTTGTAGACACAACTCAATCCTTCTGAAGAAAGACCATTGAACTCTCGATAACATTTGCGGATTATCTGACTGAAAGGCGTCGACTATCCTCTGTCTCATATACAACCGTGTTGTAGGAGGAATCTGGTAAACGATGCCCTTAGTATAACCCCACAAGAAAAAATCTAGACTTGTAAGGTCCGGAGACCTAGCTGGCCATCTAACAGGACTACCACATCCTATCCATTTGTTTGGAAATACATGATTCAAATGCTCCCTAACCTGATGTAAGTAATGTGCCGGTGCTCCATCCTGTTGAAACCACAAATCTTGTCTTATATGCTCTGGTACATCGGCAAAACATTGGTAGATGATTTTGCAGAAAATCTCAATACATTTCACTATTCAAGTGCCCGTCGAAAAAGTACGACCCAATTAGATATGCATCTACTATAGCGGCCCATACATTCAAGGATCAATTCAAGAGTGTATGAGCTACAGATCACCCAGTATATTACATATTATCATATTTAATTTATTTCATTTTTCAGTATTATATTAATATTGATAATGGAATGATAACCCAAAACTTATGTCGAGTATTTTAATATATTTTTCCTTAATATTTCTTATCTTTTCATAGAAGAGAATTCATATTATACCGAGTGCTCGATATTTTCAATATAAAAAGAGCTCATTAATTTTTATGTTATTCGGTATCAAAAGTAAGGCTCCTTCTCAAGGAGGTTTTTCTATGGTTTTTACTATATGAGTGCATTTCTTGTTGAGATACCACTTCATGAATAAACTGTTTTGTTCAGTTTTACTTACCGGTGTGACGTCAAAAATGATCAAGCGTTAAATAACAGCGTACTGTTTGGATGAACAAACATAATAAAGAAGTTCAAATAATCTTCGTATGAAGAATTTTATGTTTATTTACAATGTTTAAATAGTAGGTGACATTTCCTAAGCGTTTGATTGTTTTCGACCTCATACCTTCATGGCTAATAAGACTAGGTAATGAGCTTGAAGAAATGGCATTTTGATAAGAGGAAAATAATATTTGATATTTCGAAAACTATATAACTTTATAACTTATACAAAGTCACCCTTATTTTTGATGCTAAATAACATGAAAAAGAACTAGTGATGATTCCATTAAAAAATCGTTTGCATATATCAAAATAGAGATAAGCTGTTATTGATATATTAACGTCTGGAGAGACAAAGTTTTCCCTCAGTTTTCTCACGATCTCTTGACTCATATAAAAGATTATGTATTGTTCGCCTGTGTATCCATTCTAAATACTGTGCTTTCCTTCGATCGTGTATTGGCTCACATAAAAATTTGACATTATGGCATAATCGATATAGTCCTCCAGTTTTTTGTCATTCCATTTTTCATTGATTCGAATAAATGAATAAATTTGAAGAAAGATTGATGAAATTTCAATTTTCTCTTAATTTTTTTCTGTGGAAAAAGAGTTATGTTTTGTTATTCTTGCTAATTCATATATATTATACTTTAATTTGTCGTTGACAATAATTTCCTCATCATTCCAAGACCAATAGAGCAAACAAATAACGAATATTTCCACATTTTTGCCATGTGTGTATGTAACGTTCATCTAGTACCACAAGGGTCTATTTTAGGCCTTTCCTAATATTGAATATTAAACATAGTTTCAATTAGAATACTTCTGCTTTGGTCATTTTGAGAATATAGTGTTTCAATTGAATATTACTCAAGTTGAAATGTCTTTGATTCTGATTTAATCAATTTCGCAATATATTAATCCTTTCATATGATACATATTACTTATTCCGTGTTGTTATCAAACTAGATACGAAATAAATAAATATTTAGTTCATGTGAAGATTCAAACGGTTGTGAAATCTAATAACTGATAGATATAGATTGAATGAATATGAAATTTATAAACATAATTTCGATAAAGAAACGTATACAGTTCAGAATAGGTTGTTTTATCAAGACATAACAAATTGAAATGCTTCCTCGAACTGTCTTATGTATTTTCTCAGATTTGCGCCGCTCCAAAAATGTAGGCATTCTTCAATTTAAGAAGAAATTTAGTAAGAACAAAAGTTTAAGATATTAGAATTATGGCAGAAGTAAGATGAGCGAACTATAAAAATATTCCTATCATCAGAAATTTTCGACTTTCCCATGTGATTTTTGCGGAACCAAAAAAAAACAAAACAGGAGAGATTGTCGATCTTATTGTTAGGTATGGCCGAAAGTTTCTTATTAAAACGTACAAAAAAAAAGAAATACTTTTGAAATTTTATATTTCAAATTCATATACTAAATTTTCTACTTTAAGTGTTCTGCACCTTCGATAAGTTTGCTTTTTATTAAACCTTACTTGAAGTGTTACAAATTTACAATAGTAAATGAATAAGAGGGGAACTATAAAATTTTCCAATCATTCGAAATTTTGACTTTTCTCAATGATTTTCCTGAAAATTTTAACGAACCAGAACAAACAAAACAGTAGAGAATGAATTAAATATGTTGATCCAACTGTTAGTAATAGCCGAAAATTTTTCCTGAAAACGTACTGAAATAAAGAAATAGTTTCGTAATTTCAGCTTTTAAATTTATATAGTATATACTATATTTCCACTTTTCCATATTTTAAAGATCAGTTTCTATTATTTTCCATTTCTTGAACTGTAACGAATTAGTACAAAATGAGAATTTATTTGTATTTGTACGGGGTCACAGAAACAATAGCAAAATTATATATAACATTCCTGTTGAAATATTTACTCAGTTGAATAAAAATGAAATGATTTTCAAGAAATAAACGTTGTGTTCAACACATCCTGATAAAATTTCGTTATTCCAATAAAATGTGAAAATGAAAATACTCCTTACTTATTACTCTGTAATTATGAAATTTACGTCATCGTGAATTTGAATTTCAAATTCTATAAGAGGAGATATTCTTGTTAGATGTAAAAGAATATTAATCATTGAAAGAGACTGAAAGAGCGTAAGAGGTCATTTATTAATCAAGTGAGAGCCCCAAGAGGGAGGAGGTTATGAATTATCTCTATATTACTCCTTCTCGGGTAGAAAGGTGGGAGTCATTTTTACGTAATATTTCACATGAAAAAATTGGACAAATAGACATTTTCCACTGAGACGAAATGTCCATACAGCAATGTCGTAAAAACCAAAAACGCACATGAAATTGAAGGTTAGGTTTCAACGGTTTCAACGGTCCACAAACTATGAGATCTACTTCCTCATTTTAACTATTTCGTTCAAATATTATTCTTCTAAAAATTATTACGAGGATCGTTTTTTAAATAAGTATCGTTTAGCCGCAGCGCTGCGGTCGGCGTTCTCCGCATGTACACTGGGTACATACATACTGACGCAATTGCTGTCTAATTCTTTCTTGTTTACGTTGTTTTTGAGTGTGTAAGATGCCGCCAATAATCGTAAGTACCGCAGACTGTGAAGTACGGCCTATTATAAGATTTCTTAGTGCTAATGCCTTACATCAATTGATATTCATCGTGAGATCTGTGCAGTTTATGGACAAAACATCATGAGCGATGGAATGTTTGGAAAGTGGATGAGGCCATTTAAAGAAGGCCTCACAAATGTGCATGATGAACAACGGAGTGGGCGTCCTTCGGTTGTTAATGAAATTTTGATACCGGAAGTGCACAACAACAGTTGTGATACAGTGGTTAAGAAGTCAGTCGGCAGACTTCTATGATAAGGGTATTCAAAAACTGATACAACGTTATGAAAAGTGCCACAATGCTGAAGTAAATTATGTAGAGAAGTAGAATAAGGTACAGGCTTTCATATAAGAATAAAATTATTGAGATATCTTTGCACTCATATCTTTAATTTAAAAACGGTACTTACTTAAAAAACACACCCGTATTTCATATCAAGTTTTCAAAATCGTAAATTTATTCATTCTTACACCCAAGCATTGAAGAATAGTAATTGGAGTCCAAGAAATTCTGCATGGGGGTAAGGAGTTTAGAGAAGGCTGAAATCTTCCCTACGAAGTTAATGAATCTCTCCTGAAGTACCATTCATGGTTTGCATGTAATATAGTTCTGGGATCGCTTGTTTTAGACAAGATTGCTGGGAAACATTTTGCCAACACTCAGAAGTTATCAACTTGATTCAATTCAGATAAAAGAGAAGTCTACAGAATTGTAAGGGAACAATTACTTCACTCTTGCCAAGTGCAAATAGTTCAAGCGCTCTTCCTTAAAGACTTTCCCGCAAGAGAAGATTCTTTTAATTGGTTTTTAATCCTACATGATCAAAATGCTGGTTTTGTAAGATTAATCCTTTGCTGTGGTAGAGAGGTGGCGATAGAGGTTCACATAATTAAGTCTTTCGAGCCTGAGGCCATCATTCAAAACTTTTGTGTAGCCTAGCCACCTCGTCAAAATCACTTGCTATAACTTTTCGAGAAGGTGAATTGTTACTTCATCCTGCTTGCAGCCCGGACCTGAGCCCCAACGATATTTTTACTTTTCCCAAAATCAAGAACGGATTGCGCGATGAAAGGTTTCAGTCTTCAGAAGAAACTGTTGGTGCCTTCCAAAAGGTCATTCTGAATGTAGCAGCAAATGCAGACATATATTAGTCTCCGCGGAAAATACTTCGAAAATCATTCAATACTTTGAAAGCTCTAATTTGTTTGATTCTAGCTTTTTATGCAAAGTTAAAAGACATCCCTCGTACTACATTTGTTCAACATCTAAGAGTTGCTTTTTTGTGTAATAAATTTTAAGCAATTCATTCCAATGGTCACGGAAAATCCACACCTCATGATACAAATAGATCACCATTATCGTTGGTCCTTGAATGTATGGGCCGCTATAGTAGATGGATATCTAATTGGGCCGCACTTTTTCGACGGGCACCTCAATAGTGAAATGTATTGAGATTTTCTGCAGAATCATCTACCAATGTTACTTGCCGATGTACAAGAGCATATAAGACAAGATTTGTGGTTTCAACAGAATGGAACACCGGCACATTATTACATCAGGTGAGGGATGCTGAATCATGTATTTCCAAACAAATGGATAGGACATAGTGGTCCTGTTAGATGGCCAGCTAGGTCTCCGGACCTTACAAGTCTAGATTTTTTCTTGTGGGGTTATATTAAGGGCATCGTTTACCAGATTCCTTCTACAACACAGTTGAATATGAGACAGAGCAAATGCTGTCTGGAGTTCAACGGTCTTTCCTCAGAAGGATTGAGTTGTATCTATAAAGAAACATGCAACATTTCGAACACTTATTGAAATAGTTCAACACCTTGTAGATCAACTCACCAAAAACCAATCTATTACATATTTCATGCAAGACTACCTTAAAATATCTCCATTTCTCTGATCAAGTATAATGATATGTACTAATAAATTCATCTTTCACAACCTCTGATTTTATTATTTTAGTTTTTTTTTATTTCGAAAATGGTCTAAGATAAAGATAAGGTTACTTCTGCAAAAATATGGCACAATATTTTATGCGTTGACATGAATAATAAAATACAGGATGTTCCATTTGAAAAATCAAGATATGATATTTTTAAAATAACAGTATTCAATAATTTTTTGAGTCACCCTGTATAAAATAAGGATAATCTATTTCAATTCATCAATAAAGCTATTCTTGGGCAATAAGAAAACGAAAGGAAAAAAGTATTCATTCTCTCTGGCCGAAGGAGAATGCGATGATGTAAGAGCCTATTTTCATGAATTTTCAACAAAAAAGTGGTCTTCCAATGTGAAAAAACCTCCCAAGATTTTTTTTATAGAAAATTGGAACACCCTTTTTACTTCAAAAGAAAATCTTCAAGAGTGTACGAGCTGCAGAGCACCGCGCCAGTGGTCAATCACCCAGTATGCAAAACTTAAAAGACATTCCTCGTACTACATTTGTTCAACATCTAAGAGTTGCTTTTTTGTGTAATAAATTTCAAGCATTTCATTCAGTTCTGCGAAAATTTCACCCTCTTTAAAATAAGAGGTTAATAAATATTAGAGGTAGTTCACCCCAATGACTTTGAGGCACGACTGAAAAACGAAAAATGCTGTCTTGTAGAATTTTATTTTCCAATTAAATTTCCCAAATTTCATCAGAATCAGTTGAACGAATCAGATTTATAGTTGAAAAATAATTATTTTTTCTTCAACTTAGGGGGTGAATATCTCTGCAAGGTTGGGTTATAAGAAAAAATGTTATAGAGTTGTGGGATTATTTAGACGAGTTCTGTCTATACTTTTATTGTTTAGATGTTTCACTTAGTTATTTCCTAGAAATACCTGAAGTTTCAGAATACTAACAAAAATATTGAAATTGAAATTCTTTTCCCATGTCAAAATGGGGCAAAGCCAGAGTGAACATTTAAGAAAATTAGAGAAGTTAAAAAGTATACAGAAAAGTTATTGATTTCAAATTTTTTAAGCGCAAAATTACCATTTTCATTGCTGCAAGTTGAACGCTTTTCAATTGATTGGAATGAAAGAACTCTACTAAAAAAACTCCGCAAGTCACGCATTTTCATTAGAACTAATTGATATGTATTTTCAAAAAAAAGTTTACAGAATAATAAAAATGAATTTGAAAGAAATCTTATGTCAGAAAAGTATTTTTTCTAGTTCGGAGCTTGAAGAATTACTTAAATATTTCAGTGAGTTAAAAAAAGATCTAAACACAATTTGAAAAACAATTAAAGCGCTCCATACCTGGAGTTGCGGAAGTTCTTGGTGTTTTAGGAGTTCCAGGCACTTCAACGTCGTTGAGTTCGTAATTTTCCGAGAGGGTTCTCGTAAGCACCGCGTTCGGTTTCCTATTGTTACATTTTTCCCCGTTTGAAGTCATTGCGTCGTCGTTTCCGTCTTGCAGATCAAGTGCCAACTCCTTGGTAACTGGCATTTAAGGAAAGTTTCACTATTCGAGCTCGCGCACATCTAACACCTAAAAGAGAACTGAAAATTTCGGAGGGAGAAGTTCCAGTTTTATACTTGAATCTCTCACCGTATTGCTTCTGCGGGATTTTCGCGGGCATGGGTTATTTTGCATTTATGTGACGTCACACGATACGCACGTGATTGTTTTGTATATATTTTTAAAAACATGCAGGTTAACTTTTCATTTTCGATCTCATACATCATGATCCGACATTCCCTTTTCAATGAAACAAAAAATCAAGAACGTTTATTGAAAGTTGCGCGTATATGCAGTGCGGAAAAAATGTGGACCTCGAGCGAGTCGATTTTGTATTTAAATTTTTCAAATAAGGTTTATTAGCGCTTTCAATGACATGTGTCCAAAATATTACGTCATGGCCATTTATTTTTACTGGTAATACATTAAAAGTTTTAGCTTTCATAGAATTTTGTGTTGGAGCTTCATCTAGCATAAAATAAATTTTTTTTTTCTCATAAAGCCATATTTTCAACTGTACCTACCGTCTATACCAGGGGATCGATGCTTAGTAATCTCGAGAAGAAAACAATTTTTAATAAGTAGGTAACTAAACTACAAAAATTTATTACGTAGTGAAATAACACTCTGCTAGAGGCAAAAGGCGGCTTCATCATAGGAACGCACAGTACTTGTCAAAGAAAAGCCGCATTTTTTATTCTTGCCGCTTTTCTAGAAATTTCGGGCGTCGCGTTTGACCGGAAAATTCGAGACTTTCGTTCACGCCGATATAAATGTTGCCCCTGCAGGAATTAGAGTCATTCTGAATTGTAACTTGAAGGTAATACTACGTCGATACAAAGTTTATTATTGAATAGTAAAATGAGTGCAGTGGAGAAATCTAAAACGTATCATTTTAATAACGATTGGGAGGAAGAATATTTCTTTTGTATGGTGAAGGATAAGCACATTTGTCTTATTTGACGTGCGTCAGTTGCAATACTTAAGCGTGGTAACTTAGATAGGCAACATAAAACGTTTCATAAAAACTATGAAAAGGATTCTCTACCACAGGGTGAATTAAGAAAACGAAAAATAGGTGATTGGATATCTTGTTTGAAAAAAGAACAAACCTTGTTCACAGGACCAGCCAAACAATCAAAAGCTACTACGATCGAGTCATTTGAAATATTTCATATATTGGCGAAACACAAGAAACCATTAGAAGATGGATTGGTTGTGAAGGAAGCATTTATTGAAGCGGGTGACACTTTATTTGGAGATTTAAAAATAAAACAGAAATCATTTCTGCTATTAGAGAACTTTAGTTATCTCGTCCGACTGTCAAAAGGCGTATTAAAGTCATGAGTCAGGACATGGCAGATAAACTAAAGCATGATCTCATGAAATGTACATACTTTTCTTTACAGTTCGACAGACCCTGCACAGCTGTGTATTTTTATTCGGATGGTATTCAGTGACATGTTGGCTAAGGAAGAATTTTTGACAATCATTCCTCTGAAGGAGAAGAACCGTGACGAAGATATATATAACGTTTTCTTCAATTTTGTAAAAAACTACAAGCTACCAATATATAAATCAGTGTGCATTACAACCGATGGGGCACCAGCAATGATTGAAAACAAAAACGGTTTTGTGGCATTGTATCGAGCTAATGAAGATTTCCCTTCATTTTTTTCATTCCATTGCATCACACATCAACAAGTTTTGTGTTCAAAAGTTTTAAACACGGAGGAAATTATGGGCATTACAACAAAAATTGTGAATTCCATCCTTGCACGTAGCTTGCAACGGCGGCTCTTTAAGATGCAGTTGGAAGATAGGTAGTCACATGAACACATTAATTTAGTTCTTCACACGGACGCCAAGTGGTTGAGTCGTGGAAAATTCCTAGAAAGGTTTCAAGAATTATTGCCCGAAATAACAGCTTTTCTAGACAGATGTTGAAAAACGAAAAATGGCTGACTGATTTAGCATTTTTGACTGACCTCACAATGCACTTAAACACCATTAACTTGGAGCTTCAAGGTGAGGAAAAACTATTATTGAGATGATTTGTACAGTAAACGCATTCAAACGTAAATTGCAACTTATGATAGATCAACTGAAAAGAAAGGATCTGAAACATTTTCCGTCTTTGAAAGCAAGGATTCCTTACTTGAATTATGATACGTTTGAGACTGAATTATCAAATATTTTGGGACAATTCGAAATGCGTTTTCATGATTGCAGTAAATTAGCTAATATAACATCATTTATGAGTTATCCTTTTTCATGTAAAAATATCGAGGAATTAGCTACTGAATAGTTCTGTTGAAAATGAGTTGGTGCAAATTATATCAAATATACATCTCAAAACTACAGCATCTGATACAAATTTCTGATGTTTTATATCTAGAGATAAATATCCAATTCTAAGGCAAATCGCCCTTCAACTGACGGCAATGTATGGGTTTACTTACTTGTGCGAGTCTGCATTTTCTGAAATGAAGATAATTAAGTCGAAATATCGCAACTGACCAACTGACGAACAAATATCATCATGCTTGCGATCAGCACTCAGTGGTTACGTACCATCTTATGAAAAGTATGTTGAGGACATGCAGTGCCACGATTCAACATCCAAAGTCAGGTTTAACACCATATGTAACTCTTTTGTTTTGTAACAACCAATAAACTGGCAATTTTGAATAACTATGAATTTTTTCATTGATATTATAGGGAAGAACCCAACTAAACCTAACCCAAACCTTGACTGAAATAATGTATATTGTACGGTACACCCTACCTAGGTAGGTAGGTAGGTAAGTAGAGTGTATCGTGTATGTACGACAAATCTAACCTAACCTAACCCTGAATCACACATACTTGCAGCCTCTCAGAGTCGATCGTAAGTAGTCTAAAAATTTTGAGGTCGATCGATGTTCAAGTTTGAGCACCCCTGTTCTATACGCTAGTAAAATATTTTTCACTCGCTACCTTTGCACCATCTCGTGTTCAATTTTTTGAAACCTGGCTCCGATAAAGCTAATAAACATACTGGATAGTAGTGTAAAGAGCATAATTTATTATCAATAAAAAATATTTTTTAATAACAATGTCAGTGGAAAAATCATGAGTAGCTTCCAAGAAGTAAAATTGGGTATTTAAATAAGGGGGGCATCTTTTGGGATACAATACTTGCCTGAAATATCAACCCCCTAAGCGGGGGTTGCAATCCTTGAATATTTTGAATAGGTAAGATGGATTGAGTGATGACTCAAAAGAAAGGTGGTATCTTTGTATACATCGCCTTGAACGAATTTCCATTTTTAATTGAAAACTGTAAAAGATACAGGGTGAGCAACTGAAGGATAGGAAGACTATTTCCTGAGACTATTCAAGTTTCAGTGAGGTAAAATGGAACAGATCCATGCTGATCAATGGCAGTCATCATCAAGTACCATGAATTTCTACTCCTGGAGCCACCCTTGAAAATTTGGAAGAGTTAGATCGTCATTAATAACTTCGATAGTCTTGGGTCGATAGTCTTCTATTTTTCAGTGGCTCACCTGTCTCTTCTATAGTTTTCAATGAAAAATTAAAATTCTTTCACGGGAAATGCAGACCACTTTCTTTCGAGTTATCACTGACCCATATACCTTCTTCCAAATTTTCAAGGGTTGTCACGCCTGCTCCAGGGGTTGAATTTCGAAATGAGGAAGGTACTTGATATGACTGCCATTGATCAGCATGGATCTGTTCCATTTTACCTCACTCAAACTTGAATAGTCTCAGGGAAATAGTCTTCCCTATCTTTCAGTTGCTCACCCTGTATCTTTTATAGTTTTCAATTAAAAATGGAAATTCATTCAAAGCGATGTAGACAAAGATACCACCTTTCCTTTGAGTCATCACTCCACCCATCTTCCCTATTCAAAATGTTCAAGGATTGCAACCCCCGCTTAGGGGGTTGATATTTCTGGCAAGTATTGTACCCCAAAAGATGTCCCCTTTAAACAAAAATTTGATCAGAAATGAATATCTTGATAGATATAGTCTCTGTTTAGTTTTCGTTGAAGCACCCTGTATAAAGCAGGTAGTGAACAAGAAATCAGTGACCAGTGATGAATCACATCTGAAAAGAGTTGCGGAGATTGTAGCTTTGCCCTCGAGTCATATTATAAATCAGTTCCCCTTAGTGGGGAATACCCAGAAAGTAAGTATGGATTCGTCACAAAAAAAACTCTAGAAGTATATCAAACAACTAGATGCCCATTTTATTTATCTCCGATGTCGAAAAAGTAATATTTCATCAAATAATAGTATTTCAAAACATGCACGACATAATCTCAAGAAATCAGCAAGGTTTCCGAAAGGGTAGGTCAGTCACCACTGCAATCTATCAGGTCCTCAAAGGAATTATGGAGTCAATAAATGATGGCAGAGTCACAGCGGAACTTATGTTTTGATCTGTCAAAGACAACTGATAGAGTTATGCGTTTAACCCTCAAGTTGGAGTCAGAGGAATGGTACTTAAACTATTCAAATACTTTTCAACAATCTGACTTGGTGTGTGAAGGAAGAAGTACCCCAAGGTTCGATTCTTTGGCCCCTTCTTTGCATCATTTACACAAATGATCTTGTTGAAGTGATAAAATAAGAGATTATGCTGTACGGTGATGAACCCTGATTTGTGCTGCGAATAGTGTACAAGATTGCAAAACGATTCTGGAGGATGACTAAAGAGTGGTTTATCGAGAGCGAAATCTCTTTCAACATCACAAAAACGAAGCTGCTGTCATTTAGTGTAATGCATGAGATCAAATTCTCTATTGAATATGAGGATGGAGCAGTGAACTCAGTTAAAAGTTTGCCGTTCTTGGGAGTGTTCATTGAATTGGGAAATTCATATCGAAAGATGGTAATGTGGCTCCTGCAAGTATATTGGCTCCCTTCATCAGTCAATTTTTGTGTAAACGCGTAGCTCTTGTTTATGTGTCAATTAGTATCGAAAAACTTCAGACTAGGGCGTTACGTACTTTTTTTCATTCGATCAAGTCAAAACGCGCAACTGCCAAACTTCTGAATGTAGTGTGCATTTTATTCATTTTTTTCCGGAAATACTGAACCTTTACTCTTGTAATTTGTACATTGTGTTCAGTGGACGTTTCCCTGTCAGTTTTGAAGGTAATTATAAAAAACCTTCTTAATAATATCTCTATTATGGTTTGTTTATATATTCTTTGATACATGCAATTTGGCCACCTTACATTGTTTGTATTATGGACCCGGGGGGCTATATATGATGTATGACATAAATATATCATTTCATTTTTATAATCTTTTGCTACAGATGCTCCGGCAACCATTGATGTCTCCATCTGTAAAGAAAAGAAAAACTTGGGATCCTGACCTAATGAAAAAGGAAATTGAAGCTGTAAGGACAAAGACGATGGGGTATAAAAAGGCTGTAAAAATATTTTGTGTACCAAGATCTACACTGAAAAGATTAGTGAAGGATTCTCAAGAATCGTTATAGTTGCTTGTGCATAAACCTTTCGGAAGAAGACCTATACAACCATCTGAGCTGGAAAAAAAGTTGAAATATATTTTGTTTATGGAGTCGAAATATTATGGACTGCCAATAATGGATGTAAGACGAATGGCTTCTCAGTTAGCTTTGAGAAACAACATCGAAAATAATTTTAGAAATGAAGTAGCTGGGCGTGCTTGGTTGGATCACCTTTTGAAGCGTCATAAGAACTCTTTATCATTACGCAGACCAATGGGGACTTCGTACACTCGTGCTCAAGGTTTTAACCTTGAAGAAGTCAAAGAATTTTTCGATTTATTGGAAACTGTAATGAAAAATAAGAATTATCCCCATGCAGGATTTTTAACGTAGACGAGACTGAGTTGTCAATTGTGCAATCTAAAATATCACAGATTGTAGGTAAAAAAGGGAAGAAACAGATTGAAGCCTTGACTGCTGCAGAACGCTGGTCATTATGTACTCTTGTTTGCTGCATAAGTGCTTCTGGTATGTATGTGCCACCAATGATGATATTTCCTAGAAAAAACTTTACTGATAGTTTAATGAAAGGTGCGCCACCTTGATCGATTGGAAAAGTTCATCCAACTGGTTGGATCCAATCAACTTTGTTCACTGACTGGTTTAGACATTTTATTGAAGAAACAAAACCCAGCGAAGCTTCTCAAGTGTCGCTTATTTTTGATGGACATTCTAGTCACACTCGCAATTTAGAATTAATAGAACTGGCGCGAGAAAATCACGTCACTATTATCAGTCTTCCACCTCATATGACTCATAAGCTACAGCCGTTAGATAAGACTTTTATGGGTGCGCTTAACAGTCACTACAGTGAGGAGATTCGTAAGTTTCTTCTACATTCTGAAAGAACGCTGAAGCCTTACGATATTGCTGAGCTTTTTGGTCGGGTATATCTCAAGAGCACCACAGGGGAAATTGCTGTAAATGGTTTTCGCCATTCAATCGGCCAGTTTTTACGGAAGTCAATTTTCTGATGGAAACATCAAATAATGAACAACAATCTTGCCCCCAACAAAACCCAGCTAATCGCCATACAAGTCCTGTTGCTGATCAAGATGCGTCAGGTGTGTATGCTGCAGCACAAGAGTCGCAAGCTCGTTTGGTTCTGCCGGAGGACATTCAGCCCTTCCCCGGATATAAGATTCGAACTTCTAATCGTAGAAGAAAGAGTACCACAGCAAAAGCAATCACATCTTCTCCATACAAGAATGAATTAAGTGAATATTTGCGTTCAGCAGGCAGTCGTGGCCGTGGGCGTGGTACCGGATGTAGTCAAGCTGGAAAAGCAGCAGCAAGCCCGTCAGCGCCAGAGAGTCATTCAGTCATCTTCCAGCAGTAGCTCTAGAGTGATGTAGTCGTAGAAACAGATTCGGAGAATGACGACAGTCAATAACTAGATAGGACCCCGGAAAGCGCAGATACGAACTGCATGTTTTGTGAAACTAGTTATTCTAACGACAGACGTGGGGAAGAGTGGATACAGTTCCAGAGATGCAATTTATGGGCTCATACAGCATGTGCAGGTCCTGAAGGCGAATATTATATCTGCGATTTTTGCAGTTATAACATTATAACGCTCATACATTCAATATGGCCCCAAGGGTGCCATATACCTTTCACCTGATCTCAAATTGCTAAATTTGATTATTTTTATAATACATATGTTTTTCAGTTTTCTGTTTCAATTTCGTTTATTTTATTGAAAGACATGCATGTGTAAGTTAATAAAGACGACTTTAACGTGGTTCCTATACTTCTTAGTCTTGTAAAAGCCTAAAAAACAAAGTAGGGGGCCACATTACCACCTTCTCCTCTGCTACTCCCTCCATATTCTCGCTGATTCAGTAGGTGTCTCTGCAGCATCAACAGCTCATAATGCATTTGTCCAGTCAAGGGAAAGATATGGTATTATTTTTAAGGAAGCACTGAAGATATGGGAAAGATATTCGTACTGCAGAAAATATGTTTAAGAAGCATATTCAAAATGAAACAAACTGAGCGCTATAGAAGCACATTTGTTGGGAAAAGTATCTTAACTCTGTATGGATTATACATATACGAATGTGTCATAATTTTAACTTTTAATATGTTGCTAATTGAAAAAAAGGAATTGAATCATAAATATGAAACCAGGAAGGAAAATGATTTAATAGTGGATATAACAAACCTTAACTGCATACAGAAAAACGTTTTTCACATAATTATGAACAGTTTCGAAAATAGCGGCATCAATGCTTTCAGGGTTAGTCCATTATTCTTGTCTCTATGTATGTTTATATTTTACTTGTATCGTTAGTGATGAATTTTAGTGTGCTATACTAATGTCATAGTTAATTCAATAGTTTCTAAATGTTTCATTTTAATTGTCATTGTAAGTTTCTTACTGTGAGGTATTCTTTTATTCTTATTTGTATCTCATTTTGGCATGATCAATAGCGAAAGGTTACATATGATCAAATAAATGCGATCTATCTATCTATCTATCTATTTTTGGTTCTTTTAGTAGATATACAAATATTGAAATTTCTAGAAGAGGTTCTACCTATATAAATTCCACAAGAAAGTACTGATTCAAATCCTTTAATTTTAGGTTTATTTATTTATTTATTGTTACAAAACATAGGAATCCCTACAGGATAGACCCAATTACCGGGGTTTACAAAAATGATAACAGAAAATAAACAGAAGTGAAACTTTCATACGACATAAAATTATAGCTTTCATAAAAATTCAGGAGAGAAAAAAAGACTCACTAAAGACTACAGAATCAAGTAAAATATCTAGAAAACTACTACAATGAGCATGACTCAGATCTAACGAGATATGCAATAACATTTTTTTTGAAAGAAGAAAGAGGTTCATGAAGAATATCTATACTGGCAATATGCCAATTGTACAGACGCATAATTCGCAAGAAAACAGAATGAAAAAATGAACTAGTACGGGCCTTCGGAACATAGAAGAGTGAATTTCGACGACTAGGATACACGGGAACATTGAAAGAAAGATAATTAACAAGCGGAAAACTAAAAGAATTACAAAGAAGTAAGAAGAAAAGAAATACAGTGTCGAAAAGGACTCTCTTCTGCTCCAGGCTTAAAATTTTATGATGACGCAAATTTAATTGATAATCATGGTTAGGTCTGAAAAATCTAAAGTTGAAACTTTTGACAAACTTTTTCTGGACTCGTTCAATTCTGTCAATATACTTGTAATAGTGAGGGGACCAAACAGGTACAGCATATTTCAAAATACTCCTCACCAACGAGAAATATAGCATTTTTAGAGACCTTGGATCACTGAAACTTTTAGTAATTCTAAGAACAAAACCCAACATTTTGAAAGCCTTAGAAACTATATGATCAATATAATACTCAAAGGACAACTTAGAATCAAGATATATACCAAGATCCTCAATTTGGTTTACCCTCCCAATTACAAGCCCATCAACAGAAAAAATAGCATCGAAGATATGGACATTCTTTGTAAACCGTATATGCTTACATTTATCAATATTTAATTGAAAATACCTACTTTCACAAAAAGAGAAAAATCTGTCAACATCACTCTGAAACCGCAAAATATCATCATAGGACCAAATAACACTGTACACTCTAAGATCGTCGGCATATAAATCATGTTTAGTATAAAGAAAACATTCCGAAATATCATTAATGTAAATTGAAAATAATAAGGGACCCAGATGTGACCCTTGAGGAGCACCAGAGGTGACACGAACGAAACCGGAATGAGTGCCATTGAGTGCAACATATTGCAGTCTATCCGACAGAACTAATCTAACTCGACCACACCAAAGTCCTCTAGAACCTACAACAAAGTTGCATGACTTACCTTATCTGAGGCCTTAGCCTCAGTTTATAGTTTTCAATCTATTTTCCTAGAAGCAGAAACTGAACCTATGGAAAGCATTGGAAACCAATAAACAGAAAAGTTCGAAATTTACTATAAGTCAATCAGACCTAAATTCGTCACCATTACTTGATCTTTTCAGTTCTCAAAAGAAGCAACTCTGTTTGGATTTCCCCCTATTTCGCTAAGTAACTGGTTTTACCATGTAACATATAAAGCACATCATTCTGTCAGATGTGCCACTTATCTCAAGAAGCCACAAAGTGATAAAAGTTTGTTATTTTTTGTTTTCAACACTTCCTACTGACAAGCAGAAGATTTGCATCAAACTGTTCTCTAGAATTTATTGATATTTTGGTGTTCCTTAATTTTTTAGGTTTATATTCAAGTGTTACTCAATTAAATAAAGCGTTAAATCAAAAATTATTATGGAAAATATTTTATTTAGGCATGCATCATTGAAAGAAGTTATTGTCATGCCAGATAACATTAAATAAAACGATTAAAATTTTCCATGTTCAGCTTGGAAACAATCATTTAACCAATTTAATATTTATCAAATTTCAAATTTATTGCTTCGTGATACGCTCATAAATAACAACGAAACTTCTGATGCAATAATTCTTTTTCATTCATCAATGTGAACTCGAAAATCTATCACGTATGGTTTCGGAATTTTTTATTCAGAAAAAACTTATTAACTTCTTGTTGAATATCGATGATCAATGCAATAGTTAATTATGAAACCTTGAAAAGAACATGGTCAAAATAGTAATTCCTTCCGCTCAACCGTTACGACACTGGGTGGAAATGAATTCTGCACCTAATTCTATATTAATAATTTTGAGGTCATCCTTGTGACAAGATATTAATATACGCAGAAGATTAAATTTAAAATTATTAAATTCTAACTGTATTAACTACGATTTTATTTCTTAAGTGATTTTGGGCATATTTTTCTGTTATACAGTTCTTGGGGAAATTTCAGGACATATTTCAGTTAGAGGTGAGAATCAAAAATGATGGGGAAAAATGCACCAAGAGTTGTTAACGTTAATGCACATCGTTAGTTACTTATCATCAGTGTTTGGTTTCTTAGACCAGGGTCCAACTATGATAAAACTTCATTGACAGCTTTTAAAGTAAGAATTTTCAAAGAATATTGGAGAGAAAAAGGAAATTGAATTAAATTTCACCCAAGATAGGATAGTTTAAAATTTTCAAGAATTATAAACAAAACCAGCCAAAAACATAAATATTTATCTACATTTTCAAGATTCCTTAAACTGATCTGGGAACCTTGATTATTTTTGCTTTTATTGGCAGCAACCCTTGAGAAGAAAAGGTTATTGTAAAATTTCCATGAGATTGGAAAACTTCCAGAGAGATTACATGAACGCACACTGTATTTCAATGCAAAATTGAAGAATAATTTTCGGAATACGTCCCTGTAATTCTTCCTCAATTTTATACTGTGGGTAGATGATTAGTTGAAGTATTCCCGAGACAAAAACGATAAATACCCAATGTTAAATTTTTAGTAGGAAGGTAAGTTACATTTGATGATGATTGAGTGCCCTTTTATTATGTACGCAAGTAAGTTCTCGCTGTTTTTTTTTTTATGAAAATACAACTTTATTGTAAAAATGATTACAAATGAATCATTCGAAATATTGCCATCGCTAGCTACAACTTTTCCCCATCTTTCTGGTAGAGCTCGAATACCATGACGGTAGAAGTGTTCGTCTTTTGAGTTGATTGATCCACGAATCAAGCAACTACTGATCAGCCAGACCATGTGCCATCGAACGGAACAAGTAATAATCGGATGGTCAATATCTGGGGAATATGGGGGGTTGGGTAGGACTTGCCATTTGAGCGTTTTCAAGTAGGTTTTAACGGGTTTGGCCACGTGAGACCGAGCGTTGTCATGCTGTAGAATTACTTTTTCGTGTCTCTGCTCGTATTGTGGCCGTTTTTCGCGAAGTGCTTTACTCAATCGCATCAATTGAGTTCGATACCGTTTCCCAGTAATGGTTTCAACAACTCATAATAAATAACACCGACTTGGTCCCACCAAACACACAGCATAACTTTCGCAGCGTGAATATTAGACCGAGGCGATGACGTAGAAGCATGACCCCAAGATTTTTTTTTCTTTGGATTGCTGTAATCAATCCATTTTTTATCACCCGTTACGATGCGATGAAGAAAACCCTTCCTTTTTGCTGGAGCAAGTGTTCACAGGCAAAAAAACGACGCTCAACGTCTCTTGGCTTCAAATCATAAGAAACCCAAGTTCCTTACTTTTGAATCATTCCCAACGCATGCAATCGCTTTTGAATGGCCTGGCGGGTAACTCCTAAGGGTGAAGCAAGCGTTTGGCACGGATCCTCATCGAGCAATGCGTCCTATTCAGCGTCTTCGAAGATTTTTGTCTTCCTTCACGGGAACGGCCGTCCACATCAAAATCACCGTTTATGAAGCGACAGAACCAATACCGGCACGTTGTTTCACTAAGAGCAGCATCTCCGTGAACTTTTTAGAGCTCTGTATGAGTTTCAGCCGCCGTTTTTTTCAAATGAAAAAAGAAAATCAACACTTCTCTCAAATGACGATTATTTAGCACAAAATCAGACATTTTCTCACAACTAAAAGTATATGACTCAAAGACAAAATCACTAATGTGTCACAGTGGTTTGTTTACCATATGTCTAAGCTTTGTTCAAGAAGTTCTTGATATCTTAAAATCGACCAGCACTTACTGCTGGAGCCATCTATTGACAAACAGCGAGAACTTAGTTGCGCACCTAATATATGTGATTTAATTTTTCAAAATTAAAAACATACCATTTTTGTGTGCAATAACTTGAAAATTAGCAATGTTGTTTCAAAATTTTGGATTGCAAAATTATTGTTCCAAAACTATCGAAGGGATTCTAACGAAACTTGGTGCATCGTTTTATTATACCATATAGTTTTTTCGATCAAAATATTAAGGTCCTCAAATCAGTTTAAGTAATCTTGAGAATATAGATACGAAAAGTCATTATTTTGGCTGTTTTTTAGATATTATTGTTATCTTGAAGAATTGTTTATAATTTTTAAATTTCTTAACTAATCCTAACTTGCAAAAACTTTCCTCTGAAATTCTCACCTCGAAATTATAAGCAAATGAAGTATTAAAAAATATTCCTTTCAAAATTTCCTCCTCTAAGACGTAGATTACCTGTTCATAACTGCGAATACCTTTGTTATTGTTCTATAGGGTATTCTGAAGTGATCTGAGTGAAAATCTCATTGCCAACTTGAAAAATAGTATTGGGGATAACACTGTAGAACAATTGAGCGATATTAAGTATCTTGGAGTTCATTTGGATCCGCAGTTGACACTTAGTACCCATATTAATTATATATGTAAAAAACTTGGTAAGAAAATTGGTTATTTTCATAGGATATCAGGGAGATTATCTGATTGCTCAAAATGAATTGTCTATAGTACGATAGTTCATCTCCAATTAGCATATTGCATATCACTACTGTTGGGATGCAATCAAGAAGATATAGACAGACTGCAGATTTTGCAAAACAGAGCAATGAGGGTTTTATCAGGGTGCAATAAGTGCACGAGGATAGACGACATGTTGCGTTCTTTGAAATTCATTAAAATCCAAAATATGATAGAGGAAGCTAGTTTAGTTTTCATTTATAAAATAATTAATAATTTGGCAGCACTAAGTCTTTCTCATTTTCTTATAAAAAGATCAACTATGATATCGTATGACCAGGGAGGATTATAATATTGGTAAATTTAGGACTAAGGGTTTAAAAGAGTCTCTGTTCAACCATGGCTTGAAAATTTTCATTGGATTGCCTTTGCTTGTAAGAACTTCTCCTTCTCTAAAGACATTTAAATCAAGACTTAGAGAGTTCTATTCAGTTGATTAGTTGGTAGGGTGGTATAGGTTACGATGGGATATACATTTGTATCATTTTTTTGGGAACTACATAACTATTTGTTATTGTACTGTAGTAACAGAAGCTAATAAATATACATTCTATTCTATTCTAACTCATACGTCCAAGCAGAAACAAGTCCGCCTTGGTCTGTGAACAGAAATACAAAAATCTTAACAATATAGGGAAATCATCTTTTATTATCAATCATTTTTGCTAAACAATGCTGCATTATATCCAATAGCTTACGAAAGTCATTCAACAATACCGAAAATACAGCGCAATCTGACCTCTATGGATGGCTGATCCCTGTTGCGTGAATAAAAATCATATCATTTAATGCTTAGCGGCAAAATAATATTAGCGAATCAAGTGAACTAATTTATGGTGTAATAAATAGGTTAGGGTTATCGTAAAATTAATTTATTTTCAATATTCAGGGTCGCGACAAAGAATTAGACCAAAAAAATATTTCGAACAAATTGGTTCTCTTTAAATAAACTGTTACTGTTCGCTATAGTACAGGGAGAGCAAATTTGGAGGTTTCAGTGCGGCAAATAGGTGAAGTATTGAATGTCAAACTCATTATCATAAAATAACCGAGATTTTCGTTAATGAGACAAAGGCAGAAAGCAAGAAAGAGATTCAAATATACTCCAGCCTCATGACATAAATGAATCGTGAATCGTGAAAATCTAGTCCCAGATCTAACTATCGATTGGGGTAGGTCATGCTAAGATGTTCTATAATCTATGAGCTAAAAAACGATGGCTCATCTTGGTGCATAAACCACATGTTCTGCCGAGTTGTCAATGAAACCTCTTGCAAAAGTTCTGCCAAGTTATTTTGATGATATTCCAAATAACTTTCGCCATTTAGAGAAGCTAGCAACACAACTGGCTTACCCAAATACTCCTCCGAAAACCTGCTTCATCGCAGTAAAAGGTTGACACAAAAAAAGTAGCATTTTGTGCGTGTTGGTTTAAAAACCAATTCGAAAAATGCACTCTTGCGGGATAGTCTTCTGGAAACATATGAAGTTGCAGCATTTTTTTATAGAACAAACTGAATGTAAGAACAATTAACGGCAACGCTTTTCATCTTTTATGTTTAGAATAATCTGTAAGACGAATCAAGTGCAAGCTTACGTCCTATTTGCATATCTGCCTAAGATATTTAGACATATTCAAGAAAACGTTTCCTCTCGGAAATATCTTTTATATCTTACATAGATCGAATAACTGATGTAATAGACGCCTGTTACTAGTTATGTTGTAATCTAGTAGACATAAATATACATTTCTCGGAACCAGACACGTTGATCTGAAGGTGTTTTGAATATTATCACTTCCAATGTGATATTCAAATCAGCATATAAATTCCTATGTTGTAAAATTTCTGTTAATCACCCACCTTTCACGTTCTCAATAATATGGTCATCCACATTCACGTCAATGTCAATGTCACCTTTGAATAATTTTTTCATGTTGCACTCCACTGAACCAAACAATTCGGTTACCGCGTAACTCATGTCTCGTCAATAGGATTCAGAAGAAGCGGAGTAATAAATAATAGATCACTTATTCGTAACATGAGCGATTTATAATAAATACTCTTTATACTAGATACCGTGTGACGTAATGCCATTGAATTGCCCCACTTCGATCTTAAGCGAATTCTTTAAACAGAAACCTTGCTGAATTTGCTTTCCCTTGTTTTGGAATGATATAAAACGAATTGCAGAAACCAATATCATGTGTATATCTATAATTTATTCTGAAATGTCTTCATGAAGGATGTTTCCTTCTTTATGTTGGGTAATTCTCGGATCGTGATCTTGATATCCACAACAGATTCATGAAAAAAACATGTAACCCCATCTGTTTTCATCAAAAGGCATTTAGGTTGAACGGATACAAAAGAGGATATACATTGAGAAACTAATAATTAAGGAATCCTATCAAGCATAAGACAACAGTGCATAAATGAAAGACCCTTTTATTCATTTAAGCATCTTAAAAGTTGTTGGTATTAGTATATGTTTGCTGATCACCACAAGGATGTTAATATGATAAGTTTGTTGTTTTAATACGTTTCCAGATTCTTAGTTATGGATCTGCATCAATGTTCTATGTGATTTGCTCTATCTCCAAGTTTATAAATGCTAAGACATTAAATTTTAATAGGTTCGTGTATATCTGCATAAATAAGAGAATAATCCTCTAGGTCTCTACTTTTAGCCATACATCTTGGTTTATAATAGATCATAAGCTAGTTGTGAAGACTTTGTTGATAGGTTAGAGTCGTTCTTATTATAATATTTATAAAACTTAGAGTTTATAGTTACACTAGATGTGCTGATATTATTACACTTCAGTTTTTCGGTTGTTACACGTATGAATACGCCTGTGGCTATTGCAGTTATGGGTATGCATGCATCTAGGTTTATGGCAGTTGTTATGCTTCCAAATTTAGAATTGTTGATTCACTGGAGCTTTACTCTTTCGTTACTAAGTGAGAAAACCAGCTGAAAATAAGCTTAGAAGCAGCTTTTCTGTTTATTGCCAACGATTGAATACATTTCATGAGGATATGGCCCTGTGGATTATCTACCATTAGAAATATATTTCTAAAAGATGCTTTCCAACATACTTCTCGTTTCTCGGTTTTCTTTCAAACTATGGTTATAATTCCGCTATGTAAAGGATATGTAGACGATATCATTATTTGCTTCACAGGAACAGATAGACAGTTAAAAATTTTCGAAAATCATATAAATTCATTACTTCCAAAAATTGGATTCACAACCGAAATAGAAAGCAATAATTCAATAAATTTCTTGGACGTAACGATTTCGAATGAAAATGGAAAACATGTTTTCGCAATTTACCATAAGCCGTCACATACAGATATTATAATACATAACTCGTCGTGTCATCCGTATCAACATAAAATGTCAGCATTCAACAGTTTTATTCATAGATTGATTAACATCCCGTTATCACCAGAAAATTTCAACAAAGAATCAAATTTGATTAAACAAATAACCAAAAATAATGGTTACAATCCCAAACTAATAAATAATATTTCAAATAAAAACAAAGTAGAGTCGCATTGAATGAAGTTTACCCTGTCGATAAATTGAAACAAAAATTCAACACCTTAATCTACGTTGGCATTACAAATGAGAAACTGAAATCATTCTTGGGCAGCAATAATTACAACATAGCTTTCCAAACTAATAATAGTTTAGGCAAATATATAAAAATAATAAAACCAAATCGGGTAAAAACAATAAATCAGGTGTTTATAGATTGAATTGCAATGACTGTGATAATTTCTACATTGGTAGAACACATAGAAATTTAAATATTAGAATATCGGAACATAAACGCAGTTTTTCAAATAAAAAATCAGATTCAAATTACGCGAATCATCTCCTAGAAAATAATCACTCTTTCGACCCACAGTTTGAAATTTTGCATACAGATAATGAATATTGGAAGGTAGCTCTTTGGGAAACTTTAGAAATCAACAAATACAAACATTCAGGTAGACTCATCAATGAACAAGTCGATATAAGCCCTTCACGTCTATTGAATCTCTTCGGAGAGCAATCTATTCCTTAATTTTATTAGATATACCTGTCATAAATAACCACTAAAGAAGAATCAACCCAATAAGCTCTTAATTACTTAAGAACATTTATATTTATATTCTCGTCCTTATTTTCTGTACATTCATTCGTCTGAAGAAGCTACGGTGTAGTGAAACGCGTTACGAATCACAATTATTAAGTAAAATTCCAAAAAACACATTACTTGTTTTTATTATTGATAATGGAATTTTATCAAGTAAAAGCCTCCCAAATTCAAATGTTATAATTCCTATTATTTTTATGCAATTCCTACCACGTCTACATTACCAATGCTTCCAGTATTTCTCTCTTGTCCCGTTAAGTTCATGCTGCACTTCCATATAATACAATACACTTTATGTTTCGAAGAAGAATGTTTTGCTATTTAAGTTGAGAGGTTTGCTATTGATTAGGTTGTTCTTTCATTGAATGGTTTATTTCTAAATCTTATGATGCTTTGAAGATAACAAAATTGGTTCACTAGTTCCATAGTTATATTTTTTGTTACATTTATATTACTGAATGTGTAATAGTTTTGTCATTCTTCTTTTCTCTTCATTAATCTTCAATTTATACTGATGTAGATGATCTATCAGATTAATAAGTTGTTCATTTCTGATGTCAGCTATGTGTAGAAATTGTAGGGCACGAATTTCTTTCCTAATTCTTAATATTCCTCCAGTGGAATCTTTTCGTTTCTCTAAAGAATCTTCTTTGAATACGTTGAAGACATTTGTGGAAAATGGGCATCCCTGTCTGAGGTCTTCGAATTTTGGAGTCTTCAGTAACTAATCCGTTGATGAATAAGCTCGTTGTACAGTTTCATTATGATTCTTGTATCTTACCAATCAATTCCCTTTTTTTATGGTCTCAAATGAGTCTAGCCTAATTTATCAGAAACTTATAATTATATCTAGGCTTGAGTCCTCAGATATGTGTCTCAAAACAACGATAACTTCTCATTTTCCTTTTGAATCCGAATTGGTCTTCACTCACTAAGTTCCTATTTCTCCTCTTAGTAAAATTTTTATAATATTTAATAAAATATAGAAGCATGGAGTACAAAATGTTGTATGTACACCTATATAAAATCCCAAGGATATTGTACGTGATAAACTGATAAATCTAAAAATATTAAAGGTAATAATAGGAAAGAGATTCACAAAAGAAGAAATGTACCATGTTATTTTCTTCACCTACTGAAAGCATTAAACAATAAAAAGCGGTATAATACGAATGATAATGAAAAAAGGATCATATACACACTATGTTTTGTAGACTAATTATTGTAACTATTTTGGAATATTCAAACAAACCGCAGATAAAACTATTTTATATTAAATTAATCTAGGTTCTTTTGAATAAATAATACGCAGTGATACATTTGTCCACTATAAACTGTGCTGTACCTCGAAGCATTCAAGAATAGTTGTATATGATAATTTATCAATGTAGTACAAGTGTATTTATTTATTTATTCATAAATATGGAATGCCTACAAGTTTTCGCAAATGGCATCCACTCAATTAAATGTTACAACTTATGTTAAAAAAGAAATAAACATTTGAAATATCCTCAACACAGGAGAGTTCTGCGAACAATCTGTTCTTCTACATTTTGAAAATCGTGGAATGCGCGTAATTTGGAAATGCAGTATTATATTTATCCCCCAGATGCTCAATTGGCTTCCAGTTAAAGAACAGAATTTACAATGATTCGGAATGGCCCCTCATCATCTGTTGTCCTCTATTTTGACGATTTAGTTGTTTTTCATCACGATTACCATAATTATTCAATAAGAAAAAATGATTTGGATTGGCTAGAACATGAGGCAGAGGCATTTGAATGGATATTGGTGCATAAGTCGGAAATCTAACCGAACATAAGCACATTGCCATTCAATGGCAAATAAAAAACTAATAAATTCAAACAGTCTGGAATATACAGAATTGAATGCAATGAATGCCCAAGAGCTTAAGTAGGACAAACAGGTCGAAATTTGGAATCAAGATTCAAAAACATATCTCCTCAGAAAATAGCTCAAAAGTTTATATTTAGTTATATATATATGAAAAGAGAGGATTTACAAAAATTCGAATAATTGTATTTACAATAAATGCTTATATCTATAATTTTGGTGTGTGTCAGAAAAAACACAAGTGTGAGCTCAGGAAATATAACAGGAGAGCCATACTATCTTGCATATGATTCATTAAACGAGTGAAAAAACTCGTTTCCCTGTCGTTATTGCACTAGCAATAGCTTGTCTGTTTATGTTGTGTTAGTGTTGTGTGTACATAAAGAGTACCAAAGATTTTTCTGCTTAACCGCTTCATTCTCTCTTGCACCATGATTTCCAGACAAAGACAAGTGTGAAAGGAAGGGGGTCTGGGACAGAAATCTGTAACAATGGAAGAAGAAAACCAGCAGAAAAATATTTCAACAATCATACCTCTTATATGTCTAAACAAATCTGTTGGAATGTTTGGAAATCAACAAAATTTGTTAACAAAATTCACCACTCTCAATAGTCAACTAGAATTGAATAACTCCTCACTACTCAACATTTAAAATAGGTATAGTTAGCACATTCCTTCTCACAACTGTTAGCTCTAGACACTTGAAAATGATGCAACTATCTAAACCGATAGTGTGTATTAAAAAAACATAAACATTTTAGAAATCAGACAAAAGTATTTCATTTTATTTATGTCGTAAGACTTCTTTTGCCTTTTACATAAATGACTACTAAAAGGATCCAATCCAGAAGGAATAATCTAGGATATGATCATGGAAAACATCATGATTGTAAACTAAATGAAAAAGTAAGGTTCATCAGTTTATCGTTTTTCTCTTGAGTTCTTCGATACAATATGTTCAATATTTGACGTTATTTTCAAAATATCAGTTAAGAGAACTTCCTTCCTATCCTTTTTCAATATACTTGGCAGCCTTGCCCTTGTACATATGCTTCAATCTCAATGATAATTAAGCTATTGTACTTCACACACTATTGCATTCCACGTAATGATAATTAGACAAAAGAGATCACATCTTCCATGACGCCGTGCTTCCAAAATCCCCATCCGTTGGAGGTCTCTTCGAAAGCTTAGTTAAAAGAATTAAAATTCACAGTGCACCTCATAAAAACAGATACTCAAAATTCTGAAAAACCATCAGAACTGTACTAAGGCACAATTGAAGATGACATATGTTATTCTTTTTAATTTTAAGAATTTATACATAATGTTTTAATTTCATCGTTCTATTCTTCTCCTGGGAGAAAGCGATGGCACAGCTGTGGCTGTCGAATAAGATTTAATGTGTATATTCATTCGCTTCTTGAAGAAGGCCAAATTGTAAGTTATCGGAAAGCCCTGTAGGCAAAAGAACTTTTATAGAGAGAGATACGTGGCGTTGCTAGTTGGACCGCCCGCTGATGAGAGTTTTCCGCAAGCCTGTTTTTTTTGGGTACCGGATTCTTTTTGGAACCAAGCCCTTCAGTTCTTCAGAGCATTTGCCATGGAAGTATCTATGAAAAAGAGAAAGATGAGTAACCTGCCACCTTTGAACGAGAAGCTGGAGATCAATGAGGTGCACTGCTCTCTTCTGGACACTATCCCACAGTTGAATGTTTGGCTGCAGAGCTCCACACATGGGAACAGTATTCCAGACCAGGCCACACCTGTGCTTTGAATAAAAGCATCAGCTATGATCGCGTAAAGTACTGCTTAACCCTGTCCCACGAGTTACATTGAACTGTGCTCACAATTGAATTATTTATTTATGTGAATGAAAGAGATTTCAACAAAAAAAGCAGAAAAACATGGTGTACCTAATAAATATCCTTAACCACCAATCTAATGTAATTGAAAGAAAAATTCTTAACGTAAAAAGCGAAACCATACACAGGACTTACTAGACAATCAAATTACATATAACCTGTGATATTTGTCCTCTCAATGGTGATGTTGTCACAGTGTGGATAAAAACTTCCACGTTGTAAGTTCTTGTTAATATAAAAATATCTCTTTGCCCTTTTGAATATCTTCAATGATCAAACTCAATAACACAATATCCTCTTTCTTTAACCGGGAGAGTCAAAATGGCCAGGTTCAGTCTTCCAGGTAATGGTTATTGTATTCAACTGCAAAAGCAGGAATATTATGCAATTTACCAACGAATCTCTGTTTATTATGTATATAGGTTCAGAAAGAGTTCACGTTCGGAGAAGAGCTAGCACAAGAAATTGAATCCAGTATACCTGGGAGCTTCATAGCTATAGAGGAGTCATAATCATTGTGGGGGCTAGAATTTCGCTCGACTAAAGAACGGAGATTAGTTTGCTGAATCAATATCTATGAAGTAACGATTTTTAGGATTGTTTCCATTGTTACTATATGCAAATATTACCTGTCTGGGCTTATGCTACTCCACATAAGGCGAGCTTCACAAGCACGTTCATGAAAGAATAAAATATCACTGTTTAAGACCTGTTCAATTCGCCTAACCCAATAATATTGAACACAGATTGTTTGTTTTGTCTTTTACAAGGTGCTCGGGAACTTATCCCATTTACACAGTGGTGAAATGTAACCTAGACCGTGCAATGATAACTGCCACCACGAAGATTACAAGTTATAGCATGGTTATATAGCTTATGAGTGAGGGCTGCCTAGCAGCCCGACCACGGCGACCCAGTAGTCTATTGTGGTACACTCCGTCCTAAATTTCATCCACAAGCTCCATCCTTCTTGTAATAAGCTCAGTCAGCTTCAGTTTGTTAGATTCAAGTTCCTGCATCCCGACTGTCCCCAGCTGGGCACTCGCACATGACATATTCCATTGATTCTATATCTTCTTCACATAACCCACATGAAGGATCCTCAATCAATCCTAACTAGTTTAGGTTAGATTTACGAGGCGTCAGTGCCCCGTTAGTACGGCAGTTAGAACTATCAGGTCCAGCCTGGAGAGTTTAAGCCAAGCCTTGGCTCTGGCAGTGGAAGGTATACTGATGGCAAGTCGAGAGTGTCTGAGACCTGAGAGACTCATCCATACTCAAGTACCTTCAGGTCCAACCATCAGGTATTTTCCATCCTTGCAGTCTCCACGAGAATTTCGAGCCTACGTTCCAGTTCGATGATTCCCAAGCATGTTCCTCGAGCGACATTCCTGCACCATAAGTGACCTACAGGTGTCAGGTGCCAATGCCTTCAGTGCAGCTTGGCTATTGGTAATGATTTTTATTGACCCCCTGCAAGCAAGAGGTTAGCACAGTGGTCAATGGGGAATATTTCTGCTTAAAAACAGTCGGACGCCCGCCAAGACAGATCGACTATTCCTTGGCAGCACCTCGACTGTAGACACCAGCTCCTACACCTTTTGCAGTTTTTGAGCCGTCTGTGTAACACTAGGGACCCTCAAGTACGTGGTCCTTGGAGCTGTCTACCAGGAATGATGTTCAGGAATGGTAGCTCCATGTTGGTTTTAGGTATTGCTATGTTAGAACTCATACGCAGCAACTCGCTGTCCACGATTTCAGACTGTAAAGCGCCGGGCCCGAAGCCGAACACAACCATTCCATTTCGAGAGAGGTGATGGAATCTTTAGAAAGCCATTCCAGCCACTCATCCAATCACCACATATTGACAAATATATTTCATTGAAGAGTTCTTTGATGCTACAATCATTATCAAAACAGAAATCAGTTTCTCCAACATTGCTAAAAAGAGAATTAGACTTAACAGTAAAATTTTTCGATATCCCCAGATTATAAGCATTATTGTTTTCTTTTGTCAAGCTACACCATGGAATTAGATTAACTTTAAGAATATTCATGATAAAACTTCATAATGTTACACTTCACATTTTATTATACAATTGAAAACAATGTTTACATAATAATTTGAGTATAAAAAGGAAACCTGAATATAATCCCTAGTGACAATATACCGAATGATTTCACTAGTACCTTGAAATCCCATTTCATATCAAATATCAAAGTATATGAAAACATAGCCATAGAACCTAAAAACTAAATAAAAAAATTAAATTCAAAACAAAACATTGAAATAAAATTTTCACAAATTAGCTTGTTTGCGTTTCTGCACCTGTAAACCATCGGCGATTCTTTTTCCAAACGAATCATCCACCTGGGAGAAATTCTTAACGGCTCTCAATTGGATGAAATCAGAGGCACCCTTAAGATGCCCAACAATATTATTCACCAATCTATCCTGTTGTTCTTTGGTTAAAGTTTTACGATAAAATACGGTAGCCTGGGAATAGTTATCTTCTTCTCCACTATCATACCTTTGAGCATCACCGGACACAGTAAAAACTGGAGACAGAGATTTAGCTCTAGCATCGTTTTCAGGACCTCCAAAACTGTTGGGATGATAGTTTGGAGCGCCACCTTGATTGTGAATTGCTTGTGGTCCATCTCTTTGGTAGTTTGCTACCTTGAAGGGACAGTTTACTGGGAGTTGTAGATAGTTTGCTCCTAGACGATGTCTGTGTGTATCACCATATGAAAAGAGACGACCAAGTAACATCTTGTCTGGAGATGGTTCAATTCCAGGAATCATATGAGCAGGTGAGAAAGCGATTTGTTCAACTTCGGCGAAGTAATTTTCTGGATTTCTATTCAAAACCAATTTTCCAACAGGTATAAGAGGATAATCAGAGTGAGGCCATACCTTAGTCAAATCGAATGGGTTGAACTTAGATTTAAGAGCTTGTTCATTGGTCATGACTTGGATATAGAAAGTCCAAGAAGGATATTGGCCCTTAGAAATAGCATTATATAAGTCCCTTATGCTGTAATCAGGATCTGTACCAGATAGATCCTCAGCTTTTTGGACATCCAAGTTCTTTATACCCTGGTCTGTTTTATAATGGAATTTACAGTAAACCCATTGACCTTCAGCATTAACTAGTTTGAATGTATGAGATCCATATCCATTCATGTGTCTATAACCATCAGGAATACCACGGTCGCTAAACAAGAACATAACTTGATGTGTAGTCTCCGGCCTCAAAGTGATAAAGTCCCAGAACATATCAACATCTTTCAGATGAGTTTGTGGGTTTCTCTTTTGCGTGTGGATGAAACTAGGGAACAAAATTGGATCTCTTATGAAGAAAATAGGTGTATTATTGCCGACCAGATCCCAGATGCCATCTTCACTGTAGAATTTAACTGCAAATCCTCTTGGATCCCTTACCGTATCAGCAGAACCAGATTCGCCACCAACTGTTGAGAATCGAACAGCAATAGGAGTCTTCTTCCCAATGTTGGAGAAGACTTTAGCGGCTGTATATTTGGTGATATCGTGGGTAATCTCGAGATATCCAAAAGCTCCAGCTCCTTTAGCGTGGACGACACGTTCTGGAATTCGTTCCCTATCGAAGTGTGCTATTTCCTCGACGAAGGGTATATCTTGAAGGAGAATGGGGCCCTTAGGACCTGCCGTCAAGGTAGCATCCTTCTCGACCAGAGGAGAGCCATAAGCAGCTGTTGCTGATTGTGCCTAGAAAATACAAGACATTAAGAATATCGCCTTCATCTTCATTCATTGAAGAGTAAGTATAACAGCTCAAAAGATGTACAAGCAAGAATTTTGCGCGTACAAGCGAGTTTATGTCGATTTATAACTTTTGGTTTAATATTTTCCATGAAGATGGTACTTACTTGACCAATCAACTAAATATTTAAATGAATTATATGACTAAAGATCCAGAGAGAAGGATATCACTTTTTCCAAATCTATAACCTATAGATCTTTTTGCGGGGAAAACTTTTTCATATGAATAAATGAGAAAAGTATGAGAGGGGAAAGGGTCTGACATTTTGACAGACATATTTTCGAGGGTATTCTAAATATACCAATTTGTGTTTTCAAAACAACAATGTTAAAACTGAGAATCCTACTTGAAGCTATTCAAACAAGAAAAAATTGATCGTGTGAAAGGTACTTGCGATATTACATTACACGTATTTCCAATCAAGCGTAATTAGCAAATCAATTTCAAGTAAACATCAATTTCCGTGAATATTATACACTTCTGCGATAAATAATTCTATTAACGTAAATATCATAATTCGTGGTTTCACATGCAACTTTGAAAATGTTGAAAATATTTTTATTTTTTGCGGTTTCATGATACCTATTGATAATGTTATCAAATTGTCGATTATACAAAGACGAATGAACTAGAAAACAAAGTCGATGTTTGAAGATAGAACTGATTAGTTATCTGGTAAAAGCTTGAGAATCAATTCAACGAAACAACACAGTATTTCTGTCTAGTAATCTCCTTCTGAAATTTTGGAAGTCAAAAATTTTGTTTCGATGGACATATAGTTCAAGTATTTTATAATTCAAACGTATCTAGTAGTTTTATAAGGGTCACTTCGGAAAACGTTTTTGAATTGTTAGTACAAAGTTTTTGGTTGTTTGCATATAAAATTTAACTCATGAATACAATCTTAAAAAATAATTCAAATTCACAAATATAGACTACATCCTGCAAAGTCATTATGTTGCTAAAACATTATCACAATCAATAATATTTGTCCACTTTATTTACATTGACAAATATTTTCAAGGATATTTATAACATTAGTGCAATTTAAAAAATTGGATATCGAAAATGGGGAGATAAAAGAAGCAATTTACAACAATCTCAAAAAGTGATAAACAGAGTTGATAATTTGATAAACAAGGTTTCATCACTGGGCGTGTGTTTGCAAGGAACAGTTACAATTTTGTTCTTTTTTTCATTCTTATCTGTAACGTTCGATTGATTTTTTCAGAAAAAACTAGTAGATGTTTAAAAATCTGTACCGATATGATAGAGGAAAATCATAGGGAATCAAATGAGAGGATTTCATATCATAGTCTTTCTGAGCTACTTTTTAATTAATCTAATATGGATTATATTTTGGATACAAAAGAATATTTGATATAAAACATAAATGGTGTACTTTTATTTATTTCAACTAATTACAACTCTAACGTTATGACAAAGGATATAAAGTATACTTAAGAAATATATCATAGAAAATCTTTCAGAAGGTAGAAATCTTCAACGTTGTTTAAGATGAAAGAGTAATCGTCATCGATGGATTTTTCCCTTCTTTAAACAATATAAACCAACAAACATCACTAGTACGTGACATGGTTCACCAAATATCATTCCCAATATTTTCCAAGTATGGGATACCGAAAAAAAAACATTTTGGTAAAAGGGGTGAAAACAGGGACTTTTACTTTCAAAATTTTTTTAAAACCAATTTTTTAACATGAAAATATTCCTTAGTATCACAGAAATACTGTCCTAAAATTTTATTGAGAAATTCGAAATAGAAAAAAGTTATAGCTGTATGTATAACGGTACCTTCGTAAGATAAAATTATAGTAAAAATAACTCGTTTTTCTCGAAATCACATTTTTAGAATCTGGGAGAGGTTTTTCTCAAAATATACTGAACCAATCACAGTAAACCATTTTTTTCAATACTCTATACAAACGAATAGTAAATAAACCTCTAAAAACTAAGAAAACTACCTCACCTTTTTAGTACAGAAGTAAATTAATCCAAAAACAGGCTTTTTAAAAAATCGCGTATGAAGGCCATAAAAATATTTAAAAAAATAACTTTTTGAAGATTTATTCATCAGTTTCAAGTGTCATGAATTGAATCGCGTTGGAATTGTAAATAAATTTGTTACAGAAAGGCAGAAAAGTGTCCCGCAAATTAAAATGAATCTTTTGGTAAACGCCCTCTTCAGTGGTAAAAAAATTGTTTTGTACACCTTAAAACCTTTATAATAATCTATAAAGAAATTATAATTAAAAATAAAATAGTTTAGAATGTTAATTTAGAAGGTTCAAGTCCCCTTGATACAACTTGGCTAATGAATTTTTGCCACCCCGTCTCAAATTGAAGAATGAACTTTTAGAGGCAAACTTCATCAAGATTCATTCATTATCATCTGATGCTACAGCCATGAAATTTGACAGAGATGTGATTGTGACAACAAAAGAAAAAATGCTTTCACATTAGTCATGAACTTTTAATTTGAAAACACGTACTGATTTTTGTTAACAAACTATATAAATACACAAATTTTGAATAAAATACCGCATTGAATTCTAATGTCAAGTCAGAAACACATCGAGAAAGTTCAATAGATACCGATAAATATCGATATATGTGCGTGTTACAGATTTGTGAAACGAATACTTTCAACGAGTTCAATTGAAGTTACACTAGCTTATATAAACCAAATACTAGATAAGATCTGTTAAAAACAAAGGTAGCAGCTAATTTGGGTCCATAATAAATTTAACATAGAAGGAACAGTCTTTGTAGGTATTACATATACCCTAATAAAAAGACTTGGGCAAACGCCAACTTAAGTGATAAGGTATAATTTGGTAAATTGATAAATGAGGACATAGTAAATTGTACAAGTCAAAAAGAAGTAACAAAACAAGTAATATTTTTATTTTTAATAATTGTGATTCGTAACGCGTTTCACTACACCGTAGCTTCTTGAGACGAATGAATGTACAGAAATTATGTCAACTATACATAGATACAATTGAGAATATAAATACAAATGTTCTTAAGTGACTAAAAGCTTATTGAGTGGTATATCCAATAAAATTAAGGAATAGATTGCTCCTGAAGATATTCAATAGAGGCGAAGGGCTTAAATCGACTTGTTCAATCGAAATTTCGAATGAAAATGGAAAACATGTTTTCGCAATATACCATAAGCACTCATATACAGATATTATAATACATAACTCGTCGTGTCATCCGTATCAACATAAAATGTCAGCATTCAACAGTTTTATTCATAGATTGATTAACATTCCGTTATCACCAGAAAATTTCAACAATGAATTAAATTTAATTAAACAAATCTCTCAAAATAATGGTTATAATCCCAAAATAATGAAATATTTTGAATAATAAACAAAGTAGAATCGCATTGAATGATTTTTACCATGTCGATAAATTGAAACAAAAATTCAACACCTTAAACCTACGTTGGCATTACAAGTGAAAACTGAAATCATTCTTGATTAGAAATAATTTCAACATAGCTTTCCAAACTAATAATAGCTTAGACAAAAATATAAAAACAATAAAACCAGATAAAAATAATAAATCAGGTGTTTATAGATTGAATTGCAATGACTGTGATAATTTCTACATTGGTAGAACACATAGAAATTTCAGTATTAGAATATGGGAACATAAACGCATTTTTCAAATAAAAAATCAGATTCATCTCCTAGAAAATAATCACTCTTTCGACCCACAGTTTGAAATTTTGCATACAGATACTAAATTTTGAAAAGTAGATCTTTGGGAAGCTTCGGAAATCAACAAACACAAACTCTCAGGTAGGCTTATTAATGAACAAGTCGATTTAAGCCCTTCACCTATATTGAATCTCTTCAGGGAGCAGTCTATTCTTTAATTTTATTGGATATACCTGTCATCAATGATCACTTAAGAAGAAGCAACTCAATAAGCTATTAGTCACTTAAGAACATTTGTATTTATATTCTCAATTGTATCTCTATATAGTTGTCACAATTTCTATACATTCATTCGTCTGAAGAAGCTACGGAGTAGTGAAACGCGTTACGAATCACAATTATTTAGTAAAATTCCTCAATAAATATTACTTGTTTTTGTTATTGATAATGGAATTCTACCAAGTAAAAGCCTCTCAAATTCAAATGTCAAAAAGAAGTGGTTTATGCTGAGATTTGTCCAACCAAAAATATCCCCCAATTGTAGAACAGTGTTGATTGAAGATACGGTAGTAAATATTGAATGACATAGGGAAGATAAAACTTGTGAAATTAAAAATGTTAGCAAGGATGTAGATTAAGGAAATATAAGGAGTATTGTATTATATTGGGAATGCTAGCTCAAATGTACCATTGATGATTCTGAATTATTAGGAAGCAGAAATTGCAGCAGAAAAAGAATGAACAAGATTGTTATAACTTTGGGCCAGACTCATTCTGTGTTGATGCCAATGATCGATAACAATCATAAGGCTTTTCATCAAAATCAAGCATTTACCCAGAATCTATTGATATTTGTAAGAGCAACCTAGATCTCGAGATAATTATTTTATATTAACAAAATTTCAGTATATAATATACCTGAATATAGGCTTAGTTCTTACTCGAAAACAACCAATTAACGTTGCATATCTTCCCACTATATATTACTGATTAAAACCAGTCTTAAATCGTGTATTACAGCACCCAAAGTTCGAATGGTTGCTCGAAAAAGTAGGACACGAAATACACCTCTGGGTTGTGTACATTCTTGAGTTTACGCAATTTGTATTGGATAAAATTTAATTGGCAAGTGCGTCTGCATTTTGAATTGAATAAGTCGATTCAATCGAATGAAAAACTGAAAGCATAACTCTGGTTTAAATCGTAGGAAATTGGATTGAAAAATTATGTGCTTTATATTCAGCGGTTAGAATGATAACTGATCACGTTAAGCACGGCCTGTCTAAGTTAAATCTGTCAAATAATCGTTGTAGCATACTCGAGATTAGAAGTGTGTGAAATAGTTGGGATTGCAGGCTACAATGTATATCGAGAGTCTTCTTTCTCAGAAGTACAGACCGTCTAGTTCAATGCAATGCAGAACTCGTCGAGACATCTCAGCCTTATTGGAAAAAATGAAGTTTGTTCTACGTGTACGGCTGCAGTAAAAAAAAAACGGATCACTTGATGGTCCTTGGTCCTTCGTTTTCACCAATAATGCTACCAAATGTTTTTTGGAGTTATTTTGCAATACTCACGATTTTTCCAAAAAGATCTTTATTTCAAAAATTGTTGATCAAAATTCATGTTGAATTCATGATAATTTTTATCGTAGTATGAAATATTTAACACTCAGTGTTCCAGTTTTTTGATCAGAATGCCTGATTTATTTTTAATAAACGTAAAGGTAATTATAATGGGCAAGCCCTGATTAGCATCTCTAACTTTCACTTAGTATGAGTTCAATTTAATAATCAATGAGAAGGATGTTTACCTGATATTATTCAAAGATGTAGAAATAAAGAAAAATATTCAAACATTTTTCAGTCTTACTTGAAAAAAATATACCAATTTGGAGAATAATATATTGCGTGAAACATATAGACAAATTTCGAATGAACGTCATAATTATAATTCATCAAGAAAGAACGATCGATAATATAAACTGAATTAATATTAACTTATGTCTCGTCAGTGAAAGTTATTCGCCGTATTCGATATTGATTGGTAAAAAATATTTGTAAATGCTTAGGATTTGTAACAACAAAATAAAATAAAAATAAAAGATCAAGAATGATTGCTAACAGTGACAAAATGTAAAGACATTTTATGAAGCACGTGCCTAAGAGACGTGTAATGAACTTTTATTCTAAAATGAATAGTAATTCTTGTGAACTATCTCGATATAAGAGAATATTCTCTAAGTAGCGTTCAATTAGATTAGAGTAAAACTTTCATACCGTTTTTATAATGGCATTTTAAATTCGTTTTTCTGGATTCAATAAAATATTGTTCTTTTTGATCTGATACCCTGTTCTTCAGAACATATGATGAATTTAATCAATATCCCGTCTTTCTCGTCATTACATAGCTATATCTATACATTCAACTCAAAGTATACAACATATATTATTTGTGAGCAACCCTAAAATGGAATTTTACTTTGCATAAGCCGTTGTCAATATCTCTCCCACTTCTCCTCCAGACACGACCACCTTTACTATGACTACATAAATCAAATCTTGATCCGTTTCTAAACAATACGAAATCTATTCTTCTTGACAATGTTCATATCCCTAGTAAGCTGAAGATAGCCAGAATTAAGCTTGTATTCTAGAAAAAATGAGATCCTACAGCATTATCTAATTACAGACCGATTGCTATACTTCAAAATGTCAGAAAGATATATGAGCACGTTATCCTTAAGAGAGTAATGAACTTTTTGGAAAATTTTGCTCTTCTGAAAACTTCACAATATGGTTTTAGGAAACAAAAATCTACTGTCGATGCTAAATATTCAGCAATTAATAAAATAGTCAACTCTTTGAATGATGGAAAGTATACTCTTGCTTTGTTTTCAGACCACAGCAACGCCTTCGATAGTGTATGCCATAATAAATTGTTGAAAAAGCTGGAATGGTATGGGATACGTAGCGTGGCGCTGCGACTGTACAGGTCCTACTTGTCTAACCACTAGCAGTATGTTTCAGAGGCAAATGATGCGGGTGAAGTCATTGAGCCATAAAGTCTTGAAGTTTATAAGGGTTTTCCTCAGGAATCTATATTGGGACCTCTCCAGTACATAATATACACGAATAACTTACCTGAAGAACTACAGAACAATGTACAGCAATATGCTGACGACACCTCACCTGATTTTATCTGAACATGATGTTGAAGCCCTCAAAACAAAACCAGTTGATACCCTAAACACCCTGGAAAATTATTACTCTCAGAATGAGCTTCAACTAAATACATCTGAAACTCAAATAATCTCTTTTGGCTTCAGAAAGCCAACAGAACAACTAAGCATAGTATATAACAATGAAACTATAACTGCAGAGGATACTGTCGCTTTCTTGGGAGTAAGGATCGACTCCAGGTTAGACTGGGTATGCCAGGTGGACCATGTGACGAAGACCATAGGTAGAGCTTGCTATGCGCTGAGGGTATTGTCAAGGATGGTTAGTAGACAGGCAGCGCTTTTGTCCTATCATGTGTATGTAGAGTCCCACCTTAGGTGTGGTGTTGTATTTAGGGTGATAGGGTGTTCATTCTGCAGAAGATATGTCTTAGGAGTTTACTGGTATAGAACCCAAGCTGCAGGGAGAACTTTGTCACCCAGAGGATTCTCACTCTTCCCAGTATCTTTGTTTTTGAGTGCTGTCTCTTTGTAAAAAGAAACCTACACCTGTTCACTGCATCTGGCGCGGAACATCAATACACTACATGTTACAGAGACAACCTAACAACCTATAGGCACAACTACACATACCTGCAGAAGAATGTAGTGTTCATGTCTCTATAATAAAATTCCTGCAAGATTGCGAATTCTGCCACTTTCAGCATTCAAACGAAATCTTAAACAAAAACTTTTGGAGAAGGCTTATTATGCAGTTCAGGATTTCTTAGACGACTCATTTAGTAATTGATTTTATTGTATTTGCTGTTTTTTATGCAATGTATTATTTTATGCTTTCATTTATGCATTGTCTTTGTTTCTTCTCATGTTTTTGACACGTTCACTGTACGCATATGTACCAAATTGAACAAATAAAAATGATCGAAGGTGCATATTCGAACTAAATTTGAGATTTCTGTTGTTTGTTTAACAGTAAAATTACATCCTAGTTGCATTTCATGATAAAAACAGTGGTAAATAACTCGGGAAAAGACATTACATAGCATCTTATTAAAACCAATCAGAATGATTAAGTCAATTGTATAATCAGTGGTGTGCCAATAAATTAATGACAAATCACAATTGCAACGTTCACTTTATCAGGAAACTTAATTAAAAAAATAGTATGTCACTAAATTGAATTTGAATGATTGAGTTAATAATATAATCAGTGGTGTGCCAGTAAATTAATGACGAATCATGATCAAAACGTTTCAAATATTTTAGCAAAATTACTGGAATGCTTTTCAATCATAGTACCAGTGGTGTGCCGTGAATAGATCATAATTCTAAATTGAAATACAAAATTTTCAGATATCTCAGTGATAGTGTGCCAGTAAATTAACAGCAAATCTTAATTGAAATATTTAATTAGGAATAATTCAGCACAATTACTGGAAAGTTGGTTTTCAATCATAAAAGCGTCGGTGTGCCGGTAAATAAATCAGGAATCTTAATTGAAAAAACAGAATTTTAGGATATCTCAGTAAATTGAACCTGATTGATATAAGCAGTTTGTTTGACTTAATTTGTATTAATTCTGAATTTTCTGCTGTGAAATCTTTTCTGGAACCATACAGAACAAAGCAAAAATAATCAACCAAATGTACTTCAAATGGTTAGTTATAACTAAACGTTATAATTTTTGGAGTTTGTCCAAATTTCCTATATAACTCTCTGAATTATTTATTTCTGTAAAATTTTCCATTATTTGAATTCATAATTAGCATTTTATGAATACAAATTAGATTTAATTCTGAGCACACAATTACAGGAAAAAGCAATAGTATTCTTTCAATATGAAAGGAGGTTCAGGATTGAAATAGGAATACGAGTGTCTACAGCTTACATAAATTACATTCAATTACGCTATGTGAATAAATACTATTAAATTTTCTTCAATTAAGTATGTGCGCATAACTTTTAATATGATTGCATTCAATTAACACAAATCAGAAAAAATCCAATTCGAAAAGATGCAAGACAAAATTTCGTAAATATTGGTAGGTTCAGTATTAGCTATTACCTGATTTCAAAACAAGTTATGCTGGAATATTTTTAATATAAAATTTAACAGCTTATCTTGGGACCTTGAGCACAAAAATATCATAATTTTGAAGAAAGCTATGAAGTTTTCCTGATGACTTGGATAATTTAAATCTAACTTTTCATTATTATAATTATGTTTATCTTCATGAATGCGGGTTTTAAAGTTTTATGTCCCACCTACCACTTTGATCTGAAAGTTTCAGAAATCAATTCCTGTATGGCCAGTAAAATTTCTAATTTAAAAAATGAAGTGTGTGTAGTACATAGCAGACTTAAGAAAATTTCATTCATGGCTAAAGAGAATCTATTTCAAGTATTTATTTATTAAGTGTTAATTTTTTTCCTTAACTTAAAAATTTTGCATGTGAACACGGTAGAAATAATGTTTCATAGAATATCAAAAGATTTCACATACAAAAAATAATACCCCTCATTTCATTTATAATCAAAATTCCATACGTGTTCTATGAGTTACTAGAACATTCAATTATGTACAGTCTTATAAATAATTGATTTACGGATGCATTGAATAAGATTGAATAATAAGTAGGGAATATATTAATGAATTATTCCATTCTATTGTATTGTTTGATACGATATTTTCAATGGAGTTATCATATAGATTTTTAACCCATTTCAGCATTATACTACTGTGAAAGATATATGTAATATTTGACTGAGCCAATAAAACAAATCATAGCATACCACCTATTGATGTTAATACTAATCATACAAATTTTTTTCATAGCATACGACAATTTGACTAATCATCAAAATTGCTTTTCGAGATGTGTTTAAGTTCCTGAAATTTACTTCTGAAAGGTGGCGTTGTTGATTGAAAGTTTTCCGAATTCCCCCATGCTTTTCGTTTTTCTAAGCAAATACCTATAAATTTATATTAGAATTGAGAATCTGTAATATAATACTTCAACTAAAATTCTCATTGATTTATTTCTTACTAGAATTATGGAATTGTTTCAATCATAATTTAGTGATTTTCAACTCATATTCACTGACAGAATTATGTACACTATTTACGTGGAACAGATCCATTCCAAAATTAATGAAAAACTGTATTTACGATAGTATATGAGTGAAGTTAGTCTCACAGCCAGCCTAGTAGAGATCTATTATTAATCAAGTTTCATTCGTCCTCTACATTAATTAAGCTTGCATAAAACCGAACCGGTTTCTACAAAACAATAAATTCAGAATCGAAAACCTAATCCTAAATTTAAATATATGAATTTTCCCTACCTTGGCCTTCTGGGATTTGTATTGCGAGAGTTGTTCTGCTGCTTGATCTCTGTTTGCCATCGTGTTTAGATTTCAAAAAACAAAGAAAAAACTATACAATTACTACAACGAGCAAACACCGAATGAATACAGTCTATCTGGGACAAAGCTCATTTATAAATTTGATAACCGGCTGATATCGTCATCAAGTGACTGTGGCTGTCACTGTCACGTGCTGTGTGTTGTCTAATAAAATTGGTAAATAAATATCACAGATTCGAAAGTAATATTCTAAAAGAGGACATTGAAATTAAACTTCCTGCATTATTTAGCCTGCGTTTAGAATTGATTCGCCAACAAAAATGTTTTCGGCAAAGGTGCTTATAGCTATTAAATAGTGGTAATATTTAAACTGAATATAAATTAAAACTTCAGCAAATGAAGCTATAGTTTTTCTTCTGGAAACTCAACCCTAAATAAGATATTTCTGAGAATATAACCAGCTATGAAATAATTCGTAGCAACAATAATATGAATGATTAGACAACCAAAAATACTTTTGTATATATGGCGAAATCGGAAAGAATAGGGAAATATAAGGAAACACCCAAAAAGTATTGAATGAAGTAGAATATGCAACTTCTATTTTACATCAATAATCAACAAAGAAACAATTAGTATTTAGTAGACAGAATATTGTAAACGGAAAAAAGAGAAATATGTGGAGAAACATCAAAAGTATTGAATGAATTAGATATCAGAGTTCTACTTCAATAACCAGAAGCTTCAGTAAATTCCAATAATTAATAAGTGAATCAATGGAAAAATGTCTCATATGTTCTAATTTAGAAATACGATTAAATTGTTTTTGATTGAGATGATTTATGATGAAAAAATTGTTCATACAAATTTTTCTTTGCGATTATAACTGTTAGGGTTTCAATTCAGGAAGAATATGAACTATTTCAATCATTTTTGGGCAACAGTATCCTTACGAAGTTGGAAATATAAAGCAGTATTGTTTGAAAAGATTTTCTCTCCTTTTTATTATATATATAAATGATGATGGTGTACTGAGAATAAAATTATCATTAACAAGAACAAAACCGAATGCATTGTTTTTTCTCATAGTAGATCACGCTTTATGCCTCCATCAGGATTCAAGGTTGATGATGTAAATTTGAAAATTAGTGACATTGTAAGTTTTCTTGACATCCAAGTAGATTCTCACTTGAGATGGGAAATTCATATTCAAAATCTTGTCAAAAGGTTGAATGCTGTTCTGTTTTCACTCAGAGTACTGAAAACTCAGGTTTCATTGGAGGTTCTTAAGATCATATACTTTTTTAATTTTCAGTCGATGTTTTCTGATATACATATATATAAAAGAGAGGATTTACAAAAATTTGAATAATTGTATTTACAATGAATGCTTATATCTATAATTTTGGTGTGTGTCAGAAAAAAACACAAGTGTGAGCTCAGGAAATGTAACAGGGGAACCATACTATCTTGTATATGATTCGATAAACGAGGGAAAAACACTCGTTTCCCTGTCACTGTTGCACCAGCAATAGCTTGTCTGTTTATGTTGTGTTAGTGTCGTGTGTACATAAAGAGTGCAAAAGATTTTTCTGCTTAGCCGTTTCAGGAAGGGGGTTTGGGACAGGAATCTGTAACAATGGAAAAAGAAAACTAGCAGAAAAATATTTCAACAATCATACTTCTTATATGTCTAAACAAATCTAAGGAAAGATTTTTCATAGCAAGCAAGGTCATGAAAAGGTCTAAGGAGATAATAAAAAAATACATAACCTGCGATATTTCCTCAAATTCCCTCTCTGTTTGATCGAGAGAGCCTCGATGGGCGATTATGATCTATAGATGTTTTAGAATCATTATGGACCCAATAATCTGGGTTGACATCGCCCATATATTATTTCTTCGTGGAACTTGTTTAATTTAAAGAAAAATTTGCGAAAAAATTTCGACAGTCGTTCGAAAAATATGACAAATGTCATATGGTTTAATTACATGTGAGTGGGGAGTAGGTTGGTTTCTTCCTTCTCTGATTCTATATTTATAGTCCAAAAGGCTGCTTTGAGAGTTTTACTGAACAAAGGTTATAGAGTAATGTTGTGGTATATTCAAAAGATTGGGGTTGCTTACTTTTTATGGTATGTACATCTACAAAATTTTGCAATTTATATTTCAGCATCCTTATTATTTTGAAGAATGCAAAAATTACAACCATACAAGGTGAGAAGAATTGCCATTACAACGGAATGAAAATATTCAATGCACTTCCTAAAAACCTCCAAAGCATGTCAGGCTTAAGAGCCTTCAAGAGAGGAGTATTCAAAATTATTCTGAATTGTGAATCTTATTCTCTAAATGAATTTTATAAGGCAGCCCATTGATTTATAATCCGTTATACTTGTTTCATCTTATTGTTTGTCGATATACAATATTTGTGAAATAAATATTCTTTCTTTCTTATTGATTTCGCAAGTTATTTTTTGTATAACTATAATTTGTAAGTGGTAAGCGTAAGACTACGTGCATATGATTTCCAATAGTATAGCAACACATTTCCAAGCAAGATTCGATTGCATTTTATTCTTGAGAATGTATCTCAGAGGAAAGAACTCCAATAGCTGTTTTAATTCGCCAACACCCCTGCACTATTTATCGTTTGACCAGCACACAGTTTGTTATTATTCTGTCCGAACAAAGTCTCACCAATGGTTGTTCAAACTTCACCCAAAGAATTCAATCTATTATCTGTCACAAAGTGACAGACAAGTAGAATTACATGAAATTTAATTTAACTTTTAAAGATGACAAATCTCTATCATAAACAAATTGAAAAAATTGTGATCCTTTCAATGGTTTCTTCATTATATTTGAATACAATTTAAACAATAACTAAGAAACGTGAACATTAATAAATAAATAAATTTAATGATACAGAGAAATCTACATAATATTTATATTCTATAATCATGATTTATTTTTATATCATTACTACTTGTAGTACCTGAAGAGTCTGTATTTGGGGCATACATTTTAAAATCAATAGGTTTATCATATCCCATAAGCCTAGAATAATGATCTGGACTATCAAAGAATTGTGGATCAAGAAATAATGCTTTTCCTTTGGCTATAAGTGTCGTGAACAACCCAGGTACATCAGGTACTTTCACATCTTCTACTTTGAATTTTGTCTGTAAAAGAAAAATTTTAAATGAATATTAATATTTCTTTAAATGTTTCTGATCATAGAATTGAAATTAAACCCTCTTAATGAATGGGAGAGAATATCGAACTTGGTAATCCTGTCTTGTATGATGACGAGTTCTGCGCATCCAAAACGAGTCAATCAGCTGTTGCCGAATGCTTTTGAATGTTATACAGTGTTGTCAGATTTGTGACATATTCTTTCTTTGATGGGAATTAAAATTCATTGACAGAATAATATGCCTTTGATGCCAATAATTTCTTTATGGTATTCTTGAATGGTTTGTCATGAAGGGTTCTCACAGTCTTCGGCATTTATTGAACATTTGTTTACCAACGTAATGTGGCGATTCCTCAAATTTTTTGAGATTGTTTCTCTACTACCAGAGAAGTTGTATTTTTTGTATTATAGCCGTGGTAATCAGAATTCGATGCGTACTTGATGAGATTGTTTTTTGTAAACAAGTGTTTTAAGAACAAATATTGATGGGAAAGTGAGAATTTCTTTGATCTGAATGTTTCTCTGCAACTTTCTCTAAAACCCAGCCCAAATATCAAACGTATGACTTTTCTAAAGGATAAAGACTCTCTGTGCTTGTGGACTATGTAACCAGAGTATTATAATGTAGCTTAGGTGAGTGAATAATAGATGTTCATTAAGTCACCTATATCGAATTTATATTTTATTGGAGATATTGCAAAAAACCCTCTGCTGACTTTTTTACATAGCTGTTCTATATGAAAGTCCCATTTAAGACCTTTTATAACCTTAATTGGTATGTTATCTTCCCTAGTGCTATTTTTATTTTTTAATTTATCTATTATATTCGATAATCCTAGCTCTTTTACAGGTCTAAAAAACAGGCTATCCTTAGGAGATTACCTCATGACGGTACATTCATTAGATACCAACTTTTTCAAAGCCTTTGATAATGTGAACCTTAATTTGCTAGTGACTAAGCTGGAGGCTTTGGGAATTTCTGGATCACTCTTGTCATGGTTGAGTACTTTTTTCTATATGGTCAGATACAAGAATTTCAACTGAAGAGAATTTTCTTCCCCATCGGGTGTTCCACAGGGCTCACATCTTGGCCCTGTACTGTTCAATATTTTCATCAATGATGTGAAAGAGGCCCTGTCAGTTGATTTTCTGTTGTTCGCGGACGACATGCAAATATTTTATTCAGTTAAAGAATTTTTAGATGTTAATCGGCTGCAGTCAAATGTTGATCTTTTTTTTTCATGGTCCGAAAAGAATTACTTGAAATTGAAGGTCGAGAAGTGTTGTCTTGTTACTTTCCACAGATCGGCGTCACCAATACTATATCACTATTCTCTAAATAACCAGAGTCTTGGTCAGTCTTCTTCGGTTAGGATCTAGGTGTTACCTTGGATAGTGGGTTGAGTTTTAAGGAACACCTTGGAAAGATTACCGCTAAGGCTTATAAGATGCTCGGTTTCATTCGAAGAAATGCCTCTGAATTCTCTACTAGGACAATCAAGATTCTGTACTGTTCATTGGTGAGATTTGGTCTTGAGTATGCCTCATCGATTTAGTCTCCCTTCTATAAATGTGATATCGATTGCCTGGAGAGAGTTCAGAAAAGGTGTCTGAAGTTTTTGGCTTTCAAATCTGGTATGGTTGATGACTCTCGGGGACTACAATTTGTACAGACGACGTTTGGCTTCGACTCTCTTGAGAGCCGTAGGAGAATGTCTGACCTGTGTTTTTTATTCAAGATTCTCAATAGCCATGTTGACTGTCCGAATCTATTGGGGCTGATAGATTTCAACCTTCCTGATGGTTAACGAGGCGGACCCCTCTGTTCCGACTTGTGACATGCCGTCAAAATTATGCCACGTATTACTTCTTGAATAGATGTTTGTTATTGGCAAATAGACTGGGTAAACGTATCGACTTTTTTATAGTTGTACACATACATTCAAGTCGAGGGCGAGACTATTGATGAATGTTGTATAGTATAGGTTATCATAGTTTTTTAGTGTTTGCAATGTTCCGTTTTCCACTTTGTTTGTAACAGTTTTTTTGCTTTTAATTCACTTAACAAGGGACAACAAGTTTTATTGTGTGAGCTACTGTTATATTACTTTTTATGTATTTTTTTTCTTTGCTTTTAATATTGTAGAAATGGGGATATCCGTCTAATGTACAAATAAGTATAATGTCTATATGAATTATTTTGTCTGAAAACACTAATGAAAATCAACAATTTTGAGAAGAAAAAACTCCATTCCCCAGATTCATTAAAAAATTGAAAAATATGAGTTTGTACGTCCCACAGTATATTTCGATATATTCCATAAACTATTAATGAGACCTAATAAAATACTTTGGAATTGTCTCCGTTTCTCTATATTTAGTTAATAATTTAGCCCGTAAACTTTGTTTTTATTGTATAAACAATATGATATAGGAGTAGTTTATTATTCATTGACTAGAAACTAGAAAAGAAAAAAGGACTACTAAAGACAAGAACGTTCAATTATTGTGTTTGTATACTGACGAACCAGTGCGTCCAAATATTATTTTATTCGTAATCTGACAACACTGTATAAAATTCATATGCATTCGGCAAACAGCCGATCAGCTCGTTTTGGGTTCTCTGAAGTCGTCATCATACAAGACAGGATTACCTTGAATGTTATTATCTACAATTTAATGTAGTAAACTTACCTCTCTCGTAATGCATAGGAAGTTGATGGTGCTAGCAATATATGTGTCTTTATCAGTATTATAATCCAAATTTGTTACATATTTCCGTGTTACCAGATGTAAAATGAGTGGTGTAACAAATGTGAAAAAGCCAATGCAAGAGTAAACTGCTACTATTATGGATATATTTCCCATAGACGCAATTTCATTATACAAGAATGGTTGAGCTATTAACCCTACTAAACTTGATGATAGGAAAATACCTGAAATGTATAAATATAATGAAGGTCTCCCATAAAATATTTAAGATAAATTAAATGCTGCTTCAACAAGAGGTTCAGAATAGTAATATATTTACCTTAACTGCCTTAATCTGAGGTGTCAAAACCCCATAGTATATTCGTCGTATAGGACTTTGGTGATTATTGGTAGACCTATTACAATTTATGTTGGATGTGGATAAAACTCGAACTGACAATTTCCACTCATTTCTCAGAAGAAAACTTTTATTTGGGAATTGGACATCACTTTTAAAAACAGGGGATTGTTTTACAAATTTCAAACAAGTTCTTAGCAACATTTTATATGATTTCAAATTTTGCATTCATGTCAACATTTCAATCTTCAGAATAAGGTTAGAGAAGAAAATCTTTAGATGAGGCAGTTTTTAGCGAATGAATGACAAATCAAATACCAGCTGAACTGACAGAGGTGTTCAGATCGATGCCTGTAGCAGACATTGTTTAGATATGAGATTCTGAGCTTATATAACAAACAACCAATACTCTTACAAATATTTGAGATATGATTAATTTTGCGATGTGTTGTGAAAAAGCATAAGGAACTGTTGTCCTCGCCGATACAAATAATGATTAAATTTTGATATTACAACTAAACAGAAAATTACACATGTATTCTATGTTCATTCAGTTTTGTAGGTACATAGTAATTTTTATATTTCTTAGCATTGTATATGTTGTAGTTCTAATGTACTAATGGATTGACATTAGGTATACTCCTGACCTACTTTGAGATAAACAAAAACTTTCATCACAAGTGTTATTGTGCTGTGGCTGAAGTTCAAGTTTAATTCAGTCACAATAGTTAGTGAATCTGTGATGATACCACTAAATCCTTATATCATCATAGACAAGGAACTTAATCTATTGTTTAATAACGTATATGCGTTTTGATTGAAGAATTGTTCCAAAACTTGAGATGTAAGAATATATTGTTACCATTGTGTAAACAGAAAAGATGGATTCGAATGTGCTTGATCATATCTCAATTGATAATGACGAACAAATGATCGGGACAGAAAGATGCACTCATTCTTCCTCAGCAACGCCCCTTTTAACAGAAGAACGACTAAGGAAAAAACTTCAATTCTATTTTATGAATCCTATTGAAAAGTGGGAGGCTAAACGAAGAATTCCATACAAGTTTGTTGTACAATTGATAAAGATAGTTTTGGTGACTATGCAGCTATGCTTATATTCTTTTACAAGGTACCATCATGTCAATTATACATGGGATAATCGCATTTCATTTTCACACCTCTTTCTAAGAGGCTGGGATGCTACCAGGGAAATAAATAGTTATCCCCCAACTGCAGGACCACTAGCAATTTATCAAATTGATGATTTTTATGAAACAATAAACTTTGCCTTTGAAGGCTATGCAAATGTCAGTCAAGCCATCGGTTCATACTCGTACACTAATGAAGACAATACTATGTCGGACATGGTTTTCTGTCAGTATTCATACAAAGAAGGTGATATTTACGGCTTCAATGAATCTTATGTTTTTAATTCGGAAATCGTTAAGACTTGTAGTAACATTTCGCACGATGTGAGTCAAGAAAAATTCGATTCTAAGTTATATTTTGAAACACAAGATATTAAGTTTTCGGCGTTAGTGAGAGCTACTTTGGATTTTTCCTTGAAAACTGTCAATTTCAAATCTGCTGGACGAATATCACCCCCTAATTGCTATCAGTTTGACATTACCATTTTATTTGATAACGAAGATCACGATGGACAGATGGTGATGAGTTTAGATGCCGAACCTACCCGATTGAACTGTAAAGGAGATGTAGAATATGTAACTGGAAATGAAATCAATTCTTTGCTTCGTAGCTTATTGAATTATTTGGTAATTTTCATTTGCGCATTGTCTTGTATATTATGCGGAAGGGCGATTTGGAGAGCTCAACAATTGAGATTTATAACAGAATCTTTCTTTAGGACTAATTTCAATAAGAAATTGGGTACTAGCGATAAGAGAAAATTCTTCAACTTATGGTATGTTATGATTATTGTTAATGACATCCTTATTATGATCGGTTCATCCATTCAAGAACAAATTGAAAAGGAAGAATTCACATCGGATCAGTGGAATGTTTGTAGTGTATTTTTAGGTTTAGGAAATTTATTGGTATGGTTTGGTGTACTGAGATATTTAGGATTTTTCAAAACTTACAATGTTGTAATATTAACGTTGGAAAAGGCTGCACCACAAGTTGCAAGATTTTTATTATGTGCAATATTAATTTATGCAGGATTTACTTTCTGCGGTTGGCTTGTTTTAGGACCTTACCATCTGAAATTTAAATCTTTGTCTACTACTTCTGAATGTTTATTTTCTCTAATTAACGGAGATGATATGTTTGCAACTTTCACAATAATGTCTACAAAGTCAACAATGCTATGGTGGTTCGCACGAATTTACCTTTATTCTTTTATAAGTTTGTATATTTATATAATTTTAAGTTTATTTATATCAGTTATTATGGATTCTTATGATACTATCAAACTTTATTATAAGGAAGGTTTTCCAAAAAGCGATTTACAAATTTTCATAGGCGATACTCATATAGATGATTTTTCAAGTGGAATTTTCAGAACTGGATCTAGTGAAAGCTTAGGAGGCTTAATAAAAGATCTATGTTGTTGTAAACAAAAACGTAGGTCTTATTCAACAATTCCTCATGTAGAATCTAAACCAGATCAACCAATTTGATTGTAAATTTATTTTCAGACGTTAGAGACAATTCTAAAACAATATATATTTAGTAACACTTGAAAAATCTTCAACATTTATTGTGATGGTATCAAGCACAACAGTTGATAATTTCATAGATAAAATTTGGATTTTTTAATCAAAAGCTAGGAAACATAAGTGCATTGGTAATTTTTGATCATTTGCTAGCATCTTTGTTTCAGTTATTCAAATTTATAATAATAATGTCCTTGAAAGTGTTCATCTACAAGTCTATAGTTTTATGTTCTTGAGAAAAAGTCTGCAGTTATAACTCGGATGATTTTGTTGTTGTAAACATTGCTTATTTTTGACATGAACTATTTTCAACTATGAGGACCTTAATGTTCAATTTAAAAATTCCAAAAGAATTCAATTGGACAATTTAGTTTATTACATCTTTCACATATATTTCTTGTTTCAACAGCAATCATTTTTGTCCTCTGTTATCTATAAATTTTAGACTTGTTGAGTTACATAAAGCAATAGTTCATCTGAAAAAGAGATTAAATCAATTGGGTATAATTTTCATAGGCGATACTCATATAGATGATTTTTCAAGTGGAATTTTCAGAACTGGATCTAGTGAAAGCTTAGGAGGCTTAATAAAAGATCTATGTTGTTGTAAACAAAAACGTAGGTCTTATTCAACAATTCCTCATGTAGAATCTAAACCAGATCAACCAATTTGATTGTAAATTTATTTTCAGACGTTAGAGACAATTCTAAAACAATATATATTTAGTAACACTTGAAATATCTTCAACATTTATTGTGATGGTATCAAGCACAACAGTTGATAATTTCATAGATAAAATTTGGATTTTTCTAATCAAAAGCTAGGAAACATAAGTGCATTGGTAATTTTTGATCATTTGCTAGCATCTTTGTTTCAGTTATTCAAATTTATAATAATGTCTCTAAAAGTGTTCATCTACAAGTCTATAGTTTTATGTTCTTGAGAAAAAGTCTGCAGTTATAACTCAGATGATTTTGTTGTTGTAAACATTGCTTATTTTTGACATGAACTATTTTCAACTAAGAGGAGTTTAATGTTTAATTTAAAAGTTCCAAAAGAATTTAATTGGACAATTTTGTTTATTACATCTTTCACATATATTTCTTGTTTCAATAGCAATCATTTTTGTCCTCTGTTATCTATAAATTTTAGACTTGTTGAGTTACATAAAGCAATAGTTCATCTTAAAAAGAGATTAAGTGAATTGGGTATTATATTTGCATATTCTATTTATTTCTAATCGTCCAAGAAATTGAGTAAAGTGAAATTAACTCAATAATAATGATTGCATTAAGAATAATTGAGTTTGTGTAAGTATTTTGCATGTTTCTAATTAATGGATAAAGTTGATGTGTTCTATTCTAGTGTAATTATTAACAAAATGTATAATCATATTTTCTAGCCAAATGTCAACTGAATCTCAAAGAAGAAAGTAAGAATACTTCTCGCTCATATTTTCCACTGACCAAAAAATTTGAACTGCTTAAAATTTTTAAATTTCATATGGGGCCAGCGATTCAAAGACTTTATACTCTTCAGACATAAATGAAAACCTTACAAAATTCATATGTAATATAAATTATTTTTGACTATAATAAATGTAAATTTTTGTTAATGAATAAAAATTTTGTGTTATCTTAATTGATTAGAGTATATTTTAATGATTAACTGTTTCCTACAGCCTCAATTTCTTATAATAAATATTAATATAATTATAATTCATAAAATGATTGGCCATTCCAATCATGTTCCAAGTCCAACCTTCATGGTTTTAGATCATTTACGCTGAAATGTTTAATTCTAAACAATGGTATGTTGTACATTAAAGGTTTGCAATTATGAAATATTTCTCTATTTTGAGGAACTTGAGTTGAATTGAAATAATTTCTATTCTTATTCTTCCTAAAATTTTCCTTACATGTTCTGACAAAATATTTGTTGATATTAACTTGACATCCCTTTTATAGAATATTCACAATGGTTGATCTTCAGAAGGTTTTACAAACATTTATATGTGTATACATCATTGAAACGTCTAAATGGCTAGACCTATTTGTAAGATTATTCAGGAAGCAAGATGCAACCTCCCATAGAATATTAAATATCCCTCTCTGATCGTCCTAACTATTCGATCAACTCACATTGACTATAAAAAATAAATTATCTTTGCAACTCATCATGATCATTGTCACATTGTCAACAAGGTTATAATATACAGGGTGCTTCAACGAAAACTAAACAGAGGCTATATCTACCAAGATATTAATTTCTGATCAAAACGCAAAAACAGGTCAATTTTTGTTTCAAGGGGGACGTCTTTTGGGGTACAAAACTTGCCTGAAATATCTACCCCCTAAGCGGGGTTTGCAATCCTCGAAGATTTTGAATAGGAAGGAAAATGGAACAGATTCATTCCAGATCAAAGGCTGTCATCTTTGATCTAAATGAATCTATTCCAGTTTTTCGCACTAATACTCCAATAGTCTTCTCTATTTTTCAGTGGTTCACTCTGTATCTTCTACAGTTTTCAATCAAAATGAAAATTCTTTCAAAGGAATGCAGACAAAGATAATACCTTTGATATTTCAGGCAAGTATTGTACCCCTTGAAACAAAAATTGATCTGTTTTTGCGTTTTGATCAGAAATGAATATCTTGGTAGATATAGCCTCTGTTTAGTTTTCGTTGAAGCACCCTGTATAGGTATATTTTGTTGAAATTAATGTGCTTGATCAAATCTGTGGATGATGGTGTGGTCCAACCTTGAGCTTGACAGCTCATGTGGGCTTTAAGCAATAAGGAGGTGGAATCATTGATTGATTGATCTGAGGGGTTCATTCGGTAGAGGTGTTCGACCTCTTTCTAGGAACTGCAAGGTCAGAGAACAAATAGATGAATCTTAAGGTGCTAGAGCAATACTCTATCTAACCGTACGAGATTCGAACACTCGGCTCGCAATCAGTGAACCTGGGGGTTGGGGTTAGGAGAGGTTTGGTTTGAACTATAGAGGCTAGACAAGAATATTAACTGTTATATTAACGAGGCACTGTGGCCACTTAGTTACAACACACTTAGGACACTTAGTCCTCAAACAGGTACTTGGAGGATGACGAATTAATCATTCCCTGTGGGAACACAAGCGCAGGTTTGAGGAACTTTGATCTGAGACACTTAGAGTGAAGGAACGCAGTGAATTCGCATCCACCACAAGACGGATGACGGTTGTAGATGAAATTTAAACCAGTGTGCCACACTAGACTACTGGATCGCAGCGGCAGGTACATCAAACATCACTTATAGTTAGGCATCTGACCTCGCAGACTTTTCTGTGTATTATCAGTACTATAAATACGTTCCACATTATTTCTATGTATTATCAATAGTTTCCGCATCGCACGCCAATGACTTGAATCTGTAGAATTTTGATGCCTTTGTGTAAATTATTTAAATGTTCTTAAGGATCCCCTATTTTGAATTAGATGAAAGAATTTTCGAAATCCGTAAAGTAGTTTTCGAGTTAAATGGTAACAAATAAGCAAATCTTTTAGACCTTTGTAATTTACATGATTTCAAAGGATCTTGAATGATTATAGCAAAATAATCAGTTTCTTCAAACAAATCCAATCCATTAGTTATCATTTAGGAAATACTTTTGTTCCAAACGATATTCTATAACATCTGTTCCATTCTATCGGGAATTGATAAGGGAAAGGGTAATAGACTTATCATGTTCAACTTATATATATTCAAAACATCAAATACAAATAGTAGATTATATATTTGATAATACAAACATCGAATATGAATTACCAGCAAATAATGATTTTATTCATTATTTGATCAGAACTTTACTTGTTATATACTAACAAAATATATAAATTTTCATAAATTACTCATTTTTATACAAAAATATTTATTGAAAACGTTGCGAGATTCAAAGATAATTGAATGTTGTAAAATAGATTTGAAAAAGAAGAAAAGTATTGTTAGTAACATCAAAACAAACGAATCCGGTCCCACTAGGGCAATAGAAAAATATAGAGAACAAATTATTCAAGGAAATACCGTTAAAGCATTCAAAATATTAATCAATTTATAGTAAAATTATAGTTCATTTTTATGGGCAGTTAGTTTTGTAATTGTTTTTATTCATCATCCACACAAACAACTTTGTTTCTGTTACCGTAAAATGAAAATATTGAATGACCTCTAAAATGCAAAAATTATCTATCAGACTAGATGGCTTAGCAATAGGTAGTACCTCTAAATAATTTTTCATTTTTGACTGAGATATTGTGAAAATATGGACAAGAAAAGTGCATAAGCAAAAACACTAATAACGTTCGATTAACATGAATATATCACTATATATATTTTCTATCAATTAGTTTTACCTATAACCTATTAAATCACATTTAAGTTCGATGAAAGTCAAGAAGACTTCAGATCAGATGATCAGAACTGTGTGGGTGGGAGGACGACGAAATAATGCTGTTTGTTTCTATCACCACCAACTCCTGCTCCCACTTGCGTAATGTACCCGCGCAGACCTTTTTATAATGGCCACCACTGCTGACTCGGGACAGAATATCGAACTTTGTTCAGTACGCAATGCATAGAGTGGAAAACAGTAAGAGAGGGGATGCTGACCAACGGCACTATATCGTCACAGCGACCCAACTCCCACCAAAATAGTTTGCCCTCCGGTCTCTAATCTTCTAGATGAAAATATTAGATAGGTACTATTTGAGATGAATTAAAAGTATATTTGTTTATATGTAAAACAAACTTGATATATATTTTTTCTCTTACAATTTCATGAATAACAAAGATTTTAATACCCGTTTAAAGTGTTTGTTTGAAATAAATTGAATCTTAGAAATATGCACCCTTCAATGGGAATAATGAAGATTAATTTATTAAGTTTTAAACAATCAAACAGTTCAAATATACGTACCATAAAAATATAATTGAATCATTTCCGGGTTATATCGAATTAGTATTATGCATTATATGGACTTTGTTACTGTTCTAATTTGTAGATAAGATTTCAACTAGAGCTAATTTAAATTCAACATGCGAACATGTTTTCGAAGTATTTCAATGTCATTCAAAGAATGTGCACTTTATCTTAGTAATGAGTTTGAAATTCTAATTGAAATATTCATTTGAAGTCAAAAGAGCTTTAGAACATAAATGATATACTACAATGAAGAAATATTGAATTAATGTATGAGGTATTAAGTATCAGTATTAAAAAATAATCAGGTATCATAAAAATGAATAGGAACACAATGTCAATTTTCCTGAATATTAGAAATATTAAAAAAAACTATTTTCTGTAATGCAGTTTTTGATATCTCCTTCAAGGCAATTATTAAATCTAAAGCTAACTATTGACTTGAGGCCTTCCTAAAACGAGCTTCCCTCCAACAGTGAAAACTTTTGCGAAAATATCAATTTAGCCACAAATTCTGATATTTGCACAAAAGTATATGATAACCCTGAAAGAAAATGATTAAACATTTTTAACGGAATTTTTGAAATACAATTCAAAAGGCAATTAGTTTTGACATAATTTTCAGAGTAATGAAAATTTATCACAATCGCTATATAATATATTTTTATTTTATATATAATTGAAACTAAGGCATGATGTGAAAACGAAGCTACTGTAACATCAATCATTTTCGATCAATTGGTAACCAAATAAAAGTCTGATATTTATAATCTCAAATGGAATAAATTGAGAAAGAATTCATCAAGAGTATATTGTTAGTCTCATGAGTATTCTTGCTAGGATTTTTAAATCTTGGTAAGTATGATATAATTTTGAAAATATTCCTGAAGATTAACTTGATATTTAAAAAATGTAAATTTTGAACTGAATTAGTTGCTGTCACAAACACTTTTGTCTGTTATAACCAACTAAGTCAGTAGAATATTAGTAACATTTTGAAAATAATGGAATTAAAAGCAAAGTAAGGCTGTGAACATTGTTTTACCTCACTTGATTCCTTCTTCAACTGAAAACACTTCATTAAATCATCTTGAAAGGACAGTCAAGCATATTTGAGGTCAAATTGTCAAGTGGTTTGACGTTTAGATCAAAACCACCAATCAAGTTAGGTTACTCAATACGTGGGCGTGTCGAATTGTCAAATGGTTTCGGTGTTTATTTCGAAACGGCCAATCACAACTCGACTTAGTTTGACAATTTGTCCTTGAAATATTTGTTTAGTAACCAGACTGTAAGATTTTCACCTTACAAACTCAGCTCAAATTGAATATCTTCTATGCTCTTTCCCTTAGTTTCAGGCAAAATATAGTAAGTGAAAACTGTTCCTATTAATGAAATGCAAGAAAATATATAAAATGAACTGTCTTCACCAATAGTACTAGATACATCTAGAAAAAATTTCGTGACAATAAATGCTAAGAACATGTTAAAAGTACCAGCACCTGAACAAGCTATACTTTTAACTTCTGGAGGAAAAATTTCCGCTCCAATAACCCACGGAAGTGGACCCAAACCTATAGAAAACATTACCATGAAAAGCCCTAAAGAAATAATGGGAATCAAGCCTAAATTATCCATAATAGTTTTGTCCAATTCTACACGATCTTTCAAAGTGAAATAAACTCCCATAATCAAAGTCGACAATCCAGACACCGATGTCGAAGTAATCATAAGAATTCTTCGACCCAATCTATCAACCAAACAAGAAGAGAACAGTGTTGCTACCACCTGTATCAGTCCCAAAGCGATTGTACAAATATTGTCATTCAATGTTATGCCAGAACTTTTGAAAATACTTGTCGTATAAAGAACTACCGCATTTATACCACAAAACTGTTGAAAAAACATGAGGGAAAACGCAATTAGCAGTGCTTTAAGATTAGAATATCTTCGAAAAGTTTGAATAATCGATGTAGCAGTTTGTCCACTTTCCTTCAAAACACCCTCAATTTCAGCTAGTTCTTCAGATACATCAATTTCAGAACCACGTAACCGTATTAAATTTCGTTTAGCCTGTTCAGTTAAACCTTTCTTCATTAGATAAACTGGTGATTCTGGTTGGAATGAAAACAAAATCAGAAATAAAAATGGTAGAGAAGCACAGAGTATAGTGAAATTCAAGGGACTCATTAAGCTTCCAGCGATGTACGATACTAAAATTCCTGTAGCTACCATTAGTTGAAAGTAACTGCCTAATGTTCCACGAATGTTTTTCTCAGATATTTCACTAATATAAATAGGGGCAGCTACACATGAAGCCCCAAAGCCCATTCCTGATATAAGCCGCCCCATATACAAAAATAATACAGATTCAGAGTATATAATCAAAAACCATCCTATTAAGAATGGTATACTTATACTCAGTAAGGTTTTTTTTCTTCCGAATAAGTCACATATAAATCCGGTTGGAATACACATAGTCATAGCTCCAAGATTGGTAAAAGATCCAATCCATCCCATTTGGCTTGTATTTATCTTTATATGGTTGAACTTTCCTAAGAGGAGACTCTCCATTATAGGAGAAGTCCAACCCAGTACCATTCCTGCTAGAAGAGCTGGAAGTGTTGCTGTAAAAAGGGTTAATTAATTTATAATTATTACTTCGAATGATTTAACTGACCAGTTATGGCAGCCACATATTGAGGTAAACTCCTTGTTTTTCCAACATTTGTTGATGAAACATTTTGAATGGCGTCATCCTGAAGATATGGATATTCATGAAATCACTGGTCATTTAAATTAAACCTAGTTTCACTTACCAAGGTTTCATATCCTCCCCTTTCAGTAACCACATCATTAGTTGTAGATTCTTTCAATAACTGAGTTCTATCTTGACTCATTTCATTAATTTATTATTAGTAACTAATCTAGTCGACTCTAATTATACATAATAAAAATTCAATTGTCAATATAACAATGAAATTTCGTATATTCTTGAATTTGTTTTGATTTGAATTCAACTTGACAGTAAATCTGACATTTGACCTTTAATTCGAATTTCTGTGATATCCAGTATTTTTCAACATGTAAGGAATGTTCTTGACGTTATTATTTATATCCAGTATGCGTTCTAATACATAAAAATATCTAATTGGAGTTTATACATATGCGAAATGTACTCACAGCAATCTGAAGCAAACGACTAAATATAGTTATCAAGAAAATAAGGAAAAATGGAAAATGAGAAATATTCCTTCGTGATCTAAAAAAGTCTAATCTAATCTTAACGGAAATATTATACTGATATTGCAGAAACGATAATTTAATGTTGCACACGTGAATTGCAGAAAAATACTGTTATTTCTAGATATTCTACACGATTTTTCGGTGAATAAAAAGGATCATTTATACCCATACTATTGATCTAATTTTGTAGACAAACTTCAAACATGATTCGACAAAGTATTCCAAACGATTTCCATGTCCAGTTTTATTTCTTAAATTGTTATTTTGTACTTTTGGCTTATCCTATACAGCAAAAATTCACCTGAAAGAGGACTGATGTGTGAAATGGAAAAAAAAATTTTAAATGATGATATCGAAAGTTATGCATACATGCCTTGACATTTTTTCGTCACAACATGAGAATTTCATTTTAATCGCGTAGATTTTACATATTATGACTACGAAAAAAAATATTTCGGTTATAAACTTTGAATTTTTGTTGTAATACAATTTATAATTTATGAAATACCTTCGCAAAAACTTCAAAATTATGCATACTTATCACATTGTTATTCGAAAAATTCCAGTTACAATATTTGAAAATTTCGCGGAATTGGAACGACGATTTATATAAATGGATACTGCTCTAGTTTTGGATATTCAGTGCAAAACCGAAAATGAACAAACAGTTTCTTTCGGTTCTGTTTTGTGCTTTAATTTGCAGCACATTGGGACATGGTAAGTTCTAAGATATCGTACTGTTGAAAAAGATGAAATTTAAAACAAATGGACTTTTCGGGAAATTGAAGAATAATTTGAAAACATATATAGGTATATTAATAACTTTCTTCTAGAATTATTCTTAAAATAAAACTATAGTCGAAATTGTTTATAACGACCATGAAATAACCACTTCACTTTTTGTGGCTCTTGTGTGTGAGCCATCTACAAGTTCTGTTGATTGTAACGAATACAGATATTTATAGGCTGGTTCATGTCCTGCCGTTAAAACCGATGTACCATATAGAATTATGTCGTTATAACCGACTTCGATCACTTAAAATCATTATGTAATTCTTGCTTTGTTAAAAACCATGCAATTTCAGATTCCTCATCTAACACAATACCATTATAATCGGCAGCTATTCAAATTTTGAGTTAATTCTCTATATTTCTTGTGGCTCTACTTATATGTATAGCTCTACAATGCTCTCAAGGGAAACTATTGGTTATTGAGATTAAAAGTACGACATATACAACGATATGCATATAAAACTGAATTGACACTCTCATGTAAATAATTTTCAAAAAGATATTTTTTTTCAGAATTTCTCAGGGCCCATGAGTTGACGCACAAAGCTAAACAACACCATTCTCGTTCCCATTTTAGAGTCAACGACGACAATGAAAAATGTTCTTATGTGTGCCCAATTCCGAAACCATGTAAGTTTTTCCACCATCGCAGACACTTTGACATCCAGCAAATGATAATTGATTGTTGTTTTCAATTGAAAATATTTGTTTGAAAGTTGATATTTTCTTATATTATGCCTACATTGGCTTCTAAAGAAAAATACTAGTACTTACATAAGCAGTAGGCGTTATCAGGACAAATTTACACATTATTTTGATATGGAACTTTATGAGTATCTAATCTTTGCAATAACTATAGAATTAAATTTTCTCGAATGGTCTCCAAGATTTTCTCATAGTACGCCACTAGGCTTGCACGAGAAAGCTTAGCTACTCTCAAAGATATACAGGCTTTAAAACATAGTATCGTCCTCCAAATATAGGATGATCTATCTACCCTTTTTATAATCGCCTAAGAACAGGACAAGCAGGAAGTCGAGATCAACTTCTAACAATTGCCTGATAATTCGATAATCCTCATTAATATTGCAATTGAATCAATTCCTTTCAAGTACTTTTTTCTGTACACCATTCTATGAAGTACAAAATGAGATAATACTGTTTTTAAAATGATAAAATGAAGAGTGTGAAAATTTTTGTACACTTGGTATGTTCCAGAATCAAAATAGGATGAATCTATTGAAAGTAATGTCCCCAAAAATCTTTCTAAATGGTGCCAACTTGTAGCCGAATCCTTTTGAGTGAAAGGTTAAAAAACAATGACTTTCTTCTTTTATCTAATAGAACCAACTTTTTCTTTCTAGCTGGTCCAGATAATAGCGACACTGATGTCCGACTGATCATAATAAAGGAGATTTCAGTAGTAGCAGTTGTTAATATTACAGCCAACGTTGCTATTGCAGTTGATCTCCAAGAAAACTTAGCAGTACTATTTAATGGAAACACTGGTGTCACCATCCTCATAGATTTGAAAGCAGAAACAGGAATATACTTGGCAGAAGGTTCAAGTGATAAGTTATGGTTGAGTACTAAAATTTCATTCAATGAGTACCTACTGAACTTAGGATCTTTGAAAAACATTAAAGATTTCCCTGGTGGAAAACCTTTCCAGATCAAATCATGCTCCAAAGAAATCGTTATCAAAATTGGAATCGTTTTATCTTCGTTAGGATCAGATCTTGCTGAAAGAGTGAAAGTAAACGCACAAGCAGCTTTATCAATCGTTGTTGTTATCGGCAAAGTCTTGGTTGGAACCTTAGGAGGTGCATTATCTATAATCCTCAAAAAAGAACAAGCTACTGAATTGATTATTCAAGGAGGTTTGGTAAAACTTGTAACACTTCTTAAAGGATTGGTAGAATTCTCCAAAAAGATTGAAGGAGGTCTTGAAGCTCTCATTGTTGCAGATGTTGAATTCAAATTAGGTTTAGTTCTAGCTGCAGATTCAGGCTTGGAAATACTTGTAGCTTTATTAAGCCAAGTGGCTAGCAAAGTCGACTTATCTAAGGTACTTGCTCCAATACTGAAGTCGCCGGAAGCTTTATTAGAAGCAGTAGTTTCTTTACAACAAGGACTTTATACAGGCTTAGCTGGAGTTGAAGCAGTAATTTTCAATACTCTACAATTAGTATCCAAGAAAATTTCAATCACAGTGTTCATTGATGTAATTCTTCAAGTATCTGCAAGTGGAGGCGCTGTTTCTAAAGAAAGATTTGCACAAGTTCTCTCATTAGTTATCTCATTCATCCAAAGTCAAGACGACAGCTTCAAATCTTCATGTCAGAAAATCACAAATTTCCTCAATGATTTGAAAGATGGAAAACTTGTTGTTGGAGGAGTAGATATTTCTGCTATATTAAACGTTGTAATTGAAGCTGCAGGAAAAGTTACCCTGGATCTTGTAACACAAATATTGGTCAAATTGACTGCAGTTGTTGGTTTAACAGTAGCACTTGCTAATTTGTATCTGAGACTCGTATTCTTCATTGTATCTGGTCAAGGTTTAGTTTATGTGTTGAACCTTATCCCAAGTTTGAATTTGAATATCGACTTTTCATCAAACAAGTCAATAATTGCACAACTTTTATCAAGCGTACAAGTATCGAAAATAATAACATCCATACTCACTTTGGATATAATTGGAGTAATCTCAAAACTCCCAGTATTAGGAGACATTTTCAACGCAGTAGGTACAGCACTCAAAGCTTGTGGTAAAACAGAGAATGATTTGAAATCTGCTGTGAAAGGATCGAATATAGTTGGTGTTCTATTCGGATGGATAAGGTTGGGATTAGGATTGGGTGGCGGTTCATCCCCATCTGGAGGAATAGCATCACAGTCCATAATTGGAGGAGGTCTCAGCATCAGTTTGGATATCACAATAAGTGGAGGCAGTTCTGGTTCAGGAGGAAATGGAGGCTCAGGAGGTTCTTCGGGAAGTTCGGGTGGAGATGCAAACACTTCCGGTGATGGATCAAGCTCTGGATCAGGATCTGGTGGTTCTTCTTCTGGAGGTGATTCTTCTTCAGGTGAAGGTAGTTCTGCCAATGTTGATGTTACAACTGATAAAAATATTGATACAGGCGGAAGCGGTTCTTCCGGCATTGGTGGAAGTGGTTCCGGTTCAGGAGGAAGTGGATCATCTGGAAATGCCGGTGGTGGAAGCGATTCTGGGTCAGGAGGAAGTGGATCTTCTGGAAGTATCGGAGGTGGTTCTGGTTCAGATGGAAGTGGTTCTGGCTCAGGCGGAAGTGCTGGAGGTAGTTCTGGTTCGGGTGGAAGCAGTTCTGGTTCAGGAGGAAGTGAATCTTCAGGAAGTATCGGAGGTGGTTCTGGTTCGGGAGGAAGCGGTTCTGGATCAGCAGGAAGTGGATCGTCAGGAATTATTGGAGGTGGCGCTGCTTGGGGAGGAAGCGGTTCTGGTTCAGGAGGAAGTGGATCTTCCGGAAGTGCTGGAGTTGGTTCGGGCGGAGGCGGTTCTGGTTCAGGAGGAAGTGGATCATCCGGAAGTGCTGGAGGTGGTTCGGGTTCAGGAGGAAGTGGGTCTTCCGGAAGTGCTGGGGGTGGTTCTGCTGCCGGAGGTAGTGGCTCCGGAAGCGGTTCAGGATCCAGCTCAGGTTCGGGAGGAGCACAAGGCACCATTTCTGGAGGTGGTTCAGGATCAAGCTGGGGTGGTGGATCGTGGGGTATTTCTGGAGGACATGAAGGTTCTGGAAGTGGTTCTGGTGCTGGGTCCGGTTCTAGTTCAGGCTCTAATAAAGGATCGTGGAGTATAGGTGGAAGTGGATCGAGCTCAGGCAAAGGAAGTGGTTCTGTAATAAGCTCTGGCGGTGGAAAATGGGGAGTGCAGTACAAAAATAAAGGTAAAATAGAATAGAATAGGTATATAGAATTATTAAGTTAATTAATTTTAATACTGGTACTTTAATGATCATAGCACGCAGTGGAGAATCTAGGAGTTCCTCGTGATGTGGTTCATTCTTTCACATTTTAGGTTAGAGTATATTTGAGATTACGTGTATGGTACATATACTGCTACAAAGTAAGGTAAGGGACAGGAGCTGGGATTTAAAGAGTGATCGCTGAAAAGTCTTGAGGTTTTGTTCAATCCTAGCCCACAGAAGATGACAGGTTCTAATCCTCCCAAGTACCAAGAAGGAAAACATCAGAGAAATAGTTTACTATAAAACACAATATTTCTAATAAAATATTATCATTTTGAAACATTTCAGAGGACCATGGAATGGTAGGAGTAGAACACTATGATCTGTCACAGTAAAAGTGATGCCCAAAGGATTATCATCAAACACTTTACTCTTATTATTTATAGTCACACTGAAAAATGAAAACACTGAAAAGAAATTATTGGAACAGATTGATTTTTTGTATCTGATTAAAATATTTTATCTCTTTTTAGCTGAGAAGAAACACGATTAGGAGAAGAAGAGCATCCTAGAAAACATTAGAATTATGTAGACCAAGTGTTATTAGTTTTAAGTAAAATGTCCCATCATCTATTGTTTAAGTTTATTTGTATAGTTTAATAAAATTATTTTCACCAAAGTTGGAAATTTTCAATTTGAAAAATAGGGCGAAGTTATTCTTTTCAAGTTGTAGCAGGTCTTTACTAGGTAGAATCAAGGTGGCCTATTGACTACTACAGATCTATAAATACGTTATGAGGTTTTCCCAAATGACTGGCTCCTCAAAATAAATGCTGGTAGAATTTTAGGAGCTTTATTGACAGGATTGCATTTCAAAAATAGTTGTATGTTTCAGAATATAATAGAGAAATTCTAACAACAGTTCCACTAATTGTTGTATTCTCATCAGGAGACAAGTGAAATAATTTCATTCATAAAATATTAGTTGAAACTGAATAACTAAGCCTGTGATTAAAACAAATGTCAGAGCCTTATGAATTTCATTTTTATTTCTATATACTATGACTGACAAGGAGAATGTCGTGTCATATTCTACAAAATTGATATACCATCAAAGTTTTACGTAAAAGCTGAGTACGTCACAAAATAGCATATTTCAAGATTGATTTACTCATTCTAAATATTTTATTTGCATTCCTTTCATAGCAATATCCTGGCTCAATATGATAAGTAATATTCCATAGTTGAGTAAAACTAGATAAGTATAGAATGTCAAAACGAAGTTCGAATTCCGTAGCGTACATTTTTTAAATATCGTTTCAAGGAATTTCATATTATTTTGATTTTGAGAAGAACAACACATTTATATTTGTACAGATTATTTTGTCAAGATAATGCTTAGTACAAGGAAATTAGTGATGTTCAGATGAAAGATATTTGTCTGAAAAAAAAGCGTTTCATTTATTTTGATAACCTCCTTTCAAATCAATAGAGACAGTCCAGTATTTCTCCAATTTTTTATTTCTTCTGAATAAAAGGTTTTCTTGAGGCCCTCAGAATATGCGTTTTTCCTATATATGGCCTCTTCATGTTAGCCAAATCTCCTGCCACCCATTTCATTTCTTCCAGTTTGGAAACAGAAAATAGTCGCAAGATGTTAAATCAGGAGAGTATTCTGAATGGGAAGGCAGTTTGTTATCTATCTTATGGACTTTCGCCATGGTAAATACAGGGTGTTACATAACACTATGTCACAACTTGAGGGTGTAAATCTACGTGCAATTTTCAGAAAAAAAGTTAATATAAACATAGGTCCGCAAAAGATTCGTTACGGAGCTACTGGGTGTTAAAATTTCCGGATTTATTTCTTCAAAACTCCTGCAGTTTTTGAGATATTCAGCCCAAATTTGAAATGCAAGCTATTTTTTACAGTCTCCATTCTCAAACGTCCTAAATTTTAACTGAAATTCACAAGGTGTTTTCTTTTCAGAGGTATGTCTCCTTTTGGCCTCTCAAATTTTTTTGCAGTACGCCACTGATCAGCATGCAATCAATTTTCGTCATTTTCGTTCAATTTAGAAACTTTTTTGACACCTGTAATTTTTTGTATCTCCAACCGTGAGTGAAAAATTATTGAATTTGAATTATTTGAATCGTATGTTATTCGCTAAATAAAAAAAACAATAGAAATACTCGATATGTATGCCCAAAATTTGCTTCTATTTTGATAGTAGCTCGTCTTCTGAGACTCAACTTATACTTATTCAATATAAAATTAAAAAAAAGAACATTTAAAAGCTAAATAAATTGCTGGAAGTGCCCTCCACCACCAAGAATGCAGGCACAAGAGGTTATTATTCGATTTCTCAATTCTTCTACAGTGTTCACTGGAGTGGTATAAACTGAACTTTTGAGATATCCCCATAAGAAAAAGTCTAAACTATTTAAGTCTGGGGACCTAGGAGGCCATGGTTCTGGCCCACCCCAACCTATCCATCGGTTGTTGAATATATTATTCAAGAATTCCCTAGCTTCTCCACTAAAATGTGCTGACGCCCCATCATGCATGAACCACGTTATGGTTCTCACCAAAAGTGGCACATCCTCGAGCAATTAAGGTAACTCCTCCTCAAGAAATTGCCGATAAGCGGGACTATTTAGTCTGTTAGGCAAAAATAATGTTCCAATCAAATAAATTCCAATAATTCCAATAATTCCGACTCAGACATTTTGTGAGAATTGTTCTTGATGATGAGATTCTTCAATCAAATGGGGGTTTTCCTCAGCCCGATAATGATTATTGTGAAAATTTGTGATAGCAGTCCTCGAAAAGTTAGCTTCGTCTGTGAACATTATTTCACTATCAAAATGAGCATATCCTCTAATTTTATCTAAGAACCATCGGCAGAAATTCAGTCTTGAAAGAAAATCTCGGGGAAGTAGAGTTTCGACTAGTTGAATATGAAACGGGTACAATAAAAAGTCGTGAAAAATCCTCCAAACCAGAACATGTGAAGTATTCAACTGATTTCCAATTTTTCTTGTACTCACATGAGGATTCAAATCAATACAATTCAAAACAGCTTCCTCAATATCTGGAGTTCTCATAGTTTGAGATGCACCTTTTAAATGATTGTTTGCAGTAAAAATACCAGTTTCCCTCAACCTTCTGTGGATATTTGAAAATGTTCGCCTGTCTGGTGTTACTCGATTTGGAAAGCGCACCGGATATAATCGCCTAGCTTCTGTTGTGTTTCCGTCTGCCAAACCGTACATGTAATGGATATCAGCCAATTCGACTTTAGTAAAATTAGCCATTTTTTCTTACAGCAATAACTTCAAAAGTCTTAAAACTAATCGTTAATGTAATAAACAATTCGAGCAGACACTGGTTCAACTTCAGCAACTGTCAAATTAAATAAACAAATGAAAAAAATCAAAGCCTACTAGTAATTTTTTCAATTAGAAGGATTTTCAATTCAGCGAATCGTTTAATAATTTTTTGCTCGAAAACGGTTGGAGATACGAAAAAATTACAAGTGTCAAAAAAGTTTCTAAATTGAACGAAGATGACGAAAATTGATTGTACGCTGACCAGTGGCGTACTCAAAAAATTTTGAAAGGACAAAAGAAGACATGGCTTCGGAAAAGAAAACACCTTTTAGATTCTAGTTAAAATTTAGGACGTGTTATGATGGGAGCTGTTAAAAATATCTTAAAAACTGCAAGAGTTTCGAAGAATAAACCAATTTTTTTCCTGGAATTTCAACACGTTGTAGCTCCGTAACGATGCTTTTGCGGACCTATGTTTATATAATTTTTTTTTCTTAAAATTGCACGTAGCTTTACTCCCTCAGGCTGTGACATACTGTTATGTAACACCCTGTATAAGCATTCAATGAGCAATTTATTTAGATGTGCCATGTAGGTTAATATCACGTTGCTGTTAAAAATTTTTCCAACTCTACTGGGTGATTTTTAAAAATATAAGTAGAAGTGTGTTTCTCTTTGAGTTCGGCGTATCTTTTGGCTCCGAAAATGAATACATACATAATCTCCAAGCGAAAATGAATTGTCTTAAGGAAAGCCGAAGATACAGGGTAGCAAGATTTGAAAATAATTAGGTCCATTTTTTGAACTAAAATAACGTTCAAGGTATTGCTTATATTGCCATTTACATAAAATGAATAAAAAACCAACATACGCTTCGGTAATTATTTATAAATCCGTATTCCCGTCATTCTTTCATGTTGAGTATGTGAATTTTTAACTAATTGCGAGAAATAACTTTCCTATAAATACTGACGATCGCTTAGTTTTCCGTGCAGAAATCGAAAATGAACCGAAAATTATTTTCGGTCTTTTTCAGTGCCTTGCTTAGCAGCACATTTGCCCACGGTAAGTTATTTGTTTCTTTCTTCTGAATTACTCAATAATATCATTAATATAAACATATTTATATTTTGGAAATAATAATTGAACTTTTTCTTCAGTTAGGAATTATATAATATAACATTTTAATGAATAAAAATATTTAATTATCATTCATTACTATGAGATAGCACTTGATATATAGGAAAAAATGTCATCGATTTTGAGTTGAAAGAAAATTGAAATTCAGAATTCAATAATAAACCCTTTAGTTAAATGAAAGAATCATAAGGTTTTGAAGAATCAACTGACGCTGATTCAACAAAAATGTCTAATACTTTATTGAAAAAAGGAAAGTTAATGCTTCAATTGAATGGAAGATTCAGACAAATGTTGAATTTTCCAGTTGAACCAACATAGCAGTGTATTTTTCAGTTAAAAGGAGAATTCCAAGACGGTTGCCTTATTTATTTGAATGAAAAAACTACGAAAAATTTACAAAACCCGAAAGACTATCAAATATTACTTCTGAATAGAGAAATTCTAATTTGAATTCTTTAGATGAATGGCTAGGGAAGTTATTGAATGAAATAAAATCTTCAATCATTTAGTTCAATGACGTTTGGGAACGTTCTGAATTTTCCACTGGAAATGTTTTCTTGACCTCAAAGAATACAATCATGAAGTTCAACCATTCGAGTTACTAGGCAATCAAGTTGGCAACAAGATTGACAACCAAGTTGGTCGCCTGTATCCCCTTTAAATAGGATTAGGATTTCACTCAATCAATGTTTATTTTTCAGAATATTTGCGGGCCCACCATGTATCCAGTGGACTGAACGCCAGACATAATATAGCACCATCACAATTCAGGGGTGGAAATCAAGATACTTGTAGTTATCAGTGTCCCGTACCGAAAGCTTTTTCACCATATCCAGGTATGTTCTGTATTTATGACTTTCTGTTAATTAATAATGAAAATGAACCCAAATAAATTGTTTAATTGCTGCAAGAAATGTACCTATATCGAATGTACAGAGTGGACAAAATTCGATGTTATAGTACGGCAACTATGTGAAATCTATAGACCTTTTTGGGTAGAATGTAGGGACGTATTCGAAATTTTTTTGCTAATCGGTTTCTGAGTTATAAACCAAACTTGTGTTTTTCAAATATCAACTATAGGTGAATTCGCTATCAATAGAGAAAATTATTTTGTTCTTTTCAAATATATATCACATGCATCATTAACCCTTCAATAATAGTGTCTTTAATTAAAAATCGAAAATTCATATCTATGGTAGAAAAGCTTTAACTATGAGCGTCAAAGATACCATGAGTTTATTTCTGTGTTAAAAACAATAGGATTCATCTCTTAGAACTTAGATTTTCTTTCTTTCATAATACTATTTCAACTATCAATCTGATTGCTGTGGATTCATTCAATTCTGTGTTTGAAACAATTGCAATATTCAATAAATATCATTCATTCTGTAAAAACAATTATTTATGTCGTTTTTCTTAATCTGTTTCGTAAATTTTTACTTATAATTCAATCGTTATGTCTCTGCAATTCCTAAATCACGAAAAGTATGAGATGTTGAAATGTTATATACAAAATGAGTGATTCGGATGCTGTCGAAGAATCTTATTTCAGTAGATTCCCTGAGAGGAGACAGCCGCATAAGTCTATTTTCAATAGACTGGAGGACAATTTCATTGATGGAGTAATATTGTCGATAACTTGGTACTTCATTGACAGCTGTTAAAAATTTCATGACATTTGTATGTAAACAACTTGAGTTAGATAGATAGATATTATTATTTGACTGAGGGCTGCCTAGCAGCCCGGCCACTGCGACCCGGTAGTCTATTGTGGTATACTCTGTCTTAAATTTCATTCACAAGCTCCATCCTTCTTGTGAAGGATACGAGTTTCGTGGGTGAGAGCTTGATAAGCTCAGTCAGCTCTTCCATCCTGACCCTGTCCCCAGCTGGGCACTCGCACATAACATGTTCCATTGATTCTATATCATCTTCACATAGCCTACATGAAGGATCCTCAATCAATCCTAATTTATTTAGGTGTTTCCTGAGGCGATTGGTGCCCCGTTAATATGGCAGTTAAATCTCTCAGTTCTAACCTAGAGAGTTTAAGCCAGGCCTTGGCTTTGTAGTGGCAGGTCCACTGATGGCACGTCGAGCGTGTCTGAGACATGGAAGGCTCATCCAATGATCACGTACCCTCAAGTCCAGCCATCGGTTATTTCCATCCCTGCAGTTTCCAGGGGAATTCCGAGCTTAGGCTCCGGTCTATGAACTCCAGGTCAGTTCCTCGAGCGAGTCTTCTCTGGTATAGATGTTTGATACTTTCCTGTTGTAATAGGTCTAAACGGTATCTTTTCCTTTCATCTTCACTAATGCTCGTCCCCTGTTTTTCTGGAACGAGTCCTGTTCTACTTCCGCTACGAGATGTTTGATAAGGAACCACTAACTTAGCGGCAACCAACCGGTGATCAGATTCGCAATTAGCACCCCTCTTTATCCCGCAGTCTTTTATTTTCAGCTTGAACAGCTGTCTCGTGATGACATAATCGATAATCGATCGAGTCTTTCTCGCGTGTACCGGTGAATCGTTTTGTGTTGAAAGAAACCGTTCAGAATTTGAAAGCTATATAAACAGGTAGATCATAACAGGGATCGATTTAGATATAATCTCTTCATGTGTTATTGGGTGAAGTGGCGTTCCCTGATTCCCACTCTGTACAGCCTTTCTATAGGTTCCTCATGGTATACCATATCGAAGACTTTACCTAGGTCCAAGCCTGCTAGGGCCATGACTCGACCATTAGTCAGGCTGTTCAGTATGTTTGTAAGTGCTACGTATTCGGCTCTTGTAGTTGTTATTCCTTTTCTGAGTCCATTTTGGTACTCAGATAGTACTCTGTATATTCAATATTCAAATATCAACGATTTTATTATGGATAACCCTCTCGAATACTTTGTTAACATTGTTGTTTGTTATCCCTTTAACGTGCTCTATTTCCGCCTTTCGGCCAATGATAATGAATTCTGTCACCTCACTAACCCGGGAATTTTGCCGAACTCCTCTCGTGTCGAGGGAAGGGATCTTGAATGTCCAACACATCTCTGTTAGACACAACCCACAGCTTTAAATCTTCTCCGAAAGATGGACACTCGAGCGATTCTCAGAATCCGAAAAATCGCACCGACTTTGTGGGGATTGCACCCAGGTGACTCTGCCCTCGAGACGAGCATCATATCCTTTACGCCACCCAGATGTCTCTTTGTTAACATTACTGAGCAGTGAAATCGGCCTATAGTTTCGCTGTCATCTTTGTTACCCATTTTATATACTGCCTTTATTTTAGCTACTTTCAATTTTTCAGGGTATTTGCCTGAGGCGAACATTGAGTTAATTATATGAGACACCACCAGACATATGCATGATGAGTGATACTGGTATACCTTCACACCCGGTGGATTTGATATTCTTCAGTGATTTTATTACATTGTAAATCTCAACTGGTTCTACAGACTCTAGTACCTAGCTGTTACAGATACTGTTATAGCTGTGACTAATGCGTGCTCCATTACTATTCTCATTCTGTGTTATGTCTCCACTGCCAATGAAGTACTCATTGGGAACATTCTCATAGGATTTGGGTTCCCTTTCATTAAGTATTGATATGTTTTTAGGCATACTGTTAGTATATTCTCCAATGAATTTCCATGTGGCTTTTTGCTTGTTGTTAGAGGTGGACATATATTTTTCATTGTGCATCTTCTTAACTCTTCTCTGATTGAGTAATCTGCAGTAATTCTTATAGTAATCGTCTCTTATCCCAGATTTATACAATTCCATCTTTCTTTTGAAGATACCTTCATACCTTTTGTAACCCAGGGCTTTCTATCATTCAGTTTTAGAGTCCGTGCAGTGAATATTCGGTGGCTTTGATTCTGAAATGTGGTAATAAAAATTTCATATGCCAAGTTGGGATCAGTCATCTTATACAATCTCGTCCAATCAATATTTAGTTGCCAGCAAAGCTCCAGCGAACAATTTTACATCATTCGTTTTCATCAATTCAACATGTTTCATTATTTGGTTTCAAAATGAAATGATTGACTTATATAAGAATTTTTTTTCAGCAAAAGATCCTCTGAGGCTAGTATCCGTGAAAGAAATTTCAGGCTTCTTCATATTCAATGTAACTTCGAGCGTTGCTGTAGTTTTTGATATAAGCTTGGCTCTCATATTAAACGGAAAAACGGGAGCTACAATCCTATTGGATTTAGAGGGAGACACAGGATATTATTTCAAACCCGGAAGCAGTAATGACTTGTTTCTTCGATCAAAAACAACCTTAACTGATTATCTCAAGAACTTAGGTTCTTTGAAGGTTATTCTCAAATGGACCTTCGGAGAAACTTTCAAGCAAAAATCTGCCCCGACAAGTGTAACATCAGAACTTTTGAAAATCGCTCCTTCCTTTGGTGGAGACATAGCAGCTAGAGGTGAAAAGAATCCACAAGGTTTAATAACTATTTTTGTTGCTATTGGAAGAAAACTAAGAGATTCTAAGGAACTGTTGAAGCCAGTATTGGAGCTACTTGGGGATAGAGTCACCATTCTTGGTGATGGTTTAACTAGGTTTGTTACTACAATTAGCGGATTACTTGCTGTGGACAAAAAAATCAAGGGAGGCCTTGAACTGTTTTTAGACACCGATTTAGATTTATCTCTTCTTCTATCACTTACAAGTGGTATACAAATATTGGATTACTTGCTTCTAACTGTCAAAACAAAATTAAACTTAGCTGTAGAGTTCGCAGATATTATAAAATCACCGGAAGCTCTGTTGGGAACTATAGTTGAATTAGATGGTGGATTATACGGGGGCTTGAGTGGACTTGTAGCAACAATCTACAACATACAATTGTATGTAGCCAAAAAAATATCTTTGGATGCTTTGATCGATATATTAATTCAAGTAGAAGCAAGCAACAATTGGAAAATACCAAAAGAAAATTGGATTAAGGTCATCAATTTCCTCATAGAAATTACAGAGTATCAAGTGAAACAATATAATCGGGAGTCAGGATGCTTGAAATTCCTCCAAGATATCAGAGATGATAAATTAATAATTGGTGACATAAATGTATCCAATATCATTAACGCACAGATTGCAGCTTCAGGAAAGCCAGATCTCTCAGGGGTTGTCAGGGTACTCCTTGAACTGAAACCAGTTATATCGTTGGTTAATTCCATTGCAACATTACTCCAGAGATTGATATGGTTCGTTATATCAGGAGATGGTGTCGTATTCGTTTTGAAACTACTTCCCAAAATCACGATATCAATCGACTTCTCTTCTACGACCAGTATTCTTAAACAAATCCTTGGCACCGTTAAGTTGAGCAGCCTTTTGCAATACATCGTCAAATTGGACGTTGTTGGAGTCATCACGCATCTCCCTGTTATCGGCCCCATCTTTGAAGGCTTGGATAACGCGCTCAAAGCAGTTGGCTCTGGTGTATCTCTGACTCTGACATCAGTATTGAAAGAAAGTGGATCTGTCGTATCATCTTTGAAGAATTGGATTTGGTTCGGATTAGGACTTTCAGGAGGAAAGCAACCTTCTGGAGGAGGAATAAACGGTTTGTCGATCATTGGTGGAGGCGCATCTGTCAGTGTGTCAGCTAAATGGACTTCGTCTATCACTTGGACAGAATCCGGTGGATCAAATTCAGGTTCTTCAGGAAATTCCGGGTCAGGCTCATCAGGAAGCTCAGGATCAGGATCCTCAGGAAGCTCTGGATCAGGATCTTCAGGATCAGGTTCTTCTGGAAACAAACCTAGTGGAGGTTTGGGAGGATGGGGCGGTTGGGGAAGCTGGGGAGGTTGGGGACAATCGAGCTCAGGATCTTCAGGAAATTCGGGATCAGGTTCTTCAGGAGGTTCAGGAAATAGTGGCGGATTGATTGGCTCAGGCTCATCAGGAAGTTCAGGATCAGGTTCTTCTGGAGGAAAAGGTTCATCATGGGGATCAAGCTCCGGTTCATCTGGTGGCTCAGGATCTTCAGGTGGTTCAGGTTCTGGAGGTTCAGGAAGTGGTGGTGGTTTGAGTCTAGGACTATCAGGATCTGGTGGAAGTTCAAAACCTGGTGGATGGAATATACGCTGGCGTAAATAAGAATTCTGCAGAAACAATTTGGTAAGATAACACATGTTCACGTTAGAACATATTAACTTCTATATTGAGTGAGAAGTTGTATCACTATGACATATTGCTTTTTCTAACATTTAATTTATTGTTTAGTTTATATTTCTTCATTGTGTGCTGTCAATTACACCTTAATATATTTTTATTAATTCTAGGTGTTTTATTCCAGATGCAGCTTTTCCCAATGGAGAAGATAGAAATAGTGATTTAGTTATAAATATTTCTTAAGTGTTCCCATCATCAAATGTTATTTTTTAAGTTTTAATTGTGCAAATAAATCAATACTATAACAGCGAGAATTTCTCTTCTTCTTCTTCCCATGTCCTGAGATCTGTTGAATGTTACTCAGAAAATTTTCTCAAAGATACACACGTGGCAAAACGATATTTTGAAAATTCTTTTGTGAATCTGAACATATATACCTGTCGTAGAATATAGTAACATCTTGAAAAACTCTAATTTTGGTGAAGGGCATTCGAGGTTTCTACTTTTTTCAGTTTTTCTTTTATATTTTTTTCCTTTCTCTAAGCGTGGACAAAAAACATCTGTAAGTAAGCATCAATTTTCTCGTCCAACCTAATAACAACACCTAAAGATAACGTCATTCTGAATGGTTCAGTGTAAAACTCTAAATTCCCTAGTTCCTGTAAAGGTTTTCTTGCTCGTATTAGAGTATAGCATATACTTCCTTGGGTGATGTGAAGAATTATCCGCTTAGAGCAGTTCGTATGTTAGCTATGGTGTAATGGATATCAATCCTTGTATTCGTATCATTTTGGGACCCAACTGTAAACCTGGTATGACCCTGCGGGATGAATAGGATATTGACCAAATTTCTTTTGATGGAACTGTAATTTTGAAGGGTTCTCAAATTGATGAGAAGGTGTCATATGATACCATTTTATGAGAAGGCCATGTTCGAGTTTCCGTTGACGAATGTGAAGTCTCCAGATGCTTATAATCGTCCACATATCCTCTTCTACTACCTCAGCAATTACATGACCCTTTCTTTCAACACGATGTGTAGATGGGAGAGGTCAAGCAGAGACTGTATGTGGACATTATCTGAAGTCTCTGGTGAATGCTAGAGATGCTAACCTTTGGATTTTGTCAATTTTTGACAGCCTCTTTATCTTTTTGGGGGTCCTTATAATATAAATGGCAGCATAGGTTAGGAGCGGTATTGCTAGTATATTTTATCTGATTTAAGACCTCATCTGTTTCCAGAGCTTGAAGGTCACACTTCAGATGATGTACACTTGAGGACTTATGCACCTTTCAGAAGTGAAATTATTTTCTATTAATCCCAAACAGTTTTCCGTAATTCATCCAGAGATCAGAGACTCTTTCTCGTCCATTTGAAGGTTCACTTATCAATTCAAATACTGTAGAGGAATTAACAGATATCAAAGACGAATAATAAAACAATAAAAAGGAAACATCTATTTAAATATCTACAAAATTGAATTATATTAGAGATTAATAAGACACACAACCAAATTTATATGGAATCACACGGTATTTCACATTATTGATTGTTTTTAACCATGGATCTTTGACTACTTGTGAAGAATGAAGTTTTCTGTTGTGAAGAAATGTTCGGGATATTGTACTCAGTCGTCATTGAGATTTGAAACTGTGAATTTCAAAATTCAAAAAACCCTATAATCCTAATTGATAATGCCTTACGTTGGATTGTCCAGTGTGCATATGGGTCGAATAATTGCTCTCGTTGAACACGGGGTTACACAGAGTGATATAGCGGCCACAATGGGGGTATCACAGGGGGTGACTTCAAAAATCTACGCAAGATACGTGGAGCTATAATCTCTGCAAAATAGAAGAAGTCGTAGAAAGATCACTCCTGAAGAACAAGACCGCTTTTTGTGCCAAATTACAAGAAGAAACCCCAGTGCGTCGCACCCCATACTCCAAAGGCGATTTCTGGAAGCAACAGGCATCAGTGTATCAGTCAAAACGATATGTCAAAGACTTCGTTCAAGTCAAGTTATACACCAGAAGGCCCTTGCCAAGGGGGCAATGTGATGTTTTGGGGTGGCATTATGCTGGGAGGTAAAACAGATCTGATTCGTTTCCTGCGAGTGTAACGGCTAGAAATTACGTGGAGATAGTGCTGGAGCCCATAGTGAGACTCTGGCGAGGTGCCCACGGTGAGAATTTCACTTTTATACAAGAGAATGCTCCTCCGCATACCAGCAACCTCGCGCGACATTATCTTGAAACAGATTGAATCACTATTTTGAACTGACTAGCTTGCTCTTCAGATCTATATCCTACTGAACATTTATGGGATAATCTGAAATGAAAATTAGATCTCACCAGAATAATCCAAGAACCACACAACAGCTCAACCAAGCCGCCACAGAAGAGTGGCAGAATATCGACCCCAGAGGTCGAACACCTAATCCAAAGCACGCCTAGACGGATTCAGGCTTGTATAAGGGCAAGAGGAGGTAATAAAAGCTACTGAGGTCGAGAAAAAACATCTACTCCGTGAGAAAAGAATTTCCAATTTTTTTACTACATGCGGAAAGACTCTCTTATTTTTTTTATTTGTTTCTTTCATAAAACAAACCTTGATCCATTTCGTTTTTCAATTGAAATATCTCAAAAAGGATCAATTCTAACAATCTTTCGAAATTTCCAAAATCCCTAAGGTAATATTCAACATATCGGAGGGTTCCATATGAATTTGTTTGTGTGTACTCATATCAACGAGAATTGAATTTATTGTTATGAATAGTAAATAAGTATGGCATCACTTAGAATCTAATATATTTGGAAGCAAACAATTTGGGAAGATTTGATGAAAGTAGATAAATATAGTTCTCTCCAAATTTGAGGGTTCCTAACCATTATATCCAATATTCCACAGGATATAATACCAGTATTCTTAATCCTAATCCTAAAACCACACTTTTAAAGCTATAATAATTATCAGAACGATTTTCTTGAGCGGTTGGAGAAATGTATTCATTTATGAGTAAGCTTTGTTCTCTACGCCATTTGAATAGATTTGTTCCCCACTCAACTGGTTTTGGATCTTGTTCATTGTTTTTTCTTCAGTTTCTGGTACTATAAAGAATATAAACAATGAACCAGTAAATGAAATATGGCTTAACGTATAGAAAGTTACATCAGCTCCAATCAGAGAATATAAAGGTTTATAATATCTTGTGAATATATAAGCAAGGAACCAATTGAGGGTACCAGCTGCTGAGTAGCAGCACTCTCAATTTCCAGAGGAAATACTTCGGAAGATATCATTCATGGAATGGGTCCTAATCCTAATGAGAATAAAATTACAAAAACACATAAAGATAAAACAGGAAGAAAACTGATAATAAATACCAAGAGCTACAGATGAATCGACCATCATTGAATCAGAGGCAATAAGTAGAAATTTTCTTACCAAATTTATCAACAACAATGGAGGATACAAATGTTACATAAACTTGCATGATTCCAACAACAATTTTACTAAAACTAATTAGCACCAGCTTGCTTGAATATTGTGGATGTGAAGAAAATAACGGATTGATTCATTGAATCTGCAGTCTCCTGATTACGTTTATGTCATTCCACCTATTCCCTTCTAATACCTTAAAAACGAGATCTACATGACCCTTTTTTCACCTCGATGTGTAGAGGATAGAGGTCCGGCGAACATTGTATGTGGATACCGATTTTGAGTTGCCTTTGGATTCTGTTCATTCTATATTGCTTAGCCCTTATACCTTTTGGGGAGACACTCTACAACGGCAGCATATATTAGAAGCAGTCTGATCAAAGTGGTAAATTTTATCTGGTTCCAAATTGCAAGAATTATATGCCCTCCTCAGAAATGAAATTATTTTTCATCTATCTCAAACAGCTTTTTTGCAGTTAACCCAGAGATCAGAGATTCTTTCACACCCATTTTAAGGTTCACAATTACTGTAGAGGATTTAAAAGATATCAAAAGCGAATAATAAAACAATAAAAAAGCAAACATCTATTTGGCTATGTACAAAACTAAAATTTCATCAAAGATGAATAATACTTATGTTAACGAGAAATACATTAACAAGAATTTGATTCATACTTATAAATAGTAAAATAGTTTGGCATCACTTAAAACCTAAATTATTTTGTATATAAAACAGGATAATTTAATAGCAAACACTTTGGGAAGATTTGTTGAAAGTAGATAAATATTGTTCTTTCAAAATTTGTAGGGTTCCTAACCAATATATTAAATCATTTCAGACTATATAATGATCCTAAAATAACACTTTTAAAGCTATAATAATTCTCAGACTCTAGAATTTGCTTTCCGATAATGATTTTCCTGAGCGGTTGGAGAACTGTTGTATCCATTTATGAGTATGCTTTGTTCTCTACGCCATTCGAATTGATTTGTTCACCATTCAGTTCGTTTTGGATCTCGTTCATTGTTTTTCCTTTAGTTTCTGGTACTACGAAAAATACAAACAAAGAACCAGTAAATGAAATAAGGGTAAACATATAGAAAGTTACATCAGCTCCAACCAGAGAAGTTAAAGGTTGATAATACGCTGTGACTATAAAAGCAAGGAACCAATTGAATGTACCAGCTGCTGAGCTAGCAACACTCTTTATTTCTGGAGGAAAAACTTCTGAAGATATCATCCATGGAATGGGTCCAAATCCTAATGAGAATACAATTATAAAAACACATAAAGATAAAACAGGAAGAAAACTGATTGTACTAATTTGATCTTCGTTTAAAATATGGCGATCTTGCAGGGTAAAATAAATACCAAGAGCTACAGATGAAAGGGCCATCATTGAATCAGAGCCAATAAGTAGAATTTTCCTACCAAATTTATCAACAACAATGGAGGATACAAAAGTTGCAATAACTTGCATGATTCCAACAATAATTGTTGGACTAAAACTAAAATTAGCACCAGCTTGCTTGAATATAGTGGATGTAAAGAAAATAACAGCATTAATTCCACTGAGTTGCTGGAACATCATGAGACCAAAACTTATAACAAAAGCCTTCTTAGTAGCCTTTTTCTTGAGTGATTCTTTGAGGGATATTTGATTTTGTTCGGCACTTTCAATTTGTTGCTTGAGTTCTTTAAGTTCGCTATCTACATCATAATCAGGACCCCTTAGTCTCCTTAGAGCTTTCCTGGCATCGTCCTCTTTGCCTTTCTTGAGGCTATAAATAGGAGTTTCTGGTTGGAAGAAGAATACTGCTCCAAAAACCAAAGGAATGCAGAAACATAGAATACTAAATGTTTTGATATCGACATAAGCTCCCAGAACATTTGAAATGAGAATTCCAACAGTGAGCAGAAGTTGAAAGTAACTGCCTAGAGTGCCTCGGATTTCTTTTTCTGCAATTTCACTGGTATACATTGGTGCTGCTATGCAGAATGCGCCTCCTGCCATACCCGTGATCAATCTGAAATGAAGAAAATGTATGACATTAAATTATAGAGAAATTGAGAAAAATGTACTTTTGAGGAATTCAAGAATCGTCTATAATTATATGTTTCATATAGCCTAAGCCCTGATCAAATGTTTGTCCGAATCTAAACTCGATATTCAAATGTGTCTATCAGCATTCGTAATGAATATACAGGCTGATTTCAAGAAAATAGTTAAATTTCAAAACGCCACAAGGCGCTGTACTTAGCCCGATTCTATTTCTGTTAACCATCAATGAAGTTTTGAATAATCTCAAACACCACTCAAAGGACGATTATTTGCAGATGATTTAGTCATATTTGGGAAAAGCAAGGATATCCAAAACATCTTTACTATGATGCAGCACCATCTAAATAGTTTAGAAAATGGGTCGAAGGAAACAGGTTTCAAATTCTCCACAGAAAGAACACAGTTCATAGTTTTCTCTAAAAGAAGTACCGACACACCCCAACTCTCGCTTTATAATAAAAACCTGCTAAAGAAACACAGCATTAAGTTTTTAGGGATGATTCTAGATGAAAAACTCACTTAAAAAGAGCATGTAAAGACGCTGGCTGTACAATGCAATGGCAGACTGAATGTGTTGAGGACAATATCGAATAAGGACTGGGGCTCGCATAGGCAAAGCAATGCTGACGTTCTATAGGACATTAGTAAGATCTAAGATAGATTATGGTTGAATAGCATATTCTTCCGTAAACAGCTCAACACTTAAAATTCTAAACACATTACACAATAACGCATTAAGGTTAATACTTGGAGCTTTCACAACAACCCTATACAGAGGTTATACTGCGAAGCAGGTGAACCATCACTCCATGATAGAAGAACGTACCTCAGAATCACATACGAAATGAAAAGTCAATCAGATCCGAAAAATATAACATAAAAATATGAAGAAAATGACAAATTCATAAACTTATTTTTCAACAAACCACGAACACCTAAAGTTTTTTATCATCAAGTGCGGTCTCAACACTTAACATCACTCTTCGTAACTGTCTCCCTTTAAGGAGTGAAATATTTCCTCCTTGGACTATAAAACAGCCAAATATAATTACCACCCTGACACAATTCAAATATTCAACAAATAATAACATGATTATACAGAATCTGCGAAGCATAATGAACAGCTATGAAGGTTGTACCGAAGTATATACAGACGCATCCAAATCCGAGGCTTGCCTAGGAGCAGCGGTTGAGACATCTAATTCTGTGTTCAAATTCGCTTTACCATCATAAAGCAGCGTGTACAATGCTGAACTGTTCGCTATACTTCAAGCCTTAATATACATCAACTTCTCTCAAGAAGGAAAATTCATCATCCTAACCGATTCTCTCAGCTCTCTTCAGACACCCAAGAAAATATTCTCCAATAACACCATCGCAAATAAAATAAAACAAAAACTAGAAAAGTTCCGAAAGAAAGAAATCATTTTCCAGGCACCGAAGAAGCTGACAAACACGCTCTTAAATCCATCAGTGACGATAACGCAGTTCGGGTGAGAGACTTAGTGACTGGTGACGTAAAGAAGTTTATAAAATCAAAAATGAATTCTGTATGGCAATTTAAGCGGTCGAACACGACCTCAAAACTCCGATCAGTGAAACCATTCGTGAGAGATTACCACTTACAGTGTAACAACTGTAACGTAAGACAATCAGTTGAACATATCATGGAAATATGCCCCAAATTCTCTGGAGAGAGAATCAGATTCCCGATAATATCGAAGATGCACTTGGACCAAATTGCAACTTTGAGAATACCATCAAGTACCTACAAGGTGTAAACATTGAAAATATTTAAATATTCTGTTACCCTATTGTACCTCATATATCGCTAATAACCCCCGGGTAGATGCGATCTTTGTTAAATAAAAAAAAACGATTGTCTGTTTGCTTGTCTTGTCGAAAACTATAAATTTATAATTACATCACGAAAAAAATACATTTCTTGCGACAATGAACTTATTCGCCTCTTCTTGAATGTGAAAAGATATTTATTGACATTTACTACTACAAATTTCACTCCTCACTTTAGATAACCTTGTAATTGCCTAAAATCCTTGAAATAGTAATATACAATTGTACAATGACACAGATTTAAGGGGAACTGGAGCTCTAATTAAAAATATAATTAGTGAAAGTAGTCACCGAACACGAGAAGAGTAAATAAGACCTTCCACTCATAATTAACCAATCAAACTGGTTTTTACACAATAGTATAAGAAACTCCCATTTCATTCCAATAGATGAAATGATGAAATACTTCGTCAATGTAAATTACTACAAATAAAATTAACTGCGCCAAGAAATTATCGCACAGAATCGAAAATTAAAGTTTAGATATGTTGAAGAATAATTCTGCTAGTAATCCATCAGCACTAAAGAATGCTTGAGGATAATCGAAAATCAACATATTAATCTGAAATGTTCGTCTCTCTCTCTCTCTCTCTCTCTCTCTCTCTCTATATATATATATATATATATATATATATATATATATATATATATATATATATATATATATAAATATAGAAAGAAGTATTTGTTGACATTGTTACCATAATTATAATATAAAATTAAATATCTGATTAGAACTACCTTGACTTTTCTTCCAAGATATCAGTGACAATTATTAAATTAGAGTCTCATTGCTCATTTTTCTCTGGGCTTAACCAGTAAGAGTCATTTTTGTTACACTTGTTCTTGAATTTTTGTTTATCTTCAATCTCTCTAAATTTTCCGTTCCTTAAATTCAATTTTACCACACACCCCACCCTGTAGTTCATAATTCATTTTAGTTCTTCATAGTTCCTTAAATTCAATTTTACCATATATATATATATATATATATATATATATATATATATATATATATATATATATATATATATATATATATATATATATATATATATATATATATATATATATATATATATATATATATATATATATATATATATATATATATATATATATATATATATATATATATATATATATATATATATATATATAAATTAGAAAGAAGTATTTCGACATTGTTACCATAATTATAATATAAAATTAAATATCTAATTAGAAAATGCATTTTAGTTCTTTATATATAGCTAAAAAAAAGCACTTTTTTCAGAATATGATATCATTTTTTCAGAGCTTCAACTCATTCATTTTTATCTTATAGAGCTTACTTTTTCTGCAATGCTCTATTGTGAGAGTCGGAGATGGATTCTTCTAGAAATATAGTGTACCAACTGAGAAATAATCAATTTGATATTTTTGATGATAGATTCAAGAACAAGCAGAGTGCGAATGAATGCTTTCTCTTATACTGAATTGATAGAAGGAGTAGTTTCGAAATAAGAGTTAACATGACCAAGCTTTGAATATTATTGGATGTCATGAAAAATATCAAACTAATTCCTTCCCAGATGAAACAGCATGTTCCTTGAGAAATCTTCAACGCAGACTCCCTCTACGTGTCATTGCAAAACTCATAAGAATAGGCTCCCTATGAAAAACAAATCGAGTTTAAAATGGAGAAAAAATGTTTTACTTGACTAAAAAATGTCTACCTTAATATAAAAATTGATCTGTCCGAGCAATTTTTCCGAAAACTGAAGTGGAAATTGTGCATTTTATTCCATATTTTACACTAGCACTGTATACAGGTCGGATATGATTTCTTACTTTTTCCCCTTTGCCATTCAAATCTTGTCAATTTGAAGAACAATCAACTACGTAATATACGCTGTGTTATTGAAACCGTTCATTATCTCTTACATATTTATATCTTCAATGAAATTGACGCTATTATCATATTATTTTCAATGATACCAACTTACCTTCCCAGGTAAATCATCGTAACAGAGTTGGCAAATATGATGAGGAGCCAACCAAGTGAGAACAGGATGATCATAGATAACATAGCCAGTTTTCTACCGACAATATCGCAATAATAACCTATAGGAACGCACACAAGTAATCCTCCTAGAGTAGCCATCGATCCTATCCAGCTGACTTGATTCATAGTTATTTCGAGATTATTGAGGATGCCTTTGGTTAGATCAATGTTAGAAGTCCATCCTAAGACTGTGCCTGCTGCTACTGAACCAAGACATACTGGAAAAATATGGGGAATTATGTCCGAAATTATAACATTTGTATAGACCTTGGAATTGAGCCTAAAGTATTAGTTACTTAAACAACAGGAGCTCGATTAGGAAACGAAAGCTAACAGTTAGGTGTCAATTAAACTTCATTGTGAACTCATTTTTTAAAAGTATTTTTTGTGATCAAAAGAAGGATTGCTGTGAAAATAGTCTATGGAAGTATTTTGTTTCCAGTTGAAGCCAAGGCAGATTAGTTGCAATGGTGATTTAAATAAGGTAGATGGAGATTTATCTATTGTATCAACTAATATACATTTCTGCCCTAAATATCCATAGAAATTCAAAGTGAAGCATGAAGGAAAAATGAAGTCGATGAAGTCGTATTCGAAGATTATCAGTCACACATTATTTGCTAATGGAAGGGTCTCAACGTGTGCTTCTTCTTCTTCTTTTTCTGGAACGGTGTTAGCCGTGGTGTTGTGTCGTAGAAAATTCTAACGAAAATTGCGGGATTGTTCTACAGGATATTCTTGAATCGATCATACACCGGCACTGGGCGTGGCATTACCTAGTGTCTCTACTTGTTCTATGATCAGTGCATTCAGAAAGAACAAAAAGAACTGTAATCCCAATATTTTCTTGGCAACCACGAGTATTAGTAGTACTAGTAGTAGTTACCATCCCGATGAACGTTTCATTAACGTATAATAATTTAGTTTCTTCTTTTTTTCGTTTCGACCTCCGAGATGCTCAGTGATTTCAGGTGAAATTTCAGTTTTGGAAAAGAGAAAACAGGTTGTTCCACAGCATGGTGAAGGAAGGTTTCAGTTCCAGCAGTATTTATTGCCTTTTCAACTGTCACCTCTCACCAATACTTCACTGCTCTATTGGCTAGGCGAACATTTTGAATCAGAGTAATACTTTTTCTATACACGCAGCTACAATAATAGCGTATATTGTTCTATTATATTCTCCGCGCATTTGTTGTTTGAAATCTACCAAATTCGCTGAAATTCAATTCACTACACAGGTAAATGATATAATGTGACACTCAAGTTTATATTTAAGTCAAGCATATGCTTGGATGGTTTACTGATATCCAACTCAGAGTTCTGTGAGCTTCAGGCAGTGTTCTCGTACCTTTATGTCCATTCTCCAGTTATTCTTCATCCTTGTGGTCTCCAGTGGAGAACCGAGCCCATGCTCCAGTCCAGAACCTTCTTTTGCCCTGTCTGTCCGCATGCAGCCCACAGCAGAAGCTTTCCGAATCTAGTAGGAATTTAAAGACATTCCAGTGCCAAAACCGTCATGCAGTTTTCGAATGCCAAGTTATCAGTGCAACTTGGCTATCCGTAATGATTTTCATTGACCTTCGTGTCATTACCTCTTCAAGAAGGAGATTACACAGTCATCAATGATGAATGTTTCTGCTAGAAACAGTCGCTGATCTGTCAAAATAGATAAATTGTTCTTTGGCAACGCTACAAGCATATACATCATTTTCAGCTCTATGCGCATTTTGAAGCCATTTCTGCACCAACAGACGAATGTAATCGAAACAGTAGCTTCGTGTTGGTATTGGGTAACGTCATTTCATAGCTCATATTCAGAATATTGCTAGCCTCAATTTGAGTCCGCGAAGTACTAGACATGAACCTGATTTTATCTGGCCTATTCCAGCAAAGGCGATGTGCAGACATTTTACCTAGTATCATGGCTGCAGTAGATGAAGAAGGGAAAACCCTAGTGGTCATCAGCCAGGTCGTCTTCTATAATTCAGACACCTTGAGTTAGGATTGCTGATATCACCACCGTACATGATCTCGTGTGTATTTTGTAACAAAAAACCTGAAAGAATTGAGTCCTGAGAACTCAGTCAATATCGAAAAAGGTTGATATAGTGAGTTGAGTGATTTAATTAATGTTATGCGGGGTATTCTCCTCGTGCTACATCACACACCATCTCTTCTAGTAACTTATATAAAGTATTGCGTAAAATATAAATATTTTTGTCCAAGTCACAATGAAATGTGCAAACTAAAATTTATTACAAATTTTTTCACCCAATGAAGATTGTCTTTACAAAAATAATTGTTTTCAAGCAGCCACCTTGATTTTTTCTAGTATGAAGGCGTGTACGCATATAATATGTACTGTAGCATTCAATTTATTCCACAGAAACGATGTGTACAGTTATTCATTAATGCCCGAGGAAGGTTCTAAGTGTGATTTTATTCGCGAATTCATCGTCGATTTTGCAATAAAACCACAGTCCTTTGATGTCAATGATTGTGTTAGTACACGTGAGTCAATGAAATCTTTGGTAATATTTACCTGACAAAGCTGCTATATACTGGGGAGCCTTATTTCCCTGCATTCTGTTTTCATCAATTACTAGATTGTTTGAACTCGCTTCCTTCCCAGTCCCCATTTCACTGAAAAAGAAATTTATTTACATTAAACAAATCTCAGAAGTAATACGTGTTGATGATTGTGGTATACTTATGAATATACAAATACAAATAAGACAGTTTTATGGATGCAGGGTGATTTAGGTATGTGATCATAAAATTCTACTGATGATTCCGCATCGAAAAATACAAAAACAATATCTCATAAACATATATACTGAAGTGATTTGAACACGGGATATAGAGGGTTGAAGTTTTGATTTTGTCCCTTGAGCTCAGAGTTTTCAAAGCATCCAGTTCCAATTTGCAATTTTATCAGATGAACAATCGGAGCTCTTTCTGCTCAACTGTGGGCACTTTGTGAACCATTTTCGTAAACATCCCTAAATCTTTGTGTTGCATCTGCCGGATCGTCTCCTTGTTGATGCCCAACTCGTCTTCCTACACTCTAAGGCTTACCCGGCGGTCTCGTTTCGAGAGGTGGATGGAGCTCCCTCGAGTGGATCATCCTCCACTGACTCTCTGCCGCTTCTGAACCGCTTTGCCCAATCGTAGACAGCTGATTTTTCAGACAATCTTCCTTTACACATCGGTTAACTGTTTCATAATTTTCACGGAAGTTTCGCCGCGTTTCACCAAAAATTTAACCACTATTATTTGCTCAGTTATTTTATCACTTATCTTCACGACGATGGGTCAAAACAGGTCGATGTTCAAAGAACAATAAAACACGAAGTATACAACCGATCAACACGAAACTTGCACAGGTTGACGCAGAAATTAATTCTGTTTCGAATAAAACCAATGCCAACGTTGCAGAGTTACCAACCGCCACAGCATTGCCAACTTCCGCGAACTTAATTGACATACCTCGTATGTATAAAAACGGATGATATCAAAATCTATGAGTATATGTATGTACAGCGCTAATAAAAATATAATAACCTTCACAGAATTCACTCGAAATCATCCTGAATGAATGTGCAGAATCCCAATATTGGTAGTGCATTCAGTTTGCTTTTACATTTAAGATTTATTGAATTAATTACAGAGAAGTGTTTCCGTTAGAATGTTCTTCCTTTCTCAAACCCCAACCAGGTAATTATAAGAGTTAACAACTGAATGGACAAAATTAGTTGAAGTGTTTCAATTCGCTGCCTTCGTCATTCATTAAATTCTTTCAACTTCTAAGGATGAATATTCATTATTTCAGTGCTGTTCCCACGATTATAATTCAAACGACCCTTCAAGAAAGGGGGCGTATGTGTTGAAATGAAGGATCAGATCGAGCTCCTCATTATTTATCAAATTAAAGTATAGAATAGTTACAGAATTAATAGAAAGGTCTAGCAAATATGCACTGAATACTACAGCTACTGTATATTATATACTGTATACCCGCTGTTTCATCAACGACTATTTCGTTTGTATCTCTTTCGTTACCGATGATAGTGAAAAATGTTTTGTACAAGAATATTCTTGACCTAATATGAAGCATACATTCCGTCAAAAAGTACCGGGAATCAATTATTCAAAAAATCTGCTTAGAAAGATTGTCAAAATTTTCGTTGTTGTTAAATTGGCACAACTGTTTTGTATACTGACGCAGAGTTAGAACGCATCTGTCATGTGAATTGTTTACAGTGCTCAATTTTATCAGTTCTCACAGGTGTGTTTTGCAATTTTAACAATTGATAACAATGTGAAACAAATAATTTGTTTCAAATTTTGCATTGCAAATGGAATTTCGTGTGCCGAATCGCTAAAATTGTTACAAAATGGTTACCATGAATCGACTGTATCAAATATACATGCATATGAGTGGTACAGCGTATTCAACAGCGGTAAGATGTGGTGAAAGATTTTCCTCGCTCTGGTCGGCCATCAACATCTTCAACTAAAGTTCGTTGATGAAGTGAAGAAAATGGTAATTGAAAATCGTCATTTAAGTTTGAGAGAGATAGGCAATGAACTTTCTGTGTTTCATGAGTCCGTTCAAACTATTTTAAACGATTGTTTCTACAATCTACCTTTTTTATTATACATCTAGGACCGACATTTGAGCAAGGCATAAAATACCCAAGTTGTTGGCACTTATCTGTCAAAACTTTTGACAGATTTAATTATTTTTGTTATAAACTCGATTTTTGAGGAACATATAAAAAAATTGTAGCTCGTAGATCTTTTCCAGTAGACACAATTTTTGCTTGGGTGGATAGAAGAAGGATCAAGGAATTTTTCAAGCAATCTACACATCTTAAATGTTCATTGCGTTGTTTCGTATGATTTTTTCAATTTGGCCTTTTTCAAACAGCAATAACTCAATTTTTTCAAATTGCACGTGCCAATTTTTATATCGCCATCAGATGAAGCGTCAAATTTCAGATGGAATTGTATAAGCATGTACTATACCAGCTCTTATAGTTCCGAAATAATTTGGGAATATATTGAATTTTGATGATTTTGCAAGAACTAACAGAGAATGCTTTCAAATATTTGAATCAAGTAGCTGAACTGGCTACGCTCACCTGACAGGTGCCTAAAATGAATGTACTTGTCACTTCATTCGAATTCGATATTTCAACAAGAATTGTCGTTATTTCAGATTGAAAATATCCAAAAATACAACACATTTGGAATAAAAGCACTGGTTATTCAAACGAAAATATATTTAATCTTTTTTTATTCATTTTAGAATGTCAAAAGTAGAAGTTGCAGGCAATTCAATAACCAATTACCAAATTTACCGTCTATGAGTAAAATAAAATTTAGAAGCCTTAGAAGCAATTTTCTACAATTCGGATGAATAAAAATTGCAGGAACTTAGCGAAAACCAATCAATTTTATATGAAAAATTTAAAAGACATCCCTCGTATTTGATAGAGTAGGATTGTCATTACAAAAAATCATATATCATTAACTATTAAATTCAATGCACAAAGAGTAAAAGTTAATAATGAGAAAATATGATTTTTATGAATATCTATTTTGAGAAATGATGTAAAGGTAATATAAACATTTATGTTGAACTTCGCATTTCTCAGTTTTTATGTAGAACTGCTAATTCTGATGTATCCGTTCCAAAATAATCGATTTCTATTTATAAATGCAACGACAGACGTTGTTCCTATCAAAATTTCAATGAGTTGCTTCATTTTTCTCCACATCAAAACAAACAAAGAAACCATTTATAAATTGAGAATGGGTATCAAAACTATGATTTTTACATTCAGTCCGTATTTGTCGACGTGAAAATTAAAAAGGGTACTTTTACATTCAATCCATATTTTTCGACGTCGTTGTCAGTTATGATAGGAAGTATATATGATAATTGATCTTTTGACTTCCCCCTGTAGCCATCCGAAATTTTGCATTTTCAAATTTTCGAGATTATAATAAACAGAAATGTGTATAAATCCGATGTGATATCAAGTCCATAGAAGTAGAAGGTCCTTTCACATATGAAAGCCTCTTCTAGGAGTTTGCATATAGAAACAACTCAGCGAATTCGACGAAATCAAGAACTAGACAGAGAGAATTCATTAAAATTTATTTTTAGTCCGGCAATATTAAACGAGATGAACCAACCTATTGGATAAATGTTTTTCACTTTTGTATAATATTCAGCGAAACAATGGACTTAGTTAAAGATTTTACTCACATAATCTTTTCCTTTAGGAACAACAAAATTTCATTCTCAGTACTTTTAGAAGAGGTTGATGTTCAAGTGTTACATCGAATACACTAAAACTGAATGATGGTAAATATGGCTCATACTAGAATTATATCTCTTGTGAAGAATAAATTTTCAATTTCACTTTATCATCCCTTTGTTTATTGATAGTATAGATTCATTTTCACAAGATTAATACAAATCCTGAAGACAAAACGTTGAGAAATCATCATATCATTGCTATATTCAATTTGCTTTGATTACTCACAATAAATATTGATAATCGGAATGTCCGAATTATTTCAATCAACAATCTAGAATTCAGAAAATCGATTGAGATAGGCATATTCTGGGTTATTGAGAAATCTAAAAATTAACAAACAAAAAGTTTCTAGATTGACAAATGGAATAATAACTTTTAGATAATTTTCGATTCGACTTCTTAAAACACCTGATTCAAAATTTTCAGAATGAAACACAAAATATACAAAGTGTGGTTCTTGGCCTCGACTCCACGATAAAAACCATCCCTTAATTTCCTAATATTTCAGCTGATACCCACCTAATTCCCGGGGTTATATAAACTCACCAGAAAAAAATTCAATCAAGCAGGAAGTAGCTTTCAGTTTGAAACTCTATAACTCTCTGATTTATCATTTTATACCCTTGAATTTTGGATATGTTACAATTTATTTAACGCAGAATAACAATGGGCATTGGTAATGTGTGAATATGCATTTTAAATAGCGATATACGAGGGTAAACCAAAAATGCTGTTATTCACAAATTTTTAATTTTTAAACTGAATGTTGTCATGAAGATACACTTTATTACAAAGTTACATATATTCTCAATGACGTAGTTTTCGATTCATGGCGCTATAGATTCATTTATAAAAATATGCCAGAATTCATACGAAGCCCCATAAATGGCAAACGTAGCGAGAATATCATTATTTTTCAAATGCATATTCTATGGAAAATACGATTCAATGTAAAAACATTTATGTCATTTTGACGAGCACTGGTACATTCAAACCGATTAGAAATGTCAAAATCAAATGTTGAAGATTTTTAACTAAGGTTCTTACAGCAGTTGATGCAACTCGAGCAGTACACTTGATGACTGCTAGAAGATCACAAAATTATACCACTAGAAAAATTGATGCTTCAAGAAGTAGAGTGAAGAGGGCATGGAAGCGTTTTTAAGAAACTGAAGAATTCACAAGACAGAGTATCGCGATAATCGTTTTTTTAGGATGGCGTTTTCAGAAACAGGTCTAGTACCGTTGTGAAGGAAAGGAATAGATTGAAGGAAGTGAGGCAAACGTCAGTAAATGATGCAACAGGTGGGCGTTGGGAGGAAATTAGCCTTCATACCAGAACACTTGCAACGGGTCCAAAATTGAAAAGAAAACACCAGCATTGGTTAATAAAGAATGGGTGAAAGTTCTGTTCTCTCCGAATCCAAGTTTCGCCTTAAATTTCTTGAAGGGCGTCTAAGAACTTACCGGCAAACTAGCGAGCGCCTCAATCAAGACAATTCTTCTTCAGGAATCATGGAGGAGGGTCTGTAATGGTTTGAGAATCCATGACTGCAGAGAGTTACGTACGGCAAGTTTCAGGTTAGATTGTTGTCCCATTCACTCACAATATGGACGAAAACTTCATGCTTTGCCATATAATACCGCAGTTCATACCGCAAGAATGGTAAATGATTACCTTGATGGCTCTGATCTCAATTTCGATTGAGCATACGTGGCATACGATAGGTAGAAGGTTGAGAAAGCACGTCCCTGCTCCGAAAAATTTGAACGACATAGGTCAGGCCTAAGAAAAGTGAGCAAGAGTAGACCAATTGTACATCCGTAATTATGTATGCTAAGACGCATACATAATGTGATAAGAGCTCGAGGGGGTAACACCCCTTACTGAGTGAGTGTTTATTTCAACTTTGTGTTCGTATTCTTTCACTTGTTTAAAACTTTATTTTCTCCTAATGACATCGCATCAAGATATGGCATTACAATCGAACCAGCTAGAAGGAGCTGTGCGGGTTTTTTCCGTCTTTTCTTTCATGATCAGTCTGCTTTTGAGATTCTGATATTCATGTCTGCACTTAGTACGTCACTGAAGTGGTTCTTGCAGGCATGGAACTCCACCTTCCATGAGAAAAACATCCGCACTTAAAGCTTGGTTCACTAAAAACTTCAATGATATAGTTAAGAATAGACTCTTGTAGCAGACTGACGGTGTAACTAGTGAATCTTTTCAGGTTAATTCAGGAGTTCCACATGGCTCCATATTCACGCCAAATCTTTTTCTGTTGTAAATTAATGATCTGTTCCACTCTGGAAACAAAATATTTGGGTTTGTGGACAACTGTACACTGGTGTCTTCATTTTCTAGTTAATGTCCTATAACAGCTAAGGCGGCACATTGACAAGAATACAAATAGAGGATGTCACTGAATTCAGATTTTAAAGAAGATATTAGCGTGGGGCCCGTTGAACTTGATCAATCACTGCTGGAAAACATCCTCTAATCTTCTTGGGGTGACCACAGCTGTGGCATAACAGACATTGCCTCCTCCCAAGAGTTGAGAATAAAGAAAATCACCAATGTCAATTGGTTTTTGGCGCTAAATAATATGTAACAGATCCAAAAAAATATAGTGATAATGATGAATCATTTTGATTTATAAAATATGTTTCAATTTTGTAATTCGAAACACTAAATTAAAACCCATTCTTGAACTACTAAATCTTTTATACAGGGTGCTTCAACGAAAACTAAACAGTGGCGATATCTACCAAGATATTCATTTATGATCAAAACGCAAAAACAGGTCAATTTTTGTTTCAAGGGGGATATCTTTTGGGGTACAATACTTACCTAAAATATCAACCCCCTAAGCGGGGGTTGCAATCCTTGAACATTTTGAATAGGGAAGATGGGTTGAGTGATAACTCAAAAGAAAGGTGGTATCTTTGTCTACATTGCCTTGAACGAATTTCCATTTTTAATTGAAAACTGTAAAAGATACAAGGTGAGCAACTGAAAGATGGGGAAGACTATTTCCCTGAGACTATTCAAGTTTCAGTGAGGCAAAATGGGATAGATCCATGCTGATCAATGGGAATCATCATCAAGTACCATCCTCATATCGAATTTCAACCCCTAGAGCAGGGGTGCTAACCCTTGAAAATTTGGAAGAGGGTAGATGGGTCGAGTGATAACTCGAAAGAAAGGTTTTATCTTTGTCTGCATTCTCGTGAAAGATAAAGAAGACTATTGCCCCAAGACTATTGGAGTATTAGTGCGAAAAACTGGAATAGATTCATTTAAATCAAAGATGACAGCTTTTGATCTGGAATGAATCTGTTTCATTTTTTTGTACTAATACTTGAATAGCTCAGGGCGATAGATATTCTCCCGTATTTTTCAGTAGCTCACTCTATATCTTCTACAGTTTTCAATCAAAAATGAAAATTCTTTCACGGGGATGCAAACCAGGATAATACCTATCTTTCGAGGTATCACTCGACCCCTCTACCCTCTTCAAAATTTTCAAGGGTTGTCACCCCTGCTCCAGGGGTTGAAATTCGAGATGAGGATGGTACTTGATGATGACTGCCATTGATTAGTATGGATCTGTTCCATTTTACCTCACTGAAACTTGAATAGTCTCAGGGAAATAGTCTTCTCCATCTTTCTGTTTTCTTTTACAGTTTTCAATTAAAAATAGAAATTCTTTCAAGACAATGTAGACAAAGATACCACGTTTCTTTCATCTTCCCTATTCAAAATGTACATGGATTGCAACCCCCGCTCAGGGGGTTGATATTTCAGGCAAGTATTGTCCCCCTTGAAACAAAAATTGACCTGTTTTTGCGTTTTGATCAGAAATGAATATCTTGGTAGACATAGCCTCTGTTTATTTTTCATTGAAGCACTCTGTATACAGCTCTTTCGATCAGATTGCCCTTCTGTAACCCTCTGGGGATCACCGCATGTGGCCTGGTGGAAATACAAGAAGACATGAGGCTACCGGTGTGAGTCCGTCGAAGGTCTAGGTGTTGTGGATGTTCATGTGTATAGAGGTTATCATGATTAACTGATGAATAATGTTGAAAATGACCTGGAAGGTCAGGCAAGGGCGGACGTAGGCCAAATTACATCGTTCCTCGTTCCTTTTGATTTATATAAAACCCTGGAGGGCCGCTATTCCTAATTTGATAATAGAAGTGATGAACAATTGATGCACCAGTGATGAAATTCATGAATGTCAGTGATAAAACGTTATGATGTAACCACAGCATGTCTTATATTAATGTAGATCTCCAGAATTCCTAATGTCGATGAAATAAAAATGACCTCTATACAATATTCCAACAAAAATAACTTATTCTCTAAAAAATAAGCATTAATTTCAATCTTAATACTGCATTGGCATTTCGACATGCAAATATTGATAAAGTTGTTGGTAAATACATTTTATTACTTGATAAATGTACCTTATCAAGTGTGATTTGTTAATTATTTCATCCAGAGTTGATACCATAAATCCAATTTGTTTTCATATTAACACGTCAATATCGAAAATTTTCGAGATCATTGAATTTTGTTATGACTTGCAAGCAAATGACCTGTATCGGACCTATTGAATCCTGAATTTCAATAAGTTGAAATTCCAGGATGTTTGATCACTTGTTGCTACTTGGTCAATCATGCCTTAAGTCCATTTAATAAAATTGCATAAATTGCAACCGGTTAACCCTAATGTGGTTTTATGTGGAGCATGTGGTGATCAAAGGATTTGGTGTTTCGACTCTAATTTCACATCACCTGTGCTTAGAATTAATCTTCAGTCCTATCTTACAAGGTGATATCTTGAAATTGCAATTCCCCATCACTATCTGTGCCAGGAGACGTACATTAGTTCGACCACTTTCAAGTACCAACCTTGTTCATGTTTTACGAGGTGATGTATCCAGTATAGCCTTGGACTCGCGACAACCTCGAGCATTCAACCATGTGTCCTTATTTTGCTGCGCTAGCCAACCGGCTGGAGGAAGTCCTCAACTTTGCCTCAACTATACAGACTGAGATTCTGATCGCGAGGCCTGCTTCTGTTAAAGTATTCTTAGCTCCTTGACAGACTAACCTATCCGCAATCTCATTTGCTCTGATTCCTGTGTGACCCAGAGGAGATATGGTTGTGTACCGTCATTTATTGCAGTGCCTGAACGCATTCCTATGCTTCCTCAGAAGTTATCCTGTGTGTGTCCAGGGCTCCTAGAGCAACCCGACCGTCGGAGCCAATCGAGATCCACTCATTAGTTGTACATAGTTCAGCCAGCCTTTAAGCACAGCCAATTATCGACATGATCTTCGCCTGGAAAACTGTTGTATATTTATCTCATGGGAGGAAGAAACCTCTTCCCTTTTCCCGGCAGCAAACTCCGTTACCAGATCTCTCTTTAGTCTTTAGCCATCCGTGTATCAGGTGTACCTTTTACCTGGCCAGGAATCTTTAGTCTCCTCCCACCTTTTCTTGGTTGGTATTTTCACTTCGATCACCGAACTGGTATCTCGGCGTGGTTCTTTTTGCAGTTATTGATTAAGTCGCGGACACGGCAGACTGATACTCTGAAATCGTGGAAATGTCACCTACAGAAGTATATTGATGTAGGAGGTAATTATTCTGAAGTCATTTTTACCGATTTGATCAATGTATCTGTGTTTTTGAACAAAGGCGTTTTACTTTTGAATCGTTCCTCGTAACTTGTGTGGCAGATTACTACTATTTCAATATTCCAGATTTCTTTTTGGTAGGTAACTATTTATTAACACAAGCTTTTTCGGATATGTCTGGACATGATAATAATGATATATTTCGTCATCAAAAAGAAAATGATATATCAGGGATAAATAATCACAGCAACAAATATGATGAATACAAACAAATAACTCCAAACAACGTATTTGATCAACATGATGACACAGACTTAAACAACTTTGCCTGATCAAAGTACTCATCAAATGTATAAATACTTAGATTTGTTTGCTTTTTCATTCTATTTTCGAAAACCGGACCTGGAGAATTTTTCAAATTCTCTGGAATACAATTATAAAACTTCACGCAGCAGTAGTTGCTTCCAATTTGAGTTTTATTGAGACGGTGATGATCTACTGAGAAGAGGTTTTTATTTCTCGTTTCATAGCAGTGAAAGTCAGCATTAATATTGCATTCATTCTTGTTGTTATGTATGTACTTCAGGCAAAAAAGAATGTAAACTGATGTTACGGTAAGTATTTTCAAGGTTTCAACAAGTCCTCTGCAACTTGTTGTTTTTGGACACCCACATATGCTTCTAATCGCCTCTTTCTGTTTGATGAGTATTCTGCTCAACTCAGAGCTGTGACCCAACAGTAGTATCCCGTAAGAAGCCACTGAGTGGAAGTTGGAGAAGTAGGCTATTCTTGCAATCTGCGATGAAGATGTTGATTCCATCCGCCTGATGGTGTAAATGGCTGTAGCAAGTTTCTTACAGATGGTATTTATGTGTTCTTGCCAGGAGAGATTACTCGTAATGAAATCACTTTCCTCAGCACCATTCCCAAACCTCATACTCTGGGTCTTGCTTGGATTAAGCTTGAGTCCATTTACGGTGAACAAACGTTCAGCATGCCCTAGAAATTGTTCAGCTTTCTTATAGGCTTCTTCACTTGTGGAATCTAGGAATGTTGGTCTCATCCGCATACAAGCAAGTTTTCGAGTTTGGCATATTACATGGTAGATCATTTACATATGGGGCAAACAATACTGGACCCAGAATTGACCCCTGGGGACCCCTATATCTATAGGTCTTTCTTGAGATTAACAACCCTTCCAAAAAACGACTAGCGTTCGTCCCGAAAGATATGATTTGAAGATGAATAGGGCGTTTCCTCGCACTCCGTAATATTCCAATTTCTGGAGTAGAAGTTCACGTAAAATGCAGTCAAAAGCTTTTTAGAGATCACAAGCCTAGAGTTCAGCCTGTTGACAGTGATCTATGGCTTCAGTGATGGCCTCAATAAGATCGACCAAAGATGTTGTTGATCTATTAGCTCTAAAGCCATGCTGTATGTCAGAATTACTACATGTTCTCTATCGAGGAATCCAACCAGTCGACGTTTCAATATTTCCTCAAAGATTTCTGATATTGATGGTAGAATCGATATGGGCCTGTAATTATTCGGATTATCCCCTTTTTTGAATTTGAGAACAACCCTGGCTAATTTCAATTTATTGGGGAACTCCCTCTTCCAGTTAATCAATTTTCGAGAGTATGTTCATCTTGAAAATCTGATTTTCAGTAATAATGCAAAGCGAATCACGAAAGTTAACCACGGTAGAATGTGCTGGAGAAGTGGTGTTAGATGACTTAAGTTAAACTCATAGAAAAATAGTCCAAAATGATCCGAAGTTATAGGGAGACTGGTAATCAAGATAAGGGAACTTGGCAAGGACGATCTCCAGTAACAACGGCGATCCGTAACCGTTATTCAAGAAATTTCTCGTTGAGTCAACGGTTCGCTACTGATAAGCTTCTTCAAATGCTGCTCGACATAATAGTGGAGAGCAAATTAGCAGTGAAACGATAATACAACGCCTCAGGAAATTTGGTTTGGGAACTCGTCTCTTAGCTCGAGGCGTATCTCTGACCACAATACCAGAGCCCGATTATACTACTTAGCATACCAATTAGTTAGAAGCTAACTGGCAGAGTCGAGATTTTGTCTTTTCATTGGGATCGACGTTCTCTAGACTACAGACGTCGAAATGAGAGATATGCCCTGTGCAACTTCTTATCAATCAATGGTTTTGGTGGAAGTTCAATAATGGTGTGGGGAGGAATTCTTTTAGAGCCCTCATTGATCTGATAATCGTGAATAATTGAACTCTGAATGCTCAGAGAAGCCTTACGGATTTTTTAGAAGAGCATGTTGAATCATTTGCGATAAACATGGGCGAAAACTCTTTGTTTATGTATGACAACGGTAGACATCGCTAAGCTCATCGTTAGTTTTTGATTTTGGGTATGAATCGTAGATGTCATGCAGTAATTCTTGTCAGGGGTGGAAATATCTGGTATTAACAGGTTTTTTGAAACTTCATCTTTCCAAAGGTTTTACATTTTTCATACATTAGTTTTATTTCAAATTCTGTGAAACGATAATACAACGCCTCAGGAAATTTGGTTTGGGAACTCGTCTCGTAGCTCGAGGCGCATTTCTGACCACAATACCAGAGCCCGATTATACTACTTAGCATACCAATTAGTTAGAAGCTAACTGGCAGAGTCGAGATTTTGTCTTTTCATTGGGATCGACGTTCTCTAGACTACAGATGTCGAAATGAGAGATATGCCCTGTGCAACTTTTTATTAATCAATGGTTTTGGTGAAAGTTCAATAATGGTGTGGGAGGAATTCTTTTAATGCCCTCATTGATCTGATAATCGTGAATAATTGAACTCTGAATGCTCAGAGAAGCCTAACGGATTTTTTAGAAGAGCATGTTGAATCATTTGCGATAAACATGGGCGAAAACTCTTTGTTTATGTATGACAACGGTAGACCTCGCTAAGCTCATATCGTTAGTTTTTGATTTTGGGTATGAATCGTAGATGTCATGCAGTAATTCTTGTCAGGGGTGGAAATATCTGGTATTAACAGGTTTTTTGAAACTTCATCTTTCCAAAGGTTTTACATTTTTCATACATTAGTTTTATTTCAATTTCTGTGAGAACCATTTTCATTTCGTTTATTCTCAAGCATCTCTTATTGATGGTGGCTTACTGGAAAATAATTCGTCAACATATATTTTTCATTTATCATTCAATGAAAGTACGAATATTCTATATTCCCATATTTTCCATTATTCGGCAGATCTTTTGAGTTTCAATAATTTGTCTACCTGCGCCACCCTAGTATTGAGTCCAACAAAACAGAAATAGTCAAATCGGTTAAGCATTCTCAAGTATTTGCAGAATGAGCTAACACCTGGATGTGCTAGAATTGTATTAAATCTTTTCGGTTATAGACCGTTTCAGTGATATTCCTGTAGAAGAACTTTGTACTTATTTTGACCGTGTCAACCGATTCCCAGAATTAACTTTCGAGTATTATTCCAATTTTGATCAAATATTCACTTCGAGAGTGTCAATGAATGATAAAGTGAGCTACTCAGAATTGCTTCTTCGTCTGGAATATTTCAATGAATAAATATAAACAATAGATAGCTAAACGTTTATGTAGTTCATAGTTCACCAACATAGCGTATACAATTTAGCAATTGTTTTCTGCGATTGGCAAATCAAGGAGGCTCGTTCTGTACCGAGAATGATTACAAAGTCCGACTGAATAATTAACATGACTGATAATGTAAATAATTAATTGGGTCTGGGATTCACTTAGCGCTAAGTCCAAGCAGAACACACATGTTGTTAAACGTCGATCGATAGAACAATCAAAAATGAGAAAGATATTTTTAAAACATAGTTGTTGGTGCAAACTCCCATTATTATGATAAAAAAAGAGAAAAAATGTGATTATGGATTTCGGATGACCAACATATTCATTGGCTTTCAGGTCATCTCGTCCATGCGGATAACGCTTGTGGACGCAACATAATCTTCATTTGACAATGTGCAGACATATAATTCAGTCACAATTAGTGGCCGAGGAAATAATACCAAGAGGATCAAGCCACTTGCGGTTCTGTGGCTAGTGAAGGTCTGGTTCCAAGACTGATTCATGAATCCCGTAGTCTACTTCTAGTAGTAGCCACCGGTAATGGGATATTTCGCAAACATATGCAATAATCAAGGTGGCTCGTTCTGTATCGAGGATGATTACAGTTCAGCGCTCGTGGACGCTACATAATGTTCATTAAACAATGTTGCAGACAGATAATTGAGTCACAATTGGTGGTCGTAATTTCAAGAAATTTGTTGCCCTCAATAAAATTACAGAATTCTCAGAAACTACCATTCAATGAAGAAAATCTCACCAAAATAAGGATCCATATTTAGTTGGGGCAATCAAAACTCTCTTTCCGTTCTCCATTCTTCACACTTGGAAAAGTAGAAAATGATCAACCTACACCACTTTGATTGTTGAATTATTAATGCACCTAGATGTTGAAGCTTTGAACAATAACTTTCGAATGCCACATCCGTAAAGATTAAACGCGTTTGGTTGACGTTCGATAAATGATAAGCTTACATGAAAGATCAAGGTTATCTATGATATAATTGAATTAAGCCTTTATTATTCAAAGAAACTCAGAGGTTCATGGAAATTAATAAAAACCAAAAAATTCAATAGAAGAATATTGCAGGCAATATATTGAAAACTTGTTGATCCGACTGAGGTTGTTTTGTCAAAATTTCAATAAATTTCCAGATCTTTAGGACCAGTTTACTTTTCGACAGACAGTTTATTTCAATATAAAAACTGAAGGAACAAAACAAAAATAATCATCCTCAATATTGGTCTTTTAGGGGGATCTGTTCTTGCACCATTATTCATCACTTCTTTATACTAATAGCAGTTGAAACAGGTCAGCGAGATTGTCTACGGGTATGTTTCTGATCAGATCAATGAAGCATCAGTTGTTGAGTGCAATACTGAGGATTGAACAAGATTATCTACGCCCTCAACCTCCAAAATTTGTTTTCATCAAAATAATTATAGAAAGTTTGAACACTTGCTGGTATTTCTGAATGATTCTACACTAAATTATAATCTATACCTTAGATATTTTGGTATCGAAATGAGTTCTTCATCAACTTTCGAATTCTATAGGAATGAAGTTAGTCAGAAGTTGAAAACAAAAGACAATAATCTAAAAAAATTAGCTGGGTCCACTAGAGGCTCCGTTGTTCACATTGTGCTCCTGCTCTGATCCTTTATACAGCTGAATATTGTTATTCTATCTGGGTGAATAGAGCTTGTTTTTGCAAAATGAATTTAAAAAAATTCCTTATTCTATTTCATGTTCAAACGAGACCATGTTTTCATCAAATTTTTGAATTGATATCTCAACTAAAATAAGAAAACCGATAAAGAAACGGTATAAATAGAAGGAGAAGACGTTGGAAGCACCCGCACATTAGATAAGATTTCTGAAGAGACATGAATGCACCAACAGCTAAAAATTTTGGAATGTTCATTTTTCTTCGTTCATAAGCTACTAAATAAGTTTAGTGTCTGCAAACTCAACTTAGCGAGGATACTGCTGTGCCTCCAAATTATTCAAATTCCAAGAATAATCACCATAAATATTGTTATGTTGATGATTTTCACAAAAGAGAACAAATTTAATCATATATGAATTCCTTAGAAATTAAACTAGATGACATCAAAACTACAATCTATAAGAAACATGATCAAATTGTTGCTCTAAAACTGCAAGAAACAGTTATGAATACCTTTCATAACAAGTGCCATTCAAGAAGAAATCACTAGGTTCAAAAGTGAACTGGTGAAATAAAGAACTATCTTCAATCGAGCAAAGAATAATGAAAACATGGAAATTTATGAGGAACCTCTTCCACAATATCCCCAAAGTACGAATATCTTGGTATATGAACCAATTTGCACCATTCAAGTCATCTGGAGCCGAAAAAATCATCTCGTAAGTTTGAGAGAAGCAAATAGTCTTCAACCCTAAACCAGGAAGAACTTCAACTTTAAAGCTAAGGCTTTTGGACCAATTAGTGTAAAATATTTTGAAAATGTTAGGTTAGATTCGAGAAAAACAACCTTCTTAAAAAATCGATCCACAATTAACGCATACCAATAGAGGAAATCCTACGAATCAGATTACACCAGTTCACATGTAATGAGGCGAATGCCATGTAAAACCAACAAATAGCACTGAAAACTAGTCTTAAATCAATTTTCAAGGCAATTGAAAAAAGTTAAGTAGAAAACTCTTCGCGGAGAGACAAAGTGCTCCACAACAGATTCGTTAAATTGTTCAACGAATCAGAGAAGGACCATATCAACCATAGCTGTCGACAGGGTTTTCCTGAATGAGTCGAACAGTGAAGGATTTTCCCAAGACTATGCAGGCTGCATAGGTATAAGGGAGAAATAAGCCATTTTTACAACTTCTATAAAGCTCTGAAAATAGTAGAGGATTGGTGCGACAGAGTTGATAACAACAACGAACCCAACAAAACTCAAAGTAGTACCAGTTACACTCAAGTAGAAGCTAGATAATCTCATAGAACCATACTTCAACGATCCTAAGGTGATGAGGTCACTCTCGACAAAAAACTAGCAAAGATCAAACATCTCAACCTCTCAAGCACGGTCCACAAAGGAAATTTGTTCTCGTGATGCGAATGTGGAAAGAATTAGGGCCTAAAGCCAAAGATGATATACTCAATATACCCATCGGTGATGAGACCCAAGTTTATCCATGGCACATTAAAGTGGTCATCAGAACTGATGCAGAAAGGATCATAAATAAATCCCAAAGCTTGATTGTGTGTGTGTTAATGAAGCCTCAAATAACATACCAATGGCAAGCATGGAGCAGATTCCGAATCTGTCTCCAATGGATATAATCATTAAGGCCCGGAAAACAGCATTACGATTGGAAGGCTTTTAAGAAGCAGAGTAAACTCGATTTGCGTATCTGGACAGAAAGAATTGCAGGAAACCAAAAAGTTGATCGATTGACAAAAATACCTCATCTGAAAGAATCTTAGGAAGAAAAGCAGCCACCAGCCACTACCTCAAAAGGTGTGCTGTAGCCACCTGGATCAGGCAAGAACATGTTAGAACGTGAAAGAACATATCAGGATACATACAAAGGAAACGATTACTTGGAGAAGTAAACAGCTTGCAGAAGAAGTCATAGACTCAACAGAGGACAGTGGATGACCTCTCGACTGGCCACACTTCTTTTAGAGTAAAGCTGCGAAAAATAGTAGAATACCAGGAAGAACAAGGGTGTAGCCTCGAAACACCGTAACAAGGAACAATGATAAATGTCCAGTAGTAAACTTGTTATGTACATAATTCCTAAAATATCTTCTACATTTAACTTGATAAACAAGTAGAGAATAATTTGAACTATGATATTCCATACTTCCCGGTTAGAATAAAACAAAATTTCCATAGAAAATCCCATGTAATTAATCTTATTTAAGGTCAATAAGCTTGGCGGCCATATATAATTGCCAAATCATAGCTCTATAATATTACTATTTACACAAGATACATTACTGTACTATCTAATAACACGGAAAGATCAAATGTCGAGCAAATCATTAATACGTCAATAAATCACAGCCATATCAGGAATGGGCTCGCTTTTCATTTCCCTTCTGATTGGATAAAACACAATAAAGTATTATCGTAAAAATAAGTAATTCGAAATGTATATTTTTTCAGACATTACACAATATTCTGTTGCTATTGACTAAACGATAAGGAAAAAGGAATCACAAGAATTACGAGTCGAGCAATGTCCAATCGTTTGTTGGATAATCGAAGAAATCACAGTTCTTGAACTTGGAGATCGAAGTCTCTTCTATTTTTTATGCTGAAGAACTTTGAGCTTATTTATTTCAATAATATTTTCATGATTTTGTTTAGACGAAAAGACGTTACTATATATTTGTGGCCAAATCTCCTAGAAACATTCTGTTTAGACCTCATTCCAGATAATACACACAACCAAATTTATACGAAATCGTCCGATATTTTAAATATTCATTTCGGAAATTTCAAAGGATTGTTAGATTTGATCCTTTTTGAGATATTTGAATTGAAAAACGAAACAAATTAAGGTTTATTTTAAGAAATGAAAAAGAATAAGAGACTCTTTCCGCATGCAGTTGCTTGTATTACCTCCTCTTGCCCTGATGCAAGCCTGAATCCGACTAGGTATACTCTGGATTAGGTTTTCAACCTCCTCTGAGGTCATATTTTGCCACTCTTCTGTGGCGGCTTGGATAAGCTGTTGTGGGGTTCTTGGATTATCCTGGCGCGATCTGATTTTCTTTTGGAGATTATCCCATAAATGTTCAATAGGATTTAGGTCTGGAGAGCAAGCTGGCCAGTCCAAAATAGCGATTCCCTCTGTTTCAAGATCATGTCGCGCGAGGTTGCTAGTATGCGGAGGAGCATACCTCGCAAGAGTCTCACTATGGGCTCCAGTGCTAGGTCCACGTAATTTCTAGCCGCTGCCTCGCAGGAAACGAATTCAAATCTGTTTTACCTCCCAGCATAATGCCACCCCACAACAGCACACTGCCCCTTTGGTATTTCGGACTTTGTCTTGCTGCTCGGAGTCTAGGTTGTCTTCCACGACCCCTTAAAACCCGAATCCAGTGGTCATCTGATCGACGACTAATTATGGTCTCATCCGAAGAAAGAACATTCCACCAATTCTTAATATTCCAATTTTGGTACTCGATACACCAATTAAGTCTGTTAATTTTTTGATGTCTGGTTAGCTCTGGAACTCTTAAGGGCCTTCTGCTGTATAAACCCTTTGAACGAAGTCTTTGACGTATCGTTTAGTCTTATACAGTGTGTTCCAACGAAAATTTGACCCCCCCTATAACTCCGAAATGAGTAACATTAGCGAAAAACACCAAGACACGTCGATTTTTGTTTCGAGGGGGAGCATTTTTCGAAATAATTCGAAACTTGTCAGATCAACCCCCTACCCCCAGCAACCCTAATTTCGAAATTCATCATAGGAAATAAGGGTCGAGTGGCACCTTACTGTAAAGGTCTGTCAATTCTCCATTCTGATTTGTCATTTTAGAATTTTAAATTAACATACAGGGTGTCCCAACCGAGGGTAAAGTTGAATTCCTGCAAATCCCAAATACTAAATGAAATCGATTTATTTTGGCATAATGCAAGCGCAGGTTTATGCTCGGTCTAGAAAAACGACCTACACTTGTGAATTTGGAGTTGGTGCAATCAACCCCCTATTTCCAGCATCCCCAACTCAAAAATCATTCGATCGAAAATAGGTCAAGTGGCACCTCGTTGGAAAGGTATTTCAATTTTCTCTTCGAATTTGGTATTTTCGAAATTCAGAATCAGCATACAGGGTGTCCCGGAGCAGGAACACTGAAAACCCAAATAACTTTTTGAAACTGGTTCATTTCGGTATAATACGAGAACATGTTTATGTTTGATTCGAGAATAAGACTCTCTTGCGTGAATATGGAATTTTTGCAATCAATCTCTTCCATTCAGCATCCCCAACTCAAAAAATCATACAAGTGATTACAGGTTGAGTGGCAAAGTTCCAGAAAGATTTTTCTATTTTCTGAATCACTGAGGCATTGGTTTCAGTTTGGCAATCGAGGTTTTCTGGCGTGAGGATCAGGATGAGGGATGATGGAGAAACTGATTGGATGCTCATCTAAACAGGAAAACGAGATTTATTGAACTTGTATTCAATTGAAAACAAAAACTAACTTGATTATTACAACAATTGTTCAAAATGACCTCCGCCCACCTCCATACAGTTATACAGACGATTTTCGAACTCTCTTCTCACATTAGCGAAAACTTCAGGAGTCAAAAGTCGGCATTCTGTGATAATCCTCATCCGCAGCTCCTCCAGGTTTTCTGGTCTTGTGGCATAAACTTTAGATTTTAGATGGCCCCACAAAAAAAATCTAGGGATTTAAATCTGGTGACCTGGCTGGCCACTCAACAGGTCCTCTTCTACCAATCCACCTTCCTGGGAAATTTTCGTCTAAATATTGGCGCACCTGAGCATCATAATGCGGAGGAGCACCGTCTTGTTGAAAACGCATTTCGTCCTCAGAAAGAGTTGGATCGTTCTGTAAAATTTCTGTCAATCTAGGATGTATGTGTTCCTCTAACAACTGTAGGTAGCCATTTCCATTCAGATTACCCTCAATAAAGAAAGGCCCAACTAGATGATTGCCAAAATTTCCTGCCCAAACGTTCAACTTCTGAGGCCTTTGCGTGTGGGCCTCTCTAAACCAATGAGGATTCTGTGTGTCCCAATATCGACAATTATGTCTATTCACTTCACCACTGAGCATAAAGGTGCTTTCATCAGAAAAACAGATGTTATTCAGAAAATTTGGATTAGCGTTTAGGTTTTCACTTAGATTTTCACAAAACTGTAAACGACGATCTGGATCATCTTCGTTTATTTCATGCACTAATTTTACCTTGTAGGGTGAAATTTGTGATGTTTCACGATTCTATGGACAGTTGTAGCTGATACACCAGTCAGACGAGATAGTTTTCTGATCGAAGTAGTATTCTCCATTTGTAGATGACCCACTACTGCCACTTCCGTTGCCTCATTTCTGACAGGACATGCCACTTCATGTTTTTTGTTTGCCACCGAACCCGTAGCTAGGAATTTGTCAACCAAATATTTAACGTACTGGTGACTGACTCCCCTTTCTCTTTCAGGATGGTTCCTATCGAATATCCTTTCCGTTTCTTTGGCACAACTGTTATTTCGAAAATACGTCGATACAATTTCGACCCTTTCCTCAGTGGAATAAACCATTTTCAGATTAATTTCAACTGACGAACAACAACAATAATGAGGAACTGATCTGAATAATAATAATATTTCATTGCAAAATGAGAAATAACAGATGACTGCACGCCAGATGGAAATGAAAAAATGTGAACATTTTCAATGCAGAAATCAGCTTTATTTCTTCGTAATTGATGCTCAACACATCGTACCCCAATACTTTTAACAGTTTCGAATTAATTTTAGTTGATAATTTCAAATGACGATATTGAATTTTTCGAAAGCGACATCCTGTATGGAGAGCCGAACTGAATTAAATGCTTTAATCATTCTGGAATTCAAAAACCTTTCTGAAGATATGCCACTTGATTTATTTGTATGATTTTCAAGTTGGGGATGCTGAATGGAAGGGTTGATTGCAAAAATTCTATAACCACACAAGAAAGTCCTATTCTCGGATCAAACATGTTCTCGTATACCGAAATGAACCAGTTTCAAAAAGTTATTTGGATTTTCAATGTTCCTGCTTCAGGACACCTTGTATGATGATTCTGAATTTCGAAAATACCAAATTCGAAGAGAAAATTGCAGTACCTTTCCAACGAGGTGCCACTTGACCTATTATCGATCGAATGATTTTTGAGTTGGGGATGCTGGAAATAGGGGTTGATTGCACCAACTCCAAATTCACAAGTGTAGGTCGTTTTCTAGACCGAGCATAAACCTGCGCTTGCATTATGCCAAAATAAATCTATTTCATTTAGTATTTGGGATTTCCAGGAATTCAACTTCACCCTTGGTTGGGACACCCTGTATGTTAATTTAAAATTCTAAAATGAAAAATCAAGGTGGAGAATTGACAGACCTTTTCAGTAAGGTGCCACTCGACCCTTATTCCTATGATGAATTTCAAAGTTAGGGTTGCTGGGGGTAGGGGGTTGATCTGAGAAGTTTCGAATTATTTCGAAAAGTGCTCCCCCTCGAAACAAAAATCGATGTGTCTTGGTGTTTTTCGCTAATGTTACTCATTTCGGAGTTATAGGGGGGGTCAAATTTTCGTTGGAACACACTGTACACTGATGCCTGTTACTTCCAGAAATTGCCTTTGGAGTATGGGGTGCGACGCACTAGGGTCTCTTCTTGCATTTTGGCACAAAAAGCGGTCTTGTTCTTCAGAAGTGATCTTCCTACGACTTCTTCTAGACCTATTTTGCAGAGATTGTAGCTCCACGTATCGGGCGTAGGTTTTTAAAATCACCCCCTGTGATACCCCCATTGTGGCCGCTATATCCCTCTGTGTCACCTCTTCTTCAACGAGAGCAATTATTCAACCCCTCTGCACATCAGACAATCCAACGTAAGGCATTTTCAGTTATGATTATAGGCTTTTTTAAATTTTGAAATTCACAGTTTCAAATCTCAGTAACGACTGAGTACAATATCCCGAACATGTGGTGATAATTCAACATTTCTTATCATACTATTCAGTTCTTTTACAACAAAAAACTTCATTCTTCACAAATAGTCAAAGATCTATGGTTAAAAACAATCAATAATGTGAAATACCGAGTGATTCCTTATAAATTTGGTTGTGTGTATATGCTAAGAGTCAGATCCGGAGATTGTAGTGGATTCGTAGAATTTTCTTTCTCTCTGTTTCAATCGTGATATTGTGACCAGTCTATTGTTCTAGGTTTATTTTTTTTCAATTCGACAAGTTTCGAAATTGTTGCAAGAACATTCAGAATTATTCTAATTTCTGGAATAGCCTGTATATATATTAGAAGCCAGAAAAGGCACAAGAAAAGGTCAGACAAAAAACGTACGGATCAAAGTTCACAATTTATATTCTTGTTTTAGGCCTGAATTTGTAATGCAAGCATTCCTATTTTTGTTGATAACCTATTTAAAATGAAGACTGAGGTTAAACTTTATCTTTTACGAACAAAAAGTTTGAATGGATATTTATCCATTTTGAGTAAATAAATGAGTTTAAAAAAGTTTAATTAGTAGCTATTCTTACAGTAACTTATCATTTTCGATAATAGGGAATAATGATTACTCTACTCATAAAGACGGATAATTTTATGTGAAATGATGCCTAATTATTAGCGATAGCAGCACAAATACAGAATGTTCATAAAAAGCCCTTTTTCACGAATGATTCGGCAGGTTGATCATTTTCCTTATTTATGACAATGGGTTCTCTTCTCGAATAAAGGAAACAGATTTCAGTGAACAAATGAAAATAACAAAAATTTAAGCTCCAATTTCGTTCTAGAATACGATATTTGAGAATGAAAAAGTTTATAGTTGAATCTAAAAGGGGAAACTCGAGCATAGCGAACGCACCAAGCAAAGCGAATACTTCCTAAACTAAACTAAACAACGTTCAGCCATCTTGTCTCAGTGAGCGGCAAACGGAAGCGAGAGGCCGCGCCGCACGGCGTCCGCGCAACGAAACATTATATTTACGTGTGAAATATTTCTGAATATTTTGGGGTAAGGGTTTCGATGATATTTTCGACGTTACTTGTTTACAGGCTTTAGCGTACAATAGTTCTATAGAGTGTTGAATGCTTTTTTAATATGTTCAACTGGAAACACAAATCAATAGTTTTTGTAGCAATTCACATAACCTTAAATTCGATTGTGTCGATTGTGAATTGGGGAAAGTGGATATGGTATTCACTTTGCCTACTTCTACGATTTCTTTGTTTCATTAATATGTAGCAAATTTTTGTTGCAGATGGTGCATAAATACGAAGAAAAAACTAACCAAGGGTCTTGGGAGAAAGATATACTGCAGACGGCCATAACTTCATGCGAGGCTGAAGAATGGTAGGAGGACACGGCTAAAAGTATGGGTTGGCTATGCGACTTTGCATAGGTACGTCAAAAGTGGTGCTGAGGACTACAGATTCAGTCAGAGGGTCTGGGCAGAGTCAGAAATTTGACTTTTGTTACTAATTGTATTTGTTTTTGAGTGAAATGATTATTACATAAGTAAAACCAATTAATAGAGACTGATTCGAGATAATTTTTCGTTATTATCCTATATACTTTTTCTGATAAAGCCTTGAACGTCTTAAGATATTCACTTCACCCGGCCTTTCCCTAGTCACAGCTTATGCAGTCACTGTCGATCTAAAAGTTTGAAGAAGATTCTATGTTTTTGCCCGAGCATTTTCATAACTGAGACCTGAATGAGACTTCTTCAACTAACTAACTATTAAATGTTTTGAAGAGTTAAAGGATTGAGGTACGTTGTGGTGTAAAAATATTTAGAATTAAAGAAATCATGGCGGAATTCCTGTTTTTCCATCCCCTCTCAAATATTTAAAATTCATGGCTTAAGGCTATTCAAATGATTTAGGAAGGGTTCCAGAGTTTTCGAATTAAGCATAAGATCTTTAAATTCAAGTATACGAAGTCATATATTTGCCTCATTATTCAATTAATCCGATTATACTACCATCTATTCTCAGCACTTAATAAAGTATATTAGTTCAAGACACAATCATCAAATAAAATTGATTGACCGTAGTTCCTAGCATAAGAAGAATGAATTTCTCATAACACGCAAGGTAAAATGTAGGGATATTTGGTATTTCTGGGTTATTGAATGATTATGTCCGCCTTCCTTTGTACACTGTGCCAATATATTAACGCACAAAATTGAAAATTTTAACCCACATGAATTTTTCAATAGTACTGCCAACTTACAGTCTACAAATTCATCGGGTGAAGCTAATCTAAATCGGTTTAATTTCAAAACTTCAATAATTGATTTCAATTTAACTTGATAGAACGCAATTCCTTCAATTTACCAATTTTACGTAGTAAGCTATCTATGACACATGGAAAATTATTAAAAATTCGCGTGTGGTAATTGAAACGCAAAACAAATCAACTCGTTTTCAAAGGAAGCAATTCATAGGGTTTTGTTTTGAAGTCTTGTAATCTTGAAACTGTCCTATTTGATATTTTCATCTAAACTGCGCTAAAAAATTGAGGGTCAGAATCGAAAATTTAAATTTATTCAGAAGAAGTTCAGATATCTTGAAGAGTTATTTTTCCAGTAATCCAAAAGGATTGAGGAATGCTAGAGGACAATCCAAAAGAAAATGATACTCATAGAAATTGAAATGAAAGTGACAATGAAATGTAAAACTTTGATACCGGATATTTCTAACCTTGGCAAGCAATACTGTATGACATCTACGGTTCATACTATGAATCAAGGCCCTTAGTGCATTCTAATCCATTTCTTTCATTTCTATCAATCTGTTCCGAACCTTATTCACGGTATCTGATTGGTCTTGCTGGCTTCTTAATCTTTTACTCAGAATGTCTCTGATATGTTCGATGAGATTGAGGTCTGTACTTCGTAAAGGCGTTTCCATGGAAGTGATTTCCTAACGATTTGTGCTTGGTGAAGGCTGCGTTATCATGCATAACATCTCTCCTGACAAATTTTGTTAACACTCCCCACAAAAATTGTCGCATCACCTTAGTTTTACGACAATACTATATAAACTTTTAGGTTGGTCATTCAAGAGTCGCTTGGTAACTTTCAGAAATGTAAAAAAAGAAGATATCATTCAAAAGAGATGAGTTTATGATGGAAATATCTACAATTTTCGAGTTAATGAAAAATTAAAAAATTCTACCATTTTCAAACATTCGCGAATAGACCAATCAACTAGAATCGAATGGATACTTATCATTTTCAAAATCGAGTATTTCCCTCCGGGCCCTAATTACTGCCAGTATACGTCTCGGAAGCCCCTCAAACAAATTTTGGATGTACTCTTGAGTTATTGAGTTCCAAATTTCAGGAAGCAGATTTTCTAGTTGTTGGAGTGTTCTACAAGGCATCCTACGTTGCTGAATTTGCCATCCCATGTTGTCTCAAACATGTTCTATGGGATTCAAGTCGGGATTTCTGGCTGGGCATCTTAAAATATCAATTTCGGCGTTTTGCTGAAATTCTGTAACTACTCTAGCTACATGAGGCCGAGCATTATCATGCATATAAAAGAAGTTTTCACCAATCAATGGACCAAAGGGTACAACATGGGGTTCAAGGATATCTGCGATGTATCTGGCCGCTGTCACTCTTCCATTATTCACTAGGACTAACTTAGTTCGACCATGGAAAGAAATGCATCCCCACATCATTACTGAGCCCCCTCCGAAGTTTTTGGTTTGCCGGATATTGCATTGCTGATACCGTTCCCCAGGTCATCTGTATACAGGCATGCGTCTATCATTTGATACTAGACAGAACCTGGACTCGTCGGAAAAGAGAGCATTCGACCATTCTGGAATATCCCAATTTGCATGTTCTCTCGCAAACTGAAGTCTTGCAACTCGATGCTCTCTGGTGAGACGCGGGCCGGTAGAAGCCACCCTTGGTCTGATATCGTCTGGTCTGAGCCTGTTCCTAACAGTTTGCAATGAAATATGCACATTTCTGGAAAGTGCAAGTTCATTTTGTAGCATTCTAGCTGTACAGTGCCGAACTCTTAGTGCAGTTAAACGAAGCCAATGATCATCAACTGTTGTTACCCGATTTCTTCCCTATCCACCCCTTCTTCCATGTTTCGTGACACCGATTAATTGCTCTTGAAATAGTGCTTTGGTTAAGATTCAACAAGTTAGCCACGTAACGTTGCCTTTGCCCCTCCTCTAGAAGCGTTACAATTCTTACCACTTCATGATCACTCAAATAGCGTCCAGGACGTTCATCAGCCATTACAATAAATTCAAAGATTCGAAAATCAACAAGAAACACAGAAAACTTGCATTAATTCAGCGTGAAAACTGAAGAGAAATTGAATTAATACTGATAGTCAAATAAACTCATTCTTGTTTCAGACGTGTTTGAGATCATATGGATACAAATGTTACTACATAGATAAGATTTTTCCCCCCATATGTTCAAAACCATATGTTGACAAAGAAACTGCGATCGAGCTGCTTAACGGATTGTGGAATTCAGAATACCAGGTGATGCGACAATTTTTGTGGAGTGTGTATTTGTGGAGAAATTATGGTGAAATCACAAGCCAGGCTTCTGAAAATGTTAAAAAAGCCAACTTCCTACATTTTGATGTTTCAAATGGAGATCAACACAAGTAGTGAATGAATGGGAAGAGAAAAAGCATACCTTTTACAGTCCCAATGTAAAAAAAATAATAGCCAAAGAAACGAATTTCAGAAAAATGCTCGGTTTCCTGCATTGTACAGTATGAAAAATTCGCTGTATTCGTGTTCTGATATTGATGGTGCAATGTAGCAACTCGATATTGAACATACCCCCTCTGAGTGGTGTTTATTTATAGATTCCTTTAAATACAGCTGTATTATTGCATCATTGAAATTCTCCATACCAGTTGCCCTTTCAGTGATGATGAAAGAAAGTTATGAAAATATGGGTAGTGTTTTGAATAAATAAAATACACTACAATAAGTATAAATAGCAAATATGTGAGGAGTTGAAAGCTATAGGAATTTTAATGGATCTCAAAATTATAAGTTGAGACTTCTTGTAGACCCTATAAATGTCCTTTTGCCTCCTCTTCACATTAAACTTAGTCTGATGAAAAACTTCGTGAAGGCTATGAATAAAGATGGCGATGGATTCTAATACTTAAAAGAAGCCTTTCCTAAGTTAAGGAATGCCAAATTGAAGGAAGACATTTTTATTTTATATCAGAAAATTGCTGGACGAAGTTGAAGAATTTTGAAGAGAAGCTTACCAGTCAGCAAGTCAGAGCATGGAACTCATTTGTTTATATTGTAAAACGATTTTTGGGCAGCAACATGGATACAAGCTACCAACAGTTAGTTATTGAATATTCAGATGCCTACAAGTACCCGTATCTCCAATCCTATTGGTCATTTTTTTCTGAAATGAGCTATCAGTGCTGCTGCTGGTTTTTGAAAATAGAAGACATGACCCCTCTTAAAGAGAAAAATGGAATTTAGTTAGTATTTTGAGTAAAAATATTTGTGTGTTTCTTAAATGTAAGGTACGTTTAGTGGGTATAAAAGTAAATCAAGTCAATATATACTTTTGAAAAAATTGAGTAATATTTTTTCTATACATATCGAATATTGTAACAATAAATGTAACGAGGAAACCTTACGTGTTACAACTTTTTTGTTCTCATTTTTGTATTTGGATAGTCTATTCTACTATGACATGCTAATCAGCTTTATGTTTCATTCACAACAATTTTGTCGGCCAGTGTAATTAGTTGCCGACCAAAAAATAATTTTTTCTTTATGCGCGCTCCCCAGGAATAAGCGAACCTGTTACACCACATTAGTAGGTGTTGATCTCTTGAGCCAGGCAGTTTTTCTCTAATTGAAAGTACTGTATATTTTTTTTTTACATTTAGAGACATTATTTTCTAACTCGACCTTGTCGAATTTAACTCAGTAGAAGATGAAAAAATATAGAAATAAGTCTTCTGCTAATTTAAAGACTTAATCACTGAAAAAAATTGGAGGAAATGGAAAATACAGTCTATTTTTGGGAATTATTGAAAATCAAATAAAACCACTTCTTGTGAAATTAGAAAATAAATATTATTTTGGTACACTCAACCTCACTAGACGTTTCCTTGACTGATAATATTTATAAACAACTGATTCCAAGGTTATTTACTAATTATTAACATAAATGAACGACTAGCCGTTAATTCGTTTTTTAATGACGTTTGCACGAAAGGTAACGTTAAATTAGGGAAGTAAATGTGTGATCAGCATTGAAATAGTTAATTATGATTCTCCACAGCTTCTTCAATCATGATGTGGGTACATGAATTGTTCAATGAAAAATGTGTTAGAATTCTAGATATGAAGAAATAAAATTGCAAACAAAATGCCAAAGTTGACATTTTCCTAATAGTCTTTAGTTTCGATATTTACATAAACGCTGGCAAACAAAAATTGAGGTTATTTCGAGATATATATATATATATATATATATATGTAAACTTGAGACAAGAAGAATCATTCAAAAATCCGTAGATCAATGAATAATCCCTCCAGACAAGAGCTAGTTTCCAAATCTGCCCGCCATGCACGCAGCCCCCAAGCCCCACAATAGTGCAACCAAGCAGGATGCCGAGAAACGAAGCGGCAGACGGCAGTTTCGCCCTTATTAGGAGCTCATCAGTACCGCATATCGCTTCTCAGCATCCTACCAAGCTACATCGGGGTACTCTATCAATTCCAGAAAGGACGCACCTCGTACATACGTATGAGAGTCGCCCTCTATGGACCGACACGGTGAACGCGCTACCAGACTTCGCTTGGGGGCTGCGTGCATGGCGGGCAGATCTGGGAACTAGCTCTTATCAGGAGGGATTATTCATTGATCTACGGATTTTTGAATGATTCTTCTTGTCTCAAGTTTACATATGTAGACTCCTCATGAAGTTTATCGCGGAAGATATTTGTCCCACCATATATATATATATATATATATATATATATATATATATATATATATATATATATATATATATATATATATATATATATATATATATATATATATATATATAGGGTGCTTCACCAAAACTACACGAAAAAACAACAAAATATACCTATACAGGGTGCTTCAACGAAAACTAAACAGAGGCTATATCTACCAAGATATTCATTTCTGATCAAAACGCAAAAACAGGTCAAGTTTTGTTTCAAGGGGGACATCTTTTGGGGTACAATACTTGCTTGAAATATCAACCTCCTAAGCGGGGGTTGCAATCCTTGAACATTTTGAATAGGGAAGATGGGTCGAGTGATGTCTCAAAAGAAAGGTGGTACATTTGTCTATATTACCTTGAACGAATTTCCATTTTTAATTGATAACTGTAAAAGATACAGGGTGAGCAACTGAAAGATAGGGAAGACTATTTCCCTGGGACTATTCAAGTTTCAGTGAGGAAAAATGGAACAGATCCATGCTGATCAATGGAAGTCATCATCAAGTACCATCCTCATCTCGAATTTCAACCCCTGGAGCAGGGGTGACAACCCTTGAAAATTTGGAAGAGGGTAGATGGGTCGAGTGATAACTCGAAAGAAATGTATTATCTTTGTCTATTTTTCAGTATCTCACTCTGTATCTTCTACAGTTTTCAATCAAAAATGAAAATTCGTTCACGGGGATGCAGACAAAGATAATACCTTTCTTTCGAGGTATCACTCGACCCTTCTACCCTCTTTCAAATTTTCAAGGGTGGTCACCCCTGCTCTAGGGGTTGAAATTAGAGATGAGAATGGTACTTGATGATGACTGCCATTGATTAGCATGGATCTGTTCCATTTTACTTCACTGAAACCTGAATAGTCTCAGGGAAATAGTATTTCTTATCTTTCAGTTGCTCACCCTGTATCTTTTACAGTTTTCAATTAAAAATGGAAATTCGTTCAAGGCGATGTAGACAAAGATATCACCTTTCTTTTCAGAAGAGTCATCATTCGACCCATCTCAACTCAGAGCTGTGACCCCACAGTAGTATCCCGTAAGTAGCCACTGAGTGGAAGTTGGAGAAGTAGGCTATTTTTGCAATCTGCGATGAAGATGTTGATTTCATCCGCCTGATGGTGTAAATGGCTGTAGCAAGTTTCTTAAAGATGGTATTTATGTGTTCTTGCCAGGAGAGATTACTCGTAATGACAACGCCAAGTATATTGATTGAATCACTTTCCTCAGCACCATTCCCAAACCTCATACTCTGGGTCTTGCTTGGATTAAGCTCAAGTCCATTTACGGTGAACCAACGTTCAGCATGCCTTAGAGATTGTTCAGCTTTCTTATGGGTTTCTTCACTTGTGGAATCGATACTAAGAATGCTGGAATCATCCGCATACAAGCAAGTTTTCGAGCTTGGCATATTACATGGTAGATCATTTACATATAGGACAAACAATACTGGACCCATATTTGACCCCTGAGGGACCCCTATATCTATAGGTCTTTCTTGAGATTGACAACCCTTCCAAAAAACGACTAGCGTTCGTCCCGAAAGATATGATTTGAAGATGAATAGGGCGTTTCCTCGCACTCCGTAATATTCCAATTTCTGAAGTAGAAGTTCACGTATAATGCAGTCAAAAGCTTTTGAGAGATCACAAGCCTAGAGTTCAGCCTGTTGACAGTGATCTATGGCTTCAGTGATGGCCTCAATGATGTTGTTGATCTATTAGCTCTAAAGCCATGCTGTCACAGAGTATATGTTCTCTATCAAGGAATTCAACCAGTCGATGTTTCAATATTAACGGAGATACCATAAGAATGTATAAAAAATGTACAGTACATCAGCATGTGCTATATGAAAATAAAGTAGGATTCCTAGTTGTTGTTGGAGATTATACGTGGTTACTTTAATCTATTTGTAGGTGCAATTAAATATTACTCCCATCCATTAACGACTAGACAAGTCAAGGAAGATTTTTCGCACTCAACACAATGAGCACACAAGACAGTACATACGCGCATTCAAAATATTGATTTTATATAACGGCCCTTTCGCCGGAGTCCTTGAATCCTGGATATATGTAATTCAAGGATTACTGATTAATCGATTCTATATATATAAACGTAGGAAATCAATGAAATAGTCATCTACTTTCATACGTTGAAAATTCATGAATACAATATGAGAATTGGCGAGAGAAATATTGTGCAGAATTGTTTTATGATTGATGGAAAATATTTGCTTTGGCATTACAGCGAATTCAAGGATTTAGATCATAATAATGAAGGAAAAATAATAAACTTGTATTTTCCGATAGTGTGGTTATTATGTCAATACGATAAAGTTTATGTAGGAATATCCAACCAAGTGTATTTATACGAATTTTAATGACTGTTTTAAGAATTGAGAACTCATACCTTGCGGTTAACTTCCACAGATAATTCGAAGACGTGTTAGTTTGAGTAAATTCCAGGAAAGATTATTTGAAATTCTTGTTGAGAGTAATGTTTTAATTCATACAAATTGTAGGTGAAAATTGAATGTCAGCAAATATACAGAAATATCTATTCGATATGGAGGTTTTGTCGGAAGTACTACATTAAGAGCGTGTTAGTTTGAGTAAATTCCAGGAAAGATTATTTGAAATTCCTGTTGAGAGTAATGTTTTAATTCATACAAATTGTGGGTGAAAATTGAATGTCAGCAAATATACAGAAATATCTATTCGATATGGAGGTTTTGTCGGAAGTACTACCTTAAGAGCTGTTGGTATATTTGGTAATATGGGAATGTCATAAAGTACCCACATATGATGACATACAATATACGAGGTCTGGCTATTAAATAACGAGACTGGTTACGAAAAAGGGTTTTAATATGAAAATTATTCTACATTCGAATGCTCCCCTTCAATATACTCTCTTTCACTTGCCACACACCTTTCCGTACGTTTTTTCCATTGGTCGAAGCAGTACTGGAAGTCTTCTTTGGTGAGGGCCTTTAGGAACTCTGCCAACTTCGCACGGACTTTTGTCATGTGTAATTCCTCGTGTAAAATTATTCTAACCGTTTCTTTATCGACGTTTACAGCCTTGGCTATCATCCGGATACTCATTCGACGATCTGCACTTACAATTTGATTGACTTTAGTCACTGTTTCCGGAGTTGAATCAGTGACAGAGCGACCTGGGCGCTGGCCATCTTTAGTGCTCTCTCGGCCCTAACGGAAGCGCTTATTGAATTTAGCCATTCTAATTTTCACTGGAAGACAGCTATATAACCTGAATGCCAGAAACGAGGATGACCGCTGGCCGATGCGTTTCCCAGCGCGCGATGATTTAAAATCTGTTAGTAGAGTATGAATGTTCGATAGGGCTTCCAGGAATTTTTTTTGTGAATACTTGTACGACTAGCTTCAAAATATGAAGTTGTCTCACATTCATTTCTCTAGAGTAACTGAATAAAGCCTCACTCAGATACGCAAGTGGGAAGCCCTAGATTATTTTCAAGAATATTTCTGAATTACCTGAAGTTGCTTAGTGTGGCAATCGTCGGCAGCTCCCCATCCAATATTTCCAAACGTCAGTTGTTATTGCACGAGAGCATTATATATAATTTTGAGGTGCTTGATATCCATTTGTTTTTTGAGAAACTCGAAATCACAAAGGACACTACGTAATTTTTTTTCACAAACTCATAATGATAATTCCACCTCATGTGGATATCTACGAGAATGCCTAAGTAGACACACCACAAAAATTGTCGCATCACCTGGTATTCTCAATTCCACAATCCACAATTATCTTGAAACAGAGGGATTCGCTATTTAGGACTAGCCAGCTTGCCAGGATAATCCAAGAATCACACAACAGCTCATCCAAGCCACCACAGAAGAGTGTCAGAATATCTTCCCAGAAGAGGTCGAAAACCTCATCCAAAGCATGTCTAGACGGATTCAGGCTTCTATCAGGGCGAGAGGAGATAATACAAGCTACTGAGGTCGAGAAATAACCCCTATTCCGTGAGAAAGCAATTTTCAATTTTTTACTACATGCACAAGGGTGAAAAGAAGGTGGTTTGGGACAGGAATCTGTAACAATGGAAAAAGAGAACCAGCAGAAAAAATTGAGAGCCTCTTTGCTTTTGCTTTGGTTTTTCTGCTTCAAAGTGTCCATAAACACGTCGATATGTTGTTTGTGATCAGGGTGTTTTGTGTTCGTACCAATTTTTCTATGAATGTTGCGTATATGGGTTTCAAGCGCCTTGAGACCTTTTTGTTTCTCAGGAATTCTGTGAAGCGACCGATCTCAGCTCTAATATTGTCAATATTCTTCTCCAATCGTTTTTGCCATTGTGGTTTTCTGACGCTTTTTGGCTCAGATCGAATCAGAGTTGTGGGGACTTGTTGTTTGTGTAGTCGAAGAACCGCTACCGCTTCACAGTAAATCAAAGTGTGGATTTTCTCCAAGGTGTTTTGTTCAATGTATCCTTCAAACACTGAGTTTATGCTTGCTAGGATGATATTGGTGTTCTTGTTCGTCTTGAGTTTGGGCAGCTTAGATTAGGCCATTGATTGGCGAAAACTTCATTTATATGCATGATAGTGCTCGGCCTCATGCAGCTAGAGTAGTTACAGAACTTCTGCAAAATGCCGAAATTGATATTTTAAGATGGCCAGCCAGAAGTCTCGACTTGAATTCCATAGAACATGTTTGGGACAACATGGGTTGGCAAATTCATCAACGTAGTATGCCTTGTAGAACACTCCAACAACTAGAAAATCTGCTTCCTAAAATTTGGAACTCAGTGACTCAAGATTACATCCAACATTTGTTTGAGTGGCTTCCGAGACGTATACTGGCAGTAATTAGGACCTGGGGAGGAAACGCTCGATTTTGAAAATGATTAGTAACCATTCAATGCTAGTTGATTGGTCTCTTCGCGAATGTTTGAAGATGGTAGAATTCTTTAATTTTTCATTAATTCGAAAATTGTTGATATTTTCCATCATAAACTCATTTATTTGAATGTTATCTTCTTATTTTACACTTCTGAAAGTTACCAAGCGACTCTTGAATGACAAACCTAAAAGTTTATATAGTATTGTCATAAAAGTAGGGTGATGCGACAATTTTTGTGGGGAGTGTATTTTACATATCCTTGTTCTGCCTCATTTATGACAGTATTATTCACAATTAGAGGCCCTAGATTTGGGAGTCCAGACATAAGACACGAATAGTAAGTATTGTGATTTTCTATGGTAAAGCGTTACTATACTGAAGCCATGTTATAACTTGCTTGAGATTATTTTCAGAGATCTCTTTTTTCTTCCAGCTATCAGCCCGATAGAGAACGGCAGTGTCATCAGCAAAACTGATCACTCTGGATCGAATTCGCAATGTTAGAAAGTGTATTAATGTACTTGATGAAGAGAAGCGGTCCTAGTACCGTTCCTTGCGAAACACCAAATGTAACAAATCTTTCTATACTCTACTCTCTACTCTATTTTATACCCAAGTTTCACTCATTGTGTTCTGCGATTTAAATAGTCTTTCAGTAAGTAATCTTTCCTCTGAATTCATAGTGGTGTATTCTCTGTGTCAATTATTCATGTGAAATCGTGTCGAAAGCCTTCGACACGTGGTATATTCTCATCCATGCTATCATATATGTATTGTGTGAGATCTCTAATTGCATCTTCTGTCGATTTGTTCCTCCTAAATCCGCTCTGAGATAATTCTATGCTTATCCAAGAACTGTACCATGCGAGATGAGATTGCTTTTTCCATTATTTTTGAGAAGTTGGACATAATATAATAAATAGCTCAAATGGTACGAATGGATTTGTGACGCACAGAGTGTTCATTGCCTACCTCTCTCAAATTTAAATGACGATTTGCAATTACCATTTATCACTTTATCGATGTTAACTTCAATTGAAGATGTTGATGGCCGACCAGAGCGAGGCAAATCTTCCGCTACATCTCCGCCGCTGTTGAATGCACTGTTACTACTCATATGCACGTGTTTTTGATGAAGTCGATTCAGCGTAAGCCTTCTGTAACATTTTCAGCGAAATACGAATTTTGGGACATATTCTTTGTTTGATATTTTTATCCATTGTGAAAATCGCAAAACACACTTATGAGAACTGACAAAATCAGTATAAAAAAGAGTTGTGCCAACAAAGCAACAACAAAAATTTTGACAATCGTCTCCAGTTTTTTTTAGAATCAATTCCCGGGTACTTTTTTTAATAGAATGTTCGCCAGATTTTTGTTATCAATCATTTCCGAAACATAGAGATCGAAAATTCCTCTTGATTTTGAGTATTTCAACTTGTTCACAGATGCAAATTCATTCCAGAATACGCAAATCTATTGGTGGAACAGATAGGTATATATTTTGAACTTCTGGGGGATATACGTATATGAGAGATTCAAGGGATTTTATGTTTGGTAAAATTAGAAAATGTTTAATCGTGGGGCTTTACAATAGGTTCTCTGACGGTATGTAGTGAAGCTATTTTTAAAACTACAAATTCATGATAAGGTTTATGACTTTTGCAGTTCGAGAAAAAATTATATGTACCGCCTAATCTTTTATTTATTTATTTAGAGAAATGGAATACAGACAGCCTTGTGAGCTACTTGTTCGCCTAAACGGAATATGAATTAGCTCAGTCGTTCTTAATCTTAGATCGGTGACTCTTGAGAAATATCTTGAAGAATGCTGGCACTGCAAAATTATTCGCCAATTTCTCTTCGCTCTTGTAAAGCTATTAGTTTAAATTATAATCTAGAATTACAAAATTATTTTTGAATCTAATAAATTTATTTTGAATACTCTCTAACCTACGTATATAGACGTTGTATTGTGGATTCCATATTATGGAAGCAAAGTTTAATCTACTAAACACAAATGATTAGTATAAAGTCAAGAAAGTTTTAAATAGCAACTTTGACGGAAAATGAATCCAAGCATTTCATTAGGGCTATTCATAATATTTTCAATGTGTTGATCAAATAGTAGTTTAGAATCAAATGATACTATTAACCTCTTGTAGTTGATTATCGCAGATTTTATAGTTATTTCAAATTAAATTGACATTTCTACTGAAAGTGATTTTGTAGCATTTCTGAAAATTCAAATATAAAAAATTTTCGGAACAAAACTCTCTGAGACGGTCCAGATCGTCCAGAATCCCCCCGCAATCATCCAGGTCACAAACTCTTCTAAATATTTTAAATCATCTGCATATAACAAAAATTTGTGTTTTAAAAACACTTAGCAATATTATTTACATAAATTATAAAGAGCAACGGACCTAAATGTGAGCCTTGAGGGAATCCTGACGTATTAAAAAATGTATTAGAGGCCTTTCCTTCGACTAGAACGTGTTGCGACCTACCCATCAGATAGGATCTAAGCCACCCCAGGAGTCTAAAACTCACACCAATCTCGGCCAGTCACCTTAGCATGATATCCTGACTTATTTTGTCAAGTGTCTTTTTAAAATCGGTGTAAACGGCACCTGTACGTGACCATCCAGACTCCCGTGGAGGTACTCCAAAAAATCAATAAATTTGTCTCCAAATTCCTTCCTTTGAAAAATCCGTGATGTTGCTTAATAATTAAGTTTTTGGTATGGCTTGAAAGATATTTGTAGACAAGAAACTCGAATAACTTTGGAATAGAAGAAATGATGCTTATTGGTTGATAGTTTTGCACTTGTTCTTTCTTACCGCTTTAAAAATTGGAAAAATAATGCACAGGGGTTTAGACAGACAATCTGCACATTCTTTCAGGAATATAGGTGGAATTCTATCCGACCCCATTTGGGGTCGCGACCCATAGTTTAAGTACCCTTGCTTTAGAGGGATCAATTGGACCAAACGCAAGAGTTATTTACCTTGCTTTGAGCACAATATCATTCACGTAGTTACTGTTATATGAATTTCAAAGAATTCGGCAAATAAGTTAGCAATTTCATCAGGAGATTCTTCTTCATCATCCAGAAACATTTTATTAGGAAAGTGACTGTTCTTCCTTTGGTGGGATACATATGCTCAACTTTGTCCAAATAATTCCGAAGGTCTGAAGCGAAGAGTTTTTAGAAAGAGTTCTTAATTGTTTAAATCTATTGAAATTATTCAAATTCTGATATACTTTCCATTTTCTATGCTATACTTTTGGTTGATTATTTTGATTGTATTGTTTGTGAAATACGTAGGATACTTGCTATTTAGTTTTTTTAGTAAACATGTTTATCAATAATCTTGAACTATGTTGTCAAATACATCTACGTTGTAATTCAAATCACTAGAATCTAATAACATTTCCCAATCAATTTCCGTTATATCTTGAATTATACTATTATAATTTGCTTTTTTGAAAATGGGAATAAACGGATCAATTTTAAGGAAATTTTGGGTACCAATATCAAATAAAACTGTACACCCTTCACAAATGTGTCCTCGCATCGAGATACATTTTTAATTATGAGTTATTATTTCATAATCGTGAAAACCCTTTTTCAATTTCAAAATATTTCCTGGAAAATATTTAATGAAAACATTTGTTATCTGATTTTCTCATTGGATTCGACAGTTCTTTTACAATTGCAATTTATACAAATGTTTAACAACGTATATATTACATGTAAACACGCCTGAAATATTAAAAAAAATTATCAAAACTTACCTGAGGAAATAAAAACAATTAACACTTTACACTTGTAGAATAATTTTCAGTCATTAGTTTGAAAACTAAATGGTAATTTTCTAACCCTTCTCCGAGTCAAGGGAGACGTATATTTGACCTCAACGTGAGTGGCTAACTTCCAACAGTAATTGGTTCTCCAACCTGGGCACATTCGTTATTGCGGAGTACCACGACGTAGCGTAACTAGTAAAACAGTAAGCGGGAATGAAAATAATGGCATGAAATGAATGAAGAATATGCAGCAAGTTTTTGTCACGCGCACTCTCTCCAACTTAAGATCGCAAATCGCGAATATGATGGAAGCAGATGCCGATGGTTTGATGGATAAGTAAATAGTTCGAATTAGTTCACTGCCTTTCTTCTCAGTGAAATGCAAGCATTTACTAGTTATTGTCGAATAATTGAAGAAAATAAATCGTTTATTCTAAAAAAGCTAAGCCATTAATTTTTTTCCATCCAGTAATGCACTGTTACTTAAATTGAACAATTTTGAAGAGAGAAATTTAAAAGGTATCTAGACCTTGACTTTTAAGAACAATTGAATCGCGATATCCGCATACCGAGATCTTGATTTTGAAAAGAGATACAGTTCATTATCGTTTTATTGCAATTTAAAGTGTTTCGTAACCTTTCTGTATAGTGGTGCATTTAAAGGCCTGGAGAAAGACGAGCACCCCGCAGAGTAAATATTCTCCCCACAAAAATTGTTGCATCACCCTACTTTTACGACAATACTATATAAACTTTTAGGTTGGTCATTCAAGAGTCGCTTGGTAACTTTCAGAAGTGTAAAATAAGAAGATATCATTCAAAAGAAATGAGTTTATGATGGAAAATATCAACAATTTTCGAGTTAATGAAAAAGTAAATAATTCTACCATCTTCAAACATTCGCGAAGAGACCAATCATCTAGCATCGAATGTTACTAATCATTTTCAAAATCGAGTGTTTCCTCCCCGGGCCCTAATTATTGTCAGTATACGTCTCGGAAGCCCCTCAAACAAATTTTGGATGTACTCTAATTCACTGAGTTCCAAATTTTAGGAAGCAGATTTCCTAGTTGTTGCAGTGTTCTACAAGGCATCCTACGTTGCTGAATTTGCCACCCCATGTTGTCCCAAACATGTTCTATGGGATTCAAGTAGGGACTTCTGGCTGGCCATCTTAAAATATCAATTTTGGCATGTTACAGAAATTCTGTAACTACTCTAGCTGCATGAGGCCGAGCATTATCATGCATAAAAATGAAGTTTTCGCCAATCAATGGGCCAAAGGGTACAATATGGGGTTCAAGGATATCTGCGATGTATCTGGCCGCTGTGATCCTTTCATTATTCACTAGTACTAACGGAGTTCGACCATGGAAAGAAATGCCTCCCCACGCCATTACTGAGCCCCCTCAATATCGAAGTAAATATCTATCTCCTCAAATATATCACATTAGCATCGAAGAAATAGAAAACAGAGAATACATAAACAAGCTATGTTACAAATATGAAAGTTAAAGAAAATTCTAGGTTCATTTGTTGTAAAAACTGTAATTCATAAATATTCTACCACCTGGAAATATGCTACTCATGAAGCAGAGCTTATATTTGATTCAGCCTCCTCACATCCATCTGAACGTGGTGATGCTTTGGTTCCAACATACTCAGTGAGGTTTAGTGTCGAGGACAACGATAGATCGCTTACTTCCAGGTATCTGTTTCAATTAGAAGTAAATCTCGATGAAGCAAGAGTTCTGACTGTCGACATATCAAAATTTTAATTTTATGCGATTCGGTTAGATGTATCTAAAAAAAATGTCATAAGAATGTTTCTTTTTGGTTAAACTATTTGGTGATCCCTCTGCTGGGATTACTCTTGGGATGTACTTGAAGTGTGTGGTTCCCACCATAACGCATAGCAATTTGCAGTGTCTGTACAAAAAGTTACAGTTCGCAGTTGGGTAATTACCTAAGGACAACAATGGGTAATTACCTAAGGACAACAATGATCTATCGTTATCATGTTTCTATGATAATTTTTATTGATGACTTCATCTTCTTGTTCCCGTAAAACGAATAAAAACCTCTATTCAGCCAGTAGGAAGGAGTTAATAGTGATCAAATCAGACTAATTACCAAAAAGAAAAACGCACATATTGAATTTAAAAAAGTAGGGCCATTTCCGACTACAAAATGTTTCAGAAATTGCATTCAGAATGTAAAACCATGTCATCTGGACAGAAGTAATATTTCATATATCATAGAGGTAGATTATCATATTTCATCGTGGTAATGTTGCTCTCTTATAATCATTGGGTTTTATGAAGGGCCTCTCTACCATGTCAAATCTATTAGGCTCGGTTATGGATATCATTGAGTGCTTTGAATCAGGTTCCCAGTTGGATGCTGTTTACACAGATTTTTCCAAGGCATTCGATTCGGTAAGTTGGTGGCGCTGATTAAGCCTCCCAAATTAGAGTCAAGAAAACACAGCCATCTCTTTAATCATAATTTTGATTAATAGGATTTTCCGTTTATGTGTTTTCTGAGACTTAATGATATGTAAAATACTCTTTACAAAATTAAATTAAATAAATAAATGAAAAAATATTTTACTTTCTCAATGTCATAATAACCCATCAAATGTTTATATGCAATTTTCATGTTCAAGGCTGATGAAATGATTCATAGTCTTACACATCCGCCATACTCCCCAGATTAAAAGTTATTCTCTATACGTAGAATGAGGATACCAGTCACGACGAAGATCAGTTTTTGAATTGTAGAGATGAAAACTTATAATTATTTTTCTAATTTGATAGTTGCACAAACTGATTTATCTGATATTAATGAAATTATTAACGTACAATATCTGTTTCTTCCTTTTATTTTTCGTTTTGTCGTCGATCTTCCGTGATCGCAATATATTTCTAAGTATCCCAATACGTACGATGGACCTGTCGAAAATATAACAATGGTAATGCGATAACACCTATTAAAATGACGTTCAAACTATTACTCACTTTGTTGATCAAAAATTTCCTTACATCACCGCGTATCTCTGAGAGTGAATGATATATTTTCTCATCAAAAAGAATATACAATATTCTAAACGCATTATTTTCAAAATTCTCCAATTCAGTTAGGCAAAATTACATTTTCCATCAAGCTTTTTTATATTCATAACGCTTCAGCAACCAGTAATACAATGCAGAGTAGAATTGGAAGAATCCTTAGTTTCGACCAAATTTATTTGGATCATTTATATCACTTAACTGTAAAACAAAAAGTTTATAAAGCTCTTTTTGCTATCCTCAGCGTTATACTTATTTTAATGTTTAAACAAGAGCTATGATTTTTTATATTCCTTGAAAAAATGCCTGACCCTCGTATCCAGTCACATAATGACACATGAGAGCACAAAATTTCATACACACACCTTCTGTGTAACAGAAATGGCGATTAGATGTTGAAGGTTGATTGTGTTGTGTTGTCAGATAATGAATAAAATTCGTCAAATGTCATATAGGTCATATCATAATAAATAGTTATGTTTGTCTACGTTCATGAACCGTCTGCTCGTTAAATTAAGATTTTATTATTGCGAATTACTCATTTTCAGCTCAAAAATTCCTATGGTATTAGAAGTCATGCATCCATTTAACATTTATATCTGGATAAAGATGTGGTGATAAGGTAGCAATGAAAACGGATTGTGCTATCAAAGATCATATACTCAGAGATATTTGTAAAAATGGACAGGAAATTACTCATTTGCTTGATAATGACTTGAGTGCTGACAATTGTATTCTACAATGTAGTACACATTCTGCAAGTGAATCTTATGAAAATCCACCAATGGGTCTTAAAAACCAATGTCATAAACTAGTTGTCTCAAATAACCTTATTTTAGAAGACTCAAGAAGCCAAAGCCTACCTGACTGTTTTCTAGATGAGAAAGATACGAAGAATGGGAATTTAGAAATAGTTGATAACTGTGATATAAAGGAAAAATTACTGTTCCAAGAAGCAAGCCCTCCCCTATCTCCATCCAGTGAATCATGGTTCAAAACATGGCCTGAAAGATGTGATAGAATAAAGAGCAATGAAACGAGTCCGTCTAACTCCCTCTCTAAATCAAAGAATACTCATACGTCTAAGGATAATAATTGTGATATAAATATTCCTATAAATGGACTCTCTCTAAATGAAGCATTGCAAAACATATCTCTAGCCTATAGTCCAGTTACTAAACAATTACATTTAGTAGAAACACCTCAAAATAACACAGTAGATGAAGTTGATCATGTTAGTACAAATCAAAATTTGTCCAACGACTTGCAATCTAGTGTGGATATTGGAACTTCGGAACAGAGAAAACTAGGACATAGACGAATTGAAGCTGGGTCTTTCTCAAGTACAGTTTCAAGTATTAGCGAATCGTCAACACTAGGAAGTTTATTGGATTCAGATGAAAGATCTTTGAGTAACTTTGAGGAATGTATAGAACGTCCATCAAAGAAAAAGAGTTTTACCAATTTCCTTAGCAGGTTAGTAGTGAGTGTTTCACGAAATGCTTCAATTTTGAATGGAAAAGCTGGAAAACATAGTTTCTATTCCATCAGTTCAGCATTCCTTATTACTTATTAGAAATGAAATGATTTTCGTTGCAGGAATGTTTTCACATGGAAACCAGCAGATGTACCCAGTTCTGTAGGAAATGTCTTAAAACTATTTGGAAAAAACACCCAGCTGCTGCCTTCTGTGTCTCCTCAGCATGTCGTAGCAAGTTCATCAGCTCTAATTCAACATCCAAGGTATGAGTTTTTCTAATATTTCTATAGGTTTGATTTTGTCATTCTTGATTTCATTTTAATCACCTTCAGGCCTTCCAATTTACCTGCGAAATCACTAGAAGAAGAAGAAAAACATAGGGAAGAATACAAGGCAATCTTAGCTGCCGCTAAAAAGAAGGAAGCTTTATATTCAGCCACTAGGGAAAAGTTGGAAAAGAAACAACTCAGACAAGAGGAACGCTTGACTAATGCTGCCAAACATTTCACTCAACTAGTTTTACCAAATTGGGAAACAATGTGAGTTTTGAAATATGCAGTATAAAAATCTAGTTATCAAGTTAGTTCATTTGTTTGATCTTCAAATGACAATCAATTGTCATTTGTTAAATGTCAAGGTTAGTGTTGTGGTTAGTTTTCATCATCATAGTACTATTGTAAATACTAAATTAACGCTTGCTTCATTCATTCAGGAAAATGAACAAAAAAACGAGGGAATTATGGTGGCAGGGTCTTCCATCGAATGTTAGAGGAAAAGTGTGGGCACTAGCTATAGGAAATGAATTGAATTTAACACAACAATTGTATGAAATATGTCTCGCTAGGGCACAGGCAAGGTTAAACAGTCCTGAACCAAAAACCTCAGAACTGGCAATCGATCAGGAGCAAAGTATGGATGTTATTCAACTCGACATTTCGAGGACCTTCCCCCACTTGGGAATTTTCCAAGAAGGTGGACCGTATTCGGAAGTTCTGCATTCTCTATTGGCCGCTTACGTATGCTACAGACCCGACGTGGGATATGTGCAAGGAATGTCGTATATTGCCGCCATCTTGATTCTGAACATGGAACAGTACAACGCGTTCATTTGTTTCGCCAATTTGCTCAATCAACCTCTACACTTGTCCGCATTTACTTTGAATCAAAATCAGATGCAAGCCTATTACGAGGCTTTCAACGAGCTTTTTAACTACAATTTGCCCAGATTGTTCTCGCATTTTCGAAATTCTGGACTTACTCCGGATCTGTATCTTCTGGATTGGATATATACGATTTTCGCGAAAGCAATGCCATTGGACGTCGCTTGTCGGATATGGGATGTATTTTTGAGAGATGGCTATGAGTTTATATTTAGAACGGCGTTGGGTAAGTGATATTGTTGAGACCATTTGTTATAGAAATATACTGTGCACAAAAAATTTGGGATATTAGCGAGAATTCTACTTGTATAGTAAGAATTATATCCATGGTTGAATATTATGTATATTTGGACTTTTAGGAGAAAATTGTTCATACTTCGAATACACATCATTCAACATATAAAAATTTTGAACTTAAGACATGATGCAAACTATTTTATCAAATTATCAATCATTAATATAATACTGCCACCATTATCACACGCTGCCTTACAAGATCACGGAATTAATCATGATTTGTATTTAAATCTCGTAGAACTGCCTTGGTTTTACTGAGACCAGCTCTTCCTGACCAGTCAGAGGCAAAGCACATTGCGGAGTAGGGATAGGTAGTTCCATTATTATGTGCACAAATTGTTAGGAATATTGTGGATTTAAAGGATTATGCAGTGATTTCAATATTTAATATCAAAAGGATTAACCAATTTCATAAAACAACAACAAGAACAGAGAATCTAATTTTGTAATACAACATAACTCGGTAGCCATTCAACATACAAGGCCACCTTTTTTTCAACGTGACGTATGACAAGTTCTATGGCGAACCACAGACAGAACATAATGCATAAAAGAGCATTCGATGATACATTAACACAAATTACATGGGAAAAGTGACATGCTGTTAGAGCGTTTTGACGCAGATTCGGAAGGTCGTGTGATTTTCAGCTTTGACGCTAGAAAGATGGGAATTTCTGAGCTTTTTAACGGCAGACGCTAGAAGAGAGAACTGACAATTTTTTATTTTCGGTGCTCAAGGGTTGCCAATAGAAAACTAAGGCAAGCAGTTTTCATCAATACGAAATGGCTATGTCACTATTTATAGTTCAGTTAAAGTGCGATTGCTTTCGATTCTCGAATAACATAGAGGTTTTAAAAAAAGAATTTCGCATTATATAACACTAAAAGATTCCAGAAATAATACCATATCAATGAAAAATGAATTTCGCATTTATCAGTTGTTATTTATCTAACCTAACCTAAAATAAGCTACAAATTACATGTTTTGACTCTGAAAACCCCTTCTCATGGGAGCGTCAAGATTTTATAGAAAAATAGGTTACATGACCATTTTGACGCTCAAAGCGAGCGTCAAAACGCTACAATGGGTCGTGATCAATATCTCAACATAAAATTTCTCTTTCACACTTTGTCCTTTTACCATTTATTCATTCGATATCCTATAACATCCCTATTTTTACTAATAAATACTAAATACACCAGACAGTTTCTTTCGCTTTGTTTAAGGAAATATTTTCATGACCCTGATTTTTTGTGCACAGGGTAGTAATACCACTTTTATTGGAGACAAACAGAATTGTCCATCGTGGGGCACTCTTAGTTGTACAATTGTAGTTCTGTTTTTGTTGGATATCTGTATCATTATCGTCACTTACAAATAAGATCTTAACTTGACATTGCATCAGAAGTTCATATCAAATTTTAGTTGAAAATAATTTTATTGATGTGAAAACATTGGAATAGTTTTTGGCGGGAAGGCAAGCAGGTAAATTTGATTGGTTGATTTTGATTCAAGAATCCCTTAACACAGTAATCTCAAAAATTGACTTTTTAATTCTGGTTTTATTCAAAGAAACTTGATGAACTACTGATGAATGATTAAATTTTTTACAGGTATTCTATACTTACACCAAGAAGCGCTACTGAAAATGGATTTTCTGGACGGCGCTCAATTTCTTACCCGGTTACCGGATAATATCTCCCCGGATCTTTTATTCAAAAGTATCCAGACTATTTCAACAAATATAGGGAAACAAACTTTTAGTCAAATAGTTAATAGATATAGTTCAATCAACGAACATCAAAGTTTAAGTTAGTAGTGTATGATAATCTCAAATCGTTACTATACCTTATAACAAAGACTATTTTAATTTCCGCCTTATTTTGATTGAATTGATCAACGATAATCTTTTATATTGCTTAAAATCTCATAAAAACAACGGTAAAGTTTCTAATATAGATTTGAAAAGGAGTTTACATTAAATTTCATTTTCATACTTTTCGAAATTTTAAGGATCTGTAAAATGTGTTACTTTGATGTTTCAAACATATTTGAGTTTTTAACAATGATGGAAATGTTCTTCTGATATCTCAAGCAGTAACCAATTCGGATATATATCTTAAATTGTTGAATATTCAACAATACTTAAATTTATCATCTTTAAAAGAGTCAAAATTCATCAAAATTGATTCGAAGGGCGCTGGGGAAGAATGACCTAAGTTTTATCAGATGGAATTTGAGGAAAATCAAATTCAAAGTCACCCAACTGAAAACAATACTTCACTCATGAAAAAAATATGCAAATATCAGCATTTGATCAGAAATATGTTTATTAAAACTATCACCATATACATTTCAAAAGATTCTCACAAATATACGCACTGATGTCACTTTTTCCCCGCATTAGGCGTCAATCGATGGATCATCAACGTATTCGTCCTCACTTTCTTCTGGTTGGTTGATGTAGGTCCAATTTCTGTAGAAGTCCTTAGCTTCTGATCTTACAAGGAATGATGTAAACGCTTGTAAGTCCTCGCACTTTGCCTTCTTAATAGGTATCAGGGTATAATTTGGTTGAAATCACCGCGCTGTTTCTCTTTCTTGATGTAGCTTAGAATATGGATTGCGTATTCGATAAAACATGGATGTTGAAGCTAATAAAATTCAGTTGACGTTTATCGTATACGTCGTTTGTTATTTTAGGTGTTCGTAGGTTTTTTGGTAGTTCATTGCCATCGCTTCCATCGCTCTGGATTTCATATTGCGTTTGCCATAGAATCTCTCCAGCTGATAGAAGCACTCACTTCTCATCAGATGAAGTTCTTTTCTGGTAGCTCTGTCTCTGCCTTCTCTCTGACGGGATTATCCGGATTTGATTTCGATTTCTCAGTTAGAGAGAAAATGTCAGCCTCCAAACTATCGGAGGTGCTGCATGTATCCTTGCGCGGATAACAAAATGAAATGTTGAAATTATTTTCAAATATGCAATGGAACGATTCATACTGCATTTTATGATCAGGGTTCCACCCAATATACATTCTGTGTAGCTTAGATATATTTAGTGTACAAGGTAAATATACCTTCCTCGAATCCTTCAATGAATAATGTGATTTACGGCCCTTCAGGCTTTTGATAAAGTCAATCGCCTTTCCCTCAGTTTATGTAGACGTACTTCATGTTTTCCACGTTTTTCGGTTGGCAATATTCCATCACGAACGAGGGAATCTCTCACATACCTGACTCGACGATCCGTAATTTATTCTTTATTTTCCATTAGATCTTCTTAAGATATAGGACACGTCAGACTCTTGAAAACACTAGTAACTCAAACTAAGGAAAATATAAAACAAATAACAACCACAGAAATGAAATATATCATAAAAATACATGAAATGCAATAAATGAGAAATGAGACAAATACACCTAAAATCACAAAAATTAAATATATTATAAAAGTACAATAAAATGCAAGATACACTGAACAGCACAAACTAAAGCTCATCCTGTAAGTATTCCAGGTATGAGTAGTAACACCTCTCAATCAATAGCTGCTTAATCTGCCTCCTGAAGTCCCTCGAACTTCCAGTTTTATAGTGGTCCGGGAGCTTATTATATGTTCTTATAGCTAAGTAATGGGGACTTTTTTCGTACAATGATAATCGATGTCTCGGGACCTCAAGAAGCAGAGCATTCCTCGTATTATAGTTGTGGTAGTCACCTACACCAGCAAACAAGGAAGGATTCGACCTAGCAAACAAGAGCAGCTCGAAAATGAACTGGGACGGTAGAGTGATTATATTTAAGTTTTTGAAATGCGGTTTACAGCTCACCATCGGTCCAACTCCAACCATAAATCGAACTGCCCTCTTCTGCAAACGAAAACCCCATCCAGGTCGCTGGATGAACCCCAGGCAACGATGCCATAGGAAGCAAGGGAATGAAAACAAGAAAAATAATAGGTGCGCAGAATGGACGAGCTGACACTGCTCCTCAACATCCTCAATGAAAAACAAACAGGAGTCAGTCTTCTACACAAGGCGTCAACATGCGATCCCCACCTAAACCACTCTCCACCAACAATCCCAGAAACCTAGCGGTGCTCACTTCAATAAGGGAGGATTGTAAGGACCTGACCAACACACTATACTCCTTCTGACGATTGGATATATTCATCCGAAGGAATACAGACTTCGCACTGTTGACCACCAAATCATGAGCCGCAAAATAATCTTCCACCCTGGAAACGCAGGAAGTTGCTTTCTCTGATAATGCTGCCACATTCAACGCATGAACCAGCAGAGAAGTGTCATCTGCATACAGCACCAGGTCGCCAAATCTGAGACTATTCACGTAAATGATGAACAACAGAGGCCCAAGGACAGACCCTGTGGAACACCCCGAGTGCAAGAAACCGGTTGAGATCTAACACCATCCACTTCAACGAATTGTGTCCTCAAGTTGAGATAACTGCTAAACCAGCTCAAAGCAACCCCTCTCACTCCTCCATCAAACAGTATATCGAGGAGAATATTATGGTTCACTAGATCGAAGGCTTTACATAAGTCAAGAAATACAGCCACGCACACACCTCCCCCGTCGAGCTTTTCATATAAAGCATCCAGAAAAGCAATAATAGCGGAAGAAGTAGATCGACCCCTTCTGAAACCGAACTGCGCAGGGTTAAACAGATTAAATTCCTCGTAAAATCGTATTACCTTCATTGCAACCACCTTTTCTAATATCTTCGAAAAGACACTCAATAGGATATAGGTCTATAGTTTTCAACCAAAAGATCGGATCCTTCTTTTGAAAACAGGAACGACCTTAGCAATCTTCAGTGATTCCGGAAAGACACCTCCCTCAAAGAAACATTCACAATATATGTCACCATTCACAAACAAGCTGATATACCTCTTCACAAAATTTATATTGAATCCGTCTGGACCAGCAGATGATGAGGAACTCATACCTCCAACAATGTCGATGATATCAGCTTCAGTAATAGGAGTGAAAAAGATAGAAGAAGAGCATTTTATATTATTTATTTCTGGTTTGATCCCACCATTCTTTTTGTGACCAGTAGTTCACTAACTGTACTAAAAATTTGCTGAAGTGATCACTGAGAGCCACAGGATCAGTCGACTCAACGTCATCAATACTCAAAGAAACTGCCTTCTTCTCCTCCTGGAACCCTTTATAATACTCCAGGCCATCTTAGACGGATTTTCAGAATTCCTCATCAGAGAATCATTGTACATTCTCTTTGCAGCATCAACCACCTTCGGTAAACTTATTATATGGAATACCACATACTACAATATTTGTATGAGTATTCGTTTTCAGAATGTCGCAAAATGATCTTATTCTAGGAAAGTCACCCATTTCAAAGTCATTACTACCCGCAATTAAAATTACACTATCATTAATTGTTAAGTTTTTAGTTATTTCCGTAAAATTCTCTGTGACACCGGCAAAATGTGCACCAGCTTTAATGAAAGAACAATTAACAGTATTTACCGAGGGAAGCATCCGTTTCAATTTGTAAGCATGTTGATCCCCCAGAAGAAGAACATGTTTCCTGTGCGATGTCCGCGGCAAGTTCGCAGAATCAAGACACCCCGGAGAGAAGTCGTCGCAATCGGCTCCACCACTCCGCTCATGAACACCATCAGTTGAAGCGATACTCGGGTAGATCCCACTGCTTGTATTAACACGAATATCTGAGATTATGTTTATTTTATGGGGTAAACTTCTACTCTTATCAGAGTGCTTTCTGAACTTTTCCTCAACTGGGTCCTTGCCACTTGACCTCAAAACTTGAGGACACTTTTGCCCTGCCTCAGTTTCGCCAATTGTTGTCCTTGCAGGAAGTCCAGAACTATTTTCTGTTCTCGAAACTGCAATCCTCTTATAAACACTCTTCAATTCACAAGTTATCCTCCGATTATCGTCATCCAAGCCCCTCACATCAGCCATAAGATTCACGTTAACAGCCTTTACGTGCTCCAATTCATTAATCAAACTTTTCTCCACAATCATTCTCTTCAAGAGATCTTCTCTCATTTTGCATTCTCCTTTTTATTACTGAAACCATGTCCAATGCCTGTATAACCTCCACATCTTCAGTTTGTACTACTACATCAACAAGTTCTGGAACAGCCTGCACCGATACTTGAATGATTTATGGGTTCTATGTTTAAGCAGGACACATTTGAGTGTTTTCAATTCCTCCCTACATTCATTCAGTTCATCCTTATGTCCCTTAATAAGATTTTGTTCAGTGCTCAGCATATCCAGTCGTTGACTCTGCAATTTTTGAATAGTCTGTCTGTAACTATCAACTTCATTATTGAATCTTTTTTCCATCTCGAGACAATCATTTTCGAGGTCACAGAACTGCTTCTGCTGTAGAGCAATATGCCGTTCTTGATCTAACATTCGTACCTCAAGGTCATTAATTGTTTTAAGAAGTTTGTTCTTTTCATCCTCATGTTCTTGTTCTCTAGTTGTGATATCTTGAGCACAACCATCAGAGCATATTATTCTATGACCGTCTATTGTAATGAGACCCTTAACTCTCTCCTGACAAGACTTGTGGAAAAGATGGAAACACTTAACACAAAAATAGTTATTAGTCAGTTTAGACTTATTGCAACACTGAAATTGTGACTGCATTTTCGAATAAGACACCAGGTAATGCAAACCTGCGAAAAGCACATAAAAACTGCAAAGGATGACTATCCACGACACCCTTCCATTGGAACCTTAAGTTCAAATGATAATTTAAAACAAATAATAAGTAAGCTCGTAAGTTAGTTAGTAGTCCGATAAAACTGCCCATACACTGACGACGCCACTGAGTCAATTTAGTCTCGGCATTCCCGGCATATTTTATTTATTATTATCACTCACCATATGTTCAGAGCAGATTATCATAACACTTTTTATTTCTTGAGCAAATTATTAAATTTCAAGTTTATTGTTGGAATTTGTATGGATAATTCACTTTAAATTTCAAAGAAGAAAAAATTCAAACTGACAAAATGCCGCTAACTATTATGAATCCCCTGATGTAACTCTCACAAAAAAGCGCACTATATTTCTGCGCAAAAACTCAACAATTTTAGGAGCATGCAGACCGCGATGATGTTTATTTAATTCGCTGAATTGAAATGTGTATTTCGTGTAAGGATATGAAAACCTTCATACAAACTGTTACATCGTGGATTTTTTTCATTCTCACTAATCCTACCTCGATAGCTGAATGAAGCTGTATTAATTCGTGCCTCATCCTCATTCTTTCGTGGACGTCGACGCATGACTAGGAGAATAGTAATAAGACCAGCGAGGTAAGCATTTTGAGCATTGGCGTCCCCCAAATCGTTAAATTCACGTATTATTCTTCGGCGTTCTGGCTCACAAATCGAAGTGAAACAGTGAAATTGTTCACACTGGTAGTCAGGCCCAAGTTCGTGGGTGGTAGCTCGCAAGGTATTCATTACATCTCTAACCCTACCTGTTTTTTTCATTCCTCTGCTGGACCGTCCTATTTCTTCTTCACTGGACACAAAAAAGTCACTGTCCATTGCTCAGTCATACATGTTCGAAAAACAGTTAAGATTTCATAGAAAGTGGTACAATACGACTTATGAACTAGAACAAAACACAAGAACGTGGATGAGAAGACGTTGGGTGGTGAAATCGCCTATTACTATAGTTTACACAAACGAGAGTGGTAAAAAAGGACTGAAACCGTTCTTTCTATGGCGCGCTCGGACTCACGTCGTTTTTTTTCTAGCAGGACGGATGTTCTTACGCTTATTTCTATGAACTCGTCACTCTTGCCATTTTTCGATTCAGTCCTATTATAGTACTTCCACAATACTACTAGATGGCGCCTCAAGCTCGTTTTGTTGAAGAAGTGGACTGAAGTCGTTTTTCCCTAGTGCCCTTCATGCGTTAAATGAGTATAGAAAATCATTCGGATTTTTCTCAAAAAATTATTTAATTTTGCGCTGTTGACGATAATATAACAAAAATGTATTCGATACAAATTAAAACTGTGGACTTATTTCAAGCTGTTATGTTTAAATAAATGCTATATTGTTATACAGAGGATGATGTCAATATTTAATGAAATTTAAGTATTTATTGGTTCAAGAATTATTTGATTTTTTCCTCAATATTTCGTATTTTATTTTAAAATCGCTTATAATTTTCATATCAAAAACAATATAACAACAAAAACGTTCTCAAATTTTGTAATGATATATTCTCTTTTATTTTCTCTGAATAACAGTGGTGATGCTCAAGATCATAATTATTTTCTCTTATATTTTAGATGATTCTATCAGTTTTTCACAATTTTGAGCATTGATAACATATATATGTGATTGAATAAAGATGAAAATGCAAATATATTCAAAAACTTGGACTGAATATAGTGTATAATAAGGCACAAATGTAATTTTTCTCTTATTATCAGATCTGTTCTGGTATAATTTTCACGCATGTATTTTTTATATGTTGAAAATTACATTTTATGTATTTGTTTTCCATTTTTACTATGAAAATGATTTCAATTTTATCTTCATATCATTTCCTAATGTAGTATCTATAACTCAAAGCTCTCTTCAATTGAATGATTTATTTTTTATATGTTGTGTTTTTACTTTGTCGGAGAAGATTATACTTTTGTTGATTATTTAAAATATTTTTGTGATAATCTCTTCTTATCTTATACTCTACGAAAAATTCTCTGTATGCTATATCTACTGTTCTGAATGTAAATTGAATAAATACTTTAATATTAGACTTAGATTTCAGAAAATACTTTAAGATATCTACAACAAAATTGTGTCAAAGTTTAATTAAGAATTGAATCTTGAGCAATTAATCGAGAAACCATATTCAACAACATCGATTTATGAAGGATTTATATTCCTATTGGTCCATGAATTTACTTCAGAATAGATATTACAAAATATATTTGATGTTTATATAAATTAATTAATAAAATAAATCCTGATATAACTGTTGCTGAAGTGTCCTTACATATTTATAAATTAATTGAAACTTGAATTTCAGAATTTTTAAATATACATTTATGTTGACGAATATAAGAATAGATATATGTTTTATAAACATTGTTTTATTAAGTACGAATGATTTGTTTTAGTATTCATCAAATATTCTCTTTAATATATTGATTAGACATGCTGCAGTGTAGATGGCGAAAAAATTCAAGACATGATACAGGTAATTCTGAATATCTTCATTTGAAGCTCAAATGTTAATATTTCACAAATTTCCCTATAATGGCTTTTTGGTAGTATTAAATTTCTGAAACACTTCAAAACTTGTTTCCTCTAGTAAAGAACACAACCTGAAGTACAGGCCGTCAAACATATCTGAAGTTTCCCCTTCCCTTGGACCTTCTAATAGGTGGCGCAGGTGGTTCAGAATAATTTTGAATACTCCTCTTTCAAGGCTCTCAAGTCTGACATGCTTTGGAGGTTTTTAGGAAGTGCATTGAATATTTCCATTGCACTGTAATGGCAATTCTTCTCAAAGAGGTGGAGTGGATAGGATATGTGAGAGGGAAAACCCGCCTTGTATGGTTGTAATTTTTGCATTCTTCAAAATAATGAGGATGCTGGAATATGAATTGCCAAATTTTGTAGATGTACATACCATAAAAGATAAGCAACCCCAATCTTTTAAACACACCACGACATGACTCCCTATAACCTGAGTTCAGTAACACTCTCAAAGCAGCCTTTTGGACAGAAATATAGATACAGAGAAGGAAGAACCCCCCAATATAATTAAACCATAAGAAAACATCAACTGAAAATTAGAAAAGTATATGATCGTAAGAACCTCCAATGAAACCTGAGTTTCATACTCTAAGTGAAAACAGAACAGCATTTAACCTTTTGACAAGATTTTGAATATGAATTTCCAAGCTCAAGTAAAAATCTACTTGGATGCCAAGGAAACTTACAATGTCACTAATTTTCAAATTTACATCATCATCCTTGAATCCTGATGGAGGCACAAAGCATGATCTACTATGAGAAAAAACTATGCATTCAGTTTTGTTCTTGTTAATGATAAGATGATTTTCAGTACACCAATCGTGAAATGTATTGAGAGCTAGCACTGAGTATTCATAAAGACCAAAAACACTGGGAGCAGAAAACATGTAGTTTACATCGTCAGCATATATAACAGGCTGAACTCTGTCATTATGTGGCTTAGAAAAGGAATCTGGAACATCATTAATATATATAACAAAAAGGAGAGGACCTAATATGCTTCCTTGAGGTTCCCCAAGAGTTACTAGCACTTCAGAAGAACAACTGGAGCCATCTTGTGTCTACAAGACTTTCTGCCGTCTATTTTTTAGCTAACTCTCAACCAACCTCAGCTAATTGTCCCGAATGCCATTCAGTTCTAGCTTTCTTAGAAGAAGCCCGTGGTTGACACAGTCAAAGGCCTTCGAAAGGTCTGATAAGAGAGCAGTAGGCAATTCATCCCGTTCAAGTGCGATAATGATGTTGTGGACAAATTCGAAGACAGCTGTATCTGTCCTTTTGTTCTTAGTGAAACTGTGTTGATGTTTGGATATCACCTTAAACTTTTCGAAAAAATTAATCAGGCGTAGTGCCATGAAAAATAAAATTATAACTAATTGAAAATGTAGTGTACCTTCAAGCCTGTCGGCCATTTTGAATTGTACCGAAAATGAAATTTGATGACAATTCTTGTATTCCATCATCCTTTGGCATTCCAAAGGATCTAAAATAATAATAATTGTGGAAGTTATAGGTTATGAAAGCAATTCGTGTTTTCGTGGGTCACCCTATATATCTATTATTTGTTCGTATTTGGTCATACTTTCAATATTCGAGACAATTTTTCCTACGTTTGTGAGACTGTAGAAATAAACACTATTCAAAAAGTATATTATTTTCTATTTACTTAGAGGTGTTTTTAACAGAAAAAAACTAATAATTCAATAAAACTTCGATTACCTGAATCAGTTGAAAATCTTATTTACATAAAAGTTTACAGAGGAGATATGCTAAACACTGTAATATGAAAATGAAATCAATTATTTCTTCAATGATAACAAAACTGAAAATTCAATTGTATGACAGTCGAAGGTTGAGTTTCCCATTTTATCTAGGCACAGAAATTGAGAATTTTATCCATGATACATCGTGACATGTGCGGCATCAAATAAACCGTTTTTATATTTAAAGTCTCATATTTTCTGGTAAAAACTTGTTGAAGTGTAAAACACACAATAATTTCAAAGCAAGTAAGGAGATTAATAAGACCAATCCAGAGATTGTCCATTTATCTAAGAAATTCTTTTCTGCAATGTCAACACCAGAAACCTCTCCTTTCTTTAGAGGTTTAACGAGACCAGCAGTTCTCAAACTTGTTGGAACTGCTTTCATTGAAAACTTACTACACTCTACAATTTCCACTGTCACTAATTTTCCCATATATTCATCTTTCATTGGAATCAACACTTGTTCGTAAAACTTATTATGACCTACAAAATATTTCTTATCATGCGATATTTCAGTGACTAAGATTTCCTGTATTTCCCCACATTTATGGGTGTAGGGTTCATAGCTGTTGAAAAGATTTGTTAGTCTTTTTGTGCGTTCTTTCACTTCTTGCGTTGGCACTCGTTGCATTAAGGCTGCTGGGGTTCCTGGTCGTGGGAAAAATTGGTTTATGAATAAACTGGGGAATTTATACTTTTCACATAAACTTAAGGTTTCTTCGAAATTCTGCTCTGTTTCTGTTGGAAATCCGCATATTATGTCTGTTGCTATCGTCATACCAGGAACTCTAAAAATGAAGAAAAAATTATTTTAAAAATTCACAGTTGGTAATCCTGCTGTTTACGCTGACCATTTTCGCGCATCCATCAATGAGTCGACGCGAAATGTTTCCCGAACGATTTAAATTTCAGCCAGTGTTGCCAGATCCTTTTTCCAGGTAAATTTTTTCAGCTTTCAGTGATTATTGAGTTATTCAATTTCTCGGTTATTATTGAAGTTACGTAAGAAGTATTTTCACATTGTTCAGCCACTTTTTTGAATAGATTGCAGTGGATGAGCCGATTTTTTTATTTGGCTTGACATACACATAAAGGTGTAATTTCAATTTGTCATTGAATTTCTAGTATCGGGCTTGGTTTCGAAAGATTTTCAGTTGATATTTAACCTCTAGCTGCGATAGGCATCTTCCGAGCCGACGCAGAGAATTTTATTGAGCATTCTACTACGCTTTTCATTTCAATACTGACAGAGGTGTTAATGCTAATTTTTTACCCCATTTTGTAATGGAAAAAAGAGTTTCCGAAGAATTTAAAACCTCCTCCTCCTCCTTTTTGTTTGTTTGTTCTATGTTCTACAGTTTAGACTGGTGTCCGAACTACTCACCTAAACCGTGCAATGATAACTGCCACCTCTCAGGATTACAAGCTATCTGGCCTTTCGGAGTTTATGGACTCAACCTATTGGTTATGTATCCAGACTCTCTAATGTAATTTTCATATATATACGTGGGAGTCACTACCTCCACTGACTTACCCACGGAGGGAGATCTCCTCTTTTTTTGAATTTTTGTTGAAGTCGGTTAAAAAGGAGAAATAGCTTTCAGAACCATAGACCATTGAATCATGTAATAGCAATGAGCAAAATAATTCAATAAAAGCTTTAATTTCTATTGGATTGTGGAAAACAACTCAGTGCATGCTATCTCGAAAATTGTATTATAACGAGCGTTATCCATTGAAGAACTCTCGAAGTTCTATGGTTCGTAAGTCAACATTTAATTTTGCGGGAGGTTAGAGGAAATGCGAACAATATTTTTTTTTCATGAAAAATATGTGATGAGAATAATATGATTATGTAAGATATTTCTTAAATGAGTGTGTTCTCATAAAAGAAAAAATGCAAATCTATTTCGTTATTTGTCAAACTAAGAGGCAAAATGAATTTCGGCAATTTATAAAAAAGTCTAAATGATGTGAAAAGATTTATGACGTAAATTTCATAACTGAGATATCGAATCTGGGTAAAATTATGAAGTTATCAAAATTCGTGAATAACTCGAAAACAATATCAGAAATATTAGATCTATGACTACTACTGAATTAATATAACTGAGATGTTGTTATTGGCACTTTTCGAATGAATGAAAAGAATATTTTCCCAATTTATTACCCTGTAGTATCAGCTAAACAGTATAGGTCCTAGCTTACAGAAAAACTGTGAAGCGATTTATATTCTGAACTCAGATTGTCAGAAAATTTATACCAAACAAGGGGAAACATTTTCCCCCAATTTCATCCAGCATGTTGAACTTATTGAATTACTGAAATGAGAGGTCAGATTCGAATATCATAAATATTTTCAAAACTCTTTAGATTACTATACTGCACTACCCTGTTTGAAAGAAGTCCATATATGTATCTGTTTAGATAATCAAGCGCCGGTTCCTGAGCCCACTTCCAAAAAAATACAAGTCACACGTGTACCTTCCGCTCTCGAGAAGTTTCGTATCTGATTAGGAGTATTTTGCTATCGGTTTCACGTCAACAGTATATCTTATCCTTCGTTATTTCATTTTCAACGATAGGTAATCAAATCTCAGAAGTGAAATGAATTGTGGCAACACTGGCTACAATTCGAATACTTTCGGGAAATATCTGTTCGACTCGGTACTAGATGCGCGAAAGCGGTAAGCGTAAACAGCAAGATTACCTCACAGCTGTTATATAACAGAAACGAAATCTAATTCTACTAACATACTAGAATTTCTTAGGTAATAGTTTGATACAGTGTCGATAGTCAAAATTCCCTGATAAAGTGTTTACTTACTAATTTTGAGTCCCAGAATCCAAATCTGAAAACATTTTTCCCCGCTCGGCTATCGTTTAGGAAAAAACAAAAACCAGAATTTCCTTGAGAGTCCTCTTGTCTATATCATTCAAACTCTATAATTTCTTCATTAAAATGCCTTGCTACTGTTACAATGAATAAAATATACACACATGTACCATTAATGAATAATTCTAAGCTCAAATATACATTAATTTTTTATTAAAATGCTTTTCAATTCGAATGTTTATTTTCTAAACAGTTAACCCGCCATGTTTACTGTCACGATATGATTGCCCCTGAATTCTCAATATCAGGCAACAATTTCACATATTTTTAGTCGAAGACCTACGTGACATGAACCCGTCAATAGTGACGTACTCGCCATCTCCTTTCAAAATAGAGAGGGATATTCAAATGGAAATCACTTCAAACCAAACCGAAACACAAACCTTATTTAAATCTATAATTTTGAATTGAATAGGTAAGGTTAGGTTTTAGGTAAAATTAGGTTAGTTAGGTTAGGTTTGGAAATATTCCCATTTAAACTTCGCTCTGTGTTATGAACGAGAGACATAGATTCTATCTCTTTCTTGGATCGTTTCGAGCCGTATGTCGTATCATATATAACATGAAATCATTGTAAATATGGCGGGTTAACTGTATAGAAAATAAACATTAATGTATATTTGAGCTTAAGATTACTGATTAATGGTACATGTGTGTATATTTTATGCATTGTAATGAAGAAATTATAGAGTTTGAATCAACAAGACAAGAGGACTTTCAAAAAAATTTTGGTTTTTGTTTTTTCCTAAATGATAGCCGAGCGGGGCAAAATGACTTCAGATTTGGATTCTGGGACCCAAAATCAGTAAGTAAACACTTCATCAGTGAATTTTGACTGTCGAGACTGTATCAAACTATTACCACTTCTTATCCCAACTAATGCATTGTACCTGAAATTCAACAGTAATAGAGATAAATGAAACCTAGCTACATAATTCAAGGATCGAGGCTGAATATAATGCGATCTAGGATACAGTAGTAGAAGAGCGCTTTTTAATATTCTATGGAAAATTGTTTATGTTCGATGGTCAATTTTTTATTCTATGGTCCTCATATTCAAATTAATAGTTTTTTGGCTGCATAGCCAATAGGGTGAGGCCATAGCCCTTCTGAGAAGGGATGATAGAAGAAGAAGATTAATAGTTTTTGACAGTGATTTCAACAATTTTAGCCACTTACTTTTCCCTAAGAAAATTCACTACATGTTCAAAATCTTCCCTGCAGTATTCTCTTTTCATATCGGCTAGCACTTGATCACTACCTGATTGTACTGGTACATGAAGAAATGCGTACACTCTAGGATGGGACATGATTTTGGCAATCTCATTCAAATGTTCCAGAATATATGGGGATTTGTCATACCAAGTCTTAACCTGCAACCTTCAGGAATAACTTCAACTAGCTTCCATAGAAGTTCAGGCAAAGATGTGCCAATGTCTCTACCATAGGTTCCTGATAAAGAAATTATGTATTTTGAAAATTTTTTGAGCTACTTTAAATATATTTGTTTCAAGAATTCAAGTGATTCTAATGAGGTTCAAAAATTGACTTGAAGTATAATATACCTCACCAGTATCTTCAGAAGTGAGCCAGATCTCGACAACTCCTTCTTCGAACGCTTGTTTTGCTCTTGCAACGATTTCTTCTGGTGGATAACTACCCAAATCACCCCTAGCATGTTTTGTTTTACAGTAGGTACACTGGTTGAGACATCCAGTGTTTATCGCAATGATTTCAATTAAAGGATTACGTCTAACTTTTGGTAAAAGTAAAGAAGCACCGCCCATCTTCTTACCAGATTGTTTTTTAGTACCCAGCATGACAACCTAAAATTATAATAAAAATTTTCCAGTCATAATATTTCTGATGAACTCACAGTATTGCCCTTTAGTGTTTCTTCTACAACTTCAACCACTCTATCAATTTGTTGTACACCAATTATACTGAGACCTTGAACGAAGGATGCCTTAGGGGCTCCCTGAGGCACACAGCCTGCCACTACTAAATGTTTTCCCATTTTCTTTGCTGTATTGATCTCATTTCTATGAAATTACAGTATTTTGGTGTTACATTTTTACAAAAATGAAAATTACCTGAAATGATCTTCAGCTGGACTTTTAACAGTGCAACTATTAAGCAACCACAGATCAGCTGCAGTTTTGTCTTCTGTTATTCGATAACCATAAGCAGCAAGCTGCCCTGCCATATATTCTGAGTCTGAACTATTATGAGCACATCCCCAAGTTTTCAAATAAATATTTTGAGTTCCTGGAATATTATCACCAATAGCTGGTTCAATTACAGCATCTTCCTACAAAATAATTTTAGAAATCATAAATAGTCGATGTTATGAAAACACTTACTATCTTTTTTTCTTTCTCAACTTTAGGTTTTTTATTTCTACTTCTCAATTTTGGTACAACGCTTAGTGTCGATACTAAGTCTTCGATATCATCAATAATTTCACTACATGGTGGGCTCACAGGATCAGCCATTCTGTTACCAAATTCCAATACAATATTGTGAATTTCAAATTTTAATATCTCTCGGTTAATCAGAATAATACCATATATGATATATTAATTCAGTGTGAAACTATTTTATTACACCGTTTTGAATTTTAGGTTATACATGAAATTTGTAGGTTATAATAAAGACAATCTGACAGGTTCGAAAATATGACGACGAGCTCCGAGCAGACTAGACTATGAATAGGTTAACTTAGTTGTTATACAAGGAACAGATATAGTTTTTCTAGATATCATAATATATTGTTAATGAATATTAAAGAAGAGAAAGTTAACCAGTGTAAAAATAGATAAATATGTTCAAATCATCTATATTCTACTGTACGCGTGATATATTTTAAGAACGCAGCCCCTCAATGAAACTGATGTTTTTCTGTGATGTAGACATGGACATATATATGGTCTATGGATGTAGATCACCGAGCAGGTTAATGAATTCTTAGCAAAGAACACAATAATAATAATTACAGATAACAACTAAATACAGATTCTCGTATTATGTATTGCATACCTACTGAATTGAGTATGATACCATTATTTGCACTAGTCAACTGTGAAAACTGCAGTAAATATCATGTACGTTCAATTACATGAATATATAATAAAGAAATTTTCAAGGCAAGTATATTATTTTCATTATTCTTTCATAACAATATTTTGAATTATAATGACGGTCGATTATAGACAAAGGGTACTCGATAACGCTTCTCAAGTATTGGTAATAAATCAAAATTTGATGAAATTACTTGAAAATAATAATTTTCGTCAAGATATTTCATTTTCGATAATTAATAATTCTTGAAAGTGAAAAATGTTGAATAGTTAATATAAATGTACGTGGTGGTGCGTTTTGAAATTTCAGCTAAATTTACAGGATTTGAGAACTTCAAACTTTTTCTTTGAAGTTTTTGAAATCTAATTTCATTATAACCGACATACAAATGAAATATATTGGTGAAAGATCCCCACATTAATAATTTTCTATATAAAAATAAATGTTCATAGTTTATATAAATATAGTCCGACAAGTTTTTTTATCACTCGCGATAAAATTATTCTATGCCACAAAAAGCGTCCTTTCATTTTTACTTGACCGGGTTCTTGAAAAAGAGATGGACTTCAGTCCAATTTTAATCCTGTTGAACTTGTTCAAACTTCTAAAAATATACCTGAGTACCTTGAAATTGTGAATCCAATGCATACAATCTAAATGACAGGTCTCACCTAGTGATCTGGAATGAGTTCGATATCGAATTTTAATTCCTTTCAAATGTCAATTTTTTTCGATTTTGGCATGTTCGAAAAATGAATATTAATGAACGAGAATAACGAAATTGGAATATTTTAGCATAGTTTTAGGTTAATATTCATTTTGTTTAGCGTCTATTGAGTTGAAAATTTATTGGGTAGTAATGAAATTTTTCAAAATCTTCAACGTCTGAATGTCGTAAATATATATATATCTAGACAACTAATTCTAAGTCCCCATTTGGTTGCGGACATTTTAAGGTCGTGTAATGTGAGCAGGCTTTTGACATTCTTCAGGATGAAACAAAGGAAGCTTCTTGTCTTTGTATCGTGCATTTTTGCCATAGACGAATGTTTTACAGGTCAGTTACTTATTCGAACTAAGGCTACCAAAGGACATCCAGTTTAATGTCTCCTTTTGAAGTTACATACGAGACAAGAAGGCAGTTACCCAATATCCAAGGGGAAAGGGTACCAGATCCCACTTTGCTGCAATGAAGTATGTCCGTGGCATACTTGATTGTCATGGCAACAGCATAGAAACAGAAACAAGTGCACCATTAGTTGAAGATGCGGCTAGTAGATTTTTGATTATGATAGACGAGATTGACTAGAAAATTCGTGAAAAACTGAAAATGGGAATATAGTACGAACTGAAGATGATAACTTACTAGTCAAGATCAGAAAATGTTTCATTATTTCCTTGTTCTATACGTTGTAGACCTAGACCAGATTCCATGAGTTCTTGGCCAAGCGAGATTCTAGCCCCAGCTGGATCTTTTTCAGCAGTCAGCTTCATGGGTTGAATTATATTTCTCATGCTAGGTGTTTCCTGATTTGAAGGCTGGCACCTTCAATACCTCATGTTCCCTAAATAACCATCCCTTAATCTTCTATACAAGATATGTCTGAAAACAACGATATTGTGAGCTTCGTGAAGACGATTTATCATTATTAATGGAGCTGCAGTCGCAGTAGTCGTATATCGATCCATACGAAAATGAGTTGTCATCCCGAATGCCTTTTCGTACATTTGCATTCTCATTATAACGATTACAGAGTTGTTGAATAAAGCTCTGAGTGGTTGCCATTACGTTTGCGGCATTAACTTGAACTTTTCATGGCATGTTTGAATTAGCACCAATCACTGTGGCCACACGATATTCAATCAAGAAATTAAGAAATAAAGTAACTCGTATGACTAGATATCTCTACGTGTACCGAAGTGTTGGAAGGTAGGAGGTTGGAGCATAGAAATGCGGCTCTCATAGTCTGCTCTGAATCTGCTGAAGAGAATTTCAGTTCTGTATATTACAGAATTGGATAAACAGAAGTTTAGTACAGGAGATTAAAGGTCAGTCTGTGGACCGCAAGTAGACTGCAGCTGTAGCCTTCATGGAAATTGAGGGTGCATTTAATGCGGACCCCTCGAGTTCATAATGCGGGGCTGCGAGAGCCCAAGGAGTACCTAATATTATTCTGCAATGGATTAGTAGCATGCTGAATGCCAGAGTGATCAGCAACAGCACTTTCTTGAAAAAGGAAGTTATCAGTTTTGTGGCTGGTAGGGGCTGCCCTCAGGGAGGATATTCATCCCCTCTGTTGTGGTCCCTGCTGGTTGATCACCTAATCTAACCTTCTGGCAATAATTGGCTCACTGAATGTTTATGTACAAGCGTACGCTGATGATACAGTCATTCTGGATATCGGAGATGACAACAATGTCTACGTCAGACTTCAGGAGGCTATGTCAGCTATTCAAGGGTGGTGTGAGGGTGAGAAAGTCAGCATAAACCCCACAAAACCTTTATTGTACTATTTTCCAGGAAAATGAGGATATTTGTTCCTCCCCCGATCCTGGGTGGAGTGTTTTATGCCAGTTGTGGAGGAAGCAAAATATCTGGGAGTTACATTGGATAGTAAGCTCACGTGGAATTCGCACTTGGAAAACACAATACACAGGGCTAGACATTCCTTATGTGCATGTGGGATTAACAGATAGGTCAATAAATATCATCACTGAAGGGATTGGCATCCGATACCTGTACGTCACTTATAGTGCAGGAATGTCGCTTCACCCTTGCTAAACTGGGAGAAGGGGTCAGATGTGGGTACTCGGACACTCGGGTATTGAGGGGGACTCATTGGCCGCTCGAGGAACAGGCTTGGGATTCTTCGTACCGGAACCTAGGCTTGGAATTCCCCTGGAGACTGCGAGAATGGAAAATAACCGGTGGTTGGACCTGAAGGTACATGAGCATTTGATGATTCTCTCAGGTCTCAGATACTTTGAACTTGCCATCAGGGGACCACTGCGAGAGCCAAGGTTTGACTCAAACTCTCCAAGCTGGACCTGATAGTTCTGTCATACTAACGGGGCACTGTCGCTTCGGAAATCTAACCTAAACAAATTAGGATTGATTGAGGATCCTTCATGTAGAGTATGTGAAGAAGGAATAGAATTAATGGAACACGTTATGTTCGAGTGCCCAGATGGGGACAGAGTCAGAAGGAACTTGGATCTAACAAACTGAAGCTGACTGAGCTACTATTCTCCCGCTCACAAAGCTTATATCTTCTACAAGAATGATAGAGTGGCTAGGCTACTAGGCAGCCCTCGTTCATAATGTTTGTCTCTATCTATCTAGTATGTGATCTTTGGAGCTTTGGACGTGACGACCGTGACGTTCCTCTGCTACGAGAGATTCCCAGAGATAGTTATACCAAGATCAACATGGTGAGATACGAGGTGGATTATTAATAACAACAATTATGACAATTCGGAAATAAATTTAGAATTTTCGACATTTGCTTACAAAGAAGCGTATGGTCGAAGCTTTTCGATAGACATTCTTCAATAATATCTTTTTTCTACTAGTTTGTGAAATTTCCAAAATCTTTGATTATTCGAAAATGGTGAAATTCAGGCTTGGGGTATGCTACAAGAAAATCACTTAAAATTGAATAGGGAATCATAGTCATACATATGGGGATCACCATTGAAATAAGATAGTTGGGGCTGCTACCGGTGGAACTAGAATTGGTGGAATGTTGATAATATTCTATTTCTTGGGCTCATTCTATCAATTTCTGAGATATTTCTACCGAAAACTTATGGCGGTTTCTGTATTCAATATCTCAACATTTTGAACATGCGTACGAGGGATATCTTTTAAGTTAGTTTCACATATAGAGCTAGAATGAAACAATTGAGGGCTTTTAAAGACTTTATTGATCTTCGATGTATTCTCCGCGAAAATTAATACACTGGCATTCGTTCGAGCCAGTTCTGGAAGCAGTTATTCCAATCGTTTGCTGCTACATCCAAAATGGTCTTTTGGAAGACATCTATAGCTTTTTCTGGAAACTGAAACCTTTGATCACGTAGTCCGTTCTTGGTTTTGGGAAAAGTAAAAATATCATTGGGACAGAGAATGTAACAATTCCATGTTTTCATGCGTTAATATTCAATTGTTTTCAGGAAGAAACTGTTCTTTAGGCAGAAGTGGAATTGGGCTACATGTTCTATTTATAATACAAACGCTGCGACCATCTTTTTAGAGACTTTTGTCGGTCTTTCTTCTTCTTGGAACATCCATACAGGTGGCAGGTTTTTAGACATTCCAAAGTTCCTTGTCAGTTATTGCACTTATTTTGTAACACCATTGGTCGCATTAATACAAACGAAAACTTTTTTGCACAACATCACACAATGCTCGAATATACATGAGAATTTATTGTATTTTTACATGTATACTTCGTCTTCCTATTTTTCCTTTAACCGCAATCATCTGATTATTTAGTATCTACTTCTTCTAGTTCTGGCTGGCTGATTCCGCAAATTTTCTGAAATCTCACACACTCTAAACTCAATTTGTTGAATTGGGAATGAAAGATTTCAGGATACAATCTTTCTCGAATCCGAACATTGAAGAGTTGATCACTCTACATCCTTTTACAACAAATTCAAATGATAGCCCCCTCTTGATTTTTCTTACCGTTCCGAGAAGAGAGAGTTCTTCTTTCTCAAATATTTGGCTACTTGTAAAACAATTATCGACTGTTATGTTTCTTTCTGTGTTATATATATGTGGAAAAAATCGTTCTACATCCATTGCTGAAGTTTCATGTTAATATAGACCTGGAATCACAGAGGGCGAATATTTTTATGCCATATTTATTTGGCTTGCTAGGTATATATTGCTTGAAGCCACATCTTCCTCGGATGGCTTCTAATTTCTTATCGGTAGCGATGAATCTAGAGTGGGAGTAGTGTTTTTTGAATTCTCGTTGAATTTCTCAACAAAAAATCTAACTGAAGCCAGCTCATCTATGCCCCAACGCTCTTCACGAGTTTCGAAATCATGGAATGATATATTTCTTATCAAAGATCTAAACCTCTCTTGAGGCGAAATGCTTCAATGCCAGTAGCAGTTGTTTTCCGCAGATCTTTGCAGTTCAGATGGTTGACATGCCTTATGCCTGCTAAGTTAAGTAGCCCTAAAGCCTTGATTTCCACATATTGATGTGCATATCTCCCCGTTGTATATCATCCAGAAACAGTTTGAGTTTATTCATTCGTGAAGTGAACTATTACTTGACACATTTCTAGTTCGAAGAAACATGACCAGATATCTATAGGAGATTTCAAGGATTGTGCACACCTGGTAATTGTTTGATGACATTTCCATTCCCAGTTTTAATCTTTTTTGTTGGTGCATATTTCATCCATTTGGTTATTTTATTATTCCCAACAGGCTGGGTTTTGAGCAGGCAGATCGCTTTTGCATACACAGGAATTACAGCTCCTATATGTAGACCTCAAAAAAACATATGATAGTATTCCACATAAAAAGTTATGGAAGGCCATGCAGGAATCTAACCTAACCTAACGTCAACGCAAACATTATAGCAGCTTTGAAAGAGCTGTACGGAGAATCTAATACCAAGATTAAAATAGGCAGATCATCTAGCAAGGGTTTCGACGTAGGCAAAGAGCTGAAACAAGGGTGTTGTCTGTCACCAACCCTATTCAAAATATATCTCGAGCAGGCGTTGAAGATATGGAAAAGGAAGATAAAAAATATGAGAATTCCACTTGAAAATAACAGCTTATACACACTATGCTTTACAGATGATCAAGTGGTCATAGCGCAAGACCATGACGACATAAAATACATGACAAGGAAGCTGATCGAGGAATATTCAAAATGGGGTCCGGAGGTAAACATTGATAAAACGCAATACATGAACATTGGCGGAAAAAAATAGAACATCTCGTTAGAAGACGGACAGCAGATTAAATATTGCGACAAATACACCTATTTAGGAGTTGAACTCACAGGTGGTGGTAAATTGGGCAGAGCTATCAAGAACTGGAATACCCAAGGGAGAAGAGCCATCGTGCAACTTGATGGTGTGTTATGGGATCAGCTAATTTCCAAGACCAACAAGTATAGAATATACAATACACTAATAAAAAGTATTGTTACGTATAGTAGTGAAATATGGCCACTCAAAAACCTACCGAGAATTCACTACTGGTCACTGAAATGGATTATTGAAGACGGGCTGCTGGGAAGTCGAGAATAGAACGAGTCCCAAATTCCAGAATAAGAGAAATCATGAACACCAAAAACACACTGGTTGATGAGATACGAACAAAGTAGTTGAGATGGTACGTACAAAGAATGAAAGAACAAAGACTACCCCCAAACAATTTATGCACTGGAAACCACATGGGAAAAGGAAGAGAGGGAGACCCAGATTAAGTTGGAGAGAAGGGATAGATGAAGAACTGATAGAACGGGAAATAGACGAAGACCTTTGGGTAGATAGAAAGGCTTGTAGGCAAGGCATCGGAAGACGGCGTAGTACGTTTTAACCCGATTTATATATCCTTCCCGATGAAAAAAGGGCTAGAAACTACCTTTTTCTCACTATTTCCTGGCTCACACTCTTCTTCAGGTTCTCCATATTCGTCGAATTCTTGCTCTGTACCACTTGATTCTCATTCTTCTGTAATATCTGCCTCGTCGTTCACCTCTTCATCAATCAGTATCCCTATCTGCGGCGTTGTTTTCAAGTTCATCCCATAACCGTTGCAGACGGATTGCACTTCTTCATAACTCATTCTGCTCGAGCTAAATAATATATTTCGTACACAATAAACAAATTTCAGAACCCAATCACTCGTTAGAATACCTGAATTAAAGATTGAATCCGAAGAACAACTCTCTATGGTTATTCACAAAGGGTAGCACACGGAATTCTAGACCAAATCACTCTTAAACCGGCACCTGTTATCCCAACGAGGTCTCACGCTAAACTGAGGTTAAACAGCACAAATTATGAGGACTGTAGGTAGTAGGGTGACATCTGGCAGTTGAAAACAACTTTACAATGTTTTATTGCATCGCCCGGATCATGGTGAACTCAGAGGTTATGTGGTCCAGAGTTTTTCGACACTAATTCACTCTTGTAATTTTCTCTTCTTCGGTCAACAGATGCGGTGTCCAATGAAAAACTCAATTTTTCTCATGCAATTCTTCGTGCGAAATTTTTTGTATTGAGGTCTTCGAAGTCCGCACCTCAATCTCTCACAGCATCCACATTTTCTTGATTAACCATATTTTTGGTGAAGCTTTGGATCGTCGAGTTTAAATTCTCCATACAACGGAAACTGTAGGCTGGTACGGTGCTTCAATACTGAAAACAGAAACCTACTCGCCGAGACATTCTTGTTGAGATGATTGTAGAAAATTATTGCGTTCACGGTTTAATTCCATCTTTCAACTAACTTGTCAAATTTGACAGTTTGTTATGAATAAAACACAGCACGCATAGAACTGAAACTTTGGATTTATACAAATAAATCATAGAGGTTAATTTTTAGTACTGACAGTTGATTAATGGTGACCTCTATGTCCCACCATGCAAAACATAATAGGCATCCCTCGTATGATAAACATAAGACGTTTAAACATCTTTACATTTAACATAACGGGGATTTTCCCCTGCTTCTGGTAATATATTCGCAATGACACATTCAAGGTATTGTTTCATGAACACACATCCAATTAATACTTATCTTCTACCTCGAACTCCACTCGCCCGCGAAGAGATCTTGAGATACTGAATCGACATCACTGATTCCAAACCGATAAGAAGAGGATATCCGGCGATGGCCAGAGGTGTTAGCAGTCCCTCCTGCAGCCTGCAAGAACCGCGTTCGAAGATCACGTGACCACCGACTCGCGAACGCCGCTTTCTTCATTCTTCATTCTCCTGCGAGCTTTCTCGAAGCGCGTTTTGTGCTAACGGAACGTACGCAAGTTGAATGCCTGGTTGCCGTTCGACCGTTCACCCAGTTCGTTGTTTTCGTGCTTTATTCTGTGACTAAGTGACTTGATATCGTTTTTGTGTTTTCTGTTAATTTGTGCTCTGGATAATTTTGGATAACTCAGTGGCTAATTTTGGATTGACTTGAGGTGGGTAGAGAAATGAGATGACAGTCTGCTAATGGTAAACAATGTCTGGAGGCAGATTTTAACCGTTAAACTGAAGATAGTTGGGTTTTAAATAATGATCAGACATTGGTATATTATTGGTTACAATATAATTTTATGATTATATGAAATTTACGTTGCAAGTTTTTTGTACGTTTTCGTCGTCTTGAAACCTATAAGATATTCACTGGTTTCAACAGAATTTTTATTGAAACTTTTGAATTATTCATATAAATAAAGTATCAGTTATGCAACATAAGGTATATTAATTGGTTGTAACAAAAATGAAGAAACTAGTTTTGTAATTATTGAATCTTTTAAGTTCAAGGTCCAAGAGAATCTTTTCAAGCAATCACATTTCTAATAAATTGCTTTCTCTGATAATGTTGGTTGAAAATCTTAAATTTTAAATGTCTAGAATTGAATACAGGACTCCCTGTGATTAGGAAACTCTCGACTATAGTATACTCGCTATAATGTGAACTAAAAAAATTCGGGGCTGTTCGAACCTTTGACATGCTCACACCTATGAATGGATGAATCAAAGGAATAAACATATTTACATATTCTTCAATTTTTATAAGGGATGTACAAATACATACTCGTACATTTCATACATTTTGAAATCATCATTTTGTTTACAAAGATATGTAGTTATTTGAAAAATGAAGTTATTTTAGTTTTACCTTTTTAGTGCAAATTCGCAATGACTTCTCTATCCTGGATTCGTTTTGAAGTAATTGACAACATAATTTGTGAAACGATTTTGATAGCTGCAATAGCTTCGGGGTAGGGAGTTTTTTGTTGTGATATAATCAAATCTTCACAGTAGCTATCTTCAGAAAGATCACTCTCCTCATCTGTTCTCAGATCAGTTTCATTATTTAAAATTTTTTAATTCTATTTTTCAACATCTTGCATTGTGTATTCAGAAGGTCCAACTGCATATACTAAGTCAACAGTATCATTAATCGGGGTTTCCGGTACATTTCGTCTCCAAATTTCGCGAAGCCCAACTGAAGGTAAATCTTCATCATATTCGTTGTATCTTCTTAAGGTATTATGCCAACACTTTACTGTCGTTGCCCTTTCCAGTCATTCCCAAGCCGAATGTAAATGTAGAGAAGCATCTTTCAATGTTCAATCTGATAGTCTATTACTTTTGGATATAACAGAGTTAACCAAGCTTTTTCTGTAATAAAGTTTAGTAAGTTTGTATTAATAATTGTGAGTAATGAAGGGTATGACTTTAGATGTCATAAAATTGATGAAAATATCACCGTAGGTTTTCTTAACTCTGTTGATGGATGAGATGCAGTTATCTAGCAGAAGGATGGCTTGATAGGAAGGATTCAATTTTTCAAGAAAGTTTTCAGCTGTGAATTGTTTGAATTCTTCTATTTGTTAAATTATAAAATGGAAAAGAACTCACCCCAGTGAAAACTGTCGAAGAAACCAGTTAAGTTGAAAATTTCTTTGCTCATCCATACATATTCATTGCTTTTGTATCGAAATCAAGCAAGATCAAGAAGTGTACTCTGAAAAAGCTGAATATCCTTTGATGGGATACGATTTTTGAAAATCGCAGGTGAAAACCTCTCCTTGCAACCTAAATTAGTTCATCCATTTATAAAAGAACTGTCGAATATTATTACAGCACTCAATTTATGGATCAGCAAATATACAAAGCAGATGAGACTGGTTTATACTGGAAACTTCTACCTGATAAAACCTATATTTGATTTCTGAAAAGACTGCTCTAGTTCAAATGTTTAAAGATTTCAATAATAGTCTCGATTAATCTCTTTTCATCCCCTTGATACTGGAGGTCTGAACAAGGTAATTCCTGTTCACATGTCGATTGTTCACACTACACACACACACACACACACAAGTTCACATTAACGCGAGTCTACTGTATTTCTGATATATTCCTTTCATTACAATAATTAGTTAATAACGAACAGTAGACTATTTTGGACATATTATTTCGAGATGAACTCAATGAATTCTTTTACATTGTAGAAGTGAAAAAGAATTACTTCTTTACTTAAAACTATCCAGGAGTATTATTCCATTTGCGAGTTGGCCAGTTAACGTCTCAAAATTCCTATTGTTTCATAGAGGGTGTGAAACATACCATTTCAATGAAATCAGTAAATCACTCCGTTCACTTTACTGCTGTCACTATGTTTATCATGAAATAAAGGACCGTGAATGTTATCACTTCTATGTCCACTTTTCTGTTGGGTCATCGTTTTGTTTTCATGCTCAATTTTTGCCCGAAATGGCGAGAATTTCGAAATCTGTAGGCTTTGCCACGCTTGGGGCTAGGTTTGCCATCTTGCCAAGCTCCGAAGGAATGTTGGTTATAAAAACAACACTAAAGAATCAATAAAAAGTAATTTTAGGGCAGACGATTTGACAGGTTGATGTTCTTAATTTTCGACAGTTCTGTTTTTTAATTGAAATAAAACAATGATTTTAGATGGAAATAATCTTCGTTTCATCCATAAATGTAAAATATTATCGGAAAAATGACTACACTTATTCACTTTTTGGCTAAATGGCGGGTGATTTCGTAGATCACGTCACGGATTTTGAGTTTCAAAGCTGCCATTGATTAAATTTACTTCATTTAGACTATGCCCTTCACTATAGCCCCCACAAAAAATAATTCAGTGATGTTAAATCATATGATAGAGCCATTTAACAACTCGATTTCATGAAATCATACGATCATTAATTTGGTTTGCAATAAATTAATTGTTTTGGTGGCTGTGTAATTTGTGGCACCGTCCTGTTGAAACCACATCTCAGTGGTATTTATATCAATACTAATAGGTCGAAATTAATTTGTTAACATTTCTCGATAGTGTTATCCATTGATCAATAGTGGAATTTCAAAAAAACTCAGCCCAATAATTTTATTGCAGACGATTTGACAGGTTGATGTTGTTCTTCATTTTTGACACTTCTGAATGTTCTGTTTTCTAAATCAAAATAAAACAAAGATTTCAGATGGAAATGATTTTTATTGTATCACAAGGAATGAAATTTAACAATTTTAAATATGAAATATCGGAAAAATGCCTACTTTCATTCACTTTTCGACTTAATGGCTGGTGATTCCGTAGATCACGTCACGGCTCTCGAGTTCAAAGCTACAATTGATTAAATCTGCTTCATATAGATTCTGCCCCAAAGAATCCAGTCATGTTAAATCACATGATCGAGCCACTTAACAAGTCAATTTCATGAAATTATGCAATCATAAATTTGGTTTGCAATAAATTAATTGTTCCGGTGATTGTGTGACTTGTGGCACCGTCTTGGTGAAACCACATAACTCTGTGCAGGGGATAAGCGTCATATCCTCCACGCCACCGAATGAGCGTCGCTAGGGTTAAATCTGGGGAATAAGATGGAAGGAAAAGAATCCAATGTGCAATTTGGGAAATATTTCTTTTCTTACGATTGATTTGTGACCATGAGAATTATGTTGGTGAAAAAGCAATCCTCCTTTCTCATTTTTGTTGGTTTTTAAATACATCAGAAATTTCTATAGAAGATTTGTTTTATTAAGATAATACATCCAAAAACTCAACATAAGAAAGAAATTTCCTAGTAGTTATGATTCCTGTGTTCCACCCTGTATTTAAAAAATTCTTTGAGATACACGAGGAAAGAGTTTGTTCATCTGTACTTCCGGAAGAATGGTTACCGGAAATGCGAGGGGGAACAAGAAACGTTGAATGCATTTATATTGCTTCAATAACTCAGACATTGCACGGAAATTACTTGGACATAAAAAGATATTTTAACAATTATGAGTTTGTAAAGTTGATATATAATTTTTCTTTTCTTGAATAAAAACTAATGATAACTTGGAGAAAAGTAAATGTGAAATATACTTACCTTTGCTAATGGCTTATAATTTATAACTAATGAGTTAGAAATTAAACGTACTAATGAGTAGAGTAAATTTGATTATAGGCAGGAGATAGTTCTTGGTTAAGGTAGATATCTCATGAATTAAAGTATTAATTTCGTTGTGAACTAATTGAATTTTTATTACTTTCATAATGTCATTTGAAGGTATGAAATTTTTGCATGTGCAATTTTCATTCTCTAAGCTAATCTATTTTATGTGTTGACCTTTTCATTGTTGCTTTCTTGGATATACAGGGTATGTTCAGAAATTTGATTTTCTAATATTCACGCTGAGATATTCACCTCCAAAGTTGATTGAATGAAAAATGATTTGTAAACGATGAGACCAGACATAGTTTTGAGAGTGCTGAAGTGTTTGTCAGTTATGCAAACCAATATATTTACCTACGTCTGAATCTATTGAAACGATGGCTTGATAAAAATTGTTTTCGATATAGAAAATATTCTTTCTGGTGTCAAAGTAGCTCCATTTTCAGGGCCGTTTTGCCACGTAATTCTTTTGTGCTGGAGATCAAACTAATAGCATTTGGGGTGTAGTTTGATAACAAAAAAGTATATTTTTTCATTTAACTATATTTTGGGTGGTAAACATTGAAAATACAGTTGTTTACTCACCAAAAATCTTCTTATTAATATATGTTACATTTATATATAGAATATGGAATCTCTTGCTGATTTTTGCTCTCAGTTGGTTGTGATAGCCTGATTCTTGAATTCGGGAGTTTTGTGGGGAAAAGCAGATAACAAGTTGATCTCAATGAACAAATACACTATGCTGCCACGCTAGTTGGTGAACACTATCCGAAAAAAAAAGGTACAATAAATATATTGCACGTTGCGATAGATTTCCCTAAGAAAGTTGGCAAGAAGAGAGCCTTTCGCAAGGTTTGTGTTATCTGTAAGAAAAAACGAGTACGTAAATTGACAATAAAGGGTAACAAAGGTGTAAAGACATTCAGGACTTTATTTGAGGGAACAATATTCAACCTTCCGTTACATTATGTAATAAAATAACACTCTGCTAGCGGCTAAAGGAGGATTTATCAAAGGAACGCGCGGTACTTGTCAAAGAAAAGCCGCGTTTTTTATTCTTGCCGCTTTTCTAGAAATTTCGGGCGGCGCGTTTGACGGGAACATTCGAGAATTTCGTTCACGCCGATATAAATGTTGCGCCTGCAGGAATTGGACTCATTCGGAATTGTAACTTGAAGGCAATACCACGTCGATACAAAGTTTGTTATTGAATAGTACAAAATGAGTGCAGCCAAGAAATCTAAAACGTATCATTTTAATAACGATTGAGATGAAGAATTTTTCTTTTGTATGGTGAAGGATGACTGCATTTGTCTTATTTGTTGTGGGTCAGTTGCAATACCTAAGCGTGGTAACTTAGAGGGCATCATAGAACGGTTCACAAAAACTATGAAAAGGATTTTCTGCCATAGAGTGAATTAAGAAAACGAAAAGTACGTGATTTGATATCTTGTTTGAAAAAAGAACAAACCATGTTCACCAGATCAGCCAAACAATCAAAAGCTGCTACGATCGCGTCATTTAAAATATCTCATATATTGGCGAAACAAAAGAAACCGTTCGATAATGGATCGGTTGTGAAGGAAGCATTTAATGAAGCGGGCGACTTTATTTGGAGATTTTAAAAATAAAACAGAAATCATGTCTGCTTTTAGAGAACTTCAGTTATCTCGTCCGACTGTCACAAAGCGTATTGAAGTCCTGAGTCAGGACATGGCAGATAAACTAAAACATGATATCATGAAATGTTCATACTTTTCTTTACAGTTCGACGAATCCACCGATATGACAATCATTGCCCAGCTGTGTATTTTTATTTGGATGGTATTCAATGACATGTTGGCTAAGAAAGAATTTTTGACTTCTGAAGGGAAAGACCCGTGGTAAAGATATATATGGCGTTTTCTTCAATTTTCTAAAAACTACAAGCTACCAATATTATGCATTACGACCGATTGAACACCAGCAAATACTGGAGACAAACACGGTTTTCTGGCATTGTGTCGAGCTAATGAAGATTTCCCTTCATTTTTTCATTCCATTGCATTATACATCAACAAGTTTTGTGTTCAAAAGTCTTAAACATGGAGGAAATAATGGGCATTGCAACAAAAATTGTGAATTCCATCCGTGCACGTAGCTTGCAATGGCGGCACTTAGAGTTGCAGTTGGAAGATAGGGAGACAGCTGAAAACACTGATTTAGTTCTTCACACGGACGTCAGGTGGTTGAGTCGCGGAAAATTCCTAGAGAGGTTTCCAGAATTATTGCCCGAAATAACCGCTTTTCTAGACGAAAGAGGTGATGACACTCAGATGTTGAATAAACGAAAAATGGCTGACTGATTTGGCATTTTTGACTGACATCACAATGCACTTCAGCATCAATAACTTGGAGCTTCATGGTAAATGAAGAACTATTATTGAGATTATTAGAGCAGTGAACGCATTCAAAAGTAAACTGCAACTTCAGATAATAATAATAATAATAATAATAATAATAATTTATTGATCCCTTAAGACATCACAAGTATGTATAGGACAGGTCAATAGAAAAGACATTTAGACATTATCTAAATCAACACATAGAAACTCATTCACAGTATAAAAACATTTTGCTAAAAGTAAATTCTTAACTGCTACCTTAAATCTATTTACACTTAGACCCTGTATATGCCGTGGAAGATGATTGAACAATCTGATACCCTGGTACAGGGGCGACATTTCAAATCTAGAAGTTCTGTGTTTAGGGATACATAATGTTTCCTTATTTCTAGTATTGTGGGAATGAAAGTTAGAAAGTTTAGTCATGTTACTTTCATTCTCTTTAATATAAACGAGGCATCTCAAAATGAAAATAGACGCCAATGTGAGGATACCATTCTTCAGGAACAACGGTCTACATGAAGATTGTGGAGCTGTATCGAACATCATTCGCAGAATTTTTTCTGGATGATGAAAACTCTACCTACGTCTGAGGAATTTCCCCACAGTAAGATATTATAGGACAGGTGACTATATACCAAACTGTAATAAACGTTCACAAGGAAACTTAGAGGTAGTGAACTCTTGATTCTATTTAGGGCATAATAGGATCTATTCAGCCTCTTACAAATCGCATCGATATGTGCACTCCACTTCAGATTCCTATCGATGTGAACGCCGAGGAATTTAGTGGTGTCCTTCGAAGAGATGACTGTATCTAAATACCTTATTGTTATGCTACCCTGATCACAAGACGACAGAGTGAAGTGAATGCATTCCCTCTTGTTGACATTGATCATAATAGCATTAAAATGGCACCATTCTACGAAACTCTCCACCAGCAGCTCGCATAACTTTTGAAGCTCCTCAAGAGTCTCAGCAGTAATAGCTATGGAAGAGTCATCAGCGAACAGTATCAACCAGATTATTTCTGATGATAAATTGCGAATATTAGATTTTCTGTAGAATATTTTTTTCAAATTTGGTGGCAGATCGTTGATGAATAACAGAAATAGAAGTGGCCCCAAGACAGAACCCTGGGGTACTCCTAATTTACATTCATGTTCATTTGAAAACGAGTCGTGAACCCTGATTGAGGCAGTTCTGTCCTCCAGATAACTACGAATCCAGTTCAAGAACACGCCTCTGAATCCAAGATTATAACATTTATCCAATATAAACTGGATAGCAAGACTATCAAACGCTTTAGACAAGTCAAAGAACAATCCAGCAACATATTGACCATTATCAAGGCAACGATAGACGAACTCCACGAACTGCAATGCTCTAGATCAACTGAAAAGAAAGGATCTGAAACCTTTTCTGTCTGTGAAAGCATGTGAATTATGATACGTCTGAGGCTGAATTATCAAAAATTTTGGGTCAATTCGAAATGCGTTTTTATGATTGCAGTAAATTGGCAAATATAGCATCATTTATGAGTTATCCTTTCTCATGTAAAACATTGAGGAATTATCTACTGAAATAGCAAGCCCGTTTGATATGAACTCATGTTCTGTTGAAAATGAGTTGATGCAGATTATATCAGATATACATCTCAAAGCTACAGCATCTGATACAAATTTCTGGTATTTTATATCTGAAGATAAATATCCGAATCTAAGGCAAATCGCCCTTCAACTGACGGCAATGTTTGGATCAACTTACTTGTGCGAGTCTGCATTTTCTGAAATAAAAATAATTAAGTCAAAATATCGAAATCGACTGACGATCATATGTCATCATGATTGCGATTAGCACTCAGTGGTTACGTACCATCTTATGAAAAGTATGCTGAGGACATACAGTGCCACGCTTCAACATCCATATGTAACTCTTTTGTTTTGTAACAATCAACAAACTCGCAATTTTGAATAACTATGAGTTTTTTCATTGATAATAACTAAACTTAACCCAAACTTCGACTAAAATAATGTATATTGCGCGGAAAGCTAATATCTATATATGCTACTGTACACCCTACCTTGGTAGCTTGTTAGGTAGGGTGTATCATATATACTTGCAGCCTCTCAGACTCGACCGTAAGTAGTCTAAAAATATTGAGGGTAGATCGCCAGCAGTTCAAGTCTGAGCACCCCTGACCTAGACTATTTTTTTGGTAATCTTGGGGACCTAAGTGAAGAACAGACCAACGATTCCACCTTGACTTCGGAATAAAGAAAATCGTCTGAAAGAAAGATTATTTCAATTTAAAAATTAAATAAAATAGGATCAGAAGATCAGGAGAAGTTGTGTTTTATTGTAAACTGGCCATGTTTCATATTTTCTAAACTAGAGCTGATACTGAAATCACGGATTTGAAATTGTCCTTAAGAAATTGGCTAATATCAGGTTCCATAACTCTATCTTCAGAATTGTTGTTGTGCAATTAAATTAGTTGTGCGTTAATTTCTGAGCGCAGTGTAGTTCAAAGAGATCTGCAAGTTTTATTCAATTCCATTACATTTCAATTGCTTTATAGATTAATTTTCGGTCATTTGTTATCGATTATGAAAATCAGACTATTCAAAACTAAATCGAACAGTCGTTAAATTTGAAAATCGATTTACTTTCATGTTGTTTTGACAACTGTTCTTCAAATAATTCCCATGAGTCTACTGATATCTGAAATGACTATCATCATCTGTTATCGTAGTTGATGATAGTTCCTCCTAAAGATCCTGTTCCTCTCTAATGTCAAACTATAATATATTTGTGGGCTCGATTTTGATAGAATAAATTTTCAAGTTCCCGTTCGAACGCACATTCATTTAAAATGATGGCTGTCATTAGAGATTCAGAAATAAATATTCATAAGAGTTGGAAAAAACCGGTATCTAAATTAACAGATCATCAGGTTGGTATGAATGAATCGTTACTTTTGAATTGCATGAGATGATTATGACATCAGCCACCTTTGTTTTTCGCAAAAACTATTTTTGGTCTATTGTTCAATCTTTCATCAAGATGTTTCCCGTTAAAACATGGGACTTTACGAATCTTTTTGCGAGAACGAATTCATAAATCATGTGAAGACGAATGGATTCTAAAAGTAGTACACAAGTTATAACAGGTTCGGAAAATATAAATTTGTGTTGAAATGAAATAAAGGGAATATCGAGTGTTGATAAAATAGTATTTCACAAGACATAATCACGTAAACCAAAAGATATCTTTACATTACGTTACATTAGAGGGGGTCGTTTGGCTTTGCAAGCCTTTCAGAACTGCGACCAAGTTGTTCTTTTGTTCGTAACCCTTCTCCATTCATTTCCTTGTGGATCTAGTTCCCTTACAAAATTGAAAATCTCCCTAGGAGCTTTCGCTTTTACTTTGTGCGGCTCTAGCTTGTAGCTACCGAAGTTCGGTAGTTTAATCGCCCTCTTTACACATTCTGTATGTTGCCGTTTCCGATTTGCCCATTTTACTTAATGGTATCTCAATGGGCAATGTCCAGATTACGGTATGTTATCTGCATATATGCGTCTGATGTTTTGAGGCAAATCATTAATGTAAATGCAAAATAAAAAGGGTCTCAGAATGGAACCTGTGGGCACTCCTATTTCTAAATTTACCTTTTTTAACTTACTGTGTACGGTCCATTAGATATGATTCCAAGATTTTACAGACTACTCCTCGAATACCGAGGTATTCCATTTTACCCAATTGAATGAGATGACACTCCAAGTCGAAAGTTCGACTCATGTCTAGACAAGATATGACTCTTATATATTTTCGATGATCTCCATCATTGACGAGATGGTACTTCTCCTCGAGCTGAAACCGTGCTGAGTTGAGGATTGTATTTCATGCCTGTGTAGCCAATTTAATATTCTTGTAGAGTACGGCCTCTAACACCTCCGAAAAAACGGGTAGAACCGAGATCATTTTCATCGCCCTTCTTAAACACGAGTGTTACTTTTGCGACTTTCAACTTCTTATAAAATATTCACCCAGAAAAGCACTTGTTGATAATCAGACTGAGGGGTTCGGCAATAACGTAGATCACACCTTTCAACAGTCTGGCAGACAATCTATAAAGATCTTCAGCGGCTTTCGGCTTGAATCTTTGCACAACTCTTTTTATTTCTTCGCTGTCAGTATTGTCTAATGCCAGGGAATTCATTATTCATTTGAATTGTGGAGGCCGTTACTTGATGTAGATCCATGATATAAATGAGATAAAAACACAAGGTTTAACTTTAATCTACACTTTATTTGAAAAAATTCGACGACGTTTCGCTGACACAGCAGCTTTATCAAGAATGGAAAACAGAATGAAGAGTATGGTATTATAAACAAATCGTAGAACAAGTTGGATGAATAACAGGAAAATCCACACCGAGCCATTGTACAGTTAGTATGAAAGGTAATAAAACTAATTAAACAAGTTAAGTAGGGGTGAGTGATTCACATCTACCTGTTCATTCAAAAGCTTGTCCGAATGTTTGTATCTATTTATTTCTAATGCTTCTAGGAGATCTAATTTTGAACTTTTTGATTTTATATGTAATATGTCAAAGTCTTTATTGAATGAATGGTTTTCTTTTATTAGGTGGTTTGAATAATTTGAATCAGATTTATTTTTATCGAAGCTACGTTTATGTTCAGATGTTCTTATGCCAAAACTCCTATAGGTCCTACCGATATAAATTTTATCACAAGAACCGCAATTGAGTTTATAGATTCCTGATTTACTTGATTTTTCAACACGAGATTTATTATTTTAATATGTTTACCTAAGTTATTAGAAGTTTTGAAAGTTATATTAAGATTTTGTTTGACGAGAAAGGATTCAATATTTGTACTTGCAGAACCGCAGAATGTTAAACTGTTGAATATTTTATAGTCTTTATGAATAGGATATACTTCATTTATTGCTTTCTGATACAGTTTTTACGAATGATTAGATCTATCATATCCGGATTATATGAATTATTAATGGCTATCTGTTTGATGATGTTTAACTCTTTATTATAATCTTCTACTGATAAAGGTAAATTGAGTAACCGATGTACCATGCTGTTTAAAGCTGCAACTTTGTGTTGAATTGGAGTAGTTATGTATAATTGTATCAGTATGTGTTGGTTTACGAAAGACCGTAAAGACATGATTATTATTTTGTTTAGTGATTTTTAAGTCCAAAAATTAATGGAATCGTTCTGTTCAATTTCTATCGTGAATTTAATGTTCAAATGGATGGAATTAATGAAATTAAGAAATAAGTCTAATTGACGAGTAAACCAACACATACTGATACAATTATACATAACTACTCATTACATCCAATTCAACACAAAGTTGCAGCTTTAAACAGCATGGTACATCGGTTACTCAATTTACCTTTATCAGTAGAAGATTATAATAAAGAGTTAAACATCATCAAACAGATAGCCATTAATAATTCATATAATCCGGATATGATAGATCTAATCATTCGTAAAAACTGTATCAGAAAGCAATAAATGAAGTATATCCTATTCATAAAGATTATAAAATATTCAACAGTTTAACATTCTGCGGCTCTGCAAGTACAAATATTAAATCCTTTCTCGTCAAACAAAATCTAATATAACTTTCGAAACTTCGAATAACTTAGGTAAACATATTAAAATAATAAATCTCGTGTTGAAAAATCAAGTAAATCAGGAATCTATAAACTCAATTGCGGTTCTTGTGATAAAATTTATATCGGTAGGACCTATAGGAGTTTTGGCATAAGAACATCTGAACATAAACGTAGCTTCGATAAAAATAAATCTGATTCAAATTTTTCAAACCACCTAATAAAAGAAAACCATTTATTCAATAAAAACTTTGACATATTACATATAAAATCAAAAGTTCAAAATTAGATCTCCTAGAAGCATTAGAAATAAATAGATACAAACATTCGGACAAGCTTTTGAATGAACAGGTAGATGTGAATTACTCACCCTACTTAACTTGTTTAATTAGTTTTATTACCTTTCATACTAACTGTACAATGGCTCGGTGTGGATTTTCCTGTTATTCATCCAACTTGTTCTACGATTTGTTTATAATACCATACTCTTCATTCTGTTTTTCATTCTTGATAAAGCTGCTGTGTCAGCGAAACGTCGTCGAATTTTTTCAAATAAAGTGTAGATTAAAGTTAAACCTTTTGTTTTTATCTCATTTAATTCATTATTCTTTCGTTGGACACACTAAGAAATGTATTTGCAACATTTTGATTTGATATTGAGTTAAAATTCGTTGTAACATTCGTGAAATTCATGGATCTCCATCAAGAGGTATTAATAGATCACATCTTGAGTGTAACATTGTTTCTTCGAAAAATTTTTATGTTTTTTCAGAGAAACATCGGCTATAGATAGTAGTCATTTTTAATCGGCATTGTCATTTCCTTCGTATCTAATACATGGGCAAGATGATCTGAGAGATGTACGATTTATCTAAGTTAATGAAAATATTGCTTATTCTTGTTTTCGCAGTTCGAATAGAAAATTAAGAAGCCAGCAAAACTAGCCAGCTATCGTGAATGAGGTTCGAAACAGACTGTTTGAACTTGGCAACGAAATGGATCAGAATACTATAAGGTCAATTTTGAGTATGAATCGTAGATGTCATGCAGTTTTTCCAAGGGTGGAAATATCCGAAAGAACAGGTTTTTGGGGAATATGATTTTTTCTATCATTTCAATTCTTACGACTTCCATTTTCATTTCGATTGTGCTGGTGGATTACTGGAAAAATAATTCTTCATCTAAGCTTATTCTGAATGAATTTGAATTTTCGATTTTGTGCGTTAACTTTTTGGCGCAGTGTATATTATAATCGTTCACCCAGAACGTTGAATCTAATTAACACAAAGGTTAGTTCTCCGGAAACATCAGGCAATATTATCGATATCCTTTCCGAAAAACAAATAGAACTACCTATCAAAATCGTGGAAAAATCAACCCTCAACAGTAATGACAATTCAAAAATCCACCGACCCAATAATCTCAATATTTGATTCTGTTCAATATGCGGTTATTTGATTGATCTCGATGATCTGGTTGAAAAAACTCTGGTTCACAAAAAGTAGAAATTCAGCAAAATGTTGAAAGCATTTTACTCAAAAACAGTGCGATTTTTTCTCAATAATCTCAAGGAGACAGTTTACAACAGAATAAACTTAAATAATCAAATACCAAATTCGATTATTTCACATCCCAAGGTTCGAATGATATAGTGAGAAATTTTTTCGACCGAAGTTCTTGAGAATTAGAAGGAGAATTAATTTAAATGAACGGAGAATAGTTACTATTTTGAATGAGTATAAAACTCAAGCATTGAAATAACATTAAAATGTATTTATTTTCAATAATTCTATCTAGAATTAATTTTGAATTCAATGAGTTTTCGTTTACAGTTTCAGGAGCTTCATGAAGAACTTAACATCGTTATACACAACTAGTCTATTCGATCTACGCCACTGTCCAGAACGATAATTTTACTCCTTTTCCTTTTACAAATGCATTCTTCAGAAGTTGCAGATCAGACATGATCTTCCATTACAACGAATCTCTTCTTGTTAAATGTCAAGGAATAATCTATACACGGAGATTTTATACAAGTTGATTTAGCTAAATGTTGCGCTAATTGAAGTCTTGAATTCGATAGTTCAATGCTTATAATTTTGAACTTTCTGACAGAAATTTCCGATAAGAAACCCATCTTATGACTTGATGTTCGAACCAGGTTACATTATCGAATGTAACAAGAGATTTGAAGCAATTTCTATGTTCTGTACAAGCAATCTTGATATTATTTCTCATGCTGTAGTGATAAAATATAGGTTTCATATGTTTGTTTCATGGGTGTGCTAGTATATATAGCAAATTACTCGATAAATTCGTTGAATGTCTGATAGGTGGCGCTAATATTGAAAAATTCATATTTTCAGCGTTTTTAAATTCATTTCTAATATTTATTGTTAACTTGATAATTTTTTAGTTTGTTTTTATTCTGGCTAATAGGTAATATGTTTTATTGTACTCTACGATGAATCATCAATGTCAATCGTCGGTGGTAGCACAAAACATTCTTTTTGGCAAAATTTTCTTCTCGCTTAAAACAGTATGATACTTTCGAAGCTTTGACCTCCTAAACAACGGTTGACGGTATTTTACCACAAGTACAGCCTTCAATTGAGCATGACTATCCTTTGTCCCCAAACACAAGTAACCCCTTTGACGATATCCCAAGGTTTATTTTATTTCCTCTTCAAAACTCTGTCAAATATGCTGGATCTTTCAGAAGTTGCGAATTTGTGGCTCCACTGAAACCACCATCTTTATTTTTTGTTAGTTGTATGTAGAAAATTTATTTTTTGATCCTGAAGCTCCCCTCCTTGTTTCATATGTCAACAAAAAACTTTTCAACACACTGAGTTTTGTATGTCGAGGTCTGGGGTCTTTGCCTCGGAGATTCCATGGTGAATACTAAATTTGGGGTCGATTTTGTGTCGGTTGGGTTAACAGATGGTTCAGTTTTGGATCCTGTAATATTCATGTTGTACTTTAGCGATCTTTCAGCACAAATAGGAAAGTATTTTTTAATGATATAGCCACGATAAAAATCGCTAAAATCATACTCATACACAAGAAGGGCGAATAAAATGAATGCACCAATTATAGGCCAATAGCCTTACTTCCAATCTTCTCCAAGGTATTTGAAGAGGTGCTAAAAATTAGATTTAGGAAGTTTCTAAGTAGAACAGAAGCTCTAGATACCTGCCAGAATGGTTTCCAAGCAAAGAAGTCAACAGAAACAGCACTTACTAATCTTGTTGACGGCATTGCAGAAGCTTTTGAAGACTATCAATTTGCTGACCTTCTAGCATGCGATTTGAGTAAAGCCTTTGACAGCATCATAAGATTCCCATTGCTCTATAAAATGGAACACTACGGTATACGTGGGAACGCTTTGGACATTTACAAATCGTATATATCTAACAGAAAGCAGGTATTTGAATTTGGGAGGCTTTTACTTGGTAAAATTCCATTATCAATAATAAAAAACAAGTACTGTGTTTTAAGGAATTTTACTTAATAATTGCGATTCGTAACGCGTTTCACTACACCGTAGCTTCTTCAGACGAATGATTATGCAGAAAAATGTAAATGAGAATATAACTATAAATGTTCTTGAGTAATTAAAAGCTTATTGGTCGCCTCCTCCTAAGTGGTTATTTATGACAGGTATATCCAATAAAATTAAGGAATAGATTGCTCCCCGAAAAGATTCAATAGAGGTGAAGGGCTTAAATCGACTTGTTCATTGATGAGTCTACCTGAGTGTTTGTATTTATTTATTTCTAAAGTTTCCCAAAGATCTACCTTCCAATATTTATTATCTGTATGCAAAATTTCAAACTGTGGGTCGAAAGAATGATTATTTTCTAAGAGATGATTCGCGTAATTTGAATCTGATTTTTTATTTGAAAAACTGCGTTTATGTTCCGATATTCTAATATTAAAATTTCTATGTGTTCTACCAATGTAGAAATTATCACAGTCCTTGCAATTCAATCTATAAACACCTGATTTATTGTTTTTACCTGGTTTGGTTTTATTATTTTTTATATATTTGCCTAAATTATTATTAGTTTGGAAAGCTATGTTGAAATTATTGCTACTTAAGAATGATTTCAGTTTATCACTTGTAATGCCAACGTAGGTTAAGGTGTTGAATTTTTGTTTCAATTTATCGACAGGGTAAACTTCATTCAATGCGATTCTACTTTGTTTTTTATTTAAAATATTATTTATTAGTTAATTGAATTGCAAGGACTGTGATAATTTCTACATTGGTAGAACACATAGAAATTTTAATATTAGAATATCGGAACATAAACGCAGTTTTTCAAATAAAAAATCAGATTCAAATTACGCGAATCATCTCTTAGAAAATAATCATTCTTTCGACCCACAGTTTGAAATTTTGCATACAGATAATAAATATTGGAAGGTAGATCTTTGGGAAACTTTAGAAATAAATAAATACAAACACTCAGGTAGACTCATCAATGAACAAGTCGATTTAAGCCCTTCACCTCTATTGAATCTTTTCGGGGAGCAATCTATTCCTTAATTTTATTGGATATACCTGTCATAAATAACCACTTAGGAGGAGGCGACCAATGAGCTTTTAATTACTCAAGAACATTTATAGTTATATTCTCATTTACATTTTTCTGCATAATCATTCGTCTGAAGAAGCTACGGTGTAGTGAAACGCGTTACGAATCGCAATTATTAAGTAAAATTCCTTAAAACACAGTACCTGTTTTTTATTATAGAAAGCAGGTAGTTGAATAGAAGGCAGTTCAATCAGAGGAAAAGTGCGATGAATTGGGTGTGCCACAGGGCTTCATATTGGGTCCTGTCTTATTTATTATCTATCTCAATGACTCGCCAGTAAACATACCAGGAATAACAACTAGCCTTTATGCAGATGATACCACATTTTTCAACGTAGCCAAATCTAGACAAGAGCTTGAAACAAAAACAACAATATGCTAGGAAATGGATGAGAAGAGGCTCTCTCTAAAATAAGCAAATTGACATATAATGCCAACTTTCAATCGGTTGCCACTTATGGTATATAAATTTGGGGTAATGAGTCGACCATTCAACTGAAAAAAACAGAAGCGAGCAATTAGAATTCTCTCTGTTCTCTCTGGGACTCAAAGCTGTCGTCCATCTTTCGAGAAGGAAAAGATCCTAACAGTGACATCCGTTTTCATTCTGAGCTGTCTCAAGTACATCCACCAAAACTAGAGCAGATTTTCTTCGAATGCTGATTAATACAACACTCGCAACAGAAATAATATAGCTGCAAAATATCACTGGATAGCCAGAACATATCTGGCTATAAACCATATTTGTGTCTCACTTTTCAACTCCATTCCTCTCGGCATCAGAGCACTAACAGCGAAAAAATTCAACAGAAGGATGAAAAATGTTCTATTGCAAGAGACAATATATAGTATTAATGAATTCCTTACCAAGACTTGGTGAATCCTTCTGTCTTAAAATTTATGTGTTCATTACATTCAGTTAAGAGTATTGTATGTGTAGTTTTATGGGCTATCGCTTTGTCTGGATCAGCAATCTGATATCATAAACGAGTACCTCATCATTTCAATGTTGTTTTTTTATTTTATTATTATTCTGATTTATTATGTGTGACATAGCATGCAATTTTTGATGCTGCCAAATATACGATACGAAATATACGATACGAGTTTTTGATGTTAGGTCGCACGCAGAAGACTCTGTTTCGAAGCTTTCCAAGGACCTATCGGTAAAAAATTGGCCTTGAGGCCAATATGAACGAATACGTGGTAAAGAAACAAATCCATTGCATTTGATCTTCGACATGTTCATTGGTGTTTTTGTTGGGTCTTGGAGAGGTTGCAGTGTGCACTCCATGCTTTAGTGTTTGGTTTCTGGGTGGTACTCAAACACCCAGGGAACGGGGATCATTTACAATCGATCCAAAAAAGTCAAGATTCCTTTTTTTTCTGAGATCATTTTGGTCTTGAGGAAGGTTTTTCGGAACTATTTGTGCACAAATTTTTCTTACCTCTAATTCATGAACCATTCTCATGAACGGAAGTATGATCATAGTGACTGTCAACCGTTAATCTGAACGCACAAGATTCCGGACTCTGTTGACATTTTTATCGGTTCTTGTGCTTGCTTCTCTTGGTTAATCTTCAATCGACTGTCTTCGTTTTTAACCACCGAAAAACCTGGGAAGTGAAAATGTAACAGAATGTATACCCCATCTAACAAAATAACAATCTTTCAAAAATTTTGAAGAATGTTGCTTTAATTCCTAATAGATTTATTCAAGAATCTCTCGAGATGTTGGTATTGATTGGTATCCTTTGGAAACAACATAATTGTTATTACTCGAATTAGTACCTAAGTATTAAGTCTGTTTCCCTATGATTACAATTTGATAATTAACTCAACCAGTGAATAAATGTCTAGACGTTCACCTGTTTTATTTATGACTAAATTGCATAATTCACAAGGTGATTGCTGATAGTGAATGCAGCAGGTAGATATTTCATATTAACCAACTGTTGGTAACTTTATGTTCTTTCAATCATGTGCGTAGGTATTAGAAAAAGTAATATTAAGATCTGAATACTTCTTTTCATTTTTTATAAGTGGGTAGTGCAGGAATCTTGACAGTTGCTAGATGTAATGAAATCGAGGAGAATTTTTAATCACGATGGAAATGTAGTGAAATGTCTGGAATTTTCAGTTGAAAAACGTTTTCATGGTATTTTTACTTAAGAGCATGTGTTTTACAATATTAATGTATTTGAACAAATCCACATCTTCATTACAAATATTTTTTATATTATCACTGCTTGTTTTAATTTAGTTTAGTTTGTAACAGAAAAAAAAGCCCGTAGTATGGAGCCTGGGGTACTTTCTTACAATTTTTTTCTATATAACCATATTTTTCTTTTTTTGTTTGGACTTTTGCGAAATTATGCACTGGGCCGTCACCTATTGATATAAATATTCGTTCAGACAGATATTAATTTGCAATAAACCGCGGTAATAACATAATTATCTAATACCCGTCTACTTGATTGTGGTATATCAGTGATCTAATAATCATTCAACCACGGCAAATGAAACGAAATTCGCAAATATTCTGAAAGATTATTTCATGAAAAAGTTATATTGTACTTTCACCATAACACGCTTGATATATTTCTATTTCCACATATTCTTAATTTGGCGACAATTGTTGTAATATTAACATAATCGAATATTAATGATGAAATGTGGGAATTTTGGAAATGTTGTTTGCACTTTTTGCTATGAATTTTGAAATATTTGTTCATATTAATATTTATGTTTGTCACGTAATATTGCGGTGAAAACAGCCGAATTTTTGGAATTGTATGTTAAGAGGCGTTTGATATTTTTGTACTTAGTATAGATTTTTTCTACAGAATGAGATTTTTAATGGAAAAAAGAAGGAGGACGTCCATTCTTATGATCTAAACTATTGAAGTCATAAGGCCTTTTTCGGGAATAATCCGAGGGGATAACATTAGTTTGAACCGGGTGGAAAAGAAGCGACGCGGAGAAAAATAGGGGGCCTAAAGCCCCCGCTATTTTTTTTCCGGAGGGGAAGGGTCTGAGGAAAATCTACGCCATATTTGGAGCCCTTAGCTTGAACGTCGGAGCCCTGAGGATTTTTTGAAAATTTTCGCCGAAACGTCGCCGAGAGCGAAAACAAAAGTCGAAACGGCGAGATTTCTTCGGAATCAGAAACTTCGGTCTTTCCGAAGGCGATCGGAATGATCGATCGAGCGAATATTCAGAAAGAAATCCCCGAAGAAGCGAAAATGAAAAAGGTCGCACTTTTATGTCTATACAAATTTTTCCATCGCATTCGATCGTTTCGAAACCTGGACAAAGAGCAAGCCACGAGTTTCGCATGTTGCGCCGCAATAGCTTCATTCCCGTTAAATAACGGGAAAACTGGAAAATCTTCGATTCAACGCAGGGCTATCGGCGGACTTATGCAAAATTTCGCTCCATTTTCTTCATTCCGAATATCTTTGACTAACGTCGATCTGTCAAAATAAGGGGTTTGCTTGCATCCGTCCTACTTATACGGGGTTACCGGGAGAATGGATTCAGGTGACGCACGATTCCTACATATCTCGAGATGGGATCTGCAAAGAGAAATCGTTACTTTACGACTTAATTTTCGAATTTGGGGCAATTTTTGAGACCTAGAATTTCGAAAAAGAGAATGGAAATACGGGGACGGAGCCAGTCTCTCTCCTACCGCCCCTTAGATCGCTATTCAATGTCGGAAGTGAGCTTTACTAACGTATAAAATGTAATGCTCTCTCTCTTTTGAATTAAAATATTGAGATGGAAATAGTAACTTTTATTTTCACCAACATAATTTCGGTACTACCAACATCTAGAATAGTGCTCTCTCTTCTGAGTGTCAAAATAAGTAATTACGAACTTCATTTGAATGAAAAGTTGACGAAACTTGAAATAAACTTTTAGAGGTGAGTGAACGTAGTTTGATGTTTATTTTATCCATTTTTATGTATGTTCAGTTCAAGCAAAGAAACGACAAACTTTCAAAATTTATAAATTTAACATTTTGTGGTTATTCTAACCTAAACAATGTGATTCAAACGGAATGTTATAATAAAAAGGAGTTAAGGAGACTTACAATAATGTTTGAAAGATAAGAGAATGTTGAGATTTATTTATGTTTTCGTTAGGTCATTTAGAGTATGTATCATATAAATATTGAAAGCTATCCACTAAAGGCTATATTTGTATTTAAATATTTCAAACTGGACGTCAATAAGACCGTGCTATTTCAAATTTAATTTTCGTTTCAGTTTATTCAAGAGGAAGTAAGTTTCTATTCTACAATTATCCAAATGTAAGAGTTAATTATATTCAATGTGTCATTCAAACCTGAACATTGTCAAGTTCAGGTTTGAACCAAAAAAATAAAATCTAAAATTTGCACAAAAGGTAATTATTGTGAGTTCCTTCTGTTCATAACTCATAGTAACTGTTTCTCAGGAAATTTTATCAAGGTTATTGAATGAATGATAGGAATTCCTCATTGATTTAAAGTTGAAAGTTTCTCTGTTATAGGTGTCTGATAGTGAGAAACATGATGTTCAAATATGTAGAAGTTGCATATGAAGTTTCATTTTGTACAACCACAACTTATGCTGCTTATATGAATCATATTTTGGCAAAAATTCAACTACTACTTGAAGAGTGCTATGCAATTTGACAATTTTGTTATAGTTAATTGTACTATAGGTATTTTATATAATTGTGTAAAATGAGTACGTTCATCACGTAATATGGAAATATGAAGTTGTTTTCATGAAATTTCTTCCTTCCATTTTCATTTCATAGTATATTATAAAGTTTCACGAGAAAATGAATTGAAGAGAAGTAAAATTGAAGAATAGAAATTTAAATTATCAGAGAGCAAGTTTATAAGAAGTTGACTGCTCGAAACCAACTGCCAACTCGACAGTTAAAGATCTAGGAAATTAACAGTTACAAGAAACAGTTTCACTGAAACTGATATATAGTTAACATCATTGTATTGTAAATAAGGGTCCATAATAATTTACAAATTTGTGGATCTCATTTCTGCTTTCCACAAGAGCACTTCAATTCAGAATTTATATAAAATAGTTACATATAGGGCAATCACATAAATTGAAATTTCAATGTATTCAGTATTGTTTCTTTATTTGATTACTAATTTATCGCTTTTGTCTTTTGGATACTCCCAAGAAATTTCAATTTGAGAAGAAATTTAGTTTCTATTTCATTAATATACTTGAAAAGTAATCCTTTCATCTTGCAGTTTTGAGCTCATATTTGTTGTTTATTATAATTCATGAATCTTATTCGATTCTTATCTGATTTATTACGAATCAGAACTGTTTAGTAAAAATTAAAAATTTAAACTATAGATCTGCATATATCGATCTTTCTGAAGTACTTTTGGAACTAAAAATTTGGAATATTGTGAATTAATATTAGAGTTGTTGATGATTGAATTTCTATGCCTAAAGGGTGATTGAACAATTTGTATTTTGAATCGATGTTGGAATGTTTTTAATTTCATCTTATGCTAGCTCAATTGGAGAAAGTAGAGGTTTTCAAATTGAATGTATCTCTTTGAATTGGGATAGTAATGAATAGTGTTGAAATTTGTGTGGTTGATGAGTCAGTATCCATAAAACAATACTGGAAGCTGCGTTACCCTAAGGATGATTGAGGCAATATATGAGAGAGTTCCATGTAACACGAAGAACTATTAAGTATAAATATGAATAATGAAGTGAATATAATAAGGCGTTCAGTATAGATAGAGTTGGATATGAAAAGGCATTCAGTATATTTGGGGTTAAGTATATTAGGCGTTTAGTATATAAGGCGTCCAGTATATTAGGCGTTTAGTATATTGGCTATTTATATATAAAACGCGATCTTAATGGGCTCACTAGTTTATATGAAATTTCGTTTTTCTTGGAGAATATAGGGTGCAAACATCTCCTTACTTTTTATCTTCGGTTGACATAAGTCACACACACCGGATAAGTGTAATCGACTTTTTATTTTCAACATTATCCTTTGAATTCATTTTATGAATTAAAAAAATTAATTTTGAAAACTATAAAAATGGACACATCGGTTTTAGATTATTTCTACTAGTCGATTATAAAGATCTTATCCTCTAAAGCAAAAAATTGAATTGCGTATCAGTATGGAAAACTGTTTTGCCAACAACAAAAATTGTGTCAATCGTTTTAAGTAGATTTCTTAGACAATGACTCCTGGTACTCTTTTGGCAGAACGAATAACATCAATATAACATTTTTTGTCCTTCGAAAAGATTTAACCACTGAGTGATATATTTTTATGAAGGGGCTTTGAATGTTTCTTTGACTGCATCTTTCGTTTCATCAAAAAGTTGCACAATTTCGTTGAAACCGCATCCCCATATCTCTATTAGTTTAGAAGTTACAATTTGGGACATCTTGTACAATGACCATTATTTCTCACGAGTGCTTTCGATTTGAAGTGCAATATGTTACGCTGAATCAAAATGGGGTTGTATATGACTAAATTCTCATTAGCTTGCAAGGTATGTTACCGCACGTTATGTTATAAAAAAATTAGATTATCTATCATTCTTTTCCGAAATATCAAACTAGTTTGGTTTTGCAATGATATCAAACTTTCAGAGAAGAAGAAGATCAAAATATCGAAGCTATTTTGATGTAATATATCGCTCAAGTTCATTCTCTATTCGTAAAAACCTCGTATACTCAACGGTATTTCACTCACATTGAACGTTGCACTTTAATTAGTCTTTTTGTAACAAGTCTGTGAGAGTCAAGAACAACTGCTTATCAATGAACTTTTCTCGCTTTTCTTGAAGCAATACTGTTTATAGGTCAGTAATTCCAGTTTATTAAAAATTATAAAGAATTTCATTAGTTTTGAATGTGAAATATATTAAACCTTGAACGGTTCATTACAACAACTTGTTGCATCGTACGAATATTTCACTATACACATAATTGCAATGATTTTCAAAAGAATTTACTGTAATTCATAGTGTTTTAGTCTATGATTGATATTTAATTTAGCAAAAATTTGCCGAAAGCTCGAAGATGGGGAAGGTCGAAATTACAATGTAACATATAAAATATCTGGAGTTTGCGGAGTAACTACGAGTGTTGAATATTTTCATCAAGGTTTGAGATGAAAAAAGTTTTTAAATTTTTTGCATAGAGTGTTACGAGTATTATCGTATAAACTACTGAGATTGAAGATCATACAATCTTCTATGGTAATTATTTTTGTATCTCTTCGTTCATTCAGGTTAGATTGCCTCAGGTCAGCTAAGATTGAAATATTTATTTGATGTCAGTATTATACTAGAATTCTCTTGTAATAATTTCTACAAAATTCACTCCTATTCTCTTCAATATTGAGAATTCCTCTCATTTTCCTTATAAAATCGCGACGTTTTCCCATGCAGTATCCATTTCAGAACATAACTTCTCCTTACTGTGCTATAATACCTTACGTCAACTTAAACGGTAAACATTATTTGGTTAAGTTCAAGGTTAGATTATCCTGTAAGTCGTTTTTGTAGTCGTGCTTGTGATTACTGTGGTTTCTATAAAAGCATCAACTGTAATGGTGTGAAGTACTACTTAGCCCTGAGAAGAAAACTGATTTCAATGACTGACACGGTGTTGACCTTTATACCAAGTAGATTCTTGTTTGTTTTCGAGGAAATTCAATGTCCTTGCTTGATTAAAGGAGGTTCTCCAGCAGTGACTTTTCTGGAGAAGGTTGTTGATTGCGTTTTGTTCCTGTTAAAATTGACAAAGTTCAACCAGCGCCACTCTGATATCTTTCCCAAGTCTGAATTCACTAACATGCTCTGTTGGTATCTTTGTCAATGTGACTCATCAGCAGTTGTAGGAAGCTGATTAGAAAATGAGGACCCCTCATTAATTAAATGATCGGTTTCTGAAGAAGTGTAGCAAATCATCAATCTGCAACAGGAAAGTAGTTGGAGAGAATATGGAGCTCTTCCGTACTTCTGCATTTACCTGAAAAGATTTACTCATTACATCATCAATCACCACCTGAAATGATTCACTAAAGAGATATCGCACTATAATTTTTTCTCGTAAACTGAGGGCCACTCTTTCCTAACCCAGCAGTGGCCTGTGGTCCCGTTATACCAAACAAACAAAATGTGTGGCTGTTTGGTGCAACCGCTTTGTTCTTCATGGAGAAAGTTCACCATTTTCAAGTCCTCACAAATCATGCTTTGATGTTCATAACATTTTATCTTCTCAAAAGCGAAACTATTGTGTTATATTCTTCTTTCATTTCCGTTGAGTGAGCAATTGGTCAATTCTGGGAGAGCTATTTTTCTAAAAGATTCCTAATATCGTGATGAAATACAAGATAATATGTTTGGGGAGGTAACTGGTTTCTTGTTCCAGTAAATTATTGTCATTCAGAGGTTTTTTTTGGCAGGTTGAGCAGGTTTCAACTCATCCTGATCGAAACGTTCAGGTATTGATGATATCTCCTAATAATCATAGCCACCATCATAAGTATCAGAAGGAGGATCAAAGGGATAGTATTTATCTTCACAGAGCCCTGGTAGCTGCTAAAAGGTTGGGATCGGTACTTCCTCTTAGTGATGAACCTCCTCGCAGAGACAAAATTAGGATAAGTCCACTTGCTACATTTGTTTCGATTAATTTCAGTAATACTTACTAGGTGAAAAACCATGGGTATGCCGAATTTGAGACTTTTTTCCGTTAGTTCATTGTTGTAAGTGTTCTGTACAAGTTCCACAGGCCTTATGCGGTGCCTAGTTTTATCCCAATCATCAATCCTTACGCCAAAGTATCCCAGATATCCTCTCCTTGCAAAATCACTAACAGTTTTGCGGTCTCCTTTTAACGTATATTCAGCAAAACATATCAAGATGAATTACACAACTTCTTCGACTTGAACTCTTGGAACTTTACTCAGCAATAAAAGTTACTTCTCTGTCCTGATCAGAAATATCATGGAAGGCCATCAACAAGTGTCTTCCACATAGAAAACTTACAAACTAACCGCATCTCTTTGTGGCATTTCCAATTGGTTCTATGGATGAGTGTCGCGGTACCACAAGCTTGCGCGTCTTATTTTTCTAGGTCATCTCTAATTTCACCGTTTCCCAAATCTCGTCGCGATAGATCCTGTCAAAAGAACAGTGTGAGCGTTGAGAGTAACTTCTGTGTGATCAAAAAAGGAGTATGAACTTATGCAAATGGTTGATAACATTCAGCAAGTTATTCAAGCAAGTAAAATCGAGCGAAACGTTGGCATTTACACCTGTTCGTAGATATAACAGAATTAGTTCACCCAAGTCTCCAACCTACAGTTGCGTTGCTACTTTATCGGTAATCAAACCAGGAAAAATTCGTTCACGGTTCGACAAATATAGAATACCGAAGGCAATCCTTTCCTTTTCCTCTATAGAAATGGATTACAGATAGAATTAAATGCATATATCAATATCTTAACAAACTTATTCAAGTTTTATCTTTTGAATGTAGATATGTAGATCACCTGTTAACCGATCAGGAAACAAAGACATAACGCTGATTATAATTATTGAAGTAGAGATTTCTCTGTTGATTTAAATATCAAACTAACGGCAGGAAATTATTATTTCTACATTTATCTTGACAACGAAAAGATAGACAGCTGTTTCATATTACACGATACAGAAAGGATAGTATTACTTATATGTGCGTGTTCTTGTTATTTCTTTTAAATGGTCACAAGGAGAAAAATTATTTGTAGAATGATAGATGAAGTGTTCTTCTATTAATAGTGTGAAAGTAGCACTTTCCCCAGCTACTGAAGAAACATATATCAAGCTGTTAGTAATTTGTTTTATGTACAGTGGTCAGATTTCGATGTATTAGTACTGGAAATATGATAAATATTGTGAATAGAGGAAAATTACCCCCCTTTCCCATGTTCTTCTTGCTTGCAGAATTTACTACCGCAAACAGAATCAAGCGAACTGTTTTCATTTTCGAATTATATGGAGATTTCGAAGATTTCCAGAATGACTTGTGCTCCAATATCCCGGTTGTTCCTGAAGTTATGTCAAAATTATTTTGACATTCTGCATGCAAGTTTTTCAAGTAGAATCGAACGGTTTTTTAGTTGATTTCTTGTTGAAAACTATCATATTTTCTTTAAATAAAATCTGTAAACGTTGTTGTCCTCAATACCTCAGTGACTCTTAGTGGAATATTTGTTCTTCTGCATAAACTAATTCTTTATTATTACAAACTTGGCCTTTGTATTGCGCAAAGACTACAAAGATTCACAATTTTCTATTTATCATAAAAACAAGCAAGACGAGGATATTAAGTTTCATCAGTTCTTATGCAAACGAAGAGAACAAAAGATTCAAAATTGGCGATGGCATACATTTCTAGTGTGCAATACCTTAAAAATATGTGACTTTATCGAAATTGAAATGTAACATAATTACCATAAATATTAATGAACGAAGACGATCTCCAAGTGGGTTAAGGTTATTAGTGGCAATATCATTTGAATTATATAAAAAAAATGACGCGAAATTTCACTTGAGCGCATTAGAAAGTTGTTGTTCTCTAATATGGAAAACGAGAATTGACATTCAAGTTTGTATATGAATTTTGGAAAACATTTTATTGATGATTGTGTGGGAAGTCGAATTAATTTGAAATTTTACCATACTTTATTCAATTTTTTTCTTCATTTCACTTCATTCTTTTCAATAGTGTTCATTCTGAAACAAGAATGAGTTTATTTGACCATCAATATTCATTCAATTTCTTTTCAGTTTTCACGCTAAATTAATGCAAGTTTTCTGTGTTTCATGTTGATTCTCGAATCTTTGAATTTGTTGTAATGGCTGCTGAACGTCCTGGACGCTATTTGATCATTCATTTGATCATCATTGATTGAGTGATCATGAAATGGTAAGAATTGTAACACTTCTAGAAGAGGGGCGAAGCCAACGTTACGTGGCTAACTTGTTGAATGTTTACCAAAGCACCATTTCAAGAGCAATTAATCGGTACCACGAAACAGGGGAATATGGAAGAAGGGCCGGACAGGGAAGAACTCGGATAACAACACTAGTGATGATCGTTGGCTTCGTTTAACTGCACCAAGAGTTCGGCACTGTACGGCTAGCATGTTACAAAATGAACATGCACTTTCCAGAAATGTGCATATTTCATTGCAAACTGTTAGGAACAGGCTCAGAGAATACGATATCAGATCAAGGGTGGCTTCTACCGGTCCGCGTCTCACCAGAGAGCATCGAGTTGCAAGACTTCAGTTTGGGAGGGAACATGCAAATTGGGGTATTCTAGTATGGTCGAATGTTCTCTTTTCTGACGAGTCCAGGTTATGTCTAGTATCAAATTATAAACGCATGCCTGTATACAGACGACCTGGGGAACGGTATCAGCAATGCAATATCCGGCACACCCAAAACTTCGGAGGGGGCTCAGTAATGGTGTGGGTAGGTTAGATTTCTTTCCATGGTCGAACTGAGTTAGTCCTAGTGAATAATGGAAGAATGACAGCGGCCAGATACATCGCAGAGACCCTTCGGCCCATTGATTGGCGAAAACTTCATTTATATGCATGATCATGCTCGGCCTCATGCAGCTAGAGTAGTTACAGAATTTCTGCAAAATGCCGAAATTGATATTTTAAGATGGCCAGCCAGAAGTCCCGACTTGAATCACATAGAACATGCTTGGGACAACATGGGGAGGCAAATTCAGCAACTTAGGATGTCTTGTAGAACACTCCAACAACTACTTCCTGAAATTTAGATCTCAGTGACTCAAGAGTATATCCAAAATTTGTTTGAGGGGCTTCGGAGACGTATACTGGCAGTAATTAGGGCCCGGGGAGGAAACTCGATTTTGAAAATGATTTGTAACCATTCGATGCTAGATGATTGGTCTCTTCGCGAATGTTTGAAGATGGTAGAATCTTTTAATTTTCTCATAATTCGAAAATTGTTGATATTTGAATTATATCTTCTTATTTTACACTCCTGAAAGTTACCAGGCGACTCTTGAATGACCAACCTAAAAGTTTATATATATTGTCGTAAAAGTAGGGCGACAATTTTTGCAGGGGGTGTATTTCGAACGCTATTAATACACTGTTGAGAAAAAAATTGGGTCATTTTATAGTATTTTTTTGCGCTTCTTCTCACGTGTTGTGCTTTCGGGATGTTCCACAGAATTTGACAGGTTTTCAACATCGTTTTGGATTAATTTAACGTTTACAATAATTTTATTATTTTCGAAAAATAGTAAATCTGCTCGACTTCATGAAAACCTAGTTGTTATTCTCAACGCTAGTGTTTCATCTCATGATTGATTGAAATTGATTAATAGAGCTTTGATAATATAATGCGAAACTTATTTCTTGGGATGTAGTTAATATTTTCCATAGCAGTATTTCCATTCACAATTCTTCCGCACATCCACACCATCATAAAATAGCTACTTATAACAGTATGATAGATAGATTGACTATGATACCAATGTCAGAAAATAATTTCCTGAAAGAGCTCAATATTATAAAACAATTAGCGGTCAATAATGGTTATAATTCTAGTATGATTGACAGTTTGCTTTCTCGTAAACAATTCCAACATGGAATCCACGAGGTTTTCCATTTGGTAAAGGGACTGATCGAAAATATAATATAGTGAATTAAATTGGTAAACCCAATTTTAAGTCATTCTTTTATCTCATAATTTGAACATAGTTTTCTGAACAGATTATTGTTTAGGCAGATATATTAAAAACTGTAAACCTCAAATTCATAAAATTAACAACAGGTGTTCATAAACTCTTTTGTGGAAGTTATCATAAAATTCATATAGGTAGAACTCTTAGAAATTTCAAAAATTAGGATATCTAGCACAAACAAAAATCTGATTCCCACAATGCAAAGCATCTACTAGAAGAGAACCAAATTTTCAATAATAATTTTAATATTTTACATAATGAAAATAATAGATTGAAACTGAACATATAGCAAGCAATGAAAATCAATAAACATTTATTTTAAACATTTGAATTGTGGAGGCCGTTACTTGGTGGAGATCCATGATATAAATGAGATAAAAAACACAAGGTTTAATTTTAATCTACACTTTATTTGAAAAAATTCGACGACGTTTCGCTGACACAGCAACTTTATCAAGAATGACAAACTGAATGAAGAGTATGGTATTATAAACAAATCGTAGAACAAGTTGGATGAATAACAGGAAAATCCACACCAAGCCATTGTACAGTTAGTATGAAAGGTAATAAAAACTAATTAAACAAGTTGAGTAGGGGTGAGTAATTCACATCTACCTGCTCATTCAAAAGCTTGTCCGAATGTTTGTATCTATTTATTTCTAATGCTTCTAGGAGATCTAATTTTGAACTTTTTGATTTTATATGTAATATGTCAAAGTTTTTATTGAATGAATGGTTTTCTTTTATTAGGTGGTTTGAATAATTTGAATCAGATTTATTTTTATCGAAGCTACGTTTATGTTCAGATGTTCTTATGCCAAAACTCCTATAGGTCCTACCGATATAAATTTTATCACAAGAACCGCAATTGAGTTTATAGATTCCTGATTTACTTGATTTTTCAACACGAGATTTATTATTTTAATATGTTTACCTAAGTTATTAGAAGTTTTGAAAGTTATATTAAGATTTTGTTTGACGAGAAAGGATTTAATATTTGTACTTGCAGAACCGCAGAATGTTAAACTGTTGAATATTTTATAGTCTTTATGAATAGGATATACTTCATTTATTGCTTTCTGATACAGTTTTTACGAAAGATTAGATCTATCATATCCGGATTATATGAATTATTAATGGCTATTTGTTTGATGATGTTTAACTCTTTATTATAATCTTCTACTGATAAAGGTAAATTGAGTAACCGATGTACCATGCTGTTTAAAGCTGCAACTTTGTGTTGAATTGGATGTAATAAGTAGTTATGTATAATTGTATCAGTATGTGTTGGTTTACGAAAGACCGAAAAACATGATTATTATTTCGTTTAGTGATTTTCAAGTCAAAAAATTAATGGAATCGTTCTGTTCAATTTCTATCGTGAATTTAATGTTCAAATGGATGGAATTAATGAAATTAAGAAATAAGTCTAATTGACGAGTAGTTCCAATGAAACATACTAAGATGTCGTCAACATATCTATACCAATAAAGAAATTTGGAAATGAGTGGATGTGTATGAATTTTCTGTTCAATAATATTCATAAAATCTCTGCTAAAAGTGGACTCAAAAGATTTCCCATGATCAAACCATTTTCACTACTGTTATAGATGTTGTTGAAAGAAAAATAATTTTGTTCAATGCAAACGTCCAACAGAAATATTGAATCTGAACATCTGAACATAAACGTAGCTTCGATAGAAATAAATCTGATTCAAATTATTCAAACCACTTAATAAAAGAAAACCATTCATTCAATAAAACTTTGACATATTACATATAAAATCAAAAGTTCAAAATTAGATCTCCTAGAAGCATTAGAAATAAATAGATACAAACATTCGGACAAGCTTTTGAATGAGCAGGTAGATGTGAATTACTCACCCCTACTCAACTTGTTTAATAAGTTTTTATTACCTTTCATACTAACTGTACAATGGCTCGGTGTGGATTTTCCTGTTATTCATCCAACTTGTTCTACGATTTGTTTATAATACCATACTCTTCATTCTGTTTGTCATTCTTGATAAAGCTGCTGTGTCAGCGAAACGTCGTCGAATTTTTTCAAATAAAGTGTAGATTAAAGTTAAACCTTGTGTTTTTTATCTCATTTATTTTAAAATTTATTTAACAGTCATTTAGGCCTAAATTCTTCACCATTACTTACTTTTCAGTTCTCAAAAGAAGCAACCCTGTTTGGATTTAGATAAAACACCTAATTCTTTCAAATGTACTACTTATTTGAAAAACCACAGTATGGTGAAACGCGTCATAAGTTTGTCAATATAGTGAAAATCAAACATCATTGTTTTATTTAATTAAAAAAAATTACTAGTAGATAAATGACAAACTAATAAACAACAAATATCATTGCATTTTCATCCCGCTTGTATACGTAAAAATCTTGTAACACGGATGCAGTAAGAATTCTTATGATGGTCTTTGCTATTTCAACTCACGTACGTTTCTGAATTGAAATAATACCAGTAACCCACCTCAAATTATTGAAGAGAACGCAGCTGCGGTACCAGTGGTAAATACGGTGTTCGTTGTGACTTTGATCACGTTATTTCGTAACATTGCATTACAGTTAGGCAATCAAGCCCGCCTTACATAAATGTTTTAGACGGAGTCCCAATGAAGTCTAGATATTCGTGGCTCTCTATCCGGCGAATGGAAGTCCTATAAAAACGGCAGTCGTTTGTAAGGCTACCTACATTATGACTTCTAGGTCAGTGGCGTTTCCATTAATTTATTGTTTTTTGTTAGGTATATAATTGCGGATCGTACATTTTATGGGCCGATATATATTTACGATATCAGGATTCATTAGATCTTCCGCTGTATTGTTGGATCGCTTTTATATCCTCAAAACGTTTTTAAATTAATTACTTCGATCTTGATTGCGTAGTTTGAAATTGCCACTTGATATTCGGAGTATAATTCAATTCAGCAACTAATCAATTTATTGAATGTTTGAGCATTTGGAGGACCAAGATCAAGCAGAAAATTCCATTTGGCAGTTTTGACCGTTAAAAAACTACCGGAAATTAATCATTCAAAAGGCCTGATTAATTTTTTTTTGCTAAGTTGGCACTGTCCTTCAATCATGTGGAATTTTGAGCGCCATTTGTCATTTAGTTTGTTAATGGAGCGCCATTCTTCAGTTCGTCTAATCATTTTTTGCGATTTTCACAGTGAAAAACTATCCATCTAAGATTGTGTTTTAAATGAGATAAAAAACACAAGGTTTAACTTTAATCTACACTTTATTTGAAAAAATTCGACGACGTTTCACTGACACAGCAATCAGCAGCTTTATCAAGAATGAAAAACAGAATGAAGAGTATGGTATTATAAACAAATCGTAGAACAAGTTGGATGAATAACAGGAAAATCCACACCGAGCCATTGTACAGTTAGTATGAAAGGTAATAAAAACTAATTAAACAAGTTTAGTAGGGGTGAGTAATTCACATCTACCTGTTCATTCAAAAGCTTGTCCGAATGTTTGTATCTATTTATTTCTAATGCTTCTAGGAGATCTTATTTTGAACTTTTTGATTTTATATGTAATATGTCAAAGTTTTTATTGAATGAATGGTTTTCTTTTATTAGGTGGTTTGAATAATTTGAATCAGATTTATTTTTATCGAAGCTACGTTTATGTTCAGATGTTCTTATGCCAAAACTCCTATAGGTCCTACCGATATAAATTTTATCACAAGAACCGCAATTGAGTTTATAGATTCCTGATTACTTGATTTTTCAACACGAGATTTATTATTTTAATATGTTCACCTAAGTTATTAGAAGTTTTGAAAGCTATATTAAGATTTTGTTTGACGAGAAAGGGTTTAATATTTGTACTTGCAGAACCGCAGAATGTTAAACTGTTGAATATTTTATAGTCTTTATGAATAGGATATACTTCATTTATTGCTTTCTGATACAGTTTTTACGAATGATTAGATCTATCATATCCGGATTATATGAATTATTAATGGCTATCTGTTTGATGATTGAATTCAAATATTGTGTTCTAAATTTTACATTGCGAATTGATTCGAGTACCGAAGCGCTGGAAATATCATACACGGCGTCCCTGTATATGATAGTAGTAAAATTTCGTATATTATTTTGAGACAGACTCTGTAAACTACAAGAAGCTGTTATTCCAAACACTTTATTTAAGAATTCTTTTCAATAGAACGTAATCGCGCATATTTGCTCTGATATTTTCACCTGTAAAACCAGACATTACTTAGGGTAGTGTTTGAACCAAAATGTAAAGCTTGAGCATGATTAATTTATTGCAGTTAGCAGAAAACTCGTTGAAGTTGGCATGCAAATAAACATGTCATCCAAATAAGCCATGTAAGGAACGCTACCCGCAAATAAAACAGTGCTGGTTTTCCATTCCTAATTCGGAAACATTTCAAGTACTTTTTTTTATATTCCTTCATTAGTTTCACCATGAGTAGCTCAATTTCATCATTCTGAAAAAAAATTGTAAGTATTATCGTCACGTTTTGAAATGTCAGAACTAACACTTAATCGATGCGAAAACCTGCATTTCGGGAACGATTAAAATAACATTTTCCTGAAAGGTATAACTGACGTGACCGTCATCTTCAATTGGTACCGTTTGGATTTTCTATTTTCATTCGCATTAATATTTTGTTTCAGTATATTGGTGACTTTACATATAGATTCTTTTGCAATCTTTGGAATTTGAGGTAAGCGTTTGCTATCCGCAAATAAAGCGGTGACGGTTTTTGCACTGTTAATTTGGACAAATTCCAGGTACATCAATTCTGAAAACTGATTTGAATTTCCGAACTTTTTCTACATGTGCTACGATAATTTCCATCCCGAAAAACAATTCGACACTTGATTTTTGTAATTTCCGAATTAATACAACGTGAGAAGCTTATTTTTATGAATTTTTTAGAAATTTAATTGGTTTTATCGTTACTTTTTGAAATGTCAGGTTTCATATAGAATTCTATATGCTATGTGTCAGTAAACAAATTAACAATATACTCTTCGTTCTTCGAGAGAGCCAATAGAACAGATAAAGCGGTAAGACAAGCTGAAACTTTCGCAATCAGCCATAATCACCCAACTGACTTCCCGAACACCTTGGATCTCTTTTTGATTTCAAATCCAGACAATTTTGGAGTGGAGGTCTCAGCACTGCTAGGCAACTTCGATCACAAAGTTATATCTGTACTGGAACCATTGTGCTGCGGATAAACCAAGAACCTAATCTAACCTAACCTGACAACTGCAAGAGCAGAGGTCAATTTCAACGAAATAGTAACTAATAAACTTCTTCAACAGGATAGCGGGACTGGACAATTTTGGTCTATGGCGAAGACTGTCTGTGCCAATTTCTGTAGATCAGCGTTTCCGCCTCTTGTTAGAGAATACGGAAGTATAGAATCATCTTCGAAAGAGAAAGCCGATCTCTTTGCTGTCTTGTTTTGAAGAATTCTGTGCTAGACTCACCTAACAACTACATCACTGTTGCACTTCTTCCATTATGTCCAAAGTGATGGAGAGACTCATGAATTATGAACTCATCAAACATCTTGAGTTGCAGGGAATTATAAACGACCGTCAGTATGGTTTTCGCAGGCAAAGATCGACAGGGGATCTGCTCGCCTACGTCACTCATGTTTGTTCATCTAGTAAATCTAGATCAATAGACCTCGACATCTCTAAAGTCTTCCTGAAAAAATTGTGGGGTTGGATAAGTAGTTTTCTTTCAAATCAAAAATTCAATTTTTAACTTATTATGCGTATAATGTTGAGGTGGGCACTTTTGCGCAGATTTATTAATCTATTGAACCCTGGGTTTTTTCTTCTTAATTTTTCACCTTTCTCTTTTTCAAAGATATTTTACAAATGATTTTGAAGTAATAATGGTGCATATTAATGTTGAAATTACGTTTATGATTTGCCGTTTTCGTGACGCCTCTTACAGTCAACGATGTATAGAAGAATATCTAGAATGAATGTAAAAAATACTGGTTATTTGAGATTTTGTAGTTCTAGCTGCTTATCGTTGTCGTCAATATTTATTATGGAAATATATCAATTCATAGTAACTCGTCACATTCTTATAGAATGAGACAGGTTAAATCAATTGCTGATCTAGAAAACCTGTCCAACTAGATCTTCGGTTATCTTCACAATATTCATATTAATTTTAACGGTTTTCTTAGTTGTCCTATTACATATATGTCTATAATTAGATGGTATAATTGTTAAGCTACTATAAATAGATTCTGATAGGCATCAGTTAGTGGAGTCATTTGAAGTCATCGATAATGGCGCTAAAGGAAAATTTGTCTTGTTAAAGAAACTGTTCTTACACGTTTCTCATTTCAGAATGATTAAAATAGTAAAGTTCGAAAGTAAAATGGACAAAGACAGGGACCATTGTAGGAATTGCCTGCTTTTCCTTTCGTTATCATTGATCAACCTAGAAAAGAACAATGTGTTCGTAGTGTAATTGCTTGGTCAATGTACTCATATTGAGTGGTGTGGTCACCTCTCATCTTCATCTAGCATCTCCCTGGTAATAGCCATCTTTCTGAGAAATTTTTAGTTTCCAATCATTTCTATACATAAGTATAGTCCCACAAACGTAGAAAAAATCGTCGCCAATATTGAGAGTATGACCTGATACAAACAGAGAAAGATGGGGAACGTATAATCCGCATTAAGATTTTCAGGTATAAATTCGTACGGATAACGATGGACACGAACTGAGATAGGGAATTTCAGAGCATTTGCGATACCAAATAATTGTTCACTTCACGTGAGCTTTGATGAACTAACCATTGAAAGGCGCTCTGTACTACTCAACCTATTAGCAAGTCTATCTAAGAGAAGGGGAAACTTCAGATATGTTTGGCGGCCTTTACTCCTTGCATCTGGATTTATTGAAAGGTTGTTCACAGAGTTTGGTTCTTTTTTGGCCATCGACGTGTGGGCGATGGGGAATAACACGCTTTGCAATGAATTCCAAGTTTGCTCAATTGGATTCAGGTCAGGCAGTTGAAGAATGCAAAGAACGTGGCTGGAGAGTTGTTAACCAAGATGAGATTAGTTCTGCGATTAGAAGAGATTTCGTTGCAAGCCACTCTGTGGACTTGTACTTCGTGGGCGTATCTTCAATCTTAAATCAATATTCATTCGGGAATAAGAAATTAGACCACTTTCTAGGTTCCCATTCTACATAATTTTGTAACGTTCTAATTGATCTGCGCGATTTATTCTCAATATACAAGTTATATGAAGTCAGAACAAGATTATTTCCAGTGGATTCTGACGTGAGGGTTCGAAAATTAATTCAGTGCAAAAACATTAAAAAATTTTTAACCCCACTTTTAAATGATCGTCGTTGAAAGAAAGGTATAGAGGCCCAAGGATAGAACCTTGAAGAATTTCAAATATTTGTGCAAACCTTAATCAAAAAATAATTCATTAGGAGGAAAGTCTTCAATCCCTTTGTGGTATGTGGGTTTATAAACAATCTAAGGTGGTCTCTGGTACAAAATGGTTCTGAAACACTGGTTTATCGACTTCGAGATCAAGATGCTACGACAAGAGTTTTGGTTGAAACACTCATGTTTATTAATAATATTTCATTAGTTTAGTGATATGGAAATATTTATCTTCATCATATAAATTTGTTGCCTTTAAAATATTAAGCAAGTTTTTTGTTGCATCATATCGAACTTCTCGAAGTCAATGAACACCAAAGCGAGTTCGTCAGATGCCAACAGTTTTTTCATTTTCCACGTTGAACAAACATAATAATCAACCAAATTCCAAGACAACTCAAGCGAGGTATTTTTTCGTGATATCATAGATTACAGCCATATAAATTTATTGCTTCATAAACACGAGAATTCTTAACAATTTCCATAACGTTCACGTGAAACTGCTATAGATTTAACCATCAGAAGAACAGATTTCGTGTTCTAAGAATCACATCGCATTCGTATAACAGTAAAGTACCTCTGAATCGAAGCAACGTGCTAATATCTTTCTCACGATGCACACGATCTGTTTGAATATCTTGCGTATATCAATTAAAATGCCAGAATTGGGGACTATCTTTATCTGCCATAATTAGACTAGTCCTAGCGATTTTATTAACAAATTAACTAACGTATGACTGGTCAGTTTCTCAATAAATGTTCAAACTAAGGCTCACTAATTGGCACAGAAACAGGTTATGCTTTTTAGAAACTATCGAAAACATATCCTCAATCAAAATATGCTATACATCAGAAATAATTTTTCTATCTTTTAATATGTTTGATACTTGTTTCTTCAGATTGTTTGGAGAGATATTCGTTACAAATATTTGTTTTAATTTAGCTCGAAATATGAACAAGTATTTTATCATTATTATCATTATTGAAATAAGAGTGAAGGACTAAGTCCGATACACTCAAAAAATAAGTGGAACGTATAGATATGTGTAACTATTGAAACAAAATAACAAAAATGGTTCTGTAAAGAGGGAAAAATGAACTCACATCATTAGACGTAGCCTAATGGAAGTGATGCAATCGTTAGGAATACTGGTGGCCCGGCGTTGGATGCTTTCGAGAAGGTCTGAGTTAAGGATCCCATATGAGACCGCCTAACTTAAGTATAGGACAGAAAAAAGTATTGTAGAGAGTACTAAAGTGCTCAGATCATATTAAGAAAAGGATGTATTCAACGAGTACAGAAATTCCTTCGTTCTGTTAGGGGGGTGTAGAACATAATCCGACCAAGGAAGATCGTTAGGAATGATGATACCTAACTTGCAGTGCAGGTCAGACTAAGGACCCTGAAAGTTCGTACTGCCTTCGAGGATTGAATCATGACCCTACACTTAAGAGAAGCTTAACTGCAAGAACCGTTCGTTTGACCAGTTCACAATATTGTCGAGGTTGTTTTGAATATTTAACCGCATGTAAACAGGTTGTTGTGGATCTTTGTACGCCGTCGAGTATAGAATATTCTAAATCAAGAGAACGGGATAGATCGGAGGTGTATAAAAGAAACAAGGCAGGCCACAAACCGAGCCTTGGAGGACACCAATGCTAACTAGTTTGGGAACGGATAAAGCATCAACAACCACGACGCGAAATGTTCGATCATTCAACAAGCAACAATTTGCCTCCTAAATCCTGATGCTCCAGTTTAAGTAAGTATCTTGTGCGGGACACAATGTATTTTCGAAATAACCAGACATAAAACCATGCTGTTTGTCTGGTATGATACGTTTGGTCAGTGACAAGTTGAGCACTGACTCCAGAATCATTTCTTCAGATATCTTAGACACAATCGGGACCAAACTGAGTAGATGTCGGCATCCAATTTATCTCTATATTTGAAAAATTGGTGTCACCAGCGTACAGAACCAAGATGGAGGCAAAGAAAGATATGAGAAGGATTTGGAAACAATAAGGGATGCTGTAGGAGACAGTGACGAAGCACAGTTTTTTAAGGTTACGGCAGAAAAGTTTGAGATGTTCTTCAACGTCACCGTGAGAGATACTAGTCTCGATTGGAACCATTCTTTATCAGCCTTAAGGGTGGTTGATAGCAAGTTGGATGGGTAAGGTAATCGTTGTGTAGTTTGCGTCGATTATTTTCGTGCCGTATCATTTTTAACAAGTTGCTGTCGATCAAGCGCTCACAAGGAACCGCCGCAATAGTGCGTGATGTAGACCAAGTAGAGAACTGGCTATGGAGAGTCTCAAGAAATTTGGACCAAATATCTTCTACGGTAGTAAAGCTCTCTCCTTTTCTTGTCCCAAAAGCTCCCAAAACTCAGTGCAGAAAAGATGAAAGCGGGCATCTTTCTTTTGCTATCGAAGATCATTAATAAAAGACACAAGTTTCACAGAAACTATGACAGAGACTGAGTTCATTTGGCATGTTCAGACTTGTATAAAGTTCTGACTATTCTCAACACGTTGAATGGCTGACTACTATTGGATCATTCAGAACAGCTCACTGAATACATCCTCTGTAAGAAAATCTGACAGAAGAGAGTTCCTTTCAATTCAAGAAAAAATATATAAATAAGATTGATTTTAAAGAAGTTGTATTTCATGTAAAATGAGCCAAATTGACAATAACAATTAGGTTAATATCATGTGCCATAACTCAATCATCAGAATCACTGTTCGTCGGTGTTATACGCAGAAAAGGATGATCTATCATTTGTCTATCAAAAATAACATTCTTGATAATCATTTTACTATGGTTACGAATGTCACATTCTATACAACAAGGTATGTTTTTCATACCATCTCTAGTAACACCACAAAATCACTCGTATGTTGATATTCTGGATATCACCGAATCTAAAAATGAAAAAGTGTTAGAATTGATTCTGAAATCACCTCTTCAACTTTGTAATAGAGCTTGGAGGACACCAGGTATACAGGGTGCTTCAACGAAAACTAAACAGATACTATATCTACCAAGATATTCATTACTGATCGAAACGCAAAAACAGGTCAATTTTGTTTCAAGGGGGATATCTTTTAGGATACAAAACTTGCTTGAAATATCGACCCCCTAAGCGGGGGTTACAATCCTTAAACATTTTGAATAGGGAAGATGGGTCGAATGATGACTCAAAAGAAGGTGGTACCTTTGTCTACATCCCCGTGAACGAATTTTCATTTTTGATCGAAAACTGTAGAAGATACAGTGTGAGCTACTGAAAAATAGAGGAGACTATCTATGGCCCTGAGCTATTCAAGTATTAGTGCAAAAAAATGAAACAGATTCATTCCAGATCAAAGGCTGTTAGATCTTCGATCTAAATGAATATATTCCAGTTTTTCGCACTAATACTACAATAGTCTTGGGGCGATAGTCTTTTCTATTTTTCAGTGGCTCACTCTGTATCTTCTACAGTTTTGAATCAAAAATGAAAATTCTTTCACGGGTTGTTACCCCTGCTCCAGGGGTTGAAATTCGAGATGAGGATGGTACTTGATGATGACTGTCATTGATCAGCATGGATCTGTTCCATTTTACCTCACTGAAACTTGAATAGTCTCAGGGAAATAGTCTTCCCTATCTTTCATTTGCTCACCCTGTATCTCTTACAGTTTTCAATTAAAAATGGAAATTCGTTCAAGGCAATATAGACAAAGATACAACCTTTCTTTTGAGTTATACCTCGATCCATCTTCCCTGTTCAAAATGTTCAAGGATTGCAACCCCAGCTTAGGGGGTTGATATTTCAGGCAAGTATTGTACCCCAAAAGATGTCCCCCCTGAAACAAAAACTGACCTATGTTTGCGTTTTGATCAGAAATCAATATCTTGGTAGATATAGCCTCTGTTTAGTTTTCGTTGAAGCACCCTGTATAGTTCAAGAGTGTGAGTAAAGAACTTTTAAAACAAATTCAAAAATTCAATTAATTTGCCCCATATTATTTTTATATTGAGTTCTGTTCATAAGAACGAATTATGAAAACATTGGGATTAAGTTATAATCTGCTGGAATTCTTCTCCAAAACATTCATATTTTCATTCAACTTATTAGAAAAACTCAAAAAGATTCTACCTTTTCCTTGACGCTCGAGGTTATTTTCAAGACCACCTTGAAATCAGAATTTGGTTCAAGGTAACGTTTTTGTATTTCAGCTTAAGGCATAACATCCTGATAACATCAAAAAGTAATTTATGTGATGTACTATTTGAAAACCGTGTGCGGAACTGTACCTGACGTTTCTCTATGAATAAAATCTGCACATATCAAAGTTATGATGATACGGTATTACTAATGACTTTTACCTCTGTTGCTTACGCTAGATTACATAATAATGGAAAAATAATCGTAATGAACAAACATGTAGTCCAGGTCAGTGGTTGAAACATTGAAAGAAAAGTATAAACAATTGCAGGTATTATTAGACAAACACAATTAAGTATGAGGACCGTTATGTTCACTGGAGACAATGTTAAAGGTTACTGACTTATTCTATTCGCAATCTGAGTTAGAATTTTACTCAGGTCTGTAGAATGACGACTATTGCAAGAAGCTTTTGTCAAAATTTCACTTTATTTATGGATACTGTACGTAAGATAATCCAGGAAGATCGACATGCATATCGAGAGATTGAGGCTTTATAGTGGATTTCAAGCGTCTCAACATAAAAAATTTTGCACGAAGAATTTCGTGTTTCTCGTTTGATACAGCATATATTGGCCGAATAACAGAATACTGCTAGGGTTAATTGGTGTCAAAAAACTCTGGACTGTTTCAACTTTGGGAAGTCTAAGAGCATTTACAACACTGTCAGTGTTGATGAATTTTGAATGAGCCAGAAAATATGTGCCGATCTTCTGTTGGGATGTTTCAAGGGGAAGAAGAAGCGATAAAAGTCATCCATGGCTAAAGCGCCCCCACAAAGATGGTCGCAATATTTGTTTCGAGAACAGTTCATGTAGCAATTTACAAGATCATATCAAGTCAATAATATTAAAAAAATGGAAGAATGGATCAATTCTAGATCCCCTGCTCTTCTATAGAAATATCCTGGATAAATTCGAAATAAAATAGAGCAAGATAGCTCAATTCGCAGATGAAGGCAATTCACGTCTCCAATAAAGAAAGGCATTAACCAGAAACTATAAGAGGAGGCCATAAACATATTGAATAACTACTTTAAAAAATGAACAGTAATCCAAAGAAAACGGAAGCTTTGAGTATAAACTAAATAACTTCCAGAAAGAAAAAAGTTCACATCAGATATAAAAAGAATAGATGCGCTTCAAATTACTGTTCTTTTCGGGATTTGTGATCACAGTGTGGAATCATGCCTGATGCTCTTCATAGGGAATACATAAGTAGAACTGAAAACTATATAACAATCCACAATGCTTTTGGCGTTACATCAATGCAAACATGAAAAATTATGACCTTTCAAATTGTATGGATTTTAATGGTTGAGAGTTCTGATGGCAATGTTATAGCTGATCTTTTTGCAGATTTCTTTTCTAAAGTATATAGTTCAGAGGTTATAGTTCCTCCTGAGTTTAAGTACCACGACGTTGTAAACATAAATAATTGTCAATTTTCTCCTTTAGAGATTTACCACTGTATATCTAACATTAGATCTGGTGTATATGGTATACCTATTTTTATTCTCAAGCAGTGTGTTAGTACCCTTTGCCGATCTGTTCGATATTCATCTAATCTTTGGTATCAAACAGGTTTCCAAATTTGTAGAAATGCAGCTTTATTGTTCCAGTTTTTAAATCTGGCCAAAAACCCTATATCAAAAACTACCGAGGTATATAAAATCAATCAGCGATACCCAAAATATCTGATAGTCTAATGTGTCATTTTTTATCTTGGCACTGTTACTCTCTTATAATTAAGGAGCAATATGGTTTCATAAGGAGTCGGCCCACTTTGTTCCAGTTGGATGCTGGGTATACATATTTCTCAAAAGTATTCGATAGGATAAACCATAATTTACTGTTAGAAAGTCACTGGAGTATATCTGGCCACTTCTGTCCTGTTTTCTTGAGTGACCGAACTCAATTAGTCAGGTATAAATCGTTTCTTTCCAGAGAGATACTGGTCACTTCGGGAGTTCCACAGGGTGCACACTTGGTCCTAATTATTTTCAATGTTAAGGATGTGCATTTTCTGCAGAAGCACATTGTTCCACTGATAAAATGGTCAACTTCAAATTCGTTAAAACTGAATTTCGATAAATATTGCGTGATTAAATTTCATAAAACCAAGAGCCTAATAGGATACGACTATGAGCGATGAACGATTGGGGAAGGTTAATGATATAAAGGTCCTCGGAATGATCCTCGACAGCCATTTCAAGGAACATATTCGCAAGACAACAGCTAGAGCATACCGGATGTTGGGTTTTATTATTCGGAAGTCAAAGGACTGATCCAAGTACAGTCAAAATTCTTTACTGTGCGTTTGTGAGATCAATTATTCAGTATGGAACCTGCATCTGGTCTCTTCATATAAATGCGACATTCACTGTATGGAAAGAGTTCAAGTAACATTTCTACGCCATTTGGCATTCAAGATGAATCTCTATCTCTACATAGATTCAGTAGGGGCTAGGTTTGACATGGATTCTCTACAAAGGCGTATTTGATTCATGTTTCTTTTTCAAACTAATTGATGTTTGGACTGCCCAACACTTTTGGGTTCAATTAATTTCAATTTTACTCAAGACTGACGAGATACACACCACTGTTCAGGGCTAAAAGTTGTATAACTAACTACAGTCAACATTTTCTTATAAATCGCTGTGTATCTCTGTTGGGAGAACTAGGGAGATGTTGAAACTTGTTGGGTGTATCATTGGCCAGGTTTGGGGGCGGTAAGGAGATTAATTTAGGAGGGTATACTCGTATGTATACTATACTTATTATACACTGTTTTTTCCCAATAATTATTGCGGGTTTTCAGTTTACTTTATCGCATAATATAGAGCATGTAGCCTATCTATGTGATGAATAAATAAATGAATAGGACGAAGGAAATCGAGAAGAGAAAAGTTAGAATAGGAAAAAGAAAAACTGTTTAGTGATCAATCTAGATAAAAATCTGAACTATACAAAGTTTATAAATGAAATTTTTTGTGCATTCTAAAAATGAGAGTCATCAATTTTGAGCAACAGTTTTGCTTCAAACTTGAACACAATGCAACAGAAATATTGAAAAAATTTCAGCAGGCCAACGGGTAAAGTGTTTCTTTGGTTTAAGATATTTTCAGAAGGAAGAGAGTCAATTAAAGGTGAGCGAAAGGCCTTTGAGTGCAAACACCGATGAAAACGTCTAGCTCTGTGAGCTGCGAAGATTAATACACGTTTGCATTCTGCAAAACCAATTCTGGAAGCAGTTATTCCAATCGTTTGCTGCTATATTCAAAATAGCCTTTTCGAAGTCATCAATAGCTTCTTCTGAAGACTCAAATCTTTGACCAAACAGTCCATTGTTGACATGCTGTTTTGATATGTTCATAACCTCTGCTTTCTCTCTCACTTTAATTCGGTGGATGTCTAGCACCATTTGATGAACTTTCGCGATGTTATTGTCGGTAATTGCAGTTTTTGGACGTCCCAAATGTTTATCGTCTCCCAAGCTCTTACGACTTTGTTTATGTTCAGCTGCCTAATATTTCACTGTAGCAAATGTGCTTCAGAGAATTCAACCCATCTTCAATTTGCCCAGACGTATTGCCTGTCAAAAAGAATTATGGAATGATAACTCGATACTCTATTCTGTCCATTTTGACAAAAACACTTGGACGCCGAGTTATTATGGAATAGTTTTTTGAGTGAGATAATGTGAGTGTATTCATGAAAATAGACAAAATCGAGCATCGAGCTGTCATTAAATATTGCTTGCTGAAAGGCGATACACCTGAGCAAATCAAAGATGAGTTGGATTCTGTGTTATGGACTCTGCACCATCATTCACCATGGTGAAAGTAGGGAGAGCTGAATTCAAACGTGCTCGTAGGAACTTGGGAGATGAAATTCAGGATGTCCAAAAACTTCAAATATCGATGATAACATCGCCAAACGACGCTGGACGACCGCCGAATCATAGTGAGAGAGATATCAGAGGTTATGAACATGTCAAAAGAACGTGTTTGTCCCCGGACCTCTGCATACAGGATCGGAGCTGCTGAGAATTGGCAACAATGCTAGCAGGGCTATTGACGGCTGTACCGAGTACTCATCGTGCGGGCCATTGTTTACAGATGGTTGAAGCACGTTAAAGATATTTCTTTATTCATTCATTTTATTTTAAAAGAAGAGAAGTATGTGGATTAGACAGGACAGGAAAGAGTCATTCCTAGAGAAAGAGAGGAACAGAAAATATAACAATGGCTGTGTGACGACATTATTAACGACTTTACAGTGTTCTTAGAAAATTCTAGGCAAAAACTGGATTTACAACTGTGGAAGTGTGAAGTTTTAAGTGATAAAGTTTGTTTTTATCAGGTTGATTTGGAAAATATGCCAACGGTACCTTTCCGTATTAAAGTGCAGGATAGTTTGAGTAGAGATGTATGTACAAACAACTGTTATATATCTAAAGAAGATTTGGATTGGGTTCTTAATGGTGGTGGCAAAATTAATAGATGGTCGCAATTAGAAAATATATTAATTAGATACAGGTATAATAAGGGATGTAATGAACTTCAACCCAACGTTACAAATCTGGTGAAAAATATTAATGATCTTTTTGAATGCGTCTTCTGAAATAAAAAACAAACTTGCTTTCTGTGAAATATGCACGAATTTTAAAACACAAGCGCACTCACAAATTGAGGATGATTCAGATAATTTCAAATATTTAAATGATTTGAATAGGGGAGAGCTTTCTATTCCATCTGATACAGTACTTTTACTTGGTAAGCATATATATTATGTAATGAATCATTTAATATCGAAAAATTTAAAATGCGAATTTGAACGTAAATTCCTCATTCAATTAATAATTAAAAGTTTTGGTTTTACTCTCCTTAACACCAGGTTATTCTCCCAAATATATTATGATAACTGTGTTTGTGACTTACAGTTTACAAATGTTATCAACAAGTTATTGAAAACTATGTCTAACATTTTGCTAAATAATTATACTTAACTAAAATTAACTCCATTAGTCGCTGAGTGCTCCAAAAAACGGAAACTTCTTACTGTACTCTAAATCATTTACCTATTATTGGTTCCAGTTACCTATTTCTACTAAGATCATTAATATTTTTCTTACACATTTCTCTGTCATTGTAAGTGCATGTTTTCATATTATCGTATCATTTAAATGAATGCGAATTAAATTTGAAATGCCCGCGCCATATAAACTCTGTGCTAGTTCAATGTCAAGTAACCCTGTTAGTGTGACGTCACGCGCTGTTGCCACATGAGCATCTCCTGCCTTGTATAGAGGGCCGTGGTTCGTTACATATTAAATCAATATTTTGCGCATGAGAAAGCTGTCCCAGCGTTGGGTGCGCGTTTGCCCACGTTAGACCAAAAACGTGTTCGAATGCACATTTCCGACGCTTTGTTGGTGCCGATTAATTACTGTAGATTAAACTTGAATACGTCAAAAACAAAAATACAGTCCAAAAAGTGAACTTCAAAGGGGGAATAAGTTCCAAAGAGAGCAACGGTCTTTGTGGCTGTGAAACTGATGGCGACTGTTTTTTGGAATAGTCATGGAATTATTTCGAACAATTTTCTTCATACTATGCACACTACGCATCATTATTTGATAAGCTAAAAGCAGAACTTGTGGAAATACTGCTACATTTACAGGAGAAGAAAATCCTACTTAACCACGACAACTCACCGTCTCATACCAGTTGCCATGGCGATAATCAACGGATTACGGTTTTAACTGCTTGACTTTCCGCCTTACTCACAAGATATAGCTCTAAGTGACTTTTTTTGTTCCTCCTTAAAAATTGCTCTCAGAGGAAAGGCAATCACCTTCGTGACCCACTATTTTGCGGAGAAAGCAGCCGAATACTATTTCGATGGGTTACATAGATGGAAATAACGCTATAGTTGCAAGGAGACTAATGTTAAAAAATGAAAAAAAATATTCAGAAAAAATGCCTGGTTTTTTGTTAGATCGGATACTTTTCAGAGCGCCCTCGTTTATGCGAAACTTATGAGACGTCTCTCGTATCATGAAATGTAGCCGATGTGAAAAATATTTCATAAAATCATGTAGACTTTTCAATAGTGCCGCCACCTAATCATTCTAGTCATTCTACGAACTTATTGGGATGTATTATCCTCGTCAAGGAACTTAACGTCGATGCACTGGCAGAAAGTTGGAATTGCGTTATTATCGACATGAAATTGAGTATCTAACGGCTAATTGGTGTTTCATACGCTAATAATTGAATAATAAGTCGTTGCACTAATGAACTGAATCTAACAGGACGTTTTTTTTGTTGGTTAGCTAATCATTGCCTAATGACGACAGTATTCTGGGAATATTATTCATATTCAAAGCGTGTTTGAAATGTTTTGTATTATTTTTATAAACCCATTTCACTCGGTACTGTTGTTATGATTTAGATTGCTTAATGAACAAGTAATGAGCATTTTCTACATTCCTACGTTTTTATGAATTTGTGTACAGGTTCTGTGAATTTCTTAGTACAAGGTATTATGCATTGAGCTTATTACACTTGTTTGATTGAGTTGTATGAGCCAGTTTATTTGTACTCTCCTGAAAACCATAGATGATTGAGTTTACTCTGATTATTGTTGAACGCAACCCTGATAATCTATGGTTGAATTTACCCTTACGACTTGATTCCAATATTAGAAACCAAAGAATGAGGCTGCGTTCCTAAGTTCATCATTAAGATGAACGATTCAAAACCAACTTATTAAGCATATTTTCGAATTTTATCGTCTAGAAATGTGAAAATTGTAGAATTTAGGAGTTTTCATTATTTACATATATATTAAAATTCAATCTTTTCGTTCCAGGTCCAGAAAGTGAGTTGATCACCAAGAACTTTTCGAGATTCTCAATACTCTTCACTAGGTAAATATTCTTGAAAAATGATTTTACACGTTTTTCTAATTTTTGAACTATATTTTTTTGAGAATAGCAGTTAGTAACTATTGGAAAATTATAGGATCTGTTTGATGAGTGACGGAATATGATTCAATATGAAACTATTTAGGAGTAGTTCTCATGATTTAGCTGAATCAGTGGCAAAATTGGAAATTTTCAATAAGTTTCTTCTGGCGATTATATTGAATTATTTCTTGAAATAAATTCTTCACTGATTCTCATGGGATATACCATATATATATATATATATATATATATATATATATATATATATATATATATATATATACCGGTTGATTCTTTTAATTTGTCGATTCTAATACCTTTTGCATGCGATCATGGTAAAAGTAAAATAATACAATCGAAGTTCTTTGTTTACAATTGGTTCAGAAACCTGATTTAAGTTACTTTCATTTGCTTGAAATATTTTTTCCACCCAATTAACAGAGGAAAGATAGTAAATTGGGAATGTCAATCCTCTCGAATTGTTTCCAATACTTGATGTTCGAAAATTATCCGCCAACTTGAAACTTCGAAATTTAACTTTACTTTTCTAAATGTAGCAACCCTCTTGTCACATCATTAGAATCCTATTCAAAAACTGCATTGAGCTCTATCAGGTTTTCCTATGTCCAAAATCGACCATTTATCCGCCTTGATTGTGGAATAAGATAGTCATAATGAATGGTTCGGATTTTTGAATAATTCTTCTTGTCTCAAGTTTACATATCTAGACTCCTCGAGAAGTTTATCGCGGAAGATCCCATCAAATATTTACCGACGGGAGGTTTTATCTCGGAAACAGAGGCTCAGGCACTATTTTAGCGGGATTATTTCGCTCGTTTTCTATCGTTGAAGTGATTCACGGAACGGCGAAAGTTGTCCCCCAAATGTTAGAATTTTTTCACGTTCCCACATCTGTTTGTTATTGTTCGTATCTTTCTCGAAGTCCGGTAGAGTATGTACGAGGTGCGTCCTTTCTGGAATCGATAGGGTACCCCGATGTATCTTCATTGGATGCTGAGAAGCGATATGCGACACTGATGAGCTCCTAATAAGGGCGAAACTGCAGTCTGCTGCTTCGTTTCTCGGCATCCTGCTTAGTTGCACTATTGTGGCTCTTGGGGGCTGCGTGCATGGCAGGTAGATTTGGGAACTAGCTCTTGCCAGGAAGGATTATTCATTGATCTACGGATTTTTGAATAATTCTTCTTGCCTCAAGTTTACATATATATATATATATATATATATATATATATATATATATATATATATATATATATATATATATATATATATATATATATATATCTATCAAAGTCTCGCCCACAAGTTGATTTTCTCAAAGGGTACTAATGGAACTTTATTGAGATCAATATATGATTGATGATTAAACTTTTAGGTTTCGGAGTTAATTCTCATAAATTTTTGCTTTTATTCGATGCCATGAGGAAAAAATCAGAGGTGTTAAATCGGCGAATCGAGGTGGCCAAAGCCATGGTTTATTATTTGTCCATCATCTGCCTTTGAACAGCTTAGGTTAGATTTAGGATTTTTTCATACAAATTATGATTTTGTGCACATTTAACCTTTACTTCATTAAATGTGCCAATCATGGAATAAGGAGAAATAATATTTTTAGCTTTGAATAAGTAGATAATGAGTCAGTTTTGAGACACAAACGAATTTTTCGAAATAAATATGAAAAAAAAATCGAGAAAGATTTGAGAATTTAAATCCATTCCAAATAATTGAGTTATTTAATTACTTCTCCAATTATCCTTACTAGGAAGTGAATGACCATTTCGGATGCTGTGGCTAGCCACAGCTAATTGAAGTTTAGATCATGTCATCCATTTCTAGTGATTACAAATTAACGAAAAGAATGATCGGAGAAATTTTGATTGCGATTTCTAGCTGACATAATAACAAACTATATGCAGCAAACGGTCAACAAATGTAAGGTATATCTGCATTCAACAATTCCATCTGAACCAAAAAGAGGCTGAAGAAATGTACAGTTATTTGCGTGAAAAATGGCCGAACAAAGGAAGAGGATCAGGGAAAGGAGCTAATAAACTTCACAGTTATACCAGAACTTGACCAGGCTGTATTGTATGAGTATATGAAGTACACCAATCCTTCGGGTTAAAATCTGCGGAAATGGAAGATATTTTGAGATAAAACTCATTGAATGCGTTAAGAAGGTTATTCATCCCAAGCTGAGTTCTCGAGTTAGATTTTTGATCACTGAGCATATGGGCAATTTCCTCGGTATTATTGCTTGGTCGACCACGGACCTCTGTGCCGAGGATAAAAAGGTGAAAATGAGGAATGTTGCAGGCTGGCAGCTCGTAAAATATTTCTTGTGTCGAATAAACTGCTCCCTATACCCAATCCTCACATGAACCTCACTCAACTGAAACTCTTAATACAACAACTGTAGGTACTGTAGCGGAGATGACTGCTCGCGAAACCCCTCCATGGCAGATATTCTAATCAGCTGAAGAGTGAACATGCTGATAAAACTTAATCACTCCCGTTAACGGGACGTATATCTGTACGCTAATTGAGTTATTTAATTACTTCTCCAATTATCCTTACTAGGAAGTGAATGGCCATTTTGGATGCTGTGGCTAGCCACAGCTAATTGAAGTTTAGATCATGCTATCCATTCCTAGTGATTACAAATTAACGAAAAGAATGATCAGAGAAATTTTGATTGCGATTTCTAGCTGACATAATAACAAACGCCAATTTTTCAATTTTCATGGGAAATACATTTTCAGCTGAATAAAATATCAAGTATTCGAAAGTGAATTAATTTTGCTCGAGAACACAGTAATTGGTGCGTGTGACGGGTCACAGTACTCTGTCCTGACTGATTATCGCTACGTTTAATATATATATATATATATATATATATATATATATATATATATATATATATATATATATATATATATATATATATATATATATATATATATATATATATATATATATAGACAATTAACCATAGCAGCTCTAAAGAAAATATTAGAAGTTCATATTACAAAAGACTTAGAATTATCATCAAGAGTTATTTAACTAGTAAAAACGTTTTCAGAGCTATCAACTCCTATGCTGTTCCTATTCTTACATCTTCTTTTGGAATTATTAAATGGTCTAAAACTGATCTAAATGAATTACAATGTCAAACGAGGAAAATGCTCTGTAAATATCATAAGCACCACTCAAAGTCAGCTGTTCAGAGAGTTACACTACCTAGACATCTTGGAGGTCGTGGATTAATTGATTTGTATAATCTTCATAGTAAACGATTTTTCATCTACGTTCCCATTTTCATGATAAACAGAGAACGTCTAAATTACATGATATTGTTGTTGCTTCAGATTATAATCTTACACCTCTGAACTTGACAATGCAAAAGGTAGATTTTGATATATTTGATGATAATTCTGAAAGAGAAAGTTGGATGCAGAAGGAATTACACGGAAAGCACCCTAAAGAATTGAAAATGATTATATTGATGAAATTGCATCGAATAAATGGTTAGTATCTGGAGAATTGTTTGCTGAAACAGAAGGCTTGGCAATTGCGATCCAGGATCAGGTTGTTTTCACGAGGAATTATAGAAAACACATCATCAAACAAAATATAGATGATTCTTGCCGTAGATGTTTCTGTTCTTCAGAAACAGTTTTTCATATATTATCATCTTGCTCAGTCCTTGCTTCAACAGATTATTTAGAAAGACATAATGCCGTCGCTAATATTATTCACTTTAATCTAGGAATTAAACATGACCTAATTCCCAAAAGAAAAAATTTCACAAATATGAACTTGAGATTATTTGTGAAAATGACAAATATAAACTTTATTTTGATAAAACAATTCTTTGCAACAGAGCTGTAAAACACAATAGACCAGATATCGTTCTTAATGATAAACAGAATCAAATAACATATATAATTGATATTGCTATACCCGACACACATAATATACAAAATAAATACAATGAAAAAATTTCTGAATATATGATACTCGGCGACGAGATTAAAAAATGTGGAAAATGAAGAAAATATTTATTCTACCGATTATTATTTCTACAACAGGCGTTATTCCTAGAAATCTTCACAAAAGTATTGAGATTTTGGGTCTGAAGAAAAATTTGTCTGAACAGTTACAAAAGATAACAGTCATCAAATTTTGTAATATTCTTCGTAGGTTTCTTTCCGAAAATAATAATGAGGTAGAGTCATAGGTTTTCTCTTTAGTTTATACTGCTCAGAATCTCATTTCATATTTTATTTATTTGTTTATATAAATGTAATATAATTAACTGACAATTTTGTCATATTTATATTCAGAGCAGTATTCTATTCGATCGTTCACCACTTCAAACAAAGGAAACTATTAATGAGTAACATTCAGTGTTACTTGACTAAGGTCCGTACACTGGATTTTTCCGGGGAGAAAGCCTCTGACACTACTCGTTGGTACATTGATATCATTTTCTGATGATGCTATAGTATGTATATATTCTGGTAGATTGATATATTCTCATAACATTTAACGTTATCCTAATATATAATTACTCCAGGATATGTTTTGATTATAATCATTGCCTGGCAATGGTATTAATTACCGGGTGGTGGATTTATATTTTTTCATGAAATCAGTTTGATTGCATGAACAGATATATGGGCAACTCGTCGGGGTAAAACCCTATATATATATATATATATATATATATATATATATATATATATATATATATATATATATATATATATATATATATATATATATATATATATATATATATATATATATATATATATATATATATATATATATATATATATATATATATATATATATATATATATATATATATATATATATATATATATATATATATATATATATATATATATATATATATATATATATATATATATGAATATCAAACACGAATGGCAGCAGATATTAGTGTGTGAGTCGTACTCGTACCCAACGGCTTTTAAATTTGTCTTTGCTCACTTCATTACTTGTTCAGTCTAGTAATATTAACGAAGAGAGTAGATATTTATATGCTTAGACTAAATTAATATAATTCAGAAAAGTTAAATGCGGTTGAATAACATTCTATCTGAGAATTTCCTGGTTCGAAAGAAGAAATATTTTGTATTAATAATTGGTTTTATTCCTTTTGATATCTGTAACGAAGCGCCACTCACATTCGTTCCTAATGAAGAGGTACATCATCAACTAAGTTTGTGTAGATAATGATTATAATTAACGATGGCAAGAAGCAAACGCGTGAAAGAAGGGACAGGAATGCTTAGAAAATATTCATTTCATTGCAAAGGCCTGTTTACCTTATGAATTATTACTCTAGTATATCCAAGAGATAACCAGACACATTTGAACATAGACGCTAATTATTGACTAGTCTATGCTAATGAAACATCTCTTCAAAAATATACTCCATATTCAGATACGTTGAAAGTATTGAACGGAATTGGTCAAAGCTAGTTTATAATTTATGCTGTTGTTATGCAAAAAGAAATTGCTGGAAAGATCCATAAAAGGCAGCGAATATTTTATTGTCTCCAAATTGGATGTTTGTATTTCCTTATTATTCAACATCTTTTAGATGTACAGCTTGGGTTATGTATTAGTTTTCACTGTTTCGACGTTTGAACTTCTGCCATTGGAATTGGGTAGATTTAACGTTGTTCAATTTGGAAAAATAGTGAATTTAATATATATATATATATATATATATATATATATATATATATATATATATATATATATATATATATATATATATATATATATATATATATATATATATTTGGATAGTAGAAAAATACTCTCCCAACTTTATTCTTACTCAGATATGGTTTTTATTTAAGACAACAATTTTCTATAATAATTTGAAGACTATTTAGCGAAGGATATTTTTCAAGACATTCCTGCATTCTTCTGTAAAAAGAATTTCAAAATAGTTTTACCGACAACAGAAGATATCTGTGATTTGTGTTCACCCCCTGAAAAACGAGGACGGAGATGAGGGGATCATTTAGCTTCATTTAGAATATTTTACAGAGCTGCCTTACTAAAACATCAGAAATGGAACACCTGTACAATCAAGTTTTTGACATCTCAATCATATATTCATAAAAAATTTAGTTTTCATGAAAGGAGCGTCTACCTGGGAAATTAGGTTGATGTTTTGAATTTTTATTGTTGAAAGGTTTCAGAAATGAGACATTAACCATTAGGTTAGGATTAACCCTTATTTTCTTTCTTTCCGTTCCGCAAATATCTGAGTATATTGCGTGATATATGTCGTTGGGAAATTATTTCTACAACAGATGTTATTGTATGAAATCTTCTCACAGATATTGTAATTCTACAGTATCGAATTCCAGATCATCTCTCCCAGAAAAGAATATAGAAAATTTTGTTTGGGTTCAACTATCAATTTAAGAGTTACCTCATACATAAAAATGTCACAGAAAACAACACTCAGATATATCGGGGGGATAGAACTCCCTGAACCCCCTTCTCCCTGCAACCTTAGTTGCACTATTTCTTTTCCAAATCACATATTACATTTAGTAGAAGATTAATTATCTAACCTAATAAAAAACTAATTGATTCTGAATTTCAGTTGAAATTTCTTCAATTATGATGAGAAAATAAGAATGATCCAACTTTCTACTTATGGATTGTAGAAGACTGCTATTAGAATCAAACTTTTAAATTCAGAATAGTAATTAACTATCTTTTTCCAAATGATATTATGTTCTATTTTTTCACCATTATATGCTAATAAAATTGGTGTCTGCCAACACATATTGAAGGCCAAGTCCAAATTGACGGGTAACGCCTCAAACCTGAATACTTTAAAACATTTATAAGAACTATTTACCATAAACATTTCATTAAAATCATGAGGCAATACACCAATTATAAAATATTTCGTTGTATAGGTAATTCTGAGGTAATACAGTATTTCCCAGATGAAAATATCGGTGATTTATGCATATTTAATTTGAAAATCGATTTTATGAGGTTCTTAAGTGATTATTGATATCAGTTGTACTAATGTATATATGACTCAGAGAAAAAAATTATATAATTGCAACTTAGCGCCTGACTTTCTATCAATTCTATAAGCTGGATTAACCGATCTGAGAATAGGAAAAAATCCCACATTAATTAGGAGAATGTTTACCTGAAAAGTTGCCAGCGAACATAGAATAGCAACCAGGACTGTGTTTGTTCAAACTATTTAGCCATACCAAGTTTCAAATCTCTTAGGTTCTTAATTTAGGGCTGGTAATATATCAAATGAAATTGAAAAAGAAGTAAGAAGTGAGAATTTATGCTTTCAATAAAACGGTGCTTACTTCGAGGGTTAGTGTTCAATTATTGCTTGCGAAAGTTGTGGTCATATAATAAATGTACGAATTATCGTAAAATTATTAGGAATTGCCATGTAATACGGAAAGCAAGAAATTAGCCTTGAATCATGGTAGATTTCAGGAATCCTTATCATATATATATATATACACTCGGAGGCGAAATTAGCGGAACACTCGAAAATTTAAACAAATTCGAAGTTCGATATTTTTCCTAATTCTCAACCGATTTATATGATTTGTTCGGCAAGTTATAGATCAACTCTACTGCTTTGTAGAAATTATAAGAGAAAACAAAAAAAATTTGAAAAAAATTCTATACGGGGGCGAAACTAAAAGTGTTTTTTTGTCAAAAATTCGTAACACCCTGTGGAATTTCGTGGTCCGAGTTGAAACAATATCATGGTCTGTCAAGACACATCTTTCTCCAGTAACGCCCTTCTTGTTTCATGCGTTTATCTCTATTTTTACAAGAGATATCCAATTTAAAGCGAAAAGTCACAAATTTCAAGAATTTATTTTAAATCTTGCGTAGGTGCATAATATCGGAGGTTAGCCAAAAAATAAAATCAAAATTAGAGAAGCGGAAATCTAACGAAATGAAAATTTTTGAAATTCACTGGCCAATTTTAACCCTCAGGGAGAACTCGAAGTACACTGGAAAAATCGTTGATTTTGCACATTTATTTTTGAATTTTTTTGTGTGACACTCTATAATAATTATCATTCTTGTCCAAAATTGAGAGCAGGTGTGTATCCTGGCGATACACTCGTGAAATGAAATGAACCTAGACTATATCTCTAGGATCTACCTTAAAGATCACGAAATCACTTCAATGGAGTGGCCTGAACGAATTTCAGACCTGAATCCCATCGAGCATGTCTGGGAAATTATCAATAGGAGATTAAGAATCCATGAAACATACTGATTGATTTTGGTTATGAATCGTAGATATCATGGAGTAATTCAGGGGACGAAATATCCGGTATCAACAGGTTTTTGCGGACTTTGTGAGTTTTACATTCTTCATTGTTAGTTTTATTTCAATTTTTATGAATATGATTTTCGTTTCGATTGTTTTCAAGCATTCCTTAGTGCTGATGGATCAATGGAAAAATAATTCTTCATCTAAACTTGTTCTGATTAAATTTGAATTTTCGATTTTGTGCGTTTTAGTTTAAAAAACCATTCTCTGGCATGCGTTGCGCCACTGCTGATCGTTTTTCGTCGTTGCGAACGAAGGGTCTGCCAAATAATATTCATACTTGGGCGAATTAGAGCGGTAGCAGCCGGTTTTCACAAGATGGCGCTGTTAGTTATAGCGTATTGTTCCTTATACATCAAACTGAGAAATTGAAAATTCAATGTCGGTTTGTGTTTAATTGCGAAATGCTTGCTGCGTTAATGTCCCAGAACAGAACAACTTCTTCCTGATTCACAATAAATCATCCATAGAAACTGAAGCTTCAATGCACAATTTGTTTATGATGAAATTCTGCTCGATTATCAATCTTGAATCTTCGTTGCTGGACTACTTAAATCTTGATCCATCCAACTGAAGGTTTCAGAGAAGTTCGTAGAGTTCAGTGGGGTACTGAGAAATATTTCAGATTCCAAAGAGCGTTGATCAGAGTTGAAATAGTAAAAGAACTGTTCTATTATTAACTTCGCAAATTATATTGCAAAATTATGTTTACTATTCAAATATATTTATTATACTGCATCATAACAAACCTTATCATATTTCATGGACTTTTTCTAAGAGCAATTATATTTTATGGGCTCGAATGATCATAAAGCCATTTCTTGCTAAGAACTGTTCTGAAGTATTCATAATTTAATCTCACAATTCTTATATAGCCGTGCCGAAATTATACGCATAGAAGTGTCATTAGTTCACCTTTTTCATGCTTTTTTCTTGATTCTGATTGAATTTTATGAGAAAAACGCGGATTCCAGAAAAGAGCATTAACAATTTAAAAGCTTTGAGAAAGTCATTCAACGATGACAATCTTTTTTAGCCGGATTTGAAGTAATGATGCTGTATTTGTATCGCATGTTGAGATGCATCTTCGTAAACACTTCATAGTTTTCTTTTTAAGTTTTATTGTACAGCTTAAGTAGTGATTTTCCTGAAAAAGACTTTACCGAACATGCAATACTGTAATTACTTGGTTAGTAAAAGCTTGCGTGTCCTTCCTTTCCATTCCTACTCTAATTCAATAACGTCAGGAATGATTATATTAGATGATATAGTTATCTTACGGAAGACCTCGAACTATTGACATTTGCCGACCGAACAGCTCTGCGAAATTTCTTAAAGGTAATAAGAATATCATAAGAGCTTTTGTGTTTTAGATGAGCTTTCATTTTGTTGCTTATTAGTCAGGAAAAATTTATCGAAAATGAAAATTTGATGCTCCTGAACCAAACCACTTGTTACCCATGTTTTCTTTCGTTCGTCCTAATTACCCAAGAGAAATGCTTCGCGTATTGCAGCTCTAGCTTCGATCTAAATATTTTGCAATTTAATTCCTCTTAATTCTTGCTAAAAATGTAGGTAACATAGAATTGAATCTGAAGAACAATAAAACAAGTTATCTATTGAGACATTCGTATTTATATTTTATTAATATTGATATTCATAGTATTTAGAGAATTATTGTAATTGAAATATGATGCATCTGCGACTTCTTAGCCACATAATTTTCAGAAGATCGTTCCAACAAGATTCCAATTTCATATATTTTGAAATATCGAAATCGTGCCTCACACTTATTTATTGCTAGGATCAAATAAATTTTCCATAGAGTTGCAGAATTCCATTTTTTCAATAAATCACCAAAAAATGCAAATATTTTCAGGAATGGAGTTCGTTTTCTTTTCTTGTTGCCAATCTCTGAACAGCGCATAAAACTTTTCGTATTCATATTTTACTTTTGCGGTAGCAGGTTCTCGATTATATTATTTGCATAATTTGTAATTTCAGGTGGAATATTTTCGAATTCTACATGTAATGCACTCGATTTTTCACTCATTATTTTATTCGATTAGTAATTTTCTCTAAAATAATTAATATAATGTTGACATTTCAATCTGACACTGACGCTGTTTTAAAATTCATGGTAATCGATGGTGTTTGGTTCTATTATGGAATATTCATTACGTATCTTGTTATACAGGGTGTTACAAAATAGTATGTCACAACTTGAGGGGGTAAATCTACGTGCAAAATCACGAAAAAAACTTTATATAAACATAGGTTCGCAAAAACTTCGTTACGGAGCTACAGGGTGTTGAATTTTCCTGAAAAAATTGTTTTTTCTTCAAAACTCCTGCAGTTTTTGAGATATTCTGCCCAAATTTGGAATGCAAGCTATTTTCACAACCTTCATCATTACACGTCCTAAATTTTAACTAGAATCTACAACATTTGAATTTGGGAGGCTTTTACTTGGTAAAATTCCATTATCAATAATAAAAAACAAGTACTGTGTTTTAAGGAATTTTACTTAATAATTGCGATTCGTAACGCGTTTCACTACACCGTAGCTTCTTCAGACGAATGATTATGCAGAAAAATGTAAATGAGAATATAACTATAAATGTTCTTGAGTAATTAAAAGCTTATTGGTTGCTTCTTCTTAAGTGGTTATTTATGACAGGTATATCCAATAAAAAGAATCTACAAGGTGCTTTCTTTTCCGGAGCCATGTCTTCTTTTGCCCTTTCAAACTTTTTTGCTGTACGCCACTGATAAACGTACAATTTTCGTCATCTTCGTTTAATTTAGAAACTTTTTCGACACCTGTAATTTTTTCGTATCTCCTACCGTTCTCGTGCAAAAAATTATTAAACGATTGTATGCAGTCGCTGAATTGAAAGCACTTCTATTTAAAAAAGTGACTAGTAGGCTTTGATTTTTTTCATTTATTTATTTATTTATTTTGACAATTGCTAAAGTTGGACCAGTATCTGATCGAATTGTTTATCAAATTAGAGATTAGTTTTAAGACTTTTGAAGTTATGGCTGTAAGAAAATATGGATAATTGGCCGATATCCATCACAAGTACGGTCCGGCTGAAGGAAACACAATAGACGCTAGGCGATTATATCAAGTGCGCTTTTCAAATCGAGTAACACCACACAGGCGAACATTATCAAATATCCGCAGAAGGTCGAGGGAAATTGGTACTTGTACTGCAAATAATCATTTAGAAGGTGCAACTCAAACTATGAGAACTCCAGGTATTGAGGAAGCAGTTTGGAATTGTACCCATGTGAGTATGAGAAAAATTGGAAATCAGTTGAATATTTCACATGTTCAAGTTTGGAGAATTTCTCACGACTTTTTATTGTACCCGTTTCATATTCAACACGTTCAAACTCTACTTCCTCGAGATTTTCCTTCAAGACTGAATTTCTGCCGATGGTTCTTAGATAAAATCAGAGAAAATGCTCATTTTGATAGTGAAATAAGGTTAACAGACGAAGCTAACTTTTCGAGAACTGCTATCACAAATTTTCACAATAATCATTATTGGGCTGAGAAAAACCACCATTTGATTGAAGAATCTCATCATCAAGAAATGTCTGGGTCGGAATAGTTGGAAATTATTTGACTGGGCCATTTTTTTTGCCTAACAGACTGAACGGTCCCGCTTATCGGCAATTTCTTGAGGATGAGTTACCTTTTTTGCTCGAGGATGTGCCACTTTTAGTGGAGAAGCTGGGGAATTCTTGAATAATATATTCAACAACCGATGGATGGTCGGGGTGGGCCAGAACCATGGCCTCCTAGGTCCCCAGACTTAAATAGTTTAGACTTTTATTAATGAGGATATCTCAAAAGTTTAGTTTATACCACTCCAGTGAACACTGTAGAAGAATTGAGAAATCGAATAATAACCTTTTGTGACACGATAAGAATTACCCCGGGAATATTTCATAGAGTGCATATATTATCACGCACTCTTTGAAATATCCACAAAAGGTTATTATTCGATATCTCAATTCTTCTACAGTGTTCACTGGAGTGGTATAAACTAAACTTTTGAGACACCCCTATAAGCGAAGAAGGGCACGGGCCTGTATTCTTGCAGGTGGGGGATACGTCCTGCAATTTATTCAGTTTTTAATTATTCTTTTTTTTAGTTTGATATTGAATAAGTATAAGTTGGGTCTCAGAAGTCGAGTTATCAAAATAAAAGCAAATTTTGGGCATACCTATCGAGTATTTCTATTATTTTTTTATTTAACGAATAACATAAAATTCAAATAATTCAAATTCAATAATTTTTCACTCGAAAATAGTTGGAGGTACAAAAAAATTACAGGTATCGAAAAAGTTTCTGAATTGAATGAAGATGGTGGAGATTGATTGTACGCTGATCAGTGGCGTACTGCAAAAAGTTCGAAAGGGCAAAAGGAGACATGGCCTCGGAAAAGAAAACGCCTTGTGAATAAAATCTAGGAACAGTAATGATGGAGACTGTAAGAAATAGCTTGCATTCTAATAATTTCCGGAAATTTCAACACCCTGTAGCATTTTAATGAAGCTTTTGCGGACCTATGTTTATTGAAACTTTTCTCTTAAAATTGCATGTAGATTCACACAATACATGAAAGACATAAGAATCAAGTGTTTTAGAAAAAATATTCAAACTCAAGAATGAGAATGTTTAAATTATATCATTGAATATGATTTCAGAATTATTATATTTAATGATGGTAGTGGAGAAAATTAATTTCTCGAAATGTTTAGATCAAGATGGCTTATCTCTTATTCAAAATCTGATCTAAATGTGATATTCGTAGCAATACCGCTCAAGTATAATAAAAAATTGGTTAAGTTGGCGAGTACGTTGACCAGTAATGACCTCCGCGAAGTCAGACTTCAGCATTGTACAATCTATCACCTTCGTTATCTAACACTGGTAAGATACTTTACCTAGAGCAGTTGACCTGTCCGGAGCAGTCTATGCCACTTTGCTCATTCGAATGTGTTTGATTTATTCTGTCTGTATACAAGTTTCTCGACCACATTAAATCGACTAGATATTCATATCTCATTAGCGGATTTCAGAATCACTTATTGGCTCAAAAGAGATATATCAGAATGTTCACGGTACCATGAGAAACTATAGAGAACGTCTTGGAACAGGATCGGGTTATGGAGAAATATAATGTTCATTAATAAAGATTTTTTTTGCTATAAGCCCTTGGTGATGCAGACTTTGAGTTAAATTACACGGAACACAGAAAACATTATTCGGTTTTTGCTAATCTGAATTGTTTATAACGCCTTATCGTTAGAAAAATTAAATGTTCATTGGTTAACTAGTATTTGAATTGTGGAGGCCGTTACTTGATGTAGATCCATGATATAAATGAAATAAAAAACACAAGGTGGCACTGAAATACCTTGTGCAGTAGGGTCTCTACAACAGTCTTGCATACTTCACCAAAAAAATTGTGATAGACCGATAACAAATAACACAGCACGGCAAGCATAAAGTGCCTGAGTAGTGATCATAAGGACAAGATGAGGAAGAAGAAGAAATCAGCAGATTTATTGGGTTTCTTAGGGAAATGCAGCTCAACATAGGTAAATCGAGCATCGAGCTGATTCGCATGACGTTCCACTTTACAATCGAAGAATTATGGTTGAAATTCGTAATTATGTAGTTTTTGTTCTCACAGACGTGAAAACGCAATGTGGTTTCCATTACTCCTTGAGTTTGATGTATTTAGGACACACTTCACTCTTCAAACACGTGGTTAAAAACCACAGGTTTTGGGATGTTATAGCATTTTTAAGTAACAACTTTAACTAAATACATCAAACTCAAGACCAACAGCAACAGTTATGCAGCTCGAAGAGCAGTCATCTCTGGACAGAAGATATGGATCAAATCAGAATGCAAGATTTTGTTCCACAAACGAGACATCTACAATATTTATATCAAGGTAATTCATACCGAGTTATTGTACAGACTTCATCCACTTGAATTCGATTCATTAGACTACAATAATAGATTCAAAATTAGATCAATAATACATAATAAATATACCATCCAATACCGCAAATTAAAGTTTCTCGTGTCACGAAAACCGAAACCTACTCCACGTAAAACTAAATTTTCTGACCATCAATTTTTTGATGGATTCGTTAACCTTTCTGATACTAATTTCACAACTGATGAAACAAATCTCTTGGAGAAAGGTTTCAAACACAATATTAAATCAAACAACATAAAATCTGATTTCGAGGAACTCGGCATAGATACTAAAATTTCTTGAAAAATATTCCTAATAACACTCGCCTTAAATATTTAGCATCTAACATTATAAAAATGAATCATTAGCTGACTTTAAACCGAGTAAAGAACAAAATATTTTAAAGGCTATCACAACTAAATGAAGTTATTTTTACAAAAGCAGATAAGGGTAATACTGTTATTGCGTTAAATAAAACTGACTACCTATTTGAAACTCTAAATTTCATTTCGTCCGGAAACTATACAATTTTAAACAAAGATCCAACTATTACATTCCAGAAAAATATTAAAATAGCAATAAATGACGCAAAATCTTCAATTGAAGCAATAGATAAATAGAAATTAATTCAACCAAACCCTCAACCACCTCAATTGTATTCACTCATTAAATTTCATAAAGTAAATAACCCCGTTAGACCAGTCGTATCATACGTTACAGCCCCAGCCGTGAAATTGTCGCATTACCTTATAGATATCATTGAAAATTATTGTTCATTCAAATCAAAATTTTCTATAAAAATTTTTTTCGAATTGATAAATAACATAAAAAACATTAACCTACCACCTAACGGAAAACTTATTTCGTTTGATGTTGAGAATTTATACCCAAGTGTTCCTCCAGGTGATGTCAAAATATTAATCGAAAACATGTTGAATTCGAATCATGTTAACCACATAATTAAATCAGAAATATTGAATCTGTTGGACGTTTGCATTGAACAAAATTATTTTTCTTTCAACAACATCTATTACAGTAGTGAAAATTGTTTGATCATGGGAAATCCTTTGAGTCCACTTTTAGCAGAGATTTTTATGAATAATATTGAACAGAAAATTCATACACATCCACTCATTTCCAAACTTCTTTATTGGTATAGATATGTTGACCGCATCTTAGTATGTTTCATTGGAACTACTCGTCAATTAGATTTATATCTTAATTTCATTAATTACATCCATTTGAACATTGAATTCACGATAGAAATTGAACAGAACAATTCCATTAATTTTTGGACTTGAAAATCACTAAACAAAATAATAATCATGTTTTTCGGTCTTTCGTAAACCAACACATACTGATACAATTATACATAACTACTCATTACATCCAATTCAACACAAAGTTGCAGCTTTAAACAGCATGGTACATCGATTACTCAATTTACCTTTATCAGTAGAAGATTATAATAAAGAGTTAAACATCATCAAACAGATAGCCATTAATAATTCATATAATCCGGATATGATAGATCTAATCATTCGTAAAAACTGTATCAGAAAGCAATAAATGAAGTATATCCTATTCATAAAGACTATAAAATATTCAACAGTTTAACATTCTGCGGTTCTGCAAGTACAAATATTAAATCCTTTCTCGTCAAACAAAATCTTAATATAACTTTCAAAACTTCTAATAACTTAGGTAAACATATTGAAAATATCGGTCTATCAGCATTTTTTTGGTGAAGTATGCAAGTCTGTTGTAGAGACTCTACTGACAAGGTATTTCAGTGCCAAAGTGTCCAATCTGGTCGCCTTATCAACGGGACATTCAAAGATTATTTGTAGTTTCGTCATTTTTTAGGCAACCACGGCACTGTGAGGTTTCCAACAGTCTCATGACGTGTATATGTTTGTTGTTTATTGAGCTGGTGTCCCGTCAATAGGCCATCTACCATCCCAATAGACTTCTGTCAAGGGACAATAGTTCATGTACGCTCTACTTTTATGAGCCTTTTTGACTGTCTCAGTCCTCAATTTAGGGCCTCGGTGGTGTTCCAGTTTTGAAAGAGGAGATCATGTGGGTCCATAGTCAGAATAGGTTCCGGTTTCATTGGCCTAACAGCTGTTGCCTTTTTGTAAGACAGTCTACTTTCTCATTCCTTTCGAAATCCTGATGCAACTCTGTTTGTAGTACTGGTTTTCGAAGTGCTGCTTTGCGTTCGTTAACTAGTTTGGTTGTAACCCTTGGATCTTCAAGGTATCCGAGGGTGTTCTGGCTGTCAGAGCATACTTGGATGTATGCGTCTCTGTTATTCCTGTGTAGGTTTTTCTGTACTCATCGGAGGATGGCAAATATTTCTGCATGTGTTAGGGTGACCTGGTTTCTTAGAGTAATCGTAATGTTTGCCCTCGGGCCGTGGACGCCGATGCCTTCATCCATCTAGGTTATGGACCCGCCTGTAAACCAGGTGCGGCCCTGTGGGATGAGTTAGGACTGGCAGGTGGACCAAATTTCTCTTGATGAAAAGACGATCTCAAAAAGTTCGTGAAAATATTTGGTGGCTCTCATTTCATCTCTTGTGAGGTTATGTCTGAATTCTCTTATTTTATTTAGGGTTGTAGAGTGTCCAGAAGTCGGATTTCAGTCATTCCACATACCTCTTTTTCACAGCCATTATCATGTTTAGTGGAGGGAAGACCAGAAGACACTCCATGGAGGCCGAGGGTGTAGATCTCAAGGCTCCTGTGACTGCTAGAGTTATTTGCCTTTGGATCTTGCTAATTTTGTTCCGTTTTGTCTCCTTGACCAATGCAGGCCACCATACGATGGCCGAATAGGTTAGGAGTCAGTGTCGTGTATAATAAATATATTTTTGGTTTGAGTTCGAAATTCAAAATGGCTGTTTGGAAGGTATCAACAGCTTCTTCTGAAGACTGAAATCTTGATTTTAAAATAGTACAAACATCGTTGTGAATTATGTCCAGAGTGTACGCAGGATGATGTAACAGTTTGTTTTCTTGAGTTAAATATTCAATTGTTTTCTGGGCTGTGAATTGAATTCATATTGACAGATCATAGAGTTTAATTCTATGTTCTGACAAGTGATTATGGTGTTCTCTATGTCTTGCATGTAAAATATGGAACACATCCCTCGTTGATGACCTATTTATAGCTTATGTAGAATAGGTTACCAAATGCAACAATAGTTTTTGGATTTATAGTTTTCGCGTTATTTGAAAAGAAATTTTCATACTTTTTGGTTCGAAAAATATATATAATGCCGACATTAGATTTTATCTGCGATACGTCAAGATCAATTTTTCTTACAAAAAGTGCAATATCCAAAATCGTCCAATACATTCCTATAAAGTGCTACATTTTCGGAATTAGTATCGAGAGAGCGATTCAGTTATGGAAAATATACAGGTTCTATTCAATATAAGAAAGTTTATGTCAACCGGTCTAACCGGAAAATATGAAAAGGTGGTAATATTTTCAAAATGTAGTTATTCGAAACCCGATTCAATTTCAGGAAAATAATTCAACCCATCATCCATGAATTTCTGATAGGCCACCTTACTTGCATACCCTGGTATATAAGGAAGAAGCATGGATTCACCAATATATTCTAGAGTAGAAATGAATGCAAGCTCTGAAAATCACAGAGGAATGCCACAAAAATACAAATATCAGCTGGTTAACGTTATGATCTTACCATTTAGATGGCTGAGGGGGTAGAAGGTTGCAATTGTGTTACATCTCTTATCAATTCTAGTCTTGTACAGGCAATGGATGTTTGGAATGTGTATGAGCCACAATAATCTAGAAAATACGCAGTGATAGACCAGTCCTTCGCTCACCCATGACAAAAAATAAATGTTATCTTAAGAAAGGATTTTTCGTAGTTGGTAACGTTTCAATGTCAGAAACTATGGTCATACTATGTAATTGAAAAAATATTCCTGACGTGGATTCGTTTTCTGTTCTCCCCTTTCTTGATGGAATTAACGTTTTGTCAAAAGAAATTGAGGCTTTGTACAGACTCACATTTTTGTTAATTGTAAAAGTGTATATAAGGAGGCGCATAGTGTGAAAACTGAAAAATTTGCCCCCATAAACCCAAGATTGTTGTGTCTGTCAAATTTCCATCAATTGTTTTAATCATGTACATATAAAACGCTCATTGGCTAAACTGGATCATATTGGTATAAGAGGTCTTGCATTTGATAGAAAGGTTTATGCTAGAATCGGAAACTTACGAGCTTCCAAGTGACCTGTCGTCAGTGGTGCTCCAAAGGGTCTGTTGTAGATCCCCTGCTCTTCATTGTATATACTGCTGATCTTCATATCTCAATTCAGTGTAATTACTCATTGTTTGCCGGTGACACTAAGCTCTACAATACTTTTCTCGATAATGCTACTCTATCAGGCAGTGGCGTATCGACTGGTCCTTGCTTTTGAATTTGGATAAATGTAGCGTTCTTAACATGGGAAGAGCAACCCTCTCACTCGGTACACTTAGCACGACTACTTGTAAGACTTCTCATCGCGACCTAGGGGTCATGATTATCAAAGATTTGACGCTGTCCGATCACATCCAAGATGTGGTGACTAAAATATCAAAAGGCGTATCCATGCTCAGGGGAACTTTTGAGAAGTGTCATCCAAGGATTGCAGTCTGCTCTATAAAACATGTGTCAAGCCAATCATTGAGTTTGCGGGGCCAGTGTGGTATCCCACCCTGAAGGGGAACAAGAATCCCCTATGGCAGCATGTATGGAGAACGACTCAAATTTTCGAGTTACCATAATTGTCCTCCAAACGCTTTCGAGGATAGTCACGTACATAATCCTCTACAACAGGCTCAATTGTGACATCTCTGGGTTATTCGATCTGAATCAAAATTGACAACTTTGCGGTCACAGGGTGAAACTATATAGAGATAATTCTTAGACATCCCAAAGACTGCATTTCTTACCACATAGGATTTTTGAGTTGTGGTATAAATTGTCTTCAAATATTATCGACGCTTATGAACAGATTTGGTGCCTGGTCTTCATCACAGCTAATGTAAGAGTGAAATATTCCTATATAAATCTATTTGTAACTACTTCTAAAGTTCTATTCTATTAATATTCTAGTTTTATCACTAATGCTTAATCAATTTTAAAGATTGTACGACTTGCATATTCAATTGATTTTCTATGGTCTTGCTTCCCTGTGTTGCTTCTCCGATTTTATTCTTGTAATTTCAAATTTGAGATATCCATAGAACTTAGACCTCTGTCTCTTATTCCGAATATAATAGTTATAGTAATTCAGATCCGTATCTGTACACAAATTGGAGTTTGCATAATCATCATCAATATCTTAGCAAATTAATCAAATTCTGAAACAGCGTTACTTTTAGCATCCCATGTGAAAATTCTATAGCTAAATTACATGGACTACTAGGTGGCCTCCGCCATCAAACATGAGTAGACATGAATAATTAGAAATATTACTGCTCCTATCTTTCAGGTAGCTTGATGTCTTTTTTATGACCACTCAAATTATTAACTAAATTTATTCAATTTAAACTAATAATATATACTGACGCTGAAAGAAATGTAATTAAATATTTAGGTCTGGGTTCTGAACCAATTCAAACATCGTAAAATATCTTTAGTGTATGCGAATACATATGGCCATAAACGTTTTATCGTCTATGCTGTCTATAAAGTTATAATATTGAAATTTCGTTTGAGGTATTCTCCCTTGAGATACGCGAAGTTAAAGCGCCATAGATTATGATGTTTATTGTACCCTGTCAATATATTCATGAAACAGAAATTGCAAATGTTACTTAACATTCAGTATTCGAATTAATTTCATGGATATTGAACGAAAAATTACATAATATTCGTAGAGCTTTTCTACTACTTTCAGTATTTCATCAAAAAACTATGTGTGTTATCTACGATTTTGTCAATTTGTATGCGGTGTAGCCAGAAAGATCCAAAACTGCTTATGGTGTTAGGTTAGTCTATCTGTCTGTCTCGGTAGGCTAACGACTGTTTTTCAGAAATATTCTATATTGACCACTGTGCTAACTTTTTTCTTGCAGGAGGGTATTGGCAAGTAGGTCAAAAAAAATTATTTCAGTTAGCCAAGCTGCACTGAAGGCATTGACATCCGACAAAAGCTCTTCACTCATGATGCAGGAAAGTCGTTCAACCCTTGCCAGAGTGGAAGAAAGGACTCCGTCTGATGTAGGTTCTGGATCACTCGGGCAATAAGGGTAATGAGAAGGCAGATTCATTGATCAGTAAATCCCAAAGTATTAATCAGTAAACCACAAAGCAGTTCTTCGGGCTGAAGCTCGAAAGAAGGAATTTACTATTGCGAGAGCCATTACTTAGCTTAAACTTTCCTGTTTAGACCTGAGAGTTCTAATTGCCATATTAACGGGCCAATGTCGCCTAAGAAATCAAAATAAGTAAGAATTGATAGAGAACTCTTCAAGCTTACTAAGCTGATACCCACAGAGCTTATTACCTTTACAATAATGGATTTAGGTGAAATTCAAGATGAAGTGTGCCAAAATAGACCACTAGGTTGCAGTGGCAGGGCTGTCAAACAAGTCACACTCAAATTTTTAACATCTATATAAACTAATGGGGTGGAGCTATAATGGATTTTAGTGATGATAGAAAGTTTTCTTTGTGGAAATTAAATTTCAACTTGAATTGAAGTTTTGGTTACATGCAGTTTTTTGCTGAAGTGATCGGTTCTACAATTATCACAACGATGAACGAAATCAATATTCAGGTATAGACTCACCAAATGAATGAAACATAAGACATACGACAGACGTTGACATTTAGGTATCTATCTTCGCCACTGAACATACACGATGTTCACATGTTTCTGAAGTGAAACCTTCACCAAGAAGTATATTTTAGTCGAAATGAGTGTGGAACATTCAGTTTCTTCAATGGAAATGGGTGCATTTCAATTTATTAATTTATATATCATATTTTTATTTTTGATGTGATCCAAAACACGATCACGAAGAAAACGAAGAAAAACCTAATGGAAGTATATACCATACATGCTTGAAACCATCTGTATATCTGAAGAGATATCTCACAGTCCAAGGTTGAATGACTTATAGTTTCCTAAGACTTACCTTACTTACAACATGAAATCTCTACGAAATTCCACTTGAGTAGCATATTATTACATCACAATGACCCAATGTGTATCAAATATTTCCATTATGATCAAAATCATATTCATTCCATTCGCTTCTACAGAGGTACAGGATCGATAGAAGTGTGCAGGAATCGAGCAACCAAACACGATTCAGTGGGGAAAGTTCCAGAAGAAAGTAATCTCTACTCTTTTTCAAAGCAGGGTGTCTCTGGGTATGTGAACGAATTATATTCCAGATCATATAAAGCCAGAAAATTGGGGTTGAGCGGATGTTTCCACTTATAACTCTTGTCACATATGTGATTGAGAACTAACTTCACTTAGATGGGCAACTAGATACAGAAAACCTACTCAGCGGTAGATACGTTGAATCAGCTTATTTCTGTAGAATAACATTTTGTGTTTTCATCTCATCAACGTGGTATTTGAGGATTCTCTTCGAAGAACTTGTTCAGAGTTTCCAGACTGTTAGTTGAAATTTGTTCAATGGTTTTGAAACGAAAATACAGAGAAATAATGTTGGCATAAATGACTTATTTAAAGAATTTTCATGAACGTCACTCATATATAAATTGAACCATACTGATGCAAGTGCAGAACCTTGTGGAATACCGTTAATGAGTGTACTAAAACGACTAATTTTCTCTACAACAGAACGCGAAGTCTTCTGTCAGACAACATATTTTCACATTTTAGCAAATTGTATATTTTGCTACAAATGTATCCAAGACAAGAATACGACCCCTGTTTTTAATTTACGCTGAAATCCTGACTCAAGGAATATAAATTGGACTCATGGACGATAGCTGTTCTACAGAGCTATTATCTGAAGCATACAAATCGTTGTGCAAATACAATAGCTAAGTCTGGGAATATATCATTGGACCTTAAGGATTTACGTAATCTTGTTGATTCAGAAGCACCTTTGATACCTTTCAATGAAAGAGGTTTAGATGAATTCTCATTTTCTCTTAATTATCTAAACAAATCCCAAGAATTTAGACTAGAATGATTGGAATACCTATTATTCATCATCAACTCAATTCATTTTTTCTATCTAGAGGAACTGAATTGAATCAGATTTATTCTCAAAACTCTTGAACTCCTCTTCTTCTAATAAACCTTTTAGAAAAACTATCACACAGATACTGATGCACATTTAAGACAGTGTATAGGTGCTCCATCTTATTGAAGCCAAGTTCCCTCGTCGGATAAGTTTGGGTCTTTGACACTCTGAAAACAAGATAGCAACGATGTAATTTGAAGTTATCCATGTCGGAAAGGAGCTCTACATTCCACACTTCACGAAGAAAGCATCCAATGAAAAGCATTGATTCATTGAAAATTGGCAAAAAGCTGCCATAGTTTAAAACAGAGCTTATAGGAACTAAAAGAAAAATCCAACAGATGAAACTGAAGCTGAATATGTGCGTTTCACGAACATTTGTGATTTGTATTTGTGAAAAATATTGAATCATCATTACGTCAGCCCATAAACTAGCTGTTACTAATGTATAAGCGACGAGATAGACAAGGTTTCCTAAGTTTTTTATCGCTCGTCTCTCGAATTATGTTACAAATTATATATGGTCCACAGGTTTCTTCTCATTTTCTTGAGTTTACACGAAATCGTTTGGCAATATGGCATAACCCATGTATCAATTTTTTGAATGAATCAGTTTCCATTCGATTGAGACTTTTCCCGACCAATATCGACATCCATCCTAAGTCTATGTTGTTTTGATAAATACTTGTACAAATTGCAGTTTGTTACTTGAATCTTCTTTTATAGCGTTTATATCCAACAATTTGGTGACGAGTAATTTGCCGGGTTAAGGTTATTGGATTTTCCTGAATGGTCAGCAGATTATTGGGTGCTTATAGTACCTTCACTTATTGGAGGTGAATGTAGACACCTCAGCTAGAGTTCTGGTTCGTTTCCACGATCAATCATCATTATAATTTCAATTTTGTTCAGTTCGGTTAGAGGTATTACTTAGAAAAGAAATTTAGCACTTCACGCAAGTTATAAAAAAATGCACTGACTTTTTTTGTTTTTGTTTTTTTCAATTATTCTTTCTATAAAATCCTAAATAGAAGTATTTCAAATATGTCCAACGTTCTCCAGTGATACTCAATGTTCACCAACAAACATTCCAGTTTTATTTATATTGATAAGAATATTTCACTTAGTATTCAGCAAACTTTTAACATTATCCAAATAAGAAATTATGTCCTCGATTCCAGTTCCTTTACATCGACTCTAACAAAAAAAATTATGGCGAATAAATTACAATCTTTCTACAAAGGAATCCGAATTTCCACTCCGCTTACTCTCGTGAAAGATCAATCACAGTATTTATTGCTTCTATCGACAGATGAAACCAGATCGACATCTTATAAACCATTTCAAGTATTCTCAATTAGTAAGCTTGTTCTTGTAATCTAGTTTTGTGAAATATTTACAGCATTAACACTAATACGGCTATCAATAGGCATCAATTTTCGACGAAATGTCGTAACTGTAAAACAAATCTCGTCAATTCGCACTTAGTAATGGCAAGCTGCTCCACTTATCACGAAGTAGAAGAAGGTATTAATCTGACAAATAGCAGCATTTTCTCGGGAATGTGTTTGTCAAACGGACTTTTATTGAGGTTGCTTAATCGTGCTAATCATAAGGTGAAACTAGGTGCATAATTATCCGGACAGCCCGGAACAGAAACGTTTGTGTTTTATGCAACAATTGATTATGGTTACAACTAGGTGAAGTCGATTTGTGAATATTTCGAACGCATCCCCAACTGTTCTATGACCTTATATGCTATTGATCAAGTACTGTGGCAACATGCTTGCCAACTGAATTTCGAAGATGAATCATTTAAAATTTTGCGCATGATTATTATAACATCAATTTATATGTATATACCTTCAGACATATCTATACAGGATATTGTTTTATTGCCATTCAAGCTTGTAAAAATCAAAATTGCTAATTGTAATTTGAAGAAGTTGATGGAATATGATCATGTCCGTTATAAAGCAGTATAATAAACACATTTAAGCGGTAATCAAAAGAAAAGCATACATAATTCCGCAAAACAAACTAATCAGCGATTATAACAGAACGTTTTAAATCATCAGTGAAGATCTTTCGACTTGCCTTAGGCAATTTTGCATTTAACACAGCCTAATATCTTTGTTTTGCTGAATTATCTTTTCCCATTTAACGTCTTGTTGGGACGTAAAAGTAACAAGTATAACTTTTTGAATTACTAAAGTTTTTCAGTGACCCACTGTCATGAGGAAACCGGATATTGTTAGTCGAACGCATCCACTATAATCACTTGAACAGCGCAAGCGCTATAGATCAATGTTCTATAGTATATGCAATATTCTACCACAGAATAAAGATTTGCTACACTCACAGTCGCTTTCTACGAAATCAGTGGCTAAAATAGTTCTCGCGCAGCATCATTGCGCAAATGTCGACGTAATGGCGTCGTTGATAAATTATGAAGGTTTCGAGTTGTCAAGTTAGGAAATTCCCAATTTTAATCATAGAATAGTATGGATTAATAAATTTAGTGGTATTTCCTTTATATTTTTGATTATTCTTTGTATGGTTTCATTTGCAAAATTCTCTTTCATTATTCAGTTTCTGTTGTGTATTGCTGAATTTGAACTAGAGAGTGTGGAAAGTTCACTCGTTCAATATTTTAGGATGTCAGTGAAGATTACACATTCAGGTCTTTTATTGAGGAAACAATACTCAACCTTCCGTAGATGTTGAATTTCCTTCCCTGAAGGAGGTTGTTCGAACCAGTTTTCATATTCATTGTAAACCAGAGCCACATAGTGGTATAGTCTGGTTTGATATCATAAATAGGAGCAACAGACGGCTGTTTTATTTGACCTGGTCACCCATTCACAAACCCAAGCGAGACTGCCACTTGCTCATCGCCATCTGTTGAAGCGCATCATGTACATGTATATGTTCACCAGCGACTTCAATGTGTTTTCACATAAAGCGAAAAATTTCACATGTTATTATATATGATGATGTTTTGATGTATAAATAGGCTGCTTCCCAAACTAACCGCTGCCCATTTGGAACCAGGAAATGAATGTTTCATAACCTGCCTCATTTTTGAGATCTTCACTAGACACAAGCTTGGAAACATTAATCAGTTCTGATTATTAACTACCAACGGGGATGACAACTGCGTCGTTTGTCAATGAAATTGACAAACTTCTCGACTTTTTGGACAAAGGAAAACAGGGAACATTTGAATGAATTGGTAGATATTTCTCACAATTCGAAAATTGTCGAAGAATGAACTACGTAAGATATTGAACAAAAAAAATTGAATTTCATAACTTTTACGATTATGGGAAGATTTGTAGCCAATTAATGGATTTTAATGCAATAGGAATGCCATGAGAATATGTTTGGTAATTTAAGATCCCAAACAGCGTCAACCTTTTCAATGTCTAAATTTTCATGAAAAGTTATTCTGTTTAAATTTTTTGGAATATTGTGACAGTCGCTAGAAATTCTTTTGATGAAGATGTTTCAAATCTATCTATATGTGGTAATCTCCTGAAAAATTTCAATTTATTTTTTTATGTCTCGAGAGAGGAACAGGAGCAACGGGAAAAACATTGAAATTTGAAACATTGAAATTGTGCTTTAATAAGAATTGATGAAGAAATTTCGTTAATCATCAATAAATAGATTTTTGAGAAAGAAAAGAATTCATACTTATAACTGGTATATTATTTTTACAGAAAAATCACTTCCAAACAAGAAAAATATATTTTTTGTTAGAGTTCAAATATCTTTTACACGATTGAGTCTCTTTATAATACAGATCTTCTTCAGTTACAGGATGATATAATGAAACTATTATTCATCTAACTCTTACAGTGAATTCACCTGTGTTCAAATAATTAATATGTTCGAGGTGTATAACGCTGAATTCGAATTTACCGCTCTATATAGATATGCGCAAGGAGGCTGCGTGTGCTACACTTTAGAGGGAAAACATCGACAGCTGAGTGCGATTTCTCTGAACGTATCATATTTCTTTTCTGTGATACTACCTTACGTCGTTTCAATATGCAATTACGGCATAATTTTGAGGAGTGTCATCCAGAACGTCATAGATTTTTATGAGGTGAAAAAATGAAGGATAAAATCGATCCACTCGAGAGAATGAAACTTGAAGAATATCTAATTATTAACTGACTTTTAGTGAATATTCTTCCTTAGATTTCATGAAACATATGGGAACTATTAGATCCTAACACAAAATTATATTATTCACTCTATGTGAAATCTTTCCCACCAAACGAAGTGAATTATGACAATTATCATTAAGTGACATTTGTCATGAAGTAAATTATTCTGAAATACTTAGTACCGTTTCGGCATATTTTCTATTCGACTATTTCATGTCACTAGGTTAGATCGTTCCATAAAAACAATAAATAAAGAGAAATGACGATAACTGTCTCCAAAATCAACAGAATTTAGACGGTGAAACGATTCAATGAGTTTCGAGACAATTATGTTATAGAAATCGCTATTATGGTTGTCAACGTTTGGGCAATTTGTTATGGTTACTCAGACATTTCGAACGCTCTACCAGCGTTTAAAATGTTCGAAACCGTTCGAATTGAATAATCGAGAAGGTAATTTAGTTTTTTATCACCTGCTTCAAATAAAGACATTCCATCTGCTAGACCGACCGGCACATATTTACGGTTGACAATTCAATTCATTTGTCGGAGACATTGTATTTTGATTAATGTTAGTTTGACAACCAATAAACTTTTTATTTTATACTTTGGGGAATATTACATGAAACACCAGACTATTGTGTTCAATATAGTAGTGATAGGCCGAATTCCTACTAACTGAAATAAATAATCTAGGCATCTGATACTGGGAACTGCAGATACCCTGTTTAGTGTTTAAGGCATAGTGATCATTTGAGATGATGACTCAAAATGTTGCCTCTTCAAGAAGCGAGTAAACAGACACCTCAGTTTTTCCTAGGCGCCCACTCATGTGGTGTAACAGGTTCGTCTGTTCCTGGGAAGCGCGCATATAGAAAAAAGAAAAAGAGCACAGGAGAACAGTACAAAAGCCCAAACAATCAAAGGAAATACCTATGGAGAACTTCACGACTATTTACGACGAGTACGAGGATACCATGGTAACTGGAAATTGTCAACCAAGGTAATATTTCAGTGAAATAGGAAAGAGCGTGTTCTTCTGCAGATGGTGGGAGCAAGAAGAAGGAATAATCGCGGACGTCCTGTTTGAATGTACATGCCTGATCGCCACCTATACCAGGGTAAATACACTCGGAGATACAGTCTAGGCTATCTGCAGAACTGTTCAGAGGACAACACGCTTCCTCCTTCGAGGAGTTTGGATGGTTCAAGTCTGGCAGTTTGCATAAAGTACACTCGGAGGCAAAATTAGCGGAACACTCGAAAATTTAACCAAATTCGAAGTTCGATATTTTTCCTAATTCTCAACCGATTTAGATGATTTGTTCGGCAAGTTATAGATCAACTCTTCTGCTTTGTAGAAATCATAAGAGAAAACAAAAAAAATTCGAAAAAATTTTTATACGGGGGCAAAACTAAAAGTGTATTTTTTGTCAAAAATTCGTAACACCCTGTGGAATTTCGTGGTCCGAGTTGAAACGTACAATATCATGGTCTGTCAAGACACATCTTCCTACAGTAACGCCATTCTAGTTTCATGCGTTTATCTCTATTTTTGCAAAATATATTTGATTTCAAGTGGAAAATCACCATTTTGGAGAAATTCCATTGAATCAAGAAATTGTCATTAAAATTCGTCTATCAATTTGGAATTTTTTTATTATCACTCAGGCTTGTCGAAATTGTCGTTTGCGATTTTTATGTTCGAATTGCATTAGTTATTGATGACAATTTGGTTAATTTGGTGAAAATTAGGAATTCATAGGAGATAACAGTCGGTAGGTATTAAAATACACAGCCGAATTCTGGGACCATTGATAAAACTTTTCATTTACACATGTGCACACCTTTTTTTATCAAATATGAAATACAACACACGTTTTTTTGTATATGACCACATTTGCACTTGTTTAAAGAATGAGAGTTTTCCATTCTTTGATTTGATACAAATTCGATCGGTTGCGGTGTTTTGTGATTCTTTTACTGTTTACGATTCGAAACGGTATTTTTCATTCAGAATGAGAGATTTATCACCAACCTCAGTAGCAAGGGCAGTTACATTGATCGAGGAAGGGCGCACCTACCATGTTGGGTGTCTCGACGTCGGTTATCCATCGAATCTACCGACGTTACAGGGAAACTGGATTGTACGTGAGGAGGCGAGGACAAGGAAGAAATCGGGCAACCCGCGCTATACATGACCGTTTCATCGTCAATCAAACCATAAGAAATCCTCGTCTTACTGCTGTTCAGGCACGTAACCTTTTACAAGCAGTGGATAACATTAACGTCAGTGTGAGGACAGTCAGAAGACGATTAAATGAAGTTGGTCTGAGATCATATGCGCAAGCAAGAGCACCAAGACTCGATAGAGCCCATCGGGTAGCAAGATTGGCGTTTGCTAGGGAGCATGTAGCATGGACAATCAATCAGTGGAGACGAGTTTTATTTAGTGATGAGAGCCGATATTGTGTGAATTTCGTGGATGGTAGAGATAGAATATGGAGGCATCGAGGGGAACGGTACAATCAAGCGAACTTCGCAGGAACTGAGCAATACGGTGGAGGGTCAGTTATGATATGGGGTCATGTCATCATCTGCTCGTAGACAATAACTTTCCTCTATTTTTTAGGCGGCACAACAACGAATCCATAAAACGCCAAATTTTAACAAATGAATGGTTTCCAATCGTTTACACGGTTCTGCTTATCATACACCGAACTTGTTGAGACTTTGAAGTGATTGCATGCTCGATCGAAATGTATAGATATTCATATTTGAAGAAAACTTCGGCAATTTCTAATCCCATGAAGGTTCCATTACCCCTACCCAATAGAAGAACTAATGAAACAATATACTCTCCAACACTTATGCACTTGTTTCATCTCATACGTAAAAACTGCAAATAAATTTTCAGATATTCGAGTCAATTTCTCAGAATTTTTACGACATTCTAGATGCTCTAAAACTTCTTTTTACTCAATGCCTCATTTAGTGGAGCAAAAAAAAAAATCAAAAGGTGTTGAATCGGGAATGCAAGAGGGATGAGACAATATTTCCCAACCATTTTGCCGATAGTTTCACTAGTATGAAGCAGTGCCTATAGTTACACCTCTGAGATCTACGGATTTCAATCCTAATGGCTGGTTTATTTCATTAAAAATAATATCTCGTCGGTTTTTAATTGACGCTGTTTTGGGGGATAATCATATTTCTGCCTATTTTTCCTCGGTTCATTCAACTTTCACCATGTTTTAGTTATTTGATAATTTACTAGGCGTTTCAAAGTTGTGAAGAAAACAGTAAATAAGAGTAATAGATAAAATCATAGTAATCATTAGAAGAGTTGCATAGTTCACATCAACGAAGAAGAAAATACTGCAGATTAATATGATGGACATTGCAATTTCTAGTTTTTTCGGTGGCATCCGTTCTTCTAACTGATCAAAATTTAATACCTCAACGCGATAGACGAGTTGTTAAAGTATCCATGTACATAGAAGTCTAACAGATTGAGATTCAGTGACAATCAATCTATTTAGAAAAAATTCATTCATCCATTCAACAACTATTCTTCCTTGATGTGGAGGTGCTCCGTCATGTTGATAAAACATATTTTCAATAAAATTTATAGGAATATCATTAAATTGAACACAATGTTCTGTAGAAAATTTGGATAAGTAATGCTATTATCATAAAGGTCACCTCAAACGTTGATACTGAACCTCTTCTGGAAACTTGTTTGTCTAACTACATTTGAATTATGCAGACCCCATATGTGATCTTTATGGCAGTTATTTATACCATCTCTTCTGGAGCATGATGCATCAGATCATAAAATCTGGATCTGGAGCATGGTGCTACCGGATCCAGCGGCAGAATGTGAGTCGATGCTGCTCGTCCCCTGCATTCACAGGCTGCACTACCTATGAATGATTAGGGTGCACCTCTTTTCTCGACGCCACTCGACATTTTGGGGCATTTGCAATGAGCGGAACATAGATCATAGGATTATCTTTAACGCAGTCTACAATCTGATCCTCATTTTTTATGTTGACTTGATGAGGTTGAACATGTTTTGGCTTGAGTAATCCCGTTTCTCTAAGTCTTCTGAATACTATACGAATATGAGAATATCTTTGAAGAAATCTACGATGGTATTCTATAAAAACTTCTCGTTTTCTCGTTTCCTTCCATCGCCAAAACCATGAACATAGATCATATCTGCATACTGTTCATTACTGCAGGAATACATTTTCTATTCGAGGAATTTATAGTTTCAATATAATAATTATCTATCTTGATAACCCCTTTACTATGGTTATGAATGTGACCTTCTATACAACAAGATATGTATTTCATTTCATTTATGGTAACAACAAAGAATCGCTGTGATTGTGACAATTATGATTTCAGGATCGTTGGTATCAAGTTTCAGAAGAGAAAAGAAAGACTGGGACCGTGATGTTTTCACTGATTTATCTCAAAATTGCTTAAGGATTCATCTCTCAAAATTTGTCATAGAGCATGGGGGATATCATGTATATTAGTTCGTTTTTACCTGCAGTGAGCAAAAAAGGAACCACAAAACGTTCAACCAATGTACTATCCTTAATTCTAATTTTGAGACTTCAAACAGAAAAATACTGATCCATGAGATCAGCAGGTCTCATGGATCTCAATTTGTCTATTCAATTTCTGACTAACCCTTGTACAACATTTCACTGAGTCATAATAGTTTTATATACTTTGGTAATTATTTGCTTTACTATGTTAAAAAAATTTCTGTTTTTGTTTCAGATATTTTGGAAATTTTTGATATAGCACGTAAGTAAATCAAATCAATTAAACTAAGAGTATTAAGTTTAGTTAACAAGTTCAAATCGTAAAACTTTTAACGAAGCTTTTAAAAATGAATCCAATACCTGATTGGACTCTACAAATTTAAATTCTAAATTGACCCTGACAACTCAAATATTTTTTCACTTTGTTCCACAAACTTAGTTGACACTAATTTCAATCCCCAAGTTATAAGGTGTGTTAATATTTGAAGACTCACTAAAGCAAAGAGATATAAAAACAAACGGAATGCAAGACCAGAAAGACTTTCCAATGAAAGTCAAATTGAATTCATTCAGACGGCCACGTTAATGAAATATAAGCCAGAGAGTGACATATCCGTTGGTTGCTTCTTAAACAATGCCTTATACATGTTTATGAAGTTATGAATTTCATTATGCATTGTGTTTTGATGTGGAATTTCTGGTACAGTCCGCTTCTTTAAGTTGTACCATCTTTTAGTCGTAACTTTGAGATATTTTCTGCTAATTCATCAAGTGATTGAATAGAAATGGATGTGTCTTCTGGAGATTGTATTTAGGATTCTGAATATTATTCCTAATAAGATCATTCATGTTTAGTAACTCTCAGAGAAAAGATATTCTTAGATAATTAGATTAGATCTTAATCCTACTCCTTTACTCAATCTTTTCAATTCATAAAGTAAGCAACTCCGATGGGTTTTCCAACATACCTCTGTACTTGTACCTAATGTAATATTAGGTAGGAAATAAGACTAATATATAAGGAATAACTCTGTTCATTAGTTTGTATCTATCTGATGAAGCCACAGTGTGGTGAAACCACACAATTATCCGAGCACAAACGTAGTTTTAATTATCATAAATCAGATTCCCATCATTCTAACTACTTACTCGAAGAAAACGATAACTTCAATGATAATTTCAAAATTTTACACAATGAAAACAATAGACAAAAATTCAACCAAAGGAAATTTAGGTATTAACATGGAAGAGAATTCACGTAGGTTACTTAATAGTCAATTAGATCTAAATCCTTCTCCAATACTAAATCTTTTCGTTTCATACCTAATGTAATAATAAGTAGGAAATAAGAATATTATATAGGAATAACTCTGTTCATAAGTTTGTATCTGTCTGATGAAAACACAGTGTGGTGAAACCGGTCATAGTTTTGTTAATATAGTGTAATGTAATGTAGAGGCTTCTGCCTACGAGAATAACTTCACAAATTTCTGCAAGAAATACTCCACTTTCTTCTCTATTTGGTTCTTTTAATTCAGTACGTAATAAAATTTCAAGTTAACGAAGAGCTTTTCTGTGCTAAATCAATTCGTTGTCTCCCAAATTATGCATGACGTTGTATATATGAATTTCTCGTCGATTAAAATAATCGAGACCATTGTCTAAAGCAGTTCTACCAAAAGTTGTTGGCTCGAATCAAGTTTCACATAAAACAAATAGCAACCTTCGAGATATAATTAAAACAACAATTACCATATTCTTTCCGAGATGTTTATCTGTTCAATTTTACTTTCTCCTGAGAAAAAACGAACGGAGAAGAAATTGAATGCATCGTTAGTTTGTGAATTAGGATCTTTTATGCATGAAGATTTTCGAATGGTTGATTGCTTCGCCATTATATCAGATATTCACGAAAACATATTTGTATGGTGATAGAGAGAATTGATAGTAATAATGATTTGGTGAAACTTTACAAATGGTGTTTTTTTATTGCACTTTGAGACAGAATTAAATTTCTCAGGGAAATGCATGATGATAACTCATCAATTCTTTCTTCGTTGACGTATATTTGGAATTATATTAAATTGATGTTCAGTACAGAAAGTGGTACTTTCATTTAGAAGTTTTTCAGCTTTCATTGTCATTTGGTATAGAAAATATTTGGAATCCATTTCGATTCTCTTGTAATTTCCACTCTCAGAAGGTACAGCCTGTTTTTCGAACGTTGGGATGATTCTGATCTCTTCATGGCTCAATGATCATATGTAAGAGGATCATAGATGATCGAATTTGTATCAACTTTGTTGCCAACTTGGTTGTTCCTTGGTTTCCACAGATATTTCATTCCGTGAGCAGTTGACTACTGGTTTGTTGACAATCCCATTTAAGCAGGAAGCTTTGGCCACCAAAAAGCTAAAGCTTTTTTGTTCCTTAAACATTCAATCAATCGGTTTCCATACCTGCCAATCTGAGCATAGACGTCTAGAACCCTTACTTTGGCAAGTAGATATCCAAGTTGGTCTATTGCATTGACTACATCTAAGCAAGAATCGTTCGTCTGTCGTTCTTATTCGAGAGAACGGCGGTAGCTTTCCAATTTTGTTGAACCATCGACACACACATGAGATAAACATTAAAATTGCTATAACTATAAGTACCTAATGTGATAAACTGAGATACCTGATTTGAGATGATCCAAAAGGAGATATAGAGCAATCACGTAAGCAAATATTCGAATAATTGAGGTATTTAAAATATACCTATTAACTCCAGAATCACTACCAATTTGTCGAAACAACTTACACGTTAAAGCAAGAAGAATTATTTTTGGTAAGATCATATGGAAACCGAGTATTCTTTTGCAACGATATATCATAAAGTTTGAAAGGAAAATTATTTAATCGGTGTGTTAAATCAGCAATAACAGAACCAAATATACTTTTAAATGGGTAGAGGTGGTGCGAAGAGAAACAGAAAGATAGATAGATAGACAAATAGTCATTGGGGATGATTCTGAACAAATGGAAGAAGCCGAGGGTGACCACCAACTTGCAGTGGACATAACTGGCAGGAAGATTAAATGCTTATGGCATACTGAACATCATTACCTTCATAGTACCAACTACACAACTATATTCTTGGTAACCAAAGATCTAGTCTATATGTACATATTTTGGCTTATCCTACACTGATATATTTGAAGTTTCAAATTGAGTAGAATGTTAAGAGCATGTGCATGAAGCACATTGTTCTAATAATACAAAGGCACGCAAGCCTCTGCATAGCATCTACTTACCTTAGCAGCAGTAGCAGTAGCTTCTTCTTTTGTAAAGGTTAGGCGATTCACATTTTTTCCACTACATCTTTCACAGATTATTGGGCATCCGTTTCCTTTGCTTCGAATTGATGACCATTATGTGCCACAGTCAAATCTTGCCTGGGCCATCTGCTTGGTTATACGCATATTCGACAATTCTGAACCTTCGATCAGGTGACCATCAGCTGGATGATTTTGCTCCTAGGTTTTTCAGCTGGCTGTAGAGAGATGCGGTAAAACAGTAAATAGACGTAGATTATTTGACGACCTTCTTGCTTTTCCTGCCGGTCACACAATAATTATCTAAATGAAAAACTTTGGTGTAAAGGAGGAATTTTACAAGATGAGTGGAACTGAAATTTTACCTTCGCTGTCTTCAGCATACACATTCAATACTTAAGATGTATTTTTATAGTAGTGCTGAAGGAAGGTAGCTTTATATCACCTAACCGTTCTAAAGATTCCGAAGTTTCTATTAGATCTAGTCATCAAGCGTGAGACCATCTCAAATCGTATCAAAGGATCTATGGTATTGATACAAGGGTTGATTTTCAAGGATTTTACTTCAGAATTCACGGAAGATATCTCGCCAAAGAATTCAATGGTGTCACATTTGGTCAAGTTGTGAGTTCTGCTACATCGAATGAAAAATTGGGTTTCCATTCTCCCCTCTAGCGGTCTCTGTCTTCCGTTTCTTTCACTTCTGCTAGACCAAGCTTTCTTTCAATATAAGCTTCTCTTCTTCTTCTTCTCTCTTCCATTCTTCACTCTTTTCATTTCAAATTTTGACAGTTTAGCGAAATTTGTCTACGTTAGTACCAAGGCCTTGATTTTATCGACTTATTCATCATTTTGTTTACAAAAAATTGTGTATTTGAAAAATATCTGTTTATTTCATCATACGTTTGGACGTATCAAAATTATCGGTAATTCTGCTAACACTCCTTGAAGTTTTCCACGCACAGAAGTGAAATAACGTATCATCAATTCCCAAAAAAAACCAGGTCACCATGCACAACTTATCATCAAGTGAAATAATTCAAATGTTGCAGATACGACTGTCGATTAACTATGCACCGTTAAGTTAAAACACAGTTGGCGTTGATTCCGTGTAATTTACGTAACGCAATACGTTCTTGCGTTTTTTTTTGACTATACTGTGTGAGAATACATCAGTTTCCCACAGAATTTTTGAGGTTTTCTGGAATCATGTTGACCTAGAGAATAGGAGAAAGTTTCAATAAAATGGATATTTACCTCGAAGATGGGAAAATTTGAAAATTACATATAATGCCCGAGATTATTTCAATGAATTTTGTTTAAAAGTTTGCCATTTGAATTTGAATTTTATATCAGTGATGAAGCAAGCTTCTATCTTTCAATCTCCTTACGTACATTGAATTCAATACTGTGTTTGCCAGTCGATATATATATATATATATATATATATATATATATATATATATATATATATATATATATATATATATATATATATATATATATATATATATATATATATATATATATATATATATATATATATATATATATCAGGAATCTATGAACTCAATTGCGGTTCTTGTGATAAAATTTATATCGGTAGGACCTATAGGAGTTTTGGCATAAGAACATCTGAACATTAACGTAGCTTCGATAAAAATAAATCTGATTCAAATTATTCCAACCACTTAATAAAAGAAAACCATTCATTTAATAAAAACTTTGACATATTACATATAAAATCAAAAGTTTAAAATTAGATCTCCTAGAAGCATTAGAAATAAATAGATACAAACATTCGGACAAGCTTTTGAATGAGCAGGTAGATGTGAATTATTCACCCTTACTTAACTTGTTTAATTAGTTTTTATTACCTTTCATACTAACTGTACAAAGGCTCGGTGTGGATTTTCCTGTTATTCATCCAACTTGTTCTACGATTTGTTTATAATACCATACTCTTCATTCAGTTTGTCATTCTTGATAAAGCTGCTGTGTCAGCGAAACGTCGTCGAATTTTTTCAAATAAAGTGTAGATTAAAACTAAACCTTGTGTTTTTTATCTCATTTATCTGTAAATAATTACAAACCGCAAAGAAATCAGCTTTCATGGTTTTGTTCTTGAAAATTTTAATTTTCGGTAATAATGGAACGCCAATCATGGAAGAATCTGCTGAAGCAGTGCTGTTAGATGGCTTATGTAGGACTTATAGAAGAATAGACCAAAGGCTTGGGATGTCCCATTCAACTGTTTTCAGAATGATCTGCAGGTACAGGTAGAGCATTTTCCAAAAATACTTGGTAACCTTCACTTCTGACTGAATTGTCTGCTTTGTTCTACGTTTCATCCTACACCCTCCTATGTCTCAACCCTCCGTTTATCTATAAAGTATAGTCAAAAGTATTACTTTTATGATTCTTCCCGTACTCTAACCTACCTGAAGTATTTCGATTCGTAGAAACATAAAAACTCCAAACGTAGATGCGTTTCAAAATAATTGTTATGAACATATTTTGTAATTATTTAATGCACGAGTGTCTTAGGAAGAGATTCAGAAATTCCCGTCATCATTCGTCTTCCAGCAGAGAAAAATGGCCTTCTCTGCGAGTTCAACATTCCAACATAACTACGGTACGATATAAATGCATAAAGCTCACTATGCTCTAACCATCATAACATAAATCATAGACTTGTAATCCTTGCATTACGTGTGGAATGGATTATCGAACTTCTATTATAAATGATAAGTAATGGCTTGGACTGGCTTGGGATAAAGTATATTGAAGCCACAAAGCACATTGCAGAGGAAAAATTGCTTCTCTTCCATTGCGAAATGGAGATATTTAATAGCATTATGACATTAGTAGGATTAAGGCGATTCGAACAAATGAGTTGCAGCGTTGTGACTTTAGCAGGAGATACTTATTTATATTGATGATGATTTAGCTATTTCGTTTAGAAACTAGCAACATTTAGTTGCGGAATTATAACTATAATCTGCCAAAACGGCGAAATGTTGTGTGTTCAGAAAGTCGCGGTGAAAAATGAGAGAAAAAATGTGAATTTTAATTGAAAATCGAAATTTATGATTACAATTTTCCGTGATCGATTTGTACTTGAGACATTTCTGTATTATTATTATGAAGAAAAATGAGAGATGAAGTCGTAGAGTTCCTATAATCAACTTAACTTCAACTCTAAGTTCAAGGAAAAACTGATATAGGTGTTGATGCCATTGCGTATCAAAATATGCCTGAAATGACGGTTATACGAGGTGTATGAATAAAGTGATGAGACTGATTTTGTTTAATTCAAATAAACTTACGATGACTTTGATTCTCTCAGTGAACAGTTACATAATAAAAAAGGAATCATGTAATATATTAATTTAAGGGGTATTCTGGTCTAAAGCCGTACTTTTTCGGTATTTTTTCAAATTAGTATGTAAAAAAAACAAAAGAAAAAGTCAAAAACTTATCCAGGGACAGGTGAAGTGGGGGTTGCCAGCCAAATGGTGGTCCCTGGTTTACATGATTCCAGCTCTGTAGTAATCTAAATCGAACAAACAAAAAAATTCTTAACTATTAGGTGCGTCAGAAAGTTCTAGTTATTTGTCAAAAGATGGCTCCAGCAGTAGGTGCTGGTCGATTTTTACATATCAAGAACCTCTTGAACAAAGCTCAGACATATGGTAAACAAACCACTGTGACACATTAGTGATTTTGTTATTTGCGGGAAGTGTTGATTTTCTTCTTTCATTCGAAGAAAACGGCGGCTGAAATCTCATAGAGAGCTTCAAGGAGTTTACGGAGATGCTGCTCTAAGTGAAACAACGTGCCGGGATTGGTTCGATGTGGACGACCGTTTCCGTGAAGGAAAGCCAAAAATCTTCGAAGACGCTGAATTGGAGGAATTGCTCGATGAGGATCCGTGCCAAACGCAAGAAGAGTTTGCTTCAGCCTTAAGAGTTACCCGCCAGGCCATTTCCAAGGGATTGGATGCGTTAGGAATGATTCAGAAGCTAGGAACTTGGGTTCCTTATGATTTGAAGCCAAGAGACGTTGAGCATCGTTTTCTCGCCTGTGAACATTTGCTTCTGCGGCAAAAAAGAAAAGGTTTTCTTCACCGCATCGTAACGTGTGATGAAAAATGGATTCATTACAGCAATCCAAAGAGAAAAAATCTTGGGGAATGCCCGGTCATGCTTCTACATCATCGCCTCGGTGTAATATTCACGCTGCGAAAGTTATGGTGTGTATTTGGTGGGACCAAGTCAGTGTTGTTTATTATGAACTGTTGAAATCAAACGAAACCATCACTGGGCAACGGTATCGAACTCACTTGATGCGATTGAGTGAAGCACTGCGCGAAAAAAGCCACAGTACAAGCAGAGACACGAAAAAGTAATTTTACAGTATATTGCACCATCCGATTATTACTTGTTCTTTTCGATCACATGGTCTCGGCTGATCAGCAGTTCCGTTTTTATGAACAGTTCGAAAAATGGCTTGATTCGTGGATAGCCTCAGAACACTTCTAGCGTCACGGTATTCGAGCTCTGCTAGAAAGATGGGAAAAAATTATAGCTAGCTATGGGAAATATTCTGAAAGATTCATTTGTAATCATTTTTCACAATAAAGTCGTATTTTCATAAAAGAACAGCGAGAACTTAGTTGCGGACCTAATAGTAAACATATCGCTATCTCGTGGACCTTGGCCGAAAAAACAAATTCACAAAATGGCGTCCACTTGAGAAAAAAAATTTTTAACTCTGTTTTTCGATATTCACGAATTCTTCAAATTGAAATTTTTCGAAATCCAAGGTCCAAGTGATGAAGAGATGTACAAAGAAGATTCTTACAAAATTTCTACCGATAGGGGAAAACTGGAGTTAAGTATGTCTTAAAATAAATCAGTACTTAGAAACTGTTTCCGATTGGTTGGACTTGAATAAACTTTCGTTAAATATAAAGTTTTCATAACTTTTGGCAACTATTGTGATAGCGTTCCAGAACGAATGAATGAAAGAATGAAAGGAGTTAATATAGAAAGAGTTGGACTATGCGAGGCTGATAATAATGTTATATATCAACTCATGAATCTACAGAGAAGAATAGTGAAACTTGTAAATAAAAATACACTAGGTTCAGACAACCCTCTAAATCAGCAATTTCATTGGAATGTCCTGAATATTACTAAACGAACTATCACAAGTATAAAAAATTCAAATAGTATTACAAGAAATAAAAGTATTAGTCTAGAAAGAGTTAGTAACAAAAATAACTATATAGAAGCTATAAAAACATTGAACCAACTATCACATAGGCAACCAGACTTGAAAATTTTAGATATGAATAAAGCCAAAGGCAAAGCGATACTGAAGAACTGAATAGAGGAAAAGATGATAAATTAAGTTGCTGTGATAAGGAATTTATTATTATGATAAACACACCTATCGATGCTACAAACAGTATGTAACTAGTGTTAAGTTAGTTTCGTTAAGTTTAGTATAAGAACACCAGACCTACGAAATAAATTAAAATTGAAATTAATGTTTCTTTCGAAATTGTTCCCTTGGGAAGCCACACAGCGCTTGAGACGTTCCTTCCAATCATCATTGCATTGTCGGAACTCGGATACTGAAATAGCCTGCAGCTGGTCGGTTACAGCTGTTTGAATGTTTAAGAGTATCCGAAAATGAGTAACCTTGAGGTAATTTTCAATTCTCGGAAAGAGGAAGAAGTCATAAGGACCAAGTCTGATGAATGAGGAGGCTGAAAAGCTACATGAATATTTTTACTGGCTCAAAACTCTTACTCTGTTTTTAGATAGGTCCTGTACCTACTTGCAATATAAATCGGCCTGTCATCGCTGAGTCAAAATTTCTTAAGGTTCTTCTATAGCCCGAACTGAAGGCTGAAGCTTCTTTGCGATAGGAGCCTGAAACAGAATATGATCTTTCATAGGAAATAGCTTTTTGATCTCATGAGAAGTTCGAGAAGGAACGGTTGTCTGTGGAAAAGTTCCAGGTTATTCCAAAAAAAGGCAAATGAAACAGGTTCTTGCCTAGTATTCAGAGTTAGTATCACAAAACGCACCTCCCTCAGGTGTACAGAACAAAAGTAAGGCAACCCCGGATACTGGAATAGCCTTCACCTGATTCATTACAGCTGATGAAGTTGTCAAGTGTCCAAAAATGAGTTCTGTTTATATCATTTTCAATTCTCGGAAAGAGGAAGAAGTCACAAGGACTCGAGTCTGGTAATTAAGAGGAGTAAGAGAAATGTTTCTACTGACGTTTGCGACATGGCAGACCGTCGTGATGCAACACCTAGTTGTTTTAATGTCTGGTCTCACATGAGAAACTCTTTTTCGAAGTCTGAAGCCCCTTCGCTTCGATACACGTTATCCCTTCTGAAAAAATCATCTGGGTGAAGGGGAATTCTCAAAAACTCATTACCTACTGAAGGAAAGTCGGATGAAATCAAGGCAACATTCAACAGGCTACTAGATCCCGTGCTCTCCCACGTGCAAAGTTACAATTAAAAACAATCTGATGCAGCAGAGAAATTCATTCAAACATGAAAAAAAGACAGCTAGGAATCGGAAAAAACAAACATGAAACCGATCGGGCTAGTCTCCCATGGACACTGCATTGGCAGAAATGTTCGGATCAGTAGATCATTTAAATGTGACTCTGATAACCTTCTACTCAAGGCGACTGTTGGAGAAGAGCTATCTCTAGATAGCCTAGAACTGTTGAACACAAGGAGACAAATATATGATGCTATTAGTCTGTAACAACATTAACTTTTTTATATCTGGTTAAGCCTAGAGAAAAACGAGCAATGAGACTCTAATTCAATATGTACATATAGATTCCAAGAAAAAATGACCAACAAAAATATCATGAACAAGTAGCATTTGTTTTTGACAATGTATATATTTCTGCCAAGTTCAGAAACAAACATTGAATTGAAGGGTGCAGTTCGGCTTGACATACGAAACAAGTACTAAGGTGAGATAATTCAAGGCACGGCGTTGGGCGCCAGTGTAACAAAATTAACTTTTTTATACTCTGATTAAGCTCAGAGAAAAATGGGCAATGACACTCTAATTCAATATTCGTCACTGACATCTTGGAAGGAAAGTCAAGAAAATTTTGCTTAGATATTCAATCATTTACATAAATTATGATAATAATACATAGTGTCACAAATACTTCTTTATATGTTAATCAGGCAATAAGACTTATCTTGGTGGGTCTTGGTCTTACTGCTGCCTTTGAGGGAGCTGTTGAACTCCACGTACGAGTGTCTACCTAGGAATTTTAGTCTAGGACTCTCCACCTACGAATTTCTATCTAGGGCTCCCCAACTAGGGCTTTCTATCTAGGGCTCTTCACCCAGGAATATCTAGGGATCCTCACCTAGGAATATCTAGGGCTCCTGACCTAGGAATATCTAGGGCTCCTCACCTAGGACTTTCTATCTATGGGTCTCCAACTAGGACTGAATTTCACGCTCTAACGTAACAGCCAGCTACACCATGGAACAAAATAACGTGGATCTAACATTATTTAAAGACAAAAATTAATAGGAAAAGTTACAGAGATTCTAAAAAAATAAACTCGTGCTTGCTGTTCAGGTAGGTCATAGAATTAGAAGATAAGTTTATAAAAAGCGAGGAAGCATAAAAAACTATTTACAATTGAAAGAGAAGCTACATAAAAAGCGAGGAAGCATCTATAAAACTATTTACAGAAATTACATATGTTTGGCAACCATTTCGAAAATTTGAAGGAATTTTCATGATTTACATGATAATTTCACAAAAATTACTCGAAAATGAAGGAAATAATGATTGAATATAGGAGTATGAGTTACTTTCGTCGTTTTCTTCTGTGAAAAATTCTTTTGATCGAGTTTACTAATAAGAAATATATTAAGGTCATTATAAAAATTGTAGAAATTAAAGGAATACGATTATGGAATCCATCGTGAAAAAAACAAATTCTGTAGAGCAGAATTTGAATTTTAATAGCTACTATAAGGCATTCAAGCAGTTATTAAAAAAAAGAAAAATTATAAATCAGATTTTCAAGGTTAAGTGTGGTATTTTGCTAAATGAACTTTCAACTTACCCTATATTTTGATATAGGTCACTACACAGTTTACAAGATAAATATATGAATTTTAATATAATTTGATTATTTTAACTGCAATTTAAGAGGATTTTCAAGTTCAAGTAATTCGGTTGAAGGTCTGCAAAGAAAAGAACGCCTTAAATCAAGAATTTGAAGAATGTTCTTAGCACATGCCATATATGATAGCCGGATTATGCGCATCAGACTCTTATCCAGTGGCGTGACACAGATAAAGGGTTGACTGGAATCAGGTGTTCTAACTCAAATTGTTGGAAGAAGATCTCCAGCTGTGCAGGTTACTGGGTGGAGTACAACAGTCAAGAACCACTGAGCTTGGAGTTAGATTGTTCAGAAAGCAGAGGCCCACTCTAGACTCTAAAAGCTATTGTACCATGAGAATTAAATTCAAGTTCGAAGTGACTAAGAATTAGTGTTCATATAAGTTTGAAGAATATTTGCCCATATCTATATTTGTCTTTTGGTCGTAGATACCTGCATCTGTCCTGGTTTTGAACTCGTCTGTTAACTAAGGCCCTGTGGCAAGTGGAAGGCATGGGATATAGACCAAATCTATTTGGATCGATTGACGACCTTAGAGGTTATGTCAAAATGATTAGTGACTTTGATTAGATTAGCTCTACTGGGAAGATCAGGCCGGAGTGTTATTATTTTATTGAGTTGTGTACAGTTTTCAGAATGTGAAATTTCTGTTCAACTACAGGCTTTCTTTCCACTGGCTCACTGAGGCTGTGTCCTCAACCATTATGTGCGTCCCACAGATCCCTTCATTGTGCAGGCCAGCATACGGTGGCCGCATAGGTCAGGAGCTTCTGATGGCGAATCACTGTCACTGTACTTTCCTTTATGTTTTTTCGTTACTCTTTCTTCCAAATGAATAAATGAAGAGGCGAATAATTATCCCAAGACAGGAATTATAGAGATTACACAGATGCATGAGTTGGAGGTAATTTTTCTTATTTCATTCCTCTCTTAATAAGAATTTATTATAGAAAGAGAATCCATTATGAGCTAACCATTAAATAACAGAAAGTATTCATTACGTTACAATGTATTTCACTCTCATTTTTATATATTATAATAGCGAAATTAATATCAACCAGACGAATAATAAATCTCCAGATTGGTATAATTCAAACTAATGAAAACAATTACTCCTTTGCGCTGTAGACGATCCCGACTTTTTCCAAATAACAGAGTAGAAAAGCTGGTGGAATAAAATGCTCCCAACAAATTATTATAATAAGTATTCATGGTTTCAGAGTCGTACCGTACATCCTGCGTCAATGAATGCTGCCATTAATAAGGCAATAACTCTTTGTCAGTTGCACAATTGCCCCATATTATCGGAATTTTCAGTCATCGGACTGGAAACGAAGAATTTCATTTGCGCATCCAACTCACTTGAAGTGTAACAAACTGGAAAGTGAATTCTTATCAATAAGAAAATTGAGGGTATCAGGAACAACCATATCGAAACATGACGCGTAATTTAAATAAACTAGTTTAAAGTTCCTTTTGGTAGATGTTTCACGAAACAATTTTTATAACCGTGAAAGTTTTATACTCGCATTAATTTTATCACATTCATCGAAATAAAAGACAATAAAGATATCGATATTGCGAAAACAAGCAGAAGCTGTAAAATCGTTGAAAACTACTTATAAATATCTATTTTTTACAGCGTTTTTATTACTACATTTATTGAACCACAGTCAACCTAACCTGTGCAAGTTCTTTCAATTCTCAACATTTTAAATTTGTTGTTGTGAGATGTTTTGAATTTTTGATTGATTTGAATTTATAGTCCTTCTCAACTAAAGTTCAAAGAATAAAATTGGAACAAGGTTTTTTAATTTAGAACGAATTAATGAATGACCTTTGTCTTCTCAGTTTTATCTGCGACAGCTGGAGGTAAGTACTTGGACTGGCGTAAGTACCAAGTCTGGATAAAGGAGGGTTGTGCTATAAGCTAGATCCCTAAACACGAAAAAATAAGTTGCTAACTTCAACACTTGCCTCGGGATGAATGGATTTCCATCTGGAACGATTCTACCCTTTTACAAGCAGGAAAACTGCAAGAAGTTGCCAATCGAATGATTGATCACAACTGGAGATTCTCACCCCCCAGAGTATTCGGCGATGAGTCCAAGGAAAGATTGATAAGAAAGATTTGAGTCTCATATTTCATATGAACAATTTTGTAGCCATTTTAATAAATTGTTTAATTTAGTTATGGAATTTGAAACTGCACGGGCATTGAAGACTATATTTTTGAGTTTGATAGGAGCGTACAAGCGAAACACTCATTTTGAGTGTCTAGCCTCTGCTATCTATTGTTTATTTAGCATCAAAGTATGTAGGCACAAAATGTTATGTAATTATTTTCACACAGAACATTATGGTTATGCAAATAAACTATATTATTATTATTATTATTTATTCAGGCGGATTTATGATCGATAACTGAAATTGTAAGAGGCAATTTGTAAGGAATAAACTACAAGATTGGCAGTATTGATACAGCCAAAAAGGCTCGTAAAAGCATTACATTCAAAGAAGATGGTATACGCATTATTTAATGAGAACTCTATTGGGATGGCAGTAGGTCTACTAACGGAACAACAACACAAGAGACTGCTGGAGACCACACAATGCTTTGGTTACCTAAAAACTCATGAAACTGACGAAACAAAGGAATATATACCCTTAGAGTACAAGATGCCCTCATGATCCAGGAAGCCCACTACAACAGTTGCGGAGACTTTATTGAGAGTTCCTGCAAATCTGAAACAACAAACACAATACGGCAAGTACAATGGGCCAAGAGGCCTGCGTGCTGCTCATGAAGGCGCTGCGCAAGAGGAGGAAGATGTGAAATGGATAATGATAATGATTCTTTCTCACAAGTTACTGCTATCAATAAGTTCAGGAAGATTCTGTTGATTTCGATACTTGTGTTGATATACACTCCCCACAAAAATTGTCGCATCACCCTAGTTTTACGACCATACTATATAAACTTTTAAGTTGGTCTTTCAAGAGTCGCTTGGTAACTTTCAGAAGAATTAAGATATAATTCAATAGAGCTGAGAGAGAGATAATGGAAAAAATAAAAAATTTTCGAGTTAATGGTAAATTGAAAAATTCTACCATCTTCAAACATTCGCGAAGAGACCAATCAACTAGCATCGAATAGTTACTAATCATTTTCAAAATCGAGTGTTTCCTCCCCGGGCCCTAATTACTGCCAGTATACGTCTCGGAAGCCCCTCAAACTAATTTTGGATGTACTTTTGAGTCACTGAGTTCCAAATTTCAGGAAGCAGATTTTCTAGTTATTGGAGTGTTCTACAAGGCATACTACGTTGCTGAATTTGCCACCCCATGTTGTCCCAAACATGTTCTCTGGGATTCAAGTCGGGACTTCTGGCTGGCCATCTTAAAATTTCAATTTCGGCATTTTGCAGAAATTCTGTAACTACTCTAGCGGCATGAGGCCGAGCATTTGCATGCATATAAATGAAGTTTTCGCCAATCAATGGGCAAAGGGGTACAACATGGGATTCAAGGATATTTTCGATGATCTGGTCGCTGTCATTCTTCCATCATTCACTAGGACTAACTCAGTGCGACCATGGAAAGGAATGCCTCCCCACACCATTACTGAGCCCCCTGCGAAGTTTTCCGGATATTGCATTGCTTATACCGTACCACAGGTCGTCTGTATACACGCATGCGCCTATCATTTGATACTAGACAGAACCTGGACTCGTCGGAAAAGAGAACATTCGACCATTCTGGAATATCCCAATTTGCATGTTTCCTCGCAAACTGAAGTCTTGCAACTCGATGCTCTCTGGTGGGACGCGGGCTGGTAGAAGCCACCCTTGGTTCGATGTCGTCTTCTCTGAGCCTGTTCCTAACAGTTTGCAATGAAATATGCACATTTCTGGAAAGTGCAAGTTCATTTTGTAGAATTCTAGCCGTACAGTGCCGAACTCTTAGTGCAGTTAAACGAAGCCAACGATCATCAACTGGTGTAGTTATCCGATTTCTTTCTCGTCCGGCTCTTCTTCCATATTTCCCTATTTCGTGGTACCGATTAATTGCTCTTAAAATAGTGCTTTGGTTAACATTCAACAAGTTATCCACGTTACGTTGGCTTCGCCCCTCCTCTAGAAGTGTTACAATTCTTACCATTTCATGATCACTCAAATAGCGTCCAGGACGTTCAGCAGCCATTACAATAAATTCAAAGATTCGAAAATCAACAAGAAACACAGAAAACCTGCATTAATTTAGCGTGAAAACTGAAGAGAAATTGAATGAATACTGATAGTCAAATAAACTCATTCTTGTTTCAGAGGTGTTTGAGATCATATGGAAACAAATGTTAGAGAAGATTTTTTTCCCCTCATATGTCCAAAAACATATGTTAACAATGAAACTGCGATCGAGCTGCTTATCGATTGTGGAATTCAGAATACCAGGTGATGCGACAATTTTTGTGGTGTGTATAACGACTGATATTCCTATTGACATCTCCTCCATAGGTTGACGAGATATTGGTTGATCCTTTCAGAACTATGATGTACTGTAAAAGTTGGCAGAGTACAACATATCTTTTCTACAAGAAAATATAGGTGCTTTTCCTTCACAGAAAAACATTCCTCTAACCTAACTTAACGTGTTGGGGATCGGGAATCGAGGAATTGATTCTTTCATATTCGGGAATTAGATGGTAATATATATTCTAGCTAGGAATACGTAACAAGAATGGAATACCAGATTCTCTCACTTCGAGAACATGAGTTTTTCTAAAGGTAGAATTAAAATTGGTTCAGCAGGTCTCAGCCTTTAGTTGTGACCATCTTTTGTAGATATGCGAAATGTGTAGGAACTACGATGTACTATTTTGGGACTCTCGAAACTTTTGCTCATTTGATGTACCTATATGGATTGATTAGTAAGTTCATGCACCTAGTTCAACCGATGTGTCGTAGAGGGTATGCTTGCTAATGCGTCTAGAAAGGTAAGAATCATACCAATCTTCGAAAAATGCGATCCTCATGATATTAACAATTATAGACCACTTGCGATCATATCAACTATTGCAAAGGCATTGGAGCATTTAAGAGATAATGTATTACTCAGTGAAATATAGTTTACGATTCGGGCGGTCGACGATCAGAGCTGTCATCCTTTATGAAATTATTGTATCGAAGAGTATTCAAGATGTATGTACATAAAAGACGCATCTCAAAAACAGAGAGCGGCGCTTTCAAAGCAATCAAATTGGAAGGTATTCAGAATTCAATAATTCTGAATACACACCCATTCCGAGTGAAAATGATTTCAAACAATATCGTTGACCAATTCGAATTGATTGAAGACTATTATTGTCCAGGTCATAAGTAAATCATGTTTTACACAATTTAGTCTATTGAAGAGTGAAAAGTACCGATAATGAAAAACAATTTCAACCCATATTAAAATAGCGGTTTATGTTTTTATAGAATAACACCTAAGGATAGGCGTTTCTTTGTTATTGTTCATTGCCGCGAAGCAACGTGCTTCTATTCTTATGATTTCATCATTACTAGTGATTAAGTTATGAAAGTGAAAATAGAGCATTGTAACAATAAATACTTTCCTTTGTATGCTCTCGATATTATTTTTAAATTTGTGTTGTCGTGTTGATGAACGCTATTTATAAATATATACTTAAGTAGGAAGGAAGTAACATACAGATTTATGGGTTTGTTGGTAATATTGCTACATGTTTTCAAACAAACTAGAAGGATTCACTTAATTCATGATATAATTCTTTAGAAACATGTTTTAGTCGTTGAGTGGTTCAATATTAATCATTTGGTTGTTATATGAATGCATTTTTGCAGTCCTTATTTTCGTATTGGCAAACCTGAAATATATTGTATTAGTATGCAGTGAGGAGGGAACTGTGGCGTGAAGGAAACTCCACAACAATCTCGGCGACCATAGCGCCACCAATACAAGGCATTGCGAATTCACAAAGAAAGCTCCTTTCGACTCTTTAAGGGAAAGTAACCAGCTGGGCTGGTTATTGCATTTTCGCAAGTAGCTGAGCTTGCGACGACCTCTAGTGATGGAATTGAGGGTTAGGTACCAGCAAGCTAATTTAAAACCTTCCATGACTAGTTCGTACTTTCTTGGCAAATGCATCCTAAATAAAAGCCTTGGTATGGATTTCATTCAATATGCGGTCTTGGAAATTCGCCATTGTACAATTGTTCAGGAGGTAACATCTTCATCTACCATATAATCGATAATCTTCAACTTGCCAAATTTTGTAACAGATTCACTTAATTTAATGGTTTGTGGATCATTGAATTGTATGCCTAAATGTTATGTGAATTTGGGTGTATGGAAAAGATGTTGAATTTAACTTAAACTGAGAGATCTAGAAATGATATTTTATAGTTTTCTTCTTTTTTGAATATAAGTTCTTTTTGGATGGATATGATTTATGAGTTAGAGAAAACGAGGTCTATCTTCAGACAAATAATTACGTAATCGACGTATGTATACCAGAAGTGAATTGTAACAAGCAAGTCTGTATTTAGTACTCTGTTTTCTTCTATATCAGATAGAAGAGGGGTTAGTGGTGATCCCATCGCAAACCCACTCATATATTTTTCATTAAATTGAAGGTAATTAAGCTGTATGCATAATTGCAAAAGAATTATAAATTCGTAATATATTAAAGGGTTAACAGTGATAAGGAGGGCTGTGCACAGTTGTGGAATTGTGAATTTTCTGATCACAAAGCTCATCAAGTATCTATTGACTTTTCAGATGAGATATTTGTGAAAAAAGTTAGATGTAATTTTTTGACTGAAAAAGGATTTAACTGTTTCTATCGTATACTGGATAGTTTGAGCTGGGATGAAAATCTTGACGTCTTTGCTTTCGAAATCCTACACCAAAATTTTCTTGATTCTCACCTGATCGCTTTCCCAGAGAGGACCATGAGGTGTGCAGTTCGAGATCGAGGGTGCATTAGTATACAGAGAAACTGAGGGTGCTGAGGGATCGGCTTGAATTAGATTCTGAGTTATACAGTAGATTAGTGAAAAAAAAGATTACGCTGTGAGCATGGGCGTGAAATAAATACACCTAAAATTCAGGCGATGATCGGGAAAATCTGAGATGCTAATCGACCCAAAACAATGTGGGATATTATAAATGCAAAATGAAATATCAGTAGAAAAACTGCCGACACCAAAATCAGTGTTGGTGAATATAGTGAGTTTTTTGCATCAGCTGTTGATCGTGCGGTTGAGACGATTCCAGCTAGTAATTTTTCATCAAATAATCTTTTCTTGGAGGAAATTCCGAATAACTTGAAATTTTCATTCACTTAAGTTGGTCCTCTCATCGTAAGAGATAGCTTTAACTCACTAAATAATACTAAATCTAGAGATTATTATGGCTTACCAGTGATGTTACTGAAAAGTAATGTGGACAACATTATTAATCCGTTTACTTTTTTGATAAACACATGCATCAAAAATGGGATTTTTCCTGATTGCCTCAAAGTTTCAAAGGTTATTCCGTTACATAAGAAAGGCGTTGCCAATGATGTTTCAAACTTTCGGCCGATCTCTTTAGTGTCTGTCTTCTTCAAGTGATTAAGAGGATTCTGAGTGATCAGGTCGGCTCATATTTTGAAAGTAAAAACTTGTTTTCGCCTAACCAATTTCGTTTTAGAAAAAAAAGAAGCACAAATGATGCAAGAATTGAATTTGTCTCGGCCACAATGAGATGTTTTGAACTGGTGATGTATTGACTGAATTTTTATTTGAACTTAACGAAGGCCTTCGACTGTGTCGTTCATTCAGCTCTGTTGGTGAAGCTTCTTAGCAAATAGGTGTCAATACGTTTATGCTCAAGGTTATTGCTCAGATATAAAACCTGTCAAAGTGGGAGTTCCGCAGGGCTCAATTATGGGCCCATTGCTATTTTTAATATTCATGAGTGATTTACCTGACTATATGACCGGTTATCGGAGCATATTCTTCGCTGATGATACCATGGTTTCCATTGCCTGTGATGATTCTGGGAAAGCTGGTGAGCTGTTTGAGAGGGATCAGTCGGAGGCCTTGAGATGGTTTTCGGGAATTCGGTTGGATTTGGATGCGGGAAAAACAGGGAGAATTATATTTAGTCTGAGACATGCAGAATCATCCAGTGTCAAGTTTCTCGACATTTATCTTAATACAAAGCTCACCTGGAGAGTGCGTATAGATCACTTTTGAGTAAGAATATCTTTGTCTTGAGGAATATTTAATCTACAATTTCCTCTAACTTTCTGAAGACTTCATATTCTGCTCTCTGCGAATCACATACGAGGTATGAACTTTCAGCATGTGCTTTGGGGAGTGAAATTGAGAGGATTTTCAGATTGCAGCGACGGGCTGTAAGAATAATTACCGGTATTGGGTATAGGCATTGTTATATACAGTATTTTGGAAGACTTAGGATTCTGACTTTACCAAATCTCTTCATTTTCAAATGCCTTGCGCATGCACATAATCATCTCGACGTGGTTGATATATGTAGCAGTATTCATGATCCTTATACTTGTTACGAGTATCGTGATCAGCCCTCTGTATGCCGTTTACATAAGGCCCGATTTTCTCTCTTTCAAGTTTCATAATAAATTACCTACTTCAGTTGGGTCACTTTCGGAGTCTATATTAGAAAAGAAAATTGACAATCTTTTATTGAACAACGTTTTGTATAACGTTGATGATTTTCTGAATTTAAGCTCAAATTGTTTCCGTGAACTTTAATTTTTTAATCTACTGTGCCAGTTACCTACTGTGATTTATATTGTACATTCAGATGCTTTCTTTCATGTATAAAATAAATTCAGATAGAAAATTCCAAAACAAACTATTCAAAAATAATGAAAAACATTTTTACAAATTTATTTCAGGTTCAAATAAAAATATTTCTGGAAATGGAGTTCCTAAAATTGATATTCTAACTGATTATTGGTCTTCAATTTGGGCAGTGCCAAGGCAACACAATTCCAATGCAAGTTGGATTTTAAATGAAAGGTCTCGATTTTCTAAAATAGAATGCATGCAATTTGAAAAATTTTCAAACGAAGATATAACATCAGTTATTAAACACACAAAAAATCGGAAATCTCCAGGTGTTGATGGTATTCATAACTTTTGGTTCAAGAAATTCTCTTGCGTTCATGAAAAATTGGCTGAATATTTTTCATTTATAATAAAGAACCCCTCAGCTACTCCTTAATTTTTTACACAAGGAATTACTTATTTAAAACCGAAAAGTGATAATACTATTGATCCGTCTCAATATAGACCAATTACTTGCCTACCAACAATATATAAAATTCTAACTGCATGTATTACCCAAAAAATTTATGCACATTTGGAGAATTATAATATTCTTTCCGAACATCAAAAAGGATGTAGAAAAAAAAACCTCGGTACTAAAGAGCAACTTGTAATTGATTCTGTTGCTTTGAATCAAGCTCAAACTAAGAAGAGAAATTTTCATACAGCCTTCATTGATTACCAAAAGGCTTTTGATAGTTCTCCCCATTCATGGCTTCAAGAAATTTTGGAAATTTATAAAATTGATAAGACACTTCGTCATTTTCTTGAATTTGTAATGAAAAATTGGAGAACCAATCTTCATTTAAATATTTCAAAACAATCGTTAAAATCCGAAGTAATTCCAATCAGAAGAGGCATTTTTCAAGGTGATTCTTTAAGTGCTCTTTGGTTTTGTCTTTGCCTCAATCCATTATCTCATGAATTAAATGCTACTAGTTTCGGCTTCAAAATAAAGAGTTCATTAACTGAATTCAAATTAAGTCACTTAATTTATTTAGATGATATTAAATTATATGCCGGAACCAGATCTCATTTAAAAAGTCTACTTGAGAATACTTTCAACTATTCCAATGATATTCATATGAAATTTGGGCTTCCAAAATGTGAAAATCTTTCTATTGAAAAGGAAAGATCACCTCTGATTATATAAAGATTTTCAATATCGAAATCGAGCCGATGCATCAAGGAGATACATATAAATATCTTGGATTTTGTCAAGAGAAGACAATTAACCATAGCAGCACTAAAGAAATTATTAGAAGTTCATATTACAAAAGACTAAGAATTATCATCAAGAGTTATTTAACTAGTAAAAACCTTTTCAGAGCTATCAACTCCTATGCTGTTCCTATTCTTACATCTTCTTTTGGAATTATTAAATGGTCTAAAACTGATCTAAATGAATTACAATGTCAAACGAGGAAAATGCTCTGTAAATATCATAAGCACCACCCAAAGTCAGCTGTTCAGAGAGTTACACTACCTAGACATCTTGGAGGTCGTGGATTAATTGATTTGAATAATCTTCATAGTAAACAGATTTTTCATCTACGTTCCCATTTTCATGATAAACAGAGAACGTCTAAATTACATGATATTGTTGTTGCTTCAGATTATAATCTTACACCTCTGAACCTGACAATGCAAAAGGTAGATTTTGATATATTTGATGATAATTCTAAAAGAGAAAGTTGGATGCAGAAGGAATTACACGGAAAGCACCTAAAGAATTGAAAATGATTATATTGATGAAATTGCATCGAATAAATGGTTAGTATCTGGAGAATTGTTTGCTGAAACAGAAGGCTTGGCAATTGCGATCCAGGATCAGGTTGTTTTCACGAGGAATTATAGAAAACACATCATCAAACAAAATATAGATGATTCTTGCCGTAGATGTTTCTGTTCTTCAGAAACAGTTTTTCATATATTATCATCTTGCTCAGTCCTTGCTTCAACAGATTATTTAGAAAGACAAAATGCCGTCGCTAATATTATTCACTTTAATCTAGGAATTAAACATGACCTAATTCCCAAAGAAAAAAATTTCACAAATATGAACCTGAGATTATTTGTGAAAATGACAAATATAAACTTTATTTTGATAAAACAATTCTTTGCAACAGAGCTGTAAAACACAATAGACCAGATATCGTTCTTAATGATAAACAGAATCAAATAACATATATAATTGATATTGCTATACCCGACACACATAATATACAAAATAAATATAATGAAAAATTTCTAAATATATGATGCTTGGCGACGAGATTAAAAAATGTGGAAAATGGAAAATATTTATTCTACCGATTATTATTTCTACAACAGGCGTTATTCCTAGAAATCTTCACAAAAGTATTGAGATTTTGGGTCTGAAGAAAAATTTGTTTGAACAGTTACAAAAGATAACAGTCATCAAATCTTGTAATATTCTTCGTAGGTTTCTTTCCGAAAATAATAATGAGGTAGAGTCATAGGTTTTCTCTTTAGTTTATACTGCTCAGAATCTCATTTCATATTTTATTTATTTGTTTTTATGAATGTAATATAATTAACTGTCAATTTTGTCATATTTATATTCAGAGCAGTATTCTATTCGATCGTTCACCACTTCACACAAAGGACACTATTAATGAGTAACATTCAGTGTTACTTGACTAAGGTCCGTACACTGGATTTTTCCGGGGAGAAAGCCTCTGACACTACTCGTTGGTACATTGATATCATTGTCTGATGATGCTATAGTATGTATATATTCGGGTAGATTGATATATTCTCATAACATTTAACGTTATCCTAATATATAATTATTCCAGGATATGTTTTGATTATAATCATTGCCTGGCAATTGTATTAATTACCGGGTGGTGGATTTATATTTTTTCATGAAATCAGTTTGATTGCATGAACAGATATATGGGCAACTCGTCGGGGTAAAACCCCCTATAAATATACACAAAATATAGAACAACTACGAAAAAGGAAAATAAGAGAAGCCAACAAACAGGGTGACGCTATAAATTTACCAGCGACTTTCAATCATGCATTACTATCAAATATAAACGTCTAAATTTATACAGTGTGAGTTTTGTGCATGATTATCACGAAATATAACATTGATGAGTTTTTAATTTGACTCAACTATATCAGGTGATTCCGTTGAACAACTCAATCACTAGGTAATTTTAGTAATTCAATATAACTTCAGACAATATGTTTGTGTAAACAACAAAACAACCAACATAGAACAACTACGAAAAAGGAAAATAAGAGAAGCCATCGAGATAGAAAAACACACAACTATGGACAATTGGGGTGACGCTATAAATTTACCAGCGACTTAGAAGACGGTATTAAAACATACGCCACCGGGAACACAGAAACAGGATGACACAAACTAGAATACAGTAGGAGTAGCGACGAAATAGGAATTCCATTTGTGTTTCAATCATGCATTACCATCAAATATAAAGGTCTAAATTTATACAGTGTGTGTTTTGTGCAGTATTGATTATCTCGAGATATAACATTGATAAGTTTTTAATTTGACTCAACTATATCAGGTGATTCCGTTGAACAACTCAATCACGAACTAATTTCAGTAACTCAATATAACTTCAGACAATATGTTAGTGAAATCCTCTAATAAGGACAGAGAAAATTATTATTATGAATTTGTTTACATTGACTAGAAACGATTCGGTGAATGATTATTCGAATGACGATACTGAGGATGATTTGCTTTCTATTTTCATCTCATACTTGTGTTTCCATTCAATTAACTCATCATATATGTATGTCATGAGCTTGAAGATGATTGTTCTGTTGAGCTACAGTTGTTTTTCGTGTAAAGTATATTGATGTACATAAAAAATAGGTAAAAAACTTTTTAAGTTAAACGGTTTTATGTTAAACATACATTGCACTGTTTAAGATAAATGTACTGAAAACCAAAAATAATAAAATAGATACAGTCGTGGGAATTATAAACATATGCATAGACTAGACTAAAATAAAACCGTGGGGCAAGTCAATTGTCTACAAATTATCGACTTAATGTGCGATAGAAGAATCGTTTAATTCGTCGTTAGGCAGTTGGCCCGCAGACGGTGAGGAAATTATTTACTATTTTCTTGCTCATGGAAATTCTAATAGTTATACACTCCATGTAAATAAAAGAGATGTTTTAACTAGTTTATCGTTGGACATTCACACTGCAGGCTGGCGAGGAATCGTTTCACTGCTTGTTGTTTGTCTTTAATTGACAAAACATATGACAAAAGTACTACTCGCTCACCACTATGAAACCCTAAAACTCGCTTATAATCGAGCTTGCTAGCTTGTTTCCACATTCTAGCCCTACTTATCACACGTCCATCGTTGTCGGTTGCACAACTGCCTAATAATTATAGTGTAACATTACAAAACAAACATTTTAATCAACGATTGTAGACAATTGACGTGCCTCACGGTTTTATTTTAGTCTAGTCTATGCATATGTTTATAATTCCCACGACTGTATCTATTTTATTATTTTTTGGTTTTTAGTACATTTATCTTAAACAGTGCAATGTATGTTTAACATAAAACCGTTTAACTTAAAAAGTTTTTTTACCTATTTTTATTTTCTAGTTTTTAGTTTTTATTTTGCATTCTTTTAATTCATTTAGTGCTTCATTATTGCAAGGTTTCTTGCCCGTTAGTTTATTGCAATCCAACTCCTCTATACGTAGTCCCTGCAAAGATCTTACTCTACTAAGAGCCACGTAGGCTTGACCTTCTTCAAACAGTTTCGCACCTAAGTATACGACTGCGTGATCCACAGTGCTGCCCTGCATTTTATGTATTGTAGAAGCCCATGATAGTATTAAAGGCAACATTCTTCTTTCAGCTGTCCCATAATTGTACTTAGCTGGAAACTGGCTTTCGGGTGTATAAGATGTACTCCGTCTCTTGCGAAATCAATTCGGACGGAAGGTACATCTGTTGCATACATCTGAGTTCGACGAAATTGAGGTCAAACGATTTCGGTGATGTAGCCTATAGCGCCATTTACTAATCCCTTTGAAACGTCAATATTGGACCGTAGCATGACTTTTGCCCCCACAAATATTTCCAGTTCCGCTGGTAAATCCCCAGTTTTGTTGATATCAGCTGGTCAATATGACCTAATGCCATACAGTTCTCGGCGCGTTTTAACCTTTCACCTTAACTTGGGTGGTGTACCGCTAACGACGTATCATTTTTAGCCACCCTAACGCCACACAGTCCTCAACACGATACAAAATCTTGACTTGGGTGGTGAATTCAGGCTGGATACACTGTATTCTACTGGTTGAGCACTTTCATTTGATACCCATATTGATAGGATTGATAAAACCTACGTTATCCGCCATTTTGTAGCGGCCGCCATCTTGGATTTCAATTTTTTATATTATATTGTATTCTGATTGTTGAGCCCTTTCATTTGATACCCATATTGATGGGATTAATAAAACATAAATTATCCGCCATTTTGTAGCGGCGGCCATCTTGTATTTATAATGATAATGAATAAATTAAATTGTATTGTCACCAAAATCCAAAGTGTATACAAAATTTCAGATTAATCGGTTGACAGGAAGAGGGTGAAATTTGAATTACTAAATTTGACCCAAGAATAAATAAAACAAACGGGGTGAGCTAAATAAAACCGTTTAAAAAACAGATGTATCAGGTGTAACTGAAGCTAAGGCCACCCCTGTAACTTTTTTCTATTCGGAATATTTTGATGAAATTCGGGAATGGGGGAGAAGATAACATTTTGAATTTGATAACATCAATATGTTTTTATATGACCTTCCGTTTCCGGTTATGTCGGAAACGATACCAACTTTCGATTCTCAAAGGTATTTGAACTGGTCATGGCCTTTAGAAGGCCAAAAAATGAAAAAAAAAGAATCCTCGAATAGGTGTAAAAAAGATTCAGCTAAATCAAAAATGTTTCGATGAGAAAGGTGCTCGGTTTGTTAAAGAATGTCCCATATATTAGTTTATTGGCAATAGAAGACCATGATCTTAATTTACCTCATTCTAGTATTCACAGGATTCTGAAAAAAACATAAACTGCACCCTAATGAATTTTCATTGGTACAAACTCTACAAGCTGGCGATCTACAGCTTCGAACAGAACTGTGTGAGATCCTTTTTCTCAGAACACAAGAGAATCCTGATTTTCTCAAAAGGATTATCTGGACGGATGGAATTTTCTAATGAGGGGTTTTTAACCTGAACAACTCACATAAAGATATAAATATATATATATATATATATATATATATATATATATATATATATATATATATATATATATATATATATATATATATATATATATATATATATATATATATATATATATATATATATATATATATATATATATATATATATATATATATATATATATATATATATATATATATATATATATATATATATATATATATATATATATATATATATATATATATATATTTTTTTTGTTTCAAGAGGGACATCTTTTGGGGTACAGAACTTGTTTAAAATATCAACCCCTAAGCGGGGTTACAATCCTTGAATATTTTGAATAGGGAAGATGGGTCGAGCGATGACTCAAAAGAAAGGTGGTATCTTTGTCTACATCGACTTGAACAAGCTTCCATTTTTAATTGAAAACCTTAAAAGATACAGGGTGAGCAACTGGAAAATAGAGGGGACTATCTATCGCCCTGAGCTATTCAAGTATTAGTGCATAAAAGTGGAACAGATTCATTCCAAATGAAAGGCTGTCATCTTCCGGAACACCATTCCAGTTTTTTGCACTAATACACCAATAGTCTTGGGGCGATAATCTTCTCTATTTTTAGAGGCTCACTCTGTATCTTCTACAGTTCTCAATCAAAAATGAAAATTCTTTCACGGGAATGCAGATAAAAATAATACCTTCCTTTCGAGTTATCACTCGACCCATCTACCCTCTTCCAAAGTTTCAAGGGCTGTCACCCCTGCTCCAGGGGTTGAATTTCGAGATGAGGATGGCACTTGATGATGGCTGCCATTGATCCGCATGGATCTGTTCCATGTTACCTCACTGAAACTTGAATAGTCTCAGGGAAATAGTATTCCCTATCTTTCAGTTGCTCACCCTGTATCTTTCACAGTTTTCAATTAAAAATGGAAATTCGTTCAAGGCAATGTAGACAAAGATACCACGTTTCTTTTGAGTTATCACTCGACCCATCTTCACTATTTAAAATGTTCAAGAATTGCAACCCCCGCTTAGGGGGTTGATATTTCAGGCAAGTATTGTACCGCAAAAGATGTCCCCCTTGAAACAAAAATTCACAGGTTTTGAGTTTTGATCAGAAATGAATATCTTGGTAGATATAGCCTCTGCTTAGTTTTCGTTGAAACACCCTGTATATATATCTTTGTGTGAGTTGTTCAGGTAAAAACCCCATCATTAGAAAAAACCCAAGCGAAAGATATTGTATTTATCATATTTTCTACCCGAAATAATAGAAAAACCGAAAAAATATCATTTAAAAATATCAAACTACTTTCTTATAAGGGTGACAAATATGTTCAAAAATAGGGAAATCATTAAATGTTTCGGGTGAAAATTATAAATTTAAGGCGAATACACGAACTTGCTATGAATGCTAGACTAACAGTTTCATCTGAAAGCAAAAGTTTTCTGTACAACTTTGTTTTCATTGAAGAACTCTGCTTTAATAATGTTTATGTGATAATTTTAATATGCATCGTTCTAGTAACAAATCATTAATTTAATTGGGTACGGTTTTTAATCATCATTACAGTTAATTCAATAAAAATATCTTCTACCTCAGATATAGGTTTACTTTTAACCCCAAGTCATTTGATCAGGTACAATACTTGGACTTAAATGAAATAAAAAGAATATTACAACCTGAATACATAAATAAATTTTATAGCTAGTAACCTTATCTGAAATAATTATGTTTTGGCTTGAGACATGACTTATAAATATGTATATCAAAATTTCATCCTTGTAAAGATGGCAATAAAGTATAGAAGCATGTTTTATTGCTATTTTATGATATTAGCAGATGCTTTAATCCTATGTGTGTGCTTTATTTCTTCGATAATATGTGCGTCATGAGTCAGAATTCTTCAACATATACATTTGTAACGTTTCTTAGTTCTGAAACTCCACAAAACTAGTTCATTAACATTAAACACTAAACTGAATGACTAATTTATATAACACAATCGATACTGCTTAATTTATCTTTAACACTTTGTCCACTTATTCGCGCTCTATATTCAAACTTAATTCTCTGCGCTTCGCGCTCTCTTCTTATATACGAGTTCGAATTGTTCTAGAACATTTGCGTAACTTCGGCTCTGTTCCAGATCTTCGCTCGAGAACCTTCCGGAAACAGCAAAACTGATTTTTTCGTAATATGTCGGATTCAGGAGCGATTGGATATCGTTTCACATTACTCGAAGAAATTTGACAGTATAGAGTTTTTTCTTGTTTCTCTTTCATAAGATGTCTCGGAGATATACAAAGTGGGCGTACGTAGAAAATAATGCGTTTCTGCAAATTTTAATGAACAAAAATAGGATAAGAGCTCTGGCCAAGGATCTGATTGAAACAATCTTATGAAACAATGCATCATTCAAAAAAAATCTTCTTCAGACGTCTGAAGAAGCTACGGTGTAGTGAAACGCGTTACGAATCGCATTTATTAAGTAAAATTCCTTAAAACACAGTACTTGTTTTTTATAATTGTACTGTTGGTGTTTACTCGCGTCTTGAAGAAAGCCTTATTGTAAGTTATCGGAATGATGTTCGTTGGGAACAAGCTCCACAGCAGACTAGCTCTGTAAACGAAAGAATTTTCATATAGAGAGGTGTGTGTAATCGCCAACGTCCAGTCAGGATAAGAAGAAGAGGTGAAATTCATGTTTAGAAGCCTCCACGCTTTGTGATAATTGTCAACCCAAAAAGAACTCATAATAGTAATGATATCAGTTCTTTTCCAAACTAATTGTCCCGACTATTTATTATTTACACTTTCGTTTTCACGTTTTTGTAATCCAACTCAACTCAAATTTGTCATCACGCAATATCTCATGTAGTTGCACTTTCATCGATATATAAATAAATTATTCCTATTTCACAGTTTCTTTCGCATATTACAGAGTTGAAAGTCATCTTCAATAGCAATAAATTTGAATAATCAATAAATTTGAATAAGCTCACCACTCTTTAATCCAATGATGCGAAAGTTCAAAGTTGATCAATTGATTTATTCCAATCAACACCTCATTTTCATGAGTATCACCTGTCACTGAGGTTAATAATTGTTGAAATATTTCATTCAAGATGATCAGATTAGGTCGATGAAATTGACGTGAATGATTATTAATCAAATGGTTTCATTAAAATACAGTGTGCTTAATATTAATACTACTTTTCTGGTAGGCAACTAACTATCAAGAGTTTTCTTGTCCGAACATATGCCAACAAAATTCGTAGTTGTTTATTGGCGCACATGTTCTTCTCACGGAAAATGAAATAATAGAAATAAATTGAGATTTCGTAAGAAGCCACCACATGATATACACTGAATTTGAAATAAAACATAAAAATCTTAATCTACCTCAATTTTTACTGAATCTCCTTTTTACTGAATCTCCTTCAAAATGTGCCCCATTTGAAGCGATACACATGTGCCAACGTTTTTACAATCATTGAAACATTTTTTATAGGCGCTTTCTGATATGGCCTTCAGCTCCTTCTGCGAATTTTCTTTTATGACGTCTATGAAATCAATCTGGTTCCCTGGAGTGGCTATGCCAGTCTGGAGAAAGGAGAAAAGTCACACGGAGATAGATCAGGTGAATAAGGCGGCTGATCGATGGTATTTATCGAGTGTTTGGTCTTGAAGTCGTTAATAACCGTGGCTCGATGAGATGGTGCGTTATTGTCATGCAAAATCCACGGATTGTTTTGCTACAAATCCGGACCTTTACGACGAATATTTTCACGCAAACGTCTCAAAACGCTTAAATAGTCCTTATTGGCCGTTTAACCATGCGGAACGAATTGAAGATGAACCACATCACGAAGAGCGATAAAAACAATCAGCATCGTTTTGATTTTCGAACGACTTTGGCGAGGTTTTTGCTCATTCTTTCTACCCATTCCGATGATTGTTGGCTCGTTAGTGTGTCGTTTTCATAGACCCATGTCTCGTCACCAGTTATGATCTGTCCCACGAACGTGGAATCAGAATTCGCACGACCCAGCATGGCTGTAGCTAGCGGTACTGTTTTTGAAGAAAATTCAGCTCTATCGGAATGAGTCGAGCGGCGAAGCGCCGCATGCCTAATTGGTTCACCAAAATCAAACCAGCGGTTTCACGAGGGATGTTGAGATCACGAACTATCTCTCTAGCACTGGAATGACGATTTTCAATCACAATTTCCTTGATATTTTGGACGTTATCGTCGGTTGAAGAGGTTGGAGGTCGTCCGGAATGAGACAAAGCCTTTAGAGATTTCGTACTACTCGTACACTTGGGTTTTCGATATAACTGAGTCTCCATAAGCCTTTTTCAGCATTCGCAACTATTCAGCATGCGGAATTTCGTTCAAAACACAAAATTTGAAACAAACTCTTGGTATAATATTTTTTCTCATTGTAAAATTCATAAAGTACCACTGAAGTCCACTGGTTTCAACAGATGTCGTAAACAAACTAGTTGACAGATCGCAAGCAGGTTTTGCATAGTAATTAACGACAGTCCTACCAATATACAGAAATTCAAAATACCTAAAAATACTCAACGCGGGCAATTTAAATGAGAATTTCCGGATACTTTATTGTCACAGAGTATGATATGCAGGTACAAGGAGATTGGCAGTCATGAAGGAAACCTAGGCAAGGACGACCTTGAACTAAAACAGCGATACAGGACTATTATTTAAGAATTTCCTCATTAAGATAACGGTTTGCTACTGCTCCATTTGAAGCAAATTATTAATTAGTCTCAAAGAATTTGGTTTGAGGCCTATCCGATTTACATCGAAGAGACCGATCAAATTTCACCACAAACATGTCAATTGGTTAGAAGCTGGCTGGTTAGGAGTGAGTTTTGTTCACAGATGAGTCAAGATCTTTTTATGTCATTGCGATCGACGTTCTGTAGTGTTCTAACGTAGTGCATCTTTTTACCTACTTATGGTATTAGTGGAGGTTCAATGATGGTGTTGGGGGGAATTTATACGAACGCTCATACTGGTCTGGTACAGACCTCAATCCTATCGAATATGTCGGGAATATTCTCAATGGAAGATTAAGAAGCTACCGTGAATAGAGTTCGGAATGGACTGATGGAAATTTGAAACAAAATGGATCAGAATATTATTCATTCTGCCATTAATTTCAAGTATGATGTTTCGCAGTAATTTTCACTAGTTCTTTTGGATTACTGGAAAGATGATTCGTTGACATATCTAAAATTCTTCTCAATGAATTTGAATCTTCAATTTTGTACTTCATTTTTTCGGCATAGTGCATATTGTAGCTATTTCATTTGATTGTATGCGATGCACTCTTGAGAGTTGTTTTACAGAAAACGTAACGGAAAAAACTAATTCTTTCGATTCGAAGATTTTTTCTCTTAAACAACTAAATTTGTCAATGTTATGCATTACACAAAGGAATATTGACTCTTCATTCATGCTTTAAATGTCCCTAGTCATTCTATAAATCTATGCCAAGGAAAGTTGAACCGGTCGCGATAAAGAAAAGTTGCCTTCTACTGTCTGTTATCTTGATACCTTCTAAACTTATGTTGAAGCAATTTAGCGATAATCTCTTGTTGCATTCGCGGAGAAGACAGTTTAATATTTCATAGTGACAAGGTTTCATATTTTCTTTTCATTACAGAGCGAAATATGAGTTACTCAGTTCTTACTCTTGAAAAAGATATCATTGCATCAGAAGCATTCCTGATTTTTTCGTTATTATATATTTCAATACCATTTCACGATTTCAAATACTGATTTTTCGAAGAAAAGTCGCTGTTACTATTTCTGGAATTTAGGTTAGAGGTGCATATTCTCAACGTTTTTCAATAATTTTTCTCGGAATATATGCAATGTATAAAATCTATACAAAGATTATTCTTTAAGAAATGTATCAAGTTTTCGTAGTCACAATGAATAATTTTTCGATATCTTGCTTCATTAAAAGAATAATTTTCGCGGATTTTGGGTGACGTTCCACAATTCAAAAACTAATTGTTTAAGGTTTTACAATGGAAGCTCCTCTTACAGGTGATTAAAATATCCAATGAAATATATTGTTGAATTTTTTCGTTATTTAACCTTACAGACTTTACTACTAATAATTGAAAAATTTGGAAATGGTGGTGATAGGAAGTCATTTTTATTTGTCCTAAATTTTTATATTAGCACTCTGTAATTATGTTAACATTTCACATAGTTTATCTGTTTCAGAAACATTTGCACTAAGTACTTTTAGAATATCTTAATTTTCACTGTAGATTATTACTTTGTTGATTTTACTATAATCGTGAGAAAAAAAATTTAAGAAAGCTATGTTTTACTCTCATTAAGGTCACAATTGACGTCACTGTGCTCAGTATCACTAAGTCAGTTTATTTAGGTGATTTTTTTTCAACCAAATCCTATGTAAGCGTTGGCGGTATTTCATGGAAAAGAATGTGCCTTGGCTGCAATTATAATGACATGCGTATGACAGCTTTTGGCTATACAGGTAACGCATCCTAAGTTTCATTAAAGTACAAAATCTCATTTTACTCCGTGGTAGATATTACATTGTATCTTGAGATCTCATGGATATAGTGTTATATTTTCAAGAATATTTCATATTATTTGAATATTGAATGAAATAAAATATTCAACAAGATTCATTTATGAAAATTAATAATTTGTTGCTCAAAATGTTCAAGATCTTTAATGGACTGTATTGATGTCCTGTACACAACAGTTTTTAACCCTAGGTTACTCGGTTACGGATTGCCCATAATCAAGCCGTCTTCGCTAGTATAATATTTGTTATTGAAATGGAAATAATTTTGATCTAAACAAATTTGTAATAATGAAAGAATATCTGATTTAATGATTGTATTGACATGATTCTTTTCTAATAATTCTTCAACTAAGTAGTACCTATCTTTCGGAGGAATTTTGGGAAATAGATTCTAAACATCGAAAGAAATGAGCTTGGAATTAGGTGGTATAATGGTATCTTTGATATTGGCATTTAGTTCGTATTAATTTTTGACCGAAAATTTAGATTTAAAATTGCAATGTTTTATTAGCAAGTCGTTTAGGAATATTGAAAGTTTGAAAGAAGGTCCCGTTACATACGAAACAACAGGTCTAATAGGGTAATTAGGTTTTTTTTTTTTTTTTTATTCGGGGAATTGTGGATTGGAGTTAATGAATTTATATTTTCCGTGGTCTGTAATTAATGATTTTGCTGTCGAAATAACGTTTTCAACTTCCTTCTGAAATTTGGCGGTAGGATCCCTTGTTGATATTATATAGTTTCCGGCTGTTAAGAATTCTTCTTTCAAATATAATCGGTTTTACTAATTGCTATGACGAAGTTACCTTTATCTGCTTTAGTGAATACTAAATCGTTCTTGGTAGTATTTGCACGAATTGTTTTTATTATTTTATAATCGGAATCAATGAACAGGTCGATTTAAGCCCTTCACCTCTATTGAATCTCTTCAGGGAGCAATCTATTCCTTAATTTTATTGAATATACCTGTCATCAATAATCACTTAAGAAGGAGCAACCCAATAAGCTTTAATTACTAAGGAACATTTGTATTTATATTCTCATTCTTATTTTCTGTACATTTATTCGTCTGAAGAAGCTACGGTGTAGTGAAACGGGTTACGAATCGCAATTATTAAGTAAAATTCCTTAAAACACAGTACTTGTTTTTTATTATTGATAATGGAATTTTACCAAGTAGAAGCCTCCCAAATTCAAATAATACAATGAGAAGCGGATAAATATGCCTTCCGCAAATTGTGGTACCAAATGTGGAAATAAATATAAAATATCAGATATACACTCCTATTTAACCGGAATTTGGTGTAAAAAGTACAGCTGTTGAACGGAATCATTATTTTGTTAGTGTAATTAATGTAATGAATAAAAACTCATTTAAATTTTGTTTAATATTGATTATAAAAATTTTATATATCATTGTAGTAATCTTCACATCTTCACATATTCCAATAAAAATTTCAAAATGTGATGTAAAGTAGTCGAAAGACATGTAATTGATTTAGATTACTTGAGTTATGCTAATAAATAGTATCATTTATATGCCAAAAGATAATGATCGTTATCTAAACTATCTCCTAAATAACCATAGATCGCTTTTTATTTCATTCAATTTGAATACAAATTTCTATTCACGTATCGGTCTCATATATCTGATGAAAAATTAAATATATCCACTTAGATTCAGATCGATATAAAAGAGAAATGTATATACTTGCCTTGGAAAGTGAACATATTAACTGTTCAGATTGCAGATATAATTATTTTGAAGATTTCTCTCGACATTTTACTAGAAAAAAATTCACGACTCGACCACTTATACTGCCATTTTGTTGGAACCATTAGTAACTACCATAAAATACGGTCAAATCGAATAAGGTTGAAAGATATGATGACACTTTATTTTCGTTTTCAAAACTCGTTGACATATTCCTCGTTGCATTACTTTTCTGACGTGTGGGAATTTTCTGTATTTAACAATTCCATCAAAATTTTTGTTGTGAAAGTTCAAATATGTTGGAATATAATTTAACAAATTGTAATTAATTCCTATTTTTTGTTTCAGTTTGTCAAGGAGTTCTTGATTGGTGAGTTTCGATGATATATATTTTTTAATTGAATTAAAATATGAAAATTCAAATTTCATTCAAGTAACATTCGACAAACCAGGTTGAGAGAACGCAAGGACAGATGGGGTAAACCAAGAATTGCTCTTTAGCATTTTTAGAATTAAAAGATGAAACTGAATACTAATTGATTGTTTCGTAAATCGCCTTTCAATTGCGAATTATTCAAAACATTGATGCGGTTTTGTTGTATGACGTTGGTTGAACATGTTCCATTGATAGTTATTCTTTTTAGTATTTTTTCATTAGCTGGTCCAAGAGACGATGTTTAATCGAAATTTCAATATCGTCCGCAAAATGAACTTGTTAGACGAATTTGTTGGATAAAATCTCGTATGAGTGGTGCTACAACCACCCCTGTGAAACAATGGTGTTCCACGGGGATCTGTTCTTGCACCACTATTTTCACTTGTTCTGAAAAGACTTCTTCATGTCCAATGAAATCGCGAAGTTTTCTGTCGGACAATATATTCTCGATCAGGTTAACAAATTTGCTAGATTGGATAGTTAGAGAACAATGAAACCTTTTCAATCTATTTGTCAGGTTACGATTCAGAGGTGAAAACTTTTATGAAATCCAGGGGCACTCTGTTGAGTAAAATCTAGGGACGTTTTCAAAAATCATAGTACTTTATTGAAAATTAAAAAGACGTTGCAATGGAAGTTTTTAGCGCTGTTATTGCGAATTCTGCGATTTCATATAGACGACTTGAAGTGGTGAGAGCGATTCCAAAATAAAAGGTTCTGCCGATTCCCAGAAGAAATGAGTTTCATCTTTCTAAGATTAGGAAATCTCAGTTTCTTCAGCCAGAAAATTATAAGCGACGACTAGAATTTAACCGATTGTATCAGGACAGTCAGGAGAACATCTCGAAGAGATGTGATCAGAGATGAATTATTCAATCGCAATAATGAACATTTTTAGTCCGATGTCAATCCTCATTGTGTTATGAACGTTCATCATCAAGCGCGATTCGCTTTCAATGTTTGGTGCACGTTATTCAAGTACCCTGTTTTGGTGTACACTTTATTATGATAAATTGTATGAGAACTTAGGTTTTTTGATGAAATTCCTTTGACTCAGAGAGGGTTTATAAATTTTCAGCATAATATGGGGCCTCCAAACTAAACAAGAAATAGCTCATAATTTTCAGTGATAACTGGATGGGAGCGGGACGACAAGTATGATGGCCACACCGTTCACCAGATTGAACCCCGTTAGATTTTTTGTTTTAGGGCTTTATTGAGGGTTTATTATAGAGACAAACTCATAATGACATAGTAGAGTTGAAACAGAACCTTAGACAGTGTTCAGCCTCATTGATCGATATTCAAATTCAAAATGCATGCAGAAAGTTTCTAAACGTTGCAGTTCTTGCATTTCGAATAATGAAAATACTTTTTGAGTATTTAAGATAGTTTTATTTATAATAAGAAAAATGAAAAAATTTATAACTATTTTTGATATTTCCGTGTTCATGAGCACTTCTGTTTTTATTATGAGTCTGTTTCATTATTGTGAGCCTTACTAGATGAAATCAAAGAATGTTTTGGAAAATTCACAGCTCTGAGGAAATTCCTTAAGCATATTATATATTCATTCGGAAAAACTCTATTTTATCCAAATTTATCTTTAATTGACATTAAAAAGATAGAAGTTCACATTATAATTCTATTCAAAAAACTGCCCGTAGAATGTCAAAACAGATTTCACCTAACTTTGATAGCAATTGAGATATTGACATATATCGAAATGCCGAAAAATTGAAACATCCGGAATAACTTTAGAACAAAAGAAAATTGTTGTGATCTGATTTCACCAATGAATTTTCCATGGACGAACGAAAATTGCGAGGTCATTTTTTCTATTTAAAGTATTTTCCCATAACTGGGGGAAATACTGTATGATCTTTAACCACAAGGGGAAGGATATTATTCTCCCAATTTCCCTCTCATCAAATTCGAAGTGTGGTCACCTCGAATTTGGTGGAATAAGTTGTTGAAAGCAAAAATAATTATCATAATTCTGCAAAAAAAAACTTTTTTAATTTTGATGCGCGTTTATCTAACGTTCCTTTCATCAACAGTGATAACCTTGTTTCTTATCTTTTATTTGTCATATTTTTCGAACGGCTGTCGAAATTTCTTCCCAAATTTTTCTTTAAATTAAACAAGATCCACGAAGAAATAATATATGGGCGATGTCAACCCAAATTATTAGGTCCATAATGATTCTAAAACATCTATAGATCATAAACGGCATCACTTGGAAGACTGAACCTGACCATCGGGGCTTTCTCTGTCAAACAGAGAGGGAATTGTTTTGTTGAGTTTGAATATTTAAGGTTTTTTGCGATTATACTTCAAAATTGGCAAGCGAGAACAAGGAAGTGATTATGTTTCAGGAGACTCACATTGCAATGGAAGAACATCTCCACGAAAGAGGAAATATCGCAGGTTATGTACTCTTTGATTATCTCCTTAGTCCCTTTTATGACCTTGCTGGCTAAGTAAAATCTCTTCTTCGATTTGTTTAGACATATAAGAGGTATTGTTGACATACTTTTCCGCTGGTTTTCTTTTTTCATTGTTACAGGTTCCTGTCCCAAACCCCCTTCCTTTCACCCTTGTCTTCGTTTATTCACTCGTTTATTGAATCATATGCGAGATAGTATGGTTCCCCTATTACATTTCTTAGCTCACACTTCTGTTTTTACTGACACACACCAAAGTTATAAAAATATTCGAATTTTTGTATATCCTCTCTTTTCAAAAGAAACAAGGTATATATATATATATATATATATATATATATATATATATATATATATATATATATATATATATATATATTTACCTTAATTATTGGTATTGCTTACGTAGTAAACAAGATGCTTTCAAGCTTTCAAAAAAATGAAAAGAGAATTGTGTATGAAAAGACTGAAACTTTATCAGCGAAATTAGTCAAAGGTAACTAAAGGTTTGATTCAAAAACGGTGTGCTTTAAATTTTTGAAACCATTGCGTCTTCGATAGCTTACCCTGTGTAGTATGTTATAGTTCAAATCAAATCATCTTATATAAGTTAGAACGACATCAGATTGAATGAGAAAAAAATTCAGTAGGAAGAATATTCAGACATAAAACAATCCTTCGTTATTTTTTATATTTTTCATAATAAGCTTCACGTAATGAGAAGTTTACATTTTTTTAGGTTCTGAGAAATTCCTCCACATGTCTTCTTTGAAAAGTAATCCCAAATTCCATTGTTGAAGTATTTCAATACATCATATCGTACACAGTTCTCACGAACAAACCAAAAATAACACGTAAAACCATGAGAAAACGACAAACTTATTTCTTTGATTTCCAAATTACTTCACAGTAAATCAATTGTGTTCAGTCATCTTCCTATGAAAACGAGAGTTTTGAATATTTCTCCTTTGTTTGTGAACGGATGGTAGTGAAAGTTTTGTTATAATATTTGACCCCGAGCGAGGAGTTTGTGTGTCACCCACAACTTGGGAATTTTTAAACACGCTGTCGTTGTTTTAGTAGATTGTGAATGTAAACCACTCTCCTTTTGAATGCTCATGTTTTGAAAGACGTTAACGAAGTGGTTCGTTGCACAAATCCAACATTTGGGTTATATAATAAGTAGAGCAATTTGATAAGACTATGTAAGTGAAATTGATTTTAATGAGTTAACAAATAAATTAATGTGTCAGGTGTTTGTTGATTAAAAGTGGTGAAAACGGATATTACTTGTTTTTTCAGTTGTTCGATATCTTGAAAGATTACTACATAATAATTATTAATTTATTTACTGCTCAAACGAAAACAAATATTAGGCCAATTTCCAGCCACTAATTACAAAAGAAGTACAATCTATGATCTTGAGCAAAATTTCGGACAACAGGGTCATTAGGAAGAAGACCACGTACTGGTGCAGCTAAAACAGTTAGAACACAGGTACTCGCTTTTTTCATAATCTGTTTCAAGCATCAACTCTACATTTTTTGTATTACAAACTCAATTGACAATTTCAGGATAACATTCAGGGGATATCTGCATTAGCAGTCAGCCCTATCAGAACTCCAGAAACCAGTTTGACTGTTTTTGATCATAGATTTTACTTCTTTTTTAATTAGGAGCTGGAAATTGGCGTAATATTTGCCTAACAGTATAGCCACGCACAAATAAACATTTATCCTCGTTTGCTGAAACCAATGATAACAAATACCAATGTCAAAAGCAAGCAACACCAAGAAAAAAAAAGATCAAACCAGATGTCGTCTAAAACTCGATGACATTTCTTTATTTTTTGTTTATCTTTGAGTTAACACATGCAGTCTATGTTCAGAGGTTTCATATCGAAAGGTGCATATAATGGTGAAAAAGAGAAACATTATTGACAGCAATTGGCACAATTCTGAATCAATATTCGAGTTCGACTCCTCAAAATGATGGGAAAGGTTAAATCTAGTGATTGAATTACGCAGTTGATTCATTAGGACCGCGAAAACTAATTTAATGCACGGATAAAATATTTGAGGAAGTCGGCCATTTTGAATTCGAACGGAAATCAAATTTGAGATTGGTTTTAGTAAAAAATAGTTCTTTGTCTTCCTCGAACATCCATGAAAAACACAACAACTTCAAGAGTGTCAACGCCGAGAGGTGAACAAAATATTAAATAAATAAAACTGAATGCCGAATTTTTTAGTGGAAAGAAAACGGTCCAGCGAGCTTGAAATATTGCTCATTTTCGAATGATTCAGCCAAATTGGATTTCACCGGAAGTGAAATTTTGATACAATTTCTGAAAAAACCTTGTCCTTTGGCTTTCCAATGAAGGAAAAACGAATGATCTAGCTCTAAAATTGCGAAAGTTGGAACGAAAGAAAAATTGCCCGGTTTTCTTTGGCGCACCCTATACAATTTCTATGTCCTGTTGAATTGTTTACGATCTACGCTACTATCGAAGCGACATAAAAAGCTATATAAAAACGTAAAGCGTGAAATTATTTTTCGACTGAAAATGCAAAGTTGAACTGAAACACGGGTTTTTGCTGGAATTTTTTTTTAACAACACCCCTAATGTTCTCATGAGAAGAGGAAGCTTATCGGGATATAGGATGCTACAAGGTGGTGTATGAAGTGAAAAGATTTGGCGTATCCCAAGGTTTTGTCATAAGCCTCTTCAGAAGTTTTAGGCAAAGCGGTTTTGCGCTGCAAATCGAGATAAACTAGATCCAGATTAACGAACGACAGGATAGCTTCATCTTATTTTTCGCAGGTGCGTCAAAGAAACAGATCAGCATGCACTTGATCTTTGACTTGCTCATAAGCAGTTTTTGAGCCTTGAACAGGTTGTAGAGTGCCCTTTTATGCTCGAGCATTTGGTTTCTGGGTCATAATCGAACACCCGAGACTCGTCACCAGTAATAATCCCCGTTCCAGAAAACGGGGACCACTTTCAAACGATCCCAAAAAGTCAAGACTTATTTCTTTGTGAGACCTTTTTGGTCTTAGGAAATATTTTTATGAACCAGTTATGCTCAAACTTTTCTCAATTCCAATTCATCGGTTGAAATCTGATGAACGGAGGTAGGATTCAAATTCAATTGTTTCGCGATTATTCTGACTGTGAACTATCGATCTGAACACACAAGATCGCGGATATTAACATTTTCGTCGGTGTTTGCACTTGTAAGTCCTCCACTTACTTGTTCATCTTTAATCGACATTCTTCCTTCTGAAAACGCCTGACACCGAAAAACCCATGCTCTGGACAAAACACTTTTTACGTAGGCTTCCCGAAGTTTTCAAATGTTCTGTTGCATCGTGTCTAAGGTTGAAGCTAAATTGATAGTATTGATGGTCTATTTATTTTATGGAATTTCATCATCAAGTAAAACGAAATGAGACACTTTTGTCACCTTTCCACAATTTATTCAATGATCACGACCGGTTTCGACCTTACGGTAATTTTCAAGTGAATAATAATATAACAGATGAGTAGGTAAGTACAAGTACAGAGTGAAAGTTATCCTAGATATTGAGTAGTGGGATGCGTTAAGCACTAGTTGGCTTTTGAGGGTAGTAAATTAAGGGTTTTACATAGTTTCCTAATCTCCAAATTTTCCAACAAATTTATCTCTCTCCCTTTGTTAAATTTATGAAGGATTTTAAGGTTGTTTAATGACATCGAAAGGTTGGTTGATTTTATGTGTTCAAATATTGGTGAACTTTTATCCGAGGAAAGTTGTTCCTTGAATCTAGCTTCAAAACTGCTCCATGTTTGTCCGACATATGCTATCTACCTGACATTCATTGCATTTGATTTGTTAAATTCCTGATTGAAGAAGTTATGTTGAATTTGGCAAAATAATTAATGTTTTTATTAGAGAGAGAGTTCGCCGATTTATCTGAGACTAGTGTATCTCTTATCCGGGGTTTCTACAATGTTATATAGTAATTGAGAGGTATTACGTTGTCCTCTGCTTTCAATAATTGTATTTAGAAAATGTTGTGGTATATTGTTATTTGAGGCAATGTCGAAAGGAGAACACAGTAAGCTCTATGATCATGGAGTTATGCAGCTAGTTTGTGACTCAAATGACAGGACGAGTCCATTGGGATCGATGCGTCTGTGAATGTTTCCTTTTTGTAAATTTTAACTCACCGCCATATATTACTGATTAATTTAGCAATTTTCTTCAAAAATACATAGCTCAAAGTTACTTTCAACTTCGTTCTAAATTCTCTAAACGAAATTCAGGTCTTCCAATGGGATCACCTCTTAGCCCTCTACTAGCTAAAATTTTCATGGATAATTTAGAGAAAAACTCCATACTAAACACAGTTTTCGCTAAACAACATTTTTGATACAGATATGTAGATGACATTTTAGTTGGTTTTTGTGGGTCAAACAGACAAATTCAGCAATTTTTATATTTCCATTGCCGCATCAGCTTCACCGATGAAATAGAAAGAAATTACTCAATTAATTTCCTAGACTTAACCATCATTAATTCAAATAACCGTCTCACTTATAAAATTTACAAAAAGCAAACATTCAGAGACCCATCGATTTTGATGGACTCGTTCGGTCATTCTGTTTCCTTTTCGACAGAAAATTTTCAAACTCAACTTAACACCATCAGAAAAATTGCCTCAAGTAACAATATACCACTACATTTTCGAAACACAATCATTGAACGAACGCAAAGAACAACGTATTACCTCTCAATTTCTATATAGCATCGTAGAAACCCCGGAAAAAAGATACTCTAGTCCTAGATACACCGGCGAACTCTCTAATAAAATAAGTGATTATTTTTCCAAATTCAGCATAACAACTTCATTCTCAAGCAACTTAAGTAGATTATTATTCAATGCAAAACAAATGAAAGATAAATTCAAGCAATCAGGAATTTATCAAATCGAATGCAATGAACGTCAGGTAGCCTATGTCGGATAAACAGGGAGAAGTTTTGAAGCTAGATTCAAGGAACATATTTCCTTTGATGAAAATTCTCCAATATTTGAACACATAAAATGAACCAACCACTCGATATCATTAAACAACTCTAAAATCCTGCATAATAGTAACAAGGGAAGAATTTGTTGGAAAGTTTGGAGATTAACAAACTAGGTAGAAACTCAAAATTTACCACACTCAAAAGCCAACTAGAGCTTAATGCATCCCTTCTAGTCAATATCTAGGATAACTTATACTCCGTACTTGTACTTACCTTCTCATCTGTTATATTGTTATTCACTTGAAAATGACCATAAGGTCGAAACTGGTCGTGATTAATAAATAAATTGTGGAAAAGAGACTTAAGTGTCTTATTTCGTTTTATTTTGAAGCAAAACATGATAGCACACCGTTCTTTGAAATTGATGCCACTCAAAAAACCATACACAAACAAAATTAGTGTCTACTTAAAAATGCAATTCTGAAAGTAGACAGATGGGTCTATTTTTGTGCTTTGATATACCGACTATATGAAGAAACCTAATACCAATCAGTATTAATTCAAAATACGACTTTAATAAATTTAAAAAAAATAGGTACTCGCATTTGAGGAAAACCTTCTTTTGACAGTTTAGTTTCATCATGTGAAAGTGATTTTTGAGCACCCTGTATATAAAGTCGCATCGGACAGTACGTTGCCCTAGGAAATAACACCCTTCGTTAATTCAAACAGAAAGTAATAATCCCACTCAGATCAGAGTCAATTGCTACGAGTAAAAAGATGACACTATAATTCCGAACATACTGATGAAAAAAAGCAGAGTTCAATGTAGATAAATTTCAGATAAGGCTTGAAAAAGGATGCTCTTCTATAAACAGTTTAAAATCTACACCATACCATTTGTAATAGCAAAGTTGTAGTCGATATCCGGTATAACCGGAAGTGGTATCGTTCTGAAAACAATTGCAAATTGTGAATCAGTATCCATATACTGTAATGCCAAAATTTGAAATGGATCGATAAATCCGTTCTCAAGGGTTCTTAAGCGCGGACACCCTGTATCACAGATAAATTCAAACAACTTTTATGTAAAATGTATTTCTGAGAACACAAACAATAAATTTCATTGCGATATGCACAACTTTGTGTGCATAAACGAATATTTCTGCTTATCATTTAGATTCATTTGAAGCGTGTGGTCTATATGAGTGGAGACTTCAACGGGCAGTTAAGACAGAAACGTCGAAATAAAGCGTGCCTCTCTTCTATTGAGTGTCAACGTCTCCTTTATGAACTATAACGTTTATACTATCACTTCATCATTTGAAAATATTAATATGGAACGCATCAGAATCAATTCAATCGAATAAATTTCGATCTCAATAATCATTAAAAAATCGATTTCAATAATCGACTCAAACATAAATTAAGCGCCAATAATTAAAATTCAAAATCATAGTTTGGCAGTACAACTAAAAGCTATTTTGTATTTCCTAACTAGGTTTTGGCAATTGTTTTAAAAGATTCTCATTTGCAATCTCAAGAAGTTTGAATCTATAATTAGTAATTCTCGAAAAGCAAAATAGAGGAAAAATGACCACAACACATGGTGCGAATGTTTGAAACCAACGATAGAACACGTTCAATTTAATTGATGATGTTCCGCTAAATTTTATTCATAATTTGTTTTATCAACACGACAGAGCACCTACACCTCAAGAAAGAATAATGGTTGAATAGCTGAATATATTCCAAACAGGTAAATATTGGTATTGGTGATATTGGATATACATGAATCAACTCGGATTTAGTATAAGTTAGTAGTGATTAATATGTTTTTATTCATTTACTTCTTTTATTTTCATTTCCTTCAATAAATATTCACAACTTCATTAACTAAGGAATGCATTTTCAATTCGAAAATTTAAGGTTTCAAAACAATAATTATCCATCAGATAAGATATTCTGTTTATTTATCAAAAGTAACACAACATTCTCGATGATGATTTTATTATGGTAATGAATGTTACCTTGTGTATAACAATATATGTTTTTAATTCCATTCTATGGTAACATCAGACAATCATATGTTCAAAATTGTGATTTCAGGACCCGTGACGATCAAAGTTTTGAAGCTGAATATCCGCGAGTTTAAACAGATTCAGATCATTCTGTCCCCGCTTATTTATCTTAGAATTTCCTCAGGAACCACCTCTCAAAGTATGTTATAGAGCTTGGGGGACACCCTATATACGTTATAAAACGTTATATACGTTCTATCTAGTGGTAGTTTTTGCCTAGCTAGGAAAATATTATCAATTCATCCACCTTAACTGATTGACGGGTTTTTTCTTCAGCTGAAATTCGACCTTTCTTCTCTCAAATAAATGGCAACATTCTCCCCAAAATAGAGAAGTTAATTAGTTGAAAATTGAAAAATTAGGTTGTCGTTTATATAACAGAATGATAGAATTCTGAAACATCCTCAACAATTAGTATTGCTTCATCTGCTCAGATACTTTTCGAGGTACATTTTTAGATTCAGATCTTTAAAAGGTATCTGCGTATCTCGATTTATTTTGATTTGGTTGTGCCCTCCATGACCTGGAATCCAGACCAGCTCTACTCTGTTGTTTAGTCCTTGGTTTTTGAGATGATTCCTTTCTGATAACGACAACATTTTCATTCTTCAGGGAGTTTATTTCTCATAATATGGAGTGTCAGGAATACTCTCTGGAAAATTGTGGAGGTTGTAAGAAGGGGTATACATTTTCGCATTTTAGGATTTGAATTTTTTTTTTGTTCATTTGAAGCTTCAAGTTCAAAGGTGTCTAGCATTTCCGGAAAGACCTTGTACAGAATGAAGATGCACTGAGAGATATTGTAATGGAACAAAACAAAATATATACAACAGCAACCATTGAAATGTGCAATTGACTGGTGACCAAGAGTCTATTGATATTTATTGAAGCTTTAAATTGGAAGTTGTACCAATTATCTTCTATTGCAAACTTTTCCCCTGCAGTACTTCACGATGAAATAATTTTTATGGTTTCCTTTATTGGAAAATGAACTTTTACTTAACGGTGGATTATTTGCATTTTACCCAGCGAATGAAAGTGAACGTTTTACATACAGTAGCTACTAAACTTGTTTTGTTTAGTAAACTTTCACTATTGTATGAAATTAGTCTGAAAATAATAGGTTCAAACACCTATGTAATTTCCTATTAAGAAAAAACTTTACATAATTTTGAATCTTAACGGTTTGCATGGTATTTTTAACACTAAATGGATACTTCAGTTTTTATAACATCGTCAAAGAAGAGAGATTATGCGTAGATTGAAGAATTAATGACTTTTTAACACGTTTTAGAGAGGATAATTAGGAAAGTACACGGTATCTTTCAGATCTACGTCAATTTTGTACAGGTTGTTCCAAATTCGAAGTATTGATCTTCATTTCTCAGTTAAATAAAACTATGATGTTCAAATTTTTACTATATTGATAAACTCATAAATTGGGGGGAAATCCATACAGGTTGCTTTTCTTAAGAACTGAAAAGATTAAGTAATGGTGACGAATGAGGTCTAATTGACTAAGGGAATTTCTGTAATTTTTCTGTTTATTAGGTCATAGTGCTTCCCACATGTTTAGCTTCTATCAATTTTCATTATGTAAAATATCTCATTTATTATTGAAAGTATGGTGTTTTCCTAGTAGATTTTTTGCATAATAAAAATTTAATTCTTGTTTGTCAAAACTTTTTGCTCCTATGTCCTAATATTCAAATTTCTGAAGGTTCTACCGATATAAATTTTTGCATAACTTCCACAAAAGAGGTTATTAACACCTGATTTGTTTCCTTTATAAATTTTAGGCTTACAGTTTCTAATATATCTGCCTAGAGAGTTATCCTTTCTGAAAGCTATATTCAAACTATGAGATGGAAAGAAGACTTCAAATTCTGACTAGGTTTACCGAAAAGAGTCAATATATTATATTTTTGATTAGTCTCTTCAACACTAGGAAAAACCTCATTAATTACATGTTGAAATTGTTTACAGAAGAGCATACTGTCAATCATACTGAAATTATAACCATTATTGACCGCTCTTTGTGTCACAATATCGAGCTCTTTCAGGAAATTATTTTTCGACATTGGTATTGTGGTTACTCTGTATATCATACTGCTATATGCAGCTTTTTCATGTTGATGTGGATGAGCGTAAGAATCATGAATGGTATGGTATGGCATGGTTTCTGGAAAATAGAAGAATCCAGTCCTTGGTTATAGTTAAATCTGAAAAGTTGATGGAATTGTCACTTTTCATTTGATAAGTGTGCTTAATATTGAGCGAAGTAAGTTTATGATGGTACTAAGGGAATCTAACTGTCCATTTGTACTAGTAAAATAACAGATTATGTCATTGGCATATCCAAACCAATAAACTCAGTCTTTCGATAGCGGATTATTAAAAATTATTTTCTGAAGTTATCCATGAAATTTTCTGCTAGTAAAGGACTGAGAGACTTATTCTTAGGTCGTTGTGGCTCATGTAAATTTCATCATTGAAGTTGAAATAATTGTATTTCAAACATACCTCTAGAAGATTCATAGGTTCTGATTGTATAATAGGATTCACATTATTATCTTGCAGAGCTTTATTAATTTTTATGAATCGTGAGGAAGGACACTAGGGTAGATCTTAACTACATCCCCGGACATAAGTTTAGGATTATAGTTGATTTCTTTCTATAAAATCTAAAAAATTCGTAATTAAAAATTTTGGACTGACGTTACGTGAACGTTGAAGAATATTCATGAGATAAAGTGATCGTTTGACTGCTGGAGCTGTATGGTATGAGAGCTGTAATGTATGAGATAACTGGTCTGATGGGAATTTCAGTTGTTTGTAGTGATTCTAGTTCTCATAATCCCAAACTACTTTTTTATGAGAAAGAAGATTTTGTCAACAAATATTGAAATTACTTTTCGAGATAATTCAGTTCTGAAATTGTCGTTTCTTGAAATTGGCTTGAAAAAGTGTTTATTGTGAATAGAATAGTCAAGACTCTTGAGAAAAATTGTTATAAAATGGTGGAAAATATATAGGTGCTACAGAAAAGTAACACATTTAGTCCTTATATTTCCAGAATTATAACGTGAATACAAAATCGAAATTAACAAATCAAAAAGATGAATTTTGGTTGATTAAAACAATGTTCGCGATATGTAGTTCTTATACTCGTATGAATGAAACCTATTTGTAATTCAGAGTATGAACCGTACTATTATATCTTCTTAAGTAATCTGCCTTAAAAACGTGAGGTGATTATGAGATATAACGTGCACTATCTACAATCATTCATGAAAACGTAAGCACTTCTAGAAATAAAATTCATTGTCACGACCAAGCATCTCTATGCTCCTTGTTGGGAAGTGAAATCTGTACTGGGAAAGAATCTGAAGATGTGAAAATCATAGAACAATGACTTTAACGGTCATTACTACCTCGTGATAAAATAATTTTAATGATTATTGTTGGTATTTTTCAGAATTTCAATTGATTTCATTCATCCTTTGGGGATTTTTGTTTGCACGTTTGATAGTTATCAATTGTTTCTTTGTAATTATCTTAATTATTAAACTTTTACTCGTGATTTCGTTTAGATAGATGATTGGTGTGGATATTGTTTTTATTGGAAGAACGTGAGGTTGCTGTTAGTTTTTTTCAGTAAACAAGAAGACTAGAACACGTCGATAAGCTGTGGGAAAGATGATCTCTTCTTGGATCATCTTAGTCTTTTGGTATCTAGTCTCATATCTATATATACCGCACCGTAGCCACTACCAAGGCATCTAAGATCTTTTTCTTTTTTTGCCAATTCATCTGTAACTTAGTTGTTATTGTACTCCTTACAACCTTGAATCCAGATCAATTCTACACTGTTATTTAGTCCCTGGTCGTTGCATTCCAAAATGGCCAATTCTGTATGGTGAATCGTGGAGGGCATGAATATTAGCTATTGAGCGTGGTCAACACAGTGTTCCATATTTGAGCCACCCATGTACCACTTTCACAAACAATCTTTGTCCCTATGTTCTTTATTGTTTCAGATTTGTTGCCCGATCTGTAACATATTATGTTTTTGACCCTGCAAATATAAGAATATTTATATATATTCAACCCTTCAGTAGGAAGTTTATGTAATTAAATAAAAGTACCTATAGTTTCTTCATGGAGATTTATTATGGTTACTAGTTTTGCTCTATACATCAGAGCATCTTCAGACCAGTGACTGCAAGAAAAACAAATATTGAAAGTATAACGTAACAAATTCTGCTTTTTCAAAAACCTACCCAATTTTTTTTCAGCAAGTAAATTCAATTATAGTAAAATTAAAACAATCAATAGGACCTACATTTCACAACAAATCAAAATGGTATTTGATTAATATACCTATCAAAATTTTGAATTAAAACTTAGAACAATTCAAGCTTAAAATGATTTTTATGACAAGACAATTACAATAACATTCAAACAGAAAGTATGGTTATGTCAGATACTTTGTTCTGTGTTAGCTGACATAACCACACAACCAAGTATCACAGATCTTATAATATTAAGGTTTCTTCTTTCTCAAAAATAGCAGACATGCTTATAACATCAATCAATTAAACAATCCATAATTTGTATTTCTCTGAAAATCACTTGACTATTTATCAATGTCACAATACAATTTTTATTTATGTTTTACACTTTCATATTTTTCCAGAAAATCTATTAGTCCAATATTATGAGATGTATGAAATGACTCAAAATAATTTAAATGGTTATAATTATGGTTGAATTCTAGTAGGTGATTACCGAAATGAGCTCCTTGACATTCTTTGTTTAGTCTAAGAGGTTTCAGATGCTCCACAAGTTTCATATATTAACTTATATATACCCTTTCTACCTAGTAAAGGTGTAGTATCTCTATTGTTTAGTAACAATCCACCTAAAATCTATTTGACTTGCATGCTACTTCGATGTTCACTTTCTTTTCTAATATTTCACTAAATTTAACCGAAACTGGACCTATATATGGTAATGAAGAATAAGAATATTTCAGGTGACAACTCAAATAACTCCGTTATTTGGGTTAGCTTTTCATTATTTCACTTAATGCCTTTGATCACAGAAATACAGCTAACCGAAAAAAATCAGTTCTGTTTTCATTTCAATATTGATGTACAATATATTTCAAACGGCTCGCCCAGTATATTTTCACCTCTTGATTTTTTCATTAATTATTCTCACATCTGTGAAACTTCTTTGGCGTTTGATTATATTTGGCAGCAAGTATGCTAGGATTTTAATGAAAGCAAAATTATACCCCAAGATCATTCGTCGTCATTTGTTTGAGACTCATTCGTTCACAAAAGATTCTTTCTAGTGTGGAAGCGAAACTGAGAACGGGTGAGTTTCCTTCAAAGATAAAACATCTGGCTCCGTCTGGAAAGGATATAGGGATTATTGTACTTATGTTTGTTGGTATTACATATAATTCGGTAAGAAAATTGGCAAAAGAAAGGTATCCCAGTAAACCAAGTGATTATAAATTAAGAAATTTCTTAAATATCCCTTCGACATTCATTAGAACTGTAACTCACTGACTTCGAATGAAGAGACAACTAGTTGCGTGTATAAATTATATTCAATGATAATCTTAATATGGGTAACAATATTTTGGAAAGCGACGAGATACAATTTCACAAGAACGGTATCATTAACTGCCGCAACCGGCATATCTGATTTTATATACAGGCTGTCCGCGCTGAAGGGTCCATCAGGAATATCTGGAGTATGGTTTTATCGATTAATCTCAAAATTTGGGACTAAAGTAAATGGATACTGATAAACAATTTGCATTAGTTCTCAATGCGATTGTATTTCCGGTTATACCGGACATTGACTATAATAGTAAAACGTGGCCAACAGTTTCTTATGGTCCACAAAATCAAATGCCCTTTTGAGGCTAATATGATAGTTATCAATAATTTGGTTGAGGAGGTCGTTACTTGATGAAAATCGATGAGGAGGTCGTTACTTGATGAAAATCGATATACATATTCCCAATTAAATAAAATCATGGTATTTAGATTTTCATTATATTAACAAAACTATGACCGGTTTCATCACACTGTGTTTATAAACTGTCTTGCGGGGATTGTAATAAGATTTATACTAGTAGAACTTTCAAGAAATTTCAAAGTTAGATTATCCGAGCACAAACGTAGTTTTGATTATCATAAATCAGATTCCCATTATTCTAATAACTTACTCGAAGAAAACCATAACTTCAATGATAATTTCAAAATTTTACATGATGAAAATAATAGACAAAAACTCAATCTATGGAAAATTTAAGAGATTAACAAAGAAAAGAATTCAGGTAGTTTACTTAATAGTCAATTAGGTCTTAATCGTACTCCTTTACTCAATCTTTTCAATTCATAAAGTAAGCAACACCGATGGATTTTCCAACATACCCCTTGAACATATTATAATATTAAGTAGGAAAGAAGACTAATGTATAAAAAATAACTCTGTTCATTAGTTTGTATCTATCTGATGAAGCCACAGTGTGGTGAAACCGGTCATAGTTTTGTTAATATAGTGAAAATATAAATACCATAGTTTTATTTCATTGAAAATATGATAGTTATCAGGCCAGCTGCCACATGAAATCGTGGGCACCCAGTATATATCTCATTTTCATACAACGACCAGATATCTAAAATTTGGTGAAATTTCAGAAAATATTGCCAATTGGAAAAATCTTGAATGGGGTATTTTCACTAGAGGTCACTAGAGATGTAAAATTGTTCAGAAAATTATATGAGAACGAAACACATGTATTTTATGTCAAGTTTTTGTTTGCAGAATTTCTTTCCAATTTCGTTTTGTGCGTAGACCCAATTTTCAATGAATAGAATCATCGACAGTAAAAGATTGTATATTAGTGATTGTCTGAACTGAAATATAAGAGAAGAATAGTTCAAAATCGACAGAATGGAAAACGAACAATGTTATCTTCAACTTGTATCAAAAGAAAGTACTTGTACAAGGATAGGAAACTTTCCTCTTGGCTCTGTAAGGAATGATGTTTTTTATTATTCTGGATTTGAATTTATTTCGATTGAATCGAAAGAGAATGGAACTGTATTTTTTATATGCAGGGTGTTTAAAAAAGACTCGGCAATATTTGAGGAGGCAGTTGCTGAAGTCATTTTATAGAAAAAGTTCATATAAACGCAAATACTTCATTACTAATTCACAGGGTGTTAGAGTTTAATTGAGAGATGAAGTCAGTTTAGTTTTTCGTATACCGCTTGAGATATTGAGGTAAAATTTTGGGAGTGTCGAAAACTTTCATAGACGCATAATTTTCAATACGAAACAATATTTTGGACTCACCAAAGGCGCGTGTATGGGCACAACTATGGTTATTCTCAAAGAAAACACTAGGACGCTACTGATTTTTTCAAAGATAAAGAATATTTTTGAAATTTCCAATTATATTTTCAAAAAAAAAGCTATCGTGACATTTTTTTGCACGACGACAAGTTTTTGAGTGAAAAGAAAGTCCATACATTTCATTGTACGACACGTAGTCTTCTATTGAAAGAAATATCGTAGTGTTTTTTCATCATTAAATAAGCTTTGTTTGAAACTCAGTGGAGCATACCAAAGACTTTTGGTATCACGAATAACTCTTTAACTCTTGAAAAATTACAAAAGTTATTTAAAGTGACCTCCTCCAGCTCGGATGCAAGATTCCAGTCTTCACCTATTGATTGGCGGACTCTTTTAAAAACACTAGGATCTGTTCTAATCGAGCTGCACCTAGCGATGATTCTATTTCTTAACTCCTCAAGATTTGCCACGGGGGAAGTGTAAAACCAAAACTTCAAATAACCCCATAGGAAGAAATCAACGGGGTTCAAGTCTGGGAATCATGCAGGCCAAAATTGAGGTCCACCTCGACCAATGCAGCGATTTTCATACTCTTGAGTCAGGAAGCCATGAGCAAACTGACTGAAATGGGCTGGTGCACCATCGAGAATAAACCACATTGTTCGTCTTATTGCTAAAGAAATACGCTCAGAAATTCTGGAAGCGTGTGATCCAAAAAGTGGCGGTACACATCCCCCGTAAGTCTCTTTGGTAGAAATACTGGTCCAATTAGGTAATCACCTACAATGCCGTTCCAAAAGTTCAATGAGAACTGATGTTGAAATCGATCTTCATATGTTTGATGTGGATTTTCTCCAAACTACATATGATTATCATGAAAATTCCTTATGGAATTTTTTGAAAAACTTGCTTAATCAGTGAACAGGATCTGTATAAGAAATTGAGTAATTTGAATCAACGTACGCAAAAGCCATCGACAATACGTCATACGGCAGGAAAAACCGCTAAGAAGAGGTTCCATTGCTGATATCGAGTCAGCAGTTTTCCGACTGGAGGTACCACCATTGTCTTGAACCATTGCTTCATTTTGCAGCTTGACCGTTCTTACTTCCCGTAGAATAGAATAGAATAGAATTATATTGACATCAAATAAATTACATGTCGCGTCACATAAATATAATACATATAATTTATATAAACAGTATGAGACAGCCAATAAATTTCAAAAACACACATATAAAATTAATTTATGGCCTAATTACACCGACAAGAATAATTAAGAATGATTACTTAAAATTTTGTCTGAAGAAACTCTTCAACTGAATAGAATGCATCCTCGACAAGCAGCCTCTTGATTTTGATATTAAATGTCTTTTCAGGCAGAGCTTTCAGATCTCTGGGCAGCTTGTTGTATAGTTGAACGCCCCAATAGTCAAGAAATTGTTGAGTTTTCTGCAATCTATGCAAGGGTACAATCAAATCTCTTCTAAATCTGGTGTCATGTTCATGGTAATCACCATTTTTAGTTAAGGTATGTTTTGATGAATATTTTTGAAGCATTGACTTATATAGATGGATGAAACAGTAAGTATCTTCTCCTTCCTGGAAGCGGACTTACAGCTTTGGCGTTGGTCGGGACCCACCAGCTCTCGGATTGCTTTCTTTTGCATTCTAAAGACTTTTTGGAACGCCTAACCCCAAAGCAGTATACCATAAGAAAGGGGACTATGTACATTCGCGTAATAAGCTGTTTTAGTGGTTTGGTAAGTTGAAATGTTCTTAATGCTTCTGAGGAGGTAAAGAGCTTCAGAAATATATTTACGGATTTTGTCTTCGTGAACTGACCAGATGAGCCTAGAATGCAGCCAGACAACCAAGAACTTCACGCACTTATTCTCTGCATTTGGTTTGAACGTGGGTGATTCGGTTTTCTCTTGATTTAATTTGAGCTTGTTAGTAGCGAACCATTCTTCAATGTATTGCAATACTTTTCTTTCTTTCATTTCTAAATCTGATGTATCTTTACCTTTGATTAAAGCTGAAGTATATTCGCAGTAAAGACAAGTGCATTCCGTTCCAGGCACCTTGAGGTCGTTAATGACTTCTTCTTGTTCTTCTTTAAATAGGACGATGTCCTGTTTTTCTGTTACAGCCCCTGCTGCGAACCGGAGCTCCAGCACTCATGCTATCGCTTTTTCGGCCTTCCTATGGGTCTTCTAGTGTTGGGTTTTTGTGTTTTTGCCCACTTCGCCATACGTTCGGGACCCATTCTGTCTACGTGATCTCTCCATAGGCGTCGACGTGCTCTTGTCCACCTCACCACATCCTGGACACCTAGCTCCCTTAGCGTATCCTCATTCCTTATTCTATCTCTGTGTTGTAGTAGGCGTTGTAGGTCGTCCTCATTCTCGGCTATTAGTAAAGCATCATCTGCGTAGCACAGTATTCTCATAGTTTTGTTACCCATCCTATAGCCTTGGTTCATTTGGTTAACACCTGCTATTATTTCATCCATGAGGTCGTTAATGTACAGAATAAATATAATTGGTCCCAGTATAGAGCCCTGCGGCACTCCAAACTGAACCTTCAATTCATCAGAAATGCTATCGTTCCACGAAGCTTGCTGCATTATATTCTCCAAGTATGATTTCAACAGTTTATATACCACACCTCGAAATCCATGAAAGTATAATTTTGATAGTAGTATGTCATGTGGTTCTGAGTCGAACGCCTTGCTCAGGTCGAAGTTGAGCATTTCTGGTAATGCTTAATTATCCAAAGCAGTTACTATTTGATCTATTACCTTGGTAAGTGCTGTTGAGGTGCTTCTTCTTATTCTGTAGCCATGTTGTGCGTCGTTAAAAAGTGGATCTATTTCCAAAAATTTCACTATTCGATTTTTTAATGGCCAATTCGAAGATCTTTGATAAGCTTGGAAGAATGGAAATGGGTCTAGGTTTTGCTCTTGTCTCCTTGTTTATTGTATATTGGAATAATTTTCGAAAGCTTGAGCTCCTGCGAAAAATATCCGCTCTTAAAACATTTATTTATTATAATACTCAATGGCTTGAGGAGTTCGCAAGAAAGTTCATTGAGATGAGATGCTGAAACGAAAAACACATCCACTGCTTCCTTGGTTTTCAAAGATATGAAAAGTTTTTTAACCTCTTCCTCTGAGCAGTTAAACAGATAACAGCTCGCTTTTGTATCTATATTAAGTTGTTGTAGGTAGCATTGAAAAGATATACCAGATTTTTTTACTTGTTTAGCAGTAAGTTTGTCCACCGCTGCAGAATATTCGTTCATTTCCTTTGCTCGACCTTCCTGCTCCTTCATATTGTCTCAATGTGCTTTTTCACATCGGTGAATGCATTTAAAAAAATGTTCTATTCGGAACAATGCGGTTTGGAAATGTCTGCAGCGTCATAGTTTTTTCTTTGAGAATAACCTGCGTTGTGCCCAGACTCGCGCCACTGGTGAGTCCAAAATATTGTTTCGTATTGAAAATCGTCTTTGAAAGTTTTCGACACCTCTGAAATTTCACCTTAAAATCTCAAGCGGTTTACGGAAAATTCAAATTTAACTGCATCTTTCGATTAAATTTTAACACCCTGTAATTCAGTAGGTAAGTATTTGCGGACTAATGTTTATATGAACTTTTTTCATGAAATGAATTCAAACACCTCCTGAAATATTGCCGTGTATTTTTCAAACCTCTGTATATGATGTACTTGTTTTGAAAAGAAAAACATTTTTCATTCATGAAATATTGAGAAAGAATTTGCTTCGGCATAACACCTAGAATGATTTTTTATTGAAGAATTATCTAATGTCATATTTAATAGATTTTAAATCAAACTAAAAGAGATTTGAAAACCTACAGATATCAATAAATTCAGACTACAATGTTCAAGGCTTATGAAAATCGATGGCAAGAAATAAGTTGACAAAATTTTATCATAATTTGGTGAACTGTTATTTTTTAATTATTTTGAATTCCACAGATTTTTCGTTCTGGTCATTTTGGTATTTCGTGTTCACAAAATGGATTTTTCATTGAATTAATTCCTTCAATAAATAAAAAAAGGGTATAGGTGTATAAAAGTTTCCAACAATATTCAAAGTTTTTCATACACAAAAATACAAATACAAAATTGATTCTTCCAAGAGAAACTAACAAAATTCAGCAAAGTAAATACTAATTATTCTTTGGTGAAACCTTTCCGTTTTATCTGAGAAGTATAAAAATACTTTCTTCGACATAGTTTCGTCGTTAATTTCTGAGGAAAGTGATCATAAGTGCTGCTAACATAATTTCGGAATTAAGTTTGTTTATTCATCATGTTGGATTATCACTCGTTTTCGTTAATTTAACTTTATAATCACCTCTTCTGGCCATGTGATTACTGAAGTAATCGAGTACTTAATGCTTGTCCGTTTCTCACACATATAAATCGATGATTGTTTCTTTAAACAGTTGATTATGATGAAATTACAAGTATTCATACAATGATTTTACTTTGATTAGAGTTATTTTATGGATTATTTTCGATCAAGGCATGGGAAACTTCTTGATGGTATTTAAAAATAACATCGTTTTGTGTAAGTTTAACAACTGAACTTTACGAACATGCATAATACTTTTTATTATATTTTCAATGAATTAAAACTATGGTATTTTGATTTTCACTATATTAACAAAATATGATCGGTTGCACCTCACTGTGGCATCATGTGATAGATACAAACTAATGAACAGAGTTATTCCTTATATAATATTCTTATTTCCTACTTAATATTACATTAGGTACAAGTACAAGGAAAACCCATTGGAGTTGCTTACTTTATGGATTGAAAAGATTGAGTAAAGGAGAAGGATTTAGATCTAATTGACTATTAAGTAACCTACCTGAATTATTTTCTTTGTTATTCTTTGAAATTTCCGATGAATTGAGTTTTGTCTATTATTTTCATTGTGTAAAATTTTAAAATTATCATTAAAAATATGGTTTTCTTGGATTTGATTTATAATTTTTAAACAACGTTTGTGATCTGATAATCTAACTTTGAAATTTTTGAAAGTTCTACCAATATGAATTTCATTACAATCCCCGCAAGACAGTTTATAAACACCGGATTTTACCTTTATCAATGTTAGATTTACAGTTTTTGATATGTCGACCTAAAGAATTATCAGTTCGGAATGCTATATTGAAATTATAATGCGAGAGGAATGATTTTAATTCTAGACTAGGATTATAGGATTACCAATATAAGTTGAGGTGTTGTATTTTGTGTTAGAACTTTTTATACTTGGAAATACTTCCTGGATTGCTTTTCGATTTTTTTTGCGTGAAATCATGTTCTCAATCATACTGGGACTGTTATCGTTATTGACTGCTTTTTGTTCAACTAGATTTGGCTCTTTTATAAAATTATTTTGTGACATTGGGATATTAATGATTCTATGTACCATATTATTGTAAGCAGCTAATTAATGTGGATAAGGATGTGTAGATGAGTAGTGAATAGTAATATCTGTATGCGATGACTTATGAAAAATAGGAAAATCATGTTTGCCGTCAATTTTAGTAATACATTAATCCAGAAAGTTAATGGAGTCTTCTGTTTCTATCTCTAACATGAATTTAATATTATCGTGAATTTTGGTAATGAATGTTTTGAATAACTCTAATTGTCTGTTTGTGCCAATGAAACAACAAACGATATCGTCGACATATCTTTACCACTAAATGAAGTACTTGGATAACGGATGCAGTATTATATAATACTCCTTTGAAGTTAAAATAATTTTGTTCTAAACAAATTTCTAAAAGGTGTAAGACTTCTGATTGAATTACCGGATTGACTTTATTAATTTGAAGAGTATTGTTGATGAGTTTCACTGTATCACTAGGTGGAACATTAGGAAAGAGATTTACTACATCCCATGTTATAAGTTTAGTGTTCGATGGTAGAATCGTGTGCTGAATTTTATTTCTTAGGTCTGAAAAGTTTTTTATTGAAAATTTTGCTTCAAAATCAGCGTACTGTTGAATGATGTCTATGAAAAAGCGTGAATATTTTGCAGCTGGAGCTTGAAAATATAAAACTACTGGTCTAATGGGATGCCCTGTTTTATGGAGTATGACGAGGGAGTAAAGTTTTGGTGATTGCGGGTTGTCAATGAAAAGTTTATATTTTTGGTTAGTAGGTATTATAGACTTGGCATACTGTAAAGCGTTTGTTTATTATGGATTGAAATTTATTAGTTGGATCTGTATCAATTTTTTCATAACTACATGATTCAATGAAATTTTGGGTTTTCAATAAATAATCTGCTTTATTTAAGGTTATGACTGTCTGCTTTGGTGAATATGATATCTTCAGATGCGGACTTAGATTTAATGGACTTTAAAGTTGTATTTTCGAATTTCTTAGGTTGAAAACTATTGAACTCTTCTTGAAGACATACGCTGAAGTACCTTTTATTATTCTGAATACTTGGGAATACCTATGATGCCATAGTTGTGGCCGTCCAAAATCATTCAATTTGAGTGATCTCTCACCTTTTTGAAGGCTGTCAAATTGTAAGCTATCGCAGAAGATGTTTCATGGAAGCGAGTTCCACAGTGAACTGGTCCTGTAAATGAAATAATTTTCATAGAGGGACGTGCGTGGCGTTGTTAGTTGGAACTTCCAGTGAAAACAGTTTTCCGCAAACCTGGTTCTTCTTTGCAATTGGATTATTTCTAGAACCAAGCCTTTAGTTCTTCAAAGCATTTATGATGGGAATATCTGAAAAAGAGAGAAAGATCAGCAACTTGCCGCCCGTGAGCGAGAGGTTGGAGATCACTCATGATGTTGGAGGTAGATGAGGCGTACTATTATCTTTCGGGCGCAATTCGATAATGAATGTTTGGATGTGAAATGTATAAACACGGAAACAGTATTCCAGACCAGATCACACCTGTGTATAAAAGCCTCAGCTATGATGGAGTGACAATTAGTGTGAACTTAGCCACACTTTTCCAGTCATGGTGAATGTTGAATGTGGGATGGAGTGAATACCGTGTGCTACGTTGCCAAATCTACGATATTTTCTCTTTCTTCTTCAGGGATGATCTTAGAATACTTAGCGAAGACTTGACTATTAAATGTGGATAGTTAGTCATTAGAGCAAGGGTGGCATGTATAAATAATTTTCGAAATAACTAGTTTAGTACATACAAAATGCTTCGATTGGTCGATGAAGTAACGAAGAACAAATTTCTTTATATCATTCATATGATTGCGTGAGTTTTGGCAATGAAATATAACAAAAACCATAGAGGACCGTACATGAGGTGCAAAATGTCAGAACATTCATAGAACAAAATGCACTTTTTCATTCAAACTAAAAAGAGTACCACTAAGAGCTTTCGCCTCGAAATAGATCATATGCAGAGAGTACCAATAGATGTTTCATAAAGAGTTGACAAACTGTACAGGACCGTACAAGAGCGGAAAACTATCTGGAATTTCATAGAACATAAAACTCTATTTCACTCAAACTATGGTGAGTACCACCATGAGCTTCGGCCTGAAAATAGAAAATATACAGGCACTTCGAATCAATATTTCAAAGAAAGTTGAAAAACCATACAGGACCGTACAAGAGCGGAAAACTATCTAGACATTCATAGAACAAAATGCCCTATTTCATTCAAACTACGGCGGGTACCTCCATGAGCTCAGGACAGAGAATAAAACTGAGAGTTACAACCAATACTTCAAAAAGAGTTGACAAACCGTATAGGGCCGTACAAGAGCGGAAGACTATTTGGACACTCAACGAAATGGTCTATTTCATTCAAACTACGGCGGGTAGTTTTCCGCTCTTGTACGGTCCTGTACGGTTTGTCAACTCTTTTTGAAATATTGATTCGAAGAACCTGCTAATTCTCTATTCTCAGGGCGGAGCTCATGGTGGTACTCGCCGTAGTTTGAATCAAATAGAATATTTTGTTCTATGATTGTCCAGATAGTTTTCCGCTCTTGTACGGTCCTGTACGCGTTGTCAACTCTTTTTGAGGTATTGGTTGGGATTCTCGGTATATGTTCGATTCTCTGTCCTAAGTTCATGGTGGCACCCGCCATAGTTTGATTGAAATAGAGCATTTTGTTCTATGAATGTCCAGATAGTTTTCCGCTCTTGTACGGTCCTGTACGGTTTGTCAGCTTTTTTTGAAATATTGCTTCGAAGCGCCTGTATATATTCTATTTTCAGGCTGAAGCTCATGGTGGTACTCGCCGTAGTTTGAATGAAATACAGTATTTGGTTCTCTGTATGTCCAGATTGTTTTTCGCTCTTGTACGGTCCTGTATGGTTTTTGTTCTATTTCTTTGCCAAAACTCACGCTATAATGTGAATAATATAGGGAAATTTGTTCTTCGTTACTTCATCGATCAATCAAATCATTTGGTATGTACTAAACTAGTTACCTCGAAAATTAGTTATATATGCCACTCTTGCCCTAATGACTAACTACCCCCTTTTAACAGTCAAGTTATCGCTAAGTATTCTAAGACCATCCCTGAAGAAGGAGAAATATTTTAGATTTGGCAACATAGCGCACAGTATTCACTCCATTCCTCATTCAACATTCACCATGTCAGAATCTGTGGCTGGAAAAATGTGGCTAATTGCAAACTAATGGAGTGGCATACAGCTTAGCCCTGAAAAAAGTAGTTAAGAATGGTCATGCCATCAAATTCTGGCGATAACTGTGAAGCCGTGTAGTTGATTAGAGGAGTTTTCTGGAAAACGTTCATTATTGCGACTTGTTCGGTTAAAATAGTGTAATACCTTCTCCAAGACTGAATTCAGTGACATGCTCTGTTGGTATCTTCGTCGGTGTAATTTCTCAGCAATTTTATAGAGCTAATTGAGAAATGATAGTAAGAGCAGAATATATCATTGCACTAAACAAGTGTTGGCGAGAGTATGGAGCCCTGGGGTACTCCTGTGTTAACCTGAAAAGATATACTCGGTCAACCATCAATAACCACCTGAATCGGTCTACTGAAGAGAAAGCTACAAATTCAAAACGCCAGCAGTACTTGAACGATAAGACCAAACTGTGTGAAGAATAAGTCAGGAAAAAGATAAAAAACATTATTTTCAACGTTTTCGAAATCGTCGTTTCTGTGGAAATTTCAAATTATTTGATGCGCTAAACTACCTCGAACATCAGATAGTTATCAGCTGACTATCCGTAAGCGAATTTGAAATATGGAGGATCTTTAAAGGAGGTTACACAACACGCCACATCGATTCCGGTATTTTCTGCAATATGTAGATAAATATAATAGCAGAATATTTGAAAATTAATTAAGTTATGATTTTTTATAATAAACTGTTTATACATTCTGTCGAAAAAGTATCGGAAATTGATTATTTAACAAATCTGCTCTAAAGGATTGTCGAAATTTTTGTTGGCATAACTGTTTTCTTTACTGACGTGGTTTGATCGCGGTCTGTCATATAGAACCAAGAATTTGTCCCAAGTTTTGTAATGCGAATAGAATTTTATGTGCTGAAAATGTTACAGAAGGCTGACGCAAATCGACTTCATCAAAAACACGTGCATTCAACGGCGGCCGAGATGTGCTGAAAGATTTGCCTCTCCCTGGTCAGCCATGAACTTCTTCAACTGAAGTTATCAACGATAAAGTGAAGGAAAGGATAATTGGAAATCGTCATTTAAGTTTGACCGAGATAGTCAATGAACTTTATTCGTCTCACAAATCAATTCGTACCATTTTAAACGATTGTTTGGGCACGAAACGCATTGGCGTTTGTTCGAAAGGAAGTTAAGTTAAGTTAAGAAATCGCGTTAAGGTTGCAGAAGACATGCTAGAAGGAGCCAATTCCGACTCCATATTCCCACAACGCAGTGTAACTGGTGATGAGACATGGGCTTATGAGTTTCGCAAGCAAGCTAGTCTACAAGCTTCGGAATGGCTCCTTCCAACCGAAACCGAAAAAACCACATTAAAGTCGATCAAAAGACAAGGTAACGTTGACTGTTTTCTTTGATTATCGCGGTGTTGAGCACTCGGAGTCTTTGCCAGAAGGTCAGATGGTAAATAAAGAATATAACCTGATGCGTTATGCGGCGTTTGAAAGAACAAATTTGTCGAAAAAGGCCAGGTGGAAAAAAAACGCATGGATTTGGCATCACGATAGTACACCATCCCACAAGGTCATCATTGTGAATGTATTTCTGACCAAAAACTCAACAAATACCATCGAAGAACCACCCTATTCACCTGATATGGTGCCGGCCGATTTATTTTCTCCGAAACCCAAAATACCACTACAAGATACCCGTTTTTCGATAGAATGTGAATTCTTCGAAATGGAAAATATCTGTCACGATCTTCAGTGAAATCTCGGGATCGTCGAATCTTTCGGAAGAGATTTCAATGGATAACAGACCAAAATATTCTTGACGTAAGGTTTCAGTAGATTTCAAATCGTTTAACATATTTCACATGTAGCAGTCTCGTTAAAATTCAAACTGTATAATAGATACCTTAGAAACATCACACGAAAAAGTGAACGTGTTCATTTGAAGCTTGTTTTGGAAGCTATGGTTTGGTATTCACGTAATTGACTTTTGTTTGTTTCATTCCGAATCATCGTGTTTTTATTGTTACTGTCAAGTTATCTTAATCGACTAAAGCGCATTTATTTTAGTGTTTGATTTTCGGTGGTGTCTATCTCGTCTCAGGACCGAGGTATAAGGATTTGGAACGTGCCCATCTTGTCCCCAAGCAAATTTCAGGTATATACTATGTATGTCCATCTAGAGCCATATCCTTACTTCATTCATTTATGATATTTTTCCAATTCAATACAGATAATTCTTTTCTTGAAATGAAAGTTGAATGATTCACATGCATTTTTCGTTTCATTCAAAATAGTAGATGATCTGTTCAGGACTCCACAGGAATGTTTCATCATTCACTCAAGCAGAAAAGTGTCACAAGAAGCTTAATCAAGCGTATATCGTCATAAATCCACGAACTTCCTCCCAGGACATATCTTTTGTGACACACTGCCTTCCTTATACTCGTTGTCGACTCTCTGATCTACGTTATCCGAACAGAAATACACACACCACAAAAATTGTCGCATCACCTGGTATTCTGAATTCCGCAAACGATTAAGCAGTTCGATCGCAGTTTCTTTATTAAAATATGTTTTTGGACATATGAGAGGAAAAAAATCTTATCTATGTAGTAATATTTCTTTCCATATGATCTCAAACCCGTCTGAAACACGAATGAGTTTATTTGACTATCAGTATCATTCAATTTCTCCTCAGTTTACACGCTAAATCAATGCAAGTTTTCTGTGTTTCTTATTGATCTTTGAATGTTTGAATTTATTGTAATGGCTGCTGAACGTCCTGGACGCTATTTGAATGATCATGAAGTGGTAAAAATTGTAATACTTCTAGAGGAGGGGCGAAGCCAACGTTACGTGGCTAACTTGTTGAATGTTAACCACTATTTCAAGAGCAGTTAATCGGTACTACGAAACAGGGAAATATGGAAGAAGGGCCGGACAGGGAAGAAATCGGATAACAACACCAGTTGATGATCGTTGGCTTCGTTTAACTACACTAAGAGTTCGGCACTGTATGGTTAGAATGCTTCAAAATGAACTTGCACTTTCCAGAAATGTGCATATTTCATTGCAAACTGTTAAGAACAGGCTTAGAGAGAACGATATCCGACCAAGAGTGGCTTCTACCGGCCCGCGTCTCACCAGAGAGCATCGACTTTCAAGACTTCAGTTTGCGAGGGAACATGCACATTGGGGTATTCCAGAATGGTCGAATGTTCTCTTTTCTAGAGTCTAGGTTCTGTCTTGTATTGAATGATAGACGCATGCCTGTATACAGACGACCTGGGGAACGGTATCAGCAATGCAATATCCGGCAAACCGAAAACTTCGGAGAGCGCTCAGTAATGGTATGGGAAGCATTTCTTTCCATGATCGAACTGAGTTAGTCCTAGTGAATATTGGAAGAATGACAGCGGCCAGATACATCGTAGATTTCCTTGGACCCCATATTGTATCCTTTGGCCCATTGATTGGCGAAAACTTTATTTATATGCATGATAATGCTCGGCCTCATGCAGCTAGAGTAGTTACAGAATTTCTACAAAATGCAGAAATTGATATTTTAAGATGGCCAGCCAGAGGTCCCGACTTGAATCCCATAGAACATGTTTGGGACAACATGGGGTGGCAAATTCAGTAACGTAGAATGCCTTGTAGAATACTCCACAACTAGAAAATCTACTTCCGGAAATTTGGAACTCAGTGACTCAAGGGTACATCCAAACTTTGAGGGGCTTCCAAGACGTATACTGGCAATAATTAGGGCCGGAGAGGTAACACTTGATTTTGAAAATGATTAGTAACCATTCGATGCTAGTTGATTGGTCTTCTCGCGAATGTTTGAAGATTGTAGAATTTTGTAATTTTTCATTAACTCGAAAATTGTTGATATTTTCCATCATAAAGTCATCTCTTTTGAATGATATCTCATTATTTGACACTTCTGAAAATTACCGAGCGACTCTTGAATGATCAACCTAAAAGTTTATATAGTATTGTCGTCAAAGTAGGGCGATGAGATAATTTTTGTGAGGAGTGTATTTCCCGTGAAGCAGGGATTCATAATACCGATTCTCATGGTCGACATATTCAGTGACTCGAGATGTCGAGCTGTGGAACTAACTCCCTGTTTGCATGGTTTCTCATTGAGATCGCGAAAAATAAATCAAGCGTATGATTTCGATACACTTAAAGGAACTTAGTTCAATCTTGAATGGTTACTGATTTATTCAATCAGAGCATCGAATTAAGAACGACTGTAATTATATCTCTAATTTTTAAGCAGATTGAAGTTCGACACATTTAGTTATGAAAATGGTAAAAACAGAAGGTCATCTGTGGTATTTGGATATGGATTTTTTGGACATAATCCCATCTGGAACATGAAACATGAGAATGCCTAAAGATATATTACTCCATGTCCATTCACAGATTTTACACGGAGTTCTTGAAATAGTTTAATAAAGTCTGTAATCTCATTATGACACTTCGAAAACCAATTCTTGCAATGACAATTTAGGGAATTATTCAATGTATTTTCACCAAGTTACAACTTTTTGTGGATTGAGTATCGTTTGTAATAACGAAGTAACCACAAAGAACGAAAATTTTGAAAAGTAACTGTAATTGTTATTTAAAGACAAAACTAATAAAACATTCTATTATATGGAATGAAAATCAATAGGAATAATCAATTTACCAAGTTATTGTACAATAATACAACAGAAGGCACTTATAATACTGTATTTTTAAAACAGTTCGTTACTTTTGGAATGGGCGGCGTATATTCATGGGCATTAATTGCATGTTTTCTAATGAGGAATTTACTGTAGAAACTGCATTATTGAAACACCCTGTATAAATCCAATTGATCCACTCAATGCCACATTTAATTTCAAATGTTGTAATAATTTCTCTCCAGAAGCCTACCAAGTCATAACTTAAATGATGACTTGAATTACGATTCGGGATAGTGAAAATTTTTCACAATATTGAAAAGATACACGTCTCTAAGCTATCACGTTCGACTTGCGCTCTTTGAATTACATAACAGAACGAATGACCCACAGTGCTCTCGCGAAGCTACTCATAAATACACTTGGTATTGTCTCGGAAAACACAATAATTCACGCGGGCACAATGGAAAATGATTTTATTCTAAGAACAGTTAAAATAGTACCTTCGACAAACGGTGATACACCGGCAGCTGTAGAGCACGTTGGAAATAATTGAGGACTACGACCAAATAGCACCGGGAGGTATTTGAAACTGTAATCTATTACATGTGGAATTCAGTCGTTCACAGAAACTCCCATGAAGCGGGATAAATTGAATAAATCTTGAGATGACGGATTTTTACAGTTTGAAGAATAAAAAGATGCTGATGTAAAATAAAATTCTTCTCTCTATATTGTGTAGACTTCAAATAGTTTATTGATTCCGCCGGTAGTAAGTGAAACGACCTAGAATCAGGCTCAATTTTTTTTATTCATTTTCTGAAATTATCCATATATTTTTGATTTTCAATTGATTGAATTTTATTATCAATTGTGGATACTGTATTATGAAGATCTACTTGAAAAACATTTTATATAGTTCATCTGAATTCAAAATTACAGTGAAATGAAGGTCATGTTCCACAATTATTCAATAGTTTCATTTTGAAACATCAATGAAGTGCAATATTACGTATTTTTGAAGTAACTTAAAATCACTCAAAAGCGTTAAAATCGTTCCAAAGGAATGAATCCAAACTTAAATAAGGAATCAAACGCAAACAACATTCGACGTTATTACCGATAGTTATTAAACTCCCTTTCGTAGCCTCGATTGCAGAAAGCATCTGGTATTTTTACAGACAGCAATCCTTGTGTCGCCACGAAGTAATGCGTTTCGAAAATTCCTTATGTAACAGGTTCTTCAGTACCAAGGGTAGAAGGGAATACGGGTGGTACGACTTCTCGGCAATGCAGATATAAGAGAAGCGGTCCCGATGTTAGGGGAATTCAGATATTCAGTACTCGAAGATCAGTGAATTTACTCACACGTATGAAATCTGAATTAAAATTAAACTTATTTAACAGCGAGTAACATCCAGAAGGATGGTCGACGCGAATTGTCTCTCTCCAAGAAGCCCGGCAGGGCAAGAAGAATTGCAGCTAATATTTCACAGCATAAGGTGATTGAGACGAAAACTGATAGTAGTGATAGTGAATTCGAATGTAACTTGAAACCGCCGAAATTATTCAGACAAACGATTTAAACGACCTTATCAGAGATCTGGGACTGTCAAAGTCTGCTTCAGAAAATTCTGGCTTCTAGGTTAAAAGAAAGTAATTAAAGTTTCTTATTACCGCACCCATAGAATATGATGGAAAACCCTATTGTTTCTGATGTATGGTCGCACACGAAAGGCCCTTTTTTGGGTCTTGGAGAGGTTGCACTGTACTACTCCATACTCTGGCGTTTGGTTTCTGGGTCGTACTCAAAAACTCAAGACTCGTCCTCTTTAATTACACATTCCAGAAAACGGGGATCATTTTCAATCGATTTCAAAATGTAAAGACTCCTTTCTTTTTGGGGATCCTTCGGATCTTGGTAAAAGTGTTGATTAATCATTTGGCCGTAAGGCCAAACAAACAGGATGCACTCAATGTTTGACTTGCTCAATTATCATCAATCATATCAACCATTTCTTCTTTGGAAAACTTCATGTTCGGACACCTGGCAGAAGGCACAAATAAAAAAAATGTAAATACATACCTCGATTTACGTTTTAATCATCTTGATTTTATCATTCGTTAAAAGAATTATCTTGTTTAGGTTTCATTTTTACCATTTGAATCATTACAGAAAAAAAACTTCTCTGCGAATGATGATGCATGTTGATGAGTTTGATACGGTTTGTAGAATTTTCATCAAAATTTTCACAAATAATCGAATATTTCGAGAATGATCGAATATAGAGATAAGGTTACTTCTGCAGAAATATAGCACAATATTTCATGCGTTGACATGAATAATAAAATATAGGGTGTTCCATTTGAAAAAATCAAGATATATTTTCAAAATTACATTATTCAATAATTTTTCGAGTCACACCTGTATGAAATGAGAAGAATCTATTGCAATTCATCAATGAAGCTATCCTTGGGCAATAAGAAAACGAAAGAGATTGTATTCATCCTCTCTGGCCGAATGAGCCTGTGATGATGTGAGAGCCTATTTTCATGAATTTTTACGGAAAAAAAATATTGGGACGAAACTACTCACCAGAAAAACTTAATACTTAAAGAAATTATAGCAGAGTTTAGGCCGCTCCTGAATCTTAAACAAAAAGTGGTCTTCCAATCTGAAAAAACCACCCAAGATTTTTTTATAGAAAATTGGGACACCCTGTTTACTGCAAAACAAATTGCTGAAGTAGATTCCTACTTTCTAAATACAATACAGTTCGAACAGAAACGAATCTTCAAGAGTGTACCAGCTTCAGAGCACCGCGCCACTGGTGAATCACCCAGTATATTCTGCTAATCGCCTGAGATGCCTTAAAGACCACGGTTCATATCTAAACTAGTAGAATACAAGAGAGCATTACGATAACTTTGTATAACAGAGTTACACTGCTCTTGTGTTGGGTTCAGCCGGTCTTTGCGAAGAAAGAGAGAGCACACAGTCTTGCCAAAGTGGTGATTGTCAGAATCTATTTTGACCATCACATGGATTGTTATGCTCTCATTCTGAAAATGTCTTAAACTATCAAAAAATTGGATAAAACAGCAAAACTCAATAGCACACCGTTGCTCAAAATTCATGTCAGTCACTTTAGAACGCACAAGAAAAACTTTCACTAAAACTGACGCTACAGGGAAACAAATGATTGTAGCGAGTTCAAACTCATAATGAAGGCGTATCATATGTGCACCTGACGCTGCTCAAAGCCTTTCGTCCCACGCGTTACCGGACCGTAAGTGACATTGCTAGTCTCATTACTTTATTCACAAACCTCGTACTTCAATATATTCAACAGTAACAAAGTTATGCACGAAATGGACACCTAGTATACAAAGAGAAAGATTCTAATTGTGTGTTTAGTACCCCTGGTATTAACATTACAAACAGAATTCGTTATTTCTAAAGTTGATTTTCATTACTTATGCCTACATGAATTGAGCAGTTCAATCCCTAATTAAACAAATTGGCATCATTAAAAACCAAACTAGTAGTTGCGCAATCTCATTGAATCTATGTTACCAAACTGTGCTCTTATTTAGTTCGAATAACTATCCATCACCCACCAAGTTCGAAAGTAGATACACCACATTGCAAAAAATAATTAAATCAGTTGTCCTTGCACTGGAGTTTGTAGTCGGAGAGCCTGTCTCCATTAGAACAAAGTTGGATAACCTCGAATCACTAAAGATGGCATGTCAGAAGGTGTGTCAATTACGATCGTTATTCAGAACAATCCAATTCTTGAAGTACAACTGCTACGAAGGTTATCATACACAAGAAGACTCAATGAATTGAATTTATTTATCATGACTTGTACTTGACTACCCTTTCATTTGCGAAAAGTGTTTGAAATTTCTAGATATGACAAAAAGCGTGCTTCGTCTATTGAATAAATTGAAACTATCTCAGAACAACTTCACTATCCTATGTTCTTGGCATAGTCTCCACCATACTTCAGTCTGGTTTCTAAAGAATATCAGCATGATGACGTTCTCTATACATGGTGTTTCATAACAACATGCCGTTAATATTCCCGGATTGATGTCGTTAAAAAAAGATTATATGAAAATGGGTCCAAAATGCTTTGTTTCAGTATTCTCTTCATAAAAATTACAGCTTTTTGAGTTTTCAGCCAAAAATTGACACGAGAGTTATCTTCAAAAATATACTGTTTTAAACAGGTCAAAACTCTGTACCAGTATACACGGTGATAGTTTTTTCACAAGTCTAGTTACCTTTTTCCTCCCCTAATTTTTTGTACTGAATGAAACACTGATGTGTTTGAGGAATAAAATTGAATGGATCGATTATTTTACAAACTTTATCGATTTTGCCATTATCTCCGTAACTGGCACCGTTTTTGAGATATTAATCATTAATTAATATAATAATTATTAAAATAATTCGATCGTTCGAATCATATAGAAATAATGCAGATATATCTATAGCACTAGAAATTTGGTGAAAGTTTACAAAGTAACAATTTTTTTCCGGGTCATACCCACTTATTACCTCTCAAATTTTTTTTCGATACGCCACTGACGTATTTTATAAATCAGATCTCATTGAATGATCAATTCGATAACTTTTTGGACCTTTTCATTTTTTCGTATCTCTCACCGTTTTTGAGATAAAAAAAGTCGAAATACTCTCCCATTTCAAAACGCGTCAGTGACTTCAAAATGTTCAAGTAGTAGGCTAACGAAATATGTAACTGTTGTCAAGATTCAAACGGTATAAGATACGGAAAACAAGGAGAAAATAAAAAATTTTCAAATTGAATGAATAATCAAATTGGGTTTACAGTCAGTACCGTAAAAAAAGAGCTAAAATGGCAGAAAGGGGGACTGACCCCGAAAAACATCACCCTGTATAACTTCGTCTTATCTAGTACTGTAGATTTCCGTAGGTGATCCGAGTATCGAATTTGAGCTCGAAATCTCAACCATCATGAAAATTATCGACCAATTATCTGAATTCATGCGATATAAGTAGAACCAGCGAATCAATTTCAATGATTAATATCTTGAAAACGGTGATTGCAGATATTGATGAATTTCGTAAAATAATTGATCCATTCAATTTTATTTCTCAAAAACCTTAGATGTGCACAACAAAGAGAAAAAATGCAGTCTGATCCGTGAAAATTTTGCATACTGGTACAAACGTTTGGCCTGTTCAACGATGTATATATCTGAAAAATCACTTGTTTTAATTTGCGGCTAAAAAATCCGAAGTTTTCACAAAGAAAATACTGAAAATTTTTGCAACTTCAACAACCAGTAACTCAGAAACGAAGGAATTTTCGACCCATCTTTGAATGAACTTTTCGTCTTGAAATCACTCAAGAAATATCCTCCTCCATACAGCATCTTATTATGAAACATCCTGTACATCCAAAATGTTGTCGCCACCTCAATGAATTTGAATCAATCCAAGAATATGGATGATCCGCACTCAAATATCTTCATTCTATGTTTTGACGTCTATGACTACTACTAGATTAACGAAGAAAATAGTTGTCATAGAAAAATATGTCTCGAAAGGTGGCCATTTTCAGTATGAAAGATCCGACTGCCATCAAAGCGAACGTCAAACGTCATGAATATCGAAAAATGATCTCCGCTAATCGTCATAGAAGCAGTAGTACATACTAGATTTGCTGAATCTTCATTCTAGTCTGTGGAATACTTTAGATATTATTTCTCTAGTGCATCATGCTACGTTGAAAATTATATCGTCATCTTGGAGATCACCCTTGGCGATTGACGTCGCGAATGGATACCTTTGCGCTACGTGAGAGTAATTAAAAATTAATATAATCTACGGAATGTTACTTTTTGTTACGCTTCACAACATTACTGAGACTTTCATCGCTCACGACGAAAGATTCTCTCATACTTTAATTGACGTGGAACTTACCTTTCAACTGTTGCCAACATAATTCAAATCATAGAAACGTCAGAGGAATAATTGAGGAATCAAAGAATTTATGTATGCTAAGCGAGTACACTCTTACAATTTCTTTCAATGGGAAAATTCATTTATTTACGTTTTTCGTGATGATAGAACAAAATAAAATTTATGATGCAGAAATACAAACCAGTATGGCTATCTGTGGAAATTATTCATTCAAGAAAAATTAAATATTTTGAAGAAACGTCAACAGGTACCATACATTTTTGAGTAATTAAATTATAATTGGGAAAAAATGAGTTCAGGATATATAGAATGTTTCGATAATATATATGATCATTATATGTTTTGAGCTCAATTTTGGATACAAGGTTTTCCAACTTCAATTAGATATTATCATATGAAAATTAAACAAGCTTTCGAACCCGATGTATCTTGAAGAAATAGTACAACAGATTGATAATAGTATCAAAGGTGTATATGTTAATTTGAAATTGTAGGTATCTACCCCTTCTTGAGAATTTTAATCACAAAGAGTATCAGGTGATACCTTATTGAGAACGCCACTTCATGGTCTGAACGAATTTGGTTGACACTTTGTGTTAGGGGTCTATTCTAGGGATACACGGCTTCACTTGAAATCGAGTCAACCTTTTCTTTCACTAAAGCTTGAACGTTTAAATTCTTTGAATCACAAAAGTTGAAAGCTCGAATCACAAGACGCTTGCTATAAAACTTCTTCTTACATTCAATAAGAGCAAGAATAGAGGATCAAATATTACTGAAAGATTTGAATGAAATTTATATGAACGTGAAAAGTATTCATGAAGTTGTTGAAGGAAACACAGATACAGAAGAAGAACAAGAGTGAAAATGTATATTTTCTAATAAAACAAAGCCATAACATTACAAAACCAACATAAATAAATTTTCTATAGAACAACTGAAATAAACTTCTGTGAAAATGAAAGGAATACCAACAATGAGACTCAAGCTAGAAGAATAAGAATAAGCGAAACTACATTCCTATTTCATCAGATATTGATTTCTATTTTTGAACCAAGAATAGAGACACATCCACGTTTTAACTGATTTGTGTGCCTCAATCTGTTTCGAGTCTTAGTAATAGTAAACGTAGCTCTTGAGAACTGCAGGAATGGCCAGAAAATCTCCTGCCATATTTGGAAATATAGTTTCATGCCTTTTCCACGACTCTCAAATGCCTTCCAAGTTTTCTGCACGAGAGTGACTCAGGTATTTATTCATCTCATATCCTCCGTTGATATATATTTTAATATTTTCCCTATTAGAAATTGTATACATTTCTTTCCCAAATGTAATTTATAATTGATAAATTTACGTTCAAAGTCTCCTCCAGAAATCGATCTCGGTTTCGTCAGTCTTCCACGTCAAGAAGTTGACGAGATCAACAATAGTCGAGCTGTCAAAATTGGGGTTTTTCTTTCATTCGTCCTACTTATATGTGGTTACCGGAAGGTATGATTCGAGTGTCAAAAGATTCGTACATATATCGGCAGAAGATTCGAAGAGAAGAAATCTACTTAATTTTCGAATTTGGGACCATTTTTGAGACCTAGATTATCGAGAAGAATGGTAAACCGGGAGGCCGATCAAACTTTTCCCCGCTTGCCCCTTGCTTGAATCGTTTTCAGCCGAATTCTGTCGAAAGTTAGTTTGGCGAATATCTACAATATAGTGCTCTCTTCTGTCAAATAAAATATCACATTATGAATGATTTTATTTCTGAATATATGCTAAAACCTTTTATTATCCTGTGTAAGTTTAATTAGAAAAAGCTGAGATTTAAAAATTGATTGTATGTAATAGTGAATTGTCTTGAAATTTGTATGGTGAAATGAGCTTTCGAACCCGATGTATCTTGAATAAATTGTACTACAGATTTACAATAGTGTTTAAGAAGGTGTATATGTTAACCTGAAAGTGTAGGTATCAACCTCTACTTGAGAATTTTAATCACAAAAAGTATCATGTGATACCTTATTGAAAACGTCACGTTGCCATATTTGGAAATCAAAATTGGGGTTTTTCTTTCATTCGTCCTATTAATATGTGGTTACCGGGAGGTATGATTCGAATGTCAAAATATTCGTACATATCTGTGCAATTGATTCAACAAAAGAAAGAATTTTCGAATTTGGGACCATTTCTGAGACCTATATTATCGAGAAAGAATGGTAAACAGGGAGGCCGATCAAACTTTTGCCCGCTCATCCCTCGATTGAATCGTTTTCAGCCGAACTCTGTCGAAAGTTAGTTTGGTGAATATCTACAATATAGTGCTCTCTTCTGTCAAATATCACAAAATGAATGATTTTATTCCTGAATATATGCTAAAACCTTTCTTTTCATCCTGTGTCAGTTCAGAGAAGTTAGAAAAAGCTGAGATTTTAAAATTGAATATTTGTATTAGTGACCTGTTTTGAAATTTGTATGGTAATTGAGCCGGAATCCATAAAATAATATTCAAAGCTGACTTAACATAATAACGTACGAGGTAATATATGAGGGGGTTCAATATAACATAAAGATTAATCGAGTATCAATGACAGCGAATATAATGAGGCGTTCAGTATAGATACAGTTGAATATGAAAGGGGGTTCAATATATTAGGCGTTTAGTATATGAGGCGCTTAGTATATTATGCGTTTGGTATATTAGGCGTTAAGTATATAATATGATGGATATACAAATATAAGTTTAATTGGTGAACTAGTACAAAATCTAAAAAACGAGTCAGTTTCCAATCGCGGGTGATTTTTATAATATCGTAAAGAAATATTGGACTATGAGACCTTGTGATACTGCCTTTAATATATTTTCTCTAATTTCCAAAAAGAATCTTCTCGGCAAGTAATTGGAATTAATAAACTTGGTAGTATGACTAAGCAAATTGCCACATTTCTGAATCCTTACAATCCAGAAGAATATAATGGCCGCTGTTTCCTGAAAATATAAAGGAAAATAGGTCAAATGCACCAATTTCAATAACTGTTCAAATACTATAATATTAATAAAATGTAAATACAAATTTCCCAACAAAAAACTTGTTTCATTGTTTTTCAGATTTAATTGATTTGTTTTTGATTGATACTTTGCGGTCGTGGAGAAAATACAGTCTGCTATTCGGTAAGAATGAATGGAATCTAATTATCTATTCGTACTTGTAAAACAACAAATCTACATATCTAAACCAATACAGTGTTTCGACAGCGCATTATTATGAATTATTTTCTTAATGTTATCCAAGAAAATTTCAGCTACTAAAGGACTTAGAGGGTAAACTATTAGTGAGACATTATCGCCCATGTAAATTCCATCATTGAAGTTGTGAACATATTTCTAAGAGATGCATAAGTCCTGATTCTATAGTGGGATTAACATAATTATTCTGCAGAATCTAGTTAACTAATTTGTTATGGCAGGTCGAGTAACAATCTTCTTAATTAAATTTGAGAAATATTGACAGTCACTACATTTCTGCCATGTGTGTAATGTATTAATTTATTAATTCAAGGGATGGAATAATAGTATAGTTTCACTTTTCAACGGATTCATCAGTATCGTGTTACATCCCTCAACATCCAAATATGTATTGTATATAATTCTTTTATTTAAACTAACCAGGAAAAATTGTAGAACAATTTCAAATGTACCTTTCGCACAAAAAACACATTTTATATATGTGGCGAAAATTGAAACCACAATTTCCGTATATTACAACGATATTACGTGATACTCTAATTGTTCAAAAATTTGACCATTAAATTTCATTTTATCAACACTTCCAGGATATATCAATAAAAATCATTAATAATATGAATTTGAATGTAAAATCTAATTTGACTACTAATTATTGATAACAATAACGTAATTAGTTAGGTATGTGATAATTAATATTACTCAACATTAAATCTTATCTTTTTATGTAAAACGACTTAATTTTGAATACGCAACAAGAGGTGAATCATCTGGTTTAAACTTGATTAAGTAATATTGGCAAGCTGCGGGTACAAGAAACCATTATAAATGTAATATCAGTCTTACCTTTCATTCGTAGTGAAAACTGAAGTATTTGTGGTATAAGAGTGCATAATTAAGGACAAGTTTTTGCTGTTTTACATTTGCAACTTCAATAAGGCACTGGGTACAGTTGGAATAAAACCAGTAAATAAAATTCCTTTTAATTAACAGTTAACGAGAGTGATAATAATTAGCATAATATTCAATTTAAATATGGCAATTGGTGGTGAAATTTACTATTTCTATGATTGAGCACTTGGTTTCCTGAATTGGAGTTTGTAATTTTTTTTGGGCTTTGCAGAATTGAGATGTAACCAATATCAGTAATCAGTAAAATGATCTCTGTAAAGTATGAAATAAAATTCATAATATCTTCATTTTTGATTTTCGTGCAAAACGCTCAAAACAGGTCGATTTTTATATTTAACTCGAAATTATTTGGAAAAACAATTTTTTCTTTTTAATTCGCAAGATATGACGTCATCGACCATTCTTTAAAAGTTACAACACATATTTTTCATCATTATTCTACAGATTATTTTTCTGAGTGTTTTGATACCCATAGTATTGATCTGAGATGCGTATTTTCTGAAATACAGGCTGTTTCATTCAAGAGGTGGTGGGATGAATTTTTCTCGGAAAAAATTCGATTGTCAGTTCTACTTTTTCCTTGAGAAAATTTTGTCTGATGTCAATTTGAGGCATATCAAATTAATTCGCGACCTACCTTTCCTGAAAATAAAATTTTTCAATAATCATTCATATTAATACCTCTTGAATGGAGCATCCTGTATATCGAAAACTACGCATCTCAGATCCCTAGTAAGGGGTATCAAAACATTCAGAAAAATGATCTCTGTACCTTTCAGAGAACGTAAGAAAAAAAATTTTTTTCGGCCAAAAAATTTCGAGTTGAAAATAAAAATCGACCTGATGATCATGATGGATCTTTAGAATACTAGTACTTACCTGTAAATGCAACACATGAGGCATAATTTCTTTCAATTGTGTTCACCTTTCTTCAATATAGAAACAGGAAAAAGAAGAAATTTTCATTATGCACGTTGTTCAATAAAGGTTTTGAGCACTGGCTATCTCATTGAATTTGAAATACAATAGAAATGAATGATGTTTATAGAAAATCAGGTTTTGAATAAGTCCAAAATTTAAATCAAAACGTTACTTTTGACTGATAAAAATCTTTCAACAGAAAATAGAATTTAGTCTACTGGACACTAGCAGATTCAAATAAGGAGCACAGGTAAAACTATCTAATAACAGAAATCAACAAAAACATTTATTTAATAATAATTTTACAAAGAAAAAGTTAAAATTAATTAAAAAATAAATACATTTTATTCTGAAAGTTCGTCTAAAATGTTTCACCGTCACTGTTATTCTCGTCCATATTTATTATCAAAGGGGGAACATCTTCAAGATCTAAATGAAGTTCACGTTCCAACGAATATTGAATTTCTTTTGTGTATGCTCAATAGTTTTATTCCATACCTCTGGAGTAATTTTCTGAAGATCTTCTTTCCATACAGAAAGAAATTGTTCAGCGGAACTCCCTTTCTTCCCTACATGGTCCCGATAATAGTTTTTGGTTATACCCCAAATATTTTCATATTCCATATTCTTCAGCTAGATTATCAATCTCATATATTGGGTTTGGCTTATTCCTGTGAAACATTCAAATTGAAAACACACACTTCTTGGAATACAATCCTATTTGAATTCAGTACTTACATTTTAACTAGACTCAATAATTTTGGTTTCAAATCTAAAAAGAATATAATATTAAACATGATTTAGACAAAGGTTTTAATGACTACCTACTGTTTTGGAACTTGTCATAGATAGTATTTCTTATGGCAGTTTGATCATAATCGTCAATATGTACTACAGGTTTCTCACGATTTCTTTTTTTTCTTGGACTTCTCAGTGAATCACCACTCTTTGTCTTTGCCATAATATTGTTAATGGATGTGATGGTTACTTGTAAAGTACTAGCTACCCTCTGTAAGCAAAAAACTTCATAGTATGTAGATGTGCAGACAATTTAGAAACCAACAGATGAAAAGTTGAACTGTATCATAATATCCCTTCTTTAAGGGTGGAAGTCCCCCTCTGTTATAAATTTTAGTGGTACTTACATCTCTTAAAACTATAAGGAGGAGAAGAGGCCCCCATTATCTCTTTCTTGTTGGAAATAATTGCATAATGGTGCAATCATGTTTTCAGCTCGGCTCGAGAAAGCTCTTGGCATTTTTACTATCTATATAGAATAAATATTCGAAATACTGAGTTCTGAAAATAACTGATTTTAAATTAATGATTCAGATATCATCAAAACTTCGAGGAAAACACTTCAATCCAATCTCAATCAGCAGAAGAAAGCGAACTAAATTAAACAATAAAAATACGTCAACGCCACACAACTGTCATAACCAAATGTCACCATATGTTACTAGTAGTTGCTTTTCATGAAACTAGTTATTTTGTTCTTGTCCATTGCAATCTTTTCTAACCAGACATCCTTAGCTATGACGTTCCTCTAAACTTAACGTGAACAGACTATAGGTCTATGGACTGATCTTTCATTCTTGTACTTTTTGAAATTTTCATTTTATTTTTAGAGTTCTTTCCCAATGCGTAGTACATTGTTATGGTAATCTCAATTCTGCCGCTTATATCTGCGTCTGGCTATCCATATTCTTCGATTTTCACGCCTAAATATTTATACTTCTTCATTTGTTCTATATTTTTGCCCTAATTTGAAATACGGTTGTAACAAAAAATAGGTACTCATGTTTGCTACAATGTTTCTAGTTTTATTGAGATTTTAATAGATAGTGATTTCAATAATAGTACACCATGTAATTAAAATAGTAATGTTGTAGTCGATATCCTGTATAACCGGGAGCGGTACCGCTCTGAAAACAATTGTATTTGTAGACCAGATTCCATATACTCTAGTCCTAAAATTTGAAATTGATCGATAAACCCGTTCGAAAGATACTTCTAATAGGCCATTTAGCGCGAGACACCCTGTATATATGAATCAAATAAGCCAGTTATGGCCATTAACGATACCGTTGTTGTGAAATAATTACTCGTCGTTTCCCAAAATATTGGTGACCATATTAGTATCATCATTGAATAAAATTCATAAAAGCAATTAGTTTTCCTCCTGGTTTGATGTTCATAGATCACAGTTTCGATGAATTTTGAATAGATATTTTAGCGAATTCATTATATTATCATCACACGGATTACTTGGCCCTTTTTTCTGCCAATTTTTCCTACTGAATTATTGAATATCATCATATCTCAATACAGTAATTCCTGTATCCTTCTCTGAGGGAACCAGATGATAAAAATGTTTATTATTTGAAACTCACTCGTTCTCAGTTTCACTTCTACATGAAATAGAGTCATTTGTAAAGGCGTCAGTTTTAGAAAGATGACGACAAAAGATGTTAAAAATATCGTTAATGTGATAAGAAAAGTACAGGGTGGGGCGTAATGGAAGGGAGCTTTCAAAATGAGTATAACTCTGCTGTTTCAATCGTAGAATTCATTTAAATTGAGACACCCGAAAGCAAATATCAATTTTCCTCTATTAACTGTGATCTGAAGCATTAAGTTTAAGAATTGATGAAAATCTGACTGGAATAACGGACGTATCCGTTGTCACATTAAATTTTCTTAAAACGAAACTGCAAAACAAGCTTCGCAGGGTCAAAATTTTCAAGAGTTGCCACTCAATGTGACACTTGAAAATCCTATTATGTTATAGATCAACTCATTTTAGTGAGGCAAAGAATCTGAAATCATAAGGACCATAGATTGTTAATAGAAGTGGTACACGGGTGATAGAACAGAGTGTACTATTTCTTCAACGCTATTTACAACCATGAGAAAAATTCAATACTCCTTACAATTATCTGTTATTACTCATACATTTTTATCTATCGAACAACTAAGGTTCAATCGCTGCTAATTTCATCGACTAATTATCTTATATTTTCCACTGAATCGATCGTATCAGAGCTTCAAGTGAACCAATGCTCAGTTGTCACAATCTTGTTCTTCTATCTCAATATTTCTGCATTCTATTAGATTAACGAACGTAAAAAACAAGATCGAAATAAATTGAAACCTTGCCAGGAATGTAGTTAACTGCTAGTCGTGTAAAAACTTACAGTGTGGTTCTATGCTATTCTTTACTAATCCGAGAGGAGCAGTTAAAGTTGTGGATGTAAGGATGCTTAGTTTATTGAGCTAATATCATAATTGGTCTCAGTAGTTATGATAATTCGGAAATACATTAAGATATTTCGACATTTGATAAAAGAAAGATCAAAACTGATTTGAATGGTATCAACTTCTTTCTACTTGTGAACGGCTGCGAAAATGGTGAACTTTGGTCTAGAGGTATACTTCAGGTAATGCACTAAAAATTAGATGGGGAAACATAATTAGAAATAAAAAGTCTCAATGGACTTCTGAAATAAAAGAGTTGGATGCTATTTGTAGTGAAACGGAAATGGAAGAATGTATAGTATTCTAATTTGGTATAATATCCCCGTAGAAAGAAATTCCTGAAATATTTCTTCTAGAAACTACTAACGAAACGCCATGTACATGGTGACCCGAAGTCAATGTATTCAGAAGTCATCTTCGTAACTGTTAGAACTAGATATGTTGAAATCAGAAAAAACCTCTTTGAAAACCTATCAGCGATTAAATTTCCATGGAATACTGGAGAATGTAACACTCGAGCTGGAGTAGAAAAGGAAAAATGCTAAAATAAACCTCACTATCAAGTAAGTGGCACTCCAAAAATGTGTTCTAAACGTCGTAACGGAGAATTCTTGCCCTAAAACCTCCGTTTTATTGGTAGTACTGTATATGAATCTATCATTTCTGGAATCAGAGCATGGCGAACTAGTTCTCTGACTTTGAAATCACACAAATTTCTCTTGACCAAAGCCTGGGTAAGCCCTATGGATCCAAACAGATCAGATTAGCTTGACCAAACCGTGCAGGTGTACGTATATACATCTGTGATGAAAATACCAAAAATTCCGTATAATAGACAAAAGAGGTCAAGATATCTGGTTGAGAGGTTCTTTATATTAACTTGAAGAAAAAACTATCTTGATATCAACTTAGCATGCACACCTGGTAATGATTCACATGAAGCAAACAAACCCATCAGCGAATATTTGTTCAACTTGTCTTCTTCTGTTAATCATGGCATTGGCGTTGACTTCAACTATAGTGACATCTCGTGGACCATTCCCCTCATTCTTGAAAGAGTCTCTGAATCTATTTCTTTTTGAAAATTAGTATTCGTGATTACCTTCCTCATGGAAAACTGTATTCGTCATAGTAATGTTCATGAAAAGCGATAAGTTAGATCCAACTCACTATTGTCCCATAAGGCTTCTATCAGAGATCATGGAATCTATTTTCGTTGATGAAATTACGGTTTTCGCCAATAATCAAAGTATTTATATGTAGGTTCAACGAATGTTGTCGTGCATCGAAGGCATTCAGCTGTAACCACCTAACGACGTTGTTTATCTTGGCTTCGCGTAGAATTCTGATCACACTTCTTCATAAAACTAAGCTCTGTGTTGCGAGGGGAAACTATTGATGTTAACCAATTATGACAAACAGAAAAATATGTTGTGAGGATCACCGAATCGTTTTCAGCTAAGATAATTGTCATGAGAGGTGTGCCATAGGGTCCTGTGCTCGGCCTCCTTCTTTTTAACGTGTTCGAAAGTGATCCAACATATCATATTCTTCCGTTGGTTTCTAATTTTGGCAAGGAAGTTTCACACATTTTTTGGTTTTTCCTACAATTTGCTCACCATTCAGCTCAACCACGTAAGGCCGAAACGATTCACTCGCACTACATACAATAATAACAGAGTATAATAAACTATATAGAGAGCTACATATTCTGAAAACTAAAAGAGTTATCAACAGAAACGTGAAAGAGACCCTGATTTTCATCACCTTGTATCTCGAGAACGAAGACATTTGGACATATGTTCATACGCACTTTTTTCATGTTTTTTGGTTAGGAATCTCCCATAGAAGTAAATGTCTGCATACTTGATGTATATCAAATTTGGGTCACCGCCACTACAATATTCTCTTTCAGTCCTGCTTCTTTTCAAACGCCCCTCATATACACCTCTCTGGCAAAACCTGAAATGCTTCCTCTTATAATTATCATTGTCTATTAAGAATGTCAATATTTGAACAGTTATTTGTATTGCAGAAAATTCCATCAATGTAGGTGTTACATCAGTTAGAATAACTTTTTCTTTAACAGTTTTATTTTTGCCTTGAGATCTGGAATTCCATCGACGTGATCTGATATTCCAACCCGTTCTTACCGCAGTGTTATATTCAGTATCACATGTGATTTGCCTTGATCTCTTAAGCAGAAAATAGACGTATGACTAACACTTCGGGTGTAGGAACACATATCATGTTAATAAATAATTTAGACTGCATCCGCCTCCACGTTAAGAACTGGTAGATCTGGTACTGGTACAAGACACAAGAGAATGAACGATTTCTCTTGTATTTTTTCGATTCATGATGGCTGTCTGATTTTATGCGATCTGTTTCTGGTGTCGTTTGAAACAATTCATGTTAGTCATGTATCAATCGAATTTGTAATTAAACATACAGGGTGTTTACAAAGTCGTTTCATATTTATAATCTCTATCGTAAATATCATAATAATCTTTCAGTTGATTTTGTTGAAAGGATCTTGGAAAATTGTGAAGATAACATTTGTCTAAACTGAAATACCAATCGTATCTTTGAAATTCACAGCTTTCAGTTGTATCGTTGCGTTTATGATGTTAATGTAGGATTTGATAGAGTCTTCATTTACGTGAATAATGATATCGCAAACGGATACAAATTATCTGTGTCCACCAACGACTGGCCCGGTAACGACACTCATTTCTTGATTTATCGTCTCCAGATTTTTCTATTTACATTGGTTGCATTTACCGCCTTCGCCTTTCTCCATCTGATGCCCTACTTCTTAATCACTTGGGTACTATTTCTCAAACCAAGTCTAATGTCCTCATCACTGGTGACTCAATTATCGAGACATCACTGGTCAGACGGTACTGGTCCACCTCAGAATTCAGCAGCTCCCCAAATTCTTGATGCCCAAGATCAGGGTGGCCTCTTCCAGCTTATCACTGAACCCACCAGATTTGGTACAGGACAAGCTCCTTCAACTTTAGATTTCCCCACACAGAACTAGCTTCAAAGATGCTCAGCTTCCTTGACTTCAATTCCCTGAACTCCTACTTGCACTGCCTTGACGGGGATAAAGTACTCGACCCAGAGGATGTTGAATCAGTATGAGAGTCTTTCAGCTCTACTTTGACAGCTGCCGTCACGGATCATTCCAAGCACCGACAAATCAAAGCAGTTTCCACTAAGCCCTGGTTATCCGAATACATTCTCTCGATGGTGCAAAAAAGTGTCTGGCAGCGATACTTACGTCAGAAATCAGCACTCAACTACGAGAATCATCGTCAGTATTCCAATCGGCTCTCTGCAACTATAGCAAATGCAAGGAATGGATTCGAGGAAAACCTGGCTACTTCTAAAAATCGCAAAAAATTCTATAAATATGTCCGGGCGTTTTTGAATTCTAGAACCTCTGTACCGCTTGTTCGGAATAGCTTGGGCACTCTGTCTGCTGATAAGACCGAGTGTGCTACTGTTTTCGCTAACTCTTTCGCGGATTCATATTCAGAGGAACCTGTCTCAGGGATTCAAGTTCCCCGCGTGAAGCTTTCTCTTGAGCACGTGGAATTCACAGTCTACTCTCCTCTTTTGATCCCTCCACTTCCCCAGGTATCGATGGCATCTCAGCTGGGGTACTGACACCGTATGTTCATCTCTTGCAAAGATACTAAAACTTTCTTTCCGTACTGGTAGGCTTCCAACTGATTGGAAATCTGCCAAAATAACACCAATATTCAAAAAAGGGTGACCGCCTCTCGGCCTCCAATTATCAACCTATCAGTCTTCTACCGATTGTCTCAAAAATTGCAGAAGAAATTGTTTGCCAGCACATGCTGAACTTCCTCAACACCGATAAAATCATACCAGATGAACAGCCCTGGTAAATCTGTCATCACCTTTCTCCTCAGTTGCCTCGATAAGTGGACAAGATCCATTAATTCTAACATACCTCCCGACATCATTTACCTTGATTTCGCTCGGTCGTTCTACCGTGTTCCTCAGCGTCGATTGCTCCATAAATGAGAGCATTTTGGTATCAGAGGGAACTTCCTTCGTTGGATAGCAGCATTCTTGAGTAATCGAGGTTTTATGGTCAGAGTTGGAGAGTGCTCGTCTTATCTTGGGCGGGTGTTGAGCGGTGTCTCACAGGGCTCCGTGTTGGAACCCGTCCTGTTCCTGGTATGCGTAGCGGATCTTATTTCGGTGATTTCCTCTTCTTTTTCATCATATGATGACGACCTTAAGATCTTCGCGAACGCCTCCACTACTCCGAATCAGTTACAGGCTGACCTTGACGGCATCCTGGAATTGACGCGTATTTGGCTTCTTCCACTGAATATAGACAAATGTAAGGTATAATATTTGGGTAAAAATAACCTATCGTATCGGTGGTGTGGGTTTAAAGTACACGAAGGTCCACAATGATGTTGGCGTCACCATTTCCGATGATCTATCATGGTCGTAAGTGCTCCATCACTACAAGTAAATTTTTATACACCTCTTATGTACGGTCTATTCTCGAGTATGCGAGCCCTGTTTGGTTTCCAATCCTGGCAGGAGACAATCACCTCTTGGAATCCGCCCAGCGCCGATTCACTAGAATTCCTATCGGTTCCGTTAGGTTTGTTCTCGTTGAACATTGATAACCTGCGTGGTCACCCATTTAAACTATATCGTAAAAACTTCAAAACTACTGCGAGAGAGTGCTTTTTGACTACCAGGGTCTTCCAAAGATGGAATTCACTCACGGACGATGTTGTGTGCGCGACCTCGGTCAATATGTTCTAGAACTGGTTTGATCGCTCTCGTCGGTATTGTTCGTGGCTGGACTGAGTTAACTAATTGAATTACTCATTTTTTCTGCGTTCTTTCTCTTGCCTGTGCTCTTCAATCTATACTTATGGCTATCACATACAATTTTTACTACACTTAACTCATTTTTGTAATGTAATGTGAGATTATAGGCCTTGGCCGCATCTCTACTTTCAAATAAATAATTATAATAAATTCTGGTGTTTTGTTGTTTTTTTGCTTCTTCAGTTTGAGATTTTGAGCGCCAAGATAAACACCTCAAAAAAGGCACTAACCAATATCGTTAAAATATAAATTTGATGATTCGAATTTATAGAAATCTTTCGGTTTTTGTTAGGATGTATTGTATATAATGTATTCTCAAGAAAACAAAATAATATTTGACTTCTCCAAAGCACCTATTATAAGAAAAAATTTGAAATTTGGAAATAACAAAATTTGGTAAAACACAAAAAAGAATCCCGAACTAATATTTTCGAAACGATATGAAAGCACTTATATTTTTCAATACCAAGAAGGTCCACCTCTGTTATTAATGACACTTTGGCATCGTCGCGGCATGCTCAATATTAAATTGTCTATTACATTTCGGCCTAAGTCATTCCAAGCCCCCTGAACTGCTAATCGAAGCTTTTGTTCATGATGGAAGACGTTTTGACACAGGAGGTTTCTTTTTAGGGTGTCCCACATATGCTCGATGGGATTCAGATCTGGGGAGCAGGATGGCCATGGTAAAAGATCGATATCATTCTCTTCAAGAACGTTCAAGACAACTCTTGCACGATGATGAGGGGCATAATCTTGTTGGAAGAGTGGATTTTGACCCATTGTTTGGAGATACGATACCACTACAGGTAAAACTATCTCATTTGCGTAAGAATTTCCCGTGAGGTTGTTCTGTATGAAAACGAGGTCAGTTCTTCCACCAAGACGTATATCTCCCCAAAACATCACTGATCCGCCTCCCTGTCTAACAACTTCTCGAGCATGCTGGAGACGGTTTTGCTTTCCAGGTTCCCTCCATATTCGAATTCTTCACGAATCGTTATAATAACTAAATCTAGATTCATCACTGAAGAGAACTGTGGCCCACCTCTCTTGATCCCAGTTTACGTGTTCTTGGCACCAAGCTAAACGAGCAGCGCGATTTCCATGGGTCAGTTGTGGAACTCTTAAAGGACGTCTGTAGTGGAGTTGACTTTCGTGCAGTCGATTTCTCACAGTTTGGTTGGAAATTTGTACATTATGAACTCGTGATAGCTCTTGAGCTAATTGAGATGCTGTGGTAGTACGATGTCTTCTGGCTTGTAAAACCAAAAATCGGTCTTGGGCGACTGTAGTAATCCTGAAAAGACCTGTATGGCGTTCTTCTACGCTACCTGTTTCATTGAAACGCGACCTCAAACGGTTTATGACACTTGGGCTACTTCCCAGAACCCTGGATACTTCCCGTTGTGAGATCCCAGCATGGAGCATGCCAACGGCTCGTAACATCTCTTCTCTAGTCAAATGTCGTCTTTTCATGGTCGAATCACAAAACTTGAATGTTTTATTTGTGCTTACAACAGAAACAAAGTGCCAACTAACTGATTTCAAACACTGAATACATGAAATGATTATAAAGCAGCGTCGCATCTGCTGCATTTTTAGTTTTTTATAAAAACACTGAAATCTGTTGCTGCACACTGCATAATTTGGTGAGAAATTGATGCAGGTGTTCATTTCTTAAAGAAAAGCATCCATATTGTTCGTTCTGGATACGATATATCGATATTCAGAAGTGTTCCCTAGACTTTTTTGAGGTGTTTATGTTGCTCTGTCCATTTTTGGCTAAATTTATTTTTTTGTTATTTCTTTTGGTCATCCTGTATGTGTTCTCATGAATAGGATGTCCTAGTTTTGATGATTTAGTAAATAAGCTAGGTGAAAATTATTTTGATATTAAAGTCTATGAGAGAAGGTATTGTTCTAGGAATTATTCATATTTTCAAAAGTGATGAAATTTCTAATTATAGACCTATAAATAAACTGTCAATTATAGCAAAAGTTTTTGAGAAAAAATTTATAAATAGCTTTTCTCCAACGTAAAAAACTCGATTATACCTCAACAGTATGGCTTTTTCAAAGGCAGAACTCTGGATACTAACCAAATCTCATATATGGAATATCTGCATAATGCAATGGACTCTCAAATTCAAACAGACTGCACCTGCACTGACATTTCGAAAGCTTTCGATAAAATTAGTATTGATATTTTGATCAATAAACTGGCTGAGGTGGGTGTGAGTTGGGCTTGTTGAAGTGGATCCAAGCCCATCTTACAGATAGATTGCTCTTTGTTGGTGTAAATGGTTATAAGTCTGAACATTAATTGAGCACTTCTGGTGTTCCACAGGGAACTCACCTAGGACCTCTTTTTTCATTATTTACATCAATGATATAGATGAATGCTTTAAATACTCCAAATTCTTGCTTTACGCTGATGACTCAAAAGTATTTCGATCTATAAAAAGCTGGGAAGATTGTCTTAAACTTCAATGAACTAGTCAAGTATTGTGAAAAGAATCAGCTATTCCTAAATTCAAAAAAATGTTTTCTAATAACTTTCACCAGAAATCAATCAATCTTCACCCTTCCTTATGAAATTGATAAGAATGTATTGAAACATGAGTGTTCAGCTGTAGATCTGGTCGTCACATTCGACTCTAAATTAACTTTTGATTTGCATAAAGATCGTATAGTGAACAGTTGTAACTAAATGTTGGGTTTCATACTCAGACGAGGTAAAGAGTTCAGACTAGTTAAAGTCTTCATTATTTTATATCATGCTTATATCTGTAGTAGGTTGAACTTTGCTTTTGTTATAAATATTACTCTCATCGTATCGAAAGTGTTCAAAATAGATTCATCCGATTTTTGTGTCCTAGAATCAATTTCAATATTGCTGATTACGACTACGCCCCTGCTCGAAGTTACTTGTATATTTCCTCTCTTGAAAAACACATACCTTCCTTCAGCTTTTGCAGACCACTGGTGGTCCACGGATCGCTGGTTTGAAACCACTGTTTTACATAAAAAAATATTCGAAGTAACTAGGAAGTCCATTTTTGGTCAAATTTTTATCTGATACGCCCAATAGATGGATAATAACTGCAAGTCGCGAAAGGTCAACACGTATATACGTGAGCCGACCATGAAACTATATACCCAAAGAACATGGAGAGCACGTTCAAAAGAATAAAGAAATACCGCGCCACGAGTGTTAAATGCCAGACTTGCGTCGGTGTGGACCGCACCTCGTTGATTATTTACATGTCGGATTGCCCCACTGACATTACATAACTGTACTCTTGATGCTCGTGGAAAGATTGACTTATGGCATATAAACAATCCGAGAAGGTACCGCCGCTGAGATTAGTGCCGACAAAATCAAAAGAAGCCAACAAATGTAAATTGAGCGAATAATTTCCGTCGGGTCGATGTACATATAATGCCTATATTAACATAGTAACTGTTGAAAATTCTGCCTCAATAAATCATACTTTGAAGTTTGAATTTGGCGGGCTTATTTCTATCCTGTTGGCACCTGTATTAAAGAGTCTAATTTTGTTCTAATGGGTAAAAACTACTCCATATTCTCCTTTTTATAATAAACAGGGTGTTTCAGATATGCAGTTATTAATTCACATGAAATATTTCTTATAAAAATACATGAAAAAATGCCTATGAATATACCGGGTGTGACTGAAACTATGGCAACCCCTGTAACTATTTTTCTATTTGGATTATTTCGATTATTTGGGAATCGGATAGAAGCCAACATTTTGAAGTTGATAACATTAATATGTTTGACATTTCGTTTCCGGTTATGCCGGAAACGATACACATTTTCGATTTTCGAATGGGACACCCTGTATTTTTTCGCTTATTTTGATTTTTCATCTCATCTTACGACCTTTTGACATATTTTTGAAAGAAAAACAATACACAATCTTCTTTTTTTGTAATTTTCATCTTTCGTTCTAGAAGGCCATGAACAGTGACAATGGATTAGCTCAACATCTCCTATCAAGAAAATACAAGATTGTAATTTTTGGTGGCTACGTTGAATTTTCCTATGAGGATATTATTCTACTTCTTTAATTATACCTACTAGCGTAAACCTAGCTTTATCTGCAAACAAAATATTCCAACACGATTCGGAATTTTCAACACATCTTTGGAGTAGCCATCGACAAAATTTATATATATATATATATATATATATATATATATATATATATATATATATATATATATATATATATATATATATATATATCTTTTAAAAGAGAGGATTCATAAAATTCGAATAATTGAATTTACAATGAATGCGTATATCTATAATTTTGGCGTGTGTGACAAGTGTGAGCTCAGAAAATCTAACGGGGGAACCATACTATCTTGCAAATGATTCAATAAACGAGTGAAAAAAAACCTGAGAAAAAAACTCGTTTCCCTTTCGCTATTGCACTAGGAATTGGTTGTCTGTTTATGTTGTATTAGTGTCGTGTGTACATAAAGGGTACCAAAGATTTTTCTGCTTAGCAGCTTCAATTCTCATCTTCCACTCCTTGATATCCAGACGAGGACAAGCGTGAAAAGAAGGGGGTTTGGGAAAGGAATCTGTAACAATGGAAAAAGAATAACCCGTGAAAATATTTCAACAATCATACCTGACTCTTATATTCTAACCTCACTTGAATCTCAGAAAATATTTAACATAGCAAGCAAGGACTAAGGAGATAATCAAAAAGTACATAACCTGCGATATTTTCTCTTTCGCGGAGATGATCTTCCGTCGCAGTATGAGTTTCCTGAAACATAATCACTTCCTTGTTCTTGCTTGCCAATTTTAAAGTATAATCGCAAAATCCCTTCAATATGCAAACTCAACAAAACAATTTCATCTCTGTTTGACCGAGAGACCCCAGGTTCGATCTTTTAAGTGATGTCGAATATGATCTATAGATGTTCTAGAATCATTATGAACCCAATAATTTGGGTTGACATCTCCCATATAATATTTTTTCGTGGATATTGTTTAATTTAGAGATAAATTTGCGAAAAAATTTTGACAGTCGTTTTAGAAATATGACATAATGTCATAGTATAGTATACTACCATCTCCTGATGATGCTAATTCGAGAGTTAAGGTTAAAGTTTTGGTGTAGTGGGGATATAGTGTCTTCATTGTTCATACGCCAAAGGTTCCAAAATCACAACATAGTCGAACTTTCTATTTAGATTTTAAGCTTCGGCTTTGATGACTTGAATCCTCTTGATAGGGTAGCGGTATAACTTTTGCTTATTAAAAACTCTCTTTCCAAACAATCGAAGGTGATACACCAACCCGTAGATATTGATTTCTCTAACTACAGATCCTTGGATTTTATGAACTTCGTCCAAAATAACTTATTCATTCATCGTTGTCTTGACTAACCGATCAGTTCCAGAGTTTTCCTTCACTGTTTCACGTAACGAACGGTCCATGAAAACGAAAAATTTCTTCGAAGGAGTTTTCGAGCTTAAGCTGCATTATCACCTGATCAGCCATATAACAGATGAATATCAGCCAATTTTTGAAAAGTGTACTCCATTATCACATTCAAAAATTTCAAAATTTATGAATTATTGACAAAAATCAACTTCAATTATGACAAATCTGTCATAAGTAAGATTCGGTTTTACTTAAAAGTATCCGTAATATGATGACTCGAAAAGTTACAGATCATTTAAATTTGCACTTGATAAAATGAACACTGTTATACAAACCAAAAATGACATGAAACAACTACTTCAATAGGATTATCGACCCTCATTTCAGTTCATTGAAAAAACGTTTGGCTTCTCATGTAAATAATTTTTTCCTCGCAATCGGTTGCGAATCTGAATGAATTTTAGGAGCTAGAGAAGTTTGAAATTGAAAGAGCTCTTCTAAAAAAGACGAGTGGCGTACTACACTATGATTTTGATGGGATCAAAGGTAGCATGACCTCGAAAAAAGATCACCCTATATAGTTTCGCATTTACTGAATACACTTTTTTGAATTGTGGAGGACGTTAATTGATGTAGATCCATGATATAATGAGATGAAAAACAGGTTTAACTTTAATCTACACTTTATTTGAAAATATTCGACGACGTTTCGCTGACACAGCAGCTTTATCAAGAATGACATTGATTATTGGTAAAGCTGCTGTGTCAGCGAAACGTCGTCGAATTTTTTCAAAGTGTAGATTAAAGTTAAACCTTGTGTTTTTTATCTCATTTGAATACACTTTATGAATTGAGGAGTAATAGCATCATTCTGTTGAAAACTACAATAGTTACCAACAGAAACGTGAAAAAATCTGAACTCGACAACGTAAAACTTTTGGATAATGTATTTGGGCATTTTTTGGATGTGCTTTGATGCAGAATCTCCTGCAAAAATGAACGACTGTACACCTGAGACCATTTTGTTGATTCAAAACTTCTACCTTCACAAATAAAAATGATCTCAAAGTAAGTACTCACGAAGACATTAGTCTTCTGTGACATTCAGGAGATTAAAAGTGAAACCTCCTACTGGAAACGACTTCTGCGAAGAAGGTTTGGTCGAGAAAGGTCAAGGAATGTATCAGTAACAAGTAATAATAAATCAGAAATGTGCATTCGAAGTACACACCCATCATAAGTAACCTCGAATTCGATTCCGAATTCCAATGACGATACGGTATTCAGACATTCAATTCTTACAGGAATAGATGAGTGGAGCAATTAAAATACTTTTGCAGGGATGGTATCAGCAAGAGCTCTATTACGCTAAGTGGAATCGAGTTTATTCGAATTGCAATCCATTTCTGATACAGAATAACTTGAGTATAAGTTCGAGAGCTTACGTTTTGTTCAACAATATTGCAATATATATATATATATATATATATATATATATATATATATATATATATATATATATATATATATATATATATTATTAAATATTCATGATTAATTTCCAAATTGTTATTCTGTATGTATGGTGAATTTTTATGCTTTTTTTTATTCTCAACGCGATGTCTGTCATGCCACATCCGTGGCCGCCTAAGATGTATGGTCACTCGCTTCTTGAGGAGGGCCAAATTTTGATGTTTGATGCAAGCGAGTTCCATAGCACTTTATCCTTATTAACAATAGAATTTTCATAAAGAGAGATACGTGGCGTTGCTAGTTTCAAAGTCTGCTGACGTTTGGTTGTGGAGATTCACACAGTGAAACAGTATTCCAGACTAGGTCGCTCCTGAACTTTGTATGAAAGCGTTCATTAGAGGCACTTCAATGTTCTTGTATACTTTGAGGTGGGTTCTCTATCAGTGAAGTTTCGAAGATTGCATCTCGACCAAGTAAAACCTAATCCACTCTACTATCTTCTTCAAGTCTGAATTCAGTTACATGCTATGTTGGTTTCTTTGTTGGTGTGACTCCTCCTTGACTTGAAAATGAGGACTCCGTGGTACAGTCGTCTGCAAACCCTAATATTATGTTCTATGTGTAGGTAGAGTGGAGTAAATCATTAATCCTCAACAGAAAAAGAGTTCACGAGTGTCTGTAGCCCTGGGGTATTCCTTCATTAACCTGCAAACATTCACAACTACTACCTGAACCGATCTATTGAAGAGAAAGCTGCTTCTTACGTACCCTTAGATTACATAAAATTGAATTCGATATTTTAGACCGGGAAATCAGAGAAAAAGTCAATAAAATTATCCAGAGTAAATATGAAACTCAACCTAAAATTAAAGAAATTAACACCAACTTATCAAATCATTAATTTTTCAAAAGATTCACCAATTTAACCGAAACAGTTTTCACCATTTATGAGTGGAGATAGGATTCAAACACAATATTTATCCTAAACATCATACATCGAATTTTGAACAATTAGCATTAGATACTGAAATTTGCCTCAGAAATGTTGAGAATAATAGCTCCCTGAAACACCAAACTGCGTCGTTGATTAAGGCAGAACACCTAAAAAAGCTTAATAAACATTATATTTCATTAATGAATATTCTATAATTCAATAAGGAAGTGAAGACAGTCATTGAGAGTTCAAAATCCATCACTATAGATAGCGAAAAATTTAAACCTATCTTACCGAATCCTTTACCACCTCAACTTTATTCTTCAGTTAAATTGCACAAAAATGGTTATCCAATAAGACCAGTGGTATCATTCACACATGCCCCAGCATTTAAATACGACATTATGGCTTTATTAGATGTTTGCATATCTCAAAATTATTTTTTATTTAACGGTTGTTTTTATAAAAGTGATGAGGGACTTATAATGCTCTCTTTTAGCAGAAATCTTCATGGATAACATAGAAAAAACTATTCATAAATACCCGCTCAGTAAACATTTCCTATATTGGTATCGATATGTCGATGACATTATTGTGTGTTTCACAGGAACAAACAGACAGTTCACTGTATTCGCAAATTTCATCAACAACCTGCACCCAAAAATAAAATTCACATCTGAAATAGAACAGAAGAATTCGATCAATTTTCTAGACCTAACAATAACAAGATCAAATAATAAACACCAGTTGCAGTATTTAATAGCTATATACATAGACTCTTGAGCACACCGATGTCTAATGATAATTATTTCAAAGAATTGAATTTGATAAAACAGATCGAAATAAATAATGGTTATGATGCAAATTTAGTTAGCAGCATATTATATAAGTAAAACAAAAATTAGCTTTACAACATATATATCCAATCGATGAACATTTATTAACATATATAGGCATTATAAGCAATAATGTGAAATCCTTCTTAAAAATTCAAATTCAAATATAGCGTTCAAAACATCAACGAATTTAAGTTCATTTATCAGAAATTATTAATCTCCAATTAATAAAGAAAAGAAATCACTTGTTTATAGATCGGATTGTGCAGATTGCAATTGTTTTTATATAGGTAGAACAGGAAGAAATTTTAATGTTAGAATCTCTGAACATAAACGCAGTTTCATCAATGGAAAAACCGATTCAAATTATTCAAATCATCTGAGAATAGAGGTATAAAACTCAACCTTTTGGAACTACTTGAAATTAACAGATTTAGGTATTCACCGGAAATTCTTAATGATGAGGTAGACATAAATAATTCACCCTCATTAAATTTATTTCCTAAACACTAGTTCAAATACGGATAGCTCTGAGTGGATTGCCTCTTTAGTATATAAAAATTTGTTAGTAAGATATATTTGTAACATTCATTCGCTCTTAACAAAGATACTGTGTATCGAAATGCGTCGAGCATTTAATAATATATTTCAGTAGAAACCATCGTTTACTTGTATTTGAGAAAGCTATTAATCAAACTTGTCGAAGGCCTTTGAGATCACATGAGCAATGGCTCTTGATCTGGTATGCTTCTCGATTGTTGATGTCCACAAATACGTTACGCATTTTGGATGTTTATCAAATGTTACAAATGCTGCTAAAACACACATATCAAGCTTTAGTTTCATCTGTTTAATGTTTTTGCCAGTTCTTATGTTGTTAAATCCGGCTGCTTTTCGACAATTTTTAGTGAACCAAGGCATTTGTGCAGATGTTCCTCATAGAGTTTGGAAAGTAGAGGTCCATGCCTGCGATAATAACTTCGGTGAAGGATTCACGATTTCAGAATCAGTATATCATACATCACTAAAAGAAAAAAAAATCTTCATGGAAGGCGTTGAATCTTTATTGCGTGACATTATGAATTCACCAGTGTTTGATGAAGAAGAATTGATCATTATTTAGTATGTGCAAAATTGAAGTATTTTGGTCAAGCGTTACCACTTAAGTAATAGTTACCGGCAATAAGCATAATGTCGCCATTCCTTTAACGTATGGAGTGCTGTAGGGTTCTATGTTGGGACCCGTACTTCTCTTCTTCACAATGCAGATATTTTCGTGGAATTTATAAGTGTGAGTTTAGTAGATGCCATTTGGCTTAAAGACGTTACAAATCAATACTTAAACTCTAAACTCCAAGAAAAAACTAACTGAGGCAATATTGTTACCTATTTTAAATTGATTGTAGAATAGACTTCAGCGTGTCTAAAATGCATGCTGTTGATTCGTTTGGTGGATATGTAAATACGATCGTAAATCTGGCAGAATTCAGAAGCACTTTCCTTTCACATTCAAGTGAATCTTCGTATCTTCTTAGGAGATTGATATTTAGGAGCGATATGTGTAATGTTATCTCAAAGAATTCTCTTGTCTTCTCTCTGCCTAGATTCTACGCAGTTTTTGAATCCAATAATGAGACTGGCAATATCGCTTCCGATTCGGTAACGCGTGGGACTAGAGGCTTTGTGCAGCGTTAGGTGCACATGTGATACGCCTCCAGTATGAGTTTGAACTCGCTACAGTCATTTGTTTGTCCATAGCGTTAGTTTTCGTGAAACAATTGTTTCTTATGGGTTTTACAAATGAGAAGCATCAGTTTTGGGGTTACCAGGCTTATGAGTATAGTGTTTTGTTAAGAGGCCCTGGTTTTTTGGTAGTTTAGGGCATCATCAGAAAGACGAGAGTCGATTGATGATGAACCACGAAGCAGAAGGCCGGGATTTCGTGCGGTTGATAGTCAGGATGATCGCCGAAGAGTTAAATTTGAATCACACCTGCATTCCCAAGACCCAAGAGTCTTGACCTTAAGATTTGATTGAAAATGATCCCTGTTCTTTGGAACATGTTATTACTAGTGATGGGTATAGAGTGTTTGAGTTCCAAGGCCCGAAAAAGCAAGAATGAGTCTATCAAAGATCGAATGGATGCTAATTTCCTTTTGATAGCCACGGAACCTTCTACAAAGAGTGTGTGCCTCAAGACCAAACGGTTAACAAACATTCTTCAAAGAATTCGAAATAGAGTTTTTCATACGCGACGAACTACTTATTATTACAGGGAATTCTTCACTCATAACTGTGAAAATTTTCAAAGAGTTTGAAAATTATACTCGCCTCAAACACCATTTGATCCTTATACAATGGAAAGGGCTTGATCATTTTGGTTTAGGTATTTTTTCTCAGTTCTTCACAGTTGTTTTTGTTCATTTCACTCTCATTTCTTGTTGTCTTGGGATGGTCATTATATTCTATGTTATCTCATTCTCTTTATTCTATTTATTTTGTTTTCTTTCACGCCTACTTTCAATAGATATTAGATTTTTTCGTAAGCAACTGTATTTACAGTTTTCGTTTTTAATTTTGATCATTTGTTGATTGTTAAACTAAGACCCTTGTCATCATTATCTTTATTATATAAATAGAACGGTCATATGTTGATAGAAAAATTTTCTTACGAAAAATGAGATCTTTACTTTTTCGAAACACCTGTAGTTGATGGTCACAAAGGGGTCGTCCCATAAAATCATAGACTTATTAGTGCTCTTGTACCTTGTTCACAATTTGCTGATTTCGACAGGAGCGAACGTGTCTTTTATTAGAATGATGTTAACTCCAATACCTGTTGAATATCTTGTGAAATGGTCAAAACAATATTTTAAGTATACATTTTGCCAGTCATTGTTTCTCTACTATCAACCAAATCTGTGTGCCTGCCTATACATATACTAGTATTAACTATTAGTGCCATCTTGAAATGTTATCGTTCCTAACATGAACAGTAGTCAATTTTTCTGTCTCCTGTTGTTCCAGAAACGAATACGTTGATTTTCGTTAAACAAATTTCATATTGATTCGTCTGCAATAATTAGAACTCTTCTTCCTCATTCGAGAGACTTGGTGCTGCATATAAAACTAGGATTGACAAATATCATTCTCGAAAACAATATTCTATGACATCCACGTCTTCTATCCTAGTCTGTATATTGAAATCTAAATCACCTTGTATATTACCATATATTTGAATTAGTATTAATCTCTTCGTTAGTACCTCACAGTTAAACTTTCAGTTATTAAAGCTCGAGACAAACTATATGTCGTTTGTAAGATAATTCCAAGCTGATAGCAGAATACATCGACGATAACTATGGAGTACATCGTGGATATTTCTATAATATGCGAGAATATAAAACTAAGAATTTATCGAAAGAATATCAAAGCATTCGTGATTCGTGGTCAGGATAGGATGATCAAGCTAAAATTAAATCAAACAACAATGAATCTCCGAACAATATAACTGCATTACATCAATTATATAACGAGTAGTCTGTATATGGCAACGTTGATAAATCGATTGTTTATATCGCTAAATCAGCGGCTTGATTTTCGTGATTCAATTTTTAGCGGCAATATAAAGAGGAAGAATCCGGCACAAGACTGACACCGCATGACTATGAATTTCTTGATCGTTTATTGGTTGTTGGCGTTTATGATCTTGAACTTTTGTGTAAACAAGCTCGATTTTTTTCGTTATGGAGTGGATGTCACTGTTCTTCGTGTGTGGAATATTGAGTTCCTTCAAACGTGATCATAATGGCTGTGTATGACTTCCGTCATCACATACGGTTGTTGAAGAAACAAGGTTGTTAACATGTAGATTTTTGTGTTTCTTCGAATGGTTATTGTATGAGGACAGTAGGTCCAAATTGGGTTGACTTGATCCATTTTATATGATTTTTCTATTCGAATTATTATTTTGAAGGACAAAGAGGCCACCTCACAAATATCCCTGTATGATTGAAAGATATGAATATAATAACTTGTTAATATTGCTAATCAATGCCACATCTGTACTATTTACATGTTCCACGATTATGATGGAATGGTTGAGCTCCTTTCAATTCAATAAATTAGTGACTTCTTCAATTATTTCATTCCTTCTAAAGAAATGTGCTTTTTTGAGACCCTCAAAAGAGGCGTCTGTTACAATGGTGACCTCTTTACTTGATCTGAACCACTCAGCGATTTCTTCAGGTTCGGAAACAGGAAAAACTCACAACGGGTTGAATCAGGAGATTATTCAGAATGAAGTTGCCCAATTCATGTATTTTTGCCATGGTGACTGAACACGTGTGCACTCGTATATTGTCTCCGGTCAATATGTTCGTTTTCATTACAAATATTCATATGAGATACCTCAGAGAACTCACACTTTCTCATTCTTGAATCATTTGCTACGATTCTCTTCGGGCGACTTAAACGTTCCGCAGCTTTTTTGCTCAATAAACCACTTATAATTGAGATTGATGGTGCAGAGTCTCTATAGTATTAATCAAATATCTTTTTGGTTTCGGTGATGATTACCGCAAAAAGATTGGTAATCCACGAAAATCACTTTTTCAGTTTTTGTTGAAATTCTCTATACATCTTTCAATGGCTGTTACAGACAAACCAAATGACGCAGCTGGCTCAAAACCTCTAAGTAGTCTACTAATAGATGGCAATTGGGGGCAACAGTGATGTAGTGTACGGTTTCGTCATATTAGAGGATACACGAATATGTTTTCCGCCTTCAGTAGATAAAAAAATCAATTGAAGTTACCTCATCGTCATTTTGCTCCATTTTGTGACGTTCAATTCTGGCCGTTACTTATTATTTTGAAATTTATGGTCTCTATAGCTAAATGTCAGATTACTTACGGTATTTTCCTCTCTGTTTCATGGGTTTTGTAAGATATTTCAATCAGGGGAAACTAAGTCTCACATCATTCGTTTTGCCTAGGAATAGTTCTCGACTCTCAGAATTTCATAGGCATTTCCATTCATTATTAGATTATATTTAAATTTATTCTCGAACATCTGAGATAATATTTGACTTCGAATTTCCATTTTCAACTCATTTTGTTATGTTAGTGAGGTTAAACTATCTGACAGTTCATAGAAAAAATCTATTTGTTCTTTGAACCTTGATTCGTTCTACCTACTAGTACTGCTTCATCTGGCACCATGTGTACTGGATTGGAGGAGAGATTATTTCATAAAAAACTAATAATGCAGAAGATGCGACGCTGCTTTATAATCATTTCATGTATTCAGTATTTGAAATGAGTTAGTTGGCACTTTGTTTCTGTTGTAAGCACAAATAAAAGATTCAAGTTTTGTGATTCGACCATGGAAACACGACATTTGACTAAAGAAGAGATGGTACAAGCCGTTGGCATGCTCCAAGCTGGGAGCTCACAACGGGAAGTATCCAGGGTTCTGGGAAGTAGCTCAAGTGCCATAAACCGTTTATGGTCGCGTAGAAGAACGCCATACAGGTCGTTTCAGGATTACTACAGTCGCCCAAGACCGATTTTTGGTTTCACAAGCCAGAAGAGATAGTACTACCACAGCATCTCAATTAGCTCAAGAGCTATCACGAGTTCATAATGTACAAATTTCCGACCAAACTGTGAGACATCAACTGCACGAAAGTCAACCCCACTCCAGACGTCCTTTAAGAGTTCCACAACTGACCCATGGAAATCGCGCTGCTCGTTTAGCTTGGTGCCAAGAACACGTAAACTGGAATGAAGAGAGAAGGGCCACAGTTCTCTTTAGTTATGAATCTAGATTTAGTTATTATCCCGATTCGGGAAGAATTCGAATATGGTGGGAACCTGGAAAGCAAAACCGTCTCCAGCATGCTCGAGAAGTTGTTAGACAGGAAGGCGGATCAGTGATGTTTTGGGGAGGTATACGCCTTGGTGGAAGAACTGACCTCGTTTTCATACAGAATAACCTCACGGGAAATTCTTACGCAAATGAGATAGTTTTACCTGTAGTGGTACCGTATCTCCAAACAATGGGTCAAAATCCACTCTTCCAACAAGATAATGCCCCTCCTCATCGTGCAAGAATTGTGTTGAACGTTCTTGAAGAGAATGATGTCGATCTTCTACCGTGGCCATCCTGCTCCTCAGATCTGAATCCCATCGCGCATGTGTGGGACACCCTAAAAAGAAATCTCCTGCGTCAAAACGTCTTCCATCATGAACAGGAGCTTCGATTAGCAGTTTAGGGGGCTTGGAATGACTTAGGCCAAAATGTAATAGACAATTCAATATTGAGCATGTTGCGACGATGCCAAAGTGTCATTAATAACAGAGGTGGACCTTCTGGGTACTGAAAAATATAAGTGCTTCCATATCGTTTCGAAAATATTAGTTCAGGATTTTTTTTGTGTTTTACCAAATTTCGTCATTTCCAAATTTTAAATTTTTTTCTATAATAGGTGCTTTGGAGAAGTCAAATATTATTTTGTTTTCATGAGAATACATTATATACAATACATCCTAACAAAAACCGAAAGATTTCTATAAATTCGAATCATCAAATTTATATTTTAAAGATATTGGTAAGTGTTCCCTAGACTTTTTGAGGTGTTTATATGCCCACATTTCTTTCTTCCAGATAGAAGTATAGCTTGCGTCTTCTGGGCTGAGACTTTGAGTTCTCTTGTTTCCAGGTAAGCAATTATTTTCTCTAGACCTCTGTTAGTTTTTTCCATTAGTTCTGTCTCTGTCTTTACCGTTGTCGATCGCCAGCGAGAGCCAGTATTATCACACCCTTGGGCAGGTTCAGTTTCAAGACCCCGTCGAACAGAATATTCCATAAGAGAGGCCCAATAACCGAGCCCTTTGATACACCACAAGGCACGTCATACTCCACAACCTCATAACAGACACTTCTCTCTTTAAGGAGAGACTTATGGCAATATCCAGTAGGTATGGCGACACTCTTTTCCATTTCCTCGAGAATAATATGCCACATTCCTGCATTGAATGCATTTTCTATGTCCAGAGTCACCATAAGACAGAACTTTTGTTTTCCGAGTTTTCCTCTTCTCTCTCTCTCTCTCTCTCTCTCTCTCTCTCTCTCTCTCTCTGTAGTTTCGGCAACACACCACAGAGCATCAACAGTTGATCTCCTTTCCATAAAACCAAATTGTGAGCGCGATACATCACCTTTATTTTTCAAATCTCTTCTGAGTCTCATTCTAATCTGCTGTTCGTATTGTTTTGCCAGCCAGTTCAGGAGACTCAATGGCCTGTATCCTTTTGGTTCATTTTCGTCTTTTCCTTTTTCCTTATGAGGACTAGTTTTGCTGTTTTTCATATTACAGGAAAATCTCCTCTGCAAAGCAACTCGTTCATCGCTTCAGTGGTTTCTTCTGGGTAGTTTTCCGCTACTATCTTTATTACCTCTGGTGGTATTTTATCTGGCGCTGGCGCCTTGCCATTATTCAGGCGTCTGGCCGCTTTCAAGATTTCCCTTTGTGAGAAGCGTGGAAATATTTCAACTTCCTTCGCATCTGCTTCTCGAATATCCCGAGTGGGGAAAAGAGCCTGAACAATTTTTTCTGCTAGTTTAGCATGAATCTTAGTTGCTTTATCTGCAAACTTTTTTGTGACCAGCTTATAGCCGTTTCCCCATACGTCTTCGTCCAACTTCCTACAGATCTCCCTCCAGCACTCTTCTTTCTCTCGTAGGATGGTAAGGGAGAGTTATCTTTTACTGCTACATTTGGACGACTAAAGTGTTGCACACACATTCAAATTGAAACTCTTCGTGATTTCTCAGGAAATAGTTAATTGCTGCTGTAAAGTGAGCATTAAAGCAATCGCTTTGAACAATTTGTATTCGAGAAATAACGGGAACTTAACGAGAATGTGATCATCTCCGACCATCAAATTGCTCGGGATAATTCACCAAGGAAGTAACGCCGCTCGAAGCTATAATAATCCAAAAGCTCTAAACATTCCTTGTATTAAGACATTTTATGCCTATAATAACATCGCAATATTTGTCATGTTTGCGTGCAACCCAACTATGTATAACTTTAAAGAACAAAGACCATCAACTTCTATCGTTCATGATCTTGACCTCTTACATAAACAATGTCACCGTCCTTTGTGTGCAGAATATCGGGATTCCTCGCATATGCCACGCATCTTCCATGGTTTACCGCGATTTATGTAATGGCGAGACGAGCAAATGCGGATATTGCAATTGCATTTAATTACCAATGAATGTCCTCTGAGAGGACGCCGAATAATTAAAACACCGACATTATGTTCGATTTGACGTAGTAAACGATTGGACTCGCAAGGATACCATGATAATGGCCGTGGTCAATGGTCTAGCACATGAAGTTTTCAACGAATTCACTTTTAATTTCAATTGTTGCTTTTTGATCTATGAAAGTTATTTCTTTCCATTTTCTGCTTGAAGAATAAAACGATTTTCAAGAGTAGTTGGAGATTTACTTGAGGTCTTTTGTTGAATAATAAAACTAGATTAATCTCAGAGTAAACATTGGACCGATTCTTTCTTCTCTAGAAAAATATCTAGCTGCAAAAATTCATAATTTAAGAGATGCCTTAGCTGCTAATACTTGGAGTTGATTGACCTCTTAGAGAAGAGAGTTTTCTAGAAATTTCTTTAACTCCGATTCTTCTTTTTGATGATTTAAAATTTCTACAACCGCCCTTCTAGAATAGAAAGTAACCCCTCTTTCACCTCGCGAGTAAGTCAAAAGGTTTGAAGCGGTGCTGATCACCATTTCGGAACATCTCCGCAAAATCTATACCACAATAGAGCATGCCAGTCTACTAAATCTACCTCTAAACTCGGCTACTTCGCTATACCCATTGAACTTAACCTCATATTCAAGGCTTCGAAACGAATCAAGTGGTCATTTCTTCTTCTTTTACTTTCTCCATTTCTCAATGTAACTGAAATCATTAACATTAAATGATTAATCAAAACACTTGGCGAAGGTTTCACGAAAATATATTAAAATTCGTGTTATCAGCACATTATCAAGAGTAATACAATACTGAAAGACAAAGGGTTTCACTCGAAAATAACAGCTTTTACAACAGTAGATAAGTAGATATAGCTAAGCCTGTTTGCTCATTAAAAATAAGCTGGTTTTTCGTAAGAGCATATGTGATTTCCATCATCTCTAAAATGTCTTCTTCCTTTTCTTACCTTGATGTATCAGTTGAATTCTCTCGAAATCAATGAAATATGTCTGATGGTCAGGAAAACCAGTAGAGTGGTTGTTTGGATTGATAGATCTTTTATGCTCTTCAATTCTCAATATATATAGAGATTTCCCTGTATATATATACCAAGATATTCATTTCTGATCAAAACGCAAAAACAGGTCAACTTTTGTTTAAAGGGGGACATCCTTTGGGGTACAATACTTGCCTGAAATATCAACTCCCTAAGCGGGTGTTGCAATCCTTGAACATTTTGAATAGGGAAGATGAATCGAGTGATGACTCAAAAGGAAGGTGGTATCTTTGTCTACATTACTTTGAACAAATTTCCGTTTTTAATTGAAAACTGTAAAAGATACAGGGTGAGCAACTGAAAGATAGGGAAGACTATTTCCCTGAGACTATTCAAGTTTCAGTGAGGTAAAATGGAACAAATCCATGCTGATCAATGGCAGTCATTATGAAGTACCATCCTCATCTCGAATTTCAACCCCTGCAACAGGGGTGACAACCCTTGAAAATTTGGAAGAGGGTAGATATACATATAAATATATATATATATATATATATATATATATATATATATATATATATATATATATATATATATATATATATATATATATATATATATATATATATATATATATATATATATATACTGACTATGTGCACAGTGAGACTTGAGAACTACCTCCTGTCAGGAAGGATTTTTCATTGATTTACAAATTTTTGAATGATTCTTCTAGTCTCAAGTTTACATACGTGGACTCTACGCGAAGGGTATCGCGGGAGATATTTGATTTTTCAAATATTAATTGGCAGGTGGTTTTTGCTGGAAACGCTGTATCTAGAGCACCGAAGCCAACGAAATATTCCACACGTTTTGAACTGTAATGCGATTCACGGTATGGTGAAAGATGGTCTACAAGTGTTGGAATGTTCACGTTCGCATATCTGTTTATAATTGTTCGTCGCTTTTCTCGAAGTCCGGTAACAGGTCCATTCAGGGTGTTTCTCGTATGTATCTACGAGATGTCTCTTTTCTGGAATTGTTAGGGTGTTGCGATGTCGTTGCTAAGGTACTGAAAAGCTATATGCGACACTGATGGGTTCCTCATAAGGACGAAACCACAGTCTGCCTCTTCGTTTTTCGGTATCCTACTTAATTGCACAACAGTCTTGATGGCTATGTGCCTGGTGGGAAGATTTGTGAACTAGCTGTAAGGAAGTGTTATCCATTGATCTATGGATTTCTGAATGATTCTCTTTGTCTCAAGTTTACATATCTCGACGCGTAGGGTATCGGAAAATATTTTATGTATGGTAGCCGTGTGAAAACTTGTATTGTCTTGGTGAAGGACAAATGCTTATGTACGGATCATCTGCAGCAATCTTTGACTTTGTGGACAAGTTGAGTCTAAATGGCCTGCTTTGGAGGAAAACATCCTGACTTACGTTTTGGGAACACTCCGAGAACCGTTTGTTGGATTTTCATTACTTTAGATCATCCAAACAGTCCAGAAACGATTAGCTCCTGCCTTCCATAAATAAATCCAAGATTCGTAAACATATACAATGTTGTAAGAGTTTTAACGTCAACTTTATCTAGAAACGTTCTGTCATATCGATTTTCATTGAACATTTTGCGTACATCATCGACGTTATCACATTTTGATGCACTTGCTATTGAAATATACATACAAAATAGGGGAAAGGGTCGACAACACTGAAAGAGAAATACAATCTGGACTTTGGAACAATATAAAAGCAAGAGAAGCTGCATTTGCAATACAAGTTCTTGCCCAGAAATGATTAACCAAACGCTTTTTCACATCGACTATGAGAAAGCGTTCGTCAAGATGAAACACTTGCATCAAACAACCTATATGACGATATCACTGTAATTATGATTGATAACTCAAGATCTACAGCTTTTCGTTGACAGTGCTCAAGAGGTCTACTGTGAATTTGGACTCAGCATGAGGCACAGTAAAACTGAACTGTAGTAAGCTATTATAAACATATAGAAGTAAACCAGGAGGTCCCCAGTTGAGTGAATTGAAGCAATGAAGTAATCGTACTTTGACACGTAAGTCTGAATATGAAAAAGCATCTTCTGCTGACTTGTATCATTCCAGGAAGAACATCTGGGGGCACTTTGTATTCTAGTATATATGTAACAGGGGGTTGGAGTCTTAAGACAGCAACTGTGAGACAGTTACCTGTAAGATAAAGCTTTTCAAAAAACTACTAAAATTCTTTCGAACAGACCGTCACGAAAAAAGTCCCACGACGAATAAATACGCTCACCGGCAAAAAATCCGAAGCAGAAATCATTCTCTAGTTTGAGGCTCCATAATTCTGATATCTAGTTCAGTATCCTTGGATATGTTACAGATTATTGAACGAAGAATAAAAATTGACATTCTGTCCTGTATAATTTCTGAGCTTAATTTTGTCATGAAGTTACACTTCTTCATAAAGCATAAGTGTTGTTTAAGTTTAAGCAAAAGTTTTCATTTATGGCAAAAATGAAGTGATAAACAAGTGGAAGGATACGAAAAGAAATATTAATAAGTAGGGGGTGTTACCCTCTTAAGCTCTCATTAGGATTGAATACGTCTTGGCATACCTTTGATAAAAGTACGGATCTACCCTTGGTACATTCTTGCCTCTTCTTTTTGCAGAGCCTGTCTTACTTCAATCAGTTTCTGCGGAGAAGAGACGCACGTTCTTAACATTTTACCTACCGTGTCCCACGCATGGTCAATTAGATTCAGATCAGGTATCTTTGCCGGCCAGTCTATTCTCAATATTACAAGTTCATCAAGGCAATTTCTCTTGCGGTATGAGATGATCAACTGTAATTATTTCTGTATTGTCTTCCATACTAATGTCAGCCCAAACGAAGCCGCCTTCATAAACCATTTTTGTAGCAAAATCGTCTCGATTGAAATGCTCATCAGTTCACTGATGAATTCTGGGACGCCGATCTGGAGATTTAAGACAAAACCTGGATTCGTTTTAGAATATAACGTTTCCATATTTTTCATTGCTAATGCTGGCGTAAATGGCATAAAATTTGTTGTCACTCTGGAGGCATTTTCCGTAGCACCCCCCCCCCCTAATACGACATCGCCATGAACCGTAGATGACCTCATGGGGAACGAATGTAGCTTTGTAATGAGGTGTATCTTCATGACAAAAATTTTCCTCAGAAATTCCTCGATTCTTCTATCGCACATTAAGTCGATAATTTGTAGACAATTGACGTGCCCCACGGTTTTATTTTAGTCTAGTCTATGCATCTGTTTATAATTCCCACGACTGTATCTATTTTATTATTTTTGGTTTTAGTACATTTATCTTAAACAGTGCAATGTATGTTTAACATAAAACCATTTAACTTAAAAAGTTTTTACCTATTTTTATTTTCTAGTTTTTAGTTTTTATTTCGCATTCTTTTAATTCATTTAGTGCTTCATTATTGCAAGGTTTCTTGCCCGTTAGTTTATTGCAATCCAACTCCTCTATACGTAGTCCCTGCAAAGATCTTACTCTACTAAGAGCCACGTAGGCTTGACCTTCTTCAAACAGTTTCGCACCTAAGTATACGACTGCGTGATCCACAGTGCTGCCCTGCATTTTATGTATTGTAGAAGCCCATGATAGTATTAAGGGCAACATTCTTCTTTCAGCTGTCCCATAATTGTACTTAGCTGGAAACTGTATGGCTTTCGGGTGTATAAGATGTACTCTTGTACAACAAGATGCGCCTGAGTCTTGAGGGGAAAACGCTAACGACATATCATTTTTATCCACCCTAATGCCATACAGTTCTCGGCGCGTTTTAACCTTTCACCTTAACTTGGGTGGTGTACCGCTAACGACGTATCATTTTTAGCCACCCTTACGCCACACAGTCCTCAACACGATACAAAATCTTGACTTGGGTGGTGAATTCAGGCTGGATACATTGTATTCTACTGGTTGAGCACTTTCATTTGATACCCATATTGATAGGATTGATAAAACCTACGTTATCCGCCATTTTGTAGCGGCCGCCATCTTGGATTTCAATTTTTTATAGTATATTGTATTCTGATTGTTGAGCCCTTTCATTTGATACCCATATTGATGGGATTGATAAAAGCTATGTTATCCGCCATTTTGTAGCGGCCGCCATCTTGGATTTCAATTTTTTATAGTATATTGTATTCTGCTTGTTGAGCCCTTTCATTTGATACCCATATTGATGGGATTAATAAAACATAAATTATCCGCCATTTTGTAGCGGCGGCCATCTTGTATTTATAATGATAATGAATAAATATAATTGTATTGTCACCAAAATCCAAAGTGTATACATAATTTCAGATTAATCGGTTTACAGGAAGAGGGTGAAATTTGAATTACTAAATTTGACCCAAGAATAAATAAAACAAACGGGGTGAGCTAAATAAAACCGTTTAAAAATTAAATAATTCGGCTTAAACTGAGATGAGTAGAAAATTGCTCAGCTATGGTTGCTAACTCTAACTGAAAAGAAATCACGTAAAGAAGAAAAATCATCATATTTATTGTCATTTGCTTTTACTGTTTGATTTTCTGCAAGCTTTTTCAAAAGTGTTACATTCAATAGAAATCAAAGCTCACCAACTCTTCAGTTCGAAATTAATGGTATTCTAAAATTCCCATAATTCATTCTATTAGAAATGAAGTCATGCAGTTATATAACCTTTCAGGTTCATGAGTATACCAGAACTTTATATTATTAATAGAAACCTATTCATTACCTATTACACGCAAGTAAACAAATTATTTATGAAATTTATATCAAGCATTTATTTCAACATAGTAATAAGTAATAGAGTTTTGTTAAAAATCCCATATAAATCAAAACTGTTCATTAAAGCTCTTTCCTCCATAATTCTGATCTCTGCAGGATATCCGCAAAAGGCATTTTTTCAGTTCGGTTCATATTCTATCACAATATAAAAGATAGTTTATTGCGCTGAATTCATCTGAAACTGAGCACCACAGGTTTCATCAGCTATTATCAATTCATTTCTTCTTAGATTCGCATTTATTATACACTGTGCGCAAAAATATTATGAATTAAGAGTATGTTATCTGTAATGTGGTCTACATACGAGGGATGTCTTTTAAGTTTTGCATATATAGCTAGAATGGAAATTGAGAGATTTTGAAGACTTAATTTTTGTTCGAATTATTCTCTGCGAAGATTAATATACTTTTGCATTTGTTCGAACGTTACATTCAAGATGAATTTTTGGTGGAAAATCCATCGGAGTTGCTTTTCCTTGTTAATCTCTAAAAGTTCCCATATATTGAGTTTTGTCTATCATTTTCATTGTGTAAAATTTCAAAATTATCATTAGAGTCATGGTTTTCTTCGAGTCGGTGATTAGAATAATGGAAATCTGATTTGTGATAATTAAAACTACGTTTGTGCTCGGATAATCAAACTTTGAAATTTCTGAAATTTCTACCAATATAAAATTTTGCTACAATCCCCGCAAGACAGTTTATAAACACCGGATTTATTACCTTTATCAATTTTAGATTGGCAGTTTTGATATGTCGGCCTAGAGACTTATCAGTTCGGAATGTTTTATTGAAATTATAATGCGAGAGAAATGATTTTAATTTCAGAGTAGGATTACCAATATAAGTTATGCGGTTGTATTTTGTGTTAGAACTTTTTATACTTGGATACTTCCTGGATTGCTTTTGAAAATTTTGGCGTGAAATCATGTTCTCAATCACAATAGGACTGTAACCGTTATTGACTGCTATTTGTTTAATTATATTTTGCCCTTTTATACAATTATTTGGTGACATTGGGATATTAATAAACATCATACTATTGTAGGCAGCTAATTTATGTAGATGAGCTGTGAATAGTAATATCTGTATGCGATGGCTTATGAAAATAGAAAAATCATGTTTGCCGGTAATTTTAGTAATAGTTAAATCCAGAAAGTTAATGGAGTTTTCTGTTTTATCTCTAACGTGAATTTAATATTATCGTGAATTTTGTTAATGAATGTTTTGAATGACTCTAAATGTCTGTTTGTGCCAGTGAAACAACAAATGATATCGTCGAAATATCTAAACCAATAAATGAAGTATTTAAATAACTCATGTTCTTGGATAGATTTTCAATATTATCCATGAAAATTTCAGCTAGTAGAGGGCTCAGATGATTACCCATGATTAAACCTTTTTTGCTATTATATATTACTCCATTGAAGTTAGAATAATTTTTCTAAACAAATTTCTAAAAGATGTAAGACTTCTAATTGAATTACCGGATTGACTATATTAATTTGATGAGTTTTACTGAATCACTTGGTGGAACACTAGGAAGAAATTTACTACACCCCATGACATTAGTTTAGCGCTTCAGTGATACTCATCAACAACGATCTTCAAATTACTAAAATCTATCCAGTATTTCAATCAGAAATCTTACACCTTTCATAAATTTGTTCAGAACAAAACTATTTTAACTGCAATGGAGTAACATATAATAGTAACAAAGGCTTAATCATGGGTAATTCTCTGAGCCCTCTACTCGCTGAAATTTTTATGGATAATATTGAAAACCAATCCAAGAACATCCGTTATTCAAATACTTCATTTATTGGTTTAGATGTGTCGACGATATCATTGGTTGTTTCACTGGCATAAACAGACAATAAGAGTCATTCAAAACATTCATTAACAAAATTCACGTTAGAGATAGTAACAGAAAACTCTATTTACTTTTTGAATTTAACTATTACTAAAATTAACGGAAAACATGATTTTTCTATTTTCCTAAGCCATCGCATGCAGATATTACAATTCACAGCTCATCTACACATCCTTATCCACATAAATTAGCTTCTTACAATAGTATGGTACATAGACTCATTAATATCCCAAGTCACAAAATAATTTTATAAAAGAGCAAAATATAATTAAACAAATAGCAGTCAATAAAGGTTACAGTCCTAGTATGATTGAGAACATGATTTCACGCAAACAATTTCGAAAAGCAATACAGGAAGTATCTCCAAGTATAAAAAGTTCTAACACAAAATCAACAGCTTAACTTATATTGGTAATCCTAGTCAGAAATTAAAATCATTCCTCTCCGTTATCATTTCAATATAGCATTCCGAACTGATAATTCTTCAGGCCGACATATCAAAAACTGAAAATATAAAATTGATAAAGGTAATGAATCCGGTGTTTATAAACTGTCTTGTGGGGATTGTAATAAAATTTATATTGGTAGAACCTTCAGAAATTTCAAAGTTAGATCATCCGAGCACAAACGTAGTTTTAATTATCATAAATCAGATTCCCATTATTCTAATCACTTACTCAAAGAAAACCATAACTTTAAAAATTTTACACAATGAAAATAATAGACAAAAACTCAACCTATGGAAAATTTTAGAGATTAACAAGGAAAAGAACTCAGGTAGGTTACTTAATAGTAAATTAGATCTGAATCTTTCCCCATTACCTAATCTTTTCAATTCATAAATTAAGCAACTCCGATGGGTTTTCCACCATACTCTTTGTACTTGTACCTGATGTACCATTAAGTAGGAAATAAGAATATTATATAGGAATAACTCTGTTCATTAGTTTGTATCTATCTGATGAAACCACAGTGTGGTGAAACCACTCATAGTTTTGTTAATTTAGTGGAAATCTAAATACCATAGTTTTATTTCATTGAAAATATGTATATCGATTTTTATCGAGTAACGACCTTCTCAATCAAATTTTTGATCATTATATTATTTGTAGGCGTAAATGTATTATTTCAAGGGGCCTATTCTAAAGGTGATACGATAAATTTGGAAGAAAAATTAATATTTTGTGTTTCATTGACAATTCATGGTACGTTTTTGACAGGACGTATAACACCAAAACTAATTATCCAAAATGTTTGAGTTTGTTTTAGTAGTTCACACAATCATTTCACTCGTTTGTGTAGGTCAGTCGATGAAACAATTTTTATTCTAATTCTTTCGTGCGTCAAGGACTTCAAACGACTAACAATTAGGCCACACCCACGTCTTGATTCTTCAACAATAATAACAATAAGTTTTGTAAATCTGAAGAATGCGGTACTGCAATCATAGAAGGTATTATACCGATGCGGTATTTTTACGCACTGTAGCACGATGCTATTATTGTTCTTTCAAGTTTAACAATGTCGAACCGGACATTTTGTAACGTGCTTGATCTACATAAGTACTCGTTACTATTTACTATTTATGTCACCCGATTATTATGCAGTAGTGAACGCAGGCGGCATGCCGAAGACGAACAATTCAGTTGTCTTCGTGTAACTTCCTTTCCAAACCAGATTTGAAAAATATATTGGTTTTGTTTGGATGAAGTACTTGAATTTGAATAAATACTAAGCCGTAATTCTTTTCGGGATTTTTACTTTCACTTATGTCGCAAGTAGTTAATCATAAAATTAATGGTTGCATCTCTAGTTTTATTGTCTTTGAATTCTTTAGTCTATTTAACTATATTTATATTTGAATTTGCCCACGTACCTCATTTCAAAGGGACATGCACACTCAATGAGCTTTTATTACTTAACGTCTCTACCAATAGACTATAAATGTAGTGTTTCATATAATTTTCACACTAAAGATCGAAAATGGGAGACCCTGTACAAACTGCAAATAAGTCGGTCATATTATTGAAAAAATGTAGAATTTAAACTAAAATATTTTTGAATTTGTCTCGTATTAAATCAACATTGACAGTTGAAAAAGCTTTGCTCGCATTGGCTGCCGCGTTTGTTCATGTTAGACTAAAAACCTGTACAAATGAACATTACGGCACCAATTATTGAAGAAGGTACCATTATACGCCAGAAACCAAAATACCGGGCAATCAGTGAACTGCAAAGTGGGAACCGGTTCCGAAAAAGGCAAATAATGTTTCGGCTAGAAAAGTAAGTGCGCCTTGGATTGCAGGAGCATACTTCGCATCATTACTTAACAAGCTAAAAGCAGAATCCAGAGTTCACGAATTGTAGTTTTATCTGCTTGACCATTTGCCTTACTCACCAGATATAGCCTTAGGTGACTAATTTTTGTTTCCTTATCTAAAACTGGCTCTCGGAGGACAGAGATTTTCCTCAAATGAAGAGGCCATTACCTTCATGAACCACTATTTTGCAGAGAAAAAATCCGAGTACTATTTGGACGGATTACAGAGATGGGAACATCGTTGGGAGAACTGTGTAGAGTGACAAGGAGACTATGTTGAAAATAAAAAGAAAAATTATCTCGTTAGGTCGGAAACTTTTCAGGCCACCCTCGTATATCCATTACAACAAAAATCCGAATTCGCATTCATGGTCTTCGTATGAAAACTTTCTTTTCATTATAGAAGTGGCACAACACCCAGATCTTCTCAAATCAAATTAAAAACATGCACCAGTTGTTTGAAATTTTCTTGTCTAATCAAATAAATCCATCGTATTTATAAAGATTTCTGTCTATTAAACTTAACAATATACCATATGGCTTGAAGAACCAAATGTTCAAGTTGGTGCAGCATAGATAAATTTCTCGTAAAACAATCTGAAGATAACTAATATGATCGGATTTATTAATGCAAATTGCAATATACGAGAGATGTTCAATAATTCCCGGTAATTCGGAAAACTTGACTTGACCTGCGATTATAAGATTCTAATATATTTCTTTGCAAAATGATTTCAATTTTGTGTTCGAATTTGGGAGGCTTTTACTCGGTAGAATTTCATTATCAATAACAAAAACAAGTAATGTTTTTCGAGGGATTTTACTGAAAAATTGATTCGTTTCACTACACCGTTGCTTCTTCAGACGAATGAATGTACATACATTATGATAACTATATATAGATACAATTGAGAATATAAATAAAAATGTTCTTAAGTGACTAAAAGCTTATTGAGTTGCTTCTTCTTAAGTGGTTATTGATGACAGGTATCTCCAATAAAATTAAGGAATAGATTGCTCCCTGAAGAGATTCAATATAAGTGAAGGGCTTAAATCGACTTGTTCATTGATGAGTCTACCTAAGTGTTTGTGTTTGTTGATTTCTGAAGCTTCCCAAAGATCAACTTTCCAAAATTTATTATCTCTATGCAAAATTTCAAACTGTGGGTCGAAAGAGTGATTATTTTCTAGGAGATGATTCGCGTAATTTAAATCTGATTTTTTATTTAAAAACTGCGTTTATGTTCCGATATTCTAATATTGAAATTTCTATGTGTTCTACCAATATAGAAATTATCACAAACTTTGGAATTCAGTCTCCGAAAGATACGTACTAGTTAGTTAAAAATTATTAGAAAAGAATCATGTCAATACGATCATTAAATCAGATATTTTTCCATTATTACAAATTTGTTTATATGAAAATTATTTCTACTTAAATAACAAATATTTTACTACTAGTGAAGACGATTTGATTATGGGCAATCCGTTAAGACCTTTGTTAGCAGAAATATTCATGAATAATTTAGAGAAATTAATTCATAATCATCCACTGAGTAATTACTGTTTATACTGGTATCGCTATGTAGACGATATCATTATTTGCTTCATAGGAACAAATAGACAGTTGAAAATTTTCGAAAATTATATAAATCCATTACATCCAAATATTGAATTTACAACTGAAGTAGAAAGCAATAAATTTCTTAGACGTAACAATTTCGAATGAAAATGGAAAACATGTTTTCGCAATCTACCATAAGTCGTCACATAAATATAATATAATACATAAAATGTCTGCATTCAACAGTTTTATTGATAGATTGATTAACATTACGTTATCAGCAGAAAATTTCAATAAGGAATTAAATTTAATTAAACAAATAGCTGAAAAATATGGTTATAATCCCGAAATAATAAACAATAGCTTGAATAAAAAACAAAGTAGAATCGCATTGAATGAAGTTTTCTGTCGATAAATTGAAACAAAAAGATTCAACACATTAACCTACGTTAGCATTACAAGTGAAAAACTGAAATCATTCTTGAGTAGAAATAATTTCAACATAGCTTTCCAAACTGATAATAGCTTAGGCAAATATATAAAAACAATAAAACCAAATCAGACGAAAATAATAAATTAGGTGTTTTTAGATTGAATTGCAATGATTGTGACACTTTTCACATTGGTGAAACACATACAAATTTCAATATTAGAATATCGGAACCTAAACGCAATTTTTCAAAAAAGAATCAGATTTAAATTACGGGAATCATCTTCTAGAAAATAATCCTTCTCTAGACCCACTGTTTGAAATTTGCATACAGATAATAAATTTTGGAAAGTAAATCTTTGGGAAGCTTTAGAAATCAACAAACACAAACACTCAGGTAGACTCATCAATGAAAAAGTCGATTTAAGCTCTTCACCTCTATTGAATCTCTTCAGGGAGCAATATATTCCTTAGTTTCATTGGATATACCTTTCATAAATAACCACTTAAGAAAAAGCAACTAAATAAGCTTTTAGTCACCTAAGAACATTTGTATTTATATTCTCAATTGTATCTATATTTAGTTGTCATAATTTCTGTACATTCATTCGTCTGAAGAAGCTACGGATTAGTGAAACGCGTTACGAATCACAATTATTGAGTAAAATTCCTCAACAAATATTACTTGTTTTTGTTATTCCATTTTGTGAATAAGTTCTACTTCATTCCTTTGATTTCATGCTAAGTGTAGTTTTTGTTTCTCTTCCATAAAATCTTTTTTCTGAAGTAAACTGAAATCCTTGTTTTTTTTCAGAATCAATTTTGATGTGAAGTAAATCTACTATCAGTTGTATGGAAGGTAAGTTGTATCAGTATAAGGACGGATAGATTTCGACGTTTCAGTACTGCACCTGTGTGAAATATTATAAATAGAGAAAAAGACCCCCCCTTTCCCGTGTATTTTTTTCGTATTCAAATACGTAGGTTGCCTTTTGAATTTCGCGCCTCTGGCGCTTTTACTGTTGATAGTTTCCATCCGAGAATTGCGTCGTCTATTTTGACATATTTCAACCTGAAAAAATGGAATTAACACGTGAACATTTTCGTGCGATGATTTTTCACGTTTTCCGACGTGAATTAACTCGACAACAGAGCTGCGATCGACTTGCTTTGTCGTTTGGTGATGATCATACTTGCCCACTGTGAAACTCTGATAAAGGAAAGGCCATTTAGAATTTGAAATTTCATTTCGCTATTAAAATAATACTAGTAGCCATTTGATCGAAATTATTTTTTTATTGGTAAGATACATCATTAACATTTATGAATCAAACACAACATCGTCAAGATGGCTGCCCCGGCTTGTAATACAGAACACCATTCGATCTACCCAACATTTCAATTGTCGATTGTTGAGGCCTCTATTTTTTCTTTGGTTGCATATTTTAAGGCCGCAATAGACTAGGGATTGTTTGCGTAACACATATTTCACGGCGCCCCAGAGATAATAATCTAGCGGTGTCAAATCGCAGTTGCGAGGTGGCCAATTGATTTCCGAATTTGGGCTGATAATGCGATTTTCGAAAGAAAATGCGAAAATTGCATTGGATGAGCATGAAGCTTCAGGTCTTGAACCAATTGAAATTTATAAGCCTTCATACCGAGGTCTTTATGTAAAATTCGGCGTGAAGACGTGCGTAAAATGTTTAATTGTTGCGAACGGTGACGAGTTGATGTTGACGGGTTTTCGACCACACATTGAGCAACAGCTGCAATCTTTTCCTCCGAACGCACTGGACGAGAACGTACGCGAGTTACTTTGTCCAATAACGAGCCACTTTGAAGAACTATCTTCACAAATTGATCCAGAAACTGAATTGATGGCACTGTATTCTTACCGAAAATTTTTCGCAGATTTCTTACAGTCTGATTCGAAGACTCTTTGGAAATATGTTTTTAATATTTTCCAACTTTCTTCAAGCGAAAAGCGACCCATTTCGTAAATGTCAAGCCTTCAACTAAAAATATGTCACTTCTTAAGTGTCAAATCGTACCTCTGTGTCAAAATAAGTATGAGTTCAAATTTCAGACGCCAGATTGTCCATCCCGTATAACGAATTCTATCGCGGCCCTTCTTCATTTAGTGACGAACTTTGTGAAGGTCATCGAAAATCAGTAGTTTCGCTACAAACCATCGAGACAGTGCGCGAAACGACACACGCTGATTGCCATGTCACCGTGAGGTTGAGACAACCCTAAGCATTAGTTCAACCAGTGTACATTCAATGTTGCATGAACATTTGACTGCCAAAGAGATTTTTTCGCGTTGGTTGCCACATAATTTAACAATTGCTCAAAAGAAGGCACGTGTCGTTTGGTGCAGAGAAATGTTGAAAAGATTCGACCTCGGTACTTCAAAATTTACAAAATCGTTACAGACAACAAATCTCAGATATACGAGGTGTTACATAATAATTTGTCACAACTCGACGGGGTAAATCTAAGTGCAATTTTAAGAAAGAAGTTCATATGAACATAGGTCCGCAAAAGCTTCGTTACGGAGCTACGGTGTTGAAATTTCCAGAAAAAATTGGGGTTTTCTTCAAAACTCCTGCAGTTTCTGGGATATTCAGTTCAAATTTGAAATGCAAGATATTTTTCACAGCCTCCATTATTACACGTCCCAAATTTCAACTAGAATCTACAAGGTGTTTTATTTTCTAGGGCCATGTATTATTTTGCCATTTCGAACTTTTTCGTAGTACGCCACTGATCAGCGTACAATCAATTTTCGTCATCTTCGTTCAATTTAGAAACTTTTTTGGCACCTGTAAGTTTTTCGTATGCCCTACCGTTCTCGAGCAAAAAATTATTAAACGATTGTAAGCATTCGCTGAACTGAAAGCACTTCTGATTGAAAAAATGACTAGTAGGCTTTGATTTTTTTCATTTATTCATTTATTTTGACAGTTGCTAAAGTTGAACCAATGTCTGCTGGAATTGTTTATTAAATTAACGATTAGTTTTCAGACTTTTCAAGTTATTGCTGTAAGAAAAAGTGGCTAATTTTACTAACGCCGAATTGGCTAATATACATTTAAATGTACGGTCTGCCTGACGGAAACACAACAAAAGCTAGGCGATTATATCAGGTTCGCTTTCCAAATCAAGTAACACTAGACAGGCGAATATTTTCAAATATCCACTGAAGGTTGAGGGAAACTGGTACTTTTACTACAAATAATCATTTAAAAGGTGCAACTCAAACTATGAGAACTCCAGATATTGAGGAAGCAGTTTTGAATGAGAAATCAAATAATAACCTCTTGTGACACGATAAGAAATACCCCAGGAATATTTCAAAGTGCTTGATAATATGCGAAGAAGGACAGAGGCCAGTATTCTTGCAGTTGGAGGACACTTCCAGCAACTGATTCAGTTTTTAAATGCTCTTTTTTTTAGTTTGATATTGAATAAGTATAAGTTGAGTCTCAGAAGACGAGCTATCAAAATGAAAGCCAATTTTGGGCATACCTATCGGGCATTTCTACTATTTGTTTCTATTTAGCGACTAACATACAATTCAAATAATTCAAATTCAATTATTTTTCACTGGGAAACGGTTGGAGATACGGAAAAACTACAGTCGTCAAAAAAGTTTCTAAATGGAACGAAGATGACGAAAATCAATTGTACGCTGATCAGTGGCGTACTGCAAAAAAGTTTGAAAGGGTAAAAGGAGACAGCCTCGGAAAGAAAACACCTTGTGAATTTCAGTTAAAATCTAGGACGTGTAAAGATTTAGGCTGTAAAAAATAGCTTGCATTTCAAATTTAGGTTATTTCAAATCGAAGAACTAAAATTATTCTGCATCATGACAATGCAAACCAACACACCAGCGCATATGATGGAGTATTTGAATATCCAAAACATTGAATTAATGGGTCATCCCCCTTATAGTACCAATTTAGCACCTAACGCCTTCTTTGTGTTTACGTACATTTAGGAAAAACTGCGTAGGCAACGATTTTCTATGGCAGAAGAAACAGTAGACGCCTACTAAAACAAAAAAAAAGTTTCGGTGGTATCTCATTCGGTGTGGCAAAAGTGTTTCGAATTTTGGTTTAAACAAATGTAAGAATGTATTGATCTTCAAGAAGAATACTTTGAAGATTAAAGAAGTTATTTTCTTCTTAAGTAACTTGTTTTTGTTCAGTCTCGAAATTTAAAAGGCAACCTACGTAACCTAGTTCTATTTTATCAAAAATTGAATATTACTTGGTTGATTTGAATTATTTGTTGGAGATAATTCTTTCATGATATAAATATCATTTTATACGTGTAAACACATTAACATGATGATATTCCCGAGAATTTTACATCGAAATTAATCACTCGAAATTAAAATTAGACCAAGCAAAACATTATGCAAAAGCGAGTTGCGCTTTCGAAGTCGACAGACCGTGATGTTAGTTTTACTTTCTAGAATACTTATCTTCAATCGCATTTCGTGTTGCATTGTGGTCTGGTTAACCAATTACGACTATATTCCTGTGTAAAACAGAAAAAAAAACAAATGGGTGTTGCGATGATTCAATTATTTTTGCGAGAAATCATTTTCTAGGCTTGACTAATTTTCGAGTTGAGATATCACAAAAAATTATGATATTATTAGCTGTGAAATTTCCTGAATTTCGTCGCAAAGAATTCGTGAGATATTCAAGGAAATTATGTAATGATTTTGGTGTTGTAGAGAACTTGGCGTGCTTTTTAACAAACCACCCAGCATTTCTTTCTTCAAAATTCTTGTAATGCCACCAATATTTACTGATAATTCTATTGTCTTTTGATCTGATGTTGCAGCAAATTCCAAACGTAGTTCCTTGGGTTCTAGATTGGTGAAATTTGAAACTATTCGTACATTTTCAACGTTTCATCAAGCATTGTCATTGTCATAATGAGAATAAAGTTTTTTGCTACATTCGCTATACAGGGTATCGAAGTAGACGTTCATGGAGAATTAATAATGCTATCATACAGAAATTTTTGTAGTTCATTCAGCTGGCCTGAAACTCTATTTCTTGCATACCAACTTTGTCATTTCATAAAGAACACTCTGTATATTGATGACTGGTTAGATAACATTTGTTATTCCAATTACAAAAACGCTTAATATACAGGGATATCCACCGGGACCGTACGTTAAAAACTTTTTGAGTTCCAATTACAATATCAAGCTGAAATATTTTACGCGGCCATAACTAGCGATTTCCAATTGAAGTGAAATATTTTCGAAGTTATACCATTTCCGGTTATACCGGAAGTGGGTCATCACTTTGTTTTTTCAAATGGCAATCTACCTTTTTTATTATACATCTAGAACCGACATATAAGCAAGGCATACAATACCCAAGTTGTTGGCACTTATCTGTCAAAACTTTTGACAGATTCAATTATTTTGTTATAAACTCGATTTTTCAGGAACATTTAAAAAAATTGTCGCTCGTAGATCTTTTGCACTACAGACACAATTTTTGGTTGGGTGGATAGAAGAAGAATCAAATGTTGATTGCGTTGTTTTGTGTCATTTTTTCAATTTGGCCTTTTTCGAACAGCAATAACTCAATTTTTTCAGATGGCACGTGCCAATTTTTATATCGCCATCAAATGAAGCGTCAAATTTCAGATGGAATTGTATCAGCATGTACTATACCCATCCCTTATAGTTCCGAAATAATTTGGGATATATATTAAATTTTGATGATTTTGCAAGAACTAACAGAGAATGCTTTGAAATATTTGAATCAAGTAACTGAACTGGCTACGCTCACCTGACAGGTGCCTAAAATTAATGTACTTGTCACTTCGTTCATTCGAATTTGATATTTCAACAAGAATTGTCGTTATTTCGGATTGAAAATATCCAAAAAATACAACACATTCGGAATAAAACCACTGGTTATTCAAACGAAAATATATTTATTCTTTTTTTAATTCATTTTAGAATGTCAAAAAGTAGTGGGTAGAAATTGCAGGATGAATAGGTTGAACCACTTCGAGGTTCAAGGAGGAACCTAAATATTCCTAATCGAATCATCATCACAGAGTAAATTCACTGAGCTTCGAAAACTGAATAATTCTAATGTCACAATCGTGGCCTCTATATCTGCGTTGCCTAGAAGTCCTTACACCTTCATTCCTAACAGCCCTTGGTTCTTTATTACATGTCACATAGGACGTTTTTTGTCTACCAGAAAATATACCAGAAGGAGTTTCCGATCGTGGTCTTGAAGAAGTGTTTAATAACTAACGGGAATAGCATCGAATTTTGTTTGCGCTGGATCTCTTATCTGAGTTTGGCTGCATTCCAACGATACAATTTTTACGCTTTTGAATGATTTTAGGCTGCATTAAATGAACTTTATAATATGTTTCCAGGTATATCTACACTGAACAGTATTCATAATTGACAATAAAAGTCGATTAGATAACAAATTGAGAAATATGCATCATTTAAGCGAATAAAAAATATAACCCGAACTCTAGTATTTCCATTTGTAGAATTCATTCAATATACTGATCTTAACTTCTAAAACAAGACCAATAGAAATCCGATATAAGTTCACGTTACGAAACTATGTTGAAACGTAAGTTGTAGCGAATTGCACTTTAATCAGAACAGATCGAGGAAGTTGATGGTTTCATCCCATGATAAGTATCTCGACTGGATGACCTCAGGAAATGAAAAATTTTCACATAGTCGCTCATTCATAATTCCATCAGGGCATGGTATTGTGAGTTTCATCTTACATTCTACGTGTAACCGATACCGTCGAATCATTAGACCAAGACCATCACACGCAAATATCAGACTTGCGTAAGAAACGGAATGGATTTAGATATTCCACGTTGCGATAATTATATAACACCTTCAAAAGTGGTACTTTTATTTAGATTTGTATCAAATTAATTACAATCAGAGTTAACGCTGAATTTCATATTTTCATTCAATCCTGAATGAGTTATTATATGAAGTGTATTCATAAGTGCTTTACAGTTAACACGAGATAGCATCAATTTTGTTGATATGAGTTCCCACATTTTTTTTGTTATGAAACATTGGATACATTTTGAAATTGTTCACCTTGAGGAACTTCAACACTCATTTTACCAATGAATAAAATATAAAGAAATATTTCCGTTAGTGCAATTGTTGTAGAATCTATTTCCCATCAGAGTTTCATGACTTCTTCACGTCAGAGGTTACCCCCGTTAAGATATTTGATATAACCTCATCATTGGGATGATAGAAAGAAAAGCTTTCATCGTAATTTTAGCCTTCTCACCCCCCGTAATCATTGGAAATCGTGTTTTTCACATTTTATTCTTTCCTCAGAATCTTATCTCTTAAAAATCTGAAAAAGACGAAACCAGACTACAACACATGCAGAATTTTTCGTAAATATTGGACCCCGAAAAATCCTCGAAGAAGCATTTCTGTTCGAAAATGTTCTCCCTACGATTGATGTATGTCTGGTCAGATCTTGTTTCTATGGGGTTAGGTTTCTGTTGTTGAAAAATACTTCCTAATTCATAATCCTAACTTCAGGAAGCTATAATTCGGCAAAAATAACTGAAAATTGTGTTTTGGGGTTGTCGATTGGACAAACTGCCCCTAGAATTGGTTTAAACGAATGCAGAAGTTTATGAATCTTCGCTGAGAAGACTTCTAGAAACAAGTCTTTGAAAGCTCTCAATCGTTTCATTTTAGCTCTATATGCAAAACTTAAGAGACGTCCCTCGTAATTACGATCTGATGCTGCAGAAGCTGTTTATTTGGGTTCTTTTCCTGAGAGGCGACAACTTCATAAAAGTATATTCGATAAATTGTTGGGGAACTTATGAACCATGGTGCATTTAGCATCCTAAAAAAATAAGAATACGAAGTAGTTGATGAAGAACATGCAATAAATATTGTACTAAGTAGTGTAACTGCCAACCAATCGATTCAGAGCAGGCGAATTAGAATAGAACCAGAGGTACCTAAAATTCGAACGCTCTGTAATCCCCTAAAAACATAAAAGAAATAAACTATATAAATGGGAATATCCCAGTTTTCGTATTCAGAAATCGTCGAACCGAATTAAGATTGAAGTTCAGATCAGTAAAGATGCAATATTCAATCGTTCAACTGAATATTCGTGGCCGGATCTAAAATCACATATTAATATTCAACGTCAAGGCCGAATAAGCCAATCGTTTATAACGCAGTGTTTATTTTTAGTTCTACTATCCCATAAAAAGAGGAAACAGGGATACTTTGTATAATCACTTTGTTGGTATGAAAGAAAGTTGACCACTTTTAAATCAACGCCCAGTAGTTTTCTGTATACTGCAACGAACTCAATTGATTCCTGTTGTGTAAAATAACATAGGCTTAGACTCCGTTGTGAGGAATATATGAACAAACGCGATTCATTGTAAATGTACACTATAAATGATCCATAAAAGGCAGAACCTTGTGCATGGCTATTGTTAATATATATTCTAATTCGTTTGAAATAGTTAATAAGTTCTCAAATATGACTTTGTACTTACTTCATAGAACTCTCATGTAATCAGTGGTAGACTTTATTGGAACACTAGTTCTGTTGGCAACCCGTCATCAGTGAATGAAAAAATAAAAATAAACGGTATTCTTCAAATATATACTCTTCGAAAATGAATCAAAATCATTCCCACAAACTGCCAAATAAACTATATAACAGTATAGCAAGTTAAATCAATATTTTTCAATTACCAGCAACTTATTACGGTAGTCAAGTGATTTTTTAATGAAAGCTGTGACTCGTTTATAATCAGCGACGTCAAATTAGTAAACATCAAGTAACATGAGTGATTCATCAGACGAAAAGTGCAGATTTGTTGTCCAGTGTGATTATTAATTAATCGAACAGTCCTTCTGTTTCATTCAGTACAATTTACTATTGTTGTTAAGTAGCGAATAACTTATCTTAGCTTGTAAACTGGGATGGTGCAAGCTGCTGAATATCTTCCAGTATCTGGTTTCATATTTCAGACTATTCCAAGTTCGTGACTCTTACCATCTGCTTCAGCTGAACCGTTGTGTCCATAATAACTATGATTATTATGTAGGAATTTCGAATTTATGTAATTCTCTAGTTTTGCAACATTGTATATGTCCGTAATGACGTGGGTGGAGTGTCAGTTGGTTGAACTTTTGGTTTGATCAGAAAAAAGTGTTTCTATGAAACAGGAGCAATGTTTAACGTACTATTTTGTAGATAGCACAGCTCTACAAAAAATTTTTTATTGTTGCCCTGGATATCATCGCAAATTTTTATGTTTTCAAGTGCCCAGATTACGAATATATTCATGAAAAATCTCAATTTGCTCGTATTTTCATGATTTTTGCATTTCTTATATTTTGAACAATTATAAGCTTATTAGAAATAAAATTTAATTTTCCAGTCATGATTAGGCTTCGCGCATACAAACATCACCTGATCCCCACTCTCAGACCTCTTGCTCCCCAGAACAGCTGAGATCTCAGTTATTTGACAATATTGAAGTACATATACACGTAAATCTGGATAAAGTGTCATGGATTAATATTTTGTTTCAATTACTGAATGTCCATTCTTATATATTTGTCTTCTAGTCTAAAATATGAGTTCGTCACGAAGAAAGTGTAAATATTGTAGTGATTTATTTTGTTATATTTGCGGTGTTTATATACCAAAAAACAAAAAGAAATATCACAGACTTTGTCAAGGAGACTTATGTTGAATATTTTGGTTTCAAAATGGACAAATTAGGTAAACCATGGGTTCCTAATAAAGTTTGTAAGTCCTGTGTTGAGTCTTTACGGTTGTGGAAAAAAGGTGAACGTTCTGGATTAGACTTTGGTATTCCTATGATCTGGATGGAGCCTACGAATCATTTAGATGATTGTTACTTTTGCGTAGTAGATGTTAAAGGTTTCAATCGAAATCAAACGTGGAGATACCCAGACTTACAGTCTACGAAATGTCCGGTTCTACACAGTGAAAATCTCCCTCGGCCCATATACATTTCAAAAGTAATTCGCATGCCCTCAGAAACAATGATGTTACCAAATTCACAGAAATCGGGACCATCTACTAGTGGAAGTGAATGGGAAGGTGAAACATCTACGCCAAAGTTATTTTCTCAAAATGAACTCAGTGATTTAATACGTGATCTCAATTTATCAAAACAAGGATCAGAACTGTTAGCCTCAAGATTTAAAGAAAAAATTTATTGGCACCAACAGTAACAATTACAACATACAGAACGCGAGAAAAGAGTTATTACAATTTTTAGTGAAAATGAAGGATTAGTGTATTGTAATGATATCGCGAAGCTGCTTATAGACATGGGTTTAAAAGAGTACAAATATACTGAATGGCGCCTTTTTATTGATAGTTGCAAAAGAAGTTTAAAATGCGTCTTATTGCACAATGGAAATAAATTTGCATCAATTCCAATTGCCTATTCAACGAAACTCAAAGAAGAATATGAAAATGTAAAATTAGTTTTAGAGAAAATTAAATACTCTGAGCATCAATGGCCGATCTGTGTGGATTTAAAAATGGTTAATTTTTTACTTGGCCAACAAAGTGGATATACAAAATACCCTTGCTTTATTTGTTTGTGGGATAGTAGAGCAAAGCAACTTCATTGGGAACAAGATGTTTGGCCTGTAAGAAATTCTTTAAATGTCGGTAAAGCCAACGTAATAAGGGAGCCGCTGGTGAGCAGAGACAAAATCATACTTCCACCATTACATATTAAGTTAGGTATGATTAAGCAATTTGTAAAAGCGTTGAACAAAGACGGAAATTGTTTTAATTACATTTGCAGAAAATTTCCGAAGCTTAGTATGGAAAAATTGAAAGGTGGAATATTTGATGGTCCTCAAATACGGCAATTGATGAAAGACTCAGATTTTATCAAAGTTATGACTGTTCCGGAAAGTAAAGCTTGGAAAACTTTTTTGTTGGTTGTCGAAAATTTCCTAGGTAACCATAAAGCAGCAAATTATGAAGAAATTGTGCAAAATATGCTGACAAACTTTCAGACTTTAGGAGCAAATATGAGTATTCAGTTATACTATCTCTACAATCATCTAGATAAATTTCCGGATAATTTAGGAAATTATAGTGAGGAACAGGAAGAGCGGTTTCATCAAGATCTAAAAGTGATGGAAGAAAGGTATCAAGGTCGATGGGATTGTCACATGATGGCAGATTACTGCTTGTCTTTGAAAAGAGATTGTCCCCTGAAAAATTATAGAAGAAAAGCTCATAAAAGGCGTTTTATGGAAATATGAAATATATTTTCGACATTTTCCTCTTTATTTACTTCGATGTATCCGAATTTCTCAAAACATAACTGACATTATAAATATATCTGTTATTTTGTTTCTTGTTTCACGATTTTGTTATGTAAAATGAAAATAAAGATTTAAAAAGAAATCAGAGCAAATCCTACAAAATCATTGATAGTTTCACGAATTGTGTGTATAAATAGACCCAAAATCATTTTCATATCTAGGGCAACAAAACCATTGTAGACCAGTGTAGTGTACTACAATTTTCAGAAATCTTATGGTCGAGTAATTGAAAAGTACCCCTAATTAATTGTTGTTGCACTCCTGAAATCGCTATGCTTTATGTTTATTATTGTCATTGATTTCATCAGGGGTGATTTAATTTCACTCTATTTCACAGAACTACTTTAGGTGGTGAGGAACGATCGAATGGCATTACAAAAAGTGATGTACAGATCCCAGAATGAATTTTCTAAAAGTTTGAAGAATTTTGTCTATACTGATGAATATAAAGACTGAAATTCAATTCACTGAAAGAACTCAAGAATTCGAGTAAATATAAATAGTTTGATTGAATCAAAACAAAAATAATATTGAATTAATGAATGAAAACGGTCACTATGAATGCTTGGATTAGGTGCTTCGGAATTTTGTTGAACATTCGCAATAGGATGTTAAACTACATTACATAACTTACATGTACCAGAACAGTTATGATGGTGTAAGAAGAGACAATCGCTCAAAATGTCACCCTAACAATGTATCGTTTATCTTTACTCACACCATTAGAATGATGAATATTTGCTTGTGAAAGGAACAATTTTATACATGGTCATACATAGCGATGACCTAGTTAGCTGTGCGTATATTACCCCAGATATGAGAGATGAAAATGAAACTTAGGTAAGACTTTCATACATTCCTTTTTTTAAAAAACTCTTAACTCAACAAATCAGTCTTATTTCATTAAAACTTTCATTTATAATAATTAATTGAATGATGATTGAAGAAAAATATTTTGTTTCAAGTGAATATAAATTTTGTTTTGTACGAATAGCTTTTAACCTGCTAAACTGTATATCGTGAAAAACGCCCCAAGCTATAGCTTCTAGAATTCTTGATCGATTTCAACGAAACAAAAACCGAATTGCTTCTCGAATAAAATTCTGAAACCCTGGAATATTTTCGTTGTTCTGTCATTTCCTGAAATACCGGAAGCGGGCCTTCACTCTTAGTCAATTTTGTATACCTCATGTGGAAAAATTATCACTTACAATGCTTTATTTTTCTGAGGAAAGAATTATCGAAAAATTTTCGAAAGAAACTGACTTCTTTTATTCAACTATGCAACAGTATGGGTTTGTAATAGTATTTTTTTGTCCTAGAAAGTATTTTTGTCATTATTTCAGTTCGGGCAACTATTATTATTTCGTATTTCTGGTTGAAAAGACTCAAAACGTAACAGAGGATTCAATGAATCATAAAGTAAGCTCTGTAGCGAAATACCATTGAAAGTTACGGAGCAATTATTAACGGAAAATTATGACAGATTAGGTACTTACCTGCTAATTCTTGATATCGTTTTGTGTCTCGATGAAGAATGTGTAAGTATAAAATACGAAAATCAAGTGATCAAAATTTATTTTCAATATAACAGAATAAGTTCTACAGCATTTCGACTCTATTGAGAACGATTTCCTGATCGTGATGAAACCAAGATATGGTGTTTTCATTTAAAATGTTTATGTACTTCCGGTATTTCCAAGAGTGTCAGACCAATGGCAGTGTTTCAGGATGTTAAAATATCATTCATGATACAATTCCGTTTTCTTCTCATTGAAATCCATCAACGATTATAGAAGTTGAATCTTGGGGCTTTTTTCACGGAGCCTGAGATATAAATTGAATAATAAGGGTGCCAGAACAGATCCCTGTGGAGGACCATAATTAAAAGTTCGAAAAAGAATAAAGCGTCCAAATACATCAACCTGGATGCTGGAGTTAATGGAGTCACTAAATTTTGGTTGGGATCCAATCGAGAAAAAACAAATTATAATAAATTCAATTGAAGAAAGAAGTCCAGAGCTGTAAACTCATTCAACCTATTTTTCACAAGAAGAAAACGCTTCCTTTCATTCCTCGCGTTCTATTCATTTTCGTTTAATTTTGTGTTAATACTTATCACTTTCATGAATGTTTGTCTCTTCAAGAACCAGAGGTTCATCACAGCAATTAATACTCCATCAGAAACGCAAAAAATATTCAAACTCCTAAACGGTATCATTCATCCGTTAAACACTAATTTGTAACCGTTGGAACATTATGATCTGTTCGAATATTTTATACCGTTACAGTTACATAATTTCATGCATCATGATATAATTGTCAACCTGTCAAATAATGGAGTTTGCAATGTCAGATTTTTTCTTCGCTGACTGTTCTTTGAAAGCTGATGGAGCGTAAGATACGATGGCTCATCAGTAATAATAATCTAGAAACTGTTTGTCGAATTAGTTACACTTTAACGATCAATCCGTTTGATTGTGTTTTATGATCATTATTGTAGCGGATAATTTTGAGCATTATATAAATTAAGCGGAAGAGATATAGTAGCAGCCAATTTGACTCCAACATCGTTTCGTTTACACCAAATAATATGACCCGGAATATAATCCTTAAGCCTTCAAAATGATAATAGTTGCTGGAAGTCATATTTGTGAGATAAAATGGATAAAATAATTCAAGGCCTAAGCATTCACCGTTAGGCAAATTTGAGTATTTCAATTCAATAAATTGGATTTCATTTGTCTCAGGAGTGTGGTTGATATTTATTACGTAATTGACGATCGAGAAAAGTGGTAACCATCTCGAACTTATATTCTTATGTAGAAATTTCATGAGAAATCGTATGGATTTTTCAATATTTTTACTATTCAATCAGTTATTTTTAATCAGTTGCATATTTACAAATCTCCAATCCTCAGTGGAGTATTAATGTCAATCGCAAAGGTGGTAAAAGAGGCCAGATATTCCATATGGACATATCAAATTACCTATGAAAAGAGATGGGGAATTCGAAACAGCTTCAATAGGTATAGGTTATACCGCATGGATATGCGAGGGATGTCTTGACTTTGGATATGGAGCTAGTATAAAACAACAGAGAGCCTTTGAAGACTTTATTATTTTTCGAAGTATTCTCTTCGAAGATTAATACAGCTTCTTCTTACTTCGACCACGCAGTTAGTTCTTGATTTTGGGATAAGTAACAAAATAATTGGGACCAGATTGTACGTAGGATGATGTAAAGACTCGACGTTTCCTTGCGTTAAATATTCAATTGTTTTCTAGGCAGTTATTATTCTTCGATCTGGTGAAGAAATTGTTGCTACATGACCTGTTCTTGAAACAAACGCTGTGACCATCTTTTTGGCAACACGAAGCACGCATGACTTATCTAACCTAAACAGAAGATTGGCTCTTATTTTCTGACTCGTATGTATAAATCCGTGATACATCACCACTCACAATGTTGTTAACGCTTTTAGACTTTCTGAAGTTAAAACAGTCCAGAATTTTTCGAGACCAAATCACGTAGGTAGCATCTGTTTTTCAGATGCGGTATCCAACAAGAAACTGATTCGAAATTTTTTGTATTAAGGTCTTTCAACTCCCATTGATGCATCATTCTCTCGATAGGTTGCATCCCGATACTGGGTAATCGCACTCACAGCATTCACATAATGTTGAATGATCGCTGATTTTGGTGCATCCAATTAAAACAATTGGGGATTAACTTAGAATTTACACTCAAGGGATGCTGAAAAGGGCATGAGATATCCAATAACGTCCGAGTACGGATACCACTGGTAAAATTAAATATAATATTTTCCTTGCAAAACATATTCCCTGAACGGTAGTTTGAATATCTGCAGTCGTTTGGCAACACTATATATATTTGATTTTTTTACCAAACTTGAACACCCCTTATTTCTTCAACGAAGCATATTTCGAATATAGTTTGCATAGCAAACCCTTACTATTTTTCGATCCTCTATTGGTCTCTAAATTTTCCGCTATAGAAACTGGACTATCTTGTATACCGGGTGTAATTGAAGCTAGAGCCACCCCTGTAACTTTTTTCTATTTGGAATATTCTGATGATATTTGGGAATCGGATAGAAGACAACATTTTGAATTTATAGCATTAATATGTTTGACATTTCGTTTCCAGTTATGACAGCAACGAGTCCAACGATTTTCAAATGAGACACCCTGTATTTTATTTTAATTGTTCATCTCATCCTACGACCTTTTGATATATTTTAAAAAGATAAACAAAACACATTTTTTTTGGCAAGTTTCATCTTTCGTTCTAGAACGCCATGAACAGTGACAATTGGCTTAGTCCAACATCTCCTATCACGAAAATACAAGAGTGTATCTAAAAATTTAATTGCTCAAAGTTAATAACAAAATTGTGAACAGCGAACACGAAATAATTATAATAAATGTTCATAAATACCACCATTTTCCCGCGCACGGGATGTTTCCACTCACAACATTATTTAATGGCCTGCAATAGCCTGTCTCAAACGGTTCTCCCATTCTTGTTGGGTTCTAACAGGTGGTTAGCAAACCTCAATCTTAAAATGTCCCCACAGGAGGAAATCAGGTGATCTAGCTGGCCATCTTGTGGGACCATTTGTACCTATCCATTTCTCGGGAAAAATTTCGTCGAGATACTGAGAGACTTCCCTTGTGTGGTGAAGAAGTGCACCATCTTGTTGAAAATATATTTCATCCACAACAGCTGATGGTAACTCGTCCAATTCATCTTGTATTTGGGTCTTCTAACATTCCAAATATCTCTCCCCTGTCAATGAATCTTCAAAAATTATAGGCCCTATTAAATATCTTCCCATCATCCCCATCCAGACATTGAACCCAAAACGTTCTTGGAAGTTTCCATCTTGATAGTTATGCTCATCCATAGTACGTGAAAGGTGATTCAATACTGAATAAAATCTCTGTGGGATATTTCGGATCACCCTTCATTTTCCTAAGGTACTCTTCCCAGTACTGGAGTCGCCCACTCTCGTTAACATATAAGTGTTGGTGTAGTTGATATTTAAATGAGCGGTACTTATGTTTTTCAAAATTCTCCATGCGGCTAATTTCAAGCTCCTCTGCAATTCCCTTGTTGATTTGGTTGGATTAATATCATTTAATGTCAATATGTCTATTTCGATATCTTCGTCGATAACGAAATCCTCCTCTTCAGCTGGTTGCACCTAACGAAATTTTCGTTCAACTTTGGAGAAATAGGTTCTATTCGGAAGAAGTCTTTCCGGATAGCGCTTTCTGTATAATTGTTCAGCTTGAACGCTATTTTGCCTACATTCTCCATAACTAAGGAGCATGTCGACTTTTTCACTTTGGGTGTATTGATTCATACTCAAAACAATTAACAACAGTGGAAATTTGACATACCACACTGATATTTTTATGATCACTGAATATTATAAGTATGAACAAAAATTTTGCATCGCCAACGTAGTTATTGTTAATAGCGAATAGGGAAGCACTGCAAAAATTGCCTAGATATTTTCCACTAGAACTCCGAAACTCTTAAGGATAGAGTGACATGAATGGTATAAAAAAAGATAAAAAAATACTGCTTCTGTGATACCGGGTGACCGATATGGTTGTCTTAGAAGAAAACCTACATTTTGAGGATAAACTGAAACTTAAAACTTTCGCACCCCGTAAAAAATGAGCAATTAAATTTTTAGATACAATCTTGTATTTTCGTGATAGGAGATGTTGAGCTAAGCCAATTGTCACTGTTCATGGCCTTCTAGAACGAAAGATGAAAAAAAGATCGTGTTTTGTTTTTCTTTCAAAAATATGTCAAAAGGTCGTAGGATGAGATGAATAATTAAAATAAGCAAAATAATACAGATTGTCTCATTTGAAAATCGAAAGTTGGTATCGTTTCCGGCATAACCGGAATTAAAATGTCAAACATATTGATGATATCAATTTTAAAATGTTGTCTTTCATCCGATTTCCAAATTTCATGGAAATATTCCAAATAGAAGAAAAGTTACAGGGGTGGCCCTAGTTTCAGTTACGTGTGGTATAGAGTTTTGTAAATTTTTTCATTTTTGTTGTCTAGAATGGAGAATAGAAAATTTTTCGAACGCAATAGCAATATTCTCAAGGATAATATAAAAATAAGTTTTTGCTATAGAAACTGGACTACCCTGTGGACTGAAAAACGAAATCTACGTTTTCTTGCAGGATCTGCGGAAAGGGTCTGAATCTGAATAAATAAATAATTTAAAAAAACACTAACGTATTAACATTTTATCCTGATGCTAATTCTATGGCTGCTTCTATAAATCTCTACCCTCACACCTGATGCGGAATATTCTTGGTATGCATTCTCTTCACGGAAATAAAAAGGTAGAAACGATTGAAAGACAAGTAACTCTAGATTCAGTTGTTTTGCCAATAGACAGGGAGAGACATTCTGCACACGCCACGCTGTTGACATGGTGGCATGTTAGTCGGCAGTACAGAGCAAAAACTTGAATTGGTATTAGTGACATTCTCTCAAGAAGTACACCAATAGATTATCTTGATAGCTACGTTCTCGTTTTTATATTACGGTATTATTCTTCTACTTGATGGTATCAGTGAAATATCTTGGCTCACGAGACTATCGACTTGGCACATTTGTATCCTTATTTACTATTTCCATTATATTGAAGGAAAGTTGCAATAATTTGTACAAATAATTTTTTTTAGTAATTACAATGATTCACTATACTCCCACTTGTGTTTATGAGAATACTAGCTGACCCGATGAACTATGTTCCGCCTTAAAGGCAATAAATAAGCAGATTTTGGTATTTATTAATTTTTTTTATTAGGAAAAATACAAAAAGAAATTACGTACCTACTTCTTGTTTTATTATCAGGAGCAAAAACAAACAACGCTGATGGTCTTCCGGCCCGTGAACATGCCACATATAATTGACCATGGAAAAAACATGGATGTTCTAGATTCGAACCACAAACTTTTAAGGATCGGCCTTGTGATTTGTTGATGGTCATGGCAAATGCAAGACGGATCGAAAATTCAAGTCTTTTGAATTCAAACTTGAAAACTTCCTCACCTTTGAATTTTCTTTTCAGTATCGTCGCGTAAATTACATTGTTCATCAATTTTCTAGCTACCAAACGCGTTACGTTGCATAGTTTTGGTTGGTTTATGTTTCGAAGCATGATTACTACGGAGCCAACCTTTAGGCATAAATTGCGCGGTGGTAAACCAGGCACATCCAAGGAGTTTAAAAATTCTATTGGATAGTTGGTGGCTTCATCTTCATTTGTGACGCAGTCAATAGATTTGAATGAATGCATTGTTCGAATAATCTTATTTTGAATTATGTAGTTCGGATCATCTACATCTTCATTCATTAGTTTTGTAGTTAAAAATAATGCTTGGAAATACATTGTTGCTAAGTTCGTCTTTTGATGAAACAAAATTACAGAAATTGTTTGAAAATGATATCAATCCGCTCGATTTTTCGACAGGTACTTGACCATTACCGATAGTTAGCAATTGCTCCGAGAAATCTTCAGCAGATGTATCATAAAGCAATGGAACTCTCATGCTCGTTGTCAGCTACAGCTTCTTCATATAGCGCCATAGATTCGACGATTTGAGGCAAGCGTAGATCGTGGAATTACTGGCTGTGTTTGGCGGAAATCGCCAGACAGGAAAGTTATTGCTCCTCCAAAACATCTCGAGTCATTGCGTAAATCTTTCAGTGTTCGGTAAAGTGCTTCTAATGCACGTTTATGCGCTATTGTGTATTCGTCCCAGATGGCGATAAAACTTTGGCCCTTGCTGAGTGTTTTGCAATACTACACGTTGCTTCTTCAATAGTTTGAAGATTTAAGGCTAATTTCAATGCTGAATGAGCCGTACGGCATCCTTGTAACAATGTGGCGGCTATTCCAGAAGAAGCTACTGCAACCGTTATGTTAGATCTCCCACGAATAGTGGCTAACACTATTGACATGAGGAATGTCTTACCAGTTTTACCAGGGTCATCTAGGAAATATAAATCACCATTTTCATCATCGATTGCCTTGCCTTCATTAAAGGATCATAAACTTCCTTTTTTTATCTTTTATTGTCGTTTTATAGTGCACTTTTTTGATATTGATCTCTTACAATAATCAGATTGTCATCCATACGTCCAAATCACACGCGAACGCTGTGGAACTAGATAAACAGTATTCTATGTCCGTCTCCTGGCTCTGAGCTACCTACCCACCAATTTACAGCCATATGTGTACAGCCGTTCTTGAATTATAAATAGTGTAACTAACACGACTTTCTTTTATATAAATAGATAATCAAAATAGCTGTTTGTGTATTAGGGGGACATTTGGGGGAGTCCGGGAGATTTTCTCAGGTGGAGAGTTGAACCACCTTCCAAAACTCTACTCAAATTTCACGATAACGGAACGTCATTGGTAGAGCATAGGAAGACTATAATAAGCATTCTGCCATTTTTTACCATAACTGATCTGTTTGACTCTCAGGTTCAGAGTAGTATATTCTGTAATTAGATAAGTTTACATTCTTACCGAGTAACAGACTGTATTCCCTCCATGACCGCAAAGTATGAATTGAAAACAAATAAACCTGACAAACAATTAAACAAATTATTTATTGAGATATTTGTATTTACATTTTAATATTGATAGTTATAGTAATATAAATATACACAGTGACAAAAAGTATCCGGAAATTTGAAGTAAAACGCAAAATCTTAATCTACTTCAATAATTATTGAATCTCCTTCAAATTGAAGCGATGAAACATTTTTTATAGGCGCTTTCAGTGATAGCCTTCAGTACTTCAGAGAATTTACTTTTTTGACGTCTATGGAATGAAACCTGGGTCCTCGGAACGGCAATTTCAGTCTGGAGAAAAGAAAAAAGTCACACGGAATTAGATCAGGCGAATAGGGTGGCTGCTCGATGGTATTTATCGAGTGTTTGATCTCTAAGTCGTTTTTAACCATGGCTTGATGAGATGTTGCGTTTTGGTCATGTAAAATCCACGAATAGTTTTTCCACAATTGCGGCCGTTTACGGTGAATATTTTCACGTAAACGTCGCCAAACGGTTGAATAGAAATCCTTATCAACTGTTTGGCCTTGCTGAACAAATTCATGAAGAACCCAATTACATGAAGTGAAAGAAATTGTTGTGTTGCAAATAATCGATTCTCTGGACGTAAATAAATCTGCTGGACCTGACATATATCCCCATTGTTATTGAGGAATTGTAAACTGAATATCTATAAACCTTTAACTAAATTATTCAATAAGTCTCTTCAACAAGGAATATTTCCTGATAGTTGGAAACAGGCTGCTGTCATACCGTTATTTAAATCAGGCGATAGAGGGGATATAAGTAATTATAGACCTATAAGTAAATTAGGAACATTTTCTAAGATATTCAACAAGCTTATCTATCAGCGTATATTTTCGTCAGTGAAACACCTACTAATTGATGAACAGCATGGATATTATCCAGAGCGATGTGTAGGGTCGAATTTGCTCAATTTTTCTGATGTTGTGGTGGATGCTCTGGCTAGAGGTGAACGAGTGGATGCTGTTCACACCGACCTGTGCAAGTCTTTCGATAAAGTAGATTACGGAATACTTTTGTAAAGGCTTAGGAGGCCAGGGTGGATAGCTCACTGTTGAGGTGGGTCCGCTCGTATCTTTTTCGGAGAGGAGTGTTTGTGAGCATGAATTAATTCAGGTCTAACTAATTTTTTCCAACATCCGGCGTTCCCCAAGGCAGCCACCTCGAGCCGCTCCTTTTCATTATTTATATGAACTCTGTGAAGTCGTGCTTTCTGAACTCTTCTATATTACTTTATGCTGACGATTTGAAGGTTTTCCATATCATTAGGGATCCACTTGACTGTGTGAGATTGCAGGATGATTTAGATCGGTTCGTGAGATTCTGTTCAGAAAATAGTTGGTTTTTGAACCATTCCAAATGTTTCTCACTTTATTGTTGGTTTTGTTAAGCAAAATTCCAAATATTTTCATGATCTCTACATAATAGTCAGATTATACAGGGTGCTCCAACGACAACTAAACAGAGGCTTTATCTACCAAGATATTTATTTTTGATCAAAACGCAAAAACAATTTTTGTTCAAGGGGGACATCTTTTGGGGTACAATACTTGCCTGATATATCAACCCCCTAAGCGGTGGTTGCAATCCCCCATTTTGAATAGGAAAGATGGGTCGAGTGATGACTCAAAAGAAAGGTGATATCTTCGTCTACATTACTTTGAACGAATTTCCATTTTTAATTGAAAACTGTAAACGTTACAGGGTGAGCAACTGAAAGATAAGGACGACTATTTCTCTGAGACTATTCAAGTTTCAGTGAGGTAAAATGGAACACATGCATGCTGATCAATGGCAGTCATCATCAAGTACCATCCTCATCTCGAATTTCAGCCCCTGGAGCAGGGGTGACAACCGTTGAAAATTTGGAAGATGGGTCGAGTGATATCTCGAAAGAAAGGTATTATCTTTGTCTGCATTTCTGTGAAACAATTTTCATTTTGATTGAAAACTGCAGAAGATACAGAGTGAGCCACTGAAAAATTGAGAAGACTATCGCGAAAAACTGGAATAGATTCATTTTAGATTAAAAGCTGTGATTTTCCGAAATCACCTTCATCTCGAATTTCAACCCGTAGAGCAGGGGTAATATTTCGATCCAGTGATACCTTTCAAGTAAATGATTTCGATTGCCTTCATGGTTGCTTGCAATAATTCTATTCTCATTGAGTTCCATAGGAGTTAGAGGATGCAGATTTCAATCAAAAATGAAAATTCGTTCACGGGGATGCAGACAAAGGTTATACCTTTCTTTCGAGGTATCACTCGACCCATCTACCCTCTTCCGAATTTTCAAGGGTGGTCACCCCTGCTCTAGGGGTTGAAAATCGAGATGAGGATCGTACTTGATGATGACTGCCATTGATCAGCATAGATATATTCCATTTTACTTCACTGAAATTAGAATAGTCTCAGGGAAATAGTCTTCCTTATCTTTACGTTGCTCACCCTGTATCTTTTACAGTTTTCAATTAAAAATGGAAATTCGTTCAAGGCGATGTAGACAAAGATACCACCTTTCTTTTGAGTCATCACTCGACCCATCTTCCCCATTCAAAATGTTCAAGGATTGCTCAGGGGGTTGATATTTCAGGCAAGTTTTGTACCCCAAAAGATGTTTTTGCGTTTTGATCAGAAATGAATATCTTGGTAGATATAGCCTCTATTTAGTTTTCGTTGAAGCACCCTGTATAATGCTCACGTTACTGGAAGACTGTTGTTTGCTTCTTCGGTTTGGAGTCCTAGACAGGCCTCATATTTCAGAAGAAAAGAGTCCATCCAGAACAAATTTCTTAAATATCTACCATGCAAAGCCCTAATTATCATAGAAGACTACAACTATCTACCTTTACGTCAAAGGTTCAATATATTTCCGCTCTGTCGGAGGAGAATAATTGCTGATATTCGTAGTCTATATAAAATTATGAATAATTATATCGACTCCCCGTATCTACTGTCGAAAATAAATTAAACCACCTATGGTTTGCAATAGAAATACTACGTATTTTAACATTCCTTTCTGTCGAACAAATTTAGGCTTCGATTCTCCTTTAGTAAGAATGCAAACATTTGTAAACATCTACTGCAAGAATGTTGACATTTTCACATTAGAATTGAAAGAATTCAAAAAATCATAAAGAGCAAATTCAACACATTTGTGAATCTGGTCTTTTAGGCCCAATAACATGTAGATTCTTGTATTGACATTTTCTTTATTATAGACGCATAGTTTCTGAAAATTTTATAATTAAGTATTGATAATATAAATTCTGATTCGTTTGAAATAGTATCATAGATTTCTCATGTAATCAGTGGTAGCCTTTATTGGAAAATAAGAATATCGAAGAAAACAATCGGCATCGTCTTGATTTTCGAACGACTTTGGCGAGGTTTTTTCGGTTTTGGCTGATTTTTCTCACCCATTCCGATGATTGTTGGCTCGTTAGTGTGTCGTATTCATAGTCCCATGTCTCGTCACCAATTATGATCCGTCCCATGAACGTGGAATCAGAATTCGCACGATCCAGCACGTTACCTGCGCCCGGTTGTGTTTTTGAAGAAAATTCAACTCTATCGGAACGAGCCGAGTGGCAACGCGCCGTTTGCCCAAATGCTTCACCAAAATCAAACGAGCGATTTCACGAGAGATGTTGAGATCACGAGCTAACTCTCTGACACTGGCATGACGATTTTCGAGTACCATTTTCTCGATTTTTTGGACGTTATCTTCGGTTGGAGAAGTCGAAGATCGTCCGGAACGTGGCAAATCTTCGTCGATCTCCCGACCGTCTTTAAAGACTTTGTACACGGAATTTCGTTCAAAACACAATATTTGAGACAAACTCTCTGTTCAATATCTTTTTCCATTGTAAAATTCGCAGAGTACCACTGAGGTCAACTGGTTCCAACAGCTGTCGTAAACAAACAAGTTGACAGATCGCGCTCATGTTTAGCCTATTAATTAAGGACAGTCCTACCAACATACAGAAACTCAAAATACTTGAAAATACTCAACGTCACCAATTTAAATGATAATTTCCGGATACTTGACACAGTCTAGTATTGTATCATTCATAAATGAACCTAATTAAATAAGTTACTGTTTACTGTTAAAATTGAATCGCTAAGCTTCATCTACAGGAAAGTACGATACTTCAAACAAAAAGCAGTTCATATCTCCCAGACTTCCCCTACAATTTCCTTGTGAATACCACTATCAAATTCTACAACGACTTCAAAAATATTTGCTTGATTGATTTCATTTTTCAAATGTACGTAGGAAGAGGAGATTTGATTGCATGACAAATCGGTGCAGATAGTACAATTTTGTGAGAAACTATTGTGGCGATTACGCATCTTCTCAGAGGCACCTAATATGTTATTTACGATCCCAGTCGAGGCAATCGAGAATTTTCACCTGTAAGGTTTGATACAAAACATGTGTTTCTAAATTCATTATACTAATATTGAGGGAACTTGGATTTCTTAGCACAAAACTGCTTTAATTTTAAGGATTATTCGATTTTACTCATATATCAAGTCAATTTTAGTGTTGTCACTAAAGAAATATTAAAATTTCAATAATCACCAATGAAATACACTCACGAAACTTGTGTAGTTCCCTGTTTCCTGACCTCCAACTCGAGGCGTGGCAGATCGTGTCGAATTTCAACTAACTGACAATGAATAAACTTATCGAGCATATAATATTCCTGGGTCACCCACAACTGTTCAAGTATTTGGAATAGATAACGACCTTGGTTTCTGATCGTATTCACAGAACAGTTAATTAATCGTGATTTGATAAAATCGTCTAGTGAATTAATAAATGCGGATATAGTTTTTATAAGCACACACAGTTTTTTACTCTGGCTTTAAAAAATGGTCAATTCAATAGACTGCCTGAATTTGATAGTTAACCTCATTCAATGATAACACAACTCGTTCTGATTCTTTCATATACACATACCACAAAAGTTGTCGCATCACCTGGTATTCTGTATTCCACAATCTATTAAGCAGCTCTATCGCAGTTTCTTTGTCAGCATATGTCTTTGAACATATGTGGGAAAAAAAATCTTATCTATGTAGTAACATTTGTTTCCATATGATCTCAAACACGTCTGAAACAAGAATGAATTTATTTGACTATCAGTATTCATTCAATTTCTCTTCAGTTTTCACGCTAAATTAATGCAAGTTTTCTGTGTTTCTTGTTGATTTTCGAATCTTTGAATTCATTGTAATGGCTGCTGAACGTTCTGGATGCTATTTGAGTGATCATGAAGTGGTAAGAATTGTAACAATTCTAGAGGAGCGGCGAAGCCAACGTTACGTGGTTAACTTGTTGAATGTTAACCAAAGCACTATTTCGAGAGCAATTAATCGGTACCACGAAACAGGAAAATATGGAAGAGGGGCCGGACAGGGAGGAAATTGGATAACAACACCAGTTGATGATCGTTGGCTTCGTTTAATTGCACTAAGAGTTCAGCACTGTACGGCTAGAATGCTACAAAATGAACTTACACTTTCCAGAAATGTGCATATTTCATTGCAAACTGTTAGGAACAGGCTCAGAGAAGACGATATTAGACCAAGAGTGGCTTTTACCAGCCCGCGTCTCACCAGAGAGCATCGAGTTGCAACACTTCAGTTTGCGAGGAAACATGCAAATTGGGGTATCTCAGAATAGTCGAATGTTCTCTTTTCCGTCGACTCCAGGTTCTGTCTAGTATCAAATGATAGAACATTCCTGTATACAGACGACTTGGGGAATGATATCATCAATGCAATATCCGGCAAACCGAAAACTTCGGAGAGGGCTCAGTAATGGTGTGGGGAGGTATTTCTTTCCATGGTCGAACTGAATTAGTCCTAGTGAATAATGGAAGAATGACAGCGGCCAGATACATTGCAGATATCCTTGAACCCCATGTTGTACCCTTTGTCCCATTGATTGGCAAAAACTTCATTTATATGCAGGATAATGCTCGGGCTCATGCAGCTAGAATAGTTACAGAATTTCTGCAAACTGCCGAAATTGATATTCTTAGATGGCCAGCTAGAAGTCCCGAATTGAATCCCATAGAACATTTTTGGGACAACATGGGTTGGAAATTCAGCAACGTATGATGCCTTGTAGAACACTCCAACAACAAGAAAATCTGCTTCCTGAAATCTGGAACTCAGTGACTCAAGAGTACATCCAAAATTTGTTTGAGGGGTTTTCGAGACGTATACTGGCAGTCATGATTAGTAACCATTCGATGCTGATTAATTGGCCTATTCGCGAATTTTTTAAAATGGTAGAATTTTTCATTAATTCGAAAATTGTTAATATTTTCCATTATAAACTCATCTCTTTTGAATGATATCTTATTTCACACTTCTGAAAGTTACCAAGCGACTCTTGAATGACCAACCTTAAAGTTTATGTAGTATTGTCGTAAAAGTAGTCGAGATCAATTCGTAGGCTTCTGTTGAATTGGATCCATAGAAATTCTAGTCGCTAACCGTATTTTGTAAAGCTTTATCTCCGAAGTTGTAACGGCTTAAATCATTCAATATTTGAAATATATTTTATACTTTCCAAAATTTTGTTTTTACAAATACAACCGGTTTCAACCGTCAGGTCATTTTCAAGTGGTCAATTACAAGAAACTAACCTACTTTTATAGATACTAGCCTAATGATATTGAGTAGTGGAGAGGTATTAATGGCTATTAGTGGTTTCTATAAAGTTTATTGATTTCAAACATTCTAATACATTAATTTCCTCTTATTTGTTGCAATTCTGAAGAATTTTGATATTATCTGATCTATTATGAAGTTTTTATATGTTCTTATTTTGGAGATTTATTGTCTGAGGATAAATGTTGTTTAAATCTGCTTTCGAAATTTCTACCTGTCAGCCCAACATAAACTACCGTTCACTCATTGCAAGCAATTTTGAAAACTCCTGTTTTTTCGAATCTATCTGCTTATGTTTTGTTTCTTCTGTTGAATGCCTGCCTCGGAGGTAGCTCCCAATATGTACGTGACTTATCCGCATAGAGGTAGGTCTTACAGTGATGGTTGTATCTGAAAACTGAAACAGTCCTAGAATGGAACCTTGCAGAACCCCAACATTTACTATCTCCTCTATTGGAAATTATTCCATAGCACCTGCTGCTTTTTGTTTTCTATAAAGGACCGTGTAATGAGAGATGGCAATCCACGAGCTCCATCATATGAAAGTTTCCCTTGCTAATGGAATCAAAAGCTTTGGATAGGTCTCAACGCACAACATCCCGAACTCTGTTGACATTTTCATCGGTGTTTGCACTAAAAGGTCTTCCGCATCATCAATCGACTCTCTTCCTTATGAAAACGCCTTAGAGTATCGGAAAACCTGGTCCCTTGACAAAGTACTTTCTCTCTTGGCTTACCGAAATGTCTCAAATGTTTCTGTTCCATTGTGTTCTAGTTTGAAGAAGAACTTGATAGCACTTCGTAGCTCAAAATAGAAAGCACAAGGAAAAACTGTTCAACTTAAAATAATGATACGGACAAACAAATGACTGAAGCGAGTTAAAACTCAGACTGGAGCCTCTCATTCCACGAATTGCCGGTTCGAAAGCGACGTTGTCAGTCTCATTACTTCACTTACGAACCTCGTATGTTCCTGTAAAATTTCAAATGGATTCATCTAAATTCGAAAGAAATACTACAATATGACGAAAATGAAATATTTGCAGATTTTTTGAATATATTTCAATAAGTCACAACTTGATCGAGTTTTATAACGATAACCCAAAAATGTTTCGATTTAGATTGAAGAAATACTTTTCAATTCATTCACGAAAAACCGTTTTTTAGCGAATTAGCTAATTAGTCTTGCATTGGGTAAAAAAATCATGTTATATTATTTTTTCCTATATGACAATATATGACAATAATTTTTGATTTCGAGTAGGAATTTTTTAATTTTCTCTAGGTCGTGACAGATTAATTGAACTAATTGTCAAAAGTGAAAACCTGCTTGATTCCATTGAATTCGACCTTGTATGGTCGTGTACAAAACAATAATGGGTTATATTTATCTAGTAGGAACACATAAACGTAGCCTTATGAAAAACTAATAGGCTTTGCCTAATACCTACATAAAAATATATTATTAAATCTGTACTCAACTGAATTATATAGTAGATTCTGTTCAATATCAATAATCAAACAATAAGTTAATTATATATCCCCAATACTTTCACCTCACGAAAATATTTTCAATATTGTACTCGACGTGATGACGGAATTTTATCTGCATCAAAATTGAATTGAGAATCAAAATAATTCAGGTATGAAGTGAAGTAAGAAAGTTTTCAGTATTTTTGATTGTTTCTTCATCATCTTTTTTCTAATACTGGCGTATTTAGGTACAATTGATTTTTGTTTCTGTAATTGAACATACTAATCATCACTCGGAAGGCCACATCCGATCATTTCTAGTTATATATACAAGAACTCATAGGGAGGAAGTATGCATGCTTCAATATATACATACTGAGACGGAAATTCAGCTCTGGATTATCTCAGGTTAGGTATTAATTGTTATCATCTTAGACTTGTGTATGGTCTTAATTGCTTTGTTAAAAATTCAATGTTGTTTGAATTATATTCGGTTGGTACGACATTTGTTACTCGATCCATGTTTTCTGCTGTTTTTTTACTGCATTACACAGACTAGTTGGTATTGATGTATCTGTGACGGGCAAGATAGGGTTGGTTTTCCATGTTTTTCACTCAAGGCAGTAGATGACCCATTTTCATGTGCGTATATCTCGGATACAAGTGCGGGAGGCTTAGCATATTTTGAATGCTAATCTTTTCTTAACACATAATGAGTGTAGTCTTTCAATTCTCCTTACTTTCTTTTATTCGAATGAATAAATAAATCATCTAGATAATAAGACTGATAAAGGTTGTATACAGCGTTTGGCGGCAAATCGAGAAAGAATTTTTCTGAGCATTATTTATCATAACTCCCGAACAACGAATGTAATCGAGTTCAACTAGCTCAGTTGATATGTGACATCATCAATATAGTCTTTCAATTTTCTAATTTATTGTTGATTTCTCCCTTATTTGAAAAGAAAATGTATGAGCTTCCTGTACTATTTCCATGAAAAACTCAATTATTTTTCAATCTGCTTCGCTGTATTAAATTGAACATAATAAATATTGAAATACTATAAAGATAATATCGAAATTATATTGCTTTAATAAGGTGAACCTTAGAATTATGTTTATGAACATTAAATAGCTTTTATAACTGTGATTAAAGAATATTGAGTTACTAAATCTTCGACCATCAAGATCAGAAATATTTACGGGTTCTTTGAAAATAATATCCTGTCTAGACTATCAGAAACGATGGCATATTCATGCAAATCTACGTTGTTGTAATAGATGTAGTAACATGCGATTTCAGTGGTGTGGAATTTGTATTCAAGCGATACGGGTATGTCGGTTTTCAGATGAAGTTACTATTGACTAGTCATAACTTTCAGATACTCTTTGAATTCATTGAGCTATTTATCTACTCTTTCCAACGGAAAGTTGATGCCTCTCATTGATTGACATGAAGGAGGCAGAACGTAGAATGTTAAATCATCTAAAGCACGTCTCTCACACTGGCTTCAAACATGAAGGTTCAGGATACTGACGAGAAATGAGGTATTCACTCAGAAAAACTAAATTCAATATTACAAGACCCTGATAATACTAAAAACTGGACGCTGACATAAGGGGATCAAAATAGGCTGAGAATCTTTTAACTCAAAGTGATGACAGGTAGATTTACTTTCATCAGACAAGAACAATCCGGATCAACAGAGAGGTGGATAAATTCTCAACAATGCAGATAGGGTAAGGTTTATCGAGTCACGGAGGTTACGATGGTTCGGACACGTACAACGAATGGGGATCATAGGATACCCAAAACGATCTTGAAGGTTGAAGTGTACGGATTACAACTGAAATGGGTGTACCAGATGCTGGAAGATCTGTGAACCATGCAGGCTTCTGGATGGGGCACGACTTGGAGGCAAACCCATCCCGAGACGTAGTCCTTTTTTGTACTGGTAAAAACATGAAAAACTTTTCCCATGTCTCTTCACTCTTCTTCACTTTTCCAAGTTGATTATCTGCGGATATGTGGAGGAAGTATATTGCAGAGAATATGACGTTAGGGATCAGATGTTTAGCTAATGGTACTATTTTCATGCGTCATTGGAATCAATTAAACTCACGAGAATAATATTTAACAAGACAATAAAAATGAACTCAGCTGTAGAAAATACTACAACAAAAGTAGCAATTCAAAGGAAATGAAAATTGGCTGTCCTTCTGGGACCGGCATGATATTGCTTTTGTATTCAAAGTTTGACTCAGTTTATTGATGCAGGCTTTGAAAGCTCATAAACACCTAACATGAACGACCATTGTTGCATCGTTTATATTCAGGAACCTGCAGGCGCGGTAAGGAGGATGAATTTGGCCCATCTTTTACGTTAATGTAACGTATTAGTACGTTGTTCCACGTGAACATCCATTTGTGTGGTCTTGAACAACTATACCGGTTCCAATGAGCTGATTTCACTTCAAGTTATCATAACTTTCAGTTAAAACCAAGCTCCTCCATAATATTCTTTTGCTGCGCTCCAGCTTAGGTTAGTTAGACCCAAAAAACAGTAACTTTTGTGTTCAGTATCATGAAATTTTGATTGGCTGATGGTAAAATGTAAGTTTTCTTATTCGGAAATATCATTGAATTGCTCTCCGTCTTATATATGTAGAAGCATTAAATTTTGAAATTTTCCGAATTCCTTTTTCGAATTAAGAGGAGTAAATAAAGCATTCTTCTGGGAAACGTCTGAAAAAAACGATAGTTCCAGGACAGAATAAGGTCTTCTCTTTTATTAAATTGCATTTATACCATAGTTGAGATTGATCTACTGTAAACAAACACTAACCACTTAGAACCGATATTTCCCATGAATAGATACTCATGAAAAATATTAAATACATCGCCTTCTTATACAAGGTGGTTGTTTGAAAATTGTTCACTGATTAAACTTGCTATGTCTCAAGGAAAATTGTGAATTGTATTTCAAAATTGATCACCCTTGAATTGTCCAGGTGTTCTCTTCAAGCTCAAACTCCAGAAAAGCTGTATTTTATTGAAGTTTCTTTTTAAATGGTTCTGTTCTTTATAATTGGATCGTTTTAGTTTCATTTGTAGAAAGTTTCCTTCAAAAAGAAAAGAGTTGAAAGTGTTTTTATTTATGGAGGAGAAGGTAGGTTTGTACTTTCCTCATCCAGAATTTTCAATTTGAGACGTCTGGAAAGATTGTGCACTAAGTCAGTTGATAATAAGAAAATTCTAGGTAATATGCTCGTTAATCAAAAGACATGATTTAAAATGTTAATAAATCCAATCTTTCTTTACGACATATATGTGAGAGCATGGTGACTGAGCCATATAAGATCCATCCCAATAAAATTCATTTTGTTGAACGCAAATTATTTTGGTGCGGAAGACAAAGGTTATCAATCGAAGGCCTTAGTTCATAGGAAATATTCGATTTTGCGTTCTTGTTTAATGGTTATGTTAACAAGTAGATTATGCGATATTGTACTAGAGAGACAGCACTAGAGAGGTTTATATGAAGGGTCCTCAAAAATTAATGCGAGTGAGCATGCTCGTAAACTGCGTTCTCATGAAAAAATGGCGAATTAATCAGAATATTCTGGAAAATGTTTCAGATCCATTAATAACTAATGAAGTGGAGAATTAGCATGATGGCGGCGAATAACGGATGTTGGGCAAAAATGAACTGTTTTTTTAATTCTTTGGAGCTCTTCCGCACTATGCTCTAAATGTACTTAACTGATTTTCCAATGAATGGATTGGTAGACGTAGTAAAATAGAGTGTCCTGAAGGTTAGATTTAACAAGTGTAAACTTTTGTCTTTGAGAACATTGTTTATGAAACTTTCATCTGTGAATATAGATGATTCTCGCAACGTATATCTCTGGAATATAGAAGAATCACAGAAACCTTTAATTTTGTACATGTGGTAATTATTGAAACTTCTAACTGTGACTCTACGTTGATATTTTTCGTACATTTTTGTAGATTTGAACGGAATTTACAAGAAACCACATTCCAAAAATTCATTCATTATACATAACTGTACTATTTTTTAAACTGGGGTGCCGGGGAGAGAGAGAGAGAGTTTGAGTCATAAACTGGCCCACAGAAAAAAGGGTGCTTGCATTTCTTTGGCAATAGTTTTCATGATATCTCGAGTAGACAATTTTCAAAAACCACTCTGTATATTCAAGTTGTCAGCTATAATTCACTACAACTTCCATATTTGACTGGGTGGAAGTATTTTACATTCATTCTTTCGAAAAAAATCCGGAAATTGATCAATGCAACACAAAATATTTATTTTTCATCCAAATTTATGGCATTTCCTTCAAAGTAGGCCTCTTCTGAAATAACACATTTTCGGCAACGAGTATTCCAATCATCAAGACATTTTTCAAACGCTTCAAAACGGGTACCTCGAAAAGGTAATTTGAGTTTCATCAAATCAGGTGAGTATGGTGGATGTTCGATGGTATTTGTTGAGTTCTTTTCAGAAGTTCATTCCCAATGATAGCCTTGTGACATGGTGCTAAATATATGAGTTTACAGTTCAAGATAGCGATTCCCTCTGCTTCAAGATAATGTCGCGCGATGTTGCTGGTTTGCGGAGGAGCATTATCTTGAATAAAAGTGAAATTCTAACTGTGGGCATCTCGCCAGAGTCTCACTATGGTCTCCAGCACTAGGTCCACGTAATTTCTAGCCGTTACACTCGCAGGAAACGAAATCAAATCTGTTTTGCCTCCGAGCATAATGCCACCTCAGAACATCACACTGCCCTCTTGGTATTTCGGAATTTGTCTTGCTGCTCGAACTCTATCTTGTCTTCCACGACCCCTTAAAACCTGAATCAGGCGGTCATCTGATCGAAGACCAATTCTTGTCGCATCCGAAAAAAGAGCATTTCGCCAATTCTCAATATTCCAATTTTGGTGCTCGATAAACCAATTAAGACTGTTAATATTTTGTTTTCTGGTTAGCTCTGCAACTCTTCTGTTGTATAAACCCCTTGAACGAAGTCTTTCGACTGATATACTGATGCCTGTTGCTTCCAAAAATTGCCTTTGGAGTATGGGGTGCGACGCACTAGGGTCTCTTCTTGCAGTTTGGCAGTTTGATTTTCCTACGACTTCTTCTAGGCCTATTTTGAAGAGATTGTAGCTCCACGTATCGGACGTATGTTTTTGAAATAACCCCCTGTGATACCACCATTGTGGCCCCTATATCTCTCTGTGTCGCCCCTTTTTCAACGAGAACAATTAGTCGACCCTTATGCACAATTCACAGTTTTAAATCTCAGTGACGACTGAGTACAATATCCCGAACATGTGATGATAATTCAACAATTCTTATCATACTATCCAGTTTTCTCACAACAAAAAACTTCATTCTTTACAAGTAGGCAAATATCCATGCTTAAGAACATTCAATAATATGAAATACTGAGTGATTCCATATAAATTTGGTTGTGTGTCAACTCAGCAACAACAGAAATTTCTACAATTGTTCTAAGCAGATTTTTTAAATAGTCAATTTCCGATACTCTTTCAACATAATGTTTTTTCGAGTCATGAAATAGCCCACAAAAAAAGGATGTTTGGATTAATTTTTGAAATACCTATCTCGAGTAGACAGTTTTCAAAAATCACCCTGTATATTTTAGTTTTCAATTGTCATAATAGACCTCTTCCATATTTGAATGACTGAAAGAGTTTCGCATTCTTTTTCAATGTGTTCCAAACGCGATTAACTTGAACTTGATTTGAACATTATTCCTCATTCTTTATGTAGACTACGCCACTGATTTGCATTAGATAAAGGCACTCCAGTTATCATTGCAGTCTCATAAAATATAGCGCACTATTTCTTGTCTATAATCATAGGCAAATAATAATTATTTCCATTTCATTTATATGAATTCTTCGTTGATCGTTTGAAATATTTGACAGTCGTCAGACATAAAACTGAATGATGAATATCGAAAGCCTTTAAGTAGAAATAACCGCCTATGCAGAAAATTGCTTTATAAAATGTATTTGATAGGCTTACCAAGTTATTACACGTAATGATGATACGATGGCAATCCGTAATATCATTTTGAAGTTACTTTGTATGTACCTTCTGTGGTTTTAAATACTTTTCAATCAATTACAACATTCCGTTCATTTAAAATCGTTAGTATTAATTGTGAACGCATTTTTTATGCATATGTGCGATTGATACTAGATGATTGTTCTAAAGTGATTCGCATTTTTTATGTCTTTCTGTCGGGGATGCTGCCAATGAACTTAAGTTTGTTTGGAAATGAAAGTAACGACACATCAATACAGGGTGTTACATAATAGTATGTCACAACTTGAGGGGGTAAACCTACGTGCAATTTTAAGGAAAAAATTTATATAAACATAGGTCCGCAGAAGATTCGTTACGGAGCTAAAGGGTGTTGAAATTTCCGGAAAAAATTGTTTTTTTCTTAAAATCTCCTGCAGTTCTTGAGATATTCAGCCCAAATTTGGAATGCAAGCTATTTTACAGCTTCCATCATTACACTTCCCAGATTTCAACTGAAATTCACAAGGTGTTTTCTTTTCCAAGGCCACGTCTCCTTTTGCCCTCTCAAACTTTTTTCAGTACGTCACTGATCAGCGTACAAATAATTTTCGTTTAATTCAGAAACTTTGTGATTTTCTTCGAGTGAAAAATTATTGAATTTGAATTATTTGAATTGTATGTTATTCGCTGAATAAGAAAAATAATGGAAATACTCGATAGGTATGCCCAAAATTTGCTTTTACTTTGATAGCTCGTCTTTTGAAACTCAACTAATACTTATTCAATATCAAATTAAAGAAAGAACAATCAAAATCTTGATGAATTGCTGGAAGTGTCCTCCACTTGCAAGAATACAGGCATCTGTCCTCCTTCGCATATTATCACGCACTCTTTGTAATATTCCTGGAATATTTCTTATCGTGTCACAAGAGGTGATTATTACTCGAGTTCTCAATTCTGCTACAGTGTTCACTGGAGTAGTATAAACTAAACTTTTGGGATATCCCCATAAGAAAAAGTCTAAACTATTTAAGTTTGGGGACCTAGGAGGCCATGGTTCTGGCATACCCCGACCTATCCATCGGTTGTTGAATGTATTGTTCAAGAATTCCCTAGCTTCTTCACTAAAATGTGCTGGTGCTCCGTCATGCATGAACCATATCATATTTACCACCAAAAGTGGCACATCGTCGAGCAATAAAGGTAACTCCTCCTCAAGAAAAGTGGGAACGTTTAGTCTGTTAGGCAAAAAAATGGCCCAATCGGATAATTTCCAATTATTTCTACCCAGACAGTTAGTGAAAATTGTTCTTGGTGATGAGATTCTTCAATAAAATGGAGGTTTTCCTCAGCCCAATAATGATTATTGTGAAAATTTGTGATAGCAGTTCTCGAAAAGTTAGCTTCGTCTGTGAACATTATTTCACTATCAGAGTGAGCATTTTTTCTAATTTTATCTAAGAACCATCGGCATAAATTCAGTCTTGAAGGAAAATCTCGAGGAAGTAGAGTTAGGTTGCGTTGAATATAAAACGGGTACAATAAAAAGTCGTGGAGTATCCTCCAACCTAGAACATGTGAAATATTCAACTGATTTCCAATTTTTCTTGTGCTCACATGAGGATTCAAATCAATATAATTCAAAACTTCTTCCTCAATATCTGGAGTTTTCATAGTTTGAGTTGCACCTTTTAAAAGATTATTTCCATTGAAAGTACCAGTTTTCCTCAACCTTCTGTGGATATTTGAAAATGTTCGTCTGTCTGGTGTTACTCGATTTGGAAAGCGCACCTGATATAATCGGCTAGCTTCTGTTGTGTTTCCGTCAGCCAGATCGTACATGTAATGGATATCAGTCAATTCGGCGTTAGTAAAATTAGCCTTTTCCTCTTACAGTAATAACTTCAAAAGTCTTGAAAATAATCGTTAATTTAATAAACAATTCGAGCAGACACTGGTTCAACTTTAGCAACTGTTAAAATAGCATTTGTCGAAATAAATGAATAAATGAAGAAAATTAAAGCCTACTAGTAATTTTTTTAATTAGAAGTGCTTACATGTGTCGAAAAATTCCTAAATTGAACGAAGATGACGAAAAAAAGAAGACATAGCTCCGGAAAAGAAAACACCTTGTAGATTCTAGTTGAAATTTAGAACGTTTAATGATGGAGGCTGTGAAAAATAGCTTGCATTTCAAATTTGGGCTGAAAAGCTCTCAAAAACTGTAGAGGTGTTGAAATAGAACCAATTCTTTTCCGGAAATTTTAACACCCTGTAGCTCTGTAATGAAGCTTTTGTGGACCTATGTTTATATGAACTTTTTTTCATAAAATTGCACGTAGATTTTATCCCTCAATTTGTGACATACTATTATGTAACACCCTGTATACAGAGTTTACGTAAATAGGTGCGAAAAATTTCGCGAGATGATTCTTCAAGTCATTTTATGTCGATAAGTTCCCAAGTTGAAATCTTCAGATATTTTCAGTTCCTTTCTTATGATTAATTCGTGTTCACAGATACCCAGTTCAAATTTGGCACATAGGTTAGATTTTTAGAATCAATATAATCAGATAATAGTCAGAATGAGAAGAATTGCTTACTGTTGAGTATCGTCAACATGAAGGTGAAGATAACCCAGAATTGACCCCTGGGATACCCCCGAAGTAACATATTTCCCTGATAAGAAAGAGGTGATTACAAAGCTTCTCTCAGAGGTGTATGTCTTGATCAAATTGCCCTATTTTCCATGACTACCAAGTTTATAGAAAACGTTCTGGCTGGATCAGGACCGAAGACTCTGGCTAAAGATGTCTTTCGGTATCTTTATGTCATACGCACAGGTCTAGTCATCCAGATAAACTAATAGGTTCGCGATTTTTGAGTGTGAAAAGCTACGCATTTCATCAGTAATTATGTCCACCATTACCTTCAAAGGCAGCGAATTTATGGGTCGATTATTTTGTGAGGTTAATTTATCTCTTTACGAGAAAGTGATGTTACCAATAATCTTTTCAATGAGCATGGTAGGCGAGAGAAACTGAAAGTTCTTGTCATTGTTTCTGATAATTGATGACCAGGAAATTCAGCGTGGTTCTTCAGCATGAAAGAAGTAAGCTTGTTCAGTTTCAGTGAAGAGTGATTTTTCAAAAATAGTAGATGCTTGTCAACCTTGGAAGGAATGAATAGTATTTCAGTGAGATCGTTTATCTTCGACGTTAAAGTTTCTATCTATAAGACTCTTTGAAAGTTCAAGTTCGTTTACATGAAGTTGTACAACTCCGCTAGGTTATTACACTCTGGAGTTGATTTTAATCATTTTTGTGTACCTTTTTGATAGATGATATTGAATGCGAAGGAGCCATGAGTTGAAATACCATTCATTGCGCCGGAACGTTTTCTTCCACATACAGTTATGGCGAACTAACATTACTAGCAGATAGAAATGAGCCAACTTGGCGGGTCCTTGTTGGTTTACAAAGCGCTCCAAAATTGCCCAAGTAGTTGAAGCTATTGTATACGGTCTGAAATTGAGCAATGAACAGCCTATCTTTCTTGGTAGGCTTGCTTCTGATTTGAAAGCACTAATATCAACCATTGATTATCATTGACATCTGACAATTTTTCAAAGGGTTGGTGGACTCATTGATTGTTCGAAAGGTTGCTTTTGGAGTCACTGGGTCGGAACTTGGGCTTTTATTTTCCCCAAAGTCCTAGAGAATAGGGAGCCAACGATTATTATTATCTGTCAAGAGAGGTGTGGCTTGGGAAGTTTTTGTGATTAAAATTCGTTGGACACTCGACGATGGTTCAAAATGTCTAGATATTGCTTCTGGGAAAATTAATTGATCTCCACGAAGCTCAATGTGGCTAATAGGAATTCTCAGACAATTCATTACGATGTTTCATGAAATTTTTATTCTGAAACAACTTTGTGAAAGAAACAATGGAAACTTCCTTTTGCTAGATAACCGTATCGCGTTGAAAATATATATATATATATATATATATATATATATATATATATATATATATATATATATATATATATATATATATATTTATTATATTTATATATGGGAATTATACTCAACACTCTTCTGCAAATAGTTTTAATCTGTCTAACAGTTAAAACGTTATAGTTATTCATAAGTATTTTGTTATGGGTACACTTTATATTAAACACAGTTACTCTCAATTTAAACGTCCACATTACAAACAAAATGATGAGAAAGCCATTGACAGTCGCTTCATTCATCGAAAACATATTCATCAGCAGTTAAACTTTATATGTTTTTCCTCAATAAAATTTACCTACGAATTAGAAAACAATAGCCAATTATCTTTTCTTTATACGCAACTCGTCAGGAACAATAACGTTAGAATTTGATGTATAAAGAACGATTACCGTTACAAAGCTACATTCCCAATTTTTCTCTTCACAAACAATATAAAAGTACCTTCCATTTCCTAATTTGTGTTTGATCAGCTTTCCCGTCAATAAAGAACGGTTCAACAAGTTGAAAAGGAAATTTCTCTACGTTCGAGAGTTGAAAATGATTTTATATTTTATGCAACAATTTTCACATAATTTTCTCTAATTTTGCTTCATCTCAAACACACAATTTTTCTTTGCGTTATTGTGACTGTCAGGATTAATAATTTGAAATGCATCTCGAATTCTTTGCATCATATCATACCTTGGGATTAACCAAATATGATATGTACAGAAAACAATGATTCCATATTTTATTTATACACAGTATTGTCAATAAGTTTCCAAAATGTACATAAAATTACTCTAAAATCTACACATATTAGTTTCATGTGAGTAGTTTTGCTTTCGGAGTGATTAAATGCGATTATCTTTCGATTTTTCATTTTATACTTTATCGGAATACATCCATGCTAGCAACGTTGGATAACTTTGTAGAAATATTTGTCGCATTCATCGTATCAATCATGTTGGTCCATTCTTACCATCATTCTTGCCATAAATCATGGGCAACGTCTCGTTCTCGATCTAGAAAAGGTGCTACATCCTGTATGTCACAGCGTCTATGTATCGAAGGTGGTAAGGGAGGGGCTAGGTGAATGTTAACGGTAACAGTCCCACGCTGTCCTTGATCAGCAAAGTTGACTATGGTCGGAAGCCCTCGCCCTCACATTTTATCGTTTTTCTGTACTCCGTCTGATTTGTCTAGATTATAAATAAACATTGTTGACGTCACTCGCCAGTTAGACTACCAGGAAGTTCATGGTCTCTGTTTGGTTTGCAGAAAGTTGGTTTGGTCAACTCAAAATTCCGTATATAATTTATAATAATTTGACAAATTATTCCTTGAACTATAAAGATTCAAAACATATATAAAGTGTTTTGGAATCAAAAGGCTATCACCCATAACCTGGTAGAATATTAAATATATAACGCATCTTTGCTGTTTTAAAATGCAGCTATGAAATTTGACCTAAACTGTGAAAGCAAGTCACGAAACGAATGAAGAGTTAGTTGAATTCAATTTTATATATATATATATATATATATATATATATATATATATATATATATATATATATATATATATATATATATATATATATATATATATATATATATATATAACGTTAAGTGTTATGATATCAGCCAATGACATCAATGTTTTAACGGGTAGTGTCAGAGGCTTTCTCTCCAGAAAACTCCTCTGTACAGACCTTAGTCAAGTAACACTCAATGTTATTCATTGCCATGAATGATGAGAACTATCAGAAGCCTGTTGGTAATCAATAAAAGCTGTATGAATATTTATCTTCTTAGTTTGAGCTTGATCTATGTCACGATATACAATCTGTCAAAAAATGTACCGGGAATTGATTATTTCAAAACTCTGCTTTCAACGTTGTTGCTAGGTTGGCACCACTGTTTTTTATACTGACGGGAAGTTTGAACGATCTGTCATACAGTTTGTTTACAGTGCTCAATTTTGTCAATGCTCACAAGTTTGTTTTGCTACTTTTTCAACGGATAAAAATATCCATAAAACTCTACTTTCTGCCTGAGTAAAATTTCGTGATTCACGATGCAATATTAACGAAAATTAAAATTTTCAGAAAGAGCAAACGTTACTTATGAAAACTGATCAACAACCACTGTTATCAATATGTAGTGGTTTCTTGTAGGGTCTCGATTTATTTCTTTCACTTTATATGCTTACTAAAAACGAAATTTGAAATAACTGTAAATGTTTATCATGCGACGATAGTGTGTATTTACCTATTAGTTCTTTGAATTTCTATTAGATGGCGGTGTAAGTTAATTTATCGATACAGCCCTCTAACATCGTTTAACCTCTAGGTTACATAGACATCCATTAGTTGGCATTATTGTCGATTTCTGAAAAGTACATTTTATTCCGCGCCATATTTGTTTATGTTTACAACATAACCGTAATATTTTAAATATTCGTGAATTATTATAATTATACTGTTTTTGTATGAAAAAGTTTGGACGAAAAATGTGTTCAAGCTTATGATAAGAAATTTCAAAAAAGTGTTTTTGAATATTTGGAGAATAACTAAAAGCGAAGTCGGTGCTAAAATGTTTTGAGGAATTCGTTTGAAACTTTTTAATTCTTCAAAACGGAGTAAAGAAAACATTGCATTGGTTTATATTGAAAACTAATTAAATAATTCAAAATGATACTACAAACGTGATAGATAATTCCAAAAAAAGAAAATCATGATGTAATTTTCACATGAATATTAGGTAGCTGTAAAATGCGTTGCGCCAGCGTTGGTCGTTTGTCGTCGTTGGGAGTACGAAACTCTGTCTTTGCGCCTAATGGCATTGTAGGAAATACAAGCGGTAATGGGGGTGTAGATCACCAACTTTTCTTATCTGGCACCAAAATCAAACAACCTTTGAATTCCATGAGTTTTTAATTGATGATGGTGTGAATTGCTCATCAACTTTTGATTTAAAATGACTGAAATATTGATTTGAAAGTCTTTCTGATAGTTTGTGAATTTACAAATTCCAGGCACTGCAATAAGCTTTTATGACAGATCGAATTCTGCTAAGTTCACTAGAAACATGATAATCTATTGTTACCAAAATCAATTTTCTCTTAATCTTAACTCTTGGTAGGAGGCGACGCTTATCATGCCACAGATATGGCCGCCCAAGATGCTTCAATGTGTTTATTCACTCGCTTCTTGAAGAGATCCAAATTGTAAGTTATCGGAATGATGTTCGAACGAGGCGAGTTCCACAGCAACCTTGCCCAGTAAACAAAAGAATTTTTATAGAGTTGTAGCAACTTGGTCCATCCGATGTGGGAGTTTTTCACGAGCGTGGTTTTCGTTCGGAACTAGATTCTTGTTGAAACCAAGCCTTTCAGTTCCTCAAAGCCTTTACCAATGAGTACCTATAGAAAAGAGAAATATCAGCAACCTGCCGCCTTTGAGCGAGTGGCTGGAGATCACGTGATGTCCTGGTGGTCGATGAGGCGCGCTGCTCTCTTCTGAACACTTTCCACTGTAATGAATGCTTAGGCGCGAAACCTTACACATTATAACAGTTTTTCAGAGCGGTCGTACATGTGTTTTTTATAAAATCATCAGCTGTGATGGCGTAAAGTACTGCTCAGCGCTGAAAAGAAAACCGAGTTCAGCAGACACAGACTTGGCAAAGTTCATGCCAGAAAACTCCAGTGTTGACTGTGATGTCGTGCAGATGTTCGCTTCAAAGTAAATTCGATCCCCTTGCATTATTTGAAGATATTCTCCATCAGTGAGTTTTGTAAGAATTGACCAAGTTCATCCGGGTCCTCTCTGACATCTTCTCCAAGTCTGAATTGAATGATATGCTCTGTTGGTATATTTGTCGGTGTGACTTCTCAGTAGTTATAGCACGCTGCTTAGAAAATGAGTAGACACATCAAAGTAGAGCCGTTCGCAAACCCAAATAACCTGTTTCCAGTGGAGTTGAGCAGATCATTAAGCTGCAACAAAACAATAGTTGACGAGAGTATGGAGCCATGGCGTATTTCTGCATTAACCTGAAAAAGTTCATCCGTTATTCCACCAACTACCACACGAAGCGATCTACTGAAGAGAAAGCTAATAATCGCAACGTGTGCCAGTGTATCGTTGCCAACGGCGAACGCATTGTCGATCACTGATGATACCATGTTACTACAGATATTTTATGAGTCATCGTTTATCACTCTTTCCATGACTTTCGACATAATGTGCAACCGAGGCTATTGTGCGGAAGTTTTATCATGGAGTTTGTTATGTAGAGGTCCATGCCTGCAAGAATTACATCAGTAATGAATTCAGTGCAGGATTTGAGAAAGAGATCTCATTGAAGAGAAAAGGCTAGAAAAACTCGCGCAGTTCCTCCCAGCTGGCTCGATTGTTATGCCATATCTTCCTGAAAGGTGTTGGATCTTCATTGTGGGGTTATACGAAATTACCAGTAGCAGAAACAAGGTTGTGGTTGAAATTGCTTAAAAGTGCTCGGACTTGTAAACGAAAATCATCTGGATCTGAAACAAGAAACAGATTGAGAGTATTGGGATAGTCGGTTATATTGTCAGGAATTCTTATCGACTCATCGATAAGTTGAGTCAAGCTGCGACTTGTCGCAAAGGCCTCCGCTTACCTTCCTGCTTCGTTGGTCTTATTTGAGTGTTGGAGCCAGTTGATATTGTGTACGTTGAGGTCTCTTATGCTGATCATCTCTGCTGAATCGTGTCTACCTTCTCGCTTAGATATTGAAACAATCCAGAGTAGTTGTTATCGTTAGGAGATCGATACACCCAAAAGAGAAATATGGTTTTGTTATATAAACAGATTTTGAACAATACCAGGTCGAAAGCATCATTCTCGAACGTATCCTCTCTTTGAAATGCGACATCCGACCTGGACGAAATACAAATCTCTCCCTTTAACCGAGTAGAGTGAAACTTATCCATTCAGACAGAGAAAGGTGGTGTCTATTGTGTCTAATGATCTCGACATATCTATTCAAATGGATTCAAATCACTCGAATCATCAGTTAACTCGACGCCTTATCTGTCAATTAGAATGTGAATTCGTGTAAAATATGTATATACCTCAAAGCTTGTACTACGTTCTTCATTTTTCCTTACCGGCACGAAGCAGCTGCCTTGAAACTATTTAAAAAATAGTTTCATGCGGTCAGCTTCGACTTAAATCCAATTCACTCAATGTTCAATTCGATTAAAGCCCACGTGCGTTGTGGACTGACATACCTAAGAGATTTATCGATCATTGAATTATCGGAGAAAGCAGAATGATTCTTTATTAAGATGGATGAATATATGTTTTATACACGCCTGACATATGTCATGCTTGAAGGCGGTTAATAATGCCACTTGATGTGATTGCTGAAAGCAAAAAGACGAATATTGGTTGGTTATTTATTCAATTAGAAACAATTAGGTTATAAACAGGAAAAAGCTCAACTAAAATATAGTTAACTGTAAATAAAGGAATACAAATTTAATCTGGTAATAAAGAGAATATTCTATTGTATACAGGGTGTTTCAACGAAAACTAAACAGAGACTATATCTACCAAGATATTCATTTCTGATCAAAACGCAAAAATAGGTCAATTTTTGTTTCTAAGGGGGACATCTTTTGGGGTACAATACTTGCCTGGAATATTAACCCCCTAAGCGGGGGTTGCAATCCTTGAACATTTTGAATACGAAAGATGGGTCGAGTGATGACTCAAAAGAAAGGTGGTATCTTTGTCTACATTGCCTTGAACGAATTTCCATTTTTAATTTAAAACTGTGAAAGATACAGTGTGAGCAACTGAAAGATAGGGAAGACTATTTCCCTGAGACTATTCAAATTGCAGTGATGTAAAATGGAACAGATCCATGCTGATCAATGGCAGTCATCATCCAGTACCATCCTCATCTCGAATTTCAACCCCTTGAGCAGGGGTGACAACCCTTGAAAATTTGGAAGAGGGTAGATGGGTCGAGTGATAACTCGAAAGAAAGGTATTATCTTTGTCTGCATTCTCGTGAAAGAATTTTCATTTTTGATTGAAAATCGTAGAAGATACAGAGCGAGCCAGTGAAAAATAGAGAAGACTATCGCCCCAAGACTATTGTAGTAGTAGTGAGAAAAACTGGAATAGATTCATTTAGATCAAAGATAACAGTCTTTGATCTGGAATGAATTTGTTCCATTTTTTTGCTCTAATACTAGAATAGCTCAGGGCGATAGATAGTCTCCTCTAATTTTTAGTAGCTCACTCTGTATCTTCTACAGTTTTCAATCAAAAATGAAAATTCGTTCACGGGAATGCAGACAAAGATAATACCTTTCTTTCGAGGTATCACTTGACCCATCTACTCTCTTGCAAATTTTCAAGGGTGGTCATCCCTACTCTACGTGTTGAAATTCGAGGTGAGGATGGTACTTGATGATGACTGCCATTGATCAGCATTAATCTTTTCCATTTTACTTCACTGAAACTTGAATGGTCTCGGGGAAATAGTCTTCCCTATCTTTCAGTTGCTCCCCTGTATCTTTTACAGTTTTCATTTAAAAATGGAAATTCGTTCAAGGCGATGTAGACAAAGAAACCACCTTTCTTTTGAGTCATCACTCGACCCGTATTCCCTATTCAAAATGTTCAAGGATTGCAACCCCCTGATTCTTCAGGCAAGTTTTGTACCCCAAAAGATGTCCCCCTTAAAACAAGAATTGATGTGTTTTTGCGTTTTGGTCAGAAATGAATATCTTGGTAGATATAGCTTCTGTTTAGTTTCCGTTGAAGCACCCTGTGTAAGCCATTCGTTCTCTAGTTGTAGTGATTTCACTGAAAATGGATAAAATCATCCTGCGCTTTTCACATTTAACTACCTCAATTTTCCGTAATTCCTGATTTTAATTATTGCAATGTATCCTTCGGCAAATGAACTTATTTACGAGGGTGGCTTGAATAAATTTTCCGACCTAATAAGGCTCCAAGATATTTTTTCTGAATTTTTTTTTATTTTACAATATACAGTCAAAACCGGATATAGCGTCACTGAAGTTACCGTATAGTTTCTGACGTTATATCCGATAGTTGTTATAAGCAATACATAGCATAAGTATGTAGTTTAATTATCATAAGTATATATATATCAAATATAGAATAAAATATTGTTTTCAAATGAAATATCAAAAAAAAGAAATAGAAATTTTTCTTAAGAAATTATTGGAGATACAAGATCTACTTAGCTGCACTATAAGACTTACACTAGTTTCTAAAGTAGTCATTTTACGTTTCATACTCCTCAAGTTATGAGTATCATCAGTATTAAACTGGTCGTTAAAGGTAATAAATTTTTGCAAAACTGTTATAGCGCTAAGAGTCTCGAAAATTGTTGTTGGCCTAAACTGTTCTTCAGGGTCTTGCTGCTTGCTCTTCGTTTTCTTCATCAGTAATACGATTGTTACTTTCAACTTCCCCAAGAATTGCTTTCCCAGTACCTAAGGCGCACACAGCGGCACTTACATCTATCCTAATAAATTCCTCTATTTCAATTCTTTGTTCCGTACCAGCAGATTTTTGCAACTGAGTAACCAATTGAGCGAGTGGTACATTGTCGTCTTCATCTGTGGGAGATCGTATCATTCACGCTAGCGGAATATCATCGTCGTCCTTCGCTTGTGATGGAGAGAAATCTTTGAAACCTGCATGGCGAAAGCAGTTGGTTATAGTGCTCCGTGTGACCTTTTCCCAAGCTTCCGATATTATTAGAATTGCATTCAAAACACAAAGACTTTTTGTATCTTTCCCGTTTTCAATATTCTGTATCATTTGTAGCAGTTGAAGTTTTCTGTATTGTGTTTTTAAAGCTTTTATCACACCTTGGTCCATGGGCTGTAAAACAGAAGTGATATTGGACGATAAAAACACAAGCTGCATGCATTTGAGATTGGAAACTACAGGGTGAGCGGGACAGTTGTCTACTAGGAGAAGAATTTTTTCCTCCAGACTGGGATTCTGCATCCCAGCTACGCAGCCATTTTTCAAAAATTTGCGATGTCATCCAGGACCTAGTGTTGTTTTCTTACAGACAAAGAGTGAATGTTTTTTAAAGTAACGCGGTTTCTTAGCTTTTCCTATCACCAAAAGTTTTCTTTTGCACGAACCAGTCTTGTTTGCCGCAACCAATACTGTAATTCTTGTTTTGGAGAACTTTCCGCCCTTGCATTCCTCGCCTTTGAATTTAAGTGTTTTGTCAGGAGTTGAATTGTAAAACAATCCGGTTTCATCAGCATTGAAGATCTCCTCTGGTGTGTATCCTTCGCACAGCGCAGGCCACTTATGAGAGAGCCACTCTTCACTCACTCCTTCAGGAACGCGAGCAGCTTCACCGAAAACGTTGTACCCAAGACGACGAACACTCAAAATTTTCCCTACCCATAATACGAGCAAAGTCATTGGCATTTTGTTGCAGAATTGGACCACTTATTGGAATGTTGTTTACCCTCTGATGTTTAAACCATGTTAATAAAGCATCTTTCATAACTTTATGTTCACTTGTTCTCGATCGTTTAAGTTTTGAACAGTTTTTCTCAGAAAGAACTTTTATTTCATCTCTATTCTTTTAAATCGTACATATTGTAGAATGTGAAACTCCACAGTCCTTTGGAATTTCACTTTTTGACTCGCCATTTTCTAATCTCCATATGATATGAGATTTTTCCTCAATAGTAAACACTTTCCTCTTTTTTTGCGACATGGTAACGCATGAATACACAGTCTTATCAAAGTCAAAACTTATAAATCAAGCTGTCACTCACGCAGTCAGTTTGCGCACTAAACAATGAATAGGCAAGTTCAAATGGAAGAGGTTCGAATGAGGTGGGACAGAGAGCATAGGTAACAATACGCCTAAATATTGCTTAGTAATAAGATCTAAGATCGTTGGTATTGTTTTGTTTTGGTGAGACTAAATGCAATTGGTCGTAATAGTCGATGAATATCAATAAAGTTTCGTCGTTATAAGCGATATGTCGCTATATCCGATGTTGTTATTGGCGATATGTTTACTAAATAGTTTACTAAAGATTCGGCAGGGACCTTACAATCTGGTCGTAATAACCGATCGGTTGTTGTAAACGATGTCGTTATAATCGGTTTTGACTGTAGTCTACACGCTTTTTCTAGCGATGTTTCCATCCTTGTAACCGGCACGTTGTTTCACTTAGAGCAGCATCTCCGTAAACTTTTTGGAGCTCTCTATGAGCTTCAGCCGCCGTTTTCTTCGAATGAAAGAAGAAAATCAACACTTCCCGCAAATGACGATGATTTGGCACAAAATCAGACATTTTCTCACAACTGAAAGTGTATGACGCATAATCAAAATCAAAAAAGACGTTGTTTATATGTGAAAATCGACCAGCACTTACTGCTGGAGTCATCTTTTGACAAACAGCGAGAACTAAGTTGCGCACCTAATACATGGTAATGTATACATATAAAATTGGCGCTCTCTAACGAATTGACACAGAGGCTTCTACCAGCACCACCGAGAAATGATGAAAACAAACGGTAGGACAAACAGAAAACTTCTGGAAGCCATAGTAAGTAGTTCGACTTCCTTCTGCGACGCTACACACTTTGTCTGCAAGATGCGATATGTTGAGGAGCTAACGCTCCAAGTACTTGTTTGGCTGTTAACCAGGTGTACATCATATTTCTATAGTGAGAACATGTGAAATTTATCTATATGTGTGAACACATTGAAGACTTTTATTCAATATTCAACCTTCCGTAGAATGTTAAATATCTCTCCCTCAAGGACCTGGTTTTTCAATCCACTCTTCATAATCATCGAAAAATACAGCGTTCAAGTGATACTATTTTCGTGGGAGGTACTCAAAATTGAATAAGTAATCGAAAATAAAATTTAAATATAGGATTACCATTTAAAACGTTCAAGTGAAGGTCAACTTTCGTAAGTGACATATTAATGAAAACGTTTCAGGTTATTAGCATATCATCCAAGATGCAATTTGGTTTTTGTTTCATTGATATCGATCAACAATTGTAGAAGCTACAGCTTCAGGCGTGTTTCACGAAACACCCAATATATGAAAACATACTTTTGGTGCGCTTAGCTTCAACCGGACTTAAAAGTCTCGTCGCAAGGTCGAAGATCGAAAAGTGGACCACTGAAAATCTCACAAAAACCAACAATGCTTTATTCCATGCTACGATCACGTCACGAACGGAAAGGAAAGTGAATGTTGAGGCCAACGCTGTAACATCTAAGTTGGCAGGGACAAAATACAATGAAACGAATCGAAATGAGATTCTCTCAAACTTTCTAGGTAATAGGACGAATAGTTTTCGTGTGTAACTTGGATACGAAAGAAGTTTGGGCGTTTTAAATTTCGGAATAATCATGTCTACCATTAGTTTCGGCATGTTAGATGAAATAGATGTGAAAATTTGGGGAAAGTGAAGAATATGAGAACGCTGAAACGTATGAAAATAATTGATAAAGTCCATTTACTTATGATTTATCACGAATTTCCCAAATAACTATCATATGTAGCATTACTACATCGTTAATACGGGGTTATTCACGAGTGATCTTTTATAGCTCAACTTCACACAGAGTTTTCAGTGACCCTTCTCGTATTACTGGAACGACGTTTTTCTGTGTTGATAATGTCTTCACAAATCTGAGGCTGGAAATCTGCTCCCATGAGACTGTCGATTTGCAATTCCCGACCTTTTGGCACAGAAAATGACACTTCTAAAAACAAGTATAATGGTTTTGTTTCAAGAATATCTATGCCTAGCTAGATCAGAATCCCTTTATCTCAGTGTGTGAGATTTTCGTCTAGAACCTACTCATCACTTCATTCAACTAGCTTCATTACAGAATAATTAACGAAATCACAGTAACTAACTAATAAATTACTAACTATAATCAAGGTAAATAATGCAAAAAAAACTTAACTACGAAGTTTAACCAATTACAATAAAATAGTCTCAGACTAGATGAATTCAAACTACATAAGTACTTATTTTCAATGAGAACGTTCTGAGCTTTCCAACAAAATGAAACTCAATGATAGAGCTCAGTCAACGATTAATGAAGATAGAACAGAAGAAATGAATCATAAAGAAGAACGAGATAAAAAACACAAGGTTTATCTTTAATCTACACTTTATTTGAAAAAATTCGACGACGTTTCGCTGACACAGCAGCTTTATCAAGAATGACAAACAGAATGGAGAGTATGGTATTATAAACAAATCGTAGAACAAGTTAGATGAATAACAGGAAAATCCACACCGAGCCATTGTACAGTTAGTATGAAAAGTAATAAAAACTAATTAAACAAGTCAAGTAGAGGTGAATAATTCTATCTGCTCATTCAAAAGCTTGTCCGAATGTTTGTATCTATTTATTTCTAATGCTTCTAGGAGATCTAATTTTAAACTTTTGATTTTATATGTAATATGTCAAAGTTTCTATTGAATGAATGGTTTTCTTTTATTAAGTGGTTTGAATAATTTGAATCAGATTTATTTTTATCGAAGCTACGTTTATGTTCAGATGTTCTCATGCCAAAACTCCTATAGGTCCTACCGATATAAATTTTATCACAAGAACCGCAATTGAGTTTATAGATTCCTGATTTACTTGATTTGTCGACACAATATTTATTATTTTCAATATGTTTACCTAAGTTATTAGAAGTTTTGAAAGTTATATTAAGATTTTGTTTGACGAGAAAGGATTTAATATTTGTACTTGCAGAACCGCAGAATGTTCTTAATTTCATTAATTCCATCCATTTGAACATTAAATTCACGATAGAAATTGAACAGAACGATTCCATTAATTTTTTGGACTGAACGAAATAATAATCATGTTTTTTCGGTCTTTCGTAAACCAACACATACTGATACAATTATACATAACTACTCATTACATCCAATTCAACACAAAGTTGCAGCTTTAAACAGCATGATACATCGGTTACTCAATTTACCTTTATCAGTAGAAGATTATAATAGAGCGTTAAACATCATCAAACAGATAGCCATTAATAATTCATATAATCCGGATATGATAGATCTAATCATTCGTAAAAACTGTGTCAGAAAGCTATAAATGAAGTATATCCTATTCATAAAGACTATAAAATATTCAACAGTTTAACATTCTGCGGTTCTGCAAGTACAAATATTAAATCCTTTCTCGTCAAACAAAATCTTAATATAACTTTCAAAACTTCTAATAACTTAGATAAACATATTAAAAATAATAAATCTCGTGTTGAAAAATCAAGTAAATCAGGAATCTATAAACTCAATTGCGGTTCTTGTGATAAAATTTATATCGGTAGGACCTATAGGAGTTTTGGCATAAGAACATCTGAACGTAAACGTAGCTTCGATAAAAATAAATCTGATTCAAATTATTCAAACCACTTAATAAAAGAAAACCATTCATTCAATGAAAGCTTTGACATATTACATATAAAATCAAAGAGTTTAAAATTAGATCTCCTAGAAGCATTAGAAATGAATAGATACAAACATTCGGACAAACTTTTGGATGAGCAGGTAGATGTGAATTATTCACCCCTACTTAACTTGTTTAATTAGTTTTTATTACTTTTCATACTAACTGTACATTGGCTCGGTGTGGATTTTCCTGTTATTCATCCAACTTGTTCTACGATTTGTTTATAATACCATACTCTCCATTCTGTTTGACATTCTTGATAAAGCTGCTGTGTCAGCGAAACGTCGTCGAATTTTTTCAAATAGAGTGTAGATTAAAGATAAACCTTGTGTTTTGATCTCATTTATATCATGGATCTACATCAAGTTTTGGCCTCCACAATTCAAATGATAAAGAAGAACACTTAGCTTTTAGGACTGAGGTTAATTCCCACGATAGTTGGAAAGTGTTTTATTTCGGTTTTCTGGTATTCCTGTATCTTACAGCTTACAGGCTACTTGATTGGCTGAATATGGTTCACAAGGTGAACCTTAGTGGCAAGACTAGTTGCCTAAAGACGTGGTTACCCCAGTCGTGAAATATCAAGGTTTGGCATGAAGATGAAAACTCGTGACAGTAAAATATATTGATGGTGAAAAAAAACTTTGGAATAAAAGATATCGATCTAGGTTAATATAACGAAAAAAAATTCGAAATCTCTCCACTCTCTAATTGAATTTGTTGTCGAGAAAATCCGGAAAAATTATCGACTACTTATAACGCCTCAGACGATTGGAATTTATCCAGAAAATCGAGAGAATACTTACTTTTACTGAAAATTATTCACATCAATCGCTACAACACAGCTCCAATAAAATCACAAATGCTTCGGAAGATTTCTAAATGGAAAGAGAGCGACTCTAATGAATTCCGAGCTTATATAGACTCGGTTCTATGAAAAACTATTGATTTTCAAAAAAAGAACTAATGAAAAAGCAAAATCATTTTCTTCACAACAATAAAGTGGGAGTGAAACATAGATTGAGTACTGATTTCCGTTCTCCCACAGAAATGAGAAAACGCTTTTCTTTCAAGTACTGACTTACAATTAACCGGTGAACATCCCAGATCAATACCAGCGACACCTTACGGATATAACTATAATTTTCATTGGGTGTCATTACGTGTAGATTCTTGATTCGAATTTCAAACTGTTTGAATATTTAACTTGATGAAATGAGATTGAATTATTAATAAAATTATGAAGTTTAAAAGATATAAAATGATTAATTCGAGAAATCGGATTGTTACACAAGTAAACCTGTGAAGTCAAAATATATAACCACTAGAAAAATTAGTGATATCGGTACTTATCATTTTGTGGATCGATCGAGTCAAATGAAGTGGGAGTGTTTATCTGAAAAAGACGAGAGGATAGCATACGACAGTTGTGATTTACTTGATGTTTTCAATGATTGCTTTCCCAGAAGAACAATAAAAATATCAAAAGAGATAAAGTTGAAATAGATACTTCAAAGATACTTAACTTAAGAAACCAAATACAAGCAGCGAAGACTATAGCATCAGTGAGGGGGGATCAGGTCTCATATGGGCTTGTACGATCACTCAAAGAAGAACTGAAACTACAAACAGAGAGTCAGATTAGAGCAGAGGATGGCAAAAGAATCGCAAAGATAGTGTATTTGACAGTTACCTAACAGCAGATCAATTGAACGAATTTCTAGTAGAAATAGGAGAGAAACTCTCGAAGTATATAAAACCAAAACCCATACTAGTGAACAGGTGCAGAAAACTAAAATCATTACTCAGACCAGTTCAATGTTTTTTGAGGCTGTTACCCCTGGCGTGATCGTTCATAATGTAACATAACTGTTACATTATTTCAAAATTATTTGAAAGCGCCATCAAAACCAGGCTCGTCAGCTTTCCAAATTCCAATGAAATTCCTAGCGAAAATCAGCACGGATTCCATGAAAACAAATCAACTAAAACTGCTCTCAAAGAAATAGCGGAATACATTTTCGAAGCATTCGACGATATGAAGGGTGCCATTCTCGCGTATCTCTTGATCTAAGCAAGACATTCGATTGTGTGAATCATGAAACAATGGTAAAAAAACTTGGATACTGTGGGGCAAGATCTTTTTAGATCATATTTACAAGATAGGCGTCAGATTGTACAGTCGAAGGGGCAGAGGTCTGTTAGATAGAAGAATCCCACAAGGTACAATTTTGGGACCAGTTCTATTTATTATTTATATAAGTGATTTATTGGAAAATTTACCATGTGAAACGCGAAAATATTTGCTGACGATACGACACTGACAAACAGAGCCAACAACAATGATATTCTGCTAAGTAAATATGAAATATCAATAATGAGGACCGAAGAGTGGTTCCAAACAAAAAAAATCATTAAATCTGGAATAAACAGAGTTTTACTCACCAAATCTGCTGAAGTGACTACCCTAAAGCTGCTAGGTTTTGGTCTCGACAATTCACTCAGCTGGACGCCTCAGAACAGAACAGAAGGAAAGCGTAGTATAAATAATAAATATTTTATCGTACCAACCAAATAAAATCAAAGGAAGAATTCCTAACTTAACAAGACCGTACATAAGAAGGTTATCAAATAATAAGTAACCTGTAATATTCTTCCTTCCACGATGTTGATCTTCGGTAGCAGTTTGTGTTCATTGTAAGATGAAAAGTTTCGTCCCATAGAATTTCGCTGGGTTGGGAATATAATAACTCGAAACATCTTCAATGAAAAATTCACTTATAATTTTATGTTTTCATATTTTTAAAACTTTAAATTAAACGAGAACCACGAAGAGATAATATATGGGAGACGTCAACCCAAATTATTGGGTTCATAATGATTCTAGAACATCTATAGATCATAATCGGCATCACTTAGAAGAGCTAACCTAGCCATCGGGACTCTCTCGGTCAAACAGAGAGGAAATTGTTTTGTTGACTTTGAATATTGAAGGGATTTTGCGATTATACCTCAAAATTGGCAAACAAGAACAAGGAAGTGATTATGTTTCAGGAGACTCACTGCAAGGGAATAACATCTCCGCGAAAGAGGAAATATCGGAGGTTATATACTTTTTGATTATCTCCTTAGTCCTTTTTATGGCCTTGCTTGCTATGTAAAATATTTTCTTACATTCAATTGTGTTTAGACACATAAGAATCAGGTATGATTGTTGAAATATTTTTCTGCTGGTGTTCTTTTTCCATTGTTACAGATTCCTGTCCCAAACCCTTCCTCTCACCCTTGTCTTCGTCTGGAAATCATGGAGTGCAAGATGAGAATTGAAGCTGCTAAGCAGAAAAATCTTTGGTATTCTTTATGTTCACACGACACTAACACAACATGAACAAGCTATTGCTAGCGACAGGGAAACGAGTTTTTCTTCAGGTTTTCTTATGTTTATTGAATCATACGCAAGATAGTATGGTTCCCCTGTTATATTTTCCTGAGCTCACACTTGTGTTTTTCTGAAAGAATATATATATATATATATATATATATATATATATATATATATATATATATATATATATATATATATATATATATATATGATTTATAAACCGGTTACTCAGATATATGTATATATATATACTTACACAATATCCTCTGTATTCCACCAGAAGAGTTACAATGCCCAAGTAGAGTTGTGTTTAACTACTAAAGCAGAAACATTAGGAGTCCTAAAAGGAAAATAACTCATAAGAAGTATCTGAGTAACCGGTTTATAAATCAATTCCAAACTTTGATATTAAAGTTATTGGGTACAGATCTTCTAGTTGCAATTGTTTTCAGAGTGGTGCTACTTCTGGTTATGCCGGACATTAACTACAATTTTGCAATTTTAAATGTCATGGTGCACTTTTTTATTTTTTCATTGAAGTGCAACTTCTGTTGCGATTTGTTCTATCTAAAATTAACCACCACCATTGAGCTATGATCTTTTCATTAAAATCTTCGGATGAGGTATTCATACCTGCTAAGATCAACTTAAACAAGAAGTGTCTGTTAAAGCTGTGAAAAATAGTTGTGTCACAGTTGTCAGCCTCTTTATTTAATAGCCACACCACGTATATACTTGTGTTTCGGTTTTTCGAAAAGATTTTGATTTAAAACGCTCAACGTTGAATTTTGTGGCAAATATACCTCGTGATGGTATCGCCTATCCCATAATTTCTCTGATGAGATCACAGATATTCGAAAATGGCAAAACAGAATTTTATTCGAAAATTGTTTCAAACTACAAATGGCGTCACAGACTATTATTTTAAATGTCAATGATTATTTAAATACGTCATCTATTCATATATAGCATTTCAATAACAAGTTTGACAAGAAATGGGAATTGTTTTTTAAACGCTCTGTTAAGAACATCTAGTTTTAATATAAGGCGTTTTTGTTGCCGTGTTAACTAGGTCTCATAAATGTTGATCATTGGAATATATTGATGATAATGAGTGGAAGACGCAGTTCCAACAGCTATCAGTGAAAGTATCACTTCAAAACTGAATTACATTCATATTCTAAGATGAAAATATCCATTAATTATTATCTTCAATTATCGACGAAGCCACCTAACAACGGACGTCCTCGTTAAATCTCTCCAATCTTTCGATCGGTAATCGGAACAGAACATAAATTTCATCGATATACTTCCGAAACTGACGGAAAGAAAGCATACAAGAAAGCAACAGCGATCTGAAATTTCTATCCAGTAGGCCAAGTTCACCTGCAGACTCTACACATCTTCACTTTTGATCTCTTCTAAATTAAATATGGGCGTGTCATAGTGGAATCGTCATCATATATATGATGATAGAGAGGATATTTTCACTTTGCCCTGAGGTTGTTTGGTCTTGAACAAGTAACCTTGGTTTTGGTACTCTTCATCAGTTCATTGTAATCGCATGCAGGTTTTTATAGAGGTTTAACTGAGCGTTTAACGAAAAAATCTGATTCTTCATCAAGGCACCTTATTTAATTTTCACTATAGTGCCGAACACGTTTGCATCTTCAATGTTCTTATCACGTATGATTTATATAATTTCATGACTTAGGTCATAATTTAACCATGCATGTTGATTTACATGTTCGCATTTCGTTTATACTCATGTATTTCTGTTATCAGTTGGATTAGAACACCCGAACAAAAATTGGACCTTTTTGTATTTATACTCGGGAGAACGCTTGATTTCCACTAGAAAATCACAAGCTCCACCCGCGGTTACGCAAACACTTTATCAGTGCTGAAACGTTTGGAAAACGTCTTGCAAATTATAATCTCCGAGCCCCCCCCTCATATAGAAGAAACTATGTCAGCTGTAAACCTATGTCTCCAACAAAGGTATTTCAGGTTCAATAATAAAATATATCAACAGTTTGATGGTTTACCTATGGGCTCTCCATTGTCTCCGTTACTAAGTGAAATATAAATAACAAATTTAGAAAATAGAATTTTTAGTTCCCCAACATCCTAATCATTAATGTATTTTTATGGAAAAGATAGGTAGATGATATCTTCTGTATTTGGATTGGCACAGACAGACAATTCAATAAAATCTTACGGTTTTAAATTCTTTTCATCAATCGATTCAATTTACAATGGAAAATGAAAATAATGAAAAATCGCTGAACTTCTTGGACTTGTCTATGACTCTCTCGACTTTAAAATATACAGAAAACCAACTTATTCGGATATCCTGATTCATAACAGTAGTTCCCAACCCCAGAGTATCAATTTGATAAAGCAGTGATTAAATTCTTCCGTAGATGTTACCTTCTTTTCAGAAATCAAACTATTGACAGTTCGAGATTTATTTTGAGCTGTAGAAATGATACTTCCATGAAAGGATTCTTAGTCCTGCGAATCTCAAGATCATATTGAATTTTGATATTCCTAAATAGGTCCAACGAATCTGGCTTTCGTCTAGACAAAATATAAAAATAGTCTAAGAGCCTTTTCAAACGCCTTATTTCAAGAGTATCTGTAAAAGATCTACGTATTTGACGTTTGCGTTCAGTAAGCGGAAAACTGAAATTGAAAATAGACGTGCAAGTGGAAGAAAAATCATTCCACATTTTGTTATCGTCTGAGAGATCAGTGTATATATTCTCCCAATTCTGTGACTCTAGGCTATTAAGAAAGACACTCACGTTCTCAGGAGAGAAAGGTCTTTTTAGGATTGTTTCCGAGGAATTCCAGGGAGAAGTCTTATGCGGAAACACAAACTTCTGTTCAGAGTGATCCGATAAATGAGCCTCCCTCAATATTCGTCGAAATATTGTCGATGCAAGTAGCAGAGTGAGAGGTTACACGAGTAGGAGAATCGAAGAGAAACCTACAATTAAACATTTCTTGAAATGCAGAAAGGGTACGTGACTCCCCGAATCCTTCAACAGGTCAATATGGAAGTCTCCTGCCACTAAGAATAAATCATTCTCAGAAATACACTTTTCTAAAATACATGCTAGATTATCAAAAAACAAGTTCACATTACAATAAGGTTCAGTACCAGGACGATGAATACATATAGGTAAGATTTTCGTGGATCCCACAGTCAGCTGAGATGCATAGCACTCAAACACCTTTGACTTAGCCAGACGATTAATTTCTGGCCTGTCTTTAAGATTTATTTTGTCACGACAGTAGATCGCACAACCACCACCACGGTTAAGATCCGCACGACAGAAATCAGACACAACATTATATCCATCAAAGACATGAGCCTGAAAACTCATCATGGGTTCTCCAGTGTTCTGCCAGTAAAAATATATCAGCGCTAAAATCAGACAGAAGAAGATCAAGTTTATTAAGCTTAGATCTTGTAGAATTTCCTAAGGATCGCAGGTTTTGATGAAAGAAGCAGATGTTCTCTGATTTATTGGATACAATGTGTGGTAAAACATGCTCCCCTAGGTAGGATTCCTCGAGGCAGCACCAGTATTGGTATTGCTTTCAATAAAAACGTGAACACCCACACAAATGTGAGTAACTAAGCACTCTAATAAAAATTCAATTATACACGCGGTACAAACGCACTCGTGACCTTTTTTTCATCCTTCAACGTGCTCTATTTCTGCCTTTCGTCTAACGACACGCCGGAGAATTCTGTCACCTCACTAAACCGGGAATTTGGGAAGGAATCTTCACTGTCCAACACATCTCTGTTAGAAAGGACCGACGACTTTACATCTCCTCCGAGAGATGGACGGTCAAGCAATCCCCAGAATCCGAAAAATCGCACCGACTTTGTGGGGATTGAACCCAGTTAACTCTGCGCAGGGGACAAGCGTCATTTCCTCCACGCCGCCGAGCCGGCCACTCGCTAACTCAACATCATAGTTATTCATCGAAATAAAACTGAATTACAGTGAGGAGACTGCAAGAATATAAATAGACCGGTAGACTATTCTAGAAAGAAACGCATCTTTATCTATTATGTGCGCTCCGAATTCCAAGGAAAGGGTTATTGTTTATTTGGGGCTAGGCACTATATACGCCGGCTTTGGTGAATGGTTTCCTATTTTTGTCATATTTCAGGAACATTCTAGGAATACTTAACAAGAACTCTGAAATAGTTCCATCATTTCACGTTCTAATAATCACTTAATGCAAATGTTCATTTTTTAATATCAAATATCTTCCAAACAATAAAATAAAGCACGCTTGTGACGTCAGAGGCACCGAGTGCATTAAATCAGAATCCAATCACACTGTAATTTATATGTTTATTAATATTTTAGTAACATTTTTTGAATTTCTTAATTGTTGTTTTGGTCTAACTTCTTTATTTGCTATTATATTTGCACCCAACCTTGTACCTAATCTTGGCGAAAATTCTATTCTATCTAGTGTTTATTGCTTGATCCTCACATTCCTCAACGGAGAAGGGGCAGCTACCCAACCCCCTCCCATGTTAGTCTATTACCTAACCGATGAACCATAGGTCGAATAATGTAAATACAGGGTGCTTCAATGAAAACTAAACAGAGGCTATATCTACCAAGATATTCAATTCTGATCAGAACGCAAAAACAGGTCGATTTTCGTTTCAAGGGGGACATCTTGTGGGGTACAAAACTTGCCTGAAATATCAACCTCCTAAGCGGGGGTTGCAATCCTTGAACATTTTAAATAGGAAAGAAGGGTCTTTGTCAATATTGCCTTGAACGAATTTCCATTTTCAATTGAAAACTGTAAAAGATACAGGGTGAGCAACTGAAAGATAGGAAAGACTATTTCCCACAGACTATTCAAGTTTCAGTGAGGTAAAATGGAACAGATCCATGCTGATCAATGGTAGTCATCATCAAGTACCATCCTCATTTCGAATTTCAACCCCTGGAGCAGGGGTGACAACCCTTGAAAATTTGGAAGAGTGTAGATGGGTCGAGTGATAACTCGAAAGAAAGGTATTATCTTTGTCTGCATTCCCGTGAAAGAATTTTCATTTTTGATTGAAAACTGTAGAAGATACAGAGTGAGCCACTGAAAAAAGATGAGAAGACTATCGCCCCAAGACCATTGGAGTATTAGTGGGATAAACTGGAATAGATTCATTTAGATCAAAGATAACAGCCTTTGATTTGGAATGAATCTGTTCCATTTCTTTGCACAAATACTTGAATAGCTCAGGGCGATAGATAGTCTCCTCTATTTTTCAGTAGCTCACTCTGTATCTTCTACGATTTTCAATCAAAAATGAAAATTCACGGGAATGCAGACAAAGATAATACTTTTCTTTCGAGGTATCACTCGCCCCATCTACCCTCTTCCAAATTTTCAAGGGTGGTCACCCCTGCTCTAGGGGTTGAAATTCGAGATGAGGATGGTACTTGATGATGACTGCTATTGATCAGCATGGATCTGTTCCATTTTACTCCACTGAAACTTGAATAGTCTCAGGGAAAAAGTCGTCCCTATCTTTCAGTTGCTCACCCTGTATCTTTTACAGTTTTCATTTAAAAATGGAAAATCGTTCAAGGCGATGTAGACAAAGATACAACCTTTCTTTTGAGTCATCACTCGACCCCTCTTCTTTATTCAAAACGTTCAAGGATTGCAACTCCCGCTCAGGGGGTTGATATTTCAGGCAAGTTTTATACATCAAAAGATGTCCCCCTTGAAACAAAAATTGACCTGTTTTGATCAGAAATGATCAAATATCTTGGTAGATATAGTCTCTGTTAAGTTTTCGTTGAAGCTGTATGTGAATACTAGTACAGTGAGACATTTCAAATAGACCATATTTCCTGTTCCGAAGCCGATTTCATATAATGAAGTTTATTTGTAGTTTGATTTCATAGTGTTACTCCATTTACTCAGTTCAATCCAATTCCTTACTCCTTTTCCCATATTCCTTGAGATTAACATCTTGGTGTGAAATTGTTTGCAGTCCTACTTAACCACAAATCCTCCGGACATAATAAATCTAGCTCAAATTCTAATGCATTCCTGATATAAACTTATAAAAATCGCCAGCTCCTACTATCTTCAATTATAATTGCTCCAAGTCAGAAAATACGAAACCATTCTTCACTCGGTACAAAATATTTTTAAAATATGCGTTATAAATATGAACCACAGTTTCCGCCTTGAGGTCTGCAATATAATCCGATGTTCTTGTTTTGCTCGGTTCGTTTAGTTCACGATTTATCAGTTGAAATCACAATTAGATTGTGTATAGGACGGCCATTACAGTGAATGTATATGAAAGGAAGCACTGTCCGGCGGACATTGAGAAATTTGACTCCGGGGTTATGAATAAGTGTTTCTTGAACGTGATATTTAGTATTTTCAAGAACTGCACTAACACATGCAGGGGGAAAATGGATATGTTTGAATCGACCCATTTATCTACAGGGTGTCAACGAAGATGAAGTAAAATATACACACTCCACAAGCAGCTCGATCGCAGTTTCTTTGTCAACATATGTTTTTGGACATATGAGGGAAAATAATCTTATCTATGTAGTAACGTTTGTTTCCATATGATCTCAAGAACGTCTGAAACAAGAATGAGTTTATTTGACTATCAGTATTCATTCAATTTCTCTTCAATTTTCACGCTAAATTAATGCAAGTTTTCTGTGTTTCTTGTTGATTTTCGAATCTTTGAATTTATTGTAATGGCTGCTGAACGTCCTGGACGCTATTTTAGTGATCATGAAGTGGTAAGAAGGGGAGCAAACGTTACGTGGCTAACTTGTTGAATGTTAACCAAAGCTCTATTTCAAGAGCAATTAATCGGTACCACGAAACAGGAGAATATGGAAGAAGGACCGGACAAGGAAGAAATCGAATAACAACACCAGTTGATGATCGCTGGCTTCGTTTAACTGCACTAAGAGTTCGGCACTGTAGGACTAGAATGCTAAAAAATGTACTTGCACTTTCCAGAAATATGCATATTTATTTGCAAACTGTTAGGAACAGGCTCAGAGAAGACGATATCAGACCAAGGGTGGCTTCTACCGGCCCGCGTCTCACCAGAGAGCATCGAGTTGCAAGACTTCTGTTCGCAAGGGAACATGCAAATTGGGGTATTCCAGAATGGTCGAATGTTCTCTTTTCCGACGAGTCCAGGTTCTGTCTAGTATCAAATGAAAGACGCATGCCTGTATACAAACGACCTGGAGAACGGTATCAGCAATGCAATATTCGGCGAACCGAAAACTTCGGAGGGGGCTCAGTAATGGCGTGGGGAGGCATTTCTTTCCATAGTCCTAGTGTATAATGGAAAAATGACAGCGGCCAGATACATCGCAGATATCCTTGAACCCCATGTTGTACCCTTTGGCCCATTGATTGGCGAAAACTTCATTTATATGCATGATAATTCTCGGCCTCATGCAGCTAGAGTAGTTACAGAATTTGTGCGAAATGCCGAAATTGATATTTTAAGATGGCCAGCCAGAAGTCCCGACTTGAATCCTATAGAACATGTTTGGGACAACATGAAGTGGCAAATTCAGCAACGTAGGATGCCTTGTAGAACACTCCAACAACTAGAAAATCACGTGAAAGTAAAACCCCTTCTTGTATTTTGATTTTTTAGCGGATGCACTAAAGCAACTCATCCGTCTCAGCAGTTTTGGATTAAAAGCCTGAGTTATCTTTCAACAAATTTTTATTTTTCGGTACTTGTTCGTAATTTTGAATATTTACGGGTTGTTTTCATAATTTTTAAATGAAATTTACTCCAATATGAAACGAAAAATACGACAAACAAGTTTGAACTTAATGCAAGATTTCATAACGTGACAGAACTATCTACACTGATAAAATATATTCATTTTAGGTTAGAATAACTGAATGTGCATTGAAGAATTCGTGATGTTTATTATAATCGTCTTTTACTATAAAGCGCAATAGCAAAAGATACCCACGCAGCTCTTGCAGCAGTGCAGCATCTACTCTGGTTCCTACTCTACCTGCTGTTTCATAATCTGACTTGGCCTCATAAGTTCAGGTATTTCTCTGGAAAGATTTATCGGATTAGCTTCAAATCAGAGAATATACTTGAATGTATGTACATTTCGAAAATGCAAAAATGTTTTGGAAATTATAACTCCGTATAACTTTTAAATGACTTTTAGTTTCTTCAGCCTCCCTTATTCATAATTTATACTATCTTCTGAATTCCATTTGAAAACCTTATTATGACAACGCCCATAATTTCCATTCTACAATACTGGGAGCAGATGGTATATATATATATATATATATATATATATATATATATATATATATATATATATATATATATATATATATATATATATATATATATATATTCTTTTGAAAAGAGAGGATTTACAAAATTCGAATAATTGTATTTACAATAAATGCTTATAGCTATATTTTTGGTGTATGTCAAAAAAACACAATCGTAAAAAACAAGCAAAGAAATAGAATACCAGCAGATAAAACAGACAATGTCCATTTCTTAATCCGGCATCTAAACTCGCATCATGCCTCCTACGATGCCCCTAAAGTGTGAGCATGTAACAGGGAAACCATACTATCTTGCGAATGATTCAGTAAACGAATAGAAAGAAAACCTGTGGAAAAAACTCGTTTCCCTGTCGCTATTGCACTAGCAATAGCTTGTCTGTTTATGGTGTGTTAGTGTCGTGTGTACAAAAAGAATACCAAAAATTTTTTTGCTTAGAGCTTCTTTCTCTCATTGTCATCTTGCACTCCATCATTTTCAGAACTTCTTCACAAAGACAAGGGTGAAAAGGAAGGGGGATTGGGACAGGAAGAATCTGTAACAAGGGAAAAAGAAAAACAGCAGAAAAATACCTAACTCTTATATGTCTAAACTCACTTGAATCTAAGAACTCAACTAATGCTCCTCTGTTTTTCAACAGGAAACATATCATACACCTTCTGGAAATGAAGCCCTACATGGGTGTAGCCCTTGCCTTATCACCATACACCATGGAAAAAAACACTAAGGGGGAGTAAAAACTAAGCTCTAAATAGACTTAAAGTTCTCTACCCAGTTAATGAAATTATCTGAAACGGAATGAATTTCTTGAAAACCACCCGTAAAATGGTATATAGAACAATCTAGGACTAAATGTCCTATTGTTTCTTCAGCTGCGCCACATTCACATGCCGGACTTTCTACAGTATTCCATTTGAACAACATACTATTACTACGACCATGTCCTGTCCTGAGACGATTTAATGTACACCAATTTTTCCTACTTATATCGAAACCTGCAACCCTTTTGGAAGAATCCTCTATGAGAACTTTATTAAAAACATCAACTTCCTGCCATTCAGTTTTCCAAAGATCATTAGCCTTCACCCGTATACGCAAAAAGTCAATCGACCAAATAGGTTTCCTAGACGGTACCTACCATATATGGGATGGAAATTATGATTTTGTGGGAAATCATTAAAAATACTCCCAATTATCTATACTTTTGATGATTATAAAAGATGATAATTAAATCTAGCCAAAAATCTCCACTCATCTTGAAGAATGATGAAATAATATTCGAATAGTATATTTTGTAACTGGGTTAAAAGGAAAAATTTTATGCCATTGGAAATCTAACCGAACCACGAGTATAGAATTTTTCATTCTTACCAAGTTAAAGACTGTATTGTCTCTACGGCCGCAAAGCATAAATCGAAAACAATTAAATTAAATCTGAACAAATAAGCAAGTTTAATATATTATTTATATTTTGAAATCGATATCTCTCATATTGATTGAATGAATAGAGTTGAGGATTTTCATTTTTATAAATCATCAATAACTGCAAGCAAAGTATTCTCAGAAAAGTAGTTCTTTCTCTTTTCTTGTTGCCAATCTCAGCACAGTGCATTAAGCTTTTCGTATTTATATTTTGATTTTTACTGCAGCAGGTTCTTGATTAAATTATTTGCATAAGTGGTGGTTTCAGATGGAATATTTTCAAGTTTTATATCTAAAGCACTCGATTTCTCACTCATAATCTTATTCAAACAGAAATATTTTCGAAGATAATTATTATGATGTTAACATTTACATCTGACACTGAAGCTGTCTTAAAATTCATGTCAATCGATGTTTGTTTTAATTACGGAATATTTATTCCGGATTTAGTTATAGAATGAAAATACATGAAAAACTGAGTGTTTTAGAATGCATATTCGAACTCAAGAATGTTTGAATTCTATTATCGAAAATGATTTCAGAATTGTTACATTCAGTGTGATGGTAATAGGGAAATTGTTTTTCTTCCTTCAATGCTCTCCATTCGCAAAGTTGAGTTTTCATTTTGATTCACAACACGCAATTAAATTGGAAATAAATAAATCCACATTACACCTATAAGGGCATAATAATTCAACAGCAACGGTAATTCGAGAAACCTTACGAGTCATTCAATCCAATAATATTTTTTCCCAATAACTATTCATTCTTTACCTGCTTCCAGGCATCCCATTTGGTTTGAACAACTTTCTTAATATCCGCCTGCGCAGCTCGTTAAGGTCGATATGACATAAAATATCTTTCGAATTTACTATTACAGATCAAATAAATATTCTGAATGTTCCGTCTTATTGTGCACTTTCAGGCCAATTATGCATTGTATAGCGGGACTATCTTTGGTTTAGAAATATATATGGGGAATTAATGTAGACTAAGAAATAGATATGTAGACGAGTTGCTATTTGAACTGCAACTATTTCCTATTAGGATAAATCAGGGCTTTTTGAATGGTATATGCGGGTTTTATCGGTGAACATTGAAATTACTTCTGGTTGAACTTGAACTGTATATGATAACAGTGTTTTACATTCTCAGAATCTTATGCTGGTACAAAAAATGCACTGGATTTGAACAATGATTAATCTATTGAGAAATTTCGCAATTTTAGAGGTAGATCATTCGTTCTTGCTTTATTGGAAAGCCTAAAGACTAGGTTTTTTAGAGATTGTATCGAAATTTCACTTTCGGTGAAATCCAATATGGCTGAATCATTCGAAAATGAGCAATATTTCGAAATCGCTGCAAACGATTTTTCTTCTCTAAAGAATTCGAATAGGGCATTCAGTCGATAAGTCTTTTCTGAACAATTTGACGTATTGATCTTAAAAATATTCCAATAATTGGTAAAAAAGTAGCGGGAAGAAGTTGTTGTTGTATTTTTCATGGATGTTCTAGGAAGACAAAGAAGCATTTTTTACTAAAACTGACCATAATTTTGATTTCCGTTCGAATTCAAAATTGCTGACTTCCATAAATATTGACAATTTTCCCCGAGCGTTAAAAAATTTTTCGCGATCGTAATAAATCAACTGCGTAATTCATTCACTAGATTGAACCTTTTCCATCATTTTGAGGATCACACTCGAATATTGATTTAGAATTGTGCCAATTGTCGTCAATAATGTTTCTCTTTTCCACCATCATATGCACCTCCGTTGTGAAACCTCTGAACATAGACTGCATGCATTAACTCTATGATAAACAAAAAATAATGAAATTTCATCGAGTTTTAGGCGACATCTATTTTGAACTCGAATTTTATCTTGGAGTTGCTTGTTTTTGACGTTTGAAATTGTTAACAATGGTTTTAACAAATGAAACATTGAATGTTTATTTGTGCTTGGCTATACTGCTATAGGCTACGCCTATTTCCAGCCCCTAATTACAAAAGAAGTACAACACAGCTCTACAAAAAAATTTTTTCATTGTTGCCCTGGATATCATCGCAAATTTTTATGTTTTCAAGTGCCCAGATTACGAATATATTCATGAAAGTTCTCAATGTGCTCGTATTTTCATGATTTTTGCATTTCTTATATTTTGAACAAATGTAAGCTTGTTAGAAATAAAATTTAATTTTCCAGTCATGATTAGGCTTCTGCGCAACTTTTTCGCGCATACAAACATCACCTGATCCCCACTCTCAGACCCCTTGCTCCACAGAACAGCTGTGATCTCAGTTATTTGACAATATTGAAGTACATATACACGTAAATCTGGATAAAGTGTCATGGATTAATATTTTGTTTCAATTACTGAATGTCCATTCTTATATATTTGTCTTCTAGTCTAAAATATGAGTTCGTCACGAAGAAAGTGTAAATATTGTAGTGATATATTTTCTTATATTTGCGGTGTTTATATACCAAAAAACAAAAAGAAATATCACAGACTTTGTCAAGGAGACTTATGTTGAATATTTTGGTTTCAAAATGGACAAATTAGGTAAACCATGGGTTCCTAATAAAGTTTGTAAGTCCTGTGTTGAGTCTTTACGGTTGTGGAAAAAAGAGAACGTTCTGGATTAGACTTTGGTATTCCTATGATCTGGATGGAGCCTACGAATCATTTAGATGATTGTTACTTTTGCGTAGTAGATGTTAAAGGTTTTAATCGAAATCAAACGTGGAGATACCCAGACTTACAGTCTACGAAATGTCCGGTTCTACACAGTGAAAATCTCCCTCGGCCCATATACATTTCAAAAGTAATTCGCATGCCCTCAGAAACAATGATGTTACCAAATTCACAGAAATCGGGACCATCTACTAGTGGAAGTGAATGGGAAGGTGAAACATCTACGCCAAAGTTATTTTTTCAGAATGAACTCAGTGATTTAATACGTGATCTTAATTTATCAAAACAAGGATCAGAACTGTTAGCCTCAAGATTGAAAGAAAAAATTTTATTGGCACCAACAGTAACAGTTACAACATACAGAACGCGAGAAAAAGAGTTATTACAATTTTTTAGTGAAAATGAAGGATTAGTGTATTGTAATGATATCGCGAAGCTGCTTATAGACATGGGTTTAAAAGAGTACAAATCTACTGAATGGCGCCTTTTTATTGATAGTTGCAAAAGAAGTTTAAAATATGTCTTATTGCACAATGGAAATAAATTTGCATCAATTCCAATTGCCCATTCAACGAAACTCAAAGGAGAATATGAAAATGTAAAATTAGTTTTAGAGAAAATTAAATTATCTGAGCATCAATGGTCGATCAGTGTGGATTTAAAAATGGTTAATTTTTTACTTGGCCAACAAAGTGGATATACAAAAATACCCTTGCTTTATTTGTATGTGGGATAGTAGAGCAAAGCAACTTCATTGGGAACAAGATGTTTGGCCTGTAAGAAATTCTTTAACTGTCGGTAAAGCCAACGTAATAAGGGAGCCGCTGGTGAGCAGAGACAAAATCATACTTCCACCATTACATATTAAGTTAGGTATGATTAAGCAATTTGTAAAAGCGTTGAACAAAGACGGAAATTGTTTTAATTACATTTGCAGAAAATTTCCGAAGCTTAAATGGAAAAATTGAAAGGTGGAATATTTGATGGTCCTCAAATACGGCAATTGATGAAAGACTCAGATTTTATCAAAGTTATGACTGTTCCGGAAAGTAAAGCTTGGAAAACTTTTTTGTTGGTTGTCGAAAATTTCCTAGGTAACCATAAAGCAGCAAATTATGAAGAAATTGTGCAAAATATGCTGACAAACTTTCAGACTTTAGGAGCAAATATGAGTATTAAGTTACTCTATCTCCGCAATTTTCCGGATAATTTAGGAAATTATAGTGAGGAACAGGGAGAGCGGTTTCATCAAGATCTAAAAGTGATGGAAGAAAGGTATCAAGGTCGATGGGATTGTCACATGATGGCAGATTACTGCTGGTCTTTGAAAAGAGATTGTCCCCTGAAAAATTATAGAAGAAAAGCTCATAAAAGGCGTTTTATGGAAATATGAAATATATTTTCGAAATTTTCCTCCTTATTTACTTCGATGTATCCGAATTTCTCAAAACATAACTGACATTATAAATATATATGTTATTTTGTTTCTTGTTTTACGATTTTGTTATGTGAAATGAGATTTAAAAAGAAATCAGAGCAAATCCTACAAAATCATTGATAGTTTCACAAATTGTGTGCATAAATAGACCCAAAATCAGTTTCATATCTACGGCAATAAAACCATTGTAGACCAGTGCAATCTATGATCTAGAGGAAAAATTTCGGACAACAGGGTTATTAGGAAGAAGACTAGGTACTGGTGCCGCTAGAACTGTTAGAACACAGGTACTTGCCTTCTTCATAATCTGTTTCAAGCATCAACTCTACATTTTTTGTATTACATACTCAATTGACAATATCAAGATAACATTCAGCGAATTTCTGCATTAGCAGTCAGCTCTATCAGAACTCCAGGAACCAGCTCGACTGTTTCCCAAATGTCTCAGAGATGCCAAATCTCAAAAATCTCTATGAGAAGAACTGGCACAATTCCGTATGAATATTCGAGTTCCACCCCTCAAAATGATGGGAAGGGTTCAATCTAGTGATTGAATTACGAAGTTGATTCATTACGACCGCGAAAAGTTTTTTTAATTGGCGGTGAAAATTGTTAATATATGAGGAAGTCGGCCATTTTGAATTCGAACAGAAAACAAATTCCAAAAATGGTTCTCTGTCTTCCTAGAACATCCATGCACAACAGAACAAGTTCAGGGGTGCCAGCGCCATGAGATGAAAAAATATTTCGATTTCAGGTGAAAACCAGAATGAAAAAAATTCTTCCCGCTACTCCTTTAGCACTTATTGGAGTATTTTTGAGATCAAAATGTCAAATTGTTCAGAAAAGTCTGAGTTATTGATTGAACGCCCCATTCGAATTTTTGAGAGAAAAAAAAACGTTCCAGCGATCTTGAAATATTGCTTATTTTCGAATGAGTCAGCCATATTGGATTTCACCGGAAGTGCAATTTCGATATAATTTCTGAAAAACCTAGTCCTCTGGCTTTCCAATGAAGCAAAACCGAATGATCTAGCTCTAAAATTGCGAAAGTTATAACGGAAAAAAGTAAGGTTTTCTCAGGCGCACCCTATATAAAGTCACATGTCCTGAATGACTAACTGAGGCAAAACGACTGCTGCAAGAAACGTGATATTTGGACCACAGCTTCCGGTTGTAATGATTAAGTCTATCAAGATTTCCCGAAATTCACCCCCTTAAGGGTTGAACAGGTGCATGAATGTCTTGTTTCAGAATCTCATGCTTGACCATTTTTCTATATTTTGTATATTTTGGAATTGTCTCTTTCAGCTCTTTATTTTTGTACTAAAAACGTTACGCTGTTGGGCAATAGCATACCCTATGCTACTTTCATAACTGATATGAATCTAATAACATCATATGTTGAAATCTGTTAAACATTTTTGGCTGCAAAGCGTGACAGAGAAATGAACATATATACATTTTGGAAGAATTGAACCAATGTCAGGGAATGCTTTACGTTCTTTTGCAATTTTTATATTCACAATACCAGCGGTATAATTTTGGCCACACATTTGAATACTTAAGAAATTGATTTCGTTTATTTGAGACCGATGAAACTATTTTCATTGAGGATTTTCGTATGAAGATTTTTGTTTCCTTCAGAGGAAAATTGAATATTATAGATCTTAATTTTTATTATAATATACGTCCTTTACATACATTCTTCTTTAATCAGTCAGAATGCTACATTAATTAACTAATATTGATGTTACCAGGTAGCTTTTTTTGCCCGCGGAGGAAGGGGGAAATCCCTATTGGACGACACCCCCGGCTGGGCAGTGTAATGCCGTGGGTAATGTGGGGCTTGGACCCACTAAAACCCCCTCCTTCTTTCTTCTGAAGCTACCTGTACCTCGGGAAAGGCTGCAAAGTCCATACTTCATGGTTAGGTGCATCCTCTTCCTCTTCATCTTCTTCTTTCCTCCCAATCCCTGTCTTTCTGCTCCTTTCTCCTCATGATCTTTACTATGTATTCATACAATTCATTCCAGATCTTCTTGTCAGATACCATTTTCACGATCGCTGAGCTTGAATATTACCCCTGCCCTTTCTGTATCCCATTGTTGGCATTTCTCATAAACGTGTTTGGGATCGCCCGTTTTTTGATACACTTAGCACCTACCGGTTGATGTTTTCCCAATTCTAAGCGTATAGGTGCCAAAGGAACCATGGCCCGTGGGAACTGGGTGAAGGAATATTCTGCCGTTCTCTGGACGCAAGCTGCAAGATATGTTTAACTGTGTGCTCAACCGCTTCTTGAAGAGAGCCAAATTGAAAGTAATCGGAAAGATATTTGATAGGAGCAAAATCCACAGCATACTAACTTGTGAACAAAAGAATTTTCTTTGGACTTGGATTTTTTGCCGGAACCAAGCTTTTGAGTTTTTCATAGTATTTACTATGGAAGTATCTATAACAAAAAGGAAGATCAACAACCTTTCGACTTTGAGTGTGAGTCTGGGAATCACGAGTGATCTCCGGGTGGTCGATGTGGCGTACTACTCTCTTCTAGACACTATCCAATGCTCTGTTAGTATCTGTTGTCAGTGTGACTCTTCAGCAGTTATGGAAAGCTGACCAGAAAATGTCGACAGCAGTGTATAGTCGTCCGCAACCCAAATATTCTGTTCTCGCTGGAGTTGTTCAGATCCTCTATCTGCAACTGAAGAAGAGTTTGCGAGTGTATAGAGACCTGGATTACTTCTACATTAACCTGAAAGGATTTCGTAGTTACACCATAAACAACCATCTGAATCGATCTAATGAAGAGAAAGGTATTAATCCAACCACGCAAGTTTTTCGGAATTCCACATGCGTTAAGTTTATTTATCAAGGCTGCGGTCCAAACCTGTTGAAGACCATTGGGATACCAAGTGCAACGGCTCTTGATTCGCCATGCTCATTGACTGTTGATGTCCACGAAAGCGTAATGTTTGTCAAGAGGTCATTAGTCGATCGTTATCTACCTTATTATCGATCACTGACGACACCTTGTAACTCTGGATATTTTATAAGCTCATCGTTTATCACATTTCCTTCTTTTTTCAAAATCGGTTGTACTCTCGCAACTTTCCTACATTCCGGAAACGTCTGGCTCTCATACGAAATCTGAAACAGACGATCAAGAAGAGGTGTTAATTGTGGAGCACATTTCTTCAAAGCAGTTGGTGGGGTTTGATAGATAGCAAGGATCTAGGAAAGGAAGAAGTTATAACAAGAAGAAGATGTAGTAAAAAGATCATTGGATGCCTCAATAGCCTGTGGTGGGACCAACATATTTCCAGAGATACGAAAAAGAGACTAGGAAATGCATTGGTTGAGTCAGTCCTATGTTATGGTTAAAAACTCTGGACTTTGAATGCCGATTGAGATATTGACAGTTGGAATGGACTATCTGAGAAGAAGCGCGGGAATATCACTAATTGAGAGAATATAGAACACCCAAATAAGAAAATTATGAGCACAGAAGAGACAGTGGTGGAAAGAATTGAGAAAGGTAGTCTCAAGTGGTTCGAAGACGTTCTGAGGATGCCCGAGAACAGATGGCCGAAAAGAGTCTTTCAATGGACTTCCCCAGGATACAGGAGGCGGGGAAGGCCTAGAAAATTATGGAGGGGGAGTTCCATCACGACCTACTGTTGAAGGGCGAGCCTTAACGTACGCACTCCCAACTTCAATTCAGATATAGTCGATTGGACATGTTGGATGATGGTGGCACCGCGTTTGATGTATCTGAAACAGAATTTTGCGGAAATAATTTCGCGAAGGTATCCGCCTTTTCTTCAGGTGATGATGTGATAGAACCGTCATCTCTAATCAAAGGTGGTAATGACTTGCAAAACGTGTTGCTGACTGCCTTGATCTGACATCAGAACTGACGTGTTCCACTGGTCTGACACAGGATTCTATCCGGATCGTTTTTACTGGAGTGTCTTTCAATGATCCTGAATGTATATATATAGCTTTAGTTTCATTTTTTGGATTTTTCTTCTAGTTCTTATAAGCTTTGTTCCTAACTGTGACAGCTTCTTCCCAATTCTCAGTAGACCAATGCTTTTGTGCTTCATCAAAAGGAAAAAACGAGAAAAAATCGCGCAGCTTCTCCCAGCTGGTTCGGTTGTGATGTCATAACAACTCCGCCCACAACAAGGTTGGTTGGGGATGCTGAGACCTGTATATTTGAAATTGTATTCTGTAGTTGAAATCACAGATTTCATAAAGAATAGAAGTGAATGGTCTGAATTTGATCAAATCATAGAAACAACTATGACCTTGGTGGTTTTCGATTTCCAGAAAATTCGAGAATTTTGAATGACTCGAAACGGTGAGATATATCGAAAAAATTTCGATACCAGATTTTCAGGAAAAAGGAGCTGACAACTTAAGTATATTTTCATCATTTTAGGTGAGAGGACGTAGAGGAAGCAGCCTGCATATCCTTAATCCACAATAAATCAATACGTTACATAAAGAACTGATTGAAATTTTCCCATATTATTCCATATCTTATATTCTTTGTATTGACTCCATAAAAGATCGTAGTTTAGATAATAGCGTGAGGAACTTAGATTGAGATGGTGGTTCCTCGACCAAGCAGTTTTTATGATATAATTAATCATTAAATAGAATGAAATTGATGCTGGAGCGTTACAACTAGAAAAATTAATGAAATGACTTGAAATACGGAAACATCTGTTTAGTAAATCAATCACCAGGAACTAATTTACAATTAAAATTAAAATTTAGAAAGGCTAGAAAAGATTGGTAAGTAATTCGTTATAGAACATTTTATTATACTGCTACAACGTTGCTTTGATTATTATTATTCAATCTATGTCAATACAAGACCGATTACTATTAGATTACACTTCGTTCTCTGCCTTGTTATCCGTAAGAAATCTGTCTGGGTCACTTAGACTATTGACCGACTGACAGATCGACCGTTAACTGTGGAAAAATTACAAAGAATGGAAGAATAAGCTCTGTACAACTAACCTATTGACATATGTATTGCAGTTACGCTGTTTCCAATCTTGATTCAAGTTTATAAATTATTGTGTTCTGTCGGTAATGCAAAAGCTTCTTGCTGCGATTGTAATTATGATACTTTAAAATATTGTTGGTGTCGTTCGGTGATTCTTTTCATTAATTTCTTTCAAAATTCGTTTTCAAACTTTCTCAGATAAATTAGTCCGAGAGCCCTGTACACTGGCAACTTTTAACCAGTAACTTTTTAATCACAAAAATAGAACACATTAGTTATGAAAACCCGCACAGAGGCGATTTTTTAGATGTTTCAAATACGCTCGATTCACAAAGTAATCCAATAGTTGCCGGGAAAAATGGAAGACACTTGTTCATTCCTGTCTCCGCACATTGGCGATTTTGAAATTGCTCAGTTCTTCACTAGCACAGGTTGTTGTCTCGTCCTCCCTGAACCATGCCTTTTGATATTGTTTATAGAAGAAATTAAAGCGCGCCCGGCGTTATATGACAAAAAAGTAGAAGAATATGCAGATAAAAATTTTAAGAAAAAGCTGTGGGTTGAAATATGCAAGCGATTTGTGGAAAAATGGGAAGAATTAAGTGACATGAAAAAAGAAAAAGGTAAGAAAAATGTATTCCTTTTCTTTCCATGTCCATCAACGAACAAACGTTTCAGGTCCCAAAAAGTTAAGGACATCACAGGTCATGAACAAAACGATGATATCTTCTTAATTTTTATCTTATTATAAAAACCTTTAATTTTAAATCTCAGTCCAACGTTTCCATCCCATAAATTTGGACCATAATCAGGGACTACAAATAAAGAACACATGTATCACATTGTGTTTCGAAAATTAACAATATAGAACAAATCAAGTCACAAAACGACAAGACTACGAAAATTTTGACATTGGAACTTATATTATTTTTAATTTATTAAACACAGATGTTCTTCGCGATATTACTTTGTAACTGAATTGATAAATCGTGCTCATTTGCCTATTGGCCAAGCTAATATCAATAAATGTTTATGGTTACAGTCGTCACATTTGCAACCATCTGAGGGTAATCGAAGGAAGGCTCTTTGTAATTTTGGCGTCGGCGGTCGACTTCAGAAAAAGGACTTAAATTTATCGTCACTATAGGTAAATGGTCGCTTTAACCAAGGCCGTAATAAATGAAATCCACTGTATATTGATAGTGTCTTCGTTTTATATAAATATTTTATTACACTCATGAAGTAATTCAACAATATTAATGCACGAACATAAACCGGATTTCCTAAAATCGGATTATTATTATAAAAATCTGAATCATTAATACTTAATCTTTAAATTAAACTTTATTGTATTGCCAAGAAGAATCAGCAAACTAATCTCTCGTAGCAAACCCTTAGGCGTTGTTTCTAACCCTAAGAGATTGAATGTTTTCCAAAGGCACTCAAGAAGCGTATCTTCATTCTTAGGTTTTCATGTTTCCTTACAAAATTGTGTACAATCCAGTATGTCAATATCTTTTATTGAATAACTCTTACTCCTACTATGTTTCGGAATAAAATATGTAAAAACATTTTCAATAACTTTTTCTGCCTACCTTAAAGTTGCTGCCAATCTTTCTTCTGGCCCTACAGCCAGATCCCAGCGGGGATCATAAACGCAGTTTTTCAAATAAAGAATCAGATTCAAATTGAATAGCAGAAATATTCATGAATAATTTGGAGAAATTAATTCATATGTAGACGTATATTAGAAAATCGGACCATAAAAGCAGTTTTTCAAATGAAAAATCAGATTCAAATTACGCGAATCATCTCCTAAGAATAGTCTTTCTTTCGACCCATAATTTGAAATTTTGAATACAGATAATAAATATTGGAAGGTAGATCTTTGGGAAACTTTTGAAATCAACAAACACAAACACTCAGGTGGACTCATCAATGAACAAGTCGATTTAAGCTCTTCACCTCTATTGAATCTCTTCAGGGAGCAATCTGTTTCTGTTAATTTTATTGGATATACCTATCATCATTTACCACTCAAGAAGAAGCAACCCAATAAGCTTTCAGTTACTTGAGAACGTTTGTATTTATATTCTCATTCTTATCTATATATTGTTGTCATAATTTCTGTACATGCATTCGTCTGAAGAAGCTACGGTGTAGTCGATAGGAATCACAATTATTCAGTAAAGTTCCTTAAAACTCTTTACTTGTTTTTAGTATTGGTAATGGAATTCTACCAAGGAAAAGCTGTCCAACTTCCAACGATAAATTTTAAACAGTCTGCAATATACAGAAGAACTGAATGCTATTAATATCCAACAACTCACCTACATAGAACAAACAGGTTGAAATATTGAATCTAGATTCAAAGAACACCTCCCCTTGAATAGCAAATCCACAGTCTTTGAACATATTAGATCAATAAATCACATAAAAACATTGGATGATTAAAAATTCTCCACAATTGAAATGAAGGAATGACAGAGAATCTGTGGGAAAGTTTGGAAAACAACAAACTTTGTAAGGACCCAAAATTAACCACCCTCAATATTCAAATCACTCCCAGCACTTCAACATTTAAAATAGGTATAATTGGCACATTCTTTTTCAGGACTTTTAGTTCTAGACACTTGAAAATGACAACTGTCGAAACAGGAATGGATTGAAAATGCACATTGTGGAAATCAGACATTTATTAATATTTAAAATAAATCCATCAACGATGTCATTAATTATTGGGCTTAATTTTCACAGAAAAAATTTGATCAAGACAAGTATTTTTCACATCAAAACATTTTTGTCTATCAGCAATCTCGGTTTTTTCCTTTTCATGCAATATATCTTGCAAAAATTGGTTTTCGGATGAAACTTGAGAATGAAAGTAAATGTATCAAGAACGCATGTATGGTAATGCGACTTTTATTCACTATCGAAAGTAAGTCCTAGGGGGGAAAAGAGATGATGTTACTTCCTCAGATGAGACTTGAATCCGTTCACTTTCGCCAGATATTTTCGATCGTCTTTTCTGCCAGCAGAACCGTACCAACATATGAATTACAGAAGATTATATTTTATTTTCGCTTCTCTTTGAATTTTGATACGGTATATTTGAATCCACCTGCCGGTTCTCGTACCAGCTGCTCTCTGTTTTACGTGGGTATTTCACGAATTTAGAATAATTTTCATACAGGGTATCCCAGAATGAAATAGCAACCAATCGGTCTTCAAGATAAAACAACAACTTCATATAATATGAGTTATTCATTCAAATAATTTCTGGACAGACAAATTTTTAGTTGTTCCCCACAACACTTATCAACCTCTAATTTCCAAGAGAGTGAAATTGTGGCAAGTTTAATCTTCAAACTTCTTGAACTTGTTCACATAAAAGAGGGATTCTTGTTATATTTTGAAAAGAAAAGCGAAGAACGGAGTCGCAGAGCGTAAGTCTAAAAGTCTGCTTGGACAAGGGCAACACATATGGGCGGAGAAAGAAAGCTCTCTGATTCGAGATTTACAAGATTCAGATTGCACTTGATGTTTAGACAAGTATGTGATAATAATTTCCTCCACGATCCGTCAGAAACCTAAAAACAAACATAAGTATCATTACTTTTGCAATAAATGGTTTCAACCTGATTTTCCATTCGCGAAACGACCATTTTTGTTATCTAGTGTAGCTCGATAGCCTGTACCACTTGATTTATCACCAATAGCTGCTACAGCTCTTTGCCAATTCCAGACTGATGACAGAATAGACAAAAATTAATCGAATTAGGTATTTTGATTCTACGTCCGGTATTCCGATTAATGAACTTCGTAACGAGAACTAGTGGAATGACCTAATAATACGTTAATTTGATAATAGAAACAGATAGTTACCCGTCTCTACAGATACAGCATTGCACCACAGTTGTTGGAACTATTGAGTGGGATAAGAGATAATTTTGTGTGGCGGCGTTTCTGGATAGCCAGGAAGCGTTTAACTACAACCCATCGAACCTGGTTCGGAGGGTGACGGTGAGGCTTAATGTCCCAACTCCTCTTACAAAATGCCTTATTTCTGGCGGATAGGAGCAGAAATTACACCCTTACAGGAATGGAGAGAGGAAGCCGCAGATCAACGACGTTTGGCGTATGAAGACGAATGGCCATGGAGTCCATGTTCAAGCTTACGCGAGAGAGTTAGTCATTTTTAGCAAGGAAAGTGATCTTAATGCATGTATAAATATGCAGGAGATTATTCCTGTAGGTAATATATATTTCAGACTCGCCGAGACAAAGAAAAAACGTCAGAGAAGAACTCGCTGGTACCAAACGATTTATTGAACTTGGAATAAACCTGATGTGTCATTTGAATGACAACTAGAAGCTTACGGTTGTTTCAGGATTAGTTGTACTCTCATAGATTCATACCTCTCAATCGATGTCAGGCGGTTCTCTATTATAAAAGCTGGTCTGCGTTTTTTTGATACATGTGAACGATTTGCAGATGATACTACAGTATCAGTGGCTTCCACCGAATTAGATCCTTTGCTTTGGGGCGGATCCATTGCCAAAGCGACTGGTTCACATTGAATGAGCTCGTAGTTAATGAAAGCAATACTGTGGAGTTGCTTTTTTTCCTCCGAATGGTTAATAATGAGGAGTTTAAGGGTGTCCATTGGGATTGATTTTGATCTTTTGTGTCCGCTGAAGAGTCCATGCCGATCATCTTGTTGCAAGATTGTCCAGGAGTGTGTTTCTGATCAGGTCATTTAGAAATCAGTTGTCGAGTGTAAAACTGGTGGTTTATTTCTCACTGGTTGAGTTGTTGAGGCACGGAATATTGGTGTGGGGTAATTGCTCATCTCGGCATCGGTTTTTGCCATTCAGGTATGGTCTGAGTTATAGGGAAAGGTGTGAGCAAGTATTTCGTAAATGTAACATTTTAACTTTTCCCTGTCTCAATATTTTTGAATCACTGTCAGTGGCGGAACTATCATAATTATCCCACTATGGTTAGAATTCAGTCTAGGGCGATTTTTGAATGATTACTATACAACGGGGGCCAATAAATCTGTCGGTTAAATTATTGTAGAGACTTGTCTTTGAGGAGCATTAAAAGATTGAATAATTTTATGATGTTGAAAACTTCTTGCCTTAAATTCTTAGATTTGCTATTTTCTGCTGTATGGATGCTTTTTTGCAATCTCTTCAGTGATGAAGATTGTAACAATTATGACAAATGTAAATATCTCTATGTGAAAATATGCAAATAAATTTACTTTCACAAGGGACCCACTTGGATTCGAACTTCGAACCAAGTGAAAAAAAATTCTAAATTTATTTTGCATCCATATTCGTTTCTGATATAGCTTTCCGTGGATTATATCAGCTAACAGATCTGAAAAGTTCTCGGAAAATTTGTTCTCCAAGGAAAAAGTGAAGAAGATATGTTTCGAAAAGAGCATATAATATGAATCATTTGGAAATTCCAATGAAAAATATCTGCTGTTCCCCTAACTTGTCAAAAACCAAGTACGTCTCTGAAAATATAATGTCAGTTTAATGCTGTTCTGCCTCTCCGTCATAGAACTCGCAATAGAACTGGACGTTGTTCTACTTACCCACATCCTTGTTTTTGATGAAGTGTAATAAAATTGTTACTGTCTATTTGAAATAATTAGTAGCTGTTGTTTATGTTTTTCTTATTGGAAATTATGGGAAAAATAACAAAGGGAATAATGAAACATATTGAACATTTCGCAGAACATAATAGAAAGTTGACAAACCTATCACATTAATTATTATTGACTTTTAAGTCGGAATAAAAACAACATTTCAATATATAAATATTCAAATTACTTTTGTTGGGTATCGTTGATATTTAATTTCAATACTTGTGTTTTTGCTGATCATAACGCAGAATAGAATTGTTGGTTGAACCATTCTGTGTTTGTTCAGAATTATTTGATGAAGCATAAAATACAAATTTTTTATTACATATGAAATTTTATGTATAAATAAACAAAATCGAGGGATTCGTTCATTATAGTTTTGTAAATGGCTTGTACAGTATGTTGCGAGGTTATTTTTGACCTTTTCCGAGCACATGATAGTTCATCTTATAAATTGAATAAAGCACAGAATAATTACTCGGTTTTATTTACTTGCAAGGTGAAACTTTACGACAGAAATTATCACGCAGAAACCTAAGCTTACGTATCTCAGCTTAAGCATATTCTAACAAATAATTGATATGAAATCAATCACACTAATAAAGAAAACACCAATGAGATTTATTCAATTGTGATTTCCTAGCGACAATTGTTTGTAGTAGTGGATTAATTTTACTTGTACCAATTCTGGTTCTGGTACATTCTGTACCAGAGCCAGAACTTTCTCGAACCAAATCCGAAATTCCAAACATGCCACTTGTTAGTAGTTAGTGGGTAGCCAAAATAGATAGTACCTCCATCACAGACCTCCTTAGTATTACTACTTGCCACTAGATGTCCCTACTTGTCACCATATACTGAATATCAATAGTAATTGAAATATAAAAGCCTATGTTTGCTTAGGTGGGCAGAAAAATTAAAATTGTTTTGCCCCTTGGAACGTACCGAAAAATATTATGGCCCTAAGGCTTCAGAGTTTGAAGACCCCTGACCTAGAGCATTACAGGAATTCATAAAATATTTAAGAATTTCTTCGCTGAGAAAACGATTCGCTACTGCTAGGTTCCTTCAATTGCAGCTTCGATAGTGAAAGAGGATGTCAGTTCGTAAGAATCTGACTAGGAGAACGTTTTGTTCACAGTTGAGTTGATATTTTGTCTTTTTCGTTGCGATCGATGTTCTCTAGTGTACATACGTTGAAATGAGATATATGCTCAGTGCTACTTCTTACCTACCAATGGTTTTGGTGGAGGTTTAATGATGGTGTGGGAAGCAATTTATCTGAAAGCCCGCACTGACCTGTTCATCGTAAATAATGAAACCCTGAATGAGTATTTTAGAAAAATAATTTGTGGCATTTAAGGGCGAAAACTTTTTGATAATGCATGGTAATGCCAAACTTCACCAAGCTGATAGTGTTAGGATTTACCTTCAAGAACACAAAATCACTTCAATGAAGTAATTTTCACGAAGTACAGATCCCAATCCCATCGACTATGTCTGGGACTTTTCGAATAGAAGGTTAAGAAACCAGCAAAACCACATTTCGTGAATGAGATTCTGAACAGACTGATCGAAACTTGAAACGAAATGGATCAAATTGCTATTAGGTCATTGATTTCGGATATGAATCGTAGATGTCATGCAGTGATTTACGCCAAGGGGTTGAAATATTGAGTTAATAGGTCTTTGGGGACTTTGATTCTTCCTAATGTTTCACGTTTTCCACAATAAGTTCTATTACAATTTCTAAAAGTAACATTTCCATTTCAATTGTTCTCAACCATTCTTTAGTGCTGGTGGATTACTGGAAAGATTATTTCTTGGGACAGTGTATTTTGAAATCAATATAAACCTCATTTAAGAGAACTATTCGAAAATGTGACGTCTTGATTCAAGCAATAGGGGTGCTTTTCAATCGATGCTTAGAAGAAGGAAATATCCCAGATAAATGGCGTAGTTCTGAGGTGATTTCAATATTCAAAAAAGGCAACAAAGACGACATAAGCAATTATCACCTAATAAGTCTCCTTTCAAATCTCTACAAATTGCTAACGAAGATAATAACTATCCGACTAACAAATAAACTCGACTTTCATCAACCCGTCGAGCAGGCAGGATTCAGAAAAGGTTTCAGCACCATCGACCACTTACAACCCGTACGAACTCAGATAGAGAAATGTTGTGAATACAATATTAACCTACATCTGGCTTTTGTAGACTTCGAAAAAGCCTTCGATCTTATCGTACGTTGGGCAGTAACTAAAGGATTCAATGATGCAAGGATAGACTCTAGATACTCCCTCTTGAGGAATATGTACAAAAGCGTCAGAATGAGAGTGAGGGTCGACGAAGAGACACAGACAAAAGACATTCCAGTTCAGAGGAGAGTAAGACAAGGGGATACAATATCTCCCAAACTCTTTACTCTTGCTCTAGAAAACATCTTTAAAATACTCGAATGGGACGAAAAAGGTTTCGATGTAGATGGAAAACATCTGATTCATATCCGGTTCGCTAATGATGTGGTCTTGATCAGTTCAAACGAGGAAGATGTTAACTCAACTGAACGAGGCATCCAAGGAGGTAGGCCTTCATATGAACTCTAGCAAAACGAAACTCTTGAGCAACACCGAAAATCCGGTGAGAATAGATAATTAGCTGATAGAAAAAATTGAAGATTACATTCATCTCGGACATGTTATGAAACTAGGAAAACAAAACCAGGTGGCTGAAATGGAAAGAAGAACCCGTCTTGGATAGACAGCGTTTGGAAAAATGAGTAACATTCTGAGGAACATAGATGTTCCCATCTCCTTACGCAGGAAGGTGTTCGACTTCTGCGTTCTTCCCGTCATGACCTATGGCCTAGAGACGTGACACTAACTGAGAAGAGCGCAGAAAAGCTGAGAGTTGCCCAAAGACATTTGGAAAGGAGCATGCTGAGAGTGACTTTGAGAGGCAGAATCTAGAGATAAGGAAAAGAACCTGTGTTACATATATAATGGAAAGAACTAGTAAATTGAAATGGAGTTTGGCAGGAAAACAGAAAATGAATGGCCAAATAGACTAGTGCACTGAAAATCTAGAACAAGCAAGAGGGGCATTGGAAGACCACAAAAACGATGGGTAGATGACCTGAGACAATACGCAGGCTCCAACTGGTATCACCGCGCACAGGACAGAGAAGAATGAAAAAGGTTGGGAAAGGCTTACATTCAGCAGTGGATGACTAGGAGCTGATATGATGACAAGATGATGATGATTCTCAAAACATCAAATAAGCTTCCTTGGCTTTGTCAAAAAAGATTCTCACGGACGAGGTTACAAACGCTATAAAGAATGGCAAGTTGTAGGTTCTCCCTCATTATGCTATCATTAGTAGGATACAATATGTTCAATAATTTCCACATTTAACATGTAGCAAAATCCAAAAGATCTAATGTATAAGTATACAGATTGCGCCTTTCATAAACAAAACCATAGAACCAGCCATTGTGGAAGAAATGTCGATTTTTTCATTTATAAGGTTTGTGACGTCTGTAGGATGCTTATTCGAATATCTTGAATTCAAAATTTTCAATTGTCGAGAGAGAAAAGTACTTGAAGATATGCCATATCTCTAAAATAATTTAGGTCTCAATAATTCTCATTAATATTCTACGATATTGAAATTTAAAGATAATTTCTAATTCTGGAAGGAAAGAAATGGTATCTGATTTCTAACTGATATAGAATTAACTATATCTAAATGGGTGATTTTGTTCGATTTAGTGGAGAAACCTACATATATTCATGAATTATATTTTAATAATGTACAAAAATTTTATATTCATATAATGTTAATCGTTAAACAAAAGATTGACAAATATGAGCAAGTTTGTTACAAACTAATGCATAATATGCATCATAGTATTGAAACATTCTATTTATGAGAAATGATATTTCCAAATTTTTCGTGACCTCTAACTATGTTTTTCAAGTATCGAAACATAATATTGCGCAATAACTGAACGACTGTAGAACGAGACTTAGCCAATTTGTATCGAAGAAAACTGGTTGCCTTAGGTTTTTTATTGGCAAGACCGAAACTATAAACTTGTCACTTGTCTCTTCTATCGTCTGCCGCTATAAAGTTCAGAAATCCCAACTTTCTAGCATCAATGGTGAAAATCACGTGACCATCAGAATCAGCGTCAAAACGATCTAATGAAAAGGAACCTTATGTACTGAATACTGTGTGTAAATCATAGTTATTATAATTGGGGGTACCAAAGATAAGATGACAGGCGATGTCATTTTTGAAATGCTACAAAGCTACGCTTAATTCTATTATAACAGCAACGAGAACAAGACATTAAATTATTTTTTTGTTTCAGTGATGGTGAATCAATTGAACGTTCATGGCTGCATTGGTTAGTCATGCGATGCGACGATACCCTTTGTCACCACCAGATGGAGTGTATTCCTCTTACAGTTTGAAGGTAAGAATAATCTGCTTCAACTGTGTTAATTATTTTTCGTTGAAGAATTGAAAAATTTTAGATTTCCCTCATTTATAGTTGTGAGAAATAGGAAAGTGTATCAGAAATTAGGCAGCAAGATGTATTTTTCAACTCTTCTGAGGAGGCTATGCTTGTCAAGCCACGGAGGGTCGCCCAAATGATTTAATATTGCTCTCTTCTGGAAACTATCCAATAGATTTTGATGTGGAGCCCTACGCAGTATGTTAGTCCATTTTTCACCTATGCTTTCTATGAAAGCAACAGCTGTAATGAAGTGATGTACTGCTTAACTTGTAGAGAAAATTGAGTTTAGCTGTAGCAGATTTGACAATGGCTCACTCATGGTCATGCAAGTAAACTTCAGTGTTGTTGTGATGCCGAGCAGATTCCTGTTGGTTTTTAAGGAAATAATCTTATTTCCTTAAAAACCAACAGGATATCTATCCTTGCCTGATTGAAGGAGGTCTCAAGCAGTGACTTTCCTGGAGAACGTTGTTGATTTTGTCTTACTCTCCTTTAAATTGACCAAATTTAACCGATCCAACTCTGATTCTTCTCTTAGTTTGAATACAGTGATAGGCTCTGTGGTATCTTTATCGGTGTAACTCCTCAGCAGTTATATTAAGCTGACTAGAGAATGAAAGGGTAGAGTCGTTGCAAACTCAAAAATTCTGTTTTGAGTGGAGCAGGGCAGATCATACTTCTTCAACAGAAAAATAGTTGACGAGAGAATGAAGCCCACGGAAACTCTTGCATTAACCTGAAGAAAAAAAGGTCATAACATCAACTACCTTCCATGTACTGAAAAAAAAGCTATTGGTGGTACTCCGTTCTATTTATCGAAAACAGAATATTTCGGAATTATTCTTGCAAAGAGATCCGCCTTTGCTTTAAATGATGATTCGATAAAACCGTCATCTCTGATCAAAGGTGTTACAGTTCTTATAAACTCTGTTTTTAACTGTGGCAGATTCTTCACCGACTCTTGTGCGGATGTTTTATGAATGATATCTAGAACATTCATAACTGCAAGTATAACTTGAGTGATGGAACATTATTAAAGGAAAAAACCTGGCTTAGTTGTAATATATCTTTCTGGAAAGTGTTGGTTTATTGGGACTTATGAACGGAAATCATCTTGATCTGAAGCATAAAGAGATCGAGATTCTCGTCGACAAGTTTCGACTGATTGCAAAGACATCCGCTTGCTTTCCTGCTTTGTCGATCCTATTTGAGTGTTGGATCCAGTTGATGTTGTAAACGTTAAAATTTCCCATTTTTATCACCGCAGCTAATGGATGTTATATTGTGAAAGTGTCTTCCTTGTATCCTAGATACCGAAATGATCTAGGATAGTTCTCATCGTTAGCAAATCGATACAGACAACAAAGAAAGAAAATTTTGTTATATAAACACATTTCGAACCAGCCCAGGTCGAAAACGTCTTCCTCCAATCACCCTCTCTTTGGAATGCCATATCCTATCTGGCAAAACACAAACCTTTCCCTTAGACCGAAGCCTTGGTTTCTACTCATAGTCCTAGAATTAGAAGTAGGTGGTGACTGTTGTTGCTTATGTTTGAGTTTCCGTTAGAGCTAGTCTTGTTAGTGCAGAAGTACTGCTTTCACATTCATATTTTTTTCTCTATTGATCTATTGATTTATCTATGATGCTGGATTGAATATGACTTACGATATGAACCATCTTTTTGATGAATAATTGGAGATATATGCATTTCACTTCTGGTGTTTACGTATTTACATATCTGGTCATTTTGGGAAAGATGGCGGAATCAGTACCTATACATTCTTGCCACTGAAATAATCGCCAGATGTAGCAGTAACATTTTCAAGGTTGCAGTAACTCTAGAATAACACAACAGTTTCCATTATGCTGACGGTTATCTGCAACTAGAAGAGTTTGGACTGCTTTTTGATACTGCACTTCCACCAAACTATACAGTCATAAGTGTTACGTTATTCGAATTCGTATACTCTAATAATTTTCGCTATGCCATTGGGACTGATAAGAAGAGGGAGGTAGTTTATCATCAGTAAAACCTATTGTATTACAATTTTCTGATTTCTTGAAAATTGCAGGGCGATAACAACACTTGGTCCCAAACGCCGGAACAGGGTGAGAGCGCGTTATCTCGCTCGATGCGCTATGCGGACCCCTGGTTGTATGGCAGCGTGCGAGGGGCGCCACCAGGTTCGCTGGTTTTAGCACCGGCATTCGTATTGTGTTCATGTCCAGATTATCTGAATGGCACCAAAAAATCGAGTCACAAAAAGGGACCCACTGTGTGCAAGAAGTGCAAAGGTAAGTATGCTTAGCCTTAATATTTACATAAAGCTTGTTCGTACAATGTGTTGAAATAATCATCGAATTTTCTGTTTTGTTTTGTAAGATCATTACTTCACCAAACTGAAAATTTGGTTTTCATTTTAGTTCATTCTCTTCTGCTTTTAATTCACACCAATTGTTATTCAAACAGGTACAAGAATTGCAGTATCAGGAAATGGCGAAACGAAATTCGGCACTGTTCGGTGCTACCCTACATCGTCTTCTAGTACCGCCCTGCATTCTAGTACTAACAGTCAGGTCCGGGCTGGTACAGTGCGTGTCACTTCTTCGTCCAGACCTTCTATACTTCCGAGTACAGCTGACCCGTACGACCTCATGAGAAAATCCAGATTGAATGCAAGCAGTGAAGCCAACTCCCCTTTCCGATGTAGAAGTATCTCACCATCGAAAAGAAATGGTTCGTCAAGAACAGGTATATCCAAATTCAAAGTAGATACTTGAGGTATGTTACATGAAAATCACTCGAAATTGAATAAATGATCATAGTTTGGAACAAAAATGGTGATTCGCCTTTGAAATAAGTGAGTTGAGGCCTACTTTTGGTAAAACCGGAAATGGTCACTCACTCTTTAAAGGAAATATCGATATGTCGCCGTCATTGACAAAGAGAATTTAGTTATCTTACATGTACTAATGATGTTTTGATGCTAATGATTTTTTAGAATGAGTTCGCGAATAAAATCCTCCTTTCCAAAAGTAATCCAACTTTTTGAAAATAGAGACAACGAATATTAATTTTGATACAAATCGTTTTTATTAATCAATGTATTCGCCTACTACATTGATACACAAATTTGCGTGAGCCAACATGTTGTTAAACGTCCTCTCCATCCCTTTTTTTGGAGAGGTCTTTATCACGTCGGTCATCGCACCTTCACTGGCTTCAATTGAATGGTGCGTCTTTTTTTATCGTCAAATACAGGGTAGGGAAATCATAGTAGTGGAACAGTCGCACTGATCAGGTGTAAAGAGTGAATGTGGTAAGGAAATAATGTGATTTCTGATCAAAAATTCAGTTGCAACTCTTGAACGATGTGATGGGGCTTTATCGTGCGAAAGAGTCCACTTCCATTTTATCGATATTCTGACAGAATACGCTTCGTGACGCCCAACTAAAGGTCTCCAGTGACTATCTGGCCGCATGTAACAAACTATTTACACTGCAGTTTACCACACTCGGGTGGAGATGGTTCTACTGGAAGATAAGATTACAGAGATAATTCTCCCGAAATGTAGATGAAAGTTTCCCTCAGGAGTTTAAGGTTAGGACTCCGTAAATGACCGTTCGTATTCATGGCAAATACTGAACTCAGAATCACACCTAACAGACCGTGGGGGGCTCGGTATGAGATTGAGATGTCCATCGGTCGCAGTTTCTCGTCAAAAGTAGGATGGATGAAACCGTACGGAAGCTTGGTGGCTCGGCGTATAAGTTAGGGACTCCATACAGGACCGCCAAACTCAAGTATAGGACGAACAAAGAGTACCACAATTGCTCGGATCACACCCAGAAAAGGATCTGTTCAACAAGTACATAAACTTATATGCTTTGTTGGCAGCGTATAGAACATGATCAGACCAAGAAGATCATCAGTAATGATGATACCTAAGTCAGAGTGCTGGTTTTCAGGTTGGATCACGAATACTGAAAGTGTTGCATTCGAAGATCGACTTCACCCACATGGATGAACCTACACTTTAACGGCGAGAGCCATTCGTTCAACCAGTTCACAATAATATCGAGATCGTTCTGAATTTAATGAACGGGACAGATCGGAGGTATATGAAAAAAACAAGAGGGGCCCAAAACTGAGGCTTGAAGGACACCACACCTAACTAGTTTGGGAATGGACAAAGCATCACCAACCTTGACGTAAAAAGTTCGATCACTGGGAAATGACCTTATTCTCAGATGTTCCATTGTAAGAGTTCCTTGTTAGGGACACGGTCGAATGCTCGAGAAAAATCTAACTATATCAAGTCGATAGAGAATTGTTTGTCTGGTAGAATACAGTTCGTCAGAATAATTTCTTCAAATATCTCAGCCACAATCGGTACCAAACCGATTGAATGGTAGTTGTTGGCATCCAATTAATCCACTTTTTTGAAAATTGGTTTTACCAGTGCACAGTGCCTAGTTGAAGGCTGAGAATGGGATGAGACGATTTGGAAGAAATAAGGGAGAAAGATGAAGCCAGCGACGCAGTAGAGTTTTCTGATGTTATGGCAGAAATAGTATCAGATTTCGGTGCGAAAGACGTTTTGAGCTGTTTAATATGTTTATGAACATCATTGCTTAAAAATTAGATATCACTCAAAGCAGAAAAGGATCTGATGGTGGTTGAACTAGGAAGAATGTCTGGCTCGTCTATGATGGAAGCTTCGAATGTTTCAGATAATTCATTTGTGGTGGTAAGTGAAGTAGTGCATGGATGATCTTGGTTGTTCTTGACCTGAGATGCGGTGAGTGTATGGATGTGTAATGTGTTCATTGTTTTGCAGAAAAGTATTTTCAGTACTAACGAAATAAATTTCATTGAATAATATAGCCACCCTTTGCTGAATCGAAGCATGCAGAATGAAAGAAAATCTTTAATCGGTCATCACACTATCCACAACAGTCATATTCTGATGCTCTCTGCAACATTCTGGTCGTCAATTTGTCATTACATATCTGAGGAAGAGAAAGGTGTCCCGGATTTTCCGATTGGTACAAGGAGTGGCGATCCTTCTACTGTCACAGTTGCCCTATACTATCAATTCCACATATTTGGTTGTTTTAAGACTGTTGACAACAGATTTAAAGAGATTTAAATTTGGGAGGCTTTTACTTGGTAAAATTCCATTATCAATAATAAAAAACAAGTACTGTGTTTGTCAGCATTCAATAGTTTTATTCATAGATTGATTAACATCCCGTTATCACCAGAAAATTGCAACAAAGAATTAAATTTGATTAAACAAGTAGCCAAAAATAATGGTTACAATTCCAAACTAATAAATAATATTTTAAATAAAAACAAAGTAGAATCGCATTGAATGAAGTTTACCATGTCGATAAATTGAAACAAAAATTCAACATCTTAACCTACGTTGGCATTACAAGTGAGAAACTGAAATCATTCTTGAGTAGCAATAATTTCAACATAGCTTTCCAAACTAATAATATTTTAGACAAATATATAAAAAATAATAAAACCAAACCAGAAATGAAATTTTAATATTAGAATATCGGAACGTAAACGCAGTTTTTCAAATAAAAATCAGATTCAAATTACGCGAATCATCTCTAAGAAAATAATCACTCTTTCGACCCACAGTTTGAAATTTTGCATACAGATAATGAATATTGGAAGGTAAATCTTTGGGAAACTTTAGAAATCAATAAATACAAACACTCAGGTAGTCTCATCAATGAACAAGTCGATTTAAGCCCTTCACCTCTATTGAATCTCTTCGGGGAGCAATCTATTTCTTAATTTTATTGAATATACCTGTCATAAATAACCACTTAAGAAGAAGCAACCCAATAAGCTTTAGATTAATTAAATTAAATTAAGTAAAATTCCTTAGAACACAGTACTTGTTTTTTATTATAGATTTCAAGAGTTCTGAGGTTGTTACAGCAACATTTTAAAGAAAGCAGCAATGATGGTTGAATTTCTCTGTACTATTTTAGGAAGTGGGGGTCTGGAATAATCACGGCAAAATGACGTATGCTTCCGGTGTTAATTGTCAAAATAATAATATTGATTCCAGTAGCAGTGAAAATTGAAATGACGCTTTTCTTTAAACGAATAGTTGTTTCAACTTAGAAGCTACAAGAAAAAGTGCATGGTATCTAATAATATGGCCAGCTTCTACATATCGAGACTATTGAATCTTTTGATTATGCGCTTTTATTAGAAATTGGAATTTGAAAACGCCAAGATGAAAATTTGAGTACTGTTTTGGACTCCTGCTACAGTCTGTGTATGAAATTTCCTTTCGAGCATATCAACTGAAGCCTAAGCTTGCAGGAATCAGTGAATTACTTCAGGAAATTATATACAAAACGTTTAAAAAAACAAAATCCAACAAGATTTCCTAAACATAGGCACAGCCAAATTTCCAGATTAGATTTCCTAGTATCTCAAAAACTAGTATTTTGTCGAGAAAAGCATCATAATCAAGAAACGGAAACCACAACATATCAATATTCCAGAAAATTTGACTGAAAACTCCTATTATGATTTTTCTAATGAATTTTCCATTATTGCAGTGTATCTTTCACGTTAAAAAACTTCATTTGAGATTATAAAGAAAATTTTAAAACGAAAGGGAGCAAAAACGTTCTCGAAGTCGTTCCCATATGCCAGTGAACAACATTCTTTTTAATTCATATAGATTTAGTTCATTGAGTATTTACAAGCATTAACTAATTCTGTCATAATTCAAGTTAATTACCAGTCCTTTCTTATTAAGACTTGAATACTTAGCAGTTTGTTGTTCATTTCGCGTTTTTTGCCTGAACATAAGTCACTGGACGTAGCATTCCAGGGAGCGACGACCTGTAGACGAACCGGGAAAGAAAACATGCAGAAGAAGGCACTCACGATCCTGCCTGGGTCGGAGGTCACCGCGTGACACCGCGTTGCAAGCAGTCACAGCTCCAAATTCTTGGATCCATAATTTTATTCGTTAGTAAGAAAAGTGTATTTTTCTATAGAAAGAACTATGGCGTAATAAGAAATAAAAAAAATAACTAATTTCGCAGCGAGTTCATTGAGATCAAGTTGTGCTGAGTATTATTAATCGTAGAGGAAGAACGCTTTCGTATTATTGATTTGGGGTGATTTGGGAGATAAAAATGGAGGTCACTGTACTAAAGTTATATTAAACCCATTCTGCATCGTCTTATCGGAAATGACTTTCTATCCCAGGGAGACGTCGTCCTGAGGTATTTTTCGTAAACAGATGTCATTCATGCAATAACGCAGGTACACTTAGAGATGACACAACAAGGAGTTTAGTCTGAAGCGTCCACTGATTTCCTTCAGATTCATATTCTCTAGACGATCGGCACAACCAGTGTGTCATCAGCCATAGCACCTAAAGCACCCACCGACTCGGATTCTCCTTTCAATAAACGCTTCGGTAAAAAACGTAACGTGCGTCCTTACCCTTAGGGACTACAAGGGCTCCTATTCTCAGGGCGATGCTGATGATCTTGTCGTGGTAGTTCAACGAGTATCTGAGCTCATATAAGAAGCTCTGAAAATTATTGGAAACTGATACGACCAAATAGGCATGACAGTAATCTTAGAGATAGTACCAAATATCTGGTAGTAATTCTGGTTAAAAGGCTGACTTGGAATGACCATCTTAATCAAGTTATAAATGAGAGTAAATACTCGTTTATGGCCAGTAAACGGGCCATCGGCAATGAATAGTGACTAAATGCAAGAAATGAACACTGTCTGGACACTTTGGTGGTGAGACCCTTGACTATACACTGTTCTCTTACATGGTGGTGAAAAATGATGCAGCGGGGGTCAGGGCAAAGCAGAACAAACTTCAAATACTGACCGGGGTCTGCATCACAGGTTCCTTAAGATCAACACAAGCCACAAGCCTGGATGCTATCCTAAATTTACTTCCTATTGATATTTTTATTAGGGGTGAGATTGATAGACCGACATTCTGGCAGAAGATAAATGGACACAGAACATAATCAGAGAATAATGAAAAATCCAATACTGAGCAAGAGGAATGATACGATGACTAGGAAACTCACATAGACCATTGAAGAGAGAACTTGAACTGGAGTTCACTCACAAAACCCGGAATGTCGGGTGACAATTCCATTGGGAAATCACGCATCCATCTTTCAGGCAGGAGTATATATATAACAAGCTGTGTTCGTGGGAATTTCGAAAGACGATATAACAACAGGCGGATGAACCTTTTGGACAGTCAGGCTGCATTACAATTTCTGGCGTTCAAAGCTCTTATAGGAATAGCTTCAGGTACTATCAGAGATCGAAACGGATCCAGGTAACTTTGGTCTGAGTGTCTGTGTACAGTCGGACTGAAGGCAACGAAGAGGCGTATTCGCCGCCAAGGTAAGATTTATTGGCCTGGAACTAGCTCTCGGTATAACTAACTCCAAGGTAGGATAGCTACACTCTGACAGGTGTGTTCTTACCTCGATAATTGGCAAACCAAACTTCTACTGAAAAAACCTTTGAAGAAGTTCACTAAATAAGCTCTTTGATTGAGCAGAGAAAGTTAAGCACCATTGCAGGCCTTATAACTGGACTTGGTAAGCTGAGAAATATGTTCACACAATAGGCAATTATAGTGACTAACCAATATGTAGATTATGCAACGAAGAGGAACAACTTTTAAAGAACAGATAACTCGTAATCCTTGTGGGGCAGTTATTATTGCACGGCCTAGGAGAGTGGTTCGGAATCCTATATAAACTGTAGACCCATCTGTGTAAATGGACATACACTCGGAGGCAAAATTAGCGGAACACTTTAAAAAATTTAACCAAATTCGAAGTTCGGTATTTTTCCTAATTCTCAACCGATTTAGATGATATGTTCGGTAAGTTATAGATCAGCTCTTCTGCTTTGTAGAAATTATAAGAGAAAACAAAAAAATTTGAAAAAAATTTTATACGGGGGCAAAACTAAAAGTGTTTTTTTTGTCAAAAATTCCACACCCTGTGGAATTTCGTGGTCTGAGTTGAAACGTACAATATCATGGTCTGTCAAGACACATCTTCCTACAGTAACAACGTTGAAGAGCTAACATTGGCTTTGGTGGAAGAGTGGGACAACATACCTCAACAGATGATAGACAACATCATTGGGAGTATGCGAAATCGTATGCGCGCTGTAATAAGAGCTCGGGGGGGTCATACTCGCTACTAAAATCAATTTTTTTTCTTTTGTGGGTCATCATGAACATTTTTCTCAACATGTTCATTTCATTTCACGAGTGTATCGCCAGGATACACACCTGCTCTCAATTTTGGACAGGAATGATAATTATTATAGAGTGTCATGCAAAAAAATTCAAAAATAAATGTGCAAAATCCACGATTTTTCCAGTGTACTTCGAGTTCTCCCGGAGCGTGAAATTGGCCAGTGAATTTCAAAAATTTTCATCTCGCTAGATTTCCGCTTCTCTAATTTTGATTTTATTTTTTGGCTAACCTCCGATGTTATGCACCTACGCAAGATTAAAAATAAATTCTTGAAATTTGTGACTTTTCGCTTCAAATTGGATATCTCTTGTAAACATAGAGATAAATGCATAAAACAAGAAGGGCGTTACTGTAAGAAGATGTGTCTTGACAGACCATGATATTGTAAGTTTCAACTCGGACCACGAATTTCCACAGGGTGTTACGAAAAAAAACACTTTTAGTTTTGCCCCCGTATAAATTTTTTTTGTTTTCTCTTATAATTTCTACAAAGCAGAAGAGCTGATCTATAACTTCTCGAAAAAATCATTTAAATCGATTGAGAATTAGGAAAAATATCGGACTTCGAATTTGGTTAAATTTTCGAGTGTTCCGCTAATTTTGCCTCCGAGTGTAGTATCCGAGCACATAATTAAAAGAATAAAGAAGAACCATGAAGAATAAGCTTATTTCATTATCTCGACCTGGAGCATTAGGGTAGATTCATTCTTGATTCGTTTTGTTTTACCTATGCAACACACATTACTTGTGAGAGTGAAGACCTATATAGTGTGTCGCCATTTGCATATTTCCTCAAAAGTGGAAATGAAGGACACTTGAAGATAGTAGAAAGTATGGTTCTGTAGAAGTAGTTAGAAGAAGAAAATTATTTGAAAAAATATTATTTCTATCTATTGTAAGAAGTTTTTTGAGTTTGAAGTGGAAGTGGAAAAAATAGCTGATATCGATTGTTATAGAAATAGAATACAATAGAGCCTTTGAAAGGTCTCAAATATTTCAATCTAGATCTATATGCAAAACATAAAATACATCCCTCGTATAGAACCTTCAAAAGTGGCGCTACCTCGTGCTCATCCCAATTAATGTGTGAGCCTTTATGTCTTCATCTTTCTACATTTTGATATATTCAAATTTATCTTGGATCAAGTCCTTGGCTCACACCATAAAAAGACCACAATACATACCAGTGCATTCTACTTGAACCAACTGATATAGTCAGATAAGCACAAAGGCAAAGTTATCTTAATACGAACTATCAAAAATTATATCACTTTTGAATTCCTGTTAATTAACGAATGTCTTTGAAACCAGGAAACGATTAATTCCATGACGAGTACAAATTCTTTGTTCAAAGTTACGATAATTGTTGCTTTTTATCGTTTTTGTTTTTTCTCCGAAGAATGTTTTCTAGGTATGGGTGTATTTTACGTAATTAACCAGTGGGAGATACAGTTGCGTTAGAGAAAGTCTAATTGACAGAGCATCCGATTTTAATGTTGTTTTGTTCCTAGGTCGCCGGTCGATTTTGGAATGCGATATTAATCCCTATGAACTGATGTCCACTGACGTCGAACCACCACCTAAAGACAGCAGTATTACATTCGTCAATGGTCAGAGAATACGAGTTCGTCCTCAAGCCCCAGATCCTGATTACGAAGACCTCGACGACTCTAATTCGAAGAAACCACCCGAAAATGCCGTCGAGACTACCAGACCTAAACCTAATCGAACGGCGCCAGAGCCACCGTCCGTTTCGCCGCTAGCGATGAACGAGGCAGATCGGAACAATCCTTTCAAATCAATTTTGAAAAAATCCTCGAATTTCGATATTACGACGATGAGTTCAACGAGTCCGACGCGAAGGAGCGGTTCGCATTTTTATCTTCCGTTACCGAACAGTCCCAGAAAGAAAGTGCAGTTCTTAGTTGAGAGTTACGAACGTAGCAGAGAGATCGTCAAAGAGGGCACCGTGGAAACATGCCCCGATTATGAGGATATTGAGTCTGGAGAAACGAATGACCAATCTGAGGTTTTTGAAGCAGAAGAAAATTCCGTTTCTGCAGGTGAGTATCAAACAGTAAACACGGGGTGATTGTGAATTTTGAGTCAATCGATCTATGCGTTCCAGACTTATGGCGTTTGGAATATTCGTTCGTAATACATAAAACAGTGTGTCGAGAACGTAAGCCTCAGCTTTTTCATTGTGGATTCGAAAACCTTTAGGTATACTCTTACTACAGTTTTTTATCTACAGGGTGGGAAAATTTCGATGTATTTGTATGGCAGCTTTGTGAAATATTGCAGATAGAGATAAATGAAACCCTCTCTCTCGATATTATTTTCAGGAACTAGTTTAGTGGTGCCAAAATTTTGCTGATATCTTTTTCCGTTCTGGACTTATTCAAGATATATCGAATTTTGAGGAAACCGCCTTTGGCGGATATCTCAATCATCTTCAAAGTTACATAAAAATATCATTGACATTCTACAGGCACTTTTTTAAGTAAAATACAGTGCTGTGTAAAAAATTATTTTTAGCTCAGCGGTTTTCGGGTTATAATGCAAACATTAATTTTTTTAAATACGAACCATAGTAAATTTTACCCCTATTAGATGCAGTAATCTTTTTCATTTTCAAAAATATATAACACATGTAGTCAATTATTGTATTCAACGCCTTCCTCCAGAGAAAATCCTGAAATCGCCACAATTCCACTCGTAAGGTGCATGCCAATCAACGACTCATATTGTTCTATGTCTAAAAACCACAGAATTTAAAGATCCTATCTAATATCATGATTATTTCTATGATTTGATTCGATTTAGACCATAGTAATCAACTTTGGTCTTAGAGTTTGACACTTACGATTCCAGTTTCAGAATAGGTATTAATGTTTATTGAATATCGAAATAGCTGCTTGTTAGTTGTATGTTCCAACTATTACATTTAAGAATAGAAACCATAACTATGAAAATTGAAGTTCGAGAGATGGAATGATATATTCTTAGTGGGCACCAACCAAATAAATCCATGGTTCGAAGAATGTAAGAGAATCTTAACAATAATGGTCCATTCAGAAAATCAAGAAATAAAAAATATCATATAAGTGATAGAGATGTAGCAATGATCGAAGTGATAAGTGCGCCATATTGATTCATTCATTTATTTAATTATTTATTATAACATTGGAATGTACACGGCCAAGGCCAAAATGACATCCACTGAAACAATTTGAATTACACTGTCTAGTCAGAAGTATTGCTAAATATACAAATTTATGTCAACAGGTAAGTTACAAAACGGATGCAAATATTCACAGCAATCAAAATAAGAGAAAATCAAACTCAACAAATAATCTTAACCTTTCAATATACTATAACTAGCGAAATATCCATCGAAGGTTCCTCTTGAACGAACTAGAGGAACCCGAACAAATCAAGATTCGGATACAGGTTACATAAACGAACAATTCTATCAAATGGAGAGTTTTGAGCACTGTTAGTATTACGAAATTTAATTGAAAAAAGGTTTTGATGCCTCAGTATTCTGGAGGGAACGTGGAAAGTTATCTCCTGTAGAATATCAGGTACCTGAAGCGAGCCGTTGAAGGTTTTGAACATAATCAAAATATCAGATATCATTCTACGATTTTCAGGGGAGGACATATTCAAATATCTTCGAGCAGGGGCGTAGTCGCAATTAACAATGTTGAAATTAATTCTAGGACACAAAAACCAGATGAATCTATTTTGAACACTTTCGATACGATGAGAGTAACATTTATACCGGGGATTCCATACAATAGAAGCAAAGTATAAGCATGATATAAAATAATGTAGGATTTAACTAGTCTGAACTCTTTATCTCTTCTGAATATGAAACCCAACATTCGGTTACAACTGTTTACTATACGATCTATATGTAAATCAAAAATTAATTTATAGTCAAATGTGACGCCCAGATCTAAAGCTGAACACTCACGTTTCAATACATTTCATAAGGAAAGGTGAAGATTGATTGGTTTCTGGTGAAAGCTATTGTAAAACATTTTTTTGAATTTAGGAATAGCTGATTCTTTCCACAATACTTGACTGGTTCATTGAAGTTTAAGACAGTCTTCCCAGCTTTTTATAGATCGAAATACTTTTGAGTCATCAGCGTAAAGCAAGAATTTGGAGTATTTAAAGCATTCATCTATATCATTGATGTAAATGATGAAAAAAAAGGTCCTAGGTGGGATCCCTGTGGAACACCAGAAGTACTTAAAAAATGTTCAGACTTATAACCAGTGACATCAACAAAGAGCAATCTACCTGTAAGATAAGATTGGATCCACTTCAACAAGCCTCCACCCACACCGACCTCAACCAGTTTATTGATTAAAATAACAATACTAATTTCATCGAAAGCTTTCGAAAAGTCGGTGTAGGCGGAGTCGGTTTGAATTTGAGAGTCCATTGCATTATGCAGATATTCCATATATAAGGTGAGGTTAGTTTCCAGAATTCTACCTTTGAAAAAGCTATGCTGTTGAGGTATAATCAAGTTTTTTACATGGGAGAAAATATATTTATAAATTAATTTTTCAAAAACTTTGATGTGCAACATCAAGAAAGATATGGTTTCAATGTGTAGTAAGCACTGAAAGATAGTAACGTTTTGACGTTTGAAATATTTGATGAAAATTTGAATGGAGCACGTTATGAAGAAATCATCAACAATAATATCATTGAAGGATTTTTCGCTCAACTTTCGTAAGCATGAAGATCAAATTTTTTTCAACACGATGCCCCTTCCCACCAAACAAATGCCATCACTGATCTGTTGCATTTGAATTTTGGAAATAATTGGATAGGGACTAAAGGTCCTATAAGATCGCCGCCTCGTTCCCCTGACTTGACGCCACTAGATTTTTTCTTTGGGGTTATGTTGAGTATTCAGTCTACAAGAGGAACAGTAAGAAATTAGAAGAGTGAAAACAGAATTTGAGGGAATGCAGTTCGAAATATTCATCTTGACAATGCCGTAGTGTTTCTCGGCAATGTAATTTATGCATTGAAACAATGGCAATACTTTTGAATATTTGCGATAAAGTACTTCTCCATCGCAACTGCCCCTCATAGACATGTCAACTTCGATAGCGACAAGCTAGAGCCGCACGAAGTAAAAGCGAAAGCTCCCAGGAGATCCTTAATTTTGTGAGGGAACTAGATCTACAAGGAAATAATGAAGAACGGTTACGAACAAATGACCAACTTGGTCGCAGTTCGGAAAGGCTTGCAAAGCCAAGCGATCCCCTCCAATGTAATGTAATGTAATTTTGATCGACTCAGACGTGGTTTTCTCGTTTTCGGTTCAGTTGGAAGGCGCCATTTGGAAGCATGTTGTCTGATTGGCATGTCGAACTCATAAATCCATGTCTCATCACCTGCTACAATGCGTTTTATAAATGTGGGATCGGAATTGACTAGTTCTAGCATGTCTTGAATTTCGCGATTCAATTGTAGAAGAAAATTAAGGTCTTTTGGAACTAGTTGAGCAGCAACGCCCAATGAATCATTCGAAATGATACGAGTTGATTCATGGAACGCAGAACACATGGCACCTTTTTCTTTAGTTTATCGATTTTAACTTAGTTGAAGACGTTGATGGTCGTCCGATATAAACGGTTTTTAGATCAAGTCGCTTCACCCTAAGCCTTCTGTAACATTTTCAACGATTCGACACACTAAATTCCATTTGCAATACGAAATATTTGTTCTACGATCGATATTTTCATTCATCGTAAAAATTTCAAAACACATATGTGTCAGTATATAAAACAGTTTTCACAATTCCTACTAAACTCTCTTTTTGTTTGCAGAAAATGACAACAAGGTGTGCACCCTCCGTAGAAGTACAAGTGAACGTTTCAAAGTTGAGCCTCCAAAAGTAGTTTTCCTCGACACAATGGCCCTGCGTTCTAAAGTTCCTCGAGGAGATGCTCGTGATACTTTCAATCATTGCGATTTAGAGAAACTGGATGGTCTGGTTCCGAAACGTAAGATAAGTCCACGACCAAAAGACCCTCCACCTTTACCACCACTCCAACCACAATCGCAAGATTTCCAAGCTTCAGAAGTTAAACGACAAGATAAGATTGAAAATGAAATTGAGAAGGAAGAAAAACAGAACAGAAACAAACATAGAACGAAAGAACCCCCAGGTGGAGAATTTCCCTTGGAGTTACAGAAAGAATACCCGACGTCGAAATTGATGAAAAATTTAGCGCAGAAGACGTGTGAGTCGTCTTCAGACTCTGAATATGGTAAATCCAAGAAATCTGCTTGTAGTTACTCAGAGCAAAAGAAAGAAAGTAAAGAATCATCAGCAGAGATCAATGAAATAACAAGAAAAATAACTCCACCGGTAGATTTGAAACAAATTAATAAACCGTTGGATTCTTCTGAAGGAAATAATAAACCACAAGTTCCACCAAGAAAAAGAAGTAACAATAAGCAACCTCTCATCAATATCCAATATACCAACGATGAGTATCCTAAGGAACAAAGATATGAATCAAAGGATGACGAAAAGAATATTTCTCTTGAAAACAATGTATCAAGAGAAATAAGTGAAAAACCCCCTCTAAGAAAACGAAGCAATAATAAACAACCCTCCTTTCAAATTCAGACCATATCAGAAAAAACGTACGGAAGTGTGCAAGCGATTGTAAGTTCAAACACAGAACTTTCTGCAGAAAAGATGGAACCACCCATTTCCTCATCTATTCGTATTGAAGAAACTGGAATGGAGCAAAAATTGATAATCCTAAAAGAAGCAGATAAAAGCGAAACAAAGATGGATTATTCCAAAAGAACTGTAGTTCAAATAACTCCATCATCCTCTCCGGTTCATAAAATTCAAATTAGAAACGAATTTCCTGAAACTAATAATGTTCAAACAATATCAATTCTTGATAACGCCCAAAGAAAAACATCCATAATGATAAATGGCGATGATTGTTATTCAACAGTTAACGTCAGTGATGATGTTCCACTTTATCAGTCTTCTGTGGTAGTGAGAGATTATGGTATCAAGGATTTTGTACCAACTTATAGACGTAGTAGCTCTGTTTATATAACAGGTAGTTTCAACGATAACTCTTCACCAAACAACAATCTAAATAAGACTACTGAAGAAATCAAAAATGATATTAATCGATCTGAGCCCTGCATTTGCAAACATAATGCACAAACACAAGTTACCAAAGAAGAAAAAGTGGACAAAGAGGTTTCCACAGATAGCAGTGACCTCGATCAATCACTAAACGTTGAAAGAAGTTCAACTCCAGATATGTTAAGAGAAATACTCAAAGATCCTGTTGAAGCAGTCAAACGTAACTTAGTCCCTCATATCTGTGGTAAATCAGATGTGTCAAGGCGACCACGCGATTCTAAATTGAAGAATCAGTATCCATTACTTTCATTCAAGGAAACGACTGCTGGAACACCAGGAATTCCGAGAGATGATAGTTCTCCACTTCGAACATGTAATTTTGATTCCTTCTTGGATGACGAAAAGGATGCCTGCTCGGAACATAGTTCTTCCACTCAGTACGAATTTGTAGATGCTGGGTCTGATTGTTATACCGACCACAGCAACAGAAGCTCTGTTACTGAAGAAGAATTGAACAACAGAACTAAGTTCTATGAACTTCTAGCGGATTCTTCACTGTTAGAGGTTTCAGAGAATGAAGACCATCACTACGAATGTATCGGTAAGAATGATGCTGATCCAATTTATGAAGAAATAGAAATTCCTCCACCATTACCTTCTAATCCACCACCCACAAACTTACTCGACGATTTAAAATTGGACAAGGAATTCACAACCAGGTAAATAATTTATCCATATATGACACTCTAATTATTAACATCATTCATTTCAGATCCATATTCGAAGGTGCTTCGAAATACGATATTCTGAGTTATTTAGTTGATGCCAAAGAAAGAGGAATTGTTCCCGAAGATTCTTATACGTTTTCCAGCATTTCCACCGATGATTCAAAAGAGAGTAGTCCTAAAGTTTGTCATATAAGCAACGTTAGTGATTCCAGTGAAGATAATTCTTTGGTGATAACTGGAGCTTTGATCGACGATAAAAACACGTTTCCCAAATCATCAGAGATTGAAAGGAATGATTCAGGGGTAGGCTCTGAGACTAGCAAGAGTTCTCTGAGTAAATATAGGTCGAAACCAGTAGCTTCAGTAGCTTGTGAAGATTGTGAAGGACCTTTAGAAGCTGTAGGTGAAGACGAACCAATGTTGTGCCGAAAGTGTTTGAAGAAACGCAGTGAAAGGAAAGAAATCATCATGGAAATAGTTGAAACAGAAGAGAAATACAGCAAGGACCTCCAGATTATATTGGAAGAATTTTATCAACCCATGCTTGTTGCAGGGTTGTTAACAGCTGAGCAGTTATCAACAATATTCCTAAACGTTGAAGAGCTTTTAGAGAATAGTCAATCCTTAGCTGAGAGACTTCGCGATGCTGTTGAGATTGCAATAGAACAAGGTGATGAAGATCTGTTAACTGTTAACATCGGAAAACTCTTCCTAGAAGCTGCTCCTATGCTCCACGCCTTCGAAACTTACTGTGTTCGACAAGGACCAGCCAGTTTACTCTTAGCGAGTTTAGAAAAAGAGAAAGAGTTACTCAGAATCTTCTTACGAGTATCGCAAATGGAAAACACACTCCTGCGAAGAATGAATTTGAATTCTTTCCTCATGGTACCAGTTCAAAGAGTCACCAAATATCCCTTCTGCTCGCCAGACTCTACAAAGTCACACCGAACCACAACGAAGCCAGAGAACAGCTCAAAGAATCGCAGCATAAGATAGAGCTCCATTTGAATCACATGAATTCTCAGACTAAAGACGTTCCCAGTAAGTTATGGAGGAGAATTGGAAGCAGTTCTGGAAGACGGTCGAGTACTGAAATGGATTTGGTGAACATTAAGTTGAGGAAAATTGCAGTTGACGTTTTGGAATGGAATCATGATGAAGCGAAGTTCGCTCTAGAAGGAAAATTGTGGTTTACTCAACCTACAGATAACAACTGGAGGAAGGGAAGGACCATCAAATTGTCTCCGGTGAATGCGTTGCTGGTTATTAACGGAAAGGTCTGTATCGGATATTTTGTGTATACTTATAATCTCTTTCACTTTTTATACTTAGATAGATAAATATAAAAATTGAGTAAAGACTGATTGATAGCCCCGTCCTTGCTATCAAGTACTTTATTGTGGCACACTCTAGCCTAAATTTCACCTACAAGCTCCATCCCACTTGTAAGCTTTGTGGATCAGTCAGTTCCAGTTTATTAGATCCAAGAACCTCAAGCCTGATTTTGTCCCAATTCAGGCATTCGCACATTCCGTATTCTATTGATTCTATCTCCTCCTCACATAGTCTTCATAAAGAGCCTTCGATCACTCCCAACTTATTTTGGTGATTTTTAAGGTGACAGCGTTCACTAATAGGGCAATTACAACTCTCAGATCTAGTCTGGAGAGTTTAAGACTCTCGCAGAGGAAGGTCCACAGATGGCAAGCCCAGAGTGTTTGAGACCTATGAGGCTCAGCCAATGCTTCCGTACCTTCTGATCCAACCACTAGGTATTTTTCATCCCTGCGGTTTCCAGGGGTATTCCTAGCCTATCCTAGTTAACTCAAGGGTTTTGAAGGGGTTTATACTAAGTTTTCACGCTCACACTTCCCCGAATAGATGAAATGGTTATTTAAAGTCTGTCATAGACGTGGTGGTCATCTCCACCAGCCAGAATGACTATATCGTCAACATAAGCTTCAATATAAACGTTCAGTGTGCCGATTAGTGCAAGAAGAGTATATTTTTCTTTCTGATGCAGCCTCATCAAGCCTCGAAACTATCATCAAATACTTCCCCTTTCAGGGCAGTGTTGATCACTCTGGCATTTCGTATGTTTCTAATCCATTCCGCAATAATATTTGGTACTCCTCTGGCTCTCACAGACCCACATTATGAACTAGTGAGATTTCCTTGAATGCACCATGAATGTTGAAGCTATAGTTTTCTTGCGGTCCTGATGAATCCATCTAATGTTCTGATTAATCCAACTAACACCTTCTCTAGGGTTTTCAGAATAAAAGATAGGAGACTGTCTGAACGACTTGGACTGTGAGGTGGATTTACTCACATTAGAGATGCATATAAAACCTGCACCAGCCTGCTGGTCGGAACAACATATACTAATCTAATTCTATCTGAAAACCATTATCTGCGAGTTTTAAAATGAAAGTGCTAGTTCAAGAGGGTGTGTATGAATAATATTTATTAAAGAGCAATATTCTGGTGGAAGCTCAGAGTAATATATATTTTAGTTGTGAAACCACAATCGGGGGCTTCAGTAGATGAAATATTTAAGTTACAAGGTAGATGTTGAATTAATAATGGAAGTTCAACTATATTTGTCAGAAGGCGAAACCTGCTGTTCTTGTCATAGCATGAGTCATGAGAGAAGATTATAGCTTTAAAATGTCTGTGCCCCCAGAGTTTGATATCATTGCTCTTAGAGGCGACATTATCTTCTAGTCTGCTTTGTTCGTCTTTTATCTACTGGAATCATACTGACGGAGCCTTACAATTTCTTTTTTGAGCACTACATAACAAGATGCGCTGACTATTTTCAAGTCTCTAGATGAAAAATCGATACAGAAAGTGTATATTTTTGTTTTATTCCCATTTCTTGGGAGGGACGATGCCTCTTATGCCACAACTTTGGCCGCCCAAGATGATTCAATGTGTGTGTTCACTCGCTTCTTGGCGAGAGCCAAATCTTAAGTTATCGAAAAAAATATTCATTAGAAGCAATGGAAGCGAGTTCCGCAGCACAATAGGTCTGTATATAAGACAATTATCATAGAGAGATATACTTGGTGTGCCTAGTTGGACCGTCCAATGAGGAGAGTTTTTCGCAAACCAGTTTTTGTTGGAACTGAATTCTTTCCGGAACTAAGCTCTTCAGTTCACCAAGCTGCCGCCTTTTGGCGAGAGGCTGGGGATCACGCGAGGTTTCTGGGTGGTCGATGAGGCGTACTGCCCTATTCTGCATATAATGAAATAGATGGAATGAATGTTTGGGTGCAGAGTTCACATATTGGAACAGTTTGCCAGACCTGATTGCACCGGTGGACCTAAAGAGAAAACTTAGTTTAACAGAAGCAGATTTGGCAATGTCATTCCTAAGGCAATTAGATGCACGTGTATAATCCCTAGTAAGTTCCAAAGTTATAGCTGATTCCAGTATTACTTCTCAACTCATCTATGGAAGTGTAATGATTTCTTTTGGTTTTCTGAAGAAGTTTTCAATGAAGTGATCTATCCAATGTCTGTCTAAAGAAACAGATCAATAATAAGTAGATGAATTCTTGTTCTTAAATTTGTAAGCCCATTACTGGTTTTTGTGATTTAGTTGGTTTCTTTTATATTCTAGCCAACAAATAACAGCAAAGTTGAACGGGAAGACAATGCCTTGATATTCCCAAAACACTCTCCAACTAGAGAAGCCGCTCTCCTGTTGGTAAGAGACAAAAATGGCCGATATTCTCTGCTCAGAGATCCGTTGTATCTAGATCGTTGTGTTATTGCATCAGATCCTGCATGGCAAAGTTATTTCGAGGTTCAAGAACTTCTAGGGAAAGACACCTTCATTTTCAAGGTAAATCAGTTTTTTCTACCACAGTGAAAAAAATCGAGTCATTTCGTTATGTAAATATCATTTTTCAGGCTGAAGACGAAGATCAAACTAAGAGTTGGTACCAGCAATTACAGTTTCATGCCCAAGGCATGGGAGCATGGAGGAAACGACGTAATGCCTTGGCCAACATCATGATGAACGGGATGGGTCTAAGACTGTAACTGAAGAAACCGCTGTATTTATTTGTCTAGCAATAGATCCAGAAGCTTTAAATTATATGTAAAACATGATTCCTTCTATTTAACTCCAATAGACAATCCGTAATTTTATATAGTAAAATTATAGTAATTTAGCTGTGATATTTTTGGAGAGGGTTTTTGGGAGTACATAATGTTATATTAATGAGCTTTTAATCACTATTTAATGTATTTTATGGCAATTTATTGTATCTAAAATGTAAAGTTATCGAATTAAAATTTTCTCGTAAATATTTATATTCCTTTCCAAATTTTTTTATAATAATCGATATATATCGATTATTATAATATATATAATAATATAATTATATAATATATATATATATATATATATATATATATATATATATATATATATATATATATATATATATATATATATATATATATATACCGGGAGTAACTGGAAACAGGCTCGAGTCTATAACTTTTTCCTGTCCAATGCCAAGGTGGCTATGACGACAAAAAACTGCGTGATTTATCGACCGAAATCGATTACATTTGGATTCATCACTGAAACTGTAGAATTCCTTCTGTTATTGGCTTCGTAACATTCCAAACATTGTTTCTTTAAGAAAAATCTTATTTCCGCAAGGTACAATAGAGGCTCATTAGCACTATAATACGCAGAATATTTTTACGAATATTTTGATACCAAATTGATCATTTTTCGTTGAAAATTTCCATTCGTAATCCTGGACATAGTATAATACTCGTTTTTCAACTCATTGTCTGAAGTGCATTGGAAATGCATTGAAATCATATCACAGATCATAGAATTTTTTGTATTCAATTTTAAATGGCATAAGATAAGATTGTGTTGCATCTGAATTGGTGAGTTGGTATAAATTGTTCAGACTTTTTGAATTTTCACGGCAGAAAAACAGACGAAATGCTGTACACACAGAATGAATTAGTAGATATGCTACTCATTTATGGCGAATGCGGAAAAACTCTACATCATCAGCAATTTTATACGCTGAACGCTATCCAGAACGGCAACATCCTTCAAGGCATTATTTTCCAAAACTGGAAGTGAAGTTTCGTCAGCAACCGGTTGTTGCAGATAATCAAAATTTTATGGTAAGCGAAAATTCTGAAATTGATGTATTAGCGAAAATTAATTTGAAATGTACGGCATCTTCCAGAGAAATCGCACAAGAAATAGCGATAAGTCATCAGAGTGTTTGGAGAATTCTCAAGAAGCATAAATTTCGCTCGTTCAAATACAATCTTCATCAACACCTTTATGAAGATGATAATGGCCGAAGATTAGAATATTGCAACCAGTTTCTTCAGAAGTTGGAAATGGATCCAAGGTATCCTCATAAAATTTTATATTCCGATGAATCCCGATTTACTAACAACGGAATGTTCAATAGAAACAATACGCCCTATTGGGCCCACGAAAACGATCATTTAGTACGTGAGGGTAATTTCCAGGAGCGATTTGGGTTTAATGTATGGATGGCAATGGTACCTAAATAATAATTTAAATGAAAGGTGGATAGGCACCAACGGCCCGACAAGATGGCCAGCTCGATCGCCCGACTTGTCCCCATTAGTTTTTTTTGGTGGGACCATGTGAAAAATCGTGTTTATAGAACTGCTTCAGAAAATCGAGAGGATTTAGAGAATAGAGTTCGGGGAGCAATAAATGAAATTTTTCCAAATCATATGGATAATGTAGTACGGGCTACCATTCGCCGCAATAGGCTGTGTAAGGCACAGAATGGGGGTCTCTTCGAAAACCTGTTTTGAAGTTATGCTCAATTGATTTGATGACATTCCATCTATGGTCCATTTGTGTATTTAGCGTTATTTATGTGTTTTGTTAAATTTTTATTCATCTGGAATGTACGATGATGAGTATGTGCGCCATGCCAAAATAAAGCTAAGGTTTTGCGTTTATGCTTTGTGTGCATTACAATTTTAGAACCAGCTGAGTCGTCATAGCCACCTTGACTTAAAAACAAATTTATAAAAAAAAAATTAAAAATTTGGCAAATTCGTCTTAAAATATGCTGAATGTATAGACAAAGAGAATTTGATTCGATTTCTCAAAAATATTGGACAGGAAAAAGTTATAGGGGCTTGCCTGTTTCCTGTTACATCCGGTATATATATATAATAAAACTCACCTGACTTCATCAGGATCTAAAATGAAGAAGAAAAATAAAACTGCTCATCAAAATTGACGACATATAATACACTACTTACAAATTATCAGATATTGCCCTTTCAGGAATTGAATGAGACATGAAATTACGGAGACATAAATAGCAAAATTGCAAATCAATCACAATCACAAATTTTCTTTCTTCTTACATTATGTGTTTACAATCTTCAATAAAAAAACAAAACACACTTTGTCTAGGACATGTAAGTTACAACAACTCGACATAATCTGATACACTGAGAATATAAAATCTAAACGTTCATACCAGAGTCTCCATCCGCATAAATTCGCAAAAAACAACACATTTACTGAAGTTGGTGACCCAAAATTATCCAGCTAATTTGAAGTACAGATTTAACTTTTTGCCTGAATATTACAATAGATGTCACTCAAATTATTTGAATCAGACCGGTAATTTATAGAATCCTTATTTTTTTCAATATGAACCATTTCCAAGAAAAGACGACTCTTATAATTCGTGACTCTTTCAAGGATCTTAACATTATTGAAATCAAAATCATGCCCACTGGTCAAATGATGGTTAACTAATGTATATGTGATTTTTGCGATACGACAATCGTATCGGAAAAAGATACACATAATGTAAGAAGAGAAAAAATTTGTGATTGTGATTGATTTGCAATTTTGCTATTTATGTCTCTGTAATTTCATGTCTCATTTAATTCCTGAAAGGGCAATAACTGTTAACTTGTAAGTAGTGTATTGTATGTCGTTTTATTTTTCTTTTATTTTAGATACCCGATTCACAATTATATCAATTTTATATATATATATATATATATATATATATATATATATATATATATATATATATATATATATATATATATATATATATAGTTTATTAATTCATTCGAATGAAGGAGACCTAAAACTTAATGCCTAAAATACAATTGGAGAAAAGTATAGGATGTGAAGTTGGAGTGCATAAATCTCAAAACCCACCTAGTCCTCTTAACTCGCCTCTCATTGTTTCATGTGATTCAAGAGAACAGCGAGTAAAAACCTAGGAAAACCCTGTCTCACCGTCACACATCATTTTTTGTTAATATGTTGGGAACAGATGTGGAATTATGTTTAACAAGATCTGCGATTAATGTAGAATCGCTATAAAAGGAGAAGAAAATGGTCTTGCAAATACTGAAGGGATTTTGAATATTGAACCCAAACAAAAAACGAATCTCATACTAAATAATTTTGTTAGAAACCACCAAGATGTCTAGATGAAAGGCAGTTTAAACAACAACTGATGGTTTTCTCAGCCTCGTCACACAGAATTCCACTTGAAAGACCACCTTTGACAACATCTTAGACTTGTTTTTAAATGACTTAAGGCCTACTCCTATATAAAAAAAGCCAAATACTTTTGCCTGATTTCCACAACGCTTTGTTTCAAGATACACGACATTAACGTCATTTAACATTATTTTGAATGAAAGTAGCGAGAAGTGATTTGATTCTAATTGACTTTTGAAAGTGGCGAATTTAGAGCTTTCACAGTGTTTGTCAATTTCCAAACTTTCCAACAGATTCATTGTTATTCCTTTATTGCATTTGTGGAGAATTTTTAAATAATCTAATGTATTTATGTGATTTGGAGATTTAATAGGTTCATATGTGGATTTGTTATCTGAGAGGTGTTCTTTGTATCTAGATGGAAAATTTTAACATGTTCATCCCCACAAGAAGAAGCCTGGGGACCTAGGAGGCCAAGGTTCTGGCCCACCCGGACCTATCTATCGGTTGTTGAATGCATTATTCAAGAATTCTCTAGCTTCTCCACTGAAATATGCTGGTGCCCCGTCATGCATGAACCACATTATCTTTTTCATCAAAAGTGGCACATCCTCGAGCAATAAAGGTAACCCCTCCTCAAACAATTGCCGATAAGCGGGACCGTCTAGTCTGTTAGGTTAGGTCTGTTTGGTGAGAATAGTTCTTGATGATGAAATTCTTCAATCAAATGGGTTTTTTTTTCAGCCCAATAATGATTATTGTGAAAATTTGTGATAGTAGTTCTCGAAAAGTTAGCTTCGTCTGTGAACATTATTCCACTATCAAAATGAGCATTTTCTCTAATTTTATCTTAGAACCATCCAGTCTTGAAGGAAAATCTCGACGAAGTAGAGTTTGAACGCATTAAATTTAACGGGTACAATAAAAAGTTGTGGTGTTACTCGATTTGGAAAGCTCACCTGATATAATCACCTAGCTTTTGTTGCGTCGTAGAGAATCCTTCAACCTAGAACATGTTAAATATTCAATTGATTTCCAATTTTGCTTGTACTCATATGAGGATTCGAATCAATAGAATTCAAAACTGCTTCCTTAATATCTGGAGTTCTCATAGTTTGAGTTGCACCTTTTAAATGATTATTTGCAGTAAAAGTGGCAGTTTTCCTCAACCTTCTGTGGATATTTGAAAATGTTGGCCTGTCTGGTGTTACTCAATTTAGAAAGCGCACCTGATATAATCGCCTAGCTTCTGTTGTGTTTCCGTCATCCAGACCCTACATGTAATGGATATCAGCCAATTCGGCGTTAGTGAAATTATCCATTTTTTCTTACAGCAGCAACTTCAAAAATCTCAAAACTAATCATTAATTTAATGAAAAATTCCAGCAGACACTGGTTCAACTTTAGCAACTGTCAAAATAAATAAATAAATGAAAAAAATCAAAGCCTACTAGTCATTTTTTTAATTAGAAAAATTCAGGGAATGCATACAATTGTTTAATAATATTTTACTCGAGAACGATCGGAGATACAAAAAAAATTACAGGTGTTAAAAAGTTTCTGAATTGAACGAGGATGACGAAAATTGATTGTACGCGGATCAGTGGCGTTCGTTCATGAAGATACTATCTGTATCTGTTGAAAATTAACAAACTTTGTTGAAACCCAAAATTATTACTTTCAATATTCAACTGGAATTGAACCCACTTATCAACATTTAAAAAGATATAGACAGCAGATGCTTACATAACTGTAAGCTCTAGACACTTGATAGTGACGTACCTGTTGAAACCTGTCGTGTGTACTGAAAATGGAACTGGAGATCAGACGGACGTGTTTCAATTTATTCATTCCAAAATGAATTTCCATGAAATAAATTCATCAACAATATCATTAATTTATTGGACATAATATCTTCATTTCACTCAAATATTGTCTTTAAAATTAAAGTCAATCGAATTATTATGTATTAAGATGTGTCTGCATTTTTGAGAAGCATTCCATATATCGGAAGAAATCATTCTGTATTTCAGCCAAGTTGATAGTTTATACTCGCTGAAAAAGTTGACCAAGTTCATGCTACGTTTGTTCCAATTAATTTATTATTATTCCCATTAGAACCGATGAAAAATGATGTTCTCAGAGGTCGGAAAACTGATTATTTAATGAGTTTCAAGTGACACTGAGAGAGATATAATTTATCAAGAAAATTAGCATACTACTTGCACTAGTATTATTTTTGAAATTGTTCAAAATGGTTGGTGTTACTTTCAACGGGATTTTTATTTTCATCATTAGTTTATGTGTCAAAGTGATTTTTTCTCAAGAAATAAGATTATCAGATAATCATCCAGACACATACCTTTCCATTGTGAGTAAATTAATTCCTAAAGATCCCATAGACGTTAGCCCATCAAAATTTCAATGACCAGGTTCCCTGCAGATTCTCCAGATTGCTCCTCAATTCAATTAGGTATATTTTTCACAGAAATCGTAAGAATAAAACAGAATGAGATTCCACACAATATGTTGTATTTATCGAAACACAATACACGGTGTCCCATTTTCGGTGTTCAAGTATGGCACCTATGTGAAATACTGCAAATAAGTAGGAATGACCCATCCCATCTTTGTCCCTGATTCTGAAGGGACATTTTTGGTACAAACAGATCGGCAGCTATCCCTTTTAGTTTTTGAGTTATTCAAGATTTTCGATTTTCCAGGATTTAGGTATATGCAAATATATTGGTTGCTGTCAAAGTTAGCTGAATACTATTTTAGTATTGTATGGGCACTTTATTAGGTTCAATGCAGCGACGAGTTCACAATTTTTCTTCGTCGAATAGTATTTGAATTATATTATGAATTGTGTTTTTTAATGTAAAACATAATTAAATTTGAATAAAATATATATAAACACCTCAAAAGTCTAGGAATACTTCTGAATATCGATATATCGTATCCAAAACGATCAGTGTGGAAGATTTTTTAAGAAATGAACACCTGCATCAATTTCTCACCAAATTATGTGAAGTGCCTTAACAGATTTCAGTTTTTTTTATAAAAAACTGAAAATGCAGCAGATGCGACACTGCTTTATAATCATTTCATTTATTCAGTGTTCGAAATCAGTTAGTTGGCACTTTGTTTCTGTTGTAAGCACAAATAAAAGATTCAAGTTTTTTTATTCGACCATGGAAAGACGACATTTGACCAGAGAAGAGATATTACGAGCCGTTGGCATGCTCCAAACTGGGAGTCCACAACATGAAGTATCCAGGGTTCTGGGAAGTAGCCCATGTGTCATAAACCGTTTATGGTCGCGTTTCAATGAAACAGATAGAGTAGAAAAACGCCATACAGGTCGTTTCAGGATTACTATAGTCGCCCAAGACCGATTTTGGTTTTACAAGCCAGAAGAGATCGTACTACCACTGCATCTCAATTAGCTCAAGAGCTATCACGTGTTCATAAAGTACAAATTTCCGACCAAACTGTGAGAAATCGACTGCACGAAGGTCAACTCCACTCCAGACGTCCTTTAAGAGTTCCACAACTGACCCATGGAAATCGCGCTGCTCGTTTAGCTTAGTGCCAAGAACACGTAAACTGGGATCAAGAGAGGTGGGCCACAGTTCTCTTCAGTGATGAATCTAGATTTAGTTATTATCCCGATTCGAGAAGAATTCGAATATGGAGGGAACCTGGAAAGTAAAACCGTCTCCAGCATGCTCGAGAAGTTGTTAGACTGGGAGGCGGATCAGTGATGCTTGGGGAGGTATACGCCTTGGTGGAAGAACTGACCTCGTTTCCATACAGACCAATCATACGGGAAATTGTTACGCAAATGAGATAATTTTACCTGTAGTGGTACCGTATCTCTGAACAATGGGTGAAAATCCACTCTTCCACCAAGATAATGCCACTCCTCATCGTGCAAGAGTTGTCTTGAACGTTTTTGAAGAGAGTGATATAGATCTTCTACCGTGGCCATCCTGCTCCCCAGATCTGAATCCCATCGAGCATGTGTGGGACAGCCTAAAAATAGTTTTCTCCTATGATATTTGCTATCATTTATTCATATTAATGTAATTATCTTCGATGATTGGTTTTCGCTTAGTTCCTACAATTTTTATTCATCCGAATTGTAGAAAATTGCTTCTAATGCTTCGAAATTTTATTTTACTCATAGACGGTAAATTTGGAAATTGGTTATTGAATTGCCTGCAATTTCTACCCACTACTTTTTGACATTCTAAAATGAATTAAAAAAAGATTAAATATATTTTCGTTTGAATAACCAGTGGTTTTATTCCAAATGTGTTGTATTTTTTGGATATTTTCAATCTGAAATAACGACAATTCTTGTCGAAATATCAAATTCGAATGAACGAAGTGACAAGTACATTAATTTTAGGCACCTATCAGGTGAGCGTAGCCAGTTCAGCTCCTTGATTCAAATATTTCGAAGCATTCTCTGTTCTTGCAAAATCATCAAAATTCAATATAATCCCAAATTATTTCGGAACTATAAGAGATGGGTATAGTACATGCTTATACAATTCCATCTGAAATTTGACGCTTCATCTGATGACGATATAAAAATTGGAACGTGCAATTTGAAAAAATTGAGTTATTGCTGTTGAAGAAGGCCAAATTGAAAAAAATCATACAAAACAACGCAATAAACATTTGACATATGTAGACTGCTTGAAAAATTCCTTGATCCTTCTTCTATCCACCCAAGCGAAAATTGTGTCTGAAGTGCAAAAGATCTACGAGCTACAATTTTTTTAAATGTTCATCAAAAATCGAGTTTATAACAAAAATAATTAAATCTGTCAAAAGTTTTGACAGATAAGTGCCAACAACTTGGGTATTTTATGCCTTGCTCAAATGTCGGTTCTAGATGTATAATAAAAAAGGTGGATTGCCTTTTGAAATAACAAAATGATGGCCCACTTCCGGTAACCGGAAATGGTATCACTTCGAAAATATTTCACTTCAATTGGAAATCGCTAGTTATGGCCGCGTAAAATATTTCAGCTTGATATGGTAATTGGAACTCAAAAAGTTTTTAACGGACGGTCCCGGTGGATATCCCTATATATGCTCGGAAATCACTTGTGAAGTCTATAAAACTAAATTGTCAAATGGAAGGAATAAAACTATAAATGTTATTCTTGGCCTGCAAGTACCTATCTTTCCTTTTTCTAGAACCCTATTTTAAATTTCAATTGATTGGTATTAGGTTTGTCTAACTAAACTCGTGAGCTATTTCATCAAAAATCTACTGTTCCTTTGGAAAATTGAACCATTATGTTGTGGAACATGGACTCAGAGTGGATTTATTTCCGATGTCACTTTCTCTGTTCCATAATGTACTATGTAAGCTTCTATGAATTTCCTCAGTTTGGAATTTGGAAATTATTTCAAAATAGCAATAACATTGCTGAGACCATTCACTGTGATAATTATGACGTCTTTCGTTCAAACCATTCTGTGTGAATGTCATTTGTGGTTATTTTTCATGTGAAAGAAGATTTTAGGTATTCTTTGCTATTCTGAACATTTATGAATCGACGCCAAATTGCTACAAATTTTTAGCAAAATTAAGTTGTTCAAATATTCGTTTAAAACCTTCATTCTACAGTTGTGGTGTTCATCTGGAACTTGAGCGCTTGTTAGATTTATTTGTAAGTCAATCTTATTATGTATCAGCATTTCTTGAGAGCATTTGAAAATTTATAGTCTCTGAAAAATACGTCAAATTTCATGCTAGATTTGTTCCAATAAATTCATTATAACTTTAATGTTCCATGAAAAACGATGAAAATTAATGTTTCAACCAACACTTAGAGTGATATGATTAAACAAGAAAATTTATATACCACTAGCATAAGTATTATTATAGAAATTGTACCAAATGGTTGATACAATTCTCAACGTGATTTTCATTTTCCTCGTCAGTTTGAAAGAGATTTCTTCCGGAAGAATTAGGTTAACAGATAGTCATCCCGACACATACCTTTCAATTGTAAGTAGTTACAAATTCCTATAGATCCGATAGACGTTATTCATCAAAATTTCAATAACTTCCCAGATTTCAGTCTGATCATTTTCATTGCAGAAATTGATCAGATAAAATAAAATAATATTGCATAAAACAGGGTTACTTAAACTTGAACTGCTTGCGATCTACCTCAATATTTTTAGACTACTTACGATCGACTCTAAGAGGCTGCAAGTATGTGTGATGCAGGGTTGTCGAACATACACGATACACCCTACTTTCCTACCTACCTAGCGTGTAGCGTAGCATATATAGATATTAGGATTCTACACAATATACGTTCTTTTAGTCAAGGTTTGGGTTAGGTTTAGTTAGGTTCTTATCTATAATATCAATAGGAAAACTCATAGTTTACGAGTTTATTGCTTGTTATAAGAAAAAAGTTACATATGGTGTTAAACTTAACTAAGGAGTGACTTCGGATATTGAAGCACTGCATGTCCTCAGCATACTTTTCAAGAGATGGTACTGAGTGTTAATCGCAAGTATGATGACATATGATCGCCAGTTAGTCGATTGCAATATTTTTAATTAATTATCTTCATTTCAGAAAATGCAGACTTGCGCAAGTAAGTTGACTCAAACATTGTTGGAGGGTGATTTGCCTCAGATTCGGATATTTATCTTCAGATATAAAACACCAGAAATTTGTATCAGATATTGTAGCTTTGAAATGTATATCTGATATAATCTGTACCAACTCATTTTCATCAGGACATGAGTTGATATTAAACTGACTTGCTATTTCCGTAGCTGAGTCCTCAATGTTTTTACATGAAAAAAGGATAACTCATAAATGATGCTATATTTGCCAATTTACTGCAATCATAAAAACGCATTTCGTATTGTCCCAAAATATTTGATAATTCAGCCTCGTACGTATCATATACTTCAACTGAGGAATCCTTGCTTTCAAAGAAGGAAAATGTTTCAGATCCTTTCTATTCAGTTGATCTATCATAAGTTGCAATTTACTTTTGAATGCGTTAATTGCGCTAATCATCTGAATATAGTTTTTCCCTTACCTTGAAGGTCCAAGTTAATGGTGATCAAGTGTATTGTGATGTCAGACAAAAATGCCAAATCAGTCAGCCATTTTTCGTTTCTCAACATCTGAGTGTCATCACATCTTTCGTCTAGAAAAGCTGTTATTTCGGGCAATAATTCTTGAAACCTTTCTAGGAATTTTCGGCGACTCAAACAAGATATTAAATATTTTCTGTTTTCTTAATTCGCTCTGTAGCGGAAAATCCTTTGCATATTTTTATGAACCGTTTAATGATGCCTCTCTAAGTAACCACGCTTAGGTATTGCAACTGACGCACGACAAATGACACAAATGCACTCATCTTTCACCATCCAAAAGAAAAATTCTTCCTCCCAATCGTTATTAAAATAATACGTTTCAGATTTTTTCGCTGCACTCATTTTGTACTATTTAATGATAAATTTTGTATCGACGTAGTATTGCCCTCAAGTTACAATTCAGAATGACTCCAATTCCTGCAGGTGAAACTTTTATATCGGCGTGAACGAAAGTCTGCAGAAAATCGGCAAAGATAAAAAACTCGGCTTTTCTTTGACAAGTACCGCGCGTTCCTTTGATAAGACCGCCTTTTGCCGCTTGCAGAGTGTTATTGTATTACGTAATAAATATTGCTAGTTTAGTTACCTAGTTATTAAAATTTTTTCTTCTTGAGATCTACTCAAAAAGCGCTCGCGATCGACCGTTTGAGCACCCCCCTGGCATAGAACATGGCATAGTTATCATAATATCAGTACGGGGTATCCTTTGATCTGATGTTTTTGTACTGCAACTACGTGAAATACTGCAAATGGTGAAAAATGACTGGCCCATCTTCGGCTTCGATATTCAAGGACAATTTATTGGTAAAACCAGATCAGCAGCTATTTCCTTTCTTGTCTTGGAACAAAATATTGAAAATATTTCTTCAGACTGTTAAAAACATTATTCTCTTCGATAAAAAACAATTAAAAAACACTCTACGCCACTTGAAATAACAAAGTAGGAAGATATTTATTTTAGAGTTGTATCACTATTACAATAAAAAAATATTCCAATGGGCCACTTAACCTTCCGTTGCTCGCGTGGTCTACGTTCGTAGACCACGCCATTTTGAATGTCATTAGATTACGGTTCTAAGAAAGTAAAAAAAATAGGTACACGTATTTCAAAAAAACTTTTGGTCAATTCAGTTTTATTGGGTTCGCATGTATTTCTTGAGCACCCTGTATAAATAGAAGCTAAACATACCTGGCTAACAAAAAACGCGAAAAAGATGATACAAAAATCATAGCTCAATAGCGATTAATTTTGAATAGAAACAATCTTGACAAAAGATGCTTAAGAAAGGATAACTTTTAATAAAACACTAAGAAGTACACCATTCGTTCAAAATAGCGAAGTTGTAGTCGATTTCCGGTGTAACCGTGGTACCGCTCGGAAACCAATTGCAAATTGTAGATCAGTATTTATTTACTCTAATGCCAACATTTCAGATTGACCAATCAACCGGACACCCGGTATAGAATCAACATTTCTCAAAATTGGAAAATTGCTGATTTCACCAGGTCACCAGGTGGACAACAGATATGAGCTACAGTTTTTTTCAAGTTCTATCTCTCGTTGAACAATTAATTGGGAAAAATATTCTCCACGCCAATTTGTTTCTTCTTTAATTTTTAACGGCCCTCGTATATTGAGCTTATACGTCAACCTTCAAGTTAACTTTGTGTTTTAACACAAGTGTTCTTGAAGTTTTCTTGAACATAAACCAGCATCTCAATGGAACCATTTTCTTTTTGAAATGGAAAAAACCATAGAACTGGCCATGGACTATTAACTTGTTATTTCTACAACGACGATGTTGCAACAAAATAGCAAAATTGAAGACTTTTGTACTATAATTTTATAAATAATATACATATACTGACATGCTATTATTTAAAAACTTTTCAGAGTATAGTTTTTATGTTGTTATTTCCATGAGAAGTCGTAATATACGACTAATTCCATTGCTATCAAACTTGATGCTCATAATTAGTTTAAATACTAAATAAACATTTTGTCGCTGCAATCTTCATGTAAATATTTTCTTTGAGAAATAGGTACAATCACATTTCCTAGCCCCCTTCTTTCATAGTCTTGAAAAAATTCTATAGTTTTCAATATAGTAAACAATACAGTTTGCATCCAGTTTTCATGAGCTTCAATTTATCGATTTTCTGGCATTGAATGTTTCCTTTCGACGTCAGAAGAGTAGCTGATTTCCCCCTTGTTTCTGTACAGATTCCGCAGAGGTTGAGGGTATGGCTCATACTTCTTCATGAATTTCTCTTGGTGTTTCATCTTCTCTTTCTAGAGACTGTTCGGAGGGTACAATCTGTTGAAGCCTCACTTCATCTGGTAAGTTTTCGTCTTTTCAAAGTATAGTTGTAGGATTTGATTTAGACACAACTGATTGATTGAGATCAATAAAGACATATTCAGGAATGGCGTTTGGGTATATGGAAATATCCCAACAGATTTGAATGCTGACACCGCATTTCCTATTGATGTTGCTCTTTTCTATACTTCTCCAAGTAGCTTTCAGAATTGCTATATTTCAAGAGAATGATGCGTGGTCGTTTTCAGAAATCTTCGTGTGGATGGAACACGATCCTTTCTAGGCTAAGAATGAATCAGGCCTTGTATTCAATTGCAACCCACTTACATCCATATTATAAATACTTCTTGGCTTGTCATGAAAATTCTTTTGTGTTTGAACATCTCCAGGCAATTTGAATTATTTGCTTACAGCATATTTTGACATAGCTATAGAAGGAGCAACCGATACATTTTCAGCTTCTCTTATTTAAATTGTCGTTTATCTCTTCAAAAAAGACGAAAACCATAGATATCCTGTCTACCTGAAAGATATGTATTATCAGCATCACAAAATTTCCGAAAGTTAAATCCATTTTAACTTAGTTCCTGTTAAAAATGTGTTCAAGTTTCATATTTTGAGCCAAGTTATAAGCCATTATGCGAACTTATTATATATTTCAATACCTTCTTCTCTGCATCTTCCTCTAACGAGGAATCAGGGTTAAGACGTTTTTTTCGAGACATTTTTCGTTCTCTATCTACGCAAAAGAAATGTTTTCGGTGTTCTGAAACTCGTAGGTGCTTCACCTATGGCGATTCCATCTTGATCGATAGCTTTGAGAGCATCTACCAAGTTGTCAATATTTCATTCACCTCTAGAAGGTGCAGCGTTTTTCCATTTATTAATTGTGGAAAAGAACATTGAAAGTCCAGAATACTTGGTCCATCTCTCTTTTCATCTAGTGGTTCATCTATCCTTAGCTGTTGAGCAGAAATGGACCATTCTGGTTATGTGCTGTTGAACAAGTATAACTTCATGAATATGCAATGAAAATTAGTTCAAACCTACCTCAAAATAATTGAATTGATTTCATATATTATGGATATATCACCTAATATCTAAGATAGTGGAATTGTCCGATTCTTCAGTGCATCAGTATCTTGAAAACCACTGTATATGGAACTTCTCAAGCGAAAGATGTAGGATAACACATTCTGTGGAGCGTTAGCAGAAATAAGTTGATAAAGAAGATCGGAAAATTTCATCCTAACTACTACAACTCAATAAGTGGTAGAAGAAGACAAAAAGTACAGAATAGTTGTCCAGTAGATCGAGTATCATTTGTCAACGCCTGAAGGGGAAAAACTGCGAGAATTGGTAGAGGATACTGCAGAGTAGACCTTCCTAGAACTTCAGAAGGCTCGTTCAATCGAGGAGAAGACACCTTAAAATGTGATACACATAGTAAATTCAAATGAATTATGCCCTTTTCAGATTAGATAATAATCTGTATCATTAGATTTTAATATTGTGCAGAGTGGACAGAATTCAACGTTTTAGTACTGCAGCTTTGAGAAATATTGTGAATAGAGGATCCTCCCTTTCCCGTGTTCTTTTTGATATAGACGGATGAAAGCTAGCTCGTTTCGTTTTCGTTACTTGTAAAGTGAAAATCTTGTGAATGAATCAAGTGCCAAAATCTTGGTTGTTTTTGGAGTTATGTAAAAATGTTTTTGATAATCTACAGGCACTTGACGTAGAATTGAACAACAGAAATTTCCTTTTCGTCCAGATGGTTTTTTGAATAATAATCCGAATTTTCGTTTTTCCCAACATTGACATCGTTAAATAGAATTTTCTCCTTTCCAGAAATATATCACATGTGCACACAAGTTTTCCGTTGAGTACTCGTTTTCAAAATAAATCGAAAATCTTATAACTTTTGCCTGATTTTATGTAGTAGCCTTATGTCAATTCACAGAATTTCACGGATGATGGAAATAGCTTAAATTTGTTCTGTGCTCTCATTAGGACAAGTCGATAACATGTTTTTTTAATCAAGTCCGAACTAGTGTATGAATATAATATCGTTTGTAATAACGAAGCACCATGCCGTATAAAAATTCTGAAAAGTTCCATCGTTATCCTTGTTGGTATACCATCCAACAGCCATCAAATTCACCTTATTTGGCCCCCTGAGACTTCCTTCTGTTTGATCGAGTCGAAGAACCACTACGTGGAACGAGACCAAGCAGCCGAAAGAGATAATGGGAAAATTGAAGACAATTTTGATGCTCATACTTTTTTTAAAATGTTTTGAAGATTATATCGAAGGTAAACACAAGTGTCTTTTAGTCAATTGGGACAATTTTGATTATGATGAATAATATTATACTTTTTAGTTTTATCTCTGATCTTTCTGATCAAGGTAGTATTATTCTATATTCGTGAACCCACAAAGGTCTTAAACCCTGTTTTATCATCTTACAATTTCATTATATAGAACTGATGATTCTCCGGCAAATATATCAAACTCTTTCAATTCAAAATCGATAAAGAAAACAGATTAGGTGTTTTTTACTTGAACCTATGGAAGACACTGGAAAGCAATGAACAGAAAAAATCTAAAAACTCTCTAAACACTGAATTGGACTTACAATTAATCAGCATTACCCAATCGTTCATGTTCTTGAAATGAGTTATCAACCTACAAGTATTAACATCAATGTTTCTTTTAAATGAACTACCAATTAGATGGAGCCACCGTGTGTTGTAACCCCAAAAGTTCGTGAATATCGTGAAAATTTTGTTTCGTTAAATTGAAAAATATATATCAATTTCCATCAAGTAACAGAACGCAAATCGAAAAATTTCACTAGTGAATGGTTTCCTTCAAATTTTCAACTTCACATACTAATAGAGATCTGCCACAATCCTTTTTAGTGATAGGTTACGATTGATCTAAAGATGGTTAGACAGGAAAGTGCATTCGTGGTGTTTAAGGAAAGCATAAATCTTGTAGGGAAAACTGACCATGACTTGAGATTATAGGGATACCTTGCCTCTTTACGATGGTTCATATTTCACTCTAGTAAGCCAAAATGCATTGAATGTTCTAACTTGGTCATCCTACTCTCCAGGCCGGAGTTCCATTGAGCATGTGCCGAATACCCTGAAAAAAGAGGAGAATTATTTTCAACACAAACAAGAGCAATTTTCAAGTGTCCATTGATTGTTCAATGACTTTATTTGAAGAAACTAGTTCCCTGATGTTCTCATCACCATTATCTTTAGCTCGGCTAGAGCTGAGGAGGTACAATTCAGAAGAATTTTAAAGAAATAATCAGTGTACTCTAATTTAGTTCGAAAAACTCTTCTGTGTTTCACAACTATCCATAAGTACTGCTAGATTCAAACTAAACTCAGTATTATTATTCGAGTAGTTTATGTACAATGTTGCTGGCTCTCATTATATACCTCAAAACCAAATTATTTATAATAGTATTCATATCTTACAGTACCGATTACCAGAAAATTGACAGGTCTTCTGTCACGGTTCGTAGGGGGCACCACGCGTTTACATACAGGGTGCTTCAACGAAAACTAAACAGAGGCTATATCTACCGAGATATTCATTTTTGATCAAAACGCAAAAACAGGTCAATTTTTGTTTCAAGGGGGACATCTTTAGGGGTATAAAACTTGCCTGAAATATAAACCCCTAAGCGGAGGTTGCAATCCTTGAACATTTTGAATAGGCAAGATGGGTCGAGTGATAACTCAAAAGAAAGGTGGTATCTTTGTCTACATTGCCTTGAACGAATTTTTCAATTGAAAACTGTAAAAGATACAGGATGAACAACTGAAAGATAGGAAATACTATTTCCCTGATACTATTCAAGTTTCAGTGAAGTAAAATGGAACAGATACATGCTGATCAATGGCAGTCATCATCAAGTACCATCCTTATCTCGAATTTCAACCCCTAGAGCAGGGGTGACCACCCTTGATAATTTGGAAGAGGGTAGATGGGTCGAGTGATACCTCGAAAGAAAGGTATTATCTTTGTCTAGATCACAGTGAACAAATTTTCATTTTTGATTGAAATCTGTAGAAGATACAGAGTTAGCTACTTTAACTCCTATGGAACTCAATGAGAATAGAATTATTTCGAACAGTCATGAAGGCAATCGAAATCCTTTACTTGAAAGGTATCACTGGATCGAAATATTACCCCTGCTCTAGATGTTGAAATTCGACATGAGGGTGATTTCGGAACATGACAGCTTTTGATCTAATATGAATCTATTCCAGTTTTTTGCACTAATACATCTACCCTCTTCCAAATTTTCAAGGGGTAACCCCTGCTCTAGGGGTTAAAATTCGAGATGAGGATGGTACTTTGTGATGACTGCCATTAATCAGCATGGATCTTTCCCATTTTACTTCACTAAAACTTGAATAGTCTCAGGGAAATAGTCTTCCCTATCTTTCAGTTGCTTACCCTGTATCTTTTACAGTTTTCAATTAAAAATGAAAATGCGTTCAAGGAAATGTAGACAAAGATACCACCGAGTCATCGTTCGACCCATATTTCCTATTCAAAATGTTCAAGGATTGCAACCCCCGTTTAGGGGGTTGATATTTCAGGCAAGTTTTGTACCCCAAAAGATGTCTCCCTTGAAACAAAAATTGACCTGTTTTTGCGTTTTGATCAATGAATATCTTGGTAGATATAGCATCTGTTTAATTTTCGTTGACGCACCCTGTATACACTGAATTACAGCTGCTAATGTTTTGCAGTGAAAAATATGATATCCTGATATTTCAAGTTGAAAATTAGCAAGACTAGATAATTTTACTATTCGTTTCCTTTTCAGGAGGAACTTATACATAAATATGGTTATCCATTAGAATCTCATGAAGTTACTACTGAAGATGGCTATTTACTTAACATATTCCGAATTCCTCATGGAAAGGGAGGATCTGGTGTCAATAAAAAACCTGTTTTGATGGTTCATGGTCTACTTGGTGAATCTGAAAACTTTATATGTTTAGCAATGTATAATGGTAGTTTAGCATTTTTGCTAGCTGACAATGGCTACGATGTTTGGCTAGCAAACACAAGAGGAACTGATCATGGAAAGAAACATTTGACTTTAAGTACGAGAGATAAGGAATTCTGGAATTTCAGGTATGTCTTAGGAAGCGAGAGGTCTTTTTGTCACTCCAAAGTGCTCTTAAGTATTAATCAGCTTTGAGTGTGTGTTTTCTCTGTTCATTCTCACACCTCTATTCATTCATTATCGAATAAACAGATGGAATTTTGATACTAACGTTCCAATTTTGTTTTAATAATTTACTGAACATATTTGCATACTGAACATATTGCATAAGATGTCAAATCTGGGGATTTGTCTTGAAAAACAAACAAATCCCCATTAACCTCCAAAGAAAAGTTTTTAATATGTGCGTTCTCCCAGTGTTAACGTATGGCATGGAAACCATAACTCTCACAATAAGATCTGCTAACGAACTTAGAACCACACAACGCGCAATTGAAAGAACTATGCTTGGAGTGAGCCTACGGGATCACATACGTAATGAAAAAATAAGAAGGAGAACAGGCGTAGAGGACGTAATCACGAGAATAGCTGCATTGAAGTGGAGATGGGTTGGACATGTAGCAAGACAACAGGATGTAAAATGGACTAAGCGAATAACTCAATGGAGACCACGCTTATACAAAAGGGGAGTGGGGCGCCCCCAGAGAAGGTGGCTGGATGACATAATGGAAAAAGTAGGAAGAGGATGGTATAATATAGCTAAGGACAGAGAGAGATGGAAGTTAGAAGGGGAGGCCTATGTTCAGGAGTGGACAGAGAAGGACTGAAAAAGAAGAAGAAGAAGATTTGCATAAGCATTCTTTAAAGTATAGTTATTCGGTCTCTTCATATTTTCAACAGTGTCTCTACAGTGGTACCCACCAAGAAAGGCGTTTGTGGAGACCTTCGTTATGACTGATTAGATCTCTTCTGTGGACAAAAATCGAGTTTCAGAGCTGCTTCAAAATGCAGGAACATTAACTAGTCAGCTGTAGCGAAATCAGGAGTATAGGGGGAATGGGGGAGCGTAGCCAGTTGTCCTGATAGAATTACCAACTAGCAGTTATGCCTTTTCGAGCCTCGACAATTATTTTTCGGAGTTTTCCAACACACTCGCGTAGTAGGATACATTTGTTTTTTTTTTTTTTTTGAATTGTGGAGGCCGTTATTTATGTAGATCCATGATATCCATGATGGACTTAAAAATCACTAAACAAAATAATAATCATGTTTTTTCGGTCTTTCGTAAACCAACACATACTGATACAATTATACATAACTACTCATTACATCCAATTCAACAACATCTATTACAGTAGTGAAAATGGTTTGATCATGGGAAATCCTTAGAGTCCACTTCTAGCAGAGATTTTCATGAATAATATTGAACAGAAAATTCATACACATCCACTCATTTCCAAATTTCTTTATTGGTATAGATATGTTGACGACATCTTAGTATGTTTCATTGGAACTACTCGTCAATTAGACTTATTTCTTAATTTCATTAATTCCATCCATTTGAACATTAAATTCACGATAGAAATTGAACAGAATGATTCCATTAATTTTTGGACTTGGAAAATCACTAAACGAAATAATAATCATGTTTTTTCGTAAATCAACACATACTGATACAATTATACATAACTACTCATTACATCCAATTCAACACAAAGTTGCAGCTTTAAACAGCATGGCACATCGGTTTCTCAATTTACCTTTATCAGTAGAAGATTATAATGAAGAGTTAAACATCAAACAGATAACTATTAATAATTCATATGAACCGGATATGATAGATCTAATCATTCGTAAAAACTGTATCAGAAAGCAATAAATGAAGTATATCTTATTCATAAAGACTATAAAATATTCAACAGTTTAACATTCTGCGGTTCTGCAAGTACAAATATTTAAACCTTTCTCGTCAAACAAAATCTTAATATAACTTTCAAAACTTCTAATAACTTAGGTAAACATATTAAAAATAATAAATCTCGTGTTGAAAAATCAAGTAAATCAGGAATCTATAAACTCAATTGCGGTTCTTGTGATAAAATTTATATCGGTAGGACCTATAGGAGTTTTGGCATAAGAACATCTGAACATAAACGAAGCTTCGATAAAAATAAATCTGATTCAAATTATTCAAACCACCTAATAGAAGAAAACCATTCATTCAATAAAAACTTTGACATATTACATATAAAATCAAAAAGTTCAAAATTAGATCTCCTAGAAGCATTAGAAATAAATAGATACAAACATTCGGACAAGCTTTTCAATGAACAGGTAGATGTGAATTACTCACCCCTACTTAACTTGTTTAATTAGTTTTTATTACCTTTCATACTAACTGTACAATGGCTCGGTGTGGATTTTCCTGTTATTCATCCAACTTGTTCTACGATTTGTTTATAATACCATACATACTCTTCATTCTGATTTTCATTCTTGATAAAGCTGCTGTGTCAGCGAAACGTCGTCGAATTTTTTCAAATAAAGTGTAGATTAAAGTTAAACCTTGTGTTTTTTATCTCGGATACATTTGTTATCAGTCATTAGGGAACAAACTCCTTGTGTATTGTAAGAAACATGAAGTATTAGTTTCTTTTTAGTTTTCTCATTCTTGCCTCTTTGGTGTTGAGACCAGATGATGTGTCACTCAGAACTTTGGCGGTTTTTTCTGAGTCATATTCAAGAACCCAGGTATCACCACTAGACGTTGTGGAAATGATCTGGTTTAATTCTAACACTTTGTACAAGTTTACAAATTTCTGTTCGGTTGGTGTTTTAGTCGTCTAATAACACTTTGAGCACGAGCTTAGCACAAACTTTCGACGTAGCCGGAAGCTCAATTCTTTTAACACCATTTTTATACTCAATTGACGGGTCAAAGTCCAAATTGTTGGAAACGAACACAAGTTGTTGTCCGAACGTTGTACGTCGTCCTATAAGACTTAGTCACCTAGAAACTTATGAGTTGTACAGCGTAAAGTCCCAGTAGGTCCCGCGAATCATTTTCTAAGCCTCTTTAATTTTTTTTCAGTTCAGTCCGAAACTTAATCCTATTAAAATATTTTCAGTTGGCATGAAATAGGTAAATATGATGTACCTGCAACTATAGATTATGTTCTCGAGAAGACTAAGAAGCCAAAATTGTATTATGTGGGGTATTCTCAAGGTGGCACTGTATTTCTCGTTCTTACTACCGTTCGACCAGAGTACCAGAAGAAAATTCTAATGGCATCTTTACTTGCACCGGCTGGATACATGCATTATATGACTCCAGGATTCGTTGGGTTTTTCGCAAAGAGTCATAAATTAATTATGGTAAGTTAAAATTTTGAAATTAATTCGATGAGCTACATAGTCTTAGACTCTTATCATCGTGTGGGAAGGATGACAAATGTTGTTGTTGACTAAGTTCGCCATAGACCTAAACTGACGAGGTCTGCTCCAAGAGTCTGTTCTTAATTCTTCATTGAAGTGTAGGTTTTCCCTTTATCAATTGTTGAGTTTCTATATGCTCTGTTTTTTACTGTGACAGGTTTTGGACCAAGGCTGTTGTGCGGATGTATTTTTGTGAAGCTTGAAATTTTTTTCTAACACTGTTGGATTACTTCTCAATAATTATTATGAAGGGTGCTTCAACGAAAACTAAACAGAGGCTATATCTACCAAGATATTCATTTCTGATCAAAACTCAAAAACAGGTCACTTTTTGTTTTGAGGGGGACATATTTTGGGGTACAAAAATTACCTGAAATATCAACCCCCTGAGCGGGGGTTGCAATTCTTGAATATTTTGAATGGGAAAGATGGGTCGAATGTGACTAAAAAGAAAAGTTGTGTCTTTGTCTACTTTGTTTCGAACGAATTTCCATTTTTAATTGAAAACTGTAAAAGATACAGGGTGAGCAACTGAAAGATAGAGAAGATTATTTCCCTGAGACTATTCAAGTTTCAGTGAAGTTAAATGGAACAGATCCATGCTGATCAATGGCAGTCATCATCAAGTACAATCCTCATCTCGAATTTCAACCCCTAGAGCAGGTGACCACCTTGAAAATTTGGAAAAGGAGATGGGTCGAGTGATACCTCTAAAGAAATGTATTATCTTTGTCTGCATACCCGTGAACGAATTTTCATTTTGATTGAAAACTGTAGAAGATACAGAGTGAGCTACTGAAAAATAGAGGAGACTATCTGAGATATTCAAGTTTTAGTGCAAAAAAATGGAACAGATTCATTCCACATTGAAGACTGTAATCTTTGATCTAAATGAATCTATTCCAGTTTTTCGCACTAATACTCCAACAGTCTTGGGGCGATAGTCTTCTTTATTTTTCAGTGGCTCACTCTGTGTCTTTTAGAGTTCTCAATCGAAAATGAAAATTCTTTCACGGAAATACAGACAAAGATAATACCTTTCTTTCGAGTCATCACTCGACCCATCTACCCTCTTCCAAATTTTCAAGGGTTGTCACACGGAAATTGTCTTCCCTATCTTTCAGTTGCTTACCCTGTATCTTTCATAGTTTTCAATTAAAAATGGAATTTTTTTCAAAATAATGTAGACAAAGATACCACTATTTTTGTAAGTCATCACTCGACCCATCTTCCTGATTCAAAATGTTCAAGGATTGCAACCCCCGCTTAGGGGGTAGATATTTCAGGAAAGTTTTGTACCCCAAAAGATGTCTCCCTTGAAACAAAAATAGACCTGTTTTTGCGTTTTGATCAAAAATTAATATCTTGGTAGATATAGCCTCTATTTTGTTTTCGTTGAAGCGCCCTGTATATTATATTATTGATACACAGGATGTTACATAATAGAATGTCACAACTTTAGACGGTAAATCTACGTGCTATTTAAAAAAAGTTCATATAAACATAGGTCTGCAAGAGCTTCGTTAAGGAGCTACAGGGTGTTGAAAAATTGATTTTTTCTTCAAAACTCTTGCACTTCTTGAGATATTCAGCCCAAATTTGGAATGCAAGCTATTTTTTACATCATCCATCATAACACGTCCTAGATTCCAACTAAAATTCACAAGGTAAATCAATTTTCGTCTTCCTCGTTCAATTCAGAAACTTTTTTGACGATTGTAGATTTTTCGTATCTCCAACCGTTTTCGAGTGAAAAATTATTAAATTTGAATTATTTGGATTGTATGTTATTCGCTTAATAAGAAGAAAATACTAGAAATAGTCGATAGGTATGCCCAAAATTCACTTTTATTTTGAAAGATCGTCTTCTGATACTCATTTTATATTTATTCAATATCAAACTAGAAAAACGTACATTAAAAAACTAAATAAATTGCTGGATGTGTTCTTCACCTGCAAGAATACAGGCCTCTGTCAAGAAGACATGGCACCAGATAATAAATCACTTTATGGATTCTAGTTAAAATTTAGGACGTGTAATGATGAAGACTGTGAGAATTAGCTTGCATTCCAAATTTGTGCTGAATATCTCGAAAACTGAAGGAGTTTTGAAGAAAATACCAATTTTTTCCGGAAATATCAACACCCTGTAGCTCCGGAACGAAGCTTTTGCGGACCTATGTTTATATAATTTTTTTTCTTACAATTTCACGTAGATTTACCTCCTCAAGTTGTGACATACTATTAGTTAACACCCTGTATTATATTGATATACATTAATATATATTATATATTTTAGTTCGACCGGATTTAGTCAGTAAACGAGAAAGATTAATTTCAACTTGATATGTCTATTTGTTCTTGAGAAAATGAAAATATGTTCATTATTGAAAAGTTTGTGGTCTCAGGTAACAACAAATCTACAGTTTCCGCAGGTTACAAATGAAAATTGTAGGTAACAGTGAAATTGCATGATAAAACAGTTCCTGATAGAATTGATGACACGAAACAATGAAAATTGAACACCCTATATAATTTTGATATCAGCTTATCAGATACTTTCTAGAAAAGCTCTGTTCCTTATGGAAGTTTGGGTGTTTTGTTGGAAATTTTCTGGAAAATTTCGTAGCTGTAGCAGAAGCATGCACACAATATGAAGCCGTGCTTGTTAATTTTCATGATTCCAATCAAAAGAGAGATATTCTATAGTTTTTGATTACCTCGAGTGTGTCAAAACATTCCGTTTATTTGAAAGTGTTTCATAGACTGCAAGTGATTGCTGGTTTCAATATTTCACTTCTGCGTTCTCTTTCTTGACAAAATATAAATTGTTTAACTTTTTTAGGGAATGGCTGATCAGTTCAATCTATATGAAGTACCGACCGAAAAGAATTCTATTCCAAAAATATTTCAATCCATATGTATAAACAGTACTACTATAATGAGTAATTTTTGTGTAACACTATTGAAAGGTTTGAATGGAATAATATCCGAGCAATCAGGACTCGTAAGTGACATATTTTTACATTCTCCTTTTCTTTACTTTACTTGTTATATACTTCAATAAAAGAATTTTTTTAATCAAAGTACTACTGTAGGTGGCTAAACTATTCGGGACATTCTTCATATTTATACTATTTCTGGTTTGAAACAAATGTTTTAACCAACAAAATTTCTTTTTGTATTTTTTGAATTGTGGAGGCCGTTACTTGATGTAGATCCATGATATAAATGAGATAAAAACACAAGGTTTAACTTTAATCTACACTTTATTTGAAAAAATTCGACGACGTTTCGCTGACACAGCAGCTTTATCAAGAATGAAAAATAGAATGAAGAGTATGGTATTATAAACAAATCGTAGAACAAGTTGGATGAATAACAGGAAAATCCATACCGAGCCATTGTACAGTTAGTATGAAAGGTAATAAAAACTAATTAAACAAGTTGAGTAGGGTGAGTAATTCAAATCTACCTGTTCATTCAAAAGCTTGTCCGAATGTCTATTTATTTCTAATGCTTCTAGGAGATCTAATTTTGAACTTTTGATTTTATATGTAATATGTCAAAGTTTTTATTGAATGAATGGTTTTCTTTTATTAGGTGGTTTGAATAATTTGAATCAGATTTATTTTTATCGAAGCTACGTTTATGTTCAGATGTTCTTATGCCAAAAATCCTATAGGTCCTACCAATATAAATTTTATCACAAGAACCGCAATTGAGTTTATAGATTCTGATTTACTTGATTTTTCAACACGAGATTTATTATTTTAATATGTTTACCTAAGTTATTAGAAGTATTGAAAGCTATATTAAGATTTTGTTTGACGAGAAAGGATTTAATATTTGTACTTGCAGAACCGCAGAATGTTGAACTGTTGAATATTTTATAGTCTTTATGAATAGGATATACTTCATTTATTGCTTTCTGATAGAGTTTTTACGAATGATTAGATCTATCATATCCGGATTATATGAATTATTAATGGCTATCTGTTTGATGATGTTTAACTCTTTATTATAATCTTCTACTGATAAAGGTAAATTGAGTAACCGATGTACCATGCTGTTTAAAGCTGCAACTTTGTGTTGAATTGGATGTAATGAGTAGTTATGTATAATTGTATCAGTATGTGTTGGTTTACGAAAGACCGAAAAAACATGATTATTATTTTGTTTAGTGATTTTTAAGTCCAAAAATTTATGGAATCGTTCTGTTCAATTTCTATCGTGAATTTAATGTTCAAATGGATGGAATTAATGAAATTAACAAATAAGTCTAATTGACGAGTAGTTCCAATGAAACATACTAAGATGTCGTCAACATATCTATACCAATAAAGAAATTTGGAAATGAGTGGATGTGTATGAATTTTCTGTTCAATATTATTCATAAAATCTCTGCTAAAAGTGGACTCAAAGGATTTCCATGATCAAACCATTTTCACTACTGTAATAGATGTTGTTGAAAGAAAAATAATTTTGTTCAATGCAAACGTCCAACAGATTCAATATTTCTAATTTGATTATGTGGTTAACATGATTCGAATTCAACATGTTTTCGATTAATATTTTGACATCACCTGGAGGAACACTTTGGTATAAATTCTCAACATCAAACGAAATAAGTTTTGCGTTAGGTGGTAGGTTAACGTTTTTTATGTTATTTATCAATTCGAAAGAATTTTTTATAGAAAATATTTTGATTTGAATGAACAATAATTTTTAATGATATCTATAAGGTAGTACGACAATTTCACGGCTGGGGCTGTAACGTAAGATACGACTGGTCTAACGGGGTTATTTACTTTATGCAATTTAATGAGTGAATACAGTTGAGGTGGTTGAGGTTTGGTAAAATTAATTTGTATTTATCTATTGCTTTAATTAAAGATTTTGCGTCATTTATTGCAATTTCAATATTTTCTGGAATTTCATAGTTGGATCTTTGTTTAAAATTGTATAGTTTCGGACGAAATGAAATTTAGAGTTTTAAATAGGTAGTCATTTTATTTAACGCAATAACAGTATTACCCTCATCTGCTTTTGTAAAAATAACTTCATTTAGTTGAGATTTTTGTTTGATGGCCTTTAAAATATTTTGTTCTTTACTCGGTTTTAGTATCAGATCTGATACTAATTTCACAACTGATGAAACAAATCTCTTGGAGAAAGATTTCAAACACAATATTAAATCAAACAAGATAAAATCTGATTTAGAGGAACTTGGCATAGATACTGAAATTTCTCTGAAAAATATTCCTAATAACACTCACCTTAAATATTTAGCATCTAACATTATAAAAATGAATCATTAGCTGACTTTAAACCGAGTAAAGAACAAAATATTTTAAAGGCCATCAAACAAAAATCTCAACTAAATGAAGTTATTTTTACAAAAGCAGATAAGGGTAATACTGTTATTGCGTTAAATAAAATGACTACCTATTTAAAACTCTAAATTTCATTTCGTCCGAAAACTATACAATTTTAAACAAAGATCCAACTATTAAATTCCAGAAAATATTAAAATTGCAATAAATGACGCAAAATCTTTAATTAAAGCAATAGATAAATACAAATTAATTTTACCAAACCTCAACCACCTCAACTGTATTCACTCATTAAATTGCATAAAGTAAATAACCCCGTTAGACCAGTCGTATCTTACGTTACAGCCCCAGCCGTGAAATTGTCGCACTACCTTATAGATATCATTAAAATTATTGTTCATTCAAATCAAAATTTTCTATAAAAATTCTTTCGAATTGATAAATAACATAAAAACGTTAACCTACCACCTAACGCAAAACTTATTTCGTTTGATGTTGAGAATTTATACCCAAGTGTTCCTCCAGGTGATGTCAAAATATTAATCGAAAACATGTTGAATTCGAATCATGTTAACCACATAATCAAATTAGAAATATTGAATCTGTTGGACGTTTGCATTGAACAAAATTATTTTCTTTCAACAACATCTATTACAGTAGTGAAAATGGTTTGATCATGGGAAATCCTTTGAGTCCACTTTTAGCAGAGATTTTTATGAATAATATTGAACAGAAAATTCATACACATCCACTCATTTCCAAATTTCTTTATTGGTATAGATATGTTGACGACATCTTAGTATGTTTCATTGGAACTACTCGTCAATTAGACTTATTTGTTAATTTCATTAATTCCATCCATTTGAACATTAAATTCACGATAGAAATTGAACAGAACGATTCCATAAATTTTTGGACTTAAAATCACTAAACAAAATAATAATCATGTTTTTCGGTCTTTCGTAAACCAACACATACTGATACAATTATACATAACTACTCATTACATCCAATTCAACACAAAGTTGCAGCTTTAAACAGCATGGTACATCGGTTACTCAATTTACCTTTATCAGTAGAAGATTATAATAAAGAGTTAAACATCATTAAACAGATAGCCATTAATAATTCATATAATCCGGATATGATAGATCTAATCATTCGTAAAAACTCTATCAGAAAGCAATAAATGAAGTATATCCTATTCATAAAGACTATAAAATATTCAACAGTTTAACATTCTGCGGTTCTGCAAGTACAAATATTAAATCCTTTCTCGTCAAACAAAATCTTAATATAGCTTTCAAAACTTCTAATAACTTAGGTAAACATATTAAAATAATAAATCTCGTGTTGAAAAATCAAGTAAATCAGAATCTATAAACTCAATTGCGGTTCTTGTGATAAAATTTATATTGGTAGGACCTATAGGATTTTTGGCATAAGAACATCTGAACATAAAGGTAGCTTCGATAAAAATAAATCTGATTCAAATTATTCAAACCACCTAATAAAAGAAAACCATTCATTCAATAAAACTTTGACATATTACATATAAAATCAAAAGTTCAAAATTAGATCTCCTAGAAGCATTAGAAATAAATAGACACAAACATTCGGACAAGCTTTTGAATGAACAGGTAGATTTGAATTACTCACCCCTACTTAACTTGTTTAATTAGTTTTTATTACCTTTCATACTAACTGTACAATGGCTCGGTGTGGATTTTCCTGTTATTCATCCAACTTGTTCTACGATTTGTTTATAATACCATACTCTTCATTCTATTTTTCATTCTTGATAAAGCTGCTGTGTCAGCGAAACGTCGTCGAATTTTTTCAAATAAAGTGTAGATTAAAGTTAAACCTTGTGTTTTTATCTCATTTACAACAAAGTTTCTTTGAAAGTGTTTTTATGATGGATATTAAGAAGAAACATGTGAAGTTGGCACCCTAATAAATCGCTATGTCATCGATCTCGATGAAACATATATCAAATTAATGACTTTACAAATACTAAACATAGCCCCAAAAACATTTTGAACCCTATCGATCCTGTATAGAAACTTTCCTGACTAGAAAACACAAAACCTTGAATTAGTTCCATTTGATATAAAGAACATGTATCCAAATATTTTAACAGAATCCCCTTCGATAGTCAGAGAAATATCTAGAGGAGAAAGTTAACTTCCACTCTTAGGCCTCAGGTAAAAAAAAACAAGAGTAGGAAGTATAGGAAACGTGTTAAAGTTGTCTTTAGTAACTTGCATATACATGTCTTTCAATAAAATAAACGAAATTAAATCAGAAAAACAAAAACATATGTATTATAAAAATAATCAAATTTGGCAATATGAGATCAGGTGAGGGTTATATGGCACCCTGGGGGCCATATTAAATGTATGAGCATAATCACAACCTAAAGGCAAAAATCGAAGATATAATATTCGCCTTCAGGACCTGCACAGGCTGTATGAGCCCACAAATTGCTACTCTGGCACTGTATCCACTCTTCCCTACGCCTGTCGTTATAATAACTAGTTTAAAAAAACATGCAATTCGTATCTGTTCTTTCCGGGGTCCTCTCTGGATATTGACTGTCGTCATTCTCCGAATCTGTTTCTACGACTACATCACTTTCCAAGCTACATCTGGATGATGACTGAAAGATTCTCATGTGCTGACGGGCTTTGTTGCTGCTGTTTGTGTTTGTTCCAGCTTGACTACATCCGCTACCGCGCCCACGACTTTGACCACTAGTTTGCTAACCGCAAAGATTCACTTAAAACATTCTTGTATGGAGAGAATATGATTGCTTTTGCTGTGGTAGTCTTTATTCCAAGGTTAGAAGTTCGAATCTCATCTCCGGGGATGAGCTGAATGTCCTCCTGCAGAACCAAACAAGCTTGCGACTCTTGTGCTGAAGCATTTTGATCAGCAACAGAACTTGTATGGTGATGAGCTGGGTTTTGTTGGGGGCAGAGTTGTTGTTCACTATTGGATGTTTCCATCAGAAAATCGACTTCCGTAAAAACTTGCGGATTTAATGGGTAAATGCCCGTCGCTCGAAAACCATTTAGAGCAATTTCCCTGTGGTGCTCTTCAGATATGTCCGACCAAAAAGCTCAGCAATATTGTAAGGCTTCAGCGTTCTTTCAGAATGAGTACATTGTGACCCGCGTTCTGCAGCAGTCAAGGTTCCAATCTGTTTCTTCCCTTTTTTACCTACAATCTGTGGTATTTTAGAATGCACAATTGTCAACCGAGTCTCGTCTACGTTAAATATCCTGTCAGGGGGATAATTCTTATTTTTCATTTCAGTTGCCAATATATCAAAAAATCCTTTGACTACTTCACGGTCAAAAGCTTGAGCATCCAACCAAGCATGCCCAGCTACTTCATTTCTAAAATTATTTTCGATGTTGTTTCTTAAAGCTAACTGATAAGTCATTCGTCTTACATCCATTCTTGTCAGTCCATAATATTTCGACTGCATAAACAAAATATTTTCCACTAACTCTTTCTCCAGATCAGGTGGTAGTATAGGTTTTCTTTCCAGAGGTTTATGCACAAGCAACTTTAACGATTCTTGATAATCCTTAACTAATCTTTTCAGTGTAGATCCTGGTACACAAAATATTTTTACAGTTTTTTTATACCCCATCTTCTTTGTCCTCACAGCTTCTTTTTTTTGGCCAAGATCTCAAGTTTTTGTTTTCTTTAGTTCAACATCGAATTTAATGTTTGGGTATTGACGGGAGTTAGAATTGGAGTCATAGTTGGAAGTTCATCTTTGAATTCATTTTCTTTCATTAACTTTGTTATTTCCATGATGCTGCTGCATTTGAGGTCTGGTTTTCTGCAGCCACATATTCTTCCACAATTTCCTTCGCATATGAAGAAAATTGATTTCATGAGATCGGAGGGTGCTAGATGCTTGGAAGCTTGTATTAGCATCCAAAGGTTCGCATGCTTTCCCCCGACCAACTCTTCAGGATTTTGATATCTTCCGAGGCACGATTAGACCTCGTGATAAACTCGGAGACATGAGTGATCGAAAATGGATCGACTTTTTTACTCAGGAATAGCACGGTTTCATCAGCTATTTCAGAATGTCTACCAGCTCAACATTCTCTCCTCTTAGAAATTACTATAGGAAGCAATAATTTGGTAAGTTCTATAGTGAGAAAAACAGTAAGCAATGAATAAGTTATAGGTAGTTATTCGACAAAAAATTTTTGAGAATGTATTTAAAATAAAAAAAAAGGTCATAAAACTAAGTTACAAATTTCGTTTTGACAGATTCTCATGAGCATCGACGAACCCAGTCAACTTTGAAAAAAAAGTAAAACAAATTATCCTCAGAAGATCATTAACAAGATTGGTTTCAGGCAATATTTTTGTAAAATGTAAAAAAAAAATTATAGAGCAAAAAAAAATTTAATAGAAATATTCTCACATTTTTGCTCATAACTTCATTAATTTTGAATTTAGGGCAAAAAGTTATATAAAAACATTTGTCGGCTAAGGGATTTGCTACAAATTATATCCCAAGAATTTTTGTAAGACGTATAGTGTCCGAGATATCGAGAAAAAGTGTTTGCACCCTACAAACTTGGGGTTAAGCTTCTATTGACCACCCCCACATGTCCCAAGAATAAAATTGCTCAAAAAAATGCAGTATTCTGCCTTTAAAGGGGTTGAGTCGCGTTTTTCATCAGCGAATAGTGGAAATGCGAATGAAGGAGGCGCGATTATGGAGCTTTTACTGTAAGTCATTAATTGCTATGAGAAAGAGACTTGTACCCAAAAAGATCCTTGCGGAGTACCGTCCTCTAATTTCTGTTCGATGGAGGAGCGGTTGTTAACCCTCACTCTGTTTACTCTGAGGGTTCTATTTTGTGAAACAAATTTGCAGAAGACTAATAAAGGCTATAGCGGGATAAGATGGTCAAAATAAATATATTTTTTCAGCAGTTTAGACACTTGTATTACTGTATGCTTGTATCATCATCAAGTCATCCTCAAAATAGCGTTTTTTAATTGAATGCTCTGAGCAAAATACATTACCTTCTGGTATAAAAATTTTTAATTCGTTAAAGCATTGCAACCTGACAGTCATTGGTACACTAGACAAGATGTTTTTATTCTTGCAAAAGACAGCATATGGAATGCATAATTCCACAAGAACTTTGTGATGAAGTAGTTGATGTTTCCATACTCGATTTAGAAGTAGAAGGTTCACTATGATGATGACTACTAGTCAGCAAAGCCATCAATTTTGATTATCATCACCTATAAATGAATTTAGCAGTGTACCAGAGCTAATCGGCAATCATTTAAACAATAGATTTTGAGGTTATATGTTAAAAAGTAAGGAAAAACGACTTTTTGATTCCCAGGTTGATAAATATTGGCTTTGAAACTTCATTTTCACTTGTAAATGCGTTTTTCATTGTGTTAGAGTGAATGTGAAATTATCAACTCAACTAATTTTGAGTTTATGTACCAAATAAGTATTAAAAACGATGGAAAAACTGGTTTTGTCGTTTTTGAGTATGAGCATGAAAATGTCCATTCTGGTGGAAGTATTTGAAAGAAAGAAAAAAAATAACAAATAGCACTAATTGAAAGTTAGTCATAAATTTCGAACATAACCTAAAAAACAGTTGAAAATTTCAATTATTTTTCCTGGGCGCATATTTGATCAGAAAAATTTGAAAAATATCATGGTTGTTTACGACCAAAAGATGAACCACCATAAATTTTTTCAGAGTTTTTTCATTGAAACTGCACCCGTAAAAATATAATTACGAGAAAAGAGAACATACGCTATAATATTGACTGTAGAGCCCCTAGATGGCTGAAATTTTTTTTGTAGGTATCTTTTTACATCCTTCATCGAATATGATACATGATGTAACGATTGGTTCTTAGGAGTTTTGACCATCTTATCCAGCTATAGCATTTCCTCGTAATTCTCAGTTATTAACTATTCAAATATCGAGAATTTCTGTCATGTCAAAGGCTTCAATTATACCAAAAAATAGTGCCGCGAGTCTATAACTGTTTTTGAATGCAATAAGAATTATCGATTCCAAAGTAATCAAATTGTCTTAATTTGACAAGGTAGTCGAATAATTTTGTTGTGAAGTGAGTAAATTTTGTTTTTCTTGAAGACATTTAAGTGTATTATTTATTTATTTCTTAAGTAATTTGCATATATTATATGCGGGTGAAATAGAGGATATGATTGATTATGTTTTATTCTCAATTGCTTTAATGAACACATTTCCAGCCATATATCAGGAATGGATAAAATCCATTCACATTTTCTTGAAGAGCTATAACAACTATTGTAGCAGTTTCACAAACAATTGTCAATCGTGTTAAAATTGAACTTGACAATTATTTGTCATTGAAACCACTCGTGCAGATCAAAAAATTAGGGACATGTGTACCTCAAATCGAAAAGAGAGTGTTGTACATCGTACTACGATACTGTTCGATTGGATTTAGGTTAGATTTCAGGCCGCAAGCGCTTGGATGAAGTTAGGCAGATGGGACGTAGGCCTTCATAAATGTCACGCCTCAGCAAAACAAGTGCAATGATCCAAACAAGGCTGAAATGTGAACCATTTCGACTGGTATCTTGAATTTCTTAATTTCTATTCTATATTTTTTGAATTGGATTCACAACCGAAATAGAAAGCCATAATTCGATAAATTTCTTAGACGTAACAATTTCTAATGAAAATGGAAAACATGTTTTCGCAATTTACCATAAACCGTCACATACAGATATTATAATACATAACTCGTCGTGTCATCCATATCAAACTAAAATGTCAGCATTCAATAGTTTAATTCAAAGATTGATTAACATCCCGTTATCACCAGAAAATTTCAACACAGAATTAAATTTGATTGAACAAATAGCCAAAAATAATGGTTACAATCCCAAACTAATAAATAATATTTTAAATAAAAACAAAGTAGAATCGCATTGAATGAAGTTTACCCTATCGATAAATTGAAACAAAAATTCAACACCTTAACCTACGTTGGCATTACAAGTGAGAAACTGAAATCATTCTTGAGTACCAATAATTTCAACAAAGCTTTCCAAACTGATAATAATATAGGCAAATATATAGAAAATAATAAAACCAAACCAGGTAAAAACAATAAATCAGGTGTTTATAGATTGAATTGCAACGACTGTGATAATTTCTACATTGGTAGAACACATAGAAGGTTTAATATTAGAATATCGGAACATAAACGCAGTTTTTCAAATAAAAAATTAGATTCGAATTACGCGAATCATCTCTTAGAAAATCACTCTTTCGACCCACAGTTTGAAATTTTGCATACAGATAATAAATATTGGAAGATAGATCTTTGGGACACTTTAGAAATCAATAAATACAAACACCCAGGTAGACTCATCAATGAACAAGTCGATTTAAGCCCTTTACCTCTATTGAATCTATTCGGAAAGCAATCTTCTCCCCAATTTTATTGGATATACCTGTCATATAACCACTTAAAAGAAGAAGCAACCCAATAAGTTTTTAATTACTCCAGAACATTTATATTTATATTCTCATTCTTATTTTCTGTACATTCAGTCATCTGAAGAAGCTACGGTGTAGTGAAACGCGTTACGAATCGCAATTATTAAGTAAAATTCCTTAAAACTCAGTACTTGTTTTTTATTATTTCTATTTTATAGGCATATTTTATTGACGCGTTAATATTCAATACTTTGGTTAACAGAAGTTTTTTGAGAATAATTCAGTGTAAGTTGCCTTGTTGAAAAGGTTAAACAGTTAAACATAATACGCTCTCTTTTCTCAGCCAAAGGCATGGGTGACTCAATATCATATAAAAGACAATGAAACAGTATTAGTACCTCAGTGTTCTTACCTCAGTTCAATGAATAGTTTCTTGTTGTTGACGGTTACATCTCTTGTCCATATGATATGATTTGGCATCATATCATAAGGACAAGAGTGTTACTGCATATCTGACTGACTTTGCCTTTATTTGAGACATGAACCTCATAGAAAACATATAGGAGCTCACCAAGTGAAGGGTTGCAAAGAGAGTGATCACTACCAAGCGTTAGTTGATTGACATCACAACTCCAAATTACACAACAATACTGTTCACAAGCAAAGGCTGGTAAAGAGAGCATGCTTCATCGTATAGAAGCTCTCGTTGCTGCAAATGGTTGCACCTCTATATTTTGAATTTGAAAAAAACATGTTTGTTACTACTCAGAATAATGTCATGCGAAATAATAAATAATTTGATTCAAAAATTTATTATTTTTATGATCCCAACACAATGCACATGCAAATGAAAAAGAAACAGAAGCTCAACAACTAATCATTCATTCAGGAAATCCAGTTAAACTTTAAAATTCAGAAAACTGGGATCATTCCTTAACGACATGGCCACCTACAGTAGTTTACATGATTCGAAGTTCATTTATACGTCTTATTCTTTCAGGAGATGCTACCTCTCGCATTTAGATTTATTCCAACGGTTTCAATTAAACAAATTGTTCATTATCTACAAGTACTGGATTCAGGTAAAGTTTTAAACCTTCTTCTATTACACGGAGAGTTATAATGTAATAATAAAGCAATTTGATATAATTATGTGGAGTTTGAACAGCTTCGGCAGCTGCACGATTAGTGCGCAAACATATTTGAACTGCTATGCCTAGGTGCCTTTTTTTTTTAAAAGGGAGATAATTTGCAGACAGATACCACAGGTCTCGTGATGTTATATGGGGATGGCTACTGCCGAACCACTGAAAACTTTCTTTCTCTACAACTTCTATCACTCGGATTAAGATCAGAAACAGATTTCTCATCCTTCTCGTTAATCCTACTCTGATGGTTCTTCCATATCAGACTGTCAAACTCATTCCTCACTGTTTGTTATCTTACTTCTCCTTCCATCTGCATACTTCTGTCTTCCTCCTTTTTCCTTTTCATGATCTGCACTACTTCAAAGAAAAAAATACTCTTAGACTTACTTTCATCTTTTATCATGTAAGCTATGATATCTGTTGTTTCTGGTGTCGCTGTTACCTTTTCTTTCAGCGCTCTACTTTCTTCTGCCCATCTTCCTTATTTGATGTAAACATTTTTTTTCCACGAAATGAAATATTTAGTTCTTGAGTACCAATACAATTTTCTAGGCAGTATTTTTTGAGAAATGTTTTTCAGTAACCTCAAGTTACAAATTGCAAAAATTTTATTCATATACTATTTCATGAAATATGTGATAATATAAACACCTCGAAAAGTCTAGGAACACTTACCAATATCTAAAAAATATGAATTTGATGATTCGAATTTAAAGAAATCTTTCGGTTTTTGTTAGGATGTATTGTATATAATATATTCTCGAGACAACAAAATTATATTTGACTTCTCCAAAGCCCCTATTATAGAGAAAAATTGAAATTTGACAATGACGAAATTTGGTAAAACACAAAAAAAATCCTGAACGAATATTTTGGAAACGATATGGAAGCACTTATATTTTTCAATACCCAGAAGGTCCACCTCTGTTATTAATGACACTTTGGCATCGTCGCGGTATGTTCAATATTCAATTGTCTATTACATTTTGGCCTAAGTCATTTCAAGCCCCCTGAACTGCTGATCGAAGCTCCTGTTCATGATGGAAGACGTTTTGACGCAGGAGATTTCTTTTCAGGCTGTCCCACACATGCTTGATGGGATTTAGATCTGGGGAGCATGATGGCCACGGTAGAAGATCGATATCATTCTCTTCAAGAACGTTCAAGGCAACTCTTGCACGATGAGGAGAGGCATTATCTCGTGGAAGAGTGGATTTAGACCCATTGTTTGGAGATACGGTACCACTACAGGTAAAACTATCTCATTTGCGTGATAATTTCCCGTGAGGTTGTTCTGTATGGAAACGAGGTCAGTCCTTCCACCAAGACGTATACCTCCCCAAAACATCACTGATCCGCCTCCCTGTCTAACAACTTCTCGAGCATGCTGGAGACGGTTTTGCTTTCCAGGTTCCCTCCATATTCGAATTCTCCACGAATCGGGATAATAATTAAATCTAGATTCATCACTGAAGAGAACTGTGGCCCACCTCTCTTGATCCCAGTTTACGTGTTCGTGGCACCAATCTAAACGAGCAGCGGGATTTCCATGGGTCAGTTGTGGAACTCTTAAAGAACGTCTGGAGTGGAGTTGACCTTCGTGCAGTCGATTTCTCACAGTTTGGTTGGAAATTTGTACATTATGAACTCGTGATAGCTCTTGAGCTTATTGAGATGAGGTGGTAGTACGATCTCTTCTGGCTTGTAAAACCAAAAATCGGTCTTGGGCGACTGTAGTAATTCTGAAACGACCTGTATGGCGTTCTTCTACGCTACCTGTTTCATTGAAACGCGACCATAAACGGTTTATGACACTTGGGCTACTTCCCAGAACCCTTGATACTTCCCGTTGTGAGCTCCCAGCTTGGAGCATGCCAACGGCTCGTAACATCTCTTCTCTAGTCATATGGCGTCTTTCCATGGTCGAATCACTAAACTCGAATCTTTTATTTGTGCTTACAACAGAAACAAAGTGCCAACTAACTGATTTCAAACACTGAATACATGAAATGATTATAAAGCAGCGTCGCATCTGCTGGAGTCTTAGTTCTTTATAAAAAAAACTGAAATCTGTTGCGGCACTCTACATAATTTGGTGAGAAATTAATGCAGGTGTTCATTTCTCAGAAAAAATCATCCAAATTGATCGTTCTGGATACGATATATCGATATTTAGAAGTGTTTCCTAGGCTTTTTTGAGGTGTTTATTTGAATTTTACAGGTAAATTCCGATATTTTGATCATGGGAGTCCACAGAAAAATACCGAAATGTATTCTAGTCCTGAACCTCCCTACTACCAGTTGGAAACGATATCAGTTCCTGTAGCATTTTACTTTGGAGCTCATGATGCGCAAGTGGAAGCGAGGGTGATTCAATTTGTATTCTTTTCCTTCATAATTTTACTGAATTTTATTTTGAACAGCCCAAATACGCTTTTACTAGGGCTCGCAAATAAACAGTGTGAGAGTAAGGTATGAAATCAAATGCATAATTTTTTCCACTTTTCTTAACAGTTCTTGGGATGAATGCTTGGCGAGATCAATTTTTATATTGAGCTTGAAATTTTTTTGGTGAAAAAAATTTGTATTGTTCACTTTCTAAGAAATGACGACATTTACAGTTTTTTCGAACCCATTTTTTTTATCCTAAGGAGTCTATTTTCATGTACCAAAAAGGTCTTCAATGAACCGTGAAGAAGAGTGTCTCGTTCGAGGAAAAGTGGAAAAATCAATTTCAAAACCTTCAGTATAGGGGTGTGGCAGCAAGACGGGGTGGAAGGCAAAACGGGGTAACATCTTATATCGGAAACCATCTGAGCAATCACGACCGTTTCTGCGCGTGAGACAGCACCGCCATAAAAGGTTTTAGTCAGCGTAGTGACAGAGCGACAACATCACTGTTTTTGTTTATTATATGAAGAAAAATGTATTTGTCGATTTTCTTAGCCCGTTTTTTCATTTGGTGTGTGATTCTTCTGTAGATAACAGCATTTCAAAATACAAGTGAAGGTATTCACATGGGTCAAAGATTACTCGAGCAGGTAAGTACTTGCTTATTTGTGTACGAGAGCCTTGTTTTTAGAAGTTAATTGGTTAATTTCTTTGGACATGAGAGAGCAAGGTGGGGTTAGATTATGGTGTACCCCATCTGGTCCGTACAAAAATAGTTCTTATGTTTATTTTGCTTTATCAGTGAAGTTTAATGATATGAAATGTATCTATCATTGGTGTTTTTTCTTTGCAGAATGATGGAAATTTATAAAAGAAGAACAAATAGAGGTGATTGGTCAGAAGAAGCCATGAGATATGCGATGGACTCTGTGCTACAAGGCAAAATGGGTTACAATCTAGCAGTGAAGACTTTTGGTGTTCCTCAAACCACTTTGGTGATACATCAGCTTCAATGAAAATGGAGGTTCAGTTAGGCCTTAAGCAAACAGTTTCTTCTTATGACGAAGAAAAATAATTGTGCAGTAATAAATTAGATATGGAAAGTAGGCTCTATGGGCTAAATATTAAAAATCTTAGAGTCTTAGTGTATAGGTTAGCAATTAAAAATAATAAACCACATACATTCAATGATTCAAAAAAGAAGCTGGTAAAAAATGGGTACAAAGCTATTTAAAGAGGCATCCAGAGTTGTCTATAAGACAACCTGAAAGCACCAGAGCCGAGCGTGCTGGTGGATACAACAAACAGCCGTTTGTTTTTCACCCTCTTGGGAACTGTTTATGATGAACATTAATCGAGTTTTGATTGTGCCTAAGACAAAGTCAAAAGTAGTAGCTTAAAGAGGTCGAAAGCAGTAGGGCCGCAAAAAGAGGTTCAACCATCACATTCGAAATATGTTTCAGTGCAAGTGGCCAATATATGCCACCCAAGATGGTATTTCCCAGAAAGAAGATGGATCCGTAGCTAATGCTAAATGCTGCACCTGGAGCTTGGGTGTTTGCAGTAATTCTGGCTGGATGACAGCAGAGTTATTTTTAGATAGTTTAAAAAGTTATTGCGTTTAGTGGAGCCTCCGTCAAACGACCTGTTCTGTTACTATTGGATGGGCATAGTACCCACACTCAAAATATTGATCTCATAAATAAAGTTCGATCCCAGGGAGTTATGTTTCATTTTATGTTTTACCCCACATACAACTCACCGCCTTCAGGTCGCTGATGTTTCTTAAATTAGACCGTTGAGTTCATATTATGATCACCAAACAACAGCTTAGCTTTACAGCTATCCAGGAATGATCGTCACTGTTCGGCAAGTTAGCGGCTGTAAATGGGTTGAAAAAATGCGGAATTTGGCCATATAATTCATCAGTATTCTCTGAAAGTGACTTTCGTTGATGACAGATATTCCGCAAATCGAAAGGGGGCCGATTATCGAAGTAACAACTGCAACTACAACATCTAATATCGGATTAGCAGCTGCAACAGCAACATTGTTCAATTCCCAGATTTTAGCTCCAATTCTCTCAGAAGCATAGCCAATTATTGTAACAAAACCCAATTGTCTTGAAGTCATTCTTCTTGCATCCTCCACTACAACAATATTATCCCCGAAGATTGGTTGCTCTAGTTGGGTTGATAACACTGAAATGGTACTCCATGAAAAGCAACATTTTCCCTAACCAGTCCCTAGCAAATAATGCTTTTCACAGCAACACGCAATACTTCTTGCGTTGTTAAAAAACGAGGAAAATCGCAATTGAAACTTTATCAGCATATAAAAATGAATTGGATAGTAGACGATTGAAGAAAGAAGTTGGCAGAGGAAAAAAACAAAAGAATAAAGCAATACAAAACCTAATTAGAACCTAAGAACACATTTCGGCTAACAGAAAGAAATGTGACCAAGAAGAATAAAGTACCTAAGGAGCCATCAATATTGAACAGCGATGGTGAAGTTGAAAAAATACCATATTTGTATTGTAATGGTTGTTATTTGGACTCTAATGAAGGATGGCCTGTTCCGCATGCGGCAAATGGTCTCAATGTAGCTGCGCTGGTATAGATGATGAAGATGAAGATGCAACGTTTACTTGCGAATTTTGTCAGCAAAAACAAATTAGATTTTTTCAAACCCCATCTTTCTCCTTAGGGTATCCCATCTCACCCGACGGAGGGGGCAAGATGTAGAGTTCTGATCTTCTGTTAATTTTATACTCAACTATTTAACATATGTTCCTAATTAGAAATACTTATGGAAGACTGTTTACCAAAGATTACTACTGAATTAATAAATAGAATGTATACACGAAAATGTTAATTTCATTGAGATTCAAACGTTAACCCCCCACTTGACGCACACTTTTTTATCTCATATCGAGAGTATCGTCGGTTCAGCATTTCGAATGTTGGGGGTTTGTGAACAGGAAATGTAAAAATTTCCAGAATAATAATTCATCATTCTCTTTATACTGAGACCGATTATGTATTCGGTCGTTTGAACTTTGCCTCATCAGTATGGAACCAGCAGTACAATATTTATAAGACTCGCCCTGAGTCAGTTCAAAATAAGTTTTAAAAGTTTGGCTTTCAAGAATAATGTGTTGTATGATAGAGATTATAACTTCTTGCGCTGACATTTTAATGTCCTTTCGCAAATATTGTTACCTTATATAAAATTGTTAATGCAAGAGTAGATTCTGTACCTATAGATTCCTGATTCAAATTTCAAGCTGTTTGAATATTTGACTTGATGAAATGAGATTGAATTATTGATAAAAGTATGAAAACTGAGTTTGAAAGATATAAATGATTAATTGAGAATATATATATATATATATATATATATATATATATATATATATATATATATATATATATATATATATATATATATATCATCTGCAAATTGTACAAGTTCAGATTCATTATTATTCAGCTGTATACTCGGTTTAAGATCGTTTACATAAAGTATGAACAACAGTGGTCCCAGCTCACCAATGCCACTATCCTCTCAGTCGATATGACACCTCCCACTCTTACCTTGAACCACCTAGTTCTCAGATATGACATCAACCATTCAAGCGTGCAGCCCTAAAACCGAAAGCACATAGCTTTCTCTCCATAAAGTCCATGTTAAGGGAGTCGAAAGAACGAGATAGATCGAAAAAGAGAGCCGCAACAGGCTCAACCTCGTCCATTTTCCCTCAGTCGACCCACCAACCCTGAAACCGTGTTGGCATTCACACAATAATTTGTACTTTCCTAAGTATGTGGCGAGTCTATTGACCATTAATCGTTCCAAAATTTTGGATATATTGTTGAGGAGTGAAATAGGACGATAGTTCCGAATCTCTAGAGGACTGCCCTTTTTATGAATGGGCACAATTATAGCAAACTTGAGTAACTCCGGAAACTTGCCCTTCAAAACAGACCGGCTGAAAATCTCCGCTGAAGGATCGGCGATCCGAGAAGAAATGACTTTCAAGAGTCTCACAGAGATGCCATCCATACCACAAGAATTTTTATTTTTCATTTTGAGTATAACTGACTCGACTACCGTGCGAGAAAAAAGATGGTAATAAAAAGATTTCAATGAGAAATATGGTACAAAACTTTCTGCAATTTCCTTATCTTCCTTGGCATTCCCACACCCATCTATTTCCAAGTTAATGTTACCAATTCGCTTGTTATAATACAGAACAAATAGATCAACAACGGATGCAATTTTTATATTGCGGCAACTGGTGGGAAAGTCCATAGAGTTTGACAAACCGATGTTTATATGTTTTATAGATTTGGAAAAGGCATTCGACAGAATTCGAATGAACGATGTGATCACTATCCTTAGAAATGAAAACTTAAGCAATAAATACATAAACCTAATCAAAGAACTAAATTATTCTAATTCTAATAAGACGAAAGTAAAAACTACACAGGGACTTAACAGCGATTATTATTGAAATTAACGCAGGCATTAGACAAGGTGACAGCCTCAGCCCATGTCTATTTAATTTAATCATGGATTAAATAATAGCAGGTGTTAACCAAATGAACCAAGGCTATAGGATGGGTAACAAAACTATGAGAATACTGTGCTACGCAGATGATGCTTTACTAATAGCCGAGAATGAGGACGACCTACAACGCCTACTACAAAAGTTCAAAGTAACAGCAGAAAAATATAACATGGTAATATCAACACAGAAAACCCAATCGATGGTAATAGCGAAAGATCCAATTAGATGCAAACTAGTAGTGAACGACCATATAATAGAGCAAGTTTCACACTTTAAATACCTAGGAGTAGAAGTATCGAGCGATAAACAACTATTATAAGAAGCAAAACAGCAGGCAATGAAAGCATCGAGAATATCTGGCTTCCTGAGAGATGTAATCTGGCGGAATAAGTACATAAGCACAGAAAGCAAATTCCGAATCTATAAAACCTGTGTGAGACCCGTGATGACATATGCGGTTGAGACAAGAGCTGAGACAACAAAAACAAAACAACTAATGAGGACAACAGAGATGAGAACACTAAGAGCTATAAGAGGTATTACACGCAGAGATATAATAAGGAATGAGGATACGCTAAGGGAGCTAGGTGTCCAGGATGTAGTGAGGTGGAAAAGAGCACGTCGACGCCTATGGAGAGATCACGTAGACAGAATGGGCCCCGAACGTATGGCGAAGTGGGCAAAAACACAAAAACCCAACACTAGAAGACCCATAGGAAGGCCGAAAAAGCGATGGCATGAGTGCTGGAGCTCCGGTTCGCAGCAGGGGCTTTAACAGAAAAACAGGACATCGTCCTATTTAAAGAAGAAGAAGAGACAATACAGTGTATCTCTAACCAACCGCCAAATAGTTTTTTGTCTCTTATTTTTAATTCTGAATAGTCTCATTACAAAATTGTTTCCAACTTATTATACTGTTTCTCTTTAAATCATAATATTCTTTCAGTAATATATTTCCAGAATTTTGATTAGACTAAAAGGTTTTTAAATATTCACTTTCTCGTATCAGCTCAGATGTGGCCCATTTCTTTCTACCTATTGTTTTGAAAGTTTTTCTTTACGGGACAGTTGACATAAATTGCATAATTCAACAAATTTATAAAATTTTGGAAGATAACATTAATATCTTCTGTATTACTATAGATCTCATCAAAAAGTCGTCTTTAATATACGCCTCTAATGTGGCCAGATTATCATCGAAAAGTCTCTATAAACAGTGTTTGGAGTAGACTGTACGTCTTTGGGTGTTGTACAACATATCCTCGATAATAAAGAGATAGCACGATGGTCATCCAAGTTAGGTTCAAATACACGAGCCCCAATTTCATGCGTAGAGAAACTGGTCAAGAAATAATCGATTTTCGGTGCGGTTATCTTATTTCCAACAAAACTGTATCTCATTGGAGCTAATACCTAATCCGTAACAATGCATTAAGTCTAAGAGAAGAGTTTTATCTAAACTATCCTCGAGGAAATCATTACCCATCATTTATATGACCTCAAATTGGCAAAAAATCCTTTTTCATAATGAAGCTTTGTGTTTTGCAACATGATCTGACGTTCTGGATTATATATATTTTTTGAGTATTATAAATTTTCAGTATACCTAACTACATAGAGATCAGTTTAAAACATTCAGAAAGCATTTTTGTTGCAAACCTGTGTGATTGTTCTTTGAACATAATTTGATTCAAATTTCCATTTTCCCATTTATTTCAGGACGTAAGAGACATGTGCAATGACGTTCAAAACTGCGTGGAATTATACCAAATTAAAATACCAAGCTGGTCCCATTATGACTACATTTATTCCAACTGCACTCTGAAAGAAGTCAACTTACCAGTTCTCCGGGTAATGCAAAAGTATAATGAAATCTGAGAAATCTGTAAATCATTATATAAATAAATATGAAAAATTGAAAGTAAATTTCTTTACCGACCCAATTCCATGAGATTGAAGAGTGTGCCATGTTCTTCTCGAAGAAAAACAGCACTTTTTATTTTGTTTCCTGAAGAATTTTCGTCAGTAATACAAGAGCTCAGATTTAGCCGGATATTTTTTTCTATGCTCGTTTTCGAATACTTACGTGCAGGCAATTTAAAGGGAACTGGGCGACAAGATCACGAGAGCGTAGCTCTTGTGATTTTGTCGAGAGGTCGAGTTGAATCACCGAAAAGTGAGTATGAGAATACGAGCTTAGAAAAATATCCTGCCAAATCTGAGTCCGAGTGGTATTTGCTGAGAAAATTCCGCGATTGACAAAAAGTACAAAATGAACTTTATTGAGAAATGCACACAAACTCAACGAGAAAATCATAAAGCATTCATTACAAACATGTTTAGTTATAATTGGAATGAGCAGTTATTGAAAATGCAATAACTATATACAATTTTTTCACTCCCGGTCGATTCTATATGGAACGATGCCGAACGAAAGAAAAATGTAATTTCTGTTGCACTAGATATTGATAGTGCATTCGAAATAACTTGGAGATCAATTATTATCAATAAACTAAGTGAAATCAACCTGCCAGACAATATGGGATTATTTCTAGAAAACTTTCTTACGAACAGAAGCTTGAAAGTACTCGCGAACGGCAAATTCGCTCTGCATATCATTCTTGATAATGGCGTCCTGTAACTAAATTAACTTTAATACTCTGGTTAAGCCCAGAGAAAAAAGAGCAATGAGACTTTAATTCAATATTCGTCACTGAAATCTTGAAAGAAAAGTCAATTAAGTTCTACTTAGATACTAAATCAATTACATAAATTATGATTATGATACATAGTGTCACAAATACTTCTTTATATGTTAATCAGGCAATAAGACTTATCTTGGTGGTTCTTGGTGTTACTGCTGCCTTTAAGGAAAACCTCTATTTCAGCTTTTGAGCTCCACGTACAAGTCTCTACTCAGGAATTACTATTCATGGGTCTCCACCTAGGAATGTCTAGCTACAAGTCTCCATCTAGAAATTTGTCTAGGTACGGGTCTCCACCTAGGGTTTTCTAGATATAGGTCTCCACCTAGGACTGAATTTCACAAATTAGACATGTAACACCAAGATATTCTAAGCTCTATCGTAACAGCCAGCTACACCAGGGAATTTGAAGTAACAAAATGACATGGATCTTATATTATTTAAAGACAAAAATAAATATGAAAAGTTACAGAGATTCTGAAAAAGTAAACTCGTGCTAGCTGTTCAGGTGATCATAGAATTAAAAGATGAGTTCTATAAAAAGCGAGGAAGCATGAAAAAACTATTTACAATAAAAGAGAAGCTACATGAAAAGCAAGGAAGAATCTATAAAACTATTTACAAAAATCACAGATTTTTAGCAATCATTTTGAAAATTTGAAAAATTCATGATTTACATGATACTATCACGAAAATTACTTGAAAATGAAGGGATAATGATTGTATATATGAGTTAGAGTTACTTTTGTCGTTTTTCACCCAGAAAAATTATTTTGATCGAGTTTTTTCATGAGATCTCTATCAAGGTCATTATAAAAAATTGTAGAAATTAAAGGAATACGATTATGAAAGTCATCGTGGGAAAAAGACAAATTCTGTAGAACAGAATTTGAATTCTTAATAGCAACTATAAAGCATTCAAACAGTTAATAAAAGAAATGCTGTAAGGAAAAATTATAAATTAGATTTTCAAGGTCAAGTGCGGCATTTTGCTAAATGAACTTTCAACTTACCCTATATTTTGATATAGGTCACTACACAGTATATGAAACACAAGATATGAATTTTAATATAATTCAATTAACTGCAATTTAGGAGGATTTTCAAGTTCAGCTCATTCGCATCTTGGTGGTTCTTGGTCTTACTGCTGCCTTTGGGGAAATCCACTATTTCAGCTATTGAACTCCACGTACAAGTCTCTACTTAAGAATTTCTATTCATGGGTCTCCACGTAGGAATGTCTAGATACAGGTCTCCACCTAGGAATTTGTCTAGGTACGGAGCTCCACCTAGAAATTTGTCTAGGTACGGGGCTCCACCTATAAATTTGTCTAGGTACGGGGCTTCACCTAGAAATTTGTCTAGGTACGGGGCTTCACCTAGGATTTTCTAGATACGGGTCTCCACCTACGACTGAATTTCACAAATTAGACATGTATCACCGAGATATTCTGTGCTCTAACGTAACAGCTACACCAGGGAATTTAAAGTAACAAAATAACATGGATCCAATATTATTCAAAGACAAAAATTAATATGAAAAGTTACAGAGATTCTGAAAAAATAAACTCGTGCTAGCTGTTCAGGTAGATCATAGAATTAAAAGATTCTATGAAAAGCTAGGAAGCATAAAAACTATTTACAATAAAAGAGAAGCTACATAAGAAGCAAGGAAGTATTTATAAAACTATTTACAAAAACTTACAGATGTTTGGCAACTATTTTGTGAATTTGAAAGAATTTCATGATTTACATGATAATTTCACGAAAATTACTTAAAAATGAAGGAAATAATGATCGAGTATATGAGTTTGACCTACTTTTGTCGTTTTCTACTCAGAAAATCATTTTGATCCAGTTTTTAATGAGAAATCCATCAAGGTCATCATAAAAAATTGTAGAAAGTCATCGTGAGAAAAAGACAAATTCTGTAGAACAGAATTTGAATTTTCATTAGCTACTATAAAGCATTCAAACAGTTAATACAAAAAATGCTGTAAGGAAAAATTATTAATTAGATTTTCAAGGTTAAGTGCGGCATTTTGCTAAATGAATTTTCAACTCACCCTATATTTTGATATAGGTCAGTACACAGTATATGAAATACCAAATATGAATTTTAATATAATTTAACTGCAATTTAGGAGGATTTTCAAGTTCAACTCATTCGCTTGAAGGTCTGCAAAGAAAGGAACGCCTAAATTGAAGAATGCTCGTAGCAGATGTACTTATCATATGCGGATTATGCGCATCATGTTAACCATTGGTGTGACACATATACAGGGTTGACTGGAATCAGGTGTTTTAACTCAAATTGTTGTTTCGTGATTTTAGCACGTTACACTCCCACAAGGCTCAGTGGGATCAACATCAACAAGTGTCCTGTTCCAAAACACACTAAATAAAATGAATCAATGGGCACAAACAGCAGGCTTCCTTTTCTCAACTGCCAAATCTAAGATCATCACATTCGCCAGAAGAAACAACATCAACGATCCCCAGATAAATCTGAGTGGCGAACAGTTACAAATAAAAGGACCATCTGAAAATACTGAGGCTAACATTCCACAGACAACTTAGTTGAAAAAATCACATAATGGAAACAAAGAAAAATTGCATAAACGAACATACTGAAGACCTTATCGAACCATAAATGTGGAGCTGAAAAAGAAACTCTCTTGAAAATTTACAAAAGGTCACATACGCTCTAAACTTGATTACGCTAGCATAGTAAATTCTTCAGGAAGTAATACTTAGACACAGTTCACACCTCCGTCGTTTGTACATGCCTTGATGCTCTTAGAACAAGCCCTGTGAAGTCAACTCATCCTAGTACTAAGCAAGAAGAACTGCTATTATCATATGCCGTCAGGATATCGGCAAATCCACATAACCCTATATACAACATCGTCAAAAAGGTCGAAACGATTGCACGAAATCCATCGAAAAAATAAAACAATTTCACAACTCTTACAACCTCTTCTCGGAGACCCATTTGCAAATGAACACTTCTCCCTGGACAATAGTTTTACCTACATTAAACATCGAACTACTTGCACACAAGAAAAGAGACCCTCCAAATACTCTAATACAACAAGCTTTTCTAGAACTGATCAACTCACGACAGCACGATGAACTACTATTTACAGATGCATCCAAAGTTGATAGCGATATTATCTGCTTAGTAGCCTTTTCCGTATCCGTAGTATCTTAAAATCACTGGACCACATCTCGGACACAAACATAAACATCACTAGCCTCAATAGAATCCATCAAAAATATTACTCACAGAATTTCCTTGTGCAACAGATCCAAGAAGATCCAAGGACCTAAAAAGTTACATGAAACACACTATTAAATTCAATTGGCAGAACATCTGGAACAGGTCAGACTCCAAATTGTATATTATAACACTGTCGATAAGTTCATACCAGCTACCTAAACTGACAAGAAGAGAAAAATTGTTATCCGCTGCCTAAGAATCGGACATACTCTTCTAACTCACGGCTGTCTGATGGACTCTACCGCTCCTCCATATTGTCAACAATGCAACAGCCACCTCACTGTGAAGCACATCCTCACAGAACATCCAAGAATCCGTCAGCAATGTAACATAAACGACGATCTCAAGAAAACACTAGCCAACAACTTTATGAACATAATTAGTTACCTGAAAGAAACAAACCTCTTTAATTGTATTTAGTTGAACTTACACTGTACCAATAACCATAGTAGTTGAGGCACTATAATGAAATTAATAGACTAACATTTGCGTATTCACTAAAATTTGCCTTGTATTGTTGTACCGGCAGCAAATCTCCAAACAATCGTTCCTTCCAGTGCTTCGTGTTCAAATAGACGTCCAGATACTGTGATTACTTCATTCCAGGCTTGCCAAAACCAATTGTACGCTGTCAACTTCTCAGACCTCAGAAATTTTCGTTTTTGGTTCTAGTTAAAGCTATTGTTGAACATTTTCTTCAATAATCTGACAATAACAAAAGCCATTAAGTCTTTTATGATGAAATTCTTTTGTACTATTGATACTTTCATGAAGTAAGAATGAGTTATTACAGTAAATGAATTTTGAATAATCTCGAGTTTTGATAAGGCCATGTTGAATCGCATATAAAAACGTACTTATCTATGAAAGTAATTAAATTTACGACAATAGGCTATTACAAGATCAATTCATCTCTACTCAGTAGTGAAATGTAATCATTAAAGAAATGTCGATGCTTGCCTTTAAGATTTATAGTACTATGCACTCATTTTTTCAACGAATATTAAATGAGTATATCAATATAACTTGTTTTTAAATACTCTGAAATAATTGGTCAATATAGAAAAATCTACGAAATTTAATAAATTCAAGGATATTATTCATTACTTCTAACTGGTAGTTACTTGCATCAATTACTGCAGTTGTATCACTTCAAGGAAAAGGACGACACAAAGGTTATGTCGAATTCAACGAAATTTGTGTTCGTTACCTGTTATCTGATTGTTTTTTCTTTGCAAGGGATTACAGGGCGCCATCCAGACTTTTATCTTTCTATTGTAAGTAATAATTCAAATTGTTTAATTACCCAAATTATCATGACATGAATTGTTGAATAATAGAATCACAATTAATGTGAAATATACCCCTCAGTCAAATTTTCTGGAGTTGTGATATTTTGTAGTTTTCTTTCTAGAATGAAATGATGGATTTCTTGTTGAAATCCTGTCATTAGTTCTAGAGAAACATGGAGCAAAAATTGGACATTTAGCTCTGTCTATGTTTCAGCAATATTTGTATTGTTTCTAGCTTCTGTTATGTTTTTAAGAATTGATCGGTTAGTTCATTCACGTCTGAGCTCTAGTCACTACGTTCCAGAGAAATTTTCACATACATGTTGTAGCAGAATTCCAGAATACTTAGTTAATTTCTCATCTCAAGTCATTCATGTAAATCTAAATTTGCTTTTCATGATTAGCAAACAGACTCGATAGACGTTAAAGATCTATCACAGAGCTCTCAATTAGAAACTAAGCACAAACCGCGGTCGCTTCGATTTTCTCGCAATGAAGACTGGCATGCTTTTATCAGACATCCTTTACGTTCATAATAATAGTTATTAGCAATGCTCATTCACCTGATTCTTATTCTGCACTTCAGTTCTTCAACGAATTTTCATGTCCCCTATTGATGTGAAACTGAAACAATTCCTTACATCTCAACCCCTTTTTGCCACTTTGAGGAATCGTTTTCTCACAAATTTGGAAACACTAGTTTTTACTCAATACCATTTTTAATATCTTCTACTCTACACAACTGAGGTAAATTTTTACTTTCAAGTAAATTTACTTTCAAAGTATTTTTCATGTTTTCATTAAGATCTTGGGTACAATTTTTTTGTCAGCAACTTTAAGACTAAACTATATATCAAGTCCTATTTCGAATTGGTATGTAACCCCAAAATTTTGAGACCATATTTTTCAACACTGATCTTGAAATCTTAAATACAATTTCATTTATCTCAAACTTAAGAACTGAGGTAAATATCATAGAAATCTTTCAATTTTTCGATTCGTAAATTTGGGTAAATTTTTTTCAACCTTAGCTGAAAAACTTGTATTTTTACCCTACACGTGATGTTTTTTGCGAAAATTCTGTAACTAGTCTTTACCTTGCATTCGCAATTGAAGTTTTTCATATCTCTAATATTATAACTGAGTGAATTCCCATAATATCCTTTAAACACTATTTTGCACCCTTGAGGAAAGTTTCGCTTTTTGAAATGTTGTTGGGGCACCTACGCAAAGTGATATACAGGGTGTTACATAATAGTATGTCACACTTGAGGGGGTTGAATCTACGTGCAATCTCAAGAAAAAAGTTCAAATGAACATAGGTCCGTAAAAGCTTCGTAACGGAGCTACAGTGTGTTGAAAGTTCCGGGAAAAATTGGTTTCTTCTTCAGAACACCTGCAGATTTTAAGATATTCAGCCCATATGGAATGCAGGCTATTTTTTACAACCTCCATCATAACACGTCCTAGATTTTAACTGAAATTCACAAGGAGTTTTCTTTTCCGAGCCCATGTCACATTTTGCCCTTTCAAACTTTTTTGCAGTACGCCACTGATCAGCATACAATCATTTTTCGTCATCTTCGTTCAATTTAGAAACTTTTCTGACACCTGTAATTTTTTTCGTATGTCCAACCGTTTTCGAGTGAAAAATTATTGAATTTGGATTATTTGAATTGTATGTTATTCGCTAAATGAAAAAAAATAATAAAAATACTTTTTAGATATCCCTATAAGAAAAAGTCTAGACTATTTAAGTCTGGGGACATAGGAGGCCATGATTCTGGCCCACCCCAACCTATCTATCTGTTGTTGAATGTATGATTCAGGAATTTCCTAGCTTCTCCACTGAGATCAGTCTTGAAGGAAAATCTTGAGGTAGTAGAGTTTGGACGCGTTGAATATGAAACGGGTACAATAAAAAGTCGTGGGAATCCTCCAAACTAGAAAATGTAAAATATCCAACTGATTTCCAATTTTTCTTGTACTCACATGAGGATTCAAATCAAAACAATTCAAAACTGCTTCCTCAATATCTGGAGTTCTCATAGTTTCAGTTGCCCCTTTAAAATGATTATTTGTAGTAAAAATTCCAGTTTCCCTCGACCTTCTGTTATATTTGAAAATGTTCGCCGGTCTGGTGTTACTCGATTTGGAAAGCGCACTTGATATAATCGCCTAGCATCTGTTGTATTTCCGTCAGCCAGACTGTAGACAGATATCAGCCTATTCGCCTTTAGTAAAATTAGCCATTTTTTCTTACAACAATAACTTCAAAAGTCTTAAAACTAATCGTTAGTTTGATAAACAATTCGAGCAGACACTGGTTCACCTTTAGCAACTGTCAAAATGAATAAATAGATGAAAAAAATCAAAGCCTACTAGTCATTAGATTAGAAGTGCTTTCAATTCAGCGAATGCATACAATCGTTTAATAATTTTTTGCTCCAGAACAATCAGACATACGAAATAATTACAGATGTCGAAAAAAAAGTTTTTAAATTGAACGAAGATGACAAAAATCGATTGTACGATGATCAGTGGCGTACTGCAAAAAAGTTTGAAAGGGCAAAAGAAGGCATGGCTTCGAAAAAGAAAACACCTTGTAGATTCTAGTTGAAATTGAAGACGTGTAATAATGGAGGCTGTAGAAAAATACCTTACATTTCAAATTTGGGCTGAATATCTCAAAAACTGGTCGAGTTTCGAAGGAAAACCAATTTTTACCGGAAATTTCAACACCCTGTAGCTCCGTAACGAAGTTTTTGCGGACCTATGTTTATATGAACTTTTTTTCGTGAAATTCCACGTAAATTTACCCACTCAAGTATAGGCTTAGAACGGAACATGATATATCTTTCAAAACAATAAATGAAAAATTGAAGACTTTTTATATAAATTACCACATTCATTCATATCAGCGGAGACACCAAGAAATTATTATCAAATTTTTCAAAAAGTCAAGTTTAAACATAAAGTCCACAAGCTGATAAAAAAATTGCTTAACAAGGGCTGAGTCGGAATATTTTTTCTGAATTATTTAACAATCAAAACTAGATATTACTTTTGTATGTCCAAATGTATCCATTCTGTGTCCCCAACTTTGCTGTGTTGGTCCACAGTCCACACGTAGCATTTAAAGGTATGTACTATGTGAAAACGATATCAATTTTCTGTTGTGGTATCATCCATACCATTCGGGTAGTACGTAAATTAGTATTCAAATTTATGTACATCAAGTTGTCAATATCAGTGAAATTTTAAAATATATGCTTGTCTTCTTACCCAGGAAAAACTAGTTAACAAATATGGCTACCCCATGGAAAACCATGAAGTAACAACAGAAGATGGCTACATTCTGACTATGTTCAGAATCCCTCATGGCAGAACTGGTACTGAAATCAACCAAAAGTTGGTTATATTGGTTCATGGGCTCTATGGTCAAGCAGAACATTTTATAACAAACGCAATGCATAATGGAAGTTTGGCATTTCTGTTGGCCGACAATGGATATGACGTGTGGTTAATGAATTCTAGAGGAACCCAGCACGGAAGAAAACATATTCGTTTGGATCCTAACGAATCAAAGTTTTGGAATTTCAGGTACTTAATAAAATGAAGATTTGAAAACTTTAGGTTTTTAGTCAAATATACACAATGATTCTCAAGTTGAGGAAATGTTTTTTGTAATAACAAGAGAAATCAGTTCATTTTTCATTTCGAACGTCCTTATTCGAACACACTAGTATTCGAAACATGTATTAATAATCACATATCATAAACGACTCAATACAGGGGCCATTAAAAAGTATCTGGGGAATGGGTTCATCGATTAATTTCGAGTTTGGCATTAGAGCAAAACTATAATCTATAATTTGCAATCTTTCTTAGAGCGTGACCACTTCCAGTCATATTACATCGACAAAATTTTTCCTATTTCAAATATTATTTATTTATTTATGTACACATGTACAATATAAATTTCAACAGAGATAAAAAATTATTTTTATAAATATATACAAATATTTCTTATGAGAAAAATTGACTTAAATACTAGTGAAGAGATCTGTTTCTTTTAGAAAATCAATTACATTTTGAAGTTGTTCGTTAACATTTGAATTTGGGAGGAGTAACAATTTCGAATGAAAATGGAAAACATGTTTTCGCAATTTACCATAAGCCGTCACATACAGATATTATAATACATAACTCGTCGTGTCATCCATATCAACATAAAATGTCAGCATTCAATAGTTTTATTCATAGATTGATTAACATCCCGCTATCACCAGAAAATTTCAACAAAGAACAAAATTTGATTAAACAAATAGCCAAAAATAATGGTTACAATCCCAAACTAATATATAATATTTTAAATAAAAAACAAATTAGAATCGCATTGAATGAAGTTTACCCTGTCGATAAATTGAAACAAAAATTCAACACCTTAACCTACGTTGGCATTACAAGTGAGAAACTGAAATCATTCTTAAGTAGCAATAATTTCAACATAGCTTTCCAATCTAATAATAATTTAAGCAAATATATAAAAATAATAAAACCAAACCAGGTAAAAACAATAAATCAGGTGTTTATAGATTGAATTGCAATGACTGTGATAATTTCTACATTGGTAGAACACATAAAAATTTTAATATTAGAATATCGGAACATAAACGCAGTTTTTCAAATAAAAAATCAGATTCAAATTACGCGAATCATCTCTTAGAAAATAATCATTCTTTCGACCCACAGTTTGAAATTTTGCATACAGATAATAAATATTGGAAGGTAGATCTTTGGGAAACTTTAGAAATAAATAAATACAAACACTCAGGTATACTCATCAATGAACAAGTCGATTTAAGCCCTTCACCTCTATTGAATCTTTTCGGGGAGCAATCTATTCCTTAATTTTATTGGATATACCTGTCATAAATAACCACTTAAGAAGAATCAACCAATAAGCTTTCAATTACTCAAGAACATTTATAGTTATATTCTCATTTATATTTTTCTGTTGTTGTTGTTCGTTTGTGTTTTCTGGAGATTATCATTTATGTAGTAATTCTATCGGCTTCTTGCATATTGTGGGCATTCTATGAGTATGTAATTCACAGTGAGGCTGCTGTTGCATTGATGACAATATGGAGGGGCGATAGAGTCCATCAGATAACCATGGGTTGAATGGGTATGTCCAATTCTAAGGCGACCAATAACAAATTTTTCTCTTCTTGTCATTTTAGGTAGTTGATGTGAATTTATCGAAGGCGTTATATTATAGAGTTTACAATCTGAACTGCTCCAGATTTTCTGCCATTTGGTTTTAATGGTCTGTTCCAAGTGACATTTTGAGTCTTTAGGCAGTTGAATATTTTGAATTGGGAGGGCTTTTCTTGCACCTTCGTCAGTTTTTTCGTTCCCTACTATTCCTGTGTGTGGTGGTACCCAAATGATACAAATTCGAATATTATTAGTATTGTGGAGTAGGGTGATGATCTCTTGGATTTTCTGTACAAGAATATTCTACGAGTAGATGTTTTTAATGGATTGTGTTGAGTCTGTGCAGATGGAAATATTTTTGTTCGTGCCCGAGAAGTGATGGAATGCTTTTAAATTACCATTATGTTGTATTGCATTCATCAGTTCTAAGAAAGCTTGTTGTAGCAAGGTATTTGAAGTATCTTCTTTCTTATATTTTAGTAGGTCGGTGTTTATTGTAGGTAATATTATTGTCCAAGAGGGAGTGTTCTTACGAGAATTGGTGGTTGTCTTGTGTAGATTTACGTTTCCGAGTAGGGGTTGTAGAATTTGCGGAATTGGTTTTGGTTTTTTCAAAGGATTTGTTAAATTTATTTCAATTGGTTTGAAGATGTCGTATATAGAATGATATGGATTTACTGATACCCTGGCTGCATAGGATAGTAAAAGTTCTTCTTGACGTAATGCTAGGGGAACTTCGTGTTTCTCGCAATAGAGTGATTTCATGGGGCTGGTTCGAAAAGCACCGAGACATATACGAGAGCTGTGCTGTGAAAGGTGTCCAGATTCTTCAATACAGAAATGCTAGCTGTCCAGTTACGACTGAAGGTTAGGTTAGGTGAAGGTTACAAAGGGTGATCGATTATATGAAGAGTATAAAACATGAAAAGACTTTACTTTCGGAGGTTGGATATGGAGACAAGAAATTTGAAGAAAAAACGAATAACGCAGGCTGAAAACAAGCAGCGTTGTGATCTTTCGAAGGCTTTCGATCTAGTCAACCATAGTATATTGTTTGAAAAGCTGAAATACTACGGCAAGAGGGACGGTACATAGTTTAACAAAATCTTACCTGGCAAATAGACGTCAACGAGTTCAGTGGAACGATGCATGGTCGGGAGAATCCATCTTAAATATTGGTGTGCTTCAGGGAACCACTCTGGGTCCTCTACTTTTTATTATATACATCAACGACTTAGGACTGCTTGATGTTTTCATCTATTCGGATGACAGCTCCTTTATCACAATCGGTGGTTCGAAGAAACCTGCTGCTGCGAAGGCGGAAAATATGCTCCACCATATAAATGCTTGGTTCACAGCTAACCGTTTGCTCTTGAATAAAAATAAGACACAAGTTCTTCAGTTTTCGAAAACAGACAGCACAACAACAAACTTGAAATTTCTAGGAGTTCACATGGACAGCAAGCTGGAGTGGAAGTTTCACATAGAAGTTCGACAAGTGAAGAAGAGCGCCACACATCAGACAGCAAGGGTTTCATATTTTTCATATTTTCATAGCATCGTTTCTTTCTCAATCTTTTTTGGGGAAATCCTGTCGATTCTGACAAAATCTTTATTCAGCAGAAGAGAGCCATTCGGGCTCTAACTAGAATCAAAACCAGTGAAATTGCAGAGGTTTTTTCAAGTCGGAAAGCATACTTACTGTTCCCTGCTTATACATTTTCACGTGTTTGAAGATAATGCATGGCAACAGAGGTAATTTTCCCACAAATTCGACCTTACACTCGTACAACACAGGGAACAAAAATAAATACATATTGCCTTATCACCGTCTAACTTCAAATCAAAGGTAGATTGATGTATGGGGTCCAAAACTCTACAATAAACTGCCTGTCTACGTTTCCAGGCTGGAGATAAAAGGTTCGTCACAGTGGTCTAAAAATATTCAATTGAAGGAACTTTTTACTTAATTAGAGAATACTTACTTGCAAGTTTTGAGTAGTCCAGCTATCAGTTTTTCTTCTTACTGTTCTGTTTGTCTTTCTTGAACTGTGTGCTTACATGTTTCTTATATTTGTACATATAGGTATATACATATGTTTTATATATTTCCGTACTTTTTGACGTATTCTACAATATTTATTGTATGAATTATTTTTTGTTTAATTCATTACGTGTGATCGAATCGATGTATCAATGAATTGGGGAAAGTATTCCAGACCTGATAACACCTGTACTTTGTATGGAAGCATCAATTGTGATGACGTGAATTACTTCTCAATCCTGGAAAGAAAACTGAATTTACCAAAATGAGAGGTAGCAATGGCTTACGCATGTTCATGCCAGCAAACTCCGGCGTCTATCTAACCTAATAGATGCATGTTCGTTTCTGCGGCAATTCGATTTGCTTGAATCATTAAAGGGGTACTTCAGCTTTGATTTCGTCTTGGTCGAGTTAGAACGATCATTGACAGTGGGACTTATCAGGGAGTTATAGAACGCTGATTAGGGAATGAGGACACAGTGGAACAGTCATCCGCAAACCAAATTGTGGTTCTTGATGAAGTGAAACGGATCATTGATAGGCAACAAAAAAGGAGTTGGCAAGAGTATAAAGGCATATGGTACTCTTGAATTCCATTGCAAGAAACGGGAAATTTTTGTATAGTACTAAATCAATTTATGTGTCGAAAACCAAGAAACTGAATTCTATGCCCGTTCACTTTATGGTTAATGGCCGTTAAAAGATCTTCGAAAATCTCCTGGAACAGCGCATATATTTGACATGCGACGTTCAAAACTAAAAGCGTTACCCCAGTCCTTCACGCGGAACATTTACCTTTCTTCAATAACTTAGCCTTCTTCTAAGTTGTTGAAGACTGAGGCAAACAACTTAATTGAATCGAAAAGCATTGTCATTTTCTATTAGCATCATTATTGTGAAATTTTGTTAACAATCCATCGTTTAAATATCTAAAATATTTTTCAGTTGGCATGAAATTGCAATGTACGATTTACCAGCAAAGATTGACTATATGCTTCAGAAAACTAAGAAGAGTAAACTTCACTACATAGGTCATTCCCAAGGGGGTACCATATTTTATGTATTATCTGCAATGAAACCTGAATACCAAAAAAAAATTCAGCTAGCATCCTTGCTTTCCCCAGCTGGGTATGGGGGACATATACAATTTCCACTATTTCAATATTTCGGGAGACATTTCGACGAAATAATGGTAAGTAGATATTGAAATGTTTGAGCATTTAATATTAATTTTCTTCAAAATGATTTGAATTAAGGAAATTGGCATTGTCATAGATCCTTGGGGTACACCATTATATCATGATTTAGCTGTCTTCAGGCAAACGCCTTAGTTTCGAGAATAGTTACAGGCCTGGAAAAACTTCAGGTTGATAATATGATAATAAATATCGACCCATTGGTACCAATTATGTCCTCATGAGTAGAGATCGGATTTTGTGCATTCATATATAGGTACAAACAAAACCGATTATAACGACATCGTTTGCAACGACCGATCGGTTATTATGACCAGATTTAAAGGTCCTCGACGAATCTTTAGTGAACTATTCAGTAAACATATCGCCTATAACAACATCGGATATAGCGACATATCGCTTATAACGACGAAACTTTATTGATATTCATCGACTGTAACGACCAACTGCATTTAGTCTCACCAAAACAAAACAATACGAACGATCTTAGATCTTATTACTAAGCATTGAAATAATATTTAGGCGTATTATTACCTACGCTCTTTCTCCCACCTCATTCAAAACTCTTTCCGGCCATTTGACCTTGCATATTCATTGTTTAGTGCGCTAACTGACTGCGTGAGTGACAGCTTGATTTATAAGTTTTGCCTTTGTAAGACTGTGTATTTATGCGTTACCATGTCGCAAAAAAAAGAGGAAAGTGTTTACTATTGAAGAAAAATCTCATATCATATTGAGATTAGAAAATGGCGAGTCAAATAGTGAAACCGGAGGTGTGTGGAGTTTCACATTCTACAATATGTACGATTTGGAAGAATAGATATATAATAAAGGTTCTTTCCGGCAACTGTTTAAAACTTAAAAGATCGAGGACCAGTGAACAGAAATTTATGGAAGATGCTTTATGAACATGGTTTAAACATCAAACTTTTCGTCGTCTTGTGTACAACGTTTTCGTGCTCGTTATAATTTTGTGGCAGGAAAAGTTTGCGGTGAAGCGGCTGGCGATCCTGAAGGAGTGAGTGAAGAGTGGCTCTTTCATAAGCGGCCTGTGCTGAAATCTTCAATGCTGATGAAACCGGATTGTTTTACAATTTAACTCCTGACAAAACACTTAAATTCAAAGGCGGGGAATGCAAGGGCGGAAAGTTGTCCAAAACAAGAATTACAGTATTGGTTGCGGCAAACAAGACTGGTTCATGCAGAAGAAAACTTTTCATGATAGGAATAGCTACAAAACCGCGTTGCTTTAAAAACATTCAATCTTTGCCTGTAACTTATGAAAACAACACTAGGTCCTGACATCGCAAATTTTTGAAAAATGGCTGCGTAGCTGGGATGTAGAATTGATGTCTGGAGGAAAAAAATTCTTTTCCTAGTAGACAACTGTCTCGCTCACCCTGTAGTGCTGCAAATGATACAGAATATTGAAAACTGGAAATATACAAAAAGTCTTTGTGTTTTGGATGCAATTCTAATGGTATAGGAAGCTTGGGAAGAGGTCACACAGACCACTATAGCCTACTGCTTTCACCATGAGAGTTTCAAAGATCTCTCTCCATCACAAGCGGACGACGATGATATTCCGTTAGCGAGAATGATACGACAAATGAATGAAGACGACAACGTACCACTCGCTCAATTGGCTACTTAGTTGCGAAGATCTGCTGGTACAGAATGAAGAATTGAGATAGAGGAATTTATTGGAATAGATAACAGTGCCGCTGTGTGCGCCATAGCTACTGGGGAAGAAATTGTTGCAGAAGCTGAAAGCAACAATCGTAACACTGACGAAGAAAACGGAGACCAACAAGACCCTGAAGAACGGTTTAGGCCAACAACAATTTCCGAGGCTCTTAGCGCTAACAGTTTCATAAAAATTTGTTACCTTTAACGACCAGTTTAATACTGATGATACTCATAACTTAAGGAGTATGAAACGTAAAATGCAAAACATATTTGAGAGTGGGCTTGAAAAAACAGACTTAAATTATTGATTACCTTAAAAACTAGTGTAAGTCTTATAGTGCAGCTAATTACATCATGTATCTCCAATTATTTCTCAATGAACATGTTTATTTCTTTTTTTTATATTTCATTTGAGAACAATATTTTATTCTATATTAGATATATATGTATTAATAATAATTTAACTACATACTTATGCTATGTATTGCTTATAACAACTATCGGATAATACGTCGGAAAATATACGGTCCCTTCAATGACGCTATATTCGGTTTTGACTGTATACAGGGTGCTTCAACGAAAACTTAACAGAGGCTATATCTACTAAGATATTCATCTCTGATCAAAACGCAAAAACAAGTCAATTTTTGTTTCAAGGAGGACATCTTTTGGGGTACAATACTTGCCTGAAATATTAACCCCCTAAGCGGGGGTTGCAATCCTTTAACATTTTGAATAGGAAAGATGGGTCGAGTGATGACTCAAAAGAAATGTGGTATCTTTGTCTACATTGCCTTGAACGAATTTTCATCTTTAATTGAAAACTGTTAAAGATACAGGGTGAGCAACTGAAAGATAGGGAAGACTATTTCCCTGAGACTATTCAAGATTCAGTGAGGTGAAATGGAACAGATCCATGCTGATCAATGGCAATCATCATCTAGTACCATCCTCATCTCGAATTTCAACCCCTGGAGCATGGGTGACAACCCTTGAAAATTTGGAAGGGGGTAGATGGGTCGAGTGATACTCCGAAAGAAAGGTATAATCTTTCCCGTGAAGAAATTCTCATTTTTGATTGAAAACTGTAGAAGATATAGAGTGAGCCACTGAAATAAAGAGAAGACTATCGCCCCAAGACTATTGGAGTATTAGTGCGAAAAACTGGATAACATTCATTTAGATCAAAGATGACAGCCTTTGATCTGGAATGAATCTGTTCCATTTTTTTGCACTAATACTTGAATAGCTCAGGACGATAGATAGTCCCCTTCTCAATCAAAAATGAAAATTCGTTCACGGGGATGCAGACAAATATAATACCTTTCTTTCGAGGTATCACTCGACCCATCAACTCTCTTCCAAATTTCAAGGGTGGTCACCCCAGCTCTAGGGATTGAAATTCGAGATGTGGATGATACTTGATGATAACTGCCATTGATCAGCATGGATCGGTTCCATTTTACTTCACTGAAACTTGAATAGTCTCAGGGAAATAGTCTTCCCTTTCTTTCAGTTGCTCACCCTGTATCTTTTACAGTTTTCCATTGAAAATAAAAATTCGTTCAAGGCAATGTAGATAAAAATACCACCTTTCTTTTGAGTCATCATTTGTCTCATCTTTCTCATTCAAAATGTTCAAGGATTGCAACCTGCGCTCAGGGGATATTTCAGGCAAGTATTGTACCCCAAAAGATGACCTCCTTGAAACAAAAATTGACCTGTTTTTGCGTTTTGTTCAGAAATGAATATCTTGGTAGATATAGTCTCTGTTTAGTTTTCGTTCAAGCACCCTGTATGTATATTGGTACTGTCAATGATTATATTAAGTAGTTGATTACGAAAAAATAATTCTATATATTGTACATCGTTTCAGATATTTAGTCGTACTTCAGGTACCAGGCAATTGTGTTATAAGATTTTCCGATCGAGTTATTATAGTCTGTGTCGGTTCATGTTTCAGCCACATTGTCTTGCCATCTTTGCCTACATTCATTTACTTCCGTTTCATTCAATTTCGACTTCATTTTCGGAAATATCTTGCTCGCTATTTCTCTCAGCCGCATCACATTCCATTTCATCGGGCTCCTCTCTATCTTCAGAATCATCATAGATTTCATCCTCATCGTCATCGGATAAAAAAGACTCTCTAACAAACGCTGCAATATTTCCTGTTCCTTTTCGTAAGAATAATTCATTGCAGGATTAAACACGAATAGCAGGAAAATATAAAAATAAACACTCTTATCTTAATAATATTTGTAACACTTGTAGTCGCGCGCGGACTCTCACTCCGCAAACATTTCTGTAGCCGGCACGCCTTAAAACTCAAACTCAGTACTAGGATAATACACGCGATTTTAGGAAGGGGATGACTTCAAGTGGTGGGGGTGCAAAGATATTCAAGAATTTGCATCGGTGCGGAGCGAGATTCTGCGCGCGACCACTGCAGGGTTAAAGACAAGAAGATTAATACGAGGATTGTCTGAAAATTATCTAGCCTACCGTGATATCTCCAACGTCCGAATTACATCGAAAGTAATCAGGCTTTACGAACGCTTTATGTGTACGGCTGCAGTCGTATACAACTGTGCTTCCGGTTACTCTTAAAGGATGCCGAATTAAAGATGAACAAACTTTTGAAACAAACGCGTCTAACGTTTTGAAGGCGTCCCTAAACCCAGAAAGATTTTGCGGGTATGTTTTTGAATTCAATGGGGACTACTCAGAAGGATGTCACTAATAAGAGGAGGTGGAATGACACTGGTTAAAAAATTTGATGGTAGGTCATATACTTTTGGGAGAATCCTCGTATCTTATTGAAGATCATATAGATTCTTCAATTGTTGCTCTATATTTTACTTCATTTTAGTTTTCTGCATTGAAAATTTGATTTTATTTCGCAGAGGATGGTTGAAAAGTATAATATATATGAATTTCCAAATTTGGGTAATTCCCCATCTGAATTACTGCTAAATACTTGTATAGACAGTGTGTTCTCCAGCTTTTGTCTGTTGGTGATGAGAAACTTCAATGGTATTGTGACTCCAAACGTAGATTTGGTGAGTAATATTCCAATAAACTCGCGTATAGAATGGACGTATATTCTTTATCTTATATCGAAGAAATCAATGATTCTTGATTTTTCATTCACCTACAAATCAATAAAATTCTCAATACTCTGAGAGACTGATTAATTTATACAATTTGACATGAGACAGCAGGTTTGAATTAATTCAGATCAGTTTTTATTCTTCAGAAAATTTCGAGAACACCCTTCAGAGATTGAAATTATGGAGAAGAAAAAACATATTCGTCGTTTTCACATTCATTTGTTAATACACGGCCGGTTTTGACGCTTCGGTCATTTTCATGTGCTGAATAATACTATTCCTTCCTCAAATGTTGTGGAGGGGTGAGTTATTTCTAGTTAGTCATTGAGATTAGTGTAAGTTGAGCTTTTTATGAGTTTATTAATTTCCAAAGTTTCCAACAGATTCACTCTTCTTGGTTCATTATATTTATGGAGGACTATAAGATTATATGAAAAGATTCTCTGGTTTGTTGATTGAATGTATTCGAATATTAACGATTTTTTGTCTGATGATATATGTTCTTTGAGTAGGCATTTAACATTTCTATCTATTTGACCTTCAACTGAAAGGCGTTCGTTATACCTGATTTTTTGAGTTTATCCATTCTCTGTTGTGTTTTAAAAAGTATATTTTTGAAAGTTGTACTACTTGAAAATGAGATTTCTATTTTGAATTTTGGGAAGTATTGATTTATTTTTTGAGAAAGTGGCTGACAGAATCAAAACTAGCATATCTTTTGTCGGTTTTTTCAAATGCATTATAATAATTTTGATGTTTGATTTTCTTTTTTGCGTCTAAATGATTTCATCTATAAAAAAGTCTGGTATACAGGGTCTGACATAATAGTATATCACAACTTGAGGGGGTAAATCTACGTGCAAATATGAAAACAAGTTCATGTAAACATAGGTCCGCAAAAGCTTCATTACGGAGTTACAGGGTGTTGTAATTTCCGGAAAAAATTGTTTCGGAGTTATTTAGCCAAAATTTGAAATGCAAGCTATTTTCTACAGCCTTCATCAATACACGTAATAGATTTAAACTGAAATCTTCGTTCAATTTAGAAACTTTTTTGAAACTAATATTTTCTTATCTCCGACCGTTCTCGACCAAAAATTTATCAAACGATTGTATGCATTCGCTGAATTGAAAACACCTTTAATTAAAAAAATGACTAGTAGGCTGTGATTTTCCCATTCATTTATTTATTTTGACAGTTGCTAAAGTTTAACCAGTGTCTGCTCGATTTTTTTATTAAATTAACGATTAGTTTTAACACTTGAAGTTATTGCTGTAAGAAAAAAATGGCTAATTTTACTAGCATCAAATTGGCTGATATCTACATACATGTACGGTCTTGCTGACGGAAACGAAACAGAAGCTAGGCGATACATCTGGTGCGCTCTCTAAATCGAGTAACACCAGACAAGCGAACATTTTCAAATATCCACAGAAGGTTGAGGAAAACTGATACTTTTACTGCAAATGATCAATCAAAAGGTGTAACTAAAACTATGAGAACTCCAGATATTGAGGAAGCAGCTTTGAACTGTATTGATTTGAATCCTCATGTGAGTACAAGAAAATTTGAAAATCAGTTGAATATTTCACATTTTCTGGTTTGGAGGATTCTCCACGACATTTTATTGTACCCGTTTCAAATTCAACGCGTCCAAACTCTACTTCCTCAAGATTTTCCTTCGAAAGTGAATTTCTGCCGATGTAATAATGGTCGCTGACGAAGCTAGCTTTTCGAGAACTGCTATCACAAATTTTCACAATAATCATTATTGGACTGAAAAAAAACCCCATTTGATTGAAGAATCTCGTCATGAAAAACAATTGTCTCAATTTTTTGAGGAGGAGTTACCTTTATTGCTCGAGGATGTGCCACTTTTGGTGAGAAACATAATGTGGTTCATGCGTAACAGGGCACCAGCACATTTCAGTGTCCCGGTGGATATCCCTGTATGGAATGAATATCGAATATCGAAACACTGAGTTCTGAAATGAACTGATTTCAAAATAATCATTCAAATATTATCAAAACTTCGAGGGGTAACACTTCAATCCAATCTCAATCAGCACAAGAAAGCGAACTAAAATAAACAACAAAAATACGTCAACGCCGCATTTCAATTCCATTATGACATAACCAAATGTCACCATATGTCACTAGTAGTTCCTTTGAGCGAGACTAGTTATTTCGTTCTTATCCATTGCAATATTTTCTGACCAGACATCCTTAGCTATGGACGTCACTTCAAACTTCAATGTCACTTCAAACCGAATGTAACAAACGCCTTTCAGTTGTAGGACAAACAGGTAGAAGTTTTAAATGCCAATTGGAAGAAGATATATCATCAGACGAAATATCGCCAATATTCGAGCACATTGAAGCAACAAACCAAGACAATCTTCTCAGATAATCTTATAGTTCTTCATAAATATAATGAAGCAAGAAGAATGAATCTGTTGGAATTTTTGGAAATTAATAAACTCAAAAAACCTCACATTGCACTAAGCTCATTAACAACTAGAAATAACTAATTCCTCTTAATATTTGAGGAAAAAAATAGTATTATTCAGCACTTGAAACTGACCGAAGAGTCAAGACCAAGATTGATTTCACATATTTGAAATGGATTTTCACAAAATACCTTTGTCATCAATATCATTAACCTCAAAAAATGCATGAATTTTTTAACAATTTCTGTTGGTTGTGGTTCTGCAAAGTATTGGTTTTAGTTACTTTATTTCCAGGAAATGCTACCGCTAATACTTCGTTTTATCCCCACTGCTGCAATGAAACAGAGTTTGCATTATCTACAAGGAGTAATTTCAGGTAAAGCTATCAATTAAATGAATGGCGATAATTTACTATTGGAAAGAATCGAATCTCATGGTCTTGATGACCATAACGACATAACGATGATATTCTTAAAAAAATTACATAGAAGTAATGATTATTTTTTGCTCTAATTAATCTAATTGCTATTTATTGGTCACGTTTTTACTCATTCATTAGCACAGTGACATGAATCATTTTAACATAAACCGGAAAATTTTCCAGATACCTAATATCTTCAAAACAATCATTTAGTTGGTCAATTTAGACTCAATCTCAGAATGTCCTCTAGATCGATCGTTTTCCGATAGACCAAAGTTTTCGGTTCGGATGAATCCTCCTCAAGGGGCTCCAAATTTTGCACAAACATTCCTCTGAGGCTTTTCTACCGGAAAAAATATTAGTCTGGACTTTCGTCCATAAACTAACGTCATCACCATGGATTATTCTCGAAAAAAGCCTTACGACGTTATTATTATATACAGGGATGTCCACAGGAAATATTTCACTTCAATTGGAAATCGCTAGTTATGGCCGCGTATAAGATTTCAGCTTGATATTGTAATTGGAACTCAAAAAGTTTTTAATGGACGGTCCCGGTGGATATCGCTGTATAAATTATAGGAATAATTTGTATGGAAATATGTTATCATATATTTTTATATTGATTAAATTGAATAATGCAAAAGCAGAATAAGGAAATAAAACGTGCAGTGTTGCTTAAAACATAACCGTTTACTGGTGTATAAGCACACGTGACAGGAAAATCAAATGAAGTTAGTGAAGAATTAAGTCAATGATATCAATAGAACTTCAAACGCCAAACTTAAAAATATCAAGACTCAAGAAGTATATCTTAAAACAATCATGTTCCCTATGAGACTGGGGGTTTACTCGTGACGATATTTGTATTCAACAACGTCGAAAACACCCGAGTAACGAGTTTAGGCCAATTTTACAACAAATTGTCATAATAATTCAGAGGAAGTCGTTTAGAACACCCGCTGCCGGCATCAGGTATTTCGCAGACTCACGCCTACTTCGTATTTGTGATCAGTGTCCCAAAATCTCCCAGTAACCAATTTGGATGACCATAAGATATCCCCAGGAAAATTACATATGCTCATGGAACAAAAAACAAGGGCCCTCAGTCCCGGGCACCTCTTAAATGAGGAGAGGGTGCGAAGAATCCCCCGGTTAAAAACTAAAAGAATTGGAACATGGAATGTGAGAAGCATGTACGAAGCAGGTAAGGCTGCAAATTTGATCAAGGAGATGGAGAGGCTCAAAATAGATGTTCTTGGTTGCAGCGAGGTAAGGTGGCCACATGCAGGTACTTATACGATAGGTAACTGTACACTGTACTACTTCGGAGATGAAACGACACAAAACAAGAATGGTGTTGCTATACTTACATCCAATGAAACTGCGAAGTCAGTTACTGGGTTTCTTCCAGTGTCAGATAGAATAATGCTAATAAAGATAGACAGCAGACCAGTCAATATGAATATTATACAGATATATGCCCCAACAAGTCAAAGTACAGAGGAGGAAGTAGAACAATTCTACGAAGACTTAAGTAAAACTTTACTCCAAACAAAGAAACATGAAACCAACATAATTCTCGGAGACTTCAACGCCAAGATTGGAAACGGAAGAGAAGATGGCACGATGGGTAAGTTTGGTAAGTATAAGAAATGACAGGGGAGACAGATTAATACAATTTTGTAAAGAAAACCAATATAGAATAATGAACAGTTTTTTCAAGTTACCACCACGAAGACTATATACATGGAAGTCACCAGCAGATGGAGTAGACGGACGCATCACAAGAAACCAAATTTATTACATAATTGTTAACAGAGGGTACAAAAATGCAGTAAAATCATGCAAGACATACCCCGGAGCTGACATTCCCACCGATCAAAATCTTCTTCTAGCAAGGATAAAGGTAGAATTTAAAAGAACCAAAGGAAATAAGAAAGCAACTATTATTAACACCGATAAATTGAAAGAGGAATCTACGTACAATAAAATAAAGGAAGAAATACATAGATATATAAACGAAAAACCATTAAAGCCGACGCAAACTTCTGAAGAAGACTGGCAGAAGATTAAAACAAAACTAAAAAATGTTACAAAGAAGCACCATAAGCAGGATACTAGGAAAAAGAATCAATCTTGGATGACAGAAGAAATCTTGGACATGATGGAAGAGAGAAGAAAATTCAGAAATAAAAACGAAACAAGATATAAACAAATACATAAAGATATCAAAATAAAAATCAAAGAAGCTAAGGTTACCTGGCTAAACGAAAGATGTGAAGAAATTGAGAAATTAGAACAAAAACATAATACTTTCAACTTACACAAAAAAATAAAAGAAGGAGCTGGAATGTGGAAGCAATCCTCTTCATCTTTCGTCGAAGATAAACATGGGAAACCTCTACTGAATATAAAAGATCAAATAAACAGGTGGAAGGAATACATAGAAGACATGTTTCAAGACCAGGAGAGACAAAGCATAGATGTACAGAAATTAGCGTCTGGACCCTACATCACAAAGGAAGAAATTATTAAAGCAACAAAACAACTAAAAAACAAAAAAGCTGTTGGAGAAGATAATATCCCAATTGAAATTATAAGGATAATTTCAGACGCACACATCGATGTTAGGGAGAACTCATTTAATAAAATATACGAAACTGAAATAATACCAAAAGACTGGCTGACATCGGTGTTTATACCACTACCAAAGAAGAAGAACTCCAGGAAATGTGAAGAATATAGGATCATTAGTCTAATGAATCATATACTGAAATTGTTCCTCCGAATAATACACAATAGAATTTATAACAAATTGGACGAACACACGGGACGAACACAATTTGGCTTCAAGAATGGCTTTGGAACAAGAGAGGCACTTTTTTCAATACGTGTGCTTGTTGAAAGATGTAGGGATGTAGACTCTGATGTGTATCTGTGTTTCATAGACTTTCAAAAGGCTTTCGACCTGGTGAAACACGATAAACTAATAGAAATTCTCAAGTCTTGTAACATAGATGACAAAGACTTGAGAATCATATCAAACCTTTACCAAGACCAAAAGGCTAAAATTGGAATCAATGGAGAGACATCTGAAGACATTAACATCGAGAAAGGAGTAAGACAAGGATGTGTTCTTTCCCCGTTGTTGTTTAACGTTTTTTCGGAAGAGTTATTTAGGAAGGCACTACAGGATACCTCGGATGGCATAATAATAAATGGACAATGCATTAACAACTTGCGATACGCAGATGACACGGTTATTCTAGCAGATAGCGCTGAAGCACTAGTACGCCTAATGAACCGAGTGATGATAACATGTAAAGAATTTGGAATGAAACTAAATACAAAGAAAACAAACACGATGGCTATCAGCAAACACCAAAACAGAAAGGTCGGAATTAGGGTCAACGGAACAGAATTAGAACAAGTAACAAAAATAACATACCTAGGAAGTAGCCTTGATGAAACTTGGGATCACTCACTAGAGATAAAAACACGCCTGGAAAAAGCAAGAGCTATATTTTATAAAATGTAGAAAATACTATGCAACTGCCAACTAAATATCTCATTAAGAGTTCGAATACTGAAATGCTACGTTTTCTCCACCGTGCTATATGGCGTCGAAGCATGAACAATGACGAAAACAACACAAAAAAGAATAGAATCGTTCGAACTTTGGTGCTACCGTAGAATGCTCAGAATATCTTACATGAGTCATACGACAAACGTAGAAGTTATGCAGAGGATGAGAAAGGATCGAGAACTTGTGCAGATAATAAAATAAAGAAAGACGCAATATTTCGGTCACATTATGAGAAACCAAAAGTACGAACTGCTTCAACTTATCATCGAAGGAAAAATCAATGGCAAAAGGGGACCGGGAAGAAGACGCAACTCCTGGCTTAAGAACTTACGTCAATGGACTAATATGAGCTCTATAGAATTGTTCAGAGCTGCAACAAATAAAATAAGATGGGCAAATGTAATCGCCAACGTCCTCAAGGATAAGGCACCGTAAGTAGAAGAACCAATTTGGAGGAAAAAAATGAAATTTGAGTGAAGACAGACGGTTAACCATTAGATTATTAGAAAATTTGCATAAGGATCGGCATATTCCTAAAAAAAATTGTTTTTGCCATGGAATGGAGAATGGTTATTTCGTGATACTCGTAGGTAATTTAGTGATATGAGTTGGCAAGTTCCATAGGAAAATGGAGTTCCTCGAAAATTTATTCATAAAACTAATTTTTATAGCGTATATTGATTGAAAAATGTTATTCCTCATTATAGTCTGATTCATTCGGCACTTGTGTTTCGCATGAAGACACTTTCAACATTTTGAGACGTTACTAATAAAAGCGATTGAATTATCAGTTTTTAATCAGATTTGTATAACTGCCTTATCGAAATATGATAGTTACCACTTGATAATTGTCTATATTTTCGGAAGCTATATTCCAAAGAGTCTATCTGCAATTTCCCCAACAAAACATATTTCTTGTTGAGTTCTTCACAACAACACTGAATAACTTCTATCATGCCATGTAGAGTATGCGATAATGCTGTATGAGTTTGATGAGTGAGTTTATGGGGAAAAACAGAAGATTTACAACAATCCAGCCAATTGATCATATCGCTCAAAAATGTCAATTTGATATCATCTGGATTTTTAGAAGTTATTGGCGTTTGCAGTTCATCTCTGAGTCACTGTCCTTCCAGAGGAGTTTTCACGTTTACGATTTTCACCATGTAACTATAATATTCATAAAATCCGCTGTTTCTGATGAATTTTCTAAGTTACTTCCAAATTTCAATAGAGCTTCTATAACAAATGGACTGAAAATTTTCAAAGCTAACATTACATTTTGGCGTTCGAAACTATTAGGAAATAATGCCTTGAGTAATCAAGAATATCCAAATTTCAAAAGTTTGTTGTGTTCTAATTTATGCAATTGTATGAGTGAATTGAAGTTGGCTATTTTCTTTTCACCAGTCATAAAATCTGGAAACGTTAAAGTCATTACTTTTAGGGTTCAATTATTTGCAATACATTTAAGTATGTGAACGGAGTCGAATAAAAAAAAGAGTGGTCGTTTATTATCCGATGGATGAGGATAAACTATGCTCAGTTTTTTCTTCGGGGAAAAGTTATTCATGGCTTTAATATTAATAGCATTATTGTCACTAATAACACAAAATACTCTGTAACCTATATCTTCAAATTTTGAAACGATTATTTTTATATAGTCAAATAGTGTATCACTTTTAATTGTCGATGTGGGGAATATATGAATAACTTCTTCGAATTTTGATGTCACACTAGTTATCATAAATAACGAATCAGTATATGAAGTCTCCACAATTTTTCTACCTTTGAAGTAGAGTTGAATGTGAATTCAAGTCCATAAGCAGCATGACATTTTTTCGTGTACTTCTAAAAGTTTGAAAATATTACGTGCGTTGGAAAGGAAAACATGTCTATCTTCGTTGGTTGGATCTGTTAAAAACTTATTACAAATGTTATTTAAAGTGGATGGATGTGGCAAAATCAAACAATCTGGATGTCGAAAAAAATTATAAGTATGCGAACTTATAGTAAGCATAATAGAAGACAAAATTAGAGTGCTAGTTGAGTAGCGATATCTTCCTTTTGGTGTTATTATTAGTTTCAGGTGTTCGGAAAGGATTTTGAAACAGTTATTTTTCCCTAAGTTTTCGCCATCTATAGAGTCCAAAATAATTGTCAAATGATTAACTATACGTTTCAAATTTTCATTGTTATCATTGAGCTTTGGGGAACTCTTCAACGATTCTGTTTCAGAATCTAGTACATCCAAGCAATTTTTCAACATTTTTAAGTTGTTAATGTCGCATGGTTTACTCACTCCTTCAATATTCACAAAATTTCCTGACTGTAGAAATATGTTTCCATTTTTAAATTATAACTGATAACAATACCATAGATTGTTGTGGGGTCTGGAATATAATCTAATCGAAAAACAGTAACTTTCTCTGTTTCAATAACTTTAAGCCACTTAGGACTATGCGGCATTTAATCTAGAATAAATAATAGCTTTGAACTGGTTCTGATTTTCTATTTCAATAAGTTTCTCTTCCCTCCCTTCAAGAATTTGATGTGGTTTCGATAAATATGTGGCGCAATTCGGAAAAATAGCTGGTCTGCTCCTTCTTTCAAGTGAAGACGTTTTACTGGCACAGTAGAGTACGTACTAGTTTTTTCATCGAATTTTTTAGTATCCCTGGTTTAGTCATCTGTTTGAAAATGTAATTCACATACCTTACTGTACTTCGACGGTTCAAAATGAGCTCCACTTTCAGTGCATCTGCATAACCGTAGTTTTCTGAACAACCAGGAACACAACACCTGAACGGCATGATATCTCGAAGACACTTACACTCTCACAATAAAAATATCGAAAAAATTTAGGTTTATAAACGAAAAGTTTAACTGTACACTAATGCGCCTTTTCTAACCTCACTCACAATTCACCTCACAGAAATTCGTTCAAATTTTTAATTGACGCGAATTATTCGGTAAACACACAGCACTATACTGTATCCTGATGTCTTATAAATGCATTACTGGATAAATTAAGCACTAACACTTATTTTCGGATGAAATACAGAAAACAAAAAGGACATGCACCGGCTTTTCGGTTACACTGTGCTTTCGTTTCGCATGCTTGTTATGCCTACTAGAGATGTGTGACGTCATGATACGTCACACACACACAGCGCCTTATTATTACGGTGGTAACGATCAGATACAGAATGGTGAACGAAATAAATCGAAGTTTTCTAGTGTGCAAACGGTTGGCTAGATTCGGTTGAAACTTGAAGGGCCATCTAGAGAAAGGGTTACAGAATCAGGTGTTTGAATTTTTGTATATCAGTGCGATGGGTATGGCTGCAATGACGCGTGAAATATGTATCCCGAACTCACTTATATCAGGAAAATACCTCCGTTCACCAAGATTTTCTTTTTCAAAATGAAATTCTGAAAGGCTTTTTTCTTTTGTAAGAAGTCAACTTGGGATTTATTCATGATTAGATCAATCTACAAAATTTCTAGAGATCTAACCAAACTACATCAAACTCCATCTCATTGAGCAAAAACGCTATATTTCATTTCTTTAATGCCTTGACCACCTATTTTTTCGGCTAAATTGACCTCGCTATTATATGCTAGTTTCATGAAAAACCCTGAAAAACATGTATAAGTATGTCATTTTTAGGTCGATTCAGGCAATGGGATTATGGAAATTCCCAAAAAAATATCGAGGCATATGGTACTCCGGAGCCACCAGAATATAATGTTGAAAGTATTTCTGTTCCAGTTTCCATATATTATGGACTGAGTGACCTTCAAGTTACTGAAAAGGTAATTCATATCCACTATGCATGGTGTCAGAATAAATTATAATTTCATTGTTCTTCGAGTAATTCCACTAGGAATTTTCTTAAGGGGTTGTTGATTATTTTCTAATCATATCAATTTTATTTCCTCAAAAAGTATGTATTATCCGAAAAACACAGGAAATACATGAAACGAGACTCCAAAAAACCAAATTGGAGTCGATTCTACAGAAAAAAGTGAATACTTAAAGACTATCAAATATGAAAAATCATCTATGTATCTACTCGAGACTTGCTCGCGAGAGATAGAGAAGGTGAAGAATATTAAGTCTAACAGCTCACGAGACTTCTATGGATTTGCTGTAGATTTTTTTAAGTCCGTGATATGTCACATATCTAAACCCTTAAGTAAGATAGTAAACAAATGTTTCGAAGAGGGAGTATTCCCGGAAAATTGAAAATTGCAAGAGTGGTGCCAATCCATAAGAAAAACTCAAAAGATGATTTTCGAATCAATAATGAAAAATAGACTATTGAGTTTCATTAACAGTAAATCCATTCTATACAAAAATCAACATGGCTTCAGGAAGAGCAAGTCAAGATAACGGCAATGAATGAAATAATTGAGAATATTCTGGGTTCATTCGATGAGGAGAAAGAGGTGGTTCTCACCTGCTTAGACTGCTTAGTCATATTTGCAAAACAGACTTCAAGTAGTTGACTCGAACAACCAAAGGTCATAAAAGAGAACCATAAAATCCGGGGTACCCCAAGGATCCATACTAGTACCTATCTTGTTTATCATCTATATCAACGACTTACCTGAAAGCATCAAAACGGCCCTTCCATTAATTTTTGCGGACGATACAAGCTTGCTGTGCACTGAAAAGAAATCACTGAAATTGAAGACAGTTCTCGTGAAGCATTGGAGGAGGCAGATACCTGGTTCCAGGTGAATAAGATGGTGATAAATAAAGACAAATCTCAGAGCTTACTTTTGACAACAAAACATACGAACATACACTTGAGCCGAAGCTATGTTTGGGTTTACAATTGATAATTCGCTCTCATGGTCTAGTCATATCAACAATATGAATGAAAACTCTTCAGCGCTGTTTTCGCGATCCGAAGAATAAAACAACTCTTGGGAACTCAGGAGGCCCTGTTAACGTACATTGCAAATTTTTGTAGCGGGGTTCCTCTCCTGAGCCCATCAAGTGTTCCTGAAACAAAAAAAAAGTCTACGGGTATTGTGTGGAGTTCCATGGACTACAAGTTGTCGGGAGATATTTAAAAATCTTAGGATACTTACCATTCCTTTGTGTTATATATATGCGTGTCTTCTTCATATCCACCAAAACGAGAAAAATCTGATGAGACAGTCAGATGTCCATAACCACGAAACTGTATTGAGAGAACGCGAAACAGTTTTTTCAGTAATGGTGTCAGATCAAATCACTATAAAAAACAGGATATTCTGCTTTTCAAAAGAGAAATGAAAACGTTTCTGACCGAAAATGTTTCTCACACCTTAGAGGAATTTTTACAATTTTAATGCCATTAAATGTATGTACGTATAACCTATTAGTATCTCCAAATTATTGCGTCTAAATGTTTCATCCATGTATTCATATATGCCGATATGTTTTATTGTTTCCAATTTTGAATCTTCATGTATTTTATAATATTTTATGACCTACCTTGAAGTTTTGAAGGAGTATATTTAAATAAATAAGAATAAAATTCCAAATAAACTCTGCACAAAAATCCTGAGGGGATTGTGGATTCCACCTAACTCCAGACAAAATGGGACAAATTTTAAGTTGATTGCCTTTTTCGTTAAAAAGAAAATTAAAATATCTTTACTTATCTCTGAATATTTTATCATCGTATAGTATCTAAAAATGAGAGCCTTAGGAAAATGAAATAATGTTGATTCGTTCTTTAATTTTATTCGATGAATGTCACTTATAACTTAGTTAAATAAGGAATGAAAGAAATCAAGAGAAATGATTATCAGTCAGCTAGTTAGTAATAAACAAGTTTTTATGAAGATGAACAATTATAATCTCAAAGTGCACATAAAACATTGGATTTCTATCTGAATATTTTTAAACCACCCTCGTATGTGTACAAAGCCTGATAATTATGCGAACAATTTAAAAAAATAGATTCCACAAAGAAATCGAGAAAAATACCAATAACGATTGGTCAATATCCATTATTGAATTATAATATCATTAATTAGTACACTTGGCGATAAACTTAATAGACATGATTGATTTATCACGTTGTGAATAATAGTAATTGAATCAATTTATATTTTATGATGCATGAATTACACTTTTTTCATCGTCGGTTCTAGGTTATTTTTTACATTTTGTATAAAAGTTTTCATTAAGTATATAAATAAAACTGAAATGCTGCTCGTTGGTTAGATTTTAAGGAAAGAAATATAGGAAAATCTGATGAAAATGTTGAAAAACTGAATGTAAGATTGTAGTATACACCCAAAAATATAATCTTATGATTCAAAAGAAGGAAATACCGCATTTTTTGTCATTTTGCGTTTGTTATTGTTAGTGATTAGGGTTGGCCGAAAAATATGCTAATTTTATTTCTTATATACCATGAAAATATCGTCCGAAATTACGAAAAAAATTCTAGTGATTCTTAATATTAATATTATTATACAGGATGCTCCAACGAATACTAAATAGAGACAATATCTACCAAGATATCCATTTCTGATCAAAACGCAAAAACAATCAATTTTTGTTTCAAGGGGAACATCTTTTGGGTTACAATACTTGTCTGAAATATTAACCCCCTAAGCGAGGGTTGCAATCCTTGAACATTTTGAATAGGGAAGATGGATCGAGTGGTATCTCAAAAAAAGGTGGTATCATTGTCTATATTGCTTCGAACGAATTTCTATTTTTAATTGAAAACTGTTAAAGATACAGAGTGAGCAACTGAAAGATAGGGAAGACTATTTCCCTGGGACTATTCAAGGTTCAGTGAGGTAAAATGGAACAGATCCATGCTGATCAATTACAGTAATCATCAAGTACCATCCTCATATCGAATTTCAATCCCTGGAGCAGGGGTGACAACCCTTGAAAATTTGGAAGAGGGTAGATAGGTCGAGTGATAACTTGAAAGAAAGGTATTATCTTTGTCTGCATTCCTGTGTTCCTGTAGTTGTTTATAGCGATCACTTGGTCTTGAATAGCCATAAGGAATTCCTTTCTTGACTATTGCTCTTGTTTTTCAGTATCTGATAGGAACGGTAGATTCAGCAGGTCATTTCTGGTAGCAAGATTTAGAAGTGTATATCCCTTATCAGCCAACGATACCACTCCATGGAGGTCAGAAGTCAGAGCTTTTGCCGATTAGAATTCTTTGAGATTTTTTATCTGTTCAGTGTGTAAATTGTTATTTTAATTTTAATGTGTTAATCCGCGTCCTCCTTTTTTTCGCTTCAAAGTTGTTCGTATCACAGACGATTTTGGATGAATGTTGTACTTAGTCAGCATCGTTCGGGTCTGTCTTTTAATACCATTCAGTTCTGTCTTAGTCCATCTGATCATTCCAAATGAGTAAAGCAACACTGAAATGGCGTAGGTGTTAATTGCTGCGACTAGATTTCCCGAGTTCAATATTGATTTCAGCACAGTCTTCAGACGCTGACTGTATTCTGAACGAATCTTCTCCTTTGATTGTTTTTGGTCTAGCAATCGGGCTTGGTAGTATCCTAGATATTTGTATGTTTCGCCATCCCTCATGCACTGTATAATTTCACCGTTTGGAAGCTGTTTCCCAATGACTTTCCCTCTTTGAATGTTCAGGGTCTTACATTTTTCAATCCCGAATTTCTTATGAACATCTGCCGAGAACTTACTGACAGTTTTCAGCAAATCATCCAATTGCTTCTTGTTCGAAGCATATAATTTGATGTCATCCATATACAGCAGATGGGAGATTGTATAATGGTTCCTATCTGTTTTTATCCTGAACCTGTATCCTGTTCTATTGACCATTGAGGACAATGAGTTCATAGATGAACAGAGCCATAGTGGACTCTAAGAGTTTCCTTGAAAAATTTCACAACATATGGGTATCTCATCGGTTTTAATTGACTTATTATTCATGTTAACCTGCAAAGAAGTGCGCCAGTGTGTCATTGTTGTCTTCTAGGATTCTACAAGGACTGGATGAATTTTGTATATCTGCAATACTTCGACAAGCCAAGAATGGGCGGTACTATCGAATGCTTTCAGATAATCGTGAAAAGCTGAATGAACATTCCGATGCCCTACGTGTGCCTGTTTCATTATCACAGAATCGATGATTAGTTGTTGCTTGTACCGGTGGTGTTTCTTTCTGCATCCTTTCTGCTCCTCTGCTAATATATTGTTGTCGTCAAGATGTTGGTATATTCGATTAGATATGCATGAGGTGAGTATTTTGTAGAGGGTTGGCTGGCAAGTGATTGGCCTATATTGAGACGGATCCTGTGTTCTATCGCTCTTAGGTAGCATATATGTTAAGCCTTGCGTTAGGAAAGTGGGTGTTTTCTTGGGATGTTGAAGAACATACGTGAGCTGTTTCGTTAGGGCTCCATGGAGCTTATCAAACTTCTTGTACCAGTAGTTGTGGATATTATCTATACCTGTGGCCTTCCAATTGTTGGTCGCTCGAACTACTATTGTGATTTCTTTCTCCGTTATTCCATCGAAGTCCATATGTCTGATATCGAGGCGTTCTTTTTCATTCGTGATCCATTCCGCATCTCTATTGTGTTCTTTGGGGTGCGACCATAGTGATGACCAATAGTCGGTCAAGCACTGTGTGTCAGGTACTTCTCTGTTATTGTTGGTCGCAGTTTTGTTATTTCCCTTATGAAAATTGGCCGCGTTTTGGAGAAACCTTTGGTTTTGGTGTTTCCTTTTAGTACACTTGACGTATCTTGAGAGCCTCTTTGCTTTTACTTGAAGTTTCTGGTTCAAAGTGTCTATATACACGTCGATGTGTTGTTTGTGATCAGGGTGTTTTGTGTTCGTAACAATTTTTCTATAAATTTTGCGTATATGTGATTTCAAGCGCCTTGATGGTTTTCTGTTTCTCAGGAATTCTGTGAGGCGACCGATTTCTGCTCTGATATTATCAATATCCTTCTCCAGTCGTTTTTGCCATGGTGGTTTTCTGACGCTTTTTGGCTCAGCTTGAATCAGAGTTGTGGAGATTTGTTGTTTGTGAAGTCGAAGAACCGCTACTGCTCCACAGTAAATCAAAGTGTGAATCTTCTCCAAGGTGTTCTGGTCGGTATATTCTTCAAACACTGAGTTTACGCTTGCTAGGATGATATTGGTGTTCTTTGTTCGTCTTGAGTTTGGGCAGTTTATGTCTTTTAGTTGGGTTACTACCACTGAATTCAGTTGTTGCTCTGTTGAGTTCTGATCTTGCTAAATACATATATTCGTTCTGCTGATTCGGCTCAGGAGGGCGTTCCATGTTAATATTCGTTTCCATGGCTTCGATGTTATCTGTAACATTTTCATTGACTCCGGCAGGTATACCGTTATGAGTATCATTTTCGCTTCTGAGTTCCATTATGACCTCTTCTCGTATGCTTTGCAGCGTTTCTGAAGAAAGTAGCCTGTTTTTGACGATTGTTCTTCGTTGATCCGAAATTCTCTGCTCGGATATGTGCTGTAATTCAGGATATTTTTCTATGAACGCAAGATGTAACGCGTATCTGTAAGCTGTCATTTCTGATTCCAAGTTCGTAATCTTGTAATAGGAACGCATAATGAAGGCATTCATTTCTGGGGTCCACTTCATACGTTTCCTAGGGAGTCCGGCTCTCGTGGTCGTAGGCATAATGGTTTGCGCCGCCGTTGAAACATCAAGAGTCGGTTGGGAGGTATTGATGTTGTTCTCCACTTGGTTTTGTGTTGCAGTATCCCTACTCGGTATCACGATGCTTCCTTCGCTAACCGAGGAAGCCTGTGACTCACTTTCCTAACAAGCCCCTCTTCCTAAATCTTGAACGCGACAAGAGGTTATGGTGGTACAATGTCGATTTACCCGTTTATTCCTTAAATTGTACATCATTGGATAAGTTGCATTTTATATCTCCTGCCAGGTTCAGCTTGGGTACCTCGGGTTCGCTAAGCCCGTACTCAGAAACAATGTTCCTGAAGCCCTGAGCTATTATAATTACTAGTTTTTAATTTCATCTCAACGAATTTAAGTTAACACATCTGATTTATAATATACATATATAATATAATTTATTAAACTTTACAGGATCTTAAACTAATGTGTCAATCACTTCAAAATTGTGTCAGCTTGCATCCCATGAAGGACTCCAAATGGTCCCACTACGACTACTTGTTATCAAATGTGGCAGGAGAGCAGTTCAATGTTCCTCTTCTTAGATCGATGCAAAAATATGATGATGACTGAATATGTTCGAGAAAATAAAAGGATTTGTCTACACTTTAATATACCTACTCTTATCACATAAGAAACAATAATTGCTACATATTTCTGTAGTACACATTTTTCAGTATGCATAATAATATATAGTATATAATAAAATTCATAATTTTCTTCACTTAAGTTCTTGGGAAAATGCTAGGATAAGACAATTTTGCCGGTTGCTAAAGTTGAACCAGTGTTTGCTCGAATTGTTTATTACATTTTTGATTAGTTTTAAGATTTTTGAAGTTACTGCTGTAGGAAAAAATGGCTAATTTTACTAACGCCGAATTAGCTGATATCCATTACATGTACGGTCTGGCTGACGGAAACCCAATAGAAGCTAGGCGATTATATCAGGTGCGCTTTCCAAATCGAGTAACACCAGACAGGCGAACATTTTCAAATATCCACAGAAGGTTGAGGGAAACTGTTAATTTTACTGCAAATAATTATTAAAAAGGTGCAACTCAAACTATGAGAACTTCAGATATTGAGGAAGCAGTTTTGAATTGTACAGATTTGAATCCTCATGTGAGTACAAGAAGAATTGAAAATCAGTTGTAATTTTACATATTCTTGTTTGGAGGATTCTCCACGACTTTTTATTGTACCCGTTTCATATTCAACGCGTCCAAACTCTACTTCCTCAAGATTTGCCTTCAAGACTGATCTCTACCGATAGTTCTTATATAAAATTAGAGAAAATGCTTATTTTGATAGTGAAATAATGTTCACAGACGAAGCTTAATTTTCGATAAGTGCTATCACAAATTTTCACAATAATCATTATTGGTCTGGGGAAAACCCCCATTTGATTGAAGAATCTCATCAAGAACAATTCTCACTGAATGTCTAGGTCAGAATAATTGGAAATTATGTGATTGGGCCATTTTCTTTGTCTAACAGACTTAACGGTTCTGTAATTTCTTGAGGAGGAGTTACTTTTATTGCTCGAGGATGTGCCAATTTTCGTGAGAAACATAATGTTGTTCATGCTTGACGGGGCACCAGTACATTTCAGTTTAGAAGATAGGGAATTCTTGTATAATACATTCAACAACCGATAGATAGGTCGGAGTGGGCTAGAACCATGGTCTCCTAGGTCCCCAGACTCAAATAGTTCAGACTTTTCTTATGGTGATATCTCAAAAATTTAGATTATACCACTCCAGTGAACACTGTAGAAGAATTGAGAAATCGAATAATAACCTCCTGTGACACGATAAAAAATACCCCAGGAATATTTCAAAGAGTATGTGATAATATGCGAAGAAGGACAGAGGCCTGTTTTCTTTCAGGTGGAGGACACTTCCAGCAATGTATTTAGATTTCAATTGTTCTTTTTTTTAGTTTGATGAGTTGAGTCTCAGAATACGAGCTATCAAAATAAAAGCAAATTATGGGCATACCTATCGAGTATTTCTATTTTCTTTTTTTATTGAGCGAATAACATACAATTCTAATAATTTAAATTCAATAATTTTTCACTCGAAAACGGTTGGAGATACGAAAAATTCACAAGTGTCAAAAAAGCACCTAAATGAAACGAAGGTGCCGAAAATTGATTGAACGATGTTCAGTGGTGTACTGCAAAAAGTTTAAAAGTGCAAAATGAGACATGCCCTCGAAAAAGAGAACACTTTGTAAATTTCAGTTAGAATCTAGGACGTGTAGTGATGAAAGCTGTGAAAAGTAGCTGGCAATCCAAATTTGGGCTGAATATCTCAAAATCTGGAGTTTTGAAGAAAAAACAATTTTTTCCGGAAATATCAACTACCTAACGAAGCTTTTGCGGACCTATGTTTATATGAACTTTTTTCTCAAAATTGCACACATACTATTATGCAATACCCTGTATAAATTTTCATTAACTTTCAAAATTTATGATATTTGTAACATATAAGTTGAAGTAATGTGATGATACTGAAAATGGATTGTTTATTCATTCATGGCTGAAACGGACATTTTCAACGAAAACATGACCATTTACATAAAAGACAGAGGGTTATTCTTATCTCTTTTATTATTATCCAATAGAAACAGGATTTAATCCAAATTATAACTGACTAGAAATCAGTTGCGGAATCATAAAAATATTGCCGGACATTTCACTAAATTTATTCTAAATAAAGCTCGCACTATATGCAAACTGATATACTTGAATTATATTCTGCCACCCAACGTATGCAACTAACGAAACAAAAAATGGTATGGTTGATTGCTTCGTTCAGAAAAAAGTTACATAATAATTTAGTTAACCTAAAAATTCCCAGAATGTGAAAATATGTACTTGTTTGCCTATTTACGAGGTCTATTCAAAAATAAAGATGATATCAAAGTTCGAGAGCAACCTACGTGAATACAATCGATTTTCGAAATAGTTTGTTTTTCATTTTGGAACATAATACATTTGTTGTTACTATAATTTAGTTGTGTTTTTAGTTTGTTATTGAAAAACATGCAAGTACTGGTTTGTTCAGGGGTATTGGGAGAAAATGGGTTCAAAAAATCTGTATAAAATGTAGGAAATAAAAATGAGTATGGGATTGGCAAGTCTAATCAAAACTGAAAAAATGTTATAATTGGAGGAAATTATTAATAGAAAAACGAGAAAAAGTATTGACTAAGTTGGCCTTGAACGTCTGAGTGCGCCAACAACCTATGAAAACATTGAATCGACGAATACAATTGTTATTACAAATCATCGAATACGAAGGATGTCTTTTATGTTTTGTATGGCAGGATATAGCTGGTGGCTAACAAAAAACAAGAAGTTCAACATAGGTCTATACGGAACGATGCATCTAAGGTGGCAGTTTTGAGCCTTCTACGGCTGGAAAACGCAATTTCCATGAAAAATTATCACGTATGTCTGATGCGTCAGCGTTAATAGTTTATTAGATAGTGAAACATCACCAATTTTACTCTTATAAAGTGAAGAAGAATAAATGAAGACGTTTCTGATCACCGCTTGCACTTCTGTAACATTTTTAAGTGAAAATACTAACAATAATACGGATATTCTATATAAAACCTGTTTTTCCGTTACTATCAATGGAGAAGTGAATAGGCATAATTGTCGATATTGGGGTACTCAAAATGGTTCACACAGGAGTGGACACAAACAACTCAGAAGTTGATTGTTTGAGCTGGAAATATAGAATCTTTCCTCATCGAAGGTAATCTCAATGGAGACACTTATTTGCAGTTTTTGGAAGAATTAATAAATATCTGTCTCACAGGAATTTTGTAAAATGATGAAACTCTATCAGAGAATGAGGTACGTTCCCATCAAGATTGTGGTAGTGCACATTTCGATGTTCCTGTGCCAGAATATTTTGATTTCTCAGGTCGGTGGATTGGCAGAAGAAGAACAGTTGAATGGCCAGCCAGGTCACCTGATTTGAGCCCTTCAGATTTTTTCTATAGGTTATCTTAAATCGAGAGTTTATGCTACACAACCTGAAAACTTGGAAGAGCTGTGGAGGAGAATCGTTACCGGATGCAGACTTTTGACAGAAGATATTCAAAACGTTAGAAGAGAATTCGAAAATCGTTTGTATGGAGGTAGGGAAAGCCATTTTGAGTATTTGATTTAAATTGTGGATCTTTCAAATTTTCGTTGAAATACAAAGTTTATTTGTGTTTGAACTGTCCATATGATGTTAAATGTTCAAAAATATACTATACAGAGAATTGAAAGACCTTTCCAAATATATGTCCCTTGACCCACTTTCCCTATAATGAATTTTGACTTAGTTCCTGCTAAGGGTATGGGGTTGATTCTATATGCTACGAACTATGTTTGTATAGTACCAACATTTCTGCCTTATTCAAGAGATATTCTTATAAGTAGAATGCAATGACAGTTGAAAGGGTGCCGTACTAAAACATCTGGAAACTTAACATAAAACATTTCGCACATGCAACTATAATTTGCTGATAATTTTATCAATAACCAAACACTACATTCTTTGCTACACTCAATAATTAGTTTAGTTAAAATTGCATCAACAAACAACACATATATCATTCATTGTGAATAACCAACCTTCGAAAATGATAATAACCTATAATTTAGTTATCATACTAATAAAATTCCAATACGCTTCAAATATTTCGAAGAACTTGCATAAAGAATGAATTATTCATTATTTAGATTGTAATTCATAATTTCGTACACCCAAAAACGCTGGTGATGAATAGAAGCAATATGCATTTTATCATCGATGTCAGATAATTTTCACATTCTTCATATTGTATTCAAATTGCTTTGTCATAATATGTAATACCTAAATGGAGAATATGATTCATGTAGTTTATAATGAATGTCGCAAATTTTATATGGATGCAATTTTTTCTTGCTCGAATACTATTTCTCCTATATTGAAAATAAACCTACCTCATATTTGTATTCAGTTGATTTTCATCGTCCATACTTTATAATTCTTCACGACAAAAACTCGAAACGAAAAAATATTAAGAATTAGAGTATTCAGTCAGTCAAATCGATTATGATATAATGATGACAGTCACTAAGAATCACTGAAATTATGATTTTAAATTGTTATTTGAAGTGCAGAGATTGGAAATTATTCAATTATGGATTGAAAGTGCGATTATATTTATTTTAGTAGAAATAAAATTATAACAATATGCCATATTACATTGAGTACCAATCTGAAGCTCGTGACGTCACGCTTTCGTAAACTCATTTAGACATTTTGTATATCGCTCTAACTTGCCTTGTTGTGTTCGTTTCGTTATTGACTGCCATTGTTTATTGCACAAATTTGCCAAAAAATTCAAACTTTCATGTAACAGTTGAAACTATCTCTAATTAATAATTAAAACACGATAGCTATAGAATTCAAATATCCATAAAAAATTTTATGTATACATAAATATGTTGTAGGTTTTTGTCAGGTTATTTTATGAAAATATTCCATTACTTTTTGATGATATTTCTCGTTCAGTTACAGATGGTAACTGTCAGATTGGTTGGTAAAGCTTTAATCAGGTTTGATGGTCTCGATTTCCTAGTATCACAATTTTCAATCTCAAATGAAGATGTAGGGACTGAACAGAGATTAGGTTTCATGGGTGGAATATTGTACACCAGAATGAGAGGTTTCTTCTAGGCTTACAGAAATATGAAGCATATTTATCGAATGTATGTAAATCTGAAATTGAATTTGAACATAGCCGTTACCGCAAAACCCCATTACCTATGCTTTTTCCATATATTCATATCAAATAAAGGGTTTCAATCTATAATATACGTAATGTAGAATATACTTCCTCCTCTATTTTTATATCGACAGAAAGAGTAGGGTTCAAATTCGTACAAGCGAAAGCAAAAAAAGATAAAGATGCCATTTCCTTTGTCGGAACGGCTAGTCTATAATGCGCTTAAGCCTTACTTAATAAGATTACAGTTTCGATTAGTTATTGGAAACCATATGGGGGTCTAAATCCTGCACTATCCACAATATCGAATACGCTATTAATGAACTCTTGGGCTTTTCGAGGGTTATTGGCGTTCTTGAATTTCTCTCAACTTCGCTACTTGATCAGAATGTTGAATTACTGAATGGCGTATGATGATTTTGCGAAATGTGATTTCAATACTTTTTATGCTCATACGGGATCATAGGTTAGATCGAGCTTTATGGGATTACTGAACAAAGGATTGATTTTTCGCGAAGAATAGACGCTTTATTAAAATTCTGTTATAGACAAAAAGCAGGTATTCAATGCACTAAAATGAAAATGATCTGTGACGTTCTACAGTGCAGTGGATGAAAGAGGTAGGCCCTAGAAAAAACACCAATGAATATTGTTCAATAGCGATTCATGTAACATAGAAAAGTTTCAGATTCAGGATCGTTGAGAGGATTATCTACTCCCGAATAAAAGCTTTCTCAGAAAAAAAGGAATACTCCCGGAGCATCAATTTGGATTTAGAGGACATCATTCGACAATACACCAACTTACAAAGATCACAGAATCAGAGACGAACAAAACATCGACAGCAGCAGCGTTTTTGGAAATTGAGACAGAATTCGACAAAGTTTGGCGCGAAGGACTAATATAAAAGATGAAGACCACAGGATTCCCAGCGAAGCTTACCATACCTACGAAAGAGAAGAATCAGTACTAGGACTACTATTATTTAATATATACATCGCAGAGATACCAAAGATGAAGCACTCCAAGATGGCGTAGATCGCAGACTACATGGCAATACACATCCCACAGGAACGAAGCAACGGCGAGGAAATGGATACAAGAGAATATTGACCAACTATTACCATAGAAGATGAAGCATCAAGGTTGACCCGAAAGAGAAGGTTGCAATAGACATTGACATCAAGAAGAGAAATCAACCGGAAACACCAAAGCAAATCACTATAGAAAAATAACTAATGGAGTATCAACTGAACTACAAGAGGCACATCGAAGAAATCACAAGGAAAACAACAAATCTACTCAACCGAAGAACCAGACTCATATTGGTGACCAAATGAAGATAATCCATGTGATCATCATTCCAGGATTAACATACGCAAAGAAATTCGGCATCTAGAGGACAGCAACAAAGGTCCCATGATGCATGAGCAACGACCTGCTCTGGGAGGAAATGTAAATTGATACACTGGAAGAAATCATCACACAACTCACGACATTCGTCCATTTGATATCTGCAAGTAATACCTGTTTTCAACATAATTCGTGTATTCCTTTTGATCTACCTAATTATGTTTGTATGAATGTCAACTTTAGTTCAGTACTTGTTGATCAGCTGAAGATTGTCGAGAGACTATCGTTCTTGTGATAGTATAATTCATAGGGAAGAATTTATTTGAAAGCTCGCACTGATCTGGTCAGCGTGAATGATGGAACCCTTAATACTCAGAGGTACGTTACAGATATTTTAAAAGAACATATTGTACCCTTTGCAGTAGACATGGGTGAAAACTTCTTATTTACTTAAGACAACTCAATACCTAACCGAGCTGATATCATTAGGAACTACCTTCAGAATCACAAAATCACTTGCATATGATGGCCTGCACGAAGTCCAGACCACAATCCCATCAAACATATCTGGGACATTCCCAATAGAAGATTAAGAAGCCAGCAAAACCAGTTAGCTTCCGTGAATGAGGTTCTGAACAGACTTATCGAAGTAAGTAAATATATTTAGCATGTTTTACAATTATAAAGCTCACATTTGTCCATTGAGAAAAAAAGAAACAAAATTTCAAAGTAACGCATCTCTGTGAGAAATACTGCAAAAATAGGAAATAAATATAAATAAACAGAAATAGCAATATCACATTAAAGAGATATAAATACTTGGAAGACACCACTGTCGTTGAAATTATAATTTAAAAACTCGTTCACATGATAAAAGGCATTTTTAATTAGAAAGATTTTGAGAAATGGCTCAAACTGTTCTAAAGGAAGGTTGCAAATGTTCAAAGGTAACTCGTTCATAAAAACCTTACTGAAATAATTTCCAGTAAAGCGACTAGATTTTAGTTGGAAAAAGTCAATACGTATATTACATTGATTACGTGTAAAATATTTTTGGTCAAAATAATATTATCTTCATCTTTCTTACCTACCATTAAGCAATGGTAGATATATGAACATGAGAAAGTGAGAATTCGTTTTTCAATGAAGACATTTCGTACATCCTCCCTAAACTTTTTATTTGATAAGACTGACAATACCAGGGTCGTCAGCGAACAAATGCAGATCAGCTGCATCGACTACCTGTACAAGGTTGTTAATAGATATCAGAAAAAGAGATGGTCCAAGAACTGATCCTTGTGGTACGCCACTAACAACACCAGCACAGCCGGAAGCGACTCCATTCACCACTGTGTACTGAGTACGGTTCGAAAGAAAGGATCGTATGAGGCTACAACTAGCTGTATCAAACGTATAGCCCTTCAATTTATCTATTATATTAATAATATGTCAGGGGATACACAATCAAACGCTTTACTTAAATCATAGAAAAAAAGACCGACAATGAAACCCCTTTCCATACCTTCAACTATTGATTCGATCAAATTTCTTACAGCGTCATCATTGGATTTGTTTTTGACGAATCCGTACTGCCCCACAAAAAAGATCCCTGACCCCTCAAAGTACTCGTTTATCTGCGGTTCCAGACAAGATTATTGAGAAAATGGGAACTATTGCTATAGGTCTGTAGTTGTTTGGATCATTAGTAGGACCCTTTTGTGCACTGGCACGACCCGAGAGATTTTAAGAGAACCTGAAAAAAATTCAGCGTCAACACACTGATTGAAAAGCTTGGTGAGTGGGTATATAACAATACTCACCACACTTCTTACCAAATCAGTATTTAGTCCATAATGGTCTTTTCCTTTTTTATTTGAAATTTTTTAATAGTGTCTCTCTCCTGAATGAAGGTTGAATGACTAAATGAAAATGGTGAAAATTCTGCACTCCTGAGTGGTCCAAGATATTCATCGAAAGATCTACTGTAGGATGGTAAGTTCTGTTTAAGACGTTCTGGTATTTTGACGAAGAAGGAGTTGAGTTCATCAGCGCTCACATCAATTTTATTTGTTCTTTTATTTCTCATATTAGATTGAAAAATTTTCCAATTTGCCTTCTTTTTATTGGTCGATTTAACTACATGTTTCTTATATGCCAAATATTTGGCACTATGTAATTCACTTTTGTAGGATTTCTGGGCAAGCGATAATGAGTTTTTAATATAAAATTATCAGGAAAATTAGACTCCAATTCAACGAGCAATCGAAGTCCCTCTCTTCTCCTCCTTAAATCATCAGTGACCCACCTGAACCTCAATTTATCAGTGTGAGACTCCACCCTATCAGCCCTCTCCGGAAAAGATACCTGCACTGCATTTGTAAAAATGTTCATGAACATGTCGAATTTAGATATGAAGCTATAGTTATCGGAATCAACTCCAGTCAGAGTTAGAAATCAGGTGAAAAGTCATAAGCTTGCCGGAAGACGTTATAGGAAGACTTACCCCCATCGTCACATCTTCATTCACTCTGCAGGAGTCAACATCAATACTAACAACTGATTGGTCAGACAAACCGGGGTCACGCACGCCACTTTTAAAATTTCTATGATGTTTGAAATTGATCAGCACATTATCCAAACAGTTCAAGCCACGAGTTGCTTCAAATACAGTTATCTCGAATCCAAAAGTCATCAACAAATTCTTAAAATAAAAACATTTCATTATTTGTATATATATAAACTTATGAAAAATAGAGGATTTTCGAAAATTCGAATAATTGTATTTACCATAACTGCTTATATCTATAATTTTGGTGTGTGTCAGAAAAACACAAGTGTGAGCTCAGGAAAATGTAACGGGAAAAGCATATTATCTTGGGTATTATTCAATAAACGAGTGAAAAAATCCGGAAAAAACTCGTTTCCCTGTCGCTATTGCACTAGCAATAGCTTGTCTGTTTATATTGTGTTAGTGTCGTGTGTGCATAAAGAGTACCAAAGATTTTTCTGCTTAGCAGCTTCAATTCTCATCTTGCACTCCAGGATTTCCAGACGAAGACAAGGGTGAAAGGAAGGGGGTTCGGGACAGGAATCTGTAACAATGGAAAAAGAAAACCAACAGAAAAATATTTCAACAATCATACCTTACTCTTATATGTCTAAACACACTTGAATTTGAGAAAAGATTTTACATAGCAAGCAAGGCCATAAAAAGGACTAAGAATATAATCTAAAGGTTCATAACCTGCGATATTTCCTCTTTCGCGAAGATGTTCTTCCGTCGCAGCGTGAGTCTCCTGAAACATAATCACTTCCTTGTTCTTGCTTGCCAATTTTGAAGTATAATCTCGCAAAATCCCTTCAATATTCAAACCCAACAAAACAATTCCCTCTCTGTTTGACCGAGAGAGCCCCGATCGCATTCAACTAGCCATGTCATCATTAACTCGAAGGTTTCAATAAAAATTTGAAACGAAACGGATCAGAATGTTAGAATATAATTGACTTTGAGTATAATTTAATGCAGTAATTCTACCTAGGGGTGGAAGTATCCGGTATGAGTACCACTTCTTTTTCGATTATTCTCAAGTATTCCTTAGTGCTGTTTGATTTTTGGAAAAATAAGTCTTTGACGTATTCATAATTTTTTTGATTAGATTTGAATTTTCGTTTTTGTGCGGAAATTTCTTGGCGCAGTGTAGAATATATAAATCGAGTCCTTGTTTATTCAAGAAACAACATATTTTGTTCTAAGGAGCTTCAGTAAACTTGTGTTACAGACATTGTTGTTTCAAACCTTATATTTATTTTTGTTGATCAAATAAGAACCTGCTATTGCCAAACGACTTAATAAATCCAATATGTTTGCTCAGTCTGTATTTCTTTCATGGCATCGGAGTTTCTAGATTTTAATTCGAGGAAATATGAAATAGTTATAAGAGAGTATGATATATTTGCTCTAGGTTTACTGGATACAGGGTATGAAGGAAAAGATCCATGAAAATATTGAATGCTTAAGATGAATTTCTATTGGGCTATTGAAAGAACGTTTATGAATTATACAAATTCAGAAAGGATGAGAAAATTGGTACTCCGGCCGAGATAGAAAAACTTAGACAAAGAATTGTTATAAAATATAACTGAACTCATACACATTGAAATCATGCTGGAAAAAGCTGTGGCCTGACTGTGGAGAATGATGAAGAATCTGTGCAGTCAAACTTTAACTGCAAACACTGGTGAAATTGCGAATGGAAAGGACGAAATGGGTTCGAACAGATGGAATCAAGTAACTCCAGGAGTTGCTTGAATCGCAAGATGATGATTTCATTGAAACCAACTTGGAGAAAATGATAAATTCAATACCTATTGAAGATGAGGGCTTCAACAAGCACTAGAAGCGTGACATTTAATTTGAAAAACTTAGAGAGAGTTCAAGGATGATAAATGGGCTTTGTTATTTCTTTATAAAAATTGATCTGTTTATGGAATCAAAAACTATTTTTATGAGACAAATTGATGCCAGTGCTGAGTACCAGTCTGAATTGAAGGAACTTTAGAAAACTGCCAAGCAAGAAAAAATTACAATATTCTTCAAATCATTGCATGAGCCTGAAGATAATAATTAATCAATATGGTCAAAGCTTCAATTGAATTTATTGTTTCATAAACTCACTTTTATTTTGTCACATGGGAACGTATCCCCTATATAACACCATATAAATTACTATTCTATATTTACGGTTTCTGTATTTGCGGCATTTTTACAGAACAATGTACACACAACCAAATTTATATGGAATCACTCGATATTTTGAATATTACCTCAGGGATTTTGTAAATTTCAGGGAAATGTTCGAATTGATCCTTTTTGAGATATTTCTATTGAAAAAAATATAAATTGAGGTTTATTTTGAGAGAGAAACAAATGAAAGAAAATAAGAGACTCTTTCCGCATGTAGTAAAATAATAGAAAATTGTTTTCTCACGGACTAGGTGTAGCCTCAGTAGCTTATATTACCTCCTCTTGCCCTGATACAAGCCTGAATCTGTCTAGGCATGGTTTGAATTAGGTTTTCGACCTCCGCTGGGGTGATATTCTGTCACTCACTGTGGCGGCTTGGATGAGCTGTTGTTGGGTTCTTGGATCATCCTGGCGCAATCTAATTTTCCATTTCAGATCGTCCCATAGATGTTCAATAGGGTTTAGGTCTGGAGAGCAAGCTGGCCAGTCCAAAATAGCGATTCCTTCTGTTTAAACATAATGACGCGCGAGCTTGCTGGTATGCGGAGGAGCATTATCTTATATAAAAGTGAAATTCTCACCGTGGGCAACTCGCTAAAGTCTCACTATGGGTTTCAGCACTAGGTCCACGCAATTTCTAACAATTGCACTTTCAAGAAACTAAATCAAATCTGTTTTGCCTCCCAGCATAACGCCACCCCAAAACATCATACTGCCTCCTTGGTATTTCCGAATTTGTCCCACTGCTCGGAGTCTACCTCGTCTTCCACGACCTCTTAATGCTCGAATCCGGTCGTCAGCTGATTGAACACCAACTCTGGTCTTATCAGAAAGAAGAACATTTCGCCAATTCTCAATATTTCAATTTTGGTGCCCGATACACCAACTAAGTTTGTTAATTTTTTGTTGTCTGGTTAGCTCTGGAACGTATCGTTTCGACTAATACAATGACGCGTATTGCTTCCAGAAATTGCCTTTGGAGAATGGGGTGTGACCCACTAGGGTCTCTTCTTGCAATTTGACACAGAAGGAGGCCTTGTTCTTCAGAAGTGATATTTCTACGACTTCTTCTAGGCCTATTTTGCAGCGATTGTAGCTCCACGTATCAGTCGTAGGTTTTTGAAATCACCCCCTGTAATACCCCAATTAAGGCCGCTATATCCCTCTTGTCACCCCTCCTCCAACGAGAGCAATTAGTCGCCCCCTTTGCACAGCGGACAATCCAACGTAAGGCATCTTCAATTATGATTATAGACTTTTTTGAATTTCGAAATTCACAGATTCAAATCTTAACATTTCTCATCATACTATCCAGTTTTCTTACAACAAAAAACTATATTTTTCCACAAGTTTACAAAGATCCATGTTTTAGAACAATCATAAATGTGAAATATCTTATAGTTTTTGTTCATTCATTGATTAGACTCAATTATACAATATGATATTGAAAGTATATCTCTTCTATTGCTAACAAATTCAAGCTACCTTTGCTCGTTTTCGAGTTATCCAAATATTTCGAAAATGTCTGCAATCTGTCGAGTACTAATATCTCGGTTATTTTTAAAATTTTTTTGAATTTATGTAAAAATGGTTTTGACATTTTATAGGCCCTTTTTTTAAATCGAACAAGGTGCGCAGAAATTCCTTTACTACAAACTTGCGTTTCTTAAATTTGAACTATAAGAACCAATAATTTCCTTAAAATGAGTTTTTATGTTCTTTTTCAATAATTTAGCATATTCAAACGCAATTTCTTCATCCTGGAGCTAATTTCATGAGAAACCGACAATTCTATAACTTCTTCCTAATTTTATTTTGTTACTCTATGTATAGGGTGCTCCCGAGAAATCAGGACGTTTTTTTTCCGATATAGCTGTCGCAATTTTAGAGCAAGATCTTTCGTTCTTACTTCATTAGAAAGCCAAAGGACTAGGTTTTTAAGAAATTGTATCGAAATTTCACTTCCTGTGAAATCGAATATGGCTGACTCATTCGAAAATGAGCAATATTTCAAGATCGCTGGAACGTTTTTTTTCACTACAAAATTTGAATGGGACCTTTAGTCATTAATTTATTCTTTTGTGAACAATTTGACATATTGATAGACCCAAGTCTCATCCATAGTGATGAATCGCTTCACAAAATCCACTTTATCCTTTTTAAAACGCTCCAAATGTTGCTGAGAAAGTGTTTTTGTTCCATTGTTAGCGAATGCTGCACCCATTGTGCACACAGCTTTGTAAAACCCAAAATTTCACTTAAAACATGGCCTCACACTCCCTAATGAGCAGTGTAGAGCCTCCATTAAATCCCTCTCAGTCAATCGATGATCTCCCAAACCATATCCTGTATTTTGGCTATGATTTCTGGTGTTGATGCGCTTTTTGGACGTCCTTCACGTGGATCGTCTTCAAGACTTGTACGACCACGTTTAAATTCAGCAACCCATCTTTCTACTGTTCTAATTGTAGGTGAATAATCATTCTTTACATGCCTTCTCCTTTAAGAAGTTTGGCTATCATCATGGCGATTTTTATCTTCGAAGTTGCGGATCTGAACAAATCAACAGAGCTACAGTTGTACCACTGTTTTAAGTTTGTTCAACCAGGAGATGTGTCTTCTTCCTATACTTCTTTTACCCTGTATTTTTCCCTGTAAATAGTTTGCAAACAGTGTATATCTTTCCCCTCTCAACACGTGACCCAGATATTGCAACTTTCTGATTTTAATTGAACAATCATTTTACACTCTTAACATTCGTGTCTTTTGGTGCTACCTTTCAAAAATGAGAATTTTATCACTCCATGATATTCAATTTTTTCCATTGTACAAAAATAGTGTGACACGGTGACACTAAATGGCTTGTGAACAAAGAATGAATTGACAGATTGAAATTAACCTTCACATACGTTTATATGAAGAGTGTACCAACAAAACAAAAACAAATTTGGACTAGTAAAAGCGCCCTCTCTTATCGAACGAAAAAACTTGTTGAAGAACCTGGTATTCCTATACTCATTAATTTTTCTTCCCTTACGAGTTAGAAGATTCATATTTATGTCACCTGCTAGAATATGATAATCATCAATTTGACCGAGATAATTCAGGAGGCTTTCATTAAACATGTCCTCAGACGATTTCGACGAAAGATAAATAGATGTAATTTTGACTTTTCAATCATGAAGTTTGAAGTTAATCTCTAAAGCTTTCACATCTACCAAATCAACAATTTTGTGACTACAATTCAACGTTTCCTTAACAAAACCAGAACGCCATCATTGCTGTTGAATTCTCCGTAGTTGTAAAAAGAATTATACCCCTGGTATATTGAACACAATCATGTGCGAGAAAAAGATGAATGAAACCCTAAAGTTTAAAACTGTAGCTAAGGATCACCTTCTTCTGCCTGAAGATTGTTGTGTGGCCGAAATTTCAATCGCAAAATTAGTATAAACTATATGTTTTTCATCGTGAAACTTAGTGATTATTCGGTATGAGTTACCTCATGTTCTTTCAGATAGACCAGTTAGTTTTAGCTGCATTCCGAGAATTTCATTCTCCGTTAGTTTCATGGGAATAAGGATTTCGGACCCGAGAATCCGGAAGAATATTAATATCAACATTTGTGGAAGCTGGAAACGAGTTGGCAAATATTTTTGTTCAGTTCAGGAAATCTGATTGGCTCAATTCCGTTCTGGATACGAGAAGTGCTTCGGTAGGGGCCCGACCGCCACAGTGGCAGCATATAAATGCATAAAACATAATCTAATCGCGGTCTGAAAAAAGAAAATAATCCAAGGGTCCCCTCCAGAGAGAGGAAACATCTTTTCTGCTCCGAAGACGACCGATCGCGGCCTGTACCGCGTTCAGATATCCACCGTCCTGCAGTGTATCATCCACCACCGACGAGTGGTTTTAGAAAGTGTTCTGCGCGAGTCTTCGACCACGTGCTTTACCGGCACCCTAGACACGTGTTAGTGTGATGTGCGACAGCATGGTGTCTTGTGCAATATGCGCATGAGGATTATGAGACTGGCGTGAGTTACTATTGCGAGATGATGGAACGTAGACTGAGGTGAGTTGAGTCTTTCAGGAGATTCAGCGCTTTTCAATAGCACACTCGATCAATAGAAGGTCATTGTCACCGTGATTTTGGGTGAATCCTCTGATATTACGGTCATTTTGGTTGTGGCTGATATTACCTGGACTGTTCTTGAATATACGGCAACAGAAAATATGGAAATTTCGTCATTGATCTCTGTTTCGATACATAATAATATTTGACCAACAAAATACGTCAAAATTTTACACAGGGGGATGCTATCGTCACAAGTGTGACACTTGTACCTTAATAGTCCAGTCAAAATAGACAAAAAAAAATTTATAAGTTAGCCAAAATTCGCATAGAGCTGAAAATTTGCAGACGTTAAATACATCATCAGAAATGAAATGTCAAAAATCTCCTTCGATCCTACTTTTATTGAAGGTCAAACATGCAAAATTTAGGTTTTTTCCATTTTTCTCCAAAACGGTAAGTTTTATCGTCAAAATAAATCAGACAAAAATTGTAGATCATATCATTCTCTACAAAAATGGTTCAGTCACTTTTTCTCTTACAACTCACCATTCGTGAGATATCGCGGTTTTAACTATTAGAAAATTCATATTTTACATAATATGCACACGTTTCCGCACCACCTATGAGGTAATGTACTTGGCGCATTTTTTTAACGTGGTTTTCCCAGTAGGTATACTCCACGATCTATTGTAATAAAAAAAGCTCGATCAGATCATATCCTATTGATTGAAAGAATGGTAATATTGCTAATAATTAAAGTGGAAAAGGTTTTTTTTTCTAAATATTATTATATTAGATAACTGTCTAATTCTACGTCGCCAATTATTTCTTCGTCTTCATTTTCTTCTTGTAGAATTTCTATTCGCTGTTCTAAGAAAAGGGATGCTTCAACTGTCTCTTCATTAATATCATAAATATTTTCATCTGTCATATTTTCTTCAAGATTTCAGCAAGTCTGACCCTGACAGTTGATGCATACTGGCGAACAAAATAATCCCACTTTTCGACAAACACAATTCTCACTACAATCCGTCTTGCATATATATATATAGGGGGTTTTACCCCGACGAGTTGCCCATATATCTTTTCATGCAATCAAACTGATTTCATGAAAAATATAAATCCACCACCCGGTAATTAATACCATTGCCAGGCAATGATTATAATCAAAACATATCCTGGAATAATTATATATTAGGATAACGTTAAATGTTATGAGAATATATCAATCTACCAGAATATATACATACTATAGCATCATCAGACAATGATATCAATGTACCAACGAGTAGTGTCAGAGGCTTTCTCCCGGAAAAATCCAGTGTACGGACCTTAGTCAAGTAACACTGAATGTTACTCATTAATAGTTTCCTTTGTGTGAAGTGGTGAACGATCAAATAGAATACTGCTGAGTAGTATAAAACTAAAGAGAGAAAACCTATGACTCAACCTTATTATTTTTTCGGAAAGAAACCTACGAAGAATATTACGAGATTTGATGACTGTTATTTTTGTAACTGTTCAAACAAATTTTTCTTCAGACCCAAAATCTCAATACTTTTGTGAAGATTCCTAGGAATAACACCTGTTGTGGAAATAATAATCGGTAGAATAAAAATTTTTTCATTTTCCACATTTTTTAATCTCGTCGCCAAGCATCATATATTTAGAAAATTTTTTCATCGTATTTATTTTGTATATTATGTGTGTCGGGTATAGCAATATCAATTATATATGTTATTTGATTCTTTTTATCAGTAAGAATGATATCTGGTCTATTGTGTTTTACAGCTCTGTTGCAAAGAATTGTTTTATCAAAATAAAGTTTACATTTGTCATTTTCACAAATAATCTCAGGTTCATATTTGTAAATTTTTTTCTTTTGGGAATTAGGTCATGTTTAATTCCTAGATTGAAATGAATAATATTAGCGACGGCATTATGTCTTTCTAAATAATCTGTTCAAGGACTGAGCAAGATAATAATATATGAAAAACTGTTTCTGAAGAAAAGAAACATCTACGGCAAGAATCATCTATATTTTGTTTGATGATGTGTTTTCTATAATTCCTCGTGAAAACAATCTGATCCTGGATCGCAATTGCCAAGCCTTCTGTTTCAGCAAACAATTCTCCAGAAACTAACCATTTATTAGATGCGATTTCATCAATATAATCATTTTTCAATTCCTTAGGGTGCTTTCCGTGTAATTCCTTCTGCATCCAACTTTCTCTTTTAGAATTATCATCAAATATATCAAAATGTACCTTTTGCATTGTCAAGTTCAGAGGTGTTAGATTATAATCTGAAGCAACAACAATAACACGTAATTTAGACGTTTAGACGTTTATCATGAAAATGGGAACGTAGATGAAAAATCTGTTTACTATGAAGATTATTCAAATCAGTTAATCCACGACCTCCGAGATGTCTAGGTAGTGTAACTCTCTGAACAGCTGACTTTGGGTGGTGCTTATGATATTTACAAAGCATTTTCCTAATTAGACATTGTAATTCATTTAGATCAGTTTTAAACCATTTAATAATTTTAAAAGAAGATGTAAGAATAGGAACTGCATAGGAGTTGATATATATATATATATATATATATATATATATATATATATATATATATATATATATATATATATATATATATATATATATATATATATATATACATATCAGGCAATATTTTGTATGAAATTTCAAAATATACGTCAATTTTCATTACAAATATTCAAATTATCAAAGAAAATGGAGGTCTTGTGATTTTCTTGATATGTTGAATTTTCAGGTATTATTGCAGGTAGAGATGAAAATGAAGAAGTTGGCTTAGAATCCATTGAGAGGGTCATGATTGTCTCCATTGTTTTTAGGAGAAATGAGGTTAAACTCAATCAGTACCTTTTTACCCAATTCTTTAACAAACTTCTTATGGACATTGTATAATATTCTACAGTAACTACTCGATAATCAAGGAATTATTTACATCTCAGGCGCGATTGATCCAAATAACTATTGCCGCCAAGTATCAAAGATATTAATTGCTTTGTACGACCTACCGCAGGAAGAAATAATGATGTTTTGATTTCCACGATTAACAGGAAGCCAAATCAATCTCTGTTTACTAGACCTTTGTAAACTGCAATTATATTAATACAATTTTTCACGTAAATTAAGTGACCCCGATGATAACCTTCGTTTCTAACAAAAACATGTATCGGTAATAACCAAAATGCTCTTATATGTTATAATGAATAAAATCCACAATTAGCATTGTTAGTACAAATTTTTTGAGTTTGTATGGTTCGTGAAGAGATAACAGAAAATGAAGGTGTTTGTAAATTCGATCTGCATAGCACCATGAAATTTACGCACAGTATTTCAAATTTCTTGTTTGATGAGCTACTAATTAGTTAGACATGCTATTTTTCGTATATATCCAGACATATTTAAAAGAAAATCGATGTTTATTTTTGTTCACATTATGGCTGTTGAATGAAATTTTATAGTTTGTGAAAATAGTTCGTTTAAACCAAACGTATTCTCAATATAACTAATTTTTTTTTCACACCACTGAATCTACAGGGTGTTACATAATAGTATGTCACAACTTGAGGGGGTATATCTACGTGCAATTTCAACAAAAAAAGTTTGTATAAACAAAGGTCCGCGAAAGCTTCGTTACGGAACAACAGGGTGTTGAAATTTCCGGAAAAATTGGTTTTTTCTTCGAAACTCCTGCAATTTTTGAGATATTCAGCAAGCTATGTCTAACAGCCTCCATCATTACACGTCCTAAATTTAAACTAGAATCTACAAGGTGTTTTATTTTCCGAGCCATGTCTTCTTTTGCCTTTCAAACTTTTTACTGCAAATAATCATTTAAATTCAAAACTTTTTATTGTAACCGTTTCATATTCAACGAGTGTAAAATCAACTTCCTCGAGATTTTCCTTCAAGACTTAATTGAAATTAGAGAAAATGCTCATTTTCATAGTGAAATAATGTTCACAGACGAATCTAACTTTTCGAGAACTGCTATCACAAATTTTCACAGTAATCATTATCGGGCTGAGGAAAACCCCATTAGAGTGAAGAATAATTCTCACTAAATGTCTGTGTCGAAATAATCGGAAATTATTTTCTGTTGCCTAACAGACAGAATGGTTCCGCTTATCGACAATTTCTTGAGGAGAGTTACCTTTATTGCTCGAGGATGTGCCACTTTTGGTGAGAAACATAATGTGGTTTATGCATGACGGAGCACCAGCACATTTCAGTTGAGCAGCCAGGGAATTCTTGAATAATACATTCAACAACGAATGGATAAGTCGGGGTGGACTAGAATCATGGCCTACTAGGTCCCCAGACATGAATAGTTTAGACTTTTTTTTATGTGGATATCTCAAAAGTTTAGTTTATACAACTCCAGTAAACACTGTAAAAGAATTGAGAAATCGAATAATAACCTCTTGTGACGTTATAAGAAATATCCCAGGAAGATTTCAAAGAGTGCATGATAATATGAGAAGAAGGACAGATGCCTGTATTCTTGCAGGTGGAGGACACTTCCAGCAATTTATATACTTTTTAAATTCTTCTTTTATTTTAGTTTGATATTGAATTAGTATAAGTTGAGTCTCAAAACACGAGCTATCAAAATAAAAGCAAATTTTGAGCATAGTTATCGAGTATTTCTATTATTTTTTAATTTAGCAAATAACATAAAATTCAGATAATTCAAATTCAATAATATTTCACCCGAAAACGGTTGGAGATATAGAAAATCACAGGTCTCAAAAGGTTTCTAAATTAAACGAAGATGACGAAAATTGATTGAACGCAGATCAGTGGCGTACTGCAAAAAGTTTGAACGGGCAAAAGAAGACATGCCTCCGGAAAAGGAAACACCTTGTAGGTTCTAGTTAAAATTTAGGACGTGTAATGATGTAGGCTGTGAAAAATAGCTTGCATTCCAAAATTGGGCTGAATATCTTAAAAACTGCAGAAGTTTTGAAGAACAAACGAATCTTTTCCGAAATTTCAACACCCTATAGCTCCGCAACGAAGCTTTCGCGGACCTATGTTCACATGTTCGTAACCTCGTCTATCTCTTCCACTTCAATTCAGCGGTCTTTTGGCACTATCTGGTGCGCTTTGGCGATGTTATCGTCGGTAGTTGCAGTTTGTGGACGTCCCGAAGCTCTTACGGCGAGTTGCCCAGAATTTGACTTAGTTAAAAGATGGTACAGAGTCTCTGTACACAAAATCAAACCCATCTTTGATTTGTATAGGCATTTTGTCTTTCAAAAACAAATTTAATCTCAACTCGTTGCTCGATTTCGTCTATTTTCACGAAAACAATCACATCAACTCACTCAAACGATAGTTCTATAACAACTCTGACTCCAAAATGCCCGAATCTTTGTTAAGTAACCGTCAACAGATAAACACAGAAAATTCACTAGCTTTTATTAAAGTTTTGCGCTAGCCAAAGCTTCGTTGGCGCCGATTAATTATTGTGGATGAATTTTCGATGCACCATTATACGCCAAAAACCAAAAATACAGTCCAGGCAGTGGACTTCAAAGGGCTACAGGTTCCAAAAAATCACTGTTTTTCGGCAGGCTGCTTTTTGGGATAATCATGGAGTTATTTCAATTGGTTATCTTTAAAAAAGAAGAACCATCACAGGAACCTATTACGCATCATCACTACAATCTAAAAGCAAACCTCGCTGAAAAATGGGCACGTTTACTGAAAAAGAAAGTCCTGGTTCACCAAGACCTCAGCGGTTGCTACGATGAGAATCCACGAATTATGTTTTTAACTGCTTGACCATCTGCCTTACCAGATCTAACCCCAGTCGACTTCTTTTGTTCCCTCATCTGAAAACTGCGTTCGGATAATAGAGATTTTTGTTATATGAAGGAACAATCACCTTCGTGAACCACTATTTAGCAGAAAAAAACTGCGAGAACTATCAGGATGGATTATAGAAATGGCAACTTGGCTGGGAAAAGTGTGTAGGGTTACAAGCAGACTAGGTCGGAAACTTTTCAGACTATCCTCGTACAAGGGAAGAGTATGGTCTGCTTATGTATTATCTGAATCAGACAGGATATGTTTCAAACCATCCACATAATTTCAGCAAGTTACTATTAATAACTGCACTATTTCAGACTATACGCTCAAACAAACTTTAATTATTTTAAATTATCTACATTCTTTGATATTAGCGAGGCATAAAATCGTTTGTTCTCATTATGTTCATCGGTGACATGAAAAGAATGCTGTCTTTTCCATTTTTATTCAACCTGAATCAGTTTTTGCTAAGTCATGTAGCAACAAGTGTATCATAATAATAAAACTGGGTAAAATGAACATTTTATATAAACTGTAACATAATTACCACACAAGAAGATTAATAACGTGATGTATGAAACAACGAAACGAGGATGTCACAAAGCATTTTATGTCTGCTATTACCTTGTAGCTAGGGGACCCCAGAAATGAAGTGATTATATGAACGCTTTGATGAGTTAGACCTGTAATCTGAAACGCCGTTTATTGGAAGAACGTCGAATTTATTATGGACCACAAATATCTGATAATTAATAATGGTTGGTTTAAGGGGTTATATACACTCAAAAGGCCGAAAAAAGTGAATTTTCCAGATTTTTCTCTGAGAATACTTTTAAATTTATTGATCTAAAAATTTGGACACATACTATATTTTACGTTTTAGTAAAAATAGTCATTTAGAAAGGAGCTAGAGTTGATTTTGATTTTGAAGAAAGAAATCAATTTGTACGAGTCAGGAGGGTCGAAAGGACAAAATCTACATTTCGCTTACCGATGTCTTTTATCTGTAGTACCAACAAGTGTCGCAGCAAAACGGGCGTTTTCCTCAGTTGGTTATCTGGCATGCAGCATTCGGAGTTGGCAGATGAAACCCTAGATACTTTATGCTTCTTGAGGAGTTATTTTCAAGTTTTAGAATAATATGTTACTTGTTGAATGAATTACTGGTTAGCTTGAGATTTTATTTCTCTATTTTGCTCCTGACGAAAAATTAGAGCCGATAAAAATATAAATGAAAGGAATTTTCGTATGATTTTCCTGAATCTCGCGAATACCGAGATTGATATTTTGATACGAGATTGCATTACCTACTTGCGGATGTCTACTACTAGTGGTTTCGTTTTTAAGTACTGTCATCTACTAGTTCACTTGACGAAGTTGAGAAAAAAATTCATTCGATTCACAAATATTTTCTGAAATGAATTTTTCGTTCGTATAATGTTCGAATGTTGTTCTATCAATGAAAAAAATGTGAAATGTAAATTTGTGGTTAAAGAATTTTATTTGGAGGAATAAGTGATGCGATGTTCTCAAACTGTCTAGCATTAGTGCTTTTACCTTAGTTTTATTTAAATTTCTATGTGTACCATTTTCATACAAATATTTTTTGATGCTGGTGGATTACTTAAAGAATAATTTGAATTGTGGAGGCCGTTACTTGATGTAGATCCATGATATAAATGAGATAAAAAACACAAGATTTAACTTTAATCTACACTTCATTTGAAAAAATTCGACGACGTTTCGCTGGCACAGCGGCTTTATCAAGAATGACAAACAGAATGAAGAGTATGGTATTATAAACAAATCGTAGAACAAGTTGGATGAATAACAGGAAAATCCACACCGAGCCATTGTACAGTTAGTATGAAAGGTAATAAAAACTAATTAAACAAGTTCAGTAGGGGTGAATAATTCACATCTACCTGCTCATTCAAAAGCTTATCCGAATGTTTGTATCTATTTATTTCTAATGCTTCTAGGAGATCTAATTTTAAACTTTTGATTTTATATGTAATATGTCAAAGTTTTTATTGAATGAATGGTTTTCTTTTAGTAAGTGGTTTGAATAATTTGAATCAGATTTATTTTCATCAAAGCTACGTTTATGTTCAGATGTTCTTATGCCAAAACTCCTATAGGTCCTACCGATATAAATTTTATCACAAGAACCGCAATTGAGTTTATAGATTCCTGATTTACTTGATTTTTCAACACGAGATTTATTATTTTTAATATGTGTACCTAAGTTATTAGAAGTTATATTAAGATTTCGTTTGACGAGAAAGGATTTAATATTTGTACTTGCAGAACCGCAGAATGTTAAACTGCTGAATATTTTATAGTCTTTATGAATAGGATATACTTCATTTATTGCTTTCTGATACAGTTTTTACGAATGATTAGATCTATCATATCCGGATTATATGAATTATTAATGGCTATCTGTTTGATGATGTTTAACTCTTTATTATAATCATCTACTGATAGAGGTAAATTGAGTAACCGATGTACCATGCTGTTTAAAGCTGCAACTTTGTGTTGAATTGGATGTAATGAGTAGTTATGTATAATTGTATCAGTATGTGTTGGTTTACGAAAGACCGAAAAAACATGAATTCGAATCAAGTTAACCACATAATTAAATCAGAAATATTGAATCTGTTGGACGTTTGCATTGAACAAAATTATTTTTCTTTCAACAACATCTATTACAGTAGTGAAAATGGTTTGATCATGGAAAATCCTTTGAGTCCACTTTTAGCAGAGATTTTTATGAATAATATGGAACAGAAAATTCATACACATCCACTCATTTCCAAATTTCTTCATTGGTATAGATATGTTGACGACATCTTAGTATGTTTCATTGGAACTACTCGTCAATTAGACTTATTTCTTAATTTCATTAATTCCATCCATTTGAACATTAAATTCACGATAGAAATTGAACAGAACGATTCCATTAATTTTTGGACTTGAAAATCACTAAACGAAATAATAATCATGTTTTTCGGTCTTTCGTAAACCAACACATACTGATACAATTATACATAACTACTCATTACATCCAATTCAACACAAAGTTGCAGCTTTAAACAGCATGGTACATCGGTTTCTCAATTTACCTTTATCAGTAGAAGGTTATAATAAAGAGTTAAACATCATCAAACAGATAGCCATTAATAATTCATATAATCCGGATATGATAGATCTAATCATTCGTAAAAACTGTATCAGAAAGCAATAAATGAAGTATATCCTATTCATAAAGACTATAAAATATTCAACAGTTTAACATTCTGCGGTTCTGCAAGTACAAATATTAAATCCTTTCTCGTCAAACAAAATCTTAATAAAACTTTCAAAACTTCTAATAACTTAGGTGAACATATTAAAATAATGAATTTCGTGTTGAAAAATCAAGTAAATCAGGAATCTATAAACTCAATTGCAGTTCTTGTGATAAAATTTATATCGGTAGGACCTATAGGAGTTTTGGCATAAGAACATCTGAACATAAACTTTGCTTTGATAAAAATAAATCTGATTCAAATTATCCAAACCACTTAATAAAAGAAAACCATTCATTCAATAAAACTTTGACATATTACATATAAAATCAAAAGTTTAAAATTAGATCTCCTAGAAGCATTAGAAATAAATAGATACAAACATTCGGACAAGCTTTTGAATGAGCAGGTAGATGTGAATTATTCACTCCTACTTAACTTGTTTAATTAGTTTTTATTACCTTTCCTACTAACTGTACAATGGCTCGGTGTGGATTTTCCTGTTATTCATCCAACTTGTTCTACGATTTGTTTATAATACCATACTCTTCATTCTGTTTGTCATTCTTGATGAAGCTGCTGTGTCAGCGAAACGTCGTCGAATTTTTTTAAATAAAGTGTAGATTAAAGTTAAACCTTGTGTTTTTTATCTCATTTAAAGAATAATTATTTAGTATATCTAAATTTCTCCTGAATAAATTTAAATTTCCGATTTTGTGCGTTAATTTCTTAGGGCAGTGTATGTACCACTTACATATTCAGTTCGTTATCACATCGCATAAAACACATACCATTGCAGACGATGGTAACAGATGAATTACAACCATATATTAGAATATGATGTTGCGGTAACATGCCAGCACATCGTTTGATTTATATTTACTTTCGCAGTTACTTGACATGGATAGATTTCAAAATACGACACGTGATTTTCGCCAATTAACATTTCTGACGTATCACTTCCTCTTGTCCAACTGTTTGTTCTTCTTATCCTATGAATAAGATAGGCTTGTCTGCATGGGTGCATTCAAATGGAAATTAGATAGTTATGCGTTACTTCTGAGAAGAAAACGAGGATTTATGTCGAAGAGAAACGGACTAATCGTAAAGATAAAATATTTGCCTAAGCGTTAGTCAGTTATCAGGAGAGGTGCTGATGTTGACCGCCTACTATTCAAGATGATTTTGACGTTTGATTAATATTATTAGTTGCAGGCTTAATGGATACTCCCCTCACTTTCGTCTTTTCTATTCTGTTTTCTATTGTATATTCAATATGATTCGAAAACATCAAAAAAATGGAAATTATCAAAAATTAGTTAGTCAAGCTAAATAAATGTTTTGTAGTATATATATATATATATATATATATATATATATATATATATATATATATATATATATATATATATATATATATATATATATATATATATATATATATTCTGGGTGATTCACCAGTGGCGCGGTGCTCTCGTACAACCTTGAAGATTTTTGTTCGAACGTTATTGTATTCAGAAAGTAAGAATCTACTTCAGCAATTTATTTTGCTGTAAACAGGGTGTCCCAATTTTCTATGAAGAAAATACATGAAAGATAGGCTCTCATATCATCGCATGCTTCTTCGGCCAGAAAGGATGAATACTTTTTTCCTTTCGTTTTCTTTTTGCCTAAGGATAGCTTTATTGATGAATTAAAATAGATTATCCTCATTTTGTACAGGAATGACAAAACAATCGAATAATTGTATTTACAATACATGCGTATATTTATAATTTTGGTGTGTGTCAGAAAACACAATCGTAAAAAACGAGCGAATAAATAGAATACCAGCGGCAGGCATCTAAACTCGCATCATGTCTTCTACGATGGCCCCTAAAGTATGAGCTCAGGGAATATAACAGGGGAACCATACTATCTTGCGTATGATTCAATAAACGAGTTTCCCTGTTGCTATTGCACTAGCAATAGCTTGTCTGTTTATGTGGTGTTAGTGTCGTGTGTACATAAAGAGTACCAAAGATTTTTCTGTTCAGCAGCTTCAATTCTCATCTCGCACTCCATGATTTCCAGACGAAGACAAGGGTGAAAGGAAGGTTTGGGACAGGAATCTGTAACAATCTAACCTGACTCTTATATGTCTAAGCTCACTTGAATCTAAGAATAGATTCTACATAGCAATCAAGGCCAAAAAAGGACTAAGGAGATAATAAAAAAGTACATAACCTGCGATATTTCCTCTTTCGCGGAGATGTTCTTCCGTCGCAGTGTAAGTCACCTGAAACATAATCACTTTCTTGTTCTTGCTTGCCAATTTTGAAGTATAATCGCAAAAAAACGCTTCAATATTCAAACTCAACAAAACAATTCCCTCTCTGTTTGACCGAGAGAGCCCCGATGGCCGGGTTCGGTCTTCTAAGTGATGCCGATTATGTTATATAGATGTTCTAGAATCATTACGAACCCAATTATTTGGGTTGACATCGCCCATATATTATTTTTTCGTGGATCTTGTTTAATTTGAAGAAAAATTTGCGAAAGACGTTTGATAGTTGTTTTAAAAATATGACAAATGTCATAAAAAAATGGTGGCGTTATTATTTAAGGACTTCGTTTGGTATTGTAGTTATATTTAAAACTACCTTCGTACTTCGTACGCGACAGAAAGAGATTTTTTTTGCTTCGAAGACTAAATTAGTAAAAATAAATCAAATGGTGAAATTGTTCTTAAAACAGATATTTATTCAGAGTATATTATGCCTTTTTATATACAACAAAAACTGAATTGCCATGCGGTATTCGAGTTATAAATGCAGTTTTCCCTTGAGCACATTCAGGGAGTACAGGGTTAAGAGTATTAAGGAACTTCATGGGATAGTTCACTAAATCATCGGGTTATAGTACTGAATCCATGGAATCATATTTTACTGGGATTGCTTCAAAGGACTTGAGTAAAAAACATTTATTTAGGCTGCGTTTTGATATTTGGGAGTCCAAATACGCGCTCACTTAATCATTTTATGGGCATGACATGAGTTTGGTGTGTTAGTGAGTTTTGTGGGTGAAATCTGTTACCATACTTTGCGGAATAGTAATTTTACAATCAATTCTATGTACTTCAAGCACCATTTCAGGTCCAGCAGACTTTTCACCTCTAAAGTGGATTCTCATGTTGTTTTTAAAGCGAGATTTTGTATATGACTTCACAAATATATACTACGGGTAATGTCTTCGAAAGTCTCCAGCTAATAAAACTATAATGTCACCCATCAGACCATTATTAGCTTTTGTTTCTCTCAAAGTTCTACCAAGAACTTCGACACCAGGTTTGTGGGCCATCGTGCATTCATTCTACACTATTAACTTAGTATATTGTAAAACTTGCACCGTGTTACTTGGTTTAAAGATAATGCATATAGATGTTTCAGTATGGTTAAATGCTCAATTGGATGTCCTATCCCATCTAACAAAGTGTCATAAATGCCAGAAAAGGCGACAACAAAAGCAATTCTACCGTCTTTTACATATTTTGTTTGATAGCAGATTTAGGACAGACGTCTTGGCGGTGCCCTTAAGAGCATATAAAAAATATTTAACCTGAGCTTCATCAATACTTTCGAGTATCTAATTGAAAACGAAGAACTGCTCTTCAGTTAGGAAGACTTCTTCATTTGATACTACTTGGGCTAATAGATTTCTCCAAGGTGTTTTGCAAGAATGGCTCATTTCTCAATACCTGTGGTAAACCATATTGCCCTGAAAGTTGTCTGTCTCCTCAATAGCAATCAAACATTTATTATACTTCATCCACAACCAGGAGACCATCGGCTTGAAACTCTACTTGTCGTTCAATATCTTCTGATAGACTACCTTTACATTTTCCCCAAACACCCTTGGCGTCTGATAATTGTCAAACAATATGTGGACCACAGGTCACGTTGTTTGGGAATCACAAAGAGTAGCTTCTTCCATAGTGATACCCCAATGCTGGAAGTCCTCTAATAAACCTAGAGTTTTACACGCTGACTGTATGTAGGATAAACTATTAATACTTTTCGAATCTGAGAAGTATGTTAGCGCTCGAACTTCATGAAGAAATACAGTACAACCTCTCTAATCTGAACACACTCTAATCCGCACATCCAGTAATCTGAACAACGAAACTTTGAAATCACCCACCTCTATAATCCGCACAATTCATTTCTTACCTCTATAATTCGAACGCCGTCAATAATTTCATCGATTGAAAGTGTCTGAACTTGCAATATCTTGTCTGAATACTCGCTTCACTTGTGCAGATTAGATTCTCTTCTCGCATTCAGCGCCTGATATCCGTACTAATCATGTCGCGTCGATATAAAACGTTAACACTGCAGCAAAAATGCGAAATTTCGAGAGAATTTGATAATGGAAAAAGTGTTTCTGAATTGGCCAGAATACACTCAATTGGAAAATCTACAGTATGCGACATAGAAAAAAAGAAACTCACTTGAGAATTTTATATCTTCTTCTGATTCAAGAACGATCTCGACATACACCTTTATCTGGTGATCTCATATGTGAGAAAGCAAGATTTTTTACACCAGTATAACAGGTAAAGATGATTTCAAGGAAAGTCAAGAATGGTTGGAAAATTCAAAAAACGACATGGAATTCGACTTACCATATCAGGAGAGAAATTGTCCTCAGACGTTAGTGCGGTAGAACCATTTAAAAATAAATTTCTTAAAAAAATACGGGAGATGAATCTAGTGGCAGGTCAAGTTTACAATGCAGATGAAAATGGGCCATTTCGGCGAATTCTTCCAAACAAAACACTAGCCCATGGACCGTAGTACATTCATGCCATGCTCTAATCCATCAGGATCTCATAAAATGAAATTGTTGGTCATCGAAAAAGCCAACGAACCCCGAGCCTTCAAGAACTGCTCCAATTTGCCTGTTTATTATGAAGGTCGAAGAAAAGAGTGGGTAACTAGAGAACGTTTTTATGAATGGTTCCACAAACAATTTATTCCTGATGTTAAAAATAAAATGAACGAACTGAAATTGCCACAAAAAGCTCTGCTCTTGTCAGATAATGCTCCTGGACATCCAAGAGAAAAGGAATTAATCAGTGAGGACCGAAATATTTAGGTCATGTTTCTACCTCCTAATTGTACTCCGTTATTACAACCAATAGATCAACATGTAATACAGAATGTGAAACTGCATTATCGAAAATCTTTGCTACTGAATATTGTGAGACAAGAGGACAATAACGTTTCGTAGTTACTGAAGCAATTGGACCTCAAACATGTGGTGTTTTCTCTTGAAAGGGCCTAGTCATCTGTATCCCAAGAGTTAATTCAGAAATCATGGAAAAATTTATATCCCACAAAATTTGACGCACGTGACTTGTTGCCTCTTTCATGGTTGAGAGAAACAATTTTGCTAGAGAGAGAAGAGAAAAATCGCGATCTACGCATTATGACAGATGTGCTAACAAATGTATCTGGTCAAGAATTAACAACTGAAGACGTTGAAGAATGGGTTGTAGGAGATAATGAGAATTATCCCTTTGAAGCTGAAATAATCAACAACATAGAAAGTGACTAGGATACAGAAGAACTTGAAGAAGGCGATGTCACCATGAATACAGTGAAACGTAAAGAAGCTCTCACCAAATATTATAATTGAATAAATCGAGGGAGGAAGCTGCAAATTCTCATCTTCGTTCGTTAAAGCAGAAAAATATATCACTTTCTCAAGTATATGTATTTATATTTTTATGTTTTTCTGTGAATCACAATAATTTTGAGTTTTTAAATGAATATTTTACGTTTTTCAATAATTAATATTTCACGTTTTCGACAAATACGTTTTTCTATAAATATTTCACGCTTTTCAGCTCTGTCTTTTCTTTACTATTTCATTTCAATTCTAAGAGGCTATATTGAGACATCCCACCGATATGATGTTATGAGTTGCTTTATTCCTATGAGGGACTTTTGTATCGAAAGAGAAGAAACAAGTAACTTGGTTGTCAACATTGTTGCCAACTTAATTGCCAAGTAGTTTCCACTGATAATCAACTATGTATCCACGTCACCATCTTTTTTTTCACAAACCTCTCCATCACTTTTACTATTCATTTTATTATGGAGGTAACAGTATTTCTTTTCATCCTACAATATCCTGTTTCTGTAATTACCTTAATTATATATTGTTTATTTTAATTGTAATAAAGAATTAATAATTTTTGTAATATGTTTTGCACGATGAATAATGCAGGGTGCTTAAATCATAATTCATAGCTATTATATCGGTGTTATATCTTTCAATAAGTTATAATTTGTATGCAAAGGTTATATTTAAATAGGTAGCAGTGGCTCTTCTATTATAGGTCGGTCTCGGCTAAGATGAAACAGTTGATTTCAACACATGATTAACAGTTTCTCAGAAGATATCGTTTGTTGTTTGTTAATCTACTATGTGATTCAACGTACGCTGTCTAAACTAAAAGTCAAAAAATGTAGAATTTCTCCCGATTTGATAGATCCTTTTTTAATTCAGTTTTTTCTATTTCATGATAACCTAATGTTTTTTCACCAGAAACAAGAAATAATTGTACAAGAAATTTGATGATAACAAATTGAACCGCTTATTTTACTATATGCCTTATATACTAAACGCCTACTATACTTAACCCCAAATATACTGAACGCCTCTTCATATCCAACTCTATATATACTATACATATTTATACTCAATAATTCTTTATGTTTCATGGAACTTTATCCTATATTGCCTCAGTCATCCTTAGGGTAACGCAGCTTCCAGTATATTTTTATGGATAATGACGCATAAACCACACAAATTTCAACACTATTCACTACTATCCCAATTCAAAGAGATACATTCAATTTGAAAATCTCAACTTTCTCCAATTGAGCTTATATAAGATGAAATTAAAAACATTCGAACATTGATTCAAAAAAACAAATTGTTCGATCACCCTTTAGGCATAGAAATTCAATCATCAACAATTCTAATATTAATTCACAATGAATGCTCAGAGCTACATAAGAGATATTTCAGAATTATATGTTATATCCTTTGCGGCAAATATTGTTGCAAATTTTTTGTTATGCATGTTAACGCCAGATCTCACCATATCGGTAGGAACTATCTTCAAGATCACGAAATCACTTCAATGTAGTTGTCTACACAAAGTCCAGACCTCAATCCCATTGACATGTTTGGGACATTCTCAATAGAAAATTAAAGAGCCAGTAAAAGCAACAAGCTACCGTTAATGAGCTTCGGAAAAAGGAGGTCGAAATTTAGAAAGGAATAGATCAAAATGCCGTAAGGGTATACGCTTTTTCCAAAAGTTTATTGTGGATTCCAGCGTAAGGTCAGTAACAATATTAAAATGTTTTCGAAAATCTGTTGAAAATTTAACTTTATATTCAATCATGATCAAATATATACATTTTCAGTTCGTTGAAATTTGTTCCTAAAAAATTTAACATTTGTTCGTTGATAGAACACCCTAACATAGATTTCCATCTCTAACATCATTCTGCCAAGCGAAACTCATCTAGAAACAATCTTTTCAAAGTGGAAGTTGTAACATAATTTTTCATTTAGTATTATGCAAAACCGGTAGCTCTTCGCCTGGTAGCTGGGTCGTAAATTTTGAATTGCACTGAATTTGACTTTTCTGATTTTCGATGTGTGGAAAAACTGAAGATTTTCACTCATAATGATAAGATTAGAAAGGGCGCCAGTTAATTTTTTTATAAAAAAATATGAACAAGAAGATTTGAGGTTATTGAAACTTTGAATCTCAATATAGCTGGTTGCTCAATGAAAAAAGTATAAGTATCCAACTACAAAAATAATTAATTGTTTCATACTTTCAATGAATATTATTCATAAAAATATCAATGATATATGGAATTTTATCAAATATAGTTCTTCTGAAATAAGTCTATCAATTATAAATGTGTACGAAGATAAATGAGGTATCCATAGAAAAATAATTGTTACATTGGGTTAGATTTCACCTTTGGTTCACATTAAGTTATAATGTAAACCTTAATAATAAAAGAATATATGCACATATATACAAGATAGATGCTCTGTGGTATTTTCACAGTAAAATATCAATATAAGGGAGGTTGATACGTATCTGGTATATTTGGTTATTCTTCGAGATGTCAGGGTGACAGAAGCTACTGCTTTTGTCGAATCTAATAAGTTGACTTCATCAAATTCGGACCAAACGACAGACTCTTCCAGATGAGGAATACCAAAATTGTAGTTGTCGAAATTAGGTCGGTGTAAGTCGTCACTGTATTGACGAAAAGGCTGGTAGGTAATAGGAACTCCAACCAAGAAGTTTTTCTTAAAGAGTGTCCGAAAAACTTCGTTACGATTTCTTCCTCAGAACTCTTCTGAGAATCTCCTAAGAACCCTGTTCGAAGACAGAGTTCACTCTCAAAAGTGTCTACTATGTAGAAATATATAACTACGTCTCGAAAATTCCAAATCTTGAACGCACAAAATTTCTCACACGAGAAAATAACTGAATAATTGTGAAGAGTTATAAATTGAAAATCAGTCCTTCACTTTCAAAGCGAAAAAAGAAAGAACTCGTCAGACAGGAAAATCGGTTAATTGTCACCGGTCAACCAGGTGCGCAGAAGTTTATCGGTGCCCTTGAACTCCCGCTCTGATCTGGTTATAGTTAATAATGGAATTCTGAATGCTCAGAGCTACGTTACAGATATTTCAGAATAATATGTTATATGCTTGCGGCAAATATGGTTGCAAACTACTTCTTATGCATGATAACGCCAGATCATTTCAATGGAGTAGTCTACAAAAAGTCCAGACCTCAATCCCATTGACACGTTTGGGACATTCTCAATTGAAAATTAAAGAGCCAGTAAAACCAGCAAGCTACCGTGAATGAGATTCGGAATAGGTTGATCAAAATTTAGAACGGAATAGATCAGAATGCTGTAAGGGAATACGATTTTTCCAAGAATTTTCCTGTTTTCGTTATTAATTTCATTTGAATTTCTATGATGCTTTTTATTTCGATTTTCCTGAATCATGATCAAATTTATACTTTTTCAGTTCATCGAATTTTGTTCCTAAAAAAATTAACAATTGTTCGATGTACACCCTAACATAGATTCCCATCTCTAACATAATTCTGCTAAGCGAAATTCACCTAGAAACAATCTTTTCAAATCTTTCATAAATATACAGACAAGCCATTAAGGATTAACTTCGATAGTCTATAATAGAAAGTTAAAAGAAGATGAACCTGTCGTCAGCTAAAAAAAGAACAACACCTTTTGCATAACTTGAGCAGGTTCTGGTATTGTTCGGCAGATATCAATCTTAATTGGATAGAACGTTAAGCTGACTGCAGCACTGAAAAGCTTTCCTCGAGTAGACCACTTTCAGTGAGTTAGTGGGGTTACAAGATCGATTAAGTCTTCATTCTCGCCGTAGATGATACAAAAAAGCCATTGTTTTTGTGCGTCTGGTTTCGAGATGATTGGTCTGATATTATTCAGGGCTTATAGTCGATAATATCACTCTGTTTTTGTCGTCAGAATAACCTAATTGATAGTACACTAATTATATTTGAATAAGGGTTCATAAATTGTTAGTAAGATTGGTCGGTATTGGATAAACCTACCATTTATTCATCTTGTGGCTCATAAAATTCTCTAGATTACTTTGCATATCGCTGGATTGTTTTATAAGAATTGAGCTTCGCTCAGTTAACTTTCAATTCACAGAGCCAATAATATACTGGTTGTTTTGTAACAAATGCGAAAAACTTAAGAGCCATTGCTTATTGTATAAGGTTAAATAAAAAGTCAATCATTAGAGAATAATAACAATATATAACCGTATGCTTGTTAATCAAATTTAAAGAAAAATGTAGGCATCTAATCTTGGTTTATCTAGAACTTTTTAATGTTTTGTATTTTTTCGAAAACTCAACGATTTTGATTAAAATACAAGGTGTTCTCGGATGGAAATGTCAAACTGCAATGGGGAATAGAATAACTCCAGGCCTTTCACAAACTCATGAGAGCTTTCGAGTTTTCAAGATAAAGGGGAATTACTAGATTGAACCTTTTGAGACGTCGAACTCGAATATTGATTCAGAATTTTGCCAGTTCTCCTCACAGGAGTTTTTGAGATTTGGCATCTCTGAGACATTTGAGAAACAGTCAAACTGGTTCCTGGAGTTCTGATAGGGCTGACTGCTAATGCAGAAATTCGCTGAATGTTATCCTGAAATTATCAATTGAGTTTGTAATACAAAAAATGGAAGTTTGATCGAAAGTTGCGGTTGTACAGAATAAAACTTCGTATGCAACTTTTACATATTTGAACATCATGTTTCTCACTATCAGACACTTATAACAGAGAAACTTTCAACTTCAAATCAATGAGGAATTTCTGTCATTCATTTAACAACCTTGATAAAATTTCCTGAGAAACAGTAACTATGAGTTATGAATAGAAGGAACTCACAATAATTACCTTTTGTGCAAATTTGAGATCTTATTTTCTCTGGTTCTAACTTGAACATTGTCTAACACATTGAAACACATTCAATTTTACATTTGGATAATTGTAGAATAGAAACGTACTTCCTCTTGAATAAACAGAAACGAAAATTCAATTTGAAATGACACGGATTTATTGACATCTAGTTTGAAATATTTTAATACATATATAGCCTTCAGAGGATATCTTTCAATATTCATATGAACCATACTATAAATGACCTTACGAAAAATTTATCGAGTTCCTTCCAGAAAAAATATTATACGAAAAAGCTCAATACCTATTAATAGCAATATCCCATCATTGATTCGTTAAAAACCTTAGTAATTCTAGGACATTTTTCAACGCATAGAGGTTAACATAACCATGAAAGAAAAATGAATTATATGAATTCATTTCTCGAGCATGCTGAAAAAAATATACATTAAAATACATAAGTTAACCTTAAATTACATTCACTTACTTTTCAAACCTTATTGTAAAACTCCTTTCTATTATAACATTCCGTTTGAATCACATTGTTTACGTTAGAATAACCACAAAATGGTAAATTTATGAATTTTGAAAGTTTGTCGTTTCTTTCCTCAAACAAAATATACATAAAATGGAAAAATGAACATCAAACTACGTTCACTTACTTCTGATAGTTCATTTCAAGTTTCGTCAAACTTTTCATACAAATAAATTACTTATTTTGACAGGTCGAATATAAGACTAATTGAAATAAGGTTAAGTCACTACATTCTAGATGTTGGTAGTGTTTCCCTTCTTTTTCTCGAAATTCTAGGTCTCAAAAATTGTCCCAAATTCGAAAATTAATGATTTCTCTCGGCGGATCCGAATTCGAGATATGTAGGAATCGTTCGACACCTGAATCCATTTTCCCGATAACCCGTATAAGTAGGACGGATGCAAGAAAATCACTTATTTTGGCAGCTCGACGTTAGTTAATTTCTGGCTGTCAGAGATATTCGGAATGAGGCAAATGGAGCGAAAATTTGCAAAAGTCCGCCGATATGCTAAACTCGAAGCTTGTTCTTTGTCCAGGTTTTGAAACGATCAAACGCGATGAAAAAATTTGTATAGACATAAAAGTCGACGAAATTATCTATCCCCTTCAGTCGCGAAAAATCGGAGACCTCTTTAATTTTTCTTTTTGGGGTTTTCTTTTTGATATTTCGCATGATCGATCGTTCCGATCGCCTTCCGAAAGACCGTAGTTTCCGATTCCGAAGAAATCTCGTCGCTTCGACTTTCTGTTCGTTGTCTTTCGAGCTAGGGGCTCGGACCTTTCCCAGATCCTTCCCCTCCAGAAAAAGAATAATCGCAGGGTCTTTGGCCCCCGATTTTTCGCCGCTTCGCTTCTTCTCGGCCCGGTTCAAACTACCGTTATCCCCTCGAATTATTCCCGAAAATGGCTCTGTACATTTTTGACATAATCCATGTGTAAACCCATTGAAGATTTTCACTAAGGGAACAATATTTAACATTTCCATAATAATCGTCGCCCAGGGACACATAGCAGGGGTACAGTCTGGTCGAATGTCACGAACAAGTGCAACGAACTGCACTTGCGGACTCGTCAGTATTGCACACCGATTCACAACACCAACCCAGTCTACCATGTTAACATAAAGGCATATTTGCGTAGAAAACTTGCGGAATGCATACTGAATATGTATTGCAATTTGGTAGAAACATTTTTGAACAAATCCCGGTAGTTTTGTTTTCGCCTGGATTCAATAGTTCCACTCTGTACACAGAGATTTGATGAGCTGAGTGTTGCATGTGTATACAAACTTATTCTTTTCAATTCATTGGGGTCCAAATCAATTTCAAATAAAAGAAGCAATTAACTTAAAAGCCACATATACTGATAATTATTGAATTAATTAATGAAACGTTTCAGTTTCTTATTTTAATTACTTGAATAATCTTTGGATACCTTAGAGAGATAAGGGTGTATTAAATTAAATTGAAAGAGGTGATTATGATTAATTGACAAAATTATCATATTTACATCTACATAACAACGAGATATGCCAAGAGCAATGGTCCATCAAATATTACGGAATACTTTCACTATTTCAATGTTGATAGTCTAGGAACCAGTTTCAAATTAAGTAAATATAAATAGGGTAAAATTTGAATAATCTGTACCCACCCATTTTTGATATTAGATAATTAGTCAAGGTAGATATTATCTTGTAATCGGTATGATAATCATCCAATGACCTACAGCTTACGGCTTGGAACTTGTAATTAGATTTAATGAGTATTTATTAACGCCTGTTTTTCAGAGATTTATTGGTTTAATTCATTCAGAACAAATAGATAAATTAATGTGGTGCTCTACGATAAGATCCTGGACCTTGCCTGTTTGCAAGGTCCATCGAAATGTTTTATAATGTTTCGTTATTTCATAGCTAAAAAGCTCAGATAATTTGTTAATATGTAATATGTGAGTATGTTAAAGCACCTGGAGGGACTATATTTCATAGTTATCTAATTTTTAAATTTCGTTAGTTGACTTCTTTTTAGATGCAAACTCATGAGGAATATTTTCATTGAAAATAATTATGAATGAGGGAAGGGGACATTTGCGTGAAGAACGTTGAAGCTATTAGTATGTCTCCAGATGGGACGTCGTTTCAAGAGCAACCCTAACACACAAGACCATTGATTGTAGGAGCGAAATTATTCAATTTTTCAAAAGCCATCTTGAGTTCATGATGTAAATTTCTAACCAAACTCTAAGGAACCATTCATATGAAAATGAACTTCACTGTAGGTGTGCTATGAGAGTGCCTCGACTCACACTGGGAAATCGCACTGCCTTTTTCGCTTGGTGCTGCGTAAACGTAAATTATGATGAAGAAAGATCGGTGATAGCTCTGTTCATAATTCCATGTATATTGAATTCTAATATAATAGAAACCTGTGAATGGAAACTGTCTCCAGCATACTCAAGTAATTGTTAGAGAGTGATACTTTGGTAAGGCATACGTCTAGGTTTGAAGAAGAATTGACCCCATATTTACACCGAAGAATCTTCCAAGCTTTAATAGTTTTGGAAGAGAACAATATCAATGTTCTTCCGTGGCGTTCTTGCACAGCAGGCCTGAAGCCCATCGAGCATTAGCTAGATACCATAAAAAAGCTTCAGAATTAGAACTTTCCACATTATTCAAAAAAATTTCTCTACATGGCAGTTCAAAGATCGTCGAAATTCTTTGATTTTTTCACTGAGATACTTACCGCTAATCAGGATTTTAAGGTATTCTAGCGGAGAGACACAAGTTCATCAAAAATAGATATAGATATAGGATAGATTGATAAATTATTTGACTTCGGCCTTAATGTTTAAATCAGGTTGCAGATCAGTTTTGGATTTTACCATCATTTATAGAAATTACGTAATGCGCCCATCGTTATTTTCTGCATTAATTTTTCTTATCAGTTTCACGTTCGGAGAGAAATAGAACAGCACCAATGGCAAAGGCTTAAGAGCTCTCAAGCACAAAAAATCGTACATCATCCTTAACTGAGTGTTAACTCTACCTGAAATCCTATTCGTTTTGCCTCTAATCGCTGCTTGCGGTCTCTATTACTGTGATTGTATCAATCATGTATTTCTATCGCATTATGAGTATGCCTACTGATAATGTTCGAGTTCACTCATTTCTTGAAGAGACCCAAATTGTAAGTTACCGGAAAGATGTACGATGAAAGTGAGTAGTTCCACAGCACACTAGCCCAGTAAAAAAAATTTATTGAGAGAAGAACTGAATTCTTTATGGTACCAAGCCTTTCAGTTCTTCAGAACATTTACCATAGGAGTGTCTGTAAAAAATCTCTGGGTGGTCAATGACGTAAACATTATTCCTGACCAGGTCGCATCTGTGGTTTGTATAAAAACCTCAACTGTGATGGGTGATGTACTGATTTTCGCGGAGAAGAAAACAGAGTTTAGCAGAAGCAGATGTGATCAACAACATTCTAATGAGGTGTGGACGGAGAATATCCACCTGATGCTGTACTAAGGCATGATGCCATCCTCCCCAGCAGCCCCCACCTAATTACTCCAAGCTTTTTGATCGTTCTTGCGTTCTTCCAATCATCCTTTTTAGATCTCTTGGCAAAACCCATCCGGGCAAGGGTATCACAGCTGTCATAGATATTAAGTAACAGACAATCTGGGAAGTGTGTTCACGCAAGAATCTCCAACGTCTTTCTACTAGAGTCCGTATTTTGTCCATCCGGGCCTTTCACAGATCCAATGGGCATTACCGGTCCTCTGGCTAGAACCTTGTATAGCCTGGGATTAACGGGGTACTTTCCACTTCCCCGTATCAGGACTCTCTCATGCCCTTCATCAAAATTCGACATCATGACATAATCCTTATTAGTCCTCCAATTCTTGTTACTTACTCTCTTTTTCATTCGAACAAATAAATAAATTGTTCTCTTCTTACTTGTGATATGTGCTTGTTGTGATCAATTAATCTTTCCAATGAATTTCTATTCTATGAAATCGCTGAATCTGTTTTGCACTTCTGTCATTACGGTCCAGTAGTGACTTCTCTGGTTGTTAATTGCGTCTTGTTCGCGTTTAAATTGACAAAGTTGGAACGGCTCCTTTCTAGTCTGAATTCAGTGACATGATTTGTTGGTGTGGCTACTCAGTAGTTATAGGAAGCTGACTAAAAAATGGGGACACCAGGATATAGTCGTCCGCAAACCCAAATATTCTGTTATTAGTGGAATGGAGCAGATCATTAATCTACAACAGAAAAACAATTGGGCAGGGGATGATGCCCTGGAGTACTCCCGTGCTCCATCGCTGCCAAACGGGGAAATTTTGCATAGAGCTAGATTAGTTTTTGGGACGAAAACAAGGAATCTAAATTTTCTTGCAGTTCATTTTATTACTAATGGCCATCAATAGATTTTTTAAAATCCCAGATATCAAAAGCGATACCTCAGACGAACGCTTTCTTCACACGGCATGGAGTCAGTGGTAGATGCTCCGTGCTAGGGAGCTCCCTCCACCTCTCGAAACGCACAAAACCTCGATCGGCTGCGCTCGCGCGTGCTCGGAGACCGTCGGGTAAGCCTAAGAGTGTTGGAAGACGAGTTGGGCATCAACAAGGAGACGATCCTGCAGATGCTACATGAAGATTTAGGGATGCATAAGCTGTGTGCGAGAATAGTTCCCAAAGTACTCACAGTTGGGCAGAAAGAGCTCCGAATTGACGAGTCGTGGGTGTTACGAATACGACCCTGAGACCAAAAAGCAGATCATGCAGTGGGTAGAGAAGGGGGTTAAGCGCCCCAGGAAAGCCAGAATGACAAAATCGAAAGTGAAATCTTCACTTATCGTCTCATTTTTCGATATTAATGGAGCTTTTCACCACGAATACGTTCCAGCAGGTCAGACAGTCAATGCAGTATTCTACATTGAAGTTTTGAAAAGTCTGAAGGCTCGTGTGTTTCGTGTACGACAAGGATTGGCGGAGTGTGGATGGGTGCTTCATCATGACAACATTTCCACACCCCCCTACAATCCAGATCTGGCCCCCTGTGACTGTTCCCACAATACTTTCTGGACCCTCCGGCCACTTTTCCTCGAACTTAATTGACATACCTCGTATAATTGGTTGACAAGGATTCTAAAGAATTTCCCTAGTTGGTTTTCCTCTGAATTTTATGTTCACTTCATTCCAAGAAATGAACGATAAAACATTCTGAAAGGCACACATGTTGTGTCATGTATTATGATAATGAAAATTTGTCGTTTGTTTAATTCCTATAGCAAATCATAAGCGTAACATGGAGTGTAGGGTAGGTATATTACACACCAGATCTGGTTCAAATGAAAAAGATTGAAAAGTATACACATTATGATTTTACTCACTGACAGTTGTTATTGATGAAATAGTAACGAGGTGTTCTCTCAGATCTTGTTCTCTTGAATCAAATAAAATGATACTATGCTTTCCTCTGTTGTTGCCCACGTGAAAATTTGACATTATTACTTAAACAATGAGAATGTAGTCTTCCAATATTTTGTCGGTATCTGTTTCATATGAATAAACTAATAAATTGATGATTATTCAATAACTGTTCCTAACCTTGCAAAATTATGAGCAAAACATATTCACGTCTATCATTCTATTTGATTGACACGTTCTTCATTAAAACGTTCTTAGATATTAATCATCCAATTAATCCCAAAATTTTCCATTTATTGTTCCTGAACTTATCATTCTCAGACAGAACTATTGAATTCCTTATATTCACAAGGTTGAGTCTTTTTTTAGAAAGTTACTACCCAAAAATATTAATATTATCGATTTGAATATACTACTCTACGCGCTCCTTTTCATGGCCTACTAGTTCATAAATTGAAATAAACTGAAAACAACATCGAGTAGCTTTCTTTCTTTATTCGTTAAGTACTGGTTCATAATACCAGCAATTATTTTTAGTTAGACATCGTTCAGACGAAGCATTAATTGACGAATTGAGATTCTAAATTCGGATCATGGTTAATGGTGTGATATTGAAAATCAAAACTGACTCATGCCTGGTAAATTTAAATGATGTTATGATGAAGGGGAAATGAAATTTAATACAATAGGCACTTTATCGTGTTAAGATATATTACATATTAGATTATCATCAGTTGATTCGTTTAATTTGTATAATGAAGGGGAGTTTCAAGAACGTTGAAGCTTTACAAGAAATCTGAATAATAATTTAAGAAAACATATGAGCTAAAATGATTTAGATCTTCATTCATGTTACTCAAATTTGTTCGGTTATAACAATACATTTTAAACCTAACTTTTGGTTTCTTAAATAATGGATTCACTAAAAATGTGAAAATAATAATTCGCGCTTTTGTCACATAAGTACTGAAACGCTACTTAGCACCGCTGATCGAACATATTCAGACATTGATAGGGGGGTACATCGATTACCTAGATTGTAATATCTTACGTGTTGTATTGTATATTTCCACGATGATTTCGCGAATCAAAATAGGTTTGATATCGTTCCTCGAGAGGAGACTAATCAGTGTACAGGTTGTCACATTTTCGATGTTTCAGTACGGCAGCTATGTCAAATACAGCAAATTCAAAAAAAAGGCCATCTCATCTTCGTCTTTTATGCTCATATCAATAAGTGTCGAAATTAATCCATTAATCATTTCACATTGTTGATTCACAAATAATTAGCTAAAAATTTTTCGACTCAGAAATGCTCGTGAATTTTCGGAACTTTGAAAAAATTTGGAATGCTACGTTTAGGACGCTCTAGAAAATTATTCTGTTCGTTTACCTGACATTAGGCAACCTTACAAGTTTATATTCCTAAGATTGAACCGGTATCTCGTAAACACTGGCTCTGTCAAAGCACCTAGAGGAAAAAGATACAAATGAAAAGAGAATGAAGATTTACAATGAAAGTTTGGAGATGTGTCACGGTGAAGACTTCAATTTCGTGTAGACAACTTGAAGCAATTGCTATAAGAAAATCTGGGGTTTCAAGATTCCCCAAAAAAAAATCAGTTGCAACCTTAGAAGATGCAGAATCTCCATTTTCTACATCTAGGGGATTATGAGAGCTAGTATTGGGCTTCTTACCAATAAGTTGAATTCGGGTTACTATGCTCTAACACAAGTCAGAGGATCATTGGATCAACCTGGTTTGACGAAAGCGTATTATGCCACATAAATTATATGAGGGGGGAGAGAGAGACAGAGAGAGAGAGGGTACATCGATTACCTAGATTGGAATATCTTACGTGTTGTATTGTATATTTCCACGATGATTTCACGAATCAAAATAGGTTTGATATCGTTCCTCGAGAGGAGGATGATTTTGATCGAAAAAAATAGTTAGCTCTAAAGTTGATATACCATTTGAAAGCCAGTTAAATATAGCAGTTTCTACCAAAAAAAAACAGCTACTTATAGATCAGTTTTCAGTGGTACAGCTACCACTAATTTTGTTCATTCCACAATTTTTTCATTTAGCCTCTTACAACACCTGGTGTACAAAATTTTTTACCATTAGTGCTTACTTTTCTTGAAGAAAATTCAATGCTTTTTCTGATGGTATGGTCAGATTTGATGTACGTGTAAGAGTAACAGAAATATTCTTGTTTTATAGAGAGAAGCAAAAAATTTTGTAAAATCAAGAAGTGTTAAATACGTCGATAATTATCAACTTTTCGAAAGAATGTTATAAAATATTTTTTGTTGCAAATAACTTTTACCATCACCTGCTGAAGTTTGGCACTTTTTAGTAGACACCTTGTTTACATCCTGTACACATCTGTTATCCTAGTTCTAACGACAATTTTCTTACAATTTCAACGCAGTGGTCATTGCGATCCTGAAACCGTAAGCCGTAAAATGTCCGGGACTGAAGGAACATCGTGCTGAAAAAGAGTAACCACCTCCAATATCGATATCTCTGGAATAATAAAATCAATGTCCGACATGTCTAGAAACCAGATAAGTCGCTTTATATTCCCAAAAATTCACGCACGTAAAAATCGAATAAAATAACAACGTGATTCGCACTCCTGAAATTGTCGGTTATAGTCCCTTTGTTGGAATTTCTGATGTCTAGAAAACTTCAATATATTTTTATTATGCTAATTGATTCATTTGTTTCTTGTTTACGTCGGTAACAACAGATTTATTAACTTAATATGTTGATCAAAACCTTATCGTTTAGTGTTGAATCAGCAATGACAGTCATTGTGAATTGTTGTCCATTTATTCAAATATGTTGAGTATACGACAAGAAAAAATTAACTTTGATATTTATTTTCCTAAATGGTAACGAATCTACATATTTAGATACATCACGATGGATCTGTCCCTGAGGTTTGGATTTAAATTGAGTGAAAAATTTACATTTATATTGATATCCTTGGATTCAGGAACAATTTCCATAATTTTTTAGCTGATGAAACAAATACTTGAATCAATAGATTAATTTTATTTCGGTAGGAAATTTTCCATGAAAAAAGCCAGATCCATCTCTCTAGCTCAACGAGTTCAAGTATTTTGGCCTATTTCATTTTCAATTTTCACGCAAATTCTTTAATTAAATAAAACAATGATATTTCAATTTTCATTAGATTGACAAATTTATGACGCTTCTTACCAAAATCTGGCTTCATCAGATAAGTATTACATTTGAAAGGAAGATATGCTCTATATACGAGTGTGGTCTGAGAAGTTTCCGACCTTATAAAGATGCAAGACCTTTTCCCCTGAATATTTTTGTACATAATCTCTTTGTTACTCTACACACCTTTCTCAGCATTGTTTCTATCTATGTAAACCTTCCAAATTCGATTCGGCTTTTTAATCTGCGAAATAGTGATTCACGAAGGTGAAAGCCTCTGTATTTAATGAAAATCTGTTCTCCGAGCGCTATCTTTGAATGACGAAAGAAAAAGAAGTCGGTTGGTCCTAGATTTGGCCATTAAGGCGGTTGGTCAAGCAGTCTAACTAATTTTTGGTTTTTCGCCGAAGCAACCGCTGAAGATGTGAGAGATTTGAATATAATCGATTAAAGTAACTCTATGACTATCCCAAAAATCAGTCACGCTTTTCCAGCTGCAAAAAAATGTTTTTCTCTGTTTTTAACCGGTTCTCCTCTTCAGTCTGGTATAATATAACTGGGATTCATTTTATATTTATCATTCGAACAAGTATTTTGTCTAATGTGAGCAAACGCGACATCCAACTCGCGAACAGCTTTCTCATGTATAAATGTTGAATAAATATATGATAAACACATCCATTCGATATGTTCATAACCTCTTCTATTTCCATCACTTTAATTAGGTGGTCGTCTAGGTCCATTTGGTGAACTTTGGCAATGTTATCGTAGGTAGTTTCAGTTTTTTGACGCCCCAGACGTTCTAAGCGGCTAAAATTTTGATGAGTACCTATCAGATGAACAATGAAAATCTACTAGCTTTTTTTAACGAGTGATACCATCTTCTTGGGAGCGCGTTTGTCAAGTGTGTGATCATTTTCAAGATAAACACAAAAATAGAGAGAAACAGGTTAGGTTCAAAAATTATCGAACAGAAAAAATCAGAAATGACCATCAAAGACCTAACAGAAATGATAACAAACAGTTTAAAGACATCAACGAAGAGAATATGCATACGATGAAAAAACACTGACACGAAGATCAGTACACATACGAAAATGCTATTGCAGCAGAGAAGAATAATGCTCCGGAATGAAGAAAATTATAAAAAACTGACCAGAGAGATATCCCGAAACATTCTAAAAGATCTAAGGGACTACGACACAAGACTCATAATGTATACTATTGAAGACAATAAGAATATGAAAGTTCTAAAATCCAATCTCTCTTGCTCCAACAGAAGACCAATACTGAACAGCATTAGAAACAAAGCGGGCATTTTGGTGAACAATAGATCAGACATCATTGAAGCAGTTAAGGAGTGTTACACTTGTCATTATACTTCGGAGACAAGTGACCCCAATACCTCTTAAAGACCAGTGGTGAAGAAGGTTCTGAAGAAATCCCAGACATTGAAATAGAAGATCTAAAATTAGCACTTCAACAGATAAAAAACCGCAAATATCCAGGCGAGGATAGGGTAAGTTGCGAAATGTTTATAATCGGTGGCGGGGATTTATTGGATGCCGTGAAAATTCTCTTCAATAAATGTCTTTTGGATGGAACAATTCCACAAATATGGCAAAATGCTGAAGTAATTCTACTTCACAAAAAAGGGGATAAGAACAACCTGGAGAACTTTTGGCCCATCAGCCTTCTTTCACACCTATACAAGCTGCTCACTGAAATTATCACAAATAGACTCACTCACAAATTAGACGTATACCAACCTGTAGAGCAAGCCGTATTCCGAGCAGGTTACAGCACCATTGATCATTTACAAGCAATTCATACTCTCATCGAGAAGTGTACCGAGTACAATATTCCCATCTACTTGGCTTTCATAGACTTTCAGAAAGCTTTCGATCTTATAGAAATGTGGGCAACAATGAGATCTTTAGATAATGCAAGAGTCGACTCTCGGTACTCGAATTTGCTGAAATACATTTATGATCATGCTTTCATCACAGTTCATTTGGATGAGAACAAGATAACAGATAAAATCCGCATAGAGAGGGGAGTACGTCAAGGCGACACTATTTCTCGGAAATTGTTTACGCTGGCCCTAGAAGACGTCTTCAAAGGTTTAGAATGGAACAACAAAGGAATCAACATAGATGGAGTACATTTAAACCATCTGAGGTTTGCAGACGATATAGTTCTTATTAGAAGAACTCAAAACTATGCTAGAAGAACTGCACCAAAAACCTAGAGAAGTCGGCCTTCGAATGAACTTGAATAAAACCAAAATTCTGAGTGCAGAAAACATAAACAATTTCGATTGAAAATCAGGTGATAGAAAATGTGACCGAATACATATATCTAGGCCATAAAATAAAACTTGGAAAAGAAAATCAAACCTGTGAAATTTCCAGGAGAGTGGGTTTGGCCTGGGCTGCATTTAGAAAACTGGGCTTCGTTTTGAAGTCCCGAAATATTCCTCTCAACCTACAAAGAAAAGTCTTCGATTCGTGTGTTCTTCCTGTCCTTACATACGGCCTTGAAACTATAACTCTAACTCGAAGATCAGCCAATAAATTACAAGTTTCACAACGAGCTATGGAGAGAACCATGATGGCAATCTAATTGAGAGATAGAATGAGGAATGAGGATATTAGAGAGAGGACTGGGGTGACTGATGTGCTGAGAAGGATAGCACAATCGAAATGGAGATGGGCTGGTCATGTAGCCAGGCAAGACCCATTGAAATAAGCCACAAACTGCTCGCATGGAGACCAAGAACTACCAAAAGGAGCGTAGGAAGACCACAGCTCAGATGGAGAGATAAAATCTAGAAGAACGCTGGGAAAAACTGGATGCAAACATCTGCTAAAAGAGACAGATGGAAAAATTTGGAGGAGGTCTATATCCAGGAGTAGATTAATACAGACTGATGAGAGAGGAGAGAGAGCTGCCATCTTCATGTAGAGGTTGCAAACTTTTCAGACCACCTTCGTTTCACACTGGTTGAAGCTGGTACTTAGCTCAATAGGAGAAAAATCCTAGCAGGGTTGCTTTTTTTAAGAATTGAAAAGATAATCATTTAGATCTGTTCATTGATTTCCAGTGACGCCCTAAGGTTCGGTTTTATCTATTATTTTCATTCTGTGAATCTTAGAAATTATCATTACAAGTGTGGTATGCATTGTGACAATTTGATTTTTGTTTATGAAAACTGCATTTTTGTTTTGTTAACCTGATATTAAAATTTCTAAAAGTTCATCCGATATAAATCTTATTGCAATTTCCACAAGAAAGTTTATAAACATTTGTTTCTTCTATGAATTTTAGATTTATATTTCTTCTGCCTACAGAGCTGATCTAACCTAATCTAACCTAACCTAATATTAAAATTTCTAAAAGTTCATCCGATATAAATCTTATTGCAATTTCCACAAGAAAGTTTATAAACATTTGTTTCTTCTATGAATTTTAGATTTATATTTTTTCAACAACATCTATTACAGTAGTGAAAATGGTTTGATCATGGGAAATCCTTTGAGTCCACTTTTAGCAGAGATTTTTATGAATAATATTGAACAGAAAATTCATACACATCCACTCATTTCCAAATTTCTTCATTGGTATAGATATGTTGACGACATCTTAGTATGTTTCATTGGAACTACTCGTCAATTAGACTTATTTCTTCATTTCATTAATTCCATCAATTTGAACATTAAATTCACGATAGAAATTGAACAGAACGATTTCATTAATTTTTGGACTTAAAAATCACTAAACAAAATAATAATCATGTTTTTCGGTCTTTCGTAAACCAACACATACTGATACAATTATACATAACTACTCATTACATCCAATTCAACACAAAGTTGCAGTTTTGAACAGCATGGTACATCGGTTACTCAATTTACCTTTATCAATAGAAGATTATAATAAAGAGTTAAACATCATCAAAAAGATAGCCATTAATAATTCATATAATCCGGATATGATAGATCTAATCATTCGTAAAAAACTGTATCAGAAAGCACTAAATGAAGTATATCCTATTCATAAAGACTATAAAATATTCAACAGTTTAACATTCTGCGGTTCTGCAAGTACAAATATTAAATCCTTTCTCGTCAAACAAAATCTTGAAATAACTTTCAAAACTTCTATTAACTTAGGTAAACATATTAAAATAATAAATCTCGTGTTGAAAAATCAAGTAAATCAGGAATCTATGAACTCAATTGTTCTTGTGATAAAATTTATATCGGTAGGACCTATAGGAGTTTTGGCATAAGAACATCTGAACATAAACGTAGCTTCGATAAAAATAAATCTGATTCAAATTATTCAAACCACCTAATAAAAGAAAACCATTTATTCAGTAAAAACTTTGACATATTACATATAAAATCAAAAAGTTCAAAATTATATCTCGTAGAAGCATTGGAAATAAATAGATACAAACATTCGGACAAGCTTTTGAATGAACAGGTAGATGTGAATTATTCACCTCTACTTAACTTGTTTAATTAGTTTTTATTACCTTTCATACTAACTGTACAATGGCTCGGTGTGGATTTTCCTGATATTCATCCAACTTGTTCTACGATTTGTTTATAATACCTTACTCTTCATTCTGTTTTTCATTCTTGATAAAGCTGCTGTGTCAGCGAAACGTCGTCGAATTTTTTCAAATAAAGTGTAGATTAAAGTTAAACCTTGTGTTTTTTATCTCATTTAGATTTATATTTCTTCTGCCTACAGAGCTGTTCTGTTCTGAAAGCTACATTCAAATGATGCAACTCGAAATGTCTTCAAATTTAGACTGGGTTTACTAATACGAATTAATTTATCATATTTTCAATGGATCTCTTTAATACTAGGAAAAATCTCTTAGATCGCATGTTGAAATTGATTATGAAAAGCATACTGTCAGCCATATTAGAACTATAATTATTAACCGCTCTCTATTTTATAGTATTGAGCTCTTTGATGAAATTATTTTCTGATATGGGAATCGTGTTGAGTCTATGTTATGAGCTGCTATGTGGATGTGGACGTGCGGAAGAATTGTGTAATATCTATATGAGATGGTTTATGAAAAATAGCAAAATTTTTCTGTGGTTAAATTTGGTTATTGTTATGTATATAAAGTTAATGGAATTCTGGTTCGGAAGTGAACATTATATTAGGGTGTATTGAATTCACGGTACTGAAAGAATATGATTGTTTATTTGTACCTGTAGAACAAATTGTGTCATCCACATGTCTAAACCAACAAATGTTTTATATATTTGGAAAAAAAAGACATACTCTTCCTATTCTATCCAAATTCATTTATGGTTTACATTTAAACAATCACAAGTTCATATTTTAATTCGAAAACCACACAACAACAAAAATATTGAATACATTCCTGTATTTTTCTGGAAAAAGTCCGTAGAACTAAAACATTGAAAATTAGAGACACATTTCCACATCTTCCTTTTGGGGTTCAGATCCAATTCTTGAATACAATACGGAGATTTACCTTTACATATAAGAATATGATTATTACTATAAACGTATAAATTCTGCTATAAAATGTGTTTCTAATCACCTGTATATTGATTTGATGATAATGAAAAGGTTATAAATTCTGACACGGCGTATATTTCCTCCGGGACCTTTCCACAAGCTGCCATCACAACTGTGAGTGCTATACTACAACATGAAATATTATACATCTAAGCTTCAAGACATGAGATGTTGAGGAATTATTAATAAATGAATCTAAAATCTCCAGGCAGGATTGCGGATGTACCAAACTCACGATTTAAAGGATAATTTGATAGGTTCCTGTCTTGATGAAGAAAAGAACGCTCCTCTAGATTTATTAAAATTCGTTTGCATGACTTCATTGAAGCTTATTTCATTTAATATGTGGTTGTTAGAATATCTTTCAGCTCCAGTTTTTGAGGTTAAGAAAAAGCTGGTAAGAGTCGATGACAAAATATGATGAATGTGAGGATGAATTGATAAGTAAGTGAAAAATTAAATAGAAACACAATTTTTTTCACTAGGACTAACTCAGTTCGACCATGGAAGGAAATGCCTTCCCACACCATTACTGAGCGCCCTCCGAAGTTTTCGGTTTGCCGAATATTGCATTGCTGATACCGTTGCCCAGGTATTCTGTATACAGGCATGCGTCTATCATTTGATACTAGAGAACCTGGACTCGTCGGAAAACAGAACACTCGGCCATTCTGGAATACCCCAACTTGCATGTCCCCTCGCAAACTGAAGTCTTGCAACTCGATACTCTCTGGTGAGACGCGGGCCGGTAGAAGCCAGCCTTGGTCTGATATCGTCTTCTCTGAGCCTCTAACCTAACAGTTTGCAAGGAAATATGCACATTTCTGGGAAGTGCAAGTTCATTTTGTAGTATTCTAGCCGTACAGTGCCGAACTCTTAGTGCAGTTAAAGGAAGCCAATGATCATCAACTGGTGTTGTTATCCAATTTCTTCCCTGTCTGGCCCTTCTTCCATATTCCCCTGTTTCGTGGTACCGATTAATTGCTTTTGAAATAGTGCTTTGGTTAACATTCAACAAGTTAGCCATGTAACGTTGGCTTCGCCCCTCCTCTAGAAGTGTTACAATTCTTACCCCTCATGATCACTCAAATAGCGTCCAGGACGTTCAGCAGCCATTACAAAAAATTCAAAGATTCGATAATCAACAAAAACACAAAAACTTTCATTAATTTAGCATGGAAACTGAAGAATTTCGTCAAATGGAGCCAGTAACAGTCACTGCTTGACCAGCTTCATTTTCGAAAAAGTATGGTCCAATCATGCCTCCAGCCTAAAACACACACCAAATAATGACACGTTGAGGATGCACTTGTTTTTCGACAATCAGATATAGATTCTCAGAACCCCTCAAAAGCGGCAATTTTAGTGATTAGCAAAGCCATCAAAGAGAAAATGTGCTTCGTCGCTAAGGATGATTTTGCTCGAAAAATTAGTAACCATTCGTTGATGCTCGATAATCCATTACACAAAGTCTTTTCGCTATGCATGGTCATTAAACTTCAGCTGTTGTGTTGATTCAATTTTGTGGATATAGAGACACATATCTTCAGTTAGTATACGCTGTAAAGAGCTGCGTCTATCATTTGATACTAGACAGAACCTGGACTCGTCGGAAAAGAGAACATTGGACCATTCTGGAATATCACAATTTGCATGTTCCCTCTCAAACTGAAGTCTTGCAACTCGATGCTCTCTGGTGAGACGCGGGCCGGTAGAAGCCACCTTTGGTCTGATATCGTCTTCTCTGAGCCTGTTCCTAATAGTTTGCAATGAAATAGGCACAATTCTGGAAAGTGTAAGTTCATTTTGTAGCATTCTAGACGTACAGTGCCGAACTCCTAGTGCAGTTAAACGAAACCAACTATCATCAACTGGTGTTGTTATCCGATTTCTTCCCTGTCCGGCCCTTCTTCCATATTCCCCTGTTTTGTGGTACCGATTAATTTCTCTTGAAATAGTGTTTTGGTTAACATTCAACAAGTTAGCTCCGTAACGTTGGCTTCGTCCCTCCTCTAGAAGTGTTACAATTCTTACCACTTCATGATCACTCAAATAGCGTCCAGGACGTTCAGAAGCCATTACAATAAATTCAAAGATTCGAAAATCAATAAGAAACACAAAAAACTTGCATCAATTCAGCGTGAATACCGAAGGGAAATTGATTGAAAACTGATAGTCAAATAAACTTATTCTTGTTTCAGACGTGTTTGAGATCATATGGAAACAAATGTTACAACATAGACAAATTTTTTTGCCCTCGTATGTCCAGAAACATATGTTGACAAAGAAACTGCGATCGAGCTGCTTAATCGATTGTGGAATTCAGAATACCAGGTGATGCGACAATTTTTGTGGTGTGTGTATATGAAACTTCATACCGAATAACTTATTTCATGGTATATTTTCAGATTGTTACGATACGACAATCAATTATTTTCTCATGCCTGGTCAATCAGATTTTCAATTTCCTCGAAAACTAGTTGTTTTAAGTTATGTCAATTTGGGAGCAAGGGTGCGATATGTATCTCACATCTAATATTATAACCTGTAGAATTATTTAAAGTGATAGAAGGGATACGAATTAGAAATGTTCAATAATCGTTGATATTCCTGCAATTCTCATAAATTTAATTCATCAAAGAAAGAGTCTACAAACTTGAAATCAAATCGTTGGAAATATAGAAGCTGTATCTCAACACACAGTACTTCATTTCTTTATTCTTCTCCATGACTGATATTATTTTGATAACACCAATCTAACCAAGCAGATTAACAGCGATGGTTTTTTATATTCGAATGGCATAACAATGTAGCGTGATTTATAAACATGCTATCAGTTGAACAAAATAGCTACTGCTTGGCACTTCAGATACGAGAGACGGATCAAGTAAACACAAAGCCTGAATGAAATTCAATCCATGCACTAATATAATGTTTCCTTTATGAAACGTGCCCCGTGAAATACTCTGTTGGTATTACTGCACAAAAATATCTATCAATTCATTTATACGCAGATCATTGACTTCGATTTCTCACGTCATGTTACTATTGACTTGTTCCTTTCGGTTATGCCGCGCGATGAAAGAAATTAAGAGATGGTCACCTGTAAAATATCTTGTTAATAGCCACTTTTATCCAATTCTTCCAAAATCATCACTGAATGTATTAATTCTGAAATAATTTTTAATAATACAATTAGATTATTCTATTTCTTTAGTTTGAATAACAGTCGAGTCTTATGTATTTTTTATGTATTTTCATTCTGTAGGTAGTTTCTTCTTCTTCTTCTTTAGCCATATATCATCGACTCCTGGATAAAGGCCTCATCCAAACTTCCCTATACTTCATCCAGCCATCTATTTTGGGGGCTACAAACACTTCTTTTGGTTCTTCATGGTCTTCAATGTATTGATCTCCATTTAAGCTGTGCCACTCTTTTTGTGATGTCCATTATCTACGTTCTGTTCCGAATGTCGTCATTAGGAATCCTATATCGGAGACTTGCGCCTAACTTGGCCCCTTTCATTCTACGTTACGTAGTCTGTAATCAATTTGAGCTTCTCCTAGTTAGAGTAACTGTTTTAAGGCTGTAAGAGGCCACAGGTAGCACACTGGTATTATTAACCTTTGATGGGCAGATCTGGACTTTTGAGTATACAGCTGAGATTGTTGAAAGCTGCCCAACTAAGTTCCACTGTCCTTGTGATCTCCGCAGTTTGACTTTCCTCGCTTATCTGAATCTTGTGTCCCAGATATACGTAATGATCCACCGCTCCTATTCCCCTTCCACTGACCACGACTTCAGCATTGTCACAGTTGATAGTTCTGGTTTCGGAGATTTTCATTTCAAGTCTTCTTGGAAGCTTCGTCGAGTTGTTCTATCATTTCTTGAAGCTCATTTAAATCAGTACTTATCAAAACAATGTCATCAGTGAACCGTAAATGATTGATGATTAAGTTTAAGGTCTTGAATACATCTTCGAGGGTTACAGTGAACAATTAAGGTGATATTGTGTCACCTTCATGGGCAACTTTAACAATCTCAACTTTGTCTGTTGATAGGTCGTCATCAATCTGGACATGCATCGTTGAATTGCGGTATATAAACCTTAAGATATTCGTGTACCTTGAGTCTATGCGGGCATTACCAAGACTGGTTAAAATTGCCCATGTCTCAATGGAATCAAAAGTTCTGAGATAATCCATGAAAGCAAGAAATAGAGGGATGTTATATTCTATGCATTTCTCAATGAGAAGTCTGATTGTTTGAAGGTGGTCTGAAGTGCAATATCTTCTTCGGAAACCAGCATGCTCAACAGGTTGGTAGGAATCCAATTTTGTACTCAAACGATTTTTATTATCTTGGTTAGGAGTTTGTACAGGTGTGATAGTAAGCTGATGGGTCTGTATTCCCATAAGTCTTCTCTGTCGCCTTTCTTGAAGAGTAAAAAAACCTTTATCTCACACCATTTGAAAGGTATTGCTCCTTGTTTTAAGCACTTATTCAAAAGAATGCGTACTGACTCTCTCAAAGCTTCCCCGTCAAGCTTCAACATTTATGTTGTTATGCGGTCCTCTCCTGGTATTTTCCCATTTTTCATCTGATTGAGCGCTAGGCTGATTTCGTTGTGATCGATTTGAGGTATCTCTTCTGAGCAGACATTTAGGATTACAGCACCTTTTGTCTTCCTCTGGATCTAGGGGGGTTTATTGCTCTCATATTCATGATATTATCGATGGCATTCTGTATCATTTTGGTGTCATACTGTCTAAGGTCTTTTCTGATAGCTTTCTTCAATTGCCGTTCCTTGTCTTTTGATATTTCAGAGTCCCTTACCATTTTCCGCTCATGATTTATGAGTTTCTTGGCTTGATCTTCAAATTTATTTTCTTCAATGCAACATCCAACGCTGATGTAATTTGCTGTTAGGTCATCTATGCCTATATTTTCGAATTTTTCGGGATCGCTCAATTTCGAATTGGTAATTTTTTGGAGTTCCTGTAACTAGATACAGAAAAATTATTCCGTAATCGATAACCTAATATGAAGATTTCTAAAAGTCCTACCAATATAAATCTCATTACCACTTCTACAAGTGATTCTGTAAACAGCTGATTAGTTCCATTTAGGAATTTAAGATTTATAGTTCTTCTGCTTAGAGCGTTTTCAGTTCTGAAAGCTACATGACAACGGAGAGATTCGAAAAATATATTTAAATTAAGACTGGGTTCACTTATACAAGTTGAAATATTATATTTCCGATAGATCCCTTTTACAATTGGAAAAACCTTTGGACTGCATGTTGAAATTGTTTACGGGAAAGCATATTGTCAACCATACTAGAATTATAATTATTGAAATATTATATCCGAATAAATAACACGTACTTTGACCGCAAAGAACAACACAAATACACATTCACCAACACAAGAGGACAAAAATCTATGATTGACTTTGTGATCACCAATAGGGAAATTCACCCACGAGAAATACTTGACGTACGGACACTGACATCAGCGAATGTTGGAACACAGCACGGAATGGTTATCTGCAAGTACCGCCTGTCATATAGAATAGAGAAAAAAAAACCGCCTAACTACATCACTAAATTTAACATTGAATCTTTACAAAACGAAAGTACTAAGAATCTATACCGAACACGACTCGAGGAAAATATTAACCTTAACCCTAAAGTAGACACAGACAACATAAACGCCGCATGGAATAAAGTGAAAAACAACATAATTAACAGCAAAAAGAAGTCATTGGGGAACGAAGAATCAATATAAACAGTCATAGAAAAGATAAACCATGGTTCACACAGGAAATCAAAGATTTAGCAAAAGAAAAGAAGAACGCATATATCAGATATGTCTATCACAGAACACCAGAAGAGTACCAAAGATATAAAACAGAAAGAAATAGAACAACGAACAAAATTAAAGAATTAAAAAAAATATATTGGGAAAGATTTACAAATGACATGGAACACGACTTACGAGGAGCACAGAAAAAGGTATGGAACATGTTGAGAAACAGGAAAAAACCAATCACCGAAGAACTGCAGATCAATGTAATAAAACCAGAAGAGTGGGTGAAATATTTCCAGAACTTATACCTGGGAGATAATGATAACGGTAACAATGAGGAACGAGAAATCGAACAACAAAACACACTCTACGAAGAAACAGAAAATGACATTATCAGCCTAGAAGAAGTACAACAAGTAATCCATAAATTAAAAAATAGAAAATCACCCGGTCCGGACAACATAAATAACGAACTAATTAAATATGGGGGAGCAGAAATAACAAAACTATTCCAAAAAATTTAAAACAACAAGGAGATACTAGAAGAATGGAGAGAGAACATAACAATACCCATATACAAAAAAGGCGTGAAGACAAACCCAGCAAATTATAGAGGCATCACACTCCTTAACTCTGCATCGAAACTACTCACTAAAATTCTATCGCAAAAGATATATGACAAAGTAGGTGTGTCTGAAGAACAACAGGGATTCCGACCAAATAGATCAACAACGGATGCAATTTTTATATTGCGGCAACTGGTGGAGAAGTCCATAGAGTTTGACAAACCGATGTTTATATGTTTTATAGATTTGGAAAAGGCATTCGACAGAATTCGAATGAACGATCTGATCACTGTCCTTAGAAATGAAAACTTAAGCAATAAATACATAAACATAAACAAAGAACTAAATAACTCTAATAAGACGAAAGTAAAAACTACACAAGGACTTACAAGCGAGATCAAAATTAACGCAGGCATTAGACAAGGTGACAGCCTCAGCCCATGTCTATTTAATTTATTCATGGATGAAATAATAGCAGGTGTTAACCAAATGAACCAAGGCTATAGGATGGGTAACGAAACTATGAGAGTACTGTGCTACGCAGATGATGCTTTACTGATAGCCGAGAATGAGGACGACCTACAACGCCTACTACAAAAGTTCAAAGTAACAGCAGAAAAATATAACATGGTAATATCAACCCAGAAAACCCAATCGATGGTAATAGCGAAAGATCCAATTAGATGCAAACTAGTAGTGAACGACCATATAATAGAGCAAGTTTCACACTTTAAATACCTAGGAGTAGAAGTATCGAGCGATAGGCAACTATTACAAGAAGCAAAACAGCAGACAATGAAAGCATCGAGAATATCTGGCTTCCTGAGAGTTGTAATCTGGCGGAATAAGTACATAAGCACAGAAAGCAAAGTCCGAATCTATAAAACCTGTGTGAGACCCGTGATGACATATGCGGTTGAGACAAGAGCTGAGACAACAAAAACAAAACAACTAATGAGGACAACAGAGATGAGAACACTAAGAGCTATAAGAGGTATTACACGCAGAGATAGAATAAGGAATGAGGAGACACTAATGGAGCTAGGTGTCCAGGATGTGGTGAGGTGGACAAGAGCACGTCGACGCCTATGGAGAGATCACGTAGACAGAATGGGCCCCGAAGGTATGGCGAAGTGGGCAAAAACACAAAAACCCAACACTAGAAGACCCATAAGAAGGCCGAAAAAGCGATGGCATGAGTGCTGGAGCTCCGGTTCGCAGCAGGGGCTGTAACAGAAAAACAGGACATCGTCCTATTTAAAGAAGAAGAAGAAATATTATAGGTAAGAAAAAAAAGTGCATAGTAATTAAATTGAAGTAATAAGTAATTCATTTCTTATCAAAATCAGAGACACTTTATTCTTTTCGTCTCTCCATTTGCTATTCATCACAGAACAAACTCTTTCTGTAAAAATTAAATTACTTTATTAGTTCAAAAAATTACCATCTCTCTTATTCTTGCTGCCGTTTTTGTGCAGTAGGTAGTTCTGCAAAACCCTTAGAAGTACATAACCGATTATAATTCATATCCACATTGAGATTTTGTAGATTTAAATTCTCAATTATGTTAACAATAATATCAAATTCTATAAGGTGCGTCAGGCAAAACCAGACAATTTTTTTCCTCTATAACTTTCGCAATTTTAGAGTGTTTTGCTTCATTGGAAAGCCAAAGGTTTTTCGATCGAAATTTCACCTCCACTGAAAGATCACTGATACGTTTTTTTCACTAAAAAAATTCGAATGGGGCATTCAGTCGATATGAACAATTTGACATATTGAACCTAAAATACTAATTGGTGAAAAAGTAGCGTGAAGAATTTTTTTTCATTCTGATTTTCAGCTGGAATCGAAATATAATTTACCTCTTGGCGTTGACACTCCTAAAGTTGTTGTGTTTTTCATGTATGTTCTAAGAAGACAAAGAACCATATTTTACTGAAACAAACCTAAAATTCCGTTCGAATTCAAAATGGCCGACTTCCTCAAATATAAACAATTCTCTCCGCGTATTGCAAAATAGATTGAACCTTTCCCATCATTTTGAGGGGTCGAACTCGAATATTGATTCAGAATTGTGCCAATTGTCGCCAATAATGTTTCTCTTTTCCACCATCATATGAACCTCCCGTTGTGAATGAATGAATGAAATGTCATCGAGTTTTGGACGACATCTGGTTTGAACTCGAATTTTATCTTGGTGTTGCTTGTTTTTGACGTTTGAAATTGTTAACAATGGTTTTTACAAATGAGGATAAGCATTTCATTGAATGTTTATTTGTGCGTGACTATACTTCTGGGCAAATATTACGCCAATTTCCAGCCCCTAAAAAGAAGTACAATCTATGATCTATGAAATTTCGGAACGGAAAAAAATTGTTTAATTTTCTCTGGCGCACCCTATATATTCAATGTCACTTTGTACTGCTTGATAATGAAAGACGGTTCGAAACGGCTGTAAGTGATCTATTAATTCAATGAATTTATTTGTAGAAAGGTATAGGTAGTAAGAGCAATGTAAAAATTTTCATTCGTTGTTCAATGAATAAAAAATAATTTTCACAAATAGAATAATAATCGAAATGTGTAAATACTGAAAACTAACGTTCGGGGAAAAGAATCACTTAAATTAATCAAGGTTTAACTATGTTCAACCCTGACTCACCCAGTATATCTTTCACTTGTAACAGAGTTACAATTCAGTCTGACATTTATTTTCTCCGTTGTTCAGACATTGAGCTGAACGCGACTGTATTTCATTAGTTTCACGCTAGTTGACATTTATTTTTGTGCGGAATCAAGAATAAGGGAACATTATTTATTTATTTGTGTCTAAAAGGAAGGCAGCCAAGTCTGAAGTGATGTACAGCAGAATCACCTCATAAAATAACCTAACTGGAATGCCTGATGCCTATGTTATAAAGTTAATTATATTAAACCGCTATAGGGTTTACCTAAAGTCTCGTGTAAATATTAGTTAAGCAATAAGTCAACGTGAATCTGTTAATGTATTTATCGTGTGTAAGACAAGGCAGGTACTAGTTAGAGAAGCAGTGAATTATAATTTTTTCTTGTTGAGTTAAGGGTGGAAATACATCACCCAAAGCACTATGCATCTCAATTTGCAAGAGACTAAGAATTATATATACATTGAGTACACTATATACGAGTGTGTTGAAAAAGTATATGAAATATTCGAATTTTGCTATCTATTACCTTTGATGGATACGCCTCAGCGGCAATGATGATTTTCTTTCGATTGTTCCGAGTGATCAGATTCCATGTAGTTGTAACTTTTGTTTGCAGTTAATCTTCGCAAATTATACTTTAATCTTTGAATTTGGGAGGCTTGTACTTGGTAAAATTTCATTATCAATAATAAAGAACAAGTACTGTGTTTTAAAGAATTTTACTTAATAATTGCTATTCGTAACGCGTTTTACTACACCGCAGCTTCTTCAAACAAATGAATATACAGAAAATAAGAATGATAATATAAATACAAATGTTCCTAAGTAATTAAAAGCTTATTGGGTTGCTCCTTCTTAAGTGGTTATTGATTTTTATTATTATTATATTATTTTATTGGATATACCTGTCATCAATAACCACTTAAGAAGGAGCAACCCAATAAGCTTTAAACTACTTAGGAACATTTGTATTTATATTCTCATTCTCATTTTCTGTACATTTATTCGTCTGAAGAAGCTACGGTGTAGTGAAACGCGTTACGAATCGCAATTATTAAGTAAAATTCCTTAAAACACAGTACTTGTTTTTTATTATACTTAAACCATCAGGCTGTTGTTGAACAATATTGTTGAGAATATGATAGCCATGCCGTGGCATTCTTATATTCTCCAGAGCGCATTGAGCAATCATTTATGCTTATGTACTCTTCAAAATTTTATCTGTAAGTCACTGCAGATATACTTTCCTTTGTTTGGAACCATTTATTTAACACATCATGTATGTATATTGAAGCAGCAGGGTATCATCATTTTACTTTTCCCTGAAAGGTATATTTGTGTGAATAGAACACTCAAATTTGAGATTTGGTATCACAAGGTTTGTGAATAAAATAATGAAACTAGCAACGTCTCTTGATGATCTGGTAGCGCGTATGATGACAGACTTTCAGCAGCGTAAGGTGAGTTTGAACTGGCTACAGTCATTCGTTAATCCATAGCGTTATATTTTGTGAAACAGTTTTTTTGTACGTTCAAAGAATGAATGGCATCAATTTTGAACAAGAGTGTGCTATCAAGTTTGTTTCAAACTAGGACACAATGCAACAGAAACATTCGGGAGGAGTATGGGAGGAGTGTTTCGTCGAAGAACCAGGTTTTTCGGTGGTTTGTCCATTTTCAGAAGGAAGAGTTTTCATTGAGGATGAACCACGAAACGGAAGGCCTATAAGTGCAAATACCGGTGAAAATGTCAATTGAGTCCGAGGTCTTGTGCGATCAGATCGGCTGTTAACAGAACATCAGAAACAGCTGAATGTTGCATCGTAATAATGCGCCATATTCAATTGCAATCTCAATAATGGGGTCTTAGCCGGAAAAATCATTCTTGGTGCTCGTCAGGCTCCTCATTCACTAGACTTCAGCACTTGTGACTTTTTCCTCTTGTCGATAACTAAAAATCATCTCAAGGGAACTCATTTTGGGATACTTGAATACATGCTGTAACCGAGCAGCTGAAGGCCTGTTTTAGAATCTGAGTTCCAGGAGTACAATGATGATTATAAGGACCGTCTTTGGCGCTGTATGGCTTCCCTAGGGAAGGAGACAATATTACAGTGTGATTTTAATTTGAAAAAATAACTGTCTCGTCGGTTCTTTCCACACCTCCTAGACGGCATAAGCATGCAGATTTTCGCTGTAGCAGATCTATGACAGAGATCCCTGGATGTTTCCTGATTCACTCTTCACACAAAATGTACAATAGTGGCTACGTAATGCAGTTTGAAAAATGAAATATCTTCTCTTAGGTTATCTTTTCACAGATAGTAGTCGGTACAAGCCCGATCCGGTGCATCAGGTGGGAAGAAATGTAATCCAAAAATTAGTTGATTCTTTTCTTTCAGTTTGAAGTTATTAATCGTTCAAATGTTTCAATGAAGCCGTATTGAATCGAGTGTGAAGGATTTTTTCCACGAGTAAGCGTGGTGTTTATCCCAAAATACAGGGTGTTACATAATAGTATGTCACAACTTGAGCGGATAAATCTACGGGTAATTAAAAAAAAAAGTTCCTATGAACAAATTTCCGCAAAAGCTTCTTAACGGCGCTACAGGGTGTTGAAATATCCGGAAAAAATGTTTTTTTCTTCAAAATTCTTGCAGATTTTGAGATAATCAGCCCAAAGCCCAAATTTTAAATGCAAGCTATTTTTTATAGCCTCCATCATTACACGTCCTAGATTTTAACTGAAATTCACAAGGTGTTTTCTTTTCCGATACCATGTCTCCTTTTGCTCCTTCAAAATTGTTTTCAGTACGCCACTGATTAGCGTACAATCAATTTTCGTCAAATTATTGAATTTGAATTATTTGAATTGTATTTTATCCGCTAAATGAAAAAAAAATGATAGAAATACTCGATAGGTACGCCCAAAATTTGCTTTCATTTTGATAGCTCGTTTCTGGGACTCGAATCATACTCATTCAATATCAAACTAAAAAAAGAACAATTAAAAACTGAATAAATTGCTGGAAGTGTCCTCCACTTGCAAGAATACAGGCCTCTGCCCGTCTTCGCATATTATCACGCACTCTCCTGGGGTATTTCTTATCGTGTCACGAGAGGTTATTATTCCATTTCTCAATTCGTCTACAGTGTTCACTGGAGTGGTATAAACTAAACTTTTCAGATATCCCCATAAGGGTACTCCACCTGGGCTATTTCTTATCGTGTCACAAGAGGTTACTATTTGATTTCTAAATTCTTCTACAGTGTTCACTGGAGTGGTATAAACTAAACTTTTGAGATATCACCATAGGAAAAAGTCAAAACTATATAAATCTGGGGACCTAGGAGGGCATGGTTCTGGCCCAGCCCGACCTATCTATCGGTTCTGGAATGTTTTGTTCAAGAATTCCCTAGCTTCTCCACTGAAATATGCTGATGCCCCGTCATGCATGAACCACATTATATTTCTCACCAAAAAAGGCATATCCTCGAGCAATAAAGGTAACTCCTCAAGAAATTGCCGATAAGAGGGACCGTTTAGTATGTTAGGCAGAAAAATGGCCCAATCAGATAATTTCAAATTATTCCAAACCAGACATTTAGAGAGAATTGTTCTTGATGTTGAGATTCTTCAATCAAATGGGGGTTTTCCTCAGCCCAATAATGATTTTTGTGAAAATTTGTGATAGCAGTTCTTGACAAATTAGCTTCACCTGTAAACATCATTTCACTTTCAAAATGAGCATTTTCTCTGAAGAACCTTAGGCAGTAATTCAGCCTTGAAAAAAAATCTCGAGGAAGTAGAGTTTGGACGCGTTGAATATGTAACGGGTACAATAAAAAGTCGTGGAGAATCCTTCAAACTAGAACATTTGAAATATTCAACTGATTTCCAATTTTTCTTGTACTCACATGAGGATTTAAATCAACACAATTCAAAACTGCTTCCTCAATATCTGGAGTTCTGATATTTTGAGTTGCACCTTTTAAATGATTATTTGCTGTAAAAGTACCAGATTACCCTCAGCCTTCTGTGGATATTTGAAAATGTTCGCCTGTCTAGTGTTACTCGATTTGGAAAGCGCACCTGGTATAATCGCCAAGCTTCTGTTGTGTTTCCGTCAGCCAGACCGTATATGTAATGGAAATCAGCCATTTCGGCATTAGTAAAATTAGCCATTTCTTCTTACAGCAATAACTTCAAAAGTCTTAAAACTAATCGTTGATTCAATAAACAATTCAAGCAGACGCTGGTTCAACTCTAACAATTGTCAAAATAAATAAATGAATGAAAAAAGTCAAAGCCTACTAGTTATTTTTTTAATTAGAAGTGCTTTCAATTCAGCGAATGCATACAATCGTTTAATAATTTTTTGCTTGAGTACGGTTGGGGAAACAAAAAATTACAAGTGTCAAAAAAGTTTCTAAATTGAACGGAGATACCGAAAATGGATTGTACGCTGATCAGTGGCGCACTGCAAAAAATTTTGAAAGGGCATAAAAAGATATCGTTTCGGAAAAGAAAACACCTTGTAGATTCTAGTTAAAATCTAAGACGTGTAATGATGGATGCTGTGAAGAATTGCTTGCATTCCAAATTTGGGCTGCATATCTCAAAAACTGCAGGAGTTTCTGAAGAAGAAACCAATTTTTTCCGGAAATTTCAACACCCTGTAGCTCCGTAATGAAGCTTTTGCTTCCTATGTTTATATGAACTTTTTTTCTTAAAATTGCACGTACATTTAACTGTTAGGTAACAGCCTGTATATCATTTTACAGAAATACATTTCCACTATAGCAATTTTTTTTCATTCAACTTCTTTAAAAACTCGCTTATAAGCATATCTGTATAAGCAGCGCTTTTGTTGGCCCGAAAGAATACATTAGGGGGAAAAAGTTATACAGATCTGCCTTTTTAAGTGCAGAATGTTTTATCTAAAGCAGTATTGGCCATGATAGTTATCAGTTGTGCTCCAATTTACACGAATGTTTGGAAACTTTTTGTTTTGCATAGAATTTTAATATCTCATGTCTGACCATCATTTGCATAAACGTTATTTGTGTTATCTCCCGCGATAGGGATTCCTCGTTTTGTTCCCTAAGGAAAAATTCACTTCTCTGTGAGTTATATTTAGGGCACGTATAATAATACAGCACTAGCCCAACTTTGCGCCAATAATTTTCACGCTCTATGTTTGATTAATCCTAATACAAAACAATTGTTTTAATTTAACGATGTTTATTGTTCCATTCAAGATACTGCTTGTACTATACCAAATCAATTCATAAGGTTTTCGGCTTTCAACATTGCTTTCTCGAAGTCTTAGTGCTCAGAATTATCAACGTATGGGGGAGATTCAATTTATTGTCGTCCGAGAAGAATTGCTTATTGGCATATCATTTAACAACAATATACCTCAGGAGTATCAATTCTGCCTTGTTAGATTTACCGTACGACAAAACTGAACGTGTGTTAAGGTCCTTAAACTTAATGAAAATCTCTCTAAGGTTCCTCTTTCATAATGAAGTAATGCTAACGTTTTGAGTCGACCTCAGATGTGGCTTTGGTTCTTAACGGTGCATCAACATTATGATATCCGATGATGACAGTTATACCGTTTCTCAAATTTAAAATGAATGACGCTGCACCTCTGTTTATTTTTTTTGACGATTATTCGTGAGTGCCGGTCAGTGATTTGGCTATTTGTGAAAATTCATACCTAAGAACATTTTGGTTATTTTTGACGATAATATATTCCCACAATAGTTGAACTTTGATGAAAAATAATTGAATAATTTATCGGAATTGTGATTGCAAGAATTGATTTTCGAACAATGAGTGCACAGAACATGTAACAGTATGTCACAACTTGGGGGAGTTAATCTACGTGCAATTTTAAGAAAAAAAGTTCATATAAACATAGGTCCGCAAAAGCTTCGTTACGGAGCTACAGGTTGTTGAAATTTCTGGAAAAAATTGGTTCATTCTTCAAAACTCCTGCAGTTTTCGAAATATTCTGCCAAAATTTGGAATGCAAGCTATTTTTCACAGCCTCCATCATTACACATCCTAGATTTCAACTGAAATTCCCAAGTTGTTTTCTTTTCCGAGGCCATGTCTCCTGTTGCCCTCGCAAACTTTTTTGCAGTACGCCACTGATCAGTATCCAATCAATTTTCGTCATCTTTGTTCAATTCAGAAACTTTTTTGACACCTGCAACTTTTTCGTATGTCCAACCGTTTACGAGTGAAAAATTATGGAATTTGAATTGTATGTTATTCGCTAAATGAAAAAAAATAATAGAAATACTCGACAGGTATGCCCAATTTGCTTTTATTTTGATAGAAACTTTTTTGACACTTGCAATTTTTTCGTATCTCCGACAGCCTCGAGCAAAAAATCATTAAACGATTGTATGCATTCGCTGAATTGAAAGCACTTCTACGTAAATGAAAGACTAGTAAATAATAAAAACAAGTAATGTGTTTTTTGGAATTTTACTTAATAATTGTGATTCGTAACGCGTTTCACTACACCGTAACTTCTTCAGACGAATGAATGTACAGTAGCTCTGAAGATACTACGGTGTAGTGAAACGCGTTACGAATCACAATTATTAAGTAAAATTCCAAAAAACACATTACTTGTTTTCTTTATTGATAATGGAATTTTATCAAGTAAAAGCCTCCCAAATTCAGAAAAAAAAATGACTAGTAGGCTTTGATTTTTTTCATTCATTTATTTATTTTGACAGTTGTTGAGTTGAACCAGTGTCTGCTCGCATTGTTTATTAAAATAACCATTAGTTTTAAGACTTTCGAAGTTATTGTTTCAAGGAAAAATGGCTAATTTTACTAACGCCGAATTGGCTGATATCCGTTACATCTACGGTCTCTGGCTGACTGAAACACAACAGAACCTAGGCGATTATATCAGGTGCCCTTTTCAAATCGAATAACAGCAGACAGGCGAACATTTTCGAATATCCACAGAAGGTTGAGGGAAACTGGTACTGTTACTGCAAATAATCATTTAAAAGGTGCAACTCAAACTTTGACAACTACAGATATTGAGGAAGAAGTTTTGAATTGTATTGATTTGAATCCTTATGTTAGTACGAGAAAAATTGGAAATCAGATGAATATTTCACATGTTTAAGATTGGAGGATTCTACACGACTTTCTTTTGTACCCGTCTCACATTCAACCCGTCCAAAGTCTACTTCCTCGAGATTTTACGTCACGACTGAATATTTGCTATGGTTCTTAGATAAAATTAGAGAAAATGCTCATTTTGATAGTGAAATAATGTTCACAGACGAAGCTTACCTTTCGAGAACTGCTTTCACAATTTTTCACAATAATCATTATTGGGCTGATGAAAACGCTTATCAGCAATTTCTTGAGGATGAGTTACTTTTATTGCTCGAGGATGTGCCACTTTTGGTGAGAAACATAATTTGGTTCATGCATGTCGGGGTACCAGCACATTTCAGAGGAGAAGCTAGGGAATTCTTGAATGATACATTCAACAACCAATGGATAGGTCGGGGTGGGCCAGAACCATGGCCTCCTAGGTCCCCAGACTCAAATAATTCAGATTGTTTTCTATGGGGATATCTCAAAAGTTCAGTTTATACCACTATAGTGAAGAAGAATTGAGAAATCGAATTATAACATCTTTTGACGCGATAAGAAATACCTCAGGAATATTTCAAAGAGTGCGTGATACTATACGAAGAAAGACACAGACCTGTATTCTTGCCGGTGGAGGACACTCCACCAATTTATTTAGTTTTTAATTGTTCCCTCCTTTAGTTTGATATTGAATAAGTATAAGTTGAGTCTCAAAAGACGAGCTATCAGAATAAAAGCAAATTTTGGGCATACCTATCTGGCATTTCTATTATTTTTTTTATTTAGGGAAAAAAAAACATACAATTCAATTAATTCAAATTCAATAATTTTTCACTCGAAAATGGTTGGAGGTACGAAAAAATTACCAGTGTCAAAAAAGTTTCTAAATTGAACGAAGATGACGACGTTGATTGTACGCTGATCAGTGGCGTACTGCAAGAAAGTTTGAAAGGGCAAAAGGAGACATGGCCTCGGAAAAGAAAACACCTTGTAAATTTCAGTTAAAATCTAGGACGTGTAATGATGAAAGCTTAGGTTTGTTATTTCTGCTCCCCCATATTTAATTAGTTCGTTATTTATGTTGTCCGGACCGGGTGATTTTCTATTTTTTAATTTATGGATTACTTGTTGTACTTCTTCTAGGCTGATAATGTCATATTCTGTTTCTTCGTAGAGTGTGTCTTGTTGTTCGATTTCTCGTTCCTCATTGTTACCGTTATCATTATCCCCCAGGTATAGGTTCTGGAAATATTTCACCCACTCTTCTGGTTTTATTACATTGATCTGCAGTTTTCCTGTTTCTCAACATGTTCCATACCTTTTTCTGTGCTCCTCGTAAGTCGTGTTCCATGTCATTTGTAAATCCTTCCCAATATATTCTTTTTAATTCTTTAATTTTGTTCGTTGTTCTATTTCTTTCTGTTTTATATCTTTGGTACTCTTCTGGTGTTCTGTGATTGACATATCTGATATATGCGTTCTTCTTTTCTTTTGCTAAATCTTTGATTTCCTGTGTGAACCATGGTTTATCTTCTCTATGACTGTTTATATTGATTCTTCGTTCCCAATGGTTTCTTTTGCGCTGTTAATTATGTTGTTTTTCAGTTTATTCCATGCGGCGTTTATGTTGTCTGTGTCTACTATACGGTTAAGGTTGATCTTTTCCTCGAGTCGTGTTTAAATACTATATATGAACGAAAAATTTTTCTCTTTTCGATACAGTTATAAAAATAGGGGTTCCTATTTGAAAAAGCAAATTCGACTTTGAAATGAGACTGAAGGTCAAGGTCAAATTTGAGATGGCCAGAAGAAAATCCTGAAACGTTTCATAGAAACAAAGGTATTGCTTCCTCAAGAAAATGCTGAAGCTCATTCAGCAGTCATTGCGATGTATCAATAAATTAAGATTGAGAGATAACTTAATTATAGAATTGAAATCTTACTTTCATTTTTGATTAAATGCAGGTTTTGGTCACTGCGGTAGGGTGCAAGACCAGGATGAGGTCAGTCTATTCCGCAATTAAATTTAAATGGATACAGACATTTATGTTCCTTCCTCATTAAAACATAATTTTTTTAACTTGTCCTCGTATCCTCACCAAACCTGCCCTGTCCCAAAAAGAATTTTAAGATTATAGAATGATTTATATCATTAATTATTTTTGATTCCTTTCAATTCATACATGTTGACACTGTAAATTGGTTTCAATTAAGTATCCCCATTGAGAGTGAAATAACAATTATTTCTATTCGTTATTGTTTCATAAAATAAATAAATCTGTAGGAATATTGTGTTTCCAAACGTTCTTCTATGATCGTAGGCGTGATTGGAATTTGATCACAGAATATTAACCTATTTCTTCAGTCACAAAATTATGTATAAACATAGAGAAGTTTTCTTTCAACAGAGAAACAAATAATGTTTATGAATGCTGTAATAGTCATCTACAATTTTTCAAACCCAGCTTTAATTTATTCAAACCACTTTCTAAATTACATTCAGGATTATTTAACTGAACAACTCATTGACTACTTTATCACCTGAAATTTGAAGGCGTATCTCCATAAACCACTCACTTCGTGTAGCATCATTACATGCATGTACGCTATTTCATTCGAATACGACTGTATAATTGAGTTGGTTCTATATAATCGACTTCGTGAGAATCGATCATTCATTAAAATTAGTGAGCAGCCACTATAATTCTCGAGATATCATCACTATAATCAGCATAAAACTGCACATGCATGAAAATACAAGCAATAGGAATAGACATGAAGGTTTGCTGCATTTCTGGCTTGTAACGATTCGTGTGTGAAATTTAATATTTTAGAATTTATTGAAATAAAATTATTCCATTCATCCATTTATTTAATTTCACACCAGGTTAAATTTGGTTAATTGCTAATTACCAAATCATGTTAGGTTGCCTTTTTATGATTTGACGTTTCTATATGTTTAGTTCGCTTTGTAAAGTGAGGTTAGAGGAAATGAGAGCGTTCACAATTCGAATGAACTAGTTTCTGTAATATTAGAGCTACTTGTTAAATTGTGAACTCTATGAATGTGGATTGTTTTCAAGCATGTTTCTTATGTTTTGGGAATGTTGGCGTTTTTTCGTATATTCGATCATTTAGTCATGGTGTACTCAATTTCAGCTATTATATTATTTATGCCAAGTAGAGTCATTGGTAGAATCACAGAAAAACATGAAATTCTAATGGAGGAAAGGGAATTTTCAATCTTAATTTCCTAGTAAAGAATTATTCTTCTTCTGTAGGATCGATCTTAAATGTTTTTCGAAGGTTTTCTTCGTGAATACGTCTTTCTTCTGCTTTCATGCTAATAATTTATTTCATCTAGTAAATTTTTGTGCCTCCAGAATAGTTGTTGATGGACGATTGTCAACATTCACCTCTAAATTTGTGAGGTGACCATTGCTCACAATTAATAATTAATCAATCAACTTCTGGAACGAATAGCATTACCTAATTGAGGTAAAATCAATGTTATGTTTTCTTATCTTGTTTAAACCCGAATCTCGTAAGATTCATTTTCCATACATGTTCGTATGTTTAGCTAATATATACAGCTTAAATTACATTGAAAACCTCAGAAAAACATTGATTTTTAAGCGTATTTTGAAAAATATCAGAAGACTTTCTCCCGACAAGGATTGTCTTGCTCTACCGAATCCAAAATCGTTGTCAATTCGACTCAGATGTGCAACAATGGTAAGCATAGTAAATAGACAAATCTGGACGAAGATTTTCGAGGATTTTTCTCGGAAGATTAAACACTTTTCGAAAACAAAAGTTCTCTTCTGAAAATTGGGACCTAATTCTCCCTGATTTCGTACTTATTTAGTTATACGAGAGTGATCTGAAAAGTAACCGACCTAACAAATAACAAGACTTTTTTCTGAATATTTTTCTTTCATTCTTCAACATAGTCTCCTTGTACCTCTACACACTTTGCCCAGCGATATTCCCATCTTTGTAATACGTCCAAATAGTATTTTTCTCTGCGAAATAGTGGTTCACCAAGTTGATTGCACTTCATTTGACGAAAATCTCTGTCCCCCGAGTGCAATTTTAAGATGAGGAACATAAATATGTCACTTGGCGCTATATGTTTTGAGTATGGCGGATAATCAAGCAGTTCAAGCCGTAATTCATTGATTTTTTCCATGGCAATTGCTGAGGTGTGAGGCGGTGCTTTGTCTAGGTGAAACAGGATCTTTTTTTCAATAATTTGGCCATTTCACCGTAAGTTTTGCTTTTAACTTGTCGAATAATTATCCGTAATACGCTCCTGTAAAGGTTCTTCCTTTTCAACGGTAATCGATTCAAATAACTGCATGAATATTTCAATAAACAGCCGCCATCACTTTGTAGCCGAAAAAATAGTTTTTCCTTTTTTTTGTGAAACCAGTTCCCTCTTTAGACTGTATTTTTGTTACTAGAGTTTAATGGTGTATCCAACATTCATTTACAGTTATTAATCGGCGCCAAAACTCGGATTTGTCTCGTCCAAACTGTGTCAAACCGACTTTGAAATGTTCATTCGAACAAGTTTTTAGTCTAACGTGTGCAAAAACGATACCCAACGTACGGACAGCTTTCTCGTGAGTGAAGGTTGATTAAGTATGTGCAAACACTTCAATTTGGTGGTCGTCTAGCACCATTTGGTTAACTTATGTGGTTATTAGGTAGTTGCAGTTTTTGGACGTCCCGTAGGTTCATCGTTTCCCAAGCTCTTTTCGGCTCAAAATTTCACAGTGATAAGTGAAAGTACAGAGTCCTTATACACAGAAACCAACTGTTCTTCAATTAGCATAGGCGTATTGCCTTTCAAAAATGAATATTGAATGACAGCTCGATAATCGACTCGATTTCACAAAAACGCTCACATCAACTCACTCAAACGACGGTTTCATAACAACTGCGCTTCCAAGATGGCTGAAACTTGGTTAGTAACTGTCAACAGATACACGATGAAAATTCACTACCTTTTATTTACGAGTGCCACCTTCTTCACGTAGTGGTCAAAAACTTTTCAGACAATCCTCGTACATAGTGCAGTTCTTGCCCTTCTTCAACGTAGTTCATTGGCACCACCATATCCAACTGACAAGGGTGTTTCAAAAGTCATCGATGAATTACACTGTCAAACAAGTGAAACATTGACATTTAACTTGCAAGCTTTGTATACTAAGTGTTAAACCCGAGAATTCGTCATAAAACTCGAATATTCCAGAAACAAAAAGTCAAACCAAAATCGTTACAAATTTAAAGATAAGAACAGGTGTTTTCAACTCCATTTATTTTCATCAAACCGTATACTTTGTACTAATGATTTTGAAATCATAATTTGTATCTTCTAATTACCCATTTTATCCCACTTATCTGCTTCCGTTCTACCCTTTCGCTACTTAAAAAAAAAAAACTGTACGGTTCACTTCGGTTGAGCTAATGTGATGTGTAATTGCGGATGTTGAATAATATTTGTCGACCCAAACTGTTCATGAAAATTATTTATATCATGATAAAATTTGTTCAGGTTAAATTTATGATGTTTATACTGGGATGTGGGCGTTTATGTAGTGTCTCATTAGGATCCTCGTTGAAATTGTTACCACCATTTTGTCCGTTTGACTATGAATAACAAGACAGCAAGAACATGTTGACTATGTCTGGAATGTTAATGTGTTGATAAATTTTGAGAAAAAATTATTCCAGAGACATATCCGTGTTTCAACGTTTTTTGTTTCTATTTAATCTCAAAATCGAACGAATGAATATGAAAACTGAAACAAAGCCAATATACCCAAATCTTATTTTAAGGTATTAAGGATGGTTATACCGGATGTCCATGTAATACGTAATTGCTCTTGTTGAATATATTAGAAAGTGTGTCTAGTAAAAGTTAAATATTAATATTCTCTATGTGCATGAATATTTTCAAATTCACAGGTAATCCATTACAATTACAATTTGAAGCTTTATGCTCATCATTTTCGATCGTTCTAACACGAAGTAGGGAGGGCTTTCTTCAGGTGAATATATGCCTGAACTGTGTCCAGTGCCCAGCTGGAAACAGAGTCAGGATGGGGGAACTGAGATTTAACAAACTGAAGCTGCATGAGCTTGTAAAGGTCTCACCCCCAAAGCTTATGGGAGAAATTTAGGACAGAGTGTGCCACAATAGACCACTGGGTCGCCCGGCTGCTAGGCAGCCCTCTTCTCCTTCCTTCTTCCTTCTGCACGGCGTCCATATAGGTAGCACACAGGCCATTTGGCCGATTGTGCTTGGCGTGTTAAGTTGAGTTGTTATTTGTCTTACAAAAACTTCTTAATGAAGCTTGCAAGACTGTTGTAGGGGGCCTCCTGGATCACGTTTCATTGTTTCATGTGTTCAGTCTCGTTTCCTTTTGAGCTAGACATTCGAAGAGTATGTGTTCCGTTGTTTCGTCATTTTTAGACAACCACGTCACTGTGTGGTTTCCGATAATTTCATGACGTGTAGATGTTTGTTGAGTTAGTGTCCCGTCAATAGTCCCAACAGACTTTTTATCGAGAGACAGTAGTTCATTTACCCTCTTTTTTGATTGCAGCTTCTTCATGAGCCTTATTGGCTGTCTCAGCCCCGAGATGCCTGCCGAACAATTTTGGGCCTCGGTGGTGTTCCAGTTTTGAAAGACAGAGTCCATTGGATGGTCAGAATTGGTTCTGGTCCCATCGGCCTGATAGCTGTTGCCTTTTTGGCGAGGCTGTCTGCTATCTCGTTTCCAAATCAGAGTAACTCTGTTTGTAGCACTGAGATGTTGAAGTGCTGTTCTGCATTCCTCAACCAGTTTGAAAGTAACCTTCGTATCTTTCAGATATATAAGTTCCTGTATAGATTTTCCTGTACACACCGGAGAATAGGAAATATTTCTGCTTGTGTTACGGTGACGTTGTCTCCCAGAGCAGTCGTAATGTTTGCCCTAGGGCCCTGAACGCCGATGCCTGTACCTATCCCGGTTTTGGTCACGTCCGTAAACCCCGGTGGGTGTGGTTCAAATTCCTTTTGGTGGAATAATGACTCTGAAGATTTCGTCGAAGTAGTAGGTGGCTCACATTTGATCTCTTTTGTGAGAAGGTCAGGTCAGAGTTCTCTTATTTTGTTCAGGTATGGGGAGTGCTCAAAGGCAGCCCTCACCCATAAGGAAACAGTATTGTCGATTACTGATACCCTTTCATTCGAGATGAATGAATGAAGAGCTCATCATTTATCACCCTTTCCAAGACTTTTGATATAATGGACCATTGGATGATGAATTTGTAGTAGGCATTTATTTTCTTTCTTCGGAATCGCTTGTACACTCGCAACCTATAGACACTCCGGAAACGTGCGGCTCTCATACGAAAACAGAAACAGATGATTAGGTATAACACTGGAGCACAGTTGTTCAAAACAGTTCACATCAAGACTTACTGCTTTGTATAGTGCAGTTGTTAAAGCACTCGCCTTACCGTACGCATTCTGAATTTTGACATATTTGATTGAACATGTTGAATGATTGGTGGCATTGCGTTTGATGTATCTGAAACAGAATTTTGCGAAAACATTTTTGCAAAGAGATCCGCCTTTGATCTAGGCGATGATGCGATAGAATCGTCATCTCTAATCGAAGGTGGGAAGGAAGACTTGCATAAGTGGTTAATGACTGCTATAAACCAAAATTGAGTTCCTCTGGTGTACTCCAAGAGTCTTTTTTTAATTCTTTCATTGAAGATGAAAGGAAAAATCAAAAATCAGATTTTCAAGGTTAAGTGCGGCTTTTTGCTAGATGAACTTTCAACTTACCCTATATTTTTGATATAGGTTAGATACACAATATTTGAGATAACGATATATCTCTAATTTTCAATACAGAATTTTGATATAATTTAATTATTTCAAATACAATCAAAGAGGATTTTCAAGAACTAATTAGCTTTAAGGTCTGCGGCAGAAAGAAAGTGCTCGGGAAGGTTCGGAAGCCGACATATCATTTGATAGCCGGATTATGCGCATCAAACTGTTAGCCAGTGGCGTGTCACAGATAGAGGGTTGACTGGAATAAGGTGTTTCAAATTAAATCGTTGTGACGTGATTTTATTACGCTACAGTCGCAAATGATGCAACATGTTCTACTACAATGCTTTTAACGTACCTCTGAGTATTCATGGTTCATGAGATCAGTGAGGATGTTCAATGAATTCTCCCCACACAACACCAAAACCATTTGTAGGTTAAAATTTGCAATGAGCATATCTTTTACTTGTTTTCTGCATACTAAAAATGTCGATCGCAATGAAGAAGATAACATCCCTACTCACCTGTAAACCAAACTCTATCTCAGTCAGCTACTAATCGATTGACATGTTCCTTTGCAAAATTCAATCGGACTCTTTAATGTGCTACTGACGACTTATTTATTACCTAAATCCAATTACACAGACGCTCCAAAACAGTTTATGAATCGCTTCTAACTCAGTTCAATTCAAAATTCTGTAAGTGCTCCCGTGGACTCTTCAAAAAGTAAATTCGTAAAGGCCAATGCCATAATTCTAATTCTTTTGTTCACCTTTTTCCAATTCTAGTAAATTTAGAGCAAAACTCTGGAAAATATTGTGAGTCAATCCAAACCAACTTAGCAGATCTCATCAAAATATATGTACCATCCTAAAAACACAACAGTAAGAAAATAGTCAGAAAACAAAAGTTTCATTTCCTTCTTGAACGAACCTCGTATTCTTTGTCGGAAACGCAATTTTAATCTCCAAGAATTAATGGCATTATTCACTAAATGCGCTTCCTACCTACGCGAAACGCTTAGTACATAATCTTATCAAATTTCTTTCTCATTTGACATAAATACTCTAAACCTTAACTTTATTAAGTATCAACATTAACATGCTGCAATTTATGTCGTAAGTTACCTATCTTCTAAATTTGAATAAATTTCATTTGATGTTCATTTTATTGCAGCAACTTGTACTTAACGGTCAGAGGATAAATAGTCAGGAAATAAAACGAATTCATAATGCATTCAGAATTTCTTGTGCATTTTTTATTACGAGGGTAGTCTGAAAAAATTCCGACAGAAGATACTAGATATTTTTCATGAATGTTTTTTTCAACAAAATGTTGTACTCTACACACTCCAAATAGTACTCGGCGTTTTTCTCTGTAAAATAGTGGTTTACGAAAGTATCAGCCTTTTCATTTGACGAAAATCTCTGTACTTCAGCCGCAATTTTTAGATGAGGCAACAAAAAGAAGTCGCTTCGTGGTAGATCTGGTGAGTAAGGTGGATAGTCAAGCAGTTATTTAGTTATTGTTTGTATTTTATAACTATACTGGGTGATTTTTAAGTACGTTTATCTACTTCAGTGGACGATTTTTTATGTGGTGTTCCCAGTCTATTCCACGAACTTTTATGAAGTAATTTTCAAGGTAAATATTCATTTGACTACATGAGAATTACTGATATTGATATTGGTTATTGAGTTTAACTGTCGTTTTGATTTCTTTTGATATTCTATGATTCATTTTCTTTATAATCAACTCCAACGATCATGTCTTCTTCGACTTTTTCTACTTCTTCCTCTTGCTGTATGTTCATAAATTGTTCACATGAAGACGAATTGTTGTCTGTTTATCGGAATGACATGGTTCTATTGTATTCAATTGGGCATTTGAGAAAAATTAACCTCGGCAATTGATAGATTCTGGACAACTCTGCAACCCTACTTTTCTAAACTAGCTAAAGAGCTAATTTAGCTATTTAGCTCTACAACCTTTCTTACAATTGTAGAAAAATATGTTGAGAAATTTTTCTGGAGCCCGGAATGTGTAAAGTTCGAATCGGTTTGAAAGTATTATTCATTAATTTTCGATCTTATGAGTTCTGTTGAGTGTTTTGCCATCTCTGAACTTGACAGTATACTCGATATAAGTGTTGAATCTGTACGTATCTATTTTTTTGCAGCCCCCATGAATAGCAAGAATAAAGCTAATTTCTTCTGTTATTATCGTTTGATGAAAGAATTATTTGAAGGATATATTTTCTCAGAAAAGCATAGTTTATACATGAAAAAAGACACATTCAGTACCTGAATATGTATACAGGGTGTTTCATTAACGATTGGAAATATTTCAACTGTAGAATGGGCTCAAAATATTAAGATCTAACCCAACTCACGATGATAAAATGTGTCTCCTCACTGAGATGCACGGTGTCAAAGTTTCGTGAAAAAATTGGTGTTTTGTTAATATCTCGATGATCTTCTGTTCGATTCAGTTGAAAATCGGTAGAGATATTCAGTGTTACAAGAGGCTAATTCGGCTTTCGTTTGTGTTAGTTAATTTAATTAAAAACAGCACGCTATTGATTTTTTTCAATTTGCATATTTGAAAACTGAATACAGAACCCTAAAACACGAAACAGAGGTACATTTTTGATCAAGACTCAAACCAACAGTTGTTCAGAATCGTTCGAAGTACAGCATATCTCAAAATCAGAAAATTTAACCGGTACACTAAAATAAGTACTAACCGTGCGGACTATTGATTTTAGTGTACTGATCAAATTTTCTGATTTTGAGATATGCTGTACTTTGAACAATTCTAAACAACTTTTGTTCTGGGACTTGGTCAAAAATGTGCCTCTGTTTCGAGTTCTGTACTCTGTTACAGAGTCGTTTTTATTTTATATTTCGAAAACTGAACCAGATACGTGAAGACTGACATTACTTGAAAGTTGTATTTTGAGTAGATCAAGCTGAAAAAAAATATGAAAATTGAAAAAATCATTGGCGTGCTGTTTTTTCATCAAAAATATTTGGTTGTCTGCCGGAACGCCACTGGAGTCGATAAATTGAAACAAACGAGAGTCAAAGTAGCTTCTTGTTACATTGAATATTACTACCGATTTTCAACTAAATCGAACAGAAGGTCATCGAGATATTAACAAAAAAACAATTTTTGCACGAAACTTTAACACCCTGTATCTCAGTAAGGAGACACATTTTATTCAACGTGAGTTTGGTTTAATTTAAATATTTGGAGCTCAAGATTCCACAGTTGAAATATTTCCAATTGTTAATGAAACACCCTGTATACGTGGCATATATCTGCCTTGCAAAACAAAAACCAAGTAAGTCAACATACTTGGTTTTTGAGATTTTCACACCACTGGATTCCCTGTAAAAAGGTCTGCACGACGCTTCTTTCAGATTTGAAATATATTAATCCGTTGAGAATTTACGAACAGTTATTTTTTAGGAGGCAATGCTTTTTTGATTATAAATTATAAAGTATCAATCGAAAAACCAAGTTACTATTTCATTTTATAGTTAAAATATATCAATATAACAAAGACACCGAGGAGAAGGAAGACACAAAGCATAATAAAGTTATAGATCAAGTGGGAATAGACAGAAATAGAAATATTACTAAAGAAATCACAAATTCAAATGGTGAAATCGCAAAAAAATCTATCGATTTGAACGAAACAATGAATGTAGAATTGGACATTCATCTGATGCTATGGTAACAGAATTTCTAAAAAATCCGGAGTTTCAGCGTGTTACAGATTAAAGAGGAATTAAACGTTGTGAAAAGATGAAATAAACTTCAGAAGAAAATTATAAAAACATCAAAACTCATATTGAGAGTTATCATCCAGTAGTTTCACATTATAACATGAAACATGCTACTAACAGACGGTATCTTACATGCGACATCTCGGTGTATAAGATGTGGAAAGAATTGAATGAGAGAACTCCTGAAGAGAAAAAAAGAAGAAAAAAAAAGAAATTTGTCGAAACTATGAAAAACACACAAGGGAAGGTATACTGAAACAAGAAAAGCATATGAAGCAGATTGTTCCGAAGAATGGCCAGAAGGTAAAGAAATTTGCGCAGTTGATATGCAAAAGATATTAATAATTCCGTAAAAGGTGACTAAGAATAAGTCGTCTTACATGTTTCAATGAAACATTTGCAAGCTTGAGGAATTATGGACAGAATGTGTGTACACTATGGCATGAGGCTATTATGAGCAGAACTTGCTCCGATGTTATATGCGCATATTATAATTTCATGAAGTTTCTTGGGGAAAATGTAAAAAATATTGTATTTTGGGCAGACAATTGTAGCACAAAATAAAAACTGGACACTCTTTACCGCATGTTGTATTCTAGTTAATGAAAAATGGGGACCAGAGACTATTTCTTCAGTGTTTTGAAGCTGGTCATTCATTTATGAAGGCTGATTCGGTACATGGGCTGATCAGAAAGAAGTGGAATGAGTTGAAGGAGATATTAGATTTCGATGATTTAGTCAATTCAATCAGTAGAAGCAGTAAGTACAATGAACTACTCATTCTCCATTGAGAAGACTTTCTTCGTTTCGAAAACGGTTGCCAAACCCGTAAAAAAGGAACAGTAATCAATGGTAACACTGCTGTACCTTCTCTCGATGACCTGAAGGTGTGTCAATTCAGAAAAAAATCGAGATCACTGTACTTCAAAACCGAAGAAGATAGTCCGGAGTTTCAAGTCAAATTTTTTGAAAGCAAGATTCAAACTTCAGTTGCCAGTTAACGAATTATCATGCCGGGGTCTTAACAAGGAAAAGAAAAAGAAGATTTTGAATGAACTAACTGACCATATGCCCGCTAAGAAACAGTTGTTCTGGAAATCTCTCCTGCCAGTATCTGACATGGACGACTTGGCCCACTGTGGGAAAGAAAGTCAAATTGAAGAGGGCGATCTATAGTTACAAAGTTTTTATAAACTTTTCATCTATTTCTGTATTTATTTGAAAGTTCATTTGAGGTTCAATATTGTTACTTTTGTGTTCTGTTCGATAACTGAAAAATTAAATCTTTGTTACGTGTTTCTGCAATAAAATATTCAAATGTAAATTGACTTACTTGAATTTTGTCTTGAATTTTTTGACTAACTTGTTTTATTTTTTTGTAAAAGCTTCGTGCGGATGTGATAATCCGAAATCTAGTAGCTGAAAGTGAGCGTCCATTAGTGAATTTAGTACGCTCAGTGAATTTATAGAATTGAGGAGTAATGTTCAAGTTCGAATCTTCTAGTTAGAAGAGTTTTTGGGCAAGCGTAATCTCTCTTATTTGCACTATAAAAATAAATGTGCTGAAAAGTTAGAAATTTAGAGTTACATGGTTTTTGCTTTTTAGGGCAGATATGTACTTTTTGTAGAACGTGACACTTATAATCTCGATATCTCAGGAATGGTGACTCCTAGAGAAAAAATTATGACAACTATTTTCATAGATAATTCTGAGATCTTTTGAATTTGGGAGGCTTTTACTTGGTAAAATTCCATTATCAATAATAAAAAACAAGTACTGTGTTTTAAGAATTTTACTTAATAATTGCGATTCGTAACTCGTTTCACTACACCGTAGCTTCTTCAGACGAATGAATATACAGAAAAATATAAATGAGAATATAACTATAAATGTTCTTGAGTAATTAAAAGCTTATTGGGTTGCTTTTTCTTAAGTGGTTATTTATGACAGGTATATCAATAAAATTAAGAATAGATTCCTCCCGAAAAGATTCAATAGAGGTGAAGGGCTTAAATCGACTTGTTCATTAATGATTCTACCTGAGTGTTTGTATTTATTGATTTCTAAAGTTTCTCAAAGATCTACCGATATTCTAATATTAACACATAGAGATTTTAATATTAGAATATCGGAACATAAACGCAGTTTTTCAAATAAAAATCAGATTCAAATTACGCGAATCATCTCTTAGAAAATAATCATTCTTTTGACCCACAGTTTGAAATTTTGCATACTGATAATAAATATTGGAAGGTAGATCTTTGGGAAACTTTAGAAATCAATAAATACAAACACTCAGGTAGACTCATCAATGAACAAGTCGATTTAAGCCTTTCACCTCTATTGAATCTTTTCGGGGAGCAATCTATTCCTCAATTTTATTGGATATACCTGTCATAAATCACCACTTAACAAGAAGCAACCCAATAAGCTTTTAATTACTCAAGAACATTTATAGTTATATTCCCATTTATATTTTTCTGTATATTCATTCGTCTGAAGAAGCTACGGTGTAGTGAAACGCGTTACGAATCGCAATTATTAAGTAAAATTCCTTAAAACACACTACTTGTTTTTTATTATTAATTCTGAGATCTATAACTTGAGGTGGAGATATTTTTTTGAACAGATTCATTGCGTCTGAGAGAAACCCAAAAACCTTTAAGATTGACCTTCGACTACGAGTAATTCTTACACTTGGGAGCGATACTGACTTTTGATCCTTTATTTTTGATGAAAAACCCAAGGTGTAATGATTTTGGTTAAAACTGATTCAAAAATTAAGTAAACACTTTTTGAGGACTAATTTTCAGATGTAAATCCTTCTCGGAATCCCAAGTCTGACTCGCACTCAGTGAATTTCGGTTAGATGTCATTCTTGTCTTAGTAAACTTTCAAATATTCACTCATATGTTTAACAGTTTCATTATTATTGTGAACTAGACTTCAACTACAAATTTTGTTATCTTGCCTAGCTGAATAGTTTCTACCACCAGATTTGGCATCAACATCAGTTTCCTTTCTTTTCAACATAACACAGTTAAATTCAATTTGAATTCCATGTAAATTACATCGTTTTGGCTTTGTTTCTTCCATAGTTTTGGTTGTTTCCATTTCTCGAATTTCACCAATTAATAGTTCGATGCAGAAGCTTATTAACCTCATTCGGATTCAGCGTTGGAATATAGAATTACTGCTTTACCAATCTCAAACTAACCAGAATTTATCAAAACGGACGGAACACTTTGGGCGTCCAATTTAAATTACACCGTCGTCTGAGCTCGATAGAAGCCCAATAATTGTATCTGGCCACTCGTTAGCCTCGCTATATGGTTTCAATTCAATCCACCGAAATAGTTGTCTAATTAATATAGTTCGAAACTGAAGTTTTCCCCGATCTGTAGAATATATTAAATCATCCTGAATGTGATAAATTTGTGAGGTTAGGTTAGGTTAGATTTGTGAGGATACCTCGCCTCAACACCATCGCTTATATCTAATGAGTATTAATCTGCTGATATTTTATACATACCAATCGAACAGGTAATCAATGTGAAAAGTTATTTCGAATAGTTATTTCTTTTCGATTGAAATCAACCCTAAGTTTCATCATTTAATTATATTATTATTATATGTTATTTGTCATATTTTTGAAACGACTATCAAAAGTTTTTCGCAAATTTTTCTTTAAATAAACAAGAACCACGAAGAAATAATATATGAGAGATATCAACCCTAATGATTGGGTTCATAATGATTCTAGAACATACATAGATCATAATCGGCATCACTTGGAAGACCGAACCTAGCCATCGGATATCTCACGGAAAAACAGAGAGGAAATTGTTTTGTTGAGTTTGAATATTGAAGGGATTTCGCGAGATTATACTTCAAAATTCGCCAGCAAGAACAAGGAAGTGATTATGTTTCAGGAGACTCACACTGCGACGGAAGAACATCTCCGCGAAAGAGGAAATATTGCAGGTTATATACTTTTTGATTATCTCCTTAGTCCTTTTTATGGCCTTGCTTGCTAGGTAAAATCTTTGCTTAAATTCAAGTGTGTTTAGACATATTAAAATCAGGTATGATTGTTGAAATATTTTTCTGCTGGTTTTCTTTTTCCATTGTTACAGATTCCTGTACCAAACCCCATTCCTTTCACCCTTGCCTTCGTCTGGAAATCATGGAGTGCAAGATGAGAATTGAAGCTGCTAAGCAGAAAAATCTTTGGTACTCTTTATGTACACACGACACTAACACAACATAAACAGACAGCTATTACTAGTGCAATAGCGGCAGGGAAACGAGTTTTTTCCTCAGATTTTTTCACTCGCTTATAGAACCATAGGCAAGATAGTATGGTTCCCCTGTTACATTTTCCTGAGCTCACACTTGTGTTTTTTCTGACACACACCAAAATTATAGGTATAAGCATTTATTGTAAATATAATTATACAAATTTTGTAAATCCTCTCTTTTTCAATATATATATATATATATATATATATATATATATATATATATATATATATATATATATATATATATATATATATATATATATATATGTATATATTCCATTTAATTTATTGATTGTGAAGGCCTCCAAATAGTTGAAGGATAATGCACCAGAATACTGATACTATATTTCAGATTTATTTCAAAATCTTCTTAGAATGTAGCTTCAAAATTATGGTTTCTTCATTAATCGCCTTCAATAATACAGTCTCCTCCAAAATCAACTTTGAAAAATCATTCTCCTCTACAATTTATCTTCAAAAACTTGAAAAGTTTATTGCTCTATACTTTAGATAAGCTCAGCAGAATAATAATGCAAATCTTATTATCTCACCAGAATCTATGAATCTTGTGGAAGCACGTTTATAACAAAATTATTTCATCCCCAATGATGAAATTTACATGAGCAACAATGGCGTAATAATGGTTAATACTTTCATTCCTTTACTAGCAGAAATTTTCATGCATTTATTTGTTCAGGTATGTGGGTGACATAATCTGTTGTTTTAATGTTACAAATAGACAAATAGGTTTCTTTAGAACTTTCAAAGATTCAGTTTACCCTAATATAAAGTCCTCGTTGGAAATTTCAATTTTAGGATACCGGAGCAAAAATGCAGTATTAACACACAAAAATTATTATGCAGCATTGGAAATCAATAAAGAGAAAAATTCCAGAAATTCACTTAAGAATTCATTACACCTAAAGTCGTCACTATTATTAATTATTTTGAGTTCTCAAAAAAAGCAACCCTGCTTTTTCCTCCAATTCAAGTTAGTACCGGCTTTTATCATGTGATATATATGACGCATCATTTTTTCAAATCTACAACTTATCTAAAGAAGCCACAGTATGGTTAAACGTATCATATGTTCGTGAATATTGTTGAAATTTGGGAACATTATTGTTTAATTAATTTGAAAAATGTATATAATTTTCATCAAGTAACGTCCTCGTCAATAAAAATAAGGAATCAAATATCTCACGAATCCCTAAATTTCGTTGACTAACCGTAAAACCAGGTAATACAACTCCAATTTCTTGGAATATACCTAAAATTCTTTCTTGCATTATATTTATTTACACCCCTGTTTCCTTTTATATCGAAAACGTGACTACTTGAATTCAGAGCACATTATTTGCAAAGCTTATTTGTACGAAAGAAGTATTTACCCAGTATTACTCCATAAAACGTATTGAAAACTGAAACTCTGCTTCTTTAGAATGCAACAGGTCAACAGTTTCGTTTACGATAAGTTAAAAGTAGCAATAACACATACTGAAATGTTAGATGGATTATCTGCATGTCTAGATAAAACAGAAAAAACTGAATTACATGAATGATTCATTGCCCTGAATAGCGATGGGTTAAGAAGAGATGTATGTTGACTGTTATCGTTTTAGGCATTAATCTTTTATACAACGAAATAATATAAATCTAGTTGATAGTGTATTGGTCCAGTTCACAAGTTCAAATTGATGTCGATTCTTGATAAAACTTCTGAAACAAAGAACGATAGTTTATTGTGTTCCAAGGAAGATGTGTTAAAATGTTTTATTAGCACAAAAAACTGATGAAGTTATTAATACATAACAGAGAAAAACGCAATCACTTTTCGCAAATAGTTAAGAAATTGTCAACAATCTAGAAAAAATATTGTTGAGAAGAAATTTTCTACTTCCGAAACTCTGCCTTCGCGTGGTCTTGTGACATAAGCATATTGCCAATTATATCACGTATCTGTTTGAGAAAGAACAAAAATCCTAGTAAAAAATTCAAAGGTTACCCTAGGGAACAAATTAAAATACCTCGTGAACAGATTACAGCTTTTTACATCTAAGACATTCTCAAAATTGAGTCATTTAGAGAGAATAGTGTGCCATAGAAGAGCGCAGACAAGAATAAGACAGCTCCAAGGAACGTCTTAAGCCCAAAGTATTGGTGTATATGGTCGAGGTGATGCCAAGTCTTTCTGTTTTGGCGGTATTGCAACTGTTGTTCAAGCAGAAATATTCGTCATTGACCACTGTGCTAACCTTCTACTTGCAGTGTGATTTGACAAGTAGGTCAATGAAAGTCATCACGGATAGCCAAGCTACACAGAAAGCATTGGCATTCAACAACTGGAACTATAGGCCGGTCGAGGTACACCCTTGGGATTCTCGAACTGGAGCCTAGGCCCCTTCAAAACCGCAAGGATGGAAAATATCCGGCGATTAGACCTGAAGTTACAAGACAAATGGCAAAGCCTAACAGGTCTCAGATATCTAAGGCTTGCCATCAGCAAAAGCTAGTGCCAAAGCTTGGCTGAAGCTCTCCAGGCTTGCTCTCCATTAGAGAGCATCAATTAATTATTTATATTTTTGAAAATCTTGTTGACCTTTTATTACACCAACCAAACATGGTAGACCGTATTTAGGTTAGGCGATTGAGCAGGCCAAAAGAAAACATTAGATTTGGGGCTCATTTCTATCTTGCTTGAATACAAATTTTTTCTAATTCATGCAATATGTGCTGCCAAGGAGGGTTAAAGAATCTGATTGACGTAGAAGATTATATTCAGAGAATTGTTAACGAAAAAGTTTCCACTCCAAACAATTTTTTTATATTCTCAACTCCTGGGAGGAGGTGATGCTTGTCAAGCTTCAGCTGTGGCTGCCCAGGATGATTAAATTTCTCTTATCTCACTTATAGAAGAGGTTAGGTTAGATCATAAGTTATAGGAAAGATTTCCATAAAACACTAGTCCTGTAAACAAAAGATTTTGTATAGAGAGAGGTACGTGACGATGCTAGTTCTTCCCAAACGTGGTATTTCTCCATGGAACCAAGCCTTTCAGTTCTTCAGAGCTTTTGTCATTAAAGTATCTGTAAAAAAGACGAAGGTACTAAACCAGATGGAACAGTATCTCCTCTGTAATTGCGAATTTCCTTGTTACTCTCGCCTAAATCAGACTGGGGACCAAACCGAGATTCATATGAAAATAAAACATTGGGCCCGATTTCACATAAATTTGTGCTCATTCTCATTGAACTACTCGATTTATTCTTGTTAAGAGCTGACACCTTCAAGGTCTTTTGGAGTTGAAGACTGACTTTATGCAAACTTTTGAAAGATTTTGGAATTTACATGATTTCAAATGAATCTAATATCTTGCTTTTGTTTCCTGAACTTAAAATTGGGTTTCTTTGAAATCTAAGAAATAGTTTTCGTTCTTGAGAACGCGTTATTAATTTACTAGGAATAAATGATTCTTTTATGTTCGCTACTCTTATGATGGAACGACCAGTTTGACATATATAAAAAGCAGGAGAATAATTACAATATAATTTATATACATCGCTTCTCACATTTGTATCATGTCGATCTTCTTCATTGACCAAGAGTAAACATATTCTATTTTAGTATATGGCTTAATTTAGTACCTATTTGTAGGACATAATTAATGATGTATACTCAATTGTTTCATGAACCTGAAGAGTGGGGTAGATCAAGAATAAAAATACCTCATCACCGACCAGATCTCTGTTTGTCCCCACTTTTTCCATCTGTTTCTTAGGTAAAACTCACATTAATATTTTAATTACCTCCCAGTTTTCGAAAATAGAATGAAACCAAAAACATATGTCAGACATATTCTTATTTCCCATATTTTATGAAACTTGAGCCTAGGGCTTTTTCTTCAATCGTTAAATCATTTAATTATCTATTTATTTGGAATTATAAAATAAAGTTGTAAGATAGTGTTAGGAATGAATACTACATACATACATATGTAACATATCAAGACGTTTTAGGATAAAATGTTGGGGGGTTGTCCACATCCCTTTTATGATCGAAGAAGAACCAAATTGAATGCTAGGCATAACGGAAAAAAAATAATCAAAGTGTCAAATGAAACGATTGTCCATATGTATTTTTTAATGTGCAACTACAACAATATAAAAGAAGATTCTGCAGGAAGGTTTCTTTATTGCTTCACACAGTATGTTGGAATAGAAGAAAAGTTAAATATAAATAAAAATATCAAAAAGGAGTTTTGGAAATTTCGTGGTATTTTTTCCTTTTTCTGGCTAGGTAGTTAAAATAAACGAGAGTATTCTTACATGAGAATACGAACACAAATTCCATTCAATTTTCATTATATTTGGTCACGGTAGTCTGGGTTCGAATGCTGAAGTGTTATTAATTGTTATTCATCTAATGTACATATTAATATGCAACACTGATGTGAATTATACTAATTTAATGGCCTAAAGAAAACCTACGCCTATTTAAAGTTGATCGCTAAGAAGAAACCATATAAATTATACTTAATTATATAACTTCATTCAACTTATTATATCAAAGCTAGTTTGTCTATAGAAAAACATCTTATAGATGCAAATCATCATGAAATATTCATCTGAAGAAGATATTGTCGATTGTTTGAAATTGAGTTGACATTTACCAGGTTATCAATATTCTATCAGTTTCTTATCAGTCGGACTAAAACAATAAAATGCTATGTTTATGTGCTTAGGAGTCACATTTTACGTTGCGATTGCTTTATATGCAAGATTGTCGAGAGATTTGTAGAGAATTAATGTTGATGTAAATCTTCTTCATTTGTTTGAGTGTCCTTCTAGCGACCCTTTTAGAATTGATTATCTTAATCGCCAAATGGAGGAGGTTTTGAGTTGTTGCTACAATATGCATTTTACGATATTATACAAACAAAAATCATTCTAACTAATTCTCTTCGAGATGTCAAATTCTGTTTTATTATGGCGACATGATATCTTTCTATAGTAAACGTCTCACTGATGGAATACCTCATTAGGACTTCATGCCTAACAATTTAATTGATACAAGCTGACTGGAAAGGAATCGATGAAACTGAAGGCAAGTAATAATCATCCGATATGCGAAACATATCTTTCGCGAATTCCGGGTGATTAGGACGAACGAAAGAGATAGTACGAATTTGACAACGAGTATTTCGTTAAATTTAGAGTGGGAACGATAGGAAATAGAATTATCACCCAAGAAAAACCAAATAATATGCAAATCATGACTGACCAATAATGAGAACTGACTTGTTGATTCATAAAAATTGTTGCCTAACCTTTGACAAAATTAATTGATATATAATCTGTATTCAATATACAAGGTGGCCCCAAACTCTATGACAAACTTTGAGAGGTGGTTCCTGGAGAAATTCTAAGACATATAATTAATTCGATCAAAAACGTTGAATTGACAATATGTTTCAAAATTTATCAGCGAAAATGATGTATAACGTAAATAAATAGAATATAAATTATTCATAAGAAGAGTTGTTTAAAGTGACCGCCTTCAATCTGAGAAGCATAGCTCTCATCTAAGAAGAAGTGGCTGCTGAACAATTTGTTGTTGTTTATCCGTTCTTGTAACTAATCTAAATTTGTTATCTTCACAATGTAAATGCATTGTTTATGTTTTCTCATACCCAAATGTCCAAGCGGTTGAGATCCGGTTAACCGGTGGACACCAGCCAAGCAATTAGATTTTTTCTACCAATTCACCTATCTAAAAATATTCATTCAGTCATTCAACATCTATTTTTCGTGGATGTGGAGGTGCTCCTTCATGTCGACAATACATATGCTTATGGTAAGGCGCATTCTAAACCACTGCACTGTAGGAAAGTAGTGTGTTTTGATGCAAAACCAAGTGTTTCGAAGATATGTGCTCTAGAGTAAGACCCTTTTAGAATTGATTATCTTAACCGCCAAATGAAGGAGGTTTCGAATTGTTACTGTATGCATTTTACGAGATTATACAAAAAAATCATTCTAAACTAACTTTCTTCGAGATGTCAAATTGTGTTTCATTATGGTGACCTGACATCTTTCTATAGTAAATGTCTCACTAATGGAATACCTCATTAGGAGTCCAGGCGTAACAATTTAATTGATACAAGCTGACTGGAAAAGAATAACTATAACTGTTTTTCTTATGCGATATTTTTGTAGAGTATCACGATTTCTCATCACCGATGAAACTGAAGACAAGTGATAATCATCCGATATGCGAAACATATCTTTCGCGAATTCCGGGTGATTAGGACGAACGAAAGAGATACCACGAATCTGACAGCGAGTATTTCGTTAAATTTAGAGTGGGAACGATAGGAAATAGAATTATCACACAAGAAAAACCAAATAATATGCAAATCATGACTGACCAATAATGAAAACCGACGTGTTAATTCATAAAAATTGTTGCCTAACCTTTGACAAAATTAATTGATATATAATCTGTATTCAATATACAATGTGGCCCCCAAACTCTATGACAAACTTTGAGAGGTGGTTCCTGGAGAAATTCTAAGACATATAATTAATTCGATCGAAAACGTTGAATTGACAATATGTTTCGAAATTTATCAGCGAAAATGATGCATAACGTGAATAAATAGAATATAAATTATTCATAAGAAGAGTTGTTTAAAGTGACCGCCTTCAATCTGAGAAGCATTGGTCTCATCTAAGAAGAAGTGGCTGCTGAACAATTTTTTGTTATTTATCCGTTCTTGTAACTACTCTAAATTTGTTATCTTCACAATGTAAATGCATTGTTTATGTTTTGCCATACCCAAATGTCCAAGCGGTTGAGATCCGGTTAACCGGTGGACACCATCCAAGCAATTGAATTTTTTTCTACCAATTCACCTATCTAAAAATATTCATTCAGTCATTCAACATCTATTTTTCGTGGAGTGGAGGTGCTCCTTCACGTCGATAATACATATGCTTATGGTAAGGCGCATTCTCAACCACTGCAATGTAAGAAAGTAGTGTGTTTTGATGCAAAACCAAGTGTTTCGAAGATATGTGCTCTAGAGTAAGACCCTTTTAGAATTGACTATCTTAACCGCCAAATGAAGGAGGTTTCAAATTGTTACTATATGCATTTTACGAGATTATACAAAAAATCATTCTAAACTAACTTCCTTCGAGATGTCAAATTGTGTTTCATTATGGTGACCTGACATCTTTCTATAGTAAATGTCTCACTAATGGAATACCTCATTCGGACTCCAGGCGTAACAATTTAATTGATACAAGCTGACTGGAAGAGAAAAACTATAACTGTTTTTCTTATGCGATATTTTTGTAGAATATCACGATTTCTCATCACCGATGAAACTGAAGACGAGTGATAATCATCCGATATGCGAAACATATCTTTCGCGAATTCTGGGTGATTAGGACGAACAAAAAAATATCACGAATTTGACGGCGAATATTTCAAATGGTTTCTCATTCAGCAGACGGTCTAACTAGCAAATCTGTGTACCTCTCTCTATAAAAGTTTTTTTGTTCACAAGGCGAACTATGGAACTCCATTGAACATTTCTCCGATTACTTTAAATTTGGCTCTCTTCAAGAAGAGAGGGAGCACACACATTAAATCACCTTGGGCGGCCACCGCTGTGGCACGACAGACATCACCTCCTCCCAAGAATTGAAATGAAAAAAAATATTCTGAATGAAATTGAGTGGAACATTATAACTTCAATTGAACAACGTGTTCGTTTGAGAAATTTGATGACATTCAATCTCTTATTGAAAATATGAATGGGCAAGACGCGATTATTATATAGGCTACTTCAATTGTTGATACCGAAGTAAAAACTGTCCGACCAGGAGAATGTATATGAGAAAATCTGCTATGATATTCTGTAGCAGTTTCTTGTGCGTTTTCATCGCAAAAATGGTAATCATAGATCATATCTGCATAATAATAATTTATTGATCCCTTAAGACATCACAAGTATGTATAGGACAGGTCAATAGAAAAGACATTTAGACATTATCTAAATCAACACATAGAAACTCATTCACAGTATAAAAACATTTTGCTAAAAGTAAATTCTTAACTGCTACCTTAAATCTATTTACACTTAGACCCTGTATATGCCGTGGAAGATGATTGAACAATCTGATACCCTGGTACAGGGGCGACATTTCAAATCTAGAAGTTCTGTGTTTAGGGATACATAATGTTTCCTTATTTCTAGTATTGTGGGAATGAAAGTTAGAAAGTTTATTCATGTTACTTTCATTCTCTTTAATATAAACGAGGCATCTCAAAATGAAAATAGACGCCAATGTGAGGATACCATTCTTCAGGAACAACGGTCTACATGAAGATTGTGGAGCTGTATCGAACATCATTCGCAGAATTCTTTTCTGGATGATGAAAACTCTACCTACGTCTGAGGAATTTCCCCACAGTAAGATATTATAGGACAGGTGACTATATACCAAACTGTAATAAACGTTCACAAGGGAACTTAGAGGTAGTGAACTCTTGATTCTATTTAGGGCATAATAGGAACTATTCAGCCTCTTACAAATCGCATCGATATGTGCACTCCACTTCAGATTCCTATCGATGTGAACGCCGAGGAATTCAGTGGTGTCCTTCGAAGAGATGACTGTATCTAAATACCTTATTGTTATGCTACCCTGATCACAAGACGACAGAGTGAAGTGAATGCATTCCGTCTTGTTGACATTGATCATAATAGCATTAAAATGGCACCATTCTACGAAACTCTCCACCAGCAGCTCGCATAACTTTTGAAGCTCCTCAAGAGTCTCAGCAGTAGTAGCTATGGAAGAGTCATCAGCGAACAGTATCAACCAGATTATTTTGATAATAAATTGCGAATATTAGATTTTCTGTAGAATATTTTTTCAAATTTGGTGGCAGATCGTTGATGAATAACAGAAATAGAAGTGGCCCCAAAACAGAACCCTGGGGTACTCCTAATTTACAGTACGTGCATTTGAGAACGAGTCGTGAACCCTGATTGAGGCAGTTCTGTCCTCCAGATAACTACGAATCCAGTTCAAGAACACGCCTCTGAATCCAAGATTATAACATTTATCCAATAGAAACTGGATAGCAAGACTATCAAACGCTTTAGACAAGTCAAAGAACAATCCAGCAACATATTGACCATTATCAAGGCAACGATAGACGAACTCCACGAACTGCAATGCTCCAGTTTGAGTCGAGCGGCCGGTTCTGAAACCATGTTGTGCAGTATCAAGTATTTGAAATTTATCTAGGTACTTCATCATTCTATCAAACACTATTCTTTCAAAAACCTTGGAAAAGACACTTAAGATAGATATAGGTCTATAGTTCATGATATCGTGTACATCATCCTTTTTATGAATAGGAATGACGATTGCTTTTTCAGAATACGAGGAAATACGCCTGTGCTAATTGACAGGTTAATAACATGAGCGAAATGTCGGCTGATATCGGTACCTATCATCTTCAGAATTCGTGCTGAGATGAAATCAACACTAGAACCTTTGTTGTTTTTGAGTGATCTTATAACATCATGGATTTCATGCTCCAGGACTGGGTGGAAGAAAAGGTTGTGTCTAACATACGTGACGTCGTACATGAGGATGACATTGAGTCTTTATAATAACTGTTGAGGGAAGATTCGGCAACTGTAGTGAAATGATTAGCGAAAATCTCAGCCAAATCCTTGGGATCGTTATGCGTAACATTATCAATAACCAGTGCAATAGAATTTTGTTCCATACGTTTTCGACCAGTCATAGTATTTACTAGATTCCACACAGTTCTATTTTTATTTACAGATTTATCAATAAGTTCACTGTGAAAATTGTATTTGGTTCTTAGGATTAAGGATTTATAATAGGATTTGGCTTTCTTATATAAATCATATACATTGAGAAATACTCGATGCAAACTTATTAAGATTTTGATCGTTTAAATTTCTGACCATTCTCGATACAGTTTCGGCTTTTTTATAGAAGCTTATACATAGATCAAGTGAGAGGGCAAGGTGGTCACTGATATGGGCTTCCAAAGATTGTACATTAGGTACAATTTGATGATTCTGCATTGGTCAAAATATAATCAACCTTAGAAATTGATGTGTGACCTGTGATATTCGTGAATACTCTGGTAGGATTATCTGATGAGACTTTTAGATTATAGCAGTTCATTAAATCTACAAGTAACTTACGGTTCATACATTCTGTTTTAAAAAAATCAACGTTCGAATCACCACACAGGAATATAATGTCAGCTGAATTGCAACAAAAATTCAAAGCAAGCGATATCCTGTCCAGAAACACCTCGAAGGTACCAGAACATGGCCGATACACACTAATAATGCCCCCATATACTTCTTACTGAAGAATGTTTTACTGTTTTTTACTGAAGGAAGTTTCAAAACAATAATTATCTGTCGGAAAAGATATTCTGACATTTATTCATGAAAAGTTACTCAGCATTCTTGATAATCATTTTACTATGTTTACGAATGTCACCTTCTGTTCAATAAGATGTGTATTTCATTTCATCTACGCTGACAACGCGGAATTGCCCTCATACATTGAAAATTGTATTTTCTGAACGACTAAGGATGAAATCTGAAGATGAATATCATCGAATTTAAAAATCACCTCACAAAAATTGTCATAGTGATTGGGGGATACCTTGCATTGCTAATCTTGAGCAAAACCTATTTCATTTTTCTGTCGTCTAAGAATAGAAATGCTTCTGTAATAGCAAATTTTTGTTTTCATTTACAACTAATTAATTTATTTAGATCACTATAGCGACAGTTCCCTTATGCTTTATCATCATATCTGAACGTAACACTATTAATTGTTGTTGATATATTACTCCCTGTCGTTTCTTCGTTAGTATGACATGTCTACATCTTTCATTTTAATTAGGATCATTCAAATAAGTAGTTGGAATAATAAATGCTACTACGCTACCAGAATGCATTATTGTCGTATCTGACTGAACTCATAGATGTAGGTGAAAGGAGACTATTAATCAATTTGCTTGCCCTTTTTTTTCTCTGATAAAATGGAAAAAATCAAGAAGCGCAACTTCATTGGGAGAAAGTAGGTTTAATAGTTAAAGTTTATTTTTAGAACTGATGTAAGTATATATCTTTGAAATTTATGGAAAATGACGCAATGAACTCAATAAACAATAATACGAAGTGTGTGAAGAAGTAATGAGAGTGATTTTCCTTCAATGTTGTATTCAAATATAATTACAATGCATTATTGTCTCCTTCAAAATAGTTCCGTTGGGAAGCCACACAGCTGTGGAAATGGTCATTTCAATCATTATAGCATTGTTGGAACTTGGATACTTGAATAGCTTTCAGCTGGTCGGTTACATCTGTTTTGATGTTTTCCATATCCAAGAATGAGTTCCCTTCGGTGATCTTCAAATCTCAGGAAGAGAAAAAGTCACGAAGGTCTAGTGAATAAGGAGGCAGAGGAGCAACATAAATGCTTTACTGGTTAAAAACTTGCACAGAATGATTTTGCATGAATTTTTCTCATGTTCAATTCATTGGTCAAAATCAAGTTCAACAATTCCTCGATAATTCTGACTTGGCGGACATGAGTCTCTCTTGGCATTTTCAACAGTGTTTGCACTTGAATGTCTTTCGCATCGTGGTTGACCTTTCTTCTGAAAATGCCTTCAACCACTAAAAAACGTGGGCCTTTGATGAAACACATTCTCCATAGGTCTGCCGAAGTTTTTGCAAGTTTCTTTTGCAGTTTCTAAAAATTCTCACAAATCTAACGCACCAAAGTGCATTAAGATCCGTTTTACTGCGCAAAAAGATTGATACACTCGGAGGCGAAATTAGCGGAACACTCAAAAATTTAACCGAATTCGAAGTTCGATATTTTTCCTAATTCTCAACCGATTTAGATGATTAGTTCGGCAAGTTATAGATCAACTCTTCTGCTTTGTAGAAATTATAAGAGAAAACAAAAAAAATTTGAAAAAAATTTTATACGGGGGCAAAACTAAAAGTTTTTTTTTGTCAAATTCCACCACCTGTGGAATTTCGTGGTCCGAGTTGAAACGTACAATATCATGGTCTGTCAAGACACATCTTCCTACAGTAACGCCCTTCTTGTTTCATGCGTTTATCTCTATTTTTGCAAAATATATTTAATTTCAAGTGGAAAATCACCATTTTGGAGAAATTCCATTGAAGCAAGAAATTGTCATTAAAATTCGTCTATCAATTTGGAATTTTCTCATTATCACTCAGGCGTTTCGAAATTGTCGTTTGCGATTTTTATGTTCGAATTGCATTAGTTATTGATGACAATTTGGTTAATTTGGTGAAAATTAGAATTCAAAGGAGATAACAGTCGGTAGGTATTAAAATACACAACCGAATTCTGGGACCATTGATAAAACTTTTCATTTACACATGTGCACACCTTTTTTATCAAATATGAAATACAACACACGTTTTTTTGTATATGACCACATTTGCACTTGTTTAAAGAATGAGAGTTTTCCATTCTTTGATTTGATACAAATTCGATCGGTTGCGGTGTTTTGTGATTCTTTTACTGTTTACGATTCGAAACGGTATTTTTCATTCGGAATGAGAGATTTACCACCAACCTCAGTAGCAAGGGCAGTTACATTGATCGAGGAAGGGCGCACCTACCGCTCAGTCGGTACCATGTTGGGTGTCCCGACGTCGGTTATCCATCGAATCTACCGACGTTACAGGGAACTGGATTGTACGTGAGGAGGCGAGGACAAGGAAGAAATCGGGCAACCCGCGCTATACAAGACCGTTTCATCGTCAATCAAACCTCGTCCTACTGCTGTTGAGGCACGTAACCTTTCACAAGCAGTGGATAACAATAACGTCAGTGTGAGGACAGGATATGGGGTGGCATATGCTTGGGAGTACGAACAGAACTGGAGATTATTGGCAATGGATCACTTAATGCCCATCGGTATATAACAGAAATCTTGGAGCCCCATTTTGTGCCTTTTGCTCCTTACATAGGGAAAAATTTCCTTTTTATGCACGATAACGCGCGCCCTCATACTGCGCGCATAGTGATAGAATATCTCAATGAAGTTGGGATCACACGAATGGACTGGCTGTCGCGGTCACCGGATTTAAACACGTTTGGGACATTCTTGGAAGAAGGGTTCGACAACGGAATCCAGGCAACGTTGAAGAGCTGACATTGGCTTTGGTGGAAGAGTGGGACAACATACCTCAACAGATGATAGACAACATCATTAGGAGTATGCGAAATCGTATGCGCGCTGTAATAAGAGCTCGGGGGGGTCATACTCGCTACTAAAATCAAATGCTTTTTTTTGTGGGTCATCATGAACATTTTTCTCAACATTTTCATTTCATTTCACGAGTGTATCGCCAGGATACACACCTGCTCTCAATTTTGGACAGGAATGATAATTATTATAGAGTGTCACACAAAAAAATTCAAAAATAAATGTGCAAAATCAACGATTTTTCCAGTGGACTTCGAGTTCTCCTGGAGCGTGAAATTGGCCAGTGAATTTCAAAAATTTTCATTTCGTTAGATTTCCGCTTCTCTAATTTTGATTTTATTTCTTGGATAACCTCCGATGTTATGCACCGACGCAAGATTAAAAATAAATTCTTGAAATTTGTGACTTTTCGCTTCAAATTGGATATCTCTTGTAAAAATAGAGATAAATGCATAAAACAAGAAGGGCGTTACTGTAGGAAGATGTGTCTTGACAGACCGTGATATTGTACGTTTCAACTCGGACCACGAAATTCCAGAGGGTGTTACGAATTTTTGACAAAAGAAACACTTTTAGTTTTGCCCCCGTATAAAATTTTTTTCAAATTTTTTTTGTTTTCTCTAATAATTTTTACAAAGCAGAAGAGTTGATCTATAACTTGCCGAAAAAATCATCTAAATCGGTTGAGAATTAGGAAAAATACCGGACTTCGAATTTGGTTAAATTTTCGAGTGTTCCGCTAATTTTGCCTCCGAGTGTAGTTTATTCCTTTAATGCCTTTACCAAACTCAAATTATTTATACCTAGTGTTTAATTTCAAATTCTTGCGTTCTCATTCCTGTTTTTTTTGAGTTGAAAATTGTTCTCTAGTTTGAGTTAGTTATCGAACAAAAGGCATAAAACCATAAAAAGCAAACAGTTTCGAGGTCTTTCGAAGGTGTCGAGAATGATTATTTTCGTAGACACATGCGAAAATTCATAAAATCTATGTACGCCCTATCATAGAGTTTGCTGGTCCAGTCTTATCACATAACGTATCACAAATGTGACTTCTTTCACAATGTCATAATGGATTCTAAGATTCGCTTTCAGATAGAATAATAATTATTCTTTTGCTTTGTTTCTGGAAATAAAGATTGAAGTGCGTGAGATTGATAGTTTCTGAATACTCTAATGTATTCTATCTTGGGGTAATAACCACATAGCCTGAATCCGTGAATATATAAAATCAATATCCAACTCACCAAAGCAAATCGTAGAATCAAATCACCATAGCTATTATATACGATAATTGAATTATCTGAATAATGGGAAAAACTATGAAATTGTACTTGAAGCTTGTATTAACTTCTGTTATTACACAAAACATTCGTAATCTTTCATCATTACCTGTCGAAAAGTGTGTTATTATTGTAGTGAGACATAGATTTATTCAAATCATTCAACAATTAATTCTTCGATTGTTAGTGAGAAATTCTCGGACAACATAATAATTGCTGCGAATTTTTTTCAATGGTAATTCCGGCATTGCAAATGATCATTTGTTGTAGAATGGACTGGATGTTATGAATATTAAATAACGTATACGATAAATCTTGGATAGACGGCGCTACCTTCAAGGTGTTAAGAATCTAGACGCCATAGATAAATCTGGAATTAATGATGTCTGGTGACTTTAATTGACACATTCGTTTGAATAATAAATCAATGAAACTATTGATATATCTTTACGAATTTTTTTAGTTCCTTGAATCCTCAAAATATTGGTTAGTATTCAGAATGATTTCGCTGCTATGCAGGATTATTATAAGATTGATGCTTGATGATGTTTTGAAGTCGAATGGAACAAAATTATAAAATTCGAATGTATAAACCTGGGGTGATGAAACGGTCGATTGCGAATGCTTTTTGAGTAGATCTCGAGAAGAAAATTTATTGAGTAGGTAACTAAACCACAAAAATTTATTACTTAATGAAATAACACTCTACTAGCGGCAAAAGGCGGCTTCATCAAAGGAACGCGCGGTACTTGTCAAATAAAAGCCGCGTTTTTATTCTTGCCGTTTTTCTAGAAATTTCAGGCGGCGCGTTTGACGGGAACATTCGAGACTTTCGTTCACGCCGATATAAATGTTGCGCCTGCAAGAATTGGAGTCATTCTGAATTGTAACTTGGCAATGCTACGTCGATACAAAGTTTATTATTGAATAGTACAAAATGAGTGCAGTGAAGAAATATAAAACGTATCATTTTAATAACGATTGGGAGGAAGAATTTTTCTTTTGCACGGTAAAAAGTAAGTGTATTTGTCTTATTTGTCGCGCGTTAGTTGCAATACCTAAGCTTGGTAACTCAGAGAGCCATCATAAAATGGTTCATAAAAACTATGAGAGGAATTTCCTCCACAGATAGAATTAAGAAAACGAAAAGTACGGGATTTGATATCAAGTTTGAAAAAAGAACAAACCATGTTCACAAGACCAGCCAAACAATCAAAACCTGCTAGGATCGCGTCATTTAAAATATCTCATATATTGGCGAAACACAAAAAACCATTAGAAGATGGATCGGTTGCGAAGGAAGCATTTATTGAAGCGGGTGAGAGTTTATTTGGAGATATTGAAAATAAAACAGAAATCATGTCTGCTATTAGAGAACTTCAGTTATCTCATCCTACTGTCACAAAGCGTATTGAAGGCATGAGTCAGGACATGGCGGATAAACTAAAAGATGATATCATGAAAAGTACATACTTTTCGACTAATCCATAGATATGACATACACTGCCCAGCTATGTATTTTTATTCGGATGATATTCAATGACTTGTTGGCTAGGGAAGAATTTTGACAATCATTCTTCGGAAGAGGGAGATCCGTGGCGAAGATATGTATGACGTTTTCCTCAATTGTGTAAAAAACTACAAACTACCAATATATAAATTAGTGTGCATTACAACCGATGGAGCACCAGAAATGAGTGGAAACAAAAACGGTTTTGTGGAATTGTGTCGAGCTAATGAAGATTTCCTTTCATTTTTGTCATTCCATTGTATTATACATCAACAAGTTGTTCTTCACACGGACGTCAGGTGGTTTCAGTCTCGGAATATTCCTAGAATGGTTCCAAGAATTATTGTCCGAAATAACAGCTCTTCTAATCGAAAGAGGTGATGACACTCAGATGTTGAAAAACAAAACTGGCTGACTGATTTGGCATTTTTGACTGACATCACAATGCACTTAAACACCATTAACTTAGAGTTTCAAGTTAAAGAAATAACTATTATTGAGATGATTTTCCGTCTTTGAAAGCAATGATTCCTCAGTTGAATTATGAGACATGAGGCTGAATTATTAAATATTTTGGGACAATTCGAAATGCGTTTTTATGATTGCCGTAAATTGGCAATGAAATAGCAGGCCAATTTAATATGAACTCCTGTTATGTTGAAAAGCAACAGCATCTGATACAACTTTCTGCTGTTTATATCTGAAGATAAATATCCGAATCTGAGGCAAATCGCCCTTCAACTGCAATGTTTGAGTCAATCTACTTGTGCGAGTCTGCATTTTCTGAAATGAACATAATTAAGTCAAAACATCGCAATGGACTAACTGACGATCATATGTCATCATGCTTGCGATTAGCACTCAGTGGTTATGTACCATCTTATGAAAAGTATGCTGAGGACATGCAGTGCCACGCTTCAACATCCAAAGTCACTCCTTAGTTTAGTTTAACACCATATGTAACTCTTTTGTTTTGTAACAACCAATAAACTCGCAATTTTGAATAACTATGAGTTTTTTCATTGATATTATAGAGAAGAACCTAACTCAAACTAACCCAAACCTTGACTAAAATAATATATAAATGAGATAAAAAACACAAGGTTTAACTTTAATCTACACTTTATTTGAAAAAATTCGACGACGTTTCGCTGACACAGCAGCTTTATCAAGAATGAAAAACAGAATGAAGAGTATGGTATTATAAACAAATCGTAGAACAAGTTGGATGAATAACAGGAAAATCCACACCGAGCCATTGTACAGTTAGTATGAAAGGTAATAAAACTAATTAAACAAGGTAAGTAGGGTGAATAATTCACATCTACCTGTTCATTCAAAAGCTTGTCCGAATGTTTGTATCTATTTATTTCTAATGCTTCTAGGAGATCTAATTTTGAACTTTTGATTTTATATGTAATATGTCAAAGTTTTTATTGAATGAATGGTTTTCTTTTATAAGGTGGTTTGAATAATTTGAATCAGATTTATTTTTATCGAAGCTACGTTTATGTTCAGATGTTCTTATGCCAAAACTCCTATAGGTCCTACCGATATAAATTTTATCACAAGAACCGCAATTGAGTTTATAGATTCCTGATTTACTTGATTTTTCAACACGAGATTTATTATTTTTAATATGTTTACCTAAGTTATTAGAAGTTTTGAAAGTTATATTAAGATTTTGTTTGACGAGAAAGGATTTGATATTTGTACTTGCAGAACCGCAGAATGTTAAACCGTTGAATATTTTATAGTCTTTATGAATAGGATATACTTCATTTATTGCTTTCTGATACAGTTTTTACGAATGATTAGATCTATCATATCCGGATTATATGAATTATTAATGCTATCTGTTTGATGATGTTTAACTCTTTATAATAATCTTCTACTGATAAAGGTGAATTGAGTAACCGATGTACCATGCTGTTTAAAGCTGCAACTTTGTGTTGAATTGGATGTAATGAGTAGTTATGTATAATTGTATCAGTATGTGTTGGTTTACGAAAGACCGAAAAACATGATTATTATTTTGTTTAGTAATTTTAAGTCCAAAAATTAATGGAATCGTTCTGTTCAATTTCTATAGTGAATTCAATGTTCAAATGGATGGAATTAATGAAATTAAGAAATAAGTCTAATTGACGAGTAGTTCCAATGAAACATACTAAGATGTCAACATAATCCGGATATGATAGATCTAATCATTCGTAAAAACTGTATCAGAAAGCAATAAATGAAGTATATCCTATTCATAAAGACTATAAAATATTCAACAGTTTAACATTCTGCGGTTCTGCAAGTACATATATTAAAACCTTTCTCGTCAAACAAAATCTTAATATAACTTTCAAAACTTCTAATAACGTAGGTAAACATATTAAAAATAATAAATCTCGTGTTGAAAAATCAAGTAAATCAGAATCTATAAACTCAATTGCGGTTCTTGTGATAAAATTTATATCGGTAGGACCTATAGGAGTTTTGGCATAAGAACATCTGAACATAAACGTAGCTTCGATAAAAATAAATCTGATTCAAATTATTCAAACCACCTTATAAAAGAAAACCATTCATTCAATAAAACTTTGACATATTACATATAAAATCAAAAGTTCAAAATTAGATCTCCTCGAAGCATTAGAAATAAATAGATACAAACATTCGGACAAGCTTTTGAATGAACAGGTAGATGTGAATTACTCACCCCTACTTAACTTGTTTAATTAGTTTTTATTACCTTTCATACTAACTGTACAATGGCTCGGTGTGGATTTTCCTGTTATTCATCCAACTTGTTCTACGATTTGTTTATAATACCATACTCTTCATTCTGTTTTTCATTCTTGATAAAGCTGCTGTGTCAGCGAAACGTCGTCGAATTTTTTCAAATAAAGTGTAGATTAAAGTTAAACCTTGTGTTTTTTATCTCATTTATATCATGGATCTACATCAAGTAATGGCCTCCACAATTCAAAAAATAAAATAATGTATATTGTGCAGAAAGCTAATAACTATATATGCTACGGTACACCATACTAAGGTAGGTAAGTAGGTAGGGTGCAGCGTGTATGTACGACAACCCTGCATCACACATACTTGCAGCCTCTCAGAGTGGATCGTAAGTAGTTTAAAAATATTGAGATAGATCGCCAGCAGTTCAAGTTTAAGCACCCCTGGTATCAACTTTATTTTCAGTAGATAGAACATAAGATGAGTTCCTTTCAAATTTCCTACTGAATAATAAACTTAACTTCTATTGCATGAATTCTCTCATAAACTTATTGGAGATGGCTCTGGTGAGAGATTTATCAACAGTCTGCCATCGATTGCAGTTTTGAAGTTTTCCATTACTGTTGGCATAAAAACATTCATATATTTCTGCTAGAAGGGTACTTCGAGGTTGCTTTCTTTGTTAAGTACAATATTTTTGTGATTACCCTCGTATTTGCATTGTATTCGTCAACAGTTTACTTTTCTATATAATTGCTGAATGGTGGTAGTATTTTGTTTCAAGGAAGGAAAAACCAACAAAAATCATCCGTGGCTGAAGTATCTTCAAAAAACGGTCGGAAAAAAAAACAAAAACAAGTCATGTAGCAAAAACTCCTTCACAATATCAGTAAACTGTTTCATCTCCTACGTACAGTCTAGACCTGAATCCCAACGATTTTTCTACTTTTCCCAAAATCAAGAACGGACTGCGTTCAAAGGTTTTTATCTTCTGAAGAAGCTGTTGATACCTTCCTGAAGACCATTTCGAATGTAGCAGCAAATGATTGCAATAACTAGATCCAGAATTAGTTCTAACAAATACAGAAGTGTATTTATATTTGTGGAGAACACTTTTCGAAAAACAATAACCTTAAAAAAGCTCTCAATTTCTCAATTCTAGTTCTGAATGCAAAACTTAAAAGGCACCCCCCCGTAGCTACCTAAATATCCCCAATCGATGAAATATGAAAGTTTAACATATCAGAATAATTCGAAAATCAGAGGCTGTATAAAACTTTTTTTAACTGGTTGTTCATTTTTGTCCAACTTCATTATTCAATTCTTTAACAAAAACATCAAAATTTACCCAGCCAGTTTAAAATAGAATCAAATTTTCATATCCTCATGAGCTTACATTGTGAAATTTAATATATTAATATTCACCATTTTATTACATGAACGCTACTACACATCAACATTTTAAAATTACTAAAGCCATCATACAAACTCGAAATTTATTGATAATACCATATAAAAAACATAAACAAGTATTTGTGTCCAAACTCAATGAATTATTCTTCGAAATTATTTTCATGTTAGTCAATTGGCCTATTAAATTTGTTTGCAGGAGGACTGCATTTCGTGCCTAATGAACAGGTATAAAGTATAGTTAATAATTTGCCGATATATTAACGACAAGAACCCTGGTTCCACTAACGAAGCCGATGCACAATTAATTTGTATTTTTTATGAAGACAAGCACTAGATTATTATCGAAAAGTCATTAAATGTTGCGGCAAAATCTTCTAATCAATGTTGCCGATATTTTATTCGATATACTTTGTCTTGACCATCAATTGGATTAGAACTGAGGTACATTTTGAAATTAATTTGGTTCCTTCGATTCAGGCAATTTCTTTCATTTTTATGTTGGTACTACTGTTAGTGATATTTCAGGCAAATTTCATATCAATGTCATCATTCGTTACATACGCTTGTGTTTTCCGAACAAATAAAAGTATTTCTACGGTTTTTAGAATGTTTGATTTATTAGAGCAAAAAAGTGCTATTAAATTTTGTTTGCGGGAGCTATTTGCAAAAAGGGACCAAAATTACAGGACGAGGTTTTTACACCATGATCATTCGCCGCCTCACGCTGCACTATAGTCTATTTGGTAAAGACGAAGAGTGATAAAAGCTCAAATCCCTTAGAAATGTGGTAAGTGGACAAATTAAAAAATAAATGTAGTTTTTGTGCTTTCGTCTTAGATCAGCACCAATTTATTACCGGTTCTTTGATAGAAACCCTCGTACAAATCTCTAGGAATAACTCAACTACCTGACTACGATCTTCTCTGTCTTTCTTGTTGCTGGACAAGCTTGAAGCGATGCCCACGGAGATGATTGTCGTTCAACGGAAAGAGGTCTCTGATATCTGGCTAAAGGTCTCCCGGCACAGATAAGTAGGTGAAGATGATGTCGTGTCTCGTTCGGCGAACTTGGGAGGAGGTGAGTCGGAAAATGGAGAGTCGATCTTCAAATCCTGGGTTTCTGAGGGTGGATCAACAAGCCAGCCCTTGAAACTACGTTGAAGGCAATAAATAATTCTCCGAGCCGTTGAAGTGACAGCCGAGGTGTGCTTAGACCATGATAGGTCATCAGATAATATTAGTCCGAGATTCACGTGGTCTGATACATTTTCTAGAGGATGCCCACCAATTGAGTATGGTAGTTTCGAGTTCGATTCACCTGTATGCAGAACTATACATTTCAACGGGAGAAGCCATTGATGCGACCAGCGATTGATGCGATCTAGTTCATTTTGTAGGGTAAGAGCCTCAGTTGTTCGGATATTGTATATTTTGTTGTTGTTGGCAAACAGGGCACAGTTTGACTTGATCAAGGCAGGGATGTCTGAAGTATACAAAAGGAAAAGGATGGGACCGAGAACTGAACCCTAAGGAACACCACTACTAACAGTCCATTCAGTTGTCGAAAATGCATCTCCTGCACTGATATGAAAAGTTCTGTCGCTGAGAAATGCTCTCAACCAGTCCAGTAAGGACAGCTGACACGATCGAATGCCTTCGAAGAACAATAAAGTACATCAATTGGAATACTTGCAACCCAAGCCTTCGTCCAGTCGTCGATGCATACAACCAGGTTAGTGAGCGTTGAACGGCCAGGAAGACAACCGTGTTGCTCTTTTGGAAGTATGGCATTGGTTAGAGCAGAAGTAATGATATTCTCAAGAACTTTCACTACAGCAGATGTAAAGCTTATTAGGCGGTAGTTGTGGGGCAATAGTTTATCTTCTTTTTTGAAAATTGGTGTGATTGTATCCCTACGCCAATGGCGAAGGAGGGATGCAGAAGAGAGTGATTTTGAGAACAGTATGGAAATAGGCCTGGCGAGTCCTGCAGCACATCTATGAAAGAAAAAAGGGGACAGACCTTCGGGACCTGGAGCTGAGTCGGTTTTTCGGTAATTTTGACTTGATTGAGGGATTATGTACGAAATGGGTTCACGAAAGCTGGAATCTGGTCATAAGGTTCTATAATGTAAGAGGAGGAGAAAACCTCAGCTAGTGTGTCGGCTGATTGCGTCGTGTCCTGGCGTGGTGTCTTCCTTGAAGGTTCCTGAGTAGAGGAATAGTGACATTGCCGTTCATGCTTGATCGTTTCATTGTTCTTTGACAAGTCTTTCTCAAAGTCAATCTTGGCCTGCTGGATTCTTGCTGAGCGAGATTTGAAGAAGTTTCGATGATTGTCGAAGTCAGATTTAGATTTGCTACTCAAATGTCTTTGCCTCATAGACCGTTTTCTATGACACAACTCGATGATATGATGATTGATCCAGGGTTTAGTAGTATTCTCGTGAAATGCCCTTTCCTGGGTATTCGATTGCAGTAAGTTGTTGACTATTGATAGAAAGTTATCCCAATCTTCTTTGATATCTTCAGCACTAAGGATAGCGTTCCAGTCGTATTCAAGGAGAGACTGACAGATTGTGTCATAATTTACTCTCTTGATTATTTTTCGTGTTTTATTGGATGGGTCGTTTTAAGAAAACTGCAATTGGAAATGCAGCCCTAAATGATCGGATGTACCGAGAGAGGGTAAGTAGTCGATTTCAGAGAGCAAGTTGGAGTCTGAAACAAGTGTGAGGTCCAGTAGTGATGGGTTTTGTTCATACCTGTGTCTGGTTGGTTGTTCGACGGCTTGGTATAAACCACTGTTCAAGAAAAAATTGGCGAAGTCGAAAGATGGTGAATTAGAGGAAGGAAGGACTTCAAACGCCAGGCAAGCTCAGGGCAATTGAAATCACCAGTAACGATGATATTGTTATGAATGAGTTATATATCTGTCATGTAGTGGATCAAAAGTGTATCTGCTGCGCAGAAACGAACAAATTTGGAGAAACTAGTATTAGGAATTGTTAGGAAAAATTATCCAAATCAGCCCAATCATTTGACGAAACTTGGATATTGAATTTTCAATGATTGTAGGGGTACCTTTTGAATATCTGATTGTTGTTCCTTTCGCCAGAGTCTTGTCACCTTTTGAGATTGTTGCGAAGTGGGTTAAGGTGTGTTCTTTGGCTTTTTGTCCTGTCATGCTGTAGTTGAATGTTTCTGAAATCGGACCACGAAGAGAACCCTTGTTTCTTAGGAGTTGTGAGACAATGCCGGTGTTGAATACTGTGACCTCCAACCAACGAGGGCGAACAGTGTTTCTGGCCGGTAATCGTAGACAGCAGGAGATGTGGGGGCTAGAATTTGGGGACATGTGATCTATCAAGCGAGCAACCGTAGTCTTATCTGAAGCGCCATCTGGTGATTCTGGTAAATTGGATATGATCATGTTATGTGCTTTGGAATGACGCTCAAGAATTGCTGGATACTTCAAATTCAAAGTAGAATCGGTAGGCGTGAACTTCGTAGCTACAGAGTCTAAGGATGGGACTCTAGTCGAGATTTCAGCGACTCCTACCGTTAAGTTCGAGTGGAACCTCCGCAAATCTGACCAAGTTGTTTCACAAGCGACAATAACTGATTGATGTGTGAGTAGGGTTTCGGCATGTTCCTTTATCGAGGTAGAGCATTCGGCTAGCTTAGTAAAGATGTCGTTCTGACGTTCCTCGACTCTGGTGATGCTAGCAGACATTTCCTGAATTCTTTACTTAAGCGTATTAAAATTTGCGAGAGTGCTTGGGTGTTAGGATCTGAATCAGGGTGTCTCACTGCTGAACTAGTCTTTTCGAGTGGAGAAAGTGGTTGTGTTGATCTCAAATTGGCCGATTGGCTTCACAGAGACCTATTTTTCGAAAAACACAAGGCACAAAACCCCCCTCTGTCCCTCGAAAGGTCACTTGCCGTGATTGTTACGCAATCACCATGAAATGTGTTAGTGTACATTAAACATGAAACTGTTATCTGAAAGGCGGATATACCTGTGGCACAAGCGGTGCAGTTTATGGGAAAGAAAGAATGAACAAAAAAGACTTTTCACTTTCTTGAGTCCTTAAGAAAGACATTCACAGGGTAGGAAGACCACGGTATAGGCAGGAACAGGAAAAAGACAACAGTTGATAAAGAAACAGACATAAACAAAAATATAAGATTTCATAGGTAATACGGAATCTCCTCTTTTTATCAGACACATGTAGTGGTAGAAAGACTAAAAACTGTATCGAGTAATATTATCCGAACGCGGTATTCGATTCAACTCGCGAGAAAATGCGAAACAATAAATGAATTTTCGAAGTTTACCTTTACGAAGATTGTCGGAGGAATATCAGGATTCATTCGAAATGGTGTCACAGATACTTACTTGGTTAGGGGCCAAACAGTAGAGCTGTAATTGCAAATTTTGTCGAACAGAATCGAGAGCACAATCAACACGACTACACAACGCGCCGATCACTTGCGATTCATATATTTTTATGATTTTTCAATACATTGGATCTTCAAAATCAGAAAGAACCTCATAATTGGAAATTTCCTCAACTTTTTAAGCATAGTGTATAATTTCTTAAATTTGTCATTTATTTAAGACCTTTATTTATGCTACGAACGTTCATGTAAACAATGATTAGGTATGTACTCAGAATTATATTCCCCCTTCCCATCTATTATTCCTGTGTTTGCTTGCTAAATAATAACTCAACTCCACAAAGAAAACATGTCACTTTGTACTATAAAGATTAACGTAAAACTGAGGTTTTTATTGGGTAAACACAATCCATGTAAAATTGCATGTGATTGATAAAAATTGCCTTTAACACCCACATTCATTAATAATGTAACAACTAGTTAGTTACGTGATTACCATTGAAACAGAAAGTTGTCATTTCTAAAAGTTGTATTATGTTGATCCTTAAACTGTTCTTCCTGAATGTATTGTTTCTGACTGTAACGGATGCTCAAGTTATTAATTCCATGGCAACAAGTTGCATCCTTAGGAGCAAGTTGTTTTGGAATGTTTATTCAAAACACTTTGATAAAGTTAAATCTATAAAAATTGAAGTTTTGGGAAGCAAGTCGCATTGGACAGAAGTGCGAGGGTTCACAAATTATTTTCTGAAAATGTTGAACGAGTACAAGATATTTCTCGTGAACGTCAAAGTGAAATACAAATATTTTAGAGGAATTAAAAACTTCAATTTGATTCATCCAACTGATTTCAACTTTAATTATAACGTAACATTTAAAGACGACCATTTTTCTGGATCAGAATCATTCTGGAATCGAATTAAATATTATTCAGTAGATCCTGAACACGTCGTCATTATAATCGCCAGGGATGCTGAGGAATTAAGTAAAGCCCTTCATTTAGATTTCAAATTTTTTATGAAGCATCATAGATCACTGTATTTGATATTATTTACCACCATGAATACGAGTAGTTGTTACGAATTTAAAAGGAGAATTGGAAATTTGCTTTACTTAATGTGGCATATCAGAAAAGTACTCAATGTTATAGCACAAGCACCTTGTGTTTGTGAACAAAAAGAAATTTATATCTACAAGCCTTTCTATCAAACAGGGGTGAAGAATTGGGGAGCTCTAGATGTATTCTTGATGAAAGATGATGTGAAAACTATACGTCGTATGATGAATACCATGTTGAATATGAATAAAATGCCTATGAATATCTCAATTTTCGATAGAATACCAACTGCAACTACCCATGTTTCAGACTATATGAAATTCAATTTTATATACCGAAATTTATATTTGTCTGGTGGTTTTTCTGGAGTTGATGGAGCTTTGTTGGAGAATTTTGCAAGATTTATGAATTTTACGACAATCATTGTGGGTTGTGAGACAATATCTGATTGTTATGGACAAAGACTTCCTAATGGTACAATCACATCAAGCTTGAGTACTATAGCATCAGGCCAAGCTGAAATATCAATGAACGGAAGATTTTTGAAAAACTACTCAACTGAAAATATTGAATTCACAATGACTATTTATAGCGATTACGTTTGTGCCATAGTTCCCAAAGCTAAAATTATACCAACTTGGGTGTATCTTTACAAGGCTTTCGATATAATTTCGTGGATATGCATTTTTCTTTGTATCAATTTCTATATAGTTGTATGGTATATTTTGAAGCAAATCAATTCAATTTTGGAATTGTCAACAGAGATATACATGAAGGAGGGATCAACTAATATAAGAATGACGAAGAGTCAATGCATCTTCATTTCTACTTGTCTCTTATCTTCAGTTATTTTCAGTGGAATATTTCAAGCTGTTTTGGTTAAATCATACTCTATCAAAACTCGTTTCGAGGATATCCACAACTTACAAGAACTCATCGATAAGGATTTTTTGATCCTAAGTTCTTTAAATATTTTTGCAGACGACAGCACTGAGATCATTCAAAAACTGAACAAAAGGGCATTGAATGATTTCCTTGAAAAATCTATATCTATAGTTTCAATGTCGACGAAATTTGCAACATTCGAGAGAAAAAGAGATGCAAATTATTGGATTGAAGCGAACTTTACTGATATCAACGATGATCCCTTGTTGCATATTGTTGAGGAGTGTCCAGTATCTTACAACTTAGCTTATATTGTACCACATGGATCACCCTATTTAAAACGCTTCAATGATCTCATATCTGTGTTTAGAGAAGCTGGATTTATAGAATACTGGTATGGTATGATGGTGGAAAACTTGATAACAGAAATAAAAATACACGAAACAAGAAAACCACGTGAGAAAACTAGGCCATTCAATATGGAAGACGTCCAGTTTTCCTTCATTTTATTAGCAATTGGAATATTTTTGTCTACGATTTCGTTCGTGATCGAACTTAACGCTTTCAAATTCCAAACGAGGCAATCGAAATTTCGAAATTTGTACTATATATTTGTGGAAAAGTAATATGAGCTTATGTTAGTTGCAAATATAAATTTCGTGTTGATTCTTCCTGTATTTTCTGGAATTCCAATCTTAAATTTCATGACGGAATACTGTCGCATTCCATATTAAGGTAAGAGGTGTTAAGAAGAATACTCATAGCGAGATTCTTGTTTCAATATAATTGAATCTACGATTTGTAGGAACGTTTGGGAGATTTTAAAGAGATAATATTGTTTATCCTTTTTTCCCGATTCTTTTATAACTGCTCCAATTTTAGTTTTGCTCCAAACCTCCTATAATTTGCAAGACAGAAAAATAATTTTCCGAATATGTTGGTTTCAGCGTCAGTTATGATCAAGAAATTACACAAAATAGTTGCAGTGATTCTTCGACTTTCTTTCGACAGTTTTTTTATTCTTTTTTGAAAACTTATAAGGTAGATACAGAAACAAATAGAGAAGAATTAGTGAATTATGTGGATCCACCACTGCAATCCAGACGTCTGTTGTGGCACCCTCTGCCCATGAGTTCATTCATAAGGTTCATTCTTTTGATAGAGGTTAGCAGCTTGGCAGATAAAAACTCACTCAGTTTCTTTAGTTCTTGAGATACAAGCTCCTCCAGACTGTTTCTTCTCTCGATCATTAGCTGACGTTTTATACTGATTCGTTATCCACCAATATCAATCCACAAAATGGATCCCCCATTAATTATTTTTTGATTTTCAAGGTTGGGGGACCTGGCGGCCCAGATAGTCTTATCGACCATCTTTCAGTGGGCTATTCATATCTTCCTAACATATAATCGGGACCAGACCATATTTACCCAGCCCTTCTGCAGTGGGGTTTGGGCGTGTTATATCTGATTGTAGTGAAGATATGCAGAGCAAGTATTAGTCTGAGACACATTGATTTCTGCTGGAAAAAGGGAAGGGCAGTGTTTTTATTCAAACCTATTAGATAAGAGACTTTATGCTCATCAGTCTAACGTCATTCGTTCTCATAGATCTTGAAAGATTGGTTGATAGTTCTCATCAAGATGAGGTGTTTAGCACTAATTTTTTGAACTCTAATCAACAGGCGTACACTGCTGGACTATTTTCAGATACATCAGTGCACTAGGCTATTTGAATTATTGAGCAGCAGTAGGACAAGCGAGATTTTTGTGTGCCAACATTTCTGGATGTCGGGGGAGCTTTTAATCACATTCCAACGAACCAAGATCGGAGAAAATAATCACTCTTTCGACCCACAGTTTGAAATTTTGCATACAGATAATAAATATTGGAAAGTAGATCTTTGGGAAACTTTAGAAATCACCTTCCCTCTATTGAATCTCTTCAAGGAGCAATCTATTCGTTAATTTTATTGAATATACCTGTCATCAATAACCACCTAAGAAGAAGTAACTTAATAAGCTTTTGAATACTTAAGAACATTCATATTTATTTTCTCATTTTTATCAATGCAAGGTGCTTCAATGAAAACTAAACAGAGGCTATATCTACCAAGATATTCATTTCTGATCAAAACGCATAAACAAGTCAATTTTGTTTCAAGGGGGACATCTTTTGGGGTGAAAAACAGATTCATTCCAGATCAAAGGCTGTCATCATCTAACCGAAACAACTTTCCCAGAAGATTCTAACTGGACCTATCTTCTGCTTTAACACTGGGTGGTCACCCCTGCTCTAGGAGTTGAAATTTGAGATGTGAATGGTGTTTCGGAAGATGACAGTCTTTGATCTGTAATTAATCTTTTCCATTTTTTTGCTCTAATATTTGAATAGCTCAGGACGATAGATAGTCTCCTCTATTTTTCAGTAGCTCACTCTGTATCTTTTACAATCAAAAATTAAAATTTGTTCAAGGGAATGCAGACAAAGATGATGCCTTTCTTTCGAGGTATCACTAGACCCATCTACCCTCTTCCAAATTTCCAAGGGTGGTCACCCCTGCTCTAGGGGTTGGAATTCGAGATGAAGATGGTACTTGATGATGACTGCCATTGATCAGCATGGATGTGTTTCATTTTACTTCACTGAAACTTGAATTGTCTCAGGGAAATAGTCTTTCCCATCTATCAGTTGCTCATCCTGTATCTTTTAGAGTTTTCAATTAAAAATAGAAATTCGTTCAAGGCGATGTAGACAAAGATAACGCCTTTCTTTTGAGTCATCACTTGACCCATCTTCCCTATTCAAAATGTTCAAGGATTACAACCTACGCTTAGGGGGTCGATATTTCAGGCAAGTTTTGTACCCCACAAGATGTCCTCCTTGAAACAAAAATTGATCTGTTTTTTGCGTTTTGATCAGAAATGAATATCTTGGTAGATATAGCCTCTGTTTAGTTTTCGTTGAAGCTCCCTGTATATAGTTGTCATAATCTCTGTACATTCATTCGTCTGAAGAAGCTGCGGTGTAGTGAAACGCGTTACGAATCACAATTATTCAGTAAAATTCCTCAAAAAAAATTACTTGTTATTTTCAATGAAATTAAACTATGATATTTAGATTTTCACTATATTAACACAACTATGACCGGTTGTACCACACTGTGTCTCATCAGATAGATACAAACTAATGAACAGAGTTATTCCTTATATAATATTCTTATTTCCTACTTATTAATATATTAGTACAAAGGGTATGCTGGAAAATCCATCGGGGTTGCTTATTTTATAAATTGAAAAGATTGAGTAATAGAGAAGGATTTAGATCTAATTGGCTATTAAGTAACCTACCTGAATTCTTTTCCTTGTTGATCTCTAAAATTTCACATAGATTGAATTTTTGTATATTATTTTCATTGTGTAAAATTTCGAAATTATCATCAGAGTTATGGTTTTCTTCGAGTAAGTGATTAGAATAATGGGATTCTGATTTATGATAATTAAAACCACATTTGTGCTCGGATAATCAAACTTTGAAATTTCTGAAAGTTCTACCAGTATAAATTTTATTACAATCCCCGCAAGACATTTTATAAACACCGAATTTATTACCTTTATCAATTTCAGATTTGCAGTTTTTGATATGTCGGCCTTAAGAATTATAAGTTCGGAATACTATATTGAAATTATAATGCGAGAGGAATGATTTTAATTTCAGACTAGGTTTACTAGTTTTACGTGAAATGAAAAATGTTCACAATCATACTAGGACTGTAACCGTTATTGACTGCTATTTATTTAATTATATTTTGCTCTTTTACAAAATTATTTTGTGACATTGGTATATTAATGAGTCTATGTACCATACTATTGTAAGCAGCTAATTTATGTGGATAAGGATGTGTAGATGAGCTGTGAATAGTAATATATATATGCGATGGCTTATGAAAAATAGAAAAATCATGTTTGCTAATTTTAGTAATAGTTAAATCCAGAAACTTGATGGAGTTTTCTTTCTATCTCTAACGTGAATTTAATATTATCGTGAATTTTATTAATGAATGTATTGAATGACTCTAATTGTCTGTTTGTGCCAGTAAAACAATAAATGATAACGTCGACATATCTAAATCAATAAATGAAATATTTGAATAATGGATGTTCTTGGATAGTTTCTTCAATATTATCCATGAAAATTTCAGCGAGTAGAGGGCTCAGAGGATTACCCATGATTAAACCTATTTTACTGTTATATATTACTCCATTGAAATTCATAACATTACTTGTTTTCATTATTGATAATGGAATTCTACCAAGTAAAAGCCTCCCAAATTCGAATGCATAGACAACGTTTTGATGACGATGCATCTCTGAATATATTTCTTAGAAAACCACAGCTTAGTACAAATATAACGATGTTAGCATGTTCGACTCTAAATATTGAAATTTGTAATTGTCTAGTTTTTGTAAAAGTGATGAAGATCGGGCGAACGTTTTCCTCAGTGCAATATTTTGTTAACAACAACACAAGTTTCGTGTATAAATCCATTTGTGATAAAACTGTTAATAGCCAAAAGAGAGACGGGATTTTGGGGAAACTATAATTTTCTAATGCTTCATAATTATTTTGGAATTTTATTTATGCCACGAAGTTCGTGTGAACAATGATTCGGTCGGTGTATACCTCAAATTATATTTCCTTTCATCATTTATTATTCCAATGTTTACTTGCGGCGTAGAAAACATGTTTACTTGTACTAGTACCCTGTGATTGATCAAAACTGCCTTGCAACTTTAACACCCACAATTATTTGTAATCTAACAAGGTAGTAACGCGCTTGTTATTGAAAAGAAAGTTGTGTTATGTGGATTTTGAATTGGTTTTTTCTTAGTTTACTGTTATCTATTGAAATAGATGCACAATTTTTTGAGTCCACGTCAAGTTGTGTTATTGGGAGCAAGTTATTTTGGAAGGTATATTCAAAACATTTCGATAAAGTTAAAATCATAAAAGTTGTAGTGTTGGGCAGCAAATCTACATGGAGGGAAGTTAATGAATTCACAAATTATTTCCTGAGAATGTTGAATCAAAGCGAGCTGTTTTTTGTGGAGGTTAAAGTGAAGTATAAATATTTCCCAGGTATAGAAGAATTCCCAGTTCAACGTCCAGTATATTTCGACGATTTTAATGATACTGTAACATTTAAGCATGATTTTTTTTCTGGAACAAGAAGCTGGGATCGAATAAAGTATTATTCAGCAGATCCAGAGTTTGTTGTCATTATGATCGCCTGGGATGCTGTGGAATTAATGGAAGCTTTAAATGTAGATTTCAGTTTTTTTATAAATTATCGTAGATCTTTGTATTTGACATTATTTGCCTCCACGAATTCATCCAGTTGTCTTGAAATTCGAAAAAATATTGGGAATGTGCTATACTTTTTGTGGCATACACAAAGAGTGTTGAATGTTATTGCTCAAAATCCTTGTGTTTGTGAACAGAACTATGTTTATATTTTCAAACCTTTTTACCAAACTGGAGGGAGCAATTGGGGGGCTCTCGATGTATTCATGATGGAAGATAATGAAAAGTCTATACGTCGTATGATGAATACGTTGTTGAATATGAATAAAATGCCTATGAATATCTCAATTTTCGAGCAAATTCCCACTGCAACTACCCACGTATCCGATTATATGAAAAGAAATTTCATATATCGTAACTTATATTTATCAAATGGTTTTTCTGGTGTTGATGGAGCTTTGTTAGAAAATTTTGCAAGATTCATGAATTTTACAACAAATATTGTCAGTTCTGATACTAATTCTCATTCTTATGGAGAAAAATATCTAAATGGAACGATAACAGGAAGCTTGGGTATTATTGCAAAAGGCAAAGCTGAAATATCAACAAATGGTAGGTTCATGAAAAATTATGATACGTCTGATATTGAGTTCACAATGACAATATATAGTGATAACGTTTGTGCTGTAGTTCGTAAAGCTAAACTTATTCCAAACTGGATGTATCTTTACAAAGCTTTCGATATTATTTCATGGTTATGTATTTTTCTTTGTATTAACATATATATTATTATTTGGTACATTTTAAAGAAATTACTTCAATTCTGCAATCATCAAAATATATTTATTCGAAAGAAAGATTAACAAATAGTGGGATGATCAAAAGTCAATATATTTTCATTTCAATTTGTCTGTTATCTTCAGTAATTTTTACTGGCATGTTTCAAGCTATTTTAGTTAAATCATATGCAACTAAAACTCGATTCGAAGATATTCACAATTTACAAGAACTCATTGACAGGGATTTTCTGATTTTAAGTTCGTTTGACATATTCGTGGATGACAATACTGAAGTTATCCAAGAACTGAATAAAAGGACTTTAAGTAATTTCATTGAAAATTCCATGTATATTGTTTCAACATCAAGAAGCTTTGTTACCTTTGAAAGAAAAAGAGATGCAAATTTTTGGATTGAGGCTAACTTTACCAATTTAGATGACGAACCTTTGTTGCATATTGTAGAAGAATGTCCGGCATACTATAATTTAGCTTTTATTGTACCATTTGGATCGCCATATTTGAAACGTTTCAACTATCTCATATCTGTTTTGGAGAAGCTGGATTTATTGAATACTGGTATGCTATGATGGTGAATAATTTATTAATAGAAAGGAAAATGCACGAAAAACGGAGATCACGTAAAAAAATTAGATCATTTAGTTTGAAAGACGTTCAGTTTTCGTTTATTATATTAGGGGTAGGTCTAAGTATGTCAACTATTTCGTTCGTAAGTGAGATTTATTGGTTCCAAGCCCAACATCTTTTCAGTAAAAAATAATTTGAACTTATACCTTTGCAAATAAAAAAATTTTTGCAATTTTAATTCGCTTTCATTTTTGTTCCTTGCAAATGCATTCTGTCACGAAAGTACCCAAAATTGATCAATGAAACACAAAGCATTTATTTCTTATTCAAATTTATTGTTTGATTGATGAAAATCGATATACATATTTTCAATGAAATGAAACTATGGTATTTAGATTTTCACTATATTAACAAAGCTATGACCGGTTTCACCACAGTGTGGCTTTATCAGATAGATACAAACTAATGAACAGAGTTATTACTTGTATGTTAGTGTTATTTCCTACTTATTATTACAATAGGTACAAGTACAAGGGTATGTTGGAAAACCCATCGAAGTTGCTAACTTTATCAATTGAAAAGATTAAGTAACCTACCTGAATTCTTTTCTTTGTTAATCTCTAGAATTTCCCATAGATTGAGTTTTTGTCTATTATTTTCATTGTGTAAAATTTTGAAATTATCATTAAAATTATGGTTTTCTTCGAGTAAGTGATTAGAATAATGGGAATCTGATTTATGATAATTAAAACTACGTTTGTGCTCGGATAATCTAACTTTGAAATTTCTGAAAGTTTTACCAATATAAATTTTATAACAATCCCCGCAAAACATTTTATAAACATCGAGTTTATTACCTTTATCAATTTTAGATTTGTAGTTTTTGATATGTCGGCCATAAGAATTATTAGTTCGGAATACTATATTTGAATTGTGGAGGCCGTTACTTGATGTAGATCCATGATATAAATGAGATAAAAACACAAGGTTCAACTTTAATCTACACCTCTTTTGAAAATTCGACGACGTTTCGCTGACCATCAATTTTTTGATAGATTCGTTAACCTTTCTGATACTAATTTCACAACTGATGAAACAAATCTCTTGGAGAAAGGTTTCAAACACAATATTAAATCAAACAAGATAAAATCTGATTTAGAGGAACTTGGCATAGATACTGAAATTTCTCTGAAAAATATTCCTAATAACACTCACCTTAAATATTTAGCATCTAACATTATTAAAAATGAATCAGTAGCTGACTTTAAACCGAGTAAAGAACAAAATATTTTAAAGGCCATCAAACAAAAATCTCAACTAAATGAAGTTATTTTTACAAAAGCAGATAAGGGTAATACTGTTATTGCGTTAAATAAAAATGACTACCTATTTAAAACTCTAAATTTCATTTCGTCCGGAAACTATACAATTTTAAACAAAGATCCAACTATTAAATTCCAGAAAAATATTAAAATTGCAATAAATGACGCAAAATCTTTAATTAAAGCAATAGATAAATACAAATTAATTTTACCAAACCCTCAACCACCTCAACTGTATTCACTCATTAAATTGCATAAAGTAAATAACCCCGTTAGACCAGTCGTATCTTACGTTACAGCCCCAGCCGTGAAATTGTCGCACTACCTTATAGATATCATTAAAAATTATTGTTCATTCAAATCAAAATTTTCTATAAAAAATTCTTTCGAATTGATAAATAACATAAAAACGTTAACCTACCACCTAACGCAAAACTTATTTCGTTTGATGTTGAGAATTTATACCCAAGTGTTCCTCCAGGTGATGTCAAAATATTAATCGAAAACATGTTGAATTCGAATCATGTTAACCACATAATCAAATCAGAAATATTGAATCTGTTGGACGTTTGCATTGAACAAAATTATTTTTCTTTCAACAACATCTATTACAGTAGTGAAAATGGTTTGATCATGGGAAATCCTTTGAGTCCACTTTTAGCAGAGATTTTATGAATAATATTGAACAGAAAATTCATACACATCCACTCATTTCCAAATTTCTTTATTGGTATAGATATGTTGACGACATCTTAGTATGTTTCATTGGAACTACTCGTCAATTAGACTTATTTGTTAATTTCATTAATTCCATCCATTTGAACATTAAATTCACGATAGAAATTGAACAGAACGATTCCATAAATTTTTGGACTTAAAAATCACTAAACAAAATAATAATCATGTTTTTCGGTCTTTCGTAAACCAACACATACTGATACAATTATACATAACTACTCATTACATCCAATTCAACACAAAGTTGCAGCTTTAAACAGCATGGTACATCGGTTACTCAATTTACCTTTATCAGTAGAAGATTATAATAAAGAGTTAAACACCATCAAACAGATAGCCATTAATAATTCATATAATCCGGATATGATAGATCTAATCATTCGTAAAAACTCTATCAGAAAGCAATAAATGAAGTATATCCTATTCATAAAGACTATAAAATATTCAACAGTTTAACATTCTGCGGTTCTGCAAGTACAAATATTAAATCCTTTCTCGTCAAACAAAATCTTAATATAGCTTTCAAAACTTCTAATAACTTAAACATATTAAAAATAATAAATCTCGTGTTGAAAAATCAAGTAAATCAGGAATCTATAAACTCAATTGCGGTTCTTGTGATAAAATTTATATCGGTAGGACCTATAGGAGTTTTGGCATAAGAACATCTGAACATAAACGTAGCTTCGATAAAAATAAATCAGATTCAAATTATTCAAACCACCTAATAAAAGAAAACCATTCATTCAATAAAAACTTTGACATATTACACATAAAATCAAAAAGTTCAAAATTAGATCTCCTAGAAGCATTAGAAATAAATCGATACAAACATTCGGACAAGCTTTTGAATGAACAGGTAGATTTGAATTACTCACCCCTACTTTACTTGTTTAATTAGTTTGTATTACCTTTCATACTAACTGTACAATGGCTCGGTGTGGATTTTCCTGTTATTCATCCAACTTGTTCTACGATTTGTTTATAATACCATACTCTTCATTCTATTTTTCATTCTTGATAAAGCTGCTGTGTCAGCGAAACGTCGTCGAATTCTCAAATAAAGTGTAGATTAAAGTTGAACCTTGTGTTTTTATCTCATTTACTCGGAATACTATATTGAAATTGTAATGCGAGAGGAATGATTTCAATTTCAGACTAGGATTACCAATATGAGTTAAGCTGTTGTATTTTGTGTTAAAACTTTTTTACTTGAAAATACTTCCTGGATTGCTTTTTCAAATTTTTACGTGTAATGAAAAATGTTCACAATCATACTAGGACTGTAACCGTTATTGACTGCTATTTATTTAATTATATTTTGCTCTTTTATAAAATTATTTTGTGACATTGGTATATTAATGAGTCTATGTACCATACTAGTGTAAGCAGCTAATTTATGTGGATAAGGATGTGTAGATGAGCAGTGAATAGTAATATATATATATATATATGCGATGGCTTATGAAAAATAGAAAAATCATGTTTGCTAATTTTAGTAATAGTTAAATCCAGAAACTTGATGGAGTTTTTCTTTCTATCTCTAACGTGAATGTAATATTATCGTGAATTTTGTTGATGAATGTATTGAATGACTCTAATTGTTTATTTGTGCCAGTGAAACAACGACTGATATCGTCGACATATGTGAACCAATAAATAAAGTATTTGACTAGCGGATATTCTTGGATAGTTTTCTCAATATTATCCATGAAAATCTCAGCGGGTAGACGGGTCAGAAGATTACCCATGATTGGGTAATCTTTGTTCTAAATAAATTTCTAAAAGGTGTAAGATTTCTGATTGAATAACCAGATTGACTTTATCAATTTTAAGAGCGTTGTTGATGAGTTTCACTGTATCACTAGGTGGAACACTAGCGACGAGCATACAGTGTGTTCCAACGAAAATTTGACCTCCCCTATAACTCCGAAATGAGTAACATTAGCGAAAAACACCAAGACACGTCGATTTTTGTTTCGAGGGGGAGCATTTTTCGAAATAATTCGAAACTTCTCAGATCAACCCCCTACCCCCAGCAACCCTAACTTTGAAATTCATCATAGGGAATAAGGGTCGAGTGGTACCTTACTGAAAAGGTCTGTCAATTCTCCACCTTGATTTGTCATTTTTAGAATTTTAAATTAACATACAGGGTGTCCCAACCAAGGGTGAAGTTGAATTCTGGAAATCCCAAATACTAAATGAAATAGATTTATTTTGGCATAATGCAAGCGCAGGTTTATGCTCGGTCTAGAAAAACGACCTACACTTGTGAATTTGGAGTTGGTGCAATCAACCCCTATTTCCAGCATCCCCAACTCAAAAATCATTCGATCGATAATAGGTCAAGTTGCACCTCGTTGGAAAGGTACTGCAATTTTCTCTTCGAATTTGGTATTTTCGAAATTCAGAATCATCATACAGGGTGTCCCGAAGCAGGAACATTGAAAATCCAAATAACTTTTTGAAACTGGTTCATTTCGGTATACGAGAACATGTTTGATCCGAGAATAGGACTTTCTTGTGTGGTTATAGAATTTTTGCAATCAACCCCTTCCATTCAGCATCCCCAACTTGAAAATCATACAAATAATTCAAGTGGCATATCTTCAGAGAGGTTTTTTGAATTCCAGAATGATTAAAGCATTTCATTCATTTCGGCTCTCCATACAGGATGTCGCTTTCGAAAAATTCAATATCGTCATTTGAAATTATCAACTAAAATTAATTCGAAACTGTTAAAAGTATTGGGGTACGATGTGTTGAGCATCAATTACGAAGAACTAAAGCTGATTTCTGCATTGAAAATGTTCACATTTTTTTCATTTCCATCTGGCGTGCAGTCATCTGTTATTTCTCATTTTTGCAATGAAATATTATTATTATTCAGATCAGTTCCTCATTATTGTTGTTGTTCGTCAGTTGAAATTAATCTGAAAATGGTTTATTCCACTGAGGAAAGGGTCGAAATTGTATCGACGTATTTTCGAAATAACAGTTGTGCCAAAGAAACGGCAAGGATATTCGATAGGAACCATACTGAAAGAGAAAGGAGTCAGTCACCAGTACGTTAAATATTTGGTTGACAAATTCCTAGCTACGGGTTCGGTGGCAAACAAAAACATGAAGTGGCATGTCCTGTCAGAAATGAGGCAACGGAAGTGGCAGTAGTGGGTCATCTACAAATGGAGAATACTACTTCGATCAGAAAACTATCTCGTCTGACTGGTGTATCAGCTACAACTGTCCATAGAATCGTGAAACATCACAAATTTCACCCTACAAGGTAAAATTAGTGCATGAAATAAACGAAGATGATCCAGATCGTCGTTTACAGTTTTGTGAAAATCTAAGTGAAAACCTAAACGCTAATCCAAATTTTCTGAATAACATCTGTTTTTCTGATGAAAGCACCTTTATGCTCAGTGGTGAAGTGAATAGACATAATTGTCGATATTGGGACACACAGAATCCTCATTGGTTTAGAGAGGCCCACACGCAAAGGCCTCAGAAGTTGAACGTTTGGGCAGGAATTTTTGGCAATCATCTAGTTGGGCCTTTCTTTATTGAGGGTAATCTGAATGGAAATGGCTACCTACAGTTGTTAGAGGAACACATACATCCTAGATTGACAGAAATTTTACAGAACGATCCAACTCTTTCTGAGGACGAAATGCGTTTTCAACAAGACGGTGCTCCTCCGCATTATGATGCTCGGGTGCGCCAATATTTAGACGAAAATTTCCCAGGAAGGTGGATTGGTAGAAGAGGACCTGTTGAGTGGCCAGCCAGGTCACCAGATTTAAATCCCTAGATTTTTTTTTGTGGGGCCATCTAAAATCTAAAGTTTATGCCACAAGACCAGAAAACCTGGAGGAGCTTCGGATGAGGATTATCACAGAATGCCGACTTTTGACTCCTGAAGTTTTCGCTAATGTGAGAAGAGAGTTCGAAAATCGTCTGTATAACTGTATGGAGGTGGGCGGAGGTCATTTTGAACAATTGTTGTAATAATCAAGTTAGTTTTTGTTTTCAATTGAATACAAGTTCAATAAATCTCGTTTTCCTGTTTAGATGAGCATCCAATCAGTTTCTCCATCATCCCTCATCCTGATACTCACGCCAGAAAACCTCGATTGCCAAACTGAAACCAATGCCTCAGTGATTCAGAAAATAGAAAAATCTTTCTGGAACTTTGCCACTCAACCTGTAATCACTTGTATGATTTTTTGAGTTGGGGATGCTGAATGGAAGAGATTGATTGCAAAATTCCATATTCACGCAAGAGAGTCTTATTCTCGAATCGAACATAAACATGTTCTCGTATTATACCGAAATGAACCAGTTTCAAAAAGTTATTTGGGTTTTCAGTGTTCCTGCTCCAGGACACCCTGTATGCTGATTCTGAATTTCGAAAATACCAAATTCGAAGAGAAAATTGAAATACCTTTCCAACGAGGTGCCACTTGACCTATTTTCGATCGAATGATTTTTGAGTTGGGGATGCTGGAAATAGGGGGTTGATTGCACCAACTCCAAATTCACAAGTGTAGGTCGTTTTTCTAGACCGAGCATAAACCTGCGCTTGCATTATGCCAAAATAAATCGATTTCATTTAGTATTTGGGATTTGCAGGAATTCAAATTTACCCTCGGTTGGGACACCCTGTATGTTAATTTAAAATTCTAAAATGACAAATCAGAATGGAGAATTGACAGACCTTTACAGTAAGGTGCCACTCGACCCTTATTCCTATGATGAATTTCGAAATTAGGGTTGCTGGGGGTAGGGGTTGATCTGACAAGTTTCGAATTATTTCGAAAAATGCTCCCTCGAAACAAAAATCGACGTATCTTGGTGTTTTTCGCTAATGTTACTCATTTCGGAGTTATAGGGGGGGTCAAATTTTCGTTGGAACACACTGTATACATACCATGACATAATTCTAGCGTTCGGTGGTAGTATCGTGTGCTGAATTTCATATATTAGGACTGAATAGTTTTTTATTGAAAATTTATGTTCAAGTTTAGCGTATTGTTGAATGATGTTTAAGAGAAAGCATGAAAGTTTTGCAGCTGGAGCTTGAAAATATGAAATTACTTTTCTAATGTGATTCCCTGTTTTATGGAGTTTGACGAGGGAGTAAAGTTTTGGTGATTGCGGGTTGTTAATGAAAAGTTTACATTTTTGGTTGGTGGGTAGTATAGACTAGGCGTACTCTAAAGCGTTTTTTACTATGGATTTGAATTTATTAGTTGGATCTTTATCAATTTTTTTCATAACTACCTGAATTTTGAGTTTGTCGTAGAGCTTAGGGTCATCCTATATACATAGATGAGTTTTATTTATGTAGTTTAGAAACGATTTGTTGTTAGGTATAATCGAATGACAGTTGATTCTGACGTTACTATATGATAGTTAATCATGATGACAATAAGAAAATAAGCTATGTATTATACTATCACAACTATCTCTTGTGATATTATATACATAGTTTAATTTCTTATTATCATAATGGAATGATATTCAAACGTAATGTATCAAATACAAGAACAACGGTGCAATTTGTTCGTTTATGATGGTATAAGTTTTCTAATAGGGTATATCTTTTCTTACTCAATAGATCTTAACTTCTTTTCTAAAGCTCTTTTCAGGAAGGAAATGAATGCATTTCTATCTGCGGTAACGCATTCTTATCAAATCACTCAAGAATGTACACACTGCATAACCAAATCGATATGATTCAAAAATATATTTATATCTAACCCAACCAAGCAGGAAAGGATGTGGTTGAAATGAAACTACAATAAATTTCTACTTAATATTTATTAGATTAGCAACACGTGTATACGAACATTTCAAATATATCATCCTGTCTCAACCACCAGATGAAAACGAGTCGCATCTTATTCAGCATAGTACATCTTGTTGATATCTTAAACTATGCATCTCCAATGATGCTAGAATTTTTATGAGTTGAACACGTATTGAAATAATGTTTCTGTCGTTTCTGTATCAGAAATGAAAAACTCGACAATTTCAGCTTGGCGACGTCGGTTTCATTTAGAAAAACGAAGAACTATGGATATATATATATATATATATATATATATATATATATATATATATATATATATATATATATATATATATATATATATATATATAATAATAATAATAATAATAATATGTGTTTATTTTCAAGTTTCAACAAAAATCTTTACAAATATTCCTGACAGATGCCATTGCATTCCTCAGGATACTTAATTCTATAAATAAACAAATGGTTGAGGTAATACCTCAGAAAAGGTATTACCTGTAGTTGGTGTACATTTCACTAATTACAAGAAAGCCTTTAGTATGATGTAAACAGAAATTGCTGTCAGCACTGTATATAACATTCGAGAATGAATTGATTTAATGAAAAAGCCCATATCGGGTTACAATAGAAAAGTTCAAGTTATCCGTCGAAACTAGGTTGGAAGGTCACTATAGGTTCTCAGTATCACAATCGGGTTCCAATATCACAATCGGGTTTCAATATCACAATCGGGTTTCAAAGTCAAAATCGAGTTTGTTTGTCAAAATCTGGTATAAATGCCGATGCATTTATAATGTTATGAAAAACACTACGGTCATTATTCAATATCCAAGACTTCAGCACATATTTAAAAGTTTTTGGGTTATTAATGGTTTTAATATGGACAGGAATGATTCTGTACATTCTAGGTCCCAAGTAATCTAAATTTCTTGTTCCGATAGTCTTATCTACTCGCAGAGTGACATAGTTCATATTTTTATTCCTCGTGCCATAATGATGATCAACAGAACACATAGTGTCTCTATTTCTGTTCTATATATATATATATATATATATATATATATATATATATATATATATATATATATATATATATATATATATATATATGGCACATATTGGAAAAATATTCCTCAAAAATAAAACAAATAAAAATAATGAGATAAGTAATGGACAATTGATAGAATACATCGATACTTTAAAACAAAAACTTTCAGTATACTCTATTAGACTACGTGAATATAAAATAAATTCAGATAGAAAATTCCAAAACAAACTATTCAAAAATAATGAAAAACATTTTTACAAATTTATTTCAGGTTCAAATGAAAATATTTCTGGAAATGGAGTTCCTAGAATTGATATTTTAACTGATTATTGGTCTTCAATTTGGGCAGTGCCAAGGCAACATAATTCCAATGCAAGTTGGATTTTAAATGAAAGGTCTCGATTTTCTCAAATAGAATACATGCAATTTGAAAAATTTTCAAACGAAGATATAACATCAGTTATTAAACGCACAAAAAATTGGAAATCTCCAGGTGTTGATGGTATTCATAACTTTTGGTTCAAGAAATTCTCTTGCGTTCATGAAAAATTGGCTGAATATTTTTCATTTATAATAAAGAACCCTCAGCTACTCCTTTATTTTTCACAAAAGGAATTACTTATTTAAAACCGAAAAGTGATAATACTATTGATCCGTCTCAATATAGACCAATTACTTGCCTTCCAACAATATATAAAATTCTAACTGCATGTATTACCCAAAAATTTATGCACATTTGGAGAATTATAATATTCTTTCCGAACATCAAAAGGATGTAGAAAAAACACCTTGGTACTAAAGAGCAACTTGTAATTGATTCTGTTGCTTTGAATCAAGCTCAAACTAAGAAGAGAAATATTCATACAGCCTTCATTGATTACCAAAAGGCTTTTGACAGTTCTCCCCATTCATGGCTTCAAGAAATTTTGGAAATTTATAAAATTGATAAGACACTTCCTCATTTTCTTGAATTCGTAATGAAAAATTGGAGAACCAATCTTCATTTAAATATTTCAAAACAATCGTTAAAATCCGAAGTAATTCCAATCAAAAGAGGCATTTTTCAAGGTGATTCTTTAAGTGCTCTTTGGTTTTGTCTTTGCCTCAATCCATTATCTCATGAATTAAATGCTACTAGTTTCGGCTTCAAAATAAAAAGTTTATTAACTGAATTCAAATTAAGTCACTTAATTTATTTAGATGATATTAAATTATATGCCGGAACCAGATCTCATTTAAAAAGTCTACTTGAGATTACTTTCAACTATTCCAATGATATTCATATGAAATTTTGGCTTCCAAAATGTAAAAATCTTTCTATTGAAAAGGAAAGATCACCTCTGATTATATAAAGATTTCCAATATCGAAATCGAGCCAATGCATCAAGGAGATACATATAAATATCTTGGATTTTGTCAAGAGAAGACAATTAACCATAGCAGCACTAAAGAAATTATTAGAAGTTCATATTACAAAAGACTAAGAATTATCATCAAGAGTTATTTAACTAGTAAAAACCTTTTCAGAGCTATCAACTCCTATGCTGTTCCTATTCTTACATCTTCTTTTGGAATTATTAAATGGTCTAAAACTGATCTAAATGAATTACAATGTCAAACGAGGAAAATGCTCTGTAAATATCATAAGCACCACCCAAAGTCAGCTGTTCAGAGAGTTACACTACCTAGACATCTTGGAGGTCGTGGATTAATTGATTTGAATAATCTTCACAGTAAACAGATTTTTCATCTACGTTCCCATTTTCATGATAAACAGAGAACGTCTAAATTACATGATATTGTTGTTGCTTCAGATTATAATCTTACACCTCTGAACTTGACAATGCAAAAGGTAGATTTTGATATATTTGACGATAATTCTAAAAGAGAAAGTTGGATGCAGAAGGAATTACACGGAAAGCACCCTAAAGAATTGAAAAATGATTATATTGATGAAATTGCATCGAATAAATGGTTAGTATCTGGAGAATTGTTTGCTGAAACAGAAGGCTTGGCAATTGCGATCCAGGACCAGGTTGTTTTCACAAGGAATTATAGAAAACATATCATCAAACAAAATATAGATGATTCTTGCCGTAGATGTTTCTGTTCTTCAGAAACAGTTTTCATATATTATCATCTTGCTCAGTCCTTGCTTCAACAGATTATTTAGAAAGACATAATGCCGTCGCTAATATTATTCACTTCAATCTAGGAATTAAACATGACCTAATTCCCAAAAGAAAAAAATTTCAAAAATATGAACCTGAGATTATTTGTGAAAATGACAAATATAAACTTTATTTTGATAAAACAATTCTGTGCAACAGAGCTGTAAAACACAATAGACCAGATATCGTTCTTATTGATAAACAGAATCAAATAACATATATAATTGATATTGCTATACCCGACACACATAATATACAAAATAAATACAATGAAAAAATTTCTAAATATATGATGCTTGGCGACGAGATTAAAAAATGTGGAAAATGAAGAAAATATTTATTCTACCGATTATTATTTCTACAACAGGCGTTATTCCAAGAAATCTTCACAAAAGCATTGAGATTTTGGGTCTGAAGAAAAATTTGTTTGAACAGTTACAAAAGATAACAGTCATCAAATCTTGTAATATTCTTCGTAGGTTTCTTTCCGAAAATAATAATGAGGTAGACTCATAGGTTTTCTCTTTAGTTTATACTGCTCAGAATCTCATTTCATATTTTATTTATTTGTTTATATAAATGTAATATAATTAACTGACAATTTTGTCATATTTATATTCAGAGCAGTATTCTATTCGATCGTTCACCACTTCACACAAAGGAAACTATTAATGAGTAACATTCAGTGTTACTTGACTAAGGTCCGTACACTGGATTTTTCCGGGGAGAAAGCCTCTGACACTACTCGTTGGTACATTGATATCATTGTCTGATGATGCTATAGTATGTATATATTCTGGTAGATTGATATATTCTTATAACATTTAACGATATCCTAATATATAATTACTCCAGGATATGTTTTGATTATAATCATTGCCTGGCAATGGTATTAATTACCGGGTGGTGGATTTATATTTTTCATGAAATCAGTTTGATTGCATGAACAGATATATGGGCAACTCGTCGGGGTAAAATCCTATATATATATATATATATATATATATATATATATATATATATATATATATATATATATATATATATATATATATATATATATATATATATATATATATATATATCTAGAGTAATAGTTACTGGATGACTTTTATGTTTTGCATATAGTGCTAGAATGAAACAATTGAGAGTTTTAAAAGACTTCATTAGATACTAAGAGTCTTCGGTATTCGTCCGAATCAATTAAAAAAAGCTATTCCAATCTTTTTTTGCTGCATTCAGCAGCTTCTTCTGACGACTGAAACCTTTGACTACGCAGTCCATTCTTGAATTTTGGGAAGAATAAAAAAATTGTTGGATCTATATGCTAGACAATGTAACAATTCAATTTTTTCTTGCGTTGAATATTGGTTTCTCGAAGCTTACTAACGACTTGCGGTGAACAAATTGTTGTCTACCAATCGCCAGTAACTGTTCTTTGATCTTGTTAAAGAATTGTTGCTAAATGACCTGTTTTTGAAATAAACGTTGCGAGCATCTTTTCGGAGACACTTCGGCCATGGTTGACGGTTTTTCATTCCCTTGGAACACCCAAACAGAAGACTGGTACTAATTTTGGCTTGTATGAAGGAATCTAGGATTCATCACCACTGACAATGTCGTAAACTCTTTTAGACTTTCCAAAGTTGAAACAGTTCAGAGTTTTTTACTTGTCTGAAAATCGTAGAGAAATATTACTCGAAAATGAAATGGTATAATTTCATTTTTCAATTAACTTGTGAACTTCGAAGGTTTAGTGTGGCTCAAACAAATCATGAAGGTCTGTTCTTAGTACTGACATTCAATTAATGATATCCTCTTTGACTGATGGTGTAAAATATACAAGGTATTTATAACTGAATTAGCTTATATCCTCTGTTTAAGCCCAGAGAAAAATGAGCATTGAGACTCTAATTCAATATTCGTCACTGAAAACTTGGAAGAAAAGTCAAGAAAGTTTTACTGAGATATTTAATCAATTACATAAATTATGATAATGATACATAGTGTCACAAATACTTCTTTTTATGTTAATACAGGCAATAATAGACATCTTGGTGGTTCTTGGCCTTAATTCGGCCTTTGGAGAAAACCTTTATTTCAGCTGTTGAGCTCCACGTACAAGTCTCTACCTAGGAATGTCTATCTAGGACTTCTCACCTAGGAATGTCTGTCTAGGGCTCCTCACCTAGGTCTTCCTATCTAGGGATCCTCACTTAGGACTTTCTAAATACGGGTCTCCACCTAGGACCTATATTTTTGATATAGTCACTACACAGTATATGAGATACAAGATTGTTAACCAGTGGCGTGACACATATAGAGGGTTGACTGGAATCAAGTGTTTTAACTCAAATTGTTATGACAAGGTAGCTGGGATACCTGCCCCCAGAATGCAGCCGAGTAAGAAAGGTGTGAATGGACATACGAGTAATATAAGTTATACAGACAGCATTGATTTTATTTTTTATGTGATTTATATGCTCTCTAAACTTCAGTTTGCAATCTATGACGAACCCCAAGTATTTGGAACTGTCAACCTGTTATATAATTTTCTTATTGATTTTTAAGGCTACATCTGTATATTCTTTCTGATAATTAAAAGTTACATAATTACATTTGCTTTCATTGAGGGTTATGTTGTTCTCATGTGTCCATTGGGCAATAATGTCTAGATCTCTCTGCGCATCTCGAATTATCTGATTATCTTTACTTGTTAATAAAAGCATTTAGTCATCTGCAAATAAAGTTAGGGATCATGTAAGCGAGAGACTCGCAACATCATTTATGTATAGCAAAAATAGTATCGGCCCTGAGATAGAGCCTTGCGGTATTCTATATTTTATTGTGCGTCTGTCACTCACTGTCTCCCCTATACAAGTATATTGCTGTCGGTTTCCCAAGTAACTTTGGAAGATCTGTAGTGCTTGACCCTGTATACCCATACCATACATCTTCGATGTTAAATGGTGCTTCTATTCATAACTTTTCATTATTATGAATGCTTTTAAAACTGTACTTGTTCTACACCTCTCATTGTCTCATTCTCACACATTGTAGAATTGGGAATCGCTTGATTTGTCATCGAGACATCATCTTGGGAAATTCTTCCTCGTTAAGTCATAAAAATAGCATTCGGAAGTTTGTATTTTGTGAAAATAATATTTCATACAAGCTGTTTTATATAATTCTCTGTTTTAGGACTTGCTTGTTGGCTCTTATTTTGAAGATTATAAATTTTTACTGCCTCGTGGGTTAAGATTTTTGCAATGTGTGAAGTGATATAGAAAAGAGACTTTCTCGATCAATTCGCGTTGATAACTTGTCTTAAAATTGACCCTGTCACCCAGGACCTTGAAGAAATCATGTATATTCCAGATTGTCTTTGTTTTGGCGCACTCCACCGTACGTTGAATCCTCTTTGATAGTCCAAATATCAAACGGCGATATGCTATACTGTTCACTCTAAAATTAATACTCTTCGTTTTGAAATACAGTACGAGTTCGCGAAAATATGTGAATATGGAATGCTGATTGATATCGTTGACTTTTATGTATGATTCTTTATCCGCGAATAGTGAAAACGCGAATGTAAGAATCACAAATAAGGAACATCCATTTTACGTTAAGTTTTTTGAAAGGTGGCACTCCAAATAGACATGATTTTATATCCATTAGTCTCATTTCTATTTTTCTGTTGATCAATACAATAACCAATACAATGATCGATATGAAAATGAGTTATAACATATAATGAATCATTCAGAATCACGAATTGAATGACATGAACCTCACTAACAAAAATTCCAAATTTCAACGGAGTTGAACTTCATATTGGTAACCTTCGCAAATCTTGAACTAACCGCCAGACATTATTACAAAAATATCTTCACTAAACCATAAAAACTCGACTGAATAATACAGAAATTACCACAGTTATATGCATTCCTTCAAAACATGTCCCCATTAATCTTGATCTAAAGGACATTTTCTCGAATGTACGCATTTGTTAGACAGTTGACATCAATCATATGCTTATTTAAATGATTTTTTATACTTACGCCTTCCATAAAAATAATTTTTAATTGAAAAAATGAATTCTATGGGTAAATTTCAAGGTTCTGGATAAGGAATCTCCCATGATTTTATGGAAATGCTGAACGAAAAGATAAGAAATACGGAAATAAATGCATTTTTAGCATAATCTGCGTTTTTGAAGTCATTAAGCAATCCACATTTTGCTGAATATCTTTTGAGTTAATTAATTGTTCAGTTTTTATCTCATTTGTATAACATTTCATTCTTCATGATAATCATAAATATTTTAATGTTCAAGAGAAGAAGAATTAAATAGTTCAAAATTTCTTTTAATCCAATTATGGAATATTTTTAATAATGCATAATGTTAACAAATAACCAACTGTTTCGAAGTCCTTTGATAAATTTAAGAGAACCAACTAAAAACTCATACCTAATGACTATAATTTCCGTAATGGGCTCAATTTTGAGACAAATTTTAAGCCTAAGGGCGTACTTCATCATAATGAATAAGCGAAGAAGGCATTTCGTTATGTAGGTACGACACGGTTATCTTGTCACTCAATCAACTATGAACAGTCGAATAAAATCAAGATAGAAACGGCATTTTTCAGTGTTTCTACCATCATCATGCACATTCATTATTTCAGTATACGAGGGAAATACGAAATTATTTTTAAAATCCATGAAAAGTTTCAAAACTTGTTGAAATTGTTCCAATTATTCGTTGATTCAAAATGAACATTCTTAATTTCGACAAAGTATATTTGAAACTGACTTTATAAAATATATTCGGATTTCAAAAGACGAAAACTTAAGGTCAAAAAGCATCAATATTAGTATACTGATGGACTGCATGAAGAGCATAAACAAATTCCTAATTTGGAGTACGAGGTGTGCAAAAAAAGTAATGACGCTAATCTTTTTGCTTAGATATAATCACAATGCAATAGCGTCTTCTTCAAAATAGTTCCCTTGGAAAGCCACACAATATTGGAGACTGTCCCTCCAATCATCATAGCATTTCTGGAACTCGGATATTAGAATAGCTGGTCTGTTACAGCTGTTTGTATATTTGCAAGTATCCCAAAATGAGTTCCCTTGAGGAGATTTTTAATTCTCTTGAATCTCTGAGATCAGAGATTGATTATTTACCGGGACTCTCGATTTTGGACAAAGTGGCAGAGTTTTCGAATGTAAGACTTGTCCACGCCTTTTTCTTGCGGTACTAGGACATTTTCCTTCTTCAGATACTTCGTTTGCCTTTATTTATTAGTTGGAAAAGAAAATATTTTCCTCTTTCCAATTATTTGAAGGAGTTGGTGGTCTATCTTCATCAGCTGTAGAATATCTTCATTAGTTTCTTGCTTCTCCAAGATATTCAAAGCATACGTCTGAAGCACCATATTCCAAGTCTTCAATCGATTCATGATGTCCATTTTGAGAAAGTCCACGCTTCAATGCCATATAAAAGGGTGGACCACACATAGCACTTAAAAAATCTGACTCTTGTTTCAATATTTAATTTTATATTTGTGGAGTGTTTTGTATTTGATGTTGTTTGTTGTTTATCTCATTAAATTTGATTCCTGATGATTATCATCAGTCTAATTCTCGTGAATAAGTCAGGTGAATGAGGAAGCTGCGAAAAAATGTTTTTACACGATAAGATTGATTAAGATTGCAGTGTTACAGGGCGCATTGTCGTGATGAATTACTCAGATGTTCTTGATGTTTGATCGCACACGAAGAACTCTTTTTCTAAGTCTTTCATATACCTCTCGTTGAAGGTGTTGATTAATCGTTTGGTCTGGACACACAAACTCTTCGTTATGTGTCCAAGTTTGGAGCAAAACTTGATAGCACACCGTTGATCAAAATTGAGGCCACTCCTTTTCAGAACGCACAGGAAAAACAAAACGCATCGACCAACAAATGACTGAAGCGAGTTCAAACACATACTGGGGACGTACGAGGATGGATTCATAAGTTTCCGGCGTGACCAAGAAAAACAACGTTTTTCAGAATATTTTTTTAATTCTCAACATAATCTCCTTTAAGGCTGATACATTACTCATAGCGGTGTTCTTGTTTAGAAATGCCATCTCTATAGGATGATTCGTCAAGTTCCTCAAAATACCCATTTATAGCTTCGATTACTTCTTCATTGCTCGCAAATCTCTTACCGCCAAGCCATGTTTTGAGGTAAGGTAACAGATAATAGTTACTCGGGGCTATGTCTGGAGAGTAGGGAGGATGCCGCATCTATTCGAACTTCAGATCATAGATTTTAGCCATTACAACGTACGTAGAATGCGCTGGTGCCTTATCGTGACGAATTAAAATATTTTTCTTCGCCAAATGAGGTCGTTTAAATTGCACCTCGTAGCTAAAACGTTGAAATAAGTCTGCGTAGTATTGACCAGTGGTACTTTTACCCTTTTAAGGTAATCAATGTATATAATACCTCTTGCATCCCAAAAACCAGTACCCATAACCTTGTTTGCCGATAAAATTGTTTTTGCCTTCTTTGGAGTTGGTTCCCCTGTTCCAATCCACTGTAAAGACTATTGTTTGGTTTCAGGAGTATAGTGGTGGACCCAAGTTTCATCAACAGTAATGAATCGACTCAAAAATTTGCTTGGATTATGTTTATACATCACCAAATTGGCGATAGACATGGTTTTTTGAATCAATTTTTGGTCGACTGTTAGTAAACGCGGCACCCATCTTGCACAGAGCTTTTCCATATGCAAATGTTGGAGGAAAATATTTTGCACTCGTTCGTAAGACATTTTACAGGTCTCAGCTATCTCACGCACTTTTAATCTGCGGTCTTCCATTACTATTTTATGAATTCTTTCGATCGTATCTGGAGTTGTGATCTGAACTGGTCGTCCCGAGCGTGGCTCATCAGAGGTGCTTACACCACCCATTTCAAACTAGGAAACCCACTGCTTAACGGTTGACTACGATAGGGAGGATCTCCTGAGTGTTGAATCAATCCCTTCTTTAATTTCCTTCGGCGTTAACCCCTTCAAATAAAAGTATTCGATGACAGCACGCTTTGCCAATGTTTCCATTTTTACAAAAAACACAGAGGCGTCTTGTTCAGCGTGCTCTCAAACGTAAACCAACAAGCTATCTAAGGATGGTACTGTAGAAAGCCACCTCAGAAGTAGGCCTAGTGGTGCCACCTCTTGGTCAGGCCGGAGACTTATCAATCCAGCATCGTATGACTACTCAAAGCCTCACTTCTCACGCGTTGCCGCATTAGAAGCAACGTTGTCAGCCTCATGAGTCTGTATACAAACCTCTTATCTGTATTCGCTTGAAGTATTTTCGGAAAAATTCCGTTTTCTCGAAAACATTTTTTCGACATCTAATAAAATAATCTTTTTTTGTTTACACGTTCAGAAAAGGAGATTTGGAGAACTTAAGCCGATTAAAAACTAGAGACTAATAAACATTACAAGTAATTCATACTTTACTTACTTGAAAACCAAATAGAACACGAAGAACGCCGTAATTAAGATTCATTCGTTATTGGAATTTCCAGAATTTTATTTAAAATCTGTTGAACGAAATAGATTTATCGAAAAAGACAAATTTTTACTCGCTATTGGGGGAATGTTTCAGGAAGGATGCATTCTACGAAAAAAATTTGTATAAAATTGTGACATTGTTTCAATGAAATCTATCAGATCCCGAGATATTGATACCTCATTTTAGGACTCCCTGTATGATTCATAGTTAGTTTTAGGTTAGGTTCAATTTCTTAAGTTTCCAAAACAAAGTTTCAAAAACTTCCAGAATGCCGTGAATGATGTTGAGAAAACGATAGTACGGTTTCTCTTCCTGTTCAGACATGAAAACGGTTGTTATATTTAAGTAGATTCGTGTAGAACAGAAACCAGAAAACACATAAATCTGTAAGTTACCTATGGATTAAGAATGTTGAATAAACTTATAAAAACCATTAATGATTTAAAGAAGGCCGTTCAGAAACAACTAGATATATCGCAGCTTATTCATTTATTTCAATTATCTTAGATACAAAACTTTATAAATAATAGTGCGATAATAGTATAGGCGTATATGGATATAAAAATCCATAAATGGTCTTTCGCAACATATCTTTCATTGAGAAGGTCGTTGCTTGATGATCATGGATTGAACAGTGCTGTTCAAATTCTCACTACATTTACAAACTTAGGACTAATATATTTGAAAGGAAGATGCACATTACTATCGAATCCGGCAACGACATCAATGTGCACTAAAACAAGATTTTCGTTTTCATAAATTAGTAATCTAAGTTCGAACTTGAGTAAATAACTGATACAGAATCTTATTCTGAAAAGTACCCACCCAAGAAAACTCAAAAACAATTACAGCAAATTGCAGAAATACGTAAACTTTACGTTTTTGAATTAATTGGTTTTCAACTCATCCTCTAACTGTTTAGCATCTCACTTCATGAAAATTGATTGAAAATACTCCTCTTATGACACATTATTGGATAGCCCATATATTCCTGAGTACAGGGTGTCTGTAATCATGTTTTCGCAAAACAGATTGAGCAGTCATCGTTATGTCCCGGTTTTTGTAGTAATTTGCCCAACAGTTGTTTCTCGCACATAAACTCAACAAGATATTCAATTCCAGTTCTTCATGAATCTTTCTTTTAAGAGTTTCGGTTTCTGAAAGAAACGTTTTTGTGTAATTTTCATACGAGTCTTCTAAACATGAGGCGCTTTGTTTCTTCACGATCTCGAAATCGTTTTCGATAGAGTCGAAATGCTGCTTGTAGGTGTCATCATATATATATATATATATATATATATATATATATATATATATATATATATATATATATATATATATATACATGCTAGTGGATTACAACAGTCGTCGTTTGTCGCTTCTCAATTTCCACAAATTCTGGTCCCACCGGTCTCCTTCTTCCGAATTCCTTGACCGCATGGCCTCTTCAATTTCCATGTTCCATGTTCTAGGTGAGCCCCATAGGTTATGACAGTTTCAAATATTGTGCTGTAGATGAGATGTTTACTTCTTTTTTTAAGTTTTTCGTTCCACAGCATTGAATTTAATTGACGAATGATCCTCCTTCCTTGAGCTATCTTGTTGGAGACGTCATTTGACCTTTTTCCATTTGCCGCAAGTGTATGTAACGGCCAGGTACTTGAAGGAGCCACTGTGCTTTTTAGTTTGGCCAGATCCTATTTCCAAGTTGCTCTTATCATCAGAGCATACTGTCATGTATTCTGTTTTCCTTGTATTTAGCACTAAACCAAATTCTTCGAAATACTCTTTCAATGTCCGTAGCATATAGCTAGCATCTCCACCTGGTCGTCAGCAAAAAGGAGTGTACAGAGAAAGTCGTCAGCAATTGGTAGCCCAATACCATAACATCTTCTTTTCCACGCTCTCAGTGTTTCGTAAAGATATATTTCTTCCGGCTTCATTTTTCATATCGCTGAATTGGTACAAGAACCTGGTCGCGTCATTCTGTAAGCTATCGATGTTCCATGATTTCAGTTGTTGTCGCTATACATCTTGTTCGTCTTGTTGTATTTTTCTTTCAGTTATGATGGTTATGTCTAGTAAATTTCTTATTTATTGTTATTATTCATTTACTAAGGATTTTATGTAGAAATGTGAAGACTGTTCTATTTGTCTGTTTGAGCATTTAAACCAACAAGAATTCAACTTATATGTATAGTAAAGTAAAATGTCCTTATGCTAACTCATTATTCCTCATAGGTTCTTCAAGATTGTTCATAAAATATCTGCTAACAAGGGACTGAATGGGGATCCCGTGCGGACTCCTGAGTTCAGTTGAAAGAATTTGGATTCAAATTGGAAATAACTTATCAAATGTCTCTGTATCAGAGGTCAACATCTATCTGTTGAAATGTTTGAGTACATATTTTTTATTTCAAAAGAGATAAACTTTGAATTAAAATTGTCGAGTGTCGAAAAAAATCTACAGAATTCAAAATGGTGTATTGCGACTGAATTTTTGGTTTAAGAAGCTTGCTTTATTTTGATGCATCCGTATAGTTTTGAAGCTAGATAATTCTGGTTTGATTTCTTCAACAAATTGTTTCGTTGTATTTTTTGGGATTTCTGTCCGATGTTTAATGCATTACGCCATGATTGCATGAAACGTCACATCGATATTAGGTTAACTAGTTTCAAACATTTCATTCCATTTCTGTCTAAATGAAAGTGTGTTCTAATCGATAGTATTGATGATCTATTTATTTTATGGAAAATCATCTTCAAAGTAAAACGAAATGAGACACTTTTGTCACTTTTCCACAATTTATTTAATAATCAGTACCGGTTTCGACCTTACGGTCATTTCCAAGTGAATAACAATATACAGGGTGCTTCAACGAAAACTAAACAGAGGCTATATCTACCAAGATATTCATTTCTGATCAAAACGCAAAAACAGGTCAATTTTAGTTTCAGGGGGCACATCTTTCGAGGTACATTTTACCTTACTGAAACTTGAATAGTCTCAGGGAAATAGTCTTCCCTATCTTTCAGTTGCTCATCCTGTATCTTTTACAGTTTTCAATTAAAAATGGAAATTCGTTCAAGACAATGTAGACAAAGAAAACACCTCTCTTTTGAGTTATCAGTCGACTCATCCTCATCCAAAATTGACTTGTTTTTTTGCGTTTTGATTCGTGATTATTAAATAAATTGTAGAAATGTGACACAAGTGTCTAATTTAATGTTATTTTTGTGAACACAGTGTTCATTGTTCAAATGAAAATAAAAGGTTCCCTTCAACAAAATATTTCACTTCTCTCTGTATATAAAACTCCACTCTCATGAGCCAATGTGCTCGAGTGAACCAATATGTGATGGAAGATGGTATATCTGATCATGAACTTTGTAACTGTGGCAATAAATTCGCCCTAACTTGATATAATCTCAGCTCAACGAGGGCGGAAGGAAATCGTGAATTCTGATTCGAATTTTCATCCGGTCTTGGTACGGGACGAATGTTGAAATATGCATCTCTCCATTCGGCGGAGATCCCTGGGGACTTCTCATGCCTGGCATACTCAGGCTATTACTTGCGGTCTCAAACACGGTCAACCGTGGGACTTCAACAAGGGAAGCCCGTAGGAATTCGATGGATTTTTCCGGGAAGTTTTAGCTGATTCGATTTAAAATGGGGTGTAGACTGTTGCGTTGAGACTTGGCTCTATAAATGGTGTCCCTCAGGTGTGTTCTCCGATTGATGTATGTACAGCAATATAGAATAAAATTCTTAGTAGATATTGCTAGAAGGTAGTGGGCTGATCCAACTAGCTGACTTTGAATTTGAAAATATTGCTTTGATTGACGTAGAAATCCATTCCCCAATGGCCCTCCCTCTTTCGAGAAAATATTAGAAAACTGAGAAATCTTTCTTTCTGCAGTGACCTTTTGTCATATTAACGAAAGATTTGAATCGAATAGCAAACACAGTTCTCAGTCGTTTGATTGGCCTCCAAGGGTTTGAATAAACACCTCAAGAAAGTCTAGGGAACACTTCTGAATATCGATATATCGTATCCAGAACGATCAATATGGATGATTTTTTTCAAGAAATGAACACCTCCATCAATTTCTCACCAAATTATGTAGTGCCGCAACAGAGCTCAGTTTTTTTTCATAAAAAACTAAAAATGCAGTAGATGCGACGCTGCTTTATAGTCATTTCATGTATTCAGTGTTTGAAATCAGTTAGTTGGCACTTTGTTTCTGTTGTAAGCACAAATAAAATATTCAAGTTTTGTGATTCGACCATGAAAAGACGACATTTGACTAGAGAAGAGATGTAACGAGCCGTTGGCATGCTCCAAGCTGAGAGTTCACAACGGAAAGTATCCAGGGTGCTGGGAAGTAGCCCAAGTGTCATAAACAGTTTATGGTCGCGTTTCAATGAAACAGGTAGCGTAGAAGAACGCCGTACAGGTGGTTTCAGGATTACTACAGTCGCCCAAGACCGAATTTTGGTTTTACAAGCCAGAAGAGATCGTACTACCACAGCATCTCAATTAACTCAAGAGCTATCACGAGTTCATAATGTACAAATTTCCGACCAAACTGTGAGAAATCGACTGCACGAAGGTCAACTCCACTCCAAACGTCCTTTAAGAGTTCCAGCTCCTTTAGCTTGGTGCCAAGAACACGTAAACTGGGATCAGGAGAGGTGGGGCACAGTTCTCTTCAGTGATGAATCTAGATTAAGTTATTATCCCGATTCGGGAAGAATTCGAATATGGAGGAAACCTGGATAGCAAAACCGTCTCCAACATGCTCGAGAAGTTGTTAGACAGGGAGGCGGATCAGTGATGTTTTGGGGAGGTATACGCCTTGGTGGAAGAACTGACCTCGTTTTCATACAGAACAATATCACTGAAATTTTAACGCAAATGAGATTGTTTTACCTGTAGTGGTATCGTATCTCCAAACAATGGGTCAAAATCCACTCTTCCAACAAGATAATGCCCCTCCTTATCGTGCAAGAGTTTTCTTGAACCTTCTTGAAGAGAATGATATCGATCTTCTACCGTGGTCATCCTGCTCCCCAGATCTGAATCCCATCGAGCATGTGTGGGACATGTGTGGGAAATCTCCTGCGTCAAAACGTCTTCCATCATGAACAGGAGCTTCGATTAGCAGTTCAGGGGACTTGAGCATGCCGCGACGATGGCAAAGTGTCAATAATAACAGAGGTGGACCTTCTGGGTACTGAAAAATATAAGTGCTTCCAAATCGTTTCGAAAATATTAGTTCAGGATTTTTTTTGTGTTTTACCAAATTGCGTCATTTTCAATTTTAAATTTTTTTTTATAATAGGTGCACTAGAGAAGTCAAATATCATTTTGTTTTCTAGAAAATACATTATATACAATACATCCTAACAAAACCGAAAGATTTCTATAAATTCGAATCATCAAATTCATATTTTAAAGATATTGGTAAGTGTTCCCTAGACTTTTTGAGGTGTTTACACATAGGTTTTCGTTTTTCGAAATTTTCTATGATCATTTTGTATTAAAATAAATCTCATCCTTCAAGGCACGCGAGGTTTTGGGCTTGCTGATATGAAAAAGTGTGATTTTACATGATCCCATAAAAAGAAATCTAATAGTGTTAAATTATACAATATAAGGGACACGATCTGGAAATATCTCATCTAGTAATTGAATTATTTCACGGGATGTGTATCATGTGGCACCGTTTTGTTGAAACCACATATTGGCTACATCAACATCATCGAATTTCGTCAAATGAAGCCAGTAACAGTCACTGCTTGACCAGCTTCATTTTCGAAAAAGTATGGTCCAATCATGCCTCCAGCCTAAAACACACACCAAATAATGACACGTTGTGGATGCACTTGTTTTTCGACAATCAGATATAGATTCTCAGAACCTCGGAGCAACTGAAAGATAGGGAAGATTATTTCCCTGAGACTATTCAAGTTTCAGTGGAGTAAAATAGAACAGATTCATGCTGTTCAATGGAAGTCATCATCAAGTGCCATCCTCATCTCGAATTTCAACCCCTAGAGCAGGGGTGACCACCCTTGAAAATTTGGAAGAGGGTAGATGGGTTGAGTGATAACTCGAAAGGAAGGTATTATCTTTGTCTGCATTCCCGTGCAAGAATTCTCATTTTTGATTGAAAACTGTAGAAGATACAGACTATAGTACAGAATATATACAGAACTATAGTTCGGCTATTCCTCCTATTGAATTCTCCTCGCCCACATAGCTGAGGAAGTTTCCTGAAGTAAGTGTGATCTTGCCTTTTCCTGTTCTACAGACATCGCTCAGGCCTATTATATCCCATTTAATGTTTTTGAGCTCTTCTTCCAGTTCCATCATTTATCGTTTGTTAATAAAGTTCTTGCGTTATATGCTGATATGAATAAGGATTTGTATATGAACGAATTTTTGCCTCCCCCAGAATTTTTGAGGCATACCTTTCTGAAGGTGTGGGATTCGACATTTGAAGTTCTACCCACCTGAGGTTTGTTTGCCCTTGAAACACCACGCTGGCCATGTGGTTTGGTGAGTTGAAGATTCAGTCGCCCATTTTGGGTACAGACGCTGTTTGCAGTCGCCCATTCTGGATCAGACGCTACCATGTTTGGATTTCTTTAGCTTCCTTCTGTCACTTTGAGACCTTGCCGGCATGGGTGACCCTACCAGTAGCTACGCTACCGCCGACTTCGCTCCTCGAACCTTTAAGATTCCTGAGCCCATCCACCACGTCAAGGAGAAAATCCCCGGAAGGGGAATCTGGAAGTGGTTAAATCTGAAGAGTTAATTTAATCGTCTTGACCCATTTTGGTAGTGAGTTTTATTTTTGAATGGTTTGAATTCATAAACTTTTCAAGAATATTTATCTGAGTTTTAGTACTAGTCAAACATGCATATCACCCACATGCCGAAATCAATATGAAAACTGTTTGGTTCAAGGGTTGTTATGTATTGTAGTTAGTTACTCATGAAAAGTTCTGCTAATAGGGGATTGAGGTAAATTCTTGCACGAACGGTAAAATGAAAATTCTAAAACGAAGTAATTTTGTTTCACACATGCTATTAACAACAATATGTCGTGTTGAATTGAAATCATATCCGTCAATTAAAAAAATATATATAAGGTAGTTTTACTCACTATTAATCCAATGGTGAATATCATATATGAATTGATATTCCTTCGTTCGGTTTTCATTTTGTATATGTCTGATGAATTCCCAGGATCGCCAAAACGGGTTACAATATAGTGAATAAGTAAAGATCAATTATTTGAAATGAATTCGAAAATATATAGTCTTTACCACAAGGTTTAACGTGGCATACCCTGTCATAAGAGACAGAAGTTGTTCCCATCGCTTTTTCAATTTAAGAAGAAGAAACTAACTGCAAATTATCGACGTGTCTTATGAAATGAAACTGATCTCCAATGTAAATAACATAAAACCCAAACATGAATCAACCATATTTTTATTCTTTATATTTTGTGAACTCAAGCCGTTTCCTTCAATTGTTTAATAATTTCAAAAACGTTTTTTTTTCGACTCATTCTTCCACACAGTATATCTCATGTAACTTACCAATTTCTTCTTTTTTCGTGTTGCAAGTTCGAGTAGCATTGGAGTCATCATTTTGTATGTAATTCCTGTTTTGCATAACAATTTACATAGGATCTGTACCTGCCTCGAGAGATGAAGTACGTCTGGTTACGATGAATGGATACAAAGACTACGCTCGAACAGCCTCTATATGGAAATGAGCTATGTTCCCCACAGTGAATCACACCAGTTCAATTTATATTTCAATTCAGAACTTTTTCGAACTAATCTATTTGTTTGAATTATTCTTAGTAGGTTCACGTTCTCTTGGCTTTTCAAGAAAATAATTGATTACTTACCTAGTTATCCTTTCGTTTTGTTTTTCTTGTCGGAAAGTTTTGAACATCCTGAGTTATTTTACTTATTTGTATGCTACTTTCCAGTTTCCTAATGATATTCATTTAAATATTCTTTACTTGGCATATACTCAATAAATGCAAGTTTTATTTACGAGGACAATTCGAGAAGTAGGTAACTACCTAACTAAATTCAATAGTACATTTTTCTTCCAGATAATAGTTTTTTCCAAGTCCTTCAAAAGAGGCAATTTTTCAGTAATGACCTCTTCATTCAACTTCAATTCATCCATTTTTCAGGATTGGAAACAGGAGATAGTTACAAAGGGCGAAATCTATGTTTATGGTTTGATTTTATTCTATTCAAGAAAAATCGTATTTATTAACATACGAATTTTTAGGTTAGCAATGAGTATAAAACACAATAGCTTTCATACATTTCTCTATTCTTTATGACATACAGTTATTTTTCTATTGTTTTTGCTAGTATATTATAATCATATGTAATTATGACAGCCCGAATGAGGCGCAATCCATATTTCCTGTTCCTATCAAACTTCTATGTGAGAAGTTCAAATATTACACAAGTCTTTCTTATGTACTGAATTCAGAAATCAATTTTATATTTTCATATAACGTGACTTTTCGGACAATGTAGGTGTTTTTTCGAACAAGCTATGATTTCAAAATAAAAGATTGAAAACTATTTTTTTTTATTCATAATATTGCAACAAAACTTTCTACAAGTTTAGGATGCTCTTGAATCTTCAAAAAAGAAGTGGTCTTCTAATCTGAAGAAACCACCCAAGATTTTTTAATTCTGTTCATGGATGCAGCAAGTTTTTCATGAAATTCCATTGGGAATTTTCATAATAATCATATGTGGTGTGAAGAAAATCCAAACCAAACATATGAAGATCGATTTCAACATCAGTTCTCGTTAAACGTTTGGATCAGCATTGTGGGTGACTGCCTAATATCACTAGTATTTCTACTAAGAAGAACTACGATGGAGGTGTATCGCCACTTTTTGGAACACATGCTGTTAGAATATTTGGAGGAGTACTTTTAACAATAAGACAAACGATGTGGTTTATACACAATGACGCAGCTGCCCATTTTGGTCAGCTTGTTCGTGACTTCCTCACCCAAGAGTATATAAATCACTGGATTGATCGAAGTGGTTCTCAGTTTTGGCATGATTGATCCCCAGACTTAAACTCCCTCGATTTCTTCCTGTGGGGTCATTCGAAGTATTTGGTTTACACTACCCCCGTTGCAAATCTTGAGTGTTGGCTGCAACTCGACGAGAACAGAACCTGGTATTTTTTTAAAAGTTCGCCAATCGATGAGAGTGGGTGCTAGTTCGGGAGCACACTTTCTCAGGACGATTGGCGGTATTTCGTCCAGACCAACTGCCTTCTTGCAGTTCAGCTGCAAATATTACAAAGACAGTAGCGTTCTAGTTTCATCTTAGAGAATAACATGCGTTGGGTCCATACCCGCGCTGGTGAGTCCAAAGTATTGTTTCGAATAGAAAATTATGCACCTCCATAATTCAAATTTTACTGGATGTTTCGATTAAACTTTAACACCCTGGCAATCGGTAACGAAGTATTGCCGTGTCATTTTCAAACACTCTGTATATACCACTGATGAACTGACCGCCGCTAAACAGTGTCATTGAATATGCTAAAATCGGAGATTACATTTGGGCACAAACTGTTCAAGAAGGCAAGAGGTTTGGTAAGGTAGTATACTGTGTTCTAAGTGATCTCAAAACTTATTTTTCAGAATTTTAAGAAAGTGAATTGCGATCAGCAAACTTTTGTCCCTTAAGTATGTTTTACTTTATTCGCCATCTTCGATGAGCTCCATTTGAAATATTCAAACACAAATGCAACTATACTCAATGTAACACCAATCACCAAAATCAAGCCTGGTGCTTTTACGTGCTCCAATCTCAATATTTCATTTTCCAAAGTTAGTTCAGTACTGAGTTCAACTGATGATCTCGTTATATATTCAACAAACCCATGGTCCAATAGATATAAAATATACTTATTGAAAATATGAAAGAAAGGATGTCCTGGGATTACAACAGCCACATCATTCGAAATCGAGAATGCTGGTGTTAATTTTCGCAGAAGATATCGTCCGTTTTCATCAAATAAAAAAGGTCGAGCATCCTTTTCATCTCTACCAAAGGCTATGACTGGAAATTCTTTCTTGAAAGCTGCTCTGCTCAAACATTCAAAGGAACTGTTGCATTTTCTCTGAATTCCGTTGTACATTATAAACGATCGTTGTGACATATCGGTTATAGAGTACCCTACAGTTAAATTTTGTTTGTGCATTTCATTAACAGTGTAATTATGGGGGACATATTCTTTTCGGAGTAAAACATACAATAATTTACCTTTGTATATGGCATTTAACATAAACGCAAGGAAAATGCAGATTATTTTTAGTTCAGCTTCAGAAAGAGGTACTGTTATCCAATTTGTATTTTGTTCCAAGAATAGAATAGAGGAAATTTTGAATACTTTGAGAGAATCAATTAGACTTATATGTTTTTCACGAATCAATTTTATCAGAAGCCATACGGCTGTAATAAAGAAAATTGAAGTAATATATAGACCCCAAAGCAAAAATGAAAATATTTTGAATGGAAACCATTCAGTCACGTGTAACTCAGGCTGAGGAATAAACCACCACATAGCATCATACATGTAAGGGATAGTATATTGGAAACCCATTTGTTGATGATTTCTCATTAAATGTCCGTACATTATTGCACAAGTTTCGTCGAAATTCTTAATTGGCAAATATTCTCTTTCCATCTGCAATGTGGCTAAAATAATTTCGAAAATTTTATATTCATTACCACGATTACAATCTTTGCAAATTTCTCTATAACAAAATTTCAATTTCCATCCTTTCCAAAATTCCTTATCTTCTATATTGAAGAGATCTCTTGAAGTTTGCTGCACTCTTGCTGTCAAATTATCACATGTTCCTGAATCCTCAAGAGAAGTAATATCGAAGAAAAATTGTTTATTCCTAAATGGTGTCATAGTCCTTATTTTTCCTGAAGATGGTTGTACAAATATTACATTGGTCATCTTCGCAGACTTCATAACCTGAGCCATAGTAACAGAGGGATTCTCATCAATAATTATATATCTGGCTATGGAGTTGAAAAAAGGAGAAAGATTGAGTATGCTGAAAAAATCTTCTAAATCAGGGTAAATTCTCTCGCTGTCGATAAGAAAAATTGTTGGTTTGAAAGGGTGATCAGCAGCAGTCTGAACCGCATTCGTAAAAAGAGCTTCTACATAATCGTAAGTGAGATTCGTGTATCTTATAACTGGGAAATCAATATGATACGATCCTGCAACATAAACCGTATTGGTGTAATTTTCATTAATCTCCCAAAATATCAATTTGTTGATACATAGTAGCAAACTTTGCAGGTTTGGTCTTGGCACCAACAGCATCTTGAAAATTCTGAAAGAAATGCTTTTATTTTTATTTATCAATATATTTTGGTTGGTGCCGTCTACATAAACATACATGGCGAAAATGTAAAGATATAATAAAAATTCTTTCTACTCTTATATGTACGAGAATGATCTAAAAAGACTCGAACCTCTACGTGAAGATGGAAGCAGTCAAAAATGAAAGCTAGTGATTTTGCATTGTTTATCTGTTGACAGTTACTCACCAAAGTTTCAGCCATTTTGGACGCGTAGTTGTTACATAAAAGTCGTTTGAATGAGTTGATTTTTTGTGAAAATGGACAAAATCGAATATCGAGCTATCATTAAATATTGGTTTTCTAAAGGCAATAAGCCTCTGCAAATTAAAGATGAGATGGATTTCGTGTATGGGGACTCTGCACCATCATTTACTAAAGCGAAATTTTGTACAGCTGAATTCAAAAGTAGCCGTAAGAGCAAGGAAGACGATGAACGTTCGGGTTCAAGAACTGCAACTACCGACGATAACATCGTCAAAGTTCACCAAATGGTGCTAGATGGCCCCCGAATTGAAGTGACAGAAATAGTAGAGCTTAAGAATACGTCAAAAGGACGTGATCGTTACATATTAAATCAACATATTTATTTATCCATTTTTTATTTATTGTTACAAAACATAGGAACCCTTACAGCATGACCCAATTACCGTGGTTCACAGAAAATGATAACAGAAAAATAAACAGACGTGATACTGTCATACGAAATGAAAATTATAACTTTCATAAAAATTCAGGAGAGAGAAAAAGACTCACTAAAGATTACAGAATCAAGCAAAATATCATGAAAACTAAATTTTACTACAATGAGCATGATTCAGATCTAATGAGATATACAATAGCATTATTTTTGAAAGATGAAAGAGGTTCATGAAAAATATCTATACTGGCAATATTCCAATTGTATAGACGCATAATCCGCAAGAAAACAGAATTAAAAAATAAATTAGTTTCGGCCTTCGGAATATAGAAGAGTGCATTTCTGCATTTCGATGATACACGGGAATATTGAAAGTGAGATAATTAACAAGCGGAAAACTGAAAGAATGATGTTAAATTTGATGAAGAAATACAGTAACTCTGAACCTACTTGGAATACATTACAATGAATATGAATGATAAATACAAATTTAATGTTTCGTTGATCAATTACTTGTACTTTTTAGACAGAATGAATATTGCCTCTTGGCTATTCCGCAAAATGTTTTCAAATATATTATACAATACTACAATACAATTTATTCGACCTGGATTGATAAAATAAATGTATAAATTGTAAATGTATTAAATTACTATCTTCTATAAAAGTTGAACAATAATAATTCCCAAACATAGAGTTAAATTTAATTCTTTGGTATTTCGATAGGTTACATAAAATTTGTCACAGATTCTCAATACAAGGTTCATGGAAAACAATCACAACTAAGAAATGATGATATATTATCTAAGAAAAACAAGTTAGAGAAGATTGAATTCGAATTGGAAGTAATGAAAAACATAAAAATTTACTTGATAACAGATAAACCAGAATACTTGCGAATTATAATGAATGACAGTAGCCCACTTGAATATTTTCGTTTCCGAAATTTCGGTTAGAATTAATCAAAAAATAATGTATTAATCGAAAAAAACAGCAAAATGAAAAGTTTTCATGCAAACAGAGCTTCAGAAAATAATTATTTCAAGGCAACTTATACTACACACAACGGCTCAGATAAAAAGGTGATTTAATAAAGAAACTGGCAATAAAGCTTCTGTTAAACTGAATTTTCATTGAAATTGAGGCTGCTTGCTTATTTCGTCCAAAAATTGAGAACTACATTTTATGAAATATCCTCATGTTCAACCAATAAGAAGCAAACACTCGTAATTATATTAATTTTTCATGCTGTATCTTTGAAATTGATAACAAATAATTGAAATGTAAATATTCTTTACGATCTAGTAGAAATTATCAAGTATTAAAGTGATATAGCGTACCTTTGCGTTCTTAACAAATGGAGATGTATATTTTCTAAGATATAAACAGAGACCCTAGAAAGAAATGTCATAATTTGTACTCTAGAACCTTTTTATATGTGTTGTGAAGTTCCATTTGTCATGATGACCTAATTTTCTCAGTAATAAGAAAACGATATCATCAATTTCATTGATATATCAATGAAATATTATGATGAATGACATTATGCACATTCATAGAGAATGAATTTGTTATTATGGATAAAATTTAATAATTTAAAGAGGAATTGAAGAACATTGAAAATATAAAGAAAATTGGTAGAAGTAATAATTTCACTGTGATGATATAGGAGGAATTTCGTGATGGAACAGCCGTTGTTCTGAGGTGACAAAGTACAAACATCAAATACTTAAAAAAATTAATCAGTTGTCTGTAAAGTCGGTTTACTGACGATAATTGAACGTGACCATGTCACAAGAAAATACTAATGGAATGGTTGCATTTTTCAAAAAAAAAATTTATTTGTTTGATAGATGTTTAGTATGGATATAGAGAAGGAGATAAATGGAAATCACATTTGAATCGATCAAGTTACATTCATTTGTACGCATAAATATAATTATTTCAATTTTAATTTATTTTTTCATTAATTAATCATCACTATAAACTATTGACACTACATTTCCTTTCACTGCAATTCATACTTGACGAAAACATGTGAATGTATATATCAGCTGTCCACGCGGACGCATCGCTCACTAAAGTAGGAGAGAGACAGATGACGCTGCCGAACGCCGAAGCCGATTGTGTCTCTTTGTCGCCCGTTCCGCTCTCTCGCTTGCACTTCAAGCCCTAAATGGAACGCCTCAGAGCGAGATAACGCCGCATGAGTCATGTTTTTCGTGCGTTCATCGAATTATAAGACGTTGTCACGTCGGAAAAATATGAATAACGACATATTTCGAACAGATAAAATAGACCTTTTCGAGTGTTTTTCTTTCATTTTGAAAACTAGCCAACTACTATGTTATATTTTATTTTACAGAAATGTAAATATATTAAACTCTTGAAAGGACAATCATGCCGTGTCATTTCTCTTAATTTTCATGGGTATTTTTGCAACAAAAAAGATACCATACAAGAGATTCAGGTGCTATGAATTATTCGCCAAAATATTATATATAATTGTCTAGAATAGGAACCCAGGAATATTTTTCATTCTACAATGAACACCGTTATAATTATATCTCTATGATTTTTGTTGACGTCTATGGAATTATTAATTTGTTGGCAAATCAAGTTGAATTCCTGGAATATAATTAAAGAAAAACAGCGAAGTATTCTAGTGAAAGAGTTATATTAATCACAGAAAATACTATAAAGGAGTCCAACTAAATGAAATATATTTCATTTTATCTGAGCAGCATCAGAGTTCTCTTCCCATAGAACAATCAGAACATAGATATTGTTGTAATGTCATTTATAAATGACTCTCATGTTTATTCAGTGTTGAATTAGTGTCCTGTATAGTGAAAATTTTAAGGAATTTCACTTGTGTATAGTGCTTGAAAAGTTTTCGAGAAATATATTTACCTAACCCGATATTCTCTTGTTGCGAAAGAAAGAATTCTGACATTATGAAAAGGTAACAAAATACCAAGGTTTATTAATATTTTTTCACTGCAATAATTTCTTTCCATTAATACAATGTTCCTACTTTGTTTAATAACGTGTATTCCTTAGTTAATGATGGAAGATTCTATGTTTTCAAAATAATTCTGTCTGTGAATTTTCTGTGAAGGTAACTGAATATCGCTTCCTAAATTTCACTTATTACGTCACTTTTTCAATCGGAATGAAATCGCGTAGTAGGTATTGCCATTTCTGGAAAAGATATTTCATATTTTTGACAGGCATCGCATTCTTCATGGAAAATTTTTGACTAGCTCAAATTGAAATATTCCTCGATAGTTGCAAATATGCAAATATAGCCAGTGCGATACCAATTATAACACAACGCGGACGCATCGCTCACTAAAGTAGGAGAGAGACAGATGACGCTGCCGAACGCGGAAGCCGATTGTGTCTCTTTGTCGCCCGTTCCGCTCTCTCGCTTGCACTTCAAGCCCTAAATGGAACGCCTCAGAGCGAGATAACGCCGCATGAGTCATGTTTTTTCGTGCGTTCATCGAATTATAAGACGTTGTCACGTCAGAAAAATTTGAATAACGACATATTTCGAACAGATAAAATAGACCTTTTCGAGTGTTTTTCTTCATTTTCAAAACTACCCAACTACTATGTTATATTTTATTTCACAGAAATGTTAATATATTAAACTCTTAAAAGGACAATCATGCCTTGTCATTTCCCTTAATTTTCATGGGTATTTTTGCAACAAAACAAGATACCATACAAGAGATTGAGGTGCAGTGAAAATTATTCGCCAAAATATTATATATAATTGTCTAGAATAGGAACCCAGGAATGTTTTTCATTCTACAATGAACACCGTTATAATTATATCTCTATGATTTTTGTTGACGTCTATGGAATTATTAATTTGTTGGCAAATCAAGTTGAATTCCTGGAATATAATTAAAGAAAAAACAGCGAAGTATTCTAGTGAAAGAGTTATATTAATCACAGAAAATACTATAAAAGAGTCCAACTAATTGAAATATATTTCATTTTATCTGAGCAGCATCAGAGTTCTCTTACCATAGAACAATCAGAACATAGATATTGTTGTAATGTCATTTATAAATGACTGTTATATTTATTCAGTGTTGAATTAGTGTCCTGTATAGTGAAAATTTTAAGGAATTTCACTTGTGTATAGTGCTTGAAAAGTTTTTGAGAAATATATTTACCTAACCTGTGATTCTCTTGTTGCGAAGGAAACAATTCTGACATTATGAAAAGGTAACAAAATACCAAGGTTTATTAATATTATTTTTACTGCAATAATTTCTTTCGATTGATACAATGTTCCTACTTTCTTTAATAACGTGTATTGCACAGTAAATGATGGAAGATTACATGTTTTCAAAATAATTCTGTCTGTGAATTTTCTGTGAAAGTAACTGAATATCGCTTTCTAAATTTCACTCATTACGTCACTTTTTCAATCGGAATGAAATCGCGTAGTAGGTATTGACATATCTGGAAAAGATATTTCATATTTTTGACAGACATCGCATTCATCATGGAAAATTTTTTACTAGCTCAAATTGAAATATTCCTCTATAGTTGCAAATATGCAAATATAGCCAGTGCGATACCAATTATAACACAAGGAAAAGACTCAGAGAATTGCAAAAAATTCCATTAAGTTACTTTGTTTTTCTTCCTAAAATTTTGGACAAACTCAAATTGAAATATTCCACCACAAAAGCAAATATTGCCAGTGTAATACCAAGTATCCAGAGTAGGGCTGGTGCTTCAATATGTTCCAATCCCAGTACTTCATTTTCCAAGATGAGTTCAGTACTGAGCTCAACATTTGATCGTGTTATATATTCCACGAATCCATGTTCCAATAAATAAAAGATGTATTTATTGAAAATATGAAAGAAGGGGTGTCCGGGTATTACCATTGCCACACTTTTGGACTTGGAGAAAGCTGGAGTCAATTTTTTCAAGAGATATCGTCCGCTTTCATCGAATAAATATGGGCGAGCATCTCGTTCATCGTTTCCAAAAGCTATAACGGGAAATTCTTTCTTGAAAGCTGCCCTCTTCAAACATTCAAATGAAGTGTTACATTTTCTCGGAATTAAACTGAATCCTGTGAATGCTTTTGGTGATATATCGGTGATAGAATATCCCACAGGTACGATTTGATGAAAAAATTGTTCAATTGTGAAATTATGATTGACCCACTCTTTTCCGAGTAAGACATACAGCAGTTTACCTTTGTATATGGCATTTAACATGAATGCAAGAAAAATGCAAAGTAATTTCAGTTGAGTTTCGGAGGTAGATCTTGATATCCAGTTTGTAGATTGTTCCAGAAACAAAATAGAGAAAATTTTCATTATTTTCAGATTGTCTATGAGACTTATGGACCCACCAAAAGTATTCTTCACCAGCAACCATACTATCGTAATGATTAAAAGACAGCTGATAGATAGACCCCAAAGCAACAATGAAAATATTCTGAATGGAAACCATTCAATCAATTTCAACTCTGGTCGGGGAATAAACCACCACATAGCATCATCTAAATATGGAAACGTATATTCTACGTTCGGTTGATCTGTTCTCAATAATCGTCCAAACGTTATTTCGCAAATATTAAAATATTGGTTCCAAGGCAAATATTTTCTCTTCATCTGCAAAGTATCGAAAATAATATCGAGTATTTTATATTCATTATTATATCCACAATTATTACAATTATCTCTATAACAAATATTTAAATTCCATCCTTTCCAAAATTCTCTATCTTCTCTCTCGAAGAATTCTGCTGAAGATTGCAGTACTCTTGGTCTCATATTATTACATTTTCCTGCATACTCAAGTTCCGAAATATTAGAGGAAAATTTTTTATCTTTAAAAGGCGGAACAACTCTTATTTCTCCTGAAGAAGGTTGCAGGAATATCACGTTTATCATCGAGAAAGATTTCATTTCTTGAGCTAAATTAGCAGAAAGATCCTCATCAACAACTATATACTTCGCTTTGGGATTGAAAAAAGGTGAAAAATAGAGTCCATCAAAATATTCAAGAAAATCAGGGTAAATTTTCTTTTTGTCGATGAGGAAAACTGTGGTCTTGATTGGGTGTTTTGCAGATCTCTCTGCTCTGTTTATCATAAACTGATTAAAATGAGCGTCACTCAGATTTGGATATCTTATAGCTGGATAATCAATTTCATAAGATCCTGTCAAAAAAACTGCGTTACTTTCTTCGCCATTGATCTCCATAAATATCAATCTATTGATGCACAAAAATAAATTTTGTATATTTGATGTTGGTGCCACCAGCATTTTGGCATTCCTGAAAAAAATATACATTTGAAGTATTGAAATTGTATTTGGAAACACTGATGCAAGGATTTCCGATCCTCCGAATTTGTTACCAGTAGATTCAAGAACAGGATGTTAGCGGCATTTCCGACGCTAGTTGCAGATCTCTTCGATATCGCCTCAAACCGGCAACGATTAAGTGATTAAAGGTTAGATTTTCGAAAACAAGAAAAAGTAATATTTTTTTGAGGAATTCTACTGAATAACTGTGATTCGTAACGCATTTCACTACACGGTAGCTTTTCAGACGAATGAATGTATATAAATTATGACAATTATATATAAATACGATTGAGAATATAAATACAAATGTTCTTAAGTATTTAGAAGCTTATTGAGTTGCTTCTTCTTGAGTGGTTATTAATGACAGGTATATCCAATAAAATTAAGGAATAGATTGCTCCCTAAAGAGATTCAATAGAGGTGAAGGGCTTAAAGCGACTTGTTCATTAATGAGTCAACCTGAGCGTTTGTGTTTGTTGATTTCAAAAGTTTCCCAAAGATCTACTTTACAATATTTATTATTATCTGTATGCAAAATTTCAAACTGTGGGCCGAAAGAGTGATTATTTTCTAGGTGATGATTCGTGTAATTTGAATCTGATTTTTCATTTGAAAAACTGCGTTTATGTTCCGATATTCTAATATTGAAATTTCTATGTGTTCTACCAACGTAGAAATGATCACAGTCATTGCAATTCAATCTATAAACACTTGATTCATCTTTTGGTTTCATTGTTTTTCATATATTTGCCTAAGCTATTATTAGTTTGGAAAGCTATGTTAAAATTATTTCTATTCAAGAATGATTTCGGTTTTCCACTTATAATGCCAACGTAGGTTGAGGTGTTGAATTTTTCTTCAATTTATCGACAGGGTAAATTTCATTCAATGAGATTCTAGTTTATTTTTATTCTAAATATTAGTTATTATTTTGGGATTATAACCATTATTTTCAGCTATTTTTACTATATTGTTATTGGTTTTATTCTCACGAATTGTACTTATTTTTTTATGATCGGTATAGCAATGAGGTGATAATTTCAAAAGTCTTCTTTGATAATTTTGCTGTTTGATGTTTGGCTAATATATTATCTTTGGAGTTTTTGAGAATGCTTTCGGAGTCAATACCTAACTGTTCAGAATTACTTTTAGTATGTTTTGAATGTAAATAATGTTTGAATTTTTTTTCTAATAGATCTTTTTGTGGGTGTGAAAAATCGGTATCAGTTAAATTAGTAAATCTCTCAAAAAATCTACGGTCTGAAAATTTATCAGTGGAAGGTTTGAGTGGAGAAATTTTGAGTTTAAGTGAATTTAACTTTTTCTTTTGTTGTTGAAACTTTTTATGAATTAAAATTTTGACACCGTATCTGGATTCAGAGTCTGAAATATCAAACTCAAGAGGGTGCAATCTAAACAATAATTCTGTATGGATTACCTTCAAATATATGTTGGCAACGTCCCTCTTGTTATACTTGATCTTCATATCCTCTTTGATCCATATGCATTGACCTATCTCGATTGCTGTGCTTGCTGGTCCACTGTTCTTCTGTGTACTCAACCGTATGTAATTGGGAGTCAATCTATTCTTCAATCACATTGAGTAGAACCATATATTCTGAGTATGAACTACACATCTTAGTAGTATTTTGAAATACCACAAAGCCAAAAAGCCGGTATCAGCTCACTTTAACATTTGAATTTGGGAGGCTTTTACTCGGTAGAATTCCATTATCAATAATAAAAAACAAGTCATATTTTTTGAGGAATTTTGTTAAATAATTACTTTAATCATTACCAATATTATTCAAAAATTATGAACCCTATATGTTCCTCGCACGTAGAGTAATAAATCTAGAAAATTCGTGGTGCATTTTCCAAATGGGTGATAATGAATATTCCTTCTCCATAGTATGCAGATTAGTTTGGACAATACAATGTTGGTAGCGAAAATCACGCACATCACTTTGAATTGAAATTATGGCGGAAAAACTATAAACTCCAGATGTTCCTCGTACGTGGAGTAATAAATCTAGAAAATTCGTGGTGCATTTCCCAAATGGGTGACATTGAAAATTCTTTTCTCGTAGTATGCAGCACAGCTCGAAGAATATCATGCTTATAGCGAAACTCACGCATATCTCTTTCAATGGAAATTATGCAGGAAAAACTATGAACTTTTTATGTTCGTTGTAAGTAGAGTAATTAATCCGGAAAATTCGTGGTGCATTTCCCAAATGGGTGACATTGAAAATTTCTCCTTAGTGGTATGCAGAATAGCTTAGAGAATTATGTGATGACAGTGAAAATCACGCACATCACTTTGAATGGAAATAATACCGAAAAAACTATGAACTTTATGTGTTCCTCGTACGTAGAGTAATAAATCTAGAAAATTCGTGGTGCATTTTCCAAATGGGTGACAATGAAAATTCCTTCTCCTATGATTCCAATATGTTCGTACTAAGCGGTATAATAAACTCAAAAGAATCATATATCATTTCTCGAATGGGTGACATTCAAATTATCTTCAATTTTGTAAGTAGAATATTATTATTACGTTCTTTTTTTCTGTGGCGGAAAATCCTTTTCATAGTTTTTATGAACCCTTCTATGATGCCTTTCTAAGTTACCACGATTAAGTATTGCAACTGACGCATGACATATAAGGCAAATGCACTTATCCTTCACCATAAAAATAAAAATTCTTCCTCCTAATCGTAATTAGAATGATACGTTTCAGATTTCTTCGCTGCACTCATTTTGTACTATTTTTAATAATAAACTTTGTATCGACGTAGCATTGCCTTCAAGTTACAATTCAGAATGACCCCAATTCCTGCAGGTGCAACATTTTATCGGCGTGAACGAAAGTCTCGAATGTTCCCGTCAAACGCGCCGCCTGAAATTTCTAGAAAAGCGGCAAGAATTAAAAACGCGGTTTTCTCTGATAAATACCGCGCGTTCCTTTGATAAAGCCGCCATTGGCCGCTAGCAGAGTGTTATTTTTATTACGTAATGAATATTTGTTGTTTAGTTACCTACTTATTAAAAAATTATTCTCTCTCGAGATATATTTTTTGTGGACTAATGGCTTCGATAATAATATGCGTATAGATAATATGAAAACCGCTCAGATGTATCTTGATTACTACTGGAGAATTCAATTAGATTTATGTCGATGGAAAAATTTTCAATTAAAAGAGTGAAATAAATGGCACAGAATTTTAATCATAGTTTAAAACATGTTTTAATGAAATTTCACTCGATTCAGATTTTCCACAAAATAAAAGTGTTCTATTTAACTAGCAATATTCATATTATCAGATTCAGGTGGTCAACTGAGGAGTAAAAAATTCACGAAAAAAAGGGTGCTCACTTGATTAATGACTTGAGTATAAGGAGAAACTTACATCAAAGCATTTACTCCTTCTCGATGGAAAAGTTTTGCAGCGTTTAAATTCAAGTCTGTGGCATATTTTGATTTCGAACAACAATGAAAAGTTGCTTGTGAGCCACACTATACATCCAAAGATGATTCGGAATTTCTTATTCAATAAAGCAATAAGTTTACCACAAAAGTATTGAAATATTTGATAGTGATGTGTTCAAGGTTTTAAAAAATGATTCAAAATGAATTTTCCCATAAGTTTTCATAACTAATTTGTTTTGATGACCTCTTTCCTTTTTATAACAGAACAATTTTATCAATTCATGATTTATCGATATAATATAGATGTGAGTGATATTATACGCATTAATCAAGAATTAATTTAAATTCATTACAGTTATAGGTGATCACAATGATATTAGACAATTTTCTATTTTCTAGCAATGCTAATTTTTCACTTTCTTTCAAATATTTAGTTAAAGACTTTCAATTTTAATTTTCAAAATCATGTAAATCCGCGTTTTATGATCTGTCATCATGAAAATTAGAATTGTAAGTTTTCAAAAAAAATATTGAAATGTTATAGAAATGATGAACTTGAATTATTCTTCAATATTCTTCTTCTTATGATTCAGATTGTGATTAAGTCGAGAAATGCGGAAAAACTGCAGAAACTATTTTTGAATGAAATCTCGATCGATAGGAGAACCAATAAACAATTTTGGTTCTCTAATATTCAATTGAGACAATTAGAAACGTAACGAAGACGAGGAAATGGTGAATCAGGCGTTTTTTGACAAATTTAAGGATGAAAACGAGGTAGTTTCAACTATAACATCTATGCGACTTTCTGCTAATACAGAGTGAGATGAATAGACATACACTTAAAAATTGAGAAGAGATTTTTCACTCGAACTGGATGAATCGTCAGTTGTGGTTGACACTTCTTAGATGGCCTTGTACAGGATGTCCCATTTTCATGTTACATGTACTGGCGCTTTCACATTTTTCTTTTATTGATTTGTTTTCGAATTATAATATAAACTAGTGTTTATTCAAATGAAAACGGGTTTGGAAGAGAAAGGAACAGTATTTTTTTTGGAACTCTAGCAAACATTACATGCCTGACAAATTTCCTCAAAACTGTGAACAAGAACACAAATATTTTTCACCTAATTTTGTGATATTCTTTACAAAGTAAACCAAAATCATCGTATGATGATCGAATATCACTCAACTCAATATCATTCTTGAAATATGAAAATTTTAACAGCTGTCAATGAAGTACGGGTACAATATTACAAAAGATGGCACCACTATAGTCCGCGAGCTCTAAGATGATCCTCCAAGGTCATCCGAGGTGCAAATTCGAAATTCGGAATAGTCCTAGTAGGCGGTGCCTACTGCCAGCTGAATATTTTATTGTGAATCTAGAATTCGTCAAATTATTTAGCTCTGAAAGATCTTTTGTCCAATGGTGTTTCATAGTAGGGGAGAGTCGGGTAGTCTCGGCCACATGAGTAAACACTCAGGATTTCAACCCATCTTTTTGCAATAAATTCGTACACTTTTTAATTAGAGATACGACTCGGGTTTAGAATTTGTTAGTAGGATCAACATTTCTATGAATTTTTCTGGAATATATAGTCTTCCTGTTTCTTCAATATACATATCATTTTCTAAAATAGTAAGAGTGTTACCTTTTTCAGCTTTACAAAGGGTTAAATTATGGTCTTGAAGTTTTGTTTGTATGGATCTAACAATTGCTAATGCCCTATTGTTTTTGATCAATCTAGAATTTCTTATATATTTAGCACAGACTACTAAAAATGAAAACTCGTTCACGGGGATGCAGACAAAGATGATACCTTTCTTTCGAGGTATCACTCGACCCATCTACCCTCTTCCAAATTTTCAAGGGAAGTCACCCCTGCTCTAGACGTTGAAATTTAAGATGAGGATGGTACTTGATGATGACTGCCATTGATCAGCATGAATCTGTTCCATTTTACTTCACTGAAACTTGAATAGTCTCAGGGAAATAGTCTTCCTGATCATTCAGTTGCTCATCCTGTATCTTTTACAGTTTTCAATTGAAAATGGAAATTCGTTCAAGGCGATGTAGACAAAGATACCACCTTTCTTTTGAGTCATCACTCGACCCTATTCCTAATTCAAAATGTTCAAGGATTGCAACCCCCGCTTAGGGCGTTGATATTTCAGGCAAGTTTTGTACCCCAAAAGACGTGCCCCTTGAAACAAAAATAGACCTGTTTTTGCGTTTTGATCAGAAATGAATATCTTGGTAGATATAACCTCTGTTAAGTTTTCGTTGAAGCAGGTTATTTCTACCAAGATATTCATTTCTGATCAAAACGCAAAAACAGGTCAATTTTTGTTTCAAGGGGCATATCTTTTGGGGTATAAAACTTGTTGCTTGTCTGTTTATGTTGTGTTAGTGTCGTGTGTACATAAAGAGTACCAAAGATTATTCTGCTTAGTAGTTAACCTTAAAGATGATTGACTTGGCTCATTTTTAGAGCTCGCGGACTCTAGTAATGTTTCCTTACTATCCAAGTAAATATATATTTGTTAGTTAATTAGTTCATTCCAAAATTATAAATGAGCTTAACACTTTGAAAGGTTTGGTAATTACAGATCTATTGGATTAACTAGTGTTGTATAGAGTTCCCTATAACCAACCTATTAATTCAAATGCGACGTATAATAAATACGGCTAACATTTAATGAAATAATTCAAACAAAATTCATAATCTGCTCGAAAATGATATAGTTGAAAATTATTCGGACACAGTTCGCTGCAATTTTATCATCGGTGAAATGAAATAGACAAAATTAATGAATAAGTTTTCCCTGCATGAATTAACTTAGAAAACAATTATGAATATTTTGATAATAGTTTGGAAAATTGAAACCACTGACGTCGACCGTGTCCAATCGGAATTGAATTAAATGCTGTACGTGTATAGAACAGATTGTTTTAATCGAACATTATTTAGTTCTATACTTGACGCAGAATAATAGCCCAAATTGGAATTGTGTGTTATATAGAGTATTCGACATGAATGAATTATCGGCATTGTGATTGAATTGTTATGTGGAGAAATAAAAATATTCTTCTTTGTGTAATTAAGCTTGCTTTTAATTTAATTTAACTGAAACAAATTTCACCATTGATGAGAAGGCGTTATTGGAGAAAGGATTCAAACACAATATTCACCCTAAACATCATACATCAAACTTTGAACAACTGGCATAGATACTGAAATTTACCTCAGAAATGTTGAGACCAATATTTCCCTGAAACGCGAAACTGCATACACCAATTAGAGATCACATATTAATCAAATATATAAAAACAAAATAAACATCGAATGACATTATTTTCACAAAAGCAGATACATACAATACAGTTGTAGGGATAAATAAACGAGATTTGCATTTCCCACACATTAGATTTTATCAATGATTCTAATTATTCAGTTTTAGCTGGAGATCTAACTAATAAATTCAATAAGGAAGTGAAGACAGTCATTGAGAATTCAAAATTCATCATTACAGATCGCGAAAAATTTAAACTCGTTTTATCGAATCCTTAACCACCTCAACTCTATTCTTTAGTTAAATTGCACAAAAATGGTTATCCAATAAGACCACTGGTATCATTCACACATGCCCCAGAATTCAAGATTTCCAAATTTTTAATACATATTGTGGCAGAATTTTGTAATTTCAAACCGTCTTTTTTAATTCGTTACTCAATTGATTTGATAAAAAAAATAGAAAATGTCATACCAAATAATGCTAAGTAAGTGTCTTTCGATGTCAAGAATTTGTTTACAAGTATTCCACCGAAGGATCCGTATGCTATTATCAAAAATTTGTTAACACAAAATTATTTTTATTTAACGATTATTTTATAAAACTGATGAGGGACTTATAATGGGGAACCCGTTAAGCCCTCTTTGACAGAAATCTTCATGGCTAATATAGAAAGAACTATTCATAAATATCCGTTTAGTAAATATTTTCTAAAATGGTATCGATATGTCGATGACATTATTGTGTGTTTCACGGGAACAAACATACAGTTCACTGTATTCTAAAATTTCATCAACAACCTGCACCCAAACATAAAATTCACTTCTGAAGTAGAACAGAACAACTCGATCAATTTCCTAGAATTAACAATAACAAGATCAAATAATAAACACCTGTTTTCAATTTATCATAAACCGTCCCATACAGATATCACAATTCATTATACATAGGCACATCCTTACCAAAACAAAGTTGCAGCATTTAATAGTTATATACATAGACTCTTAAGCACACCAATGTCTAGTGAAAATTATCTCAAACAATTGAATTTGATAAAACAGATCGCAATAAATAATGATTATGATGCAAATTTAGTCAGCATCATATTATATAAGAAAAAACAAAATTAGCTTTACAACATATTTATCCAGTCGGTGAACATCAAGACAAGAAATTCAATAGTTTAACATATATAGGCGATATTAGCAAAATGTGAAATCCTTCTTAAAAACTCAAATTTGAATATAGCGTTCAAAACATCAACAAATTTAGGTTCATCTATCAGAAATTATAAGTCTCCAATTAATAAAGAAAATAAGTCAGGTGTTTATAGATTGGAATATACAGATTGCAATTATTTTTATATAGGTAGAACAGGAAGAAATTTCAATGTTAGAATCTCAGAACGCAGTTCCATCAATGAAAAACTGATTCGAATTATTCTAATCATCTTAGGGAAAATAGTCATTCTTTCCATTCGGAATTTAAATCCTACATTGTGAGAATAGGGGTATAAAACTCAACCTTCTGAAAGTACTTGAGATTAACAGATTTAGGTATTCCCCAGAAATTTATAATGACCAGATAGACATAAATAACTCACCCTTATTGAACTTGTTTCCCAAACACTAATACAGATAAATCTGAATGGATTGCCTCTTCAGTCTATATAAGTACACGTTTGTTAAGATAATTTCGTCGTATTCATTCGCTCTTGACGAAGATACTGTGTATCGAAACGCGACGAGCATTTATTGATATATTTAAGTGGAAATCTTTGTTTAATTATATTTTATAATTCGTGTTGTATGTGGGGGCTGTTTCCTCAAATGGAACTTAACAAAAGACATATCTGTACAAAAAGATTATTTCACAGTTTATTTTCGATGTATAGTACGGCAGCTATGTGAAATACTGTAAATAGAGGAAAATTAATCTCCATGTCCGTCCTAGGTTATGGGGAAAAATTTATTGGCGAAAACAAATCGAAGTTATCTTCTTTTGTTTTCGAGTTGTTCAAGATTTCTTGATTTTATGGAATTTCGGCATATTCCCATATCCCAGTTGCTATCAAAGTTTTTTGTCAAATGGTGCTGGAACTTGTTATTTTTTGATATGAATCATCAATGAACTTGATGATAAAATATAGATTCTGTCAAGAAAGGGAAATTGATTATTTAGAAGATCTGCTTAGAACGATTGTCAAAATTCTTGTTGCTGCTAAGTTTGTACAACTGTTTTCTATACTGACGCGGAGTTTGTTTACAGTGCTCCATTCCGTCAGTTATCACAAGTGTGTTTCGCGTTTTCACAATGGAAAAAAATATCGAATTTGAATCGAATTTTGTATTGCAAATGGAAACAGAAGGCTTACGGTGAATCGACTTCGTTTTCGCCATAACTTGAAAACTTGAAACCTCAGGTACAGGATATGCATTGGAAAATTCATTAAGATTAGTCGGAGAATCTAACGAATTGAAGAAAAAAATGGGTTATAATTCGAAAAAACGTAGTTTTCGTTTTGAAATGTGAGGCGGTAAACAGAGCACTCTGTAGACTGACTGATATTCAGATCTTGAGATATATACATTTTTTCAAAATTCAAAAAATTGATAGTTTTCAAGGAAAACTAGAATATTTCATGAAACAAATAAGCTAGACTTATATGTTAGATGTTTTTTAATTGGAATAACAAGTGTTATCGAACCATTCATCGATATACAGGGTATTCTCTATTGAATAACGAAGTTGGAATGCACTTCCGGTATAACCGGAAGTGCCATTGAGTTGAAAATATTTCAGAAATAGAATTTCTGAATATTTATGACACCGGATAACGAAATTGCACTTTTCTTGAAACGAATGAGTAATGTCACTTGCTGTTTACTAATTTGATGCGCTGATACTAAATCTGCCTCTATATACGAACATGATGAGTTGCCCTTCTAGTTTCCTCAGGATCAATATTACGAAAAGCATTATGAATGCGCTCTAGTAACTCTTCTTTACTTCTTACAGGAAGAAGATACACTTTACTCTTGATTTTGCCCCATAAATAAAAATCAAGGGGTGCACCACTCTGAATTTATTTTGGAAATCAATAACCTCAATGAAATGTGGATCTTCTATGGCCCAAAAATGTCGATTTCTCCTGTTGGTTATTACACTTTCATTGAACTTGGCTTCATCAGACCATGTAATTTTTTACAGAATTGTCTCATCTCCTGGAAGCCGAATTGATGAATTTTCACAGAAATTTAGCCGCTTGGGAAGATCAATTGGTTTCAATTTTTGTAGTCAGATAAAAGAATACGGGTGCATGTTATGTTTCTTGAGGATCCTTTGAATGGAAGTATAACTCATTCCAATATACATTGATGCTGACTTAATGGACGCATGTGGATTGGCACGAAAATACGCTAGCGTATTAATTTGATTGTCGTCGTCCTCCAAGTTGCAGAAAATTGCTTCTAATCCTTCGAAATTTTGTTTACTCATAGGCGCCAAATTTGGAAATTGGTTATTGAATTGCCTACAAGTTCTATCGACCACATTTTGAAATTCGCCATGAATTAAAAAGAGATTAAACATATCCTCGTTTGAATAATCAGCCATTTCTTAATCAATCTGGTTTTTCAAAAATTTTCACTTCAAGTTACCAAAATTCTTGTTGAAATATTAAATTCGAATGAACGAAGTGACAAGTACATTAATTTTAGGCACCTGTCAGGTGAGCGTAGCCAGTTCAGCTACTTGGTTCAAATATTTCAAAGCATTCTCTGTTAGTTCTTGCAAAATCATCAAAATTCAATATATTCCCATGTTATTTCGGAACTATAAGAGATGGGTATAGTACATCCTGATACAATTCCATCTGAAATTTGACGCTTCATCTGATGGCGATATAAAAATTGGCACGCGCCATTTGAAAAAATTGAGTTATTGCTGTTCGAAAAAGGCCAAATTGGAAAAGTCATACAAAACAACGCAATAAACATTTGATACTTTCCTTGATACTTCTTATATCCAACCAAGCAAAAATTGTGTCTGTAGTGCAAAAGATCTACGAGCTACAATTTTTATAAATGTTCCTCAAAAATCGAGTTTATAACAAAAATAATTAGATCTGTCAAAAGTTTTGACAGATAAGTGCCAACAACTTGGGTATTTTATTTTTATTGCTCAAATGTTCGTGAAAATATTTCACTTCAATTGGAAATCGCTAGTTATGGCCGGGTATAAAATTTCAGCTTGATATTGTAATTGGAACTCAAAAAGTTTTTAACGGACGGTCCCGGTGGATATCCCTGTATATTAGTACCCAATCTTGATATGTAATATGTATTTTACCTGTTGTGTTAACCCATTTCTCTATACCTACTAGACTAACTTTGTATTTTAATCTTAAACTCGTACTTTTCGGATGATGCGAGCGAAAGCTCGAAATAGCTATAACCTAGAATAAACTTATCCATTTTAAACAGTGAGATTTTTTACGTAGTCATATTCGCAATGCTCATAAGGTAGATGCGATCTGTTTTCATCAAAAAATCATTCCCGAAAATCGGGTATGGAACTGCGGGGTCGTTTTTCTCTAAAACACTGAAAATGGAAAACCCTGTACAATAAAGTATTAATTTAATTACCAAGCTAACTCAGACATTTAACCATATATTTTCCAAACTTCAATATACTTTTCAGAATTTGCGGTTATTACAAAGATTAGAGGAAAACTTCATGTCGTATAAGTGTAAACAAAATGAGTTTCGTGTTGGCCGTGGGCGCATTCTCATTAATGAAACTCAACAAATAAACCGGCTGAACTTGAACCTGCAATATGATATTACGTACTGGAGAAATCGATGGGGTATCAGTCTGTAAAAAACTGACTTCATATGCTGATGTTAATGTTTGATATTGGAATATTGAACGCCCACGACTGGTTTCAATAAAAATGTAATCATGAAACCAAGTGAACCTTATTAAAATTTCTATCCGAATGTTAATCCCCACGTGACTTGAGAGTTTAGATGAAGAAGTTCGCGTAAAGGAGGTGAAGACTGAAACTTTTAACTGTTCAGATTTTGTGATTGATATTAGAGTCGTTCAAGCGCTGTTTCGAGAACAAGACACATCTACTTAGATGCTTTAATAGAAAGAAATATCGCTTCTATTGTTTCTATTCACATAAAACATATGTTCAGGTGTATCAAATTCTTCGATATTCACGATTTCTCCATTTGTTAAGGTGAAACCGAGAAACCATTTGTTGGTCCAGTGCTTGATTTCTCAGAAACACTAACGGTTTTTCTGCGTCTTGAATAGCTCAGGCGCCAGTTTTTGTTTTTTAGAGGTTATTTTCTGGGAGAAAGGGATCTGTTAGACCTTTCCTTCCAGATCTGTCCCAGTAAGCTGCAGTTGGAGAAGGCTTCCTTGTTATCTAAGGCGTCAGTTTCCAAGTGGGGTTCAAGAACTTATGTTCCTGGAAAGGACACTTCTGTTTTACTATGGTTTCAACAGACCTTTCTCAGACTTACCCAGATAGTGATTGAAGGAAGATAAATGTTTTATGACTATATTCAAATTCCAAGAGAATATTCCATTATACAATGTAAACAGTTTATGTCCATTCCAACAACAATATAGATACATGCGTAAGAGCCAGAAAACAATCTTCTAAAGTGAGCAGGTAAATTTTAAGCTATGTATAAATAAAACTAGCAAAACCTATAAGAGTACGGCTATAACTCGTTCTATGTTTGGAATAATTGAAATGGGAAATTAAACAAGACCATACGAATACCACTGCAGCTTGTGTAAAAGGAACATCACTGTAGGGTCTGGTAGATACTTCCAGCTCCGTATATTACGTGTATAGGGGTAACAGCATAGCATAAAATCAACTGAAGCCTTAGAAATCATAAAATTAACCACTTCGGTAATATATGAGTAAGTTCGTGAGTGGTATTCTAGATCCTACAAATACCATTGTAGCGTGTGTGGGGAAACAGCACCAGAGGATGATGTAGAAACTCCCTAATCCAGACACAGCGCATGTGTAACAACACAGCACCGAATCGACGGAAACCTCGAAATTCACTCAACGAACGCTCTGCGTTATCTATGAATAAATCAGTACAGAGTTGTCGGGATCATACGAATACCACTGTAGCGTGTGTAGAGTAAAGAGTACTACAGGGCGCAGTACGTACTTTCAGAGCCGTGTACTGCGTACGTAAGGATAACAGCACAGCACAGAATCAGCATAAGCATCGGAAATAGCTACGTAAATACAGCAGGATTGAATTAAATACTATTTCTACTTCAAAGTAGGCCCTTTTCGAAATGATACATTCACGCCAACAAATAATTCGCTGCGAATTCTATTTTCTATTCATTTAAAACGGGTACCTCGAAGCGGTTATTTGAGTTTTGGAAAAAGAAAAAATTCGGTCTGAGTATATTAGTTGAATACGGTCGTTGTTCGATGGTATTTGTTGAGATTTTGGTAAGAAATTCATTCACAATGATAAAAAGATGGTGCAAAATCAATGGGATTTCTTTCCACAAATCTAACCTCTTTCTCCCAAACGCTGCATAGTATTCCGGTAATATTCTTCATTTACCATTTGACAAGAATTCCGAGTACACAACATTGCGATGATCAAGGAAAACAGTTAACATTACCTTGATTTTGGATCGACTTCGTCGTGCTTTTTCGAATTCGGTTCAGTTGGAAGGCGCCTATCCGAAACTTGTTGACTGTTTTGCATGTCAAACTCATCAACCTATGTTATGTGTCTCATCACCAGTTACAGTGCGTTTTATGAAAGTGGGGTCGGAAATGACTTCAGCAACCATTTCTTTCAATTTATCGATGTTAACTTCAGTGGAAGATGATGATGGCTGACCATAAAGAGGCAAATCTTCCACCATACCCCTACCGCTGTTGAATGTACTGAACTCATATGCACGTGTTTCTGATTCGCCGTGAGCCTTCTGTGGCATCTTCAGCGATTCGGCACACGAAATTCCATTTGCAATACAACATTTGAAACAAATTCTTCGTTCGATAAATTTATCCTGTGCAAAAATCGCAGATCACACTTGTGAGAACTGACAAAATTGAGCTCTGTAAAGAAACTAAATGACAGATCGCGTTCAAACTCCGTGTTAGTATACTGCTATGCCAACTTAAAAACAACAAAAATTTTGACAATCTTTCAAAACAGATTTTTTAAAGTATAAATTCCCGGTACATGTATTTGTCTTGAAATTGTATCTTCCGAGTTTTCTACTATATTAAAAAATTTAAGAACAAAAGACACATCGAAATCCGTCAATTATCTGTACCGGAAAAACGGTGAGAAATATCAGGAAACAGTTTTCGTTAGTCGAAGAATCCTGGACCAGAGATAGCTCATCTCTATTAGAAATGGACGAAATCGGCGAAATCAAGCGATTTCGGACACCTTGTACATATTGTGTTTCAGGCCACAAACGTAAAATATAAAACTAGAATTCAACAAATGAATACTTAATACGTGGCACAGCTTGGATGTTGAAGTTGATTCTAATCAACTTCTTCGGCACAAAAACGTGATATTTAAATCTACCTGTACCAAGTTTGACTCATATTGAAATATTTAATTGAATGCAAATTTATTAGCAACTTAAGCTCCTTCGTGAAAAAAACAGTAGCATTTACATAATGTCTACTTCAACTCCACAAAGTGTCAATAAAGAAGGCTATGTTTTCCTGTATATTGTTTCCAAACTTTATATTCCATTATACACATAAAATCCCCCACAAAATTAATGAAAACTAAGTACACTTCCTGCTTAACATTTGGAGATGGAGTGTATTATAGTCTGAGCATAGACACTGTTTCAACTGACAATATTATTTCCCACTATGCAAATCATTCATTGAATGAAAACTTGGCATCGAATTTAACGCAATGGAAACAGTAGATCCAATTTATCTCTTCGGGAAGTATTACAAAGTGATATATATAGAATTTCAGGCGCATTACAGGATTTAGTTCAGCCTCTATGCTAAATCTTTCTAATTCTCAGATAATCTGATCTAGCAGATCTCATCTTGCCCCTACTTAAAAACTTTCTGTCACCTTGTATGGAATATTTGATATTTTGAATTTTACTGTTGTGACGAAGTATTTTTTGCAATTTAACCCCATTTTTAATTGTTGTTAAACAAATTTGGATATGTAGAGGGAGATACTAGATATCCAAAACTGCCAAACTCATTCCACTGGGATCGTTGGAAGCTTCAGTGTGGATTTTTTAATACAGCAAATTAAACTGACTACATAACGATGCTTGATAGATTGCTTCAAAAATAGTACTTCATTAAATTCTATTTAGAAACTGACGAAATACTAATCGTCTTTCGTACTAATTCGTATTGGAAAGTTTTGATTTGGTACTCAGTTTACTTTACTCTCCGTGTCCAGGTCTTGTTCATATCCTGTTTATGTAGAGAGCAATAGTGTGGACTTTCTCAATGAGAAGTCAAACATGTAGATGTACCAAATCTTGCAGTGCACCACACTGACATTATGTCTCTGAGTCATCTGGTGATGAAGGATATTTCCTAATTTATTCTGCACTGGACCAATTCACAGTATTCTGCATTGGATTCTTATTTCCCAGAGTTTCAAGAGCTCTGCTCGATATTCTGGAAGATAATGGAAAACCTCATCAATGATTTGGCCAGAAAACTTCTTCTTGATTAGAGTCTTCTTGAAGTGGGTTGATGGTCATTCATCTTCTATTTGTCTTTATTGTATCCCACTTGTTAAAATTTGTCTCCACGTTTCAATGGCAGCAATACATGCAAGAGAATAAATATTAGAGATAAGTGTTGGTCACTGATGGTTGGTAATGACTCGTTGGTGATTACATATACATGCTTTACTCGTTTTTGTGCTCTGGAACATAATTGAGAGCCTCAACAAGGATTTGCTTTGAAAACTGCTCCTTGATCGGAGTCTCCTTTTGGTGAGTTGATGGTTCCGGAGTGATTAGACATTCATCTTCTATTTGTCTCTATGATATCCTACTTTGTATAGCTTGCCTCCTGGTTTCAATTGCAGCAATATTGGCGAGAACTTTAATCTCAGAGATATGTGTTAGTCACTCATGGTTCTTGATGACTCGTTGGCAATTACATTTATATGTTTTGCTTATTCTTCTGCTCTTCGTAAGGTTCATTTGGAAGATAATGGAGAGCCTTAGCAGAGATCATGTCAGAAAACTTCTCCTTGATTAGAGTCTTCTTGGAGTGAATTGATGATCTTGAAGTTACTATAAATTCATCTTCTATTTGTCTCTTCTGTATCACAATTTTAATTCGATCAATACCTTCGAGAGATAGATGTGGGTTACTTTTGATTTTTGCTCACCTATTTACATGCTTTGCATGTTCTTGTGCTTTCCAATAGATACAACATATTTTGACGCTGAGACAATTTTAATTGAGTACCTTGGGGAGAATATTACTTCTGTTTGTTACTTTATGTATGAGTTTCAAATATATAATTTGGCAGAATAAAAGACTGTGAAGATGATCCCGAGGTATTTGAGAACATAACAGTTTTCAAGGCGTTCACCACACCTATCTTGAATCACTTCCAATATAGCTTACACATATAGTATGAGCTTTTTTGATTGATAACTGGATTTGGCTATTAGTGAAGTACACGGTTATTTCATTCGCAAGGCATTTGTTAGTTTCGAGTCCATTTTGAAGAGAGTTGCTGCTTGTATTGCTATAGCTCCATATGTTCTAGTATGGTCTCATCATTGGTTTGAATATAAAACAGTGTTGGTGCCATTACTTGGCCTTGGGCAAGGTAACTCTTATGAGACCTTCAATTTCTGTTCTTCTGATTAAACAAGTTGAAAAGTATTCTATTCTCCGAGAAGAATCTTTTTTCCCATCATCGATATGTTAGGCGAGACTCAGTATTTGTGATATGCTAGATCTTCCATTTCTGAAACCGCTGTGTTTTATAACATTGAAGATGTTCACCAATACTCGGAAAGAGGAGAGCGATGTTCAACTCACCATTTCAATTTTGTCAATCAGAAGGAAAAGATTGTTACAGTGTCTATCGTTCATTGAACAGGAACTTCAAGTCTTCAAAAACGAATACGTACGATATCTTTTTTTAAATATTTCACATATAGCAAGTTTATGCTTTGCACTTCAAGATGACAAGAAAAACCCAGATACAGTATATAGTTTGCCTTGGCAGATTTTTTGTTTCGTAGACGTAAACTTGTCTGGATAATAATGAAGCAGTGGCAATTTTTGCATTAATAGACTACTTTGGCAGTTGATCTGAACATTTATTACCTACTCTAAAATGATTTATGTACGACTGTACAACTTCATTTCTATCGGATGGACCTCGTACATTTGTAATAGTTAAGATTCTATCATTTGTCGTTTAATTTAATAATGACGAAAATCTAGCTCAGTCATGATTACAATGAAACATGTGTTAGTTGGTTTAATTGCTAATGAGTAACTCTCTTATTATCAATTTGCACGAGCTGCTTTGAGGATTGAAACATACATCAGAGAATATTGAAATTATTGGGTACCTGTATAATTCACTATGGTGAAACAAGAGTTCAACAGTCAATAACACGAATCATTCTAAGACCATTCGCTCTTATAAACATAGGTTTGCAAATGTTTCGAGATACAGGCTGTTTCAAGTTTCGAAACACTTTTCGTTTTTTGTTTATAACTTTCGCAATTGAGATAGTTATCTCAAATTTGATAAGTTAGTCACTTATTTAGTCAAACCTGATGTGGTGTTGTGGAAATATACAGGATGGTATTTTTTCTTGGCTCACTTTCCATTTCTCGAATTTTTCAACAGTAGGCCAGTGAATGCCTTTAAAAACATTATTTGAATTTCTAATCTGTTTAAAATTTGTTGCGTTTCTTACATTTTTATCTTAGCTGTGACCGTTTTCCTATAAAAAGGGATAAAATGTTTTTTACCCAATCTACTACTGATGACTACTTAAATTTGTACTGTACCTATTCTCATTGAAGTTTAATTGATTAATAACAATGCATACAGTCTTGGCGAACCGCAAACAAATATCCTTCAATTGAGTGTTCGAAATATGACCCATTGTGTTGAATGTATAAATCACAATTTGTCTGATATGCGGGAACAATTAGAAGTGCTTCTGAATTTTATCTGTTTCTTCTTCCGTTGTTTCTAAAAGAACTATGTGAACATTACTCGATCTAACACGATTTGATTTCTTCCTTAAGTTAGAACAAGTTAGATATTATTAATCAATACTCTCTATATTAAATAAACATAACCGAAAAACTAGACAGAAAACTCACAGGATGTTGGAATTGGCAAAATTTTGTGACGAAGGAAACATTATTATATATGAAGGGTATTTCGGTATGAAGTCATAAATATCTACAGGAAGTTTTTTATCAAAAGAAATAAGGTCCTCCGTTTTCGACATATAGGGCGCTGAAGTTCAGGCTTTCATTTCACAATTCTGCTGGTAACTCCTATAATTTTGAAGGAATCTATCTCCAATTTGCCTGAAAGAGTAATTTTTTTACTCATAAATTCATGAGATATGTCTAATAGTTTCGAAAATAGACAGGGTGATATTTTTTCCAAGGTCGTTTTTAATCATAGTGCCACTGATTTTTTAAAGAATATTCATTGAAAAGATTCTACAATGCTTAATGTTGTCTTGCTGTTGAAATTCTTTCGTAAACGCAACCGTTTTCTAGAAAAAAGTAATTTACATGAGAATGCAAGTACTTTTTGTATGAAAACAGGGTGTTAAATTGTTGTCTACAAGGGTAACAGAATTTCTCCAATTTTGAACACCCTGTATCTCGGCTGTCAAATGATTTGAAGTAATGCGATGAGTGTCAAATATGAGTATTTAGTCAACCTAAGTTTTGATGCGAGAAGGGGTATTAAATTGTTGTCTTGAAGGAGTATATAGTTTCCCCAAGTTTGAACACTCGGTATATCGGCTTTCTAGTGTTTCCAAATGTTGTGATGCCTATCATATTTGAGTATTTAATGGAACCAGTTTTTGATGAAGGAAAGGAAATTCCGAAGAGAATTTGTAAGTGTAAGGTCTACAATATATTTACATTTCATTAAAATTCGATATATCAACAATATTGTTTATATATGAAATTTCTCCATTCAATCTTCTTTCTTGCGATTGTTTTAGCCTCTGTCCAATTTTTGCCCTATTGTCCCAATATTTCCGCTATTACTCCATCCCATGTTTGTCGTGGTCTACCTCTTTTCATCTTTCCGTTAGTCTTTGAATCCCATATACGTTTGACTTGCCGTGTATTATCCATTCTCTGAAGATGTCCCCACCAGCTGAGCTGCCTTTTCTCTATAAATTTCAAAGTTGATTCAATCCCTAATTCCTTTCCTATGTAAATGATCTTAAGCTTATCTTTCTTTGTGACTCCCCTTACACTCCTAAGATATTTCATTTCGACAGCTTGAATTTTACTTTTTTGGTTTTTATCTAGAACCCATGACTCACATCCAAATGTCAGTATTGGCCTAGAGATGGATGTGAATATTTTCAATTGAAAATTTAGATTTTCCTCACTTCTGTCGAGCAATTTGTTATTATTTCATCCATAAAGATTATAAACAATAGTGGACTAACCCCACCCCCCTGTCTAAGTCCCTCCGTTGTCTTGAAATACTCCGATCTCCTGTTTCCGCTTGTAATGCAATTTCTATTACTTTCATATGTATTTATTATCAGTCTTATAATATAATTTTTGCTTTGATTCCTCTTGTATGTAGTATTTCCCATAATCTTAGTCTAGGCACAAAAGCTTTTTCCAAGTCCATGAACGCTAGGTATATTTTCTCCTTCATCCTGTTAGATTTTTCCATCAATATCTTTATGCTGAATATATGATCTTGAAGACTACTTCCTTTTCGAAATTCAGTTTGTGTCTCTCCTATTGTTCTTTCAATAATTAGCCTCAGCTTCAGCCTCAGATTACATTAATTCATTCGTAATGAACTCACTAGCGAGTGCTGTTAAGCTCCCAATAAAACCCACAGTATTTGTTATCGACAAGAGGGAAATTTTCACTGAATATCTTGATTATTTCGATAGAATCAACATTTCACCTTTCCTTAAACCCAGGGCAAAGTACATATTTGTTGTTGAGGATCCTTCTGCTACTTCAGCTCAAGAAATGAAACCATTCTTGATGATAAATGGGGTATTTTTGCAACCTTCCTCAGGAGAAATAAGCCTTGTTTCGCCTTTCAAAGATAAGAAATATTTCGCTAATATTTCCAAACTCGAGACTGCAGAAACCTGTGATAATCTAAGAAATTTGTTTAGAACAAAATTATTCTAACTTCAATGGAGTATTATATAATAGTAAAAAAGATTTGATCATGGGTAATCCTCTGAGCCCTCTGCTAGCTGAAATTTTCATGGATAATATTGAAAAAACTATCCAAGAACATCCGTTGTTCAAACACTTCATTTATTGGTTTAGATATGTCGACGATATCATTTGTTGTTTCACTGGCACAAACAGACAATTAGTCAAAATATTCATCAACAAAATTCACGATAATATTAAATTCACGTTAAAGATAGAAACAGAAAACTCCATTAACTTTCTGGATTTAACTATCACTAAAATTAAAAATAATGATTTTTCTATTTTTCATAAGCCATCGCATACAGATATTACTATTCACAGCTCATCTACACATTCTTATCCACATAAATTAGCAGCTTACAATAGTATGGTACATAGACTCATTAAATATCCCAATGCTACAAAATAATATCATAAAAGAGCTAAATATAATTAAACAAAAAGCAGTCAATAACGGTTAGAGTCCAACTATGACTGAGAACATGATTTCACGCAAAAAATTTCAGAGCAATCCAGGAAGTATTTCCAAGAATAAAAAGTTCTAACACAAAATCAACAGCTCATATTGGTAATCCTAGTCTAAAGACAAAATCATTCCTCTCGCATTATAATTTGAATATAGCATTCCGAACTGATAATTCTTTAGGCCGACATATCAAAAACTACAAATCTAAAATTGATAAAGGTAATAAATCCGGTGTTTATAAACTGTCATGCGGGATTGTAATAAAATTTATATTGGTAGAACTTTCAGAAATTTCATAGTTAGATTATCCGAGCACAAACGTAGTTTTAATTATCATAAATCAGATTCCCATTATTCTAATCACTTACTCGAAAAAACCATAACTTTAATGATAATTTCAAAATTTTTCACTATGAAAATAATAGACAAAAACTCAATCTATTAGAAATTTTAGAGATCAACAAAGAAAAGATTTCAGGTAGGTTACTTAATAGTCAATCAGATCTAAATCCTTCTCCTTTACTCAATCTTTTCAATTCATAAAGTAACTCCGATGGGTTTTCCAACATACCCCTTGTACTTATACCTATTGCAATATTAAGTAGGACATAAGATTAATATATTATTTGTTCATAAATTTTCATAGTCGTGCAAAATAACGTGATTCCTTTGTAGTTGCCAAATTCATGTTTGTCACCTGAGTTGTAAATTGGGATTATCATTGAAATCTGCCAGTCTTCCGGGATTTGTTCTTCTAGCCATACCCTATTATATATTTTCAAAAGCACTTCTTCTCCATATTGTCCCATATTCTTGATTATTTCGGTCGTAATATTGTCATAGCCTGGGGCTGTTCCATTTTTAAAGCGTTTTATAGCTTCCTGTGATTCCTGTTTTGTTATCGTTTCTTGGTCTCTATCTTCTTCTATGAAAACTTCACTATCCTCTAATCCGTTTCCTCCGCCCCCAAGTAGCTCTTGAAAATATTGCTTCCGTCTTTCCATTACTTTCCTCTCATCTATGAGTATTTCTCCATTTTTGTCCTTGATGTTATAAATATCAGAGTTCTTTTTTCTTCTACATGATTTAACTATTTTATAGAAAAACTTTTGGTTTGCTTGGCTCTCGGCTTCTATTTTTCTCTGAATTCTACCCATTTTCTTCTTTTAAATGCCAAGACCAGATCTTTCACTCCTTTTCTTGCTTGTTTGTATAACACAATTTTACAGTTGAGATAATTTTCCCATGCTCTTTTCTTAATTCTCACTTCATCTCTAATTGCATCCGTCCACCATGCCGTTTGTTTTGCGTTATTTCTCTTTCTGCTGCTACATAATTCTTCAGAAGAATTGAGAAGAGTGCTTTTGAAATACTTACATAAGTCTTCTGTGCTCATATTGTCTGTTGCATCATCTATATTTTCTAGTTTCTTTGATATGGTTTGCTCGAAAATTTTGGCGTATTCTGGATAAGCGAGTTTCTAAGCCTTCATCGATTCATATTCGATCTGTTTTTAAACTGATATCTCTTCACTGTCGTCTTTTAGTTCCTTTTTGATATAAACTACTAGTAAAAAATGGCTTCTCCCTATTTCAGCTCCTCCACTCACTCTAACGTCTTTTATTTTTTCAAAATGCTCTTCTCTACCAATATGTAGTCTATTATCGATTTCTCGTTTCTACACTAGTCTCGTATATTTATGTATATTCTTGTGTTTGAAAAAATTGTTACTAATTATCAAGTTATTCATTACCTCAACGTCTAGTAGTTTCGTTCCATTGCTATTTCTTGTCTGTTCGTCAGGTTTGCCTAAAACTGTCCTATAAATACTATCATTATTTCGCTGTTCTACTCTACTAAATACTGCCCTGTGCTTCTTCTGTAGCTTTTGTTAATTGTTCCCAAAATTCGATTTTTTTACTAACTGATTCGTCTTCGTTTGGTCCATAGACCACAATTTTTGTTCTTTTGTTCATGTTCGGATTCCTTAATTCAACTGTGAGTATTCTTGCTGACCACGCTTTTCCAGCTTAATATCTGCTCTGCGATTTCTTTATTTATCAAACATGCAACTCCTGCTGCCGCCCTGGTTTTTTCGTCGACTCCGCTGTATGTTAATACGTGTTTGTTTTCTAGCTAAATTATTCCTGTTAAAGCAAGAATATTAAGTTCTGATTTCTCAAATTCGTTATCCAATTCCTTTTCTTTGCCTTGTATACTCCTTGTGTTCCAAGCTTCTAGTTTCCATGTATCATTCTTTCTTTGTTTCATTTTCAATTGTTTCTGTATACTTTCCGACTGATTCTTTACGTTTCGAAATTTTATATCATTATTTCCATCATTTTCATCTTTTTCTATAGCCAATGTCTGCGTCATATTTATTCTATCTCCATTCTTTAGTAGTTCCATTCTTTCTATTATGTTTCGTTCCGCATCATTCCATTTGTAAATTTTAGCATCCACTACTAGTTTCTGATGCAAGACTCAGATTCTTTTTCCACTTGCTTTTAATTTTTCAGCTTCTTCTCTAATTCGTGCCTGTATTTCGGCTTCTTTTCGTGTCAAATCAGTATTAATGAAAATCGGCTAACCTGGCTCAGTTCTGGTTTGCTCTTGTTTTTTAATACCATCTTTGAAACTCTCTAAAATCACTATTCCTTTATTCTCTCTGATAATTTTAACGTCATTATCTTTGTTTCGACACATAATTTCTCCTTGAATAGTTTTCCAATCTTTTGAACCATATCATCCTCTTCTCTCATCTCAATTCCAGTTATAACTGTTTATAAATATGCCAAATTAAAATTATATGATCTCGACGACAATCTGCTAACTTACGCCAACTCATACTATCATAATCTTTCTATTAATAAAGAAATTCAATGTTAGCTTCTGATCAATAACTAATATATTATGGGCCCATTTGACAGCTACACCATTCAGGAAATGGTTCGTTTCTAATCCTAAAATATTAACGCAGTTGATTTTCAAATTACACAGGCATTAATTCTAAGCCGGACGAAAAATAGGAATAGATAATATCCTCCATAAATCTTCTTATAGAAACACGTTTATAATTTGATAATTGAAATATATATTCATTCGGGAGAATGAATACTTATTAACACCGCGGGATGCTCATAGTGAAAGCAGCAGCAATTTTACCGTGATTTCAATATTGGATTTAGGAGATGTAAAGCATTTGGTTACCTATGTGAAATTATAGGTTAGGATAGAACTCCTATAGTGTAGGTCATTAGGGAAACGGATATCATAAAAGTGGAGCCAATTTAAAGTTTTCGAGATCTCTGTTTATCGAAAGATACCATCACTCTACAAATAGTTTCTTAAAATAAAAATAATTCTCCAAGCTATATTATGATTCGTAGTATGTTTTGGGATCAATGTCTTACGAAGAAGGCACAAACTTATCAATTTCGAACACTCCATATTTTATTACTTTTTGAATTCCTCTTGAAATTTCGAGGATAACTCTTCGTTCATACTTTTATTGATTAGAAAAAATTAACTGAGGCGTTGTTGTATAAAGCGATATTAAATGTTTTATGTCAGTTGACAACGAATTAACTCTAGCAATAATTAAACATTGAATTAATTTCAGTTGGGTTATATAAAGCTTTGTCATCTTCGTTCAATTTAGAAACTTTTTTGATAATTGCTGTGAGAAAAAATGGCTAATTTTACTAACGCCGAATTGGCTGATATTCATTACATGTACGGTCTGGCTGACGGAAACACAACAGAAGCTAGGCGGTTATATCAGGTGCGCTTTCCAAATTGAGCCACACCAGACAAGCCTACATTTTTAAATATCCACAGAAGGTTGAGGAAAACTGGTACTTTTACTGCAAATAATTATTTAAAAGGTGCAACTCAAACTTTGAGAACTCCAGATATTGATGAAGCAGTTTTGAATTGTATTGATTTGTACTCAACAAGAAAAATTGGAAATCAGTTGAATATTTCACACGTTCTAGTTTGGAGGATTCTCCACGACTCTTTATTGTACCCGTTTCATATTCAACGCGTCCAAACTCTACTTCCTCGAGATTTTCCTTCAAGATTGAATTTCTGCCGATGGTTCTTTATGTCAAATTTTCGTTGAAAAACATACGTGTGATATGCTACGGGGGGTCTCAATGAAGAAACCAGGATTTTGAAATGAAACTTAATCACAAGTAAAAAAATAGAAAAGTAAAATAGAATATTCTTGAAATTAGATCAGTTATTCCCTTTTTTATGTGTATCAACTATATACTTGTACAGGACTTGAGGTTGGCCTCAAACTCAGTTTGTTTTGGCCCCAGATATGGATACACTCAACTAGATAGATAAAATTAGAGAAGATGTTCATTTTGATTGTGAAATAATGTTCACAGACGAAGCTAACTTTTCGGGAACTGCTATCACAAATTTTCGCAATAATCATTGTTGGGCTGGGGAAAACTCCCATTTGATTGAAGAATCTCATCATCAAGAATAATTGTCACTAAATGTCTTGGTCGGAATAATCAGAAATTATTTGATTGGGCCATTTTTTTGTTAAACAGACTGATCGGTCCCACTTTTCGGCAATTATTTGAGGAGGAATCACCTTTATTGCTCGAGGATGTGCCACTTTTGGTGAGAAACATAATGTGGTTCATGCATGACGGGACACCAGCACATTTAACTCTTGAATAATAATAATACATTCAACGACCGATGGATAGGTCGGGGTGGGTCAGAACCATGGCCTCCTAGGTCCCAAGACTTAAATTATTTGAACTTTTTCTTATGGGGATATCTCAAAAGTTTAGTTTATACCACTCCAATGAACACTGTAGAAGAATTGGTAAATCGAATTATAACCTCTTGTGACACGATGAGAAATACCCCAGGAATATTTCAAAGAGTGCTTGATAATATGCGAAGAAGGACAGATGCCTGTATTCTTGCAGGTGGACGACACTACCAGCAATTTATTTATTTTTTTTTGATCTTTTTTTAGTTTGATATTGAATAAGTATAAGTTCAGTCTCAGAAGACGAGCTACCAAAATAAGAGCAAATTTTGGGCATACCTATCGAGTATTTCTATAATTTTTTCTCTATTTAGCGAATAACATATAATTCAAATAATTCAAATTCAATAATTTTTCACTCAAAAACGGTTGGAGATACGAAAAAATTAAAGATGTCAAAAAAGTTTTCAAATTGAACGTAGATGACGAAAATTCAGTAGCGTACTGCAAAAAAGTTTGAAAGGGCAAAAGGAGACATGGCCGCGGAAAAGAAAACACTGTGTGAATTTCAATTAAAATCTAGGACGTGTAATGATGGAGGCTGTAAAAAATAGCTTGCATTCAAAATTTGGGTGAATATCTCAAAAACTGCAACCAATTTTTTCCGGAAATTTCAACACCCTGTAGTTCCGTAACGAAGCTTTTGCTGAACTATGTTTATATGAACTTTTTTCTTGAAATTGCACGTAGATTTACCCCCACAAGTTGTGACATACTATTATGTAACACCCTGTATAAACGTCTTAGCATTCTTGAATTTGACGGAATTAATATATGCAGGGTTTGTCCTAAGTACGACACATAACTTCGGGCGTTGAGTCATTTTAAGAAGAAAAAGTTTCAATGATCACTTGTTCAGAGTTGCTGTAGCTTTGAGATAGAGGGCGGTAAAGTTTTCAAAAAATTTCGGTATATATATAAAGATCGACATGCCGAATTGTTTGAATGTATATTACTATTGTTTCGATGTTTATCTTCATGATAATTTATACATAATGAGTGACTTTAGATTTTCTTTTTCCTCTCGTATTCATTTTCATCTTCATGAGTTTTCATAATGAAATCTGAAAAATCTTTTAAAGTTTCATAAATGTTACTTTCATCATTTTCGGGGAAATAAAGTATTGCCACTTTAGAAAATTGATTTTGAATTTTGATGTTATCAAAGCGAATAAATTTTATTCAATGACGGTAAAATGAGAAAGAAAATCGACCTGTTCGAGGACCCTAAGTATTAGGATTATTTTGTGCCACACTATATTCGGAAATAAATTAGCTTCTGCTCCACTCATAGGAATTACTTTGTTCTCTAACACCTTGGTTTCTAATTGATCATAGTCGGTACAACGATACCTGAAATCTGTGAAGGCTTTTCCAATCAGAAACGTAAGAAATTAATGAAATAATCTTCACGGAAGTTACCTTTTGAATATGCGCAGAATACTTCGTTTGACTTTGATAAATATGAGGCAAACAAAATTTGAAAATTGTCTAGTCATTCTTCGGATTTTATTTGTATATTAACTTACTAATAGGAACGATTAAATGATGTGAATTGAAGATAACGAACAGTTTTTATAAAGTTTCAACATCGATATTAAAGCGGCAATTATCATTTTGTTATTCAATAAAAAGTATTAAATTGGTTGATTATTAATACAGACAAACTAGTGGATCTCGATTTATTCTTTTATCTATTTCAACTACAATTATCTTGTCGAATTCAAGGAATTTCTTCTTTTCTAGGTGAGTACCTTCCTACAAATAAATCCAACCACAATGCACAGAAGAAGGTTTGTACTTCATACTTATTAGTGTAATCCTTTCAAATATTCATTCTTTTCTCCTTTTGAGGAAGTAAAGGATTACATTTGCATCAACAATACGTTTCATTATAATCTAGAGCTTTGCAACAGGAAATGCACTAATGTAGGTTTGAACTGAATTTAACTTATAAAATTCAATTAGTAGTTTAATGTTTTCAAATGGAAGTGTTGTATAGTTATTTAAGATATACTGGTTTCCAAATAACTGGATATACAGGGTGTTTCCCTTCCTTTACGATATACAGTCTATGTTGTGAGATTTGGACGAAATTTCAATGTTCAGAACTATCCATTCAATTTCGTTAAAATTCTGTAAGATTATCACATGGATCAATCCTATTGAAATTTTGACTTGTCAAATAAAAATCAGGACCGTACTTGAAAAAATTGAGTTCTTTCGTATTTCTATTCATAAATTCACCCTGTATATCGATATTCCAAGTTTCAATACCCACTTCGAGTCCTGATTGACCAAATCAAATCATGATATCGAATTACACCAATCCAGGGATCCAAGAATTGAGTTTCGTTCTGTCCGTTGATCAAGGGAATTTCTCCTTTTTTAGGTGAGTACCTGCCTACAAATAAATCCAACCACAATGCACAGAAGAAGGTTTGTACTTATTACTTATTAGTGTAATCCTTTCAAATATTCATTCTTTTCTCCTTTTAAAGGAAGTAAAGGATTACATTTGCATCAACAGTACGTTTCATTATAATCTAAAGCTTTGAAACAGGAAATGCACTATGTAGGTTTGAACTGAATTTATCTTATAAAATTCGATTAGTGTTTAATGTATTCAAACTGAAGTATTGTATAGTTATTCAAGATACACTGGTTTCCAAATAACTGGATATACAGAGTGTTTCCCTTCCTTTACGATATACAGGCTATGTTGTGAGATTTGGACGAAATTTCAATGTTCAGAACTATTCATTCAATTTCATTAAAATTCTGTAGGATTATCACATGGGTCAATCCTATTGAAATTTTGACTTGTCAAAGAAAAAGCAGGACCGTACTTGAAAAAATTGAGTTCTTTCGTATTTCGATTCATAAATTCACCCTGTATATCGATATTCCAAGTTTCAATACCCACTTCGCGTCCTGATTGACCAAATCAAATCATGATATTGAATTACACCAATCCAGGGATCCAAGAATTAAGTTTCGTTCTGTCCGTTGATCAAGGGAATTTCTCCTTTTTGAGGTGAGTACCTGCCTACAAATAAATCCAACCACAATGCACAGAAGAAGGTTTGTACTTATTACTTATTAGTGTAATCCTTTCAAATATTCATTCTTTTCTCCTTTTAAAAGAAGTAAAGGATTACATCTGCATCAACAGTACGTTTCATTACAATCTAGAGCTTTGCAACAGGAAATGCACTATGTAGGTTCGAACTGAATTTATCTTATAAAATTCGATTAGTGTTTAATGTATTCAAACTGAAGTATTGTATAGTTATTTAAGATACACTGGTTTCCAAATAACTGGACATACAGGGTGTTCCCCTTCTTTCAAGATATACAGGCTATGTTGTGAGATTTGAACGAAATTTCAATGTTCAGAACTATCCATTCAATTTCGTTAAAATTCTGTAGCATTTGAATTGTGGAGGCCGTTACTTGATGTAGATCCATGATATAAATGAGATAAAAAACACAAGGTTTAACTTTAATCTACACTTTATTTGAAAAAATTTCGACGACGTTTCGCTGACAGCTTCAACACAAAGTTGCAGCTTTAAACAGCATGGTACATCGGTAACTCAATTTACCTTTATCAGTAGAAGCTTATAATAAAGAGTTAAACATCATCGAACAGATAGCCATTAATAATTCATATAATCCGGATATGATAGATCTAATCATTCGTAAAAACTGTATCAGAAAGCAATAAATGAAGTATATCCTATTCATAAAGGCTATAAAATATTTAACAGTATAACATTCTGCGGTTCTGCGAGTACAAATATTAAATCCTTTCTCGTCAAACAAAATCTTAATATAACTTTCAAAACTTCTAATAACTTAGGTAAACATATTAAAAATAATAAATCTCGTGTTGAAAAATCAAGTAAATCAGGAATCTATAAACTCAATTGCGGTTCTTGTGATAAAATTTATATCGGTAGGACCTATAGGAGTTTTGGCATAAGAACATCTGAACATAAACGTAGCTTCGATAAAAATAAATCTGATTCAAATTATTCAAACCACCTAATAAAAGAAAACCATTCATTCAATAATAACTTTGACATATTACATATAAAATCAAAAAGTTCAAAATTAGATCTCCTAGAAGCATTAGAAATAAATAGATACAAACATTCGGACAAGCTTTTGAATGAACAGGTAGATGTGAATTATTCACCCCTACTTAACTTGTTTAATTAGTTTTTATTACCTTTCATACTAACTGTACAATGGCTCGGTGTTGATTTTCCTGTTATTCATCCAACTTGTTCTACGATTTGTTTATAATACCATACTCTTCATTCTGTTTTTCAATCTTGATAAAGCTGCTGTGTCAGCGAAACGTTGTCGAAATTTTTCAAATAAAGTGTAGATTAAAGTTAAACCTTGTGTTTTTTATCTCAAAATTCTGTAGGATTATCACATGGGTCAATCCTATAGAAATTCTGACTTGTCAAAGAAAAAGCAGGCCCGTGCTAGAAATAATTGAGTTCTTTCGTATTTCTATTCATAAATTCACCCTGTATATCGATATTCCAAGTTTCAATACCCACTTCGAGTCCTGATTGACCAAATAAAATCATGATATCGAATTACACCAATCCAGGGATCCAAGAATTAAGTCTCGTTCTGTCCGTTGATGAAGGGAATTCAAGGGAATTTCTTCTTTTTTAGGTGAGTACCTGCCTACAAATAAATCCAACCACAATGCACAAAAGAAGGTTTGTACTTATTACTTATTAGTGTAATCCTTTCAAGTATTCATTCTTTTCTCCTTTTAAAGGAAGTAAAGGATTACATTTGCATCAACACTACGTTTCATTATAATCTAAAGCTTTACAACAGGAAATGCACTATGTAGGTTTGAACTGAATTTATCTTATAAAATTCGATAAGTAGTTTAATGTTTTCAAATTGAAGTATTGTATAGTTATTTAAGATATACTGGTTTCCAAATAACTGGATATACAGGGTGTTTCCTTCCTTCACGATATACAGGCTATGTTGTGAGATTTGGACGAAATTTCAATGTTCAGAACTATACATTCAATTTCGTTCTTCTTCTTACGGTGCCTTATCCTTAAGGACGTTGGCGATTACATTTGTCCATCTTATTTTATTTGTTGCAGCTCTGAACAATTCTATAGAGCTCATATTAGTCTATTGACGTAAGTTCTTAAGCCAGGAGTTGCATCTTCTTCCCAGTCCCCTTTTGCCATTGATTCTTCTTTCGATGATAAGCTGAAGCAGTTCGTACTTTTGGTTTCTCATAATGTGACCGAAATATTGCGTCTTTCTTTTATTATCTGCACAAGTTCTCGATCCTTTCTCATCCTCTGCATAACTTGTACGTTTGTCGTATGACACATGTAAGATATTCTGAGCATTCTACGGTAGCACCAAAGTTCGAACGATTCTATTCTTTTTTGTGTTGTTTCCGTCATTGTCCATGCTTCAACGCCATATAGCACGGTGGAGAAAACGTAGCATTTCAGTATTCGAACTCATAATGAGATATTTAGTTGGCAGTTGCATAGTATTTTTTGCATTTTATGAAATATAGCTCGTGCTTTTTTCAGGCGTGTTTTTATCTCTAGTGAGTGAACCCAAGTTTCATCAAGGCTACTTCCTAGGTATGTTATTTTTGTTACTTGTTCTAATTCTTTTCCGTTGACCCTAATTCTGACCTTTCTGTTTTGGTGTTTGCTGATAGCCATCGTTTTTGTTTTCTTTGTATTTAGTTTCATTCCAAATTCTTTACATGTTATCATCACTCGGTTCATTAGGCGTTGTAGTGCTTCAGCGCTATCTGCTGTTAATGCATTGTCCATTTATTATTATGCCATCCGAGGTATCCTGTAGTGCCTTCCTAAATAACTCTTCCGAAAAAACGTTAAACAACAACGGGGAAAGAACACATACTTGCCTTACTCCTTTCTCGATGTTAATGTCTTCATATGTCTCTCCATTGATTCTAATTTTAGCCTTTTGGTCTTGGTAAAGGTTTGATATGATTCTCAAGTCTTTGTCATCTATGTTACAAGACTTGAGAATTTCTATTAGTTTATCGTGTTTCACCAGGTCGAAAGCCTTTTGAAAGTCTATGAAACACAGACACACCTCAGAGTCTACATCCCTACATCTTTCAACAAGCACACGTATTGAAAAAAGTGCCTCTCTTGTTCCAAAGCCATTCTTGAAGCCAAATTGTGTTCGTCCCGTGTGTTCGTCCAATTTGTTATAAATTCTATTGTGTATTATTCGGAGGAACAATTTCAGTATATGATTCATTAGACTAATTATCCTATATTCTTCACATTTCCTGGAGTTCTTCTTCTTTGGTAGTGGTATAAACACCGATGTCAGACAGTCTTTTGGTATTATTCCGGTTTCGTATATTGTATTAAATAAGTTCTCCATAACATCGATGTGTTCGTCTGAAATTATCCTTATAATTTCAATTGGTATATTATCTTCTCCAAAAGCTTTTTTGTTTTTTAGTTGTTTTGTTGCGTTAATAATTTCCTCCTTGTGATGTAGGGTCCAGACGCTACTTTCTGTACATCTATGCTCTGTCTCTCCTGGTCCTGAAACATGTCTTCTATGTATTCTTTCCACCGGTTTATTTGAACTTTTATATTCAGTAGGGGTTTCCCATGTTTATCTTCGACGAAAGATGAAGAGGATTGCTTCCACATTCCAGCTCCTTCTTTTATTTTTTTGTGTAAGTTGAAAGTATCATGTTTTTCTTCACATCTTTCGTTTAGCCAGGTAACCTTAGCTTCTTTAATTTTTATTTTGATATTTTTATGTATTTGTTTATATCTTGTTTCGTTTTTATTTCTGAATTTTCTTCTCTCTTCCATCATGTCCAAGATTTCTTCTGTCATCCAAGATTGATTCTTTTTCCTGGTCTCCTGCTTAAGGTGCTTCTCTGTAACATTTTTTAGTGTTATTTTAATCTTTTGCCAGTCTTCTTCAGAAGTTTTCGTCGGCTTTAATGGTTTTTCGTTTATATATCTATGTATTTCTTCCTTTATTTTATTGTACGTAGATTCCTCTTTCAATTTATCGGTGTTGATAATAGTTGCTTTCTTATTTCCTTTGGTTCTTTTAAATTCTACCTCTATCCTTGCTAGAAGAAGATTGTGATCGGTGGGAATTTCAGCTCCGGGGTATGTCTTGCATGATTTTACTGCAGTTTTGTACCTTCTGTTAACAATTATGTAATCAATTTGGTTTCTTGTGATGCGTCCGTCTACTCCATCTGCTGGTGACTTCCATGTATATAGTGTTCGTGGTGGTAACTTGAAAAAACTGTTCATTATACTATATTGGTTTTCTTTACAAAATTGTATTAATCTGTCTCCCCTGTCATTTCTTATACCGAGGCCAAACTCACCCATCGTGTCATCTTCTCTTCCCTTTCCAATCTTGGCGTTGAAGTCTCCGAGAATTATGTTGGTTTCATGTTTCTTTGTTTGGAGTAAAGTTTTACTTAAGTCTTCGTAGAATTGTTCTACTTCCTCCTCTGTACTTTGACTTGTTGGGGCATATATCTGTATAATATTCATATTGACTGGTCTGCTGTCTATCTTTATTAGCATTATTCTATCTGACACTGGAAGAAACCCAGTAACTGACTTCGCAGTTTCATTGGACGTAAGTGTAGCAACACCATTCTTGTTTTGTGTCGTTTCATCTCCGGAGTAGTACAGTGTATAGTTACCTATCGTATAAGTACCTGCATGTGGCCACCTTGCCTCGCTGCAACCAAGAACATCTTTTTTGAGCCTCTCCATATCCTTGATCAAATTTGCAGCCTTGCCTGCTTCGTACATGCTTCTCACATTCCATGTTCCAATTCTTTTAGTTTTTAACCGGGGGATTCTTCGCACCCTCTCCTCATTTAAGAGGTGCCCGAGACTGAGGGCCATTGTTTTTTTGTTCCATGAGCAGGCAATTTCGTTAAAATTGGATAATGTGAACATCTCGGAGGAAATGGAAATATGTCGTGGAGTACGACAGGGATGTGTACTCTCTCCAACACTGTTCAACTTGTACTCAGAGGGCATCTTTCGTGAAGCCCTAGAAGGTCAACAAGGTATAAAAGTTAATGGACTACCTATAAACAACATCCGCGACACAGATGATACTGCTATCATAGCCAGTAGCTTAACAGATCTGCAACAACTACTAGAAAGGGTTAAAGAACACTCAGAACGATACGGCCTGAATCTAAATATATCAAAAACAAAATATATGTTCGTAACCAAAAGAATAGGCATACACTGTCAATGGGGAAAGTGTACAGCAGGTCCACACATTTAGCTATTTGGGAACGACTGTGGGACTACAAGAGAGAGGTATTGTGCCGAATTGAGAAGGCCAGAGTGACATTTTTAAGAATGAAAAAGATGTCAGAGACCTAACACTTAATCTTAAGATCAGAATGCTGAGGTGTTATGTTTTCTCTGTTTTGTTGTATAGAGTAGAGTCGTGGACTGTCAATGAGACAATTATCAATAAACTGGACGCTTTTGAGTTGTGGTGCTACAGACGATACTCAAATTTTCATGGACGCAGCATGTTAGTAACGAGGAGATAATAAATAGATTGGGCAAGAAGAGCGAAACTGTTCAAACACTGAAGGAACGGAAGCTTCAATATATTGGCCACATAATGCGACACGACAAATATCGACTACTACAATTAATCCATCAGGGAAAACTTGAGGCGAAAAGAGGCCCTGGAAGAAGACGTCACTCGTGGATGAAGAACTTGCGCGATTGGTTCGGATTGACTACAACTCAGCTGTTTCGAGCAGCAGTTAACAAAGTGAGAATTGCCATGATGTTAGCCAATGTCCGGAACGGATAAGGCACCCCTAAGAAGAAGAATACCACATGAGCTCAGATTTGGCCGGATATTTTTCTATGCTCATTTTCAAATACTTACGTGAAGGTAATTACCGAAAAGTAAGTATGAGAAAACGAGCTTAGAAGAATATCCTGCCAACTCTGAGCTCGAGTTGTATTTGCTGAAAAAATTCCGCGAATGACAAAACGTAACAAAGGAACTTTATTGAGAAATGCACATAAACTCAACGAAAAAATCATAAAGCTTTAATTTCAAACATGTTTAGTTATTATTGGAATAAGCAGTTATTGAAAATGCAATTACTATATACAATTTTTCACTCTGGGTCGATTCTATATGGGACGATGCCTGAGGAATTATGGAAGATTCAGTATTCGCAGAAGTTTTTCGAAGATTTGAAACAAGATTCAAATGATGCTCATGGTTCAGTTGCAGGTAGAGTGTCGGGTTATTTTGATTAATTCTTGTTCATTGACACCTGGCTCAGATAGGTTTGAAACAGCACTGGATCTATGAGAATGATCTGTGATCTTTTTATTTTTTGTATCCAGTCCAACTTTCTCTGCTGAAATTTGTGTCCATTTGGATATTTCATTTATTCCCAAAGGCATGTTTTTGTACCAACCCTTAGAAGTACTGTTTTTCCAAAATTGATTGGAAGCCGGAAATAATCTATCACTTGTAATATGATCGGGTCTTTTCGACAATATCTTATGTTACAACCTCACAGAATATAAATATGGGTTTTCCTTATTTTTTACTAGCCATTTACTATCACAGCATTTTTTTGAGCCGCCTTGGCAAGTTTTCGAGAATACTGGGTTATATTCAATACGAGCAGTCGCTTTTCCGTTATTAAATTTTTCTCTTTGAAAAAGTGTAGTTCACCGCCACGCCGTGCTAATTCATAAGCAACAATTTGGAAAAATTATTTCAACAAACCTATCGGGGCATTTTCGTCCCAGTACAAAGCCATGCTATCAAATTAAGTTCTTGTTAATGCAACTGAACTTTCTTTGCGCTTTTCCACATCTTCCTTTTAGAATTGCGAGCTTCACGAGCCTTTCGAAATGATGAATCGGTAAGGGGGTTGAAACTCATGTTGAATTTTTCAAAATACATATTCTGCGTCATTTTCGCAGTTGTTTTCCGCATTGTTTTGACAACGTATTCTTTGTAATCTTGTCCATTCATTTGTTTCATATTGAAACTCCAATCCATAAGAATTTCTGCAATAAGAATGCTGTATATCCAAATCGAACGTTCGTTCCTTGCAGAATATATTGAATCGAGCTGTGCGTTTTCCTTGAATTTTTGGGGATAGAATTCTGTATAGAACTATTTATTTCTGCTTCACTGGTGCTTCCAAAACAGGACATTTTAATTTATATCGGCAGAAAGTTTACAACAGGTACTAAAATGGCTGTTGTTGACAGTTTCAAAACCGGGCTATTTGTTGTGAATGTTGCGTTGCTATGGAAACGCAAGGATTCTCTATGGGCAAATTTATCCACTAATATCCTACTTTCGTTCCTATTTCTATGCAATATTATATATCAAACTCGAATTTCTGTGTTCTTAAACGTGTATTTTGACACATGAGTGGAATTGTCGAATGAGAGCAACATTTATTCAAACTTCAAACGCGACTCATCATGCAATAAAACCGTGAAATATGACCGTCAGATGGTCAGATGTGATTAACACTTTGCAGAAATCGGCGTTACGGAAGGATGGCACACCGTCCCTAAAAATAAATCTGTCTGAAATAACCTGCAAGAATAAAAATGACCGGCTCTGGATAGTTTGGTACTTATCCTGAAATAGATTACAGACGACCGCGGATGTTCATCTAATGCCGCAGCCAGCTGACTTCGCCATCTAGTAATTTCTGCGTAATATAAAGTTTATTTGACAATTAACATTCTGTTCTCTCTTTGAACTGGGATTTCCTTGGGTCTTCATATTTCTTTTTAACTGGAAACTATGACGGTGTTTCGTTCTCGGAAAACGATGTTTATATTCTCCGCGGATTTGTGTTAAACGATGATCTGCTTTTAGAGTCTCTGGGATTGTTATGAAACATATCTGTCCCATTTGTTCCATCAGACAGGATGAATTTAAGACGCTCATATGAGCGCCCTCTTGTGGCCGTTTGAGACTCTCAGGATGACAGTAAGAAACACATAAGAAAATTATAGGGAATTGAGATGGCGCGGAAATGGCGTGGATATATTAAAAAGATAACTTAAAAAAAAGCATATATATTTCAATGAACTAAAACTAAAATATTTAGATTTTGACTATATTAACAAAACTATGACCGGTTTCACCACACTGTGGCTTCATCAGATAGATACAAACTAATGAACAGAGCTATTCTTTATATATTAGTCTTATTTCCTACTTAATATTACAATAAGTACAAGTACAAGAGGTATGTTGGAAAACCCATCGGAGTTGCTTACTTTATGAATTGAAAAGATTCAGTAATTGACTATTAAGTAACCTATCTGAATTCTTTTCTTTATTGATCTCTAAAATTTCCAATAGATTGAGTTTTTGTCTGTTATTTTCATTGTGTAAAATTTTGAAATTATCATTAAAGTTTTGGTTTTCTTCGAGTAAGTGATTAAAATAATGGGAATCTGATTTATGATAATTAAAACTACGTTTGTGCTCGGCTAGTCTAACTTTGAAATTTCTGAAAGTTCTACCAATATAAATTCTATTACAATCCCCGCAAGACAGTTTATAAAACCGGATTTATTACTTTTATCAATTTTAGATTTGCAGTTTTTATATGTCGGCCTAAAGAATTATCAGTTCGGAATGTTATATTGAAATTATAATGCCAGAGGAATGATTTTAATTTTAGACTAGGATTACCAATATAAGTTAAGCTGTTGTATTTTGTGTAAGAACTTTTTATAGTTGGAAATACTTCCTGGATTGCTTTTTGAAATTTTTTGCGTGAAATCATGTTCTCAATCATAGTTGAACTGTAACCGTTATTGACTGCTATTTGTTTAATTATATTTTGCTCTTTTATGAAATTATTTTGTGACATTGGGATATTAATGAGTGTATGTACCATACTATTGTAAGCTGCTAATTTATGTGGATAAGGATGTGTAGATGAGCTGTGAATAGTAATATCTGTATGCGATGGCTTATGAGAAATAGAAAAATCATGTTTAATATTATCGTGAATTTTGTTAATGAATGTTTTGAATCACTCTAATTGTCTGTTTGTACCAGTGAAACAACAAATGATATCGTCTATATAACACATGGATCAATATGTCCCGAGACTCACATTGAAAACAACATTTTTTTTGCAAAATTTTTTTTTATTCATCAACATAATCACTTTTTAGGGTGATACAATGGTTCCAACGCTTTTCCAATTTTTCAATACCATGTTTATAAAAAAATCTATCTTTCGCTTCGAAATAAGCTTCAGTTTCAGCGATGACCTCCTCATTTGAGCCAAATCTTTTTCCCTGGATCATTTTTTTAAGATCAGCAAAGAGCCAGTAGTCACTGGGGGCTAAATCTGGCTAGTATGGGGGGTGTGAAAGCAGATCAAAGCCCAATTCGTTCAATTGTCCATTGTTTTCATCGACTAGTGCCAGGGTGCATTGTCTTGGTGAAAAAGGATTTTTTCTCTGCATGTGCGGTCGTTTTTTTGCGATTTCCTTCTTCAAACGCACCAGTAAGTCAATATAATGATCACTGTTGATCGATTCACCTTTGTCGAGGTAGTCAATGAAAATCACGCCATGCGTATCCCAAAAAAGTGAGGCCTTGACTTTGCCAGCTTACTGCTGCGTTTTCGGACGTTTCGGACGGCTTTCGCCAGCTGTGCGCCACTCAGATGACTGCCGCTTCGACTCTGGAGTGTAGTGATGAATCCATGTTTCGTCCATGGTCACGTAACAATGCAAGAAATCTTTTTTGTTGCGAGTAAATAGCGATAAACAGCTTTCTGAATCATCGACTCGTTGCTGTTTTTGTTCCATCGAAAGCAATCGCGGCACCCACTTGGAAAAAACCTTTTTCATGCTCAATTCTTCATGAAGGATAGTAAGTACACTTTTATATGATATCTGTGTCATCTCAGCAATCTCAAGGAGCTTCACTTTACGATCTTCCACAGATCTACCTGAGCGTTCCGCGTCATTTGTGTCGGTAGGACCACGTTTAAACTCGGCAAACCACCGACAAATCGTTGCTTTTGATGGACAAGAGTCCGGGTAACATTTTTCAATCCATGTTCCGCTTGCACGGTGTTTTTACCCATTAAAAAGCAATGTTTTATCAGAACACGAAACTTGGTTTTTTCCATTTTTTAAACAAACTATAAAACGACTTTACCCTAACTTCGATACCTCAGCTGTTTCTGGTCCGATCGACTTAAAGGTTAGTACTCTAGAAAGACTTGGTTACTGGTTTACTACGAGCGCCATCTCTGGGTTAGTCTCGGGACTTATTGATCCATGTGTTATCTAACCAATAAATAAAGTTTTTGAATAACGGATGTTCTTGGATAGTGTTGCGGTAGCTCTTAAGTTAAGAGAAAATTTGTGGACTGTACTAATTAAAAAAGATTGATGTAAAAAAAAACAGACAAAACAAAAAATACTCGCACTAGAAAACTCACCGTTGTTCTGAGGATGGACTTCTTGAGAGTACTCTCAGCTGATCTTGTGAATCCAATCTTCTTGAATTTGTGGTGCGAAATTTCACTGAATTTCTATAGTTTACAGCACTAATAGTCTTTGCGGTTTACACAAGCCGTAAACATAAAACAAATTGTGGATCTCAAGTAGAGAAAATTTGGGAGAATATTCGAAAACTCAAATAGCGAAATAAGCGTAATCTTCGAGAGCTGAAGATCAAAATCGGAGTGTCACTTTTTGAAAATTGCACAGAAAATGTCTACTGCGTACTGCAACACGCAATCCGACGAGTAGTCTAGTGCTTGAAATATTTTTGAAATAATAATTAAATTGCAGCGGCTTGCCGCAACAGATAGTTTTTTAATATTATCCATGAAAATTTCAGCGAACAGAGAGCTCAGAGAATTACCCATGATTAAACCTTTTTTAGTATTATATAATACTCCATTGAAGTTAAAATAATTTTATTCTGAACAAATTTCTAAGAGGTGTAAGAATTCTGATTGAATTATCGGATTCACTTTATTAATTTGAAGGGCGTTCTCGTTGAGTTTCACTGTATCACTAGGTAGAACACTAGGGAAGAGATTTACTACATCCCATGACATAAGTTTAGCGTTCGGTGGTAGTATCGTGTGCTGAATTTTATTTATTAGGACTGAAGAGCTTTTTATTGAGATTTTAGGTTCAAAATTAGTGTACTGTCGAATGATGTATATGGGAAAGCGTGAAAGTTTTGCAGCTGGAGCTTGAAAATATGAAACTACAGGTCTAATGGGATACCCTGTTTTATGGAGTTTAACGAGGGAGTAAAGATTTGGTCAATGCAAAGTTTATATTTTTGGTTGGTAGATATTATAGACTTGGCATACTCTAAAGCGTTTTTTACAACCTGATTCAATGAAATTTTATATAGTGAAAATCTATCTACTTTAGTTTTATTTCATTGAAAATATGTATATCGATTTTCATCAAGTAACGACCTCCTAAATCAAATCAAGTATATATTAATAATGAAAGTAGTTCAACCGAGGTTGATGTACAAAAGATAATATGATGTATTTCAGTTTTCCAAGAAATTCCTATTATTTGTTCACCTAATAATAAAATATACACACACAAAAGATCTATAAAGCAGATCTCCATTTTTTAAATGGAAATACCCATCTTTTAATGGAAAAATATTCGTAAAAGAATTAATCATTCGAAAAATCTACTTAAAAGAATTACCAACATTTTTGTAGTTGCTAAGTTGACACAACTGTCATATACTCTGTTTGAAGTGCTCGATTTTCTCTGTTCTCACAAGAGTGTTTCGCGATGTTCACAATAGATAAAATATCGAACAGAGAATTTGTCTTAAATTTTGAATTGTAAATGGAATTTCGTGTGTCGAATCGCTGAAAATGTTACATTTTTCCTAGATAATTATCAAATTCAAATTGAAACTTCAGTCTCAAACGTCGTTCGAAGGAAATATACCAAACATGTTTGCCTGAAAATGCTCCTCAATTTCTGTATACCGACGTTGCAGGCAGATCGTATCTACTCCGCATTTGCAGCCAGTTTGTGAAACTGGTAGCATTAAATTATAAAATAATGGCGGTTTGTGGTGTGCAACAAATATATCGGCCAGTCACTAATCCCGCGAATTTATTTTTATTGGTTACGCTTGATCGGCGTTGGATATTTGTTATACCGGGAGGCTTTTTCTCGGTTTTGTCCGTCAGTTAGATAACTGGTTTATCTGGTATTTTATTGGCTTAAAGTTTCACGAAGATCGTGAGATTTATATCTGAGGAGGAGAAGAATATGAATGAATAGTAAGGATAAACAGAATTCCAATTAATGTATTATAGTACCCAAAAACGTTGAAGTACCCGAAAAAACAAATGTTTCACATCTATCCTATTACAAACCAGTAAACTTGCTTTCACATATACACAAACTTTTCACATAAACAAACTAGATTTGTATCAAGTAAGAGAACAAGCTAGAGGTGTTACATTTGGCTCAAATGTCTAGCTTTAAGTAGTAAAGACCTTATTAGAGAAAGCATTGAATACAATACTAATTTTTGTTGATTATAAGAAAGCTTTTGACTTAGTAAGACAACTAGAATGCTCAAAGCCACTATAGAATCAAAAACAGATACATGACTATCATAAAACATGTCGAGCCTGCTTCTTCACAAGTCTCTATCCATGAATTCACTCATAAATTCAAGATATGAGCATAGAGGTGACACGTTATCTTCAAAATTACTCACTAATTTATTGGAATACATGTTTAAAAGACTAAATCGGATCGAAAAAGGAATTTCCGTGGATACAGAACATGGAAATCTTCTTCCTTTTACTGACGATATTGTCGTCATGTCTAATGGGTTGTAGATGTAAGAGATGCTCCAGCAGTTAACCATAATCCCGTCAGTTAGGCTTTGAGATAAATATGTCGAAAATAAAAATGATGACCAAATTTAATTTGAGCCTGTATTCAAAAATGGTGCACAGGTAAAGCAAATTCCATCATATAAATAGTTAGGCCATGAAATACCTCATCAATTGCACGAAATAGATAAACGGGTGAGACTCACGTGGGCAGACTTTGGGAACCTGGCGGATATTTCCAATTTTGTATGGTTCTTTCCTTTGAACATAAAAACTATGACCAACGCGTATCACCAGTACTTAGATAGATAGAAATAGATTCTGATTGAGGGCTGCCTAGCAATCTGGTCACAACGACCCAGTGGTCCATTGTGGTACACTCTGTCCCCACTTTCACCAACAAGCTCCATTCTTCTTGTAAAGGATATGAGCTTTGTGGGCCAGAGCTTAATGAGCTCGGTCAACTTTAGTTTGTTAGATCCAAGTTCCTCCATCCTGACTCTATCTCCAGCTTCGCACTCGGACAGGTTCCATTCTATATCTTCTTCACATAGTCTACATGAATGATCCTCAGTCAATCCTAACTTGTTAAGAAAGTTTCTGAGGCGACAATGCCTTGTTAGTATAGTGACTAGAACTTTCAGGTCCGATAGTTAGTTTGAGCCAAACCTTAGCAATAGCAATGTGAAAGATCCACTGATAATAATTCGAGAGAAACTGATTTAGTGCTCAAGTACCTGATGGTCCAACCAACGTTTATTTGCCATCCTCAAAGTCTCCAGTGGAATTCCGAGCCTGTGCTCCGGTTTGATGAATCCCAAGACTATTCATCTAGCGGTCAATGAGTCGAACTTCTCATTTCTCTCAATGCCTAAGTATTCGGGTACCCACATCAGACGGAGCCTGTTTCGTTCTCCCAGTTTGGCAAGGGTAGAACGAAATTCCCGCACCATAAGTGGCGTACAAGTATCGTATACTTATGCCTCCAGTGCAACTTCGCTATCGGTGATGATTTTTTTTGACCTATTGTTAATCCCCTGCGAGCTATAGGTTAGCACAGTGGTCAATATAATTATTGTATGATCGTACATAAACATCCGGTGCGCCAATTATTGTAAGATCATCAAACAGCAAAGAACACACTCCTCCCTGGGGACAGTCCCTACTAGCCACGAACTTGACTACTCACTCTAGTATTTAGCATGTTACTAATCTATTCCGCAACAATATTTGGTACTCCTCTGGCTCTCGCCGCCCCTTATAGCTCCAACTAGTGCGGCCGCATTAAACGCACCCTCAATTTCCATGAAGGCTGCAGCTACAGTCTCCTTGCAGTGTAGAGACTAAATGATCCTCATGACTAGGTTGTTAAGTACCAAATCAGTTGATTTACCTTTTTGAAAGGCATATTAACTCTGAGGTCCCAGCGATAACACCTCATTTCTAATGTATCCACCTTATCCAGAATTTTCAGAATGAAAGACATAAGATTTATCGGTTTGAACGATTTAGGTTGTGAGTTCGATTTACCCATCTTAGAGTTGTATACAACCTTAACTTTCAGCCAGCTGGCCAGGACAACATTCCAGGCCAGACTTGACTGGAAGAGCCTAACGAGGTATGGGAGCAGGACATCCGCTCCATGTTGTAACAACACATGCATGATGCCATACTCCCCGGGAGCCTTGAATGGCCTTTCATCAAGGCCCTTCAGGGCGACGGTGTCACAGCTGTCACACATATCAAGAAACCGACAATCTGGGAAGTGTGTTCTCGTAAAAATCTCCAATGTCTCTCTTCAAGAGCCGGTGTACTACCGGCACTTACTTATAGGGCTGAAATCCTCACACCAACAAGAAAATCAGCAAATCAAATATATGGAATCCAACGAAAAATAGAAATGTCAATCATTTCAAGAGAAAGAGCAAAAGTCCAAGATGCAATTAAGAAAAATAACATCACTTAAATAGAACTGGGCTGCAAATCTGGATAGATTTGAAGATCAAAGGTGGGCAAAAAGTTTCTTTCTTTTGCGCCCAAGGCAAGAAACTCAAAGACATAGAGAATGTCTACCAACTCAGTGAAAGTATGATATAAGATTCTATTCAAAAGCTATAGCGGGATAAGATGGCCAAAATTGCCTAAGAACAAATCGTAACAGCATGTATCACATTCGATAGAGGATGTAAAAAGATGCCTACAAAAAACTTTCAGCCCTCTAGGGGCTCTACAGTCGATATTATAGGTTATGTTCGCTTTTTCCTAATTATTTTTCTACGGACGCAGTTTCTAAATGAAAATCTGAGAAAATTCATGGAGGTTCATCTTTTGGTCATAAATGACCATGATTTTTTTCGAATTTTGCCGATCAAATATGCGCCTAGGAAAAATAATTGAAATTTTCAACAATTTTTCAGGTTATGTTCTAAATTTCTGAATAACTTTAAATTAGTGCTTTTTTGTGTCTTTTTTTCCGTTCTTTCGAAAACCGCCACCAGAATGGACATTTTCATGGTCCATCATACTCAAAGAACGCAAAAACCAGTTTTTCCATCGTTTTTGATACTTATTTGGTACATGACCTCAAAATCAGAGGAGTTAATAATTTTAAATTCACTGTAACAGAATGAAGCACTCATTTACAAGTGAAAATAAAGTTTTAAAACCAATATTCATCAACCTGAGTATCAAAAATCCGTTTTCCTTACTTTTTTGACATATAACCTCAAAATCTACTGTTTAAATGATTGCCGATTAGCTCTGGTACACTGCAAAATTCATTTATGAGTAATAATAATGATTTAAAATCAAAATTGGTGGCTTTGAGAATTAAAGAGACCCTGACTTATTTGGCACTTATTTGATATATAACCTCAAAATCTACTATTATTATAATTGTAATAATTCTAAAATTACTCCTAAATGAATTTTGCAGTGTACCAGAGCTAATCGGCAATAATTTAAACAGTAGATTTTGAGGTTATATGTCAAAAAAGTAAGGAAAATGGATTTTTGATACTCAGGTTGATAAATATTGGTTTTAAAACTTTATTTTCACTTGTAAATGAGTGCTTCATTCTGTTACAGTGAATTTAAAATTATTAAGTCATCTGATTTTGAGGTCATGTACCAAATAAGTATCAAAAACGATGGAAAAACTGGTTTTTGCGTTCTTTGAGTATGACGCACCATGAAAATGTCCATTCTGGTGGTGGCATTCGAAAGAACGGAAAAAAAGACACAAAATAGCACTATCTGAAAGTTGGCCAAAAATTTCGAAGGGTTAATCGAAACATATAATCTTAGTCTTCCAATCTAAGTTTGTGTGCACCAGCTTGTTGAATTGCATAGTCCATAAACATGTTTATCCATAAACAATATGAAATATATAAGCTGAATTCGAGGCACTTAGTTCTTCGTCACATAAACAATTTTGCTCTGCACTCAAAAAGCCGTCCAAGCGTCGGTAAGTATTCGGGGTGCAGCATTAGTGAATCCAACCCCTTATGGTGCGAGATCAAAAAAACATTTCAATCGCAACTCTTTCAAGGCAATGTACTCATGTTATTTCAACTTCATTAATAAGTAATTTGTAAAAGCATTGATGTATTGTATTTGTCTAGTAGGGCCGCAACCCTTTCGTCCTTCAAACAAGTCGATTCCTAATTGCCTAGTTAATAAATGTCACTAACTGATTAGAGTCTTATATTCAATTCACTAATGCTCGACATCATCATTTTCATATTTTGTGTCTTGACGGTACCAGAGTCTTCTTATATTGCAACTCCACCTGAACGAACAAAGTCTCAATTCTAATGAGAAATGCAACTAAGAAATGTTTGTTATCGACTTTGCACAACCTATTTCTACCTCTCCCTTGTTATTCTGTTCAAAACTAAATAATAGTACGTGAACGCGATTGTATACAGGATGTCCCCCAACAACAGGTACTGGAACTGACTGCCTCCAATATGAATGCATAGCTCACGTCTACGAAAAAGACTGCACATAAATTGATGGGCATTTTATTTTTAATTTTCTTGGCGGCATTGTTTATCCGTTCTCGTAACTGATACAAATTTGTTATGCCCACACTGTTGACGAGTTGTTTCATGTAGTCCCATGCATAGAAGTCTAACGGACTTAGATCCGGTGACTGTGGTGGCCAAGCAATTGGACCACTCCTACCAATCCATCAATTTGGGAATTATTCATTCAGTCATACAATGAATATTCTTCCTTGATATGGAGGTACTCTGTCTTGTTTGAAATAAATATTCTCAATAAAATTGATAAAGTAATAGCGAAAAATCAGAAATCAGACCAAGTGTTTTTCTTCAAAAATTTGCACGCTTTACGATTGATATTACATTCGCAATATTCATTGTAATCGAACAAAATTGTTGATATTGAATTCTTCATGATTTTATTCTGAAGTCTGAATATTCCGGAATAATTTGTCATCCCAATAAAAGAGAGGAGTCAATAAAATATGCTGAATTATTCCGGTTGATCTCTATCAGCATTGTCGGAATATTCATGATAATTTTAGACGCGTGGATCGGTTATAATTAAACGCGATAAAATACGACGACGACGAGATGTTGTGACTGTGATCAGGCACAGCTTGAACTAGAGCTCGACATTGACATTCTAAAAAGCGTGACAAACATTGATATTCAATTAAGGTTTTTGCATGTAAACATTCGTTTCGACTAAACTGAAAGAGGATACGGACCAAAATTGTTATTATCCGCCTATATTTTCTACATGAAGAGGTAAATAATAATTGATTGATGAAGTGTTTGTGATAGTTGATCATTTATTTGGGTTGAGTACAGTTTCAAAGAATTACTTCTTCATCTGTAGAACTGGTATACACGACAGTGTAACAAATTACATTACTAAACTCTTCCATATTTCAATAGAAATATTGATGCTATACAAAATGGTGAAAAGTTGCAAATTTGCAAAAATTTTCACTGACCATAGAAATTATCACACAGTTAAAGTACTCTTTGAGAAGACAGAGAGAGATACATATATATTTGTCCTTTTTCGTTGATTTAGTATATTGCACCAGAACCTTGGTTTCCATGCATGGAAGATGTATTTTTTACCACTCAATAAATATTATATAGTTAACGAAAACGCTTTTGTTCTTCAGATCTGTCAATTTTACCTTATCGTGTAAAAACTACTTTTCTACTTTCTAATTGTACTGCGTAGTTTTCTATCATCGTTTCACACTTTTTAGTCTGTTTCTTCCTCGTTTTCGCTGTGGTAGAACGCTCTTTGGTCATCTCTTCACTGTTGAAAGAATTTATGATTTCTATCATACTCCTTTCCCTTGAGCGAAACGTGGCGCAATGCTCGCTAATTTTCTTTTGCTTTATTCCTTCTTAATCAAGTATTTTCAATTTTTTTTGCTATCGTCATTTTTCAGTCGTTAATATATCAAACACTCACCTACACAGTTTCATTCTTATATTTCTTCTCTTGTTTTGCATTACTCTTTTTTGGATACCACGAAAAAACTGTCATATGCGAGTAGAATCCGCGCACCAGTTATACAGTGTGTTCCAACGAAAATTTGACCCCCCCTATAACTCCGAAATGAGTAACATTAGCGAAAAACACCAAGACACGTCGATTTTTGTTTCGAGGGGGAGCATTTTTCGAAATAATTCGAAACTTCTCAGATCAACCCCCTACCCCCAGCAACCCTAACATTGAAATTCATCATAGGGAATAAGGGTCGAGTGGCACCTTACTGAAAAGGTCTGTCAATTCTCCACCTTGATTTGTCATTTTAGAATTTTAAATTAACATACAGGGTGTCCCAACCAAGGGTGAAGTTGAATTCCTGGAAATCCCAAATACTAAATGAAATAGATTTATTTTGGCATAATGCAAGCGCAGGTTTATGCTCGGTCTAGAAAAACGACCTACACTTGTGAATTTGGAGTTGGTGCAATCAACCCCTATTTCCAGCATCCCCAACTCAAAAATCATTCGATCGATAATAGGTCAAATGGCACCTCGTTGGAAAGGTACTGCAATTTTCTCTTCGAATTTGGTATTTTCGAAATTCAGAATCATCATACAGGGTGTCCTGAAGCAGGAACATTGAAAATCCAAATAACTTTTTGAAACTGGTTCATTTCGGTATACGAGAACATGTTTGATCCGAGAATAGGACTTTCTTGTGTGGTTATAGAATTTTTGCAATCAACCCCTTCCATTCAGCATCCCCAACTTGAAAATCATACAAATAATTCAAGTGGCATATCTTCAGAAAGGTTTTTGAATTCCAGAATGATTAAAGCATTTCATTCAGTTCGGCTCTCCATACAGGATGTCGCTTTCGAAAAATTCAATATCGTCATTTGAAATTATCAACTAAAATTAATTCGAAACTGTTAAAAGTATTGGGGTACGATGTGTTGAGCATCAATTACGAAGAAATAAAGCTGATTTCTGCATTGAAAATGTTCACATTTTTTCATTTCCATCTGGCGTGCAGTCATCTGTTATTTCTCATTTTGCAATGAAATATTATTATTATTCAGATCAGTTCCTCATTATTGTTGTTGTTCGTCAGTTGAAATTAATCTGAAAATGGTTTATTCCACTGAGGAAAGGGTCGAAATTGTATCGACGTATTTTCGAAATAACAGTTGTGCCAAAGAAACGGCAAGGATATTCGATAGGAACCATCCTGAAAGAGAAAGGGAGTCAGTCACCAGTACGTTAAATATTTGGTTGACAAATTCCTAGCTACGGGTTCGGTGGCAAACAAAAACATGAAGTGGCATGTCCTGTCAGAAATGAGGCAACGGAAGTGGCAGTAGTGGGTCATCTACAAATGGAGAATACTACTTCGATCAGAAAACTATCTCGTCTGACTGGTGTATCAGCTACAACTGTCCATAGAATCGTGAAACATCACAAATTTCACCCCTACAAGGTAAAATTAGTGCATGAAATAAACGAAGATGATCCAGATCGTCGTTTACAGTTTTGTGAAAATCTAAGTGAAAACCTAAACGCTAATCCAAATTTTCTGAATAACATCTGTTTTTCTGATGAAAGCACCTTTATGCTCAGTGGTGAAGTGAATAGACATAATTGTCGATATTGGGACACACAGAATCCTCATTGGTTTAGAGAGGCCCACACGCAAAGGCCTCAGAAGTTGAACGTTTGGGCAGAAATTTTTGGCAATGATCTAGTTGGGCCTTTCTTTATTGAGGGTAATCTGAATGGAAATGGCTACCTACAGTTGTTAGAGGAACACATACATCCTAGATTGACAGAAATTTTACAGAACGATCCAACTCTTTCTGAGGACGAAATGCGTTTTCAACAAGACGGTGCTCCTCCGCATTATGATGCTCGGGTGCGCCAATATTTAGACGAAAATTTCCCAGGAAGGTGGATTGGTAGAAGAGGACCTGTTGAGTGGCCAGCCAGGTCACCAGATTTAAATCCCTAGATTTTTTTTGTGGGGCCATCTAAAATCTAAAGTTTATGCCACAAGACCAGAAAACCTGGAGGAGCTGCGGATGAGGATTATCACAGAATGCCGACTTTTGACTCCTGAAGTTTTCGCTAATGTGAGAAGAGAGTTCGAAAATCGTCTGTATAACTGTATGGAGGTGGGCGGAGGTCATTTTGAACAATTGTTGTAATAATCAAGTTAGTTTTTGTTTTCAATTGAATACAAGTTCAATAAATCTCGTTTTCCTGTTTAGATGAGCATCCAATCAGTTTCTCCATCATCCCTCATCCTGATCCTCACGCCAGAAAACCTCGATTGCCAAACTGAAACCAATGCCTCAGTGATTCAGAAAATAGAAAAATCTTTCTGGAACTTTGCCACTCAACCTGTAATCACTTGTATGATTTTTTGAGTTGGGGATGCTGAATGGAAGAGATTGATTGCAAAAATTCCATATTCACGCAAGAGAGTCTTATTCTCGAATCAAACATAAACATGTTCTCGTATTATACCTTTCCAACGAGGTGCCACTTGACCTATTTTCGATCGAATGATTTTTTAGTTGGGGATGCTGGAAATAGGGGGTTGATTGCACCAACTCCAAATTCACAAGTGTAGGTCGTTTTTCTAGACCGAGCATAAACCTGCGCTTGCATTATGCCAAAATAAATCGATTTCATTTAGTATTTGGGATTTGCAGGAATTCAACTTTACCCTCGGTTGGGACACCCTGTATGTTAATTTAAAATTCTAAAAATGACAAATCAGAATGGAGAATTACAGACCTTTACAGTAAGGTGCCACTCGACCCTTATTCCCTATGATGAATTTCGAAATTAGGGTTGTTGGGGGTAGGGGGTTGATCTGACAAGTTTCGAATTATTTCGAAAAATGCTCCCCCTCGAAACAAAAATCGACGTATCTTGGTGTTTTTCGCTAATGTTACTCATTTCGGAGTTATAGGGGGGGTCAAATTTTCGTTGGAACACACTGTATAAATACATATTGATGAAAAAAGCTTAGCAAATGAAGTAATGAGACTGTCAACGTCGCTTTCGATCTGGCAACGCATGAGACGAGTGACTCTGAGCAATGTCAGGTGCATATCGACGTTACTCTAATGAAACCTCCTTTGTCTTGATTCTTTATAATTTGAGATTTTGATGTGAACGAAATGTCTTATTCATTATCTAGATTCTGATGAAATCATCTGTGTGATTCGTCCACTTTTAAGCCTACTAAGGATATAAAGGAAACCACCTAAGTGAAAGTATCCATATTTTCTGATCTTTGAAAGATTCTATGTGACGAATATAAACACATGAGAGGCTCCGCTCGTTCCGCCATCTACTTCCTTATTGACAAGCATGAAAACTTCTATCTGATCATTCGGGTACGTAGTAGCTTCTAGTGTATTGGACTGCCTAACTCATTGCACATTCGAGATTTCATAAGTGTTATGGCAAGTGTAGAAAAAACTGAAGAAAAATTGATACAAACTGAAAAGAAAACTGAAGGTGAGGAATACATAGGATATAAATGTGTTGGTAAAGCTATAGTAACATCAAGAAAAATTTTGAGGAGGTGATCAAACGTCTTCCCTATCTTTCAGTTGCTCACCCTGTATCTTATACAGTTTTCAATTAAAAATGAATATCTTGGTAGATATAGCCTCTGTTTAGTTTTCGTTGAAGCACCCTATATTTTACGTTTGGAGTCTCAAATGCAACCTCATCTGTATAAACGACAAGTAAATTAGTATAAAATTCACTTCCAACCCATTATACGCAGAGAAACAACTTCCGTTGCGAATAAAGTGGCTTTATCGTAACAAAGTATCCTCTGGTTGGAATTCCAGGTATTTTAAAACTCTTCAGTCTCCCCGGTATTTGAAAAAAAAATCTGGCGAGCAACTACTCAAGAGGCAATTTACGTCAATCAAGCCGACATTGAATTTTATTAATGGTCTACGGGATTTGCTCAAGCAGTTATTACAAGGGTGTTTAATTACTACCGTTGTTGCGGAAAATCGGTCGTTATAGAAATACAAATAGTTATGAGCTCCATTTGAAACTCGGAAAGAAGCGTGTTCTCTTTCGTCGCAGATGCGTTCGGTTTCGGCCAACTGGTCATATGGATTAAATTCTGAGTCTGCATAACAAAACAACAAAACAACGAAACAATTGGAATAGCCTAAGAAGGCTGTTTTATTTGAATTTTCATTATGTTTTGAAGTAATATTTACGAGCGATGTACCACAAGTATACGATCTGTATTTTTTTCTCTTTGTTTTTCATCTGAGTCGTGGCATTTTTCGTAATAGCCTCTATTGGATTCAACTATGCTTTCGTTAGTTCTGTATCTGAATAACACCCACTATCAGTGATTACAGATACTGAATATATAAGTGGGGTAATTACAACCACCTAAGTTGAATCAATCAACAGTATTAATTTCTTAAATATTATCAAGTTTTTATAAGAAAACAAAACATGGTGTAAGGTATTCCTGAAAATACTTTAGTTCAGTCGCAGAAATCACATAAAAAGCCCTAGAAATACTTTCTCTAGCCATGGGCTCATAGTCCACACACTATCCAATCAACAGTGATAGGTGCTGCATATTTTTCGTTACAAATCGAACGAGAATACTCATCTTGATCCTTAATCTTGACCTTTTCGTTAATTTCCACTTTCACTTCCCTTTCGTTGAAGGCTGTAATTATATTAATGGTAGAGTAAAGTAGAGTAGGGCTTACCTAGTGAAATAGCTAGTGACTTATTTTCAACCCATAAAACAAGTATTTTCCTGCTATTTTGTTTTTTCGATCAACTTCGTCAAATGTGAACGCTATTTCACAGATCATCTTAATAGTTAAACCATAAAATTATTTACAGCATTTCAAAATATGATTCTTGAACTCTTCTTCTTGTTCTTGAGGAAATAGTGCTTTTCCCAGAGTTTTTGGAGTCTATTTTCTTAATTAAAATAGTTATGTATAGTGCTTGTTGAAATAGAATAAGTAATAGCTGCTCTTCCTAGAGAAGGTGTCCACTAATTTATATTTAGTCCCTCTTTTTCTATGGTGGCTTGGCGTCTGAAAAAAAAATTCTTTACCTTCACTACAGTATAAGAAACAATATATACCAATTTACATAATTTTGTACTAAATGTGGTAAATTTGTGCACCAGTACACATTCAGATACGTTTATGGTATATGTACGTATATTTATGAATATACGTACATATACCTAAGCGTGATATCGTATTTTGTTATTCTTATCAACTATTTGCTTCAGGTATTGATTAGTTTCAAAGTTAAAATAAAAGTAGATACAGCACTCAGTACGCTTACTGTTTAGGGATAACAGCTATTGGCACACTCACCCAAAAAAGCAATATAAACATTTCATTTGAGGTTAGAAAACACGTTGTTTGATATAAGTGTTTTAACACGTTCAATTAGATATTAGGTAAAGATGATACCTATTATGAGATACCATTTCCATTTTGGGTATAAAAAAAACTGTTACATTTAAAGCTTTCTAAGATATACTTTTAGATAGAAAATTTAATGTACTTTAAATGTATATTAGCTATTTTAGGCTAAATTATATTATTTTTTGGCTATGCTGTAAAAAGTGAAAAATATCAGAAAAAATTCCAAGGCAAAGGGCGCCTATTATGAGATATTAGGGTTCTAAATATAAGATACTATCTTATATTAGGTTCCATAAATTTTAGGGTCAACAAACAAAAAAACAATATTAACGTCATAATCACGTTTTTATTGTAGGTAACTTATTAATTAAATATTAAGACAAATCAGTCTTAGCAGTTTGGTACATTAATTATTAAATTTTAGACTAACATCAGTCTTCAAAATTTTTACTTTACTTAAACTTAACAAAGATTTGAGCAGAACTCAGTTATCATAATAAAAATTAGCATTTTTAATAAAATTTTAAAATAAAGGTTATCAAACAAAGAGAATATAATAAACAATAAAAAATTAAAATCTTTTCTAAATTATTTTTAGTCTTACCATGTCTTACACATCTAAACATAATGAACACAAAAACGATTCGATGCTACATCTCCACAATCTTCATGAGCCCATTTAAAACAACTATCACATTTGGCCCATTTTCTCCTCTTGTATCCTGCGAAAAGTTACCGCTACAGTAGGGACATTCAGCATCATATTCATCCCCACTGCTATCTGCCAACTCAGGCATGTCATCGTCTTCGGAACTGGAACTAACTTCTTCAGCTTTTTTCTTTTAATAGGATTTTTTTCTTTGTCTGCTGTTTTTAACTGATTGTTTCTTCTGTCCTTTCTTATTTTCTTTTTCTTGTTTTTTATTTAGGATTCTTCTAATGACTTCTTATACGGAGATGCCGTGATTATAGAAGCTGCTCCAGTTCGGGTTTTCTTAGAAGAAGAATTGTTCTTAGGTAGCCTGGGCACTGGCTTAAGTGCAAACGGGGAGACAGAAGACGATGTACTGGGTACTGGATTGTCATAAACACTAGCTGTTGAGGCTGTTTTAGAAGATGCTAATCCTTGGTACTCATCTGAAGGATTGTCATTTGTAATTCCGCTATTGGGTAAGATTTCAGTTGGCTCTGATTGGTTTTCAATCGAAGTAAGCACACAACTAGTATCTTCCAGATCTGCGTTCTCATCATTTCTCTGAACATTAAGTAAATCTTGCTCTTCATCCCCATCATTAAAGATTGAAAACTCTTCGTCTGTAAAAATATGTCGATTGCACGGAAATAACCCAGCTTTGCGAAAACCGTTAACGGAGTTGGTCATGGTAGCAGCTTTTTCATAAGCCGCACCAAACAATCTAGCCACATATTTGTTTGTTAGAGTGCGCCCCGAATTATTACGCAGCCAAGTTTCAATTTCTTGGGAGTAGTAAGCTTTTAGTGGCTTCATAAATGCTACATCCATTGGTTGCATTCTATGAGTGCAGTGTGGCGGTAAACAAACTATAATTACGTTGTTGTCTCGAGCTAAATTAATAAGATCGATGTTTCTCGTGTGTGTGTAGTGGCCATCTAAAACCAATAAAACTGGATCATCTTTACTTGGCTTTGTAAAGTTGATAAAATGCTGAAACCACTTTGTGAATAGGTGTGTCTGGATCCAGCCTGACGGATGACAATCGCCAATGGAACCTGCTGGTGCACCATCCATTAGGTCTTGAGCCATATTTTTCCTTGGGAAAACTATTAATGGCGGCACGTAGGTACCACAAGCGTTCATACAGGTCACTATGGTCATGAGCTTTCCTCTTTCCAGGGATGTCAACGCACCGACCTGTTTTTGCCTTTCATACTGACAACTTTGGAACGTTTATGTTGAACTACTGTTATTCCTGTCTCGTCAACGTTGTATACCCTATGTGGAGCGGATTTTATCTTATCAAGTTCAGGCTCGTACAAATCAAAAAGTTGGCGACTGCAACTGGATTAAATCCTTTTACTCTAGCAGCAGAAACTGCTTCAGGTGTCCTAATAGATAATGTAGGATGTCTCCTCAAAAATCCACGAAGCCATTTTTACCAGCAGAAGCTTTAGTAACACTGAAGGATGCCTCAAATTATTTTTAATTGCCAATTGAAACGCCATGTATTTAATGTCCTGCAGACGTAAGCCATAAAATCTTCTATCCATTTCTTTGCAATAGCTTTCCAGCTCGGCTTCTAAATCAATAGGCAAGGCTGGCCGTCTTCCCATACGAACCTGGACAAGATCTTCTGCGCGGACATCCTTTTCACATAGCGCTCAAGGGTACCCTTAGGAACACCAAATTGTTTCGCTGCTCTTAAGTAACCAATTTCTTTTCTTCGTACTGCATTCACAGCCTGTATCATGGCAGCGTGGTCCCAGGTCTTTCTTTTGATGGGAGGCATCTAAAATAAAAAATATACGGTTTAACCCAACACCCATGATAATTGTTCTTTTGTGTACCATAATATGAGATATCTCAATTTAGGAACCCTAGCATATCTCATATTAGGAAAACAACAGTTTTAGCAAATGGCTGCCTTTTTTTTGTTTCCAAAAGAAAATACAATTTAACTGCATTCATAACTTAAAATTTACCATATAAGCTACAAACAAAACATAAATTAAATGCGTTTAACGTAATAATAAAGTTGTTACGTACCTTGTAAACATTTGATGAAAAATATTTGGTTTTACGATGTTGAAATAACCAACACGCACACGTTCTTACATTGCCGTTAGCCGGCGCGAACTGACAGACGTTTAGCACTGTTGATGTGTCAATCCGAGCCACACTAGCGCCAAATGACTGACGTGAGTAGTTTGACCAATATCTTCCTATCTCATATTAGGCATCTTTACCCTATTTCCAAATAAACAACCTTATGTTCCTATGGTTTTCATAATGCACAAAGCGCATATACAATTTTACACAAAAATAAGATGAAATTATTAACAAATCGTTAAATTAACTTACTCTGCAGCATGAGCGCATCCTCACTGCCGTAGTTGTTGGTTGGCTCTGGGTTCAATATCGACTTGAGAGTACATCAAATTCTGTTTTTGACAGATTGATTTTACTCGAACTAAATTTTGGTAAAATTTTTTTGTGTAGTCCATTTATCGTTGAATAATAGTTTGCGCTTTCTCTAAGGGCTCTAGCTTTCTCTTCTACTTCTTAAACTTTACATAAATGAGTTTACTAATGTAAAATATAATTTGGACGTCAAAAATATCAAATTCAATAGGATGGAGTTCATAAGTTAACTCAGAATGTAATACGTTAATATAATGTTGTACAATGTTCCTGTTCTGGTATATAGCTTTCGCTTCATCTTTGAACCAGGTTGTTTGTGCGATTTTTGCTGCTTGGCCGATTTGAAGACGGAGTAAGTTTTGATTTGGACAAAGTTGGACACCACTTACTTGATGTAGATAATATGTTTTCAAATATTCCTCTGGTAGAAAGTATCTTAACCTCAAATATTCTAGAACAGTCACATATAAACCCCTTAATTCATTGCGAATTCATAATTCTTTTGAAACAATATCTACAACAAAATACTTCAAATTCAACAAGATTCATGAACAGCCTGATGGTCTAATGGTTCTAATTTACCAACCAAAATACATTTTTGATACAGATACATAGATGATATACTTATTTGCGTTGATGGCACATCTAGACAATTCTACAAATTTCTAAGCCTCATGAATGGTATCATCCCAAAATAAAATTTACAGTCGAAAAAGAAAACTGATAAGCAAATATCAGTCAATTCAGATATCTGAATACAATACAATGTACGCATACAATTCAATGATGAACCGAGCTTTCTCTTTGTCCCTTTCATCTAACTTACAGTTTGAAATTGAAACCATCAAAACTATAACACATAAAAATGGTTTCAATCATGAAGTCATAGACAAGATAGTGCAACGAAAAAGATCAAACATTGCTTTCAGTCAAATATATCCAATCGTAAAAGTAAATAACCCGAACACATATATTTCAATTCCATACTACTGGCGTGTAGGTGAGATTGTTGCTAACATTCTTTCAACATATAAAATTTCGGCCTCAAAGTAAATTGTCTTCTCTGTTATTCAATACAAAGGATTCAACCCAAAACCTAGATATATCAGGAGTTTATACGTTGTCGTCTCCAGATTGTAATAATTTTTACATAGGTCAGACTGGTCGAACTTTCAGGATTAGGTATAAAGAACACCTAACCCCTTTCAAAATGAATAAAAAAGATTCAACTATCGCCAATCATTGTATCAAATACTCATTTTCTAGTATAGACAGTTTAGAAATTTTACACGTCGCTCCTAAAAGCAAGAAATTGAACTTCCTGGAATCAGTTGAAATCTTCAAATCACTTCATAATAGTAACCCACAAAATAATAACGAGCAGCTTGATCTATGTAAATCCCAAATCTATGATTTTTGAAAAGTTCTATCCCCTACTACCTGCTGGTGTCTTTCCATCTACGCTTTAAATCACAAATATAGTTAGTAATCGTACTTTATATTTTTTCTTATTCTATCTGAAGCTGAATGTTGAACATTCGAAACTGCAGTAACAGTATATCTTTTATAATTTATTGGTAGTAATGCATAGTAATCCTAACCTCGTGTTTTTCTAAATTATTATAAGATCTACCTGAAGAAGATCTAAAAATAAAAGGTTTAGATTAGCTGTGTGAGATAGCATGTTGACTAGTTGGAAATCTCCGCCATGCGTTTCAACCCATGTGACTTTGATGTTCATAATAATGTACGCACATGCTACTAAATGGCACTTCAAAGCACGTCCGATGAAAGAGTTATTGCATTTTTGATGGGTATTCAAGTAAAATGTCACACACATGGGGTGCGTAAGTAATCCATTTGAAAGAGAAAAATGGTGAAACGCGAAGGAGGATGAATTTTTTTTACGGTATTTTATCTGTAGTTCGAGAAGGTAAAAAGATAAATTCTCCTCAATGCTTTCTACATGTTAACAGGAAATGATAAAGCTACGAAAACCTTGGTTGGAAAAGGATGTTGTACACGACATTGAGAGGAATCGCTCTTTATTTAAAATTTAATTCATTTGTCGAAAAAATATGCAACAATGGAATATAATAGCTATGAATACAATTAAATCAAAAGCTTCAATATGAAAACAATGTGTGCAATTTTGCTTTGAGAAACACTATAATTTGAATAACAAAGAATCTGCTGTGTCTATTTCATTTTATTGAATTTGCTAAAATTTTATTATTAATGTAGATACCATAATGAGTAATTTTTGAGAAGTTCTTTCAACTATGCAGTTCATTTAGTTACTTGAAAACTGGTGTTGACGATATATATAGTTATTAGATATTATATTATGTAATAGTACGAGGGTGGTTTGATAAGTCAGTGACTTTTTGAATGTCCCCGTGTAACATTCTTGATAGCAGATTTCAAGTTTCGTTAAACATTGAAATAAAATTCGGAATTCTTTAATCTGACAGTTCGACTATAAGACTAAATGAAACGATGTCTGTATCACTTCATTCAGAAGAGAGAGAGAGAGAGAGAGCATTATTTTATAGATGTTGATAGTGCCGAAATTATGTTGGTAAAGCTGAAATTACTAACTATTTCCATCTCACTATTTTCATTCAAAAGAGAGAGAGATAGCATTAAATTTTGCACGTTGGTTAGGCTGACTTCCGGAAGTCCGAGGAAATAAGCAGGTATGCCGGAGGCATCGACTTTGGCCTGTTTATGGGATTGACGGCCGACCGAGCTTGAATAGCGATCTAAGGGGCTGTAGGAGAGGTGAATGGCACCGCCCCCGTATTTCCGGTCTTTTTCTCGAAATTCTAGGTCTCAAAAATCGTCCCAAATTCGAAAATTAAGTCGAAGGGTAACGATTTTTCGTCGAGGACCCGATCTCGAGATATATAGGAATCGTTCGACACCCGTATACTTCCTTCCGGTAACCCCCTATAAGTAGGATAGATGAAAAAAAAATCCTTATTTCGACAGCTCGACGTTCATTAATTCATTTAATTTCTGGCCGACAGAGATATTCGGAACGAGGAAAACGGAGCGGAATTTTGCAAGAGATCGCTACAAACGAGTACAAAAATCTATTATTAAGGACAGAACAGTACATACAGATAAGTGCAGAAAATGCCATATAAGATCGGAGACTATAATATATTACGTCTGGATGCGAACAACTGGACAATACGGACTATCTTCACAGACATAATCAAGTGTGCAATATTATCCATCAGAAACTTGCACATAAGTACGGACTTCTGAATACCTTCCAGCCATATTACAAGTATCAACCTGCGCCCGTATTGGAAAATGACTCTATCAGATTATATTACGATAGGCCTGTTATCACTGACAGAATGGTGACGAATAATTGGCCGGACATAGTGGTGTATGATAAGAGAGCCAGAATGCTGATGGATGTCGCCATACCGAATAATAACAACGTGCTGAACAAGTTCCAGGAGAAAAAGTCCAAATACACAGACCTTGCTATTGAGATCAAGCAGATGTGGCACCTTGATAACATAGATATTGTTCCTGTCATCGTATCCTCGACTGGGTTTATACCCAAAACTCTGCATGATAACCTTAAGAAATTAGAATTGCATAAGATTACCTATATAGAAATGCAGAAAGCTGTAATTCTTAATACATGTAGGATAGTTAGGAAATTTATGTCTAGTATATTGTAATCGAGCCTATTTCCTTTGATTGCTGAATCTGGGAAAGGTAAATTATATCCAGCTAACAGCTGAGATAGTGCATAAGTCCATGATAATGAATAATAATAATAATAATGTATGCTTCGAACAAAAAGCAATTGGATAATCTGCTAGGAGTTGTCGGTAAGTTTCCGGCAGATGTTCATATGAAATTCGGGATTGAAAAATGTTGAGCCCTGAACGTTCAAAGAGGGAAAGTCATAGATGGTGAAAAACAACTCCCAAATGGTGTTATTATACAGTGTATGAAAGATGGCAAAACGTACAAATATCTGGGATACCAACAAGCCAGATGGCTGGACCAATAGAGAAGATTCGTTCATAGTACAGTCAGCGTATGAAGACTGTGCTGAAGTCAATGTTGAACTCGGGGAATCTAGTCAAAGCAATTAACACCTACGCCATTCCAGTGTTGCTTTACTCATTTGGAATAATCAGATGGACTAAGACAGAACTGGATGATATTCAAAGACCCGAACGATGCTGACAAAGTACAACATTCATCATCCAAAATCGTCTGTGGTAAGAATCTCAGAGAATTCTTCTCTGCAAAAGCCCTGTATACTTCAAGATACCTTCGCTCAGACATAAATCTACCTCTTTTTTCGTTCTATACAGAAATGAATATTTCTGTAGTTAATCAGTTTGTTTTCTTTTGTATATCACGAGTTGTGTTTTCAACTTCAACAGGAAGTTTTGATATTGATGAATGTATCAATGAAATATTGAAAGTCAAAATCTAAAATTCATCAATTTGTACTGAGATATCAGATTTAAAATGAATGAAATCGTTCTCGTTTGTGTCTTGGAAAACAAGGTTTCGCCAAGTTATCTTTCCTTCTGAAAATTTTATGTCTGTTGATCAAACATCCCCAGTCCGAGAGAGAGGAACTTTTATGTGTGCACAAGCGATTCAACTATGTGTACATTACGTAAGAGTGTTCGATGGAATTGGTTTACTTTTATGTCTTATGTAAATACCTCAGTAATGAATTGCGTACAATTTTTGATACTGCCCATTTGAAGAGTATGATTATCCGCAAATACTGTCTGTATCTGATGCCAAGGTAAAGACAGAAAAGGTTCAGCTTTCGAAATACGGGGGACGTATGCCGAACTTCATGATGTGATCTTACAACGAAATATAAGAGAAAAGTTTCATATTAATCTATGTCCAGAAGGGCTTGGTTTTGACTTTTCATTGCTAATTATAACCCGAATCATTTTTATTTTTAACGAAAAAGATGAAATTCTGAGTTTGGCAATGCCTCAGGGTGGACATCTGCGATGGACTCGAAATACAGGAGGAGAACATATTTTTCATGATAGATTCAACCCTTGGACTCGGTTGTATTAACCCACCTGACAGAATGTTAAGTCTGACAACTTGTCATTTTGATGTCAAAGGGCCACGCACAAAATGCACTAAAAATTGCATTCAGTGAAAGTTCACAAAATTTTCGTCAATGTCAATTTTTTCAACTGTAAATTCTGTTTAGAGTATTTTTGAACAGATAAAATAATACTTTTCAACTGGGAGGTCATAGAAGTGTTGATAAATGCTTTCGAAGACCTGTCTTTGTATACAGGGCGGATCATAAAAAATCGTGAAATTGATAATACTCTCTAATATAATATCTCAGTTTTCTTTCAGTGGAAAACTACAGAACGGCATGAATTTATTATAATCTTCACTTCGAGCATTCTTATGCTAGAAATCACACAACTGTGACTCTCCTGGAGTATACAGGGTATCTCATTAATGGCCCAATATTGAAAAAAAAATTATTTCTTGGGAAAATTTTTTTTTAAGAAAACATTCAATTGTAATGCGAAGGGATAGTGCTAGTGTTTGTGTGTGTCCGTATGAGTCTGAATTCTTTGTTTTCAGATGTTCTTGATATACAGGCTGTATATCAAGTTCATTTTTTCAACCGTAAAATATGTTTGGGGTATTCTTGAACAGAAGAAGAATGTTTTTCCAGGAATGAAAACCTGCAAACAGCATCAGTTTATTATTATTATCTCTTTCGGATTTTTTATGTCACTACTAAGAATCACCATAATTATACAGGGTGTTTCATAAATTCCTGGTTCCCGAATAATACTAAAAACAAAAAACCACTGGATCGTAGACATATGAAATCGGTATTTGAATTCTTTCATATACTATATCATTTCATCATGCAAATAATTTGCGATCATTTTATCTGATAGCAGGAGCAATTTTGAATAGGTATCGAAATACCATTTCAATGATTTGGAATTTATGATTATATGTTATGCTAATTTTGCTCTAAAATACTAAATTTTTGTTAAACAAGAAGTTCATCAAAGGGTATTGACCAATTAGCCGACAAACAGTTGACATGAACTCAACAAAAGGTAACAATTAATTATGTTTCATACAACCCAAATACTAAGTTAATATTGGTTTAACGCATTACTAGCTGATTTATTATTAACTCCTTGTTAAGTGTTTTATGCAAAACAAATTTGAATTTGATATACAGAGTGTTACATAATAGTATGTCACATCTTGTGGGGGTAAATCTACGTGCAATTTTAAGAACAAACGTTTATATAAACATAAGTCCACAAAAACGTGACGGAGCTACAGGGTGTTGAAATTTCCGAAAAAAATTGTTTTTTTCTTTAAAAGTCCAGCAGTTTTTGAGGTATTCAGCCCAAATTTGAAATGCAAGCTATTTTTTACAGACTCCATCATCACAGGTCCTAGATTTCAACTGAAATTCACAAGGTGTTTTCTTTTCCGAGGTCAATTCTCTTCTCGCCCTTTCACTCTTTTTTGCAGTACGCCACTGATCAGCGTACCATCAATTTTCGTCATCTTCATTCAATTTAGAAACTTTTCTGACACTCGTAACTTTTTCGTATCTCAAACCGTTTTCGAGTGAAAAATTATTGAATTTGAATTATTTGAATTGTATGTTATTCGCTAATTAAAGAAAAATTATAGAAATTTTCGATAGGTATGCCCAAAATTTGTTTTTATTTTAATAGATCGTCTTCTGAAACTCAACTTATACTTAATCAATATCAAACTAAAAAAACAATAAAAACACGATAAATTGCTAGAAGTCTCTTCCACTTGCAAGAATACAGGCCTCTATCCTTCTTCGCATATTATCACTCACTCTTTGAAATATTCCTTGGGTATTTCTTATCGTGTCACAAGAGGTTATTATTCGATTCTTCAATTCTTCTACACTGTCCACTGGAGTGGTATAAAGTAAACTTTGAGATATACCCATAACACAAAGTCTAAACTATTTAAGTCTGGGGACCAAGGAGGCCATGGTTCTGACCCACCCCGACCTATCCTTCGGTTGTTGAATGTATTATTCAAAAATTTCCTAGCATCTTCACTAAAATATGCTGATGCCCCGTCATACATGATCCACATTATGTTTCTCACCAAAAGTGGCACATCCTCGAGCAATAAAGGTAACTCCTCCTCAATAAATTGCCGATAAGCGGGACCGTTTAGTCTGTTAGGCAAAAAAAGGCCCAATCAGATAATTTCCAATGATTCCGACCCAGACATTTAGTGAGAATTGTTCTTGATTATGAGATTCTTCAATCAAATAGGGGCTTTCCTCAGCCCGATAATGATTATTGTGAAAATTTGTGATAGCAGTTCTTGAAAAGTTAACTTAGTCTGTGAACATTATTTTACTTTCAAAATGGGCATTTTCTCCAATTTTGTCTAAGAACCATCGGCAGAAATTCAGTCTTGAATGAAAATCTCAAGGAAGTGGAGTTTGGACGCGTTGAATATGAAACGGGTACAATAAGAAGTCGTGGAGAATCCTTCAAATTAGAACATAAGAAATATTCAACTGATTCCCAATTTTTCTTGTACTCACATGAGAATTCAAATCTATACAATTCAAAACTGCTTCCTCAATATCTGGAGTTCTCATAGTTTTAGTTGCACCTTTTGAATGATTATTTGCAGTAAAAGTACCAGTTTCCCTCAACCTTCTGTGGATTTTTGAAAATGTACGCCTGTCTTGTGTTACTCGATTTGAAAAGCGCACCTGATATAATCGCCTAGCCTCTGTTGTGTTTCTGTCAGCCAGACCGTACATGTAATGGATATCAGCCAATTTGGCGTTAGTAAAATTAGCCATTTTTTCTTACAGCAATAACTTCAAAAGTCTTAAAACTAATCAATAATTTAATAAACAATTCGAGCAGACATTGGTTCATCTTTAATAACTGTCACAATGAATGAACAAATGAAAAAAATCAAAGCCGACAAGTCATATTTTTAATTAGAAGTGCTTTCAATTCAGCGAATGCATACAATCGTTTAATAAATTTTGCTCGAGAACGGTTGGAGACACGAAAAAATAAAAAGTGTCAAAAAAGTTTCTAAATTGATGAAGATGACGAAAGTTGATTGTACGCTGATAGTGGCGTACTGCAAAATATTTGAAAGGGAAAAACACATGGCTCCGGAAAAGAAAACACCTTGTAGATTCTAGTTAAAATTTGAGACGTGTAATGATGAAGGCCGTTAAAAATAGCTTGCATTCCAAATTTTGAGCTGAATATCTCAATAATTGCAGGAGTTTAGAAGAAAAAAACAATTTTTTCAGGAAATTTCAACACCCTATAGCTCCGCAACGAAGCTTTTACGGACCTTTGTTTATAAAAACTTTTTTTTCTTAAAATTGCACGTAGATTTACCCCCTCAAGTTGTGACATACTGTTATGTAATACCCTGTAGAGTTGACAAATTGTTGGACTTAAATATTTATCAACCAGGCCTTAGAATCTTCAATACTCACCAAATTCGGTGAATCTTTAAAACCACCTTAAATTCCGTGCATCTCTATTAGCTGATCATTCATCATGAATTTCCAGCGACTGCATATTTGTAATTGTCTATTCGAAACCTCTGCAAATTCCTAACTGGCAGGATACAAATTCAAGAGTCATTATCGCCGCGCTCAGTTTATGGACCACATCAAAATATTTTATTCCGCTCATAACTGTCCGCCGCCGCAAAAATGCACCAGGGTGTGTCGAATGTCACGTCCGATGAAAATATTTTTCGAATATTTTGATAGCTCCATAAATTTTTCTTCATAAACATTCATACCGATCGGAGTTAACAAGTGTACTTTTTTCGTGATTTACTCCGGGGTAAAATGGTATAAGCTGCATTCGTGCCATATTTTCCAAAATGACGATTAATGCGCTGGACTATCGTAGCAGCCGTAAACCCACTTTTATGTTACTACGTTCGTGAAAAACGACTAGATATATCATGACTTCCAACCGCAAACATCACGTTACGCATACGGCAGAATTCCTCTTGCATAAATCCAAGTATACATTCTTTAGAAGAACAATAAAAAAATATTTTTTTAACGTTCGTGAACGCCGTCACTTCAAAGAAACTGATTCATCAAATTGATCAGAGAAGGAAGTGCAAATAATGAATATGAAGAATTTCAGATCCTTCTCCATTGAATATCTATTAGTTTTGTACAGGGTGGTCCAAATGTTTGTAGCAAGACTTCAACAACCGACAAAATACATTATAAGACGATTTCTCCCCTTATAAACATAAATCTTAAAACGCTTCGTTTTCAAGATACAGGGTGTTCAAGTTTAGAACGTTGTCCTTCATTGATGTGAAATTCTACAAGATGGTATATTTTCTTGGGTGTTTTTCTCAAAACAATAATTCACATGATTCAACTCCGGTTGTACACCACGCCTTTCAAGATAAATCATGGGTTCCATAGTGTAACGTTTCTTAGTTCTTCAGATTATTGGTGAGTTCAAATTAAACACTTCAGCGTTACAAGAACTTTAACTCATTTATTTACATGTAAACTGAACAATTAAGACACTAAACTAAACGATTAACTTCTATAACTAATTTGTATAACACAATCGATTCTGCTTAATTTATTTCTCACACTTTGTCCACCTATTCGCGCTCTTTATTCAAACTGTTCCCCCTGCTCTCTGTGATAATTGAATTTTGGTTAGGGTCGAATGTCAATCCTTTTTCTTCTTCGTCTCGCTTATTTTACATCTTGGTTTGTCCTGGGGTCCTACTAGTTGGTTATCTTCCTTCTTTTATGTTGTGGAGCATCTATGCTGGCCTGTTGTTTCCTCTTCCATTGTACAAGGGATGTCCTCTTACCTGTTGTCCTCGGTTGTAGTTCTATTATTTGGTTGATCTCCTTGTTTTCGTGGTCCTCTATCTGGTCGGTTGTTTTCGTTGTTAGTCGTGTGATGATTTCTTCTAGTGTGTCGATTTCCATCTGCTTTCTGAGTTGGTCGTTGCTTATGTACCATGGGGCGTTTGTTGCTGTTCTGATGATCTTGCTGAGTGCTGCTTGTAGTTTCGTCTTCTCGAATTGTCCTCTAGATGCCAAATTTGTCCTGCGTATATTATTCCTGGGATGATTATTGCCTTGATTATCTTGAATTTGTTCTCCAGTGTGAGTTTGCTTCTTCCGTTGAGTAGGGGGTATAGTTTTTCGTGTATTGCTCTTGTTTTCCCCGTAGTTTCCTCGATGTGCCTTCTGTAGTTCAGTTGGTCGTCCATAATTACGCCGAGATATATTTCTTCCCTCTTCCATTTGATTTTTTGTCCTTCTATGGTGATTTACTTTTGTATTTCCGGATGTCTCCTCTTCTTGTGGTTGACGTACATTGCTACTGTCTTCTTAGGATTGATCTTGATCCTCCATCTTCTAAAATAGTTGGTGAGTTGGTCGATATCTTTTTGTAGCCATTTCCTCACTGCTGGTATTCTCTTCGCTGTTGACTTCTGGTCCTGTATCTTGGTGGTGAATCTTCTATTCTGTAGATACGACATCGTGATGTTGGTAAACTTCGCCAGGAATCCTGTGGTCTTTATCTTGTCGATTAGTTCCTTCCAATGTCAGGATGACGGGGCAGTGGTTGAAAGAGAGATCCATTGACGTTTCTATCTCGTAGTTCCTGTTACGTTCTTCATGAGTGCGATGTCCAGTATGTCCATGGTTCCTGTGGCTGCGTGCTGGTGTGTTGGTTCCCTTGGCCTTATTGCAATGATGTTGTTCCTCTCTGTGATTGTCTTCAGTATCCTTCCGCTTCTGTTGGTTTTTCTGCAGTTCCAGTCCGATTCCTTGGCATTCAAGTCCCCAGCTGCGATGGTTGGCATGTTGCTGTTGAATATAGCTCTGACGTCTTCTTCTTTCATTTCGTTGTTTGGTGGTTTGTAGACTGTGTAGATGTTCAGTTCTACTCTCGTTGTCTGAAGTTTTATTCGATGTTCTTTAAATTGGTGCGTGGTAGCTCGCCGTGCCTTGTCCCTGCCTTCACTAAGATCGCTGTTCCTCCTTGTCTTTCATCTAGTCGGTCGGTCTTGTATATCGTATAATTCATTGGTTTGAGATGGGTTTCGCTGACGAGCGATCTTCTTCTCCTTTAGGTAGGTCGTCAGATCATGTTGTTTGTTAGCGATTGAGTTTGCGTTCCAGAATGCTACTGTGAGTTGTCTCTCCATAAATCTATTTCCTGTTGAATAGCTGAATGAGCCTTCTTTGTTATTCTAAAAATTTTATCTTTTGTTCCGTGGTTGCATTTGTCGCGTTAAATTGAATGGCCATTCGTCCTAGGATTATAGATTATAAATCGTCTTCGCTAGTCATCTGGGGTACTCTTGTTTCAGTCGTCTTCTTCTTCTCCTTCGGTTTCTAGTCATCTTTGTGTTCGGTTCTTTTCGCTTGGTACTCCCTGCGCTTCGCGCTCTCTTTTTATAAACAAGGTTCGAGAATCTTCCGCTTTGTTCCAGATCTTCGTTCAAGAGCCTTCTCTGAACAGTAACCTGGTTTCTCAGTATTTCGGCGCGCTGGTAGTTTTTAGATCTTTAATTCTCTCAAAAGTACGTGGCAATTCGGCATTCCGCCGGGCGGTGACAGGGTCGGCTTTAGGGACGATTAGATATTGTTACAATATATATGTCGTGCAACGTTAGTGAGAACCCTATTAGGTAGGGATGAACAAGAATCTAGACATTAAGGAATTAAAATATGTATTATACTATCGCAAGAGATTTATTGAAAATCTGAATTTCAAATTCAGTCTCTCGGCCATTTTTAGCTGACAACAGGTGTTGGGCTAAAGTTGAAAATACATGAATACACACATAAACAATTAGATGAAAAATTAATGAGGGTACAAACAAGAGGTAGTAAAATAATTATGATGAAATCAGGTATTATTTGAATGTGTCAAATAAGGACGAATAAGCCTGCCATACTGGCAATTCTGAAGATTATCTCTATGGGGGTTGTTGCAGTTTAAAAATTCCAAGAAATCTAAGTTTCGTTCCTTAACTATTATATGAATAATTTGAAGTTGATCTATGGATGGAAAATTATGGCAATTTTCGATACAATGCGAAGCGAAAGTACATTCCTGAGTTATCTGATTATTGTAATCGGATTGATGCTCTTTGCATCTAGTATTGAATGAGCGGCCAGTCTGACCTATATAGACGCCTTCACAATCCATAGAGGACAACTTGTAAACTCCAGTATTGTGGAATTCATCAGTTTTATCTTCACTTTCGAGAAGTTCATAGGTCTGGAAAGCTACTTTTTTATGCTGTTTTGAAATGAAATTTGCAATGTTTTTGCTGATAGGGCCGAGATGAAAAGTTACTTGCACAGCAAATTCAATTAAGTATTAATAGAAAGAATGTTTTCTATTTTTTAACAAGAAATACGTAGAATCACATAGTGAAAATTGGAAAAAAATATATAAAGCACTTAAGGAAATACTTTTAATTGGCTTCATGTTTAGCGTATTGCTTCATCGTTACGAAAATTAGTGCTTTTTACAACAAGTGGCACCAGCAAATATTATTTCAGTTCAAAACCTCGTTAGTGAATCTACAGTTAATAAAATTATGACATATCCCACTTCCCATATCTCATTATTTTCCTGGTAGTTTTCTAAGAAATTATATCGAACGACGCGAAACACTCATTTTATTTCAGCTTCTTATAATTTATTTATCTATTGTAAGAACCAATAATGGTGTTCGATTGTGCAGCGAATATTGTCATTCAAAACAAAGAACAATTTTCTATAGAGTAATTGTTGAAGAACAATCCATCCGTGGTAACTTCATCGAATAGTTGGTAGTTGTTCCTCTTGAATTATTAATTTCCTTCAAATTGTGTAGTGGGTGGGCTCAATCGATCTTCCATGGTCTTAGGCCAAATTACAGGACCGTATAAAAATAATTAAAAACCATTTTTGTGTTTTAACCCCGACGAGTTGCTCATACAATGTGACAAAATAAAAAATGTTTTCATTTTAATCAGTCTTCTGAGAAGTCATATTCAGTACCGAAATGTCTCAAATGTGGGAAAACTAATCATAACACTAACGATTGTTATTCGAATCAATATGGAGCTTCGAATAATACTTCTCGTCGTCCGTCAGAAACAAGAAATATGTCTCGAATTCATCTGCAAAGTAACCAGCAGATGCAAAAACTTTTCTGTCGTTATCGCAAATATACAGGACACACTATCGGCACATGTAGACTCATGATAATTCACGCCCTTTCGAAAATGATCGAATTTCTTCAGGAAATAGCCTTGGAATTCGGAAAGCAAGCATAAATAATACTCAACAGCATTCAGGAAATCCTTACAGAATATCTCGCCACACCATTTGGAGGTCACCAAGGTGTCAATCCTCAAACTAAAGGCAGCATAGAAAGATCTCATCACACTCCCAATGAGTATCTCCAAAGTTTTGTCAACCGGGACGCTAATAATTGGGATTCATTTTTGCCTTACTTAACATTCACATACAACACGATCCCTAACACATCCACTTCTTTTATGCCATTCGAACTAGTTTACGGTCATAAACCTCGATTACTTTCTTCACGTAAGAATCACCCAGAAGCTACCTACAAATATGAGGATTATTGCAAAGAAATGAAATCTCGAATGCAACATAGCCATAAAGACGCGAGAGACTATGATAAAGCATAAGGAAGCTTCGAAGACAATATACGACCAGAAGTTGAACCCCTTGAAACTCGAAGCTGGTGATAAAGTTTTGGTGTCAAGAGACAATATTTTGGGAAAAAAACTTGAGCCTTTATTCGATGATCCATATGAAGTAATTAGGATAGATTCGGATGAGAATTGTAGAATAAAGATTAATAGAAAAAGAAGTGGAAATCCATTTGAACCGATTGAAAAAATATATTTTCAACTAGTTTTGTTTATAGCAGGTAACTTAGCATGTTTTTCTGTCCTATTAAGTTTTGTATATTAGAATAGGTAACTATAAGTTTGTATATATAATGTAAAGTTTCTATTTTTGTACACAATGTGGTTTCACATTTTTCTCATTTGTATAATTTCAGATTTCAATTTTTTTTCGATATAAAACCCAAGTTTTCTTTTTAGGGGGAGGTATTTTAAAGTAACCTCACCCTTCTACCTCTTATCTACCTGAGGTAGGGCTTCCTATTACCGATACCTATTGTAACTGGGGAAAACGGACATTCCTTCAATATTCATGTCACGATCTATACGTTCTTACAATTCCTCATTATCGATAAATTATAAAGTTTCTTGGAAAGTTATTTGTTATATTATATGTTTGTGGAGAGCACTGTATTTTCAACCGAATTATAAAATGAACTCAAAACCTATGAAACTTCCTCAAACCAAATTATAACAATTTTCAGTGATTCGGTACCCGAAATTCAATTTGCCATACGAAATTTCTTACAAATTCTTCTTTCGATATTTTTATAGATTGTAAACATCGCAAAATGCACTTGTGAGAACTGAAAAAATCGAGCATTGCGAACAAACTGATTGACAGTTTGCGTTCAAACTCCGCCTTAGCATAGAAAACAATTGTGCCAACTTAACAACAACAAAGATTTTGACAATCATTTCAAGCAGATTTTTGAAATAATCCATTACTGTTACTTTTTTACAGAATGTGTAGAGAAGAATTCATGAACTGCGTATTGTTTCTTCTGAAGTAAGAACTGAAATTACCTTCAAACAAAAAATTATACTTTTTACCCTGGAAGCCAGCCCTGTACCACCATCAGAAGAATATTAGCATTGTAAGAAGTTTCTTGAACATCTAAAGAGAAATGTCATGCACGTGTAGTGAAATACGGTACCTCTCTATCCTTAACGCCTGTTTCGACCCAACCCTACAAGCACCCGCCATAACCGTGGTTGTAAATCTTCGTTGGGACTAGTGAAGGATGTATTTTAAATTGTGGTTGTTAAGACTTAGCGTACCAAATTTTCTACGTCGTGTCTTCGGTAATTATCTAGATAGTAAAAAAGTAATAACAATGTATTACTGTTAACATGAAATGAAGATGGTTTCGTTATTTATCTGAACTTGTATGAGGGAAGACCAAAAAGTTCACAAATAAATGTGTACTGTGTATTTGAATTCCAATTTCTTGATTGCATATCACATATCATAACTGACGAATAGGATTTGTTGACAACAATATTTCTCCTCATTCATGGCTTCAAGAAATTTAGGAAATTTATAAGACACTTCGTCTTTTTCTTGAATTTGTCATGAAAAATTGGAGAACCAATATTCATTTGAATATTCTTGATCAAACGCTTACTTCTGAAAACATTCCTATCAGAAAAAATATTTTTCAATTATCTCATGAATTGAATACTACTGATTTCGGCTTTCAATTGAAGAATTCATCAGCAATATTTGAGTTAACTGATTTTATATGTTTCAAAGATATTGAATTATATGCTGGAACTAGAACTCATTTAAAAATCTAGACGAAATAAGGTTGAACTTGAACTTCCTGTATCGAAGAATTTGTCTATTGAAAAGTGAAGAACAATCCAGATTAAAAAATATTTCCAATATCATAATTGAGACAAAGTTTCCAGGAGATAAATGAAAATATCTAGGATTTGTTCGGGAGCATATTATAATATGTAAGATTATCATGAAGAATCATTCAACTAGTGAAAACGTCGTCAGAGCTATCAATTCCTATGCGGTTCCTATTCTAGCGCCCTTGTTTGGAATCAATAAATGATCTAAAATGGATCTAAATAAATTATTATGTAAAACAAACTAAATGCTTTGTATATATCGTAAACATCGATAGTTGGCGACGTCCTGTCGGTCCCCTTTTTGTAAAGTGGCACGACCTTAGATATTTTTACACAGTGTGGGAAATGATTGTTGAAAATACAATTATTGAAAATATGTGTCAGAGGGTACAACAGATTTTTAGCATTTCTTTTAATCAGCTCAGACGATATTCCATAGTAGTCAGTGGACTTGGACGACTTCAGCGAGGATATAGCCTCCCTATCATAGAAAGAGACTTGAGTAAAGCTGAATTTTTAATCAGGGATTGAACCTATGATATCGATAGGATTAATATTCGACTTAGGCGTCTTCTCACACTTGTCATGTGGAATCTGTGCAAACTAATTATTGAAATCATCGGATAATATGGAACCTCGTTTTTCGGGATATATCTTTTGGAACTTCTGACCTCCATAGAGTGGTATCGTTGGCTGGTAAGGGATATACACTTCTAAATCTTGCTACCACAGATGACCTGCTGAATCTACCGTTCCTATCAGATACTGAAAAACAAGAGCAATGGTCAAGGAAGGAATTGCATGGACGACATCACCGTGAGATTAATCAACCACACACGGACAAAGAAGTCTCCAACAAATGGTTGATGAAAGGATAATTGTTCGCGGAAACAGAAGGATTCCTTATGGCAATTCAAGACCAAGTAATCACTATAAACAACTACAAAAAATTTATTATGAAGGACGGAACATTACAAACAGATAAGTGCAGAAAATGCCATATAAGATCGGAGACTATACAGCATATTACGTCCGGCTGCGAACAACTGGCCAATACGGACTATCTTCACAAGCAAAATCAACTGTGCAACATTATCCATCAGAAACTTGCACACAAGTACGGACTGCTGAATACCTTCCAGCCATATTACAAGTATCAACTTGCGCCCGTATTGGAAAATGACTATCAGATTATACTACGATAGGCCTGTTATCACTGACAGAATGGTGACGAATAATAGGCCGGACATAGTGGTGTATGATGAGAGAGCCAGAACAGCAATGCTGGGGAATGTCGCCATACTGAACAATAACAACGTGCTGAACAAGTTCCAGGAGAAATAGTCCAAATTCACATACCTTGCTATTGAGATCAAGCAGGTGTGGCACCTCGATAAAATAGATATTGTTCCTGTCATCTTATCCTCGACTGGGTTAATACGCAAAACTTTGCATGATAGCCTTAAGAAACTAGAATTGGATAAGAATGCCTATTTAGAAAGGCAGAAAGCTGTAATTCTCAATACATGTAAGATAGTTAGGAAATTTATGTCAAGTATATTGTAATCGAGCCTATTCCTTTTGATTGCTGAATCAGGGAAAGGTAAATCATATTCAGCTAACAGCTGAGATAGTGCATAAGTCCACAATAATAATAGTAATTCCTTGACGCAGTGTAGTTTATTTTCATGTCTAGTCTTGAAGGAGTTTTTTCGTTCAATGGCAACGCTACTAGATTTAGCGTAAAACAGATTGACAGTTCCTTCTTCGTATGATGAACAAAACACCAATGCATACTTTGAATCAAGGAATTCCATCGAAAGAAAACTTTTACTACTAATTTTTTCGCTTCATTAAATTATCCTATTAAATTTTCATAATCCAACACCTTGCCCAGCTTGATATCGCGTAATATGTACAAGTTTGCCCAACAAAACTGAAATGTTTGCCGTTGCATCAGAATTAATCTATATAAATACTAGGCCACAATGAAAATCTCCAGGACAACTTCTCAGATATTGAAATGTTTGCCGTTGCATCAGAATTAATCTATATAAATACTAGGCCACAATGAAAATCTCCAGGACAACTTCTCAGATATTGAAATTTAGGTGACAAATCACCAAAACACAAATCTGTCAGCATATTTCTTCGATCTAAATTCTCATGGCGAGTTTCTACGATAAATCACAATACCCGTTAAACTTTTATTTTCTCTCGCATTATAATTAGACGGAATAGAATTCGCACATAATTAGCAATATTAAATTCGTGGCGCAGAATGGATCAGTTAGATAACAGTAACATTATAATTAACATTGTGTTACCAATCATTTCTGACATTTCAACGATATATGTATGGGTAGATAACTGACAGACAGATTAACAAAATGTGGGCAGGTATGTGATACAGTTGTCAAATATTGCTATGATTCAATTGTTCCGCCTATAATAAAGTCGATTCTGTATATTATTTATGTGTTAATAATGCGTGAGGTAAAATTACTCGTTTTTTTGGCGGCATGTTTATTATGGGTTATATTGATAATGTCTTTATTTTATGCGAAAAAAAACTTTCCAGATGCCAAGAAATTTTTAACGGACATATTGTACCCTACGATATTACTTACCATCAACCCACTTTTCTTACTGGCAGATTGGACAACATAGTACAAAAAATTATACCAAGTAGATCGAAATCATACATAGATTATTAAAAACTTAAATCAGATCAGGCAAATGAGTCTTGAAATGGAATATATAAAGTATGGGGACCGAATGAAATGACAATCAATTTCACAACAATATTATGTCAACACAAAAAGAAATATTAACACGATATCAATGAACAACAAGCACACACCTACTCTCAAATGGATTACGAAAGGTCTTCTAAATTCGATTAAAAAAAATCGCCGCTACCATATTTTACGACGAGATCCTGAAAATATAAACTTGAAATTGGAGTATCCACGCTACCGAAATAAATTACAAAATTTGATTGAAATATCGAAGAGAGAATACCTACAAAAATGCTTAGACAAGAGTAAAAATGATTCCAAAGAAATTTGGAAGCATGTAAATAACCTCATGAAGAAAAGTGTATCTTTGTCTAAAATTATAAGAATCAAGGACGAGAATGAATAAATATTAACAACGAAAACGGAGATAGTAAACAGATTCAATAACTTCTATAGTGAAATTGGAGAGAAATGCGCAGGTAATCTTAAAGAACCTGATGATTATTCAGAGGAAAAATTTCATCTCAGGGAAAGTTTCTTTCTAACTCTCACCTTTCCTTTGAAATAGAAGAGATTATTGGAGAGCTCAAAGTGAAAAAACCACCAGGAATTGATGGCAGTCGATCTGAGACATTAAAAGAAGTGAAAAATGAAGTATCTGGCCCGTTATCTCATCTTGCTAAAAAATGCTTCAAGACAGGATGCTTTCCGGAATCCTTCAAAAAGAGAGTTATCAAACCGCTTTTCAAAAGTGGAGAAAAATCTGAGGTCTCAATTTATCGACCAGTCATGAACATGAACATGAAATTATTTCGAGAAAACAGTATGAATTCAGACAGAATAAATCAACTGAAGATGCTATCAAGGATTTAACACAATATGTGCATGATCAAATGAACAACAATATCTAGTTGCTCTGCATTTTTATCGACCTATTGCTGCTGAAGAGCTACTTAACGGGTGGTAGACAGGTGGTACAAATAGATAGCGAAATCAGTGAAGAACAGGTTACCACTTATGGAGTACCACAAGGTTCGGTACTAGGGCCACTGCTCTTGATCATTAATGCAAATAGTTTATTAGAATTGAATATCGCTGGAAAGATTGTAAGTTTTGCAGATGATACTAGTATATTATGTAGTGCAAAAACCTGGCAGGAGGTCAAAGAAAATGCAGAAAACGATATTCGAACCATGACACAGTGGTTGCAACATAACAAGCTCACTCTCAATACAAAAAGGTCGTCGTATCTACCATTCACTTCGTATGAAACAGGTCTACCCAACTTAAGACCACTCACTGCAGACCAAGATACCCTGATTGCAGAAGCAGAATACTTCAACAAGCCAAGAATTGGCGGTACTATCGAATGCCTTCAGATAATAGAGAAAAGCTGAATGAACATTCCGATGCCCTACGTGTACCTGTTTCATTATCACAGAATCTATAATGAGTTGTTCCTTGCTTTCGTTGTGTTTCTTTCTGCATCCTTTCTGCTCCTCTGCTAATATATTGTTGTTGTCAAGGTGTAGATATATTCGAGTGTTGGCAGGCAAGTGATTTGCCTATATTGAGACGGATCGTGTGTTCCATCGCTCTTAGGTAGCATATATGTTAAGCCTTGTGTTAGGAAACTGGGTGTCTTCTTGGGATGTTGAAAAACATACTTGAGCTGTTCCGCTAGGGCTCCATGGAGGTTATCAAACTTCTTGTACCAGAAGTTGTTGATATTATCTATACCTGTGGCCTTCCAATTGTTGGTCGGTCTGACTACTGTTGTGATTTCTTCCTCCTATTATTATTATTTTCTTTTAGAAGTTCATTTCCATCTACAGAATAGGAACATACTTATATAGATATTATGTAGTGGAGAGATTTTGATGTCTAGCTGGCTATTGAGGGTGATTTGTCTTTGGTTTTTACAAAGTTTATTGATACCCAAACATTCCATCAGATTCATTTTCTTTTCTTCTTTGCAATTATGATATTATATAATGTTATTAAATGTTTTGTGGTTTTTATGTGCTCACATATTGGCAAATCATTATCAGATGATAAATTTCCCTTGAATCTAGTTTCGAAATTCCTATATGTATGCCCAACATAATCTACCGTACACTCATTGCAAGCCATTTTGTAAACCCCTGATTTTTCATACTTGTCTGTTTCTTGTTTAGCATTGTATAATAATTTACTTGAGCTCAGACCAATCGAGAAAGAAACGGTTATTTTAAATTTCGAAAAATAGATGCTCATATAATTCCAGCGTTGACCAGCCTAGCTGAAACAAGCTTATTTTTTCAAAGAAATATCTCTTATGGAATATAATAATTGTGACATTTGATGTTTTTCTTACGTTGAATAATTTTTTATATAAGAACCGGGGGAATTTTGTTATCTAAGGCAATCATCTGACAGTATTTGTTTCAATTCTAAAGTCTTTCGGTAACAGTGGAATGGAAAAGAACCTATGGATCAGTGAATTATGAGCTCTGGTTTATTATTTAAGTGTTTGAATGAGTCCATAGTAATAGTAGTTTATTTGAAGGTTTCTTTTCTATAGATCATATGAAAATACACCTTAAGCAGAATTAGCAAAGTGTTAAACTTATTGATCTCCCATAATTCCGTTCCAAACACACCATTCTGAATTTTATTCATCTTGTACAAAAATTTTCTAGGCTGAAACTCACAAAATCTCAAATTAGTTTATATTCCAACAGAAGAATGCCCTCCGATATTCAGAGAAATATTTACCAAAAACAAGACGCTGCCAAACACTGCTGATGAGTTTTGTAACCTTCTAAACACCTGCTCATCTCTAAATTATTTCCAATCAAAATTTTACCAACAAACTCCAGGACTTTTTATAAGATCACCTCTTTGCCCCCTTGAAGGGGTTGTATACAGTTGAAATTTTCAAATAATCAATTTTTTCATTCGATTCTCTTGATTGACATATATTCAAGAATACACACAGAAAATTTCATATCGTAACGGAGAAAATTTTTGAAGTTACACTTTCAGAGTGCAGAGTACAAGAGCGGAGCTTAGCTAACCTGGAACGCTGACCCTTCCATGCACCTGCCTATTGTAAATGCTCCCTTCTGATGTATTTAGATGCGCAAAGCAACAGTTTGTTAGTGTTTTTGTTAGTAGAAATGCAAATTTTAACTTTTCTATCGCCAAACTGGAAAATATTCAACAGTGGTAGTTAGTATAATCGGCTAAGCCAAGCAGTAAAGTTGTGAGTTTGTTCACATTTTTTTTTGTGGTTATTCGTGCGAACGAATTCCTACAGAAAAATGAGAAAATCTCTTAACATACGTAAGTTGGAACAAAAAAGCGCAAAAATGTTTTTAATCGAAAAACAGCTGAAACGGACGAAAATAGTTTCAGTGCCTCGGCGAAAAAGTTTAAAGCACAAGTGGAAATCTCAGGTCCACGTGATCCGTCTGTTGAATATTTCATTTTAAATTTTATAACAGTATTTCCCCGGTACTGGAATTACGTCTACCAAGATGTATTGAAGATTTTTATTCCTCAAACATCCAATTGTAGTATTCATGTGACTTCTTATATCTTCATATAGATCAAAAATATTGGCTTGTTGTATTTCGTTTAGAAATATTGGTGTTTGAACTCGTAGTGTTTGTACGTTTATAAGTATCTGACTTGCGTTAGAGTCAATTGTGATCAATATTTTTCCGAAACCAATGCTTCCCTATTGACACTTGAGTTGCAACTTATCTTTCATCAATCAGCAAATTCTATGTTCGTGTCCGAAGTGTTTCAACGTTCTACTCCAGGGCCTGAAAAGTGTAAATGTCCAAAGTTTTCTAAAAATAGAACTTGAAATTCATTTTCTATTGTGAATGTATTAGAAGGAATATTTATATTTTTACATTAAATCACTTTAACTGCATAAACTTGAACAACTTGTCGAGTGCATTCCCTCTTATTCTTAAAACATTACTTATAAACATTTTTTTTTTCAGCTACCTCTTTTCTATAGTCACATTGTGGCTATACTCTGTGATATCTTTCGTCAATGGACAAGATTCCTTCCAGAAACTACCACTCTCTTTCAAGATTGGTGGAAATTCCTCTAAAGGTATGTACCATAGTTCTTTCTATGTCTATAGAATTGCATATAATAAAAAACCGAGAAAATAACGTTATTAAATTTTTTTTCTGATAACTGTAGACAATTTCATCGTTGACTAATGAAGCCGTTAATCTCTATCTTACCCTGAAACTTTTTCGTAGGGGAGAGTGTGGTTGAATAAGATTTATACGCACCTCAGACCGTCATATGTTGAAAAATGTGCGCAAAACACGAAAGCTACAAGTTAATTCCTCGTACTGTTAACCACAGGACTTGTGATTTGTTGATTGTAATCGTGATTCGTGAACGCCCAACGCATGCCGTGATTGCAGTCACTCAAAATCCGATGAAATTATTGAAACAGGCGAAATCGAAAAATTCTTATATTTTTCTTTGATGTCTAAAGGTGTTCCCAAGCCTCGATAAAACACGTTACCCATTTTCTTTCAATATCAATTATTTGAAAATGAAATGAAAATAAATATCTAGTTTTGAATAATTCAAACGGAAAATTGGGCAACGTGATGTATATTCCGAAATCCTAAACATATTAGCGAAAAGACATAAGTGACAGGTACTGAAAAATTCATTCTATCCGAATTTCTTGAATTGTTTCAAAACCCCTGATTCAATTTTCACGAGCTACGGACCGGACCGGTTCATAGAGCAGTGTGTTCAGTTAAACCTTACGTTAAATATTAAATTAGAATGCTGCACGTGCATTTTTTATTTGAAGATTTATGCGACTGGGAACCCTACCTTTCATTCAGAGATGTTTTCTCGAAAATGGAAACCCTTTCGGGAATGCTTTCAGTAGGTTTTGTTTTTGTCAAGATACGGGAATATGAGTTCTGATTTCACTCTGAAAATGAAGATTATTCTCCGCTTTGGTTAGTTTGCTGAATACGCAAAATTCACCTAGAAACCTTGAATACTTCAATCAGAAACTCTGTTTGTTCAATGTTTTGCCGATATAAACATGTATTATCGATGCCATTCACATTTCTTTAAGCAATTTTCCCACCCTGAAAGGAAGATTTAGTCACCTGGTGACTCGTGAACGATGGGTAAGGAATCTATTCCCTGTGGCACAGCTGGCAATTGCTGTTGGAACTACACCCATGTACCAGCCCATCAATGACTGAAGTCTTCTTCTTCTTATGACGCCGTCTCCAAACGAAGGTTGGCGATCCAATTGGCTATAATTGTTTTCGACACTGCAGCTCTAAAAATTTCAGTGGACGTTCTTCCAAACCACCTCCGTAGATCTTTCAGCCATGAGTTCTGGCGTCGTCCAACTGATCTTTTTCCTTGGACTTTCCCCTCAATAATCAGGCAAAGGATCTCATATTTTTTGCCGCGCATGATGTGCCCGATGTACTGGAGATTTCTCTCTTTGATGGTTCTCATCAACTTTCGTGATTTTCCCATTGTATTTAGGACGTCGATGTTTGTCCGTCTTTCCATCCAAGAGATACGCAATATTCTACGGTATAGATACATTTCGAAAGCGTCTATGCGTCTCTCCATTTCTGGATTAAAAGTCCAACTTTCACATCCATAAGTAAGGACAGGAAAAACATAACAACGAAGTAGTCGCATACGAAGCTGAAGTAAGTCCGCGGTTAACGAAAAGGTCTCTCATGCCAACGAAAGTTTTACGGGCTTGTTCGATTCGAGATTTGATCTCTATTTTCGGGTCACTTTGGTCGTTCACCGTGGCTCCTAAATACCGAAACGAATGCACTTGTTCCACAGGTTGGTTGTTAATGCGTATTACAGCCTCCACTGCTTGCTTAGAAAACACCATTTTGTTAACGTTAACAGATAGTCCAAAGCGTTGGCTATGCTCTACAATAAAGTTCATGGCTCTCTGCAAGTTTTGAAGGTTGTTAGCTAGTACCACGGTGTCGTCTGCGTAGCGGATATTACTAAGTAGTTTTCCATTTATTCTAATGCCTGTGTCTATGTTTTCAAGTGCTTCTTTGAATATTGCTTCTGAGTAAATGTCAAACAATAGAGGCGACAGCACACAGCCTTGACGTACACCTTTCCGTATTGCTACCTGTTCAGATGTTAGCCCAATAACTCTCACTTGTGCAGTTTGGTGCCAATAAAGGTTTGTAATAATGCGTAAGTCTTCTGTATCAACCCCGGTATTTTTTAGAATTTCCGCCATTTTTTTATGTGAAACGCAGTCAAAAGCCTTCCGACAGTCAACAAAGCAGGCGTAAACATCGACATTCATGTCTCTATATCTTTGGGTGAGTACATTAAGAGAAAGACTGAAGTCACAATCGCCCAAATTGAAGGAACTTTGAAGCAAACTATGTCCGAGTTGCAACTAGACGTGACATGGAACGGAAATTGGTGATTTACCGTTCTTCTCCGATTTGAGATAGGACTCGTGGTGGAAGTAGTTGAACGCCCGTGTTAGGCTGAAGAATAACCTCGACGGTATTTGCGTTCCCAACCCGAATGCCACCCTACTAGGTTGGTGGGTGTAGGGTAGTGCCTCGACTCCGCCATAGAAGATGGAGGATTCGTGACCCATAACCAATATTAGGAGGCGTAGATTTTCAATGTGACTCTGTACAAAATACTCACCTCATGCATATCCAGTCGAATATACCAACAAATTGACGACAACAATATATTAGCTGAGGAGCAGGAAGGATGCAGAAAGAAACACCACGGATGCAAGGAACAACTCATCATCGATTCTGTGATAATGAAACAGACACACGTAGGGCATCGGAATGTTCATTCAGCTTTTCTCGATTATCTGAAGGCGTTCGATAGTACCACCCATTCTTGGCTTGTCGAAGTATTGCAGAAATACAAAATTCATCCAGCCCTGATAGAATTCTTAAAGACAACTATGACACACTGGCGCACGTCTCTGCAGGTCAACATCAACAATTAAAACCGACGAGATACCCATACGTCGTGGAATTTTTCAAGGAGATTCTTTAAGTCCACTATGGTTCTGTTCAGCTATGACTCCATTGTCCTCAATTCTCAATAGAACAGGATACGGATTTAGGCTAAAAACAGACAGGAACAATCTCCAACCTGCTGAACATGTATATCAAATTATATGCTTCGAACAAGAAGCAATTGGATGATTTGCTGAAAACTGTCAGTGAGTTCTCGGCAGATGTTCATATGAAATTCGGGATTGAAAAATGTAAGACCCTGAACATTCAAAGAGGGAAAGTCATAGATGGTGAAACACAACTTCCAAACGGTGATATTATACAGTGCATGAGAAATGGCGAAACATACAAATACCTGGGATACCAACAAGCCAGATTGCTAGACCAAAAACAATCAAAGTAGAAGATTCGTTCAGAATACAGTCAGCGTCTGAAGTCTGTGCTGAAATCGATGTTGAACTCGAGGAATCTAGTCAAGGCAATTAACACCTACGCCATTCCAGTGTTGCTTTACTCATTTGGAATAATCAGATGGACTAAGACAGAACTGGATGATATTCAAAGGCAGACCCGAACGATGCTGACAAACTACAACAATCATCATCCAAAATCGTCTGTGATGCGAACAACTTTGAAGCGGAAAGAAGGAGGACGCGGATTAATAGATGTTGTCAATTTACACACCGAACAGATAAAAAATTTCAGAGAGTTCTTCTCTGCAAAAGGTTTCACTTCTGACCTCCATAGAGTGGTATCGTTGGCTGATAGGGGATATACACCACTAAATCTTGCTACCAGAGATGACCTGCTGAATCTACCGTTCCTATCAGATACTGAAAAACAAGAGCAATGGTCAAGAAAGGAATTGCATGGACGACATCACCATGAGATTATTCAACCACACATCGACAAAGAAGCCTCCAACAAATGGTTGATGAAAGTGATTGCTACAAACAATTACAAAAAATTTATAATGAAGGACGGAACATTACAAACAGATAAGTGCAGAAAATGCCATATAAGATCGGAAACTATACTACATATTACGTCCGGACTTCTGAATACTTTCCAGCCATAATAAAAGTATCAACCGGCGCTCTTATCGGAAAATACTACGATTGGCCTGTTATCATTGACAGAATGATGGCCATTGAAAAAAGGCTAAGGCTACAAAGAACAGCTGTTGCACATCCAACAGTGCCGATTCTGAATATATTCTTTCCTAGGGTATTGGAAGGGTCTACCGTTAATAATCCTGATCAGCCACTTTTGAATTATTTCCAATTTTATCAAATAGTTATTTGCTACATCCATAAGTTAGATGAAGCTTGACTAGTGCATGATACGCCCGTTTCGGAATATCGGTTTCACAGTAGGTTTTAAGGTTCTTGAATTTTGGAATTAGGTATCTCAATTTCTTAGCTACGTTCTGTATATGAGCATCCCATCTCAGGTTGTTATCTACATGCACGCCCAGGTATTTGATGGTCTTAGGTTTGGTGCACGATTTGAAAACGCCAAAACTTAGTCTTCTTCATGTTGATCGCCATCAACATGTTATCAAAAAAGTCAATAAACGCAGGAAAATCTTCTTCAACTTCATGGCCAAGTTGTGTCCAGGAGTCACCCTGATAAAATACTGCCGTATCATCCGTAGAAGTAATAACCTCACCGGTTGTGGAAATAGAGAATATTGCATTTATATATAAAATAAACAACAGGGGCCTGAGAACCATACCCTGAGGAACCCCACATTGTACACTTTACACTGTACTTATCGTGTTTTTGACTATAACGCACTGCTCCCTTCCCTCTAGATAACTGCGGAACCACTCCTGAGCATGACCGCGCACTCCTGATTTTTCCAATACATTGAGAAGCTCCTGAAGGCACACACAATCGAATGCATTAGCTAAGTCGATGAAAATCGCCAAGTAGAGTTTCGATAAATCAAGGCATTTATAAATCTTTGTAATTAAATGTGCTAATGCATCCTTGATGATTTACCCTTCCTAAATCCAAACTGCCTATCAGATAATACTTGTCAGTGGTCGAGAAAATTAACAGTTCGAACTTTCACAACCTCATTAATTACTTCTTCAATCTGATTCCACAGATCTTCCACGCTCTCTCCCTCCTTTATTTGTCTCATTTTTTGAGCACAATGTTTCTTGTATTCTTTTCCTTCGTCTGTGCGTAGTTTTTCTAGATTCCACCGATCTATCGCCTTGTTCTTCTTGTGTTGTTGTTCGTGCCCGTATATTTGCTCTCACCAGGAAGTAGTGTGTGTCCCCGTCCTCACCTCTAACATATCTCACGTCTATTACACTGCTTCCTCTTCTGGGTCTACAATGATGTGTTCAATTTGATTTCGTGTAACGTTGTCATTTGTGTCATAAATAGAGAAAGTGTTGAAGAATAACTAAACGCTTTTTTACCGAAAAAAATTATCTTTCATTCGAAAAGTCTCTACCTTAGCAACCGACCCTCGTATATATCTAAGTATCTCATTTCTTCAGCCTGTTCGGAATTACTAGCGATCGAGTGAACTAAAAAACGATTTCGACAATATCTGGATCTACAAACCGCAGTTATTCTATCCGATTATGTTTGCCCGCATCCACATTCGGTTTTAGTTCACACATAATTTTAATCAACGAATGCAACATGCTCATAAAGATGATACTTTGTTGATCGGACGAAGATTGGGAAAAGAAACAAAACCGCATTCTTTTTTATCGTTTCTTGTTCTGCGTTCATTATGCAACCGACGTTTATGTATTTCGTTAAGCGGAAACATATGGAGATGCGTTTTTAGAAACCGGATATGCGGAAATTTCGTTCATGTTGCATGGGAAAAATATATTTCTTGTTTGAATCGGATCATATGTAATATTTGGGTCATTTTCAACGCCTTAGTTCTGTTTATAAACTGTGTTGGGCTAATGTGTCGGTATATCTCAATTTTGTTTTGAAGTAATGCAGTTTATTAAAATTCACTGACAGAGTATGTCGAGAATAAATACTGGAGGGTATTTTAATGATTCTCTACTAAATCATAACTTCTAATCCACGTATCTTGGAATTCCACTAGATTTCTCATGAACCTCCAAATTACATATAAATGAACTTGTTGAAAGCTGAAAACAGGAAAGAATATTCCACAAAAACTAGCTTGAGAAGCTGATGTTCACACTCTTTGAACTGCTGTTCATACTCTGGTCTTTTCTACAGAGAATACTATTATTTTGTCGGGCTAAATGGTGATGATGTGCACAAAACTGTTTCCTAATTGAATTGTACCAAGTGAATTCTAACCTAACCATTAGCTCAACCCCTATTTTTTGGCTAGTTGTCGTATGCAATAAATTTCCTCCACATATCCACCGCGAATCAGCATTGAAGAAAGAATCGGTTATATCTGTTTTGAAATTGAAACCTCGGAACCCGCTTTGAGTGGAAAGAAGTAGTTGTTTTCAATTAGTTCTTCATACCCGAAGGTTCATAGTTTTAGTTTCAGAAGAGAGACTTGATGTACTTTAAATTGTTCAATAACAGGTCATGTCTGTTGTTATATTGTGATTTTCAAATTGAATTCAGTAGATAATCCGAGCTAATGAGGCTGAAACACTATAAGGCCCATTTATACAAAGCTACACACTAAATTGTTGATTCCTACAGTTTGTCAATTCTATGTTAAACTAATATTTGGGTTGCATAAAACACTTAACAAGAAGTTAACAATACCAAAAGCAGCTAGCAATGTGCCAAATCAATATTACCTCAATATTTGGGTTACAGTCTATGTTAATTGTTTGTCAGTCATTTGGTCAATACTGAATAGCTTTATATAAAAAATATGTATATTACAAATTTTATTCAAATAATGGATCAATTACATATAATTTAATAGAACATTTTGAAATTAGAGTATTATCAAATATAGAAGGTAAGTAACTTCGTATATATGTACTCATTGGACTTTGTACTTTCAATTACAATTTATTTTTCGGATATAATCTATGTCGAGCTTGTCATCATTGAGTGATGATAATAATTTGAAGGCACAAGTCAACCCAGTTCGCCGTACAAGACAGTTCTCTGAGAGAACAGATCCTCCTACGAAATATGATGAAGATAATTTTAAATTATGATACCGAGACAGAAAAAATACTCTCACCGAAATTTTGGACTTAATTCTCCATCACTTGGAATCGCAAACGGGAAGAAATATATTATTTTCTGCCAAGTTTCCATCTCCCATCACCTTCAGATTTTTTGCAATAGGATAATCTCATCAGCTACTTGATGATAAAATAGGTACTCATTAATGTTCAACATGTCGCGCATGCATAAGAAACATCAAATTCATACTATTCGATTTTACACTATTCGTGGTTTGTACTCATACTAAAATACGATTAGCTGATCGTCAGCTCTTTAGAAAAACAAAAGGTTCTTTAACTATTAATGAGCAAATGATATTGCATATTATTTCCAGTTAACCAGGTACCAATATGTGCTGTTTTGCTGCTGCGGCACTGATTATTTATTAGGAGACAACAACTATGCCTGCAAGGAATACTTGCTTCCATCAGTTTGAACTACAAGAAATGCTCAAGAAAAAACATACAACGTAGCACATAGATCTACGAGGAATGCAATTGCTGTTGGTTTTTCGAAGGGACAATAACGCTGTTTATGTAAAGAACAAGACGTAAAGCTTAGTACCACTCTTCACCTTACAGTTGCCTCCTCAGTGCTACATATTATCAGCATCCTACGAAACAATGAATAAGAACAACCAGAATTGCAAAGCAGTTCGGCTTTTCAACTCCTCAGTTAAAGAAAACTTGAACTTTATTTAGAATAGAGTAAGATTTTGATTCGTGACCATTTAGCCCAGTCATATTAGTTTAAAAAAGGGTTAAACCTCGGAATGAAAGATAATAAGCTGTAAATTGGTATAAACCTTTGTTTTATCGTTCAAAGATGTACCTCAAAAATCTAGTGCTATCGTGTCCGCCTCTTGAGATATTGAAGGTCAAAGATCGTAAAAATGTCGTGATTTTTTTTCGTGAATGTCTCGCTTTCTATTGTCTTAACCTAATTATTCACTAATGAATTATATATATTAAACGATGCCCATTATTTATGTACTAATTATTAAGTATTTTTATTTAATTAAAATAAGTGATTTAGTTATTTATATTTAATTAAGATAGTTATTACCTCCAGAACCAGCCGAACTACTTATTATAATATTTTGCAATTGCAAAAACGGTTGTGGTTATCGCTGTGTATGCAGAAAATTAGGACTACTAGTTATTTAGCTTGTGACCAGTACAATGGACAAGCTTGCCTCAACGCTTCACTATATCCAAGTAACACCGATGAAGACCGTGCATACGATCCTGAAAGGTTTGGAGATGAATATGACCGATAATGAGGATGATGACAATGAAATGAATATTTTCGAGAAGTAGATGAAGACGACGAAAAAAAAGAAGATAACTAGCGTCCATTTACAATTTTATTATAATTAAAATCAACAAAAATTCTTTCAATATTCGAACTCACATTTCAATAAATATTTAATATGCTATATTTAATGATAAATAAATACGGGGTGTTACATAATAGAATATCACAACTTGAGGGGGTTAATCTACGTGCAATTTTAACGAAAAAAGTTTTTAGAAACATAGGTCCGCATAAGCTTCGTTACGGAGCTGCAGGGTGTTGAAATCTCCTGAAAAAATTGTTTTTTTCTTCACAACTCCTGCAGTTTTTGAGATATTCAGCGAAAATTTGGAATACAAGCTATTTTTACAGCCTTAATTATTACACGTCTTAGATTTAACTGAAATTCACTAGGTATTTTCTTTTCTGAGGCCATGTCTTCTTTTGCCCTTTCAAACTTCTTTGCAGTACGCCACTGATCAGTGTACAATCAATTTTCGTCATCTTCGTTCAATTTAAAAACTTTTATGACACCTGTAATTTCCTCGTATCTCCTACCGATTTCGAGTGAAAAATTATTGAATTTGTATTATTTGAATTGTATGTTATTCGCTAAATAAAAAAAATAAAATAAAAATACTGGACAGGTAAGCCCAAAATTTGTTTTTATTCTGATAGCTCGTCTTCTGAGACTCAACTTATTCTTATTCAATATCAAACTAAAAAAAAGAACAATTAAGAACTAAATAAATTGCTGGAAGTGTCCTCCACTTGCAAGAATACAGGCCTCTGTCCGTCTTCGCATATTATCACGCACTCTCCTGGGGTATTTCTTATCGTGTCACGAGAGGTTATCATTACATTTCTCAATTCGTCTACAGTGTTCACTGGAGTGGTATAAACTAAACTTTTCAGATATCCCCATAAGCAAAGTCTAAACTATTTAAATCAGGGGACATAGGAGGCCATGGTTCTGGCCCACCCCAACCTATACATCGGTTGCTGAATGTATTATTCAAGAATTTCCTAGCTTCTTAACTGAAATGTGCTGGCGCCTCGTCATGCATGAACCACATTATGTTTCTCACCGAAAGTGGCACATCCTCGAGCAATAAACGTAACTCCTCCTCAAGAAATTGCCGATAAGCGGGACCGTTTAGTTTGTTAGTCAAAAAAATGGCCCAATCAAATTATTTCCAATTATTCCGACCGAGACATTCAGTGAGAATTGTTCTTGATGATGAGATTGTTCAATTAAATTGGGGTTTTCCTCAGCCCAGCAATGAATGTTGTGGAAACTTATGATAGCAGTTCTCGAAAAGCTAGCTTCGTCTTTGAACATTATTTCAATATAAAAATGAGCATTTCTCTGATTTTATCTAAGAACCATCTGCAGAAATTCAGTCTTGAAGGAAAATGTCGAGGAAGTAGAGTTTGAACGCGTTGAATATGAAACGGGTACAATAAAAAGTCGTGGAGAATCCTCCTAACCAGAACATGTGAAATATTCAACTGATTCCCAATTTTTCTTGTACTCACATGAGGATTCAAATCAATACAATTCAAAACTGCTTCCTCAATATCTGGAGTTCTCATAGTTCGAGTTGCACCTTTTAAATGATTATTTGCAGTAGACATACCAGCTTTCCCCCACCTTCTGTGGATATTTGAAAATGTTCACCTGTCTGGTGTTACTCGATTTAGAAAGCGCACCTGATATGATCGCCTAGCTTCTGTTGTGTTTCCGTCAGCCAGACCGTACATGTAATGGATATCAGCCAATTTGGCGTAAAATTAGCCATTTTTTCTTACAGCAACAAGTTCAAAAGTCTTAAAACTGTTAATTTGATGAACAATTCAAGCAGACACTGGTTCAACTTTCGTAAGTATCAGAATAAATAAATAAATGAAGAAAATCAAACCCTACTAGTCAGTTTTTAATTCGAAGTGCTTTTAATTCAACAAATGCATACAATCGTTTAATAATTTTTTGCTCGAGAACGGTCGGAGATACGAAAAAAACTATGTCAAAAAATTTTCTAAATTGAACGAAGATCACGAAAATTGATTGTATGCTGATCAGTGGCGTACTGCAGAAAAGTTTGAAAGGGCAAAATAAGACATGGGTCCGGAAAAGAAAACTGCAGGATTTTTGATGAAAAAACATTTTTTTCTGGAAATTTCAACACCCTGTAGCACCGTAACGAAGCTTTTTCGGACCTATGTTTATATGAACTATTTTCTTAAAACTGTACGTAGATTTACCACCTCAAGTTGTGACATACTATTATGTAACCCTGTAGAAAGCGAGATTTTCGCGAAAAACGGATTTTTATGAGCTTTGACTTACAATATGACAAGACGCGGACACGATGTCGTTTGTGACTTTTGAGACAACATTTAGAACGGCAAAACAAAAGTTTATACCAATTTACAGCTTTTTATCTTTCATTCCGAGGTGAAACCCTTAATATGACTGGTCTAATTACTAAATATTTCCGTGTCTCAAAATAAGCAGCCCTGTATAAATTTTCTCTCTAAGCAAAATTTCTACTTCTATCAATTTAATATATGACACATCTTCCCTTTGAATTTACTACTTATCTGATGTGGCCATTGTTTGGCGAAGCGTGTCATAAGTTTGTGAATGTAGTGATCATTTTCGGGTTTACTCTTCTTTCCACTATAAATTTCCATTTTTATTGCAGATTATATTTGTTCATTCATTTCATATAATCATTTTAGGTGGAATATCTTCTTTAATATGTTTTCGTTTAAGAGTCATAATTGACACTTCATTTTTCTCAACTGGAAGATGTCCCCTACTTTTTCTGGTGACAAATGTATTCGACCAAATAGGTGACACAACTATTTCGCTATCTCAGAGTCAGCAGTTTTTATCTTTCGAAGGAACCAAATGTTTTAAATTATCACCACCAAAATTACTTCTCTGGAATTGTTCGGGAGTTTTGGTGTTGAATTTTCTTTCTTCAAATTATTCGTGACGTTTCTTATAGTCCGCTGTTAATGCTTATATGACCTCGCTATACCTTTCTCGATTTCTGGTTGCAAATAGAGGAATAAGTATAAAATTGTGATTGGCTCTTGAAGCAATGATAGACGCTATTTCAGTGAAGGTTGTATTGATTATTATTCATTCGTTCCGATTATTGTATTCTCTTTACTTATACTGGTTTTTAGTATATTTCTCTAGTAGCATATTGCTAGTTGCCCTGGGCCACAAATCAATATGGAACACCTTGATTCAGTGAGTTTCTCGACTAACCCTCTGAAAATAATCGCACATAAAATCGCATCAATCAGACCAGAGGTACTTATTATGGTTTTCACGCTTTGAATATCGTACAAACATCATCAATTAAATAGATATTTCAGCAATATTGATTTATTGATGCGTATGTAATAAATTTCGAACCTGAGAATTTATAGGCAAATTGCTCTTCAGGATCTGCAATCGAAGTTATGTAGATGATTGGCCTGGAGATATTTTGTTTGCAATGGAGTTGTTTTTCAGGACGAGGTCGATTCATAACGTTCATATCGTGTATTTCAACGAATATTTGACTTCAACCTTGGCGGTAAATATTATGATCAGAGAAGGTAAATAGAGATAGCGGTAACGTTTTCTCATTTCATAAAACTATAACCAGAAACAACTTTGTCGAACTTTTTCTCATTTTGACAAAGAAAAATACCACCCAATAAATTTGAATACTTATCATAACAGTAATTCAATTACCTCCACGTACCTTCATACAATTATCAAAATAATTTTTGAATATTCACCTAACATCTGCAAAACGGTCAAAAGTCATAAGCTTACAATTTGTGAAGTTTCTTTCCCAAGTTCTCAAGTTGTTTGGCATAAACTTTCTTCTGAGACCACTATAGAAAAAAGAATCAAAGTGATTCTCCATTCGATCTAGCAGGCACTTGTAGTCATCATAATTGAGGAATAAGAACGTTGGTGCCTTGAAAAATGTGTTTAGGATCTTGATTCAAAGATGTTGTGTAGTGTATTAGAACTTTTGGAAACTCGGCCCTAATTGTGAGAAATAGGGTTGCAATACACTCAGCATGAAAGTTGCAGTTTTGTAATGAATTGTATAAGTATGAGAGAAGCGAAGAAGCAGACACGAATGAGACAGCTCCAAGGACCGTCTACTTGAGGGTCCCTGTTGGTTCACAGACAGTTTCAAAGCTGTCGAGGAAATTGGTGCTGGTATATATAGTGCTGCCAGGAAATAGTTATCCGTCTTGGCTGGCTTGCGAATGTTCTTTAAGCACCAATATTCGCCGTTGACGACTCTGTCAACCTCCTACTTGCAAGGGAATTAAAAAGTCAATGAAAATCATCATGGTTAGCCTTGCTGCACTGAAAGCATTGGTATCCGATAACTGCTCGTCATTTATTGTGAAGGAATGTCATTCAATGTTCGTCAAACGTTGGTGTCTTGAAAAATGTGTTTAGCATCTTGATTCAAAGATGTTGTGTAGTGTATTAGAACTTTTGGAAACTCGGCCCTAATTGTGAGAAAAAGAGGTTGCAATACACTAAGCATAAAAGTTGCAGTTTTGTAATGTATCGTATAAGTATGATAGAAGCGGAAAAGCAGACACGAATGAGACAGCTCCAAAGACCGTCTACTTGAGGGACTCTGTTGGTTCACAGACAGCTTCAAAGCTGCCCAGGAAATTGGTGCTGGTGTATATAGTGCTGCCAGGAAATATTTATCCGGCTGGCTTGCGAATGTTCTTCAAGCAGCAATATTTGCCGTTGACGACTCTGTCAATCTTCTACTTGCAAGGGAACTGAAGAGTAAGTCAATAAAAATCATCATGGTTAGCCTAGCTGCACTGAAGGCATTGATAGGCGACAACTACTCGTCACTTATTGTGAAGGAATTTCTTTCAATGTTCGTCAAACTGGGATAAAGACATAGACTTCTTCTGTTAAGAGTCCCGGGCCACCGGAGCCTAGGTGTGGAATTCTCCTGGAGAAAAGAGTGATCGACATTAACCGATGGTTGAATCTGAAAATACGGGAGTACTAGCTGACCTCACAGGTCTCCTACACTCTCGGTTTGCCAACAGTGGTCCTTCCAATGCAAGAGCCAAGGCTCAGCTTTAACTCTCCACACTAGAGCTGAGATTTCTATTTGTCATATTGACGAGGTATTGTCGCCTCGGAAATCAGAAAATAAATTACAGAGGATTGATCGTGGACCCTTTATGCAGACTAACAGGATCAGGCTTGGGGAACTTAGATCTAACAAACTGGATCTGACTGAGCTTATTAAGCACTCTCGCGCAAAATCTCATAGCAAGCCTATATAAGGATGGAGAACAGTGTGTCCGCAAAAGACCACTGGGTCGCGTGGCAAGGCTGTCAATCAGCCCATACTAAATTTCAATATATATCTTTCTAAGTATGAGCGAATGACAAGGACGATGAAATCAGGTGCTATTGGTTCCTTTTTGTCTCGTATTCTTCATGTAGTTGGTTAGTACTCAGTCAATGAACTCCTCGAAGTTCATATGCCTTTCAGATATCGTAGTTTGTTCTTCATATTGAAACATTTCTACTGTTTTTCACGTTCGGCTAATCCATAAGTTACATCGCTAACCGTTTCATTCCATATCATTCTAAATTTTCTAGGGTGAATCTTTGAGTGTTTGTTTTGATGGCAGATCGGAATTCTGCACCAAACATATCGACATATTGTTTGAGAAAGCAACCTCTGTCATTGCTTGGATGACAGTATAGTACAGTAACCACCATTTTGTTCTTTGAGCTCTCTGTGAAGATGCTTATAGTTCCATTGGGCCTATTTTCACCCTAGGGTGTGTGAGCTTGTCGAAAATGAACTAGGATGTCTGCTTGTGGCACAGATTAGTAGTAGTTTCTCTGTACTTTACCAGGGTTTGCAAATGCGAGGTCCTTGTCCCCTCTAGTTCTTGAAATTATAGGTGGGTTTCAATTAAACACTTTATCAATTTAACACTTAAACAACGTTACAAAAACTCTAACCAATTCATTGACACGTAAACTAAACAATTATAACTTATTTATATAACACAATCGATACTGCTTAATTTATTCCTCACATTTTGTCCACTCATTCGCAGTCCTTATTCAGACTGAACTCTTTGCGCTTCGCGCTCTCTTTTTGTATACAAGCACGGAGTTCGAGAATCTTCCGCTTTGTGCCAGATATTCGTTCAAAAGCCTGCTCTGAACAGTAACCTGGTTTCTCAGTATTTCGGCGCGCTGGTAGTTTTCAGATCGTTCCCGGGCGGTGACAGGGTCGGCTTCAGGGACGTTGGGATATCGTTATAATAGTATGACCTCTATTTCTCATCTGGGTGTCGTAAGCATAGCTTTGATTGTATTTAGATAGGCCCCCCTTTGTATCTGACTATTATTGAGCTTAGCAAACGGCCTTTGACTACCATACGAGTGCTCCATAGGTTAATACTGGTCTCATGATGACATATGGTAATTTTTGGTTTCATTGATGCGTTACTGTTCATATGAAATATATGCCTTCTTGAATCCCAGTTTTTGTTTCCTACTGAAAGTACCATCTGTATCTTTTAAGGTTTCTCAGAAACATCTTGTCCTCTGTACCATTGTAGCAGTGAATAGCTTCACTCTGACATTATTTATTCAAACCAACAGTGGTTCCTCCTAAAGAGCCCTAATAGAGAGTATTATGTCAAAAAGCGGCACTGCTGTTTATATAATGCCCACATGACAATGATGAATATTTTTTCAACGTTTTCTTTTCGGCGAGTGGTGAGCCTTTTGGCGAATTGTTTTCTTCATTGGTTTGTTTTCGTTATCACAAAAACGAGAATGTGGGTTATAAAAAACATTAAATATTTATAAATGTTGCAAGATTGTTATACGAATTAATTGCGCATGCAGCAGCGATGATGACAGCCTCCTTTTTATTTCGTAGTTTTTGGAAGATGCTTTTCCATTCAAGACTTATCCTTCACAATAAAGTATTAACTGTTCGCACATCGGCTCGTTGGTGTAGAGGATGTGATGCTTGTCTCCTGCGCAGAGTTTCCTGGGTTCAATCCCCACAAAGTCGATGCGATTTTTCGGATTCTGGGAATCGCTTAAGTATCCATCTTTCGGAGGAGATGTGAAGCCGTCGGTCCTGTATAACAGAGATGTGTTGGACATTAAAGACCCCTTCCCGCGACACGAGAGGGGTTCTGCAAAATTCCCGGGTTAGTGAGGTGACAGAATTCCCCGGCGTGTCATTGGCCGAAAGGCAGAAATAGAGCACGTTAAAGGAATAACAAATAAACTGTTAGCATTTTGTAGGCGTTTAGATGACAGACTAAAATATAGTCATTTAGATCTTAGAAAAGCAGATACTGAATTTAATGAATGTGATCTGAACCACCCTAGCGATGACACATTCAATCCAACTATTTGCTGCTTCATGCGATTTTGAAGGTTATCCAGTGAGCTAGATTTTTTCAAATAATTTAATGATCCCACAATTACTCGAACTCTTTATTTTTTGAAGATAACCTCTAATGTGTAGTGTAGTGTATTTCGTGGATATTTCACGAAATTCATTTCTATGGCCATTCTTACGAATAAATTGATAACTGAAACCATTTTCGAATCGTTCAGTGAGTGGTTTCGATGTGAATTCGAAACATAGTACAGACATTCACATTTATACAGGGATATCCACCAGGACCGTCCGTTAAGAACTTTTTGAGTTCCAGTTACGATATCAAGTTGAAATTTTATACGCGGCCATAACTAGCGATTTCCTATTGAAGTGAAATATTTTCGAAGTGATACCATTTTCGGTTATACCGGAAGTGGTTCATCCCTTTGTTATTTCAAATGGCAATCTACCTTTTTTATTATATATCTAGAACCGACATTTGAGCAAGGCATAAAATACCCAAGTTGTTGGCATTTATCTGTCGAAACTTTTGACAGATTTAATTATTTTTGTTATAAACTCGATTTTTGAGGAGCATTTAAAAAAATTGTAACTCGTAGATCTTTTGCACTACAGACACAATTTTTGCTTGGGTGGATAGGAGAAGGATCAAGGAATATTTTAAGCAGTCTATACATGTCAAATGTTTATTGCGTTGTTTTGTATGATTTTTTCAACTTGGCCTTTTTCGAAGAGCAATAACTAAATTTTTTCAAATGGCATGTGCCAATATTTATATCGCCATCAGATGAAGCGTCAAATTTCAGATGGAATTGTATCAGCATGTACTATACCCATCTCTTATAGTTCCGCAATAATTTGGGAATATATTGAATTTTGATGATTTTGCAAGAACTAACAGAGAATGCTTTGAAATATTTTAATCAAGTAGCTGAACTGGCTACGCTCACCTGACGGGTGCCTAAAATTAATGTACTTGTCACTTCGTTCATTCGAATTTGATATTTCAACAAGAATTGTTGGTAATTTGAAGTGAAAATTTTTGAGAAACTCCAGATTGATAATAAAATGGCTGATTATTCAAATCTCTTTTTAATTCATGGCGAATGTCAAAAAGTAGTGGATAGAACTTGCAGGCAATTCAATAACCAATTTCTAAATTTGGCGCCTATGAGTAAAACAAAATTTCGAAGGATTAGAAGCAATTTTCTGCAATTTGGAGGAACAAAATACATAGAAACTAGAAGAAAACCAATTCTCGAGGACGACGACAATCAAATTAATACGCTAGCGTATTTTCGTGCCAATCCACATGCGTCCATTAGGTCAGCATCAATGGATATTGGATTGAGTTATACTTCCATTCAAAGGATCATTGAGAAATATAACATGCACCCGTATTCTTCGATCAAACTACAAAAATTGAAACCAACTGACCTTCCCAAGCGGCTAAATTTCTGTGAAAATTTATTAATTCAGCTACAAGCAGATGAGACAATTCTGCAAAAAATTATATGGTCTGATAAAGCCAACTTCAATGAAAGTGGAATAACCAACAGGAGAAATCGACATTTTCGGGCCACATAAAATCCACATTTCATTGAGGTTATTGATTTCCAAAATAAATTCATTTTTGCAATTTTAATGAGTGATTTGTTGGCTTATAACATTTATGAGGAATATTTTAATGGACAAAGATACCTGGAAAATTTGAGAGGAACATTAGCAAATTTTTTAGATGGATTACCCCTTAACATTCTGAGGGACTGCTATTGCCAAATGGATGGTGCACCAAAACATGAGCTGTAGATCGGCAGCTAACAGAAATGTTCGAGGATAGATGGTAATCAATGACCAAATTTTTGGCCTCCGCGTTCCTGACGCCCCTTGATTTTATTTATGTGTCATTCATAAATCTTTTCGTAATATTGATCCTACTCATCATGTTCGTATACGAGCTGTCAAGCGTATCGAGCAAAATGGGGCCCATATTGAACATTTTTATTCAGATCGTAAATTAGTTTTCTCTTATGATGTCTGCTATCATTTATTCGTATTAATGTAATTATCTTCGATGATTGGTTTTCGCTTAGTTCCTAAAACTTTCATTCATCCGAATTGTAAAAAATTGCTTCTAATGCTTCGAAATTTTATTTTACTAATAGACGGTAAATTTGGAAATTGGTTATTGAATTGCCTGCAATTTTTACCCACTATTTTTTGACATTCTGAAATAAATTGAAAAAGACTGAATATATTTTCGTTTTAATAACCATTAGTTTCATTCCAAATGTGTTGTATTTTTTTGATATTTTCTATCTGAAATAACGACAATTCTTGTTGAAATATCAAATTCGAATGAACGAAGTGACAAGTACATTAATTTTAGGCACCTGTCAGATGAGCGTAGCTAGTTCAGCTACTTGATTCAAATATTTCAAAGCATTCTCTGTTAGTTCTTGCAAAATCATCAAAATTCATTATATTCCCAAATTATTTCTGAACTATAAGAGATGGGTATAGTAAATGCTTATACAATTCCATCTGAAATTTGACGCTTCATCTGATTGCGATACAAAAATTGGCACGTGCAATTTAAAAAAAAATTGAGTTATTGCTGTTTGAAAAAGGCCAAATTAAAAAAATCATACAAAACAATACAATAAACATTTGACATGTGTAGACTGCTTAAAAAATTCCTTGATCCTTCTTCTATCCACCCAAGCAAAAATTGTGTCTGTAGTGCAAAATATCTATGAGCTACAATTTTTTTTAAATGTTCCTCAAAAATCGAGTTTATAACAAAAATAATTAAATCTGTCAAAAGTATCTGTCAAAGTATCTTTGACAGATAAGTGCGAACAACTTGGGTATTTTATGCCTTGCTCAATTGTCGGTTCTAGATGTATAATAAAAGAGGTAGACTGCCATTTGAAATAACAAAGTGATGACCCACTTCCGGTATAACCGGAAATGGTATCACTTCAATAATATTTCACTCTAATTGGAAATCGCTAGTTATGGCTGCGTATAAAATTTCAGCTTGATATTTTAATTGGAACTTAAAAAGTTTTTAACGGACGTTCCCGGTGGATATCCCTGTATATAGAGTAAACAATTTCACCTAATATTCTATGCGAAAAGTTTTGCGGCATACGTTAATTCAAGTATTTGGATAGGTTAGATATATGGAAATATTTTCATCATCAGAATGTTTGACAGACAGACCTGCACATACGTGCAACGTCTCTTCTATAACCCTTGACATCTGAATATACCGACAATATCAACATTTTCGAAATGCGAATAATTGGAAATATTCGATATCGTACACGCAAAAATACAGTATTCGATTGCTGTTCGGGTTGAGTGGAAATGTTTGATATCTAAAATTACCAATTTGGTAATCGGCGCGACAGAAAAAAGTATAAAGGCTCGCGTATACAGTAATTCACATCAATAATTTCGATATGTTAGCAAACCACATTGGAGTTTGATGCGAACGATGGAACACAAAAGAAACATGTTTCGCTGTAGCCTGTGATATTTATACTTCATCTTTGAATAGCGCGGAATTGTGAATCATTTTTCATTCTAATTAATGCGTTTTCTTGCGATTATAACAAATCAGCCTATCTTTTGAAGTTTCGTGATTACTGTAGTCTTGTTTATCTGAAATAATATCGTTTAAATGAAACAAAAGTTTTGGAAAGGGAATGGTTATTGAATTATAGTTACAACCTACAGCGTATCCGCGCTAAAGGACTCATTAACATTTTCTGTGGAACGGATTTATCGATCAATTTGAAATTTTCTGATTTGGTTTCCAGAGTAGGTCACTTCCAGTTATACCAGACATGGACTACAACTTTACTATTTCAAATTGCAAGGTCTACTTTTCAATTTTTTATTGAAGGTCTTCCTTTTTCTATTGTCTTTCGTTAAGATTTGTTCTACCACCAACCACCATTGAGCAATGATTTTTATATCAATGCTTTCGGATTTATAGTGAGACGACCCAGCACCGGCATCTATTTTTTTTTGTTTATTTGCAGAATATATAGTCCTTTGAACTCCTATAAGGAGCATAGAGCCTCTAGAAAGGTCTTCTATCTGGATCTATTTCTGGCAATTCCTTTCACTTGGTTCCAGGTCTTGCCAGTTGGTAATATTTCGTCGAGAATTGTTCTCCTCCATGTGTTTCGGGGCCTTCCTCGTTGTCTTGTTCCCTCCGGGTTCCATTCCAGCACTTGCCGGATGGTGTTCGTGGTGTCCCTTCGCAAGATATGGCCGATCCATTTCCATTTCCGCAGTTTTATCTCTTGGCTAGTTTTGCTCTGATGGGTGATGTTGTAAAGCTCTTCATTGGTTATCCGTTCAGGCCAGTAGATGTGTAGGATTTTACGGAGGCATTTGTTCACACAGACCTGGAGGCTCTGCTCGATTGTTCTTGTTTGCTTCCAGGTCTCGCACCCATATAAGAGTACCGACTTGATATTCGAGTTGAAGATGCGTAATTTTGTTGCGTTGGTAATGGCGTTTGATCTCCACACATTGCGAAGCATTGCGAAAGCCTGGTTGGCCTTGGCTATTCTGTTTTTGACGTCTGCCTCTGACCCTCCTTCTGTCGTTATGAGGCTGCCCAGGTAACAAAAAGTCTCCACATTTTCTATGCGGATAGCATCTATCATAAAAAGCTGTGAGTTTGCAGTGCCTATACGCATTGACTTTGTTTTGCCAACGTTTATTTGAAGACATGTGCGTTTGGCTATGCTGTTCAAACGGTCCAGTTTGTTCTGCATATCTTGATGGGTGTTAGATAGTAGGCAGATATCATCCGCATAGTCGAGATCTTCAAGTCATCCGGTCAAACCCCAGGTGAATCCTCTTCTTTCATTGTTAACTTCCCTCATTATCCAGTCAATAACTATGTTGAAAAGTATGGGCGATAATAGACATCCTTGCTCAACCCCCGCCTTTACTGCGATCTTATCTGAGATTTTTCCCCTATGGAGGACCCGACATGTAGAATGTACGTAGAGCTCTTTTAGCATGTCAATGATTTTTTTGGGGAAACACACAATTTCCAAAATGTTAAACAGAGCCGCCTGGCTGAGGCTATCAAAAGCACGTCTGAAGTCAATGAAGATGATATACAATTTGCAGTTAAATTCCGAGGATTGCTCTATTATTATTCGTAGCCTGTTAATGTGGTCTACGCAGGATCGGTGGGCTCTAAAACCGGCCTGCTCTGGCCTCAATCGGGTTTCCATTTGTTCTTTGATCCTCTGGAGAAGGATGTAGGAGAGGATTTTATTTGCAGAAAATACCCATATATTTCTTGATTTTTTATCTGATAGATTTCAATTATCAATTGTGAATACTGTATTGTGTGAATCTACCTGCAAACCATTTTATATAGTTCATCTGAAATCAATATGACTGTTGAAAGACATTGATTTTCCAGAATAATTTAATAATTTCATTTTGAAATTCTCAATGTAGTGAAATATTACGTATTGTAAAGCAGCTTAAAATCACTCATAAGCGTAAAAATCGTGACGAAGAATTCATCCAAACTCAGATAAGGAATCCAGCGTAGACGATATGCAACGTTATCACCGATAGTTATTAAACACCCTTTCTTATTCAATATCGCAAACACCATCTGGTATTTTCCTAAACAACAATCCCTGCGTCGCGACGAAGGAAGGCGTTTGCTAAAATGCTTATGTATCAAGTACTTGAGTACCAAGAGTAGAGGGAGTATTATTCCTTCTCGCAGATCAGTGAATTCTTTCATTCGCATGAATCAGAATTAAAATTGAAGTTATTTAATCATACGTAACGTGAGTCCAGAAAGATGAAAGACGCAGACAGTTTCTTTGCGGGAAGTCTGACAGGGGAAAGAGAATTACAATTCCTGTTGTGGTCCTTAGGTGATTACTTTCTGAATTAGTCCTCGATATTTCTGTCTAATATTTAATTTTCACCAATTTCTTGAAATAAACACCTCAAAAAAGTCTACCAATATCTTTAAAATATGAATTTGATGATTCCAATTTATAGAAATCTTTCAGTTTTTGTTAGGATGTATTGAATATAATGTATTCTCAAGAAAACAAAATAATATTTGACTTCTCCAAAGCACATATTATAAAAAAATTTGAAATTTGAAAATGACGAAATTTGGTAAAACACAAAAAAAAATCCTGAACTAATATTTTCGAAACGATATGGAAGCACTTATATTTTTCAGTACCCAGAATCGAAATCATTCTCTTCAAGAACGTTCAAGAAAACTCTTGCACGATGAGGAGGGGCATTATCTTGTTGGAAGAGTGGATTTTGACCCATTGTTTGGAGATACGGTACCACTACAGGTAAAACTATCTCATTTGCGTAAGAATTTCCCGTGAGGATGGTCTGTATGGAAACGAGGTCAGTTCTTCCACTAAGGCGTATACCTCCCAAAACATCACTGATTCGCCTCCCTGTCTAACAACTTCTCGAGCATGCTGGAGACGGTTTTGCTTTCCAGGTTCCCTCCATATTCGAATTCTTCCCGAATCGGGATAATAACTAAATCTAGATTCATCACTGAAGAGAACTGTGGCCCACTTCTCTTGATCCCAGTTTACGTGTTCTTGGCACCAAGCTAAACGAGCAGTGCGATTTCAGTTGTCAGTTGTGGAACTCTTAAAGGACGTCTGGAGTGGAGTTGACCTTCGTGCAGTCGGTTTCTCACAGTTTGGTCGGAAATTTGTACATTATGAACTCGTGATAGCTCTTGAGCTAATTGAGATGCTTTGGTAGTACGATCTCTTCTGGCTTATAAAACCAAAAATCGGTCTTGGGCGACTGTAGTAATCCTGAAACGACCTGTATGGCGTTCTTCTACTCTACCTGTTTCATTGAAACGTGACCATAAACGGTTTATGACTCTTTGGCTACTTCCCAAAGCTCTGGATACTTTACGTTTTGAGCTCCCAGCTTGGAGCATGCCAACAGCTCGTAACATCTCTTCTCTAGTCAAATGTCGTCTTTCCATGGTCGAATCACAAAATTTGAATCTTTTATTTGTGCTTCAACAAAAACAAAGTGCCAACTAACTGATTTCAAACACTGAATACATGAATTGATTATAAAGCAGCGTCGCATCTGCTGCAGTTTTAGTTTTTATAAAAAAAACTGAAATCTGTTGCTGCACTCTACATAATTTGGTGGGAAATTGATGCAAGTGTTCATTTCTTGAAAAAAAAATCATTCTGGATTCGATATATCGATATTCAGAAGTGTTCCCTAGACTTTTTTGAGGTGTTTATATGCACGTAATTTCTCAATGCATTGAGGACGAGTTGAAATAATCATTTCTTAAACTCCAAACTATTTTCACACATTTTGTTTTCCTCTTGACAAATGATCTAATTGAACTGCACTGAAATTATCGAATACTTATTCTCACATACTAACTTTAAACACAGTTTGTCTCCTAACTTGACAAAATATTTGAAGTGTACCCAAATTCGAAGTTCTTGAACATTTGATGATCATTTATTTGTGAACACCTCTGTATTACACGCCCCTTCACGTCATATCCATGGCGTCCTGATTTTTTCCACCTAGAACGTTCGCGTTAATCGAATAACGAACAGATATTCCCCACACGCCACCTCTATGGCACGTATTTAACGCTTTCTGGAATAACTCGCAATGCTATAACTCAATCACAACGCATGATGGATTCACCGCAACGTTTTGCATTTACAAATTATTGATACGTGGGATGGATGCCCTATATTATTGTTTATGGCGTTCAGCGTATCAATGAATCCACCTGATAATCCAGTTAACCTGTTAATTCGAGCTGATATTCTGCGGGAGATGAATCGCAATCACCTGCTCCTCGAAGTAGAAGAATCGAATTGGAATCGAAATAACGTCATTTACTGCTCGAGTGTTATGATGAAACCAAGAAAAAAACATGCTTGAAAGATTTCAGATGTAGTTATTTCAATATTATATTATATATATTTGTTGGTTTTCGATTTGCAGAATACTCTTTCCGTTTGTCGATTCAAGCTTGAAATACAAAGTGGCGGATGCGCCAGGTTCAAAATCAATCACCATTATACAGGATAACTTCGTTCTGTTCAGATGGGTGAAATTCAGGATTGCAATTTCGGTCTCTCGACTATCTTCAGCTGACAACAAGCCTTGAATTGAAGTTGAAATACATACATACAGGGGCATAATAGTATGTCACAACTTGAGGGGGTATCTACGTGCAATTTTAAGAAAAAAAACTTCATTTGAACATAGGTCCGCAAAAGCTTCGTTACAGAGCTACAGGGTGTTGAAATTTCCGGAGAAAATGGTCCTTTCATCAAATCTCTTGCAGATTTTGAGAGAGTCAGCTCAAATTTGGAATGCAAGCTATTTTTTACAGTCTCCATCATTACACGTCCTGAATTTCAACTAGAATCTACACGGGGTTGTCTTTTCCGGAGCCATGTCTTCTTTTGCACTCTAAGCCTTATTTGCAGTACGCCACTGATCAGCGTACTATCAATTTTCGTCATCTTCGTACAATTTAGGAACTTTTCTGGCCCCTGTAATTTTTTCGTATCTTCATCTTGTTTTCGAGCAAAAAATTATTGAACGATTGTATGCATTCGCTGAATTGAAAGAACTTCTGATTCAAAAAAATGACTAGAAGGCTTTGATTTTTTTCATTCATTTATTCAATGTGGCGGTTGCTAAAGTTGAACCAGTGTCTGCTCGAATTGTTTATTAAATTAACGATTAGTTTTAAAACTTTTGAAGTTATTGCTGTAAGAAATATTGGCTAATTTTACTAACGCCGAATTGGCTGATATAAATTATATGTACGGTTTGGCTGTCGGAAACAACAGAAGCTAGGCGATTATATCAGGTGGGCTTTCCAAATCGAGTAACACTAGAGAGGCGAACATTCTCAAATATCCACAGAAGATTGAGGGAAACTAGTACGTTTACTGCAAATAATCATTTAAAGGTTCCAGATATTGAGGAAGCAGTTTTGAATTGTATTGATTTGAATCCTCATGAGAGTACAAGAAAAATTTGAAATCAGTTCAATATTTCACACGTTCTAGTTTGGAGGATTCTCCACGACTCTTTATTGTACCCGTTTCATATTCAACGCGTCCAAACTCTACTTCCTCGAGATTTTCCTTCAAGACTGAATTTCTGCCGATGGTTCTTAGATAAAATTAGTGAAAATGCTCATTTTGATAGTGAAATAATGTTCACTAACGAAGCTAACTTTTCGAGAACTGCTATCACAAATTTTCACAATAATCATTATCGGGCTGAGGAAAACCTCATTTGATTGAAGAATCTCATCATCAAGAACAAGTTTCACTAAATGTCTGGGTCGGAATAATTGGAAATAATTTGATTGGGCCATTTTTTTGACTAACAGACTAAACGGTCCCACTTATCGGCAATTTCTTGAGGAGGAGTTACCTTTATTGCTCGAAGATGTACAAATTTGGTGAGAAATATGATGTGGTTCATGCACATTTTAGTGAAGAAGCTAGAAAATTCTTGAATAATACATTCAACAACCGACGGATAGGTCGCTGTGGGTCCGAAACATGGCCTCTTAGGTCCCCAGACTTAAATAGTTTAGACTTTGTCTTATTGGGATATCTCAAAAGTTAAGTTTATACCACTCCAGTGAACACCGTAGGAGAATTGAGAAATCGAATAATATCCTCTTGTTACATGATAAGAAATATCCCAGGAATATTTTGAAGAGTGCGTGATAATATGCCAAGAAAGACAGAGGCCTGTAATCTTGCAGGTGAATAACACTTCCAGCAATTCATACTGTTTTAAATTGTTTTTTTTTTGGTTGGATATTGAATAAGTATATGAGAAGACGAGCTATCAAAATAAAAGCAAATTTGGGGCATACCTATTGAGTATTTCTATTATTATTTTTTTTATTTAGCGAATAACATACAATTCAAATATTTCAAGTTCAATAATTTTTCACTCGAAAACGGTTCGAGATACGAAAAAATTACAAGTGTCAAAAAAGTTTCTAAATTGAACGAAGATGACGAAAATTGATTGTACGATGATCTGTGGCGTACTGCAAAAAAGTTTGAGAGGGCAAAAAGAGACATGGCCTCGCAAAAGAAAACACCTTCCGAATTTCACTTAAAATGTAGGACGTGTAGTGATTAATGTGAAAATAGCTTGTATTCCGAATGCCTCAAAACCTGCTGGTGATTTGAAGAAAAAAACAATTTTTTCCGGAAATTTCAACACCCTGTAGCTCCGTAATGAAGTTTTTGCGGACCTATGTTTATGTAAACTTTTTTTCTCAACATTGCAAGTAGATTTACTTCCTCAAATTGTGATTTACTATTTTGTATCACCCTGTAATGATTCTTTAAAAAGCTTTTCGTATCGTTTGTTATAAAGTAATTCCTTGTGAAAAATATGGCTGAAAGAAATTGTCGTCACCTAGCGGCCCGAACTATGAGTATAATAATCCATCGTTTGGAGTTTTTCACATTTGGCGTTATTCAGCAAAACACTTTCGGAAAATAAGCGAATCCCCGAGAATCTAGATTGAACGGTAACTTTTGAATTTGGGAGGCTTTTACTTGGTAAAATTCCATTATCAATAATAAAAAAACAAGTACTACGGTGTAGTGAAACGCGTTACGAATCGCAATTATTGAGTAAAATTCCTTAAAACACAGTACTTGTTTTTTATTATTGAAATGTAATTTCTCGAGAACCCAGAGTCGCGAAAGCCAGGGACGTGTCCGAAACTTGTATACAATTAGAAATACACTAAACAAAAACACCAAATTTGTATTCTACATTCCTAGTTTTCTGTTCCAGTGCGATCTGTCGTACTCGTATAATGATAATGATATAACATCAACAGTATATTCACAATAAATGGAGTAAGTGTCTAAATTTGAATAGAACCTTCTAAGAATCATTACACCAAAAATCAGACAGCCTTGTACCAATGCTTCGTTTTCTACTCTTCTATCTATCTTGACTCCTTTCGGAAGAATACGTATGGAAACAGAGCAGATATTGATACCGAGTACTTTGGTGGTCAATCTCTTGAAGCTGTGAATAAATTGAACAGCTAAATCATCGCAGATAGTTAGGTTTTTGATATATTTGGTCCTTCATGGAAGAATTGCAACCCATAACGTAGTTATTCGGCGTATCAAGTTGAAATTAATTTAAATTATCTTTCCTGTTGTCGAACGATTATGAAATAATGCAAAAAACAATCAAGCGAAATAATAAAAAATGAATAATAATTAATGTAAATTTGTTACATAATATAAAAAATCATCAATCAAGTAAATTCTCTGTCTTCTAAAGGTAGAAATTCGAAATTAAGTAGTTATTAACTAGAAAGCGTGGAATTATATCTAACATGTATGATAATGCGACACTATTATAAAATATAAAGTCTGTAATAATTCTTTTGTTTTCTCAAATAACCTTAGCGATAAATTTTGTTGTATCTAATACTAAAGGACAATTTATCACAGTCTGGAATTACTCTAGGAGAGGTCCTGAATTTACTGGCGGCTATAATGCGCTAGTATCCACTCGTTTCGAGGGATAGCAGAGCAGGACCGATTTTTACAATTCCTTGTTCTCTTCCCCCTTTCTTACGAGTAATGCTTCACTTGAACGAATTAATTTTATTTCGTTCGGAAGGAAAAATTTATTCAGTTTTTCGACGGTCTTCCCAGGTCTCGGGGTGATCTAAGGCTTCGGTTTTTTTGGTTTGCTGTTGGAATTATCTCAACGTACGGAGTGTACGAAATTCGATGTCCTAACTACAGTCAAATTATAAAGAAGTACGATAACGAAATTTCAAAAACGAGTATGAAATTGATACTCTCTACCGTGTATGTATGTAGATGTCGCATTTATTTGATATTTTTTCTTTGTGTACTTGCCACATCTTGAGGACAATTCAAACTTGAAAACATAGACAATTTGGTTTAGCTCTGTGAATTCCTAACATTTTCTAGACATAAATTAACTTTACTATGAACAGCCAAAATCAGAATAAGCATTTTTTATGATATTGTAGCAGAAACATTGTTTCGATGAAACAATTTGGTAACAAACTTAACTTCCTCTCGATGATGCAGTAAAGCTTCGTAAAAGCGGTTAGTGTCGCGATAGACAGGAGGCAGGAAAGATATCTCCTTCATTTTACTGAATAAGTCATTTCTCTTTCACATTCACCAGAAAACTATGATTGAATCTCGATCGAAACTGTTGAAATTTGTAATTGTGTTATTATAACGTGACAGACACAACTTCATTCCGAAAAACCCGTAGTTGAGGATATTTCTTTATATTTATATTAAACTATATTTTCCATTTATTAACACTGTGATAGAAATATTTTTTCGAACTACTTGTTCTACAAGAGTGAACGGATCCATTATTTTCCGATGTGTACCACGAAGTCAATATTCAATCCAATCGTGAACTAAAGATCTACCATGTTCGCAAGGCTTACATGATAATTGGAATATAAAGGTTATTGAAGTTGTTGATAACGATGAGAAGTAATTTGAAGACTGCTATTTATCTACACAAAAAATTTAAAAAATAAAAAGAAATTTAAGATGGAAAATACCATTCGGAGGAAAGTGAGTGCCACAAATTTCAGTGGTGCTCATTCCAATGATTGAAGAAACAAGCAATCTTTTCATTCCACAAGTATTGCCTTAATTACGTTTTCTCATAATCTACTGTTCGAAGAACAATTTCTTTTTATCAGTTCTATGTTTAGTTACATGAGATAGATGTGAATATGATATATAAAGGAAACGGTTCTGACGATTCAAAAGTGAAGCGAAATAAAGTTTCGTAAGTACAAAGAAGAACAGATCACAGTGAAACTAGATGTATGTTAATTATACATTCTTTTTCTCTGGTTATAATAATGAGTTCTTCTTGCGTCAACAGGGATTTAATTTTTCACTACAGTACATTTTCAAAATTATGGGAAAGAAAACAAAAGCATCACGTAAACAGTTTCACATTATATGAATAGCGGTGCCGCTTTTTGACTTTCTGCTCGCAATCAACGTTCTTTAAGAAACCATCATGTTTGGTTTGTATAGATATGATCGGTGAATAAACCTCCATCTTGATGAAAATGCACAAAAATCTCTTATATCTATCGTTTCGTATCAACAAAAATCAACGAGCGAAAATTAACCCTAATTATTTTTCATTTTCATTGACAATCATTATATCCCAGTACTATATAAATAAATTACAGTAGGTTTATCATGTTTCCATTGTACACTTTTCATTAATGAATTTTTATACAGAAATGGTGTCAGATAAGAAAAAATGGGATACAGAAAGTGATTAATTAAGACACTTGGAAAATTTTCACATACATACATTTGGTCCAGAAAGTACAGGAAATTGATTCTTTAAAAAATCAAAAAAAAAATCAGCAAAGGAGCCTGGATGCCATCATCAAAGTGAAGGTTCTGATAATAAGTACGCCACACCCCAATCAGCCCATCCAAGCTGGTGATTAACTGTCCATTCGGAATTCTCGACCTCCAAAGTTCTGGGTTTAAAGTCCCGAGTAATATGTTTAATCTCTAAAAACATCTCTCCTGAGAGATTAGTATGCGCATTGGTCTGTATCTTCCTACACAGGTCTTGCAGATAGAAGTTTTTATCTCGCCGGCAAAGTTTTGATTTTCGTGCGAGAGCTGCCTATTTATTATGTTTTGTATCAGAATCCAGACCCGAAAGCTTAATGCTTCAGCGTGCCTCAATAACAGACAATATATGGGTGGAAATCTATGATTGTTTCGGTTGTATGCTGCGCTTTGGTTGAGATATTTGAGCAGCTTGTAAAAGTTTTAGTTGGAGTTCGCAAATTAGAAGTTGATGGTCTGAGCCACACTCTGAACCTGGTAGAGTCTTGCAAAGGGTAACAGATGACCTCCACCGTGTTCCAACTAGAATGTGATCAATTCGATTACGATATTGTCCATTCGGTGAGGTCCAAGTATATAAACGTCGCGGATGCTGGGTGAACAAAGTATTGGCAATTGAATAATTATGGTCAATACAAAATTGAAGTAGTCGTTGACCTCTTTCATTTCTGACACTGAGACCGAATCCACCAATGTGTGCTGCTAGATATTCTTCTTCTACTGTTTCACCTACTTTAGCGTTAAAATCGCCCACAATAAGGACCATCTCGAGATTCGACAGAGATTCGAGTGTAGCTTCGAGATCATTATAAAAAGATTCCAAATCCTCCTCATCGGAATAGTTCGTTTACAGTGCTCGATTTTGTCAGTTCTCACAAGTGATTTTGTGATTTTAACAATGGATGAATATATCGAACAAAAAAGCTGTCTCAAATTTTATATCGCAAAAGAAATTTCGTGTGCAGAATTGCTGAATATATTACAAAAGGCTTACGGTAGATCGATTTTATTAAAAACAAGAGCATATGAGTAGTACAGTGCATTCAATCGGCAATCAACATCTTCAACTGAAGCTAACGTCAATAATGTGAAGGAAATGGCAATAGAAATCATTTGGAAAGATTCACGCAGATAGGCTATGAACTTTCTCTGTCTCACAATTCAATTCACAACATTTTAAAAGGTTGTTTAGGCATGAAACACGTTGTTGCTCGAGTAGTTCCGTAAGACCTGAATTTCCTTCAAAAATTGAATTGCTGAAGACATGCTAAAACGAGTAATTTCCGACACCAAATTCATGAAACGCATTGTAACTGGTGATGAGGCATGGGTTTATGAGTTTGACAACTGAACGTAAACGAAAAAACTTCGTCAAAGTCTTTTAAATGTCAAGATGATGTTGGCTGTTTTTATGATTATGGCGATGTTGTGCATTCGGTCAGATTTATGGGATGAAATCTCATGGATTTGACACCACGATAATGCATCATCTCTATCGTTTAGAATGAATTTCTGACCATAAACTCAACAAATACCATCGGACAGCAACTGTATTCATTCGACTTGCCGAATTTCTCTTTTTCCAAAACTCAAATTACCCACTTTGAATTGATAGAAGACATAAAAGAGAATTCGCAGATAGAACTGAAGTCGTTTCCGGGATAAGCTACTAGGGTTCACCCCTCAGTCCCCTTCTAACTTAAATTTTCATGTCTAATTTGGAAAACAGTAAAATTATGACTTCACCTTTGACGAAAAGGCATATTCTATTTTGGTACCAATATGTTGATTTTAGCTTGTTTCATTGGAACGAATAGACAACTAGAAATCTTCCTGAGTTTCATTAATAACATTCATCCTAAAATTAAGTTCAAAGTAGAAACAGAAGTAGATAGTAAAATCAATTTCTTAGATCTAACAAATGCCCGGGAGAATAATAACCGTTTATCAATTAATATCTTCAGAAAACCATCGTACACGGATAATGTCATACCAATAGATTCATTTCACCCGTATTCTCAAAAAATAGCAGCCTTCAAATCCATGATTCACAGAGCGATTTCTTTGCCTTTATCGGAGATGGACCGAAAATCAGAATTTAACACCATTATGTTAAAAGCAGAGAACAACCGCTTCGATATAGAAGCAATAGAGAGTTTAATTATTCAGAAAATACGCAACAACACATTCAACATGATATATCCCCAACCCAAGGGAGAAAAGCCCGAAAAATTTATGTCTCTAACATATTTCGTCAGAACAGGTTGCCAGAGTTTTGTCTGATAGTAAAAAAGTTCAAACCAGTTAGCAAATCGTCAGGCCTGCTTTTCAACACAAAAGATAAAACCAATAATTTCGAAAAATCAGGAGTATACCAATCAACATGTTCTGAATTCAATTCCTTTTATATAGGTCAAGCAGGATGCTCTTTCAAGGCTAGATACAAAGAACATTTCCGGTCATTCCTACATCAGAAATAGGATTCAGCTTTAGCAGCACATTGTCTGAACGAATGTCATTCCTTTCCAGAACTTCAACAGCTAAAAATTCTTCATTCCTGTGATAAATCTTATAAGCTCAATTTCTTTGAATCGATGGAAATTTTCAAGGCATCTAGGGTAGAAAGGGTTAAGCTCCTTAACGACCAGGTAGACTTAATTACCTACCAATCACCATCATTCAAGTTACTGTGACCTCTACTAGCATTTTATTGATGGTAATTCCCATATTGTACATGAGTATTCAGTTTTCATTAGCTTGTTGTTGATAATGGACGTATGTCCGAAACAGGTCCAACCAATGTAAAATTTTGTCATTCTTTACATCAATAAATTAGTAATAGTTGAAACATAGCAACTTGTTCTATTTTATTATTCATTATACATTGATTGAATATACATAAAGATTATCATAGAGATTTGACAAACCCTTGAGTGATGTAATCCAAGACCTATAAAATATGGAAAAAACAGGTGAAGAACCGACTGTTTAATCCACAATTTCGATGTCAGATTGCAAATGAATTGGAGGAATTATCTTGATTAGACATTAAGTTATTTCAATTACTAACGTTACGTGTAATATGCTGCAGGATTTTACGGCTACACACATCCCCTTCTATTTATTTGCGATCTTGTAATTATCCGTTCATAATCCGGGAAAGGCGTGTTTCGGATTCCTGAATGTAATTAAATTTTCCTGTAGCTAAGACTTGAATAGACGGTATTTTTCAAGAAGAGAAATAATTTGAACGGTATCTAGACCTATCGAGTGAACTAGTTTGTCTTTTTCATAATCATAAAATAGATTTGAAAAATATAAATTTATTAACAAACGGTTGACAAAACACGAGAAAATAATACTGTGAAGGCTTCTAAAATGCATGATTCAAGTACCGTGTATCTCCAGATTGTTGAAACATGATTCATTGTGGAGAAAGTGTTTTTGTATAAACGTAAATGATTGTCTGGTTCTTCAACATCACATCGACTTCACAAGGCCTGAAATTGCGTTCAGTTATTTATTTATTCCTAAAGATATTCATATGCTTCAGTGAAGTTTCATCTTTGACCATAACCATTTTCGAAACGAAATTCAGTTTTTTCAAGTCTTCTTCTTCTTCTTCTTCTTTAAATAGGACGATGTCCTGTTTTTCTGTTACAGCCCCTGCTGCGAACCGGAGCTCCAGAACTCATGCCATCGCTTTTTCGGCCTTCCTATGGGTCTTCTAGTGTTGGGTTTTTGTGTTTTTGCCCACTTCGCCATACGTTCGGGGCCCATTCTGTCTACGTGATCTCTCCATAGGCGTCGACGTGCTCTTGTCCACCTCACCACATCCTGGACACCTAGCTCCCTTAGCGTATCCTCATTCGTTATTCTATCTCTGCGTGTAATACCTCTTATAGCTCTTAGTGTTCTCATCTCTGTTGTCCTCATTAGTTGTTTTGTTTTTGTTGTCTCAGCTCTTGTATCAACCGCATATGTCATCACGGGTCTCACACCGGTTTTATAGATTCGGACTTTGCTTTCTGTGCTTATGTACTTATTCCGCCAGATGACATCTCTCAGGAAGCCAGATATTCTCGATGCTTTCATTGCCTGCTGTTTTGCTTCTTGTAATAGTTGCCTATCGCTCGATACTTCTACTCCTAGGTATTTAAAGTGTGAAACTTGCTCTATTATATGGTCGTTCACTACTAGTTTGCATCTGATTGGATCTTTCGCTTTTACCATCGATTGGGTTTTCTGTGTTGATATTACCATGTTATATTTTTCTGCTGTTACTTTGAACTTTTGTAGTAGGCGTTGTAGGTCGTCCTCATTCTCGGCTATTAGTAAAGCATCATCTGCGTAGCACAGTATTCTCATAGTTTTGTTACCCATCCTATAGCCTAGGTTCATTTGGTTAACACCTGCTATTATTTCATCCATGATTAAATTAAATAGACATGGGCTGAGGCTGTCACCTTGTCTAATGCCTGCGTTAATTTTGATCTCGCTTGTAAGTCCCTGTGTAGTTTTTACTTTCGTCTTATTTAGTTATTTAGTTCTTTGATTATGTTTATGTATTTATTGCTTAAGTTTTCATTTCTAAGGATAGTGATCACATTGTTCATTCGAATTCTGTCGAATGCCTTTTCCAAATCTATAAAACATATAAACATCGGTTTGTCAAACTCTATGGACTTCTCCACCAGTTGCCGCAATATATCCGTTGTTGACCTATTTGGTCGGAATCCCTGTTGTTCTTCAGACACACCTACTTTGTCATATATCTTTTGCGATAGAATTTTAGTGAGTAGTTTCGATGCAGAGTTAAGGAGTGTGATGCCTCTATAATTTGCTGGGTTTGTCTTCACGCCTTTTTTGTATATGGGTATTGTTATGCTCTCTCTCCATTCTTCTGGTATCTCCTTGTTGTTTTCAATTTTTTGGAATAGTTTTGTTATTTCTTCTGTTATTTCTGCTCCCCCATATTTAATTAGTTCGTTATTTATGTTGTCCGGACCGGGTGATTTTCTATTTTTTAATTTATGGATTACTTGTTGTACTTCTTCTAGGCTAATAATGTCATTTTCTGTTTCTTCGTAGAGTGTGTTTTGTTGTTCGATTTCTCGTTCCTCATTGTTACCGTTATCATTATCTCCCAGGTATAAATTCTGGAAATATTTCACCCACTCTTCTGGTTTTATTACATTGATCTGAACTTCTTCGGTGATTGGTTTTTTTCTGTTTCTCAACATGTTCCATACGTTTTTCTGTGCTCCTCGTAAGTCGTGTTCCATGTCATTTGTAAATCTTTCCCAATATATTTTTTTTAATTCTTTAATTTTGTTCGTTGTTCTATTTCTTTCTGTTTTATATCTTTGGTACTCTTCTGGTGTTCTGTGATTGACATATCTGATATGATCGATTGGGTTTTCTGTGTTGATATTACCATGTTATATTTTTCTGCTGTTACTTTGAACTTTTGTAGTAGGCGTTGTAGGTCGTCCTCTTTCTCGGCTATTAGTAAAGCATCATCTGCCTAGCACAGTATTCTCATAGTTTTGTTACCCATCCTATAGCCTTGGTTCATTTGGTTAACACAGTTTTTCAAGTGTATCATTTATTTATTTAATTTTTCCTAAGTCTTGGTATGGGGAGTTGTCTGTCATACCACAGATGTGGCCACTCAAGATAATTTAATATGTGTGTACATCGTTTCTCGAAGAGGGCCAAGTTGTGAGTTATGGGAAGAATGTTCGATAGCAACGAGTTTCCCAACACACTACTAGCTCTTCAAACAAAGGGATTTTTTTAGAGAGAGCTACGTTGCGTAGTTAGTTGAACCGTTCGCTGAAAGTTTTTCGCAAGCCTGGTTTTTCTTTGGAACTGGATTCTTTCTGTAACCAAGCCTATCAGTTCTGCAGAGCATTTATCTTGGAAGTACCTTTAGAAAAAAGAAAGATCATCAACCTGCCAGCTTTGCGCAAGAGGCTGGAGATCACGCTAGATCTCCGAGTTGATTTTCACATGGTAATGCCAGCAAATTCAAGCGAAACTTGTTTTCTGGAAAAATTCGATGTTCTTCCATGATTAGTGGAGGTTCTCTAACAGTGACTCAGGAGATTTGCAGCAAACCACTCCATGACCTTCGACTGCACATCCTCAAGTAACTTCTCTGGAGGCTGAAAATCTATGTCACGGACAGAAATAGTAGTATCATCAGTAAACAGTATCGTTTCAATGAGCTGTTGATAATCAGGAAAGTCGTCAATGAATATTATGCATATATTAGTTCTGGTTAAAGACCCCTGGAGAACTTCCAATGAGATCTTCCTCTTGATGAACCAAAAGCTATCTGGATATACTGCCTGAAAACTATTTCTAAGAAACGGGGAGATAATCCACAACCTTGAATGTGGCATGCAGTCAAATGCCCTGGATTGGTCCAAAAAGTGCAACAGGTAATAAAGCCCCATCTTGAAACAGCAGTGTTCTCGATGAATTTGAGGACAGCTACAGTCGTGTTGTACCCCTTTCTGAATCCAAACTGCCGATCCGAAAACAAATCGTTTGTCTCAAAAATTCTACAATCTGACCTCACTTGATCTTTTCCAATACCTTCGATTAAAGGTCTAGACGATCTCACCTTGGCCAACTATTATTCAAGTGAAACTAATGTTGAAAATTTTCTTCGGGGAAATTCATAATGTTAACAGAATTTCGATGAATTCAAAATCATCTCATTTCTTATATCTACGAAATTCCGTCAGTATAACAACAGTTTTTTGATAGAACATGTCAAATATTTGCGTCTTTGGAGTAATGTTCGACAGCCAGCTGAACTGCAGAGAAGATATTTTTATTTCTACTTCCATTTATCAGAATGTTTTACTTTATACTGTGAAATTCAAGAGAATTATCGACAGAGATTATCAAAGTTCTCTTCTCTTCTCTTGTTTGACTTGAGTAAGAATATATACTGCGTCAAAAAAACTGACGCACAAAATCGAATCGTTTGAGAACAATCGAAAACATATAGTTCGCCAATCATTGCCAGATAATTATAAACCAGCAGGGACCACAACAGAGGGTTTAATACTCCTCCCTGAGGGAAGCCTCTGGCCAGCCAGGAAGTGCTAATCACTCTGCATTTAGCATTTTGGTAATCCATTCCGCAATAATATTTGGTACTTCTCATACAATAAATGCATCTTTAATATCCATGAAGGTTGCAGCTGCAGTTTACATGCGGTCCAGCGACTGAGGGATCCTCCTGACAAGGGTGTTGGGTGCCAGATCAGTTCGTTCATATTTTTGAAAGGCGTATTGACGTTCACTCAGAGGCTTTAACGAAAACACTTTGGTCCTGATGAATCCATCCAACACATTCTTAAGAGTTTTCAGTACAGAAGATAGGAGACGTATCGGTCAGAACGATTAAGGCTGCGAGTTCGATTTACCCACCTAAGGCATGTATGAAACCTTTATTTTCCACCAGCTGGTCGTGACAACATTCCAGGCCAGTCTCTACCGGAAGAGCCTAAGAAGGTATGAAGGAGGACGTCCACACCTTGCTGTAGCAAGACAGGCTTGATGCCGTCCTCCCTAGTAGACTTAAATGACTTAAATGAGCGAATAATCCACCTGAATGCTGCAGGCTTGATAATCCTTCTTGCTCCTTTTTTTTGGCCTCTTAAGCAAGACCCTTCAAAGCGAGGATATCAGATATTGTTGTCGCAAGAATTCAACGTATATTTTCCAGAGTCGAAGATTCAATGGGTAGTACTGATCCTCCTCTGGCGAAAACCCTATGTAGCTTTGCACAAATAGGGTGTCAAGCTTTGGTCTACTCTTGTGTGAGTCCAACCTTTGTCATCTAACACCACTACTTCATCATATTCCAAATTTCTTGGTTCACGTTGCGTTATTACCGAAAATTAAAATTTTCAAGAAGAATTTATTTCTTTCATTCTATTTGTCATTAAAGAAACATGCATGGCAAGAAATAAAAACAAATCTTGCTTGCTTATGTCCGGACATATTCCGAAAAAAATATATGCTAACAATTAGTTTTCTACCAAGAAAGAAACTGGAAATAATGAAATTGTGCTTCAATTTAGGGCGCAGTGAAGTAGATGGTCTGGAAAAAAAATTGGAGATTCATCATTGAAATGAAAGTGTTCTGGCTAGGTTCCCATAAAATTCCCCCTGAAGTATTTCTATAGGAAACTTCCTACGGAACATCCTTTATTGTGTCAATAGCATTCTCCTCAAATATTTCTGTGTAAAATTTGGTGAATTAAACTCTGACAGAATAATACCCGTATGACAAAAAAGTTTCTATTTACAAGCCTGTCTTTATCTTCTGGAATAATACGTTGAGGAAGGTAAAAGAGCGCAATGCTGCCAGAACTGAATGGGGACGGCGGGATTTTTCCCACTATGCAAATGAAAATTGCACTTAAAACTGCCAAATTTACCTAGGTCGTAATAAAAGGTGGAACAATTCGTTTTGCGCGAATGGAGGAATTATTCCCAGGGCGGCTGCAGTGGCCTAATCTGCCCCGTAGAGCGGTACGCCTGCCGCCACTTATCTCTTTAGCCGTTTTGTTTTGGAATTACTTCTTAAATATGTTACCCTTGTCCAGGTCCGTATTGGATATATCGTTGGTGTAATATGAAGAACAAATACGAGTTTTATCATGAAATACTAAACAGATTTCAATGAAACATGGAGTTTTTCGTTTCGTTTATTGGAATTTCCACCATTGGTTTCCACCTCGAGCTTTCGCTACAGTGAATACATTTTTATGCTAGAATCTTATTTTTCAAACTATAAATTGCAGTATTCACCATTTCGTGTGCTTATTAATATTATTTGAACGGGGTTTTAGCCCGACGAGTTGCCCATATATCTGTTCATGCAATCAAACTGATTCCATGAAAAAATATAAATCCACCACCCGGTAATTAATACCATTGCCAGGCAATGATTATAATCAAAACATCCTGGAATAATTATATATTAGGATTACGTTAAATGTTATGAGAATATATCAATCTACCAGAATATATACATACTATAGCATCATCAGACAATGATATCAATGTACCAACGAGTAGTGTCAGAGGCTTTCTCCCCGGAAAAATCCAGTGTACGGACCTTAGTCAAGTAACACTGAATGTTACTCATTAATAGTTTCCTTTGTGTGAAGTGGTGAACGATCGAATAGAACACTGCTCTGAATACAAATATGACAAAATTGTCAGTTAATTATATTCCATTTATATAAACAAATAAATAAAATATGAAATGAGATTCTGAGCAGTATAAACTAAAGAGAATACCTATGACTCTACCTCATTATTTTTTCGGAAAGAAACCTACGAAGAATATTACAAGATTTGATGACTGTTATCTTTTGTAACTGTTCAAACAAATTTTTTTCAGACCCAAAATCTCAATACTTTTGTGAAGATTTCTAGGAATAACACCTGTTGTGGAAATAATAATCGGTAGAATAAATATTTTCTTCATTTTCCACATTTATTTAATCTCGTCGCCAAGCTTCATATATTTAGAAATTTTTTCATTGTATTTATTTTGTATATTATGTGTGTCGGGTATAGCAATATCAATTATATATGTTATTTGATTCTGTTTATCATTAAGAATGATGTCTGGTCTATTGTGTTTTACAGCTCTGTTGCAAAGAATTGTTTTATCAAAATAAAGTCTATATTTGTCATTTTCACAAATAATCTCAGGTTCATATTTGTGAAATGTTTTTCTTTTGGGAATTAGGTCATGTTTAATTCCTAGATTAAACTGAATAATATTAGCGACGGCGTTATGTCTTTCTAAATAATCTGTTGAAGCAAGGACTGAGCAAGATGATAATATATGAAAAACTGTTTCTGAAGAACAGAAACATCTACGGCAAGAATCATCTATATTTTGTTTTATGATGTGTTTTCTATAATTCCTCGAGAAAACAACCTGATCCGGGATAGCAATTGCCAAACCTTTTGTTTCAGCAAACAATTCTCCAAATACTAACCATTTATTCGATGCGATTTCATCAATATAATCATTTTTCAATTCTTTAGGTGCTTTCCGTGTAATTCCTTCTGCATCCAACTTTCTCTTTCAGAATTATCATCAATATGAAATTCCAATAAACGAAACAAAAACTCCATGTTTCACTGAAATATGTTTAGTATTTTATGATAAAACTCGTATTTGTTTTTCATATTACTCCAACGTTATATCCAATACGGACAATACCTGGACAAGGGTAACATATTTAAGAAGTAATTAAAGACTTAAAGACTTAAATCGACATAGAAGAACATATTTCCAAGTTACCTCAATGAACTGAAGATACAGTAAAACGCAGAGAGCGATATCTGCAAAGTAAAACGAAACGAAATATACATAAAACAATATTTGTGAATATTATAAGGCTCATAAAGGGGCCGCAACCAAAGAAGAGGGTATATGAACTATTGCCCCTCGATAAAAAGTCTGTTGGGATGGTAGTTGGCCTATTGACGGGATATCAACTCAAGAAACACCTACACGTCATGAGGATATCGGAAACCACACGGTGTCGTGCTTGCCTAGAAACACATACTCTTCGAATATCCCGCTCATAAGCTGACCAGACTGAACACTTTGGGCGCTGAAACACCTAGCGCCCGGAAGATCTAGGAGGCCAGCTACAACAGTCTTACAAGCTTCATCAAAATGTTTTTCCAAGACACAAAACAAAATAATAAAACATGGCAAGCACAATTAGACAAACGGCCTGAGTGCTGCCCATAAAGGCGCCGTGCAAGAAAAAGAAGAAATAAATGGTGAATCTACTGACAAAGTAATATTGCCACAATTGGTCCCACTACCAGATCCTTTACGCCCTTTACTTTCTGGGATTGGAAATGATTCTAAGCACTTCTTGGCCAACATTCAGAAATATAATATATAATATGATAATAATAATATGATAATTGAGATTGATTACATCTCCTCCGTATCGTAGTCAAAAGACATACTGCAGAACCACCACACTAATATGATTTAAGTACGCGAAATAAGAAACCATGTGATTTTACTGTGCATTCTGATTGGTGTTGCTTATCCAATTCAGAGGGTAAGACGTTATAATTTCTTGAAGGATTTGTCTATTCATTGCCAGTAAGTTGACTGTAAGTTTTTGTTTCGTAGTTATTGAATATCTCACTCGCGGGTATCTACCTACATCAGAGTCATCCTGTTCAAGAAGAGTAAGTAGACATAGTAGGTTCTATATTTGGAAATATCGAGATCTTCTGAGAAATATGTAATATTGATATTTAATAAAAAACAAGTACTGTGTTTTAAGGAATTTTACTCAATAATTGCGATTCGTAACGCGTTGCACTACACCGTAGCTTCTTCAGACGAATGAATATACAGTAAAATATAAATGAGAATATAACTATAAATGTTCTTGAGTAATTAAAGGCTTATTGGGTTGCTTCTTCTTGAGTGGTTATTTATGACAGGTATATCCAATAAAATTAAGGAATAGATTGCTCCCCGAAAAGATTCAATAGAGGTGAAAGGCTTAAGTCGACTTGTTCATTGATGAGTCTACCTTAGAGTTTGTATTTATTGATTTCTAAAGTTTTCCAAAGATCTACCTTCCAATATTTATCATCTGTATGCAAAATTTCAAACTGTGGGTCGAAAGAGTGATTATTTTCTAAGAGATGATTCGCGTAATTTGAATCTGATTTTTTATTTGAAAAACTGCGTTTATGTTCCGATATTCTAATACTAAAATTTCTATGTGTTCTACCAATGTAGAAATTATCACAGTCATTGCAATTCAATCCATAAACACCTGATTTATTATTCTTACTTGGTTTTGGTTTTATTATTTTTTATATATTTGCCTAAATTATTATTAGTTTGGAAAGCTATGTTGAAATTATTGCTACTTAAGAATGATTTCAGTTTCTCACTTGTGATGCCAACGTAGGTTAAGGTGTTAAATTTTTGTTTCAATTTATCGACAGGGTAAACTTCATTCAATGCGTTTCTACTTTATTTTTATTTGAAATATTATTTATTAGTTTGGGATTGTAACCATTATTTTTGGCTATTTGTTTAATCAAATTTAAATCTTTGTTGAAATTTTCTGGTGATAACGGGTTAATCAATCTATGAATAAAACTATTGAATGCTGACATTTAATGTTGATATGGATGACACGACGAGTTATGTATTATAATATCTGTATGTGACGGCTTATGGTAAATTGCGAGAACATGTTTTCCATTTTCATTCGAAATTGTTACGTCTAAGAAATTTATCGAATTATTGCTTTCTATTTCGGTTGTGAATGCAATTTTTGGATGTGATGAATTTATATAATTTTCGAAAATTTTCAACTGTCTATCTGTTCCTGTGAAGCAAATAATGATATCGTCTACATAGCGATACCAGTATAAACAATATTTACTGAGTGGATGATTATGAATTAATTTCTCTAAGTTATTCATGAATATTTCTGCTAACAAAGGACTTAACGGATTGCCCATAATCAAGCCGTCTTCAATAGTATAATATTTGTTATTGAAATGGAAATAATTTTGATCTAAACAAATTTGTAATAATGAAAGAATATCTGATTTAATGATAGTATTGACATGATTCTTTTCTAATAATTCTTCAACTAAGTGATACGTATCTTTCGGAGGAATGTTGGGAAATAGATTCTTAACATCGAAAGAAATGAGTTTGGAATTAGGTGGTATAGTGGTATCTTTGATATTGGCAATAAGTTCGTATGAATTTTTGACCGAAAATTTAGATTTAAAATTGCACTGTTCTATTAGCAAGTGGTTGAGGAATTTTGAAAGTTTGAACGAAGGTGCCGTTACATAAGAAACAATAGGTCTAATAGGGTAATTAGGTTTATGAAGTTTTATCAACGAATATAATTCGGGGGATTGTGGATTGGAGTTAATGAATTTATATTTTTCGTGGTCTGTAATTAATGATTTTGCTGTCGAAATTATGTTTTTAACCACTTTCTGAAATTTTGCGGTAGGATCCTCAGTTGATGTTATATAGTTTCCAGCTGTTAAGAATTCTTCAGTTTTAGAAATATAATCGGTTTTACTAATCGCGATGACGGTGTTACCTTTATCTGCTTTAGTGAATACTATATCGTTCTTGGTACTATTTTCATGAATTGTTTTTATTATCTTATAATCGGAATTGCAATGAGGTGATAATTTCGAAAAGTCTTCTTCGATGATTTTTGCTGTTTGATGTTTGGTTCAAATATTATCTTTGGAGTTCTTGAGAATGATTTCGGAGTCTATGCCTAACTGTTCAAAATTAGTTTTATTATGTATGTATATAAAAATAATAAAACCAAACCAGGTAAAAACAATAAATCAGGTGTTTATAGATTGAATTGCAATGACTGTGATAATTTCTACATTGGTAGAACACATAGAAATTTTAATATTAGAATATCGGAACATAAACGCAGTTTTTCAAATAAAAAATCAGATTCAAATTACGCGAATCATCTCTCAGAAAATAATCATTCTTTCGACCCACAGTTTGAAATTTTGCATACAGATAATAAATATTGGAAGGTAGATCTTTGGGAAACTTTAGAAATCAATAAATACAAACACTCAGGTAGACTCATCAATGAACAAGTCGATTTAAGCCCTTCACCTCTATTGAATCTTTTTGGGGAGCAATCTATTCCTTTATTTTGTTGGATATACCTGTCATAAATAACCACTTAAGAAGAAGCAACCCAATAAGCTTTTAATTACTCAAGAACATTTATAGTTTTATTCTCATTTATATTTTTCTGTATATTCATTCGTCTGAAGAAGCTACGGTGTAGTGAAACGCGTTACGAATCGCAATTATTAACTAAAATTCCTTAAAACACAGTACTTGTTCTTTATTATTGATAATGGAATTTTACCAAGTAAAAGCCTCCCAAATTCAAATATTGATATATTTTAACTATGAAATGAAAAAGTTACTTGGTTTTTCGATTGATGTTTTATAATTTATAATCAAAAAAGCGTTGCCTCCTAAAAAGTAACTGTTCAAAAATTCTCAACGGATTGATATATTTCAAATCTTGCAGATCACAGTAAGATGAAAAATGGTTACTCTGAAAAGTTCTCCAAAAACATAGCGGTATTTCATAGATCATCCTGAAATCTGAATTCGGCGAGAACTTGTAATTCAATACAAAGTCTGCGTCAGCAGTTCCCATACCTGAAGTGTAACCCTCAAATTGTCTGGGCAGCCTAGCGTGTTGCTAGTACATTACGTCCCGGATTACATTATATCCGGTAGATCTTGTCAATATATGAACCAGAATTTCCATTATCCCACACAAGTCTGTCAATACACTGCCCTTTGTGTATAAGCAAGAATTATTGAATTTCAGCGAATAACTTCATTATGTTGATTATGTGTTGGGGTTGATACAACTTGTATTGTTTGCGAGTGGTTATTATGTTATGAAACACGTAAAGTTTCTCGAGATCGAGCCTAGGGCATGACATGTGTTCGGATATGTTGTTTCCAGAGTTGAATGAATATTCACAGGTGCGGTAACATTAGAACAATTATTATTTCTTGTTGTAAAGTCAAAGTATATAGATTGGCGTTGACAATAAGTTTTCTGCTGCTTGTTATTCACAATTAGCTTTTGCTGGGAATATCCCACGCATATATCCTTGATTTAATTACTGAGTTTCAAGCTGATCAAGTTTCGAATATGTGGTTGCTACCTGTGCTCGTACGAAACAAACTAACTTTGTTTATGTACAAATCGAAGCACTCGATTCTCATGATCAGGTAATTAACTATGGGAGTTAACCGAGGCGTCTAGACTTGATAGAGATAAACTCATCTCTGGTTTGTTCTAGAACGGCATCTGGAGGAATTTCTAGAAAGGCCATTATTATTATTCGCTACACATCTACACACAACCAAATTTATATGGAATTCCATGTTTTGAATATTACCTCATGGATTTTGGAAATTTCGAAGGATTGTTAAAATTGTTCCTTTTTGAAATAGTGCAATTGAAACAATGAATAAATTGAGGGTTATTTTAAGAAACAAACAAATGAAAGACTCTTTTCGCATGTAGTAGAAAAATTGAGAATTGCTCACCGAGTAGGTGTTTTTTTCTCGACCCTAGTAGCTTGTTTTACCTCCTCTTGCCCTGATACAAGCCTGAATCCATCTAGGCATGCTTTGGATTAGGTTCTCGACCTCTTCTATGGTGATATTCTGCCACTCTTTTGTAGTGGCTTGGATGAGCTGTTGTTGAGTTCTGTGATCATGCTGGCGCAATCTAATATTCCTTTTGAGATTATGCCATAAATGTTCAGTAGGATTTAGTTCTGGAGAGCAAGGTGGCCATTCTAAAATAGCGATTTCTTCTGTTTCAAGATAATGTCGCGTGAGTTTGCTGGTATGCGGAGGAGCATTATCTTACATAAAAGTGAAATTCTCTTCGAGGGCACCTCGCCAAAGTCTCATTTTGGGTTCCAACACTGGGTACACGTAATTTCTAGCCGTTACACTCGCAGGAAACGCAATCAAATCTGTCTTACCTCCTAGAATAATGCCACTCCAAAACATGACACTGCCTCCTTGTATTTCGGAATTTGTCTTGCTGCTCCAAATCTAGCTTGTCTTCCACTCTTTCACGACCCCATAAACCCGGAATCCGGCGGTCAGCTGATCGAACACCAATTCTGGTCTCTTCCGAAAAAAGAACATTTCACCAATTCTCAATATTTCAACTTTGGTGCTCGATCCACCAATTAAGTCTGTTAAGTTTTTGTTGTCTGGTTAGATCTGGAATTCTTGAAGGCCTTCTGCTGTATAAAACCCTTGAACGAAGTCTTTGACGTATCGTTCCGACTGATACACTGATTCCTGTTGCTTCTAGACATTGCGTTTGGAGTATGGAGTCTGACGCACTAGAGTCTCTTCTTGCAATTTGGCATGAAAAGCGTTCTTGTTCTTCAGCAGTGATCTTCCTGCGACTTCTTCAAGGCCTTTTTTGCAGATATTGTAGCTCCACGTATCGGGCGTAAGTTTGGGAAATTACCCCCTGAAATAGCCCCATTGTGGCGACTATATCCCTCTGTGTCACTATTGTATCGAATAGGAGTAAAGATATATACTGTTATTATAGAAAAGATATATTGAACAGCAACAGAAATATGAATACCATTTCATGAAAATGTAAAATTGAATAATTGTAATCGGAAACAACTGTTGCTAGGATATAACTAAGTAACTAGATTTAAGTATCGTTTTGATATTGAAGAAACACAACAGTCTTCCCCAGTTGAATGATACTCCGATCAGAGATACCTAGCTTAGGTACAGGATCCCTGTTTACACATCTTGGAATTATAAAAGACTGGATTGGACAAAAGTCACATGTCCTTTATTTTTACGAACCAAGTTTGACTATATAAGAATACTGACCAATTTTCTTCTGTATATTTCCAAATTCCCAACACTTTCGATTGTTTTTCTATACCGATGCTTGAACTCTCTTCCCCACCTAAAAAGTTCTGTTCGGCTGGGTTGAATTTGAAGAACTTTCTTGAACATGAGGAAATTATGCATCCAGTTCCATTCGAATCCGCCGTCTTTAGTACATTTCAGCTGTAGACTCTCCACAAGCCAATGGAGTTGCCCGGTATTTGAATAGTTCAGCTAATCAATTGGTCGCAGGACGTCCTGGGGCAATGAATTTCTGAAAGATACAACGACTGGAACAGTATGAACGGAATTCAGTTCGTAAATATGAAGGCATTATCAGAAACAATATACTGTGGATATCCATGTACTGAGAAAATTTCGTCGAATAACTTCTTAGACGAATTTGTTGAAGGAGCTTCCGAAATAACTTTAATTTTAGGCTATTTATATCTCGCATCTATACTGAGTAAAAACTGATGTCCATTTAATGGACCAAAATAAATATATAATCTTTCCCAATTTTCATCTGGATCATCCCAAAGATGAACTGGAACTTTTGAAGGTGTCTTCATCGATACATTTTCAGTAATATATATCTAACCAACATGTATTGAATAAAGTTCGTTGAGAATGAGCTCTTGTGATGATTTTGGTACTACAACACGATCGTTTCGGGAAATGATACTGTTCGCTAACGTGAAAGGTGTGTCAGAAGGGTGAGATCTCAACTCTGTTAACAAAACAAATAGTTCTGTATCTTTTACTGTTTCTTTTGCTATTGTTTTGGCTGTAATACTCTCGCTGGAAATTTGAAAAACTTGGTCTTGAAGAATATTATCTACTACCACCTAGAGTTCAAGAATCGGTATGGAAAAACAATCGACAATGTTGGGAATTTTGAAACATACAGAAAAAAATTGGTCAGTATCATTATATAGTCAAACTAGATTCGGAACGATGTTTCAAACGGCACATTAACCAACTACATAAAACGTTGGTTCGTAAAAGTGAAAGACATGTGACTTTTAGTCCAACCCAGTCTTTTCTAATTCCAAGATGTGTGAACAGTAATCCTGAACCTAAGCTACTTACGGAGGTCTATTGACAATTCAGTTCCACTTAGTCGATCCAGCCGAGTGAATCAACCCACAGTGCGTTTTTAAAATCAAAAGAGTAATTGTTTCATTTGGTTTCATTTACAGAATGTAATTTGTATGTTAGTATCGTTCAAGTGAGGAAGACTGTTGTGTTTCTTCAATATCAAAACGATACTTAAATTTAGTCACATAGTTAATTATATCATAGTAACAGTTGTTTCCGATTGCAATTATTGAATTCTACATTTTTACGAAATTGTATTCATATACTAGTTCCTGCTCAATATATCTTTTTCATAATAACAGTATATACAGGGTGCTTCAACGAAAACTAAACAGAGGCTATATCTACATGTAGAAGATACAGAGTGAGCCACTGATGGAGAACGAAAACTTGCACACAATTGTGGAGACAAACAAAAATCTTTTCTCAGAAGGTTATAACTGGACCTATCTTCTGCTTTGAAAATAACACAGGTTGGTCACTCCTGCTCTAGGGGTTAAAATTTGAGATGTGAATGGTGAACGGAAGATGACAGCCTTTGATCTGGAATGAATCTGTTTCATTTTTTTGCACTAATACTTGAATAGCTCAGGGCGATAGATAGTCTCCTCTAATTTTCAGTGTCTCACTCTGTATCTTCTAAAGTTTTCAATCAAAAATGAAGTTTCTTTCAAGGGAATGCAGAAAAAGATAATACCTTTCTTTCGAGTTATCACTCAACCCATCTACCCTCTTCCAAATTTTCAGGGGTTGTTACCCCTGCTCCAGGGATTGAAATTCGAGATGAGGATGGTACTTGATGATGACTGCCATTGATAAGCATGGATCTGTTCCATTTTACCTCACTGAAACTTGAATAGTCTCAGGGAAATAGTCCCTATCTTTCAGTTGCTCACCCTGTATCTTTCACAGTTTTAAATTGAAAATTGAAATTCGTTCAAGGGGATGTAGACAAAAATACCACCTTTCTTTTGCGTCATCACTCGACTCATCTTTTCTATTCAAAATGTTCAAGGATTACAACCCCCACTTAGGGGGTTGATATGTCAGGCAAGTATTGTACCCCAAAAAATGTCCCCCTCGAAACAAAAATTGACCTGTTTTTGGTTTTGATCAGAAATGAATATCTTGGTAGATATAGCCTCTGTTTAGTTTTCGTTGAAGCACCCTGTATATTTACTCCTATTCGATACAATAATTTCATCCATATTATCTGTTGAATTTGCAATTCGTGCAAGCTTTGTTATTTTTTGTAACCACAAAGAATTTCCATATATTTGTATTGTTCATTAGTTGATTTCTTAGATTTCCTTAGCGCCAACGAAGCAATTTTACTTGTCATGAACAAAACTACCTACGTAGGACAACCTTGGCACCTAATGGATAATCAACTTAGGTATCTTCTAAATAATCAATAACTGTTTAGGCTTTCATAGGAAATGCATCTCCATCACAAAGATCCTCATTATTTCGAACATTTTTTTCTGGAGGCGCAAGTGTTAATGCTGGTGATGTTAGATTTTAACGTTTGTCTGGCAATTGCATTTCAGGGAATTACTATTCCGGCATTTATTGTCGGGCACTCTCACATCTATCGATTGTTTTCGCTTGATTATTCTACCAAATTTTTTGAATCCATTCGCTTTTCCAGAGAGGCTTGCGCAGAAAATCCCAGCGACCAAATAGGTTTCCGAGATTTCAAACTCCAAGCAGCTAAACTCCGAAGTTCGGGGAGAGAGTGATACTTATCCCCACATCTTTCCAAACCTGATTATCTGTGGGTTTGTGGATGAATTACGTGGCAGAGGATATAATGCCAGGTAATCTGTATTGAGCTTATAACTGAGTGTTTGGTGCAGTTTGAACACTTTCTGGACTATTGTCTTCGCTTCTAACGCTATGTTTATAGTTATCACTCAATTAATCAGCCAACGAATCATCTAGTTTACTGTTACTATCAGATACCTCATTACTTCAAGAGCATGAACAAAACTGTGCCTGAGGTACTTGTTCAGAATATACAGTTATAGAGATATAACTGAATATAAATTGAATAATAATGGTACAAGAACAGTTTCTTGTGGAAGTTTGAAAACCACATGGATTTGCAGAAGCTGGGACTTTAATTGAGGTACTTTGTTATGAGGTTTCACTTAAATCCAATTGGAAAATTTGTTCATGTGAATGATAAGTATCTCAATTTTGGTTTATATGTCCTTCAGATACATTATCATCATTAACTCATATGACTCGAGTATCTAATAATACCTTTATCTCAAATGAGTGATTTCGTAGAATTTCTGTAGCTTCTGAGTCAGCTTCTTCCTTTTTAAAAATATCTTTCCTTTTTTGGGTTCACGGTTCACACATACATTCATGTATGATAGAGAGGGTTACTTGCATCGTACTCCAAAGTACGGTACTATATTCATCTGATTGAAAGTTAGCCAAGTTATATTAAAGCATCAGAAAAATTATGTCAGAAACTCAGTAGGCTTTCATTTACGAAGTATATATATTTCTCATAAATAGGGCACTTGGTTTTTCTTGGTTCAGAAAAATTCCATAGAATAAATTTTGAAGTTACCTTTCTAAAGAATATAACCTCCTTGTGAACTAACCTCAGCATTGCATTTGTTTGGCATGCTCAGAGTTTGGTCATTGAGAGATTCATGGAATGAGGAGACAATTAGGGATGATAACTTGTAACACTCCAACTCAATCATAAAAACGAAAAAGTCCCGATTTGTGATTGATTCATAACTGAAATTCTATCGAAAATTTTAGACGTATGTCCCTAATTTACCAGGCGATACGCGTACTTTATATCGCTTTCATTCCAATATACTCTCATTAATTTTTAAAATCCGTTTCATCATTGTTAAAAGCTTCAATCTGGGATCAAAGCTACGTGGTGAAATTTTGTGCGTGAAATTCCATTATGATGATGAAAAATTCATTCGGGCATATCCAGTCATGGAAAAGGAAAGTGGTCGATAATATCATTATTAAGTACAAAAGGAAGATTCGGAAAGTATTTTTTAATATTTCCCACATTTTCAGTGTGAAAGATTCATCGAATTTATATTTAGTGCTCTCTGTAATTGCAATAAGAATCTGACAATTACATGCTTCTTTGACTAATAGAAATAAACTTAATAATAGAGTACAACTGGTTGAGAATGACTTGTTCGTATTGACAAACTTTTCGAGAAAATAAACAAGCATTTGGAAGTTGATTCCTAGAATTATCTTACTATGAACAGAGTGAGGCACATCAGAATGATCTCTTTCCGTCTAATTGTAGTCTTTGAATTTGTTTCAAAAGTTTAGAACTAAGAAGTTTATGGCATATTATAATTTAAAAATATCATGGGTTGTCTCGAATAGCATCATAAATATTCGACTTCAGCACCTGCAGAGACTTCTTCAAGTAAGCGAATTAGGTCTTGGTTCAATAAAGGGAAGAAATCCCATAAAACAATGAAAATACGAGGTACTAATAAAGTTCGCTGTTCTTCAAGATGATGAGGTGAAGCACTGATTGGCCCTGAAAAGAAATGTGAATTTATCAGAAGCATAAATGAGATAAAACACAAGGTTTAACTTTAATCTACACTTTATTTGAAAAAATTCGACGACGTTTCGCTGACACAGCAGCTTTATCAAGAATGAAAAACAGAATGAAGAGTATGGTATCATAAACAAATCGTAGAACAAGTTGGATGAATAACAGGAAAATCCACACCGAGCCATTGTACAGTTAGTATGAAAGGTAATAACAACTAATTAAACAAGTTAAGTAGGGGTGAATAATTCACATCTACCTGTTCATTCAAAAGCTTGTCCAAATGTTTGTATCTATTTATTTCTAATGCTTCTAGGAGATCTAATTTTGAACTTTTTGATTTTATATGTAATATGTCAAAGTTTTTATTGAATGAATGGTTCTCTTTTATTAGGTGGTTTGAATAATTTGAATCAGATTTATTTTTATCGAAGCTACGTTTATGTTCAGATGTTCTTATGCCAAAACTCCTATAGGTAGATGAGAAATAATGTTATTTCTTAATTTCATTAATTCCATCCATTTGAACATTAAATTCATTGTACGATGAAAGGAAATTGAACAGTTCATTCAAAACTTGTCCAAATTCCATTAATTTCTTGGACTTAAAATGTCAAAGTTTTTATTGAATGAACTAAACATTTTTATCGAATAATGTTAATGTTCTTATCATGTTATTTCTTAATTTCATTAATTCCATCCATTTGAACATTTCGGTCGATAGAAATTGAACAGAACGATTCCATTAATTTTTGGACTTAAAAATCACTAAACAAATGAATTTTTTTCGGTCTTTCCAACACATACTGATACAATTATACATAACTACTCATTATATCCAATTCAACACAAAGTTGCAGCTTTAAACAGCATGGTACATCGGTTACTCAATTTACCTTTATCAGTAGAAGATTATAATAAAGAGTTAAACATCATCAAACAGATAGCCATTAATAATTCATATAATCCGGATATGATAGGATAATCATTCGTAAAAACTGTATCAGAAAGCAATAAATGAAGTATATCCTATACATAAAGACTATAAAATATTCAACAGTTTAACATTCTGCGGTTCTGCAAGTACAAATATTAAATCCTTTCTCGTCAAACAAAATCTTAATATAACTTTCAAAACTTCTAATAACTTAGGTAAACAAATTAAAAATAATAAATCTCGTGTTGAAAAATCAAGTAAATCAGGAATCTATAAACTCAATTGCGGTTCTTGTGATAAAATTTATATCGGTAGGACCTATAGGAGTTTTGGCATAAGAACATCTGAACATAAGCGTAGCTTCGATAAAAATAAATCTGATTTGAAATTATTCAAACCACCCAATAAAAAGAACCATTCATTCAATAAAAACTTTGACATATTACATATAAAATCAAAAGTTCAAAATTAGATCTCCTAGAAGCATTAGAAATAAATAGATACAAACATTCGGACAAGTTTTTGAATGAACAGGTAGATGTGAATTACTCACCCCTACTAAACTTGTTTAATTAGTTTTTATTACCTTTCATACTAACTGTACAATGGCTCGGTGTAGATTTTCCTGTTATTCATCCAACTTGTTCTACGATTTGTTTATAATACCATACTCTTCATTCTGTTTTTCATTCTTGATAAAGCTGCTGTGTCAGCGAAACGTCGTCGAATTTTTTCAAATAAAGTGTAGATTAAAGTTAAACCTTGTGTTTTATCTCATTTATATCATGGATCTACATCAAGTAACGGCCTCCACAATTCAAATATTAGAAGCATATTTGGCAATGGCGGACAGATGGTCATGCCAGCAAACTCAGGTGTTTACTGTGTTGCATGTTCGTTTCTGAAGCAATTCCATTCATTATTGATGGGGGTTCTCCAGCAGTGCCTTTTCTGGAGAAAGATGTTGATTGTTTCTTATTCGCGTTAGAATAAACCAAGTTCCACAGGCTCCATTTCTGATATCTTGTCGACGTATGAATTTTTGTTGATATCTTTGTCGGTATGACTGAAACAGGAGAAGAGTTGACCATAGTATGGATCCCTAGTGTACTCCTACATTTTCCTGAAAAGATTCACTCGTTGCAACTACCACCTGAATCGATCTACTGAAGGAAGGCTACAAATCTAACTACGCAATTTTTCTGGTCCATATGCTATCAGTTCATTCATCAAGGTTGCATGCCACATTATGTCGATGGCTTTTGAGATATCACGAGCAATGGTTCTTGATTCGCCATCTTTTCGATTCTTGATGTCCACAAATGTGTAACATATACAAGAATATCACCAGTTGCTGATAATTGTTGTCATGATTAGTTTCCTACGTTTCTGATAGATTTCAGGTTATCGACAAGCTCCGGTGTTCACCTAGAAGGTTCCGTTGTACATCAAGTACATGTATTGGTACCCTCAAAGTAATACTAGTTCAGTTATGTACCGCAACGTTACACGCTGTGTTTGTTAGATGAAATCTAACCATGTGAACATCATATCTTAACAATATTAACATGCGAAATTTATCGCTTTAGGTGTAAACCCCTTTAATGTTGATTCAGAGAATAATATTGAATATTGATTCCAGAATCATTGTTGGGATATCTTGATTTTCTTTTGAACGTTAAGTGCCCTTCAATTATATTTGATTCGATTCATCGTACGTTACATTTTCATTTTGCCAAAACAAAGTCCGTAGATAAATTAATAATTCAGCATATTGCCCATCGCAAGCTATAACTTCTTCCCATCTTTCTGGCAGAGCTCGCAGAACTGCTGATCAGCCAGACAATGGACCATCGAACGGAACAAGTGATAATCGGATGGTGCAAATTCTGAGGAATATGGCGGGTGGGGTAAGACTTCCTATTTGAGCGTTTCCAAATAGATTTTAACGGGTTTGGCAACGTAAGGCCAAGCGTTGTCATGCTGTAGAATTACTGCTCGAATTGTGGCCGCTTTTCTCGCAGTATTTTACTCAATCGCATCAATTGAGTTCGATATCGTTCCCCAGTGATGGTTTCGTTCGATTTCAACAGCTCATAATAAGTAACACCGACTTGGCCCCAACAAATACACAGTATAACTTTCGAAGCGTGAATATTCGGCCGGGGCGATGACTTAAAACCATGATCGGGAAGACCCCAGGATTTTTTTCTTTGGATTGCTGTAATGAATCCATTTTTCATCACCCGTTACGTCTCTTAGCTTCAAATCATAAGGAACCCAAGTTCCTTGCTTTTAATCATTCCCAACGCATGTAGTCGCTTGGGAATGGCTTGGCAGGTAACTCCTAAGGCTGAAGCAGAGTTTTCTTGCGTTTGGCACGGATTCTCATTGAGCAATACCTAATATTCAGCGTCTTCGAAGATTTTTGGCCTTTCTTAACGGAGACGGTCGTTGAAATCACCGTTTTTGTAGCGACAGCACGTTGTTTGACTTAGAGAAGCATCTCCGTGAGTTTTTTGGAGCTCTCTATGAGCTTCAGCCGCCGTTCTCTTCGAATGAGTGAAGAGAATCAACACTTTCCGCAAATCACAATTATCTTGCACAAAATCAGACATTTTCTCGTAACTAAAAGTATATGACGCTAAAACAAAATCACTAATGTGTCACAGTGTTTTGTTAACCATATGTCTAAGCTGATTATGGTAAAAATGGACTAACACTTACTGCTGGAGCCATCTATTGACTAACCATCGAGAACTTAGTTGCGCACCTCATAGTATTTCTCATAATTTTCTGCTATGAAGGTCTCAATGTACATTTTGATTCCTTTTGGAATCGTCTATGTACCATCAAAACTACGTTTCTTCCTCCAACACCCAGTATACAAAAACGCGAAGAAATATTGTGGCGAATGTTTCACTTCCAGTGTTTATTGTAGAAAGTTCAAGTAGTTGCTGTGATTGTGTAGACACAAATACAACCTTGTTCATAAAGTGGTAAACTGTATGAGCATAGTATTTCTGAGGACAGTAATGTTTTAGAACGTCGTCTATTTGTTTGCATGTTCTGCTTGGCAAATATTCAATTAAACGCAAGGATGCTCGAAAGCGGAACTTGTTTGTTATTAAAGTATAATTTCCAGGACCCAATTGTTACTGAGATACTTATGATACGTTCGTTTTATAATGTCCTTTTGACAGTTCCAGTATCTACACAAATTTCAAAAAGTACATTTGAATTTCCTGAAACCAAGGCAACATTTTTTGTTATCCTACCTACTGCCAACTCCAAGCAGCTCCAATTTTTATTGTGTGGCCGAAATAGTTATAATGGTTCACTGTTTCCAAGATGACGTCGTCGATATCGATTCTGATGTTGCTAATACTCATAATTTTCGTTTTGTTCAAATTCATTTTGAGTCCTATTCTCTAGGAATGATTGTAAAGCTCGGTCAGCATCGATTTCAATTATTCTTCGCTGGAGCTAATCAAAACAATGTCATCAGCGAATCTCAAGTGACTCAGGTACAGGTCATCGATATTCGGCCACTTTTTCTCCCAATTTAGCTCTTTAAAGATATTTTCTAGTGCTAGTGTGGAGAGTTTGGGAGAAATGGTATCGCCCAGCTGAACACCTTTTTCTAGAGGTATTTTATTAGTTCTTGAGTCATCGTCTATCTCAACATGAGAAGTGGCATTTCTATAGATGTTTTTGATCAGTATAGAGTATCTCGAATCGATTCTTGGATCGTCCAAAGCACTGATTCATGCCAGCGTTTAAATACTATCAAATGCTTTGGGAAAGTCGATGAAGGTGATCTATGATATCCCCTGTTCAACTGGTTGATATGAGTCGATCTTCTTGGTTAATCTGTTAGTTACAATCTTCGTCAAGAGCTTATAAATATGGGAAAGCAGACTAATGGGTCGATAGTTTTTCAATATTCGTGCTGTCGCCTTTTTTGTACAATAGAATTCCTCAGCATTTTTCCATGGTTCTGGTATTTTTCCCTCAACTAGGCATTTATTCTGGAGTAGTTTTAATACTGGTTCAAGGGCTTTTCCCCCTATTTGTAATATCTCAGTTATTATACGATCCTCCCATGGAGGAGTGCATAACTGATCTCTGAAAAAGTTATTCCAGGCAAGTATTCAGATGCAAGGTTCAAGATCTGCTATCAGGACGTGGCATGGTCGAAGTTAAAGTTCTGTATAGAATTTGTGTATTTCTCTTGCAATTCCTTCTCTATCTGATATCAAAATTCCAGAAAAATTACAGCTTGAGAAAGCTCAACAAATTTCCCCAGAAACGAATGTGCATCTACTAGGAATCGGAGTCAACACCGAAGTTTTCTGGTATGACCACATGCCAAATCTGCTTCTGCTAAACTCAGTTTTCTCTTCAGGGCTAAGCAGTTCTTCACGCCATCAAAGCTGATGATTTTATACAAGGCAAAGGTACGACCTGGAAGTCAGCGTCCTATAACTCCTGATGAGCTATACCGACAAAGATCTCCACGAAGCATGACACTGAATTTACTCTTGGAAAACATATCAGAGTGGAACCGGTTGAACTTGGTCAATTTTCACGAGAACAAGATGCAATCAGCAACGTTCTCTAGAAAGGTAGCTGCTGAAGAACCTCTTTTAATCATGAATGTACATGGAATTTCCGGAGAAACGAACATGCGGCATCACAGTCAACACCAGCGTTTGCTGCCATGAGCATGCGTCAGCCATTATGGAATCTGCTATTGCCGATCTCTCAGGGCTAAGGAGTATTTCGCACCATCACAGTTGATGCAATACAAGGCGTAGGTGCGACCTGGTCTGGATTACTGTTCCCATGTTTGGAGCTCCGCATTCATTACATCTATTTTATAGTGTCCAGAAGGGAGCAGCGGGCCTTAGTCGACCCTCCTGAACGGCAGATTGCTGATCTCCCTCTTTTTCATAAATACTTCCATGGTAAATGCTCTGAAGAACTGGAACACAAGTTTCCCATAAAGGTTTGCGTAAAACCCTCATCATCGGACGGTACTACTAGCAACGTCACGTACCTCAAAATTCTCTAATTTACAAAGCATCTTCTCCTGCCATGAATTGAGAATCAAAACAAAACAATATATTCAACCGTTGGAGAATCATATAAAAGTATCTGCATTCTGAAAATCACGTCTGTGAAAATATAATTTAATTATGAATCCATGTGGAATGTATTCTGGGCGGCTTTTATGTCGAGGTAAAAGAAAAAAGGAAACTACATTAATGATTAGGATTTGAGTGAATTAGGCTGGTCGCTATTGTCCATTTTCGCATTCTAATTTTCTTGTATCCAATTATGTTTCTGTAGGGTACCCACGTTGAATCTAGTATGAGCACTTCGAAATGAAAAATGCTACGCATTTTTTCGAATCATATACAAAAATTTGAGTTTTCCCCTCAATTGCAGCTTTTTTCATAACAGAAATTGAAAAATTGTGGCTTACCCTTTTCTGTTTCAAATTTTTGTGTGCATAAAATAAACTATTTACGTTTTTGTTTCGAATTCACCTCGATTGAAAATACGAAATATAGAGCTACACGAAGCAATTTTTTTGTGGTAAATGCTACATGGTTTCCTTCCGTCTTACGTATTATTGGTATGTGCAGTGTAGTCGGAGATTTGGCTCGTATAACTTTATAACTAGATAGGGAATTAAACTTAGTAGCGAACTTAGCAGAATTATTTGATTACTTGTTCGAGCTCCGTTTCCGGAACGTCAATATGAACTAGGAAGGCAATTGAATGATGATATCAATTTATTCTAATAACGTGGTTTGAAGAATTTTTCTTCAGTCTAAGATTGAAAGTTTTATTAAAAGCGTTTTTGTGAATTTCTGAAATTATTTTCATCAAATAATACACTGGATGTAAAATTGCAATCGAACTATCCTGTATTTTTCTTATTCCATACTGTAGGAAATTTGACGAAACACATCGAATTATTTTGTTTGGGGATATCCTTCAATGTATATTAGAGACTTTGACGAACTCCCTAAGGGATATTACAATATAACTTACGCAAATTTAGAAATAGATCATTCGTTCTTGCTTCATTGGAAAGCCAAAAGACTAGGTTTTTCAGAAATTGTATCGAAATTTCACTTCCGGTGAAATCTAATATGGCTGACTCATTTGAAAATGAGCAAGATCGCTGGAACGTTTTTTTTTCACCAAAAAATTCGAATGGGGCATTCAGTCGATTTTCCTTTTCTGAACAATTTGACATATTGATGTCAAAAATATTCGAAGAATTGGTAAAAAAGTAGCGTGAAGAATTTTTTCATTCTGATTTTCAGCTGAAATTGAAATATTTTTTGACCTCATGACGTTGGTACTCCTGAAGTTGTTGTATTTTTCATGGATGTTCTAGGAGGACAAAAAACCATTTTTCACTAAAACCAACCTAAAATTTGATTTCCGTTCGAATTCAAAATGACCGACTTCCTCAAATATTAACAATTAAAAAGTTTTTCACGGTCGTAATGAATCAACTGCGTAATTCTATCACTAGATTGAACCTTTCCCATTTCATTTCAGAATTGTGCCAATGCAGCGAATTTCTGCATTAGCAGTCAGCCCTATCAAAACTCCAGGAACCAGCTTGACTGTTTCATAAATGTCTCAGAGATGCCAAATCTCAAAAACCTATGTGAGAAGAATAATAAGACACGATTTGGGTCTTAAGTATTTTCGAAGACACTATAATTTTCAATTGACTAAAGTTGTCAAAGTAAGTTACTTAATAGTCAATTAGATCTAAATCCTTCTCCTTTACTCAATCTTTTAAAATCATAAAGTAAGCAACTCCGATGGGTTTTTCAGCATACCCTTTGTACTTGTACTTAATGTAATATCAAATTGGAAATTAGAATATTATGTAAGGAATAACTCTGTTCATTAGTATATATCTATCTGATGAAGCCACAGTGAGGTGAAACTGGTCTCAATAGATTTGTTAATATAGTGAAAATCTAAATATTATAGTTTTATTTCATTGAATATAAAAATCTTTGTTTCATTTTATTGAAATAATTTTCTTTCTCTAAGTAAATTTCAAATTGAATCGTTATGGAGTATTTTCGCTATTTATACATTGTCTATCCTACTATGGATCCCTGTATGCAACAAATCGTCGAAAAAACGCAGTCTTAAAAAACTAACTACTTGACATCACAGAAATGAAATAACTGTCGATTCTCAGCTTTTCCGAAGAAAATACAAGAATAACCTGGAACACTTATCATAAAATAAATCCTCCCCATCCTGCATAAGCAATTTTTGACGTCGTCCTTTCCGTAATATCGTTTTAAAATCCTGTCTGTATCTGTTCGAGCTCGACCTTAATTAATAGCATCCTCTGTACCATACTTTCACGGCTTCCTCCAGGATGAATTCTCATCTCTTATGTTTGCCCGTGCGGCAAAAAAGGATGTGGAACATCGTTATTTAAATTTTCCGCGTGTCGCTTTCCCTATCTGGATCCAATGACACGGTCCAGGAGCGACAAAAAAATGTCCTCCTCCTACGGTAACTCTTCTTTTGTTCGCCGCATTTAACGTGACCTGTTCGATTAAGCAGTTGTATTATGGCCTTAATCCCTGAAAAGTTCTTTCCGGTTGAAATTTTGGTATCTTTTTTATCGGAGAGATTTTAACATCAGTTACAAAAGGGTATGTAGAGTTGGTCATTTGACTTCAATTTTTACACTGTTATATACTCCGGTACATTTCAAAATGGGTGAAACTAAGGTATCAAAATTCAAAAAATAGAATAAAGTGATCCGTCTGATGTAGTTTAATTCAATGATTTCAATAACAGAAACTGAAAAAAGCCAGAAAACTGATTCCAAACAGTTTGTGGGTATACTTTTTCTTCGTTCTCGGTTTTTCCCACCATATTCAGAGTTTTTTCCTATAAATTAGTCTTCAGAACGTATATTCATATTACTTGTGTATTTAATAACAGTTTGGACCATAACTAGAAATTAATTTCGAGAAATTTCACATCGAAACAATCCACTATACGTTAAAAATACATACTACAAAAATTTATAATCATTACAAAAGTCTACAACAAAAATGCTGTTGTTGTTTTGCAAAACGCAAAGCTTTATTATAAAAAAGGGTTAGGTTAGATAATTAAACACCTCAAAAAAGTCTGGGGAACACTTCTGAATATCGATATATCGTATTCTGAACGATCAATATGGATGATTTTTTTTAAGAAATGAACACCTGCATCAATTTCTCACCAAATTATGTAGAGTGCCGCAACAGATTTCAGTTTTTTCTTATAAAAAACTAAAAATGCAGCAAATGCGACGCTGCTTTATAATCATTTCATGTATTCAGTGTTTGAAATCAGTTAGTTGGCACTTTGTTTCTGTTGTAAGCACAAATACAAGATTCAAGTTTTGTGATTCGACCATGGAAAGACCACATTTAACTAGAGAAGAGATGTTACGAGCCGTTGGCATGATCCAAGCTGGGAGCTCACAACGGGAAGTATCCAGGGTTCTGGGAAGTAGCCCAAGTGTCATAAACCATTTATGGTCGCGTTTCAATGAAACAGGTAGCGTAGAAGAACGCCATTTTTGGTTTTACAAGCCAGAAGAGATCGTACTACCACTACATCTCAATTAGCTCAAGAGCTATCACGAGTTCATAATGTACAAATTTCCGACCAAACTGTGAGAAATCGACTACACGAAGGTCAACTCCACTCCAGACGTCCTTTAAGAGTTCTACAACTGACCCATGTAAATCGCGCTGCTCATAGCTTGATGCCAAGAACACGTAAACTGGGATCAAGAGAGGTGGGCCACAGTTCTTTTCAGTGATGAATCTAGATTTAGTTATTTTCCCGATTCGGGAAGAATTCGAATATGGAGGGAACCTGGAAAGCAAAACCGTCTCCAGCATGCTCGAGAAGTTGTTAGACATGGAGGCGGATCAGTGATGTTTTGTGGAGATATACGCCTTGGTGGAAGAACTGACTTCGTTTTCATACAGAACAACCTCACGGAAAATTCTTACGCAAATGAGATTTTACCTGTAATGGTACCGTATCTCCAAACAATGGGTCAAAATCCACTCTTCCAACAAGATAATGCCCGTCCTTATTGTGCAAAAGTTGTCTTGAACGTTCTTGAAGGGAATGATATCGATCTTCTACCGTGGCCATCTTGCTCCCCAGATCTGAATCCCATCGAGCATGTGTGGGACACCCTAAAAAGAAATCTCCTGCGTCAAAACGTCTTCCATCATGAACAGGAGCTTCGATTAGCAGTTCAGGGGGCTTGGAATGACTTAGGCCAAAATGTAATAGACAATTTACTATTGAGCATGTCGCGACGATGCTAAAGTATCATTAATAACAGAAGTGGACCTTCTGGGTACTGAAAAATATAAGTGCTTCCATATCGTTTCGAAAATATTAGTTCAGGATTTTTTTTTGTGTTTTACCAAATTTCGTCATTTTCAAATTTCAAATTTTTTATAAAAGGTGCTTTGGAGAACTCAAATGTTATTTTGTTTTCTTGAGAATACATTATATACAATACTTCCTAACAAAAATCGAAAGATTTCTATAAATTCGAATCATCAAATTCATATTTTAAAGATATTGGTAAGTGTTCCCTAGAGTTTTTTGATGTGTTTATATCACTAAACCCAACATAGTGACATATTCATCAAAAAGAAGCTTTGAAGCAGTTCTCATTCACAATGGCGGCTTCTATGCTTCTATTCTTGTCGATCATTTTGTATACCTCAAGAAAACCTACAAGATCTAGCAATTGGTTTTTTGCTTATCAGAATATGAAGACCACGGTTGGCAAGAGTGCGGTGATTCAAAAAATTAGGAAAAGTTTACCAAATTCCCTTGCTTTGTGTATCTCTACCATAGTCCAAGCAAATCACTGTACCACAAGTGTTTGCCTTCGAGGGGTAAAGTTCTTCTATCAAGCTGGGATTGATGAAACAATCTGTAAAGTCACTTTTAATAGATGCAAATTGATTCAAATACTTAATATCGAAGTTTCCTGGTCTCTTGGAGTCAAAGTTGAAGGATAATTTTTACGTTGAAACATTTAGTAGACAGCTTATGGTTGATCCACAACTCATAACAACCATGATAGATGCTCAGAGAAAAGGGTAGATTGCTTTTAAAGAGGTCATTGAGAAATTTGTAGGCAATAACAAAGACCCTTACTCACTAAAAACTAATCGTCAAAAGAATGTTCGAAGTATTTATAGGTTCACCTTGCCTTCTGAGTTTAAAAGCCCATTTTTTCATTTCTACCTCGACTATTTCCAGAAAATTGAGGAAACGTCAATGAAGAGCAAAGTGAACGACTTCACCAAGACAAAAAATGGAAAAATACCAGGAAAGATAGAGCTTCTCAATGTTAGCACATTTTGGGAATTTTTGAGATATGTAATGTGACCTGAGTACTCCCCGTAAATAATAATTGGATTGTCTTTGGCGTCAGGTGCACAAACTCACTCAGACACTCGGAATTATAATCAAGGAAAGAATGGTAACTAAGATTTCAAGGTATTGATAGACGTAAAAATGAATAGAGACAAAATTTATTGAATGCATTACTTCGCCCACTAGAGGTGCTATTATACTTGTCTACGTGGGTACTTGATACAATGAAGTACGGTTCTTCTTCTATACCTGCTAATGACTCCAGGCCTAGTTGGAAACCCCACTGCCGATATCAGACTCTTATGCAGAAAGCCTGAAAATGTGAAATATATGCAAATATGCACTTTGCATACAATCCGGTCTTTAGTCATAAGCTTGGAACAGGATTTTTTACCACTATCTATGGTCGACCAAATTGTTCCACAGAATTTTCAATTAACCATTTCGATACTTTGTGAACATAATGTGTTAGGTTGAAATAATGTTATATATTTTTGAAAATGAAGAAATAAGGAATTTTAAATAAATTATGAAACAATATCATTCGTATTTAGAAAAATACATTTTTATAATAGAACTGTTAAAGCAACCCTGTAAAAGTATCATCCCTTCAACCCATTCTATATTTTTCTTCATTCTGAACTCTTGGGAGGAGGTAATGCCTGTCACGCCACAGCTGTGGCCACCCAAGTTGAGGTTATGTGGGTGTTCACTCGCTCCGAGTGGTCTATTGTGGCACACTCTGTCCTAAATTTCACCCACAAGCTCCATCCTTCTTGTAAATGATATGAGCTTAGTGGACGAGAGTTTAATAAGCTCAGTCAGCTTCATTTTGTTAGATACACAAGTTTCTCTATCCTGACTCAGTTCCAAGCAGGGTACTCGCACATAACATGTTCCATTTATTATATCTCTTCTTCACATAGCCTACATCAAGGATCGACAATGAATCCTAAATTTCTTAGGTAATTTCTGAGGCTGCAATGCCCCGTTTGTATGGCTGTTAGAGCTCTCAGGTCCAACCTAGAGAGTTTAAGCCAAGTCTTGGTTCTCGCACTGGAACCCACTGATGGCAAGTCGAGAGTGTCTGAGACCTGGGAGACTCATCCCGTACTCACGTACCTGCTGGTCCAACTATCGGTTGTTTTCCATCATTGCAGTCTCCAGAGGAATTCCAAGATTAGGCTGCGGTTCAATGAATACCAAGCTTGTTCTTCGAGTGGCCAAATGAGTCCGTCTTCTCATTTCCCTCAATGCCCGAGTGTACCCATATCAGACGGAACCTGCGCCGTCCTCCCAATTTGGCAAGGGTATAGCGACATTTCTGCACCATAAGGTACTTACAGCTTGCCTATGGGTGATGATTTTTATTGACCTATGTGTTAATCCCCATGCAAGAAAGATGTTAGACAGTAGTCAATGGCGAATATTTCTGCTTGAAGAACAGTCGCAAGCCCACCAAGACAGATCTACTGTTCCTTGGCAACACCTCGACCGTAAACACCAGCTTCAACATCTTTTGTTGTTTTTGATTAGTCTGTTTACCAACAGGGATCCTTAAGTAGACGGTCCTTGGAGCTGGTAAATTCCTATCTACCAGGAATAATGATCTGGAATGGTTGCTCCATGTTGGTTCCAGGTATTGCTTTGTTAGACCTCATACTCAGCAACTCGTTGTCCTCGATTTCAGACGATTCAGATCATGAAATCTGTAGGAAGCCATTTCAGCCACTCCAGATTTCAATATGAGATTCACAGCCGCATTGGGGGTAGAGCGAAAAGCTCTTGTGGTTATTATGCAGTCCCTTCTCTGCAATTAAGAGAGATTGCGATGGAATTGCTTCGTAAGACTGCACTCCACCAAGCAATGCAGCCGTATGTAATACGTGGTGTCACCACCATCACATATAGTCACTGAAGTTTCTTTGGATAGGTCATTTGACATGCCCATAAGGAATGTCTAGCATTGTGTATTGTGTTTGCCAGGTGCGAATTCCACGTGAGTTAGAGAGAGGTACGTGAGGTTGCTAGTTGGACAATTCGAGAGGAGCTAGGGCTGGAGATCTCGCGTGATCTCCGGGTGATCAATGAGGCGTACTGCTCTCTTCTGGACACTATCCAACAGTTCTAATGAATGTTCAAGTGTAGAGCCCCACATATGGAAATAGTATTCCAGACCAGGTAGTACCTTTGTCTTGTATAAAATCATCAGCTTTGATGGCGTGAAGAACTGCTTAGCCCTAAAAAGAAAACTGAGTTTATCAGAAGTAGATTTGGCAATAGCTGACACATGGTTATGCTAGAAAACTCCGGTGGTGACTGTGATTGCAACTTGTTTGCGTTAAAATTGACCAAGTTCAACCAATCCACTCTAGAATCTTCTTCAAGTCTGAATACAGTGACAAGTTCTGTTGGTATATCCGTCGGCTTTGTGGCTCCTCAACGGGTATAGAAAATAGGGATAGCAGAGTATAGTCATTCGCAAATCCTAATTGACCATTGATCTGCAACATACAAAGAGTTGGCGAAAGTATGAAGCCCTAGAGACTCCTGCAATAACCTGAAAAGATTTATTCTTTATTCCATCAACTACCACTTGAATCTATCTGAAAAAGAGGAAGCTACTTATCCAATCACGCAATATTTCGGGAAATCCATATATGTAAACTGCCTATACAATCTTTGTAATTCGAAGCTCTAGTTTCAATTATACGGATGATTTCAACATATCTGGTGTAGAACAAAAACTAAATCTAACCCCTAATTTTTTCGAAGCAATTCACCTTTCCTTATTTCACACATTATTAAGATTTTACTCAAAAATAAAAGTTTCTGGAACGTTTTCCACACATTTTTCAATAAGATAATGACCTAATTTTGCTTGAACCTCCACGATGTTCATCATTCTGTTTTCTTACCGGAATTCAAATCGGCGTCTCGTAGGAGATATGTGAGACTAATCTGTGGAAAATTGCATCCACCTTCATAAATTATTCATAAATGGTAATATGAATTTTCAATGCGGAGCTAGGTATGGAAGTAATACCGATATAAAATGATTAGTACAAGTTTTATAGATATGAAAATTCGTATGTAACAAATATTTTGCTGGAAATTGTTTCGTATGAATATTAAATGGTAGAAGATACGTGAAACTGCACAGATTGATATTCAAAATTCTGTGAATATACACGCGTGGCAAAAAGTTAGGAATGTTTAGTAATATTTGGTTTTCAATAAAAAAATTATTGGTAATTAATTTCCTCCAATATTATCCATGAAAATCTGTTCATGTAGTTTTCATCATTCCGAAATAATTTTGTTCTAAACATTTATTAGTTTTGATTGTATAATGGGATTCAGGTTATTATTTTGTAGAGCTTGGTTGAATCAATTTCAAAGAATCATGAAACATTGGGGTAGATTTTAACTACATCCCAGGACATATGTTTAACATTATATAGTATGTTGAATTTTTTTCATTTGATCTGAAGAATTCTTAATTGAAAATTTTGGGCGGAAATTGACGAACATTCAACGATGTTTGTAAGGTATCGTGTATGTTTAGCTGCCGGAGTTTCACGAGAGAATACAATTTTGGTGATATATCAACTAAATGTTGGTATTATTGATTGTTCGGTATCAACGATTTAGCATTCTCTGTTGTATCGAGATTTATTTGTAGGATCTTTCTTAATTTCATGATAATTTTCGGATTCAAAGAAACTTTCAATGAACTCAAGCAACTGACGGTCCAAAATTCCACGCAGACTTAAGAAATCAAAAGCCTTTTCTAATCGAGCTTCACCAAAGGCTGACATCTACGAGATCTCCTGGAGTAAACATTAAGCTCATACAACAATTATCAAAACTTCTTATAGATTCAAAATTCTAAAACAATTCTGGGAAGTTCAAGTTTCTAACGTTAATAGTTTTTGTATAAACGCGGAGGAATGCACCTTGCATAAACTCAAATGAGATTTTATTATTTTCGTTCTGGAGAAACCGCAAAATCCTCCACTACATAATTTGCATAATGATTTTGGCAGGGAAACTCTGTTTATGATATAAACAACTAAAATTATGATATGTTATCATTAAGTTCCTAGCCTAGAAATACGAACACGCAAATTTATGTTTATCGTATATACGTTAGCTTAACAACTAATGACGAAATCACAATAATCAACAATTAATCCATGCAGCTTTCATGCGTTCAGATATGGAGATAACAACATACCGCTAGGCGTTTGCGAAGGAATATTCTCTACCCTAATACTATGCAAATCCTATTTGAAACTCGACTTTTTCAATATTCACTCTATATTCTATTCTAATCCGCACAGATTATTTTGTTTTCTAAGATTCGTGTGCTGTTTTTTTGGGTACAATATCTAAATTCAATGAAACATTAAACATCAGGCAATATTTTTAATGAAATTCTACTGGACACGCCGATTTTTATTCTGATTTTGGCAATTTCGAAGGATTGTTAGAATTGTTCTTTTCGAGATATTTCAATTCAAAAAGAAATAAATCAAGATTTATTTTAAGAGGAAACAAATGAAAGAAAATATGAGACTCTTTACGAATGTAGTACAAAAATTGAAAATTGCTTTCTCACGGAATGCCTTTTTCGAGATTATTTTCTATTTCAATTAAAATTTTACCAAAAACATCAGGTTTTTTATAGGATAACCTCTTCGTCCCTTTAAGTCGATATTTTCATGGATAACCTAGAAAGAACAGTAATATTAGATAGTCACTTAGTGAAAAAACATAAAGTGTTCAGGTACCAATATATGGATGATATTTTTATTTATTTTGTAGACCTGACAGTAACGAAATTGGCTAACAATTTCATTCATAAGATCTATAAAAAGAAACCTTCACAGACTATTTCTGTTGACTCATTCAATCACTCAAATCACTAACTAACAGTTTATAAATGATCCATAGAGCCTTTTTCATTCCACTGTCACCGACAGGGCTTCAAAATGAAAATAAATACTATCAGAAAAATTGTCTTAAATAACAACTTCCCTGCCTTTCAAAGACAAATTTATCCAACGTAAAGAAAAACATAAAATAACACAATTATTATATTCCATAAAAGATACTTTCTTGAAATATTAAAACAGTGTTCAAGGTTAAAGAAATGAAATAAAGCACATGGAAATAAAACTATACTGATTTAAGGACAATATCAATAAGCTTAGAAATTAATAGGCAGTTCGATCAAATATTCAGTACAGAACAAGAAAGATACTCACCCTTTTTTCAAAGGGAACTAAATACACAAAACAGTACTTGAACAACATGAAAAGATATCTATACTTCATCAGACAAATGCAAAACGATAATTACGCAAGACCGCAAGAAAAGAAAGTCTTCATATAAATCCCACGGTGGCTATCAATCGTCAATAATTCTCGCGTCGCTAGGTTTAAAGAGTAGAATGAAAGAAGGAAAAGTTGATTCAAAAAAAAGTTAACGAACGCTAGTTTCAACTACGATGGTCGTCCCTTCAATAACTTGAGCAACTATTTTTCTAAATTTAAAATAACCATTTCTTTCTCAAGTGGTTTAAATTTAATCAAATTATTATTCGCTGCTGAACAAAAACCAGTCAAATTCAAAGCATTAAGAGTTTACAAATTGCTTGCTATTAGTCTACGATAGTTCATGTTGGACAGACAGATAAGAACTTCGAAACTAGATTTAACGAACATTTATCCTCTGAAATTAATTCTGCAATATGTGTACAAACAAAAATCACGAAACATTCAATAAGACAAGATAATATTAAAATTCTGCATGATTGCGATTGAGGAAATAAAATGAATCTGTTGGAATGTTAGAAATTAATAAACTTTGTAGAACCCATGTGAAATAACTCTTAGTAGACAGCTAGACATCCATACCTCTCCACTACTTGATATCAAATTAGGTTCTTTATATAATGGGTGATTCACCACTGGCGCAATGCTCTGTAGCTCGTACACTGTTGAAGATTTCATTTTTGTTCGAACTGTATCTAGAAGGTAAGAATCTACTTCAGCAATTTATTTTGCAGTAAACAGGGTGACCCAATTTTCTATAAAAAAATCTTGGGTGGTTTTTTCAGATTGGAAAACCACTTTTTTGTTCAAGATTCAGGAGGGGCCTAAACTCTGCTATAATGTCTTCAAGTAATAAGTTTTTTTGGGAATAGTTTCGTCACGGTTTTTTTTTCCGTAAAAATTCCTGAAAATAGGCTCTGATATCATCGCATACCCATTCGGCCAGAGAGGATGAATACTTTTTCTTTTCGTTTTCTTATTGCCCAAGGATAGTTTTATTGATGAATTGAAATAGATTATCCTCATTTCATATAGGAGTGACTCAAAAAATTATTTAATATTGTAATTTTAAAAATACCATATATTGACTTTTTAAATGGAACACCCTCTGTTTTATTATTCATGTTAACGCATAAAATAAAGTGCTATATTTTTGCAACAGAAACCTCATCTTCATCTTCGATCATTCTCGAAATATTCGATTATTTGTAGAAATTTTTGATGAAAATTCTACAAACCGTATCAAACTCATCAACATGCATCATTATTCGCACAGAAGTTTCTTTTTTGTCTGTAATGATTCAGGTAGTAATAAATTGAAACCTAAACAAGATAATTCTTTTAACGAATGATAAAATCAAGATGATTGAAACGTAAATCGAGGTATGTGTTGACATTGTTCTTTATTTGTGCCTTATATCAGGTTTCCGGACATATCATATTCTGCATTTTACATGGTGAACTTATAAGTGTTTCGTTATTACACATTGTTAAAATGAAGTTTGAACCCAATTTTCATAATTGACTGCCATGAAGTTCTGCAAAGAAGAAATTGGTGATATAATTTTCATTAGATTTATCGAAACGGGTAATGTCGCTTACAAAAAACATGAAAATCTAAAAACTGCTACAGCTAAAGGAAAGCAGTTTCTTGACAGTGACAGAGGACCCATATAAAATCCAAAGAGAGATTTCAGAGTAAACAGATATAGGTCAAACTTCTGTCCAGAGAATCTTGAACGTGAATAAATTTCATGCATATCATGTACAGCTGCACCAGGAACTGAACAATCAAGACTATGAAAATCGATTCAATTTTTGCAATTGAGCAGTGATAAATTAGCGGAAAATACAAATATGTTTAGCAGAATTCTTTTGTCGGATGAGGCAACTTTCCACAGGAATGGGCTTGTTAATAGACACAACTTTCATTATTACCGCTATAGTATATGGATATCTAATTGGGCCGCACTTTTTCGACGGGTACCTCAACAGTGAAATGTATTTAGATTTTCTGCAAAATCATCTACCGATGTTACTTGCCGATGTACCCGAGTATATAAGACAAAATTTGTGGTTTCAACAGGATGGAGCACCGGCACATTACTTACATCAGGTTAGGGAGCATTTGAATCATATATTTCCAAACAAATGGATAGGACGTGGTGGTCCTGTTAGATGGACAGCTAGGTCTCCGGACCTTACAAGTCTAGATTTTTTTCTTGTGGGGTTATATTAAGGGTATCGTTTACCAGATCCCTTCTACAACACAGTTGGATATGAGACACAGAATAGTCAACGCCTTTCAGTCAGTTAATCCGCAACAGTTGTCGAGAGTTCAACGGTCTTTCCTCCGAATGATTGAGTTGTGTCTACAAAGAAACGGGCAACATTTCGAACACTTATTGAAACAGTTCAACACCTTGTAGATCATCTTACCAAAAACCAGTCTATTACGTATTTCATACACGACTACCTTAAAATATCTCCATTTCTCTAATCAAGTATAATGATATGTACTAATAAACTCTTCTTCTACAACCTCTGATTTTATTATTTTAGTTTATTTTTTTTATTTCGAAAATAGTCGAAAATGAAGATAAGGTTACTTCTGCAAAAATATGGCACAATATTTTATGCGTTGACATGTATAATAAAATACAGGATGTTCCTTTTGAAAAAAACGAGATATGATATATTTTGGAGTCACTCCTGTATAAAATGGGGATAATCTATTTCAATTCATCAATAAAGCTATCCTTGGGCAATAAGACAGGAAAAAAGTATTCATCCTCTCTGGCCGAAGGAGCATGCGATGATGTGAGAGCCTATTTTCATGGTTTTTTACAGAAAAAAAAACATTGTGACGAAACTACTCACCAAGAAAACTTATTACTTGAAGACATCATAGCAGAGTTTAGGACACTCTCGAATCTTCGACAAAAAAGTGGTCTTCCAATCTGAAAAAACCTCCCAAGATTTTTTTTTTAGAAAATTGGGACACCCTGTTTACTTCAAAATAAATTGCTGAAGTGAATTTTTACTTTCTAAATACAATACCGTTCGAACAAAAATTCAATCTTCAAAAGTGTATGAGCTACAGAGCAATGCGCCACTGCTGAATCACCCAGTATAAGTAAGTTCGTTTCCTGTTGTTGACCACCTGAAAATTACCCAACGATCGAAAACGGTCGTGGTTGTGACAATTAAATTATGGAAAGTATAAAATATATTTTACTTCATCTTAAATTGTGTCCACATCAGAGAAAAAATGTTCGTTTCCTTTCCTGGTTTACCCTTTATTCTAGTTGAAAAATTTAACATCGAAATTTTACGCAACAGAATACATTCTGTCTAGAGAAAAAGCTAAATAAAGCTGGTATGCATACCAATAAAATGGGCTGGTGTTTGTTCCGTTACCCTCACCTGCCTCAGGGGAAATTTAAGCTTTATGAATTTACTTAAGATCAGAAAGTTTCGCGACGACTTGTGTGTCGTGGCTCTATTCCCCGTTCGGTTTCCGGTATGGAAGCAGCCAGGATATCTTGTCCCAGAACGCCGCGTTCAAGTCGCACGCGAAGTCAAAATGGCATACGTTTATCAGTCAACACGATATTTCGCCCAGAAAAGAACATTTCCACATTTCCGTGGAGCTGTTCGTAATCGTGACTATGTCAAATTAAACTGTTCCGTAATCAGGACCGGATCTAAATTTACGACTAACCAAAGTAGTTGAACACTTCCGATGCTCTATATTTTCGACCGCTTTGAGGGAACACGGCAACTGTTTTGACTGCGAAATCGAAAATGCGAAGAGCCTTAAGAAAACAGTGGACTATACTTGATTTAGTAACAAATGGAATAAAAAACAAAAATGGGGACATTATAAAAAAAGGGAATTATTATAAAGAGGTATGGTACAATTATTGCGAAGAACTTCTTACGGAAACTGAGACAAAACATGAGTTTACCATAACAGAGAACGAAGAAGTGGTGACACTTGAAGAACCAGAATTAGGAGAAATAGAAATGTACATAAAAAAAAGTCGAAACTAGAAAGTATATGGAAGGGACGAAATAAATATGAAACTATTTAAATATGGGGGAGAAGCATTGAAAAAAGACCTATTCAAACTAGTGCAAACAATTTGGAAAGAGGAACGTATACCAGAGGAGTGCAAAATGAGAAAAATAATCACAATACACAAAAAAGGAGACCAAGGCACGTGTCAAAACTATAGGGGAGTAACATTACTTAATACCGCATAATTTGATTGAGGATATCGTTACTTGATGAAAATCAATATACATATTTTCAATGAAATACAATCATGGGTAATCCTCTGAGCCCTCTGCTCGCTGAAATTTTCATGGATAATATTGAAAAAACTATCCAAGAACATCCGTTATTAAAACACTCTATTTATTTATATATATATATATATATATATATATATATATATATATATATATATATATATATATATATATATATATATATATATATATATATATATATATATACTTGAGATTACTGTCAACTATTCCAATGATATTCATATGAAATTTGGGCTTCCAAAATGTAAAAATCTTTCTATTAAAAAGGAAAGATCACCTCTGATTATATAAAGATTTCTATCGAGCCAATGCATCAAGGAGATACATATAAATATCTTGGATTTTGTCAAGAGAAGACAATTAACCATAGCAGCACTAAAGAAAATATTAGAAGTTCATATTAAAAAGACTTAGAATTATCATCAAGAGTCATTTAACTAGTAAAAACCTTTTCAGAGCTATCAACTCCTATGCAGTTCCTATTCTTACATCTTCTTTTGGAATTATTAAATGGTCTAAAACTGATCTAAATGAATAACAATGTCAAACGAGGAAAATGCTCTGTAAATATCATAAGCACCACCCAAAGTCAGCTGTTCAGAGAGTTACACTACCTAGACATCTTGGAGGTCGTGGATTAACTGATTTGAATAATCTTCATAGTAAACAGATTTGTCATCTACGTTCCCATTTTCATGATAAACAGAGAACGTCTAAATTACATGATATTGTTGTTGCTTCAGATTATAATCTTACACCTCTGAACTTGACAATGCAAAAGGTAGATTTTGATATATTTGATGATAATTCTAAAAGAGAAAGTTGGATGCAGAAGGAATTACACGGAAAGCATCCTAAAGAATTGAAAAATGATTATATTGATGAAATCCCATCGAATAAATGGTTAGTATCTGGAGAATTGTTTGCTGAAACAGAAGGCTTGGCAATTGCGATCCAGGATCAGGTTGTTTTCACGAGGAATTATAGAAAACACATCACCAAACAAAATATAGATGATTCTTGCCGTAGATGTTTCTGTTATTCAGAAACAGTTTTTCATATATTATCATCTTGTTCAGTCCTTCTTTCAACAGATTATTTAGTAAGACATAATGCCGTCGCTAATATTATTCATTTTAATCTAGGAATTAAACATGACCTTATTTTCAAAAGAAAAAATTTCACAAATATGAACTTGAGATTATTTGTGAAAATGACAAATATAAACTTTATTTTGATAAAACAATTCTTTGCAACAGAGTTGTAAAACACAATAGACCAGATATCATTCTTAATGATAAACAGAATCAAATAACATATATAATTGATATTGCTATACCCGGCACACATAATATACAAAATAAATACAATGAAAAATTTCTAAATATATGATGCTTGGCGACGAGATTAAAAAATGTGGAAAATGAAAAAATTTTTATTTTACCGATTATTATTTCCACAACAGGTGTTATTCCTAGGAATCTTCACAGAAGTATTGAGATTTTGGATCTGAAGAAAATTTGTTTGAACAGTTACAAGAGATAACAGTCATCAAATCTTGTAATATTCTTCGTAGGTTTCTCTCCGAAAAAACAATGAAGTAAAGTCATAGGTTTTCTCTTTAGTTTATACTGCTCAATATTTCATTTCATATTTTATTTATTTGTTTATAGAAATGTAATATAATTAACTGACAATTTTGTCATATTTATATTCAGAGCAGTATTCTATTCGATCGTTCACCACTTCACACAAAGGAAACTATTAATGAGTAACATTCAGTGTTACTTGACTAGTGGTCCGTACACTGGATTTTTCCGGGGAGAAAGCCTCTGACATTACTCGTTCGTACATTGATATCATTGTCTGATGATGCTATAGTGTGTATATATTCTGGTAGACTGATATATTCTCATAACATTTAACGTTATCCTAATATATAATTATTCCAGGATATGTTTTGGTTATAATCATTGCCTGGCAATGGTATTAATTACCGGGTGGTGGATTTATATTTTTCATGGAATCAGTTTGATTGAATGAACAGATATATGGGCAACTCGTCGGGGTAAAACCCCTATATATATATATATATATATATATATATATATATATATATATATATATATATATATATATATATATATATATATATAATCTTCTCCTGAATCAATTTGGATTTTCGATTTCAGCGTTAATTTCTTAGCTCAGTGTATTCCTCATGTCATTTTGTACTTGGTTTTCATATTTTTGTTCGTTATTATAACAACGAAAAATTCAATTCATGTTTTAGTCATACAATTTTCTCTGAGGTGGAATCAACATATGGTCTAGTAAGCAGTTCATTTTAGAATTCTTCGAAACGGCCTTCTGGCTCAGAATAATGTCGAATATACCGTTTCATATTTTCCTATTAATTTCCATAAGCATAACTAAAACGCAGGCGGTGTCTGGGAATGATAACAATTTTCAAGAACACTCCCCATCACAGAATCTGTGATGGCAAATAGGCGCTATCTGCTTGCAGCATCTATAGTTCAAAAAACTTAAGAAAATGGAACATCCTGTACATATTTCGACTTGAAGTATCGCCGAAAAACTTACGGCCTTATTTAATTCGATCATTCCAAACAATTGAGTCAGCCATTGAAGCAATTAAAGGCACCGATTGGATTGTACAATGTATATTCCATCCGACCAACCGCCTGTGGAATTAGGTGATTCACATATTGGTGGTTACAGACGATTTCTGTTTTAACTCTGTTTGCTCTTCCCACAATAGATGCTGCGGGCAGCTATTGATTGTTCCGACCAACATCCGAACTAATGCAAATAGATTGAATGAATAATGTCACACATGATGGTACTGTTTAAATCTGAAGTGAAATAATCTTATAATTTAATAATGATACGTTTGTTTGATTCTTATTTATAGTTGGTCTTTTTGAAAGATTTTCCCTCCTTTTAGTGGAGTTATTTCTGATTGGGTATCCTTTCCAGTTATGAAGAAAAATGTGCTATCTATACCTATTATAAATGTTTAATGTTTCAATCAAATGTTTTAAAACACTGATAAACTATAGTTGGGGACACTATGTATACCAAACCGTCCGAAAAACCTACTGCGCACGTAGTTTTCAGTAAAAATCCCTGAAATTAATTCATCAAATAACCCCTGCACAATTCTCAGATACGTTAGCAGACGTTTCCAGCAATTTAGAATTAGGATCACGTTTTCGAGTGTCAAGATTTCTATCTGCTAACTATGTAGCGAATCTTTTTTACCTTTTTCATGGAGATGGATAATTGTCTCTTGTAATTAATTGCTCATGCGTGCTGCATACACCGTAGGAATGCTGGTAGAATATTAAGAAAATTATTCGTTATCCCGTTGAAAATGTCATTCCGAGAGATGGATAATTTGTTTATAAAGTTTCACGTTATTCTGTTTAATGGATTAGCATTCATTGTATCAAATCAATTAGTTCGTCGTACTGTGAACAATTTAATCTCGGAAACATACACAATATAACTCTCGACTTAAATTAGACAGAAAATTGCATTACTACGTCAGGATTTGATTCTTTTGCATTAGGAGAAATTCAGATTTTCTTGAAATTTTAAGATATACGAGGATGGTCTGAAAAGTTTTTGACAGTTACTAGTTTCAGCCATTTTGTAGGCGCAGCTTTTTGTGGAACAGTGGTTTGAGTGAGTTGATGTGAGTGTTTTTGTGAAAATGGACAAAATGGAGTATCGATCTGTCATTAGATATTTGATTTTGAAAGGCAAATTAAAGCTAAGTTGAATTGTGTATATGGAGTTTCTGCACCATCTTCTACCACAGTGAAATAGAAGAGGTTATAAACATACCAAAAGAATATGTTTGTCACATATTAAATCAACACTCACACTTGAGAACGCTGTTCGCCCGTTGGGTTCCTCGTTTGCTCACTTTAGACCAAAAACGTGTACGAATGAATATTTCCAACAAGTTGTTGGCGCAATAAATCCGAGTTTTATTATTATTATTATTATTACTGAAGTTATTTAAGGCTGAGGACAAGTCCTATAAAAGCCTAATAAAAAAAAATTATTTCTATAGTATTGCAAGCACAGCTTAGCCATAGTTAAATATGCACACATATATAATAACTAAATTCACTTATGTCAAAAACAAAATCTAATTAAACAAAAGAAAGTCCAACTTATTTTTAAATTCATTAACCGAATTTGAGTCCACCACATCACTAGAAAACCTGTTCCAATCATCGAACACCCTATTCACAAGAAAATACTGTCTTTGTCTCGACGAAAATTTTTCTTTTTTCAGCTTCAGATAATGACGCAAACGCAAACGAGTATCAGCACCCAAACTAAACAAACATCTCAGGTTGGCGTAATTGTGTTTAATTATACGATAGCACAAGATTAGATCTCCGCGACGTCTTCGCTGCTCGAAGGTTATGAGACCAGCTCTAGCCAATCTTTCATTATATGAAGGACGAACGACCCCAAAAGTCATACGTGTAGCACGGCGCTGGACACCCTCAAGCATGCTTTTATCCCGAGCGAGCACCGAGCACCAAACCGAGCCTGCATACTCCAAAATAGGACGCACATAAGTTTCATAAAGTGTAACCGAACTAGAGAAGGACAACTTAACGAACGATCTACGAATGAGAGAAATTAAAGAATTAGCACGTTTACAAACACTTAGGACATGTTCCGACCACGTAAGGTTTGAAGTAACGGTTACTCCTAGATCTACATGTGAAGTAACTGAGCGAAGTGGATGATTGTCAATCGAGTATTGACGGGATGGATTATTGGGTCCTATATGGAGCACAACACATTTATCAACATTTAGTGGTAGGAGCCAGTCGTTGCACCATCGGTTTATTGCGTCAAGATCGTCCTGGAGAATCTGTCTCTCGGTGAGCGGGTTTGCATACAACTTGGTGTCGTCAGCGAAGAATGACTTGCGAGATTTAATGTGTAATGAAAGATCGCTGGCGAAAATGACAAATAAAAGTGGCCCCAGGACGGATCCCTGAGGCACTCCGCTCACAACCGGTCTTTCCGACGAAAGAACCCCACCAACCCTCACCACGAATGTTCGCTGCGACATATAATCAGTAGTCCAGAGAAGCAACTTCCCGCGAATACCAACGATGTCCAATTTGTGAACTAATCTTCTTACTGTGACTCTGTCAAAAGCCTTGGCGAAATCGAGGTAAATGACATCAGTAGGGATCCTTTGATCATAAGCATGCGTCCAATCATTAATGCAAGACAAAAGATTTGTGGTAGTTGACTTTCCTTTACGAAGCCATGTTGTTCTGACGGAATGATAAAGTTTTTGTCAAGAACTCGGTTGTCACTTCGACTATTATGGATTCCATCATTTTGATGCAACAGACAGAAGGCTTATTGGTCTATAGTTACATGGGTCCAGTTTATCACCTTTTTTAAATATAGGAGTGACACTTGATTTCTTCCAGTCCAGAGGAACGCATGAGGTCTCGAAAGATGTTCTCATAATCAAGGCCAAAGGATGAGAAAGGACGTCGGCAAACTTCTTCAAGAAAAAAGGACTGATACCATCAAATCCTGGAGACGAATGATTTTTTAGCTTGAGTAGGTGCTTTTTTACTGTGCAAGAATCAAACTCTACGTGTGTTAGACTATTCTCAAGACGTCTAGTTGCAGAGTGGGGCATCTGATCGTTATTGGGCTCAGTTGTGAAGCAACTGGCAAATGCATCTGCCAAAATTTCCGCCGATTCGGCATCAGAGCCACACATGCTCCCATCGTCTTTTCGTAGCAAAGGGGCACTGACCTTCGATTGCAAATTGGCACGAATAAATTTGTAAAGTTTTCTGTTATTGTCGGAGGCAGCAATTGATTCCTCATATTCACAGCGTGCAGAGCGCAGAGCAAAGGTCACGTGACTAGAAAAATCTCTATGACTTGTAAAATCTTCAGAATTTTTAGTTCGTTTATATTTCTTCCAGAGACGTTTTTTGTGTTGTATAAGTGATAAAAGTTCCGAGTTTATCCATGGTTTAAGAGGGTTAACACGTGCGGTCGTTCTCCTGGAGTGTCTATCTATAAGGGACAGTAACGTGGAATGGAATTTTTTCCACATAATATCAGCGTCGTCTGCTGGATTTAAGAGTCTTTGCCAGTTTACATGCTGAAGCTCCTCTGAGAGCGAATCAAAGTTGGTCACGCTGTATTCAACGCAATTGGATTTTTTAGGTATAGTAATATTAAGCTGAAGGGTTGAAGTGATAGCTGCATGATCGGAAATGCCAATCGGTGGATGGTATTCAGGGTGTGTAATGAGTTGTTCTTCGTTGGTTAAAATGAGGTCAAGTGTTGAAGGCTCATTGTTTCTTCTGAATCTAGTTGGCTCATTCACCAACTGGATAAGATTCGAGTCAGCAACAAATCTCACAAAGTCGGCAGCAGGGTTGGACGCCTCAGAAACGTTCGCTATTGGCCAGACGATATCGCGATAATTGAAATCGCCAACAATAATTAGATTAGTAAATGATGAAATTAGGTCCAAATATTCGATGAGCTGGGTATTTGCTTCACGGGAGACGTCACCAGGTCGATACACACACACCAAATTAATGTCAGTATTATTTCTAGATAATCGAACATGTAACGCCTCAATTCCAGAAATTTCGCCGATTAATTAGTGTAGATAAAACTGTTTTTTCGACTGGGAAAATGATGGCGACTGAGATAGTAATGGAGTTATTTCATTCGACTATTCTCACAAAGGAAAAAAACACAGGAGCGTACTATGCATCACTACTCAACAAGCTGAAATCAAAACTTGAGGAAAAATGGCCACATTTACAGAAAGAGAAAATTCTGTTTCACCAAGACAACGTAACCAAGTCTCACACCAAAACGGTTGCCATGGCGGAAATCCACGAATTACGGTTTGGACTGCTTCACTATTCACCTTACTCACCTGATTTAGCCCCACGCGATGTATTTTCGTTTCCCCATCTTCGTGAACCACTATATTGCAGAGAAAAACGCCGACTAATATTTTTACGGGTTACAGAGATAGAAATATCGCTGGGAAGAGTGTGTCAAGTTATAAGGAGACTATGTTGAAAAATAAAAAGAAAATATTCTGAAGAAATGTCATGTATCTTTGTTGCATCGAGTACTGTTCAGACCACCCTCGTGTTTTATAGCAGCTTGTCGTGCGTTTCCTCGTTCGAAGAGTGTATTCTCAATACGAAAAATTCAAGTTTTTTGGTGTTTCCATTGGGGATCAATACAAGCAGTGGGCTTTTATGTGTGCTGACTTAGTTGTAGCGTATCATTGATGCTTTGGATAAGTGAGAAAGGAAATCGCATGCCTTTTACAGTGTCTATTTTATGGCGAGAGCCCACTTATCAGTTAGACAATTGCTGTTTTTGCCTTGATAAAACTGAATAGAGTTCCAAAGTGGCAAAGCGCATTATGGACTATCCATGCTGCCTATTCTTCGTAATGCAAATTTACCAGTGCCGATCGTACCTTCTTTTATTTGTTCCTTAACGATGGTAAAGTGCTCTATTTCTGCCTCTTGGCTTATGACATACCGGGGAATTCTTTCGCCTCACTAACCTGGGAATTTTGCCGGAACCCCTCGTGTCGAAGGAAAGAATCTTTAATGTCTAACACATCTCTGTTAGACAGGACCAACGGCTTCAAACCTCCGAAAGATGGGTGCTCGAACGATTCTCAGAAGTCGAAAAATCGGACCGATTTTGTGGGGAATGAACCCAGATAATTCTGCGCAGAGGTCGAGCGAACTAACCTCTGCGTCACCAAGCTAATCCGCTCGTACCTCGAAATCTGCATTGTTTTGGAAGATACTGGAGACAATGCATCATCTAACAGCTCCGAAAAACAGGTAACGGACCCTACTTTTACTCCAGGTTCAAAATGAGTTGAACGATTTAGTAAGTGATTTGGGGTTATCAAAGCAAAAATCATAACTTTTTGGTTCCCGTCTTAAGGAGTGGAACTTATAAACCAATGAAAGGAAAATTGCATTCTACAGTCGGGAAAATTCGTTGTGTTCGTGCTCAAATATTGATGGTTGGTCTTGATATTGCACATTCCTCCTCTGAATGGCCTTGATTTATAGATTCGTCTAAATACAGTTTGAAAGCTGTGTTATTGCATAATGGAAAATTGAAACCTTCTATACTAGTTGCTCGTTCAGTGACGATGAATATCATGAAAATATGCGCAGTTTTGGATAAAATAAACTACAACAAGTATACACGGCAAATATGTGGGGACTTGATAGTTATAGGAATTTCGGTGGGGGGATTTATAAAATATTTCTGCTTCCTCTGTCCATGGGATAGTCGTGCAGTAAAACAGCATTTTATAACGAAAATTTGGCCAGAGAGAAATGAATTTTAACTAGGATCTCAAAATGTCAAGATAGACTTCTTATAGATCCCATAGATGTCCAGCTTCCTCTTCACATTATACTTGGACTGATGAAAAACTTCATGAAAACTATGAATGAAGATGGCGATTTATTTATATGCTTAAAATAAGTCTATCCTTAGTTAAGTGATGCTAAATGATAAGAAAGCATTTTTATTGGACCAACAAATGGCTGAATGACGTAAATTTGACAGAAAAGCATATCAGTCAGGAAGTTAGAGGCATGGAACTCATTTGTTAGTATTGTAAGAGGATTTTTGAACAACAATATGGATGCAAACTATCAACAGTTAGTTAAAGAACTTGTTGATGCCTACAAATCGCTTGGTGCTCGTATTTTATCATAAATTTGACGAACAGGGTATTCACCAAGGACAAAGAAAATTCGAAAACAAGAACGATGGCATCCAGCCACGATGGGTGATTTCTACTGGTTATTGGAAATATAAGATATGACCCCTCATAAAGGGCAAAAAAACAATTTGATTAGTACTTCAAGTCGATATTTTTAATATTTGTCTTTTTATTAAATGTAAGGGACGTCTAGTGAGTGTAAAAGTAAATCAAGTCAATAAATTTGAATTTAGATTTGACAAACTGGTGTGAGCCACCACCTGAAAAACGGAAAGTTGTTAAGTGTAGAAAAATTACTCGTAAAAATACTTACCTGTTGCAGAAGGAATTACAAAATATCGACTGGAACAGCTTTCTTGACGAAAAGTCGACTGAAGATGCTTATACATGTTTTCACGAATTATGGTTGGGTCTTCTCGACAAATATTACCCTGAAATGGAAAAGGAAATCAAGAACAAACCTGGCAAATGCAAAACTGATAGGTGTCTGGAGTTCATCAAAGAAAAACTAAACATTTTGCAAACAGTTCACAAGGTAAAAAAATGCTCAGCGGAAGCATATAAATTATGTAAAAAAAGATATATCTCTTATTTAGATCAAATAAAAAGAAGAAACAACGAGAACTACATTAGGAATGCTGCTAATGAAACTAGAGCGGTTTGGGATGTAGTGCGTAAAGAAGTGAATCCTAGTAGTTTTTCGGACACTGAGGATCTGACTCCAACCGGCTCAGAATTTAAATCAGCTTTCGAAAAAAGTGGAAAAAAAATTAGAACAGTTTTGCTCTTAAACAGTAAAACCAATTCAAAGCAAATGCTTGAGAAGAATGTTTCGGGGAGCACGGGATCATGTTTAAGTTGAGTGTTCAGAGCAAGAAACCAAAAATTTAATAGACTCTTTTAAGTCAGAATCAGAAGTACTTTGACATCCCATATCAATACTGATAAATAAATGTTTCAAGGACGGATACTTCCCAAAAGAACTTAAAGTAGCAAAAGAAAGGAGAAAAAAATACGATAACTACAAGCCGATAGCCGTCTTGCCAGTTTAATCAAAGGTTTTCGAATTGGCAATTAAAAACAGAATGGTCAAATTCATGGAAAAATCAAAATTCTTCAGTGAAGCACAGCATGGTTATCGCAAGAAGAGAAGTACTACTACGGCTGTACAGAGTGCTATAGACACAATTCTGAGAGGTTTAAACGGTGACGTTAAAGTGGCTATGCTCAATTTCGGCCTTAGTAAAGCTTTTGATAGTCTGTATCGCGATATCCTGTTGGAAAAGCTTTTTCATTATGATTTTCGTGGCAGAGTATATACCTTACTCAAAAATTATTTAATGAATAGATCTCAGTTCGTAAGTGTTGATGACAAGTTATCAGAATATTTCATAACAGATAGAGGTATTCCCCAGGGTTCTATTCTGGGTCCGCTTTTATTTCTTGTATATATGAATGACATTACGGTCTCTGTGGTTATGGGGGGAGATAGTGAAGATCTTTAATCAAATACAAATAAAGTCATCGATGAAACAATGAACTGGTTCTCAAGCAACAAACTGAAAGTTAATGGACAAAAAACTGAGGAATTTACAATCGACCCTAGGGAGCCACTGAATTCGGTCAAATTTCTGGGAGTATGGGTGGACTCTAGGCTCAGCTAATCGTTTCACGTGGAGGTCACCTGTGGAAAGTTAGCTAAATCAATATTTTCTCTTAGAAAAATAAGAGATGTATTACATTGGAGTCAGCAAAAATTACCTACCATGCCTATTTTCATGCTGTGATGTCCTACGGGGTGCTGGTATGGGGTCTTTCGTCGGAATCGCGTAAAGTTTTCATCCTACAAAAAGGTGCGATGAGAACTATGTTCATAATTGATCATCGAGATTCTTGTAGACCAATATTTGAAAAGGAAAGGATAATTACGTTTCCATGCGTATAAGGTACCTGAGGTAAATAAGGCCCAAGGGGTAATAAGGCCCAAATTTCAAATTTCGCGGGAAAATATACCTATGACACTTCACTGTTTACGCACACGTGCACAATGTCGGTGTGAATGATTCCGTATTGGTCAGCAGACGCTAGCGCCGCTATCTTGTCAGTCAAGTGCGATGCTTTGATGAAGTGACTGGCTATTGTGCAATTTTATAATTTTCATACCAAGAAACTGTAAGTATTTAACGTTTTATTTAATAATGGACTAATAACGCTGTATTTATTACCTTAAGTATGTCTCGCGTAATACAAAGGATATGGCTTTTCCTAACCAGAGAATGATTTTGTAGGTTATTTGGATTATTTTGTAAAACGTGGCATGCGGTTAATAAGGCCCATTGTAACGATACTTGGGCCTTATTAGCCTCTTAATATTAAAGTATCAGATTGTATTGTTCGTTATTTTCTAGGTCAATGTACTATGTGAATTTTGACAATATATGTGTGATATTGTTACAGATTTTGATTAAAATGCCTCCAAAGAGAGCTCAGTGGACAGAAAACAATTTACGGGCTGCTATGGCAGCTATAAAACGAGGGCATCTGACGCAACGAGCTGCAGCTGAACGATACAATATTCCAAGACGAACTCTCCGAAATCATATAAAGTCCGAAAGTACTATTGAGCGCTTAGGTCGTCGTTCCGTTTTGACAATTGACCAAGAAAAGATCTTGTACAACGCATTATACGATTTTCTAACATTGGTGTACCTGTTACTCCGAAAGTCATACGGAGACAAGCATTTTTATTTTGCGAGAGTTATGATATTAAGCATGATTTCAACAAAGACTCTGGAATTGCGGGCAAAGACTGGCTTAAAACGTTTTTGAAAAGGAACCCAGAAATTTCCAAAAGAAAAGCCCAGTTTATGAATCCAGGCAGAGCACAGAAATTAAACCGTCCTATTGTCGCTCAGCATTTCCAAGAAGTGAAAGACCTATATGAAGAATTAGATATTCTACAGAACCCTCAACGACTCTATAATATGGATGAAAAGGGGTGTAGACTCACTATTCATCATCAACAAACTGTTTTGGCGCAAAAAGGAGCTCGTCGAGTCCATTTGATTGCACCTGAGCACGCGGAAAATGTTACGATAGCAATGTGTGTTAATGCTGTTGGTACTGCTATCATACCAATGATCATCTTCAAAGGCCAAAGGCAAAAACCAGAATATAGTGATAACTTACCAGCTGGATCTCTCATAAAGATGGCTCCAAAAGGAAGTATGACCACGGAGCTATTTATTGAATTCATCAAGCATCTGGGAAAAAATAAAACGCAGGGAAAAGTCTTGTTAATCTTTGATGGAGCATCCTCGCACCTGGATTATACAATTGTTGAAGAAGCAGACAAGCATGATATTGTGCTTTATTGTTTGCCTAGTAACACAACCCATGAACTTCAACCCCTCGATAAATCTGTCAATAAGTCATTTGAGCATCACTGGGATCAAGAAGCTATGACATATATGTATCAAAATCCTGACAGACGCTTGACAAAATCGAACTTCAACAAAATATTCTCAAAAGCTTGGTCGAGGCACTGACTCATGAAAATATAATAAATGGATTCAGGGCTACTGGATTGTTACCATTCAACCCTGATGTATTACCAGATGAAGCATTTGCACCAGCGATCTTGACCGAACATCCTCCTCCACAAACTTCAACTATTATTGAGGCAAACATAGACTACCCTGAAGTAACGTCACGTTCTGACACTGTTTCACCGTCAATACTAAACAACGAAGAATGTACTATTGCTGGCATTGTTACCCCAGAAAAGCAAATTGGTGTAAGGGCTTTAACTGATATTGATACATCAACTCTTCCTGTGAAAGTACCACAAACTTTAACACCATCGCCTAAACCATCAACATCTGGTATTGTGACAAAACGTCCTCTTATTCTAAGTTCAGACTCAGAAACGGATATTGAGCCTGATGCTATACAGAAGATGTTGAATATAAATAATCCCACTAGAATCAATGTATATACCTCCGAAGAAGACTCAGACAATGATACTCCGCTAGCCAGTCTTAAAACAAAGGAAACTAAATCCCCGTTTCAAGAACTTATGCCAACTCCAAACTTTGCTGTTATCAAAAACAAACCAAGAAGAAAGGCCATCAATTATAGAGGTCAACGGATTACTAGGGACCTTTTAAGAAACGGAGGAGCTAAAAGAAAATGAGGTAATAAAGGTGAAAAAGCCAATCGGAAAACTAAAGATCGTAAGAATAAGTCTGGAAAAGATAGCAGTAAGGTTAATAAGTCAAAATAATTGAATCTGAATGGTTCTGTCATGCTTGCAAAGAAGGTCGTGTTTCGGACATGCGACAATGTGCCCAATGTTTAAAATGGTACCACGAAGAATGTGTCGGACTTTCAACCGAAGATAAAGATATTTTTATTGCTGTGTTTAAACAAAATACTTAACTATATTTTACCGTGTCAGTATGAATAATATGTTTGTTAATCGTTTTATTTTTATTTGGTTTGCAGAAGATATTTTGTTTTGTTTTGAGTCTATTTTCTGAGTCTAGGAATATGCTTGTGATACTAAAGAACTAAGTTAGGTATTTTTAATTAAAGTCTGATTTTAAGTCTTAAAAATTAATATAAGATTAATTACATAGTTTTGTTCAATAAGAAAAGAACTGATTATTTCAATTTTCTAAGTTAGAGAACATGTTGTGATTGTACCAAATACTTTAGTTAAGGCCACTAGTTCCTGGAAACTGAATTGTCTTCGATTACTATTGAGAGGGTAATAAGGCCCACGTTTAATAAATAAAGGAAAATGATTAAATAAGTAAAAACAACAATTTACTTTTATTTTAACTTATTTCTAGGTTAATTTAGGGCGATTTACTTTAAAAATAAAGCATTTTTTATATGGGCTTTAATATACTACCGTAGTACAATAAGGCCCATGAGAGAAGTTTAAAAAAGTGTATTTTCGTATTTAAAAATATGCTTTTCTGAATTGTTTCTCACAATTTATTACAGCAACATGTACAAGCTATGTAGACAACATGTTTTTGACGTCCTATACGCATTATACTCAGATTTAAAGCAAATTTTTGTTAGGTGGGCCTTAATTGCCACCGGTACCTTACATATACGGAGCACTGAGACAATTTCATGCAAATAAAGCAGAAATCGCTACTGGAAGTGATCACCATACGTATAATACAAGACATAAGGAAGATATGGTTATTCCATTGCACAAGAAAAAGTTAACTCAGAATTCTTATGAGTACTGGGGAATCACAATATAGAATACGTTACCAGGCCACTTCAAGGTCCTTAAGGCAAATACCTTCAATAAAAAATTAAAGATTTCTTATTAGAATATGCCTTCTACAGTATAGAAGAGTACATGAACTTATTACAATGAATGTTGTTTGTTTTATTATGTTGCTTATCTGAGATAATTTTTGACGTACCATGTAATTTCTTTTGATGGTGATTAAATAATATTCTATTCTATTCTATTATATTCTATTAAATACTGTTAAAGAAATTTGAATAATATTTTTCTATACACTTTAAACATTGTGACATTGAATGTGGTTTTATAAATGTAACTAGAAAACGTTGTCTTATAACTCTTCTTTTCTCATTTTGTACTTTAATACGGCAATTCTACCATGACATGCTACTCACCTTTATATTACATCCACAACAATTGTTTTTGTCGGCCAGTATCGAAAAAGATATTCTGACATTCATCTATCAAAAGTTACTCATCATTTCGGATAACCATTTTACTAATGTCACCTTTGGTATAACAAGATATATTTCATTCACCATCGCCATTACACCAGAGAATCGCACTCATATGTTGAAAATTGTGATCTCGGGATCCATGATCAAATGATCCATCATCAAATTTTTGAAGCTGAATATCTCCGAATTTGAAAAGATTCTTACTTTTGCCTTGAAATTTCTTCAAGAACATGCCTACAAAATTTGTTATACAGTTTAAGGGACGCCCTGTAGATACGTTCACACTAAGGTTTAAAACAAAAAAGCCTCATGATCATCCCTAATGTGTAAACTCAACAAAGTCTGGTAAAACAGGTGTACCATACGCAATCTTTCATATTTTATTTTGATACTTTGAGTGTCAAAAACGTTTTGTGTTTGTTTTTCGAGTCATGACTATCTTGTTGGAAACATGAAATTTTATTCTCTTCACCAATTTCGTAATTAGTTTTCAATCAGTGATTAAAAGAGAATGGAGAATACTAAAATACTTCTTAAAAATGTACAGAGATTCATTTAAATTTGAATAATTAGTCGAATATTTCCCAACAACTTGTCCACTCTCAATTCTAGGCTTTATGAATAAACAATTTATTTCCCTAGATTCTGGTATTGTTTTTTCCCAAATATGGTTATTCAAGGATGTCAACCAACGTGGATGAAAAGAATATACGCTTACAGAAAGAGCTCACAAAAACACAAATCCACCCCAATACTTCCATTAACTACCCTCTCATAAATGTTTGTACGAGTTGTGGAAACATTTTCTAATATTAATGAATTGGAAGATCCCGCAGAATGAATAATGAATCGCTGGATCTGTATTTTCAACTTGAATTCAAAGTTGTTACAGTATTGTATTTCCGCGTATTTATTTCAGAAAGAACGGCAGACAAATAAAGATCCCAGGCATGTACAATGCTGCGAGCGTATAGTAAAGTTTTAATCGAGTTGGAGAAATATTTATTTTTTCGAATCCCTACAGTAACCCCGGATTCCTTGAAGTTAGATTTGTTTGTTCATAAAGATAGAACGTGTTTGCTTGAGTATATGTATATTCGAAATGTTTTTCACTGGTTTATAAATGATAAACTTGGATTCTGTTCATGTGGGAAAAGTTAATTATTTATGGTGAATTTAGGGTTCAATCAATATGCACAAATATTTTCCATTGATTGAAAACGAATTTGTTTTTGACATATTGATTTAACAAACATGTAAGCAATACCAATAGCCATTACGTTTCTCAGGTCCAGGACAAGATGGAATCTTCCCAGTTCTACTGGATTTATGAAAATTCTCAAAGAAAACCTCTAGCACGAAGGAAGTTTTTATGTTTTGCACGCTAGGACATAGAAGACACCATTTATCACCTGGCTTTATTGAAACAGATTTTCTATGATTTGTTAAAAAACGCTATTTTTTAGTCACAACAAGCTGTCAAAGTTGACAATTTACTTAAAAATCAAATCTTAAGCATTTTTAGGCAATAATTTTCTACAATTATGATGGCAATGAGAGGATCAGGTAACATCCATCAGATCAGATTCAAGGTCTTTGAAGGTCAAATCGAGAGTTCAAAATATATGACATATTTACACATACTGAGTACGAATCTGTATTCAGTTCATTCGTTCGACCTTTTCAGAGGTCACAAGATTATATCAGATTTAATTCAAATTCATTTTGAAGTTTTACGAGGGTTAACATTTAGAGATCTGTTAGAAAACTCTGAAAAAATACACATTACCTTTTTGACTTCGCTGAATCCAGACAAGCTATCTTGACCTTCATGACATCCAGTTCAAGGTCATTCGAAGGTCGAATCATTAGAATCTTCTTGAAAAATCTTATAAAAGTGCATACTTATGTAAATTGAATCGCTGAAAACGAATCTGGGAATAGTAGGTTCGTGTGGTGTTTCTTTGTAGTTATTGGAACTTATTTCAAGGCTATTTTAGTTAGAAAAATCTGGAAAAATTCACATGTTCGTTTTTTGAACTAATAAATCTGAAAGCAAGGACCTTTGACCTGCCGCTCAAAGTCATTTGAAGGAAAAATCGAGAGATCTAACCAAAACATCTGAGCATATTCAAATATTTTATAGGCATACAGCACACAAAGAACATGTTAATACAATTTATGAGTTTTTTTGATTTTTTGATGATTTGGCCTTTGGTGTATGGCTGTATTTTATTCTTCTGATCCGTAAGAACATTAAAATCTCCTTGAAATAGCCTTAGATGACTTCGAAACATTGCACAAGTGTTAAAAACATTTATATAATTCATAAACTTGAAATAATTCTGGAATAACCTTGAATGACCGCTAGAAAAGGTGGTAAACTTAAACTGAACACAGATTCGTGTATATAATAAATAATCATAACCAATAACAACCTAACCCTGCAATTACTTGAGTGATCTTAAGGAAATATCGCTCGAACAAACTAACCTCAGATTTGTATTTTGTTGCCCTAAAAACATACATACAGGGTGCTTCAACGAAAACTGAACAGAGGCTATATCTACCAAGATATTCATTTCTGATCAAAACGCAAAAACAGGTCAATTTTTGTTTCGAGGGGGACATCTTTTGGGGTACAAAACTTGCCTGAAATATCAACCCCCTAAGCGGAGGTTGCAGTCCTTAAACATTTTGAATAGGGAAGATGGGTCGAGTGATGACTCAAAAGAAAGGTGATACTTTTGTCTACATTGCCTTGAACGGATCTCCATTTTTAATTGAAAACTAAAAAAGATACAGGGTGAGCAACTGAAAGATAGGGAAGACTATTCAAGGTTCAGTGAGGAAAAATGGAACAGATCTATGCTGATCAATGGCAGTCATCATCAAGTACCATCCCCATCTCGAATTTCAACCCCTGGAGCAGGGGTGACAACGCTTGAAAATTTGGAAGGGGGTAGATGGGTCGAGTGATAACTCGAAAGAAAGGTATTATCTTTGTCTGCATTCCCGTGAAGAATTTTCATTTTTGATTGAAAACTGTAGAAGATCCATTTTTTTGCACTAATACTTGAATAGCTCAGGGCGATAGATAGTCTCCTCTATTTTTCAATAGCTCACTCTGTATCTTCTATAGTTTTCAATCAAAAATGAAAATTCGTTCACGGGGATGCAGACAAAGATAATACATTTCTTTCGAGGTATCACTCGACCCATCTACCCTCTTCCAGATTTTCTAGAGAATCGTCACCAAAATTTTCAGAGTTTGTATTCGGATTCAGCGCTCTCGAAAGCATACAGGTGATTTTTTCCTGATTTTTCCAACAGTTCTCGAAATGTTTACCAAGTTTCAAAATGACTATTACACAATTCTAAAAGAACCTTAAGTGATCTCTAGGAAAGATCGAACGAATGAACTAAACACAGATTCATATGTCTGAATTTTTGATACTTTCTGGTTGGGATATTTGGATTTGATTCAAATGATCTTAAACATCACCCGATGGGTGATGCTCTCCTGGTGATCAGGGACCCCAGAAACTCAAGAATACATGGTCCGTTTCCCATGTTTATTCGTTGAGGAAATGTTAACCTTGATTATTAAATTTCAATCATGTCAATCTGCTTGTTGAAAAGGACATTTTTTGTGGTTATAAAACTGCTTATAACAAAATTATTTTCATTTAGATTACAAGTATTTCATAAGTGAAGAAGTTAAGGGTGCGTAATGCGTCAAGTCCTTTATTAGCCGAAAGATTTGTGAATAATATAATGAATTCAATACATAATCTTCCTCTCAATATATACTGCAGGTCGGATAGATAATTGATAGTATTGATGATTTATTCATTTTATGGAAATTCATTTTTAAAGTAAAACGAAATAAGACACTTTTGTCACTTTTCCACAATTTATTCAATAATCACGACAGGTTTGGACCCTACGGTTATTTTCAAGTGAATAACAAAATAATACATGAGTAGGCAAGTACAAGTACAGAATGAAATTTATCCTAAATATTGAGTAGTGGGGATCCATTATGCTCTAGTTGGCTGTTGAGGGTAATAAATTGTGGGTTTTCACATAGTTTGTTAATCTCCAAACCTTCCAACCTTCGTCTCTTTCCCTTTGTTACATTTATGAAGGATTTTAAGATTGTTCAATGATATCAAGTGGTTAGTTAATTTTATGTGTTCAAATATCGGCAAATTTTTATCTTCATCTTTTTAGCTTCAAAACTTCTCCCTGTTTATCCGACATAGGCTACCTGACATTCATTGCATTTGATTTGATAAATTCCTGATTGCTTGAATTCATGGTTCTTTTGTTCTTTCGCTTTTATTTAAAAGAAAATCCTTCTCATCAAATCTTAAATGTATATTTCTACTAGAAACTCTTGGCGGGACCCTGTATGTAAACAACAAACACTTTTTATTTAGATTACCTTCAACAATTTCAGCGCATGGTTTGTCATCTTTTCCACATAGAACACGATGAAGCAGATGCAGAGTTTCAACGTACACTGAACTCTGTCACGGATTAATATTTTAACAAAATAAAAAGAAGTAACAAGATAAGACGATGATTAATTAAACGGTTCGGGGTGGAAAGTAAGTTCACACAGAGCCCATTTGTTTAACCCGGATGAGAAAAAAGCATGGAAGATTTACAACTGAAATGGACCATCCTCCATCATTTCAGGTTTCAGATGTTTTAATACGTGCACGTTACTTTTAGCGTCGCCGTTTTTTTCCTTGTTTAGACGCTATCGTGTTCCTCGGCGAATTACTATTCATCACTACTCGAGATTTTAATTTAAATGTACAATTGTCCACATTATTCAGGTAGTAATCTCTAAAATGAGAGAAGTTGGGAAGTTTGGAGAATTCAGAACTATTGGTTGAGACGTACAAGTTTCTGTCAGATAAAAATATTTTATATTGGTTTTCTTGTACTTCAAATCGTTTTGCTTTAGATTCAGAATATATAGGGTGCGCCAAAGAAAACCGGACGTTTTTTTTCCGTCATAACTTTCGTAATCTTAGAACTAGATCATTCGTTCTTGTTTCATTAGAAAGACAAAGGACTAGGTTATTCAGAAATTGTTTCGAAATTTCACTTCCGGTGAAATCCAATATGGCTGGCTCATTTGAAAATGAGCAATATTTCAAGATCGCTGAAACGTTTGTTTTCGACTGAAAAATTCGAATCGGGCATTCAGTCAATAATACAGTCTTTTCTGAACAATTTGACATATTGATCTTGAAAATATTCCTATAATTGGTAAAAAAGTAGCGTGAAGAATTTTTTTGCATTCTGATTTATAGCTGAAATCGAAATATTTTTTTCACCTCATGACGTTGGCACTCCTGAAGTTGTTGTGTTTTTCATGGATGTAGTATAATCTGATACAGTCATATTCCAATACGGGCGCCGGTTGATACTTGTAATATGGCTGGAAGGTATTCAGAAGTCCGTACTTGTGTGCAAGTTTCTGATGGTTAATATTGTCTGCACTTATCTGTTTGTAATGTTCCGTCCTTCATTATAAATTTTTGTAATTGTTTGTAGCGATCACTTGGTCTTGGATGGCCATAAGGAATCCCTCTTTTTCTGCGAATAATTCTCCTTTCATCAACCATTTGTTGGAGGCTTCTTTGTCGATGTGTGGTTGATTAATCTCATGGTGATGTCGTCCATGCAATTCCTTTCTTTACCATTGCTCTTGTTTTTCAGTATCTGATAGGAACGGTAGATTCAGCAGGTCATCTCTGGTAGCAATATTCAGAGGTGTATACCCCTTATCAGCCAACGATACCACTCTATGGAGGTCAAAAGTGAGAGCTTTTGCTGAGAAGAATTCTCTGAGATTTATTATCTGTTCGGTGTGTAAATTGACAACATCTATTAATCCGCGTCTCCTTCTTTCCACTTCAAAGTTGTTCGTATCACAGACGATTTTGGATGATGATTGTTATACTTTGTCAGCATCGTTCGGGTCTGCCTTTGAATATCATCCAGCTCCGTCTTAGTCCATCTGATTATTCCAAATGAGTAAAGCAACACTGGAATGGCGTAGGTCTTAATTGCCTTGACTAAATTCCCCGAATTCAACATCGATTTCAGCACAGACTTTAGAGGCTGACTGTATTCTGAACGAATATTCTCCTTTGATTGTTTTTGGTCTAACAATCTGGCTTGTTGTTATTTATTTATTATGCACTATCTCGGCTAGTAGCTGGATATATATTATTATTATTATTATTATTATTATTATCCTTCACATATTAAGTCAAAATTTACATATCTGCTACAATAGTAGAGATCTGATTAAACACAATAAAGAATGCCTCCTCAAACCTTACAGCAGCAGTTTCTTGCTACCACTCGTCTAATAAAGACGTGCATGCAAAGATCATCAACAGTTTCACTTATCTATTCACGCCTATGGCAATCTTCAAATTTCGTGATGCACAGAAATTAGGATATATCAGGAAAATGTTATTTTGCGACAGTTAAATTCAGATGCCACTTTTTAGTTTTAGAACAAATCATGCCAGTAACAATATGTTTCGATCACAAGTTCATTGGAGAAGTTCGTTTCAAAATTTGCTCAAGTATTTTTGGAAACGTTTTCCAATTGTCTGCGTAGTTTCGGTGGTTTTGAAGCATAATTCTGAACTGGATTTTGTCAAAAACGGTTTCTTGGTTGGTCCTTGTCATTGCAGGAGATTGTAAGAACTTCATTGTTTATTAAATCAAGAAATTACAATGAATTGTAACCTTTATTCTGTGTGTAACCATTGAGTAATCTTCACACCTCTTTCTACTGATGAAAAACAATTTGAACTGATCTAGTTTCTGCCTGATGAGTACTGATTGTTCAGTACTTCTAATTATATACTATCGAAATCAATTTTGGTGGCTTCTGGAATCTATTGTGGTGTCCCGATCATCGAGGTCATATATCAAATCTCATTCTGAAGATGATTTTGAGACGTGCTCCGACTTTAACAGAACCCAGGATTATTGTGGAGTTTCTCTGTGTCTCTGAAGATCAACAAATTCAGAAAATCAGGTTCGGTCTGGAAGTTGGAACTAAAAGTTTTCACTCATTTCTTTGCTCAATTCAATACCAAATTCATGGCTACATGTGTCCATGTAGGAAGATCAAAGCTTTCACCTGATCCTTCGCTAAGATCAGAAAAGAATGTTAGGGGAAGAAGCAGCTCAGCTCGATTTTCTAGAATGAGAAAAATGTCAGGTCTTCTTCACTAGTAAAAGATCAAGAACTATGGCTCAACATAGTCTCGCGATCACTGATACAACTGAGTTGTGCTCAACGTTATGTCTATGTTCTGAATGTAGAAAAGTGAAAACGGTATACAGTAAATAGAAAACTCTGCATCCCGATTCGACCAACAGTTATTTCAACATTCAAGTAAAATTTATCTAGCCCTAAACAACCAAACATCGATCGAAACTCATGTATGCTGGTCGTGTACCCGATTGATTGGTTGGTGATTTCGCTAGGAAATTTCGCAATTAATTCACCGTTAGATATCCAATAATGCAACAAGTATTATTCCTACAGTATCGAATCAGCTTATCCCGCAGCATTTTGCTGTCATCCCTCGCCATCTAATTTCGGAGCCTCCGGCCTGTCATGAATTATTGAGGGTTCGAACCGATGGCGAATATTGAATCCATGAATCCATAATTAATAACGTTTACCATTAAAAACATACCATGCTGTAAAGATTAGGGCTTTAATATTTCATGTTTTCAAATAGGTTTTAGTAGAGAGTAAGTACAAGCAAGTATTTCAAACGATGGTTTTTATTTAAGATGTGCAGTGTTCACTCTTATAGACAGGTATAGATGGTAAGAAAATTGATGCTGGGAACAGCATCGTTTTCAGAGTCCTTCATCAATGGCTAGGAGAAATTTTCCTCAATTTTTTGTTCGAGATGATAAAATACGACAAATTGTTTTCGTCGCTTCATTTGTCAACGTTGAACTGCTATACTAGTGAAGTAATACTAATGATATTTTATAGAAGCTAATCTGGAGGAAAGTGAAGAGGAAATCTTAGATGTTTTTAACAACTATCATCACAACCTCAAATTCACAATAGAAAAAGATACCAACAATTCAGTTCCATTTCTTGATATCCTAGTGATTAGAAATGATAGAGAGTTGATGACTGACTTCTATAGGAAACCCATGGCAGCTGGTAGATATATACATTACAAATCATTTCATCCATGGAAAATGAAATTTACCGTTATCCGAAATATAAAAACGAGACTCACAAAAATCTCACATCATAGTTTGTTAGATAACAATCTCAAAAAATTGGAAAACTTGATGTTAACCAACGGTTACCCAAAAAGTTTATTACGAATATTGATTTATAACACACCAAATCAAACTGAACATCTAATTACAAACTACGGAACATCCCAGTGCTAACCAACAGATACAACTTTCGGAAGTACCTAGACTGACACAAGAGAGATCAAGAATCATCGTTTTACCTCAAGCTGATGGATTAACAAAACAACTAGGTGGTTTATTACGTGGACCTAATAGACTTATAGCAACCAAAACTGTGAGATTAGCCAGATCTGTGTTCACAAAATCACACATCCTTGTTTCAGAGACCAAACGTCGTGTATAATATCCCATGTGATAACTGTGAGAGAGTTTACATAGGAGAAACAGGAAGAAACCTCAGTAAAAGAAAAGACAAAAAATCTTGCGCTGCATTACTTCACGAAAATGAATTGGGCCATCACCTCAATTATGATAATGTTACCATCTTGGACACTGAAAGCAACGTATGGAATAGGAGATTGATAGAAATGGTGAGAGTCTGTCAAGAACCTGCTGCGATGAATTTTAAGAATGATCTAGACAGATTGAACAGTGTGTACGCAAACTTAGTAGAAGTTGACAAAATATCCAGAAATCCCATTGGTAGACCACCAGACAACAATTACACTATTGTTTCTTTACCGAAATTTTAGATCAATCACTTTTGATGACGGCTTCCATTGTGACGGGCACTTGTCAGAGAAAGATTTCCCGTTGTCAAAACGTGCATGGTCTAAAGGAAGATTTTTGGCTAAATGAGAGCATTTTAATGTGAAAAACTCATCGAAAAAATGTTAGTTAATAACCTAGGAATACAAACCTCAGTTTCTGTGAGTATTTTACTATTATTCAATGTCTATCCTAATTGCCATAATTTAATGATTTAATAATTGATTTCATGAATATATATATATATATATATATATATATATATATATATATATATATATATATATATATATATATATATATATATATATATATATATATATCTGTTCATGAAATCAAACTGATTTCATGAAAAATATAAATCCACCACCCGGTAATTAATACCATTGCCAGGCAATGATTATAATCAAAACATATCCTGGAATAATTATATATTAGGATAACGTTAAATGTTATGAGAATATATCAATCTACCAGAATATATACATACTATAGCATCATCAGATAATGATATCAATGTACCAACGAGTAGTGTCAGAGGGTTTCTCCCCGGAAAAATCCAGCGTGCGGACCTTTGTCAAGTAACACTGAATGTTACTCATTAATAGTTTCCTTTGTGAGAAGTGGTGAACGATCGAATAGAATACTGCTCTGAATATAAACATGACAAACTTGTCAGTTAATTATATTACATTTATATAAACAAATAATATAATATGAAATGAGATTCTGAGCAGTATAAACTGAAGAGAAAACCTATGGCTCTACCTCATTATTTTTTCCGGAAAGAAACCTACGAAGAATATTACAAGATTTGATGACTGTTATCTTTTATAACTGTTCAAACAAATTTTTCTTCAGACCCAAAATCTCAATACTTTTGTGAAGATTCCTAGGAATAACACCTGTTGTGGAAATAATAATCGGTAGAATAAAATTTTTTTTCATTTTCCACATTATTTCAATCTGGTCGCCAAGCATCATATATATATTGTTGACGACGTTTCGGCTGGATCGCACCAGCCATCTTCATGTCGGAGAATATAGGTTTACTACTCTATGTGCCACTGTATGCTGAATTTATATTCCTTCGCGGTCTCAGGTTGTGGTGCGGTGGCGGTGGCGCGTTCCCATTGGTCGGTGGCTTGACCCGTTAGCGTTGCATGATTGGCTCTGTCCTCGGTGTCTCCCTACTTGTGTCTGCGTTGGGTTCTCTTGTTCTTGATTACTGAACTCAGTAATCAAGACACTCGTTCACCGATCAAAAAGTATTTGCTCTCCAAACAATACAACCAAGCTCAAAGGTATTCTTCAACAAAATGGACATAGCAGAAGAACAATACACAAAGCTATGGAGTACAAGAAACCTCTCAGAAAAGATTCAGAAGAGGATACAAAGCCAAGAAGTTTAGCCTTCCTGCCATTTGTAAGAGGTGGAACCGACAAGATTGGTAGGATCTTACAAAAACGCATGAATATAACACATAAAAACGATCTACAAACCACACAATACGATACGCAAAAACCTAAGAACACCAAAGGATCGGATACCACTTGAAAACCAAGGAGTCTACAAAATTCCGTGTACAGGCTGAGAGCTTGTCTACATTGGGGAAACAAATCGAAGAATGGAGGTTCGGATACAAGAACATAAGAACTCAGAAGACGAACAAACCAGTTCATCTGCTGTGTTTCAACACTCGCACAAAACAGGCCACAAACTCGATTACGACAACACAGGTAGCCAACATAGAACAGCTCCGAAAAAGAAAATTACGAGAAGCCATTGAAATAGAGAAAGACAGGACAATGCACAGGAGAGATGACGCCCTAAACATACCAACAATATGGAAATCTATGTTGAAACCTGTGAAAGCAAGAACAAGAGAACCCAACGCAGACACAAGTAGGGAGACTCCGAGGATAGAGCCAATCATGCAACGCAAATGGGTCAAGCCACCGACCAATAGGAACGCTCCCTCTCCACCGCACCACAACCGCGAAGGAATATAAATTCAGCATACAGTGGCACATAGATATACTCCGACATGATGATGGCTGGTGCGATCCAACCGAAACGTCGTCAACAACAACCAACGAATGGGCATTACCAGGATCAACGGATGAGAAACCAAAGAACAAAGAACAAATATATATATATATATATATATATATATATATATATATATATATATATATATATATATATATATATATATATATATATATATATATATATATATATATATATATATATATATATATATATATATATATATATATATATATATATATATATATATATATATATATATATATATATATATATATATATATATATATATATATATATATATATATATATATATATATATATATATATATATATATATATATATATATATATATATATATATATATATATATATATATATATATATATATATATATATATATATATATATATAGAGAGAGAGAGAGAGAGAGAGAGATTAAGTTGAATTTCATTTGCTAACCCTTTCTTCAAAAATAAACAAATGTTTTACTGAAGAATCGGGGTTGAGAGAACGGAAAATGTTCGAGGTTAAAAACTTATAATTTGCAGAGTGTTTTTACGCGTTTCGGCATAGGGCCATCATCAGAAAATATTCATCCCTGTACAATTATTATCTAAAACAAAAATCATAATCTCAGCAAAACACATAATACAATTCTTACGTTAAAAGCTATTCACCTTGCACATTATCTCTTGACATCATTATCATCACTGGTAAAATAAAAACAAAACGCAAAACGACAATAACAAGCAATAACAATTAATATTTGAGTATAACTGGTTGCAGCAATCTATTCAAGGGTGTGTTCAAGTTATCAGATTACTTTAGACATAAATAAATCCGTGAACGTCAGCTCTTGAATTCACTGTCTCAGGTTCTTTTTGGATTTGGATCATTTCTAGAATGTTCCTTTTAAACCTTTTAAAGTCGTTAAAAATGATCGAAATCCAAAAAGACCCTATGACAGTGAATTCAAGAACTGACGTTGACGGATTTATGAATGTCTACAGTAATCTGATGAATTGAATACACCCTTCAATAGATTGCTGCAACCAGTTATACTCAAATGTTAATTGATATTGCTTGTTATTTTTCTTGCGTTTTTTGTTTTTGTTTTACCTGTGATGATAATGATATCAAGAGAGAATGTGTAAGGTGAATAGTTTTTGACGTAAGAATTGTATTATGTGTTTTACTGAGAATATGATTGCCAGTTTCCAACTGGCCAACCTGTTTTCATATTTTTAAATAGTCACTGTGAAAAACTTATTGAATTTTTGTACTACTGAAAATTTGAATTTTCTATTTGCTTGATTCGATTTAGCAACCTAGAAAACATCATTTTGTCAACAAGAGGGTGTCAAGCATAATAAAATGACAATCTGCTATAGGAACAAATCCAAAGCTAAAATGGTCAATATGTGATATTTTTGACTTGCTAGGTGGTTGAAGAAATGAAATAATAAAATTGAAAAACTGTTTTTTGTGATTGAACCGCTGATCATATCAAAATTTCTCAACAGATAAAAAAGTTTGATTAGTCTAGCTACTCAATGTCTGAAACAGTTTTTCTCAAACGCAGACAGTTGAAAATTTGACTATCACGTAGTAATGGGGGAATCAATTAACTATTTAAAAATTTCTGATCAATTCCAAGCTCATTTCGCTTTTCGTTTGTCTTGAAAAATTAGAAACCATCTCCTAACCTAAGTCCGTGTTCATAGAAATCATCCTAAAAATTTAGATAAAATTTTCGATACGTGAATATATCTCCGTAATAAATACAAATTCCAAAAATTTCTTCAAGAAAATTTGCATTGAATTCCCTAAACTGTCAGAACGATATCTATAAATACGCCCATTTCCATTTCGTATAAATAGCATGAAAATGCTGGCACGAAGCGAATCCGCTGAAAGAATGCATCAATTTCGCTAAAACAACAAAATCCCTTGTAATATCAATGACATAAATGTTGGCCTTCCAGAAAAATAGAACCCGCAACAAAATATTCCCAACGAGGCTACTTTAATTCCAGGATTTCAGTTTGGTTTTATATTCAAATCGAATATCCGCAATCTGATTGAGTAGTCCAACAAAATATATCTACATCTGCTTGCAAATCGCATGATTTTGGTTTTATCTTTCGGCTTACTCGATCTCGGCGGACGAATTCCAATTGATTGTTTACGTGCGCGCACTGCCCTCTTCGGTTTTTTTTTCTATTTCGATTATGGAAATCGCAAGGACCGTAGGATTTGTATCAGAAAAGATAATAATTTTTTGGAGTTTAGGAAGAATTTTAATGAAATTTGAAACAGAAATTTAAAGTATGACGTTGGGTCACATTATTAACAAATACAAGTAAACGATTATTTGTACTGATATATATTATTAAATGCTCGACGCGTTTCGATACACAGTATCTTTGTCAAGAGCGAATGAATACAACATATAAATCTTACTAACATATACTTATATATACCAAAGAGGCAATCCACTCAGAGCAATCTGTATTTGAACTAGTGTTTAAGAAATAAATTTAATAAGGGTGAGTTATTTATGTCTACCCGATCATCAAAAATTTCCGGTGAATACCTAAATCTGTTAATTTCAAGTACTTCCAGAAGTTTGAGTTTTACACCTCAATTCTCAGAATGTAGGTGGTGAATTCTTAGAATATTGTAGGTAATGCAAGTGTTCTTGGAAAGCTGGTCATATCCGTCCCTTCTGGGAATGGATTTATTGCCAGTGACGCTTGCCTTGTCTCATTTTCTACCTAAGCAAGTTTTAGTTGTAATTCATTTCTTCTACCAACCATGATATAGACCATTACACCATTGAACACATTTTTGTATATAATCATTTTAAACATAAACAAGTCTTAGAGATTATTAGAATAAACAGTTTCAAAACATCAATTGTCTAATAATTTCTTGGTCCTTCGAGAATCATTTTTTTCAAATTCATCAAACATTCAAAACACACCATTTTGGTCCTTAGAACCAAATCTGACACCGTTGAAAATCAACACCTTATCAAGATGGCAACGCATCGAACAGCTTCGACAACATTTTTGGAAACGGTGGTCGTCGGAGTATTTGATTCGACTTCAGCAACGTCCTAAATGGATATCAAAACAGTCGTGTTTATCTGACGGAACGTTAGTTATATTGCGCGAAGACAATCTACCGCCATTAAAGTGGAAGTTAGGCCGAATCATAAAAGGTATAGCCGGACCTGACGGTTTGTGTCGTGTATATAGAATAAAAACATCCAACGGTGAAATAACACGGGCTGTAAATAAGATAAGTCCCTTACCCATTGATTGAGCAATTATTATTCTTTTATAACCTTGTAATGATTTTTTAGATCAATGTAAAATATTTTGTATATATTAGTTATAAGTATCTAGTTAAGGATTTTCAGAAGTTCAAAACACTCATCCTGTCAAATTTCAAACATTTGGGTTCAAAATATTATGTTAATGCTTATTTTCAGTTTTTTTTGAAACCCTGCCGTCTTTCAAGGCGGGCGGTATGGTGAATTCTTAGAATATTGTAGGTAATGCAAGTGTTCTTGGAAAGCTGGTCATATCCGTCCCTTCTGGGAATGGATTTATTGCCAGTGACGCTTGCCTTGTCTCATTTTCTACCTAAGCAAGTTTTAGTTGTAATTCATTTCTTCTACCAACCATGATATAGACCATTACACCATTGAACACATTTTTGTATATAATCATTTTAAACATAAACAAGTCTTAGAGATTATTAGAATAAACAGTTTCAAAACATCAATTGTGTAATAATTTCTTGGTCCTTCGAGAATCATTTTTTTCAAATTCATCAAACATTCAAAACACACCAGTAGGATTTCGAATTCTGAATTGAAAGAGTGACTATTTTCCCTCAAGATGATTTGAATGATTTGAATCGGATTTTCCATTGATGAAACTGTTTATGTTCAGAGAATTTTTCCTGTTCTTCCTATATAAAACAATTGCAGTTATATAGTTATAGCGATGAATAAACAAGATTATATTTCCAAAACATTGGATTCCATTAATGATTTTAATTATTCAGTTATATCTAGAGATCCAACTAATAAATTCAATAATGAAGTGAAGACAGTCATTGAGAATTCAAAATCCATCATTACAGATCGCACAAAGTTTTAATTTGTCTTACCGAATCCTTTACCACCTCAACTTTATTCTTTAGTTAAATGCACAAAATTGGTTATCCAATAAGACCAGTGGTATCATTCACACATGCCCCAGCATTTAAGATTTTTTTAATACATATTCTGGACAAATTTAGTAATTTTAAACCTTTTTTTTCAATTCATAATTCAAATGATTTGATAAGAAAAATAGAAAATATTGTCATTCCAACTAATGCAAAGTTAATCTCTTTTGATGTCAAGAATTTGATTCCAAGTATTTCACCGAAATATCCGTATAATATAATCAATAATTTGTTAACACAAAATATGACGAATCCACGAATTAAATACGCCATTATGGCTTTATCGATGTTTGGATATCTCGATTGTTTTTATAAAAGTGCAGAGGGACTTATAATGGGAAACTCCTTGAGCCCTCTTTTAGCAGAAATCTTCATAGATAACATAGAAGAAACTATTCACAAACACCCGCTTAGTAAACATTTCCTATATTGGTATCGATATGTCGATGACATTATTGTGTGATTCACAGGAACAAACAGACAAATCACTGTATTCGAAAATTTCATCAACAACCTGCACCCGAAAATAAAATTCACTTCTGAAATAGAACAGAACAATTCGATCAATTTCCTAGACCTAACAATAACAAGATCAAATAATAAACACCAGTCTTCAATTATCATAAGCCTTCTCATACAGATATCACAATTCATTATACATCGGCACATCCTTACCACCATAAAGTTGCAGCATTTAATAGCTATATACATAGACTCTGGAGCACACCGATGTCTAATGATGATTACTTCAAAGAATTGATTTTAATAAAACAGATCGCAATAAATAGTGGTTATGTATCCAATCGGTGAACACCAAGACAAGAAATTCAATACACTTTAACATATACAGTGTGTTCCAACGAAAATTTGACCCCCCCTCTAACTCCGAAATGAGTAACATTAGCGAAAAACACCAAGACACATCGATTTTTGTTTCGAGGGGGAGCATTTTTCGAAATAATTCGAAACTTCTCAGCTCAACTCCCTACCCCCAGCAACCCTAACTTTGAAATTCATCATAGGGAATAAGGGTCGAGTGGCACCTTACTGAAAAGGTCTGTCAATTCTCCACCTTGATTTGTCATTTTTAGAATTTTAAATTAACATACAGGGTGTCCCAACCAAGGGTGAAGTTGAATTCCTGGAAATCCCAAATACTAAATGAAATAGATTTATTTTGGCATAATGCAAGCGCAGGTTTATGCTCCGTCTAGAAAAACGACCTACACTTGTGAGTTTGGAATTGGTGCAATCAACCCCCTATTTCCAGCATCCCCAACTCGAAAATCTTTCGATCGATAATAGGTCAAGTGGCACCTCGTTGGAAAGGTACTGCAATTTTCTCTTCGAATTTGGTATTTTCGAAATTCAGAATCATCATACAGGGTGTCCCGAAGCAGGAACATTGAAAATCCAAATAACTTTTTGAAACTGGTTCATTTCGGTATAATACGAGAACATGTTTATGTTTGATTCGAGAATAAGACTCTCTTGCGTGAATATGGAATTTTGCAATCAATCTCTTCCATTCAGCATCCCCAACTCAAAAATCATACAAGTGATTACAGGTTGAGTGGCAAAGTTCCAGAAAGATTTTTCTATTTTCTGAATCACTGAGGCATTGGTTTCAGTTTGGCAATCGAGGTTTTCTGGCGTGAGGATCAGGATGAGGGATGATGGAGAAACTGATTGGATGCTCATCTAAACAGGAAAACGAGATTTATTGAACTTGTATTCAATTGAAAACAAAAACTAACTTGATTATTATCAGATTCAAATTATTCAAACCACCTAATAAAAGAAAACCATTCATTCAATAAAAACTTTGACATATTACATATAAAATCAAAAGTTCAAAATTAGATCTCCTAGAAGCATTAGAAATAAATAGATACAAACATTCGGACAAGCTTTTGAATGAACAGGTAGATTTGAATTACTCACCCCTACTTAACTTGTTTAATTAGTTTTTATTACCTTTCATACTAACTGTACAATGGCTCGGTGTGGATTTTCCTGTTATTCATCCAACTTGTTCTACGATTTGTTTATAATACCATACTCTTCATTCTATTTTTCATTCTTGATAAAGCTGCTGTGTCAGCGAAACGTCGTCGAATTTTTTCAAATAAAGTGTAGATTAAAGTTAAACCTTGTGTTTTCATCTCATTTAGACATAAATAACTCACCCTTATTAAATTTATTTCCTAAACACTACTTTAAATACAGATAGCTCTGAGTGGATTGCCTCTTTGGTATATATGAGTATATCTTAGTACGATATATTTGTAGTATTCATTCGCTCTTGACAAAGATACTGTGTATCGAAACGCGTTGAGCATTTAATAATATATTTCAGTAGAAATCAACGTATACTTATATTTGTGAAAATGAATTTCTATTACGTAAAAGCCTCGTCAATTGCACATTATTAACACCTGGGACCGAATGAGGTTGGTCATATGAAAAGTCATGAGATCGTCTAGTACCTGAAGTTGTCTTTACGTTCTTTTTATAGATTAGGATCTAGTGTTGTGTTGCATATTTGTAGTAATCTTTTCAAGTTCTTTTATGTGAGGTTTGATGTGAAACGACTAATTTCTTTTCGCTTACACCATAGACAATGTCTATTTGATCTTTGCAACATTTATATTGAATTCTTTCTCTACAATCTTTGGTGTCATTAAACATATTTGCTGGGACATTAGTTCATTTAGAAACTGTTCTTATTGGCCCTTACTCATATTATGAGTGAAAGTTGGAAAATAAGATCATTTAGAGACAGGCCCAATTGGCGCTCACCCGTTTATGAGTAATAGCTGAACCTCTGAGGGTTTTGTAATATCATATTATGTTATATGATTTGATAGTCACTCTGATACTCAATGATTTCAATCACAACCTTGGTAGACAACATGTAAGCCTAAGTTCACTCGCGTATTTTCAATCGAATTCAATAAGTCGTATACTATTAACATTTTATGGGTTTAGATGTACACATAACCAAATTTATATGGAATCTCTCGGTATTTCACATTATTGATTGTTTTTAATCATGGATCTTTGACTATTTGTGAAGAATGAAGTTTTTTGTTGTAAAAAACTGGATAGTATGATAAGAATTGATGAATTATCACCATATGTTCGGGATATTGTACTCAGTCGTCACTGAGATTTGAAACTGTGAATTTCTTAATTCAAAACCCGATTGTGTGTTGGGCAGAGGGATCGAATAATCTAGATGAAGAAGGGGTGACATAGAGGATATAGTGACCTCAATGGGGGATTCACAGGGGCGTGATCTAAAAAGCCTAAGCCCGATACTTGGAGCTACATTCTCTGCAAAATAGGCCTAGAAGAAATCGTAGGAAAAATACTTCTGAAAAACATCAAAAAATACTTATGAAAACATTTGACAAAATGTATTGATTCAAAAAACAGGATTTGTTGTGAAATAAAACTCATTTTTTCCGAGGAAAATATTCTTCTCGAAACGTCATTGACTTCTTAACCTGCCCTGGTAGCTGCAAAATGGCAAAATTATTTCATACATGTTGGCGACAAAATACAAAATTTTCGAAATTGTTAAATAACTAGAAACCTGAAAATCTTCGAGTTCGTTTAAATTAGGTGCAGGTTCAATTAACAAAATCGGAAAGTCAATTATAACTCTAATGTACAACACTCAATTTTTCCACATTTCTTAATCTAAAGTATTTCATATCTACATTACGTCTTTCTCGCTTATTCAGGTCGAAAGTGTATCAAGAACCCTCCAAACTATTCGTGTACGATGCGTATGAATTGCTGGAGCACTTTCAGTACAAAAGCGTCAAGATTTGAAGTATGTAGAGTAACTTAGTTCGTAAATCTTGCAATGTAGGATATTATTTCTTCCTTCCTTCCTCCGAAGTTCTCCTGTAATTTCCTTGCAATTAAATTCGAATTTACTTCGAGTTTCCTTTATTGGAAATGGCTTTCCATTATCTCTGAATTTGTTTTTAATAATATATTGATTGAAAAAGGGTCTTTGCCAAATCGTTTCAATCTTATATAATTTTTTTCGTAACCGTAACCTCAATCATTACACTTCCTAAATTTTAACTAGAATCTACAAGGTGTTTCCTTTTCCGGAGCCATGTCTTCTTTCGCCCTTTCGAACTTTTTTGCTATACGCCAGTGATCAGCGCACAAACACTTTTCGTCTTCTTCGTTCAATTAACTTTTTCGACACCTGTAATTTTTTCGTATATCCGACCTTTTTCGAGGATACAATTATCAAACGATTGTATGCTTTCGCTGAATTGAAAGCACTTCTAATTGAAAAAATTACTAGTAGGCTTTGATTTTTTCATTTATTTATTTATTTTGACAGTTACTAAAGTTGAAACAGTATCTTCTCGAATTGTTTTTTAAATTAGCGATTAGTTTTAAGACTTCAGAAGTTAGTGCTATAAGAAAAAATGGCTAATTTCACTAACGCCGAATTGGCTGATATGTATTACATGTACGGTCTGGCTGACGGAAACACAACAGAAGCTAGGCGATTATTTCAGGTGCGCTTTCCAAATCGAGTAACACCAGACAGGCGAACATTCGCAAATATCTACAGAAGGTGGAGGGAAACTGGTACTTTTACTGCAAATAATCATATGAAAAGGTGCAACTCAAACTATGAGAACTCCAGATATTGAGGAAGCAGTTTTAAATTGTATTGATTTGAGTCCTCATGTGAGTTCAAGAAAAATGGAAAATCAGTTGAATGTTTCACATGTTCTAGTTCGGAGGGTTTTCCGCGACTTTTTATAGTACCCTTTTCATATTCAACGCGTCCAAACTCTACTTCTTTGAGATTTTCCTTCAAGACTGAATTTCTCCCGATGGTTATTAGATAAAATTTGAGAAAATGCTCATTTTGATAGGGAAATAATGTTTACAGACCAAGCTAACTTTCCAAGAACTATCATCACAAATTTTCACAATAATTATAATTTGGCTGAGGAAAACCCCCATCTGATTGAAGAATCTGATTATCAAGAACAATTCTCACTAAATGTCTGTGCCGGAATAATTGGAAACTATTCGATTCGGCCAATTTTTTTGCCTAACAGAGTGAACGGTCCCGCTTATCGGCAATTTCTTGAAGAGGAGTTACCTTTATTGCTCGAGGATGTGCCACTTTTGGTGATAAATATAATGTGGTTCATGCATGATGGAGCACCAGCACATTTCAGTGGAGAACTAGGAAGTCTTGAATTTTACATTCAATAACCGATGGATTGGTCGGGGTGGGCCAGAACCATGGCCTCCTAGGTCCCAAGACTTAAACAGTTCAGACTTTTTCTTATGGAAATATCTCAAAAGTTTAGTTTATATCACTCCAGTGAACACTGTAGAAGAATTGAGAAATCGAATGATAACCTTTTGTGACACGATAAGAAGAAATACCCCAGGAATATTTCAGAGTGCATGATAATATGCGAAGAAGGACGGAGGCCTGTATTCTTGTAGGTGGAGGACACGTTCAGCAATTTATTCAGTTTTCAAATGTTCTTTTTTTATATGATATTGAATCAGTGTAAGTTAAGTCTTAGAAGACGAGCTATCAAAATAAAAGCATACCTATCAAGTATTTCCATTATCTTTATTATTTAGCGAATAACATACATTTCAAATAATTCAAATTCAATAAATTGTTCACTCGAAAACGGTTGGAGATACGAAAAAATTACAGGTATCAAAAAAGTTTCTAAATAGAACGAAGATGATGAAAATTGATTGTACACTGATCAGTTGCGTATTGCAACATGACAACATGACTTCGGTAAAGAAAACACCGTGTGAATTTTAGTTGAAATCTAGAACGTGTAATGATGGAGGCTATAAAAAATAGCTTGCATTCCAAATTTAGGCTGAATATCTCAAAAACTGCAAGAGTTTTGTAGAAAAAACCATTTTTCCGGAAATTTCAACACCCTTTAGCTCCGTAACGAATCTTTTGCGGACCTAGGTTTACATAAACTTTTTTTCTTAAAATTGCACGTAGATTTACCCCCTCAAGTTATGACATACTATTGTATAGCACCTTGTATAGGGAACTATACAACTTCTGTTTTAGTAGGCAAGTTTTTATTAACACATTTTTTCTTTCGGATATGTCAGGACATATGACAACAACAGCTAATGTTTCTTCTTGGCAGATATATTCCACTCATGAGAAATGAAATGAAAAAAATTAAGTGAGATTTTGCAAGAAACCACCACATATTGATAACTGCAGTAGTAAATCAATTTTTGCGAGTAAAGTTTATTCTTCGTTAAAATTTCAATACGAGTACGAATGTATTGCAAAGAGATGGGTTGAAATTGGCTGTTATGAGTCCGAAAGCTCCAATTTTATTTTCATCACCCAAAATCACAAGGTAGATTGTCCTATGAGACCTATTGTTTCATATATAAGTGCTCCAGCTACTACATTATTTAAATATTTGAACAACATACCTCCAAATTTGATACAACACAATCCAATTTACTTAACACAAAACTCTATAAAATTAACCAATCACTTGAGATCTCTAAAAATTTCGATAAATGCTGAATTTTATATAATTAATTTATATCCGTCCACACCCTGCTGTGATGTCAAAGCCACAATTAATCGACAACTTCAATCCAATAGTACATTAAGCCCTACTCATATAGAAGAAACGATGTCAGCTGTGAACCTTTGTCTCCAACGAAGTTATTTCAGGTTCAATAATAAAATATATCAACAATTAGATGGTTTACATATGGGCTTTCCATTGTTTCCGTTATTAAGTGAAATATTTATGACAAATTTGGAAATTAGAATCTTTAGTTCCTCCAACATCCTAATTAGGAATGTATTTTTATGGAAAAGATATGTAGATGATATCTTATGTATTTGGATTGGCACAGAGGGACAAATCAATAGTTTTTTACAGTTTTAAATCATTTTCATCGATCGATTCAATTTATAATGGAAAATGAAAATAATGAAAAATCTTTGAACTTCTTGGACTTATCGATTAGTAGCGTTCATGACTCACTCGCCTTTAAAATATACAGAAAACCAACCTATTCGGATACCCTGATTCATAACAGTAGTTCACAATTCCAGAGTATCAAATTGAGTGCTTCTCATTCTTTTGTGCACAGATTGCTTTCTATTTCCTTGCCAGCTGTCGATTTTAAGAATGATGTTCAAGTTTTAAAATTGATCGCTAAGAACAACGGCTATGAACCAAAATTAAGTGGTAACTTAATAAGACAAAAACGACATAAACTTTTATTGCAGAGGATTTATCCGTTGCATACCGAGAAATTCAACAGAAAAATTCCAATTAACGATATTCCTAATATCAGCATCAAGATATGTAACAGATCACACAGAAAATTAACACCATTAGCACTAATAAAAAGAATGTGGGTTCATGATAAAGATAAAATGAAATTATTGGCTAAAAGCGGAGTATATAAAATACATTGCAGTGTGTGTGAGACATTCTATATAAGCCAAACCGAAAGAAGCATCGACAGGAGAATTGAAGAACATAAAAGATCAACTAGACTTCAATTTACCTCCTGTTGTGAATGCCGTTATAAATAAGTGAAATCACTCATTTTGAATGTAGTATTGTATTATGTTGTGATTCTGGAACCTTTGGCGTATGAACAATGAAGACACTATATTACCTTACGAAAACCTTAACCTTAACTTTCGACGCGCGTTTCGCTAACTAAGTTAGCATCATCAGGAGATGTAGCTAACTTTCTATACATAATATGATATATTATCATCTCCTGATGATGCTAGCTTAGTTAGCCAAACGTCGAGTTTTAAGGTTAAAGTTTTGGTGTAGTGGTGATATAGTGTCTTCATTCTTAGTATTGTATTACTCTTGATAATAGGCTAACAATTCGAAACATATGTCGAGTATTTTCAATAAATATTTGTGAAACCTTTGCCAAGTGATAAACCAATCATTTAAAATTTATTAAGTTATTTTCTACTCTATAAACAAATTTTTAACAGCAATACACCCCTGTACGAAGGGGATTATTCTCGAATATGAGGTTGCTAGAATACTATAATCTCTTGGCTCGGCATCCATGAAATAACTTACTTTGTATTATGCAGCCCGAAATTCCTAGCGTCGTGCAGTTTCAGACGCTAGCCGAACTGACGTTGCCTCACTTCTTATGAAATCTTGATTTTGTCTAGAAGTAGACAAATAATTATGATACTCACCGAACCACGAATATTACATCGTGATACGGTATAATTTCATTCCAAATATTCAGTACCGGAATATGCCCGTATCGAAATTGGATATACACACACTACAAAAATTGTCATCACGTGGAAGCCTCGTCAATTGAATTTTTGACATAGAAATACTGGATAAAAAGAGACAAAGATTGTCACACCACCTGGTATTCTGCATTCCACAATCGATCAAGCAGCTCGATCTCAATCTCTTTGTCAACATATATTCTTGGACATATGAGGGGAAAAAATCTTATCTATGTAGTAACATTTGTTTCCATATGATCTCAAACACGTATGAAACAAGAATGAGTTTATTTGACTATCAGTATTCATTCAATTTCTCTTCAGTTTTAACGCTAAATTAATGCAAGTTTTCTGTGTTTCTGGTTGATTTTCGAATCTTTGAATTTATTGTAATGGCTGCTGAACGTCCTGGATGCTATTTGAGTGATCATGAAGTGGTAAGAATTGTAACATTTCTAGAGGAGGGGCGACGCCAACGTTACGTGGATAACTTGTTGAAGGTTAGCCAAAGCACTATTTCAAGAGCATTTAATCGGTACCACGAAACAGGGGAATATGGAAGAAGGGCCGGACAGGGAAGAAATCGGATAACAACACCAGTTGATGATCGTTGGCTTCGTTTAGCTGCGCTAAGAGTTCGGCACTGTACGGCTAGAATGCTACAAAATGAGCTGGTACTTTCCGGAAATGTGCATATTTCATTGCAAACTATTAGGAACAGGCTCAGAGAAGACGATATCAGACCAAGTGTGGCTTCTACCGGCCCGCGTCTCACCAGAGAGCATCGAGTTGCAAGACTTCAGTTTGCGAGGAAACATGCAAATTGGGGTATTCCTGAATGGTCGAATGTTTCCTTTTCCGACGAGTCCAGGTTCTGTCTAGTATCAAATGATAGACTCATGCCTGTATACAGATGACCTGGGCAACGGTAGGGTGAAAACGAAGGATTTGGGACAGGAAAAATCTGTAACAATGGAAGAAAAAAACCAGCAGAAAAATATTCCATCGAACATACCTAACTCTTATATGTCTAAGCTCACTTGAATCTAAGAACTCAATTAATGCTCCACTTTTTTCACCAGGGAACATCTCATACACCTTTTGGGAATGAAGCACTACGAGGGTGTAGCCCTTGCGTTATCTAAGAACTTAACTAATGCTTCACTGTTTTTCAACAGGAAACATCTCATACACCAAGGAAATAAAGCCCTAAGGGGGTGCAACCGTTGCCTTATCTGAGAACTTAGTTTAATGCTCCTCTGATTTTCAACAGGAAACATCTCATACACCATGGGAATAAGCCCTAAGGAGGTGCAGTCCTAGCCTTATCTAAGAACTTACCTAATGCTCCGCTGTTTTTAACAGGAGGTGTAACCCATAATAACCTCCAAATTCAAAACTAATCTCCCAAATAGACTTGAAGTTCTCTACCCAATTAAAGAAATTATCTGAACTGAGAATATTTGCTATGATCCGAGTGGATAGATATGAAGTGTCGATTTTTCTTCGGAAGTCATTAGTGGGATTAATCGATATAACATCTGATATATATTCGACAAAAAAATTATTCTCTATTGATAAATAAATCATCCATAGTTCGTTATTGAAAAACATAAATTTGCTGCATAACTCAGAAACTGATCGGCATAAAATATTTTCGAATACTTCTCAGCATTTTACTCACAAAGGGCCTGTAGAATGTGAAAATATTTTTCTTTTAAGTTCAAAAGTATCGGAGATATTGTCACATGCCAAAATCCCAATCTCCAAAATTTCAAAATAACGCGAAAACCGAAACTGATAGCTGAAATCGATTTTCTCCAGTGAATTCTTCTAGAAAATTGAGCATGAGAGAAAGGGGATCATTTTCTCTATCTTCAGTATGTCACATAGCTTCTGTACTAAAACATCTAGTTCGGTCGACCCTGTACATAACGTTAGCTATTTTCCGACAAAATCGCTGTTCCTCTCTATGCAGCATTTTTTCATGCCTTTCTCGAAGTATTCTTTCACCAACCCCTTCGTCTATGTCTCCGAGTCTTCATTTACCTCCTCGTCGGTTGAAAACCTTTATCCATCCATATGCAACCGCAGGGGTGACAAAAGATAGTTAACTGAAAGTGCTAGATCAGGGAAATGCGTGAGATGGTTCAAGACATTCCGTTTTAACGAGGCGAGCAGTTCCTTTGTGGCAGTGGCTGTGTACTTTCTGGCATTTTCGTGCAGCATGCACCTCCTCTTGTTCTTAATCGCCCTCCTTATATTTTTTAGTTCTCGCAATATCTTGTAGAATTGATGGTCCGATATTCGATTAGAATTATGTCTCGACTGCTCTTAAACTCGAATACTATGATTTTCTCGGCTGAAATGGTGGTTTAGAACTATTTGGCGATGATGGAGAGACTGTTGAGAGTGTCATTTGGTTTCAGGCATGTTTTGTGCTACCATGGTTTCATCTTCAGTAACGATGCAGCAGAAAAATTCATTTCAATGGAGTTTGAAGCGCTTCAATTAGCGTCCGATCGTTTCAACTTGTGCTGGTCAGTCAGTAGTTTTGGTTTCCACCTCGCGGACAGTTTTCAATATCCGCGGGTCTATATGATTTTTCCGTATAGTGGAGATGTTGAGATTTGCGGACACGTGGCCGAGAGTTCAACCATATTCAATCTGCGATTGTCACGTTGTGCATTTTTTTTTCTACAATTCCGTCTATTGCTCGTCCGATCATCATACACAGACCCAAGACAGTTTTCAAACTCGCAACATCACTCTTATGGTAATAACTTTACCATCATATGCAGTTTTTACCTTATTATAAATCAGAAAAGAAGGTTCTCCCTTCCTAACCAGATAACGACTGACCAGCATATTTCACTTTAGGTGGGGGACTAATGACATTATTCGTGAAACGTGTTGTTGCTTCGACAATTATCAACGTACTGACCTTGAAGTGGTGTTGCAAAGAGGCACGATATACTGCCGTGTAGCTAACACGATGGAAATAAACTCGCTTCCGCCGTGAGAATCTCAGTACACTTTCTTTTCGGATATGCCTCGTAGAAATGAAAAATATATATTATATATGAGCTACTCCTCGTCCGACTATTGCCGTTGTTGGCTTACGTAATTTAAATTTCTGGGATAATTGAAGGAAAACTAGAGTTAAAGTTTTCTTGTATTCAAGAAAGTGTATCAAGAAGTTCATGCAAAACTTCAGAGAATGCTCCTCCTACTAACACTGAAATTTTTAATTCATGACAAAATGTCCCTAGGCATTGTAAGTTATTCATAATAATAATGATAACACTTATTAAACGACGAAAAATGGAAGACGTTCTCAAGTCGACATCTATATTTCTTTTTTCATTATTCAGTATTCAAAATTCATTTATTAATGCCTTACACATAATATAAAAGTGTTTGCACAGGTCAGTGGCTTGATTACAATACATATCAAAGCTCAAAAAGAACGAGTGAATTTGTATAAATAAGACCTCAGATGAAATATAAAAAGTAATAAGATGAATGTCATCAATTTTAAAATGACTTGAATCAAAATGAAACAAAAATACATTTAATTGCACACACACGATACAATGCTTGAATACAAGTAAAATAGAAACCTTCAAATGGTAGACAATAGAAACTTCAAAAAAAGTTAGCATTATAAAACTCATCAACTGAGTATAAAACCTCCAGAGCAAGAATCTGCCTGAGCTTTTTCTTAAAACCGTCCAATTTGAAACATGTTATGGAATCGGTCAGCCTATTAAAGAACTCAACAGCACGGAAATTGAAACCTATCTGTGATTTGCCGAGTCGAAAGGAATCTTTTCTTATATAAAACTTCTTTCTTGTGTTGTGAGAATGAACATCAGAATTTATTTTAGGAGTTGCTCAGTTGATATGGAAATACACTAGACACTCAAGTACATAGCTGTAGCCCAGACCCCCATCACCCTGACAGCCCTCCTTTGGAGACGAAACAGTAATTCACGCCCAGAACAACTACCATACAGTATCTAAGGGAAGACCCAATCAACGCAAAATAAACCATCCTCACAATCATTGGAGAAACAAATGAAGCCAGACGTCTAAGAACATATACATTCTTACTTATCTTAAAAGCCAAACACTCAACATGAGCATTCCATGACTAAATCGCATCAACACTAACCCCCAAAAAACAGACCTTACTGTCTCGAGCAAAATACGTGGCAACACCAGAAGTATCCTTCAAAATCAAGATACAGTTCCTGAGTTTTAGCACCATTCATCGCCAACGCGTTCACAGAAAACAAGACTCCATATATCTTTAGATCCAATAGAAAGAGTTGTATCAACAGCAAAGAGAGTTCTGTCCGCATCATCAATAAAATCAGGGAAGTCATTAATGAAAATTAAAAATAAAATAGGACCCATGATAGAACCTTGCGGAACTCCGGTCATGACCTTCACTCTATTAGAGTACTGACCATTTGAAAACACAACCTGATATCTATCAGATTAAAATGATTCAAGGAGATCACAACTCCTTTTACCCAAACCGCACCTTTCCATCTTTCACATCAGCTTATCATGATGAGCACAATCAAAAGCTCTAGTTAAATCCAGAAACAGCGCTACAGAATGAAAACCCTGCTCAAAATAGTCAAGAATACTACTCACCAAATCAATCAGGCCACCCATCGTACTCCTATTCCGCCTGAAGCCAAACTGGCTACTTGAGAAGAGATTATTATTTTCAAAATATGCTCTTGATTGATCACACATAAACCTCCCAATCTACTTAGAGACAACTGGAATCAGGGATATAGGACGATAATTTTCAATATTCTCTACATCTTCCTTCTTGTGAGTCGGAAGAACTCTCGAAACATTCAAACATTCCGGAAATATTCCACTTCTTATACAATTGTTAATCAATATTGTTAACGGATAAATGATTGAGTTAACACAGCGCTTCAATAAGTTCACTGATAATCCATAGTGATCGGCTGCAGAGCAATTTTTTACGATTTTATCGCATCTCTCACCTGGATTTGCGATACCTTAAAAAAATCAAAATTGAACTCTGAAGAAATACTCTTTTTAAATATGTTCCTAAAATCACTATGATAATAAGGAATATTCCAAGAAATAACATCTGTAATAGAGGCAAAATTCTCACTACATTTCTCCGCCCCAGGTGTAACAGAAGTTTTCTTTGAATTATTACTTCTGAGTTGATTGACTATTTTCCAAAAAGCCTTGGATTTGTTAATCTCGTTGCGGTAAATGGACCTCAACCTTTTATGCAAGGACTTGAGATCTTCCGACTTATATTTCTCACACATACCAGATGTAGCCGATTTCTCATCTCCCGGAGACCATCAGTGAACCAATCACCTCGAGCACGGCTCTCCCTCACCCTTGTGATCTTCGCAGGGAAGGAAGATGACAAAGAATCAATAAATTTATCCAGAAATATGTTAAATGCACTACGGCAGTCAAGTCTTTCATCCCTGACAAAATCCCAATTCATTCCACTTTGTAAGACATGCATATTGTTGAAACCTGAAAAAGTGGCCTAAGCTTAATCGTAGAATTCTTTGAACCACCAACAGAGAGATCCACGACAAACTCCTATGCATTATGGTCAGAAAATTCTGATTTCACAACACAAGCATGTTCATGAATACTCAAAAGGTGTGCAAATATATTCAAAGCAGTTCTCACCTCGGGTAGGCTCAAATATTTTCCGAAAGAGACCAAATGATTTAAACAAGTTTCAGAGTGCAGTACACTCTTCACCATCTGAGTTGAATCTAACGTTGAAGTCTTCACAAACAATTTTGTTATCTGAGTAATTAAATCTAATTAAAATATTCTTAGCAATACTTAGAAAATAATGAAGATCTCCCGAAGGAGGTCTATAAAAACATATTACAAAAAAATTAAAACTATTCAACCGAACATCCGATATCTCACAATCACCTCCCACAGACAGATCACTCAGTGCACTGAGATATATTACATTCGGGTCCCTGGTAAGAATCATAGAACCACCATGTCATGATACAGGTCTGGCAAAAAATGAACCAATCTTCCATTCTAGAAATGAAAAATCTGCCATGTCCCCAACATTATGCCAATGTTCGTTCATACAAATAACATCGAATTCACGATTCCGGCATAGCACGAATGCCTCAAATTCATTACTTTTATGTCTGATACTTTGTGCATTGGTATGAAGTGAAACAAATTTTCTGCTCACCTTGTCATGTGCATTAATACCCTTATTCAGACCTTGGCTACGGTCATCGTTGTTTTCCTCGTAGAAAACTGAGTCAATGGGGCACGTTCCGGCAAGTAGGCACCATCCTTTGCTTTATCACCACTTTTTTCATATAAAGTGACTTGAAAGGAACTGTAGCAGTCTAGAAACTTAGATGTCAGGCTTTCGCATTTCGCTTCCGGAAAATTCATCGTTGCCATTTCAGTGAAACTTTCCACATCTCTGGAATTCTGGTAACGAATAAGTTCATTTTCTCATTCGCTGACTTTATCGTACTAGACTTTGATGCACCAGTTATAGACCAGCTATTCTTGTTTGGTTTATGTTTATTATTATTGATGACATTTGAAATAGGTGCTATGACTCCTACATCAGCGCAGGTTTGTAACTCATCGTTTGAAGTACCAATCGTTTCACCTACTGTGAGTGTTTTCTTTTTCTTAGAGTCGCTACCAACTTCCATTCCTCTTCTTTCTTGGTTACAGAGGTTTTAAGTTCCTTGGCGACTGTTACGCAATTTTTACTTCAGCAATACCCGTACTAGAGACGGGCGCAACCGATAGACTTGAACTTCCATCTCCATCACTCACAGGGACGACAAAGATAGGGCCACTAGTTCCATCTCCGTGCACCAACCCGGCTTGTTTGGAATCGGACCTCCATTCCGTCTTGATGATAACAATTTTTTGTTAAGAATTTTTTCGTCCTGAAGAAACTGTACTTGATCAGTTAAGAGTTGGAATATTTGTTCCTTATCCGAAATAATTTTACACTTATTAAACTTATTATAGCCTTTTTTCGGCTAGAAGTTTATTTAGAAAATCCACTTTTTATGTCAAATGTGACAGATTGCTATCATCCAACGCCGACGACTCATGGAATGATTCATAATCCCTGCAACATTCGAACACCGCACTATCATCACTTAAAACAAAATCCCTCTTTTCATATCAAGAATGATGATACGTATTATCACAATTAGAACATTTTATAGTATTTGTTAATGTCGGGCGATTGCAAAGTAAACACTATAGTTTAGGACCATGCTTTGAGCGCTGCGCTCGGTCAGACATCTCGTTCGACACTTTTTATGTATAGCTACTCACAACTTTTTATAGCGTAGCCTGTGTTAACAACATATTATTAACAAATCAACTGTACGATCGATAAATAAATCCGAAAGTAAAATAAGGTCCTCTGTAGCTTCAACTTCACTGTCAGCGAAAATTGTACGTGATCCAGCAATAGAAAAATTGTAAGTGGCGTCATTTAGACTTTAAAGCACCGTCAAATGACAAAATCTCGACTCTCAACATGAATCCCCGTTGTAGCTCGAGATCGTCCTTGCCTTGGTTTTCCTGAAATCATTCTGAAAATAGTTGAATGAGACACTCCAACCCTAAATTCTTATATGATGCTTCAGCACATTCTGCCAGAGTCAAATTACGTGATTCGTGTAAAATTATTACCAAACTTTCATGAAGAACAAACGTTTATCAACAACCGTTTTATATGTGGTAGTTTCTTGCAAAATCTTTATTTATTTCTTTCATTCCATTTCTCATGATGTGTTAACAATCTATCAAGAAATAAACCTGAAATATTGACGTTTATCACATGAATGATCAACAACATTTTTATATGTGGTGGTTTCTTGCAAAATCTTTATTTATTTCATTCATTTCATTTCTCATGATGTGTAAACAATCTATCAAGAGATAAACCTGAAATATTGGAATTGAGCGTTAATTTATTGTTGCAGTGTATATCATATTTGCTGAAATTGCAAAAAGTTATATTTAAAATTGTGTCTGCGTTTGCGAAACATTCCATCAAAACCATCCAAGAAAAAACATAATACCAACAGATCAAAACAAATGTTAACTGCTCGCCTACTCGATTTTTCCCTACATTTTACGGTGTATTTTATTACCGGTAAAAAACAAATTCCCAAACAAACTAACACTTTCGAGAGAGCATCCGCTGTGCTTTTTACCTTCTACCTGCCAACTTCTGGTGAGTTTTCCTTTTTATTTGCACATTTCCACATCGCATAACTCATTCTCTCGTAATCTTTCTGGCATGTTTTGTAAATAAGCGTAGATAGTGGGTAACTCATTTTCAGTATCTCATTTCCCAGGGTACGAGACATCCTTAGTTGAAGAAGGGTTGCCAACCGTTGATAGCGGGCGGGGAGATACGGTTCGTCATGTTGGCAGAACTGGTTCATGCGTTAGTGGCCTTATTGTCACAAGTTTATTCCGAGCAGCTCATATATGCATGCTGATATGGGGTGGTTTTAATATTTGCACTCTAGTAGCATACTCCGAGAACCTGTTCCTTTGGGATGTTACAACAAACCCTGTCGAATACACGGTAACCTAACGCCTGTGTTTAAACTTAGTTTCTGTAGACGCTACGTGATTTGGTTCGAATAATTTCGTGTTAATTGTTGGGACAGGTTATGTGTGTCACGAGAATCCAATAATTTGTAGGAACGTCTTCAACAAATTAAATCAAAGAATGATAACAATTAATTATTCTTCAGAAATATAATTCCTCAAAATCATCTTGACAGATAATTCTGAAGAACTTAAATTCAAAATTTCTCCACCCAAACCTTCCACTGATAAACTTTGAGACCATAAATTTTTTGACAGATTCACTAGTTTGAAAGATCTATTAGAAAAAGGATTCAAACATAATTTACATTCAAAACATACTGAAACTAATTTTGAACAGTTCGGTATTGACTACGAAATCATTCTCAAAAACACCAGAGATAATATTTAAGCCAAACACCAAATAGTAAAAATCACCAAGGAAGACTTTTCGAAATTATCACCTCATTGCAATTCCGATTATGAAATAATAAGTACGATTCGTGAAAATAGAACGATTTAGTATTCACTAAAGCAGATAAAGGTAACACCGTCATCGCGATAAGTAAAACCGATTATAATTCAAAAACTGAAGAATTCTTAACACCCGGAAACTATAATACATCCTTAGGATCTTACCGCTAAATTTCAGAAAGAGGTTAAAAACGTAATTGCGACAGCAAAATCAGTAATTACAAACCACGAAAAATATGAATTCATTAACTCCAATCCGCAATCCCCCGAATTATATTCGTTGATAAAACTTCATAAACCTAATTACCCTATTAGACCTGTTGTTTCTCATGTGACGGCACCTTCTTTCAAACTTTTAAAGTTCCTTAACGACTTGCTAATGAAATATTGCAATTTTAAATCTGAATTTCGTTCAAAAATTCATTCGAACTAATTGCCAATATCAAAGATACCATTATATTACCTAATTCCAAGCTCATTTCTTTCTACGTTATAAATCTATTTCCCAATGTGTCTCCGAAAGATATGTACTACTCAGTTGAAGAATTATCAGAAAAGAATCATGTCAATACGATCATTAAATATTCTATCATTATGACAAATTTGTTTAGATCAATTTAGATCAAAATTATTTTCATTTCAATAACAGATATTATACTAGTGAAGACGTTAAGTCCTTTATTAGCTGAAATATTCATGAATAATTCAAAGGAATTAATTCATAATCATTAATTTGGTAAATATTGTTCATACTGGTTTCGCTATAAAGACGATATCATTATTTGCTTCACAGGAACAGATAGACTTAAAATTTTCGAAAATCAAATAAAATCATTACATCTAATAATTGAATTCACAGCCGAAATAGAAAGCAATTCAATAAATTTCTTAGACGTTACAATTTCGAATGATAATGGAAAACATGTTTTCGCAGTTCACCATAAGCTGTCAAATACAGACATTATAATAAATCACACCTCGCGTCATCCGTATCAGCATAAAATGTCAGCATTCAACAGTTTTATTCATAGATTGATTAACATCCTGTTATCACCAGAAAATTTCAACGAAGAATTAAATTTAATTAAACAAATAGCTAAAAATAATGGTTACAATCCCACAACAATAAATAATTTTGAATAAAAAACAAAGGAGAATCGCATTGAACGAAGTTTACCCTGTCGATATATTGAAACAAAAACCCAACACCTTAACTTACGTTGGCATTACAAGTGAGAAAATAAAATCATTCTTGAGTGGCAATAATTTCAACATAGCTTTCCAAACTAATAATAGCTCAGGCAAATACATAAAAATAATAAAACCAAATCAGATAAAATAATAAATCAGGTGTTTATAGATTGAATTGCAATGACTGTAATAATTTCTACATTGGTAGAACACATAGAAATTTTAATGTTAGAATATCGGAACATAAACGCTGTTTTTCAAATAAAAATCAGATTCAAATTACGCGAATCATCTCCTAGAAAATAATAACTCTTTCGACCCACAGTTTGAAATTTTGCATACAGATAATAAATATTGGAAGATAGATCTTTGAGAAACTTTAGAAATCAAGGAACACAAACACTCAGGTAGACTCATCAATGAACAAGTCGATTTAAGCCCTTCACATCTATTGAATCTCTTCAGGGAGCAATCTATTCCTCAATTTTATTGGATATACTTCATCAATAACCACTCAAGAATGAGCAACCCAATAAGCTTTTAATTACTTAAGAACATTTGTATTTATATTCTCATTCTTATCTATATATAGTTGTCATAATTTCTGTACATTCATTAGTCTGAAGAAAATACGGTGTAGTGATAGGCGTTATGAATCACAATTATTCAGTAAAAATCCTCAAAGAACATTACTTGTTTTTATTGTTGATAATGGAATTCTACCAAGTAAAAGCCTCCCATACTCAAATATTTGTAATTGATTCACTATTTGAATGAATATGATTGAATGTTATTTATGATCATATGTTATGTTGATTTTGCTCTAAAAATACTAAATTTTTGTTCAATAAGAAGTTGATCAAAGGCTATTGACCAATTAGCCGACAAACAGTTGACATGAACTTAACAAAAGGTAACAATTAATTATGTTTTAAGCAACCCAAATACTAAGTTAACATTGGTTCATCGCATTGCTAGCTGATTTATTGTTAACTGCTTGGTAAGTGTTTTATGCAAACCAAATATGAATTCGACATAGATTTGACAGACTTAATTATTTATCAACCAGTAAAATTCTGTAAAACACTTGTTTTTATTATTGATAATGGATTTCTACCAAGTAAGTAAGTAAATTCAAATATTTCACAAAATCATTATAAAAAATCTTTTGTGTTTTAATTATGAAATCTAATAGTAAATTTACGATATTTATCTTCAGTCAGAAAACGATTGTTACATACGTCTCTAGTTCTTCTTCTTTTAGGCAGTCGTTGTGAATAAGAATCAGATCAACACATTATTCTGCCATGAACAAACTGGGCATTTCGACAAAATTATGAAATACACTATCTTATTTATTTAGGTTTGATAAGTGTCAAAAATGTTTTGTTTCTGTTTTTTGAATCATGGCAAACTTGTTTGGAAGTTGACATGTTTATTAGCTTTTCATTAGGTGATTTTTAATAATGTTAGGTTAGGTTAGAACTAACAGAAATATTCCCATTTTCTTTAATCCAAGCTTGTTTTTTAATTCTTATTGTTATGAAAATCAATGTTTCCACAGTACTTTTGATACTTAATTATAGGAGCAATTTTGCAGTGGGTTAATCTCGTTTCTCAATTCAAATGAAGTATAACACATATGTTTATTCCTGAATAAACAAAAAGTATATAGCACAATATTCTGTTGATTCTTGCACCATTTAGGTGAATTATTATAGGCTATAACTTATGTAAGTGCTTCTTTTCATTGCGGAAAACACAAATATATCTCGTATTTGCATGGATATTCTATAATTCACACTGAAATAAAAGGGTCATTCATAATTGAAATCTATTTGATTGTAACGGTTATTTCTGTTGATAAAAAGAATTTGGAAATAGAGTGTATTAGTTGGAAAAATTTTAATGTATTTGGTGGAACCTAGATAATGTACTTTCTGTGAAGATGAAGAGGAAAGATAGTCATTTGTAATTTGATTAGATTGACTGTTCCTTCAAAATTAGTACTAGTTTGACACTGGCCACAATTCTTCCTTCATTCTGCTATCACGGTTTGGAAGAAAATTGCTGTGTAATTAGTTGAGATATAGTTTTCCAAGTGAAAATTATATATTGTACTAGGCGTGTGGATAAAGTAACGAGACTGATTTTCTTGGTTCAAATAAAATTACAATGCAATATTGTCTCAAAATAGTTCCATTCGGAAGCCTCACAGTGATAGAGATGATATTTTCTGTCATTACAGCATTGCTGGAATTCGGATACTAGAATAGCCTTTAGTTGATCGGTTACCGCTCTTCGGATGTTTTCAACTGTCCTAGAATGAGTTCCCACGTGGTGATTTTTAATTCTCTGGAAAAGGAAAAAGTCACCATGATTCAAGTCTGATTGATAGGGAGGGTGAGGACCCTGTTTTTACAGGCTAAAAACTTTGGTATAGAAATTACAGTATGACATAGCGTATTATCGTGATGCAAAACCCAGTTATTTTTATTACTTGGTTGCACAGAAAAGACTCTCTCAAGGACCACTCGAATGAAATCTTGATTAACCGTTTGATCTTGCTCCCGAATTCTTTGTGGACGATTCCTTGGCTATCAAAAAAACTTAAAGCTTGCATTTGATCTTTGACTTGCTTTCGTGCTTTCTCGGTCCTCGGAGAGGTTGCAGTGTAACATTCCATGCTCTGGCCTATGGTTTCCCAATCATACTTAATCACCCAAGACTCGTTACCATTAATTACACTTTCCAGAAAACGGGTATTATTCTCAATCGATTTCAGAAGCCAAGACTTCTTCTGCATTGTGTCCAAACTTGAAGGCACAAGATCACATGTGCACCTAACACGTTGCCGGAGCGGAATCGACGTTGCCAGTCTCAAAAGTTCAAGAACAAACCTCGTATATAATTTTCAAGAAAATTAACTGAAACCTTTCAGAATAATTTTCTTCATTGTGTTTAATGTTCTTTCTTTCAAAATTATCCCCTGAAAAATCTAATTTCAAGTGAACAGCAAACTTGTTATGGACAGGTACCTATCATTCATTCCTGAAGCTTAAAACACATAAAAAAGTTGAAATCTGTCAGAAATCCAACGGATGGCCATACAAAAAATAATTCAATGTTGAAATTTGGGCATCTCTCTTCATTTCGTGAGTTCAGCGATAAAGGAGGAGATTCTGTACGCCGTCTACCCGACGTAATGAATTAGCTACAAGAAATAATTGCTAGGGAAAATTCGAAAACGTGACTTTTCTTATTCTATCAAGCTCTGCGTGTCGTGTTGTCTGGTGCCGTCGGTGAATTGCGCCATATTTTTTCAAACGGACGCGCTCTTTGAATAAACCGACGACGATTTGATGGCAACGTTTTATGCATCGGCATCGATGAATTTTTTCAGTAAACAAAAAATAAATGATTGGAACAACCAAATCGGATGTATTGAAGTGTCTACTTAGTATGTATTTGTACGATAACTCTGAATCTGTTTCCTGTATTGAAAACGTGTTGAAAAAAGTCAAATTATATTTCATTTTGAACTTTCTCTGGGAAATAAATCCTCAGAAATCTTTTTCATAATCCTTCCCCAAACATCAAGGTAACATTTACAATATTCACAAATCCATTTTTATGGAAGCTTTATCATTCAGTGATCAATATGAATTTTTAGAAAATTCCATTATCTGCCATTAGAGTCTGCAACCATTCACGTATCTGTATTCTTTTTTCAAAACTCTACACTAGCTCTTTTCATTCTTCATTCTTATTGAGTTGACAAGTGGTTTTTGAGCACAATTTATATGAAACAGCATTTCTAAAAAGGAAGTGATAATTTTATTCAGATTTAAGTCAATTTTTTTGGGAAGAGAGGATGACACTATAACTCCGAAAATTTTCATTGAAAAATCATAGCTCAGTGGTGTTTAATTTTAGATAGGGCAAATCTTAACTGAATATGCGTGAAAAAGGATATCCTTCAGTAAAACAAATTTAAAAACAGTACTCATGGTCCCGCTCAGAAAAAATTAGAAATTTTAGATCAGTAGCCTTTCACTATAATATAAAAATTTGAAATCGATCAAAAAACGGGTTCACCAGATGCTTCTTTTCCTTTTAACGCGGACACCCTGTATATATTATCAAAAAAATTCTCAATAGAAAATCTTCTAGATATCTTACGATGATTTTACCTATTTCATCCGGTGTTTTTCACCTCATTGAGTTTAGTGCCTCATAGATAATAGTATTTGAACAAAATAAAATATAGAGTGTCACAGTAATAGCTTGTTATCGAAAACAGATGCCTGTGAGTTGCCTATGTTTCTACTTGTTTACTGGTTTATTGGTATTTGAATTCAAGGCGTGCGTTCTGAAGTTATGATATTGGCACACTGGTATTCGTAATCATTATTGTATAATCAATTAACGAGATAATTGAGATTCTGTCCGTCTGGTTGATATACAATAGTCTCCCCATTTACATAGTAAATATATCTTAGTAATGTAATTCTAAATGAAAAATTATGACATTTACTAAATTAACCATATTTTGATTCATAATATTAGCGATTGCAAATCGGAATCAAGAATTGAGTTTATCTACATTTGCATAATACCATAGGGAGGTGTGTTTATTTGTGTCTGTATTGGAGGTATTCTGTGAAACATATAACCCTAATTTAATAATTATTTGGATATTCAGAACACAGTGGCTCGTGAAAGAAATCATTATAACACATGGTTCGATTTTGCGTACTAAAATTACAAACATTTTTCACTTTACTTTGAAAAAACCTAGATATTGGCACTTTACTAATTCTAAAAATTTTCAAACTTTGCAACTAGGGCCACCCTGTAACTATTTTTCAATTTGGAATAGTTTGATTAAATTTGGGAATCCGATAGAAAACAATATTTTAAATATGATAACATTAATAAGTTTGACATTTCGTTTCCGGTTATGCCGAAAACGATACCAACTTTCGATTTTCAAATAGGACACCCTGTATTTTTTTGGTCCTTTTAATTGTTCATCTCATTCTACGACCTTTTGACATATTTTTGAAAGAAAAACAAAACATTAGTTTTTTTGTTGCAATTTTCATCTTTTGATCTAGAAGGCCATGAACGGTAACAATTGGCTTAGCTCAACATCTCCTATTAGGAACATACAACATTGTACCTGAAAATGTTCAAAAATACCACTATTCTCAATAACACAACATCGCTCACGATTGATGGTTCCCCTCACAACATTATTTAACTGTTAGGCTGTAATGCCAAAAATAGCCTGTCCCAAACGGTTCACTAATTCTTGTTGGGTTCTAACAGGTGTTTGGTGAACCTTTTTCTTCAAATGGCCTCACAAGGAGGAATTTAGTGGACTCAAATCTGGCGATCTAGCTGGCTACTTTATGGGACCATCTGTACCTATCCATTTTTCGGGAAAAATTTCGTCGAGATACCGCAAGGCCTCATTGTGTTGTGAAGAGGTGCACCATCTTGTTGAAAATATATTTCATTCACAACAGCTAATGGCGACTCGTCCTAATCATCTTGTATTTGGGTGCTCAAAAATTCCAAATACCTCTTCCCTGTCAATGAACCTTCATAAATTATAGGCGCTATTAAATATCTTCCCATCATCCCGATCCAGACATTGAACCTAAAACGTTCTTGGAAGTTTCCACCTCAATATCTGTGCTCATTTTGTTGCGACCAAGACCTGGTATTTTGCCTATTAAACATCCTATTGTTCGTGAAACGTAATTCGTCACTGAATAAAATCTCTGTGGGATATTGTGGATCACTCTCCATTTTCCTAAAGTACGCTTCTCAGTACTGTAGTCGCCTAAAACTATCGTTAAAAACAGGTGTTGGTGTAGTTGATATTTAAATGAGCGGTACTAGGTTTTTTTTTAATTCCCCATGCTCTTTTGTGGCTAATTTCAAGCTTGTTGATGTGGTTGGATTAATATCAACAAATGTCAATACGTCTATTTCGGTATCTTAGTCGATAACGAATCCTTCTCTTCAGCAGGTTTCACCTCATGAAATTTTCTTTCAACTTTAGAGAAATAGGTTCTATTCGAACGAAGTCTTTCCGGAAAGCGCTCTCTGTATAATTGTTGAACTTGAACTCTATTTTGCTTGCACTCTCCATAAATAAGGAGAGTATCAATTTTTTCACTTTGGGTGTATTTATTCATACTCAAATCTGAATTCACTATTTCGCAATGTCGATAATTAAAAACAATGGAATTTTGTCACAATGATATTCTTATGATCACAGAGTATTATGAGTATGAACAGAAATATTGCATCCCCAACGTAGTTATTGTTATCAGTGAATGGAGAAACTCTGCAAAAATTGCCTAGGATTTTCCACTAAAACTCCGGAACCGTTAAGAATAGAGTGACGTGAGTGGAATGAAAAAAGATGAAAAAATTCTGCTTCTACAATACCTGGTGGCCCATTATGCTTGTCTCAGAAGAAAACCAACTTTTTGAGGAAAAACTGAAATTTAAAACTTTGACAGCCCGTGAAAATGAGCAATCAAATTATACATACAATCTTGTATTTTCGTGATAAGATATGTTGAGCTAAGGCAATTGTTACTGTTCATGGCTTCTAGAACAAAAGATGAAAATTGCAACAAAAAAAGATTGTGTTTTGTTTTTCTTTCAAAAATATGTCAAAAGGTGGTAGAATGAGATGATAAAAATGAGCAAAAAATACAGGATGTCCCATTTGAAAATATGCATAACCGGAGACGAAATGTCAAACATATTAATGTGATCATATTCAAAATGTTGTTTTCTATCCGATTTCCAAATTTAATCAAAATATTCCAAATAGAAAAAAGTTACAGGGGTGGCCCTAGTTTCAATTACACCAGGTATGTTGCATCGGGAGTATTTGTGTTATAAGAAAATATTGTGTACCGATCAGCACGAAATTGAACTAATATTAAAAGTTCTTTTATTCAAAATAATAAATATAATTTTGCAAGTGCCTAATATATATAATATATGTATGTAATATATATATATATATATATATATATATATATATATATATATATATATATATATATATATATATATATATATATAAAATTGATTTTTCCACGCTATCAATAATTGACAAATTTTGATTTCAATACTTTCTCTATTTTGATCCAAATGGAAAACTATAAATTCATATACCTGGCGATTGAATTCATTTCAACAATTCTGATTTCCCTCCTTTCTTGACGAACCCTTATAATCGATTTCATACCCCTCAAATTCAGTAGCGTGCGTTCAACTTCATATGATATATTTTTGTTCAAGGTAATATGTAATTGACTAGATAAGTTCATATATTCCCCTCGTTGAATTTCGTGTGTTATAATATCATCAGCTATTAAGATCTGCTAATGTTTCATTGTGATTACCCTTGATTACCCCAATATATTAAGTTCACTGCTTAATTTCCTTTTAAAAACTAGCTTCCTTTTAATTCAGGGTATATTAAATTTTCTGGCGCATTCGCCATTTTGCATCAATTCTTTGATATTTACTAATTAGCTCAAACAGTTAGAGGATAGCAATTATGACGTCAAGAGTTTATTCATATGAATCGATTAAGAACCCCTCAGATGAGATCCTTTCGACCAGTTTGAATCTAATCTAGCTATTTTTCGCCTAAACTAAAGCAGCAAAAACAAATAATATATCTTTTGGTAATCTTTTCCGGACACTATCTCAGTGAGAATAAGTCAGACAGACAGCAGTTGAAATTTTATGTTGTTACTGTGAAACTATCGGTTCTAGATTTTTCAAATCAAAACTTATTAAAGTTTCAATTATCAAACAATTTGAAAAAAAGATTGCTTAACAAAAATTTCAGAAAATTTTCCCGCTAATTGTATGGGCCTGCTCTCAGTGTAATATTTCTGCTATAGAGATCGGAGAAGTTGGAGTTTGAGTGAAAAAGGTTCCTTTCATTTCAACTACGGATACCTTAGCAAAAAATAGTGTTTAGTAAACTGTTGAACAATTCGCGATCTGGAAGGAAAAGTGTAACAGATTCCTTACCACGGAGAGACCACCTCGGCAGACAAAAACTGGTCCCCGAGCTATTCCAGGCGAAGAAAACCATTACAAATGAATTCGAAATCTCCCCAACTCAATATTGAGTTCGAACATATTTCAATTTTATAGTAGCATATTCTAATTGAAAGGAAAAAAATTATTCATAATCCATCAAAATCTCAAGTAGGCGATGACGTAAATGGATGACAAGAGGAGTAACTACATGATAAATTTCTCCCTGCAAATCACGCTCCTTACAATAACCGACCTCTACAATCTTCTTAGTATAATTGAAAATTCCCTCGAGTATCCGGATGTTATTATAGACCTCCTTGAATCTCATAGTGATATCAAGTATTGATAAAATTTCATAAAATGTGACTCTAATAAAAACTGTTTCATAGGAGAATAATCTCATCTTCATGCCATATAAAATCGTTTAGCATTATTTCAGAACACAAGTTACTCGTTTCAATATATATTCAATATGGTGAATGCTCCAGGTTTCATATTTATTGTTCAGCTTTTATGTAAATTCTACAATTCCTATTATGGAAATTGTGATTTTTGTATATTCAATTATTCAATTAGTTTCAGTGAAATAAATTGTTGGAAATATAATCGGTAACAACCGAGTCAATCATATCAAATATTTTATAATCAATTTAAATAAAATACTAAATTGTCCAGTTCTCCGCTTGAAGAATTAAATTGGTTTGAATTAACGAATATGAAATTTTGTTTTTTTTTGGTATGCATGTGAATCAGATTATCGAGACCATTAGGTATAATTTAAATTTCAATTTTTCGAATTCCTACTAATGAGAAAACTCGAGATTCGAAAGATCTCATCAAAATGCAACAAATTTACACAGGATATTTCAGGTGTTCAGCCATTGAATTCTACAGAAGATTCCTCATTATCCAACATGAAGAAACTATCCATGAACATGTGTCCAAAAGTCCTCCGTTTCCGAGATACACGATATTCAGATTCTTTGTCTCGTTCCTCTTTGTGTCTCTTATAGTTTTCTAGCGATCTTGCTTCAATTTACAGAAATGGAATTTTTTTACTGATCATTCCATTTGATTTGTCCTGTAGTTGCATAAATTTACAAGGTGATATGTAATGAGCAGATTATATGTGAGGCTGAAATGTAAAAATATATACTGGGTGATTCACCAGTGGCGCGGTGCTCTGTAGCTCCTACACTCTTGAAGATTTCATTTTTGTTCGAATGGTACTGTATTTAGAAAGTGAGGATCTACCTCAGCAATTTATTTCGCAGTAAACAGGGTATCCCAATTTTCTATAAAAAAATCTTGGGTGGTTTCTTCAGATTGGAAGACCACTTTTCTGTTCAAGATTCAGATGCGACCTAAACTCTGCTATACTATCTTTAAGTAATAAGTTTTTTGGTGAGTAGTTTCGTCACAATATTTTATACCGTAAAAATTCATGAAAATATGCTCTCACATCATCGCATGCTCCTTCGGCCAGAGAGGATGAATACGTTTTTCCTTTCGTTTTCTTATTGCCCAAGAATAGCTTTATGATGAATTGAAATAGATTATCCTCATTTTATACAGGAGTGACTCAAAAAATTATTGAATATTGTAGTTTTAAAAATATCATATCTTGATTTTTTCGAATGGAACGCCCTGTATTTCATTATTATTCATGACAACACATCAGATGCCTGATTGCTATCTCATTTTGGTACACTTTTTATTAATTCTACCAGGCGCATTCACCAAATTGTTCCATTTGAATTTAATCTAGGCTTTCTGTTTCAGTTACCGAGTATGACCTTCTCCAGGCCGTCGAAATACCATTTCTCGACCCGAAAACACAATACATCGACGGAGAAGGCCACGACGGATTCCCAGCGTTCGGTTTCAGAGCTGGAAGCGACGTCAAAGTGGCTCTGAGGCAAATTCTTCCAGAAAAATTACCTGCCGAATTTTCTATTTGGATAAGTGCGAAACTGAAATCGAGGAGGGGAGGATTTCTGTTCGCCGTTGTTAATCCTTATGATACAGTGGTGGAACTTGGTGTCAAGATCGCGCCTGAAGGTAATTCGAAATATTTTTTTAATACACTAAGCATTATGCTTTAAACTTGTAATTTTGTAAAATGGGTTCTCCCACATGTTGTCAACTGGAAATGATTGAAAATGAAGTTAAAGCGTGAAGTATATGAGATGAATTATCGTTTCAGTTTGTCTAGCGTATGTTTCTTTTTTTTCTAGGTTTCAGCAACACCGTTATTTCTCTGTTCTACTCGAATGCTTCAGCGGTTAATTCTCAAGTTATTGCGAACTTTAGTTTACCAAGATTCCATGGAAAATGGGCTAGATTTGCATTCCAGTTAACAATGGACGAAGTGACACTGTTTTTCAACTGCAACGAAGTGGAGTCTGTCAGCATAAAAAGGGAGCCAGCCGAGCTGCAATTCGACTCTGCATCAACGCTGTACATCGCCCAAGCCGGACCTACATTAAGCGAACCTTTCGAGGTCAGTGTTTTGCTACAGTTGTGCATGTTGACGATATTTCGTACAGAGTACAATTTTGAACGTAAATGAAAGTTTCTTCATGTGTTGAATAGCAACTATGTGATTTAGTATTTTCATTCAGGTTCCTCACAGTAAAGATATGTGTAATGTTCTGTGAAACCTGAAACTTCAGTTGAACTATCAAAATCGATATACAGGCTGGACCAAATTCAATTTTCACTTTGTACGTATCAATCACTATAAGAAATAGAAAAATGGATGCCTCGATTTCTTTTCAAATATTAATACAGAATTATTTCATACCAAAAAGTGTATCAAGAAATATACTTGTTAATCTAAGACTGAAGAAACTTTCATTTATACTTCAAAATTGTTAATACTCTCTCGAAAAAATGAAACAACGAATGAAAAACCCTCTACTTGATGTTGAAATGCGGAACGTCTATATCTGAATTTCTGAATAATATTTCCATCAGAACTAAGTACAAGAATTATGGAAGGACTAGAGGCGGTAGGGTAAAACATCAGATTAAATATTGTATTCGGATCTAATATGATCAGTAGGTACCCAACTCAAATTTCAACATTGATGTTTACTTGGTTGCTTCATAGTTTCCACAAATTATCAATCTTGTATGCAATCTTGTTTACTCCATTTGTCAATCTACTTCGTACGATGATTGCTTATTCACCTAATTGTGTACTTATTCACAGGGTGTCTCCCAGCTCTATGACAAATCTTGATAGGTGAATCCTGAAGCAAATCTCAGCCAAATGAGTGCAAACAGCATAATCCTAATTTTTAATGCAGATTCAACAATTTTTTCCTCAGGGGTTTGAAATCACAATTTTCGAAATACGAGAGGAAGTCTGCAGTATTACCATAGATGGAATGAAACACATATCTTGTTGTACTGAACGTGAAATTCGTTATCATAGTAAAAAGAGGATTATATAATACTTGTTTGGCTTTAGAGGTACTTCTTGAATGTGTATGCTCCAAATTAGGTCATCAGACATAATAATACCTAGATCTTTTGTATGGCTTTTGTGGGTGATCTGGTACCCGTCGATTGTGTATAGGTAACTGCGGTTATTTTTCTCAACATTGGGCGCAATACACTTTTGTATATTCAGAGGTAGCAGCCTGTCATGACACCAATTTTCCATTGCATCCAGATCTTCCTGAAGTAGATGATAATTGAACATAGGGTTTTCCAAGATATTTGTGTCAACGCGAATATTGTGAGCAGTTAGATTTTAGTATTATTGGCTATATGGATATACTAGCAACACTTCAGGACCGAGGACAGATCCTTGCGGTACGCCTCTTGTAAAATTTCTAAAATAAGATAACCTGTCTGAAATTCTGACGCAAAACTCTCTACCACTCAGGAAAGCTCCACATAACAAAGATTTCTGTTTTCTTTATTTTGAAATATCGATATCATGTCCAGCATTTATTGTTGCTTTAGGGATTGAATAAATTTTTCATAGAGTTGAGGATCACCATTTTTTCAATAAATCGAGAAAAATATTTTCAAAAAAGAAGTTTATTTTCTTGTTGCCAATCTCTGAAATGAAATGCATATGATGCACACGATTTTTCACACGTAATCATATTCGAACCATAGCTTTTTCGAAGATAATTATGATGTCGCCATTTTCATCTCACACTGACACTGTTTTGAATTCATGGCAATCCATGATGTTCGGTTCAATCATTGAATATTCATTCCGTTAGTCAGTTATGTTAAAACAAGAAAATCATATAAGAGTCAAGTGATTTACAATAAGAATTCAAACGCAAGAGAAAATGTTTCAATTTTATTATCGAAAATAATTTCAGAATTATTATATTCCTGGAGAAAAAGATATTCGGACATGCATCTATTAAAAGTACCTCGAAATTCTTCATTTTACTCAAGTTACGGATGTTACCTTCAGTACAACAAGATATGTATTTCATTCCATTTATGGCAACACCACATAACACCCTCTGGTACATTGAAAATTATAATTTCAAGAACCTTGTGGATCAAAGTTTTGAAGCTTACTATTTCCAAATTCAAAAAACTTTGGACCATGCTGTTCTCACAAATTTATCTCATTATTTCTTCAGAAATTATCTCTCAAAATTTGTCATACAGTTTGGAGGATACCCTGTATGAACGCTTCGAGAGAACGCACTGAAAATTAGATTCAGATATTCTCCAATCACTCAAAACATTGCTTACCGCTATTGTCTACCAACCCAGATACGTGTGAGATGTGAAATAGAACAAGTTGCCAATAAAGTTAACATTCGACCAAAGTACACTCAAATACAATCAAATAATGTTTCGACATACAGGGTGATTCATTTTTGAAGCAGGTCAGAACATAATCGTTTTGGCTTGAGTTGTTTATGAAATCTCTACATTCTTCTCAACAGAGTGCTTGTGGAATGTCAAAATAGAATTCCGGAATAACACAAAAACAAAAGAAGATAGCTGCGATCTGTTTTCAGCAACGAATTTCCTTCTTTCAGTTCGTGTTTTACATAGCTGCCCTACCAAAACATGGAAAATGGGTGACCTTGTACACGTCGACGTTCTAAAATGGTCCGCATACCCTTTCAGAAATTGCGATTAAAATGGAAATAAAAGAAGTACAGAAATAAATTATGAAACATATTCCGGGTGTTTTTTTTTCCGCGATACAATATGCAACGATCACATGAAATACTGCTTTCCGTGTGAAAGAAATCACTATTTGTTTTCTCATTCGTTCTCCAGGCGACGCCATTCGTCTCTCCATGTATACCGGTAAAATTGTTTGGAACGTAGAATAACAAAAATGATGGAAATGTTCAAGCTAAAATGCTGGGTTCGTTGGACAAACTACATATTATATTGCTTGGATTTCGAGAAAATATATTTCAACATCTGAGTTAGAAGCGGGATTTTATACGTTGTTTCATTGTGAAAGTATACCAGTTATAATTTGCGGAAGTTACTGTCATCATCTGTTTCGAATCGACCGTTAAAATAAAAAAATTTTCGTAATTAAATAAAAATCGATTCGATTGTTTAATTGACAATTTTCTATGGTATTGGAAATAGTAGGAGGGCGAAGATTACTAAGGCTTCTTGACCCAACTAGCAAAGTTGTTTTATGAACTATACGAACTTCTTCATTTTGTAATTATTTGATTTAGGCTCTTCGATGGCTATTTTATTATATATATATATATATATATATATATATATATATATATATATATATATATATATATATATATATCTGTGATCTGTGATCTGGCGTTGGCAGATGGGCTGATTGAGGATGCACAGTCCAGGGCCTTGGAATGGTTCTCGGAAAATGGCTTAGGTTAGTGCTAACAATACGGAAAAGTTCACCTTTGGTCTGAGACATACAGTCTACTAGTGCAAAATTTCTTGGCATATATTTGGACACAGGGCTTACCTATAATATTGATATACCAGCAGGTAAACTAACCAAAGATATTTTCGCATTGAGAAACTTGTGAAATTCGGTATTACGAAATGTTTTGAAGAGTGCTTATAATGCTGTATGTGAGTCTCACTTGAAATATGGTTTCATAGTCTGGGGCACAGCGAATGAGCTGTTAAGAATTTTTCAATTACAGAGACGGGCTCTAAGAATAGTTAGCAAACTAGGATATAGGGATTGCTGTAAACAAAAATTTAAACAACCACAAACTTCAACGCTACCTAGCCTCTTTTTTCTTGAATGTCTAACCTTTGTCCACCAAAATATAACTTGGATGAAGAGACATAGTGACATTCACAACTACAATACATGCAACAGAAACAATACCTATACTCCCTATTACAGGCTACAGTTTTCTGTCACATAAATTTTTAACCATCTACCTACTTCTATTAAAACACTTCAGTTTAAAAACTTCAAAAATTCTGTAAAGAAAATACTGATTGATAGAGTGTTATACAAAACAGATGACTTTTTCAATGTTAAATTTTGATCCTTCTATGTTTTTTAAAGTAAGTATAACAATACATTTACATATTATTCCATTTATACATTTATTTATTTCATTTTTGACGTGTGCACCTACATATGTATCGTTTTTGTATTCTAGCACGAATAAACCTATCTATCTATCTATCTATCTATAACCAGAAGTGCCATTGAAGTGAAAATATTTTAGGAATAGAGTTTTCGAGTAGCTGAGTCAACTACCAAAATGTCAGAACAATAGCATTATTAGTTCCCAGCGTCTAATAAGCCACTCAATTTGGGATACCCTGTATATTGGAAAATTCCAATTTTACGCAATTTTACAATTTGATATACATTTCAAAATGAGGACTTATCCAATACAAGAATGAATTGATGATTTTCGTCATCGGCGAGTGCCAACAAAAGTAATTTTCAGAGTCAAGTGTTTATTTCGAGAGACACCCAAATCGAAGACATCCAGACAGAAATTTCTTACAAAAACTACTGAACTTTTCGAAAAACCGGCAACTTCGCTTATCCAAAAACGAACAAACAAAAGCGGGTTATGTTTTCGGGAGAATGCACTTTCCATAATTACTTCCTAGTGAGTTGGCACCATTTTCATTATAACGTTCATCAGAATCCACATATTTCGTCAGTCGTGCACGTAGCATCGATGGGCGGTTGATACTTTGGGCGCTACCATATGGCATGTCATCGAACAAATGGTAATTTAAATAGAAATATATTTTTGAGATTCATTCGTGATCATTTACAAGACTTGTTAAATAATTTGACATTCGACGTTAGGTAACGAATATGGTTCAAATTGGCTGAGGTGAATTCGAAAATTGGCTTGCAAGATCACCTGATCTAACATGCCTTGGTTTTTTCCTATGGAAGTATGTAAAGGAAATTGTATTTCGACCTCTGTCAATGACGGTTGACGATATGAAAGAGAGGATAAGAGAAGCATTTCGATCTAAGCAGCGTTAGATGATCGACAGTTGGACATTGTGTATCGTTCAAATTAGAGGCCATTTTGAACATCTTATTAACAAATCATATGACAAGTCTTCCATCTTTATTTAGCAAATGTTTAGTTTTTAATATTATGTTTCAAGTATGAACTAATGTGATATTATAAGCTCGAAGTTTTCATCAATTGTGCTTACTCAATAATTCTTCAAATCATTTTTTCAACATCTTATCTTGCAACGATATTTCTTTAGTTTCAATTTTACAACGAATTGATTTATTTGAGGCCCATTCGTGTATTTGCTGTTATACAAAACGCATACTTCCTGGATATGTACATATCTTTATTTTTCATTAGGGAGTATAAAGTACTACAAAAACTAAAAGTAGGATAAACAGGACAACTAGAACAAAATTGTCGAGGAAAGGCCTCATCTTTCAAAGGAATCGGCACTACTGAACAACCGGAAATCCCTATCTATTAACGAAATGTCAACTTTCAACAAGAGAGTTTCAGTTTTAATGTTGTCTGTTCTTAAATTTATGATGAAAGTTTAACCTTTGTTCGGTATTTCTGCATCCTGAAGGGAATTATTTCCGATTTATAAGACAAAAAGCTACTCACCGTAATACTTATTCTTGGTTCCAGTTAAATGATGCACATTTACATTAAGCAACTAACTACAGGTGTGATTTAAAACGTTTCTAATTTGATACACGGAAAAATTTCCTTTTGCATTTGGAATTGCTTTTCCAACTAAATCACAAGGCGCTAAGCGCTTGATATTATGCAGAAAATAGTTGAAAGGCTTGTACAATGAGAATATATCAGAACTTTTCAGAAGTAAAATTGAAGCGATATCAAGTTTCACTAATTGAACTGACATAGACATAACTACAAGTAAACGATGATTTCTACGAAAATATATTATTGAATGCTCGACGCGTTTCGATACACAGTATCTTTATCAAGAGCGAATGAATACTAACAAATATATCTTACTAACAAATTTATATATATACTAAAGAAGCAATCCACTCAGAGCTATCCGTACTTGAAATAATGTTTAGGAAATAAATTTAATATGGGTGAGTTATTTCTGTCTACCTAATCAATGAGAATTTCCGGGGAATTCCTAAATCTGTTAATTTCAAGTGCTTCCAGAAGGTTGAGTTTTATACCTCTCTTCTCAGAATGTAGGATATGTTCTCAAACAACTCTGAACCAAGAATGAGTTTATTTGACTATCAGTACTCATTCGCGGTAAACTAATGCAAGTTTTCTGTGTTTCTTGTTGATTTTCGAATCTTTGAATTCATTGTAATGGCTGCTGAACCTCCTGGACGCTATTTGAGTGATCATGAAGTAGCAATAATTGTAACACCTTTAGAGGAGGGGCGTTGAACTTGTTGAATGTTAACCTAAACACTATTTCAAAAGCAATTAATCGGTACCACGAAACAGGGGAATATGGAAGAAAGGCCAGACAGGGTAGAATCGGATAACAACACTAGATCGTTGGCTTCGTTTAACTGCACTAAGAGGTCGGCACTGTACGGCTAGAATGCTACAAAATGAACTTCCACTTTCCAGAAATATGCATTTTTCATTGCAAACTGTATGGAACAGGCTCGGAGATGACAATATCAGACCAAGGGTGGCTTCTATCGGCCCGCGTATCATCAGAGAAGCATCGAGTTGCAAGACTTCAGTTTGCGAGGGAACATGCAAATTGGGGTATTCCAGAATGGTCGAATGTTCTCTTTTCCGACGAGTCCAGGCTCTGTCTAGTATCAAATGATAAACGCATGCCTGTATACAGACGACTGGGGAACGGTATCAGCAATGCAATATCCGGCAAACCGAAAACTTCGGAAAAGGTATAATAATGGTGTGGAGGCATTACTTTCCATGGTCGAACTGAGTTAGTCCTAGTGAATTACGGAAGAATGACAGCGGCTGGATACATCACAGATATCCTTGAACCCCATAATGTACCCTGTGGCCCATTGATTGGCGAAAACTTCATTTATATGCATGATAATGCTCGGCCTCTTGCAGCTAGAGTAGTAACAGAATTTCTGCAAAATGCCGGAATTGATATTTTAAGATGGCCAGCCAGAAGTCCCGACATGAATCCCATAGAACATGTTTGGGACAACATGGGGTGGCAAATTCAGCAGCCTTGTAGAACACTCCAACAACTAGAAAATCTGCTTCCTGAAATTTGGAACTCAGAGAACTCAAGAGTACATCCAAAATTTGTTTGAGGGGCTTCCAAGACGTATACTGGTAGTAATTAGGGCCCGGGGAGAAAACACTCGATTTTGAAGATAATTAGTAACCATTCGATGCTAGTTGATTGATCTCTTCGCGAATGTTTGAAGATGGTAGTTGAAGTTTTGAAACTTACCAAGCGACTCTTGAATGACTAATCTGAAATTTTATATAGTATTGTCATAAAAGTAGGGTGATGCCACAATTTTTGTTGGGAGTTGGCCCGGAGAATTTTCAGAACACCCTCGTACGTACTTTATCGAAATATCGGAATTTGGGAAATGCATGTATGAGTTGATATATTGTTTTTATCCAATTATTTTGGATTTAGGTAATTGAATCACTGAAAGCAAACAGACCTCCATTTAAACTAAAAACAACTCATTCATTAAAATCATTTCTGGGCACAACGAAAATTGATGACAATAAATAACGATGAATAATTATTGTTAACACGCCTCGAAATTGATTGATATTAAATCAGACTGCTCGATAATATTCGACAGATACGTTGAATCGAATATTTTTTTTAATCGGATTGAATAACAAATATCATTAATCGCTAAATAATTGGAGCTTCTCTTTTTGTTAAAAGAATAGAGCAATATACAAAACTGGCATTTCTAACTTAGTCATTCTCATTATTTGATTGTCCTGGATCTATCACATAGTATGTTTGAGGATAGAAAGCTTCAAGTAATATTCATCGCTCGGTATCTCCTTAATTTGCACTTCGGCAAGATATTCCTCAAGAATCTCTGTTCTAACATATATCAAAAAGATCCCGAGGAATTCAATTCTAACTGCTACATCTTACAATATGCTGACGATACCGCAATAGTAAGCTATTCTAATACTCCACCCAACACAATCGATCAACTCCAAAGCCATCTTTCTAAGACATACCAATGGTTTAACAATTGTAGACTCAAACCGAACCCAGCCAAGAACCTACTTCTCATACTCAATCAAAAATGCATCACCTTCATTATCGCTCCTTAATCAAGGAGACTCGAGATACCACGCTAAGTATTTATGAATCAGCATAGACACACTGAAATTTGCTGTACACACAGCCAACACCTAGGTTGCCATCGTTAAACGTGCCAGCCACTCTCGTTCCCTTACTCACAGATAGAAAGGCATATCTAGAACAACAACAGGAAAAATATATTAAATTATCTGTCGACCAATTCTGGAGTACGCCACCCAAACTATTGTCAGCATAATCCACAAACGCTCTTCTATATGTCACAAATGTTCAACCAATCCCTCAAAAAGCTGAAATTTCTGAGTTCTTCAGTTTATCACTGAAGGCGACACTCATTGAACCATTTTGTATCCAGCATGTGTAAATTTTGAACAACCACTGCGCTGGAGATGATGCGAGATCATAGCCATGTTTACTTTCAAGTTATTGTATATTTTCCTATTGAAATAGTAAATGTGAAGTAGTGAGCCCATTAAGATCGCCTTTTATATGTAAATAGCCAATATACTAAACGCCTAATATACTAAACGCCTTTTCATATCCAACTCTATCTATACTGAACACCTTATTGTATTCACTTCATTATTCATATTTTTACTTAATAGTTCTTTATGTTACATGGAAATCTCTTATGAATTACCTCAGTCATCCTTAGGGTAACGCAGCTTCCAGTATTGTCTTATGGATACTGACTCATCAACCACACAAATTTCAACACTATTCACTACTATCCCAATTCAAAAGGAAACATTCAATTTGAAAATCTCAACTGCCTCCAATTGAGCTAGCCTAAGATGAAATTAAAAACATTCCAACATCGATTCAAAATACAAATTGTTCAATCACCTTTTAGGCATAGAAATTCAATCATCAACAACTCCAATATTAATTCACAATATTTCAAATTTTAGTTCCAAAAGTATTAAAAATATACTTCAGGAAGATCAATATATGCAGATCTATAGTTTCAAATCTTTAATTTTTACTCTGTTCTGATTCGTATTAGATGAGATAAGAATCCAGTAAGATTCATGAATTATAATAAACAACAAATAAGAGCTTGAAACAGCAAGATGAAAGAATTACTTCTCAAGTATATTAATGAAATAGAAAATAAAAGTTCTCATCAAATTAAAATTTCTTGGGAGTATCAAAAGATAAGTGCGAGGAATTAGTAATCAAATGAAGGAACACTACTGAATACATAGGAATTTCACCTTATGCGATTGAACTATACGTAACTATTTTGTATAAATTCAAATTGACCAAACTTTACACAATTTGCTTATCAGAAAGAACAAACATCTTCTGAATTGAAGTGTTCTTGTGGAAAGCAGAAATGAGATCCACAAATTTGTCAATTACATTATTGACCCTCATATACAATACAATGATGTTAACTATATATCAGTTTCAGTGAAACTATTTCTTGTAACTGTTAATTTCCTAGCTCCTTAACTGTCTAGTATGCAGTTGGTTTCGAGCAGTCAGCTTCTTATAAACTTGCTCTCTGATAATTGAAATTTCCATTCTTCAATTTTACTTCTCTTCAATTCATTTCTTGTGAAACTTTATGATATACTATGAAATTAAAATGAAAGGAAGACATTGCATTAAAACAACTTTATATTTCCATATTACGTGATGAACATACTCATTTCATACAATTATGTAAAATACCTATAGTACAACTACCTATTACAAAAATTGTCAAATTGCATAGCATTCTCCAAGTAGTAGTTGAATTTTTTCCAAAATATGATTCACGTAAGCAGCAGCATGTTTCCTGTGACTTTCATAAATATTGGATTGAAATTTGTGGTTGTACAAAATGAAACTTCATATGCAACTTCAACATATTTGAACATCATGTTTTCCACTATCAGCCACCTATAAAAGAGAAACTTTCAACTTCAAATCGATGAGGAATTCCTATCATTCATTCAACAACCTTGATCAAATTTCCTGAGAAACAGTAACTATAAGTTATGAATAGAAGGAACTCACAATAATTACCTTTTGTGCAAATTTGAGATCTCATTTTCTTTGGTTCGAAATTGAACATTGTCAAACACATTGAATCCCATCAACTTTTACATTTGGATAATTGTAGAATAGAAATGTACTTCCTCTTGAATAAACTGAAACGAAAATTCAATTTGAAATGGCACGGTCATATTGACATCCAGCTTCATATATTTTAATAAGATATAGCCTTTAGTGGATAGCTTCCAATATTCATATGATACATACTTTAAATGACCTAACGAAAACTTTATCGAGTTCCTTTCCGAAAAATTACTATTATACAAAAGAGTTCAATACCTATTAATAGCAACGCTAAGGATATCCCATCATTTTGTAAGATCCTCCAATTGATTCTTCAAAAATCCTAGTAATTCCAGAACATTTTTCAACGCATAGAGGTTAAAATAACCATGAAAGAAAAATGAGATATGTAAATTCTGAGTACATTTCTTGAGCATGCCTAAGAAAATATACATTAAAATACATGAATAAACCTCAATTTACGTTCACTTACCTCTCAAACATTATTGTAAGTCTTCTTAACTTCTTTTTATTATAACAATCCGTTTGAATCATATTGTTTAGGTTAGAATAACCACAAAATGTTGAATTTATGAATTTTGATAGTATGTAGTTCCTTTTCTTCAAAAAATATACATTAACATGGATAAAATAAACATCAAACCACGATCATTTACCTCTAAAAGTTTATTTTGAGTTTCGTCATACTTTTCATTCAAAAAAATTCGGAATTACTTATTTTGACAGATCGAATATAAGACTAATTTAAATAAGGTTAGATTCGATTTTCACTCAGGAGAGAGAGAGCACTATATTCTAGATGTTGTTAGTACCGAAATTATGTTGGTGAACTATTTCTATCTCACTATTTTCGTTCAGAAGAGAGAGAGCACTGAATTTTACACGTTGGTAACGCTCACTTCCGACATAGAATAGCGAAATAAGGGGCAGAAGGAGCGGCGACTGGCTCCGCCCCCGTGTTTCCGGTCTTTTTCTCGAAGATATTGGTCTCAAAAATCGTCCCAAATTGGAGATTTAAGTCTTACAGTAACGATTTCTCTGAGCTGACCCGATCTCGAGATATGTAGGAATCGTTCGAAGGTCGACTTAAACCCCGTTTAGGTAGGATGGTTAAAACAAAAACCCTTATTTTGACAGCTCGAGGTTTGCTAATTTGGCGAATTTCTGGCCGTCGGAGATTTTCGGAATGAGGAAAGTAAAGCTAAAATTTGTGAAAGTCGGCCGATAGCTCTTTGTTCGATGGAAGATTTTTCCGTTTTCCCGTGGTTTTATGAGAATCTAACTATTGCGGCGCAAAATGCGAAACTCGAGGCTTTTTGTCGTCCAGGTTTCGTAGCGATCGAAGGCGATAGAAATATTTTTATAGCTACAAAAGTCCATAGAAACTATCCCCTCCAACCCCGGGATTTGGACTTATCCGATCGCCCTCCGAAAGATCCGAGTTTTCGATTCAAAAGAAATCTAGCCGTTTCGACATTTCGGTCGTCCGGGGCGACGTTTCGGCGAAATTTTTCGAAAAATCGTTGCGCCTCTGTCGTTCGAGCTAGGGACTCCGAATTTCGCGCGGACCTTTCTCCGACGTTTCTCACCGGAAAAAAATTATTCACGGAGGCCTACGGCCCCCGCTTTACCGAGCCTTCTCTTTCTTCCCATCCGGTTCAAACTCCAACCGTCCCCTCCACTTTCCTCGAAATAAGCCTTACTGCTTTAGTATTATATGGATGAGCCGAAACTATTAGCAACCTTGGTCGAAAGAGTCCAGTCGGTGGCCGTCTGTAAGTAGAACCTTACATTAAATATTATCTAATCTTATCTAAGCCTATTATTATTAATTTCATTCTTTCACGTATCACATAGTAATTAATTCCACTAGCCCTAGTGAATCTGAAACAAAAATAGAAATAATTAAACTTACGAGAAATGGACAGATAGTGAAAGAAGCTGAACAAGACCTAATAAACACCAGTAAACACCAGTAGAACCTGGTAATGCTTAAGTCATAATAATCTTGAGGTAGATACAGAGGGTCTGATAACAGATTGTCGAGAGCAAGCTATAGCAACAAATTACATAAGGACTAGAATCAGGATAACTGGTATCAACCCAAGATATAGAGTTTGCCGTATTCATAGTTAAACTTTCTATCATGTTGCATCAATTAGTTTCATTTTGGTCCGTCAAGACGCAGTAGCAAGTTCTTTCCCTGAAACATTTGTAAATATATGGCCTACAAGTGAGTCAGATATGGCATAAACATGTCCCATATCTAATTGAGGTCTTCCAAACGTCATCATATGGAATACCCAATTTCAAAACCGATAAAAACTGACAAATGTTAGTACAGGGATTATGAAGGATGAAGACAGTAATGGTACCAATTCTAATGAGAACAACGTGGCTAGTATGCAACACCACCCATGGAGTCATTAACGAAATACTTGGGAACCACAATGTAGACATTATGTGAAAGGCAGTTGCGTCAAAACATTTCAATTGTTCTGTAGAAGCATTAGAACATTCTTCGGAATTCCTAGGCTTTGACAGACATTTTTGCATTTTCTCTGCACTATTCTGACGTTATCGAGTTGTTTCCGTCTTCTTGGCTTCATTTCTAAGCTCCAGATATTTCCGCTTCTATTCTGCAATAATTCTCTGTGAGTTGTGATTGTTAGAGACAGTTATGTCAACAGGATAGGCAGGTTGGCACTTTTCGCCATGTAATTTGATATCTGATCTATTGTTTGGAATAGTTTCATCAGTTTGGATGGAGATACAACGTAGTACATTGCATATCTGGTGGTAATTCATATCTATCATTTCCTCCTAATGATCTGATCTCTACCTCCTATTTGTTGAACATATAAGAGTTTTCCAGTCTGAGATCATGGCGATGTTTAAGTATGCCAAAATACTGGTAGAACTAGAAACTAATAATCTGATCATGATCTGCTCTGATCGTCGGGCAGCTCTGGGAGCCACAGGATTACTTCTAAGGTGGCCTTAGAGTGCGTTCAGACAGTGGAACAACTTGGCAAACAACCATGTCTGCCTGCTCTGGATTCCGGGTTCAGAAGAAATAAGATTGCGAATAGGCTGGCCTATCTAGGGCCCAAAAATATTCAAATAGGGCCGGGGGCCGCGGTCAAGATCTCAGCCTGTATTTGGAAAGGCTGGTGGGCTGGCTAGGGAAACAACATAGAGACACCTGCTTGAATGCTGGAGATTGTCGCCAGTCCAAGGCAATACTGGCAAAGAAAGGTTGGTATTTGAAGATTGTCGAAGTTATACACGGATCCTAGAACAGATAGTGATAGGGCATGGTAAGTTTAGATATCACCTGTGCAAGATAGAACTAGAGAATAATCCTAAGTGCAAGTTGTGCGAAATTTGAGTTGAAACTCCATTTCATTTGATTACCACAGGCCTGGAATGGATCCGCCTTAAGCGTAACCTACTGGGCGCGAAAATGCTGGAAGTGAGTGATCTGCTAAAGATACCCCCTTGCTGCATAAGAGAATTCTCTGTGGAGATTGAGTGGGGATGCAGCTACAAGGAAAGAGGACATAAAGAGTCATAGACCCAGACCATAATCCCCACTTAACATCTAGTTAAGTATTTGGTTATTGTAGTAAAAATTCCAATTATTATTATTATTAATAATGTACCTCAACCATATAACCTTAGGTGTCGGAAATAGTTTTCCCTGCACCATCCAAGCGTTTGACGCTTACTTGTCGACATGTTACTGATCTGTGTCATAAAGGTGTCTTCCAGGAAGGAGCTTACTTCTCCATTCCGAATTTTTTCGACGTTTCCAACTATTCTTCCATTTTTCTTTCATGTATATTTCTCTAGTTTTGTCTGTGGTAACTTCTAATCTGAAAATTGAAACCTCCAGAATTTAGAGTGTTCTGTAGATATTTTCGCGGTTCAGATCTATTTCACAAGGTATTTTAATTTCTTGCATAAATTCTGTTGTTGAGGTGTCATTTATTCATGAATACTTGATATTTTCAGCTTAATCTTACCAAAAGCCATCTGTTTCATTTATAGCTTCGATCATTCTGTCATTTCGCAGTTTAACTCCTTTATTTTCAAATTTGCCTTTATGCAGGTTGATGATCCTTCATTATCCAACCCCATCATCTTTTCAATGTCTCCTGAAAATGTTCCATAAGTGAGATGAGCTGACTTAGGGTGTGGCAGTATATAACTCAACCTCAACCATATCAAGATAATGAGAGACAATCTTGTTATTTCTGGTAGTATTAAGCTTGTAACCCTTCCCAGTTTTTTGTAGAAGATTCGACAAAAAGTTGCTAGAGTGGCAACACCAGAGCGGGCCCTCTGGATTCCTAGTTTGATGTGTACGACCAAATTATTCTACTGAATCATCAGAACCAGCCGGATAAAATAGCATTCTAGTGTTACAACGGTTCATATACAGGGTGTTACATAATAGTATATCGCAACTTGAAGGGGTAAATCTACGAAAAAGTTCACATAAACATAGGCCCGCCAAAGCTTCGTTACGGAGCTACAGGGTGTTGAAATTTCCGAAAAAAATTGTTTTTTCTTCAAATCTCCTGCAGTTTTAGAGATGATTGACTTAAATTTGAAATGCAAGCTTTTTTTCTACAGCTTCCATCATCACACGTCCTAGATTTTAAATGGAATTCACAAGGTGTTTTCTTTTCAGAGACCATGTCCCAGTCAGCAGTACGCCACTGATCGGCGTACAAAAAAATGACAGAAATACTCGATAGGTATACCCAAAATTTGCTTTTATTTTGATAGCTTTTATTTCTGAGATACAACTTATACTTATTCAATATCAAACTAAAAAAAGAACAAAACAAACTGAATAAATTGCTGGAAGTGTCCTCCACCTGCAAGAATACAGGCCTCTGTTCTTCTTCGCATATTATCACGCACTCTTTGAAATATTCCTGGGTTATTTCTTACGGTGTCATAAGAGGTTATTATTCGATTTCTCAATTCATCTACAGTGGTCACTGAAGTGGTATTAACTAAACCTTTGAGATATCCCATAAGAAAAAGTCTGAACTATTTAAGTCTGGGGACCTAGGAGGCCATGGTTCTGGCCCACCTCGACCTATCAATCTGTTGTTGAATGTATTATTCAAGAATTCCCAAGCTTCTCCACTGAAATGTGCTGGTGCCCCGTCCTGCATGAACCACATTATATTTCTCGTCAAAAGTGGTACATCCTCGAGCAATAAAGGTAACTCCCCTCAAGAAATTACGATTGCCCTAGTACATCGAGGTTCGCATCAATTTTCAATTATAGCACTGAAAAGTGCGAATTTCCTCAATCGACTGTGTGGTCCACTTCATTCCGCTGACGTCAGCGGTGGTGTATAGGTGGACGCAGAAGTGCCGCGACGGTAACCTGTGCCAAAGTCCTCTCAAATCTTGCTGAATTGGGAGTCCAAGCCATGCTCAATAGAAATCCGCTGACGCTGGTGGACGGTCTTCTCAGACAGGCTTCCAACGAGGAGTGCATCTGCAGCGCATAAAATCGGCCTGCGCGGGTACAAATGCCTCATTCCCGCCTCGCGATGATCTCCGCAGTCGGGTATCCGCTGAAGCTCCTGGGACGACTTCTCTGGACGGCTGCTCGCTGCTAAATGTAGTTCATTCAAAGTATTGACCATCCCTAGCAATACATTTTTCCCACCTTTCTGTCAATTTGTAGATACCACGCCAAAAAAACTGTTGCTCGTTTGAAACAAACCATTCATTGAGCCATATAGGTTGATTTTCGTAAGAACCCTTACATACCCAGACATTCAGTGAGAATTGTTCTTGATGATGAGATTCTTCAGGCAAATGGGGGTTTTCCTCAGCCCCATGATGATTATTGTGAAAATTTGTGATAGCAGTTCTCGAAAAGTTAGCTTCGTCTGTGAACATTATTTCACTATCAAAATGTGCATTCTCTCTAATTTTATCTAAGAGCCATCGGCAGAAATCCAGTCTTGGAAGAAAATCTCGAGGAAGTAGAGTTTGTACGCGTTGAAAATGAAACGGGTACAATAAAACGTGTTGGAGAATCCTCTAAACTAGAACATGTGAGGTATTCAACTGATTTCCAATTTTTCTCGTACTCACATGAGGATTCAGATCAATACAAATCAAAACTGCTTCCTCAATACCTTTTAATTGATTTTGCAGTAAAAGTACCAGCTTCCCTCAACCTTCTTTGGATATTTGAAAATGTTCGCCTGTCTGGTGTTACTTGATTTAGAAAGCGCACCTGATATAATCACCTAGCTTCTGTTGTGTTTCCGTCAGCCAGACCATACATGTAATGGATATCAGCCAATTTGGCGTTAATCAAATTAGCCATTTTTTCTTACATCCATAACTTCAAAGTCTTGATACTAATCGTTAATTTGATAAACAATTCGAGAAGACACACATTTTATACGGCTGCTTCTGATGAGTCAGTATTTGGTAATTGGTTAGACATAGTTTTGTACTCCAGTTTTTCATTAGAATTTCTCTTTTGTCGGAGGCATATTGTTGAATCCAAGGACTTGAATGATTCCATCTACAATAAACATAAAATGACAACGTGGTAGACATATGGACGTAAACCTGATACTTTTCGTACAACCCTCGTACATATGTATCGAATTCACATACTTACTCGCCTTTACGGGCAAATACTGTCGAACCGTAAGCGCAAAACAAAATCCTCTTTTGTGCGGTAAATCTCTCCGTCCTGCAAAACTTCAATTCGGTTTTATATGATCTAACATTTTTGCTGTCCAACTCCTGATCCGGTAGTAAGGAATATAAGTCTTTCTGCTGAGTTAAATAAAATCCGAAGCGCCTGTGTTGTTGATCTCATTGAATTTGCGAACGATTCCGGAATAAAAGCTTTATCGCTGACGTGCTTTGTGTATGGCTTTCTTGATGAAATTGTGTTTAGTTTACAGAAGAAAGTTCGGAAATATCGGGATCGATCGACCCGAAATTGAAACAAATATGATATCGGCAAAAATATAAATGGAATCTCGATGTGATGGTATTTATTTTACAGTTTTTATGGTTTCAAAGATATTGCGTGTTTTGCAGGATTCTCTACTATAGAATGGGTGCGCTGTGTAAAATGAAACAGACCCAACTACAAAAATCAGGACGATTTTCTGTTTGAGATGGACCTAACTTAGCAACGGTTGGTCATATGAATAAATGATTTCTATCAGATTTCTGAAATTGCCATTCTATTCTAGGAGACCATGTATATATGGTACGAAATTCCTGAGATCTAAATTAATGTTACTTGAAGCTATCCACTCTCCCTCTTGATATTCTACCCCAATTAATTCATCAGAATCAGCGAGTTTCTTTAACATCTGACCTTTGCTATGAATTGCCCAAGTATCTTGACGTTCCAGCCTATCCAACTAATTCCCCCAAGATATTGACAAACAAATGAAGGAAATGATGACTTGACTTAATTTCCCATCACAATTCAAACATCTTAAGCCAAGGACCTAAAGTTCCTAATTGAATGGTAGGCTACTGAAAGTTAAGTGTGGCGCGCTAGATTGGTTTCAGTCCTTGATGAACGTCTCTGAAAAAACTGCCTTCTCGAATAATATTCCAAGTTTCTAGAATTCAGAACAACCGAGTCCTACGCAAGGGACAAAGATAAAAATTCATTGCAAACAAACTTTGCGAATAACTTGAAGGATCATGTCGTTGTTGCAACAGTAAAAAGTTTGAATAGGACTTTATCTCAAGTTCAATGGTGCTAATTTCAGCACTAAGCACTAAGCCAAGCGAGGAAGTCTAAATAATAGTTCTAAGAACATTTAGAGGTAATGTGCTTTTTCCTTTCGTGAAAATTACTGAATTAAAACTTTTACCTGGAGAAAAGGTTAATAGTCTTATAGCCCTCAAGTTTTCTAAAATGTTTGTTTGAAATTATTATTTCCACTGCATTGTTCAAGAAATGTTTTCTATTGTTGAAAGTAGTGAATAAAAAGAATTTTTTCATCCTCATCCAGTCCTCAAATTTTGAAAATTTTCGTAATTTTTTCTTTCAACAAATAAATGAATGAATAAGCGAATACACAACAACTATTTCGCTGTAATATTTTATATACGCAACGAATGAGGTTCACGAGAACTGAACAACGGCGTAGCTTCTCCTAGTTAAACTATATTCTTGATTTTATTATCATGTATTTTCTGTATTATGTCATACTGTTCAATAATAAAACACAGTACTTGTTTTTTATTATTGATAATGGAATTTACCAAGTAAAAGCCTCCCAAATTCAAATCATACTGTTCATATTTACGATAGATGAAATGAGAGCTTCAAAGAAAGATATTGAGTCCGCCGTTACTAAGTGACATTTGATCATCTTACAGTGATTTTAGTTTGCTTTATGAAGAATATCACAAAAATAGGTGGAAAATTATCACTCAACAACGTGACAGTTATTTCGATATTTCTATCATCTTCAGACATTTACAAATAGTGAGTTAAAACTAAGATACAGTTGTACAGATTGTCTTAATTATAGAAAAATATATAAAAATTATAAGGAGAGAGAAAACAACAAAACTCTGCTATTGGAATAAACAGGGTGTTACATAATAGTAAACCTACGTGTAATTTCGAGAAAAAAAGTTCATATAAACATAGGTCCGCAAAAGCTTCGTTACTGAGCTATGGAGAGTTTAAATTTTCGGAAAAAATTGTTTTTCTCTTCATAACTCCTGCAGTTTCTGAGATATTCAGCCCAACTTTGGAATGCAAGCTATTTTTATAGCCTCCATCATTACACGACCTAAATTTTAATTAAAATCTACAAGGTGTTTTGTTTCCTGGAACCATGTCTCCTCTTGCCTTTCAAACTTTTTTGAAGTACGCCACTGATCAGCGTACAATCAATTTCCGTAATCTTCGTTCAATTTAGAAACTTTTTTGACACCTCTAATTTTTGTGTATCTCGGACCGTTCTCGAGCAAAAAATTATTAAACGATTGTATGCATTCGCTGAGTTGAAAGCACTTCTGATTAGAAAAATGAGTAGTAGGCTTTGACTTTTTCATTTATTCATTTATTTTGACAGTTGTTGAAGTTGAACCCGTATCTGCTCGAATTGTTTATTTAATTAACGATTAGTCCCAAGACTTTTGAAGTTATTGCTGTTAGAAAAAATGGCTAATTTTACTAACGCCAAATTGGCTGATATCCATTACGTGCGGTCTGGCTGACGAAAACACAACAGAAGCTAGGCGATTATATCAGGTGCGCCTCCTAGGTCCCCAGACTTAAATAGTTTAGACTTTTTCTCATGGGGATATCTCAAAAGTTTAGTTTATACCACTTCAGTGAACACTGTAGAAGAATTGAGAAATCGAATAATAATCTCTTATGACAAGATAAGAAATACCCCAGGAATATTTCAAAGAGTGCGTGATAATATGCGGAGAAGAACAGAGGCCTGTATTCTTGTAGGTGGAGGACACTTCCAGCAATTTATTTAATTTGTTTTGTTCTTTTTTTAGTTTGATATTGAATAAGTATAAGTTGTATCTCAGTAGACGAGCTATCAAAATAATAGTCTTATTTTGCTTTTCAAACTTTTTTGAAGTACGCCACTGATCAGCATACAATCAATTTTCGTCATCTGCGTTCAATTTAGAAACTTTTTTGACACATCTAATTTTTGCGTATCTCCGACCGTTCTCGAGCAAAAAATTATTAAACGATTGTATGCATTCGCTGAATTGAAAGCACTTCTGATTAGAAAAATGACTAGTAGGCTTTGATTTCTTTAATTCATTTATTTTTTTTGAGAGTTGTCAAAGTTGAACCAGTGTCTGCTCGACGGTCTGGCTGACAGAAACACAACAGAAGCTAGGCGATTATATCAGGTGCGCTTTCCAAATCGAATAACACCAGACAGGCGAACATTTTCAAATATCCACAGAAGATTGAGGAAACTAGTACTTTTACTGCAAATAATCATTTGAAAGGTGCAACTCAAACTATGAGAACTCCAGATATTGAGGAAGCAGTTTTGAATTGTATTGATTTGAATCCTCATATGGATACAAGAAAAATTGGAAATCAGTTGAATATTTTACATGCTCTAGTTTGGAGGATTCTCCAAGCCTTTTTATTGTACTCGTTTCATATTCAACGCTTCCAAACTCTACATCCTCGAGATTTTTCTTCAAGACTTAATTTCTGCCGATGGTTCTTGGATCAAATTAGAGAAAATGCTCATTTCGATAGTGAAATAATATTCACAGACGAAGCTAACTTTTCGAGAACTGCTATCACAAATTTTCACAATGATCATTATTGGGCTGAGGAAAACCCTCATTTGATTGAAGAACATCATCATCAAGAACAATTCTCACTGAATTTCTGGATCTAGGGAGAAACATAATGTGATTCATGCATGACGAGGCACCAGCACATTTCAGTGGAGAAGCTAGAGAATTCTTGAATAATACATTCAACAACCGATGGATAGGTCGGGGTGGGCCAGAACCATGGTCTCCTAAGTCACCAGACTTGAATAGTTTAGCCTTTTTCTTATGCGGATGTCTCAAAAGTTTAGTTTATACCACTACAGTGAATGCTGTAGAAGAATTGAGAAATCCATTAATTTGATATTGAATAAGTATAAGTTGAGTCTTAGAATTCAGCGAATAACATACAATTCAAATAATTCAAATTCAATAATTTTTCACTCGAAAACGGTTAGAGATACGAAAAAATCACAGGTATAGACAAAAAATTTTGAATTGAACGAAAATGACGAAAATTGATTATACGCTGCTCAGTGGCGTACTGCAGAAAAGTTTGAATGGGCAAAAGGAAACATGGCCTCGGAAAAGTAAACACCTTGTGAATTTCAGTTAAAATCTAGGACGTGTAATGATAGAGGTTGTAAGAAATAGATTGCATCCCAAATTTTGGCTGAATATCTCAAGAACTGCAGGAGTTTTGAAGAAAAAACCTATTTTTTTCCGGAAATTTCAACACTCTGTAGCTCCGTCACGAAGCTTTTGCGGACATATGTTTATTTGAACTTTTTTTCTAAAAATTACACGTAGATTTACCACCTTAAGTTGTGACATACTATTATGTAACGGGTAAGATTGTTTCTATTGTGTGTATTGTGAAAATTTCCAGAGATTTTAGGTAACTGAGTTTATTGCTTTTCGGGGCACGATGAACAATGTTAAGATTATCTATACTAGGAAAGCGGTGGCTGTTATCTAGGCAATGCTCTGCGATGGTGGAGTCACTATTGTTTGTACAGAAGGAAGAGTGATGTTCTTTCCACCTAATGCGAAAAGAACTTTCTGTCTAGTCTATGTTAACACCGTTACAATCATGACAACACAGTCCGCATTCTACTGAATTGTCTTATTTGTGAGTTTTGACGTTGACATTTGATTTGCAACTTACTGTGAATTTGTATCAAACTCACTAGAAGGAGAGAATTTTCGAATATCTGTATTTGGTTTAACATGTACTATTGTAAACTAACTGTGTTTGTTTTTCAAGAACTATTTTGTTTAGGGGGGTAACGGTTATTACTCGCGATAGTTTTCATGATGTAAATCTCTTTGTTACAATTTTCAATAAAAAGGGGCAATGAAAATACTCTATGAACCGTTGAGTTGAAAACGGCTAGTTTATGTTGCAAGGTGTGGGAATAGTCATGAATAATGCAAATATCTGTGAAAGTAGGTCTTCGAAATACATCAAAAGTAAAAGAGTTATTGTTTCGGGAAAATTTATTTCACTGTAAGTTTCAATTTCTAACTTGAAATTGATTTTTGGGTGGATATTGTTGATTAAATTCAGAAAAAGATAACAATACCAAAAAATTATTTGTGAAGCCCTAGAATTTCTCTCCCATAACTTGTTCTTGTTCAATTTCACAGCGAGTTGCTATTCAAATGTCAAGTCTCGAAATAAAAATTGCCTTTAAACCTACGTGTAAATTATCACAGTTGTTTTTAATGCCGAAGACTAAACTCACAAATTAGACAATTCAGGAGTATACGAACTTTGTTTCCCTGTTTGTAATGGTGTATCCACAGGTCAGACAGAAAGATCTTTTCGCATTAGGTAGAAAGAATATCACTCTTACTTCTGTAAAAACAAAAGTGGTTCGATTTCTAGAATCTTTGGAAAATTTCAAAGCTAGACACAATAGAAACAATCTTACCTTCTTACCGTCAATACAAGCCTATGTTATTTCCCAATATTTGGTATATTCAAGTAATTATGAATCTACCTTTGAATAAATATTCGAATAGTACAAACTTGTTGTTTTTCTCTCTTTATAATTTATACCTATTTTTCTATATTAAGGACAAATTGTAGAACTGTATCTTAATTTGAGCTCACAATTTATAAATGTCTATTGATAGATATATCGAAATAGCTATCACATTTGTTAATTAAATATTTTTCACCTATTATTGTAATATTCTGCACAAAGTAAACCAAAATCACCGTAAGGATCATATGAACTTGCTTCTTCAAAACATTATTTTACCATATTAATGAAGTGTACCTTAAATTGCATCGTTTCAAATTTATTACTATTTTATTTGGCGTTAAGCTTTATGAATGATGATTTCGGTGATAATAAAATTACATTATGTTATCTTATTATTACATATTATTATTGCCAAAAATTTTTCAAAAAATGTTATTAGATATTCAGAAAAATATGAAAAGTATATATATCATCTGAAGGAGTTTAAGAAGCACGACAAAAACAACAAGAATTCTTAACTGAGAATTTATTCAGCAAACTTCAGAACGAATTGACAACTAAATGTTTTTTAAAATTTTCTGAATTATGACGCTTATCGCTAAACATATATTTATATAAAGGAAACTTCGTTTTACATTTACTGAGGTGATACGAGCATTTTTTATTTTTGGCTGCATAATTTCGGCGAATTTGGTTTCAGATTTGAAATAACCTTGGAAAAATTTCGAAACGTTTCGAATTTCATCAGAATCTTATTTTCTGAAATCGTTTTCAATATGCCATTTTAATTTTACATCTAACTTTTTCGCATTCGTTTCTAAAATTTTCACTTATTCCTATGGAATTAGTTAGAGACTGTTACTTTTTTCCAAAGATGAAATCGAATGAGGGATGAAGCTATAATTTTGTTTGATACCTTAAAAATTTTCTGCGTAAAAATCTGCCGCACTGAGCCATGTTTAAAATGATCGATTCGTGAGAGACAGATAATACATTGCCTATCACTCTAAAACTTAAAAGACGATTTTCAATTGAAATTTCCTTCACTTAATCAATGTTAACTTCAGTAGACGGTGTTGATAGCCGACCAGAGCGAGACAAATCTTTGTTCGATATTTTTATCCATTGAAAAAATCGCAAAACTGATAACTGACAAAATCAAGCACTGTAAACAAGCTAAACGATAGATCGTGAACAGTATTGCCAACTAAGCATCAACAAAAATGTTGACAATCATTTTAAACAGATTATTTTAATGTCCAATCATTAGTACTTCTTTGAAAAATGTTATACTAAAAGATAGTTGAATTACGATCTCCAAATTCATTGCTTTCTTCTTGAGAAATATTTAGTTTCTAACCTTAAATTAATTCCAGTACGGACCTGACACATTGGTCGACATAATCTACACGTACGGCGAAAATTTCTGGAACTAATAACTTTAGGATTACGTGAATGCAAAATTATTCACGTACCACTAATTAAAACCTTATACAAGTTGCAGCTTTACCGTGACGCAGACAGTCGATTCTGGTATTCCAACTTTTCGTGAAACTGCAAAGCTCTGACTTTGATTGAACACGAACATACATTCGGATGCGGTGAATTTATGAAGTTTTTCTGATGTGAACGACCGAGAAAATTACTATTTAATTGCTATAGTAGAATGAGCGTTGTAACAGATGACTGAAGTTGTTAATTTTGTTGTTCGTTAAGTGTTTTGTGTAGTAATGAAGGAAATCTGAATCTGCATATCGTATAATTAATTGATTATCTTCACTTTTGAAATGGATATCATTCAACGGTAAATATCACTTCATCTACAAAACTGAATGAACATTACTTATGATATTTTATTATAGGGGAATCCCGTAGGCTCTTTAAGCCTTTTGTGAATCATCTCTTTGAAGATTCCAGATTTCCCTTCGGTTGAAGCGGCAGATGAATCTGTCAAAAACAAGTTTCCAGTGATGAAGAGATAACCCTTTGTTCGACCTCCGCATCAGTTCGGTCCCCTAAAATAATGTTTACAGTTATTTTGTTGGATATGCAGACATTTCCTTTTGTTTGTCCAGGGTTGATTTCAAGTGATATGGATTGTATCAGTACCTTTTGGATAGGGACTTGAAGAGCAGTTCACAGGGACGTTAGAAGTGTATTGACCAGAACTACATACAGGAGATTCTCTAATCAATGACTATGCTGAAAGGTTATACATTCTGTCGAAAAAATACCAGGAATTGATATTTCTGAAGATCTGCTTGAAACTAAAGTCAAAATTCTTGTTGTTGCACAACTTTTCTTATACTGTAAGAATTTGAACGCAATCTATCATTTAGTTTGTTTACAGTGCTCGATTTTGTCAGCTATCAGTGTGTTTTGTAATTTTACAATGGATACAAATATCGAACAAAGAATTTGTCATCCATCAACATCTTCAACTGAAGTTAACATCGTTAATGTGAAAAAACTGGCAACTAAAAATCATCATTTAGATTTGAAAGAGATTGGCAATGAACTCTTTGTGTCTCACGAATCAACTCGTTCCATTTCAGACGATTGTTTCGGCATTAAACGCGTTGCCGCTCTACTAGTTCCAAGAAACCAGAATTATCTCTAAAGATTGAATTTCGTAAAGGTCGATGAAGATTTGCAAGAATGAGTTAATTCTGACCCCATATTCATAAAACGCATTGTAACTGGTGATGAGGCATGAGATTATGAGTTTGACAAAAAACCTGTCGGAAAGCTTGGGAATTACGCTTTCAAACTGAACCGAAACTGAAAGAACCACGTCAGAGTTGATCAAAAGTCAAGGTAATATTGAATGTTTTCTTTGATAATCGCAGTGTTGTGCACTCTACATTCTCGCCAGAAGGTCAGACGGTAAAAATAATATTACCTGAGCGTTATGTGGCGTTTGAGTGAGTGAGCTCGTCGAAAAAAGCCAGATTTATGGAAATGAAACTCATGGGTAATCACAGGCTACCATTGCGAATGAATTTCTGACCAAAAACTCAACAAATACCATCGAGCAACCACCGTATTCACCAGATATGGCTCCGGCCGGTTTGTTTTTGTAAAACTCAAATTACAACTTCAAAGTACCCGTTTAGAATCGATAGAAGACATGAAAGAAAATTCACGGTAAGAACTGAAGTCAATTCCGAAAACAGCGTTGGAAAAATGTTTTAATGATTATATTATTGGTTGGTGTAAATGTTTTTTATTGGTAGAGGCCTACTTTGGAGGCGATACAATAAATTTTGACAAAATATGAATATTTTGTGTTTTTTTGACCAATTTCCCGTATTGTGTTTAAAGGTTTCAGTCTTCAAAAGAAGCTGTTAATGCCTTCTAAAAGACCACTCTGAATGTATCAGCAAACGATTGGAATAACCAAGAATTGGTTCGAACGAATGAAGAAGTATATTTTTCTTCGTGGAAAATACTTCCAAAATCCTTCAAAACCTCTCAATTGTTTAATTCTAGCTTTATATGCAAAACTTGAGAGACGTCCCTCGTATTTGTTGAATTTCATGGAATATCCTTATCTCTTCGCTCCGTGTAAAAATTATTTTCAGCTGATACTTCGAATTTCGGATGGTGAATAATATTCCAATTTCATTCTAGTATAATGGAAGATAAAAGGCGTCATCAGTTAGTTTAATAACTTTATTTTACGCTGGGATGAATGAATTGTAGGCGTTCCTTAGGCGAATCGGGAATTTGAACGAAATTCGAACTGTTATCATAACTAAATATTCCATGAAAGATAAAGTGGAATTATTTCTGTTACCTTATTCCGTAATTGTTTCATTCAGGTAAAAAATACCCATTCCTTCATTCCCGAATGCAATACTTTTGGATGGTATATGTTTTTTCATTTGTCATCAACTTTTGACCGAATTGTCGAAGAAATATGCACGAGGGTGGTTCAAATATGAACTCTTACGTTCACTATCGAAAAATCGACAGTTATTCTAGGTACTCCCTTCCTGGAGTTCCACATTTGTCTCACCTCTGCTGAAAGTTTTTGATGCAGATATCGAAGGACAGCTACGCTAGCACGAACCTTTCTACGTCGCTGTCGGTGTTGAATCTTTGACCTTTCTTTCAGGTGTCCAAACCTTTGGTAACCACAGGGTGGTAAATTCGAATTGTAGGGGTGCGTTTTCAAGTAGCTCCCACCCCAATTCCGATATTGTATCGAGCGTGAGACGCGCAGTATGCGAGTGCGCGTCATTCGCACCAATGTCTCTCCGTTTCGAGCAATAAACAGGTTTTACGTTTTTATCACGCCTGCCGGTACACATAACCTTACCTGCGAACCTGGTAGTCGTTTCGGTTTGTAATAGAGTACAAATATCTCATATTTCGCATCAGCAAGTTGGGAGAAACTTCCAACGGTTTGGGATCCCAACTACAATATTTTGCGAAAGTGAAGGTGATCGTGGACGAAGGATTCGAATAAGCCTCCTATGGTCCTTCAAAATGAGCAATTATATGCTGCGCATGTTGCCTGATGTGGTTCTGGTTCGGGATCGATGATCATGCGGCTCAATTTCAACGGTTTTATGGCTATCTTTGAAAGCTTATACCCATTCGAACATAGCAGCCCTACTGAGGCACTCATTGCTGCAAAACTTTTTTCAACGCATTCAAATACTAAAGAACGAATGACAAGACGCTTCGCAATGCCGAGGCCTGTCACATTCACTCATGGTCGTAGCACACGTGTGGAACGCGTTTTCGACTGAAACTATGCCAAACTGACTGCCTCCGCCATAGACCAGAACTCACGAGTTCCACTGGTCTGCTCTAAGAGTCTATTCCCAATTGTTCCATTGAAGTAGGTTTTCGCTTTATCTATTGTTAAGCTACAAATGTTCATGAAACGGACATATTCAGCCTTAGTATTATCTGTTGGAGTTTCCTGCCAGTTCTTATAAACTCTGTTTTTAACTATGCTTTTTAATAGTCTTTAATGAACCAAGGCATTGAAATGTACAGGTCCATGCTTGCAAGAATAACTAACAGTGATGGACTCAATGCATACATTGATATCACCTACTCCCAGCTGGCTTGATTGCAATTGCATATCATCCTGGAAGGCGTTGAATCTTTATTGCGTATCTGTACCAGTATTAGAAACGAAATTGTGGTCGGATTTGTCTAAGAGAGCAGATATGTAAACAGAAATCATCTGGATTTGGAACAAGAAAGGGATCAAGAGTATTGGGAAAATCGATTTTATTGTCAGGAATTCTTGTCGGTCCACCGACAAGTTGAGTCAAGTTGTGGCTGATCCAAAGACCTCCGCTTACATTCCTGCTTCGTTGGACCTATTTGAGTGTTGGAGCCAGTTGTGTTGTGGAGATCTCCCATAATATTCTCCTCAACTGAAGGATGCTGTATTTCGATCGTATCTACCTTATCGCCTAGGTACTGAAATAATCTAGGGTAGTTATTATCATCAGGAAATCGATACAGACAACTGAAAAACATGGTTTTGTTATGTTAACAGATTTGAACGATGCATCGTCGAAAGCTTCATCCTCCAACGTATCCTCTCTTTGGAATGCGACATTCGATCTGGCAAAAACACAAAGACGTTGCAACAGAGATAAGCGGTGTCTGTTGTTGGCATTTTGGAGTTTCTGTTAGAGCTGGAACATTATGTTGCTTGTCTTGTAAATGCTGGTGTACAGCACTTACATTCACGTTGGTGTGCTACGTTGCAAAACTCAATAACTAATTGGCTTCTCTCATCAGATTTTAGAGGACTCCATGCCTCTGCCAAAGGACTGTTGTTAGTCGTATTACCATCATGAGCCCTCCGAGCCAGATTTCCCCCGAGATCCGACTAATTACTGAAAAAAGGTGTTGCTGCCTAGACGAGAGCGGAATAAACTTGTTATAGCAAAATTCTGGCGAAAAGTGAGAGGAAAAAGCAGAAGGAAAGAACAAATCTAAAGTGCGCATACTCCAGCTATATATTAGGTGTATTAGTTGAATACCTTGTACCTGTATAAATTAAGCCGTTATTTCAAGAAAATGAATACAGATACGATCAATCAAAGTATTGACCATCATTCGTTTTTTTTCCCATTTTTCTTGTAGGGGACGAATACCACGACGCAGTTTCTCTTTGGATTCATATGATGACCCGTTTCCCGACATTTTCGAAAGGGTAGAAGTGCTGCTCCGAAAGCCCATCAACCATTGACACAGATGGAGCAGTCAGGAGAATAAGCGGCATGTGGTGTGACTTTATGTTGGCTTATCTCGAATTCGCTTCTGGTGCAGTGCTCTGATTATTTGTTCTCGGTGAAGATCTTTTATGACTGCTTGATCTTTTTTGAGAAGCTCATGGTGAATGATACCACGAGATGCAGCGCATAGCCTTTTTATCATGAATATTTCGCTTTGGAGTCGATGTTGATGGTTCGCCAGGGTCTCAAATGGTTGTTTGTAGCTTAGAATTTTCGATCCGCTTTCTATCTCCAGTAACAATACGATGGGGAAACGCCTTTCTTTTATGTCTAGACAGCAGCATTTTACAATTGGTTTTTCATCTTCTGGTGTCTCTCGACTCTAGCTCATACGGCACCCATTTTCCTTCCTCATATACTTTACCCATTATTTTCAAACATTCAGGTATCCGGGACTGAGCCATATTTAATGTTGTTGCGAGTATTTCTTGAGTTTGGCATATGTATTCGTCTATTGAAGCTTGTATTTCAGTATATTCGAACTTTTGCTTCACTCATGAGTGTTTACTGTCGATAACACTGAAATCACCAGATTTGAAACGTAGAAACCATTCCTTACAAGTAAAATATGACGGAGCATGATCACAATAGGCTTCAATTAATATTCTATGAAATTCAGCGGCAATTTTTTTCAAATTAAAGTTGTTGGCTCGAAATTAGGCATTATTTATTTATTTATCGTATGGCAAAAGACACTCATAGGACCAAATTAAAAGAAAGAAGAAAATGCACATATAAACATAAACAGGTAAGGGTATATATAATATACTTTGGAGGTTACAAACCAACATCAAGTCCATTGATATATTCTATTGGTCTGCCCAGTCGTCTGAATTTCCCCGCAATCACACGGATGGGCAAACGGTAGCTGCCTCGCTGATCTTGTTGGTGGCTTTCTTGACCGAAGTCGGTTGTTGTTGGCTTCTGAAATATCTTGGTGGATAGATAAGTCTGTACTATTCATTATCTTCTCGTACTCGCGTACGAGAGCTTGTGTTCTACGCAAATGAGGTGGTGGAATATGGCTTAGTATTGGGAGCCATTTCATTGGAGTGGATTTGATTACACCTGCAATATCGACAGTGATGCCCAGGTACTTTGGTGTTTTGTTGTGGGTGAGTATTGTTCCTTCGAAGCGGATGGTGAATTATTTTCCAGCGAGTTTGTTATTCAAGTGAGAACAGGTCACCTCTGTCTTGGAGGCATTAGGTTGGAGCCTCCACCTTTTAAAATATTCATCAACAATCTCGAGATCCGTTGTAAGAATTTCTTCAAACAGTTCAAGTGATGTACACCTCGGGGCGAAAGTCCAATCGACAGCGTAACCGGACTTCTTGGATCTCGTCTTTTGTATATTCACGATACACAGACTAAAGAGAAGTGGAGCAAGCACTGATCCCTGTGGAAGGCCATTTTTTACTTATTTATTTAAATGGCTTTAAAACGCAATGAAACTGATACAAAAGGAAACCTTGATGTATGTTATATTATCGACAGATGTCAATGCTATAGTTTAAGCCTCATTTACATTGGTCATTAAAGCTCAGTCTTTAGTTTGAAACTTTTACCAATAGAAGGAGGCTTTCAACAGATACACTAATATATATAGTGTTTTCCATCATATTCGAACTGCCCTCGTATCTTCCAAACGTAGTTGGTCTCGCCATATTTTCGAGAGGTTACGTCGGGGCGCATCTTGTTCAACATCACCTTCATATATAACTCTTCCGGAAGACACAAACCTTATTTCCGGAATTATTCTTCTCAATTCATTAAAAGAACTGATGTCGCATTAAAAAATCCAAGAATAGTTAACGAGCCCATGAAATAATTCCAAGAGTGTTGTTACCTCTACTCGTGAAGGAATTAAATTCATCATTTCGTGTAGATTTTATGAAACTGGCTGCATGTAGAAAATCAGGACATAATGGCGTACCCGGTTGACTTCCTGTGCAAGTGCATGAAACAAATGGAGTTTCGCGATGAGTCCCCATGGACCACTGAATGTATGAAAACTTAAATGAGATACCTGTTGCTGCAAGCTTAACATCATTTGGTAGAAGTTGTACAATGTTAGTTTCCTATTTGTTCAAGACAACATCGTCTGTATTTCGTGAGAAATATGTGGATGGGGTTTTCAAGTAACGCAACATACTTTCACATTCTGAATACATAAATAATAAATGATTGGTATATCACTTGGTTTCACTAATATTCATTGAAATACTCGATATATGATTCGGGTTTTTAACCCACTATCAAGAGTAATACAATACTAAATTCAGAATCAGTGATTTCACTTATGTATGAGGATATTCACAACAAGAAGTAAATTGTCTTGTTGGTCGTTGCAAATTTGCTGGTTTTCCTATGAGCGGACGTAATTTCAATAATCAAAATTTTAATAATTTTGTTGATGCAGTGATCCGAAAAACCCGTAGAATTTTTATTTTGAAGAATAGATCTTTTATGTTCTTTAACTCTATTCTCGATGCATCTTCCGGTTTGGCCTATATCGAATGTCTCACATTCACAGCAGTGTATTTTATATACTCTGCTTTTATCCAAAAATTTTATTTTATCTTAATTATTAACTAACAATGAACCCAAATTCTTTTTATTAGTGCTGATGATGTTAATATTATTTCTGTGTAATCTGTTACATATCTTGTTGCTAATATTAGGTTAGTTTCTACAGGGTGTTACACAATAGTATGTCACAACTTGAGGGAATAAATCTACGTGCAATTTTGAGAAAAAAAGGCATATAAACAAAGGTCCGCAAAAGCTTCGTTACGGAGCTACAGGGTGTTGAAATTTCCCGAAAAAATTGGGTTTTTCTTCAAATATCCTGCAATTATTGAGATATTGAGCCCAAATTTGGAATGCAAGCTATCTTTACAGCCTCCATCTTTACACGTCCTAAATTTTTACTAGAATCTACAATGTTATTTCTTATCCGGACCAATGTCTTCTTTTGCCCTTTCAAAGATTTTTGTTGTACGTTACTGATCAGCGTACAATCAATTTTCGTCATCTTCGTTCAATTCAGAAACTTTTTTGACTCTAGTAATCTCCGACTGTTCTCGAGCAAAAAATTATTGAACGATTGTATGCATTCGCTGAATTGAAAGCACTTCTATTTAAAAAAATGTATGCTCTGGATTTTCTATTTATTTATTTAATAATTTTGACAGTTGCTAAAGTCGAACAAGTGTCTGCTCGAATTGTTTATTAAATTAACGATTAGTTTTAAGACTTTTGAAGTTATTGCTGTAAGAAAAAATGGCTAATTTTACTAACGCCGAATTGGCTGATATCTATCACATGTACGGTCTGGCTGACGGAAATACAACAGAGGCTAGGCGATTATATCAGGTGCACTTTCCAAATCGAGTAACACCAGACAGGCGAACATTTTCAAATATCCACAGAAGGTTGAGGGAAACTGGTACTTTTACTGCATATAATCATTCAAAAAGTGCAACTCAAAGTATGAGAACTCCAGATATTGAGGAAGCAGTTTTGAATTGTATTGATTCAACTCCTCATGTGAGTACAAGAAAAATTGGAAATCGGTTGAATATTCCACAGGTTCTAGGTTGGAGGATTCTCTACGACTTTCTATTGTACCCATTTCATATTCAACGCGTCCAAACCCTACTTCCTCGAGATTTTCCTTCAAAACTGAATTTCTGCTGATGGTTCGTAGATAAAATTAAAGAAAATGCTCATTTTGATAGTGAAATAATGTTCACAGACGAAGCTAATTTTTCGAGAACTGTTATCACAAATTTTCACAATAATCATTATAGGGATGAGGAAAATCCCCATTTTATTGAAGAATCTCATCATCAAGAACAATTCTCACTAAATGTCTGGGTCAGAATAATTAAAAATTATTTGATTGGGCCATTTTTTTGCCTAACAGACAGGTCCGCTTATCGGCAAATTCTTGTGGAGGTATTACATTTATTGCTCGAGGATGTGGTTCATGCATGATGGGGCACCAGCACATTTAAGTGGAGAAGCTAGGGAATTCTTGAATAATATATCCAACAACCGATGAATTGGTCAGGGTGGGCCAGAACCATGGCCTCCCAGTTCCCCAGACTTACATAGCTTAAACTTCTTCTTATAGGAATATATCAAAAGTTCAGTTTATACCACTTCAGTGAACACTGTAGAAGAATTGAGAAATCGAATTATAACCTCTTGTGACACGATAAGAAATACCCCAGGAATATTTCAAAGAGTGCATGAAAATATGCCTAGAAGGACAGAGGCCTGTATTCTTGCAGGTGGAGGACACTTCCAGCAATTCATGTTATTTTGAATTGTTCTTTTTATTTATTTGATATTGAATAAGTATAAGTTGAGTCTCAGAATTCAGCAAATAACATACACTTCAAATAATTCAAATTCAATAATTTTTCACTCGAAAACGGTTAGAGATATGAAAAAATTACAAGTATTAAAAAGGTTTTCAAATTGAACGAAGATGACGAAAATTGATTATACGCTGATCAGTGGCGTACTGCAAAAAAGTTTGAAAGGGCAAAAGGAAACATGGCCTCGGTAAAGTAAACACCTTGTTAATTTCAGTTAAAATCTAGGACGTTTAATACTGGAGGCTGTAAGAAATAGATTGCATTCCAAATTTGGGCTGAATATCTCGGAACCTGCAGGAGTCATGAAGAAAAACCCAAATTTTTTCCGGAAATGTCAACACCCTGTATCTCAGTCACGAAGCTTCTGAAGACCTACGTTCATATAAACTTTTTTTCTTAAAATTGCAAGTAGATTTACCCCTCAAGTTGTGACATACTATTATGTAACACCCTAAATATAGAAAATTGAAAATTTTCTGGTAGATTTCTCTGTATGCAACGGATAAATTTTGTGCAGTAAATGTTTATGTCAGTTTTGTCCTATCAAGGTATCAATTAATTTTAGTTCATAGCCGTTATTCTAAGCGATTAATTTTAAAACTTGAACTTTATTGTCAAAATCGACAGCTGACAAAAGAATAAAAAGCAATCTGTGTACGAATGAATGAAAAGCACTCAATTTGATACTCTAGGATTGGGAACTACTGTTATAAATCAGGGTATCCGAATAGGTTGGTTTTCTGTATATTTTAAAGGCGAGTGAGTCATGAGCCCTTCTAACCGACAAGTCCAAGAAATTCATTTTCCATTGTAAATTGAATCGATGGACGAAAAGAATTCAAAAACTGTAAGAGTTTTCTGTCTGTGCCAATCCAAATACAGAAAATATCATCTACATATCTTTTCCATAAGAATACATTCTTAATTAGGATGTTGTAGGAAATAAAAATTCTACTCTCTAAATTTGTCATAAATATTTCACTTAATAACGGAGACAATGGAGAGCACATAGGTAAACCATCTAATTGTTGATATATTTTATTATTGAACCTGAAATAACTTTGTAGGAGACATAGGTTTACAGCTGACATCGTTTCTTCTATATGAGTGGGGCTTAATGTACTATTGGATTGAAGTTGTTGATTAATTGTGGCTTTGACACCAATAGGGAGCATTTGAATCATGTATTTCCAAACAAATGGATAGGAGGGTGGTCCTTTCAGATGGCCTGGTAGGTCACCGGACCTTACAAGTCCAAATTTTTTTTTTTGGGGTTATATTAAGGGCATCGTCTACCAGATTCCTTCTACAACACAGTTGGATATGAGACAGAGAATAGTCGACGCCTTTGAGTCAGTTAATCGTTAAATGTTATCGGGAGTTCAACGGTCTTTCCTCAGAAGGATTGAGTTGTGTCTACAAAGAAACGGACAACATTTCGAACACTTATTGAAATAGTTCAACACCTTGTAGATCATCTCACCAAAAACCAATCTATTACGTATTTCATACACGACTACCTTAAGATATCTCCATTTTACTGATCAAGTATAATGAGATGTACTAATAAACTCTTATTTCGCAACCTCTGATTTTATTATTTTAATTTAGTTCTTTTATTTCGAAAATGGTTGAAGAGAAAGATAAGGTGACTTGTTCGAAAATATAGCACAATATTTTATGCGTTGACATGAATAATGAAATACAGGGTGTTCCATTTGAAAAAATCAAGGTATGATATTTTTAAAATTACAATATTCAATAATTTTTTTGAGTCATTCCTGTATGAAATGAGGATAATCTATTTCAATTCATCAATAAAGCTATCCTTGGGCAATAAGAAAACGAAAGGAAAAAAGTATTCATCCTCTCTGGCCGAAGGATCATGCGATGATGTGAGTGCCTATTTTCATGAATTTCGTCTGTTTTCTAGAAGCGTTCGCAACATTGTCAGTGGTGATGAATCTTTTATACGAGCCAGACAATGGGTGCCAATCTTTTTGTTTGGATGTTCCAAGGAGAATAAAATCCGATAAAAGACCAAGACAATGCAAGTTCACATGCCATTGAACGCAAGAAAATTTTCATTCTCAACGATTCTTTCACTTTTTCAAAATAAAAACGGACCGCGTGATCAAAGGTTTCAGTCTCCAGTAAAAGCTGTTGATTATTTCCAAAAGGTCATTTTGAATGTAGCATCGAACGATTGGATGGAATAAGTGCTTCCAGAATTTTTTCGAATGCAGAAGTGTATTAATCTTCGCGGAGAATACTTTGAAGAACAATAGAGTATCGAAAAACTCTCAATTGTTTAATTCTAGCTCTATACCGGGTGAGTCAATAAGGTGAGAAACTTTTATATCTCGGAAACTATATGAGAAAGAAGCGAAATTTTATATGATTATTGTTTTATAAGTATATGTGCATTCCTTAAAATAATTTGGTACATACAGGGTGTTCCATTTTTGCTCTAGGGACAAACATACACCCTGTTTTGTTGGAAGTTTTTCAAACGTTCTCAAATGACTCATTTCGCATAATATTATTTTTCTTGAGGTAAAAGTGTTGTACCTTATTATCAAATGAAGAAAAAAAAATTTTTTATACCGAGTGTTCCTAGTAACCCGGCGAAAATGAAATTTTTCAAACATAGGAACTTTTTTTTTTCAAATGTAACACCCTGTATCTTTTCCACGTGTTTCGTTCCCACTCGAATGAGCTTTACAACGATATCTTTTTTTCAAGAATCTGATGGAGAATTCCCAGAAAATTTTCGAAATTAGTGTGAGGATTAGTTATTTCTAGCAATAAGCATGGTGTTGATAAAATTCAAACATTGAAATATGCAAATTTCAACACAAAATTAGATTCTTTGCTGTTCAATGAAATTTAAACATCATTACTCTCAAGGTGTATCGAAATTTTTTCACAAGAAAATATTCATTTTCGATATTATCATTTGTGCTCAGAGCTAAGTCTTCACTTCAAAGATCAAAAAGATCGGGAATTTGGAAGGTTTTTCAGAACTTCTCACAATCTTCATTCCGTATCATTTGAGTGTGACAATAATTGTTCTCTGAAGAAAATATGTTCCTCATCATCGAAGTAAGAGATCAACTGTTTTTTCATACATAGTGTTCTTGGTGATCCAACGAAAATAGAATTTATCGATATAGAAGAACTTTTTTCTAAATGCAACACCTTGTTCTTTTCACTGAACTTGTATTACTTTTACAATTGCCCAAACTATTCCGGAATTATCATTAAGAAACGAAATTGAACTGCTTGTCGTGAATGAAACATCTACTGAGAAAAAATGCAAATTAAAATCATGAACACCAATTTAATTCTATTTCAATAAGTTTTCAGATCAGATCAGATGTTCGAAATGTCCCCCATTTTGACGAATACATTCTCGAACACGATTGTTAAATGATTCGGTCACTCTCTGGAGACCATTCGGCGTTATACTCCTAAATGCTTCTGTAATTTTCTCCATCATATTTTCCGTGGTTGTTGGAGGGTCTCGATATACCCTCTCTTTAACATACCCCCACAAAAAGAAATTCAATTTATTCAAGTCCGGAGATCTAGGAGGCCATTCTACAGGACCTCCACGGCCCATCCGATTGCCCTGAAACCTATCATTTAAAAAATCGCGGACATTGCCGCTGTAGTGTGCTGGTGCCCCATCGTGTTGGAAACACATATTGTTTTTTATGTTTTGGGGAAAGTTAATGAGCAGAGGCTCCAGATCATGCTGCAAAAAATTTAGATAACGTTCGCCGTTCAAATGTTCTTGGAAAGAAAAGGGTCCGATCACATAATCATCAATTTTACCACCCCAAACATTTAGAGACCAACGATGTTGGTGGTCAACAGTTCTCATGAAATGAGGATTTTGAGTATCAAATCCCATAGAAGACTTATTTCTATGGTTTACTCACGATGCCACAAGATTTGACAGTTTTGAATTGGATCATTCCAACGTCATATGAGTGAGTCCAAGTTAGAAATACATAATAGTTTCCGAGATATAGAAGTTGTTCGCCTTATAGACTCACCCGGTATACAAAACTTAGAAGACATTCCTCGTTTTGTGTTCCATGAGGAAAGCTTTAATTGGAAAGCAATTAAGAATTTGAAAATTTCATACTACATGTATTTAGTTGAGAAAATGAAACAAATTTTTTGACGAAAAATTTTTTTTCGAATTTTGAGCAGCCTTCGTACAGTATGAACAGTGTCGGAAGGCCATTTTTTTCAATAAAAGTGAGAGGTCCTTCGCTATTAAAGGAAAATAGCTGACCCAGATGGCGTTTTTCAAGAAGAATGATAATCATTTAATATCGCTCAAAAATTGTCTCATTCTCGGAGTTAATTGAGAATTTTTAATACTCGAAGTTTCCCAATTTTCCCATGATAGCAGAAAGAAGCAAGAAAAAACCTCTTCCCCACAGATGCTCTGTGTACTTCAAACTTTCCACATCCCGAAATTACTCCGTGAAAATCGAGCACGCGTTGTTCCTAATCGACTTCTTCGCTTCTTTACACTCAGCATCCAGCCTAATCAAGGCTGGCTCTGAAACGCCAGGTAGCTCACCGATACAGACTAATTAGTTCGTTAATGCCGAGAACAAGAGTCCGGATGGCCTTGCGCAGCCGTTTGGCTGTCGAAAACTCGCGTGTGCCATGCCGTCGTGGACGTATCCTCGCCAAAACAGTAGCGACGCGGCGTCCCTAAGAGTTAGTTCGCCGTGCGCTCACCAGGCGCGCTCCTGTCGCGACGAACTTTCAAAGTTTCCGAGAGTTCAGGAGCGGATGATGATAATGAGAGGCAAAGCCGACCTTTCATCTTTGGCGAGCGTCGCGCGGGACATGCGGCGGTTTTTTTCACGTCCGGTTATCTTTTATTCAGCGCTAACGGGGTAATGTGACATTTTACGCGATGGCGATGGTGCTGTCGAGCCAGAGTCGACTTCTTGTCACTCTGTGCTCGCTGTTGTTTGTTTTGGCCGGTGCCCTGACTATCAGTTCGCTTACAGGACTTTTTAATCCTGGCGTGTCATCGGACCCTGTGCTGGCCAAGTTGCGACAGGTAGCGCTAAAAATTTAACTAACAGTTCATGTCATACAAACCCAAACACAAAACTTCACCATCATCATTCATTCATGCTTAAATTATTGTATCAACTTTAATTCATTATTCATAGTTTGTATTTATACTCTCTGAAGATGACAACCTTACAGAAACGCTGATAACATTCGTTTCTTCATCAGACTTTCGAATAGAAGATACCAATTTCGACATCGAATCAATGGTCAACAAATTTCTTACTTCGACATTGCTGTCGTCAGGATCCTGAATGAAATATAGATCTACCAATCATCGTAATCCTACATTGCATAGATTGACTCAACAAGTTGTTTTCGAATATTTGTTTGATGATAATTATCGAAATGTTAAATAGATTACAAGTAACTGTGCGTTATGAAGCTCTAATATGTAATAAAAGAATATTCATTTTCACATGAAAACCAGAAAGACTAAATCTCAAGTCTTAAATCAGATTTTACACATATAAGTCAAGTTGTACTCTCGAACTCGTCAATAAATTTTGGATAATAAAAAACGAGTACTGTGTTTTAAGGAATTCTACTTAATAATTGCGATTCGTAACGCGTTTCACTTCGTCGTAGCTTCTTCAGACGAATTAATGTACAGAAAATATAAAAATAAATGTTCTTGAGTAATTAAAAGCTTATTGGGTTGCTTCTTCTTAAGTGGTTATTTATGACAGGTATATCCAATAAAATTAAGGAATAGATTGCTCCCCGAAGAGATTCAATAGAGGTGAAGGGCTTAAATCGACTTGTTCATTGATGCGTCTACCTGAGTGTTTGTATTTATTGATTTCTAAAGTTTCCCAAAGATCTATCTTCCAATATTTATTATCTGTATGCAAAATTTCAAACTGTGGGTCGAAAGAGTGATTATTTTCTAAGAGATGATTCGCGTGATTTGAATCTGATTTTTTATTTGAAAAACTGCGTTTATGTTCCGATATTCTAATATTAAAATTTCTATGAGTTCTACCATTGTAGAAATTTTCACAGTCATTGCAATTCAATCTATAAACACCTGATTTATTGTTTTTACCTGGTTTGGTTTTATTATTTTTATATATTTGCCTTAATTATTATTAGTTTGGAAAGATATGTTGAAATTATTGCTACTCAAGAATGATTTCAGTTTCTCACTTGAAATGCCAACGTAGGTTAAGGTGTTGAATTTTTGTTGCAATTTATCGACAGGGTAAACTTCATTCAATGCGCTTCTACTTTGTTTTTATTTAAAATATCATTTATTAGTTTGGGATTGTAACCATTATTTTTGGCTATTTGTTTAATCAAATTTAATTCTTTGTTGAAATTTTCTGGTATAACGGGATGTTAATCAATCTATGAATAAAACTATTGAATGCTGACATTTTATGTTGCTATGCATGACACGACGAGTTATGTATTATAATATCTGTATGTGACGGCTTATGGAAAATTGCGAAAACATGTTTTCGATTTTCATTCCAAATTGTTACGTCTAAGAAATTTATCGAATAATTGCTTTCTATTTCGGTTGTGAATCCAATTTTCGGATGTAATGAATTTATATGATTTTCGAAAATTTTAACTGTCTATCTGTTCCTGTGAAGCATATAATGATATCGTCTACATAGCGATACCAGTATAAACAATATTTACTGAGTGGATGATTATGAATTAATTTCTCTAAGTTATTCATGAATATTTCTGCTAACAATGGACTTAACGGATTGCCCATAATCAATCTGTCTTCAATAGTATAATATTCGTTATTGAAATGGAAATAATTTTGATCTAAACAAATTTGTAATAATGAAAGAATATCTGATTCAATGATAGTATCGACATGATTCTTTTCTAATAATTCTTCAACTCAGTAATACGTATCTTTCGGAGGTATGTAATATATAAAAAATAATATAACCAAACCAGGTAAAAACAATAAATCAGGTGTTTATAGATTGAATTGCAATGACTGTGATAATTTCTACATTGGTAGAATTCATAGAAATTTTAATATTAGAATATCATAACATAAACGCAGTTTTTCAAATAAAAATCAAATTCAAATTACGCGAATCATCTCTTAGAAAATAATCACTCTTTCGACCGACAGTTTGAAATTTTGCATACAGATAATAAATATTGGAAGATAGATCTTTGGGAAACTTTAGAAATCAATAAATACAAACACTCAGGTAGACTCATCAATGAACAAGTCGATTTAAGCCCTTTACTTCTATTGAATCTCTTCGGGGAGCAATCTGTTCCTTAATTTTATTGGATATACCTGTCATAAATAACCACTTAAGAAGAAGCAACCCAATAAGCTTTCAATTACTCAAGAACATTTATATTTATATTTTCTGTACATTCATTCGTCTGGAGAAGCTACGGTGTAGTGAAACGCGTTACGAATCGCAATTATTAAGTAAAATTCCTTAAAACACAGTACTCGTTTTTTATTATTGATAATGGAATTTTACCAAGTAAAAGCCTCCCAAATTCAAAGAATAACTTTTGGCACTTTTCTAAAGATTTTCAACTTTTTTTTTATTGTTGATACCAATTAGATGATACTCCGGCACATTGCACACATCTAGTACCGCAAGAATTAACCAGCTTGTTCAACGGCAGAATGATAAGAAGACTGTGTCTAATGCAATTGGCCTCCAAGAGCTCCTGATCGCACCCCATCAGATTTTTATCTGTGGCGGTACTCAAAAAACAAAGTTTATAGAGCAACTATTGAAGAAGTACGCTGTTGGATTGAAAAATGTTCATATTTACGGTTGTTTAGAAATTTTATTCTTCATAAAAAATAACATCTTCAGCGTCTTTGTCTGTTTCTATATTGCATGACCTAATTATCTAATTTTTCGGAAACTACAGGTTTTTGATGAAATCGCCATTTCAGTTGAAGGAAAACGAATCAATACGTATTTACAATACGGTTCTTTTGAAATTGATCGATAAACCCGTTGTCCAGATACTTCAAATGAACCCTTTAGCGCAGACACCCTGTATGTATGTTCCAATTTAAAATAAGAGAGTTTCTGTAGGTGCTTCATATATATTCAATTATCTAAGCGCAATGATAGAAAGAACTGAAATTTCAATCAATCTTCCACAATTTAGAAATGGTTCAAAGTAATACTGATGAAGAAATAATATCGAAAACGACGAATCACTCGTCCACGAAAATTACACACATTTTTCAGGAAATTACCATTTTATATTTCATGTTCTCTCAAGGAAACATATCAGTAGAACCTATCTAAAACGTGTCTTTCTCTCTTAAAATATTAAGTGAATTTGAAAGTACACTGAAAATATCCATAAATTAACATTTATATTGGTAGTTTTGATGTAATCGAAGTCTTAGTTATTTCACTCTTAATGTCTAGTAACAAGCTCATAAAAATACGTAGTACATGTTTTGGGAATACATTTCAACTATGTTGTAAAAGAAAATAAACAATCAAGATGAAGGCAGTTTATGAAATTTATAATTTATGGCTGTGTCATTTTACCTTTATACTCTTTAAATGTATAATGCGCTTTAAAGTACATTTTTCCTGACGAAATATAATTGAAATAAATGAAGATTTAATGACATTATTATTAATTGTATCCGAGATGATGAGTATGTAGAGCAGTTGTTTTATAAATCCGCTAAAAAGCAAGTAAACGAAATTTGATGGTAAAATCGCTCTTGCTTTTCGTAGTTATTATTTGAGTCTTCAAATTTCCGATTGTTTAATAATATCAGTGTAGTAGCTATCAGAATACTCATTACAGCTGAATATGACTCCTCAATCTCCCATGAATTATTTCCAGTTTTAAAAATTTGTCACAAAACCGAATCTGGGGATGTGGATTTGATATATCGTCTGTCCATTCAGTGTGTTTATTCGATAGCTCTGAATATGTATACCGTATCGATACGGAAGATGGATAGAATTTAAAATTTTAGAATTATTTTCTAATAGACAGGGTATTCTGTTTCAGTAATATATATCAGGGCTATGTTTTTTAAATGGAATTCCTTCTTTTTCGTATCTTTCGGATTTTCTCGTGCAAAACCTGTGGGTGTTCTAGGGAATTCTTATACCTGAACCCAACGCTTTTTGGATTATTGGAGATTTTGTAAAATTTTGATCTCTTTCACAATCTGTTCCTGTACAGGATTATCAAAATATTCCCACCGAGATGCTAAAACTTTTTTCTCATCTATCAGATCATCGTTTCATCAATTTTCCTTCATTGCTCACTTTTCCTGATACATGCTCTTCTCTAACTTTGTAACCCTGCCTGGTGTCTTTTAAAGACCTCCCTCCACTCTACCACTTCAGTGGGGATCGTGTCGCAACGATCTGTACCGCATCTGCCGATAGTGTGCTATACGAACTGGAAACGCTTAGGGGAAGTCTCGTTTTTTATCAAAGAGGGTCACAGTCTGGTGATTAGTTGGTTTTTCGATAAATTCAACAATTCCAGCATCTTGTGGTAAACATTTTGTAAATTGTTCGGCATATTTTTTGTGGCAAACGCATGTCTATGAAAAAATCAGTGCGTCCATTACACATGCGGCATAATATCTCTTAATTTTACTATCGCGCTAGTCCATGGCCTGATACTCGATCAAAATTTAATTTGCAGAAAAGCATATTTTCTTTAATATACTCCTCACACTTATATCGAACAAAACATCAAAATTCGCCAAGTTAGATATATCTGTTGACTCGTCAAACTGAATAGCAAAAAATTCACTTGATTTATTTTTTTCTATTATTTGGTTGTGAATATCGACAGCCATTTCAATAATGCACCTCGATTTGAAAGGGGTTTTCAATTTTTCACATTTTTCCTGACTTATAATATTGATCATATCAAGGGTGGCAGGTGAAACAAGTCTTTTCGCAATTTTGTTTCATATTCCCTCGCGATTTTTACGCGATTTTTACTCCTCCACAACTCTCCACTCTCTGCCACCTGGTACCAGTTTAGACCCGCAGTTCTTTTGTGGTCATCACTCCAACTCATTTGGGGTCATCCTCTTCCTCTGTTCTGATCCCTCGGCCACCATCTTATAATTGTTCCACACCAGTTTTCCGGGTGTCTAGCCAAATGTCCAGCCCATTTCCATTTCAAGTTGGCAGACCTCCTCACCACGTCCTCTACACCAGTCATCTCTCTTATCCAATTGTTCATTTTAAGATCACTCAATGTGATTCCTAAGATCTTTCCCTCTATCGCCCGTTGGGGTTCGAGGATGACTTCTGCAGAGACCCACGTTTCTGCGCCGTATGTTGTTACAGGTGAGAGGCACTGGTTGTAGAGATCAGCTTTCAGACGTAGTGGAATACGCATCTGAATCACATCTTTTATTATCGAGTAAGCTGCCCAGGTCATTTTTATTCGTTCATCAATCTCGAGTTCTTGATTTGCTTTTTCAATAGTGATTTCTTGACCTAGATATTTGAAACACTCTACTTTCTCTATCTCGTTGTTATTTATTATAAGTTGCACAGGTTGTTCTTGGTTCGATATATATATATATATATATATATATATATATATATATATATATATATATATATATATATATATATATATATATATATATATATATCATAAGCACCACCCAAAGCCAGCTGTTCAGAGAGTTACACTACCTAGACATCTTGGAGGTCGTGGATTAACTGATTTGAATAATCTTCATAGTGAACAGATTTTTCATCTACGTTCCCATTTTCATGATGAACAGAGAACGTCTAAATTACATGATATTGTTGTTGCTGATGATAATTCTGAAAGAGAAAGTTGGATGCAGAAGGAATTACACGGAAAGCACCCTAAAGAATTGAAAAATGATTATATTGATGAAATCGAATAAATGGTTAGTTTCTGGAGAATTGTTTGCTGAAACAGAAGGCTTGGCAATTGCGATCCAGGATCAGGTTGTTTTCACGAGGAATTATAGAAAACACATCACCACACAAAATATAGATGATTTTTGCCATAGATGTTTTTTTTTTTTTTTTTCATATATTATCATCTTGCTCAGTCCTTGCTCCAACAGATTATTTAGAAAGACATAATGCCGTCGCTAATATTATTCATTTTAATCTAGAAATTAAACATGACCTAATTCCCAAAAGAAAAAATTTTACAAATATGAACCTGAGATTATTTGTGAAAATGACAAAAACAAAATAAACCTTATTTTGATAAAACAATTCTTTGCAACAGAGCTGTAAAACACAATAGACCAGATATCATTCTTACTGATAAACAGAATCAAATAACATATATAATTGATATTGCTATACCCGACACACATAATGTACAAAATAAATACGATGAAAAAATTTCTAAATATATGATGAGATAAAAAAGTGGAAAATGAAAAAATTTTCATTCTACCGATTATTATTTCCACAACAGGTGTTATTCCTAAGAATCTTCACAAAAGTATTGAGATTTTGGGTCTGAAGTAAAATTTGTTTGAACAGTTACAAAAATAACAGTTATCAAATCTTGTAATATTCTTCGTAGGTTTCTTTCCCAAAAAATAATGAGGTAGAGTAATAGGTTTTCTCTTTAGTTTATACTGCTCAGAATCTCATTTCATATTTTATTTATTTGTTTATATAAATGTAATATAATTTACTGACAATTTTATCATATTTATATTCAGAGCAGTATTCTATTCGATCGTTCACCACTTCACACAAAGGAAACTATTAATGAGTAACATTCAGTGTTACTTGACTAAGGTCCGTACACTGGATTTTTCCGGGGAGAAAGCCTCTGACACTACTCGTTGGTACATTGATATCATTGTCTGATGATGCTATAGTATGTATATATTCTGGTAGATTGATATATTCTCATGACATTTAACGTTATCCTAATATATAATTATTCCAGGATATGTTTTGATTATAATCATTGCCTGGCAATGGTATTAATTACCGGGTGGTGGATTTATATTTTTTCATGAAATCAGTTTGATTGCATGAACAGATATATGGGCAACTCGTCGGGGTGAAACCCCCTATATATATATATATATATATATATATATATATATATATATATATATATATATATATATATATATATATATATATATATATATATATATATATTCTCATAGTTGTTTTCCAAACCCACTCTTGCTGTTGTTCTACGAATATCATCTATAAGTGACTTAGTTTTTCCTTGGTCTGACCAATCACAACAACGTCATCTGCGTACATTACGTGTGTTAGTTTTTCACCATTGTTGTTTAAACCTCAGTCACCCCGCTCTACTCTCTTCAACGCATCTTCGAGAACCGTAATGTAAAGTTTAGGTGGCAGAGTATCACCCTCCCTCCCCTCTCTCCATGGTCACTTTATTGGTAACATCATGAAGTTGTACATGTAGAGTGGCTCGCTCGTAGATTCTTTCGATGAGGCTTGTGTATCGGTAGTCAACTCTTGCGTTTTTCAGAGCTTGTTCTGTTGCCCATAATTCAATTGTATCCAATGCTTTCTTGTAATCGAAAAAGCCATCCAGAGAGAACTACAAATTTGGAAGACATATCTGGAGGTAGGTACCAGAAAGTAGAATTACAGTGTAATTACCTTACCTTATCTTACCACCTGTGTGACACGTAGCGCCATCCTGTTGAAAATAGACATCCTGCAAGCCAAGACCATCCACTTCGGGCCAAAAACAAACAAGTCAGCATGGCTCTGTAACGGTTTCCATTCACTGTAACGGTTGCGCCATGCTCATTTTGGAAAAACTGTGACCCGATGACACCTCCCGACTAAAAACCCTACAAAACAGTTACTCGTTCTCAACGAAGTGGCTGTTCGAGTATATCTTTTGGGTTTTTGGATCCCCAAAAGTTTCGGGGCGGCAGTTTTGTTTATTGAGTTTCCCAGACAGTTGAAAATGGGCCTTATCATTCAGAATAATTCGGTTCAAAAAAACAGGATATTGACTATGAATTTCCAGCGCCCAATCAGCATATCTACGGCGTTATCCGTGGTCAGTTGGCTTCATTTCTTGTATTCACTGCACTTTATACGGATGGAGATTCAGATCAAGATGCAAAATTTGCTGTAAAGTGGTTGGACAAACGCCCAATTTCTAAGATCGTCTCGAAATTGACAAATTTGACACGATCAGCTATAGCAGCGATATTTTGAGCTGACCTGGCAGGATGAACATTTGTTCGATGCTGCACATCATTAACTTGTCCGAAACGTTCGAATTTGTCGATTAAATTCACTACAAGGCGAGTAGGTGTTTGATGATGACCAAAAGCAGTACAAACTTTTCGAACTGTGTTCACGAAATTTTCACCGGCTTTGTGAATCATTCCTAGCATTCACTCGTCAAATCACCATGTAATTACAGTTCTATGTTGACAGTTCAGAAATCACGCCAAATCCTAAGTATAGAAGACCCTTTATCTAGCAATAGCCAAGAAAGTAGATTCGAGCTGTTTATTATTCATCGTTTGAAATTATATTGTTTCCATCATTGAATTATTTTTGATTTCTGTTGTATTAAGGTACGAAACGATTAAATGATTTTTTTCATTCCCATATCTCAACATAAACCCAACCACAAATTCGTTTTTTATATCTGTGATTTTCGAATAATATGAAAATGTGAATGTAAAATGGCGAATGCGCTGAGATCATAATTCGTTCAGTCAATTATGTAAAGTAATTACGACAAAATTGCAATTTTCACAGATTCAATTTTGTTATCTAAAGTTGATAAACTGATCTAAGACATTCATGGGATCGATAAATGTTTCATTTTTGTTTTTGATTGCATACTGATAGTCAACTGAATTGATGGATGAGGAGGACACTAAATTCAGTTATCTCTTCCATGAGCACTGTGAAAGGCAATGTCGAGAAATCTGTTTACTATGCGAACTTTCAATCCTTGATAAGCTATGGGATTGTTTTCTGAGGCAACAGTTCTTGGGCTGACCATATTTTCGTAACCCAGAAGGCTGTGAGAGCGTTCTTAGGTTCAATTTATAAAAGGTGTTTCCAAGAAAATAATCTTTCACTTAACTAGGTCTTTAATTATTCACAATTATTTTGTAATAGTGGTCTTTGAAATCCGCAATAATGCCTCAATCTCTCGATATGTTGCATGCTGATCTTCCTAGATAATCTTACGACAGCATTCACATTTTCTTGAGAGACCACCGTCTTTGGTACACCTGCCCTACCCGTCACTAAGTCTAACGCTTTTGCGTTTGAATTTTCCACACCAGCGGAAAACTGTTGACTGCTTCAATGCCCGTGAAAGAAAACATCTCCTCAAGACATTCTTGTTGGGATAATTATCTTTGAGAATTGTAGAAAATTATTGCGCGAAAGTACTCATCGTTTATCTCAACTTTGAGAATTTGTTATAGCAAGTACACAGTACCCATACAATTGAAATAAAATTGAAACTGAGATTCTTATTTACGAATCAAAGAAGTTCAGTTCTAGGAGTGAGAGTTGATGATTGATGTCCTGAATGTCCCAGCACGTTAAACATAATAGACATCTCACATACTTTGGAGTAATGAATAAATTAAGTTTAAAATTGTTTACTACTTCAAGTTTTTTGAGTAACTGTATACAGAAAGACCAAACATATAGCAAATCATATAACAGTTCGTATCACAGATGAATAATGAAGAGTACTCAAAACTGAACTAGTAAATTATCAATCATGCATTCTGGATAAAATTGGCACAGCAAATTCAAATACCACACAGGCAATTCGATTTCTCTAGTGATGAGAGAAGTTTAATTGAATTTTAATACATATGCAGAGGTTACAACATATATCAATATATAGATAACTGATATTTTTTCGAACATCTGTAATTTATTATTGATTGAGTTTTCCTGTGCATTAATTCGGGGGGGAAATATATAACTTGATCTATGTTATGGAATGAACTAATTATATCATTACTATTTTCTTTGAAGTCTACAAACACCAATTGGTATCAAATTTGATGGCATCAGTTGACCTCCGAAACTCACGCTTAAAATTTTCACCAGTGTTATAATTATTCAGCTTTGAATTTCATTCTGAAAATCATTTTTCGATTCACCAAACGTTTTTAATGTTAGTTTAGGCATTTAATATTGATAAAGTGTTCCCTGCTAGTATTTTTGATAGGTGAGCAAAAATAGCAAAGAAAAATTCTGAGTAGTTTTGTAGGAAATATTGAAAATATAACTCAGTCATTCTACCGCAAATAGTAAGTTAATTATTTGAGTAAGTATCTGTGAAAGCACCACTTCAACAACTTTGTAATAAATTGTTACCTTGTTAGTTATTTACCAACATTTATAGGGATTGAGGTGAAATCATACATTCTCTTTTTATAATAGATATATTTCATTCTATTTCAAACACTGTTTCTTCAATTTTCTGTTTATCTTTACTTAGCATTAGAAATTTATTCATTTTCATTCTGATTATATTGCTGTGTGATTGCAGTTGATTCAGTCGCAATAAATTCACGACGACGTTTGTGAAGGAAATAATGATACTGGCAACGTCGCTTCTGATCTGGCAACTCGGGAGACGAGAGGCTTTGAGCAGCGTCAGGTGCACAAGTGACGAGAGTCTTGACTTTCAGGATCCATTGGAAATGATCCTCGTTTTCCGCAACTCGTCCTAACTGTTGACAGTTCTGGAATGTTTGATAACGACCTGAAAAATTAACGCTAGAACATAAAGTGTCACACTGCAATCTCTCCAAGGTCCAAAAAAACACGAATGAGCAAGTCAAATATCGAATGCATGATTGGTTGGTTCGATAGCTATGGAATCATCCTCAAAGAGTTTTTACCTCAAGGCTCAATGGTAAATCTACACTTTTACCGAGAGATCCTTGAAAGATTTCAAAAAGGAGCCATTCCTGTGGCTTCTCTGTCTCCCTATTCACCAAACTTGAGTTTTTGCAACTTTTTCTTCTTCTTAATTACTAAAAAAACATAAGAGAACGAATTTTGGGGTACTTGAGAACATCCAAACTGCTGTAACTGACCAGCTGAAGGCTATTCCGCTATACAAGTTCCATCAACGCTATGATGGTTGGAAGAACTATCCCAGCGCTTATGGCTTCTCAAGGGAACTATTTTGAAGGAAGTCAATATTGCATTGTATCTATAATGAAAAATTTAAAATAAAATTACATTACCTCACTCGCACACCTCGTATTATTGCTTCCATAGGTAATAACTATCAAACTCAGTTCTATATAAAATCAAATTATAGTATTTGTAAATCGATGGTGTCGCGAGATCACTGAGAGATGCGACACTGCCAAACAACTCGCATAAACATTGTTATCATTATTGTGATAAACTGATAATTATTGTCATGGTTCTTGTCATTGTGCGAATAAGTGTGCACTTGTAGTTGATTCAGGTAATATAAGATTACACTGAATCTGTTGAACATTTGTATTTATAATTTTGTTTGAATAAATTACAGTGATTAACCAGCATCAACTTACAAATCAGCTACAGGCAACCATGTCGCCACGAGCAAACTTCCACTACTTAGCGGATGCTTTAGATACAAAGACAACGATCGTGAGGGTTCTCACTAAACTGTTAAGAGGAGAAGACACCTGAATTCATTCGGGAACCAAGGCTTTCAGTTCTTCAGAGCATTCATCATGGAAATGTAGAAAACTGTAGGGAAGTGAGAGATTAGTAACCTGCCGCCTTTTAACGAAAGGCTGGAGATCTCGGCGTGATCTCTGGGTATGTTTACGTGCGGAGACCAGATCGAACCTGTGCTTCGTATAAAATCATCAGCTGCGATGGCTTGATGTACTGCTAAGTCCATAGAAGAAAACTGAGTTTAGCAGAAGTGGATTTAGCAATAGCTGAGTCATAGTCATGCCAGTAAACTCAGGTGTTGATTGACATCGAATGGATGCATGTTGTTTTTTGAGGAAACTTGATGTCCTTGCATGATTGTAACAGTTTTTCAAGCAGTAACTTTTCTGGAGAACGTTTTTGATTACGTCTTGTTCAACCAACCCCACTATATTTAACAAGTCTGAATGCAATGCCATGCTCAATTGGCATCTTTGTCGGTGTGTCTTCTCAGCAGTTATAGAATATGAGGAGATCAGAGTACAGTCGTCCGGAAATATTCCGTTTATGGTGTATTGAACCAGATAATTAATCTGCAACCTAAAAAAATTTGGCGAGAGTATGAATCCCTGTAGTAGAAAATATTCACTTGTTACACCATCAACTACCACCTGAATCGATTTATTGAATAGAAAGCTACTATTCTAACCACGCAATTATTCGAAAAGTCCATATGTGATAAGTTCATTCATGAAGGCTGCGTACCAGACTAAATCAGGAATTACAAAACAGACGTCACCAAAGTGAGAAAACAATAAATACTCTTGAAGCTTCTCCCAGCTGGCTCGGTTGTAATACCACATCTTTCTGAAAGACGTTGGATCTTTAATTCGTTGCTGTGTGAAGTGAGACCTGTAGGTGGAAATCATCTGGATCTGAAGCAAGAAAGACTTCGAGAGTATTGAGGAAATTGGTTATATTGTCGGGAATTTTTGTCGGCTCATTGAGTTAAGCTGCGAATGATCGTTAAGACCTCCGCTTACCTTCCTGCTTTGTTGGTCTTATTTGAGTGTTAGAGCCAGTTCATATCGTGACCGTTTAAGTCCCCCATTATGATCACCTTAGCTGACAGATGCTGTATTTGGATCGTGTCTACATTGTGGTCTAAGTACTGAATCAATCTAAAGTAGTTGTTATCGTTAGTAGATCGATATAAACAACAGAGAAACATAATGTTGTTAAAGAAAGAGATCTTGAATCATGTCTCGGCGAAAGCGTCATTCTCCAAGGTTTCTTCTCTTTGGAATGCGCCATCTATAACGAATTGGCTTTTCTTACAAGATTCTTCATGCGTTTTCCACAGGACCATTGTTAGTCGTAGTACCATCATGACCCTCAAGAGCCAGTTCCCCTGGAGAACCGCTTGGAAAACGGATTCACCTCAAGATAATTTTGTCCCAAGAGAGCTCATTTCAAATATACTTGCCACTCCAAACCATCTGCCTAGCATCCGGAACTCAGACACAAATGACCAACTCACAGAGCACGATGAGGTAGTATTACACCAAGCGACGGGAGTGGGACCGTCTTCTACCCTATGTTCACCGATATAGGAAGCAATACCATAAGATCTTGAAAAATACACGAATAATCTCTCATGGATGTACACTATACTGGAACGCAAATTTGTTGTAACAAGAATGATACAAAGGTGAATATGAGCCTTGAGTGGTGTCCTGCATGGTTCTAGTTCAGTTCCCAACTTCTTCTATGAATTCTAAATAGTAGTGGCTGCAATACTCAACCCATTTCATCGTATTCAACTCTTTGTTTTCCCTCCATCATAACGCACGACCAACATGATAACCGAAAACTATGAATTATATCACGTTTTAATTCCAATTAAAATATTAGTTGGCTGAAATACATACTTTTCATTAAAAATATGCAATTAATAATTTCGATTTAATTGAATACTGAATCAATTTTCATGTAACCGCGTTGTCCAATCAATTTGTGTACATAAAATTCCATTAATCGCAAGGTTGCGTATCTGTAAATATACATTCATATCTGAACGGAATAATCAAGTAAACTGGCGTATTTAGGAGCATAATTAAATATGACCCATTTAATAACACGATCGAATAAACTTGAGAGGGTGAAATTAAAAGTTGATCTCTTCTACTTCATTTCAAAGTAACTAAATACACAAAGGAAGTAGAAATGAAACTTTTCTCTTCAATTTTTTGATGGGAAAAGTAATTAAAACGGGTAATAGTCTCGTTGTACTTGCAATTAGAGATATAAGAGTAATAAAGATTAATTCTGTTGGGAACGGAATTAATAATGATGAATATATTGAAAATTGTAGATTTAAGGATTGAATATTGCTATGTTGTAACTTTTTGTTGATGGATTTATTCAGCCAAAATGAAATCCTTTCTTTTTTATTTATACTACGATATAAGGTGTGTAAATGAAGTAACGGGATTAATATTTGAAGTTTATTCCAATTATTACAATGCCATGTTGTATCCTTCAAAATAGTTCATTTGAGAAGACATACAATGCTGAAGATGGTCCTTCCAATGTTCACAGCATTTCTGGAGCTCGGATACTGGAACAAACTTCAGCTAGTCGGTTACAGTTGTTTGGATGCTTTCAGGTATCCCAAAATAGTTTCCCCAAGGTAATTTTCAACTCACAGGAAGAGAAAAAATCACAAGTTTGGTGAATGAGGAGGCTGAGGAACCACAGTAATGTTTTAACTAATTAGGAACTTCTATATTGATATTGCAGTTGGACATGGCACATTGTTGTGATGCTACACATTTTTAAATTGTGGTCGCACATGGAAGATTCTTTTCCTAAGCCTTCATGCTGACTGCCAACCATCGATCTGAATGACAAAATCCCAGACTCTGTTGACATTTTCATCGATGTTCACACTAGAATGCCTTCCGCTTCTTGGTTCATCTGCAGATGCCTTAAAGTGCCCTAAAACCCGAGCTCTTTACAAATACTGAAGTTTTCCAAATGTTTCTCTTGCATTGTGTTCGAATTTAAAGCAGAACTTGAAAGTATACCGTTGCTAAAATTGATGCCACTCATTTTTAATTCTCGGAAAGAACAAAACGTCACAAGGACTCTAGTCTGGTGAATAAAGAGGCTCAGAAACCACAGAATGTTGTTACTGGCTAAAAAGTCCTTTACTAAGATTGGGACGTGGTGTATTATAGTGTTGCAAACACCCTGCTGTTTTCTATGTTTGGTAGAACACATAAGACGCTTTTTGAAGAGTTTCAAAAACCTCGGTGAAAGTGCTGATTAACTAATTGGCCTTGAGTCACAAACCCTTCGTCGACGATTCCGTGGCAATCTAAAAACAAATCACGATGCATTTTCCGAATGCAAAAAAAATCTGTTTGACAAAAACTAACGCTACTGACAAATAAACCATTTTAGCAATCAAACTCATACTTGAGGCGTATGTGCACCTGACATGCTGTTCAGAGCCTCTGGTCTCACGCGTTGCTGGATCAGCGTCAAATCACTTCAATGAAAATAGAATAGAAATGAATTAAACATATTTAAACGTATAACAATCTGTATTTGCAAAGTTTCAATATCATTACATGCGACTAGAATAATATATTGCGTAATTGGGCTAGAATGAAAACATTCATCACGAGTAGACAATCCACAAGTGTACAGGGTGTCCATGCGAAATGGGACATTAGAAGTATATGGAAAAAGGAATAACCTATTGAAGACATTTTTTTTGTTGTCTTGAATGCTATTCGAATTAAGTTCTGAAAATATTTCCAATGCTGTGGCACTTCCGGTTATATCGGGAATTGACACCATTTTTGTTATTTCAATTAGCATAATGTATGTTTCTATTTTTTTATTGAAGGAAATTAAATTCTGAACAATTTTTTCTCATACCATTGCCACCTGAAAATATCCGAAAGGAAGATATGAACTTTTCAATCAGAATTTTGCGATTTTTGTTTGTCTCTTAGAAAACATCATAATATCACTAAAAATCATTCAATATCGATCATTTCTAGCTCGTTGTAAGTAAAAAGGCACATTCAGCAGAATTCAATGTAATAAGAGGATTCACAGTATACAGCGTGTTCACAAATCATGTGGCAAATTATAGTACATTCAAAGGTGTAAAAGTCCGTTTTTCAAATCAGCCTACCTATTTTTGGACACACCATCTAACCTATAATATTAATAGGCAATCTGTTATAATTTTATCTATACCAGAAACGCATCGTTTCAGAGATATTCGCGATTTTATCCCAAAAATTACGATTTTTGCGTGCGGTTAGGTTAGAGGACCCTGAAATTCGCAAATTATATAACCGGAAATGTTTGAAATAATGCATTTCGATCTCTCAATACCAGACCCATCTCAATATGTTCATCATTATAATTCTAGTCAGAATTCTGACTTGTTTTTTCAATTTTTCCCTACTCACCAACATGAAGGTAATTCTATGAATAAGCTTCATTATTTGAGAACAAAACTAACGTGTTCTGAATTTCTATCCGAAATCAGCAGCCCTCGCAAACACTGTATCGGTCTCTATTAATTCACCCTGTATCTTCATCATGATGCAGTTAAAGCAAAAATTTTGTCTACAATATTCAGGAAACTCTACAACCTTTCTAATGGGATAATACTCAAACTAACTGATCAATTGGAAGATTCGAGGGCTCGACCCCCTCATTTGAGGGGTATCTAAGCGGGTGTAGTAAAAGCACTAATGCTTAAAGATATTCATCTCCAAAATACAACAGTATTTCGATAAATTATCATTCGAAATCGACAGATTTTGCTGAAAATAACTCGTCTTTTAACGAACCAGCCTGTATCTTCTTCCGAATATGTCAAAACTCAGAAATTATTACGCATTTGTATAGAGAATCTAAGGAGCGTTCCAATGAGGTATCACTTGACCTATCTTTCCTATATAAAAAATTAAGTTTTGTGCACTAGGGTGTGTCGTTTTTGACTTTTTTTCGAAATTCAAAATAGTATAGTGCGGAAAAGTTGCATTTGATGGCACCGAGTTTTTCAGGATTTTTGAACAATGCCTAGGGGACGCGCAATGCCCTCAAAGTTTCTTATGTTGTGTATAGGCAACCCGCACAACAATTTCGCGATTTCAAGTGTTTTAGGGTTCTGAAGTCACATTTCTGAACTCTTTCTCTTGTTTTTAGTTGTTTTTTTATGGAGTATAAATGAAAGAAGGATTTCGCTGTATTGTTAGGCTCTTTTTTTACTCTTATTGTACAATACAATATTAGAGTTAAACATCATTATAAATTAAAATTTTAATTATAATATTCGATTTGTTGGGATTTAATGATAATGGAAGATTGATACAATTAAAGCCAATTCAATATTGTTACAAACAAGTGTTAATAAAGCATGGATACAATTTAACGTTAATGCAGCTTTGGTAAAATTAAATTTTGAAAATCAGAATTTCCTAAGAACGCTTCCGCTCTTCTTGTGCAACGGCGTAGTCCTTTTTCGTACGTAGAGATGGCATCCGTTGTCTGGCCTCCAGTTTTGCTTTCACGTACGCGTCACGAGATTGTAGCCCAAAAATAGAGGAAGAAGCTTCTGTTACTAATTTTACCAGCCTTTCGACAGCCTGAGTGTGGCAGGGAAAAGCGGTTAACTCCTTATCACAGAATGCTCGACTCCTAATATTTTCTTCTATTTCTTCGGGTGATAGTGATCGGGTTAGAGGGGGCTCGGTCACAGGGTGCGAAGACCAGTCTATGAGATCGTAGTAGTGCTCAGCGTTGAACTTTAATTTGGGCAATTCGAAGGCGCGTATTCCCTTCCGTGTTGTCTTCGTCGATCTTGCCTTTTTTATTCTTCTCTAAGCAAGAGCTCTCGTGTCGGGATTGCCATCGTTGATCATAGCGAACAGTACATTCTCAGGGTGTCCAAAATAGGCATTGTTCTGAATAACCTTGTCCACAATACTCCGCAGTTTGAGAGGCAGGTAGCGTGACAGTCGAATCAACTTCCATAAATGTATTGGACCCTGGGCAATCGAGGGTTCTTTTTTTACTGAGTACCAAACGGGAGCGTAAACTTTCATTACATACGAAGCCAACTGGCGAAGCGCCTCCGAAGGCTTTTCGGTACTAATGTATAATCGTAATCCTCTACTAGCTGTTGTTAACCACCTAGATTGTATAACAGGGCCTGTTTTCTGCTTGCTGAGTTCTTTTGGACAATGTCCACTTGAGACAGCGGTACATAAACGCAGGAGGTATTTCTGATCGGTACTAATATCTGTCACACCTTCCTTGTCTTCTATCCAATCAACGGGGATGGTGTCAAACTTCGTCACTCGTCTATTTTCGCATTGTAAAATAGCTTCTTCAATGGGTCCACCGGTTGCTTGTGGATTTTTAGTTTCTCCGTCTAAATATCGCATGAGATGTCGGAAAGGTAGCTCGTTCAAATGGAGTTGACAAACAACATGCTGCACAGGAGCGTTGATAGCAATCTCTATGAGTCGCATCACACCTTGGATCCGACCAGTATTGACGTTAGTGCCGTCACATCCCAGCACTGTTAATTTAAAAATATCGATTTTCTGTTGATCAAAAAAAAATCGCATACTTTTGACGGTATCATCAGCGGACCTTGATGAAGGTGAGACATGGCCAAGAAACGATGCAGCTACCCCACTCCCAGTGTTGCCAATGCTTGACATTTAATAAGAAAAGAGTAGCCTGTTCCTGCTTGACGCACTTAGTATAAAGAACCTTACCGAACCAAATACGAGAAAAATAGCACTCTGATATTTATAATTTCTTGTTTTCTTTCTCTGATTCGTTACATCGTAGTCTTTTATTTCTTTATACCACAAAGACAACAAACACACATAAACAAACTGCAAGAAAATCGACTTTAGACCTCTGAAAACACTTGAAATCGCGAAATTGTTGTGCGGGTTGCCTATATACAACAGAAGAAACTTTAAGGGCATTGCGCGACTCCTAGGTATTTTCAAAAAATTCTGAAAAAAATCACAGATGCTCGGTGCCACCAAATGCAACTTTTCCGTACTATATTTTTTTGAATTTCGAAAAAAAGGCAAAAACGATACACCCTATTGTGCACCTCTGCTTAGGGGGTTGTTGTAAAATCTAATCACCTTGTGTTGAAAGATGTCCCCTTTCAGACAAAAATTGACCTATTTCTACTTTTCATCCAGAAACGAATAGTTTAGCTGTTATTGAGTCTTTTTCGTTTTATTTGCCCCACCCGGTATATTAACGAAATTTTGTTTAACGTTCTCATTACCAAACACATTTGAACAGCTGTGCTCTTGTCCAATCACCATTTAGAAATCTAGTTGCTTTCGTGAATCCCTTAGTTGATCGGGGTTAGCAGGAAATAGATGGGCCTACATTTCTAACGGTTATTGGATGAAATTTGTATGTCGACTGGGATAACTTAATGGCACTAAATTAAGATGCTTATGGGACACAGAGATCTTTCCTAACGCCAGTGTTTAAACTATGCAGAATGAATGGACATTCGATTAATTTATGTGATTCGTAGTAGGTTGATTTTTCCTGAAAATAAGACTACACTAAAATTAGCGTTTCATTTCCATATTTAAAATTTATTTTCGGTTGGCAACTAATTAATATCACATCTGATTCCGCATATATTCTGTCGGTAATTGATTATTTGAAAAATTTGCTTAAAACGATTGTCAAAATTTTTGTTGTCCAATATTACGACTCTTCTTCAGTTTATAAAAAATTGGTTCCGAACTTCTATTTTACTTTGTGTGGAAATTTTTTGTTGTCCAATTTTGTTATGAAAACTTGTGATTTCTTGAATATGAGCCACTAGGTATCTTTGATTCTGTTGAAGAGAGATTTTTTCCTGTTATTTTTTTTCATACAGTTTTATCTAGAAACTCTTTGTCTATTCACAAAATTTACGCGGATTGATTGAAATAATTACAGCTTGTTCTAAACACTTGTTACATCGGCTTGAAAACTAATTTTTGCTATTATAATTCAGGTAAATTATTTAATATTTTTTTATCAAGTTGCATCTTTTGTGTGAATATACTATCGATTGTAATAACGAAGCGACCGTACAGAAGTTTCGAAAGGTTACATGCCATAGTAATTTTGAAACAAAAGACTAACGAGATATTATATGGAATGAAATTTAATGAAAATAATCAATGAAGGTATTCAAATGCATTGCCATTATTCTGTATGCATAATTCACAACGCCTGAGGATACTCGGACAAGTATTGGAAATTTGAATATTGGTAAAGCAGAACATTGTTTGAAATTTTGCTTCAACTCTTGAATATTTCGACTAGCTCTTTCATATAATAGATTCCTGATATATTCTTGAAGGAAAAAGTCCGGTGGCGACAAATCTAGTTAATGTACCAGCAATTTCATTGACCTCCTGGTTCCAATCCAAATTTTGCCAAAATTTAAGTCAAGTAAATTTAGAAGCAGGTTTTGATGATAACGAACTCCATCATGGAAATGAAATATTTTGTGTATAGGTTTGAATGAAAAAACTCGATACCAGTAGAAAAACCACAAGTATATCATTTTTTTATACTTACCGAGTAACAGACTCATTTTCTCCACGACCACGAAGTAAACATCAAGGCAACTAAAATAAATCCGAAAAATAATGAAACAAGTTATTTATTGGCACATTTGTATTGATACATTTTATTTATATTAATACTAATAATATTTGAACAACTATTGAAATTAAGAATTGTGGCATTGGACACATTTCCAGTTATACTTTTCAAAACGGACTGATTATTAGAGGTCGATTGGAAGATGAAGAGACGGTTGCTCTTGAATTATCTCCATTACAATTTTCAGTATTTGTAATTCCACTTTCTGATCAGAGATATTCGACATCTCTGAATCATCACACTGTTCCTTGATCTTACTCTTTGCTACGTGAGAACAGTGCGTCGATTTTTTGTTTGACGCTTGAATTAAGCACGAGGGGTGAAGAATGTTATCATACTTAACACATTCCACAGAGTCAGTAACTTTTTTGTTACAATGAACTCAAAATTTATCACTTTTACCACTTTTAACCACTTTTAATATACCATAGTATATGAGTTTTTCCTTCAATTGATCGAATATACGAGGGCGGTTTGATAAGTCAGTGACTTTTTGAATTTCCTGCGCAGATACTTCAAATGCAACAGTGCTGCCATCAATTATAATCTATCAGTGAGGAACTCTCTAAATTTGAGCAAGCTACGTCGTGCAGTTGGTATTTGATATCGGTTCAAAGCAGACAACCTCGTGAATTTTTACGAAAATGGAAAAGTGAATTTCGTGTGCTGATTGAGCATTACTTTTCACGTAAAAAATCCGTCACTGAAAATAAGGAAAGACTTGATGAATACTACGGGGTTCGTTGTTCCGTTGTGGTCGTCCAGTACTAGTAACGCCGAACGTTCAGATCGCCCAAAATAAAATCCATAAAATGATATTCGACGATGGGATAATGAGAGTGCGTGAATTGGCTCATACTGTAGATATCTCAGCTGGACGGGTACAGTACATGTTACACGAATATTTGGACATGAAAAAACTCTCCGCGAGATGAGTGCCGCGATCACTCACACTCGACCATAAGCGCAATCGTGTGACCACTTCAAAATAGTGTTTAGCAATGTTCAGCCGTAATCCGAACGAGTTCTTGCGCCGTTTTGTTACTGTGGACGAAAGATGAATCCATCACAATACGCCATAGGCCATGGAACAATTGAAACAAGACCAAAGAAAGCTAAACAGAGTCTGTCAGCCAACAAGGTCATGGCCACTGTTTTTTGGGATAAACGTGGTGGCACTCACATCGATTACCTCGAGAAAGGTAAAACGATCACCGGCGAATATTAATCAAAGCTAATGAACAGATTCGATGTTGATTTGAAGCAAAAACGGCCGCATTTCGTGAAGAAGAAAGTGCTGTTCCATCAAGACAATTGCATTTTGCACACATGTCACAATGACCAAAATCCACGAATTGCGATACGAACTTTTACCCCATCCATCATATCCTCCAGATTCAGCCCCTGCGAATATTTTCTGCTTCCAAACTCAAAGAAATGGCTGGGCGGTAATAGATTTAAGTCGAATGAAGTAGCATTTACCGAAACGAATGCAGCCTTGGGAAAACGTATCATTTAGAGGGAATAAAAATATTAGAAAAACGATAGACTAAATGCATCGAGCTGAAAGGTGATTATATAGAAAAATAAATTGTTATTTGCCAAAAAGTCACTGACTTATCGAACCGCTCTCGTACTTTTATGAAACTGTCGCCTTTCAGGAAAACGATCCAGATAAGCAGCTTCTGCAGCATCCGCATCATAATTATCTTGTATATAACATTTAATCATTTAAAAACGACACCGTAATCTACCTTTGCCTGTCGGCTCTACCGAAATTTTTCTTTATTTCAAAAAGTTCCTATATTCTTTCATAAAGAGTAATAATCTTCATAGAAATTTATCATTTAACTCAGCTTCGCCTTTTAATAGTTTGTTTGCAAACTAATTAGCTGATGTTTGCAGGTATTTATGACAGATTGTAATTAGAGTTCAGCAATTCCAGATTCTGAAATGTTTGTTATTTGAATGAAAACATTAACAGATAAAATGCCTTCGTATACAACTATCAAATAATATAGGCGATTTACCATTTGCATTTTTCCCGTAACGAGAATAATAAAATTTTATGATCCCGTGTGAAATTATTTTTAATTGTTATCATTCACTTTTTTAGTGGTGTATACAATTTAATATAATGGAATATATCGTGAACATTATATCCTTTTTATTGTTGATCCTCATCAATTATTCTTTCATGTATGCGGTACTGATGATTTTACTTATTGAAAACTTTATATTTGATGAAAATTTGTAATATTGCTGTACATGTTTTTCTGTTCGTTTTCATATAGAAAGTAACCTCATAATTCCTATTTCAAAGATTGAAACATAATCTCATTAACTATGGTTCTTTCAAATCACTCAGAGAAAAAAGTTAAAATGAATAAGAAAATGAAGAAATTGCAATGTTAGTATTAAGAGCTGTTACGGCGAATACCTTCATTTCATGTAGGCAACTTAAAGCAGACAGTACGATACCAAAGTCTGAGGTGAAAGAAGATACCATCAAACAAATTTCGAGGTGACATCGTTAGCCTACTCGTAAATTGATTACTGTTTTTTCTTACATCCCACGCATGTTCAAAATCAACTCCTCAACTATCATTGCTTTCCTTGAGGACTTAGAGGAAAGTGAATTACATAAAAATTGTCCCCTATGTGTTAAGGATAAGATCAATTTCAAGAAAAAGTCTCAACTCTACGTCTATAGAATTGTCGATTGTAATAATCCCTTGAAATGAGCACACAAAACTTTTTCTATCTCATCGTACAATCTCTCCTTTCAACTGAATTTCGCCTTAAAGATTTGAGATACTTTGTTTCGCTCATTTTGACGAATTCAAAACGATTTCGAAAGTTCACCGACAAAGTAACTGCTAATAATACTCGAAATCCGTGCGAGATAAATCAAAAATCCCCTCGAACTTCGGTAATGCAAACGGTAAGCACTGCTGATGAAACTTTTCGATTTTTCTTTGTCGCTTCAATTCACAAACTTTTATGTACTCTAAGAATTAGACCTAACTTTTGTGAACTTATGTTAGTTTACGACAAATGACCGGTCGTATAGCTAGCTACAATGAAAGCATTTTCCGGTCATCCAATCACTATTCTTCGAGACTATTCACCCCAACGGAAAAACTTTTCACTTTGACCCAACTAATTCTCAGTCATTTACAAAACTTTGTCAGACGAACATCAAATCGAATCGATTTAATTTGTCTCTTGGGGGCAATGGAAACAAAAGTATCATGAAAGAAATGCAGATAATATACTGGGTCTCCCAGAACGAAACGTTGTTTTTTTTATTCTCAACCTTTGGGAGGAGTTGCTGAAATTGAAATTTTTGAAGCTGTCAAGCCCAAGTTACCCCGTAATCAAAAGACTTTTGTAGGGAGATGTACGTAGCGTTGCTAGTTTGACCATCAGCTGATGAAAGTTTTCCATGAGCCTGGTTTTTCTTTGTAACTAAATTCTCTTCTGAACCAAGCCATTTAGTTCTTTAGAGCTTTCGCTATGGAAGTACCTGTAAAAAGACGGATCAGTAGCCTGTCGCCTTTGAAGATAGAGGATCATGCTTGATCTCCGGATGGTCCATGCCTTCTACTCTCTTCTAGAAACTACCCAGTGAATGTTTGGCTAAAGAGAACCCACACATAGATAGCGTATTCCAGACCAGATCGCATCTGTGCTTTGTATAAAAGCATCAGCTGAGATGGCATGAGGTACTTCTCAGTCTTGAAAAACTTCTGAAAATCTCCTTGCATGATTTGCGGAAGTTTCCAGCAATGACTTTTCTGGAAAAAGCTGTTGCGTCTGTTTTACTTCGAAATCTGATCTATTCTTCAAGTATGAATTCAGTGACAATATCTGTTGTTATCTCTGTTGGTGTGACTCCTCAGGAGTTATAGGACGCTGACTAGGAAATGAGGAGACCAGGCTAAAGTCGTCCATAAACTCAAATTATCTGTTTTCGGTGGACTGGTGCTGATCCTCAATCTGTAGTAGAAAAAGAGTTGGCGAGAAGATGGTGCCCTGCGGCACTCCTGCATTAAACTCCCTACTCCAGAAACTATCACCTAAATGGACCTACTGAACACAAAGCCTCTAACCTAACCACACCATGAGATCCAAATTTGAGGTATCGAAAGCAGCTCATTATTCTGCTGCAAACTCCAGTGTTGAGTTATGCCGTGTAGATGCATGTTCCTTTTTGAGGAAACTTGATATCCCTGAATGTTTGTAGGAAGTTCTCCAGCAATGACCCCTCTGGAAACGCTGTTGCGTCTGTTTTACTTTGAAATTGACCAAATCGAGCGGCCCAACTCTGATCTATTCTTCAAGTATGAATTCATTCAGTGACAATATCTGTTAGTATCTTTGTTGGTGTGACTCCTCAGGAGTTATAGGACGCTGACTAGGAAATGAGGAGACCAGGCTGAAGTCGTAAACTCATATTATCTGTTTTCGGTGGACTGGTGCTGATCCTTAATCTGCAGCAGAAAAAGAGTTGGCGAGAGAATGGGGCCCTGAGGCGCTCCTGCAATGAACTCCTTACACCACAAAGTATCAACTCAATGGATCTACTGAACACAAAGCCGCTAATTAACCACACCATGAGATCCAAATTTGAAGTATCGAAAGCAGCTCATCAACCTGCTGCAAACTCCAGTGTTGACTTATGCCAAGTGGATGCATGTTCCTTCCTGGGAAAACTCCGATGTCCTTGCTCGAAATCAAAATCTAAGTTGTCGAAAGCAGTTGAGAAATCGAAAAATAATACAGCAACATGCTTTCCCTATCCAATGCAAGTAATGCAAGAGGTCTTGCTGCGCGGCCTCAATCGACTTACTAGCCCCAAACACGCGTTGTGCGTCATTTATTATATCAAAAGTATTAAAAATGGAAGTTAATTTGTCTATAATAACACTCTCTATCTATCTATCTATTAGAAAAATGATCGATGACTGAAATTGATCTACAGGGTGTTACCTAATAGTATGCCACAACTTGAGGGGGTAAATCTACTTGCAATTTCAAGAAAAAGAGTTCATGTAAACATAGGTCTGCCAAAGCTTCGTAACGGAGCTACAGGGTGTTGAAATTTCCGGAAAAAATTGTTTTTTTTTTCGAAACTGCTGCAGTTACTGAGATATTCAGCCCCAATCAAGAATGAAAGCTATTTTTTACAGCCTCCATCATTACACGTCCTAAATGTTAACTAGAATCTACAAGGTGTTTTCTTTTCTGAAGCCATGTCTTCTGCTGCCCTTTCAAACTTTTTTGCAGTACGCCACTGATCAGCGTACAATCAATTTTCGTCATCTTCGTTTAATTTAGAAGTTTTTTTGTCTCCGACCGTTCTCGAGCAAAGAATTATTAAACGATTGTATGCATTTGCTGAATTGAAAGCACTTATAAAAAAAATGATTAATTGGCTTTGATTTTTTCCATTTATTTATTCATTTGGACACTTGTTAAAGTTGAACCAGTGTCTGCTCGAAATGTTCATTAAATACGATTAGTTTTAAGACTTTTACATTTATTGCTGTAAGAAAAAATGGTTAATTTTACTGACGCCGAATTGGCTGATATCCATTACATGTACGGTCTGTCTGACAGAAACAAAACAGAAGCTAGGCGATTATATCAGGTGCGCTTTCCAAATCGAGTACCACCAGACAGGCGAACATTTTCAAATAGCCACAGAAGGTTGAGGGAAACTGGTACTTTTACTGCAAATAATCATTTAAAAAGTGCAACCCAAACTATGAGAACTCCAGATATTGAGGAAGCAGTTTTGAATTGTATTGATTTGAATCCTCATGTGAGTACAAGAAAAATTGGAAATCAGTAGGTTAGGTTAGGTTATTTCACATGTTCTAGTTAAGAGGATTCTCCACGACTTTTTATTGTACCCGTTTCATATTCAACACGTCCAATCTTCACTTCCTCGAGATTTTCCTCCAAGACTGAATTTATGCCGATGGTTCTTAGATGAAATTAGGAAAAATGCTCATTTTGATGTTCACAGCCGAAGCTAACTTTTCGAGAACTGCTATCACAAATTTTCTCAAATATCATTATTGAGGAAAATCCTCATTTGATTGAAGAATCTCATCATCAAGAACAATTCTCACTAAATGTCTGGGTCGTAATAATTGGAAATTATTTGATTGGGCCACTTTTTCTGCCTAACAGACTAAACGGTCCCACTTATCGGCAATTTCTTGAGGAGGTTTCACCTTTATTGCTCGAGGATGTGCCACTTTTGGTGAGAAACATAATGTGGTTCATGCATGACGGGGCACCAGCACATTTCAGTGGAGAAGCTAAGGAATTCTTGAATAATACATTCAACAACCGATTGATAGGTCGGGGTGGGCCAAAACCATGACTTTCTAGGTCCCCATACTTAAATCGTTTAGGTTAGATAGTTTTAATTTTTTCTTATGTAGATATCTCAAAGGTTTAGTTTATACCACTCCAGTGAACACTGAAGAAGAATTGAGAAATCGAATAATAATATCTTGTAACACGATAAGAAATAGCCCAGGACATAGGCCTGTATTCTTGCAGGTTGAGGACACTTCCATCAATTTATTTAGTTTTTAATTGTTCTTTTTTTTAATTTGATATTGAATAAGTATAAGTTGAGTGTCTGAAGACGAGCTTTCAAAATAAAAGCAAATTTCGGTCATACCTAGCGAGTATTTCTATCATTTTTTTTTTATTTAGCGAACAACATACAATTCAAATAGTTCAAATTCAATAATTTTTCGTTCGAAAACGGTTGGAGATAAGAAAAAAGTACAGGTTTCTAAATTGAACGAAAATGACAAAAATTGATTGTGCGCTGATCAGTGGCGTATTGCACAAAAGTTTGTGAGGGCAAAAGGAGACAAGGCCCCGGAAAAAAAACACTTTGTGAATTTCAGTTAAAATTTATCACGTGTAATAATGGAGGCTGTAGAAATAGCTTGCTCCCCAAATTGAGGCTGAATATTTCAAAAACTGCAGGAGTTTCGAAGAAAAAAACAATTTTTTCCGGAAATTTCAACACCCTGTAGCTCCGTAACGAATCTTTTGCGGACCTATGTTTATATGAACTTTTTTTCTTCAAATTGCACGTAGATCAACCCCCTCAAGTTGTGACATACTATTTTGTAACACCCTGTATATTTTGATATAGTAGATCTATCACCACTTTTGAATACTAGATGGGTTGAAAAGTAACATCCTTGACCGCCAGAATTCGCTGCTATAAAGGAAAAGTTAATGGTGCCTTGTAGTCCGTTCAAAAATAAGGAGACATGCCAAATTTCAGTGCGATACAGGCCTTAGCTTTGTTCTGACAGCAGATTGTTGTTGAAGTGTTTCCCATCATGTTGAGTATGGACAGAAAAGATTTTCGTTCTCTCATAAAACATTATTTTTTGAAAGGCAAACTGGCAAAGGAAACGAAAGAAAAGTTGGTTAAATATTATGGGGTAATGCTCCATCAGATTACACCGTCTAATATTGGTTTCAAGAGTTTCGTGGTGGCTGCAACTACACTACTGTTGAAGTCCGCAGCGGCAAGCCCTCAACACATGTTGACACACGAAAGCGTGAGCGTTTAGAAAGAGTGTTTGGACTTGTTGATGCGGAATCGGAAGGACTTTTGGCATCTATTGGTAACTGTAAGGGATAGAAGACGACACTTCAAATCCGAAAATTTTGATGAAAAAATTCAAGATTAGACAAATTTTAATGAAGGATGCTTGATAAACGATGTCCTTCATTGAAAAAAATTAAAAGGTTCATCATATCATTTGAAATTTCAAAGTTGTCGTCGATGTCTGGTATAACTGGAGCGATCTGAAAAATTGTAGATCAATATCCAATCACGTTAATACCAACATTTGAAATTTTGACAAACCCGTTTCTCAGATAATTCTAATGGGAGTTTTAGAGCGTACAGCCTGTATACTTCTAATGGTTTCCATTCAATCTGATTTTTGCGACAGATTGGTTCATTAAAGTGACTTATCGGTTCTTGCTGTTGAACGGTTTTGAGCTTCAACTTCCCAAATAGAAATTCTTCGGTTTTTAAGAAATATCTTATCAGCAAAAAGTTCTTTGAAGAATCAATGATATCTGAGGAGGCATCATCCATAGACGTTTAATTAAACTATTGAGGAATATCTCCATTTCATGAATAAATTCAATCAAAAGATCTGACGAGCCAGATTCGCATTTCTTCAAATCGAACTTGCATTCGCTCTTAATCAACGTCGAAATGCATTAGACAAATTTGATTCATATCTGTGTCGACAGTGGAGGAAAAGAGAAATTTCAGTTCATGCCATAAATCTCTCCTGCAATCCAGCAATTTACTTAAGCATAATATTCTCGTGAGAGCGTTACTGTTATCGCCACTTTTCAGATTGTTCAAAACACACGAAGTTGGAAAATAGTTCATGTATAGGTCTGGCAAATTTAGGATCTTTCATCGAATCTAATCGAGAATTTTCTCTTTGAATTTCTCTGCGTGTATGAAAATGTTAATTCATTCCATTTCATTCTTCAAATTTATCAAAATATTTCTGCTACAATTTGAAATATGTTTAAACGTAGTCATAAATTACTGTCGCAATGTCTTGAATCCTTCATTTTTCATCATGATTTGAAATATGACATTTTGTCGAAGCTTAAAATCAACTGAGTCGGGGCTTTTAAAGAATGAACTATCGATTTCCTGAGCACTAAGGCGAATTTTGATGCAGTTTGGTGCAAAAGATTCATGAGAATCTGTAGAAACTTTGTGAACTAATCTGATCATGGAGAAATCCAAAATTGCATTTGTGCATAAGAAAAAATCATTTCAAAGTAGACAAGTATCAAGACTTGATAATTGGTAAATTGTCGTGGAAAAGAATCTGAATCTATTTCTCGGAGGGTTCTGGGATTCCTGAACACGAATACTACTTCAGCAAGAGCCTGCGGAGTATCTAGTGCCCGAAGCGGTTGTTTCAAACGTCTTAATCTTGAGTGTTAGGATGATTTGTCACAGAACTGACCCACACTCCTTGGTCGGGGGGTTTTTGAGCTCGCTCAGCACGAATTCGAGGTCTAAAAGAGCACTCAGAATACCTGGTGCCCGCAGCGGGTGTGTTAAACATCCTCCTCCGAGTATTGTGAAAAGGCTATAGCGGGATGAGATGGTCAAAATTGCCTAAGAACGAATCGTTACATCACATTGGATAGAGGATGTAAAAAGGTGCCTAAAAAAAATTTTCAGCCCTCTAGGGGCTCTACAGTCGATATAATAGGTTATGTTCTCTTTTTTCGTAGTAATTATTTTACGGGCGCAGTTTGAATAAAAAAAAATCTGAAAAAATCCATGGAGGTTCATCTTTTGGTCATAAACAACCATGGTTTCTTTCGAATTTTTCCGATCAAATATGCGCCTAGGGAAAATAATTGGAATTTTCAACTGTTTTTAGGTTATGTTCGAAATTTTCGGCTAACTTTGAATTAGTGCTTTTTTGCGTCTTTTTTTCCGTTCTTCCGAATACCACCACCAGAATGGACATCTTCATGGTACGTCATACTCAAAAAACACAAAAACCAATTTTTCCATAGTTTTTGATACTTATTTGGTATATAACCTCAAAATTATATGAGTTAATAATTTTAAATTCACTCTTACACAATGAAGAACTCATTTCCAAGTGGAAATAAAGTTCTTAAACCAATATTTATCAACCTGAGAATCAAAAACCGTTTTTCCTTACTTTTTGACGTATAACCTCAAAATCTACTGTTTAAATAATTGTCTATTAGCGCTGGTACACTGTTAAATTCATTTATAGGTGATAATAATGTTTTAAAATCAAATTGATGGCTTTGGGAATAAAAGAAACATTTTCCCTGACTTATTTGGCAATTATTTGATACATAAGCTCAAAACGTACTGTGTATATGAATGCTAATTAGCTCTAGTATATAAAAACTCATTCTGATGTAAAATGAATGTTTTACAATTTAAAATGATATTTATCAAAATGAAGAGATCTTTTTTCTGACCCATTTGTCATATAATCTCAAAATCCACTGCTAAATATTTGCAATGAAGATAGGAATTCTCTTTATAATTTAAATAAAGCTTGTTTTATCAAAACTATCATGAGAACTATTAAAACGGTCAACCCCCTCTTTTTTAAGAATGAATAGGAAAGAGATCATCTTATTGAAAGAAAAAAATATACACAATAAATATATATATAATATTCAATGTAGTCTTTCATATATTTAATCGAGATCACTGTCCTCACTTATAGCTTCAATTTCTCTATGTGATTTCGAAACATAGAAACTGACATCGTAATCAAAATCACTCTGTTTATTTCTATATTTCACGCCTTTATGATTCAATTTTTCGAAGGAGTACAGGTTTTTGATAAAATCGAATCGCCCATTTTAGGTACGTTTATTGGAAAATTTAATACCAATCAATACTAATTTAAAATGCGGTTTTTATAAATTGAGAATAAATAAGTACTAGTATTTTAAAGAAACGTTTTATATTGATGATTTAGTTTTATTGAGTTGAGAAGTGATTTTAAGCACCTTGTATATAAAGTAGAACCAGAAAGTACATTGCCTTCAAAAATAACACTTTTTTTTGTACTTGAAAAAGTTCTGATTCACTTTTCTAGGACAAAAAGACACTATAATTCCGAAGATATTATTGAAAAAATCATTGCTTACTAGTGGTTAATTTTAGATAGGAGAAATTTCGTCAGAATATGCTTGAAAAGAACGCCTTTTATCAAAAAAATCAAAAAGTATACCATATCATTTGAAATGACATAGTTGTAGTCGATTTCTGGTTTAAGCAGAAGTAGAATCCCACTGAAAACAATTACAAATTGTAGTGCGGACACTAAATAGTGATCCGTGAAAAAAAGCAAAAATTTTATATCACAAAAGGTGATAATGATAATCGAAAACCATTCTATAAATTACAACTTGAAACAGCTGAACAAACACGGTTAGTACAAATGTCAGCAAATATCCTATGATTTCGATAGGTATACATTGATATTGATTATACCTTCACGTTTCTACATAATCATCGATACTTGAGTCCTCATTTGACGGATTTTTTCTCCGCTCGAACTTGTTTGCAGTACGCCACTGAACGCCTCCAACATAAACGTTCATTCTCTTCATATCTACTGGGATTGAAGAATATCATCTTGACCTAGTAGGAAGAATCTAATTCACGTTGATATCGATTAAATAGAAACCCAACTCAACTGACGGCAATCTGTTGCGGTTTTCCAAGAGCAAAATTTAATTATGGGTAAATTGCCTAACTTCATAGCTAGTCATGTGAGTAGTACACACGATATTAATGAGTTTTTGATATCCATTCATTTGCGCCCATATAAAAATTTAATATTGCGGAAACTGCTTAGAGGTTTTTTCATTATAAAAGAATATTTCGTTCTCTTATAAGAGTAAAATGACGTAGTTATTACTGAATATACGAGTTTTTGAACTGAAAAATCTATGGAGTTTCCGGAAACTGTCAGTTGATGTATTATGAATAGCAATGAAAATGAAATTGTAAGAATAAAAAGTTCGTTAACTTCATATCAAAATTTGTTTGAACCAATTTTTTGTATCCTAGAGAGCACTTGAGCAGAATTTTAACTCGATTTCTTCCTACGCTGAACAGCTGGGAAAAAATAGTTATAATATTCGGAATTTCGTACAACAAGAATCAAATAATTAATTTATAGTAGGCATTATATCAAGGGATTCGTCATGGATATTGACACCTGAGACTATTGGAACTAAGGCTCTTTAGCTCTTCCTTCCTTTTAACTACATCCTCTAACCGTTCCTTACAAAGTCGGCAGATCACTTACTTCCAGCATTTCCGAGCCCAGTCGCTTACGTCAAAGATGGATCCTCGTCAGGCAGGTGATGATCAAATGTATTGACGTTTCGAAGGGAATGCACTTGGTATCATTCTCCACACCTCTTTTGCACAGGTGATATCTGAATTTGCCATGCTCTTTTACTATCTGTATCAGGATCCACGAATTAGTTCGAGCAGCTTCAAGAGCCAACCTTGTCCAGGTTTTACTAGGTGATGTACCGAACATTACCCTGGTTGTGCGTGTGGTTGGTTGTGTGCTGAAACCCATTGGAAATGGATATGTGGTTGTTTACTGGCAATCAATTGTTCCAGTGCATGAACGCACTGCGAGATCACCTTATAAGTAATCATATGTACGCCCAGGGCTCCCACAGCTCCCACTTGACTATCGGATCAGATGGTGATCCACTTATTTGTGGTACTAAGTTCTGCCACAGTAAGTATCGCCATGATTTTCGGCTGGAAAACTGTTGTATGTTCATCTTATGTGAGGTGAAAACTCATACAATTTTTTCGGCATTGAATTCCGCTTCGTGATCCCTCCATCTGGCAAAAGAGAGCTCATTCTATAAAATCTGAAGTTTATTCGCGCATGCCCCAGACTATTATAGAGTTTCGATCTGCGTGGCTTTCACATGTAACAGATGGCAAGTTTGTATGATAGAGACATTGCAAATCGTGGCAACCCCTTGCCAGATCCCCTCAAACCTCAATAAATTGTTACTATACCTATGTATCTACCAACGAGATGCATATGGTTATTCCAGTACGTGGAAGCACTTTCAGACCACCTTAGAAGTAATTATGTGTACGCCTTGGGCTCCGAGAAGAGCCTGACTGCCGGAGCAGGTGGTGATCCACTCATTAATTTTACCCAGTTCTGCCAGTCTTTGAGCACAGCAAGTCCCAAGATTTTCGACTGTAAAACTGTTGTATGTTTATCTTATGGGATAACACTCCGGTTTCAGTTCCTTTTTTGGTCTTCGAGGCATCCATGTACCAGATATACCCTCCGCCTGGCAATGAAGGGAAGCGCCACTAGTACAGAAAACTCTATATTGCAGAAATTTCAACATTGTTGAATATGTTGTTTCACTCAATTTTACTAGAGTGGCCATTTTCAAAAATCGTCAGACTCGGCTATTGAAATAACAATTCGTCAGACTCGGCTATTGAAATAACAATCATCAAAATAGAAAAAACTATTATAGAAACAGTAAAAATTGAAATTAAATGAAATAATCAATTTTCTAACAGTTTGGTTGCACAAATGTGGATCCCTGTGCGTTCTTTGTCCCGTAGTTTTGAATAATTACAATAGTGCAAGAGAGCGTGAATGTCGGACCTTCGTCATTTTATAAAAGCTGGAGTTTATCCGCACATGCCCCAAACACAGGTAGGAAAGATAGACACGATCTGCGTGGCTTTGGCAGGTAACAGGTGCTAAAGCTATATGAAAAAGAAACCCAAAATCAAAGTAGAAAGCGTAATTTTCTCATATTTTCTTAGGGATAGTATTAAGAATCACGCCATGTTTTGCCAGACATTAAGTATCCCGGCAACTCCCTGCCAGACTCCCCTAAATTTCATTAGAATGTTACTATATCTACGTTTTGATATTTAATAAATGGTATCTTATACATATTACTTACATAACTATTAGAATATGTTCTCTTGGTGAAGTCAGATAATGAGTTATACCTCTTGCGATTTGTGTTCTCCATTTTCGTTTACTCTATACATGTTGAATTATTCTACGTATCACTATTTATTTCTGTACTTTGAAAAATTAATGTAATCTATTTTGGATGAAGCATCATTTTGGGAGACATATCAATTACAACTTATATCAATACTAAAATTGTTTTCTGAAGAAATTTTTAATAAATTCAAACAACTTTGAAATTTGAAAAAATCATAAGTTGAAACATATTGACAACATTAAAGGTGTGGGCAGTGTTTCATCAGAGAGAATGTTGAAAATCGTTCACGGATATATTTCAGGATGCTCCAAAAAAATTCTCTTCAATTGAAAATTGGAAATTTTGCGATAGATTTCAAGTTTTCGTGGATCAACTGTCACAGTTTGGCATATACTGCCTTCGTAACAACTTTGGGATCGAGACAATTATTTCAAGACGGTAGATAAATCATGACAATTTTAATGAATTATCCGAGAATCAATTAATAATTATTTTCTTATTAATAAATTAAATCAGCTTATAATTGAAATATATATTCTACGGGGGATTAATTGATTGAAGCAAAAGCGTTTACAGTCCATCAATTGTATGCATTTCCTTTGCTTCGAAATCAATTTCACCAAAATAATATTGAAGATCAATGAGTTCGTGAATATATACTGAGACGTCCAAACCCTCTAGTGATTTCACATATGAGGAAGGTAGTAGGACAAAGATATTGCTCCTACCTCGAGCTATCTCTGTTTAACCACCTACCTATGGATATTCAAAACACCAGGTCTTGAAAGTCATACATAAAAAAGGTGAAGGATGGGTATGATATGATAGGGCAACAGATGATGTAAGTTAACATACAGGGTCCTTCAAACTAAACAGATGCTATATCTACCAAGATATTCATTTCTGATCAAAACGTAAAAACAGGCCAATTTTTGTTTTAAGGGGAATATCTTTTGGGGTACAAAACTTGCCAGAAATATCAACCCCCTAAGCGGGGGTTGCAATCCTTGAATATTTTGAATGGAAAAGATGGGTCGAGTGATGACTTGAAAGAAAGGTGGTATCTTTGTCTACATTGCCTTGAACAAATTTTCATTTTTAATTGAAAACTGTAAAAATACAGGGTGAGCAACTGAAAGATAGGGAAGACTATTTCCCTGAGACTATTCAAGTTTCAGTGAGGTAAAATGGAACAGATCCATGCTGATCAATGGCAGTCATCATCAAGTACCATCCACATCTCGAATTTCAACTCCTAGAGAAGAGGTGACAACCCTTGAAAATTAGGAGAGGGTAGATGGGTCGAGTGATAACTCGAAAGAAAGGTATTATCTTTGTCTGCATTCCCGTGAAAGAATTTTCATTTTTGATTGAAAACTGTAGAAGATACAGAGTGAGCCACTGAAAAATAGAGAAGACTATCGCCCCAAGACTATTGGAGTATTAGTGCGAAAAACTGGAATAGATTCATTTAGATCAAAGATGACAGCCTTTGATCTGGAATGAATCTGTTCCATTTTTTTTGCACTAATACTCGAATAGCTCAGGGCGATAGATAGTCTCCTCTTTTTATCAAGAGCTCTCTCTGTATCTACTACAGTTGTCAATCAAAAATGAAAATTCGTTCACGGGGATGCAGACAAAGATAATACCTTTCTTTCGAGGTATCACTCGACCCGTCTACCCTCTTCCAAATTTTCAAGGGTGGTCACCCCTGCTCTAGGGGTTGAAATTCGAGATGAGGATGGTACTTGATGATGACTGCCATTGAGTAGCATGGATCTATTCCATTTTACTTCACTGAAACTTGAATAGTCTCAGGGAAATAGTCTTCCCTATCTTTCAGTTGCTCACCCTGTATATTTTAGAGTTTTCGATTGAAAATGAAAATTCGTTTATGGCGATGTAGACAAAGATACCACCTTTCTTTTGAGTCATCACTCAACCCATCTTCCCTATTCAAAATGTTCAAGGATCGCAACCCCCGCTTAGGAGGTTGATATTTCTGGCAAGTTTTGTACCCCAAAAGATGTTCCCCTTAAAACAAAAATTTACCTGTTTTTACGTTTTGATCAGAAATGAATATCTTGATAGATATAGCCTCTGTTTAGTTTTCGTTGAACGACCCTGTATATAAAATTTACCTCTAATCCTATAACGTAAGTGAAGTTACCGTTTATTAAAGTTCCAGGACATACGCCGAGAGATGCCACTAAGTGTCTGGCAATGGATGGGATAATTTTTTCATATCTTTCTGAAGAACATATGAAAACAAATCACTTTTTCTACTCCATCTTTTTGAGGTTTCTTCTTTTTTCAGCTTAGTTACTTAATCATGTGCCGACTGTTGTTGTGAAAAACTTCTCACAAAATGTCACCATGCAATTTGGTGAATGCGCCAGGAAAATCACTGAACTACTGCAACTAGGAGTTGCAACATCTAGAATTACAATTTCACTCTGATGAAACAGACACTTCTACCACGAAATTCGGAAAAATCGATCATTTCCCATAAATTCACAAATAACCGCTTTTGTAGGACGGTCTAGGATATATGTTTATTGAAAAATAAGATCCGGAAATGTAATTATACCATAATTAAAAGTTTTAAATGAAAACTATTCTAATATTAATTTTTATATTATCATGATTCACTCTTTCCATTTTTCACTATGTACTTCCATCAGATAATGAATTGAATAATCACCCAATTAGTCATGGAGCAATTCAATTAAGGGGTAAACACCTGTACTAGAGATATAGATCTTAAAGGCAAACACCTTATGCTGAAGGCTGGCCCCCTATATATGATGTTATATATTAATTCTGCTTCAGAGAAAGGGATAATTACAAACAAGAACGTTTTTGCTTCCTATAGCTGACGAAGACGAGTTCAATTCTGAAATATCTAATTTAAGTTAAGTAGCTCGGGAAAATTTTCCATCCCAAAAATATAATATCATACTAAATATAGAGGAGAAGAATTCAAAACTACCTTCCTGTATGAAAACATCTGGAAAAATTTTCGGCGTCCTCATCGAGAGTTCCACCTAAAATTTTTTAATGATCATAATCAAGAAAAAATGCTTTCATTTTCTATTAAGGTTGTCTGGCCATATGTAAGAACTATCGAAACTGTCAGATAGTTATGCTAACAACATATATAAAATTCAGTTCTAATCATATAACGTTAGTGAAGTTACTGTTTATTAAAGATCGAGGGTGTCTGGCGGGACAGGCCACTGAGTGTCTAGCAATGAATGACAACATTTTTGATGCATTCCTGAAGAATATATGAAAAACGTTTGTTACTTCAACGTTTTGAGGTAACTACCTCTTTCGACTCAGCTTCATTACCATGTGCGACCGATGTTGTGAAAAACCTTTTGCGAAATCCTACTCTGCAATATGGTGAATGCGCCAGGCAAGTCGGTGAAATTGAAGAGCGATCAATCCTACTAGAAGTGCAACATCTAGAACTACAGTTCTTCTTACTTACTCTTACTTTTTCATAATGAAATTAATCAAGGAAACCTCAACCACTGAATTCAAGAAAAACGATCATGGGTCATAAATTCTACTCTGTTCGAAAATCAATGTAAGTTGTAGGTGGCTCTGAAGTAAATAAGCATAAAAAAATTGTATGTTTACGAGTCTGATTACATTTTTCATGGCTGTATACTCAATACGCTCAATGAAAGAAACGTTAAGTCCAAATATAATACAATCCATAGAAGCGATTTTCCTTCAAAAGAATTAAATATATGGGTTTTCAAATCAGTTCCATTCTCGTCAACATTTGCATTTGAAGAAAAGCAATATGCGAATGATGTAAATCAAGAAATAAAACAACACGCGGTGGGAAACTGTGAAGCATTCAATTCAAAGAAAAGTCCAATCTCATTTCAATATTTGCCAGACTAGAATTCTGATTATGTGACGTTTCATTCATATTTCTTTCAGGGTTTTCATTCAGTATGTTTGGGAGATAATTTGCATCGAGTACTTACAGTATGCTTTTCGATGAATATAAGCACGGAGAAAATTCGTGATTTTAAGATTTTCAAACATTATAGTATGATCAGGAAATTCTTGAAAATGGTGTGAAGTGTTGAGCAGATTGACTTCAACAGTTTCACCACAAAACATTTCAAACTCTTCAGTACAGTATACCATATTGTGATATTCAATAACACTCATTCGAAGTTGTATTGAAATCTGAACATCCTGCTTGGTTAAACAACGGCAGATGGGCTATTAGAAGATTTAAAATTTTTCACCAAATGCTTTTGTTAATCAGTAGTTTTATCTTTGAAATATTTTTAAGTACATAACAGTTACAGTTATACCAGAACTACACACCAATATTATGATTTTGTCAGTGAGAAAATAGTTTCACAACACTTCTGATGTGAAGTGTACGAGGTTAGTCTGAAAAGTTTCCGATCTTACAAAAATACAAGATATTTTTCCTGAAACTTTTTTATTTTTCAACAAAGTCTTCCTATAACTCTCAACACTTTTCTCGCAGTCTTTCCATTTCTGTAACCCGTGTAAATAGTACTCACGTTATTCACGAAGGCCACTGCCTCTTCATTTAGCGACAATCTTTGTCTTCCCAGCACAATTTTTAGAAGAGAGAACAAAAATAAGTAAGTCGGATCAAACTGCTTGACCATCAAATAATTCGTGGGTTTTGCGATGGCAACCGCAGATATGTGAGACGGGTGCGTTTTGTTGGTGAAACAGGATTTTGTTTTTGTAAACGTGTCTGTTTTCCTCAAGTTTTGCGTTTAACTTATCAAGTAATGATGCATAGTATGATTCTGTGACGGATTTTCTTTTTTGATAATGGTTGAATGAAATAACTTCATAACTATCCCAGAAGCTTTTCAAGACGCAAAAACAGTTTTTACTTCTCTTGCAACGTTTTCTCCGCTGCAGTTTGGACTTCATTTTCGTTTATGACGTTTAAAGTGTATCCAAGTTTCATCTACAGTGATTCATCGCCGCCAAATATCGGTTTTATTGCGCCAACAGAGCATTGGAAATTTTTATTCGAACGTCATCAACGTAAGCAATTGCGGCATCAAACGCGCAGACAGCTTTCTCTCGTGTGAATGTTGATTAAATATGTTACAAACACGCCCTTTTGACAATCTCCACATCTAAAGCAAAATCAGGGGACTATCATGATGATTTGAACATGAAAATTTTAAAAATCGGATAGAAAATGAATTAATATCAAATTTACCACACAATCTTGTGGTTGTAATGGATAACGCTTCGTACTACAAGGTAGCTCCAAAGGAAAATATTGTGTTTCCGAATGAGAAGGCCGAAATGCAGCAATGGTTGAATCAAAAAGGTATATTCTCTGAACAACAAGCCACTAAACTAGAATTATATAGAATAATTCAGGAGCATAAACCACGGGTTGAGACATATGTCATCGATTCTCTACTGGCTGCTTATAGGCATTCGGTTTTCCGCTAACCCCTTATCATCCTGAATTAAACCCAATGGAAAAAATGTGAGTGTATATCAAAAACTGGGTAGCCTGATGTCACTTTCAAGTTAGATGTTGAGAATCTAGCAATTCAAAAATTTGCTGATCCGCAATGTGCAACTGTTGCCAAGTAAATATATGAAGAAGTTGAAAAATTGAAGAATAAAATTTGAACGTATTGAGGATGATGACGATGTGGATCCTATAATCTTTCATTCAGGTGAAGATAGCTATTATGAACACAGTGATGATGAAGACATCGTTGACGGCTTTTTTTTTACTTTTTTTTGCGAATCAATCTCTAATAACCTTAAATGTTTGGAAACCAGGTCTTAAAATCTATAAATTTTTATTTCTTTATTGATAAATAGGATTAAGAATATGAATTTAAGTATTGTTAAATTTATAGTATCTAAATTATATTCAACTAATTCGTTAGTTATCAAGATAATCCAAATGATTGAGGGTGAGAGACCCCCAACCCCGGTCTATAAAAGACGATGCAAAATACATCGCTCTTATGTAAATTGCAATACCTGAATGATCTTGTTTTCTTCCCACATAAATACACCTTAGACCGAATGAAAAGCTATGTGATCGTCTGGTACCTGAACTTGCCTTGAAGTTCTTTTTATAAAATAGAACCCTCTTCTTTTTTGTATTATGTATTCGTAGTAACCTATTTAACAAGTTTTTTTAGGTGAGGTTTAATGTGCGACGACTAATTCTTCGTCGTTTATACCATAGGTAAGGAAATTAGAAATCAAAAAACAGATTTGGCCACAATGTCTATTTGACTTTTGCAACATTGATATTCAATTCTTTTCAATGCAATATCAGATCATTCAGACACAGGCCGAGTTTTCCCTCACCCATATTTCGAGTGGTAACTGACCCTATTTAAGGGGTTTAGTAATATGCTATCATGTTTTATGAATAGGTCGTTGACGTGATACTGCGAACTCTAGAAGATTTGATTTTAAAATCCTAAGGAACACGTCCTCAGCTGACAACTGGCAAACGTCAATTCGTTCACGTATTTTTAATAGAATTCAGTAATTCGTATAGTATTTAAACGTTATATATGGAACTAGAGGTAAGCCCGTAAAGCCGTACGTGATTCTTTCTGCTCAACTGAGCACCAACGGGCAATAAAAATTATTATTGAATCAACGATTAGCTTTAAGACATTTGAAGTTATTGATATAAGAAAAAATGGCTAATTTAACTAACGCCGAATTGGCTGAAATCCATTACATGTACGGTCTGGCTGGCGGAAACACAACAGAAGCTAGGCGATTATATCAGATGCGCTTTCCAAATCGAGTAATACCAGACAGGCGAACATTTTCAAATATCCATAGAAGGTTGAGAGAAACTGGTACTTTTCCTGCAAATAATCATTTAAAAGGTGCAACTCAAACTATGATATTGAGGAAGCAGTTCTGGATTGTATTGACATAAAGCCTCATGTGAGTACAACAAAAACTTCGGAAATCAGTTGAATATTTCAATATTCTAGTTTGGAGGATTCTCCACGACTAACTATTGTATCCGTTTCATATTCAACGCGTCCAAACTCTATTTCCTCGACATTTTCCTTCACGACTGAATTTCTGCCGATGGTTCTTAGATAAAATAAGAAAAAACGCTCATTTTGATAGTGACATAATGTTCACAAACGAAGCTAACTTCATGAGAACTGTTATCACAAAGAACAATTCTCACTGAATGTCGCGGTCGGAATAATTGGAAATTATTTGATTGGGCCATTGTTTCTGCCTAATAGACTAAACGGTCTCGCTTATCGGCAATTTCTTGAGGAGGAGTTACCTTTATTGCTCGAGGAACCTTTGGTAAGAAACATAATGTGGTTCATGCATGACGGGGCACCAGCACATTTAAGTGGAGAAGCTAGGGAATTCTTGAATAAAACATCCAAAGACCGAAGGGTAGGTCGGGGTGGGCCAGAACCATGGCCTCCAAGGTCCCCAGAATTAAATTGTTTAGACTTTTTTTTTATGGGCATATCTCAAAAGTTCAGTTTATACCACTCCAGTGAACACTGTAGAATAATTGAGAAATCGAATAATAACCTCTTGTGACACGATAAGAAATACCCCAGGAATATTTCAAAGAGTGCGTGATAAAATGCGAAGAAGGCCTGTATTCTTGCAGGTGGAGGACACAATTCTAGTAAATTGATTTAGTTTTTAATTGTTCTTTTTTTAGTGTGATATCGAATAAGTATAAGTTAAGTCTCAGAGACGAGCTATCATAATAAAAGCATATTTTGGGCATATCTATCGAGTATTTCTATATTTTTCGTTATTTAGCGAATAACATACAATTTAAATAATTCAAATTCAATAATTTTTCACTCGAAAACGGTTGGAGATACGAAAAGTTAGAAGTGTCAAAAAGTTTCTTAATTGAACGAAGATGACGGAAATTGATTGTACACTGGCTCCGGAAAAAAAATACCTTGAATATTCTAGTTAAAATTTAGGACCTGTAATGGTGGAGGCTATAAAAAAAGCTTGCATTCCCAATTAGGAATGCCGGAATTTTGAAGAAAAAACCAATTTTTTCCGGAAATTTCAGCACCTCGTAGCTCTGTAACGAAGCTTTTGCTGACCTATGTTTATATGAACTTTTTTCCTTAAAATTGCACGTAGGTTTACTCCCTCAAATTATATACCATTATATAACACCCTGTATAATTCGAAGGCGATTATTACACATAAATGCAGGGAAATTTCTCTGCATACCCTAAGGCGTATCGAACATCGAGTCAGTATTTTGAAAGTAAGAACCTTCCCCATAGTTGAACAGTTACGACTCGATTACAATGAGGAACATTTACATTTTCGTTACAATTCAAGTAAACGTTCAGCAAAGGTGTGAAACGAGATGAATATAAATACTTAATAAATGTAATATGATATTTCAAATAGATAATTTTCCCATTTATAGAAGCAAAGATAAGATAAAACAATATTAAATGTTCTCATTTAAATGTACATTCGTCAAATTATAAAACGAAAGAGTCGAATAAATATAAATAGTTTTGTAACATTTCAATCAAATCAATTTCCTGAGTTGTAAAAGTTCCAAATCAATATTTAACTTCATAACATTTCAAATTCAAATAGTTACCAAGTTATTGGAATCAGTATACAAACGTATGCGTTCAATCATGTTGCAAGTTAGGCAAATAAATGTTGAAATCAATATTGAAGAAATTGAATGCACTTCAATTAATTTGCAAAGTTAGGAAAAGTATGAAAATCAATATAAAATAAATTCAGTACAATTTTGCCAAATTATGAAAACAAATGTTTTAAATAAGTCTATGACAATGTCTGTTCAAAATAAATATTAGAAAATATCAGTGCAGTTCAAATAGATTGCCAAGTAAAAATAATATGTTTGAGAATAATTCCGAGTTATTATTATTTCAACTCGTCCTCAATGCATTCGAAAATTACGAAGCATATCTTTCAAGGAAATTCATGAAAAGTAAATAGTGAACAGATATAGTTAAGACAAATTTATATAGTAGTCACCTGTGAGAAATAACGGGAACTGAACTTGTTCTTCCCCTGTCGGGCTCCTGGAAGAGGAACAATCTGCGTCTTTCATCTTTCTGGACTCACGTTACGTATGATTAAATAACTTTACTTTCAATTCTTATTCACGCGAATGATTAAATTCACTGACCTTCGAATATGAATAACGGAATAATATAAGTAACAGCACATCTGTAAAAAAAAACTCAATAATAATGGCCTAACGTCACGATCGCGGCTCTTATATATACGTGGCCCCGAAGACCTTACAACCGTACTTCCCTCTGTCCTTGGTACTCAAGTACCTGTTACATAGTCATTTAGAAAAGCGTTTCTTCGTCGCGACGTGGGAATTGCTGTTTGAGAAAATACTAGATGTTGTCTCCTATCTTGAATACGAGAGGATGTTTAATAACTATCGGTGATAACGTCTACGATGTTTTTCTTATCTAAGAAAAATACATAATATTTCACTACATTGAGAATTTAAAACGAAATTATTGAATCATTCTGGCAAATGACCGTCTTTTCACTGTAATTTTGGATTCAGATGAACTATTTGAAATGTAATGCAGATAGATCTACACAATACAGTATTCACAATCAATAATGAAATTTAATTAGATAAAAATCAAGAAATATATGGATAGTTTTTGCAAATGAACAAAAAAATAAACCCGGGTTCTGGGTCGTCTCAAAAGGATTGGATTGCTTGAAAGCAATCTTGTTTGCAGTATATGCTCCCACACCTTTCATTGTATCTGTTCATTATCTTGATTGATGTAACTTTTTTCTCTGACGGTTCTTGCAGATGTCTTATGACATTTTATTTAAATGTTTTGGATTAGGATTGTGGGATTGTCTCCTTTCGGGAAATCTAAAACAATGATTTTTTCAAGCTACAGCTTGAATTATACCCATTCGAACACTAGCATGTCGAAATTCTCGAAGTTTCGGAATTCAGGAACATTTTTCAGTCAAAAATTGTTCTATGGGTCAACAACAACATCTGTGCGGGTTAAATAACCCCTCCTCTTGTAGCGCGTTAACTTTGCTGGTCACGTGGCCAAGAGCTCAGTTCTCAATGAACCTTTGAAGCTTTGAGAAGAGCCAAACGAACAGGACTGAATCTTGCAAAACTCATTTCAATCTTTCTAAGTTTTGGGGTCCAATTTGGAAGGGATAAAAACTAAATGGGCAATCCAGGGAAATAATTGCGAATGTCATTCATTTCATGAAACGAGAAAGAGTGCAGAATAAACCTGTAATTTCTTGAAAAAGGTTCAAGAACGTGTAGAAGTCTCAACAGAAGTAGGTTTGCGAAATGTGCAAAAACTTTCGTGTGAAATGAAGAATATTGAAGATGGCGAAAACAACAGGTTTTCAACCTATGCAAAAAGAAAAGAAAATCAGCTAAGAAAAGAGATCTCGATGATTTTGTTAGAGCTCTCTCTGCTTCATTGTTAATTCTTACGTCGTCGATAAAAGCGGACCCATATTAAAGCGAATCCATCAAAAGTTCGTCGATGAGAACGAATATGCAGGATCACGAGAGAACATTCGAAAAGTTTTGAGAGGAATGAATAGAAAGCTACTTATGAAAAACCTGAAATACAGCAACTACTACGAATTATTTAAGAAGCGTCAAACGATACCGTCAAGAAAAGAAACCAATAATTTACATGGACGAAACATATATTCATTCCTCCCATACACACAAGAAGACTTGGAGTGACGAGACAAACGACGACCAACGTCAGCCTGTTTCAAAAGGAGCAAGACTGATAATTTTGAACGCCGGTAGTGAAAACTAAATTTAGCTGATGCCGGCTTAGCCATTTCTGATACATATTCATGCCAGCAAAACTAGGAGTTGACCATTATTCCGAGAAGGTACATCGAATCTTTGGATACAATTTTTTGGCCTTTCATTATTAGAGGGGGTTCTCCAGCGGGGCCTTTCTAGAAAACGTAGTTGCTTGCGTCTTACTCGCGTTGAATCTCACCAGGTTCAACTGACCTCACTCAGATATCCTCTGTTAGTCAGAGTTCAAGTTGATAATTTGTTGACATCTCTGACGATGAGATTCGGCGGCTGTAATCGGCCGCAGGCTACTAAAGAACAAAACCAGCTTACAATCGCCTGCAAAACCAAAGATCTTGTTCTCTGTAGATGACAGAAGATCGTTTATCTGCAACAGAAACAAGCTTGGCGAAAGAATGGATTCCAGAGGTACTCCTGCTTGAAACAATCAGATGTTATACATTTGAATTTGGGAGGCTTTTACTTGGTAAAATTCCATTATCAATAATAAAAAACAAGTACTGTGTTTTAAGGAATTTTACTTAATAATTGCGATTCGTAACGCGTTTCACTACACCGTAGCTTCTTCAGACGAATGATTATGCAGAAAAATGTAAATGAGAATATAACTATAAATGTTCTCGAGTAATTAAAAGCTTATTGGTCGCCTCCTCCTAAGTGGTTATTTATGACAGGTATATCCAATAAAATTAAGGAATAGATTGCTCCCCGAAAAGATTCAATAGAGGTGAAGGGCTTAAATCGACTTGTTCATTGATGAGTCTACCTGAGTGTTTGTATTTATTTATTTCTAAAGTTTCCCAAAGATCTACCTTCCAATATTTATTATCTGTATGCAAAATTTCAAACTGTGGGTCGAAAGAATGATTATTTTCTAAGAGATGATTCGCGTAATTTGAATCTGATTTTTATTTGAAAAACTGCGTTTATGTTCCGATATTCTAATATTAAAATTTCTATGTGTTCTACCAATGTAGAAATTATCACAGTCATTGCAATTCAATCTATAAACACCTGATTTATTGTTTTTACATGGTTTGGTTTTATTATTTTTATATATTTACCTAAATTATTATTAGTTTGAAAGCTATGTTGAAATTATTGCTACTTAAGAATGATTTCAGTTTCTCACTTGTAATGCCAACGTAGGTTAAGGTGTTGAATTTTTGTTTCAATTTATCGACAGGGTAAACTTCATTCAATGCGATTCTACTTTGTTTTTATTTAAAATATTATTTATTAAATTGGGATTGTAACCATTATTTTGGCTATTTGTTTAATCAAATTTAGTTCTTTGTTGAAATTTTCTGGTGATAGCGGGATGTTAATCAATCTATGAATAAAACTATTGAATGCTGACATTTTATGTTGATATGGATGACACGACGAGTTATGTATTATAATATCTGTATGTGACGGCTTATGGTAAATTGCGAAAACATGTTTTCCATTTTCATTCGAAATTGTTACGTCTAAGAAATTTATCGAATTATTGCTTTCTATTTCGGTTGTGAATGCAATTTTGGATGTAATGAATTTATATGATTTTCGAAAATTTTCAACTGTCTATCTGTTCCTGTGAAGCAAATAATGATATCGTCTACATAGCGATACCAGTATAAACAATATTTACTGAGTGGATGATTATGAATTAATTTCTCTAAGTTATTCATGAAAATTTCTGCTAACAAAGGACTCAACGGATTGCCCATAATCAAGCCGTCTTCAATAGTATAATATTTGTAATTGAAATGGAAATAATTTTGATCTAAACAAATTTTTAATAATGAAAGAATATCTGATTTAATGATAGTATTGACATGATTCCTTTCTAATAATTCTTCAACTAAGTAATACGTATCTTTTGGAGGAATGTTGGGAAATAGATTCTTAACATCGAAAGAAATAAGTTTGGAATTAGGTGGTATAGTGGTACCACTACACTAAAAATTTATTTAGATCAAAATTATTTCCATTTCAATTACAAATATTATACTATTGAAGACGGCTTGATTATGGGCAATCCGTTGAGTCCTTTGTTAGCAGAAATTTTCATGAATAACTTAGAGAAATTAATTCATAATCATCCACTCAGTAAATATTGTTTATACTGGTATCGCTATGTAGACGATATCATTATTTGTTTCACAGGAACAGATAGACAGTTGAAAATTTTCGAAAATCATATAAATTCATTACATCCAAAAATTGCATTCACAACCGAAATAGAAAGCAATAATTCGATAAATTTCTTAGACGTAACAATTTCGAATGAAAATGGAAAACATGTTTTCGCAATTTACCATAAGCCGTCACATACAGATATTATAATACATAACTCGTCGTGTCATCCATATCAACATAAAATGTCAGCATTCAATAGTTTTATTCATAGATTGATTAACGTCCCGCTATCACCAGAAAATTTCAACAAAGAACTAAATTTGATTAAACAGATAGCCAAAAATAATGGTTACAATCCCAAACTAATAAATAATATTTTAAATAAAAACAAAGTAGAATCGCATTGAATGAAGTTTACCCTGTCGATAAATTGAAACAAAATTCAACACCTTAACCTACGTTGGCATTACAAGTGAGAAACTGAAATCATTCTTAAGTAGCAATAATTTCAACATAGCTTTCCAAACTAATAATAATTTAGGTAAATATATAAAAATAATAAAACCAAACCAGGTAAAAACAATAAATCAGGTGTTTATAGATTGAATTGCAATGACTGTGATAATTTCTACATTGGTAGAACACATAGAAATTTTAATATTAGAATATCGGAACATAAACGCAGTTTTTCAAATAAAAATCAGATTCAAATTACGCGAATCATCTCTTAGAAAATAATCATTCTTTCGACCCACAGTTTGAAATTTTGCATACAGATAATAAATATTGAAGGTAGATCTTTGGGAAACTTTAGAAATAAATAAATACAAACACTCAGGTAGACTCATCAATGAACAAGTCGATTTAAGCCCTTCACCTCTATTGAATCTTTTCGGGGAGCAATCTTTTCCTTAATTTTATTGGATATACCTGTCATAAATAACCACTTAGGAGGAGGCGACCAATAAGCTTTTAATTACTCGAGAACATTTATAGTTATATTCTCATTTACATTTTTCTGCATAATCATTCGTCTGAAGAAGCTACGGTGTAGTGAAACGCGTTACGAATCGCAATTATTAAGTAAAATTCCTTAAAACACAGATGTTATACCGTCGACCAGAACTTGTATTGATCTATTTGAAAGAAAGCTACTTATCCAACCCCGCAATTTTTCGGGAAGCCCATATACAGCAAGTTCATTCAACAAGGCTGCATGCCAAACCCTATCGAAGGCTGTAGAGATGTCGAGGGCTTCTGCTTTAGATTCCCCATGTTTTCCCATCGTTGATGTACAAACGTGAGTCTTCTCTAACAAGAGACAGAGACGCAGATTTGCGAAAATTGGCACTGACATTCTTCGCCATAGACCAGAATTATCTAGTCCCGCTTGTCAGTTCAAGGAGTTTATTAGTTACCCCTTCGTTGAAATTGGCCTTTGCTCTTGCAGTTGTCAAGTAGTGTACGTTCCGTATTCGTACGAAGATTATTCTTATTTCCTCTGTTGGATTCATCTTCCATGACTTGTAAGCTCTGCTCTTGACTGCAGAGGCTCTTTCGCAGTCTTAGTTGAACCATGGCTTTTGTGCTGTTGTTCTTTTCATGGAATGGAGGATGTAGGGATCCATTCCTGCATGAATTATTTCTTGAACAGATTCAGTGCACACGTTTATGTCAGGATCGGAAAGGCAAGCATCACTGAATGAGAAGCACGAAGAGAATTAGCGGCAGCAGAACAGTTCCAGTAGCAGATATAAGGTTGTGTTCTGAGTTGCCTAGCGATGCTGAGACCTCCACTCCAAAATCATCTGGATCTGATCTCAAAAAGAGATCCAAGGTGTTCCGGTTGAGTGATCAGGTATCGAGATAAATAGAGTTTTTACCAGTTTTTAAGAATTTGTATTGTTAAACTGACAACCATGTTAATCCAAATTATTCATCTTCACAATAGCGCAATACGATTGTACGTCTTAGAATGTCCGTTCTCTTTGTTATGTCGTTAATCCTAAATAAACCCATCGAGGTATCACAAAGATACTAGGTTCTTAGGAAAAACATAGTTACTAATCCTTTGCCTCAAATCCCTATTGAATATCAACCTACAATTACTATATTCAATCTTATGGTACAGATTGCAGGTATTCTTGAAAATTGGAATTATAAGAAGAAAACAATAGTACTTATTATGAAGGTTCATAGGTTATCAAGGCCTCGAAAACTTCCTATAGTCTAACTGGTGATGAGTCTGTAACTCCCTTCTTTGTAATAGAAATTGAAATGATCGAGAACCTTGAAATGCCATATGTCTAAGGGGGATAATTTCCTCAAAAAGCCCTTACGCCCTCCACGCATCTTATAAAATTTCAACCACATAGATATTCTTATCGACTTGTTCTAACTTTATTCGTGAATCAACAATGAGAATTGAATACTGGATTAATTTTGATATTCATTATTGTGAGCATCAAATTGAAAAGATGGTATATTTTGTGTGAATTTGCAATTTCTTCGGGAAGAAAAAATACTTCTCCTATTTCATCAGGACTCACCTATAGTTTACATTTAAAAAAACACAATTTTATATTATAATTCGAAAACAATTCAACAGAAAGAAAACTGAATTCGTCCCTGCATTATTTTCATAAAAGTGCCCCTGAAATATCCAAATAGTCTTCAACTAACTTTGATAGCAACCGAGATATCAGTTTATGCGGAAACAACTTTAAATGAACCTGTTTAAGTAAAAATTAGAAACATTTTATGATACTTATACATATCAGTTCTATTATGTTGGTTATATCCATTTCCGTATCCTCGTTGGACACATAGACGAACTAATTTCAGGGTAACCCATTTTGTGATTGTACTATTTAGAACTTGTCACATTCAATCCGAGGCATTTCCAATAGAAGTCGGTGGTATAGGAATTAGTTTCGAGTCGATTATTGTCCTTGGAGAACTATACTTCATCACCATTCATCTGGATTCAATGTTTCCAATCAGGAACTTTACAGCATTTACATAATCAGAGCTTAAACTTCCGAAGAAAAACGAACCTCGCCCAAAACAACAAACATTCAACACTGAATACGTAAGTTTGCACACATCGGGTTGGTACGAAATAAATTAACAATTCTCCCGTATCTATTCACTGGATGAGTGCAACTCCAGAAATAACAACTTACAACGTCTTTTTGTTGCAAGCAAATAGATTAATCGAGACTTTTTAAAAGATTGTGTTTAGCTTTTTGTCTGACGAAGTTTGTATGGAAGTTTGAGTAGTTTCTTGGCGTAATTTTTTTCTCATGTAGCATTAATATTGAATTTTACCTGAAAAAAATGTCTTTACAGAAAATGAAAAGAGATTATCTTAGAATAAAGCCTTTGAGCGAAAAGTATGCTAGTTGGGGAAAATATTTTTATATATTCAGTGCAAGCAAAATGACGGACCGTGTCTTTAAACGATATGAAGAATATCATGGGTACAACTAGTAATATCGCATAACTCATCTTCAAGCCAAAGCAAACAGATATTCGAAATTAAAAACAAGTTAACTAACTGACACAAGAAGTACCACTAGAACAATTTGTAGGCTCAGAATCAGGTGGATGGTTTATAAGTAGAGTTAGATTATAATCCGAAGGCATTCATTCAGTCGATCGAGTAATTCCCTCCATTTTCATTATGCTTATGAAAAACACTTATTAAAAGCAATTTGCGTGATGAATAATTGCTTTTTGGCATAATTCCACCAAATTTATGATTCCTTTCATAACTCATGAAAGTGCGCATGAACGTGCATAATATTCAACTTTCGGATTGTCGAGTTCAACTGTATCTAGAAAATGAACCAAGTGTTTTGGGCCATTTTATTGTACACTCTCATCTAAAAATAGGATAAATAACAAGGAAACCAAACATGCATCTCTCATGTTTCATATTGTACCTTCTCCGGCAAATTGTATGCCCAAAATTTGACCAAGTATCTTTACACAGTGGAAGAACCATTAAAAAGCATTTCATCAGGTTCATCTAGACCAGGGGTGCTCAAACATTCGATCGCGAGTGCTTCTTTAGTAGATCTTGAGAAGAAAAAAATTTAAGTAGGTAACTTAACTATAAAAATTTATTTTCAATAAAATAGCACTCTGCTAGCGGCAAAAGATGGCTTCATCAAAGGAACGCGCGGTACTTGTTAAAGAAAAGCCGCGTTTTTATTCTAGCCGCTTTTCTAGAAATTTCGATTCTGTCAGATCGAGACTTTCGTTCACGCCGATGTAAATGTTGCCCCTGCAGGAGTTGGAGTCATTCTGAGTTGTAACTTGAAGGCAATAGTACGTCGATACAAAGTTTATTATTAAACAGTACAGTGCAGTGAAGAAATCTAAAATGTATCATTTTAATAACGATTGGAAAGAAGAATTTTTTTTTGTATGGTGAAGGATAAGTGCATTTGTCTTATTTGTCGTGCATCAGTTGCAGTACCCAAGAGTGGTAACTTAGAGAGGCGTTCTCAAGACCAGCCAAACAATCGATCACGTCTTTCAAAATATCTCATATATTGGCGAATCACAAGAAACCATTCGAAGATGGATTGGTTGTGAAGGAGGCATTTATTGAAGCGGATGACATTTTATTTGGAGATTTCAAAAATGAAACGGAAATCATGTCTGCTATTAGAGAACTTTAGTTATCTCGTCCGACTGTCACAAGACATATTGAAGTCATGAGTCAGGACATGGCAGATAAACGAAAACATGAAAGCATGAAATGTACTTACTTTCACACTGACCAGCTGTGTATTTTTATTCGGATGGTATTCAGTGACATGTTGGCTAAGGAAGAATTTTTGACAATCATTCCTCTGAAGGGGAAGACCCATGGCGAAGATATATGACGTTTTCTTCAATTTTATTAAAAACTACAAGCTACCAATATATAAATTAGTCTGCATTACAACCGATGGAGCACCAGCAGTTACTGGGAACAAAAACGGTTTTGTGGCATTGTGTCGAGCTAATGAAGATTTTCCTTAATTTCTTTCATTCCATTGCATTATATATCAACAAGTTTCTTGCTCAAAAGTTTTAAACTCGAAGGAAATTATGGGCATTGCAACAAAAATTTTGAATTACATCCGTGCACGTAGCTTGCAACGGCGGCTCTTTAAGTTGCAGTTGGAAGATAGGGAGTCAGCTGAACACACTGATTCAGTTCTGCACACGAACGTCAGGTGGTTGAGTCGCAGAAAATTCCTAGAAAGATTTAAAAAATTATTGCCCGAAATCAAAGCTCTTCTAGATGAAAGAGGTGATGCCACTCAGATGTTGAGAAACGAAAAATGGCTGACTGGTTTGGCATTTTTGACTAACATCACAATCCACTTAAACACCATTAACTTGGAGCTCCAAGGTAAAGGAAAAACTATTTGAATTTGGGAGGCTTTTACTTGGTAAAATTCCATTATCAATAATAAAAAAACAAGTACTGTGTTTTAAGGAATTTTACTTAATAATTGCGATTCGTAACGCGTTTCACTACACCGTAGCTTCTTCAGACGAATGAATATACAGAAAAATATAAATGAGAATATAACTATAAATGTACCTGAGTAATTAAAAGCTTATTGGTTTGCTTATTCTTAAGTGGTTATTTATGACAGGTATATCCAATAAAATTAAGGAATAGATTGCTCCCGAAAAGATTCAATAGAGGTGAAGGGCTTAAATCTACTTGTTCATTGATGAGTCTACCTGAGTGTATTAAAATTTCTATGTGTTCTACCAATGTAGAAATTATCAAAACAATAAATCAGATGTTTATCGATTGAATTGCAATGACTGTGACAATTTCTACATTGGTAGAACACATAGAAATTTTAATATTAGAGTATCGGAACACAAACGCAGTTTTTCAAATAAAAATCAGATTCAAATTACGCGAATCATCTCTTAGAAAATAATCATTCTTTCGACCCACAGTTTGAAATTTTGCATACAGATAATAAATATTGGAAGGTAGATCTTTGGGAAACTTTAGAAATTATTAAATACAAACATTCAGGTAGACTCATCAATGAACAAGTAGATTTAAGCCCTTCACCTCTATTGAATCTTTTCGGGAGCAATCTATTCCTTAATTTTATTGGATATACCTGTCATAAATAACCACTTAAGAATAAGCAAACCAATAAGCTTTCAATTACTCAGGTACATTTATAGTTATATTCTCATTTATATTTTTCTGTATATTCATTCGTCTGAAGAAGCTACGGTGTAGTGAAACGCGTTACGAATCGCAATTATTAAGTAAAATTCCTTAAAACACAGAAAATTATTATTGAGATAATCAGCGCAGTAAAACGCATTCAAAAGTAAACTGCAACTTATGATAGATCAACTGAAAAGAAAGGATCTGAACCATTTTCTGTCCTTGGAAGCACGGAATCCCCAGTTGAATTATGATACGTATGAGGCTGAATTATCAAATATTTTGGGACAATTCGAAATGCGTTTTTATGATTGCAGTAAGTAAGTGTTTTTTTTCAATAATATCTATAACACGTAACCAAGACTGTTAGAAAAAAAATGAGGGTGTATTTAGAATCAAAGCCGTCAAAATAGTAAACATCAAGTAACATAAGTGAGACGAAAAGTGCAATTTTTTTTTCAACAAGATTAGGGGGATATTGTGATGTTACCTATTATACATTCAAATCTCAATTTCTTTACTAATCATTACTCTAAAGATCAAATTACCTGAGTTTACTAGAAGTCGTTAATCTCAGAAATATCAGATATCTTTTATCATCCGCATAACGTACAACTCACTCCCCAATGAATTTAATTCAATTAATGTTCGGTACGTTTATTCATTTATATTTATCTTGTTTTTCTCACCGTTAATTAACTCCAATTTTAAAACGCATATACATGAGCGCCTGATGGTAACGAACCAAGCTACATAGACTTATTAAGATTGCAGGAACCTTCGTTATTGAGGATTTGAATTCTTCACGATGAAGCTTTTTGTTTCCCATTATTCATTATAATTTCGAGCATCCAATTCCTGGAGAAAACCTCTCTATATTTTCGTTGAAGTATTAAATTTCTTAGTAGTATTTTCATCCTACCTTCTCATATAATGATGCAATTTTACAGGGTGATTCCTGATTACAGAGTGGATAAATTTCGACGTTTTAGTTCTGTAACTAAACACCTCAAAAGACTCTTGGGAACACTTGAAAATATGAATTTGATGATTCGAATTTATAGAAATATTTCGGTTTTTGTTAGGATGTATTGTATATAATGTATTCTCAAGAAAACAAAATAATATTTGACTTCTCCAAAGCACCTATTATAAAAAAAAATTGAAATTTGAAAATGACGAAATTTGGTAGAACACAAAAAAGATCCTGAACTAATATTTTCGAAACGATATGGAAGCACTTATATTTTTCAGTACCCAGAAGGTCCACCTCTGTTATTAATGACACTTTGGCATTGACGCGGCATGCTCGATATCAAATTGTCTATTACGTTTTGGTCTAAGTCAGTCCAAGCCCCCTGAACTGCTAATCGAAGCTCCTGTTCATGATAGAAGACGTTTTGACGCAGGAGATTTCTTTTTAGGGTGTCCCACACATGCTCGATGGGATTCAGATCTGGGGAGCAGGATGGCCACGGTAGAAGATCGATATCATTTTCTTCAAGAACGTTCAAGACAACTCTTGAACGATGTGGGGGGGGATTATCTTGTTGGAAGAGTGGATTTTGACCCAATGTTTGGAGATACGGTACAACTGAAGGTAAATCTATCTCATTTGCGTAAGAATTTCCCGTGAGGTTGTTCTGTATGAAAACGAGGTCAGTTCTTCTACCAAGGCGTATACCTCCCCAAAACATCACTGATCTGCCTCCCAGTCTAACAACTTCTGGAGTATGCTAGGGGCACTTTTGCTTTCCAGGTCCCCCCATATTCGAATTCTTCCCGAATCGAGATAATAACTTATTCTAGATCATCACTGAAGAGAACTGTGCCCCACCTCTCTTGATCCCAGTTTACGTGTTCTTGGCACCAAGCTAAACGAGCAGCGCGATTTCCATGGGTCAGTTGTGGAACTTTTAAAGGACGTCTGGAGTGGAGTCGACCTTCGTGCAGTCGATTTCTCACAGTTTGGTCGGAAATTTGTACATTATGAACTCGTGATAGCTCTTGAGCTAATTGATATGCTGTGGTAGTACGATCTCTTCTGGCTTGTAAAACCAAAAATCGGTCTTGGGCGACTGTAGTAATCCTGAAACGACCTGTATGGCGTTCTTCTACGCTACCTGTTTCATTGAAACGCGACCATAAACGGTTTATGATACTTGGGCTACTTCCCAGAACCCTGGATACTTCCAATTGTGAGCTCCCAGCTTGGAGCATGCCAACGGCTCATAACATCTCTTCTCTAGTCAAATGTCGTCTTTCCATGGTCGAATGACAAAATTTGAATCTCTTATTTGTGCTTACAACAGAAACAAAGTGCCAACTACCTGTTTTCAAACACTGAATACATGAAATGATTATGAAGCAGCGTCGCATCTGCTTCATTTTTAGTTTTTCATAAAAGAAACTGAAATCTGTTGCGGCACTCTACATAATTTGGTGAGAAATTGATGCAGGTGTTCATTTCTTTAAAAAAATCATCCATATTGATCGTTCTGGATACGATATGTCGATATTCAGAAGTATTTCCTAGACTTTTTTGAGGTGTTTATGTGAAATATTGTGAATGGAGGAAAATGACCCACCTTCCCAGTATTTTTTCTTCATGAGAAATTCATTGCTGAGAATTTCTGAAATTAGTCAAGTGGCGATTACTCGATTGTTTCTGAACTTATGTGAAATTAGATTTGACATTTTTTTTCTTCAACGGTTTTGAGATACAATCTTACTTGCGTTTTTCTGAATGTAAACCGTAGGCTACTTTCGTTTCGTTCAATAGAGTATTTTCTTTCCAGAGAAATATAGGAATTCCTTTCATTCAGGACATGTTTCAATCAAAATGAAGTTATTTGACGAATCTTCGTCATTTTGCTGATAATCACTCGCACTTAGGTTCCCGTACTTAGGCAATTCCTACTTAACAAAGTTTAAGTTCTTCACTCAGCCATTTCTTAGATAGAAACAATTTGAAAAAAAAATTATTCTTTCGTATTCAAGTGGACTATGGTTTTATTTTCATTTATAGATAGCGCCACTTTGATCAACAAACGTGTTAAGGTATTAGATAGATAAATATTATTATTTGAGTGAGGGCTGCCTAGCAACCCTGCCACGGCCACCCAGTGGTCTTTTGTGGCACACTCTGTCCTAAATTTCATCCACGAGCTCCATCCTTCTCGTAAAAGATACGAGTTCCGTGGGTGAGAGCTTAATAAGCTCAGTCAGCTTAAGTTTGTAAGATCCAAGTTCTTCCATCCTCACCCTGTCCCCAGCTGGGCATTCGCTCATAACATGTTCCATTTATTCTTTATCTTCTTCACATAGCCTACATGAAGGATCCTCAATCAATCCTGATTGATTTAGGTGTTTCCTGAGGCGACAGTGCCCCGTTAGTTTGGCAGTTAAAACTCTCAGTTCCAACCTAGAGAGTTTAAGCCAGGCCTTGTATTTTGTGTGGAAGGTCCACTGATGGCACATCGAGCGTGTCTGAGACCTGGGAGGCTCCTCCTATGCTCACGTGCCGTTAAGTCCATCCTTGCAGTTTCCAGGGGAATTTCGAGCTTATTCTCCGATTCTATCCGCCTTCTCATTTCCCTCAATGTTTGAGTGACCAGGAATCTATATTGGAGGGAGCCTGTTCTGCTCTCCTAGTTTGGCAAGGGTGGAGATACATTTCTGCACCATGAGTGACGTACAGGTATCGGATGCCAATGCTTTCAGTGCAGCTTGGCTTTCGGGTGAGGATTTTAATTGACCTATTTGTTAATCCCCTGCAAGCAAGATGTTAGAACAGTGGTCAATGGCGAATATTTCTGCTTGAAAGACAGTCGCATGCCTACTAAGACAGATCGACTGTTCCTTGGCAGCACCACCTAACCTAACCTCGACTGCTAGAGCGATCTATGGTTAGATAGCGTAGTGAACACGGTAACAATAACCGTAGTTGGTAGTCAATTTCTGAGTTGCGTTTGTTGTTCTTGAAATTTTCAAATGTGCCTAAGCAGTGGTGTTAAATGATCTTGGTTAAATTTATACAAGAATAGGCCAGCGACTTGGGGTCTCTTATTCAACTGTTTCCAGAATAAACGACATCGAGCAACAATGGCGATCCATGACTGTTATTTAAGAATTTCCTCGTTGGAACAACGGTACAGCACCTTCTTCAGGTGCCATCTCTGAGATAGGAGGTTAGCAATCATTCACCGCAACTCTTCTCGATTTTGAGAAAAGTGACAGAGTTGTTCGAATGTAAGGCTTGTCCATGCCTTGATGTTGCAGTACAAGGGTATCTTCCTATTCCCGATTCCTCGCTTGCCTTCAATTACTAGTTGAAGAATAAAGTATTTTCCTTCATGAAGAATATTCCCCATATATTCAATTTTTATATTCTTTATTATTCGAAGGAGTTGGCGGTCTATCTATCCAATCGATTTATGTTGTTCAAAGTCTACGTTTCTACGCCATATAAAAGGATGGACCACACATATCACTTCAGAAATCTGACTCTTGCTTTAATATTTGAATTTTCATCACAGATAGTGTTTTTTTTTTTTTGGTCTATTTCCATCATCGAATTGAAGGATGTACAGCATGTCCCATTTTGGGGGTGCCACCAGGAGCATCTCTGTTATTATTTAGGATAGAGAGATGGGGTTTTCACGACCCTTGGCTACTTTTTCGAGACAAATTCATAGAGCTAATCAGAATTATTCTAACTTCAGTGGTTTTTGAGTTATTCGCGAATCTAGAAAATTTCCGGATTTCTTTTTTTCTCGATATCTCGGTTCTTATAGAAGATAATTGAAATTTGTTTTTACGCTTCTAAAACGGTTTTCTGAGTAAATTCCAATGACGTACTCGAAGTTTTTTTTTTCATTAATTATGACAGATATGATATAAAGTTGCATTTTTTTAAATACGAACATAGTTTTTTTATGGCATATTCCGATTGCCGTTTTTTTCCTTTTCAAAATATATAACATGATGACAACATTTCTACCCAATTTGAAGAAAATAACGGAATAATGATTCACCCTAATGGCTGGGCGAAAGAACACACGTGAGCGAACGAACCATAGAACATTTGTAGTTATTCGATGAAAACGATCAAAACAATGCAAAATCTTCTTGACCGAAATAATGGAGCTAGGCTGCTCCTAAGATTCCATCGTTATTTATGACATCCGCAATTTCCGCTTTTTATTTTATTTTTGAGATTGTCGTTTAGTTTCTAGAGTTCTCTGAGAAATACCTACATGAGAATAATAATAGGCACCTAATAATTTACTCAAATTTACTTCTCATAATGATTTACATATATTGCTCGTTGGGACAACGGTACAGCACCTTCTTCAGGTGCCATCTCTGAGATAGGAGGTTAGCAATCATTCACCGCAACTCTTCTCGATTTTGAGAAAAGTGACAGAGTTGTTCGAATGTAAGGCTTGTCCATGCCTTGATGTTGCAGTACCAGGGTATCTTCCTATTCCCGATTCCTCGCTTGCCTTCAATTACTAGTTGAAGAATAAAGTATTTTCCTTCACGAAGAATCCCCATATATTCAATTTTTCTATTCTTAATTATTCTAAGGAGTTGGCGGTCTATCTATCCAATCGATTTATGTTGTTCAAAGTCTACGTTTCTACGCCATATAAAAGGATGGTCCACACATATCACTTCATAAATCTGACTCTTGCTTTAATATTTGAATTTTCATCGCAGATAGTGTTTTGTATTTACTTAAAGCTGCCGTAGCAATGGCGATTCTTGTTACTGGTTGTTTCTGCTGACTACCATTAGCTTAGTTTTTTCGCTTGCATGCGATATTTACTCGATTTAGTAATATTTGAAGATCTTCTAACGTCTCTTCGACACAGGACGTGATGTCAATAAAATGATTATTAATATTTATCTCTCCTGTGCAACTGTAATTGATGCTATACGTTGAAGAGCATCGGGAGAAGATACATCCTGCCTCGCGCCCTTCCGTTTTGGAGTGGAATCTGATTCTTGATTGCCGATCTTAAGTTTAACTCTTTGCGACCAAAGTACAGACACAGACGTATTCCTTCATCGTCGATACTCTCCAACATTTCTAGAAGCTCTCTATGGTTAATGCAGTCAGAAGGTCTTTTAAAGTCAATTAAGTATCTTTGAATCAAAAATTGAATCGAAAATGAGACATGTATTATATATTTCGAAGGATAAGCTTGCATGTTTTCCTGAATTCTCATCATTCGTTTGCGCCAGCTGCTTTGGCGTATTTCGTCTGGTTTAGGGTAAGTCTTACCTCGCTTCGTAGTATTGTAGTACGAAGATGCTCCTCCACACCACGTTTTTTGGTCTATTTCCATCATCGAATTGAAGGATGTTCAGCATGTCCCATTTTGGGGGTGCCACCAGGAGCATCTCTGTTATTATTTAGGATAGAGATGGGGTTTCACGACCCTTGGCTACTTTTTTCGAGACAAATTCATAGAGCTAATCAGAATTATTCTAACTTCAGTGGTTTTTGAGTTATTCGCGAATCTAGAAAATTTCCGGATTTCTTTTTTTCTCGATATCTCGGTTCTTATAGAAGATAATTGAAATTTGTTTTTACGTTTCTAAAACGGTTTTCTGAGTAAATTCCAATGACGTACTCGAAGTTTTTTTTTTTTTTCATTAATTATGACAGATATGACATAAAGTTGCATTTTTTTAAATACGAACATAGTTTTTTTTTGGCATATTCCGATTGCCGTTTTTTTTCCTTTTCAAAAATATATAACATGATGACAATATTTCTACCCAATTTGAAGAAAATAACGGAATAATGATTCACCCCTAATGGCTGGGCGAAAGAACACACGTGAGCGAACGAACCATAGAACATTTGTAGTTATTCGATGAAAACGATCAAAACAATGCAAAATCTTCTTGACCGAAATAATGGAGCTAGGCTGCTCCTAAGATTCCATCGTTATTTATGACATCCGCAATTTCCGCTTTTTATTTTATTTTTGAGATTGTCGTTTAGTTTCTAGAGTTCTCTGAGAAATACCTACATGAGAATAATAATAGGCACCTAATAATTTACTCAAATTTACTTCTCATAATGATTTACATATATTGCTCGTTGGGACAACGGTACAGCACCTTCTTCAGGTGCCATCTCTGAGATAGGAGGTTAGCAATCATTCACCGCAACTCTTCTCGATTTTGAGAAAAGTGACAGAGTTGTTCGAATGTAAGGCTTGTCCATGCCTTGATGTTGCAGTACCAGGGTATCTTCCTATTCCTGATTCCTCGCTTGCCTTCAATTACTAGTTGAAGAATAAAGTATTTTCCTTCACGAAGAATCCCCATATATTCAATTTTTCTATTCTTAATTATTCTTAGGAGTTGGCGGTCTATCTATCCAATCGATTTATGTTGTTCAAAGTCTACGTTTCTACGCCATATAAAAGGATGGTCCACACATATCACTTCATAAATCTGACTCTTGCTTTAATATTTGAATTTTCATCGCAGATAGTGTTTTGTATTTACTTAAAGCTGCCGTAGCAATGGCGATTCTTGTTACTGGTTGTTTCTGCTGACTACCATTAGCTTAGTTTTTTCGCTTGCATGCGTTATTTACTCGATTTAGTAATATTTGAAGATCTTCTAACGTCTCTTCGACACAGGACGTGATGTCAATAAAATGACTATTAATATTTATCTCTCCTGTGCAACTGTAATTGATGCTATACGTTGAAGAGCATCGGGGAGAAGATACATCCCTGCCTCGCGCCCTTCCGTTTTGGAGTGGAATCTGATTCTTGATTGCCGATCTTAAGTTTAACTCTTTGCGACCAAAGTACAGACACAGACGTATTCCTTCATCGTCAATACTCTCCAACATTTCTAGAAGCTCTCTATGGTTAATGCAGTCAGAAGGTCTTTTAAAGTCAATTAAGTATCTTTGAATCAAAAATTGAATCGAAAATGAGACATGTATTATATATTTTGAAGGATAAGCTTGCATGTTTTCCTGAATTCTCATCATTCGTTTGCGCCAGCTGCTTTGGCGTATTTCGTCTGGTTTAGGGTAAGTCTTACCTCGCTTCGTAGTATTGTAGTACGAAGATGCTCCTCCACACCACGTTTTTTGGTCTATTTCCATCATCGAATTGAAGGATGTTCAGCATGTCCCATTTTGGGGGTGCCACCAGGAGCATCTCTGTTATTATTTAGGATAGAGAGATGGGGTTTTCACGACCCTTGGCTACTTTTTCGAGACAAATTCATAGAGCTAATCAGAATTATTCTAACTTCAGTGGTTTTTGAGTTATACGCGAATCTAGAAAATTTCCGGATTTCTTTTTTTCTCGATATCTCGGTTCTTATAGAAGATAATTGAAATTTGTTTTTACGTTTCTAAAACGGTTTTCTGAGTAAATTCCAATGACGTACTCGAAGTTTTTTTTTTTTTCATTAATTATGACAGATATGACATAAAGTTGCATTTTTTTAAATACGAACATAGTTTTTTTTTGGCATATTCCGATTGCGTTTTTTTCCTTTTCAAAAATATATAACATGATGACAACATTTCTACCCAATTTGAAGAAAATAACGGAATAATGATTCACCCCTAATGGCTGGGCGAAAGAACACACGTGAGCGAACGAACCATAGAACATTTGTAGTTATTCGATGAAAACGATCAAAACAATGCAAAATCTTCTTGACCGAAATAATGGAGCTAGGCTGCTCCTAAGATTCCATCGTTATTTATGACATCCGCAATTTCCGCTTTTATTTTATTTTGAGATTGTCGTTTAGTTTCTAGAGTTCTCTGAGAAATACCTACATGAGAATAATAATAGGCACCTAATAATTTACTCAAATTTACTTCTCATAATGATTTACATATATTGCTCGTTGGGACAACGGTACAGCACCTTCTTCAGGTGCCATCTCTGAGATAGGAGGTTAGCAATCATTCACCGCAACTCTTCTCGATTTTGAGAAAAGTGACAGAGTTGTTCGAATGTAAGGCTTGTCCATGCCTTGATGTTGCAGTACCAGGGTATCTTCCTATTCCCGATTCCTCGCTTGCCTTCAATTACTAGTTGAAGAACAAAGTATTTTCCTTCACGAAGAATATGCCCCATATATTCAATTTTTCTATTCTTAATTATTCTAAGGAGTTGGCGGTCTATCTATCCAATCGATTTATGTTGTTCAAAGTCTACGTTTCTACGCCATATAAAAGGATGGTCCACACATATCACTTCATAAATCTGACTCTTGCTTTAATATTTGAATTTTCATCGCAGACAGTGTTTTGTATTTACTTAAAGCTGCCGTAGCAATGGCGATTCTTGTTACTGGTTGTTTCTGCTGACTACCATTAGCTTAGTTTTTTCGCTTGCATGCGTTATTTACTCGATTTAGTAATATTTGAAGATCTTCTAACGTCTCTTCGACACAGGAAATAAAATGACTATTAATATTTATCTCTCCTGTGCAACTGTAATTGATGCTATACGTTGAAGAGCATCGGGGAGAAGATACATCCCTGCCTCGCGCCCTTCCGTTTTGGAGTGGAATCTGATTCTTGATTGCCGATCTTAAGTTTAACTCTTTGCGACCAAAGTACAGACACAGACGTATTCCTTCATCGTCGATACTCTCCAACATTTCTAGAAGCTCTCTAATGCAGTCAGAAGGTCTTTTAAAGTCAATAAGGTATCTTTGAATCAAAAATTGAATCGAAAATGAGACATGTATTATATATTTTGAAGGATAAGCTTGCATGTTTTCCTGAATTCTCATCACTCGTTTGCGCCAGCTGCTTTGGCGTATTTCGTCTGGTTTAGGGTAAGTCTTACCTCGCTTCGTAGTATTGTAGTACGAAGATGCTCCTCCACACCACGTTTTTTGGTCTATTTCCATCATCGAATTGAAGGATGTACATATCTCCCACCATTAATTACTTGTAATTTATCGCTGATCCTCATTATTTTCGTCCACCAGAAAAGTATATTTCTTGTTGTTTTTGAACAACAAGCCTGCCTCTTTCAACTTTTTGTGCAGGTGAAAGTCGTCATGCCTACTTTGCAGTAGTTCTATCTTTTGACAATTCTTATTCCCCCCCTCAATATGTCAATTATTTTCTTATAATGAGTAGTGTCGTTCTTGAATCTTCTTCTTTCGTTCTGTAGAGTCAATATTGCTTGCATTATGTATTTCTTCAAATTAGCTCTGCCTGTCAAGTCCAGATGTTATCAGCATCAGGATGAACTAAATCTCAAGTATTTCTTTTCCTGGTGGATTACTGGAAGAATAACTCGTTCACGTCAATTCTTCTGAGTGAATTTGAAATTGATTTTATGGCTCAATTTCTGGGCGAAGTGTATTTACAGTTTTTACAATGATGATCGCTATTAACAGATTCAGGCATAACCTGTTCATTTTTGGTTCATTCGCGAATATTAAATAACTGTTTGAGACTAAATTTATTGTATCGATATTTTCATCATTTCAACTTTGATTTTATACTCCAACGCCCTGTTTTACAAAGGAGAAATGATCACTCAAGTTTTAAAATGTCTGGAGTGAGCTTCATATACTAGGAACAAGAACTGCACCTGATAACAACCTAAGAAAATCGATAAATTGCGATAGGATGGAATTTCCCAACAGAAATTGATGAAAAAAGTAAAAATAAGCTTAACTCATATTCGCCAATATAATACAATCTACTTGTACTCTCCAAAGAGAACATTCCAGGGCCAATGTAACGAGTTCCGAAATGAATTCGACAACGTATGTGATGATAAAAAAGTCTGTTGTTTTTCTTCAATTTCAACGCTTTTTCCGTAGGAAAAACAACTTGAACGATACATTCTTTCTTTGATGAAAATATTCATTACTTCCCGAGTGGAACGGTGATGAAACACGATGTTGAAATAACTCATTTTTCCGATAAATTTACTGTTACTAGATTGATGTATCAAATCCAGTGATAAGAATCATACTTCAATTGTTGGGTGAACTTGAACGTTTTATCGTGTAAGTACATTTGAAACTGATATGATTGCAATATGTCTTTTCAGTGTTTTTGCGAACGTTGAGAAGGCTTTAATATTTTGTACTTTGTGGAGTGTCATTTTTTATGGAAATTCTGATTTTTATTTATAACGAGGCTACCCCAGGCGCTCAATGAAATGTAAGTATAATGAACGTAATTCATTAATTGTGATTAATAGGCTTTGGGCTTCTTATGATTCATCATATGTGCCACCAGGTAAAGTGTTGAGGAGAAAGTGTGGAAACATACCTTTCATGCGCTACTACCTCCGATTGAGTACTAAAACGTGTAAAAATCGTCGAGCTATTAGTAACTCTCGTAACATCAAAAAATTATATCAATGTAAATTTGAGTTATCATTGTTATTATTGAATTAATATAATTAGAAAAAAGCAGGTGACTATGTCGATATACATTCTGTACCGGGAATTGATAATTAAAAAAAATTGAACCACGTAAAGGTCGTTAGAGACATTCTAGAACGAGTCGGAACTCACACTCGTAAGATACATTGTAACTGATGATGAGACATGGGTTTATGAGGTTGACTTGCAAATCAGTCAACAAGTTTCTGAATACCGCCTTCCAACTGAACCGAAACCCAAAAAACAGTTATTCAAATACTTTAGTTATTGGTTCAGATATGTCTACGATCATTTGTTGTTTCACTGGCACAAACAGACAATTAGTGTCATTCAAAACATTCATTAACAAAATTCAGGATAATATTAAATTCACGTTAGAGATAGAAACACAAAACTCCATTAACTTTCAGGATTTAACTAATACTAAAATTAACAGCAAACATGATTTTTCTATTTTTCATAAGCCATCACATACATATATTACTATTCACAGCTCATCTACACATCCGTATCCACATAAATTAGCTACTAAAAATAGTATGGTACATAGACTCATTAACATCCCAATGTCACAAAATAATTTTATAAAAGAGCAAAATATAATTAAACAAATAGCAGTCAATAACGGTTACAGTATGATTGAGTACATGATTTCACATAAAAATTTCGAGAAGCAATCCAGGAAGTATTTCCAAGAATAAAAAGTTCTAATACAAAATACAACAGCTTAACTTAAATTGGTAATCCTAGTCTAAAATTAAAATCATTCCTCTCCCATTATAGTTTCAATATAGCATTCCGATCTGATGATTCTTTAGGCCGACATATCGAAAACTGCAAATATAAAAACTCTATCAGAAAGCAATAAATGAAGTATATCCTATTCATAAAGACTATAAAATATTCAACAGTTTAACATTCTGCGGTTCTGCAAGTACAAATATTAAATCCTTTCTCGTCAAACAAAATCTTAATATAGCTTTCAAAACTTCTAATAACTTAGGTAAACATATTAAAATAATAAATCTCGTGTTGAAAAATCAAGTAAATCAGGAATCTATAAACTCAATTGCGGTTCTTGTGATAAAATTTATATCGGTAGGACCTATAGGAGTTTTGGCATAAGAACATCTGAACATAAACGTAGCTTCGATAAAAATAAATCTGATTCAAATTATTCAAACCACCTAATAAAAGAAAACCATTCATTCAATAAAAACTTTGACATATTACATATAAAATCAAAAGTTCAAAATTAGATCTCCTAGAAGCATTAGAAATAAATAGATACAAACATTCGGACAAGCTTTTGAATGAACAGGTAGATTTGAATTACTCACCCCTACTTAACTTGTTTAATTAGTTTTTATTACCTTTCATACTAACTGTACAATGGCTCGGTGTGGATTTTCCTGTTATTCATCCAACTTGTTCTACGATTTGTTTATAATACCATACTCTTCATTCTATTTTTCATTCTTGATAAAGCTGCTATGTCAGCGAAACGTCGTCGAATTTTTTCAAATAAAGTGTAGATTAAAGTTAAACCTTGTGTTTTTATCTCATTTATATCATGGATCTACATCAAGTTTCGGCCTCCACAATTCAAATGATAAAGAAGAAGCTTTTAGGACTGAGGTTAATTCCCACGATAGTTGGATAGTGTTTTATTTCGGTTTTCTGGTACCTCACCCTCACCCCTACTTAACTTGTTTAATTAGTTTTTATTACCTTTCATACTAACTGTACAATGGCTCGGTGTGGATTTTCCTGTTATTCATCCAACTTGTTCTACGATTTGTTTATAATACCATACTCTTCATTCTATTTTTCATTCTTGATAAAGCTGCTGTGTCAGCGAAACGTCGTCGAATTTTTTCAAATAAAGTGTAGATTAAAGTTAAACCTTGTGTTTTTATCTCTTTTATATCATGGATCTACATCAAGTAACGGCCTCCACAATTCAAATATAAAATTGATAAAAGTAATAAATCCGGTGTTTATAAACTGTCTTGCGGGGATTGTAATGAAATTTTATTTTATTGGTAGAATTTTCAGAAATTTAAAAGTTAATTATCATAAATCAGATTCCCATTATTTTAATCACTTACTCGAAGAAAACCATAACTTTAATGATAATTTCAAAATTTTACACAATGAAAATAATCGACAAGAACCCAATCTATTGGAAATTTCAGAGATCAACAACGAAAAGAAATCAGGTAGGTTACTTAATAGTCAATTAGATCTGAATCCTCCTCCTTTACTTAAATTAAAAAACTCCGATGGGTTTTCCAACATACCCCTTGAACCTATTGTAATATTAAGTAGGAAATAAGACTAATTTATAAGGAATAACTCTGTTCATTAGTTTGTATCTATCTGATGAAGCCACAGTGTGGTCAAACCGGTCATAGTTTTGTTAATATAGTAAAAATCTCAATAGCATAGTTTTATTTCATTGAAAATATGTATATCGATTTTCATCAAGTAACGATTTCCTTCCCGTTTTACTGATAAAAAGTGCATTCTTAGAACACCAACAAGATGAAGAATCTTTATTACTATTGGCTCATTTGATTGACAGAGTTTCAGACTTCAATTACTCAAGTATTAGTTTTTATGACCGTAACAAAAATATTTAACTTACGTTAGTTAAAGTCAATTTCTCTATCAAGAAGCTGAAATGATAATCTGCTAGCTCCCTGGTTGAGAACTCTAAGCTAAGCAGAATTTTGTCTCTATAGAAGATATATGAAATGTTTAAACTCTTGACCGACAATGTAACATTTGGCTTCCTCAATATACAAATAGCTGTTTCACGTTTACTTCACAATTAAAATACGATCAATTCTGAAGAAGTGTAATCTTAAGTGGTAAAATATTCGCGACGCTGATTGCAGAAAAGTTTCAAACTTTAATGAATCATCGATGAAGTGATCGTAACTGTAACTTTTTATTAGATGAAATAAAACTTTGGCTATTTGAAAGTGTGATCCATTACACAGGTGCTTGTGTCACTTAATGTCAGTTGTAAAAGATTACACCGCGTGTACGATAAATATTTTGGTATGATAGACTATAACGATGAAATATGGTTTTCCTCGCATCGAGCATCAAATTAACACAAAACCGCTATTTCAAAACTACTGAAAGCAGAAGATAGAAAGCAAGAATTACATTAAATTGAGCAGTGCCCAAGGCCTTCCCCACGTTTAATGTGATTTAACGTTCTCACGTAACAATGGATAGTTCCCAGTTCTAATGTTTCCATATAAATAAGTCGAGATAAAAGCATATATCATATGTTCTGTTAAACTTCGACAATATTTCGAACTGGTGGAACAATGTTCTACCATTTCAGGGACTCTAGACCCATTTTTCAAGTATACAGTAGCGTGTCACTATTAATAACTCGTTTCTTTGTTTTCGTAATGAGCAGTGAAATAGAGACGATTAAGAGGAAATAGAGTGGTTTCAACTCCAACTTGAATGAAGTAGAGATTTCGCGATAAATGCCAGGAAAATGCAACCCCTCCCTGTTCGAACCTAGTGTTCAATGTTGATTTATACTAAATGGATCCTAATTTTTTAGTGTAAAATTGACGGACTACCAAAAACGAAAGAGTACCTTTTATTCTCACTACGTGCCAAAAAGTCAAATTTCGATATGAGTCAAAACACGAAAGAAAATATAGGATGTAGACTGTGTAGAAAAGAAGTTCGAAAACTTTTCAATTGATCTGAAAATAATGGCAAATTGGACCACTATCGTTCCTCTGTAACATCTTATCGAAAGAAATTAGGAGGGCAGAAAGGGTGTCCTGTCACAACTTCTGGGAGGAGGGAAAAAGTACCCCCCCCCGTTAGTGCAAAGCAACATAAGGTTCTCGCCAGAGGACTGGTACTGTCCATTGGATCTGTGAAAGGCTTGAAACGATAGTATACGCACTCTGGGTGAATACCTCGAAGGTTTTTACGAGAAAACACTTTCGAGAATATTGGTTTCTTGATTTCGATGGCATTTGTGACACTGTCGCCCGGATGGGTCTTCCAAAAGACCTAAAAGGGAGAACTGGAAGAATGCAAGATTGATCATCAAGCCTGTAGCAGTTAGGTGGGCGCTTCTCTCGTTTATGCCACTCAAAGCTCCTGGAGAGGATGGCATAATACCTGCTTTGTTTCTGCACAGAGTGGATATCCTTTTTCTAGTCCACATGGGGTTCTTCCAGTCGAGTCTGGCCTGGAATGTTGTCCCGACCATCTATTTAGGATTGTATATATACTTAAGGAGGGTGGCATATTAAATCGATTAGACCGATAAGTATCATGTTTTTCACTCTGAAGACCGCGGAGAAGGTGTTAAATAGATTCATTAGGACTGAGGTTTTATCGCTAAAGGCACCGAGTGAGAGTCAAAACTCCTTCCATAAAGGTAAATCAATTGATCTGCAACTTTACAATCTAGTCGGAAGGATCGTTCAGTCTATGGACCGCGAAAAGTTGCAGCTGCTGTCTTCGTGGACATGTGGGGTTGCGTGAGCCAGAGAATCACCAAATCACATTGCGGATAAGATTAGTAACATGCTAAAGACCAGAGTGATCAATACTTCCCTGAAATATCAGTTTTGTGTATGGTAGTGGATTCCCTCAGGCAAGAATCCGATCACATTTGCTACTGGTTGATGACTTGTAGGCAATAATCGGCACACTGGACGTTTACGTACGATAAGATCATCATGTCCGGCAGACTTCAGAGGGCTACTGCAGCTATCCAGGGGTGTTGTGGGGGTGAGAAACTTAGAATTGAACCCCACAAAACTCTTTTGATGCAATTCACAGGTTAAGAGAGGATATTTGTATCACCCTAGATCCTGAGTAGAATGTTCATTCTAGTTACGGGTGAAGCAAAATATCTGGAAGCTTCCTCGTATCATAAGCTTACGCGGAAAACATAATACAGAGGCTTGACATTCCTGACCACGTCGCATATTACTAAGTGGGAGTTTATACTTGAAAAGCAATCCGAGTTCAAGTTCTCTAAAATGCAGATTACAGTCTACTCTATGACCATTGGAGCATTTCGCTCTACTACTACTACAACCTTCGAACTTATACAGGGCCTTGCTCCTCTTCACCTGGTGATTAAAAGAGCAACTAGAATGACTACCTGAAAATTCCATCTTTCCTGGAATGTGACAAATATGATCCTGAAATTGAGCACTAGATGCAGATTACGAAGTTTAACATTGCAATATCCAAAACCAACACGGATCTTCCATTCCAGATTATCATACCTAGTTGACATTCATTCGACAGCTCCAAGGGCTATCTAGTTGATTCACAGACAGTTCCAAAACTCCCCAAAGTGGTTTATATGGTCTAGGTGCTGTCAAGGAACAATTTAATTGCCTTGGCGGGTTTACGCCTGTCTTTCAAGCAGAAATATTTGCAATTGACCACTTTACTTATCTTCTTGCTGGCCAAGTAGGTCAATTAAAATTTTTACGGTTAGCCAAGCTGCACTGGAGACATTGACATCTGCAGGAGTGCCGTTCAACCCAGATCATGAGAATCAAATAGACTCCGTCTGATATAGATCCTGCGCAACTCGGCCATTGAGGACAATGTTAAGGCGGACTCATTGACCGCTCGAGAAACAGTCGTGGGATTCACTGGATTGGAGCCTAGGCTCGGTATTCCACATACCACAAGGATAGAAGATCACCTATGATTGAAGCTGAAGGTACGAGAGTACTAGCTTCATATACTAAGACACTTTCCGTTTGCAATTAGTGGATCTTCCTCTGCGAGAGCCAAGGCTCGTCTCACACTATCCAAGCTAGACCTGAGAGTTATAATTGAAATCAAATCCAGTAAAGCTGGATATAAGGCTCGTAACGGTCCCAAGTAAGTAAATCCATGTTTCCCAAGAATAAATAGAACTGTTATATGTTTCTCAACAACTTTTTGCTCCTATTCTGAATATCAACCTCCTGGACCTATTTTCAGAGAAAGTTAGATAATGTTCTACAACAAACAACATCCCAGGATGAGTCAAAAAGTAAACAAATCTGGATAAAAGGTTGCGAATATGATGATCCAGTCATATAACGGCTTGTTTGATATTCCAATATAGGAGTAAACTCAACCCACGTGATTGATTGTTCTGCGTACATTTTAAGCAGTTACAAAGTTTCAATAAACGTCATGGTTGGATCGTGTACAGTTTACAAAGGATATTATCTGCCGCCATTCAATTCTGGTGCGCGAATTTGCGGCAGATGGTCGTGTAATTGTGGCAATTCGAAAAATATGCTCACGCGGACGTAGAGATATTTCGTTTAGTGTAGTGTTACTACTGAAGTGGGATATAAGTTTGAGCCAGATGTTAGACAAGAAAATTATGTTTTCTTGGAAATGTTGTTGCTTGGAATGAATACTAAATTAACTCAGGTCTACTAATACAAACTTCAACTACTTATTATGTACCGGGTGGACAGATTTCGACGTTTCAGTACTACAGCCATGTGAAATAGTGTGGATAAAGGAAAATGACTTGCCTTTCTCGTTTTCTTTTTGCGTGAGAAATTTATTGACGCAAACAGAATCAAGGTCCTTTTGTTTTCGAGCTATTTGAAAAATTTGAAAATTTTCCAAAGCAGTCAAATCCCAGTATCTCGTTTGTTTTTGAAGTTATGTATAAATCGTTTTGACATTCTACATACAAAATGTAGAATCGAATAACTTGAGGAATTTTTTCTAACCAGTGGTTTTTAAGTTTTAATGCAAACTTCTCTGAATGTGAACCATAGGCGATTTCAGTTCTTTTCAAATGACATCATTTGTGCACTTAATTGTTTCATTCAGGGCGTGGTCTCATGGAAAATTGTATGACTTTCCCTTATTTTATCTAGTTACTCTATGTCCATTCACAGAATTTACATGGAATAATGGAAATAGCTCCAGTATGTTTTGTGTTATCATTATGACAGTTCAAAAATTAATTCTTGCAGTAACTATTGAGCAATATATAGCATCGTTTGTAATAACGAAGCTACCAAGATGTACAAAAATTTTGAAAAAGTACAATCGATATTTTAAATCGAAACTCCGACACGCATTGGAGATTATAATATAAAATATTGTAAACCCAAGAAAGATAATGTTATGTATCGCTATTCATCCAGCAATTACTCAGTGCCTTAGAGTATCATATGACTATGGTCATAGCAAACCAAGCATGATAAAATAATTAGTAAACTAACGCAAACTGACTCAAATTATGCTTGCGACTGTTTGTTATCCCATGAAAAAACCAAAAGTTCTCTTTACCTAAAAGAAAACCTAATTTTCTCCACATACTGGGAAAGCAAGTGGGAATTCCATAAAGAATAGAGGCCACATATTTTGGAATAACTCTGAACCCACTTGGTATAAGCATCTCCACAAGGGGATAGACAGACTCACAAGAGTATGATCCACAAGGTAAAAGGTCGAACGAATAAAGGTCCTAGATCTCCTCGTAAATGATGAGACCAATCAAAAAGTATCCTCCATGAATCAAGAGAGTCTGAATGTACAGGTAAACAGTGCTATCATATTCTAAGAATGGAGTGAACTATTCCTTGAACAAGTCGAAAAACTACCAGCACTTCACCGAAAGATCACTAAATAATTCCTGGTCCTAGCTTCTAAACGGATACCCCGAGTAATTGGAATAGAGTGAGAGTCATTGCCATACTAAAGGTCAGAAATAAAATGACATATCTACCTGAATTTCACAAACTTATAAGACTCTCGTCCTTCCTGATAAAGGCGTTGAAAAAGATAATTGTGAATTAGGTGAATTAGGGGAAAAGTACTTCTGGAAAAAAGCTTGCACGAAATTCAGTTTGCATATCCAAAGAAAGAAGGTTGAAATAACAAAACTAGAAAACTATCGACCAATAAGCTTATTGTTTCATATTTATAAGCTGTTCACCAGCATTCTCACCAACAGACTGAACGCAAAGTTCGAGTTATACCAACCTAGAGAGCAGGCTGGATTTAGATCAGGATTCGGCGCAAATGATCATCTCCTAGTTGTCAAAAATCTTATTGAGAAATGAGTTTAGTACAAAAAAACACTAGTCCTTATATTCGTTTACTACGAGAAAGCGTTTGATACGATTAATCAACACAAGATGCTTGAGGCCCTAGCAGACTGTAGAATAGACTATCGCTACACCACAATCATAATATATATTCATGGAAATGCAATAGTAAAGATTCCAGTTGGAAGTGGTTACACCAAGGCGATAGTATCTCTCCAAAATTGTTTACCACGCTTCTTGAATATGCTCTCAAACAAATGGATTGGGAATTCTTCAGAAACCTAAGACATATTTTCGATTCTCACCTTCCAATATGCCTGAAGAGAAAGGTTTACAACCAATGTGTTTTCCCTGTTCTCACATATGTGCAGAGACATAAACTTTGACCAAGAAATCTGTGAATAAAATAAGAACTACACAGCGGGTAATAGAAAGATCGATGCTAGGTTTATCGCTTATGGATAGAATTTCCAATAAAGAAATCCGCAGAAGAACTCGAGTGATAGATTTCATGTTGCCAAAATGGGCGATAATAGATGGATAAAACGGCTCATTGAATGAACGCCCAGGCAGGCAGCGTTGAGAAACTGGGGCAGACCACCAACCAGATGGGCTGACGACCTGCTACGAATTCATACTAATTGATAGATAGATAGACAGTTTTAGAAGCATTCACGAGAGGCCTGCGTCCAGCAGTGCACAAACTTATAGGCTAGTGATGATGATGATGATCCAAAGAAAAAGACTACGGTAACAGACATACGCTAACGGGGCAGACGGAGATGCTAATGCAAATGAAGTTGCATTTTGCCCCTTCGTTGCGCTTCCTAAATCCAATACTACAATATCATAAGAGAGGCACAAAAGAAAAAAGAATTACCTGAATTTTTCTGATCATCAATTCGAAAATCCACTAATGAAAAATGATCAAATATGAAGGGATCTCTTGAGAGAAAAGTAACTCGCAGCTTCAGGGAATGTAGATAGCGATAGTCACAACAGTCAAATGCGAAATATAATAAGTAAACTAATGCAAACTACCTCAACTCTTGATTTCTACTGAAACAGCAAGAGAACCTCCCTTCTCCTGTAAGAAAACCTAATTTTTCACCATATTGGTAAAGTATGTGAAAATTTTACAACACACAGAGATCAAATATTTTTCAGTAACTTAATAAGCACCTCCACAAGTTGATAGACTATGGACCTCAAGGCAACTAGCAGAACGAACATGGGGTTTCACCTCTGAATGAACCACTGGATCTACACTCAAATGATGAGACCAACCGAAAGAAAGATGCGAGATTGCAAGAAAGTACTGAGCGTATAGAAAATTATTTTCCATGAATCAAGAGAGACCTATTAGTCATAGCTGGTAAAAATAAGAACATAATACAAACTGCCTCAAATCAATCCTGCGAATGAAACAGCAAGAAAAACCTAAATTTTATCCCCTATCGGTGGAACAAGTGGGAATTTCACAACTACCAGAAGGTCCAATAACTTGGAGAAACTCTGAAATGACTTGGAATAAGCGCTACTATGTTCCTCAAATCAGCTGAATTAACGAATATGGGACCCCATCCCCGAATGAAGCACTGCTTCTACACTGAAACGATGGGACCCATCATCCTATATGGAGCCAGGGTTTGATTGAAATACCTGCAAATGGCAAACTGGCATGGTTCGAAGAGTTTCATGTCTAAGCATAATAGGGTTCAAAGAAACTACTTCATAGCAATATTGCAGGTAATAACTGTATGAACGCAGCTTCTCCTTCTTATGAATATAGAAGCTTCAAGACATGTTCTAGTGCTTCACAGGGACTAAATAAAATATGTGTTTCAGTACCAGGTAGGCCGTGATAGGCATAACAGTTTATCAATCTCTACAAGACAGATCTAGAACAGGTGTCACAAATGGTTTGTAGAAACACCAGCAGCTCGAAAATGCAATACAGAGTAAGGCAATGATCTGCAAATCCAGTCGTCGGAGATCAACATTTCAACATGCAGTCTACACGATTTACCAATGAGAGAAACAGAACGCTCTCTTCATAATGAAACAACTAAAGGAAAAATCAATAGAGTTCAACAAGCCTGCTTACATCTGCTTTATAGACTTGACAAAGGCATTCGACAAAGTGCGCTTGACAGACATCCTACAAATTCTAATAAAAAGACAGTCCCCGTCCCAAATCACCAAACTAATTAAAAACTTAACCACCGGAAATGTAACAAAGATCAAGTCAGGCGAACATACTACACCTAACATAAAAACACCATGCGGAATTAGACAGGATGACAGCCTGAGCCCTTTCCTTTTCAACCTCTTGATGGATCAAATAATACAGCAAGTCACATCCTCAGATTTGGGATACAGAATGGGCCACTCTAAAATATCTGTGGTCTGCTATGCTGACGACGCAGCTATTATAGCAGAAACGGAGAACGATCTTCAGAGACAGCTTTTTAAATTCCATCAAGTCAGCCAACAACTCAACATGGTAATTTCAATATCAAAAACCAAAGCCATGACATTCTCCAGAGAACCTGACAGGTGTAAAGTGGTTTGTGGAAGACGAGTCAATCGAGCAAGTCAATGTCTTTGAATATCTAGGCATGGACATCTGCTGCTACCACGATCCGGCGAAGGAAGTGAAAAGTCTCATAACTAAAGCAGCAGCTCTGTCAGGGTGTCTTAGAGATGTGATATTGTCAAACCAGCACATGGGAACAGAAAACCCTAAGAACTATCCTCGGAAAGACCAGACTGGACTGGATAAGAAACACTGACATACGAGCTCAATGCGGCATAGTAAACATAGTCAGATGGGGCAGACAAAGACGAAGAGAATGGTATGCACACGAAAACAGATTACCGCGCATAATGATGGAGAGCAAGCCACATAGTAAGCGCCCACCAGGAAGACCCCCAAAAAGGTGGCAGGAAAGATGGCAGGCCACCTCGCAAGAAACCATCCAGAGACGGCTTCGGCAAGCAAGAGATCAATAGGTCTATTTGAAAGAATAAGAAGAAGAAGAAGAAGAAACAGAAAAACAAATCTGTTTATAGCATCTCTGGTTTCACAACCCAGTGCCAATAAAACTGCTTAGCTTCATCTCTGTTCATAATTCTGAAACCTCACAAAACCCACGCAATTGTACAGGATTATATTTTCAAATTATCTGATAAATGGAACATATCACTTTGCGCTTTCAAGGGTTGCTTACATTTAGCATTGCAACTCCAAATATAATTAACTATCACAACTGAGAGAATCCTAGCAGGATTCAGTTAATACTGATCCAGCATCATACAAAAATTGATTACAGAATTATCATTACTGCATTCGAGGATGATTGAGGAGCATGTTTTAATTGGTGGGCGTATTTCCATTAAATGCTACTGCCGTTTACTGTCATCTAACTACAAGGCCATTAGCGAAATCAACTCCTGCTGTACAAAATAATTGTTCAGTATTTCACGAGATCCTTTAAACCTGTCACTAAACAAATTGAACTACTTACTGTTCCTGCAATTAAGCTGTCTGAAAAATTCTGGAACATAAAAAGAAATCTTTATGATATCGTATGGACATTATACAGGGTGTGAATAAATAAGTGTTTCAAGTCCTCTTATGATGAAAAGTTTTGAGAAACTTTTAGCGTCAATTGAGTCCAAATTTGCAACTAAGATGTAGTCGACACACGTCATTGCTCTCTACAGTACTTATGAACAGTGTTTGTTTGCATTTTCTTTTATAATATTCAACCTTCCTTGCGATTCATAACTATAAACTACTTTTTCGATTAAGTTCAGTTTCAAATTGCTTGGTTCCCTTCCTTTTGGAGTTGTTATTTTTTTCAATGTATTATTGCAGGGATTGCCATAATATTGTATTTTTGTCTCTTCTGTTCTATGGGGCTTTTTCGTATAGTCATAATATTTGTATTACAGTGTACAAGTTAGTATGACCGACAAATGAATAACAATGAATAGATCTAAATATCAACAACCTACTGGTAATGCAAAGTAAATTTATTCGCATGTTTCCACATAGAGATGTTTACATTTGTCACAATTGGCCCTAAATTATCACTCAAGAGATTACAAGAAGCATACATACATGCCAAAGTATCAGGAATGGATTATTTAAAGAATCTTTGTTGTTTAAATGCATTCTGTCATTTATTTTGTTTACAGTGTTCAATTTTGTTAGATCTCACAAGTGTGTTTTTCGATTTTCACAATGGATAAAAATATCGAACTAAGAATTTGTCTCAAATTTTGTTTTTCAAATGGAATTTCGTCTACGGGATCGCTGAAAATGTTACAGAAAGCTTAGGGTGGATCAACTTCATCAAAAACACGTACATATGAGTAGTACAGTGCATTCAACGGCGACCGAGATGTGGTGGTAGATTTGCCTCTCTCTGGTCGACCATCAATATCTTCAACTGAAGTTAACATCCATAAAGGGAAAGAAATGATGCGTTTAAGTTCGTTGTGTTGTGCACTCGGAATTCTTGACCGAAGGTCAGACGGTCAATGAAGACTATAACCTGAATGTTATGCGGCGTTTGAGAGAGCAAATTCGTCGAAAAAAGGGCAGATTTGTGGAAAGGAAAGTAATGCATTTTGCACCACCATAAGGCACCATACAAGAAAGTCATTGTGAATGAATTTCTCAACAAATACCATAGAATAACCACCGTACTCACCTGATATGGCTACGGCCGATTTTTTTCTTTTTCCAAAACTAAAATTACATTCGAAGTACCCGTTTTGAATCGATCGAAGACATAGAAGAGAATTTTTCGATTCCGAAAAGAGATATTTGAAGACGATAACAAAAAATTGGATGAAAAATGAATACCCTGTGTTTCGTTGATCAACGCCAGGTACTTTTTTCACATAATGTACATCAGAAAACGACAGTACTAAGAATTTGAGATAGAAACTCTTCAACATCATAAAATGCTCTTTCGCCACTCTATTGAAGCTTTTTGAAGGCAATCTTCTGATCTGCTCGAGTATTCCGTTGAACAATTTAACGGACATATATACTGGTTCCCGTTGTGTCATAGTGAGCCTGTATGACTATTCCCTCCGAGGGATAATTTGGACTATCACCGCCTCTGGCATTGCCATCTCTGGTTACGAGCGTAGACCAGTGACTTAATAATAGAAAGACTAGGAAAGGTTAAGATCTTGAATTTACGAAATGTGGACTTGCAACTTTCCCTATAACCTAGACCAGCTATAAGTCTGATCGCCCTTTTCAGGGAGAAAATCTGATACCAAGAGGAACAGTTACCTTACGCCAATATTCCGCATCTGAACACCGACTCAATCAGTGAGAAACAAACCACCGACATTATTGCACTCGACAACCGATTCGTCATTGACCCGACCAGAAACACACCCCTGGACAATCTCGCTGCAAGCCGATCGTCATGAAAATTTCACCGGGACGAGAAACCACAGTTTCTTATTTCATCAATGGTATCCGTCCTAAGCACAAGATCAAAGTTTGCTGGAACAACAGATACTACAAAGAGCACTGTAGTCTACCTGCTAAGGAAATTTTGAGAATTGTTCACATAAGTCAAAAACAACAACGGTTCGAGCATGGAACCCTGCGGGACACCCAGAGAGGTCAATTTCCTATCAGACCTGCCTCCATTATAAAAAACAGTCTGACATCGATTTGGGTGATATAATTCTATGAGAATACAACTAACCATTAACAACCGTACGCCTCTAGCTAAACGAATAGTATCGAGGGTGCAACACAGTCACACCCGTTTTCTAGAAGGTGTCATTACTAGAGACGTGTCTTGGTTCCAGTACGACCCAGAATCCTAACGCCAGAGCATGGAGTGGTAGACTGCCTTGAAGAGGTTCTTGGCCGAAATTGCACCAGAGAAAAGTCAAAAATCAAATGCATGCTGATGTGATCTTTTAGTAGCAATGGAATCGTCCACAAAAATTTTGTTCCTCAAGGCCAACCGGTTAATCAACACTTTTGCCGAGAGGTCCTTGAGATACTTCGAAGATCAAGATCAAAGTTTGCTGGAGCACTGTAGTCTACCTGCTAAGGAAATTTTAAAAATTGTTCACATAAGTCAAAAACAATAACGGTTAAAGCATGGAGCCCTGCGGGACACCCAGAGAGGTTAATTTCCTATCAGACCTTCCTCCATTATAAAAAACAGTCTGACATTTATTTGGATGGCATGATTCCATGAGAATACAACTAACCTTGGAACTACCGTACGCCTCTAGCTAAACGAATAGTATCTAGGGTGCAACACAGTCGAAAACTTTTATTAGGTTATTAGCATCCAAATAGGGCATCAACTGAGGACAAGTAGTTTCTCAATTACTTTCGAAAATATGCAAACTAGAGATATTGGTTAATAGTTGAATAAATGGATGAATAAATCACAGTACGTTTCCACGTTGCAATTAGTATCAATCAATTGTTTACACTGAAAAATGCAAGAAACGAAATCCCGGTGAGATACAAAGTGATCAGCTGAGCTTTCCTAATTGCTATATTTTCTTAAAATTTTCCCATGCGCATAGAATAAACCTAAGAATGTGATGCATCAATTTTGAGCAACGGTGTGCTATCAAGTTTTGTCTTGAACATGAAAGCAATGCAACAGAAACATTTGAAGATCTTCGGCAGGCATATGGAGAAAGTTTTTCGCAAAAGCCAAGGTTTTTCCGTGATTTGAGGCATTTTCAGAAGGTTGAAAGATTGAAGATTGACCAGGAAGCAGAAGGCTTCAAGTATGTCTGCAGAATTTGGCATCTTGTGCGTTCAGATCGACAGTTGACAGTCAAAACGATAGCGTAGCGGAACAGTTGAATTTCAATCACACCTTCCTTCATCAGGTTTCGATTGACGGATTGAAGATGAGAAAAATTTGTGCAAGAATGGTTCCGAAAAACTTCCGCCAAGACCAAAAGTATCTCAGAAAGGAACGGATTCTTGGTCTTTTGGAATCAACCAGAATGGCAAAAATCCGATGTCGAAAGGAGCAGTTAGCCCAAGCGAATATTCCATATCTCAACAACCACTCAACCAGTGAGAAATAATTCACCCTAAGTATTCCACTGGACAACGGATTTCCATTGACCTGATCATAAACACACCCCTAGATAATCTCGCAGCAAGCCGATCGCCATCAACATCCATTCCTCAAAACCCACAAGCTCCTCATCATCAATTTTCATGAGCGAAGAAAGCAGTTCAACAGTCTACAGCCTTCGCTCTGACGATGGCTTCCTCTTTAAGCACAGCACCTCAGTTTGAGGAAGCCACTGATACTGCAAAAAGCACTGTAGTGTACCTGTTGAGAAAATTTGCTAAATCGTTCATATGAATCCAACAACGATGGTCCTAGTACGGAGCCCTGCGGGATAATTTCCTATCAGGTTAGCTTCCATTATAGAGAATCATTTGATATCGATTTGAGAGGAATGAATGTATGATAGTACAACTAACCCTGGAACAACTATACCCCCTACTTACTAAAAATTATCGACAGTGTACCACAGGCGAATGCTTTTGTTAGGTCCATCCATTTTCTGGAACGCGTCATTAGTAGAGACGTGTCTTGGGTGTTCCAGTACGACCCAGAATCCAAACGCCAGAGCATGGAGTGGTAAACTACCTTGAAGAGGTTCTAGGGCCAAATTGCACCGAAGGGAATGTCTAAAATCAAATGCATGCAGATGTGATGTTTTGGTAGCCACAAAGAGTTTGTTCCTCGAGGCCATCGAATAATCAACACTTATGCCGAGAGGTCCTTGAGATACTTCGAAAAAGAGTCTTTTGTGTACGACCAAACATCAAAAACAACTGGATGTTGTTACAAAGCCTTCTTACTCTTCATGAGTCCTTTCGACTCTTTCCTTTTTACCGAGAATCAAAAATCATTTTGCGACACTTGAAATTATCCAAACTGTAACCGACCAACTGAAGGCTATTTCAGTATGCGAGTTCTAGCAGTATTATAATAATAGAAAGGACCATCTCTAGCGCTGTGTGGTTTCTCAAGAGAGCTATCTTGAAGGAGGCAATACTGCATTGTGATTATACTTAAATAAAAAATCCATCTCATTACTTTATTCACACACCTCGTACTTTACTATAAAATAACTCGGTCTGGGTAAATTGGTCAATTCCCACCACAAAATCCACGTGCTTTTGATAATGATTCGAAGAAATAGTGAAACCATGATAAGCCCTTATCGAAATGGTTGTAAACGAGATTGATTCACGTTTAACGTTCTAATCAAAATATACTCCCAGGAAGAACGTAAAAGCGAAGAGTTGCGGCGTGGAAGATCCCTGAAAATAGACTGAAGCCCTCTAGAACTTCAATTAATATTTTATGATCAGGTGCTTTGGGCCTAGAGTTCATTTGCTGGCGTAAATTACTCTTTCCAATATTACAGCTTATTATCATTTCATTGGCAAAATATTCTGTGCCCATATTCACTTGAATTATTCCCGTATTTGATGGTTAAATCGATTTTCGTCTCCTGGGAAATGATACGCAATTTACTCTAATTTTCTTCATTGGAAATTAATGCTTTTGTTTGCAAATGAAGTCACAATTTGAACCTGGAACTGAAAACAATATCAAAACATTGAAACGCTAACGGAAATTTTACTATACTTTTACTTAGAAAATATGATTGATTGTTACCGCGGTTTTGAACTCTCGTTCATCATTAGAAGTTATGAAACTAGGTATGGTGCCGTTGAATTTATGAATGTATCCTTATTGAATTTGGAGAAACCAGTTAGTGAGAACTGATAAAATCGAAAACTGTAAACTCCGCGTCAGTGTAGAAAACAGTTGGGCCAACTTAGCGACGACGAAAATTTAAGCAGATTTTTGAATAATTTATTTCCAGTACTTTTGTGACAGAATGTAAGACAGTATATTCATTCCGTTCACACTATCAATAAATATTTAATGAAAAATAAAGCGAACCAAACGAAAAACGTACAAGATTGATAGTGTCGTAATGTCTAATTGGGTTGTTTTATATTTTCACGGCTTATACTAGTCACGAAAACGATACGACTTGTTTCCGAGGCAAGCCATTTTGACTGTTCGCACGTGCCGGCTAATAAACAACGGCAGCGGATTCAGCATAATTTGAGCGGACAGCCCATCACAGCCACATATAATGCGGTCATCCTGTTCGCAGTGTTGTCGAACAACAGACGGGATTGTAGTCTACCAGCTTATTCAGTTCTGTCGAATAATGCGATGGCTGGTTATAATAACGTGCAGAATTGACGCGATTACATTGGTTTCTAGTGAATAGAGGTAGGTAATATGGAAAACAAAAGTTGTAATGGCGATTGTTTTCCGGAACAAATAACTATGTACAGGGGCTTTGTTGAGTGAAGTGGGGATATATTTTGCACTCTGAATATTGGAATCGGTGAATGTCTGGCTATTTATAGGAGTTCAAGCGTGTTTAGTTGCTACTTTTTGACATAATTCATGTAGAGCTGTAAATTACTTGTCAAATATTAACGTCAAACTTTTTGGGGTGACTTTGACCTCGACTCTGACCTTGAGTCAATTTTCAAGATGATTTATAACTAAATTGGGGTTTCAAACGTTCCTTGAACATTGAAAAATTAACGGAAAACTTCTTCTACTGAAAGAACTAACCTAACCTGCTGAACTTACCATACTGATGTGAAGATAGCCACGTCTTTCATCCACGGTTTCAATTTGGCAACACCGCATTGTTTCAGCGAAGGTCTTGTTTTCAGCCACGGTTTCCAGCCCTCACTAATTTTTAGTTGGAATACGGTGTTTTTTTATGATAATAGACTAACTTTTTGGATCGTAATCTATACATTGAATTTGTATTTCATCTGCTTATGAACTGAGCTCAGTATTTCCCAAATTTATATCGCCTAGCGCAAGAAATATAAAGTTTTCCGTATTTTTTCTCGATGTTTTCCATTTCGAATAATGTGCATGAATTTTACTGTCGGAATATTTTCTTCTGTGTTGAAGTGCTCGTAATAGTGAACAAAATTTTAATGTCAACGATTTGTATAATGAACTATGAATATTTTTAATTTAATACTTCACGTGAGAGGAATTTGAGAGCTTTTCTGCAATAGTTTCCAATCCAAGTATTGTGCTTGATTTTCGCTATCAAACAATTTTTTTTCAATGTTATTCTACTACCAAAAATGAAGAAAATTTTATTGTCATTCATTCGAGAAATGATCTACGATTATTTTTAGTTTATTATACCGCTTATTAGGAACATATGGAAATCATAGTTTTGCCGCCATTATTGCCATACAAAGTGATGTGCATGATTTTCGCTATCCACATACTATTCTCTAATCAATTCTGCATACTACGGAAGAGAAATTTTCAATGTCACCCATTTGGGAAATGCACCAAGAATTTTCTAGATATATTACGTACGAGGAACATATGAAGTTCATAGTTTTTCCGCCATAATTTCCATAGTAGTAGTTCTACTAGACTCAGTTCATAATTGTAGATAATATAAATCTTTGTCGAAATTATCGCCATACTTTTCTGTCTTAGATGAGTGATATCGACTGCATTAGGATTAAGTCATTGGATTTATGTCAAGGTACTCTTTAATACATATCTACTAGCTTTCAGACAATATCTTGTCCTTCTTCAGGTATCCTATAATATAACAAATAGTTAATATAATGATCACATGAACAGTTAAAAACCGACATCTAACATAAATTTTGAGGTTAAAAAGTTGAGTTCATCTGATTGTTAGGTGCCATGTAAAAACATATACTTTAGCAATCTACAAATTACATATATCGTCAATACCTAATATATCTTGAGGATTTTTTATAATCAAAATTAAAATTTATTTTTCTTGTCAATGAGTCTCCATACGTCAATGGTTGACATTGATTCTGACAATCGACGTCTCACATATTGAGTGCTAGTGATCAATCTTCTTCTTTCGCAGAAATCAGACTATTATGTTCATGTTACATTATTATGTTGATCCAATCTACCTCTCTCATCTTCCCTCCCCTTAATTTGGTTCCGGATATTACAATCAAAAGTGCTGATGCTTCTTAAATCAGTCTGTACATTGATAGAGTCGTAAAATTCTCCTATTTTAGCAGCTTCCAAAAACATTTTTCCATTATCATTCTTTTCAGTTAGTAAGATTTCTACCTCTTCAAATTTCATCCTATGCCCTGTTTGTATTGCATGTTTTGACAACCCACACTTCTCTTCCTCATCCCTACAATCTTTTTTATGTTCACCAATCCTTGTGTCAAGCCATCTCCTTGTTTGGCCCACATATATGCCATCGCATACACCATATGGTATCTAGTATACAATATGGGATGTTATCCCTTCAGGATTTATACTTTTTGATTTTGAGAAAAACTTTTCTCCTATAGAATTGATAACTTTTTTCGCTATTTTAATGTTACCCATATTCTTAAAAATTGATACTATTGAGGGTGTTAACTCAGGTACATATGGTAAGGATACGTACCTCCTAGTTGTTTCATGTTGTACATCATTAAAAGCAACACATTTTTCTAAAACGCCTAGTCAACAATAAAATAGAATATTAAAATCATACATATACTTTATAATTTTAATGTACAAAATGATTTTAATATTCTATTTCATTGTTGACTAGGCGGTTTCAGAATAAAAATAGGTAAAAAAACTTTTTAAGTTAAACGGTTTTATGTTAAACATACATTGCACTGTTTAAGATAAATGTACTAAAAACCAAAAAATAATAAAATAGATACAGTCGTGGGAATTATAAACATATGCATAGACTAGACTAAAATAAAACCGTGGGGCACGTCAATTGTCTACAAATTATCGACTTAATGTGCGATAGAAGAATCGTTTAATTCGTCGTTAGGCAGTTGGCCCGCAGACGGTGAGGAAATTATTTACTATTTTCTTGCTCATGGAAATTCTAATAGTTATACACTCCATGTAAATAAAAGAGATGTTTTAACTAGTTTATCGTTGGACATTCACACTGCTGGCTGGCGAGGAATCGTTTCACTGCTTGTTGTTTGTCTTTAATCGACAAAACATATGACAAAAGTACTACTCGCTCACCACTATGAAACCCTAAAACTCGCTTATAATCGAGCTTGCTAGCTTGTTTCCACATTCTAGCCCTACTTATCACACGTCCATCGTTGTCGGTTGCACAACTGCCTAATAATTATAGTGTAACATTACAAAACAAACATTTTAATCAACGATTGTAGACAATTGACGTGCCCCACGGTTTTATTTTAGTCTAGTCTATGCATATGTTTATAATTCCCACGACTGTATCTATTTTATTATTTTTTGGTTTTTAGTACATTTATCTTAAACAGTGCAATGTATGTTTAACATAAAACCGTTTAACTTAAAAAGTTTTTTTACCTATTTTTATTTTCTAGTTTTTAGTTTTTATTTCGCATTCTTTTTAATTCATTTAGTGCTTCATTATTGCAAGGTTTCTTGCCCGTTAGTTTATTGCAATCCAACTCCTCTATACGTAGTCCCTGCAAAGATCTTACTCTACTAGGAGCCACGTAGGCTTGACATGTATACAAATTGTGTTAATAGCATTCTCGAATGCCTGCCGATTATTAGCTCTGCATTGCTGGGTACGCTCTCGTTGTTTACTTAACCTCGTATCGCGATGTTTAGGCGTTTCTGAACCCAACTGCTGTCTTTGTCTTTCACGGCTTTGTATTAATCTAACTTCATATTCTTCAGGCGTTTCTGACGCTACCATCTGTGTATATTGCTCCCGTTGTTTTGTCAACCTGGCTTCATATTCTTCAGGCGTTTCTGACGCTACCATCTGTGTATATCGCTCGCGTTGTTTTGTTAACCTGGCTTCATATTCTTCAGGCGTTTCTGACGCCGTCATTTGTGTATATCGCTGACGTTGCTTTTTTAACCTGGCCTCATATTGCTCAGGTGTTTTTGACGCTAATTGTTCCCGTCGTTTCTGTAATCGACTTTTTCTATCACCTTCACTTTCTTTAGCTCGTTTTGCTTGATACTTTTCTTTCGCTTTTTGAAGCCTTCGTTTACGTTGTGTTGCAGTTTCCGTTTTATTTATGTTTGTATTTTTTATATTTTTTTTTATCATTTTGTTCCCACGAGTAATGGACATTTAAACGGTCGACCCCCCCAGAGGTCCAATAAAGGGGCAAGGCTATGTACAACAAGATGCGCCTGAGTCTTGAAGGGAAAACGCTAACGACATATCATTTTCATCCACCCTAATGCCATACAGTTCTCGGCGCGTTTTAACCTTTCGCCTTAACTTGGGTGGTGTACCGCTAACGACGGATCATTTTTAGCCACCCTAACGCCACACAGTCCTCAACACGATACAAAATCTTGACTTGGGTGGTGAATTCAGGCTGGATACATTGTATTCTACTGGTTGAGCACTTTCATTTGATACCCATATTGATAGGATTGATAAAACCTACGTTATCCGCCATTTTGTAGCGGCCGCCATCTTGGATTTCAATTTTTTATAGTATATTGTATTCTGATTGTTGAGCCCTTTCATTTGATACCCATATTGATGGGATCGATAAAAGCTATGTTATCCGCCATTTTGTAGAGGCCGCCATCTTGGATTTCAATTTTTTATAGTACATTGTATTCTGCTTGTTGAGCCCTTTCATTTGATACCCATATTGATGGGATTAATAAAACATAAATTATCCGCCATTTTGTAGCGGCGGCCATCTTGTATTTATAATGATAATGAATAAATATAATTGTATTGTCACCAAAATTCAAAGTGTATACAAAATTTCAAATTAATAGGTTGACAGGAAGAGGGTGAAATTTGAATTACTAAATTTGACCCAAGAATAAATAAAACAAACGGGGTGAGCTAAATAAAACCGTTTAAAAATGTGTTGTTTATAATGATGTACATGACCTCTTTTAATTTGGTGTATCGCTAGGTAGGTGCACTCGTTACCTTGCATAATCCCGAATCTTTGAAATATAGCTTAATCTATTTTAGCTCTGAAGAAGGTCCTACAATAAAGAACCGAAACTAGTAAGCATACTGTAGTAATTCATTTGTTTTATTATCGAAAAAGCCAGAGTAAGAAACTCAAAATATCAAAATAGTATCGACTAGAGGAAGAAGTTCATAACGAAGTTTAATTTGTGTAATCATAATATTCTTTGAAATATACAACTATAGTCTGGTTCACTGTATCGCTCCGACTTCCGTAAGGATAAAGCTGATGGCTCACGAATATCAGTAGAATCTCCTCCAACGATCCTTCCCAAAGTGAATATGTAAATTCCATAAAATATGAAAGTCCTCCTCAAGTGAGAAACTTTTCTCAGGTCACTGATCAACATCGTCTGATACATTTCACATGCGAATACTGTCAACTAGCCCAAAGAAAATTGATGCAAAGCAGAACCGGAACGTGTTTTTCCAGGACCTACATCAATCGAACGGCCTCGGTCGGAAGCGAATTCGAAAGTATTAGGGAGATTCCCCGGAGAAGATTTAAATGCGGTTTAGAATACTACGAAGTACAGAAGCGACTCTATCAACTGGCTATAACATAATTAAGTTCGTACCCGCCCAAATGCTGTCGGCATCCTTCAATCCGACGACGTTCTCGGTTTTGGGGTTTGAACCTTGTCAATAGGACGTGATTCCAAGCTTGCAAGGGTCATCCTAAGGCTATTTACACGATTAAATGGACACTGCCGGATTGTGTAATAGTTTGTATCCATTTATTAATGGGGCATGTTTGTCGGCCTCGCTTCTATTGTTCAATTATTTCAGCTGTTTACCGGAAAATTGGTATTCAGGGAAGAATTAAATGGGCAAGCCTATCTCTTGTTAATTAAGGTAGGCCAGTTACTGAAATTGAATTCTGGCCCTGATCAGCGAAGCTTGCTAATCTTTTCTCATGATAGCTACCAGGCCTACAATTAAATTCGTTCCTGAGAAGGAATTGAATAAACGAATCACGAATGAATTTTCTGAGGTCGATAAGAATTCAGTGGGTCTGTGTCATATTAGAAGTTGATTTAACGTGGATGAAGTGGAAACAATACTGACCGAGTTCTAAAAAGTTTTGGTATGTAGAGACGGAATATAAATAAACTCGCGGGGTCGATATGCAGTTTATGTTAACGAACGTGAAAACTTCTGATCAGATTCAATTCTCTAAAATAATTATCATAAGACATCGTTGTGTTCAAGAGTCTATGTATATAGCTATTAAATGCTGCAACTTTATGTTGGTAAGGATGTGCCGATGTTTAATGAATTGTGGTATCTGTATGAGAAGGCTTATGATAAATTGAAAACTGGTGTTTATTATTTGATCTTGTTATTGTTAGGTCTAGGAAATTGATCCAATTGTTCTGTTCTATTTCACAAGTGAATTTTATTTTTGGGTTTAGGTTGTTGATGGAATTTTCGAATAAGTAAACTGTCTGTTTGTTCCTGTGGAACACACAACAATGTCATCGACATATCGATACCAATATAGGAAATGTTTACTAAGTGGGTGTTTATGAATATTTTTTCTATGTTATCCATGAAAATTTCTGCTGAAAGGGGCTTAAGGGTTTCCCATTAAAAGTCCCTCATCACTTTTATTAAAACAATCGTTAAATAAAAATAATTTTGAGATATGTAAACATCTAATAAAGTCATAATGTATTTAATTCGTGGATTCGTCATATTTTGTGTTAACAAATTATTTATTATATTATACTATATACATGGTGCTTCAACGAAAACTAAACCGAGGCTACATCATCCAAGATATTCATATCTGATCAAAATGCAAAAACAGGTCAATTTTTGTTTCAAGAGGGACATCTTTTGGGGTACAAAACTTGCCTGAAATATAAACACCCTAAGCGGGGGTTGCAATCCTTGAACATTTTGAATAGGGAAGATGGGTCGATTGATGACTCAAAAGAAAAGTGTTATCTTTGTCTATATCGCCTCGAACGAATTCCAATTTTTAATTGAAAACTGTAAAAGACTGAGCAACTGAAAGAAAGGGAAGACTATTTCCATGAGACTATTCAAGTTTCAGTGAAGTAAAATGGAACAGATCCATGCTGATCAATGGCAGTCATCATGAAGTACCATCCTCATCTCGATTCAACTCCTAGAGCAGAGGTGACCACCTTTGAAAGTTTGGAAGAGGGTAGATGGGTTTTATCGTTTTCTTTCAAGATTCATAATCCTTCATAATCATTCCAATGTTTCAGCTGCTCATCCAGTAATTTTGATGGAGAACGAAAAACTTGCACACCATTGCGGGGACGATAATCCTTTCTCAGAAGGTTATAACTGGACCTATCTTCTACTTTAAAAATAACACAGGGTGGTCACCACTGCTATAGGGGTTGAAATTTGAGATGTGAGCGGTGTTTCGGAAGATGACAGCCTTTGATCTGGAATGAATCTGTTCCATTTTTTTGCACTAATACTTGAATAACTCAGGGCAATAGATAGTCTCCTCTATTTTTCAATAGCTCACTCTGTATCTTCTACAGTTTTCAATGAAAAATGAAAATTCGTTCACGGGGATGCAGACAAAGATAATACCTTTCTTTCGAGGTATCACTCGACCCATCTACCCTCTTCCAAATTTTCAAGGGTGGTCACCTCTAGAGGTTGAGATTCGAGATGAGGATGGTACTTGATCATTGATCAGCATGGATCTGTTCCATTTTACTTCACTGAAACTTGAATAGTCTCCAGGAAATAGTCTTCCCTATCTTTCAGTTTCTCACTCTGCATCTTTTACAGATTTCAATTAAAAATGAAAATTCGTTCAAGGCGATATAGACAAAGATACCACCTTTCTTTTGAGTCATCACTCGATTTATCTTCCCTATTCAAAATGTTCAAGGATTGCAATCCCCGCTTAGAGGGTTGATATTTCAGGCAAATTTGTACCCCAAAAGATGTCCCCCTTGAAACAAAAATTGACCTGTTTTTGCGTTTTGATCAAAAATGAATATCTTGGTAGATATAGCCTCTGTTTAGTTTTCGTTGAAGCACCCTGTAATTTGTAGTATTCATTCACTCTTGATAAAGATACTGTGTATCGAAACGCGTCGAGCATTTAATAATATATTTTAATAGAAATCATCGTTTACTTGTATTTGTGAAAATGGATTTCTATCACGTAAAAGCCTCGTCAATTGAGTTCTATTCAGTTGATTGATTGGTAGGGTGATATAGGTTACGATGGGATATACATATATTATTTTTTGTGAACTACATAATTTTTTGTTTATTTGTTATTGTACTGTAGTAGCAGGAGCTCATTAAATATACATTCATTCATTCACCACTGTTTTTGGTGCATCTGCACTTGGATGGTCGCTAATCTATTAATTTCGCGTTGAAATTCTCCTTAACAATTGACTGGTGTGGTACTTCTTTTGCCGAAAACCGAAACCAACTCGCCCACACATTCTTGTTGAGATTATTGTCTTCAAAAATTGCGAATAATTATTCGGGAATGAGTGAATAATTATACAAGTTTATAAATGAGAAAAACGAACCTCAGTAGAACGGATAACTACTCAAATAACTCCTGATCCTCGAGCTTTATATCATAATCAACGAAGGTATTTTGATGCGACAAGGTTCAATCGTACTTGAACTCCAAATTTGATGTCAAACTATTTGAGTAATCTCCGAAATTTATCCGGAATTGTCTAGCAACTAGTGAGATAAATTTCGAATGAAATGTCCAATTTCCATTTCACAGGCCATTTATTTCATGTAGTAACGCAAGTGTTCAAGCAATTTAGCCATTTTAGTGTCGGTAACCAAGAGTAGTTAAATTCTATATTATGTTATACGAAATGTAAGTGGTGACCGCGAGCAATCAAACAAGAACTAGAAGCACGAAATCAAACCAAAGATACAGTTTACTGTAATTCGACAATATCAATAAGGCATCACTCGGTTCATTCAAGAAATATACAACATGTTTCATAATTCGAGTTATTTCAGAAAAAATTCCTGTGAATGGCAGAAGTTTCATTTTTCAGACAAAGGGGGTTGAAATTTCGAAGAAAAAGTCGGTTTGAGTCTCTGCTAATTCGTTTTTGCATGTTTCATTTATAAACTTTGTGTTTTGAAATTTTTCATATCGACATTCCCAAAAAACCTTAATGATTATTATAAAATTATTGAGAACGTAACCTCTGCTCCAGGAGCTGAAGGGATTTTGACTAAAATTACAAAAAATGCAGGCACTTATTAAACTTTTCTCTGCCGTTAATATTTACTGCTTCCTTTCACTTACACCTCAGACGTAATAGTAGCCTAATCTACAAAAAAAGAGACAAATTCTGACCAGACAACTACCGACCGATCAATTGGAAGTTGAATGGCTGTATTTCGATTGAAACCCAGATTTTTCAAGGACATTCGATCGAGTACTGCTTGAACATCTTGTGTAAAAATTCAAACATTTTGGCATAGCGAGACAAGTACCGTCTTGAAGAAGCAAGATCCTGCATTGGACCAGTTACAAGTAGTGTATTCCTGGGCGCAATGCTTGGGTGATTCACCAGTGTCATATGTTTAATCTTCAAAAACATCTCTCCCGGAAGATTAGTATTGGTATGGGTCTGTATCTTCCCACACAGGTCTTGCAGATAGAAGTTTTTATCTCGCCGGCAAAGTTTTTGAATTTCGCGCGAGAGCTGCCCATACGTATTATGTTTTGTATCAGAATCCAGACCCGAAAGCTTAAGGCTTCTGCGTGCCTCAATAAAAGACAATGTATGGGTGAAAATCCATTATTGTTTTGGTTGTATGCTGCGCTTTGGTTGGGATATTTGAGCAGCTTGTAAAATGGCACTTTTAAATGATAACCACATATTATTGAAACTGGAATGATCCGTTATAGAGACATCTTGAGGAAGTTTAGAAAATTCTGACCGAAAGGAAGCCGGGTCAGCAATTTTCCTTGTAGCTATCCGCTTAGAGTGGTGATATATCTTAAGTTTTAGTTGGAGTTTGCAAATTAGAAGTTGATGGTCTGAACCTGGTAGAGTCTTGCAAAGGGTAACAGATGACCTCCACCGTGTTACAACTAAAATGTAATCAATTTGATTACGCTGTTGTCCGTTTGGTGAGGTTCAAGTATATAAACGTCGCGGATGTTGGGTGAACAAAGTGTTGGCAATTGAATAATTATGGTCAATACAAAATTGAAGTAGTCGTTGACCTCTTTCATTTCTGACACCGAGATCGAATTAACCAATGTGTGCCGCTAGATATTCTTCTTCTACTGTTTTACCAATTTTAGCGTTAAAATCAGATTCAAGTGTAGCTTCGAGATCGTTATAAAAAGATTCCAGATCTTTCTCATCGGAATTAGATGTAGGTGCATAAACCTGCACAATATTAATTGGAGTTGGGGTCGCATTAATGCGTAACGGTATTATTCTGTCGCTAATACACTTGTTACCGAGTATGGTCCTCACGTGGGCCTTTGCGACCCAAATACCAACACCGTCAACGCTATCGTTGGATTCACACGAAAAGCAGATAAAACTACCACTGCTGGAAGTAAAGTGGCCTGAGTCCCTATAATGAGTTTGAGATAAACCAGCAGTGGTTATTCCATTCCTTGTAAGCTCCTTCTTGCCGATAGCTTGAAGACCTCTAACGTTCCAAGTTGCCAGGCGATGTTCCTGGCGTATATTGAAACTTTCATCAGTAATAAATTTCCCACAAGAAGCCTGATGGTCGCACCCCTGGTGCCCGGTCGCCAATTTCACAAAGACCTCCCCGGACGAGGAACAGCGGCGATTGCCAGTCGGAGAGCGAAACCTTTCACTGATGGCGTCATTTTACGAGTTTCTCTTGGGATATCTATAAAGATCTTTAATGCAGTAGTCTCCCATTTGCTTCCTGCATTCTCATGCCGTTGACCAAATATATCTGCTGGTTCATCCGCCTTCACAATTTTTCATTCCAAGGACAAGAGGGTATCCTGACTCATGCTAACTCCTCCACCTGAAGCTGTTGATTAGCAAGAGGGAATAACTTGAGAATTCCGTACTGACGCATGCGACTAGACTACAACAACCAGTCGATATTACATAGTGTCGCCTTCAAAGTAGACCCCTTCAAAGTAATACATTAATAACAACGAAAAATTCTTCAAACACTTTTCCCGGAATGGACAATTCTCGCCGCGAGTTCTCTTTTTTGTCTTCTATCGATTCAAAACGGGTACCTCGCAGTGGTAATATGGGTGTAAGAAAAAGAGAGTCGGTCGGAGCCATATCAGTTGTTGTTTGATGATATTTGTTGAGGTTTGGTCAGAAATTCATTCACAATGATAGCCTTGTGAGATGGTATTCGAATTTGGGAGGCTTTTACTTGGTAAAATTCCATTATCAATAATGAAAAACAAGTACTGTGTTTTAAGGAATTTTACTTAATAATTTCGATTCGTAACGCGTTTCACTACACCGTAGCTTCTTCAGACGAATGAATGTACAGAAAATATAAATATAAATGTTCTTGAGTAATTAAAAGCTTATTCGGTTGCTTCTTCTTAAGTGGTTATTTATGACAGGTATATCCAATAAAATTAAGGAATAGATTGCTCCCCGAAGAGATTCAATAGAGGTGAAGGGCTTAAATCGACTTGTTCATTGATGAGTCTACCTGAGTGTTTGTATTTATTGATTTCTAAAGTTTCCCAAAGATCTACCTTCCGAGATTTATTATCTGTGTGCAAAATTTCAAACTGTGGGTCGAAAGAGTGATTATTTTCTAAGAGATGATTCGCCTAATTTGAATCTGATTTTTTATTTGAAAAACTGCGATATTCTAATATTAAAATTTCTATGTGTTCTACCAATGTAGAAATTATCACAGTCATTGCAATTCAATCTATAAACACCTGATTTATCGTTTTTACCTGGTTTGGTTTTATTATTTTTCATATATTTGCCTTAATTATTATTAGTTTGGAAAGCTATGTTGAAATTATTGCTACTCAAGAATGATTTCAGTTTCTCACTTGTAATGCCAACGTAGGTTAAGGTGTTGAATTTTTGTTTCAATTTATCGACAGAGTAAATTTCATTCAATACGATTCTATTATGAATTAATTTCTCTAAGTTATTCATGAATTTATTTATTATTCATGATTATGGGCAATCCGTTAAGTCCTTTGTTAGCAGAAATCTTCATGAATAACTTAGAGAAATTAATTCATAATCATCCACTCAGTAAATATTGTTTATACTGGTATCGCTATGTAGACGATATCATTATTTGCTTCACAGGTATCTGTTCCTGTGAAGCAAATAATGATATCGACAGTTAAAAATTTTCGAAAATCATATAAATTCATTACATCCAAAAATTGGATTCACAACCAAAATAGAAAGCAATAATTCAATAAATTTCTTAGACGTAACAATTTCGAATGAAAATGGAAAACATGTTTTCGCAATTCACCATAAGCCGTCACATACAAATATTATAATACATAACTCGTCGTGTCATCCATATCAACATAAAATGTCAGCATTCAATAGTTTTATTCATAGATTGATTAACATCCCGTTATCACCAGAAAATTTCAACAAAAATTAAATTTGATTAAACAAGTAGCCAAAAATAATGAATACAATCCCAAACTAATAAATAATATTTTAAATGAAAAACAAAGTAGAATCGCATTGAATGAAGTTTACCCTGTCGATAAATTGAAACGAAAATTCAACACCTTAACCTACGTTGGCATTACAAGTGAGAAACTGAAATCATTCTTGAGTAGCAATAATTTCAACATAGCTTTCCAAACTAATAATAATTTAGGCAAATATATAAAAATAATAAAACCAAACCAGGTAAAAACAATAAATCAGGTGTTTATAGATTGAATTGCAATGACTGATAATTTCTACATTGGTAGAACACATAGAAATTTTGATATTAGAATAACATAAACGCAGTTTTTCGAATAAAAATCAGATTCGAATTACGCGAATCATCTCTTAGAAAATAATCACTCTTTCGACCCACAGTTTGAAATTTTGCATACAGATAATAAATATTGGAAGGTAGATCTTTGGGAAACTTTAGAAATCAATAAATACAAGCACTGAGGTAGACTCATCAATGAACAAATCGATTTAAGCCCTTCACCTCTATTGAATCTCTTCGAGGAGCAATCTATTCCTTAATTTTATTGGATATAACTGTCATAAATAACCACTTTTAATTACTCAAGAATATTTATATTTATATTTTCTGTACATTCATTCGTCTGAAGAAGCTACGGAGTAGTGAAACGCGTTACGAATCGCAATTATTAAGTAAAATTCCTTAAGACACAATACTTGTTTTTTATTATTGCGAGATGGTACATCCATGAGTTTTGTTTCCACAGATTTGGCCTTCACCGACGGCTTTACCGTATCGCCTTCTGGCAACTCTTCCGAATGCACCACACCTCAATAATCAAAGAAAACTGTCAAGATAACATTGACTTTTGATCGACTATGACGTGGTTTTTTCGGTTTCGGTTCAGTTGAAACGCGCGATTCCGAATCTTGTTAATTGGTTTGTATGTCAAAGTCATAACCCCATGTCTCATCATTAGTTACAATCCGTTTTATGAAGTTGGGGTCGGCTTAGAATCGTTCTAGAATGTTTTCAGTGAGCTTTACGCAATTCAATCTTTGGGGAAAATTCAGGTCTTCTTTTTTAAATCGTTTAAAATGTTACAAATTGATTGGTTGGACATAGAAAGTTCATTGTCTATCTCTCTCAAACCTAATGACGATTTTTAATTACAATTTGTTTCACTTTATTGATATTAACTTCAGTTGAATAGGTTGATCGCCGATCAGAGCGAAAACATCTTCCACCACATCTCGACCAGTCGTGAATGTCATGAAATTCCATTTGCAATACAAAATTTGATATTTCATTCGATATTTTCATGCATTGTAAAATTCGCAAAATACACTTTTGACAACTGACAGAATCAAGCACTGTAAACAAACTAAGCGACAGATCGCGTTCCAAATCCTTGCCAGTATAAAAAACAGTTTTCCCAACTTAATAACAACAAAAATTTCGACTATCGTTTTGAGTAGATTTTTTGAATAATTAATTCCTGGTACTTTCTCGACAGGATATATTTGGCTTTTTAACTATTGAACATTGGTGTGACCTAATTGTAACATTGCGAATTCTTCGGGGCTTCTCCAGTTGTGATATTTCTTCTCTGTTTACCATGAATGAAAATTAACGCCCCCTTGATTATAATTTCAAATTATGCAGAGAAAATTTTGTGGTACCGACTAACTAACAGAGCTTTCTATACATGGAATAAACTCCTTTCTAACATCATCAACGCTACCTCTAATAACTTATACAAGGAGAAATTTGATGCAAGAGTTGGTTGACATAACGAGAATTCCCTTTCCATTATATTTCTTTTTGTTTTTTTTTGTTTTCCAATCCTCTGAAACTTTCATAGTCAATTATGGAACACTCTGTATAGTGAAACTGGACAAAATAGTCATATATTGAAGAGAATATCGATACAGTGGAATACACACACTGACGTTTTTCTCTCTGAACTTTTTAGACCATATCATATTCGCTATCGATCTTTTTTGTCATTAGTGTGTATTTCCCGTTATGTCAATCTTTATTATCGTATGCGCTAGGATCAGGCAGCTAAGTGGCTATGTATTTTCGGATTACACGAAAGAGGTTGTCAGATAATTGGAGAAATATGGGGATTTGTATAAAAGTTTATTGAACTTTCATCAACCTTCTCGTTAATTTTATTTTATACTGTTCGAAACTTCATGGTTTAATTCTTACATCTATTTCGAGAATACTTAGTGGGAATGTATTAAAATATTTTGTCTCCCAGATACAAGATGTCCAAATTGACATATTCTGAAAGAAAAGTCGAAGTTTCAGAACCCTAATTTGCGCAGTAGTAAATTCAAATATAAGCTAGTTGATATATTGAAAATATTTAGTCATGCATTATTTTCAATGGAAAATTTTACTGGGTTTCTGGCCTTTATAAATAGTTGTATTGATAATTTATACAGAAATCACATAGCTAATGTCACGATTCATTACAATCTTCTGTTACGTTTTGAGTTTTTTTTACCCAGAATACAAAATAATATTAGTTATCCGAACTGAAATAATGCCCAAAACAATTTTTTGGACAGGAAAATTCTTTCACGAACTCAAACAGTTGTGCGTCTTACGAAATACTTATACGAGAAGGAAAAGTTTACTTTCGAAATTTTTCCATAATTTCTATTCTCTCGAAAAATATACTGATTAAGTGATACTTCTTTCAGAAGGTACGCAAAATTAAATGAGTACTCGGGACAAATTTATTTAAATATATATATATATATATATATATATATATATATATATATATATATATATATATATATATATATATATATAGATCTTGAAGGTCGTGGATTAACTGATTTGAATAATCTTCATAGTAAACAGATTTTTCATCTACGTTCCCATTTTCATGATAAACAGAGAACGTCTAAATTATATGATACTGTTGTTGCTTCAGATAATAATCTTACACCTCTGAACTTGACAAGGTAAAAGGTAGATTTTGATGATAATTCTGAAAGAGAAAGTTGGAAGCAGAAGGAATTACACGGAAAGCACCCTAAAGAATTGAAAAATGATTATATTGATGAAATCGCATCGAATAAATGGTTAGTTTCTGGAGAATTGTTTGCTGAAACAGAAGGCTTGGCAATTGCGATCCAGGATCAGGTTGTTTTCACGAGGAATTATAGAAAACACATCATCAAACAAAATATAGATGATTCTTGCCGTAGATGTTTCTGTTCTTCAGAAACAGTTTTTCATATATTATCATCTTGCTCAGTCCTTGCTTCAACAGATTATTTAGAAAGACATAATGCCGTCGCTAATACTATTCATTTTAATCTAGGAATTAAACATGACCTAATTCCCAAAAGAAAAAAATTTTACAAATATGAACCTGAGGTTATTTGTGAAAATGACAAATATAAACTTTATTTTGATAAAACAATTCTTTGCAACAGAGGTGTAAAACACAATAGACCAGATATCATTCTTACTGATAAACAGAATCAAATAACATATATAATTGATATTGCTTTACCCGACACACATAATGTACAAAATAAATACTATGAAAAAATTTCTAAATATATGATGCTTGGCGACGAGATTAAAAAATGTGGGAAATGAAAAAATTTTATTCTACCGATTATTATTTCTACAACAGGTGTTATTCCTAGGAATCTTCACAAAAGTATTGAGATTTTGGGTCTGAAGAAAAATTTGTATGAACAGTTACAAAAGATAACAATCATCAAATCTTGTAATATTCTTCGTAGGTTTCTTTCCGAAAAGAATAATGAGGTAGAGTCATAGATTCTCTCTCTAGTTTATACTACTCAGAATCTCATTTCATATTTTATTTATTTGTTTATATAAATGTATATAATTAACTGACAATTTTGTCATATTTATATTCAGAGCAGTATTCTATTCGACCGTTCACCACTTCACACAAAGGAAACTATTAATGAGTAACATTCAGTGTTACTTGACTAAGGTCCGTACACTGGATTTTTCCGGGGAGAAAGTCTCTGACACTACTCGTTGGTACATTGATATCATTGTCTGATGATGCTGTAGTATGTATATATTCTGGTAGATTGATATATTCTTATAACTTTTAACGTTTTCCTAATATATAATTATTCCAGGATATGTTTTGATTATAATCATTGCCTGGCAATGGTATTAATTACCGGGTGGTGGATTTATATTTTTCCATGAAATCAGTTTGATTGCATGAACAGATATATGGGCAACTCGTCGGGGTGAAACCCCTATATATATATATATATATTCTTCTAAAGAGGATTAAGAAAATTTTAATAATTGTATTTACAATAAATGCTTACATCTATAATCTTAGTGTGTCAGAAAAAACACAAGTGGGAGCTCAGGAAATGTAACAGGGGAACCATACTATCTTACATATGATTCAATAAACGAGTGAAAAAACCTGAGGAAAAAACTCGTTCCCCTGTCGCTATTGCACTAGCAATAGCTTATCTGTTTATGTTGTGTTAGTGTCGTGTGTACATAAAGAGTACCAAAGATTTTTCTTCTTAGCTGCTTCATTCTCTAACTCCATGATTTCCAGACGAAGACGAGGTTAAAAGAAAGGGGGTTTGGGACAGGAAAAAGAAAACCAGCAGAAAAATATTTCAACAATCATACCTCTTATATGTCTAAAATATCTAGGAAAAGATTTTACATAGCAAACAAGGCCATAAAAAGGACTAAGGATCTAATCAAAAAGTACATAACCTGCGATATTTCCTCTTTCGCGGAGATGTTCTTCAGTCGCAGTGTCATTCTCCTGAAACATAATCTCTTCCTTGTTCTTCTTTGCCAATTTTGAAGTATATTCGCAAAAAATCCTTCAATATTAAAACTCAACAAAACAATTCCCTCTCTGTTCGACCGAGAGAGCCCCAATGGCCAGGTTCGGTCTTCCAAGTGATGCCGATTATGATCTTATGTCAAATTAGGTTAGTATCTATATAAGTTAGTTCATTTCCTGTAGTTGACTATTATGAAATGACTCGACGGTCGAAAACAGTTTTGTTGGTAAAAATAAAATTGTGGAAAGTATAAAAAATATTTTATTTCATCTTCGTTGTTGAAATATCATTCAAGATGTAATTCGGTTCTGTCCATCGAGGTCGACAGATAGTTGCTATAGCTTGGGGTATTTTTCACTCCCAATATACACTATGATGTTTCTACCCATTTTGGTATAAGGGTACATCAGTATTCGAATGAACCTATCAAAATGGCTAGATAGGTTCAAATGGAAGTTTATTCCGACTTGTTCGTTCACCAGATTTACATCCGCTAGATTTTTCTTCTTAGAGACGAAGAAATTTGGGTTATATAACTCCTGTTCGAAATAGAACACATTAGAAACCTTATTATTGTTTCTTGCAAAGTTTTTCAGGACTCGTGGGATGTTCGATGGGAAACTTAGATCAGTTATTGCTGATGATACTAATTTTGAGTCTCATTATGTCTGTCAGTTTATTTCCAAAGAATTTCCAATAACGAACAAAATCACTCAATAAAAGATTGAACAGAGTGCCATTTTCATGTGAAAATATTTTTCACGAGCTCGTTGTAGTGAAACAGACATCTGACTAGCGTGTTCTGGCTCGTTTCAAATCGATCCATTCAAAATAATTAGTTCAGTACGAAGCAATTCATCTGATACTATTGAAATTGAATCAATTTGAAAATTTACCACTGGTAGAAAGTTTGAATAGCCTTGTCAGTTGTGATGGATATCGAGCAAGAACATTTATAGACGATCATTAATTTGATTCTGCAATGTTCAATGAGGTTTATTAATCGACGAATTTTTCTCAATGGCAGTTCTCTACTCAGTGTATAGATGCGCGTCGCATACATGTATACGTAATTTCTCAGAAAATAATTGAATTAATTGATATTTGTACAACTAGTAGAGAAAGGCTATCATTTTTCTTAAGAAATGCATGAAAAATATTGTATTTCACACTTTGTGTAAGAAATTAATTTTTGAATTTGATGGTACCCAAATATAAAATATAAAAAACCTCAATTTTTGCATATACCGTGTGGCTCACTTCTTTCGCAACGGAAGATTTAGCTGATTAAAAAGCCGATTTTGAAATTCTATTCGTTTACTGCGCATTAATATGTAGTGCTATGGTGACTACAAACTAAAAATATTTTAGATATATAATAAAGTTACATACGCTGCAGACGATCTCAGGAGACGAAGTGTACTCGATAAGGTCGGCGAAAAAAGAAGAGACTGACCGCGAGTCCCGGAAGCATAGTACGTTCTTTGCTTAGCTTGGTCGGAGGGACTTACTAGCCAATCTATGGTTAGAAAGCGTGGTGAACACGGTAACACGCTTGGTCGGAAGGGCTTAGAGCGATCTCTGGTAAAAAGCATAGTGAACAGTAACAGTAGCTTGTGTTGGACAGACAGGTAGGAATTTAAAACCAAATTCAAAGAACATTCATCCCCTGAAAATAATTCTCCAATCTGTGAACATATAAAACTAACAAATCATTCAATAATAGTACATTATACCAAAATTCTTCATATTTTAGGCATTTTGATTTAACAGAAACTATTTTCTTCGCTAATTCTGAGGGGTCCCCGGACGTTTAACAGATTCATATCATTTAAAAACTCTACTATGTATGAAACCTTCAATGCTGTTTTTCAGTCTAGTTTTGTGATATCGAACGGTTAATTCATAATGGTTTTCGATCAGGGAACAACAAAAACAGCTCTATACACAATCGATGCGGTCTATTTTCCATCAAAACGAAATCAAAACAGAAATATTTGATTTGCAAGTAAATTAATTGTATCAACCATTCTATTGTTCGCACAGATGCCTACAAAAGTACTCTAAATTATATAATGTTATTTTACTGTTGAAATTTGTGAATGCAAACAAACATTTGAATTATTTTCGGCACGAACGCAACGAAAACTGTGTTGCTTTCAGGGAAGAAATTAAAATAACCAGTCACAACGAGACATTTGTTTCCTTACGACTCTGTTTTTCTCAACCTGAAATTCCTCAACATCTGGTAAATGGTCTCTTGAGTAGTCTCAAGTTTTCTTATTTACGGAGATCCATTTCGGAATATTCATGAAGTAGCTTCGTCAAGAACTTTAATGCTATAGCAAGGAAACTTCATCCATTGTACCATCGCTATTTACATATTTATGAATATGTTGAAAAGAGTATGATAGCCGATACTTCACTTATATCGCGCCTAGGGGAACGACAAATGAAGAGATGTGTATTTGTGAAAGATTCATAAAAATAATAAGAGGTCCCTTGCTAGTCCTGACTCTCGCTGAAATGGACCGTAAAGTAAATTTAGAGTTGAAAATATTGTAGATGTTTTCACGGGAAACCAATAAACTGTGAAAAATTGAAATGAATTGTTTGCTTTTGGGTAGATTGGTGAATGTGAATGTGAAGGTTACAGCCTGTTAACTTACCCAGAACGAAAATTCTCGTATATATTCCCTGAAGTTAGGTTATTTAGAGACACCATTTTTATAAAACGGTGAAAAATCCTCATCGATTTCATTAATGCAAAAACATGTTTTTAAGTCCAAAGATTACAAAAGAGTATTTGATTTTTGAGTAAAATGGACGAAATGAATAATATTGATGATTTATTTATTTAACGAAATTCTTTTTGAAATGAAGATGAAGTTAAATATATTTTATTCTTTTCACAATTTCATTTTCACAGAAGCGACCGTCAGGTCAATTTCAGTGGTCAACTTCTGCAAATGAACTTATTTATGTAGATACTAGCCTGATTTGATATTAAGTAGTGGTGAGATATTAATGTCCAACTTGCTCTTAAGGTTGGATCTTCACAAAATTTATTGATTTCTAAACAATCCAACAGATTCTTTTTTTTCTCCTTAGTCGCGAATATTTTGATTTACGTTCGATAATTTTGTCTATGAAAACTGAAGGAATTTCGTTTTTTGCGGCAATTTGTATGATACTATTTATTTCAATTTTGAACTCCCTCATGGATCATTTAATTATAAGCTGCTAGTTTGTGATATAAGTGATTGAATGAGTTTATGGAAATAGGTCAGTCTATGAAGGTCTGTAGATGTTATAAATGAAATTGTTAATCGATTTTGTCAGGTTTGAAAAATCTATTGAGTTATTGATTTCTATTTCTGCTGTAAACTTTATGTTTGTATGAACTTCATTCAGACATTTCAGAAGTTTTTCAATTTGAGCCCTGAAAACCTACCAAAATATCATCTACATATATGTACCAGAACTGTATGTTTTTTCGCTAGATGGGTATTTAATACACACAAGCAAATTCATATAAAATCACCCAATATTTTGAATATTACCTCAGGGATTTTGGAAATTTCGAAGGATTGTTAGAATTGTTCCTTTTCGAGATATTTCAATTGAAAAAAAAATAATTAAGGTTTATTTTAAGAAAGAAACAAATAAAAGAAAATAAGAGAGTAGTAAAAGAATTGAAAATTGTTTTTTCACGAAGTAGGTAATTTTTCTCGACCTAAGTAGCTTGTATTATCTCCTCTTGTCCTGATCCAAGCCAGAATCCGTCTAGAGTGCTTTGAATTAGGTTTTCGACCTCATCTGGGGTGATATTCTACCACTCTTCTGTAGCGGCTTGGATGAGCTGTTGTGGAGTTCTTGGATCATCCGGGCGCGAATAGAATCCAATTTTCTTTTTGAGACTATCCCATAAAGGTTCAATAGGATTTATGTCTGGAGAGCAAGCTGGCCAGTCCAAAATAGCGATTCCCTCTGTTTCTAGATAATATCGTGCTAGTTTGCTGGTATGCGGAGGAGCATTATCTTGCATAAAAGTGAATTTCTCACCGTGGGTACTTCGCCAGAGTATCACTATGGGCTCCAGCACTAGGTCCATGTCATTTCTAGCCATTGCACTCGCAAGAAATGAAATCAAATGAAAACATCACAATGCCCCCTTGGTATTTCGGAATTTGTCTTGCTGCTTGTAGTGTAGCTTGTCTTCCACGACCCCTCAAAACCCGAATCTGGTGGTCATTTGATCGAACACCAATTCTGGTCTCTCCGAAAAAAGAACATTTCGCCCATTCTCAATATTCCAATTTTGGTGCTCGATACACCAATTAAGTCTGTTAATTTTTTGTTGCCTGGTTAGCTCTGAAACTCTTGAAGGCCTTCTGCTGTATACACTCCTTGAAAGAAATCTTTGACGTATCGTTTCGACTTATACACTGATGCCTGTTGCTTCCAGAAATTGTCTTTGGTGTATGGGGTGCGACGCACTAGAGTCTCTTCTTGCAATTTGCCACAAAAAGCGGTCTTGTTCTTCAGAAGTGATCTTCCTACGACTTCTTCCAGGCCTATTTTGTAGAGATTGTAGCTGCACGTATCGGGAGTAGCTTTTTGAAATCACCCCCTGTGATACCCCCCTTCTTCAACAAGAGCAATTATTCGACCCCACTGCACGTCGGACAATCCGTAAAACGTAAAACATTTTCAATTATGATTATAGGCTTTTATAAATTTTGAACTTCACTGTTTCAAATCTCAGTGACGATATCCCGAACATGTGGTGATAATTCAACATTTCTTATCATGCTATCCAGTTTTTTCGCAACAAAAAAACTTAATTCTTCACAAGTTGTCAAAGATCCATGGTTAAAAAGAATCAATTATGTGAAATACCAAGTGATTCCCCTTGAATCTCTTAAAAAATTTGTCAATTGTCAAAAAATCTACGTGAGTCAACAGTGCGAACGGTTATTAAAGGTAAAAATTATGAAAGCTGTGAAAAAGTCTCAATCTCGAATTGAAGTATCATCCGTAGACGTCACGGTATTATCGCTCAGATAGGAACATTGCTACAGTCATGGTGTGATAACCAAGTAAGATTGAAAAATTGTCCTGTTGATCAAAATGCAGTGTGTTTTCGAAAGCAGATCTAGAAAAACTAAAATAAGAAGCTGTGCAGGCGAATCAAAATGAAGTGTTTGAAGCTAGTAACGATTTAAGAGTTGTAATTGGCACAGAATCGCAGAGAGTGGAGAAGCAGCAAACGCTGATGAAGAAGCTACCTCTCTCTGTTCAGAAAAACTCGAAATAATGATAGACGAAGATGGTTAAGCTAATGAGCTTAACCATTTTCAACGTAGATGAAACCGGCCTTTCCTGGAAGAAAATGCCCAAAAGAACTTTCATTGTGCATGAAGAGAAAAATTTTCCAGGTTTTAAAACCGCCAAGGATCGATTTACAGTGATGGTTGGTACGAATGCAGCTGGAAATTGTAAATTGAAACCTCTTGAGACTAATTTTGAGATATGCAAGCTTTCAGAAGGTTACAAAATCCATCAGCAACGTGCGCAATGTATATGATCTAACTATGGGTTCTCTCTATTAAGTGACATCTTCATGAAAATATTTTGATTAATAATGTTTTTCCTGGAATTGATATAGTGGTGATATATTTTGTATTTAGACAGATACTGATGCAAGATTAAATATATTTTCAAAACTCATTAATTTATATAACAATACAATCAAATGGAAAGTGCAGAAACGCATAAAACCCTTAATTCCTCAGATATTCAAATGACGAAAACAGATAATTATTTCGAGTACGAAAACCTAAGAAAATATTGAGTAGATTTATTATCGAGATAAGTTGGAAATAAAATGATTAGAAATCGAAATTTGTTTCCTAAGACCGCAAGTTTATCGAATCACCCTCGTACTTATAGAAGTACACATTCCGAATTGTCGAATTTATTATACATTTCTCAATGTTTGCAAACTACTGAAATATTCATTTGTTCTCACTGTGATCTGGACTTTGTTGTCATCAAATTTTCCTCGTCCTATATTGCAAGATTTTCTACCTTTCAAGGCTGAAGCGAGACGAGTTTTGCGGAATTTTCAAATGTATTTTTCATTACACACGCAAACTCGCTCCCTAGCCACAATAGTACAAAGCGAAAAAAGCGTCTACTTCAAAAGTTACGACCCTCTGTAAATTGAAGTAATGGTCGATTCCTGTTCTTGCGGTTTTCTACAACTTTTCTCTCGATGTAGTTCTATCAGATTCCTTTCAGCAATGTCATACAAAACTTTCACATGTTCGTAACTTTGAACGAGTCGTCCTACATTGAATCTTGACTTACTAGCTGAACTTCACGATCCAATTGGGCTCAGATTCTTTCCACTTTGAGTATTCGAATGATTCTGAGTTGGAATCTCAAGAATTTTTTGTATTTTAAATTTTAGTTGGTATCCACGAATATCTTTTAAACCGTGTGTTCATCTAGTGAATTTGCTTTATAGCTCTGAAACTCTACATTGTGAAGGAGAGATAGAATCTCAAACCGTTGCATATTCCAAAATAATGTTCGAATATACACGGTGCTCCGTTGAACAAATTTATTTCAAAGTATGTATATAGGAAATAGAAAGTAACCATTATTTACTTATACCATACTTAAAAAAAGATGAACAGAAAAGTAAAAAATACCCAATTATTAAAAGATATTGAATATGAGTCGATAAGAATATACAAACTATCCGAATTAGAATATGCAAGTGACTTCAGAAAAAGAGTAACCGGAAACTAACCAGTAAGAAAAGATTAACCGAAAACTCAAGCACGTAGGAAATATGGACCCATTTCAAGGACACAATCATCAACTCAGCCAGGAAGATACGCGAAAGCAGCACTGCCCTACAAAGCAAAAACCAAGTAACTCTAAATTTCCAACTTATCATCAGAGTTATTTTCATGATGCAAATAGGAGAGATTACGCTCACTCAAAAAGTATTCTAACTAGAAGCTTCGAACTTGAACTCACTACTTCTCAATTCTAGAAATTCACTAAGCGTACTAAATTCAAAATTTTTCGCGCCGAATTCAAAATGGACGCTCACTTTCAGTTACTAGATTTTGGATTATCACATCCGCAGGAAGCTTTTACAAATCATAAAACAAGTAAGTCAAAAAATTCAAGAAAAAAGTAAGTCAACTTACATTTGAAACTTTTATTGCAGAAACACGTAACAAATGATTAATCTTTCAGTTATCAAACAGAACACAAAAGTAACAAATATTGAACATCAAATGAGCTTTTAAATAAATACAGAAATAGGTGAAAAGATTATATAAACTTTGTAACTCTAGATCGCCCTCTTCAATTTGAGTTTCTTTCCCACAGTGGGCCAAGTCGTCCATGTCAGATACTGGCAGGAGAGATTTCCAGAACAACTGTTTCTTAGCTGGCGTATGAGCAGTTAGTTCATTCAAAATCTTTTCTTTTTTTTTCCTTATTCAGACCCCGGCATGATAATCTGTTAACTGGCAACTGAAGTTTGAATTTTGGTTTTAAAAAATTTGTCTTCTGAAACTCTGAACTATCTATATCGGTTTTGAAGAACAGTGATCTCGAATTTTTTCTGAATTGACACACCTTCAGGTCACGGATAAAAGGCACACCAGTGTTACCATTGCCTACTGCTCCTTTCCTACGAGTTTGGCAACCGTTTTCGAAACGGAGAAAGTCTTCCAAATGGAGAATGAGTGGTTTATTGTACTTACTGCTTCTACTAATTAAATTGACCAAATCATCGAAATCTAATATCTCCTTCGACTTATTCCACTTTTTTCCGATCAGCCCATGTACCGAGTCAGCCTTCATAAATTAATGGCCAGCTTAAAAAAACCTGAAGATAATAGTCTCTGGTCCCCATTCTTCATTAACTAGAATACAACATGCGGTAAAGAGTGTCCAGTTCTTATTTTGTGCGGCACAATTGTCTGCCCAAAATACAATCTTTTTTACAGCAAGTTATGCCCATAATAGCCTCATGCCATAGTACACACATATTCTGCGAATGATTCCCCAAGCTGGCAAATGTTTCATTGAAACATATAAAACGACTTATAAAAAAGGAATTCTAAGTCACCATTTTCGGAATCATTTATATCTTCTGCATATCAACTGCGAAAATTTATTTATCTTCTGGACATTCCTCGGAGCAATCTGCTTTATATGCTTTTCTTGTTTTAGTATACCTTCTCTTGTGTATTTTATAGTTTCGACAAATTTCACAGTTCGCATCATCTCCTTCATTTACATTTTCATGGTGGACATGATTCTTGTGCAATGAACATGATGGACATTCATCTTGGTTTAGTGAAGCCAATATTCTCCTGATGAAAAATCTTTCTGTTTCAATTTATATATGTCTGACATCCCTAAAACTTTCTCTACAAAGTTAATTTATGCTGATGAAATTGCTTTGGTTTTTCGACACTATGGCTTCGAAACAATTTTATTCAAAAAATGGCGTTAATGTCCAAATCCTTCGAACTGAGATTTCTTGTTTTCATCTCAATAATCATGAGAAAGGCTAGGCAACTAAGAGTATTATTCAATCAATAACTATTAACTGATAATTTCACCCCAACTTATCTTGGTGTGAAGCTAGATCGTTCTTTGACTTTCAAATTTCATATTGATAAATTATGTCACAAGTTGAAACCAGAAACAATATACTACATAAACTAGCTGGATCTAATTGGGGCGTCGAAGTCTCTACTTAGCTTTAGTATATTCAGCAGAAGAATATTGTTGTGTGGTAGAATAGTGCTCATGTAAATAAGATTGATTCTCAGTTGAACTGTTCTATGAGAGTTATAAATGGATGTATCAGTTCAACTGCTACCTCATTGCTTCCGGTTATTTGTAATATAGTTTCTTCTCATATTCGCAGCAAATTATCTCTTAAATCATTTTGGGATAAGTATCACTCATTTCCAAAAGTTTTTCCGATAATACACGATCTTCAAAATCCACCTAATCTGAGATTGAAATCTAGGAAAACTATTTGGTCGATTGACTTTTTGCGTACACGGGTGAAGGCTGTTGATCTTCGGAAAACTGAATGGCAGGAAGTTAATGTTTCTGCCATTCATAGTTCTCATAGAGGATCCTTTCAAAAGGGTTGCAGGTTTCGATATAAGTAGGAAAAATTGGTGTACATTAAATCGTTTCAGGACAGGACATGGTTGTCGTATTAGTATGTTGTTCAAATGAAATACTGTAGAAAGTCCGGCATGTTAATGTGGCGCAGCTGAAGAAACAATAAGACATTTAATCCTCGATTGTCTTATGTACCTTTTTATGGGTGGTTTTTAAGAAAATCATTCCGTTTCAGATAATTTCATTAACTGGGTGGAGAACTTCAAGTCTATTTAGAACATTTGTTTTGAATTTTGAGGTTATTATGGGCTACACCCCTGAATGGTGTATGAGATGTTCCCTGTTGAAAAACAGCGGAGCATTAGTTAAGTTCTTAGATAAGGCAAGGGTTGCATCCCCTTAGGGCTTTTTCCCATGGTGTATGAGATGTTCCCTGTTGAAAACAGCGGAGCATTAGTTGAATTCTTAAATAAGGCAAGGGCTACACCCCTGTAGGGGTGTATGAGATGTTACCTGTTGAAAAACAGAGGAGCATTAGTTAAGTTCTTAGACTCAAGTGAGTTTAGACATATAAGAGTTAGGTATGTTTGATGAAATATTTTTCTGCTGGATTTTCTTTTTCCATTGTTACAGATTTTTACTGTCCCAAACCCCCTTCCTTTTCACCCCTGTCTTCGTGAAGAAGTCCTGGAAATCATGGAGTGCAAGATGAGAATGAGAGAATGAAGCTTTCAAGCAGAAAAATTTCATAATTCATAATATTAATTTACGTATCCCCGGTGACTATAGAATAAAAGAGTGAACGAAATAAAACTAGAAAAATATCCGATCTCTTTATGAAGAGGAAACTACACGTTAAAAGCGCAAAGTTCATTCAAACCTATTTTTATGTCATTACGCTTTACTCGAGTAGAACGCCTGACATTCTGCATAAAAATAATGTTATATTCCATTCATATGAGCAGAACGAAGGGTAAAAAGCAACTACTTAATGTGTTAACCTATTTTTAATGGTTGGTTATAACTTTGATATGTACTTCGGCAATAATGAGTTTGAATAATCGTTGAGACCTCGACGGAGTATTATACGCAGCTTTTTACTTAGGATATAATTACATACGAATTATATTTCTAGACGTCGCTTTTGTTTAATAAAGGGTGAAATTTACAGAGAATATAAAAAAGTTATCCTGAATGACCGTTGTTTCTCAAGCGGGAGGTCGCTACCCTTGGGGGATTGTGTATATTAGTTATTAAACGTATGAGTAAAATATTTGAAATTGATGGGGATTTTACATAATTTTTTTGATTTTTCCGAGTGACGAGATAAAAATGCTGGAGAAGAAACTTTATTGGTGCATTTACAATAATTCAGAAGTTTGCTCGCACAGGTCAGATAATGTTTGTGTATATTGCGTATAGGCATAATAAAAACAAAATGTGGGATACATAAATTATGTATATCATAAAATAACTAATAACTAAAGGAACCATCCACGACACAGACACATGAAAATTCAAAAACTCAATAGAATAGAATACATTTGTAGTAAGGATTTCTTTGGTTTTCTTACGAAAGGCTACCACCGGTAGATCTCTCACCTGAAGGAGTAACTTATTAAAAAAGGATCTGAAATAGAAGTTCAGCCCATTTTGAGATTAACTAAGTCTGAACGTATCTATTCTGAGATCTTTCATGTTTCTTGTGAAATAATTATGTATATCTGAGTTAGATAAAATAAGATCTTTGTTTTTGTGACCTAAGACTAGACATCCTAAAGTGAAGGGAGAAATAATAGTGAGAATATGCAAGTCTCTAAAAGCTAATTTGCAGTCCCGATAGCCCAAACCAGCTTCTACCCTTAACGCTCTGCGCTGAAGTCCAAAGAGCTGTTCACGGGAGGCATCGTCACCTCAGGCAACAATACAATATCTCGAGTGAGATTCGATCGGCGAGAAATAGACGGTTCTCTAACTGTGGAAGTAAAAATGTGCTTTTACTAATTTTCGTTGAGAGATGTTTTGCGTGTACATCCCATTTTAAGGTAGGGTCAAGATGAATGCCAAGGAATTTAGCTATCTCAGAGCCACATAAATCATCCCTATTTCTCAAAGTTTGGGTTTTTTCTGCGTTCATACTCAGACCGTTGGTAGAAAACCATATAAGTGCCCTATCATTAACTATATCGAATAGCTACCGCAACTCACTACTCTTGACAGAAAGAGTCGCATTGTCCGCATACAATGTGGCGCTTGACTGATAGACATAACATAAAAAGTCGTTCACGAAAATTAAAAACAACACGGACCCCCAGAATGGACCCCTGGGGAACTCCAGTATCGACGGACAAGCATTTGGAATATTTACCGTTGACATATACGAGTTGCTTTCTATCCGAAAGAAAAGATGATATGATGCTTCGACTTATATCATTGAAACCGTACCTATGGAGCTTGTATAAAAGTTTATGTTTAGAAACAATCGAACTTTTTCAACAAGTCAACGAAAACTGAGAGTGAGTGATAAAGGACAAAACAGCATCAGATGTAGTCTTGTTTTTCCCGAAACGAAATTGGTCAGATGAGAACAAGCCCCTCTCCCCAAAATGGCTCACCACTTGGTTGCACAGTATCTTCTCAAAAACCTTACTGAATACCGGTACAAGGGAAATCGGACGATAATTTTTCATGTTCTCAATGTCCCTTTTTTTGAATACAGGAATCGTTTTAGAGACTTTGAGGCATTCTGGTACATTTATTTACAAGAATGGTTAAAATGCTAATTATACTGTTGATATTTTTCTTAAGCCATAATAGTAAGTGGATTTAGAGCCCCCCAAAGATTAAGCTGCATCACGAACCACTTTTGACTAACCTCTTCAAAGACAAACTCAATATCGGGCGGCACCCGTTTCCGTAAAGTGTCCTCCAAGACTGTATCGAATATTGGAATATCAGACGATAAGATACCGGTTATACTTGTAAAATACTCGTTGCATCTGTCAGCGTCAAGCACATCGGAGGGTTTGAAATTTTAACACCTCTAAGGGAGTAAGCAATTTTCCAGAACTCTTCAGACTTATTCGCCGCTCTGCTGATCAAACCATCATTACGCACGACCTTCTCTTTCCTAATTCGGAGACGATAGGTATTACTACCGGGACGGGGGTCGACCACACGATGGAAACACTGATAGTTAACACAAACACTCTTTGTAAACGTAAATTTAAAATGAAATATAAACAGGTTGTTCGTTGGTAAACAAAAGCGGTTTGGCAATATGGTCGGTGGCGTGGATACGGAAAGCCGGGTCGTGGCAACGCGTGCAGCAGCCGGTTTCCTAAGACAGTGTGAATTCGAAGAGGTCGTTGAAGAGAAGGAGCCGGGAGTCTCCGAAATGCACAGATATTCAAACCCTCAGTCTAGGTAAGCCCAGAGTACGTTCTGTGCCTAGCCTGGTCGAAGGGCCTACTAGGCGATCTGTGATCAAGGAAGCGTGGTTAACACGGTAACGCGCTTATTCGGAGGGGCCTAGAGCGATCTATAGTTAGATACCGTAGTGGACACGGTAACAGTGTACTTTAGTTTGTTTCTCAATATTCTCAAATTTTCCGTTCTAGACTGTTTATACAGTTCATCTACGAATCGCAATCGCTTGCTCATTTGTGAAAGTGCTTCAGTAAACCACCCTCCAATAGAACGATCAGGGCCACTGCCATCAGTAATTTTCCTCTCAGGAGAAGATGTACAAAAGGATTGGAGAAATCTACCTTGAAACATTTGAAAAGCATCATTATACCACAATTGTTCCTTATTCAAGAAATCCCAGTCTAGACCATGGAGATCATGGTGCATGGTATTGAAACCATGATGAGTGAGAGGCCTAATTTTGTCAATCAATGATTTAGGAGAATTAAAAAGGTTATTTTTTTCAAATTCTTGAGCATCGTGTTCCGAAAATTCAATGCTCACTAGACTGTCCATAACATTAGAGGTATCAAAATTCGAAAATATGTTATCTTGACAGTTATTGCCCCTGGTAGGGGAGGAAATCTGTGGAACAAGACCAAACGTACAAAATAAATCACATAGGGCTGATGTCCTGTCATCAGTACTATTGAATTCTGCATTGAAATCGCCACAATAAATAATATTAGGCTCTTGCAGAAGCTGAAAGTAACAATCGTAGCACTGACGAAGAGAACGAAGACCAGCAAGAACCTGAAGAACACTTTAGGCCAACAACAATTACCGAGGCTCTAAGCGCTAACAGTTTTGCAAAAATTTGTTACCTTTAACGACCAGTTCAATAATGATGATACTCATAACTTGAGGAGTATGATTATTCAGTAAACATACCGCCTATAACAACATCGGATATAGCGACATATCGCTTATACCGACGAACCTTTATTGATATTCATCGACTTAACGACCAATCTCATTTAGTCCCACCAAAACAAAACAATACAAACGATCTTAGATCTTATTACTAAGCATTGAAGTAATATTTAGGCGTATTATTACCTAAGCTCTTTCTCCCACCTCATTCGAACCTCTTCCCGGCCATTTGACCTTATTGTTTAGTGCGCTAACTGACTGCGTGAGTGGCAGCTTAATTTATAAGTTTTGCATTTTATAAGACTGTGTATTTATGCGTTACTATGTCGCCAAAAAAGAGGAAAGTGTTTACTATTGAAGAAAAATCTCATATCATATAGAGATTAGAAAATGGCGAGTCAAATAATGAAATTGAAAAGGAGTGTGGAGTTTCACATTCTACAATATGTACGATTTGAAATAATAGAGATAAAATAAAAATTCTTTTCGACAGCAACTGTTCAAAACTCAAACGATCGAGGACAAGTGAACCTAAAGTTATGGAAGATGCTTTATTAACATATCTCAAACATCAGAGGGCCAACAACATCCCAATAAGTGGTCCAGTTCTGCAACAAAATGCCAACGACTTGCTCGTATTATGGGTAGGGAAAATTTTGAGTTTTCGTCGTGACCTGCGCTGTGCGAAGGATGCATACCAGAGGAAATATTCAATGCTGATGAAACCGGATTGTTCTACAATTTAACTCCTGACAAAACACTTAAATTCAAAGGCGAATAATGCAAGGGAGGAAAGTTGTCCAAAACAAGAATTACAGTATTGGTTGCGGCAAACAAGACTGGTTCATGCAGAAGAAAACTTCTGGTGATAGGAAAAGCTAAAAAACCGCGTTGCTTTGAAAACATTCAGTCTTTGCCTGTAACTTATTGAAACAACACTAGGTCCTGGATGACATCGCAAATTTTTGAACAATGGCTGTGTAGCTGGGATGCAGAATTGAAGTCTGGAGGAAAAGAATTCTTCTCCTAGTAGACAACTGTCCCGCTCACCCTATAGTCTCCAATCTGAAATGCATAAAGCTTGTGTTTTTACCGCCCAATGTCACCGCTGTTTTACAGCCCATGGACCAAGGTGTGATAAAAGCTTTGAAAACACAATACAGAAAACTTCAAGTGCTACAAATGATACAGAATATTCAAAACGGGAAAGAGTTTTGGTGTTTTGGATGCAATTCTAATGATATCAGAAGCTTGGGAAAAGGTCACAAAGACCACTATAGCCAACTCTCTCCATCTCAAGCAGAGGACGACGATGATATTCCGCTAGCGAGAATGATACGATCTCCCACAGATCAAGACGACAACGTACCACTCGCTCAATTGGTTACTCAGTTGCAAAGATCTGCTGGTACAGAACAAAGAATTGATATAGAGGAATTTATTGGAATGAATCACAGTGTACTGAGGAAGAAATTCTTGCAGAAGCTGAAAGTAACAATCGTAACACTGACGAAGAAAACGAAGACCAGCAAGACCCCGAAGAACAGTTTAGGCCAACAATAATTTAAAAGGCTCTTAGCGCTAACAGTTTTGCAAAAATTTGTTACCTTTAACGACCAGTTCAATAATGATGATACTCATAACTTGAGGAGTATGAAACGTGAAATGCAAAACATATTTTTGAGAGTGGGCTTAAACAAGACAGACTAAAATGACTGATTACTTTAGAAACTAGTGTAAGTCTTATAGTGCAGCTAAGTACATCTGGTATCTCCAATCAATTCGTAATAAACATTTTTATTTCTTTTTTTTTGATATTTGATTTTAAAACAATATTTTACTCTATATTAGATATATATGTACCTATGATAATTTAACTACATACTTATGCTATGTATTGCTTATAACACCTAGCGGATATAACGTCGAAAACTATACGGTCCCTTCAATGACGCTGTATCCGGTTTTGAGTGTAATACACATGTCAGAATCTTTCAAATGAACAGCCGACATTTCACATTGTCCTTCGACTGAATTTATGTTGGTAGAAAAACGATTTAATAAACAATCTTTCGAAATCGAATCGATCATAATGTTCATTTAAGTTATGGAATCTGATTGAATTGCTTCATTTTTCGATAAATTTATGTATTATTATTACTGAAGTCATGAAAAGGGTTGAGGACAATACACTTCACACGCTTTTTAACATAATTCAGTTTTTGAAATTGAAACAGAAAAGTATTGAAATTTGAGTGATAGACAGCTCGAAAATCACTAAGAACGCGAAGACCCACGAATCATAATTGTTATCAAAGTTACTCACAGATCAAGCATTAATCACAGAAAATTTTATTAGGAATGATCTGGTTTTGAAATTTTCCTTCTTCAACTTTATTCGATGACCTCTCAGTCTACTGTCTCTGTTTATTATAGATAAGGATGCTGCATTCCCGCCTATCAGTGTATTCAGGACCCGGTATGCAATAATCATGTCTCCACATACATTTCGCTCTTCAAACGGCGACATTTTAGCCATTGCAAGTCTTTCTTCATAAGACGGTCGAAATCTTACAAAAGTGATACGAGACGCTTTTCTCTGAACTGATTCAAGGGCTATTCCATTTCGTACAAGACCTGCATTCCACACTGGACTGGCATATTCCAGGAGTGGACGAACATACGTTTCGTACAAACTCGAGAAAGTTGCAAAGGAAACTTTACTGAAGGATTTTTGAGTAGATACGTCATCGAGTTCGAAATATGTTCTGACCATATCTTTTGTATTAATGACCCAAGTCGGTATAAAAATCAACACTCTTCAGAGATCTGCCACTAATTTTATATAAATTCTTTGGAGTATTTCGTCCCAGATGAAGCACTGCGCACTTGTAAACATTTAAAGAAAGAAACCAATTGGCGCACCATTTCGATATATTCAGCAGGTCTTTTTGTAATGTTGTGTGGTTTGTCAGTGTAGAATGGAACTTGTGATTCGATACCGAGACATACACTACAAATAGGAGACACCCCAGCACCGAACCTTGGGGTACTCCACTTAGCACCGATTTATCGCCCGAGATCGAGTTGAAACCGCCGTTTCAACTCTATATTAAATACTTTAGTAAAATCCTAGTAAATTACATCAATAGGTATCAGAATCTCTAGACCATTCGACCAGTAGTTAACACATTGTAAGAGATTAGTGATCGTTGATCGACTAAGCTCGAAATCGTGTTGTTCCTCGGGAATAACTTCTTCAGACATCAAGAAGCCAAAGAAAGGCACCAGACTGATTAACCGATAGTTTTCGCTGTAAAGTTTATCACCCTTTTTGAAAATTGCCGTTACAGTCGCTGTTTTCCAGGCATCAGGTAGAGTATTCTGCTGAAAGGATGATTTCATCATGATTGATAATGGTAGGGAGAGTTCTGTGTGTGTTTTGCTCAAAACGGTATATGCGAGACCTGGTGTTTATCCATATTTTAACAATTTCAACCGTTTATCCATATCTGGGGGGGGGGGGTGATGGACGAAATTCAATATATTCTAAGGATGCGTCGACGTATCTCATGTTGGGAGGGAGGTTTGGCAGAGGATATTTGCGGATGCCTCAACATTGCGGCATGTATTGCCGTCAGGTTTTTTCAGGAAAGGAACTGTTACTTTTGAGTTGAGAGAGCTTCTAATATGTTTGTATAATTTCTTTTTATTTTGAGTTGCAATGAACTCCTCATATCATAATAATTTTTTATTTCAGTGGACAAGTGTTCTTCCGTTTGATCTTCAGAATGAGATCACGTTTCAACGAGGGTTTTAATTTATTTTAGAGTATCGCCCTTACCTCTGAATGCCGATTAACAAACTCAAAAGGATCGTAACCAGAACGTAATTCACGATTTTAGTTTTTTTCTTAATTGGCTGCGTTTGGGTGTTACGAAATGATTGGAGACTCGTGTGTTTCGTGCAGTGATCAGATATGCTTATAGGAGATCCAATTGTGGGATCAGTTAGGAAATTTTCGTCATTAGTAATTAATAACTCGAGTAACCCTGGCTGTTGATTTTCGGGGTATCTTGTTGGCTCGTTGATGGTCTGAACGAGATGATTGTTGAAAAGAAAATTTATGAAAGTCGATTCTGAACTGTAGACTTCTGGTAAGTGCCGTATTGGCCCAGATATATGTGGAAAGTCGCCTACTAAGATTAGATTTGGATGATTTGATGTTGATTCAATGATTTTAAATAGTGTCTGGTCATGCTCAGAAGAGGTCCTGGGAGGTCTATATACGCAAAGGAATGTGAAACAGCAGTCTTCAGAATGTAGTTGTATAGTTAGCGTTTCAATGTATGGTATGTCAGATGAGATTCTTTTTAGTTAGCGTTTCAATGTTTGGTATGTCAGATGAGATTCTTTTGAAAGTGTACTGACGAAGAATATCGTCAGACACATACGCTTCCGCTACTTCCTCTCAGCCTATCCGTGCTAATCAATGAAAAACCTGTAATATTCACTATAGAATCTGGAATCTTTGGGCTGATCCATGTCTCAGTAATGAAGATTAATAATTATGTATCAGTATTTATTAAGTCTCCATCCGGAAAGCTTGAAATTTCATGAAAGTACAACAAGATTTGTTAAAATAATTTACCACTGATTGAAAACATTGTCAGTTCTTCAAAATCAAGTATAAAAGTAGTTATTCTTTCATTTTATTCAAACTGAATTTCCATCGGCTGCAATTGGCACAGTTGGATGTGAAATAAATTCGAATATGAAACAATTTATTCGAAATAAGAAAGGCATCATTATTTTTGTGCTCGAGTATGTAGAATTCTCAGTTCATATAACAATTTGTTCGTTCAGATCTTCACACGTTGAGTATGCATCGACAATCGAGAAAATTTCTTGTGAATCATTTCGACGTTACTATAATAATTCAATTTCATCATGAGAGAACCCGAGGCGGGAATTCTCCTGTCATTTCGTTAGGATTCGATAAATGTGTACAATTTATATTCTGTATTTTTTTTTAAATTGGGTTTTCCGCAGTAATATTTCGCAATGTACTCATCAAATTCGAGAGAATGGCGTGATTTGTTTCGAGTTAAACGAACTAGTGTTTCGGTGATAGGAAACGGGGAAAAATTCCTGTCATTTTCTTGATGCTGAAATCCCTATTTAGAGGGGATTGAATCATTGTTTTTTCTTTTGTACTGCAACTTTTGTGATCGTATATTTGGTTTATTTTCCTGCAATTAGGAAAGATCCTCTTCAACCTCTTCATTTCTCAATTTCTAACAAAACAGTTACAATTCAAAAAAGATTACTTGGATTCTGTTCTTTAAAACACTATTGCATCAAGTTTTTGCGAACGTGAGTTTCATGCTACGAAAGAGTGTAGAAAAGGTTGTCAAGGAATTATTTCTAAATTGAAAAAAAAATTTTTCAAACAAAACTCAGGACTCCCCTTGGGATCATCACAAAACCCCTCATAAGCAGGTATTATTATGAACAATCTTTTGAAAAATCTATAATGAATGATAACACAAAAACATTTTTTTGGAACAGATACGTTGATGATAATCTTATAGGTTTTCAAGGCTCAAGCAGACAAATTGAACCGTTATTACATTTTATAAATAGAATGCATAATGAAATAACCTGTTGATATTGAATGCAACAATTCAGTTCAGTCAATTTCCTAGACATAACCATCACTAAACTCAATAGTTATCTCACCTACAACAAGAATACAAAAGAAACATTTACTGCCTCAAAAATCCCAATAGATTTTTGTATCCAAATTAGTAATTACTACTAATTACGCAGCTCCATAGAGCCTTTTGCATTCCCTGATTCATAACATACCTTAATACGGAAATCAATTTCATTAAGAAAACTGCATCAAATAATAATATTCCAATCTCCCACTTGAATGTTATTATTAAATGCAAGGAGCAAACAAATACGCATGCCTAACTCACGTGACAACCTTAGCAAAATTACCTTTCCAAATCTAATTCCATTTTCAGTGGTCCTAATATGTGCAAATTACTATTCCAAGCCAAAAAAAATTAAACAGTCTTCTGTCACCTCATTAACCCGGAAGTTTTGCCGAACCCCTCTCGTGTCGAGGGAAGGGATCTTTAATTTCCAACACATCTCTGTTAGACAGGACCAACAGCTTCACATCTCCTCCGAAAGATGGACACTCAAGCGATTCCCAGAATCCGAAAAATAGCACCTACCTTGTGGGGATTGAACCCAGGTAAATCTGCGCAGGGGACGAGCATCATATCCTCTTCGCCACCGAGCCGGCATAATCTATATCGGAAAGTTTGGAAATTAACAAACATTGAAAAAATCCAGAATTCACCACTCTCAGTAGTCAACTAGAATCAATTCACTTCCCACTACTCAAAACTCAAAATAGGTATAGTTAGCAGATTCTTGTTCAAGACTGTTGGCTCTAGAAACTTAAAAATGACGTACTTGTCGAAACCGGTCATGTGTATTAATGATAAACATTGTGGAAATCAGACAAATGTGTTAAATTTTATTCATATTGAAACGGATTTCCTAAAAAAAATTCATCAACATTTATAAATGGGGAAAATCCTTCTTTTTCATTTAGGGGTGTTACCTTCTGTGACACATGCGGCCAAGTTGTTAGGACCGTTAGATCAAAGGACTTATACCGAGTACCCATATTCCTCGAACATTTTCAATTAATATACTTCCAGATTGCCCAAAGGTTACCAAGAGTGTTAGCGTGGATATCACACGTTATCTCCGGGTGGACACTATCCTATATATGTTATGAATGTTTTGATGTGGACCCTATACATGGAATCCGTAATCCAGACAAGGTCAGCTGTGGGAAAACTGAGTTCACCAGAAGCATATTTGGTAATGGTTGACTCATGGTTAGCAAACTCCGGAGTTGATTGTGATGACGAGGAGATACATGTTCGTTTCTGAGGCATTTCAATATCCTTTCATGATTTAAGAAGATACTCTAAGGGAGACTTTTCTGAAGAGCATTGTTGACTGTCTCTTGTTTCGTTAAAATCGTACAAGTTCAATTGGCTCCACTCTAACATCTTAGTGTGAATTTAGTAACATGCTCTGTTGGTTTCTTCGACTCCTCAGTCCAGATATTTCCCAAATAAATCAAGATGAAAGATTATATATGACAATTATCCTATTCATACAATGTCAAGTAAATAAATTATCAACTGTCAACACTTGCCGAAGTCCATTTCTGTAAATCACGCGAAGTTTGATACAAAAAACTAATGGTTCAAGACTGAAGACGAATATTATTTCAAATTGAAAGAATCGCGTGACCCATTAAATATGCTCTCAATCATTTTCGACGTACTAATTGGGGATAACAATTCTTGAGGTGCAAAAATAATTTATGTTCTGAACGATATTTAAAACATTTCTTTTAGGAACTATTGTTTTATCTATTATTCTTTGAATGATTTATGGGCATATCAATGACTGAAGACATCTTTATTTGAATTTTCCTTCTGATATTCACGAGGAACTCTGAAAAAGATAATTTAAATTTACGAGGTGTTGTGATAAATTGCATACAAGTTTTTTAAGGTTTTATGAATTAAATGCGATAATTCTCCTTTATACTTTAAATCTTTGTCGGAAGAAGATAATAGATAAAGTGCAGAAAAAATGTCAGTTAATAAACGTGGGAATAAATAGATTTATTTCCTTTTTCTCACGAATTTTATTCGTTTCTTTATTAACGTGTTAACAAATTATAAAATTTTACACATTTTGAAGAAGTTTTAGTTTTCAGTATGTGACAAATTTTGATTGTAACTTTCTGAATTATATTTCGAAATTGGTAGTGAATTCGAGTAATTGCGTTACTATTTGTGGGCCTAATGGATATGTACTTTTGCCCATTTGAATCTCACGCTTTGGTATTCTTGAGTGAGAAGAATATGACGCATAACGCGTCTTGAGCCATCGTTGGTATCTTCGTCTTTCAAGACCCTGGAAATGTCACTTTGAAGGTCTTACTTTCGAATTTTTGCCCAGTAAGACGGATTTTAATGCAGATTGTTTCGATGGATTCGTAAGAATGTCTAGAAACTTTGTGAACTAGTCTAATCATGAAGAAATCCTAAATTGCATTTTTGCTTGAGAAAAAGGTATTTTAGAATTAAATTTTGAAGTAGATAGTTTGAAAATTGGTAAAACCTGGTGCTCGGATGTTTATTCGTGACGAAACTTGTAATGAGCGACGTCATAAACCACGAGGACAATTCTATAACAAATTGCCATAATGAGGATTCTGCAAAACCAAATATTCTGTTCTCGATGGAGTAAAGCAGATCATTAATTTGCGTTGGCGAGATAGGGAGCTATGAGGTACTCCTGCATTAACCTGAAAAGCTTCACTCGTTACACAACCAAATACCACCCGAGTAAATCTAAAGAAGAGAAAGCTAATTATCCATTCACGCAACTTTTCAGAAGTGCATATAAAGGAGTAATGAGCCATGCTTTTTGATCGCTGATGTCCAGAAATGCATAACGTATGCAAGGAGGTCACTAGTTGATCGTTGCCTACGGAAACCATATTGTCTATTACTGTTGATACCCTGTAACTTGAGATATTTTATAAAATCATTATTTATCACTCTTCCCATGACCTTGTATGTAATGGGAACGGAGCGATGGGACTGGCATTTTGGGGTAGACCTTTCTTTTCTTTTCTTTTTTTTAATATCGGTTTTACTTTTGCAACCTTCCGACGCTCCTGAAACGTCTGGCTCACTAAATATGAAACAGACTGATACAGGGATGGGGTCACACACACGAAGAAAACATCGATGATTCACACAAACGCCAGTTGTAGTAAACGAAGAATTGAATGAAACAAGTTGTTTGCTGGTAGACATCGGAGGTTTGGCAATAAGGTGGACGGCGTGGGTTGTCTGTGTAGAGTCCACTTCTATGGAAACGATGTGACCTCGATGAAGTCAGCCAAGGTGGAAAGCTCGAGACTAAGAAAGGCTTTGCTTTTCAACCCCTTGGGCCAGGAAGAAATAAAGCACGTTCCGTACGCAGCTTGGTCAGAGGGACATAGAGCTATCTATGGTTAGAAAGCATAGTGAATACGGTATCATACCGTACGCACAATTTGACTTCTGACATTGTCTATTGAACATTTGAGATGCTTGTTGGAACTGCGTTCGATATATCTGAAACAGAATTGTACGAAAACCTTTCCGCAAAGAAATCCACATCTACTTCAGTTGATAACGCGATAGAACTCTAATCAAGGAGAAGATGACTGGCCTTCTGCATAGAGTAGAACTAACGAGCTCCACTTGTCTGCTGTCTATTCGTATTTATTGAACAAGAATGTTCCTAAACAAATCATACAGAACTTGTCGTCATTTAATTTACTATAAATAAATCCACAAACCCTATAAAAGTCTTCGACGTAATTTTTTATAATATCCTAGACGATATCACCAAAAAATTCAACCCCATCCATGTGTGTTAAGCTTTATTCGTAATTCCTCCGGTCTTTAGTGTTGTGCCAAAAACGGTTGACAGCATATATTTTATCAGTTCCGACCAAACCTACTTCGGTTCACTTTTAAATGTGCCTGAAAACCGCCAAATTAACCCATCGAGGTTTATATTTATTTGACGCGCCTTGTGTGATATTCTCTAGCCGTACCCCATATGAGCGGAAGTAAAAATAGACGTTAAGTTTATGGTTCATTCAGAACCGCAGAACCAGATGCAGCTTACAAGATAGAGGTAAATCGTTTTCCGGGCACCGAATTTTGTTACTCCTAATCAAAAATGGATTCCCAACGCTTCGGAAACTCGGCTTTCCGATTTCATTTTCACTGTTTCTATGGTATGATAAACTTGAATTAGTATATGCAAATATTCGGGAGATATTCAATAGAATGGGAGTTCAAATAAACGTGTGTGTTTTCAAGAAGTAGTTTTATCCATATGATGTCGGAGCCACACCAATGAATGTTTTCTGTGAATGCATTCGACGCAAATATTCACGGCGGAAATGCAGAATTACGAGGGATAACTTTCATGTACTGTATGATTGGTCATAGAAAACAGCATTCACCAATTGTCAGTACTAAAAGTGAACCTCTATGATTTGTTAATATAAATCCAAACTTGCATGTTGTTTTTTAGCCACAACAAACTGTCACATCTGACAAGTTAGTTGAATGGAATTACACAGTGTGCATTTTCGCGCAATAATTTCCTACAATTTTCAAAGACAAAGAATCGTATTGGCGAGTTGGTTTCTGTTTTCAACATTGAAGCACCACAACTGTCAACAGTTTCCTAATGGTATAAAGAATTTGAACGCAGAAGTGTTAGGATTAGCGACGATCCAAGAACAAGTCACAGAAGAAAATGATACAAAATAGTGAGAAACTAAAGCATCATTGCTGATTTCGGGAACATCATGAAAATAAATTTGCAGAAAAAATGCGTGTAAGTTTCCAGTTGGATACCGCATCTGTTGACCGAAGAACAGAAAGATGCAAAGGAGCATTGGTGTCAAAAACTATAGACTGTTCTATTTTGGAAAGTCTGAGAGCTTTCATACTATGTCAGAGGTAATGAATCTTGGATTTTTCTAGATATAAAAAGCCAATATTCTGTTTGGATATTCCAAAGGGAGAAAAAACCAATAAATAACATCCGAGGCGGAAATGTCACCAAAAATCTGATCGCAATGTTTGTTCCAAAAACAGGTCATGTACTAACAATTTCTTCACTAGCTTAAAGAATGGTTATTATCGATTGGTACACAACCATTTGTTCAACGCAAGTCGTTTGTAGTCTTCAAAAAACCAACTACGAAATCATCAACAACTCAATATTGAACGCCAGAAAACATCGAATTGTTTCATCATCCGGCGTATAGTCCGAACGGTTTTTACTCCTCCCATAATCAAGATTGAATTGCGTACTCAAAGTGTTGATGCCTTCCAAAAGGCCATTCTGAATGTAGCAGCAAACGATTGGAATAACTGCTTCCAGAATTGGTTCCAAAAGGTATTAATCTTCGCTGAGTATACTTCGACAAACAATTGTCTTCAAAATTGTATAATTCTAGCTCCATATGCAAAACTTAGAAGGGGGGTCGGTTATTAATTTGGCGATATTAGATTAATATAAATTCTTTTTTGTTGAGAGAAAAAAATCTGAATGAACCAGCTTTCAAATCTCCTCTGTTTTTCTGTGTGAAATCTATGGAAACAAAGAATAACCTACTGGTTATACACAGCGGTTATGAGACCCATTGTCACATATGCATCGTTAGTATAGTGGACGAAAACATCAGAAATAACTACGAAAAACAAGCTGCAAAAACTGCTGCGGCTAGCGTGCTTGGGCATAACATATAAAATTGGAAAAGGAGGCGTTGATGGCGGCATTACGGCTCCAAGACACAAAAAAACTTTTACCTGGTGATCTGAAGGGACACCTGGGGATTCTGGGTTACATAGCGCCAGAAATCTCATCACAACCATCGGATTTAATGCCGCTTAAGTTTGATTTTCACACACCCTTCGAAGTGGTCATAGAAATCGCACCACCGTAAAGGGAAAAATGAATCAATTGGACCAAAAATCCTCCATTTGGTACACGAACGGATCAAAAACGATTAATGGAACAGGATGAGGCATATATGGACCCAAGTACTCTTCATCAGTGCCTCTGGGCTCTACTCCCACAATCATGGAAGCAGAAACACTTGCTGTAAACCTGCTGCTGCCAGGAGGGACTACGAAGGAAACTCAAAGGGGTAGAGATTTACATTTTAACGGACAGTCAGGCAGTGATAAAACCTGTAAACTCTTACAGTTATCGGAGCATCTCTTTCTGGAAATGCCGTCAATCCTTGAAGCAGCTTGCTGAGGAAACAAACTTTTCCTGTGGTGGGTGCCTGGCCACGAAGCTGCTGGACCTGAACCCTTTTGCGGTCTAAGTAAGCCGCACAGACGACAGGAACTGGAACGATGGGAAGAATCTAGCAAAAAAGAATACTGGAGGAAAACTCCAGGCCAAAGGCAAGCGAAAAAGTTCATTGAATATTCGCCAAAGAAGACAAAACAGCTTCTCGATCTCTGTAGGGACGAGTTGAGGATCATAACAGTCCTCCTAACTGGATACTGCCCACTGAGATACCATCTCAATAAAATGGGCAAATCGGAAACGGGAACATGCAGAATGTGTAAAGAGAGCGATGAAACTGCCGAACATATTCTTTACAGTTGCATCTCAACTGTCCGTCTAAGACATATACACTTCGGTAGCGACAAACTAGAGCCGCACGAAGTAAAAGCGAGAGCTCCCAGGGAGATTCTAAATTTTGTAAGGGATCTAGACCTACAGGGAAATGAATAAGAAGGGTTACGAACATAAGATCAATTTGGTCGCAGTTCAGAAAGGCTAGCAAAGCCACGACCCCCACGAATGTAATGTAATGTAATGGAAACAAAAAAGTTTTGCTTGATCTCTCAATGAAGTGAGCGATGAAATCACAGTCCTCCACGATTCTTGAGAATCTTCTTTTACGTTGTGAGTCTTCTGGGGCAGAAAAATTTCAGCATTCCTCATTTCGACAGCCTTTAAGTCATACTTTTTCGCTGAAGGCACTCAAAGTTGAATGAATAATCGAAAATAATAATAAAAATATAGGGTTATAATAGAAAAGGTCCAGTGAAGGTGAACTTCTATTTTTTTCGATACAGGGTGGACCAATTTCGGTATTGAATAACTTGTGTTTGCTAAATACGAACTAGAGGTGGTTTTGATATCAAAAGAGAGGATTATTTCTTTCTATGGTAGAAGAGGTTTGTCAATATGCGTCAAATATCCCATTCGTTCATTTCTGTGTTAAAAACAATAGAGGTGACCCTTTTGAACATAGAATATCCTTCTTTTATCAGACTATTTCAACCAATCAATCTTATTGATGTGATTCAATTCTGCGTTCGACACAGATTCTGTAAAACACATATTTATAGCAAAGGTTTATATCTGCTTCAAAAATTTCCACTGTAAAACTCAATCGTTATGGCAATTCCAAATCACGAAAAGCATGAGACGTTGAAAGGTTTTACAATGTGGGGCAACTGAAACGAAAAAGACTCAATAACAGCTACAGTATTCGTTTCTCGACAAAAAACAGAAACAGGTCAATTTTTGTCTGAAGGGGGACATCTTTTAACATACGTTGATTTTATTTAACATCAATCCCCTAAGCAGGGGTGTACAAATCTCAATTGTTTGTATAGGGAAGATAGGTCGAATGATATCTCATTGGAAAGCTCTTTTGATTCTGAACACAAGTGTGTAATAATTTTTGACATATTTGTAAGAAGATACAGGCTGGTTAGTCGAAGGACGAGTTATTTCCAGTTATGCAAAATCTGTCGATTTCGAATGAACATTCACCGAAATACTGTTGTATTTTGGGAAAAAATATCTTTAAGCAGTGGTGCTTCTACTACACCCCCTCAGACAATCCCTTAGATGAGGATGTCAACCCCAAAATGCCGTGTGTTAAAAGATGTCCCCCTTCAGACAAAAACTGACCTGTTTTTGTCAAGAAACGAATAGTTTAGCAGTTTATTGAGTCTTTTTCGTTTTAGTTGCTACACACGGTATACATAATGGGTATGATTCGGATGCTGAGGAAGAATTTCATTGCAGGATGTAAAAATATTTTCTGTCTAACTTTAATAGGATTCGAGATATCGTCACATGTCGAAATCCCGAAACTATTAATGAGTTTTCCTCGAAAATCGAGCTCCAAAGGACAGGGATCGTTTGTCTCTACGTACAGTATTTCACACTCCTGCTCTACTAAAACATCAAATTTAATCCACCCTGTACAGACCAATGTATAGGCGGTTAGAATAACATTCAAGATGTAAGTCGGTTGTTGTTTCATCAACAATTGTAGGAACTATAGCTTGGGGCGTGTTCCACCCGATATATATTGGCAGAGAAAGTAAAACAGGCTCTTGAAGAAAACGTCAGACCACCTGATAGAGTTGTTGACTCATTTGTCCTAAAACCAACTACACCGAAGGAGGTCATGAAGACTATAAAAACCTCAAGTCAAAGAAACCATTCGTTCTTGACGGTATTGCAACCAAGGTACTTAAAAAGAATGTAGATGAACTGTGCGCGCCACTATGTTATGTTATGATTACAATTATTGAGACTGCAGTCCCACGCATTTCAAACTATCTATGGTAGTGGCACTTCATAGAAAAGGCGATACTTCTGACGTCAACAATTATAGACAAGTTTCTCTAATAAGCAATATTGCCACAGTCTTTGAGAAAAAACTGTACGTTAGGACGGTCACATACCTAGAGAAACGGGGACTACTTGCGGATAAACAATTCAGATTCAGAAAAGGGAAACGAACCGAGGACGCTGCCTCTCTTTTAGTGGAAAAAATTTACTATTATTTAAATAATGGAACAAACTGCATGCCTTCATTTATCGATCTCAAAAAAGTTTTCGACACAGTTAGGCACAAGAAACTAATCACTAAACTTCAAGATATAGGTTTCCGTGGCCATATTTCTTACCTGTAGAGTTCGGGGTGCCTCACTTATTTTCTTGATATACGTGAATGATGTATTTAGCCTAGATCTGAGGGGCCTGCCAGTTGCTTTCGCCGGCGATGTTTCAGTCATTTTTGCGGATACCTCTTGGGAGATGCTGAGAGTTCAAGTAGAATATGACCTTAGCATATTGCTTGTTTGGTTTGCAGTGAATATGCTTACTATAAATATAGAGCAAACTTTCTTCGTGCCATTTGGAATTCGGAGCTTTTTTGTGCCGGAATACGATATCGTAGAGATTGGATCTGAAAATCAGGAAAATTGACTTGTCGTGAAAAAAGTGAATAATATTACTTACCTCGGAGTAAACATCGATGCTCATCTACGCTGGGATCAACATATCATCACTTTGCTAAAGAAACTTAGATCATTTTATTTCTCATTAGCACAGACACATCTTCGTTATGGGTTTCTCTGCTGGGGAACTACCGTGAACACATATTGGGACCCACTCAAAATTATGAAGATGCGAAAGTTTCAGCTTTTAGGCAAATGTATTATCTGAATCTAGCAATTGATGTAATCCGGATGGGAGGAGATGAATTGATGAAGATCGATCATAATTATCAAATCCGTAAAAATTGTCCCTTCCTAATACCAAGGACAATATGTTCAAAGGAGCATAAATCAAGGAGTTATATGGTGGCTAGGGTGTTCAATTCAATGCAGGGTGACCTGAAGAAAATTGTGGATCCTATCAGGATGAAAAGAAGGCTGAGAGAGAGAGAATGGTTTCCTCAAGTAGATCCATTTTAGAAGTTTACATGGAATCAGATATAGACATTCCTCACGATCTATAGACCGAGAGACTACTGGGCTTATCTTTTTTCAATGAAGATAAAAATTTACTGTTTGAGTTTTAGTGAAAGTTTCAGTAAGAAAATTTCAATTGTTAATGCGTTAGTTTGAGTATTCAGTGTGGATTGTTTGATAAATGTTTGATTTTTCTCTACTTGTTGCTCTTTCTGTCTTGTATTTTTCATTGAAGATGTTGTCTCACTTAAATTGATTTTATACTATGTATATATTTTCCATAATTTTATTTATGTGAATCAGTTTTTTCTAATTCCATGTACAAACCCAAAAGGTTTATATGGGTTGTTCTGATATATTTGCTCTTCTTCTTTATGTATTTTTGAATGATAATAATATATCTATTATTATAAAAACTCGTGAGATTAAGTTTAGAAACCCTTGGTACTTATAAGGTATTTCATTCAAGTTTCCATTGTAGAGTTTTAAATATAGGGTATTATGTGAGAAACTGATATTTAGCCAGGACCACATCAATCAGAATAATCTCAAATGACTTCTATCAAACTACACATATCTTGATTTTTCTATGCTTCTTCGATCTGCAAACTAACGGTATCTTTGGTAAATTCAGGAAGACTTTGGAAACATTTTCAAAATAAACACACCGGGTTAATTACAATTAAATCTCTGAATGAAAATCTAGAGATTTATCGAAAATGGGATAGGACAACGTCCGTCATTATATCTAATAAATAAAACATATGACGTTTGACATTTAACCGTTGTTCGTATTCGACATCTGACATTCCTATTAGAACACCCGATATACGGAATGAAATCCCAGGCCAATGCTGCCTGAATAATTCGATTCACCTAATTTCGATGAAAATGAGTTAGAACCACAAAAAAATTAAAATTCAGCGATATAAACCCAGACCGTATTTTCCATATTTTCTGAAAGCTGTTTGTTTCGTTAGCATTCAACAATATTGGGAATAAAATAAATTCTCGTGAAATATGAGCGTTGATTATTCACGAATCCATTTCGATATTCGAATTTTCTTGTATCGATAACATTGAACCATATTGTAGAAATAAATTGAAATGAGTACATCATTCGACTATGCCATAACCAGTCAATGATTATTTGTTACTGTTATCAGAAAAGAACCAAATTTGTTATATTGCATTCACCTCTCTGATTTATTTCATCACACCCTTCATAGTCGATGAAGTTAAATCATTAATATTCTGGTCGATATTCGAAAGTTGTGAACTCTGGCAGCTAAACTTTAATTATTTTTGATATATTGTCATAAAAATGTTTCATTTCAACAAACCCTCAACTGTCAGCTGATAAACTATTTTTTGTTCAGGAAACAGATAATGTATGTTCGATACTCGACCTCTCGATAAACTAGTTATCAATAATTGAAAAGCATGAACTCTTTTTCAGAACAAGAACTGCGCTATAGGAACGGACATGTCCCTACTAATATCACATACTAGAAATTGAGAACTCCAAGGTCTACATCATTTGATCAAAGCTGAAATCTCAGTTGGTCAAAACTTGACGGTTTACTTTCTTGATCAAAATAATTTTGCAAATTTTTTCTATAATATACTCAAGATCCACGTAGAAATAATAGATGGATGATGTCAACCCAAATTTTCGGGTCCATAATGAATATAGAACATCTTAAGTTCATAATCGGCATCACTTAGAAGACCGAACCTGGTCATCGGGGCTCTCTTGGTCAGACAGAGAGGGAATTGTTTTGTTGAGTTTAAATATTGAAAGGGTTTCCAAGGATGAATGCTATTATTCTTAGAAATTGGCAAGCAAGAACAAGGTGGAAGTGAGTATGCTTCAGAATACTCACACCTCGACGGAAGAACATCTCCGCGAAAGAGGAAATATCAAAGGTTTTGTACTTTTTGATTATCTCCTTAGTCCCATTTATGGCCTTGCTTGCTATGTAAAATCTTGATCACTCATTCATATTGAACTTGTACAGAAGGGTATGTTAAGTGGTCTTTTCTATATTGCGTTCAAATTTTCTGATGTTTGTCGTTAATATTTATAAACCTCCTGGCGAAATCTGGCCCATCAATTTGGTATTATTTTTCCCCACCCTGCTATCTATTGTGGTGACTTCAATTGCCATCACAATCAATGGGGTTATACAGAAAACGACAGGAGTGGTATTTCATTAGTTGAATGGATGGAAACAAATGATTTTCAACTTGTATTCGATGAGAAGGTAAAGGGCACTTTTCATTCTGCCATATGGAATCGCGACTATAATCCTGATCTTTGTCTGGTTTTTAACGACTCTGAATTGTTTCCTCTTCCTGTTCGTCGTGAAGTACTTTCTGATTTTCCTCACAGTTAACACAAGCTAGTTATTATTTCGTTAGGTTTTCAATTTACTTCTGCAGATTCATTAGAAAAACCAAGATGGAATTTCAAAAAAGCTCGTTGGAATGATTTCACTAAACAGGTAGAAAGTGATTTGAGATGGGTTAGATTATTTCCGGTTTATAGGAGTTGTCAAAAATGCTGCTAAAAAACACATTCCAAGAGGCTTTCGAAAGGATTATATACCTGGATGGTCAGAGGAATCAAATTTTTTCTATAAGGATTATCAGCAAGATCCTTCCAGTGGGACAACTGATGCACTCCTTAGTTTTTTGAATGATAGAAGAAAGAATAAATGGAATGAGTTGATGAATGGTATGAATTTTTGTCATTCTAGTAGAAGTTCCTGGGATTTGTTGAGGAAATTAGGCAATGCTGATTCCGTTTCAAAAACTCCGTCTAATATGAATGCGAATATGTAGCATTTAGGCTTGTTAATGTCTCTACAAGTGTGAAGATTAATAGATATGACAGGAATAGAATGAAACGAATCTTACATAAAAGGAGGAGAGATGCTATCACAGTTGAGGATTTATCGAAACCTTTTGAGGAAGAAGAGCTCAAATCTACAATAAAATCTTCTAAAGTTCGTAAAAATTCAGGATTCAATGGCATTTTCTCTGAATTTTTTAAACGTCTAGGAAATAACGCTAAAAAGTGGTTACTGTCCTTTTACAAAGACATACTCAGCTCAGGTAGTATTCCCGTTGAATTTAGAAAGGCAAAAGTTATTGCCATTCTCAAACCTGGAAGAAAATCCAGAACTTCCTAGTAGTGATCGATCTATCAGCTTACTTTCTGTTTCTTTCAAAATTTTAGAAAGACTCCTTTATCAGAGGTTAGAACCAATCATTGACAGAGCTCTGTCCACAGTTTTCGAGAAAACTGGAATTGTTCTGATCAGGTTTTAGGTTTATTCACTTTCATATGTCAAATAGGCGCTGTATTTGTAGATCTCTCTTCGGCATATGACACAGTTTCGAAGGGTGGTTTAGTTTATAAACTCTTGAAGTAGTTCAATGTGAAAAAATTGTGAAGTTGTTTTCGTGGTTTAAACAGACAAATTCAGCAATTTTTAAATTTCCTGAATAAAATACATTGCCACATCAGCTTCACTTCTGAATAAGAAAATAACTCAATTAATTTCCTCGACTCAACCATAAAAAATTCAAATAACCAACTCACTTATAAAATTTACAGAAAGGAAACATTCACAGACGCATCGATTCCAATGGACTCGTTCAGTCATGATTCATAGAGCTTAATCTGTCCCCCTTTCGACAGATAATTCTCAAACTGAACTTAATATCATTAGAATAATTGCCTCAAATAACAACATACCACAACATTTTTTAAATACAATCATTAAACACAAAGAACAACGTATTACCTCTCAATTACTATATAACATCGTAGAAACCTCGGAAAAAAGATACACTAGTCTCAGATACACCGACGAACTCTCTAACAAAATTAGTAGCTACTTTTCCAAATTGAACATAACTACTTCATTCTCAAGCGTCCCCAACTTAAGCATATTATTATTAAATGCCAAACAAAAGAACGATGAATTCAAGCAATTAGGAATTCATCAAATCAAATGCAATTAATGTCAGGTAGCCTATGTCGGACAAACAGGTAGTTTTGAAACTAGATTCAAGGAACATATTTCCTCAGATAAAAATCGGCCAATATTTGAACACATAAAATCAACTAACCACTCGATATCATTGAACAATCTTAGAATCTTTCATAATTGTAACAAAGGGAGAGAGATGAATTTGTTGGAAAGTTTGGAGATAAACAAACTATGTAAAAACCTACAATTTATTACCCTCAACAGACAACTAGAGCATAATGGATCCGTACTACTCAATATTCAGGATTATTTTCATTCTATACTTGTACTTGCCTACTCATGTATTTTATTGTTATTCACTTGAAAATGACCGTAGGGTCGAAACCGGTCATGATTATTGAATAAATTGTGGGAAAGTAACAAGAGTGTCTCATTTCGTTTTGCGCATAAATCTATAAATAATGAAAGTAAGTGATATCATACATTTCTAGAAATGAAAGACAAACCGCATCGGATCTGCCCTTATTCTTCCTAAATCCCAACGTAATAGCAGGGCGTCGACATCAAAAACTGATGACAACTCCGAAAATGTAAAACACTATTTTGCAGAGGAAAACGCCGAGTATTATTGGGAAGGATTACTGAGATGGAAACATCGCTCGGGAAAGTGTGAAGATTAACAAGGGGACAATGTTGAGACATAAAAAGAACAAAAATATGCCTTGTATATTTGTTTGGTTGTTCACTTTTCAGACCACCTTCGTATAAGTATGCATATATTCATGAGATGGCTCCTAAATTGTACTATTACTATTGTGTCTCTAGTTGACTAATTATGAAGAATATGCCGGAGAATACCACTCCGATATACGAAGGTTAGGTTATATATTGTTCCTTGAATGGAAGTCTTCGACACAAGTTTGTCAATAACGTCTGTTTTTTTCTGCATACGATAATTCTTTCTAACATAACCTTCAACGTATTTCAATTGACTAAACTTTTCAGTTGAACTTTCAACTAGCTTTCGTGATATATATTCTTGTATCTGACTCAAACACACTATGATATGATTTAATATTTCCTGATTGTAGTTAAGAAAATGTTTCCGTTTTACTTCATTGGTATATATCACGAATGCCTCAATTTATTATAATCCACACCTATTATTTTTATGACCAAATAACTATAATAATACAAGTTGACGCAATATATAAAGCTACCTCTACATTTACATACATCATTTTTATAGTAAACAAACTGAGATTGATATAGTTTGATAGAATAGGACCTTCACGTAACTATGGAGATTTGTATCGCATGTAAGATATAAGATTTTTTTATACTTGAGTATGGTCCTAACAAATCGGTAAATAAATTCTAGACGTCTAGAAATAGTCTCAAACGTTTTCTTTAAGATTGGGTTAATGTGGGTCACATGTCCCCGAGGGCTGAATGGAGGCGCAAGGAGCAGAAAGGATTTGTGTACTTGACTGATACAAAAAAATAATGGGATGTTAATTTTGTTCGAAATTTGAGAATCTTTAAGTATAAGTTACATTTAGTTCTATATTCATTGTTTATATATTTCTGTTGACCGAAGAACAGGAAGCTACAGGGAAGAATTGGGGTCAACAAACTCTGTTTTAACTATGGAAAGTCTGATAACTTTGAAAAGTCTTATAGCCTTTACAACATTGTCAGTGGTGATGAATCTTGGATTTATAAATACGAGCCAGAAAATGAGCGCCAATCTGCTGTTTGGGTATTTCAATGGGAAGTAAATCTGACAAAAGTCATCCGTGGTCGAAGTATCTCCAATATCAAGCTCAAGTCAAGCTTTTTTTCACGAAATTTTCGAGATTCAAGCTTCTTGAATTGCAGAACTTGAAAGCTTGAACACAATTGCAATAAAACATTAAACTTTCTCTTATGTTCAATAAGAGCGAGAATAGAGGTTTTAAGAAATACTGAATAATTGATAGGAAATATTTAAATGAAATTCAATGTGACAATCTAAAAAATTCATAAAGTTGTCAATTGAACGCACAAATACACAACAAGAGCAAGACTGAAATTCAAATGTATATTTTCGAATGAAATACAGCCAATATTATTAAATTTTCTATAATACAACTGAAATAAACTGCTGTGAAAATGAAAACAAATGAATTGAACTACTGTGAAAACAAACGAGATACCTACATCGAAACTTAAGTCAAAAATATTAAGAATAAGCTTCATCAGATACTTGGTAGTTCGCTATGTTTGAACCAGGATATTTTGTCATATATTTATATATTCTTCATAGATATATATTTTTCTTGTTATATACGCATTTCGGGAAAGTCTCCCGACTCTCGGTTCTCAGGAAATCACCGTTCAATCTCAATTCTCATGATTTACTCATTCTCGGAGAAGGTTAAGCTTAATATTACTAAATGTAGTTAACCTTAATCGATAGATTATTATACTTTTACTTCTGGTTGGTAGGTGACGACACTATATTAATTTCTTTCAGTTTTCTATATATTTTTACGAGAAATATTGAGTTTATAACGAATGATTCGAAAATTCTCTGAAAGAATCATTTCATTCGAATCTATCCTATATCATATAGAAATGTAGTTTGTAGGTGACATAAATATTTGGTTCAGTGTTGTTGATGAATACAGAAATTCTTCACATTCCTGAAATAATTGCTGATTGATTTCTTCCATTTAAATTAACCAAATTCCCACGCTGAATTTTTTGTATCTACTTGTTGCGCTGCGAAACGAATTAACTAGATTGAAAAAATTAAGTTTTGAATTTCAGTATGTCGAAGCCAATTAAAACATTCTTGATGACTAAAGATACTACTTGCTTATATTGTACCAGTACGGATACGGCAACAAGCGATTAGCAAATGAACTTACAAGTATGCTCTTTCAAGTATCAAGTTTTCCAGCATCTTTAAAAAGCTTGATATCCAGTTAGTTTCTCAAAAGCTTGTATTTTAAGTTGAGTCAAGCTTTACGAAAAATTTTCAAGCTGATTGACTTGATGAAACCTAATTAGTAAGCTTCGAAATATCAACCGCGAACGGCAAATCATCCTTCACCAAGACAATGTAAGTCCTCACACAGGTCAGAAAACAATTGAATATTTAACGTAAGAGAACATCATTCTGTGTAGAGTTCGGACTTGATCCCAATGGTTTTTTCTTGTTTTTCCAAAAACAAGAACGGACTCGTGGTTGAAAGTTTCAGTTTTCACAGGAAGCTGCAGATGCCTTCCGATAGGCCATTTTGAATGTAACAGCAAACGATTGAATAACTGCTTCTAGAATTAGTTTTTGTAAGCTCTCATCTAACCTAACCTAACCTCCAAAGTACGAAAAAAAATGCATTTATATTGAGCGGCGATTCGAAGATGATGACAGTACTCGAATTATCTAAATGTTATAGCTCCCAATGTCTATTTTTTTAAAGGGAGCTTTGGATCAGCTCAAAATTCTCCTGGACCCGAAAAAGGCTTCAGAGCAATGTAAAACATATTTCAAGGTACGTATTTAATTTTATTATCATTTTTTATGATCTTTCCTATATAGCTCTTCCGATTCTCCTAGTGTTTTCCCTGGAAAAAGAAGATTGGAAGTTGAACCAATATTTGTGTTTCAATAACACATCTGTATTTTGGAGTGTAAGGATAAAGTCTCCTTTTCATTCAACACTGGTTGTATTTGCCAGATATAGTACCCAGCCAGAAGGATCTATTTCATGCTAAAAAAAATTTCAGTAAGAGAACAATTTTTTTCGAATATTCAAAGTCTCAAGAAGAAATGTAAAACAACCATGTGTTATTTTCTTTTGAGTCCAGATCATCTTCAACTTAAGTAAATTTCAAAATTCCCTCGATCGCAAAATTCGTTTTTCCTTGATAACATCATTGAAGTGATTAAAATACCGTAATTTTAGCCCCTGTCATCCCTAGCCCACCCCATCCCCAAACATCAGCAAACGCATTTTTACACATTCATTCTTTTCCTCAGATTTTGGTCTCTCAAAGAATTTAAAAAAAAACCATGAACATCGATAATCACCTCACAAAATATGCAGAAATTTTTCATAATTATAGGACCTCAAAAATTTCGTCCCTACGCTTGATGGATGCCTAGTTTCTCTTGTTGAAAAAAAGTACTCGGAATTTCTCAATTTTTCTGATGGTGCGCCTTTTCCAAAAACGCGAAAAACTAGGTTTATTTTTATTTCTAGTGCAGAATTCAATTTTCCACACGTCTGTGTATACAAGATACAATCAAAACAGTTTAATATTAGAATATCTAACAGACATCATATCCAAGTATGTGTGCACTAAATCTTTTACAGAAATCATTCATGCATGGATGGATCTGTACATTCCTCATTCCATGAAAAGAACAACAGCACAAAAGCCATAGTTCAACAAAGACTGCGAAAGAGCGTCTGCAGCCAAGACCAGAGCTTACAAGTCATGAAAGATAAATCCAACGAAGGAAACAAGAACAACCTTAGTACGAATACCTAACCTAACAACTGCAAGAGCAAAGGCCAATTTAAACAAGGGGTAACTAAAACACTCCTTGAATGGGCAAAGCGAGACTAGACAGTTCTGGTTTATGGCGAAGACTATGCCAAGCAGTGCCAATTTCTGCAAATCTGCGTTTCCGCCTCTTGTTAGAGAAGACGGAAGTATAGCATCATCTCCGAAAGAGAAAACCGATCTCTTTGCTCTCTTGTCCTCAAAGGTATTCTGTGCTAGATTCATCTAACGCAACACCACCATCCATCTACAAATTCTTCTTCTTCCATGGAAGAAATCAAGATCAGAATTCGCACTGTAAGACGGAGCCTCGAGCAGCTGAACGACAAGAACTCCCGAACTGGCACCCATTCTCAACCGTCTGTTTCAGTTTTTTTATGAAAGCCAGACTTTTCCAAGAAGCTGAAAAATAGCGAGAATTCAACAGATCCCAAAGAAAAGAAAAGAAGTCCTCACCCCAAAACTACCGCCCTGTTGCACTTCTTCCCATTATTTCCAAAGTGATGGAGAGAGTCATAAACGATGAACTCATCAAATATCCATCAGTATGGTTTTTGCAGGCAAATATCGACAAGAGATCTGCTCGCCTACGTCACTCTTGTTTGTACATCAACAATGGAAAAGCATAGGGAATCTAGAGCAATAGACCTCGACATCTCTGAAGCCTTCGATAGGGTTTGGCATGCAGCTTTGTTGAATAAACTTGCTGCATATGGGCTTCCCGAGAAATTGCGGGATTGGATAAGTAGCTTTCTCTCAAATAGATCAATACAAGTTATGGTCGACGGTATATCATCTGATTGCTTTCAGTTGCGAGCAGATAAACGATCTTTTATCATCTACAGACAACAAGATCTTCGGTTTTGTTTTCATTATTTCCTGCAAGCTCAAACACGAAGAACATTGAATTTTCCGCACTAAAACACCAAAATAGAGGGGGCAATATCAGGAAAAATTTGAAAAAATTCAAGAAAATACTTTTCAACAACAGAAACCGAATGACGCAGAAACCTTACCTGTCCAGTTATGCATTGAGCGTAGGGAAAATTTCTGAAGAAAAAAATTTTTTGGGGCCTTTTGGGGGCCTCATAGTCACGAAAAAATTCTGCATGTTTTATGAAGTGATTAGAAAAGTTCATGAATTTTTGTTCAGATTTTTTTAGTGAGATTCAAGGGAAAAAATAAGATGTGAAAAAACACGTCTTCTGATGCTAGTGGGGGTAGCGGGAGAGGTGCTAAAATCACGATGGAAGCTCTTCTCTTGATCACCTCAATGATGTAATCATTGAAACTGAGGATTTCGCGATTGGAGATATCTCGACTATCATATACTATCAATATTTACCATTTTGCTATTTGTCTTGCTTTATGACAATGCTATTAATGTGACAGACTTCAATTGTTGAAATAATTTTTCATTTATTTGTCAATTCAATTTTATTATGTCTTTAACTGTTTATTTTTGTTTCATATGTTTTGTTTGTCAATAGGGTTTCGAAACAGAGGAGACAGATATAGATAACGAAATTTCGGAAGTAAGTTGTTTTGAAATACCACAATTTACTAACAAAAGGTGGTTTGTGTACTTCGATAATTATGTGATGAGATGAGGTGGTAGTCATTGCTTGAGCTGATTAATTTTTTCTTTGTATTATTCAATAAGATCGATATATGACTTGTACTGTTGAGATTCAAACAACATAGCATTGCCAGTTATCCAACCAGAGAGCCTGAGGTGTCGCGGTTCTGGCAAGGTATGGGGGTTGAAAAGGTATATAGTCATTCAGAGAGTCCTGGTGACACATCTGGTTCAACTCCAACAAAGCCGATCTCTTTGCTCTCTTGGTTTTGAAGAATTCTTTGCTGGATTCATCTAACGCAATACCACCGCACATTCCACCTACAAATCCTTCCATGAACACTTGAACTGCAAGAAGGCAGTTGGTCTAGACGAAATACCGCCAATCGTCCTGAGAAATTGTGCTCCTGAACTGTCATCCATTCTTAACCGTCTGTTTCAGATTTCTTACGAAAGCCAGACTTTTTCGAGCTGCTGGAAAATAGCGAGAATTCAACCGATCCCAAAGAAAAGAAAGGAGTCCTTACCCCAAAAACTACCGCCCTGCTGCACTTCTTCCCATTATGCCCAAAGAGATGGAGAGAGTCATAAATGATGAACTCATCAAATATCTTGAGTTGCAGGAAACTGCACTCACTCATATTTGTACATCAAGATGGAAAAACATGGGGAATCTAAAGCAAAAGCCCTTGACATCTCTAAAGCCTTCGATGGGTTTTGGCATGCAGCCTTGTTGAATAAACTTGTTGCATATGAGCTTCCCGAAAAACTGCGAAGTTGGATAAGTAGCTTTCTTTCAAATAGATCAATACAAGTTGTGGTCGACGGTATAGCATCTGATTGTTTCCAGTTGCAAGCAGGAGTACCTCAGGGATCCATTCTTTCACTAACCTGGTTTCTGTTGCAGATAAACGATCTTCTGTCATCTACAGAGATAGAAAGGTCCCCCTCTAATAATGCAAGGCCAACACACTGCATCCAAAGATTCCATGCACCTTCTCGAAATAACGGTCAACTCCAAGTTTTGCTGGCATGAACATGTATCAGCAATAGCTAAGTCGGCATCAGCTGAACTTAGCTAAGCGATACTTCACGTCATCTCATCTGTTGCTTCTGTATAAGGCGCAGATTCGACCTGCTTTGGAATATCGTTCCCTTGTATGGGGATCTGCGCCCAAACATTCGTTGCGAATGTTGGATAGTATGCTAAAACGGGCTGTGCGCCTCATCGACCACCCGGAGATCACCCGCGATCTCCTTCCGCAGGCACTCAGAAGAAAAGTTGCAGACCTTTCTCTGTTTCATAGATACTTTCACGGAAGATGCTCCATGGAGCTGAAAGACCTTGTTCCGGGAAACCTCATGTTTGGCCTCAACACTAGGCTGGCAAGGAGTCATATGGCGGACATTTAACGACCCCTTGAACCTCTCTATATAGGAATTCCTTCGTTTGCAGGGCACAGCTGTGGAACTCGCTTTTGTCCAACAGCTTTTCAACATCCTACAATTTGGCCCTCTTCAAGAAGCGAGTAAACAGACACCTCAATTCTTCCTTGGCGCCAACTTATGTGGTGTAACAGGTTCGTCTATTCCTGAAAAGCGCGCATAAAGAAAAAACTCGTGGCAATGTAAGGTAATTATTATGTTTCCAAAGGACATCGGTCAAATGTCTCTTTTCTTCTGAAGGATATGCCCGAAAGCCAACAGCTATTATGCCTATGGGACCAGAACCTATTCTGACTATCACAGATCCCACATGCTCCCCTTCTTTCAAAACTGGAACACTGGAACTACCGAGGTCCTGAACTATTGATCAGGCATCTTGAGTCTGAGATAGTCAAAGAGACTCATGAAAAAACCCCAATCGAAGAAGATGGTACATTAACTATTGTCCTTTGACGAAAAGTCTATTAGGATGCTAGTTGACTTATTAAGGAGATACCAACTCAGTACACATCTACACGTCATGAGGCTGTCGGAAACCACTTAGTGCCATGGTTGCCTAGAAAATGATGAAAGAACGGAACATATACTCTTCTAATGCCCCGCTTATAAGGCGACCAGATTGGACACATGTGGTTAGGAAATACCTAGTGCCTGGATCATCCAGGAGGCCAGCTACAACAGTGTTGCAAACTTCATCAAAAAGATTCAACAACACAACACGGCAAGCACAATGTGCATAAGGGTCTGACTGCTATCCAGGGCTATCCAGAAGAGAGATGGATGTTCTGAAATTTTTTACGGGGTTCATGAGGTGTATTTCTATTTTTAGTTTCAAGAAATGATTTCAATTTATGTCTTTTTATGCGGTATTTTTTGTATATAGTACAATAATACAAAAATTCCCCTTTACTCAATTTGTTTATTTAAATGTTGTAAAGGGTTTTCCCATCTGCAGGTTTTATTTTCAATTCCTAATAACGAAACATGATATCTACCAATTGTCAGTGTTCGTAGGAAATTTTCATTACATCTTCTCATAATTGCGGTGGTATTTCGCGTATAACAGCTCAAATATTGTCTTTGACGGCCTGAATCGTTGCTGGAGCATTAGCTTAGAAATTATCTTCAACGTAGCCCCCAAAAAAAATAATCTGATGTGTTCGAATCTCATTATCTAGGAGGCCAATTCACGTTTCCATTGCGAGAAATCACACGTTCAGGAAATTGTTGTTGCAACAGAGCCATTGCTTCACCATGTGGCACGTAGCGCTATTCTGTTGAAAATAAACAGCTTGCATGCCAAGATCATCTACTTCGGGCCAAAAATAGTCAGTTCCGACCAAAATCAGAACCAAACAGTCAATTATTATGGAAGAAGAGGCTGTTCGAGTATTTTTATGGGTTTTCGAATACCCAAATGCGGCAGTTTTGTTTATTGACATACCCAGACAGTTGAAAACGGGCCTCATCGCTGAGAATAATTGGGTTCAAAAAGCAGAATCTCCACTACGCATTTCCAGTACCAGCATATATACGACGTTGTTCTTGGTCAGTTAGCTTCAATTCTTGTGTTAACTGCACTTTATAAGGATGAAGATACAGATCAAGGTGCAAGATACGGTGCAAAGTGGTTATGGAAACGCCCAATTCTTGTGATCGTTTTGAACTCGAAAACTTATGCTTTTCATCCACACTTTCACATATTTCCAGCTGATCTGGCCAGATGAATACGTGTTCGATGCTGCACATCACTAACTTACCCACAACGTTCAAATTTGTGGATTAAATTCATTACAGATGGGTGAGTAGGTGCTTGATGATGACTGAAAGCAGTACGAATATTTCGAACTGTGTTCAGTATTCAATTTTCACTATTTGATGCGTTGTGCGAGAGTGAATCTCTCCATGATTGAAGTTCTCCTAGTCAAATCACCATGCAAAGACAGTTTCATGTTGACAGTTCAGAAATGGCGGCAAATTCAAAATGAAACCTGCCGATGGAAGACCCATTGTATCATATACAATTTGTGTGTTCTGTATTTTCTGAAATGGACTTATTTATAAGTTGAAATGGATTTGCATCAAGTAATGAATTTTTGTTAGAATATCATTCAAGATCAATTGTAAGAGGTATAACTGGGTGTGTTTTACATGAAACACCCTTTGTACCAGTGATCAAATAACTAACCAAAGAGACCAGATATCAATTCAATTTTGTTTTGTGTGTATTTCACTTCTTAGGCACTTCAATTCAAGTATATATTGATCTTTGTGAACAAAATCAACAAAACCATATCTCCACCTCCACATTCGCATTTATTTTTCTAACCCTAATTCGCTTGAATTAACATTCCATGCGATCCCTAATACCTTCTCTCATTAATGACTAATTAAACATACTATTAGCATTGGAATAATACTGGTTGATATGATAGCTTTTATCATTTCTGTTACATGTCATGATAAACTTCCATAACCCTCACGTTAATATTCAAATTTTGATGTAACATTACAGGATGTCACTCAGGTTGGACTAACAATCGGACATATACAATTCTGTGTATGTATGTTTATATGTATATACAATAGGTAGGATACGCTATAAATATTTACTAATATATTCGCTGTCATTTCAGATCAAACTCTACGTAATCTGCAGTGTTATTACCGACAATATTTATCGCTTTGTGTTCAACTATAAGTAGTTATTTATTCACGAGATGAATAAAGGATGTCTTGATAACAACTCTTTTGAGTAAACCTTAACGTTTAAATTTCCGGAGAAATAAATTACCTTGAACCATAATCTACAACTCTGATTGATGGTTGCAATTTGTACAAGATTTTTCTGTTATTTCCAGTCTAATTTCATTCGAACTTGCTCGGCAGGCACGTTTCAAATGCGTTGAAGGGAGTAAATATTTTTCTCAGGGTTTCTTTTGGCAATTATGACGTAAGGTTTTCATAATATCAGATAGGAACATAATTCCCTTAATTTATTCGATAATGATTGGAATATCCCACTATAAAAACCGAATAGTTTCCCTTCTTGGTAGGGAACATATCGATGAGTAGATGTACAACGGTGGTTCTGGACCACTTCCTATGTGATGTCGTGCGCATGCGTCCCCGAGCTAACCAGCATCGAACCATGTAACCTACGTGACCTATATGCAATGGTCAGAGGATCTGGATGACCAGCGGATCATCCAGGGATGAGGTTTCAAGTCTAGATAAAAGATATGAGTGTCCGATAAGCAGTTTTTGTTAAAATTGTTGAAAGGGGTCACCTGGAGGCGTGGAAAGCGGGCTGCATGGGGGGTTGGGGACGGTGGGGCCCGGGATGATGTTGGGTTAAGTGAATATGGTCAGGAAGGTCCCTAAATTAGGGGGATGATGTTAATTAATGCAGTTATTTTATCGAAAATATCTTAACGAGTTCATATTTACGATTCTGTAATTAGAGTTGATATCTGTCTCATTATTCTGTGATTATGATAATTAGTGCATTCAAATATATTTTGGGTAATTGAGGTTTCACAAGTGAAAGTTGTTATGTTACTTGAAAGTAATATAAAGGCAATTGACTTAAATCACTCTTATTTCAATCTAATATACTAGTATTACCCACTAAAAGGTTATAAAATTGCGATAGTATTTCACTAGACATCTTTCTCTCTCCAGTGATGATCTGTTACTAGTCTTCGTCCTCTGCTAGAATTATTTTGTTTGAATTAATTTTGATAATAAATTCTTCAGTTGTTGTAACACTCCTTCTGATTGACATGGTATATTGAACGTTGTTTCTAAGCTGAACCGGTATGATTTTATCATTTTTCCTGAAAACTCATTGAATTCATAGACCACCTAGATTCTCTTGACAATTATAAAACTAATGCATTAAACGAATACCCAAAAATATTTGAATGCACTAATTATCGTAATCACAGAATAAAGAGACAGATATCAACTCTAATTACAGAATCGTAAATATGAACTCGTTAAGATATCTTCGATAAAATAACTGCATTAATTAACATCATCCCCCTAATTTAGCGACCTTCCTGACCATATTCACTTAACCCAACATCATCCCGGGCCCCACCGTCCCCAACCCCCCATGCAGCCCGCTTTCCACGCCTCCAGGTGACCCCTTTCAACAAGAACTGCTTATCGGACACTCATATCTTTTATCTAGACTTTAAACCTTATCCCTGGATGATCCGCTGGTCATCCAGACCCTCTGACCATTGCATATAGGTCACGTAGGTCACATGGTTCGATGCTGGTCAGCTCGGGGACGCATGCGCACGACATCACATAGGAAGTGGTCCAGAACCACCGTTGTACATTTACTTCGATGTATCCGTTATGGATATCCACACCTAAGCCAATGACTCTTGTGGTCTCCCTTCCTTGTAACTACATTCTCTGATCAATCCGCCTACAGCTGATTCATGCCACGCATATAGTGATTAAAGGACTTGGTGTTTAAATCCTAATTTCACACCACTTACGCTTAGCACATGTGATATCTAAACTTACCCCGCAACTATCAGTGCAAGGAACCGTGATTTGGTTCCATTTTCTTCGAGTGCCAACGTTGTGCAGGTTTTACTAGGTAATTTACCTAGAATTACTCTGGAGTGGTGACAACCTCGAACATTCAACAAGGTGTACCTATCTTGTTTCGCTTGCCAGTCCCAGCTTTACCTTAACCTATTATCCTATTGAAGTATTCTTATCTTTTAAACTAATCCCGATGTAACTCGGAACCCAGAAGATATGGTTAAATTGGAATATATTGCCTAAAAATCAGGTGCTCGCTGCATGGAACTAATGTCTCATCTATTACAATATCCTCACCTGGTTGGAAGAGAACCTGACATTTTTGTTCCATTATCTTGATCAATGGTTGAGTTTTTTTAAGGCGATCACCTTGTTGAATGTTTTCATTATCGCTGAAGTGAAGAAGGCTTAACAGTAACTGGTCTCCATTTCAAGACATCGTGGAACTGGGAATTTCTGGTCGGTAAAACCCCTTGTTGTTGTTTTCGTTGCAAACCTATTTGTTTCCTCGATTAATGGCATCATCGTCGACCAGAAGAAAAATTGCTCCTAAGGGACTAATGTTAGGAGAAAGATCTCCTGCGGCCCTCTGAGACCAGTAGAATCAAAGTTCTTATTGCGCCCAACATATTTACTCCAACTGATGTCTAAGTCAGGAATTTCATATTTTCACGATTCTCATCGTTTTCTTCTTGTAGAGCTTCATCCAAAGCCAATTTATGTAGAATCTCTGGGATATCTTGGGTTTCTTCATCCTCTTCATCCCACGATGATTCATAATCAGTCAGATCCTTCCATTGTGATCCAGGTGCTCTTTTCTTGATGGAAAAATCAGGATCCTTCATTAAGTCATCAGCATCGAGATCACACTGATCATCACCTTCCTCGTCGCACGAATCATAAGCTAATCTTTCCAATTCTGCTCTTCAATCTTCCAATTTTAACCTGATTCGGAAGAAAATGAACTGAAAATGCCATCGCTCAGATATGAATCATATGGCCACCGGCGAAAAAATATTTTTCTTTCCTGCAGCGCCGCGACGCTGACATATGAGAGACGCAAAAAAAAATTCAAAATGACTAAAACCAAAATGAAAACCCTGAAGAGACCAAACACTTTTATTTCGATATAGAATACATATGAATGACATAAAAAAGGTTTGGCCCCTCAGGATGGCTTCCTGATATAGGCTTGACTCACAATGTGTTGCCAAATTTTTTTTTTTTTGTTATGTGCACTTCCTAGAAATAGGTTACACCACATGAGTAGGCGCCTGGGGTGAGTCGAGGTGTCTATTTACTCGCTTCTTGAAGAGGGCCAAAGTGTTGGATGATGGGTAGATGTTGGACGGAAGCAACACCCACAGCTCACCGGCCCTGTGAACGAAGGAATTCTTATAGAGAAAGGTTCGAGGGGTCGTTAAATGTACCGCCATATGATGAGAACTCCTTGCCAGCCTAGTGTTGCGGCAAAACAGCTCCTTGGAGTATCTTCTGTGGAAGTATCTGTAAAACAGAGAAAGGTCAGCAATTTGTCTTCTGAGAGCTAGCGGTTGGAGATCGCGGGTGATCTCCGGGTGGTCTATGGGGCACACAGCCCGTTTTTGCATACTATCCAACTTCCGCAACGAATGTTTGGGCCCAGATCCCCATACACGGGAACGATATTCCAAAGAAGGTCAAATCTGCGCCTTATACAGAAGCAACAGCTGAGATGACGTGAAGTATCGCTTAGCTAAGTTCAGCTGATGCCGACTCAGCTACTGCTGATATATATTCATGCCAGCAAAACTCGGAGTTGACCGTTATTCCGAGAAGATAATTCAAATCTTTGGATGCAATTTGTTGGCCTTGATTAAAGGAGGTTCTCCAGTGGGGACCTTTCTAGAAAACGTTGTTGCTTGCGTCTTGCTCGTGTTGAAGCTCACTAGGTTCAACTGGCCCCGCTCAGATATCCTCTGTGAGTCAGAGTTCAAGTTATTAATTTGTTGACATCTCTGACGCTGAGATTTCGCAGCTGTAATCGGCCGCAAACTACAGAAAGACGAAACCAGGGTACGATCGTCTGCAAAACCAAAGATCTTGTTCTTGTTGTAGATGACAGAAGATCGTTCATCTGCAACAGAAACAAGGTTGTCAAAAGAATGGATCCCAGAGGTACTCCTGCTTGCAACTGGAAACAATCAGATGTTATACTGTCTACCACAACTTGTATTGATCTATTTGAAGGAAAGCTACAGCCCCGCAATTTTTCAGGAAGACCATATGCAGCAAGTTTATCCAACAAGGCTGCATGCCAAACCATATCGAAGGCTTTAGATATGTCGAGGGGTTTTTCCTGTAGATTCCCAATGTTTTTCCATCGTTGATGTACAAACATGAGTGACGTAGGCGATCAGATCTCCTGTCGATCTTTGCCTGCAAAAACCATACTGACGGTCGTCACTTTGGACATAATGGGAAGAAGTCCAACAGGACGGTAGTTTTAGGGTAAGGACTTCTTTCTTTTCTTTGGGATCGGTTGAATTCTCGCTTTTTTCCAGCTACTCGGAAAAGTCTGGCTTTCATAAGAAATCTGTAACAGAAGGTTAAGAATGGGTGCCAATTCGGGAGCACATTTTCTCAGAACGATTGGTAGTATTTCGTCTAAACCAACTGTCCTCTTGGAGTTCAGCTACTCGAGAGCCCGTCTCACAGTGCGGACTCTGCCATTGAAGAATTTGTAGGTGGAATGTTCGGTAACAAGTTAGTTGACTGTTGCAAACAGTGAGCATTTTGCGCAATTATTCTGCAATTTTCAAAGACAAGTATCTCAACAAGAATGTCTTAGCGAATTGTTTTTTGTTCTGGCCTTGAAGCACCACACCAGTCAACAGTTTCGTGTTGGTATAGAGAATTTTAATGCAAAAAGATTAAGCTTAGCGCGTGATAATCTCTCATATCGAGAGATTGAGGCATCATTGCGGATTTAAAAGACATTAATACGAAAAATTTGGCATGAAGAATTGCATGTGACAAAAGTAATTTTCCATTGGATACCGCATCTGTTGACCGAAGAACAGAAAGCTATAAGGGTGAGTCAAAATAATGGGGACCGTTATAACCGTCTAAAATCGTTTACATCTTTATCAGTGATGACGACTTCAGGATAAATTCACGAGCCTGAGAATAGGCGCCAGTCTTCTGTTAGGGTGTTCCAAGGGAAAGAAAAACCCACAAAAGTATTACGTGACCGAAGTGTCTTTCAACGGTGGTTGAAAGGTTGTTTCAAAAACAGGTCATGTACAACAGTTACGGCCGCTTAGTATACAACCATTGGTTCGCCGCAAGTCGTTAGTAATCTTCTTGAAACTGCCCCAAAACAATTAAATATTTAACGCAGGAAAACATCCAATTGTTACATCATCCTGCGTACAGTCCAGTATTTCTCTCAAAATCAAGAACAGACTGCATGGTTAGTTGAAAGAAGCTATTGATACCTTTCAAACGGACATTTTGAACGTAAGAGCATACCATTAGACTAACTGCTCCCAAAATTGGTTCGAACAAATGCAGAAATGAACCTAATCTTCGCGGAGAATACTTCGAAAAACAAAAGAGTCTCCAAAAGCCCTCATTGTTTTAATTCAAGCTCTATATGAAAAAACTTAAAAGACATCCCTCGTATAACCACAGTCTTCGTTGACATTATAATCGATTTCCATATGAATTTAGGAAGCTTTTACTTGGTAAAATTCCATTATCAATATTAAAAAACAAGTACTGTGTTCTAAGGAATTTTACTTAATAATTGCGATTCGTAACGCGTTTCACTACACTTTCACAAACTAATAAATAATATTTTAAATAAAAACAAAGTAGAATCGCATTGAATGAAGTTTACCCGTCCGATAAATTGAAACAAAAATTCAACACCTTAACCTACGTTGGCATTACAAGTGAGAAACTGAAATCATTCTTAAGTAGCAATAATTTCAACATAGCTTTCCAAACTAATAATAATTTAGGCAAATATATAAAAAATAATAAAACCCAACTAGGTAAAAACAATAAATCAGGTATTTATAGATTGAATTGCAATGACTGTGATAATTTCTACATTGGTAGAACACGAAGAAATTTTGATATTAGAATATCGGAACATAAACGCAGTTTTTCAAATAAAAAATCAGATTCAAATTACGCGAATCATCTCTTAGAAAATAATCATTCTTTCGACCCACAGTTTGAAATTTTGCATACAGATAATAAATATTGGAAGGTAGATCTTTGGGAAACCTTAGAAATCAATAAATACAAACACTCATGTAGACTCATCAATGAACAAGTCGATTTAAGCCCTTCACCTCTATTGAATCTCTTCGTGGAGCAAACTATTCCTTAATTTTATTGGATATACCTGTCATAAATAACCACTTAAGAAGAAGCAACCCAATAAGCTTTTAATTACTCAAGAACATTTATAGTTATATTCTCATTTATATTTTTTCTGTATATTCATTCGTCCGAAGAAGCTACGGTGTAGTGAAACGCGTTACGAATCGCAATTATTAAGTAAAATTCCTTAAAACACAGTACTTGTTTTTTTATTATTGATAATCGATTTCCTGTTTCGCCTAGGAAATATCAATGAGAGAGCCACGAATTTTGGAATTTCCTTGAGCTCGAATGAGCAAATCAAAATTCAAAGTAATGGTAATTACTTTTTCGATATTCACCGAATTTTATGCCTCCACTGGATTCCTAAAGGTCAAACTTCACGTTCTTGTGAAAAACCATTCAAATTGTGGAAGGGCAAGTCATGGAAACCTAAGTGCAGCATCCCTGTATCAGACTGTCTGCCTTATCCTTCGGATTTTCATTCGTCTGATTTCTCTCTGTTTCAGGCTATTGAAAAAACTGAACTTCACCTCCTGCAATCACAAACTTCTTGGAAATAAACAGACTGCGCGTTGATGGCTTCTAGAGAGACATTTTAAATGTAGCATCAAACAATTGGAATAACTGTTCCTGAATTGGAACGGATGCTGTAGTGTATCAATCTTCGAAAAACAATAGAGTCTCTCGATTGTTCCATCCTAGCTGTATATGCAAAACTTAAAATGCATCCCTCGTAGCCTGGATTGAAATAACAAATCGATATATAACTTTACCGTGAACATATTTTTTCCAAGCAATCAGTTTCGTAAATCTACAATATGATCAAACAAACCAGGATAGTTTCCAGCCTCCACATGTGTTACGGTCGACAAACCACATTTCATCTCGTAAACACGCTATGTGAAAAATAGCTGCAGCAAGATATTCCCCGCTTCAAAATTCCACTGTCATTTCGGCTGTCAGACAAATTTTGCCTAATCTCCCACATATTTTCGTAACAAATTATCCGTAATCCATTTTCTAGGCAACCGTAATGACGGAAATGTCCAATTGAAAAATCGCAGTTGTTCGGTCCCTCAAAATTGATTATTCATTTGTCGTAGGTCACGCTCGACAGTTCGAGAGAGAACTGGAAATGAGGACAGGCGCTCATTTCTCCAGGGATAAATTATTCAAACTCATTTCCACGCTGATTTTTCTTTAATATCTATATTAATATTCTAGCTGCCTACGCTGTGCAACTTTGAAGTATTCGCTCATATTCAACTTCATTTCGGCATAGTGGGAATAGTGATGACTTATCTTCTGATCTCTCGTGAACTAATGGAAACAAATATCCTCCAAACATTGAATTCTCGGAAAATAAATTTCAATGCGAACAGATCGCATTAGATTGTAACAAGAATGGAAGATCTAATCCTTTAACAGGAATTTCATCGGATTTGTTCGTTCTCCTTCGAGAACTTGCTGATGAAAATGAATTCTAACCCATCATCTTCATTTAGTTCATTCGCTAAAAGACAGCTCAGGCGTCAGAGAATGTAGGACCATTCTCGCTACTTCCATATTTTTCTTCTAAAACTATTGAGATATCTACTCCAAGTTTGCTAAGGGATTAATTTCTCGAATTTACCTGACAGAAAGTGTCCTATTGAGTTTTTAATCCAGATTTTTGTTTCAATCCTGTCGTTTTCATCAATATGTTCCAAACTGTTATGACAGGATGTTTCAAATATGCAGTCATTAATTTCTACAAGAGGTTACCCATCGAAAAAATAGAAGAAATGTCCATAAACATATATCCAAAAATCCTGCTTGATCGAGATACAGGGTTCAGCTTTTTTTTCATGTTTCTACTAGTAACTCTTGTAGTTTGAAAGAATTTTTTATTCATCAATTCATCAGATATGTCTGGTACGTGCGAAGATATACAGGGTTATATTTTTCTCACGATCATGCCCCATTTGACCCCATTAAAATCATAGTGTATCGCGCCATTTGTCTCTTCAAAATTATTTCTTGAAAAGATCTCCCTACTTTGATTTTTTTGTCTCCAAAAACTGTCCTAATAATTTTTACTAGGAAAATAACCTTTTGAAGTAGTTTTTTCGTCATTTCAAGTTTGAATATACTGAGTGTTCATTTTATTTAATGGAAATCAATACACAGTTTTTAGCCCATTTTTATTTCAGACAACACTGTGTTATACGAAAAAGAAAGAAACAAAAACATATTCTTTCTTGAACTAATGAACAATATACGAAGGTACTCAAGGAATCTAAATGTCTGTTTGCACCTATAAAACAATACTTTATATCATCCACTTATCTAAATCAATAAATGATGTAGTGGATGTCCACGGCTGTATTCCACCTCACGATCAATTGAAATTGATTGATAAAGCTCTGCAAAATAATAATATGAATCCCATAATACACACACCACAAAAATTGTCGCATCACCTGGTATTGTGAATTCCACAATCGATTAAGCAGCTCGATCTCAGTTTCTTTGTCAACATATGTTTTTGGACATATGAGGGGAAAAAAATATTATCTATGTAGTAACAATTGTTTCCATATGATCTCAAACACGTCTGAAACAAGAATGAGTTTATTCGACTATCAGTATTCATTCTATTTCTCTTCAGTTTTCACGCTAAAATAATGCAAGTTTTCTGTGTTTCTTGTTGATTTTCGAATCGCTGAATTTATTGTAATAGCTGCTGAACGTCCTGGACACTATTTGAGTGATCATGAAGTGGTGAGAATTGTAACACTTCGAGAGGGGCGAAGCCAACGTTACGTGGCTAACTTGTTGAATGTTAACCAAAGCACTATTTCAAGAGCAATTAATCGGTATTACGAAACAGGAGAATATGGAAGAAGGGCCGGACAGGGAAGAAATCGGATAACAACACCAGTTGATGATCGTTGGCTTCTTTTAACTGCACTAAGAGTTCGGCACTGTACGGCTAGAATGCTACAACATGAACTTGTGCTTTCCAGAAATGTGCATATTTTATTGCAAACTGTTAGGAACAGGTTAAGAGAAGACGATATCAGACGAAGGGTGACTTCTACCGGCTCGCATCTCACGAGAGAGCATCGAGTTGCAAGACTTCAGTTTGCGAGGGAACATGCAAATTAGGGTATTCGAGAGTAGTCGAATGTTCTCTTTTCCGACGTGTCCATGTTCTGTCTAGTATCAAATGATAGACGCATGCCTAGTGAATAATGGAAGAATGACAGCGACCAGATACATCGCAGATATTCTTGAACCCCATGTTGTATCCTTTGGCCAATTGATTGGCGAAAACTTCATTTATATGCATGATAATTCTCGGCCTCATGCAGCTAGAGTAGTTACAGAATTATTGCGAAATTCCGAAATTGATATTTCCAGATGGCCAGCCAGAAGTCCCGACTTGAATCCCATAGAACATGTTCGGGACAACATGGGGTGGCAAATTTAGTAACGTAGGATGCCTTGTAGAACACTCCAACAACTAGAAAATCTACTTCCTAAAAGTGAATCGAGTGAAAAACACTCGATTTTTAAAATGATTAGTAACCATTCGATGCTAGTTGATTGGTCTCTTCGCGAATGTTTGAAAGTGGAATTTTTTAATTTTTCATTAACTCGAAAATTGTTGATATTTTCTATCATAAACTCATCTTTTTTGAATGATATCTTCTTATTTTACACTTCTGAAAATTACCAAGCGACTCTTGACTGACCAACCTAAAAGTTCAAACAGTATTGTCGTAAAAATAGGGTGATGCAACAATTTTTGTGGGGAGTGTATAATCAGAACTTATGCATCTTGTAGAAGTATGTGTAGAACAAAATTGCTTTAATTTCAATGATGAAATTTACTTGAGCAACAACGGCTTATTGATGGGAAATTCACGGAGTCCCTTACTAGCCGAAATTTTCATGATCAACATTGAGCAATACAATATTTATTACTCTAGATATGTGGAAGACATATGTTGTTTCACAGATGTAAATAGATAATTGGATTCCTTCAGTACCTTCATAAATTCAATTCACCCTGATATAAAGTTCAATTTGTGGATGCAAACTGAAATTGACACTGAAAATATCTAGTCTTTTGATGAAGCATCCCGTATCATTACAAGAATATGATAGAATTCGAATATTCTTACATTATCATGCTAGAAATTGAATTAGCTTCCCGATGAGATATCAGTCGGTCCATCTGCCTCATAAAGAATTTAGGAGATTGTCGAAATTCATCTTTTGCTAAAATATATCCCCATTCAAACAATAATTGTCCTGTTTTTGCGTTCTGAGCAGAAATGAATGATCTCATTGTTATTAAGTATATTTAGTTTGGTTGCCGCGCCCTTTATATACGAGAAAATTCGTTCTCATAGAAAAAATACCAAGCAGAGCTCGGTTTACCAGGAATTTGTCAGTTATATTGAAATCTGTTTGCTGAAATAATAAATTCCGCAGATTGTTCTAAGTTTAGAATCCTCCTAACTAGTGAACAAAGACCGAATAACTAAATTAACCTGTTTGGTGTTTTTCACGAGCGATAGGAATCGAAAAAAGGAATTGTCCATTTTTTCACACTATATTTATGAAAATATCTTGGGGCAATTGTAAAATTACTCAACATAAAATTCCAACAAGGGTTAAAAGGACGCCGAACAAACAAGTATCGTTTACATAAATATAACCCTCCCTTAACAACCCTTTTATAATTCCTATAGAAATTGAAAAATAACATGAAGATACCTACATTACCGAGAAATATTCGAAACTCATTTTCCATTTACTTCCTGAATACTAACCAACTTCCTGTCCGCCATTAATCGACCCCTAATTCCACCGTTTCGCCCGCAGGTCGAGCACCCAGATTTCGAACCTCCAGTAGGTGGGGGCTACCCCGAGGGTAGCGGCAACGAGGACTTTGGTTTCATCCCGCCGCCTCCTCCGCCGCCGGACGGTAAGAACTGCATGTATGCCAAAGAGAATTGTTGCAATGAAATTCTCTCTTTGAATAACGCAGCCGGCTTTGGATACCGAGGAGAGAAGGGTGACAGGGGCTTGAGGGTAAGTATTGGTTGAATTTTAGCTTGGTGACGTCGCGGTAATACCCAAACATATAATAGTCTTTCATCGAATATATCTTCATAATTTAGAGACAACGTTCAAGTGAGGAAATATTTATATAGCAATTGAAATTTAAATGGCCACAAAGTCGTTGTGGACCTTTATATGGTCAATAATACCCTGTGAACAACTTAAACGATATCGAGAAGGAGAAAACATTCGATTTGGAGTTTTTCAATGTCAATCAATTCTAGTAACGTCTAAGCTACGCAGTTCTACTTTAGGATTGGTTCCTCAAGCTGTGAGAAGAGTTTGGGAATTTCACTGCTGCAGAGCAATCTTTTCTTCGAGGAGGCATTGTATAAAGTTAAGCTCGTTTTAGTCAGCATACAATTCTTACTATTCACCTACATTCTATCCATTTTTCAATTTTCCTAATGATCAATAAATTTTTTATTGGGTGAACGACTTTAGAGAATGAGGTCATGCGCAGAAGACTTCAGGAGAATGATGAATATGCTATTTGATTATCCGTTTCTATCAAGCTGATCCTTCAGGAAGAACAGAAATTTTATGATTATCTATCGTGCAATAATTCTATACACATAATTCTATGACACAGAAGAGAAATACTGTCATGCCATACAAGAGATTTGGTTTCTTCTACTGCTCTTAACAGTATGAAAAATTGGAATTAAACACCTCAAAAAAGTCTAAGGAACAATTCTGAATATCGATATACCGTATCCAGAACGATCAATATAGATGATTTTTTCAAGAAATGAACACCTGCATCAATTTCTCACCAGATTATGTAGAGTGCCGCAACAAATTTCAGTTATTTTTTATATAAAACTAAAAATGCAGCAGATGCGACGCTGCTTTATAATTATTTCATGTATTCAGTGTTTGAAATCAGTTAGTTGGCATTTTGTTTCTGTTGTAAGCACAAATAAAAGATTCAAGTTTTGTGATTCGACCATAGAAAGACGACATTTGACTAGAGAAGAGATGTTACGAACCGTTGGCATGCTCCAAGCTGGGAGCTCACAACGGGAAGTATCCAGGGTTCTGGGAAGTAGCCCAAGTGTCATAAACCGTTTATGGTCGCGTTTCAATAAAACAGGTAGCGTAGAAGAACGCCATACAGGTCGTTTCAGGATAACTACAGTCGCCCAAGACCGTTTTTGGTTTTACCAGCCAGAAGAGATCGTACTACCACAGCATCTCAATTAGCTCAAGAGCTATCACGAGTTCATAATGTACAAATTTCCGACCAAACTGTGAGAAATCGACTGCACGAAGGTCAACTCCACTCCAGACGTCCTTTAAGAGTTCCACAACTGACCCATGGAAATCGCGCTGCTCGTTTAGCTTGGTGCCAAGAATACGTAAACTGGGATCAAGAGAGGTGGGCCACAGTTCTCTTCGGGAAGAATTCGAATATGGAGGGAACCTGGAAAGCAAAACCGTCTCCAGCATGCTCGAGAAGTTGTTAGACAGGAAGGCGGATCAGTGATGTTTTGGGGAGGTATACGCCTTGGTGGAAGAACTGACCTCGTTTTCATACAGAACAACCTCATGGAAAATTCTTACGCAAATGAGATAGTTTACCTGTAGTGGTACCGTATCTTCAAACAATGGGTCAAAATCCACTCTTCCAACAAGATAATGCCCCTCCTCATCATGCAAGAGTTCTTGAAGAGAATGATATCGATCTTCTATCGTGGCCATCCTGCTTCCCAGATCTTAATCCCATCGAGCATGTATGGGACACCCTAAAAAGAAATCTCCTGCGTCAAAACGTCTTCCATCATGAACAGGAGCTTCGATTAGCAGTTCAGGGGGCTTGGAATGACTTAGGCCAAAATGTAATAGACAATTTAATATTGAGCATGCCGCGACGATGCCAAGTGTCATTAATAACAGAGGTGGGCCTTCTGGGTACTGAAAAATATAAGTGCTTCCATATCGTTTCGAAAATATTAGTTCAGGATTTTTTTTGTGTTCTACCAAATTTCGTCATTTTCAAATTTCAATTTTTCATTATGATAGGTGCTTTGGAGAAGTCAAATATTATTTTGTTTTCTTGAGAATACATTATATAATACATCCTATCAAAAGCCGAAAGATTTCTATAAATTTGAATCATCAAATTTATATTTTAAGGATATTGGTGTGTTCCCTAGACTTTTTTGAGGTGTTTATTTGTTCATACTTTTTGCAAAACGGAGCCTTTATATTTCATTGTCAAAATTCAAGTAAGTAAAGGCACCACTCCTGTTTTTTTCAGCTAAATATGTGCGTGAAATCTTTGCGAAAATGTTAACGGCTTTGAAGTGGTGTGTCCGGTTGAAGAACTCATTGTGACTCATTCCTAGTCAAGTTTTCGCACCATATAAAATAGCCACACTAGCTTTTCACAACTATACTAAAAATACTACGCAGTGATGATGAGGAAGTGTGGAAGCGAGGTAGTTCAACGAGAACATTACTGGGAGAACAGTATTTCTTTTGAACTCAAAGGAATAAATAAAATAGAATTGGGTAAATTGATGAATATATTGAATGAGATTTGCGAATTTGGTAACTCAAAAGGAAACTAAGCTTCAGAAAACTTCTAGATGTTTCCTTCCATTTCCGCAAATGCCTAACTTAATTTGAAATTTGAATTTTATGTATACGCCAGAAGTATCTCAAATTTTGTTGATGTCACTTATTAATAATTGAGAACTATAGAAAATGAAAGTATGTCATTTGGGCATATTTCTAGTTGCTTTCATCTTTATCCGCAACGAAGTTACAAGGGAGTCAAAAAGCCCTAAACTACGAGGTTTATATATAAATTAATGAGACTGGCAACGTCATTTCCGATCCGGCAACGCGTGAGCCGAGAGGCTTTTCGAAGCATCAAGTGCGCATGTCATACTCCTCCACGTAACGAACTCGTTACAGTCATTTGTTTATCTGTAGCTGCAGTTTTCATGTGAATTCTGAAAATGTATGGTATAAATTTTGAGCAACGTTGTACTGTCAAGTTTATCTTCAAACTGGGACACAATGCAAAAAAACATTCGAAAACTTGGGCAGGTTTATGGAAAAAGTGTGAAGGGCCGGGTTTTTCGCCTATTCGAAGCATTTTCAGAAGGAAAAGAGTTGATTGAAGATGAACCACGAGACGAAAGACCTTCGAGTTCAAACACCGATTAAAATGTCAACAGAGTCCGGTATATTGTGTGCTCAGATCGACGATTGACAAGGTGAATAAATATTTCGGAAACGAGTTTTTCATGTGCAACTACACATCAAAAACAACTGGGTTGCATCACGACAATATGCCATGTCACATTACAATCTCAATAAGGAGTTTTTTCCAGTAAAAACATTCCTTAGCTCCTCAGCCTCCTCATTCACCAGGCTTGAGTCCTTGTGACTTTTTTCCTCACTCGGTGAATTGAAAATTATCTCAAGGAAACTCATTTTGGTTCATTTGAAAACATCCAAGCAACAGTAACGGACCAGCTAAAAACTATTCCATTATCCGAGTTTCAGTAATGCTTTGATTATTGGGATTAAAGGGAACTTTCTAAAGGGGACATTGTAATTAAATTTGAATAAAAAATTGAAAACATTAAACTCATTACTTTATTTACATAACCCGTGTACTATACTAGGACTATGCGTTCTGCTGGACTTGACAGGGGAACTGTAGTGCTTCCAGTATCTTGAACAAAGTTAAAGATGTATTATCTCATTATGCAGGAAGAAAAATCAAAACTACAGGAACTTATATGACATTGATGTGAAAGAGATAAAAATAATATCAGTACATAAAATATGAAATGTTAGATATTCTGATGATGATGATGAAACCCTTATTTTCTATCGAAATATCACCATTTACGTTACGTTGGTTTTGTATTGTTTTATTCTCGTGGAACTGTTATTAAAATTGTTGACCTCCAAATAACCTTGAAATATAAATATGAATGAAAATCATTGCTGGTATGATATTTCTCGAGTAATATGACAAGTAAGGAACATTATTAAGTAGACTTATTCAGTCAAGAAAATTTCGAAATTTCACTCTCAGTTTATCGAATTATCAACAGATTAATTTCAACAAAGAAAAACTTTTCTTCATTATAATGCAATCTTGAATATCTAGTCATCTTGGAATTCAAATATTATGGTTTAATAATTAATAATTTTCATCATTCCAGTTTGTGAATTGAGGGTTTCAAAGTTTTCAAAAACAACTAATAGAACTAGAAACTATCGTCGACTTAATATAAGACTTAATTTTCTTCGTTAACATCTCACGAATAATTCCTTACTGTTTGCATCCGGGAGAAATGAATAAATAATAACATCCCATTTACAGGAGAATTTGAAGGCATTACTTTACCAATATACCGAACTGAAGGACCCAAAGCAACTTTATCGTCAAGTAAATCTGAATTTATAAATTAATTGGGGCTTACATTTTCCCATTATCTTCGAGCAAGCATTCGCGGTTCATGAAACGTTCCAAAACATCAATTTTTTTCGTTGAAAAGATAAAAAACGATGAACCCAAATGTTGTAAGATAATATTTACATTATACTCGAAATTGAATGTTTGCCGTATCTCGACAACAATATATTTTCGTATCTCTGGATCATCATACCATTCGTTCCGTTTGAGTAAAATTTTAATGAGAATACTCTGAGCGCAATTAGCTATTCTTTCGACGAACGAAATACCACTCAAATCATTTTCATATCTCATCATCATACAGAACATACATTTATACCGTTTGACTGACTCTAATATTGAATGATTTTCCAGGGTCCACCTGGCGAATCCATCAGGGGTCCTCCAGGTCCCCCCGGACCCCAAGGGCCACCAGGACCGGAGGTGAGTGTTTTAGATCAATTACAAAACTTAATCGAGGTTAATTAATATCAAAAAACTATTTGACTATCTCCTAGGCATCGCCTTTTATATCTTAATAGTCAATATACTAAACGCCTAATATACTGAACGCCTTCTCATATCCAACTCTATATATACTGAACGCCTTATTATATTCACTTCATTATTCATATATATACTTTATCGTTCTTCATGTTACATGGAACTCTCTCATATATTGCATCGATTGTTCTGATTCTTATTAGATCAGATAAGAATCGAATAAGAATCATGAATTATAATAAACAACAAATATGAGCTTAAAACAGCAAGACGGAAGAATTACTTCTCAAGTATATTAATGAAATAGAAAATGAAAGTTCTTCTCAAATTAAAATTTCTAGGAGAATCCAAAAGAAAACGCGAGAAATTAATCAAGTAATCAAATAAAGGAACACTATTGAATACATAGAAATTTCACCCTATGCGATTGCCATATACGTAACTATTTTGTATAAATTCAGATTGACCAAAATTCACACAATTTGCTAACCAGAAAGAACAAACATCTTCTGAATTGAAATGTGTAGACCGTGCATGCAAAGAATTCTATTCTGTCCTCCAGAGAGTCTTCAAGGCTAGTGTGCCTTACAAATCCAGATGTAAGCGTAGGTTTCCATCATGGTACAATTCAGCTCTGATTGAGTATATTTTGAAAAAGGAAAGAGCGTTCCGGAATATAAAAAATATGGTTCGGAGTTTCATTTTAGAAGATACAAAGAACTGAGAAATAATGTCAAGCTCCAGATCAGGTCTGCTTATCTAAATTTCATTGTTGTCTCTGAGCAACAATTGAATCTGGATCCATTCGATTTCTGGTCCGTCATTCAAGAAAAGAAAGGTTACTCACGAATTCCGGGCAACATTCTTCAGTAATGTGTTTGATGCACCCAATAACAGCTTATTGGATGATTGTGGTGTTGCTGTGCAGAGTGTCATAAACATAAAGTCTATTTCTGTTGAGGACATCCTCCTTGCTGCTAAGAAGTTAAACAATAAGCAAACTGCGGGTCCTGATGGCGTTCCAAGCTTTTCAGTGAGACATTGTATATCTTGTTTTGCACACCCCTTGATTTTAAGTACATGAACTTTTCCTTCTGAATGGAAAGTGGCTAAAATTATTCCTGTCTTGACAAAAGATGATCCATCATGTATAAATAATTATACACCCATCTCAATACTATCGAACTTCTCTAAATTATTTGAGATTGTTATATACAATTTTCTTTACTCTGAAATTCGTGGTCAGATTAAGGTGGCTTTATGTTTAAAAGGTCATGCATATCTAATTTAGTTATAATATCGCAGTATATATGCGAAATTCTGGATCAGGCAGGCCAGGTTGATGTGATATACACAGACTTTAAAAAAGGCTTTGATAGAGTGTGTCATCAAGTATTGCTGATGAAGTTGAAGAATAGGTTTGGATAGCCTGGTGGCTCTTTTTGAATCGTATGTAACAGACGTTCATCAGTATGTCCAGATTGGGAACTCTCTATCGCAAGAATGTATTTCCACCTCGGGGGTTCCGCAAGGTTCAAACCTGGGACCACTTCCGTTTATTATGTTCATATATGATCTTATGGATGACCTAAATGTGTTAAAGTGCAATGTTGTGAGCTTCACTAGAAAAATACATTCTCGGGTTTTCGATTATCAAATTGATGGAACCAATTTATGTCGTTTGAGTGAGATAAGAGATCTTGGGTCTCTTTTTGACCAGAAATTAACCTTTGTTCTTCTCATTGATGGTCTGCTTACTACTGCCTCCAAGTTGTATGGATTTATAACACGAAACGGAAAACATTTTTCCACCTCACTCACTCTAATTTGTCTTTTTCGAGCCTTGGTTAGGAGCGAGGTAGAGTTCGCATCTATCATTTGGCATCGAATTTATTTTTGCCATCAACATCATTTGGAGTCTGTCCAGAGGAAATTCTATAAATACTTGGTTTGGAAGGAGGATGGTTCTTATCCTATTAGAGGATTTGATCATTCATCATTTCTACATAAATTTGGTGCTATACCACTGGTGACAAGAAGAAGTGGTAACCTACATGATTCCGAAAGAGCAGGGAACTCAAGATCCGACAAAATACATGCCTTTCACTTGCCTACCGTCCATATAGAAGATTCTTACACTCACGCTAACATTGTATATCAATACTTACGTCAGGGCGAAGCACATATTAGCCCACGAGGAAAATGGCTGTCGGTATGGATCAAGAGGATGCAAGGAGCTGCTGGTCATCGACAATATAATAACGAGGCAGGCTAAGAAGAAGTAACGAAAGTTATCTATAGCCTGGATTGACTATAAGAAAGCCTACGATTCGGTATCACACTTTTGACTGAGAGTCTGAACATCTATGGAGTAACCAAGCCTATCATCAATCTGTTGAAACATTTGATGACCACCTGGAGGACATCTCTCAGGATTGCAACGGGAAGAGGCGTGATAACTACTCCGGGAATAAGAATCAGGCGGGGCCTATTTTAGGAAGATACCCTGAGCCCTCTGTAGTTCTTTCAGGCTCTAAATCCCTTTAGTACTTTACTCAATAACACACCGAATTGTTGTATCGTAAATAAGGACAATAAGACTCATATCACCCACCAGCTATATATGAATGACCTGAAGCTCTATGCTGGAAACTCAGATCAAGTTGAAAGACAGCTCGAAACAGTATCAGCATTTAGTGAGTCAATCCGCATGGACCTAGGTATCGAGAGATGCGCAGTTGTTAATATGAGACGAGGAAAGATTGAGAGAGAGCAAGAGGTTACTACTCTGATGGATAATACAACAATCCCAGCATTGTCCCCTGAGGAGTCCTACAAATATCTGGGCGTCCAACAAGCCTTGGACATAAAAACTGCTGAAATGAAGATGATGTTTAAAGAAAAACTCTACTCTAGAATTGACCGGATCCTTAAGGCTAAAGTCAACTCGAAGTCATTATTTCAAGCCATCAACTCCTGGGCTATACCGAGCATAGCATATTCCTCTGGGGTGCTCGAATGGTCGATAACTGACCTAAGGCCATGGATACAAGGATTAGAGTGATGCTAACGGCACACGAGATTCACCGTTCACACTTATGTGTAAACCGCTTATACCTACCAAAAACAAAGGGAGGACGAGGCCTTGCATCACTAGAGATAAGTCAGAAGGACAACGTGGGCCAACTGAGAGAATACTCTACCAGCAAACACTTTTTATCGCACCATATGTGACGCGGACGAAAACCTATCCGCACTGCAGCTCTCGAATCTGGAATTTCTTGTGGAATCTATTACAGTGGCCCAGCTGTCGGAGGAGTGGCACTCTAAAGCACTTCATGGTAGATATCCGATACACCTGAAAAATAAAGATATAGATCGAAAAGAGTCGCTTACTCACCTGAGGGCTGGCTACTCATTCCCTGAAACAGAGGGCCGGTTGTGTGCTATCCAGGATCAAATAATCCCCACAAGGATGTACCTAAGACACATCACAAAACAGGGTATCCCAACAGAGCAGTGAGCAAGTGCGGAAAGGGGCAGGAATCAATTTAGCATATAACATCCAGCTGTCCTATCCTAGCTCCTCGGGATTACCTTGAACGCCATAATGCAGTGGCCAGGGTGTATCATCAAAGTGTCGCTGTCAACCTAGAGGTATGTAAAGAAACTACTCCAGCTTACACATACAAATCCAAGGAAGTAACTTGAAAACACAAAATATAAGATATACTGGGATACAACCCTGATTACGGATATACCAGTTGCGCAGAACAGACCTGACATCGCGGTTTTGGATCTCGAGGGTGGAACGGCTATAATTCTGGATGTTAGTATCCCAGCGGATAAGAACATCACCATATACTGAGAAGATAACTGAATACCAGGATTTGGCTTTTGTACTGGGAGAAATTTATAAATTGAAAAGTGTGAAAGTAATGTCACTTATAATATCGACTAATGGCCTGGTAGAAGCGCGTATGCAGGAAAATACCAAATTGTTGAAACCAGACCAGAAATTGTATCCAGCGCACAGAAAAAAGCCATGCAAGGTACCACCCGAATCTTCCGAAAGTTCCTTCAGGGAATTATTGAATTATCCATTTCAATTTATGAGCAGCATATTTCATTATTCTGATAAAATAAAATAAATTTTTTCCACGTTTTCCATGTTCAATGTTTTGAAATGCATATTCGCTGAGTTCTTTCCTAATCGAACTGAAAGGCTTGTTACTGTGAATTCCTCGAATCTACCTTCCAAGTTATACAAAAAATTTAATTTACTGAAGGGAAGAATCAAATTCTCATTGAAAATTCAAATCCAACGAAGTAAAACGATATTTTGGACATCAAAAGGTAATAGATTAAGGTCTTCGTTCTCCCTTTTTCCAAAGGATAAAGGTGTTTCGAAATTTGCAATTACCTTCGTTTCCAATATAAAATCTCTTACTTCATTATTATTCGTCGTCGAGAACATTTTTATCAAACTCCTAATTATTTTTCGATTCACAAATGAAGTTTGCAGCAAAAGAAATTTTTCCTCGGGGGAAATAAATTGGTTTTCGGATGTTGCACCCGATACCTAGATTATTTCAAACGAATAGATTAATTTTTGTATCGAACGTCGGATTCATACATACTGATCGTGAAATTCAATTTCGAGAATTACTATTCAGCAGGTGAATTGGAAAGCTTAATGCTATGTTTTTCGCATGACAAAACAGTTACAGTTAAATTTCTGTCGGTTCAGTTGAACTCCAAATGCATTCGATATTTAGTTAACTTTAATATTTGGATGTTAAACATTCACATGAAGAATACTTTTTTATTTCATTAAATACTAGCGGACACTGCAGACGTTGTCCTGTCCATACGTTAGCTTGGTTGTGAGATACCGGCAATTGTCTTCCGCACCAGTCAATATGCGATTGAGATTCTTGTAAGATGCGCGAAAAACAAAAGAGATAGCGAGCGGAGGAAGTAAGATGAATAATACGATCTGCAATGTAATGCCAAAGAAATATCAGGGTCGGCGTAAGGGCTTCTTGAGAAAATTATCACTTTCAGGCATATGGTATTTCAAGGTACTCGATCATTTCAATTTCTATTACAAAATCCCCCTATAGGTTTCGAAACAGCATGAGTTTTCTATATTTTCATCAAAATTGATATTGTTTTGATATTGAATGAATGTATAAATCCAGGAGAACAGGATAATTTATGAAGAGATTTAAATCGAAAAGTAGTAGTATAAATTAGGCAGGGTGTGTCATGTCATTCATCATTGTGCATCAAATGCACAAAAAGCTGTAAAGCATTACCGTAACAACACCAACACTGAAAAGAAGAAAAATCTAGATGAGCTTGGCGAAAAATCCCGAGCAGTGGTTAGATGACATTCAGAACTTGGAGGGAGAGTGAGTTGAAACCGAGGCAAGATACCTAGATCTCCTCCTACGGCATAACTTCCCAGATTTTCGGGAAGTTCGAGGTGAAGAATTGTGGACCAAGTGATCCAGATCAGGTAAAGCCAATTGGGACTTGACGGCCTAGATAATTTCACCGACCAGTCTCAAGTGGGCTAATAGTACTTTTCTTCAAAATAAATCATCGACACGTGGCCTTTTTCACCAGAGTTTGGGTGTTGCTTTCGGTCCTAGCTCTGAGATACATCTGTGAGCTGGAAAGAAGCAATAATAGCACTTATACCCAAAACAAGGAGACCAAACCATACCTCGGTAAGGGAATTTAGGCCTATCAGCTTAACGTCATTCGTTATCGAAGATCTTGAGAAAATGATTGATAGGCGTGTTCAGGACTACTCCTTCACGCCGTTATCAACACTTGCACACTGCTGGCCTATTTTCAGATGCACTCTGCTGTTCGAATTAATGAGCAGCACTTTTATAAGGGAGAATTTTGTATGGGACGATTTTGGATGTCGAGTACATGATGTTTGTACAGAGCCGAAAGGGCTTAATGTCCCGACTGCCCATCCGGAGTGGTTCATGGTGCTTGTGGGGAGTAGGAGTTCACACCTTTATATGAATAGTAAGACGAGGCTGTCGGTACGGCGACAAAGAGTCTCTGACTGTCTTGCGCATATTGACAACTTGTCTGTTACGTAGCTGGACAAGGAGACTCCATGTGGAAGCTTACATTGATGACTTCGGCATTCTAAACAAAGGGTGGGATCTACAGGCATGTATTATTACACGCACTATTACATTATTAGACGCACATTATTTTGAACACAGATGACGGAACTGGTTGTTTTCACGAGAAATCAGACGATTGATTCATGTTCCAGGCCAATTTATTTAGCTCAGGACTCGACATCAAAGCAACGGTTAAGTACTTGGGGGTAGTACTGAATAGGAAACTTAGCTAGGCTCAGTATCTCAAGCAGACTGGCAGGTTTTTGCTGCATTAATTACAAGGAAGAGTTTCTTTAGCGGAACGTGGGGCTTGAAGCTTCACGGTTTGCTACCCACACTCACCAACGCCTGGACTGGTGGACGAGGGTGGAAAAACAGACGGCAAAGCTTTCTCTAGAAACGCTTAGAACACCGATGGTGAGAAATGTGGTAGCTGCTCAAAGGAACATCTCCGCTATGGCATTAATTGCACTGTTAGAGGTCGAACCACTGCATCTCACAATTATTAGCAGGGTAGTTCTGACTGCTTATAAAGTAAAGACGAGGGGAACGCTCAAGGTTGATACAAGACATACCCTGTTTCTTGAAGCTATTGAAAGCGACCACCTCCTTTGCATGAACTCAGATAGAACCACTCGGTCATAAGATGTAGATGAAAATCCCATCTAGGCAAGAATGAGAGAAAGGAAGGATTCCTTGTCAGATGAAGGGTTTATCACGGATGGCTTGAAGAGCAAAGAGGAGTCAGGTAGCGGATTTTATTGCCGGAGAAATGGGAAGAGTTTCTACCTCCCATTAGATAAATATGCAACAGTTTTCCGGATGGAGATCATGACTATGCTTGGTTGTGCTCAAAGGCCGGCAGCACTGGGTACAACTAATGAGTGGATCACGATCTGCTTCAACAATCGGGTTGCTCTGGGAGCCCTGACTGCAGAAATGATTACTTCTAAGGTGCGTTCAGGCACTAAAGCAACTGAGGTAAACAAGCATATGTCTTCTCTGGGCTTCGGCACATACCAGGATCAGACCCAAGGGCAGAGCTCGTCTGGGGGCTAGGAATACTCTAAAAGGACTTGATTCTGCGATTGGGTTCTTAGCCTGTGCTGTTGAGGCTAGGTAGGAGGACAGGCTACCGGAATAACATAGAGACGCCTGATTGAATGCTTGAAGTTGTCACTGGATTCGCCTTAGGCGTAACCGACTAGGCGCAGAGATGCTGAAAGTGAGTTATTTCTCGAAGATACCCCCTCGTTCTACTAGAGATTTCTTTGTAAGGAGCAGGGGATGTAGTCACAAGAAAGGGAGAAACAAAAAACCATAGGCTCAGGTATCGATATCAACCCCCCCTCCCCACCGGATTAGTTATTTTAATTATTAGTATCATTATTTAAATCAATAATCGTTTTTAATGAAATTTACATTTAAACTTTCTCTAAAAGACTTAACCAAAGCATTGTTTTTATTAATTCTGCTTTTACCTTTCAGGCTGTTTGCTCTTGCAACATCACCAGCCTTCTGAGCTCCTACGTAAAAGAAAGTCAAAAATATACCCAGCTCAGTGAAGGGAAAGAGGGTCCACAAGGACTCCCAGGCCTCCCGGGACCGATGGGTGAAAAAGGTCCGATAGGTCCTCCTGGCCCTAAGGGTGATCGGGGAGATAGAGGAACTCCTGGTGCTAATGGTCTACCAGGAGTGAAAGGTGAACCTGGTAGAGACGGTTTACCAGGTTTATCAGGACCCCCAGGCCCCCCTGGTCCACCTGGACCCATCGAATTTGAGAACGTAGACGTAAGTATATTCCATTCCTTTTAGCTAAGTTTTCTTTTGTCTGGCCTGAAATGAAGTAATTTGAAAGAACAGAAAGGAATACGTGAGACATCATAAAATTCATGTCTAGCGGCGGCGCGATCATAAAAACTTATTGCATACATTGATGAGATATCTTTTCAGCATAAACTTTTTGTGGTTTATGAAGAACCTATGAAAGAGTTGACGACTGTTTCACGTTGATATCGCAAAGTTCTTTGTCCATTTCGAGATACGCGATTGTATTTCTTGTTCACGTTGAGTATAACGTACGTGTTCCAATTATGGTTTCAATCTGTCATGTGATTCCATTGTTTGACCAGGTAGCTAGATATATAACTACGTTTATCTGGGGACCTCATTTATTCTCAAGTTATAGCTGGTCTACAGTCGTTGTGAAGATGGTAATAGATCTTGTACGTTTACAAAACGAAATTAGCTTACTTTACAGTGAGTTCATTTGTTTATTTTCTGCTCTGTTAATACTGGGTGAGGCTGAAAAAACGCTTTGTGTTCAGTTAAATTAATTGATGAAATATTTTCATCAACTATTAATAGTTTCAGTATGACATCGTTTATCTACAGGCTGTTTCTGCACGAAAGACTGGGGGATAAAATAACTTTTTCAAGAATGATGTGTTTGGGTCATCAAAGCTTCCACGTTTTCAAGTTACAGAGTAATTACTTGTTCTTAGTCAAATGATCAATCTTTCATAACTCGAGAATCCGTGGACGTGGACATAATTGCTGAAATTTTTTACATTCATCTCGTTCCACTGAAACCACTCACCAAGAAAAAAATGAAAGGTTGGTCCGTACTCAGGCTAAATGGTTTTCTGATTTTTTGTTCTTTTTATGAAAAAGGCTATCAAGCAAATTTGCTTATGGATTTTAAAATTAAGAATAAACAAAGAATGAAGACTTCCGCTAATATTTTCTGATCAATTTCATCATTATGGATATCTTTCGTATAAAATTCATAGTACCTTTCATTTTGGGTTTAGTGAAAATGCTTAAATATGTCAATTCTTATAATTAAGAATTGCAAATTATGCTGTTCTTTGTTGGAGGAAATCAATGTTCACATGTAAGAGAATTCTTTTCGGAGAATTGCATATCCATGAATATATTACCGGAAATCTTTTTAATGACCAATTAAATTTTTGTTCCTCACCCTTAATAAATGTGTTCAGATAAAACAATGATATAACCTGCAAATGGCACAGAAAGGATTTCCCAGATTCAACAAATATTTATCATCTCTACTTTCCCTCATCTCGTTAGATAAATTTATTTCCTTCGTGAATTATTTTCATTCGTGTTCTGGTATTATCTGATGAAGTACTTGAGTTGTTTAACGAAATGGTATCTTAAGCGAATCACAATCATTAAAAGCTTTCCTTATTTTGATGATAGATTCTGTCTACTTGTTAATACGATCACTATTATTGCACAACATTTGGGTTTATGCAATATATTTGATCATCTGTTAACGATGTTGGAAAGAAAACTTTTGAATATACAGGGTGCTTCAACGAAAACTAAACAGAGGCTTAATCTACCAAAATATTCGTTTCTGATAAAAACGCAAAAACAGGTCAATTTTTTTTTCAAGGGGGACATCTTTTGGGGTACAAAACTTGCCTGAAATATCAACCCCCTACGTGGGGGTTGCAATCCTTGAACATTTTTAATAGAAAAGATGGGTCGAGTGATGGCTCAAAAGAAAGGTGGTATCTTTGTCTACATCGCCTTGAACGAATTTTATATTTTTAATTGAAAACTGTAAAAGATACAGGGTGAGCAACTGAAAAATAGGGAAGACTATTTCCCTGAGACTATTCAAGGTTCAGTGAGGTAAAATGGAACAGATCCATGCTGATCAATGGCCGTCATCATCAAGTACCATCTCATCTCGAATTTCAACCCCTAGAACAGGGGTGACCACCCTTGAAAATTTGGAAGAGGGTAGATACGTTTTATCGTTTTCTTCAAGATTCATAATCCTTCATAATCATTCCAATGTTTCAGCTGCTCACCCAGTAATTTTGATGGGAAACGGAAACTTGCACATCATTGTGGAGACAAACAAAAATCCTTTCTCAGAAGGTTATATCTTGGACCTATCTTCTGCTTCAAAAATAACACAGGGTGGTCACCCTGGTTCTAGGGGTTGAAATTTGAGATGTGAATGGTGTTTCGGAAGATGACAGAGTTTGATCTGGAATGAATCTATTCCATTTGTTGCAGTAATACTTGAATAGCTCAGGGCGATAGATAGTCTCCTCTATTTTTCAGTAGCTCATTGTGTATCTTCTACAGTTTTCAATCAAAAATGAAAATTCGTTCACGGGGATGCAGACAAAGATAATACCTTTCTGGTGGTCACCCCTGCTCTAGGGGTTAAAATTCGAGATGAGGATGGTACTTGATGATGACCGCCATTGATCAGCATGGATCTGTTACATTTTACTTCACTGAAACTTGAATAGTCTCAGGGAAATAGTCTTCCCTATCTTTCAGTTGCTCACCCTGTATTTTTTACAGTTTTCAATTAAAAATGAAAATTCGTTCAAGACGATGTAGACAAAGATACCACCTTTCTTTTGAGTCATCACTCGACCCATCTTCCGTATTCAAAACGTTCAAAGATTGCAACCCCCGCTTAGGGGGTTGATATTTCAGGCAAGTTTTGTACCCTAAAAGATGTCCCTCTTGAAACAAAAATTGACCTGTTTTTGCGTTTTGATCAGAAATGAATATCTTGGTAGATATAGCCTCTGTTTAGTTTTCGTTGTATGTTGCCTGAACAGAAAAAAATATTGTACTGCATATTGCCAGCATTGCACGAGTTGGTCAACAAATGGTCAAGTATATAAAGTGTTTCAAGCATTCTCACTTCTTCGAGTGCAATGATTTATGGATTTACTTCTTCTGCAACTAATAACGTGTTCAATCCTATTACGCTCCTTTGAATTTGAAGCGAGCTTGACAAATACCGCAAAATTTCCAGCGAAGCTTTCTTCAAACGATAGCAATTGGATTTAAGTCATGCTGGACGACTGGCGCGAACTTCTTAACTATTTTCTCAAAATTCTTGACAGTACAACACTGAAACTTTCGATTTACCCAGTTGAAATATGCAGGTTAAATTTCAGAACTGACATTCAAAAACAAAAGAACTTAAAGTTAATTGATCTGCAGTTTTTTCTAAAATTTATTTATATTACATTATTGAACTTTTTTGAGATGACCAATTTGAACGAAAAAAAATTGAAGAAAAGCACTCCGATATGCCGCAAATATTCCCAATTTCAAAATCTTCATTTCTGGTTCATAAGAATTTTTGAATGAACATCATTATTTTTACTTTTTCATTTTGTTCTTGTTTCGATTTTTCTGGTCTGAGTTTCGAACTTTATTCATCTAGAAGAAAGTCGAAATCTCGAACCGAATGAACAGTAAATGTAATATTTTTCCGTATATAACTTGAGGTATTTCTTCTAAGCAGTTTGCAGTTCGTAAAAAGTTGTAAAAAATTTTTTATTGAATTTATTTCATTAATTTTTCTCAACCATGCTGCATATAGCCAAGTTGGAAACCTAGAGGACCCTTTAAGGTAATCGATTCTTCTTGTTCAAGAAGAAAGCTGTGGTCTTCAATGTATGATTCTTCTATGTTTTCTTCTTTTTAGTTAGCAGAAATTGATAGATATTATTTTTGTATTTTTCTTCGATCTGATGATATACTATTTGATATGATAATATTTTTCAAGAATTTTACATTTCTCCTACCTGAAATTATACAGGGTGTTTCCTATACGCGGTCTAACTAGTGCAGATTCCTTAGTTAAAATCATAAAGATTTGTCGAATTGCTCTTTCTCTCAAGTTCAACGAGAGTATTCAAGTCAGTATATTTTCATTCTCCTAATGTTTTCAGGGAATTGGTGAAATCTGCAACACGCAACCAAGAGACTTTCTATCAAAGTTGAGCTATTAAAAATAACTTCATCTTCTATTTATTGGATCCCGAAGCTAAAGCTTCTGATTTTCTCTATTTTTTCAATGAAACAAAATTGTAATCGCATATCAAGTGACATCCTGGAACATTTTCGTGTTTCTGTCACTACCGAAATTACCGGAACTTGACGGTCTCTTGGATTTTGTACATGGCGTTTTCATTAAGGAATGAATAATTAAAAACTCTGTTTTCGCTTCGAGCAGTATGTCTCGAAGAAAAGAGCTTAGGAAAAAATTATCTGACTAATCTATCTCAATTTTAGTAACGAATCACCACCTGAAGTAGATCAGCTTTCTTAGGAAACACCCTGTATAAATCACATCTGAGAATTAAAGAAAATTAGACTCAGATTAAAACGACAACTATACTTCCCTTAAATTGTATTTTACAATCAACGATTTTCAAGACCGAATGAAATTCATTTCACCAGAATTAGTACATCTACATAAAAACTGTACAGTGAGTGAATCAGTTGTATTGAATTTTGTTCTAAGGATAACTATATTTTAATTTCACAATTATTCCAATAGGAAACGAACACCGGTGGAGGTCTTATAAGACCTGGCGTGCCAGGAACAAAGGAGAACCAGGAACTATTGGCCCTGTTGGGCCCCGTGGTGATAGAGGACCTACTGGTCCTAAAGGACACAAAGGTGATAGTGGTGCTAAAGGTGAAAGAGGTGATAGAGGACTTCCTGGTGAAAAGGGAGCTGCTGGATCTAAAGGTGATAGAGGAAATCCTGGCTTAGATGGGATACCTGGAATATCTGGTGCGTTTATTTGAACAATGTCTGAATTATTATTCATAAAATTGCTTTTTGTAGGAAAATCAGGTGATAAAGGTGAAAAAGGTGATTCAGGTAAACCAGGTCCACCAGGTGTTCCTGGAATATCATTCAACACTGATGACTCAATAGCAATTGCACCAGCAATACCTGGACCCAAGGGAGAACAAGGCGAGAGAGGCTTCAAAGGTGATAAAGGTGACAGAGGCGAAGCAGGTTTTCCTGGTGTACCAGGTTCGATGGGCCCCATTGGACGTACAGGAGAAAAGGTATTCCTGGGTTCGATGGTGCTATGGGTCCCGTTGGCGCACCAGGATCTAAAGGAGACAAAGGAGAACGTGGACCACCTGGTGCTGTTATCATGCCTGATGGTAATGAAGAAATTATCACACTAAAGGTAAGGATGTTTGGGGAACTATTGGTATATTAACAGGAAAATTTTTCAGCAGTTGATATCCAACAAGAGATTTTATCTTAAAGTAAACTCAGTGGAGCATATAGAGAATTATAGAATTACGATGTCATTCGCAATTAATTTAATGAGAAATTATAATGTGTTACATAAAAGTATATCACAACTTGAGAGGGTAAATCTACTTGCAATTTTAAGAAAAAAAGTTCATAAAAACATAGGTCCGCAAAAGCTTCGTTACGGAGCTACAGGGTGTTGAAATTTTCGGAAAAAATAGGTTTTTTCATCAAAACTCCTGCAGTTTTTGAGATATTCAGTCCAAATTTTGAATGCAAGCTATTTTTCACAGCCTCCTTCATTACGCGTCCTAAATTTTAAATAGAATCTACAAGGTGTTTTTTTTTCTGGAGCCATGTCTTCTTTTGCTCTTTCAAACTGTTTTGCAGTACGCCACTGATCAGCGTACAATAAATTCTCGTCATCTTCGTTCAATTTAGAAAAATTTTTTGACACTTGTAATTTTTTCGTATCTCCAACCGTTTTTGAGCAAAAAATTATTAAACGATTGTATGCCGCTGTTTCACAGTTGCGAAAGTTGAACCAGTGTCTGCTCGAATTGTTTATTAAATTAACGATTACTTTCAAGACTTTTGAAGTGAACGCTGTTAGAAAAAATGGCTAATTTTTATCAGGTGCGCTTTCCAAATCGAGTAACACCAGACAGGCGAACATATTCAAATATCCACAGAAGGTTGAGGGAAACTGGTACGTTCACTGCAAATAATAATTTAAAAGGTGCAACTCCAACTATGAGAACTCCTGATATTGAGGAAGCAGTTTTGAATTATATAGATTTGAAGCCTCATGTGAGTACATGACATGTTCTAGTTTGGAGGATTCTCCACGACTTTTTATTGTACCCGTTTCATATTTAACGCGTGCCAACTCTACTTCCTCGAGATTTTCCTTCAAGACTGAATTTCTGCCGATGGTTCTTAAATAAAATTAGAGAAAATACTCATTTTGATAGTGAAATAATGTTCACAGACGAAGCTAACTTTTCGAGAACTGCTATCACAAATTTTTACAACAATCATTATTGGGCTGAGGAAAACCCCCATTTGATTGAAGAATCTCATCATCAAAAACAATTCTCACTAAATGTCTGGGTCGGAATAATTGGAAATTATTTGATTGGGCCATTTTTCTGCTTAACAGACTAAACGGTCCCGCTTATTGGCAATTTCTTGAGGAGGAGTTTTTTTATTGCTCGAGGATGTGCCACTTTTGGTGAGAAACATAATGTGGTTCATGTTTGACGGGACATCAGCACATTTCAGTGGAGCAGCTAGGGAGTTCTTGAATAATACATTCAACAACCGATTGATAGGTAGGGGTGGGCCAGAATCATGGCTTCCTAGGTCCCCGGACTTTGATAGTTCAGACTTTTTCTTATGGGGATATCTCAGAAGTTTAGTTTATACCACCCCAGTGAACACTGTAGAAGAATTGAAAAATTGAATCATAACCTCTTGTGACAGGATAAGAAACACCCCAGGAATATTTCAAATAGTGCGTGATGCAGGTAGAGAACACTTCCAGCAATTTATTTAGTTTTCAATTGTTTTTTCTTTAATTTGAAATTGAATAAGTATAAGTTGAGTCTCAGAAGACGAGATATCAAAATAAAAGAAAATTTTGGGCATACCTATCGAGTATTTCTATCATTTCCTTTTTATTTAGCAAATAACATACAATTCAAATAATTCAAATTCAATAATTTTTCACTCGAAAACGGTTGGAGATACGAAAAAAATTACAAGTGTCGAAAAAGATCCTAAATTGAACTCAGATGACGAAAAGTGATTGTACTTTTTTGTAGCTGCAGGAGTTTGGCAGAAAAAACCAATTTTTTCCAGAAATTTCAACACCATATTTCTCCGTAACGAAGCGTCTGCGGACCTATGTTTATATAAACCTTTTTTCTTAAAATTGCACTTAGATTTACCCTCAAATTGTGACAAACTATTATGTAACATTTGAATTTGGGAGGCTTTACTTGGTAAAATTCCATTATCAATAATAAAAAACAAGTACTGTGTTTTAAGGAATTTTACTTAATATAGTAGTATTTTGAAATACCACAAAGCCAAAAAGCCGGTATCAGCTTTAACATTTGAATTTGGGAGGCTTTTACTTGGTAAACTCCATTATCAAGTATGTGTGAATTTTACTTAATATAATATATAATAATAATATATATATATTAAGTAAAACACAGTACTTGGTTTTATTATTTATTATGTAACACCCGTATTAGATACCTAACCGCTAATTCTCATTATTGTTTCGTTTCGAGTCTTTTTACGTAGAATTAATGAGTATTGAAGTTGAAAATCAAGTTAATTCTAATGTTATAAAAACCTGTTATTTTCCATTTACAAGAAATAGTGCTCGAACATTTCGACTCTATCGGAAATGATTTCCAGATCGTGATGAATCAAAGCGCCGTAAGGTTTACAGACTCAAAAGAAACTCACGCAGATACGGTTCATTCAAAAATACGAAAAGTTTCAAAGGGAAAATTAATGAAGAAACGAAATTGAAAATTTTATTGAGTATATAGCATATTCCACGATTAATTAGAGTTTTGAGTCTTTTTTACCCAAAATACGAAATAATGTAAGTTATCCGAGTTAAAATATGTTCACTCGCGAAATTTTTCGATAATTTTATTTTTCGGAAAGTACATCGTATAAAGTGAAATAGAAGGTAGGTAAAATTGAATTAGAAATTAAAATAATGGAATATGGGATTACCATTTGAAAAGTCAAAGACTTTGGTATTTTCAGAAATGACAAAGAAATGAAAATATTTCATGCTGTTATAAGTGTGAAGGTCATCTTCTGGTATTTCCGAAATTGACGGACCATTGAACATGTTTCATAATGTTAGAATATCATTCAATTTGCAATTCTGTTTTTGTTTCGTTAAAATCGATGAAAATTGTAGGAGCTATAGATTGGGGCGTTTTATGAAACACCCGATATATTCAAAACCATTAAAAATAGATATAGAAAACCTTGGTACTTTTCGAAAGGTTTCATAGTAGCTTTCAAAATATAGTATGTGCCATGTGAAGATCTGTGAAAAAATGGTTCGAATTAATCCAAACTCTGAAATACGTTTTCGAAAACTTGTATATTTTGAAGAGAAAATATGCTGAGATACTCATTGACGAACAATTCTTCAAGAAACCTAGTGTGGAACGAGCTCTCTGGGTGGATTATATGAGGTAGAAAAACGATTTGAAAAAAGTACTCGAACTTCAGAATATGTCAAAAATTTCGAAAACTATTTTCAAATTAAGAAAAGAGAATATCGAAGGGACACACTTTAATTTTTCTTGAGGAATTCAAGAAAAAATATTTGGAATCTCTTTTAGAAAACCATAACTGTGATCTGTGACTTCATTACATAATGCAGCGTCCAAATATTTACAATTTGTAATACCAATTGTACATTATAATTGTAAGTTCCTACTACATCTGGTAGTCCGTCATGGGCATCGACACCTGAGCCAATGGCTCATTGTTTTTCCCTTTCTTGTGACTACAATCCCTTCTCCTTACAAAGAAGTTTCTAGTAAAACGAGGGGGTATCTTCGAGAAATAACTCACTTCCAGCATCTCTGCGCCTAGTCGGTTACGCCTAAGGTGAATCCACGCCTTGAACAGGTGAAAACTTCGAGCATTCAATCAGGCGTCTCTATGTTGTTCCGGTAGCCTGTCCCCCAACCTAGCCTTAACAGCACAGGCTAAGATCCCGATCGCTGAATCAAGTCTTTTTAGAGTATTCGTAGCCCCTAGAAGAGCTCTGCCCTATGGTCTGATCCTGGTATGTGCCGAAACCCAGAAAAGACATATCCTCGTTTACCGTCAGTTGCTTTAATGCCTGAACGCACCGTAGAAGTAATCATTTGTACGCCCAGGGCTCCCAGAGCAGCCCGATTTTTGAAGCAGATCGTGATCCACTCATTAGTTGTACCCAGTGTTGCCAGCCTTTGAGTACAACCAAGTATAGTCTAAGTATCTAATGGGTGGTAGAAAACCCTCCCATATTTTCACCAATAAACTCCGCTACCTCACTCCTCTTTGCTTTTCAAACCATCCGTGATAAACTCTCCATCTGACAAGGAATCCGTCCTTTCTCTCATTCTTGCCTAGATGGGATTATCATCTCGATCTTGTGACCGCAGTGGCATCCGGCGTGGTTCTATGTAAGTTCATGCAGAGGAAGTGGTCGCTTTTAATAGCTTCAAGAAACAGGGTATGTCTTGCACCAACCTCAAGCGTCTTTAGTTATAAGCAGTCAGAATTACCCTGCTAATAATTGTGAGATGTAGTGTTTCGACCTCTAACAGTGCAATTAATGCCATAGTAGGGGTGTTCCTTTGAGCAGCTACCACATTTTCCACCATCTGTGCTCTAAGCGTCTCTAGAGCCAGCTTTGTCGTCTGTTCTTCCACCCTCGTCCACCAGTCTAGGCGTTGGTGAGCGTGGGTAGCTAAACGTGAGGCTTCAAGCCCCACGTTCCGCAGAAGGAACTCTTATTTGTAATGAGTGAAGCAAAAAACCTTCCAATCTGTAGCTTGAGATTCTGAGCCTAGCTAAGTTTCCTATTTAGTACTACCCCCAAGTACTTAACTGTTGCTTTGATGTCGAGTCCTGAGCCAAATAAATTGGCCTGGAATATGAAGGAATCTTCAGCGCAAGACGGTCAGAGACCCTACGTCGTCGTACGGACAGCCTCGTCTTACTATTGATGTGAAGGTGTGAAGTCCTACCCCCCACAAGCACCATGAGCAGTCGGGACATTAAACCCTTCTGGCTCTGTACAAACCAGGTTCGGTGAGGTGTTGTTAACTTCCTCGACATCCAAAAACGTCCCACACAAAATTCCCCATTATAAAAGTGTTGCTCATTAATTCTAATAGCCGAATACATCTGCAGATAGTGATGACGGATTGAAAGAGTAGTGCTAAACACGTAATCCTCAAGAAGCTTATCAACCATTTTCCCAAATCTGAATCTAACCTAGCCTAAATTCTCTTACCGAGGTATAGTTTAGTCTCCCTGTTTTGGGTATAAGTACTACCCTTGCTTCTTTCCAGCACACAGATGTATTTCAGAGCTAGGACGGAATGCAACACCCAAACTCCAGTGAAAAAGGCCAGGTAAATACCGTCTGGTGTCGGTGATTTATATCAAAGATAAGAATTATCAGCCCACTTGAGCCTGGTCGGTGAAATTATCTAGGCCGTAAAGTCCCTATTGGCTCTACCTGATCTGGGTCTCTGGGTCCACAATTCTTCATCTCGAAGTCCCCAAAAATCTGGGAAGTTATGCCGTAGGAGGAGATCTAGGTATCCCCCGAGGATTTTCGCCAAACTCTTCTAGATCTTCTTCATTTCAATGTTGATGCGATTATAGTACTTCTTTACAACTCTTTGTGCATCTGCCAGTCCTGGCCTATGTTTTTTCATTCCCAACTCTTGGAACGAGGCGATGTCTATCGCTCAAGAAAAGAAAACTGAGTCTAGCAAAAGCAGATTTAAATGACTGACAGGGGGTCATGCCAGCAAATTCGGGTATTGCCAACATTGTTAAAGGCCTTCCGCAACTTTACTGGTCAAAATTTGTCATTTTCCTTGTCGTACCCGACGCAGAGAATGATGTGACACACCCTGCCTAATTTGGACTACTACATTACTTTCCGATTCAATTTCCCACATAAATTACCTTGTTCTCCTGGCCTTCTACATTCATTCAATATCAAAACAATATCAATTTTGATGAAAAGAAGGAAAACTCATGTTGCTTGGAAACCTATCGTTCTGTCACATGATAAATACGAGTTTTCTTGTTAGAAATCTTATGAATATCAGCGGCAGCATTTATCGTAATCCATCTCAAGCTATACAAGCACATTTTGCTGTACATCAATCCACTCTGTCTAAGGCTATTAATATCAAGTTCATATTGAGTATCAATTCATCATGAAATCGATTTGGCTACGATAAATTTCAGCCGGGCACATGGTAAACTTTAAATAACGTTATTTTGAGAGCGATAAAATTCCATTGTGATTTATTATAAGTTTAGAATGTGCCATCGACGAACAACGTATCCTACAACGAAATTGTCCTTTAAATTCACGCTCGAAGTGCCTTTCAAGATATAAATCTCTATAGCGCGTCTGCTGCAAATAGACGTCAGCCTATTAAAAAGTTTCTGAAACATGTAGAATTGAAGTATTGACTTATCATTAGCTGAACACTGATTGGACTGATCGAAAGATTTGAATGTACACAGTTTTCGATAAAATCTATTGATTCTTGCTCGTAGTTTGTTGTGTTGTTATTCAACTAGTCTCTTAATTGCTTTGATAACAGAGATTTTCATTCGCAAAAAATATAAAATTTTTAATTGGCGAAAACAGGTAATATTGCATAAGTACATACAGGCTGTGCCATTATCAATATTTCAGTACAGTAGCTACGTGAAATGCTGCAAATAGAGGAGAATGACCCGCAAATTTTTCGGTGGAAACATATCACAGTTTTTTCGAACTTTCTACATTTTCTGGGATTTCAGCATATGCAAATGAAAACTATTTTGACATTCCGCGGGCAATTTTTTAAGAGGAATTATTACTGTTGAATGATAACTGAAAAACTCGCCCCTATAACTTTTTTCCTGTCCGATATTTTTCAATGAAATTGTCTGAACTTAATTAGAAATTTATTTCAACTTGAATGGCACTGACAGTTTATCTGAAACGGTTTCAGTTTCAAAGGAAATTAGCCAAAGTTTCGATTTTCAAATAGTTCACCCTGTATATTTTTTGAGAAATCGTATCAAACTCTCTTTGTCTATACATTCAGCATATTTTGAGACGAATTTGCCGAATTTTCAATTTTTTTTTGATAAATTTGTTTAAAAGTCAAGGTGGCTATGACGACAAAAAAACTGCGTGATTTATCGACCGAAATCGAGTACATTTGGATTCATCACTGAAACTGTAGAATTCCTTCTGTTATTGGCTTCGTAACATTCCAAACATTGTTTCTTTGAAAAAATCTTATTTCCGCAAGGTATAATTGATAATTTTTCGTTGAAAATTTCCATTCGTAATCCTGGACATAGTATAATATTCGTTTTTCAACTCATTATCTGAAGAGCTTTGGAAATGCATTGAAATCCTATCACAGATCATAGAATTTTTTGTATTCAATTTTAAATGTCATAAGATAAGATTGTGTTGCATCTGAATCGGTGAGTTGGTATAAATTGTTCAGAGTTTTTGAATTTTCACGGCAGAAAAACAGACGAAATGCTGTACACACAGAATGAAAAAGTAGATATGCTACTCATTTATGGCGAATGCCGAAAAAACTCTACAGCATCACCAATTTTATACGTTGAACGCTATCCAGAACGGCAACATCCTTCAAGGCACTATTTTCCAAAACTGGAAGTGAAGTTTCGTCAGCAACCGGTTGTTGCAGATAATCAAAATTTCATAGTAAGCGAAAATGCTGAAATTGATGTATTAGCGTACATTAATTTGAATTGTACGGCATCTACCAAAAAAATCGCACAAGAAATAGGGATAAGTCATCAGAGTGTTTGGGGCATTCTTAAGAAGCATAAATTTCGCTCGTTCAAATACAATCTTCATCAACACCATAAAAATGATAATGGTCGAAGATTAGAATATTGCAACCAGTTTCTTCAAAAGATGGAAATGGATCCAAGGTAAAATTTTATATTCAGATGAATCCCGATTTACAAACAACGGAATGTTCAATAGAAACAATACGCGCTATTGGGCCCACGACAACGATCATTTAGTACGTGAGGGTAATTTCCAGGAGCGATTTGGGTTTAATGTATGAATGGCAATGGTAGGGCGACAGCTCATAGGTCCAATAATTTTTGATGAACCATTAACAGGGGAGGGATATTTAGGATTCTTACAAAACGATATAAGCGATCTGACTGATGGTTTACCACTGGCTGTTGCTAATAACTTAATTTTCCAACAAGATGGAGCACCAGAGCACAACTGCAGGGAAGTTGTTCAATACCTAAATAATAATTTAAATGAAAGGTGGATAGGCACCACGGCCCGATAAGATGGCCAGCTCGATCGCCCGACTTGTCCCCATTTGTTTTTTTTATGGGCCCATGTGAAAAATCGTGTTTATAGAACTGCTTCAGAAAATCGAGAGGATTTAGAGAAAAGAGTTCGAAGAGCAATAAATGAAATTTTTCCTAATCAAATGGATAATGTAGTACGGGCTACCATTCGCCGCAATAGGCTGTCAGACACAGAATGGGGGTCTCTTCAAAAATCTGTTGTGAAGTTATGCTCAATTGATTTGATGTAATTCCATCTATGGTCCATTTGTGTATTTTGCTTTATTTATGTGTTTTGTTAAATTTTTATTCATCTGGAATGTACGATGATGAGTATGTGCGCCATGCCAAAATAAACTTAAGGTTTTGCGTTTATGCTTTATGTGCATTACAATTTTAGAACCAGCTGAGTCGTCATAGCCACCTAGACTTGAGAACAAATTTATAAAGAATGATTTAAAAATTCGGAAACTACATCTTTAAATATACTGAATGTATAGACAAAGTGAGTTTCATTCGATTTCTCAAAATCAGTTTCAGATAAACTGTCAGTGCCATTCAACTCGAAGTAAATTTTTAATCAATTTCAAAAAATTTCATTGAAAAATATTGGATAGGAAAAAAAAAAAATATATATATATATATATATATATATATATATATATGCTAGACTCTATATGAAAATGCACACGGGGGGCAGAGGACTGCTGAACCTGGAAATGGAGGAGAAACAGAAGGAAAGCCTTAGAAAGTACTTCAAATCTAAAAACTCACCTTTCTATCGTGAGATATGTGCAACAGATGTAGACCTCTCAGCGCTACAACTGTCCAAAAAGGAAGTACCGAATACATCACGAACCCTGGACCAGATATCTGAAGAATGGCACTCCAAAGCTTTGCACGGAAGATACCTAGGTAACCTGAAAAACAGCTTTGTGAATGAGGTAGAATCGGTTGTTGTAGAATATTGCCAAGCAGAACATAGAATCAGATCAATGCCGCAAATGCCATCGTGGCCTAGAAACGATACAACACGTAACATCTTCGTGTACAATGATGGCATCTAAAGATTACCTCGAAAGGCATAATTCCATGGCAATTGCAACTTTCGTCAAACTGGTACAGGATGCTGTCGAGCCATACAAATACTGCCTGAAACCTTCCTGGTGATGAGACGGACAGGCCTATGGCACATAATAGACCTTAAATTGTTCTAGTGGATTAACACAAACAATCTGCACTGCTGATTGATGTGACGATACCAGCTGGCGAGAACCTATGTAAAGCGTACGCGGAGAAGCTGAGTAAGTACCAGGATCTTCCCGTGGAAATGAAGGAAATCCATAAACTCAAGTCGATCGCCGTTATCCCGCTCGTTATGTCGACTAACGGACTGGTGGAATAACATCTCCCTCGAAATACCGAACGCCTTGGGCTTAAAAGCGATATTATATCTATTGCCCAGAAGGAGGTGATACTACAGACCACGAGGATGGTCAGAAAATGTTTAACATGCTCGTGAAGCTGCCTTGGCTGCCTTGAAGAGAAATCTTCCGGCAGTTCAAGTAATACTCATAATGGTGAAAAAACATATTTCTAAATAAATATATATATATATATATATATATATATATATATATATATATATATATATATATATATATATATATATATATATATATATATATATATATATATATATATATATATATATATATATATAAATTGCTTATATCTATAATTTTATAATTTTGGTGTCACAAAACACAAGTGTGAGCTCAGGAAATGTAACAGGGGAACCATACTATCTTGCGTATGATCGTATCAATAAACGAGTGAAAAAACCTGAGGAAAAACTCGTTTCCCTGTCGCTGTTGCACTAGCAATAGCTTGTCTGTTTATGTTGTGTTAGTTTCGTGTGTACATAAAGAGTACCAAAGATTTTTCTGCTTCGTAGCTTCATTCTCTCATTCTCAGCTTGGTCTCCATGATTTCCAGACGAAGACAAAGGTGAAAGGAAGAAGGTTTGGGACAGGAATCTGTAACAATGGAAAAAGAAAACTAGCAAAAAAATATTTTAACAATCACACCTGACTCATATGTCTTAACTCACATGAATCTGAGAAGAGATTTTACATAGCAAGCAAGGCTATAACAAGGACTGAGGAGATAATCAAAAAGTATATAACCTGCGATATTTCCCCTCTCGCGAAGATGTTCTTCCGTCGCAGTGTGAGTCTCCTGAAACATAATCACTTCCTTATTCTTGCTTGCCAATTTTGAAGTATGATAGCAAAAATCCCCTCAATATTCAAACTCAACAAAACAATTTCCTCGCAGGGCGACCTCTTCCTCTTCAGCCCGAATATGGTCTCCATTTTTGTATGTCTTCTTTCCATCTGCCATCTCCTTGTGTTGCATTATGACCCGCGAAGCCCCATTTGATTCTGGCAATTTCTTTCCTGGCATCGCGAACTTTAGTGACTTTCCTTATCCATGTGTCAGTTTTCTTGTTTGTTAATCTTATTGCAAAAATCCTGCGTTCCATTGCTCTTTGTGTTTTGCACATTTTGGACATAATGGCTCTAGTTGGTGTGCATGTTCGGCAGCCGTAAGGGACTACAGGCAAAATACACTGATTGTCAACTCTAGTTCTAAGATATTGTGGTATCTTACAACTCTGAAGGGCCCATTTTAATTTTCCAAATCTAGCCCAAGAAAACCGAACTCTTTTCGCAACTTCTGCTGTTTGATTCTCTCTATTAAGTTTGAGTATTTGACCTAAGTAAACATATTCATCAATCATGTTCAGAGAGTGTACGCCAACTATAATCCTTCTGTTATCTTCTGTGTCAGTCATGGTTTTCCTCTTCTGCATGTTCATTCTCAAGCCAATTTTTTGCGATGATTTAGCTAATTCTGTAGTCATTTCTTGCAATTCCTCTTGATTGGAGGAAATCCAGGCAATATCATCGGCGTACCTAAGATGATTCAGTGTTTTTCCGTTCATGTTTATCCCCTTTCTTTTCCCAACTCAATGATTCAAATACATCTTCTACTGCTAAAGTATAGCGTCTCCCTGTTTTACACCTCTCTAGATTTTTATAGGTTTGGTCTCGTGTTCTAGTCTTACTATCATTGAGGATTGTTGATAGATGTTGTGGATCAGTTGTCCATACCTGGAATCAGTTCTGTTGTAGTTCCTAGCTTGTTGTGCGGCCCATACCTCAGTCATATTGAACGCCCTCTCATATTCCACAAACGACATATGTAGAGTCAGATGGTATTCGTTTGCTTTCTCTATCTAATCTACCCTATCGTGGGTATAATTCAATTTGAAAACTTCTTCTTCCCTCCAACTTTCCTCTGAAATTTTTACTTCAAAAGCTATACGCGTAGCCTACCTGTTCATGACTGGTCATACCTTTATTATTGTTCTATAGAATATTCTGATTTGATCTGATTGAAATTCTTTTCGCCGACACTTACGTCCGAGCAAAACAGACCCTCCCTGCTCTATGTAGCCCCTCCAACCTTGAATTTGTATTCATTGATTCCTGAAGATAAAAGTATTAATACCATTTCATTCAATAAATTCAGTGTGATTTTCCAAAATAACTCCAACAGCATATTCGAAGAAAATTGTTCAATATTTATCAAACAAATATACAATCAATTTCAACACATTCGACTTCACCCATTATGTAAAATAAAATGAAAAACCTTCATTCAATGAAGTACATTCCGCTATATTTGTTGTATAGCAATTCTCCTTTCTCAGCAATGGGGACAAAGTACCCTGGTTTGTTTAGCTTTCTTTCCACACGCCGCCTCTCTTCCAGCCACAGTCCCCGTTCGTAAAATCCCGATTTTACAATACCGTTATTCTATTTCATTGGAGATGTTCCCGAATGATCTCATGTGAAAATACGGGGATTTGTCTTTAATTCTCCGATTTGCTAGCTTGAAATATACAAGAACCACAATTCGAAGGGGAATAGAATTAGAGATTCGAAGTCTGTCCCAGTTTTGAATTCTCTGGAAGTATACTAAACTAAGAGGATTTGAAGTATTGTGGATGTGGGTATTTTCTATTGATTTTTAGAACTACTTAGTTTGAGAATAAAATAAGGAAACTGGCAACGTCGCTCCGGATCTGGTAACATTTGATGCACCTCCTATATATGTTTGAACTCGTTACAGTCATTTATTTGTCCGTAGCGTTAGTTTTCGTGGAATAGTTTTTTCTATGCGTTCTAAAAATGAGTGGCATTAATTTTGAGCAACGGTGTGCTATCAATTTTTTCTTCAAACTTGGAGACAATGCAACAGAAACATTTGAAAAACTTCTGCAGGCCTGTAAAGAAAGTGTTTTGTCTTTGGCCCATGCTTTTCTTTCAAGACATTTTCAGAAGGAAAGGAATCAATTGGAGATGAACGTCAAAGCGGAAAGCCATCACCGATGAAAATGTCAACACAGTCTAGGATCTTGTGCGTTCATATGACGGTTGACAGTCAGAATGATTGCATAACAGTTGAATTTAAATCATATGTCCGTTCATACCGTTTTTTCCCAATGAATTTGAGATGAGAGAAATTTATATTAAAATAATTGCGATGAACGTTTCTCAAGACACGAAGGATCTCAAAAAAGATAAGAATCTTGACTTTTTCGTCTCGATTAAATTATTCTTATCGTTTTCTGAAAGTAACCACTACGAGTGTCGAGTCTTGGTTGTTTTAGTAAGACCTACACACTAAAATTCGGAGCATGGAATGGCACACTGCAATCTTTCCAAGACACCAAACAGCACGAATGATCAAGTCAAAGAACAAATGCATGTTGTTTGTTTTCGATAGTAACAGAATCATTCACAAAGCTTTTGTACATCAAGACTAAATGGATAATGTACACTTTTACCGAAAGATGCTTGAAATACTTCGAGAAACCACAAGAACGTGATGCATCTCGATCTCAAAAATGCGCTATATCACACTGTCAATAATATAGTTTTCAGCCAGTAAAAATGTTCTTGTGGTTTCTCAGCCTCCTTATCCACTCGACTTGAGTCTTTGCTACTTTTTCCTCTTTCCGAGCTCATTTTAGGATATTTGAAAACGCCCAAACAGCTGTAACCAACTAGCTGAAAGCTACTCCGAGTTCCAGCAATTCTGTAATGATTGGAAGTAACGTCTCCAGTGTTATGTGGCTTTCCAAGAGAACTATTTTGAAGGAGACAATATTGAATTGTAATTATATTTGAATAAAAATCTAATAGCAATGCTAAATCGAGATTTGATTCTTAGTTATCCTTGTATTGTGCGTTATAGCTCCGTCTTGCTGAAAGTGAATGTTTTTGAATTCTCTCAGAATCATATTTTTGACTACACCCTTTCATCATAATGGTCTACATCCAAATTGAGTAAACCCATAGGTTGTACTCAAATCGACCCTGCCAATTATGTTTATCAGTATACCGGATGTAACCGAAACTAGGGCCACCCCTGTAACTTTTTTTCTATTTGGAATATTTTGACGATTTAGAAATCGAGTATAAGACAACATTTTGAATTTGAAAACATTAATATGTTTGATATTTCATTTGCCGGAAACGATACCAACTTACGATTTTCAAATGGGACACCCTGTAGTTTTTTGCTTATTATAATCGTTCATCTCATCCTACGACCTTTTGACATATTTTTGAAAGGAGAAAAAACACAATCCTTTTTTTTGCAGTTTTTATCTTTCGTTCTAGTAGGCCATGAACAGTGAGAATGGGCTTTGCTCAACATCTCCTATCACGAAAATATAAGATTGTATCTAAAAATTCAATTGCTCATTTTTTACGGGGTGTCAAAGTTTTAAATTTCAGTTTTTTCCTCAAAAAGTATGTTTTTTTTCCGAGACAGCTATATTGGGCCACCCAGAATTACAGAAGCAGTATTTTTTCATCTTTTTTTACACCACTCTCGTCACTGTATACCGCAATGTCTATAATTAACAACAATGGAATTTTGACATACCACACTGACATTTTTATGATCACAGAATATTATAAGTTTGAACGAAAATTTTGCATCGTCAACGTAGTTATTGTTCAAAGTTTTAAATTTCAGTTTTTCCTCAAAAGTATTATTACAGAAGCAGTATTTTTCATCTTTTTACACCACTCTCGTCACAGATATGATCACAGAATATTATAAGTTTGAACGGATCGTCAACGTAGTTATTGTTATTAGCAGATGGGGAAACTGTGCAAAAATTGCCTAGGTATTTTCCACTAGAACTCCGGAATCATTGAAAATAGTGTGACGAGAGTGGTATAAGAAAGAATATGAAAAAATGCTGCTTCTGCAAAACCGGGTAGCTCGATATGGTTGTCTCAAAAGAAAACCTGTTTTTTTAGGAAAAACTGAAATTTGAAACTTTGACACCCTATAAGAAATGAGCAATTAAATTTTAGATACAATTGTATTTCCGTGATAGAAGATGTTGAGCTAAGCCAAATGTCACTGTTCATGGCCTTCTAGAACTAAAGATAAAAATTGCAAAAAGAAAAGATTGTGTTTTTTTTTCCTTTCAAAAATATGTGAAAAAGTTGTAGGATGAGATGAACAGTTAAAATAAGCAAAAAAATACAGCGTGTCCCATTTGAAAATCGAAAGTTGGTATCGTTTCCGGCATAACCGAAAACGAAATGTCCAACATATTTATGTTATCAAATTTAAAATTCTATCCGGTTCTCAAATTTCATCAAAATATGCCAAATTGAAAAAAAGTTCAAGGGTGGTCCTAGTTTCAGTTACATCCGTTGTGCAGTTTATTGACCCAAAAATATTGGTTGTCAATCCTATCGCTTGCTATATACCTTTATATCGCCATATGATTTAATTATAGAATAAATCTTCCTCTTGATGTTCACTTACATACCGTCGACAGAATTCTACTCTTCTTTTTAGTTTTTTCAAAATGCTTTAATTTGTGGAAATCCAACTTTTCATTCAATTTGTCTAGTCGGTACGTTTGATCAATTACTGTCCCTATAATACTTTTTCTTCTTTTTCATCGATGTGGTAATTTTTCTGTCTCGATTTCTAAAATACCCAAAATGCTTGTTTTCAAGTTATCATATTCATTTCAAAATCTAGTGATTTAAGAGAAAACGATTTTTAATTTGCCTTGACTGGGAAATAAAATATTCGACGAATGAAATGAAATTCAATGTTGATGAATTGTTTCTTCAGTGGAATAGGTATTTGAGAATTCAATTCTTGATTATTGTCATTATTTAAACTAAGAATTTGGGCCACAATTACCGATGTGATAACCTCTGAGTTGATGGAAAGTCAGAGGAAACGAATATGGATGTTCTAGTGCCTGAATGTACAGCCAATCCACCTTGTGTACGCCCACAATTTCAAGTTTAGTTCGCTCATATGATTTGTCAAATCGACATAGAATGCTAATTTCTATAGCCACTCACTGTTTCCTAAATCGGCACAAGGGCGATGCTTCTCATTCAAAAAAATTTCGATCTCTGCTCAAAGTTCAAAAAACGCTCAAGGACCTTTCCGCAACTAAGCCAGCGTACGACAGTATGATACGGCGACTCATTTTCTCCAATCTCTTCAATAAACTCGCGGAATTGTCGGTGATTCAGTCCTATGGGTCTGATGAAGTCAACACCTGATATGACTGGTTTTAGAACTTGAGACAAAGCCAAACATTTTCCACACAAGGACTGTTAATGAATGATACAATGTAAGACTAATGGTTTTGAACCATCATCATTTTCTACAGCATTTTACCATTCCTTTATTTTTGCCACACTTATTTTTGCCTCCATCGGTGGTGATACATTTTAAGTTTTTCCATCAAATGCTCTTTTATTAATGGCATTTTCAACTCCCTTAAACATATCTGCCCCAGTTGTCGTGCCGTGAATACTGTCAGTTCTTCATACACGTCATAGCTTTTATCTACACCACGAAAAAAAATCAACACCTGAGCAGTATCTAACACATCCGTTGACTCATCCAAGGCTAGAGAAAACCACTCAAGTTGTCCATTTTTGTCACACAGTTGAGATGATATATGTTCTGCAATGTCTTGCACCCTCCGAGTCACGATGTTTGTTGACAAACTGACACCTTTCAAAAAATTCACCTTTTCGGGGCATATCTCTTCCGCTACTGCAATCAAGCAGTCTTTTATCATTTCTCCATCGGTGAATGGTTTTCCACGTTTTGCAATTTCAAGAGTCACACGAAAGTTGACGCGAGTTGCAGACTCTTGCTCAACATTTGCTTTGGTAAACAAAGATTGTTGCTATTTCAGTCCGCGCTTCAGTTTCAAATTTTTCCGTCCGCAAACTTCCTGTATATTTACAGCAATTTTGAAGATGTTTCGATTCATAGTGACGTTTAATGTTATATTCTTTGAGAATAACTATGGTTTCATTACAAATTACACATAGCGCCTTATTATTGAACTCAATCACAAAATACTGAAAGTTCCATTTATCTTGCAACGTTCTGCATTCACTGTCTATGTTTCGCTCCTTTTCCATACTAATAAATCAAATATCAAACAAGTCTAATCGAAATACTCTTAATTATGCACGGGTGTTACATTATTTCACAATAGGCAGTTTCGCTTTCTTCACCTTTCCCACGCAAACTGACTCGCAATGGCGCCGCTAGCCTTTTTTATGCATATGCAATTACTACCATCTAGAAGTGATCGAAAAAACTAGTCAGAACCAGAACTTTCTCAAACCAATTCGGAAACCATCAAACATGCGACCTGTTGATAGTTTGTAGGTAGCAGAAATAGATAGTACCTGCATCACAGACCTGCATAGCAATACTAGTAGCCACTAGATGTCCCTACTTGTCACAAAATACTGAATGCACAATCAATAGTAAATGAAATGCAAAACGCCTATGTTTGCTTAGGTAGGCAGAAAAATTAAAATTGTTTTGGCCCTTGGAACGTACCGAAAAAAATATTAAGGCCCTAAGACTTCAAAGTTTGGAGACCCCTGGTCTAATCAATCATGCTTCACAAGAGATGGTATGAATAATTTCCATCCTGATCATTTATGGGTCCTGCAGAATCCATTACATAGATATTTCCCGATTAAATATTCAGTATTATTTGAGCCTTTATTCTTCATTGTTTCATTGTAATTGTCAGTTTTCAAGTTTTTTCGATTCATGAACCTTGAGTTTTCAAGGTTTTGTAAAAAAAACTTGGCTTATCTTGGATTCTGGAAACAAACGACTGACTTGAGCTTAACTTGATTTCAAGTCAATCCGCGAATCCCCACTCTCATAAGAACCATTTCATTAAAGTATTACCACCAAAACCAGACGTTTACTCCACGACGCCATGTTGAATTAGGTACATATTCTTCTGCATTTTACGTCATAGCAAAGACAAACGGTTCTCTCGTTATATTATTATGATAGAATTACTGCTCATTTCTAAGGTTTAAATTAATTCCAGATTGGAGTATATGGAAATCATTTCGAATGAAGATTTCGTTTCATTTCCTTCACGGGAGTGTTCCTTTAACTTTAACTGCAGTTTTATTGAGTTTCATGCACTCAATAATTCATTTAATTTCGAGCGAATTCGTTCGGAGGAATTGAATATTCATGACAGATACTGTCATCTCTGTCTCGTTGAATAATGCATCTCAGAATATTGCATTCGGACGAGAAATATATTAATTCTCGACTAGATACATCGTTCTCACTTAATAAATATCAGAGTATCCTCTTCGACGATGATTGTTTCAGAAATGTCTACCAGGCTTGTGACAAGTATTTCATATTAAGATATTGAAATATGTCACCCATGAATTTTAAATGTAATTGAACGAATATTTCGTTCGTGAAGCTTTCAAAATGCTTTCGTGTGAGTTTGATAAAGTTGAGTCCGAATTAAAGTACAATGAATGAATATGAGGATTCGACAGAAAAAAAATAAGAGCCACAATATTAAATAGAAGAATTTTTATTCAAAGAACAATATTCAACATTCCGTCGAATGTTAAATATCCTTCCCTGAAGGAGCTGGTTTTCCGATTCACCCTTCATAATCAACATCAACCAGAGCCTCACAGCAGCGGTACAGCTCGGTCGGATGGCATGAATAGGAGCAATACAATGCAGTTTACGAACGGACACAGAGGCCACCGGGGAACCATAAGAACAAAAGTAGATAAACATAAAACCTCAAGAAGTCACACTAGTTCGACTATATACCGCAACGCTACACACCATGTCAGCAAGAAAGCAATCTGTCGAAAGACTATCCTTTGTTTTCATAGTTTCCCAGTAGCCATAGTGAGTGGCCTCTGTGTAAGTTCGTTAGAATGCGCAATAACATTTACAATCCAACGGATTGAAATGAGTAGGTGGCAGTCTGACCTGATGTTGTGAATAGGTATACAATACTGACGAGGTGAAATGAGATCGAAACTGCAATCGGTGCTCCAATTCATGACATCCGACCGAGCTGTACCGATACTATGTGGTCCTAATTGAGGATGATTATGAAACGTGGATCGAAAAACTTACTTCTTCAGGGAAGGATATTTAAAATTCTACGGAAGGTTAAATATTGTTCCTTGTATAAGAATTCTTCAAAGTGTCTACACATATATCGATAATTTCACAAGTTGTCATTGATGAGATTGAGATGTTAAGTGGAAAGTTTTTCGGCGCAATCACTAGAAAATTATGATAAAATTTTAACTAGTTAGTCCACAATCGGTTAAGCAGCTCGATCGCAGTTTCTTTGTCAACATATGTTCTTGGACATATGAGGGGAAAAAAATCTTATCTATGTAGTAACATTTCTTTCCATATGATCTCAAATTTGTCTGAAACAAGAATGAGTTTATTTGACTATCAGTATTCATGCAATTTCTCTTCAGTTTCTTGTTGATTTTCGAATCTTTGAATTTATTGTAATGGCTGCTGAACGTCTTGGACGCTATTTGAGTGATCATAAAGTGGTAAGAATTGTAACACTTCTAGAAGAGGGGCGAAGCCAACGTTACGTGGCTATCTTATTGAATATTAACCAAAGCACTATTTCAAGAGCAATTAATCGGTACCTCGAAACAGGGGAATATGGAAGAAGGGCCGGTCAGGGAAGAAATCGGATAACAACACCAGTTGATGATCGTTGGCTCCGTTTTAATGAGCTCAGAGTTCGGCACTGTACGGCTAGAATGCTACAAAATGAACTTGCACTTTCCAGAAATGTGCATATTTCATTGCAAACTGTTAGGAACAGGCTCAGAGAAGACGATATCAGATTCTACCGGCTCGCGTCTCACCAGAGAGCATCGAGTTGCAAGACTTCAGTTTGCGAGGGAACATGCAAATTGGGGTATTCAAGAATGGTCGAATGTTCTCTTTTTCGACGAGTCCAGGATCTGTCTAGTATCAAATGATAGACGCACCTTTGGAACGATATCAGCAGTACAATATCCGTCAAACCGAAAACTTCGGAGGGGGCTCAGTAATGGTGTGGGCGGCATTTCTTTCCATGGTCGAACTGAGTTAGCCCTTGTGGATAATGGAAGAATGACAGCTGCCAGATATCTATGTTGTACACTTTGGCCCATTGATTGGCGAAAACTTCATTTATATGCATGATAATGCTCGACCTCATTCAGCTAGTGTAGTTACAGAATTTCTGCAAAATGCCGAAATTGTTATTTTAAGAATGCCAGCCAGAAGTCCCGACTTGAATCCCATAGAACATGTTTGGGACAACATGGGGTGGCAAATTCAGCAACGTAGGGTGCCTTGTAGAACACTACAACAACTAGAAAATCTGCTTCCTGAAATTTGGAACTCAGTAACTCAAGAGTACATCCAAAATTTGTTTAAGGGGCTTCCGAGACGTATATTGGCAGTAAATAGGGCCAGGGAGGAAACACTCGATTTTGAAAATGATTAGTAACCATTCGATGCTAGTTGATTGGTCCCTTCGAGAATGTTTGAAGATGGTAGAATTATTTAATTATTAATTAACTCGAAAATTATTGATATTTTCCATTATACACTCTACTCTTTCGAATGATATCTTCTTATTCTACACTTCTGAAAGTTACCAAGCGACTCTTGAATGACCATCCTAAAAGTTTATATAGTATTGTCGTAAAAATAGGGTGATGTAACAATTTTTGTGGGGAGTATATTTTGCGACAATTCGAAATGTGTTTTTATGGTTGCAGTAAAATGGAAAATATAGCACCATTTATGAGTAATCCTGTTTCATGTAAAAATATTGAGGAATTAACCACTGAAATAGCAAGTCAGTTTAATATGAACTCATATTCTAATGAAATTAAGTTGGTGCATATATTCTGTTGAACATAAGTTGGTGCAGATCATATCAGATATACATCTCATAGCTTCAGCATTTGAAATAAATTTCTGGTATTTTATATCTGAAGATAAATATCCGAATGTAAGGCAAATCGCCCATCAACTGACGGCAACGTTTGGGTACTTTTGCGAATCTGCATTTTCTGAAATGAAGATAATTAAGTCAAAATATCGCAATCGACTAACTGACGATCATATGTTATCATGCTTGCGATAAGCACTTAGTGGTTACGTACCTACCTATAAAAAGTATGCTGATGACATGCAGTACCACGCTTCAACATCCAAAATCACTCCTTAATTAAGTTTAACACCATATGTAACTATTTTGTTTTGTAACAATAAACTCGCAATTTTGAATAACTATGAGTTTTATCATTGTTATTATAGAGAAGAACCTAACTAAACCTTGACTGATATAACGTATATTGTGGGGGAAACTAATATCTTTATATGCTACGGTACAACCTACCTCCGTAGGTTAGGGTGTATCGTGTATGTACGACAACCTGCGACCCCCTTCAATAACAAACGCAATCCCCCTTCCCAAAGGTAGCGACCCCTTCGTTTAAAAAACCATGTCCTAAACCATTAATTCTTTCGATATGATTTCTCCACAGCTAATATACGAAATATTAACACCCACAAGTTGAAGAAACCAATTCCAAAAATCGAGTCGACCTTGCAAATCTTCTGGCTGCTAGAACTGCGATATAATCATTCTATAAGATTCATAACTATTTTTCTTTTACTGAATGCACAATTGTTTTGAATTTGCCTTCTCGAAATCGATGGGTTGGCAGTTACATTATCACATCAATTGTTGCATCTTATCCATTAACTACTTCAAATTTTATTCCCTTGAGACGAACCATGTTTCGTGGAGTTTTCCTCCAATTTATCGAATATACTTTCATAAAGTAGTCGGCTCTTCAACAATACAAATAGCATCATAATATTTTCGAATATAAGTCATTTCATATCAAACTTTTCAAAATTTTCGAACGGCACGGTCGCTTTGTTGTTACATACAATAATATATTCAAACAAGGCTTGTAATTTGATGAAAACATTAAATAACTTATCGGAATTGTTTTTGCAAGAATTGATTCTTGAACTATCATAATTATTTCAATCTTTTCTTGTCAATTCTGTGGAGTTACTGGAGAAAATACTGAAAAGGTTATACAATTTTTGGTTATTCATTAAAATACGTTCCGGATAAAAATTGAATGCACATGTGATATATTTTCGAAAAAGGGAGAAAAAATTCTATTCAACAAAATTAAGGTAGCCTAGGTAGCAATTTTGCATTATAACTCCAAAACTGCTTTAAAGAAAATTCCGCATATAATTCGATTTTACGTCGAAAGTGTCTGTAGGTTATCAAAAGCATTTTACATAGCTCCACAAACATCGAAAATTCGACAAATTTTCAAGATTTCCAAATAACTTGAAAACTAAATCAGCTATCTATTCTGCAGCAATGAATACCTCACGCAAAATAAACACAGGGAAGGAGGGTCTTTCACAATATTCACATTCACAATATTTTTCATAGCTACAAAACTGAAACGTCTAAGTCGACCCTGTACCCCCTTTCGAAAGGGAAAGGATCTTGGAAATCGGTCCACAAGGTCTGAACATACATTAAAATTACCTATAGTCGAACATGAATCAACCTACTGGCCCTCAGAGACGATTGAAAAAGATAATGAAAAATATTTTATTCATATGATTAATACCATGATTATTTTCAATTTAGTAGTTATCCTGCATTCTTTCATTACAGGGTGAAAAAGGAGATCTTGGGAGAAGAGGACGTAGAGGAAAACCAGGTCCTGTTGGACCTTCTGGTCCACCTGGACCACCTGGAAAACCTACAATTTCTTCAGATCATATCAATTGGTCGGTGAGTATTTTTGTTGATTCTTTATTCTCAAGAAAATTTTGAAGAACTAATAAGTGGGGAACTGAGAAACATAACTTGAATTTGTTCAGTGCAAGAGTTTGTTACTAAAAAAGAAAGACGCTTTTTTCTCTCATTCTGAATTCTTGGGAGGAAGCAATGTCTATTCTGTCATAGCTATAGGCGCCTAAGAAGGTTTAATGTGTGTGTTCACTCACTTCTTGAAGGCAGACAAATTTTAAATTATCGAATAAATATTCTATGGAAGTGAGATCCACAGCACTCTATTCCTGTAAACAAAGAATTTTTATAGAGAGAGATACGTGGCGTTGCTAGTTGAACCGTCTGCTGATGAGAGTTTTCCGCGAGCCTGGTTTTTCTTTTTCTCATTCAGGAATCAAGCCTTTCAGTTGATCAAAGCATTCACCATGGAAGTATTAGTAAGAAAGAAGAAGATTATCTACCTACCGCCGTTGAACTAAAGGCTGGAGACTACGAAACATCTCCGGGTAGTCTATGAAGTTGTTGTTCTCTTCTGGACATAATAAATGTTTGGGTGCAAAGCTCCGCACATGGGAACAATATTCCAGACCAGATCGCATCTGCGCTTTCTATACAAGCAACAGCGGTGATGGGGTTAGATAGAACTACTGCTCAACGCTGAAAAGAAAACTATGTTTAGCAGAAGTAGATTTCGCAATAGGTGACATAATCATGCCAGCAAACTCCGGAGTATACTGTGTTGCCGAGTAGATGTATGTTCGTTTCTGGGGAAACCAGCTGTCCTTGCACGATTAAAGGTTGTTCATTGCAACTTGTTCACGTAAAAATGGACCAAGTTCAACCGGCCTCACTCTGATATGTTTTCCAACTCTGGAGGTGGAGTGAAGTAGATCTACAACATAAAAATAGTTGGCCAGATTATGGAGCCCTGGGGTAGTCCTGCATAAACCTGAAAAGATTTACTCGTTGCACTATCAAGTACCACCTAATTCAATTTACTCAAAAGAAAGCTGCTATTTCAACCGAACAATTATTTAATTACTCCATATGCGATTATTTCATCCACCAAGGCTGCATGCCAACCTATCGAAGGCCTTTAAGATAACAAGAATGATGGCTCTTGATTTGCCATGCTTTTCGATTGTGGATGTCCACAAATTCAGAACGTATGCAAGAACATCACCAATTGATTATTGTCTACGGAAACCGTATTGTGAATCCCTAATGGTACCCTGCAAACTGCGATTGGATGGTAATTAAGGGGTTGGAATTTCTTCTCTTTCTTCGGAATCGGTTGTACTCCTCCAACTCTCCAACACTTTGGAAACATCTGGCTCTCATACGTAATCCGAAACAAATGATTAAAAACTATACTGACAACATTAACCCAGTCTGTACTGGGTGATTCACCAGTGGCGCGGTGCTCTGTAGCTCATACACTCTTGAAGATTTCATTTTCGTTCGAACAGTATTGTATTTAGAAAGTACATATCTACTTCAACAATTTATTTTGAAGTAAACAGGGTTTCCCAATTTTCTATAAAAAAATCTTGGGAGGTTTTTCAGATTGGAAGTCCACTTTTTTGTTGAAGATTCAAGAGCGTCCTAAACTATGATATTTTTAAAATTACAATATTCAATAATTTTTTGAGTCACTCCTGTATAAAATGAGGATAATCTCATTCAATTCATCAATAAAGCTATCCTAGGGCAATGAGAAAACCAAAGTAGAAAAGTATTCATCCTCTCTGGCCGTAGGAGCATGCGATGATGTGAGAGCCGATTTTCATGAATTTTTACGGAAAAAAAAATATTGTGACGAAACAACTCACCAAAAAAACTTATTACTCCTGAATCTTGAACAAAAAAGTGGTCTTCCAATCTGAAAAAAAACACCCAACATTTTTTTATAGAAAATTTGGACACCCTGTTCACTGCAAAATGAATTGCTGAAGTAGTTTCTTACTTTCTAAACACAATACCATTCGAACAAAAATGAAATCTTCAGGAGTGTACTACGAGCTACAGAGCTGGTAAATCACTCAGTATATAAAATTGTCTCCAAATATATTTCTTTATTGATACGAAAATAATGCATTATCTAAATATTTTGTACTTCGTCATCCATTAAAATAAATGAAGACCTGCAAACAAAAGTCCAATCCAATTTTCATTCAATTATCTGGAAAATGATATAGAATTGTTTGTACTCACTGAAATGGGATTCTTTGATTATCAGTTCGATTTACATCCAACATTTTGCCTGAATTTCTGAGAACATTTTAATGAATTTCCGTTTACTTGATTATAGATCGTAAGAGTTTTAAAAAGGGAGTATTTCCATCAAGTTGGCATTCTCTCGAATATTAATGAAGTTTTTTCATTTTCCAACCAAGTTCCATTCTCTACTCGTCAAAACCGATTTGGTGATTCGATACCCCAATTAGCGTCTGAGGTTTTGTTCCTTCCGGTTATTTGTCAGTTGTATTCCATCGAGGTAATTTGCATTGGAGCTGTATTTTATGGTAAATTCGTTATTGTTCGCTATGAATGCCTCGAGCTTCACCAATATACTCAGATTAATTTATCGTTTTTTGATTATCAAATTTAAAATTTAGTTTTTCGACACTAAGAACTCGTCATTCTTCATGATCTGAGTCACCGAATTCCAAAGACCCAAATAAATTTCTAACTTCAGTTAAATTACTACATTACAGGTCTCAAAAATGTCTGCAATAGACTTGGGGCAATAATCTTCTCTATTTTTCAGTGGCTCACTCTGTATCTTCTACAGTTTTCAATCAAAAATTAAAATGCGTTCACGGAGATGTAGACAAAGATAATACCTTTCTTTCGAGGTATCACTCGACCCATTTACCCTCCAAATTTTCAAGGGTTGTCACCTCTGCTCCAAGGGTTAAAATTCGAGATGAGGATGGTACTTGGTGATGACTGCCATTGATCAGCATAGATCTGTTCCATTTTACCCCACTGAAACATGAATAGTCTCAGGGAAATAGTCTTCCCTATCTTTCAGTTGCTCACCCTGTATCTTTTACAATTTTCAATTGAAAATGGAAATTCGTTCAAGGTGATGTAGACAAAAATACCACCTTTCTTTTGAGTCATCGCTCGATCCATCTTCCCTATTCAAAATGTTCAAAGATTGCAACCCCGCTTAGGAGGTTGATATTTGCGTTTTGGTCAGAAATGAATATCTTGGTAGATATAGCCTCTATTGAATTTTCGTTGAAGCACCTGTATATATATATATATATATATATATATATATATATATATATATATATATATATATATATATATATATATATAGCATAGGTCGTCTATGTTATAGTCCCCAATCACTTAGGGAGTTCAAATTCCAAAACGTTCTTGTTCTTACTGCTGTATATGGGGAAAACCTCTATTTCATCTTCGGCTGTAGATTTCTGGACTTCAGATAGAAATTATATCATCTCAACATCTGAGCTCCACCTAGAAGTCTCTACCTAGGAATCTCTGTCTACGAGGCTCCACCTAGGACCTATATTTTTGATATTGGTCACTACATAGTATCCAAGATAAAATGAAAACAAGCTATTTTAGGTATAGGAAAACGTAATACCGATCAATACTTATTCAATACTAAACAGTTTTTTCAATTTAAATTGCCACTATATTTAAATAATATCGAATTACAAGGTACCTTCACTTAACATACACACAAAGAGAAACACGCTGAAGGGGAAAAAGCAAAGGCAACGTTTTTGTTCTTGGGAACCCTTCAACAAAATTGCTATCCCATTCTGGTTGTTAAATGAGTTGTTGGCGTCGATAATACGTTTGGGTAGGCCTTGGAGGTCTAACCTAGGACTCGAATTATTTACGGGTAAACTAGCAATCCATTTCTCGAAGTTCAAACTTAGTTAACAAATCGTCATTTCTTTCATTCTCTGTAGATATTATTTCGAGATCTTACGAAATTCAATCTTGAAAATACCTCCTTGAGGTTATGTCGGAATGAAATGAATCCATTCAATTCACCGAATCACAGGAAATTAAAAGAGATGCAGTAGTACAGAGTTATAGAGAGCATGCAAAGTGCACACTAAAAGATCTAGCCTGGAGAGTTTCAGCCAAGCATTGAAACTTGCAGTGGAAGGTCCACTGATCGCAAGTCGAGAGTATCTGAGACCGGAAAACCTCAGCCAGTGCTCTCGTAGCATCAGGTCCAACCACCGGCTTTCTTCTCATTGCCTTCAATGCCCGAGATTCCGGGTACCCATCTCAGATGGAGAATTTTTCTTTCTCCCATAAGTGACGTGCAGATGTGGGATGTCAATGCCCTTTAATGCAGCTAGGCTATCAGTAATGATTTTTACTGACCTACTCGTTAATTCTTCCGCAAGTAAGAGCACATGGGTCAATGGCGAATATTTCTGCTCGAAAAATAGTCGATTATAGGTATAAGGAAACATAATACCGATTAATACTACTTCAAAACATTACGGTTCTAATAAAGTAGTAGAACAGTAGGTATCGGAAAGTACGTTCCCCTCAAAAATAATATTTTCCTCGTTGAACTAGAAAAAAAGATATAATCTTGCCCAAATCTGAGTCAATTTTTTGGGCAAAAAAGATGACACTAAAATTGCGAGAGTTTCAATATAAAAATCATAACTGGTGAATTTTAGCTAACACAAATCTTAATAAAGGATGCTTGGAAAAGAATGCCTTTCAATAAAAATAATTAAAAAGAACACTAGGTTGAAATGATAAAGTTGTTGACTAGTATAACCGGATATGTTACCGCTTTGAAAATAATTACAAAATGTAGATCAGTATCAGTTTATTTTATTCCACAATTTAAAATTGATCCATTAATTCGTTTCCTAGATACATCCGCAATTCCTAAAGTAATCGAACTGTTTTCATAAAACAGTACTACAGTGGCATGTGCTGTGATATTGTACTTGTCGATAACTTGATACTTCATTGACAGCTGGTAAAAATTTCATGACATTTGCATGTAAACAACCTGAGTTATTATATCAGTTTTATTTTAAACTTCGTAAATCTTTCACCGAAAGTGCTACAAACTACATATGGTGATGATTGTCTAGCCCGTACGCAAGTATAAGAGTGGTTCAACCGATTTCAATCAGGTAGAAAGACACTGAATGATGACGAAAGATCAGGTCGTCCCAAAACTGGATTATCGAAGGAAACCCCGAAAAAATGTGTGAGTTAATCAAAAATAATGAAAAATCATCGGTCAAATTTTTTGAAATGGAATAAGGCGTTCCTTAAACAACTGTATACTGCATTTTGACCAAAATGTTGGGTGTTACGAAGGTTAATTCGAGGTTCGTACCAAACCAACTCACCAACGACCAAATATTTAAACGAAGTGAGCGTAGCAAAGACATCATTAAATTTTTTTTTTCGAATTGTGGAGGCCGTTACTTGATGTAGATCCATGATATAAATGAGATAAAAAACACAAGAATGTTAAACTGTTCTGCGGTTCTGCAAGTACAAATATTGAATCCTTTCTCGTCAATCAAAATCTTAATATAACTTAAACTTCTAATAACTTAGGCAAACATATTAAAATAATAAATCTCGTGTTGAAAAATCAAGTAAATCAGGAATCTGTAAACTCAATTGCGGTTCTTGTGATAAAATTTATATCGGTAGGACCTATAGGAGTTTTGGCATAAGAACATCTGAACATAAACTTAGCTTCGATAAAAATAAATCTGATTCAAATTATTCAAACCACTTAATAAAAGAAAACCATTCATTCAATGAAAACTTTGACATATTACATATAAAATCAAAAAGTTTTAAAATTAGATCTCTTAGAAGCATTAGAAATAAATAGATACAAACATTCGGACAAGCTTTTGAATGAGCAGGTAGATGTGAATTATTCACCCCTACTTAACTTGTTTAATTAGTTTTTATTACCTTTCATACTAACTGTACAATGGCTCGGTGTGGATTTTCCTGTTATTCATCCAACTTGTTCTACGATTTGTTTATAATACCATACTCTTCATTCTGTTTGTCTTTCTTGATAAAGCTGCTGTGTCAGCGAAACGTCGTCGAATTTTTTCAAATAAAGTGTAGATTAAAGTTAAACCTTGTGTTTTTTATCTCATTTACATCATTAAAAGTTCTCGGAAGGATCCAACCTTCTTGAAAATGATTGTAACTGGTGACAAGACGTGGTATTTTCACACTGTTCACTTGATCCTGCTCCATGCGACTACTATCTGTTCCCCTAGCTGCATTTGACTATGAAAGGAAAGTGGCACAATTCGATTAAGGCAATTAAAAGTGCGCTAAAGACCATTATAAAAAGGAGATACAGAAGTCGTTTGATGTTGATGCGTGCAAATTTGTGTATCAATGCAGAAGGCGAAAACATCGATTAATAAAGAAGATTTGTATCAAAATTAATACTGGTTATTTAAATTACTCTTGGAATGAAGGGTGTACTTCTAATAGACTCCTAATCGTCCTACATACACATCTACCAATAAACAGACAGATAACTCAAATATGGTTAATAAAATATAGAAACTAATTAAAGCCGTTTTTTACAACCCTTAATTTACCCGCTGGTGTTTACCCTTCCTCTCTCAGAGGGTTCGACTGATATTAATTTTGATGGAATCTTGTTTTACTACAAATGAAAGGTTTCATGTTCTTGAATATTAGCAGAATATAAACAGATTGGAATATTCAAACGTGCCATTGAAACAGAAGTGATATTTGTCCGATCTTATTCGAAAGGAAAAACGAATCAAACCTAATTGATTCCAATGGAAATTTGAGCGGCAAGGTTTTCAAACAACGAAATGAACGTTATACGAGGCTCTGATTCTTCAAACGTACTGTTTTCGCATTAATGAAATCAGCTGAAATTTAAAAAGCATCTAAGCCACTAGAGACTCGTGGAAAAAAAGACTGTACAAATACTTATCTGAAGTAGGAGTTTCAATGTACCATACAGACAATGCTTCCTCATGAATGATTCAGAAAAGAAAATGTTTGTTTTGGAAACTCGGTAATGAATGGATTGCAGCATTTTATTTCTCGTGTTTCGGGAAAGTTTGGCATCTAGCAGCTTATGCAAATAAATATTACATGCGTAAGCTCACAATGGCTTAACGCTTGAATTTTTTTGAACGAAAGCAAGTTGATTCGTTTTGTTTCACAACACAACAGAATGAGTTCATCATTTTCACGACTATTATATCGTTACGGTTGAGTAATTTCATGTAAATTATGAGTTTTCAGACAATATAAGGGAACCACACGAGTCGCTTATAAATGGAGTTCGAAATTCAACAAAGTGTTCTTAGACTACAATCTTCAGAAAGTAATATGCTCTAAAAATATAAAACGAGATGACTCCAGATGCCTAATTAATTATAATCAATTGACTTTTACGTTGTTTTCATAACGAGCCTATAATTGAATTCTATTTGCCACCAGCTAAGCTCATGTGGAGGAGGTGTGGGATATATGTATTCAAGCCACTGTTCTCTGCGCCACCACGTTTTATCGATGACTCAAACGATGAAAAATCCTCACGCTGTTTATTGTACTTGTGCAAAAACAGGAGGGTAAAGCCAATTTTCTAATGGCTCATCTTTGCATGAAAAATATTCGGTTTATATGGGGAGTATGCCCTCAACAGATTATTGCATAGCTCAAGATGGATTGTTCACCCACTGAATAAACTACCCGAAGACCTCCACGAGAAGGTCCTCTGTCCTCAAGTGGCTTAGACCAGCTGAGTATCGTATCGTCAGAATATAAGACAACGCCTCTCTTCCCAGCGCAGAAACCTAAGTCGTTAATAAAGATAATTGAAAGGAGAGGTCCCAGAACAGATCCGTAAGGACTCCACACTTCACTGGTAGCCACTGAAGGCGGGCGGAGCACTAAAGTTTAACTAGTGTTCCAGAGTGGTGTGCAGTATCGAAAACTACTTATGAATAGCCTATTAATTGCATCTGTTGTGCAAAAACCTACACCAAAGCCGCATTGAGAGTTGAGTTTGTTTTTTAAGCAGCTTCTGGAAGATTTTTCTCAAGATAGGAGTAAGAGATATGCGTTAGCAACTGCAACATATCCTGTTTATCACTTTTCAGCTTGTGAACAGGAGAAACTCGCGAAAATTTCAGAGAACAGTGATAGTAGCATTTTGAAACAAAAATAACATCAGCAATTATCACAGATCTACAAAAATTTTTTTTTTTATTGTTGCCCTGGATATCATCGCAAATTTTTATGTTTTCAAGTGTCCAGATTACGAATATATACATGAAAGTTCTCAATGTGCACGTATTTTCATGATTTTTGCATTTCTTATATTTTGAACAATTATAAGCTTGTTAGAAATAAAATTTAATTTTCCAGTCATGATTAGGCTTCTGCGCAACTTTTTCGCGCATACAAACATCACCTGATCCCCACTCTCAGACCCCTTGCTCCACAGAACAGCTGAGATCTCAGTTATTTGACAATATTGAAGTACATATACACGTAAATCTGGAAAAGTGTCATGGATTAATATTTTGTTTCAATTACTGAATGTCCATTCTTATATATTTGTCTTCTAGTCTAAAATATGAGTTCGTCACGAAGAAAGTGTAAATATTGTAGTGATTTATTTTGTTATATTTGCGGTGTTTATATACCAAAAAAACAAAAAAGAAATATCACAGACTTTGTCAAGGAGACTTATGTTGAATATTTTGGTTTCAAAATGGACAAATTAGGTAAACCATGGGTTCCTAATAAAGTTTGTAAGTCCTGTCTTGAGTCTTTACGGTTGTGGAAAAAAATTGAACGTTCTGGATTAGACTTTGGTATTCCTATCATCTGGATGGACCTTAGAATCATTTAGATGATTGTTACTTTTGCGTAGTAGATGTTGAAGGTTTTAATCGAAATCAAACGTGGAGATACCCAGACTTACAGTCTACGAAATGTCCGGTTCTACACAGTGAAAATCTCCCTCGGCCCATATACATTTCAAAAGTAATTCGCATGCCCTCAGAAACAATGATGTTACCAAATTCACAGAAATCGGGACCATCCACTAGTGGAAGTGAATGGGAAGGTGAAACATCTACGCCAAAGTTATTTTCTCAAAATGAACTCAGTGATTTAATATGTGATCTCAATTTATCAAAACAAGGATCAGAACTGTTAGCCTCAAGATTGAAAGAAAAAAATTTATTGTCACCAACAGTAACAATTACAACATACAGAACGCGAGAAAAAGAGTTATTACAATTTTTTAGTGAAAATGAAGGATTAGTGTATTGTAATGATATCGCGAAGCTGCTTATAGACATGGGTTTAAAAGAATACAAATCTACTGAATGGCGCCTTTTTATATTGATAGTTGCAGAAGAAGTTCAAAATGCGTCTTATTGCACAATGGAAATAAATTTGCATCAATTCCAATTGCCCATTCAACGAAACTCAAAGAAGAATATGAAAATGTAAAATTAGTTTTAGAGAAAATTAAATACTCTGAGCATCAATGGCAGATATGTGTGGATTTAAAAATGGTTAATTTTTTACTTGGCCAACAAAGTGGATATACAAAATACCCTTGCTTTATTTGTATGTGGGATAGTAGAGCGAAGCAACTTCATTGGGAACAAGATGTTTGGCCTGTAAGAAATTCTTTAACTGTCGGTAAAGCCAACGTAATAAGGGAGACGCTGGTGAGCAGAGACAAAATCATACTTCCACCATTACATATTAAGTTAGGTATGACTAAGCAATTTGTAAAAGCGTTGAACAAAGACGGAAATTGTTTTAATTACATTTGCAGAAAATTTCCGAAGATTAGTATCGAAAAATTGAAAGGTGGAATATTTGATGGTCCTCAAATACGGCAATTGATGAAAGACTCAGATTTTATCAAAGTTATGTCTGTTCCGGAAAGTAAAGCTTGGAAAAGTTTTGTGTTGGTTGTCGAAAATTTCCTAGGTAACCATAAAGCAGCAAATTATGAAGAAATTGTGCAAAATATGCTGACAAACTTTCAGACTTTAGGAGCAAATATGAGTATTAAGTTTCACTATCTCCGCAATCATTTAGATAAATTTCCGGATAATTTAGGAAATTATAGTGAGGAACAGGGAGAGCGGTTTCATCAAGATCTAAAAGTGATGGAAGAAAGGTATCAAGGTCGATGGGATTGTCACATGATGGCAGATTACGCTGGTCTTTGAAAAGAGATTGTCCCTGAAAATTATAGAAGAAAAGCTCATAAAAGGCTTTTATGGAAATATGAAATATATTTTCGACATTTTCCTCTTTATTTACTTCGATGTATCCGAATTTCTCAAAACATAACTGACATTATAAATATATCTGTTATTTTGTTTCTTGTTTTACGATTTTTGTTATGTAAAATGAAAATAAAGATTTAAAATGAAATCAGACCAAATCCTACAAAATCATTGATAGTTTCACGAATGGTGTGCATAAATAGACCCAAAATCATTTTCATATCTAGGGCAACAAAACCATTGTAGACCAGTGTTATCTTTGCAAATTCGATTTAACAACCTTCTTTTTCAAAAACTAACTACCATTCAACACCGAAGTGAAACTAATGAATTCAAACAGCCTAGGACATACAGAATTGAATGCAAGAAATGTCGAATAGTTTACGTAGGACCAACAGGCCGAAATTTTGAATCTAGATTCAAAGAACTTGTCTCCTCACATAACAAATCCTCAGTTTTTGAACATAATAAATCTACAAATCACATTACATTAGATAGTTTAAAAAATCTCACTCTCAATAGTCAACTAGAATTGAATAATCCCTTATACTAAACATTTGAACTATGTAAAGTTAGCGCTAGTGTCTAGAACTGTTAGATTTAGACACTTGAAGACGTGACTGTTAAAACCGTTCCTGTATATTAAAAATTAAGGTTGTGAAAATCGCATTTCATTTTATCCATGCTAACCTACTACAAACTGTTGCCAATTTCGGACAAAGAACCTTCCCATTCTATTCATTGAAATGCAATCAAAGATGCTGATCTCTACTATTGTAGTATTAAAGACCTGGTTTATATTCTTAATTCTAAAATTATATAAATGCTCGCCTTAGGTTCTCCAGACTTGACTTCTTTCAAGAATGTGTGGGACACCATAAAAGAAACCTACAGGTATATCTTTTCCAGCAGGAACATTAACATTGCGTTCAAATACTTTTTTCGAATAGTCTCAGCAACACAAATATGATTTTCATCAAAATCAAACCTTTCACTCTGAATTTATTGATATTTGTAATCCCCGGACTTTTTCGAGGTGTATATTTACTTTCGTTCGAATGTAACCAAAACGGATATGTTTGCTCCTAAACCATATGCAGAGATATTTAAAGAGAGCTTTCTGCAGTTATTTGTCTTGTTTTTCAAAGGGCGTTTCATGAGTGATGGTGTAAATAATGAATAATTGATGTTTAATGAATGGCTTTTCATCCCATGAGATGAGAGGAATTAGCTACGTCCAAAGTGCTGCGGTTAATTCACGGATCTTGTGCGTTTTGAATATACAAACGAAAGACTCCGTATCCTAGCAGAGTTCTAATTAATTCAAACATTTTCCCTGCTGCTTTAAATGTTGGCATAGCAGCGAGATTCGCTAATTGTCGACTTTTGTGTTTTTCAAGGGAAAATAGGGGAAATGGATAAAACATACTCTATAGACCCATTGGGAGATGTTTTCATGCCTAGAGCTTATTCATCGAATTGTATTTCTTCAGAAATTGCTCAATATATGAATGTTTTCAATATAGTTCGAGGAGGGACGTACAGGGTTGACCAAATTGGATGTTTTAGTACGGCAGCTATGTGAAATATTGTTCATAAAGAGAAAATTCTTCATAAAAGAAGAATTCCGGAATTCTGGATCATATTCAAAAAATATTTTGCCAACCATTTCTGAGTTATGAAGCAAATTTATATTGTTTCCAATAAGAACTATACGTGATTTTGGTATCAATAAAAGGTTCTTTTTTTCTTTCTAAATATTTCACATGCTATATTAATTAATTCTACTAATTCTTTATTTAAAAAGAATCTAATATTTATATTTATGTACTCAGAACATGGCATATATTCACAATTCTATAGTAGAAGAGCATCGTCTGTGTGCGTTAAATTTTGATTTTTATTTTTGAAAGAAAATATGTTTTGATAAAAGCAATATTTTTATACAAAATCAAAAAGAATAGTTGCCGAATGTACATACTACTAATGTAAAAGAAGAATATTTTTTTTATCCGCTCTTCCCAGGAATAGGCGACCCTGTTACACCACATGAGTAGACGCCTAGGAAGAATTGAGGTGTCTGTTTACCCGCTTCTTGAAGAGGGCCAAATTGTGGGATGTTGGGAAGATGTTGGAAAGAAGCGAGTTTCACAGCTCACCGGCCTTGTAAACGAAGAAATTCTTATAGAGAGGGGTTCGAGGGGTCGTTAGATGTACCGCCACATGATGAGAACTCCTTGCCAGCCTAGTGTTGTGGCAAAACATGAGTTCTCCCGGAACAAGGTCTTTCATCTCCAAGGAGCATCTTCCGTAAAAATATCTGTAAAACAGAGAAAGGTCAGCAACTTGTCTTCTGAGAGCTACCGGTTTGAGATCGCGGGTGATCTCCGGGTGGTCGATGAGGCGCACATACATGGGAACAATATTCCAAAGAAGGTCTCATCTACGCCTTATATAGAAGCAACAGCTTAGATGAGGTGAAGTATCGCTTGGCTCTGAAAGGATAACTAAGTTTAGCTGATGCCGATTACGCTGATGCTGATACATATTCATGCCAGTAAAAGTTGGTGTTGACCGTTATTCCGAGAAGGTGTATCGAATCTTTGGGTGCAATTTGTTGACTTTGCATTATTAGAGGAGGTTCTCAAGCGGGGACCTTTCTAGAAAACGTAGCTGCATGCGTCTTGCTCTGGTTGAAGCTAACCAGGTTCAACTGACCACACTCAGATATCCTCTGTAAGTCAGAGTTTAAGTTATTAATTTGTTGACATATCTGACGATAAGATTCCGCAGCTGTAATCGGCCGCAGACTACTGAAAGACGAAACCAGGGTACAAACGTTGGCAAAAAAGATCTTGTTCTCTGTAGATGACAGAAGATCGTTTATCTGCAACAGACACAAGGTTGGTAAAAGAATGGATCCCTGAGGTACTCCTGCTTGTTACTGGAAACAATCAGATGTTATACCGTCGATTGTATTGATCTATTTGAAAGAAAGCTACTTATCTTCTTCTTATGACGCCGTCTCCAAACGAAGGTTGGCGATCCAATTGGCAATAATTGTTTTCGACACTGCAGCTCTAAAAATTTCAGTGGACGTTCTTCCAAACCACCTCCGTAGATCTTTCAGCCATGAGTTCTGGCGTCGTCCAACTGATCTTTTTCCTTGGACTTTCCCCTCAATAATCAGGCGAAGGATCTCATATTTTTTGCCGCGCATGATGTGCCCGATGTACTGGAGCTTTCTTTCTTTGATGGTTCTCATCAACTCTCGTGACTTTCCCATTGTGTTTAGGACGTCGATGTTTGTCCGTCTTTCCATCCAAGAGATACGCAATATTCTACGGTATAGATACATTCCAAAAGCGTCTATGCGTCTCTCCATTTCTGGATTAAAAGTCCAACTTTCACATCCATAAGTAAGGACAGGAAAAACATAACAACGAAGTAGTCGCATACGAAGCTGAAGATTAAGTCCGCGGTTGACGATAAGGTCTCTCATGCCAACGAAAGTTTTACGGGCTTGTTCGATTCGAGATTTGATCTCTATTTTCGGGTCACTTTGGTCGTTCACCGTGGCTCCTAAATACCGAAACGAATGCACTTGTTCCACAGGTTGGTTGTTAATGCGTATCACAGCCTCCACTGCTTGCTTAGAAAACACCATACTTTTTGTTTTGTTAACGTTAACAGATAGTCCAAAGCGTTGGCTATACTCTACAATAAGGTTCATGGCTCTCAATAGAGGCGACAGCACACAGCCTTGACGTACACCTTTTCGTATTGCTACCTGTTCAGATGTTAGCCCATTAACTCTCACTTGTGCAGTTTGGTGCCAATAAAGGTTTGTAATAATGAGTAAGTCTTCTGCATCAACCCCGGTATTTCTTAGAATTTCCGCCATTTTTTTATGTGAAACGCAGTCAAAAGCCTTCCGATAGTCAACAAAGCAGGCGTAAACATCGACATTCATGTCTCTACATCTTTGGGTGAGTACATTAAGAGAAAAGAGAGCCTCACGCGTTTCTAGGCCATTTCTGAAACCGAACTGAACTGGATCGATTTCTCGCTCGCACTTGGTGTAGATTCGAGTATGTATAATTCGTAGAAAGGTTTTCAGAACATGCGACATTAGGCTAATCATTCTGTAGTTATCACAGTTTGTCGCATTGGTCTTTTTGGGCAGGGTGACAAACACAGATTTGAGCCAGTCTGCTGGGATTTTACCGGCTCTATAGATGTTATTAAACAGTGCTGTTCAGAGCTTAAGGCCAGCCCCTTCTTGCTGTGTCATTAGCTTAAGCGTCTCTGCATAGATTCCGTCGGGGCCAATAGCTTTACCATTTTTTTGAAGCTTTATTGCTCGTATAGCTTCTTCTGATGTAATGCAAGGACTAGTTTCATTAAATTCTTCAGGTTGCGGGCTTTCCGTTCGATCTTCCCCAAAAAGTTCTTCAATATAGTCCTTCCATCGTTTCAGCTTTTCTTCGACCCCGATCAGTAACTCGCTGTTGGCCCCTTTAACATTCCACTGTTAGCTTTGTGTTGTCTTCCTGTTATCTCCTGATCTTTTGTGCATGTTGAATAGATCATGCTTTTTTGGAGATTTTCAATTTCTGTGCATTGGTTAATTAGCCATTGCTCTTTGGCCTCCTACATTTTCGTCGAATTATTTTGTTCAGTTCTCTATATCGTTCGATGTTTTTTGTTTTCAGTTCTCTTCTATCGTGCATCATTTGAAGAATTTCGTCAGTCATCCAAGGTTGTTTTCTTTTTGTGCTGGTTAGTCCTATGTCGGTTTCTTGGGTGACTGTAAGCGCTTCTCTCAAAGCACTCCACTGGCACTCAACTGGCGCAGCTTCCAGTCTTTCTTCAAGTCGTTGACTTACTTTTGCCCTTATTTCACTATAGTCTAAGCTCTTCACGTTGATATGTTTAATTTCTTCTGGTCGCTTAACTGGTATTAAACGGTGCATTTGTAGGTTCATTACAACCGGGTTGTGATCACTGGAAACGTCAGCGCCAGGAAATGTTTTGGTAGATTTCACAAATTTTCGCAATTCGGATCTGATGAGAATGAAATCTATTTGGTTTCGAATCAAATAATCTTCTCTGTCAGCTGGAGATCTCCATGTATACAGCCGTCGGGGATGTAATTTGAAAAAAGTATTGGTGATTGATAAGTTGTGTTCAGTACAGAACTGCACAAGTCGATCACCCCTTTCGTTTCTTACACCGAGTCCAAAGTGGCCAGTGATGTTGCCTTCAGCTCCCACTTTAGCGTTAAAGTCCAACCCCGCAATTTTTCGGGAAGCCCATATGCAGCAAGTTTATTCAACAAGGCTGCATGCCAAACCCTATCGAAGGCTTTAGAGATGTCGAAGGCTATTGCTCTAGATTCCCCATGTTTTTCCATCGTTGATGTACAAACATGAGTGACATAGGCGAGCAGATTTCCTGTCGATCTTTGCCTGTGAAAACCATACTGACGGTCGTTAATAATTCCCTGCAACTCAAGATATTTGATGAGTTCATCATTTATGACTCTCTCCATCACTTAATAATAATGGGAAGAAGTGCAACAGGGCGGTAGTTTTGGGGTAAGGACTTCTTTCCTGTCTTTGGGATCGGTTGAATTCTCGCTATTTTCCAGTTGCTCAGGTAAGTATGGCTTTCATAAGAAATCTGAAACAGATGGTTAGGAATGGGTGCCAGTTCGGGAGCACACTTTTTCAGGACGATTGGCGGTATTTCGTCTAGACCAACTACCTTCTTGCAGTTCAGCTGCTCGAGAGCCTGTCCCACAGTGTGGACTCTGAACTTGATTTCTGCTATGGAAGACTTTGTAGGTGGAATGTTCGGTGGTATTGCGTTAGATGAATCCAGCACAGAATTCTTTGAGAACAAGAGAGCAAAGAAATCGGCTTTCTCTTTCGGAGATGATGCTATACTTCCGTCTTCTCTAACAAGAGGCAGATTTGCAGAAATTGGCACTGACAGTCTTCGCCATAGACCAGAATTGTCTAGTCCCGCTTGCCTGTTCAAGGAGTTTATCAGTTACCCTTTCGTTGAAATTGTTGTCAGTTGTCAGGTTGCATACGTTCCGTATTCGTAAGAAAGTTGGTTACTTTGTTGGATTCACCTTACATGACTTGTTAGCTCTGTTCTTGGCTGCAGAGGCACTTTCGCAGTCTTTATTGAACCATGGCTTTTGTGCCGTTGATTTTTAATGGAATGAGGGATGTAGAGATCCATTCCTGCATGAATGATTTCTGCAATAGATTATGGCTGATTGCGAAAGTTTCAGCCTGTCTTTCCGCTTCATCTGTTCTATTGGAGTGGCGGAGCTAGTTGGTGTTGTGAACGTTGAAGTCACCCAGAACAATGATCTCAGCTGCCGGATAATGTGTCTTAATCCAATCCCTTATCACCTAGATACTGAAAACGTCTAGGGAAGTGAATATCGTTTGGCGAGCGATATAGATAGATTAAAAACAGTGTTTTATTCTGCAAACAGATTTCAAACCACGCAAGGTCGAAAGCGTCGTCCTCCATTAATTGCTTCGTTTTTAACAAAATTAAGTTTACAAAAAACTACTGGCTAATATGTATTAATTAAAAAATGGTCAACTTTCTTTTGAGCCAACACAGTAGTTACACAAAGTATCCCTGTTTTTTCTGCAATTAGCAATGGTTTAAAAAACTTTATCTTTCTCGAGAACCGCAAATTACTGAACAATAAAAATTGATAAATCTAACCTAACCTAACCTTGAGGATCAAGGAGTCCCTTGATATTGACTCCGTTGCATCTAAAATCATGTATCATGAAGCAATTTGTTGAAGGTATTAACAAAAATGGAAGTTTTGTCGTTTCTTCTCCCAAACGTTCCCAAAAGCGAGTGCAGAGAAAATAAATGCGGGCATGTTTGATTGGCTACAGATTAGACCATTAAAAAGAGACACAAGTTTTACAGGAACGGCATGACAGATATTGTGAAAAGTGCACGAGATGAGTTTGTTTGGCTTGTTCAGAATTTTTCGGAAAATAAGAAAATTTCTCACCATTCTTAATACGTTGAACAAGTAATGAGTCATTTTCAAATGGTTGGCTTCAATATGAGCATCAAGTTACACTTTCTCTACAACCACCTCGACTATTTTCTTGCTAATCTTGGGAATTTGAGTGAAGAACAGGGCTAGCAATTCCACCAGGACCTTTGGACTATGGAAGAATGCACACATGATGGCTGACTATTATTGGATCATTCAGAACAACTCAATGACTACAAAATCTGCAAGATGTTGTATTTTTTTCAATTTTAAAGAAGTTGTATTTTATTGTAAAATTGTACATATTTTCTAAACTAGAGATGATACAGACGTTTCAATAGCAGATTTGAAATCGTAATTGAAAATTAGGCTAATATCATGTGCCATAACGCAATCATCAGAATTGATGTTGTGCAGTGGTATTCATAAAAATGTTGGGATGAAATGCAAGAAAAGCAATAACTGGTAATATTCCGATATTGCAAGAAGTTTTAATTTCATCTCACAATGAACAATATACTACATCAAGTTCGAATGGACCAATATTTGTTTTAGTTGTTTAAAGCAAATACTATTGAATTGGAAATACAAAACGAATGTAGATATTTTTGGCGAATCAATATTCATTATTAACTTTTTATCAGTCGTTTTAAATATCGTTGAATATATGCATATACCACTGGATCAGCGGGGTAATAAAGTTTTTCATAGACAGAACGAAATAATTCTTTCATACCAATTGTTTTTGAAAAATAAATTATTTCCCATCAAAGAGAGGCATATTTTATTTTTGAATATGAAGCGAATCCGAATCAAATTAAATTCATTCTGTATTGTCTTTGAGAATATTTCAATATCGGGTGTTCTGAAATACTGAATACTTCCTGGCCTTGTTTGTGGTTCAACAAACAGAATTCAATTATTTTGAAAAAAATGTACTGTGGCGGCCACAGCTTCCAGCAATCTATGTGATTCCGAGTAGATGCATAGTCGTTTCTAAGGAAATTCAATATCCTTGCACGATCCGAGGGGGTTCTCTAGCATCTCGAGAACGATGAAAGGATCGTTGCTTATTGTTCGCGTTGAAATTAACCAAGTTCAACCGGCCGAACCCAGTATAAAATATAATCCTACAAAAAATAATCCACTGTTAATAAATCAAATGATCGGTTGGCCACTTAACAGCTCAATTTCATGAAATTATGCGATCGGAAAATTTGGTTTGCAATAAATTCAATGTTTCAGTAGCTGTGTGATTTGCGGTACCATCTTGTTGAAACTGCGTGTAAGTGGTATCCGTATCATTAATCTTTCGTTTGCATAATCCATTCATTGTAACTGCATGTCCAACCGAAGTTTCGAACAAAAACAGTGTAATCAACCCTCTGGACCATTAAGTGTACCAAAGAGTGAAATAGAGTTCTTCGGAAGAGGATTTTAAGAGAAGCTTGTTTCCAAATCATTTGAGGAAATAAGAATGGAGGAGGGGAAGTTATCGGAAAGATGTTCCATAGAAGCAGCTTCCACAGCACACTACCCCTGGAAACAAAAAAACTTTCATAGAGATTGGTACGTAAAATTGCTAGGTGGACCATACGCAAGCCTAGTTTTTCCTGAAAATGGATTCTTTATGAGACAAAGCTCTTCTGTTGTTCAGAGCATTTACCATAGAAGTATCTATAGAAAAGAAAGAGATCAGCAACCTAACGCCTTTGAGCGCGAGGTTGCAGATCAGGCGTGATCACCGGGTGGTCAATGAAGCGTACTTCTATTACTATTCAATAGATGTAAAGAATGTTTGAGTGTCGAGCTTCACACATGGGAACAGTATTCCAGACTAGCCCGCACCTGTACTTTGTATACAGGCATCAGATGTGGAAACTTGAAGTACTGCTTAGCCCTGAAGAGAAAGGTGAGTTGAGCAGAAGCAAATTTGACGATAGCTGATACATGTTCATGTGATGATTTCCTCAAAGATAATCCTATCGTGTTTTCGGAATTCAAAAGACTCAGAGAAATGTAACTGCTCGAAATTTGTTATCTCGACACTGTTGACGAATTGTTCAAACCACCCATACATAAAAGTCTAAGGGGTTGTGATGTAGTGATCGTGATGGCCAAGCAATTGGACCTTCCCTACCAGTACACCTATTTGGAAAATATTCATCAGCCATTCAACAACAATTCTTCCTTTATGTTGACTTTCTTCCTATATATATATATATATATATATATATATATATATATATATATATATATATATATATATATATATATATATATATATATATATATATATATATATATATATATATATATATATATATATATATATATATATATATATATATATATATATATATATATATATATATATATATACAGGGTGCTTCAACAAAAACTAAACAGAGGCTATATCTACCAAGATATTCATTTCTGATCAAAGGGGACATCTTTTGGGGTACAAAACTTGCCTGAAATATCAACCTCCTAAGCAGGGGTTGCAATCTTTGAACATTTTGAATAGAGAAGATGGGTCGAGTGATGACTCAAAAGAAAGGTGCTATCTTTGTCCACATCGCCTTAAACGAATTTCATTTTTAATTGAATACTGTAAAAGATACAGGGTGAGCAACTGAAAGATAGGGAAAACTATTTCTCTGAGACTATTCAAGTTTCAGTGAAGTAAAATGGAACAGATCCATGCTGATCAATGGCAGTCATCATCAAGTACCATCCTCATCTCGAATTTCAACCCCTAGAGCAGGGGTGACCACCCTTGAAAATGTGGAAAGGGTAGATGGGTCGAGTGATAACTCGAAAGAAAGGTATTATCTTTGTCTGCATCTCCTTGAACGAATTTTCATTTTTGATTGAAAACTGAAGAAGATATAGAGAAGACTATCGCCCCAAGACTATTGGAGTATTAGTGCGAAAAACTGGAATAGATTCATTTTAGATCAAAAGCTGTCATCTGCCGAAATCTCGAATTTCAACCCCTAGAGCGTGACTGCTCGCAATAATTCTATTCTCATTGAATTCCATAGGAGTTAGAGTAGCTCACTCTGTATCTTCTACAGTTTTCAACCAAAAATGAAAATTCGAGGTATCACTCGACCCATCTACCCTCTTCCAAATTTCAAGGGTGGTCGCCCCTGCTCTAGGGATTGAAATTCGAGATGAGCAATGTACTTGATGATGACTGCCATGGATCAGCATGGATCTGTTCCATTCACTTCACTGAAACTTGAATAGTCTCAGGGAGATAGTCTCCCCTATCTTTCAGTTGCTCACCCTGTACCCTTTACAGTTTTCAATTTAAAATGGAAATGGAGTGGGGGTGCTCCATGATTTTCTAGGTCTTCCTCGCCTCCTGTGTCCTAGGGGAGTCCATTAAAAGACTCTATTCGGCCATCTGTTCTCAGGCATCCTCAAAGCGTGTCGAACCACTTGAGACTACCTTTCTCAATTATTTTCACTACTGTTCTTCTGCTCTCACACTCTGTCTCATTTGGGTGTTCTGTATTCTCTCAATTCGCCATATTCCCGCGCTTCTTCCCAGATAGTCAACTGTCAATACTCTCCGTCTCAAATCGGCATTCAAAGTCCAGAGCTCTGTACCTTAACATGGGACTGACACAACCAATGCATTTCCTAGTGTCTTTTTCGTATCTTTGGAAATATGTTTGCCCCACCACAGGCTATTGAGGCATCCAATGTTCTTTTTACTACTTCTTATTCTTGCCATGACTTCTTTCTTTCCTATACCCTCGCTATCTTTCGAGGCTCCAAGATATTTGAAGCATTTAACTTGCTTGATTGTCACCTCATCATTTATCAGGACTTCGAAATTCGCATCGGTATTTACTGCCAGATACTCCGTTTTTTTGAGAGTTACCTGAAGTCCCCATTGCTTGTAAGTATCGTAGAGTCTGTTTGTCATGAACTCCAGATCATATGAATTCTGCGCAAGAACTACCTGGTCATCTGCTAAACTTAGAGTGAAAAGCTGTTTATTTCCTATCGGAATACCCATTCCTTTGCAACTTCTTTTCCATTGTCGTAGTGCTACCTCCACATATGCATTACATGAAAGCGGTGACAAGCTGCACCCCTGTCTCAGCCTCTTTGTTATTCTTATGGTTTCGACAGTCTACCATCAACCTTAACGTATGCGACATTATCTTCATAGAGCTCTCTGATTATCTTCATTAGTGCCTTGTCCATATCCAACTCTTCGAGAACAACCCATAGCAGGCATCTAGCGGTGAAATCGTAAGCTTTTTCTAGGTCTATAAATGCTAAACAAGCTTCTTGGTTGACCGATTTTTTCTCCATCATGTTGAATATACATATTCTGAATAAAATTTAGGGAACATCTTCAATTGAAATGAACAACTGGTTCTATAGGAAATCTCTATTAGCAATAATATTCAACCTGTCGTTTAAAATACGAATGGACAAGAAGCAATTATTATAAAGGCCCCCTAAGGGTTGGAATCTACAGTGCCGATGAATGATCATTATGTAAAGCTTGATTCATCAGACCATAAAGTGTTGGGAATGAAATCTGGATCTTGAGCATGTTGTTGCAGAATCCAACAGCAAAATGTGCGTCAGTGAGGGTGCAGTTCCTCTCTTTTCAAAAAACGTCACTCCACACTTCGGGGCCTTTGATACTGATTCACAATACGCCGAATACTAATCGATGGATTTTCTCCAACACCCTGTAATTTTCTCCTCATTTCGTATGTTAACTTGGAAGCTCGTACATATTTTCTCTCAAGCGTTCCCGTTTCTCTGAGTCTTCTAAATACCGAAGTAAAAACTGTATGAACAGATAGATGTCTTTGAGGAAATGTTCGATGGTATTCTCATGGTATCTTCTCGTGAATTTCCATCGCAAAAACTGCAAACATATATCATATCCCCATATTCTTCATTTCTGAAGGAATACATTTTTAATTCTTGGAATTTAAGCTTTCAAAACAATCATTATTCATCAAAAAATATATTCTTGCATTTATCGATCAAAAATAACTCAACGTTCTTGGTAATCATTGTACTATGGTTACGAACGTCACTTTCTGTGCAACAACATGTGTATTTCATTCCATCTATGGTAACACCACAAAGTCCCATGTTGAGAATAATGATTTCAGAACCCATGAGGATCTCTCCGAATTCAAAGAGGTAAGGATCGTGCTGTTCTTACTAGTTTGTCTTTCGAAGTCTTTAAAACTTTGGGGACACCTTGTTTAAAGAAATTTATTGAATCGCTTCCGCCACTAATCTAAGCAATCAGCAGCTGATACATTCGTTTATTCTAACAATAAATAATACAATTTTATACGAATAACATAACCTCAAATTGGATTGCTAGGTATCTACCGACTGAAATATAACTCCTTGAGTTATCTTCAAATACATTTTATCAAATAATGATTTCGTTCCTACTATATGAAAACGGATATTTCTGCATAACGTTTCATATTCCCATTTCCTATTCCATATATTCCATTTCTCAGTCTTTCCAAATGAGCATACCGTCCTGAGACGTGAAATTCGTGGCACTTAGAAAAAGAAACGGAAAACTGAAATTGTATTATATCCTCGAAATTGTCTTCTCCCACTGGCGCCGGCGTACTATAATTGTTCTGATTCAATTTAATCCTGCATTTTTGTCAGCACAACCTACCGTATAATGAGGAGAATGTCTTTCTTTTCCGTTTAAGATCTGCTTCATGCCCCAAATGGTTTGTCACGTAGTCAAAAGGCGTTTCACACAGCTGTTGAATCTTTAAGTGCCTTTCTCTTCGGTCAGAGTATCTACAGGAAGATGTCGTTATTTCTCACACCATCAACGAAAAACGGCTTCTTCAGTTCGTAATTATGTTCACGTATTTTCTCGTCTGGATACTTTGCTACATGTTCAGTTCGTGTAATTTTATTTTGAACAGCCACGGTTTATAAAATTTTCATAACAATTACCAATATACGTGGGTGAATTGATAAGTCTGGTTAAAATGAAACAGGAGCTCCTCTCTCCTTTTAAGAGATTCTTAAAGTCTCCTTGTAGGAAACTCTTCCCAGAAATACGCCTTGGTGGAAATTTTCGTGCTTCGAGCTATAATTTCATGTTTGGAAACAAAACGAAATCACATGGAATCAGGTTAAGAGAATATTGTGGACGAAGTTGCAATTCATATCAAAAATTGAATCCTAGTGTCTGTTAATTGATGTAACATTTCGAAAGATAAATAAAAGAAAATTTGACAACTAAACTAAGTTACTAAAATTTATATATGATATACAACATTGTAGTGGGTAAATTTACCCTAGGCAATTTTTAGAACTATTATCTAAAGGACCCAGCCAAAAACAAAATCTACCTTTCATTCATTTATACGTTGGAAAGTTCATATCTATTGATTTCAAGGGATTCCCAAAACTTGAAATTTGTGGAAGCTTCGTTTTAAGTTGGGTTAACGGGATAGTTTTATAATAATGACACTTGACTGCACTAAACCGACAATATATTCAACAATATTCAATCAATAATGAATGGTTCACAATACAACAAGAGCAATAATACAATGCTGAATAACAGAAATATATTCAATAAAGGCGACAAAACAATAATCTCCATTAGCAACTACCGGAAAACAGAACAATCAATTACATTTAAGATAACTTAACATGACTAACTCTATGGTTTTCTTTGCAGTGACAATATGAACTAACGAAAAGAACAAGGTATGGCGCGAAATTCAAAAAATGTTCCTACAAATTTCAAGTTTTTTATTAGATGAATGTCAGATTTCAAAATTTTTGTGGCAATTATAATTTTCTTCAATTAAATAGTTGACGTAATTAGAATTTGCTTTTTATTGATGAAACCACAATAATGTTCATTGTCTATAATTTTGAAATTTCTCCAGGTTCTTCCAAAATACATCTTACAAGAACTATCACAGCTAAATTTTCAACACCAGGTTTCTCACCTTTATCGATTATACTTTTATTATTTCTGATGTATTTGTACAGATTGCTCTGGTCGGCAAGATTTTCGTAACATGAAGCAGGTCTTTATTTTTCAAAAGGAAATATATATAAAGAATAGAATATTCCTTAACCCTCAACACGTACCACTTTTTATCTTTTACATTTGCAGGTAGTGAATGTAATGAGGAAACGATTGGTGTTTCAATCGGAGATCAAGACAAGTAGTGGGCTCTTTGTCTTTTTCTAAACGTTTAGTGGGTGTAAAAGTAAATAAAGTCAATATACTGTTGAAAAAACTTGAATAATAATTTTTCATACACCTTAGATATTATATATATATATATATATATATATATATATATATATATATACATATTCTTCTGAGAAGAGAACAGAAAAGAGAACAGAACAGAGAACAGAACAGAGAACAGAACAGAGAACAGAACAGAGAACAGAACAGAGAACAGAACAACACAATCGTAATAAACAAGCGAATAAATAGAATGCCAGCAGAAATAAACAGACCACGCCCGTTCCTTAATCAGGCATCTTAACTCGCATCATGCTTCCTACGATTGCTCCTAAAGTGTGAGCACAGGGGATCCATACTATCTTGCGTATGATTCAATAAACGAGTGAAAAAACCTGTGGGAAAAACTCGTTTCTCTGTCGCTATTGCACTAGCAATAGCTTGTCTGTTTATGTTGTGTTAGTGTCGTGTGTACAAAAATAGTACCAAAATTTTTTATTCTTAGCAGCTTCATTCTCTCATTGCCATCTTGCACTCCATGATTTCCAGGGCTTCTTCACAAAGACAAGTGTGAAAAGGAGGTGGATTGGAACAGGAAAAATCTGTAACAATGAAAAGAGAAAACCAGCAGAAAAATATTTCATCAAAACTTACCTAACTCTCATATGTCTAAACTCACTTGAATCTGAGAACTTAACTAATGCTCCTCTGTTTTCCAACCGGGAACATGTCATACATCATTTGGGAATGAAGCCCTACATGGGTATAGCCCTTGCCTCATCAACATACACTATGGGAAAAAAACATTAAGGGGGAGTAGTCCTAGCCTTATCTAAGAACTTAACTAATGCTCCGCTGTTTTTCAACAGGGAACAACTCATACACCATTCGAGGATATAGCCCTTAATCACCTCAAGATTCAAAAACTAATCTCCTAAATAGACTTAAAGTTCTCTACCCAGTTAATGAAATTATCTGAAACGGAATGAATCTCTTGAAAACCACCCGTGAAATCGTAAATAGGACAATCGAGGACTAAATGTCTTGTTGTTTCTTCAGCTGCGCCACATTCATATGCCGGACTTTCTACAGTATTCCATTTGAACAACATACTATTATTACGACCATGTCCTGTCCTGAGACGATTTAATGTTCACCAATTTTTCCTACTTATATCGAAACCTGCAACCCTTTTGGAAGGATCCTCTATGAGAACTTTATTAAAACATCAACAGCCTTCACCCGTGTACGCAAAAAGTCAATCGACCAAATAGGTTTCCTAGATTTCAATCTCAGGTTAGGTTGATTTTGAAGATCGTGTATTATCGGAAAAACTTCTTATCCCAAGACGATTTAAGAGCTAATTTCCTGCGAATATGGGAAGGAACTATATTACAAATAACCGGAAGCAATGGGTAGCAATTGAACTGATACATCCACTTATAACTCCCATAGAACAGTTCAAACTGAGAATCAATCTTACTGATATGAGCACTATGCAACCACACCTGACACCAATATTTTGCTGCTGAGTATACTAAAGCTAAAGCAGTAGTTCGCAAAGTAGAGACTCCGACACCCCAATTAGATCCAGCTAGTTTATGTAGTATATTGTTTCTCGTTTTCAACTTCTGACATAATTTATTAATATGAAATTTGAAAGTCGAAGAACGATCAAGCTTTACACCAAGATATGTTGAAGTGAAATTATGAGTTAATAGTGATTGATTGAAGAATACTCTTAGTTGCTTATCCTTCTCATGATTATTCAGAATGAAACCAAGAAACCTCAGTTTCGAAGGATTTGGACATAAACGCCGTTTTTTGAAGAAAATGTTCAGAATTTCTAAATCAGAAGTCAGTGTTTGCCTAATTGTTTCGAAGTCATAGTGTCGAAAAACCAACGCAATATCCTCAGCATAAATAAAATTTGTATAGCAAGTTTCAAAGATATCAGACATATATAAATTGAAGAGAAGAGGTGCAAGAACAGATCCCTGAGGTAGGCCATCATTCAGAGTGTAAAATCTACTGCTTTTTTCACCGATAAAAATTCGTAGTCCTCTATCAGATAACATATTTTCAATCAACTTCACAATTTTTCCACGTTGAACTACTTCGAAGAGCTTATAAACTAAACCATCTTTCCAAACTGTGTCATATGCCGAAGAGAGATCTACAAATACAGCGCCTATTTTAAGTTTACCCTGAAATCTTGTCTCAATGAAAGTGGATAAACCTAAAACCTGATCAGAACAATTCCAGTTTTTTCGAAAACCTTAGATATTGTAACATAAAATGTAACGTGTTTGAATTTTTTTTCTCATTTTTGTATTTAGATACGTCTATTATACCATGATATGCTATTCAGCTTTATGTTTCATCCACAACATTTTTTTTGTCGGTCAGTGTTACTATTGATTGAATTAGATGTATATTTGGAACTTTTTCATTGAAAGATTTTGAGTTATGGGTACCTTTCCTAAAGTATGTGAGGCTACTATATCTGTGTTGATCTTCAAATTTTGGTTACACCAATTTTATTGTCTTGAGTTTCCGTTTCTCATTAAGTAATTCGGTTATAATATTGGTATTGTAATCATTATCAAGAGCTACTTGTTTGATAATACGAAGTTCCGTATCGAAATTATGTTAAAGTAAAGGAACACTTAATAATCTGTGGATCATGCTGTGGAAATCTACTATTTTGATTCCTCACGAAATATTGTTACCAGATATATTATGGGAAACCCACTCATCCACTATTAGCACAAATTTTGATGGATAACTCAGAAGCTACAATACATACCAACCATATAGCTTAACAGTTTTTACACTGGTGTTGGTATGCGGATGATATTACTTGTACTGAACGTGAGCTTCTATTATCAATTCATATTCTTCCAAAGCATTTTAAAAATATGATTGAATCTTAATAATCCTTAAATTTAAGATTATTCGAATTCTTTTCAGCTCAAAGGAGATAAAGGAGATCGAGGTAATGACGGTACACCAGGGCGAGACGGAAATCCGGGACCTCCAGGTCCACCAAGTGCTGGAAATGGCGATACATTACGTTATGTCCCAGGACCGCCTGGCCCTCCTGGTCCTCCAGGTCCACCAGGAGTTTCGGTTCAAGGCCCAAAGGGGGAACCTGGATCTCCATACTACGGCGAAGCTACTAGTTACAATTTGAGGCCAGGTGAGTTATACTACGTGCTTCTGCACCATATGCAAATCTAAACACATCATCAGTTATGTATCTTGAAGAACCGTTTTAATTTACATGACAGAAGTTTTTTGCACCTGAAACTTTAACACACGCGAAGGCCTCTAGATGGCGCTACTGAAGTAACTATCTCAGTTGGACTCGACCGAAGAAGTATAATCTAGAAATACTGATTTTTTGATATGCATTGGATTGATATCTGATACTCATGAGTCTAAGCTAAATCGAAATCGGTATGCGGATTCTATCTGATGCTTACATCCAAATATATACACCGACGGGTTAGTCAGATAAGAAGTAAATTTATTGAAGTTAATGCCTCAACTGATTAATTATTCAGATTTGAAAAGGAAATTTCTATTAGATGAAGGTATTATATTCAATGTTAGTTTTTACCCTTAAATCCAACTTCTTGTGAATCTCTCTCACCTTGTTAATTTATTTATGAACTCTCCAAAGCTTTTAATGAACTGTTTATTTCGTAGCTAGATTTCTTCATACAAAAATTATCTTTTCGCTCGCTTCCAGTGGTGGAAATTAAATTGAATGAAGAAAAATGAAAAGTTTGGACCTAATAATAATATGAGGTTGTAGCAAATAACCTTGTCAAACAGGAATTATATCAGGTGACCGGTCTGGCCATTCTATGACTCTTCTTCTGTCAACTCTTTCCAAAATTGTTGTATTAGGCAAATCGGGATTGTGAGCAAAATAAAAAGCTACTGAAGATGAAAGTATCTTCTAGCCGATATATTAATAGATAACTCAGAAAAAGAAGAGTAATATTAGATAGCCATTTAGTGAAAAAATATACCGGGTGTAACTGGAAAGAGGCTCGCCCCTAAAACTTTTTTCCTATCCAATATTTTTCAATGAATTTTTTTAAAATTGATTAAAAATTTATTTCAAGTTGAATGGCACTGACAGTTTATCTGAAACGCTTCCGGTTTCACTGGAAATGAGCCAAAGTTTCAATTTTTAAATGGCTTACCCTGTATATTTTTTTGGAAATCGAATGAAATTCTCTTTGTTGCATTCAGTATATTTAAAGATGTATTTGCCGAATTTTTAAATCATTCTTGATAAATTTGTTCTCAAGTCTAGGTGGCTATGACGACTCAGCTGATTCTAAAATTGTAATGCACACAAATCATAAACGCAAAACCTTAGCTTTATTTTGGCATGGCGCACATACTCATCACCGTACATTCCAGATGAATAAAAATTTAACAAAACACATAAATAACGCAAAATACACAAATGGACCATAGATGGAATGTCATCAAATCAATTGAGCATAACTTCACAACAGGTTTTCGAAGAGACCCCCATTCTGTGCCTGACACAGCCCATTGCGGCGAATGGTAGCCCGTACTACATTATCCATTTGATTTGGAAAAATTTCATCTATTGCTCCCCGAACTCTATTCTCTAAATCCTCTCGATTTTCTGAATCAGTTCTATAAACACAATTTTTCACATGGGTCCACAAAAAAAATCTAATGGGGACATGTCGGGCGATCGAGCTGGCCATCTTGTCGGGCCGTTGGTGCCTATCCACCTTTCATTTAAATTATTATTTAGGTATTGAACAACTTTCCTGCAGTTGTACGCTGGTTCTCCATCTTGTTGGAAAATTAAGTTATTAGCAACAGCCAGTGGTAAACCATCAATCAGATCGCTTATTTCGTTTTGTGAAAATCCTAAATATCTTTCCCCTGTTAATGGTCCATCAAAAATGATTGGACCTATGAGATGTCGTCCTACCATTGCCATCCATACATTAAACCCAAATCGCTCCTGGAAATTACCCTCACGTACTAAATGCTCGTTTTCGTGGGCCCAATAGCGCGTATTGTTTCTATTGAACATTCCGTTGTTAGTAAATCGGGATTCATCTGAATATAAAATTTTATAAGGATACCTTGGATCCATTTCCATCTTCTGAAGAAACTGGTTGCAATATTCTAATCTTCGGCCATTATCATTTTCATAAAGGTGTTGATGAAGATTGTATTTGAACGAGCGAAATTTATGCTTCTTAAGAATTCTCCAAACACTCTGATGACCTATCCCTATTTCTTGTGCGATTTGTTTGGTAGATGCCGTACAATTCAAATTAATGTACGCTAATACATCAATTTCAGAATTTTCGCTTACTATGAAATTTTGATTATCTGCAACAACCGGTTGCTGACGAAACTTCACTTCCAGTTTTGGAAAATAGTGCCTTGAAGGATGTTGCCGTTCTGGATAGCGTTCAGCGTATAAAATTGGTGATGCTGTAGAGTTTTCTCGGCATTCGCCATAAATGAGTAGCATATCTACTTTTTCATTCTGTGCGTACAGCATTTCGTCTGTTTTTCTGCCGTGAAAATTCAAAAACTCTGAACAATTTATACCAACTCACCGATTCAGATGCAACACAATCTTATCTTATGACATTTGAAATTGAAAACAAAAAATTCTATGATCTGTGAACTATCTGTGATAGGATTTCAATTCATTTCCAAAGCACTTCAGATAATGAGTTGAAAAACGAGTATTATACTATGTCCAGGATTACGAATGGAAATTGTCAACGAAAAATTATCAATTTGGTATCAAAATATTCGTAAAAATATTCTGCGTATTATAGTGCTAATGAGCTTCTATTATACCTTGCGGAAATAAGATTTTTTTTGAAGAAACAATGTTTGGAATGTTACGAAGCCAATAACAGAAGGAATTCTACAGTTTCAGTGATGAATCCAAATGTAATCGATTTCGGTCGATAAATTACGCAGTTTTTTTGTCGTCATAGCCACCTTGACTTGAAACCAATTTATCAAAAAAACATTAAATCTTCGGCAAATTCATCTTAGAATATGCTGAATGTATAGACAAAGAGAGTTTGATTCGGTTTCTCAAAAAATATACAGGGTGAGCCATTTGAAAATCGAAACTTTGGCTAATTTCCTTTGAAACCAGAAACGTTTCAGATAAACTGTCAATGCCATTCAAGTTGAAATAAATTTTTAATTAAGTTCAGAAAATTTCATTGAAAAATATTGGACAGGAAAGAAGTTATAGGGGCGAGCCGGTTTCCAGTAACACCCGGTATAGTACTCTGGTACTCATATGTAGATGATATTTTGATTGGTTTCCAAATTAATACATTTCTGAACGAAGTTCATACCAACATTACGTTCACAGCAGAAATACAAATTGATAACTCAGTACATTTTAAAAACCTGACAATAACAAAATCAACTAAGAATTTCATTTATAACATCTACAGAAAAGAAACCTTCTCAAACTCAACTATCCGAATGGGCTCATTCAATCACTTAAATTATGAACTAGCAGCTTATAATTCAATGATCCGTATGGCATTTTCCAATCGACAAAGGAACGAAACTGAATCTGTTGGAATGTTCGGAAAGCAATGAGTTTTGTAAAATCTCCGTTAAAAGCCAGCTAGATATCATTACCTCTCTCGCTTGAAAATAACCTGACGTTTGAAACCGGTCGCTTTCATAAAAATAAAATTGTGGAACGTATAAAATATATTTTATTTCATCTTCATCGACAATTTTGTCTATCTACACTACCGTTTTGGTATGAAGTTGGTCGTAATAATAACATAATAATATTTCCGGCGAAGTTCTAATCTCGAACACTATCTAGTTGTATAATTTTGCAGAAATGCTATGTTTGGTCGAAATCATCCTTATTCAAGTCTTGATTTTTTCTAAGGGAGTGATTTTTCTTGGGACAAATTTTTGCTCTAATTTACAGAGAATCGAATGTTTCTAATTTACAGAGAATCGAATATTTACGTCGAAGTTTTCATCTTGAAAACAATTAAACTGTCATTATTTTGATTTTGATTAGAAGTGTTTTACAATATTGTATCATAAAACAATCAAATTTATATGGAATCATCCGATATTTTGAATATTACCTCAGGTATTTTGGAAATTTGAAGGATTGTTAGAATTGATTCTTTTTGAGATGTTTCAATTAAAAAAGAAATAAATTAAGGTTTATTTCAACAAAGAAACACATGAAAGAAAATAATTCCTCTTTCCGCATGTAGTAAAAAATTGAAAATTGTTTTCTCACGGAATATGTGTTTTTTTCGACCTTAGTAGGTTGTATTACCTCCTCTTGACCTGATACAAGCCTGAATCCGTCTAGGCATGCTTTGAATTAGTTTTCCGACCTCCTCTGGGGTGATCTTCTGCCACTCTTCTGTGGCACAACAAAAAACTTCATTCTTCACAAGTAGACGTAAATCCATGGTTGAAAACAATCAGTAAAGTGAAATACCGAGTTATTCCACATAAATTTGTTAGTGTGTATATGCCATATATCTTTATTTGAAAATAGTTGACGGAGGCAAATTTCAAATTTATTCTGAAGAAATTCAGATATTCTGAAGAGTTATGATTCCAGTAATCCACAACCACTAAGGAATGCTAGAGAACAATCGAAATTAAAATGATATTCATAGAACTTGAAGAATGTAAAGCTTTTGGAAAAGATAAGAGTACCCAAAAACCGGTCAAACATTCCATTATTGATGATGATGAGATCAGTAAGAGCGTTCAAAGAAATTTCACCACTCATTATTATTGAACCTCTACCAAAACTGTAGGTAGGTAAAAAGTTGCTCTAGGAATATTTTTCGACGTCTGTACACTAAAGAACGTCGATCGAGACAAAATCTTGACTCATCTATGAACAAAACTCTCTCCAAGTCAGCTTCTATCGAATTTCCTGCCACAATTCAATCGGGCTCTTTGATATGCTACAGTTAGAGCTGGGCTGCTATACAAGGCCTCAAATCGAATTCCCTGAGACGGTATCGTATTATTTCAGTGATAATTGGCACTCCATTGTCCTGTCGAAGCTGCATTCGAAGGTGCCTAGCAGTAGCGAGTAGTTTTTTCAAACAGAAAATTCTCAAATAACAGTCATTAATCGCCGTTGTTGTTCATGGTCGTTCTTGCCCAGGTCTCCTTTCATAACTACTAGTCTCTCCCTGTACCTACAGATCATTCTGAAAACTGTTGAAGGGACACCCCAATCCTTTGGTCTATTTTTGTATAGGTCCAATCTAGGTCATCTAATACTGCTTCAGCACATTATGCCGGAATCAAATTTCGAGATTCGCTAAGAGTAGAACCTTCAAGAACGAGTTTTACTCGCAATAATTGATCAACAATTGCTGTAAGCAATATGGTTGGTTTCTTGCAAAATCTCAATTTATCTTCGATTTTATAGTGTCGCACATATTTGAAGAAAAGGTGAATAATTGGTTGCCTACCAGAAAAAGAGTTTTAAAATATTGAAATTTTGCATTGATTTCTTGGCGCTGTTAATAATCAGAAATGCTGGGGTGAAGAATATTGTCCAAATGCTGCAAACAGAAATCGTTTACATCATAATATGAAGATGCGTTGAAGTGGTTTTGAATGCTGTTATAAGTATTCAATATTTGAATTTTCAAGTGTACTTTTTCTTTTCGTCAAAGTTGAACAATTATCACCTGAACAACTACATTTCAAGTTGTTTCAAATGAATCGAGCACATTTTGAAATAACTTATATAGGCAGAGACTATTTCATTGAAGTGCAAACCGAACCAGAATGGTCCTTCTCGGAGTTCTACTTAGTACACACGATATATTGCCGCACACATCAAAATGGTACTTTTCAACGCAGCTTCGATCATTATTCTATGGATTCACTGTATATTTTTGATCTGTTGTTGTTTCCTCAATTCCAACACTCAGTGCTTTCCAAGCTATGATGACTAAATCTGTACTCACCGACAGTGTCTACAGAAATGAAATCTTTCGAGGAAACTTCAGGAATGATTCGTAAGGCTTACGAAGTCTCTTCTTTGTCCTGCTAACAAGTTTCTAGTTGGTTAATGGTCATTAAAGACGGCCAAGAAAAGTTCCAGGCCTTTTTTGAAGACCCAATCGTGCCAAGGTGTTGTCAGATAACTTGAAGACCAGCAACAAAACCAATGATCCATGTGGCATACCGACCAGTCTCCCTAAACCAAGAAGGCAAGAATGAGCCAATCAAAAGTGAAAATAATGCTCGTTGTTTTTTTCGACCTCAAAGGAGTGGTCCAGAAAAAGTTTGTTCCTCAAGAGCAGCCAGTTTCTGCCTTCTACTTGGATTTTCTGAAACTTGGCAACATCATCACGACAACGTGATACGATTCCACTAGTTCTGGACCAAACACAAAACGCTGATTTAGCAAGTAGACTTCTTTTTGTCCCCTTTGCATGAAACAGCCCTGAAGGATCCCTCTGGTTCTTAGAAGAGATCGAATCAGCCACGAGAGGCTCCTTCTAGGGCGAGTACCGGTCATGGCAGATTCGCTGGAAAGAATGGACAGGACAGCACTTTTAAGAATTTTAACGTTTTGGTTGAAACAAAAAAAAGTTGCTTTACTTTCCGAACACACTCTGTATTATTAAAATGAAAGGAATTATGAAATCACTCGTTTGAATGCGTCCATACATCTCAAGTTGTTAACGTTCTTGTTCAATAGATATTCTGGACTCGTACGTTTTATAGCTCAAGTTTCAATTATCTTCCATATTTCTTGAAGTTTCGTGAACCAATCATTGGCATTTATTGGAATTATCGTCGTAGAATCATTTAATAGAATAAGAAGAAGATAGGATTTCATTATTCTCCAGATTGAATTCGATAGGAATTGCAGCAATAATTTTTTTTATTATCGTCGTACGAACTTGAACACATAAATAGAAGGGGGAATTCATAACTCATTTCAAGGGGTATATAAAGTGTAAAAGGGGGAGAGATATTAAACTGAGAATTCCAGATTCTGAAATCGTTGATTCAACTAAAAGTGGAATAGACTACGCGAATCTGACTGATTTATTTGAATACTCAATGTTATGTTTGGTGTTGAAATTTCTGACATAACTTGGATGAAATCTCAACGATCTTTCACAATATATAACAGCAACTTATTATATAAGTATCTACCTAGAACATATGTGTAGGAAACAATATTTCTACTTATATCAATTTGACAATGATCTATTTGGAAAAGGTAGAGTGTAATAAATATTTCGGCGACAGATGTTCATGTCCATGCTCTCAACAATTGTTGTTGTTGAGTCTACATTTCATAAAATTAGCAATAGTATCATTCCGTTTATTTAACAAAAATTTATGAACAACTACTAGTTCGTTTTGTGCGAGGAGTAACAATTCTAAATTCTCTCAAATCTCATCATAGTAAAGATACTAAGTTAATGGCCGTACTTGATAGAAAAAGGTGATTATTAAATTTTGATGTGATAAAAATAGCATAGCTCGTTAAGTAGATAACTCAGTCAACACTTTATCTAAGAGTGAACTTGGAGAACAGGCATTCGATTTTAAGGTTTTCGTGGTCGCTGATTATAATGAGAGGATCCGTTAATACCACTCAGGTTCACGATCATTTGAAGGTCAAATGGAGAAATAGCAGCCAAAGAATCTGATAAAATGCATCCACATGATTCTAATTGATAGTATTGATGATTTATTTGTTTTGTGGAAATTCATTTTTGAAGTAAAACGAAATGAGACACTTTTGTCACTTTTTCACAATTTATTCAATAATCAAACCGGTTTCTATCCTACGGTCATTTTCAAGTGAATAACAATATAATACATGAGTTGGAAAGTACATGTACAGAATGAAATTTATCCTAAATATTGGTTAGTGGGGATCCATTATGCTCTAGTTTTCTGTTGAGGGTAATATTGTGGGTTTTTACATAGTTTGTTAATCTCCAAACTTTCCAACAAATTCATCTCTCTCCCTTTGTTACATTTATGAAGGATTCTAAGATTGTTCAATGATTTCGAGTGGATAATTGATTTTATGTGTTCAAATATTGGCGAATCTAGCTTCAAAACTTCCCCCTGTTTGTCCGACATAGGCTACCTGACATTCATTGCATTTGATTTGATAATATCCTAATTGCTTGAATTTATCGTTCTTTTGTTTGGCATTTAATAATAATATGCTTAAGTTGAGGACGCTTGAGAATGAAGTAGTTATGTTCAATTTGGAAAAGTAGCTACTGATTTTGTTAGAGAGTTCGTCGGTGTATCTGAGACTAGTGTATCTTTTTTCCGAGGTTTCTACGATGCTTTATAGTAATTGAGAGGTAATACGTTGTTCTTTGCGTTTACTGATTGTATTCAGGAAATGTTGTGGTATGTTGTTAAATGAGGCAATTTTTCTGATGATATTAAGTTCAGTTTGAAAACTTTCTGCCAATAAACCGTATTGCAGATGTGACTCACAAAGCGCAGAATAAGTTGATTTCGAAACATTTTGTGAAACTGAGGATTTTAAGTTTCTCAATACAAATATATTTTTACTCAATTTCGTACCAAGATTATCAATGTTGATTCTCCAAGTCAGCTTTGTACCCAAGTCAACACCCAAAAATCTAGCACTAGATGTTCTCTGTATGTCTCGGACTGAAGATCACATTTTCGGCCTTCTCGCCAAGATCTCCACAGGCCACAGAGACTTCAGTATCGTCGCCAATAATATGCTCTCACAGTCAGTCATGTAGTTTGGAAAGCCATTAATGAAAATCAAAAATAATAATAGGCCCATGGGTGTGCCCCTGTGGCGCCCCTACATTGACTAGTGTCCTTTCCGACTGATATGAGTTAACATTAACACATTTTTTTCTGATATATGCAGACATATACCAACAAAATTGAATGTTTTTTCTTGGCACCAATGTTCTTCTCGTGAGAAAAAAATTAAGGCCTTGCATGAAACCTCCACGCAGATTTCTGGTTCTTGCATTGACAATGTCTTCACAAATCTTAAACAAGAATATTATCTCAAAAAACTGTAGATTTAAACATTTCTGGCCATTTACGACAAATTATGACATTTGAAAAACAAAGTAAGCCCACAAAGTCGCAGTATATCTGGGTGAGGAAAATTAACGTAAGCAGTACTGCTCTGAGCATAAACACATTGATACCTATTCGACAGAAAAGATCCAATAATTGACTCTACCCCCAACGAAACCATATCGATCAAGCTTGGCCAGAAGAGCTGAGTGAGACACACAGTCGTAAGGTCCAAAAACCAGGTCAGTGAGTACAATCCCTGATCAAAACATTCGGTTACGTTAGATATAAATTCAATTATTGCGTCAGTTGTGTTTTTGTTCCGCCTGAAACCAAACTGATTTGGCGTGATTGCGCTCAAAATACGAAAGAACCTGGTTGGAAAGTATCTTTTCAAGAACTTTAAAGAAAACATTATTTAAATCAACCTTCTTCGGAAGAGGCACCACCTTCGAAATCTTCAGACAGTCTGGAAAAATTCCACTTCTCATTCATTTATTTATCAGGCGAGTAAGGGGACTTAAGATGTTATTAATATTCCTTTTCAATAGTTCTGTTGTTAGACCATAGTAAACTTCCGATTTACTGTTTTTTAGTGGAAGTATTGCATTCCTCACAGTAATAGGGCCAACTTCCTCGAATGAGAAACTCATACCTTCAGGTATTTCACGAAGAAAAAGATCATCTGGCACTCAACGTTATTATCCGGTATAACAGCAACAACCCGTCCTACAATCCATAAAAAGTAATTACTATATTCCTATGCCGTTATAATAGATTCATTACGTGCCGGCTCGGTGGCGTATGGGATATGATGCTCGTCTCCTACGCAGAGTTACCTGGGTTCAATCCCCACAAAGTCGGTGCGATTTTTCGGATTCTGGAAATCGCTTGAGTGTCCATCTTTCGGAGGAGATGTAAAGCTGTCGGTCCTGTCTAACAGAGATGTGTTGGACATTAAAGATCCCTTCCCTCGACACGAGAGGGGTTCGGCAAAATTCCCGGGTTAGTGAGGTGACAGAATTCCCCGGCGTGTCATTAGCCGAAAGGCAGAAATAGAGCACGTTAAAGGAAAAACAAACAAACAGATTCATTACGCTTCTTAGTGATATTACGCTCCACATTGTCCTAGGCCTATTCGACGACAACCTAATAGTTTGATCGTTGGCTTTGATTTCCAGTTCTGTATCTATTATATAATCCTGTGACCAATTCTAGCCGATTTCTCATATCTCTCAGTTCTCCCGTATACCACTGCGTAGTGGACCTGAGACAATTTTCTCACAGTTTTCTCAGGGAAAGCAATCAGGTAATAATTTTGATAATTCCGGTGAAAAATATCAAAAACATCATTGACTTTGAGACTCTCGTTGTCCAAAGAGTCCCAGCTCAACCCCTCCAGTATATGATGAAGAGAATTGAACCCCTCCTCTGTCAAAGGCATATATCTACAATATGCTACGTTTGACGGCTTAACCCGAAAATCTACACTGAACTGTTGGGCCCTGTGGTCTGAAAAGACACATTCCCACACCACACACAACTACTCTCCGATTGAAAATCTACAAAAAATTGTCTGAGCAATTGCTACCCCTTGTAGACTCGAAAATGGTCTGCTGGAGACCATAAGTGCTAAACAAATCACACAATAACCCCACCACATAAAACAACTTTACTACAACTCAAATTTATCTTACATAAAATATCATTAATGATATCAATAAAACTTCGCAGTGGATCTCAACAGGAAGCGAGTTGATTCTTCTAAAACTTGGAAATCACTATCACGACACAATATAGACATCCCCCATGCTGCAGGACCGACCGACCGAAAATTGCAGCCGTCAAGAACTAGTTCATTCGCTAACATTGAGTTTGAAAAATATTCAGACAGACAAAGTACGTCAGGATCATTCTTTTCAATGAGGAAATCTTCTAGAAGGTTCAATTTATTCAAATGAATAACAGAGAATTTACAAACCTCTTTACTATTGTATGACTTACTTTTTTTCTTCTTCTTCATACATGAAATTGTGCTTTCAGAACTTGTTTCTTCTTTCTTTTTCGACCCCTTTCTGCTGTCTTTGTCCTTCTTTGAAAAACTTACGAACACAGATCCCGTAAGGCCAAAAATCGAACGCCAATGTCCTCTTTTGCGATTATGAGTTTGAAAGCAGCATAAAAATTACGTGGACCTAGTTCTGAAGTCCAAAGTGAGACTCTAGCTTGGTGCCCACGATGAGAATTTCACTTCCATGCAAGATAATGCTCCTCATACCAACATCCTAGCGCGACATTAGCTTGAAACAGACGGAATCGGTATTTTGGAGTGGCCGACTTGCTCTCCAGACCTAAATCCTATTCAACATTCATGGAATAATCTAAAAAGAAAATATGGTCGCACCAGGATAATCCAAGAACCCCACTACAGTTCATCCAAGTATATGATGAAGAGAATTGAACCCCTCCTCTGTCAAAGGCATATATCTACAATATGCTACATTTGACGGCTTATCCCGAAAATCTACACTGAACTGTTGGGCCCTGGGGTCTGAAAAGACACATTCCCACACCACACACAACTACTCTCCGATTGAAAATTTACAAAAAATTGTCTGAGCAATTGCTACCCCTTGTAGGCTCGAAAATGGTCTGCTGGAGACCATAAGTGCTCAACAAATCACACAATAATCCCACCACATAAAACAACTTTACTACAACTCAAATTTATCTTACATAAAATATCATTAATGATATCAATAAAACTTCGCAGTGGATCTCAACAGGAAGCGAGTTGATTCTTCTAAAACTTGGAAATCACTATCACGACACAATATAGACATCCCCCATGCTGCAGAACTGACCGACCGAAAATTGCAGCCGTCAAGAACTAGTTCATTCGCTAACATTGAGTTTGAAAAATGTTCAGACAGACAAAGTACGTCAGGTTCTTTCTTTTCAATGAGGAAATCTTCTAGAAGGTTCAATTCATTCAAATGCATAACAGAGAATTTACAAACCTCTTTACTATTGTATGACTTACTTTTTTTTCTTCTTCATACATGAAATTGTGCTTTCAGAACTTGTTTCTTCTTTCTTTTTCAACCCCTTTCTGCTGTCCTTGTCCTTCTTTGAAAAACTTACAAACACAGATCCTGTAAGGCCAAAAATCGAACGCCAAGACCTTTTCAATGTCCTCTTTTGCGATTATGAGTTTGAAAGAAGCATATAAATTACGTGGACCTAGTTCTGAAGTCCAAAGTGAGACTCTGGCTAGGTGCCCACGATGAGAATTTCATTTTCATGCAAGATAATGCTCCTCATACCAACATCCTCGCGCGACATTATCTTGAAACAGACGGAATCGGTATTTTGGACTGGCCGACTTGCTCTCCAGACCTAAATCCTATTCAACATTCATGGAATAATCTAAAAGGAAAATAAGGTCGCACCGGGATAATCCAAGAACCCCACTACAGCTCATCCAAGCCGCCACAGAGGAGTGGCAGAACATCACCCCAGAGGAGGTCGAAAACCTAATCCAAAATATGCCTAGACAGATCAAAGCTTGTACCACGGCTAGAGGAGGTAACACAAGCTACTGAGGTCGAGAAGGAATACCTACTGTGGGAGAAAACAATTTTCAATTTTCTTACTACATGCGGAAAGAGTCTCTTATTCTCTTTTATATTTTTCTTTCTTAAAATAAACCTTAATTTATTTCCTTTTTCAATTGATATATCTCAAAAAGGATCAATTCTAACAATCCTTCGAAATTTTCAAAATATCGGGTGAATCCATATAAATTTGGTTGTGTGTACTGACGTATAGTTTCGTGATGTGTTCTGTATGAGCTAATATTCTCACCATATTTCCATATTCATTCTCTGGAATATTCGAATTTCAAATGATCTACTTCCAATTGCAGTCGAACAAATAAAGTTTCTGTGAAGCTACTGTTTTAATTAATGAAGTGCAGATCGACCCATTACTATCATTCTCGAATTCAACTGGTAACTTCCGCAATTAAAACAATTGTATCCACCAGCGCCCAAAAATGCATTGATATTCAACGCTTGTCCGACGTTTTCTGCACAAAAAGTCTGAATTAATCATCTGAATGTATTCGCAAGTCAGTAATTTTCTCAAGCTTGGAAGCCGGCGGAATTTTGTTTTGTGTGCTACGCCAGCCGCTTCTCGAGAAGTTTTCAAATTGAAATTCCTCACTGCCGAAATGTTTCATAAAAGTTTCTCTGATGTTTCTTCGTCTGATATAAATTTGTTGTTTTATATGCATGAATTGGTGGTTAGAACAGTTGTCGTTTTGATATGGGAAAAAAATTTATTTTGGTTTTTCGAATAAATGTACATTCAATGAAAAATAATTAATTGATTGATGAAGCCTGAACTACGCGATAGTTGATATTCATAATGAATAATAAAATAAAAACAAGCTAATGAAAACTGAATATTGATGTACAATACAGGAATTAACATCAATAAAATGCTAGAAGAGGTCACAGTAACTTGAATAATGGTGATTAGTAGGTAATTAAGTCTACCTGGTCAGTAAGGAGCTTAACCCTTTCTACCCTAGATGCCTTGAAAATTTCCATCGATTCAAAGAAATTGAGTTTTTAAGATTTATCACAGGAATGAAGAATTTTTAACTGTTGAAGTTCTGGGAAAGGATGACATTCATTCAGACAATGTGCAGCTAAAGCTGAATCATATTTCTGATGTAGGAATGACCGGAAATGTTCTTTGTATCTAGCCTTGAAAGAGCGTCCTCTTTGACCCATATAAAAGGAATTGCACTCAGAACATGTTAACTGGTATACTCCTGATTTTTCGAATTTATCTATTTTATCTTTTGTGCTGAAAAGCAGGCCTGACAATTTGCTAACTGGTTTAAATGCAATATGAATTTTTTTACTATCAGACAAAACTCTAGCAACCTGTTCTGACGTCTTCCCAAAATATGTTAGAGACATTTGAATTTGGGAGGCTTTTCCTTGGTAAAATTCCATTATCAATAATAAATAACAAGTACTGTGTTTCAAGGAATTTTACTTAATAATTGCGATTCGTAACGCGTTTCACTACACCGTAGCTTCTTCAGACGAATGAATATACAGAAAAATATAAATGAGAATATAACTATAAATGTTCTTGAGTAATTAAAAGCCTATTGGGTTGCTTCTTCTTAAGTGGTTATTTATGACAGGTATATCCAATAAAATTAAGGAATAGATTGCTCCCCGAAAAGATTCAATAGAGGTGAAGGGCTTAAATCGACTTGTTCATTGATGAGTCTACCTGAGTGTTTGTATTTCTTGATTTATAAAATTTCCCAAAGATCTACCTTCCAATATTTATTATCTGTATACAAAATTTCAAACTGTGGGTCGAAAGAATGATTATTTTCTAAAGAAGAGTTGAAGAATTATTAGAAAAGAATCATGTCAATACTATCATTAAATCAGATATTCTTTCATTATTGAAAATTTGTTTGGATCAAAATTATTTCCATTTCAATAACAAATATTATACTATTGAAGACGGCTTGATTATGGGCAATCCGTTAAGTCCTTTGTTAGCAGAAATTTTCATGAATAACTTAGAGAAATTAATTCATAATCATCCACTCAGTAAATATTGTTTATACTGGTATCGCTATGTAGACGATATCATTATTTGCTTCACTGGAACAGATAGACAGTTGAAAATTTTCGAAAATCATATAAATTCATTACATCCAAAAATTGCATTCACAACCGAAATAGAAAGCAATAATTCGATAAATTTCTTAGACGTAACAATTTCGAATGAAAATGGAAAACATGTTTTCGCAATTTACCATAAGCCGCCACATACAGATATTATAATACATAACTCGTCGTGTCATCCATATCAACATAAAATGTCAGCATTCAACAGTTTTATTCATAGATTGATTAACATCCCGTTATCACCAGAAAGTTTCAACAAAGAACTAAATTTGATTAAACAAATAGCCAAAAATAATGGTTACAATCCCAAACTAATAAATAATATTTTAAATAAAAAACAAAGTAGAATCGCATTGAATGAAATTTACCCTGTCGATAAATTGAAACAAAAATTCAACACCTTAACCTACGTTGGCATTACAAGTGAGAAACTGAAATCATTCTTAAGTAGCAATAATTTCAACATAGCTTTCCAAACTAATAATAATTTAGGCAAATATATAAAAATAATAAAACCAAACTAGGTAAAAACAATGAATCAGGTGTTTATAGATTGAATTGCAATGACTGTGATAATTTCTACATTGGTAGAACACATAGAAATTTTAATATTAGAACATCGGAACATAAACGCAGTTTTTCAAATAAAAATCAGATTCGAATTACGCGAATCATCTCTTAGAAAATAATCATTCTTTCGACCCACAGTTTGAAATTGTGCATATAGATAATAAATATTGGAAGGTAGATCTTTGGGAAACTTTAGAAATCAATAAATACAAACACTCAGGTAGACTCATCAATGAACAAGTCGATTTAAGCCCTTCACCTCTATTGAATCTTTTCGGGGAGCAATCTATTCCTTAATTTTATTGGATATACCTGTCATAAATAACCACTTAAGAAGAAGCAACCCAATAAGCTTTTAATTACTCAAGAACATTTATAGTTATATCTCATTTATATATTTTTCTGTATATTCATTCGTCTGAAGAAGCTACGGTGTAGTGAAACGCGTTACGAATCGCAATTACTAAGTAAAATTCCTTAAATCACAGTACTTGTTTTTTATTATGTTAGAGACATAAATTTTTCGGGCTTTTCTCTCTTGAATTGGGGATATATCATGTTGAATGTGTTGTTGCGTATTTTTCGATTAATCAAACTCTCGATTGTTTTTATATCGATGCCGTTGTTCTCTGCTATTAACATAATGGTGTCAAATTCTGATTGTCGGTCCATGTCCGATAAAGGCAAAGAAATCGCTCTGTGAATCTATGGGTATGACATTATCCGTGTATAATGGTTTTCTGAAGATATTGATTGATAAACGGTTATTATTCTCCCGGGTAATTGTTAGATCTAAGAAATTGATTTTACTATCGACTTCTGTTTCTACTTTGAAATTAATTTTAGGATGGATGTTATTAATGAAATTCAGGAAGATTTCAAGTTGTCTTTTCGTTCCAATGAAACAGGCTAAAATGTCATCAACAAATCGATACCAAAATAGAATATGCCTTTTCGTCAAAGGTGACGTCATTTTGTGAATATATCTTATTATTGAACTAAAAATAATTTTGGGTCAAGCATAAATCAAACAGAAAAAATAACTCATCTTTACAGATCACGTTGAGATTTCTTGCCTCTAGAATACTTGATATTAAGGGGACACATTCTGTTGCAGTTATATTCTAATAGAGATAATATGTTTTCGAATATACCTGCAACAGAATGTGTCGCCTTAATATTAAGTATTCTAGCCAATTATTTCATCAACTAGCAGAGACCACAGCAGAGGGGATAGTACTCCTCCCTGTGGCCTGCCAGTCACAAAAGTGACTATTTCTCCTTTCAGTGAAGTGTTGATCACTCTGGCATTTAGCATGTTACTTATACATTCCACAATATTATTCGGTACTCCTCTGGCTCTCACAGCCCCACACAGTACTTCTATAACTATTCTGAGATCTGAAAAATACCGAGATGTTGACTCGTTGACAAACCAAGCAGAAAAGACGGGAAAGTTGTAAAATCACGGAAACGATGTAACTAGCAACGTACGCATTGTCGAAGATAATTGTAAAGCCAGACACACACACTTTAATTGAGGTGGAGTTCTCTCCTCTAAAACGTTGTAGTGTAAACAAGCTTTCCAACATGTAGACTACACTAAAGTGGTAGCATAATTCCTCGTACTTCCAACTTTCTAATTACAGTGTATTAAAAGTATTATAACTTCACTATAATTCACACCGAGTTTCGAAAACATCATAATTATTATCATTACTCACCCCAATTTCCCATTATTTTTCTAGAGATGTTCGAGAGGATAAAATGGAAGTCATTTCGGGTTATTCTAATTTGGGGGTCCTACTACAAACTGAATTCAATATAATTGAGTGAGGGAGAATAATACCCGTACAAACAGGTGCTAAAATTATCCGAATTCAATTAGCTTGTCGAAACATTTTAATCTTGTTGTCTTTGTAAAATATATAGCTTTGTGGTATGGTTACGATTAAATAGAAATTCAACCTCCCAGTTGTGGCATAATTGAGGAATTTTCCCGTGGTGGAGTTCAGCATTTTTCATAATTTCTGTACCGCTTTTTACGCTTTCGGTTGTTGAATATTCAAGCGGGCGTCTACATTTAGAACAGAATTTTGCTGAATATTTTCGTATTTCAGTTTTTTCTTTCGTGATATCAATTGAAAAACAAATATATTCCGTTACGCTTGGATTCTGAATGATATACATATTATTTTGCATATTTTTTCATGGGGAAAACTGCATAGGATAAAGAATTGTTTTCCAAACAACAGAATCTTCTACTAATATGGTAAATACCCTCATCAGTTGGTGTGGGAATTCTGAAAAAATATAAGGTAAAATTAAAACACAACTCACAAGTCGATAAGAATATCTGTGAGGTTGAGATTCCTATAAGATGCGGTAAGAACAAAAGAGATAGCAAGCGGAGGAAGTAAGATGAATAATACATTCTGCAATGTAATGCGCGATACTTGTCAAAGAAAAGCTGCGTTTTTATTCTTACTGCTTTTCTAGAAATTTCGGGCGGTGCGTTCAACGGGAACATTCGAGGATATAAATGTTACGCCTGCAGGAATTTGAGTCATTCTGAATTGTTACTTGAAGGCAATGCTACGTCGATATAAAGTTTATTATTAAATAGTACAAAATGAGTGCATCGAAGATATCTAAAACGTATCATTTTAATAACGATTGGGAGGAAGAATTTTTCTTTTGTATGGTGAAGGATAAGTGCATTTGTCTTATTTGTCGTGCGTCAGTTGCAATGTCTATGCGTGGTAACTTAGAGAGGCATCATAAAACGGTTCATTAAAACTATGAAAAGGATTTTCTGCCACCGAGTGAATTAATATAACGAAAAGTACGTGATTTGACATCTTGTTCGGAAAAAGAATAAACCATGTTCACAAGACCAGCCAAACAATCAAAAGCTGCTACGATCGCGTCATTTAAAATATCTCATATATTGGCGAAACACAAGAAACCATTCGAAGATGGATGGGTTGTGAAGGAAGCATTTATTGAAGTGGGTGAGACTTCGTTTGGAGATCTTAAAAATAAAACAGAAATCATGTCTGCTATTCGAAAACTTCAGTTATCTCGTCCGACTGTCGCAAGGCATTTTAAAGTCAGGACATCGCAGATAAACTAAAACATGATATCATGAAATGTACATACTTTTCTTTATAGTTCGACGAATCCACCGATATGACAGACACTGCCCAGCTGTGTCTTTTTATTCCGATGGTATTCAGTGACATGTTAAGTAAGGAAGAATTTTTGACAATCATTCCTCTGAAGGGGAAGACCCGTGGTGAAGATATATATGACATTTTCTTCAATTTTGTGAAAAACTACAAGCTACCAATATATAAATCAGTGTGCATTACAACCGATGGAGCATCAGCAATTTCTGGAAACAAAAAAAATAGACATTAATGATAAAAATTGCTCAAAATGTTCACTGCTGGTGATGAAATATGTATGGTGTTGATCCCGATTCGTCAAAATTGAAGCGTTATCAAGTGAATGTTTACTTTTTTGCCTATTACAATGGTCGTATGAGAGAGAACCAACAAGAAAGATTATGTCGAAGCTCAGTGACGAAGTAAGGAGAAAATAGCCATAACTTTGGTCAAACAGTGATTGTCCGCTTTTTCATGATAATGCACCGAAATAATAATCGATCTCATTGCAGCAATATTTAACGAAGCACAAGGTCTTACAGCTTCCTCAAATTCTGAACAATCGTAATGAATCTCCTTGCAACCTTTGGGTGTTAGACACATACTTATATCGAAAAATGAGGGAAATTCATTTCACTGATCTGTAAGATAAATAAACAAAATCCGAAGTGATTCATACGAGCGCGGCGCGGGTGGGCAGCACGAGTTTTATTCTTCCATATTCATTTTCATTGACTTAAAATATATGAAAAGGTTAGCATTCTTCTTCTAACTCTTGATTAGGCTAATTTTAAAATCATTGGCCATATCTCAGTTATTTTTGAAGTTATGTTAAGATAGTTTTCACATTCCACAGGCTGTCATGGGTTTTTTCTCCAACCTTCGTTTTTGTAAATATGAACCAAATGTAACTTTGATTTCGTTGAATAGCGTTTTTTCCTTTTCAAAAATATATGACATGAGAACTCAATTTCTTCATACAGGACGAGTTTTCATGATAAACCAAATGTTCAACTTTTCCCTAACTTTATCTAGTAACCCTATGTCCAGTCACAGACTTAATATGGAATCATTGAAATGGCTTAAGTATGTTCTATGCTCTCATCATGAAAGGTCGAAAATTTATTCTTGTAATGACAATTCAGATGAAGTTTTTTCATCAAGCTACAACTATTGTGTGAAGAAAATGACGTTTGTAATAACGAAGCGATTATGCCGTACGCTAATTTTGAACCCGGCCTTGACGATGAATATTAATATATCGATGTGTATTTACATCCGACCACCAATGTTTACCTTGATGATTGAATATTCCATCACTGATGAGATTTTCTTCATTCTGAATTATTTCTTGGAGAAACAGATTCTTGCAGAAACTATTGGCAGAAATCGAGTTGACGTTGAAAATCTCCTTGCTACAATAACTAGGATGCTCTCATTTGATAAGGTTTTATCTATTTTTCAGATATCCCTGTTTCCATTTCAATTTGCCTGCTCGAAATCAGGCTGTTGGTAGTTACACTACCTTATACACCAATTAGTGCATTTTCTCGATCACTATTTCATATTCTCTTTCCTTGGAATGTTGAATGTACCATGGTCCATGAGGTTTTCCCCAATTTATAGAATATACTTATGAGGTTGCCGCTTCTTAGAAAAACAATCCAAATGAGTAGCTTCTACAACATGATCATCATATTCATTTTGAATATAACATTCAATCAAATCAAACTTTTCAAAACGTTCGTACCACATGGTCGCTCCGTTATTACAAACCATACCATATTCACGCAATAATTGTAACTTAATGGAAAAACTTCGAAGAGTTGATATGAATTTTCACTGCACAATGAGTGCAGAGGATATTCTTAAGCTATTTCAATCATTCCGTATAAATTCTGTGAATGGACATAGAGTTACCAGATAAAATTACGGTAAAATTTCGGTTTTTCATGGAACCACGTCCTGGCCGAAAAAACTTTCGGCACATGTGATATATTTTAAAAAGGAAAAAACGATTCAACAGGTTATTTATTGTTCATAATATAATTAACAAAGATTTCCACTAAAATATATCCATAAATGCTCGACGCGTTTCGATACACAGTATCTTTGTCAAGAGCGAATGAATACTACGAAATTACCTTAACAAACGTATACTTATATAGACTAAAGAGGTAATCCATTCAGAGTTATATGTATTTGAACTAGTGTTTAGGAAATAAGTTCAATAAGGGTGAGTTATTTATGTCTATCTGGTCATTAAGAATTTTTGGGAATACCTAAATCTGTTAATCTCAAGTTCTTCCAGAAGATTGAGTTTTATACCTCTATTCTCAGAATGTAGGATTTTAAATTCTGAATCGAAAGAATTACTATTTTCCGTGAGATGATTAGAATAATTCGAATCGGTTTTTCATTGATGAAACTGCGTTTACGTTCTGAGATTCTAACATTGAAATTTATTTCTGTTCTACCTACATGAAAACAATTGCAATCTGTACATTCCAATCTATAAACACCTGATTTATTTTTTCATAAATTGGAGACTTATAATTCTGATAAATGAACCTAAATTTGTTGATGTTCTGAACGCTATATTCAAATTTGAATTTTTAAGAAGAGATATCACATTATTGCTAATATTGTCTTTTTGTTCAACTATTGAATTTCTTGTCTTGATGTTCACCGATTGGATGAATATGTTGTAAAGCTAATTTTGTTTTTCCTTATATAATATGTTGCTAACTAAATTTGCATCATAACCATTATTTATCTGTTTTATCAAATTCAATTCTTTGAGATAATTTTCACTGGACATTGGTGTGCTTAAAAGTATATGTATATAACTATTAAATGCTGCAGCTTTGTGTTGGTAAGGATGTGCCGATTTACAATGAATTGTCATAAATATATGAGAAGGTTTATGATGAATTGAAAACAGGTGTTTATTATTTGATCCTGTTATTGTTAAGTCTAGGAAATTGATCGAGTTGTTCTGTTCTATTTCAGAAGTGAATTTTATATTTTTGTTCATATTTCAAACAAAAGTTTGCATTATAACTGTAAAACCGTTGAACAAAATGAAAATTTTCACACGTATTTCGGTTTTACGTAAAAAGTATGACAAAACCATTTTAACATAATTTTAAAAACAACCGAGATAATTTTTCAGAAAATTTTCAAGGACAAAACCTAGGGGGGTCGTTTTCCTCTATTCAAAATATTTCACACAGCTGCAGTACTAAAACGTCGAAATCTATCCTCCCTGTATTCTGCACTGAACGGAATCGGAGTCCGTCCTCATTTAATGAATTTTCACATTCCCTTGAATAAATATTCTCAAAATAATTCAGTGTGTTCACGCTTTTAACTTTTCCTAATAATACATTCTCGAAATCTATTCTATGATTTCAATTACATATTTTTCGAATCTGGTTTCTATAATTCGCTTTGTAACTTCGTCGAATTCTAGAACCTTTTTACATTCAGTAGCAATTCAAAACAGCTTCCCATGAAGACTTCATGTTAAGCTGAAAAATGTCCTCCTCCGAACAAAAATCAACCAATTTTTGTGTTTTTCCAGGGATCAAATTTTCTATATGTTGATTCAAAGCCTATAACGTTGCGTTATTTTCGTCCAGGATAATATGATTCTCTCTATTGAAGCAGGAATCATTTAAAATTTAAAATTTCAAGATTTAATAACGAATTGTCCAATTTTCAAATTTCCCGGGTCTATGAAATTGTACTTCCGATTTCAAAGATTTATCTCCACCAACCACAAGTGGAATAAAATACCCCACCTGGAAGTGGTTATAAATTCTTGAATATACTTTACTGAAAATAACTTTTGGACAGCTTTATATTCCAACTCGGAAGTAGAAATTACTAAATCATTCGCTGTGAGGACATTTGCAAAAGATGTATAATGCAGCTGTGGGAAATATTTGAATGAGATTCTTCTTATATATCGGTACATTTTTGGGTGTATTGCGCTTATTTTCACTGAAGGATAGATAAGACTATTAAAACTCCTGGATATTTATTTTGGGAACTAGTGCAGTATAAAGATCATAACTTATGTAAAATTGTCCGAAAAATCTTGATAGAAAATAAGTCATATAGAATCAGGACTTTTAAAAGATTATTTTTCGAAGGATCTTTAACAATGTAAAATTTTAACCGGTTTACTACATTTCCAAAGCCGAAGATGTTCATTTATAAGGAGAAATTAATTTGGCTCTCGTTTAATATAATTTAATATACAAGTAAAGCTGTACAACGTTCATTGGATGCTATAAAAGAATGGCATAAAAATAATCTAGAACCCAAAATTATCAACTAATTTACAATTCTCGCGAAACTTTACTTATACATTCACCGACTCTAAATTGAAACTTCATAACTTTCTAATTAATCGCTCCATATCCTTGAATTTTAGATACTACAGATTCGATCGTATTCGAATGTAGTTACAACCTTTCAAACCACTGCATTATATTTTCAATAAATGTGTGTCAACTGGACGCTTCCCCAACAAATGGAAGCTTTCAAACGTCATTTCCATCCATGAGTCTGGTTCTAAATCGGAGATTGTCATTTATTGACCGATATGTATCAATAATTTTCGACAAAATTTTATCAGAACTACTTTCATCTTATGTCAAATCAATCATTGATTAAGAATATGGTTTCATACGAAGTAGATCTACTGAAACTAATCCTTTTTGCTTCCCAATTTTGTCATTTTCGATTGCATATATACAGATATAGTAAAAGCATTTGATAGGGTTGTTGTAGCATTTTTATTTTACAAATTGTATGGAAGTTCTGTATGGTCATAATCCTGTTTTATTTTTTCTAAATGATTATCTTACTGATGGGTATCAACTGGTGCTTGGGATGGTTTCTTTTCTGATCCATTCCATGTAGCGTCAGAGGTTGGACAAGGTACTCACCTCGATCCAATGTCATTCCTTTCATTTCTAAATGATCTGAAAGATGTGTTGAGGGATTGCATGTTTTCAATTTTTGTTGATTCACTTTCTTTCGTTCGGTTGAGTACCTGACCTCGTTACAGAGAAAGTCAGATTTTTTTAATAAATGGTGTAAGATCTATGGAATGAGCTTGAGAGCTATGGTAGGAGAACACATAAAACTTTCCCGTCAACTTCAAACCTTCGAATACCACATATAGAGTCTGTTAATGACCTCAAAGATTCAGGTATTTATCTTCATTCAAAGCTGTCTCATACCGTTCATTCACCGTTCAGTCACCACTCAGAATTTCGAAATTTAAAGAAGCTCATAAACATTATTGAAGATGCCTTACGTTGGATTGTCTGATGTGCAGAGGGTCGAATAATTGCTCTCATTGAAGAAGGGGTGACACAAAAGGATATAGCGGCCACAATGAGGGTATCACAGGGGGTGATTTCAAAAACCTACGACCTATATATAGAGCTACAATCTCTGCAAAAAAGGCCTATAAGAAGTCGTAGGAACATCACTTCTGAAGACCAAGACCGATGTTTGTGCCAAATTGCAAGAAGAGGCCCTAGTGCGTCGCACCCCATACTCCAAAGGCAATTTCTGGAAGCAACAGGCAACAGTGTTTCAGTCGAAACGATACGTTAAAGACTTCGTTCAAGGGGTTTATACAGCAGAAGACCCTTGAAAGTTCCAGAGCTAACCAGACAACGAAAAATTAACAGACTTAATTGGTGTTTCGAGGACCAAAATTGCAATATTGGGAATTGGCGAAATGTTCATTTTTCGATCGAGACCAGAATTGGTGTTCAATCACCACCAGATTCGGGTTTTAAGGGGTCGTGGAAGACAAGCTAGACTCCAAGCAGCAAGACAAATTCCGAAATACCAAGGGGGCAGTGAGATTTTTTGGGGTGGCATTATTCTGGAAGACAAAAGAGATTTGATTTCGTTTCCTGTGATATAACGGCTAGAAATTACGTGGCCTAGTGCTGGAGCCCATTGTGAGACTCTGGTGAGGTGCCCACGATGAAAATTTCTCTTTTATGAAAGATAATGGTCCTCTGCATACAAGGAACCTCGCGCGACGTTATCTCGAAACAAAGGGAATCGCTATTTTGGACTGGCCAGCTTGCTCTCCATACCTAAATCCTATTGAACACTTATGGGATAATCTCTAAAAGAAAATTAGATCGCGCCAGGATAATCTAAGAACCCCTCAACAGTTCATCCAAGCCGCCACAGAAGAGTTGCAGAAGATCACCCTAGAGGAGGTCGAAAACCTAACCCAAAACATGGTTAGACGGATTCAGGCTTGTACCAATGCAAGAGGAGGTAATACAAACCAGTCAGGTCGAGAAAAAAACACCTTCTCCGTGAGAAAACAATTCAATTTTTTTGCTACATGCGAAAAGAGCCTCTTATTTTCTTTCATTCGTTTCTTTCTTGAAGTAAACCTTAATTTATTTCTTTTTCCTCAATTGAAATATCTCAAAAAGGATCAATTCTAACAATCCTCTGAAATTTCCAAAATCCTTGAGGTAATATTCAAAATATCGGTTAATTCCATATAAATTGGATTGTGTATGCGCACCTTTATTATATGTTCCGTTTGTCTCATACAAATCGCTTTGTAATATAATCACCCTCGTATGCTACTCATGTCGGTAGGCTAGTACGAATACAGAGGAAGTTCATCAAGTTACTATGTTTTAGGTTAGGTTAGATTACATTAGAGTGGTATTGTGTTTAGCATCCACATCATTTGAGCCATTTCTCCTTGACGATGCATATTTAATGCCGTGATACATAAATTCTGTCACAAGAGTAACGAGATTTGATTATTTGAAAAATCTGCTTGAAACGATTGTCGAAATTTTTATTGTTGCTAATTTGGCATAACTATTTTTTATACTGACGTGGAGTTTGAACGCGATCTGTTATTTAGTTCGTTTACAGTACTCGATTTTTTCAGTTCTCACAAGTGTGGTTTGCCATTTTTACAATGGATAAAAATGTCGAACAGAGAATTAGTTTCAAAAGTTGTACGTCGAATTTCGTGTTACAGAAGACTCATCATTTAAATTTGGGATAGATGGGGAATGATCTTTCTGTGTATCACATTATATGAATTATTAATAAATTAACAAGTGTTACAAAGTATTGAGAAATAAAAATGTCTAATATCTTTCATTGAACGCATGCTTTCGAAAGGACCCAGGACTAGTTTGGAAGAACTCAAAGCTCTAAAGGAATTGAAAGAGCTGAAGGATTCAAAAGCAGGTAACAAACAGCCATTTACTTCTAGCCTAGCAGAATAATTAATATTTCTGGCACATATTAAAATTTTTCGTACCATAAAAACAAATTAATCTAGTTGTGGGCAGAAAATAATTCAAAAAGGAATTCGTTATTAAATTTCTGGTGAACATTTCGGTTCATACGTGGGTAGCCTTTATGTAAACGTTCGTTGGAAAATGCAATTGCCATATTTTTCTTTTCAGGCAAGTGTTGCTTCTTGGTCCGTATCGAATACGCCTTTCTGTGAATATAAGTTCGCGAAGCGAATTGTATCGGTTTTAGCGGTTGACAGCGTTTTCTTTCATCGATAAGTTTTTCAGGCGTATTTTACATGTCAGAAAACTCGACTCTCGAAATAGCACAATCTACCAAATAATAATTGAATTCTATTCAACTACAATGAGTTTTCTCTATTTTCGAAAGATATCATAGTGCATGAAGGTATATTTCCAGTATTTTGTCAACAAAAATAATGTGGTCTTCAGGTGAAACTGAGTTAGTTAAATAAAGTAAATACAAACTGAAAACACGGGGTGTGCCACAAGCTCTATGACAAACAGAGAGGTTCCTGAAATCATAGTTTTCAACATGCAAGAGTGATTCTCTGATGCAATAGATATAATGATATTCATATCTTGTTCTTTTCTTGAACGCTCAATCCAAATATACAATAAAATATCTGGTATTCCATTTAAAAACACAACTTTGATAGTTTAAAGGCTTATGAGACACCATGTTTAACGTGAAAATAATTCAAAAAAGTACCTATAATAGTTCTTTATATATCCCAAGAGAAAAATAATCTTATAGTCTCGTATTTAGGTCACAATATTCCTTGTCGTATAGCGTGGCCAACCCTGTATCAGTTCAGGAATATCTAAAACATTGAAATATCTAACCTAAAATTCAAATTATTACCGAAATTATAGCAATTAGTAGGGAGTGCGTCAAAAGGCCTACCCACAACTCAAGTAACGTTCAGATCTTCACGTGCGTATCTGTCTTTTACAATAATATAAATTTTTCGTGGAAAAATTAAAATAACATTATATCAACACAATAATGGGAATGAAAAGAATACAGGGTGCTTCAATGGAAACTAAACAGAGGCTATATCTACCAAGATATTCATTCCTAATCAAAACGCAAAAACAGGTCAATTTTTGTTTCAAAGGGGACATTTTTTGGGGTACAAAACTTGCCTGAAATATTAACCCCCTAAGCGGGGGTTGCAATCCTTGAACATTTTGAATAGGGAAGATGGGTCGAATGATGACTCAAAAGAAAGGTTGTATCTTTGTATACATCGCCTGAAACGAATTTTCATTATTAATGGAAAACTGTAAAAGATACAGGGTGAGTAACTGAAAGATAGGGAAGACTATTTCCCTGAGACTATTCAAGTTTCAATGCAGTAAAATGGAACAGATCCATGTTGATCGATGGCAATCATAATCAAGTACCATCCTCATCTCGAATTTCAACTCCTAGAAGAAGGTAGATGGGTCGAGTGATACCTCGAAAGAAAGGTATCATCTTTGTGTGCATCCCCGTGAACGAATTTTCATTCTAACCTAAGCCATCTACCCTCTTCCAAATTTTCAAGGGTGGTCACCTATGCTCTAGGGGTTGAAATTTGAGATGTGCATGGTATTTTGGAAGATGACAGCCTTTGATCTGGAATGAATCTGTTCCATTTTTTTGAACTAATACTTGAATAGCTCAGGGCGATATATGGTCTCCTCTATTTCTCAATAGCTCACTCTGTATCTTCTACAGTTTTCAATCAAAAATGAAAATTCGTTCAAGGGGATGCAGACAAAGATAATACCTTTCTTTCGAGGTATTACTCGACCCATCTACCCTCTTCCAAATTTTCAAGGGCGGTCACCCCTGCTCTAGGGGTTGAAATTCGAGATGAGGATGATACTTGATGATGACTGCCATTGACCAGCATGGATTTGTTTCATTTTACCTCACTGAAACTTGAATAGTCTCGGGGGAAATAGTCTTCCCTATCTTTCAGTTGCTCACCCTGTATCTTTCACAGTTTTCAATTAAAAATGGAAATTCGTTCAAGGCAATGTAGACAAAGATACCAACTTTCTTTTGAGACATCACTCTACCCATCTTCCCTATTCAAAATGTTCAAAGATTGGAACCCCCGCTTAGGGGGTTGATATTTCACGCAAGTTTTGTACCCCAAAAGATGTCCCCCTCGAAACTTCTGTTTAGTTTTCTTGAAGCACCCTGTATTAGACGCATTCCATACAATAGCTAGGGCAAGTGAAGATAAAGAATGCTTCAATGTTTATAAGTTGTAAAAAAACAGTTTGTTGAAGCCATTGATCAGAAAATCAGGAAAATAATCGAAGAATGCGTTAGCAAGGCTGATAATGAACAAGAGGCGTTGTGGAAGGTGATAAAGAGCGATAATAATAAACAGACAACAAAAGAAAATGTCAACTCTAAACTGAGTGCAAATGCTTTGAATACCTATTATGGGACAAAAGTTATGTGAGGAACTTCCTGAAACATCATGTGGAGTTTATAAAAAACTGCAATACACAAAGTCATATAGCATAAATCCTGTCTAAAGCTACAGTAGATGTATTTAATATCTCAACACAAATATTAAAAAGTGTAAAGGAGGAAATTGACAGTCCAATATGCATGATTGTTAATAAGTGCTTTCAAGAGGGTTACTTTCCACAGGAATTGAAGTCGGCAAAAATAATTCCCATATACAAGGTGAAGGGAGACAAAGAAAGCTGTGAAAACTATAGACCGATCGCTATATTGTCATGCATCTCAAAAATATTTGAAAGCCTCATAAAGACAAGAATGCTGGATTGGTTGGAGACAAAGAACCGATTGACAGAAACCAGCACGGATATAGAAGAGGGAAGACCACCACAACTGCATTGATGGAGGCAATAAAAGTCATTATTGATAATATGGATAATGAAAAATTGACGGAAATGCTCAATTTCGATCTGAACAAGGCTTTTGACACATTACTGCTGAAGAAACTCTACAGCTATGGTTTCAGGGGAACGTATTTAAAACTACCTGAGTCTTATCTAAGGGGAAGACAGTAAAGGGTCCATTGGAATGGAGAGACTTCTTTCAAGCTTGACTCTGCCACTGGAGTGCCGCAAGGATCGGTATTGGGACCCTTGCTTTTCATCATTTACATAAACGACATCGCAATTGAAAACTGTGAATACTTATGCCTGTACTGTGATGACACTTCAATAATTATCAGTTCTAAAACTTCAGAATATTCATCACATAAAAGAGAAAATGCTTTGAAGGAGGCCGACTCATGGTTCTTGAAAAACTCACTAAAACTGAATACAAACAAAACCGAAACACTTGAAATCAATAAGGAACCTGAACTTCAGAGTGTCAAATTCTTGGGAGTATTAGTTGACAACAAGCTTAACTGGATACCACACATAGATTATGTATGCAGGAAGCTCTCGAAGACTTTGTTCATGCTGAGAAGATTAAAACAGAATGGCACCTAACAAATGATCATGACGGCATAATTTGCTCATTTCCAGAGCATCCTTCTATATAGAGTTCTTTTTTGGGGTAGAGCATCTGAATCATCAAGGGTGTTTATACTACAAAAGAAGGCAATCAGAATCATGTTTGGGCATGGCAATAAATCTATCTATCTATCTTGGGAGGAGGTCATGCCTGTCATGTCACAATTGTGGCCGCCCAAGATGATTTAATGTACGTATAGAATCGATTTCTATAGTACACAAGCCCTATGAACAAAAGAACTTTGGAACTGGATTCTTTTCAGAACCAAGCGTTTTAGTTCTTCAGAGCATTTACTATGGTATCTGCAGTAAGAGAAAGATTAGCAGCCCGTCGGCTTTGACGAAAGGTTGGAGATCACGCCGACTAGAAAATGAAGACACCAGCGTCTAGTCATTCGCAATTCCAAATAATCTGTTCACGATGAAGTGAAGCAGATCGTTCTGCATTCACAACAAAAAAGGGTTGGCGAGAGTATGGAGCCCTGAGGTACTCCTGCATTCTCGTTACACCATCAACTAGCACATAAATCGATTTACTGAAGAGAAAGTTACTAGTCCATATTCGATTAATTTATTCAACAAAGCTGCGTACCAAACAGTCACCGAATAATTTATTATTCTTCACCGCTGTTTCATTCTGAATAAAAACTCTTTCTCCTACATTACATATGGCAAACATTTCCAAAACCCAACATAAGCAATTGCATGTCATAAAAACAATCTTTAGATGGCCCAATATGTATTCCGCTGTGAGTATTTCGGGTATTCAATAAACAGAAAATCGTCAGTGTTTATCTTTGACAAAGTAACCCATTTTTTCGCTTTTATCCCCCTTGATTTCGGCTACATCAAAGTGAACCTTTCGGGAATTCGGAAACCATCCCCGTGACAATTTTCACTGGACGCTTTTATGAAATTCTCTGAAATATGAGAAATATTCATTATTTGGGATGGAAATTTAATTTTGGTATAGAATATTCTATTATATATAACAAAATGGCCTGTATTTTGCGACAGTGGAATATAACATTCCGAACGAGATATAGAATGTACTGTCTCGATAAGGAATCTGGAATTTATTATTTGAAACTATTTGAATTCACGAGCGTCGATTTGAAACAGTAAATTAATAAATTCAATTCTCAATCATAAGTAATCTATTGTATCCACAACATTTTTCGATACAGTAGATGAAAATGTTTTCTATGAAAACGGGTTTTGAGAAAGTAATGATTGTGAGGTCAAATTTTAGTTTTCAAAAAAGTTTTAATGAGTTAAAAGTCCATATTAAACTGAACATTTCTACAGAATTTCGAGCTAGATACTTTCTTCGTTTCGAAGCGAAAATTTTCAAAGCTCTATTTCGAATAAGCAGGGTGACTGAAAGTAAGGTCACCCCTGTAACCTTTTTTCTATTTGGAACATTTAGATGAAATTTGGGAATCGGATAGAAGACAACATTTTGAATTTGATACCTTTATATGTTTGATATTTCGTTTCTGGTTATGCCGTATAAACGATACAAACTTTCAAATGGGACACCCTGTATTTTATTGCTTATTTTAATTTTTCATCTCAGCCTGTGACCTTTTGACATATATTCGAAAGTGAAATGAATCACAATCTTTGTTTTTGCAATTTTCATCTTTCGTTCTAGAAGGTCATGAACACTGAAAATGCGCCATGTCACACTATCAATAATGGAGTTTTCAGCTAGTAAAAATGTTCCTGTGGTTCCTCAGCCTCCTTATCATTATTATTAAGATAATAAAATAGCCCAAGCCAAATTATATAAACTACATGAAAATTATACGAAGATCGATTAACAGAAGAAAATAGTGAAAGTGAAGAAGAATAATAAATGGGAAGGAGAAAATTCAAGCAAAACACATCAACCTCAGGCACTCAAACTGCAATCGGTTTGGCTTCAGCAATTGAAACTTTCGCGCACAACGTTTTTCTTCCAGGCGTCGAAATTGTTCTTGAATTGATTCACACCAGGAGCATTCACCTGACTTGAGTCCTTGCGACTTTTTCTCTGTCCGAGAATTCAAAATCACCTCAAGGTGATTCATTTCGGGATACTTGAAAACGCCCAAACAGTTGTAACCAACTAGCTGAAGGCTACTCCAGTATCCGAGTTCAAGCAGTGCTGTAATGATTTGAAGTACCGTTTCCAGCGTTGTGTGGCTTTCCAAGGAAACTATTTAGAAGGAGACAATATTGAATTGTAATTATATTTGAATAAAAATCTGATAGCAATACTAAACCGAGATTTGGTTTTTAGTTATTCTTGAATTATGCGTTATAGCTCCGTCTTGCTGAGGGTGAATGTTATTGAATTCTCTTAGAATCATATTTTCAACTACACCCTTTCATCATAATGGTGTACACCCATACGTTGTACTCAAATCGACCCTGCCAATTATGTTTATCAGTACACCGGATGTAACTGAAACTAGGGCCACCCCTGTAATGTTTTTTCTCTTTGGAATATTTGGAAGAAGTTTGGGAATCAAATAGAAGACAACATTTTGAATTTGACAACATTAATATGTTTGATATTTCGTTTCTGGTTATGCCGCAAACGATACCAATTTTCGATTTTCAAATGTGTATTTTTTTGCTTATTATAATATCATCCGAGATTTCGACATATTTTTGAAGGAGAAAAACACAAACTTTTTTTGCAATTTTCATCTTTCGTTCTAGAAGGCCATGAACAATGACAATTGGCTCAGCACAACATCTCCTATCACGAAAATACAAGATTGTATCTAAAAATTTAATTGCCCATTTTTTACGCGGTGTCAAATTTAATAACAAAAGAACGAACAGCGAAAAGGAAATAATTATAATGAATGATCAAAAATACCACCATTCTGAGGAACAAACATCGCAAACTCACAACAGTATTTACCGGTCGGGCTGTAATGCCTGCTAAAGCCTATCTCAAACGATTCTGCAATTCTTGTTGGGTTTTAACAGGTGTTTGGTGAACCTCATTCTCCAAATGGCCTAACAGAAAGAAATCTAGTGGACTCAAATCTGGCAATCAAGCTGGCCATCTTATGGATCCATTTGCACCTTTCCATTTTTCGGGTGTGAAATGGGGAAATCCATGCCTGCGAGAATCTTTTCAGTGACGAACTTAGTACTGACATTATTGTCGGAATCTGAAAAACCGACATCAATAAAGGAAAAAACGAGAAAAACTCGCGCAGCTTCTCTCAGCTGGCTCAGTTGTCATAGCATATCTTCCTGGAAGGCATTAGATCTTTATTGCGTGGCTGTAAGTTACCAATGGCACAAGATGTGTCGGTGTTGCCTAAGGATGCTGAGGCCTATAAACAAAAATTATCTGGATCTGAAACAATAAAGAGATCGCGGGTATTGGGAAAAGTGGTTATATTGTCAACAATTCTTGTCGACTTATCGACAGGTTGCATCAAGCTCTGCGGCTGATCGCAAATGCCTCACTGTTTCATCATCCTATATGAGTGTTGGAGCCACTTGATGCTGGGGGCGTTGAAGTCTCCCCTTATGATGACCTCAGCTGACGAATGCTGTATTTGGATTATATCTACGCTGTCGCCTAGATACTGAAACAATCTAAGGTACTTGTTATCGTTATGCGATCCATACAGACAATATAGAAACACGATTTTGTTATATAAACAGATTTTGAACCATGTCAGGTCGACAGCATTGTCTTTCGACGTATCCTCTCTTTGGAATACAACGTCCGATCTGGAAAAAACACAAAGCCTCAAACCAAAGCATTGAGTGTTGTCCATAGCCATTGAAGCAAAGATAGATGAGTCGGTTGTTGGCTTTATTTAAGTTTCTATTAAAGCTATGACATGAGCTTGCGTGTCTTGTAAGTGCTGGTGTACTGTTCTCACATTCTTGTTGGTGTATCCGAGTCCTATTATGTTGCAAAACTCAATAACGAATTGGCTTCTCTCATGGGATTTTGGAGGACTCCTTGCCTCCGCCAGAGGACCCTTATAAGTCGTATCGCCATCATAAGCCGCCCGAAGCAGTTCCCTCGGAGAAACGATTGGGGAACGAGTTTACCTCCGTGTTATTTCATCCCAAGAGAGCTCATCATGTCTTATGTGGAAAATCCTTCGTACTCTGGAGAACATTTACCAAGTGTCCGAAAATTAGTCACAAATGACAAACTCGCGGGGCCCATAGCATGATGTAGACCAGACAAAGGATTGAGACCGTCTTCCACTTTTTAGTTCTATAGCATGTATCAGTAATATTAACTGTTCTATTAGTAATTAACAGTCTAAAGCAATTGTGTTTTATTTAATTTAGATTAGGTTACGGCGCTCACTACCAAATAAATTACTTTTTATGCCAGAATATCTCAACATTTCGATAAGTTTGGCGACTACTGTGGTAGAATTTGTCAATATCAGTTTTAGGGACCAAGTACACAAAATGAATTAATGAAAACTTTTTACTTAGACTTGTTTTATGTTATGAATAGATTTAGAAACGGTCTATAGAAAACTAGCTTCAGGAGGAAATAGTGAGATAATATCCAAGTTGGTGAACCCGTTGATTGGTTAGTACTTTCTGACGTTCTCCTTAATTAAAGATGCCGAAGGTCATCCGAACTTGAATTAATGTTTTTCGATATCTAATTCATAATTATGGAAGAGAATTTTCGGCACCCATTTTTTCATTTAAAATAATCATTGAGTTATAAACCACAAGCCCATTCATTAATTGCCATCTAGATCCTTCAGCATGAAAGATGATTAAATACACTCGACAAGAAAAAGTCCTAAATTAGTTTCAACTTCCTATACAACATGAGAAGGGGCACTCTTCATGCTGGAAGTGCTTCCTGTTCTGAACCTGTTTTACATAAGCTGTTCTATGAAAACTTTCCCAAACCGAATTTCTAACTCTCAAGCAGTTTTTTTCGTTCTCCGAGTTTATATGACACTCTGCATAGATTTCAAGAACTTGTAGTCTATTTAGGCTAATAAACAGCGAGTTGGATGTATCTTCTCGTGAGTGCCATGTTTTTTTAGCTAAAACTCTGGGTTTTTCTCAGATTGAAAATCATACAGAAGAATCGTTCACCTTTTATTCCCCATAAATGCATACAAAAGATTGCGTATTCTCCGCTACTCTTATCAAATATGCCACTTCATTTTTGAAATGCACGATAACAAAATCGATAAACATCATTGACTTCTTTAAGTTGGGATTTCTGTTTGACTTTATACACACAGATTTTCGAAGTTTTAGTACGGTATATTGTAGATCTGTCTCTGATTGTTGAATGTTCTGTTTTTCCAAATACGAACTATAGGTGATTTTGGTATCAATAGAGAGGATTTCTTCAACGTCAGCCTCTTTCATTAAAAATCGAAAATTCATATCTATCCACTCGGAATATAGCAGATATTCACAATTCTATGCTGAAAGGGTTTGTCTATGTGCGTCAAAAATCTCTTTCATTGATTTCTGTGTTAAAAACAATTGAGTTCGTCTCTCAAAACATTAATTTATTGAATCCTTTCGAGGGAGAAGAGGTCAAATCTGCAATAAAATCTACTAAAGTTCGTAAAGCTCCAAGATTTGATGTCATTTTCCCTGAATTTTTCAAACTTCTAGGAAATTACGCTAAAAAGTGATTACTATCTTTCTACAATGACATACTCAGCTCTGGTAGTATTCCCGTTGAATTTAGAAAGGCTAAAGTTATTGCCATTCTCCAACCTGGGGAAAATCCAGAACTTTCTAGTAGTTAATCGACCTATCAGCTTACTTTCTTATTCTTTCAAAATTTTAGAAAGACTTCTTTATCAGAGGTTGGAACCAATCATTGACAGAGCTCTGTCCACTTCTCAGGGAGGTTTTCGAAAAAACTGGAATTGTTCTGATCACGTTAAAGGTTTATCCACTTTCATTGAGACAGGATTTCAGGGTAAACTTAAAATAGGCGCTGTATTTGTAGATCTCTCTTCGGCATATGACACAGTTTGGAAGGATAGTTTAGTTTATAAACTCTTTGAAGTAGTTCAATGTGGAAAAATTGTGAAGTTGATTGAAAATATGTTATCTGATAGAAGACTTCTAGTTTTATCGGTGAGAAAAGCAGTAGATTTTACACTCTAAATGTCCTACCTCAGGGATCTGTTCTTGCACCTCTTCTCTTCAATTTATATATGTCTGACATCCCTGAAACTTCCTCTACAAAGTTTATTTATGCTGATGATATTGCTTTGGTTTTTCGACACAATTGAGCAAACACTGACTTCCGATTTAGAAATTCTGAACATTTTCTTCGAAAAATGGCGTTTATGTCCAAATCCTTCGAAAATTGAGGTTTGTTGTTTTCATCTGAATAATCATTAGAACAATAGGCAACTAAGAGTATTCTTCAATCAATCACTATAAACTCATAATTTCACTCCAACATACCTTGGTGTAAAGCTAGATCGTTCTTTGACTATCAAATTTCATATTGATAAATTATATCATGAAAACAAGAAACATTATAATACATAAACTAGCTGGATCTAAATGGGGCGCCGAAGTTTCTACTTTGTGAACTTCTGCTTTAGCTTTAGTATATGCAGCAGCAGAATATTGCTGTCAGGTGTGGTTGAATAGTGTTCATGTCAATAAGATTGATTCTCAGTTGAACTGTTCTATGAGGGTTATAAGTGGATGTATTAGTTCAACTGCTACCCCATGGCTTCTGGTTATTTGTGATATAGTTCCTTCTTATATTCGCAGGAAATAAGCTCTCAAATCATCTTGGGATAGATATCACTCATTTCCAGGAGTTTTTCCGATAATACACGAGCAGTTAAACTGATACATCCACTTATAACTCTCATGGAACAGTTCAACTAAGAATCAATCTTATTGGGATAAAAACGATAAATACCCAATGCCTCATTGTTAGTAGGAACACAAGTTACACTTGGTGATCGCGAAAATATTCCAAAAAAAAATTAGCAGCAATTTTAGCTGATTCGGATATTGCGCAAGAGTTCTCGAAAAGTTATGAGCAGGGTGATTGTTTAGTAATTTTGAGGAAAACTCATTTTTTGAGTTCGTCCCTGGAATTTGTTTTTCGTCTACATGTTGCGTGCCTTAAGAATAGGTTAAACTATTCTGGATATAATATAACGTAAAATTTCATGATAAAGCACTTAGTATTATAATTCTCCTTTTGTTGTAGAAATTTCCCACAATTTGGAATCATATAATTTCGATTTACATCTACATCGAATATTGTTATCCTTCTGTCGGCCATTTCATTACGCTGAAGGTTATACCGTTCTTGTCCCTTTTAAACACATTTCGGCCGTGAACAATACATACCTGTCCATTCATCCTATTTTCTTACTATCATCACTTTTCTATCATCTAGCTATCATCACTTTTCTATCATTTTTGTAAAGTCTATCTATCATCACTTTTCTAACATTTATCTATCATCATTTTTCTATCATCTATCTTTCATCATCGATCTATCATTCAGTATCTAACATTCACTATGTAACACACACACTGTAACTAAACTCTGTATCAGTCGTAACTAAGATCATTACATTATATTCATTCACTATTCCTCCGCTTTTTGTATTGTCAATACAGTCCATTTTCAATACAACGTTATATGTATCGTCAAATGTATATATGTGTAAATAAACAGTGTTAAACGAGGCATCGATCTCAATCAACAAAAACTTACTTACAGTCAGGTAAAATTTACTGTAAGACAAATAACACTACAGATAGTAAGGTTATCAACCATGTTATTTGTGGTACAAAATATCAAAGAAATCGGTCTATGCGTTTAAGAGTAACTGCAATTAGAAAATTCGATCCAAATCCATAAAACAGTCTGTATATCGAAAACAAATAGCGTAACCTTGTATTCTACTTTACTCGTGAATCACCCTGTATACAGAATGAGGATGATTACAATGCGGCCCAAGAATCATTTCATTAGATTCCCTGAGAGGGGACAGCCGCATCCATTTTCAAAAATCTGAATTTGATAGCTGGAGGTTCTTTCGAAGCACAACGGAAGAAAACATTTGAAATGGAAGATAGAGAAGATCCTATCGTCAACGTTTTAGGAGCAGTCAAGGACTCTCAAGGAGAATAAATTCAGACCCTATTGGGTAAGAAAATCGCAATTCCTCCAGCGACCACTAACGACTCCATTTCAGTCACTGGTCATTTCAGAAAACCCAGAATATTATCGACATGTTATATTGACCGATGAAGTTCGCATTACGAGTGACGGAATTTTAAATAGGCACTGTTGAAGGATTTAATATATGATGCGCTCTGTCAGATATTCGTGTATTAGCATACACTATTTCTGACGACAACCTTGATGGTGAAATTCACCATCGTATTTAGTGCAAGGACATTTAGATGAATTACTATTAGAGAAAAGAAGATGACAATATCAGCTTCAGTCTTCTCGTACCATCAATCACACTTCTTCACTGAAATTATGGACTTAAGTACAATTATGTTCATAGGCAGCGTGCTCAAATAAAATTATTCCCGTCCCTTAAAAAACTCATACGAAAACATGATGGTTGTCTTCAAGTATCTCTCGAGTTGAGTATCATCTTTCATCAATTAGAAATCTCTGAACTGCGACAATTTAATCGGTGGTAAGATGAGAATCCTCTGCGAGATCCTCATATTTCATGACTCAAAATGCAAGCGATCTTTCACTAACCATCTTCCCTTGCATAATTATCTTGTTCAATTCGGCTTTGGTTTGTCACCTTTGCATTTAAAGTGTTAAGCTCGCGAATATAGCCTATTTGCATAGGATTTATTTGCGGTTTCCAGTTTCATGGTTCGAATACTACGGATCCCTTCTCTTCGAGAAAGTACTCAAATAACAGTAGGCGCTTATCGTTAGATGAATTTGAATTATTTATTTTATGAAGTGGCTCAATGCAGGATTTCGATGTGCTTTCATGCTACAGAGAATGAGCCATGAATGATAAACCGTTAGCTTTCGAACTACGTAACGTTCATTAACAATCAACGAGAAGTCATGTAGGATTGAATTGAATTATTCTGTATATAATATATCTACTGTGTGTTCAAATTGAAATATGACTCCTCCACCCTGTTACGAGCAAAATCCTACCTATAGAGGGACTGTATTGAAACGGACCATTCGTTTGCAGTTGATAAGGAAAAAAATAGGTAAGATTGTTTGACGAACGGTGCAATCTACTGTATACAAAAAGTAAGATTTTGTCCGAGGATTAACGTGACACACCTGCCTTTCGGCCCATTGCCAAATCTAACATCACCATTAGACAGGGATTGAGATACATTTCTTCATACCATACACTCGCAGCATACGTCATACATGGTTTAAACATAACCTTATTCACTGTCATTATTGCTCTTTGCCCACTCCCTATTCATTTGTCAACACTCTTCTTAAACACCCCACTGACCAGACTAGCTTCTCCCCTATGTCCACGAGGTGTCCTTTAAATCCCATTGTTTCATCTACTCTCACACCTAAGTACTTAACACTCTTAACATATCTAACCACTTCCTCTGTCAGTCTTACAGATGGCGGCTTATTCCCACTAATTCTTCTTTAAATAGCATACATGAGGTCTTCCATTCAGGTATGCTCAAGCCCATTCATTCACGAGTCTCATACAAGTCGTCCCCTTGTCTCCACCTCTCGCCTAATACATCCAATCATTCCATGAACTTCAGCCATTCTTTCGCTTAAAAAACTCACCCACAACGTCATTTCCTCACATAGGACTTCATCCAAACTGCCCAAGATCCTCGACCACCTTAAATTATAAAATGAGCTCTTGTAATCTACGAAAACGTACTTCCTTTCAGACCTCACCACTTCAGTTTTCACATACGGACACGCATCCTCAGTTGATCTACCCTTCGTGAAGCCGTATTGATTCATAGGCATTTTCTCCTTAAGCCGCTTAAACATCATTCTCTCCAATATTTCACCAGAAACAGAGAGGCGGTAGATTGGCCTGTAAAACCCTGCCTCTGATCTCGGCTTATCACACGATTTCAACAACACTACCACACTCGCTCTTTTCCATTCATCCGGAAAGTATCTCTCTCAAGCACTCATTAAATAGTTCACTCACAAAGGTAGGGATACTCCTCCACACACTCTTTGCCATTTCTGGGTACACTCCATCCACACCAGAGGTTTTACTAGTCTCCAATCCCCTAAACGCACATTCTATTCTTTCCATATGAAACTGACTCATTCGTTGCGCCCTCCATTCAACTCATCCCCAAAACGTATACCACACACGCCATTCCTCTTCTTCTTCCCCATACATATTTTTTAGACCTCACCCCACGAATTATTATTCCATTTCACCCTCACAAATTCTTTCCATTCATTCTCCTTAGATCTATTAATCTATAACGATTATACACTCGCGCCAGTTGGAGATAGCGGTTCCTCAGATAATCCTCGTCCTGCCCGTTTCATCTCGCTCTCTGCCATCTGCTACGCGCCTTTCTCCCTTCTCTCTTACTCCAACTCAATGGCTCATTCCACCATACAACATTTTTTCTGTCACGTGCAGCCTTCCTCAATTCTCAGTTTCGTTCACTCTACCCACCCACTCGTTTAATTTCAAAATCATAACAATCGCATTCAACTCACTGAATTGTGCCAGACCGAAATCTCCAGCCTCCATTTCTATCATTCGACCGTACTCATTCCAAGCTACGTTCCACGAACAACACCGAACGCGGGACTGAATGGTAACACTTGTAAACTCTGTGACCAGAACGAAGAAAATGACGTAATGGTCACTCACACACCATTCAGGCACCACTTTCCATTCTCTAAACCATTCGCTCGCTTGCAGGAGTCAGGTCAATGTACCAGTGAAGGTTAGATCAGTCACTCGGCTCATTTATTACCTTCGCTCCAGTCCTATTCAAACATTCCTTCATCAACACCGCTCGTTTAACCCTATCACCATACATATTATCTCCCTTGCTGAACCACAAAGAAGACACCGTATTTGCATCCATACTAAGGACCATCAGTGGTCCCAACCACGCGCAGCACTCTCTTCATGTACCCCAAATATGGCTCCATTTCACTCCCATACCGGCAATATACAGACACCAAGCAACATTAATCGAAGTATCCCTCATACAAACGCATACGCCATACTCGCTTACTAATGCTCTAACCCGAGTGACGTCACATTCGCCGTCGTTTACTACAACTCTCATCGCACCGGTGAACTACACACCATTCCATTCTTAATATACGTATCCTTAAGAAGGGCTACCTTCACTCTCTCCCTAAGTAAACACTCACCAAGATCACACATCACAACGTACGAGCTTTGACAATTCAATTCTATCACCCGCACGCCACGAATTCTTGCATCAGTCTCACTCAACATTCATTCCAAATCTGACCCTCATCCTAGCAAACACTTTTTTGTACTCAGGACAGTCATCACAGAGTGTCCGTCATCCACCTTCTTCTCCTTGCGTACCCTACATTTCCTTCCATTCTCACATTCCTTCACAATGTGTCGAAATTCGCCAAGCCTTCTACATGCTCACGCTTTCTTCTTACATTCCCGCAACAGGTGCCGAAAACTCAATTACCTGAAGCATTTCTCAACCACGTCTCTCACTCTATAGGCTTGCCACCTCACAAACACTCTTCCCTCCTTTGGAGGTGCCACACTCAAGGCCGGCGGCACCTGAAGCAGGACGCTCCCATTCTCCTCTTTCCTACCTCCTCTCCTCACAATCCACACAGTCTCTTAGAACAGTTTCTCCTCAATCACTCCACTCGCATTCTTCCTGAATAACTTCTCCAATAGTACTACCTCCGTTGGTTACAATGGCACATCGAATACAATTATCCTAGAGCCCAATTTCTTGGTCTCTTCACACTCATTCCCATTTCCTTCAGCTTCACACACTGCTTTAATATTCTCGCTTCCTTCGAACTCTAGGTCTCGATCACAATTTCCCCTTCATCATTTCAGCACAGCTGTGACCCTGGCGTTCAGTTCAGGGCCAACCTCTTTCACTACCCGCTTCATGACATTCCCATTATCCCTTACAACACAACATAGCTTCTCTCAGAACCTACCTTGGATTTCATCTCACTCACTCCTTTTCTTCTTCCTCCCATATCTTTCATCCCGTATTCGCATTTACACCCACAACTTCCCTCATGACTTTATTCTCCCATTTCTCTTTCTCCTCAGTAACTCCTTTCATCCTCTCATTCTCAACCACTAAGTCCTAAACCAATGATTCATACTCTTTCACTGAATTCAATGTACAACCACATTATTTTGCTCACCTATTCTTCTCATTCATAACGGCAGACCTCAGTTACCAACCGCATTTTCTCTATCACACTCATTCGCCTTGTCTCCTTAACACTCCCACTCATACAGCACATACACTCCCAAAAAGTAAGGTGAAATTTGAATTTAAACAGCGCGCGCAAATGGATTTAGGGTAGTGCTCTTATTTTTAGGTTGGTAGGACTTTCTTTGATATCTGCCATCAACCTCGACCGATGAAGCTCACGTGTCAGAATATAAAATATTTGGTGCTTGTGAGAGAATGTTGAGTCGGATCGTTTAAGATTGAGAAAGTCGTGAAAACAAAACTTTTGGTCTTGGAAATTTTATATTTTAGAATTGTTTTCAAATTATTCGTCTTTATTTCTCACATATAATTCTCGAACTGTTGTTTTTCATTAATATGATCTACGTAAAACCATTATACATGCGTTTTTGGTTTCTTGTATTAGGTATTTATTGCTAACCAACACCCTGTACCCTTGAAATTAGATAAGGAACGATTTGAAAGCAGCGGACAAGTATTATAAATCTCGGAACGAAGAGAGGTTGATAAAATGAATTGAGAAATGAGTCGAATCTGTATTTAGAACTCAAAGTTTGATTTATCGATGATATAACCCAGAACGCAAAATCACGAAATGCAAAGAATATTTTTTATCGACTAGTCCCATTCAAGGCTGAAACCCCAAAATAGATATGCAGTAGTTATCTGACGAAGCAAAACACCCTAGAGATAATATTTTCCGCTTACCGCTTATAGGTTGAGGTGAAACTACAATACGGAACGTGTAAACTTGCAACAAGAATATATGGGAAAAACATATATTTTTGTTCAATATACCGGCGTGCTTATCTCTGGAATATTCCAAGTGGTAAACGGCCTCCAGCCACCCCAGTTCTCACATAACGAATTGTCAAACCGCAAACTCTTTTTTCCATTCCAATTTTCAGGATGAATTTTTTCTCAACGCAAAGTCGCCTATACAGTTTCTGACAATTCATTTCGAAGATTGAATTTCGAATCGATTCTTTCAGGTGCTTTTGACGCATAATATTATGGATAAACATCCTGAAGGGATTTAAATGAACTGAAACCTCATTTTTCTTGGAATTTGAATCATAATTTAATGAGAAAAATTGACAGTTAATCAGAAGTTAATAAATTTCTTTTCGAATTTTCTTTCATCGAAATACGAGTGTGGTTCGAGAAGTTTCCACGCTTCATGGAGAGAATGATAAAATTCAATTTCGGAAATCATATGTTTTTTAATTAAATAAAACAATGATGATTGAAATTTCACTATATTGACAACCGTGATACGTACTTCACTAGACTGGGGCTCCAACATATAAGTTGTACATTTTTTAGACAAACTATCTACTGCCATTTTTAGCTAAATGCTATATATATATATATATATATATATATATATATATATATATATATATATATATATATATATATATATATATTCCGGTGAGAAAGCCTCTGACATTACTCGTTGTACATTGATGATGATGATGCTATAGTTTGTATATATTCGGGTATATTTTCATAACATTCAACGTTATCCTAGTATATAATCATTCCAGGATATGTTTTGATTATAATCATTGCCTGGCAATGGTATTAACTACTGGGTGGTAGATTTATATTTTTCATGAAATCGATTTGATTGCATGAACAGATATTCAGGCAACTCGTCCGGATTAAATATATATATATATATATATATATATATATATATATATATATATATATATATATATATATATATATATATATATATATATATATATATATATATATATATATATATATATATATATATATATATATATATATATATATGGTTTCTCCTTTCTTTCGGATTCTCGTCCGTTGATCCTGGTAATGACCATTCGTTGATTGTTTCTGACGACGTTTCGGATCGCACCAGCCATTTTCAAGTCGGAGTATAATTCTACAATATAATTCAGGATTTTCTCTCTTTCTTGGCATTATTGTTAACTTTCTTTAATAGAATTCGGTCTGTTATTTTTCTTCCCCTCTTGGATTTTCTTTTTTTGTCCTATCGCATAACTTGATCTACTTCTTATAATACACCTTTCACTATATTCTCAATATTATTAGATGATATCTCAATAACGACAACATGCGAAACTTTTCGCTAATGTGTAAACACATTGCAGACTTTTATTCAAGGGACAATATTCATCCTCCTGTAGAATATTAAATATCCTCCCCTGAAAGAGCTGGTTTTCCGACCCACACTTCATAATAATCGTCAACCATACATATAATACACTCTGGTCGGATTTTATTAATAGGAGCAACATAGTGCAGTTTAAGCCTCGTTTGACCTCGTCAGTGTTGCACATCTAACCTAACCTAACCCATTCACAACACCAAACAAAATTGCCATCTACTCATTTCAATTTGAAGGAGCGCCTCAGGTACATTTATAGGCATACATATAGAATAATGAAAACAAAAAAGTAGATCAAACAGAATATTTTAAGAAACCAGACTAGTTCGGTTATCTCCCTCTGCCTGCTGGATACAGTTTGTCGAAAAGCTGACGCAGTGGCTGTCAAACCAGGTTTACATCATTCCCATAATGTGTGTATTCGAAATTCATCGCTAAATGTGTAAATACATCGACGATGATATTTAACATTTTACGGACGGTTGAATTTCGTTCCCTGAATAAATTCTTTTTCATTGATTCTCGCTATATTGTTAGTTATTTTCTCTTCTGCATTTTTACTTCCTGTTCTTCGTCTTCTGAACTATATGTAGAACAGTTTGTTGTTCTGTGCTGTTCTGTTGTTTTTTCTAGTGTCTTCCTTTATTTTTCTCAAGATATCTTACTGTTGGCTGGATATCTTGTTATTATTATTACCTTTGCTATTATTTCTCTTCACTTTCGTGCCACAGCTGTGGCTACCCAAGATGATATAATGTGCGTGTTCACTTGCTTCAAAAGACGCTCAAATTGTAAGTTATCGGAAAGATTTTCGAAGGAAGCGAGTCCACAGCCACTGGCCCTATAAACAAAAGAATTTTTATTGAGAGAGGTGCGTGGCTATATTAGAAGAAATGGAAGTGTAGTTTTTTTGGAACTTGATTACCATCTGTAAAAAGAGTGCCTTTGAGCACGCATGATCTCCGGATGGTCAATGAGGCGCACTTCTCCCTTCTAGATACTATCCAATAAATGTAATCAATGTGTGGTTGTGGAGCCCCGCACATGGGGACAGTATTCCAATATGTATAAAAGCATGGGTTATGATGGCTTGAAATACTACTTAGCAGTAGCACATTTGGCAATGGCTGATACATGATCATGCCAGCAAAGTCCGGTGTTGTCTGTGATTCCGAGTGAGTGAATGTTCGCTTCTGAGGAAACTCTATGTTCTTCCATGATAAGAAAAGGTTTTCAGCAGTGATTTTTCTGGAAAACCTTGTTGATTGCGTCTTGTTCGCATTAAAATTGAAATTAAGATACCAGGGTACAGTCGTCAGCAATGCTAAATATTCGGTTCTCGATGGAGTGATGTAAATCATTTATATCCAACAGAAAAAGAGTTGGCCAGAGTATAGAGCCCTGGGGTACTCCTACATTAACCTGTAAATATTCACTTGTAGCATCATCAACTACTACCTGAATCGATCTACTGAAGAAAAAGCTACTAAGCCACACCATAGCTCTTGATTTTCCTTTCTTTTTAATAGTTGCTGACCACAAATGCGAAACATACGCGAGGAGGTCACCAGTTGATGGTTGTCTATTATATTGTCAATCACAGATGATACCCTGTAATTCGAGATATTTTAAGAGCTCATCGTTTATCACTCTTTCCATGACTTTCGGCATAATGGGCAACGATGCAAATGGACGGAAATTTTGGAGAAGGCACTTCTTGTGGTCTCGTAACTTTCCAACACTCCCTAAAAATTTCTCTTCCATACGTAATCTGGCTAAAATTCGATTCCACTCAATAGGATTTTGTTGTTTTGATATTATTTCAAGAAAAATTTATTCAATCGGAGTTTCAATCAATCTTTTTCTGGTAATAGGAACATCCAGTACCCTTAAAGGGCCGTCCATTAATCACGTGATCTTTTATTCAGCACTTGTTGACCCCCGCCCTTTTGGTGATATGTAGTGAGATTATAGACTCCCCCCACCCCCATCCAACATCACGTGTATTTTAGTACCTACAAAGTTTAGAAGTCGTGCGTATTAAAATTACGAAGTTTCATTAATTAATTTAGTTTTTCTATATGAAATTACAATGTGTTTGACAAAAATATAAATACACGTGATATCTTACTAGACCCCCTCCCCCATGTGATATTTCGTGATTTTTATCAAACCCCTCCTCCACCTTTCAAGCCTCACTTGCCTAATGGAAAGCCAACAGTTGAATCAGGAACCAATTATATAATGTATCCCTACACATTTCGTTTGTGTGTAAATCTCTGAAATGAATCAAGATAATGTGATTGAAATAACATTTAAAATTATTTAAACCTTCGTGCTTATTTTAAAAATGCTTTCATAGTCTACTACACAGATTCTGAAGGCAGATTGATGTAACTTTACTTATCTTCTAACGAAAATAATTCACAATGAAATGATTCGAATGATTTTCGTTCCGGCCTAAGCTCCCAAAACGCAGACAAAAGCCCCTTTAGGAAATTTCATGAGTATGTACTCAGTTTAACTCTCCCTAATGGAGAGTTATTTTTACAGTGGAAGGAATTCACACAAAAGTGTTATACATAATGAAAGTGAAAAAGCTACATTACCCAGTATATTGGGGTGGAATTTTCGCCTAATGAAAGTATATTTCTCTTGATTTCCCACGAGTTCATGATTTTCACAGAAATGTATTTTTCCGGATCATACGTTCAGCAAGAATACAGTGATGTAGGTCTCCTTTAGCTCTGATATTCATTCGGTGTATTTCATGAGAAAAGATCATTGTTATTGAAACGATTTAAGTTTTTATTTTACACAGGTTGTTTCGGTTTCAATCTGTCATACTATACAAGTCGATAAAGAATTGAAATTTCAATTCAAATTATACTTCGAAAATGTTCAGTTTTTCCAGATATAGGGTGAGCAAATTTCGAATTTGGTGATTTATTATAGTTAGGTGAGACCTTCGAGAAATTTTGAAAAGACAGAAATAGGGAGAGATATAAGAAAAATGTTTGCATCACTAAATAGATGCCTCAAAAAGATATCGACAAAGGGGAAGGGACATCATTGTTCTCTAACATTCGTGTATTACGTAAAAAACAAACTGCATCTTAAATAATACCTTAGCAGCTTTTCTCTGCTCTGTCACTTCCAGAAATACCGAAAGTTGACCTTCAACTGGTGTATTCGGTTGTTTGTTACATTCATGATGTACATTGTTTAATGTGCAATCTCTCTGTTAGAATCCGCTTATAGCAAACAAAATTTTCGGCAGAACAACGTCTGCCGGGCCCAGTAATAATGGCCAAAGAAGAAGAAACTCATGCCAATGAACCCTCAAGCTCCAAAAAGGGCACATGCCCGCCAGGCCAGTTTCATCCTACATAAACACACTCACAAGCTTCTTGAACTACTACTCATAGAATTCACAATTCACTTTTTTCTACAATACTCTATTTTCAAAACTGTAGAACTGATAGATATACTTTCGACACTTTTAATTCTAAATTTGCCCCATTTATATAAAAATATAAACCGAATCATTCAAACAGATTAATGTCTTTCTCTCATTAAAAATCTTCAATCAAAATAAATTTTGTACTCTTCAAGAAATATGTTTGTCGCAAAATCATTTCCAATTTGAATCGAAATTTTTCAAACATAACTCAGGACTCCCCATTGGATCTAACCCCACTCTTCCCGTTATTAACAGATTTATTTATGAACAATCTTGTGAAATCTATAATGAATATTAAGTTAGTACAGCACCATATTATTTTTTGGTACAGATACGTTGATGATATTCTTGTGTGTTTTTCAAGGCTCAAACTAACCATCACTAAACTTGATAATAATCTCACCTACAACATACATAAAAAAAACGTTCACAGACTCAACAATCCGAATAGATTCTTTCAACTGCGTCAAACATAAATTAGCCGCAATGATTCTTGGAGATTTCAATACAGAAATCAATATCACTAGATGTTGCTAATCTGGAATTTCAAAGTTGAAGATTATCACCTTGCGCAAAGTGTGCCCTACTCAACGGACATACCCGATCGTTTTTCAAGAGCATAGAACTAGAACGAACGAACGGTAAAATGCTCAATCGCGTACGGTCTCCTTTACAACTTTTTCTCCGTCTCGTCATACTAACAAACGAATACATAAGGGCCACCTTGTTTCCGGTCTTTTTTAGAAAATCTAGGTCTCAAAACTTGTCCACTTTCGAAATCGTATAGTGACACTATCTCTTCGCGAACCCCATCTGTAGAAATGTAGAAATCGTTCGTCACCCGAACCTATCACCCGCTAACCGCTCGTTTGACAAATGAAAGAAAATCCCGTATTTTGACAGCTCGATGTTCGTTAATTCTATTAATTTCTGGACGTCGGAGATTTTCGAAATGAGGTGAATAGAGAAATTTTGCGAAAGTCTGCCAAGAGCCCTTCGTTTTTCCATTCTACTAGTATTTTGAGGAGACCAGAATATCGCGGCGCAACATGCGAAACTCCAGGTTTTGTCCTCGTTCCAATTTCGAAACAATCAAACGCGATAGAAAAATTTCTGCAGACACAGAAGTCTGATGGAATTATCCACACAATTCGGGAAAAATCGGAGACCTCCTTTTCGATTTTTCGGGACTTTTTCTCGGAATTTTCGTTCGATCGATCATTCCGATCGTCTTCATGAAGATCGGAGTTTCCGATTCCGAAAAAATCTTATCGTTTCGCCGTTCTTCAGGGCTCTGTCGTTCAAGTTAGGCTGAATTTGACACTGACTTCCTCAACCTAACCCTAAATTCTCACGATGTCCTACTATTCAATCCAAACAAAATACTGATAAATTGAAACAGTCTACAATATACAGAAATGAATTCAATGAATGACCAACAAATTTATAATCTATATCCACAGAACAGATAATAAATCCGCATTATTTGAACATATTAAATCTACAAATCACATAAACACATAAACACATTATATATTTCGAAAATTCTCCACAAACGCAATAAAGAATCTCTTGGAAAATTCTGGAAATTAGCAAGCTTTGTGACACTGAATGGTCAACTAGAACCAAATCACTTCCCACTGCAGAACATTTGAAATGAGTATTTTAAGCACATTCTTTCTTATAACTGTTAGCACTAGATACTTTAAAATGACGTAACTGTCGAAACCGGTCGTGTGTATCAAAAATAAACATTGTGGAAATCAGACATTTTTTATATTAACAATGAAATACTTATAATACATTTTCATTACACTTACACATCCGACTGTAAAAAAATCCTTGAAATCAAGAACAGAGTCACAAAATATTACAGATTTCTACATGCCTGAGGAACTCCCGGTTTTATTTCTCGATATTTTCAATTCTCTAGAGTAATAAAGATAACTTTTCATGGGCGTCTGTAACGGCTCCGATGCAAGTGCTTGGCTTCGGATAGTTTCATCAGAGAATCGGAGAATAATGGTGAACTCCCGAATTAACTTAAGAGTTTCAAACTTCGTTTAACACCTCATTAAAGTGTCGTTCGACCGATTTTATGACTCATTAACAACGGGTAAACCACTTTGAACCAAAGTTCAAACAAACTGGCCCCCCAAACAGTTCGCAAAACAATTATATAGCGCTCACGCAAAATAAATTACCGTCATGGGAAACTTTGAAATATGAACATGTCTTTATAAAGGCTTGGATTTTCGTCATCCACCAAATGTTCAATGAAGTATTTGTTCTATTGGGTTTGGATGTTCTGTTGCGGATTAAATTTCTCTAGATGTTTTGTGAGTTTATGCAGATTTATTTCAAGACCAAGATCAAGAAAATAAGATTTGGCTTGCATATAAAAATCATGTCCAAAAGAAAAAAATCGCGAAAAATGTATTTCAATCAACATAGCTGTCGGTATCGTTATAGTATCCATTCTTTTCTGAGGTAGGTTAGGTTAGAAGTTCTGCCGATATTTCTTTTGCTCTTTTCAGCTTAATGCAGGAACCTATTCGAAAAACATTTTTACCTATTGGTTACTGAGTTATGAAACATGGGTTTTTTCAATTACGAACTACAAGTGATTTTGGTATCAAATGAGAGGATTAGTTTTTTCTTTCCAAAGATACATCACATGCTATATCGGTTCCTCTAACTAATATCTTTCTCAGAAAATAATCGAAAATTCATATCTAACCACTCGGAACATTCACAATTTTATGGTAGAAAAGGTTGGTCTGTGTAAATACTTCAATGATTCCATTTATTCAATTCCGCTTTCCCTTCTCAGAACATAGACATTTTTTGTTGAAAAATTTAATTTTGGACAAAGGTTTTGATAAAAAGTAATAACTATATACACAATAAATTGAATCAATGAAAAAATTATCTCCTGGATTCGAAAGTATTTCCATCATTCAAAAAGCAGCAGTTGCAACGCCTGGCAATATTTCTTCATGCCTTTCCTATATGAATGTTACTGACATTCTCCAAACAAATGCTAAAATTTTGTTTCAGCTTATCTATGTTCCTGGTATTTTCTTCTTACAATAAATTCTAAACATGTGCCCAGAAAAAGAAATCCAGAGGAGACAGATCTGGGGAATGGGTTAGCCATTCCACAGTCCTCTAGTTCCTATCCAGTGATCACTGAAATTCCAGTCTAGCAGTTGGGATACGATTTGATTCTAGTGTAGCGGTGCACAGTCATGCTGAAAATATATATTTCCCTTCGTTCTAATGGCAAATTTTTCGATACGTCCTTGCATTATAATCAAAAGTGAATTTAGAATGTGCAAATATTTTTTACCCAACTTCAATAGGATTGGAGATGTCGTCACATGTAGAAATCGGAATAACTCGAAAACTGAGTTTTCCTCATATTTCACTATCTACAATATATCATCAAGCAGCCGTTCTAAAATATCGAATTTGGTCCACCCTGTGCAATAGCAAGAAATAAACATTTCTCAACGTGAAGGCTACAGTAATCTCAGAATCAACGAAATATTTTCTGAAAGAATTTCATATTGTTTTCAAGCGTCAGTCCATAAATTTTCCATGCACAAATTCTTCTGCGATTTCGTTGGCAATAAATCATTTCGGCCTTCCCGCTCATTTCTGGCGGCGTACATTGAACGTCACATCTACTTGACGTCTCCATTGAAATTGAAAAAAGGATGCAAGAAAATTGGCTAACAACATGTATAATACAGATCAGACGCATGTTTTTTATGAGAAACTTCCGTGAAACCTCAGATTTTTGCTGATATTCGCAACATGGCACTTAGATTAGAAGTGCGTGTTAGAGCAGGTTTCTATGTTAAGTTAAATGTTTCTGATATTTATTTTTGATCGTCTTCATTCACTCACTTGGTCATTATATTTGTATAGGAGTTATTTAAATACGGTGAAACCTTAATATTAGCTTTTTTTCATTGATCTGCCGTCTGACTCAACCTTTCAGTTCTTCACAGCATTTACCATGAAAATTTCTGTGATAAGGAAAAAAATCAGTAACCTGCCGCCTTTAATCGAGAGGCTGGAGATCACGCGTGAAATTCGGATGGTCTATGAGACGTACTGCTCACTATGACTATGATTGTCGTAGCTGTGCTATGTATGGAATCATCAGCTGTAATGGCGTTAAGTTAATCTAACCTAACCTAACCTTGAGAATTAATTTGAGTTTAGCAGATGTAGATTTTGCAATGGTTGACCATGCCACCAAACTCAGGTATTGACTGTGATGCCGAATAAATGCAATTTGATGTACTTGCATGGTTAAAAGGGGTTCTGGAGCAGGGACTTTTCTGAAGAACGTTATTGATTGCGTTGAAATTGACCAAGTTGAACCGGCCTCACTCTGATATCTTCTCCAAGTCTGAGTTCAGTGACATGTTCTGTTGGCATCTTTGTTAGTGTGACTCATCAGCTGTTATAGGACGCTGACTAGAAAATGAAGACACCATGGTACAATCGTTCTCAAACCCAAATGTTTTGTTTTCGGTGGACTGAAGAAGATCATTAATCTGCAACAGAAAAAGAGTTGGCGAAAGTACTGAGCCCTAGAATATACCTGCTGCTACCGGGATGGGGTCACACACACACAAAGAAAAACGTCGATAGTTCACACCAACACTCGATGTAAATGCAGATGTAAAATTGAATAAAACACGTTGTTCGCTGGTAGACAACGACGTTTTGGCAATATGGCGGACGGTGTGGGTTGTCTGTAGAGTCGACTCGTGACAACGCGTGCTGCAGATATTCTACGAGAAAGAAGTGACCTCAATGAAGTCGGCGAAGGAAAAGAGATAGAGAGAATCTTCCTCCTGTGATCCTTTTTCCTCTTCATCTCGCTTATGTTACATCAACTTGGTTTGTCCTGGGGTCCTACTAGTTGGTTATCCTCCTTCTTTTATGTTGTGGTACATCTATGCTGGTCTGTTGTTTCCTCTTCCATTGTACTAGGGATGTCCTCTTTCCTGTTGTCCTCGGTTGTAGTTCCATTATTTGGTTGATCTCCTTATTTTCGTGGTCTTCCATCTGGTCGGTTGTCTTCGTTGTTAGTCGTGTGATGACTTCTTCTAGTGTGTCGGTTTCCATTTCCTTCCTGAGTTGGTCGTTACTTATGTACCATGAGGCGTTTGTTGCTGTCCTGATGATCTTGTTGAGTGCTGCTTGTAATTTCCTCTTCTCGAAGCTGTCCTCTAGATGCCAAATTTGTTCTGCGTATGTTATTCCTGGAATGATTATTGACTTGGTTATCTAGATTTTGTTTTCCAATGTGAGTTTACTTCTTCCGTTGAGTAGGGGGTATAGTTTTCCGTGTATTGCTTTAGTTTTCCTTGTAGTTTCCTCGATATGCCTCTTGTAGTTCAGTTGGTCGGCTTCCTTCTTCCATTCGATTTGTTGTCCTTCTATGGTGATTTCCTTTGGTATTTCCGGGTGTCTCCTCTTTTTGTGGTCGATGTACATTGCTACTGTCTTCTTCGGATTGACCTTGATCCTCCATCTTCTAAAATATTTGGTAAGTTGGTCGATATCTTCTTGTAGCCATTTTCTCACTGCTGTTTTGTTCCTGTGGGATGCGTCTATTGCTGTGTCGTCTGCGAACTGCGCCATCTTCGAGTGATTCATCTTCGGTTTGTCTCACTGTTTTTTATGAGCTCACAGTTTATAACTCTTTCCATGACTTTGGACATAATGGGTAAAATGCAATGTGATGGTAATTTAGGGTTAGGCGAAAATATGAATATGCGTTTTTGAGGTTCATTTTCAGAAAAAACTTAGAATATGCTCTAAAGAAGCAAGAACGAACTATTCTTATACCTATGAACTTGCAATACCCCAGTATTGAGGAGAACGAAAAAATGAGAATCTATATAAATCGGTCTGCCTTAGAGCAATTTATTTTTATTATATAAATAAAGCGCTTTATCTCTCTACTTACTAACAAAGGGATGGTTATTCCCTATTCCAAACAACAAGCGGGATTACGGAATATAACATGATCTATTTGATAATTGTATTATATTCATCATTCTCCATTATGTTATACCAGGTCGAGCGACAGCTAGTCCGCCAGTTCTGAAGGAAGAAGATGTACCAAGGCAGATTGTGCCAGGGGCTGTTTCGTTTCAAGATAAAACCGCCATGATGAAAATGACATCTATCAGTCCCGTAGGAACAATCGCATATGTCATTGAGGAGGAAGCGATATTAGTCAGAGTTAATAATGGATGGCAATATATAGCGGTAAGCGGTCCATTCTTTATTTCTAATTTTCCATTCCACGATATAATATTCTCAGCGATACAGAACGGAATCGCGAGTTTTATCTAGAAAATGTATGCTCTTTGTTCATAAAAACCTGAATCTGAAATTGTAATTTCAGAAAACCGTAAAGAATGCAGCAAATTTCGTAAACTTGAATGTAAATTTTTTCGTTATCTACCTTCTGAATATTCGGGAAGCGGGTTTATCGATCATTTTCACATTTTGGAATTAGAGAGTAAATGGATACTGATCTACAATTAGCAATTGTTTTCTGAGTGTTACTGCTTCCGGTTGTACCGGATATTTACCTCAACTTTGTTCTTTCAAATAGTATGAGTATTCTCTTTCAAACATTTTTATCTGGAACCAACCACCATTGAGTTATGATTCTTTTATGAAAATTTTCGGAATCATAATGTCATTTTCTTTTCTCAAAGAAACTGACTCAGATTTGATTATTATAATTTTTTTATTTTAGCGGAAAAAGTTTTATCTTTGAGGTCAACGTACTTTTCGATGATATTTTATGCAAAGGGTGCTCAAAAATCACTTGTCAACTCGAAGAAACATTTTCTTCCAATACGAGTACCTATTTTTTTTAACTTTATTATAACCATATTGTAAATTAGTATTGATTGATATCAAGTTTCCTTGAACCTAAAATAGCTGGTTTTCATTTCTTCGCGATTTTATCAAGAACTAGCAGTTCCTTCGGAAAATTGAATTATTAGGCCATCATCATCATCATCAAGCAGCTCGTTCTGTCCACTGCTGGACATAAGCCTCCCGTAAACTATGCCACATCCTTCTGTTCTGTGCCGTCTGTATCCAATTCGTCTGGATACGTTTTATATCGTCAGACCACCTTGTTGGGGGACGTCCTAAACTTCTTTTCGCTTCGTGTCTTGGTCGCCTTTCTAGAATTTTCTTGGTCCATCTTCCGTCGGTGGTTCTTGCCAGATGTCCTGCCCCTTTCCACTTAAGTGTGGCGATCATACTAATAGCATCCTCAACCCCACTTCTTTGCCTGATTATGTCATTTGATATTCGGTCTCTAAGGTATAAGCCGAGCATGCATCTCTCCATGGCACGCTGGGCCACTCGAACTTTATTGGCCGATTTCTTGGTCAGAGTTAAAGTTTCCGTGCCGTAAGTCATGACAGGCAACACACACTGGTTGTAAACTTTTCGTTTCAAACAAATTGGGATATCTGATTTTAAGATATTGCTCAGTTTACCAAACGCTGCCCAAGTAAGGCCAATTCTTTTAAAGATTTCACAGGTTTGGTTGTCTCGACTCATTTTGATTTCATGTCCAAGATATTTGTAGGCTTGGACTTGTTCAATTTCAGCATCACCTATCTGAATATTTCCACTTGTAACGAGATTGGTCATATATTGTGTTTTAGAAGCGTTCAGCTTTAGTCCAACCCTTTCAGAAGCTTGTTTGAGCCTTTCAAGCATTTCTTTTGCATCTCCTATGTTGTCGGATATGAGGACGATGTCGTCGGCAAACCTAAGGTGGTTCAAGTATACCCCATTAATATTTATACCCATATTTTCCCAGTCTATCCTTTTGCACATATACTCGAGTAGGGTTATAAAGAGTTTTGGCAAAATCGGATCTCCCTGTCGCACGCCCCTCTGTATTTCGAATGTTTCTGTTTTTGCGTGAAGTTTCACACAAGCTGTGGCATGATCATATATGTACTTTATCTGTGCCATGTATCGATGGTCTATGCGACACTCAGCTAGAGCCTCTAACATTTTACGTTGGTTTATGGTATCGAATGCCTTTTCATAATCTACAAAGATGAGAACCAGGGGTTTATTGTATTCGAGGCATTTTTCTATTAGGATTTTAATAGTTTGTAGATGATCATTCGCACCAAATCCGCTCCGGAAACCAGCCTGCTCGTAGGGCTGGTAGAAGTCAAGCTTGACTGCCAACCTTTTTGTAATAATTTTCATATAGAGTTTGTATATGTGCGATAAAAGGCTGATGGGTCTATAGTTGTTAAGGTCAGTGATGTTTCCCTTTTTGTGCATTATCACCACCACGGCGTTGTTCCATTGGGTTGGAGTTACACCCTCCGTTAGGCATGCATTGAACAACTTCTGGATCTCTCGCAGCAGAGTCCCTCCTCCTGCTTTCAGAGATTCTACCACAACCTCATCATCACCAGGTGCTTTATTATTTTTCATCTCTGCTAATACCGTTGATATCTCATCTATTGTTATATCTGGTATATCTTCTGACCCAACGTTTAGTATTTTAGGTAAAGGGTTTTCTTCTGTTTGGTTTTCTCTTAGTCGATAGAGCTCTTGGTAGAACCCTTTGGTAATTTCAAGGATTTCATCTTTATTCGTTGTTACGTTCCCTTCCTTGTCCGCCAACTGCCAAATATTTTTCTTTCCTGGACCCAATCTTCGTCTTAGTACTTTCAAACTCCTGTTCTCCTCAATCACTCTCGTAATCATCTCTGTATTGTAGTTTCGTGTGTCTCTTCTGATAGCTTTCGAAATATCTTTGTTCAGTTGTTTTAATTTGCCCGTATTTGTTGTTTGTTTATTTTTAAGTTGTCTTCTCCTTTCCATAAGTGTCTTTGTTGTCTGACTTAATTTTCCCTTGTCTCTCGATGTTTTGGAACTACAACCTTTTTCGGCACTTTTAATGATCTCAGTTAGTTGTTGGTTTTGTTCGTCAACAGTTTCATATGTTTCGTTATCTATATATATATATATATATATATATATATATATATATATATATATATATATATATATATATATATATATATATATATATATATATATATATATATATATATATATATATATATATATATATATATATATATATATATATATATATATATATATATATATATATATATATATATATATATATATATATATATATATATATATATATATATATATATATATATATATATATATATATATAGACATATATGTATATGGTAAGCTGTACTGTAAACAGAGAGAAGATAAACAAAATTAACAAAGAAAGAAGAAATTAGACTATATCCAACCGACTGAGGGCTGCTGCCACCTCATCAACATACTTGGTAAATAAATAATTACAATTTCGTTCTCTATAAGCAATAAAGAAATTGCAAATATCCCTATATTTTTGGCGTACATGTAAAAAAGAATCTGAGAAAAATTTTACTCGAATGTACTGTCAGTTTTTTCTCGAATAGAGCAATATTGTAATACAAAAGCTATTCGAAAGGAACACTCCAAATGTTGTTATACCCACGTAACCGCGAATTCATATTCATATTCGAATTTCCATTCGAGACTACAATTTCCCAGATTTCCATCGTGGACTGCAATTTTCCAGCTTTCTATTCTGCACCTTACCGTGTTTTCCATTAAGGCAATTGAAAGAGAAAATGGTCATTGTTAGGGAATATGCATAACGTTACCTATCTTGGAACACAACGACATTTATCTGGCATCAATATAAAATTACAACCCTTACCTTTTTGCATATAAAATAGGATATACATTTCCATACATATATGTATGCTTTGTAAATGACCCTCGTCTTTCAGGTTTCACTTCGCTGAAGAGATCCCCGTATCTGAATTATGTCCATTTTAAGTCCATGTAGTCGAAAGAGAGGACGTAGATAATGACCAACCGCAACATGGGTAATGAAGGTCTCGGTTTATCTCGGACCCGTGTAACGCATGAAGCCTTAGGGATGCGTTTTCATGAATGAATGCGATAATAATGATTACGTGTGATTGGACTACGAAATGTAGGTTGAAAGCTTTGGTCATTGCTGAAAGAAGGTCATGTACAGAGTCGTCGTTTCATAACTGCTAAAACCCAGAACGTTGTTTCTTAAAGTATTTTGATATTACCAAGACAGCTTATCAATGTTAAATTTCTGCAACATGATATTTCAATCAGTATCGAATTTCCTGTTATCTGAATACAGTACAGCCGAACGCAACAGACAATTTTATTCTATGATCTCTGATTAAGTTGTCTTAACCACCATAATATTACATAACACAACCAGGCGCAAATGTCAAATGTCTAGTAAGGGATCATAGAACTATAGACGGATATTTGGGCTACGTTCGAATATCCTATATCGCGGTTGTTCGTTCTTTAACTATTGGTATGCTATTGAGTCACGATGACTGTTCATTTCTACAAGAGATAGTCATGTACAGAGTCGTTGATATGGCTAATACGGTTATAATGATATATTGTCTGATAATTAGTGCAAAACTCACAAATATGATAATTGAGTTATAGGAAAACATTTTTGCTGCGTTCAATATATTACATATTTTCAGTGTTTTTTTCGAGCTATCCGGAAATTTAGATTTTCCAGGATTTGAACAAATGACTATATCTCGGGTACTAATCAAGTTAAGTGAAAAATATTTCACATTCCTTAGGCACTTTTCGAATAGAATCCATAGATGCATTCAAAATTTTTCTTTCTCAACGGATTTCCAGCTATAAGGTATATTTAAGTTCTTTCAATACAAACCGTACGCGGAATTGGTTGCGTTGAAGAGTATTATTCCCTCTCCAAAATATATAATATGATAAAAATATTATGGCGTATTTTTCAAAAATTAAAAGTCCAATAGAAAATTATGAGATGGGAATCGTACCATTCGCAAAATAATTCCCTATGCAATATTAGTATATCTATGACCCTAGCGAGATCACAGAATAATTAGGATTAACTATCGATGCTGAATAGGTGAAGATTAAAACCACAGAGAAAGTTATTGTTTTGTTACCAAGATTTCGTAATATTAGTAAAGGATTTTTGTAATATTAGAAGGACGAAAAATATATTATAATATGATTGAAAGTGGCGACAATGGTTGAGCTTCATATCAAAGAGATGATTCTCCCGAGAACCTGAGAATAATGTATCTTCAAGACATTTCTTCCCCAGGAAAAAGCTTAATTCTTTCTCATCATCATATAGTTATATGGTTTAAGTTTTTTTAATATTCTCTGATAGCGACTTTTCAAGACAACAGTTCATCAGCTCTCGTCGATGTTTCAGGATTTTCAATTACTGTTGATATTACGTTCCTTTCACTTTCTCCATTATTTTCTTTAACATATTCTTAGACCCTCGACTTTTTTGGAGATCCGCAGATTCGTAAATTATTTTCCAACCTTTTGAAAATACGTTTGTCAGGCTGGTGTCGCTCCGGGAATCGCTCTTGATAAAAATAACCAGCAGCTTCACTTACATTTAAACTTTCAATGAAATTAGAAACCAAATCACACTTCTCGTTGTTTCTATATTGCATTTCGAAAAACCAAATAAAAATAAAAAACCAAAAAAAAATAAGAATACAAAAATTCTAAGAATGAGGAGATTAAAATTAATCATTTTGACAATAATGAGGCATTCTCTGTGATTTCACCAACAAAAAAACACCTTGTCCAGTATCGAAAGTTCTTTTATGTGATCTTTCCGTGTTCACAGATCAATTCTACTAATATTGCCATTGAGAATATATAATATCCATCCTTGCGCTAGGTGTAGTTCATAATGAATGATTTATTATTTATGATTTATTAGTAACTACCATCATTCACGTTTTCATCGAAAAAAAAGCTAAAACGCGTGAAATCTTCACATACTATATTCCTTGAGGCTGCATATCAATATGGAGCTGGGGACTGATATCAGATAGATGGAGAGAAGAGCACCATCGTGTTGAAAGTAGTCGATCTTTGTACTAGAGGAGTTGAATAACGAACCAAAAAATACAGAGTATTCCTCAATTTCGATCATATGTTTGTACGTAACATTTCCCTGGCGTCTGGATATAGAATATTTGAACGCATCCCCAATATCTATAATTCTATGATTTCTTACTATGTATTTGATGGTCCACGATGTACGCCTGGCCTCAAACGTAACGTAATCAAAGATCATAGAATAATATTCGAAGCTGCGTTCGGCTATACTGTGTTTAGACAGCATGAAATTTGATTCCATTCGAAACTTATTGGAGTATCAAGTAGCAGAAATTTAACACTGTCGATATATAAATGCAACTATGTTAACAATATGAAAATACTCTCAGAAGCAACGATTCGCAAGAGGGGTCATTCATCTCTAACTATAATATTTCGTCATGATAATGAGGCACTAAAATATGTATTATACAATCAGAAGAGATTTATTGAAATATATGATAGTATAATACATGGGTTAATTTCTTATTATCATCATGTAGTAACGGCGGAATCGAATAAGTATTTGATGATATTTCACTTAATTTTCGTATAAAGCATTGGAATCTGTCCATTTTACACAGTTGTGACCTTTATCTTTCTGTCAACGCAAACAAAATGACAAAGAAGTATAGAAATAGGGAACAACATCAAACAGTCAATCTTTTAAGCCGTATTGTATTCCCATCGATTACGTGTGGTTTTCGGAAAGTCAAATCCAATTGTATCTATTAACCGAGCGTCCAAATAAAAATTCAAGGTCTGCGCGAATTTCTTCCTATAAACGAATAATCTGAGGCCTGATTTAATGGAACTTGTGTCCAGTTGTTGATCCTTTGGAGATTTGGAAGGAATACATCGAGCTTTTGTTATATTCAGGAAAGTTAGTTTCGAAACATTTATATAAGTCCTACTAATCGTGTCAAGTTGACAAAGAATTTGTCGCAGTTTCCATTCGAGTCTGCATATAATAATGTCTATAATCAAGTTTTGTTAGTTTTGCGCCGCAAATTTTCTAACTTGCGGCGCAATCTGGAAACCGTGCTCGATAAGGTCGATGTGCTCAAACATTATTCCTGTCAGACTGAAAATAGGTTCATATCATGTCTGGCAACAATGAAAATATGGGGGTAGCAGTCAAGAAATTAAGGTCGATTTCCGGTGTTCTCAGAAATGACACAACTGCGACATTGGTCCAGGGTGTTAGAATATTAGTTGAGATGCAGTTCGGTTTGTGTTTTTTTCGAAATCAATTCACAATTGTAAGAGCTATTGCTTAAAGTACTTTTCACGGGACACCCGATTTACTCTCCCATTTGTGTCAATTTACTTGTGTTTTTGATTACGGTTACAGCTACGTCACTATTAGGGATTTGCTCATCGAATGTACTAGAACCCTTAGAGTTTATTGTATAGGATGTCCAAAATTAATTTTGGCCAATTCACCCACTTTTAGAGGAAATAGGAAAAACGTCTCTTGTTTTCAAATATTCTTCAAAATGATGAAAACTTTGTTGAAGCATTTTTCCAAGACGAAATGAATACTGTTCATGGAATATTTTTTCTCGAAATATCCTCATAACATGCTATGCAGCTTTCCTCTCGAAATGTGAACAATAGAAACAAAAATCAGCTTTTCGATAATGTACACTGCCCAAAGAAATTAACAATTTCAATATTTCAAATTCGTTTTTCATAGGCAACTAATTAGTAACGATTGTTTTCTTTCGAGTATGTCAGGACATTTGACGAAATGCCTATATTTTTCTTGGAGAAATATTTGTTCTTCTTGAATATTTCGATTTTCAGTAATAATGGAACGTGAATCAGGAAATTTGCCGAAGCAGTGGTGTTAGGTGATCTGGAGTGGACTTGAATACAATAATAGTCCAGAGACTTGGGTTGTCCCATTGAACTGCTTCTAGAATGATCCGCTGGTACATGTAAGGAGATCTGGCAATGACGACCACGGCAATCCTTGACCGTTATTTAAGAATTTTCTCATTGATACAACTGTTCGCTGTTGCTATGCAGCTTCAATTACAGCTCCGACAGGACAGTTGAGTGCGAATTAGTACAGAAACGATAACGAAACGTCTCAGATAATTTGGTTTGAGGTCTCTTGCCGAAGCTTGAGGCTCAGCTCTAACCGTAGATCATCGAAGAGCCCGATCGTATTTTGCCAGGAAATATAGGGTGTTTCAACGAAAACTAAACAGAGGCTATATCTACCAAGATATTCATTTCTGATTTTGATCGCAAAACGTCGTTTTGACGCAAAAACGGGTCAATTTTTATTTCAAGGGGGACATCTTTTGGGGTACAAAACTTGCCTGAAATATCAACTCCCTAAGCGGGGGTTGCAATCCTTGAACATTTTGAATAGGGAAGAGTGATGACTCAAAAGAAAGGTGGTATCTTTGTTTGTCTACATTGCCTTGAACGAATTTCCAATTTTAATTGAAAACTGTAAAAGATACAAAGTGAGCAACTGAAAGATAGGGAAGACTATTTCCCTGAGACTATTCAAGTTTCAGTGAGGTAAAATGAAACAGATCCATGCTGATCAATGGCAGCCATCATCAAGTACCATGCTCATCTCGAAATTCAACCCCTGGAGCAGGGGTGACAACTCTTGAAAATTTGGAAGAGGGTATATGAGTCGAGTGATAACTCGAAAGAAAGGTATTATCTTTGTCTGCATTCTCGTGAAAGAATTTTCATTTTGATTGAAAACTGTAGAAGATACAGAGTGTGCCACTGAAAAATAGAGAAGACTATCGCCCCAAGACTATTGGAGTATTAGTGCGAAAAACTGGAATAGATTCATTTTTATATTAAAAGCTGTCATCTTCCGAAATCACCGTCATCTCGAATTCCAATCCCTAGAGCAGGGGTAATATTTTGATCCAGTGATACATCAGGGCGATAGATAGTCTCCTCTATTTTTCAGTAGCTCAGTCTGTATCTTCTACAGTTTTCAATCAAAAATGAAAATTCGTTCACGAGGATGCAGACGAAGATAATACCTTTCTTTCGAGGTATCATTCGACCCATCTACCCTCTTCCAAATTTTCAAGGGTGGTCACCCCTGCTCTAGGGATTGAAATTCGAGATGAGGATGGTACTTGATGATGACTGCCATTGATCAGCATGGATCTGTTCCATTTTACTTCACTGAAACTTGAATAGTCTCAGGGAAATAATCGACCCTATCTTTCAGTTGCTCACCTTGTATCTTTCACAGTATACAATTAAAATGGAAATTTGTTCAAGGTGATATAGACAAAAATACCACCTTTCTTTTGAGTCATCACTCGACCCATCTTTCCTATTCAAAATGTTCAAGGATTGCAACCCCCGCTTAGGGGGTTTATATCTCAGGCAAGTTTTGTACCCCAGAAGATGTCCCCCTTGAAACAAAAATTAACCTGTTTTTGCGTTTTGATCAGAAATGAAAATCTTGGTAGATATAGCCTCTGTTTAGTTTTCGTTGAAGCACCCTGTATATCAATACGCTGACTGAGTGAGAATTTCATTCTCAGATGAGTTGAGATTTTGTCTTTTTCATTTCGATCGACGTTCTCTAGTTTATAGACGTCGAAATGAGAGATCTGTCCAGTGCAACTTTTTCTTACCTATGGTTTGGTGGAGGTACAATAACGGTAAGAAAAGGAATTCCTTTGAACTTCCGCACTGATCTGGTAATACATAATGGAACTCTAAATGCTCCAAGGTACATTATAGCCACAAAAGAAAAACATAATGTACCATTTTCAGCAAACAAATTTTGTTTATGCATGATAACGCCAGACCTCACCAAGATCTTATCATTAGGAGCTACCTTCAAGGCCACGAAATCACTTTGATGAAGTAGTCTGCAGAATGTCCATATCTCATTCTCATCGAACATTTCTAGAGCATTCGCAATAGAAAATTGAGAATCCAGCAAAACCAACCAGCTAACGTGAAGGAGCTTCTGAACATACTGATCGAAATTGGGAAACTTGTGTTGTATTGACAGTATCAGTAGAATGTGGTCATTATAAGTTGAAGATCCCAGAAACAAAAATCAAATTATGTAAAAAAAACAGTCCGAGTTCATATCTGGATTTCGAATTCTGCTCCTGAATTTGCTACGCAGATTCATCTTCTAGCAGAATTCCGACAAGTTTCTAGATGTCTTCCTAGTTTTCTTTTGCATATCATGTAGTTTAGCTCTTAGATTTTTTTTAAATCATCTCCGAAATTGTCCAACCGGAAGACAATGATTCTTATCGTTTTCCTCGAAGCTATGTGTCTGTGGGTATGCGCAAGAATTAAATTTCACATGACTTAAAGCAAATTTTAAGGTGGAACTATCACTTGTAATGCCCATGCAATAAATCGATTGGCAATCAGATCGCTCCATAAGGCCACTAAGAGCAAGAGTAGCAAAGGGTGTGACCATCGACAACCCAAAATCACCCAGATAATATTGTTGCTTATTTTTTGCTTTCGACTTTTTGATTGATGTGAGCACTGTTATCCTCCGAAAGATCTTCATTGATCAAATAACTGACTGATAAGTTACAAATGACCAGATGCGGTCTTCTAAGTGAATAGTAGACATGTTCAGCTGAAGAAAATTAGTTTACATAGTGTTTGGATATTCATTCGACCTTACCAGTGTTTGTATACTCGATGTGGCAATGTGTAGCAAACGCCATTAACGAATCATTATTATCTCTCTTCTCTGAGTGGTTTTTCTATCCATCTGTTGAGAGAATAACATATACACTAAACAACAAGAGCACCTTATATAAGTTGAAAGTATCTTTGCGGCAAGGATTCGCATGATCTAGAAAGTGCATTTCATATATCCAATTTCACGTTTTCCTCTTTTATTGGTTCTCGTATAGACGGAAAGAATACATATTCAAGAAAATATAACATCAGTAGAGAAAAGACGGGGTTCATAGTTTGATATTTTATAGATCCAGGAGTATACATTATCATTCATTGATTTTCGTAAGCGAATAATGCTGCATGCGGATATAAAATAAGCATTATCTTAGGCAGGGGTGCTCAAACTTGAACTGCTGGCGATCTACCTTAATATTTTTAGACTACTTACGATCGGCTCTGAGAGGATGCAAGTATGTATGATGCAGGGTTGTCGTACATACACGATACACTCTATCTACCTACCTACTTAGATAGGGTGTACGTATTGGTTGTCACAAAACAAAAGGGTTACATATGGTGTTAAACTTAACTAAGTAGTGACTTTGGAAGTTGAAGCGTGACACTGCATGTCATCAGCATACTTTTCATAAGATGGTACGTAACCACTGAGTCCTAATCGCAAGCATGATGACATATAATCGACTGTTAGTCGATTGCGATATTTTGACTTAATTGTCTCCTTTTCAGAAAATACAGACTCGCACAATTAAGTGCCGTCAGTTGAAGGGCGATTCGCTTTAGATTCGGATATTTATCTTCAGATATAAAATACCAGGAATTTGTATCAGATGCTGTAGCTTTGAGATGTATATCTGATATAATCTGCACCAACTCATTTCCAACAGAACATGAGTTAATATTAAACTAAATCGCTATTTAAGTAGCTAATTCCCCAATGTTTTTTCATGAAAAAGGATAACTCATAATTGATGCTATATCTGTCAATTTATAGCAATCATAAAAACGCATTTCGAATTGTCCCAAAATATTTGATAATTCAGCCACATACGTATAATAATTCAACTGAGTAATCCTTGCTTTCAAAGACGGGAAATGTTTCAGATTCTTTCTTTTCAGTTAATCTATCATAAGTTGCAATTTACTTTTGAATGTGTTTACTGCGCTAATTATCTTAGTAACAGTGTTTTCTTTACCTTGAATCTTCAAGTTAATTGTGTTTAAGTGCATTGTGATGTCAAAAATGCCAAATCAGTCAGCCATTTTTTTTCAACATCTGAGTGTCATCACTTCTTTCGTCTAGAAAAGCTGTTATTTCAGGCAATAATTCTTGAAACCTTTCTAGGAATTGTCCGCGACTTAACCACCTGATATCCGTGTGAAGAACTAAATCAAAGTGTTCAGCCGCCTTTGCAAGCTACGTACACGGATGGAATTCACAATTTTTGTTGGAATGCCCATAATTTCCTCCGTGTTAAAAACTTTTGAACAAAAAACTTGTTGATGTATAATGCAATGGAATGACAAAAATGAAGGAAATCTTCATCAGCTCGACACAATGCCACAAAACCGTTTTTGTTTCCAATGCAACGCACACTAATTTATATATTGGTAGCTTGAAGTTTCTCACAAAATTGAAAAAAACATCATATATACCTTCGCCACTGGTCTTCCCCTTTAGAGGAATGATTGTCAAAAATTCTTCCTTAGCCCACATGTTATTGAATACCATCGAAATAAAAATACACAGCTGGGCAGTGTCTGTCATATCGGTGGATTCATCGAACGGTGTAAGAAAAGTATGTATATTTCATGATATCCTGTTTTAGTTTATCTGCCATGTCCTCACTCATGACTTCAATACGCCTTGTGATACTCGGACTAGATAACTGAAGTTCTCTAATAGCAGACATGATTTTTGTTCTATTTTTACAATCTCCAAATATAGTATCTCCCGCTTCAATAAATGCTTCCTTCACAACCGATCCATCTTCGAATGGTTTCTTGTGTTTTAACAAGCAGCTTTTGATTGTTTTGCTGTTCTTATGAACATGGTTTGTTCTTTTCTCAAACAAGATATCAAATCACGTACTTTTCGTTTTCTTAATTCACTCTGTGGCGGAGAAACTTTTTTATAATTTTAATGAACCGTTTTTTAACCCCCTCTAAGTTACCACGCTTAGGTATTGCAACTGACGCACGACAAATAAGACAAATGCACTTATCCTTCACCATACAAAAGAAAACTTCTTCCTCCCAATCGTTATTAAAATGATACGTTTTAGATTTCTTCGCTGCACTCATTTTGTACTATTCAATAATGAACTTTGTATCGACGTAATATTGCCTTCAAGTTACAATTCAGAATGACTCCAATTCCTGCAGACGCAACATTTATATCGGCATGAACGAAAGTCTCGAATGTTCCCGTCAAACGCGCCGCCCGAAATTTCTAGAAAAGCGGCTATAATAAAAAACGCGGCTCTTTGTTAACAAGTACGACAAGGCGATAAAGCTTTGCCGCTAGCAGAATGTTATTTTATTACGTAATAAATTTTCAGTGGCTTAGTTACATACTTATTGAAAATTTTTTTCTTCTCGCGATCGACCGTTTGAGCACCCCTGTCTCAGAGAATAATACAAAATGTCGAAATTGTTCGCAAGAAAAATTCAACATAGTATGAGCCCTAGATCCCTGGAGAACGAAGTAAGTAGTTTTTCACTGAATAAATAAGAGTAAAGAATAAATAAAACCAAGTAGAAGTTGTGAGAACCGGAATCGGAAACAATGCCTATGTGAAAACTCGTTATAGAAATGAAAACCGCGATTCCATCCAAAAACTAAAAACTGCCTCATTTGAAATAAGGGAGATAACGTCGTTTGAATAGTGCCTCTCTGTGTCGTTCCTGAATGAACACCCCGTATTATTTTGTCAATAAGATCTCCTATTTACTTATACGATTTCAGTTATATGAGAATATTTTGTTTCAACTGAATCTCTTATATGTTCCCAATTGAAAGAGGAAGAGTTTTAAAACTAAAATAGTATAAAATACGTAAATGAAAATTTTCAAAATTTCGAATAATTACAGAACTAATGATGAAGAAAACTATATCTCATTTACACTTATTCACTTTATTTTTAAAGCGTTTGGAAAACACAGCACCCCAGAGATAAATAATTATGATAATAATTTTGAACAATTATTCAAATTGAGGTCGAAATTCATAGAAGCTGGTAGAACATAGAAACTGACATCGGAATTGAATCCACTCTGTATGGTTCTATGTTCCACGGCCTATTGATTCAATTTTCCGAAGGAACTGCAGGTTTTTGATGAAAGTAAAAGAATATAGGTACTCGATATTGAAAACGATTTTTGACAAATTAGTTTTATTCAGTGATTTTGGAGCATCCTGTATATAAAATAGCATTAGATAGTACGTCAAAAATAACACTTTTTACGTTGAATTGAAATAAATTATGATCTTACTTAAATCTGAGTAAATTTCTTTGGGTGAAGAAGATGACAGTATAGTTCCGAAAATTTTGATAAAAAAATCATAGCTCAATGGTGGTTGATTTTAAGACAAGAGATGCTTGAAAAAGTGTACCAGTTGGAATTGAGCGTTGTTTTGGTAGATAACGTTTGTTGCAAACGACCCTAAATTTTTTTTACTGTTTGGTTGGCATGAGATCTGTCAAACATAGTCACTAACCTTACAGTCATTGAAGCAACAACATCATATGTTTTCATTGTTATCGAAAATGTCAAATTAATTGCATTAATTTTTTATTTCCATTTGAAGAAAAGTGCTGCAGAGTCACATCGAATGCTAGTCGAATGAATGATCATGCTTTATCTATCATGTGAGTAATGAAGAACGTGGAAGATCACCACAAAAATTTGAAAACGCCAAACTGCAAGCAATATTGAATAAAGATGATACTTGTGTCAAAACCAAATGGCAGCCATGTTAAATGGTGCACAACAAACAATTTCAGACTGTTTGAAAACTATGGGCAATATCTTAAAGTATAGAAAATGGGTGCTACGTGAATTGAATGAAAGACAAATGGAACACCGAAAAAAACACTTGTGAAATCTTGCTTGAAAAACACGAAAGAGTATTAATTTTGCATCGATGAAAAAAAGATTTATTTTAAGAATCTTAAACGGAGCAAATCATGGGTTGATCCAGGGCAACCATCAACATCTACTGCAAAAACATCGATTCGGTAAGACGGCAATACTCTGTATTTGGTGGGATAAAAGGGTGAGCTTCTTACACCTGGTGAAACTGTCAATACTAATCGCTACAGACAACAAATGAACAATTAGAATCATTCATTAATCGAAAAACGACCAAAATGGGCCAGAAGATACGGCAAAGTTAAATTTTGTTACACGACAATGCACCTGCACACAAACCGAAATCGGTTCCGGATACAATCAAAGTACTTGCTTGTGAGCTGCTACCCCACTCGCCCATGCAGAAGTCGTCTGATTGGTTTGCTTCTAAAGATGAAAAATCCGTAGATCAATGAATAATCCTCCCTGACAAGAGCCACAATAGTGCAACTAAGCAGGATGCCGAGAAACGAAGCGGCAGACTGCAGTGAATAATCTACGGATTTTTGAATAATTCTTTTAGTCTCAAGTTTACATATGTAGACTCCTCGCGAAGTTTGTCGCTGAAAATATTTGTCTCATGAAATATTTACCGACGGAAAGTTTTATCCCGGAATCAGAGGCCCAGAGCACCATTTTTCAACAGGATTATTTCGCTCGTTTTGTACCGTTGATGTTGTCCACGGACCGGCGAAAGATGTTCCTCAAGTGTTAGAATTTTTAACGTTCTCACATCTGTTTGTTATTGTTCGTATCTTTCTCGAAGTCCGGTAGCGGATTGGCCATCTCGGTCCGTAGAGGGCGACTCTCGTACGTATGTACAAGATGCGTCCTTTCTGGAATTGATGGGGTACCCCGATGTAGCTTGTTAGGATGCTGAGAAGCGATATGCCACGCTTATGAGCTCCTAATAAGGACGAAACTGCAGTCTGCCGCTTCGTTTCTCGGCATCCTGCTTAGTTACACTATTGTGGCTCTTGGGGGTTGCGTTCATGGCGGGCAGATTTGGGAACTATCTCCTGTGAGGAAGGATTATTCATTGAACTACGGATTTTTGAATAATTCTTTTTGTCTCAAGTTTACATATGTAGAATATATATATATATATATATATATATATATATATATATATATATATATATATATATATATATATATATATATATATATATACACAACCAAATTTATATGGAATCATCCGATATTTTCAATATAACCACCAGGAATTTGGAAATTTCGAAGGATTGTTAGAATCGATACTTTTGAGATATTTCAATTGAAAAAAGAAATAACTTAAGGTTTATTTGATGAAAAATAGGTTTTCTACCTCCTCCTGACATTCTGCCACTCTTCTGTGGCGGCTTTGATGAGGTATTGTGGTGTTCTTGGATTATCCTGGCGCAATTTAATCTCCTTTTTGAGATTATTCCAAAAATGTTCAATAGGATTTAGGTCTGGACAGCAAGCTGGCCAGTCCAAAATAGCGATTCCCTCTATTTCAAGATAATGTCGCGCGAGGTTTCTGGTATGCGGAGGAGCATTATCTTGCATAAAAGTGAAATCCTCACCGTAGGCACCTCGCCAGAGTCCCACTACGGGCTCCAGCGCTAGGTCTACGTAATTTCTAGCCGTTACACTCGCAGGAAACGAAATTAAATCTGTTTTGCCCCCCAGCATAATACCACCCCAAAACATCACACTGCCCCCTTGGTATTTCGAAATTTGTCTTGTTACTCGGAGTCTAGCTTGTCTTCCACGACCCCTTAAGACCCGAATTCGGCGGTCATCTGATCGAATACCAATTCTGGTCTTATCCGAAAAAAGTATATTTCGCCAATTCTCAATATTCCGATGTTGGTGCTCGATACACCATTTAAGTCTGTTAATGCTTTGTTGTCTAGTTAGCTCTGTAAGTGTTAAAGGCCTTTTTCTGTATAAACCCCTTGAATTAAGGCTCAGCGTATCGTTTCGACTGATACACTGATGCCTGTTGCTTCCAGAAATTGCCTTTGGGGTATGGGGTGCGACGCACTAGGGTCTCTTCTAGGAATTTGGCACAAAAAGAGGTCTTGAAATTGTAGCTCCACGTATCGGGCATAGGTTTTTAAAATCACCCCCTGTGATACCCCTCTGTATGACCGCTATATCCCTCTGTGTCACCCCTTCTTCAACGAGAGCAATTATATGATCATAGGCTTTTTTAAATTTTGAAATTCACAGTTTCAAATCCCAGTGACGACTGAGTACAATATCCCGAACATGGGGTGATAATTCTACATTTCTTATCATAGTATCCAGTTTTCTTACAACAAAAAACTTCATTCTTCACAAATAGTCAAGGATCCATGGTTAAAAACAATCAATAATGTAAAATATCGAGTGATTCCATATAAATTTGGTTGTGTATATATATATATATATATATATATATAGAACAAAACATCTATAATAAATACCAGGAATGCTTTAGCAAGCATCCAATTTCTCACCCTATTTCACATTATAAGCTCGTAATCCTTGCAATTATCGAATATAATGCCTTTTTGTTCCAGCTGGGTTCCCTGTTACCGGTGACCACCCCCGCGCCACCGACCACAAATAACCCGCATCTGCGGCCTCCTTTTGAAGTTAGCAACCTTATAAATCACATATCGAAGCCTGCCGATATCTCTAATGTAAGTAACTGCACTACAGTCTGCTTAATTAAGATCGTCCTCTCGATACTATGCCAATTTACTGTTTATCCAAGGACTAACAAACTCAATTATTGGCTGACCACATATTCTGACGTTGGCATTATTTCCCTACCGTGAATTCCATTCACGTCGAACCTTTAATTCCCGGCTAGTCTTGATTAAAATTCAATACAGGGTCTTTGTTACCGTCATAACGTACGACGACAATACGTTCTTTAGGTATTGGGGTGCGAAATGCGCCTTCAACGTTTCATTTGCTTCGGGCTAAAATACACTGCTCCAAGAAATTTTAGCACCACCATACAAATTTTCGATTAGAGTACTTTCATCAAGGCATGAAATGTTCCTTTCATTTCTTTTGTCGCCTCAGGTATGACGCAATATACGAGGTTTTCAAATAGAGTAATGAGACAGGCAACGTCGCTTCCGATCCGGCAACAAGTGAGAAGAGAGGCTTTGAGTAGCGTCAGATGCACATGTGATACGACTTCAGAATAATTATTTTCCTTCTGAATATGAGTGGCATTAGTTTTGAGCAACGGAGTTTTATCTAGGTTTGCTTCATACTTGACACAATGCAATAGAAACATTTGAAAATATACGGCCTATGGAGAGAGTGTTTTTTCAAGCACTCAGGTTTTTCGGTGATTCGAAGCATATTCAAGAGGAAGAGAGTGGATTAAAGATAAAACACCTAGCGGAAGCCTTCTAAGTATAAACACCGATGATAATATCAACAGAGTCCTGGATCTTGTATGTTAAGATCGCCTGTTCATCACACTTCTGCTCATCGAGTTTGACTAGTGAATTGGAGATGAGAACAATTTGCGAAAAAGGTTCCGAAAAATCCTCCCTAAGACCAAAAGGATTTCAGAAAGGAATGGAGAAAGAAATCTCAACTTTTTAGGATCGATTGAAAATGATCCTCTTCTCTGAAACGTGTCGTAACTGGTGACCAGCTGAAGGCTATTCCAGTATTCTGTTATGATTAGAAGGAATGTTTCTAGCCCTGTGTGGCTTACAAAGTGAACTATTTTGAAGGATACAAAATTGTATTGTAATTATATTTGAATCAGGACTTGAGAAAAAACTCAATCTCAGTACTTCACCTTCACACCTCGAAAACTGTATTATTCGTAACATATGACTTCCTTCCTTTCATCACTTTTACATTGTTGTGTGCATTATGTGGTTGCGACATCAGTTTTAATTTGCTGATCATGAAGATATAGGAACGAATAGAAAGGAACTATGATCAACTACTAATATACAACAGAGCGTCTACATGATGGCGTTAGCCTCAGAAATCTGGAGGACCGTTCAGTACCTTCGAAGAGAAAATGTAGCTATTAAAGGAGTCAATCATTTCACTATCTTGGAAGAACTAGTCTCCAAAGAGGTTAAAATCAGCACCGCCATCAGATAATAATTCTTAAACGGTAAGCGAAGCTATTACGCTAATGCTAAACTGCTAATTAATCACAAGAACAGCTGAAAATATAGAGAACATTACTACGCCCAGTATTAACATATAGCTGTGGAAATTGTACAAGATCAAGAAAAACTGAAAAGATTTGAGAGTAAAATAATCAGAAGAATCAATGAGGCAGAATGGCATACCCGCAACAACCAGGAGATATCTGACAAACTGAACACAGGGAAGACATAGTCAAGTTCATAAAATCCCAAAGACTTCGTTAGTTTGGGCACATTCGAAAGATGGAAGACGACAGGATGCCAAAAAAGTATTGAATGCCGAGATGTCGGTATAGGGAGAAGAGGAAGACCAAGTTGTTGAACAAGGTTTGAGGTGTGACAAGCTGGAACATTCTTCGAGAGGGCCAAGATCCACCTCGGGTTTTAGCTCCTACTAATGAGGTATTTTATATCATAAAACAAAACTAAAGACCTCTTACGCGGTTTGATTGTGGCCGAGACACGTCATCTCGAAAAGGTTTAAAGTACCAAGAAACGAATGATCATAATAGACGACCTGTATCTACTTCGAAAGATTTCACGCCTCACCAACACACGAAGTTTACAAACTCAACTCTTTTTCATCCAAAACGTTAATTTCAAGATTGAAACGATTGGCAATGTTTCGTAGAACATACCATCCCTGTAGATCTGTCATAGGCACAAAATAGTGACTCAAAAGACCGAGATTGGTATTCTGAAGGGTTCTAGAAGAGAACCACTCCAGACATCCAATTAGGGAAAAATAATTGCGAAGAACTGGGTGAAATATCTGGAGATGATTCATGACTAGAAATTAAACATATTGAAATATATTGATTTAACTGCGCAGAAGAAGTCGAGCTGGATGAGATCGTTGATGAAGATGAGTCCAAACATGCAGGGCCCAAGACTCGCGGCCAGGAAGTTATTGAGTTATCCTACATTACATTACATTGGTGGGGTCGTTTGGCTTTGCAAGCCTTTCCGAACTGCGTCCAAGTTGGTCTTTGGTTCGTAACCCTTCTTATTCATTTCCCTGTAGGTCTAAATCCCTTACAAAATCAAGAATCTCCCTTGGAGCTTTGGCTTTTACTTCTTGCGGATCTAGCTTGTTGCTACCGAAGTGTATATGTCGTTGACGGACAGTTGCTATGCAACTGCAAAGAATATGTTCGGCACTTTCATCGCCCTCTTTACACATTTTCGACATTTCCGTTACCGATTTGCCCATTTTACTGAGAGGAGGCCTGTTATAGTCCTCAGCTCGTCCCTAGAGAGATCGCTTCCCTTTTGCCTGGAGTCTTCCTCCAGTATTCTTTTCTGCTAGATTCTTCCCATCGTTCCAGTTCCTGTCGTCAGTGCGGCTTACTTAGACTGCAGAACGGTTCAGGTCCGATGGGTGAGATTCCAGCAGCTGACCTAGACAGTTTGTCAGTGGCTTCATTTCCTTATATGCCTTCGTGGCCAGGCACCCATCACAGAAAAAGTTTGTTCTTCTCAGTTGCTTCAAGGATTGACGGCATTCCCAGACAGAGATGCTCAGATAACTGTGAGAGCTTAGAAATTTAATCACTTCCTGACTGTCCGTTAAAATATAAATCTTTGCACCTTTGAGTTTCCTTCGTAGTCCCTCTTGGCAGCAAAGGTTTACAGCAAGTGTTTCTGCTTGCATGATTGTGGGAGTACAGCCCAGAGGCACTGATGAAGAGTACTTGGGTCCATATATGCTAACTCCTGTTCCATCAATCGTTTTTGATCCGTCCGTGTACCAAATGGAGGATTTTTGGTCTAATTGATTTATTTTCCCTTTACGATGGTGCGGTCTTCTAGGGCCACTTCGAAGGGTGTGTGAAAATCAAACTTAAGCGGCGTTATATCTGATGGTTGTGATAAGATTTCTGGCGCTATGTAACCCAGAATCCCCAGGTGTCCCTTCAGATCATCAGGTATTAATTTTGTTGTGTCTTCGATGGATCTGATGTTTTCGTCCACCATACGAACGATGCATATGTGACAATGGGTCTTATAACCGCTGTGTATAACCAGTAGGTGGATTTTGGCTGTAGCCTCCAGGTCTTTCCGAAGAGTTTTGTCAATGTGTAAATTCCAGTTGAGTCTCTGATCTAGGGTTAACCCTAGATACTTAGCCTGTTCCGAAAATTTCAGAGTATGTCCATTCAGAAAGGGGGGCTTTAAGTTCAACTTTCTACTTCTTGTGAATTGTATTAGAATGGTTTTGTCTGAATGGATGCTGAGCCCCTCTTCAGCACACCATTCATTCACGATATTAAGGGCTTTTGCATCAGGTTCTTTAAGATTTCATCATGCTTTCCCCTAATGATGATAACTAGATCATCAGCATAGCCTTGTGTGTTGAAGCCAGCGTTGTTCAGCCATCAACAACTACTGACCATAGTAGCGGCGATAGGACACCTCCTTGAGGGCACCCTTTCACTGCTGACACCGATATTTCAGTGTCTTCGACATCCTTGTTGTTTGCACCATTGCTAATGGATGTGTAGGAGGTATCACCGAAGGTTCCTTCAATGTCTCCAAATAGAACTAATGCTAGGTTAGAGCTGCAATATGGCTCCGGATCATGAAGCTCGAAAAGCACTGAAAGCGCAGAGATCACCTTAGAAAGATTCTGCTGAGAGTCTGCGTATTGAGCAGAATCTGCGGAGGCTAGGTGGTATCGGTCATGCTACACATAACCCAGATAGCGAATAAATGGAAGCAATTAATAGCCTGAATAGTTATAGGATAGGGAAGCGGAGACTCTGCTGAGAACTGAGAGATGAGACAGTGCGGTTGGTTTGGTGAAGAGCACCAAATGACGCAGAAGTGTTTTTAGACGAGTAAACTAACGATTCGGCTAGTGCCACTGCAGAAACCATTCCTATCGGTGATGGATCTCTGATGATTTGGTGTGGCGTATATCCGAAACTAACCTTTTTGTGTTCAATTACGGCTCTCTCACAAGTTGTCAGTATGTAAACAAGATTTCAGGAAAATATGTAGTTCGTTTTGTTGTTTTATTTTTCTTTTCAAGCATGATAATACGTGATCGTTTAGTGCCATAATGGTGAGAAATTACCGTGATGAAGCTGAAATCAAAATTATGAGTTGGCCTCCGTGGAGGCTTGCACCAGATCTTGGTACTGGTGAAGCTAATCTGATTGAACCATCAGAAGTATGGGGCTCGAGGAGGAAATATCCAGTATTGATAGCAAGCAATGTCGTTTTTTTGACGTTCAAATAATGGTTGTTTTGATCAGAACTTTTCCAGAATTTCTTTTCTTTTTATTGATTCATTTTCCACCTATCCTTACTTTTTTCATCTCCAAAAGAATGCGATAATTTCTTGAATTAATGTATTTCTTGAATGCAATGATTATTCAATCGGTAAATAATCTTTCTTTTGTTTTTTTTTTCAGTGGCATCCCAAGATGGTAAGTACATAAACATTTTTCAGTGCATCCCGTGGTAAGTAGAGATTTTATTAGATCAAAATTCGGTTGAAAGTTTTAACTCAATATATTATGAAATTTCCAATATTTCTTATACAATCGTTCTCTCTTAGTTCAAAAAACGATGTCACTGCCGAGGTTTTATAAATCCAAAATCGTTTATAAAATCAACAGTTGATCATGTCCATTTGTCTCTTGCCACTAAATTAGGTGGAGTGAGAAAATTGAGGAGGCAGAAAGAACAAATGACCCCAGAAAAACATCGCCCTGAAGATGTTCATAACCATTTCAGTGGTATCTAATATGGCTCTAGAGAGGCAATCATGTGCCAAATTTAAACCAAATATCTCAGAAACTGTAGGAACCAGAAAGAAAAACCTGAAAGAAGATTTTAACACCTTGTCGGAACTTAGTGCTTAAAATCACTCAAGGAATATCCTCTTGAAATGTCTCGCACTTATTAATATACACCCTGTATATCTTTTCTTTCGTTTACGGCCATATCCGAAATAATTAAAGACTAATTCTGATTTGAGCAGATCGAAATGTGTCAAGTTCGAGCTATTTTATTTATTCGGAAGCAAATTATGCTTCGAAGACTTTTAGCACGCACTGTTACCGAAGAATTGACAATACATAAGGAGTTTGCGCTTTTCAATTGTCCACAGATTGTGGTGGGTAGAGCTTAAAATCGTTTTCAAACAATAATGCCGCACCAGTATACATACACGGTGGGAACCATCTCACCGATAAGTCGAAATTTTGCTTGTGTAATTCTGATGAACGTGTGAAGGATTGGGGAGAACGAGGGCAGCTTGATGTTGAGCAATTTCGAGAGGAAGCAGCGAGCTTTCATAGAGACTACATTTGTGGTCGATATCGAGTCTGTTTAGATTGCCTCACAGACTTTATCATTCTACAAAATACAACAATGTGTTGTGCGATATGTGCATAGATCCAATAGTTATCTCCTTTCGTGATGTGTGGTTGATAATTTCAATTAAATCAATGGCAATACTGGACCTCTGGATAGGAAGATACACGCTGATAGGTAGTCCTTTCCCTGGAGCATAGACAAAACAAACTTGTGCTGGAAAATCCTAGCAAGAAGTTCACTAAAGAAGCCCTTAGAGCATGGGAAGCTAAGAAAATATCTACAGACAATAGGCATTTATCTTGAAGAACCTATATGTAAACTATTCAGCGAAGAGACCTATCACATTGTGAACGAATGTGAGGCTCTAGCCTTGAAAATATCGGCAGTTTTAGGAGACAAAGAAACCTTTAAAGAGGTAAGCCATACGAACCTAATGAATAGGATTCTCAACCTTGTTAAAGATATTAACCTGGACATATCCGTAATCAACTCACAGAATTCCAACGATGGCCAGTATGTTCTCCGCAATGTACTGTACATATTTGGGCTGAGATATCAAGGTCATTTAGCATTCTCAACAACTCGAAGTTAGCCTTCTGCATATTCCTTAATTTAAATGCGTGCAATGTGGTCGAGGATGAATCCTTTCTCACGCGTTCCTTAATTATGAGAGTTACTTGCTCTCTTGGTAGCAAGTTCTGGCTTTGCAACGTTCTTCACCGATTACCAATCGGAAATTTCATATCTGCCGTCTTATTCTTCTCTGACCACGCCTACTTCTTGGAAGAAACTTGATAAATTTGCAACTCACCCAGTTTCGATCAATCTGCTGAATCTCCAACAATATTTGAGAAATACGTCTAATTATTACGAAACAACGAGATGTCTACTTGTTCCCTTTTTATTTCGACTTGGAAAATTCAGCAAAATATTTGAATTGAATTGATAATAGGGTGAAATATATCTCTTCATCTCTGCCATACTTGTATAGGATTTTTTGCGGCTACGGCATAAATTATTTGCTATCTGACAAAAACTCCGACTTGTATACTATTCAGAACTCAAAAGGTTTTCATCTTCGTTATCATTATATTTCATCCGAGGGAAAATACAATATTTTTCCTCTTGGATAAAATGAAAAAATTCCTCGAAAGAAAAACGTCTAGCAGGTTCATAAATTTTCAGATTTTATGAATTGTATTTTATTGTCATTATTACGTAGAGAACGTCCTTTTGTACAGGGTACAAGTCGAACTGAATTGTTTCAATTTTTATTTTTAATTCCATTCCTTCGCTAGTTCTTCTTATTTTTTCAATTAAGTTTTTGATGGACCTTTAGAAACACAGCGAATAAACAAAATATGCCGTCAGTAATGATGCAACAAAATTCGATGTCTGTTCTTGGCGTTCTGTTCCTCTCATGAGATAAATTGAAAGAAATAAATTGAAATTTTGCAGGAAACAACATATTGATAACATCAGTTATTGATCAGTTTTTGCTAGTAACGTTTGTTTTTCAATTTTCGGCATGAATGCAACGCGAATCACGAATTTTAATCCCGTTAGAATGTGCTAATAAAGCTGATTACCTAGGTTGGACTTATGGAAGAGTACGAGGGTGGTCTGAAAAAATTCCGTCCTAACAGAGGTACAAGATAATTTTTCTGAATATTTTTCTTTTTTTTTTCAGCATAATCTTCTTGTAATTCTACACAGTTTTCCCAGCGCTGTTCCCATCTCTGTAACTCGTCCAAATAGTACTCAGCGTTTTTCTCTGCGAAATAATGGTGTGGAACTCTCAATCAATATTTGTCAGATTCTGGCCTTCTTACTCACTACTTTAATCACCTCGACGGTGTTTTATTTCTTCTGCTCAATATATGAATTTAATTCTTCAATTAGGATTCTCTTTTTCTGTAAATGTAACTTCTTTTCCGCAAATTCTGCTTTTAGCTTGTCAAGTAATTATGCATACTATGCTCCTGTGATGGTTTTTCCTTCTTTATGATAATCGATCAAAATAACTCCATGTCTATCCCTTAAAAGAGTCGCCAGCACTTTCCCAGCCGAAAAATCAGTTTTTGATTTTTTAGAACCGGTTTCACTTTGCAGTCCATTGTTTGGACTGTTTTTTTTTGGTTTTGGGGTTCAGCGCTGTATCCAAGTTTCATCTACAGTAACTAATCACCCAAACTGCGTCAACAGAGATATTAGCTTTTCGTACAATATACATTATTCTAGGTTTGCGTTAGGTTTAGTTGAGTTCTTCTCTATAATATCAATGAAAAAACTCATAGTTACTCAAAATTGCGAGTTTATTGGTTGTTACGAAACAAAAGACTTCCATATGGTGTTAAACTTAACTAAGGAGTGACTTTGGATGTTGAAGCGTGGCACTGCATGTCCTAGCATACTTTTCATAAGATGGTACGTAACCTCTAAGTGCTAATCGCAAGCATGATGACATATAATCGTCAGTTAATCGATTGCAATATTTTGACTTGATTATCAGAAAATGCAGACTCGCACAAGTGAGTTGACCCAAACATTGCCGTCAGTTGAAGGGCGATTCGCTTCAGATTCGGATATTTATCTTCAGTTACCAGAAATTTGTATCAGATGCTGTAGTTTTGAGATGTATATCTGTTATAATATGCACCAACTCATTTTCAACAGAACATAAGTTCATATTAAACTGACTTGCCATTTCAGTAGCTAATTCGTCAATGTTTTTACATGAAATAGGATAACTCATAAATGATGCTATATTTGCCAATTTACTGCAAAAATTCTTCCTTAGCTAACATATCACCGAATACCACCGAATAAAATACACATCTGGACAGTGTCTGTCATATCGGTGGATTCGTCGAACTGTAAAGAAAAGTATGTACATTTCATGATATTATGTTTTAGTTTATCTGCCATGTTCTGACTCATGACTTCAATACGCCTTGTGACAATCAGACGAGATAACTGAAGTTCTCTAATAGCAGACATGATTTCTGTTTCATTTCTGAAATCTCCGAATAAAGTCTCACCCACTTCAACAAATGCTTCCTTCACAACTGCACCATCTTCGAATGGTTTTTGTGTTTCGCCAATATATGAGATATTTTAAATGACGCGATCGTAGCAGCTTTTGATTGTTTGGTTGGTCTTATGAACATGTCATTCAACTGAATGAGTGGATATCAGATCGAATGACTAAAACCAGATCAGTTAATCGCCGAAGTTTCGATTTATTGAAAATATTCTCCAAGGCTATAACAAGTTGGTTTTATGAGTCATCATTAATAATGAAAGAACGAACGAACGTGTCAGAAGACAGCCAATGCACCATTTGTTCGTTCGTTTTTTTTTTATTATTGATGATGACTCATAAAACCAACTTGTTATAGCCTTAAAGAAGATTTTAAATAAATCGAAACGTCGGCGATTAACTGATCTGGTTTTAGTCAATCGACCTGATATCCACTCATTCAACTGAAGAGCTCATGATTGGTCGTAAATCAATTTCAATAGTTATCGTGGTAAACTTGTGAACATGATTTGTTCTTTTTTCAAACAAGATATCAAATCACGTACTTTTCGTTTTCCTAATTCACTCTGTGAGGAAAATCCTTTCCATAGTTTTTATGAACCGTTTTATGATGCCTCTCTCTCTCTATCCTTCACCATACAGAGCAAAAATTCTTCCTCCTAATCGTTATTAAAATGATACGTTTTAGAATTATTCGCTGCACTCATTTTGTACTATTTAATAATAAACTTTGTATCGACGTAGTATTGCCTTTAAGTTACAATTCATAATGACTCCAATTCCTGCAGATGCAACATTTATATCGGCGTGAACAAAAGTCTCGAATGTTCCCGTCAAACGCGTCGCCCGAAATGTCTAGAAAAGCGGCAAGAATAAGAAACTCGGCTTTTCTTTGGCAAATACCGCGCGTTCCTTTGATAAAGCCGCCTTTTGCCGCTAGCAGAGTGTTATTTTATTACGTAATAAATGTTTGCCGTTTAGTTACCTACTTATTAAAATTTTTTCTTCTTGAGATCTACTCGAAAAGCTCTCGCGATCGACCGTTTGAGCACCCCTGACCTAGCTTATTGTCAAAAATGAAGCTATTCAGAGGTAAACTTATCAATAGGGCTACCATGACAGTTTTAGTGCAAAATTTTCATAAAATTAAGTGAAATTTCCATTTTGGTTTTTGCATGAAACACAAAAATTTAATCTATTGAAGATAGATTGTTTATGGATAATTGGTTTGTGAGATAGTGTTAAAAAGAGAGATTATAAAATCATAATGTGATATCAAAACATTTTTCAGCATGTTTTTGCTACAAACAAATTAATAGATCACTGATACCGAAGTTTCAAATTGACAAAAGAAATAGATATGAATATATCGTTATTTGGTTCTGGAAAAACTAGATACCAGGACTGTATTTAACAATTATTGAAAGGGAGTTCTCATTGAAAGTGAAAATTGAAAATTTCCACTGATTCTATATAATTGAATGTGCTACCTTTTGGGCAATGTATAGATCTTTTAATTCATCAATACTGGGAATGAAGCGGCCATTTTGGATGCAGTGGTTAGCTATTGCTGAATCTTGCTCATTTTAATGGACTGAAGTTCTTTATATCTAATTTTGAAGGAATAACCAGTCTTATAAACTTATAAACTCCTGATGTATTCAAATTCTCGATAGAATTTAAACATAAATAAAAAAGATGAGAACTTATTTTGAGTTCTTCCGGAGTCAAATTTCGTAATTCGATCAGCATTGTCAAAACTTCTGAGAAGAACAAACGTTACTTACTAAAATTAATATTCAAATTGTGCATTAATTTCGTGAAGAAATTACTCTACTAAAAAACTTCATTTTATTTACTGAAAAGTCCCAGAAATTATGAAATACAGTAGATCTTCTACAAGTATCAACTTTTCTATGAATGCTTTTGATTTAGAATCAAAAAAGTATGATGAAATTCTTAATGAGCAAAAAAATTAAATGGTTGTCAAACCTGATATGCGTGGTTGCCTTCGGCTATCTGAGATTATACAAACAATTAACACTGTCTCTCATTTTTCCCCAGTTGCGTATGGCTGCCTTGAATGAGGCCTACACCGGCGACGTGCATGGAGTTAGAGGTGCAGATTACGCTTGTTATCGGGAAGCGCGTAGAGCAGGTCTGCGAGGAACCTTCAGGGCTTTCCTGTCCTCGAGGGTGCAGAATGTCGATTCCATTGTGAGACAAGCAGATAGAAAACTTCCGGTAAGTTTACGGAATACCCGTTAAAACTCATGAAATCTTCCACTTCATTCGTGACAAGTACGAGGGAGATCTGAAAAGTGTGTGTGAAAAGTTCTGATTTTTTGAAAACTATTCGCATTTTCAAGTCTTTCGGTGTTCTGGTGGTGTAGATACCGCAATAATACAGAAGGATCATTCATGTTTATATAGGTTGAGCCCGGAAGATTTTCAGCAATGTATTCTACGAAAAAAGAAATGAATTCTTTTCCAATTGTTATTTAGGTTACAGGGTGCCAGAATTTAAAAATATTAATCCCATTTTCGTTATTTTTTTTCGATCCTTTGAAACTCGTTTCGTGAAAATGTGTATACGACGGTTTTTTGCATGCGAAATTCAAATTTATTGTTTAATTGTTTAATTGTATCTTCTAGAAGTGCCACATACGAACAGTAAGACAACTTTTTCTTAATGTCACTTTGGATTGAAAAGTATTTTTTCTCACTTTGTTCTACAAAAGTGCATTTGAAAAAGAAAATTATCAAAATATACTTTCAAAACTTTATAGATTAAATAACAAGGTTTGTAAATGAAGTAATGAGATTGGCAACGTCTTTGTTGGCTTCGAGCAGCGTCTGGTACACATGTGATACGTAACCAGTATGAGTTTGAACTCGCTACAGTCCTTTTTTTTATTCGCGCTTCCCAGGAATAAGCGAACCTGTTACACCACATGAGTGAAGAGGGTCAAATTGTAGGATGATATGATGAGAACTCCTTGCCAGCCTAGTGTTGCGGCAAAACATGAGTTTTTCCTGGAACAAGGTTCTTGGAGCATCTGCCGTGGAAGTATCTTTAAAACAGAGAAAGGTCAGCAACTTGTCTTCTGAGAGCCAGCGGTTGGAGATCGCACGTGATCTCCGGCTGGTCTATGAGACGCACATCTCGTTTTTGCACACTATCCAACATCCGCAACGAATGTTTCAACGCAGATCCCTATACATGGGAACAATATTCCAAAGCAGGTCGAATCAGCGCCTTATATAGAAGCAGCAGCTGAGATAACGTGAAGTATGACTTGGCTCTGAAAGGAAAACTAAGTTTAGCTGATGACTTAGTTATTGCTGATACATGTTCATGCCAGCAAAACCCGGAGTTAACTGTTATTCCGAGAAGGTGCATCGAATCGTTGGATGCAATTTGTTGGCATTGCATCATTATAGGAGGTTCTCCAACGGGGACCTTTCTAGAAAAGGTTCAACTGGGCCCACTCAGATATCCTTTGTAATTCAGAGTTTAAGTTATGAATTTGTTGACATCTCTGACGCTGAGATTCCGCAGCTGTAATCGGCCACATACTACTGAAAGACGAAACCAGGGTACAGTCGTCTGCCAAACCGAAAATAATATTCTCTGTAGATGACAGAACATCGTTAATCTGCAACAGAAACAAGGTTGGTGAAAGAATGGATCCCTGAGGTACCCCTGCTTGCGACTGAAAACAATCAGATGTTATACCGTCGATCACAACTTGTACCGATCTATTTGAAAGAAAGCTACTTATCCAATCCTGCAATTTTTCGGGAAGCCCATATACAGAAAGTTTATTCAACAAGGCTGTATGCCAAACCCTATCAAAGGCTGTAGAGATATCGAGGGCTATTGCTCTAGATTCCCCATGCTTTTCCATCGTTGATGTACAAACATGAGTGACGTAGGCGAGCAGATGTCCTGTCGATCTTTGCCTGCGAAAACCATACTGACAGTCGTTAATAATTCCTTGCAACTCAAGATATTTGATGATTCATCATTTATGACTCTCTCCATCACTTTAGTCATAATGGGAAGAAGTGCAACAGAAACGATTGTCGAGTGCCGCATCGATCACCGATATTCTACAATAATCAAATACATATATGAAAATGCTTCAGCAAGTACTGTTAAAACATCGCAAACCCAATGTACGGATAAGTTCAGAATTGAGAGAGGAGGCAGACAGGGAGATACGGTATCACCCAAATTATTCGTAAGATTACTGCAGAGTATGCTGAACAAAATCAACTGGGAAAATACAGGAATCAATATCGATGGTGAGAAAATTAAAAACCTCTGCTTCGCCTATGACATTATCCTGATAGCAGACAATGTAAAAGAAGGGCAAACTATGCTTTAACTATTACACGAGGCCTCGAATGAGTTCGGCCTGAAAATCAACATGATGAATGATGTAAATGAGTGACACAAATACGGAGCAGGTGCATGTATACAAGTGCTTGGGACATGAGATCGGTATCAGGTGTGATAATCAAACTCACGAAATACAGAGGAGAAGAATAGGTCTGACTTAGGCAACTTTCGGCAATTTGCGGCACATACTCAAATCCGATATTCTTGTGTGTCCGAGGAGGAAGGTTTTCAATCACCGTGTTCTTCCTGTTTTGAAGTTACTCTGAGAGACAGAATACCTAACCAGACTATCAGAAACAGAACCAGAGTGAAAGGCGCTGTTGAAGCAATTCTCCAATTGAAATGGAACTCGGCAGAACATGTTGCCAGAATGCAAGATGGTCGATGGACCAAAAAACTTGTTGAGTGGAGACCAAGAAACGAGACAGAAACCGAGGAAGACCGCCCACCCGATGGACTGATGATATAAAGAGACTGGCCGGGAACTGGATTCAGAAGGCCAAAGACAGAGGAAGATGGATTGAATTGAGAGAGGCTTTTGTTCAGCAGGGGACAGTATGAGCTAATAACGATGATGATGATGAACCCTGGTGTCCTCATTTTCTAGTCTATAACTAAGCTTGGGAATCTTCTGACAAAGATAGCTTGGAGAAGATATCAGAGTGAGACCGGTTGAACTTGGTTAAGCATCAATCACAGGAGTTGAAAATAAAAATACAGTTGTAGGAATTTAAAAAAAATCATACTGGTGGTACATGGCCTCAAGAAGCTACAGCGTTATCGAAAAATTGGAATTTCGCACACCAAAAAACGCTTGTGTTCGCAATTTCACGAAATTATCAGCAAATTATCAAATCATTTGTCATATATTTTTCAACTTTATTACGTGAAAATAAATATTAATTGAACACGAAAATAAGTTTTTCCACGTTTTTTCCTCGTAGAATTCTTGCAAAAGTTCGCTGCGATCCGATCGAGAATTTTAATACCAAATTTTTCACGTTCTGCACGAGCTTTCAAACATTTTCTTTCATACAAACCTTGTTCTCACAATTACAAATATGGAAAAAAATGCCGTACGTGAATTTTTTTCTTTTCATATTGATTGAAATACATTTTAATTTGTTTTAGTGTAATACTAGTAACTCATTCTTCTTGGCAGGTATCCAATTTGCGAGGTGAGGTCCTTTTCAACTCCTGGACCGAAATGTATAACGCAGATGGCGCTCCTTTCCCTCACCCACCAAGGATATATTCATTTAATGGGAAGAACGTACTTACAGATTTATCTTGGCCACATAAGGCAGTTTGGCACGGTGCACTTTTGAATGGAGAACGAGCTTTGGATACATCGTGTGACGCTTGGCATTCCGCCTCAAAAGATAAGGTGAGAATATGAGACAAAAATGTATTCGCTGATTCGAGATCGATTTTTCTTAAATAAAGCACATAACTGTCTCTCTCTGTTAGGGTTATGTGTGGAAGTTAGCAAATATTTACTAAACTAAATTTGCGTTGAAATGTCACCGTCGCATTCACCATTTACGCTACACCCTTTATAATACCCTGAGTGGCACACGTATTAAATGTAAGAGCGTGAATAAAGGACGAACGATTTTATCCACTCAAAAACTCCAAAATACCGCATTTATTATGTAAGTCCGGAATGCCTCTAACTTTCGTTCGTGGATAATTTCTCATCTCTCATCCAATATAACTTGAGAATTTTGAATCCTCAACACCATTTTGCACTTTAGGCAGGGGCTTTTTGCTCGAAACAGTTTTAATTAATTTCAGTAGTAAAAGTGATCCACGTTAACGTTGTTTTATTGTAATTTTCTCGAATTACAGATGGAACTCAGTTTTTGGTGCGTTTTCCACAAAATTCAATCTGAGATCGACGATCTGGTCAAGTACGAATCAAAACAAAAAATAACTTTAGCTCTTAATGTTTAATGTAGGATGTTTAAACTTTTCAAAAAGCATTACATTTCTTGCCACTATGTAGTCGTGAAATTATTTCGAGATGTATTTGGTGATATTCATCTGCCTAACTTCCCCCTTGAAACTTCAAACATTCCCTAAATAATTCCTACATATTACAGTATAAAATATGACTCATTGATGAAATATCTCTGCAAAATTAGGAATTCTTTCAGAAAGGATACACTTGTTCTAACTTTTCTATAATCTTCTTTTTTTGCTTTACGAAATTACAGAAACATTTGAAAATGATTGATCGAATGATTCAGCAGAAACTCATATTGTTTTAATTAACATAGAAATTGAAGACTGTAAAAAAGCCAAATAAACAAAATTTGTAGTCTAGTAGTAGCAGATTAATTTTCAGGAAATGTGTCACATCGCTAGAATCATGATGTCTGCTCATAAAACCAACTATTAGGTTTTCCCCCTTCTGGTCTGCTTTCGTCTAGATTGGTTATTGACTCTCTTATGTTACTAAGCCATGACATCTGTTTTGTGAACAGTTGTCTCTTTGTTCTTGCACGACCAAGAACATCTTCATTAATAATTAATTCGGTCCATGGAATACGCAGCATTCTCTTGTGGATCCACATCTCAAAGCTCCCCAGACAATTAATCGTGCGTACTTTGAGGGTCCAGCTCTCTGCAACGTACGAAATAACTGGCCAGATGTAGCATTTGACCATTGGTTGTCGTCTGACCCAGAGGGGGCGGCTGCCAACAGCGTCTGACCCTTTGTTAGGAGCGGCTGATTCGAGACAGCGGAAGGCAACGGGAAACCACCTCAGTGTTCAAATTTCCCAGGATATTGCTATGGAGAGAAAACCAAATACCATGGCTCCTAATCCCGGGCATCTCTTCAATGAGCTAGGGATGCGAAGAATCTTCTGCATGGTCAAAACTATGAAATGCATAAGCTCTTGGTTGAGCTGATTCATCTTCTCCCACAAATCGCCCCTGACTTATTTGTTCCATATCAGTGCCTTTGAAAATAATGAAGCAATCATGGCTGACCAAATATCTGCCCATGTACACAAATTTCGGCTGATGCAAAATCTCTCGACTTTGCTATGGCTCTCGACAGAGTAACGAATACAAGGCTGTTCCATAAAACACATATGATAGGAATTCACAGAAACCACGATTGGCAGAATTTTTTCTGTCAGAACTAGTGCCAATCTCTTCACCCAATGAAATTCCACAAGGGTCTGTTTGGAAGTCTTCAACATTTTCATAAGCGATCTTTCCTTCGTATTCAATCTCGCAAGTTTTTTTACGCAGATAATACAAAGATTCATGCTAATCCACTCAACGAATTGATAGTGCTACAATCTGGTGCGAAAGCTATATCACACAGGTGTTATAGCTGACTACTCCTGAAAGTTGAAAAATGCTTCCTAATAATCGATTTTCCGAATACTATATCATTTGCTCGGCGTAGTTTCATCTCGCGTGGATCTAGGTGTGACTGTCACGTCCAAGTACATTATAAGTTTCTGCTTATTTCTTGTTACGCATTAGCCTATTCATAGTTATGAGAAATCTATCGAAAATTCCTGGATTATTTCATTTTTCAATCGAAAAATTAATTTTTTTTACCTCTTGGTCCTCAATATTCAAATATTGATTCTGGACTTCAAGTGGCCCCAAACACTCAACTGGATTGAGTCCTGGGAATCGTGATGGCCAACTCACTGATGTACTACGTTCTCGACCAATCTATCTTCTAGATCGAACAAGTCAGGTATAATGTGGTAGAACCACATTATAACCTAACCTAACCACATCCTTTTCCAAGATGTAGTTCTACAAAAATCTAAATAAATGTCTCCGCTTAAAATGACAAATAATAACAAGAATCCATAAACAGAGAAAACGAAGAATTCAATAAAAATATATTATTAATTTGACTGGTTTGATAAATGACAAAAATACCTTCTTGAAAATTATATTTTCATTCGAAAACTGAGCTTCTTATGAAAATTCTGTCTGAAACAAAAAAAATTCCAAAATTGATCAGTGGCGAACTACAAGGAAGTTCTGGGGGATAAGAAAGGATATGAGAGATCAATGCCACTCCGTGAATTTGTGTAACGCTAAATCAAGGAGAACCTTAACCTAATTTTCTTTTCATATTTGTTCATATTTGAACCAAGTAACTCAAAAAGTAAAAGAGATTGATCACAAACCAAAAATCACAACGTGTACAGGGTGTCCCAAATTCGATGGTGAAGTTAGGTTATAACTAGGGCAGCGATACGAAACATTGCAAATAGAAAAACCCCAATTGTTTCAGAATTTTCGATTTTCCGGAATCTGAGAAAATGACGCTGTGGTAATTCAGTCAAAACGTCAAAAATATTTTCATATTCTTGAGGTACTTTTTACATAGAATACAGGGATGTATTCGAAATATTTTTCGCCGAACGGTTTGTTCAATACAAACCTTTTGTTTTTTTCCTTTTCAAAATTATATGATATGATGACATAGAAATCTTTCCATTTGCGAAATAATTTCTATGGAAATATCAGAAGAATTAATCTGTGAACATACAAAGATCACAGATAATAACTTACGTTGCTGAACGAGGTATATTTGTGTTCGGTGAAAAGAAATGGAATATAGAAACGATATCGAGTATAATATGACTTCTTGTTTCTTCAAAGCGGAAATATTAGTGAAGCTGCTGGTTATCTCCATCACGAGCGGTTCCCGAAACGACACCAGCCTGACAAATGTATTTTCAAGAGTTGGGAAATAAATTGCGAACGGATCTTTGAAAAAGAGGAATAAAGAATGTGCTAAAGAAACTGAAACCAACGTCATTGCTGCAGTAATTAAAAATCTTGAAGCATCGACGAGAGATAGCCGATGTAACTGGTGTTCCAAAAAGCCGCAATCAAAGAATATTGAAAAAACTTAAGTTTAAACCATATAGGATGAGATTGCTTTTTCCTGATGATTCCGAACGGCGGTTCTGTAAATGGTTCGACGCGAAGTGCCTTGAAATACAGGTTAGGATAAGCAGATCAGATGAAAATCGCCATTTTTTCCAAGAGAGAAATCGCCATGGTCGCTTTTGCTTCAATGCGTAGTTGGCCATATAGAAAGACCATATATTTTTGAGGAAACCGTAAACGCTAACACGTATTTGAATATTTTGACCGAATTTGTTGAGCCATATTTTGAAAATGTTCCGCTTGCAGATCTCGAAATACAGTGGTTTCAACAGGATGGCGCACCTGCGCATCATGCGGGCATTTCCGTCCAAAAATTGAACGACATTCTGGGTGATCATTGGATAGGCACAAGAGGTCACATTATATGGCCCGCCACATCCCTCTATTCCAGCCTTTTAGACTTTTTCATATGGAGTTTTGACAAAACAGAATTTACCTTATGTGGACGGAATGTAGGGAGGTTAACCAATTCCAGAATCTACTAACTGCTATGAATTCGATCAGAAGATGATGCAGGTTACGTAAAGAGAATTCGGGAGGACAGTTCGAGCATCTCCTTTGAAACAGGCATTGCTTTTCCATCAATCTTCATTTTTCTTCAATAATTCAACACAGGGAAGCCATATATTCTTGAAGAGCTGAATTTTTCATACGACAATATTTCTATTAGATAATAACAGTTGGAATGAGAAAAATGCCTTGAAATACAGGTTTTCTAAATGTTATTTGGATCGATGAGGTTAGGATAAGAAGATCAGATGAAAATCGCCATTTTTCTCAAGAGAGAAATCGCCATGGTCGCTTTTGCTTCAATGCTTAGTTGGCCATATAGAAAGACCATATATTTTTGAGGAAACCGTAAACGCTAACATGTATTTGAATATTTTGACCGAATTTGTTGAGCCATATTTTGAAAATGTTCCGCTTGCAGATCTCGAAATACAGTGGTTTCAACAGGACACGCTGGGTGATCACTGGATAGGCACAAGAGGTCACATTATATGGCCCGCCACATCCCCTATCTCAGCCTATTAGAATTTTTCATATGGAGTTTTGACAAAACAAAATTTACCTTACGTGGACGGAATGTAAGGAGGTTAACCGATTCCATAATCTACCAAATGCTGGGATCAGAAGATGATGCAGATTACGTAAAGAGAATTTGAGAGGAGAGTTCGAGCACGCATTGCTTTTCCACCACCCTTCATTTTTCTTGAATAATTCAACACAGGGAAGCGATATATTCTTGAAGAGATGAATTTTTCATACGACAATATTTCTATTAGTTAATAACAGTTAAAATGAGGAAGTTCCACTTTAGTTATATCTTGTAGGTTTCCGGATTGAAAATTTATCTCGGAATTGTGTTTGTAGTTTTCAACATTCTGAAATATTTTCGTGAACGAAATTTCAAGAATGCAATCCAATAAATAGTGAATGTTCTCGAAACTGGTTATAACTTTTCCGCGGTTGTCGCAAGAATCGTGAACCCTTTTTATATTACGATCACCAGCAGCTCATCCATTCCAATTGAATAAGAAATGATATGATATTATATTTTCTGTCGTTCTAATACTACGGAATTCCTTTTCGGATATCACAGAATCTTGATAATAACATGAAAACGTTCTCTGTGGTTTTGATCTTTACCTATTCAGCATCGATAGTTCATTCTGTGATATTTCTATGTTCATAGATATACTAATATTGCCATAGAGAATTATTTTGCGAGTGGCAAGATTCTCATCTCATGAAGATATTCGGTTGGAAATGACTTTTCAGTTTCTGAACAATATACCATGATATTATCATCATATTATATAAATGCATTCGAAAAATTTTCGAATGAATCCATGGATTCCATTCGAAAATTGCTTCAAGAATTTGAAAATAGTTCCTACGTAACTTACTTAGTGCCGAAATATGGTCGTTCGCCCAAATACCAGAAAATCTAAAATTCCGGAATAACTCGAGCCCGAGAAAGGGTGACCCCCCATTTCTCGGGGGGACATTTGTATTTCGGAAACGAAGCAGCTTTCAACATTCTGTGAAATATAAGAGAGTGCAACAAGAAAATTAATTATTAATTATTCAATTATCTGAAATTCAGTCTGTTGTCATTGATATAAATTGAAATGCAATAGAAATACACCATGTATTCTCTATCTCTTTCACGTAATGAACGCTTACCATATATGATTTCTAGTACAATGGCAAACAGTCCTTAGTCAATATTAACTCTATGCTGTTCCCAATATTATTGTAACTAGGGCTAAATCTTTGTTGTAGGTCGGTCTGGCAGGATCCTTGAAAGGCCCGAGGCTACTCGAGCAGGCGCGCTACTCTTGCGACAAACGTCTCATCCTTCTATGCATCGAGGCGACCACGGAGCTTTTCGTCCAGAGGAAACGCAGGGATGCTGATAACATCAGGTAATTATTGCGTTCGTTTTCAGTGTACGCATCTGTGAAAATGTCGCATTGCTTTGTGCTTATTTACGAACGACAAAATTCCATGAATTTTTCAGATGCAGAACACATTCTAGACTGATTACATATGAATAGAAACTTGATACGATGTGTTACATTTTAGGTGACAACTGATTCAAGGATACTGTTTACTCTCATTTCGAAAGTGTAGGAATACTGAGTATTTCTTAGCTAATTACACTGTGCTAGTTTAAAATTCTAACACGCGGGAAACATACCTAGTAAACCTATATCGGGTACGCTGAATCCAGTGGTAACCACCGTTTTTGAAAGTTGGCTCTAATTTAGGAGATATTCGCCTCTGAAGTTAGCTGATTTTAGTAGGGTTCGTCGCTTATGACTTCAGTACATTATATGCTTGTAATTCCCAACCCGTTCGGAATATCGCTTTACTGTCTTCGGCAAAGTTTTAGCTATTGTCATGGCCAGCAACTTTTCTTAATATACCAACATAGAAAAACCTCATTCAAACACCGTTTCTTAACAAAATGTCGAAAAAACTCCATTATATTCATCGATTACCCTAAAAAGTGCCAGTTGATGAACAGCGACTACTACATTGAGTTATTGCCTCAATTGAAGGACCAAATCACGAAGAAATGGCAAAAAGAAAGTGCGCCTTGCCATAAATCAATCAAAACAATGCCAAAATTGTACGAATTAGACTTCCCCACCCTCCTGATTCACCAGATCTTGCCCCCAGCCACTTCTGTTTTCAGACTTGAAAAGAATGCTCGCTGGAAGAAAAATTCAAGCCAAATGGTCAAATAACCGACAGAAGTGAAGCATATTTTGATATTAAAAAGAAACCTTATAGATCTAAAAAATTATTGAGCGCTAGGTGACTATATTGAATGAAACATTGAATTGTACCAATCAAATGTGTTTTAATATGTTAACCTACGAATTTTTCTGCCCACCTGGTATATCCCAAGCATGCTCCTTATTTCCGATGATATTTTTGATAGATCTTCAGGTTGACGCTGGCACATTGTACAAAATTTTAAATTGAATCGGTTCATTAATCAACATAAACTTAACCTCAAAGTTTCCAGATGCTAAATAAGCATCATGTTCATTCCGAAATTCATTTGCGTTATGTCAAAATAATAGGTTGCGCCGCAAATGACATAACCTAGATTCTCTAATTGAATTTCAATATGAGCGAAATTAGTGAATTCCTGCAATACTTCCGCGAAACTTTACCGGGAACGGAATTCAATCTATCCGAGTATTCTTGCATAATCTGACTCAATGTTTCGACTGACTGAAATGCTTTATTTATCTTGTAGTAAATCGGTTATGTACAAAGTATACAATATGTTTATTTGCATCCATCTAGATACTCATCCGGCTACATCGTTTCCGCATTCGCTAATAACGTAAGTTACACCGTATTTCAGGGAATTCCCCATAAAATTGAGGCTCTTCGCGAAGCAGGCTGCACGCGAAGGGTTCATTACGGTATTCCTACAAAGTTTCATTTTCAATTTAATTCTGGAAATTCTGGAATTTAATGAGGCTGTTCGCCTGCATTTAATGTCTGTGTTTATAAACCATTTTCTTAATATCAACCGAGTTCAACGGTTTTTTTATTTCTTCTTATAATAGTTAGATAAGTTTAAATGAAACGGACAATGAAATTTGAGAGAAAAGCAGGATATTTGCATTTCTGAATTACAGCGATCGCGCCAACATGGTGTTTGAGAAAATATGCATGAATATAAGCGTGGGTAACACATGGGTCGAAAAGTACCGGGACTAACAAATAGATGGCGCCAGGAATGTCGTAAGCCCTATTGTTTTAGGTAGTACCAACCTTTAAAAGAAAATTTCCTGACATTTCGTTTAGCAGTTTATTACGTGCAAAATTCATCTTTGAACCAAAATCCAACCTTATAGAGTTTGCACTAGGTTAAGTAAAGGTTATATTCGATTGTTTGAAGAACAGTGTAATATTATTACTATTGAGAAATATTGCAATAGTATTCATTGTTTTATTTTAAAAACCATCAAAATATCTCCTCGATAATGTGGGGTTAGATTGATATGAGTAGGTATGGTATTGTCATCGGTACATGGGAACTATCTAAGTCATTGTATAATATGCTCCCTTGTTTATATATCTTTTGTTTTGTTTCTTGCGTCACCAATGGAGTGGAAGGCAAAATGTATAGTAAATTGAATGAACGACTGCACCCCGGAACGTAGAGTGTTAGCGTTATGCTGTGACTGTTTCAGTATCTAGGTGATAAGGTGGATTGGATTCAGACACATCATCCGGCAGAAGAGATCATTGTATTGGGTGACTTCAACCATCACAACACCAACTTGCTTCGCCACTCCAATAGAACAGATGAAGCGGGAAGACAACCTGAAAGTTTCCCGACGAACCGACAAGAATACCTGATCACCCAACCGACTTCCCGAACACCTTGGATCTCTTTTTGATTTCAAATCCAGATGTTTTGGGAGTGGAGGTCTCAGCACCACTAGGCAACCTAACCAACCTTATATCTGCTACCGAATCTATTTCACTGCCGCTAAAACAAGAACCTAAACCACCCATGCATTTGGCACTATAACCGTGCGTGAATTCTTTTCAAACTTCCTATTCAGTGATGTTACCTTTCAGATCCTGGCATCAATGTGTGCCCTGAACCTGTTACAGAAATTATTCATGCAGGAAAGGATCTCTACATCCCTCATTCAATGAAAAGAACAACTGCACAAAAGCCGTGGTTCAACAAAGACTGCGTAAGAGCGTCTGCAGCCAAGGGTAGAGCTTACAAGTCATGGAAGATGAATCCAACAGAGGAAACAAGAACAACCTTCTTACGAATACGGAATGCATAAACCTGACAACTGCAAGAGCAAAGGCCAATTTCAACGAAGGGGTAACTATTAAACTCCTTGAAGAGGCAAGCGGGACTGGACGATTCTGGTTTATGGCGAAGACTGTCACTGCCAATTTCTGCAAATCTGCGTTTCCGCCCTTGTTATAGAAGACGGAAGTATAGCATCATCTCCGAAAGAGAAAGCCGATCTCTTTGCTCTTCTGTTCCCAAAGAATCCTGTGCTGTATTCATCTAACGCAATACCACCGAACATTCCACCTACAAATTCTTCCATGACAGAAATCGAGTTCAAAGTCCGCACTGTGAGACGGGCTCTTGAACTGCGGAACTGCAAGAAGGCAGTTGGTCTAGACGAAACTCCGCCAATCGTCCTGGGAAAGTGTGCCTCCGAACTGGCAACCATTCTTAACCGTCTGTTTCAGATTTCTTATGAAAGCCAGACATTTCCGAGAAGCTGGAAAATAGCGAGAATTCAACCGATCCCAAAGAACGGAAACAAATACTTACCCCAAAACTACCGCCCTGTTGCACTTCTTCCCATTATGCCCAAAATGATGGAGAGAGTCATAAATGATGAACTCATCAAATATCTTGAGTTGCAGGGAATTATTAACGACCGTCAGTATGGTTTTCGCAAGCAAAGATCGACAGGAGGTCTGCTCGCCTACGTCACTCATGTTTGTACATCAACGATGTCAAAACATGGGGAATCTAGAGCAATAACCCTCGACATCTCTAAAGGTTTCGATAGGGTTTGGCATGCAACCTTGTTGAATAAATTTGCTGTAGATGGGCTTCCCGAAAAATTGCGGGGTTGGATAAGTAGCTTGCTCTCAAATAGATCAATACGTTGTAGTAGACGGTTTAACATCTGATTGTTTCCAGTTACAAGCAGTAGTACCTCAGGGATCCATTCCTTCGACAACCTTGTTTCTGTTGCAGATAAACGATCTTCTGTCATCTACAGATAACCAGATCTTCGGTTTTGCAGACGATTGTACCCTGTTTTCGTCTTCCCAACATCCTACAATTTGGCCCCCTTCAAGAAGAATTCTTCCCAGGCGCTCACTCTCTCCCCAATTCTTCTTAACATATATGGAGAATGGATTATGAGAAAGGCGTTGGAAAACTGGGAAGGCGGAATATCTATTGGTGGAAGAAAAGTGTCAAACTTACGCTATGCAGATGACACGATAATCTTGGCAAAAAACGAACAGGAAATGCTTGAACTTCTACGACGTGTGGAAGCTGTTAGTCTAGAGGCGGGACTACGACTAAATAGGACCAAATGTTGTCTGCTGATTGTGGACAGATCCCAGACAATCCCAGTACCACTTCAGCTCATCCATGATATAGAAGTCAGTGACACTGTTATTTATCTTGGCGCAAAAATAACCAACAAAGGAGGCTCCGAACAGGAAATCAAGAGAAGGATTGGGATGGCAAAGGAAGCTCTGGACAGACTGGACAAAATATGGAAAGACCACAAAATCCGTAAGATGACCAAAATGAGACTTCTTAAAGCACTGATATTCTCCATCGCAACCTATGGGTCAGAATCCTGGACGCTAAATGCAGCATGCCGCAGGAGAGTAGAAGCTTTTGAGATGGTGTGTTATCGCAGGATGCTTAGGATCCCTTGGGAGGCTCATAGAACAAACGTGTCCATACTCAGGGAACTGAAAATTCAGAATCATGAACCTAACCCAACAATCCAGAGACACATAATTAAATATTTCGGTCATGTGATACGGAAGGACGGGATGGAGAAGATTGTTGTCCAAGGGAAAGTGGACGGCGAAAGAAAGAGAGGCAGATCTCCTGTTAGATTCTTGGACCAAATCAAGGACCTAACAAATATGTCAGTGGCAGAAGTCATGAGAACCGTGGAGGAGAGAGAAGCATGGAGGAGGCTTGTACCATGTATAAGTCACGACGCTCGGAATCGAGCAAAGACTAGAGAGAGAGCTCACTCATGTGGTGTAACAGGTTCCCTATTTCTGTGAAGCGCGCATAAGAAAATGTATAGTTGAAATGATGTAGGACGTTCTGATTGGCCTTTTATGGTTATGAAAAACTGAAGTTGAGCAAATTGTGCGGCCTATCTTTTTTTTGACTTATTACATTGAAAGTGGATAGCACGCTAGTGAAATTCGAAAAGGTAAAAGGATTTTCTTATCCATTCAATTATTGGGATTCATGTCTGCTGGGTTTCAATGCTTGTTTTACCTAGGTATTGTTGGAATCTTTGTGCCCTTCGGACTTCTGAGGGAGACTGCTGTTTTGAGTTTCTGATCAATTCCTTACCAGTTGGAATGTGAATTTGCATTGAAAAAAATCATATTTCCATTTATATACGGTCCTAGTTGTATAGTGGCCATTGGAAATCGAAGTTTATATTGGAAGTGTATGGAATATTTGAAGTTGTTGTAAAGAGTGTAGGAACGAACCCTATTCAACCACCTATTGGTCCACCTGCTTACAATCTGCAAGAATCTCATTACTATCCTAAACCTGTAGTCGTGCTAAAGTCCTGTATATTCATGAAGACTTCTATGAAGTGGATAAAGGTCATAGTCTTTTCTAGCTCACTTACAGACTGTTCAGAGGTTCCATAGAACACTTTCGGTCTGTTATTCAATCTCATGCCATTTTAATTAGTTTGAACTCAAGTAAATAACCAATTTTCAGCATGTTAGGGAGTAATTTCAGTATAGGTCTATTTATTTACTGTATGGCCACTTGATGTAGCAGCTATATCAGAGGTATCCAAGCAACTTCTCATATCAAATATAATTTTGAATTAACCATTATCGCCTGATATAAATTATTGATTTTGATTGCCCAAAAAGAGATTCACATCAATATTTTGCAGTGCGTGATTCATGACTTGACATGCCTAATGATTGTTAGTGTGTGGAGCGTAAATTAGGTACAAGTTGTGTGACTCCCTATTCAATTAACTCATTCAAAGAATTCACGCCCCTCTCTGACATTGACTACTAGACAGATTGAGTGACAAGATTAAGCGCAAGCGAACTCATATGAAACAAACAATTGTTGCCGCATACACCGTATTCTCCAGATCTCGTACCCAGCGATAACTGGCTCTTTGCGAGATTTGACTCACACTAAGAGGTTATTATCAACTCACCGCCTATTCTGAGGCCAAAAATAAATCTTTCTTTCATAGTAATAACAGAGAAACGTTGAAATTATTGTATATATATATATATATATATATATATATATATATATATATATATATATATATATATATATATATATATATATATATATATATATATATATATATATATATATATATACGGTTCACTACTGTTGAGCAACTTCAAATGCAGCTTCAACAGAACGTGGTGTGTCAACGATTCAAGGAATTTGGTTTGGGGCTTCGTATCGCAGCTAGAAGATAAACACTAACCGCAGCTCATCGAAGAGCCTGATCCATGGCCGTTATTTAACAATTTGCACATTGATACAACTGCTGCTGCTAGGAACCTTCAAATGCAGCTTCGACAGAAAAGTAAAGCGCAAATTAGCACTGAAACGATTCTACGACGTCTCCGGGAATTTGGTTTGGGGCCTCGTGTCACAGCTCGAGGCCCAACTCTAACCGCAGCACATTGAAGACCCCGATCGAATTTTGCCAGGCAATATGTCAATTGGTTAAGAGGAGCATGGGAGAAATCTTTGTTTACAGATAAGATTTTGTCTTGTTCATTGTAATCGATGTTCTGCAACTTTTTGGCTACCTATTGTTCTGGTGGAGGTTCCATAATGGCATGAGGAGGAATTGCTTTGAACGCCCGCACTGATCTGGTCAACGTAAATATTGGTACCCTAAATAAGATCACGAAATTTCTTCAATGGAGTAGCCTGCACGAAGACGAGACCTGAATCCCATAGAGAATGGGAGATTTACGAAAGAAGATTAAGAAGCCACCAAAACCAGCCTGCTTTTCTGAATGAGGATCGGAATTTGGAAGGAAATGGATGGAATGCTATAAGGTCATCGATTTTAAGTATGAATCGTAGATGTCATTCAATGATTCTCGTCAGGGGTGAAAATATCCGATATTAGCAGGTTTTTGTAGACATTTTCCAAATTTCTACGTTTTTATTATTAGTTATTTCAATTTCTGAGAGTACCATTTTATTTCGATTGTTCTCAAGAATTCCTTAGTGCTGGTAGATTACTGGAAAAAAATTATTCAACATATCTAAACTTCTCTCGACTAAATTTGAATTATCGATTTTGTGCCTTAATTTCTTGTCGTAGTTTATTTATTTTCTCATGAATGAAAATGGAAATATATCCAATAATTTTCATATTTGAAAATTAGTCAATAGTAATAGACATTTATTTCCTCAAGTAATGTGGAAAGCCTCATTAAATCCCAAGCTTCTAATCGAAATAGAAACTTTGTACGAAACACAATAATGAACTCTTCAGCGGAAGCTTGCTCGGAGCGTAGTTTCTATTTTATGGGAATCTCCTGAAATACATTGTAAATTTCGCTTTTAACGAATGTGGCAACGCCTAAGTTAAGCTGATGAGTATCCAGGTCGGTGCAAATAAACATTTTTACACATTGTACATTAACGATTTATTTAGACATAGTTGAAGTATTTCTGGGGATTGAAATTCGTTCCATACACCACAGAAAGAAGTTTGAAGAATGGTTGATAATGCTACGAGGGTTGTCTTTTTTTATTTTGACTGCTGAGACATATAGGACACCATTAATCTACTGTCAGTGCCTTAAATGGAAATTTGTTATCTATAGGGTGCGCCACAGAAAACTGGACGCTAGATCTTTCGTTCATGCTTCATTTAAAAGCCAAAGGACTAGGTTTTTCAGAAATTGTATCGAAATTCAATATGGCTGTCTCATTCGAAAATCAGCAATATTTCAAGATCGCTGAAACGTTTTTTTTTCGCTAGAAAATTCAAATGGAGCATTCAGTCGATAATTTAGTCTTTTCTGAACAATTTGACATATTGATCTTAAGAATTAATACAAAAGTAGAGTGAAGAATTGTTCAGAAAAGACAGAATCAACGACTGAATGCCCCATTCGAATTTTTTAGTGAAAAAAAACGTTCCAACGATCTTCAAATATTGCCCATTTTGGAATGAGTCAGCCATATTGGATTTCACCGGAAGTGAAATTTCGATACAATTTCTGAAAAACCTAGTCCTTTGGCTTTCCAATGAAGCAGGAACGAATGATCTAGCACTAAAAGTTATAACGGAACTGTATTTCAGCCACAACAATCTGTAAAAGTTGACAACCTAGTTGAAAAATGGAATTAAACAGTAAGAATTTTCACGCAATCATTTTCCACAATTTTCATAGATAATGTCTCGGCCAGTTGGCTTTTATTTACAGCCTTGAAGAATAACACCAGTCCACAGTTTTCCGTAGGTATGGAGAATTTTGAAGCATAAAAGAGGCTTAGCAAAGATCCCAGATTACCAAAAAGAGTGGTCACTCAAGAACAGGATACCTCATCTGTTGACCGAATAACAGAAAGCTGCAAGGCCGAATTGGTGACAAAAAACTCTGAACCGTTCCAACTTTGGAAAGTCTAAAAACGTTTTCGACAATATCAGTGACGATGAATCTTGGATTTATTCATACGAGCCAGAAAATAAGCGCTAATCTTCTTTTTCAGTGTTCCAAGGAAGGGAAAAACCAATAAAAGTCACCAGCAACCATTCATTTACAAGATCAAAGAAAAGTTGTTACCGATTGGTACACAGCCATTTATTTACTGCAAGGCGTTAGTAAGATACAAGAAACCAAGCTCGAATAATTAACGCAAGTAAACATCGATCATGCGTACAGTTCTGACCTAAATCCCAACGATTTTCTTAATTTACCAAAAACAAGAACGGACTGCATGCTTAAAGGTTTCAATCTTTGAAGGAAGCTGTTGATGCCATCCAAAAGACCATGCTGAATGTAGCAACAAACGAGTGAAATAACTGCTACCAGAATTGGTTCGAAAGAAAGCAGAAGTGTATCAATCTTCGCGAAGAATGCTTAAAAAACAATACAGTCTTCAACAGCTTTCAGTCGTTTAATTCTAGCTTCATATGCAAAACTTAAAAAACATCCCTCGTACAAACCTTTAAAAAATTGGATTTGATCACTAGTAGATTTTTTGGTGTGGAGACACAGCTTCTCCAATATTTCGATATCTTCTTATATAAAGATTTTCATATTGGTCAATCATTCTTTATTGAAACTGAATCTCATTTCTTGAGGAGAATTGATATTGCGTGTTAAGAAAGGTGATCTGTCTAAAGTTCTGGAGAAAATCATTGTGTTTCAGATAACCGATTGTTTGTTAAAAAATAAAATTATATCGCTGAAGCTGTCTTGATTCCGCAAGGGACAGCCCCTTGCTCCGAGATGTGCTGGAAATCTTTCGACATAGTTACATTTATTATGTGCAATATTGAAGTATATATGATTAAGCTGCAAGTCATATTCAGACTGGTGTTGCCATACAGTAATTATCAACAACAAGTATTCTGACGCAAGTTTTGTCACTCTGGGATGCTGCAGGGATCTCTTTTGGGACCTGTATTTTTATTCTCTCCACTGATCATATTTTTCGAGGAAAGGAAAGAATACGTGTAAGGCTCGTACGTTGCAAACTATACTCTTGTTTTCAGCCTTGACGCTGTGTAGGCTTCCATTGGTGCGAAAATTATCGGTTCAGAATTCAGATATTTGTGTTCTAATATTGTTTGGTATGGAATTCATTAAAATGACGTTACTGTTGAGATATCAGGTGAATCATTAGCTGTAAAGAAGTCTTTGGGAAACCTCGGTTTAATTCATGACTGCGATCTTCTTTTCGCAGTGGAGTTTTTCAAAACCGTATTCGAGCACTGCAGTGGCAACTTTAGGAGACAAGGTGTATCCCTGTCGAACACCTCTTTCTATTCGGACCTTATTACTATCTTTGTGAAGTCTTATTCTTGCAGTTGAGTTATTGTAGATGTTATACAGTAAACGAGTGTATCTATAATCTATGCGACATTGTTGGAGGGTTTCTAGAATGGCTACTATCTCGATCGTATCAAAAACTTTTTGGAAGTCAATGAAAATGAGCACCAAAGGTCTTTTATACTCAAGTGTTTTCTCGATCAATAGTTTCGATGTTAGGAGATGATCGTTTGTTCCAAAACCTGAACGGAAGTCTGCCTGCTCGACTGGCTGGTAAAAGTCAATCTTTTGCTTATGACCTTAGTGAACAATTTATATAAATGCATCAGCAAGCTAATTGGCCTGTAGTTGCCTATGTCCGTAGCATCACCTTCTTTATAAATCAGCAACATCGTTACATTATTCCACTTTTCTAAGCACAAGTTAAAAAGATCCTTGATTTTTCGTAGTAAAGCTTCCCCTCCGATTCTGATTGCCACAATAGGTACTTGGTCGTTCCCTGGAGCTTTGTTGTTCTTCATTTGCTGCATTGCTGATTTATTTTCGTCTATTGTGATTTCTGGTAGTTCTTCGGACCCTTGGTTCATGACTCCGCTAGCTTTTTGTCTTTGTTTCGGTGTTTTTTCCAACTCTATGCTACGCTTGTACTACTATTGTACAGGTTTTCATAAAATTCCTCAACTATTCGAAGTATTTCATCTCTATTTGTAGTGGTCTGATTATTCTTATTCTTAAGTTTTAGTATCTCGTTCTTACCATTACTAAGTTTTTTTTTCAGGATCTTCAAGCTTTTGTTATTCTCTATGGTGTATTTTATTTGTTCGTTGTTGTAATTTCTTATGTACCTCCTGATGTTTTTTGAGATTTCTTCGCTCCGTTGGTTTATCAGTTGGGTATTAGTGTGGTCGTAGGTTTCTTCGATCTTCAATCATTTATCTTGTTTGTTGGCTTATTTTTCTAATTGTTTCGATGACGGTTTCTGTTATTTGCCTGTTCAATTCCTCGATGTTTCCATGGCTTGTGTATTCTGATAAGGCTCTGTTGTTGGTTTCTTGGTGTTTCTCAGTATTTTCTGGATTACTCCATTTTCGTATGTTCTTTGGCTGAGTCAATCTGTATCTTTCTTTGACTATGTTGATTTCGACTGTGGTTTTCACTATTCTGTGCTCACATCCCACATTGACTCATTTCAGTACTGATACGTCCTGGAGTATGGATTTCTTATCAGTGATTATAGAGTCTATCTCATTTCTTGTCTTTCCATCTGGGCTTATCCATGTCCACCTTCGATTAGGTTTCTTATAGTAAAAACTGTTCATCAAGAATAAGCCCATTGATACCCGTGCCTCGTCTGATTTTGTGCCTATCTTTGCGTTGAAATCTCCGCAGATGATAGTGAAGTGCGAATTTGTATCCTTCAGTGCCTGTCCTGATTTCAGCGTCTCCATCCCTCTCCTTTCATCCTCATCTCGCTGAGGTCTACAATGATGATAGGGTTTGGGCGTTGTATGTTGCAACCCTCAGATTTAGAGTTTTTCAAGTCAAATTTCTGTCCCCCCCCCAGAATCCTTGGGACTGACCGTCGTTTCGGTGTGAGATTCTACTCACTCTACCTACCCACCTGGGGTATTGTTGTTTTGAGATTTGACATTGCATGCGTTAATAGGAAAAGGCAATTGAAACACCACGCTTGCCGTGCTGGTTGGTGAGTTTTCTTTTAGCCCGCTCTGGATCAGACGCAAAAAAGTGTACCTGTTGGTCCGCGGAGGTATTTGATTTCCCTCCTACCTCCCATATCTGGGAGGCTTTCCCCGATCCGCCACATTGGGACGTGTCATCTAGGGGTTACAGCTTTCCCCGAAGGAACAAAATCGTTTTTTTCAGACTGAATGTAAAGTTGAGAAACATAGAGCTGAAATAATTGCTGGAGCATAAGTTCTCTACGCGACATAGCCTCGTCTAGTGTTCATTTCTTAAAATGTATATTCCATAAACTGGAGAACGAATAACCGACTTGGTTCCACCCGTTCAATCAACATAAAGTAACTCGACATGTACAAAAATATATTAACATCAAGATAAATTCGCCTAGAAACTTCTACGACGGGTAAATATATTTTTAAAATCCATTAGCAAGTGCAACTTTTAGGCGTTATCAATCACGCTTATGTTGGTGTGACACTTGAGAAAGTGATTCTGTGAAAATTATGGATATACCATTTTTCAAGAAATCTGAAAATGGATCACTTCCTAATTCCTTTTTCGTGTCCCGTTTGCGTCAGACGAAAAGCGTAAGATCGTTTGTTGCCAACAAATTTCAATTTGGCGGATCGAGATACTATTATAATGTTACCTAGATATTTTTATTAAAGCTTCTATTTAGATTTATTAATGCTAGTTAAACTGGACATAATTTGACATTATTATTAGATACTTTTTAAAGAAGAGCCACTACTAGTAAACCAGATCGAGAAGATTATTTGACACGAAATGTTACCAAAATTTTGAGAACATGAAAATGTTTTGATGAGTATAAAAAATTTTTATGACATGCACGCATTCATATGGATTATAAAATTTCCTTGAGTTTACAGGATGTTTTGTAATAAACGCCCATCGCTATAACCCCTCTGTCTTTATCATCCGATTGAAAGAATTTCAACTCTGGGTTCAATGATTTTCAAAGGGCTTTTAGAAGAAAGACTTCTACTGACATTGTTTGCACAGTGTATAAATACACACACCACAAAAATTGTCGGATCACCTGGTATTCTGAATTCCACAATCCGTTAAGCAGCTCGATCGCAGTTTCTTTGTCAACATATGTTTTTGGACATATGAGGGGAAAAAATCTTATCTATGTAGTAACATTTGTTATCATATGATCTCAAACACGTCTGAAACAGGAATTAGTTTATTTGACTATCAGTATTCATTCAATTTCTCTTTAGTTTTCACGCTAAATTAATGCAAGTTTTCTGTGTTTCTTGTTGATTTTCGAATCTTTGAATTTATTGCAATGGCTGCTGAACGTTCTGGACGCTATTTGAGTGATCATGAAGTGGTAAGAATTGTAACACTTCTAGAGGGGGGGGGGAAGCAAACGTTACGTGGCTAACTTGTTGAATGTTAATCAAAGCACTATTTCAAGAGAAATTAATCGGTACCACGAAACAGGGGAATATGGAAGAAGGGCCGGACAGGGAAGAAATCGGATAACAACACCAATTGATGATCGTTGGCTTCGTTTAACTGCACTAAGATTTCGGCAATGTACGCTTAGAATGCTACAAAATGAACTTGCACTTTCCAGAAATGTACATATTTTATTGCAAACAGTTAGGAACAGGCTCAAAGAAGACGATATCAGACCAAGGGTGGCTTCTACCGGCCCGCATCTCACCAGAGAGCATCGGGTTGCAAGATTTCAGTTTGCGAGGGAACATGCAAATTGGGGTATTCCAGAATGGTCGAATGTTCTCTCTTCCGACGAGTCCAGGTTCTGTCTAGTATCAAATGATAGACGCATGCCTGTATACAGACGACCTGGGGAACGGTATCAGCAATGCAAGCCGAAAACTTCGGATGGGTCTCAGTAATGGTGTGGGAAGGCATTTCTCTCCATAGTCGAACTGAGCTAGTCCTAGTCAATAATGGAAGAATGACAGCGGCCAGATATATCGCAGATATCCTTAAACACCATGTTGTACCATTTGGCCCATTGATTGACGAAAACTTCATTTATATGCATGATAATGCTCGGCCTCATGCAGCTAAAGTAGTTACAGAATTTCTGCAAAATGCCGAAATTGATATTTTAAGATGGCCAGCCAGAAGTCCCGACTTGAATCCCATAGAACATGTTTGGGACAACATGGGGTGGCAAATTCAACAACGTAGAATGCCTTGTAGAATACTCCAACAACTAGAAAATCTGCTTCCTGAAATTTGGAACTCAGTGACTCAAGATTACATCCAAAATTTGTTTGAGGGGCTTCCGAGACATATACTGTCAGTAATTAGGGCCCGGGGAGGAAACACTCGATTCGATTTTGAAAGTGATTAGTAACCATTCGATGCTATTTGATTGGTCTCTTCGCGAATATTTGAAGATGGTAGAATTTTTTAAATTTTCATTAACTTGAAAATTGTTGATATTTTCCTTCATAAACTCATCTCTTTTGAATGATATCTTCTTATTTTACACTTCTGAAAGTTACCAAGCGACTCTTGAATGACCAACCTAAAAGTTTATATAGTATTGTCGTAAAAGTGGGGAGATGCGGCAATTTTTGTGGGGAGTGTATTTGAGCCAGAACTGGAAGTGAATACGATAAAAATAGCAAGAAATATAATTTACTGAAGTGTTTTTCCATTTCAGATACTCATATTCCAATGGCGAGATAATGGACGAAGAGGAGTATCACAATTTTCTCGCATCAATTCAATGAAAATAGAAAATTGAGATAGATAAATAAAGTTCGTCACTTTCGTACGAGCCACCCAAGCCATACGAATGTATGTCTGTACTTTTCCAGAAAGAAATGGAGATTTCTCGTCACCTTTTGTGTCCTTCCATCCATTTTTTTATGTTTCGTTGTGACAATATATTTAGTGTGTGCTATCGATAAGAAAAAGGATGATAAGTGTATATTTTTAGCCATATTTTATTACTTACCTTAGTCGTTACGTATGTTAATTTTAATTTTTACATTTTTAGTTAATTATCTGCATGTGATATTGTTTCTGTTTTGTTCTTATTGTCGACGATGCTAGTGCGTAATGTATATGTATAAGAGTTCAACTTCGTGGAACTTGACGAAATTTTCCCCTTTTTTCTGTTCTCCAATTGATATAAATGAAGTTGTACACTTTTACATTGTAGAAAATTTATGTACGTTTACTGAGTGTTTGAGAACTAATATTTGTTCAAAAGTGTTTATGATTTTAAATAATTTCATTTTTTAGATTTATTCTGATAATACTAAATCAAAAGGTGAATTTTTGTGGTCCAGAGGGTAGTACAATTTCATAACTTCTTGTTGGATGTTCGGCCACTTACTTGCGATGTTTGCAAGCATGATCTGAGCAGAACCAACAAATCTTTTTCGCGAGTATTCGTAGAGGTTCTATAAGGTAGGTGCGGCCAATAAGAATTAAAATAAATCAAAAACTATTTATACGAATTAACAAATTTTAATGTTGATTAAATATTCATACCAATTAAATTCGATTATAAACAAAACCAGCAATTTCTGCCATAAGCATGGTCAAAATAAAACATTTTTAAAAACTATGGTAGCATAATTGAGACTTTAATCCACAAAATTAACCGACATATTTGCTAATTGGGATCTATAAATAATAATAGTGGAATAATCACAGTAAAAACTTAAAAATAACAATTTGTTCTTGATTGGTAACAATCTGGTCATTCAAAATTACCATGGGTCTCCTCTGACAAAACTACACACTTCTACTACTACATGTTGCATTCACAACATATTTTCATAAAGCTTGTTGGTTCTGTTGACATCCATGACAGCTACCAACTCTCTCTATTTTCTTCAGTTCTGATAGTATCTTCAGTTTTTTTTATTTTTCAGGAGGTTTTTACTATTTCATTTTCATGCAATGGGTCTTTGGTGACTGGAGTTTCCCTAGCCTTTCTTCTCTTCTAACTGCTGATGTATTTTTATTATTTCTAGCTGTTATTATCATAATCATCATCAAAACTGGAGCTACCGTGACACATTCTGTAAAGTCTTATAGATGGAGCCTTCGGATTAGATTTATACAAACCATTCGCTTTAAAACGGCTTGTAATGTTTATTTGAGTCATGTGTTAGACCATACAGTTGTATGAAAAATATTGAAGCGTCCTTAGTGAATTTTTTGTCAGAAATGTTGTTCCAATGATCGAAAGATAGCTTTCTCAAGTTGGTGCAGTTTATGGGAAGTGTTGGAGGGGAAACAGTACAATGTTATGTCGGTTGAATCTGCAACTTCCACCATGGACATATCTAAATGAGAAGTTGCCTCGTCGAAATGCAAGAAATACTTTCCTTGAGTTTTATATCGAGCTTGATGCTTCAAAAACTCTTTGAAGATATCCCTAGTCGTATAATCCTTTGCAGATTTTTCAATAAATGATCCCGGTGGTATATCATCATACAATTTATGCTTAAAACGTTTGCTTTTAAAAATGATCATTGACAGAATACTAGTACCAAGTGCGTTGGCACAACCAACGATGGTAATACTTTCGGGTGTTCCGCAGACTGCAAATTGACTCTTCTAGTTCCCTTCTGTGTCAAAACAGTCAGCTGGTGCAGAAACTTTCTAACCTTTCTCAACCATATTATAGATTCAATTCAATCCAATTCAATTTATTGTTTTCCGGAATTCTACATTTTTCATAAACAAATTACAAAAAAACACATTCTCCAAGAGAAGCCCGCTTGTGTGAAACTGTACAAAACATGATCTAATGATATTATTCCCCCTATCGAGCATTACAAAAAAAAGATTAATAACCCCAGTAGATACCATTCAATTGGAGTGCCCCCTACAATCGCCTATAATAATACAACAATTACTTACAAAACTTAAACGAATGAAATATAAATGAGATAAAAAACACAAGGTTTAACTTTAAGCTACACTTTATTTGAAAAAATTCGACGACGTTTCGCTGACACAACAGTTTGTCATTCTTGATGAAGCTGCTGTGTCAGCGAAACGTCGTCGAATTTTTTTAAATAAAGTGTAGATTAAAGTTAAACCTTGTTTTTTATCTCATTTATATCATGGATCTACATCAAGTAACGGCCTCCACAATTCAAATGAATGAAATATAATCGACTGACATTCAAAACAACAGTTCTGCCAGAAAACTAGAGCAAACAATGAGAGCAACTGTGGCAAAAACTGAAAAAAAATATATAAATATCGAATTTAATCATTTGAACAATATCAATAACCAAAATATTCAAAAAGGGCAATTCCATGAACTCCAAGACACCAACAGGGCTCATTCATTTATTATAAAAGATCTAGTTTTGAGCAGAGTGAGTACGAGCCCACAAAATCTCCGGACTTGACAGGCCTCCGAAAGACCTTCCAAAAATCGAACCAGCTCAGAAACATTATTCGCGTCACAAAAACTCCCGAATACTGCCTCAATGGCGGGCATTCAAAAAACAAATGATCAGACGTCAGAGTCCTGTTTATGTTACATACCGTGCATATTTCACCGAACACAATTTTATAATATACTCCCCTAAAGTATATTCTCAAACATTTTATGCCGCACAAACGGATTTGGGAACCATTCGCGTGTAATCAAAAGGAACAGATAGATTCAAATAAACTTTTGGCGAAATCGTATAACTGAAACCATTTGCCATCAGTGGATAACTTGAGCTAGTGGCTCGCAAAATATCATCAAAATATAAATTCCTGAATTTCTCAATAAGAAAACTCTTAGAAGATGCCATTGTTCTGTCATTCACGCTTTTGAATATATCCAGGCAATCCATGGCCTCAAAAAGCTCTTTTACCTGCACATTTATGCTTCAAACGTTTGCCTTTAAAAATGATCATTGACGGTATGCTAATACCAACTGCGTTGACACAACCAATGATGGTAATACTTTCAGCGCGTTCCGAAGACTGTGAATGGACTCTTCTAGTTCCTTCTGTGTCAAAACAGTCTGCTTGTGCAGAAACTTTCTAACCTTTCCCAACCATATTATAGATCTCTAGCGATGAGTTTTGAGATGCAAATTATCATAACATTCGTTCAGTCTCTGGAAATGATCATCTCGCAAAATCCTCTTTTTTTCCTTGATTACATAATTGGTGTGATAGAAAGGAAAACTTTCATTGCTGTTTTAGCCCCCTTTGACCTCCTCCCTCTCCCAACATCAAGGAACGTGGTTCTTTTCATTTTTTTTTTCTCTCATTCTGATCGCTAGAAAAATCTGAAAAAATTCATGAGCCATTTTAACCATCTCACAAAACATGCAGAATTTTTTTGTCCACAAGGCCCCAAAAAAACTTCTTTCTTCAGAATTTTTTTTCCATACGCCTAATGGATGTCTGGGAAGTTCTAGTTTTCGGCGATGGTTTCTGTCGTTGAAAAGTATTTCTCTTGATATATCCGGATCTCCCGGTAACTTCTTCTTGTTAATTAAAGAAATGTCTGATCTCATTCAGCACGCAAAATTTAAAGACAAAACTGCGGAGAATCTGTGGTGTTACAGATAATGCTATTTCAGCAAACCTCACATTTGCTCGCAAGCTCAGCCTTCTGTTTGTCACTTAGCAAAGTTTTTCGACCTAAGTTTCATCAAAATGCCGGTGTGGTGGTGGTTCTTCTAAGCACTTCGTACCTTTCGGCAGCTTTGTACGTTCTCAGGCATCCACATTGTACTACTCGTACTACCGCCACCACAAATTACTCACTTGGGTTATAAATAGTCCCTAAAACACCAATTATAAAACAGTTATATTATAATTCGAGCAGAGCGTCCGCCACTCAAGTAGCAGCGTGCAAGCGAGCGAGTCTTGACATGTGTGGGGTCCATCTTGGATTGTAAGCTATCTGACTGTGACGGCGGGGATCATTTTAAGTTGTATTTTCGTTACTTAGGCCTTATTGGCCGACCTGCATTATTGGCCGCACCTACCTATTTCTCCCCGTGACTTTGGCCTCTCTCCATGTCTTTCCCACCTTCTTCAATTCATCCATAATTGACCTTCTCCATGTGTGCGCTGGCCTTTCTACTTTTCTTCTGCCCTGTGGGTTCCAGTCCAGTGCTGTCTTAGTAATACAATTGTCATCCTTGCGCAGGGTGTGTCCGGTCCAGCCCCATTCCCGTAATTTGATTTCCTTCTCTATTTTATTCTGATTGGTCAGGTGGAGGAGATCCTCGTTTCCAATTGACTGTGTCCAGAAAACTCTGAGTATAAGTCTAAGACATTTATTCGCGAAAACCTGTAGGCGATCTGTTAGAATTTTCGTTACCTTACAACAACCGTACAGTGCAGACTTCACGTTGGACTGATATAGACGCAATTTAGTTTGTGTAGAATACTGGCTGGAATTTCACACTGGTCTGAGTATGCTGCAGGCGAGTTGGGCTTTACGTAGTCGGTGTCTTATATCGGCTTCGGCTCTTATATCGTTCTCTATGTTCTCGTCTCCTACCGCACCTATCTTACATCATCTTTGAAGGTACCACTGCCTAGGCTTTTCCCGCATGAGCATGGCTTACGAAGTTCATTCGCTAACATTCGGAGAAGTTCCATACTTTTTAATAGCTGCCTCAGTCTAGGCTTTTCCTGATTTTGAAACAACAGAACGTAAAGGGCTAGAAACGCTCTAGTTGGAGTTTGAACTGAAAGTAACCATTCTCTGAATCGAACGAACCCCAAGAGCATTACTTGCGAACAATTCGCGTTACTTTGGTCGTGCATTAACGAATCATAGATAACTGTCTAATCTATGAAAGCTCTGTTTCGAGCTCTGCCAATACTGTACTAATTACCTTTCATTTTCATCCCTCCAAGTAATGACAGAATAGTATATTCCATAACTGAGTTAGAATGAAAAAATTCCATACGAGTGGCACTGGCGCTTGCGCTCGGAACCATCAATATAGACTTTTTTCATTTACTAACGTTATCGCTGCAGTACGACGGTATATTCTTCTGGATGTGGCAATTTGGTCAGACTTATTAACAAGTTTATTTATGCCAATTAATTGTCGTGTTCATTAATTTTTTCTGGAATTGATGAAAAAATTATCAGAGGTACTATTACAATCTTAGAGCCCAATATTTTTTTCGATATTGAGTGTAAGCTGTCTTGGGTTTTCAGTTTTTATATTAGGAATTGCAGTTAGCATTATGCAACCCAAATCCTTAATCTCGAGAATTTATACACTACCAACCTCAGAAGAACCTAAACAACGAATTGAGCGCTTTCTAATCGCGGAAATTTCATCCAATATAAAACTGCAGCGGTAGGAGACTGAATTAATCGGATGGTGGTGTCAACTCCACTCGATTAAGTAATTAGCGCTTATAAATTTTCCCCTATTCACCTCATTAGAACCGAGTTGGATAACTCATCCTAATTCCAAGAAACTTTTAAAAAGCACTGATCCCGCCCCACTTGAATTTATATACTTTCTACCACTTTTTTAACTTTGCAGCTTATGGTTAGCCACTGTTCTTGGAAAAGTTCGCTTATCTTTTGAAATAGCTGTTCAAGTATATTCATACCCAGTTAATTTATGTATTCTCCTCTTGAATACTTGAGAAAGAGCACTCTGCATATCGTCTTAGCCAAATCATTCTTTTCGCTTTTCATGAATAACAGCTAGGATGAGTTCTTCAGGAAATTTTCATCGATATATATATATATAAAAATGGATATATGTATGTTTGTCCTTTATGCATTACTATACCATTCATCTGATCGTTGTAAAACTTCCAGAAATTGCTGAGTATAATACCACGAACGTTTCTGGCATACTACGTATATCATGCTGTTATAATATACAGGGTGTTTACTAACTACTTTACAAAAGTTCGGAGTGATTCCTAGATTATTTCAAAAAAATTTCAATGAATATGTGTTTTCGAAAAATTCGATATTTCATAAATATCATTGAAATGAGACACTTATTGAGCCTCTCGGCATTATGGAAGAAAAATATTAGCAGATGTCGTTTTTGATTCAAGTCTTGTTTTGTTTTTCGAGATAAAACAGAAACCAGATCATTGAATGTCATAAATATGGAAAAACAATTATTTATATCGTCCATAAGTCGAATTGCTAATTAGTTTTGACTTAAAGAATGCAATGATTTCTTAAAAACAAATAAGTTCAAATTTGCAACACTACTGTTTCTAATATATTTATTAAAAAATAACTTCATAAACGATACATGGATAACGTAACATAAATACGCCTTTATCTTTATAATGTGCTAACATAATTCCTACAGTCTCGCAAAAAAATCGTAGCCATCATCTTTTCGGCCTACTATGACTCGTCAACTTCCTCGAAAAATTAAAACTTGAAAAAAATTGGTTCTACTACTTTGGACTTCACTGCCACAGTTATAATAAATTGCAATGACAAAGAAAGTTATTTAATATTTTACCTGAAGCTTTTGGACAAATAAAATAAACCAAATAATCAAAGCTATAGAATATCTGTGTTCAACTCCCTTGTGGATATTCCATCATAACTTACTCAGTCTTAATGGTTTTTACTGTCTTTTTTCTTTTAAAACTCATACCTACATCTGTAATTATTGTAGAAGTTTCAATATTTCGTTTATTTCAGATAAAAACTGTACTTCCTCATATTATACTGCAAATTAACATATTCACTATGGATCATATCTAGTTCTTACATATCTTAACTGGCAGTACACTCTTGGTGAGGCATAGCGAAGGCAGACGAACACGAGAGTGATCTGATGCACCTGCAGTTGTCTCCATAAGCTAGTAGTTCAAAATTTGTCGATAAAATAATTTAAGGACCGAGAAACGATTGTACATACTTACAAAATTTGTACTGTCCAAACCAACTGACGAGCGCCTCGGCGAGGGTACTGCCGACGTTGCATAATGCATATCTTACTGTAATTTTCTATTATATTAGTGTTATTCTTATTATCCCTTCCAGCAATTGACAATATTAATTAAATCACATTCATCAATTAATTATTTATTTTTTCACAAGAAACAAATGGCGAAACATTTTCAAGCGCGCTAATAACTCGTACTTAATGAAACATTAAAGATTAAAGTTTCATTTATTAATATATTGACATTGTACTCGTCTTTTTTTTTGTATCGCCGTTTGCAGGATTTCAATTCGCCATTAAATATTCAATAATTTTCTACTTTTTTATATTTGCGAATAGATAATATGTAGAAATTACAAGTTAGGAATTGTTTGTGTATAGTAATTAAAACATATCATGCTAAGGCATTTTAAGTTATAAAACTAAATGTACATACTAAATATTGTGTGTTTGAAGAGATTATGTTAAATTTGTTTTTTGATTTGAATGAAATGATTACATTTGTAACAGATATTTATAAATGTCCAATAAATATATCCCAAGTCACTTGGTTTCTCATTTTTAAGGAAAAATACTACAGTATGGCTTCTTAAAGTTTTCTATTTGATGTAATCATTGTTTTCATCGTTTCTCGTTGGCGCTGGTAGTTGCCTTTATATCCGTTGGTTTGGCGGCACCAATCATATACATTCTGTCAAAAATGTACCAGGAATCGGTTAATCAAACATAATATATCTATTTTTCATCCAAATATTTACCATTCAAGTTGAGGGTGCCGCCTTCGCAGACGACTTAGTTTCTGAAATAGGTGCAGCCCAAAACTGTCTAAATCTTCAGCATGAATTGAGTCGAGTTCATGAGTGGTGAACAGAAAATAGGCTGCCCTTGAACTAGCTTGGTGTTGTGAATATGTGTGCAACACTGACAAGGTCAAGCGAGACCGAAACTGCTGATATCCGACTGGACCGCTCCTGTGTTGACGGTGATTATGAATAGTGGATCGAAAAAATATGAATCAATTTTAGCTAGTTAATCTGATTGAGCTTCATCAAAGAGAAATATAAATAGGTAAAAAATAAATAAATCAAAAGAATGACAGAACCTAGAGCTGTTGGAGTTCAACAATTCATCTCAATTTTTCTAGAGATCAAGTCAAGATCAATAGATTTCCTAGTAGCCCCCTATATTCAGCCCTAAAGTGTAAGGTTTAGATTATGAGACACTGAGTAAGTAGTCTCTAGGTTTGTTCTGAACAGGTAGTAGAATCAAAATAATTATATTTACTCTTCATTCTCCTTATTCTAACCAGATCTGCGATTGTTTGTGAGTTGCAGTGGACAGCAGGAGAACATGTTTGTTATAATTCAATTGGAATCACTAGCACTAGAAAAAGCAACTGTATATTGTATAAAATTAGCTCTACAGATCTAAAAGGCCTATGGCTTGATTGTATATTTTCCTCCATTTTTCTTTTCTAGATTCCTCCAGTCTCGATTCGCCAACTCCATCCACTCAGTACGTGGTCTACCTCTTCTTTTAATCACTGTAATTGCTCTCGCCAATACTTGTTTTGCTGTTCTTTCTTCAGTTAATTTCTCTATATGGCTCAACATTCTCAAACTTCGACTCCTTACTATATTCATTATTGATGGTTCAACATTCTTCTTTCTCACCCAATATCCACACGCTACCTCCATATATCTTCCTCAGTTCTTTTCTTTCGAAAATCTCTAAATCGTACTTTTCCTTCTTATTCAGTTGCCATGTCTAACTACTGTACAGTACCACTGGTCTTATGAATCTTCCTCATAGTGTATCGAGATATATTCTCTGTCCTTAAAATTCCATGTAATTCACCCATACTTTCAATTCTTCTTGCAATCGTTTCCTGTATTTCTTCTTCTTCTCCACCATTGCTATTTATTCTTACCCCTATGTAGTTTATCACCAATTCTGATTTCCAGATTTCTGTTGCTGTCTCCTTATGTCTATCATAGTAGCATATACCTTGTCTTCACTTTGTTTAAATTCAATCCTTTGCAGACCCTTTACCATATTTGAAGTATATCTCATTATATCAATGTCGTCTGTTATTTGAGTTTGTTAAGTGTATATAGTTGCTTCTGTATTAATCTTACTTTCCTTACCACTGACTCTAAAATATGATAAGGGGTCCTCTTGTCTTAACCCTCTCGTCACTCCAAATTGTTTTGATACATTTTCATTTATTCTTACTTTATAATCCGTATCCGTGAGTATCATTCGCAAGAGTTTTGTCAATTTCTTTCCTATATTAAGCTCCTTCAATGCCTCAAATATCTCTCTCCTGTCCACTGTGTAGTATGCTTGCTTAAAATCAATCAATATTGTTTGAAGTTATGAATTCTGATTTAAACTACTGTCGTTTATTTGTTTGGGGACAAATATTTGATCCATTACTGATCCATATTTTCGAAATTCGGTTTGATATTCCCCTATTTCTTCTTCTACTTTTACCTTTAATCTATTTTTAATTGCAATGGCCAACATTTTAAATACCGCATTGATTAAGGGAATACCCCTTCAGTTCTATCAATTCGCCTTTTTTATGTTATGCTCTTATATCTTCCAACTCAACTCCTCTTCCCTTTATAATTTCTGCCGCTATACCATTTTCACCCGGTGCTTTAAAATTCTTATGAATAACAATAGTACTTATCTGTAAAAAAGACTAAAGGTAGAGTAGCAGTGTTCAACTTCTGACTTAGTTTCTTGATGTGAAATTTGAAAAGCAGGATACCAAGGATTGAAATTATGATTTATAATCTCAATAAATGTTTATGAACTGAAAACTTAATGTGGATAAGTGAAGTTATTCCTGAAACCACCTTGTAAATTGGCATAATTGCATTATGCTCAATATGCAATAATTTGAAACGGATGATATCAATACTGCCTTAGTCATTTGGAAAGTTCATCGTTTCGACAGTAATTCCATTAGAGGCCTTAATTATTCTCGAGAAAATAAATTATTTATTTTCATAGCATATAATCAATATTTCTGTTTTCTTAGACTACACTGCATACGACAAAATGTTGAACAAATATTGGTTTTAACACAAACCCTCTTGAATTGATTTCCAGTGTAAGGAAATAAAATATACCTACATAACTTCATATAAACCATGAACCTAACAGTTCAACATATTAAAACCCTTTTGAGTGTTCTCAGATGCCTAAATTTAATCATACAGAATTATACTTCAGTTGCAGATCTTATAGCAGTGATTGGCAAAGAAAATTATTTGACATTTCCAGTAATCCAACTTGATATTTACCAAGAAGAGGTGATTTGGTATTTCTATCCTAGCAAACCTGATGTTTATGTGATTATACATCTTAGTGAAGAACAGTTTTCGAAGACAATGGAATATTTGAGTGATGAAATAAGTTTCAATCCAGCAGCAAAGTACATACTCATCATGTCTAACTTATCATCAACAATATCAAGTTTATTAAATTCATACTTCATTTTGAATGTAGTTCTGATGGATTCAGAAAGTAAGAAGTTGTTTACCTATTACCCATATCGAAACAATATTTTCAATAGCATACATACAGAATTGGTTGAACTTGGTACCTGTGGAGAGAATGGTGATGTTCACCTCAAATCTGAATTATTCCAACAGAAGATACCAAAAGTTTGGAAAGATTCAATGGTATCAATCATGTATTACCCTTGTTATTTCTACACAATTTGCCATGAATGTAAAAGTAAGGGTGTTGAAATAGAAATATTCAACGTTATTGCTGAATATTTAAATATTAAATTGAAATTTCATCGAGTTCATAATTTAAGTATCGAAATTTCCCACTTCTATAAAAAACGATACGATATATTTTTGGTGCCCAAATTATACAAGATTATTTAGAATTTTCACACACATATTTTCTTGATGCACTCGTATGGGTTGTACCTTCTTCACTTCCTATACCAAGATGGAAGTATATCCTAACTATATTTTCATATGAAATTTGGGTAACTTGTATGGTCGTAATGGTAATTATATGTGTTACTTGGATTCTTATGGAATTCACCCACAGAGGAAGAATTACTTTGGAAACTATTGCCCTAGTACCTTTAGCTTTAGTTTGTGGTTTCCTGGAGCAAACTTTCAGAGTAAAAATGAACAGTAGAAGTCAGAGACTAATAGTTATATTTATTTTATTCTTAAGCACCATAATGAACTATATTTTTAAAAGTAGATTTACATATCTTTTGAATGGTTTAAATTATGAAAAAAGCATAAATAATGTTGATGACATTCTATCCAAAGGCTTGAAAATCGGTTCAACTAAATATGTCAGCGGTATAATCAATACAACTTCAAAAATGGACCAATATTTACAGCAGAACTTTGTAGAATGTTTTGGTTTGAATTGCTTGAATATAACAGCATTTAAGAGAGACATGGCAACCCTTACTCTGAAAGGGATTGTACAATCTTCCATTGATATGTTTTCTGACAAATATAATGATAGATGGCTCTTAAAAGATCTCCCTTCCCAAACGCAAACAATATATTTCGTTGCCTACTTCATTCCAGGTCACCCAATGTTCCCATTATTTAACAGAAATTTACAAAGGGTTGTAGAAGCAGGAATTGTTGAAAATATTGCTTTGAAATACAACACTTTTCATGAAACGAAAAAGAAATCGTTTAATTCCACGCAAAGTTTGCATCTTGAACATATTGCTGCACCTCTGGTGTTATGGTTGATAGGATTTTTGTTGAGTCTAATAGTGTTCATAGGAGAACTAGCATCGGTTCATTTTCAAATAATTTTGACTTAACATTCATTTGCCAATAACGTGAATATTGTATGTATTTCAAATAAGGAATGGAAATAAATATTTATCACTCCAAAAATTTAATTTTTTCGATACACCTTTATATACAATCAAGTTATCAAATTAGTTCTTCTTTCCATATCAATAGAACTATTTTTGCTGATGTGAATTATTAGATATTACATTAGTGGGAATATATCAATGAGTCATTTGTGCAAGTAGAACTTGAAATGAAGGGAAAGGATATAGTAAAAATAGGAGTCTACTCCCCAAAAGACAGTTCCTCAGATGAGGAGGAAACTAACTTTTATGACAACCTAACTACTCTGCTCGATAAAGTAGGTAATAGGAAGGAATTATTTCTAATGGGTGATTTTAATGGAAGAACAAGAAGGCTAACTGGTAGTGAAGTTGTCGGAAGGCATGGAAAGGAAGAAGTTAACGAAAATGGAAGAAGAATGGTAGAAACATGTGAACAATATTATCTGAAAATATGGAATGGCTTTTTTGGTCATAAGAACGTCCATAAATATACATGGACACAGACAACAAGGAACCTCTAATCTATTATCGGTTACATTGTAGGAAGAAGAAGACCACTACTTAGAGTCGACGATGTAAGAGTATATAGAGACCACCACTTCATCAAAGCTAAGATCTATTTTGCCCAATATACACATATGATACCGCCGACTCAGGAAATCACCGATGAAGAACGCCAATGCAAGCCTAAAAGATACAAATTGGACCTTCTGCAAGATCCTTCAGTGGCTTTTCTCTATAAACTAAGATTGAGCCAGAAGCTCACCCAAATAGACGATTCCACACCAACGACACTGTATGATGGTCTTGTAAAGTCAATGCACCAAGCAGCTGAAGAGAGTCTTGGTGAACTGGATAATGGAAGGAACAAGAAAAGTCTATACTGGTGGAACAATTCGATCAAGGAAAGTATAGAGAAGAAAAAAAGAGCATACAACAAGTGGCTAACAACAATGGATTCACAAGACAGAAAATACTACATGCGAATTAGTAGAGAAGAGAAAGAGAAAGAACGAATTTTGGGATGCGAAATGTGAAGAAGTCGATCAATACTTGAGAAGCAGCAGATCAAGGGCATCTTGGAGACTCTAGAAGAACTTGAGAACCAACGAGAATAGCAGAACGAGTTTACAACCAATAAGTATGAGTGAATGGGTACTTTACTACAAGCAACAGATGAAGAAGGAAACAGTACAATTTGACAGGACAGAGTTGGAACTGAACGAACCAAACACTGAAATAACAAAAATTACTCCACAAGAAGTCAAGACCCACATCTGCTTGCAAAAAAACGACCGATCACCAGGACCGGGGCAGGTAAACGCAGAACTTCTGAAGAGCGGACCGGATATCATGTCGAAATGGTTAACTCATTTATTCAATAGATGTTTATCAGGAGAACAACTCCCGGAAGATTTTAGGAAGGGGTACATAACTAAAATTTATAAAATCCTGCGTTGACAACATATTCAGTATAAGAACAATCACCGATAAACGCTTGGCCCACAATCTTATGACTTTCCTCCTCTTTGTCGATCTGAGGAAAGCCTATGACGGCATACCGTTATGTAAACTCTGAAATACAATGCAAGAACGGATTGTTGCTTTCTCGGGGAGTCGAGGTTTCCAAGGGTCTAGGCAGGGATGCTGTATCGCTCCGACTCTGTTCAAACTATACCTGAATGAAGTGCTGAAGGAGTGGAGGAGAAAATGTGGAAATATGGTGATAGAGGTAGATGATGATATGCTTTTTTCGCCCAACTTTGCGGACGCCCAGGTTATTTGCAGGGGATGAAGATTACGCCTATTATACGTTGCGGAAGCTCAACGAAGAATACACAAAATGGAGTCTGCAGATAAACTTTAACAAAACTGAGTGTCTCGTGGTGGGAGGAAATTGAACTGATTTGATCATGGAGGATGGAGCTACAGTGAAAAACTGTATTGTGCATTGATTTCAAAGAAAGGAGGGAGTGAAGAGGATATAAGTGACAAAATAATAAAGGGGAAGACTACAAACAATGGAAATGGGCTATTGGCGCAGAAGCTGTGACCTCACAAGACTTGAACGTGTAAGAAATACAGAAATTAGGGGGAGAGCAGAAGTGGACGTAGACATAATAGATACAATAGAGACAAAAGACTCAAGTGGTACCACCTGAGACGCATGACACAAGAAAGACGGCCTCTTAAAATATGGAAATGGCAGCCAGCACAGAGAAGAAGAAGAAAGATATGGAAGCTAGGTTGCGAAAAACGTCGTATTGTGTTATCCCGCTCGCAAAAAAAATTAGTGCTATAGAGTGGATATATCAATAAATACAATGTTTAAATATTAAACTGAATTTTTATCTAGTTAATAATTTGAGTATCGAAATTTTCCACTTCAGTGAAAAACGATACTATATAGTTTTTAGTGTCCAAGCTATACAAGATGGAAGTATATCCTAACCACCTTTTTTATATCGAATTTGTATAACTTGTATGGTCGTAATGGAAGCTTTGTGTTCCTCTAGGATTCTTGTAGAGTTCATTCACGGAGGAAGAATTACTTTGGCAACTGTTGTACTTGTACCTTTTAGTTTGTGGTTTCCTGGAACAAGTTTTCAGAGTCAGAATGAACATTAGAAGTCAGAGACTACTAAATATATTTATTTCAATCTTAAGCACCATAATGAACTATCTTTTTAAAAGTAGATTTACATATCATTTGAATGGTTAAATTATGAAAAGAGCATAAATCATGTTGAAGACATGACTTTAAAATTGGTTCAACTAAATATGTCAGCGGTATAGTCAATAGAACTTCAGATATTTACAGCAGAACTTCATAGAATGGTTTAGTTTAAATTGCTTAAATATAACAGCATTTAAGAGAGACATTGCAACCCTGTATCTGAAAGAGATTGTACAATTTTCCATTGATATGTATTCTGACAAATATAATGATAGATGGCTCTTCTCATTCTTATGGAATTCACCCACAGATGAAGAATTACTTTGGTAACTATTGCTCTAGTACCTTAAGCTTCAGTTTGTGGTTTCCTGGAGGTAACTTTTAATCCAATAGAAAAGTATATACTCGTCATGTCAAACTTATCATCTAAAATATCAAGTTTATTAAATTCCTATTTCATTTTAAATGTAATTCTGATGGATTCAGAATGTAACAAGAAGAATGTAAGTACAATTTTCCATTGATATTTTTCTAACGAATATGAAGATAGATGGCTCTTCTCAAACGCAAACACTTTATTTCGGTGCCTTTTTCATTCCAGGTCACCCTATCTTTCCATTATTTAACAGAAATCGGCAAAAGCTTTTAGAAGCAAGAATTGTAGAAATATTGCTTTGAAATATAATAATTTTCATGAAAACAAAAAGAAATAATTCAATTCCACATAACGTTTGCATCTTGAACATATTGCTCCTCGTTTGGTGTTATAGTGAATTGGAATTTTCTTGAGTCTAATAGTGTTCAAAAGGAACTAGCATCAGTTGATTCTTTACTGAACATTCATTTAACAGTAACATAAAAATTGTATGTATTTCAAGTAGTGCATGCAAAATAAATATTTATCACTGTAAAATTTTATTCTTCTCTATACAACTTTACAGATCAACTTTTGAAGTAATAAAAGATCAATCACTAGTGTTCTAAAAACATTTGTCAAATATTGAATTATTCGTGCTAAGCTTGTCATTGTCAATCAAGGGCATAATTAGGTATAATAATTATTCTCGTGGAATTCATTGAGTATCAAATGTCTGTTCAAGGATACACCAAAATAAATTATTTCTATCAATTCCTTGAGAACATTGATCCCTCATAAAGAGATAGTTGGGATAAAGTGTTTTTTCAATCCATCAATAAGTCATTTTCAAGTGATAACAAAGAAGGAAGTAATTAATTTGAGATTATGAATTTAGACAGCTGGCCTGAAATAACAACCCAGACTTTTCGGAGTCCTGTCGTCATTCTACCTCATACTTGATTAAAAATGACAGATTAATCCTTTGTTTTGTGATAATTGTAAAAAATGAGTCATTTATAATCTCTGGAACGATGAAGCAATTCGTTTATTGTTCATGGTGTGTAACAATGAAACGGAATCAAAATAAACAACACTAAATTCAAATCGGTGGAAAATGTTAGCTAAATGAAACCAAATTATTCGCAAAAATGTTATAATGGTACTCTGGATTACTTTATCATCAAGTCAAGGGAAGTAAGCTTCGGAGACCTCGATGGCGTTCTATTCGAGGTTTTCTGTCCATCCATCTATTTTAAGGTATTTAGATGAGACAATCAGACCCTGCCTGATCTATGTACGATCTATCCTGCTGAAACTGTTGATGGGATTTGTGGATTTAAAGCATTGCAAAATTGCTCAATTCGATTCAAGAATTTGCTGAATAAAGAACGAATACCGCCAGTCAAAAACTATGAGACCAGTAATTCCATCCCAAACTTCAATTTTTTGTAGTTTGCCCTGTTTGGTGGCAAGGAGCACCATCGTGTTGAAAAAGTATTCGATCTTGATGCTGCGGGCATCGTAAAATTCTCCATTCATATTATTATTGATGATCTCTTCATAATGATTTCAGGTTTTCATCAAAAATTTCAAAAGCTGAAACTGGGCTATCTATTAGTCACACAACACATTAATACCATATATTCGTTGATTCTGCACACTGCTATGGAGCTGAAAATTAACGTCAGACCAAAAATGCTCATGATGACATTTACAACCTCTGTGATTTTCAGTCATAGAACAGTGTGAATCGTTGATGAACATGCACGACAATATGGCTAACAGCTTACCCAGAAAAAGTCGAAGTAGTACCGTATATACTTAAGAAAAAGACTGATGGCACAATGCAGCCACTCTTCTTTAGAAAAAGAGTGGAATGAAACACATGAAATAATCACCTTAATCAAGCCAAAAATAAGGCCGATAAACGCGCCATCGGCAATGAATGAGGACTAAATCCAAAAAATGTGCACTGACTGTACACAACGGTGGTGAGACCCATGAATGTACACTGTGCCCTTACATGGTGGGCAAAAGTGGTGGTGCAGAGGTGGGTTAGGGAGAAGCAAACTTGAAAGACTAGCCGGGGTCTGCATCATAGGCTCCTCAAGATCATTCATTTATCTCCTCATCAGGAGGAGATAAATGAAAACTGTAAAACTGGACACGAGTGGCACACTAGAATTGAGGAATTGATCAAAAGCCCAATGCTGAGTATGGCGAATGATACGATGACTAAAAACTTACAGAGACCAAGGAGCATGAAACGGAGATAGACTGGAACAATTGGCTCTACATAAATTGATATACGGATAGATCCAAAATATAAAAGGGAACTGGTGGTAGTGTGTACTCATAAAACTTAGAATGTCAGGCAGAAATATATGCCATAACAACCTGTGTTCGTGAGAACCTCAAAAAACCCTATAAGAACAAGTGGTTAAACATCATTTCGGACAGTCAGGCAGCAATAAAAGCTTTGGCTAGGAGAGATAATAATAATCAATTTAGAGCTGTCAATAGAAGAAACTAATGTGACAGCCGTCTATTAGTGAAATAAATAACTCAACGATTATTATATTTCCACCGCATACATGAAATTGATGAATTTTTTCACAGAAAACTGTGGCAGATATGGAAAATTGCAAGAAATAAAAAAGAAAAATTGATTGAAAATGTATTTTAATTAATGTAATTCCGGGGTGTACCGAAAAGAGTTGTAGGGATAGAAAAGACATGATAGCTCTGAAAAAGTATCACCCTGTAGATTGTCATAATTTTCTGTGATCTCATTATGTAGATTTTGAGAAGGTTTGTTTGTTTGTTTTTCCTTTAACGTGCTCTATTTCTGCCTTTTCGGCTAATGACACGCCGGGGAATTCTGTCACCACACTAATCCGGGAATTTTGCCGAACCCCTCTCGTGTCGAGGGAAGGAATCTTCAATGTTCAACACATCTCTGTTAGACAGGACCGACAGCTTTACATCTCCTCCGAAAGATGGACACTCAAGCGATTCCCAGAATCCGAAAAATCGCACCGATTTTGTGGGGATTGAACCCAAGTAACTCTGCGCAGGAGACGAGCATCATATCCCTTACGCCACCGAGCCGGCATTTTAGGTACCTATGTGCCGAATTTGAACAGAGTATCTAAAAAACTGATGATTTCAATACCCTCTATTTCGGTAATGAGGCATTTGCGGGCATCTGTTCAACTTTTCGTCATAAAATGGCTGTTTATGTTGTATATTGTTGAAAAGGAAAAGGAATACTGTATCCAACTAATAATTACGCATTTCCAACTCTCAAATAAAGAGTTATGAACTAGATTTTGAAAAGTAGCCATTACGAAGAGTTCAAAACAAAATAAGAGAAACGCTGCCAAAAAATCTTCGATTTTTATTTTAAATTATAAGTATCTCATTATAGAATAATAAATCAATTCTTGAGCAGATGATTCCTCTAAATAATTTGCTTCATTTCACTTGTCGGGCAGTTTATAATTGTCCTCAAATTAAGACAAGACTAGGTACTCATCCAAAGGGTAAACGAACTTAAGAATCTATTTTCATTCCTGCAAATAGCAGGAACAAAACAATCAGATACGCCAAGCATCTGTAAATAAACAGAGAAGGTAAAAGATGTCAGTTTTACACATGCGCTATTTCAAGTGTTGCCAGATTGTATGCGTATAATAAAGCGTAGGTATATAAAAGAGTCCGCTTAAAATGTCATTTGAAATAGAAGTGAAAATAAGAATATCTTCGAACACATGTGAAGAAATAATTGTTTGTGTAACATAAATGTTGTAAAGTGACAATACACAGAAAGTTGCATTTTAGTCTTATACGCTTCCAAATTACCGGTAACTCCAGAATTGGAGCCCTTGCTAGCCCAAGCGTCGAATGTTCTATGATTATTTCTCAAACAAAATTTTATTCATTTAACTTTTCGTATTCTAAATTACGTGAACAGGCATAGGATTCTGCGTCCTGAAAACTATTTCCTGAGAGTTATTAACGTCAATGAAAGATCAGAAACTGTGGCAACGCAACGCATTTATATCAGCTGACTGCGCAAAGCACCCGATTCGATTCCGTATTCCGTATTCTGTCGTCTAGACAGAGAGCCAAACTCGCAAGTGCTTGTGATTGTATATATGTTTATATCAGCTGTTTCGGAGGAACACAGTGAAGATGCCCTTCATTTCCAAAGATTGGAGATCACCAGGAGAAGCTTGGGTGAAAACCGACGAAGGCTGGGAAAAGAAAAAGGTCCTGGAAAACTGCAAAGCGATCAAGTAAGTGCTGTTATTTTTTCCAACTCGCAAAACGATCGATCCGCAATGTCGAATGTTTCTTTGTTCTGTTTCGCACTTTGACGTTTACGGTTACTTTCATTTTATGCTGCTCTCGTTTTGTGAATCTATGGACGTATTTTATTGTTGGCCGTTTAATTTTCTGGATGACACGAATCTATTGAGATCATAGAGTGAAAGTTATAATAGCAAGTTGCATGTTGCGATGGTTTCATTTTCACAATTTAACCCAATTTCATTATGTATTTTGATACGCAATTTTAAGTAATTAATTCATCAAGCGTGTAATTAGATACAGTTCTCACTTTGATCTAATCTGAATCGCTTAAGAGTTTGAATATTATTCAAGAATTGCAGAAGAATCTGCTGTGTCGAGTCAAAACGATGATCCTGCTTTAAATTTACCCTACATATGATTAATTAGGGGATTTTCTACTCTGCCAACTCAAATTATACTCATAAATGTATAGATGCGCTCAACTTCCATATAGATTGCACAGTATTTTCCAGCATGATTTCAATGTGTATTGGTTTAGTTGTTCCACTGATTCTCCTATGTTTGAGATACATTTTGCTATGTAAATTTCTTCTAGCATTCCAAAACATTGATATTTGGTTCACATTCCATATTATCCAATACGATTTTAAAGGTCCGTCTAATGTAATAGAGGTTGAAGGCCTGGATCATTCCTTGGTCTATAGGTTGAAGCAAAGACGTCGTTTAAGAGGAAAAAAATGCCAGTTTTATATTTGGATGCATAGTTTCAAGTTCGCGAGGATTACCTGATGCATTGTCCAAAACTAGAACAGCTTTAAAGTTCAAATTTTTTCTTTTAATACGTTTCAACTCCTGAAACAAACCAATTCCGGAACCAGTTATAAAAAATTAGCGCTTGTAACTTACGCTTTCTTATCAGTACGCCAAAACACTGACAGGTAGTTCTTGTTTCGATTCTTAAAAGCATTACGATTTAACGATATGTAAAGCATCAGTGGTTTAATGACACATTCTCCAGATGCATTAGAACGTATCAGCAGTGTAACTCAATCATTTACTGCCTTAAATCCAGAGCAGACTTTTCGCTTTTCGAAATGAATGTATTATTCGACATTCTCTTGCAAAACAGTGCATTCAATAGGGGTGGGGAGGGTAGCCTCGGCCACATAAGTGAAACTCAGGATTACAAGAAAATCTCTAAGAAAAAAAGATCAATTTTAATCTATATAATGAACAAAACATATTCCTCTCAATACTAATGAAATAAGAAATAAAAATTCTCATTTTTATAGCTGTAATGAAGTTTAGAAGGCACTGTCAAATATTAGTCACAATCATTTCTGGGGGGTAGCCCCGGACACAAAAAAATGTGACTATGTCGATTTGCAAACATCACAAAGTAAAAAGATGACGATGGATCAATGTCCATACATTCTTCATAAGCCCATTTTTAGCACTTGTGACACTGAATCCAGTCTTCATCGAAGGTTTCCCCACAAATGATGCATTCTGTATCACGATCTGTAACTTCCCTAGTTAAACTCTAAATATTCTTTCTTGATCTCATTTGACTGATTGCTGCAAGACGCTTCCTTGAGGCGTTAGGGAGAGGGGACAATTATTGAAGCAATGCGTTCAAACTAGGAGATGCAACTGGCTCTGCATTATTTTTCGCAGTAGGTGGCTGCGTGCTGCCACTTGTTGATGGTTGTGATGCCTGAGTAGTGCTGGGCGCAAATGGTGGATGGTTGGTGGGTAGAAATAGTTGATGGCTGTTGGATGCCGCTAGTGGATGGCTGCGGATTGAAACTTGTAGATGATTTTGATCTTATGCTGGTTGATGGCTGTTCAGAAGTCTCATCCAAAAACTGGTTCCTGTTCGATATTGGTCATTGATGATGGCAAAAAATCCAAATCAGTAAAAATCTCCCTATTGAATGGATAAATTCCAGTGCATTTGAACCCATTTTGTACTATTTCTAGTCTAGCTGCCTTAGTGAAAGCCGAATTGACAAGGGAAGCGATGTCATAGTCTGATATTCTCGCTCCTTGGTTTTGTCTCATCCACATAGCACTTGCTGAACTGAATGCAGACTTGAACGGCTTGAAAAATACCCTGTGCAACGGTTGCATTTTCTGAGTTGTGTGTGGTGGTGTGCTGAGCATATGGATGTGATTAGCACAAGCAAACTGTATCACATCCAATTCTTCATGGCTCTCATGTCCATCGAGAATCAGAAGAACAGGATGTTCCCTCGAATGCTGTGCGTGCTGTTTGAAATGCTGGAGCCACTTCAGAATATCTCACCATTCATACATTCACTTTCAGTGGAATAGCTATGCTCCAATCATCGTCCGTTTTCTGGGGAAGATGAAAAGAGGAGGTACAAAGTGACCAGTCACACTCATAGCAAACATCAAGGTGATGTTTCGTCCCCTCTCACCGATGTCAACTTGTCCACTTGCTTTTTTCTCTTAGTAGAAATAACTTTCTCATTTTTGTGCATCGTGGAGACTCCCGTTTCATCAGCATCGTAAATTTTCGAAGCTGGAAAACTATATTTCTCCTGAAGCTGGAACATCTGATCATAAAAGCGATCTACTTGAGGTTTATTGAACCCAACGGCCCTCGCGATACTGGTTGACTCTGGAGTTCTGAAAGCAATAACTGGGAATCTTTTCGAAAAGTTGTAGTAAAAATCATTTCCGGCCATTTATTTCCCTTGTTGAATCTATGAGGAATTTTTAGTTGCTCTACGAATTGGAAAGCCAGTTTCAAAAATTTCGCTTTCGTAAGTGGCATAAGCTGATTATCTAGATCGATAACATGTTCATGAAGTTGCAGAGCTTGATCGTTGGAAAATGTGTAATCCAACCTCCCCAATTTCGGCTTGAATTCTGTTTCTTCTTCATTACCTATAGCTTTTATTTCATTCTGGAGCGTACTTCTTGTAACACCATACCGTTCAGCAGCTCTTCTTATAGATAGATTTCTCTCCTGAACACTCCGGATCACTTTTTTCATGATATTTTCATCCCAACTTCCTGTAGTTGTTTTTCTCTCTTCGAATTTTGGCATTTTCTATGAAGAAAACATCAGATTTTCAATTAATTCTTCCCTATTGCAGTACAAAAGCGACTTTAACATAAAGATAAGCAGACGACTTGACATGACAAAGCAACTGGGATTCATAATGTCACTATTTGATGCATAAAATCCAAAAATTCGCCAATATCAATATGAACAGCTTCAAATATTTAACATATTTTTGAACTATAATGACAACCTTTCTGAATTAGTAAAATGCCATGGTAATATACTTACATTGTACAGAAAAAACTGAGTTTCAGAAGTGTGCGGCACAGACAAAAGAATCGACGTGTGGCTATATGTTGCTGCCGTTATTTTGACGTGGCGCCTTTTATGTATGTCTGCGGGATTTTCTGGAACTAGCTTTGGCCGGGGATTCCCGCCGGCTGGGGCTAGCCGACTGTCCCCTACTTGATAAGATTTGTATTTCCATCACCTACTAGGTTTGTAAATTCTTCTAGACATCTTTCGCTGCAGCAGTGTCTTCAGAAGCAACTACTCCAACGATTTTAATGCTATGGACTCATTGTTTCACCTCAAATATATTGAACCAACCTTCTGATGTTCGAAAGTTTTTAAAATGTGCGTAGAGACGCTTTACCTTCTCCCAGAGAATCTAACCACTCAGGGACACTCTTTTTTGGTTGTAATCTTTAATCCATACCGACAACGCCACTTCAATTCCTTTCTATTGCTGAATCACGAACAATTTTCGCTGACAATGAAGTTGAAACTACAGACGATATTTTATCGATCGTACGGTTGAATCGTTGGCATTGATTATATATTATTACATTTTTGAATTGTTTGTACGATTCTAGTTAGCAATCATGTGAAACACTTTTATCCCACCTGAGGGATTTCGAGATGATCGTACTTTATTTTTGCTCTGACAAAATGGAAGATCGAATAAATCAAATTTAAAAGGTCAATACTTTGAATAAACAAATTTTAGCAATCGAAAAACTATACTGAAACATTTTTATTTCTCACTTATGAATAAAGAAAATAACTTTTGAAGAAAAATATTTTAGTTTCCTAACTTTTCGTACACACTGTAGATTGTTAAAACTTTTTAGTCAACAAAACGAACCTCTGCTCATGAATTGATACCACATAATATTATGCCATGCATTACGATTCGTCTAAAATTCAAAATTATCTCATACAAAGTGTTCACATCATAAATATTTACCTAGCTTCTTCCAAATTCATATTCATTTATTCACAACGTCTATTATACTTTTCCTCCGGTGAAAGGTACATTGTTGTAATATCGTAAATATTCTTCAACATGAAGTAATAAGATAACAATAAGCCAAACTTGTCCACCCATTCACTTCTTCATGCTGGGTAATTTTTTGAAAAGCAAGGTCCATTGTAAACAGTGGAAGAAATCAGCATAAAATCTGCATGTTCGCACCCAGTTAAGCAACACTTATTGTGGGATTAAATACCGTATTCTATGAATGAGTGTTGGTTGCGTAATGTAAACCATCATCTGTACTGCTACTTAATGATTCTATGGTACAATTAAAATGTCGGATTCATTGGAGAAGAGATAAAAATTACCTGTCAACCAATCAGAAAGAAGCCAGGATATGGTCAGAAGGAAACATCTGCAGGGATTCATCCTTTCCTTCTTACATAACAAAACAGATATTTTATCTGCACCCTGCACTGTGGTTGGAAGGTTTGGAAATATATTAAACGTTTCCTTATAGAATTTGTAAAGCTGTATCGTTTTTTATCTTCAGCAGAAATCGAGAAAAGATGCTCGAACTTCAGCTTTTTGTAATAGAAAAAAACCTGGAAAGATTTCCAGGCTTAAAGTTTGTACAGAATGTTGAACTTACAAAAACCAAAAAAGATTGCTGTTTTTGATACTCAACGTGTTAGTAACGATGAAGAAGAATCAGACTGATTTATTGTTTTACCAAAGAACATATTATGTTGCATTTTTCTCTTTTTGAATGTTTGATTTGTTATTAGTTTTTTTTTTCAGTCGTGTAAGAAGTTTTTTTCTCTAAAGAATTCATTTCATTTGTTTTTACCACCAAATGATGATAAGTCACTTTGGGATGCTTTTAACGTGCTAATCCTTTATTAAATTATGGCTCTCTCCCGAGTCAAGTAGATGTGAACGAGATTTTAGGCAACACAAGATTTCTTCTCTCTTTATTTTCATACCCGGTAATGAGGTACCACATAGTTCTGTTATGGTGATAAATTACTTGAGTGAAACCGGAAACAATGTTTCAGGGGGCCTCCGCGCAGTCCTGATATGAACTCGATTGAGCACGAATGAAAAGAAGACAGCGGGCCATAAATCCACCTGCAGTTGATCTTTCAATCTTTCAGTCATCTGGGTGAACTTTGGACGTCAATTAATCTGACCAGAATGTTATTTAGATTCTTCGAAAAGTGTTTATTTTGATCAGATACTTCTCCAAAATTAATTTTTGCGTGTTTTCTTTACCCTCAAAACATGTTAAGTAACAAAAACATGAAACAAAATCAGTGGTGTCAAATATACCAAATAAAAGTGGTATGACAATTTCTGAGAGTAGTGTAAGAGACAATGTCGATTCAGATTAATCAACTTGTATTTTCAATGAAATAAATTAAGTTCTGAAACAATTCGATCCATGTGATATCGAGGTTAAATGCGCCTATCGCGCCAGTAACTAAAACCACTTCCCTATAATTGCTCAGTAAATAAAATTATTGAATGTCGTGTTTTACTTCATTTTCTATGATATTAATAAATTGTCCGAGTTCCTTGTTGGTGCATTTAATGATTGAAAATATTGGTATATTTCGTTTCCAAAAGTTTCATGCCTCAACCTGGCGAATCTTTTCTGTTTATTACTAGCTGATTCGATAGAAGTTGTGTCCACAAATCTTTTATGCCCAAACAATCGTTTAAAATGGTACGAATTGATTCGTTAGACACAGAAAGTTCATTGCCTTTCTCTCAAACTTTGACGATTTTCAATTACCAATTCTTTCACTTCATCAATTTTAACTTCAGTTGAAGATTGTGATGGGCGACCAGAGCGAGATAAATCTTCCACCGCATCTCAGTTTGTTGAACGCAGTAACCACTCATGCACGTGTTTTTGATAAAGTCGATTCACCATAAGCCTTCTGAAACATTTTCAGCAATTCGACACACAAAATTCCATTGCAACACAAAATTTGAGACAAATTCGTCGTTCGATATCTTTATCCATTATAAAAATCGCAAACACACTGGTGAGAACGACAAATCGAGCACTGTAAACAAACGAAATGACACATCGCGCTCAAACTCCGCGTCATTATAGAAAACAGTTGTACCAACTTAGCAACAATAAATAAAACTTACTTCAGCTAGAATCTCCAATTATTTTATTTGCCATTTCCCAGTGTATTTTATGTATATTTCATGATTTTATTAATCGAAATTAACTCTTGCTGCAAGTCAAAGTCCTATACGTTTTAGGGGACCATCATTCAACCCACATCTGAATACCTGAATGTTTACAAATATAGACGATCCTTCCATAAGAGGATTGTTGTTAATTGAATGTGTCTGCCCCAAACCTTTATTCAGAAAACTCATCTCTTATTATAATCGAATTGAAATCGAAATGTTAATTATCTTACCAAATTTTCCTATAAAATAATAAGATTAGATATTCACTGGTCCTGTAAATACAATACTGAAAACGCATTTAATTCTGGTGGTTTATCAAATATTCAACTTCTAAAGAATTATATAGTTATGTGTATCAGGTGGTGAAACTATTGAAACATTCAAAAAAGTTCTTATGATTTTCAGTAAATACTAAGTTTCAAATAATATTTCATTATGTAACAATTTATTCGTGGATTATAATAGTTTTAATATATTATAGAATAACAAATTATTGAAAACAATAAAAAACTCTAGAAGAAGGAGTAAAAACACTTATTTATTTGAAATGATTACTAAGGTATTCATATCAGACCATTTTTTCGAAGTAACATTATTCTCTTTCAATATACAAACACATTTGCCCAAAGACCTACTGAATTAATGAGGATTGCAAATTCGGTCTTTCGACCATTTTCAACCGACAACAAGTACTGAACTGAAGTTGAAAATACATACACACATAAACAGATAGATCCAAAATAATAAGGGTAATTTAGGAATTCTGTTAATAATATGAAGTTAGTTTATCGGTGGAAAATGATGGCTATTATCGATACAATGTGAAACAAAAGTAGATTCGTTGCTTCTCTGGTTATTATAATCTGATTGATGCTCTTTGTATTTAGTTTAGAATGAACAATGAAACAGCATAAAAAAGTAGCTTTCAAAACCCACATAAAACTCTCCCAAGAATTTTTCAATAGTAAGCATAAAACTAATAGATTTGACGAAAATTGCCATCATGTTCCACCTATAGATCAACTTCTGAATAACCAATATGGCCTGATTTATTCGACCGAAGTTGCAATCCTGATTATCAATAAATCTCTTGTGATAGTATGAAACAGTTCAATGTCTTATTTTCATCATAAAGTTTCATTTTTAAATTATTTTGTTGATTAATATTCCATGTATTTTATTCAGAATATAGAAAAAGGAGATACAATACCTAATGTCGAATGGTAGATTGGTTCTAACTGAGAAATAAATACATTGACATATATTTTATTTTGTTGCTTTCATTTACAGAGCCGAAAGCAGTGATGAGGAAACTATGGAGGCAGCTGAGGCAGAACAAGCAATGCAACCCCATTGTCAAATAACTATCAAATGTACAAAAGAGGTAAGTCTACAAAATACCTCAAGTTTTGTCTACGCAAACTGTTTATATAGAAGGAAGAATACCGAATATAGTACATTTGTTAACATTTTTTAAAGCATAACAAGCAGAAATTTCAAGTCTCCCATAAAAATTTTCAAAATAAAGTCCTAACATCTCAAGCTATAGTATTGTGGCCTAGAATGTATCCAAGACATTTTTCTAAAGGAATATGTGGAAAATTATGATTTGAATGCTCTATAAGTTAGCATCAAGGTTTTATATGAATTAAATTTGGACCACCACTATCATTCATAAAAAGGAGATATGTCATTCGTTATTCAGGTCATCTTATCACAAAACTAAATTTTTATGTTCAAATGGTTACTGAAATTTGAGGTCCTTTTCTTTGTATCATTTCAAAATAGAACGATTTCTACTTATCTCTTCCGTATTCAGTTCACATAATCATCAGAATGTTTCGCTAATCCTTCATTTCCGCTTGGTTAAGCGAGGTTAAATTGGATCTCACTTTTTCTTTCAATCTTCAGCGTTTAGATTGTTATCACTTTGAAATTTCTAGAATTGTTCTCAATGGAGTATCTAAAAACCATACTCTCAACTTCAGTTATACAGATAAAATTTTGAATCTAAATGCAGCAACAACAGATTTGATTCAAAAAATCATTAGGAAAAATGCTAGATAATAAAGTGAATAACCACGTCCATATTCTTTGATACTTATAAGAATTCCATTTCACTATAGTCCAACTTTCACAACCATATGTAACTATAGGTCTTATCAGCTCATAGATTCTTCTCATAATTCTCCTTCAAAATCTTCTCATTGTCCTCAATTCTCATTGCTATACGTAACTACAGATCTTATCAAGTTTTTTTATATCATCTAGGTGTTACTCCTTTAATTGTTTACTAATCAACTAAGGTATGTGAAATGTGCTACAGCTTTGCAGGTCACATTCTCAATTTCCAGGTATTCTGTTGTTCAACTGTTCTAAGGCTGTCATCTTCGAGTACACTCTTTTGCTTTCATTAATCACGATTCGCAGGTCTTTAACTTTTTCTTTCTGTACACTTCAATTAGTTTTCCTTCAGTTCGATCAATATCAACAGCATAGGCACAGTTCTCCGTGAATACATATTTCAAAAGGTTCGCTCAGCTCATTCTTAATTTAACAATAATGCAGTTTGGAGAAAATCTGTATAGAGCGTGCCAAGTGTATAAGTATACTAGTAAAATATAGCTCAAATTTCAATTGGTATGCTCTAGAACTTTTTTTCAAAACAATAAACTGAATCATAAAAATATAATTAACAAATTGATTTTTCAGATTGCAGGATTTAACGAACTGGATGAAGTAGTCAAAAGACTGGATTTCAGGAGTGCTGTCAAGGACGTACGCAGATTTAACTATATATGTGCTCTATTAGATCTCTTGATAGGCCAACAGATGACAGCGCTTTCTGGTTGTGCCCAGAAGGCTCTACTCGCCATGTTGGAAGAAGTCGCTAGTCATGTTACAAAGAGTCACCATAATCCTAGGGGTTTCCGAAGATTATTAACTAAATTACGTGCTGTTAGTGTCGCTGAAAAATCGTCTTGCTGGGGTGGACCACTGGGCTCACAATTATTATGGGATCAACATAGTATTAAGATCAACAAGATTCTCAAAATGGCAGCACAAATGCAAATTTGTGAACCTGATTCGCATCCACAGTTACTACAGTTGCCGGAAGAGTGTATTAGAGAAATAATTTTGAGGTTATCTGATCATAGAGATTTAGCAGCTAGTGCGCAAGCTTGCGAAACCATGGCCAACATAGTGGATGAACAAAGGGTTTGGAGAGAGTTGACTAAATTTCATTTTAACCCTCAACAAATAGAGTTAGCTTTAAATAAGGAGAGTTTCAATGGTGATTGGAAAGTGATCTTTAACTCATTAAAAAGGTAAGGATTTGTATGAACTGTCTTAAGAAGAACTAATGGTCCTTGTTTTTTCTTTCTTTCAGGACATATGGATTAAGTGAAGAACGTCAATATGCGGAAATGCTCTCTCTATGCAAATACTGCAGGTGTTTATTCTGGCGATCTCTAGGTCATCCTTGTATAGCGGACCAGTGTCCAGAATTCCGAGCCAGATTGCAGGAAGCTGGTGGCTTAACCCCTCCTAGTCCAGTTCCTCCTTCAGCTTTCTTAAAGTTTTTCTCCTTGTAGAGGCCTTGATTGGTTTTGACTAAATGGGATCACTTGGATCAGGATTGATTCTATTCTATGAAGTTTTGAGTCTTTTGGCTCATGATTCAGGGAAAGAATAGCACTTATAAACTGATATTTTATCTTTCTACAACAAATAGAACATATCAAAAGTTAAATTTAACTATAAATGAGTTGAGCATCAAAGATTTCACTAACTGTAAAATAGCTGAAATATGAAAAAAAATTTTGTTAATTCAAGTTGTTTTTAGTTGAGGCTGCAGTTTTCTAGATTGTTGAGGGATGAATGTTAGAGAGTTATCAATATAAAAAATTGAATTAAAAGTATCTAGAAAGAAATCACTTTGAAGACGAAAAGATGATATAATAGAATTTGAACTCTGAAACTAGTTGAGCTTTAATTATCTATTTCTGACATTAAATAATGTTATATTGAATTTTGAAATAGAATAGGAAATTAATCATGTGGAAATCACATGGATCAAATAGGAGAGGAACAAAGAAAAAGAATCCCAAAAAAATAACACATCTTACAAAAAAATTTAATTTGAAATAATATTTCGCTCATCTTGGCAGCAAATATTGAAAATCTATCCTGATTAGTGGTCCTAATCGTGCTTGAGTTGCATTGTGATATATACTACTTACATTTGTCTTTGTGTAAACTGAAATAGGCTGCTCCAACATAGATCACTATATATTATGAAAAATTGGAAATATAACAAATTAAATATTTTTACTTACACTTTAATGAAGAGTAGTTCGATTCTAATATTTAACTAATTTAAAAGACTTGAGAATGTAACAAAAATCTTTATAAAATAAAGTATAAAATATTGAAGTTTTCACTTTTCTTTTGATTCAGAAAATATTACGAATGATCCAGTACGAGGACTGAAAATATCACATAGTTACTACTACAATTCAATTCAATTCAATCCATTTATTTGTTCCATATAAACCTAAATTATTGTAGAATATAAAATACACAGAAACAAACAGTTTAAATAGAATAAAGACCTAACAATAATCAGCTGAGACAAATATTGTCCTCAAAATACTCTTGGAGAGTGTAGTATGGTGTCCTCCTGAGATAAGTATTTAATCTTCTTCTCAATTTATTTTATGGCCACCCTTGTGCCTCCTGTGGAATGTGATTATAAATTCACACAAAGTGGAAAGATCAAGCAAAACACAATCTGCATGATTGGGTTTTGATCAGCTTAAGAATCCCACGAATACATCTCTTCTGCAACAAAAGGAGCCTCAAGATATCCGATGAATTCCCTCACATAACTATCCCGTATCTCAGCCTACTATCAATATATGCATTGTGTGCGGTAAATGCTGTGGAGATATTCACAAGTTCGGACAGTGTTCTTAGTGCATATACATATCTGGCCATATAATTGGTCCAGACTTAATTCCACCAATATTCATAAAATCATGTTGTGCATCACTTTTACAGCCTCTTCGAATAATATTCAAGAAATCATTATATTGCGGTGTGTTTCCGGATAAGTGGAAGTTAGCTAAAATTGTACCGATATTCAAAAGTGGAAAGAAAAACATGATAAATAATTATAGAACAGTTTCCATATTAAGCCTTTTTGGAAAAATCTTTGAATCTATCGTGACTGATCATCTTTTTCACGTGTGTAGTTCAAGAGTATCAGCACGGTTTTATCAAAGGTAAGTCAGTATTGACGAACTTAGCACCTTATATACATTTTTTGTCTGAAGGTTTTGATGAGGGCGTGTAGGTGGAAGTGGTATATTCTGACATTGCCAAAGCATTTGATAAGGTTCATCATAAAACACTTATCAGTATATTATATGATTTTAGATTTAGTGAATCGCTGTCGAGATGGGTCGAGTCATATTTGACTAATAGACTACAGTATGTTACTTTGAACGGACAGTTCTCCAAGGCATTTCATGTTTCTTCCGAGGTACCTCAGGGATCGCATCTGGGGCCTCTTCTCTTCGTTATTTATATAAATGATATATCTGAATGTTTCATTAATACTCATCACGAACTGTTAGCTGATGACCTAAAATTCTATAAAAGAATTGAATCTTTGCCGATGCGAAGCTTTTTCAAGATGACTTGAACCGATTTTTCAATTTTTGTTCTTCAAGATATGTCAAACTTAACATAGATAAATGTCAACATATTATTTTCACGAAAATGTCATTGTCGTCGAAACTACTTTCTCTCTTGGTGAACTACATATAAACAGGGATAATGTTAGAGACCTTGGCATCATACTGGACGATAAATTTTCTTTTATTTTCCACAAGAACTCAAATCTGCAAGAATAATTCCCATTTATAAAGGCAAGGGAGATAATAATTGCCATGCATCTCAAAATTCTTCGAGACGGTTGTAAAAACAAGAATTCTGGATTGGATGGAGAAGCAGAAGTTGACAAACAAAAATCAACACGGATATAGGAGAGGCAAAAGCACAACCACTGCACTCATGGAAGCAATAGCAGTGATAATTGAAAATCTGAATAATAACGAAATCATGGAAATGCTTAATTTTGATTTGAACAAAGCATCTAATACAGTGCTACATTCACTGCTATTGCAAAAGTTGCACTACCTAGGATTCAGAGGAACGGTGTTCAGGTTAATAAAGTCATATTTGACATTTTGTGTTCATGGTGTACCACAGGGATCAGTACTGGGATCTATCATATTTATAATTTTATAATTTATATAAACGACATCGACATTCAGAAATGTGGGCACCTGTGCCTATATTGCGATGATATCTCGATCATTATCAGCTCGAAAATAGGGAAGACTTAATGAATAAAAAAGAAGTCGCTTCGAATGAAGTTAAGACTTGGTTTACAAAGAATTCGTTGAAACTGAATGTAGACAAAACTGAAACCCTTGAATTTAAAAGACAACCAGGACTTCAAAGTGCCAAGTTCCTGGGAGTGATTAGTGGCAGTAGGTTGAACTCGACGCCGCACATAAATTATACATGCAAGAAACTGTCCAAAATTTTGTACATGCTTAGAAGACTGAAACAGAATGGCACTCACCAGATGATGAAGACAGCATATTTCGCTCACATTCTTCTAAATGAGCATGAACCATGTTGCTCAAATAAAAAGAATGAAGCCTCTGAGCCTTCTCAGGTTTTTCTATTCATATTTGAGTGAGCGAAAGCAATATGTTATGTACAATGGATTCAGATCCCAGGATTTTGGAGCCCATTCGGGAGTCTCTCGGGGGTCGGTTTTGGGTCCGCTTCTGTTCACAATTTTCGTAAATGACTTACTTAAGAGACTAAACGTTGGGGAAGTAGAATAGCCTTTGCGGACGATCTCAAGATTTACACAGAAATAAGATTGAATGAGGACTGTCAGAGTCTTCAAGGAGAGTTGCTGATGATAGATGATCAGTGGTGTTTAGAAAACAAACTGTCTTTGAACGTCTCTAAGTGCAAGTACATGTCAATTACGCTCAAACAGTCGCCACATTTCTTTCCTTATTCGGTTGCGGGCTGAACGTGTTTTCTGTTCTCGTGATCTCGGGGTGCTTCTCGACTCGAAATGGTTGTTCCGGGACCATATAGGTGATGTTGTTCTGCGAGCAAGAAAAATGTTGGGTTTTATTCTGAGGAATTCCAAGAGCTTCCGGAACACTACTGTTCTCAGGGTTCTGTATTTCGCTTTTGTTCGGTCTAGCTTGGAATATGCCTGTTTATCTGGGATCCAAATTGCATTGGAAAGCGTCCAGAGAACCTTCCTAAAATGCCTGGCATACAAACAGGATGGAGTATATCCTATCCGAGGAATGCCAGGTTTTCTGTTAACCGATCGTTTTTCTGTGTTGAAACTTCAAATTAGAAGGAAATATTTGTGCTGCATGTTTTTGTATGGACTTCTGACTAACTCCATCTGTTGTTCGTCTCTGCTTGAAAGACTGAAGTTTTGTTACCTAGGCTCGCTGGCAGAGGCAATGTCACTCTTTATGTCGTTGGAACTGTTACGGATGTTTTCTTCAACTCACCTATCAATCGAAGCTGTCACTATTTCAACACGGTGGCCTCTTCGATTGATATCAGTCATTCTCAAGCTACATTCAAAAGAAACCTATTAACAAAACTTAGTTCACGCACGTTGTTTTGTTTGTTTGGTGTGTATTTCTATTGAGTTTGCATTTTTTTTAAATGTTTCTTTTAGTTTGAGCAAATTTGTCTATACTTGTTCGACTCTGTAATTGGGAGTAATCCTGTTGAGCTTGTATCAATAAATAAATAAATAAAATAAATGAATAAATGAATAAAGGATCAACATCAATCAATGAATGTATATTATCATGTAATCTGTGAAAACGCAAATCTCATAGCTAAAATTGCTTCTAGTTTATTTCAAATAAGACTCAACACAAAACTATTCATATTTTTATTTTCACTTCCGAAAAGTATACATCGAATCAACTTAAGAATAGCAAAATATAGAACGTAAACTGATACTAACATTGTCAATTGAAATTACTCAGATATAATCAAGTATCAAACATGCTTGTTCAATATATCACATATATAATCTTCTAACCAAAAATAATTAAACATGTACATATTTTATTTTTCCAAAGGTGCATAATTCAATAATTTTTCAATAAGATCTACGTGTCCCAATAACATTCTTCGGCAGCAGTATCTTTTGAGACCCAAAGCATCAAGAGCATCTCCTTCGGTGTATTCTGCTTGTAACAAACCTAGATAAGTTTCCCACTTATTTCCAATTACTTTGCCACAAGTAAAACATCTTACAGGAATAATCATTTTCTACAACAAAAAAATGTCAGGTAATCAATATCAACAATTCAACTTACCAATTATCTTACTGAAGGACAGTTTATTAATGTATAGATTATATATTTTTCAACAAAAAGCAGCACTATTTAGAGTACAAAATCAAACTTAGTCAATTTTAAGGTTAGTTCATTATTTTGACAAAGATGACTGAATAGACTTGGCGTTTGATGTTTTATACGTGAAATATAATTTGTTGCATTCCTACTATACCGACTCTATACAAGAACACAAAATAATATAAGTGCTTATATATTCCGTTACCACAGTACAAAATATATGATACCGTTACTAATGTGCTGTAACTTTATGGCGTAACACCTACAAAATCCATCGGAATTAATTAATGGGTTTATTCTACTTTGCCTAATGGATTTTTAATCTAATTGAATTAAAATTTATGTCAAGAGTGATCTGTTTATATTAACCTAATATTCTACTCTGAATTTGTCATTTGGACATCTACATTGCATCTTACTATTATTATTCAATGATGTATGAAATAGACAAAAAGAAAGAAAAGCATAAAGGGTTTACACAATAACTAATCCCTCCTTCTTGTTCTGTCAACAGGAAACAAATATGAAGTATATGAGCAGAAACAGAAACAAACATACCTTTCTGGGCTCCTATTCTCGAATCATTGGAATCAATGCTCAACATATTGGAATAAAATTAAACTCTATAAATTTATTCGTTTTGCCTAATCAAATATTCTAGGAACAAGTTTCATTAATTTAATCAATTCAGAAATGAAAAATTAATCATAACAAAATATAGTTTCAAAAATTAAGGGTAGTTAATCCGGAAACAAAAACTAGTCAAATTAACTCACGTGAAAATTAAACACGAAATTATTTCACGAATTGTTAAATCATTAAATCTTTTATTTTTAGTTTAAATTATGGAGTAATTTGGTTCTGTTATATATTTTCATAATTGAATTTTTTCAGACCAAACAAGATAGTTTAAACTTTGTATTGTCTCATACTTCCGGTTTCTGGGTTGCCGCTCTTCCGTTGAATATAGACAAGCCGGCCATTTGCAAGCCGCTAAGCTGCGTGTGAAGGACTAGGAGTCAGAATATACTTTGTTGAACAGTTATTTTTGTGATATTCTTTCATTAAGGCATCAAATTTTGTGCTACATACAGCGTTGAGTGTAATTCAGATAAAATGGGAGATGAAAAGAAGGTAAATATATTTTTAAGGTCATGTTTGTTGTAATTGGAATGGTCTAATCCATGATATCAAACTTTTCAGAATAATGAATCAGAGCACATAAATTTAAAAGTACTTGGTCAAGACAATGGTGTTGTCCAGTTTAAAATCAAGAAACACACACCCCTCAGAAAATTAATGAGTGCATATTGTGACAGAGCAGTAAGTTTCCACCTATTTGTTTTTTGTTGTGTATACATGTTCCTCATTTTGTTTTATGAAATTATTTATGTTTGAAGAACTAGTTGTTGATAATATTTTTGAACGTTTATATCTTATTAACATTCAAGTTCTATTCTTGAAATAATATTATTGGTTACCCTAACCTATATTATTTGGTGCATGGGGCATCAGTTGATATATTCTGTAATAATTTTCTCAATTAAAAGTATCAACACTTAAAATCTTGAAGATTATGTAGAATAGCCAAAAATTGATTTCGAGAAGGTTTGTTATTTGAATAAATAAAGGCGATTAAAAATTTAACGAAAATTACAGATATTTGATGTTAATTCAGTATTTGTGTGGAATTATACATTGGCCATTATTTATCATGACAAATGTTTGAATCATGAAACATACTATTCAATACCAAAAGTATACAGTTACAGTACAACCCTTGGGCAATCCTGCTGTTTACGCTGACCACTTTCGCGCATCAAATACCGAATCGACGGGAAATGTTCCCCGAACTTTTTTAATTTTACGCAGTGTTGCCAGATCTCTTTTCCTGGTGGTTTTTGTGATTTTTTGTTATTCAATATCTCAGTTACCTAAAAAGTATTTTCACATTGTTCAGTCACTTTTTTGAATAGATTGCAGTGGATGTGTCGAATTTTTTTTCTATGTGGCTTGACATAGACATAAAAGTGTAATATCAATTTTTGTCATTGAATTTCTGGTTTTGGGCTCGTAAATGGTGATCTCGAAAAATATTCACTCGGTATTTAACCTCTAGCTGCAGTGGGCATCTTCCCAGCCGATGCAGAGAATTTTATCGAGAATTCTACAGAGGTGTTGATGCTCAATTTTTACCCCATCTTGTTATGCCAAAAAAAAATTCCCAATGGATTGATAACCTCCTTCTTTTTGTTTGTTCTATGGGCCTACAGTTTATAGTGGATTTCTAATTATTCACCTAGACCGTGCAATGATATTTGACCTTCGGAGGTTATGGACTCAACCTATCGGTTATCTATCCAGACTAATGTAATTTTTATATACAGGGTGCTTCAACGAAAACTAAACAGAGGCTATATCTACCAAGATATTAATTTCTGATCAAAACGCAAAAACAGGTCAATTTTTGTTTCAAGGGGGACATCTTTTGGGGTACAAAACTTGCCTGAAATATCAACCCCCTAAGCGGGGGTTGCAATCCTTGAACATTTTGAATTGGGAAGATGGGTCGAGTGATGACTCAAAAGAAAGGTGGTATCTTTGTCTACATCGCCTTGAACGAATTTCCATTTTTAATTGAAAACTGTAAAAGATACAGGGTGAGCAACTGAAAAATAAGGAAGACTATTTTCCTGAGACTATTCAAGTTTCAGTGAGGTAAAATGGAACAGATCCATGCTGATCAATGGCAGTCATCATCAAGTACCATCCTCATCTCGAATTTCAACCCCTGGAGCAAGGGTGACAACCCTTGAAAATTTGGAAGAGGGTAGATGGGTCGAGTGATAACTCGAAAGAAAGGTATTATCTTCGTCTGCATCCCCGTGAACGAATTTTCAATTTTGATTGAAAACTGTAGAAGATACAGAGTGAGCTACTGAAAAATAGAGGAGACTATCTATCGCCCTGAGGTATCACTAGATTGAAATATTACCCCTGCTCTAGGGATTGAAATTCGAGATGAGGGTGATTTCGGAAGATGACAGCTTTTAATCTAAAATGAATCTATTCCAGTTTTTCGCACTAATACTCCAATAGTCTTAGAGCGATAGTCTTCTCAATTTTTCAGTGGCTCTCTCTGTATCTTCTACGGTTTTCAATGAAAAATGAAAATTCTTTCACAGGAATGCAGACAAAGATAATACCTTTCTTTCGAGTTGTTGATTATGACTGTCATTGATCAGCATGGATCTGTTCCATTTTTCACTGAAACTTGAATAGTCTCAGGGAAATAGTCTTCCCTATCTTTCAGTTGCTCACCCTGTATCTTTTACAGTTTTCAATTAAAAATGGAAATTCGTTCGAGGCGATGTAGACAAAAATACCACCTTTCTTTTGAGTCATCACTCGACCCATCTTCCCTATTCAAAATGTTCAAGGATTGCAACCCCCGCTTAGGGGGTTGATATTTCAGGCAAGTTTTGTACCCCCTTGAAACAAAAATTGACCTGTTTTTGCGTTTTGATCAGAAATGAATATCTTGGTAGATATGGCCTCTGTTTAGTTTACGTTGAAGCCCCCTGTATATACGTGGGACAAACACACCAACATTCATACTACATCCATATCTTACCTGGGATTCGAACCCGTGCCGTCAGCGTGCGAGTCAGTACCTCTACTAACTTACGCAGGGAGAGAGATTTTTTTTTTTTAATTTTTGTTAGTTAAAATCGAGAAGTAGCTTTTAGAACTATGGAACATTCAGATTCATGTAATAGCAATGAGCAAAATAATTCCTTAAATGGTTTATTTTTTATTCGATTTTGGAGAACAACTCCAGGCAATTTTGCAAATTGTATTATAACAATCGCTATCCATTGAAGAAATCTGCAAGTTAACATTTAATTTCGCAGGAGGAAATGCAAACAATTTTGAGTTTTTCTCATGCAAAATGTGTGTTGAGAATAATATGATTATGTTAGATATTTCTTAAATGTGTATGTTATCACAAAAAAATCTTTATCTGTCAAACAAAAGGGAAATTTTTGCAATTTACAAATAAGTCTAAATGAGGTGAACACATTTTTACTTTAATTTTATAACTGTATGGGTAAAATTTGGAAATTATCATAATTCGAAAACCACATCAGAAATATCTTATTATATCTATGAATTAATTAATATAACTGTTGTAATTGGCACACCCTCCAAATGAATGAAAATAATGGATTGGACAGTGTACAATTCTCAATTTATTACCCTGTAGTATAGTATCAGCTAAATAGTATAGGTTTTAGCTTACAATAAAACTGAAGCAATTCATATTCTGCAATCTGATTGTCTGAAAATTTATACCTAACAAGGAAAATATTTTCTTTCAACCTCATCCATCATGTTAAACTTATTGAATTACTGAAATGAAAGGTCAGATTCAAATATCATAAATATTTTGGAAACTCTTCAGATTTTGAAAACATCTTGTGCTATACCACACTACTCTGTCTGAAAGAAGTCAAAATAATCTGTTTATTTAGATAATCGAGCGCGGGTTTCTGAGCTTACTTGCGAAAAAATACGTGTCAAACATGTCCCTTCCGTTCCCGAGAAGTTACACCCCTAATTAGAAGTTTTTTGCTATCGGTTTCATGTCAATAGTATATCTTATCCTTCGCTATTCAATTTTCAACAATAGGTAATCAAATCTCCGACGTGAGATAAATGTGGCAACACTGTCTACAATTCGAGAAACATCTGTTCGACTCGGTACTGGATGCGCGAAAGTGATCTGCCTAAACAGCAGGATTACCCATTTATTTCCTAGAATTTGCACAATATTATGAAATTTCAATTATCAAAGAGAAAATATTCAATTATTTATAACAACTAGATCTATCAAAAAAACGAAAGTTTGTGTCTTCAATATTTCTTTTCTGAAAGGTGATTTTCTGTTACTTCATAACTTTCAGCAAAATGAAGTATAGAAACTAGCATCATTTCTTAATATGTTTTTTTCTTTCATTCAGGGTTTAAGTATGCAAGTGCTTCGATTCCGTTTCGATGGAAACCCAATCAATGAGACAGACACACCCACATCTTTAGACATGGAAGAAGGTGATACCATAGAAGTGTACCAGCAGCAAACAGGTGGCTGCTATTGAATCAAATACTTTCTCTGGCCTTTTCCAATTCTATATGAACTGAGAATTACGCCGATTCCATTATAAATATCGAATTGGAAAAGGCTTTAATTTTTAGAAATAAGTTATTTTTAACTTTATTTTTAAGGATGTTTCTCCACTTCTAAATTGTATGTTTTTCGCTGAAGTATGTAAATTGAATTACCCTTCCTTTCGAAAATTCCTGGAATAAATTTCTTTTTGATATGTTGTTATTTCATTGCTATGTAGAATAGAATAGAAAAATGTTTATTGTATAATAAAATAAAATTGCAAACTAAAATTATCACACAAAGGGTAATATTTGCTGAAAGCGTACTTCCATATTACCAAAAATAAAAACATCACTAATACAAGATTGAACAAACATAGTAAATTATTTGAGTCGTACATAAATCATTAAAAAAACACATTGAGACCTAAGGCGGCTTCTGTCATTCAGTAGACTAGAGCATGAAAAGCTATTCTTTGTGAAGGTTTTTGTTGAGGAACCTGCCAGTTCAAAGAAGAGGGGATTATTAAGCATCTTAACACAAATACGAGAAAGTACTTTGGAATCCTGAGTTAGAATCTTGGTAGTTGAAAAATAGAACCTCTAAGGTTGTTTGTTTCATCTTTTAACAATGTGCTCGGGAACGTAGCCCATTTGCACAGTGGACCTACAGCTTATAGTGGATTCCGAACCACTCTCCTAGACCGTGCAATGATAACTGCCACCACAAGGATTACAAGTCATCTGGTCTTCGGAAGTTTATGCCCTCTTTGGGCGACTTTATCAAGTAACACAATTTTTGTTCAAGTGTCCAATTTTCTGGACAAGCAGACTTAAGATGAAGTTCAGCCCTTCTCTCATATTTTAGTATGCTATGCCTCCTATAGACTGACGTTACATGATCGAACACAGAAAGTAAAACGTATACTGGCATTCTGCGCCAGTTGGATTTTTCTCCTATTGTCAAGGTTCAAATAATTGTAATAGACCACACTGCAATAATCCAACTGAGGAAGAACAAGTGACTCAATCAACATCAGCTTTACTTTTTCTGGCAATATGTATTTAAATGTGTAAAGGCTTTTCAATTTGATGTAATATGATCGTAATTTAGCTTCGACGTGGGATTCAAAACTAAGATTAGTATCAAAAATTATTCCAAGATTTTTAGCCTGTTCAACACAGGGTATCAAAGAGCCTTTTATATTAGGAGCGATAGAGTTGTGCATTTCATCATGTAAGCACGCTTGTTGGAGTTCAGTACAAGTCCACTCTTAGCAGACCACACAACTCAGATCGTCATTTGTTCGCTACATAGCATTATCTGCATCTTCTGGTAAAAAACCATCTGCGCATAAATGAATTGAGCAATGGTTCGCCTGTTCAGGAAGATCAAAAATATGCAGGATGAAAAGCAGCGGTCCGAGTACACTGCCCTGAGGCACTCCATATCCAGACACCACAGGATCTGATTTCTATCCATCTAGCTTTATTATTTGTGTTCTAGGGCAAAGATAACTTGTAAACGATCGCCATACTACCCCAGAAAAACCGCTGTACTATGTGTATCATCTTTACTATTGAAAATTGCATTTTTGTTCTATTATATTCCTTAGGTTTTTGTTTTTGAAGATATGTTGAAATATAGTCGAAAAAGGAAATTATTCAGCTTTCTCCATGATACGAATAATCATTTACTTTACTTTCTTCTCTTTTATACTCTGATGAAATGTTGGAGGAAGAGTTTTAGATTATTTTAAACTGAAATCTATACAACCACTTTTTCTTATTAAATTTTACTAGCCTGTACAATGTTCGTATATAATAATGAGGAAAGCTGTTACATAAAAGAAAAATTTCATTATCCATTACAAAATATTATTTTTATTTCAGACGTTCACTGTAAATACAATTTATGTAAGCTAAAGTGGCAGTTTTCACTATCGATTCCGATATATCATGTAAAGAGGAAAATTACTTAATAGAACAAATGTTTCTTTATAAGTTTAACAATTTCCGAAATGCACTGTAAATATGCTATAATCTTATTTTTCAATATAATGTGACGTCCTTTTGTTCATATAATTAGTATGGATACTGGACCTCCATGCTCAGACAAATATGTATTGGGTGTCTTAAAAAGTGAACAAGAAGAGTGAATTTGTCATCTGAAAGCAAATTTTTATTACTCAGATCAAAATGGATTTCTTTACAGACTTAAAGGAACTATTTCCAAAGTGTACCGAGAATGCATATTCGTTATATTACAAGAACTTATGTTAAAGATGAAAAACTAGAATATATAAATAGAAATCAAATTTTCATTAACCACAACAAAATAGTACCCTTTGTAGACTAGAATAAACCATTCCCGAAGTGCATCGTAAATGCTTTTACTCTTTATTTCACTAGGTAACGTGAAATGGCGCTATTTTTCCTGCAATCTCTGTAGAATGTTCATTTTACGCTTTAAAATTTCAGAGAAAACAGACCTAGTATAACCTTTGTTCATTTCTCAGAACGATGTCTCATTGAACAAACCAGACTTTGTTCATTTTTCGCTTAAAAGTATCACCGAAAACAGACCAAAGACCTTTGTTCATTTTTCAGTAGAAAATTTCTCATAAAACAGGCTAAAGACTATAACCTTTGTTCATATTTTAATAGAAAATTTCTCATAAAACAGATCAAAGACTATAGTCTTTGTTAATTTTTCGCTTGAAAATATCAACGAAAACAGACCAAAGACTATAACCTTTGTTCATTTTTCAATAGAAAATTTCTCATAAAACAGATCAAAGACTGTAGTCTTTGTTCATTTTTCGCTTAAAAATATCAACGAAAACAGACCAAAGACTATAACCTTTGTTCATTTTTCAGTAGAAAATTTCTCATAAAACAGACCAAAGACAATAACTTTTGTACATTTTTCAATAGAAAATTTCTCATAAAACAGATCAAAGTCTGTAGTCTTTGTTAATTTTTCGCTTAAAAATATCACCGAAAACAGACCAAAGACTATAACCTTTGTTCATTTTTCAGTAGAAAATTTCTCATAAAACAGATCAAAGACTATAGTCTTTGTTCATTTTTCGCTTAAAAATATCACCGAAAACAGACCAAAGACTATAGTGTTTGTTCATTTTTCGCTTAAAAATATTACCGAAAACAGACCAAAGACTACAACTTTTGTACATTTTTCAATAGAAAATTTCTCATTACACAGGCCAAAGACTATAACCTTTGTACATTCTTCAATAGAAAATTTCTCATAAAACAGACCAAAGACTATAGTCTTTGTTCATTTTTAGCTTAAAAATATCACCGAAAACTGACCAAAGACTATAACCTTTGTTCATTTTTCAGTAGAAAATTTCTCATAAAACAGATCCAAGACTATAGTCTTTGTTAATTTTTCGCTTAAAAATATCACCGAAAACAGACCAAAGACTATAACCTTTGTACATTTTTCAATAGAAAATTTCTCATAAAACAGATCAGACTATAGTCTTTGTTAATTTTTCGCTTAAAAATATCACCGAAAACAGACCAAAGACTATAACCTTTGTACATTTTCAATAGAAAATTTCTCATAAAACAGAGCAGACTATAGTCTTTGTTAATTTTTCGCTTAAAAATATCACCGAAAACAGACCAAAGACTATAACCTTTGTACATTTTTCAATAGAAAATTTCTCATACAACAGATCAAAGACTATAGTCTTTGTTAATTTTTCGCTTAAAAATATCACCGAAAACAGACCAAAGACTATAACCTTTGTACATTTTTCAATAGAAAATTTCTCATAAAACAGATCAGACTATAGTCTTTGTTAATTTTTCGCTTAAAAATATCACCGAAAACAGACCAAAGACTATAACCTTTGTACATTTTTCAATAGAAAATTTCTCATAAAACAGATCAGACTATAGTCTTTGTTAATTTTTCGCTTAAAAATATCACCGAAAACAGACCAAAGACTATAACCTTTGTTCATTTTTCAGTAGAAAATTTCTCATAAAACAGATCCAAGACTATGGTCTTTGTTAATTTTTCGCTTAAAAATATCACCGAAAACAGACCAAAGACTATAACCTTTGTACATTTTTCAATAGAAAATTTCTCATAAAACAGATCAGACTATAGTCTTTGTTAATTTTTCGCTTAAAAATATCACCGAAAACAGACCAAAGACTATAACCTTTGTTCATTTTTCAGTAGAAAACTTCTCATAAAACAGATCCAAGACTATGGTCTTTGTTAATTTTTCGCTTAAAAATATCACCGAAAACAGACCAAAGACTATAACCTTTGTACATATTTCAATAGAAAATTTCTCATAAAGCAGATCAAAGAATATTGTTTTTGTTCCTTTTTCTCTAGAAAATATCACCGAAAACAGACCAAAGACTATAACCATTGTTCATATGTTTTTTTTCTTCTTCTTTCTTTTCTTTGCCCTTGGTCTCTATGACCATTTAGGCATGTTTCCATTCTGTGGACCTACAGCTTATAGTGGATTCCGAACCACTCTCCTAGACCGTTCAATGATAACTGCCACCACAAGGATTACAAGTTATCTGGTCTTCGGAAGTTTATGCCCTCTATAGGCGACTCTGTCAAATTCAAAGACGCATACAACACCCAAACCTTCGCCGGAATCGAACCGGCAGCCGCATGTGTACAAACTGGGAAGCGTGTGATCTTCCCACCTTGGCCACGGCGGTGGTTTTGTTCATATTTCATAGAAAATTTCTCATTGAATAGACCAGACTAAATTTATTCTAAGTAATGGCGATCTAAGAGACAAGCGTCATCTAGAGGTTTACGGTCTAACGTTCAATATAGAAATCTTTAAACTATAGCCAAATCACAGAAATTGATATTATTATTGAAAAAGTTTTCTGTATAGTATTATAGTTATTAAGATAAGTTCAGGCATTGTTCAATAGAGGGCCATCTTTACTCATGCTCCATCGAATGCTGAAACATAGAATTTGACATTATTTTTTCTCTGATAGGACAGAAACGACAGATTGTCTCAAATTGAATGACAATATTTTTAAATTTCTTATATGCAACTTAAAAATGGATTTGTACTTTAAGGTAGGTATAACAAATTTTAGAATTATTGTATTTTCAACTGAATCCATAATCGTTTTTAACATACCTCGTCAGAAGATGCTTCCACAATTGCTCAAAAGTTAATTAGTATAATTTGAATTGAATCGTCAAAAAATAGAAATACGTTTCTTGGTTTTTATTTTGTATTGAATTATTCTAATATAAAACAGTGTTACGAACAAATGCTACATACAGAGACATTAACATCTAATTAATTTCTAAATAGTTGTATTCATTTACACTAGAATGGTACAATAAAGTCTTAAGCACAATGTTTTTTCGTTAAAACTCAAGTAAAATACATATAATTGTTGATGTTTGTAACACATAAGATTTTTATGGCACATAATGTTTACATTCAATATGTATTCCTCATAATTTTCTGATTGAACAAGAATTGGTATGTGACACATCGTTTTTGGAAAAATAACACATCCCAAAAACATAGCAAACGTGAAATACAATGTTTTGTTGATAAATATGAATATTTTCTTAACATAAGCAGTGACTTTGTTCCACTCGGTGTATAACAGAACTGCCAAATTTTGTTTTCCCAAAGAAGTTCACAAGTTCAAATTGGCAATGGCTGAAAATATTTATTCCAACAGACTTCATTCTTCAAAGTCTTTAAGTAGCCCTTTTTTCGATTTTTGAATCGAAATTCAGTAATAAAAAAAATTAGTTCTGTGTTTACTATGCAGACAGTTCACATTGTAATGGTCGTTGGAAGTCATCAAATTTTACTAGTCGGTAAAAAGTCATTCAGATGAAGGACAGATGACGATGATTTGAGAAGGAGGAATTTGTCATCTGAAAGCAGATTTTCATCACCCAGAACAAAGTGCATTTCTTTTCACATAAACATAATCACTTATATACAAAATTCCCAAAACAGGACTTTTGTCAACGAATATATTTAATAATTTCATAACATTTGACGATTATTATGTTGTCTTAAGAGAAGATTTCATATTTTGGTAGTCAATTTCAAGGAAACTTAAACGAAGAAGATTTTGAACACTAAATAAGTGGTAATTATTATTGTTAATATAATTGAAGGTATGGTAATCCACGAACCATTAATAACACCTACAAGATAGATCTGATAGAGTGACATTAAAAAGACACGTCATTATTAAGCTTAGTGACAAATTGGTGACGAATCTCGAAATAACCAAAATCACCAAGCGCACAGCTCTAAAGTTCACCACACGAACACTATATTCTTGATAGTATATAAATATTGATAATATATTGTTAGTGTTCTTGAATCTTGAGCTGAGCTAGGTCATCACCCATTAGTAAGTTTCGAGGAAAGGTTATGTATAGTTATTATACTTACGTCAATGTTTTGATGGATATATTACTAAACATCGTTTAATTTCTTATGGAAAATGCTGGAAATATTTTTAATTATGCTTTAACTTACCAAGTGCGTAAATTTAATAATTATGAGTAGTCGTAACAAATCTGCTAACTCAAACCCCTGGAATAAAAATTCTCAGAATCAGAAGAAACCAAAAACCAATGTTAATAACGTAATAAAAAATGTTTCATCAGAAAATAAATTCAAGGAAGCTCAAAAAAAGCTTCAAGCATCCGTCCAGAAACACATCAAAGAATATGAGTCTTCTTCGGATGAGGAAGAAGTGGAAACTAATGCTCTCATAGGTATGAAAAAGACATTTTAATTATGAGAATACATCTAACTTCATGTCTTCTAGAAAAAATTACTGCCAATTATACTAGTACTGGAGGCCCCAGTGACAAACTTAAACGTACTGAGACTTATTTGAAGGATACTTTAGTATCTGGAGCAACAACATGCTTGATTTGCATTTCCAAAGTAAAAAGGGATGATGAGGTAAGAATAATTTAACAATTGGGAAAAATTCAATTCTTCTTAAATTTTTCAAGATATGGAGCTGTGGATCTTGCCATTGTTTCTTTCATCTAATGTGTATTCAAAGATGGTCTAAAGATAGCATATCACAGAAAAAACAAGCACTCGAAGGTCAAATTTTAGCAAGAGAAGTTGTTATTTGTTGGGGTTGTCCTAAATGCAGATTCAACTATGGACCTGAAAGCATTCCAACACAGTATAGATGCTTCTGTAAAAAAAAAATCAATCCAACATATCAAGCTTTACTAGTTCCACATTCATGTGGTGAGATTTGTGGGAAAGAGTTGGAACCGCCATGTGGGCATAAATGTTTATTGCTTTGTCATCCTGGTAGGTATTTGTTTCCAGAACAGTTCTATCATTATAGCGATGTGTTTCTTGTGCACAAAAGTATCAGAAATAAATTAAAGTGTAATAGATTGTTATATATCTTATTATTGATCAAATCATTCGGTATGAGTGAATATTGGTTAAGCCTACGCTGATCTTCTTTTCTAATAATGCAATTGTTTTGTCTATATCCATGGTAACTTGATTTTATCAATTGTATTCTAGGTCCATGTCCACCTTGCCCAGTAACAGTTAATGCTAGATGTTACTGCGGTGCAAAACCTCCAAGACTTCAAAGATGTAGTGACAAATACTGGTCCTGTGGAGGATCATGTGGAAGGTTACTGGAATGTGGGAAACATCATTGTGATGATCCTTGTCACGCAGGTGACTGTAAGCCATGCTCGAAAAAAAGCATTCAGAAATGTATGTGCAAGTCTCAAGTTAAACTGAGGGATTGTTCTTCTCCCATTTGGCAATGCGATAAGGTAATTTTTCTCTATTACTCGATTTGAAATGTCCTTAGAAGAAATGCAGTATTCCTTCATTCGTTAACTCCTTGATTTTCCATTGATGTTTGTCAAATGTACCAGAACATTATGAAACAGTTGTTATTTCACATCTTTTCTGATTTTTCAGTTAAACGTCATAACCCTTGTTTTTGAATATTTTTTAAAACGATAAGAACTTTCAATAGGTTCTTTCCTAGATGAATAGAATGCTGTACATGAAAAATTCTCGATATATCAACCACAAAGATATCATTTTGAATAATACTAATTCCGTCCTACTATTTAACCATAGAAATAACTTTCTAGACGATATAAGATTTCTTCTGTGGACATTTTCGAATGAAGAAATCACAGAATAGTCTAAAGGAACTGCTGGGTAGTAAATCTCTATGGTAAACATGAAAACCACAGAGAATATGTCATTTCTGTCCAAATAATGATCAACCATCTATTGTAGTAATAGACCCTTATATTTTTCTTTTTTTTTTTTCAAACAATCCTCATAAATTGATGCACCCAATAACAGCTTATTGGATAATGGTGGTGTTGCTGTGCAGAGTGTCATAAACTTAAAGTCTATTTCTGTTGAAGACATCCTCCTTGCTGCTAAGAAATTAAACAATAAGCAAACTGCGGGTCCTGATGGCATTCCAAGTTTTTTAGTGAGAGATTGTATATCTCTTTGTATATCTCTTTCGTCATTATTTAATTTGATTTTAAGTACTTGCACTTTTCCTTCTGAATGGAAAGTGGCTAAAATTATTCCTGTCTTGAAAAAAGGTGATCCATCATGTATAAATAATTATACAGGGTGCTTCAACGAAAACTAAACAGAGGCTATATCTACCAAGATATTCATTTCTGATCAAAATGCAAAAACAGGTCAATTTTTGTTTCAAGGGGGACATCTTTTGGGGTACAAAACTTGCCTGAAATATCAACCCCCTAAGCGGGAGTTGCAATCCTTGAACATTCTGAATAGGGAAGATGGGTCGAGTGATGACTCAAAAGAAAGGTGGTATCTTTGTCTACATCGCCTTGAACGAATTTCCATTTTTAATTGAAAACTGTAAAAGATACAGGGTGAGCAACTGAAAGATAGGGCAGACTATTTCCCTGAGACTGACTATTCAAGTTTCAGTGAAGTAAAATGGAACGGATCCATGCTGATCAATAGCAGTCATCATCAAGTACCATCCTCATCTCGAATTTCAACCCCTAGAGTAGGGGTGACCACCCTCGAAAATTTGGAAGAGGGTAGATGGGTCGAGTGATACCTCGAAAAAAGGTATTATCTTTGTCTGAATCCCCGTGAACGAATTTTCATTTTTGATTGAAAACTGATTATCAAATTGATGGAACCAATTTATGTTGTTTGAGTGAGATGAGAGGTCTTGGGCTTATTTTTGACCAGAAATTAACCTTTTTTCCTCACATTGATAGTCTGCTTACTTCTGCCTCCAAGGTGTATGGATTTGTAATACGAAGCGGAAATCATTTTTCCAGCTCACTCACTCTAATTCGTCTTTTTCAATCCTTGGTTAGGAGCAAGCTAGAGTTCGCATCTATCATTTGGCATCCAATTTATTTTTGCCATCAACATCATTTTAGTCCTCCTGACGAAATTCTATGAATACTTGCTTTGGAGGGAGAATGGTTCTTATCCTATTAGAGGTTTTGGTCATTTTTTCCTTCTACATAGATTTGGTGCTATACCACTGGTGACGAGAAGAAGTATAGTAGTCTTAAAATGTTGGTACAACACTTTAAATAATCTTGTGGAGTGTCCTCCAATATTATATAATCTCACCGCGACCAAACTCAAGGTTTAATCAGCTGTTTTATCTGGCTACCCCAAGAACCAACTTGCTCCTGCAGTCTCCGATCATGTTTATGTGTAACGTTTTCAATTCAATTTCTGATTGTGCGACATTCCTTTGATTATTTCACATCTATCAGTGGAGATATACCTGGTGAGGCATAGATGATGTGGGTCTCTTTGAGGTTTCACAATGTTTCTTACATGCTCTGGAGCTTTTGAATTATGAGTTAGTAATTTAGTTATTATTTTATAATATTTCCTTTAATTGGGATTTTCCTGTTGGAAATAAACACCTTATTATTAACTTTTTTCTAATTTTTTGAAGGTTTGTGGAAAAAAATTGGACTGTGGAAAACACAAATGCTTGGATGTTTGCCATGCAGGAGAATGTAATGTTTGTCAACTAAGCTTACCTAGAACATGCCCTTGTGGAAAGAGTAAGTATCATCTACCTTGTACAGAAGATACGCCAACATGTCTGGATACTTGCGATAAACTACTAGAGTGTGGCAAACATCATTGTGTCTTGAAATGTCATAAAGATAAATGTGGAACAGTAAGTAGAACAAAGTGGAAATACTGTGATATCTTTTATTGAAATTACTGGAAAAGTATATTATAATCTGCATCAACCCACCATGGAATAACGCCAACCCTACCCCGCATGCTTTATTGTTGTTAAGTTATCGGTAATCCAGCTGTTTTCGCAGACCACTTTCGCGCATCCTGTACCGAGTCGACGTGAAACGTTTCCCGAACGGTTTAAATTTCAAGCAGTGTTGCCAGATCCTTTTCCTGGGTAGATTTTTTTCAACTGCAGTGATTTTCGAATTATTTAATATCTCGGTTTTCATTGAAGTTACGTAAAAAGTATTTTCACATTGTTCAACCACTTTCTTGAATAGATTGCAGTGGATGAGCCGAATTTTTTTTCTATTTGGCTTGACATAGACATAAAAGTGTAATTTCAATATTCGTCATTGAATTTCTGGTTTCGGGCTTGTTTATGGTGATATCGAAAGATTTTCACTTGATATTTAACCCCGAGCTACGATAGACATCTTCTGAGCCGACGCAGAGAATTTTATCGAGAATTCTACTACTTTTTTTATTTCAGTACTGACAGAGGTGATGATGCTCAATTTTTACCCCATCTTGTTATGCAAAAAAAACTTCCCCACGAATTGATAACCTCCTTTTTGTTTGTTTGTTCTATGGACCTACAGTTTATAGTGTGAGTGTTCTAAAAAAAAATACAAATCTATGTCTTCATCTGTCAAACTAAAGGGAAAAGGAATTTCGGCAATTCACAACAAAAGTCTAGATAATGTAAAAATATTTTTTACATAAATTTCATAACCAAGATAACGAGTATAGATGAAATTAGGAAGTTATCGAAATTCGTGAATAACTCGAAAACCACATCAGGAATATCTTATTAGATCTAGGAATATAATGAATTAATATAACTGATTTGTTGTTCGTGGCACCCTCCAATTGACTGAAAAGAATACATTTTACAGCGTACAATCTCAATTTATTACCCTGTAGTATCAGCTAAATAGTATAGGTTCTAGCTTACAAAAAAAACTGAAGCAATTCATATTTTGTAGTCTGATTGTCAGAAAATTTATACCAAACAAGGGGACATGTTTTCCTTCCACCTGAACCATCATGTTGAACTTATAGAATTACTGAAATGAAAGGTCAGATTGGAATATCATATACTGTTGAGAATTGAACAACATTGTTTATTGTAAAATTATATAAATTAGAATAAGTTATTTATATGTATCTTCTAGTGTATATATAGTTCAAAGTACAACCCTGTATAGCAACGCTTCGCCGCTTGTGTCTCATAGGATTTTTCTATTGCTTCCAATCGGCTCATATTCCGTTGTAAATAGTTATTATAGAGATATAATCTGTTACTAGAAAGGTACTACCCTGCGTAAAGCAATCAATGTGTTCTTTGGGTTATAACTATAACCATTGAACCAGCGGGGTAAAACCTTCTTACAAATTTAATCTTTTCCCTTTATTGATGTATTTGTCACATTTTGTACAATACCTTGACCCTTTTTAAGAAATGTTAAATTAAGGGTTTTTACATCTGCGCCATGACCAGTTTGGGTAGTTGTCATTACGAGGTCAACCCAATGCATAAAAGTAACTTCAACTGACCAGTTGGAGAGCATTTTCAATCAGTATCAGTTTGTCTCTTGAACAATCAAGACCTATCTTTCAATATTGATCATACAGATCAAGAATCATAATCTAAGTATTGTGTCATACCAAGCAGTGGGCACAAATAGTCTTAGAGTAATTATAATATAAACATTTAGTTATTCACAAACACAAGTAACATTTTGTCTCTTGAACCATCAAGAACTATCTCTCAATATTGATCATACAGATCAATAATTTTAACCTAAGTACTGTGTCATACAACCAGTGGGCGCAAATACTCTTGGAGTAACTAAAGTTGTATAGTACTGTTAATAAACTATTAAAAAACTATACTGGTCCTTCGATCTTACAAACCCTACCTTTGTGTTGAGATTCACTCAACATATACTTAAATACTTTGGAAACTCTTTAGATTTAGAAAACATCTTGTGCTATAACGCACTACTATGTCTAAAAGAACTCAAAATAATCTGTTTATTTAGATAATCAACCGCGGGTTTCTGAGCCTACTTGCGAAAAAACACGTGTGACACATGTCCCTTCCGTTCCCGAGAAGTTACGCCATAATTAGAAGTTTTTTGCTATCGGTTTCACTTCAATAGTATATCTTATCCTTCGCTATTTCATTTTCAACGATAGGTAATCAAATCTCCGACGTGAGATACATTTTGGCAACACTGGCTACAATTCGAATACTTTCGGGAAACATCTGTTCGAATCGGTACTGGATGCGCGAAAGTGGTCAGCGAAAACAGCAGGATTACTGAGCTTTAAAAGAGCAGAATATTTTATAAAGAAAATCAAATTTTCCTTGAATTCTAATAGCTTCGAAAGTAGTAAAGTTTAAAATCATTCCTTTGTATTTCAGTGCCTAGAAATTGTTGAGAAACAATGTCGATGTGGTCAGCATACCAAAGAAGTTCATTGTAGCAAAGTCTTCTATTGTGAATCAAAATGTAAGAATTTGAAAGACTGCAATAAGCATCCTTGTAACAAAAAGGTATTGACTCATATTTTTCTTGCATATTCATTCCTTTAAACGTAATATATTTATAGTGTTGTGATGGAAACTGCCCACCTTGCGAGAAACCTTGTGGAAAGACTTTGAGCTGTGGAAATCACAAGTGTGTATCTGTCTGTCATCGTGGCCTATGCTATCCTTGCAATTTGACAGAGATTGTGACATGCAATTGCGGTGAAACTAAGTTGACTGTACCTTGCGGAAGGAAACATAAAGTTAAACCACCAAAATGTGTGCTGTTGTGCAAGTGAGTGGAAGATTATTGAATAATTGTTAGATTAAGTAAATTGTTCTTCTAGAGCTCTTCCAGACTGTCATCACCAATCTCGTGAACCTCATAGATGTCATTTTGGCAACTGTCCCCCTTGCAAGCAGATATGTAACAGATCGAGGCAGAATTGTACCCATCTATGTCCAGCCTCATGCCACGATGCTGTTATGGTCAAGATTGAAACTGCCAAGGCAAGCGCGCCCTGGGAAGAAGTGAAACCGCAGAAAGAAAAGAAACGTTTGCCTTGTCCTGATTGTATTGTTCCTGTGCCTGTCGAATGTTTGGGTAATGATAAATTATTTTTTAACTTGGATCTTCGATGCTATAAAACGAAATAATTGAAATTAATCCGAGACAACTTTGATTTGCTTCTAGGGCGTCATGAAATATCTAGTTGGCCATGTCATCTTGCTAAACCTGGAAGCTGCTTTCGTCCATGTGGCCGACTTCTGTTATGTGAAAATCATTTTTGTACGTTACCATGTCATCTAGTCAATGATAGTCCAGATGCTGAAAAGGTGAGAATCAATGTTTGTACTTATGTATGATTATAGCTCGATGAATAAAAATATTCATTTTCATTGGATTATTCTAACTTGTTTTTTAGAGATGACAATTCAAGGGATTCTTTTTCAGAAAACACTTACTTGATATGTCTCCAAAGAGGTGTTCCCCAAGAATCAGTTCTGCGATCCTGCTTCTTTTATTTACTGTTAATATTTCATTCTTTTTGCTGTTACCATGATCTTCAATCTCATTTTTATTCTTATACAGGGTATCCCACAGTGCATGGACAATATGATATTTATAGCTATTACAATAGAGTACAGGTTCCCAGTGGTCTATTGGCGGGACCAGTTCTCGTTCAAATTTCTTTTCTATACGTTTATAGAGAAATAGTAATCCTATCGTTCTAGAATTTTGACATTTACTTCAGCTTCTCAGAAACACAATTTCTAAAATATTTTCAGATTTCAAATAGAACAATATTAGTTAGTTTTCTAATCTCGGCATTTATCTATGTACTAATCTACGCCGCCTTTGCCAATTTCGACTATGAATTGAATGTGTTGAAGGAACAATTGTTGTTAATTTTAGGCAGGAAGCAACTGTGAAGTCTGCGAAAGTGAGTGTACCAAAGAGAGGCCAGAAGGATGTCAACATGAATGTCCCAAACCATGCCACACTGGCTCTTGTCCACCATGCAAACAGATGGTCAGAGTGAAGTGCCATTGTGGCTTACTACAGCTTTACGTCGTGTGCAAGGATCTTTTGAATCCAGAAAAACAACTTGAGATACAGAGTTGTGGAAACCAATGTCCTAAAAATGTAAGCAGTGATTTTCTTTTGAAATGATTATTAATATACAGGGATATCCACCGAGACCGTCCGTTAAAAACTTGTTGAGTTCCAATTACAATATCAAGCTGAAATTTTATACGCGGCCATAACTATCGATATCCAATTGAAGTGAAATATTTTCGAAGTGAGAAGAATTTCCGGTTATACCGGAAGTGGGTAATCACTTTGTTATTTCAAATGGCAATCTACCTTTTTTATTATACATCTAGAACCGACATTTGAGCAAGGCATAAAATACCCAAGCTGTTGGCACTTATCTGTCAAAGCTTTTGACAGATTTAATCATTTTTGTTATAAACTCAATTTTTGAGGAACATTTAAAAAAATTGTAGCTCGTAGATCTTTTGCACTACAGACATAATTTTTGCTTGGGTGGATAGAAGAAGGATCAAGGAATTTTTTAAGCAGTCTACACATGCCAAATGTTTATTGCGTTGTTTTGTATGATTTTTTCAATTTGGCCTTTTTCAAACAGCAATAACTCAATTTTTTCAAATGGCACGTGCGAATTTTTATATCGCCATCAGATGGAGCGTCAAATTTCAGATGGAATTGTATCAGCATGTACTATACCCATCTCTTATAGTTCCGAAATAATTTGGGAATATATTGAATTTTGATGATTTTGCAAGAACTAACAGAGAATGCTTTGAAATATTTGAATCAAGTAGCTGAACTGGCTACGCTCACCTGACAGGTGCCTAAAACTAATGTACTTGTCACTTCGTTCATTCGAATTTGATATTTCAACAAGAATTGTTGGTAATTTGAAGTGAAAATTTTTGAAAAACACCAGATTGATAATAAAATGGCTGATTATTCAAACGAGGATATCTTTAATCTCTTTTTAATTCATGGCGAATGTCAAAAAGTGGTGGATAGAACTTGCAGGCGATTCAATAACCAATTTCCAAATTTGGCGCCTGTGAGTAAAACAAAATTTCGAAGGATTAGAAGCAATTTTTTGCAATTTGGAGGAACAAAATACATAAAAATTAGAAGAAAACCAATTCTCGAGCATGACGACGATCAAATTAATGCTCTAGCGTATTTTCGTGCCAATCCACATGCGTCCATTGAGTCAGCATCAATGGATATTGGATTGAGTTATATTTCCATTCAAAAGATCCTTAAGAAACATAACATGCACCCGTATTCTTTTATCAGACTACAAAAATTGAAACCAACTGATCTTCCCAAGCGGCTAAATTTCTTTGAAAATTTATTAATTCGGCTTCAAGAAGATGAGACAATTCTGCAAAAAATTATATGGTCTGATGAAGCCAAGTTCAATGAAAGTGGAATAACCAACAGGAGAAATCGACATTTTTGGGCCACAGAAAATCCACATTTCATTGAGGTTATTGATTTCCAAAATAAATTCAACGTTTTTGCAATGTTAATGAATGATTTGTTGGCTTATCACATTTATGAGGAAAATCTTAATGGACAAAGATACCTGGAAATTTTGAGAGGAACATTAGCAAATTTTTTAGATGCATTACCTCTTAACATTCTGAGGGATTGCTATTACCAAATGGATGGTGCACCAGCACATAAAACACGAGCTGTAGATCGGAGGCTAACAGAAATGTTCGAGAATAGATGGTGGGGTAATCAAGGACCAAATTTATGGCCTCCGCGTTCTCCGGACCTGACGCCCCTTGATTTTTATTTATGGGGCAAAATCAAGAGTGAAGTGTATCTTATTCCTGTAAGAAGTAAAGAAGAGTTACTAGAGCGCATTCATAATGCTTTTCGTAATATTGATCCTGAGGAAACTAGGAGCGCAACTCACCATGTTCGTATACGAGCTGTCAAGTGTATCGAGCAAAATGGGGCCCATGTAGAACATTTATTCAGATCGTAAATTAGTTTTCTCCTATGATGCTTGTTATCATTTATTCGTATCAATGTAATTATCTTCGATGATTGGTTTTCGCTTAGTTCCTACAATTTTTCATCATCCGAATTGTAGAAAATTGCTTCTAATGCTTCGAAATTTTATTTTACTCATGGACGGTAAATTTGGAAATTGGTTATTGAATTGCCTGCAATTTCTATCCACTACTTTTGACATTCAAAATGAATTAAAAAAGATTAAATATATTTTCGTTGAATAACCAGTGGTTTTATTCCAAATGTGTTGTATTTTTTGGATATTTTCAATCGGAAATAATGACAATTCTTGTTGAAATATCAAATTCGAATGAACGAAGTGACAAGTACATTAATTTTAGGCACCTGTCAGGTGAGCGTAGCCAGTTCAGCTACTTGATTCAAATATTTCAAAGCATTCTCTGTTAGTTCTTGCAAAATCATCAAAATTCAATATATTCCCAAATTATTTCGGAACTGTAAGAGATGGGTATAGTACATGCTTATACAATTCCATCTGAAATTTGACGCTTCATCTGATGGCGATATAAAAATTGGCACGAGTAATTTGAAAAAATTGAGTTATTGCTGTTTGAAAAAGGCCAAATTGAAAAAATCATACAAAACAACGCAATAAACATTTGAGATGTGTAGAGTGCTTAAAAAATTCCTTGATCCTTCTTCTATCCACCCAAGCAATTGTGTCTGTAGTGCAAAAGATCTACGAGCTACAATTTTTCTAAATGTTCCTCAAAAATCGAGTTTATAATAAAAATAATTAAATCTGTCAAAAGTTTTGACAGATAAGTGCCAACAACTTGGGTATTTTATGCCTTGCTCAAATGTCGGTTCTAGATGTATAATAAAAAAGGTAGATTGCCATTTGAAATAACAAAGTGATGACCCACTTCCGGTATAACCGGAAATGGTATCACTTCGAAAATATTTCACTCCAATTTGAAATCGCTAGTTATGGCCGCGTATAAAATTTCAGCTTTATATTGTAATTGGAACTTAAAAAGTTTTTAACGGACGGTCCCGTTGGATATCCCTGTATTATGTACAAAGTGTTATGCCTTTACATGATAATTTACTTCATATGTATTTTAGTTTGAATGCGGACATAGATGCAAATCTAACTGTCATGCAGGACCCTGTCCAGATGCTAATCTCTGCAAGAAAAAGATCAAAGTGTTCTGTAAATGCAAGAGGTTGAAAAAAGAGTTTAGCTGTGAAACTGTGAGAAATAATAAAGCTATAGTTGCTTGTGATGAAGTCTGCGAAAAGTTGAAGGAAGAAGCAGATAAGAAAAATAAAGCACTTCAAGAAGAAAAACGAAGACAGGAGGAATTGAAGAATAAAGAAGAATTAGAGAAATACATGAAGAAGTTTGAAGGAAAAAAGAAATATCGAGACAAAAAGTATCAAAGTGATGACAATGAAGCAAGTTTTTTAAAGAAATATTCTGTTCCTTTATCTGCAGTTGGTGTTATTATAATTTCCTTAATGGCGTTCACTTTCCTAAGTTATTAGTCTTTAGTATAAATATTGGTGATTATTTATAGGTTTTGTTATTTATGTTTATATTGTATTGGTTCGAGTTAAATAAAAAATGAAAAAATTAGTGTTCAATTTCAGTACTAAGTGATACTGTTGGTAAGTCGGTAGAGGAGCGAAATATGCGCTTGCGTAGATGAACTGGGTTTAAATTCTAAGGTGTTGTGTGATTCTGGTGCTATATCAGGCCTAGGGTTATTTTCTATGAAATTTCTTCACTAGTTTGGAGTGGAAATATCAATCAACTGTTTTATGATTATCTACAAATGTTATATCGGGTTCTACAGTAAGGAATTATTTTATTATTTAGAATAGTCTCGTCAAAATAGGTTTAGTATTGCTTCATTTGAAGGAAAGTAGCTGTTACATATTAAATATAATGAGCTTATTAATCTGCTTGTAAATTTTCATACCTAATTCAATCATGAGAACATGATGTAATGAATATACTCTTCAAAAATGTTTTCAAAATAAAAAATCGTAATCAGAGACGTTCCTGAACACTCGAAGCGATAATTCGAGATAAACACCTGATGTTTATCCACAAAGGGTATCAGGAAAGGTTATGCTGATTATTATTAGGTGTTTGTAAAGTATAGTTGGTATCAAACATGAACAATTCAGACTTGTATGTTGTCGGGGCTGAATTTAAGGAATTAAAATTTGATGGGGTAAGTTTAAAATGATTTCAGCCGTTTCATTTTATTATAGGTTAGAATTTGCAGAGACGGATTCGATTTTTTCTGTTTCAATTGGAGATAGTGAGCCACCTGTTGATAGTTTTGAAAGGTCTATTGAACATTGCTTGTTATTTTTGAATGATTCTTCTTTATTGAAGGAAGTATACATTTCAATTAGTTGTGAAAAATAATCATTTAGTGCATCTTGGACTTTCACCGTCCTTAGTGCATCAAATATTTTATATCCTCTTTCATCATATCTTATGAGTTATTCCGCTACATTCACTTGCTGAATATAAGTAAATCCGTTTAAAATGAAGATGAAGTAGATTATATTTTATACTTTCCGCAATTTTATTAAGAAGTGGAGAGGTATTATTGGTTAGCTGGCTATCAAGGGTGATTTCATTGGGGTTTTTACAAAGCTTATTGATTTTCAAATTTTCCAACAGATTAATTTTCTTTCCGTTGTCTTCGCAATTATGAAGAATTTTCATATTATCTAATCTATTTGAATGTTTTGTGGTTTTTATGAGTTGACATATTGTTGAATAATTGTCAGAGGAACAATGTTCTTTTAATCTGGTTTCGAAATTCCTACCTGTCTGCCCAACTGTTTAATTACTCATTAAGATGATTTACTAAAGAGAGGATTATTCAGTAGTTTCATATCTTCTGATCTCAAGGATATTCGCTAAGCCAGTGTGCCATGACTCAATTTATATTATGCTTAAATGACCGATTTAAAACTGACGAATATTATATTCCCATAGATGCCTTATGCGTAGTCTTATTTTCTATTCTAACTCAAAATTCTTTATAAGGAAAGTGGCTCGAGTGGCACTTCGTTTATTTATTCAAATGAAAAGAGAGTCACAATTAATTGGATCTACACTGGATTATGCCATGTCATATTTTGTTGTTAGTGAAAACCAAATCTGAGAAAGCACATTATGTTCCTGTGTCGCTGAGACATCAGTAACAGCTAGTCTGTAAGTGAGTTGTAAACAAAATGTGGAAACAGAATGATAATTTGATTATATCAGACAGGAAGTTCCATAAGAGCATCAAGTAGACACATATCTCCTCTAGAAATTATTCCAGGAGCTAGGCAGTTCAACAATTAAACGCTTTATCTTCTACTAGCATTGATGCTTCTTTCAATAGAGTCCCGAATGGGTAGCAACTTAGGAACAAATAATACCAAGTACTTTTAATATAAATAACGTTTGCATTAAAATGCGACTGGTGTTTTTAACTGTTTAATAAATTGACCGACGGCAAATTTGCATTGATCAGTGTTTGATTGAACACGAGCTACTCTAATGCTTAAGTCTTTTTTTATTATTAATGTATTTTTTCAGTTTTGGGATTGGTTCGTGAATTTTTCGGATCTAAGTATACATTGGAAGAATGAACCAACTTATGTATTGTCTCAATTTGCCTTTACCTTTGGTGGTATCGCCACGCTCTTGCATGGTAAGAATCAGGATATTGTAATTATAATGGAAATATAAATTGTCTTTTTTAAAACTCTTTAATTTTTATCATCATTTGCAGCTTTTATTAGAGGTGGACGGTTACCCTACCTCTGGCTCGGTATATTTCTTCATGGAATTGTTATAGAGTGTATGTCATATTTTGTACCAGATATCGATAATTTTTGGCATTCTCAAACACCTATAATATTTTTAGGAAGAAGATTTCCGTTACATATAATGCTTTTATGTAAGTATTTTATGTGCAATAAACACGAAAGTGTTGATGTTTTATGGTAGATGGTACTATAGAAATTTATTATCTTGTTGGTATTATTTCTTCTAGATCCTTGTTTCAACTATAACGCATCTATTGGCGTAGCAAAATTAAGACTTCCAAGATGGGCTGAACCGTTTGCGGTGGGTTTATGCTCAGTACTTATAGATATTCCATATGATATAATTAGTGTTAACTATTTGCATTGGACTTGGCATGATACTGATCCAAACATCAAAGATCGACATTACTGGGTGCCCTGGAATTCTTATTATTTTCATTCAACATTCGCCTGTAGTTTTACATTTTGGTTTCATTTTACTAGGAGCAAAATATGTAAGAGTAAGGGAAAATGGCTTGCTGATAAAAGGTGAGTATAGGTCACCAAGCAACTAACTCCAATGAGTTTTCGTATAAATTTTTATTTATTTAATTTCCAGTGTAGCTAAAGAACTTTTTTGTACTGTCATAGCAGGAGTATTAGGCACTCCAGGTGGTATTCTCCTTTTTTTACCATTATACCATCCACTCCACGATTTCTGGAAAGTTCATAGCGAAGTTACATACTTCATTCTCTTCACAATATTTTTGTGTATTATTTGGTCTGGAGATAGGAAGCCAAAAATTGATTATTTCTTCCATAATATCAAGCATGAAGTTCACTGGTCAACTTGGTTATTGATAACTCATTTAATAATACATTATGCAACTTTTTTCTTTATTCCTATACTCTTTAAACCTGAGAATGAGGTTGCTATTGGTTTGAAGGAACCTATAGGGCCATGTGAGGAATATGTTCCAGTCCAAACAATTTTAGGTGTTGTAAGTATACATATTGTTATTAAATTATAAGGTAATAGAATTAAAGAGGTGGCTGTTTAGTATTTTATTGTAAAAACGTTCTAATTCTTTTGTCTGACATTTATTTCTATGAAAGCGTTGATATATACAGGGTGCTTCAAGGAAAACTAAACAGAGGCTATATCTACCAAGATATTCATTTCTGATCAAAATGCAAAAACAGGTTAATTTTTGTTTCAAGGGGGACATCTTTTGGGATACAAAACTTGCCTGAAATATCAACCCCTAAGCGGGGGTTGCAACCCTTGAACATTTTAAATAGGAAAGATGGGTCGAGTGATGACTCAAAAGAAAGGTGGTATCTTTGTCTACATTGCTTTGAACGAATTTCCGTTTTTAATTGAAAACTGTAAAAGATACAGGGTAAGCAACTGAAAGATAGGGAAGACTATTTCCCTGAGACTATTCAAGTTTCAGTGAGGTAAAATGAAACAGATCCATGCTGATCAATGGCAGTCATCATCAAGTACCATCTTCATCTCGAACTTCAACCCCTGGAGCAGGAGTAACAACCCTCGAAAATTTGGAAGAGGGTAGATAGGTCGAGTGATAACTCGAAAGAAAGGTATTATCTTTGTTTGCATTCTCGTGAAAGAATTTTCATTTTTATTTTTGATTGAAAACTGTAGAAGATACAGAGTGAGCCACTGAAAAATAGAGAAGACTATCTATCGCCCTGAGCTATTCAAGTACCCTGCTCTAGGGGTTGAAATTTGAGATGTGAATGGTGTTTCGGAAGATGACAGCCTTTGATCTGGAATGAATCTGTTACTTTTTTTTCGCCCTAATACTTGAATAGCTCAGGGCGATAGATTGTCTCCTCTATTTTTCAGTAGCTCACTCTGTATCTTCTACAGTTTTCAATCAGAAATGAAAATTCGTTCACAGGGATGCAGACAAAGATAATACCTTTCTTTCGAGGTATCACTCGACCCATCTACCCTCTTCCAAATTTTCAAGGAAGGTCACCCCTGCTCTAGGGGTTGAAACTCGAGATGAGGATGGTACTTGATGATGACTGCCATTGATCAGCATGGATCTGTTGCATTTTACTTCACTGAAACTTGAATAGTCTCAGGGAAATAGTCTTCCCTATCTTTGAGTTGCTCACCCCGTATCTTTTACAGTTTTCAATTAAAAATGGAAATTCTTTCAAGGCGATGTAGACAAAGATACCACCTTTCTTTTGAGTCATCACTCGACCCATCTTCCATTTTCAAAATGTTCAAGGATTGAAACCCCCGCTTAGGGGGTTGATATTTCAGGCAAGTTTTGTACCCCAAAAGATCTCCCTCTTGAAACGAAAATTGACCTGTTTTTGCATTTTGATCAGAAATGAATATCTTGGTAGATATAGCCTCTGTTCATTTTTCGTTGAAGCACCCTGTATACTTATACCTGTGCTTCGTTATGATAAATTGGTGTATGACATTGATTATGCCATAATGTCATTAATGTAAAACATTAAAGAGAAAAACATGGTACTAGTTATAAATATCAATGCATTTTTTGACAGATAAAACAAATCGTCGCAATAAATTTACTCGGCCAAAAGGTTACTTGATAGTGGACAGTTATCATTATTGTTATTTCAGTTGAAGAAAAGGAAATGGTTGTGCGCAACTGACTATGATGAGAAATATTTTGACTGGAGTTGTTTACCTGATGGAAATCCACCCTCTGAAGGATCATACTGGTATACAGCATGCGGTGTTCCTTTACCAAATAAAGTGGAATATGTAGCTATTATAACAACCATTTGTATACTTGCAGCCACTGTTTTTGGAAACTTACATTTTAAATCAAGTGGTGATGCAGTCTTCTCTTATACAGAACCCGATTTGAATAAAAAAAAGAAGAAATAAGTTGAGAGAATACTAATAGAATAAAAATTAAAGTTTATTCATAACGTTGACAAAAATTGTAATAAATATAAGAGATTCATAAGTACCTCATCCTTTGAATTATTTTATAACTGATATATCAAATTGAAGATTCAGAATACAGAAGAAAAAAACAGTGATATTCTCTCATATAAACGATGACCTTGTGAATGGGTATCAGTACACTTCTTTCTTATTTATGAAATTGTTACTGATAGCATAACATGCCTTCATAGTCTTTTCGATGATTGATTTCAGCATCTTGCTTTCCTGATTCTTCGAGTTCAATTCCTAAGTACTTATATTTTTCCGTTTGTTCTTCACTTCTTCCTTTTATGTTCCAATCACCATTACCTTAGTTTTTTCTTTGTTCATTTTCCTACCACTCTTCTCTATTTCTCTGTTCCATATATTCAAGTTTATCTGAAGATCTTTTTCATTGTTGGCCATTATCATTATATCATCCGCGTATGCCCTTTCTGATACTTCTACTTGCTGTAAGTTTCTATATCCAATCTGGACTTTCCTTACTTCTATCGAGCAATTTTTTGTCCAACTTATTTTCTACTAATATCTGGTTGGTGTCGATTACATTGGCAACCTTCCTCAATTCTTTGGATTAAGTTCTCCCGGTTAACTATCTCTTAACCATAGACAAAATTCTTCAGGTACCCCATGAAAAATAGTCTGTTTCCTCTTTATTCTTTTAACCAGGTGCTCGGATAGTATGTCCATTTACACAGGTGAAGCTACAGTTGATAGTGGATTCCGAACCACTCTTCTAAGCCGTACAATGGTAACTGCCACCACATGGATTACAAGTTATCTGACCTTCGGAAGTTGACACCCTTCTTTTTATAGGCGATTCTTTCAAATTTATTTACATATACAACAACCATAACTTCTCCGGACTCTTCCAACAGGCGACAGGTGGTGGTCGAAAAATAGTCCCAACACGTAAGGTTCTGTGTTTCACAGATCTGTCAAAATTTTTACTCATCATCGGCTCTGTGAATCACTGACTGTTAGCGATAGAAAATCGGGGGAGCTCATAGTCAGTATCGACAGATCTCTGGACACAGAATTAATTCTTGAAGATCTATTATACCAGTTCGTGAATTTTCCAATTTAGTTTCACATTATTATCAAATTCTATTCAATATGTCCCGTTTTACGAGCAATCATTATGCTCATATGAAGAGCTGGTGCTTGGGTTTTGTCGTTATAATTCTCGGGCACCGGTTAGATAATATATGCGGCGATATCCACGATGGCTTGTTTATCATCACCAAACTTTCGAAAGAGTTAAATGTTTTCTGATATAAATTCGAAGGTTGCCATAGGCTCCAAGAAGAAAAGACCTGTCCAGGCGATCGCCACATAGCACACCGATATCATTAAAACTGTAGAAGACAATTCGAACGTAAGTACACTACGGGTGGCGAGTACATTGAACTACTACTTCCAGTCGGTCCAGGTGCTACATCCAGGAGATGAGTTTGATAGAATGCAATTTTACTGCTGGGTATTAAGAAATCGCCCACTTATTTATAGAACTTTGTTCACCGATTTCGAGAAAAAATTGAAGATAATCGTTTTTTCAGTCCGGCCTAGGAATTCGATTTTCATCCACAAACAATATTGTTATTTATGATACAAAATATCAAGGAAATCGGTCTATGCGTTCAAGAGTTCTTGCGATTAGAAAATTGGATCCAAATCCATGTAACTGCCTGTATATCGAAAACAAATAGCGTTACCTTGTATTGTGAGTGAACTCCCCTACTAACTACAGTGAAGCTACGTACGTGAATCAGCCTGTATCAATGAAAAAGAATAATGTAATTCATAGAAAAAGAAAGAAACATTGATTCAACTCAGAGAATGAATTCTGATTCTTCTCCAATTCTAGAGTAAATGTAGTACAGCCTCTGTTACCAACATTTAAATAATGATTTTCCATAAATCTTTATATTGACAATGAGTTATAGCATCAGACACATCTTCCCTACCCACCCATCTGGTCTTCTACACTTGGAGAAATATGCCGAGTAGATAGGTTAGACAAATGTCCTCCGTCCCCGCAAATTGGAGACTGGAAGGATCACTAGTACCGCAAGCATATGCGTCTTATGGGCCGTGACGTGCGCCGTGACGCATGTCGACGGCTCTCAGTTATCTACCTGGATCTGGGCCCGCTAATGACCATTGAAATAGAAGCACAAAATTTAGAACCGACCTTACCTTATCTTTATCTACATACGCATCGCACCGAAACTACAGCAATTTATATGTGGGTTACTTTGTTTATGTATTTGGTTCAGAATTGGATATAAAAACTAAAATAATAATTCTTCAATCAAAAAATGTTCTATAGGATACTACATAATTCAATGCCTCTATACGAGGGGTGTCTTTTAAGGTTTGCTTGCTGGGACATCATTGATCAACTATCAGTACTAAAAATGATTTGTTAGTATGAATATAAATCCACAATTTCAGTTCAAGTAGAAAGCTTAAAATAATTGCTGTTAGCATATATAGACATGATGACATATGTCATATTTATGAAACGGCTGTCAACATTTTTTCTTTAAATTAAACAAGAACCACGAAGAAATAATATATGGGAGGTGTCAACCCAAATTATTGGGTTCATAATGAATCTAGAACATCTAAAGATCATAATTAGCATCACTTAGAAGACCGAACCTAGCCATCGGGGCTTTCTCGGTCAAACAGAGAGGGAATTGCTTTGTTGAGTTTGAATATTGAAGGGATTTTGCGAGATTATACTTCAAAATTGGCAAGCAAGAATAAAGAAGTGATTATCTTTCAGGAGACGGAAGAACATCTCCGCGAAAGAGGAAATATCGCAGGTTATGTACTTTTTCATTATCTCCGTAGTCATTTTTATGGCCTTGCTTGCTATGTAAAATCTTTCCTTAAATTCAAGTGTGTTTAGACATATAAGAGTCAGGTAAGATTGTTGAAATATTTTTCTGCTGGTTTTCTTTTTCCATTGTTACAGATTCCTGTCCCAAACCCCCTTTTTTTCACCCTTGTCTTCGTCTGAAAATCATGGAGTGCAAAATGAGAATTGTAGCTGAAGCAGAAAAATCTTTGGTACTCTTTATGTACACACGACAATAATACAACATAAACGGACAAGCTATTACTAGTGCAATAGCGACAGGGAAAACGAGTTTTTTCCTCCGGTTTTTTTCACTCGTTTATTGAATTATACGCAAGATAGTATGATTCCTCTGTGACATTTTCCTGAGTTCACACTTGTGTTTTTCTGACACACACCAAAATTATAGATACAAGCATTTATTGTAAATACAATTATTCGAATTTTTAAAATCCTCTCTTTTTCAAAAGAATATATATATATATATATATATATATATATATATATATATATATATATATATATATATATATATATATATATCCTCACAACTCACAAAAAATATCATTCTGGACCCCACAGATATCATGGCAAGTCTAGACATAGTGTCTTTATTTCCAAACGTTCACAGCGAGGGAATCAGGGAAAATTTCCATAAAGACATTGTACTCCTTTCCGAACACTGCCTGAATTCTACATATTTTTCTTATAAACACAAACGTTACAAGCAAACATCGGGAGCACCCTTGGGATCTTTGTCACCAGCTATTGCTAATTTATTTATGGTAAATTTCGAGAAACAAGCGCAACAAAAATTCCATCTGAAACCCAAAATATGGCTAAGATACGTCGACGACATTTTTATCATATGGCCCCACGGTGAAGAATCCCTACGCGCGTTCACAGCTCACCTGAATTCAATCCATGCGAACATAACATTCAAAATTGAAAAAGAATCAAACAGACAGTTGCCATATCTGGATCTCCTCTTAACAAAGTCACAAAGCGGACATTTACAATTCTCTGTCAACAGAAAATTAACCCACACAAATAGATTCTTACATGCCTCATCACATCATCATCCAGCTCAATTGAAATCAGTGGTCAAAACGCTCATAAGCAGATCGGTAGCACTCACAGATGACAGCCACAAAGGAGAAGAGTTATCTACAATAACCAACGCTCTTGAAAATAATGGATATAACAAAAACACAATAAAAGCAGCTATAAGGGACACTCTCACTGGGCGACACACGATATCCACAGAAGAACAAAAGAACACAACTGTTTTACCATATATCAAAGGAGTAACAGATAAAATTGGACGAACATTAAGGAAATACAAAATTAGAACGGCATACAAACCATACTTAACTTCCGGAAAAATTCTCAGAAAACCCGAAAGACAACATTGCGTTAGAAAATCAGGGAGTGTACTCTATACCATGCGGAGATTGTGACGTTAAACAAATATAGCGGATACAGGGTTGCATTGTTTGATGATTTCAATGCTCACTTTGACAGAGTCAGAGGAACAAATTTATTGATGTCTTGAAATCATATGGCCTAACACAGACAATATTTGAGCCCACATATAGGGTGAGGGATTATAGCTCCTTGATTGATTAAATCTTCGTGGATTACTGTGAAGTAATCATCTCCACATGATGCTTAAAATGTTACATTCAATTCATTTTTCGTGATCATTTCTCCTAAAACTTGACCCATATTATTCCACAACAGCCGTATCCACCTGATTTGGCACCGTCTGACTTCTGGTTATTCAGCAAACTCAAAAAACCGCTCCGGGGACACCGTTTTGGGTCAATAGAAGAGATACAAGCAGCATCGAAAAGAGAGCTGAAGGCCATTCCGGAAATTGACTTCAACAACTGTTTGAAGCTTGAAAAATCCCTTGGCATCAGTGCATTATATCTTTTTGGACACAGTAGTATATTGGGCCTCGCTTTGATAAAGGAAACCTGCAAAAATCTGGCCTGTACCTATTTCTACTCCTCCTGGAATAATTATGAAAGCCAACGCCTCTGGTGTAGATACCCTTCTTATGAACGTAGAATCGTAATTGAAGAATATAAAGACTAGGAAAGGTTGAGATCTTAAATTTACGAAATGCAGGCTTTCAGCTGCCATTATAACCCAGGCCGCCAGCTATAGGTCTGACTGGTGAAAATCCGATGCCAAGAGGAGTAGCTACCCCACGCCAATAATCCGAAATGAAGCACCCCCAGTATTGTAGTCGACAACTGATTTCTCATTGACCTGATCAGAAACATACCCCTGGACAATCTCGCAGCGAGCTGATCGGTATTGACAAGGATTTCAAAGTAATTCCTAGAAACTTCTAGGCCCCCACAAGGTCCTCATCATCAACTTTCCAGAGGGAAATATGCAGTTCCACAGTCTCTCCTCCTCAAACTACGAGTTTGAAGTCCTCGCTCTGGCGATAGCTTCCTGCATAAGCACGGTATATGAGTTTGAGGAAGCTCCAAATTTTGAATTTTCTAGAGAATCGGTAGATGTCTCAAGTCTTTGCGCATCGGTCACATTTCTTGAACCAATGAAGTTATATACATTGCTTAAACACACCTATTGGATGAGCGGATGACAGTTTCACCAACATCATAGCTTAGCGCCTAGCACGTGATTAATTGGTATGAGCACGGATGTGACATAACCTTTCTAAATTTTCCTCATACAAATGTTTAAGGCGTGTTGGAGTTCTTAAGTACACTGACCTTGGAGTAAACATTCATGAACTTAACCACCCAGCGATTATCAGTTTGACAGTTGTATTCATCTATAAGGAATAACACTTTTTAAATACTAGCAGCGCCACATGTAGCTTGAAACTTATGAAACAGCTCTTGTATACTAACACCTTCGAGTATAACCAAACTTTAATTCGAAATCAAGGAAGATTTGTGAACTCTATGTAAATTTCGAAAGGTTAGGAATAAACTGAGTGGGGTGTTCACATACTCGTTATCCGGAAAGACATCTCGACGAAAACTATTCAGATTTAGATAGCATTATCGCTTCATCAGTGAAACAGATTTTTGTGCCAAATTCGCGCCCCAAATAAACAAATCCTATATGCATCAAAGTTTCCGGATAATTAGTCGCGTAATACATATTTTCACGATAAAATTCACATTCTGACACTTGTATTTGAACGAATTCTCTATAAGTTTGTCGATATGATCTGTATCAAGTGAAAGAGAGACACTTTAAAAACACTGTACTTCAGGGTGTTCAATTTTGAATAGTAAAATATATGCGACATTCTCTTCAGAATAAATTAGTCAAAATCGGTTATAACGACATTGTTTACAACGACATATCGATTCGATATAAAGTCTAGACTGAATCCTGAATAATTGTTTTTTCCAATATGCGAATGTTTATATCTTTTATATATATATATATATATATATATATATATATATATATATATATATATATATATATATATATATATATATGGCTGATTCTTAAAAAAGTCGAATTGAGCATTATCTAGTTAATAATTTTTTTAACTCATTATCGAATTTATTTTTGCTTAATTCTTAGTTTATGTCTTATTTGATAAAAATATTATAGTGGTCCCCAACTTTTTGAATTTGAATTAAATATAGAGATAAAAAAATTTTCGAAAATGAGGAATGACAGATTCGTGAGGGAATGATTTTAAATATGATTTTACAATGAATAAAAATTCGATAACGCACCAATTATTTTTTTATTATAAAACTATAATAATTGGACAATTTTATAGCAAAACTGTAATAATTAAATCCATAAAGTAAAATATAATAGAGTAATGATCAGAAAAGTGCATAAATTGCAATTTTTTAATCTAATATTATTTATTAGTCTCTATGCAATTTAATTGCAGTTGACTTTAGTTATTTTTACCTTCTTAAAGTCTTATTGTTTCTCATCGATTTCTTTAACAAAATAACTACCTCTACTGAGTAACTTAGGCGGTTGAATTGCTCGAAGAACGTCAGACCAAGCATACAGTTCTTCATCTTTAACTGTCGGCCATTTCCAGCATTTTGATCCTTTCTTCATATACCGTACTAAAGCCCCATCATCAGATAATGAAAGAATTTTACCAGGATGGATCTCGTTGTTCCATATTATAAGAACGTGATCACCAACTTTATATTCGTAGGTACCTTTTTCAGGAGAAATCATTTTCGGAATATTCACATCGTTTTCTAATTTAACATATTTTCTTCTACGTCGCGTTGATACTACAGGTGTGTTCTTACCCTTATCCTTATCCGATGTATGAGAAGTCTTGTAGTAACCAAGGTGAAAATGTTCGCATTTTCCAACGCAGTCAAAACAAGATAGAGTTCTAAATTCAAGCTCATCATTCGAGAATACTAATTGTCTTATTTTTGAGTGCCAGGAAAAGTTGAAATAGAGCTAGATTTGTTTATTAACTTATCTGTATTATTAATTTCCGCTGTTCTTACTTCAATAACCATTATTGAGGACATTTTAAACTCAGAACATCTTTCAACACATTTAAATCTGTCACATCTTTACCTTCAGCCACGGCTTGGTCAGCAGACCTCTTTAAGGTGCCACCAACACCATCTGGTGCTCCTTTGCCATGGCCAGGTTCAGAATAGTTCCAAGTAAAATTATTTATACCTGGTAAAAAATATTTCAAATGATGAGAAACAATGTGGAAAATGAATTTGTTTTTATACTGGTTAACTGGGCTGTCACTCAGAACGTGTACAGTCTGCATGTTCGGTCTTTGATTTTAAGCCAATCGAATATAGGCTTGAGATGAGCCCATACTGCAACTGAGTCATGTCGACTATTATCAGAGAGAGTACAGAAAGATTGCGCTTTAACAGTATTATCAGGGTTTTTCAAATATAGCACGCCAGTATGGAGCGTAACTTGCTGTCGACCACCACCAAAATGAACTGCTTGAATTTCTTCCCTGTATTTGCAACAATAATTTTCACTAAAATCAATGTGGATAAGCTCTTCATTTGTTGACAAATCCTATTTTAATTGTGTCATCACTTGATACTGGTGTGCAATGTTTCCTGCGTGTAGCAAAAATGATTTTAATGTCTCTTCTAATACTAAAACTAGTTCTTTCACAGTTACAGTTATTTCTTTCTTCAAAGGTTTGCGTACTGTCTTGGTCTCACCATTTTTTTCATATGTTGTATTTTCGTACATCCATTGTCGGTAAGTAATAATTTTAGTAGCTTCGGAAGGTTGTATTCTAAAGCATTGTCTTTACAATTTATACACTCTCTAAATAAACATTTAGTACAGTAAATATCACATGTTATATCTGATAACAAACTTGGAATATTATTATGTATGAAGACCTTATTTTCATGTAATTTTGAAATAATTAATTCAATGTTTGCGTGAACGACGCATTTACACGTGTCTCGTTCTTTAAGGTTTGCCCAAGTTACCCAAAAGGCCTGTACTTGCAAAATGTTGATAAACTTATCTTATAGGTAATAAAATTGAAAAATTAGATTACGCATATTATCAGTTAACAGACGCTTTTGCTTAACTAATTTTCCTGATCTAACGAAATCTCTCTTTCCTGGACACATTCGAGAATTTTCATCTTTCTCCAAAAATCAATAATGTCTTGTTTCACTTTTAAAATTTTTGATTTGAGTTTTCTGTTTTTACTTGTTTTATAATCTTGATTCTTGAAAAAATTTTAGAATAATGCATTAGTTTGTGTTTTTTAATGGATCTAAATTGAAATTTTATAGTATGCTTGTTTATCTTTCTGAGTCTTTAGCTTAGCATAAGATTGTGCTAATTGTTTAGTGATAATTTCCGAAAATATCAGTTTCTTTTTGATTGGATCGGGTAACTTCGTATTCTTTATCAGTGTTTTGACCTTTTTCTCAGGTGAAGAAAATTTTATTTTATCATTTAACCGCGTGTACTTCTTTCGATATTTTTCACTCTTCTTAGACTCTTCTTTTAATTTTTGTTCTAGCTTTGCTATTCTTCTATACAATATTGCTCGTCGATTTCTTAGCTGTTGTCTTCGTCGTAAAGCCGCAGTATCGTTTTTTACAGCATTTACTCGCGAACCAGATTCTACCAATGAAACTGGGCTGGCAGGTGGTGTCTCATTCATTAGTCTTGCTAGATTGTTACGCACATTAGGATTCCTCTCCCGGTATTTTGAACTGTTTAACCGCCATTGTTTCCGCTTTTGCTTCTTTTCTCGTGAATTCATAGCACTGACAGACTTGACTTGACCTTTTTCTTTCTTCTTTAAATACTTGAGTCTTTCTTTTTCTCTGAGTTTTTCCAAATTTTTAGGACTGTTTTTTAATTTATCTCGCCGCTTCCTATGATAATCCTCTTTCTTCAGTTTTGCTTCTGCAGCGGTTAATTTTCCACTTCTCGACATGATAGACTTTCAGCGTACTAAAACCAATCAAACAAACATAAATATCTTATACTTATTAGAAAATACATCATTCCCTCACAGGAATCATTCCCTCATCAACAAATTTTATGAGGGAATGATGATGAGGGAATGACGAAATACAACAAAATTGCCACAGGCTTATGAACATAACCTTACTTTCTTATGAACTGTGAATTGTACTTTATTACTACCGGAAATATATACAAATATGCTATGATTATTAAATAAAAAGTGCTTACCTTTTGATTACATAACATGAGGAATGACATTAAAAAATTAACATTTAAAAACTTGTTGTAAAAGTCGTTTTAACAAAAAATCTTTTCTTCGACCATCCGCTATAGTGAATGTTGTTAAGGCTAATGTTGCCAACTACAAAAAAAAATTGCAGTAGAGCTTGATAGGCCTTAAAATTTTACTCTAATCACACTGTTTCGAAACGGTGAGGGAATGATCGATTTTTCACGGACAAACTTTGAATTATATTTCCAAATATTTCCAATCACATTTTTAAATCATAAACTCATATAGGTACAGTTCATACTATCCTATATGAGTAAAAAATAAGATAACAAATAATAAGTAAGAAATTTTACCATTTAAGTTAATGATTCTCTTCAAATTTAGCAGCTGGGACATAGTGAGGGAATGATTTTCAGGGTACTTTCTTGAATATATCTTTTCGGTTATCATATGAAAAATAAATTTGTTTCATAAATTTGTCAATCTAGTACGGTAGTTTTATTTAAAATAAAACTTTTTGTAATTGACGATCCTGGTTTGTAAAAATCATTAAGGACATCAATTTCGATTATTTTTGAGAACCAGCCATATATATATATATATATATATATATATATATATATATATATATATATATATATATATATATATATATATATATATATATATATATATATGTGTCTTATCATCAAAAACCATAATAGAATGTTTGGTTCTTCTGGTAAAACTAATATTTCATATATTTTCACGAAATATTTCAGGATGTTTCCTTTTGAGGCCCTAAATTATTATGAGATCTCACACGAAGTATATTTGACACTTTCTGACCGACAAAGGTCTTCTTCCGTTGAAGTTTGCTAGGTGTCATCTGCTTCATCGCTATTACGCATCATTTATCTCATGAGGAATGGATGCCAATCTTAGGATACTTATTGATTGATATACTAGGGCGAATTAATAAGTCAGATAGAAATGAATGAAGTGATCATAGTAGCACTCAAATTTGATATACAATGTCTCGGAAGTGCAGGCATGGAAATTCATACTGATATGTTAATTAGTAGAAACCGGATTATATGCAGCCAAAAATTTAAAAATATCCGTATATATACGCAAGATTTATATCAAAAATATGTAAGTTTTTTAATTATATGCATTTTATTTATTTCACATCAAATAGAGAAATTAGGCCTTCTTGTACGTTGTAATTGAAATGAAATAGTAAAGAAAAACGTGAAATATTTATTGAAAAACGTAAAATATTCATTGAAAACTCAAAATTAATGTGATTCACAGAAAAACATGAAAATATAACTACATATTCTCAAGAAAGTGATACATTTCACAGATCATTTTTTAGGTTCTGAAGAAGTCTTGGATCGTTTTCTGTTTTAACGAACGAAGATGAGAATTTGCAGCTTCTTCTCTCAATTTATTCAATACTGATATTTGGTGCATTTTCTGTTCACCATTTAAAACCATTTGAAACAAAAAAGAGGTTCTTTATGTTTCACTGAATTCATGATGACATCGCCTTCTTCAAGTTTTTCTGTATCCTCGTCACTTTCTTTCTTGTTGATTATTTCAGCTTCAGAGAGATAATTATCATTATCTCCTACAAATCATTCTTCAATGTCTTCAGTTGTTAATTCTTGACCAGATATATTTGTTAGCACATCTGTCATCATGCGTAGATCGCGATTTTTCTCTTCTTTCTCTAAGAATTTTTTTTCACATTCCGTATTACATGTTTATCCATTGGTTGTAATAATGGAGTACAATTAGGAGGTAGAAACATGACCAGAATATTTTGTTGGCTTTTCCGATGACCAACAATTTCATTTTTGAGATACTGATGCATTAGAGCATGGCATGAATGTAACACGGTCCTTACTCATCTTCCGACTTGGAGCTGAATTTTCAGCAGCATGGGCTAGTGTTTTGTTTGTAAGAATTCGCCAAAATTACCCACTTCATCTGTATCTCCGTCTTTTCTGAAGAAATTTATTTTTAAATGGTTCTACCGCACTAACGTCTGAGGACAATTTCTCTCCTGATATGGTAAGTTGTCGAATTCCATGTCTTTTTTTGAATTTTTCCAACTATCCTTAACTTGCCTTGAAATCATCTCTACCTGTTATACTGGTATAAAAAAGTCTTACTTTCTTACATATGAGATCACCAGATAGAAGTGTATGTCGAGATCGTTTTGTAAGAACCAAGAGTATTTTCAACATTCAGATTTTCACTAGTTCTGAGCGTACGCCGTTTTCCAGAATCAGAATTGATTTTCTTTTTTCTTTATATCGCATACTGTAGATTTTCCAATTGAGTGTATTCCGGCCAATTCAGAAACACTTTTTCCATTATCTAATTCTCTCAAAATTTCGCATTTTTGCTGCAATGTTAACGTTTTATGCCGACGCGACATGATTAGTACGGTTATCAGGTGCTGAATGTGAGAAGAGAATCTAATCTGCACAAGTGAAGCGAGTATTCAGACAAGATATTGCAAGTTCGGACACTTTCAATCGATGAAATTATTGACGGCGGTCGGATTATAGAGGTAAAAAATAAATTGTGCCGATTATAGAGGTGGGTTTCAAAGTTTCGTTAGAGAGGTTGTACCGTACTACAAATCTTATTATATACTATCCTAAAATTTATATCTTACTCATACTCATACTTCATTTATCATTTTAACTTGAGATGAAACTGGTATTAAGTATTTGTCAAAATTTTTAACAAAAAAATTAGTTCTTCTATCTGAATACTTGTTTTTATATATTGAAAAGCTCTTAAACTTCATTTAGAACCACAAAGTCTTCGTCTTTTTGCAGTACCTACTGATTCTAGTTTCGCTTTAATCGTTTGACCGATATGACCACTAATATTAAAATACGAAGTTTTAAATTTTTCGACAATTTTGATAGATGCAACTAAATCTGAAGATATATTTTCTGAGCTTTCGATAGCTGAAGCAATAAAACTATAGTTTCATTTCAAGAAACGTAAATTTTGAGGAAGTTCCTTGATTGTGAACAATTTTTGTGAATCCAGTAGAATAAATTCTGTCAAGAAAGAGCAGGGAATTAATGAATGAAATATAAAATATTTTTTCTATCCAAATTTATTGTATCGCTTTCAAAGAACACCCCTTTTAAAATATATCGCCAACGAATCATCAGAACATTTTCCAAACGCTTTTTCAGAATCGCATAATTTGAGTTTTAGAAAAAGAAAAAAGTCGGCCGGAGGCATATTAGGTGAAACTACGCGTTTCATGCCTAAACAATCGTTTGGTACGAATTGATTTGTCAGAACCAAGAAGTTTATTGTGTATCCCTTTCAAACTTAAATGACGACTTTCAATTGCCACACTTGTGAGAACTGACAAAATCGAACACTGCAAATAAACAGTTGTGTCAACTTAGCGACAATAACATGAGACAGAATGCATGGCCACTCCTGGTTCAAATGATAACTCTGCATCTCGTTTCGAACAGTTGCTTTCTGTTTTTGAAGTGATTTTGGTTTTGCAAAAATGTTGGAGGATACCCCATGCGTATTCCATGGGGTTTAGATCGGACAATTGCGTTGGTTATTCCAAGACATTGATATTATTTTCGTTCAGCAAATTTAACTCTCTGACCTAAACTATATCACAGTAGCTCACGGCATTCTATAAAGGCTCATTCTTCAAAGATACTCTCAACACATTGCGTGCCACGTCGCTCATATATCTTTCCTAGAGGGCCGCGTCACTCATAAACACCTCAAAAAAGTCTAGAGAACACTTCTGAATATCGATATATCGTATTCAGCACCATCAATATGGATGATTTTTTTTAAGAAATGAATACCTGCATTAATTTGTCACCAAATTATGTAGAGTGCCGCAACAGATTTCAGTATTTTTTTATAAAAAACTAAAAATGCAGCAGATGCGACGCTGCTTTATAATCATTTCATGTATTCAGTGTTTGGAATCAGTTAGTTGGCACTTTGTTTCTATTGGAAGCACAAATAAAAGATTCAAGTTTTGTGATTCGACCATGGAAAGACGACATTTGACTAGAGAAGAGATGTTACGAGCCGTTGGCATGCTCCAAGCTGGAAGTATCCAGGGTTCTGGGAAGTAGCTCAAGTGTCATAAACCGTTTATGATCGCGTTTCAGTGAAACAGGTAGCGTAGAAGAACGCCATACAGGTCGTTTCAGGATTACTACAGTCACCCAAACCGATTTTTGGTTTTACAAGCCAGAAGAGATCGTACTACCACAGCATCTCAATTAGCTCAAGAGCTATCACGAGTTCATAATGTACAAATTTCCGACCAAACTGTGAGAAATCGACTGCGCGAAGGGCAACTCCACTCCAGACGTCCTTTAAGAGTTCCACAACTGACCCATGGAAATCGCGCTGCTCGTTTAGCTTGGTACCAAGAACACGTAAACTGGGATCAAGAGAGGTGGGCCACAGTTCTCTCCAGTGATGAATCTAGATTTAGTTATTATCCCGATTCGGGAAGAATTCGAATATGGAGGGAACCTGGAAAGCAAAACCGTCTTCAGCATGCTCGAGAAGTTGTTAGACAGGGAGGCGGATCAGTGATGTTTTGGGGAGTTATACGCCTTGGTGGAAGAACTGACCTCGTTTTCATACAGAACGTCACGGGAAATTCTTACGCAAATGAGATAGTTTTACCTGTTGTTGTACCGTTTCTCCAAACAATGGGTCAAAATCCACTCTTCCAACAAGATAATGCCCCTCCTCATCGTGCGAGAGTTGTCTTGAACGTTCTTGAAGAGAATGATATCGATCTTCTACCGTGGCCATCCTGCTCCCCAGATCTGAATCCCATCGAGCATGTGTGGGACACCCTAAAAAGAAATCTCCTGCGTCAAAACGTCTGCTATCATAAACAGGAGCTTCGATTAGCAGTTCAGAGGGCTTGGAATGACTTGCCAAAGTGTCATTAAAAACAGAGGTGGACCTTCTGGGTACTGAAAAATATAGGTGCTTCCATATCGTTTCGAAAATTAGTTCAGGATTTTTTTTATGTGTTTTACCAAATTTCGTCATTTTCAAATTTCAATTTTTTCTTTTTATAATAAGTGCTTTGGAGAAGTAAAATATTATTTTGTTTCCTTGAGAATACATTATATACAATACATCATAACAAAAACCGAAAGATTTCTATAAATTCGAATCATCAAATTCATATTTTAAAGATATTGGTAAGTAAAATAGGTGTTTATATGAGAGGCGCACGTTCCCACTAAAAGTGACTGTCTATCAATAATGAATGTTATGAAGTACTTTTCAAATGGAGAATCGTCACTGTTGCCCCTGGCGAATATGGAGCGTATTGTGGTTTGAGGAAAATTGGAAAAAATGAGATTTTATGACAAAAATTTCGAAGATTCTATACTTTGCTTATAAAATGGTCCTTATTCAAGTGGACATAATTAAAAGAGGTGTAAAAAGCTACTGAAAGATCATAAAAAGAGTTCTTAATAACGAAATTGAAAAATGGTGTAAAGAAAATTGAGAAAAAAATATCTTTCAACAAGAAAATTCGGCGACTATATATTTTGTTTGAAAGATGGTCTATTTGAGTTCATATAAAAAATAAAGAAAGTTTAAATCTACTTGAGAAGTTAATGAATAAACAGAAAAATAAATTCTAAAAATAACTTGAAGAAAATATTGAAAAGTTATATAGTTATATGAAATTCAATGTATTTCATTGAAGCATGGCAAACAGATTTGTGGGTTCCAGAACACTCATTACAATAGTTATAGGTCATTTTTGTCTTTGATTTTACTGCAGCACGACCAATTTGCTGTATTGACTTAGCATAGCAGGATGATCATCTTCGCTGTATTTTTTTATCATTTTCATCAACTCTTTCAGCCAAATGATGATACGATTACAAGTAAACGATGATTTCTACTAAAATATATTATTAAATGCTCGACGTGTTTCGATACACACATACTACAAATGTATTTTACTAACATATACTTATATATACTAAAGAGGCAATCCACTCAGAGCTATTTGTATTTGAAATAGTGTTTAGGAAATAAATTTAATAAGGGTGAGTTATTTATGTCTACCTGATCATTAAGAATTTCCGGTGAATACCTAAATCTGTTAATTTCAAGTACTTCCAGAAGGTTGAGTTTTATACCTCTATTCTCAGAATGTAGGATTTTAAATTCTGAATTGAAAGAGTGACCATTTTCCCTAAGATGATTTGAATAATTTGAATCGGTTTTTCCATTGATGAAACTGCGTTTATGTTCAGAGATTCTAACATTAAAATTTCTTCCTGTTCTACCTATATAAAAACAATTGCAATCTGCACAATCCTATCTATAAACACCTGATTTATTTTCTTTATCAATTGGATATTTATAATTTCTGATAAATGAACCTAAATTTGTTGATGTTTTGAAAGCTATATTTAAATTTGAATTTTTAAGAAGGATTTCACATTATTGCTAATATTACCTATATATGTTAAACTATTGAATTTCTTGTCTTGGTGTTCACCGATTGGATATATATGTTGTAAAGTTAATTTTGTTTTTTCCTATATAATATGATGCTAACTAAATTTGCATCATAACCATTATTTATTGCGATCTGTTTTATTAAATTCAAGTCTTTGAAATAATTATCATTAGACATCAGTGTGCTCCAGAGTCTATGTATAAAGCTATTAAATGCTGCAACTTTATGTTGGTAAAGATGTGCCGATGTATAATGAATTGTGATATCTGTATGAGAAGGCTTATGATAATTGAAGACTGGTGTTTATTATTTGATCTTGTTATTGTTAGGACTAGGAAATTGATCGAATTGTTCTGTTCTATTTCAGAGGTGAATTTTATTTTTGGGTGCAGGTTGTTGATAAAATTTTCGAATTCAGTGAACTGTCTGTTTGTTCCTGTGAAACACACAATAATGTCATCGACATATCGATACCAATATAGAAAATGTTTACTAAGCGGGTGTTTATGAATAATTTTTTTTATGTTATTCATGAAGATTTCTGCTAAAAGAGAGCTTAAGGGTTTCCTATTATAAGTCCCTCATCACTTTTATAAAAACAATCGTTAAATAAAAATAATTTTGACATATGCAAACATCTAATAAAGCCATAATGTCGTATTTAATTCGTGGATTCGTCATATATTGTGTTAATAAATTGTTGATTATATTATACGGATATATTTGTAGTATTCATTCGCTCTTGACAAAGATACTGTGTATCGAAACGCGTCGAGTATTTAATGATATATTTAAGTAGAAATCATCGTTTACTTGTATTTGTGAAAATGGATTTCTATCACGTAAAAGCCTCGTCAGCTGAATTTTTGATGATACGATAATGAAGTCGCTCAGATTTTGGTGTTTTAATATCAAGTAGTTGCTTGAGTTACCTTATCATGGAAAATATTTGGAGCTTCTCAGTGGGAGTCTTGTCTATCAGGAAGTGGTTCAGGCGAATTCGTTCTACTAGTTGAAGCTTGAAGTGAGAGAAATAATTTCTCCTCAATTTAGGTTTACCTGTAACACCTCTTTAGGAATGTTGTCAATATACAGTGTTCTTCCTTGATAGAGGACAGAGTGGTAGACATAAGCGAGGTGAAAGCTTTGGAGATAAACCTAAACTTTAACAACACAAAAATAAGAATATTGGTAGCTTATCGAAACCAATCCGTGAGGGAGAGTGATTTCTTGTTGTCGATGTTATTATAGGTGACATGAACATCGATATATTGGATACAGTGGGAGACGACATCTAAGACTACCTGACCTTAATGTCAGAGATGGGTTTCAATTCATGCATTAACCTACCTAAAAGAGTAACTAAGATCTCGAAGACGTGTATTGACCATATTTTCTTCAAGAATAAAATCGGAGTAGAGGATTGCCTTCCTTGTTGAATGATACAGACTGGAATTTCCTCAACAGGGAGAAAAACATAAATTATAAAACAAATTTATTCACAACCAAAATAAAAAATTGTGCTGAAGAAGCTACTTCAACGTTCATTATTCCTAGAGAAAAAGTGAAGAGGAAAACATGGATAACAGCAAGTTTGGTGAGATCTATCAATAAGAAAAATGAAATGTATAAGAGCCGGTTGAGGAACTCAGAACAGGACGATCTTAGATCAGAATATAGAAGATACCGAAATACTTTGACTGACGTTATTAAGGAGGCAAAAAACAGATATTTCTCGGATAAAATTGAAAATAACAGAAGTAACTCTCAGAAAATTTATGGAGTTGTTGGGGAAGCGACTGGAGTAGGATCGGGTAGAAGGGAAGAAATAAAAAAACATAAGATGAAACAACAAGGAGATCAAGAATACAGAACAGATTTCTGGCGCCTTCAATGAGTTCTTCGAGAACATTGGGCCAAACTTGGCAAAAGGACTGAAGAGAAACTGATGTTTAAGAATGACATCACGCAAAGATTCAATTTTTTTGTACCCCACAACTGGGAACGAACTACTTTCTATCTTTGGATCTCTAAAAATCAAAAAATCATACGGAATTGACCAGTTGAGTACTGAACTACTCAAATCTATAGGTACGTACATAAGTCAACCCCTTGAAATATTAATAGACGATATAATTGGAACTGGGGAGTGTCCTGGAAACTTCAAAGTTGGAATAGTGAAACCTATTTTCAAGGGTGGAGACAAATCTCATGTAAATAACTACCGGTCTATCACACTAACATCTAATTTGGCATGGATATTTGAGAAAGTACTGAAAATGAAAATAATGAATTTTATAGACAAAAACAAATTACTACACGAGAGGCAGTTTGGTTTTATCAAAAACAAAATAACGATAACCTGAAAATATATGTAGAAAAAGATTCTTTCAAGCTGCTACCAGGGCGTATGCATTGACAGCCACCTCAAATGGGATAAGCACGTCAACCAACTGATGAGAAAACTGAGATTTGTCCTAAGTAGATTCAAAATAGCGGAAGGATTTCTTGACCAGAGATTACTGAAAATGATTTACTATTCCCTCGTGGAAAGTATACTTGCATATGGAATTACCTGCAGGTGCTCAGTACTGTATAACATCTTGACAGGACTGGATATGCTGCAGAAACGATTTCTTAAAATAATGATGAACAGACCCTACAGGTTTGCCTCAGATTACCTTTTAACAGAAGCAGGGATAATGGACATTAGACAAATATATTACTTCAGAGTCTCGATGAGAATACACAGTGGGAAAGATGAATTCTGCAACACTTCTCATCAAAAGATTTGAAACGAGCACCTAAAATGAATCTGAGCAAAGGCCAACGATCATACCAATATATGTCGCATAAGATATAATACCATTCCTGCAAATATCAAAAGAACGATAAGCAGGAACGGACATAAGAGGAAAATTAAAACATTTATTCTGAGTGGCCGTAGACACTTTTTCACGGGTTGCTGGATGGGTTGCAGTAGAGTGGAGAGGGGGAGTACTCTAATTCTCCTTCTCTGAAGGACTTTATTCACACAACTCGTAACTACAAATAATTATCAATTATGGATTCTATACTATTTTTTTTGCATTTTGTACCCAATAGATTTGAATATTTTTACCTTGATTGTATGATTTTTGATTGTGAAATTTTATGAATATTGTTTTAGCTCACACACAAGTATTCTTTCATGAGAAATTTTTCTTTTATTCTGTATGATTCTGTATCTGGCATAGAAGTTTATCACATAATCGCACCCACACATTAGTTGCCAAGCCCATGTCTCTCTGTCCAGTTTCCGATTTTCTGAAGTGAAGAAGGTTTAATAGCAACTGGTATCTATTTGGAGACATCGTGGAGCTGGGAATTTCTAGTCGGTAAATCACCTTGGAATAATCTGATAGGGCACTCAGTCGCACGAGTCCCATCCACATGGTCAACCCTAAAAACTTTTTCATCTCTTCTGGGCTTCTCGCTGACCATTTCTTGATTCGGGAATATTTTTAAGCAGTTTTGATGCCAATGTTTGCGCCGCAAACCTATTTGTTTTCCCGACTATATTAAGATGTCCTCGTCCTCGTCGACCAGATGAGAAAATGCTCCTAGGGGACTGATGTTAGGAGAAAGACCTTCCTGCAGCCCTCTAAGACCAGTAAAATCATCGTTTTCTTCTTGTAGAGCTTCATCCTAAGCCAATTCATGTTAAATCTCTTAGATATCCTGGGTTTTTTCATCATCTTCATCTCATGATAATCATAATCAGTCGCATCAGCTAATCTTTTCGGTTCTGCCTGAGTCAAACCTCTTTGTCGTTTAGACATTCCTGTTTCTTCGTAGCTCTCTGTTTAGTCGCCATAGGCGAGTACGGCTTTACGGGCTTACCTCTACTTCCATATATAACGTTTTAATACTATACGAATTACTGAATTCGTTTAAAATACGCGAGCGAATTAATGCAAGTTGTCAGCTGTGGACGTGTTCCTTAGGGACTGATGTTACGACCTCGAGAAAAAGATATCATATTACCAAAAAAAATATTTTTCTTTCCTATACACTCACATATGAGAGACCCAAAAAAAATTCAAAATGACTAAAAACATAATAAGAAGAAGGAGTAAAAACACTTATATCTTATTTCGATATAAAATACATATGAATGACACATAAAAAAAGGTTGGCCCTCAGAGTTTACTGATATAGGCTTGGCACGCAATGTGTTAGGACAAACTTTTGGTGATTTGAAAGCGTTGTTGAAAGTATTCAACTGATATGAAAGAGTGATACTTGACTTATTGATATTTCATTACTGGCATTTTTTGAATGACAGATAAACAGAACAAAATATGAATATTTCAAAACAGATTAGATAAAGTAATGCATTTGATTCGCTTTTTTATATTAGCTTCAAAGAATATGACCAGTAATTCACCACAAACAAACTTGTAATATCCCACCCATCATACTAAATTTATGAAAAATTAAAGAACGATGCCCATCTAAACAGAAATAGCTTCATTGAAACGCAAATGAGTTTATCTCGTCCAAATTAAATACGATAGAGATACGAATAATTAGACGTGATATAGAGATACTCAGGAGTTGATTACACCAGGTTCCAATGAATATAAAAATCAAACGAGCAAAAAATAGTAATGCACAACTGGCCAATCATCCGGTAACAAGGCGGACTCAAGATGAACACAATCTTGCTATTGGTTAAACGTAACTGACTTAAGTAATTCTGGCTCAGCGTTTAAAATGAAACAGAACGACATGCTATCGCTATCTTCGAGTTAAGAGGTTAGGTCGTGAATAATAATTTAATCTTTAGTGAGTTCGTATATGAGACAACATCGTTCAGTTTCTCAAAGCACTCTTTGATTTGTGTTGTAAGAAAGGTGCTGGTGCGAAGTGTGCGACAGTCTAGGAACATAGACGTTCATTGTTACAGTTTGACAGTCAGGTGATCGCTGGATTTCATTCATAATTCCGAATTACAAAAATTCGCGTAATCTTACTTTTGACATCTGACATTATGTTACCGTCGCAATCGTCGACAATTTCAATTTCTCCGTCGGCCGCTGCTAACGTTACTGCAGCTGCTGTTAGCGCTCTTCAGGAGAGTAATTCTTCGGCGGGGGGTTCTAACGTGAAAGAAACTGAGGGTGGTAAATTACAGTTGGATAAAAGTGAGATAAATGATGCTGTCACGAAAGTTCTTCAAGGGTACGACTGGACTCTGGTTCCAATTGCGTCAAAGTAAGTAATGTTTTTTTATGTGCCTTATTTGTTATGTGAAATTGTTTCCATTCCTTAACCATGTAAGCTAACAGCTTTACGTCTACGGTTTACACCTCGGAACTCCCACTTCTTATGCGAATTTTTGTTCACCTGACATTTTTAAATTGAAAAGGACGTCTAGCATTGAGATATGAATATCTAGATTTTTCACCAGATCTATTCACTGAGATTTTCTTCTGAAAACTATCATAGTGTCATGGCAAGCAAAATAAAAAAAAGAAGAATAAATGAGGTGTGATCTTGAGATTATATATATAATTTTTTATAGAAAAATATCGTGCACTTCCAACTAAATTTCGAAATATTCCGTGAGCTTTCCATTAAAATTTTGAAATGAGTTCCTTTTTGAAGAAGTAACGTAGATTAATGAAGTCCGCATCACATGTGATGGGATATATAATCGACACGATGGGTATTTTTGGTCTCCAGCGCCATGTTTATGTGCAGCATCAAGGAAGATATGACTTTAATGTGTGGTGTGTCCTAAAAAATTTTTGCTGAGAGCCTAGATGGTAATTGTTATAAAAAAATCATCAACAGTAATATTATTGGAGAGGATCTATCGATGATTTGCCTAGCACAATGATGGAATACTTTGTTTCAACAGGATGGTGCCCCTTCCCACCAAACAAGAGTCACGTGCTTAATGTGATTGATATTATTTTTTTATAATCATTCTGAATGAGATACTACCAATGCAATAAACATAGACTGATATTGATGTTACTCTCTTTCGTAAAAAGTAATTTTCATCTGAAATTGCATTCTGCAGTACGATTCGCAGGTTTGAGGTGATTCTTAACCTCTAAGACCACGGATAGTTGCTATGGTCTGAAATTAATCAAACCATCGTGGTCTTAGACAAGACCTAAAAAATCTGTGGTTTTCAGTCAAAGAACAACATTAATCGGTGATGACAAGCACCAAGTGAATGAAGTTGGGACAGTTTTAGGTAAAATCGCCTTTAGTTTATATACGAAATACATTCTGTCAAGAAACTACCGGGAATTGATCGTTTAAAAAATATGCTTGAAACGATTGTCGAAATTTTTGATATTGCTAACTTGGCACAACTGTTTTTTATACTACGCTGAGTTTAAACGCGATAGGTCATTCAGTTTGTTTGTAATGTTTGATTTTGTCAGTTCTCACAAAAGTGGTCTGGAACATCGATAAAATTCGTATCATTTTAAACGATTGTTTGAGCATGAAACGCGTTGCCGCTCGATTAGATTAGCTCGCTGAATTTTAATAAAAAACTGAACCGCGTTAAGGTCGCTCGAGACATGCTGGAACGAGTAAATTTCGATCGTACATTCATAAACCGCATTGCAACTGTTGATTAGATATGGGTTTATGAGTTCGAGCGCCTTCCAACAGAACCGAAACCGAAAAAGAACAGTTATTTAAAAAGTCAATGTAATGTTGACTGTCGTCAAAAAAGGCCAGATTTGTGGAAAGAAAACTGATGGAGTTTGACAATCTCACAAGGCTATCATTGTGAATGAATTTCTGACCAAAAACTCTACAAATACCATCGAACAACCTCCGTATTCACCCGATATGACTACGGTTGACTTTTTTCTTTTTCCAAAACCCAAATTACAACTTCGAAGTACCAGTTTTGAGTGGCTAGAAGATATAAAAGAGAATGCGAGTGTAGACGCGAGAATCATCAGAAATTTTAAAACATCTCGCTTCATGAACCATTTGCTTGGTTTTGATCAAAGGATATTCAGCTTTTCTCAGAGTACACTTCTTGATATTGCTTGTTTTCGTACTCTAATCAACTACATACGAAATTTTTCTTTGTTTATTTCTAATAGAGCCTATAGTGGATTTGGCCACCCTGAACTTTTTTGATGAAGTAGAGCCACTCACACCCTTTCTGAGCTCTTTTATTGGGTGCGCCAGAGAAAACGGGACAATTTTTTTTCCGTTATAACTTTCGCAATTTTGGAGCTAGATCATTCGTTCTTGCTTCATTGGAAAGCCAAAGGACTAGGTTTTTTAGAAATAGTATCCAAATTTTACTTCCGGTAAAATCCAATATGGCTGACTTATTCGAAAATGAGCAATATTTCAAGATCGCTGAAACTTTTTTTTTCACTAAAAAATTCGAATGGAGCATTCAGTCGATAATTCAGTCTTTTCTGAACAAGTTGACATATTGATCTTAAAAATCTTCCAAGAATTGGTGAAAAAGTAGCGTGAAGATTTTTTTTCATTCTGATTTTCAGCTGAAATCGAAATATTTTTCTTACCTCATGTCGTTGGCACTCCTGAAGTTGTTGTGTTTTTCATGGATGTTCTATAAAGACAAAGAACCATTCTTTACTAAAACTTACCTAAAATTTGATTTCCGTTCGAATTCAAAATGGCCGACTTTCTTAAATATTAACAATTTCCCCGCGCATTAAAAAAATTTTCGCGATCGTAATGAATTAACTGCGTAATTCAATCACTAGATCATCATTTTGAGGAGTTGAACTTGAATATTGATACAGAATTGTGCCAGTTGTCGTCAATAATGTTTCTCTTCTTCACCATCATATCCACCTCCCGTTGTGAAACCTCTAATCATAGACTACATGCATTAACTCTATGATAAACAAAAAATAATGAAATGTCATAGAGTTTTAGGTGACATCTGGTTCGAACTTGAATTTTATCTTGGTGTTGCTTGTTTTTAACGTTTGAAATTGTTAACAATGGTTTTAACAAATGAGGATAATATACTGCTAGGCAAACCTTTCGCCAATTTCCAACCACTAATTACAAAAGAAGTACAATCTATGATCTTGAGGAAAAATTTCGGACAACAGGGTCATTAGGAAGAAGATCACGATGACTGTTTTCCAAAAATCTCAGTGATGCCAACTGTAAAATACATCTTCGAGAATAATAATACGACATGATTTTGTTTAACAAATTACATGAGTAAAAATATTCAATGGAAAGAATCAAGTACTCAGAATGGAATATGACCTCCATTTTCATCCACAACCATTTACACCCGTCTTCTCCAGCTCTCTATGGATCTCGAAATTACTTTCTGATCAACATTGTTCGAACATTTTTGAATTTTTTTGCCTCAGCTCCTCACAATTATTGAAAATAAGACCATTTTTACACCATTTTTTCCAAATGATCCTACAGAAAATAGTCGAACGAATTAAGATCGGGACTATTTGGGGGCCATTGTTCTGGTTCGATGATATCGTCTACGCGTTGTCTTAAATAATCCATAGTATAGTGACTGGTATGACATCTGGCTCTATCCTGAAATCAATTGAATTAGATTTCATTCAGATACATCTAATTTTGGACACCCTGTACACTGACGGTTATTCTGGCTATTTTTTGGTGGGACAACAATGAAAATTTTATCGGCTGTGAACCAGATATTTTCAATTTGTCTACGTGTTCTAAATCTATTCAGTAAATTTCTGCATTGCACAAATCTGCGCTCTTTGACAGCTTGATTCAATTGAAAATTATAGTGCCTCCAAAAATACTTAAGACCCAAATCGTGTCTTATTATTCTTCTCGCAGAGGTTTTTTAGATTTGGCATCTCTGAGGCATTTGGGAAACAATCAAGCTGGTTCCTGGAGTTCTGTTAGAGCTGATTGCTAATGCAGAAATTCGCTAAATGTTATCCCGAAATTGTCAATTGAGTTTGTAATACAAAAAATGTAGAGTTGATGTTTGAAACAGATTATGAAAAAGACGAATACTTGTAAACAAGGATTGCTGCGAATTTGGTTTCAAATTTTTCCGTCCGCACTCTTCCTGTATATATAGAGTAATTTTGAAGATGTTTCGATTCATAGCGACGTTTAACGTTATATTCTTTGAGAACAGCTATGGTTTCATTAGAAATTAGACATAGCGCCTTATTATTGCTCTCAAGCACTGAATACGGAATGTTCCCTTTACCTTGGAACGTTCTGCATTCACTGTCTATTTCTCGCTTCTTTTCCATACTAATAAATCAAACATAAAACAGGTCTAATTAAAATACTCTTACTTATGCACGGGTGTTTTTATACCTATGCAATTACTACCATCTAGAAGTGATCGAAAACTAGTCAGAACCAGAACTTTCTCGAACCAATGCGGAAATTCTCAAACATGCCACCTGTTCGTAGTTAGTGGGTAGCAGAAATAGATAGTACAAGCATCACAGACCTGCCTAGTATTACTACTCGCCACTAGATGTCCCTACTTGTCACAATATACTGAATACACAATTAATAGTAACTGAAATACAAAACTTTTGCTTAGGTGGGCAGAAAAATTAAAATTGTTTTGGCCCTTGGAATGTACCGAAAAAAATATTATGGCACTAAGGCCTCAAAGTTTGGAGACTCCTGCTTTAGACTAAAATCTTCAGTAATGAAAAGCGATAACAAAAATAATTCAGTATTGATAAAAAAGAAACAGAGTAATTAAGGCTTTGCCCTAGGTGGATTGATTCAACAATTGAATGTGATGAAGTATATAATATTTTCATTGTAGACAAAAATTCAATAAAGTTTACCAAAATGTTGAAAAATATACTTTTTCTTAAAAAATTTTTTATTAATAATTCTGAAAATTACTTTAACTTCACGAAGAAATGTTGGTTCTGCTCTCACCCTCTTGAACATGGTTTTGTCACCAATTGATTTTACTAACATTGCTTGGGGAGCTCATTCAATGCAACTTCACCGCTGAATTTTTACAATCACACTAAAAATCGAAGAATGAACTTTCGGACAAAACGCCAACAAAAGTTACTAATTAATAACAAACGCTTCAGTCATGAAATTTGACACAGATGTCACTAAAGGCCGTGCCAACATGAGAAAGAAATACATTTAGATAAGCGCAAAAGTTTCAAATTGAAAAGTACATCATTTCGAAAATGTTGATTATTTAACAGCTTACGATTTTCGTGAAGTGTTTTTTGATGCTAATTATAGCAGGTTTTGTAGAACATATTTTCCTTATATGCCGCCGTTACCCAATTTTTTACATCCATTCCCAAAATTTAATCATGCTCTGTCCTTAAAAAGACGAAATTTTTTTCAATGAAGTGAAAAAATTCTGAACGTGGCTTAATTCTCGGAAGAACACACTACAGATGTGATTACTTTCAACACCTGGATACCTGCCGAAAACACCGATTATAAAGGTAAATAATATAATCATCATTATTTAAAATTATACGACTAATCGCTGTTGAAAAAGAAATCCATCATCTCGTACTGGCTAAAATTATAAACTGTATCAACAAATTAGCATGTGAAATACAAACAACGGAACATGTCACTTCCGCTGAGGATTCTGTAATTCAAGAATCTACCTGGCCCTTGAAAATGCCGAAAGTTAACTATAGCTATTGCCAACAATATAAGACATGTTGATATATTACTTATTATGTATAATTTGTTTCACAAATATTTACCGACTTGAATTATGGGTTTTATCAAAGGAAGACTAATTTTGAAATATCGGAATTATATCAAAATTGTATTTACCCTTTAATCGTTATAGATGATGTACCCATTGAAACTGCATTTGATTATCGGAAATAACCGTTAGAATCGAGAAGTGTTTGTACAGTAAAACAAACACTCAACGTCCTATACAGTCCGGACTTTGAATAGAATAAATTCAGTAAAACGTCAGCCAAATCGATTTTTATTTTAGTCAGTTTTGTTTAGCATTTAATTTCTTGAGTAATCAACATTGTTGGAACAACACTCCCATCTATATTTCAAGAGTAAAAGTTTCTGGAAAAACAAATGTAAGATACTATTCCTTTTTACCATTTCATAACTTCATTTTATAAATTCCAATGAACTTAAATTTGTGAATGAATCAACCTTATACAGGGTGTTTCAGAAATGAATGCAAAGATTTTCATGGTAGATAGAAGACACAGTGGTGTAGGTAATGTGATTCAAAAAGATAGGTAAGGCCATTGTTTCCGAAGATACAGGCTGATTTATGAATCTGAGCTATAACTATTATATCTTGTGATCGATTCATGTCAGATTTGATACAAGTGTTAACTACCGTACATCTAGAATTCTCCCGCAGATTAATCGAATATTACAGAGAGGGACTTGGAAGTTTTTCATCAGATATTGAATTGAACATATGGTTTTTCGGAAATTTTTCATTTTCGCTCGAAGCACAACAAAAATATCCATCTATCAACGTATTTAGCTTTAGATAGTTTTAGATCAATAGAAGTTGTGGTCGACGGTATAACATCTGATTGTTTCCAGTTGCAAGCAGGAGATCTCAGGGATCCATTCTTTCGCCAACCTTGTTTCTGTTATAGATAAACGATGTGTCTTCTACATAGAACAATATCTTCCGATTGTACCCTGGTTTCGTCTTTCAGTAGTTTGCAGCCGATTACAGCTGCGAAATCCCATCTTCAAAGATGTCAACAAATTAATAACTTAAACTCTGACTTACAGAGGATATCTGGGTGGGGTCAGTTGAACCAGGTGAGCTTCTACGCGAGTAAGACGCTGGAGAACCTCCTCTAATAATGCAAGGTCAACAAATTGCATCCAAAGATTCGATGCACCTTCTCGGAATAACGGTCAACTCCGAGTTTCGCTGGCATGAACATGTATCAGCAATAGCTAAGTCGGCATCAGCTAAACTTAGTTTTCTTTTCAGATCCAAGCGTCATCTCAGCTGTTGCTTCTATATATATTCTTGATATATATCGTACCATCAGTTGGATTGTGAATCTTTTTAAATGTGAAATTGCTATGATACCAGAAGAACCTTCAGGTTTGGCAGAAGCAATTCTTGGACTTCGATCTAATACTGAAGTACGTATTCAATTCGAGAGTCAACCAAATCTGACGTCTTTTAGGATTTCAAAAGCTGCAAAGGCTTTCAAAATTGCACATGAAGAGGCTATTAAAAAATTGCTGCCATTTAAAACAACATATTTGTGCGAACAAGGCTTCTCCACTCTAATGAACATAAAAACGAAGAACAGAAATCGATTAAACGACGAAGACTGTATTCAAATCGTTCTTACATCAAAAATTCTTAATTTTGAAGCAATTGTATCGACCATGAAACATCATTTCTTCAAAACGCGAAGGAAGAATGTTTTCAATTACTCATTCTTTTTTTTTTCTTCTTTTTCAATTCTAATTTTTGTTTGTACCACCATTTATTATCGTGGACTTATGCACTGTCTCAGCTGTTAGCTTGATATAATTTATCTTTCCCAGCTTCAGCAATCAAAGGGAATAGGCTCGATTACAATATACTTGACATAAATTTCCTAACTATCCTACATGTATTGAGAATTACAGCTTTTTGCATTTCTATATAGGTATTCTTATGCAATTGTAGTTTCTTAAGGCTATCATGCAAAGTTTTTAATATTAACCCAGTCGAGGACACATTGACAGGAACAACATCTATTTTATCGAGGTGCCACATCTGCTTGATCTTAATAGCAAGGTCGGTGTATTTGGACTTTTTCTCCTGGAACTTGTTCAGCACGTTGTTATTATTCGGTATGGCGACATCCACCAGCATTGCTGTTCTGGCTCTCTTATCATACACCACTATGTCCGGCCTATAATTCGTCACCATACTATCAGTGATAACAGGCCTATCGTAGTATAATCTGATAGAGTCATTTTCCAATACGGGCGCCGGTTGATACTTGTAATATGGCTGGAAGGTATTCAGAAGTCCGTACTTGTGTGCAAGTTTCTGGTGGATAATGTTACATACTTAATTATGCCTGTGAAGATAGTCCTTATTGGCCAGCTGTTCGCATCCGGACGTAATATGCTGTATAGTCTCCGATCTTATATGGGATTTTCTGCGCCTATCTGTTTGTAATGTTCCGTCCTTTATTATACATTTTTTGTAGTTGTTTGTAGCGATGACTTGGTCTTGGATGGCCATGAAGAATCCTTCTGTTTCCGCTTTCCGCGAATAGTTCTTCTTTCATCAACCATTTGTTGGTGCTTCTTTGTCGATGTGTGGTTGATTAATTTCATGGTGATAAATTGCAATACCTTTCTCGACTATTGCTCTTGTTTTCCAGTATCTGATAGGAAAGGTAGATTCAGCATCACTGGTAGCAAGATTTAGAGGTATATATCTCTTATCAGCCAACGATACTACTCTGTGGAGGTCACTTTAAAGTTGTTCTTATCACAGACGATTTTAGATGGTGATTATTGTACTTTATCAGCATCGTTCGGATTGGCCTTTGCATATCATCTAGTTCTGTCTTAGTCCATCTGGTTATTCCAAATGAAAAAGCAACACTGGAATGGCGTATATGTTAATTGCTTTGACTAGATTCCCTTAGTTCAACATTGACTTCAGTACAGTCTTCAGACGCTGACTGTGCTCCGAACGAATCTTCTCCTTTGACTGTTTTTGGTCCAGCAATCTGGCTTGCTGGTATCCCAGATACGTACGTACGTTTCGCCATCTTTCATACAATGTATAATATCACTATTTGGGTGTTGTGTTTCACCATTTATGACTTTCCCTCTTTGAATGTTCAGGGTTTTACATTTTTCAATCCCGAATTTCATATGAACATCTGCCGAAAACATACTGACAACTCTCAGCAGATCATCCAATTGCTTTTTGTTCGAAGCATATAATTTGATGTCATCCATATATAGCAGGAAGGAGATTGTGTGCTAGTTTCTATCTGCGTTTATCCTAAATCTGTATTCTGTTCTATTGAGCATTGAAGACAATGGGTTCATAGCCAAACAGAACCATAGTGGACTCAAAGAGTCTCCTTGAACAATTCCACGACGTATGGGTATCGCGTCGGTTTTAATTCACTTATTGCTCATGTTGACCTGCAGGGACAAGCGCCAGTGTGTCATTGTTGTCTTCAAGAATTCTACCAGGGCTGGGTGAATTTTGTATATCTGTAATACTTCGACAAGCCAAGAATGGTCGGTACTATCGAATGCCTTCAGATAATCGAGAAAAGCTGAATGAACATTTTCGATCCCCTCCGTGTGCCTGTTTCATTATCACAGAATCGATGATGAGTTGTTCCTTACACCCGTGGTGTTTCTTTCTGCATCCCTTCTGCTCCTCTGCTAACATATTGTTGTAATCAAGGTGTTGGTATATTCGATTATTATTATTATTAAATTTGTTACAGTACCCCAAATTGTCAACCCTCAATTGTACCCCAATAGGTTTCAATTTGTTATATATATTACTTATATTACTATTATTACCGTTATGTATTACGAGGTATTACATTGATAAATTGAATGAATGATGTTTAAATCAAATTTTTAGTTATTGATTTCTTTTCAAAATTATCATAGGGGGCTTTAATATGTAAGATGCTAAAAAGAGGCGATTCGGTTTTTTACTCTTCCCCATAGGGTAATATCAACCTACACAAGAATATTTTGGGGTAATGATTGAAAAAGTTCCCCGACCACTGGCCTAGATTGATATACAGATTATACACCTGAAATTTACTTGAGACTGAGATTGGCACTTTCCAAATCCTTATACCTTTGCCCTGGGCCGGGCTAGAAGTAAATTTTAATTGATTTTTGTTTCAAAGTATCAAAGAATATATAATTCATGGTGAGCTGCAATCTAAAACATTCAAGTGTTATAATGACGAAAAGAGTGTGTGTACCTATAAGTAACCAAAAGGCACCGTTCTCGTAAGGCCAATTAACATTTCCATCTTAATTAAGCCTTTCTGTCGGCGGCATGACTTTAAAACGAAGTCAAACTTCTGTGTGCTTTACATGTACAATAAGCAAATGAAATGTAACTTTCTTTGTGATCTTAGGAATGCCATATTGACAGCATGTGTGATATAGAAATTGTATCAAAGAAATAAGAGGTTAAAAAGGGATTAAGAAACTAATTATTAGAGAATGTTTCTTTTACTTTTCAGAACTGCCTAAATTGAATGAACAAAATTAAATGAGATAAAAAACACAAGGTTTAACTTTAATCTACACTTTATTTGAAAAAATTCGACGACGTTTCGCTGACACAGCAGCTTTATCAAGAATGACAAACAGAATGAAGAGTATGGTATTATAAACAAATCGTAGAACAAGTTGGATGAATAACAGGAAAATCCACACCGAGCCATTGTACAGTTAGTATGAAAGGTAATAAAAGCTAATTAAACAAGTTAAGTAGGGGTGAAAAATTCACATTTACCTGCTCATTCAAAAGCTTGTCCGAATGTTTGTCTCTATTTATTTCTAATGCTTCTAGGAGATCTAATTTTAAACTTTTTGATTTTATATGTAATATGTCAAAGTTTTTATTGAATGAATGGTTTTTTTATTAAGTGGTTTGAATAATTTGAATCAGATTTATTTTTATCGAAACTACGTTTATGTTCAGATGTTCTTATGCCAAAACTCCTACAGGTCCTACCGATATAAGTTTTATCACAAGAACCGCAATTGAGTTTATAGATTCCTGATTTACTTGATTTTTCAACACGAGATTTATTATTTTTAATATGCTTACCTAAGTTATTAGAAGTTTTGAAAGTTATATTAAGATTTTGTTTTCTTAATAAAAGAAAACCATTCATTCAATAAAAACTCTGACATATTACATATAAAATCAAAAAGTTTGAAATTAGATCTCCTAGAAGCATTAGAAATAAATAGATACAAACATTCGGACAAGCTTTTGAATGAGCAGGTAGATGTGAATTTTTCACCCCTACTTAACTTGTTTAATTAGCTTTTATTACCTTTCATACTAACTGTACAATGGCTCGGTGTGGATTTTCCTGTTATTCATCCAACTTGTTCTACGATTTGTTTATAATACCATACTCTTCATTCTGTTTGTCATTCTTGATAAAGCTGCTGTGTCAGCGAAACGTCGTCGAATTTTTTCAAATAAAGTGTAGATTAAAGTTAAACCTTGTGTTTTTTATCTCATTTATATCATGGATCTACATCAAGTAACGGCCTCCACAATTCAAATGAACAAAATTAGTATGCGTCAATGATAAAGAACTGACTGCAAAACTATCAATTTCTGGACAACACGCGAAAATAGGTCGATTTTTAGGGTGTCGTGTCGCAGAAGCGAAAAGGAATCCTTGTAGGATTATTTCGTTGTCCACCTGTTTGTATTAGGTGCGCAACTAAGTTCTCGCTGTAGCAGTAAGTGCTGGTAAATTTTCACAAATCAAGAACGTCTTGAACAAAGTTTAGACATATGGTAAAAAAAACCACTAAATCTAACACATTAGTGATTTTGTTTTTGCGTCATATACTTTTAGTTATGAGAAAATGTCTGATTTTGTGCCAAATAAGCGTCATGAGTTTACTTCAGCATTAGGAGTTACCCGCCAGGCCATTTCCAAGCGATTGTATGCGTTAGGAATTATTCAAAAGCAAGGAACTTGAGTCCCTTATGATTTGAAGCCAAGAGACGTTGAGCGTTGTTTTTTGGCCTGTGAACAACTGCTCTTGTGACAAAAAAAGAAGGTTTTCTTCATCGCATCGTTACGGGTGATGGATTCATCACAGCAATCCAGAGAAAAAATGGGTACTGACTGTTCATGCTTCTACGTCAATGCCTCGGCCGAATATTCACGCTGCGAAAGTTATGCTGTGTATTTCGAGGGACCAAGTCGGTATTATTTATTATGAGCTGTTGAAACCGAACGAAACCATCACTGGGGAAATGTATCGAGCTCAATTGATGCGATTGAGTAACGCACTGCGCGAGAAACGGCCACAATACAAGCAGAGACACGAAAAAGTAATTCTTCAGCATGACAACGCTCGGCCTCACGTTGCCAAACCTGTTAAAACCTACTAGGAAACGCTCAAATGAATGGGAAATCCTATCCCATCCGCCATATTCCCTAGGTATTGCACAATCCGTTTATTACTTGTTCCGTTCGATTGCACATGGTCTGGCTGATCAGCAGTTTCATATAAAGAGCTCGAAATATGGCTTGATTCGTGAATAGCCTCAAAAACAAACACTTCTACCGTCACGGTATTCAAGCTCTGCCAGAAAGATGGGAAAAAATTGTAGCAAGCGTAATCATTTTTCACAATAAAGTTATATTTTCATAAAAAAACAGCGATAACTTTGTTGCGGACCTAATATGTTTATTTATTGAGGCTCTTTTCTGAGGAACACGTGATAACGAGCACTCGAGATTTTCTTGCAACAGTGAAAAACGCAAACTTTCAAGTCAACGAAATTCAAAGGAACTGCTGTTTAGGTTACATTTTGCGACATATTTTGATATTTTAAGGGTCTTAAAACTTGGCGCATCGTCATGCTGGAAGTATACTAACCTTCTTTGAGTTAATGGAACTCCATTAAAAAAAACCCTCGACTATGTTCCCATTTATTATATCGTAATAAACTCCGCTGTGAAGATTTTTGTCAAAAATGACGTACGACAAACACGGTGGCTTATTAATGCGCTCAAACATTAAAACCCACTCGCTTTCGGTGCTGAACATGTACTTCCTCATGGGAATTGTCATCGGACCAGTAATATTCATTAATGCGATTGAATAATCCATCACTAGTCACTCTCACCTCATCAGTCCCCATGATTCACTGGTGGAAATCAGTATTCTCTCTCTGACTTTTATTGATACCATCTGCAAAATTCTACAAGTCGCTCATAAAATTCTGAGCATTCGCGAAACCCTAGATTTCAGTATCACATTTTCTGCTCACATGAAATTGAGAGTTTGGCAGTAACAGCTCTTGAAATTTCCTCTATAACTTCTTCATTATCTTGTTTATTCATTTTTTTTCTTTGAGTGCTTTGAAATAACCAATGCTTATGAGATTTTGTTTTTGAACGTAGTATTCTAACCTGTCGAACTTTTCAACGTTTTCAAGATTCACGAACATTTTTCAATCGAAAAGTATTCAGTTACTTATTTGTGAATCAAAGTAGAGTTTGAACGCGTTGAATATGAAACGGGTACAATAAAAAGTGGTGGAGAATCCTCCAAACTAGAACATGTGAAATATTCAACCGATTTCCAATTTTTCTTGTACTCACATGAGGATTCAAATCAATACAATTCAAAACTACTTCGCCAATATTTGGAATTCTCATAGTTTGAGTTGCACATTTTAAATGATTATTTGCAGTAAAAGTACCAGTTTCCCTCAACCTTCTGTGGATGTTTGAAAATGTTCACCTGTTTGGTGTTACTTGATTTGGAAAGCGCACCTGATATAATCGCCTAGTTTCTATAATGTTTTCGTCAGCCAGATCGTACATGTAATAGATATCAGCCAATTCGGCGTTAGTAAAATAAACCATTTTTTCTTACAGCAATAACTTCAAAAGTCTTGAAACTAATCATTAATTTGATAAACAATTCAAGTAGACACTGGTTCAACTTTAGGAACTGTCAAAATAAATAAATAAATGAAAAAAATCAATGCCTACTTCTCATTTTTTGAATTAGAAGTGCTTCCAATTCAGCGAATGCATACAATCGTTTAATAACTTTTTGCTCGAGAACGGCCGGAGATACGAAAAAATTACAGGTGTCAAAAAAGTTTCTAAATTAAATGAAGATGACGAAAATTGATTGTACGCTGATCAGTGGCGTACTTCAAAAAAGTTTGAAAGGGCAAAAGAAGACATAGCTCTGGAAAAGAAAACACCTTGTAGATTCTAGTGAAAATTTAGGACGGGTAATAATGGAGGCTGTCGGAAATAGCTTGTATTCCAAATTCAGGCTGAATATTTCAAAAACTGCAGGTTTACTGAAATTTACCCCCTCAAGTTGCGACATACTATTATGTAACACCCTATATTCACCACACTGTGACTTCATCAGAATGTGAAGTGAATAATGGATTAATTTTGATAAATATTGTTGTGACCTTACAATTGAAAATATTAAGGATGTTATCTGTAAATTCACACCAGAATATTTGATGAAACCACAGAATGTTTAAAGATTTTTCATTTCTGGAAAAATTCAATTTTGTTAGGGCATATTATACGAGGTGTTTGAAAGAGACACAGCAATATTTGAGGAAGTGCTTGTTGAAGTCATTTCATAAGAAAAAACTGCAAATACCGATTTACAGAGTGTTAAAGTTCAATCGAAAGGTGCAGTCAAATTTGAATTTTCGTAAACCGCTTGAGATATTGAGAAGTAGAATTTTGGGGGTGTCGAAAACTTTCGAAGATGCATAATTTTCAATCATGCATAATTTTCAATGCGAAACAATATTTTGGGTTCACCAGTGGCGCGCGTATGGGTACAACGTAAGTTATTTTCGAAGAAAAACCTAGGACGCTACTGATTTTTTCAAAAATAAAAAATATTTTTGAATTTCACAATTATTCTTCAAATGAAACGCTCTTTTGTACGACGCCCAGTTTTTGAGGAAAAAAAAAAGTTTTCTAGAATTCCTTGCGATTCCATTCCAGGTGTAAACACCTGTTCTATGCTCAATCATAGATGTGTTAAAAAATTATCAACGTCAGTGTTATTTGAGGGTTTCTGTTTTTCAATAATTTTGACTCTACTGAATTTGAATTTCAAATCGACTATCATAATTCGTTATACTAATGTTGGCATGAACTATCCCCAGACTTAAACCCCCTCGATTTCTGCCTGTGAGGTCATTTGATGTCTTCGGTTTACACTATCTCCGTGGCAAATGTTGAGGACTTAAGAACCATGACTGGGTGTAACTCGATAAGAACATTGAATTGAATTTAGGTTCGAATTTTATTACGACCAACTTTCCCAAATTTTTCACCTCATCCTATGAACAAAAACATGGTAATGGATATCCTGAACATCACCATAAAAATATAATTACTTAACTAGAGATGGATATGACGTGAGGGACCAGTCTAGAGCCCTTCATGTTCCCCACATTAACTTAGATTATTCGGATAGGTATGAATTGAATGAAATGTTTACCTAGATGTCTTAGAAATCAAAATGCCTGCAAAGATTCATGAAATAGAAATTTAATATTTGCCACACCACAATCTATTAGATATCGTTGGGAGTTATGACAAAATGGTTCACATTTTGAACCTTTAATTTGTGGATATTAATTTTTGATTGCTCAACTTTCTGTTTATTGTTAAATATTAATAAAAGTATGTAAGGTTGAAATTTTAGTAGTAGTTTCATAGATTTGGAAGGTGCAAAACAAAGCAAAAAAATGATCTTGATTTTAACAATGATGAATATCGAAACTTTTAGGAGATGTTTGTCATATGGTAAAATCGCTAGAATTACTAGCGAGATTTGTCTCCATTTGATAATTTTCTGTGGCAATTCAACAAGTTAGATGAAATATTATCAATTCGCCGTTTCGTCTAAATTATTTCTACAATTTTATCACAATAAATCAACGTTTGTTAAAAATCCACTCTTGTATTTACATACCTAGTAGAGAATAATTATCAGGAGAATTTAAGAGTCAACAAAAATTAAACATTTTCGGTATAACATTTGTATATTCAAATGGAAACGAGTTCAAAACTTATGTTGAAACATTTTCAAGAGGTGTAAATTAGCGAGTACTGTCGCGAAGTACAGCCATAAAATTTAATGAAATTAAAACTAAGTGGCTACTGAAACGGGCAATAGCACTAATTAACACCAACTGTTTTAAAATTAGTCACTAAACGAAATAGAAGAGCCCAATCTTGTGATGTTGTTCGACTCGAACGGCTAATTAGAAATCATAACATTTGAACACTATGAATGGTTATGCAGCTTAGAAATGATTTGAAATACAGTGTTGTACAAAGAAACTGATGATTCTGGAAGTTGAAAGTTCCAGAAATACTTGAATTTACTTATGAATATGAAAACGCACCAGGGAAGGGTTCGATCTTTTTTGGTATTCAAGATTACTCGAGCAAAACAGTAGGTAATCAGATCAAGGCATATTCATCATGTTTTGTTCTAGAAGAGGGGTTAGGGTTAGGTTTTTCATTATATCTGGTACGCTTAGATTTCAAAACGTCATAAAAAAATCCCCGCTTTCAGTAAACGTCATCTTTCAAGCTTTTTCCTTTCAAGAAACATCAACAATTCATGATGCTGAGCTACACAAATAAACAGCGTCTCAAAGAGAGGATGTTGCAAATTATCGGCCTATTTCTTTAGTACCACCCAAATTGTTAGATATTTTGAGTCAAAGAATCTTTTCACTAGTAACCAATTTGGTTTCAGAACAAGCAAGAGCACCTGTGATGCTGTTATGGGTTTTGTCAGTACTGCTGTTGAGTGTCATAAGCGACGAACCCTACTAAAATCAGCTAACTTCAAAGGCGAATATCTCCTAAACAAGAGCTAACTTTCAAAAACGGTGGTTACCACCGGATACAGCGTACCCGATATAGGTTTACTAGGTATGTCTCCCGCGTGCTAGAATTTTGAAGTGTATTTTCACGTACTGTGTTATTATCTATGCAAATTGATTACAAAAATAAGCGATCTGTAACACAGTGAGAGATTATTTCGGTGCTAGAAATCGCCCTTCTGAGTCGGCTATACTGCTTTTAGTGAAAAAGTTCGAATCGAAATTCACGCTATTGGATGTAAAGCCTCCTTCAAGATCAAGAAATACAAGGAGCACCGAAAAAATTGCAGCTGTTAAGGCAAGTGTTCACCAGAATGAGGAGCAGGCGATTCCGCGTCGTTCGCAAGAGTTGGGACTCAGAAATGACTCTGTGGGGTATTTTGAGGAAGGACTCGCACCTGCCTTCATACAAAATTCTTCTCTCTCAAGAACTATTGCCGGGTCACCCCCAGAAACCCCGTGTGTGATCTTGACGATCATAACAATTTTCACAAGAAAATCATCTTCACTGAAGCTCATTTCTGGCATAATAGCTTTGTCAATAAGCAAAATTGTTGATTTTGGTGTGAGTTAAACCCAAAAGAGATATTGAAGGAGCTTTTGCATCCACAAAAACTGACGGTCTGAATGAATCTGAAGAGAAAATTCGCAGAAGGAGTTGAAGACCATCTTCGAAAGCGCTAGTGTGTTTCGCTTCAAATGGAGCATATTTTGAAAGAGATTCAATAAATATTGAAGTACATTGAGATTTTTGAGTTTTTTTTCAAATTATTGTCACGGTATATATGAAACAAAAAAAAAACAGATTGGCTGCGATTTCGATTTTCGATTCCATTGAACTCAATGAACTCGAGAGTTGAAAACAAGGTTGGGGGTGCAGTTTGGGAGCGCCCAAACTCTTCCTTCGATCTACCACTGCTTTCCCTTCATTGGAAAAGTACCGAGATACCCTATCGTGATGAAAAATTTTTATTTCATCTAATTTGGGTAATAATACTTAGAATGCCTTATAGTTTAATTTTTTCCTTTTTTCTTGAATGTGATATTTTACTAATCTCTTTTGTGTATTGTTACAGGGCAGCATCAGACAAAAAAAAGTTACATGTAAAAAGGCCAATGAATGCGTTTATGGTTTGGGCACAAGCAGCAAGGAGGAAACTGGCTGATCAATATCCACAACTTCACAACGCTGAACTTTCAAAAACACTTGGAAAATTATGGAGGTTAGTTTCTATGAATTTTTTCATTGACTTATTTAAAATAGTGATTCATTATTACTTTAATCAGCGAAGACAAGCTACACACATGACAAAATTGTAGAATATTTTGGAAGTTCTCTTTAATGTCCAAACTTCATATGAAATAAAGTTCAGTTATTGTTATGAATAAATAAATAATAAAAAATTATTAATGGCGAAGATTTCACAAATATATATTAAAATGCTGGACATATGTTTCGGGTTATCAGCCCATTTTCAAGAGTAATACAATACTGAAAGACAAAATAAGTGGTTTTACTTAAATATAACGGCATTTACAACACGACAAGGACCGAAGTTCTTTCATTACAAACCGGATGCTTCTTCCTACGCGCGGACGTGATTTCCATCATCTCTAGAATGTCCAAATTCTGCCTTTATTATTGAATGTATAAGTTCAATTCTTTCGAAATCTATGAAATAATTTGTATCTATACAACGATCAGAAAGTCATGCATTTATTGTAGTGTATTTTATATACTTCGCTTCTATCCAAAAATTTAATTTTATTTATCCTTATTATTAACTAACAACGAACTAAAATTCTTTTTATCGGTACCATAACACAAGTTGACTTTGTGCCCCTTTTTTGGGTTTTCATGTTAATAGGAGAATATGTCTGGCAAAAATTCAAATTCATGACTGAATACATATGGCTACATTGTTCACAAATGCGTCAGGACATATGGAAACATCGAAAAATTTTCACTTTTCTAATAGAAAATTTATTTATGTGGCACAATTTCACTCCAGGATCTGGGGTGACAATGTGCCAGAATTCTATGCATTATTCATAAAGAGAGCCCAGTGGAATATTCTCGCGCTCATCTTTCAGATGAATAAGGATAAGAGAACTCAGTAAAACTTTTTAGATGGTTTGAAAAAAATTTGGACAAAAAAGTGACGCAGAGGATATCTGGGTATCTCTGAACGGAATAGTTCGAAGTTATATATTTGCTGTGTGTATTTGCCCCCTGGGGGTAATTGGAGAGCAATATAGTAAACATAAAATGTCAATTTGTTGTGTGTGGCGACTTCAATTGTCCCTCGGTTGATTGAGTTAGTTTTGATAAGAGTTATTTGATACCTACTAATATTAAAAATGAATATTCAGATATATTAGATACACTTGCATTTGTCGAACTGAATCAATACAATCATGTGAAGAATAGTAACGATAATTCTTGACTTAGTCTTGTGTAATAAAGAAATTGTCTAGAATATAAATGTGCTCATCCGTTTGTAAACGAGGACACACATCGTCCCACACTGGAGTTCATAGTTACCTTGTCTAATGAAAAGATTATGAAAAATTCGAAAATTCAAGATTTTTATTACGATTTCAGAAATGCGAATTATGAAGCTGTTAATGCATCATTATCGCTGGTGAATTGGGAGCTTCTGCTCAACAACAACTCTAAGGGAATTGATGAAAATTTGAATATTTTTTATGAGAAAATCAATGACATAATCAGTTCTGTTGTTCCTAAGAAAAGAGTTATTAAGTGTTTTTCTTCATTCTTTTTCAAGGTACTATTGCTACAATAAGAGAAAAGCAAAAATTCCAAAAAAACTGGAAAATTAGTGAAAATGATCTCAATATATTCAAACAGCTTGGTGCTCATTCGAAGGAACTTATTGAACTTGATTTGAATAAATTCACCTCTAACACTGAACGGAAACTGCCAACGAACAGCAAATCATTTTGGACTCTAGACTACCTAATGAAATGAGGTATAGGGATATTTCTTCATCAGATGGAAAAGAGATATGCAATCTTTTGCCCGTTATTTCGAGAGTGTATACGTTCCTGGAAGTCAGCAGCGTAGTCGTGAAGTAACTGTTAAAAACTGCAATAATGATGTACTATCAAATATTCACATAGTAAAGGAAGAGGTCCGAGAGGTTCTCTTATCCCTTGACGTGTCGAAAGGTTCAGCTTCAGACAGCATTCCACCAATTTTTCTCAAAAATTGCGATCACAAATTGAGTAAACCACTGCATGTTTTGTTCAATCAGTCTCTGATTAATGGTGTATTTCCAAAAAAGTGGAAGAAGTCCGCCGTTGTACCAATTTTTAAAAGTGGTGATAAAAACGATATTTCTAATTATAGACCTATTAACAAACTTTCCGATCATTGCTAAAGTATTTGAACTCATAATTTATAAGTATCTTCTCTCTCATGTGAAAAATTTCATTATCCCACAACAGCACGGATTAAGGGTAGGACTCTGGAAACTAATTCGATCTTTTATATAGAGTACCTGCAGAGTGCAATGGATTCTCAAGTTCAGACTGATGCTACTTATACCGATTTTTCTAAAGCCTTCGACAAAATAAGTTCGATATTCTCATCCTTAAACTAGCCGAAGAAGGTGTAAGTGGTGGTTTGCTTGAGTGGATCCAATCGTATCTTTTGAATAGGTCACAGTTCGTTAGTTTAAATGGTTTTAAATCTGAATCTTTCTTCAGTACTTCTGGGGTACCGCAATGATCTCATCTCGGTCCTCTCCTTTTCTTAATTTATATAAATGACATAGATAAATGTTTCCGGCATTCCAGATTCTTGCTCTAACTCTAACTAACGACATTAAGCGCAATATGGTACAGAAAACAACATTGTTTCATCAAGTCTATGCACCAACCAACGTTCTACGCTTGGAATTGTTACCACACCCACCTTATTCCCCAGATCTGGCACTCAGCGATTATTGATTATTCGCTGACTTGGAGAAGATGCTTCAGGGAAAGGATTTGGCTCGAAAGTAGAGGTTATTGCTAAAATTAACGGTTATTGTGTTAGAGAAGCGTAAGAATGATGGTATCCTTGTAGAAGGAGAGTATATAAATGAATAAATTTGAATTTCAGGTAAAATGTATTTTTATTGGTTAGCTTGGGATTTTTTGACTAATGTGTCAACTCTGTCAAAAGAACATATTGGGATAACGTTGAATATAGTAACTTTATGATAGTTGTCGAGAAATATGAACGTCCAAATGATTTTAACTCCGATTCTTTCAGAAATAGACATAGTGATCTAATAATAATCACCGATGATTAAGATTTGAAGTAGTTGGGATGTATTTTCGCCTCGCATAATATAGAAATAACATACTTTTTTCTTTTGGATCATTTCCAGTTCGCTAATAAATGTAATGGCGTTGAGTACATAGTATGTTGCCTCACTAATTAATTATCGTATTTTGAAGAAGCTAAACTAACCAATTTGGCCATGCCCTGTCATAGAATATGCAATATATTGCGGAGGAAATAGTGCTTGGAAGAATTTTTCATGAGTTTCTGTGTATTAGCCAAAACTTCTTCATTTTGAAGGAGTATTTTTTGAGTTATTTTAATTATTAAAATTTTGATCAATGCGTCTGCGTATGGTTTTTCAAGTTATTTGGAAGAAGCTGAAAGGACGAATAAACGATTAACAATAAACAACAAAGTAATTGTTTTGATTGATATTCAACTTAGTGAAAACAATGCTGTTCGAATTTTCACTATATTCAGAAACTTATAACGCGTGCCATTACGTTGTATAAGTACTACATATGAAAGAATGATGTGCCGTACATATTAGATTGGTGAAAGCAGGTACTCACTTCGATAGGAGGAAATCCAAACAGGATTGCTTCTTTTAAGAATTGAAAAGATTTAGAATAGTAAGGTCTAAATTAGTATTAACTAAATTTCTGTTTATGGATATCCAATTCTTCCCATATGTTCAGTTTTAATATATCATTTTCAATATGTAAAATACCAAAATTATTATTTAAATGATGGTTTTCTTCTGGTAAATGATTTGCATAGTGAGAATCTGATTTTGTTCATCAAAACAGCTTTCATACTCCGATATCATACTATTGAAATTTCTAGAAGTTCACCGATGTAAATTTCATAACAACTTCCACAAGAGAGTTTATAAACACTAATTTGTTTCCTTTATGAATTTCAGGTTTACAGTTTTTATATATTTGACTTGAGAGTTACGAGAGGAATAACATTGAATTCAGACTGGGTTTACCAATTTACCTAAGTTAATACATTATATTTTTGATAAGTCTCCTTAACATTAGGGTAAACCTTATGTATTTCATGTTGGAATTAACTTATCAAGATATCGACGCAACGTTCACAACGAAGTAAAGTGTGTGTTAGGTTTGGTTGCAAGACCTCAGGGTCAAGAGAGGGGATCGGCAAAAGTGCTTCAACCACCCCTTTGTTGAATCATTTGAAGCACCACCACCAAGAACAATATGCAGTTTATCTTGTTGAAGAGAAAAAGAATGTGAGCCATCAGCCGCCCCTGTTGGAGCGTTCAAGTAAGTGGAACATTTCCGATAGTAGAACTCAAAAGATTCATGGTTTGATTGGGGAAATGAATTGTCTAAAGAACCAACCCTTATCGATTGTTGAGAACATCGGTTTTCAGAGATTAATAGAGAATCTCGCTCCAAATTATAAATTACCTTCAAGAGATTTCTTTCGAGATAATATTATCCCCGATATATATGAAAAAGTTTCCTCAAAAATAGCCGATTCATTAAAGGAAACTTCAGATATTTCTTTAACTTCAGATGTATAGACATCTACCAATCAATAATAATGAATCATTCATTAGCGTAACCGGACATTATATAACTGAAAAACGGGAAAAGCATAATTATCTTCTGAACTGCACGAATTTTCCAGAAAACCATAGTGCGAAGAATATATCCCAAAAAATGAATGAATCGTTATCAAAGTGGAATATCCCGAAAGAAAAAATTCACTTAGTGAAAGTTGTGTTATACACAAATTCCTATTATTTGTTACTGATGCACTCAAAAGTCAAAGGGCTATTACAGACTCAATTTCTTGTGCCAAAAGAATTGCTACACATTTTAATCATTCTTCATTGAGTTGCCAAAAATTAAAGAAAATCCAAGAAGAATGCAATGAGGAGAGTTTGAAAGTAGTACAGGATGTGTCCACCATATGGAACTCTACGTTCTATATTGATTGAACGTCTTCTTATATTAAAACGAGCTCTAACGGTGTTTGCATCTGAGAATGAGGGTTCGATATTACTACCTACTTCCAATCAATGGAACCTTCTAAAATCCACCCTCGATTTGCTGAAGCTATTCCAGCAAATGAATACCTCCATGAGTAGAGATGAGGCTTTAATATTAGAAGTGGCACTCTAAGAGAACAATTAGCACAAGGAATATTGAAAATATTCGGCACAATCAAAGAAAACAAATGTTTCGCTCTCGCAACTTTCCTGGACCCAAAGTATAAATTTGCAGTTTTCTATGAGGAAGGAAGAATCGAAATAAAAACAGATGTACTGAGTGAATGCCAGAGAATTAATCAAAAAAATTCTGAGGATAGAGTAGAATCGAACGATGAAACACCTATAATAGTATGAGATGAAATCAATTTAGAATCTGACGCAGAAGCACCATTAGTTGAAATTAATCTATGGAAATGCTTAGAAGATATCAAATCTACTATTCTATTTCATGTAGAAACATTGAGGAATTAGCTATTGAAATAGCAAGTCAGTTTAATATGAACTCATGTTCTGTTGAAAATGAGTTGGTGCAGAATATATCAGATATACATCTCAAACCTACAGCATCTGATACTGGTCTGGTGTTTTATATCTTAAGATAAATATCCGAATCTGAGGTAAATCGCCCTTCAACTGGCAATGTTTGGGTCAACTTACTTGTGCGAGTCTACATTTTCTGAAATGAAGGTAATTAAGTCAATCGACTAACTGATGATCATATGTCATCATGCTTGCGATTAGCACTCAGTGGTTACGTACCACCTCTTGAAAAGTATGCTGAGGACATGCAGTGCCATGCTTCAACATCCAAAGTCACTTCTTAGTTAAGTTTAACACCATATGTAGGTAGGGTGTATCGTGTATGTACGATAACCCTGCATCACACATACTTGCAGCCTCTCAGAGTCGATCGTAAGTAGTCTAAAAATATTGAGGTAGATCGCCAGAAGTTCAAGTTTGAGCACCTCTGCTGTAGAATATTGCTGCTATTCAGTATGCGTATGCTAGAAAAAAAAACATAGATCACTACAACTTTTGCGCAAAACCCTAATATTTTACCAAAATCAAGACAATTAGACATTTGTCTAATCCTGTATATATTTGATATGATTCAAGAATCCTTCAGCTTTTCCTCATACGTGGTAATATTGTCCTGGTTTTGAATTCCAACCTTTCACAGTGACGCGGTGTTGAATTCAATTTAATCAATTCATTCAGAAAATTGATGGATTTAATTTTGAATCATTGATCGTACAATATCATCCATGCACGTTCAATTAATATTTAATGGCGATAAAAGATTCAGCTATAAAAGATAAGCCGATTTCCTGTTTGCTTGCTCGGAATCGTTTTCTAATCTGTTGTTTATCTCGGATTATTCAATACTTTTACAGATAATAAAGCACTGGATTGCAAACTTGGTGGTCAAGAAAATATTCCATATATTCGTAGTTAGGTTGGATAAGAATGATTCTAAATCGTAGTTCTACTGTTTCAAAATACGAGCAACAAAACAAAAATTATTGGATTATCGTTCACATCATCGCGAGTCTACTGTATTCATATAATTTCGGTGCTAACCGATGGAGGAATATCATTAAAATCCACTGTGTTCTAGACAAGTTTCTAACTGGGTATAAATTCAGCCCATGAAATGAATTTCTCCCATTCCAGTGACTTGCGCGAATTAATCGATGTGAAATGCGATATGGAAAAATAAAACCTTTTTTATCGGTGTGATTTGTGTATTAAATTTGATGTGTCCCATTTTGTTTATACGCTCTTCCTTTGGGTCTTGCGATTCTCATCGTAAACTGACACTGTTTATTAATTTGTTCTTATACACACACGAGAATAATCTGCAAATATTTGAACTTGTGTGAAATTGTGATTATATAGAGAAAAAAGAACCCTTATAGAAGCACTTCCATTAATATCGAAAAATGCAATGAGTTAATTTCGTGGGGCGCTAACCTCCCTTCTCTACCTACTGCATGCTCTGATTTTTGGTTGCAGGGTCGTATTCGAACACCCACGACTCGTCACCAGTGATAACATTCGTCAATTTGAGAAATCATGTCTTGACAGGTGGACAATCGGAGCTCTTTCTTCTCAACAGCTTACGCATCCCTAAATCTTCGTGTAGAATCTACCTGATCGCCTCCTTGTTAATGCCTTACTCGTCTTCCAATATTCTAAGGCTTACCCGACGGTCTCCAAGCACTCGCGAGCGCAGCCGATCGAGGTTTTGTGCGTTTAGAGAGGTGGAGGGAGCTCCCTCGCGGGGATCATCCCCCACTGACTCTCTGCCGCTTCTGAACCGCTTTGTCCTATCGTAGACAGCTTATTTTTTCAGACAATCTTCCTTATACGCGTCGGTCAACTGCTCCATAATTTTCATGGAAGTTTCACCGCGTTTAATCAAAAATTTAATCACTATTCTTTGCTCAGTTATTTTATCACTCATCTTCACGACGATGGGTTGAAACAGGTCGATGTTCAAAGGACAATAAAACACGAAGTATACAACCGATCAACACGATACTTGCACAGGCTGACGCAGAAATGAATTCTGTTTCTAATGAAGCCAATGCAAACGCTGTAGAGTTACCAACCGCCGCAGCATAGCCAACTTCCGCGAACTTAATTGTCATACCTCGTACTAACGTGTGTATAGCACTTCATGGCCTATTTTCATACTCTCAAAAGAATCATAACTCATAGGGCACTTTTCCCTGACATAGAAACATGAAATGTGGCGAGAAAACTGTCTTATAGTACAGAAATAGGAAAAAATCTATGAACATCACGAAAAAAACATTAGGTGAACATTTTTACACTTTTTTCTAAGAAAAAAGTGAAGGTATCTGGTTGAAATTGTTACCAGACACTTTAGTTTTGTGAAAAAATCAAACTTTTCAGTCAACGCTATTGGAAAAAATCATGAAATTCTGTAAAAAGAAATGTTTCATACCACGGTATGCTGTAAATCTAAACTTCATAAAGGAAACAAATTAGGGATTTATAAACTCTCTTGTGGAAGTTATGATGAAATTTATATCGGTAGAACTTTCAGAAGTTTCAATATAAGGATATCTGAGCATAAACGCACTTTGATATACAAAATCAGATTGCCGCACTATGCAAATCATCTACTAGAAAAAAAACCATACTTTCAATACTAATTCATCATTATGAAATTATAGATTGAAACTGAATCTATCGGAATCATTGGAAATCACTCAACGGAAATTTACTTAATATTCAATTAGGCCTAAATTCATCACCACTACTTAATGATTTCAGTTTTAAAAGAACCTGGTTTTATCAAGTAATACGAGGGTGGTTCAAAAAGTTTTCGACATGACAAAGATATTTTTTCAGAATATTTTCGTTTCATTTTCCAACATAGTCTCCTTGTAACTGTACACACTTTTTTCAAAATTGTTCTGTGCATAATAGTGGTTGATTGCCTTTTTATTTGACGAAGATCTCTGTCTTTGAAGCGAAAATTTTAGATGAGGGAACAAAAAGAAGTCACTTCGGGCTAGATCTTGTGAGTAACGCGCATGGTCAAGCAGTTCGAACCGTAATTCGTGGATTTTCGCCATGGCAACAGGTGAAACAGGATTTTCTGTTCTGTTTTAGTTTGTCAAGTAATAATGCTTAGTATACTCTTGTAATGGTTCTTCCTTTTTCAAGATAATCGATTGAAATAACTCCAAGACTGTCCAAAAAACAGTCGCCCTTACTTTCCCAGTCGCAGAAAAAAAAAAGTTTTTGCTTTTTTCGGAAACGTGTCCCCTTTGCAGTCCACTGCTTGGACTGTTTTTCATTTTTGGCATATAATGGTGCATTCAAGTTCATCTACACTAATGAATTGGCGCCAAAACATTTATTGCGAAAACAGAGCGTTGGAAATGTTCATTCGAACATTTTGGTCTAACGTGAGCAAACGCGGTACCCACCGCGCGGACAGCTCTTCCATGTGTAAATGTTCATTTCTCTCTCTGTTATCACTCTCGTTTCAATTCAGCGATCTTCTATCACCATTTGGTGAGCTTTGCCGATGTTATCGTCGGTAGTTGCAGTTTTTAGACGTGCATTGTCACTTGTCACTCCGTTCTTCTACTTTTTAAACGAATTAGTCCATTTGTAGTTTCTCGATAAATATTGGAATCGATCTACATTAGACTTTTCATTTCTGTGGAACCACCAGACAAGCCGGCTTCGATTCCAATCCAACTTCTACCGCTTCCCATATTCTTGATAAAAATATTCGCATGAATAGTCGTAAATCATGAATGAAATTGTAATCAATCCTGAACGGAGACAAACTTACTAGAATCCTTCGGAATTTAGTTCATTAATGCAGCCAATTTCGATGAATGAAACTTTATCTCAATAATGCAACGGAAATTGAGATAACAATACGAAAAGTCAAATAGAGTCGATCGTTGACTCAGTGAGACCGATTACACTCTTAAAACTAACCTCAGAATTGACCTTTTTATATTATCTGGAAATAATTACATTAAAAATTATTATTATTGTCTCTCGTGACGATAAAATATCCAAATCGGGAAGGCATAATTTTATATGGTGATAAAACCATTTGGAGACGCATGCCGACCGTCTTAATTTGGGAATAAATAAATAACCGACCATCTGGTTATCGATTCTGATTACCTTTGTTATTTCCTGCGATTATTTTTGAGGATTTTTTCCGATAATAAATGGATCGTTGAAGAAATACAATGATCAACAGTTTATTGGCAGGAAGTTCCAATAAGTTATTTATGTACAGTTGACACAATGTAAGGTCTCAGATATGCGCAGGGAGTCATGATGATAATAAGAAATTAAACTATGTATTATACTATCACATGGGTTTATTGAAGTTCAGGATTGTAATGTCGGTCTCTCGACCATCTCCAGCTGACAAATACTGAACTAAAGTTGAAATACAAACATATATAAACAGGTGGATACAAAATTAATTAGGGTGCAAACGAAAGGTAATAAACGAATGATGATAAAAATAGGTATAGATATCAAATATAGACGATTAAGCCTGTTCATATTGGTCGTTTAAAATATTATCTCTATGAGGAGTTTGTTGGCGTTTCAATATTTCTATGGATTCTAAAAAATCCAACTTTCGTCCTTTAGGCTAGATTTCTCATCTAACCTCGAGCACCAACGACGATCCATGACCCTTATTTAAGAATTTTCCCGATGAGACAACGGTTCGCTACTGCTAGGCACCTTAAAATGCCGCTTCGACAGAACAGTGAACTGCTAACTACCACTGAAACGATCACGTCTTAAGTAATTTGGTACAAAATACGATAATAGACCAACGGCTTGCGGTTATTTGGTGTAATCATTCTTTTTTAGCATCTATATAGTAGGTGTAACTCCTTTACTACGGTCTCATTCCATGTTTAATTCATTTTTTTTCCAGTAAGACTTACATTTCTTCAACATTTGAATTTGGAAGGCTTTTACTTGGTAAAATTCCATTATCAATAATAAAAACAAGTAATGTGTTTTCAGGAATTTTAATTAATAATTGTGATTCGTAACGCGTTGCACTACACCGTAGCTTTTTCAGACGAATGAATGTACAGAAAATAAGAAAGAGAATATAAATACAACTGTTCTTAAGTAAGTAAAAGCTTATTGGGTTGCTCCTTCTTAAGTGGTTATTGATGAAAGGTATATCCAATAAAACTAAGGAATAGATTGCTCTCTGAAGAGATTCAATAGAAGCGAAGGGAAAAGATGGTAATTTTCGATACAATGTGAAGAGAAAGTAGATTCGTGAGTTCTTTGGTTATTGTAATCTGACTGATGCTCTTTGTGTCTAGTTCTGAATGAACGCCTACACAATCCATACAGGACAACTTGTAAACTCCAGTATTGTTTAATCCAGGGGTCTCCAAACTACGGCCCGCGGGCCAAATCCGGCTCACCGGTGCCATCAACCTAGCCCGCGACAGCTTAAGACTAGTATCCTCATTCTGGCCCGCGACAGCTTAAGACTAGTATACTCATTCTGGCCCACGACAGCCAATGTTTTACTGTTGTTACTTTTGCTAACTTGAATGGAAGAAAATGAAAACAACGAATGATAATTGACTCGGTTTTATTTACTTGCAAGGTAAAACTTTACGACAGAAATTATCACGCAGAAACCTAAGCTTAAGTAACTCAGCTTAAGCATATTCTAACAAATAATTAATATGAAATCAATCACCCTAATAAAAAAAACACTAATGAGATTTATGTAATTGTTATTTTTCAGCGACAATTTTTTGCAGTTGTGTATTAATTTTACTTGTACCAATTATTAGAAGAGATTTAAGATGCTCATCAGTTAATTTAGATCTGTAAAGGTTCTTTGTGTACTTCATGTTGGAAAACGTTTTCTCACACAAGTACGTAGTGCCAAATACAGAAAACAACACACGAGCAAAATTGGGTTAGGTGGGGGAAACTGGTACTTTTACTGCAAATAATTATTTAAAAGGTGCAATTCAAACTATGAGAACTCTAGATATTAAGGAAGCAGTTTTGAATTGTATTGATTTGAATCCTCATGTAATTACAAGAAAAATTGGAAATCAGTTGAATATTTCACATGTTCTAGTTTGACGGATTCTTCACGACTTTTTATTGTACCCGTTTCATATTCAACGCGACCAAACTCTAGTTCCTCGAGATTTTCCCTCAAGGCTGAATTTCTGCCGATGGTTCTTAGATAAAATTAGAGGAAATGCTCATTTTCATAGTGAAATAATGTTCACAGACGTGGCTAACTTTCCGAGAACTCCTATCACAAAATTTTCACAATAATCATTATTGGGCTGAGGAAAACCCCCATTGGATTGAAGAATCTCATCATCAAGAACAATTCTCACTAAATGTCTGGGTCGGAATAATTGGAAATATTTGATTCAGCCATTTTTTTTGCCTAACAGACCTAACGGTCCCGCTTATCGACAATTTCTTGAGGAGGAGTTACCTGTATTGCTCGAGGATGTGCCGCTTTTGGTGAGAAACATAATGTGGTTCATGCATGACGGGGCACCAGCACATTTCAGTGGAGAATCTAGGGGATTCTTGAATAAGACATTCAAATACCGATGGATAGGTCGGGGTGGGCCAGAACTATGGCCTCCTAGGTCCCCAGACTTAAATAGTTTGGACTTTTTCTTATGGGGATAATTCAAAAGTTTAGTTTATACCATTCCAGTGAATACTGTAAAAGAATTGAGAAACCGAATGATAAACTCTTGTGACACGATAAGAAATATCCCAGGAATATTTCAAAGAGTGCAAGATAATATGCGAAGAATGACAGAGGCCTGTATTCTTGCAGGTGGAGAATACTTCCAGCAATTCATTTAGTTTTTAATTGTTCTTTTTTTCAGTTTGATATTGAACAAGTATAAGTTGAGTCTCAGATGACGAGCTATCAAAATAAAAGCAAATTTTGGGCATACCTATCGGGTATTTCTATCACTTTTTATTTAATTAGCAAAAAACATACATTCAAATTCAATAATTTTTCACTCGAAAACGGTTGGAGGAACAAAAAAATTACAAGTGTCAAAAAAGTCTCCAAATTGAACGAAGATGACGAAAATTGATTGTACGATGATCAGTGGCGTACTGTAAAAAAGTTTGAAAGGGCAAAAGGAGACATAGCCTCGGAAAAGAAAACACCTTGTGAATTTCAGTTGAAATCTAGGACGTGTAATGATGGAGGATGTGAAAAATCACTTGCATTCCAAATGTGGGCTAATTTTCTCAAAAACTGTAGGAGTTTTGAAGAAAAAAAACAATATTTTCCGGAAATTTCAACACCCTGTAGCTCCGTAACGAAGCGTTTGCGGACCTATGTTTTTATGAACTTTTTCCTTAAAATTGTACGTAGATATACCCCCTCAAGTTGTGACATACTATTATGTAACACCTTGTATTCGATTGATTAATCAATATGAAAAAACAATCGAAAATGCATTCAAAAATTGAACGGATCTGTACTTACTCAGAAAACGTACCATTCTCTCATTCAAAGGTGCTTTCTCACCAATAAAGCAAGAATCATTAAAAGTGCGATGTTTCAACAATACTTTCAGAAATGAAGCAACATATGTTTCGCCCTTTCGATAGTTACTAAAACGTTTTAAACAATATGATTCATGCACTCAATCAACTAAATGTCATATGGTTCTAATTCCTATCTGTTTCTCCTCGGGAATGTATGCAATTTACAATATTATTGTTTCAAGGGGCTCATACCCAACTGTCTAGTTGTCATGTTGTTTATCACATAGAGACAGTAACGATCTGTTCAATTCGTATCGGGCAACTGGCAAGTTTCAGTTACTTTTTTGTCAACGTTATTGTGCAATATGAACGTTCGACCCACAATTCTAATATTAAGTATTAAATGTTGTTTTGATTCTGGTAAAATAAGGAATGAGCCGCTTTCGATGGCTATTCTTTTTGCATCTATATCTCTATTATTAAAAATAAAGAAATTTGAATCAACGTCTGTTACAACAGAAAAAAATTGGAATAAGACGATTTTGATCCATTATATCTGAAAAGAAGTATTAAAATGTTAATTGAAATACCCTTTGATGAGTTCCGTTATTTAAACGTCCCAATCTACTAAACAACACGCTATTTAATGTTTATAGGCTTAATATACTATAAATTGAACAGGAATGAACTGCAAACACAGATATTATGCAGTGTCAAAATATAACAGACCCAGTATGTTTGTGGCATCTTTGGTTTCTTCAAAAAATAGCATGGTATCGCAAAAACTGCTTCGCTATGTTTCTACTCAAAACGAAAACGGAGAAAACCCCTCAAAACTTACAAAATGGTGCATTTTATAGGTTATGGTCAATCTGGTATCTTATACACAACCAAATTTATATGGAATCATCAGATATTTTGAATATTACCTGAGGGAATTTGGAAATTTCGAAGGATTGTTAGAATTGATCCTTTTTGAGATATTTCAATTGAAAAAAGAAATGAATTAAGGTTTATTTCAAGAAAGAAACAAGTGAAAGAAGATGAGAGACTCTTTCCGTATGTAGTAAAAAAATTCTCACGGAGTAGGTGTTTTTTTTTTTCGACCTCAGTAACTTGTATTACCTCCTCTTGCCTTGATATAAGCCTGAATCCGTCTAGACATGCTTTGGATTAGGTTTTCGACCTCCTCTGGAGGCCACGCTTCTATGGGGTTCTTTGATTGTCCTGGCACGATCTAATTTTCCTTTTGAGATTATCCAATAAATGTTCAATAGGATTTAGGACTGGAAGCTTGACAGTCCAAAGAGTGATTCTCTCTTTTTCATGATAATGTCGAGCAAGGTTGCTGGTATGCGGAGGAGCATTATCTTGCATAAAAGTAAAATTCTCACCGTGGGCACTTCGCCAGAGTCCCACTATGGGCTCCAGCACTAGGTCCACGTATTTTCTAGCCGTTACACTCGCAGGAAACAAAATCAAATCTGTTTTGCCTCTAGCATAATGCCACCCAAAACATCACACTGTCTCCTTGGTATTTCGGAATTTATGTTGCTGCTAGGAGTCTAGCTTGTCTTCCACGACCCCTTAAAACCCGAATCCAATGGTCATCTGGTCGAACACCAGTTCTGGTCTCATCCCTAAAAAGAACATTTGGCCAATTCTCAATATTCCAATTTTGGTGCTCGATACACCAATTAAGTCTGTTAATTTTTTGTTGTCTGGTTAGCTCTGGAACTCTTGAGGGCGTTCTGCTGTAAAAACCTGTTGACGTATCGTTTCGACTGATACACTGATACCGGTTGCTTCCAGAAATTGCCTTTGGAGTATGGGGTGCGACGCACTAGGGTCTCTTCTTGCAATTTGGCACAAAAAGCGGTCTTGTACTTCAGAAGTGATCTTACTACGACTTCTTCTAGACCTATTTTTCAGAGACTGTAGCTCCACGCATCGGGCGTAGGTTTTTGAAATCACCTCCTGTGATACCCCCATTGTGGCTATATCCCTCTGTGTAACCCCTTCTTCAACGAGAGAAATTATTCGATCCCTCTGTACATTGGACAATCCATCGTAAGGCATTTTCAATTATGATTATAGGCTTTTTTAAATTTTTAAATTCACAGTTTCAAATCTCAGTGACGACTGAGTACAATATCCCGATCATGTGGTGATAATTCAACATTTCTTAACATACTATCCTTTTTTTTTGCAACGAAAAACTTCATTCTCCGCAAGTAGTCGAAGATCCAAGATTAAAAACAATCAATAATGTGAAATACCAAGTGATTCCCTTTAAATCTCTTAAAAAATTTGTGAATTGGCAAGAAAAAATTTGATCTACCAGAGTCCACAGTACGAACGGTTATTAAAGGTAAAGAATTATGAAAGCTGTGAAAGACTCAATCTTGAATATAAGTACATCCGTAAGCGTCACGGTATTATCGCTCAGATAGAAACATTGTTACAGTCATAGTGTGATAACCAAGTGAGATTGAAAAATTGTCCTGTTGATCAAAATACAGTGCGCTCTCGAAAGCAGATCTTAAAAGACTAAAATAAGAAGCTGGAGAGGCGGCTAAGAATGAAGTGTTTGAAGCTAGTAACGATTTAAGAGTCGTAATTGGCATAGCATCACAGAGAGTGAAGAAGCTGCATCTTTCTGTTCAGAAAAACTCAGAATATTTATAGACGAAGTTTGCTAAGTGTAGCAATGGTTAAGCTAGTGAGCTTGACCATTTTCAACATAGATGAAAATGTCTGTTTGTTTGTTATTCCTTTAACGTGCTCTATTTCCGTCTTTCGGCCAATGACACGCCAGGGAATTCTGTCACCTCACTAACCCGGGAATTTTGCCGAACCCGTCTTGTGTCGATTGAAGGAATCTTAAATGTCCAACACATCTCTGGACCGACAAGACCGACGGTTTCAAATCTCCTCCGAAAGATTGATACTCAAACGATTCCCAGAATCCGAAAAATCGCACCGACTTTGTGGGGATTGAACCCAGGTAACTCAGCGCAGAAGACGACCATCATACCCTCTACGCCACCGAGCCGGCAAAGGAAATGTCTGAAAGAACTTTTATTTTGAGTGAAGAGAAAACTTTTCCAGGTCTTGAAACCGCCAAGGATCGATTGACGGTGATGGTTGGTGCGAATGAGCTGGAAATTGAAACCTCTCTCAGTTTACCGCTCAAAAATTCAAGAGCTTTAAAAAATAAATCCAAAGCTGCTTTCCTTGGCGTTTGAAAGTCTAATGCGGAAGTTTCGGTGACAGCTTCTCTATTTGAAGACTGGTTTGGCCATCATTGTATTCTTGGAGTCGAACGTTACTGCCAATTGAAAGAAATCCCATTTAACGTGATGCTACTAATTGACAATGCACCAGGTCATCCCCCCACAACTCTAATTAATCGAAATATGGACATTTGTAACAGAAAATACTTGAGAAAGTCAGGTTAGGTTAGTGTGCCATGATTAATTTTGATTTGTTATATTTTAAGTAAAATAGTGGAAAAGAGTGGTTTTCAGTATTAATGTAATATTGTTTTAGTTTAGTGTCTACACCAGTATCTTGCGAATTAGTAAAAATCATGTCGTTTCTCAGATGAGAATAGTTTTCAATCCGCCTTTAGTTTTCTCTATCACGAGATTCTTCTAATGGGAAAAGACATCTCAAACAAATTGAACTGGAAATAATTAAGTATCTGGCGTAACTACTTCCTGTGAACTATGTTAGTTGGTTGTTTCTTCAATTACGGACAGATATTCGAGCCATGTTCGTGATTCACGTCGGCTTGTTCTCTAATGACTGACATGGACCATGCGATCTCGATTGCCGAATTTGTCGGCCGACTGGTGCATGGTCCCCTCAGTTCGCGGCGGCTTTGATTGCGCCACCCGGAGCGAAGCTCGGCCCGCTTGATTGCGGAGTTATAAACTTTCTTGGGAATTTTTCGAGTTTCGGACACTAATCGAGGGATTTATGTACGATTCGTATTGTTGCTGAAATGGCACATACTAACATTACCAGCAAAAAGCATCGACATTGTGCCTATTGAAACTGGAACACCTAGCAAGACTAGTCGCCTCCGGAGTTCTTATTGATAATGAATTAATTCGTTTTAGAAACGATATGAACCAGTCACCACATGCCGTCTGATTCGTTTCACGTTTTTTTTCCATGAAATTTTTGGGAATATTTCATTAATCAATTAAAATGCGCAATTCTATTGTGCACTATTTCGAAAAATATCGTTGATTCTTGTCAATTGATGAGGATTGCATAAATATGTTGCAATAATTTGATTGAGGAGGTCGTTACTTGATGAAAATCGATATACATATTTTCATCAGTCTTATTTCCTACGTAATATTACAATAGGTACAAGTACAAGGGGTATGTTGGAAAACCCATCGGAGTTGCTTACCTCATGGGAATCTGATGCATGATATATATATATATATATATATATATATATATATATATATATATATATATATATATATAAAAAAAAATTTTATTCTACCGATTATTATTTCCACAACAGGTGTTATTCTAGGAATCTTCACAAAAGTATTGAGATTTTGGGTCTGAAGAAAAATTTGTTTGAACAGTTACAAAAGATAACAGTCATCAAATCTTGTAATATTCTTCGTAGGTGTCTTTCCGAAAAAATAATGAGGTAGAGTCATAGGTTTTCTCTTTAGTTTATACTGCTCAGAATCTCATTTCATATTTTATTTATTTGTTTATATAAATGTAATATAATTAACTGACAATTTTGTCATATTTATATTCAGAGCAGTATTCTATTCGTTCACCACTTCACACAAAGAAACTATTAATGAGTAACATTCAGTTTTACTTGACTAAGGTCCGTACAAAGGATTTTTCCGGGGAGAAAGCCTCTGATATATAAGCAATAACTCTGTTCATTAGTTTGTATTTATCTGATGAAGCCACATTGTGGCGAAACCGGTCATAGTTTTGTTAATATAGTGAAAATCTAAATACCATAGTTTTATTTCATTGAAAATAAATTTGTTGCACATTCCCAAGTGAATTTTCCATTTTTTCAGTTCGATTCAGACTCACTTTTCGCCGAATAGCCCGTAATCTCCGGATATAGACTTGTTGACTTAAACAACGGAATCGAATTTCTTGCAAAACATTACCCCATCTTGTTTCTCGGGATATAGTTCGGAAATTATCTTGTGTTTAAAAAATGACAACGAACTGTTTGAACGTTTCCCCTTATTTACTTGATGTCGTTAATCTCAAAGGTGAGATCAAACATCTTGCAGCTGACTCAACAAATGAGGGGAAATTCTACGAAGAAATATAACTTAACAATTAGTAAAACATTTCTATTTTCCTGGTTGTAAAAAGAATCAAAACAGAGAAAGTTAATAGTCAAGAAAATTTGTTTTTAGGGTTCTGTACCGCAAAAAGAATCAATATACGAGGAATGTCCTTTAAGTTTTGCATATAGAGTTAGAATTGAAATATTGGGAGCTCTTGAAGACTTCATCGTTTTTGATCACTATTGTATTCGTCCGAACCAATTCTGGTAGCAGTTTTTCCTTGCGGAAGGACAGCTTTTTCTAAACACTGAAACCTTTGACCATGCAGTTCTTGATTTTGGTAGAGGTGAAAAAATCGTTGGGACTTAGGTCAGGATTGTTCGCAGGATGGTGTAACAGTTCGATCTTTTCATGAGTTAAATATTCAATTGTTTTCCGGGCTGTGTGCTTACTTGCATTGTACTGGTAAAGGATCATTCGCCGTTTGGGGTTAGTTTCTAGAAGTTTGGTAACGACTTGCGGTAAATAAATTGTAACTGTTCTTTGATTCTGTAAAGGAATTGTTGTTACATGCTCTGTTTGAACAATGAACACAAAATTAATGATAAAAATTGAAAAATAACTTAAACAATTCCATAAAATTTTTGATTGCTTCTTTTTTTCCAGACTGCTGAGCGACACAGACAAAAAGCCATTCATAGAAGAAGCAGAGCGTCTTCGAGTCATCCACAAACGCGAACATCCAGACTACAAATACCAACCACGACGTAGAAAACAAAACAAAGGTCCTGATTCATTACATCAATCACCTCACGGCCAAAACGTAATCTTTTCGCGTAACTTGAAGCAAGAAGATTCGCCATGTAGTCCAAGAAGTCAACCATCGACATCACCATCCAGTTGCTCCTCTCAACCTCAAAGTCCCAATCAAGTTTTTCGGTGTTTGGATCAACATAACCTAGATTTTAACATCAGTAGACTTACTGAGATAGATAACTCGTACATAACAGACGACGGTGTTGATAGTAGTGATTTCGATCAGTATTTGTCGTCTGAAAGTAATGGACATTACAGTGGGTATCAGCAGGGTTACAGCAAAGATGATGATGAAACTAATAACAACCAGAAAAGTAAGAGAATGTGTGTTGAGAACACGCAGCATTCTGGCGATGGCTTTGATGAAAATCTTCATTCTTATGCAAGGTACCATGAATTACAGCCTAGTAATGGGGTTAAGACAGAAAGGTTTCTTCCTTCCACATCGTCAGTGTATAGTTATCAGAGTAGTGTGCCGATAACACCAACCGCGACTTACTACAGTAACAATCAGTATTTGCAGTCATACCAGTACCTCCCTCAACGAACTGTTTTTGGTAATAGTTCACTAAGTAGTTTTGGAGTAGATGGTTCTACGGAAGCATGGAACCACTATTCAATGTAAACCTGTAAACTCTCCAACCGAATTCCATTCTTTAAAGTCGAAATTCTTTTACGTTATCTGTTCAAAACATAAGGATAGAATGAAGTAACATATGTTCTCTGAAGTGGCGACAAAGAATTTCATACAAATTTTCAATAACTTTTTGTCAAAATGGGGGGAATATTTCGTTAATCACGTCTTGGAAGAGTTTTTTTTTGAGGTTATTATTTATTTGATTGAAGTGATATGGACTCTGTTTTTTACATATCCTCAAATAATAATTCAGTGGTGTTGAATCACTTGATCAACAGGTGTGTGACTTGTAGCACCGTCCTGTTGAAACCACATCACTGAAATCCATATCATCAATAATAAGCCAAATTTGAGTTGTTAACTCTCTCATGAGAAGGTAATTCATTGACAGTGCGTCCATTTCAAGCCGAAGTTTCGAAAAACATGGCTCATTCATCTTGGATTTTCAGAAGTTCGAAAGAGGCGATTTTGCTTGTTGACGTATCCAGAGAAATGAAAATGACTTTCGTCCATTGAGTCCTTCCTTAGTGAAGTAGATTGTCAGCCGGCTTCAGTTCTTGCACCATTTGCACCTCGTAAAGCTAAGAAATTCCAAATATTCTACTTCTGGTATGTGAAAAACTGAACTATCATGTTACTCCGATTTGCCCTTCTTGAAAAACAAAAATCTTGTAGAAAAACCCTTATTTATTGAGGCAAGGTACTCTCAGAAAACATTGAATGATTCCCATAAGATTTGGTCCTTATATGTCATATTATGGTATGTGATAATAATAAGTCATAATAAGGGCGGAACTACAGGGGGTGGTATCAGTGAGCAAGAAGAATTAATAGTTCCCCTTGGTTTGTTATATAGACAGGAATCTCGAAAATATCTCATAAGATATTGAAATGTGAATTTAAAGATATATATTTCCAACCGTGCAAAAAAAATTCATATTCACCCTTGAGGCTCTGATCTTGTTTTATAAAGATTATGTATATATTCTTTAGTAATGACGTAAATTATAGCAACCAGATTGTTGTAACGAAATATTCGATTGGTGATTATGCCAGAACTACATTGATTTCCAGATATCCTTGATAGATTTCTTCTTCTGAAAATATATGGAACAATTTCATCTCTTAATACAGTTGATGTTTTCTGCAAATGTTATTGCAAAGTTTGCCTAAATCTGAAATAACTGATAGTTTTAATATGGAAAGATGTTGTACCACAAGCTTGTTTTTCATTCAAGAAAAAACATATGACATTTTTGAGTCATTAAAGATTTCCATAGTATATAAAGATTAAGAAGATATAGCCCATAAAATAAATACATTATAATATTGAAATAGTGAAATGTAAATAAGAACAATCAAAGTTTCTCGAGATCAATTACCAAAATCGAATTTTTCGTTATGACATTGGATATATATGCACTGTTTTAAGTGTGATTTTGTAGTGAACAATTGTACAGATCGTAGATTATACTACATATAATGATAATTTGGTTTTTATTGTATATTAAGTTTTATGATTTTGAATCAACTTGTAACTACTCACTTTCGAGAATCTTTGAAATTTTTGTAATAATAAATATTTTTGTATAGAAGTTTCTCTTTCAATCTTACCTTTTACTGTAATGACCTCATGGATTCTTGGAGATTAATATTTTTGAACTTAAAGTCCAAGCAGAGAAGCAGCAACAATAGTGGATAGTTGATAAAGGTGTAGCTGGCACATTGGTATCACATCTCCTTTCACTCGCCACTTATTGTCATGCGTATACGCCAACTGGCTTGTTTCTATCTAGCAAGTAAGTGAATAGCACAAGCACACAAGTCTGAACATACTCCACAGCTATCTGTAGACCCTCCAGTAGTTAACGCTGTTGTTATTGGTGTTGGTACACTTCTGCTTTGGGTTACTTTAGTATTTGGTTCAAGTTTTTTTTTTGTTGGTTTCGTTCTCGTGTCACGATAAGGATTTGAGAAGACTGTACAATCTTCTACTGTTTCAATCTTCAGTCCTGCTCTTTCGTCCCTTCTTCTTTATCTCTTTAATGTAGCCAAACATTCTACTGCTACTAACAATACGACTTATTTTTCATTCTCAAATCTTCGGGAGAGGGGATGCCTGTCACGTGACAGCTGTGACCATCCAAGAGAATTTAAGTGTAAGTTCGCTCTCTTTTTGAAAAGAGCCAAATAGTAAGTTATCGTGAAGATGTTCCATGGTAGCGATTTCAGTAGTATAGTAGATCTGTGAACAAAAACATTTTTATAGAGAGAAGTACGTAACGTTGCTAGATGGGCCGTCCGCTTATGAAAGTTTTAGTTTTTCAAAGCATTTACCATGGATTTTCAAAAAATAGAAAGATCAGCAACCCGCCGTCTTTGAGTGAGAGGATGGAGATCATGGGTGGTCGATGAGGCGTACTGCTATAATGCAGCTGAAGATGTAGACCTGTAAGAACGTATTGAAGTCCATTCCAAGGTTTTTATGTATCATTCTCTTCAGGCTGAGTGTAACTTGTGACGAAATGGCCTTAGATTTCACATTTATTGATTGTGCTTACCGCAGTTCCCCTTGTGCCCATAAATAGTTAGTGAAGTCAACTTTCTTCGGTAATTTTCACGCAGCAGACAAAGACAATTTGTTTTAACGTTCGATTCTTTCTGAATATAATGTTTTCCAAGACTGGTCAACATTAAAATGGAATTTTTGTATAGTGAAAATTGTGAATATACCAAAGAAAGCCGAGATAGCGTGCATTTCGGAAAAACCTTATATTAATTTTTGGAAATTGTGTATTTCGTTTATTACTAAATTTCCGTTGTTGGGGCAGCTCAGCTCTATGCTCGTTTTCGAATACTTACTTGCAGGCAATTCAACGAGAACTGGCCGACTCGAGCTACGCTCTCGTGATTTTGTCGAGCAGGTTGATTTGAATTACCGAAAAGTAAGTATGAGAAAACGAGCTTAGAAAAATATCCTGCCAAATTTGAGCTCGAGTGGTATTTGCTGAGAAAATTCCGCGAATGACAAAACGTACAAAATGTTAATGTTCTTGTTAATGCAACGGAACTTTCTTTGAGCTTTCCACATCCCCTTGTAACATCTTCCTTTTAGAATTGCGAGCTTCACGAGCATTTCTAAATGCTGAATCGGTAAAGGGGTTGAAACTCATGTTGAATTTTTATAAATACATATTCTACATCATTTTCGCAATTGTGTTCCACATTGTTTCGACAACGTATTCTTTGTAATCTTGTCCATTCATTTGTTTCATATTGAAACCCCAATCCATAAGAATTTCTGCAATATCTTCAATAGAATGCTGTATATCTAAATCGAACGTTCGTTCCTTGAAGAATATACTGAATTGATTCCAAATCGAGCTGTGCGTTTTTCTTGTATTTTTGGGGATCGAAATCTGTATTGAACTATTTATTTCTGTTTCACTGGTGCTTTCAAAACGAGACATTCTAATTTATATCGACAGATACTTTACAACAGATACTAAAAAAGCTGTTCTTGACAGTTTTGAAACCGTGCTATTTGTTGTGAATGTTGCATTGCTATGGAAACGCAAGGATTCTCTATGGGCAAATTTATCCATTAATATCCTACCTGCCTTCCTATTTCTATGCAATTTATCCAATATCAAACTCGAATTTCTGTGTTCTTAAACGTGCATTTTGACATATGAGTGGAATTGTCGGGAAAAGAAGTTAAGAGGCACTTCGTTGAAAACATCTTTCAGTTCTCTAGACATATATTCCATTAAAAAAATTAAATTATTATACGAGGTGTGTGGAAGAAGTAAGAACACTGAATTTCTTCCATTTTTCTATTCGAATATAATAACAATCCAATATTGTCTCCTTCAAAATAGTTGCCTCGCTTGAGATACTCCTTCCAATTATCATAGCATTGCTAGAACTCGGATAGTGGAATATTCTTCAGGTGGACGGTTATAGCTGTTTGGCTGTTTTCAAGTGTCACAAAATGAGTTCCGTTGAGGTGATTTTTGATTTTCGGGAGGAGGAAAAGGTCACAAGTATTCAAGTCTGGTGAATTAGGAGACTAGGGCTCCACAGGAATGTTTTTATTGGTTAAAAAATCCAGTATTGAGATTGCAGTGTGACCTGATGTATTGTCGAGGTGCAACATACAGTTGTTTGTGGTGTTTGGTCGCACACGAAAGCCTCATTTCCCAAGTCTTTCAAGGACCGCTCGGTAAAAGTTTTGATTAACCATTTGGCCTTGAGGCGTTGACCATCCGTCACTATCAAGAAAACAAATCAGCATGCATTTGATCTTTGACTTGCTCATCGGTGCGTTGGAGAGGTTGCAGTGTGCCAATCCGTCAGGCGTTTGATTTCTGGTTCGTACTCAAACACCCAAGATTGGTCATCGGTAATGATACTATTTTCAATCGAACACAAAAAGTCAAGACTCTTTCTCCCTTTTTTGGAACAATTTTGCCAAATTTTTTTCACCTCCAATTAATTGGACAAAATATGATGAACGAAGTTGTGATTCGAATTCACCTGTTCCGCGAATCATTCTGACTGTCAACTGTCGATCTTAAAGTACCAGATCTCAGACTGTTTCCTGGTTCATCTTCAATCGACTCTCTTCCTCCAGAAAATGCCTTGAACCACCGAAACCTGGGCCTTTGTCACAACACCTTCTCCAAAGGCCTGCCGAAAAATTTCAAATGCTTCTGATGCAATGCGTCCAAGTTTGAAGCAAAACTTGATAATTTTTCGTTCCACGAAATTCGTGCCATTCATTTTTAGAAAGCACGAAAATTTTCACGAAATCTAACTCTACGGACAAACAAATGGCGGTAGTTAGTTCAAACTGGAGGTGTATTACATGTGCACCTGATGCTGCTCAACGCCTTTTGTTTTACACGTGGATGGAACCGAAGTGACGTTGGCAGTCTCATTACTTTATTTACAAACCTCGTACATGGTCTCTTCCCAGCTTTTATTCGTTGAACTCGAAATTCTTCAAAAATTTCTGGTGGTCAGCCCCCCACAATACAACTAAGTATTTTCGGCTGAACTAAAGTGTTTTACTCTTTCCAGAGTTGGTGAGAGAGGAGGGACTCAAATTTCTGTTGGAACACAGTGTATATGAGAGTTTAAATTTGGAAAACCACCTCAAAGGAAAGTACATAGTACCATAGAAAGTATTCTATGGAGGATGTTGTATTGCATCATATCAAATCTCTTGTTGCTGACTACCCGAAAACTAGTTTCTTCTAAGAAAATTTATGGAACTGACAGATATTGTGTAGTCTGAATTTCTAAAATTTTCAGGATTTTCCCAAAATCATCAATGTTGTCGAGCCATATTTGGAAAAAAATTGATAAAAATGATAGCATCCTACTTGAATTCTTCCGATTTCGAGTTTCTCGTAATTCTGGTTGCAGGTGGTTACATAATTTTTTTGCAATTCAAAAAATATGCATTTTCTGAAGAAACACTTTACACTTTACTTTACTTTACACTGGCTTTAAGAAAATAAATTTATTTCACCAACATTCCCCATTTTACTTGTGGAATCACTCACTGAAGAGTCGGCACATGAAGTAGATTTTTTTTCTTTTATGCGCGCTTCCCTATAAACGAAGGAATTCTTATAGAGAGAGGTTCGAGGGGTCGTTAAATGTACCGCCATATGATGAGAACTCCTTGCAAGCCTAGCAAAACATGAGTTTTTCCGGAACAAGGTCTTTCAGCTCCTTGGAGCATCTTCCGTAGAAGTATCTGTAAAACAGGGAAAGGTCAGCAACTTGTCTTCTGAGAGCCAGCGCTTGGAGGTCGCGGGTGATCTCCGGGTGGTCGATGAGGCACACAGCCCGTTTTTGCACACTATCCAACATCCACGACGAATGTTTGAGCACAGATTCCCATATAAGGGAACAATATTCCAAAGCAGTTCGAATTTATATAGAAGCAACAGTTAAGATGACGTGAAGTATCGCTTGGCTCTGAAGGGAAAACTAAGTTTAGCTGATGCCGACATAGCTATTGCTGATACAAAATCATGCCAGCAAAACCCGGAGTTAACCGTTATTCTGAGAAGGTGCATCGAAGCTCTGGATGCAATTTGTTGGCTTTGCATCATTAGAGGGGGTTCTCCAGCAGGGACCTTTCTAGAAAACGTAGCTTGCGTCTTGCTTGCGTTGAAGTTCACCAGGTTCAACTGACCCCATTCAGAGATCCTCTGTAAGTCAGAGTTCAAGTTATTAATTTGTTGACATCTCTGACGCTGAGATTCCACAGCTATAATCGGCCGCAGACTACTGAAAGAAGAAAGCAGGTTACAGTCGTCTGCAAAACCGAAGATCTTGTTCTCTGTAGATGACAGAAGATCGTTTATATCGCAACAGGAACAAGGTTGGCGAAAGAATGGATCCCTGAGGTACTCCTGCTTGCAACTAAAATCCAATCAATTGAAATTACGTTTATTCAAAAATTTTGTATACATGGCATTATATATTACTATAACAATAATTGTGAGCAGTTATAAGTCCTCGCGGCCTTCTTCAGCTCTATGTTTTCAATTTCTAATATGTGAACACAATAAAAATATAAAAATACAAGGGATATGATTCTATATTATTATTACAATTTGTTGCTTCTGTTTACCGGCTTACTGAGATAAGGGAAACCACAGAAAACCTTGCCCTACGTAAATTGGTGATAAGCTTCTCATGGATGATAAGCATCTTTTATGTTCATCTTAAAATTAAGGGTATTTCTGCTAGGTCGTTGAGGATTTCGTTGGGCGATCATTTCAAATTATTGTAGAAAATTTAATTCTTCTCATATCATTGCCACCAGATATCAACCAAAAGGAAGATTTGAATTTTTGAATCGGAATTTTGCGATTTTTGGTTGAGAGATCGAAATGCATTATTTGAAAGATTTCGTGAATCGTAATTTTTGGAATAAAATCGCGAATAACTCAGAGGTTTAGGGAAACTTATAACAAATCGATGCCTATTAATATTATGAGTTAAATGGTGTGTGCAAAAATAGGTAGTTTAATTTGAAAAAACGCACAAAACATGTTTTGGAAACACCCTGTATATCGTAAAGCCTCTAAATGCATTGAATTCTGCTTCTTTACTTACAACGAGCTAGAAATAATAATTATTGAATGATTTTTGGTATTTTTACAATGCCTTCTAAGAGACAACCACAGATCGCAAAATTTCGATTGAAAAATTCACATATTCTTTTCGGTTGATTTTAGGTGGTAATGATATGATTAAAAATTGTTCAGAATTTAGTTTTCTACAATGAACATTATGCTATAAAAAAAGCCTAACCTCCACTTATTGTGGAGGTTGAAGTTGTTGAACAATTTTTGCGATTAACAATTCTTCTTGAAAATCTTAATTTTCGGTGATAATGCAATGCAAATCAAAAAATTTGACCAGAGCAGAATATGCTGAAGCGGCGTTATGAGATGATCTAGGTTGGACTTTTACAAGAATAGCCAAAGATTTGGCGTGTCCCAATGCTCTCTTGTCCAGATAATCATTGTGAACTAAATGGTAGCTCCTCCTGAGTCAAATGACTTCAGCCGCCCCCCTCTACTCACTCACCGTTACGTGTACTACCCGTTCCAAAAAACGCCTCTCCATTAAGCCCCACCCTTGTATTAATTAGTACAGATTCCCGGCATGAATCTGCCTTAGGCATAACCGACTGGATGCGGAAATGCTGGAAGTGAGTTATCTGCCGAAAATAACCCCTCGTTCTAGTAGAGACCTCTTTGTAACGATTGAGCAGGGGATGTAGTTACAAGAAACGGGGAAACAATATGTTGATATCCATGACGGATCCTTGGATATAATCCCAACTGTAATTATTTGGTTTTTGTTGTAAAAAATTCCAATTAACAACATTCGCTAGATTGATTCAACGCTGATTTCATCATCTGAAACATTTTGAAGTCCGATTCTGTACAGGCAAGTCGTGCAAAAGCAAAAGTGACAACGCGTGCCTTAGAAATAGACCTTTTTAATTATACATATAGATGACATAATTTTTGGAAGAATTCCTTTGAAATACAAGAGACACGACGTCGTTAGCCGTTACAATAAAATGCTCGTAAAAAGGCACCGGCCGCATATTGAGCGTCCGGTCTGATCCAAACAGAGCCCACTTGTTCGCAATCAATGCAGCGTACAAATTGCACTTCTTTGATGATAAGTCTGCCATGAGCTAATTGCTCTGCGTTGATTTGTAAACTGTTTTTGCCACCGCAGCTTTACGCCATTTGAACTTGCCGGTGATTTATTATGTACGCGTATGATTTTTATTAATTTTTATCTTGACGAACGAGATCTTAATATGTCAATTTCCTTTTTAATTATGGAATCCGATGATGACGTTCTTACTTTTGTTTGATGCTCCTTATTTAGAACCGGAACCTTTAGCAGTTAGAATATTTTTACAAACACTATCCAACAATGTTTACAAATTTCATGTTTGACATCTCTGATTTGTGCTTTCTTGCTTAGTATAAAATTTTCACATTTCAGTATATTTTTATTTTTCTTTAATATAAATCTAATCTACACAGCGCTAAGAAATGAATCGAAAATTCCAATTTTTTCAGAAAAACAATCGAAATGAAAATGATACTCAAAGAAATTGAAATAAAACTAATAGTTAAAAACGTAAATTTTGGAAAAATGGTACCGTTTCATTTCGATTGTTCCAAAGCATTCATTAGCGGATTGCGGCAAAAATAATTAAATAAAATATATTTTATACTTTCCACAATTTTATTTTTACGATTTTACGTTTCCATTTTTATGATAAACAGAGTACGTCTAAATTACATGATATTGTTGTTGCTTCAGATCATAATCTTACACCTCTGAACTTGACAATACAAAAAATAGATTTTGATATATTCGATAATAATTCTAAAAGAGAAAGTTGGATGCAGAAGGAATTACACGGAAAGCACCCTAAAGAATTGAACTGATGGTTAGTATCTGGAGAATTGTTCGCTGAAACAGAAGGCATGGCAATTTCGATCCAGGATAGGGTTGTTTTCACGAGGAATTATAGAGAACACATCATCGAGCAAAATATAGATGATTCTTGCCGTAGATGTTTTTGTTCTTCAGAAACAGTTTTTCATAAATTATTATCTTGCTTACTCCTTGCCCCAACAGATTATTTAGAAATACATAATGCCGTCGATGATATTATTTATTTTAATCTAGGAATTAAACATGTCCTCATTCCCAAAAGAAAAAATGTTACAAATATGAACCTGAGATTATTTGTAAAACGAGTAACATAAACTTTATTTTGATGAAACAATTCTATGCAACAGAGCTGTAAAACACAATAGGCCAGATATCATTCTTACTGATAAACAGAATCGAATAGCATATATAATTGATATTGCTATACCCGACACACATAACATACAAAATGAATTAAATGAAAACATTTCTAAATATATGATGAATAAACTTATTCTACCGATTATTACTACAACAGGTGTTATTCCTAGGAATCTTCACAAAAATATTGAGATTTTAGGTCTGAGGAAAAATTGTTTTGAACAGTTATAGAAGATAACAGCCATCAAATCTTGTAATATTCTTCGTAAGTTTCTTTCCGAAAAAAATAATGAGGTAGAGTCATAGGTTTTCTCTTCAGTTTATACTGCTCAGAATCTCTCTTATTTTCTTTATTTGTATATATAAATCCAATATAATTAGCTGACAATTTTAACATATTTATATTCAAAGCAATATTCTATTCGATCGTTCACCACTGCACACAAAGAAAACTATGAATGAATAACATTCTTGTTACTTGACTAAGGTCCGTACACTGGACTTTCCTGGGGAGAAAGCCTCTGACACTACTCGTTGGTACATTGATGTCATTGTCTGATGATGCTATAGTTTGTATATATTCTGGTAGATTGATATATTTTCATAACATTTAACGTTATCTTAATATATAATGATTCCAGGATATGTTTTGATTATAATCATTGCCTGGCAATGGTATTCATTACCGGGTGGTGGATTTATATTTTTTCATGAAATCAGTTTAATTGCATGAACAGCAATATGGGCAACTCGTCGGGGTTAAACCCTTTTCATATATACTCGGTATATAACGTTATTGATTTTTTTAACTATGGATCTTTGACTACTTGTGAAAAATGAAGGTTTTTGTTGTAAAAATACTGGATGGTATGATTAGAAATGTTAAATTATCATAACATGTTCGGGATATCTGTACTGAGATTTGAAATTGTGAATTTCAAAATTTAAAAAAGCCTATAATCATAATTAAATATGCCTTACGTTGGATCGTCCGATGTGCAGAGGGGTCGAATAATTGCTCCCGCTGAAGAAGAAGGGGTGACACAGAGGGATATATCGGCCACAATGGGGTTAGACTTCAAAAACCTACGCCTGATACGTGAAGCTACAATCTCTGCAAAATAGGCCTAGAAGAAGTCTTAGGAAGATCACTTCTGAAGACAAGACCGCTTTTTTTGCCAAATTGCAAGAAGAGACCCTAGTGCGTCGCACCCCATACTCCAAAGGCAATTTCCGGAAGCAACAGGCATCAGTGTATCAGTCGAAACGATACGTCAAAGACTTCCTCTAAGGGGTTTATATAGCAGAAGGTCCTTAAGACGTCCAGAGCTAACCAGACAACAAAAAATTAACAGACTCAATTGGTGTATCCAGCACCAAAATTGGAATATTGAGAATTGGCGAAATGTTCTTTTTTCGGATACGACCACAATTGGTGTTCGATCAGATAACCGCCAGATTCGGTTTCAAGGGATACTGGTAGACAAGCTAGACTCCGAGCAGTAAGACGAATTCCGAAATACCAAGGGGGCAGTGTGATGATTTGATTTCGTTTCCTGCGAGTGTAACGGCTAGAAATTACGTGGACCTAGTGCTGGAGCCAATAGTGGGACTCTGGCGAGGTGTCCACGGTGGGAATTTCACTTTTATGCAAGATAATGCTATGCTCCTCCGCATAAGTAGAGGGAATCGCTATTTTGAACTGGCCAGCTTGTCAACGATGGGAATTTCACTTTTATACAAGATACCAGCTACCTCGCGCGACATTATCTTGAGACTTTGTTGGACTGGCCAGCTTACTTTCCAGACCTAAATCCTATTGAACATATATGGGATAATCTCAAAAGGAAAATTGGATCGCGCTAGAATAATCCAAGAACCCCACAAGAGCTCATCCATGCCGCCACAGAAGAGTGGCAGAATATCACACAGGAGATCGAAAGCCTAATCCAAAGCATGCCTAGACGGATTCAGGAATTTCTAAAAGAGCAGGAGGAGGTAGTACAAGCTACTGAGATCGAGAAAAAATACCTATTCTGTGAGAAAACAATTTTTAATTTTTTCAATACATGCGGAACGAGTCTTATTATCTTTTATCTGTTTCTTTCTTAAAATAAACCTTAATTTATTTCTTTTTTCAATTAAAATATCTCAAAGAGGATAAATTCTAACAATCCTTCTAAATTTCTAAAAATCCTGAGGTAATACTTAAAATATCAGGTGATTCCATATGAATTTGGTTGTGTGTATTCCATGAAAGGTACTACCTTGAAAACATACACTAGTTTCAACTACGATGGTCTTCTTTCCAATAACTTGAACAATATTTTTCAAAATTTGAAATAACCACATCTTTCTCAAATGGTCTGAACTTGAGAACAAAATTGCTTGCATGGGTAAGGTAACTTATGTTGGGTTAAACCAAATTCAAAGAACATTTATCCTCTGACAATAATTGTCCAATATATGAACATATAAAATCACAATACCGGTCGAGTATGTCAAAACAAAATTGTGAAATATTAATTTAAAATGAATTTCCATGAAATATATAAATCACTCTTACTCATTTATTTTTCTGAATAAATTTAAATTTTCGATTTTGTACGTTAATTTGTATTGCGTAGTGAATAATTTCGATGTTAGAATTGCAACTAATATACGAATAAGTACCAATATTAATAATAAAAATACAGTTAGTATATGATAGGTGATGTTTCAATCTAAAGCTACTATTGTGTAAAAATTCATCATTCTCAGACTAAGAATCATTAATTTTTCGAGTTAGATTCGAAAAATAGATTTATTTTAAAGCAATCGATCATATAATGTGTCACTGCACTAACAAATAAATTAATATTTTGTCAAAATGAATGGACATTTTTCTCGGTCTATTGCCAAAGATTTATAGTCCAACCCACCTTAGTTACTCATTCAGTCCCAAGAAAATATAAAAATCTTAATAACTTATTGAGTTGATGCTGAATTTTTGACGTTGTACCAGTTCATTTCATTATAGTTGGCCTAAATTAAAAAAACATTGGCGTAGCAAAAGTAAGAAAAGTACTTAGGCTAAAAATGTGGGATTACACCAGGCGCCAGAATTAAGAATAAGCAAAACAAAAATGAGTTTGACAATATCACCTATCAATTTTGAGTCTCTTGAGAACTTATCAGCTTAGCTCATGTGGAGAAGGTGTGGATTAAACCAACTCAATCATAAGATCTTTCAAACGTCGAAAAATCGTTACGTTGTTAGTGTAACTCAAAATCGAAGCCTCAAATTTTTTATATGGAAACGTACGATTTTCATGAAGAGACATTTTCCAACAAAAAATAGAATGTCAACACTCAGATAACATATTAAAATCGACTTAAATAATGTGATAGACGCGCTCATACAATTTTTCAGTGCCTCAGACATTCAAACATTTTTTACAGGCTGAAAAATGTGTCATTTCATTCTCATTTTGGTTGTAAGCCGTCTGCTCTCTGCGCCATTGATCGCCATGCAAGAAAAAAACTTTACGATTGCTACAAGTGGTCTAGAAGTTGAGTGTATTAGTAAACAATAGCGTTGGGTCCTGGTAAATGTTTATGGACCGAGATTTAATGTAGTAATCAGAGGAAGTCAAGTGTATAAATCTTTGGTCATAAAACATGGAAAGTTGACAAGTGTAACTTAGAACTTTACGAGACCAATTTGACGATTGAAAAGGAAACTGTTAATCTCTATTTTATAGATTGATCTGTTAGCTTGATATTATTTCAGGGGTTAAAACAGTCCATCGTAAAAACGGAATTTTACTTGTAGTTTTTAGAAAAAAGTGGGATTATTTTTTGTATTATTCTGAACTGATAAAGAACATTTGCATGGTTTTGAAACGTGATGATGATTTAGGTTTTCATGGAAATATTTTGGAAAATTGAAAGCAACAAATTACAATTCCTGTATGCAATTTCGATTATACCTGAAATTATAAATAATATTTTTATTTGCTTTGTTCTTTATGGTCCTAGAAAACTGTATCCAAAAACAAAATTCGGAATGAAACAGAAGTAGACAGAAACTACAAAAACCATAATTCAGCACTTTCCCTCAAAACTAGCCATTGAAGGTATCTATTTGATTTTTTTTGTTGTTGGGTTCGTTTAGGTTCTGGAAACATTTTCTATATCATAAAATCTGGGATAATCACGAGTGAAGTTGGAAAATTCAGAAGAAGTCGAGTTCTTTTAATGTATTTTCCGTGATTATTGACGATAAATATGACATATTATGTAGTTTTTCATTCAGTTTTTGTAATAGAAACAACTGAATGGAAATCTGAGGAAAATTCTAAAAATTTATTGAAATTTCGATATAATTACGTTGCCTTCAATAACTAACAAAGATCATCACCGACAAGAGCTAAACTGTCTCAGGTCTGCTCGTACTTCCTTTTCACCATTCTGTTTATGTTGTTGTATTCTGCAGCTTCTCTTGGTATATTTCGTCTTTTCTTCGTCAATTCAATTGCTTGAGGTTTTAATTTGGTTTCCTTGTGATTCTTCGTTTTGCTACATATGTGTTTCCTCTGATATTCTTCTTCAATGTGTACACAACAAAATTAAGTAAAATTTAATCAACAAGAATATTCTGTATAACATTGAACAATCTCAAGTTCATAATTCATCGTTCAGTTAAATGAAATGTATATGTAACAGAATAATCTGACAGATACGGGTACCTGGTTGTCTTAATGAGCGGACAAACTGATGAAGTTATGGCACCTGGCTGAGATCCAATACGAGGAACTTTTCGTTGCCAGATTCTTTGATTGGTGCAGGTGCAAAGGCCATTCATTAAAAGAGTATTGTACGGGGAAAGGCCATCACCCAACGATAGTAAATAGACCTATTCCATGATTCAAATTATTTATAAATCTCTGGTTAATATCGATTCTGTCATAGTTTCATATGTAAAGAAGAATATACACTGAAATTCAATTGATGAGCATAAAGATTTTTCAATAAAATTAAACAATGATGTTCAAATTCTCACTTTATTAACAAACTTATGACGCGTTGCGTTGTGGCTTCTTAAGATAAGTAGTACATTGATATGCCTTTTATATTACATTGGTAAAAGAATGTACAGTACCACCTCTCTAATCCGAATCATATGGCACCAGGGCTTGTTCGGGTTACTGAAATATTCGGATTATCGAGGTAATTGAAACGAAATAGTATAGAAAAGAAAGGGCTGAAAAACGTGAAATATCTATTGAAAAACGTAAAATATTCATTGAAAAACTCAAAATTATTGTCATTCACAGAAAAACATGAAATAATAACTATGTACATATTCTTAAGGAAGTGATCCATTTCACAGATCACTCTTTAGGTTCTGAAGAAGTCTTGGATCGTTTTCTGTTTTAACAAACGAAGATGAGAATTTGCAGCTTCCTTTCTCAACATATTCAATAATAATATTTGGTGCTGAGGGGTATCATTTTCTGTGCACCATTCCAAACATTTGTTGAAACACAAGAGAGCTTCCTTATGTTTCACTGAATTCATGATGACATCGCCTTCTTCAAGTTATTCTGTATCCTCGTCACTTTCTATGTTGTTGATTATTTCAGCTTCAGAGAGATAATTCTCATTATCTCCTACAACCCATTCTTCAATGTCTTCAGTTGTTAATTTTAACATTTGTTAGCACATCTATCATCATGCTTAGATCGCGATTTTTCTCTTCTTTCTCTACCAAATTTTTTCTCTCAACTGTGAAAGGGGCAACAGGTCACCTGCGTCATAATCATCATCTTTTGTTGGCCATAAATTTTTTCGTGATTTCTGAATTAACTCTTGGGACACAGATGCCCAGGCCATTTCAAGATAAAACATCACATGTTTGAAGTCCAATTGCTTCACTAACTGCGAAACGTTATTGTCTTCTTGTCCCACAATATTCAGTAGCAAAGATTTTCTATTATGCAATTTCACATTCTGTATCACATGTTGATCCATTGGTTGTAATAATGAAGTACAATTAGGAGGTAGAAACATGACCTGAATATTTCGGTCCTCACTGATCAATTCCTCCTCTTGGATGTCCAGGAGCATTATTTAATAAGAGCAGAGCTTTTTGAGGCAATTTCAGCACGTTTATTTTATTTTCAACATCAGGAATAAATTGTTTGTGGAGCCATTCATGAAAAAGTTCTCTAGTTATCCACCCTTTTCTTTGACCTTAATAATAAACAGGCCGTATGTTTTGAAGAAATTTATTTTTAAATGGTTCTACCGCACTAACGTATGAGGACAATTTCTCTTCTGATATGGTAAAGTGTCGAATTCCATGTCCTTTCTTGAATTTTTCCAACCATCCTTGACGTGCCTTGAAATCATCTCTACCTGTTATACTGGTATAAAAAAATCTTGCTTTCTCACATATGAGATCACCAGATAAAGGTGTATGTCGAGATCGTTCTTGTAAGAACCAAGTGTATAGAGCATTTTCAACATTCGGATTTTTACTAGTTCTGAGCGTACGCCGTTTCCCAGATTTTCCAATTGAGTGTATTCTGGCCAATACAGAAACACTTTTTCCATTATCTAATTCTTTCAAAATTTCGCATTTTTGCTGCAATGTTAACGTTTTATGTCGACGCGACATGATTAGTACGGGTATCAGGGGCTGAATGCGAGAAGAGAATCTAATCTGCACAAGTGGAGCGAGTATTCAGACAAGATATTGCAAGTTGAGACACTTTCAATCGATGAAATTATTGACGGCGTTCGGATTATAGAGATAAAAAATAATTGTGCGGATTATAGAGGTGGGTGATTTCAAAGTTTCGTTGTTCAGAATACTGGATGTGCGGATTAGAGTGTGTTCGGATTGGAGAGGTTGTACTATACTTAACTCAATAGAAGGAAAATCCAAACAGGATTGCTTCCTTTGGGAACTGAAAAGATTACGTGATAGTGACCAATTTATGTCTAATTGACTATTGAGTAAATTTCAAGAATTTTTCTGTTTATTGTTTTCCAATGCTTTCATTTTCATTATGTAAAATATCGAGAATATTATTAAAAGTATGGCCTTCCTCTAGACGATGATTTGCATAGTTAGAATACGACGTTTTTGTTTATCGAAACTGCATTTGTAGAACTAAAAGTTCCACCGATATAAATTTCATCACAATTTTCACAAGAGAAACACCTGATTTGTTTCCTTCATGAATTTCAGATATACAGTTTTCAGTATGTTTGCCCAGAGTGTTATCCGTTCTCAAAGCTATATTGTAATCATCAAATGAGTAGAATGACTTTGAATTCAGACTGGGTTTGCCAATATAAGTCAATATGTCATATTTTCACTTGGTCTCTTTAATAATAGGAAAACCTCATGCTGTTCACGAGAAAGCATACTGTCAATCATACTAGAATTATAACGTTTATTGATTGTTGGTATCGTGGTGAGTATGTATCATACTGTCATAAGTAGCTATTTTATGTTGATGTGGATGTGGGGAAGAATTGTGAAAGGTAATTTCTGTATGGGATTGTTTATGACGAATACAAAAATGTTGTCTGTTGTCCATTTTGGCTATAGTAAAATCTAAAATATTAATGGAATTTCAGTTCCATTCCCAAACTGAATCTTGCATTTTTTTTATGTGCGCTTTCTGGGAATAGGCGAACTTGTTACACCGCATGAGTAGGCGCCTGGGAAGATCTGAGGTGTGTGTTTACTCGCTTCTTGAAGTGGGCCAAATTGTAGGATGTTGGGAGAATGTATATCAAGACATCAAGACTCTAGGAATAACAAATTTCAGAGTGAATACTGCTCAATAGTGACGCACCTATGACAGACCAAAGAGTTCAAAACCATGGGGGAAAAACAAGTTGAACGAAAATAAAATTGAAGAAGTTTTTGAACATATTAGTAGAGTTCCTAAATACAAGTCACATTGAAGACGACACCAAACAAAGTTCAAATTCCTGCCCCCTGAAATGACTTTGCAGAAAATGTATAATATGTAGTGCCAGAAAGCCGAACAACCTGTCAGTATGTCATCTTATAAAAAAATATTTTATACGCGTTTCAACCTAAAATTCAAGTCATTGAAAACAGATACCTGCAACATATGTGATAGTCCCAAGATACGAACAGATAATGAGGCGGATCCAGCCAAAAAAGAAGAACTTTTAGAGGAGCATGCAATTCATTTAGAAAATGCCCAGAAGTTAAGGAGGCAAGATTTCCACCTAGCGAAAGAGAGTGAAGATTGCATTACCTTTGCCAAGGATCCCAACGAACATCGTTTTTTACAAGCGTCAACTTTGGATGTACAATACCGGTGTTCATAGCGGAAAGGAAGACATAGGTTATATCTGGTCTGAGGGAGTTGCAGGAAGAGGAGCCTAGAAAGTAGGGTCCTACCTTCTCAAACACATACAAACCAAACTTTCAAACTTTTCACTTCTGTCAACTTGATATATATATATATATATATATATATATATATATATATATATATATATATATATATATATATATAAACAGCTCTACAGGCCAAGTAGGCCCATGGCTTCATTACACGTTCTTCTCCATTTCATTTTATTCATAACTGCTCCTTCCAGTCCTTCACTCCTAGCTCTTCAATATCTTTCTCCACCATCTTGATCCATTCTGTGCGTGGTCTTCCCCTGCCTCTTCTTCCCGTTATTCCCTTTGTCAAGTCAAAATTTGTCTTGTTGTTCTATCGTCTCCCAGTCGGAAAACATGACCAAGCCATCTCATTCTTTGTGCTCTAGCCACATTCGTTATTGAGGGTTGTCCATACAATTCTTGAAGCTCGGCATTCGTTCTCCTTTCTCAACGATTTTCTACCTATTTTCCACCATATATTCTTCTGAGTATTCTTCTCTCGAAAACTTCTAATGTATATTTTTCCCTCTGATTCAACTTCCTCAGTTCACAACCGTATGTTACCACAGACCTGATGATCTTTTGATAAATTTTCTTCTTCGCGTTTTTCGACATATTTTTGGACCTGAGCACTCTGTATAATCCTTCTAAGCATTTTGTTCCTTTAGCTATCCTCTCCTGTATTTCTACTTTCTCCTCCCCTGTTCTCGTCAATGTTACACCTAAATAGTTGAACTGTTCTACGTTTTCAAAGCAGTATGTCCTATCTTCACTACTTATCTGCAGATTTGAGTGCCTTTCATTTTCTTGTTGTCCTACTATCATATACCTGGTTTTATTTTCATTTATCATTAAACCCTTTCTTCTTGCAGCGGTTTCTAACTTCCTGAATTCATTCACCAAATGTTCTCTTGTTCTGGTCACAATAACAATGTCGTTTGCATACGCTAAAACTTGTGTCTTTTGACTGTTTATTGTACCTTTGCTAGCTATACTGCTCTCTTTTATAATTGTATCCATCACGATATTGAAAAGTGTAGTAGAAAGGGGATCTCCCTGTCTCAGGCCTTTATCAACACAGAACGATTCCGACAATTGTCCGCTCATCTTAACTTTATAGGTGGTATCCGTCATTCTCACCAGCCTAATTAGTTTGCCTTTTATTTCTAGATCATTCATTGCTTCATATATATACTTTCTTATTATACTATCATAAGCCTGTTTATAATCGATGAAAAGCATATGGAGTATCATGTTTTGATCAATAGTATTATCTATAATTTGCTTCAACACAAAAATCTGATCCATGACTGATCTATTTTTTCGGAACCCACACTGATACTGTCCTAGCTTTGGTTCTATTGTTTCGTTTAGTCTATTTTTGATAGATATCGCCATAATCTTGTAGATACTGTCCATTAAGGCAATCCCTCTATAGTTCTCGCAATTGGTCGTATCCCCCTTCTTGTGCAACGGACATATTAGAGCTTCCTTCCACCCACTTGGCATTTTCTCCTCTTCCCAAACTTTAGATATTATAAAATATATATTGTCCCCCATTTCTTGTCCCCCCATCTTCAACATATCCGCCGTGATGCCATTTTCACCTGGTGCTTTGTTGTTTTTAAACAATTTTATGATTGATCTTATTTCTTCCTTATTTGGTGGTTCTTCATACGCTTCATTTAGGAACGCCCCTTCCTCGTTCGCATTTTCACTAGTCTCTTCACTTTCCCCGTCTAACAACTCTCTGAAATTCTCACTCCGTCTCTTCAAACTTTCTTCTATTCCACCTACCAACTCCCCGTTTTTGTCTTTGCAGAATAATATTTTATTTTGCTGATAGAGCCTCCTCTGATATTTTATATTTTTATAAAATTATCTAGTCTGTTTTCGCAGATAGTTGTTTTCAGATTTTCCATTTCAGTCTCTATATATTCTCTTTTCTTTCTCCTGCTTGTACTTTTTGCTTATCTTCTCTTTTCCCTATACAGCTTTTGGTTCTCTTTTGTGTTGTTTTTCATCATATTCATTCTCGATTCTTCTCTTAAAACTTGAGCGATATTACTCTAAAATTTCTGTATTCAGGACATAGTTTCTTACCTTACGATGCAGATTTTGGTGACATAGAGTCAACTTTAAACACCAGCAAAGACTGTACCTACCTTTGGAGTATATACAAATTATGAGAACTTGTCGAAGAAAAAGAACCACTTGTTGTAACTCCAATGGCATTTGATGATTATTTTAGTGTTCAGAATATCGAGAAGAAGATCGTCATCAGTGGATAACAAAAAAAATCAATTGGCTCAAAATGAGATCCATACGAATCGAAAAAGACAAACAATTTCTTCTTATGTGCAACAAAATTCATTTGACTCACCTGAATATATAATCGATTTTCGGAAGAAAACAAGCCAGAAGACTCCCAAATCGCCCAAGTAGATGGTACTATATTTTTGGATCTGATTCCTTCATGGCCTAATGGAAAACCTATTGCTAAAGCCAAAATCATGAACCTTAACGAAATGATGCACCTAATTCCATCAGATTGTCAAATGTTTTACAAAAATTTGAAAAGTGATGCCAATATTGAAGAAGTTGTTTATGGTTTTAATGTCAATTCACTTGATTACGAAGTTGAATAAGTATTGTAGATTTTTGAACAATTTTCTGAATAAAATACTACCTTTTTGAAATTCATTTCAATTTTGCATAAAACAACCAATCCACAATTTTTTCGCTTATTTTTCAATTAAATTTGAATTAAAACAATAATATTGAATTATACATAAATTAATACACTTTAAAAACATCTTTTTCGCATGATTATTTTGCTAAATATCACTATCAACAGAAACTTAAACTTCAATTATGCCGGTTTCATGTCTTTGTATCTTGGTAGCTCTCTGCATAACTACTTCCAATTGTAGGCTATGATTGCACGTTTTGCATGACTATCATTTCTAATAAATGATATAGTTGATAGGTTTATTTTATGGAAATTTATTTCAATATAAATAAAATGAAACACTTTTGCCTGATTTTCACAATGTTCATTTTTGATATACACGACTGGTTTCGACGCTGACGTCATTTTCAAGTGTATAGAACTAACAATTGTGAGAAAGACTGTGCTAACTATACCTAATTTAAATGTTGAGTTGGGGGGGACTGTTTCAACTCTAGTTGACTATCGAGCGTGGTGAATTTCGGGTTTTTATAAAGTTTGTTAATTTCCAACCTTTTCAACAGATTCATTGCATTTGTGGAGAACTCTTATCTTATCTTATGTAATTGTGTGATCTTTAGAATCAATATATTCAAAAATTGCGAATTTGAGCTTTCAATTCTGTATAATCCACATTATTTGAATTTATGAGTTTTTTGTTTGGTAATGAATAGTATTTTCCTCCTGTTGGGACCACTGGAGGTTGAAAAGTTAAATCAGAAAACATCAAACTTTGACAAGTTGATTTAAAGATCAACAAATTACTTGTTCGGTTTAATGTTCACCTTTTCATAATCAACTTTGTTAATAATATTCAACCGATAATATTTTTAATTGCAACATTGAAAACGAATTGTGATTCGTTAGCACCGGGGAATATAACCAGTCTCGAAGAGGAATGTTCGAGTCGAAATTCTGTTTATATTTTCAGGCGGACCGATAAGATATTACAGTGAGAAAATTACGGTAGTCAAGTGTGGTAGACTGAAATGATCCACTTTCAATTTATTAGTGACATTAACCGCTACCACCCATGAGAACTTTCTGAATTGTTCACTGAGTGTGCCATTATCTCGGTACTTATAATCGGTTCGAAGGTTTTTTAGATAAAGTTAAGGATAATTCCTAACCCCATGTGTTGAAAGTAATTACTAGTAGAAAGTGTTTCATTTACAGTCAGTCATTTTTCAAAAAGTTGCAATTACTATATAGCAAAAATACAGGGTGTTTCCGAATAAGATGTCATAAATGAAGGATGCGAATCCCTGAATGATTTGAGCAAGAAAGTTCGAAGAACCAATGGTCAAAAAATGCTTCGTTGCCGAGATACAGGGTGTTAAAGTTGAGAAAATTTTTTGATTTTCTCTCGATAAAACCTAGACTTCTCAAGATTTCGGGCTCAAATTTTCCACATAAGCTATTAAACACAATCTGAATCACCAGGTGAGGCCAAATTTTGGAACAGTATACAGGGTGATACTTTTTCATGGGCCATGTTCCATTTTTACCTTCGGAACTTTTTTTTGGTACGCCACTGGCACTAACAAAAAATAAAATCGAATAGATCATTCAATTTGAAATTTTTTTTGACTCTTGCATTTTGATCGTAACTATCACCGTTTCTGAGATATTAATTATTGAAAATAATCCAATAGTTTTCCCATATCGAAGCCATGGAGATATTATCTTAATAACTGATGCAATTTTTCAGGAATTGAGCTAAAATTTACATCAGATATCTCCTTATTGTATGTTTATAACAAAATGAGGCAGAAATTCCTGACAGTATACAGGGTGTTATTTTTTCACGTGCATTTTCCTCTTTTTGCCCCCTGAAATTTTTTGTGGTGCGCTACTGGTATATTCTGAAAACAGAATCAAACAGATTATTCAAAGTGAAAACTTTTCTGTTCCTTGTATTTTTCCGTATCTGCCACCATTTTCGAGATATTAATCAAGAAAAGTAATCGTATAGTCCCTTCCGTATTGAAAGCTTGAAGATATTTTTCATGTTATAACACCCTGTATACTGTCAGGAATTTCTGCCTCATTTTGTTATAAACATACAATAAGGAGATATCTGATGTAAATTTTAGCTCAATTCCTGAAAAATTGCATCAGTTATTAAGATAATATCTCCATGGCTTCGATATGGGAAAACTATTGGATTATTTTCAATAATTAATATCTCAGAAACGGTGATAGTTACGATCAAAATGCAAGAGTCAAAAAATTTCAAATTGAATGATCTATTCGATTTTATTTTTTTAGTGCCAGTGGCGTACCAAAAAAGTTCCGAGGGTAAAATGGAACATGGCCCATGAAAAGCATCACCCTGTATACTGTTTCAAAATTTGGCCTCACCTGGTGATTCAGATTGTGTTTAATAGCTTATGTGGAAAATTTGAGCCCGAAATCTTGAGAAGTCTAGGTTTTATCGAGAGAAAATCGAAAAATTTTTTCAACTTTAACACCCTGTATCTCGGCAACGAAGCATTTTTTGACCATTGGTTCTTCGAACTTTCTTGCTCAAATCATTCAGGGATTTGCATCCTTCATTTATGACATCTTATTCGGAAACACCCTGTATAAAGGTATTAGCTCCGCAATAAAGTTATCGCTTTTTTTTTATAAAAATTCAACTTTATTGTGAAAAATTATTACAAATAATCATTCAAAATACTGCCCATCGCTAGCTACAACTTTTTCCCATCTTTCTGGCAGAGCTCGAATACCGTGACGGTAGAAGTGTTCGTCTTTTGAGGTTATCCATGAATCAAGCCATTTTCCGAGCTCTTCATACGAGCGGAACTGCTGATCAGCCAGACCATGTGCCATCGAACGGAACAAGTAATAATCGGATGGTGCAATATCTGGGGAATATGGCGGCTGGGGTAGGACTTCCATTTGAGCGTTTCCAAGTAGTTTTTAACGGGTTTGGCAACGTGAGGCGGAGCGTTGTTATGCTGTAGAATTACTTTTTCGTGTCTCTGCTCGTATTGTGGCCGTTTTTGGCACACTGCTTCACTCCATCATATCAATTGAGTTCGATACTGTTCCCCAGTGATGATTTCGTTCGGTTTCAACACCTCATAATGAATACCACCGACTTGGTCCCACCAAGTACACAGCATAACTTTCGAAGCGAGAATATTCGGCCGAGGCGATGACGTAGAAGCATGGCCGGGCAATCCCCAAGAGTTTTTTTACTTTGGATTGCTGTAATGAATCCATTTTTCATCACCTGTTACTTTTGATGAAGAAAACCCTTTCTTTTTTACCGCTAGAGCAGTTGTTCACAGGCGAAAAAAGATCGGTCAACATCTCTTGGTTTCAAATCATGAGGAACCCAAGTTCCTTGCTTTTGAATCGTTCCCAACGGATGCAATCGCTTGGAAACCCTGGCGGGTAAGTCCTAAGGCTGAAGCAAACTCTTTTTGCGTTTCGTACGGATCCTCATCGAGCAATGTCTCCAATTCAGCGTCTTCCAAGATTTTTGGCCTTTCTTCACAGGAACGGTCGTACACATCGAAATCACTGTTTTTGAAGCGACAGACCCAATCCTGGCACGTTGTTTCACTTAGAGCAGCATCTCCGTAAACTTTTTGGAGCTCTCTATGAGCTTCACTCGCCGTTTTCTACGAATGAAAGAAGATCAACACTTCCCGCAAATGACGATTATTTGGCACAAAATCAGACATTTTCTCACAACTAAAAGTATATGACGCCAAAACAAAATCACTAATGTGTCACAGAGGTTAGCGAAGATCTATATAGGTTAGATTTAGTGACACTCGAACCTCTACCTATAGGAATTCCTTTGTCCGGTGAACTGAGAACTCGCTTCCGTCAAACATCTTCCCAACATCCTACAATTTGGTCTTCTTCAAGAAGCAAGTAAACAGACACCTCAATTCTTCCCAGGCGCTTACTCATGTGGTGTAACAGGTTCACCTATTTCTGGGAAGCTCGCATGAAAAAAAGACTGGTCGTTCATTCAAAATCAGATACAAAGAGCATCAATCAGATTACAATAACCAGAGAACCGACGAATCTACTTTCGCTTCACATTATATCGAAAATGGCCATCAATTTCCACCCATAGAATAACTTTAAATTATTCACTGAATACCTAATGGATCACGATTAGATTCCTTAGAATCCATTGAATTTTGTAACTCCAACAAACTTCCCATAGAGATAATCTTCTTAACGACCTGTATGGCCCACCTTATGCGTTTATATTTAATATCTTTAAATGATTGCTTTTATCATATGTATTTTCAACTTTAGTTCAATACTTGTTGTCGGCTGAAGATGGTCTAGAGACCAATCCTAATTTTCAGTAAATCTCTTATGAAAGTATAATACAAAGTTTAATTTCTCATTATCATCAATTGTGATCAATTAACTATTCAAAAATTTTTACTTTTCTTTTATTCCATTTTTTGACGCCCAACTATATGGTGATTTCATTGATATACGACAATCAATTTTTCTAAACTGGTTTAGTGGATCTTTCAGTTTCAGAGCAGAGTATCTCAGGTGCGAAAATTTGTCACGGGTAACTAGGTGTGCCACCCGTTCAGGCAGCCTCGCGGTTAGCGCCTTCATGAGGATCGTTTCATTCCAGTCAATTTTCAAATTGACTTGAATTTCTACACATCATACTGATGTTTCTCTCAAGGGACGATTTCCTTGACACCATGGACTTTCCTACATTTGCTGGTGCCAAAATAATTGTATGTTATCGAATCGTCCGGGGCACATTACCGGCACTTCAATAACTTTTCCATTCACCACACTTGTGGCAGGCACAACTCCGCTGAAGGATGAAAATCCTCTCTTTGCCACATTCCGTTCACAGCAGCAGACTAATCAGTTGATCCCGACAATTCAACTGCTTCTTCAACTGCAAACAACATTGACCTTTCTGTAGAATTTCTTCGTAGCATCAAAAATGGTCTTCTTGTGAGTACCATGCGAACTACTAGGGCATCACGTTTATTAGGCCACTGAGCTGTACTATCCCCTAAGCCCCGCATAAGGTACACAAACCTCAGATTTACATCATGTCTATCGTTACAAGTAGAACTGATACGTTGGGAAGTATTGAAATAATCTTTCACCGAATTTTCCTAGCATTGAAGCTTTATGGAGCATGCCAAACCATTCCTTTCAGAAATACTCAGTATTTCAGCACATGTTTTGCAATCTACATACCTCTTCAAGAATGCAATTTTTATAGGGAGAGGTGCGTGGCTATGCTAGTTAGACCATCCGTTGATGAGAGTTTTCCTCAAACTTAGAAATCTAAGTGGATTCTACCGAGACCAAGCTTTCGGTTCCTCAAAGCAATTACTATGGCAGTATCTGTAAAAAGAGACATTCAACAACCTGCTGCCATTGAGGGAGAGGTTGGAGATCACCTCTGAACACTGTCCAATAGATATATTGAATGTTTGGGTGAGAAGCCTCACACATGGGAACAGTATTCCAGACCTGGTCGTATCTGTGTCTTGTATAAATGTATCAGCTAAGTTCTGCGATAAAACTGACCAAATACAACTAGCTTCAGTCTGATATCTTCTTCAAGTCTGAATTCAGTTCAGTTCCACTACATCGAATTCAACCTCACTCGCATCTAATTGGTCGAATTTTTGAGGGGAAAGCTTTCCCCAGATGCACTTTACCTCTTGTTCCCCGCGGGATTTTGCGACTCACCATTTTCCGAAGACGTCAGGTATACTTTATTTTTCAATTTAGGGGAATTCCTCTTCTCAAATCCTTCAAGGATGGTCGACCCATTAACCCAAAAAACTTAGAACGAGACCCAAAAAAACTGTCCGAAGCAGAACAAATTATTATTTCGCAAACCTTTAATCGAACTGAATAGAAAAGTTTCAGTAATGCCAATATGACAATAATAAACAAATGATAAGATAACATGCTAATTTGCTAGCTCTTCTTCAAAATGATTGCCTTATTCAAGATTATCCTCTCATAAAGTTTTCAGGTCGTGTGATGTTTTCGGAAAACTCTCTCTACTGAAAAGTTTGTTTTTTCTACACAAATGGTGCAAAATCTGGTATCTTCTGCAGTTAACGTCATTCTGTTTTCTCAGTAGATTTAGCAAACTAGCAGGTATAATCGGACATTGGCTTCTTTTCGAAATTTCAATCTCAAAAGACGCGGGGAGAGATACACATCAAAATTTGTGGTTTCGGAAAATACTTTTTTTGGTAATTGCGGTTATTGAAAGAAACTCAATGTCGGATTGTTAGGAATGAGTTGTGGTTTAATACAAAAAAAATCAATTTTGATTGGGTAAAGTTCTAAGGAAATTGTGTTAGATGTACAACCCCCTTAATATTCTTAAATTTTCGCCAAAAAGGTATTCGCTGATGAAGGTAGTTTCAGGATAAAAAAAGCGTGTGAATAACAATGTACGCCAGATAAATCATAGCTATTTTTGCGTTTTGAGGAAATTTTTTAATTAAAACATTCGTAAATAAAAAGGCGTTACTAAAAAGTAATCCAAAATAAATGAATTGCCAACAACAACAACGCAACACTCCCAAAGTCTCGATCGTATAAAAAGTACAACTTTATACAATTATTCTTTTAAAAATATTACAAATATGCAAGCAGAAATGTGGGCGTTATTAGTGAAATTTCACCGATATGTCAGCGCTTGTTGGGAAGTACCATCACCCAGTCGAGTGGTAAATGTCATTGTCGTACAAGGAGAATTGAATCTCGAGATTAACGCCTCTCTAGATTCTGTTAAGGTCCCAGCCGTCAAGTGTGTATGGTTGAGTTATACCGCCCATTGACATTTAATATGTTTATGGAGGGGAATTCTGTTTTAGGTCAGAATATCATGAAACATTCCTTCAAACCTAGTGGAATATTGACACAGTTAACGAAGATAATCCGTTCGTATTCGTATTGTTCCAAAAAGTTTGGGTCTGTCATAAAAACCACAGAGTTATATTCTAATATTAATTTCAATGGGCAATCAGCCTGTATATTAACTCTTTAATTAGGTAAAGTCGGCTCATAATTTCTACTCCATTCAAACTTATCTGTTATCTCGTTATTTGTTTTTGGAAATGAGAGGAGCAGAAGAATGTTTCGAATTAATTTGTCTGGCTGAAATAGGATCCCATGGTCGGTCAGCAAATTTCATCTTCATCTGACCGGAAGTGCGTCAGATAAGAATTCTCTTAGCTGTAGCCGCCACTCGGCAGAGATTGCAAGTGCAAAGTGTGGTATTATATATCAGTCAATTTAAATACGAAGGTATTAATTTCAATTGATGAATATTAGAAAATAATATCACAGCAGATATTAATAACTTCTGTTCTAGATGGCTTTGTTTAAAATTATGAGAAGTTGCATTATTGTGAATAGTTGATTACCCATTTTCTTTTACGAATGAATAAATAATAGTTGAAGGAAAGGTTATTATTATCATAGAAAACCAAGTTTCACCAAAAAGTAGTCGCGCCCTATTCTGTAACGTTAGTGAATCTGAAGGATTCCAAATTTTGACAGCTCATAATTAAGGAGAAAACGAGCCTTTCACTAAATGAAATGCAGTATATGAAAAACGTTTATTATTGAACACAACTGTATTGCACTTTGTTGGAATTAACATCAAAATCAACATGAAATAAAATTCTTAAAAATATGCTTCTTTTTTCATGATTTTTTTTGAATGCTAAAATATAAAATACGAAAAAAAGTCCAAAACAACATGAATCTTCAGTATATGCTTTTTACACATGTTGGTTGAAGTTCTCCTCTGTACAGAGACGGCACCAAACTTTGGCGTGTTTTAGACATACAAACTTTTTGCATTTTTTTTATTGTTGCACTCGAAACAATATTTTCTGATATTTCCCGGCATTTCTAATTGCTGATCATTATTAGCTGATGTACCAGCAACTTCTGGCCTTCTCTGTTGAACTAATTGGGGTACATTAGTTTCTGTTGCACGCAGCTTCAAATGAGGATCTAATAAATCGTGAGCTATTTTCTTCAGAAAATGTGTTCTCTTCAAATAATTTCCAGGATCTTCATTGTTTTCAGTATGAATAACTCGACTATTTATTTCTGCTGTATTCATCAGTGCATAGAAGATCATCATGGGCCAACGTCTAATGGTTCTTGCTACGTTATATATTGCACAAAGCTCGTCCACTGTATCTACACCCCCTTTCGTAGAGTTATAGTAGGTTATCATCTCTGGTTTATTTTGATCACCAGTGCTGTGATCAAGTGCATCACTGTTATGGAGACTCGATATCATCAGAACGTTTTTGTTTTTCTTAGGTACATAGGAGAGTATGGTCATATTTTCTTGGAAACCAAATATAATCGACGTGACTGGACGTTGTTTCGTTTCAAGAAATTCTCTTGGTAACTCCGCTTAATTTTTTCTAATTGTACCAACATAAGTTAACTTATGCTCTGAAAGTAACTTTTCCACTAGAGGAGCAGAGGTAAACCTATTGTCTCCAGTTAGATTTCTTGAAGTTCCCGATATTGGTGACACCAAACGCTTGACAATTTTTTTTGATTCCCTCTTTATTTGGTTTCGAGGGTATATATTGACGAAAACTGCACCTGCACTTCTACTGAAATTCATATACGACTAGATTATTCTTTAGGCCTGCATACCAAACGAGAGCAATAGCTCTTGATTCGCTCAACTTTCCAATACTCTGGAAACGTCTGGCTCTCATCCAAAATCTGGAACAGTCGATTGAAAGCCTCAGAGTACATTTCTTCCAAACAGTTAGAGGTATTCCATCAAAACCCAATGCTTTCTTACAGTTCAGCTGTTGAAGAACGCACCTCAACGTACGTATTCAGAACTTCACTCCAGACTTATTCCATGATGCGATAGAACCGTCATCTCTAATCGAAGGTGAGAAGGAGTCAGTTGTTGCTGACTGTCTTCGTCATAGATCAAAGTTGTCTATTTCCACTGGTCGACTCCAAGAGTCTATTTTTAACTCTTCTTGTTTGTCATTAGTACAAACTTTCGAGAAGTAGGTGTAGAAATTTTATGACATTCAGCGTAATCATTGTTGAGATATTGAGGGTTAAGTGATGCTTCATTTGCTTTAGCTTGAAAAAAGGATAAAACCAGTTTTTTTGTTTTAATCAAATACTGATCTCTATTGGGAAAATATACTATTAAGCAAAGCAATGGCTTGATGATGTTTAATTTAGACTCTGCTCTGCTCCATTCAATGTACGTCTCTTTGGGTACGACGGGCCTCCCACGTTGGGCATCAGCCTGTAGATGGTAGACAGCCTCTCGCCAGCCTTATCCAATGGCCAAATTCTGTACGTACCTAGGCCCTTTCACTACCAGCGCCTCCGTCTTGTTTTGGGCAATGTCGAGGTCCCTGTCTTACAGCCAGGCGGCTGCTTTCTCCGCCGTGTACTCTGCTCTGCGCTTAACTTCTTGTTCACTGTCTCCTTCCACCACGAAGAGTAGGTCGTCCGCGTACGCTAGCGCTTCGACCCCTTCTCCGTACCATAATTGGAGGACTCTGTTATATTGCAGGTTCCTCAGGGTGGGTCCGATTATGGATCCCTGTGGGGCACCTCTGCTACATTTGTGCGATACTATCCCGACCTTGACATATCTATGTGATAGATAAGCCTCTATACATTTAATTGAATAGTCGCTTATGTTGGCCTTTCTCAGTTCTTCCATTATATGGTATCAGCTTGCCATGTTGAATGCATTTATTATGTCTTTTGTGACAATTATGCACCACACGATGTTCTTCATAGCAATCATCATTGATTTCCTCTTCCGGAAGCCGTGTTGTCGCTCTGAAATCACTCCTTTCTCCTCCAGTTTTTTTCTTTTTATTTCAAAAATTTTTTAAAGTTAAAAAAAATTCATGGTTTTTTAGGAAGAACCTGAAAAGGAGTTTAATTGTCGTGATAAACCGATGCCGTTCGGGACACATTAATTTGAATAAATCTTTATTTTCGAAAAATATCATAGACAGTCCCATATGTAATTGTGGACACGAGTTCAAACTTTAAATCTTATAGTGTTCCAATGTTCACTTCTCGATAATGAAAGGAACAAAGTTGTCAGAAAATTCAATAATAAAAAACAAGTACTGTGTTTTAAGGAATTTTACTTAATAATTGCGATTCGTAACGCGTTTCACTACACCGTAGCTTCTTCAGACGAATGATTATGCAGAAAAATGTAAATGAGAATATAACTATAAATGTTCTTGAGTAATTAAAAGCTTATTGGTCGCCTCCTCCTAAGTGGTTATTTATGACAGGTATATCCAATAAAATTAAGGAATAGATTGCTCCCCGAAAAGATTCAATAGAGGTGAAGGGCTTAAATCGACTTGTTCATTGATGAGTCTACCTGAGTGTTTGTATTTATTTATTTCTAAAGTTTCCCAAAGATCTACCTTCCAATATTTATTATCTGTATGCAAAATTTCAAACTGTGGGTCGAAAGAATGATTATTTTCTAAGAGATGATTCGCGTAATTTGAATCTGATTTTTATTTGAAAAACTGCGTTTATGTTCCGATATTCTAATATTAAAATTTCTGTGTTCTACTAAAAATAAAAAGTAAGTAAGTAAATATTGTTTATACTGGTATCGCTATGTAGACGATATCATTATTTGCTTCACAGGAACAGATAGACAGTTGAAAATTTTCGAAAATCATATAAATTCATTACATCCAAAAATTGCATTCACAACCGAAATAGAAAGCAATAATTCGATAAATTTCTTAGACGTAACGATTTCGAATGAAAATGGAAAACATGTTTTCGCAATTTACCATAAGCCGTCACATACAGATATTATAATACATAACTCGTCGTGTCATCCATATCAACATAAAATGTCAGCATTCAATAGTTTTATTCATAGATTGATTAACATCCCGCTATCACCAGAAAATTTCAACAAAGAACTAAATTTGATTAAACAAATAGCCAAAAATAATGGTTACAATCCCAAACTTATAAATAATATTTTAAATAAAAACAAAGTAGAATCGCATTGAAGTTTACCCTGTCGATGAATTGAAACAAAAATTCAACACCTTAACCTACGTTGGCATTACAAGTGAGAAACTGAAATCATTCTTAAGTAGCAATAATTTCAACATAGCTTTCCAAACTAATAATAATTTAGGCAAATATATAAAAAATAATAAAACCAAACCAGGTAAAAACAATAAATCAGGTGTTTATAGATTGAACACATAGAAATTTTAATATTAGAATATCGGAACATAAACGCAGTTTTTCAAATAAAAATCAGATTCAAATTACGCGAATCATCTCTTAGAAAATAATCATTCTTTCGACCCACATTTTGAAATTTTGCATACAGATAATAAATATTGGAAGGTAGATCTTTGGGAAACTTTAGAAATAAATAAATACAAACACTCAGGTAGACTCATCAATGAACAAGTCGATTTAAGCCCTTCACCTCTATTGAATCTTTTCGGAGGCAATCTATTCCTTAATTTTATTGGATATACCTGTCATAAATAACCACTTAGGAGGAGGCGACCAATAAGCTTTTAATTACTCAAGAACATTTATAGTTATATTCTCATTTACATTTTTCTGCATAATCATTCGTCTGAAGAAGCTACGGTGTAGTGAAACGCGTTACGAATCGCAATTATTAAGTAAAATTCCTTAAAACACAGTACTTGTTTTTTATTATTGATAATGGAATTTATCAAGTAAAAGCCTCCCAAATTCAAATGTCAGAAAATTGTTAGACATAGAGCTGTTTTTACCTTTGGACATCAAGTGTTTATTGTTTGAACCTAATATCGTAGGTATGTTATTGTCTTTAATTTCTTAGATAAGTGTAATATACACTTGTGAATACATATATTTTAAAAATTGTCACTATTACTATAGGATAAAATATAATTTATTGCTGTACTTATTAAAGTTAAGCTTAATAACCCTCGAAGGGTTCTATAGCTCTAATAAAAAAACCAGGTTAATATAGTTATTATCCAAAAGAAATACCTGAAAATTAAATAACGGATATCTGAGGGGCCTTTTTCGAGGATATTGCCTAAACATAAACATCGTATATTTATTTGACGAATTTTAAAAACTAGTCTTGAGATTTTACAAAAAAAAGCATCTTCGTAATTAAACAACGACAACTCAGAACATTTCGAAACTTGAGAATATATGACTGAAAGCCTGATAATTGTCGGAATTTTTAATACATTTTTGTAATGATAACTGAAAGTACAGGTAGCTCATTCATGTTCATCTTCAAAGCAAAAATATTTCGAAAGACAATAATAATAAAATTTTGAAACCTCCGTCCAAATCCTAAAGAACTAATCGAATATTTACAACCCTCCTGAAGTTCAGCAGGCTTGTCGGGTTTATATCGTCCCTTAAAACCATATGACACTTTGACGCCGTTGATTGACAGCTACAGTGAGCTAGTACAGAATCAGAAAAAATTCGATACGCTCCTCAACTTAACGACTGTTACGTAAAACATATGTAGAATTTAAATGTTTCATTTAGGGTTGTGTAACAAAATTTTATGTAGATTTTATGATGGCTTAAGTAGGATTTAGTTTTATTTGTTTTCGTTAGCTGTGGCCTGCATTTTGTGATTTATTATGCACTCGTAAATTCTTATACTTTGATTTTATTGATTTTAAAAACGAACGGGTCTAGCAAAATGGCATTAAATTGTAGATAAGGGAATGGTGGGTGTTCGTGTAAAATGGCTATAAAGCGTTGAACCAAATTTGTCGATTGATTAACAGCGACTACAACATTTCTCTGAGAGCTTCAGGGGATTATGTCGACGTATTACCTCTTCATCTTAACAGATCTTGACCCTACAGAACTTTAAGTTCTCAAAAAACTCCAGGATATATCCATCACAGATCAACAAACAAATTAAATCAACAAATTTAGGATTGCTTGTGTTACAAAAATCAGGAAGAATGGTGTCGCCCACGACGAAAAGAAATACCAGACGTAGAAAGGAAATGAAGTTGTCTCACTTTCCGTATTTGAAGATAGGTAAGCTGAGTAAAGCAGTTGCTTGTAGATAAATTTGTTTACTATTTGTGCACGTGTGGAAAAAGCCACCTGCCCTATTCTAAAGACGACATACGAATTATAAATGACTCATGTCCAATTATTGTGAAATTGATTCTAGTTTTCACATTATAATTGCATATTAGAATTTTGACTACAATTCATTGGGTGTAGGTTAGTAGTTGCTTCATATTCAGGATGTCCAGGTGAACCGTGAAATATATCCTGGGTCATTTTTCAATTACTTGATGTTTCATCTCTTTCGGTTATCATGCTTAAAATAATGATTTTCTGTATTATTTTTTTTGAATCTCAAAGGGTACCCCTGTCAAGATAGTCGAAATGCCCTCAATCGCGAAGTCCTTACCTTGATAACATATTGGGGTGATCAAAAAAAGCTTACATCGTAATTTTAACCCTTCTCTCCTCTCCCTTCTCCAATAATAAGAGAAAACGTATTTTTTTCACATTTTATTTTTTTTCTCGGATTCTGATCGCTTAAAAATTCTGAAAAAATTCATGAAGGCTGTTAATCACCTCAGAAAACATGCAGAATTTTCTCTTAATTATAAAGCCCCACAAGGGGTTCAAAAAATGTTTTCTTCAAAGATTTTCTCCTTTCTTGTCTTTGAAAAGTACTTCTCTGAATGTTTTAAAAATTTTCCTGATGGTCAGCCACCACTAAAAACGGGAAAACCCGTTGTTTTTGTGGTAAACAATGAAAATAGTTTTATATTATAATATCCTACAAACATGATATCCAACTGGAGATTTTGCTCAAAAAATGTTCTAGTTATGATTTTTAAATTTTTTTTGCCATTAATCTCACTATTCATTTGAAAGAGGTGGTTATCTCAAATCAGTGGTGCTCAAACTTGAACTGCTGGCGATTTTCCTCAATATTCTTAGACTACTTACGATCGACTCTGAGAGGCTGCAAGTATGTGTGATGCAGGGTTGTCGTACATACACGATACATCCTACCTATCTACCTACCTAGGTAGGGTGTACCGTAGCATATACTGGGTGATTCACCAGTGGCGCGGTGCTCCATAGCTCGTATACTCTTGAAGATTTCATTTTTGCTCGAACGGTACAGTACTTAGAAAGTAAGAATCTACTTCAGCAATTTATTTTGCAGTAAACAGGGTGCCCCAATTTTCTATAAATAATCTTGGGTGGTTTTTTCAGATTGGAAGACCACTTTTTTCTTCAAGATTCAGGAGCGGCCTAAACTCTGCTATAATGTCTTTAAGTCATAAGTTTTTTTGGTGAGTAGTTTCGTCACAATATTTTTTTCCATAAAAATTCACGAAAATAGGCTCTCACATCATCGAATGCTCCTTCGGCCAGAGAGGATGAATACTTTTTTCCTTTCGTTTTCTTATTGCCCAAGGATAGCTTTATTGATGAATTGAAATAGATTATCCTCATTTATACAGGAGTGACTCAAAAAAATTATTGAATATTGTAATTTTAAAAATATCATATCTTGATTCTTTCAAATGGAACATCCTGTATTTTATTATTCATGTCAACGAAAAAGATATTGTGCTATATTTTTGCAGAAGTGACCTTCGATTATTTTCGAAATATTCGATTATTTTCGAAATATTCGATTATTTGTAAAATTTTCGATGAAAATTCTACAAACCTTATCAAACTCATCAACATGCGTCATTGTTCGCAAAGAAGTTTTTTTTTTTGTAATGATTCGAGTAGTAAAAAATGAAACCTAAACAAGATAATTAATTCTTTTAACGAATGATAAAATCACCATGATTAAAACGTAAATCGAGGTGTGGTCAAATTTTTTCTATTTGTGCCTTCTGTCAGGTGTCGGAACATATCATATTCTGCATTTTACATGGTGAACTTATCAGTGGTACGTTATTAAACATTGTTAAAGTGAGGTTTGAACCCAGTTTTCTCAATTGACTGCCATGAAGTTCTCCAAATAAGAAATGGTTGATATGATTTTTATTCTGGGTGAGTGTGATAGAAATTCTTTGTTGGCAAGTAGAGTTTATGCACAAAGTTTTCCTGATAAGAGGCATCCTGATGAAAGATGCTTTGAAAAACTTCTAATTAGATTTATCGAAACGGGTAATATCGCTTACAAAAAACATGAAAAACCAAAAACGCTACAGCTGAAGACAACCAGTTATCAGTTTTGTAGACAGTGACAGAGGACCCATATAAAAGCCAAAGAGAGATTTCCCAGTTTACAGATATAAATCAAACTTCCGTCCAGAGAAAGTGAATAAATTTCATGCATATCATGTACAGCTGCACCAGGAACTGAACAATCAACACTATGAAAATCGAATCAATTTTTGCAATTGGGCAAGTGACAAAGTAGCGGAAAATACAAAGATGTTTAGCAGAGTTCTTTTCTCGGACGAGGCAACTTTCCACAAGAATGGGCTTGTTAACAGGCACAACTTTCATTATTACGCCACGGAAAATCCACACCTCATGAGACAAATAGATCACCAGCATCGTTAGTCCTTGAATGTATGGGCCGCTATAATAGATGGATATCTAATTGGGCCACACTTTTTCGACGAGCACCTCAATAGTGAAATGTATTTAGATTTTCTGCAAAATCATCTACCAATGTTACTTGCCGATTTAGCAGAGCATATAAGACAAGATTTGTAGTTTCAACAGGATGGAGCACCGGCACATTATTCACATCAGGTTAGGGATACGACGTGGTGGTCCTGTAAGATGGCCGGCTAGGTCTCGTACCTTACAAGTTTAGATTTTTTCTTGTGGGGTTTATATTAAGGGCATCGTTTACCAGATTCCTTCTACAACACAGTTGGATATGAGACGGAGAATAGTCGACGCCTCTCAATCTGTTAACTCGCTAACAGTTGTGGAAAGTTCAAAGGTCTTTTCTCAGAAGAATTGAGTTGTGTCTACAAAAAAACGGGCAACAACACCTTGTAGATCACCTCGCCAAAATCCAATCTATTACGTATTTCATACACGAGTACCTTAAAATATCTCCATTTCTCTGATAAAGTATAATGATATGTACTAATAAACTCTTCTTTCGCAACCTCTGATATTATTATTTTAGTTTATTTTTCTTTATTTCGAAAATGGTTGAAGATAAAGATAAGGTTACTTCTGCAAAAATATGGCACAATATTTTATGCGTTGACATGAATAATGTGACACCAGGTGTACATTATATCTCAATAATGATAACACGCGAATTTATCATCATATGCGTAGATACATTGAAGATTTTTATTCACGGAACAAAATTCAACCTTCTTTAGAATGTTAAACATCCTTCCCTGAAGGAGCTGGCTTTCCGATCCAACCTTCATAATCATCGTCAATCAGGGCGGATGTCATGAATAGGAGCAATTCACTGCAGTTTCGGTCTAATTTGACCTCGTCAGTATTGCACACCCATTCACAACACCAATACAGATGGCCACCTATTCATCTCAATCCGTAGGGTTCCTTTGTTTTAATGGTTTCCCGGTGGCGATGGTGAGTGGTCTCTGTGTCGGGTCGTTAGAGGGCGCTAATACATTTACATGTCTTGAAATGCTCCAACGGATTGAAATGGGAGTCTTGGCTCGTGTTATCATTGTTGCGATATGATCTTACATATAGAACTTGCCCCGAAGCATACGAGCTCAGATTGTTCTTTCTGATTCCAATTCACAAGCTAGAATTCATAAAAAATGTTCAACCCTTTGAGAAATCCAGTTAATCATCAAAATGCAGAAATCTTGGAACTGTCTATAATATTATGGTCACCTTCAGTATATGTCTGAAATTTCAAAATTATTACGTATATTATGCACCTTGAGTATTTCTTCAGTTCATTTACATACATACAATTTTTCATAAGTATACTTCACGTTATTCCCAGCGGGGTGGATTTGCATGTCCGGACAATATCGAAGATTTCACGGTACTCAATCTGGTGAATTCGTAGCTTTTAAGTCCTATTAAAGCGATCGTTCGAGATGAAATTGTGAAAGTCATCCCACATTTCAATTTCTTTCAACAGTCGGAATCTCAGCCAAGTAAACAATCCGTGAGGTCGTCATCTGAACTCATGACGATGGCTCTCTATTTTTTTCCTTTCTTGACCCTTGGGTGTCACTTCATCAACTCATTTAATGCATTTAAGTGGTTTGAATACTCAATCAAATGGTCGGAGGGTGCATGACCAAATTCTTTGAATTCATTAATTTCCAATGGAAGAATACTACATGATATGTATAAATTTCGAGTGACACACGCAAGCTATTGTGATTATTCAGATATATAGTTAATAAAGTCAATAATATAGAACTGTTTACCGTTAATTGAGTATTAAATTATGACTAATTATTTTCGAACCTTCAATTTCTAAAAACTTGATTTAAAATTTAATGCTACAAGATTCCCACCCACATTTCACTTCTTCACGGATAGAATTTTGTTTTGAAGGGAAAGCTTTCAAGGGTAATTACCATTAACAACTAAATTTACTTAGCTTGAGCTATTAGATCATGAGGAAAGTAGGTTTTGTTGTAATGTCTTTTGGAAGCCTTTCTCAAAAATAGAACAACGTTAAAAAGATTTTATTGTTTCATCATGTTTACAACAAAGAAAAAATGGAATTCAATGATTTTTTTTTGAAAATTCGTGTGAGTAGCGTAGGCTAATGGCGAGGGAGGGATGCGGAAGAGAGTGATTTTGAAAACAGTAGGGAAATAGGCCTGGCGAGTTCTGCAACACATCTATGAAGGAAATAAGGGGACAGACCATCGGGACCTGGAGAGGAATCGGTTTTGATTTTTTGAAAGTGTTTTTTGACTTGATTGAGGGATTCTGTACGAAATGGTTTCACGAAAGCTGGAATTTGGTCATTCGGTTCAATAGTGTACGAGGAGGAGAAAACCTCCGCTAGTGTGTCAGCTGATTGTCTCGCGTCCTGACATATATCTCCTTGAAGGTTCCTGACTAGAGGAAAAGTGACTTGATCGTAAGTATTTGAAAAACTTCTTATTGTTCTTTGACAAGTTGTTTTCAAAGTCAATCTTGGCCTGCTGGATTCTTGCTGAGACAGAGTTGGAGAAGTTTCGATGATTGTCGAAGTCAGATTTAGATTTGCTACGCAAATGTCTTTGCCACATGGACCGTTTTTTATGACACAACTCGATGATATGATGATTAATCCAGGGTTTAGTAGTATTCTCGTAAAATAACCTCTCCTGGGTATTCGATTGCAGTAAGTCGTTGACTATTGATAGAAAGTTATCCCAATCTTCTTCGATATCTTCAGCACTAAGGATAGCGTTCCAGTCGTAATTAGGTAGTCACTCAGAACTCCTATCGTAACATTTATCTTTTTCGTGAATTGAGTGTGGGTTTCCCGAATTACGTGGGGATTTGTATCGGTTCAAAAGTTACGGATATGCCGGTTAATCTCTCCAGGAAGTGAAAAGCCAACCTAAAGGGTTATTGTCGCTCAGCCATAACTTCGCAAAACTCTTGCCTTCGATCCAAATTGAATCACGATCATTCAATCCATTAAGTAATGTAATTTTGTACCAATGGAAAATGTTACGTTCAAGATGATTTTGGTTGAATATCCTAACAGCCATACAATTTGGTTAGGGTAATGTTTACACCATTTATTTTCGAAACTACATCCACATCAGCAAAGTAGCAAACTGCCTTCAAAAATTTTTCCGTCAAAACAAAAATTTTTCAATGATCTTGAAAATAGCAAAAATATTCAAGGTGGCTCCTTTGAGGGGGTAGCTTGTTGAAGCTTAAATAAACGTGTGTGTTCAGCACCAGGCGAGGAAGACCTGGCGAGGAAGACCTGGTGCATTGTCCAAAACTAGAATAGCTGCCTGAATTCTTTTTTTCAATAAGTTTCAATCTATAATACAAAACAATTTCGGAACCAGTCACAAAAAATAGCGCTTGTAACTGACACTTTCTTATTAGCACGCCAAAACACTGGCAGGTCGTTCTTGTTTTAATTTTTTAAAGAACGACGATTTAAAGATCGTAAAGCATCAGTGGTTGAATGATACAATCTGCAGATGCATTAGAACATAGCAGCTGTGTAACTTTATCTTCTGCTGCCTTAAATCCAGACTTCTTCTTTTTGGAAATTAATGTTTCGTTCGGCATTCTCTTCCAAAACAGTGTAGTGTGTCAGTCAGTGACCAATTCTCGGTATTTTCTTGACTGAATGTATTTCGAAATAAAAATGTCAAAGAAGTTTCACTAAGACAATGAAGATATTTTGCCGTTAACGCTTGCAGTATAATACACTTCTGATTGAAATTTAAGAATTCTGATTGGGCTATAGCTATACATCAAACTTCATAATTCTAGTAGGAATGGTTTCAGATATATTGAGGGAAAACTATTTTCAGAGTGCCCCCTTAAAATGATCATATAAACTTGCCTTTATGAAAATTTTCACTGCATGTTCAGCAAAACACACTGTATAATATTGTAATTATTTTTTATAGAGACCAACAATCCATAAAAATTGCTAAAATGGAAACCAAGCATTTTCAAATACTTGATCAAACCTGCAGCAGTAGATACTTATCTCACAACAGAAAAAGTGAATTATAAAAATACAAAATATTCAGGAGAATAGCCTTCATGGGAAACTGTTGTACAAATAAAGGGGAATCAAAGATCCAAAACGATAAACTCACTAGGTACAAATATTATATGTCCCTCTTATCTTAAACCGCATTTTGAGTTTACCTTAAGGGTGTCAATTAACTTTGTTTAGCTGAAAAATAACGTTATCGGCTTCTTACTCTTTGAATAAATAGAGGAGATATAAACCATTTGGTTGAGAATGTGAGAACAAATTGCATTCATAGTTAAACAAGGCTTTATAATTGATAATACCATGTTTAAATCATTATGTTCATTTGCAGCGAGAAGAAAAACTATGAGGAAAAAATTTTTGGTTGAAACTAGTTTCGTGAAGCATTAAATACTTAGGCGAATGTTCGAGTAGTCGTAACCAAATTTCAATTACAATAAACCTATAAACAAAAGAATTTTTATAGAGAGTGATACGTGACGTTGCTAGTTGGACCGTCAGATGAAAGTTTTTCGCAAACCTGGCTTTTCTTTGGAGCTGGATTCTTTCCGAAACCAAGCCTTTCAGTTTTTCAGAGCATTTACCGTGGTATCTACGTCATCGTGAAGCAGACTGTTGAAATCAAAGTGAATGATGTAAGGCTACTCAGAGGAACTATGTGTGACTCAGACCACCACTTAGTGAGAGCCAAAGTGTTTTTTCTACCCACTAACCAGATGCAACAAATAAACAAAGACCACGAAGGAGAAAACACACAAGAAGTCAAGTACAACATGGAAAGACTCATGCACGACAGCGTCAGATACATATATCAGAAAAGGTTGGACGAGAAGTTGATAGAAGAACCTTCAACTGCAGAGAAGGTACCAACATATAATTGATAGTGGGAGAACGCAGGAAGAAAAAGAGCAATAAGATTTGGTGGATAGAGGAAATTGAGCAATTAATACAGGAGAAGAAGAATTTGTATTTGAAGTGGCTAACTACTAAAGAAGAAGAAGAAGACAGGTTGTTGTAAAATAGAAAAAGAAACGAAGTTCGAAACACAAATACAAATGAGAAAAAACGACTAGTGAACAAAAAATGCGAAGAAGTCAATACACACTTAGGAGGAAGAAGGAACACAGAGGCTTGGAGATTCATCAGAGCGAATGCCAGAGAAAAACAGGATAAACTCTGGATTCGGGTAATAACAATTAATGTGTGGATGAAACATACGAAAAGCTCTTGACAGGAGTACAGAATAAAGATAGAACACAACATCAATGTTGAAGGAGAGCCGGTAGAAGTGACACCAGAAACACTGAAAAAGACTATCAATTTGAAGAACGGACGAGCTTCGGGACCAGAAGGTATACCAGCTGAACTACTGAAGAATGGTACCGAAAAACTATACCGTATGCTGACAAAGGTGATGAATGAATGCCTCAATGAAAACCCCCTCCTGAGCAATGGAAAATAGCACACATATCGTCTATTCATAATTATGGTAGCAAAAAAGATCCAAACAACTACCGTGGTATTTCGGTGACCAGTACAATGAGCAGAGTTTATGGAAGGAGACCTAATTGAACAAGAGTATAGCCCTTTCGAAGAAGAATAACAGAGCTGATTTAGAGCCGATAGGTCCTGCACAGGTAACATATTTTGCCTCAATCAGGAAATGCACATCACGTTCATAGACCTACAGAAAGCGTATGACTCAGTACCAGTTGCGAAGCTTTGGGAAGGTTTGTATGAATCTAACTTAAATCATACACTCATAAAGGCCGTTCAAAATCTTTACAGTGGCTCAAAATTCCGAGTGAAAATAGGTAACTCAATGTTACCAACGTTCATTATCTAGAAGGGACTCCGACAGGGATGTTGTATCGCTCAAACATTGTTCAAAATCTATATATCGAAAGCTCTTCAATTATGGAAACGTAAATGTAAATGGTATGGGAATAGAACTGAATGATAGAACACTATCTAATTCGCTGACGACCAAATCGTTTTAGCAAATGATAAAGACGACATGAAGTACATGATTCGAAAGTTAGTAGAAGAATATAAAAAATGGGGCCTTACAGTAAACACTGGTAAAACCAAATACCTTTGCGTTGGTGGAGATGCTGGACTTGATGATGCTTGATAATAGACAAGAAATCGATAGTTGTGACGAATACAAATATCTGGGATGTATGTTCAACGAGGAAGGAACAGACGAACAAGAGATCGCCTCTCGAATCTCACAAGCACGAAAAGCGATAAATTGCTTGAATGGAGTCTTTTGGAGTAAAACAATTAGTAAGGATAGAAAGTTCACTATTTACGACACAATGGTGAAAAGCATTCTGCTTTATGGGAGCGAAACATGGAGGATCTCAGATAGGAACCGTAAAAAAGTAGAGGCAACAGAAATGGATGCAACAAGAAGATCAATGAGAGTATCAAGAAGAGATAGAATACGAAATAAGGAGATACGAAGACGAATGGGACTGGAAGACACACTGACAAATGAAATTGATCGAAGACAACTCACATGGTATGGTCACGTTCAAAGGATGGACTGTCAAAACAAGTAATGATGTGGACACCTGCTGCAAAGAGGAAACGAGGTAGACCAAAAGAAATCCTGGATAGAGGGCATAAGAAAGGTCATGTCCGCAAACGAACTTACTGAAGGACAGTGGAAAGATCACAAGGCTTGGAAATTAGGAGTCGGACAGCATCGAGAAACGCTCTAAAACCGAATATGGCTGGTATCTATAAAAGAGAGAATGATCTGCAATCTGCAACCATTGGCCTTTGAGCGAGAGGCTGGAGATCACGGATTGTCGATGAGGCGCACTGCTTTCTTCTGGCACTACCCTATAGATTTATTGAATGTTTGGATGCAGAGCCCCACACATGGAAACAGTATTCCAGACTTGGTCGCATCTGTGCTTTAATTGAAAGCATCAGCTGTTCCCTTCTGCGTTCAGATAATCAATCATGTCCACCGCACAACCAATGTGTCCCTCGAAGTACAGACGATCAGTGCATAAGTCACTCACGGACACTTCCAAGTTCTTCAAGATCAAGAGGTCATGTTTGACCCAATAAGTGCAAAAGATGACACAGCCCCGCAGAACGCGAGAACTGCTTTCTGGGATTCCGCAAGGACAAAGCTCTGAATCGCTGAGACCCAGTCTGAAAAGATTGGAACGATAAATATGGAAGCGAGGGCGAAACGGAAAATTGTCAGACACGAACAAAGGGTAAGAAGGAAGGAGCGATCAGACCAGTAGATTCGGAGGACTAATCAGCCTGCTACAAATCGATCAGAGAGTTCAAGAATTCGAAACATCGATTATGAACCTCGCCACTCCCAAAAACTTTCTGAGAAGAAAACAGGCCCCCCTATAAACGACGTAGTTATTCGCGGATAAGCGTCCTGACAAAAGTTGAAGGAGGAATTCGCGGCGGTGCTACAGGCGTGAGAGGTGAGAAGGAGAAAGTGTCGCTGTGTAGAAACGACAGACTGAACATGGGAAGAATTGACACAATGGAGAGGAAATAAATAAAGAAACATCACTTGGGAACCCACCCATGCGCATGAGACTTGAGGCCAGTACAGATGTCTTCTCTCGAATGGCCTTGGCGTGAGGAATAAATGTCAGATCAGAGTCGAGTACGACGACGAGGTATTTGTGCTCCCTACTCCTTCTACAGATCATTAATCTGAAATAGAAAAACAGTTGGCTCTTGACTCGCCATGCTTTTTGATTGTGTACAAATGCGTAATTTATGCAAGGAAGTCACCAGTTTATTGTTGTCTACGGACACAGTGTTGTCGATGGCTAATGATACCCTGTAATTAGAGATATTTCATGAGCTCATCGTTTATCACTCTTTCATGACTTTCGACATATGGGCAACAATGCGATTGTACGATAATTTTGGGGTAGGCATTTCTTTCCTTTCTTTCTATGGAATTGATTGTACCCTCACAACTTTCCAACACACCGGAAACGTCTGGCTCTCATACGAAATCTGTAACATGCGAGTAAGAACAGGTGCTAACTCAAGTTAACACTCTCGAGGTAGTTCTGAGAAAATACACCCTGTATATTTCCTAGTGGAGAGAGTGCAAGAACTTTCTCAAGTTTGATCTGCATGATTCTGCAAACGCAAATGGTGACTTGCTTCCTCCCATGGTCGTATTCAGGATGTTCTATCTTAAACAACCATCCTGCATAATTCCATTTGCAGAGCCATAGCTCTTTGTGTCCAGCCGCCTAGGCATTTCTCGCTTGCGTCTGGCAGTAAATTATGCAGGCTAACAAGTTTCTTAGGATAATTATTACTATTTATAAATCACATTCACAAATACCTATACGAAATAAGAGCACATGAAAGATAAAATAGGTTTGTTCTAACATGGACTTGAATTAGTTCAGAACTGGACGAACTGTGTGCAAATTGAAATTGGCGTTCCTGAAAACATCGGAATTGATCCAGAAGTGTTCCAATGTTCCTAGAATCAGTTCAGAACTGATTCTAGAACGGAAATCTTGAAATCAGTTCTTGGTTCTAGTAGTGTCGTGTGTACATAAAGAGTACCAAAGATTTTTCTGCTTAGCCGCTTCAATTCTCATCTTGCACTCCATGATTTCCAGACGAAGACAAGGGTGAAAGGAAGGGGGTTTGGGACAGGAAACTGTAACAATGGAAAAAGAATACCAGCAGAAAAATATTTCAACACTCATAGCTCTTAAATGTGTAAACAAATATAAAAAAGATTTTACATAGCAAGCAAGGTCACAAAAAGGACTAAGGAGATAATCAAAAAGTACATAACCTGCGATATTTCTTCCTTCGCTGAGATGTTCTTCCGTCGCAGTGTGAGTCTCCTGAAACATAATCACTTCCTTTTTCTTGCTTGCCAATTTTGAAGTATAATCGCTAAAAACCCTTCAATATTCAAAACTCAACACAATTCCCTCTCTGTTTGACCGAGAGAGCCCCGATGGCCAGGTTGAGTCTTCCAAGTGATGCCGATTATGATCTATAGATGTTTTAGAATCATTATGGACCCAATTTCTTATATCTGAATGGAATGATCTGTTCAATAGCTGAACATAAATTCGGTTGAGCATTCTAGGCTACTTGCTCAATTTTAACGCAAACAAGATGCAATCAAGACTATTTTCCAGTTCTGGAGAACCTCCCCTTAACATGTGATGACATCGGATTTCCTCAGAAACGAACATACGTTCACTCGGCATCACAGTTAACACAGAAGTTTACTGGCATGGCTACGTGTCAGCCATTGTCATATCTGCTTCTGCTAAACTCAGTTTTCTTTTCAGGGTTGAGCAGTACTTCACTCCATAACAGCTGACTCTCTTATACAAAGCACAGGTATGACGTGGTCTGGAATACTTTTCACATATCTTGGGCTTCATACCCAAATTTCCACATCAAACATCTATTGGATAGAACCCAGAAGAGAGCAGTGCGCTTCATCGATCATTTGGAGAACACAGGTGATCTCCAGCCTCCCGCTCAAAGGTGGCAGGTTGTTGATCTTTCCCGTTTTCACTGATACTTCCATGGTGAATGCTCGGAACAACTAAAAGGCTTGGTTCCGGAAAGAATCCAATTCCAAAGAAAAACTAGGTTTGCAGAAAACTATCTTCAGCGAAAGGTGTTATTAGCAACGCCAGATAGCACTCTATAAAAAAATATTTTGTTTACAGGACTACTTCGCTGTGGAACCCGCTTCCCTCGATTGTCTTTCCAATAACTTACAATTGTTGCCTCCTCAAGAAACGAGTGAACATACACATTAAATCATGTCTCTTGCCGGTCATGCCACAGCTGCGGCAAGAGTTGAGAATAAAAATGAAGAAAGACGTGTTATATAAGGTCAACATGATCTTCAAAACAGCTTGACACTCAAGAATCCCTCAATTACTGTAATTCTCGTTATTGAGGAGGAGGCCACATTCTCTGCTGAAGTCACTTTGGATTTTATTTAATAGAACAAGCGAAAGAGCAAAAATTAATGAAAAATCATCGATAAAATTTAGTGAAATGGAATTAGACATTCCTCAAATAACTGTATACCGCATTTTGACCAAAATGTTGGACCTTAGGAAGGTCAATTCGAGGTTTGTACCATACAAACTCACCGACGACCAAAAATTCAATCGAATTGAGCATATCAAAGACATCATAAAAGTGCTCGGAAGAACCCAAACATCTTGAAAACGATTGTGACTGGTGACTAGACGTGGTGCTTTCAGTATGAGCCCGAAATAAAGCGGCAAAGTGCTGAATGAAAAGCTTTGGATGAAGGAAAACCCAAAAAAGTCACTTGGAGAAGTCAAAAGTGAAGGTTATGTTGATTCGTTTTCACGATTGTGAAAGAATTTATTCCTCGCGACCAAACAGGTGCAAGGACTTTTATTTGGGCGTCATGAAGCGATTGCTGTCAAGAATTCTCTAGGACTTTTTTGCACGATAATTCTCCATTACATCGTTCAAGAGTTGTAACTGAATTTTGGATCAAATATCACATCATTGCCTCTCAACATTCACCCTTTTCTTCTTATCTGGCTTCGTGCGACTACTATCTGTTCCCCAAACTGCATTTGACGATGAAAAGAAAGCGGCAATATTCGATTGAGACCATTCCAAAAAAGGAGATAAAGAAGCCGTTTGACAACCCATGGGTGCGAACAAGTTTCTGAATCAATGCAGAAGGCGAATGTTTCATAAAAATGATTTATACCAAACTTAATACTGGTTGTTTCCATTTTACAAAGAGTTCACTTTATTGATGTAGAATTTGAAAGTTAATCGAGAGTTCAGTGTGACACTGAGATATTTGGATCAGAAATTATGATTTGAAGGAGAATCATCAACAAATACCCTCAATTGTTTATTTTGTTGATGACTATTCGTTTAATGATATCTCAGTTTTCGAAGGACTAAGGCAGAAATGAGTTTCTGAAGCATATGTTCAGAATATCCAGATTGACAATCAGTTGACAGATCAGAGATTTGTTATATTCACTTAGTTTATTGAAAATTAATAGAGCTGAAATAATGGAAAGATAGAAGAACGTTTTAAGTTTTGAAACACTGTTACCAGCAACAGTAAACAATCCCTCGAGGGTATACCAACTATACAGATGAAAATTTGTCCTTCAAGAAAAATATCATATCATGAAAACATAATTACCTGCGCTATTATGACTAGCAAATATAATAAACCATGTCCTCGCGAGCAATTAATGAAAGTTACAATGCCGATCGAATGCCGACTACAATTGATTATGGCTGATGAAAAATGACATAACATTATACCCAGCACCCCAGGATCTCCTCGCAATGACTTGTCAGTTTTTCATTGTGTATCCTACACATCGGACTTTTTGATTAAAATGAATTCGGCTCTAGTTGTTTCTGTCATTGATTTTGAATGGAATAAGGGAAATATTTTCGAATATTAACCGAAAGATATTGGAAAAATATTCTATAATCTACAAGAAATTAAGAATAAAGTGTCTGAAAATATACACATCAAAAGAGTCCAACAAATATGTTTATTTAAAACCAATATTATCAAACATCAATGAAATATGTTTTTTATGAATATAAAGAATACATAACACATCATTAGAGCATAGTTATTTTTAGGGTTATGTGTAAAGTTGAATCAATTTCTTTTCTTTTATCTTCCTTTCTACCTGGTTACATCAGTTGTTATTCCATACAACACGGATTAAGGCATGGAAGATCGACAACCACGGCTCTTCTCAAAGTAATAGATCAAATCATAAGTTCAAGCGAAAAAAATGCTATCTGGAATAATTTCAAGAGATCTTAGAAAAGCATTTGACTCGATAAGACATGGTATTTGTGGAACATCTCTTCGTCTCATGCATACATATTTGGAGAGAAGAACGCAGCAAGTATGGTGAAAACATTCATTATCAGGGGAAAAGCAAGTCAAATTTGGAGCTCCCCAAGGTTCGGTTTTGGGACTATTGCTTTTCATTTTATTCATAAACGATATGAACATAACCATCAACGGTAGCCATGCTTCTGCATCAACATTTTTGTTTGCTGATGACACCACCTACAGCTTGAGAGCCACCAAAATAGAGCAATTGAAAAGAATAGAGGATGAGGTGATAAACATGTCTGACAACTGGTTTAAGAGCAATATGCTACATATTAATGATGACCAAACACAATATATCAGGTTTGGAGTTCCCACTAACGAAATATCAAGCCTAAAATTTCTCGGAGTGTATATCGACTCAAAGTTGAACTGGGAAACTCATATAGATAAAACGGCGAGCAGCCTAACAGCAGCACTCTTTTCCTTAAGAACACTAAAAAAATAAGTTCATTAGAAGTTGTACTTACAGCCTATTTTGGGTATTTTCATGCTATCATTTCGTATGGCGTTCTTCTTTGGGACACTTCTCCACGAGCCAAAGACCTCTTTCTATTGCAGAAGAAGGCTATTCGAATTATTCTAGGCCTGAAACAAACAGACAGTTGCAGAGAGGCTTTTAAACAACTTAAGGTCTTGACCCTACCATCAATATATATTATGGAATGTGTGAGATATGTACTTACCTGAATTTGAAACGAATGGTCAATTCCATCAATTCAACACGAGGAGAAAGGGAGACCTGAGGACGACCTTTCATAGCAAAACTAAACTACAATAGGGTGTTGATAACTTGGGTCCTAAGTTATACAACCATCTGCCCATTGAAATCAATCAAAGAAAAACATCAACTTGCATTCAGGAGAGAGGTCAAAAACCTACTTCTAAATAGGACCACATACGAGTTGAAGGAATTTCTATCTGAATCGGAAACGTAAACGAGGCATATTTCTATTAAATCTTCTATTAATTTTGATTTGACATGTAAATAATTGATGTCAATATATATTTCATTTTATTTCATTTCCTAAATGTTGTTGAATATTGTTAAATTAACTATGAAATTCGTTTTCTAATAACGGAAAAAATCATCTGAAACGAAATGTATAACATTATTTATTATTGCCAATGCTTTATGTACAAATCAGTCTATTATAAATACTTTGTGGATTTGCTACAGGTAAACTGGTTATGCCAGAGAACAACTTATTGGTCGTACCTGAGTAACCAAGGTTCCCACATTTTCAAGAGGAAATGTCGAAAAAATCTAGAGATCATATTGAATAACACCCAATTCAATGTTATTTGTGAATTGGAATGCTGTGTTATTTGGCGATGAATCTAAATTCAGTTTACGATATGATAAAAGACATACTCAAGTATGGAGCCTGGAAATGTTTGGAAACTGAGAATGTTCACAACTACCAAGAAGTAGGAAGGGATTGAACCATTATTCTTCTTTATGCAGCTGCAGTAGTACAAAAATTGATATTTAGACATAATAACTTCGCCCTCGTGCCTATGATAGTCAGGTAATACATAAAAGAAATGCTATAGTTTTTTTTGGATTGGCCTGCTCAGTTATCTGACCTAAATCAAATCGAACACTTGTATACATTAGGTAAGTTTCATACATAAAATTCTTCTTTAAACAAGAACAAAAATATTCTAAATCCTGGCACAGGAACGAAATATAATTATTGAAGACACTATAAACAATTTAATTCTTAGTATGCAAAAGAAAATTCAGATTTATTATCAACCTTTAAATTCTATATACTTTTGATGTGTGTATATTTTCAATTTGAGTTTTTCTCAAATCTAGACTTGCTTTTCAATGAAGTGTTGAGTCCATCTTCCTAAAGATACTAGAGTTGAGTTGTCGGTGTCAAACCTAGGTATATTTCTCAAAAAAATCGAAAATATATCGAAAACATCTATGAATTGGTGTCAGAAAACCACCTAAAATATATAATCGAAGATCTGTTGTGTTTACTAGGCAACTTGGCCTGAGTTATATAGGTTCCTACGACTTAGCTTGCACTAGTTGAAGATATATCCAGTAGATGTCAGCGTAAACCTGAAATGAAGATTTCTATTATTGCCAACATAGTTCAGTTTTATTACATCAAACTAATAGGAAAGTTTGAATTTAAATATATTGTCGAATTAATTAAAAGTAAATATATTCGGTGTCTTGTAACTATCAATGTTTTCGCGAAATGTTCTTTCGTAATCGTCAGAGAATTACACGAACGAAAATTTACGTATGATTAAGTAATCGATACATTCAAAATATTATTTTTTCTAGCAATGTAGGAAAAGGATATAATTCAGACTTATAAGTCTTGTTTTAATTGTATATTCCTAAGCCTTGAAAGATTTACTGGAATTTATCTTCAAACACAAAACAGTGAAAAACTTACTGTCAGATAATGAAAATTATTATAATATCTAATCCTACAAGAATACTTTCAGAAATAGTTAAATTTCGTTGATGTAATGTGAACTTATAAAAGATGGGTGAAAATAAAAATGAATCAATTTCATGTTTTGTTATTGATTACTAAGGTAAACATTATTTGTTTAATTAATATTTATTTGGTTCGAATATACAGATATCAGTCTTAATATTACAATATTTATGGGCATTGACCAAGTACTGAATATCAAAAGATTTTATAATGCATGTAAGTATATTTATATCTAAGCCATAATTATGATTATTAAAGAAAAGTAATAAACTTCTGTGATTACTATTTTCGGCGTGTTGGATTTAATAAATATTGTTAAGAGTGCTTTGAAATGACGCAGAACAAATCCTTAATCAGGTTTCGCCATTTTCGAATAGAAAGTTCTAGAAATACCATGTAGGTATGTAGAAAATTCTCTTACACTCGTGGCAAATGTGAAAAGTAATACTGACTCTAGTTATGTGATTAAATAGACACACATTAGTCTTAAAATCTTTAAATATGAAAGACTATACAGAAATTGTAACAAAGGCGCTTCTACCGTATAATTACTCAGGTAAGAAGGTATTAAATGTATTCAAGATGGAAGCTATGTCCACGTTTAGGAATTAATTTTTGAAGCTCACATTTCTAATAAGTATGAATTCGCGAGTTATTTAACATAATCTTCAATGCCTAAGTATTTATTAGATTTAATATTAATACTGCACGATTTGTACACCAGAGGCATTATAATATTATTTTGCATGTTCACAGTTTTCAATTTGTTAATAAGTTATTAGTTGCTGGAGCAATATAATCAATGGATTTGTATGCAGCATCACTTCCAATATTTTATTCAGAAAAATTTTAAGTAACATCTGTTTTCAATATCCAATTAACGAATTTTTCTGAATTGAATGCAGTGTAGAACATAAATTACTAATTTTTTTAATGAAGATTATAATGGATCTTATAATAAGGTTATAAAAATTCTTTTGGATACTCATCATTGTATTTATACATTTTGTGTAGGCATACAAATCAAAAGTTTATTTCACAAGCATTGACAATACAATTTTAACAGGTACATTAGGTTATTATATATATTTTCAATGTTTTTGTGGAATATATAGTTTAATTTATGGAAAAAATCAGTCTTTTATTCAATACAATCCAGATAATATATTTCTTATAATTATTAACAATGCATTTGTCCTTATCTTGGATGAAGACCTGTTGATACAAGTTTTATTGAAGGAAAAATAGTTATAACTGGTAATAAATGTTGGTGCACTTTCATACCTAAACCAACCAAATGTTATATCTTGTAGAATTATTGCATGCTGAGATTTCCATATAGACTATGTTGCATTAGTTTTTATTTCAGGTACTTTCTTGGCAGGAGAATTTTTGAGATTAAATCTATTTAAATTAATGGTAGACATATCAGCACTATAATAACTTCATTCTTATTGTTATGTTCTAAATATTTTTGAATCTATAAACAATATTCATACCCTATAGTGGGGGCCTTCAATGAATAATTCTAGAGATACAGAGTGTGTCATCTGGGGAAAAATTGATTTGGTATTTTTTAAAATAGATTCAGTTTGGCAACTTGATCATGTAATTTTGTTTCAAAAAAATACTTCTGCTCTTATTGCAGTGTGAAGGAAATCTCCTGTCTTCCTTTTTACCCCTTAATAATAAGAGTTTTAAAAGGAAATTAAAGTAGAATGACACTTTGATGTAAAGATTTTGTGAATTGACAGAAATAACATTTTTTGCTTCATTATTTAACATGATAAGAATGAAGAGCACTTTGTATGAGCTATTGTACACTCGATTTGAGGAAATCCAGATTTCATTTCTGTTGATTTTGAACCCTTCAATGGTTTTCACAACATTAGTTATTACTTTTCATAGTTTAAATATCTTAAATTTGAGAATTATTTGCATGAACCAAATGAAGATCCTAGTTGCAGGGTGGAATTCTGCGAATCAATAATGGAATTGTGTCATCAGAATAGAATTCTACCCTTCAGAAATGTTTATTCTGATGAAGCTTGAACACCATTCACAGCCTTCACAAAAACTTAATATTCGCTTGCGTAGTGGAAGCTAGAGTTTTAGGTTAGGTTAAGTTTCTTGCCCATCTTTAGCGAAAATACGATTATCTTCATGGTAATTTTTGTTTATTGCCTGCTAATAATTTACTGTGTGATACCTAAATATGTTTCTGGTCCAACCAGACTAGGGTTTGAGGAACTACGTTGTATCTGAGTATCCTGATTGACTCTATTGGTCACTCTAAGTCTCCAGAAGAGTAATGAGGCAGTCCAATAGCATTCTTGATGATTTTTTTATATTTTTCTTTACCTCCATGAAGACAGATGGATATTTTTTTCAAAATTAACTCATGCAGATATTTCGTAGCATTGATCTACCCCAATTTGTCTTTATTAACTCTGATCAGCTAAGAGGTGTTTCAATATAATTATCAACCTTTCTCTAATTTAAGGATATTGATAAAGGAATTGCTTTAAGGAAAAAAATTCAAATTTATATTTACATTTTATTAGATATATGGTGATTTTAAACAAATATTTGTGCTAAAAAGTAATATTTATGTTATTAATTATATTTTGAATAACATACTACTACGATCAAAAAGTAATGAAACTATTTTATTTAAAACTCCTGGGTCTTAACAAATGCATATGTTTTCTTATGTTGGTACAACATATACCAACACCTGAATCTATCTCATCACTGGAGTATCAGTTTTTGACTGATGCCCTTCAAAAGTTTTCTTTGACTTTGAACGTAAAGCAAAAATTCAGTAAAGAAACTGATTCCATTTTGTTCCAAAAATAGTCGGAAAAGTCATTTGGTGAGAATGACACGTTCTATGTGCCAGCTTTTGATTGAAGACTAATGGTAAGTAAATGGACGAGCAAACTATCAATGAAGAATATCTGAGCGTTATGACTTTTTCGCCATTCAATTTCACTAAATAGTTTTGCAACCGCCCCAGTCTGACTTCTGGCTGTATGGGTTCTAGAAAATATTAAGAAGATTGGAGAATATAAACCTATGGTATCGAAGGGGAGTACTTTAAAGTAAAATACATTTTTAAGAAAAATACATCGTTTATATTTTATTTGAAAAGTTTATTACTGTTGGATCACAGAGGTTATAGAAAGAGTAACGAAGTCATATAAAACAGAATTGGCATATATGTAAATATTATGATGCTTGATATTTGTCCTCCAAGTGAGCTGATCTAATTTCTGGATGCAAGCTGATCTGTCAACAAAATCAGCTTTCACAATGATCTCAGAAATTAAATATATCTGGCAATCACTGTGAAAACCCGTTTCGTTTTAACATTATCTCCTAGAGTCCACAAATGACTCGAAACCCACAACATTGACCCTTTGCATGGTTATTCTTAGCTGCACTGTCCACTTTACATTTATGAATTATCCATCATCTGAAAATGAATGAATATTAGTTAAAAATACATCAAGTTCAACATATAAATGTACCCGGAATAAAATTATAAACAATAATAGATTAATGTAATAATCTCATGAATAACTGGTTTGGACTTTAGAATCAATTATTACAATCAAAATAGTTCAATGTATTTATATAAAAATATTAATTAAATGTTTAAATATATTGCTACATCTGAAGAAGACATGATCTCAGTGACCTTCTGGCAATCCATGAATGCAATCGAGTGGTTTGTTGAGTCATCGAAAGTGACATGAAATTTGTGAATGATTGTGAATTATCTTTTGTTGTTTAGTTTATAACTTTTGAAATTAATAGATCCAGCAAGATAATTTGATGGTTTAGTTTTATATGTGTTATATATGTTTGTAGTTTATAGTTAAATATATTACTCGATTTTATTCTGTATTTGATGATATTGCACCAAGTTAATATGGAACATACCTTTTGAAACATAGAAGTGAATATGTAGGAGCACGAATATGAATGATTTTTTGTGATTATAGTTACAAATGTAATTTACTGCAATTTTTAGATTGAAATATTGGGATTTGTTTTTAATCGAGATAAAAATTAGTAGATGATAACATCGATTAATTCAGTGTCATTTTATTTCAACAGGTGTTGCATGTTCAGAGAAAGATAAGAAGTAAATTTTTGGTGAGTGTTTTATGTTTAATATTTCATAATATATTTTGTCATGAACTATAGTTCGATGTTCATACAAACTCACGTAGAACTTTTTATTCTACACAGGAAGTTGTGTTACAAGTAAATATTTCAAATTAAATACTTACTTCGGAAAATATCATAAGAAATCAGGATTATTTGAACTGTTTTTGAAAGAAGCATTTCAGACAATTGAATTTTCTCTTATTTCTGACTTCTTGCGCTCACAGGTTTAGGGGTTTTCAAAGGTTTTATGACGGTGTTCCGGGAGTTTTTCTACTTCAACAAAGATTGCGGTGGCAATATTTCTGTTATTGCAGTTTCCTTGTAATCCCTTTCATTTGTGGTAGATTTTCCTAAGGCGGTTATTTGGGTAGCTTTCTTTGATGAGAATATCTATTGACCATCAGATTTGTTCCTCAATGAGCTGACCTGAAATTCAGAATAAAAAAAGCTTTAGAAGTAGAAGCGTTAGTTATATGTTGATATTAGTTTCAACCTCTAAATCCATCATACAATAACTCAAAATTAGTGTGACATCAACTGTTTTTTCTTTGGTTTTCAAAAGTAATACAAAGAAAAGAGATAAAATTCATCAAAATAGCTATTGAACCAAGAAAAATGTATTAGGGATGTTAATATGACTTCTGGAGATTCTGTCAATTTAGGCGAGACTATATTTACAATATGCCAACGCTTTTGCATAGAACTTGCAGAGATTCTGTGTCCTTTGAACTGAAACTCGGTGTTTCAGAGTATTGTCACCTAGAGGTTGAAACTCTAAGATTATCAGTTGGAAGTATTCAGGGTGTCCCAAAGTAGGATTTTGGCGATTTCAACCGCATCTAGAGATAGCGAAAAAATCGTCTCAGAGATTCAGGGCTCGTTTTTTAAGAAACAACAGTTTTTTGATAAATTAACATTTGGCGCTTGAACTTTGTTTGCAACCTTGTCGCCACTTTGTCAGTCGGCTTTCTAGGATATGTTGGTATTCTTGACGCTATAAATTAGTCAAGATGCTATACTTTTTTTTGCACACAACTCTTAAAAATGAATTCTGCGTGTATCAGTGATGAAAACGAACAAAAAAGAAGGAAATGAAATCATCTGTTGTCATAACTCAAATCTTATTGTGAAAGGAATCATACCTGAGGCGATAAAAACATCTGCTGCCTTGATTACTGGTCAACATTTATAAGGACGTGCGATCATTTCTTGGGGTAGTTCAGGGAACTAAACTAATCACTTTTATGACTGAAATAATCGTAATTTGAACGAAACATCGCAAATCAAAAGGCAATGTCTAACAAAAATGCAAGTACACTAATGGAGTTCAACTTCCCCACAGACGCTGCAACAAGATTGGCAACATAAGGCAACTTTCACAGAAAACTAAAACTTTTAAGTAGTTCCGTTGGACCAACCGTTTATCACAATCGTTAATTTGCGCAACATTCACTCCAACATTGTTGGCAACAAAGTTACTCGTCTGTAGACATCTCAACAATTATCAGTGTATTGCATACCAACCTCTTGTGCATCAGGATAAAATTAAGTAAGTCGTTGGGCCGAAATTCTGTCAACTTCACTTTATCGGTTCAGTACAGTTGCGGCACTTTTGCCAATCGTCTATCGCGACGTTTCTCACATTTCCGGATCCGTTACCTCATGGGAACATCACACGTAAACGAATGTTGAGGTGTTGCTGTCCATGACTCACCACTCGTGAATGAATTCGGATTTTCATTGAATAAAAATCGTTCGGGCGTGCGACGACGGATTATTATCATGTACAATTTACCTGCGCTACCAACAGAAGCCGATATATTCCATGCAAAAAAGGACGAAACACAGTTCCGAACGCGCACAATACGCGGCACGTTGCTTAATCGCAATTCGTTATTTCAGTCACATCACTCGAGTTATGAATGAAATGAATTCTTCCCGGTTATCAGTGCTGACATTATCTGAAGTCACGTCTTTATTTTTGGACATTTAAATATACGTATCACGTTTTTAGTTAGTGGTCGCGACTCGACAGTATACGGTGCGAATTTTTCTTCGGCGTTGCGGAGAGTGGCGCCGACAATAGAAGAATAATTCTTACATTACATTCGCCCATTCATGATTCATTTGCCGAGTTGCATAAAGCGATAATTGATCAAACATCCTAGAACCGACTGGAATGTGGTAATGCAAATGCGTTGACGTCATGGCGCCATTCCTGCATTATAAGCTCTGATAACAGGGGTTTCCCTTCGAGTTTTATTGCGGTAGATAATACAGATATTTTTCAAGGTATGAAACGTAACAACTAACGTAGGTTGGTTATTCTCAGAAGAATATTGCGTTATGTAAAAGCATAAAAACTAGATCACACGTTGTAATTGCCAGGGTTTCATGGAATTAGGATCATATGTTTCGATTGAAATTTCATTCCTTGTCGTTTCTGAATGGGAAAATAAATTCTTGGACGAAGTTTCCGAACGCGGCTATGCAAACAGGTACGGACCATAGCACCAACCTTTGGAGGCTTTGAAATTGGACATCGTTTAGATCCAATTGGATTTGGATGCCTGTCCATTAATCCATTCAGCCCTACTGTCCTTTTAAAAGGACTGAGGTTGTTAACCTAACTCGTTTCGGATGAAGTACTCTATTTTAGATGGCGCCACCTGTATAGCATAACAAGTGATCTATTCAAACGAGTTAAGACGCGCAACTGTTGCAGACGTAGAATTAACTTGTGATTAGCCACTGTTGAAGTGAAGTTTGATTATATCGATCGAGATGTCCAAGAGGTGGTAAGTAAATTCTTTAATTTTTGTAGAGCATGATTTCATTTCATCTGATATTTGAGTTCGCCGAATATTTCCATCTGCATAACCTCACATTTTTTTCATACTCCGCTAATATGAGACAATATAAAAAGCTGTCCTTTTAAAAGGACAGTAGGTTCATCGACTACCGTCGACTCAATTGGAATATTTTTGTTTCAGGTACAAAGATGATCGTTTTAGACCTTAAACTTTAGCTGAAATAGCAGGAATCGAACTAATTGAGAATGAGGTTCCAGAAGAAATAGCAATTTTTACCTACTGAGAACGCCAATGACGACTGCGATACAGATGAAGACACCGGAGATGATAACACCATACCGTCAATTTACCGGGAACTCAACTGAGAGCTCCTGCTAAGATACGGATGCAAACTGAAGATGACTGGGATAGCGATGATGATAAACCTCTCTCAGAGTTTGTAGAACGAAGACCAAAACTTCTGAAAACTGTCGATTACAAAGAAAGTGATTTGGACTTGGAAATGTCGCCTCTGCCGTAATGGACAACAATATCATCAGCGGATAACAATCTTTCACCAGCTGCTACGTTCCAGTTATTCTTCGAAGAGAAAGTGCAGCAGAATCGTACCGGGGATATCACAAGAAATGAGCTACTTTGTTTGATTTGAGTTATATTGCTTAGTGGCTATGTACCTCTTCAACGGAAAAAGATGTTCTGGCAGAATAGGGATGACACCAAAAATTAATTGGTATGTGAAGCTATGTCGCGTGCTAGATTCCAGCATATAATAAGTAACATTCACTGCAATGATAAGGACAAATATTCTAAAATGCGACAACTTTTAGACATTCTGAACTCAACCTTTTTTGAGCATGCCCCTATCGAAGAAAATCATAGTATAGGCTAGTCAATGATACAATATTTTGGACGTCACAGTGGAAAGCAATTTATACGTGGAAAATCTATCAGATGGGGCTATAAGTTTTGGATTAGTGCTCCTCGACTAGGTTATATAGTTCATTTTGACTCATACCAAGGTTCTTCGAGTACATTGCCAGATGAGTACAAATATATGGGTCTTGGCGCATCAGTAGTTTCATAATTGCAGATATATTGAAAAATATGTCCTTTGAAGAATTTCATTCATATTTTGACAATTACTTCACCTCACTTTCGTTGCTTAAAGAATTGAAATTGAAGGGTCTAAAAGCTACTGAAACGCTGAGGGAAAACCGAATCCCCTCATCACCCCTATCCAGTTCAAGTGTACTAAAAAAAGGATCGAGATTATTTTGAGCATACTTTGGCGGATGGCGAAATCATCATCACCAAATGGAATGACAACAATGTTGAGAATGTAGCATGAAATGCTTCGATGGTGTTTCCGGTAAATATGGTAGAGAGGTTTTCCCAATCTGAGAAGAAATATATTTATATAGATCAACCAGGCTTGGTAAAATCTTACAATGAAAAAATGGAAGGGGTGGAGTGTGGCTATCAAAATCGCGGTGACACTAGAGTTAGCATTAGGGGAAAAAAGGGGTATTTTCTTTTATTTGCTTATTGCGTTGACATGGCTGTGCAAAACTCTTAAGGCTTATACAAGAACAATGGCGGAAAACACGACCAACTAGTATTCAAAAGGCACTTTTAGGAAGGTTTATATGGGTTAATGTGTTCGCTCCTCACCAAAAACATCGAAACAAAGATGGTCCGGAGAGAACTTCATTTACTTCGATTTTTCATTTTAATAATAATTTCAAAGAATAGCAACTATAACGGCTCCATATGAACAAAATCATTTGCTGAAACGTTTCAAAAAGTCTGTGATATATCGATCGTATTGGCTTGTGTTTTGGTAACAGTCACTTATCGCAGTTCACATAGCACCACTTCACTGTGTGAAAATCGTCACTTAAACATTCATTAGTTTTCAAAACTAGACATTTCAATAGAAGTAAAGAATTCGATCAGAGGTTGAATTATGTCCTTAAAATAGCCTCGCAATCCAAAAAGGTTTTCAATGATTATGCTGTAAGCCTGCTTCGATGTAATTGAACGTAATTTTAATTTGATTTCGTTGTATTTTTCATTATCAGTTTTTTGTTGATTTGGTTCAATGTACATAGTTCAAAGTATATGTACTATTTTATTATGGCCATTAAGTAATTTAAATATAAAGTGATTTCTCCGATGTATTAACCCGTCGTTTCAACGTTTGACGTAAAAAAATGCGTTTATATTTGTTATTATACTTGCCTTGTCCTGAAACTGTCCATCTTACCTCCGTGTATCTGGGTCAGGACGTCAGAACTATGGATGTATGAAGGTAAATTCACTGCGCTAAGAAAACGTAAAATTTCAAATTGTTGAATTTCGTTTTTGGAAGTTAACTAATGCTTTTTCGGATATAACCGGACATGTGCCAACAAAATGTTAGATGAACTATGTTGGACTTATACAAGAGGTGTCCCATTACAGTGTTTCCAGAATGATCCGCAGTTATAGGTGGTCAAGAAAGATCAGGGGCATGAACGACCTCTAGCAACAACGGCGATCCATCAGAGTTAATTGAGAATGTCCTCGTTGAGAAGAGGGTTGGCTACTGCTAGTCATCTTCAAATGCAGCTTTGACAGTACAGAGAGCAAATTAAAACTGAAACTATACGACAACGTCCGGGGAATTTAGTTTAGGGCCTCGTGTTGAGGTCCAAGTCCAACCGCAGCACATTGAAGAGCTCGATTGATTTTGCCAGGAAACTTATCAATAGATTAGAAGCTGACTGGTAGTGTTTTGTGTACAGATGAGTCGAGACTTCGTCTTATTCACTGCGAACGATGTTCTTTGGTATACAGACAGTCAAAATGAGAGAAACTATTTTGTCCAAAAAGTGACATTTGAATTTAAACTGCGCGCGCAATTAGATTTGGGGCAGTGCTCAAATTTTTAGGTTGGTAGGACTGTCTTAGATATCTGTGCCAAGGTTCACATCAAAATATGTGACATTCTCAATAAAATATTAAAAACCTGCAAAATCAGCCATCTACACCGTGAATGAGGTTCTGAATAGACCGATCGAAATTCAGAGGATGGAAATATCCGCTATTAACAGGTTCTTGGGGATATTGGTTGTTCCAATTTTCATTATTAATTTTTTTTTCGATGGCTTTGAAGCATTTCTTAGTGCTGTTGGATAACTGAAGAAATATATCTTCGAAACATCTACACTGTTTCTGAATGAATTTGAACTTCAGATTTTATGCGTTAATTTGTTGACGCAGTGTAGTAAGTTTTCATGAAATGACTAAAGGCCTTTCTTACCGGCGATGCGATTATTCAAAGTGTCTTTTTTGCTTTTGTCGTATTTTTTTTTTGCGGAGAATGACGAAAAAATAGAAATTTGTTTCGGATTTTGCTTCAAACACGAAAAGAGTCGTGCGGAAACTATAGAAATATGAAGGGATGAAAATGAAAATACACAAATGAAAGACAGCAACTAAATTTGAAAACCCTTAAAAAGAAAATCTGTGATTAACAAGCTCAATACTCAAAAGTTCGTTAAGATTATTGTTTGCAACATTTTGGGGACTACCTAAGAATATTATGAAAGGAAATCTGTAGTCAGTGGTCGTTACAGCCAAAAATATTTCATGGTTCTTTGGTATATGAGAAAGTATCTCTGACACTCAGAACAAATGAAGTATCTGTTGAAAAATTAACAATTACGTATCTACGGATCAATTTAATCGTGAGTTACAAATAGGAAAACGAAGACTTCCTGTTTGTGTCACAATTCTGTTTACGATAAAGCAACAAAATATTCTGTATCAGAGAGCAAAATTCACATTATAGATTTCGATTTCTTAATTGATCATTAATTAAAAATGAGGTTATGTGGGTCATCTATTCGTTATCTCGAACTTCCTTATATTTAATGTCCCTCTAAGTGACGTTCTTGTGTCTCTATACTATCTTTCGGTTCCAAACAGATGATATGTTTTCCATTCACAAGTTTTCATTCATAATGGCTTTCGAAAGGTTCGAATTTTTCGATATCGAACGAGAATTCATGAATTGATGAATAATTTTCCTGGGGAGCTAGATCATAATCGACAAGGGCTGCAATAACGGTTGTGTAATACAGTTGTGATATCATATAATGCCCTTGTATTTATGGCCTATCATTACGCAACACCCTGTATATTAGATGCAATTAGTTCGTTCAAGTTCATCTACTGGAAATTCAACGCCCATTTGGAAATAATGCCGAACATGTGAAATTGCTCAATTCTTGAACAACTCCACGACGATAATATTCTTTATCAAGACATTCAACGTTGTTAATAAGATAATGCATGTTAAGGAATTTTAATGAACATGACCCCATTTCAAAATAAACTAATAACGTTCTAATAACGGATGCATTATATCCTTTTTGCATGACTTTGTCTCTCTTTTTATGTGTTTTACTTCGGAAAATGATTCACTAATGGCGTGTGCATTAAAGTAGCTGTTGCAGAGTTTAAGGGTCTCGAAATTGTCAGGGTCACGTTGGTAAAAGTCATCTTTCAAGTATTATAAAAACATTGATCTAGTGGTATGACATCCGGGTAGCTAGCAGGCTATTCTGGTACGATAACACCAAAATAAGCACTAAAGGCTTATGGCGTCTCCTTCAAATTTTCTTTGGATAATTAACATCACAGTTGATATCTTTTTCATGATAGTGAAAGTTACTTCTGCAGCATTCGGAAAATGAACGCTGCTGCACACCGCTGTAAAGCGAGTTACCATTGGAATGCATTCGCTCATTCTTGGCGATGACCTTAGAACTTGAGCGTTCAAACGATGACGTAAGTTGCATTATTAACTGCTACCTTGATGCAATCTTTCTTTCCAACTAATACATGATGCACTGCAAATTGTATCTGCTCAAAGGTGAGCGGTGTTGCGAGGGGGCAAGGGCGACCACTCTTTAAGCGTATTTTTGATGATGATTTGCATGAAAATAAATAACAAATTACATTGCTCGGACTATTTTCTCTTCTGTTGATAAATTGTTTCAGTTGAAAAGAATAAGATGAAGTGTGTCACATTGTCGTAGGTTTCGCAGTTATGAGTAGGGATCCGAGTTATGAGGTTTACGTGGCTGCATGCTACTTTTTTTAAGAAACCAAATATGCATAAACAGACTGAGGCTGTCAAAATTTCTGTGAATAAGGTAATTTTAAAAATTTGTCATTTTGAGACACCACCTGTTTTCGGTTATGGTGAAATATGAAAATTTGAAAGTTTTTCATAAATGTTTGCGTGCAATCAAGGGCTACAGTTTGGCAGATGGTTAACATACGAGGTTTGTTAATAAAGTAATGTGACCGGCAATGTCGCTTCCGATCCGGCAACGCTTGAGACAAGAGCCCATGTAATACGTCTCCAGTAGGAGTATGAACTCGCTACAGTTTTGCTTCAAACTTGGACACAACGCAACACAAACAAATGAAAAAATTCGGCGGGCCTATGCAGAAGGTGTTTCATCAAGGGCGCAGATTATTCGGTGGTTTAAGACATTTTCAGAAGGAAGAGAGTCGATTGGAAACGAACCATGAAGCGGAAGGCCTTCAAGTGCAAACACCGACGAAATGTCAACAAAGTTCGGGATCTTGTGCGTTCAGATCGATATTTCACAGGCATAGCTATCGCGGAACAGTTCTATTTGATTTACACTTACAAAACACCGTTCAAAACATTTTGACAAATGAATTAGAGATGAGAAAATTTGCCCGAAAAACCTTTCCCAAGACCAGAAGGATCTCAGAAAGGAAAGGAGTCTTGACTTTTTGGGATTGATTGGAAATGATCCCCGTTTTCTGGAATGTGTTATCACTGGTGACGAGTCTTGGGTGTTTCAGTACGATCCAGAAACCAAACGCCAGAGGATGGAGAGGCAAATGCAACCTCTTCAAGGCCGAAAGTATGAATGGACAAATCAAAGATCCAATGCATGCTGATTTGTTTTTGATAGCCACGGAATCGTCCACAGAGTTTGTGCCTCAACACCGAACTGTTTATCAACACTTCTACCTAGAGGTTGTTGAAAGAATCTTTCGTGCGTGAAAATATTCATGTGGCTTCTCAACCCTATTATTCACCAGACTTGAGTCCTTGTGCCTTAGTCTCTTTCCGTGAATTAACTATGTTTTTCCTCTTCTGGTATCATAGCAACGAAGAAAGCAGAATAATCATGATTTATTGGGAAATATAATATCAACAGAAAATGCATTTAAGGGCTCTGCATTAAATGCCCAACATATTGGTCACAGTTCATGCATTCCTTCAATGACATTCAGGAACACGGCGTTCAAAAGCATTTTCTGTGGCTTCCCTAGGTTATTGATTATTTTCATATCTTACAGAAACGTTATCTTTCAAATAGCTTAAAAAAAAACCAAAAATGAAAAATCTGGAAATCGCGGAGGCCATCGAATTTTTCCTTACACATTCTCTAGAAAAACGTTGATTTTTTTCATTATTTGGTAAATTTTTTTGGATACTACAAACATCGGAGAAAACATTGGCCACATTTTCAAATGAAGGGATACAAACATTTCCTTGTATATAATCCTCCACAATACGTTTAAATGATGTGACTGGCAACCCTTTTACAATCTTGGGGAACGTTATTGAAGGAGTGAAGATTGCGTTTCAGATCGAAGTTTCTCACGTTTGTTTTTACATGTATTCAACATTGAAAAATTTATATTGAAGGGGAGTCCTGAAAGAATCCCGCTAATTTAATCTAGCAATAATTCGAAGTATTTTTCTTTGCAATCTCAAGACTCTATGTCTAGAGGCCGAATGACCCATGTCAGGATAGCCTACGTAACTCTGGATTGAACCATAGAATGAAAGCCCACTGAAATAATCGATTCGGACACTATCCTTTACGAATATCTCGGTACATATAGACCTCTAGATGAAGAAGTTATTACTTGACCTGCATGAGCTTGAAACAACAGCGTCCCATCCAAGAAACTGGGGATCCTAGAATCGATAACCTAACCCTAAAGTGATTTGAGTGAAAAGTGATTAAGTTCATCTTGGAATGGTTTAATTCTAATCTATTTCGTAGCAGGATGTCATTTACTTATTAGTCGTTTCCAGGATGTCATTCGTTCTGAGTAGGATGTCAGAACCAATCTTAACTGCTGAAAAATGACAAAATTCATCTCAGAGGTACAGTAGGAATGTCGTTTATATGAATGAGGAACAGTAACGTTCCCCAAACCGATCCTTGGGTAATACCCATTTCTTTATACGTTAAATCAGATTGTATGCTATTAAAAGTAACACATTATTGCTCATTTGATTAATATGAAGATGAAAGAATTTGTTCACGTGCGTTTTCAGAATTTGTGAGTATCTATCGGAGTTGAGATTTCAGAAATTATTTCTCTGTTGGGAATTCCCTAGTCACTTTTGTTTTTCAAATGCACCTTGTGTTCTTATTATGCAGCCTTGGTTTTCGGGAGATCTAATAATAGATATAAAATTTTTTCTCGAAATATCACTTTCGAGTTATATATAAATCGCAAATAGTTATAATCAGCAGAAATTCCAAACCATTGAATTATTCAAACCGTGAACGTCTACCTGGAAAATATTCAAATAACTATCGCTTTATCAACATTTCACGGAATAAAAATCGATTTGTATTGCAAGTGCTTACAATGTGGGTGGAGTATTTGAATAATGTTTCTTGGATTATTCAGAATGTGGTTGATTATTTGATTCGTTGATATTCGAAACATATAAGAATAGTTATAATTACAGAAGAATTCACCGATGTTTATTTAAATGATAGCTTGCTATGTACAGAGTGGTTCTCAATTCGATATGAGCTGCTCCTTGTAACACTTCTAGAGGAGGGGCAATTAATCTGTACCACGAAACAGGGGAATATGGAAGAAGGGCCGGACATGGCAGAAATCGGATAACACCAGTTGATGATCGTTGGCTTCGTTTAACTGCACTAAAAGTTCGGAACTGTACGGCTAGAATGCTACAGAATGAACTTGCACTTTCCAGAAATGTGCATATTTCATTGCAAACTGTTAGGAACAGGCTCAGAGAAGACGATATCAGACCAAGGTTGGCTTCTACCGGCCCGCGTCTCACCAGAGAGCATCGAGTTGCAAGGCTTCAGTTTGCGAGGGAACATGCAAATTGGGGTATTCCAGAATTGTCGAATGTTCTCTTTTCCGACGAGTCCAGGATCTGTCTAGTATCAAATAATAGACGCATGCCTGTACACAGACGACTTGAGGAACGGTATCAGCAATGCAATATCCGGCAAACCGAAAACATCGGAGGGGGCTCAGTAATGGTGTGGGGAGGCATTTCTTTCCATGGTCGAACTGAGTTAAACCTAGTGAATAATGGAAGAATGACAGCGGCCAGATACATCGCAGATATCCTTGAACCCCATGTTGTATCCTTTGGCCCATTGATTGGCGAAAACTTCATTTATATGCATGATAATGCTCGGCCTCATGCAGCTAGAGTAGTTACAGAATTATTGCGAAATTCCGAAATTAATATTCCAAGATGGCCAGCCAGAAGTCCCGAATTGAATCCCATAGAACATGCAAATTCAGCAACGTAGGATGCCTTGTAGAACACTCCAACAACTAGAACATCTACTTTCTGAAATTTAGAACTCAGTGACTCAAGAGTACATCCAAAATTTGTTTGAGGGGCTTCCGAGACGTATACTGGCGGTAATTAGGACCCTTTTGAATGATATCTTCTTATTTTACATTTCTGAAAGTTACCAAGCGACTCTTGAATGACCGACCTAAAAGTTTATATAGTATTGTCGTAAAAGTAGGGTGATGCGACAATTTTTGTGGGGAGTGTATTTCGATATGAAAGTCAACTGTGATTTATATAAAAAAATTAGAACGTAGAGCGATAAAAGAAGCTGATTTGTCCGATCGTCATTTATAAAGTCTGAAGAATACATAATTTTTTCAATTTTCAACCCTATTCATACGCGTTGGCTTATCTTAACTAAAATTCTTACCAACTATTTATTACTGTAAGGGTAAGGGTCTTTCACACCTGGGTATGTTACAGGACAAATTACAGTTCCGAAGGTGATGCAGTTGAATTTCCCGAGCAGATCATATTGGTCGGAATGGGATCGAACTACTTGGAGTGGGTGGGGGAGACCCTAAGCTTTACCACGAAACACGGAGGAATGAAATCTACGACCGAGCAACGTTAGGCGATTAAGTTTTGTGCTAAACTGATAAAATCTATGGAGACTTCGAAAATGATTCGAACGGCTTAGAGAGACTGATGTGTCCTGCTCATCTGTTTCTAGGTGATAAAAAGCCTTTATGAGGCACCGAGAAGAGGTTCACGACGAACAACGCTGGGCGGTTGTTAACCACCAAAACTGACAACAATGTGGCTCGTCTTGTACAATTAATGGACTCTGACCATCGACTGACCAAGAAGGTTGCCAATGAACTGGATGTGTCATCTAATGTGTTTTGCATTGTTACCAATGTACTCAATGTGTTGTTAGACGACCTAAAAACCAACTGAGCAGAGATTTCAAGAACTTCTGTGACGTGAAATCGAACCAGATTATTTGGACGTTCTCACTGGTGATGAAGACAGGGTCTTTGAATTCAATCCAGAAACACAACATCAAAGCTTACTGACCTCAAACCCAAACAATCACAGATGAGCAAACCGAAAGGTGAAAACATTGACTTTTTCGGCAGCGAAGGAATGGTCCACGAGGAGTTTGTTCCTCAAGGACAGGTAATTAACGCTGCCTACTAAGTGGGTGTGCTGGAAAGGTTCCGAAGAAGGGTGTCAGGTCGCGAAAACACATTCCAGCTACTTCGCAACTCCGCGAATTCCAAGGTGCCAATGCTGCAAACGTGTCCCGGTAACTTCTTTTTGTCTAACCTAACCTGTTTTCGGTCCTCCCCGAAGACGCCTTCCAGGGCGGGTACCGATCATGGCAGAATCGCTGCAGAAAATGTATAGATGGCCAAGGACAGTGCTTGACAGAATTTGCAAGTGTTAGCCAAAATCTGTTAAATAAGTTACTTTAAAAAACATAATTATATTACTTTCGGAAAGCACCCTGTAGGTACAAGAATTTGATATTTTGCGTTATTCTAACGACTAACCGGCGATCTCTTGGGCTATCGTGACGGAAGATCGCGGTCTTCCAGCACCTGCAGGAAACATCAAACATGAAATATTCGAGTAATGAGCTAATAATGAGCTCCGTTACCACGGGCCGGGATCGATTCGATGCCCTTCAATACGGTTTCCGATCGGTACATATGCCTCATATTACATCATCTCGAATTATTTAAAATACGATTCGAAGCGATCGTCGAAATGGAGCGTTGTAAAAAAGAAAGGGTAATCAATAAGGCCCCCTACCCACCCCTCTATTTCCGTGTTACCTTCAACCTGTGTGAATAAGCGGCGTTGTTCGGAAATTCGACATTCTCTGGCCGGTTGAAAAGTAGGCCAGAGGAGTATATCTGTATGTACGTCGTAAGTGCAGCTGAACCCGAAGGACAGGGACGAATCAGGAAAGATTAATATGGCCAAGAAGTGGTTAAAGTGTCGAAGGAATGTACCGCATCGTTTTACACTTTTTAAATTGTCACTTATATCCATTTTAATGGCGGTACTTTCATACGCGAATCCGTTGGTCCTGTACTATAGAGATGGAGGATCACATAAAAAATTATTTATTTTATCAAGCTCATTATTGCCCCTAGACGCAGTAAACAAAAAACTGCGATACTATAGCAATATGAAGGATTTTTATCGTTGAAATGTTCCTGAGGCCAGCTCTGGACGTACCAGTGCCACAAACGACGCACGTGGTCGAGAGTTGAATTTACACACCGTCGTTTCCTGTTTGATACAACCGATGTATTTGATCATTGCTCTAAGACAAATATTTGTGTGAAGCTGTATGGAACATTCTTCGAATTCCACGGCTCACTTATCTCTCTTTACGAACGGGTCTCCTCATTGTACTCGATGCTTACCTATGGAATGAACTCTGGTTGCGACGTTGTCGCGTCCGTACGAGCTTTCTTTAATTGAATGATTGTTCGATTCCAGCTGACTGTTTTTGCGTTTTGTTATTATTTGAGTGGTAAAGACAATATGGTCAATCACAAGGGCTGAAAAATACTTGAATCTTTGTTCACATTACACAAGATATTATTTTGAAGTAAACTTCCATGAAATTAATTATCACCAGATGAGATGTGTGTGTGTGTGTGTGTGTGTGTGTGTGTGTGTGTGTGTGGGGGGGGGGGGGGTGTGTTAATGCAATCCAGACATCAGATGATTGAAAGGCATTACGTACAATTATTAGGTCTGCAAAGTAAACAAAGCGTTTATAGGTGGAATTGTTTGGAGTCACGTGTCTTCTATTGTGCCTCTTTTTAGTCCGAGGAATCCAAAACTTTGAGGCGGGCCTGTAACCTCAAATCTATCCACCGAGTTGACATCGTTTGGTAGTCCAATATAATATGATATACCTTCTTCTGCGCATTGGTAAAAAGTCATTTTCGCGCATAATCACTATTCATGTTAGGTTAAAGGATTAACCCTTTAGTGCAGGGGTGTTCAAACGGTCGATCGCGAGTGCTTTTTGAGTAATCTCGAGAAGAAAAAAAATTTTAATAAGTAGGTAACTAAACTACAAAAATTTATTACGTAACAAAATAACACCCGCGTTTTTTATTCTTGACGCTTTTCTAGTTCGACGGAAACATTCGAGACTTTCGTCTCGAATGTTGCACCTGCAACAATTGGAGTCATTCTGAATTGTAACTTAAAGGCAAGACTACGTCGATACAAAGTTTATTGTTGAATAGTACAAAATGTGTGCAGCATAGAAATCTAAAACGTATCATTTTGATAACGATTGGGAGGAAGAATTTTTCTTTTGTTTTGTGAAGGATAAGTGCATTTGTCTTATATGTCGTGCGTCAGTTGCAATACCTAAGCGTGGTAACTTATGGCATCATAAAACTGTTCATAAAAACTACGAAAAGGATTTTCCGCCACAGAGTTATTTAACAAAACAAAAAATACGTGATTGGATATCTTGTTTGAAAAAAGAACAAACCATGTTCACAATACCAGCCTAACAATTAAAAGCAGCTACGATCGAATCATTTAAAATATCTCATATATTGGCGAAACACAAGAAACCATTCGAAGATGGAGCAGTTGTGAAGAAAGCATTTATTAAAGCGGGCGAGATTTTATTTGGAGATTTTGAAAATAAAACAGAAATCTTGTCTGCTATTAGAGAACTTTAGTTATCTCGTCCGACTTTCAGAAGGCGTATTGAAGTCATGAGTCAGGACGTGGCAGATAAACTAAAACATGATATGAAATGTACATACTTTTCTTTACAGTTGGACGAATCCACCAATATGACAGACACTGCCCAGCTGTTTAGCTGGGCATCTTTTATTCGGATGGTATTCAATGACATGTTAAATAAGGAAGAATTTGTGAATTCCTCTGAAGGGGAAGAGTCGTGTCGAAGATATGTACGACGTTTTCTTCAATTGTGAAAAACTACAAGCAATATATAAATTAGTGTGCATTACAACCGATGGAGCACCTGCAATGACTAGAAACAAAAACGGTTTTGTGGCATTGTGTAGAGCAAATGAAGATTTCCCTTCATTTTTTTCATTCCATTGCATTATACATCAAGTTTTTTTCTTCGAAAATTTTGAACACGGAGAAAATTATGGGCATTGCAACAAAAATTGTGAATTCCATCCGTGCACGTGCAACGGCGACTCTTTAAGTTGCAGTTGGAAGATAGGGAGTCAGTTGAACACACTGATTTAGTTCTTCACATGGACATCAGGTGGTTGAGTCGCGGAAAATTCCTAGAAAGGTTTTAAAATTATTGCCCGAAATAACAGCTCTTCTAGACGAAAGAGGTGATGACACTCAGATGTTTAAAAACGAAAAATGGCTGACTGATTTGGCATTTTTGACACAATGCACTCAAACACCATCAACTTGGAGCTTCAAGGTAAAGAAAAATTTATTATTGAGATGGTTAGCGCAGTAAACGCATTCAAAAATAAATTGCCACTTAGGATAGATCAACTGAAAAGAAAGGATCTGAAACATTTTCCGTCTTTGAAAGAAAGGATTCCTCAGTTGAATTATGATGCGTATGAGGCTGAATTATAAAATATTTTGGGACAATTCGAAATGCGTTTGTATGATTGCAGTAAATTGGCAAATATAACATCATTTATGAGTTATCTTTTTTCATGTAAAAACATTGAGGAATTAGCTACTGAAATAGCAAGTCAGTTTAATATGAAGTCATGTTCTGTTGAAAATCAGTTGGTGCAGATTATATCAGATATACCTCTCAAAGCTACAGCATCTGATACAAATTTCTGGTGTTTTATATCTGAAGATAAGTATCCGAATCTATGGCAAATCGCCCTTCAAATGACGGTAATATTTGGGTCAACTTACTTGTGCGAGTCTGCCTTTTATGAAATGAAGATAATAAAGTCAAAATATTACAATCGACTAACTGACGATCATATGTCATCATGCTTGCGATGAGCACTCAGTGGTTACGTACCATCTTATGAAAAGTAATCTGAGAGGACATGCAGTGCCACGCTTCAACATCCAAAGTCACTTCTTAGTTGAGTTTAACACCATATGTAACTCTTTTGTTTTGTAACAACCAATAATAAGCTAATATCTATATATGCTACGGTACATATCGTGTGTCGTGTAAATACGATAACCCTGCATCACACATACTTGCAGCCTCTCAGAGTCTAAGTAGTCTAAAAATATTGAGGTAGATCGCCGGCAGTTCAAGTTTGAGCACCCCTGGTCTAAGACAAACCAGTAGAACTAGAAAAAACTAAGAGATTCATTGCGAAAATCTGAGTGAAATATGTTACGAGGATAGAGACAAATGGCGACATAGATTATCATTTTCTGCATTTATAACTGTTATCTCTGTAACTTTTCCTTATTGTAATTGTGCCATTCGGTTAAACATGATAAAAATTTTGACTAAAGCAATTACACATTGTTTATTATACATTGAATCTTTTCCAACATCTGAAATAAGGATGAAATTCACTATAAAAAGCAAATGGTAAAATATGAATATCGATATGGCTTCCCAACATTCACAGCAGTTAGTTCAACTGATTCCTTCACATATTACTTATTCTGGTGCGGAAATGGAGCTGAGAACGGGCGACACTTCATCAAGAATATTGTTCATTATCTGGTATCAATCAGAAATGTACTAGCGTAGATTGACCTCATATTCCTTTAACCCTAGATCACCAAACCTAACTTAACCTTGGTCGAAACGACGACGCGGTCCCAAAAAAAGTAGTATAAATTTTGAGTGCATCGACGCGCGCATTTTAGATTCCGGCTAATCTCAGTCGACCAGTAGCTCGCGCGGCGCTCGTGCGTGTTTTTTGTTTAGGGGACCTGTGTGCGCCGTTTCAGCCACTATAAGTCGTCGAAAACAAACTCGACATTCACAAATATATTAATTGATATTTTTTTCTTAAAATGTTTTTTTCTTCTGTTGATTTAATTACTTATTTCAATATTTTAATATTTTTCAAGTCTTTGTTTCTTCTAGTTCATAAGATTTAAGCATTCAAAAATTAGAAAATGTCAAATGAGCAATAAGTCCTACCACAATTCTTTCAAAGTGATTAAAATGTGATTTTAGTAAATCAAAAATTATAAACATGTTAACAAATGATTATTGTAATAAATAAGTAAAATACATATAAATATTTTATTCCATAAACCTTTAGAAGCCTCCCTCTTATACGGCGTAGTCAAAACGACGAAGGTTAGTAATAAGCGTTGTGAAATAAGGTTAGTGATCTAGTGTTAAATGGACATTGCAAGAAGAAATGGAAATGGGTGAACCGAATATACGTAAAATGTGACGCGTTCCGAGGAAGAGATCAAATGTCTATTTCCTGATTACTAGCCTAATATATCAATGAACATCTATATTTAATATTTTGCGCGATATAAGCCCTTGTAAAATGGTGATATGTGAAATAGAAATAATTTTTGAAAGATAGAAAAACGTCGCACGCGTGAGGTGTTGTTCTTAAACGGCATCAGTTGCTGGTGTCATACAGTGAGAAGAAATAGATCAACTAGAAATTCACGCTCGGACACTCAGGGCCATCTCTGCGAAGCGCGTTACAAATCATGTTATCTCTATAGAATCAATTTGTCATAGCAATAACAGACTTCGACAGGGGTCGAAATGAGTGTGTGCAGTGCACCTTTTTTACCTATCAATGGTTTTGGTGGAGGTTCAATAATGTGATATATGGGGAGGAATTTGTGTGAATGCCCGCTTGATCTGATCATCGTGAATAATGGAACCCTGAATTCTCAGAGGTACGTTACAGACATTTAAGATCATGTTGTACCATTTGAGGCAAGGATGGTTGAAAACTTTTTGTTCATGTATGAGAAGGATAGACCTCAGCATGCTCAGATCGTTAGGAACTACCTTCAAGATCACGAAATCACTTTAATGGAGTGACCTACACAAAGTCCAGACCTTAATCCCGTCGAACGTGTTTGAAACATTCTCAATGAAAGATTTAACAGCCAGAAAAACCAGCCACTTAGAGCGAATGAGGTTTGGAACAGACTGATTGTAATATGGAACGAAATGGGTCAGTTTGAATCTTAGAGAATTTTCTTTATATTTTTCATTATTAGTTTAATTTCAATTTCTATAATGACCATTTACATTTCGATTTTCCTAAGTTTTCCTTATTACTGTTGGATTACTAGAAAAATAATCCTTCTATCTCAACTTCTTTTGAATAAATTTGAATTTTCAATTTAGTGCGTCAATTTCTTGGCGCAGTGTGGAAGGTAGTCTTATTTGTTTTTTTTTTCTGACGCTCTTTGTTTATCCTTTCAAATAATAGTATTTAGCTGACGCAAAATCGTGAACACCCGGTATAGGCTTGAGACAAGAACAAATTCACAAAGCTTGCATCCACGTCGATATTATCGAATGGTATTCGATGCGTGATGTGATTCCTCCGGAACGGTCCGACAAATGTAATTCCCAGCAGCTATATCATTAACTTAATTGTGATATTATTTCATTAATTTCATTATTACAATAATTTCTAGGTTTAAAAAAGTGTAAGCAAACCGGGCCCTAATTTGATCATTAAAGCTGCAGGGAGTACCAGCAGGCATGAAGAATCCAAGAAAGTTGATTTTATTAATATTTATAAAAATGTTCCTATTATCCATAATATACAGATTTCATGTTGTCGGGCCTCTAATGAGCAAGCTCTAATTTGGTTGGTAACACTGCGGAACTAAGTATATAGATGTGTCTATTGTTCTAATGAATTAATTATAGTTCCGTGGTTTTCATATGAACATGTAGATTAAATTGTTTATGAATAAGGAGAAGAAAGCACCCCGCACAATAAGTGGAGAAAATGGTATTCAGTCATATTTTCGGAAATTTCTTTCAGAGAAACTATATGACGTAATTTTTAAGAATGAAAATACTCGACTTAGTGGTCATATGAAGTCGGCTACCCACTTAACAGCAAAGTCTAGCGTCTGCACGAAAATTCTATCCAAGCATTTCGGTACAGATGCTACAGTTAGTTTGTATAAAATGAATCATGCATGGTCGTCAAGCTTGCAGTTGCGTGGGTAGCCGCCTTTATATGCAATTACGTCAGATGTTTTCAATGCATATAATTCAACAGAAGAGTTTTTGGTTTCATTCATTAAATATTATATCATCTTTGGTTTCTCTAAAAGAAAATTTGACTGGAAGCCAACTGAATCCTGATTTCCCAGTTTGCTAATCGGAGACTTTTTGAATGAAAGGCAATCTTTTTCGGAAAAAAAGTGACATTTTCTTATTACTTAGCGCATGTAGTCCAATTTTTGATTCTTTTCCAAATAATCCAATGCTCTCAAATTCGAATTCAACGACGTATACGTAGGTTGCCTTCCAAACTTTGCGCCTTTGGCACTTTTACTGTTGACAGCTCCTATCCCACAACTGCATCGTATATTTTGACATTTTTTTAAACTTTCGACGTGAATTTACCCGACAACAGTGCTGCAATCAATCAACTTGCTTCGAAATTTAAACATTAGTTCTGTCTTTTGTCTTTTTTGGGTCGAATCCAGATTAAATTTGTGGAAAGCTCTGAATAATATTCGCCAGTGATCATTTCACCCTTTTTCAAAAGAAGAAAATGTGAATGACATCGCGTGCATCTCAAAAAACTTTGGTCATAACTGTTTTGGCCTTTAGACGCAAGTTATTCTTCTTTTGTTCGAATCAAAAAGTCTCATATATTAATCGACCTCGTACCAAACTAACGGCAATACAAAAAGAATATTATATTGAGTCTACCAAACTCCAATTCAGGAATCATTGTTATTTTGCCAAATCGGAGGCGAATTCACCTTGAACAAGAGTTTAAGAAATCTCCTCTGGATTTTTGAAAATTCGTCTCTTTTAATTTAAAGGTATGTACTCAAATATTCCAACAGATGAATGTCGGCCTCTAATAAAAAAAAAAATCTTAAACAAAAATAACATTTGACACATTATAGTGAAGTTTGTAATCTTTCAGAGAACTATTACAAAATTAATTCCAAATAACGAAAACTCAGGACTCCATATGGGATTCCCAGTCAGTCCCTTATGAGCAGTTATTTTCATGAACAATAATAAAAAAGTTGTAATAAGTTAGCACAAGATCATCATATTTTAGTACAGATACGTTGTTGGTATTCTTGTGGGTGTTAGTTTCAAACGGACAAAGAGAGCAGATTTTACATTCTCTGAACAAACGCATAATGAAATAACCTTCATTGACATAACCATCACTAAACTCAGTAATGATCTCACCTATAATATATGTACATATTCAATAATTCCAACGGACTGTTTCAATCACTTTACACATAAATTAGTGGCTAATTCAATAATTCATAGCACATTTTCCATTCCCCTTCTCATATAGGACTTTGATTTTTGTATCTAGATTTCAGAGAACATATCTCATCGGATAAAAATCCGCAGTTTTGGATCTATAAATCACAAAATTACTTTAAATAATTCAAAAACTCTCCAAAAATCCAATAAAGGGAAGGCAATGAATCTGTCGGAATGTTTCGAAATTAACAAACTTTGTAAAAACCCAGAATTCACCACTCTCAAGCAACTAGAAATGTATCATTTAACATCTAAAACAGGTATAGATAACACATTTTCCCATATTTAGCTCAATACACTTGAAAATGAAACGTAAACATTGTGGAAATCGGACAAAAGTGTTCCATTTAATTTATGTATTTCAGAAAACGTTCGCTAGGGATGTTAGAAGGATGAATCAAAAAAAGTGACAGAAAGTTCAGTTCGGATTATATTTCTTGTAGTTTTAGTCGAAAAGTCGCGGATGGAAATCGCACGATAGTTTTTTTCTTGTCAGAACGGTAGTTTTTGCACGTAATCTGAACGGATTAATTCTCAATTTCATTTAATAGTAATGCTACCTTTCTGTTGATCAACTCACATCTTCCATTATTATTTTCTTAAAGTTTTAGTTAGTTCTGATGTAGATGTGACTCTCTTTACGTCTTCTACGAAAATGAAGACTCAAAACCACTCTTCTAACGCGTTCGTAACACATATGGACGTTGATTTTCGGTAGCATTATTGTAGAAAATGTTCTTCAATTTTCCTACTGTTTTAGCACTATTTAATCCAGACTTGTCGACAGTAAATGAAATAGTGAGAATTTTTTTTTAATGCTGTAGGTACGTCGCTCGTTCTGTTTTTCGAATGATATTTCGCAACATGGGTATTAAATTAGAAACGGAACAGATCGATGTATTTTCGTCGGATACTATTTCGTTGAAATCAGCTATCGTCAATCCCAAATCGCCTATTAAAATATCCGATAGATTTATGAAATTGAAGCCATGTGAATTGGGTGCGCGTAAACGAGGTGAAGCAGCAGCTAACTATTTAAAATCCGTAACGGTACACCAATAAAGGAGATCCTCCTTGATAGTCAGGTTTTATTTAAAGGGCTCGGAAACAGTGCTTGTTGTTTGCCTTTTAAATTATTTCCACGGCGTAGGCAATGAAATGTGGGATGCCGTGGTGAAATTTCTCATATTTATATATGGGTTTTTTTATGGTGTAGTTTCCGAAAGAGAATGGCGCCCAGATTTCCGACGAGGTGTAGAAAATTGTCGTGGGTTATGGATATGAAGCGAGATATTCAATATTTTCTTGATTTGTCTATTTCGTATTTGTTGTTTCCATTTTTTGACAGACCACCATATGGTTGAGATCATTGTGATCGTTCTACTGATTTTTTTGGTTAAATCAACACGTTTCAAATGTATTTTTTAGAAGATCGAAACTGTCGAGAAATGTACGGAGTCGAAACGTTGAAATCCGAGAAAAACGTTCCCCTGAAAAAAGAACAGAACCAACATCAACATCTGATTTAGATCTGAATAAACAAGGAGTCCTGAATGGGATCCTTGTCGAGCTCCTGATAATGCAGGAGTGCTACTAGACATGAAGGTCGTTTAACTTCTCGTGATCCGAAATCAGGAAATCAACCAGAAATGCTCAACATTAACCAAGAGCATTCAGACCCACAGAATAAACCTAAATGGGATCCCTGTGGAATACCAGAGTAAACCGGAATGCTAGAGAAATAGTCGACAGCAGTCGAAGGAGTAAAGCGTCTATTTATACGTTCTGATTTCCACCGAATTAGATTACGCGAAAGAAATTATAAGCGGTCATAGCGTCAGAGATTGCAGAAGATATATCAATCATTCTTCAGAGTGAGTGATATATTTAGAATAGATATAAGTGAATTAGAATAGATCAAGTAACATCCAATCTAGAATTGCGAATTGACGTCATGCGGTTGAAGTGTCTCGACTTTCGAAAAACCATATGAATATTGATAGTTTGCGATTCATTGTCATTTGTTTGGAGTATTGACTTGGATTCTAAATGAAAATTCCAAAATAGTCTTAATTCAAGACATCCATTGTAGAAACTTCATTGTGGAAAATTCAATATAATTATTATTTATTGACTTAATAGTGAAGGACTCTTATACAGTGAAGAACAAATTAACACATAAGTGAAATGAATAGATATGCGTAGATATGGAAAGAAAATACCAAAAATGGTATTATAAATGTATAAGAATAAGACCAAAAAAATAAAGAACACTCACTAGTCAAGTTTACCAAACTCGGCGGGAGACGGTTTCACTATTGGAAGACACAGTTATAGGAAACTTCTCCAGACATGTAGTTATAAAATTATCCCTTTAGGATTCGCAAGTTATGCCTGTAAACAGACGTCGGTATTCACTGGGAAAAGTTAACTCAGATTCACATCAAACAGACCGTGGGAGGCTCGGTATGTAAGAATGACTTCCCCACGCCTCCGACGGTCGGAAAAGGTTGAGATGCCCGTTAGTCGCAGTATCTCCTCACAGATGGAATGGAAGAAGAAACTGTATTGTATCCAGGTGGCCCGGCGTTGGATACTTTCCAGAAGGTTTGAGTCTGGTGTAACTGATGTAATCCATAAAGGACCGCTAAACGCAAGTAGAGAACGGCCAAACGGTTTGTATAGTATTACCAGAGCTCGTATCACACCCAGAAAAGGATCTGTTCAACAAGTACAAAAATTCTTTGGTTTGTTGGCAGCGTGTAGAACATAAGACCATGAGCGATCGTCAATTATGATGATATCTAAGACGGAATGCCTGCTTCCAGGATACATGCCATATGGATTACCCTACACTCTACAAAGAAGTTGAACGGCAAGAGCCAATCGTTTGACCAGCTCACTTTCGAGGCTATTTTGAATCAACTCGCATGTATGGGAATTGTTGTAGACCTTGGTATCGTCGGCGAACATGGAACTTAGAAAACGGGACAGATCGGAGGTGTATAAAAGAAACAAGAGGGCCCCCAAAACTGAGCCTTGGGGGACACTAACAAAGCATCACCAAGCCTGACGCGAAAACTCCGATCGCTCAAGAATGCCTTCAACCATTATAACGGTCGAATGCACGAGAAAGGGAAATCACATCGACAGGTGCCCATTTGTCAAGCATTGAACTCCAATCGTTCACGCATTTGAGCAGGTGTTAAAGTAGGTAAGCGCAATAGAAAGCTTTAATAAACATGTCGGTTCAAAGATCTTTCAACTCTTTAAAGCAATATAGGATGTATCTTGAAATGTGATCTCAGTTGTCATTCATTGCTGTAACTAGTAACGAATAAGGCGGACAGTCTGATACTAGGATGCTTTACTAAGGTTAGATGGACTCAGGTCCATGATTTTGCTTTCCACAATTTTGATGGTTTTCCGTTATTTTTTAGTGGAGTTCACAAAAACGTGTGGTATGACCTTAGGAGATCCTTTGATGGCATAAAATCCCATGAATATCATTACTTCCAATTATGGTCAGAGCTCATGGAAATTTCACGAACTGTTGCTGCCTTTTTATTATCTTCTCAGCGAAATAAAATACCAATTAGGATGCTAACGAAGACTATGAATATAGAGTTTTGTTTGAAAAAGCGCGAGGCTCTGTCGGTCGTTCGCGTTTGGTTCATAGCACTTCTTCTGTACCAGATTCAGTCTCATTGTTCAATAGCTCTACTTGGTACATGGTTTGAGAAAGCAGTAATCTTCCACATTTTTGAAAGTTTGATCAAAGCGTTCGGCATTTAAACTTTATTTTTTGCACTTCACTTTGTACACACTTGGTTGATCAAGGATTATTCAAGCAACATCCTTCCATGCAGTTCTGTTGAAATGCCTACTTGTCCTTTCGTCGAGAACGAAATCATGAATATTGTTGATCCTTTCTTGTATTGTGAATGCATTTGGGCAACATGGACCTTACATTCTTTCTAGGCTACGACGACAAAACCACTTTTTAAATATTCTATTCCATGTAATAGAAGCCAAATTTTATAGAATATTGCTTGATGTTCTAGTTTTTCCGGCTAAAATTCTGATAAGATAGTCTGAAGCTGTATGACCTTCAAGTGTGAAACAAACCACTATGTTATTATTTGTGCCCTATCATTGTATTCTTGTAATTAAAAAGATAGTGGAAAATATTTTATGGTGTACTTACGACAGTTTCCAAGATTGAATGCCAACTTTATTGGATAGCTAAACGGTGTTCCTATCGAGGTTGGAAATATTACATCAGAAAACCTGAAAAAAAAATACTATGAAGATTCGCTGAACAACAAAAAGTATATACATAATACTAAATATATAAGAGAATGGGAGTAAACAAGTTGAAAAGTCGGATGGGGAAAGTAGGAAAATTCCACGCTAAATTTACGTTTGGGAAAGGTGGAAAACATTTTCGGAAAAATCGACGCTTTCCCTTTCCCACCGAGATAGCCTCTCGAAAAAAAGTGTACAAGAAGCGCATCGAGGCTGCGAGGAGAATAATAAAGATATTCCATTAAAAAACGAAAATCTGATCCTTCTGACCGGGACATTCAATTCCTTTCGGTCGGAAAATTAAAAAAATTGCATTTCCGACGCGTTCATAAAAATTCTCTTTTTTCCACTGACCAATTTAACGATTTCAGAAACATCCGGACCAGCCGTCGCCCACAAATTCGGTGTTTTCATCGAGCCCATTGAAAATATTTTTCTAGAGGAAATGCTTGCGAAATTCTTTCCCGAAATTATTTTCGCACATCTCCACTTTTCGGAATTGTTCACATTTCCTTTAAAAATCCATTTTTTCATCCAGATATTTGTGATTGAAATCGCCTTCGAAATCTGTTCGAAATCACCCACACCACTATTTACCGTGAATGTCTCCCGACAATGGCTGATATAAACGGAAATCGAGCTGTCAAAATTGGGCGCTGTCTGTCGTTCGGTCAAATTACCCGAGATTGAGATCAATTGAAATACAAAACATAAAAATAAAACACAATAAAGAACAATATGTCAACATTACATGTAGAGAATGCACAACTCTCACAAAATCCAACAAAAACTCATCGTCCGCAACAAAAAATCATCAAGAGCGTAATATGGATTTTCCAACAAATATTGACGCATCCTAGTTATCAGTCTTTTCTGAGGCCATTTCCTCGCTTCCATGGGATTTTGGTTATAGATACGTATAGTCATGTACGGCACACTGTTTTGAATATAAGACAACTCGGTATCCGATGGCCTTATATTACCTCTCCCTCGCGTTTCATATTCATGGGAATCCTTCTTGACTTGACTCATAAACATATCGACTAATTACTGTTGGAATCCGCCTCACCTCAAAATGCTGTATACAGCTTTCTAATTAATTCAAAATTGATCTTAGGCATCTTTTCTGCAGAATCAGGAGTCTAGTGGCATCGATATATATATATATATATATATATATATATATATATATATATATATATATATATATATATATATATATATATATATATATATATATATATATATATATATATATATATATATATATATATATATATATATATATATATATGACAATGACATATCTCAATCGGCTCCCAAAATATGTCCTATATGCTAGGATGGCGGTTTTTCATTCATATGAGCTGACATAAAACGCAAGGCAAAAATGTACCTAGACAAATCCTTCGCCAAATAGTCAATATGACAACTTCAGGTAAATCATTTACGTAAACAATATATAGCAGAGTTCCCAGAATAGACCCCTGAGGCAGCTCTTTATTAGTAGATAGAGTCCTCGAAGCAATAGGCTCACCGGATGTTGGGTGATTTTCAACTACACATTGAGTACATCCTGTGGGAAAAGACCTAATCAACTTCAATGGGGTACCCCTAATTCGGAGTCTGTATAGTTTCTCCAGCAGTAAATCGTGGTTTACAGTGCCAAACGCCTTGGTAATATCTAAACACATAAATGCCGTTACTTATCCTTTATTTAAGCTATCTACAACAAATGATATTGCTTGGTATATGGCTCTTATGGTGGTTTTCCCCTTCCTGAAACCGTTTTGAGTATCAATGAGAACCTTATCTTTCGAAAAAATCAATTATTCTGTTATAAATAAGTTTTTCAAAAAATTTATCAATATTTTTCAAAATAGCAATGGGCCTATAATTTTTCCATTTTGTTATTCCCCTTTCTTGAACATGGGCCTGACTTAAGCTGTCTTTAGTGCCTCAGGATAGACCCCACTATCGAACACAAGATTCAAAATGTGTGCCAGTACGCAAGAAATCTCTTCAGCAACAAATTTCAGGACAGCTACAGGTACACCATCCATGCCAACAGATTTTGTGTTCTTCAAGGACCCAATTACACCAACCACTTCATCTGGCTCTACATCTCTTAGCACCAAACTATTGCATAAACTGAAGACACTACAGCCTCTATCAGATGACTGCCTTTTTTGGCCTTCTGTTGGCGGTGAAGGGGGTCCTACAAACATTCCATTCATCTGATCCAGTATCCTCTCAGTCAGCAATCCCCTCCCTTCGTAACTCACTCAATACAGATGCTGTCTTTTTTTGCTTGTTAGTTCTGATTAAATTCCAAGTTGCTGAGCTTTTATTCCTTGAGTTAATTATATAGATCTTAATTTTCTTAATATTCTTCCATTCAATGTACCTGAATCTTCCGGCATACGGTTAAACTTAGTGTCAATAGAGACACTCTTGTCGAAGAAGCTTAGGATAGAGCTTAGAGAGATTAGAACGACGTAGAAAAGGACCAAACTGCATATACGGGGAAGATCGAATAAGTTTTTAACTTCTCTTAGTTTGAAGGTAAGATGAACCATTTAGTGTAAGAGTATGAAAGGCAAGTCAGAACGAATCAAGTATTTATTCTATGTATATATGTTCAGATGCTAGTTACTCCATTATCCAGATCTAGATTTAAATAAAATTTGGCACAGATTACCTCATTCTTTAATTGACACATACGATACTTTTGATCCTACAAGAATCTTAGATTCCTGAGGAGCGATGATGATTGATGATACCATGAACTTCAGAAATGGACAGGGGTTTTAAAATTCCAACCCTAAGGTTAGAAGTTGAAAGCCTATACGGAAATTCTTTGAGTTCAAAGTGAGGGACATACAAATTCATATTTAAGATCTTAACTACAAAATGAGAGCATCATTGAACTAAAAAATAGTTCTCAGAACGTAAAATGTCTTAAAGCATACAAAAAGTCATTCCTATTGGCGTGAACCGGAATATTAATTTTTTATACCAGCATCAAATTTCAAAGTGACGAAAAACCGCATGTAATACTTAATAGTATTTTTTGTATGATCCGACGAAAGTACAATTTAATAATGTTAATTTTATTGATTCGAGATAAAAGTCGGAATTTATGGTATTCAAAATCATGTAAGTGGCCCATCAAGAGTTATTGCTGTGGCAAGTGCAATGATCCACAGAGCGACCGGCCGAGAATGCAGTCATCTGAAGAATGCAAAATCGAGAGGAAGATAGCCGCGACTTGCTCCATCACAGAGGCGGTTCGGAGTACGCTCTGAATTCTCAAATATGAAATCAGAACAACTGTTTTGGGAGGAATGAACGTGTAAGGCATTCAGAGTCGCCAATTTTCAGTCCAACCAGAATTCGAGACTAGAATTACCTTCAACGATTTTTAAATGGCTCATATTACTTGTGAGTCGGAAGGCAAATTCAAATTATTCGATCGCCCTCCGTATATACATTCAACGAGTTGAATGAGCGTAAATGTTATGGATATCAGCCGTTTCCATGTTAACTGATTTGAAGTTTAGAGGACTAGAGGACATGTTGAGGGACACGCTTCTTCGTTATTTGTGAAAGATTCAGGTGAATTAAATGGCACTCTTTGGAAAAGTGACGACTCTTCACCAATGAAATCTGGTGTTATGTAATAATTGTCGGATATGCGGAAAATATCTCTAGCGAATCCTGGGCGAACAAATGGATATTGGCTAATTCCAGGATGAAAAATGTTCTTGAGAGAGAGACATAGTATGGTTTCAACTACTAACTCACTCTGATCAAACAAACCATCAATGAATCAAACCCAATTTCAATGATTGAGATGACAATTCGATGTATAAGTCCTAAGCTTGGGTAGGACTCAAAACGTTTCCTAATGCGTGCCTGCTTCTAATCCCTTGATACCTACGAGTTGGAAATGGCGGAGGAACTTGGTTGTACGTAAGTCTCTGCTCGTTCCGACCGCATAACCGGACATCGAGGCTGTGACCGGATTCACAAAAAGGAATTCGAACTGAATAAGGGATTAGTTATTACGACAATGTTGATTTCTTCGTGGGAAGTGTTCCATGTCCGAAGACTTATGAGTTCGGTGGAAATAGCTTTGCACAAAGAAAAGTTATGGCTTCATTTCGTTTCGATGGAAATCGGAAAAGCTCTACGAGCACAAGATTTTCTGAAAGATAAGGTAGGAAAACCTTAAAATACGTTCGCTTTTGATTAACTTATTTCATTATTTTTCAATTGATTCTATTCAATATCTAGTGGTGAAACTGTCAAAAAGGCATAAAAGTTGTATTCCAGGAATAAGATCAAGCTTGCACAATCGAGACCCTTTACCTATTTCATTCCACATTCCTTCAAGTCAATTTTTGAAAATACTTCCTTTGACCGAGAACGGAAATCAATGAATACTGTGGTCGATAACGATCGGTTCTTGTCGTATGGCTACACTCGCCGCCAGCGTTACCGCACCACACGCTAATCGTGTATCGTAATGTTTCGATCGAACTTCTTTCTCAATAGATCGCTGCTCTGTTTCTAGATGGTCGAAGAAAACTGAATTGCCGGTTAGATCCAGACGTATGCTTTCTCAAACAATCACTACGAGGGATGTGTTTTGAGTTCTGCATAGAGAGAGTTCAGAGTTTTCAATGACGTTGTTCTTCGAAGTATTCTCCGCTAAGATTAATACACATTTGTTTGAATCAAATCTGGAAGCATTTATTTCAATCGTTTGTTGTTACAATCCAAATGGCCTTTTGGAAGGCATCAACAGTTTCTTCTGAAGACTGAGACCTTTGGCCACACAGTTCGTCCTTGATTTTGGAGAAAGTAAAAATTCGCTGTTTTCTCGCGTTGAATATTCAATTTTTTGTTGGGCTGTTAGCGAACTTGCATTGTCTCAGTAGACGATGATTCGCCGTTTGGGATTGGTCTCTCGAAGCTTACTAACGACCTGTGGTGAACCAATGGCTTTATATCAATCAACAGTAACTGTTCTTTGATATTGTTGAAGAATTGTTGACACCAATCGTCCCTTACAGCTTTCTGTTCTTCGGTTAGCATACGCGGTATCCCTCAGGGAACTAATTGTTTTACGCGCAATTCTCCTGCGAAATCTGATCTTCCTGAATAATCTTACTCTCAGCATCCATATTTTCTTGAGTGACTAACTGTTTTGGTTCACCTGCCCTTGAATTGTCGCTAAACATAACCCATTTGCGTTTGAATCCTCTACAACAACCAACTGATGGCTGGTGTGGTGCTTTAATGCCAAAAACAGAAATCAACTCGCCGAGACATTCTCGTTGCGAAAATTATGTTTGAAAATCGTAGAAAATTATTGTGCCAATATGCACAATATGCATAAAATTCTTGATTTATCTCTAAAAATGCATATATTCATATTTGGAAGAAAAGAAAGCACCAGCCGAAATGTCAACAAATAGGGAATCAGTCTTTTATAACATAAGATAATGTGATGCTTCCATCCGAGTACTAATTCGCACCGGACGCTGCTCGGCTCCGGTGTTCGATTATATAGAGTATGTGACAGCGAAGTGTTTTCGTAACCAATGATTTTATCATCCTATTATACTGACACAATCATAAACACATCTTGGTGAAGTGTGTGTGACGAATGAAATCATACTTAGAATCTTCCTCAGGAATAGATTCATAGCTTTACACATCTTCAAGTATTTCCGTGTTGTGATTCCAATGAAATGCTGAAAAATCGAACATTCACATTTATGAAGATTTTCAGAAACACCTGTGCAATTTGGCGGATGCGCAAGGATTTTCTTGTTGGCAAATATCAATATCAAGTTATATTTTCAATATCAGAAATTATCTACTGACCGCAGTTTGTGTATAAAATCCAGCATCTTCATAGCCTAATCTCTCATGTATCCGATATTATCATCAAATGATAGCTCCGAATCTAATATTAGGCACAAATCACTCTCTATCAGGATTTTCAGTAAGACTCTGTCAGCAAGCATGTAGTACGAGGGCTGTCTTCGAAGTTTTGCATAAAATTCTAGAATGAAATAATTGAGAGCTTTTGAAGACTTTATTGTTTTTCGAAGTATTTTCCGCAAAGATTAATACAGTTCAGCATTTTGTTTTAATTAAATCTGGAAGCAATTATTTCAATCGTTTGTTGCTACATTTAAAATGGCCTTTTGGAAGACATCAACAGCTTCTTTTGAAGATTGAAATTTTGACACGAGGTCCGTTCTTGATTTTGGGAAAAGTAAAATAGTAGTTGGGACTTAGGTCTGGATTGTGCGTAGGATGATGCAATAATTTGATATTTTCAATTGTTTCCCGGACTGTGTTATAACTTGGATTGCATAATTGCAGGATGAATCTCCGTTTAGGGTTGTTTTCTCGAAACTTATGAACGACTTGCGGTAAACAATTGGTTGTGTACGAATCGGCAGAAACTTTTCCTTGATCTTCTAAAGGAATTGTTGCTACATGACCTGTTTTTGAAACAAACTTTACGATCATCTTTTTGGAGATACTTCTGCCGACTTTTGTCGGTTTTTCTTCCCCTTGGAACACCCAAACAGAAGATGGCGCTTATTTTCTTTCGCATACGAATGAATTCAAGATTAATCACCAATAACAATCTTGTGAGCACTTCACGACTTTCCAAAGTTAAAATGGTCCAGACGTTCCTGACACCAGTCCATCCTTGAACTGTTCTGTTCTTCGGTCAATCGATAAGATATTTAACAGGAAACTAATTTTTTTTACACGCAATTCTTCTTGCCATTTTTTTTTATTTAGATGTTTGACATCCACAATGATGTCACAGTCTTTCTATATGGTGCAGGTCGATCTTCCTGGATAATCTCATGCATAGCACCCATATTTACTTGAGTGACCACTGTTTTCGGTGTAACACCTGATACGAAACTATCTAAATATACAAGTTTCCTCGAGTACCTCCTCCAGGTGTGGCAGCTAAACTGAGGAAGATTTGTCAAATGTAGTTCTTTATTTTTTCTTCCCCAAATTCTTTCTATTTAGTTCTTTGAAATCCGCAATGATGTCTAAATCTCTCCATATGTTGCATTCTTAACTATCTATCCTAACCCTTTTGCGTTTAACAATGTTCTAAAGTAGGCAATTTCGTTCCGATCAGTCATAAAAGTTGTCCAGTCCGCGTTGTAAGATTATGGTCTAGTTTCGAAAGAATAAGGAGGAAAATCTTGAGGTCATCCGCAAATAGGAGAAACCTACAAGACAAGTAAAAAGGATTGGTCCCAAATGAGAACCTTGAGGATCCCAAGGTGTACATGACCATTGGAAGATATAAAATGTTTATATTTAATTATTTGTACACGATTACGACAAAAAAATATTAATTGCAGAATGAATCCCATTTAACTCTTACTCAACAAAATATTATGACTAACTCGATCGAACGCTTTATAAGTCTGTAATTTGCGATTTTGCCTCCACTCCACAACCCGTTTCTTGTTTCTTTAAAGTGAAGTCTCGTAAATCACCCATTTTACGCACTGGAGGTTACGTTATTCGGCAATTGCAGAAAATTCAATATTATTTTAATAATCACTCGAAACAACGTAGTAGTCATACGTGAACTTTAAAATCTACAATCTAGTTTCTCCGGAACGGAGGCGACATGTTGACTTTGTGCGCGTCTCACGTTTGTGTTCAACGCCAAGAAGACGTATTGTGGATGTGCCACTATTAATTTCGCTGTCGATCCTAGATATAGCGACTTGTTATTCATGAAGTGTCCGCAATTACGAACATTAGACAATCTATTAGTCGCTGTTTAACGCCGTGCGATCCGTCTTCTTGATGGAGCCTCGAGTCGATGACGTATACTCGTCCTTATAGGACGATGCGGGGTTGAAATATGCGCGGTTGACGGATGGAATATATTACATTGGGCATTTATTCTGAGAAAGGAACGTTTGTAGCCATTTGCGAGAGTAAAATAGCATCAATATCCACAAATGTTAACAGGACTAGTACCAATAGAAAATGAGAAAAGTTTTAAGTCAAATAGCACAGACGTGATGTTAAGTTCTGGATGTAGGCGGCCATAACTTTTTTTATAAGTACTCATCTGTTATGACAAATATCAGAGTCCTTAGATTTGAGAAAGAAGACCCTTAATAGCGAATGTTATGTCGGCTATGGTGCGTTTGAAGAAGTCATTTTGAATAAACCAGGGGGCACCGACAAATCTTCTGTATCATCAACACAAATTAATATGGACATTAAATATCCGAAAACGTGCCGAACACGATGTTTCTGTAATGGCGTAGATCATGCGACATGTGTGACGTCACACGCAAGTGATCAGTTAATAAAATAGTGCAACTACAGTCAATTTCTCATTTTTCTCAATATTATTGGATATAATTGAGGTGTGCTTTGACACAATCACAAATACGTCTTCAAATAGTTCACACAAACTGTTTCGTTCTGTTCGAACGAATTCCGAAGGCTTCAAGATATCGACTTTGCGATGAGTGCAGTTCAATTTATATATTTTTGGATAATAACCTATTGAATTTTCTATGTATGTCATCAACATGTCAAATTTCTACATGGTACATCTATCTCTGCAGCATAGTGACAACCAAGCAATCATAAATGTGCCCATCTTTAGTAGGTTCCTATTGCCAGTTCGCATGAAATTTTCCAATATTTCCAAATTTGGAGAATATGGCAAGATATTTTTTGGCCTCCTGCATGTTTGGCTCGTAAAGAGAGGTAGTTCTCAATAGTTGCGGTAACTAATACCAAAACTCGAAACAGATTGAGTCACAAATCAGTTAGGATGATGGTTCTTGGTTCAAAATCAGCGAACTATCACCTATCTGAAGTGGGAATGTAGTTTCGCTAAGACCAATCCTTTTTGACTCAAGTTTCAATGTAGGTATAGTACAACCTCCCTAATCCGAACATACTCTAATCCGCACATCCAGTATTCTGAACAACGAAACTTTGAAATCACCCACCTCTAAAATCCGAACGCCGTCAATAAGTTCATCGATTGAAAGTGTCCGAACTAATCATTTCGCGCCGACATGAAACGTTAACATTACAGCAAAAATGCGAAATTTTGAAGGAATTAGATAATGGAAAAAGCGTTTCTGACTGGGCCAGAATACACTCATTCGCAAAATCTACAGTATGCGATACAAAAAAAAACAATTGAGAATTTTATATCTTCTTCTGATTCTGGTCCTGGGAAACGGCGTAAGCTCAGAACTAGTGAAAATCTAAATGTTGAAATTGCTCCATACACTTGGTTACAAAAACGATCTCGACATACACCTTTATCTGGTGATCTCATATGTGAGAAAGCAAGATTTTTTTACACCAGTATAACAGGTAGAGATGATTTCGAGGCAAGTCAGGGATGGTTGGAAAAATTCAAAAAAAGACATGGAATTCGATAACTTACCATATCAGGAGAGAAATTATCCTCAGACGTTAGTGCGGTAGAACCATTTGAAAATAAACTTTATGGCTTTAGTGCCAGATCAAGTTTACAACGTAGATGAAAGTGGGTTATTTTGGCGAATTCTTCCAAACAAAACACTAGCCCATGCTGCTGAAAATTCAGCTCCAGGTCGGAAGATGAGTAAGGACCGTATTACATTTATGCCATGCGCTAATGCATCAGTATCTCATAAAATGAAATTGTTGGTCACCGGAAAAGCCAACAAACCCCGAGCATTCAAGAACTGCTCCAATTTGCCTGTTTATTATAAAGGTCAAAGAAAAAAGGGTGGGTAACTAGAGAACTTTTTTATGAATGGTTCCACGAACAATTTATACCTAATGTTGAAAATGAAATGAACGAGCTGAAATTGCCACAAAAAGCTCTGCTCTTATTAGATAATGCTCCTGGACATCCAATAGAAGAGGAATTACTCAGTGAGGACCGAAATATTCAGTTGTTTCTACCAACTAATTGTACTCCATTATTACATCCAATGGATCGACATGTAATACAGAATGTGAAATTGCATTATCGAAAATCTTTGGGACAAGAAGACAATAAAGTTTTGCAGTTACTGAAGCAATTGGACCTCAAACATGTGGTGTTTTCTCTTGAAAGGGCCTGGTCATCTGTGTCCCAAGAGTTAATTCAGAAATCATGAAAGAATTTATGGCCCACAAAAGATGATGATTATGACGCAGGTGACCTGTTGCCTCTTTTACGATTGAGAAATATTTTGTTAGAGAAAGAGAAAAATCGCGATCTACGCATGATAACAGATGTACTCACAAATGTATCTGGTCAGGAATTAACAACTGAAGACATTGAAGAATGGGTTGTAAGAGATATTGAGAATTATCTCTCTAAAACTGAAATAATCAACAACATAGAGAATGACGAGGATACAGAAGAACTTGAACAAAGTGATGTTACCATGAATTCAGTGAAACATGAAGAAGCGTTTCAACAAATGTTTGGAATGGTACACAGAAAATGATATCCCTCAGCACCAAATATTATTAAAGCTGCAAATTCTCATCTTCGTTCGTTAAAACAGAAAACGATCCACGACTTCTTCAGAACCTAAAAAATGATCTGTGAAATGTATCACTTTCTTAGGAATATGTAGTTATATTTTCATGTTTTTCTGTAAATCACAATAATGTTGAGTTTTTCAATGAATATTTCACGTTTTCGATAAATATTTCACGTTTCTCAATAAATATTTCACGTTTTTCCGCCCTATCTTTTCTTTACTATTTCATTTGAATTAGCTCGATAATCCGAATATTTCAGTAATCCGAACAAGCCCTGGTCCCATATGTTTCGGATTAGAGAGGTAGTACTGTATTTCGTTAATTTTCACATAAGTTCAATTCAGTTGATTTTATTTTCACAGAAGTTCTTTTCCGTTTTGAAGAATATTTATTCAAGTATTTGTGATGCTATGGCTGTGTTTTATTTTCCTTCAACAAATTTATGAACTCTTTTCAAATTCATTGAGATATTTATTTTTGAAATAATGAACTCATTTCGTCTTTTCAAAGGTAGCAAGTTGTGATTGATACCAGATCCTAAGGTCTGCAATTTCTTGGATTTATGTAGAAATCTAACATTTAAGTCGATACAACCTGACACAACAGATGTTGATTTCGTATTCTGCCACATATTTTGACACAACGCAATCCTGAACATGGATATTTGACAAGAAACAATTTCTAATATCCGAGACAGAAAACTTGTAAAGTATAGCTGTGTAGTACTACTCGCACTTGAAAAGTGATAAGTTATAATAACAAATATCTATTACCTCGCTACTTGGAGGATCATCAAACGAAATTATTTTTCTGTTATGAAGCGATAGCAAAAAACTAATTTTGTCAAGAAAACCTCCAAAATAATTTTTTCTAGCTGGGTAAAATGTCTCTATGAAACGCCCAATTGTCACTTGTCAATCGCGAGCATAGAATATAAAGAGAAACGTCAATTCACGTTATAATCGGCGAACCGTTTAGCATATCCTTTATCATCCTGATATAGAATATGTGCAAAAACGAGTCGTTCGCTGTCGGAAAACCCACTATAGAGAGATTAGGCTCTGAAGATTAAGGAGCGAAAAAATTGCGAGTTGAGATATCTGAAAGCTTGCAGGCGGCTGACCGTGGGACAGGCGCCCGTGAAAAAGTCGCACGGTCTGTGCGCAGGCGCCCGACCACCGAATATCTTTACACTCTTAACTGGATCGGGGGCCACACAAATGTTTATGCGAGGCGCGCGACGTTTGCACCGGCAACGGCTAATCCAGCGGGAGCAAGACCACGGTGTTCTTCGCACGCGAGGAATGAAGAGAACACGTGCGAATGACGCCTCGATTTGGAACGCCGAGATCAATTTCGGGAATTTCATAAAAATACGAAATATAAATTCTAAAATGCCAATAATTCAATATTTCTCCAAGTAAAATTCATAGACATCCACTTAGTAGAGTGTTATATGTCGAGAGTATTATACTTCATACCCTGCTTAGTTTACGAATTGATTTCGGAGAATTTTAATAACAGAAGGTTGCAAAAATTTCGTTAACTTCGTTCGAAAGTTAATTTTTTATGAGTTTTCCATTAATTTTGCGTTGTACTCTATTTCCGTGTAAAGTTGCTTTTGTAGTAATAGAAATATAAGTACATATTTTGATTATTTTGTAAATATTGAATGAGTTTGGTATATTCAAAAGTGCCGCTAAAAAAGGATTTGTAATATTCGCGCAATGTCCGCTTCAAATGACACTCTTGTAGAATACATTAGGCTAGGTTAGAAAAGGTTGAAAGCATTTTTGAAAAGTTGAGAAGCCTAAAAAGCCTATATCGACTGGTTTGCTTGTTAGAAGTTCTGCAAAGCTTGTTGCAATTTCAAAAGACGTTAAGAAGGTAGTTTCTGATCGAAAAAAATTCGAGAATGTTTATTTGCATCTTTATTTATATTAGGTTCGTATCGAGAAAAGGAATACGAAATCCGCAATGCTAGACTGCTATTTTTGCGTTCCTTGTTAAATACGTAAGTCTAACCGAGCCTTGCTACATCTTCAATTTCAATTTCACTAGAACCCACAATTTTCTAGTAGCTGAACATTTACCATCACTGCAATCACAAACACTCCACGCTATTAAAGCAGACGATAACATTGACTTGAAGATACAATTTGCCGAAAACTAAGCAGAGATTTTGAATTTTCATTTGAAACATTGAATTAGCTCGATTAAGTCTAATAACGGATTAACGACGTCGGCATGTGACATTTGCCACGTTTTTCACCAACAAGATATTTTTGTGACGATATACAAGTCTCGATAGAAGAAATTAGTATGTTGTATGGTCGCCTCCGAGGCACAAAGGAAAGCGGTCGGTCCCTGCTTTGGCACGACAGGTCGCTGATTCGATTCTGATAAAGATCTGGTTGTTGCGTTTGGTTACAAATAAATTACTCTGCTGAAAAAATTTCGCATATGACAAATCCATGGTCTATAAAGTCAGGGGATAGAATGCCTGAGCCCCTCTTATCTAAAAAAAAATTGTGCGTTGTGTTCTCAGCAAATGAACCTGCTATACATGAAGGTGGTGAGATCCTTAACACTTATGACTACACTGTTTGGTCAGGCTGAAGGTTCAAAAAGCAATTTCTTATAATTGCAGAGAACTACTAGCATGAAGGTCACTGAAACCTCTCGTTTTATACCTACTGCAGCCAACGAACTGATACTGGTTCTTCCTTACCTTCACCTAGTGATTAGATTGATACAGATATGATCAAGTTTTCATCCGATGGTCTACCCAGAATCAATAGGGGACAACTTTTTTCTAGATGATCAGAATGGGCCAATTCCAGTAACCGACAACTTAGGGGGATCTCTCTTGGTTCACTAACAGTTACCAAACTAGAAGCTGACATATGGGGTCTGAGAATTGCCAAAGAACAGTACATACATCTCAGCAAAATTGCCAGCTGCACTGAAGGTATCTCAACGTTATACTCGATGATCATGGCTACTGAGAACAGAATATTCTGTGGGAAAACAGAATGTTAAATGGAAACCTATTGATAAAGTTTGTAATTATGAAACAATACGTTAGATGAAAAGCTGGAGCTTTTATATTTCTAAAAACTCCTTTCCAGTTGTTAGAAGCGAAGGTTAAAGATGGAATTTTTGTTGAGTCACCATTAAACGAAATTTTGCTAGTGAAGATCTTCTACAACTGATTCCTAGTGTTCAGAAAAAAATTTAAATAGTTTTAAAGAAGAAGTCTATAGATTTTTAGAGAAGAACAAAGCAAAAAATATTGGACAAGTTCAAAACCATGGGGTTCAGAATGTAATGGGTCCCATACACTCAGAAGAAGGACAACGTTTTCATCAAGACATGAAGTTCGGACGCTTATCAATACTAATACAACGAAAATGTAATGGGGGACTATATTCAGGGTTAAATCAGATAAAGTGATGATGAAGAAGCAAAAAAGAGTACTTAGATTCTCTTTTACGCTTTTTACTCTGTTTCGTGAAAGAATTATGGAAGTTGATAAAACAACATAAAAAAAAATTAATCAATCAACAATTTTTTTAAATTTAAAAGTACCATTATAAAGATTTTCAGGAAACGAAAGTAAACTCATTTAAGAATATATTTATTAGATTTATCACGACAATATCACTTGATTATGAAACAGCTACAACTATATTCAAATTGCGAAAAAGTTCTACCGAGTGATATAAAAATCAATAATATCCTCATCTAGTACAATGAAATCAAATCATACAGATGGAAGAATGTGTTCACCCTATTTGCCGCGCATTCGCCATTTTGTGAATTCATAATTGAATGTTAAAATATTTTTCGGACAACGAAAATTAAAGAACCATATCCTGGCTTTTCACATTAATATCTCAGATGTGTCTATGCTCAGAAACTATGTTAACTGAAGGAACATTTACAGATTTCTTTGAATGATGTCGGAGGAAGTTTTGTTCTGGAACTGATAGAGTCAAGTATCTTCCTGTGATAGAAAAACGAATGTTACTTTGTATTATAAAATATAAATTGAATATCGGACATTATCTATCGGTGTATGATTAATGCTAAGCAGCCTCTATGAGTACCATATAGAACTAATTATTTGTGTTTTACGAAAAAAATCAGCCAAGTGCTAGTCGGACTAACAGTTTGATGAATTTTTCCTGTATCCGTTCGAAAATATATTCACAGTGCAGGGGAACTGCAGACCTGACTATTTGGTATTTCAATTGGAAAACTTCAACAAAATTGAGAAAAGGTAAATAAATTCATTATTGCAAGAATAATTTCTTTCGTGAGCTAACCGAATAATTTGTAGTTATAGGTTTTTTTTTCTCGTAACTGTGCTATGAGAAGTTGAGTTTTGACAAATTTCACGATTCTAGGTTAAATAATTCTAAAAAAATCCCTGCGAATGTCTAAATGTGTTGCAAAATACAATATCTTCGTTTTTCCTTTTTTCTTTTACTTTTTCTTAGCCCTTAAGATTGACAGAGCTGCGCATTCGGCTTTGATGTGAACATAATACATCCACGTCTTTCTGAGAAATTTGGCACATGAAGTGAAGCACAATAAAGTGATTCTATCAGGTTTCTTTTTTCTTTTGAATTATGGAACTACGGCAACGATCTCAAAGAACGCATGTTCACGTCACTTTTTCTGAACAAACCATTCATAGAACATCAAGAGCAGATTATTAAGTCTGAATCGAGGAAATTTCATCAATGGAGGAATATTTTATTCCTGTATTCACAATTAGTGCTTGTCCGGAAAACTCGTGATTTGATAAATCGAATTCAATATAATCAGGAAGTGCAAAGCTATAGAGGAAACATTCTCAAGTGTGAGCTGAAATTTCAATTGGCCACAGAACAGAGCTCGTTTTGCTGGATTGGTTTTTATCGACAAACGATTGTGATACGAATGTTGTACATCTAATTTTCGTTCTATACGCTAATATTGGTGGACTAGGTGCTATCTTGATGCATATTCATGTGCATACCAGTATACCAGTGTCATTATTGGAGTTTCAGATATGTTTAAAATGCTTCACGGAATAAAAGTAATTTAAAAAAATTGTATTAGGAGGATTAATGAAATGAATGATATAATTAGTAATTTTACTCACCTAATTGGTTGAAGGAGGATTATAGAAGTCAGAATACCCATTTAGGAACGTGCTGAAATGAAAGAAAATAATATATAAATATGTATATTGAGATTGAACATTTATAACGATATTTCGGATACGTCGAATCTTTATGTCGAACTGATGAGACTTTGTGTGTTTATAATAACAAATTTCAAATGTTCAAACCAAAAAAAAGTTTGTACAACTGTCTCTCATATGGCGTAGAACAAGAAGACGCCGCCGCTAATCAAATTCCGAGGTAGGAAGTCTTAGGTGCAAATGCTCAATACCGCCGACGATATTCGGTTCGATGATCCGGCCACTGCGGTTTCGGGACGCACAATGCGTTTTGCTGTTCTTTTGCGCGAACTAGTTTTCGAAAAAGGGCCCGACGACGATGGTCGCTGCAAAACGTAACAACCCTGCGGTTGGCCTCCGTACGCTTTGGAATTCGCAGCGTTGCCAAGCTGTACCTCATATTCGTAGATTCGACTACAATTTTGGAAATATTTTTGGTGATTTTTTTTACTTTTGTGCTCTTCATGAAAGACTATACAAAATTACTTTTCAAGTAATCTTGTATTTGAAGAGACAAATATCTTCCGCGATAAACTTCGCGAAGAGACTACATATGTAAGAAACAAGAGCTAGTTCCCAAATCTGCCCGCCAAGCAGGCATCTCGTACGTATGTACGAGATAGAATCTGAAATCGATAGGGTACCCCGATGTAGCTTGTTAGGATGCTGAGAAGCGACATGTGACACTGATGAGCTCCTAATAAGGACGAAACTGCAGTCTGCCGCTTTGTTTCTCGGCATCCTGCTTAGTTGCACTATTGTGGCTCTTGGGGGCTGCGTGCATGGCGGGTAGATTTGGGAACTAGCTCTTGTCAGGAAGGATTATTTATTGATCTATGGAATTTTGAATAATTCTTTTTGTCCCAAATTCATACTTGAATTTTAATTCAAACAAGGTAATAGGGGTATGGTAGTGATATGCAGACCATATGTTTTTATAATACTATTATAATACTAGATCTAGTAAATCTGACATTTATACCTTTATGCAAACTACCATTTATTTTAAAAGGCTATCTCCCGTTAAAGTTAAAGTAGTATTATTGGCTGTGAAAAAATACAGATGAATCTTCTGTTAGCAAAAATCGAATTCTAACAAAAGAAATCATAAATTTTTATATTTTGAATATTTATTTGAATTCATTGTTTTTTATGCGCGTAAATTACGCAAAATTCAATAATTTACCAGGTTTTTCTTCAGATCTTCCAGTTTTCTTTTAGCTGAGTCTTGATAGCTCGATGTGAAGAAAGGAAAAAATCACGAAGCTATGATCGGTTAAAATCGGAAGTGTATTTGATAATTTTTTCAGTCGATTTTGCTTCAAATGCATTCCATTCCTGAAAGATTCTCGAAAATATATTTGAAAGAACAGAGAAAATGTAACTAAATATTTCGTTTCTCTCGACAGTACTATTCGAGAGTCCAAACAAAAATGGTTTCTCCAGTTCTTCTATATATTTTTCATCATCAGAAAATAAAATTGAAATCATTAAAAATTAAGGTCACAACAACATTTTGACCGTGGCTTAATTGATAAAGCAATGCAACGAAAAAAATAACATAACCAAATATATCGAATTGTAAGTCTTATCAACAAAACTGAAAAATGCAATTAAACATTTTGGATAGATAATATTTCCAAATTCCGAACTAAAGTTGCGTCCGGACCTCAAAATAAACTATCATCAATCTTATTTAATGCTTAACATCCTACAGGGACTTTAAATATATCAGGAGTTATTTTGTCCAAATTGCAATAATTTCTGGTCGCTCCTTCAAAAGATATTAAGAACATCAAACTTTATTCCTTAACAAATAAACAAGATTCAGTATTAGCTAACCACTGCTTCTAAAACGGCCACTCTTTTTCTAGTATTGCAAACTCAATTACCTTGAGTCAGTGGAAATTTTCAAATCACATTTTAATGACTACTTTAAGATAATGAACGACCATACTGATCCTTAAAGCTTTCAAATTATAGATGTATTCAAATAACTCCCTTTCAGTAGGTAGTAGTTAAATAAAGTCATAATATCTGATCTTCAAATTCAAATAACGATTTATTCATATACATTCCATTTTACCATTTACTTAGGTTTCAAACTTGTACTAGGTTTTAAACCGCGGTAACAGTGACCTATTAATTTAATTTATTTGTTGGTGGTTTGAATAATTTTTCAACCATACTAACGTATAAATGAAAAAACAAAATAAAAAGAAAGAACAGAGCATTTCCATTTTTTGAATCGAGTTCATACAAAACCCCATGGAAAAATGAATATTCCTTTAGGAACACTTGAAGAAATTGAAGAAGAGTTTGGTAAAAGAGATTAATTCGGAAAATAAAAACAGTTGCATTAAAATACTTTTGTCACTATTTTCTGAAAACTTTTGCAAGACCCTCGTACTACACAGCTTACTTCGAGGATACTTTAACGTACTGACATAAAACGATGATTATTCAACATCTTTCATGTTGACCTTTGTATTAAGAATAAAGGAATAATATGAGAGTATACACAGAAGGAAAATGATGGTGGGAATTGTCCGAATCAAGAAAATGGCGGATAACTTACGTAACTCACCTGACACAACCCCATCGATGAATAACTTGGAAAAACTGTGTTCGCATGTTAATAACCCGATCGAACCAGGCGATTGGACGGACAGTTGAGGAATTCTCACCTGTCGACTTGGCAACATCGGATGCCCGATTGAAAACTGGACGAATTCCGACGGACATTCCAACGTACCGAAGACGCGGAGACGAAAAGAGAGAGGATCAAGAAAAACAACAACGAGCCGAAGAAATTTCAGATTCCTAACTGTATATATTCTAATAAGAGAAGAGAAAGAGGAAGCACGAGTAGAGAGAAATCGTCGGGGCCAACACTACTATCTAGTTTTGGGCGGCGGGCCGCTCCATTCATAATAATCAATTCATGAATTTGACGGGGTATAGAGGCTGAGACTAGGATGGAGTTCTCTTGGTCTCTTTCACGTGATATTATCTGGGAAGCAGACTCCCACGCGTTCATTAAGAAATTGTCGTACGGAATTCGTGCGGTTTTGAAATTCCGGTTCTTATCGCGGGCACGAAGAGATAAACGGCGACGGGTGTTCCCGGAATCGGAATCATTTCGAAGGAGATACGTCAACACGAATTCTGGAGTGTTTATCGAAATAAACACATCGATAAGGACGTAGGATGAGTGATAATTTCGATTCTTTTAGTTTAGATAGATTGTTCTCCAAGACTTTTCAAATATTTAAGTGCTTTTTTTAGAGGAATGTTTGTTTTTGTCAAAATGGCTTTGAGTTTCGACAAGTCCATTTTCTCTACTGGGAGCATTAGCTGAGCTGGTCGCAGACTATCTCGACTTGCCATCAATGGACTTTCAACTTCGAGATCCAAGATTTGCCTTAAACTCTCCGGGATAGACCTGGGAGTTCTAATTGTCATATTAACGGGGCACTGGCGCCTCAGAAATCACTTAAATGAGATAGGATTTATCGGGAACCCTTCAGACTGAGGAACTTGTGTCTAACAAACTGGAGCAGACCGAGTTTATTGAGCTCCTCAAAGCCTTTAGCTTTAATAAGAAAGATGGAGCTTATATGTGAAATTTACGGTGTTGCAGTGGCAGGGCTGATAATTAGCCCACACTAAATTTTCACACTATCTATCTGACATTTTTCTTAGGTTAAGATTAACAGAAGTAGCCAGATCTGGCGAATAAGGTGGAAGAGGAGCCAATTGGAACTATAATTAGTACAGTTAATTCTTAGATGTTGCGAATTTATGCCACTTAGAATTCACCTCCAGTTATCTCTGAACATATAAAAATCATAGGCTGTATGATGTCCAAACGCCACAGTCGAGGAACTAAGATGTGCTATTTTAACCCTTAACAGACGTTGTGAGGTCCCTGGGACACCATGTAGGAAACAAAGGTGAATGTTTTTGTAATTATTGACTTTATCAACTGGTGGCGCTCAGTGCCTTCATATGGTGCAAGTCTCTTCGACATACTAGCGAAGCACGGCATCGAAAGTATTCGAAGGTAGAGGTTGAATGTCCCTGGGACCTACAACGTAGTTTGTGTGATTTTTTAACTTCGATGGCGAAAAAGTTCAGAGCGATCAATGAAGCCCACTGATCCCGATTTCAAGAAAACACTCCTTGAATGGTGTGTAGAATGTGAAATGAAAATGAAGAAGAATCAGCAATATTGAGTAATCATAGCAGTGATTCAGAATTTTCGGGTGATGAAGCAACCAATAATGAAAGTGAGGGCAACAATTCGAACATAGATGAAGATTCTGATGAAAACGAAACGAATCAGAGATATTGGTATGGAAAGAATAGATATAAATGGTCATCAACTGAACCATCACGTAACACCAGAACACCTGCACATAATATAATAAAAGTTCCATTTCCGAAAGGAAATGCTCAAGATTTGGAACCATAAGAATCGTGGCATTCTTCTCAGGAGATTATGGAAATAGTTGTGCATTACACAAACATAAAACTACGGGAGTATCGTGACAAAGAAGGTAACGATAATCGTCCTGAATTCAGAGGTACGGATGAAATTGAAATCAATGGATTTTTGGGTCTCCTTTTATTGACGTCTGTGTTCAAATCAACTAATGAAGATAGCCAAGCTATTTTTGCCACAGATGGTACTGGCAGGGGAGTATTCAGATTGGTTTCTTCCGCGCGCCGTTTTTCCGTACTTTTGATCTGTTTACGATTTGATAGAAAGACAGGAATTAGTTCAAGATAATCCAGCTGCAGCAGTGTCACATATTCTGAAAATATTCAATCAGAATTCATATAACTCGTTTTCACTTGGAATAAATTGCACAGTCGATGAAATGCTTGTGGGTTTCAGAGGGCGATGTAAGTTCAAGATGTATATTCCTTCAAAAACTACGTATATATACTGTGGGAAGGGAACGGATGCTCTAGAAGATGTAGCAACTGAGGAAAAAAGTTTGCAATACCCACCCAAGCAGTTTTTCGCTTATGCAAGCCAATATTTGGAAGCAACAGGAATATTACTGGTGATAACTGGTATTCATTTATTGAACTTGTAGACATTTTGCTGAAGAATAAACTAACATATGAACGAACTATGAAGAAAAATAAAAGAGACATCCCTCGGGAGCTTCTGCCTTCTAAATAGAGCTGTTGGATCGACATTTACAAAGAATGAAACCCTCATATCTCGGATGCCAAAGAAAAATAAGGCTGTTGTTTTGATTTCATCAATGCACCACAGCAAAGAAGATGATGTTGAGAATGAATTGCCGGAAAACAATTCATATTACAATAGAACAAATGGAGGTGTGGACTCAGTTGACGAAAAATGCTCGAAATATTCTGGTTGCAGGAGAACAAGACGTTGGCCGATGGCCTTATTTTTCCATATTATCGACATGAGTGGCTTATATAATCCACCAAAGTCTTTCAAAAACGCAGTACACAAGATTGCAATTTTTGAGACTTTTGGTGAAGCAACTCCATGAATCTCTTCTGAAAGAAAGGGCAAATAACAGTCGCCTCTCAGAGAACTTACACAGAGCGTTCATAGAGTATTAGGTACTAAAGTCCCAGAAATTCCGAATGATTCCGATACGCTGCCTAGAAATGCAAGGAAAATGTGTTACCTGTGTGATCCGAAACTAAAAAGAAAGATAAGTTACCTGTGCAAAATATGCAAAAGAGCCATTTGCTTACAGTGTAGTGCAAGAGTATGTGTAACTTGCGTAAACGAACTAGAATGACCTACTGAATGTATTCCATGTTTAGGTATTGCAGAAATTTTTGTTAAAGTACCTGCACATTGAAAATTCATTCCATAGAATACGTTCAAGTTTAGAATTTCAATTTATGTCATTTTTCGTTAATTTTTCTCTTCAACATTCACACAATTTTGGAGGATATTTTTCTCGTTTCGAATATTTTATTTTATTTTTTTTGTTGTTGATTTGTTACAGTGGTTGCAACTATTGAATAAATTTCTACTACCTTGTCATATTTTGTTTGAATCGCAATAAAAAGAATCTCACAAAACTAAATAAAGACATAAATTTTAGCATTTGAACAAGTTGGGGTCCCAGGGACCTACAACGCAATCAACGCAAAACATTTGCACCACGTCGGCTAAGGGTAAAGACTCGATCTCATTTTTTTTGACGTACACGAAATGAATAGCAACTCCAAGTTCGCTGTCGAAATGGTAGAGCGTTCACTTTGCACATTATTCAACAAATGCATGGATTAGGGTATGTTTCCTTACGTAATCATCGCGAGTTTCCAAAAAATGCTTATAATATAAAGAATTTAAGATTTATTGACCTCATACCAACTATTGCAGAGACCGAATCTTGTTATCCAAATGTCCAATACGTCTTTATGCTCTTAGCTACGTTGAATTTCACCTTCTCTACATGTTAGAGGCATGTCTTTCATGATGTGCAAGCTGGTACATAGATAACACCATTAGTCAACTATCAGTACAAAAAATGAACCTATATGGTTTGCTACTTTAATTCAGTTCAATGCGTGCTGTGTTTTAGCCATAATAAAATTTTCGACATGTATATTCCTGAAAAAACTATGCGAAGTGACAAAACCATTCGATATGATTGAAAATCTCTGAAATTACATGGTATCTTGTCCAATTGCTCTGAATGTGTTTTAGTTCATGCCTGTGAACTACAGATTCTTCAGGGCTCAGTCTTGGGGCTTTTATTGTTTCTTTTCTATATAAATGATCTCGCGCATTATTTTGAACTTATCAAAGGTGCATATCCAATCAGTGCCAAATTGAACGCAAGACGCTACTCTAAAAGCCGAGAGATGGTTTAAGACTAATGAACTGTTGGTGAAAAGACCCAAAACTCAATCTATTATGAAACCTCCTAAATGTTAATTTCTTGGGAATCGTAATTTTTGATATTTCATCTTCAGATAATCGATCGATAAAATACTGCGCGCGCTCCTCTTAAAATGCAAAGTCTATAGCCTCATTAAATTGTCAAAATCACTTGTTGAGTTGTTAAGTGTCATTTGAAAACTACCAGTATCATTTGAAACCATGTGACATCTGACAGTTACTTATTGATTGATGGGTTGGACTGCTCATAAAGCCTCCAATAAATTATTAAATTTTGGTAAATATTGAACTGAATATTGTGAACTGAATCTGTTTTAATATACAAGCTGTATCGCCGGTCATTCAAAAACTTTAGAAACACATTGAACTGCAAGGATGAGATAACTGAGTTTATGGCTTAGATTCTACGTCAAATATATTTTTTTCGCCATTCTAGTCAATAAATTTGAGTCAAACTGAAAATTCAATTCAGCTGCATTATTTATTACCTTATATACTTGCGAGTGACGTCATACATTTCATATAACCAGTGCCATTTCAAGAATTTTAAACAGAAGATCTCTCGAAAATATCAAAGCAATGTGGTTATTGAATGAATCAGATAACATAAATTCCTTCAAAAACTGAAAAAAAACGACATAAAAGTTCAATGTCTGGCAGATGCAAGAACGCACTACGTTTACAATACGTATATATACTGTGGGAAGCGAACGGATGCTCTAGAAGATGTAGCAACTGAGGAAAAAAGTTTGCAATACCCACCCAAGCAGTTTTTTGCTTATGCAAGCCAATATTTGGAAGCAACAGGAATATTACTGGTGATAACTGGTATTCATTTATTGAACTTCTAACATATGTACGAACTATGAAGAAAAAAAGATGATGTTGAGAATGAGTTGCCGGAAACCAATTCATATTACAATAGAACAAATGGAGGTGTCGACTCAGTTGACGAAAAATGCTCGAAATATTCTTGTTGCAGGAGAACAAGACGTTGGCCGATGGCCTTATTTTTCCGTATTATCGACATGAGTGGCCTGAACGCTTATATAATCCACCAAAGCGTTTCAAAAACGCAGTACACAAGATTGCAATTTTGGAGACTTTTGGTGAAGCAACTCCATGAATCTCTTCTGAAAGAAAGGGCAAATAACAGTCGCCTCCCAAGAGAACTTAGACAGAGCGTTCATAGAGTATTAGGTACTAAACTCCCAGAAATTCCGAATGATTCCGATACGCTGCCTAGAAGTGCAAGGAAAATGTGTTACCTATGTGATCCGAAACTAAAAAGAAAGATAAGTTACCTATGCAAAATATGCAAAAGAGCCATTTGCTTACAGTGTAGTGCAAGAGTACTTGTAACTTGCGTAAACGGGCTAGAATGACCTACTGAATGTATTCCATGTTTAGGTATTGCAGAAATTTTTGTTAAAGTACCTGCACATTGAAAATTCATTCCATAGAATACGTTCAAGTTTAGAATTTCAATTTATGTCATTTTTCGTTAATTTTTCTCTTCAACATTCACACAATTTTGGAGGATATTTTTCTCGTTACGAATATTTTATTTTAATTTTTTTGTTGTTGATTTGTTACAGTGGTTGCAACTATTGAATAAATTTCTACTACCTTGTCATGTTTTGTTTGAATCGCAATAAAAAGAATCTCACAAAACTAAATAAAGACATAAATTTTAGCATTTGAACAAGTTGGGGTCCCAGGGACCTACAACGCAATCAACGCAAAACATTTGCACCACGTCGGCTAAGGGTAAAGACTCGATCTCATTTTTTTTTGACGTACACGAAATGAATAGCAACTCCAAGTTCGCTGTCGAAATGGTAGAGCGTTCACTTTGCACATTATTCAACAAATGCATGGATTAGGGTATGTTTCCTTACGTAATCATCGCGAGTTTCCAAAAAATGCTTATAATATAAAGAATTTAAGATTTATTGACCTCATACCAACTATTGCAGAGACCGAATCTTGTTATCCAAATGTCCAATACGTCTTTAATCTCTTAGCTACGTTGAATTTCACCTTCTCTACATGTTAGAGGCATGTCTTTCATGTTGTGCAAGCTGGTACATAGATAACACCATTAGTCAACTATCAGTAAAAAAAATGAACCTATATGGTTTGCTACTTTAATTCAGTTCAATGAGTGCTGTGTTTTAGCCATAATAAAATTTTCGACATGTTGTATATTCCTGAAAAAACTATGCGAAGTGACAAAACCATTCGATATGATTGAAAATCTCTGAAATTACATGGTATCTTGTCCAATTGCTCTTAATGTGTTTTAGTGCATGCCTGTGAACTATAAGGTTCTTCAGGGCTCAGTCTTGGGGCTCTCATTGTTTCTTTTATATATAAATGATCTCGCGCATTATTTCGAACTTATCAAAGGTGCATATCCAATCAGTGCCAAATTGAACGCAAGACGCTACTCTAAAAGCCGAGAGATGGTTCAAGACGAATGAACTGTTGGTGAAAAGACCCAAAACTCAATCTATTATGAAACCTCCTAAATGTTAATTTCATGGGAATCGTCATTTTTGATATTTCATCTTCAGATAATCGATCGATAAAATACTGCGCGCGCTCCTCTTGAAATGCAAAGTCTATAGCCTCACGAAATTGTCAAAATCACTTGTTGAGTTGTTAAGTGTCATTTGAAAACTACCAGTATCATTTGAAACCATGTGACATCTGACAGTTATTGATTGATGGGTTGGACTGCTCATAAAGCCACCATAGCCCATTTACAACCTCCAATAAATTATTAAAACGGGTTTTTGGTAAATATTGAACTGAATCTGTTTCAATATACAAGCTGTATCGCCGGTCATTCAAAAACTTTAGAAACTCATTGAACTGCAAGGATGAGATAACTGAGATTATGGCTTAGATTCTACGTCAAATATATTTTTTTCGTCATTCTAGTCAATAAATTTGAGTAAAACTGAAAATTCAATTCAGCTGCATTATTTATTACCTTATATACTTGCGAGTGACGTCATACATTTCATATGACCAGTGCCATTTCAAGAACTTAAAACAGAAGATCTCTCGAAAATATCAAAGTAGTGTGGTTGGTTATTGAATGAATCAGATAACATAAATCGTCAAAAAAATCAAAGCAGTGATAATTGAAATCAATTTTTAACTGTTAACGTTTGTTTTCACATCAAAGGAACATCCTCTGGTATTTCGTATACGTCGAATAATGTTAACATCTCTACCGCCAGACATCCGTCATGTTTCTCGGCACATTTCTCGATTGTAACGGCGAAACATTTTTCCCATCACGAAACGAAATCAAATTCCATTAATGCAGAACAATACAAGCGTCTAACAACATCGTGACATCCCAATAATGAGCGAGTTCTAACCTCGAAATCGTGGGCATTGTAAAATACGTAAAAAAATGTCAATATAAACAACGCTCAGCGCTATAAATATTCAATACAATCCTTGTTAATCGCTTAGAAACAATACTTTTAACCTTGAGTTATATGACGGACATTAAAAACACAATACAAATATTATATAAAAAAGAGAAATAACGCCGCAGTTATCGATGTACTGACCTACTTTGTTTATTGTTCCACGTGAAAATTGGGTCGCTCCGATCGTTGCATTACGCGTTAAAATCGGCAGTTTCTGGTCGATTTGTCGTCGATGTCGATGTTTCAAATTTTGAACGTGAAAAGGAACCAGAAAGGCATTACTTGAGAATCGAAAAATTGAGATATCGTTCATTTATTTGAAAGGGCAAAGTTCTAATTCAAGCTGAAAAATTCCGTACATTTTTTCCGTATCATTTTCAGTGAAGAACAGAGTATAACTCTATAGCCGTAGATGCATTATTGGGTGCAAACTACGCCGACACATTAGGAATGTAAGTACACCACAAAGCCGTTCCCCATCTCTCGACGGCCGTCCGTGAAATCACGTTTAATGTGAACGGAGACATCTACTTAAATGTTATTCATATTTTCGTAGCGAGTTCACGCTCAAATTTAGCTTGAAAACATAAGTGAAAACAAAGCATAACGTTCAGAACGCATAAATGAGGTCAAACTGTAGAATATACAATTTTATCCCCTTCAAAGTGATCCTCTCTCAATTGAGTGAATGAATGCAAAAGCTTTTTCCAAGCTTCTAAGCAATTGTTCTGGTTGGAATGGCTCACCTTCCTCCTCTTATAATCAATAGACGCACGGTGCAGAGTCAGGTAATTAATTAGGTAGGTTTTGCATGATATTAGTCGTATATTTGAAGAATATTCTCGCTCGAAGAACTAACACCTTATTGTGGGCAAAAGCCAAGAGTAACAGCTTGGCCCCAAGGGAAAAATCCTAATAAAGAATACCAATTGACTGAAACTGTTAACGAGACCTCGGTTGTTGGGTGGTTTGACCTGTGGTACGAAACTTCATTGATTGTTTTCTAGAGGTCTTTTGCATATACGTAAGTTTCATCTCCCCTACTGGTGCATTTTAAGGTATTCTTGAGGTCACTGTAGCTTTTTTGGAACAGTACAAGATTTGACACTTTTGAGGCAAAAAAGGTGTCACAATAGTTGTGACCAATCTATTCAAAACACCATCAGCTTAAACGAGGTCCCAGTCATACATTTTTGGGGGGCAATATTTGACTATCTAGATTTTGTGTGGGTTAGATTAGGTTTAGGCATACAAACTGCCATATAGGTCCGAGTAGATCATACGAATTGTTGAAAACGAAAAAACGAAAGTTTGGTTAATTGGACATCTATGAAAGTTTTGTTCGCATCGCTTTAATACTGTTCATCTGACAAAGATCAGCATCATGTTTCACTATGATTTTATCAGGAAAAAGAACATAAGTTTTTCGTGTTCCATCCTGTATATCGAAAAATATTCAAGTCCGTTGTTCCGAATACAATTTTCAGAATTGATGATGAGAATACGAACAAGACCTTGACGCATGGCGGAGTACGCGAATCGAAATGTTGAAAATCGAATGATCGATTCTCAATACTGCATTTTTGCCATACCTGCGAAATTGAATAAATTTGTCGAACCTCTCGGAATACCGCAAACCTGAACAAATCGCGACCAATCGCAAAAGTGGGCTTTATGATCCGTTCTTGATAGACCGCTATATTAGCGACTGTTCTAGGGGGCCCTCTTGGGGTATCCCGAGTTGATATTTCTTATACACTTCCTCAAAGTTAATTTGTGGGAGGAAAACAGTCAATTCAACTATTACAGTACCATTATTTTACCGGAAGAGATAGCTAAGATATCGACGCGATAAAGAATTTTCTATTTCCTTCGTTTTTGCTTGTATTATATCTCGAAAGGGTTCACATGTACACGCGTTTGACGCCTTAGGCGGTGTTTTTATAATCCGTAAGGGATTCTTCATGAATGGCAGATAATGAAGGTGTGAATTAGAGAGTTTTGTACAACTTCAACTTGACGTGAAAATCAAGCATTGAAATTATAGGTTATTAGAATATTTCCTTGGATCTTTTACATGAAGATTTGCGACTTTTTATTTAATCCAGTCTATGAATGAAGTCAACGGCACAGAAAAACCTGTGAAGGTAATATTGATTTTCTTTAAACTTCCAAAAGCTTAATTTTGGACGAATCGTTCGGGGCATATATCGAGTGTTTCGTGAAAAAAAGACCCAACCTTTAGTTCGTTCAATTGTTGGTAGAATATACAAGAATTGCATCTTAAATGATGCTGTCAAAACTAAGAGAAATACTTCTCGAGCATTTCGACTGTATCAAGTACGATTAACATAATTTGGAAATTGATTCCGAACTTTTATAATTTGCTAACGTAGAAAAGTAAGATCGAGTTGGCTACTAATACTAGAACCGGAACTATTTCGAGAGAACACCCCCGAAAACTCCGTCGATAGAAAATTTCATAACACACAATGAGTTATTTCAAACTTAATCTTGCCTAATTCACTCATTTTTTTTGGAAATAGGCTTCACTTCCTACCTATATCAGAATGAGGTCGGTTGTACCACGTGTTCCAAGTCATGACCTTAATATCGAAAGGCGTATTGCATAAGTTTGTAGAATATGTTTACAGTCTGGCGCCGTTATACATCACAAACTTCATAGAAATGATAAAAATTATGAATGAGTTTGATATTTTCCACGCATTCTTATCAGGATATCATAACGGAATCGGACATACCGTTGTACGAGGGTTGTTCGAACAGTTTCCGGACTGATAAGGAAGAAACTTTTTTGAAATCGTTAAGTAATGAATTTACAATATAATCTTGTCAAGATCGATTTAGTTTCCATAATGCCTTTTCAACATATTTATATTTTCGTCATTGATGGTTTTCGATTAATTATTTACCACTAAGTAATTTTTTAGGTTAGAAATTAGATGATATTAGATTTTTAGTGAATATTTGGTTGGAAGAAGAATATTAATTCTTGTAATTTACCATCGCAACAACTGAAGAAAGAGTGGATAAGATCAGATTCTTTCATTTACATGATATGGTTGGATTTCTCACGTACATGTGTAGATATTGAATTCAAACTGATAGCGATTACTGAGGACGGTAATTTCTTGATGTTTTGATGAAATCTTTCAAGTCGACACAGTCAAAAGATAATAGTCGTTCATGTTGTATTTTGCGGTATGCTTCGATACTCGGATACTCGACTTCCTGTCGAGCTAGAAGCATGAAATTCGGCGGAAAGCAAAAAATGTAGCAGTTACAAAAAAAAATTTGATAATTCAAAGTTTATAGTGTATCACGATTTTTCGTCTGGCTATAATGAACTTAAAATCAAAATCAATTTACATTTGAGGGATTTTTCTTTAATTTCATCACTGAACTCATTCTAATCTGTATTAAGCATGTAAAATCATTTCGAGTACTAAACAAATAATTATCACGCAGAAAAATAACTTTTTCATAGTTGCTTCACTTAGTGAAGCACATTGTATTGATTGTTGTTCCTTTGGGACTAACAAAACTCATCTAAAAACAAACGTTGATATCTGTTGTGAACACTCTTGATTATCATCAGTACCAGCCATTTCTGTAAGTATTACAAAATGTTTAAATCAGAATTTCAGGCGTTAGGTATAAAATAGTGACCCACTATGGACTTCTGCGATGTATCCGATGGGTAAATCTACGTGCAATTTTAAGAAAACAGTTCTTATAAACATAGGTCCGCGAAAGCTTCGTTGCGAAGCTACAGGGTGTTGAAATTTCCGGAAAAATTTGTTTTTTTCTTCAAAACTGCTGCAGTTTTTAAGATATTCAGCCCAAATTTGGAATGCAAGGTATTTTTTACTGCATCCATCATTACATCCTGAATTTAAACTGGAATCTACAAGGCGCTTTCTTTTCTAGAGCCGTGTCTTCTTTTGCCCTTTCAAATTTTTTTTGCAGTACGCCACTGATCAGCATACAATCAATTTTCGTCTTCTTCGTTCAATTTATAAACGTTTTGTTAATTTTTCGTATTTCCGACCGTTCTCGAGCAAAAAATTATTAAACGATTGAAAGCACTTCTAATTTAAAAAATGACTAGTAGGTTTTGATATTTTTCATTTATTTTGCGTTGCTTAAGTTGAACCAGTGTCTCGAATTGTTTCTCGAATTAACGATTAGTTTTAAGACTTTTGAAGTTATTGCTGTAAAAAAAATGGCTAATTTTAGTAACGCTGAATTGGCTGATATCCATTACCTGTACGGTCTGGCTGACGGAAACACAACAGAAGCTAGGCGATTATATCAGGTGCGCTTTCCAAATCGAGTAACACCAGACAGGCAAACATTTACAAATATCCACAGAAGGTTGAGGGAAACTGGTACTTTTACTGCAAATAATCATTTAAAAGGTGCAATTCAAACGATGAGAACTCCAGATATTGAGGAAGCAGTTTTGAATTGTATTGATTTGAATCCTCATATGGGTACAAGAAAAATTGGAAATCAGTTGAATATTTCACATGTTCTAGTTTGGAGGATTCTCCACGATATTTTATTGTACCCGTTTCATATTATATTCAATGACGAAAACCCCAATTTAATTGAAGAATCTCATCATCAAGAACAATTCTCACTAAATGTCTGGGTCGGAATAATTGGAAATTATTTGATTGGTCCATTTTTTCTTGCCTAACAGACTGAACGGTCCCGTTTATCGGTAATTTCTTGAGGAGTTACCTTTATTGCTCGAGGATGTGCCACTTTTGGTGAGAAATATAATGTGGTTCATGCATGACGGGGCACCAGCACATTTTAGTGGAGAAGCTAGGGAATTCTTGAATAAAGCATTCAACAACCGATGGATAGGTCGGGGTGGGCCTGAACGATGGCCTCCTAAGTCCCCAGACTTGAATAGTTCAGCCTTTTTCTTATGGGGATATCTCAAAAGTTTAGTTTATACCACTCCAGTGAACACTGTAGAAGAATTAAGAAATCGAATAATAACCTCTTGTGACACGATAAGAAATACCCCAGGAATATTTGAAAGAGTGCATGATAATATGCGGACAGAGGCCTGTATTCTTGCAGGTGGAGAACACTTCCATCAATTTATTTAGTTTTCAATTGCCCTTTTTTTTCAGTTTGATATTGAATAAGTATAAGTTGGGTCTCAGAAGACGAGCTATCAAAATAAAAGCAAATTTTGGGCATACCTATCAAGTTTTTCTATTATTTTTTTCATTTAGCGAATAACATACAATTCAAATAATTCAAGTTTAATAATTTTTTACTCGAAAACGGTTGGAGGTACGACAAAATTACAGATCTCAAAAAAGTATTGAAGCTTTTGCTGACCTATGTTTATATAAACTTTTTTTCTTAAAATTGCACGTAGATTTACCCCCTCAAATTGTGTCATACTATTATGTAACACCCTGTATACAGAACTTATTGGGATACCTCGATATATAACACAAGTTCAAATTCGGTGCTTTTCATTCATTTGTTCACAGATTACTCTCTATTTCTTCGTCAGCTGTTGATTTCGAGAATGAAGTTCGAATATTAAGATTAATTGCTAAGAATAACGGGTATGAACCGAATTTAATTGGCACCTCAATAAAACAAAAATAACATAAACTTCTACTGCAGAAAATTTATGCTTTGCATACTGAGATATCAAATAGAAAATTTCCAATTAATTATATTCCTAATAATAGCAACAAAATATCTAATAGATTAGACAAAATGATATTTACACCATCAATACTAATAAAATTTGGGTTTATTCTTAGTTAATAATAATAAAATAATATAATTGAATGAGAGCGGAGTATACAAAATACACTGCCGTAAATGCGAGACTTTTTATATAGGCTAAACCGGAAGATGTATCGAGAAAGAACATGCAAGATCCATTATTCAGACAAAAATTCTACTGTTTTATCTGGCCATTGTATAGATAAATATTTCATAGATTTCGTGAGGATTAAACTTATACATCCAGGTAATAAAAGGGGGATGGACGTTTTACAGATGATGGAAATCATGTCTGCTCGCAGGAAAAAAAGGGCCAATTTGTAATGAACAGACAGACTTCGGTCTATCCCCTGTTGTGAATGCCGTTATTTTTATGTAAAACCACTCATTTTCTTTTACTTAAAGTTGCAAGCGGAATAACATTTATCACCAAGAAGAGAGAGCTCCTATTCTCCTAAACAACAGTGAAATACAGTGGGAAAAATTACAGATAAAAACTTACCTTGGATGGTGCAATAACGATGAACTGGGGTCATCTTCAGCACGTGTCTAACGACTACCGGTGCACCAGGTGCTCGCATAAATCCGAACTGAACGCTTGTTATTCGTAATAAGAAGGGGGCACCGGGCTTGACCAAAATATGGGGCAGGTGGTCGCCGTCGTACCGACACACAGCTGCAAAAGAAGGCGAAATTGAAATCTGCGAAAATCAATGACTTGAAGACGATCCAAACGTTAGGTACTATGTTAAAGGTATATAAATTTGTAAGTCAACTATTTTGTGTGACAGATATGACACGACAGTTTGATGGCATATAAATGCCCAATGTTACAATTTTTCAAAAATATATAACATGAATATTCTTATCACGTATTTTCGAAAACATGAAACCATCAGTCTTATGGGAAGAGAATATTATAAATTGCAAGTAAAAACTGTATTTTTCAAAGCGTTCGATAATTGCCCTAAATATTTATTGACCATGGCATATTTGTGATAGAAGCAACGCTCAAGGAAAATGTGAGAAAATTCGAAGAAAATCAATGTTTTTCAACTTAAATTTTATCCAAGATAGGATAGGCTGAAAATTACAAAAACCATAAGCAATGATTCAAAATAGGTACAATATCCAAAAAAAGCCAAAATAAATTACTTTGATTTTCTACATTTTGGAATCACTTAAACTGTCCTGAAGAAATTAATTATTTGGTTAAAATATCTATATTGTATAATGAAACGATACAGTTTCGTCGAAATCGCTTCAATAGTTTCCGAACAATAATTTTGAAATGCGAAATTCAAAGTGAAAATTTTGCTAATTTTCAAATTGTTGCACACAAAATGGTTGATTTACAATAATCTGATAATTTAATCACATATAAAGACCACTCAAATTTTCAAATACTTTTGAAAATTGGTCGATTAGAACGCCCATAACAACAAATCTAAGTTATGTGCGATTATTTGTTATACGTACACACTACCAAATTTCTATAGAATCACCCGATAGATTGATGAGAATTGAACATTTTTGAGATATTTCAATTGAAAAAGAAATAAATTAAGATTTATTTTAAGAAAGAAACAAATAAAAGAAATAAGACTCTTTCCACATGTATTAAATGAATTGAAAATTGTGTTTTCAGGGAGTAGGTGTTTTTTCTTGACTTTAGTAGCTTGTATTACCTTCTCTTGCCCTGATACAAGCCTGGATCCGTCTAGGCATGCTTTGGATTAGGTTACAATCTCCTCTATGGTGATATTATGCCACTTGTCTGTGGCGGCTTGAATAAACTGTTGTGGGGTTCGTGAATTATCCTGGCGCGATCTAATTTTCCTTTTGAGATTATCCCATGAATGTTCAATAGGATTTAGGTATAGAGAGCCAGCTGGCCAGCCCAAAATTGCGATTCCCTCCGTTTCTAGATATTGTCGCGCGAGGTTGCTGGTATGCGGAGGAGCAATTTACAAATATTTCATACGAACATCCATCTATTTTTTCTTTCAAAAGGTGTGTATGGAAGTTCCTTTTCAACAAACAATATGCATGTTGAGATGAGCTAAGGTTTCGTTTTGTCCAGTAGGTTTGATATCACTCGAATAATAATATTTCATATTTCCGACTGAGTCATCTTTTTGCTATTGTATCTGGAGGAAAGATTGAATTTCATTATCATTTTCTACTTTCATTCTAAAAGGTTTCACCTAAAATATATAAAACGTTGATGTTTTTCGAACTGTATATCCATAATTGATGCTTAGTTAGTTTTTTGTAATCAGGGTTTGAGTGGAAGAGGGTGATTTGTCACCTAACTGAACTCCGCCCTGGGATTGATTTTGTATTTTATACCTTCATCGTTTGTTTATGTAAGGATTTCTATAAAGACCTCATCATTATTATCGTGGACTTATGCACTATCTCAGATGTTAGCTGGATATAATTTACCTTTCCCAGATTCAGCGATCAAAGGGAATAGGCTCGATTACAATATACTTTCCTAACTATCGTACATGTATTAGGAATTACAGATTTTTGCATTTCTATATGGGTATTCTTATGCAATTCTAATTTATTAAGGCTATCATGCAAAGTTTTGGGTATTAACCCAGTCGAGGATACGATGACAGGAACAATATCTATTTTCACGAGGTGCCACATCTGCTTGATCCCAATAGCAAGGTCTGTGTATTTGGACTTTTTCTCCTGGAACTTGTTCAGCACGTTGTTATTATTCGGTATGGCGACATCCACCAGCATTGCTGTTCTGGATCATACACCACTATGTCCGGCCTATTATTCGTCACCATTCTGTCAGTGATAACAGGCCTATCATAGTATAATCTGATTGAGTCATTTTTCCAATACGGGCGCCGGTTGATACTTGTAATATGGCTGGAAGGTATTCAGAAGTCCTAACTTGTGTGCAAGTTTCTGATGGATGATGTTGCACACTTGATTATGCCTGTGAAGATACTCTGCATTATTATTATTGTTATTATTATCTTGCACAAAAGTGAAATTCTCACCGTGGGCACCTCGAAAGAGTCTCACTATGGGCTTCAGCACTAGGTCCACGAAATTTCTAGCGGTTACAACCACTTGAAACGAAATCAAATCTGTTTTGCCTCCCAGTATAATACCACCCCAAAACATCATACTGCTCTCTTGGTATTTCAGAATTTATCTGTGTAATTGAACATTTTGACTACCTCTTTTCTGTATTCCTCATAGAGTGACTGATACCGCTTTCTACAGGTACTCTGGTGGAAGTATACACACCGAAACAACACATTATACTGCTCGGAGTCTAGCTTGTCTTCCACGACCCCTTTAAAACCCGAATCCGGCGGTCATCTGATCGAACACCAATTTTGGTCTAATCCGAAAAAAGAACACCAATTAAGTCTGTTAATTTTTTGTTGTCTGGTTAGCTCTGGAACTCTTAAGGGCCTGCTGTAAAAACCCCTTGAACGAAGTTTTTGACGTATCGTTACGACTGATACACTGATGCCTGTTGCTTCCAGAAATTGCCTTGGAGTATAGGGTGCGACGCACTAGGGTCTCTTCTTGCAATTTGGCACAAAAAGCTGTTTTGCTCTTCAGATGTAATCTTCCTACGACTTCTTCTAGGCCCATTTTGCAGATTGTAGCTCCGCGTATAGGTTTTTGAAATCATCTCCTGTGATACCCCCATTGTAACCGCTACATCCCTGTGTCACCCCTTCTTCAACGAGAGCAATTATTCGACCCCTCAGCACATCGAAAAATTCAACGTATGGCATTTTCAATTATGATTATAGGCTTTTTTCAAATTCTGAAATTCACCCTGTCAAATATCAGGCGACTGCGTACAATATCCCCAATTCAACATTTCTTATCATACTATCCACTTTTTTACAACAAAACTTCATTCTTCACAAATAGTAAAAGATCCATGGTTAAAAACAATCAATAATGTGAAATACCGAGTGATTCCATATAAATTTGGTTGTGTGTATATTCAGTTACAATAATGACAGTTAACATTAAGATTTTACTAAATATTTTCAATCGCATATTTCTTAAAGAATATGAATTATCGTATATACTTCTCATAGAAATAGTTGCTTACTTTTATCCATATTTGATTAAAGAATTAATTTTATTACAGATTTTTTTAAATGATTGTTTAGACTAGCCTAACTATTCAAGTGGTCGTTCTTATCGACCGATTCAATTTTCAAGAGAGCATTTGGAGAACTGACTGGCATTTTATGTGATTAAATTTTCGAATTATGGATTTGAGAATTAGTACTTTTTATTTTAAATTTTGGATTGCGAAATTATTGTTAGGAAACTATCGAACCGATTCAAACGAAGCTTAGTGTATCATTTTATTATACCAAAATATCAGTCCTCAGATCTCAGTAATCTCAGAAATGTATATAAAGAAGCCAATTTTTGGTTTATTTTCAGACATTGTTGCTAATGAAATAGTAAACAAAGTGATTCTTTCTCTAGGTACTAAGTTGTACCTTACCTGTTCATGACTACGCATATCTTGATTATTCTTTCATAGGTACTACCCATACGTCCAAGTAAAAATAGGTCCGCCCTGGTCTATTAGTTCATGAATGTAATGCAATTGGCTATAACTTAATACGCTTAAATAACGGTTTAAGCTTAACACTTCCGCACAGACGGTGCGGAGGATATAAATTAAGTTGTAATCTGCGGGAATTCTCGAAAATCCCTCACGGCAAAAGTAAATATTTATGTTTTCCCCCACGAAATGTATAATAACTGCCGGTTGTTGTCGCCGTTTACTTCAGATATGCAAAGACTTACTCTTAGGGCGAAATGTGCCCTCGAAACGAAATCTTTCCGAAAATTATCACCTGTTGTAAACATCTGCCGCATAATTATTTTGGGAATGCAACGAACTCCTTCGAAGATCTCATGAAGTTGCTGCATCCAGATTTGCATGTTTCATTGTTGATACAGGGTGACCCACGAGTCACTGGAAGTAGCATAATGCCAAGAAAACGACGGATTTTGAAATTTTTCTTCTCGCAATATGATGAAGTTTGGTTATGGTCACAATTTAAAAATAATTTCGTATATATAGGGACGGAACAAATCAAAGTTATGTTTTTTTGAATAGGATACCCTCATATATGTTGATGATTCTAGCTTTGTGAGATCAAATGAAGGTGACTTTGTTCGATATTCCCTATACCTACCAATGGTTTTCGAAATATTTTAGATTTTTCGAAATTTGATGACTTTTTTGAAAAATTTTTTCTTCTCGTTGTGACTTTCCGATTGTTATTTAAAAAAAATTATGTAACAAATACTTCATTTCTGAGTAGCCATCGTTGGAAACTCTGAAATTGATACAGGGTGCACAATACAAAATTTCCGATTCCGCTTTTCTTCAAGCCTCATTTTTTCAATTTTTTCAAATGAAACACCCTGTATCTTATACTCTGTAATGATCGGTTATTTTTCTACCTATCCAACGATACCCATGTTCTCTATACCTATCTTTAACGGTTTTCGAGATTTCTCGAATTTTCCGATACTTTGTGTCTCAATATTCATCTCAAAACGTTTTCCTTCGTTTTTAAAGATAAAACAAAGCAGGAGTTGGTTAGATTTCGAGTCAATAAGTCGAAAATTATCGTCTGCATGGATCGATGTGAAGGCGATGAAAATTAATATTCTATGGAATTCAGTTTTAGAAAATGCAGTGTTCGGAGCAGTTGAAAATTGTTCGATTCGAGCCTATTTCTAACTTTCCTCCTTGTAAACTATTTCCAGTGATAGGTATTCACTTTTTTTTTTCAAATTTTTTTCTTTTTTGCTCATATAACTAATTTTCGAAAAACAGATTGTTTTAATGAAAATAAATACATATGCTTTTGACAATGGAGAATATTACTACAAATCACGGAAAAGAAAAGATTGCACGAATAATTGAAGCAATAGAAATGCTACAAAAGATGTTCAAAATGGCCTCCGTTTTGCTCTATGCATAAATGTATTCTCCTCTCGAAACATGCCCTTGCTCCTAACAGCGTTTCAGGCGTAACTTAATCCTATTTTCGATATCTTCCAGTGTACTTGGCGGCGTACAATAAACAAACTCTTCAACATGTCCCCACAGAAAGAAGTCGAGGAACGATAAATCTGGCGATCTCGCTGGCCAATTCCAGGGTCCTCGTCTTCCAATCCATTTTTCTGGAAAATTCTCATTTTAATGATCTCTCACTTGTTGGCTGTAGTGCGCTGGGGCTCCATTCTGTTGGAACCACATTTGTTGTCTCATGTCAAGTGGCACATTTTCCAACAGCTCTGGTAAATCGTTGACCAGAAAATTGAGGTACATCTGTCCATTCAGGTTTCCATCGAAAAAAAAGGACATTCTACATGAGGTCCTATAATTGCTCCCCATGTATTGACCGTGCGTCTGTGTCGGGTGTAGGATTGACGAAAAATATGTGGATTAGTGTCAGAGTAATGATGATAATTGAGTCTGTTTACTTATGCATTATTCTGGAATGAACTTTCATCAGAAAATAGAATTGAATTCGGGAAATCCGCATTTTCTGCGACCATTTCTAACACCCACATACAAAATTCAAGTCGTCGTTCATATCCTTTGTGACAGTTCTTGATGGGTTCCAACGTGATATGCATGAAAACCATGATTTTTCAATATTCTTCACACACTTTGTCTACTCAGACCTAATTCTTGAGCAATGTCCGTTGACTTGTATCTGGTTGTTCTGTCATAAATGCTAGAACAGTAAGTTAATTTTCTTAATTTCCAACAATTGGTTTTTGTCGGTGGTGTTTTTCATCGGACACACTACCAGTGGTTCGGAATTGCCGTAGCCATTTTTCGAATGTTTCTTTTCTCGGATGTCTTCGGTCATATAGTTATATGAGCAAAAAAAAAAAAAAAAAAAGGTTGTAAATACGTATCACCGGAAAATGTAAATAGGGCACAAGGAGGAAAATTAGAAATACGCTCGAATTGAATAATTTTCAACAGCTCCGAACACTGCATTTTTTAAAACTGAATTCCATAAAATATTCATTTTCATCGCCTTCACATCGGTCCATGCAGAACGATCATTTCCGACTTATTGACATGAAACTGGTGTTTGGAATAGAACGTCGTACCAACTCCTGTTTTGTTTTCTCAAGTGATATGCACCCCTCTTCAAAAACGAAGGAAAACATTTTGAGATGAATATTGAGACACAGAGTATCGGAAAATTCGAGAAATCTCGGAAACCGTTGAAGATAGGTATAGACAACATAGGTGCGTTCGATAGGTATAAAAATAACCAATTATTACAGTGTATAAGATACAGGGTGTTTCATTTGAAAAAATTGAAAAAAATTAGGCTTGAAGAAAGACGGAATCGGAAATTTTTTACTGTGCACCCTGTATCAATTTCAGAGTTTCGCAACGTTGGTTACTCAGAAATGGAGTATTAGTAACATAATTTTTGCAAAATCACAACGAGAGAAGGGTAAAATTTTCCAAAAAAGTCATCAAATTTCGAAAACCATTGAACTTAAGTATGGGGAATATCGAACAAAGTCACCTTCATTTGATCTAACGAAGCTAAAACCATCAAAATATATAGGGTGTTCTATTAAAAAAAAACATAACTTTGATTTGTTGCTCAGAAACAGAACACCTTGTATATACGAAATTAATTCTAAATTGTGACAGAAACAGAAGTTCATCATATTGCGAAAAAAAGATTCCAAATCCGTCGTTTTCTTGGCATTATGCTACTTCGAGTGACTCGTGGGTCACCCTGTATATTGAGGGCAGTGTTCTTTTGAAATTAGGTAAACTCTTCATTTGCCGATAGTTTCAATGAGATAATCTTTAGATGTCATTTTCTCTAGAAAACTTTAAAGCTTTAGTCGATTTGGTGAAGCCGTAGAGTAATAAATCTTTGGGTGACAGTATGGTCATAGTCGTGCAATTAACTATATTCTTCCTGCATATTATAATTCAGGCTGGCTATAATATTGCCAATTCAGGTGGGATTCATCTTTATTTTTCTCAAAAACTCATTAACTGATATGGAAACCGTTTTCATCCTATACAATAACCTGTATATGAGTTCATTATAGATGAATATGAGGAGTATTTCCTATCATGAATGATTTATGATGAACAAACAGTTTTGATTACTCAGTGCTACACAGGTACCACCGCCCGCCGGGTATATTGAGACAGTTTCCACTCGGATAAGGGTTAACGTGTAGTATTATTAAGTATTATCTCCGAATTCCACCCCAAGACAGGCAATTATTACATAGATATATATTAAGAAGAGTTCTTGAAGTAGTTTTATCATTTGTATGCGTCTGTTAGCAGTTGGTGAAATGTATACGATGCTTTAAGCCATTAAGGTCATTTACATTCAATTGATGAAAATGTTAAAATGTGTTCTGAGATGACGGGAATTGGACAGTTCGCAATATACCTACTTCTCAAGGAAAGAAAACCTGAAAATGGATTTATAGTGAAACCTCCAAAAACTTGTCCAGGAAGGCCCCGAATGGTTATTGATGAAGACTTTAGGATTACTGTTCGAAAAACTGTGCATTCTTTTCATTTTCGGAAAGAGATTCCCACTGCATGTAATATCAAAAAACAAATTGTGGCAAGTTTTACACGAATTGAGTTTCTCATGAGAAAAGCACAACAGGAAGTCAGTTCTCATAGATGAAGAAGGTAAATATGGTATCCACCCTCCAGCTTACCACTGCGAATTGCATCCGATTGAACTGATATGGACACAGGTAAAGGGTGAAGTAGCTAGAAAGAACACGTCGTTAAAAAAGAAAATAAAATGTGGGTTAGATTAGGTTAGAACTGGACCATACTATGGATGCCATGATAGATCTTGTTATAGTGAATTCAGATGATGACGATACATGATCAGAATATGAACTCTAGATATTTTATGAAAATATTGCAGCTTCAAATATATATGAGTATTTTGGATAAGCATTATTTTGATTTTTATAATATTAAAGTGTAAAAGAAATTGAATTTAGAACTATACGTTTGACAAAGTCGTGAAATTTTTATAAACATTTTTAACATTCTGTTAGGTAATGTTAAAACTCTCGTGAAAATTTAGCTAAAGTCTACTAGAATATGAAATAAATGTTTATTTCCATAATTAACTGAAATTATTGAGTTATCTAAAATATCAACATTATTTAATTGAGAAGATCGTAGTTATGTGGTTGGGTTCGTCCTGGAATATTGTACGAGGCTTTCTATCAAAGATCCATCAATGAATTGGTGCCTATTCCAAGAAAAAAATCATAGAGAAACTACAATTATTTTTGAATTCGCCCACGTACCACATTTCTAAGGATTTGCATACTTAATGAGCTTTTACTACTCTACGTCTTTACCAAATAGACTTTAATCTAATTATAAAGTACCACCAAGTTGCAACATGAATACAAGGTCGGCGAGAGTCTGCGCAGTACGTGGTGCCCGCAGAGGGTATTTTAATGTCATCCTCTTGAGTATTATGACAATTTTTCATAGAATTGCCCCCCAATCGTTATTCGGAGGTATTTGATAGATGTTTCAACTTGATATCTCAACCTCTTCCTGATATAGACAGATTGTCAGTTAATAAAGGACTAAGCGAAGTTCTTTTTTCCATGCGGGGTTACAATTATCAAAAAACTTTTCTCTATCAGTGCAAAAACTTTCAGAAACGCCCCTGTACGTGCATCCGAGACAAATTGGAAATATTTTTTACTGGCACATCAAACAGTCTTCCGGATTCGAAAATGGCGCGGCGCGTCTCGAGCGAAGACCTGGCACACGCGGCGGTCTAATTTCGTGAGAAGACGTATTTTTCTAACCGGGCCACTAATTTCGGATAGAGTCGGTCGCCTAATCTCAAAGTCTAGCCGTCCCCCTTGGGGGAACTCACAGATTCTCCGCCGTCATAATTCATAAAATTAACGACGTGCACAGCAAACCATCTATAATAACAGAGGTCCAAAGATATTCCTTCAAAGAGCTCCGTCGAGTCCGCGTTCTTATAAAGGATTTGGGTATTTTGAATTGCTGAAAGGAAAACTAATTTGTGAATATAAGAGGGAGTTTAAAGAGGAAGCCGTTAGTGCTTTCTATGCATTCTTTTCTTTCAAGATTGCTGATTTTCGATAATGAATATAATGGAACTAGTTTTGATTTGCGAGTTCGTAGGCGTTTATGATAATAAATCTAATGAAAAATTGTGTTGCGCTCAACTTGTTAAATGACATGTAGGTGGTAAGGATGACGCTATGGATTCGACCTCCCAGTTGGCTATGAGCTTCTACACTATGACTATACAGGGTATCCCAAGTTGAGTGACCTATTAGACGTTTATGGAGAGCTAATAATGCTATCGTTCTGAAATTTTGGTAGTTGATTCAGCTGGTCTGAAACTCTATTTCAGAATTGTTTTCACTTCAATGGCACTTCCGGTTATAACGGAAGTACAAACCAACTTTGTCATTTGATATAGAACGCCCTGTCTAGCTCATTTCGTTCATGAAATATCCTAGTTTTTCTTGAAAATTACCGAGTTTTACGTTTTGAAAAAATTTTTAATCTCGAGAACGCCGTGAGCTACCAAAATAACGAAAGGTGTTTTGCAAACGAGAAACCATGCGGGACATAACTCATATTCTACTGAATCTCAGTCAGTATACAGAGTGCTCTTTTTTCCGCCTCACATTTCGAATCGAAGAAACATCGAAAACTACGTTTTTTCAAATTGTAACCCATATTTTTTCAATTCATTAGATTCATAAATGACCTGTTTTCTTGCTTATTTTCGTAAGTATGGTTGTACTCTCTGTAATCTTTGATAGTTAAGAACAGCTGGTGCAATCAGACTACTTTCTAAAATGCTCATTTCAGTCCGTCTTAGACTTTACGAAAAGAAATATTCGAAAAACTGTCCGGGAAATAAGAAAATTCTAAAAAACCGAAAGTGAAGATAAAGTATGAGCTCAAGATCTCAACTCCTGAATAGTAAGAGGTAAATACCAAATTCATCATTGGTTTTGTATATTATGTCCTCAGAAGTTCATAAATGAAAATTCTGATCATAAAAAACAAAATTTTGATTTTCAGTTTCGAATACAAGTGATAATAGCATTACTTCTCTTGGTCGAAATCCAGAATAATTTCAGGAAAAATTCAAGATAATCATGCTCAATTAGGCATAAGGTAGAGAATATACAGAGTGTGTTATAATTAGATGCCGGTAATCAAGGAGGTGGATCTTTGCGTATAACAGGGAAAGATCCACCTCCTTGATCAACGGGAAAAACAGGGGTTGAAGTTTGAAAAAAAATTCAATTCTTCCTCAATGGTAACTAGTTTTCAAATATTTCCTTTGCCTGAAAATGGACATGAAAATTATCTTCCGAAATCGGGTTCACCGAATAAGCCCAACGTTTGTGACAGTAAACATGGTGTTATTTTTCACGGTTCACGCTTAATTTTTGCTTGCGCATTTTTTTTTAGTTTACCACTGAAGTATTCTGTATATTGAATCTAAAATTCAATTTAGAAATTCTTGTGACTCTTTTCGTATCTCTCACGGTTTTCCAGATAATAATTGGACGGTGCTCTATGAATTGAAAGCCTCGTCGAAGGATTGTTGTTGGATGAGAAGACAGCAGGGCCCGGTAAAAAATATCACCCTGTGTAAGCATATGAAGTCTTATACTTTACTGTTTTCTAGTCCTGTAGATCTCTATAGATGAGCCATGTATCAAATTTGAACTAAAAATCTAAACTAAAAGGAATAATTGAAAAAATATCATCTTTCAATATGGGGAATATTATTCACTCATTTTCAATAATTGATTTCCAAAAACAGTGACAGAAACGATAATAGTGTATTGAGATATGCAAGAATCGTCTGATTCTCGCTCAGGACGGACGAAAGAAAAACCCCGATTTAGATTGAATTGCGTAAATTTCGCGTTGATAATTTGAAATCAAGTCCAGAGAAGATTCATCACCGTTTTGGAAAACAACACGAAATCGCAGACAATAACAAAGTCTGCACACACGTTCATATTAATATTGCAAAATATGCCGGAGTAATATTCACGTGAGTAGCCAAAGCAATTAGCATTACCGTTTATTTGTTACATAAGTTTTATGATAATGAATGGAGCATCTTGGAGACATTATCCAATTTAGTACGACGTATGTTCTCGTGACATCCTGGCACGTTTACGTCACTTCCCATTCGCCTAGTAGGGGGAAACGAGCAATTAGAAAATCAAACTACCGGTTACGGTGATCCCATGAATATCTGCGCGAACGAAGAGGAAGTGCTTCATGTCTTGATCGGGATAATAATCGAAACCAGGAGCTGGTTGAAAGACTATACGAAAATATTAATTTGTTCAGTGTGTTTGAAGTACACTATTCATATGGAATCTCGAGAAAGGGAACAGGAAATGAATAAGAATATTATGATTTAAAAGTTCAAGCTACAAGGTGACGTTTACTCAAATGTGATGTCTTCCTTTATGATCGCAGTATTCTTTTTTATTTTTCTATAAAAATTTGAATTCTTTCCTTTTTTCACTTCATATTTGCCTAACTCTGTATACTGACAGTTATATGATGCTTACCTTATGTTTCTAAATCCAAATGGTATCGTATGCATCCATCGAAGTGACCGTGGAAGAATACTGCAACAATTGCATACCGGAACTTGAAGGTATCTTCTTTTTCCATTTTGTCTGAAACAAAAAAAACCGAATGCTATTAACAACGACCGAACAATGGGCATTATCATGCAAATCTCTGAAATCGTGCAGTGAGGCGCCTTTCAGAATAATTCCATTCGCCGAAAATTCCCAAGAGATACTTTTGAACTAACCTAAAAGGAAACGAGAGTGGGTAGTAGGAATAAGGAATGTCCACACTGGTTAGAATGCATTATGCGGGATAGGTGAAGGTATTTTGTGCTATTTTTTTGGTTACTTTGCATGGAATTCATAAAAATCAATTTCAGTCTTATCGAATTAATGGAATTATTGTACAGGGTCGGCAAATTTCGATGACTTTGTACGGAAATTTGAAATACTGCAGATAGAGAAAAACGAATTCCCCTCTTTCGATCTTATTTTCAGGGACTAGTTTAGTAGTGCCAAAATTTTGCTGATATCTCTTTCCATTCTGGACTCATTCAAAATTTCTCGAATTTTGGGAAAATCGTCCTTAGCGGATATCTTGATCATCATCAAAGTAACATAAAAAAAGTTTGACACTTTTTTTAGTAAAATACAGGGATAAAATTTCCTATGGTTCGTATTTAACTCATTAGTGCATAGAGTCCCTTTAAAAGGATCACAATATAAATGCATGTCGTAAATGTTCAGAGAGTGGTGGGGAGCCGGCAACACGTGCATTTTCTCATTAGACCTTTCTCAGAAGCATTGATGTCTTTGGCACGACGTGAATTACGATAGTGTTGAATTCATTAATGACCATGAATCCCAGTTTATATTCTACTAAAAATGGTGGGTAAGTAATATTCAATTACTTTTTAATGAAAATATTTTTAGAACTCTATTGAAAAACTCCGACGCATTATGGTCTCTTGTTTACAACTTTGATATTATTCTCACATTTTCTTACCAAGTTTTTTTCTAATGCAAGTTTTTCAGGCGATCTGCTTGAAAGGACTATATGCACATCATTTCTGTTTCCATTTCAGATTATCTCTGAATCACCTTTTGGCCATCGTCGAGGGCGATGATTTCTATGAAAATTATACGAAAATATATGTTGAACCTGCCAATCAAAATACAGTAAAATCTGAAGAGGACACCGATGTTTCAGACCAAGAAGCTGGCGATATAAACCACCTACCCAGAGGTACTCTGGGTCAAGGATGCGAAATTTCGAGAATAGTGAAAATGAGGAAACTCATGAACAACTTTCTGCTACAAGAAGTGGACTTCAACCTGAAGCCACCACACTTTCCCATTAATCGGAGAGTGATGATGAAGAAAATATACCACTTTCTGTTATACAACAGCTTTCCAGAAAGAAGTAAAATTGTTCAAAGAAAAGAAAAATTCATAAGTGGACGGGGGATACACCCAAATATTGTCTGAACACCACTCGTGATCCTGTGCCTCCATCTCGCGATGCATATTCGGCCGAATCTCCAGCCGATCTCTTCAAACTTTCTTTCACGGAGGCGATCATGGAGAATATCGTTCACCAGACTAATTTGTATGGGTCACAAAACAACATTTCTTAAATTTTTCTATGGATGAAATGTATGTAATCTTTGGAGCTTTATTGCTCAGTGGATATGCCAAGTACCGTAATAAACGCATGTATTGGAATGCCATTAATGATACCAATTCAATACTTCGGGACTCGATGAGACTTAACCGTTTTGAGCTTCTTTTACGTCATCTTCACTTCAATGATAACAAACAGACAAACTTCATAAATTGAGACCATATTGATGGATTGAATCAAAATTTTCGAGAGCACGGTGGTATAAATGAGCATCTTTCGATTGACGAGAGCATGATACCATTCTATAGAAAGCATTATGCGAAGCAATTTATCAGAGGAAAGCCAATCTGGTTTGGTTTAAAAAATTGGGCCCTTTGTCAAAGTGGTATATGTTAGCATTCGAAATATACACTGGTAAATCTGATAATGAAAAACAATTAGGTTAGGGAGGCGATGTTGTTTTGTCTCTCATTCGATTAGCAGGACTGGAAGAGAATAAGGGTTATAAACTTCATTTCGATAACTACTTTACTGGTATTCATCAGATGTTCCATCTAGCTGACCGCAATATTTATGCTACTGGTACTATACGCCAAAATTGTTCAGAAGCATATCCTTTTCCAGAGAAGAATGTATGGAATAGAGAAAAATGAGTATCTTTTCAGTTTTATCGAACGAGAAAATTCTGATGGCTCAATGGAAAGACAACACAGTGGGACGATGGCCACCAACTTCGAAGATCAATCTATGATGACCACTAGACGTTGGTGCAAAGAAGCCAATTCCAAACAGAATGTTTCCCAACCAAAGGTGGTATCAAAATACAATAAATACTTGTGAGGGGTTGATAAGATGGATGGATTAGTAGCTGCGTACCCATCGAGAATGCGGCAAATATAATGGTATTGGCTCATTTTTCAGTATTTGTTCGATGTGAGTGTCGTAAATGGCTGGATTTTGATGAAGAAACTGAGACCTAAAGAACCAAACTGTGCAAATCTTCTAACATTCAGAAGTCGCATAGCCATGAGCTTTCTGGAGAAATACGATGCTAGATTCGACAATGTGGGACATTTGTTCAAATACTCTGAAAGTGACAGGAGATGTAAAATGTGCATTGAAAATTATTCATATGTGATATGTGTTTTTCGGTGTTCATAAGAAATAATTCCAAAAGATATGATGTTAATATTATCGTATTTAGTTTATTCAAATGTGGTACTATCTTCAATATTTCATTCGTAGAAAAAAATTAATGAATTTTTGAACCAAATATGACCTTATGCATATAGTCCTTTTAAACATATCACCTTTATTTTCTAAACTGACGGAGAAAATTTAAAAATGCGACAGAACCACGTTTCGAAGAAAAAATTATAATCAAATTAAAAATTTTTTTCCACATGCACTAATGGGTTAAAAAACATGTGTTCATTATAACTCGAGAACAGCCGAGCTAATTTTTCTTTCACAGAGCACGCAAAAAAGTGCCTGTAAAATGTCAAACTTTAATGATTATCGAGATATCCGCGATGGGCGATTTTCACAAAATTCGAGAAATTTCAGTTCAGTTCAGAATGGAAAGAGATATCAGAGATGGCACCACTAAACTAGTTCTTGAAAATTAGATCGAGAGAGGGGTGTTCATTTTTCTCTATCTGCAATACTTCACATAGCTGCCGTATAACTACATCGAAATTCGCCCACCCTGTACAGCGGACGGCGAATTTTCGATTAGAGGAAAAAATTACCTCCCTCTCTTTCTTTATGTTCTAATTTGTTTCCTTTAAAAATTGTTGCACTGCGTGTTTCATTCTTTTGAGATGTATCCAAAATTAAAATTAAGAAGAAACCATCAAAATTAATTGGTCACTCAAGAGCGTGCTACGCCTATGGTATTGTTTGAAAATTTTCCTTCAGCAGAAAGTTGCCAATAACTTATACAGAACTATCAAATTTCAATTTTGTGAGTCCAAGTGTTAGGAAGTTATGACAATTGTTCCTGTAACATGTTGTAATTTTGACAATTTCTGTATGAAAAACTCAATATTTCGTAATCGAACGCCCGAAGTTTGCGCCCAGTATGGTGTCAAAATATTCATACGTAACTTCAATAACAACCGATATATCGAAAACTCTGAGAAAACAGAAAGTGATAACCTAAATGTATTAGCACCAACGCGTTTATCTAGAAAAGCGAGCATCGATGATAACGGGAGATCATTTTTGCATTACTGCCGACAAAATCATCGAAATTCACCACCGTCAACAAAATCTCAGGAAATTTTCCATTTTTGGAAAGAAAATGTTTTTGTGAAGACATCTTCAAAATGACCAATTAAATTATAAATCGTCTCTTCTGCATAATTTTTTTTTCGCAGAAAATAATGCAATAATCCCTCGTTTTTAAAATAGTCATCCATCCTATTTTTTTTCGATTTCGTTTCATTTGACAACATTGAGTTATTTCTATCATAGAAGCATATGGAACAAAACAAAATAATCCCGGCTTGTCGGGCAATGCGCATGGCTGAGTTCCGGAGTTGCGTACTTAAAAGTAAGTTCTCGATTAAAATGCTAATATCGATTTAAAACAGTTCCACACAGGACAAATTCAACTCCACAAGGGAAGTTAGAAAAGAAAAAAAAATTTCGTTTTGGGTACCACCGCGTTTAGAACCAAAAGTATGTTGAAGAGATTGACAATAAAATTTGCTACTAAAGTACGTTTTATTAGTTTTTTTAAACTGTAAAGCACAGTTACCCTTAATAGGTTTCCTTGAAAAATAACTCGATTTTTCTCACACTTTCAAATACATTCATTTCGTTGATACGAAGGGTGAAACTAGTTAATAGAAATCAGCACTTAAATATTTGGCGAAAGGATCTCTTGTTTTGGAAAATCTATCAAATTACACCGTACATCATTGGGTATATGGGGAAAGAAATTTATCCCGTGTATGGGAATACACTGAAAAAGTTCTGTGTAAGTTTGTTCATGCCAAATTACAGTTATCTACCACCAAGTTAACCTGGGGACAAACCGACGGACAATCGTGGAACTAGAAGGGTTCCTGTTGACTACTGAACCAAGAAGGAAGGAATTTCCTGAAAATGTTTTATCCTCAGTTATGAATAATACCCGATTATCCAAACAAAAACTAGGATTTCCAAAATTGTTCACAATTTTTCGTTCTAATTTCCAGAAAGCTTTCTAAGAGCTCAACAAACGAAACAGTGAAAAAAGTGAAGGTGAACGAAACTATCATTGAAAAAACTTTTAAACTTTCGTAATGTTTCTTTCCATAAAAACCTAAATACTTCAAATAAGGTCCCAAAAAAATTAACAATAGCGAAATATCTTAAGCCAACTAGCTTTTTTCTTTTAATAATTACGATGTGAAATTACTAACAAGTTGAAATCACTGCATTCACAATGAAAAAATACTGTTTTGAATAAGTAATAAAAAAACTCTTATTCGTTTTTTCATATTATTAACATAACATTTGGTCTCACAGATTGGATGGAATATAATATTTTCAGAGAATTTTCCTAATGAAATAACAAATTATTGTTTCCAGAGCATTAAAAAAACAATAGTCAATTTAATTTATGAAACAGTGAATATTTAAAATATACAAAAAAATTTCTTTAGAGAAAATTAAGAATGTACACATTTAAAAAATACTCACTTATTCGTATTCTCAAGAAACACGTGAATATTTACTTAATGGATTAATAAGAAATTGGGTCATTTCCTGTACGAGATTAGTGGTATTAATATCAACTCCTTAGCATTATTATTATTCCGTATTTAAACGCACATACAGAACAGAGGCACAATTATTGTTTTTATGCGGGGCCCGCGCACAGCACTGACGGATTTGTGAATGAATTCCCCGATTTGAATGAATAGATTATTTACGCACGCAACGTTGCCGGTTCGACGATACGATGTGGCCGCGATACGATGACTATCGGCGTTTCACGTGACGTGTGTGTCGCCTTCGCTTTCGGAAAACGAAAAGATCTGATTATCTCCAATGAAAATGATTTCGATGCTGAATTCCCTAGTTGGTTATCGATAAGAAAGTTTGAACATGTTCCATTTCGTATACGAAATGTACGTGAGAAAATGATGTAAATAAAACCGGCTACAAAATGAGGATCTTCATAGTCTAAGAGCCAGTGTTTTCGCAAATTTGCAGTATAAAAGCAAAGTCAATATCAATGGTAGGTATACTATTTCACCTGCCGTCACTGTAATGGAGATACGAGAGGGCGTGCCCAGAAGCCGAAAAGCATCAAAATTGACTATCAAATCGATAGCAGTTTGTCTGCCGTTTTGATATCGTAAAATATATAATTTTTTTCAATAGAAAAATTTAATGGCAGACACTTATTCCAGTTACGATTATATTTTATACAATTCCAAAGCTTTGAAGATTTTATACAAGTTTATATGTCATTTATATAGTTATTATAGACATATATTCACAAGAACAGACAATTAGGTCGGTTCTGAGATGCGGGCAGATCACTTAATAGTTTCTCCGTCTTGCTAATGAAGGCGTACGATTTTGACATTCTCACTCTTCATCTCGCAGGGAACTAGTGCTTCAGCACAACTGTTTATTCATTATTTATATCATTATTATACATATATATCTAGAAAATCAGAGAGATAAGTCGGTTCTAAAACGCAGGCAGATCACATAACAGTTTTCAGTCACTCTTCATCTCGCAGGAAACTAGTATTCAATCACCTTCATGACCACTTATATATGGCTGCCGATGCGGGGGATACCTGTTTGCAAACTGGGACATAGACCCAACTGCCAGTACTGAAAATGAACCTCTATGATTTGTTAATATAAAGCCAAAATTTCAGTTCTATTCGTGCTGTGTTGTAGCCACAACAAACTGCCAAAATTGAGAAATTAGTTGAAATCATCCGCATTTTCGCGCAATAATTATCTACAGTTTTCAAAGACAATTATCTCAACAACAATGTCTCAACGAATTGCTTTCAAACACCACACCAGTCGACATTTTTCCGTTGGTATGGAGAATTCAAACGCAAAGGGCTTAGGCTTAGCGACGATACGAAGGCAGTTGCACGAATAACAGTGGTAACTGAAGTGCGTAAGAGCATCCAGGAAGAACGGCATGCAACATATCGAGAGATTCAGGCTTCATTACGGATTTCAGAGACCCCAATACAAACAATTTTGCACGAAGAATTGCGTGAGAAAAAAATTAGTTTTCCGTTGGATACAGCATCAAAACACTCTGAACGGTTTTAACTTTGGAAATCCTAAAAACGTGTACAACACTGTCAGTGGTAATGAATCTTGGATTTATTCTCACGAGCAAGAAAATAAACGCCAATCTACTGTTTGGGTGTTCCAAGGTGAAGAAGAACCAACAAATGTCATGTTTAGTTGAATACAGCTTAGTTTCTCGATTTACCAATTTATTACCCTTTGTTACTAGGTTTGAACCCTTACCTGAGGGGTATAGCCTGAACCGTCTGCTTATCTTAAGCATATATATACATACTTTCTAAAAGTATGATTGCCTTCAGGAATTTCTAGGTTTAGTAATAGGTTTTATTGTACATACGTTCAATTAAATCAAAATGTTGGACAACAGTGCATCAAGGACAATTTGGTCGAATTCCAAATCAACAAGTCATCTGTGGTCGAAGTGTCTTCGAAAGGATGGTCGCAACGCTTGTTTCAAAATCAGATCATGTAGCAACCATTCCTTCTCAAGATCAAGGAACAATTACTCGCCGCAAGTCGTTAGCAAGCTTCGAGAAACAAACCTCGAACGGCGAATCATTCTTCACGAAGACAATCCAAACCCGGAAAACAATTGAATATTAAATGCAAGAAAAAAATGAATTATTATATCATATCATCCTGCGTACCGTTCGGATCTAACTCCCAGCGATTCTTCAACTTTTCCCAAAAGCAAGAACGGACTGTTTGCTTAAATGTTTCAGGATTCAGAAGAAGCTGTTGATGCCTTCCAAAAGGCCATTTTGAGTGTAGCAGCAAACGATTGAAATAACTGCTTTCAGTTGTGGAAGACTGCGACAAAGTTCGGTTCACATCGATCAATAACAGATTTTATAGGCACTCGGAAATGTTCCTAATATGTTCCAGAAAATCTGAAGTTGCAATAGAAACGTAGATGATGAGTGCAAACATCTAACCATCGTCGTATTCTTCAGAGTCATAGATTTCAGATGGAAATTCCACACGTCGAATCAGAATTAGTACTTCGAGTTGTCAATTTTTATTCCAAGCTATATCACGTCTTCGTCTGTGGCGTGACCCAGCACTCGCAACGACGACTCACGACAGCGGCAGAACGACGCATACCTAACTTACTTAACATATACATGGGATATGTTGTATAATTTTTTTTCAAGCATATATTCTGAATTTATAATTATTATTAGTATAATACTTGTCGTTGTCCTAGTTCACATACAGAAGTGGTCTTGATGAACATGCTGGGGCGTTCAGGTTTAAAAGAGGGTAGCTTTAAAGTGGGAGAATTTGATTTTCAGGCGTGTTTCACAAGTTTAGATGAGGAATGTTTAGCCCTAAAACAAGCTGTGAAGTTTGATGTTAATTTCAAAAGGATTACTCCAGTGCTCCAAATTCTGTTGAGAAATTTAGCTTTATGAAGCTATCGGTTTCGATCCTGAAAGCAACATTTTTTTACTTTGTAATCAAAATATGAAATTTTCATGTCTTTTACTTAAAAATTCTGAGATATCTTCTATACAAAGTTTTGAATTATTGGGGATGAAAAGTATCTGCGTGCTAAATTCGTCCAAATCCGTTCAGCCGTTTGTGCGTATTAGGAAACATCCGAATATATTGTAACGATATCCAATCGTCCCTGAAGTCGACCCTGCCACGGCCGACAGAATGACACACGTTCGGGAGACTTCGAGACGGATTACAAAGAAATCAGTGTTGCTGTTTCCGAAAGGTTCTCGAACGAAGATCTGGAACAGAGCCGAAGTTATGCAAATGTTCTAGAACAATTTGGACTTGTATATAAGGAGAGCGCGAAACCCAGAAGTTTAAGTTTGAATACAGAGCGTGAATAAGTGGACAATGTGTTAGATAAATTTAGCATTATTGATTGTGTTATATAAGTTAGTCATTTAGTTAGTGTTATAATTGTTCAGTCTGCGTGTAAATAAATTAGTTAGAGTTTTTGTTGAAGTGTTTGATTTGAACCCACAAATAATTGAAAGAACTAAGAAACGTTACAATTGGTGTCAGAAGTGGGATAGAAGTGAATAGAAAAAACTCCAGTAAGTTTATGCCTGTTACCCCCTGTTTCGAGACGAAAACATTGAAATTCCTTCAGCAAGCCCTGGATGATGGACCTCAATAAGAAAATGGACGTAAATTCAAGTAAGTTGAAGGAAACGATGTTGGAAAATTCGATAGAATTGAAGAAAAAGATGCAGGATAATTTAAATGAATTGGAGGAAAACTCGAACAGACTAGAGGAAAAATCTAAATGGAGAAATGGATGAAAATTTGAACAAGTTTAAAGAAAAGATGGGGAAAATTTGAATTCTGAGAAAGAAAACTTGGAAGAAAATTTGAACACGGTTAGGGACGAAATGGAAGGAAATTTGAATTTGGTGAAGGAAAATCTGAATAAAATGAGAAATAGAATAAAGGAAGAAATAGAGGAAAAGATCAACGAAAAATTAAGTGGCTTATTCGAACATCTAGATGAAAAGAAATCAAAACTAAAAAGATTGGAGCAATCATACAGAGCGAAAATGAATGAGAAGCCAATTTTGTCGAAAGTGGAACATAATGTTGAAGCTCCAAAAATGAAAATAAAACCTCCAACTTTCAACGGGAAAATGCCTTGGTCGACGTACCAGAAACAATTTTAGGCGGCAGTCACAGCCAATGGATAGAATGAGCTGGAAAAAGCAACGTCTTTGATTGTAGCTCTACGTGGAGAAGCACTGAACATTTTGCAGACAATATCAGCAAGCCAGCAGGTATGCTACGACACGTTAACATCCAAGTTACAAATGAGGTACGGGGATACTCATTCACAACAAGTATACCATGCTAGAAGCTTAGTAGGATTAACCCACCCTTCTGCTCCTGATACCTTCTTGGAGCAATTAGCTGTTCAGACGTTCGTAGATGGCATCATCACAGATGGTGAAACTCAGCAGGCCTTGAGATTGGCTAGGCCAGAAATGATGATGATGCTCTGGCCTAAGCACTTGAGTTTGAAGCTGCAAAACTGGCATCGAATAGAGGAAGTAGCCGTGCTATAAGAAACATCACTGAGGAGGAAGAAGCTATAGAACAGGTGATTCTTCGGCTCCTGGATCAAAGGAAGAAGAAAGAAATCAGATGCTGGAACTGCGATGAGACTGGTCATATAAGAAGGAAATGCAAAAAATCTCGTAAGGAGCATCGAACAGGAACTAGCCACAAGAACGCAGATGCCTTATCGCGTAGGCCCTGTCCAGTAAAACGCAGTCACTACTCTCGGTTGGACGAAAAGATTAGTCTAATGAGGACAACGGTTGTTGATGAAAACTGGTTGCAATCAGCAGTTGATTGGAACCCACAAATAATTGAAAGAACTAAGAAACGTTACAATATAAACTTTTACTTTATACTACGAGAATAAATTTTTCGAAAAAAGAATGGCAAGAAAGTCAGAATATATGAAAACTGTAGAATTCATTTTTGTATACTACCCATCGGTTCCGATGATAGGTTAGGTAGTTTTTTCTGTTTTGTTTGCTATGTAGACACTTGAATACATACTTTCATTAAATTTCGACCGGGAAATTTAAGGAAGATGGGGCGAAATACTTGACAATCTTGCTTCGCTGTACACGTGTCTTGGGACATTGCATTACATTGGCGAGATAGAGGAAAGTGGGGGTCATTCAACTGGGTATAACACCGAGTATAATAACATTAATATTATGCATTGAAAATGTGTTGTCTCACGTAAATTGCGTGTTTATTATATTAAAAATCATATCGCGGGAACGTAAATGAATTTTAACTGAATAATTCAAGTGATTCGAGTCGAGGTTAGAAGAAGAAGTGTATATTTTCTAGGAATTTCAAGATAAAAAATCAAGAAAAACTGGAATATAACTTCATATTGAGAGGGTACGACCCTGTTGATTTAATATTTCTCTACCTAACGATTGTAACGTCACGATTATTAGAATCTATAAATTAATACATATCTCGTCGCAATATTACAAACATTCAACTAAGTGCACGACATTTCAGATTAATTTATATCTGTTGAATAATTTCGCAATTGTTTATTGAATTTGATTGACTTTGATATTTCCTCCATTCATGAACAGCCTATTAATCTCATCGAGTTTTGAGAACAGGAGAAGAATTGAACGAGGGTAATCCCCGACAAGATCCGTCAAAGTGCGCATGGCAATTAGCTCTGTAATTCCCCGCATTGTTTTCATATCTCAATTGAACAAGATGTATGAAACACAGATCCATTCATAGAATTGCTGGTCTAAACTCGTTTCCTCATGCCAGATCAATATCGGTCGTATAAATTAGATTTTAGATAAGAGCAGTGGCAACTTTCAATTGAAAGTAATCTCAAATATGAATAGAAATCAATCGTGAGACTCAACTTTCTCGGGTGGAGATTCGAAATACTATTCAAACTATGAATAATTGAGTTCTGTCATGAAAAGCACAATATTTATCCAAATGGAATGTTGGATTCATTAATTCTAACACTACTGGTGTTTTTGTCTCCGATTGATTCTTGACGCCAATTGAATATAAGCGCGCAGATTACATTCATTTAGTTGTCGAGCGATCTGAGTTATTAAAGTTCAATTATTCGTTCACATTCCTGAGTTTTTCTCTTATCGATTCTATAATCCATTAAAATATCATATTAGTTCCCGTTTGATCATTTTTTTTCGAAAACTAAGTGAGCTTAATCAGCTCTGGAATGTTCGGAACTGGTATTGAATATTCATTTCAATTATGCATAATTTTGAAGGAAGGTCACAGATAACAGCGCGAATATACAGGGTGTTTCCTAAAAATGCCAATTGTATAACCCCTACCTTTGTTCCGATTGAAAAAATTTATACATGATCAAAGATCATTGAACCACAATTTTTCTGCAGTGAGGGGAAATCCACTCTGAATTGGAGCATAAATTTTTTATATCATTTTTTCGTGAAAAAAAATATGAAGTTCACTATTCCAAAATCAACAGTGTTTGACATAAAAAAGAACAAGGACAAAAAAGGAAATTTATATCCAAATCGTATCAAGGAACAGGTAGGAATTAGAGATGAACCGAGCAAGGGTTTTCACAAAAAGCCGAGTACCGAGCTCTCGGCCAAACAAAATTACTGCATGCCGAGTATCACGGCCGAGAGCTCGGCTGGCCTAACCGGGTCCTCGGTGCATCCCTAGTAGGAATATTATTTTAAAGTTTACTCAAATTTATTCTATCTAAGGTATTTTTTTAAGAAAAAGAAAAATTATTAGAGAAGCTGAGAATACTGATGTTGAAACGCATTGTATAACCGGTTTCTTCAACAACGCAACGCACACGTACCGATTTCGTCAGACATATTGAGAGCAACTGTCAAACAGTTTCATGTGCAAAACACAGGAAAAAAGGTTTTCTGGCAAGTTCGGAATGGTCGGATAAATTCAAGCTCAGACATGGAATTCGTTTCTTGAAGGTTTGTGGTGAAAAATTTTCCAGGGATGTTTCCGCTGTGATACCTTTTAAGGAAGAATTTCTATCGGTAGTTGAACAGAATTAAGCAAAGAACAGGTGTGTAATGCTGATGAATCGGCCATTTTTTGGATATGTTCACCAGACACAACTTGGGTTCATCAAGGGAAAAAATCAGCATCAGGTCGAAAAGTATCAGCTTAACATTCATGCCATGCTGCAACGCGGCTGAAACTCACCAATTACCTTTACTGGTCTTGGGAAAAGCGCAAATCCACGAGCATTCAAAAACGAAAGTTCACTACCAGTTGTCTACAAAGCATCTACCACAGGGTGGATGACCAGACCATTATTTAATAAATGGTTTGAAACATCTTTCATCCCCGAGGTGAAGAATTTTTAACTAAGATTAACAAGCCCTCTAAAGCTCTGTTGTTGGTAGACAATAGACCATCGCACTCACCTGAGGAAGAAGTTAATACTGATCCAAACTTCAGTTATTTTTTTGCCACCCAACTGTACTGCCGTTCTACAACCTATGGATCAGAATTTAATTCAAAACATTAAAGTGTCGTATAGAAAATGCTCTTTAATCCTTTCATTTCTCACTGTTCCAATCTTGATACTCCACTGCTTCGTCTCCAAAACTCCATCTCTGAAGCTTTCAGTCTGTATTTTGCTCTTTCTGGGAGCTCCCATGTTTCTGCCCCATAGGTTGTGATAGTTTCAAATATTGTGTCGTCGATGAGATGTTTAGTTCTTTTTGTTAGATTTTTGTTCCACAGCATTGTATTTAATTGACGAATCACCCTCTTTCCTTGAGCTATCTTGTTGGAGACGTCGTTTGAACTTTTCCCATTTGCCGCAAGTGTAACCCAGGTACTTGAATGAGTCACTGTGCTTTATCGTTTGGCCAGATCCTATTTCCAAGTCGCTCTTATCATCAGAGCATACTGTCATGTATTCCGTTTTCCTAGTACTAAACCATATTCTTCGAAATACTCCTTCAAAGTCCGTAGCATATAGCTAGCATCATACCTGTCACCACCAATCACCACCTGGTCGTCAGCAAAAAGGAGTGTACAGAAGAAGTCCTCAGCAATTGGTAGCCCCATAGCATAACTTCTTCTTTTCCATGCTCCATAGTAGGAAATAACTCCATACGTGTAAGCTTTTAAAGGAAATTGAAAGAGCACGGTTTGACAGAAATCGTTCCAAAACTCTTGGCCCGCCTTGTATATTAACAAGAAATAAAACGTCGAAATATTCAAGTGGAACACATAATGCGGAAGTGGCATTCAACGACAGGGAAGTGACTAGCCGTTCGCCTTTTTATTTCGGTAACAACGGCCCATAATTCTGAAAAGCAGACGGGGGATATATCGGGTTCTGAAAACGATGATAAAAATATGATCGAAACGGGTCGTTAAAATTCCGACGAAACATACATCATTTTTATGTCTAAACTTCGGGATTTCGACGACGGATTCGTCTGGTCACGTAACGCACCGCTGATTTTCTGTTGTTTACGAGTCAATTCGGGTCGACGACCCAATTATGTAACCATATTCTCATATAATGAAATCCGAATTGGGTCTCTCGAATTTCGTTATCAGCGATAGCTCTCTCGTTCTTCTTCTATCTGTGTATGCGTGTGTGAGCGTTCAAGAAAGAATTTTCGTTTATTTACAGGGATCGTGTAGAAGAGCTTTCGATGGTAAACAAGGTTATCTCCAGGAATTTGCCGTTCATGAATAACATGAATTGAATGTTACGAAGCTTGTTTGTTATTACTTTACGTTTTGGGAGGAAGATGAAATGAGTACTCTTATCTCTGTCGTATTTTTGGAACTATTATTTATGTTGTTTTCTTCAATTCCTCCACGGGAACATAGATCCTTAATCCGGCAACGGATAGATTATTAAAAGTTACGTTTTCGGTTGAGCGGAACCCCATACACTAAATTAAATGGTAATGGTGTCTAAGTTGTAGGTCTTTGTCGGCATTTTTTTATTTGAAAAATAGAATTTATGATATTGTTTATTGATACTATGAGGTGGTTCTTTAGACTTCTCACCAGTGAAGTTTATGATTTTTTTGCGCTAAAAACCCATGATTCTGAGGTTATTTTTTCGAGACAGGATTTGCTGCTTCACTAATGCAGTCCAAAATTTTTCAAATAATCCCGCATTTTTATTCTTTAATCACCCACATTACTTTTATAAACATCTGCTGTATTCAGAAGACAGAGTATTATGAATACTCATTTACTCCACTACGATTATGAGAACTTGTTTGTACTCTTTTGGAAATACAAGGATCGGCTCGAAATTATTATGAATACAATGAAAAAGATATCCTTTTTCATTTTGCCACTGTAATCATATCGTTTTTTATGAATACGGCCCTATTTATGCGAAAGGGAACATCCGAAAAAAAAGGAAGGAATGAAGGAGCATGTGGGATATCCTCCTCGTCCGAACGAATATCTCGACCTCGTGCGCCAGTTCGCATTAATAGACTTTATGACTTCCGTTGATTCAATTACGAGGTTGCATAATTTTACATGATGTGAAAGCCCCGGCGGATTCGCGACGTCCTTCCCATTACGTCTTCGGAAGCGACTATCGCCGAAAAAAGATCGATTAACGTGCCGCTGTTGTCATCGCGATTTCGTCCTAATGGTCATTGGTGGGATTAGCATTTCTGTATGGGATGTACTACGCCATTAAGTGAAGTAGCTACCGCATATGAATGAAACCAATTGTAATTTCAACGATTTGTCCCTATTGTACGAATGTGTACAAAGTAGTTGAACATCGGTTTTTTTCTTAGTTTACTTTACACTCAAGGTAGCTTTCAGTCAAATTTTATGAAAATTTGATATGTTTTCGTTCTTCTCATTTTGATTTTAACGATATATTTTTTAATGAAATCGTATTACTACTTTTTGAGATACAGGGTGACAAAGTTGGACATTTGGCGCTGCGTGTTTTGGCAATAGTTTTGGAATTGTTTCTGAACCCTCTGTATATGCTTCAATGGAATAATAGAGTGGGTTTTTAAAAGTTTAAGCTTCGATCAATCTTCAGAGAAATTTTATTACACAGGATACTAGAAGTCCAGATATCCCGAATTTTTCATGAAACTGAAATTTCTATTCCAATGAAAGTGTGAAATCAGATGACTGGGTGATGATGATGGTTGGGATCATCCGATTTCGATGAAACAAACAAGTGTATGTTAGTCCGAAATTGTCCTAAAGTATTTTCACATCAACTTCTCTACCAATAATACTGGAACTTGTATCCCTGAATTGATTAAAAAATGTCAGATAACAGTCACATAACATTATTCCCTTAGCGTGCTCTATTTCCGACTTTCGGCCAATCACACAACGGAGAATTCTGTCACCTCACTAACCGAACCCCTCTCGTATGTAGGGAAGGGATCTTTAATGTCCAACACATCTCTGTTAGATAGGACCGACGGTTTTACATCTCTGAAAGATGGATACTCAAGCAATTCCCAGAATCCGAAAAATCGCACCGAGTTTGTGGGGATTGAACACAGGTATCTCTGCGCAGGAAACGAGCGTCATATCCCCTACGCCACCGAACCGGGATTTATATTAAAAAATCATAGAGGTCCATTTTAAGTCGTGACAGTCGACTTATCCTGTCCTCTATGTCCTAGCTTGCAAAACATAAAAGACATCCCTCGTAGTTTGTGTAAAGCTGCTAACTTTATTGGTTCACTTGAAGTTTGTCGATTTTTCTAATGAGGAGTTTGGTTGAGCAAAGAGTTTGCATTAAACTTTGGGTTTTCAACGGAAATCTTACGCCGAAAGTGTTGCTTAAAACCTCTGTTCTATCGAAGAAACAACTAAATGAATGGTACAAAACATATAAAAGTTTTCGTCAAGGCGTTAATGTTTTGCTTCACCCGAGCGCTTCGGAAACGGTTGAGACGAAAGTACGCTAAAGTGCAAGCACAAGAGCTGAACATTTCACTTCTGATTTCGTCCGATTTTGTCGATATTTTGTCGATGAAACGTGAGGAGTAGAGTCTCGAATTTTGCGCTTAGGTATTCACTAAAAATTAGAATTTCAATGTTTCTTGAAATTCCAGATGAAAAATTGATGTTTCTCGACTTCGGTCACACTCTGTGTATGACAATCAATTTGGAGTTGGTTGACTAATGTCTGAAGCTACAGGAACGGCCAATTAGTCCATGATGGCATATATAGGGTGTTCCTTGAGTCCGTAAGGTAATATGCTCCGTTATCTAATCAACATTCTTGTGTTGTTTCTGAATAAAATCAAGTTAAAATCATTGAGCGAAATCTTTATCTGAAGGATTATTTGAAGCATCTAATAATGGAAACTATTCAACAATGGTGTAGCTATAGGTTAAGTGAACTAACAACCCTAATATGAAAAAATGTCTGTAAGAGACATACACTGTGGCAAAAACGTATTCGGAAATTTGAATTAAACGCAAAAATCTTTACCTACATCAAAATTTATTGAATCTCCTTCAAAATATGCCCCATTTGAAGCGATACACATGTGCTAGCGTTTTTTCCCAATCATCGAAATATTTTTTATAGGCGCTTTCAGCGATGGGTTCAGCTCCTTCTGCGAATTTTCTTTTTTGACGTCTATAGAATCAAATTTTGACTACTATTTTGAGAGAAAATTCAGCTGATAGGAACGAGCCGAGCGGCGACACGCCGCATGCCCACTTGGTTCACCAAGATTAAACGAGCGGTTTTACGAGAGATGTTAAGTTTTTCGAGCACCATTTCCTTGATTTTTTGTTATCGTCGGTTGAAGAGGTCAAAGGTCGTCCGGAACGGGGCAAATCATCGACGATCCCCCGACCGTCTTTAAACGCTTTGAACAACTCGTACACTTTGGTTTCCGATGAAACAGAGGCTCCCTAAGCCTTTTCCAGCATTCGCAACGATTCAGCACACGGAATTTCATTCAAAACACAAAATTTGAGACCAACTCTTTGTTAAAATTTTCTTTCCATTGTAAAATTCGCAGAGTACCACTAAGGTCGTCTGGTTTCAACAGCTGTCGTAAACAAACTAGTTGACAGATCGCGCTCATGTTTGGCATAGTAATTAAGGACAGTCCTACCAACACACAGAAACTTAAAACACTTAAAAATACCCAACGCGGGCAATTCAATTGAGAATTTCCGGATACGGTTTTGTCACAGTTAAAGCTCCTTAATTAATTTCCCTACGGTAAGCTAGATATGTAACCGAATGAAATTGGAAATTAAGCATCGATAACTGCAACAGCCAAAAACAATGAGAGAGAGAGAGAAAACTGTTCAACAATGGTATAGCAATATGTTAGTTTACAGAGACATGAGCTTCCTAATTAATTTCCCTACGGTAACCTAGATATGTACTCGAATGAAATTGGAAATTAAGCATCGATAAAAATAACTGGAACAGCTAAAAATAATGAGAGAGAGAGAGAGAGAGAGTACACATCTACCCTAATACTGTAGGCGAAAACGATACCCTTCGACTTGAAAAAACAAAGTGAATGGTTATGATCAATATTTCAAATTCCATTTTTGCTGGCAACTTATTATTAACTATTTTTTTTCGGATATGCCCGGACATATGCTGACAAAATTCGATGTTTTTTCTTGGCTCACATGAGGAATTGAATGAAGGAAATGAATTGAGATTTTGCAACAGTCATTGATCAAATTTTGCGAGAAAATTTTGAGTTTTGCTAATAAAGCAACGCGAATCACGAAATTTGACCCCGGCAGAATATGGTGAAGTAGTGTTGTTGACCTAGGTTGGAGCTATACACGAATAGGCCAAAAGCTAGAGGTGTGCCATTCAACTATTTCTATAATATGATCCATGACTGCTATTCAAGAATTTCCCCGTTGAGACAACGGTTCGCAACTGCGACAGAACAGTGGTGCACAAATTAGCACTGAAACGACAAAACAATGTCTCAGGAAATTTGGTCTGAGACCTCGTGCCGCAGCTCGAGGCCAAGCTCTAACCGCAGCACATCGCAAAGCCCGATTGAATTTCGCCGGGAAAGATATCAATTGGTTAGAAGCTGACTAGGGCAGAATTTGGTTTACAGATGAGTTGAGAGACGTCGAAATTGGAGATCGCCCAGTGCAACTTATTGAGTACCTATGGTTTTAATGGAATTGGTTGAAAGCTGACTAGGAGATAGTTTTGTTTACAGTTGCTGTACGGAACAGATTGATCGAAATTGAAACGGAATGGATCAGAACGCTATGAGGTCATTGATTTTGTGTATGAATCGTAGTTGTTATGCAGTAAGTCTCGCCAGGGCTGGAAATATCCGGTATTAAAAGGTTTTCGGGTACTTTATTTTTTCCAAACGTTTCACATTTTTCATTATCTATTTTATTTCAATTTCTATGAGTATCATTTTCATTTCGATTGTTTTCAAGCATTGTTTTGAGTTAGTTAGGTATCTAAACGTCTTTTGAATGAATTTGAACTTTCGTTTTGTGCGTTAATTTCTTGGCGCAGTTCATCTTTCCAACTGTTCTGTCTACGAAACAATAACGATAAAATACGTCGCATAGAAAGAATTAAACGTCTTGCGTTTCGTTGTTTTACATTGAAGTGAAGAGCATACAAGTGTCTGTCTTGTGGATGCAGTAGTTCTGTTTGCGGTATATCTACTCCCCAGAGGGAACATTCCAGTCCCTTGATACCCTGGGGGTTGTTGAATAATTTTCCCGAGCTACCAAATACCCATGGCTATTCCAGACGTTCTGAGATGGCATTGAAGTTTATTTCTACTCTCTTGCCTGGAGAAAACGTACTGTTCTCTATGAATAATGCAATATTTTGTGTTTATTATATTCGAATTCGCTTGCAAACGATTCAAAATTGGTCTTTTGAATTATATTTCAAGTTTGCAATTACTTGTGTTGATCTATTTTTGAAATTTTGATTTTTCGTTGAACGATTCAAACTAGAAGTTGGTCGTTAAATGGTTTAGCTTGTGTGGAATAAATATTTTTTTTATTAAATTGTTTAAAGTCGCGTCTATATCGAGGTCATTAGCGACTGCTCAGCCAAAAAATTACAAGGATATGAACATGAAATAATTGAATAATAATTGATATGTTTTCAAGAAATGTATTCTTAGAAGTGTGCATCCAATCCTTTGGATTCAAGGAACTCTATCGTCGTTAGGCATTGTTGATGTTTCGTCAACTAAGGTTATCTGAAGGAAACTCCTCGTCTTCCGTTGCTGAAGCATCAGTTGTCGACCATCGTTCTTCTTTGTTCTGAGTGTCACGTAGTTTGTTTCTTATTTTGGTGAATATAATTTCATACCTCTATCATTGATATGTGGACAGAAGTCAATGAGCATTATGTCCAATTCCTGAATGTCGTTTGAGAATTGTAGGGTTATATCTTCCACATTGGATTTACCTTTCGCGTTTTCCAGAAAACATTTGAGTTGAGTGTCGTTCAGCGGATATTTTTTTGTGGAGTCGTTTATTTGGTCTCTAATAGTCTCAATTATGTTTCGTGTTTTTTGAACTTGAAATTTTTTGGGTTTTCTTCAGTTTAGCCTTTGGTTTTTTAATGTGTTCTGTTTTTGAGTTTTCCTCAATTGAATTTAGATCTACAGGCATAACCTCAGATCTATCTGTTGAACTGAAAGGCGAAAGTGATCGCTTGAAGAATTTGGAAATCATTGCAGGCTGAGACAACTCATTTAGGCTCGGTGATTCAGTGAATTATTTTCTATTCCTGAATTCTCCGTTATTATCATTTCATTCTGTTGGTTGTTGTTTACTGCTGCCTCCCTGAGGGAATCGGTGGAGACAGAGGGGCAATTCTTGGCAATATGACCTGAGTCTTTACATTGAAAACAGGTTCCATTGTCTGATGATATATAAATCCAGAAGGCGAAGCCATCAATTCCCACTTTCAAGTTTTCAGGAAGCTTTTTCACATCTTCAGGATGGATGTAGACCAGACGCCGAAAACTTTTAACGTGACCCATGTAAATCTCTTCATCACTGAGTCCAGCTCTCATAAATGTGGTCGTTGAGGTTCTTCCGATACCAAGTTTGTCTTGCTGATTTTTCAATACGTTTTGATGAAAACCAATACTTTCTGTCATAAAAGTGCCAGGAATTTGTCAATGTAACGCAAAACATTTATTTTTCATCCAAATTTATTGTACCGCCTTCGAGTAGGCCTTTTCAAACGCTTTTTCCGGAACCGACTATAGTTCTCGCCGCGAATTCTCTTGTATGTCTTCCATCAATTCAAAACGGGTACCTCGAAGTGGTAATTTGAGTTTTGGAAAAAAAAGTTGGTCGGAGCCATATTAAGTGAATACGGTGGTTGTCCGATGGTATTTGTGGAGTTTTTGGTCAGAAATTCATTCACAGTGATAACTTTGCGAGATTGTGTTTTATCGTGGTGCATAATCCATTAGTTTTCTTTCCACAAATCTGGCCTTTTTCGACTAATTTATTCTCTTAAATGCCGCATGAAGCTCAGGTTTTATTCTTTATCTACCGCCTGGCCATCTGGCAAGTAGAGTGCACAACACCTTGATAGTTTTGGAAAACGGTTAACATTATATTGACCTTTCTTTGATCGAATTTGACGTAGGTTTCGCGATTTGAATTTTGAAGAAAATTCAGGTCTTTTGGAACTAGTCGAGCAGTAATGCGTTTCATGCCCAACCAATCAATTGAAATGGGACGAATTCATACGTGAGACACAGAAAGGTCTCTTAATTTAAGTGGAGATTTTTAATAACCATTTTCTTTACTTCATCGATGTTAACTTCAGTTAAAGATGTTGATGATCGTTCAAAGCGAGTCAAATCTTTCACCACATCTCGGCCGCTATTGTATGCACTATATCACTTATGTGCACGTGTTTTTATGTATGTAACATTTTAAGCGATTCGCACACGAAATTCCATTTGCAATGCAAAATTTGAGACAAATTCTTTGTTTGGTATTTTTATCCATTATGAAGTATAGAAAACAGTTGTGCCAACTTAGCAACAACAAAAATTTTGACTATCTTTTCGATCAGATTTCTGAAATAATCAAATTCCGGTACTTTTTGGCAGACTGTATGAACTTCTATTCTTTTGTTTTGGGCCCTAACATATTTTTATTTCCTGGGCTAGTAATTTGAGACATGTTCGCTAGTATACGTTCTTCTTGTAAACTTACCCGTTTATGTATATGAGAGGAAAAAACAAGGAAAAAAATACAGACAACTTGACGGAAACGAAAATTCTATTCATATGGCTGAAGGGATTGGTTAGGCACATTTCTAATCTTACTTAACCCGATCAAATAGTGTAAATCTTCACAGTTCCACAAATAAATTTCGAACAACAAGTCAATGAAAGAAGTAACAATAGAAAAGCATCAATTTCTAATGGGCAACCGCCATTTTCCTTCGAATACTCATTGTCTCGATTTCCATTCAGGTCGCGTACTCAATTTTATTTTTTATAATAAGTTCGTTTCGATTTCAGTCATAGAATGACGAAGCTCCAAAAAAATGTAATGGAAGCGTTGTGTCAACATGATATCTAATTCCATTGCGTTGTGTAACCGATATGTGCCACCTAATCCAGGGATCCAATAATCGGAAAGTAGGGCGCCACTGTGTTACACCGAACCAGAAGGCATGTCATCCATGGGTGCGTATACCAAGGTATTTGTTGTATCACGTGTCGATTATTCCCCGTTTAGCCACTGAAAGTGTTTCCAAGGACTTAGGACGCGGATTTGTATGCAACGAACTCGCAATCGCGTGGTGACATTCACTTAAGCTCGATCAGGTTTTAAGGATATAAATGAAAAAAGTAAAAGTGGAGAGATGAAAGAGCTTCGTATGAAATATCTATCGCACACGCTGTATTACAAGGTACAGTTTCCTGTTGTTGGTAGCGACGATCCAAAAGCAGGTGCATCAAAATCAGTGGTCACTCAAGAAAATGTGGATGCTAACCGGAAGATTACCCAAGAAGATCAGCGTGCAATATATCAAGAGATTGAGGCATCATTGCCGACTTCAAAGGCCACGAAACAAGAAATTTTGCACGAAGAACTGCGTGTGAAAAAATCAGTTATCTGTTAGATACCACAACTGTTGACCGAAGACAAAAAGCTGCAAGGGTGGATTGGTGTCGAAAAATTATGGGTTGTTTTAACTTTGGAAAGTCTAAAAACGTTTACATTTTCAGTTGGCATGAGTCTTGGATTTTTTTCGTACGAGCCGTAAAATAAGCGCCAATCTTCTGTTTGAGTATTCAAAGGGCAAAAAACCGACAAAAGTCATCCGTGCTGAAGTGTCTCAAGATAGTCGCAACGTTTGTTTCTAAACAGGTCATGTAGCAACAATTTCTCTTCTGCCGATTTGTTTACCGCAAGTAGGTATTCAGCATTGAGAAACCAACCCTGAACGACGAATCATCCAACCAAGACAATGTAAGTTCGCACATAGTCCAAAAAATAATTGAACATTTAACGCAAGAAAACATCAAATTGTTACATCATCCTGAGTATATTCCGGACTTAAGTCCCTACGATTTAGTCTTCAGAGGAAGCTATTGATGCCTTCTAAAAGTCCATTTTCAAAATAACAACAAACTATTCGAATAACTTCTTCCAGAATTGGTTCGAATAAATCATTCATCAACGTGGAATTTTTAATCAGAATTCTTTGATTTAAAATGGCGCTTGATCTACTTGAAGTTGTATCACAATGAAAAAATAAATAATCTGCGAAGAACACCATTATTTTTCATAATGATATGAAATTTCAAACAATTAGCAAATATTTCTTTCGGGAACATCAAAAAGGGCAACAATAGCAGCGATGTATGAGAGCGGAAAGATTTCATGCAATTCGAGAAGTTGACGAGTATTTCAATATCCATAACCGAAATATGGAATTAGCTAAAGCGCAAGTGAACTTGATTCAATTAAAACTATCCACATCATATAAACTCGTTTTGCATAGAAAAATATATTTGGACCATACAGTTTAAATGATAGAAATGTGTATCTTTCTGTAGTGGTTTACTATTTCTGGCATCCACGGTTGCAAACCGTTTTGAATAATTCATGTACTCGTTTTGGCCTCGTAATAAATAACAAATATAGTACCGCTAAGCAACTACTTTTTCCTTGATAATTTATTGGGATAAGAGAATTTTCTGATGGAAAAACCATCTGATATGTATCAAATAAATTTTTGTATGAACTATAATTTTCATAACTGACGCATGCTCGAGGCTGTCACATCGGTCTATGAACTTCAACACATTCGCATAAATATCCGCGCAGCGCCGAAACCTTATATTCCAAAGCGGTAGTTCGTCTCGTTCTTTCACTATCGCTCTCCTCGTTTTGAACGAATTGTCAGGAAGCCCGCTTCCCACGGCCTGTTCCCACCGTTCGCAGGTTCCCTCAGGAATGGCCTTGTCATCTTTATCAATAAGTATCACGATCTCCATTCATACGAGCTTATGTCATTGACATCCGTCCAAGTTTGGTACATCTTCCAATGTGAAATAACTGGCCGAGTTTGCTCGACAATAAAGGACAATCCACATTGTAATCGGAAATTGAATTCTCCCTTCGATGAGTATATTGTTCGTCGACGAACGGGAAATATTGCGGCCTTTTTTTTTTGGCTACAAGTTTAGCAAGTGGCTTATTTCTACGGATTTTCATTGAACGCCGGAATAGTAAACCCTTGATTATTGCTTTTTTAAGTTAATTTTTGAAGAAGGAACGATGGAATGATTTTCGATTTCTTTTCAATTATCAAGACCTACTGTTACTTTTGTTTTTGAGGGCGAATTTCTGTAACCGAATAATTTTTTTAAACTAATTTGAAAACTCTAAATGAAAGACCCAGATGCTGAATGTTGAGCAGCTTATACAGAGTCCAAAAAACGATTTACAAGGTGTTTCAACCATACGTGTGCAAAATCATGAGAATCATGTGCGAATCATAAGAATATCTGATCTCTGTATTGCTGATAATGGAAAATAATTTCAATAGGAGCTTAACCCCAAGTTTGTGGGATTGCAGCCCTTGTCCCCCAGCCGCAATCTTGAAAAAGGGGAGCAAATATATTTTCCGCGATATCTCGAAAACTATATATCTCATCAAGAAAATGTTAAGACATAATTTGTAGCAGATCACTTTATCTACAAATGAGACTATTTCACTTTTTGCCGTAAATGAACTTCAAAAGTTATAAGCATATTACTAATCTTGTAGATGTCAAAACGAAATGAATCACTTCGTTCGATCATTTTTTATATATATATATATATATATATATATATATATATATATATATATATATATATATATATATATATATATATATATATATATATATATATATATATATATATATATATATATATATATATATATATATACCGGTGTAACTGGAAAGAGGCTCGCCCCTAAAACTTTTTTCCTATCCAATATTTTTCAATGAAATTTTTTGAAATTGATTAAAAATTTACTTCAAGTTGAATGGCACTGACAGTTTATCTGAAACGCTTCAGGTTTCACCGGAAATGAGCCAAAGGTTTCAATTATTAAATGGCTCACCCTGTATATTTCTTGGGAAATCGAATGAAACTCTCTTCTTCCATACATTCAGTATATTTAAAGATGTATTTGCCGAATTTTTAAATCATTCTTGATAAATTTGTTCTCAAGTCTAGGTGGCTATGACGACTCAGCTGGTTCTAAAATTGTAATGCACACAAAGCATAAACGCAAAACCTTAGCTTTATTTTGGCATGACGCACATACTCATCATCGTACATTCCAGATGAATAAAAATTTAACGAAACACATAAATAACGCAAAATACACAAATGGACCATAGATGGAATGTCATCAAATCAATTGAGCATAACTTCACAACAGGTTTTCGAAGAGACCCCCATTCTGTGTCTGACAGCCTATTGCGGCAAATGGTAGCCCGTACTACAATATCCATTTGATTTGGAAAAATTTCCTTTATTGCTCCCCGAACTCTATTCTCTAAACCCTCTCGATTTTCTGAAGCAGTTCTATAAACACGATTTTTCACATGGGCCCACAAAAAAAATCTAATGGAGACAAGTCGGGCGATCGAGTTGGCCATCTTGTCGGGCCGTTGGTGACTATCCACCCTTCATTTAAATTATTATTTAGTTATTGAACAACTTCCCTGCAGTTGTGCGTTGGTGCTCCATCTTGTTGGAAAATTTTTGTTTTGTAAAAATCCTAAATATCTTTCCCCTATTAATGGTCCCTCAAAAATGATTGGACCTATGAGATGTCGCCCTACCATTGCCATTCATACATTAAACCTTAATCGCTCCTGGAAATTACCCTCACGTACTAAATGCTCGTTTTCGTGGGCCCAATAGCGCGTATTGTTTCTATTGAACATTTCGTTGTTAGTAAATCGGGATTCATCTGAATATAAAATTTTATAAGGATACCTTGGATCCATTTCCATCTTTTGAAGAAACTGGTTGCAATATTCTAATCTTCGGCCATTATCATTTTCATAAAGGTGTTGATGAAGATTGTATTTGAACGAGCGAAATTTATGCTTCTTAAGAATTCTCCAAACACTCTGATGACTTATCCCTATTTCTTGTGCGATTTCTCTGGTAGATGCCGTACAATTCAAATTAATGTACGCTAATACATCAATTTCAGAATTTTCGCTTACTATGAAATTTTGATTATCTGCAACAACTGGTTGCTGACGAAACTTCACTTCCAGTTTTGGAAAATAGTACCTTGAAGGAAGTTGCCGTTCTGGACTTTTTCATTCTGTGTGTACAGCATTTCGTCTGTTTTTCTGCCGTGAAAATTCAAAAACTCTGAACAATTTATACCAACTCACCGATTCAGATGCAGCACAATCTCATCTTATGACATTTAAAATTGAATACAAAAAATTCTATGATCTGTGATAGGATTTCAATGCATTTTCAAAGCACTTCAGATAATGAGTTGAAAAACGAGTATTATACTATGTCCAGGATTACGAATGGAAATTTTCAGCGAAAAATTATCAATTTGGTATCAAAGTATTCGTGAAAATATTTTGCGTATTATAGTGCTAATGAGCCTCTATTATACCTTGCGGAAATAAGATTTTTTTTAAAGAAACAATGCTTCGAATGTTACGAAGCCAATAACACAAGGAATTCTACAGTTTCAGTGATGAATCCAAATGTACTCGATTTCGGTCGATAAATCACGCAGTTTTTTTGTCGTCATAGCCACCTTGACTTGAAAACAAATTTATCAAAAAAAAAATTGAAAATTCGGCAAATTCGTCTCAAAATATGCTGAATATATAGACAAAGAGAGTTTGATTCGATTTCTCAAAGAATATACAGGGTGAGCCATTTGAAAATCGAAACTTTGGCTAATTTCCTCTGAAACCGGAAACGTTTCAGATACACTGTCAGTGCCATTCAAGTTGAAATAAATTATATATATATATATATATATATATATATATATATATATATATATATATATATATATATATATATATATATTATATAACTATTGCAACAGAAATCTTTATTTTTGATTCCATTAGTTCATAGTCAGAAGATATGATAAATTCAGAATTTGAACTCCAAGTATCCTGTGTTCGAAAAGGAATATGTTAGTTTTCATTTCCTCTTATCTTGCCCAGTAATAATTTTTTGTTTTAACTGTATTCGAGTCACCCATGAATTGAAATGAGAAGTTCTCTGTGGACTTATTTCATGATGCATAAGCGTAAAATAACTAACAGTTTTTATCTCAAAACAAAAGTTACTATATGCGAGATTTCGCAATGTGTAGACACATTGAAGAAAATTATTATTCAAGGATGAAGAGTAGATCGGAAAACTAGCTCCTTCAAGGAGGATATTTAACATTCTACGGAAGGTTGAATATTGTTCCTTGAATAATAATTTTCTTCGATGAAACAGTTTTTAATTATTTAAAACATTTCTGATGAAATAATAAATCGTTATATTGGAAAAAATAGGCAAGTGGAAAAAAAGATGAGAAAATGTGTTAATATTTAAAAAAATACAACTTCTTGTCGTAACTGTCAAACATTTTCCTTTTGAAGCTGTAGTTTCAGCAATGCGGGATTTAACATTACTGGAAAATTACGAGAACTCATTCTTCACATAGAAGAACATTAAGGTCGTCCTGCACATACTTTATTCCCAGAATTAAATTATGAATAATAGAAATGGAATTTTGCGATTTTTTACCGCAAATTCAAATTTAACAACCTTTTCTGATAATTTCTGCATTAATTCTTCTGAGTAGTATCAAGCAAACACTCAATTCAAATTGTGAACTACACTTCAAACTTGAGCAAGGAAAGTTAAATAATTTGTTCAATTGATACTACCTGAGAAACTACTTCTCTGATCTGTTCGCTTAGACATCGTTTAGAAAGGGCACAATAGCAACATTAAGATTGATCCTCGGCTTGTATTGAAAGACTGCAGTTTCTATTCTATTCAGACTCGATTATTGAAATGACGCCCAAATAAAATTACATTTCTATCCTTCAAAAAGACACGATCTAACAATTCTGAAAAAAACATTTTTCAAAATGAAACGAAAAGTGATTCAGACTTCAAAATGTACAAGCTTTGCTCATCGATGCAGGAAGTTCACAAAAGGAATTGCGCAAACCTAACGCAAAAGATCGATTTCCACCCGTGAAATTAACATACACCAAGCATGCTTTTCTTTGTTATTAACATTAACTAGTGCAAGAGAGGATATCCGACGCAATTACATGAAAAGAAGTTTACACCTTTGATCTGAATATGAAAAATTGATGCAAATGAGCTTTTTACATTATAATTACTGTTATCAGAGAAAAGAAACACTATAATTATGAATAAATGGTCATGGAATAAATGGGAGTAGTTACTCCTAAGATATGTTGGTGTAAACATGGTACGGAATAATAATTAAGTTGTCTATTGACTCTAACATTAGTTGTCGTTTGTGTGGGAAATATTGAAAGTTTCCACTTTGTTAATCGAAAATAAATGCAGCTCAATTTCCGGTTGCATATTCTTAGTTGGTCAACGGAATTAAATGTCAGAAATGAGCGACAATAATTATTCAATTTTGATGCTATTTATTTCCAGCATCATATTATTTCTAAAGGGCAGTCTACACGTTCAATCTGTTCGCACAAGTAGGCTTGCGCAAGCTTTCCAAAATGTTCACGTTCATACGTTCCGAACAACTGTGAAGTGAGGAAACTAGAAATGTTTGAGTGTGTTGAAACGCCTGCTTTATAAAGAATGCGATAAAGAAAGCCCGAAATCATGATTTGTTATCTCCTACAAATTTAATAGCTGAATTACGTAATGGCCATGATGATTCTTGCAAATATCAACGTATGAACGAAGCTACATACTAACATATATTGAAAGTAATTGCATTAATTTTCCCAAAAATTTCAGTGTCTACTTACAAAAATTGTAATTGTCGCAGAATTATTCGACTTTTCTCCGAACCAGTCGTGAATATTTAATTGTTGATAACTAAGATCGTAATAGAGAAAACAAAAGAGCCATTGTGTCAGTCCTATTCTTGGATGAGAGTACAAAAACAAATTAGAATGGTGGGAAGGTTTGAACAAACAAAAATTATAATTAACGATGATGTGACGCAGAACAATTTTCAATCATTTTCATTCGATTTCTCGAAAGTTATACGATCGAAATGATTGAAGTTTCTCGCTATGAATGCAATATTCTTTGTATTATTGGCAATTCAATTTCTCGTTTCAAATTTCACAAGAAGATAGGCTTGGGCTCTAAACAGTACAATGATCATTTATTTGCAAACACTGAGAAATAGGAGGCAGCTATAGCTACGAGATCATTTCGACAATTAAAGGAACCATAGTATCCAGAATCCAGTTGAAATCCGGAAGACCACCGAGGTGAACTCGATTTTTACCGCATGATTGTGTCACGCGACTCAACTTTGCCAAAATTAAGACTGCAAAGTGAGTGACTGGTCCAGAGTTCTTTTCTCAGACGAATTTGTTTTTAATTACACCGGTAGAAGTAAAAGAATTTCATGACGAAAGCAGGAAAGATAACTGTCCGGTGTGTTTACAGAGAGGATAAGTTTTAGGAGCTGGAAATGGATGGTATGGCCTTCTCAAAGTCCAGATGTGAACCCAATTGATCATGATGGAGGGATCGAAATTTGGGCCATCATTTATCAGAGGAATGGGAAAATATACCTTTCTCAATTTCGACCATAAGTACGAAATATTGGCTAACCAAAACCATTTCTGGCAGGGGCTACAATAATGAAATGACTATAAAAGAATCGAGGAATTTTAGCACCAAATAATACTCAGTCAAGATCGTCTCTGACCAGGATCACAATAGCAGAGGATGATTAAATTGGATGTGTTTGTATGGAACGAAATCTGAAGTTGCGTCTTTGATATCGAATCATCTTTGTTTTCTCGTATAATAGGGATAATTCGTCATTCTTGAACATTCCTCAATTAAAATTATATTAAAATTAAAATTAAAAATAAATTTTACAGCATCCTATAACACAATTAATTGAAACGTCGAAAATTAGAATATTTTAAATTAGCAACTCATCTCTGCATATGGTTTATAGGCAGGAAAGGTTATCTTTGCGCGAAAACCACAATTATTCGCTGCTATTGTAATAATAAGATTTATGGAATGCAGGATGGTAATTTTCAATAATTTTAATCAGTGACGATTCTTCAAATCACAACTGCAATAATTTCACTAACGTTTGGAACGTTTGTTTGAATCGTAGACACATTCTCAAATTTTATCTTTGGGCTACAAAGCAACTTACATTATGATAATCAAACATAATATTTTGACAATTTCATGCGTCATTAGAAATATCTAAGGGATAAATATTCAGTTAATTATCAATTAATTCATGAGGCCAGTATAAAAACTGTCAACTGAAATCACATTCGACAAATATCATTGAAATTGATTAAATTAAATATTGCATGGAATGAATCAACAATGGATGTACAATGCCAGTGTTGTTGTTCAAAATTCAAGTATGTCTGGTCTTTTTGCAAATAGGAGAATGAATATTTTGCTGTTTGAAAATGAGAATCTGATGAATAAAATTCCAGTATCACTGGTAGTATGCAGGCTATTTTTTTTACAAATAGGAGAGTGGATTCTGAATATTTTGTAGTTTGAAAATGAGGTCCTAATGATCAAAAGGATCCTTATGTCAGTCATGGCTCAAAGAGCATACAGAAGTAGTATTGTTGTCGTTTGTTCTAAATGCCAGACTTTCCTTCTCCGATTTTTTCCTGCGAAATTTATTGAAACAAACAAAGAGGGAATTAAATTAATTGAATGAATCGTGCAATTGCTCCAGTTTTGCTCAGAAATGCATACGAAAATAATATTTGTAACTTTTTCGAAGATACAAAATATTTTGTACGATGAATGGATTATTCAAATTAAATTCAATTCGAAACAGTCGAAATATACTATAAGAATTCCCTGAAATGTATAAATTTCAAATTGGTTACGTACATTTAATCATGGCAACACCAATAAAGCACTAATAGAATCAATTTAGTTGAAACACCTCACGACACTTGTTGCCCGCATACTGAAGGAAAACGAATAAAACAAGCAGTAACAGCGTGATCGATTACCACGCGGGGACTACTGATCCTTTATGACCGGAAACAACAGGTCATGAAAAGCACATTACAACATGACAGATACGTATGACGCATGGTCACATGGATGGTATCGAAACCTATGGCGGATTCGCGAACGCCACCGCTAAAACAACGTGCCCAAACCGATAAGGGCCACGTACTTTAGACTTTGACAATGTTGAGCAACATTGTGACGTCACGAATTCCAAAAGGATGAATTAGGGTGCGATTTTAAATAATGGCGATAATCGAAATTGTGTTAGTCAGCGTCTGGCTCGTCGCGATTCTGGAAAACAAGATCGTAAAACGGCTGTTTACGAAATCGTAAAAGAATAAGATTTAAGAATACTTATTCCAAGAATATTGAATAAAAATAGGTGTCCAAACGTTGGCGTGTACATTGAATAATGTTGATTCTTTCAACGAGAACATGAATCATTTGTGTATGAATTAATTTACTGAAGTATTTATTCATGTCTATTTATTTCGCGTTTATCAGAATGATCTCGATGAGAAATACGAAACTGCCGCAAATTTGCATGTTCGTATTGCCATAAGAATATTTTTATGAATGCTAGCGTCATCAAGGAGAATTGTTCAATGATTCATTAGTAATAAGATAATCCTGTATGAGGTGGTTTTCGTTAAGGACCATCAAATACTTGGCACAGTTATTGTGATATTGCCAATCTGGCTCTGGATATTCGAAACGTTTGCAGGTAGCATCGTTGGATCAAAAACTATCATTGAAGTGTTTATTCAGAATGTTCAAATCAATTATTTCTATTCAGAGCTTCAAGAAACAAGGAGAACGTTCCCTGATTTCTTTTCATTTCTATTCTTTCATCAAAATACAGCCAAGTCGTTCCGACACAATTAAAATGAACGTTTTAAATAAAAACTCAAACTCTGTAATGAAGAGGCGCTCTGAAAGTAATGCGAAAAGCAATCAGAGAATTATCTTTTGGATGCGGTTCAGTTCGACCTATTTATACCTAAATCATTTTCAAACCAGATAAACTTTCAGAACGAGTTGGTACCACAGATCTTCAGTTGGCCGATGCTGAGCAGAGGGACTTGATTTCAAATGCTCCAAATCCAGTTTTTTGAATAAATTATGTTTTTATCAATAATTTTAAAGAATATAGCGGAGTTTCTCATGTTCGTTTATATTCCTGTGGTAACCTAAAGCCGCCAAGCGCTACATGAGAATAAAATATGAAAGAGCTCAAGAAATATTACCACCATATGATCTTCTATCAGTCAACTTCTTTTCCGATGAGAGCCACAATAGCGAGGATGATTTAATTGAAAGTGTTTTCAAATCTAAAGTTTCGTCCTTGTATGGACTCATCAATGTTTTCGCATATGACAGGAAAACTTATCATTCTTGAACATTCCGCAATTAAATTTGTATTCAGTTGGTGAATTGAAATTTTATTTTGACTGTATCTCATAACTCAATTAATTGGAAAAATATCTTCTTTTACCTTGAATCAATTCTATTAGTAACTGGAAACCGACTTATTTGCTTAAACATTTGGATTTTCCTTACTGTCCAGTACTTGGAACGTAGAAAATTAGAATATTCAAAATTGGCAACACTTCTCTCAGATAACAGATGATCAATAGGCAGGACAGGTTACCTTTTTGCACGAAAACCACAATTATTCGTTGGTATTATAATAATAAGATTTATGGAATGCCTTACAGTAATTTTAAAAAATTTCAATATTGGGGATTCCTAAAATCACAACAGCAATAATTTGATTTACGGTAGGAACTTCGGTTTGAATCGTGAACACATAGTTTTAAATTATAAGCTTTGGTCAAGAAAACATCTTGCTTGTATGAAATTTTGGCACGATCCTCTCCAAATTAAATGTTTCTAACTAATTATGATGATAAAACATAAATCGTAAACATTAGAACGATTTCACGTTTTATTAAGAACTCCTAAGGGAGAAATATTTGGTTAATTATGAAATAATTCGATGTGAGTGGCCAATATTGAAATTGTCCATCAAAATCAAAGCAGAAAAATATAATTGGAATTGCTTTAATTGAAAATTCTTGCGATTAATGAATTGATTTCAATTTTGTCTTTACTTCACACTGAAATGTATGATTAAATGTTACCAGTATTGTTGTAGGTTTCGTCAGCAACAGAGCATTATTCAATAATAATTATTGTATTAATAATGTCGATTAAGTTGTACTTATGAAATCATTGCGATGTGTAAAAGCGTCAAGTATTAATACGCGTTATGTTTGATTGTTATTATATGATCGAATAAAAAATTTAATGTCCTTTTTCTGGTCCAAAGCGTATCGGTTAAACCAAGTCCACTCAATTTACTAGTTGTTTACAGAACAATTTTTCGCCTCATAAAACTAAAATGATTATCACAACTTGTAATTAATTATACGACATGCTTCAGTAAACGTCAATGTCAATGATCTTACTTACCTAGACAGCCAAAAGGCAGCCGGAAGTCAAGCAACTGATCTGTAACGAAAGCAAAACATCATATTAGTATTGGGGACTGGAAATTTTTCAAAGTTCGTTCGTCAAATCGAAATGGGGCAATGGGAAACTTAAAGTTGAGGAATTGATCTCACGTGATTATTAATAGATTGGCACAACACAAAATCGATGAAGAATTGGATGGGCTACGAAGGGTTTAAAGTATTATTTTTTCTCAAGATTGGGTCACTCGTTTATATGACGCTTTTATATACTTGACACCTTTTATAGGTAACACCTGAAATTATTCGCGAATAGTGCTATTTAATCTTATTTATTTGTTTCGAAGGATGTCTTATGTTTTGCTACTGGTACATATATGACACATTAATCAACTGTCAGTACTACGTAGGTTGCCTTGTAAACTTTGAGCCTGGCGAAGAAAAAATGCATCTCCTGCTGCTGCAGAAATCATCAAATCAAATTTTCGAGTACGACGAGGCACATGATCACAAATTAAATACAGTACAACCTCTCTAACCCGAACACACTCTAATCCGCACATCCAGTAATCCGAACAACAAAACTTTGAAATCACCCACCTCTATAATCCGCACAATTTATTTTTTAACTCTATAATCCGAACGCCATCAATAATTTCATCGATTAAAAGTGTCCGAACTTATCTTGTCTGAATACTCGCTTCATTTGTGCAGATTAGATTCTCTTCTCACATTCAGCGACTGATATCCGTACTAATCATGTCGCGTCGACATAAAACGTTAACATTGCAGCAGAAATGCGAAATTTTGAAAGAATAAGATAATGGAAAAAGTGTTTCTGAATTGACCAGAATACACTCAATTGGAAAATCTACCGTATGCCATATAAAGAAAAATAAAAAAATCGATTGAGAAATTCATATCTTCTTCTAATTCTGGTCCTGGGAAACGGCGTACGCTCAGAACTAGTAACAGTCCTAATGTTGAAAATGCTCTATACACTTGGTTCTTATGAGAAGGATCTCGACATACACCTTTATCTGGTGATCTCATATGTGAGAAAGCAAGATTTTTTTACACCAGTATAACAGGTAGAGATGATTTCAAGGCACGTCAAGGATGGTTGAAAAGTTAAAAAAAAGACATGGAATTCGACAACCTACCATATCAGGAGAGAAATTGTCCTCAGACGTTAGTGTGGTAGAATCATTTAAAAATAAATTTCTTCAAAAAATACGGGAGATGGATCTAGTGATAGATCAAGTTTACAACGCAGATGAAAGTGGGTTATTTTGGCGAATTCTTCCAACTTATGTGCAAGTTTCTGATAGATAATGTTGCACACTTGATTATGCCTGTGAAGATAGTCCGTATTGGCCAGTTGTTCGCAGCCCGATCTTATATGGCATTTTCAGCACTTATCTGTTTGTAATGTTCCGTCCTAAATAATAAATTTTTCGTAGTTGTTTGTAGCGATCACTTGGTCTTGAATGGCCATAAGGAATCCTTCTGTTTCCGCGAATAATTCTCCTTTCATCAACCATTTGTTGGAGGCTTCTTTGCCGATGTGTGGTTGATTAATCTAATGGTGATGTCGTCCATGCAATTCCTTTCTTGACCATTGCTATTGTTCTTCAGTATTATTTATATTATTATTATTATTTGAGGCAAACATTGGTGAAGACTTTCCGTTTATGCACGATAACACCTGACCTTAGAAAGCTTATATCGTTAGGAAGCTTCAAGATCACCAAGTCAGTTCAATGGAGCGGCCTTCACGAAGTTCAAACCTCAATTCCTCCCAAAATATCTGGGACATTCTCAATAGAAGATTGGGAAGCCAGCAAAACCAGCCAGCTAATGTGAATAAGGTTCGGAACAGACTGATCAAATTTGTAACGAAATGAATCAAAACTTCATTGACTTCGAGAATGGTTTGTTGATGTGATGAAGTAAATCTGATATTAACAGGTTTTCGAGGACATGATTTTTACATTTTTCATTATCATTTTATTTCAATTTCTATGAGTAGCATTTTCATTGCGATTGTTCTCCAGTATTCCTTAGTTCTGATGGATTAGTGGAAAAATAATTTCCGAACATATCGAAACTTTTTCTGAACGAATTCGAATTTTCGATTTGGTGAGTTCAGTAATTAACATATTAGTATAAAGTTTTCATGTTTGTACTCTTTAGGCATTGTATTATTCAAACATGTTGTAGCGTGTGCACTAGTATTCATTATTTACCTAACTTATATAAAGCTGTTTTATGCTTGACACCTTTTATGCTGAACACCTGATATCAATCACAAATACTACCCCCAGTTAGCCACATTAATTTCGTAATATGAAAGCATTATTTAACGTGATTCGAGACCAAGAAATGCACTATAAAAATACATCGGTCGGTATAAATAACTCATCCTTTGTTATCTATGAATAAATGCATATTCATAAGAAATTATTCCAGGAAAACTGATATAGGTATCCAGCTAAACAATAAAATCGATTACATTATCGAAGAAAAATAGTGGTTGAGTCGATTTTTCCATTTCTGTTTCTGCCATTCTCATTTTAGATTTGTTAGTCGACAACAATTTTCAGTATTAGTCATAGCTGTTCTCAGAATCAATCTCAGATAGTCTGATAGTGTTATTTCCTAGAAATATTACTGATATAGTGAAATTATATAACTGTTACGGCCATACATGATTTCATTTGTTTTCAGTTTTTATCGCAATGAATCAAGCTTAACGGCATGGATATGAAATGATCAACAAATTTTATTCATCATTCGGGAATGTTAAATTAATCACATAATGAAGATTTCTTAGGAATAATGGTAATTCACACAAGTTTAATTCGGCTATTAATTCGTTTGAAGAAAGTTCCTAGAATTGGAAGACTACATTCTCAATAAATAGCGAGATCGGTAGACGTTGTCCTGCCCTGGAATCCTATCCCAAGGACCTCCATTCACATTGAGACAAAATTTTCATTTTCATATTTTAGTATGTCACTTTGAGTGTTGTAATTAACTAAAACATAATGATTATTTGAAAAGTGTCCACTAAAGATATCTGTAATAAGAATAATAACACACATTTAGCAACTCAACTAATTAGGTATAGAAAATAATAATAATAATAGATTATTCCTCTACAAAAATCCTAATTACAAATAGTTGAATCTTGCAATGTGCTTATTGTTATATTAACTATTTAAACATTCTTTTACTTTGACTGAAGTAATTGGAATTTTGGATCACCTCTATGGCAGAGTGTGGACAGGATCCCAGCGGTGGCCGGTTCGACTTCGGCAGGAGTCTGGGTGTTGTGTTTGTCCACAGATTTAATTGAATATTAAAGGTTATATTAATGATACACTGTTAGATAAATGTCATAAAGGACAAATCCATGGCCTAAAGGGTCAAGAAAGGACTGATATGAGGTAAGTTGTCGGGGCCCTTCTTGTTGTGTTCAAATCAAAGTCAAATGGTCAGAAATGCTACGAATAGAAAAAAGAAGCGAAAGGGGTGGAACAAAATGACTGCTCGGCTAGTTCCCATTCGAAGCTGCATTGTGAGGAGTTGCACCATCCTGTTGAAAGTAGATTATTTTCGGTTCTTCCGGAGGGAACTCGTCGAGGAAATCTTGTACTATTCGAATTGGAATTTCATTATATTTGTTCTGATTCAAGTTTTCTTCAGTGAAAACTGGTCCTATCAAGCGATTCGAATAAATGGGGCACCAGACGTCACACTGTCTCCATTGTCTGAAATTATTTCTACTGAAATGAATATTGTTGAAAAAATTAAGTCGTTAGTTTAATGGTTCTGTAAAAAGAATAATCTAGTTGCATTATATAGATGAAACAATTTGAGAAATCGAGGTGTCTAACACTGTCGTGATCTTGAAGAGCTTGAACTTTTTGAAAACATAAGAATTTCTGCAGAAATTTGTCGAACGTATGTTTCTGGGTTCGCTACTACACACAAGAAGATGTTTGATTCTGTTTCAGCATTGATCTTCCTTGTGAGGATTTTTCGTTTTGTCAATGGACCGTATTTGCTTAATTTTTTTCTTCGAATTTGGCTGTCGGGTTCATCACAATCTGGAAAACGTTCCCGATAGAGTCGAAATGCTCGACCACTATACTATGAAGATTGCTGTGTAATAGTCGATAGTATTCCTTCACGAAGCTCACTTCACAATTTATGAAATCTTCTGTTCCTTTTTGAGTAATTTGTCACCCAAAATACGAAATAATGTGAGTTATCCGAACTGAAATACCCTTTCTAGGACAGAAAAGTTTGAGCACAAACTTTAACAGTCGCCCAGTCTACAGATTACATCAATGAATTGAAAATGTGAGTTTTCTTCCGAAAATCTTTTATAGTTTCCATTTTCTCGGAAAATCAGCGATACTTTCTTCTCAAAATTGTATAAGTAATCGAAAAAAGTCCAAGTTCTGGTAGTTCCGGAATTGACAGAACGATGAAAGTGTTTCTGGCTCTTAGAATATCATTCAAGGCGTGATTTGGTGTTTGTTTCATCAAAATCGATCAACAATTGTAGGAGCTATAACTAGGAGTGTTTTTCACGGAACACCCTAAGCATGAATCGGTTTTCTGAAAGGCATCGGTCTGATAAGTCAAATAGAGGCAGAAACAGGAGTTTCGAGACACCGAGCGCTCGGTATTCTAAAAGAAAACAAATTTAGCGGAACAAAATGCTAGGAGTACAATTTTTGCAGCCAAAAGATCACATTCGCCGTCTAAATCATGGCAATTGGTATTTGAAAAGAAACTTTAAACGTTTGCATTACATGTGATGAGATATATTTTCGTCGATACCTAGCGTCATATTGATGTATGCAATAAAGAAAATGTGGCTTTAATGATGTGCTCTACTGCGTTTTAGTATGAGTACATACTGATGAAAACACTCAAGAAATTGAAACACAAAATCTAAGTTTATTCAAAAGAAGTTACGATGAAAAATTATTTTTTAAGTAATCCAGCAGCACTAAGAGATGCTTGAGAACAATCGAAATGAAAATGGTACACAGAGAAGTCATAAAAGTCCCCAAAAACCTGATGATGCCGGATATTTCCACCCCTGGGGAGAATTACTGAATAACATCTGTTATTCAGACTCAAAATCAATGACTTTATAGCCTGATCCATTTCGTTTCAAATTTCGAAAGATAAAATCTCAATTCATTTGTGAACAAAACTCTATCCCATTCACCTTCTAACCAATTGACATGTTCCTCGACAAAATTTATTCTGGTTTTTCGATGTGCTGCTATTAGAGCTGGGCTCAAGCCTCGAACCAAATTCCCTGAGACGTTATTGTATCGTTTCAGTAATAATTTCCACTCCGCTGTTCAGTTCAAACTGCATTTGAAGGTGCTTAGCGAACCATTGTCTCAACGAGGAATGCTCATTGATTATCGCTGCTACTCGTGCTCGAGATTAGGTTAGACTACCAGTCTCCCTGTACCGGCAGATAAATCTGGAAACCTGAATGTGACACTCCAAACCTTTGGCCTATTTTTGTAATAAGTCCAACCTGTGTATTTAACACCATTGTTTCAGCACATTATGCTGTGGTAAAATTTCGTGGCTTACGTTGCATTATTACCGAAAATCAACAACTTCTATGATCAATTTGTGGTGTTTCATTGCATTAATTTTTTTCATTTTACTTCTCATGAGAGGGACACGAATTTTGTTTGAAAATTTACAAAATATTGAATATGTGCGTTTATTTCTTGGAGCACTGTAGCATGAAGAACAAACAACTTGACCATCGCAGATAGTGGTCCAGAGAGGGTATGGATGATTGTCAATAATAGAAACAGCTGTTCAAATTCGAATCCTGTCAGAATGATTAAAGTAACCGAGATCATATCAATGAATGAAAAAACAAGTAGCTTCTAGGAGAACGTATTTTGCGTAAAGCTACAGCAATTGTCAACGAATAAACTTGACATATGCTAAGAGATCATACGTACTTCAGCTCGGACACACGGGTACTCTGACCTCAAGCTTCGAAATCTTTTCTGGTGGATCTTACAATTCTACTGTGAAATAAAACGATTTACTTTTTACTCCAGTGTACAGAATAGTTAATTATAAGGACAGACTCTGTAAAAGATTTTAATGCTGCAAAAAAGTATCTATAGAGCCTGTTGGAAACTGGTATTAATTTTGGGATCAACTCCTTGATCATAGCTCTCGAGTAAATAAATACAAATATCATTCTTTCCATTAACGTTATGGTTTTATTCAACAATTAAATCAATGAGCGCCGATAAAAATGTACTCTTAATCGTGTAACTGCGTTCCCACTCGAATAATAACCTTTGGAATTGTAGGCCGTGTGTCCTCATAGTCGTCTAGCCGTTAATAGATTACCACCAAAAAAGCACAAGAAACGGCCTAGAAACAATTCTTCTCGGTGGGAACCGTCCCACTCGTAACCACACATAACACGACACAATAATAGACGTGGAATTTCCGAGTACTCGACCGCGCTACCGGCTATTTTGGCGTGTTAAGATCCATTTCTGCAACAATTGAGTTTCTAAATTAGTACCCATTCATTACGGTCCCAATTAGAGAGGTGACTAATCTAGAGACACGACAATTCTGCGTTTTTTGTTTCTGTTTTAATGGAGAAATTTCCTGTACGCGTTAATGCGAATTGTGTATGACAATGGTAACGTATGGTGTGTGAGCTTACTTCGTTCTCGGCAAGTCTAGTTGCTTGGATTAAAGCTTTTGGTGTTCTTATAGACCACTTTCAGGGTTCAGTAAAATCCCAACCACTACTAGTACACTTTTGGTATAGATACGTAGACGCTATACAAGCTTATATAGAAACCGCTAGACAACTAGATCAATTTTTTACTTACATCAATAGCATTCATCCCAAAACTGAATTCAAAATAGAGAGTCGATATTCAGATTCACTCTTAAGACTCATGAAACTGATACACTGAATTTCTATATAAAGGGTCTTCCATCAACATGTTTCATTTTAAATTTGCCGCCATTTCTGAACTGTCAACATAGAATTGCCATTGCATGGTGATTTAACAAGTGAATACTAGGAAAATTTCATTCATGGAAATATTTACTGACGCATCGAAATAGTGAAAATTCAATACAAAACCAGTGAAAATTTTGCGAACACAGTTCGAAAAGTTCGTACTGCTTTTGGTCATCTACATTTAATGCACAAATTTGAACGTACCGGCAAATTAGTGATGATTGTCATCAATTCGAGACGATCACAGGAATTGGGCATTTCCCCAACCACTTTGCACCATATTTTGCATCTGGATATGCCAATAAACAAAACTGCCGCATTTGGAGATCCGAAAACCCAGAAAAATACTCGAACAGCCTCATCATCCGAAACGAGTGACTATTTGGTGCGGTTTTTGGTCGGGAGGTGTCATCGGGCCACATTTTTTCGAGAATGAGGCTGGCGCAACCGTTCCAATGAATGGAAACCGTTACAGAGCGATATTGACTGACTTTTTGACCCAAAGTGGATGCTCTTGGCTTCCAGGATGCTTATTTTCAACAGAATGGTGCTACGTGCCACACAGCTGGTGAAAAAACGGCTCCATTGCAACAACAACTTCCCGAACGTGTGAATTCTCGAAATGGACCGAGAATTTACCTCCTAGGGGTTACGTTAAAAATTAGCTCTACGCTAATGCTTCAGCAACGAATAAAGCACTCAAAGACAATAGTCGAGCTGTTATACCACCGCAATTATGCGAAAATGTGATGGAAATTTTCCTGCAAAGAATGACCATTTGGAAAAATGCCCGAGGTGTACACATGCCAAATATCGTATTTCATTATAAATCTCCTGACCAAGAAAAACAACGTTTCAAGAATTTGTTTTTGATTCTCAACATAATCTACTTCAAGGCTGATACCTTTCTCACAGCAGTGTGCTACTCTAGTAATGCCATCTCTATAGGCTAATTCATTCCTCAAAATACCCATTTACAGCTTCGATTACTTCTCCATTGCCCTCAAATCTCTTACCGCCAAGTCATGTTTTGAGGTTAGGAAACATATAATAGTCACTCGGGGCTAGGTCTGGAGAGTAGGGAGGGTGCGGCATCAATTCGAACTTCAGAACATAGATTTTAGCCATGGCAACGTGCGAAGAATGCGCTGGTGCGTTATCGTGATGAAACAAAATTTCTTTCTTCGTCGAATGAGGTCGTTTAGTTTGCACCTCAAGGCTAAAACGTTGCAATAAGTCTGCGTAGTATTGACCAGGGCTAGTTTTAACCTTTTCAGAGTGATCAATGTATATAATACGTCTTGCATCCCAAAAAACAGTAGCCATAACCTTGTTTGTCGATAAAATTGTTTTTGCCTTCTTTGGAGTTGGTTCCCCTGTTCCAACCCACTGTTTAGACTGTTAGTTGGTTTCGGGAGTCTAGTGGTGACCCAAGTTTCGTTAACAGTAACGAGTCGACGCAAAAATTCGTTTGGACTATGCTTATACAGCACCAAATTCGCGGTAGAAATGGTTTTTCGGATAAATTTTTAGTAAACGCGGCACCCATCTTACACAGAGCTTTTCCATATGCAAATGTTGGTGCAAAATATTTTGCACACGTTTATATGACATCTTACAGGTCTCAGCTATCTCACGCATTATTTTATGCATTTAACCAACTGCTTAACGGTTGAATATGATGGGGAGAATGTCTCCAGTGTTGAATCAATCTTTTCTTTAATTTCCTTCGGCGTTAATCCCTCCAAATAGAAGTATTTGATGACAGCACGAACAGCACAATTTTTCCATTTTCACAAACACAGAGGCGTCTTGTTCAGCGTGCTTTCAAACGTAAACTAACATGGCGATCGGGCTGAAACTCTACCTACAAGCTATTTAAGGATGGGACTGTAGAAAGCCATCTCTGAAGTAGGCCTATTAGCGCTATGTCTTCGTCAGGCCGGAGACTTATCAATCCAGCCTCGTACTCCAGAAAGGGTGATTTGGTTTCAATGAAGAAGAGATTGCCGAAACTGAGGTTTCGTTTGATTCCGAAGATAAATCTTTTTACAAATAAGACATTAGACTCAATATTTCACAATCTAAAGAACTATCTCCGTGAATAAGACAAGAAATTTACCTGGAAATTGTTTCTTTATTCATCCAACCGAAAGTATTCAGTGAAGTGTCAAGTTAATCAAGAGTCATTCATCATCGGAAAAACGCGCGATTCAAAGAAACCAAGAGAATGTCGTATAATTACGATAGCCGCCAAGTTTTCCCATCTCAATCAAAAAGATTCCCGTGAAAGTAAAGCCTCGATTATACTTCAGATATCTCAAATAAGATCCATTTCGATATAGACACGGAAACGGCGGCGTCCGTGTCATGACTGAGACAAATACAATTAAGTCAGATACTTATCTGGCGTATTGTAGGTATGCAATTATATCTCGATATACAAATCCTTCCATTTATGTTCGTAGATCGATATCTGCGTATTGCATAACCTTACAGAGCCATGTGTGGAATCTTCTACGGTATATGGTGGCATGCTCGCCTCGAGTATGGTAATTGTATGGCTTTTTCCAAGACCACGGGCACCGGCAAAAGAACATCGACGCGATCGGAATAGGCGGCCACACATTGTAGATTGATTTAGACGTCAAAGTTGAACATCCAGAATAATTTCGATGATTGGAATCTAGATGAAATTGAGGTAACAAACGGGAACCATTCGTTGATTTCCATAATTTTTATATTTTCGAAAACTGTCAGAATTGACAAGTTAGTGAAAAATGAAATTAAACCGTGAGCGTTTTTCTACAATTTTCCCGACAACAATGTCCCTGCGAGTTGGTTTCTGTTCTCGGCTTTGTAGCACCACACCTGTTAGCAGTTTCCTGTTGTTAAAGGGAATTTAAATCTAAAGGCTTAGCGACAATTCAAGGGTAAGTGCGCTAAAAACAGTGGTGTGGATGATGTGCCTAAGATCAGGAAGATAGGTATGCAACATATAGAATATTGCATGGAGAATTGTGCGTGGAAAACTTCCCGTCTTTTGACAAGAGAAGAAGAACAGAAAGCTGCAAGTGGGGATTGGTGTCAAAAACTCCCTTCCAACTTTGGAGAGTCTAAAAGCCTTCACACTATTGTCAGAGCCAAGAGATAAGCGTCAATTTTGCGTTTGGGTATTCCATGAGAAAGAAAACCGACGAAAGTCATCCGCGGCAGAAGGGTCTCCAAAAAGATGGTCGCAGCGTTTGTTTCCAAAAATAATTCATGTAGCAACAATTACTGTCGATTTGTACACAACCTTTTGTTTATTGCAAGTCGTTAGTAAAGGAAACCAACTCCGAATGGCGAATCATCCATTACTATGATAATGCAAGTTCATACACAGCCCAGAAAACAATTGAATTTAACCCAAGAAAATATCTGTTACATCGTTCTGCGTACAGTCCGAATATGACTACCAACGATTTTTTTACTTTTCCCAAAATCAAGAAAGGACTACGTGGTCAAAGGTTTCAGTCTTCATCTCATCTCATCATCTCATCTCAGAATGGCCTTCCAAAAGGCCATTCTGAATGTAACAGTAATGGATTGGAAAAACATGCTCTCAGAACTGGTTCGAAAGAATGCAGAACCCTTTTAATCTTCGCGGAGAATACTTCGAGAAATAAAAAATCTTTGAAAGTTCTCACTTGTTTCTAGCTCTATATGCAAAACTTAAAAGACATTCCTCGTAAAAGAATTTGATGAAATTGAAGAATCTACTACAACTATTTGCGATACTTTTGTCGGTTTCAATTGATGAACGATTGTTTACATGGGGGATAGTTTGGACTGTCTTATTCTAGAAAATTCTTTTCATGCCCAATTTCCTCTTGTTTTCCCAATCTTACAAAATCTTATTTTGATGGCTCTTTGGAAAGCTGCAAAATAGCTTAAAGCCGATGAAGAGGATTTCCTTTCCCTTTTTTCGTCCCATGGTCAGCCATTTTATTACCCATATGTGGGTAACCTTATTAGCTCCACATACAGAACTCAGGGGAGCATGCGTTTCCAGGTGAGCTTCGAATCGGTACAAACTATTCGAGAGGTAGTCCAATAAAATGAATATCTTTGCATATCAGTAACTTTTCTGCATTCAGTCTTCAGAAGAAGCTGTTGATGGATTTCAAGAGGCCATTCTGAGTGTATCAGCTAATATTTTGGAATAACTGCTTCGAACGAAAACAGAAGCGGAAAATACTTCGAAAAACAAATAAGAACTTGTTAAAATCTCTCAAATGTTTCATTCTAGCTCAATATCCAAAACTCAAAGAACATCCTTCGTAGAAAAAATTAGATGAAATTATAGAATCTACTACAAGTATTTGCGATACTTTTATCGGTTTAAATTGATCTATGGTGCCATGTACGAGGGGGCGTTTTCGAGTTCGTGGAATAGGGGGATCCATTGTTGATTTGAATAGTGTAAAAACTAGATTTTTTGGGGGAAATTACTTTCAGAAGTATCTTCGACCGTGCAACTTGAAAAGAATATATGACATTCCAGATAACCTATTGTCAAGTTTCATATCATGCAGAACAAGCAGGGCCAAAACAATACCGAAAGAGAGGCATTCCTTTACGGGTAAGGGGGTAAGGGTCAACTATCCCCCTCCCCCATCTTTCAGCGGAACTATTGCACACAATGCGCATGTCTCGACACAAACTTGGCGGCTTTTTCATGTATATATATTGAACTCTACCTTTTAATTATTCGGGAGTTATTATAAATCATACAGCATGAATTCACGTGACGATTATTATATAAATATGACTTAACTTTGATTGTTCAATAATTCGTGAGTCATGGGATCATATTGCAGTGTTTACTGCCGTAAATGCATTTGCAAATGCAGTTGAACTGAGCCAACAACGAAATTATCTCAATTCAATCTAATGAAATTTCTCTACTTTCGTGTTTTCAAACCGAATGAAGGAATTAATTGGAACGTGATCCAGTAGCTACTTACTTTGTCTTGTGTGAAACCTTAAGTTCCGAAGAGCTTTCCTGGACGAAGCATTGGTGGCGCTTCACCTTATAGGGTTTTAATGATAATTCAACGTTTATGGTATTATGTTTACATCTTCGAACAAATACGTTTAACGCAGTGAAATTGTCACGGATTCTTATGTGAACTCTGATATTAGCATTTGAATATTTGATGTTCGCAGGTCTATTTGGCAACGGGATATGAAGCTCAAGAGAATGTGCCAAAATGTTTAGAGCTAATTCGAACTAATGCCTCAACTTAACAGCGTTGATTGAATGTTACGAAAAGGTAACTGGGTATCGAACTCTTTATTACTCAACGTTACAGTTAGGATGATCAATATACAGAATGATTTACTGGAGATAATGATGATTGTGAAGGATGTCCAGGAGAGGTATTGAGACTGTAATTCTCGAATTAGGTTGCGTACGGACTGTCAGGTTTTCATTGGAGAGCTGGGTCATGAGACGTTGTGGTGATATATAATTAATTATCGAAGGGCGTCACCTACTTTTGTGATAAAGTTAACCTAATCTTAAGTAGTAACAAAAAAAGCTCAATTCTCTCACGAAACAAGAAATGAAAGGTGAATAGAAAACGAAGAAAAGAAAGGTGGATAAAAAACGAAAAAATGAAAGGTGAATAGAAGTCTCGAATTACCAAGAATGGTTCAAAAGGATACCCCAGAAATATACGATCAAAGTAGTACTATGTATTATCTGCGTGAACGCCAACTCGTCAGAGAAATACAAAACAGGTTCAGTAGTTGAAAGAATTTTGAGACCGAACTCCTCCGATTCATCTTTCAACTCGGCCTTTTTCGACGTTCAAGCAGGAAGTGGACAGAGTACTAGGCCACGCTTCTCTATCAGGACGCATGATCGGTCAACCCTACAGCGTTACCTACCGAAAGTACGGACTTCTAGTTACCTTCCTTCTATGTTTCACCATTGTTTATGGTCTTGACTCACGCTAATAGATGTCACAGCATGTATGATTCCATAATTACACGATCTATGATTGATTAGAATTTTGGGAGGGCTACATCGTTAGCAAGCTTGAAGAAACAAACACCAACGGCGAATCATCAGTCACCAAGACAATGCAACTTCGCACACAGCCCTTCAAAACAATTAAATATTTAACGCAAGAAAACATCGAATTGTGAAATCATCCTGTGTACAGTTCGAACCTGAGTCTCAACGATTTTTTCTACTTTTCCCAAAATGAAGAACGGATTGCGTTGTCAAAGGTTTCAGTCTCCAGAAGAAGACTATAAAAGCTCACAATTATTTCATTCAAGCTCTATGTGCAAAACTAAGGGACATCCCTCGTACTAAGGTAAACTTAGCTTTTCGTTGGATATTGTTGGAAGAGTTTATTAATCGATGATAGAATGCTAGTTTCGAATAGAAGTTGCATTGGATTATTATAATTTAGCGATAATAAAATGATTATTTGGTCTAGGAGACGTATGGTGACTGATAATTGGAGTGAAATTGCTCCAAAAGCGCAGTAGATGATTCTGATCGAACTGAAAGAAATTGGTTAGGAAGCCGAGATAAATGAATGAAAAAAATGAAATAATTATTTTCTCAACCCCCAATTTAATAGAATACTTGTTTGTCTATTGCATTCTTCTCGAAAAGGACAGATTTCGATACAGTCGACGACATAGTGACGACACGACAACCAAAATATGACCACTCTTCAAGACGATGTGCCGAATAATGACAGAATCGCTCGCGATTACCGCGTTAAATGTGTGCGCGCCAATATAGGTGGACTAGAAATTTTGGCGCGGTTTTTTCCCGCTTACAATTCTGTAACAAAACGCGCTTCCCGCGCTTTCATTAGTTTCTTTTACTCACAAAATCAAGCAGTTAAAATCCGCGGCGGTTTAGCCGTAGTGCAGCCTTAGCCTAAAAGGTAATAATAAGAAGCAGAAATGCGGAATAATTAAAAAAAATTAATAATAAACGAGGATCAGACTCATTATCCCGAATTTGTTCAAAGCCTCAGGCATGTCGCGACATTAGCGGATCCTTCGTTCGAAAATTCCTTTCAAGTTAAAATAAGCCAATTTCACGACAGAAAGTTCTCCCAGTGATAAAATTCCCTGCCAGAGGAAAATATTCATTTTATCAAGATTCATTTTAATCTACGACTCGTTACAAGAGGTTAAAGGGCCGTCGAGCGTGGTCTTGTCAATTTTAGATTCAATTTCAGATAATGGACGTCGCTTTTCAGGACCAATATAAAACGGGAAAGTAAATTAAAAGGAAAATAAATCGAATTCCATTTTATTCCATCTACCGCGAAATTTTCTGCATTTGATTGGAAGAGCCGACATCGTGTCCCGCACTGTCCCTTTCAATCGGATACTTTTTTCGGAAATTGGAAAAATCTTTTTTTCATTATCCGCTATCTAGTCTGTACTCGAACGATGTTTCGGTTTTTTTTTTTCGAATGATTATGTTATTAGTACGGTAGTTCACACAATAATGGATATTTTATCGGTTAGGAATCTCAGATTTTCCCATAATGTAAGTCCGTAGATATGACATGCAATCCGACAGAAAAATATGGGTGGAATAATATTACATATTACACTACTTGCATGTAAAAGTGGTTCTAGGTCGAATATAAAGGTTTCCGCACATAATAAATACCAATATTTGGTAACAAGTAATCCCTTCATCTATTAATCTCAAATCATTTCAAAAAATCAACATAGTTGGAGTTTTACAGATACAGGCTGTTTGATTAAGACTACTCTCATGGAGAGACAAGTGAATGTTGAAACTTTAGGCCAATCTCGATCTTGCCGGCTATTTCGAAAATTTTCGAGTTGTTGATAAAATCCAGACTATAATTCTGGAGTCGAATCATCTGATCAGTGGAAATTAGCATGGCCTCAGAAAGAATCGATCGACTATAACAGCCATGATTGAAGTTATTGTCTTTGTGTATGAAGTTATGGATGATATGGAGCAAGCGATGCTTATCTGCTTAGATCTTAGTAAAGCTTTTGATTGTGTGGACTACAAGCGCCTTTTGTCGAAGTTAGATTATTGCGGTATAAGTGGAACAACCCATTCGCTGTTGTCATCATACCTTCCGAACAGGTGCCAGGTGGTTGAATGGAATGGGACAAAGTCTAAGGCTAGGACACTCGACTAAGGAGTCCCCCAAGGATCGATACTCCTTCTTTATATTGTACATCGATGACTTGGTATATAATGTTAGAGTAGACGGAATGAACATTTATGCAGATGACACAACATTTATCACCAGGGCAGAAACAGAGGCGCTATTGAATTATTCAGCAGAGTGTGCCATGAGGGCTGCAGTGATGGTTCGATCATAACAAAATGATGCTCAATACAAATAAAATCCAAAAAGATCGAAGGATACACATCCCTTTGTTGGGATTCCTGATAGATGACTCATTAACTTGACGAACCCACATAGACTCAGTGTGTAAAAAATTTCAGCAGCCTTATTTTCAATTCGTAGAATAAAAACTGTAGTGGGAGAACAGGAGGCACTGATATTCAAATTTTCACAGTATTGCGACATATGGCATTATTCTGTGGGGAGGTCAGTCTGAGGCTATAAGGGTGTTCCGGAAACAGAAAAAGGCTGTGAGAATTATTGAAAATATCCTACAAACAGACAGTTGCCGCGAATCATTGAAATCCTTCCGTATACTTACAATACCTTACTGTTGCATTGAAGCATGCCTGACACACTTCCATAAAAATGAAGAAAATCGTCAAACGCTCTCTACTCAGCATGAATATTCAACTAGTGCGGAGGAAAACTATGTACTACCAAAAAGACGCCTACAACGAACACAAAAATCCTACGGCTTCATAAGTACAAGAATGTACAACGTGCTTCCACCTCAAGTAAAGTCTCTCAGTAACCCATTCTTCAAGAAAGCTATCAGGAAGCTGCTTCTAGAAAACGTTTTCTATAGCACAGAGGAGTTTATGAACTTTAGATTTCTCTAAGGTGAAAAACTTGTTGGTCGTCATGAAAATTTTGTATGTTTTAAGTGTTCTTCGTTTTATATTTTGAATTTCGTATTTTGATATTCTTTTGACAGTCCTTGTAATTATTGAAGGAAATATACATCTATCTATCTATCTATTCATCTCGAAATGAGCTCTTGTTGATTATCCGTGCTGCTCAGTAGTTTCTAACCGAGATAATAAAAATGATGATTTCTAACTATAATATACAGGGTGAGAGAGGTATCTGCAGAGCGGGTTCATAGATCGATTTTAAATTTAACCCATTTAGCCCTACTGTCCTTCTAAAAGGACTGAGATTGTCAACCTAACTCGTTTCGGATGAAATACTCGATTCTGGATGGCGCCACCTGTATAGCACGACAAGTGGTCTATTCAAACGAGTTAAGACGCGCAACCGTTGCAGACGTAGAATTTATTTGTGATTGGCCAGTCAGTGTTGAAGTGAAGTTTAATTATATCGATTGAGATGTCCAAGAGGTGGTGAGTAATTTTATTTATTTTTATGGAGTATGTTTTCAATTCATCTGATATTAGAGTTCAACAGAGTCCGCCGGATATTTCTATCTGCATAACATCACATTTTTTTTCATAATCCGCTAAATATGATACAATATAAAAAGCTGTCCCTTTGAAAGGACAGTAGATTCATCGACTACCGTCGACTCAGTTCGAATATTTTTGTTTCAGGTACAAAGATGATCGTTTTAGTAGATAGCAGAAATAATGGCAGAGATCGAATGAGGTTCCAGAATAAATAGCAATTTTTCCTCCTGAGAACGCCATTGATGAGTGCGATACAGATGAAGACTCCGGAGATGAAAACACAATTTTATTGGACAATTTAACTCAACTCAGAGTTCCTGCTGAAGTCCAGATGCAAACTGAAGATGACTGGGATAGTGACGATGATAAACCTCTCTCAGAGTTTGTAGAAAGAAGACCAAAGCTTCTTAAAACTTTCGATTACAAAGAAAGTGATTTGGATAATTATATGCCTAGGCATATAATTATCAAAAACTTTTGTTCAATAAGTTTCTAGATTCCCCCTCAACTTCCACAATGTGTATGCTACACGAATATCACTCAAATTCGAATGGGGACTCATAATCTGGAATGAAAAATTGGGGATTTTGAAATAAGATAGTTGCAGGCTATTTACGGTAAAATGGAAGATATACACACAACCAAATTCATATGGGATCACTCGGTATTTCACATTATTGATTGTTTTCAACCGTAGATCTTTGACTACTTGTGGAGAATGAAGTTTTTTGTTGTAAAAAAACTGGATAGTATAATAAGAAAGGTTGAATTATCATAACATGTTCGGGATATTGTACCTTGTTGTCACTGAAATTTGAAACTGGTAATTTCAAAATTTAAAAAAGCCTATAATCATAATTGAAATAGCCTTACGATGGATTGTCCGATGTGCAGACGGGTTGAATAATTGCTCTCGTTGAAGGAAGGGTGACACAGAGGGATATAGCGGCCACAATGGAGGTATCACAAGGGAGTATTTGAAAAACCTACGCCCGATACGTGGGGCTACAATCTCTGCAAAATAGGCCTGGAAGAAGTCGTAGGAAGATCACTTCTGAAGAACAAGACCGCTTTACGTGCCAAATTGCAAAAAGAGACTCTAGTGCGTCGCACTCCATTCTCCAAAAGCATTTTCTGGAAGCGACAGGCATCAGTGTATCAACCGAAACGATACGTCAAAGACTTCGTTCGAAGGGTTCAATCAGCAGAAGGCCCTTAAGAGTTCCAGAGCTAACCAAACAACAGAAAATTAACAGACTTAATTGGTGCATCGAGCACCAAAATTGGAATATCGAGAATTGTCGAAATGTTCTTCTCTCGGATGGGACCAGAATTGGTGTTCGATCAGATGACCGCCGAATTCGGGTTTTAAGGGGTCATGGAAGACAAGCTAGACTCCGAGCAGCAAGACAAATTCCGAAATACCAAGGGGGCAGTGTGATATTTAGGGGTGGCATTATGCTTTGAGGCAAAACTGATTTGATTTTGTTTCTTGCGAGTGTAACGTCTAGAAATTACGTGGACCTAGTGCTGGAGTCCATAGTGAGACTCTGGCGAGGTGCCCACGGTGAGAATTTCACTTTAATGCAAGATAATGCTCCTCTGCATACCAGCAACCTCGTGCGACATTATCTTGAAACGAGGGAATCGCTATTTTGAACTGACCAGCTTGATCTCCAGACATCCTCTTGAACATTTATGGGGTGATCTCAAAAGGAAAATTAGATCGCGCCAGGATAATCCAAGAACCCCACAACAGCTCATCCAAGCCGCCACAGGAAAGTGGCAGAATGTCCCCCCAGACGAGGTTGAAAACCTAATCCAAAGCATGCCTAGACGGATTCAGGCTTGCATCAGGGCAAGAGGAGATAATACAAGCTATTGAGGTCGAGAAAAAACACCTATTCCGCGAGAAAACGATTCTCAATTTTTTTCTACATGCGGAAAGAGTTTCTTATTTTCTTTTGTATCTTCCTTAAAACCTTAATTAATTTCTTTTTACAATTGAAATATCTTGAAAAGGATCTATTGTAACAATCCTTCGAAATTGCCAAAATCCCTGAGGTATTATTCGAAATATCGGGTGATTCCATATTTTGATTGTGTATAGAATATTGATTATATTCTAGTTCGAAAGAATATTCCTGAAAACTTTCAAGAACAAATGTTCATGAGGCTCTTCCTATCCATTCATGAAAACACCTTAAGATACACCCTTTGAATAATAATAATACTAGTTTCTATAATTGTACATATAAGTTCTATTTGAAATCTGAAATTTTGGAAAGTTCTTAGGAAAAACACCAGTTGCATCATTCACATTCTTTTGATTCCATCGGCTAGTTGCATTATCTACTTAACTTTGTATAGTGTGTGTATCAGGTATCGCAATGTCAATGATATATGTGTTACAAATTGAAATATTTCGCTTATGCGGAATACTATATGAAACGAAACACTTACCCAATTTTAATAGACAATATTCTCAGCAGTTTGAACGTTCTTCTGCAACAGAAAATACAAGTATGAGTAACCAAATCGTATAAATTGACATTTCAAGTTTGGTCTTAATCCCCTACCTCGCGGTCAATCTGATTCAATAAATCATTATTAAATCTAATGGCGTTAATTAAAATTTATAGGATATATCTATGAAATCTAATTGATATAATGCAGTGAATGTAGTCCATAATTTAACACTAAACACTTCTGGGAATTGCACTAATTATGAAATATTTAATACGTGAACATGATTTCAAACGATTTTCAGTTTTACGAAAGAATATCGTTCGCAGATAAGGACATTCTTGAGGAGGAAAAAATTCGAGGCGCGAATGAGAAATGTTTATTACAGATGTCAGTGTGACGGTTGGAAAGAACGTGGCGGGAAAATTACGGGGTTATTCTTAGAGATATATACTGTGTGACAAAAAAGTATCTCATTTGAATTGCCCGCGTTGAGTATCACAGGGGAGTTTTTCAGAAACCTACGCCCGATACGTGGAGCTACAATCTCTGCAAAATAGGCTCTGTGCCAAATTGCAAGTAGAGACCCCAGAGACCCCATTGTGTCGCACCCCATACTCCAAAGGCAATTTCTGGAAGCAACAGGCATCAGTGTATCAGTCGAAACGATACGTCAAAGACTTCTTTCAAAGGGTTTACACAGCTGAAGACCCTTAAGAGTTCCAGAGCTAACCAATTGGTGTATCGATCACCAAATTTGAAATATTAAGAATTGGCAAAACGTTCTTTTTTCGGATGAGACCAGAATTGGTGTTCGATCAAATAACCGCCGGATTCGGGGTTTAAGGGAGCGTGGAAGAAAAGCTAGACTCCGAGCAGCAAGACAAATTCCAATATACCAAGGGGGCAGTGTTTGGTTTTAAGAATTGAACACTTTTAACAGCGATGGTTACTTGATTTCTTTCGAGTTATACACAGGAAAAAGTGATTAGGTTAAAGAATTTGGAATCGGCGGCGATATTGTTCTTTCTCTAATAAACTCTGCGAGGGTTACGCCGAATCAGGGATTTAAGTTCTTTTTTAACAACTACTTTCTTCAATACAGTTATTTCAGCACTTGACATCGACTGGATACTGCGCAACTGGAACTATCCGTGACAATAGAGTTGGTAAATGTCCCTTCACAGAAAAATCTGTTATGCAAAAACAGGAGAGGGGTGCGTATGATTTTACGATGGATAATAAAAACATAGTGTGCCTTGTCAGATGGAAGAATAACAAGGTAGTACTTGTGCCACCGATTTCCATACCATTGCAGAAACAAAGTGTTCGAGATGGTCTAAAGGAAGTAAAGGAAAAATATCTGTTACTTAACCAAACCTTTTTGTGAATTTTAACCATGGCATGGGAAGCGTCAATAAAATGGATCAATAGGTTGCTAATTGTAGAACAAGATTGCGTCAAAAAAAAGTGGTGGCCAATATTCTGCTACCTATTGGATATATCGGTGACTGATTCCTGGTTATTGATGAAAAGAATCTGTCCAGGAGAAAAGGATTGTGCTTGTCTTCTGATTTTTAGGAGGAATATACCTATGTCTCTTCTACAAACTTACGGTAAACCTTCAGGAAAAGGTAAGCTGATAAAAACGATACTGGTTACGATGGTCTCAATCACTGGCCAGTATACATTACTACCGAAAGACTATACAAACTTTGCGGTGGAAAGAGAAAATCCATTTGCACAAAATGTGGAGTTGGATTACATCCCAAATTATGTTTCAACAATTTTCATACATTTTAAGTCACTTGTGCGCAATTTTTCTCATATGAAGTTAAATGTATTTTGTTTGTTAATCATATTATGACTACTAAATACGAAGAAAATAAAAAAAGAACTGAACTTTCATCATTTTTCAACCTTATGCACTAATGGGTTGAAACGGAAAATGATTCTTTACTCATTGTAATTTTGAAATTTTTCCATCCCTGTTTTATTAGCTCAACAGTATCAGCTCGGTATAGCGATCTATAAAACGTTTTTCAGTTTGTAACTGAAAATTCTTATACGAAGATGAAAAACAAGCTAATTCAATCATCAATTGATGAGATACGATGCTGTGATTACGATATTTTTCGAAGACATTAATCACAAATAATATCGAAATAAAAAATGAAATTACGCTTTGTCGCGAAACGTTGCATATAATTGATGATGTTCTCCATCTGCTGACGTGCCAGAAAACAATAGAATTTGGGCGCCATGATTCTTTGACGTTTGTTTGAACCTGGTCTCAACATATACACATGAACACACACAGATAGCTTTGTAATGGATATTAATAATTTAGAGGACCGATATCAATGCTTCCGACGTCATAGTGACGATAAAACGTTTCATTGTTAATTGAACTATGTTTTTCAGGCTTTAATCGTAAAGTATTTTTAATGACTCGATAAGTTACGTGCATAGGGAATGTACGAAGGTATATTTGTGTAGGTAACAGGGGACAGCGTTGGAATGGGAAGAAGGAATTTTGATGTGGCGGGTATGGAGGTGGAGTTTATCTAGGCGCCACTTTCGTGGGAAATATGTGAAATGCGTACTTCGGATATTTAATGGCGTTAGGGACATTCTTGTTTTTTTTTTCATTGGAAAATAACTCACAAGCTAGAATTTGATGGTGATTCGACATGGTCTTTTATGAATGATTTTTCCATAATTCAGGCTATTTTTGGTGTAAGCACGCGGTCTGATTCTTGAGTTTGTTGGTGTGCTGACATTCAACATAAACAATACAGTCAGCTTTCAGTTTTTCCTAATACACTATGCCAGGAAATTGACGCAAAAAATAGAAAATTTAAATTTATTCGGAAGTTAAGATACGCTGAAAAATGTTTCCAGTAATTTAACATCACTGAGTAACGTTTGAGTCGAAATGAAAATATTACTTATAGAAATTGAAATAAAACTAATAATGAAAAATGTGAAACTACTAGAAAAACTACCCAAAAACCTGTTAATACCGGATATTTCCACCTCTGGCAGGAAATACTGCATGACATCTTTGATTCATACTCAAAATTACTGACCTCGAGGCATTATGATCCATTTCGTTCCGAATTTCGATCAGTCTGTTTCGAACCTCATTCACGGTAGCTGGCTGGTTTTGCTAGTTGAATCTTCTATTGAGAATGTCCCATACATTTTCGATGGTATTGAGGTTTGAATTTCGTGCAGACTCCACTGAAGTGATTTCGTGATTTAGTGAGGTCTGGCATAATCAAAGAGTTTGCACCCATGTTTGCCGCTAATGGTACAGCTTGTTCTTCTAAAATGGCTGTAAAGTACCTTTGAACCTCCAGGGTTTCATTATTTACAATTACATGATCAGTGCAGGCATTCAAAGAAATACATCCCCACACCATATTGAACCTTCACCAAAACCATTAGGTAAAAAGTTGCACTGGGGATATCTATCATTTCGACATCTGTATACTAGAGAACTTCGATTGAAATGTAAAAGACAAAATCTCGACTCATTCATATACCAAACTCTCTCCCAGATAGCATCTAACCAACTGACGTATTGCCTGGCAAAATTCAATCCTGCTCTTTGATTGCAGTGTCGAGCTGCGACACGATACCTCAAATTAAATTCCCTTAGATGTTTTCATATCGCTTCAGTGCTCATTTGTACTCCCCTGTTTTGTCGAAGCTGCATTTGAAGGTAACGCTCATAGATCGCCCTGGTTGTTAGACGTCTTCCTTGCCCATTACCTACGGATCATTCTGGAGCCAATTGAAAGGGATGCCTATTCTCTATTGAGTTCACCTTGGGTCATCTAGCATCACTGTTTCAGCATACAAAAGGACAAATTCGAACCAGTTGGATATTTTAACTATCCAGGAGTATTGATGAAAATTAATATATCGATGTAATTTTGGTCCTATCTTTTAATATGTCCTAGACTTCCGATCGAAGCTTGTGTTCATGCTAGGAAAATTTTTTCCTTTAAAGATATGTGTCCCAGGCTATTGCGCATCTACACAACGCAAGAGCCTTGTAGGCTCAGTCTTGTGCTTGCTCAAATCTCAAAGGATTAGTCGTGATCTTGGTTTTGCTACCGCAACAAGACTGTAAGGCCATTTATGGGCAACACTACCGGGGAAAAATATTGATATTGTTCTGTTCTAGTGCATTTCTGACTACTATCGCACGGAGAAGAGCAACATAATCTTGTTGGAGGTTCTTCCATCAAACACGTATGCTATCCCTAAACATCACTGATCGGGCTACCTATCTTAACAATTTTTGAGCATGCTAGAAGTTTCTCCCATACACGAAATTCTCTTGAATCAGGAAAAACTGAATAATCACTGAAGAGAACTGTGGTCTATCTCGTTTTCGCTTGGTCCAAATATCTATATTCTTGGCACTAAGCCACACAGACAGCACGATTTCAGAGTATCAATCGAGATACTCTCGAAGGACGTCAGGAATGAAGTTAACCTTCATGCCACCGATTTCTATTTTAGCCAGAAATTTGTATCATCATGAACTCGAGACAGCTCTTGAACCATTTGAGGTGCTGCGGTGGTACGATATATTCTGGCTTGTTATAGATTTTAAGCCTGTTTGGAGTGCTTTCATGCTTCCAGTTCCATAACTGATTGATAACAAGTGTTATCGAAAGGGTTACTTTCCCTGGATATCTCCTATTGGGAGCTCCTAGCTTGAAACATATCAACGGCTCTTCTTCTCTTCTCTGTTTCAAAATATGTCCTCGTTTTTGAGCCATGACGATATTTTGATATTCTATATTTTGTATCTATATCAACAATGCCTCTAATTTGCTGTATTTATATTATTTTTATAGATTATATAAAGTCCCTGAAAGTACTATGAGTCAGCAATATTTTCCTCCAAATGATAACATTCTTCTAACTTCACATATCTAGCGTTATGCAGTTATGTATAGAACTATATTATGTGTTACTTGCATGGTTACCAATGTTGCATCTCGTATTCCAATTATTCTATGGCCACTGTGATGTTTCAGAGGTTAGTTGAATTGGATTTCTTCTAGTTTAGAGCTGCTAGACCTTTCATAGACTATTATAAATTGATTGATGATGACGGCAAATCGCTTGTTTCTGAATTCTCTACAAAAGATGCATGTTGATATTGCGTTACTTTGTGACTGATTTTCCATTCCAGACTATAAAAAAAGGATATATACAGAGACGAAATTGGCAGTACAGAACAGCGATTTGGCAGATTTCTGGTGTTATTGTGGCTATTTACATTTGAAATGGATTTTTATAGGAAGTTGGTTCGTGAATCTTTTGATTCTAATACCAACACACGTATAATACAAGGGGGTTGAATCAAGGGATTGTGGTGGACAGTCAGTATCGATATTTTCGTTATTATTCAGTTGGGAGTACTGAGTGGTTTTTTGCTTATCAAAGGAGTTAATGAAATAATAGTGCTAGCAATAGTAGCCATCTACGCTAAGCTGTGAGATTCGGTAACTCGCTCATTCATCGTCATTTGTTTTTCATTGTTGCCCCTAACTGGGCGGATTCATGATTATCAATTTCAATGTCAGATACACAACAAAATCTACGTGAAGCATCTACACTATACCCGGTAAAATCCTACAAAACCATTTTGTATTACGAAAATTTATGACTTGATACTAATATCACAATTCCCGAGAAAATTAGTTGGCAACATAATTCGCTATCTATCTTACAAGGACATTCATGAGTTCCATTTAAAGTTTAAAGCGCCAACCAGATGGGACGTGACGTCAAAGGCGAGGGCGTCATTGATAAATATCAACCATAATACCTACTAGTGAACGTACACGCAAACTAAACGGAAGGGATAATTATTTTCTTGAATTATAGTTCAAACAATTGCAGTTTGTGTTTCACTGATTTCATTTCCGACATAATTTCGGATGATTATGTCTACATGCTGAATAGATTTGTGACGAGTAAGTCTTCAGTGTATTGAGATAATTTGACATTGTATACAGGGTGTCTTCGAGCACTATGAAAACTCACAAATTAGTGAAAACAGCACGATACTAATCTTTTCAAATTCGGAGATATTCAGCTTCAAAAACTTGATCCTTACGGGTCCTAAATCACAATTTTCAACATACGAGAGGGATTCTGTGGTGTTACCAAACTTCTGTATGTGGTGGTTTCTTGCAAAATCTCGATTTATTTCTTTCACCTTATGTGTATGCTTTAAGTTGGCTTATATATGGATATATCCAAAGAAAATTACATTAGTTGATAATTAGTTGCCTAACAAAAAAGAAACGTCAGTCTAGCATTATGAAATAGAGGGTCATCGTCGTGCTGAACATATATTTCATTCAATTCTGGTAACGGAATTTCATCGAAAAGTCCCAATATCGAGCAGCCGTAGGCCCCCTAAAAAATCGGTAACTTCATCGCGTTCCTGAAATGAAATCACCATCACTGAAACCGAATACAAGGGTGGTCTCAAAGTTTCCGTCCTAACAACGATACAAGACATTTTTTTCTGAATATTTTTTTCCATTTTTCAACATGGTCCCCTTCTAAGTAGAGGCTTTTTCAGCGATGTTCACATCTCTGTAACCTGTCCGAATAGTGCTCTGCAAAATAGTGGTCCACGAAGGTGATAGCCTCTTCATTTGACGAAAATCTCTGTACTCTGAGCGCAATTTGTAAATGAGGGAACAAGAAGAAGTCACTTGGGGCTAGATCTCGTGAGTAAGGCGGATGGTCAAGCAGTCAAACGGTGCGTTATCTTGGTGAAATAGGGTTTATTTTTCTGTAGATGTGGTCAAGTAATGAATCATAGTGTGATCCTGTAAACGTTTTTCCCTTGTGAAGTAAATCGATTAAAATAACACCATTACTATTCCTAAAAACAATCGCCATCACATTCCCAGCCGAAAAAACAGTTTTTGCTCTTTTTGGAACCGGTTCCTCCTTTGCAGTCTTTGTTTGGAAATCTAACCTAACCCAAACTGCGCCAACATAGCGTTGAGAATGTTCATTCGAACACGTTTTTGTTCTAATGTGAGCAAAAGCGTCACCAAACGCGCGAACTGCTTTATCATGAGTAAATGTTGATTTAAAATCACTCCCAAGCTCTTACAGCCACGTTTGAAGTCAGCTGCCAAAAACTTCACTGTAGTAAATGATGGTGCAGAGCTCCATACATTCATCCCAACTCATCCTTAACTTGCATAGCCGTACCGTACCGCCTTTCATATAAAAAATTCAATCTCAGCTCAATACTCGACATTGTCCATTTTCACCAAAAACACTCACATCAAACCCCTCAAACGACTGCCCATAACAACTTTGCGTCAAAATAGCCGATACTTTGGTGAATAACTGTCAACAGATGAACAATGTTGCCATCTCCACGTAGAGGTCGGAAATTTTTTAGGCCATCCTCGTATTTCTTGTGGCTCCGATTCGAAGACGCCGTGAGGGTTCTTCGAAAACCGCTGTCTGTTATTTTGTTTGCTGCATGCCACTACTTGAACAAATTTTCATTGTGATGTTCCATACGCTGGAGATATCAGGAGGGAATGCACCCGCAGCTAATATTCAAAATCACCCTGTATCTCAGAAACGAATTTTGTAATTAACTGAGATCCAATTCGAACATATCAAAACTGAGACACCCTATACATAACGATTAAAATAAAATCGTGAAATTACTTGAGCTGAATACGATCCTGGTAATCCTGCCGCATAAATTCGTACAGCGAATTAAATTAGGCAATTAGAGCACTTTGCCGCCTTCTCTCCTGCGGCATTAGAAAATTTACACACTTTCTAATTCGCAAAATTGGTGGATATTTGCAATAAGTGCCAGCAATAAATTATTGAACGGTACAGCTTTCAACTTTCTTCAGAAATGCGATAGCATAATTTGATCTATCAGATTCGAACGGAGTACAATGCTTCGAACGAAAGGTGTCACAACTTCATGACAATTTAAAAGTACAAACATTATACTGTTTTTTTTCAAAATTTCTGACAACATTGTTTCTAATGTGAAGAAATGTTGTTGAAACAGAGCAGTATTATTCGGAATTATTACATTTTTGGGCTATCTATTACGGGTACTTTTAGGTAAGCACACAGGGGGGTGCATGTCATAATTGAAGTTAATTTTTATCAATAACACTTAGTTCTTGGTATTTTGAAAAATTAGAATGGAGTACAACTTCCAAGAGTTGGCTAATATTCATCCCTTTTATGGCCGCTCAGGTGGTTATGAAGTTGAAGCCCGATGACTCAATCTTTCAGCTTTTCTAATAGAGCCATTTTTCTTTTCCATGGCGTTCGTTACCGGAAACCGGATGGTTTCAATCAGCCAAAAGATATTCTGAACCGGATCGGTTTGTCAAGACATCAATAAATGAAGAACTTAATTTGGATGAAATCCATAATCCAAGAAACTGCACTCGACAGCTATATTTACAGGTTTGCGTATAACATTCGACTGTTTGGGAAGTTTTGCATGAACAACTGTTATATTGCTACTATATCCAGAGGATTCAAGCCCTCAAAGCTGAATATCTACCCAGAAGGCTTGAATTTTGCTAATCACTACTACAAAGATGTTTTAAAAATGCTGAATTTTGTAGGAATATTTTGTTCACAGGTGTTTACGCGAGAAAATATAATAAATTTCCACAACGATTAAGAAAATCTTCATGAGAATTGAGCATAGCCACCAAGAAAACTTTTCTATGAATGTTTGGGCCGATTAGTATGATATGCAGATGGTTGAGCCCAGTAATTCTACCTAAGTGAATTCTCTTACATACGTTGAATTCCTGCAGAATACTCAGGTTGATTTTCTCGATGATCCGTCTTGTGCGAACTGAAGAAGAATGTGGTTTATGCATGAATATATTCGCCTGTTTTTTGGAGTAATAGTGAACGAACAGCTGAAAAATTTGAAAAAGTATCTTGAACTTAATTCAAATTTATCGAAATTTAGTGTTGAAGTAGCGATTCTGAACTTTTTGTTGTTTAACGTATTCAACGTATTTTCGAAACAGCCTGTATATGAGATTTCATAGTTTCAACTGTTCAACCCTAAATGAATAATGGGACCGCTTGGTTATATTGAGAAGTACTCAACACGAGTCATAGCAAGGGGATGACTGTAGTACGAGGAAGAAAAAGTGTCTCGAGTTGTTAAAAGTTAAAAATATTTCCCCTAATTCATCCAAAAATATCTTATACCACGTTAAAAGTTCATCGACTCCTCCGCATATTTTTGCGTCACTTTGTTTGGGTTTGGGAAAAATTAATAGCTATTCAAATATTTATCTAACAGTAGAAGTGTGAACTCGAATTCGATGTATATGGAGATTACAATATCTTATTACCGTTTTTACGATTGAAATTGAAATTATAGGAGTCTATGTTGACGCGTCGAATTTTTACGCAGAAATTTTTGATAAGTGACACTTGTTGTTTGTTCCTTATATGTATTCAACACGATTGTGGAAATTCAACAAGAAATACTTACGTTCAATCTTGTTTTCAACTCCGAAACCTTGGAAATTATGGTATTTTGATGACAATACAATGTACCATGCGAACGTGTTTGATTGGTGAGCTGAAGGAGAGCAGAGAGTGAAAAAAATCTCATTAACGTAAGTGAAAATCATGGATATGTTGCCAGTTTTTCTCGAATATCATGGTGTTTTCAATTTTTCATCAAAAATTCCACTTATATCACTATGAAATCGTCTCTTTCACCTGATTTGGTTCCTCTGAACTTTTGGCTCTTCCGAATCTCCAAAATACACTCCCCACAAAAATTGTCGCATCACCCTACTTTTACGACAATACTATGTAAACTTTTAAGTTGGTCATTCAAGAGGCGCTTGGTAACTTTCAGAAGTGTAAAATAAGAAGATATCATTCAAAAGAGACGAGTTTATGATGGAATATATCAACAATTTTCGAGTTAATGAAAAATTAAAAAATTCTACCATCTTCAAACATTCACGAAGAGACCAATCAGCTAGCATCGAATGGTTACTAATCATTTTTAAAATCGAGTGTTTCCTCCCCGGGACCTTATTACTGCCAGTATACGTCTCGGAAGAAGTTCGAAGTTGAAAATCTCCGAATTTAAAAAGATAAGGACCGTGCTATTTTTACTAATTTATCTTAGAATTGTTTCAGGGAGTTTGCCATAGACACCCTGTATAATAATAAAAAGGTGTAATCCACCCTAGTGTATTTTATTTGATTTTCTTCAACACTTTATCTTACATTCAAGTGAACTACATTCCGCTTCACGATCGTCATAAACCGTCTTGGTTAAAATTTCACTTTTAAAGGTAACACGAAATAAAATTACCACCTTCCCAAAGTGATCCATTTGTTATTCACGTCTCGAGCATTAGTAAAGCTAGTATTAGAATTAAATTATCCGCATCCTCTGAAATTAACTCCCAAATTATGTTTATTTCCGAGTACGATAAGGATTAGATGCCATTTTCATGTCAGTTAATTTTTATTACCTCCGAATAACCAACCGAATAAATTTCGAATCTTTGGGCTTGAGTAAATCTTGGTTAGCAACTAGGAGAATTTATGATCTGGAAGTCTGTGCTTTCGTCAACTTTTTATATAATTTATAACAGGAAATTTCCAGGAATTATATGTTTGATTGCTAGTGTTGAGATAGTTGTTACAAATCTAGAATATCAATAAAAGATGAATCTTGGGTATAAGGAACTCAAAGGATTCTTCAATTTAATAGGATATGGAAGATACTTCTGCATCTCTCGAAGCCGAAAACTTTATGTTTCTTATCTAGAAGGTCTGTGAATATATAGTGGATACCAGGAGTTATATTCGAAAAAATGGTTACTATTGAACAACGTGAGATACATCAACCCTTACATTGGTGTTGCTTATCAAACAATTTTTTCAATTGCTTTAGAGAAACCACATAGGAAATACCAACTGCTCCAACGAGGGATCGAGGGAAAGTTGGAGAGCTTGAGGAGAAAATGGTTGGAAACAGAATTCCTGGTTGCAGAATATCAGAAAATGGACCTTATTGGGATTCATTGAAAAACTTACCAATATCGCAATTAACAGAGAGAGATACGAACATATAATCCGCAACATCTAGAAGTGTTAAGAGAAGCCCAAGAATAAGAAAAAACCACTGCTAAATTTGGCACCATTGGCTCTCGTCTAAACTCACTAAAACAGGATCAGATTAACAACTGTTTGAATGATAAGTACGAGAGGGTGACATAAGCTGCTACACCTCATTAGCCCTTTGTGGCTCTTTTCCTTTCTGCAGAGAGCCATCCTAACTCCTTGAAGAAAATGACACTGTTGCATTTGTAGACCCGCGACAGGTCAAATACTACATAGTTTTTTCTTCTATTCACACATTCGTTCAGCTTACAGTTTCCTCCCATAGTATTCTAAACTTTCTAGGGTATGATCTTTGGTCATTTGTGTTCTTGTTTATCTTGATGTTAGACCGGAAGACCCTAGGAGTTTTATCTACTTTCCCTTAATTATTCTGGTCTTCTTTGATATTGCCTTTGCACCGTTCTTCACCTAACATAACGAAATACTGTTTGTGAAAAAGACAGTACTTCATGACATAATCTACAAGATACTCGATATTTCTGCAAGGTTAATATTGACAGATAGATGGTTTTGCCTTTGGGTATCGTAACGCCAGACTTATCGATTCTTTGTCCAAGAGACTGCTGTACAGATTCAGGATTTCGAGTAGAAGCTCCACATTTTGTGTTGCGTTAATTATTGAATTGTTTTCCGGGGAGTGAGAACTTGCATTGTCTTGCTGAAGTATGATTCGGTGTAGGGGGATGGTTTCCCAAAGCTTACTATTCGCGGAGAACAAATGGTTGTGCATCAATCGGCAGTAACTCTTTTTTGATCTTCTAAGAGAACTGTTGCTACACGACCTGTTTTCAAAACAAACTTTGCAACTATTTGGAGACACTTCGACCTCGGATAACTTGTTGTTTTTTCTTTCACTTGGAACACCCAAACAGAAGATTGGAGCGTATTGTCTGGTACGTATGAATAAATCCAAGAGTTACCACTGACAATGTTGTTAACGCTTTCAGACTTTCCAAAGTTGACACCACTTCACTTTAGCAGCTTTCTGTTCCTCGATCGACAGATGCGGTATCCATCAGGAAACTAATTGTTTCACATGCAATTTTTCTTACAAAATTTTTCGTATAGAGTTCTCTGACATCCGTAATTATACCGCAATATCACGATATGTTACGTGCCGATCTTCCTTGATCTTACTCACAGCATCAATATTTTCTTGAGAGACCACTGCTTTTGGTGCATGCGCCCTTGGATTGCCGTTTTGTGTTCAAATTCAACACACCAATGGGAAACTGTTGACTGGTGTGTTGCTCCAATCTTTTTGAGATAATTGTAGAAAGTTGTTGCGTGAAAATGCTCACGATTGATTCCACTTTTTAACTAACTTATCAACTTTGATAAACACAGTACACATAGAACTGACATTTTGGATTTATATTATCAAACCAAAGGGGTTCCTTTTCAGTACTGATAGTTGATTAATGGTGTCATTTATGTCCCAGCGTGCGAAACATAAAAGACATCTCTTGTAAGAGAATGTCAAATATGTACTGGGAAGCATGATGTTGGTTCCTACTTGCAGCAGGGCCATTTCGGTAGTTGCTTTGTACTAAAAACGCCGTGTCCAACAGATTAACCACAGCTTGCAAGCATAGGATCGTTACGAAGGCACCTCAGCTATAGAGCATGATATTCATTGCTCGTGTGGTTGTTGTAGGCATAGCTGTCTGGTGGTATTTAGGCCGATCACCATTTGTACCTCACTTATACTCAATTTGAGTTCAAGTGTAGTCTGTTTGGTATTAGCCAACCAGGTGACGTAGGTTAACGTTGGTGTTATGATAGCCACATCAAAAATTTGGTTTCCTCTCCTTAGGTACTATCCACTGTCCAGCAGTACTGTCCGAAGAAATATATTCTTCGTAGAAAGCATACTCTATCTTTCGAGGTTCCCAGGGAGATCGTGTTTCCTGCACATGTTTTGAAGAGTCCTCTGTATCATGTTGCATTAGAATTCTTTAATTAGAAAGACGTTTACTTCATTTGTGTAGAGTCTCTGGGGAGGCTACCTTTTACTCAAGATTCTCTTACTATTTGTAAGAGAGCATAAAGGATATCTGATCGTTGATGGGTTAGACGCAATTCTGAAAGATGTAATTTTGTCGAAAGCAGTTTCTTCATCAGCAAATACTGTGAAGTTAACTTCTTGTTGTCTAAGCTTTGTTAAGATATCATTTTTCCGTTAGAATGCTTTCAAAAAATGAAATTCATGTTTTTCAATATTTATGAAACGAACCAAAAATCGTTGATTATAATCTAATCAGTTTCCTTGTATGTAATCTGTAAAACCCGTCACATAGATTATAAATAGCTTTTAGAAATATCTATTTCTAATGTATCTGAGGTAATTAAAATAATTTTTGTAATAAATTAGGCATGTATCCCACATGCAACATTACCTTTTATCTTTTGTTTCGTTTATAAATTAACCGACCACAAAATATGTTTCCGTTCGTTGATATATGAAAACGGTTTGGTTTCATGATTACCATGAACTAAATTGACATAATCGTGGATATTTTGAATAGAAAACAGTATTACTGAGGAATTTTTGTATACATCGAACTTCTTTGAATACAACGTGCGTATTGTTTTGTTTGGTGGAAAAAATATGGAACTCCGGATGTAATAGTTTGGGTTCACAAAATTATTGCGTCAGTAACCCCCGCATTCTGTAGATTTGGCCCCGAACGCCAATTATATGGTTCAAGTATTCCGTATATTTATATTTTTAATTTAACATATTCAATGAATGTGTCTTCTATTCCCATATCTTTTACTGGTATATTCACGAAGCTTGAAGAACAATTATTTTAGTCATAAGAATAGCGAGGACGATAACATTGCTAATACCAGAAATGCCCCATTTCAAGATTAAGTTCTAATTAGTTACCTTATCATAACCACCGAACTAATGTCATAACTTTACGTTGATATGATAGTCGAGGTCGACGACCGTAAGCGTATCAATTCCACCGATTGTTTTTCCCACAAAATATATCCACCGGGAATTTGAGTTTTGCGGGAGAATCTGCTAAATAATGAAAATTCATTACGAAAGAGTACTGAAGATATTTCGGTCAGTTTTCCAATGGAACCGGAGATGCTGGTATTTATTGATAAATTTAATCCTGGAACATGACATGGAATAGCAATGAACATGAATGATTCTTAGTAGAAGGAGAGTGTACGGAAATGAGAAAGCTCGTACCTACTGCAACGGAATTGGCAAACGTGACACAAATATTTTGAGTAGAAACTCAAGAGAACAAAATCCATCTTTTGGAATTGTCACAGAACTGCAACATTGTCAATTATGATGTATGTAGCGCTTGTATGGTACACTTCTGGCTAACATTTCCCACTACACCCTTTCGTCACAGTGGACTAGGTCCTGAACCTATCATTATTGAACACAGTGGCTTCCACAATGATTCTTCTGCAAAAGAATTATATGCTGCCCTTAGCTAGATTAAAATAGCTACTCGAGATCAAATGAGCTCTTGTATGCTCTTCATTTCAAAGGAGACTGAAGAAGTTAATATGGTAGCTATTTCTCATCAAATCTATGTCATCTATGCGATCGTACGGTTAGATTAATGGTGGCATTAGAGATAATGTGTCGACTCAGAATCTTCAGCAACTCAAACTGAGAAATTCAAACTCTGTGAAATTCACTGATGAATTCTAGGATCACCTAAGAACCTTCAGACGCATTTAACGCAATAACGCCGATTTCAATGTTTGGATTAGCGTTTGCAGACCTCTCTTCACTCTCTTCACGACAGCCTCCTAAGGAACCCTTAGGACAACTTTGTGGTTGACTTACTATAACTAAGTGACTCATAAATCACAAGTACAACAGCACTTGGATGAAACCATTGAATCATCAAAAACTGAGAATGCAAGTACAGGGCAATCCCGTTGAAGGCTCAAAAGACTTTGTGAACTGTGAAAGTCAAGTCAGCAAAAGCGGAAAAGGGTTGGATATAGCAAGGAGGAATCTGGAAAGGACTCTGATACACCAGATGAACCAGTTTTGGTGGCAAAAAATGACAGAGTCGAAGTAGCTCTATTAAGCTGCAAGAAAAGGCGGAAATGCCTAAACACTGCTGGGAACCACTCGAAAGTTACGACCTCGAGGAAAAGAAGAACTTCAAGCGAAAATTCAACAACGAATAGGTGTAATAATATTGTGCTAAAGTTAAAGGACCTGTGTGCATATACTGCATGCTATTTCGCCCCCTACAGTGCGAGGAATGAAGGGCTCTTTCATGATCAGGTTTTTGTGAATTTCGAAAAAAATCATAAATACGGAGCCAATTGTGTCAGCAGCCAAATGGCATCAACAAGCTGCTGAAGCTGCTCATATCTTCTTGGAAAATCCTGCGGTTATTTATCAACTCGAAGCAGTCCATAAGCCATCTGCCGAAAATAGAATGATCATCGGCTCTATCCAAAATGCATTACTATTTTGTGCAACTCATGACTTACCACCGAGGCGAAAATCGTTGACTGAGGGTGTTCATCATTTCTCAATGAAAATGCATATGGAAAAATTTGCGAGAAATGCATCGTATTTATCGCCACATATTCAAAATTACGTACAAAAATTAATTGTGGACGATCTCACAAGAGCATGTGTTTTCTAGCAGTTGAGAGCTGTGATACATCGGGTAAAGAACAGTAATCAATTTGTGTCAGATTCTTTGACGAAGTCAGTAACTGAATTAGGGTGTTTTTGGGGTTCGTAGAAGTGAAAAAAGTGTACTCGTTGACAACAATAGTTTCAGCAATAGAGCTATTTTTCAAAAGTCCTTAGAAATTCGTAGGCCAGGGCTATGATGGCTGCTTGACAATGACACAAAAAGAAAATGGGGTACAGAGGTATACAAGAATTTTTTTCAAGAGCGTTGTTCTGGCACTATGCTAGTCACAAGGTCAACCTGGTTGTTGACGACCTTAACAATGTTCCTGAAGTGAGAAACACAATTGTAACCATCAAGGATATTATACAATTTCCCCATGAATCACCTTTGAGGAGAGTGCATGCTCCTTCTTTGCCTCTTCTATGTGAAACACTATTATCACAAAAATATAAAAGCATTCGGCTTTTCAAGCAAAACTTCGCGCCGATTACTGGACTGCTAGCGAATTCTGGTATGCCTTATTTCGAAGTATTCATCTTAGTTGAAGTCGATTGTTATTGACTTGCTCCAGGTCAAAAATCAGATATAGATCATTAAGGACATGATTTGCGACCACTGACACAAGATTAATGAATTAGCGGAGACCATCTACAATGAAGTGCAACAACTTGCTGAAGAGATTAGGGTCGAAATGATTCAACCGAGAATAGTCAGGCAAACAAACTCTTAGGGCCAACCCACATTGTCCCCTGAACAACTATGACTCACATATCCAAGAGCAGCTCAAAAGAGCAAAATGTTTCCTTTACAGCTGTCACAGAGCAATAACACATCTAATATGAAGGTGCTGGCGATCTAGAATCTCCGGAGTCTACCATTATTGAACTTGGTTGGGGTGGCACATTTGGTTTGCTGTTCATATGATTTTAGGTAACTAGGTGACTCTTGATAAGTTCCCTAAACTATGGTTGTAATTAAGCTATTCCAGCATCCAACTCTGAAGGTATTAACTGAATCAAAGAACTCCTGTGAATGTTCTGGCAGAATGTGAAAAGTTGTCCGATATCAAGGCTTGAATACTTGATACTTTCAGGAAGTCATGCGAATCATGAGGCAACCAGTTCTCTATTATTATCCATTGGAGAATGCAGATAGAGATTGCGTGAAAAATTAGTTTTTTTTGAAGAAGGAAAGTTCGTAATCTCTCGGATAATCCTTTTTTACGTCAAAAAATGATAAAAAAATATTGCTGCAAAGTATACCGAGAGTGTTCTCATGAAATTTGAGTCGCGTTTCCTTTGGAAAACAGTGTGATTTCTTGTACAGGGATGATTGAAAATGATCCACTTCCAAAAACTTCACAAATTCAAGGAAATAGACTACACAAGTTGATATACCAGATGAACCGAATTTTTAAATAATATATTTCAAGATGAGTTTCGGGCAATATTTCATCTTCTGAAGAAGATATTGAGAAAATAAGTGAAGCTTGGAATGTTAAGGTACTTTTGTTATAATTATAGTATGGAATAATTTTTTTTTTCCTATCACTATATCAAATTGTTAAATTTGCATTAGTACTGATCATTCAAATCACATCGAAGTACAATTATGCCTCTTCAAATTCGAGTAATCGAATTTCCTTGCGTTCTGGAAGCTTCTGTTCATTGTCATTGTTTATTCATCATGTTCAACATTTAATTGAGTCAACATTTTAACATAACATGGATTTGCAATTTGTTCTTTGTTGTTGGAAACAATTTCTCATTTTGGAAAGTGAAACTTATGAGAAAATAGGTTACAACTGACGTAAAACGCGATGAAATAAAATTGCTAGTCCTTGAACTTGAAGGATATTGTGCTACTTGTTGACTAAAGCGACCTGGAGCTTGATAGCGCAATATTTCGTACTTCGAGATCTGTAACTGAAATTGAAATATTGTGCAATATGTAATGTAGATCAAATCTAATGAAATCTAACGATTGACTATATGGCCAATGTTGCGCAATATTAGGCAGTGTTTCCTAGTCAGCACTAGCAACGAAAGTAGATAGATAAAAATAATAGTGGAGATATAGCACGTTGGGTGGCTTTTTTTGAATAGTTGGAGTTAGGACTTTCAATAATTCGTCAAAGGCGAAATCGCCCATTCGCAAAAAGTTTTGAAGTACATTATATTTCTTTTTCTACCACCCTTTTGTATAACTGTGCTTCTTTTTTACGTTTGTAATGTCGAAGGTGTCAGTATCTATTGACAGGTTTAGTGCTCATTCATAATTATACAGGGAGGTTCACTTTTTTTAGCAGGTATTTTTCATAAGCGGTTGGAGAAAAAGCAACACATGGAAAAAATAAGCCAGATGGCGAAAAGAATCAACAATTATATTCTTGATAAATTCAACTGCTATCTCACTGGAACATTCATAGATTCTTTTGTATTTTTCTTTTTTTGATTCTTGGAAATTCTTGATTCTTGGAAAAAGTCTGTGTGTTTACTCGTTTCTTGAAGAGAACCGAATTGTAAGTTATCGAAAATCGATGGAAACTAGATTCACAGCAAAAACAAAAATTGGAACAAAAAATCAACTGCAACCTATACAGATTTCACGTGAAGGAGATAAATTAGCAAGATTTGAGTTTAGCAGATGGATACTCTTCATCTAAAATGATGAAAACTTTTCGACAGACTGAAGCCGTGCTTTAGTCATCTAGGAGTTAAAAATGATCATCTGCATGTTTGACACGTGAAAATATGCCAAGAAATTCTCCGAATGGAGAACTGAAGCTTATATAACAGAAGAAGTAAATCCAGACATAGAAATAAAGTGCAGACAACGAACTAACTTTATTAAAATGAGAACTTCGTTCTGCAACGACAATTTGAATCTTAAACTAAGACAACGAATGCTTAGATCCTATGTCTGATCGGTACTGTTATATGGAGTAGAAGCTTGGAATCTAAAGGTCAACACATTGAATAGATTGGATGTTTTTGAAATGTGGGCTCAGAATACTGTTGACAGCTAGAAAAACTAACACAGAAGTCCTTAGAAGAGCAGGATGTGACCTTGAGCTGTTAACAAATATCAAATGTAGGAAGATTAGATATCTTGGACACATTACGTGTATCTAAGTACAAACTACTACAGCTGATAATAAAAGGAAAGATAGAGGGACGTAGAGGAGTCGGCAGATATCCTGGTTTAAGAATATCCGAGATTGGACGGGAATACGACGGGCGGAACAACTCTTCAGAAAAGCGGAATGCCTTTGCAGAAGTGATTGCTAACGTCAGGGAAACCAAACACAGCACATGAAAAAAGGAGAACTAAGTTCATAATGATCACCTTTTAGGACCCTTCTTTCAAATTATGCGCTTCTGGTACTTTTATTGTAGACAGCTCTTATCCGACAACTGCGTCATATATTTCGACATTTTTTAACCTTAACAGTTGTTTTGCCACAAACCATCAATGCAGTGTGCGAAACGATACACGATGATCGATATGTGATTTAGCGTGAGATTGAGACAACCCTAAATTAGTTCCACCAGCGTACATTCGATATTGCATGACCATTGGGCTGATAAAAAGGTTTGTTCGCGATGGATTCTACACACCTCAGCTCATAAGAAGGCACGTGTCGTTTGGAGCAAAGAAATGTTGAAAAAATTCAATTGCGGTGCTTCAAAAGACGTTTTCTGGGTCTTCCAACACGAGCCAAACCCAACAAAAGTTGTTCGTGCACGAAGCAAATGGTCGCCTGTTTTTTCAGCAAAACCGGTCATGTCGCCAACCATTAAAACAACGTAGAACGGTCAATTGTGAATGGTACACAACCTTTTGTTTGCCGCAAGTGTTCGATGAGTTGAGGAAATCAAATTGAAGAACTAAAATCATTCTGCATCATGGCAATGCAAGCACACACAAATCAGCGGATACGATGGAGTGTTGGAACACCCAAAACATTGAATTAATGGGCCATCCACCTTATGGTCCCGATTTGGCACCTAACGACTTATTTTTGTTCGTGCACAATCGAGAAAAGATTGCGTGGGTAACGATTTTCGAAGGCAAAAGAGGTAGTTGAACCCTTCCAAACCCATGTTTTGAATACATCTCATTCGAAAATTGGTTTAAGCGCATGCAAACGTCTATCGATCTTCATGGAGAATACTTAGAAGTTACTTGTCTTTTTTGTCAGGCAATTTAATAGGCTACCTACATAGGGGATTCGGCACAATGACAAATAATGCAATAGATTCATTTTAAATCAACCTATAAGATTTTGGTCTATATATTATAGGATGCGCGGTTTTCTATTCATCTTTTATGAAGGTGTTTACAAATGAAATGAATTATAAGACGTCCACATGGTAAAATTGCATCAATTTACTTGGAATTGCTTCTTAAGCCACTTTGTTCTCCGGATCTAGCTGCCAGCGATTATTATCTGTTCACAGACCTGAAATGATTCTCCGCGAAAACATTTGGTATCGATGAAGATCGTTATTTGCAAAAATTAAACCTATTATGAAGCCAAATATACTAAAGTAGGTGAATGAGTGCAAATTCCGTGAAAGTAAAGATATAATCTAGAAAAATCTTCATTTAGAATGAAGTACCTAACCGGAAGTCCTGGTCAGGTGATCGAAAGCTCTCGTTCAAGCTGCTAGAATTTCCTGTTACAATGAAGACCTGAAAATTCCACTATTTCAAGTATTCACACATCAAAGCGAGATAAATATAGGGGTGGACAGAAGACGACTAAATAAACGATATCACGTTCACGTCATCCAGAATGGTAACGTGGCAATTTCGGCACGCGATAGATTCGGTAAGATTTCAATTTATAATGATAGGGGTGTCTAGGCTAGAGGTGCAGGTACCAGCAGAACGCTCGAAAAACGCGACTTCGAAAGCGGACAAGGCGAACGCGGCGCGGTTCTCATTAAAAAAAATCGCGAATGACTGTATATTTCGGCTGTCTAACTACTCTCCTAAATGGTGCCCCAATGTGCCAGACACGCTCCCCCCACACAAACACACACATCTATTACAATAATAATCTATACAGTTCCTAGACCTTTGCGACTTAGGATTACGGTTCTAGGAAGAATTCGGACATTGTCTGACCCAGACGGTACGTTTATAGAAGCGGACATTAACTGTTCTACATTATATTTCCCACAACTGCGTTATGCGACCTCTCAAAGACGGAATGTACATTTGTATATCGGATATCAATATTTACCACGACGGGAATACCTTGAAACTATCGTAGAAGTATAATTTATGACATATATATGTATATCGCGTTTTTTAAGTGTATGTGGTTTAGTACCTAGTTTAAACATCTTATCAACCAATTTGAAAAATTTACTAACTATAATATAAATGAATTATGTTTCCTTAAAGAAATCCGATAGAAATTGTAATTTTGTAAGTCTAGGAAATTGTGCGCAAATTAACATCGCACCAAATAGACAAAAGAAAAACTTGAATCAGAATTTAAGAACTTAACTTATACTCACTAGATAAAAAGTTTCAAAATGACAATAAACGGAAACGCACGAAAAATATTCAAAAAAATTAATGAAAAACTTAAATCTACGAAAATTACTTACATTGATGTTATCAAGGGTGAACAATCAAGGCTGCGAAATTTCTGCGTATTACTTCACTGTGCTAATTCGTGGGGCAAGAGGTGGGGGGAGATTGGATCGGTCGTAGCAACAAGTAGAAAACAACATGCCAGCCGAACTATCTACCATACAACTGTTAACTTACTGACGAGTTTCGTAAATGTCCCGCATAGCAACCCACGGACAAACGTGGAGAACATCGCAGTGTGCTAACGCTTCGCGACGAACAAGGACGGAACGACTGACGTCATTCACACAAGCGCAAAACGCGATTTCGCGAACTTCGCACGGGGGGATCTTAGAAACTTTTTTGCCCCAACTTTAGACGTGTAACCCCTCGCGACCGTGACATTCGGACAGTAGGCGCGCCCCTCCGCGATTTGGCCCTTGAAAGAATCACTTTTTTCCTTTGGAAATTGGAGAAATTCTGGCTCGAACTGATTAAAGTCGGAGGCGCGGCAGCGGCAAGGGGGGCACACAAGATGGCCGCTATCGCCATACCAGTTCTGTATTGCGCACAAACTATTTTTTACCATAAAAAAACGTGTAAAATGTAGTTTTTTATGGTCAATAATATTTTCTCATTTTTTTTCGTAATGAAAGCTTGGAATTAAGGTGAATTCAAAGAAAAATGGTTCAATTTGTTAGCGAATACTCCTGAAAATATACGACTTGTAACAATGGGCCTATAGTAATAATAACGGTAATATTTTCAAAATTCAACATATTTCAAAGTCGTTATTGCAACAAAACTTTTCAAAAAATTATAAATTCACTGAAAATCATTCAATTACCGGAAAATTTTAACGGGTTTTCCACAATGTTCATCATTATTTTTGTCGATATTATCAATACATCCCTTAACCTTCATACATTCAGATTATCTCGAATCGTTGGGAATATCTAAACACTAAAGTTTTATTGTAATAAAACATGGGGGTATCAGGAAAACAGTATTTTGAAAATATATTAAAATTAATAGTTTGAAGAATATAATTCGTTATAAATTTTAACGCGGAGTCGTGGAACATATAATAAGTTAATAAAATTGTTGAAGAAGGTATAATTAACATAAATTAAAGGAGTCAACCCTTCACCAACCTATTCGAAAGGTTTCAATGCAACATTGAATAGTTGATTAATTTATTTATAATAATAACTTCAAATTCTGTACAAGAAATTTTGGATATACCTAATATCGTCATATAGGGATTTTGAAGTAGCAAAAAGATCAAGTTGTTTTGTGAAAATGTGAAATTCTAAGTTGTACTTCTTAGTGTCTATATGATCAAGTCTAATAGTAAGGGGGCAAATGTCGTATTTTTTGGTTGAGGCTGTTCAGAAAGCTAGAATTCCAATGAACCATAATTTCCATACAACCACTATTTATGTACGGTTCAAGTAGTTATTGTAATTGTCAACCTGATTTTCGAAACTGAACAGATTGACAGGATACACTTTATTCCCCTAATTCCTTCGGAAATAGTGCAAATGGCTTTCTGAAAAACTAAAAACCACTGCAAATATGTGACAGACAAGATACCAACCCAAAATAATAAAATTTTGGCAGGAAACGTCTATAAATTTCAAAAGAATCTCAATTTATACGACCATGTTACATTATGAGTTTGCCGGAATTTCATATTATGTTAACTTGAAGAAATCTTTTGGAAGCGCAATGAATCATCCTCTGATGCCCAAAAAGGGCACACTTAGAGGCGTATCAAGGCAGCTATTAAATCAAAGATTATTGTTAACTATATTTCCGTATATGAAGTTTTTTTAGATAAAATATACTAGTGGTAGATGGTTTGAAATCCTTTGCTGACTTATACTATCTGTAGTTTATATTCCTCATTCATTGGAAGAAATAGTGTAATTTACTCAAAAGCTGTTAAAATCGCTGCAAATATGTGTCACAGACTGACAGACAAGTCACCAATCCTGTCGGAACCCTACATCAATGAAAATCAGAGCAATCTCGAGTAATCTGACTACATTACATATTACTTTAAACATTATAAGTTCATAAGAATATTATATCGTGTTAAATCGCAAAAACACAACACTAGAAAGCAGACATCCAAGGAGGAAACACTTGGAGTATGCTACATATCAAAACATCTCTGCCCTATTTCTTGTAACGTATGTCACGAAAGTCTTGGGGTAAAGTTTTTTCATGCATAGCTCCCGCAATTCGTGGAAGATCTAGTTGCCGTGATCAACAGATCATTTATGATTTATATTGAGTATTCCTTCTGTCAAAAGTCTGAATAAGTTCGCTATAATGGCCTACAAATTAGAACTTCGAAAAAGTATGTACAATTTAGTTGGGCGAGTTCCTAAGCGTGAAATCATCAACATTTTTCGTGGTCAGAATATTTCTAAGACAACACTCTATCGGGTAATAAGTGTATGTGAGCAAGGAATACCAGGCTTGAAGTTGCCAGAAAGTGGTCGACCGAAGGCTCTGAATGAAATCCGTAGAAACAGGCTCATTATTATGAAAATTACCCAGGAGATTTCGTACTTCTCATGAGACAATAAGGCGAGAATTACTGAATGCGGGATATAAATATCGTAAAAGGCGTAAGTGTCCAAAATACACCCAGAATTAGTTGAAACATATCCCAAGATGTTGCCGCGCCTTAAGAAGAATTCAGTTCGCAAATGAACCATGATTTTGGATGATGAAAAATATTTTACATTATCCCATTCTGAAATCAACAGTAACGCTGGTTTCTATACAAATAACATAGAAGACTGTCTAAACGAAGTAAAATTCAAAACAAAGAAAGAATTTGAAGACAAGGTTTTGGTTTGGTGTGCTATTTTTGAAGCTGGAGTTTCAAGACGATATGTAGGGCATGTGAGAGGCGAAGCTGTTAATGCAAACCTATATACTGGAAGATGTCGCCAGAAATTGTTAGATTTAATCAATACCTATCACACTGATGACGAAATAATGTTTTGGCCAGACTTGGCGTCTTCCCATTATGCGCGAGTTACGAGAGATAGGTTAGAGGCTAATAACATCCCATTTGTACCTCGCGGAGATAACCCCCCAAACATTCCACAAGCAAGACCAATCGAAGATTTTTGGGGTTTACCGACAAGAAAAGTCTATAACAATGGATGGGAAGCCCAAAACGAAGAAGGTTTGAGACAGAGAATCTTTCAGAAGATACGAGAAATCGTTGTGGATGTCGTCCAAAGACTGATGGGAGGTGTCGGATAAAATTGCGCGCCATTGAGTAGAACGGGCTCCTAGCAATCCTTTAAATACGATTTCATAGAGTTTAGATATGAGGTGAAATCCTAATGATATAATCAATTGAATGAAGTTTTTTTCAGTGATTTATTTATCTATTCGAATGTTTTCACAAGACATTTGTGACATGCGTTAATTTTATCCTATTTCCTATATACATTCTGTTGGAAAAGGACCAGGAAATGGTCAATGAAACACAAAATATTAATTTTTCATCCAAAGTTTATTGTATCCCTTCAAAGTACGCCCCTTCCGAAGTAGAACTTTTACGTAAACGAATAATCCAATCAAGAGAACATTTTTCAAACACTCTTTCCGGAATCGGCTTCGATTCTCGCCGCGAATTCTCTTTTGCGTTCTATCCATTTGAAACGGGTAGCACGAAGTGCTAATTTGAGTTTTGGAAAAAGAAAAATGTCGGCCAGAGCCATATCAAATTAATATGGTGGTTGTCAAGGGTATTTATTGAGTTTTTGGCCAGAAATTCACTCACAATGATAGACTTGTGTGATGGTGCATTATCGTGGTGCCAAATCCATGTATTTCCTTTCCACTAATCCGGCCTTTTTTGACGAATTTGTTGTCTCGAAACGCCGCATAACGCTCAGGTAATATTCTTTATTTACCGTCTTACCTGGTGAGAATTTCGAGTGCACAGCACCGCCATAATCAAAGGAAACAGTCTACTTTGACGTGGTTTTTTTTATTTCGGTTTGAAAGGCGCCATTCCGAGGCTTGTTGACCGGTTCGCATATCAAACTAATAAAACCATGTCTTATAATAAGTTACAATGCGTTTTATGAATGTCTTCAACGTCTTTAGGGGACTCAATTCTTGAAGGAAATTCAAGTCTTTTGGAACTAGTCGAGCGGAACACGGTTCATACCCAAATCGTTAATGGCCTATTTATCTCGAACTCAAACGACGATTTTCAATTACCATCTCCTTCACTTTATCGATGTAAACTTCAGTTGGAGATGTTGATGGCCCACCAAAGCGAGGAAAATCTTCCACCACATCTCGGTAGCTGTTGAATGCACTGTACCACTCATATGCACGTGAGTTTGATAGATCGCTTCGCCGTATGCTTGTGCAACACTCTCAGCTATTCGGCACACGAAATTCCATTTGCAATACAAAATTTGAGACAAATCATTTGTTCGATATTTTTATCCATTGTGAAATTCACAAAACACATTTGTGAGAACTCACAAAATCGAGCACTGTGAACGACATATTGCGTTCCAACGCCGCGTTAGTATGGAAAACAGTTGTACCAACAACAAATAATTTGACAATCGTTTTATGCAGATATTTTAAATAACACTGATAGACAAAAATGACCTTAATGAAAGTTAACTGGAATTGAATGGGTTATTTTGTATCTACAACTAGTCTAATCTGTTTTTTTTTAAGTAAAACGGTAAAAAAATGTTTCAAATGAAGAAAAAATATCTTATATTTACTTTTATTCAGGATTTTCGAGAATTTTCAGCGTCAGGTACATCCCTTTTGAGTGACCAGCAGTATTCAGCTAACATGTTCGAATCTCCACTTTTTTCGCTAACGGTCAAAGTCTGAATCATTCACCCTTTGATTCGATTGTAAGGCCTAAGATAAAATCCCATCCTGAAATTAAAATCTATAAAAGTTCCTCCTCTCAGGTATCCAGAACCTAATGATCAAGCCATACCATAACTATTGATTTTAACTCAAAAGTTTCAGAAGATGTTAAAACAAGTTTTCGAAAATTCCGGAAGATTCTGTTAGAATAAGGACGATTTTAATCACCTTTTCGAGAGTTAAAATATCTCAAAGCCATCGAAATGGTTGATATTGAGCAAAGGACTTCTGAACAGTATTTTAAGAAAAACTCATTCCGATATTATTCTTACATGTACACACAACCAAATTTTTATGGAATCACTTGGTATTTCACATTTTTGATTGATTTTAACCATAGATCTTCGACTACTTGTGAAGAATGAAGTTTTTTGTTGTAAAAAAACTGGATAGTATGATAAGAAATGTTGAATTATCAAAACATGTTCGGGATATTGTACTCAGTCGACACTGAGATCTGAAATAAAAAAAAACTATAATCATAATTGAAAATGCTTACGCTGGATTGTTCGATGTGCAGAGATGTCGAATAATTGCTCTCGTTGAAGAAGGGGTGACACAGAGGGATATAGCGGCCGATACGTGGAGCTACAATCTCTGCAAAATAGGCCTAGAAGAAGTCGTAGGAAGATTCTTCTTTTTCTTACTGTAGAACAAGACAGCTTTTGGTGTCGAATTGCAGGAAGAGACCCTAGTACGACGCACCTCATACTCCAAAGGCAATTTCTGGAAGCAACAGGCATCAGTGTATCAGTCGAAACGATAAGTCAAAGACTTCGTTCAAGGAGTTTATACAGCAGAAGGCCCTTGAAGAGTTCCAGAGCTAATCAGAATACAGAAATTAACAGACTTAATCCGTGTATCGAGCACCAGAATTGGAATATTGAGAATTGGCGAAATGTTCTTTCTTCCCATGAGTCCAGAATTGGTGTTCGATCAGATGACCGCCGGATTCAGGTTTTATGCGTCATGGAAGACAAGCTAGACTCCAAGCAGCAAGACAAATTCTGAAATACCAAGGGGACAGTGTGATGTTTTGGGGTGGCATTATGCTGGGAGGCAAAACAGATTTGATTTCGTTTCTGCGAGTGTAACTGCTAGAAATTACGTGGACCTAGTGCTGGAGCCCATAGTGAGACTCTGGCGAGGTGCCCACGGTGGGAATTTCACTTTTATGCAAGATACTAGCAACCACGATCGTCATTATCTTGAAACAGAGGGAATCGCTATTTTGGACTGGCCAGCTTGCTCCCCAGACCTAAATCTTATTGAACATTTATGGCATAATCTCAAAAGGAAAATGAGATCGCGCCAGGATAATCCAAGAACCCCACAACAGCACAGAAGAGTGGCAGAATATCCCCCCAGAAGAGTCCGAAAACCTAATTCAAAGCATGCCTAGACGGATTCAGCCTTGTATCAGGGCAAGACGAGATACTACAAGCTACTGAGGTCGAGAAAAAAACACTTACTCCGTGAGAAAAAAATTTTCAATATTTTAAATACATGTGGAAAGTCTCTTATTTTATTTTATTTGTTTCTTTCTTAAAATAAACTTCAATTAATTTCTTTTTCCAATTCAAATATCTAAAAAGGATCAATTCTGACAATCTTTCGAAATTCCCAAAATCCCGTGATAATATTCAAAATATCGGGTGATTCCATATAAATTTGGTTTCGTGTAACTTGAACCATTGATTAATTTAAAGTAATTACTTGTCGAAGTTGTATTTCTCATGAAATTGACTCGAAAAGTTTTTGAAAATTGAAACAATTCATCATAATAACTTATGAATATTTATTTGCTCGTTCACTATTTGATATAGTAGATGGCTGAAATAGTGCTTCTTGCATTTATTCCATTATACGTAGAAGTAATCGAAGACAATTGACGTACATAAAATATAATATGAAATAATGTAGATTTAATACAGATAATAATCAGATGGTTTTTCCAAGCGAATATATGATCAGTCCTTTCCATCATTCACGTTGAAACAAAAACCAATTCAGAAAAAAAATGCAGAACGAAAGTACAGAAAGGTGTATTTATATTTACTTTCTTCCAGTACAAATGACAAAATGCCACATTCACATCATCAATTTCTTCGGTGGAAAGTGTGTCATTACAAATTCCGTCCCGAAAACTATAAAATACCACGGTTCAGACATAATTATCATAAATTTTCAAACTCGATGTATAATATAAATAAGCATAACTAGCGATATATTTAAACGAACAACTCTTTGAGCAACCCATACTAATGTGGCATTGTTTGTTTCGTTTCCCCCAAGAAAAAAGACCTGAAATAATTAGAAGATGCGCTGCTTATGAATGTGAGAGTTTCTAAAACGTGTCATTAGGAATACTAATACGCAGTCATCGCTTCCTATTAATGCTATGAACGAAATTAACTACCGAAAAGTTGAAATTACAAGGTATAATGAAATGATATTTTTTGTTTCTTTGACATCTTTGCGTTGCAGCTTTTCGAGGGATTAGTTTAATTTTTTAGATTCAACGGAGTTTGTATTCACGAATTAAAATAATCATTAGGATATTCCAAACAGAAAACAACCAGAATGCAAACTAACTGTTGAAATAAAAGAATGTAATTTTTAGATAATTTTTTATGCATACAATTTTGAAAATTCCTTATAGGATACACAATTGAAAAAAGAGTGATTTTTTTCATGGGAACAAATCTTCAAAATTTGTAAATCTGACATCGGGCGGCGATAAGTAAGTGTAGGATATTGCCCATGCATAGTTACTTCAATGAATGGAAAAAATCTGTTAACTGCAGTAGTGTGCACAAGAAGTAAATTGAATATTTCATGATATCAATTTGTAGTCGTCATCTATATGAATAAAATTTCTTTGATAACAGTTTGGAATAGGTAAAATAGTCTGAACAATAGTTATAGTGTACATCGGCTGATTATCACTGTTTTTCTTGAAATAATTAATGTGTGCGTTCTGCTTGAAATATATCATCATAAACTTTTCGTGAGTTACCCTAACATTGCACAATTTTTGCATAAATCTTTGTTTATACCTATAACCCTTCTCCTCCAGACACGAATGCATTAACTATCGCTACACATATCAAATATTGATTCACTTATATACTAAGGCAATATAGAAATTATATAGGAAGTCTCTTCAGGTAATTCCTGAAGCAATTCTAAATCAAACTATTGAGAACAGCACGGTCCTAATCTTTTTGAATTCGGAAATATCCAGCTTAAGAAAAATTGATCCTAACGGGTCCTCAAATCACTGTTGCTAACATACCAGAGCGATTATTTGGTGTTGCCATAAATGGAATGAAAAACATATCTTGTACAGAATAGTTTTTGCGATGAAAACGCACGAGAAAATGCTAAAGAATACCATCGAAGATTTCCTCAAAAGCATCCTCCTGCTCGTGCAGTTTACTTCGGTATTTAAAGTCTGAGAAACGGGAACATTTGAGCCAAAACAGATACGACCTCTTCAAGTCAACATATAAAATGAGGAGAACATTGTACACTGTTGAAGATAATCGTTCGATAAGCATCAGAAATGTCGTGTGACGTTTTCTGAATAGAAATGAACTGCACCCATATTATTGGGTGCAGGAATTGAATGCAGAGAACGAGCAGCATCGACTCTCATTTTGCTGCTGGATTCTTTAACAACTTGCTCAAAACCCAGTCTTTGACGAATCGTTTCGACTGATACACTGATGCCTGTTGCTTCTAGAAATAACCTTTGGAGTATGGGGTACGACGCACTAGGGTTTCTTATTGCAATTTGGCACAAAAAGCAGTCTTGCTTTTCAGAAGTAAACCTACGACTTCTTCTAGGCCTATATTACAGAGATTATAGCTCCACGTATTGGGCGTAGGTTTTTGAAATCACCTCCTGTGATACCCCCATTGTGGCCGCGATATATCTCTGTCATCCCTTCTTCAAGGAGAGCAATTATTCGAACCCTCTGCACATCGGATAATCTAACATTACGCTTTTCCAATTATGATTACAGGTTTTTAAAATTTTGAAATTCACAGTTTCAAATTTCAATGACGACTGAGTACAATATCCCGAACATGTGGTGATAATTCAACATTACTTATCATACTATCCAGTTTTTACAACAAAAAACTTCATTCTTCACAAGTAGTGATCCATGGTTAAAAACAATCAATAATGTGAAATACCGATTGATTCCATATAAATTTGGTTGTGTGTATTTAATTTGGGGATAAAATGGAATCAAAATGTAAAAGCAACAAAAAACTATTTCATGAAACAATATAGTCATTTAGAAAGAACAAAACGTGAGGCGCGTACATCTGAGACAATAAAGGCAAAATACTGACAGACTACACCAAAGTTATAAATAAATGGAAATAATACTTCGTAGAATTACTTGAAAGAGTCCAACGAGGAGGAGTGCACAGGGAAGGAAGAAGATAATAGAGAACGAATACCAAGACAAGAACTGCAAGAGGCTATAAATAGAGCAAAATACGGAAAAGCTCCAGTTTATGACACGATCACGACATAAATTATCATGAATATGGGTGAGCAAGAAGAAGATCGACTATTGCAAATATATAACATAGTCTGGATAGAAGAACACATTCCTACATATTGGCAAATAGCAATGATAACGCCAGTAAACAAAACAGAAGACAAATAGGAAAGTAGCAACTATAGAGGTATCACATTATTATGTACAGCATTTATATGAACAAATTATATACTTGAAGTTGAGATCCATTATAGAAAGAACTTTAGATGACGCACACAGTGGCTTTAGAAAGGTATTTCTTTCATTAATGGTTTTCATTTTTAATCAGTTATGCTTTGCATGTAATTTTATTTTTCTTGGGTGATAAGGGGAGTGGCAAAAGTATCCTAATTATTTAATGCAAATGGCATACAACTTGAACCTTGTTGGATTGTTTCAAGACAAATGTAATGAACTGTTCATTTTTAACGTTGTTGCATAACTTTTCATTCAATGTTTTGAAAATGAATGCAAATTAAAGCATTAATCGCCTTGAGTTAACTTCTTGGCCGTGTACAAGCTCAAAATAAACATCTTATCGTCGATGGCAAAAAACTTGAATTTGAAAGAATTTTTTCATTACTCTTATCAATATGTAGGACCTTCAATTACTACAGGTGAATAATTTGACGGCGTAGTATCGCCGACTGTGTTAACTGTGTGGTAAAATTGTTAAATTCTTATTTAAATAATGCATCTAATCGAATGACGTAAAATTGAAGTTTTGATAATCAGTTCTCGCCGAAAATTCTCTCTTATGTTTTTCATCGATTTAAAACCGATACCTCGAAGGGTTAAATTGGTTTGTGGAAATAGGAAAGAGTCGGTCAGAGCCATATCAGGTGAATACGGTGGTAGTTCGATGGTATGTTGCACAAGAAATTCCATTTGCAATACAAAATTTGAGACAAATTCTCTGTTCAATATTTTCATCCATTGTAAAAATTGCAAAATACCCTTGCGAGAGTTGACAAAATCGAGCACTGTAAACAAACTCAATGACAGAACGCTTCAGTTTCAGTTGTGCCAACTCAGAAACAACAAAAATGTTGACACTCTTTCTAAGTAGTTTTCTAACTAATCAATTACCGGTACTTTTTGATATAATATATCTGTCTAGAGAGTTATCCATTCTGAAGGCTATATTCCAATTACAAGAGAAGAATGACTTTAAATTTAGACTGGGTTTACCAATTAAGTTAATATATTATATTTTGATTGGTCTCTTTATACCTAGAAAAACCTCATGAATTACATGTTAAAATTGACTAAGAGAAAGCATACTGTCAATCATACAAGAATTATAATGCCTTTTGACTGCTATTCAAAAATTTATGTTCTGATATGAGTATCATGGTGAGTCTATGTATCATATTGTTATAAGATATTATTTTATGTTGATGTGGATGTGCGGAAGAATTATGGATAGTTACATCTGATTTATGGAAAATAGAAACATTATTTCTGAATGAATCTAATTGTATATTTGTAACTGTTAAACAACAGATTGTCCCATCGACATATCTGAACCAATGGATGCAGTGTTATTATGAATTATTCTCGCAATGTTCTCCATGAAAAATTCAGCTAGTAAAGGACTGAGAGAATTATCCATTATTAGGCCGTTGTTGCTCATGTAAATTTCATCATTGAAGTAAGAATAATTAGGATTAAACATACTTCTAAAAGATGTATGAGTTCAGATTATACAACGGGACGCTTCAGAGTTTGGTTAATCATTTTCACTCCTTTCAATTTTGTATTATATGGTACTACAATAAATAGAAAAATTGCAGAAATTTACATAATAGTCAATTACGACCTAAATTCGTCACAATTACTGTACTATATTCACTTCTTAAAAGCAGCAACCCTGGTTGGACTTTCCTTCTATTTAGCTCAGTACCAGTTTTTACCAATGTTATACATAAGGTACATCATCCTTCTGTATGCACAACTTATCTGATGAAGTCACAGTGTGATGAAACGAGTCATAAGTTTCTAAATATAATGAAAATTTGAACATCATTGTTTTATTCAATTGACAAAATGGAAATTTTGATAGTTGGTTATAGGAATGAAAGCAAAACTCGATCTTGGATTGTTTGGTTAGGTTAGATATCTCCTGATATCCAAGGTACTATTAACAAGGCGCAATACCTCGAATCAGGGCATACGAGGCATCTATTTATTTATCTAGAAGACTTTGTTGACCATGACAGTGAGCGAAGTATGCAGGAAAAACCAATCACTTATGTATAATAAAAAACAAGTACTGTGTTTTAAGGAATTTTACTTAATAATTGCTATTCGTAACGCGTTTCACTACACCGTAGCTTCTTCAGACGAATGATTCAATCATTAGTACCTGTTTTTTATTATTGATAATGGAATTTTACCAAGTAAAAGCCTCCCAAATTCAAAAATCACTTATGTCCTACAATTGCTCGTCACTATACAATAAAATGGTATTTGAAATTAATTACGAATCGAAGTGGAGTTCTATCAAAATAATATATAGTATAAAATGATGAGAGTAAACGTGAGTATTCTTCAATTCAGAAGGAAAAATTTCGTGATCACTGCAAATTATCCACCGCATTCGCCAGATTTCTTATCTCCTAACATATGTGTTTGTTTCTCGCACACTTTACAAATCTCTCCAATAAAATACTGTTAATGCAGCCATATTCTCTAAATGTAGAAAAAAGTAAAATCATTCTGTTTCACAAAAAAGGTGATAAACAAGAAATTAACCATGTCTGTCCATAACTCTTCTCTCATCTTTGTATAAACTATTCAAGATGATTCAAAAGCTTCGAAGAAATAACATCGACCAAAATCAAGCCCTGAACAGATTTTAGAACAGCATTCTCAATCATAGGTTTTATATAATCCATAAATCAACTCATAGAAAAGTTACAATTAATCCAATTAATTGTTACTGGTTAAAGTGTAAATAGAAATGCTTGATCGTTGACGCGTTGAAGAGTCATTTTCATCCATATGACGTTTATTCAATGTTAACGAATCAATTGTACGATCGATAAAAAGCCAAAGATGAAATATGGTGGTCTGTCGCTTCAATTTTCCTGTCACTGAATATTGCTCGTGATCCAGCGATAGTGGCATTATAGATCGAAAGCCGCAACCAAAAAAGAGTGCCTCTGAGTGGTCCAATTATCCGGGAGAAGGCAAAGCGCCTATTCGCATTTCTTGAAGAACCTGGTGGTAGTTGTAGTAGTGGAACATTTCAAGCATCGGAAGGTTGGTTCAATAAATTTGAGGTGCGACAACCATTGCGTAGCATTAAAATATGGTCGTCTGTCGCTTCAATTCTCCTGCCAATGAAGATTGCTCGTGATCCAGCAATAGAAAAAATGATCGAATACATCGAAAACAATTTGAAATGATATCCAACGTTTATTGTCTTTAGTAAGGCCATAGGAGCAGATGGCGAGTCCTTGAAGATATGAAAGTTGACTAAAGAAATATGTTAATTTTATGAAGAATCTCTACAATGAAACAAAAGCTTGCACATAATTATAACAAAAAGGAAGAGAGCTAATCTTCGAAAGAATTATGGTAGAAGCAGTTTGGCAACATTCTGTACCATCTAAGATTTACAGAAGAAGAATCTTGATAGCAAAATGTACAAATGAATTGATGAAATTGATGAAATGATAAAAGGATCAAAGGATGCAACTCGGGTTGTTGGCTTGTTAATGAATGCAGCATACACCTGAATAATGTCATCCAGCACGACAGGAAATATTATACTAGGTAGTGAGAAGATACTTGGAATCCATGAAGACGTTTATCTCGATCAAATGGTATATTTCAAGAACATAATAGAATACAAAGAATCGATCAAAAGTAACAGCTATTGGTTCAAAAAGAAGTGTATATCCTTCAATCCAATACCAAAAAATTGGAAGCGCGTCTTAACATAACAAAACCCAAAATGCAAAGAAAACTTTCGAGAATGAATTGGATTAACAGAAACTTTCAAAAAATTCCAACGGAAAGGAACTCCAAACTACATGAAAAGTTCAAGAGAGAGGAAACCTGAACGGTGTAGAGACAAGTTCACAAAGAGTACTGGAATTTCGGCCAGAAGTCAGGGATCGCACACAATGAAGGAACATTGTGAAAACAATAGAGAATATATTAAAAAAAAACTGTGAAAGGTACCTAATCTAAGCATCCAAAAACCAGTGAACTCTTTTGGTGTGCAATGTGTCAACGAGGGATCATCCGCCTAAAAACCTAACAGGGTGAAATTCGATTGGGTTATTACTAAATAGGCCCTTATATTGAAAACGAAAATCCTCATTATAAAAGGAAAATGTTGATAAATATTCATTTTACCCATAAAAACGTGTAACCTCATGTTTTCATTACGAAAACATCACTATTAACGCTTGTAAAAGAAAAATAACTCGTGTTGTATTTAACCTTGAAGAAAAGCAGCCTGAACTAAAAAGACAGGAATATACTATTCACAGTGTTGATATCATTCAAAGGCGCTCTTCGGGAAATGAAAAGTATTTAATTTTACGGTAAACATTCTTATCATTTAGAAGTAGTTTTCACTTTTGATTACATACAAGAAAACCTTGCCCTGATAAGTTGTCTAGTTAACGAGAAAATTATCTCTTTTCTCTTTCTACCGATTTATGATACCTCTAATGGAAGTTTTCAGTCGTCCTTAATGCTTATCATGGTTCTAGTAAGTAAATCAGTAGGTATTTTGACGTAAGACAAGCGAATATGTTGATTGAACATAAAATGATACGTCAGGCACATTATTCAATAATGACATATTCTAATTAGCTTTTTACTAGTTTCGTAAATCTAATTATCGAATTAGTTCTTTAAAATTGCATTGAAATCGAATGCTATCATTTTCACAACAACTTTTTGTTATTCGATTCCCCGCGAAATCGTTAATTTGTTAAAAAAACTTTGATGTAATTAAGTTAGAGAAATTACAAACGTTCTGTTCGATTTTTCTTCGAATATCTTGTTGTGCACAGTCCATTTTTTTTTGGAGAATTATCGTTCCATATGAGGGATGTGTTTTATGTTTCGTATGCAGGAACATAGAAGACACCCTTAACCAACTGTCAGTACTATAAATAAACCTCTATGATTTGTTAGTATAAATCTACAATTTCAGTTCTATGCGTACTGCAATTTTCGGTTTTCAGCCTTGAAGCACTACGATAGTAAACATTTTCCTGTTGGCATGGAAGATTTGAACTCAAAGGGGTTAGACTTAGCAACGATCCAAGGGCAGGTGCACCAAAAACAGTCACTCACGAAAATGTGGATGCTGTTCGATTGGTATGCAACACATTGGGAGATTGAGGTATCCTGGCGGATTTCAAAAGCTGGGTGGTCATAATTTATGGATCAATTCACGAGCCACAAGATAAGCGCCAAATTTCTTTTTCGGTGTTCTTAGAGAGTGTCTCCAAAAAGATGATTGCAACGTTTGTTTCGAAAACAGATCATGTAACAATTCGTTAGCAGTTACGTCGATTAGTTAACAACCAATTGTTTACCGCAACTCGGTAGTAAGCTTCAAGAAACCAACCCCGAACAGCAAATCATCCTTGACCAATACAATATAAGTTCATATACAGCCCAAAAAACAATTGAATATTTAACGCAAGAAAACAGAATTGTTACATTATCCTGCGTATGGTCCGTACCTAAGTCCCAACGATTTTTTTAATTTTACCAAAATTTAGAAACAACTACGTGGTTAAAGGTTTCAGTCTTCAGAAGAAGCTACTGATGCCTTCCAAAAGGCCATTTCGAATGTAGCAGCAAACAATTGGAATAACTGCTTCCAAAATTAGTTCGAACGAATGCAGGAGTCTATTAATCTCCTCAGAGAACACTTCGAAAAACAATGAAGTCTTTAAAAGCTCTTTCATCCTAGCTATATATGCAAAACTTAAAAGACATCCCTCGTATCACCATCAAGTGGGACCAACGTTATTACCAGCTCTGTTCAAAAATTGTGAATTTTGAATTTTTTCAAAAAGTACACTCCCCACAAAAACTGTCGCATCACCCTACTTTTACGACAATACCATTTAAACATTTAGGTTGATCATTCAAGAGGCGATTAGTAACTTTCAGAAGTATAAAATAAGAAGATATCATTCAAAAGAAATGAGTTCATGATGGAAAATATCAACAATTTTCGAATTATTGAAAAATTAAAAAATTCAAACATTCGCGAAGAGACCAGCTAGCATTGAATGGTTACTAATCATTTTCAAAATCGAGTGTTTCCTCCCCGAGACCTAATTACTGCCAGTATACGTCTCGGAAGCCCCTCAAACGAATTTTGGATGTACTCTTGAGTCACTGAGTTCCAAATTTCAGGAAGCAGATTTTCTAGTTGTTGGAGTGTTCTACAAGGCATCCTACGTTGCTGAATTTGCCTCCCCATGTTGTTCCAAACATGTTCTATGGGATTCAAGTCGGGACTTCTGGCTGGCCATTTTGAAATATCCATTTCGGCATTTTGCAGAAATTCTGTAACTACTCTAGCTGCATGAGGCCGAGCATTTTTCATATAAATGAAATTTTCGCCAATCAATGGATCAAAGGGTACAACATGGGGTTAAAGGATATCTGCAATGTATCTGGCCGCTGCCATTCTTCCATTATTCACTAGGACTAACTAAGTTCGACCATGAAAAGAAATGCCTCCCCACACCATTACTGAGCTCCCTCCGAAGTTTTCGGTTTGCCGGATATTGCATTGCTGATACCGTTCCCCAGGTCGTCTGTATACAGGCATACGTCTATCATTTAATACTAAACAGAACCTGGACTCGTCGGAAAAGAGAACATTCGACCATTCTGGAATACCCCAATTCGCACGTTCCCTCGCAAACTGAAGTCTTGCAACTCGATGCTCTCTGGTGAGACGCGGGCCGGTAGAAGCCACCCTTGGTCTGATATCGTCTTCTCTGAGCCTGTTCCTAACAGTTTGCAATGAAATATGCACATTTCTGGAAGGTGTAAGTTCATTTTGTAGCATTCTAGCTGTATAGTACCGAACTCTTAGTGCAGTTAAACGAAGCCAACGATCATCAACTGGTGTTGTTATCAGATTTCTTCCCTGTCCGGCCCTTCTTCCATATTCCATAGGTTTCGTGGTACCGATTAATTGCTCTTGAAATAGTGCTTCGGTTAACATTCAACAAGTTAGCCACGTAACGTTGGCTTCGCTAGAAGTGTTACAATTCTTACCACTTCATGATCACTCAAATAGCGTCCAGGACGTTCAGCAGCCATTACAATAAATTCAAAGATTCGAAAATAAACAAGAAACACATAAAACTTGCATTAATTTAGCGTAAAAACTGAAGAGAAATTGAATGAATACTGATAGTCAAATAAACTCATTCTTGTTTCAGACGTGTTTGAGATCATTTGGAAACAAATGTTACTACATAGATAAGATTTTTTTCCCTCATAGGTCCAAAAACATATGTTGACAAAGAAACTGCAATCGAGCTGCTTAATCGATTGTGGAATTCAGAATACCAGGTGATGCGACAATTTTTGTGGTGTGTGTATTTATTCATTAATGACTATTGGGAAACACATACAGATTGTACTAAGCATATCCAATAAAGGAATTGAAGAAAAAATTATGAATATTTTTCTTCAAATCAATTCCCCTCGGATAAAATACATTTATGCCAACTATTCTTCCAATCCTCGAAGCAATTGAAAAATCATTTTTGATGATCTTGTTCAGGTCTTTCTTCGATGCCATCGTTATCGCTTTGATAGTATCGAAGCGTTGTCTTTTCGTGGTCTTCTTTAGTTTTCTGGAAACAAGAAAGGGTCACAGGGGGCTAGATAGGGGAGTACGGTGGCTGCAGCATCATAAGTGTGTTGTTTTTGGTCAAAAATTCGCACACTAGTCACGATATATGACCAGGAGCGTTATCATTATGCAGAAGCCAATTTTGTTCCTGCACAATCCTGTGGCAAGTACTCAAGTGGCATCACGCCACTGTAATTAATGATAATAGTGAGCAAACCCTCACATTTGACTGAACCCGCCTTTATCGTTTTTGGCTCATGCAGCAACTTCGATTGGGATGATTGAGCTTTGGGATCACATCATAACTATGTACCCATAATTTGTCACCAGTTATGTCCAACAACTCCGGAGCAATGTTAACCGATGCTGTTTCTGGTCAAAACTGAGCGATGTTGGCACGAATTTCAACACCAGTTCACCCTCGAGGAACCCAGATAACTTATATTTGTCGCAAGAAATTGCTTCGACTAATCGAATTAAATGCAATTATCCCCACACAAGACATCATGATGAATGGATTATCTCCAGCAAATAATTGGATAATCTCGCCACTAAGGCGTAATTCGGTTTAGTTCGCGATAGAAAGGGCAAAACCCAATTATCGGTACCATGACTAACTACGCAAATCAGCCAGTTGTTGTGCAATTTCGATGCAACCGTCCGAAGAACGAAATAACATAGAAACGGCGGCTAATTATTTCGCAAATGCTGCACTCGCACACCATAAAAAACAGTAAATCTATTGTCATTGAACCTGTTTCCCGAAGGAAGTGATTTAAATGCAGTTACGTGAAAGCATGCTCGATGACGATCGAGAGTAAGAATAAGACGCGGCTAAGACATCGTCGTCGATTGCGTAGCGCGTGGTGCAGACGGCTAGCGTCCACGGTTGGGCGGCCAAGCGCGACGTGAATCGGCGTCGCGCCAACGACCCCGGTCGTCTGTGAAACTATGAGCTCCTCTTCGGAAGCCGGCGTGATAGCAAATGACCATAGATTATCAAAGGAGAATGGAAAATGGGGACATAAGTAATCGAGGAATAAACTAAGTATATCTTGAAAGTACATAAGAGAATATCGTCGAAATTTCGAACTGCTAGATTTCTGCAAGACGAGAGTTCCAATACAGCTTTTCATACAATGATAAACGAGGCAGATGAAAATCGACTATTATACAGAGTTTTTGTTAAAAACAGAATCATCCTTCAAAAACATTCATTGGTCTACATCCCCGAAGCTCGAATAATCTGTGGTAGCATAACAGGGCGAGTTAGGTACCTAATTGGGTTATTCAATAAAAATGTAGAGATGATCAATGATACTAACATCGCTCATTCATCGGATACTCGTTTCGACGACATGACACAGATAGAAAATGAAAACTAAATTAAGGTACAACAATTTATGTACGATCCTGGACATTGGAATAAAAGTGAGTAAACCCACCTAAGGCAATTGACTCAGCCGGAAACAAATTGAGAGAAAGGAAATCATTGTCAAATTTTAAGTTTTCATTCAATGCTATGTTGCAAAGATTGTATGTATTGATTTTAAGGGATTCCCAAAAATGAATATCAACTTTTTTATTAGATGAATATACGATTTTGAAACTTAGATTGACATTATGATTCTCTACAATTAAATGGTTCACGAAATTACAATTTGTAACTTGCAACTGATATTACTAAATTGGCTTGGTTGTTATTTTGTTGTTCTATGGAAGACCATATTACAGGGAAAGACATATATTGTAAAGTTGACGAATTTTTAAGAGCAGAAGGTTTAGAATGGAAAAATTGCTGTGGAATATGCACAGATGGTGCAAGAGAGATGACGGGCAAAAATATTGGTTTTAAATAATATTTCCAAGCCTCTCATTATGATCATATAATTTTTATTCCCTGCTTTATTCACCGAGGGGCTCTTGCAGCAAAAAAATTAGCACCAGAATTGAACGATGTGCTTCAGAATGCTGTTAAGATCATAAATTTCATTAAGAGCCATGCCCTTAACTGCCGCTTATTTTCAAATCTCTGTAAGGATACGGATTCCATCTACACAACTTTTTATTACATACAGAAGTAAGATGGTTGTCAGGAGGTCAAAGTTTAATAAGGACGAGATCGAAATATTTTTAACCGAACGAAAATGTGAATTTGCTGCTTTTTCAAAATGATTTATGGCTATCCAAGCTGTGTTATTTGTCAGATATTTTTGCGAAGTTGAACGATCTCAACTTGTCTCTTCAAGGAAAAAATTGCGATATATTTACTTCAAATGATAAAATTGAAAGTTTTATTAAAACGATCAACATTTGGAAAAGTAGGGTCGAAAAAAACTCGTTCGAAATGTTTTGCAGTGTCGACAATTTTATAATCGAGAAATTCATTGTAAAACTTTTATTGCAAAAATTATTGTAGATCACTTAAAAGCGCTAGAAATTACAGTTCCGTGCATATTTTATATCAAATATTTATTTCCAAGAAATATTTTGGGTACAAAAGCCGTTTTAGAATGGCTTAAGTGAGATTGATCACCTGCCACTTAAAGCTCAAGAAGAATTTGCTGAGCTTTCGTGTGACTCAAACTCAAAAAAAGCCCTTGACTGAATTCAGGATCGGAACTAGAACTGAATTTCACACAATCGCTGATATGGCGTTAAATGTACTTTACATACATATTTATGTGAAGTTACTTTCTCAGCTTTAACACATATAAAATCCAAATATCGTGTAGCGCTAAATATATATTTCAAACATTTCACCAAGATTTGATTTGTTATGCAATAAAAACAGGTACATCCATCTCATTAAATTTTTACTTATATTTTTAATTTAACACTTACCACGCAACTACTTGAATATATTCGAGCGAATTAAGACGGTGAGAATCCACTTTTATTTTGAAACTATAATAAATACAATTTTATAATTTTGTGTGCAATTTTTAGTTTTAGATTTTGTATGTTTCAAAACCAATTCTAAATTTATATATTTTCATATATATGAATATGTATATTGTTACCTAATAAATAAATCATCAAAAAATATCAATTTATTTTCATTTTATATTTGTATGGGGTCATCAACAAACTCGCAATCATAAATGGGGTCGTAAATGACAAAAGTTTAAGGAGTCCTGGTCTAGTCTATGAATAGTGAGCGATAATATTCAATGGTCTAGGAGTTTTGGTACTTCAACTGCAAGAATTTGATTGCTTCAATCAATGTACATGGTTTCAGCACGATGGGGCTACTACATATAAAGTTCGAAAATTAATCTTGTAAAAGACCGATTTGAAGATCTAAATTGGCTAGTTTGGCCATCCTTTGGTTTTAAGTTGTACCATTCGAAAGTAAAGTTTATGTAGATCCTAAAGACTATGGGAAATTAAACAAAATGAATGGGAAGAGATTATCTCATTAGAACGGCATTGAAATAAAAGACACCTCAGAAATTAAATTTCAAAATAATATCCGACTAATTGTGTGCATATCTGTGTTGAAATTAAAAGATCCCACAATATTAAATAAAGGCAATTGTCAGGTACCTTGTACACAGGGATTTCCTAGCTACGGTACGAAATTTCGGGGATTGATTCCTTACGAATTTCAAGAAAAAAGATCCAATGAACAAGAGTGCGGAGTTGCGACAAGAAGAACGTTACGAGTTTCAGAAATTTTATGAATATCATATAGTTCCTCGAGTATCCCCAGTGTGGACCTAATACTTTCAATCTAGTTAGGTTCGACAATCTTCATATAAATTATGAAATACTGATATGTTCATTAGAATTTTTTCTTAGAACAACCTGTGTAATTAACCTCGGAAGTTTCGTACCGTAGTTAGGAAACACCGGGTATATATAGTTGAATTCGATTCTGGTTCCACCGATAATATCTATTAGTACATCATTCGGTTACAACGATATGCACATCTATAATTGACAACTTGCTATTATCGTTCACGTTTCTGTGGTATTTCAGGAAATACCTTTTAGTTCTCTGAAATCAAATTTTCGCAAAAACAATCATCGAACTAACGAAAAACACACTCAACTACAGTACACACTAAGTGTTATTCGAAAGATTGTTTTATTCTAATGGACATTCGTCATTAAGTAAATAATTGAAAGCATGAAAATTCAGATCTATACCTTAGCTACTACAGAACTTTAATCCGTACATATAATGTACGAGGTTTGTGAATGAATTAATGAGACTGGCAACGTCGCTTTCTATTCGGCAACGCGTGAGACTAGAAGTGCACATATGATACTCCCCCAGTATGAGTTTTTACTAAATACAGTTATTTGTTTATCCGTAGCTTTAATTTTCGTGAAAGTATTTCCTTGTGCATTCTAAAAATGAATGACATCAATTTTGATCAACGGTAAGTTTTGCCTCAAACTTGGACAAGATGCAACAGAAACATTTGAAAAACTTCGGCAGGAGAAAGTGTTTTTCAAGGTGAACCACGGAGCGGAAGGCTTTCAAGATCTAACACCGATGAAAGTGTCGAATAGAGTCTGGGATCTTGTGCTTTCAGATCGACCGTTGACAGTTTCAATAATGGAGGTTTTAGCCAGTAAACATTCCTGTGGCTCCTCAGCTTCCTTATTCACTGTATTTGAGGCTTTTCCATCTTCTCGAGAATAAAAAAATCATCCCAAAGCAACTCATTCCATCCAAGCTGTAAGTGACAAGCTGGGGGCTATTCCAGTATCCAATTTCTAGCAATGCTATGATGATTGGAAGGACTGTGTCCAGTGTTGTGTGACTTCTCTAAAGGAAACTATTTTAAAGGAGATAATATAGTATGGTAATTATATTTGAAAAAAAATGAGTCACATTACTTTATTCACACACCTGGTATGTTAGCTAGTACATCGGAATTTGGATACATTCTTTATGATATTGAACTATAAATTCATCTTATTTGGTCGAATGAAACCATTGTTAAGTTACTAGATAACAGACAAAAATAACAATACTTGCCAATAATAATAAATGACATCAGCATTCTTGACTTTATCTGATTTCAAGTTTTTTGAAATATGCAACAATGTGCCTTCTCCGAGAAGAATACAGGAGACAAAAAAGTTTTCTATTGAAACATGACTTGAGAAATTATTTCTTGCTCAAACTATACTGTCCAAAAATGGTCAAGTAAATAAACGAAGTGTGGCTACTTTCATCATTTCCAGAAATGTAGTGGATGCATATAAAAACTTTAATATGAAAGCCCTTGTAGAACTGCAGAATTTTAGGCAAATTGCTTCATTTTGAGCAATCATAACTCGAAAAGGGGGCCCTGAGAAAAAAGTTCTTCGACAAATTTTAGCGGAAGATTGACCAATTGATGTACATCCGCGTACCTAGTAAAAATCGCGTATAACGTCTGTTTTACACAATTTTCAGTAACAGATATCAGTTAGTTGTGATAGTGAGCTAATTGGCTAAAATACCAATCAACCAAATGTATCGAAAAATCCATTAGATAAATTAGCTAACGGAATCGGTGTTCCTTATTGCGAATAATATGTATAATTGTCGATCATTACCTGGCGAATCCGACAGTTCAGATGCTGAAACAAAGTCGATATATCACTGTAAATATGCTGGCGCGTCTCTTGGCAAAGCACCGTGTAATGAGATTTCTTCAGACGCTGTGCTGGCTGAACTGTTTCGCTGTCTTGGCCTAGAGCTCCAGGAAAATTTACCGTTCTTTCTAGATAAGATGTTGCGCCTCGTGTGCAGACAACATACAGATTGTCTGGAGGAAATTGTACGAGTAAATATCCAATTGTAATTGCATATTTAACACTACCTAATTAAATTGTTTCGGTAGATTGAATAAGTGAAAAAATGTTAGCTAATCAATGCTAATATTGGATTGATATTATGATTATTCCTTGCAGAAAAACTTCTATTCGTGAAATATAAAACAAGATCATCGAAAACCATTTTTAACATAAAATCTTCGCCGACAGCTTCACTTTTCTGCACACCGTGTGCATTCTTATCAGAGGTCCTAAGACTTATTTTGTTTCTCACTTTCCTTCAGATTTCTTTAGGTTAACTCTAAATAAACAATTTCATATTAAGTTGATTGAGTGATGGACAAGAAAGCAATAATTGTCATAAAATCATTCGTCCTAAGCCTGGTTCTTCAGACATTTTAGGAAAGTAAAGGAAGCCTAGTACGAGCTTGTGTTCTAAAAAATGCCAATTTTTCGGTTCCTCACTTTCCGTTTTTCTTAGGTCAACCTATGTACAATCGTGAAGATGAATTAATTGGTTAAATGAACGTGAATTGAATAATTCTTCGAATATAATTATTGGTGACACAGAATTAAAATAGTTTTGTTTCATTGATATTTCACCAATTGTATTAACTATAGATCAATCTTACTAGTTTCCAATTTGTCGAAGATTAAAGATTATGGAAAAAATTATGAAGGCAGGCTTGACATTTACATGAATGAAAATAGTCTACTGTCAAAGAGACATGGTTTTAAGGACAAAATGTCTACGCAGGATGCCATTGCTTCATGGACAGACAAAGTTTATAAAGCGTTCGATGAGAACAAGCATCTCTGAGTGTTTTAGTTGACTTAATCAAAGCGTTTTATACGGAGGAGTATGGCGTTCTGTTGAGGATTTTGATGGAGATCTGAATTAGGGGCTGGGCAATAAGTTTGATACGTGGGCCGTTTGATAAGTCAGTGTCTTTTTGAATAAACCAGATTTTTTCCTGCAAATAAACATTTTATTTTTCTACATAATCCCCTTTTAACTCGATACAATTAGTCCAGCGTTTTTCTAAGTTTTTATCCCTTCAAAATAATAGGTTTTCTCAAAGCTGTCAAAATACGCAATTGTTTCGGGAATTACTTCTTCTTTCGAATCAAATCTCTTACCGCCCAGCCATTTCTTTAGGTTTGGAAACAGAAAATAGTCGCTAAATCTGGAGAATATGCTGGATGGGGTAGCAGTTCGTATCCCAATTCGATTTTGGCAATCTTGACTAGACAAGTGTGCACACGTGCATTGTCTTGATGGAACCGCACTTTCTTCTTCACCAAATGAGGCCGTTTTTGCTTCAAATCAGACAGACTCTGTTTGGCCATCTTTGGTCCTGTATCGATTGTTCCTTGATCTCTGGCGTATTGTGTTGGATCCATGTTTCGTCCACAGTAACAAAACTCTTTCAAAATGGTCACACGATTGCGCTTTTGGTCGAGTGCGAGCAATCGCGGCACTCATATCGCGGAGTTCTTTCATGTCCTAATATTTGTATAAAATAAGATGTACCCGTTCAGCTGATAGATACCTACAGCTTGAGCTAACTCATGCACTTTCATTCTCCGATCGTCCAATATCATTTCATGGATTTTATGGATTTCCATCGTAATCATTTCTTTTGGGCGACCTGAACATTCGGCGTCACTAGTGCTGGTATGACCACAACGGAACTCTGTAAACCATTGAAATTGATGGTGCCGAATTCCTGTAGTATTTATCAAGTTTTTCCTTAGTTTGAGTGACGGATTTTTTACGTAAAAAGTAATGCTTAATCAGCACACCAAATTCACTTTTCTCTATTTTCGTAAAAATTCGAGGTTGTCTGGTTTGAACTGCTATCAAACACCAACAGCACGACGTGGCTTGCTCAAAACTAGAAAGCTGCCCATACAGTTGACGGCAGGACTGTTGCTTTTGAGGTAACTGCGCGGGAAAGTCACTGTCTTATCAAACCATTTTCGTACGTAACTATCTCACAAATAGGGAACAATTAGTTGAAATAAATGAGACGTAAATAGCAAGACACTGGGCCATTCCTTTCACTTTATATATTAATAATTTATTTTTGGTTCCTACTAGAAGTGATATTTCGGTTTTGTTTGATGGCACCGCCATATTTTATTCGGGAAATAGTTTATTAATATAAAAATCATTTTTGAACATTTACTTACAGTAAATTTCAAAGACAACACAGAGTATGTACCTTTTTCATATACAACCATAATTTACCTGACGGTCAACCCATTTTAATCCGTGAAGATAATGACATTTGTGAAATACCCTGTACATACCTGAGTGATTATTAAGGAATTAGTTTGGATAGTCACTTGAATTGGGAAGCACATATAAGAAAAGCTTGTTAGAAAACTCTGGGGTCTGGTATCAAAATTTAAATATATTTCGCAAGTAATTGATACAAGTAGCTTAAAAATGATATATAATGGCCCTGATTGAATCTCAATTAAGGTATGGGATAGAAGCATGAGGAGATGCCTCTAATAATGTGGTAATTTTTTAACGAAAGAGGTTATTGTAAATAATATACAAAAAAGAGATTATCTGTCCCGCATGTGAACTCTTTAAAATATAAGAAGTGGGAGATTTGAGGCAAATGTTATGTGCAGCATTGATAATCCACATAAAAAATATGGAAGCGCAGGTCGCGGTTTTGTTAAACTGTATTTTTAATATTGATGATGATTTGGTGATGGAAAATATTCTAGCTTTATTGGTCGTAAATTGAGTCCGTTTTGTGAATAATTTTGGATTTTCTTAATAAAATTCCGACACAGGTTTATAACTTTCGTTCTGTACTTTGCTTCGTGCTTCATTCGTAGGAAATATTTTGTAAACTTTGTGAATGATAGAAATTGTCTTTTATTTCTTTAGAAGAGCATAACGTACATTCATTTCATATATATTCTGCAGAAATAATAGAAATTTCAGTTATATATACGTAGGTTAGTCCGAAAAATATCCATATTTATTGGTTATGAGATTCTTAACCAAATATAACAATTGGACTGAGAAGTCTGTAAGCTAAAACATAATCCCCAAAAGATATGTGTATTAATTTTCCAGCTGTTGAATATTTGGTTCGTGAGATGTAGCATTTAGAGTGAAACAGCTTTCATTTTCAAAAAATAAAACATTGCTCTTCGTTTGTCTGCATCAGGAAAATCAACCCTTGACAAGTTGTTTGCTAAGTTAAAACGAGAAACAATAACAAAACAATATTGAAGGTTGATTGAATTAACAGAGACTCTGAAGTATTCAAAGAAACGTCTTGGACATATAATACGTGAATATTTGGACATGCGAAAGATGGGTCCGAAGAGGATGCCACTTGTGCCCACAATCGATCAAAACCAACTACGTTGTGATGATTCAGAGCAGTGTTTACCAAAATTTAACCGTAATAAGGAATAGTTTTCGTTGATATATGATAATGGATGAAAAACCTGGATTCATCACAACATTCAGAGTCTAATCCATGGTCACTGGACCTGAAAACTAACGCCATAGCGTGGAAAGATGCAACAATTGGCTTGCAACGTTAGTTGATACCTCATGGTATCATATTCATCGATTACCTTAAAATGGTTCAGAGTGCCAACAGTAACTTGGAGTGTTTGAAAGATGAGCTCACGAAAAAACGGCCTCATTTGAAAAATAGGAAGAAAGTTGTACGAATTGGACTTCGAATTGCTTCCCCATCCATCGTATTCTCCAGATCTGGCCTCCAGTTTGCAGATCTCGCTGGAAAAATTCAGCATTGAGTTAATTGCCGAAACTGAGTCCTACATTTAAGCTGAAGGGAAATCATAGTATAAAAATGGTACCTATAGAAAAGTTGTATGATCGCTATAATTATTTTACTGCTCTCAAAGGCAGTATTATGTCTATCGATGTTCATTAATTTTTTACTATATACGGACTTTTCTGCCCGAAGACACGGTTTGAAATAACCGCGAGGAAAGTTCGGTTTTCAGGTATCCATGGAACTTTTGCGTTTGGTGCGAGTAAGACCACAACGGAATACGTTAAACCACTGCAGTCGTGCAGATGGTACAGCAGATTCCCAATAGTGTTCAAGTCTTTCCGTGGTGGTTTGATTTCTTTTTTGTGCATGATGATGCTCATTCAAGAAAATCACTTTTTTCTAGTTTTAATGAAATTAAAGATGTTTCTGCGTAATCATATTGACAACCATCTGCTTGTTCTTGAGCAACAATGAAAATAGTATTCATAATTCGATTTGATTGCTTTTTCGTTTCAGATTTCTGAACTTGTATGTCCCAAGAGCAGCTGAGATGAGAAGTTATTATATACTCGGGGTAAGTTTTGAATCTTTAAATGTTCTAAGTATTACAGAAATTACAAAATTAGTGGTCGGTACCTCTGAAATACATATTGATATATCATCTACACACTTATACGGAAATTTAATTTTTAAATCTAGAAAATGATCGCATCGAAAAAGTATTTATGAAGGTTTGTCTCGTTATAAATCATTATGCCATCTCTCATCACGTACGGTTCACTTCGGTAAAAACGAATTTATTTGAGTTCATGGAATTTTCTAACAGATACAAAGGAAAGGATTATAGATAATCTACTTTTCTCAGACTTCTAAATCGCCATTTCTGATTCTTTTTCGAGAATGGGGCGCCCAAATTATTGTCTCTGATAAGCCCACATTATCTTCGCGATAATGAAAACTACGCAGCTGGAAATTTCCAAATAGGTAATCAAACCGAATCCAAGGGAAAATAGCTGATTCAATTAACCGATTAACATTGATAATTATTAATTTTTATCAGCGTTCAAAATACAAAAACAAAATGGAGGTAATGTAGCCGCGTCGCGTTGTTACGTGCGGTCTCGGACGGATTCGCTGAATATTTTTACGCATCGGTCATGGGAGGCGTCGACACATCGCGGACGCCTACTTCGCAAAGTTCAATTTGCGCAATTCCGCCTGTAATTAGGTCGCACCATGTGCGAATTATGTGGATTCGTTTGTTTGTGTTTTGCAAACAAACTGCGTTTGTTTTTTGCGATTTTTAATTGCCTTCTACCGAACGGGTTTCAAGGTTGCAATTGTCAGATAAATATTCTCCGTTGTGGATGGGCATTGACAGGTTCGCTTTCTGGGAACTTTTCCAGTTTTCATGTTGGAATGGCAGTTTTCATAATAATTTCAGGAGGGTCGTAGTTTTTGCCGGAACACTGGCAGCTCGTCAATGTTGAAAAGGATTAAATGCCTACATGTATATATACAAGGATTCGAACAGCGCGATACATTTTGTCTGGGTATTGATCGTTGCAAAAGTCTTTCCGAAGGGATTGCCCATTTTTGGTATATCTGTTCTCTTTGCTGAATTATTTAATTTATTTAAAGGGCGTCAGTTATCCAAAATTCAGGCACTTATTGTAAAAGAATTTCTGGTGTAGAGCTCGAAAAAACATATAGAACGTCCACCGTACCCCCCTGATATGATACCGATCGACATTTTTCTTCTCGCCATAGTAAGGACTTCGTTCGGTCGATACAGACATAACAGTGAATTTGAGGTGGTTACTTGAGTCTATTCTAGAAAATACGTTTAAAAATGTTTTGATGATTGGGTTATTCGTTGTCGTGAGTGTAATATTTCGGAAAAAGCCTACTTAGGTTAAATCATACATATTCTTTTTTTTCATTCATTCCCGGTTTTATTGTACGTGGGAGTATGCCTAAGTCTGAATAATGAAATTTCATGTTTCAGGGTTTTCTCTTTCCTTAGGTTACCCAATAAATTCGTGGGATATCCAATAAAATGATAACTATAAGGCAATTTTTTAAAGAAAGGAAAAACATTCTTGATCGCATAGATTTCAACTTGACATTCAGAAATTAATCCAACATGTTCTCATCATGATTACCTCTGGATTCATGGATATATAACTCTTCTGGTCACGGATTGGCCGCATTGTTGCACGACGAATATCTCCCTTTGTGGTGGTTTAGGCATAAGACCATTTAAATTTCCTCATTCTTAGTTCATTTCAAGCTTTAAGGTAGGAAAAATTGAAGAGAGAAATTCAAAAAATGCTCATAAAATTATTGATTTCGCGTGTACTTCTATTTTAATTGGCAATAGAAGGATGAATGGTTCTTCTTCCTGTTTTGTTGGTTATGGGCCCAGAGTTTTCGGTTAATAAGCACCTCCGATGATCATGAGTATGACTATATTTTTGACTATTCTTTGTCGTTCGAGTGGTTAAGACTCTAGAAACCTTTTCGAGAGAAAAATCCGGAACTAGTAGAAGTCAAAAAATTCGGATAAATGACGAATGAAATGAAATTTTGCATCCCAAATTATCTACGCCTAATAATTCAATGGGAAAAGCCGGATGTAAATGTTGCAATTTCATTAGGTTCTTCCGCTTGTTGTTCATTATGTTCAGGATAACAAGCTGATGACGACTTAGCGTGTTCGTAAAACCCGATCATAAGTATCGGTTCTCATTTCATCTTGCGTTTTCTGGACGAAGCATTCTCTTCATTGTTCTCAATATTCTCATTGCCAATGAAAAATATGGTTTCAGCTTGAATATCACAGTTTTGAATGAGAATTAATGAAGAATTTTCTTATAGTTTACACAGAAGTAGACAATTTAACATTCCCTTAATTTTCCTGGAAGAAATTCAAAATAGATAAAAACTAGAAAAAAAGCACCAGTCAGATAACTTTATTTTCCAAAGGTTTGGGATAATTTCATTAATATGAATCGTTCAAAGCACCAAGTATAAAATAGAGAAAAAGCAATAAATGAAGTTAATGGAACTGTAACGACCAAACCTCTAATTCGGGCAGGCAAATAGAGCCAGAAAAAAGGATTTTGTAGCGATATTTTTCATTCAATATGATGTAAACTATCGTCCAATACTCATTAGAATGCGCTGGAGACTTTTTCGGAAATGCAGCATATTAAAATTATACAGGGTAAGTAAACATCAATTTCATCAAATTTATGGAGGTACCGTGAGTCCTATAAATCATTATGGAAATTCTATCGATATAAATTTTATCATAACTTCCACAAGATATTTTGTAGCGATATTTTTGTAGTTTCATTCAATATGATGTAAACTATCGTCCAGTACTCATTCAGAATGCGCTGGAGACTGTTTCGGAACTACAGCATATTAAAATTATACAGGGTAGGTAAACATCAATTTCATCAAATTTATGGAGGTATTCGTGAGTCCTATAAATCATTATGGAAATTCTATCGATATACTTTTATCATAACTTCCACAAGAGAGTTTATAAACACCAGATTTTCTTCTTTTATAAATTTTATGTTTATCGTTTTTAATATATCTGCCTAGTGCCTAGTCTCTCTACCAATAGGAAAAACCTCAGTCAGACGCAGTGAAATTGTTTACGAGAAAGCATACTGTAATTTCAATACAATGAAACTTGCCCTAGAGAATGCCAAATCTTCAATAAAATCAAAATTCAAACTTTTAGTTGATAATCCACAGTCACCAAACCTTTATTCTGTTTATTGATTTCCAGTGCTTCTTATGAATTCAGTTTCAATCATTTTTTTATTGTGTAAAATATGGAAATTATCAAAAGTATGGCTTTCTTTTAGAAGATGGTTTGCTCAGTGAGAATCTGATTTTTATTTGTCAAAACTGAGTTTATGGTCCTGTATCCTAATATTCATATTTCTAAAAGTTCTACCGATATAAATTCTACCACAACTTCCATAAGACTATTCATGAACACCTGATTTATTTCCTTTATGAATTGAGCTCTATCAAGAAAATATTTTCCGACGTTGGTATCGTGGTGAGTTTATGTATCATACTGTTATAAGCAGCTATTTCATGTTGATGTGGAAGCACGGAAGAATTGTGAATGGTAATGTCTGTATGAGATGGTTTATGAAGAGAAATATCATGTCTTTGCTCAATTTTGGTGATGGTTAAATCGAAAAGTTAATGTTATACTAGGATGAAATGAATTCATGAAGGTACTAAAGGAATCTAATTGTCTATTTGTTTCTGTAAAACATCAGATTATGTTAGCCACATATCTGAAGCAATAAATGAAGTGTTTCGATTATTATAAATTGTTTTGTCAACGTTATCCACGATAATTTCTGCTAGTAGAGAAGTGAGAGGATTACCCACTATAGAACCGTTGCTGCTCATAATTTCATCAATAATTTCTTTCCAAACATACTTCTAAAACACTCAAACGTTCTGATTGGATAATATGTTTCAAATTACTATTCTCTAGAGCTCAATTAACCAATTTCAATGATTTATAAAGTGGAACACTAGCGAAGAGATTAACTACATCCCAGGACATACGTTTAGCATTAGATATATGGTAGTACCATACGTTGAATTTCTTCTATTAGATATGAAGAATTCTTAATTGAACTGAAATTTAATAAGTGCCAATGATATTTAAAAGATAACGTGAACGTTTGGCTGGTGGGATTGTAACATATGAGACAACTAATCTGATGGGATAACCTCTTCTACGGAGTTTGATGAGAATATAAAGGTGTGGTGACTGTGGATTATCAACTAAAAGTTTATATTTTTGATTATATTAAAGATTTGGCATTCTCTAGGGCGTGTTCAATATTGGATTGAAATGACAGAATTTTCTCGTAAGCAATTTCAACTGTGCGAGCGTTTTTGCTAAAAAAATAAGATCATTGTTTCATTCGATAAAAAAAAATTAAAAAAAGTTTAATCCTAAAACTTCCTGCAATCTGTGACATCGATAGTCCATTCTTCGTTTTTCACATATTTACAGGTAGTTTCTTAATTCTTACAGCACGAAATCCTTGTCGAATACCTAAGCGCCATATAATGTGTTGGGAGTTTGTTTTGTCTGTGGGAGCAGTCGTTGTTACTTCCTAGAAGGTTTATAAATAGATTTAGGGTGTTGGAATGTTATAAGGTATTTCGAAATCGTTCGCCTCGGCCAGACCGTATTGTATTATATTTTCTTCCAAGAAATCGCACTCAGTTAATTTGTGGGTCAGGTACGAAATGGGGGACTTTTACGAGCTCGTTATACTTTTAACAATAAAATGCCGCTTTATAACAAGCTTGGAACTTTGGCCGACTAATTTGCATATTGAAAGAGCCCGAGCTTTGTTAGCCGAGTTAAGCATTCGTTTAGATCAGATTTGCTTCTGATGAACGGGACTGATTGAAAGTTTGCGGACTTGTTATAAGTGGAGGTCCGTCTTGAATGAAGGTAGGCTAATACATCATTGAAGATTGATCCCGATCGGCAATGTATAGGGAATATTTTGAATATTCAACGTGAGGATTATACAGAATGATCCTTGAATACTTAAATAGATTGCTCCGAAAATATTTGAGTACCTTGAATTCACAGATGAAAACATACTTGTAAGTTATGCGGATTTTTTTAAATACACTACTCCAAGAAATATAAGTACAATTTCACCGAATTACATCTACGATTCATATTCAAAATCGATGACCTTATAGCATTCCATCAATTTCCTTCCAAATTCCGATCCTCATTCACAGAAGCAGGCTGGTTTTGGTGGCTTCTTAATCATAACCATATCATTATTGTGTGAATGCCAACACGGTTTCAGGGTTGGTGGGTCCACTCAGGGGGCAGTATCGGAATTTCTCGGTTATGTGTCAAAGGAAATGGGTGAGGGTGAGCCTGTTGCGGCTCTCTGTCTCGTTCTTTCGACTCCCTTAACTTGGACTTTATGGAGAGAAAGCTCTGTGTTTTCGGTTTTAGGGGCAGCACGCTTGAATGGTTGATGTCATATCTGAGAGCTAGGAGGTTCAAGGTAAGAGTGAGAGGTGTCATGTCGACTGAGAGAGATAGTGACATTGGTGTGCCTCAGGGCTCAGTGCTGGGGCCGCTGTTGTTCATCCTTCATGTCGATCTGAAACCGAGTATACAGCTGAATATTGCTGAATCTGATCTTGCACAATTGACGGATGATTCATCAATTGCGGTTTCAGCGCCGACTTCTAACGCTCTTGCGGGGGTTGTGTCACGTGCCTCTGATGCATTCGTTGGGTGGTGTTTCCGTAATGACCTGATATTGAACATTGCAAAGACGACTATTTTCGGGAACGGACTTCATTCTGGTTCATGTTTGCTTTAGACGGTTCGGAGACTTTAGCTTATCCTACGCTCAGATTTTTGGGGGTAGAGGTTGACTCTACAATGCCGTCTGTAAGAAGGTAAACTGCGCCGCTTTTGCTGTGCGCCAACTTAGATCGTCGCTGGATGAAAAAGGACTGGTAGGAGTGTATTATTCGCTGGCATACTGTCATCTATCCTATAATGTCACCCGGTGGAGTAATTGTGCTAACTCCTGAAGGGTTTTTCGTGCACAAAAAAGAGTAATCAGGAATATTTTCGGATAAGGTAGGAGAACTAGGGAGCGCTCTCAGAGTCTTGTCAGGAATTGCCATTGCCATGAGTATTCCACAATTCACGGAGTAAACTTCCTGCTTCCCCGACATAGAGCTGCAAAATTCAAGCAGACTCCTGGATACGCGGGTTTGGTAATGTTCAATAAATTATCAGGAAAAGTAAGAACCTTACCTTTGAAACAGTTCAGATCATACATCAAAAAATTTTTAATTTCAAAATGTTACTACTCCATGAACGGAGTAATGACAAAATTGTATGAAAATTATGACACCTTCGTCTGTCTTGCCTACTTAGGCTGTGATTGTCTTATATTATTTGTTATTTATTTAAGTTCGTTGACGTGTACATCCTCCTGTAGGAGGCTTAAGTCCTATGTAATACAATATACAATATTGAGAATGTCCCAAACATGTTCGATGGGATTGAAGTGATTCTGAAGGTTCCTAAGGACCTTTGTGAGGTCTGGCGCTATCATGCACAATAAAGAAGCTTTTACCATTGTTTATCGCAAACGGTACGTACACCAGATCAGTGGAGAGTTCAAAGAAATTCCTCCATATCTCTCAATTGGACGTCTGTACACTAAAAACGCCGATCAGTCAGCTTCTAACCGATAAACATGTTTTCTATCGGGCTCTTAGATGTTCCAGGGTTATATTTGGGCATGCAGCTGCAATACAATGTTAATTTTGCACTTTAGTATTCAGTCGAAGTTACCTTTAAAGGTTCTTAGCAATAGCTAACCGTTGTCTCAACGGTCATGGATCGAGGTCGTCCTTGCCCAGGTCTCCTTTCATCATCTACGGATCAGTCTGGAGATAGTTGAATGGACAATCTCAAGCCTTAGGCTTACTTTTGTATAAGTCCAACATAAGTCATCTAACACCAATGCTTCATTACATTCTGCCGTGTCTAATCTCGCGATTCGCGTTGCATTATTTTCGAAAATTAAAATTTTCAAGAAGAACAAACGGTACCCGTCCAAATTGATCAACAATTGCTGTGTTGTGTAGGTTTCTAGCTTAATAACAATTTATTCTTTTCATTTCATTTTTCTTGAGAGGAATATGTGCGCTCAGAAGAAATCTCGAATTTTGTTGGGTTGTTTCCAGATATTTCCGAAAAAGACAAGCGCTAATAATCAGTTGCCTACCAACAGAGAAATTTACAATACAGTAGTCTCGCGTTAATGTGAACCTGCGTAACTGAAAACGGCTCAATAACGTGAACACAGAATCTTTTGCATTAGCGCTCTGTAGTGTGAATAATCGGCACATTCATTAAACAGGAATTAACTTGTTCAAATCTGCAGTATTACGGAGATGAAAGGAGACTTATCACTCTATCAAATACAAATAAACGTACAGGGTGGGCAAATTTCGATGTATTTGTACGGCAGCTATGTGAAATGTTGCATATAGAGAAAAATTAACCCTCCTCTCTCGATCTTATTTTCAGGGACTAGTTTAGAGATATCAAAATTTTTCTGATACCTCTTTCCGCTCTGGATTCAATCAAAATTCCTCGAATTTTTTGAAATTTCATCGCGGATATCTCGATCATCATCAAAGTTACATCAAAATAAGTTTGACATTCTACAGGCACTTTTTTGAGTGCCCTAACCTAACCCAGCCGTTTTCGAGTTTAAATGCAAACATGCTTTTTTTTTAATACAAACCATAGGAAATTTCTATCTATTGGATGCAGCAATTATTTTCCTTTTCAGAAATATATAACACTTGTAAACAATTATTGCATTCAATACCTTTTTTCAGAGAAAAACTTGAAATTTCCAGAATTCCATGGGGTGCATGCCCATCAACGATTCATATTGTTCTATTACTGATACCCACAGATTTTGAAGATTCTTTTTAAGATCATGGTTATTTCTATGGTTTGATTCGATTTAGACCATAGTAATTAACTGTGGTCTTAGAGTTTGACAATCACTTCTACTCTTCATAAATCGAATTACAGATGAACATTAACTTTTTTGAAACTCGAAACTTGCCAACCCGAGGCATCTACGTAACATATGAGTCCATGCGTGTTGCTTTCGTAATATTCTATTAGAATGATAAGAAAGTTATGCTATTAAAAAAAAATATTATGAAAAACAAGACCTATCACATTAAACTTTTCTGAAACGAAAACCAAAAACACATACGAAAATCTTTAACCGAAACAAAAAGTCCTAACGATACAAATGGGGGAAACTACTCTATAGCAAATATGCAGAAGTGTTGCCATTGTTTTCAATGCATATATTACATCGCCGAGAAACACTACGGCAGGCATTGTGAATATGAATATTGCTAACAGAAGCATTTCCTGAAATTCTGTTTAAACTCTTCTAAATTATTACTTTTCCTCTTGTAAATTGAATCCTCAACATGACCGCAAAGAAAAGAAATCTAGTAGCGTCAAGTCAGGGAAACGAGGCGGCTGTTTCACAGGACCTTTAGTCCCTATCCAATTATGTCCAAAATTCAAATTCAACAGATCAGCGATGGCGCTTGTTTGGTGGAAAGGGGCGCCATCGTGTTGAAAAAAAAGTTTGATCTTTGTGCTAACGGAAGTTGATCGAGAAATCCTTCCATGATATTATTGTTAATGATTTCTTCATAACGTGCTCCATTCTAATTTCCATCAAAAATTTCACCCGTCTATACGCGACTATTGTCAGTGCACACAGCACATTGAAAAAACCATATCTTCCTTGATGTTGCACATCAATACGGCGTTAAGGATTTACATCGGACCACAAATGTTCATTAAAGCGATTAAATATCCCATCGCTAGTAATGCGGACTTCATCTGTCCATATGACCTCTAAAAAAGTCTGGGCGTTTTAGATATTTTCTAGATAGCAATTGCAGAAACTTAGTCGCCGAGGGGGATCCCCGTTTCATATCTGGGCTAGGTTATTACGTCCTGACCAGTTGTGAACAGATCATAAAACTCTACTTCGGACAGAATGGCCGATAAAGAGTTAGATTCTCTATTCAACACTCAGTACAGTAACATTCTCTATCCAACACTCAGCACAGTAACATTTCATCCAACCAATATCATAGTAACGTACTATCCAATAATCAAGCATAGAACAGTAATCTTAGTCACATGTACACATCCCATCATATTTGTGTAGTGAGTTCAATATACGTTTATAGTACAAAACGTTTTTCTTCTTTATAAGTAGAACTTATGTAATGAAATTATGAAAAATGTACTGGACACGATGCAAGATGTGGAAAAAAGGAATTCAAATAATGAGTCTGACCTGGGATCTGATGAGGAGAGTTATATTTCTGAACACTTGATTATATCTCAACAAAAAACTCCCACTCCGAAGCTTTTAAAACTATCAAAATTGTTTTACAATGAGGAGAACAAGAAAGTGTTGATGTCAATGTTATGATGACTTTAAAACGAATTCAGGAAAGATCAGTAATTGCAAAAATAACTTTCAAATAACTTCATATGTAAGCACACAAATTGATGATGTCAAAATGTTTGACTATACACTGTGACAAAAAATATCCGGAAATTTGAAATAGAGTGCAAAAATATTAATCCACTTCAAAACCTGTAGATTGCACACCTATATCTTGTGCACTCGTATAAGAGACGATAGTGTTCGAATCTGGGCCCGGGTTGAGATCGAAATTCAAATGGGAATCTTACCAAACCTAATCTAACTAACCTAATTTTACCTAAATCCTAACCTACTAACCTATTCAATTCAAAATTTAAATTAACTTTGAGGTTCGGTTAGTTTAGATAGGTTTGGTCCTACGATTGAGAATCAGGAAATGTAACAGGAGAACCATACTATCTTGCGTATGATTCAATAAACGAGTGAAAAAACCTGTGGAAAAAACTCGTTTCCCTGTCGCTATTGCACTAGCAACAGCTTGTCTGTTTATGTTGTGTTAGTGTCGTGTGTACATAAAGAGTACCAAATATTTTTCTGCTTATCAGCTTCATTCTCTCATTCCCATCTTGCACTCTATGATTTCCAGGACCTAAACGAAGACAAGGGTGAAAAGGAACGGGGTTTGGGACAGGAAGAATCTGTAACAATGGAAAAACAAAACCAGCAGAAAAATATTTCATCAAACATACCTAACTCTTATGTCTAAGCTCACTTGAATCTAAGAACTTTCTAATGCTCCTCGGTTTTTCAACAGGGAACATCTCATACACCTTTTGGGAGTGAAGCCCTACGGGGGTGTAGTCCTTGCCTTACCTAAGAACTCAACTAATAATCCGCTGTTCTTCAACAGGGATCATCTCATACACCATGGGAATAAAGCCCTAAGGGGGTGCAGCCCTTGCCTTATCTAAGAACTTAACTAATGCTCCGCTGTTTTTCAAGAGGAAACATCTCATACACCATTCGGGGGTGTAGCCCATAATAACCTCCAGATTCAAAACTAATCTCCTAAATGGACTTGGAGTTCTCTACCCAGTTAATGAAATTATCTGAAACGGAATGAATTTCTTGAAACCACCCGTAAAATGGTATATAGGACAATTGAGGACTAAATGTCTTATTGTTTCTTCAGCTGCGCCACATTCAGATGCCGGACTTTCTACAGTATTCCATTTGAACAACATACTATTATTACGACCATGTCCTGTCTTGAGACGATTTAATGTAAACCCATTTTTCCTACTTATTTCGAAACCTGCAACCCTTTTGGAAGGATTCTCTATGAGAATTTTATTAAAAACATCAACTTCCTGCCATTCAGTTTTCCAAAGATCAACAGCCTTCACCTGTGTATGCAAAAAGTCAATCGACCAAATAGGTTTCCTAGATTTCAATCTCAGGTTAGGTGGATTTTGAAGATCGTGTATTATCGGAAAAACTTTTGGAATACTTATCCCAAGATGATTTAAGAGCTAATTTCCTGCGAATATGGAAAGGAACTATATTACAAATAACCGGAAGCCATGGAGTAGCAGTTGAACTGATACATCCACTTATAACTCTCATAGAACACTTCGACTGAGAATAAATCTTATTCACATGAGCACTATTCAACCACACCTGCCAGCAATATTCTGCTGCTGAATATACTGAAGCTAAAGCAGTAATTCGCAAAGTAGAGATGTCGGCGCCCCAATTAGATCCAGCTAGTTGTAATATATTATACTTTTTTGTCACAGAGTATGTATGTATACCTCCAATAGTTCACATAATCGCGAGTCTACTGTATATGGTTCCACAGAACCATCAGTGCGCAAGTACTATAGACATTTAGACATCTTCAATCTGAGAATTTTAAAGAATAATTAACAAAATTAATAATTAACCTGAATTATTTTCAATGATTCAGAAAAAAACTTTTCCGAGAATGAAAGCTTTTAATAATTCAAGTATGAAAAATCATAAAGCTACAGTCTAGAATTGAACTGGAGTCACGTATATGGAAGTATTAATAGAATATAACAATACCTACATGCGTATTTTATTTACTGTTTTATAATTTTCAGTATTAATTTAGAGGAAGAATTGATAATAAAATGAAAACATTCTACGATAATATTAGTACTTGAATTTAATTTCTCTTTATTGCGTGAAAAGAGTACACGATATTTTCTCATGCATTCAGATTTTTGAATGGAAAAGTTTCAACATAAATCAACAATTTGGAATGGCAGTATTCAGAATCGTAAAATTTTGGTTTTTACAAATGAAAAAATACAAAAAGAGAATGAAAACTGGTCGAAGCTTACTGATTCAATTAAGTGATTTTATATATTTTCTGTGAAAAAATTGAAGAACTAGGGTTTTTCTTTCTTTTTTAATTTTAGAAATAATGTGTGTGGCAGTTGTTTACCGAACATCCGTTACAGTACAATTAAAATTCCTCATACCATATAACTTCGCATTAAGATCTATAAAATCATAACAAAAATATCACTAACCTTCATGCGGCACTTCAAACACAAATAATTATGCAATGCACAGAAAACACGCACAAAGTTCACAGTTGATATCGTCAATGTTCGGTGCACGACTTGGGCTGATCCAGTGATGGCAGAAAAAAATTATATGAAAGAGGATATCCGTCCTTCCGCAGAGGCATCGACTGTATGACAGCTGAAAGTGCAATGATGCAGTGGTGTTGGGTGAAAGTTGCGACAGAGCAAGAGGCAAAGACGGTTCACAGGCCCAAAGTCGATGCACTACTGTGAGAATGCGGTGTTCAACCACGAGCTGATGGCCATTCAGGAATGTGCTGTTCTTTACTTTACTAACGGGAGAGAGGGAAATTGAAGAATATTCCGTGTTTCCATTCATGTCTGTGAAATGCCTTCGCCTTCTCCGCTATCGTTTTGTTTTTGTACCGCAAGTGGAATGTTCTCTTCGTCTCTCTAGCCTAGTTGGATACAAATATGACCGGGAGTGTTGTTTGTCGGCTTTTTAATATAGGATGTTAAGTTTAGTCCGACATCGATTAAATTTTGATATGCAACCTCGAATATCATCGAACATCGATTTGCAGATATGTATTCTATCGTGTTCAATGTTGTATCCGGAATTTTCTCGAAATTTACAATTGTATTATTGAATTGGCAACGTCTGAGTTGTACTCAGGAAGAAATTACCAGTAAAACAGTTTTTACATGTTACAAGCCTTATTCGGGTGATCGAGGGCAAAAGAGAAATAACAAGGTCCTACACTACAATAAAAATACAATATCAGTGAGAAGGATGTTCTTGTTAAATTTTCAAAAAATTCTCAAAGCGTGGTGCTATTTCAGAAACGTATATGATTAAAGCATTTTCTAGTAGTAGTCTGTTTCTCTTTTTAGTTTCAATGTCCAATATAGAATGTTAGTTCGCACAAGTATGGTGGCAAATGATACTAATGATTTTAGAGCTCCCCTTGCCAGCTCTGGATATTTTTCTTTTCATCCAAAATACGTCAATACTTTGCGAATGATACACCATTTTAAGCACGCCGTCAGAAGCTAAATCTACAAGTTTTTCCTTCAGATTTGTAGTGAGATCTGCTAATTCTATTGACTTATCCAAAATCCACGTACGCCCATTGTCAACTTCAGAGTGCAAGTCTGGAAAGTATGTTAATAATTTCTCTTGCAAATTATGTAAGCTCTGTATCATAGAAGAAATGTGAGCCTTTACTGCAAGTGATCAGTCTTCTGAACACACGGAAAAGACTCAAACATATTGTTTTGCAGGGAAGATGATCACAATCGAAGTTTTACATGAAATGGTTTCACTTTATCTTTAGCTGTTAAGATATTTTATTCCTCTCCCTTGGAGGCTTTTCTTTAAGTGGTTAAGATGGCTAAAAAGATCTGCCAGAAAGTGCCAAACAGGGTCAGATAAATGATTAGTATATTCAGATTTAGTATCTTGTAGAAACATTGACAGTTCAGCTTTTAGTTTGGACAATAGTTTAGAACTATTGTCAATACCTTTCCTTTGAAAATCCATCTAACCTTTGTGTGATCATGGATTTCATTCCATCGCTGCAAATAGCGATACATTTTTTCCAATCAATGTCGTAGTTGAAAGTGCTTTCTGAAAACATATCGTACAAACACTGGCCAGAAGTATTTTGCGAAACAAAATTTTTTCTATGATATTGTCATTTGCTTCAAAGCGCACAAAAACTACAAACTGAACGCAATCGGAAACATTAGTAGTTTCGTCGAAGTGCAGAGCAAAATGTGGACTATTCTTTTAATTGAATGCAATGAAAAATGACAAAGAATCTGTTGGAAAGTTTGGAAAATAACAAACTTTGTAAAATTTAAAAATTCACCATTTCATAAAATTTAAAATAGGTTAGATTAAAGTCCGCGATATGGGAATAGATCACGTACGGCATGCTGATCAATGGCAGTCATCATCAAGTACCATCCTCATCTCGAATTTCAACCCCTGGAGCAGGGGTGACAACCCTTGAAAATTTGGAAGAGGGTAGATGGGTCGAGTGATAACTCGAAAGAAAGGTATTATCTTTGTCTGCATTCCCGTGAAAGAATTTTCATTTTTGATTGAGAATTGTAGAAGATACAGAGTGACTGAAAAATAGAGAAGACTATCGCCCCAAGACTATTGGAGTATTAGTGCGAGAAACTGAAATAGATTCATTTAGATCAAAGATGACAGCCTTTGATCTGAAATAAATCTGTTCCATTTTTTTGCACTAATACTTGAATAGCTCAGGGCGTTAGATAGTCTTCTCTATTTTTCAGTAGCTCACTCTGTATCTTCTACAGTTTTCAATCAAAAATGAAAATTCGTTCACGGGGATGCAGACAAAGATAATACCTTTCTTTCGAGATATCACTCGACCCATCTACCCTCTTCCTAATTTTCAAGGGTGGTCACCCCTGCTCTAGGGGTTGAAATTCGAGATGAAGATGGTACTTGATGATGACTGTCATTGATCAGCATGGATCTGTTCCATTTTACTTCACTGAAACTTGAATAGTCTCAGGGAAATACTCTTCCCTATCTTTCAGTTGCTCACCCTGTATCTCTTACAGTTTTCAATAAAAAATGGAAATTAGTTCAAGGCGATGTAGACAAAAGATACCACCTTTCTTTTGAGTCATCACTCGACCCATCTTCCCCATTCAAAATGTTCAAGGATTACAACACCCGCTTAGGGGGTTGATATTTCAGGCAAGTTTTGTACCCCAAAAGATGTCCCCCTTGAAACAAAAATTGACCTGTCTTTGCGTTTTGATCAGAAATGAATATCTTGGTAGATATAGCCTCTGTTTAGTTTTCGTTGAAGCACCCTGTGTACACAACACAACAAAGACATTTCATAAAAAGAACTTCCAGGCAAGTTCAGGTACTAGACGATTTCATGGCTTTTTATTTAACCGATCTCAGGTGTAATCAATGAGGGGAAGAAAAGATAATTCAGGTATTGCAATTTACATAAAAGCGATGTATTTTGCATCGTATTTTATAGACCGGGGTTGGAGTTGTTTCACTACATATTCAACAAATCTCATCTGGTGAACTGCTAATTTATCGATTCAATATTTCAATAATTTCTTCGGAAATTTTGAAAATATCCTTCTAGGAACTCAGAATTCGAGTCTTTTCGAAGAAATAAGTTTCGAGTTATGGAATGTGTCGATGTTCGATTTCCTGGATATTCAATTGTTATTCAAATATTTTCTTCAACAGCGAAATATTTTTATAACTAGCGAATTAATTATTGTAAAATAAAAGAGTCTCAATTATCGTACTTATGACTAATTTTGTCGTCAGAAAACGAAATTCGAATATATTCAAAGGAATAGAGAAACGTTAAATTTCCTGTATAAACTTATTACAATGCATTCGAGTTGCTTCGTTTAAATTCATATTCCCCTTCGAATTCCGCACGCCTGTCTCATACGCAACGTCTGGAAAAATTCTGACTAATCGAAGCCCGAAAGCGAGAATTCCTAGGCGCGCGTCTTGACCGAGAGAGATGCCAACAGGAAGTTGGCGGCTCTTCGCAGGGGAGCGTCCCGGCGCCTTCATCAGACGGGTACTATTTTTAGTTCGCAACAAATAGAAACGACCTTTTACACAATCGTCGTCTGCATTTTTGAGCTAGGCATGTAACGTTCTGAAAATCTAAATTTAGATATCGTGATCTCTAAGCGTCGCGTTTTATATGCGATACGAAGAATCGGAGAGCCTTGCTCAGTTTATGTGTTCGATTGTTCGACTGTTTCGATTTTTCAGAAGTGAATTCTATAGAATCGGGGGAATTGATATTTAAGAAAATACACACAACAGCACGTTACGTGACTAACTTGTTGAGTGTTAACCAAAGCACTATTTCAAGAGCAATTAATCGGTACAGGGGAATATGAAAGAAGGGCCGGACGGGAAGAAATCGGATAACAACACCAGTTGATTATCGTTGGCTTCGTTTAACTGCACTAAGGGTTCGGCACTGTACGGCTAGAATGCTTCAAAATGAACTTGCATTTTCCAGAAATGTGCATATTTCAATGCAAACTGTTAGAAACAGGCTCAGAGAAGACGGTATCAGACCAAAGATGGCTTCTACCGGCCCGCGTCTCATCAGAGAGCATCGAGTTGCAAGACTTCAGTTTGCGAGGAAACATGCAAATTGGGGTATTTCAGAATGGTCGAATGTCTTCTTTTCTGACGAGTCCAGGTTCTGTCTAGTATAAAATGATAGACGCATTCCTGTATACAGACGACCTGGGGAACGGTATCCGCAATGATATATCCGGCTAACCGAAAACATCGCAGATATCCTTGAAACCCATGTTGTACTCTTTGGCCCATTGATTGGCGAAAACTTCATTTATATGCATGATAATGCTCGGCCTCATGCAGCTAGAGTAGTTACAGAATTTCTGCAAAATACCGAAATCGATGTTTTAAGATGGCCAGCCAGAGGTCCCGACTTGAATCCCATAGAACATGTTTGGGATAACATGGGGTGGCAAATTCAGCAACGTAGGATGCCTTGTAGATCACTCCAACAACTAGAAAATCTGCTTCCTGAAATTTGGAACTCAGTTACTCAAAAGTACATCCCAAATTTGTTTGAGGGGCCTCCGAGACGTATACTGGCAGTAATTAAGGCCCTGAGGGGAAACACTCGATATTGAAAATGATTAGTAACCATTCGATGCTAGTTGATTGATCTTTTCGCGAATGTTTGAAGATGGTAGAATTTCTTAATTTTTAATTAACTCAAAAATTATTGATATTTTCCATCATAAACTCATCTCTTTTGAATGATATCTTCTTATTCTACACTTCTGAAAGTTACGAAGCGACTCTTGAATGACCAACCTAAAAGTTTATTTAGTATTGTCATAAAAGTAGGGTGATGCGACAATTTTTGTGGGGAGTGTATTCAGCGATATGCTTTTTTCATATAATATATGCGGGATGCCATTCTGGGCTTTTTTGATCGAACCTTGACGTGTTTTGAAAGGGTCAAGTTGTCATTTTCTTTTTTGCGGGACCTTACAGAAGCATTTGACTGTTGCACCTTGGTAATGTTGGGTGAGCTAGAAGTGTACGGTTGTTCCAGGGTTACAGATTTGATCTCTCTGGGAGTCTGCAAGCCTCCGTGCTCGGACTTTTGTTTTAGTGAACGATTTTCTTAGCAGATCCACTTCTTTGCAGATGATACTACAATATCAGTGACTTCATCAAACTTGATATTGTGGTGCCTTCGCCAAAGCGAGGGTTTTAGACTGGTTACTCGTCAAATGAGGACGTAGTTAATGAAATAAAAACTGTGGAGCTTCTTTTCATCCCTCAGGAAGGTTGATGATGAGGAGTTTGTGCGTTCCAGCTTGCTGCGAGATTGTTCAGGAGCGTGTTTCTGATCAGGTCAATGAGGATTCAGTTGTCGAGTACAATACAGAGGGTGGTTTAATTCTCATTGGTTGAGTCGTTGTTGAGATGCGGAATATTGGCGTGGTCAGACTTATTGCTGATCCGAGTTACAGTGAGAGCTGGAAGCCAGCATTTCGTAAATTTTAGCATTTCCTACCCGTTAAATTGTCGAATCACTGATCTACGCTCATCAGAAGAGGGATAACTGCGCCAGAGGTGGGGACCCAAAATATGTCTGTTAAATTATTTAACAGGATATTCGACAGATCAGAAACTTGCCTTCAAAATGCTTCAACGGAGTGATGAAAGCGTTGTTGATAGACGAAGCATATTATGATGGTGAAGAGTTTCTCGCCTTAAATTTTTAGTTTTGTCATTTTCTGATCAATGTATGCCCTTTTGTAATCATTTTGTGATAAATATTGTACCAATTATGATAAATGTAGAGATCTGTTTTTGAAAACATGCAAATAAATTTACTTTACTTTACGTACTTATACCGGGTGTCTACGCGAGATGGGACATTAAAAGTAGTTTCATATGATGACAGGCCTTGATCTAGAAGCTAACCCTTCTAGAGATAGAGAATCCCAACCTGAGTAATTGAACATTTTGAGTACCTCTTTCTGGAGTCCTCATAGAGTGACTGATACCGCTTTCTACAGGTACTCTGGTGGAAAAGACACATTATATATTCGTAGAGCTTCTTCTACTAAGTATTAAGTTCATTTATGCTCATATTTTATGAAAGAGTTGGCATTACTTTCGGTAGAACATGAAGCGATAGAATGTTCATCATTCACTCTAGTTCATAATCGAATATTCATACAGATGATTTGATTAATTCCAGAATTATTTGCACTGAAACATCCAAGTGAGACCACCCTGTATACAAGTTTGAAATATGGGAGATCTGTTGATCCAATCTGGATCATCCATAGGTCATTTCAGTCTTCGTTTCTTAGTCCTAACATCGTTATCAGAATGTATGTATATATATACTTGAAACTAAATGTATTCTCCTGACGCCTGTCTGGCTGTATTTGTTCCGGTTCCGATCGCATCGACTTTTATATTCTCAATGAATGGGGCCAATAATGGCCGTATCACGAAGGAATATTATGTTTCAGCTTCAGCTCGAAATCATAACCTCTATTATATTCAATCTCTACATAAAATATTATAATACACTATTCCGAGAAATTGTCGCACATTTTGCCGAATTATTTGGGGCCATTTATTTTTTTCGCGTTTTTCTTGTATAACAAGTTTTGAAAATAGAAGAAGTAGGGGTAGGAAAAAAATAATGGTTTATTTTTGTCATTCTCAACTCTTGGAAGGGGGCGATGCCTGTGATGCCACAGGCCTGGACTGCTGAATTTCAAAGTTGAGCAACATCTGCGGCTGGTGGATTCATGATTTGTTTCCTTTTCATGGAATCATGTACTCAATCGGATTCAAGTCAGGATTATGAGGACACCACCTTATAATATCGATGTGGGCTTCATCTAAGTAATTTCTTACTATGCTGTCTCACATTATCTTCCAAAACCAGATAATCTTGGCCAGTTCACTGCGATCCAGAGGTTTATTGTGGCACACTTTATCCTAAATTTCACCTACGAGCTCCATCCTTCTTGTAGAGGATATAAGCTTTGTGGCTGAGTGCTTCACTTTGAAGTTAGCTGCACTTTGTTTGATCCAAGTTTCTTAGGCCTGATTCTATCCCCAGTTGGGCATTCGCACATGACAGTTACAACTCTAAGGTCTAGCCTGGAGAGTTTAACCCAAGCCTTGACTCTCACAGTGGATGGTCCACTGATGGCAAGTCGAGAATGTTTGAGACTTGTGAGGCTCAACCAGTGCTCCCGTTCCAACCACCGGTTGTTTTCCATCGTTCCATCCTTGCAGTCTGGTGAATTCCAAACCTGAGCACCAGTTTGGTGAATCCCAAGGCTATTCCTCAAGCGTTTGTTGAGTCGTTCTTATCATTGCCCTCAATGTCCTAGTGGATTGGCACCACATCAGACGGAGCCTGTTCCTTTCTCCCAGTATGGCGAAAGTTGAGCGACACCCCTGCACAATCAGTGACGTGCAGTTGTCGGATTCCAATGCCTTCAGTGCAGCTTTGCTATCGGTCATGAATTTTATTTGGCCTATTTGTTAATCCCTCCGCTAAACAAAAGGTTAGCTCCGGGGGCTTGAAAAATAGTCGCAAGTCCATCAAGGCTGATTGACTCTATCTTGGCAGCACCTCCAACAGCTTTGGCAGTTTTGGAGTCGTCTGTGAACCAACCGGGGCCATCAAGTAGATGGACCGTGGGGCTCGACTGTCTGCTAGGAATGATGATATGGAATGGCAGCTCCATGTTGGTTTTGGGTATTACTATGTCAGACTTCATTCTCAGCATCTCGTTGTCTCCAGTTTCAGACTGCAAAGCACCGAGCACGAACCTGAACATATTTGATCCATTTCAGAAAAGGTGATGAAATGTGTAAGTAGCTATTATAGCTGCAGGTGAAGAGGTGCATAGCCCAGTATCAGCTCCATGACCCCAGTAGGAGCGAAAAGCCCAAGTAAGATTCATGCAAGCCGTTCTCTATAAATTAGAGAGCTTGAGTTGGGATTGCTTTTTCAGGCTGCACTCTCACCGAGTAAAGCAGCCATATGTGATACGTGGTTTCACCATCATCACATATAGCCACTGAACTAGTTTGATGCTTTATTCATTTCCATAGGTCATTTGACATGCCCATAAGGAATGTCTAGCCCTGTGTATTATGTTTTCCGGGTGCGAGTTTTACGTCTTTACGCTTACTATTCAAGATAAGCCCCAGATATTTTGCTTCCTCCGCAACTCGAATACACTCCACTCAGGATCGGGATGGAGACGAATATACTTCTTTTCTTGGTGAATAGTACCATATGGGTTTTGAGGGGTTCATAATAAGCTTCTCATCTTTACACCACCCCTGGAAAGCTGAAATAAATAGTCGCCTGAAGTCTATCGGAGACATCGTCGCCAGAATAACTAAAGCGTCGGCGTTCGCTTATATATAAACGTCAAATGCGCCGATCAATGACAGAAGATCATCAATCATCAAGTACCACAGCAAAGAGGATAATACTCCTCCCTAAGGCAGCCTCTGCCAGCCACAAAACTGACTACTTCCTCTTTCAGGGAAGTCTTGATCTCTGCAGTCAGCATGGTGCTGATTCATTCCACAATAATATTTGGTACTCATCTTGCTCTCGTAGCCCCCATAGTGAACTAGTGAGGGCCCCACTAAACGCACCCTCTATGTCCATGATGGCTGCACCTGCAGTGGCCTCGCGCTCCAAGGACAGAGTGATCCTTATGACTAAATTGTTGTACCAGATCAGATTTACCTTTTTGAAAGGCGTATCGATGCTCACTCAAAGGCTTCAGGGATAACACCTCGGTCCTGATGAATCCATCTAATACCTTCTCCAGGGTTTTCAAAACGAAAGACATGCGACTAATCGGTCCGAACGATTTAGGCTGTGAGTTCGATTTTCCCACCTCAGAGATGTTTACAACCCTAGCCTTCGACAACATTTCAGGCCAGAATTGACCGGAAGAGCATAATGAAGTACGAAAGAAGGAAAGTCTACTCCCTGCTGTAGCAAGTCAGGCAAACGAGCAAATCGCCTACCTAACTGCTCCGAACTTTCTTGCGTTCTTTCGATCGTCCTTTTTAGGTCTTTCAGCAAGACGGTGTCACAGCTATCCCTGATATCAAGAAACCGACATTCTGGAAAGTGTGTTCTCGCCAGAATCTCTCTTCCAGAGCCTGTCAGTGTACTGACCGTTGGGGCCTTTTACAGATCCAATGGGTAGTACCGGTTCTCTGGCGAGGCGAGAACCCTGTGTAGAGTTGCCCTAAGGTTGGTACTTTCCATCTACCCGTAGATGTTCCGCTGGAATAGTCTTTTTGCCCTTCTTATTTCTTTGGTAATATTATCGAAATATTAATTAACATTCACTTAGTGGTGAGCTAATCAAAATGAACCGAAATGAAATAATGCACAGTGGCTTTCGACATTCATATACAGGGTGCTTCAACGAAAACTAAACAGAGGCTATATCTACCAAGATATTCATTTTTGATCAAAACGCAAAAACAGGTCAATTTTTGTTTCAAGGAGGACATCTTTTGGGGTACAAAACTTGCCTGAAATATCAATCCCCTAAGCGGTGGTTGTAATCCTTGAACATTTTGAGAAGGAAAGATGGATCGAGTGATGACTCAAATGAAAGGTGGTATTTTGTCTACATTGCCTTGAACGAATTTCCATTTTTAATTGAAAACTGTAAAAGATACAGGGTGAACTGAAAGATAGGGAACACTATTTCCCTGAGACTATTCAAGTTTCAGTAAGGTAAAATGAAAACAGATCCATGCTGATCAATGGCAGACATCATCAAGTACCATCCTCATTCCGAATTTCAACCCCTGGAACAGGAGTGACAACCCTTGAAAATTTGGAAGAGGGTAGATGGGTCGAGTGATAACTCGAAAGAAAGGTGTTATCTGTGTCTCCATACCCGTGAAAGAATTTTCATTTTTGATTGAAAACTGTAGAAGATACAGAGTGAGCCACTGAAAATAGAGAAGAATATCGCTTCAAGACTATTGGAGTATTAGTGCGAAAAACTGGAATAGATTCATTTTAGATCAAAAGCTGTGAATGGTGTTTCGGAAGATGACAGCCTTTGATCTGGGATGAATCTGTTCCATTTTTTTTGCACTAATACTTGAATAGCTCAGGGCGATAGATAGTCTCCTCTATTTTTCATTAGCTCACTCTGTATCTTCTACAGTTTTCAATAAAAAATGGAAAATTTCTCTACCCATCTACCCTCTTCCAAATTTTCAAGGGTGGTCACCCCTGCTCTAGGGGTTAAAATTCGAGATGAGAATGGTACTTGACGATGACTGCCATTGATCAGCGTGGATCTGTTCCATTTTACTTCACTGAAACTTGAACAGTCTCAGGGAAATATTCTTCCCTATCTTTCAGTTGCTCACCCTGTATCTTTTACAGTTTTCAATTAAAAATGGAAATTCATTTAAGGCGATGTAGAAAAAGATACCACCTTTCTTTTGAGTCATCTCTCGACGTATCTTCCGTATGGATTGCAACCCCCGCTTAGGGGGTTGATATTTCAGGCAAGTTTTGTACCTCAAAAGATATACCCCTTGAAACAAAAATTGACCTGTTTTTGCGTTTTGATCAGAAATGAATATCTTGGTAGAAATAGCCTCTGTTTAGTTTGTATGTATTTATTTCACAAATTAACTTAATAATAATAATTTATAATAATAACTGACTTTATTGAACAATTCATGAGGACAAGGAAGAAAATAAATTACAAATCATTTCATTATCACAGGGCGGAGTTCAGAGAGTTGCCATGGGCACACTCTGCTTTTCCACTCAAACCCTGATGTAAAAAAAAGTTATAATATTACCTATTATTGAGCGAACCCTTTTCGGGAAACCAACTACAAAAATCAGAAAAAGAAAATGATTATGACGGAACTGCAATCAGTTAAGGTGCACACACTGCTTTTGAATAAGATCGTCCAAGCACGAGACTTAAACGAGGCAACAGATGAAGACCTGTAATATTCAGCTATGAATTCATTATAGAGTTTATAGATGCCGAACGAAAAAGAAAATGACAAGTCTGTGCATAGGAGGAGAAATGAGACCTCGACTTCTGGTGTTTAGACTATGAACATCAGATCTTAAAGTGATTTTCCGGTGCAAATAAGAAGGCTTCCTGGTAATCGTTATTTTGTGATATAAAATCAACGCTGCTAAGTGAACTATTGGTCATATTGAGCTACTTTGCTTCCACAAACTTGTGGCATACTAATAATAAAGTACTTACAGAAAAAGGCAATAAAAGTAAAATATTCCGAAAGTCCCCTGATAACACAGCGTTCGATTTATTCTTTCTCCGGGATATACCGGGATGAAAATATCGCGTAACAAGACTCGCCGTTTATAGGTCTCGCGTCGTCCAGGCTTCGAAGTAAATTAGACTTTTTCTCGTAATTTCCGCGAGTTAAACTTCTCCGATCGCCATCTGAAAAACGGAAGAATCCGACTCCGAAGAAATCTCTCCATTCGGACGTTCCGTTCGCTTCGTGCGACGGATTTTCTGATTTCGCCCAGACCTTCCCTGTCCGTTTCTCCATCGAACAAAAACAACTCGCGGATACCTTCGTCCCCAGCACGCGCTCTGTTTTCGTTACTGAAACTCCCCAAAACAGATTTCGGTGTAATTATATTTTATTCTTTTCTGAGAAAAAAAATGCTTTCGTGCCATTTCGAGCATGAATTCTCCACCGATCGGTCCTGTGCGATTTTCTCCCGATTGATACTTCGAGGATTCGAAGAAGTTTCCCATGTGGCATTTACTCTCGTAGGATTTTCATGAATACTTCTCCGTTGTGTACATACACGGGGATCTGGAGGAAGGAATTTCAGCAATTATACGGCCACAGGCGTTTTATTTGAACGGAGAGCGGTCGACGACATAATGAACGTGATGGAATTCGCAAGTTTGTACTCGGTCCGGTCACCGGACGATTGTTATCTGGTGCACTCGGTGCACTGCGTTTTGTTTCTATGTGCCCTTGCCCTGGTAGCTCATGTGAATCTCTCGTCAGATTGAAGATTACTGTAGTCAGTTGATGCAATGCTTACATTCAATTTTGCGATGATTCGGCATGAATTTTCCGCTCTAAGATGAATTCGCAGCACGTTTTACAATAACCTTTGTGCTTTGGTTGGTTGAGTTAAAATAAACTTCGTTCAGGGATTGATTGAACGGTTCGTGTATTCTGATTTTCCTGCATATTGACGTGGCAATATGTACAAGGTGTCCAGGAATAGATTTTCCTTTCAAAGGTTAATGAACGATTTTTTTGAAGCTTGAATTCTATTTATGATGGGTGTTCCAAAATGAATGCAACATTTGAATTTGCCGCCATTTTTTTCGTAGTATTGGCAAACCTATGCAGGGTGTCTACTATAAAAGGTGCCAAACTTCAGTAGATGATAGTACAAGTCATTTGCAACAAAAAATGTCCCATATCATTTTTTCGAAAAGTTAATAATTATCGAGTTATTTGACAATTCTTGATTTTACGAAATTTTTTGCTTCTCACTATAAAAACAAGAATATCTGTTACTCTTACTGTTACATCAAATCTGACTATACCATCCGAAAGAGCATTGTTTGTTTGTTTGTTATTCCTTTTACGTGCTCTATTTCCGCCTTTCGGCCAATGACACGCCGGGGAATTCTGTCACCTCACTAACCCGGGAATTTTGCCGAACCCCTCTCGTGTCGAGGGAAGGGATCTTTAATGTCCAACACATCTCAGTTAGACAGGACCGACGGCTTTACATCTCCTCCGAAAGATGGATACTCAAGCGATTCCCAGAATCCGAAAAATCGCACCGACTTTGTGGGGATTGAACCCAGGTAACTCTGCGCAGGAGACGAGCATCGTATCCCCTACGCCACCGAGCCGGCCGAAAGAGCATTGAATTTTCTATAAGATAGGTAAGTACTAATGGTGAAAGAATCTTGTATACCGGTTGTTGTAAAAGGCTAAATGAAAAAAATTGTGAAATGAACAAAATGGTATTTTCTTGTTAGCTGGACCACTGAAAACTGATCGATGATCGATTAGTAACTGTCTTTTCTGATAAAAACTACTACCACATTTAACTGGCGTTCAAATGGTGTATCAACTTTTGAGCTAACTATTTGTTTTCCAGCAATATCATGGGTTGGAGTAAGAACATTACATTCTCTTATACTTCGATCACAAATGAGCTAGTTTCACCGGAGCGTCTAAACAATTCCACAAATGACTTTTCAATAATAATAAACGACAAATAAATAACATATCTGGATATTCAATGTTTAAGAAATCAGGAATAATTAATTTTTCTCGGATTAGAAGAAGAAAATTAGAAAAAAATTGTAAAAGAATAAATCACAGAAGGCTTGTATTACTTGATTTTAAAACCAATAAAAATATTAAGAATTTGACAGGAACTGTCATTCAATGAATTAATGAATTGAAGTTTATATTTTCCCCTCTCACGGTTTCATTTTCTTTTTCGAAAAAAAGAAAACATGCCTAGTTTCTCAAATATTGAATATCGAGATATGTTCGCTGAACTGAAAATACTTCTAATTAAAAAAGTGACTAGTAGGCTTTGATTTCTTTTGATTCATTATTTATTTTGACAGTTGCTAAAGTTGAACCAGTGTCTGCTCGAATTGTTTATTAAATTGACGATTAGTTTCAAGACTTTTGAAGTTATTACTGTAAGAAAAAATGGCTAATTTTACGTACTCCGAATTGGCTGATATCCATTACATGGATGGTCTGGCCGACGGAAACACAACAGAAGCTAGGCGATTGTATCAGGTGCGCTTTCCCAATCGAGTAGCACCAGACAGACGAACATTTTCAAATATCCATAGAAGGTTGAGGGAAACTGGTACTTTTACTGCAAATAATCATTTAAAAGGTGCAATTCAAACTATGAGAACTACAGATATTGAGGAAACAAATTTGAATTGTATTGATTTGAATCATCAAGTGAGTCGAAGAAAAATTGGCAATCAGTTGAGTATTTCACATGTTCTAGTTTGGAGGATTGTCCACGACTTTTTATTGTACCCGTTTTATATTCAACGCGTCCAAACTCTACTTCCTCGAGATTTTGCTTCAAGACTGCATTTCTGCCGATGGTTCTTAGATAAAATACGAGAAAATGCTCATTTTGATAGTGAAATAATGTTTACAGACGAAGCTAACTTTTCGAGAACTGCTATCACAAATTTTCACAATAATCATTACTTGTCTGGGTCGGAATAGTTGGAAATTATTTGATTGAACCATTTTTTTTGACTAACAGACTAAACGGTCCCGCTTATCGGCAATTTTTTGAGGAGGAGTTACCTTTATTGCTCGAGGATGTGCCACTTTTGGTGAGAAACATAATGTGTTTCATGCATTACGGGGCACCAGCACATTTCAGTGGAGAAGAATTCTTGAATAATACATTCAACAACCGATAGATAGATCGGGGTTGGCCAGAACTATGACCTCCTAGGTCCTCAGATTTAAATAGTTTACAATTTTTCTTATGGGGATATCTTAAAAGTTTAGTTTATACCACTCTAGTGAACACTGTAGAAGGATTGAGAAATCGAATAATAACCTCTTATGACACGATGGAAATACTCCAGGAATATTTCAAAGAATGCGTGATAATATGTATTCTTGCAGGTGGAGGACACTTCCAGCAATTTATTTAGTGTTTAATTGTTCTGTTTTTTAGTTTGATATTGAGTATTTCTATATTTTTTTCATTTAGCGAATAACTTGCAATTCAAATTATTCAAATTCAATAGTTTTTCACTCGAAAACGGTTGGAGATACGAAAAAATTAGTCAAGTGTCAAAAAAATTTCTAATTTGTACTAAGATGTAGAAAATTGATTGTACGCTAATCAGTGCAAAAAGTTCAAAAGGTCAAAAGGAGATATGGCCTCGGAAAAGAAAACACCTTGTGCTTTCAGTTAAAATCTAGGACGTGTAATGATGGAGGGTATGAAAGATAGGTTTCATTCCAAATTTGGGCTGAATATCTCATAAACTGCAGGAGTTTTGAAGAAAAAAATAATTTTTTCCGGAAATTTCAACACTCTGTAGCTCCGTAACGAAGCTTTTGCGGACCTATGTTTATAAGAGCTTTTTTTCTTAGAATTGCACGCAGATTTATCCCCTCAAGTTGTCACATACTGTTATGTAACACCCTGTATAATAAGATGGAAAATTTCTCTATTAAGGTTGTCAAAAAAAACGAATGCCAATACACGATTATCTAACAAAGCCTAAATGAAAATTAACCTAACCACACACTGAAACCGTTTCGCGTTTGGTGTTGACTATTCATCTGTCGATGAGGATTGACATCCAACCAACAGTGCTCACTATGTGAATCGAAAATTCCGTCACTTGTAATGCGAATTTCATCGGTCCATATAACGCGTCGATAAAATTAGGTGTTTTCTTCAGTATTCCGAAGGAACCACAGACATGAATTAAGCCGTCGTTGACTGGAGGTTCGTCCTATTTAATTTTTTAAATACGTCAGAAAAAATATGTAAAAAGACCAAAAAGGGAGCATGACTTGTGTAAAAATTGTCACCTGTATATAAATCATAAACGTTAAGCTAGTTCATTGATGTAGATTTGAATAGATAACACTTGTGTCATTTTTTGCAGAAAATTTCGAGAATTATATTTACTATTGAGAATAAACAGAAAAATTTCTGAAACTTCAACCTACAGTTTCCCTTTTTGTTTTCAAATCACGTAAGTGTTCAATTCCCTAATTTATTTGATCTTATAAAACATCGTGAAACATCCTGTATATGCGTTTGTGCGAAGAAGAGAATAAATTTTGATTTACGATGCTTACTTCATAAATAACCAATTTAATCGTTCGTTTCACAATTGATTTGTAGAATACAGAATTGCCCTTGCAATTCTATGCGCTGGTGCATACATCCAGCTTTCATTCACATTTAATAAACTGGGTGACATTGATTATCGTAATTGTGAATGGAGCTTTGAGCTATGTGCAGTTGTGCAATGTGTTTATTTTTAGACTTAATACGATGCATTATTTACTTATATTGTTATGACTCAATCATTTCATATTGTGTGAGCGCACAATTAAACATTTTCCATAAAAACGCTCGGAACTCGCTTCAGGTATGTTGCAATTCAGCAGTTTATCTTGGATGCTCGTTCTCGTGTGAGAGGAATTGCGATGCGGTTAATTTAATGCGGTTTGAAAATATCTGTGAAATACTGATTTGAATAGAAAATATCAATTCATTAGGAAGAACCTTACGAGAAATATTTGCAGTGTACAGGATGAACCACATTCGATGGTTTTGTGTGGATGCTATACAGAGTGTAAATGAATAAGTGTGAAAGATTTAACGAGGTGATTCCTCAAGCCATTTTATGACGAAAAGTTCCCTTAAGCCATTTTATGACGAAAAGTTCCCTTGAATGATCGATTCTTCTACATTATGTTTTCATCAACCATATAAAATTGATTAATTTTTTACAAAATATGTGTTCACAGATATCCTTCTGATATTGCCATAGAGAATTGTTTTGCGAATGGCAATTCCAATCATATAACGAGATTCGGTTAGAAATAACTTTTCATTTTTCAAAAATCCATCATAATAATATTATTATCATAATACATATTTTCGAAGGGAAAAAATACTCTACCCAACGCGACCATACCCGGGTAAGTGAATAAGACCATAAACGATGGATATTTTGATGAATCGCGTTTTATTGAAAGGATATATCTATTTTAATATCATGGATCCTCAACTATGGCCGTTGCTGATTTACTTGACTTGAATTTGGTCAATAATTGGATTAGAACTAGGATGGCCCGTTCGTTTCCCGGATTTATTACTGCTAGACTTCTTTGGGGGGTATATCAGGGATGTGTTATATAGAAGAGCAAGTTGAAATATCGAAGAGTTGAAGCAAAATTTCAGAGATTGTCTTGTTTCGTTTACTAATATTCTCTCCAATTCTTGTCGGAGTATCCTCACGCGTTGTGTATTATAATTACAGAGGCAATACATTTGAATAGCTACATTGATTATTTCCATTAAATTTCATTCCATACGAAGAATTTCCTTTATGTTTTGCAAGCAAACTGTCAAAGTTGATAAGATTGAAAAATGAAATGAAAGGGCGAGCATTTTCGCGCAATAATTTTCTACAAATTTCAGAGATAATTATCTAAACAAGAATGTCTCGAACCAAGGGTAGGTGAGCCTGCGACCACACACAGTAGCAACGGATGACATTGTGGTGGCACCACTGGATAAGTATTCCTGACGAACCGCCACCAATGTTGCATTGAAATCAAAAAAAAAATTTACGGCATTGGCTCGCAGAATTGGTTCGAACGAATGTAGAAGTGTATTAGTCTTCGCAGAGAATACTTCGAAAAAAAGCCTTTGAAACCTCTCAATTGTTTCATTCTAGAATTATATGCAGGACTTAAGAGACATAATATAGTATCTCGTTAATTTTCTGTATTGAAATAACGATTGCAGTTTACTTCTCAAAATTTTTGCACGGCATGGTCGCTTCGTTATTGCAAACGATACTATAATCAGACAACAGTTGTAACTTGATATGAAATAAGTGATCTGAATTGTAAGAATGAATTTTCGAACTGTCATAATGAAAGCACAGAACAGTCTTTGGTCATTTCAAACACGCCTTATACAATTTTCGGTTATTTATGAAAATACGTCCATTCATGTACATGTGATATATTTTTGAAAAAAAAACTCAATTTAACGAAATCAAAATTATCTATAGTTCATATTTGAAAAAACGCAAATTTGCCTTCTAACTCAAAAAACGTTGGACAACGCACGTAGTTTTATTCTACATAAAAAAATAACATCGAAACCATTTATACATTATTCCAAAAACAACCGAAATATTGGCACTTGACAATTTCGAAAAATTCTCAAATAACTCGAGAACGAAAGAAGCTGGCTTCGATCTGTATGCGGCAATGAATTCCTCACTCAAATGGGAAGGATGGTCATTCTCCTGTATTCAGAATCATTTTACATAGCTGCATCACTGAAACGTCTGAATCTGTCTATCCTGCATTTGTTTTGAAACACCCTTGTATATGAAACGTCGAAATACTGTGAAGGAAGTAGAAGGTAATCAAAACAACCATTAAAAGTGTAAATGCATCTATTATCCATCTTAAATTAGTATCACAGCAGTAGTTGATTAAATTGGTTTGAAGGATAAAATTATAAGTACCTCGTAACATGATCATGAAGCCATGACAGAAAGAATAAGTACAACTACAAAACTGTTGAAAGATAACAACCAACATAAGGGCTAATAGGTAACTGACAGCTATTCAAGTACTGGTATTTGAACGTTCGAAATTACTCTGAGTAAATTAAATCGTGAAGCTTTGAAAATCATTGAAGATTTACACCAATACTTGAAAGTGACCAATTTTACAGTTTTACTAATAAGATACAATGTTTATTGACTAATATTATTTGGGATCTAATTTAATCTAATTGTTGAATATAAGTTAATTAATCTAGATTTTGGTTTTATATATAATTCACTTGCGCGAACAATGAATTTTAACATATTTGGGAATGAGCAATCAATTTGTTCGTACAAAATTTTTTAAAAATGAATTGGAATCTCTTCCAGAGTTGTATTTTAGTCCAGACGAATGGGAGTTGATCAATCATTTACAGGGTGGCACAGATGTTGAAAAGGAAGGGTTCGGACGGCATTTCTTGAATCAGAGTATTTTTTCAGTTATGCATATTTTTGTGTGTTATAGTTTTGTGTGAAGTATCGAGTATATTTCTAAGGTTCAGGATGAGTTTTACTTAAAGTCCATCAGAATGAATTTATCCCAACTAGTGATACAATATTGCGTAATGTAAGCAACTTCCAAAAAAGTTGATCTAAAATAGATTATTAGTCCCTCAAAAACTCACACACAATGCCGATAGATTGAGAGAAATCTTTTGTAGAAGACAAGGTCCATCCGCTCAAAGGTATTCTGCAGAACTCTGAATTAACGAAAGAGTGCGGTCAAAAGAATTCTGCGAATGAAAAATCTCGACAGTTCACACAGATCAACACAACCCTTTTATATCAATTATGTTGTATATCGACCGAGTTAGAAGATGAAACAAATTTTGAAGACCCAAAATTGAATGATATCAATTGATAAACAATTTTTTGGTATTAGTAGGTTGACGATATTAATTTCTACTGATGTAACAGAGACCAAAGATTCGTTCTTCGTCTCTCCGTGAAATTCAGGCCAAATAGAATTTGCTTACATTTTTCGAACCACTTCGTAGTGCTTTGCAAGGTTTTTTCACAATGCGTTATTAAATTTGAAGATAATGATTAATTTAGCATATTCAAAATTTTTATTCTTCACAGCACTCAACTGACTTCTGATGGCAAAAGATCAATACCTACTTATCTTATCATTTTTTCAACTCGGCTACACACACTAAAAAGTAACAACAATTTTTCGATTTTATTTGAGAATTTTATTGAGATTTTAATAGGATGTCTGGCTTGTTTGTCTCGAATTCATCCAAAAATGTATCAATGCAAAGTGGAAAATGTACGATTTCAAAATTATTAGAAGCGCAAATACAAGTATGTCATATTATAGCATAATACACGTATTTGCTTTCATTCATTATTTCGCGGTAAGTGTTTATGATCTTCAAAGAATTCAAACTTTCATGGAAATCAAAACTTCATCAAATAATTCTAGTATTTAAATTTAGTTTAGTAGAGTAAGTAAGAAAGATAAAAATGAAAAGTATTTTGTAATGAACGAACCATAACATAGGGTACTGAATCTCATTCAGTATACTTGTTTTTATACTGTAACCCACATTTCTTTCTTCATGAAATTACTAGTGAGAGTATAAGAAATCTAATAACTAAAATCTCAATTTTTCGCCATATTTCGTAAAAATCTATTCAACAAGTAGTTCATAGTCGAAGTTGTTTTTCCTTCGAAATTTCCCAAAAATAGAAATACGTTGACGTTTGATTTGGAGATCTTGGGACCACAAATAAGGACCGTGAGGTCCTATTAATCATATCGGATAATTATGGTTTCTACGTTCAAAAAAACTATCTTATTCTATGCAATGCCACTTTGCAAGGTTTGGACCATTTCAAAATTAAAAGGATCCACTCTATGGTGTTTAAGAATTCTGTATACGAGAGAAATCTTTTGTATTTTGCATTCTAGAACACAGAGCACATATCACTATGCGTGATGTGTTTTAGCCACAACAAACTGTCAAAGTTTCAGTCTTTAGAAGAAGGCCATTTTGAATGTAGCAGCGAACAATTGGGATAATTGCTATCATAATTAGTTCGAAGTATATTAATCTTCGAGGAGAATAGATCGTAAAACAATAAAGTCTTTAAAAGCTCTCAATTAGTCCACTTTAGCTCCATATGCAGAACTTAAAAACCTCCCTCGTGTACTGCTATGTTATATCGAAATTATGCTTAGCCTTTGGAATTGGAGCACATGAATACACTTCAGAATATATTACTTCGTGTTCCCCATGAATGAAAAATGTATTTGAAATGTACTACATTTCCAGCAGCCATTTTATTTATTTTGAATTGAATTAAAAGAAAATTTAGTTTATTGTGTATGCACGAACTTAGACGCCTTTGCCAATTTCGAAAATGAATTGTGCATTGAAAAGATTTTATCGAAATATTTGGGAAAATTAAAATTTTAGGTGAAGAGAATGTTGGAAGATCTTCAACAATTTTCTTTCGAATATAGTCATGAAGCAATTGTTTAGTAACAATTTGAAGAAACGTAATGTTCCATGTTTTTCCGTTTCGAAATATGAAGTCAAGTAACAACACTCTGTGTACTGAATGAGATTCAATTTCATAGTGATAATGTATATTGTTTTATCATCACAAAATATTTTTTATTAGTTGTAAAATTCTTAAGCTATATCGATTTTTGGATCAAGAGAGATTCACGTTCATTAGAAATATTTCATAAACTGAACCACTTTTTCTCGTTCTTCTGATAGAACTTTTTGGAAAACACAGTTTGACCATGTAATGATTTATTTCTGAAACTTCGCTTTGATAGAAAATTTCTTCGTCTCTTGTGATTTTCTTGACATTTTTCTGAGAGAAGAATGAATTGCTTTGTATATTTACATATTTTTATAAGAAAATATTTCTGATGCATCAGATTGATACTGTTTCCATCAGAGAATCACACACATAATGTATGTCAGTTTGTTGAAGATTAGATCATAGATTATATTCAAAGCATTCAATGAAAACCAAAAAGTCACCAGACATCAAAAATAAAACCGTATTCTATCAAAACGGTCTAGAGAAAATGGTTTTCCCCGAAAAATTTCTCATTTCAGTTGAAGAATCACTACCTGAAGCAAGTCCGGTACTTAGGAAACACCCTGTATAGACTGTTGAATACGAAGCAACAAAATCGACCTTTCTGGTATAAAGTCTCATACAGCTGAATATATTTCAAAAATAGAGTTTCTTATAGTTGAAACATCTGCTTAATTTTCAGAACTATAGGTTCGCTTGTTTTTCAGAACAATATAATATACTTTAAGTATAATTCCCATCAATTTACGACATGAAAAAATTCGCCTGGACTATACATCTATCAATATGTTATAAATCTCCTTTAAAGAATTTAAATAATTCCTGAAAGAGTGTGATTTCGATAATTTTTCTTCGTCGAAAAATTTCTTAATAAAATTATGGCTTACCAGCGGAGGTTATAAATGAGACAAGAATATATCTTAATTATTATTCTCGGAGCGAAGAATTTCAATTAAGAAAGTATTGACTTCGTAGAATAGTAAAAATTTACGTAGAAATCACCGTCTTAAAATCATCAGTTGCGTCATTGAAGAATTTGTTTGTTATTCATTCCATCGAGAATTTTTTCTATTTCGATAATTTGTCAACTTTCAGAAATGCTAAGAATTCCTGAAGGTTAATTCGAAGAATTTAAATCAGTTCAATCAGTTTATAAGATACATTGATTGTATTCTGTTGAACCAATTAGTGAATTGAGATCGATTAATATGACGAAATATCGAAGAATTTATTATCTCTTTTCACACGGCATAACTGTCCGTCATCAAATTCAATATCAAGATCTAAAGCTATAAATATACGAATAACATTTTTGGATATTATCTGCGACAACTCATAGTTTTTCATTCATCGACCTAAATCAAGACCATTTCAACTGCATAAATAGTTGATTCTCACGAATTTCACGTTATTATTTTATAACAATGTAAAACCGGAAAAAAAACGTATGGGACAATTAGATCCTTGGTGAATGAAACAATTGAAATCTTTGATGCGTGCATCGCTCATTCAGTAGACACTTTTCGTAGGATTTTTTTAATTGAATAAGAAATTGTTAGTCCATGAATAAAATACTGTAACACTCTGATTTAGGTGTCAAAAATATAATAAATGAGTTGTTTGAATTGTTTGTTAAGAATTGCATTTTGTACTTTGCAAAATATAGAATTACGAAAAAATGCACCAGCAAATGTACACATTACGGGTAATTGAATATTTAGGTCATCATAATCGAGTTGAGATTATTACAAAGTTCATAGATGTGGAAGATTTCGAATCTTGAAAATTACTTACTTACTAGCCTTCTGACAAGCCATTTTTCGATCTTTTTTCATATTCCAGTTAGCTAGAAAGAATGTTGCTTCTAGCTAAATCTGTATTGAATAATTCTTTTTGAGTCTAATCAAAATTTATTGTTAATTTAGAATTTACTACTTATATTCGATTTTTGATTTTTGTGGCGTTATTTTGATACTCACTTTTCTCATCTATGCTGACCAAGTTGATAACTTTGAATGCTAAGTTTTAATAGCGAATATATAACGCGGACAGAAAGTAAAATCATAACTTCTAATCATCGACATTGGAACAAAAAGTTATTTAAAAAATCCTTAATTTCGATGAGGAATCACCGCGTGAAGTAGGCCCGCGTACTCAGAAAACATCTTGTATATCAATTAAATTGAATATTAATTATTTACAAGAAATTCATTCCACAACTATAAAATTTGTGAATGACATCTCGAACTCTCTATATATGTTAATTGTATAAATTGTGTTGCAATTCATCTAAAACAATTTTTCGTTTCATTTAAAATTTAAAAAGTAAGGTGTCTTAAAGGCTATTTCTTTTCAATATTACTCCGTTATTCAAATAACATTATTTTCGGAAATTTATTCTCGATGAACTTTAATTGAAGAATTTATTCTCAATTTGCTTTCTGATTAATTTTATTAATTTCTATGGCATTCCAAATTGCACTTACTTTGTCAGGTCATACCGTGTAATTATCGTTTTTATTTGAACACACAAATAGGATTACTTTTGAAAAATATCTTTTACCGCATGATCACATTTAAAATTAAATATTTTACTAAAACTATGAACTATGTATGATTTTTTGTAACAATGTTTAGTGTATAACAAAAATAACCAAAATAGGAAGAAATATTATACGTTCCAGTTAATAAAAGCAAGAAAATTTGAGGTTTTATATAGGAAAATCAGGGCAGTACTAGTTGACTTGATCTATAAAAGTTTTTTCATTAATAATTAAAATTATCCTAGAATGGGAGTACTCTTAAGCAAGGGACTAATTGAACTATTCCATTGTACATAAAGGTTTGAAACTATCCTAACCCTACGTCTAAGGCCATCATTACTAGGAATCCCAGAACAGCACCCCAGGTTGCGAGTTTTCCATTACCGCTGAAACAAAAGAAAAACGAGAAATGAAACATTGTTGAGATATTTTTTGCGATAAATATATAGTATTTATAGGTAAATTTGTCTTGTTATTGATATCACAAAAAAAACTTAGTTTTTGACGCAGAAAGTTTAAATAATCATATATCATAACTGAGTTATAAACTTTTCTTCGGGTAAATATGAGACGTTGAAATTTTCAATTGTGATGAAGAAAATATATTCAAAACATTGTATCGACGTAGATGTTAATTTGTATTTATAACCGACTCAACCTGCGGCTCCGCTTGCGTGGTAGTGGAGTAAGATAGATTGAAACTTTGTCTATGCAAACCAATACTGTTGATTCTTTATAGGGGTTGATCAAGAGCAGAGTGTCAAAAAGCGGATCAGCTATACACATGATGGCCGTTCAACGGAGATAAACAGTTGTTCGGCGTTTTTTTTTTGGTGAGTACTCAGCATTATTAACATCGCATCGCTAGAATACGTGTTCCACGCAATTACATAATTAGAGAGTTTCGATCAGAATTTCGAATAATTTTTACGAGGGCTAAGCTGTATACCCTGAGATGCCAAGAAACTTCAGGAGTGAGATATAGAAACATTGCATTCTTAAAAATAAAAGCTATCACTTAGCGAACCATGGAGTTGTCCAGATAACATGTGCCCGCGATGATCTACTACGATTACAAAGTTGTCGCTGCACAAGTGTCGAAAATGTTCCTAAATTGAACGAAGGTGATGAATGTTGATTGTACGCTAATCAATGACGTACTGCAAAAAAGTTTGAAAGGGCAAAATAAGACATGGCTTCGGGAAATGAAACACTTTATAGATTCAACTTGAAATTTAGGACGCGTAAAGATGGAGGCTGTAAAAAATAGCTTGCATTTGAAATTTGGGCTGAATATCTCAAAAACTGCAGGAGTTTTGAACAAAAAACCAATTTTCTCCGGAAATTTCAGCACCCTGTAGCTCCGTAACGAAGCTTTTGCGGACCTATGTTTATATGAACTTTTTTTCTTAAAAGTGCACTTAGATTAACCCCCCCCTCCAAGTTGTGACATACTATCATGTAACACCCTGTATACTCCATAGATCATAATTTATGTCCCCCATAGAGTTGCATAACCAGTTTGATTTTCCAATGAGTATGACAAAATATTGCCCTGAGAAAATGTCACAACTTCCCTAGAAAAACGTAGTACGTAGATGTAGTACACTGTGAAACCGAACCGGCAAACGCAGACACAGGGTGTCTCACAAAAATTATATGGTAGTCTATTCCTTAAAAATTGCCGAATGTTTTAGTAAAATAGAGTTCGCGAACAAAACTTTTTGAAATACTAAATAATATAATAACACGTTTCTTCACGTGATGGCTAAGATGAAGTAAGGAATATATCACGGACATTCATATTTTTCTTGCATAGCAAAGGTAAATTATCCATAATTAAAATTATCAGAATGAAATTCAGCTGTAATTGAAATCGGGTATGTATCGTTTCGCCTTCTTCCTTAAGATCTGAATTTGCATTCAACGATTAAAGAAAATCGATGATTAATAATATTCTTGATATAAATCATTTTATATTTGAAACAGAAATGAATCATTAGTAAATTTCGCTAATTTGATATATAACTATTCGCGAATTAATCATATATTAGTCATAATTAATATAACGCATGGTCTATGGAAAATCTTTTACTAGAACATTCTTCATCAATCATTCAGAAAAGATATGGTTACTAATTATTCAAAATATGTAACTGAATAATATAATTTCTGGGAAACCTTGAGATAGTTCCTAGTTAGTGTAAACTTCAACTATTCAATATTAAATCGCATATTTCCCATGATTGTTCTGGATACCATGAACCAGAACTTGATTATAACTCAATAGATTATTGCATTTCGAATTGAAGTTCCTATTATGCAAGCAATGCAGGATTGAAAATTTTCCATATCCCTCGTTCTCAAACTAAGGACATTCTGGATTCTAGAGACGAATTAATTAATTAAATCACTTATTTTTCAAATGAACTCTTTGTGGGTTGAAAAATTCTAGTTGAAAGATTTTCGTCATCTTTATTCTACTTCTAACAACACAGCTCTGTAAGATATTGAATGCGTCGGGAACATACAGTAATGACAGCTTCTGAGCGACGGCGTGGTCAAATCATAACATGGTTTTATGATGGTTAATATAAATCTAGGTGAAATTCTTCTTCAAATCTGAAGTCTGTATATTTCTATGTTTCTTGGTGAGTCAACTTTTCACAGACATATATCCGCGCAAATGGTGTATGATGAATGAGAACAATGTCACAGTAAAGATAATCGTTATCGATGAAAAAACCGGATTTATAACCTCTATAATTTTCATTCATAAATGCGTCACTCTTGTGCGTTGTTGAATGACGACGACGACAACGTTCGGGACAATTCAAATAGTTATCGGCATAGGCTGATAAATTAGAATTATTGCTTGAGAGATCTTTACGTTTATCTCGACAGCATGCGATAACCTCAACACTTTTACATATTTAGCACTTCCGGAAATCTCTGAGAGACTTATCATTAGTTCAACATAGAAGGAAACATACAACGGAAAAGATTTCTTAATTTTTGAGGGGTTATCATATACAGTTTGAATTTTTCGAAAATCGATTTTTTTATTTCTTTCTCATTCTGTGTATACTACTGTGACAAAAAAATTCACATTTAAATTGCTCGTGTTGAGTAATTTTAAGTGTTTCAAGTTTCTGGATGTTGATACGACTGTCCTTAATTACTATGCTAAACATGAGCGCGATCTGTCAACTAGTTTTTTTACGACAGCTGTTCAAAATAGTCGACCTCAGTGCTACTCTGCGAATTTTACAATGGAAAAAACGAGTTTGTCTCATACTTTGTGTTTTGAACGAATTTCCGTATGCTGAATCGTTGCGAATCCTGGAAAAGGCTTATGGAGACTCAGTTTTTATCGAAAACCAAAGTGTACGAGAGCCTTTAAAGACGGTAGGGAGATCGTCGAAGATTTGCCTCGTTCCGGACGACCTTCGATCTCTTCAACCGACGATAAGTCCAAAAAATCAAGGAAATGGTGCTCGAAAATCGTCATGCCAGTGTTAGAGAGATAGCTCGTGATCTCAACATCTCTTGAAACCGCTCGTTTGATTTTGGTGAACTAATTGGGCATGCGGCACATCGCCGCTCGGCTCGTTCCGATAGAGCTGAATTTTCTTCAAAAGCAGTTCCGAATGCAGGTAGCTGCAGATATGCTGGATCGTGCGAATTCTGATCCCACGTTCATGGAACGGATCATAACTGGTGACGAAACATGGGTCTATGAATACGACGAACACTAAAAATGAGCCAAATACGAAAAACTTCGCTAAAGTTGTTCGAAAATCAAGACGATGCTGATAAATTCGTTCCGCTGCTGGTCAAACGTTCAGTAAGGACTTTAACTGTTTTGAGACGTTTGAGTGAAAATATTCGCCGTAAACGGCCGGATTTGTGGCATGCATTTTGGATTTTGCATGACGATAACGCACCATCTACTCGAGCCACGGTTATTAAAGACTTTAGGACCAAACACTCGATAAATACATCGAGAAGCCGCGTTATTCGTCTGATCTAGCTTCGTGTGACTTTTCTTCTCCAGACTGAAATTGCCGCTCATGGGAACCAGATTTGATTTTATAGACGCCATAACAGAAAATTCGCTGAAGTAGCTGAAGGCCATCTCTGAAAGCGCCTATATAAAATGTTTCGATGATCGAAAAAAACGTTGGCACATGTGTATCGCTTCAAATGGAGCATATTTTGAAGAAGTTTCAATAAATATGGAAGTAGATTAAGACTTTGGCGTTTTATTTCAAATTTCCGAATACTTTCTTGTCACAGTGTATACACAGAAAATTTCAAGATAACCTGGCGATTATTATCAAAGTTACACGCATATTTCTAAAGACGAGTTTACGGTGAATAATATGCTTTTGAAACTTTAAATGCGTTCTTTCCTATTACCAAGATTTCCCGAAAGCAACTGAACAGATCAGTTTCAAATTTAAGTTGGCACAACTGTTTTCCATATTGTCGCGGAGTTTGAACGTGGACTATTATTTAGTTTGTTTACAGTGCTCGATTTTGTCAGTTCTCATAAGCGTATTTTGCAATTTTTACAATGTATGAAAATATAGAACAAAGAATTTGTCTCAAATTTCATATTGCAAATGGAATTTCGTGTGCCGAATTGCCGAAAATGTTACACTGGTTAATAATGAATAGACTTTATCGAAAAACGTACATATGAGCAGAGTGCATTCAAAAGCTGCCCAGATGTGGTGGAAGATTTGACTCGCTCTGATCGACCATCAACATCTTCAACTGAAGTTGACATCGGTAAAGTGAAAGAAATGATAATTGAAAATTGTCATTCAAGATTGAGAGGATAGGAAATGACTTTTAGTATCTCATGGATCAATTCGCACCATGTTATATGATTGTTTGGGCATGAATCACGTTGCCGCTCGTCTAGTTCCAAAAGATCTGAATTTTCTTCGAAAGTTAAATCGCGTAAAAACGCGTTGTAACTGGTGATGAGACATTGGTTTATAACTTTGACTTGCAAACTAGTCAAAAATCTTCGGAATGACGCTTTCCAACTGAACCGAAACCGGAAAAGCCACGTCAAAGTCGATCAAAAGTCAAGGTAATGTTAACTGTTTTCTTTGATTATCGCGGTGTCGTAAAACCGGAATTCTTGCCAGATGGTCAGACGGTAAATGGATAATATTACTTGATCGTTATGCAGCGTTTGAAGAAGCAAATTCGTCAAAAAAGTCCAAATATCATCGAACAACCAACGTATTCACCAGATATGGCTCTGCCGACTTTTTTCTTTTTCCGAAACTCAAATTACTACTTCGAGGAACTCGCTTTGAATCGGTAGAAGACATAAAAGAGAATTCGCGGCGACAACTCTAGTTGATTCCGAAAAAATTGACACTTGATTGATTCCGAAAATTTTTCGAAATTTCCAAATAACTCGAAAACAGAAAGAGCTAGCTAGTGTCTGTTTGCAGCAATGAATTCCTCACGAAAAAAGAACACGGGAAAGAGGAGGATATTTTCACAATGTTTCTCAGAGCTGCAGTACTGAAACGTCGAAATTCATCCGCACTGTACATTACTTTAACGAAATTCGTGTGGATGTTCATTTTAGCTGATTAAGAATTGTGCAAATACAAGAATACAAGAACAAGTTGACAAAATTAAAATCACTTATGCCTCGTATTAGAAAAAACATGTTTGCATTTGCATAACTCGAAACGCGTGGCTGCAAAATGTCGAATTCATTTTTTAAATTCGATAATAACCGAGATATCAGCGAACAACGAGAAATATCTGAAACATTTTTGCATTTTTGCTAAACTGGTTCATGAAAAAGAGATCTGACGTATTAAACCATCAAAATTTGTCTACCCTGTACATTACGAAAAATGAAATATCAAAAATTCGATTTTCAGAAAATTCTAACAATTCATAACTTTTCAAAGATAAAATTATCTTCATCAACATCCAAAATTTCCACCATCATATTCTCGCTTTTGTCAAACTTACGCTGCTTTATTTATTCATTAATTTATCAAGTTCATATTCAGAGTTTCTAATTTCAGATATGATCCGTGGGAATTACGTTTATTTATTTAGAAAATGTGAAGGATATTGTACGTTCTTTAGTTTATTTTTTTGTGATCGGTCGTATTGTGTTAGAATCAAGATTGGTCGGCCACAATTCCCTTAACACGATTTGAAAATCCCGACGCAATAAACAGTAACCTGATGGACGACTAAGCATATTTCGGTTTTGTGCCGTCTATCGACCACGTTCCGCGTGATTAAATTTCGAATTTGGGTCAGTAAAATGGAAATGCGTGGGACGACAGACGTAACCTTGGACGGGCGGCGTCAAAACTCGACGATTATTGCGATATTTTATTCCCTTTTCTTTTATATGCCGTCTACTATACAATATACATTTCACCTTTGACCCCAAAGCTGTCCGTATACATGTATATACTCTTGGAACAAATTCGTTCTGCTTAGATGAGGACTTCGGCAGATGATTACCAAAATTCAACAAAGTAAATGATAAAGTTATTAAAAGTAAACAGACATAATTAAGTCACTCATCGATTTAGTCGTTACGATTTGCGAGGGATTTACGAGGGATGTCTATTTTTGCATATAACACTAGAAGGAAACAATTGAGAGCTTTTGAAGACTTTATTGGTGCTCGAAGTATTTTTCGCGTAAAATGATACACTTCTGCATTCGTTCGAACCAATTACGTAAGCAGTTATTCAAATTGTTTGCTGCTACATTCAGAATGGCATTTTGGAAGGCATCAACAGTTTCTTCGAAACACTGAATCCTTCGACAACGAGTCTGTTCTTGATTTTGGGTAAAGTACAAAAATTGTTTCGACTGTACGCAGCATGATGTAAGAATTTCCGAAGCTAACTAACGACTACGGTAAAAAAACTGTGTACCAATCAGCAGTATCTGTTCTTTGATCTTGCAGTTGTTGCTATATGACCTGTTTTTAAAACGAACATTGTAACCATCTTTTTGGAGACACTTCGGCCACGGATGAGTATTGTCGGTTTTCTCCTCCCCTTGGATGGGCACTTATTTGCTGGCTCGTATGAATGAATCAAAGATTCAATACCACTGACAAGGTTCTTCTTTATTCCTCTAACAATGTGCTCGAGAACTTTGTCCATTTATACAGTTGCCTTCGTTTCATAGTGTAATCCGATCCACTCTCCTATACCGTGCAATTATAACTGCCACCATAAGAATTACAAGTTACTCAGCCTTCGGAAGTTTGTACCCTCTGATTTTAGGTGACCCTTTCAAATTCATGGATATACATTATGTCAAAAAAGTACCAATGAAACATTGAATATTTCTTTTTCATCCAAATTCTTTGACAGTTTCTTGTGGCTAAGACAACAGGTGTAGAACTGAAATTTTTGATTTATAGTGACAAGCCATTAAGATTCGTTTTCATTACTAACAGTTGTCGATTAATAGAGTCCTCTTTGTTGCGCATGCCGCGCAGCATGATTGAAATATTATTACTATGTTTTTACTACCAACAAATAAAACATTAGTGTTACCGCAGTTTTGAACTCTGGTTGGGACAGTATGAAACTAAGTGTAAAGCGCCGTGGTTGTGCTCATTAAATTTGAAACACCAGACAGCAAGTATTCAGTTCAACTATCGAAAGGGAGATATTATTTGAACAACAAAAACAAGTAATACTTTTCTGAGGAATTTTACTTAATAATTGTGACTCGTAACGCGTTTCACTACACCGTAGCTTCTTCAGACGAACGAATGTACAGAAATTATGACAACTATATATAGATACAATTGAGAATATAAATACAAATGTTTTGTAATTAAAAGCTTATCGAGTAGCATCTTCTTAGGTGGTTATTGATGACAGGTATATATAATAAAATGAAGGAATAGATTGCTCCCTGAGAGATTCAAAAGAGGTGAAAGGCTTAAATCAACTTGTTCATTAATGAGTCTACTTGTGTGTTTGATTTGTTGATTTCTAAAGTTTCAGAAAGATCTAATTGCCCATATTTATTATCTGTATGCGAAATTTCAAACTGTGGGTCGAAAGAGTGATTATTTTCTAGGAGATGATTCGCGTAATTTGAATCTGATCTTTTTTTGAAAAACTGCGTTTATGTTCCGATATTCTAATATTGAAATTTCTGTGTTCTACCAATGCAAAAATTATCACAGTCATTGCAATTCAATCTATAAACACCTGATTTATTGTTTTTATCTGATTTCGTTTTATTGTCTTTTATATATTAACCTAAGCTAATATTAATTTGGAAAGCTATGTTGAAATTATTTCTACTCAAGAATGATTTCAGTTTTTCACTTGTAATGCCAACGTAGGTTAAGGTGTTGAGTTTTTGTTTCAATTTATCGACAGGGTAAACTTCATTCAATGCGATCCTACTTTGTTTTTCATTCAAAATATTGTTTATTATTTTGATATTTACATAAATCAGTCTAGTCTGTGAGTTGTTGTTAAGAAGTTATCTGAAAATTTCAATTGATTTTAGGCAACTGGGTTTTATACTTTCTAGAGAATATGCATAGTTTTCGAATTATCAATACTACGAAAGGTATGACACTTTTGGATACAGTGGTTAATATTGAAACTTGTTTATTTCTAATGAAAGTTTTATGTTCTTTATATTCAATTTTGAAGGAACTTATGTGAAAATCATTGCAGATAAAATACCGATTCATTTAAATTATGCGAGCGTTAAATAAGAGCGAAAACAATTTATTTTGCGGTCTCAATGCAATTCTGGATTTCAATCTGGGAAAATTATTTGATACATTTTCATTCATTTGTCGAAATTATATCAAAGCGATGAATTTTACGTATTTGCCTTTGTTTCAATTTCTTTTTCAAGATTTTGTGATGATAAATTCAACGAAAAAGCTATGACGATCATTGGTTTTCATGCGAAATGCGAATATGAGTGGTTTGAATCCTTAGGAATACATAAATCCGTGCAAGTCGGCTTTCTAAAAATGTTGTTTTCATTATTTCATTGGAAACGTGAGAAATATAAGAATGATATTTGTTTTCCTCTTTTTAAATTTAAAATTTTATGATCAAATTGTCTGCGTGTACGGTTTAGACAAATGAGTATGTCATCGACGTAACTGTACCAAATATAAAATTTAATAGGCAATTTAGAATTGAATATTTTGGAAAGGGCTTAGCGGTAATCCCATCGCAAGGCCATTGGGTTGTTAAATTCGCAAATTTTCCGCCACATTTCGGACATACACGAAAATCGAAAAACGGCGATTTTTGATGCTAGAAATGATCATGCAAAGTATTATTTTTATTTAATTTCAGAAATAGCACAGAATATATTGGCCCAAAAAAGTAAGTCAACCTGTAATAACTCCATATATATGTTCGTGCCCATCAGTTAGTTCATCCTACCATTGTGCACGAAGTAAGCAAGTCTTTTCTCTTTCTTTATTCCACATTATCGAAAGTCTTGTCTTTTTTCGCATCTGTTAAGGATCTCATCCATACAAAACTATCTGTTCGACTGTATTTGTGTAGAATTCAGCAATCTATTTCTCCCATCTCTTGAAATATTTGTGGGATAATTAAGCGCACAAAATACTTATTCTCCACGGTATTATATTATTATCAAACGGAAAAACATGAAATATATAAAGAAAATAATGCAACCACAGGCAGGAAGAGGAATATTATGGACAAGAATAAAATGAATCTTATTTACATTATACTATAATTGACCGTTCATAATTGGGTTCGCATGTTAAGTTAGCCATAAACATAGTTATGATGTGAAATTTCTGAACAGATCCTTTAAGTAGGATGCATATATCCGATTAGATCGTTCCAACAATTCAGAGAACATTTGACAATTAATATTTAAAGCATGGAAATATGGGGTGTTCAAATTGGAAAGATAGATTTGGGCATATAAGCAACGCATGTTAAACGTCATACATATGAGGAATGTATTTTATGTTTTGCATAATTGCATATAATATGTCGATTGGTGTCAAAAAACTCTGGACCGTTTAACTTTGGGAAAGTCTGAAAGCGTTTATAGCATTGTCGGTGGTGATGAAATTCGCCAATCTTCTGTTTGGGTGTTCCAAGAGAAAGAAAAACCAACAAAAGCCATCCATGGCAGAATTTTCTTATAAAAGATGGTCGCAACGTTCGTTTCAAAACTAGTCATGTAGCAACAATTCCTTTATAAGATCGAAGATCAGTTACAGCCCGTAAAATCCATCCCGAACGGCGAATCATCCTTCACCAAGACAATGCAAGTTGGCACACAACCCGGAAAACAATTGAATACTTAACGAAAGAAAACATCGAATTGATACATCGTACTGCGGACTCAATACCCAACGATATTTTTGCTTTTCCAAAATCAAGAACGGATTGCGTGGTCGAAGATTTCAGTCTACAGAAGAAGTTGCTTATGGAACAGTTAATTTTGAATGTATCAGCAAAAGAGTGGAAAAACTTGCTTCCAAAATTGGTTCGAATAAATGCAGAAGTGTATTAATATCTTCGCGGATAATACTTCGAGAAATAATGAAGTTTTTAAAAGCTCTAAATTTTTTCATTCTAGCTCTATTTGCAAAACTAATGGGACATCCCTCGTACGTTCTGCATATTTAATACAAACTAAATAATAACATTGTGTATTTTTATTTGAGAATAATGCTGATAAATCTGTTACATCTTAAAGTGATCACTTTTGCGTAAGCTTGCTAACATTTCACGGATTGACTTGGATATTTTGATTATAACCAATATTATATGGTTTCAAAGTATGGCCCACATTCGGCAAAGGCACTGAAACAATGAATTTATTGACAAAGAATTTTGAAGATCACTACACCTCTCGATCGAGAGAGTCTTTATGTATTTCTAACTGTGGACTTTCTTTCTCTGAAAATTTCTGAACTTTCGGATTGAATTACTGCAAACACATATGTACATTATGATGGATCATTCTGTATAAAATATAATTTTCGCAGAAATTAAGGAAACAAAAACGAATTCTAATTTTACGGTTTGTGTATTTCTTTCAGTGGTAAATGGTCGTACAGCGAATACAAAAAATGTTGTTGCCCCTGGACTGTAAATTTTAGATTTTTGAAATGAATTTTTTTTGGAGAAGATTTCCAAACAATTCGAAGGAATATCACGAAATGAATTCCAAGAATAATCCTTGCTCGTTCTCTTCCTATGGATTTGGAATTCTCTTTGTTCATTTTCGAGTTGTCAATTTTTGGCGGAGATATTCGACTTTGTCTCTAACTTCGAAAATATCATTGAATAATGGTTTTGAAAACTGAAATAAGTTTCCTACAATTTCTGACCCAAATAATATTGAAAATTTTTTACTCCCTTTTAGTAAATCCACCGTAACATTGTTTATTTTAATGAAATCGCAAATTTTATCTTCAATAGCTCCGCGAAGTTTCGGATGGATCCAGTGAAAAAATTTGAAAAACAAATCACTTTAACATCAAATTTTCGATCGAGAAGAACCAAATTTAACGAAAAAATTTTTTCAGTAGTTTTTTTTAAAAAACTACTTGATACTTGATGGAATAAACTAATACTTTTAAATGGATCAGTATTATTTTCTGTTCTTCAATGAAAAAGAAGAAGAATTTCTTTGCACGTTCGCACTGATCTGGTCATGAATGATGAAATGCTGAATGTCCAAAAGAACAGATAGAAGAACATGTACTATTTGCGACAAATATGGCTGCATACTCATCAAGCTCATATCGTCAGAAACTACCTTCAAGATCAAGAAATCACTTCAATGGAATGGCCTGCACCAAGTCCACACACCCCAATCCCATTTTGGACATGTGCAACAGTAGATTAAGAAGTCAGCAAAATCAGCTAGCTACCGTGAAAGAAGTTCGAAGCAAAATGATCGAAATTAGGAACGAAATGGATCAGAATGTCATCGAAGAATGAATCGTAGATGTCATGCAGTATTTCTGGCCATGAGGGAAATATCTGGTATTAACACGCTTTTGGGGAAATTGATGTTTCCAAAGTTTTACATTATTTTCATTAGTTCTATTTCAATTCTTACGAGTACAATTCGCTTTTCGATTGTTCTCAAGCTATTCTCAGTGCTGGTGGATTAATTACTGGAAACATAATTCTTCAAGACATCTGAACTTCTGAACAAATTGGATTTTAAGCGTTGAATTACATCAATCATGTCTACCCATTATATATTGACTGTATCCAGTATCCAAGATATTATGCAAGAGGGAAATACGGAGAGCTATCAATAAATGAAAATCAAAAATATCATAAAGAAGTAGCGAATGCTCAACTGCCTAGTGAAATATTAAGGAGAGCAGAAGAACCTAATCTCATGTAAGTCCGAATTGAAGGAAATCAGATGTGCAGAAATCTTAGAGATGCTAATTATCAAAAACTGAATTGAGAACCATGCCCTTGTTTTCTATTTTTGAGCTGGGAACATTTGCGGGCATTGCTAATCCGAATACTGAATATGGTACCTGCGTATACTCAATATAAGCAGGAAGAGAAAAGATAGAAGAATTTGAATTGGATGATCTCTAGAGGAAGAAGGAATAATGATGATGGTACGAGTTTATTCGATATTTCGACGAATTAATAATATCAATCAATAGTGGCTATCTTGTAGGATAAAACGAGAGAACGAAAATCGAGACCCAAAAAGGAAAGATATGAGCTTATTATTGCACTTGCAGAACGGATGCGCGGATGTGTGCACATGTAACGGCGGCCTTATATACTGGGTAGCTCGTACACTCTTGAAGATTTCATTTTTGTTCGAACGGTATTGTATTTAGAAAGTAAGAATCCACTTCAGCAATTTATTTTGGAGTAAACAGGTTGTCCCAATTTTCTATAAAAAAATCTTGGGAGGTTTTTTCAGATTGGAAGACCACTTTTTTGTTGAAAATTCAAGAGCGTCCTAAACTCTGCTATAATGTCTTTAAGTAATGAATTTTTTTGGCGAGTAGTTTCGTCACAATATTTTTTTATCGTAAAGATTCATGAAAATAGGCTCTCACATCATCGCATGCTCCTTCGGCCAGAATGGATGAATACTTTTTTCCCTTCGTTTTCTTTTTGCCCAAGGACAGCTTCATTGAAGAACTGAAATAGATTTTTCTCATTTTATACAGGAGTGGCTCAGAATAATTATTCAATATTGTAATTTTAAAAATATCATATCTTGATTCTTTCAAATGGACCACCCTGTATTTTATTATTCATGTCAACGCATAAAAGATTGTGCTATATTTTTGCAGAAGTAATCTTATCTTTATCTTCGACCATTTTCGAAATGAAAAAATACACTAAAATAATAAAATCAGAGGTTGCGAAGGAAGAGTTTATTAGTACATATCATTATACTCTATCAGAGAAATAGAGATATTTTAAGGTAGTCGTGTATGAAATGCGTAATAGATTGGGTTTTAGTGAGATGATCTACAAGGTGTTGAACTATTTCAATAAGTGTTCGAAATGTTGCCCGTTTCTTTGTAGATACAACTCAATCCTTCTGAGGAAAGACCGTTGAACTCTCGAGAACATTTGGGCATTAACTGACTGAAAGGCGTCGATTATTCTCTGTCTCGTATCCAACTGTGTTGTAGAAAGAATCTGGTAAATGATGCCCTAAATATAACCTCACAAGAGAGAATCTAGACTTGTGAGGTCCGAAGACCTAGCTGGCCATCTAACAGGACCACCACGTCCTATCCATTTGTTTGGAAATACATGATTCAAATGCTCCCTAACCTGATAAGAGTAATGTGCCAGTGCTCCATCCTATTGAAACCTCAAATTTTGTCTTATATGCTCTGGTACATCGACAAGTAACATTGGTAGATGATTTTGCAGAAAATCCAAATACCTTTCACTATTGAGGTGCCCGTCGAAAAAGTGCGGCCCAATTAGATATCCATCTTCTATAGCGGCCCATACATTCAACGACCAACGATGTTACTGATCTATTTGTCTCATGAGGTGTGGATTTTACGTGGCGTAATAATGAAAGTTATGCCTGTTAACAAGCCCATTCTTGTGGAAAGTTGCTTCGTCCGAGGAAAAAACTCTGCTAAACATATTTGGATTTTTCGATACTTTGTTACTTGCCCAATTGCAAAAATAGATTCGATTTTCATAGTCTTGATTGTTTAGTTCCTGGTGCAGCTGTACACGATATGCATGAAATTTATTCACTTTCAAGATTTTCTGGACGGAAGTTTGACTTATATCTGTTAATTGAGAAATCTCTCTTTGGCTTTTATATGGGCCCTCTGTCGCTGTCAACAAAACTGATAACTGGTTGTCTATAACTGTAGCAGTTTTTTGGTTTTTCATGTTTTTTGTAAGCGATATTACCCGTTTCGATCAATCTAATTAGAAGTTTTTCAAAGCATTTTGCATCAGGATGCCTCTTATCAGGAAATCTTTGTGTATAAACTCTACTTGCCAACAAAGAATTTCTATCACACTCACCCAGAACAAAAATCATATCAACCATTTCTTCTTTGGAGAACTTCATGGCAGTCAATTGAGAAAATTGGGTTCAAACCTTACTTTAACAATGTTTCATAACGAAACACTGATGAGTTCACCATGTAAAATGCAGAATATGATATGTCCGGACACCTGACAGAAGGCACAAATAAAAAAAAATGTCAACACATACCCCGATTTACGTTTTAATCATCTTGATTTTATCATTCGTTGAAAGAATCATCTCGTTTCGGTTTTATTTTTTACTACTTGAATCATTACAGAAAAAAAAATTCTGTGCGAATAATGATGCATGTTGATGAGTTTGATAAGGTTTGTAGAATTTTCATCAAAAATTTTTACAAATAATCGAATATTTCGAAAATGATCGAAGATAAAGATAAGGTTACTTCTGCAAAAATATGGCACAATATTTCATGCGTTGGCATTAATTATAAAATGCAGGGTGTTCCATTTGAAAAAATCAAGATGAGGATAATCTATTTCAATTCATCAATAAAGCTATCCTATAAAAAAACGAAAGGAAAAAGTATTCATCTTCTCTGTCCGAAGGAGCATGCGATGATGTGAGAGCCTATTTTCATGAATTTTTACGGAAAAAAAATATTGTGACGAAACTACTCACCAAAATAACTTATTACTTAGAGACATTGTAGCAGAGTTTAGGTCGCTCCTGAATCTTGAACAAAAAAGTGGTCTTCCAATCTGAAAAAACCACCCAAGATTTTTTATAGAAAATTGGGACACCTGTTTACTGCAAAATAAATTGCTGAAGTACATTCTTACTTTCTAAATACAATACCGTTCGAACAAAAATGAAATGTTCAAGAGTGTACGAGCTAAAGAGCACCGGCCACTGGTGAATCACCCAGTATTTCTATGAAATATTTTTGTTTATCTGTTTTAGCTAATAATATCTTTGACTATCGCACATAGACAACAATAGTATGCAATGGCTAGTCTAATCTAACCCACTTTGAGAATTCAAATGCCTGTATATGGAAGACCAACCCAGCTATGTTGAATCTTTAATGTGGGTACAATTTTCAGTGTTTCATATGCTGAGTTCCTTATTTCAATTTTCAAAATTCATCAATTTCCTGTACAACCATTATTTGCTGAGATACCGTAATTTAAGACGAAACATGTTCAACCTAAAAATATAAAAACTAGAGTATTAGAGATGTAAGTCAGTATTATTACATCTAGGAACTTTAAAAGCCTGTGTTGTGATCCGATGTACCAATAGATTAAACTTCACTGTAATTGAATGTTTTTTATAAAGTAAAAAATCTTGTCAAGTGGCGAAGAAAATGACTCTTCAAAACTATAATTCAACAACGAAAAAAAGGACTTTAAATGACTATGACCGGGTAACTTTAGATGCATAATTTAACTAAGCAATGGCACGATTGTTATGCTCTACCAATCGTATCGGAATATTTCAGGGAGAACATAAAAGTAAATACGCAGAAAATCACTCAGATCATCGCAAACATATTATAAGTAACGTCAAACGTTACGCAAAGATATTCATTATGAACCTTCCACTGTTCAATTTGCCTTCTTATTAATTACCGGCTATATTTAATCACCGAAGGGGAGTTCGAAATTAACAGCGACGTGTTCTAGCAACCCGAACGAAAACATTGAATTATTCAAATTCATAGTTTATTTATTCAGCTAACAAATGATCACTCTACCCTTTCAAGAAGCACGATTAATAGATTTTTTTGCTTAAATTAACTACAACTTCATCATAATTTAGCTTGGAATTCAAGATTGAAGAAGTGAATTTCGACTTTTGAACTTTCATCAGGATTATACAGCTGAGAAATACTCCTATTAGTTATTGATTCATGATTTTCATAAATTAAAGGATTGTTCTCAATCTCAAAAATTCTGCGTACAGAATCAAAGCAAGGATCAAAACTGCTACAGCGTATTTCTATTGAAAAAACGATCGGTTTGTTAGGAAACTTTTACAAGGGCATTTATTTCGCATATTTCATCCGTTCCTCAAGAATGACGTTTTCCACATCGTCGAAATATCTCCACAAACCGCTTTTTTATAGAGAAAAAATAAATATATTTCCTTTTGTACAACTTATACGATTTCGTAATATCGAAAATGGTATTCATTCTGAGAAGAAAACTTTCTTCTACTTTAAAATTCACCTTCGTATTTAACGCTTCCAGCAATGAAAAATCCTATTTTCACTGAGACAGCGTTTTCAGAGACCAAGAGTTAATTGGGAATCAAAAATCAACGAAAACCTTTTTTGAAGTGAAAACTTCTTTGGGAGCATTGGGTGATTTTTGGATGGCGAAAAGTTCGGGTTACCGACATGCTGTGACGGGCTATTCTTGCGTGCGTAATTCAATTATTGAATTGGAAATTATGATATTTAGAATAAATTGTAAATTTTCTTTATGAACATTCAAAAAACAAATTCACGGCTACGACCTCAAACCGGTAAAAAGTTCAGTTCTTGTCTGATCACTGAAGCCAAGTAGCGTCAAGCTAGTAAGGATGAGTGCTTGCGAACATATCAGGCATTTTCTTTTGCTTTTTTGGGGCAAAAATCTAACGTTACCATAATTTTTCAACTCCCTATATACTGGGTGATTCACCAGTGGCGCGGTGCTCTGTAGCTCGTACACTCTTGAAGATTTCATTTTTATTCGAACGGTATTGTATTCGGAAAGTGAAAATCTACTTCAGCAATTTATTTTGAAGTAAACAGGGTGTCCCTATTTTCTATGAAAAAATCTTGGGAGGTTTTTTCAGATTGGAAGACCACTTTTTTGTTGAAGATTCAAGAACGTCCTAAACTCTGCTATAATGTATTTGAATAATAAGTTTTTTCGGTGAGTATTTTCGTTTAGCTTTATTGATGAATTGAAATAGATAATCCTCATTTTATACAGGAGTAACTCAAAATATTATTGAATATTGTAATTTTAAAATATATCTTGGTTTTTTCAAATGTATCCTGTATTTTATTATTCATGTCAACGCATAAAATATTGTGCCATATTTTTGCAGAAGTAACATCTTTATCTCCGACCATTTTCGAATTAAAAAAATAAACTAATAAAATAAAATCATGGCAATCAATTGAGAAAATTTGGTTCAAACCTCACTTTAACGATGTTTAATAACGAAATATTGGTAAGTTCACCATGTAAAATTTTTACAACTTGAATCATTACAGAAAAAAAACTTCTGTGCGAATAATGATGCATGTTGATGAGTTTGATGCGGTCTGTAGAATTTTCATGAAAAATTTTTACAAATAATGGAATATTTCGAAAATGATCGATGATAAAGATAAGCTTACTTCTGCAAAAATATAGCACAATATCTGATACGTTGACATGAATAATAAAATACAGGGTGTTCCATTAGAAAAAAAATCAAGATATGATATTTTAAAATTACAATATTCAATAATTTTTTTCAGTCACTCCTGAATAAAATGAGGATAATATCGTTCAATTCATCAATAAAGCAATCTTTGGGCAATAAGAAATCGAAAGGAAAAAAGTATTCATCCTGTGACGAAACTACTCACCAAAAAATTTATTACTTAAAGACATTATAGCAGAGTTTAGGCCACTCCTGAATCTTGAACAAAAAAATGGTCTTCCAATCTGAAAAAACCACCCAATATTTTTTTATAGAAAATTGGGTCACCCTGTTTACTGCGTAATAAATTGTTGTAATAGATTTTTACTTTCTAAATACAATACCGTTCGAACAAAAATGAATTTCTGCAGAAGCTTTTTTTATTTGCAAAGAAAAATTTTATATCTCTTTTTCGAGAAGATATATTTTGCTAAGTAGTGCCCTAAGAAAAAAGTTGTTTGATAAATTTTACTCATTGTAGCTGAAAAATCAACACTTGAAGTAAGTCCGCGCACTTGTATAAATGTATACATTTGTTGCTCGTTAGGCCGATAGAAATGAAAACCATATTAATTTGAATGATTTCAATTGAAGAATTATAACATTTTGATTCCCAATAAAGAAATCAATAGGAATATACAAAAAAAAATACTGCTACTCAGTTTTTCCTTTTGTGGAAACACCAATGAGTACCAAGTACCCATTTGTAATAATTTTTTTTGATGAGATTCTAAAGTTCAACTTAACCTAACATTGGCTTGAATAAGTTGTTCTCGAACGTTTATACCTATAAACAGACAATTAACTGCTAGTGACGCATTATGCACATTTTGCTTTCTCATTTGACTTAATATTGATTGATCCAAGTTGAGTGGTATAATTTTCACTATAATTTAATGATTACCGGAGACACATACATGGCGCCATCGGTAATTAGGTACAAGGTAATAACTTAAAATAACTATTTTCGATATTTTAAGTGCGAAATTGGTTTCCCGTGTATGTCGAAGCGACAATTAAAATTTGAAGTTCCGTCAGAAGGGGGGAGGGGTCTTGAATCATCGTCAGTTCACCGACGGAAACATTCGTTTCCTTAACGCTTGTAGGGGACAAGACATTTATGATGTCGAATCGGTCTGGTTAATTTGAGTGCGATCTTAATATCGAAAGACCTTTTCGTTGCAAATTGGTGGAGGAGCCCGGCAATTATAATTTAATAGTAATATATACTTCGTCATCAAAATATTCCATGACATGTCAGAAAGTACCAAATATACATATATGTAAACCACAATATAAATAAATAGTTAAATACAAACATTCGAGCATGAATCTCCAATAATCTATTGAATCGATTAGATTTTATTGACTAAAACAGTTCAATATGACCTTGCTCAAAAAATTCATCAAAGGTGAAGATTGTCCCATTCAGCAGGAGCCTCTTCAGTTGTTTCTCAAAAACCAGACCTGACAAACTTTTCAGCTGTTCAGCAATAATTTGTTCCAACTTGGGTTCTTTTAAGGCGGTGGTGATTCACGGTGAGCAAGTTTTTATTTCTTGGCCATTTGTCATGGCCATGAAAATCTGCATTTATGGTGAATTTATCTTCTTTGTAGTGAACATATTTGAGACAGGAAAGTATGTAAACAGATGTGATAGTGAGTATTTTCAAGTTCTTGAACAGTCCCCTGTAGCTTGTGGTACTCGTATAACAGCAAATACTTCCAACAGCCTGATTTTGTTTGATAAGCACCCTGTTTAGCTCCCCACTGTGACCCCATAATAATATTCCATAGGTTGCGACCGAATAATAGGAAAATAGGCTATTCTTGCAATGTCTGCCGTTGAAGTTCTTCTTCTCAATTTCGACTTTCACCTTCAGGATGTTCTTTATTATATTTGACTTACTTTCGGTAAAAGAAAAACTATAATTTGATGTCAATATCATCTCTGTCTGAGATATAAGGAGGTTATGTTGTTGCAAAATGCCACTTTCATATCCCGCTAACGATTCCTTTGAAATGTTGCTGATTCAAGGACGGATCTGCAATAGAGGAATTCCATCCTAAATGGCTAATTCTCGCGTGGAAGCGAAACTGAAAACGGGTGAGTAAGGTAAGGAGTGCATGTAACCGTATCATTGAAAACGTTATAAAGTGTCCTAAATTAACGTTATATTTGAATTAAACAGCAAACATAGTGTTCAGTCTTCTGACTGATGAGTTATTCTGTTATTAAATCATAAAATACATAGTTGATGGGGTAATTTATAGAATAACACATCGAGCAAATGCCTCCGTGGCTTTGCTGAGACATACGCAGTCCTTTTTTTCCATAACCAATTGGGCATAAATGTGACAATAGTCCAATGCATCTGTGACCTATAAATTTTGGGTAAATTTTTTCTTTTATTGCTCATTTAGAAGGTGAAGAACAAGAACAACTTTAAATGTGAGTTGGAGAAGAACATTGTTGATGCAGTGTTTCATTTCCTCCTGTAATACCCGGATAGTTGTGGGCTTGCTGACCTATACATTTGACTTCAAATAACCCCATAAATAGAAATGAAGTAAAATCACACTCCCCATTCTCAACACCGAAACGAGAGACTACATGACTACGAAATGTCTCAGGCAGTTTTGTTTCACGGACTGTATGGCATGTGGCACCGTCCTGTTGAAACCACATATTGTCTTGATCAAGATCATTTGATGTCAGCCAAAAGCACCGTTATTATATCGCAATGTCGAACATCAGTTATTCCTTGGCTAGCCTCATTTTCAAAAAGTACCCCCAAAATCCGCAAAAAATGGAGATTCATTCGTTTTTCGATAACGTTTGAATTTTCCGAATCTAGTCAGAGTGCATGGCAATCTGCAGATTTATAAACTATTCCAATAAGAGTTGAAAATAGTTCCTTATGTGTTTAAGTTCTCTCGGTCTATTCGTTTTGTGTTAAAATGACAACAAAGGTAGTTTATAAAGAGTTTCAAAGTGGATCAGAGGTATGGAAATACTTTTTGAAGGCAGAGAATGGACAAACTGCCCAGTGCAAATTGTGTAAGTCTATTTTGAAAACAACAGCATGATCTCCCAAAGGCTTACATGTACATTTACTGTCCAAGCACAAAATTGATACTTCTCATAAAAAAGTGACAGAAAACATGGTTCCATCAAATTCGTCAATGCTGATAAATGTTTCCGCTACCTCCTTCAACCGGTAAGAAGAGGCTAAAATATCTGAGATTACTTTTAGTCCCTACAAAGAATTTCAAGGTTGATTTCTGAAGATGGCATGACTTTCAGATCTTTTTGCACGTCGAAAGACTTGAGAGAATTATTTGCGACTAGTGACTATAAGTTACCTGCATCGCCTAGCTCCATAAAACAAATTGTTATGAATTATGACATGAGTTTGAAAATGAAACTTTCGCAGGATCTTATGAATCTAAGAAAGAAAAATCCTTACTTTCGATGAATGGACTTCTCTTGGTCTTGATGAGGAATTGGAAATGGCATTGAAAGAGCGTTCGCAAAAACGTGTGGCACCTTTGTCATAGTCACTTGATATGATTTTGAAGAAAGAAATCAATTTTTACGAGTCAGGAGGGTCAAAAGGACAAAATCTACAGTTCGCTCACCAATGTCTCTTATCTGTAGTACCAACAAGTGTCGAGACAGAACGGGCGTTTTCCTCAGGTGGTTATCTGGCATGCAGCATTCGGAGTCAGCTGGCAGATGAAACCCTAGATACTTGCTTTTTGAGGAGTTATTTTCAAGGTTTAGAATAATATGTTACTTTTTGAATAAATTACTGGTTAGCTTGAGATTTTATTTCTCTATTTTGCTCCTGAAGAACAACTAGAGCCAATAGAAATATAAATGATAGGATTTTTTGTACATTTTCGATGATCATTTCTTCACAATGCGAGATCACCCACAATACCGAGATTTCGCAAGATTAGAATTCCTGAATCTCCCGAATATAGAGATTGATATTTTGATGCGAGATTGCATTCCCTAGTGCTAATGCTAATGGTGGGCACTTGTACACAGAAAAAACTTTCGTTCAGTTGTGCAAGATAATTCCCATTTTCACACACCATTTTTTAAATTGGTATTCTGGTATGCTTTTTGTTCAACTGTTGTCGATGAAGTGTATAAAATCAAATAAAAAAAAAGTTCACATTTTTTTGGAAATAGTTGATGAAACGAGATTATGACATATACAGGGTATTCAAAACAATGAATAAAATATAAATTCAACCCTTCCAAATTTTTTGTTTAACACATCTCTTCAATTTCTTCTTCTCATAACGAAGTATAGTTGTCACATAAAATCGTGAACATCCGGTATTTTACCATTGATGGTTTCCATGGTATTATTTTGAACAAATTCTATTCGATTCAATAGTATAGTGAAAACTATATCTTTATTTTAGATACATGTTGAAAAATGTTCAAAGGAACAATAACTATAAGAAAATGATGAAAATTACATTGATATGAATTTAAAAACATGGTCAACAGCTGCATTCTAATTTCAATTCATTGGCAAAAGGCGAATTAACATTATTTTCATGCTTTCCTACTTCTTATGCTTCCTAATGTAAATTATGTAAATTATTTAAATGCTAACTGAAAAGTTTTCTTTGTTTCGTCTAATTATATTAATTATTCAAAACTGCTATCAATTTAATAAGCAGTATTTCAAATTTTTATGTTTTACTCGAAGCAGCGGTGTGAATAGAGCTATTGAATTCAGACCAATGGTTTAATACGCCGATCTCTACGCAGAAACATTCTGTAATGATCTATTTGACCCAAAATTTGCTTAATATCATCATCTTATTTGCATAACTATTTTCTGATAGGTGCTAGAGGTATCGAGAGCCTTTCAATAACCTCACAGGCACAACTGCAATAATCAATCAACAATTAAATATATCTGAATTTAATCTGATACTTAGCATGTCCTAGGCATTTTCAGACTTAATTATATGAATATTATTATATTTAATACAGGTGTAGAATGTCGCAAAGCGGTTTGTAACAGTGGAGAATGCACGGTCGCCTTTAACCACGGAATAACACAATCTTCACACCTGTTTACTGTAATAACTCAGCCAGAAGAATTACACGACTCTTTTAGCAAAACATAACAGTTAATGTTTTAACAAGTTAATTCACATTGGAAAATGGACCATAAATCCTATTACTTGCCGTTTACCTCGCTTCAAAATTGGTTGAGTAACTTGAGGGATTACATAGTTTCAAACTTTAGTTCAATGCACTGTTGTTCTATTTTTAAGAAACCGTCATCCTGAACATTACAAGTTTTGAAGGGTTCGAGAGATATTTAGGGATGGTTAGAGAAACAATTTTTCAGTAACAAGTTAGTTGATGATCTGATATACTCAATGTCAGTTTGAATTTTGTTTGTGAAGCATTAACATCCAATCTGTTTCTTCTGATCATTGAGTTATGAATCACTATTTTTTGAAGGATTCGAATATATTCAGGGATGATTAGAGAACCAATTTCTCAGTGAGCAGTTATTTAATCATTTAATATACACTGCGTGTCAATTGAAATTGATAGTTCATTGTTTTCGTTTTCAAACTGTAGCAAGCTTAGCAATTATGAAATTATTGAAATATTATGACTATATTTCACGAAAAATTCAACAACAATAAATTTTTCCTATATTTCTGATAAGATTGTTATGAATTCCTGTGGAATGTTAATACAATCTTCCTGAAGCACTTCAGCCAACCTATTTAGCATCCTAATGAGTTGACATCTCTCATAAGTTTGCTTTTGTGATACACTCCATATGTGCTCGATAGAATTGTGGTCAAGGGTCGTTCTGTGAAAAGCGGGAAGTTGTAGAGTTTATGTGACAATGTTGAGGACGTGCAGTATTGTCCATAAAAATGAAATTATGACGGTTCTTCATTGAACGGTCTTACAATAGGTAAAATGACGACTCTATATCTTGTGTGCATTTATAGTTTCTCTCATAACTATGTATAAGTGCGAGAGTTGGCAGTTATGCCACATCAGGCCATTACAGATACAGCACCAAATGCTACATGGTTAGCCATATTGACTACCAAACCCTAACCAAAATCTATCCATCTTTAAATACGGCCTTGGTTGTGATACATACAGAATTTTGATTAATTAGAGAACATGCATCTTCCCTAAAGTTCGATGCTCTAATTGGCTTGTTCTTCAGCCCACTTTTACTGCAGAAACCGACGTTGTGGGACTAAAGGGATTTATGAAGCCTTTAGCGAAGTATAGACACTTAAATTTGTACCCCAACTGCTGTTTTTTCTGTTCTTGCAGCCTACTTTCGATTGCGCTTGGATATAGTGACCAATAAGCGATCTTGTGTGGGTGAGGTGCAACACCTTATTTCACTCCAGTGAGTTCTATTTGTACTACCACTGTCACAAAACTTCCAACTGCTTTGCTAACGCCACTTTGAGAAATATTAAAAGTGAGAGCAACAGCAGCCATTTACTGTTGGGCATTGTCAGTAATTAGCTTAAGTCTATAACGAAAAACGAAGTGCTAGAGACTACCACAATCGAACCAATTTACCATCGCCATGTTGTAGTTGAGAAGAAATTGAGGAGCATATTTCAGGAACATGTGTGAAACCGATGAATTCCTCAATTCATTGTCCATAATTCGTGTGTGTGCGATATGAGTGACAATGGTCTAAACCGCATAAAATAATACCGACAGACATTTTCCTTTCGAAATAAAATCAGTGGAACAATTTTGAAGAAAATTAATATTATCCATATAAACAATCGCACAGTGTACGGTATCTATTCTGTTATTTAAAGATCAAAATTCAGTATTACTTGGATCGATTCGCATTACATAATCCTAGCTGCTCATTACGAAATTTCAAAAGATCGCCTTTTGGTGGTGGATCTTATCTAAATATTAAACGTTTATGTCGAATTATTACGGGAAATTCTCATCTGATTTGCATCCAGACGCTGTCTTTACTCTTCAGTCAGTCTTATTAACTCAAAAATCATGTTTTTCTTCCACGTTTTCTGTATGATAACAATATTTTAACGCCTCTATTGATGGAATTTTTCCAGAAGTTCAAAAACAATTTTTTCAACACACCACTGATAACAGAATATTCGTTTTATTTAAATCCAGGAAATATAATAAAACTTTGTGAAACATAATACTTTTTGATTTTTAAGCACAGTTCAACAAACCTGTTGTCAGGCATTTTCTCTGTGACAAACGAAAACTCATTTAATTATGAAACGTCAAAACTTAAAGTACACCACTCCAAAAAATCATCGTAACACTTACATTGTCGAATTATTCAAGAACATTTTATATTTCTTCCATAAAATACGTCGAGGAAGAATGAAATTTTCTCCTCATTGAATATTCTAAGACGTATTTGCGTTTATTCTTTGGAAATATAACCCCAAAATATGTTTTTCTTGATTGATCTTATAGAAATGTTCAATATAACGCTTCGAATTTTTTAGAGTAGTGTAAAATAAACGTGAACTATAAAACGAATTCTTTCAAGTAAACCATACATTTTTCGAAATATTTTGAATATATGTTTAAGATCAAGATGTCAGGGTTTTTCGGAGATTGTTACATAAAATTTCAAATCCGTGGTAGGTGTGTTAACACCGTTCGTTTCTGGGACACTATTTGAAGGGTGTACATTATGTCAAAAAACCAGAATTGATTGTTTGAAGACTTTGCCATTGTCAAAATTTTCTTGTTGCTAAGTTCACACAACTGTTTTCTATACTGACGCGGACTTTGAATGCCATCTGTCATTTAATTTGTTTACAGTTCTCGATTTTGCCAGTTCTCACAAGTGTGTTTAGCGTGTGTTTAGAATATGTTACTGAAGGCTCACGGTAAATTCACTTGAAAAACACGTGCATATGAGTGATACAGAGCATTCAACAACGGCCGAGATGTGGTAAAGAATTTTTCTCGCTCTGGTCGGCCATCAAAATTTTCAACAGAAGTTAACGTTGATTAAGTGAAAGAAAATTTGATTGAAAATCTTCATTTAAGTTTGGGAGAGATAGTCAATGAACTTTCTGTGTCACGAATCCATTCGTACCATTTTAAACAATTGTGTTGGTATGAAACGCTTTACCCATGGAGTAGTTTTACGAGTCCTAAATTTGAATCGCGCGTAAAGGTAGCTGAAGACATGGTAGAACGAGTCAACTCCGACCACACATTCTTAAAACACATTGTAACTAGTGATGAGACATGGACTTATGAGTTGTGAATTAATTTTTTACCAAAAACTCAACAAATACCATCGAACAACCACCGTATTCACCTGAGATGACTCCGGCCGACTTTATAACACTCAAATTACCACTTCGAGGTATCCATTTTCAATTGACAGAAGACGTAGAAGAAAATTCGCGGTGAGAACTGAAGTCGATTCCGGAGAAAGCGTTTGAAAAATGTTTTGATGATTGGATTATTGTTGACGTGAGTATATTATTTAGAAAGGAGCCTACTTTAAAGGCGATACAATAAATTTGTATGAAGTATAAATATTCTGTGTTTTATTGACCAATTCCATCTACCTCATTGACAAAATGTATCATCTCTGATCGCCAACACCTCTGCCTAAACGCAGATGAATTTAACAAATCCGAAATAAGCAAATATTACACATTTCACAATAATCAGTTGAACCAAGAAATTAAAGCACAATTTCAATATATCGAATATATTTGCTGATAGTCAACGCATTATTAACACGTTCTTTCGGATATGTCCGGACATATATCTACAAAATTCGATGTTTTTTCTTGTAGCACCTGCTACTCTCATTAGAAAGGAAATGAAAGAAATAAATTGTGATATTGTAAGAAACATATTGCTAATACCAGTTGTTGATCGATTTTTGCGAATAACGTTAATTCTTCTGAAAATTTCAATTTTCGATAACACTGCAACGGGAATCACGAAATTTGATCCCTGCAGGATATGCTTAAGCAGTGGTGTTGGATGCCCTAGGTTAGACTTATACAAGAAGAGACCAAAGAGTTGTGGAGTCCCATCCAACTGTTTCCAGAGTAATTCGTAGGTACATAGAAACTGGAAGTCATGAAATGAGACCTGGGCAGAAACAACCTTCGTAACAAAGGCAATCCTTGACCATTGTTCGAGAATTTCTTTGTTGAGACAACGGTGCGCTACTACTAGGTACCTTCAAATGCAGCTTCGACATTATACGACAACGTCTAAGGGAATTCGGTTTGAATTGCAACTCGAGATAGCACATCGGAGAACCCGACTGAATTTCACCAGGGAATAGAAGTTAGAAGCTAATTGGGACAAAGTTTTGTTCACAGACGACTTGAGATTTTGTGTTTTTCATTGAAAATTATAGATACGCCCAGGGTAACTTTTTACCTACCTATAATTTTGGTTTGAGTTCAATAAAGATGTAGGGAGGAATTTCTTCGAACGCACGTACTGATCTGGCCATCGTAAATAATGGAAACCTGAATGAAACGTTACATACATTTTCAAAGAACCTGTACCATTTGCGTCAAACATGGTCCAAAACTTTTTGTTTATGTAGGATACATCTGACCTCACTAAGCTCTTATCGCCGCGAACTACCTTCAAGATCACGAAATCCATGCCTGAATCCCATCGAACATGTCTGGGACATTCTCAATAGAAGATTCAGAAGCCAACAAAATTAGCCAGCTAACGTGAATGAGGTTCGGATCAGATGAGTAATTATCGTAGCAGTCACACAGTAATTTTTGCCAGAGGTGCAATTATCCAGTATTAATAGATCCAAAAGTTTTACATTTTTCATTATAAGTTTTAGTCCAATTTCTATGAGTATTATTTTCAGTTCGATTGTACTTGAGCATTGCTTAGTCCTGGTGCGTTGCTGGTAAAATAATTCTTCAATTTATCTAAACATTTTCGGAATAAATTTGAATTTTCGACTTTGGTGTAGTGTAAATGTAGATTACTAAAGTGCATCGAACAATAATTTGCTGTCTTAATGCGATTTCATATGTGTTTCAAAAGTTCATATTGATTGGAATATAATTCGCCTAATACCAAGCGGATCTACCGCAACTATTCTCCGTAGAATGTATGCATAGCACAGGATTATATGTGTACACAATTAATAGCTGCAAGGAAGTTAGCACGAGTTTGACCCGGGGCCTTGTTCTTGATATCTCGTGCTCGCATGTCTATGTCCCACGTCTCTTCATAGAGTAAATAATCCCTTCTTTCTCTGTGATATCCTGTGGTTCAGCCCGCTGAGTGACCGCATTGGTCAGTCAAGTCCTCGTTTTCGGCTACTCGTACCAGTTTACTACAATTCTTTCAAATACGCCATTAGTTCCATTATCTTGTTATTGATTCACTTGCTTTCTTCTGCGATCACTCCTTTTCATTCCCCTCCTTCAGCTGACTATTATGAACGTTTCTGGCACATTCCAGTGTCGAATACTTTCTTGTAGATGGAGATAGTTTATTGATGAACATTTCTAGATAATTATTCACATTGTATGTCGTGGATACGTTGTTGTTGGTTACCTATTTTTAGTTTCGGTTTCGAGTATCACATTCGTTCTTGAAAATTGTTTATTCAAAAATGAGTAAATCAACGTCAACGAATGGATACAATGTCCTAAAGCTAATCCAATATATATTGTGAGAACAGTTCAGGTTGGTTAATGGAACTGTGCCTACGGAATTATTGTGAATGTTCCTAAAAGCCGGAATTAGGTTTTTATGGGAATAAATTGGAAAAATTTCTCAGACAATTTTTTCATTCTAGAAAAACTGAATGTCCATTTTCTATGAGATTTTTATGAATTCAAGACCATAACTTGATGTAAATGCACACTTTTCCTTCATTCTTTCGTCATTGTCATGGAAAAGTTTTCGGGAGAAAAAAATTCAGCATAACACCGAAAAATTCAAAGCAAGTGCGAAAATTAGTATTTTCGTTAGCACTTTAGACCATGTACATTCTGTCAAAAAAATACCGGGAATTGTCAGTGAAAGAAAATATTTCTTTTCCACCCAAATTTATTGTATCGTCTTCAATGTAGGCCCCTTCCAAAATAATACATTTACGCCAACGAAAATTCCTCATCAAAATAATTTTCAAACGCTTTTTCCGGAATCGACTCCAGTTCTCGCCGAGAATTCTCTTTTATGTCTTCTATCGATTCAAAACGGATTCCTCGAAGTGGAAATTTAGGTTTTGGAGTGGTTGTTCGATGGTATTTGTTGAGTTTTTGCTCAGAAATTCATTCACAATGATAACCTTGTGAGATGGGGCTTTATTTTGGTGCAAATTACATTAGTTTTCCTTCCACAAATCTGGCATTTTTCTCAAACGCTCTGGTAATATTCTTTAATTACCGTCTGGCCTTCTGGCAAGAAGTACGAGTGCGAAACACCGCGATAATCAAAGAAAACAGTCAACTCGATCGAGTTTGACGTGGTTTTCTCGGTTTCAGTTCAGTTGGAAGACGCCATTCCGAAGGTTGTTGACTGGTTTGTATGTTAAACTAATAAACCCATGTCTCATCACCAGTTACAATGCGTTTTATGAATATAACGTTGGAATTGACTAGAATGTCTTCAGCGACTTTTACGCGATGCAATTATTGATGAAAACTCAGGTCTTTCGGAACTAATCGTGCGGCAAAGCGTTTCATGCCCAAACAATCGTTTAAAATGGTACGAATTTATTCGTGAGACACAAACAGTTCGTTGCGTATCTCTCTCGAACTAAAATGACGATTTTCGATTAATATTCCCTTCACTTCACTGTACCCCTTATATGCATATGTTTTTTTGTATGAAGACAATTCACCAGCCTTAAGTAACATTTTTTACCATTCGGCACAGAAAATTTTATTTTCAATACAAAATTTGATAAAGATTCTTTGTTTGATATTTTTATCTCTTGTAAAATCGCAAAACACACTTGTGAGAACTAACAAAATCGAGCTTTGTAAACAAACTAAATGACAGATCGCGTTCAAACTCTGCGTCACTATAGAAAACAGTTGTGCCAACTTAGCAAAAACCAAAATTTTGACAATCGTTTAAAGCAGATTTTTTGAATAATGAATTCCCAGTACTTTTTTGACAGAATGTATATTGATTGTTTTTTATTTTATTCAAAAAAGTGTTCAAAACTTCATTGAAATTCGGAGGTACATAGTTAAAATTTGAAGCAATTATGAAATGGTTCACATCAATGCTAATAAGAGAGATTGGGTACTTCAGAAAGAAAATTTAATTGAAAAGTGTTACTTCATAGTTATCAAAACTTTAAAGTTATGCTAGCTTTTGTTAACCTCACTTCTCTTATACAAGTAGGGAGGAAATATAATATTTTCGAAAATTAAAGAACGCTGTTCATTTCATCGATCTTTGGCACAAATAAACGAAAATGGAAATGGACTGTGCAAGCGCGGCGCGAGTGCGTAGCGGAGTGAGAGCAGGCTATCGCAGTGATGTTTGGTTATACCTTCCATAAAAAACGATTTATTACTCAAATTCTTTCATTCTCTTTTATAATATATTTTTAATTTCTATTAAGATATTTGGAAAATTATTGATTGAACTAAAAGTACCACTTCTAAAACTTCTAAAAGTGTCCTTTTTTTTAGGGTAATGCCGACTTTGATAGCAGTACGAATGCAACTCTTTCTTACTTAAAAGTTCAGAGCTGGCACAACCATATAACCTAATTGACAAAAACTTAGTAACATTATTTGATGAAAAGATAGAAAATATCGGAAAAAACAAGATTTAAGGAATAAGTATACATCTGTCCGTCACTCTTTGTAACTAAATTATTTTATAAGACCTAAGAAAATAATTTACTCTCAAAAACCGCATTACGTCGACAAAGCATATTTTGATATACTTGGACAATAAGAAAACTAATATTCCAATCGAACTCATAAAGGAAGACCTCACTGAATAAAGCTCGCGTCGTAGGTGGTCGGATTATTGTGTTCGATAGGATAAATATGAAAAAGATCCCGTAGGTCGTATACGATGTGCCAATTTATACAAGGCTAATAAAACGAAACGAGCACACGCATGCAAAATAATCACATTTGCAATACTAACTTTGTGTTGGCTTCGGGGATGATATCGTCTATCACAACGTAGATCATCGCCCCCGCCGCGAATGCAAGCGCATACGGCAGGGCCGGCTGGGCATAAGACACTGCCAGGGCACCGAGCACGCCGAAGATGGGCTCAACCATGCCGCTCAGTTGTCCATACCTGAAATAAGAGGAATTACAATTAGACAAATGAGAATGAAATAATCATCAGAGAGAAGTTCTGATTGAATATAAAATTCTCGAAAAAAGTTCGGGATATGGATAAATTTTGGCTGTTGTAAATTCATCATTTTTTCGTTTTTTTTCATCAGCATGAAAACTTTGTCAATTAACCTTAAATTCGTTACTATTACTGAATTTTCGCTTCTTAAAGCAACTTTGTTTGGATTTTACTCTCATTGAGCTGAGTACCTTATTTTACCAATGTTATATACCGGGTGTTACTGAAACTAGGACCACCCCTGTAACTTTTTTCAATTTCGAATATTTTGATGAAATTTGGGAATGGGATAGAAGACAACATTTTGAGTTTGATAACATTAATATGTTTTACTTTTCGTTTCCGGTTATGCCAGAACGAAAAATAACCACAATAATTCATTAATTTAAATCCAAAATTTCAGTTGTATGTGTGATGTGTTTTAGTCACAACGCACAGTTAAAGTTTAAAAATTAGTTGAAAAATTGAACTAAACCGTGAACATTTTCGCGCTACTATTTTCTACAATTTCTGAAGACAATAGTTATCTCAACAAGAATGTCTCGGTGAGTTTGTTTTTGTTTTCGGAATTGAAATGCAACAAATAGACATTGAGGCAAAATTGCGGATTTCAAAGACTTCAAAAACTTTGCACGGACAATTGCCTGTGGGAAAATTAGTTTCCCATTAGCATATAGCATCTGTTGACCGAAGCACAGAAAGCAGCAATGATCAATTGGTGTTAAAAAACTTCGGATCATTTTAAATTTGGAAATTCTCAAAGCGTTTACGACATTGATAGTAGTGATGAATCTTGGATTTATTCATACAAGCCACAAAATAAGCACCAATCTTTTATTTGGGTGTTCCAAGGCGTAGAAAAGCCGACTAAGGTCATCCGTGGCTGAGGTGTCTCCAAAAAGATAGTCTCAACGTTTGTTTCGATAACAGATTATGTAGCAACAATTCGTTTACAAGATCAAAGAACAGTTTCTGCCGATTAGTACACAACAGCAAGTCTGTAAAAAGAAACCAACTTCGAACGGCGAATCATCCTTTACCAAGACCAATACAAGTTCGCAAGTAGCCCGAAAAACAATATTTAATCAGAAGAAGCTGTTGATGCCTTCCAAAATGCCATTTTGAACGAAGAGGCAAACGATTGGAATAACTGCTTCCAGAATTGGTTCTAACGAATGCAAAAGTGTATTAATTTTTCAGGAGAATACTTCGAAAAACAATAAAGTCTTCAAACGCTCTCAATTGTTCAATTTTATATGCGAACATAAAAGACATCCCTCGTATAACTAGAAAATATATTCGAGAAAAGAATAACTTGCAAACGCTATAAAAATATACAAAAGATGTAGCTTCTTCTTGAATACATATTTCATGTTATAAAGATTGTTTGAAGTACGGAATGAATCTCGACTTTTTTGCTTCATAATATACTCCCCTGTAATTACTTGATATTGTTGAACTTAAGTTTTCACTGCTATCCGTAAATAAAAGTTTAAATCGCGTTGTGCTGCATATTTTGTCTCTCATATACAAATCAACAACTATAGAGCATATCCAGTTTATATAGAATCAATGAATTCTGCAAGAAGCAATGCGTTTTTCTAAAGTGAAGTAAAAACTTATTAGCATTTTTTTCAGGATGATAAAGGGGTGGGTATAAAGTTAAAATTAGAATCTTGTCTTTAAATCATGAAATTGTGCAAGAAGGATGTTTTGAAGTACAAGTGAAGGGAAAAATTTGAGAACTGTAAATTTGTAGATACATAATAGAGAAAATTATTTATTTGTGATTGAAGAAAACTCCACATGTTTCAAATAATGCCACCATGGGAAAATGAGTTTGAAAAAGTTATTTGTCAGCGAAGTTTCTGTGAAACAAGTACCGGAAATTGATTATTTAACTAATCTGAATTTGTCTCAAATTTTTTATTGCAAATGGAATTTCATGTGCTGAATCGCTGAAAATGTCACAGAAGGCTTTATCAAAAACACATACATATGAGTAGTACAATGAAGTGAAGGGAATAGTAATTGAAAATCGTCATTCAAGTTCGAGAAAGATACGCAATGAATTGTTTGTGTCTCACGAATAAACTCGTACTATTTTAAACTATTGTTTGGGCATTAAACGCGTTACCGCACGACTAGTTTTTCATCAAAAATTGAATAGCGTAAAGGTCGCTGAAAACATGCTAGAACGAGTCAATTCCGAGCTCACAATCATAAAACGCATTGTAGCTGGTGATGAGACATGCGTTTATGAGTTCAACATACAAAGCTAAGGTAGAGTTGATTGTTTTTTTTTGATCATCGTGGAGTTTCGCACTCGCAATTCTCGCCAGAAGACCAGACGTTAATTAAAGAATATTACCAGAGCGTTTGAGAGAGAAAAATCGTCGAAAAAGGCCAGATTTTTGGAAGGAAAACTTATGGATTTTACACCACTATAAAGAACCATCTCACAAGGCTATCATTGTGAATGAAATTTTGACCAAAAACTCAACAAATGCCATCGCACAACCACCTTATTCACCTGATATGACCCGGCCTACTTTTTTCTCTTTCCAAAACTCAAATTACCACTTCGGGGTACCCACCTTGGTTCGATAGAAGACATCAAAGAGAATTTCCGACAAGAACTGAAATCGATTCTGGTGAAAACGTTCGAAAAATATTTTGATTGGATTATTCGTAAATGTATTATTTCGGAATTGAACAATTTCTAAGAATGTCAGCAAATATTTGAAGAGTTGTATGGAATTACATTGCCATTGTCTGGCGGTATATCAGAAATCTTTGAGGTATCGGAGAATTTCAGGATTGACACCAATAACTTTGATTTATTTTGTTTAGTACCTTTGGTTGACGAATTTTTTTGAATAACTTCCTTTATACAAAATTTACAGGAAATGTTTTGAAAAAATCAGAAATTTCGGAAAAATCATCTGCTACGTACCAGAATATCACATTTATATGACTTTAGAGGAACGTTTTCTATTCGGAAACTACGTTCTGTATCTCAAAATATGTAAAATATTTAAATTGAAATTCACAATGAAACTGGAATGTTAAATTGAATCAATAGAATTTCATAGAAACCATAACAGAATTTTTATGAGATGAATATCTGAGTAGGCCATCATCATCGAAAATATGTATCTAATGTGATGATCTCAAATTTTTATTGAGAAAAACGGTACGAATATAGAATTACTAGTCATTTGTCGAGCAAAGTAATTCCAGGAAAAACGACACCTAACGAATTCCATTCACCTAAATCACTTCCATGAATGAAATAATAGTATGAAAAAGTTTCAAGGAAAAATAAGAATAGTAACACACTTTATCATATCGGCATTAATAGCAAAGAGATAGCTATTACGTGAATAGCAGGTATCGATGAATGAAATCATTTTAGTGAATGAAAGCCTCACACCCAATTAATATCGAAGAAAGTACCGGAAGTAGATAATAAACCGTTGCTTTTTATATTATACGTTTACCATAACTTCCCGGATCGGGCCTCACTCGATGCTCGAGCGGTGACTTGGTCTCATTTCGGTCGAGACCCGAGAAGGAAGTAATGTTATGCCTATGAGTCTAGTCTTTAGGGGTTATTTTACGTCTCTTTAAGAACCCTTCCTAATGAGATTCAGATTTGATTCTCAAGAAGGCATTCTTTTTATTTTCATTAAAAAACGTACTTCAGTTGGAATATAAGAATGTTGATTCTTCGAACGTCTATATGCTCTTAGTCTTAATATGCTAAACCAAACCCTATTTGCGAAAAAATGAGTTCTTTCGCTTCAATTATATCTATACATTTTAAAATACTGCTAAAGAAACCACTTGAAATCACATATAAGGCGAAAATTGTATTTAGAAGTAACAAACTTTAAATGATATATAGTAGGGGAGTCCAAGAGGGAATTTCGGAATTTACTAAAGCGCGGATGATTAATATACAGGGGGATACCTAGTACCCGGTTAAGAACTTTCACGAAATATGAACCCGATATATAAGGTCGCCCGTCGAGTATAAAGGATCAGATTAGTAAAAAAAATTGTTCATCTGAAATTCTCGAGCCGTACAGATTAACTCTTAACAGACGTTGTGAGGTCCCTGGGACACCCTGTAGGAAACAAAGGTGAATATTTTTGTAATTATTGACTGGTGGCGTTCAGTGCATCGGAAGTATTCGAAGGTGGAGGTTAACTTCGATGGCGACAAAAAGTTCAAAGCGATCAGTGAAGCCCACTGATCCAGATTTCGAGAAAACACTCCTTGAATGGTGTGGGGAATGTGAAAGTGACTTTCCTGACCAAGATGGAGGACAAGCAGTACCAAATCAAGAAGCATCAGCAATATTGAGTAATCATAGCAGTGATTCAGAATTGTCGGGTAATGAGGAAAACAATAATGAAAGTGAGGTCGAGAATTCGAACATAGATGATTCTGATGAAAACGAAACGAATCAGAGATTGTTTGTTTTTCCTTTAACGTGCTCTATTTCCGCCTTTCGGCCAATGACATGCCGGGGAATTCTGTCACCTCACTAACCCGGGAATTTTGCCGAACCCCTCTCGTGTCGAGGGAAGGGATCTTTAATATCTAACACATCTCTGTTAGACAGGACCGACGGCTTTTCATCTCCTCCGAAAGATGGATACTTAAGCGATTCCCAGAATCCGAAAAATCACACCGACTTTGTGGGGATTGAGCCCAGGTAACTCTGCGCAGGAGACGAGCATCATATCCCATACGCCACCAAGCCGGCTCGAATCAGAAATATTTGTATGGAAAGAATAGATATAAATGGTCATCAACTGAATCATCACGTAACACCAGAACACCTGCACATAATATAATAAAAGTTCCATTTCCAAGAGGAAATGCTCAAGATTTGGAACCATTAGAATCGTGGCAAAAGAAAATTTCTCAGGAGATTATGGAAATAGTTGTGCATTACATAAAACTACGGGAGTATCGTGACAAAAAAGGTAACGATAATCGTACTGAATTCAGAGATACGGACGAAACGGAAATCAATGGATTTTTGGGTCTCCTTTTGTTGGCGTCTGTGTTTAAATCAAATAATGAAGATATCCAAGCTATTTTTGCCACAGATGGTACTGGCAGGGAAGTATTCAAATTTTTTTTCCGTACTTTAGATGTGTCTACGATTTGATACTAGGGAAGAAAGACAGGAATTAGTTCAAGATAATCCAGGTGCAGCAGTGTCACCACATATTCTGAAAAAATTCAATCAAAATTCACAAAACTCGTTCTCACTTGGAACAAATTGCACAGTCGATTAAATACTTGTCGGTTTCAGGGGGCGATGTAAGTTCAAGATGTTTATTCCTTCAAAACCAGAAAAATACGGCATAAAAGTTCAATGTCTGGCAGATGCTAGAACGCACTATGTTTACAAATACGTATATTTACTGTGGAAAGGGAACGGATGCTTTGAAAGATGTAACACCAGAGGAAAAAGTTTGCAATACCCACCCAAGAAGTTCATCGCTTATGCCAGTCAATATTTGGAAGCAACAGAAAATTTACTGGTGATAACTGGTATTCATCTATTGAACTTGTAGACATTTTGCTGAAGAATAAACTAACATATGCAGGAACTACGAAGAAAAAGAAAATAGAAATCCCTCGGGAGTTTCTGCCTTCTAAATCTAGAGCTGTTGGATCCACATTGTATGGATTTACAAATGGCAAAACCCTCATATCTTGGGTGCCAAAAAAAATAAGGCTGTTGTTTTGATTTCATCAATGCGCCATAGCAAAGAAGATGATGTTGAGAATGAGTTGCCGGAAATCAATTCATATTACAATAGAACAAATGGATGTGGACTCAGTTGACGAAAAATGCTCGAAATATTCTTGTTGCAGGAGAAAAAGACGTTGGCCGATGGCCTCATTTTTCCGTATTACGACATGAGTGCGTTTCGAAAACGCAGTACACAAGATTGCAATTTCTGGAACTTTTGGCGAAGCAACTGTTCGTACCTCTTCTGAAAGAAAGGGCAAATAACATTCGCCTCCCAAGAGAACTTAGGCAGAGCGTTTATAGAGTATTAGGTACTAAAGTCCCAGAAATTCCGAATGATTCCGATACGCTGCCTAGAAATGCAAGGAAAGTGTGTTACCTATGTGATCCGAAACTGAAAATAAAGATGAGTTACCTGTGCAAAATATGCAAAAGAGCCATTTGGTTACAGTGTAGTGCAAAAGTATGTGTAACTTGCGTAAACGAGCTGGAATGACCTACTGAACGTATTTCATGTTTAGGTATTGCAGAAAGTACCTGCACATTCGTACACATACGTTCTAGTTCAGAATTTCAATTCATGTCATTTTTTCGTCAATTTTTCTCTTCATTAGTTTCAATATTCACACAATTTTGGGAGATATTTTTCTCATTTCGAATATTGTATTTTTATTATTTTGTTGTTGGTTTGTTACAGTGGTTGCAACTATTGAATAAATTTCCACTACATGTTTTCTTGCAATAAAAAGAATCTCACAAAACTAAACAAAGACAAAAATTTTAGAATTTGAACCAGTTGGGGTTCCAGGGACCAACAATGTAGTTAACGCAAAATATTGGCACCACGTCGGTTAAGGGTTAAGGTAGAGTTAGTTTCATGCTAAAACGTGTATATTCTTTTAATCTGACGATTTAAAGCTGACGTAAAAGAAGGGGAGGGCTACAAAGTTGTAAAAAAACGTCATCTCGACACTCTCGAGCATGGTTCATCTTTTTTTCCATTTTAAAGGGAATAAATCAAAGATTACAAAAAATATATAATCTGACGATTTACAAAAAAAATTTATCGGTAAAGTTTAATGCGTGCAGTTAGGTTTCTGTTCCTCTCTCACTCTTTCTCTATCTATTACTCTCTCGTCCCCACTCTGGTTTCTGTTATCATGACGCCATGACAGTGGATTAAAGAGACTCGTTCACGGCATGTTGTTTACAACGTATTTCCAAAGTTTATGGTTATTTTGTGATTTGAATATATGTTATGTGAATTAAAGTTTATAAATATTTACCATGAGTGACATCGATATAAAGTGTGTATTTTGTGCTGAAAGTAAACTGCACACCGATACATCGACGAATCGGCTCTCTTCAACAAATGAGGCCCAAAAATTTCAAAGGCACTTTTAGCTTTGCATGCGTTCAGTGGTTGCAATTTCAACCCAGCGTTGTACCGACGAGGAAAAAAGAAACCGTTGCAATTTCTGATGAATTCAGAAAAGCATTTCTGGATTTGGGATCAACGGAACATAATGTGCAGGATTCTTTTAAGACCTTACAGTCTTTCACTTGCCACTTGTATGGGCAGAAAAAGTTAGATGATGTCGATTAAGCCAGGATTGTCATCTTCCATAAGACGTACAAGGTAAAAGACAAATCACAACCCTTCTCCTTGAATATCCGGAATTACGATACGTGCAACTTGCCACCCTGTCAATCGGAGTTACTCCAACAATTATTGCGCACTAAATTCATTGCATGGTTGTGGAGTAATGCTCATTATGCAAAAATTATTGATCTTTCACCAACGAACTATGGATGGAAAGTTATGGACGGAAAGCTCGAAATGATCTGGTTTGCAGGTAATCAATTGCCGACAGCGTATGGATATGTAGTCATAACAGCTGATATTCTTGAGGATATTTCGGAATTAGGTATATTTCTTCTTAAATTTTCAAAAACAAGTTAAGTTATTCATATTGTTAATTATTTTTATGATTTCGTGTTACAGATACGCAATCTGAGGATGAAAACGAGCCAAAGGAGGATGATGATTAAATTATTTTTCATTGTCAGATTAGGCGTCAGATTATGAAACAGCACGACGTCTAAGGCATAGCGATGAACCAAATATATCTTAATATGACGCACTTGAGTATTGACCATTGACGAAGACCAATTACATAATTCTGACGCCCAAATCGAAACCGACCACCACCTCCTCTGAAAACATTATCCTGCCCCAATCATCAAGATTTCATGCCAAATGATTTCTTGCAAGACATAAAATCTCGCTTCTTTATGGTAGGCTTGTAGCCATTCTTCTACAGCTTAACTCTGCTGCACTTTATCTGCTTCTCACAGTACATTCAATAAAATTAATAATAATTATTGTTATTGATCTCGAACCGCAAAAAGACTTTCCAACAATTCTCCCCGTTTCACGTTGTCCGTGGTCATCTTGTATCAACGCAAAAATTCTTGCCGCTACGAAAACATCCAAAGGAATTCTAACCGATAACTCAGATACTGCACGACTTTAACAAACTCCACTTATTGTATCCACAAAAAAAATTGAAAAGAAATTATGAAATTCAGTTTTCAATTGAAACCTAACCTGAAAATAAATGATTTGTCCTAAACTGGATCTTCTACAGAATCATCCATTCGCTTCGTTGTCCAAGTAGTTATATGGAATTCTTTACGCACACAAGTTTTTTCAAATTCGCATTTACGTTCACATGAATCAAAGTATTCAATTCTAGGAATTCTTGATATTAGTCACTGGCTGGAAAAGTTGTATAGGTAACATTCATCATGATGTAGCAGCCACTCGAATGCAAGGCGTTATTGGCGACCCTGCAAGGCCGTTCTCAGCTCATTAGTAAGATTTAACGCCCCCCCTTGCCGCTTCGCTTAATACGACAAGGAGAACCCCTCTGACCGCTCGAGAGCTGCGCAGTATTATCATATGCCTATAAATCAGGACCGAATCAAGGTCCAAAAATTCATAATTCAAGAATCTTATTTGAATTTTGAAGTTGAATGAAATGTGAGAGTAAATGCTGTAAGTTTAAAAATGCATTCATTCTTATAACTTATCTCCATATCAAGGGTTATTCCTTTTGTTAAGTCGGCTAATTGTAGGGATTTAATTTTGTATACTACCCGCTATACTCGCTTCTTATGCTCAAATATGCATAATAAACTGAACGCCTTTTATACGCAAAATAAATACTTGAATCATAAGAAAGCGATACAAAATGAGCCGACAGTTACCAGTCTCAAATATGGAGTTTCATTCATTGAAAAGATAATAAGAATTATACTTAACAATTTTAAAATGGTTTTATATTTATTTTCAATTAAATAAAACTAAAGTATGGGCTGTAGGACTTTGGTCGATGGCCTCTTGATATTATTATCAATAAAGAACAGTTATTATTATTATTATTATTAAAACTAAAGTATTTAGATTTTTACTATATTAACAAAACTATGACCGGTATCACCACACTGTGACTTCATCAGATAGATACAAACTAATGAATAGAGTTATTTCTTATATATTAGTCTTATTTCCTACTTAATATTACAATAGGTACAAGAGGTATGTTGGAGAACCCATCGGAGTTGCTTACTTTATGAATTGAAAAGATTGAGTAAAGGAGAAGGATTTAGATCTAATTGACTATTAAATAACCTACCTGAATTCTTTTCCTTGTTGATCTCTAAAATTTCCAATAGATTGAGTTTTTGTCTGTTATTTTCATTGTATAAAATTTTGAAATTATCATTAAAGTTATGGTTTTCTTCGAGTAAGTGATTAGAACAATGGGAATCTGATTTATGATAATTAAAACTACGTTTGTGCTCGGATAATCTAACTTTGAAATTTCTGAAAGTTCTACTAATATAAATTTTATTACAATCCCCGCAAAACAATTTATAAACACCGGATTTATTACTTTTATCAATTTTAGATTTGCAGTTTTTAATATGTCGGCCTAAAGAATTATCAATCCGGAATGCTATATTGAAATTATAATGCGAGCGGAATGATTTTAATTTTAGACTAAGATTACCAATATAAGTTAAGCTTTTGATTTTGTGTTAGAACTTTTATACTTGGAAATACTTCCTGGATTGCTTTTTGAATTTTTTGCGTAAAATCATGTTCTCAGTCATAGTTGGACTGTAACCGTTATTGACTGCTATTCATTTAATTATATTATATCCAGCTCTTTTATAAACTTATTTTGTGACATTGGTATATTAATGAGTCTATGTACCACACTATTGTAAGCTGCTTATTTATGTGGATAAGGATGTGTAGATGAGCTGTGAATAGTAATATCTGTATGCGATGGCTTATGAAAATAGAAAAATCATGTTTGCCGTTAATTTTAGTAAAAGTTAAATCCAGAAAGTTAATGGAGTTTTCTGTTTTTATCTCTAACGTGAATTTAATATTATCGTGAATATTGTTAATGAATGTTTTGAATGACTCTAATTGTCTGTTTGTGGTTGTGGTTTTATATTATTCGATCGCTTCCGATTTTTTTTTATTTTGTAGACGAACTATGTGCTAGATATCATCTGTTATTTTCCTAGTCCTATTTGAAGCATAGATGGACTTTAGAGGACATGGAACGACAGAGCTCCTCGGCTTTATTTCCGAAAATGAGCGACGATTTCTCGAATCTAGAAATGTGTATGAATCCTGTGACATGTAAAATACTACGTCTTTCATGTGTTTCTAGTTCGTATCATTTCAAAAACGTGTATTTTATTTATCATCAAATTTAATCAATAGAATTCACTTCATTAAGAGAACTGAATGTGAAAAATTTATTTACCTTTACCGACCCTGAACATTTCATCAACTTCGATCTTTGAAATGCTAACATTAATAGTGTTTGTCGAAGTCGTTGTATTTGTATATACCGCAATTTTACCTTTATTAATTGAGTTGCAAATATTAAAAGTAGTAACATTCCGTGAATAGGAATGCATAAACATCATACTAATGAGGAGGTTAAATATAGAAAAGGATAAGTGAGTGAATAGTGAAATATTATGCAAGCAAAATTTTGTTATTAATTTCATAAGAACTTTATATACCGTTATCAATATTGCTGTTTGCTTGAGTAGCTGAAACATTATCGTCAAGAACCTTATTTGCCAAAAGGCCGAATGAAAAAAAAAGTTCAATTAATTCTAGCAGTTTCGATTCAACTAATCTGATTAATTTGTAGGGGTGAAGATTTTGTACTGAAGTGTGCATTATTGAAAGTTGTAGCGATTGAAAAGGTTGATAGTAAATATAATTAAATAACAGAAAATAAATTAAAAATATCCAATATAATAATTATAATGGAAAAGAATTTCGATGGTCACAATCTTGTTGAAAACATGTATCAAAATATGAGGAGATTTCAATTTTTTCATCATTCATATTCACGAGTTATGTAACGTCTTGTTGCATAGTGAATTACACGAGTTCCTAAAATAAAAAGTTTTAACTACTTGAATAACTGCATTTTCTTATTATGAAGAGCTTATGCGATTATAATATACGTGTTTCGTGCAAAACATTAACAGAAAAATTTATTTTATTATTCCAGCAATTTCTCTTTCAAAACGAGATAATTGAAGATTGTCAGAGTCTTCGGTATGTTGATTATTCAAGTGTACGAGCACTCTTTTAGTACAGAAGAAACTAATCATTTTTGTCCATGAAATAATACATTCGAACTAAAACTCATTTCATATTAGAGAAGTTTGACAAATCAGAAATCATATAAGCTTTAATCTTAATGGATAATTAGAAGAATACTATTCCTCCAAGATCATCCCTGAATGTAGTAATTCTGAAATCATTTTCGATAATGAAATTAAAGCATTATCACTTTTGAGTTTGACTAATTATTTTAAAATACAGTACAACTTCACTAGTCCGGCGCATGCCCGGACTATCGAAATGAAATGATTTGAATTTGTTTCGTTTTCAAAATAGAAAAACCCAAAATCTGTTAAAGCCGAGTTTATTATAAAAATATCGAAAAGTTGAATAAAAAATAGTTGCTATTATAAAACAGAATCAAATTATAGAATTTCCATTCATGATAATCTTTCCTCATAGATAATATAGAATTTAAATATAAGCTAGTTTACATAAACAACATGCTATTCCTTATGACGTTGAACCTGAACAAGAAAGTATTGAACAACATCTAGAAAGTGCATCGGATGAGATATATTCATCCACAAAGTTAAGAAAAATATAATATAAACAACAATTTTAATCAAGATATGTTTATATTCGTAGGTTAGATAACATTAAAATTTCCGAAATTTCACATTGCTAATTGCAATTCCTAATACAAAACTAAAACCAATTAACAATCACGGGTGATTCTTATAATCATAATTATTAATCGTGAAGAAATATCAGGCTCCGAGATCTTGTAATACTCTCTCTGATAATTTTTCATTAATATCCGAAAAAATAAATATACACGGCAAGTAATTGGAATAAATAAACTTGGTAATACGTCTAAACAAATGGCCACATTTCTGAATCTAAACAATCTAGAAGAATATACTGGTCACTGTTTTCGTCGTACTTCAGCGACAACTTTAGTGAATACAGGTGCGGATATTACAACACTTAAAAGACAGAGGCTGGAAATCTTCTTAAATAGCAGAAGGATACATAGAAAACTTTTCTGCAAAATCGAATAAATATTGCAAATTAATTAGTTTCGTCAATTAATGGAGTTAATTCGGTAACAACCGCCCTTCATATTCCAGAGTTCTTCAAGTTAGAAGACTGTTCTTCAATCTACCTCAATTAATCAGTCCGTTTTGAAAAATACAACTGAAAATGTATCCAATGCACTAATATTTAATGCCAATAGTTATTTAAATTCTATAAATATTAATATTAATAAAATATAAATACAAATATCTCAATTAATAACTTATTTTATTGTTTTTCAGAATTAATTTATTTGTTTTACTTTGTGGTTTCAGATAATTTCATTAACTGGGTAGAGAACTTCAAGTCTATTTGGGATATTAGTTTTGAATCTTGAGGTTACTAAGAATAAAATTTCTATACTTGAGGTTTCTACTCGTATTTAAATTTTTTCATTCTAACCTAGTTACAGAATATACTACTTTAGCATGCATCCTCCAAATTAACTAATTAACTAAGAAAACTCCTCCACATTTTTCAGGCTTCCCATTCGACAACTCTGGACTGAACACAACCAGAAAGTTATCTTTGTAAATAGTAAGGAAACTAAACGACAACTGTTTTTCAAACCGGTTATTCACAATTTCATGTTATAGCTGATAAAATGATCTTTATCTGTCAATGGTCAAGAAGAAGAATGCATTTATCAACAACTGTTCCCCGTTAGACTAGTTCATTAAAAAAAGACTTTTTCTCTTGTGGAAGAAAAACTGAGAACCGGTGAGTTTATATCAGAAATAAAACATGTTCATCATCTCGCACCACTCGAGAGTGATAATTTTGAAATGAACTGAGAGATCATTGTCAGAAAAAATGCGAATCAGTTAATGCAGCGTTCATGAAATGATGCCCAATGATAATCCTAATAAAGACAATCAGCTTTTGTGGAACGACGACTCAAGATTTCATAATAGTATGGTTGACGGTCATAACTGTCATTTTTAGTCTGTTGAAAATCCCTTCTAGGTTGGGTAGTCAAACTTTCAAACCTGAGCTACTAAAAAATATACCCAACGCTGAATATGGAACCATGTGGTAGCAAGAAGAAGTAGCAGGTTTTATCGCCGAAAACTTGATCTAGTGAATCAATGCGATACGAGCATGAAATACCACAATGCGCTAGGCAAGACAAAATACAACCACCTTATTTGATGTTTATTTATTCCAATTGCTATAACAGAAATCAAGGCACTTGAGATGATGTTATAAAATTAAATTTCTGGTAATTTTGCTCAGAAATAAATTGAGTTTAGATCTGGCATCATATAATCAGCAATCACTGAAACTCAAATATCACAAAATTCATACCTTTCTGGAATCGAACAGGGTGTCTGATTGGGTCAGATTTACACCCTACTATGCCTGACGTGATGGTCACAAAAGGTTGTTGACAAGAAATGTGACTACATAATTGATTATTAACAGAACTTCTGTTCGAATTTAGATATTACGTTCCTTTCCTCTAATATAAAAAAAACAGAGTGCAGCAGCTGCAACGGCGACTGCTCAAGTGTAATAAATCGAGAGAAAAGAATTCTTGAATATATCGAAATTCCTCCCGCTTATTCTGATCAAAGTGTATCTATTTAATCGCTCACAGATTTATCGCCCGTTTGGAGGTCATGAATGCGGAAGCCATAATGTTATTGTTTTCGGCTTTTTTCAGTCTGCCAAAGACGTAATAACAACGTTTATTCTTTCCGCCATTAATACGAGACAAGTGGGTGTATTTTGCTATTTCTAATGTGTCTACGCTGATCATAATGTGGTGATCGAGTTCCATAGAAATATAAAGGGTTCATTCAACTTAAGTTTAGACAGTTGAATGTTCTGTTATAGTTCGTCATTCAAGACCTGGACTAGGAATCCCAGTGATCAACAAGTTTGATCTATGCGATGCTGATCTGTAATTAGAAGTTTTCTCTGCCTAAATTACCATGATAATATTGATTTTTTCGATTGAAGCATGAACAATTTTGCGAAAGATGAATATTTCCTGGCATTTTTACACGAATGTAGAAAACTCATCTTTCTTTGCCTCCAACCCTTGAAAATATTTTTGTTCAAAATATCGGGAAAGGAAATTGGAAAAATATTCAAGGAAATGTGACCGAAAAAAATTGGATTACCTCAAAAATATTTTCGAACATTTAAAATCAATTAATTGCCTCAATTCTTCATTATCTTGTTCGTACATTTCTTTGAGAAAGGAATGAGTTCAAATTAACCTCTCCAGAACTATTTATTGAGATGTATCAACGTATTTCCGGAAAATTCATATACACTACTCAAAGAAATTATCGTACCCCTACATAAATGTCGATTACCACAACTTTCATGAAGGCTGCAGATGTTTTTATGATTTTTGTGACCTTAGGTATAACAATGCATAATTAGCGTAATGCACATCAGATGATTACTTTTTTTTCTTCCTTCTATTGTGTTTTTCCGTTTTTGATAATTTTTTATCACAAACGCCTACATTATTCAACACAACTCAGTTGTGTGGTGAGGATGTCTGTGATTTTTCGTTAACTTGTTGATCATGGAACGTAATTCAACTCATGTTAACCGGGATGAATGTGTCCATGATCACGAATTCCAAAAATGGAATGATCATTCTGGACGACCTGGACAAGATAGAAAACGCGAAACTTTACCTTGTCGAAGATTGCTTCATTTGTCTCCAGGCTTTGGTAGAACACTTTCCAATTTAACGGTTAATCGCGCATTGAGAAATAGAATGCAGGCTGTGTGGTTTATGGTTTTCTCTAGTTCAATTCCTGTCTATTCCGGGGTTCCTCAGGGGTCCCATTTGGGACCCTTGTTGTTTCTTCTTTTTATCAATAACATAGCCTCTGTAATTCAAAATAGTAAATTTCTTATGTTTGCGGACGACTTGAAGCTATATCGTTGCACTTCATCATCTGATGACTCATATTTGCTACAGGAGGATCTTGCTCGAGTTGAGGATTATTGTCATATCAATAGAATGTTTTTGAAGCCTCAGAAATGTGTAGTTATTACTTTTTCCAGACTCAATTCGGGCGCTCACTACAACTACCTTTTGGATAACTGCAAATTAAAGCAAGTTTCAGAAATAATGGACTTCGGAATATTATTGGATTCAAAATTGACATTTAATGCTCATATAGTCATGGTCAAAGAAAAACTCTGAGGACTTTTGCGTTAGTTCTCAGGAACTGTCGGGAGTTCTCTGTGGCATCCTTGAAGGTTCTATGTTTCTCTTTAGTAAGGAGAATATTAGAGTATGGTGCTGTTGTCTGGTCTCCTAGGGGTATTACCGTTTCCTAAAGAATATCTTAGTAGGGTGAAAATTTGTTGCTTTTTAGTTTTCGCTAATATTAGATCGATTTGTGATGTATTTTCTTTACTTAATCAAAATTGAGAATTAATTTGGTAAATGGGGTTATCCGTCTATTATTACTATTAAAATGCTGGCAAATAGTATATAAATAAATAAATAAATTACGAAACGACTCGTATCATTACCGAAACTATTCCTTTCAGCGGTGGATGTATGATGGTTTGAGGAGGTATACTACTGTGTCCAAAAATTAAGGTGACATTTGAATTTAAATTGCGTGCGCAAATTGATTAGGGGCAGTGCTCTTATTTTTAGGTTAGTAGGACTGTCTTTGATATATGTGCCAAGATTCGCATCAAAATAGTCATAAGTGTTTAGATAGGCCTCCGTTTGTTAGCATTTTTCGAATTTTATAAGGTCGGCTCAATTTGTTAAGCAAAGAATTCGCATTAAATTTTGTTTGCAGAATGAGTTTTCTGCTGCTGAATCATTGAAGATGGTGCAAAAAGCCTTTGGTGATGAGGTTATGTCGAAAAAAAATGTTCACAAGTTATATAAACAGTTCGGAAAAGGCCGAGAATATGTAGAGGATGAAGAGCGTCCTGGTCGACCATCAACCTGGACAGACGAAGCGCAAGTCAAAAAATTACAAGATTTGGTGCTTGTAAATCGTCTTTTAACACAGAGAGACCTTGCTGATCATGTTGGCATTTCAAAAGGATCAGTCAATATCATTTTGAAGGATGTTACGGGCCTCAGAGGCGTCAAATCTCGATTGGTACCGAAAACACTAAATTTTCTGGAAAAACATCGTCGCGTAGAAGTAGGTGTTGTGAAGCAATACTTTCTGAGGTTATTTGCGTGAAACTTTTCCCTCAAGAGACCGGATGAGACAATTCTTGGTTTTGGCACATCGATAATGCACCGTCTCACACTGAATTGGTTCTTCGTGACCATTTCGCCAAAAACCGACCCATATTGTTACACAACCGCCGTAGCACCGTGTTATTCAGCAAACTCGAAAGACCGCTCCGAATATACTGTTTCGAGTCAATAGAAGACACACGAGCCGCATCGAAGAGAGAGCTGAAGGCTATCCCGGAAAACGACTTCAACAACTGTTTTGAAGATTGCAAAATCCGTTGGCATGAGTGTATTGTATCTAGAGGGGATTACTTTGAAGGCTTCAGTTCACATAATGTGCCATGTAACATAACCCGGACAAATTCAATAAAAGAAAGATTCCTTTTTATTACATGGTAGATAGTTGGTCCACGTCCAAAGTGATAATATAAATTTGGTCTTTGTTTTATTCCTATAGCAAATAATAGGCGTAACATGGAGTGCTTAGTAAGTACATTACAATATAAATGGGACACCCCAAGCCATTGCCTTATTCTTGTATGTCAAACCTACGTCATCTAACATCACTACTTCAGCACATTCTGCCGGGGTCAAATTTCATAACTCGCGTGCCATTATTACCGAAAATGAAAATGTTCAAGAAGAACACATGGTACTCGCAAAAATTGGACAACTGATGTTATCAATATAAGGTGTTTTTTGCAAAATTTCAATTTATTTCTTTCATTATATTTCTCATGATAGGAAAATCTGCAGCAAGAAAAAACGTAGAATTCTGCTGGCATATGTACGAAAAAAAAAATAAGTTGATAATAAGTTGCCTACTAGAAGAGAAATTTAAAATATAGAAATTTATTCTTGAATAAACAAATATTGCGGTTTCATTCAACACTTATTCAACTCAGACATATCACTCCCTGCTATGCAGATTCAAACATTTTCACCAGCAATACAACGAATCTATGTTATACTCCTCGATATAAAGTGAATAAATAGTTCGGAACGAAACGTAAATTCAGAAACAGTATTGACGATCCGTGTGTATAGAGAGCCAGGCAACAACTATTTAAAAACAAAGCCATTGACCTGTAATTCGAGGTCGCATGCCAGAGATGCCAGTTATCACCATGATAACGCGAGCTGGCAAGGGGCCCCTGTCGACTAGTGAGCTTCTTCGTTGAGATGATTTTCGGATAGTGAAGAAAATGATGAAGATGTCGCCGACATGAAAAAGTCGTCTCGAAATACTGATTGGTGTATCTGTCTGCGAGAAAATAATATCCAGGAAATTGTCATATATTCGAAAAACCCCTAGAGAAACTCAAAATCAACAATAATTCTGGATTTCACTTGAAAAATATAATGAAATTGTTATTTTATCGAGAAAACATTATGAGCCACATGAAATATCTTATAATTTCACATCTCATTCACAAAATAATGCACACTATTCAGAACTGCCCTATATCGGTTTACCATACAAAGAATTAGACTAAATTGAATTCTCGACGGAATTCTTTATAATTTAACAACAATTCACCTGCCTCAGCTTTTATCAAAACAATTGTTCGATTTAACGATTTGAGAACGAGGTAGACATCAGAAAAGAGATTCCTATTTTGACATCGCCGATTTGTGTATAGGAATTGTATTAATAGTCATTAAACTATCATTAATATTTATAAGAAATTTTCAAATTCTTTCATATTTCGAAAAACTATACTTATGGTCAGACCTGGACACATTCACAGCAAGTATCAAGTTACAAAACGTAAACTAGGAAATATTACGGCGAGAACTAAGGAAATCAATTTTTTAAGTTTTCCCGATATATTTGGAAAATGTACTCATCGATATATATTCTGTCAAAAAGTAACAAGATTTGATTATTTGAAAAATCTGTTGAAAACAATTGTCAACATTTTTGTAGTTGCTAAATTGGCATAACTGTTTTCTATACTCACGCGGAATTTTAGGCATGTAGTTTGTTTACAGTGCTTGATTTTGTTAGTTCTCACAAGTTGCGATTTTTACAATGGATAAAAATATGGAACGAAGAATTTTCTTGAAGTTTTGTATTGCGCATGGAATTTCGTGTGTCGAATCGCTGAAAATGTTCCAGAAGGCTTAAGGTGAATCGACTTTATCAAAAACGAGTGCATACGAGTGGTAGAGTACATTCATAAGTGGCCGAGACGTGGAGGAAGTTTTCCCCCGCTCTGTTCTGCCACAAACATCTTCAACTGAAGTTGACATTGATAAGGTCAAGGAAATGGTAAGTGAAAATCGTCATTTAAGTTTCAGACAAATAGGCAATGATTTTGCTGTGTCTGACGCATCAATTCGTACCATTTCGAACGATTGTTTGGGTATGAAACGATTTGCCTCTCGACTAGTTTCAAAATACCTGAATTTTCTTCAAAATTTGGTCGCTGAAGGCATGCTAGAACGAGTCAATGATTATCGAGGTGTTGTGCACTTGGAATTCTTGCCAGAAAATCAGACGGTAAATAAAGAATATTATCTGGGCGTTATGCGGCGTTTGAGAGAGCAAATTCGTCAAAAAAAGCCATATTTGTGGAAAGAAGAATATCATCTCACAAGGCTATCATTGGTAATGAATTTCTGACCAAAGTATAACAAATAGCATCTTCAACAACCCCGTAATCACCTGACATGGCTCCGGGCGCGTTTTTTTTTCTAAAACTGATATTACCACTTCGAGGAGTCCGTTTTGGATCAATAGAAGACATAAAAGAGAATTCGCGGCGGGAACTGCAATCGATTCCGAAAAAGCGTTCGAAAAATGTTTTGATGATTGGATTATTGGTTGGCATAAATGTATTATTTGGGAAAGGACCTTCTTTGAAGGCGATATAATAAATTTGAATGAAATATAAACATTTTGTGTTTCATTGACCAATTCCTGGTTTTTTGACAGAATATTAAATATGAAATGAATCGAACACTTACTATCTTTGAGCAAAAACTGAACGGAATATTGTTATAAGATCACAAATCTTTAAATATGTTTAAAAATGTTATTTCGAAATATTCACAAATTTCTTTCTAGTCCGGAAATATAGAATATCCAAAATATCAGAGCATATTTTGACATATTTCACATTAAGGTTGCCGGAGATTCATGTAAACATGACAAATGGATTTTACACAATCGCCAGTTTATCAACTAGACGAAGATTTATATATTTTTGAATAATTACACTCCTTGCCTCATCTTCTGAGAGAACAATATAATTTCCGAAACAAAGCTGCATCAACCTCACTCGTTATGAGTCATGATCATCAAGATTAATTTGAGTCGACTTTCCTCTGATACAATTTAAAAATTACTTCTGCAATTTCCTCAATTAATTTTAGCTCGACTTTAAACAATTTAATATTTTTTAGGGAGACACCATTTCGAGAATCCAAAATAATATTACATATCATATCATATCATATTGTTCTAAGTGAATTTAAATTTCGGAAACAATTTAATTTAATTGAATTCATGTCGACGAAAACTATTTGATCAAGGTTTGTTTTTTTACAGGAAATGGAAAATGGAAAGAACACGTCTTCGATAGAAAAATTAATGGAAAATGATTTCACTCACCATAAACTTTTCCATGTGGAAAATCCAGAGGCTTGTAAAGGAAGCGCCACTGCTAATCCTTCCGGAAAATTTTGAATTCCAATTCCAATTGCGAGATTCCTGAAACAGAGAAATTTAATTGAATTTTTTTGATACTGATTCGATAATAAAAACGAATTATAATTGTTGCCTTTATTATCATGTGACTGTTTATATAGGGAGCATACTGAAATGGAATAAAATCAGTAAACAGGCAATTTCACAAGAAGTCAATTTTTGTTTTTATTCAGTTATGTTTTGTATATAATTTCGTTATTTCTCGCTCATAAAAGGGATGGAAACAAGACCTTTTTTTCAAATGGCTAGAGATAACACGTTACAGCTCGGGGGAAAGGTCTCTTTAAGATAAATGTAATCAACAATTAATCGCTGACATTGCCTTATAACAATTCTGATGCAGAATGTTCAACATTTACTACAATTATTTCTTGACCAGTTCCTAATTGATGTTAACAATCATTTCCTATATTTCGTTATATTTTTGGTATGGTGTGGTATCAAAACGTTTAGGATAGAAATTACGAGTCAGCAGCGAATCGTTAAAAAATACTATCGATTGTCTAACATTTTGATGATTATTCAAATGAAAACAAAATATCTTAGTTTCCGAAGAATTAGTGCATAGACCACTTTCCCAGGCGAACTTTTTCAAATACCCAGAACTGCAATCAAAACTAGTTTCGTCATCTGACGAAAAGATAGAGCATTATCATCGGCATGAATGAACTTATGATTTCTTTTAATTTAATGAAACAGTATGAATATGACGAAAATCCAAACAGGCTTGCTTCTTCCGGGAACTTAAAAGATTAAGTAATGCTGACGTATTAAAGTCTAAATAAATCAAGTAAATTCACGGAGTTGTTTAGTTTATTGATTTCCAATGTTTTCCATAGTTCCGTTTCAATCTGTTATTGTTATTATGTATAATATCAAAATTATTACTGACAGTATGCATAGTGAGAATCTGATATTTGTTTGTCAAAAACGGCGTTTATACTTCGATATCCTAATACTGAAATATCTAACGATTTTTGATTAGAGAATTGAAAGACCTTTTCGAAGATATCTCACTCGTTCAATTGACGAGGCTTTTACGTGATAGAAATCCATTTTCACAAATACAAGTAAACGATGATTTCTACTAAAAAATATTATTAAATGCTCGACGCGTTTCGATACACAGTATCTTTATCAGAGCGTATGAATACTACAAATATATCTTACTAACAAATTTTATATAAACATTAGTTCAAGTACGGATAGCTCTGAGTGGAACTAATGTTTAGTATATATAAAAATTTGTTAGTAAGATATATTTGTAGTATTCATTCGCTCTTGATAAAGATACTGTGTATCAAAACGCGTCGAGCATTTAATAATATATTTTAGTAGAAATAATATATCACTCGACCTACTATCCCTATAATGAATATTGACTCAGGTAAAGCTGGAAGTAGGTGGTTGATTTTATATGCTCTCTACCTTCTCCGAAATTAGTCCTCCCCCAATCAAAAATTGGGTGTCTCAGCTTTTTCAGTGTATATAACAAAGCAATGCTTTCTCGTAAACAATTTGAACATGCGATCCATTGGGTTCTTTTCGTTGTTATAGTAATCGAAGCTAAAATAAATTAACTTAAATTGGTAAACCCAGTCTGAATTTCAGGTCATTCTATCATCTCATAATTTGAATATAGCTTCAAGAACGCATAACTCTCTAGGCTGATTAATTAAAAATTGTTAAACTAAAATTCGTCGTCAGTTCTTAAAGGAAGCAACCCTGTTTGAATTTTCTTCCTATTTAGCTGAGTAACTGCTCTTACCAATGTAATATACAGATAATGGAATTTTACCAAGTAAAAGCCTCTCACATTCAAATAATATATAGAGTGTAAATGAATAAGTGCAAAAATTTCGCGAGGTGAATCCTCAAGCCATTTCAAGACTTGAGGTATAAACTTGTTAAATTTTTCGTACTTTATTTACACCCTGTAAAAAGCACATAATTCCTTAGAACGTAATACTTATTTGAAGAAGCTACACGATGTGGTGAAACGCGTATAAGTTTGTCAATATAGTGAAAATTTGAACAACATCGTTTTGATTAATTGAAGAATGTTTTTGAATTTTTATCAAGTTAGAGCCTCCACAATCAAATTTACATCTTACAGGGTCGGTCATCTAACGTTTTTTTTTTGAACTAGCGGTAATTTTGACACTAACCTAACCTTAACGACACTTCTGATTTGACAGAAGGTTAGTTTTATCATTACGCTGAATGAAAATGGTTATGTACACGATTGAGGAACGCGTGAAAATAGTGCAGTTTTACTTTGACAATCATCGTAACGTGTGCGAAAATTACGTACGGAAATGGGAAGAAAAGAGGCACCGTCAGCTGCGTATGTGCGTTTTCTTCTGAGAAAAGAGAAACTGGCACTTTCATTGACAACTCAACTCGCTATAAGTCAAAAACAGTGCGCACAACCGAGATTGTGCGTGAGTCGCCAAGAATATCAGTGAAGCATCGTTCTCAACAACTGAACATTTCAGAGACATCGTAGAGACGAATTTTGCGTAAAGATCTTAGCATGACGCAGTACAAAGTCCAATTGGTTCAGAAATTGAAGCCACAAGACCATCCTTTGCGTTTTCACTTTGCCAATTGAGTTTGCGACCAGCTTGGAAACGACGCCGATTTCTAGCAAAAAATCATTGCATTTCCATCTAGGCGTATACGGCAACAAACAAAATTGCCGCATCTGTGAAACGGAGAACCCGCCCATTATCATGGAGAAGCCGATATATCCTCAGAGAGTGACGGTTTGGTGTGGATTTTGGTCTGTAGGCATTATTGAGCCATTTCTCTTTGAAGATGAGACAGGAGCCGCCGTTACAATCAACGGCGAGCGCTACCGCGCCATGATCACCGATTGGTTCTTCCCATTACTTGAAGGGAAAGACTTGAACAACATTTGATTTTAACAGGACGGCGCTCCGTGCCACGCTGCCAACGATAGGAGCGATCTCCTGCGCCCAAGGTCTTCGAAGATCAAATTATCAGTCGAAATTCTGATGTCGTTTGGCCGCCTCGATGCTGTGATTTGACGCCGTTGCGCTATTATCGTCGAAGACAAGTGTTATGTGGACAAACCAGAAAAAATGCAAGCTTTGAAGGACAACATTCATGCAGCCATACCTGAAATAGAATTGCATACAATCGAAAATATACTAAAAAATTGGACCGACCGTATGCGTTACTGCAAGGCCAGCCGAGGCAGCCATTTCAATGAAATTATATTCCACGACTAACCGGAAGGAACAAACTTTAATATGAAGAAATAGATTTGGAAATTGGATGAAGCGTTTTCGTTTTAGTGCATTATAGAAAAGGTATGTGGCGGACCCTATATTTGTGTTTAATTGTTAATTTTTCCATGTGTTTTCACTCAACACTGAAATTTCAGACTATTATAAATATCCGAAGATTTTTCGATTATTGATATTAAAGGATCCAATTGGTAAATCGTCAGAACAATAATGAAGGTTTCATTACATTATATTCAATAACAGAGACTCAAAAATGCAATATATTCTTTTCTTAACTACAACCTATTAGAAGACACAGAATTCGGTCAATATCGTACAACGGACTTTAACTATTACAGTTCAATGCAAAGCTCAATGACATCGAAGTTATGCCAATAATATTTTTTCTTCGGAACCATTCCCCATCATTCCCTCGACGCCACAAGCTATTATGATGAATGACGTATGGAATGTAATGGAGACAAAAATAGCATGCATAGCATTAATATGACTCACTCTTCATTCATTGAAATTCAAATTGGTAATGAACGCATGTTGGGAAAAAAATACTAAAATAGGTGAAGCGAATAATAGCGTTGGATAGAACCGTAGGAAGGTACCAGCGTGGGTCTCGACTGAGTAAGGAGTTTCACTGGAAGTGAACTATTATGACTTTAAGTGTACGTATTTTATTAACGTTTGTGTTTCAGTTACATAATTGATGTTTCACACCCGTTTCTCGAGAAACACACATTGTATTTGCCACTTTTCTCATGGCTACAAGCTACGAAATATAAAATGACTCTTGAACTAGTTTTCATGAATATGTCTCTTTAAAGCGATAGACTTTTTCATTTATATCAGATATAGTCCCTAAAAAAACATTCAAGCCTACGAGCATTCACTTCTTTTATGCCCCTTGACAGTTTCCCATGCTCAATATCTCCTGGAGCTCAGCAGTAATAATTCTATTAAGCACATGATGATTTACGGCGTGATCGCTTAAGAAGATGACGATGACAGACTCATGGGCCACGGCAGTTTGATTTATGTGCCACGGTTACTGGCCACAAATCGATGACTTTACAATTGTATCATAAATGAACTGGAAATAATGTTTCTAGATGATGAGAGGAAGCTGATGTTACAGCAATGTATCAAGTGCAAGTGACTGGAAAACAAATTCTTATTATTCGACAGTAATGAAGCCATTCCTACCACCCTTCCCTTTCCTGAATACTCATTATTAATTGCTGCTTTATTGTACAGAGTGTTTCAGGTAGGGTTTCATCAAGTCAAGCAGCTTGACAGTTTTCGAAATTCTTGACATCACTTGAAATTCCAGCTTTTCAAAAATCAAAGGTTTAACTTGACTGGATTTTGCAACCCAAAAGTTCGACTCAACATCAAGTTTTTTTGAGCTACTTGAAATTTTGATACTTGTAAGAATATAAAGTTAAATTCAAAACGTTCGATCTAGTCAGTCCGTTTCGCAGCGCAACAAGTAGACACAAAAAGCTTTGCGGAGGAATTTTATGAATTTAAAGGAAAAGAATCAACCAGCAATTATTTCAGAAATATAATGAATTCCTGTATTCAACAACAATACTCGTATCTGTGCCAGGAACAGTGCATTAGCTCGAGTGCTTCATAATGCTAACCTTGTCCAGGATTTACTAGGTGCAGTACCCAGAGTTGCCTCGGACTGGCGATAACCTCGAGTATTCAACCAAGTGTCCCTATGTTGTTCCGCTAGCCTGTCTTCCAGTCTTGCTTTAACAACATAGGCTGACAGCAGGCATTGGTCCTACTAGAGCATTCTTAGCTCCTAGGCAGGCCTGCTTATTCGCAATTTAATTTTCTCTGATCTCGGTGTGAACCAGGACCCAGAGGAGATGGATCTAGTTGTTTACCGCCAGTTATTCTAATGCCTTGATGTACTCCCAGATCACCTCAGAAGTAATACTGCGTGCGGCCAGGGCTCCCAGAGCAGCTCAACTGTTGGAGTAGATCATGATCCACTCATGAGTTGAACCCAGTTCAGCCAGACTTTGAGCACTGCCAAGTATCTACGATCGGAAAACTGTTGCATGTTTATCTAATGGAAGGTACAAACCCCTCGCATTTCTTCGGTAGAAAACTCTGTTACCTGATCCCTTCCTGGTCTTTGGGTCCTCCGTGTACCAAATGTAGCCTGGCAAGAAATCCTTCCTCTCCTCCCACTCTTGTCTGGACGAGTTTTTCATGTGGTATCTCGGCGTGGTTTTATCCGAGTTCATCCAGAGGAGGTGGTTGCTGATAATTATTTCAGGAAACAAGGAAGCGGGCCAGTTGTCATTAGTCAAAACTGTGCTGCTAATGAATGTGAGGTGCATTAGTTCGACCAATTACAGTGCACCTAGTATCGCAGTCGTGGATTTTAACCTAAAATACCACCTATATACAATGCTACAACCATCTAATAGGGCCTTTCTTCATTGGAGGCAATCTCGATGAAAATATCTATTCAAAGTTCTTGGGAGAACTCGTAAGTTCGAAAATTATTTAAATTTTGGAGAATGAAAACATTCTCGGAGCATTTGGATGCTGGACGATATTCGGATGATAATTTACCAGATCAAATTGGCTGAAATATTCTGATAGAATCCCTGCGTGTCGAAAAACTTTTACTAGAACCTAATTACGAAAATAAGGTCAAATTTTGACATATCTTCTCTTCATTTATTCCGCAAGCGTTTACCGGAATCGTATATTACACTTACCGTGTAGTAGCAGGAAAACAAGTTCAGCGATCTTTGACGCCCATTCGCAATACATTTACTCGAATTTTCATTCATTTACTTTCATTATCGTTGCCAAGCGCTTAAGCTATACTTTATCACGTGTCGATTGTGGAATCGGAAGGAAGGAAATTAAACGTGCCTGCTAGGTTCCGCTCATACGGTGTTCATATCATAACTAATAATTGATACGACCGGAGATAAGAAAAGTAATGAAAATGATGTTATGTTCTTGCACAAATTAGCTACTACATCCATTTTTATGGCGGCTTTTGAACATGGAACAAGAAGTATGAACAGTTGTGAGGCTGTTTTGGATGCTTGTCTATTTTAAATTATTTTTCCTGTTTCCTTTAGCGGCGTCTTTTCTTTTTGTTACGTGTGATATAATGAATGTGTAATTAATTTAACAATACTCATCGTTAACAAAATTCGTTGAACGCAATTCATCTGTCCATGCTAGAGTGGTTGCAGAAGCACATTACTCAAAAATTTCATACGATGATTAATACTCAGTGTCATTATTGCAGGGTCCATATGATTTCTACTAAGTAATAAACCTTCAAATTACGACAAAAATGAAGGAATATTTAAGGTCATGATCATGCATGAATAGAAAGTTTTCCATTATTGCTGTGGTAGCAGAGAGTTGAAGAATCTAATTAACGTTGAAAGTTGTTAATCAGAACAACAGTTTTTGGATTGATAGAGATCCCACCTGAACCATACCAGTAGCTTTTCTGCATCTCTGGACTTTCTGGACTTTGCTGAGGTTGTACCCACAGTCGCACATGCCTGGTATTTAAGTGCAGTCCAAAATGAAATCTCATCTGAAAATAAAACTAACGGTAGCCTCTGGGTCCTCTCGTTCCATGTGATTTGGAGCCCATCTGATCAAGCTTCATTTCTTTTTGGGCTTAAACTCCAAGGTGAAAAAACTATTTGCAACAGGTCTTCTCCAAATCTTCAGGTTATTCGTTTGATTCAAATGATTATGCAATTCGTCGAAAATTATGGTGGGATTTCGGGGAGTAATTTTAAGAAACCGGTCCTATTCAACTGTTATAAAGCGATATCTACCTCCATTTTATTCCCTTAAATTCCCTGTTCTTCTATATAGGGGCATTCATCGCGAATAACACTGTGTTCATTGTCGATTTGTGAAATTTCAGTTTGTATTACTTTCCCATCAGGAATCTGAACAACTCTGTCTATTTCACACACTCGAATGATACCTACCTATAGTTTTATTATGCTATCTTACCAATAAAATATGAGAAACAGTGCAATTCTGCCCAGGAAGTTTTTTGAAAAAATAGTACTCAGCTGAGTTTCAACCAAAAGTGAATATATTTTAAGTAAATTTCACACATACGGGGTGGCCTAGTAAGTTTTCGACCTTACAAAGATACAAAATATTTTTTGTGAATTTTTTTCTTCAACATCTCCTTGTAGCTCTACACACCTTTTTCGGCGATGTTTCCCTCTCTGTAACCCGTCCAAATAGTCCTCGCCGTTTTTCTTTGCAGAATAGTGGTTCACGAAGGTAATGACCTTTTCATTAAACGAAAATCTCTATCCTCTAGTATGCTTCTGTGATGGTTTTCCCCTCTTTGAAAAAAATGGATCAAAATAACTCCAAGACTATCCAAAAAAACAGCCACCATCCCTTTCCCAGCCGTAGAAACAGTTTTTGTCCATTTTGGAATCGGCTCGCCCTTTTTGGACTGTATTTTTGTTTCTGGCGTGTAATGGTGTACTCATCTACAATAATTAATCGACGCCAAAACTTGGATTTATTGAGCAAATACTTTGTCCCTTTTCATAAAAACACTTACATCAAGTAACTCAAACAACTGAGCATCCAAAATGGCTGAAACTTGTGAATAACTGTCAACAGGTGAACAATGAAAATTCACTAGCTCGTATTTACGAGTGCTGCCATCTTCACGTAGACGTAGGGAAGTTAATGATGTGTAGATGGCGCCCATCCTCTTGAATACAAGCTTCCAGTTTCTGCTTGAAGTAGTAATTAACTCGGTCTTACATCTCTTGATCAATCAAATGTAATTCCCCACGTACTGCATCACTCAGCTTCTCTCAAGGAAAAAATCGCAAACGGATAAATCGGAAGATCTGGGGTACCATGGCACATCGCCAGAACGGAATATGAGGCGACCAAGAAACATGCTGCGACGAACGTTTATGGCTAAGAGTAACTTTTATCATGTTTATCCATCTTCTTCTCAATTCGGGCTCAAAGAAATTCTGAATCTTATTCCAGTGACAAAGTGCAGCAACTGTGACTTCAAAGTCGTTTTTCTCAAAGAAAACGGAGAGGCCATTGATGAATGATAAAAGGGTTTCTAGAAGTTCAATAATGGAAGTTCTACTTGTGGACAGTTACGTGACTGCATTTTCATTTTCTTCAAAAATCACATTCTTACAACAAAATTCTCACGTTTAATGAAGTCACATTCAGCTGTTTAACGATTTGCATGTTGTAAAGATTGAATCGACCCTCTATAAAATTCTCCTTATCCTCACTATGCAAACGCAACTCACCGGCATGCCTTCGAGCTGATCTTTATGTGCTGATCAATGCTTGTATCACTCTTGCAATATTCGCTGGAGTCCGTACACTGAGAACGAGACCTTGTAACATTTTTTTTCAATATTCCCACCTGAGAATAGTGTTTCGGCTAGGAATGCCCTCAAGACGTTCAAGATCGAAATGTCACCAAGAAAGTCTCTGCACTGCTGTTGCAGACTCACCATTTCGAACAATCGCTCATACAAAACTGGCGATGTTATAATGTCCACTGCTAAATATCAACTAAAACTGAATTCCAGTACGGGAAACTACCCCGTCTGGTCTGCTTCCAATAAGCACACACTTTCATAAAACCTCTGGTTTTTGGGATCCACTCTGTATAATCTATATCTGTTTAAATGACTAAACTCTTTCTCAACAGCTGCAGCGATTTTGATAAAATTTCTTGTATAGATGTTATTGTATCTGGATAGTTAAAATTCGCTACTGAATTATATAGGTGGCGTTGCGATCGGGTTATAAGTTATCATTTCCTATCGAAAACTTTCAAGAAATGTTTTCAAGATTTACCATTTAACCACGGCTTCATTCTATTGCCCGAGATTCTCCAAAATCACACAATAACGAAAAGGAAAAGAATGAAATGTGAAACTTTGTCTGATGGCATTTCGAATCTCGAAACAACAGATGGTATGCAAGTTAATGAGGGACACTACTATAGAGGATGTGAGAGGAATTTAACATCTGGTGGTACTCTAGATGATGCAACATTATTGTGACTCTTGAGAGAGGCCTTTTGAGTTTTACATAAGCTGCTACATTCAAAATGGCCTTTTAGAAGTCATCAACAACTTCTTCTGAATAATGAAACCTTTGATCAGTAGCCTGTGCTAGGTTCTTGGAAAAGTAAAAAACCGTTGGGACTGAACTCAGGATGATGTTACAATTCGATGTTTTCTTGCGTTAAATATTCAATTCTATTCCGGGCGGTGTGCTAGCTTTCATTGTCTTGGTGGAGGATGATTCAGCGTTTGGGGTAGGTTTCTCGAAGCTCACTAACGACTTGCGGTAAACAAATAGTTGTATACCAATCAACAATAGCTTTTCATTGATCTCGTAAGGGGATTGCTGCTACATGATGGGGCTGGCAACAAACGTTGCCAGCATCTTCTTCGTGGCACTTCGGACAAGTATGATTTATTTCGGTTGTTCTTCCTCTTGTTAGATCAGAATATTGGCCCTTATTTTCTGGCTCGTATGAATAAATCTAAGATTTTATCACCAATTTCTCTTTGCAGCATTCTATGTCTTGAAATCCGCAATGATGCTTCAATCTGTCGATATGTTGCATGACGAACTTGCTGGATCATCTTAAACAGATCATAAATATTTTCTTGGACGACCACTGTTGCACCTTGGATCGTCGCGTTCAAATTCTCCACACCAACATGAAACAGGTGACTGGTGTGGTGCTTGAAAGCCGAAAATAGAAACTTACTCTTGTTGAGATAACTCTCTTTGAAAATTGCATAAAATTATTGCGCGAAAATGCACATGGTTTAATTCTATTTTCAACGAATTTGTCAACTTTGATAGTTTATTGTGACTAATACAACTTGCATGAAATTAAAGTTTCGGATTCATATTAACAGACCATAGATATTTATTTTTAGTACTGACAGTTGATTAAGGGTGTCTTCAATGTCTCAGCATGCAGAATATGAAAGACATCCCTCATATCGACGACGATTTACACACTTGGGAACTTACTCCTCACGACCATACGCGACTTTAACATTATTTAGAGAATGTATGCTTTATACAACTCAATTAAAAATGATTTGTAAATTCCGTCAAGTAACAGCCTCCTTGATTCGATCAAACTATTGTTAGAATATCCTCCGTAGAAATGCAAAATGGATGAGTGACTTCTAATCCCACATAAAAGTTATTTTCACGTTGAGGCGCCAGATTTAAATAGAATAGGATACCAACGAAATTGACTTCAAAGCTAAGAACACCGGAAGCAGTGTTCGGTCAGAAGTTAAGTGGATATTGTACAAATTTGAGAACGCCTCAGTTCCAACCCTTTGCATGATGCACATTTTCATTTCTATTGATTGTTCTTAGAATACTCGAGAATGCCTAATTACGATAAATATAAGCTATATTTATTTTTCTCATTCATACACGTCCAGAAGCGGTATCAGTGCCAGACTTACAATTATAATGATTTATACAAGTTCATAAAATTTTTATTATTGAGGCTAGTTTTCATAATTACTCTATTAAAAATAGCGAATTTCCAGACAGTCTGCAAATTAGAATAAAGAAAGTTCAACTTCCTAACTGTAGCCATCCTAGAAGTTGCTCTGTTCCATAAAAAATATTGCAGAAATGGCACATGACAGAATGTGCTGAAAATTTTTTAGAAACGTATAATTGTATAAGAATATAATGAAAAGTATAATATATGTTGTTGCATGTTATTAATAGTAGTTCACAGATAATTTAATGATGCCTCAAAGAATTAATTGTTTCCCTGACGAGGCATGGTTTCATTTATTTGACTACGTGCATACGTCAAATATGAAAATGGGAAAGTCAAGAATTTTCATCATTTTATCGGAAAGTAAGAAGTGAAGTCTGATCGATATTCTTCGATAAAACCATTATACGAGCTGTTTCCCAAACATGCGGCGATAATCTAGGGAGTGATTCCTCAACTCTTTTCATGAAGATAGGTTGAATATTAGTTGAAGAATACTTTGTCAGTGAGATATCTTTCTTGAAGGGGATACCATGAAGGGTTTCCAAGAGTTTTATGTAAAAAAGATATTATTGGATAGATTAACTTGTTTTCGAGAAATTTCTGAATCTATGCACAATACTTAACTTCCAAGAAGCCTCTTGATTATTCGAATAATAAGCTATTTTTGGTCTTTGATGATTTATTGAGACCCGTGTATGGTGATGATACAGGAAGGAGGATGAATGAGTTTTTTGAGAATAATAAAACCTGTTCAGAATGACTATTCCTATCTTGAATACATGAATGTAATCTTCTCCTAAGTTTGCGAACTCTTTAAAAGTACCATGAACTTATTACCTCAGATAGCTCCGTAAGAAAGAATCTAGAGGGTTTAAATCGGCTGGCAGTGCAAGCCATGAGTCCGCCTCGGCTATATGATCTATCCATCGCCAAAAGTCGCTTCTGAAAATTGACTGAAAAACGCCATTGTGCATAAAGCACATTGTCTTGAGAATCGGGGAACTTCTGATCCAAAAAGTTTAGACGAACCTCCAAGATACAAATACAGGTCCAATTATCTAATCCCTAATTCAAATATTCTATGAAAACTGATTTTGAAAACGAGCTTGGCATACGTTATAAGGATTTTCGGCAGTCCATGCGAAATATGTATCTTAAGTTTAACATATAGAGCTAGAATGAAACATTTAAAAATTATTAGAGGGAAGATTAATACACATTCGTTCGAACCAATTCTGAAAGCAGTTATTCCAATCGTTCGCTATATTCAAAATGACCTTTAGGAAGGCATCAATATATTCTTTTGAAGAATAAAACCTTTGACCACGTAGTCCGTTCTTGATTTTGGGAACAGTAGAAATCGTTATGACTTAGATCCGGACTGTACGCTGGATGATGTAACAATTCGATGCTTTCTTGAGTTTCGTATTAAATTGTTTGCCAGGTTGTATACCCGGAAAACATGTCTCGCCTTGTCTTGGTGAAGGAACATTCGCCGTTCGGGTTTGTATTCTCGAAGCACACTAAAGACTTACGGTGAAAGCAAATGGTTGTGTACCAATCGGCAGTAAATGTTCTTTGATCTTACAGAGGAATGACCTGTTCTTGTCACGGCTGACTCTTGTTGGTTTTTCTTCCCCTTGGAACAGCTAAACCGAAGATTGTTGAGTATTTTCTGGCTTGTATGAATAAATTCAAGATTCATCATCACTAACTATGTTGAAAACGCTTTTAGACTTTTCAAAGTTGAAGCGGTCCAGAATTTTCTGCACCCTGGTAGCATTCTTTTCTTCGATCAACAGATGCGGTTTCCAACAGGAAACTAATTTTTTCACACGAAATTCTTCGCGCAAAACTTTTTGCATTGAGGTCGAGAATTTTCCACCTCGTCTTGAAACTTATATCCATTTGCAATTTTTCGAGGTAACTAGAAAACCCTATCGTCATGTTGCTCCTTTTTAGGAGGTTTATTTTTGTTACAAAACATCTTGCGGAAAATGTTTATATATTCTTTAAGAAACGAGAGCAGAAATTACAATTTGAATTGTTGCTGCATGTTTAGGAAACACCTAGTATAGTCGTTTTTTAATACGAGTGCGAAGATCTTTAACATTTTCAAGAGGCTCGTTTGCTGGGTCTCTATCTTGCGTTCATAAAGGATGAACAAGGAAATTATTTGCTATATAATTAGAACAAATACATATAACAAAAATTGATTTTCAAGAACGGTTCATCCTATTTTACAAACTTGTCGAACGGTCCCCGTATATGAATCGAAACTGGAGGAAGATGTGAATTGCGTGGGAAGTCCTGCGGCAACCGCAATGAGGAAGGCCAACTTCCCGTGGAAGTGAGGTAACCGCCATTTCCTTCACCGCCAAAGTGCGAGCACCGTATTCATTGCTATTGGGCTACACGTGGAGATGGATGTGTCCAAAAATTAACTTATCGGGTCGTTTTTCGAGCAATAATTACAGAAATGCGATACATTTGACGCGGCCAATTAGGCGGATTGAGAAATACTTCAGATTGTTATCCAATATTGTATCAATGAAGATAGTGCAAACCGAGAGCGGTTTGATAAGTCAGTGACTTTTTGAATAAAACGAATTTTCTTCGGCGAATAAACATTTTATTTTTCTACATAATCCACTTTTAGTTCGATACATTTAGTCCAGCGTTTTTCTGATTTTTTATTCCCTGAAACTAATAGGTTTTCTCAAGGCTCTCAAAATACGCATTTGCTTCGGTAATGACTTCTTCATTCGACTCAAATCTCTTACCGCCCAGCCATTTTTTTAGGTTTGGAAACAGGAAATAGTCGCAGAGGGGCTAAATCTGGCGAATATACTCGATGGGGTAGCAGTTCGTATCCCAATTCGTGGATTTTGGGCATCGTGACTATATCTGCATGCGTCCATTGTCTTGATGGAACAGCACTTTCTTCTCCGCCAAATGCGGCCGTTTTTGTTTCAAATTAACGTCGAATCTTTTCAAAAGCTTTGGATAATATTCGCCGGTGATCGTCTTACCTTTCTCCAAGTAATCGATGTGAATATCACCGTGTGCATCCCAAAACACTGTGACCTTGTTGGCTGACAGACTCTGTTTGGCCTTCTTTAGTCCATGTTCACCACGAGCAACCCACTGTTTCGATTGTTTCTTGATCTCTGGAGTATTGTGATGGATCCATGTTTCGTCCACAATAACAAATCGGCGCAAAACTAGTTTGGATTACGGCTGAACATCACTAAACACTCTTTTGAGTGGTCACACGATTGCGCTTATGGTTGAGTGTGAGCAATTGCGGCACCCATCTCGGGAGAGTTTCTTCATATCCAAATATTCGGTAAAATATGATGTATCCGTTCACCTGAGATACATACAGCATGAGCCAACTCACGCACTTTTATTCTCCGTTTATCCAATATCAATTCATGGATTTTATCAACGATTTCCGGACTAGTGCTGGTACGACCACAAAGGAATTCTATAAACCACTTATAAACCATTGAAATTGATGCTGCCGAATCCCCGTAGTTTTTATAAAGTGTTTCCTTAGTTTGAGAGCAGATTTTTTACGTAAAAAGTAATGCTTAATCAGCACACTAAATTCACTTTTTTCCATTTTCGTACAAATTCACGAGGTTGTCTGCTTTGAACGGCTATTAAACACCAACTGCACGACGAAGCTTGCTCAAAATTAGAAAGTTGCCCACTGATTGATTACAGTCGACGGCAGCACTGTTGCATTTGAAGTAACTGCGTGGGAAATTCAAAAAATCACTGACTTATCAAACCGTCCCCGTAAAATAAGAGAATCAAGAAATCAGTTCAGGTACAGTAATTGTGTGAGAAACTATTGTATCGATTACGCATCCCTTCAGAGGCTTCTATTTTATTCCTGGTCTAAGTGCCCAGAGATTTTAGAGCAGTCAGGTTTGATGCAAGACGAAGGCCTTTTTGTCATATTAATATATTCTTTTCAAACAATCAACTTTCCCAACAAACGAACTCCTCATAAATAAAACAACGAATAGATCTTTAAGCTTCTTTCTTCAAAACATTCCGACGTTTCGAGATCAGATATGTGTGTTCCTCGGGAAACTACAAATAAATTTATACTTGGAGAGGAATAAACCGAAAATGGTACGAATAACATACAAACAAATATTGCTCATATTGGGTACTTTGATTAAAACTTTAAAATGTAGGTAATACAACTTTTAGTTAAAATTATTAAAAATCTTTCTCTCAACAAGAGAAAATAAAAAATACATATAGGTAATAAAACTTTAAGTTAAAATTATTGAAAATATTTAGCTCAACAAGAGGATATAAAAACTACATGTAGGTAATGAAAATTTAAGTTAAAATCATTAAAAATATCTATTTGTTGGGAAAATTGATTGTTGGATGTTGGTGAAATTGAACTTGATTACATGACTATATTATTTTCAAGCAAATAAGTAAGTAAGCGGAAGCCTCTGCGATCAGCGCAACTTGTCGATGAGCCGACCAGAATGCCTGATTATCATTTTCACGATACTCTCGATCTCTTTCTTGTTTCACATCCAGATGTTTGCCTTTTACAGGCCTCAGCACCCTTAGGCAACTCGAACCACAACTTAGTAACTTCCCACAACCTCGCAATAAAGATTTAACGCTGTTCCTAATTGTTGGGCTCCGCACCTAAACATTCATTACATCTATTGAGTAGTGTTAAAAAGAGAGCAGAACGCCTCTCTCTTTTATAGATACTTCCATGGCAATTGCTCTGAAGAATGAAAGGCTTGGTTCCGGAAAGAAAATCCTTGTGCTGTGGAAGTCGATTCCACGGCATGCGTCAGTTTTGTTATTTAATAGTCACACCTCGTACAACAAACGCAAAGTAGGGATAACACCGAGGTCTGAACAATTTTTCAAAGTATTTTCTTTGTATCCATTTATTCGAAACAAAACGAACAGGAACGAAACGTAGCCCCATTAATAAGCCCATTCATACTATCACACCTAATAACTTCTCGGCTGTTGGATCGTGATTTTTTCACGTCCAGATCCGGATGTAGCGGATATAAACTGCAGGCGGCGGCGACGATACAACTGAGACGCGGATGATTCGCATTCAAAGTAGCGTACCGTGAAGCTGTAGGAAAATGTGACGAAGCAAAAAATCAACATTTGCCTTCTAGACTGTATTAAGTAGTAGTTGCGAAATTGAAAATTACGACGCAGCAGACCAGAAAAATTAGACATTCAGTTTAGAGCAGAAATATGTATAAGCTGAAAATTGAAAGTTAATTCGATGTTTTCTTTATACAGGATGTTTCTAAATTGTTGAGCCATATTCTAGAGGTTGAACGATGAAGGTTTAGACATACATACATGGTGTGTTCCAATTAAATTCTTTGAATTTGTAAATCAGATCCATTCCTGATAGGAGGAGGATTTTTTGTTACATGCTTCTACCCCAAAATTTTGAATAGGGAAGAGTTCGTTACCTTGTTGAAAAGGTGATTCCATTTTGTAATCGACCACGCAGTTATTCATTATCTAAAATAATGTTTGACGGATTGAAAATATAGAGTCTCTGGAAAATTGGAGGTTTTCATGAATCCGTTCGATTTGCGTTTGGGGAAAACATCAAAATCGATTTGGTTGAATCGGAAACATTTGTGTTACTCACTTAAAATTTTGCGTATCCACCTCCAATCCCTATCAACTACAACCTCGAAAATTTTTATAATGAGAAAACGGTTATGTGGATATTGGTTATTTAACCTACAATATCAACCTGCTTTTTGAAGTGCTATAAGTTAAAAATTAACTTCTACGCACTTCTATGATTCCCATGAAAATCTATTATGAAATAAAAAACATTGAGGTTTCGATTTTTCAATGGGGTCCATTACTAAAGCAAATATTCGAACTGGCTCCCATTCAAATTCATGCATAAGTCAATCGAAAGGTCATGTTTTCATGGAAATGCACTGGGTTAGAAACCCAGAGTAAGGAGTTAGGATCTGAAATGTGGTAGACTATAGCCAGAAAACGGGAATCCAAAGGGGTTATGGTGATATTGGCTATAGATGGAGCATCCTTCGATGACCTGAATGCAATAAAGTTCTGACCTAACCTGGAGTAAACTTAGTTGCATGTCAGGGTAATAGGGAGGTAACCAGGAAGTAGCCCTTATACCGCAGGTAATCCAGAACAACCTGCGGCACATTAAGGCTGCTATTTCTGCCCAAGTCAAGACCCTATCAACAGGGGATATAGACATAGGGCTAATACAAGATCCATTGGTCCACAAAGGTGAAGTATTGAGCCTTAGACAGACTCGAGATAATATAATCTACGAGCAAAAATCAGTACACAAGAACTTGCATTTATTCAAGGAAAGGAATATAATGCAGCCACCATTCTTCGGAAAAATAGTGGAATTCAATTATGAGGACAAATATTTGGGAGTAATCCTGAATGAAAACTTTATATGGGATGAACAAATTAATCAAATCATAAATAAGGGTTAATACTTCATTATGAATACTGGTTGTACATCGCGGTGATGAAACCCATTCTACACTGTGGTCTTACACGGTGGCCAAAGTGATGCAGAAGGGGACTAGGGAAAAGTTGAACAAACTTCAAAGACTAGTCGTGGTTTGCACTACAGGTTCCTTTAGAACAACACCAACCGCAAGTTTTCCCTTGAAATTTATATAAGGGGTGAAAAAATGAATGGAAACGGACACACGGGGCACATAAGAATTAAGGAATTGATCCAAAACCCAATACTGAGTATGGTGAATGATGCGTTGATTAAAAAACTTACAGAGACCAAGGAGCGTAAAACGGTGATAGACTAGAACAAGTAGATTGGCTCTGACAACCTTGAGGACGGTATACGAACGTATCCAAAATGGAAAAGGGAACTGGAGTGTACTCACAAAACTCGGATTGTTGGCCGACAATTCCGTTGGGGGAGTACGCAACGATCAGGCAAAAGTATATGCCATAACAACCTGCGTTCGTGAGAACCTCAAAAGACGCTATAAGAACAGGCTGATAAACATTGTTTCAGTCAGGAGGCAATGAAAGCTTTGGCTGAAAAGGAAACCACGTACTTTTGGTCTGGGTGGGTGGGTACAGCATTATTACAGGCAGATTCTCTTGCCAGATAAGTCGTCAATACAAGATATATTGACTCTCGGTATAACTAAGTATAAAGTACAAGACACGATCAACAGCTGGATAGGAAAGCTACACGTGGATAGGAAAGCTACACGTTGACAGGTGAGTTCCTACTTCAGCGCATAGACAAACCACACTTCTGATGGAAAAAACTGGCAAGGAGTTCACGAAAGAAGCTCCACAAGTGAGCAGAGAAGAACTAATCACCATAACAGGCCTAATAACGGTACATGGGAGGCCAAAAATAGTTATTTATCATGAAGAACCTATATGTGAACTATGCAACGAGAGGGAAGGAGCAGCCTATCATATTGTGAACGAATGCGACCCAGTAGCTTGAGAAACATGGAAAATTTGAAGGGAAAAAGAAATCTTAACAGAACCAAGCCAAAGCCTTGAATGGCGAACTCTAAAGACACAAGACAAGATACAATATTACTTCAATATTTACCACATGTTCTCTGACTTCCACATGTTTCATGAATTTCAATATTGGAAAACTATCGAAAGTTATCCACTCATTTCAATTTTTTTGGACATCCACTTTCTTTTTTTAGTTGTTAATTATTTGAAACAATCAACGGTACTATTGATGTGTAAAGGTGTCAAAGTGACGTATTTATTTCATTAGATATTAACATATCATTAAGAGACTGTCCATAATATTCTTTAATCAATTAACGAATATTAGCCGTCGAATGCGCGTCGAAGAGAGAGAGAGAAAGGGCAGGTGCTTTTTAAGTTGCGCAACGCCATAAAATCCTTCTTCCGAGAATCGAATATTAACTTATACTTTGTTGACGGATACAGTATGCTACTACATAGGGACTACTTTGTTTCACAATAGTCAGTTTTCACCTGCAAGCCTCTCATTAGTAGTAATAGTAAAAATTCGGTGAATGAACCGTTGTTGTTTGTTTTCCTTCTGCATTCTTCAAGTGTAATATATCATATAGGCATGTAGAAACTCGTTGTGGCTAGTTGAAAGTAACTTTTTGAATGTTTTCGAGCTTTCTGAATACAGGATTCATTTAGAAATAACCTTACACTTATGAAGGTAATAATAACAATAATTTATTCCCTACTGACCATTACAATACAAAGGTAAGAAACAAAGGTATAAGACATGTCCACATATAACAGGAGAAAATAACAATTATCAGAAAAAAAATTCAGTGAGTAAATGTTAATTGTTGAATACTTTCCCACAGCACCACCAAACGCTCTCAGATCACTTATTATTTTGAATGGTTGGGCGAAACATTAAAAAATTGTATTCCCTTGTATCCTCTTTTATATCCCGATAAAGAATGTGATGCTTCAGCAATAGGTCGACCAATCCCCCCTTGTATATAATTCAAGTTGAAGTTATTTGGTGAAAATATGTTGAAATTACGCTTTACATAAATCACAAGATCCAAAATAAACATGCCAGCTAATAGTAAGATATGGAATACCCACAACATGAAGTACGTCCAGTTACTTTACAGTATCCACCCCAGAAAACAATGCCATAACAAAGTCTAGATCTGAAATATGAGTGGTAAGATGACGGCGATATCTCTAAGGTGATTATTACTCTTAGTCGATACAGTTCTACATAGCTAGTCAATATGCTCGTGCTATTTAAGATTGTTGATTATTTCAACGCCTAGTAAGTATGTTGTTTGATCTTGATGAATGGACTTGCTTCTTACTTTCAAAAGAAGACTACGAGGTTCATTTACAGCAGCAATTCTTGAATGAAAAATTCATAGATACAGTTTTGGAGAAGAAGTAGTATATTAGTATAAAAAGAGATGGAAAATTAGTTGAGTAAGTTCTGCACATTTTGAAGTGTATTAGAAATGTCTAATCAGCACATAACAGAGTAGTGTCATCAGTGAACAAGAGAATTAGTGAGGGCCACAATACAGATCCCTGGGGAACGCCACAACCCATGTGAAACAACGAGAATTTTAACCTTTAATCTCAGCAAATCGAATCCTCTAAACGGTGATTTTTCGAAACCGATGTCAGGACAGATTTAATTGAAATTTTTCATACCTCGTACTTCCGACAATATGCAAAACTAGCCAACATCAGAATGTTAGTTTAAGGTTAAATTAAATATAACTTCACTAACTACTGACCTAAACCCTCGCCGAAAAAGATCGAAATTATTTGATTTTTTTTTCAGTCTAATATGCAAGAAAAAAGCGATATTTTCATCTTCATTCTATCCTTTAATTTCTTCTGATAATTTCTCTTCAGACATAAATGGAAGACAAATTTCATTAATGGAATAATCACATACGGTAAATTTCATGACCACTATTACGAACTTGTGGGGCAGAGTGGCACAAAAAATGTCTAAACAAAAAGCTTTTCAATGATGTATAACGTGACTCACTTTTGTTTTACTCACGACATTTAGTGTGATTCTTGCCGTTTCAAGAGGAAATATAAATAATGGTTTTATTATCAAGAATTCAACTGAACCAAAGCACAGCAAAGAAAGATCAATAATAGAATATGTTCAGAATGTATGTAAATGTCGGAATGGTTCTCTCTCTACGCTATCTTTCACCTCTCTCATGTAACGAAATTTGCCTGATCGTGACAAGTCCTCAAAATTTGATCTAGGAAGTTTTAGTAAGTAACAGCTGATACAGTGAGCATACTAATTCTTTTTGCAAACCTGTGTTAGTTGATTTGTTTGTAGATGTCGAAATCTTAACAGTTTCATTTTCAGATACAATTGTAAAATGCAGCAAAATCTGAACTTGTTATTGGTAAAAGTGGATCGAGAATGGTGAGATTTCAATGAGTATCGAAACATTGAAGTTTAACGACTCTGTATATCGTTTAGGTTCGAAATTCACTTGGAAATACAGAGCAATAACCAGATTATCCTATCAAATTTTGTTCGAGTAAGAACAAGACGATTTACAGTTTTCTAACCTACAAACGTCCATACTAGTTGTTAACAATGTCAGTTTCGGTGGTACTAATATCCTAATGTCACGCGATTTCCAAAGGATAATCGTAAGGATTCAGGGTTTCTAAATCCTTATTACACGTTCTACGACACGAATGGGTAGTGTTATTGAAATGCAATACACCATCGATTTCAATTGCGTCTCCGACTTACGCAGAGTATTTACAACATAGATATCGATATCAGAAGTGGGATTCAATTAATATTTCAATCGGATCGTCTGAATACCGCATACAATTAAGTATCACGAAACTGTCAACCGGAAAACTGATTGAATAAAATGGCTATATAATAGCCTAGTTTGATATACGTAATCCACTGATTTACGATCAGACTAAGAAACAACAGAATTGAATTAAGATTGCAGTAAGATATTAAGATTTTCAGTCATATTTATTTTTTATTACATTAACTGATATTGTGAACGAGTATGTTTAATAATAAAAACAAGTACAGTGTTTTAAGAATTTTACTTAATAATTGCGATTCGTAACGCGTTTCACCACACCGTAGCTTCTTCAGACGAATGAATATACAGTGCGTTACGAATCGCAATTATTAAGTAAAATTCTTAAACACAATACTTGTTTTTATTATTGATAATGGAATTTTACCAAGTAAAAGCCTCCCAAATTCAAAAAGAGTATGTTTGTATACAACAATAAAATTCCTCGGCATTCAGAAGGTTTGTATCATTAAGGATTATATTACATAATCACATTGCATTACATCATTTGGAAGCTGTGTTAATATGGCTGCTTTATGGTTTTCCATTAATTTTTTTGTTTTACGAATTTGTATTTTCTAAATATGGTAGTTTCCGGCTTGAAATTTTCCTGGGATGGTATATCTCAGGCCCTGATAAGTGTCCAGTAATGATTGATCATTAATTTGTTACTAGGTAGGTCTAGTACAGTATAGCCTCATTTGACAGAACAGTCGAAAAACGAAAAACAGGAGTTTTCCTTCAGTATTGTTGCTAAGTACCAACGATTTGAACATCAGAACAACTCAGGACTTTAACAGCTGATCTAATCAGTTCATTAGCAATTTCACTACCCTTATATATTCGTGGACAGCCATCCACCAGGGGAAAGAAGATTATTCCTCTCATCTAGTCGTTTGAAAGATTGACGACATTGCCAGACGGACGCGCTCTGATAACTGTGATAGCTCAGAGTTTTAATAACCGCCTGTCAGTTAGTAGATAAATGTATGAACCTTTGTTGATTCTCTTCTCATGCTTTTGCATGATTGTTAGAGACAAATCCAAGGCAACTAATGCTCTAATCTTTTGATAAGTATGACCGAGCCTAAATCAGATGCAGGATGTTTGGTCTAGTTGTCTTATTTTCCTCTACGACGTAGTGCGGTTTCCTATGGCCACTTCAAAGGAAGTATGAAAGCTATGCTTCGGTGGTACCATATCCAATGGTTGTGATAGACATTCTAGAGTTATAAGATCCAGAAAACCCCAGGAGTGTTTTCTGATTACCAAGTAGTATGGTATTAATTTCTTGGAGCCGTAATGAAAACTTTGAACCCATCGTCACTTGTATATAATAGGAAGGGAGGACCAAAATCACATTGGAGGCAGGGATGAAGATAGTTTTCGTAGACCGTGTTATATCCATACCAGCTAAACTGCTGCAGTTTGTTTAGATCACTGGTTTATTTTAACCCAACCAATAATTGCGCTTTGACCAATAACCACAAGTTCATCTGATGACTACTGAAATACACTCGGAGGCAAAATTAGCGGAACACTCGAAAATTTAACCAAATTCGAAGTTCGATATTTTTCCTGATTCTTAACCGATTTAGATGATTTGTTCGGCAAGTTATAGATCAACTCTTCTGCTTTGTAGAAATTATGAGAGAAAACAAAAAAAAATTTGAAAAAAATTTTATACGGGGGCAAAATTAAAAGTGTTTTTTTTGTCAAAAATTCGTAACACCCTGTGGAATTTCGTGGTCCGAGTTGAAACGTACAATATCATGGTCTGTCAAGACACATCTTCCTACAGTAACGCCCTTCTTGTTTCATGCGTTTATCTCTATTTTTGCAAAATATATTTAATTTCAAGTGGAAAATCACCATTTTGGAGAAATTCCATTGAATCAAGAAATTGTCACTAAAATTCTTCTATCAATTTGGAATTTTCTTATTATCACTCAGGCGTGTCGAAATTGTCGTTTGCGAAGTTTATGTTCGAATTGCATTAGTTATTGATGACAATTTGGTTAATTTGGTGAAAATTAGGAATTCATAGGAGATAACAGTCGGTAGGTATTAAAATACACAACCGAATTCTGGGACCATTGATAAAACTTTTCATTTACACACGTGCACACCTTTTTTTATCAAATATGAAATACAACACACGTTTTTTTGTATATGACCACATTTGCACTTGTTTAAAGAATGAGAGTTTTCCATTCTTTGATTTGATACAAATTCGATCGGTTGCGGTGTTTTGTGATTCTTTTACTGTTTACGATTCGAAACGGTATTTTTCATTCAGAATGAGAGATTTACCACCAACCTCAGTAGCAAGGGCAGTTACATTGATCGAGGAAGGGCGCACCTACCGCTCAGTCGGTACCATGTTGGGTGTCTCGACGTCCGTTATCCATCGAATTTACCGACGTTACTGGATTGTACGTGAGGAGGCGAGGACAAGGAAGAAATCGGGCAACCCGCGCTATACATGACCGTTTCATCGTCAATCAAACCATAAGAAATCCTCGTCTTTCTGCTGTTCAGGCACGTAACCTTTAACAAGCAGTGGATGACATTAACGTCAGTGTGAGGACAGTCAGAAGACGATTAAATGAAGTTGGTCTGAGATCATACGCGCAAGCAAGAGCACCAAGACTCGATAGAGCCCATCGGGTAGCAAGATTGGCGTTTGCTAGGGAGCATGTAGCATCGACAATCAATCAGTGGAGACGAGTTTTATTTAGTGATGAGCGCCGATATTGTGTGAATTTCGTGGATGGTAGAGATAGAATATGGAGGCATCGAGGGGAACGGTATAATCAAGCGAACTTCGCAGGAACTGAGCAATACGGTGGAGGGTCAGTTATGATATGGGGTGGCATATGCTTGGGAGTACGAACAGAACTGGAGATTATTGGCAATGGATCACTTAATGCCCATCGGTATAAAACAGAAATCTTGGAGTCCCATGTTGTGTCTTTTGCTCCTTACATAGGGGAAAATTTCCTTTTTTGCACGATAACGCGCGCCTTCATACTGCGCGCATAGTGATAGAATATCTCAATGAAGTTGGGATCACACGAATGGACTGGCCGTCGCGGTCATCGGATTTTTTACCCGATCGAACACGTTTGGGACATTCTTGGAAGAAGGGTTCGACAACGGAATCCAGGCGTTGAAGAGCTGACATTGGCTTTGGTGGAAGAGTGGGACAACATACCTCAACAGATGATAGACAACCTCATTGGGAGTATGCGAAATCGTATGCGCGCTGTAATAAGAGTTCGGGGGGGTCATACTCGCTACTAAAATCAAATGTTTTTTTTGTGGATCATCATGAACATTTTTGTCAACATGTTCATTTCATTTCACGAGTGTATCGCCAGGATACACACCTGCTCTCAATTTTGGACAGGAATGATAATTATTATAGAGTGTCACACAATAAAATTCAAAAATAAATGTGCAAAATCAACGATTTTTCCTGTGTACTTCGAGTTTTCCCGGAGCGTGAAATTGGCCAGTGAATTTCAAATATTTTCATTTCGTTAGATTTCCGCTTCTCTAATTTTGATTTTATTTTTTGGCTAACCCCCGATGTTATGCACCTACGCAAGATTAAAAATAAATTCTTGAAATTTGTGACTTTTCGCTTCAAATTGGATATCTCTTGTAAAAATAGAGATAAATGCATAAAACAAGAAGGGCGTTACTGTAGGAAGATGTGTCTTGACACACCATGATATTGTACGTTTCAACTCGGACCACGAAATTCCACAGGGTGTTACGAATTTTCGACAAAACACTTTTAGTTTTGCCCCCGTATAAAATTTTTTTTCAGATTTTTTTTCGTTTTCTCTTATAATTTCTACAAAGCAGAAGAGTTGATCTATAACTTGCCGAAAAAATCATCTAAATCGGTTGAGAATTAGGAAAAATATCGAACTTCGAATTTGGTTAAATTGTTGAGTGTTCCGCTTATTTTGCCTCCGAGTGTATATATGTTATGATCATTAAACTTCCATTATAGTCGATCATCGATCGAATCAAGATCCATTGATCCCAATATTTCAAAGGCTTTCGACAGGGTTTGGCACGCAGCCTTGACGAATAAACTAATCGCATATGGTCTTCCCGAAAAAATTGCGTTGTTGAAATAGTAGCTTTCTCTTCAGTAGATCAATTCAGGTGGTAGTTGTTGGTTGATGTGAATCGTTTCAGAAGTGTACCTTAGGGCTCCAGTACTCTTACTCTGTTGCATGCTGATCTGCTCCACTCAACCAAAAACAAAATATTCGAATTTGCGGGCGACTCTACCTGGTGTCCTCATTTTCCAGTCAACGTCCCATAACTGCTGAGGAGTCACTCCGACAAAGATACCAACAGAGCATGTCACTGAATTCAGACTTAGAGAAGATCATAGTGGGGCCGGTTGAACTTGTATCAATTATAAGGCGAACAAAACACAATCAATAACATTTTCCAGAAAAATCACTGCTGCAGAACCTCTTTTGATCATGAAAGGACATCTAATAGCTTCAGAAATGAACATGCATCTACTCGACATAACAGTCAACACCAACCATGTGTCAGCCATTGCCAAATCTACTTCTGTTGAACTAAGTTTTCTTTCCAGAGCTGAGCAGTACTTCACTCCATCACAGCTCATGACTTTATACAAAGGACAGGTGGGATCTGGTTGGGAGTACTGTTTGTATGTGTAATTCTCCGCGGCCATTTTAATGAATATTACATCTATTGGATAGTGTCCAGAAGAGAGCAGTACCCCTCATCGACCACCCGGAGATCAGGAGTGTTCTAAAGCATGCCGCACAAAGGCAGCAGGTTGCTGATCTTTCTCTTTTTCACAAATACTTGCATAGTGAAAGCTCTGAGAAACTGAAAGGCTTGTCTACGGACAGAATCCAGTTCCGAAGGAAAACCAGGTTTGCGGAAATTCTCATCAGAAGACGGCCCAACTAGCAACGCCACGAACCTCTCTTCATGAAAACTCTTTTTTTGAAACGGCTGGTGTACTGTGGAACTCGCTTCCAGATATTTCCAATTTGGCCCCTTGAAGAAGCGATTGAACACACACGTTTAATCATCTTGTGAGTCACAGCTGTGACATAACAGGCATACCCTCCTCCCAGGAGTTGAGAATAAAAAAAAATAACCAAACGATTACTATATTTTCGAACGCCTTTGTCGTTTATCTGACTTTGACGGTACTCGAATTACCAATAACTTGAGTGCCGAAGTTAATTCGATTCAAACTGTTTCAACAATCTTACATATTTTCGAACTACATTCTGGAGAGGTGCAATTCGAATTTGATAAGTAAATAGCAAAATTGTTGCACAAGAGTAGTAAAATGTGCTCAGTCACAAAAAGCGCTACTTTAGTAGTGAAAAATTCAATTATTAATGAGGTTCAACGAACGGACCAGTTATATTCAAATAGCAGAATAAATTTTGTCTTGATTCCGGGTCATGAGGGGCACATCGGCAACTCACAAAAAAGAGGCAACATATTGAAAAACCTATTCCACCCTCTGCCTACAATTTCCGAGTCGACCACGAACCTGGAAATTAAAGTCTACTTCAGCGCAACCTCCATTTCTTTGACGATTTCCTTGGTTCAACCTACTCGTATTGCGACCAACCCCAAGTGCTCATGGTCTTCAATCACTCGAATTGCCATTCCGAAATTCCTGGTTCCCGCGTGTCAACCTGTACAATCGTGAGATATAACACTTTGAAGATTTCGAAAATATTTTCCCATAGTAATAACGTTGACGCGCCCTACCGGTATCGGCATTCACGCGAAATTAGTTCCGCGAACTATCAGAGCGATAAAATGGCGATGTTCGTGAAAAATCGAAAACCATAAATATTTCCCGAACGTATTCATAAACAAATGCGCATATTGCACTTGGGTACGTACACTTGTGCTTGGAAGCAGCAGTGAGTTTACGCTTATAAGGATCGTAAATACTTCATATTATTTTCTCGATCGCAGAGACCGGATCAGGATGCGAATGATTCCAAGTCGATAGTGAGGTAGTGATCACGATTCGCTTGCTGAAGTGGTGATAGATTTTGTTCAATATTAAACGACGAAAGAACTGATAATTTCTAACATTTCGCATCTATACAAGGTTTCGCATAAGTATTGGACAGAAAGTAGGGTTCGACACTTTCCTTATCTAATGGCTCATTCGTCGAAATTTCTGTTGACGTTTTAACCTAATTGCTCCTTAATTCTCAATGAATTTTATTTCTCTCGCCAGTAATAAAAATTCCTCTATACTCCGGTCAATTTAGAGATAATAGTAGTGATCAAATAACAAAAAACCGGTGGATTTACCTTTAAAAATGAAGTGTCAAATGTCCCCATCGATCCAATGTGTGCTAAGTAAGTTACTAGGGACCAAAGAACAAAAATTAAGGTTTTTTGGATTTTTCTTGGAAATTATGAGTTTTATCGAAAATATACCTCGCACCAAAAATTTCGCACTAATGGTCTTTCACAGGAATATACTACTATTGTTCAATTCGTGAGTGATATTTCTATATCTTTGTCTGAGTTCTTTCCTATCGTCGGTATTGATCTATCGTTTTACTACAATAACTTTGGAACCATTAATGATATTCTGAGTGTTGATCAGGAAGTTTTGAATGAATTCTTTCGTTAGAGCCTATGACTTTGTCCTTTGGTATAATCAAAAGGATAGACAATTGAAATATTTTCAACGATTCTCTACAGAATCATGATTTCAATACAAAATTTATTGGTAGACTCTTCAGTGACTTTCAAATCCCACATCAAATAAGTTGAAAAGATGGAACTATATTATGAAAAAAAAGTTGGAGCTACCTGGGAAGCCGACGATTACATTTTTGAAACTGCTGCTCTTGTTCCTGTATTTTCTTTCAAATTAGTACTCATGTAAGCAACTGATCATGAGATTAACCCTAATTTTCTACTTTAAAGTTCGATGCAATAGGTATTATTCTTACACATACGAAGTTTGTAAATAACGTAATGATCCGATCCGGCAACGCGTGACGCGAAAGGCTTTGAGCAGCGTCAGGTGCACATAAACACCTCAAAAAAGTCTAGGGAACTCTTCTGAATATCGATATATCGTATCCAGAACGATCAATATGTTTGATTTTTTCAAACAAATGAACACCTGCATCAATTTGTCACCAAATTATGTAGAGTGCCGCAACAGATTTCAATTTTTTTTCATAAAAAACTGAAAATGCAGCAGATGCGACGCTGCTTTATAATCATTTCATGTATTCAGTGTTTGAAATCAGTTAGTTGGCACTTTGTTTCTGTTGTAAGCACAAATAAAAGATTCAAGTTTTGTGATTCGACCATGGAAAGACGGCATTTGACTAGAGAAGAGATGTTACGAGCCGTTGGCATGCTCCAAGCTGGGAGCTCCCAACGGAAAGTATCCAGGGTTCTGGGAAGTGGCCCAAGTGTCATAAACCGTTTATGGTCACGTAGAAGAACGCCATACAGGTCGTTTCAGGATTACTACAGTCGCCCAAGACCGATTTGTGGTTTTACAAGCCAGAAGAGATCGTACTATCACAGCATCTCAATTAGCTCAAGAGCTATCACGAGATAATAATGCCATGGTGTCATTAATAACAGAGGTGAACCTTCTGGGTGCTTTGGAGAAGTCAAATATTATTTTGTTTTCTTGAGAATACATTATATACAATACATCCTAACAAAAACCGAAAGATTTCTATAAATCATCAAATTCATATTTTAAAGATATTGGTAAGTGTTCCCTAGACTCTTTCGAGGTGTTTATGATACATCTCCAGTACGTTTGAACTCGCTTCAGTCAATTGTTTGTCCGTAGCCTTAGTTTTCGTTTTCTTGTACATTCTAAGAAAACTTAAAAGTGACATCAATTTTGAGCAACGGTGTGCTATCTAGTTTCATTTCAAATTAGGATACAATGCAACAGAATCATTTTAAACTCTTCAGCAGGCTTATGGAGAGTGTTTTGGTGAGAGCCCAGGTAGTCGGTGGTTTTCAGAAGAAGAGAGTCAATTGAAAATGAACCAAGAAGCCGAAGGTCTTCAAGTGCGAATACCGATGAAAATATCAACAAAGTCTTGTTGGTTCTTATTGACAGTTGACAGTCAGAATGAAAGACTTTGAATAAGAGTATTTCGTGTGCGATCAAACATCAAAAACTACCGGGTGTTGCATCAAGACAATGCGCCATAACACACCCCGAAAATTGAGTTTTCAGCCAGCAAAAACATTTCTGTTTCTCCTCAGTCTTCTTATCCATCACACGAGCGTGCTTGTGACATTTTACTCTTCCGAGAATTAAAAATCACCTCAAGGCAAGAACTCGTTTCGAGAAACTTCAGAACATCCAAACAGCTGTATCCTACAACTATTTTGAAGGAGACAATATTGTACTGTGATTATATTGGAATAAACAGTTGAAAAAAGTCTCATTACTTTATTTCCACGTCTCATTCCACCAGAAAACCAGCTTTAAGAAATAGTTGGGATAAGAATCATTCTCTTCAGAAATTATCATCAACCACTTTCATGCACTACTGTGTTCACCTGTTTCGTGATCGAAATCTCGGAAACGGATTAAGTTGCTTGGTTCTTGTTTTAGAGAAACAAATGTTTGGTTTTGTTTTTAGTAGAAACATTTGGTGTACCTTGAATGGCTTGAGAACCGACTTTCCTTCCTTTATTTTCAGACATTTTGTCATACTACCAGTACCAGAAGTTGCTGATGTATCAGCAACGAGCTACACAAGGTTTGTCATCAACTCATTCTTCTCCATGTTGTCTTGAATCATAAAAAATTACGTATGGTTCGCTCGTTTCTTCTCTCAAAATACTGAGATTACATTTTAGGGACCAGCATGGGAGAGTATTGCACATCTGAGTCTGATGCTGTACAACGTGGGTGTGGAGCTTAAGAGAAGCTGATGGGTTGTCGTTGTACCAAGAAGGCATGTCTCAACTAGGCTATGAAACGAAAACGACTGCAATGGGCTTGACAGCGTCGACATATGACTGTTGTCGATTGCAATCATGTACATATAACTTTTTTTGAATGGTATGATAAATAATAACGATTTTCCTTCATTAATTTCTTTTTGGTTTCCAAATTTTGGTTGAAAATAATTCTTTTGTAAGGCGACGCCTTGGAATACAAATAAGTGTAGGTTGCTTTTTGGTAAGTGTTGTGGTATGGTCTGTTATCTCACTCTAAGGCATGAGAGGACTTTACATCTTCGAAGGGATGATGAAACAGGCTCAGTATAAGGGGGTGGTAGAAGGGCTACTACCTCAGCTCATTGAATTGTTCGAAACCGTGGCATAAAACCAAGAGTGTTAAAGGATTTCTGAGTGATATAGAAGTTACTGTTTTGCACTGGCCACGAAATGCGTCAGACATGAATTCCGGTGGGCGCTCAGCAGACGGGTGATTACAAAGAGACTGATCACTACCAAGCAGCAGTTAATTGAAACTCTTATCAGGGAATAGCATCATAAATCCGAACTTCACGAAAATACAATTATACTACCAAGCAGATACTCGGACACAAAACGTCCTGTGGATCAGTGAACGCTTCTAATTGAAATTCTTCCGTCTCTGTATCCATGCAACAAGAACAATCTTCTCCATCATTATAAGCTGCAGTAATTGTCGTCTATAATATTCGCATTTCTTTTGGATTCCCATGGATTATTGAATAATAATGACGAGAATTGATTTTTTTCGCCACTGACTTCATAAAATCCGGTCTACGCTTGTTTACGGCGGGAATGCTCCTATGTGAATATTTCTGCCCACTTATTACAGGTTACACGCTAATTTCATTGTAAGCTCATTATGTGGCGTGTACTCCTCGACTTGCCATGTGCTGCCGTCGAGAAAATCATTGTCGAATACAAATGAACATTTTATTTTGAATAATATCCTAGAATTCTAAATCTTTTCTTCGGTGTTTACGTAATTATCTCTCTAACGGTACCCGCATTCAGCAACGAACCGTGGTTTACAATTTGTCGGAAATGTATAAGACAAATTCAAGTCAGACAAATGGAGAAAATGATTGGAAACATTAGAAATAGTGTACGGTTTAGGATTCTTCCCCAACATTTTCCTCCACAAAAGACAATTTCAATAGTGATAGATGCAATACAATGGGTGTCCCGCTACAACTACCCTGTCGCACTATCTTCTTCAGACTTCATTCACTAGCTCCATCCACTTCCGAATGGAGTAATTCAGTGAATTATAGAAAAAAATGGAATTTCCTATCATAAGATCAAAATAGTCTTTAAGTTGACTATTTTGATCTTATGGTAGGAAATTCCAATTTTAGGGGATTGTATTAAGGGTTCAATCATGGATATCAAAATCTGGCTCTTTGTGCTCTCCTTCCTTATTACTACATCCCCTGCTCAATCCTTACAAAAAATATCTTCGGCAGATCACTCAGTTCCAGCATCTACACGCCGGTATGGTGATCAAACGAATTGGTGGTTCGACCGCACTCAGGGTTATTCTCCAGTCCAATATTTCACAGGTGATATCCCAACTTCCCATGCCCCGTCACTACCTGTGCCAGGAGCCGGGCAGGTCGACTGCCTTCAAGTGCAAACCTTATCCAGCTTTTATTAGGTAATGTAGTCAACATTGCCTTGGACTGACGACAACCTCGAACATTCAATCAGGTGCCCCTATGCTGTTCTGCTAAGCAGTGCAACAACCTTGTCTTAACAACACAAGCTAAGATCCCTACCTTGGGCTCAGGTCCAATTCGAGTATTCTCAGCACCTAGACAGGCCAGCCTATCTGCAATCTCATTTTCTCTGATCCTGGTGTGACCCGGAACCCAGAGGAGATGGATACAGTTGTTTACCGCCAGTTGTTGCAGTACCTAAACGCCCTCCCAGACCACCTTAGAAGTATTCTTGTGTGAGACCAAGGCTCCCAGAGCAGGTCAACTGTCGGAGTAGATCGTGATCCATTAAGTACCAAGTTCTGCCAGCCTTTGAGCACAGCTAAGTATCGCCATGATGTTCACCTGGAAAATTGTTGTAAGTTCATTTTATGGGAAGTAGAAACCTCTCGACCCACCCTTTAAGCAGATGTACCGCCAACCTGGCAAGAAATTTTTTCTTTCCTTCTACTCTGGATGGGTTTTCACCACGATCTTATGACCAAATAGTTCCTTGGCGTTGTTCTATCCGATTTCATCTAGAGGAGGTGGTCGCTATTAATACTTTCAGGAAATAGGGTATGTCTTGCAGCGACCACTAGCGTGCTTCCCGTTCTCAACCTATAGGTAGTCAAAACTGCCCTGCTAATGATTGTGAGATGAAGTGGTTCGACCCCTAACAGTGCACCTAACTCCGCGGTAGGGGTGTTTTTTGAGCGCCCACCGCATTCCTCACCATCAGTGCTCCGAGCATCTCTAGAGCTAGCTTCGCTGTCTGTTTTTCACCCTCGTTCACCAGAGCAACGAGGCGTAGGAGAGTCTGGGAAACAGAATAGTTTTGAAGAATCATATCAGCACGTGTGGCTTTAAGCCCCGCTGAAGGTTCTCTTACATGTCATGAGTGCAGAAGAAAACCTGCCACTCTGTTAAAATGCTGAGTCCAGCTAAATTTCCTATCCAGTACTATCCCCAAATATTCTACCATATGCAATCTTGATCGAAAGTATCAGTAACAATTTTATATGCATTGGCTACGTGGTTCTAGTGTAATTCTCATCAAACTTAGTGGATGGTAGCTTATTAAGCTTTAGTTTCAGTTTGTGAGATGCAAGTTCCTTGTCCTGTCTTCTACCTGGTATTCACACATGACTGGTTTTATTGATACCCCATAATCTGCATCGATAAATCCTAACTTATTCAGGTGACTTCTAGGCATTAATGCTCCGTTAATATGGTATTTAAACTCAAAGGTCTAGGTTTGATAGCTTCGTTTGTCGTTGCGAAAGCTTCACCGATGACAAACCAAGAGTGCCTACGTCCTGTAAGGTTCAGCCAGTGCTCCCACCGCTGTATCCAGTCTTCCGCGACTAGTACATTAATGGTGAATATTTACATTTGAGCAATATTCGCTAGGTTGCGTAGGCAGATGGAATATCCTTTGTCGATCGTACGAACGTATACACCGTCCCCTACCTCGCGTTCGAAATAAAACCGCACACGATAATATTACCTGGTCCATTGTAATACACATTTCTACCATATCTGCTACTAAGGTACATTATACATCCGAGGAGCATTGATGAAAGTACCAAAAAGCCACTGCTTGACATATCCAAGCCATAAATCTGCAACTACCAATTGCGGAGATCAAAGCGATGAAATAACTTTTTCTATCCACCAGAACTTGCAGGCTTTTCAGGTGGGTGAACAGCGATAAGGGAGAAGTCTACTTTCGTCCCAAGTCGACTCAAGTTTCTTTCGTTTCGTTTCTAACGTAGTGCATGCAAGTAAATACTGTTTATATGAGTATACTGGGCGAATAAGTCTGAAAGATTTTGAGAGGTACTTCCCCAAGTAATTTTATTACGAACAATTTCCATAAACGCTTCATTACCAATCAGCAGAGTGTTAACATCTTCAGATTTTTTTTTTGTAGCTTCTACAGTTTTCGAGATATTCAGTTCAAATTTTGAACATGGAGTCTCAACTTCTTACACTTAATCGTGCCAAGTACAAAAAAAACCAACGGCGCACTGAAGAAAAGTTAGGGGACAGAAAGACCTCAAAAATATCGCCTGAAAGATATTCTCAATCGCTTCATTAGTAATGTGGACCCTTAAGAGGCAGCGATTTACCGTTATGGAGAGTTCAGAGAACGACGAAAGTATCAGGTTGGATTCTATAATTCAATAAGCTGGTGCTCACAAACATTCATAGTTTGAAACGGCAAATGGACTATTTTTTATGTAGTTGACTGGGAATTGTAATAATTGGGCGAGTAAAAGTTCAATTTCATTCACTGATTGGAAGCCTATCACCATTACCTTATTATTCAATTTCTGAGATGACCTTGAACTTGAGGTGAAATTGGTTCTGGCGCATCCGCCAATTCATTGGTGATAGTCCTATGATCTACCTTCTCACATTGGAATGAGCCACTAGCTTCAGAGACAGTGTGATAAGGCTTTTAGTTAGTTAGATTTCTGATTCAATCCCTTCTAATTCAAGACGCATTTCCAGTAGTTTTCATTCAAATGAGCACCGCCGATAACACGATTTGATGCAGCAGGACTCCCATCGATTCTACGCGCGAAATCTCGACCGTTAGATCGAATACCGAGAACAGAAACCATAAAATTACAACAATGGAACAATAGGCCAATCAAATTGCTGATTACTTAATGATTGCCAGCACTGTGCAGTATGAATTTCTTGGAATATCGAGTTCATAAATTATTGCTGATTATTCCGGGAACAGTTCCAGAAAACGAAACGATAGCAACCTGAAAAATGTCGAGACGATGCTTTTTCACGTGTTACCTTTAATATCTTATATTACACTATTATTAAACAAACGTTGAAGGTATTTATGAAATTCCATCCGAAGAGTTAGTTCTCATTTCCGTTTTGAAGTATAAGTCGAAATTTCAACACTTCTGTAGGTATATGAAAGAAACTGAGAAATAATCGTTTCATTTTCAATAATAATGTTTGTACTTCGGAGGGATCTAACAGCAAGACCGACACTGCGACTCATCATTGTCGTAAACCATCCTGTGATATTCAAACAAGATCAACTTCAACTATACAGGCTATTTTCTAAGTACGCATACTTACTTCAGGTGGTGATTCCCCAGCTAAGGAGAAAGATTTATCAAATTTTTAGGGCACTTCTTTTCGGGATATGGCTGCCCAAAGTGGAGACATAAAACCTGCTCTTTGATTTTTTTTTCGTAAACAAAAGAAGCAATCAGATTGAAATTCTGCAGAAGTCCTCCGAAACCCCATCTGGTTTTTTGTTAGAACTTTTTTTGTATGTTCACATTATCGCGAGTCTACTTTATACTCTATTTTTGATGGCACTTAATTATCTGAAACGAATGCTTCGAAGATTTCTCTCTTAATTTATACTCTCATTAATGTAACGTGTTCAGATCTTATATTTATGTTGAATGTACAAACATTGACGAAATTTCTTCAATACTATAATTTCCACGAGTAATTTAAAAGAGTTCCGTTCTTAAATAAGCTGATGAATATAGACAAATTCTTTTAAATTTTCTGTTGTTTATTTATACCAGGGGTGTTCAAACAGCCGATCGCGATCGACCAATTGATCAAGACTGCTCTTTGAAAAGATCTCGAGAAGAAAAAACTTTCTAATAAGTAGGTAACTAAACTACAAAAATTTATAACTTAAAAAAATAACACTCTGCTAGAGGTAAAAGGCGGTTTTATCAAAGGAACGCGCGGTACATGTCAAAGAAAAGCCGCTCTTTTCTAGAAACTTCGGGCGCGTTTGACGGAAACATTAGAGATTTTCGTTCACGCTGATATAAATATTGCGCCTGCAGGAATTGGAGTCATTCTAAATTGTAGCTTGAAGGCAATACTACGTCGATACAAAGTTTATTATTAAATAGTACAAAATGAGTGAAGCTAAGAAATCTAAAACGTATCATTTTAAAAACGACTGGAAGGAAGAATTTCTCTTTTGCATGGTGAAGGATAAGTGCATTAGTTTTATTTGTTGTGCGTCAGTTGCAATACCTAAGCTGGTAACTTTGAGAGGCATCATAATACGGTTCATAAAAACTATGAAAAGGATTTTCCGCCACATAAAGAATTAAGAAAACGAAAAGAACGTGATTTGATATCTTGTTTGAAAAAGAACAAACCATGTTCACAAGAGCAGCCAAACAATCAAAAGCTGCTAGGATCGCGTCATTTAAAATATCTGGTGTTCAATGACATATTGGCTAAGAATTTTTAACAATCATTCCTCTAAAGGGGAAGACCTGTGGCGAAGATATATATGAAGTTCGTTTTCTTTTATTAGTGTGCATTCCAACCGATGGAGCACCAGCAATGACTGGAAACAAGAAAGGTTTTTATTCTATTGCTTTCTTTATACATCAACAAGTTCTGTGTTCAAAAGTTCTAAACACGGAGGAAATTATGGGCATTGCCACAAAAATTGTGAATTCCATTCGTGCGCGTAGCTTGCAACGGCGGCTCTTTAAGTTGCACTTGGAAGATACAGAGTCAGTTGAACACACTGATTTAGTTCTTCTTAGAAAGGTTCCAAGAATTATTGCCCCAAATACCAGCTTTTCTAGACGAAAGAGGTGATGACACCCAGATGTTGAAAAACGAAGCAGACCGATTTGGCATTTTTGACTGATATCACAATGCACTTAAACACAGTTAACTTGGAGCTTCAAGGTAGAGGAACAACTATTATTGATGATGATGATGATTAGCGCAGTAAACGCTTTCAAAAGTAAATTGCAACTTATGAAAGATCAACTGAAATGAAAGGATCTGAAACATTTTCCGTCTTTGAAAGAAAGGATTCCTCAGTTGAATTATGATGCGTATGATGCTCAATTATCAAATATTTTGGGAACATTCGAAATGCGTTTTTCATGTGAAAACATTTAGAAATTAGCTACTGAAATAGCAAGTCAGTTTAATATGAACTCATATTATGTTGAAAATAAGTTGGTGCAGATTATATCAGATATACATCTCAAAGCTACAGCATCTGAAACAAACTTCAGGTGTTTTATATCTGAAGATAAATATCCGAATCTAAGGCCTTCAACTGACGGCAAAGTTTGGGTCAACTTACTCGTGCGAGTATGCATTTTCTGAATTGAAGATAATTAAGTTAAAATATCGCAATCGACTAACTGACGATCATATAACATCATGTTTGCGATTAGTACTCAGTGGTTACGTACCATCTTATGAAAAGTATGCTGAGGACATGCAGTGCCACGCTTCAACATCCAAAGTCACTCCGTAGTTGGGTTTAATACCATATATAACTCTTTTGGTTTGTAACAACCAATAAACCTAACCTAACTAAACCAAGTTTTCTGTGTTTCTTGTTGATTTTCGAATCGAGTTTATTGTAATGGCTGCTGAACGTCCTGGAGTGATCATGAAGTGGTAAGAATCGTAACACTTCTAAAGAAGGGGCGAAGCCAACGTTACGTGGCTAACTTGTTGAATGTTAACCGAAGCACTTTTTCAAGAGAAATTAATCGGTATCACGAAACAGGGGAATATAGAAGAAGGGCAAGACAGGGAAGAAATCGGATAACAACACCAGTTGATGATCGTTGGTTTCCTTTAACTGCACTAAGATTTCGGCACTATAGGGTTAGAATGCTACAAAATGAACTTGCACTTTCCAGAAATCTGCATATTTCATTGCAAACTGTTAGGAACAGGCTCAGATAAGATGAATCCACCCTTGCTCTGATCAAGAGTGGCTTCTACCGGCCCGCGTCTCACCAGAGAGCATCGAGACTTCAGTTTGCGAGGGAACATACAAATTGGGGTATTCCACAATTGTCGAATGTTCTCTTTTCCGACGAGTCCAGGTTCTGTCTAGTATCAAATGATAGATGCATGCCTGTGTACATACGACCTGGGGAACGGTATCAGCAATGCATCTGGCAAACCGAAAACTTCGGAGGGGGCTCAGTAATGGTGTGGGGAGGCATTTCTTTACATGGTTGAACTGAGTTAGTCCTAGTGAATAATTGAAGAATGACAGCGGCCAGATACATCTCAGATATCCTTGAATCTCATGTTGTACCCTTTGGCCCATTGATTGGCGAAAACATTTATATGCATGATAATGCTCGGCTTCATGCAGCTAGAGTAGTTACAGGATTTCTGCAAAATGCCGAAATCGATATTTTAAGATTGCCAGCCAGAAGTCCCGACTTGAATCCCATAGAACATGTTTGGGACAACATGGGGTGGCAACTTCAGCAACGTAGGATGCCTTGTAGAACACTCCAACAACTAGAAAATCTGCTTCCTGGAATTTGGAACTCAGTGACTCAAGATTACATCCAAAATTTTTTTGAGAATGATGAGATTTTAAAAATGATTAGTAACCATTCGATGCTAGTTGATTGATCTCTTCGCGAATGTTTGAAGATGGTAGAATTTTTTAATTTTTCATTAACTCGAAAGTTGTTGATATTTTCCATCATAATTTCATCTCTTGTGAATGATATCTTCTTATTTTACACTTCTGAAAGTTACCAAGCGACTCTGGAATGACCAACTTAAAAGTTCATATAGTATTGTCGTGAAAGTAGGGTGATGCGACAATTTTTGTGGGGAGTGTATTTCAGTAAGTCCTTAAACTTACCATACTCTTAAAATCTTTTCTATACAGTTTAAATACTAAATAATGTGTTACTATATTACCATTAGTAAATAGCCATTTATAAAAGTAAGAAGTATGAAGTTTTGACATTCAAATGTCAATCCGTTGACGTAAGAGCTTTTGGCAATATCCGGCAGGTGCCGTTAATGTTTCCTATAGCTTTAATGGTTTTATTGAACGATGCAACGCTTTCAATTAGTATGAAAAGAGCATAACACTTAAAATTGAGGCAATTTTCGATCAAATATGACATTAAGCGACTATGTGTGCGTAAAATGAAATTCCACCCTTCGCTCTCGATCATCGCGAGAGAATCGAATTAGCCAAGCGCCATCACGAGGTATTTATTAACAGGACAACGACAGAGGATCGTCGAAGTTGATCCTGACTACGAAGAAAGGAGGAGAAGGGAGGTCGTCGACCGTGTGCACATGTCATTCTAACTGTCCGCTCGCGAATCTGCACCGAAGTTTCTGGGAACCGAACCCCACACCTCGCGTCGCTGTCGCATTCCTGACATTCAGGTCCCTGCCCCCCCTGCCTCCACCGAGCCGCGGTGCGGCTTCGCCTCTGGGAGAGAGTTCTCTAGGTCACATCGATGCACAACTAATAATAAAATGACCCAATTGATTGCATCTGCATAGTTTGTCTTGCGTTCGACACGATCGCCGCCTCTCATATTTGTGCATACGACGCGAATGCAAGCAAGCGATGTCGATTGTCGCGGCGTTAACGAGAGAATTAATAGAAGAGACTATACCGGGTGCCATATAACCGGGACCCAGATTCCTACAAATTCAATAGAGGAGTCGAATATCACTCATATACATGGTATGAGGCATTATTTGAAGACAGTCTTTCAAAATGAAGATATTTTTTGTTAATAACTTGCAAATTTCAACAAAACCCCCTCAAATTTGAAAATCAAGTCACTCCTTCAGTCTTTGGCTATTCAATACTGTTATCAAAATCTACTGGAAGGTTCTTTCTCGGTCATCAACCAATTCTCCCCCTGAGTTTTTTTGCAGTACGCCAATGACATTTGATTTTTGACTGTTCGAAAACCTTCATCTCTCTTGCACTTTTATCGTTATTGTCACCATTTTCAATAAAGCATTTCTTGAAAATAATTGACAAGCCAACATAGTTTACTAACTTGAAGTTTCGTTTTTACTTTGGGGTGAGGTTTGCACAAAAATATTTATTATTTAATAAATTCTTCGAAATCCTTGAATTGTCCATAAGAGTCAATATAATATAATAATAATTTCTTTATTTCATTCACTCTACAGCATACGTATCAATATTATTCTAATATGTTTATATAGAAAATGGAACAACTGTGACAATGAAACAAAGACGTAAAAGTGAAATTAATATTATTCTTTATACCTAACTAAGCAAAAGAAAACCATTGAAGGTAGCCCTTGTGCATGGTTTGATATGCAGTAAGTATTTAACAAGAAAGCTTAAGTAACAGAAATTCAAAACTCAAGATTCAATCGATACAGAACACGAAAGAAGAAAACGAAGAGAAAGAAAAATAACCATTCCCAGTGAAAACAACATTATTATTTTTTTGTAGGCGGTCGATTTTGATCGATCTATCTTATTGGAGCATTTTTAATATCGACCAAAGATAACATCAATGAGCGTGGATTCGATAGTAGCCTTTTTTTAACATTTTTCTTGAACAAATTTATAGAAATTAAATTTTTTAATTCTAAAGGTAGCATATTGAATCCTCTGGGCGCCACAAATGTGAAACATCCCTGACCCACTGTCTTTGCCATTCTAGGAAGCAAATAGCTTCCTGTTGCATATCGAATTCGAAAACCATGAGAAATTAAATGATCCTCACTTCTATTGCTTACAAAATGCCTCAAATCCAGTAGCTCAGTTTCATGAAATAATTCGTCTGAGGGGTAAGTAGTACTTCTTCCTAATGACCATTTAATGACTCTTTTATGTAATACTTCTAATTTCTTTAGGTAGAAAGTATCTACACCGCCCCATACAAGGATCCCATAAACCAACAAAGACTGAACTAAAGCCGAGTAGAGGGCCTTCAATTGAGTCACATCACAAAATTCCCCACAGTATCTGAACAAAGGTAAGAGACCCCGTAGTTTCTTTGACACTAATAATAAGTGAGAGTCCCATCGAAGATGAGAATCCAACACCACCTCGAGATACTTGACTGATCTTGTCTGTCTTATTTGAATAATATCATTCTCATATTGAATATTTAAATGATTGTAAGCTGGCAATGAGGTTATATACTTCGCAAAAGATACATATACAGTCTTTTCAGGATTATAAGTGAGACCCTTCTCCCTCAGAAAACTCAAGATCAATTCAAAGTCAACTTCACACTTTTCCTTGAGATTTCCAGGAAATATCCCGATAAAGGATAGCTGTATCATCAGCAAAATATATTATTTCCTCAGAAGTATTCAATACAAAGAGGTCATTAACAAGAATACACAACAATATTGGTCCTAAGACTGCCCCCTGAGGGACCCCACATTGAACTATTGTCTCAGAGCTTCTGACACCGTCTATCTCTATAACTTGCTCTCTTTTACTGAAATAATTTCTCATTAACTTATGAGATTTACCTCTAAATCCAATATTTTCTAGTGTTTTAAGCAAATCACAATGACAGACGGTGTCAAAAGCCTTCGACAGGTCAATAAATATACATAAGACTGGGACGCCTCCATCCATTGCCTCATAAATCTTTGATAATAGGAGTGCATCCTCGGTCGATTTTTCTATTCTGAAACCGAACTGTTTAGATGAGAGTATCTTGAATTTTTCCAAAAAACTATTAATTCGTTCCTTGAGAACTCTTTCAAAAATCTTTCCAAACATTGAGATAACCGAAATTGGCCTGTAATTACATTGAAGCGTCCCATCTCCTCCTTTTCAAATAGGTCTAACAATAGCAATCTTGAAAATCGAAGGAAAATCACCTTCGTTAATATACGAAGATAAATATATCTTTACATTGCAAACATTTTTAATGTAAACACTTTTCCTCGTCACTATTATTAAACAATTAATTTAAATGGCTCAGAAAGGTGTTAGCAGAAAAGCGAAACATCATTAATTATGTTGACAAAAATCCTATGACGAAAAAATTAGCCATAGCTAGAAGAAAATTCTGCACATTCTGTACTGCACACGGAGAAATTTCTAACCTGAAAAATTTAAATGTTAAGTAAATGCCTCCAAATACGACTTCTCTCGACCGAGGCATCATCCAAAGCTTCAAATTGCATTATAGGAAGGAAGTTGTCAGACGATTTCTTGCTGATCTTGAACGCCAAACGTCCACTACAATTGACGTTTTATGAGTCATGTGGATGACCGCCAAAACTTGGAATCTAGTCACTGAAAAGACCATAAAAACTGCTTCAAGAAAAGTGGGGTTCAAAGTACCATGCGAAGATAAGGGGAATGATTTACCACTCGCAGAACTTGCTAGGACCTGGCAAAGAGTTCAAGAAGAATTGCACCTTCAAGAGACTGAGTTCGAAGACTTCGTTACCTTTGATAATGATTCAGCCGTCTGTGGAGAACTAATTGATGCTGACATCATTACATCTGTGTTGCCGGTTACTTATGCAGAAGCGGATAAAAACGAGGTAGAAGGGGTGAAATTAATAAGCATAACTTCAACAATAAAGGATGCCCCCACAAAAATTGTGGCATCACCCTACTTTTACGACAATACTATATAAACTTTTAGGTTGGTCATTCAAGAGTCGATTGGTAACTTTCAGAAGTGTAAAGAGATGTGTTTATGATGGAAAATATCAACAATTTTCGAGTTAATGATAGATAAAAAAATTCTACCATCTGCAAACATTCGCGAAGAGACCTATCAACTAGCATCGAATTATTACTAATCATTTTCAAAATCGAGCGTTTCCTCCCCGGGCCCTAATTACTGCCAGTATACGTCTCTGAAGCCCCTAAAACAAATTTTGGATTTACTCTTGAGTCACTGAGTTCCAAATTTCAGGAAGCAGATTTTCTAGTTGTTGGAGTGTTCTACAAGGCATCCTACGTTGCTGAATTTGCCACCCCATGTTGTCCCAAACATGTTCTATGGGATTCAAGTCGGGACTTCTGGCTGGCCATCTTGAAATATCAATTTCCGCATTTTGCAGAAATTCTGTAACTACTCTAGCTGCATGAGACCGATCATTATCATGCATATAAATGAAGTTTTCGCCACACAATGGGCCAAAAGGTACAACATGGGGTTCAAGGATATCTGCGATGTATCTGGCCGATGTCATTCTTCCATTATTCACTAGGACTAACTCAGTTCAACCATGGAAAGAAATGTTTCCTACACCATTACTGAGCCCCCTCCGAAGTTTTCGGTTTGCCGGATATTGCATTGCTGATACCGTTCCCCAGGTCGTCAGTGTACAGGCAGGCATCTATTATTTGATACTAGACAGAACCTGGACTCGTCGGAAAAGGGAACATTCGACCATTCTGGAATACTCCAATTTGCAACTCTATAATGAATTATGTGGCGCCTGTTGACCCACACTTTGCGAGAACCATATGTATTTCAAAAGATCCTTTGTCCAGGTCAATTTAAGTCAGAGGTATATATAGGTGTCATTTACAAAGAAATATATTCGCTTATACTCAATTATTCAGTTCTCATTCTTTTAACATTCATTCTACAGTCAAGTTCAGTTCTTGATTCTTCCTCAAATCTAACTATTTACGAAGTCTATATTGTTCTGTCACTTGGTAGTTATACACGAAATTTCACGTTTATAAAATATTAAAATATATGAATAAACTATTTTGGACGATTGGGTCAATTTCATTTATATGCGGCTGGTATATTGCACCTCCCGTTTCGAATCCTTCGAACATTCTCCACATAATGGAAGAAAAAATAAATATCGCTTCTACCGACTAAACAAAAACAGTTCGGCCCCACAGATTTCATTATTGTTTGTCTATTTGTCATAAAACTTTTCCAAGTCCATTAGATATTACCAACCAACAGCGAAGAGAAATTTCACCGAATTCCTTGAGTAACCACCCAGATCAACAGAATGAAGCTAAGCTAATTGAAGTACACATAATCAGGTGTATAAACAAAGATATCTTGAACATGAGCGCGTGTGGTCAATTCGAGAATGTTTGATGAAGAAATAACATAATGCCGATGACAAGATGCAGAGGAGAGACCACGAAAATTATTCTGACAATACCTCTTTAACATAAACAAAATTCTGTAATTCTAGTTTCGAAGACCTGAAGAATTATATTTGAGTTTTTGAAAGAACTACCTTCAAATATCGAGTAAAACTGCAGCTCCAATGTAAGGTAAAGTGAATTCATTTCTCATAGAGATTTTTACATTTGTCACAATTGGTATAATATATATTTTCAGATCACAAAAAAGTATAAATACATCAGAAAATGACAAAACTGAAAATTTAAGGCAAGAAAATCTTCAGTATCATGAAATGAAAGTTTTCGAAAGGCTAGTCTCTGATCTGGCCGTGTATTCTGTTTAACAATTCAACCGACATATACAGTATGTCGGAAAAGTTCCTGAACTTAATTTTTAACGCCCATACTACAAGTGTACCATGTTGCTACATCTTTCAGGAGTGCCTGAGAACTTTTTACCCAGTATCGGTTTATTAGTTCTCGAGATAGACGTGTTTGCGTGAACGTGTGTTTGGTACCCCGGGTAAAGCTTCGCGATGGATGAGAAATTTGAACACCGTGCGGCGATTAAATTTTGTTATAAACTTAAAACGTGGTTTAATCGGTTTAAGAAGGGTAGAGAGTCCTTAGAAGACGACGAGGGAAGCGGCCGGCCGTCAACAGCTGTTACCGAGGAAAACGAGGCTCGTGTGCGCGCGCTACTGAACCAGGATTGTCACATGTCTCTCAGAATGTTAGCACAAGAACTGAACATGAGTAAGGATAGCGTAGCTTTGATTTTGAAAAAAACATGAACCGCAGAAAGGTCTGTTCTCGTTTTGTTCCGCACTTCCTCACACGAGCAGAAGCAGACTTACGTCTAATGTTGTAAAGATTTTATAGAGACTTCCGAGACCACTCCAGACTTTCTAACCTCAATTGTGACTGGTGACGAGACTTGGTGTTTTCAATACGATCCTTTCACGAAGCGGCAGTCGTCCGCTTGGCTCAAAAATCACGGCTGAAGACGCTCATAGCTTTCTTCGACTCCAAAGGTCTGATCCACCAAGAATTTGTGCCCCCAGGCGTCACCGTGAATGCTGCGTATTACTTAGAAGTGTTGAGAAATGTCTGAAGAGCCGGATTAATCGTGTCAGGCCCGAGTACAAGGATCCGGGATCGTGGAGTTGGCTGATTGACAATGCGCCTGCTCATTCGTCGAACATTGTGAAGCGTTTCCTCGCCGAAAATCAGATTCCACATATCAATCAAGCCCCATCCTCGTCAGATCTGGCTCTAGCAGACTTTTTCCTATGTTCCAAGCTAAATGTGCACCTGAAAGGACGATTTTTTTGAAGATGTACCGAGCATTCAAGCAGCTTGCATCGAGCGTCTCAGAGCGATAACTTCAGGAGTTCCAGAGAGCCTTCGAATCACTCGTGGTACGCTAAGAGGAGTGTATATCTAGGGGAGGGGAGTATGTTGAAAGTTAATTGGAATAAATTTCCTTGGAAGTAATTTTCGATTTTATATTTCAAAAGTTCGGGAACTTTTCCGACATACTGTGTAGTCCTCTCACTGTTTGAACTTTTCTTTCTATAATGAATTTTGTATACGTTGGCATGTGTATATATATTAGGCCCCTTTAAGTAATCCTGCACTGTACTGATTTCTACCCCCCGCGGGATAATTATGACCCGCCCCTTTCGTAGCTATTCATGTTCTTACGAGCATAGACCAGTGACTTGAAAATATAAAGACTAGGAAAGGTTAAGATCTTAAATTTTCGAAATGCGACCTTAGATTTTTCCCTATAACCTATACTAGTTGTACATCTGACCGCGCTCCCCTGAATGGCGAAAATTCGATGCCGAAAGCAGCACTTACTCCAAGCCAATATTCTGTATCTCAACAACGCCTCAACCAGTGTAAAACAAACCACCCTAAGTATCATACTCGACAACTGATTCCTCATTGACCTGATTAGAAACACAATCGAGAGAATCTCGATGCAAGTTGATCAACACGAGCATTCCACCGGTGACAAGAATCCAGTCATTCCCAGAAACCTGTGGGTTCCCATAAACTCCTCATCTCATAATCTAAAACCCTTGCTCTGGCGACGGCTCCTTGTCTAAGCAAAGCTCCTAAGTTCAACGAAGCTACTAATTGTAGTTTCATCTGCACATAGCATCGTAAAGTATCTGCTAGCAAAATTTGGAAAATCGCTCACGTAAATCAAAAACAATAGTACCAGTACGGAGCCCTTCGGGACACCCAAAGAGATTACTTTCCCTTCAGACCAACCGTCACTATAAAAACGTCTGACATCGATTTGAGAGATATAAATCCATGAGAGTACAACTAAACTTGGAACAACCGACGTCTCTAGCTCAACCAACAGTATCGATAGTGCAACACAGTCGAATGCTTTCGTTAGATCCAGGAACAATGAAAATGATAACTGGCCCATTAAATTCGAGAACATGGGAAGCATGGATACTGATCTTTAGTTGTCAACTTGATCCAAATTTTCATTTTTGACGAGTGGAATAACCTTTAATATCTTCACACAGTCTGGATAAATACGACTAATATTATATATAAACTAAAAAGTTAAGTAAATGGAAATGTAAGATTTATGTTTTTTTGATCAATATTTATGATGAGGCGTAGAAAACTATGCTGCTTCTGCAAATAATGCGTATGTTGTGGATTTACCATATTTTTGAAAAAAATTGTTTCTAAGAATAAGAACAAAATGAAAAAAGCTTTCTAGAAACTGGAAGTCTTTCTCCTAGAGGATTTTCTTGAAGATTTAAGACAATAACTAAGAGATATATCGAAGAACGAGTTTTGGTCGTGATGATCCTTCAAAAATTTCTGAAATTCGGAAAAAATTACAAAGAAATATTTGAACAAACTGCATAATCGGTATCCCATTCTAAGGACATAATGATAAAATTGTATGTTTCTATTTTTGTTCTGTTTATTATGTTCAAGAACTGGAAAAATATCAGCTAGTGTCTTATAAAACTCATGCTATTTATTCTCGATTGCTTAACATATGTGATATACAATTCGCTATCCTTTGTTTGGTAACATAATATCGGGCCATTTTGTCAAAACGCCACTCGTATAAGATATAGCATTTCCGCTTATCACAAGCGCCTTATTTTGTTGCCAATTTACTTTCCTCTAGCAAAATACCCCAATTACCCGCGTCGTTTTAAGAGTGCGTGAGTAAACAAAATTGTATTGTGCCCACATCAAGAAATATAAAACTGAGTAAACAGAATGCATCGTCTATAATCCCCTATGAAACATAGGGGAATGAAATGAATCAAAGCAGTATCTACATTGTTAATTCAGAAATAATTCTTTTTTAATTAAATGAAACAATGATGTTCTAATATTTATTATATTGACAGAGTTGCTTCATTCAAGAACTGAAAAGATGGTGACGAATTCAGGTAAAACTGACTATTTTACCGATATAAATTTTATCACAACTTACACCAAAGAGTAAAAGTAAATCTCATTAAGTTTTACACCAAAGAGTTCATGAACATCTGATGTGTTTCCTTTATGAAGTTTAGGTTCAGTTTTTAGTATATCTGCCTAGACACAGTGAGAGAAAAAATTATGTGATGAAAAGAATGATTTTAAATTCAGACTAGGCTTACCAATATTAGTTGATATATTATATTTTTATCAGTCTCTTCAATAGTACGAAAAACCTCAAGGATTAATGTTAATTAATTACGAGAAAGCATACTGCCAAACATACTAGAATTATTACCATTATTGACCGCTATTTTTTTATGATACTGAGCTCTTTCAAGTTATTTTCTGACATGAGTATCGTTGTGAGTCTATGTATCATACTAGTTGATGTTGATGTGGGGAAGAATTGTGAATGGTAATGTCTGCATGGAATGGTTTGTGAAAAGTAGAAAAAACATTCTGGTTATAGTTAAATCTAAAATTTTAACGGAATTCTCAAATTCCATTTCCAAAAAGAACTTTATGTGAATAGAATTAATGAAGGTTATGGCGGGATCTAATAGTCTATTTGTACCTGTAAAACAACAGATTTATCATCCTCTATCTAAATCAATGAATGCAGTGTTTCGACAGCGGATCATTAAGAAATATTTTCTCAATGTTATATATGAGAATTTCTGCTAATAGAGATCTGAGAGGATTATGCATTACTAAGCCGTTGTTGCTCATGTAAATTTCAACAATGAAGCTAGAATAAATTTTTCTAAACATACTTCTAATATATTAATAAGCTCTGATTGTATGATGGGATGAATATTATTATTCTATAGAGGTTGGTTGATCAGTTTCAATGAATTGTGATGTAGAACACTAAGGTACAGATTAATTGCATAATAAGTTATAAGGTAAATTGAATTGTAGATCTGAAGTTTTAAATGATGTTTATAAGATAATGTAATATTTGTCTGCTTGGGTGCAACTCATCTGATGGAATAACTTCCAATTTGTTTTCTATGCTATGCCTTCAGGTGTAATGATCACCTACGAATAATATCATAACTCATTAGTATAAATAAATGGCTTTAGGGACGATACGCATGTATGGACCCACAGACATTGAGGCTTGTATTTTGTCGGTATGAAAGTTGTGAAGAATGTCTGAGTTGGTGGAATGTATGTGACGTTTGTGGTACATACAGGTGTATGATCAGAGGGCATGATTCCCTGGTTGGCAAATCCGGGATATGGGAATAGAATATGATCCGCAGTCAGTGACACGATAAAATTATAATCAAACTGCCCGTTGGCGCTCAGTTGAGCAAAAAGAATCACGTATGGCTTTACGGGCTTACCTCTAGTTCCATATATAACGTTTTAATACTATACGAATTACTGAATTCGATTAAGAATACGCGAGCAAATTAACGTTTGCAAGTAGTCAGCTGTGGACGTGTTCCTTAGAATTTTAAAAGTAAATCTTCCAGAGTTTGGAGTATCAGGGCAACGACCTCTTCAGAAAACATGATGTCATATTACCAAAACCCTTAGATCGGGTCAGTTACCACTCATATGATGGGTGAGGGCCGGTTAGGCCTGCCTAAAATTATCTCATATCCGAATTCCATCCAGAATATGGATGAGGGCCGATTAAGCTTATTTATATTCCAACTTCCACTCGAAATATGGGTGAGGACCAATTAGGTCAGTTCATAATAATTAAATATTCCAACTTCCACTCGTAATATGGGTGAGGACCAATTAGGTCTGTATATAATAATCTAATGTATCAACTTCCACTCAAAATATGGGTGAGGGCAAATTGGGCCTCTATCTAAAAGATCTGATATTTCATTAAATTCATTAAAAGACGCCAGAGAATGCAAGGATAAGAATTTAATACAAATGCTGCAAGGATCAAATAGACATTGTTACCGAATCTGTTTTTGACTTTCTAATTTCCTTACCTATGGTTTAAGCGACGAAGAATTGGTCGTATCACATCAAACCTCACATAAAAGAAATTGAGTAGGTTACTACAAATACACAACACAACAAAGAAAAGGGTCCTAATTTATATAAGAGAACTTCAAGGCAAGTTCAGGTACTAGACGATCACATGGCTTTTCATTTGACCGATTTCAGTCGGTCTCAGGTGTAATTAATATAGGGAAGAAAATAAGATAATTCAGGTATTGCAATTCACGTAAAAGGGATGCATTTTGTATCGTCTTCATAGGCCGGGGTTGGGGGTGTTTCAATACTTGCAGTCTCTCAGAATCGATCGTTAATAGTCTTAAAATATTGAGGTAGATCGCCAGCAGTTCAAGTTTGAGCACCCCTGATCTAGACAGATATTTGAAAATCTATAAACCTGAAATTCATAGAGAAAACAAATAAGATGTTCATAAGCTCTTAAATGGAAGTTGTGATGGAATGTATATCGGTAAAAATTTCAATTATAGGACAAAGAAAAATCAGATTCCCACACGTTTAATATCAGTTTCGATATTACTCTCAATGAAAATGATAGATTAAAACACAACCTATGGGAAATAGAAATAAAACACTTGAATCAAGAAAAATTTCAAAAATCTCACGTTTTGCAAATGCAGAAAATGGAAATTCCATCCTCTGAAAATCGTTTAATTTCTTGAATATTCCTTAGAACTTTGCGATTTTTCGTCTAAATAAACATCAAACAAAAACATTCCGGCTCGCAATCTGTCTGGCGTAATAAGCAGACTCATGCCGAGATAACAGTCTTCCCTTTTTTTGCACAACCATCTAATTATTTCATTGGACAAACCGTGTGTTCAGCTCGTTAAAATTTCATTCACTTTCCGGCATTCTTCGTAATCACAGCTGCTTAACAGCAGGCGTTATGAAGCAATTGAAATCACCTGTGTATGTATCATGTCAGATGTTGAGGTGCCCATAACGTCAATTAATTTCATCCCGGCCATCATAAATTGCATAAATACAAACTAATTGTCATGCTTGGAATTTTAACAGTCGGCTCGAACCGCGCTCACTGATTAATCAGATAACGTTTATGAAAATTTATCAATAAAACTGAGAAAAATATTGTGTCGTAATACCATTTCCGAAAGCTGAATCAATACCACCCAAGAAAGAGTACAGTGTGAAAAGATCTAACTGTTCTAGCCTATAATTTTAGTATTTACGTTGAATATTCCAGAATTACTGAATGAAACTGAGTACAGAACACAAAATGTTTTCATTGATGGTTTGCGTATGATATAATTTCGATTTTTCAGATGATTAGGAGGTAAAATTGACTGGTTTGTATGTTGCTCTTGTCTCAATCGATTCAAACAATTCTTTGACTAACAGAAAACTACGTTATTTCTAAATGGTGTCCCAAAATAAGATAGTACGAAGACGGTTTGATAAATCAGAGACTATTTGAATTGTCCACGCAGTTACTTCAAATGCTACAGTTCTGCTGTCAACTGTATTCTCTCAGTAGGCAACGTTCTAATTTTGAAAAAACTACGTGTTTGATAGCCGTTCAAAGCAGACAACCTTGTGAATTTTTACAAAAATGGAAAAGAGTGAATTTCGTGTGCTCTTCAAGCATTACTTTTTACGTATAAAATGCGTCACTAAAACTAAGGAAAGACTTGATAAATACTACGGGGATTCGGCACCATCAATTTCGATGGTTAAGAAGTGGTTTATAGAGTTCCGTTGTGGTCGTTCCAGCACTAGTGACGCAGAACGTTCAGGTCGTCCAAAAGAAGTCATCACGCCGGAAATCGTCGCTAAAATCCATGAAATGATATTGTACGATCGGTGAATGGAGATGCGTAAGTTGGCTCACGCTGTAGGTATCTCAGCTGAACGGATACATCATATTTTACACGAATATTTGGACATGAAAAAAACTCTCCGCGAGATGGGTGCCGCGATTGCTCACACTCGACCATAAGCGCAATCGTGTGACTTCAAAAGAGTGTTTAGCGATGTTCAGCCGTAATCCGAATGAGTTTTTGCGCCGTTCTGTTACTGTGAACGAAACATAGTTTCATCACAATACGCCAGAGATCAAGGAACAGTCGAAACAGAACCAAAGAAGGCCAAACAGTCTGTCATCCAACATGGCCACAGTTTTTTCGGATCCACGCGGTATCATTCACATCGATTACCTCGAGAAAGGTGAAACGATCACCGGCGAATATTATACAAAGCTTTTGAATAGATTCGACGTTGATTCGCCGCATTTGGCGGAAAAAAAAGTGCTGTTCCATCAAGACAATGCACGTGTGCACACTTGTCTATGGCGAAAATCCACGAATTGGGAAACGAACTGCTATCCCATTCAGCACATTCTCCAGATTTACCCCCCTGCGACTAATTTCTGTTTCCAAACCTTAAGAAATGGCTGGGAGTAAGAGATTTGAGTCGAATGAAGAAGTCATTACCGAAACATACACGTATTTTTAGCGCCTAAATGTATTGAGCTAAAAGGTGATTATGCAGAACAAATAAAATGTTTCTATTCCAAAAAAAAATTGTTTTATTCAAAAAGTCACTGACTTATCAAACCAGTATCCACTTTGCATGTCGTTAAATATCTCGCATTACCTAATTTGTCGAGAATTGAATTAATATTTGTGAGAGGGTAAACATTGGGCTCCGAGACAGAATTCAGTTTTCTGAAATCGATACAAAATCGATATGAACCATCTTTTTTACTCCACGCGGATGTGCTAGGTTGTATCGCATCAAGTTTCAGCATTCAGTCGACTTCTTCATTAATCTTAGTATGTACGGAAGGGCCTACCCGATAGTATTTTGATCGAATGGGAGGACTATCTGTGAGAATTTCTTGACGAATTCTTCAGTACAGCCTGAAGGAATATCTTTTATAGCACTGAAATAATCGATCAACAATTGATCGATTCCTCTTTTTGCAAATGAGTTAAATCTGAAGCACAATTGATCTCATTTAACTGAACTGAATTGTTTATGGCATTGTCAAAGCCAAAGTAAAATACTCCCTTGCGCAAGTCAGGAATCAAATTCATTTGTTTCCAAAAATTTTCTCCTAAGACTACGTCATGTCTTAAGTTAAGCAGGATATATTGTTACTGTTATACCATCATTATTACGGCGCACTGCACTAAAAGAGAAGGTAGAAATTGAGAGTGTGGAAATAAAATGAGTGATTTTTCAGATATATCGCCGAAAATGGAAGCAGATCGTTATGAGGATAATGGTCAGAATATCCAGACGAAAACTCTTCGCATTCTGATACTGATAGGGTCTCTTTATATTTTTAAAACGACTGTCAAAATTTTTTCGCAAATTTTTCTTTAAATTAAATTCAATTAAATTAAAGAAGAACCACAAAGAAATAATATATGGGAGATGTCAACCCAAATTATTGGGATCATAATGATTCTAGAACATCTATAGATCATAATCGGCATCACTTAGAAGACCGAACCTGGCCATCGGGGCCCTCTCGGTAAAACAGAGAGGGAATTTTTTTGTTGAGTTTGAATATTGAAGGGATTTTGCGAGATTATATTTCAAAATTGGCAAGCAAAAACAGGAAAGTCATTATGTTTCAGGAGACTCACACTGCGACGGAAGAACATCTCCGCGAAAGAGGAAATATCGCAGGTTACGTACTTTTTGATTATCTCCTTAGTCCTTTCTATGGCGTTGCTTGCTATGTAGAATCTTTTCTTAAATTCGTGTGTTCAGACATATAAAAGTCAGGTGTTATTGTTGAAATATTTTTCTGCTGGTTTTCTTTTCTATTGTCACAGATTCCTGTCCCAAATACTCTTCCTTTCACCCTTGTCTTCGTCTGGAAATCATGGAGCGCAAGATGAGAATTGAAGCCGCTAAGCAGAAAAATCTTTGGTACTCTCTATGTACACACGACACTAACACAACATAAACAGACAAGCTATTACAAGTGCAATAGCGACAGGGAAACGAATTTTTCCTGAGGTTTTTTCACTCGTCTATTGAATCATACGCAAGATAGTATGGTTCCCCTGTTACATTTTTCTGAGCTCACACTTGTGTTTTTCTGACACACACCAAAATTGTAGATACAAGTATTTATTGTAAATACAATTAGTCGAATTTTTGTTTTCCAATTGGAGTGAAGTATTTTCGAAATGATACTATTTCCGGTTATACCGGAAGTGGGTCATCACTTTGTTATTTCCAATGGCAATTCAACTTTTTTATTATACATCTAGAACCGACATTTGAGCAAGACATAAAATACCCAAGTTGTTGGCACTTATCTGTCAAAAGTTTTGACAGATTTAATTATTTTTGTTATAAAGTCGATAATAACACATAACAGACACAATTTTTGCTTGGGTGGATAGAAGAAGAATCAAGGAATTTTTTAAGCAATCTACACATGTTAAATGTTTATTGCGTTGTTTAGTATGATTTTATCAATTTGGCCTTTTTCAAACAGCAATAACTCAATTTTTTCAAATTGCACGTGCCAATTTTGATACCGCCATCAGATGAAGCGTCAAATTTTAGGTGGAATTGTATAAACATGAACTATACCCATCTCTTATAGTTCCGAAATAATTTGGGAATATATTGAATTTTGATGATTTTGCAAGAACTAACAGAATGCTTTGAAATATTTGAATGAAGTAGCTGAACTGGCTACGCTTACCTGACAGGTGCCTAAAATTACTGTACTTGTCACGTCGTTCATTCGAATTTGATATTTCAACAATAATTGTTGGTAATCTGAAGTGAAAATTTTTGAAAAACACCAGATTGATAATAAAATGGCTGATGATTCAAACGAGGATATGTTTAATCTCTTTTTAATTCATGGCGAATATCAAAAAGTGGTGGATAGAACTTGCAGGCAATTCAATAACCAATTTCCAAATTTGGCGCCTATGAGTAAAACAAAATTTCGAAGGATTAGAAGCAATTTTCTGCAATTTGAAGGAACAAAATACATAGAAACTAGAAGAAAAGCAATTCTCGAGGACGACGACAATCGAATTAATACGCTAGCGTATTTTCGTGCCAATCCACATGCGTCCATTGAGTCAGCATCAATGGATATTGGATTGAGTTATACTTCCATTCAAAAGATCCTTAAGAAACATAACATGCATCCGTATTCTTTTATCAGACTACAAAAATTGAAACCAACTGACCTTCCCAAGCGGCTAAATTTCTGTGAAAATTTATTAATTCGGCTTCAAGAAGATGAGACAATTCTGCAAAAAATTATATGGTCTGATGAAGCCAAGTTCATTGAAAGTGGAATAACCAACAGGGGAAATCGACATTTTTGGGCCACAGAAAATCCACATACCATTGAGGTTATTGAGTGAGAGAGAGAGAGAGAGAGAGAGAGAGAGAGAGAGAGAGAGAGAGAGACCAAAGAAAATAAGTGTATTTAAAGAAGCTATGAAAGTGACGGATTATTTTATTGTTAGACAAGACGCGGAAAGTAAAAGCGCATCTATCGAAGTGCCAGCGCCGAATGAAGATATGTGGCGATATGAGATATTTGAATACATGAGCGCCTTCCGTGCAGAAAACTCGGAACATTTCCAAATTTGACAAATATGGCAAGAGATTTTTTAGCCACTTCTTCAAGTTCTCTTGTAGAGAGGCAGTTTTCAAGAGCTGTGATAACTATCACCAAGATTCGAAACAGAATAAGTCACAAATTTGTTAGAAAGTTGATGTGTCTCAACTCTTGGTTCAAAAACTGCGGACTATCAGCTATCTGCAGTGGGAATGTAATTTCGTTTATTGTTATTCTTTTTGACTTGGTTTCAATGTAGATATTGGTTTTATTTTCACAGAAGTTCAATTCAGTTGTTCTTATCTTCAGGAAGTTTATTTATACTAATGTTGTTATTGTGTCTGTGTTTCATTTGAAAATATACATTTCACTTTTACTCTTGTTCTTGTTCTGTATTTGTGTTCCTTTCAACAACTTTATGAATTCTTTTCAGATTCTTACGTTGAATTCAATTAAAAGATTTCCCGATCAAATATTCTGAATTATTCAAACCTTCATTCTGACTCTCATTGAATGTAAGAGAAAGTTCAATGTTTGAGCACAATTGTGTTCTGATTTAAGCTTTCAAGTTCTGTGATTCAAAAAATTTGTATTTTCAAACTTTGGTGAAAAAAGCTTGACTTGATTTCCAATAAAATCAAGATCTGAATCCCTAATTATCATACCAAAAAATTCATTCAGCGGCGCGTCGGCGTGTTTTAAAACAACAGCTACCCATAATAGCGCGATAATAAATGAAATTACAAGATACATTACTGCGTCCATAAATCCACAAAAAACCTCTCGAACGCAAACCCGACAAATCTACGGCTACATATACAATGCAAAGTGCGCAGAGTGAGAAGAATACCGGCAAGAAATTCACACACTCATTATTCATAGACGTTCGCCGTGAAATTATGTATTACGACAGTTCTTTCCGGATTAAATCGGTCAAACGGCCGTCCGCGATTCATCTCTTTATTCTCTATTATTGCGGAAAGCAGAACGCCAACTATGACAATAAAAAAACGCGCTCGCCGCGGACATGAAAGAGGCGCTCGGCGCGAATAGAACGGCACCGAAAGATTTTATGCGTACCGCTGCCACCAACAAGCAACAATTTCATGTCTAGTTAAGTTTGAATAGAATCGGAAAATAATAAGTCGAATAAGGGATTTTTGCGAGTTTTTCCTTCGACGTTTATTTCTAACGGAATGGAAAATCGAAAGGAATTTGAACTGCAACAAATAATTGAAGTTTTCTCAGTAAGCACTACTTTGTACTACCGAAAACTAATTTATATGCAATTTGTTCTGTCTATTTCACAACTCATGTCAATGTCCCCTCGGTCACATAGTTAAGTTTTCTTAACGATTTTGGCGATTTTATTGAGCAGAATAAAAATAACTATTACAAAAACCAAACAGTTAAGTTAAAGTAGGGACCATCATGGATATCCACACCTTGTAACTACATCCACTGGTCGATCCTTATACAGAAGTCGCCAATAGAGTGAGGGGGTCCTTCGACAGATCACTCACTTTTATCATCTCAGCGCCAAGGCGGTTACGCCCAAGGCGGATCCATGCCAGGCCTTTGGTAATCAAACCAATTTCCAACACCTGCACTTAGAAGTATTCTCCTAATCTATCTTGCACCGGTGGTATCTGAACTTATCACTATCTGTGCCAGAAGCCGTGCATTAGTTCGACTGCTTTCGAGTACCAACCTCGTCCAGGTTTTACTAGGAGATATACCCAGCATCACCTTGGACTGACGACAACATGGAATCTTCTACCATGTCCCTAATTTGTTCCGCTAGCCAAGCCGTAGTCTTATCTTAATATAGGTTGAGATCCCAACCGCGGGCCCTGATTCTATTAGAGTATATATTATCAGCCTCTAGACAGGCCAACCTATGAGCAATCTCATTTACTCTGATCACGGTGTGACCCGGATATGGTTGTTAACCGGCAGTTGTTTCAGTACCTGAGATCGTACTCCTACAGTAATGATGTGAGCACCCAGGGCTCTCAGAGCAGCCCGACTATAGGAACCGATCGTGATCCACTCATTAGTTGTTCCCACTTCTGCTAGCCTTTGAGCATTGCCAATTATCGCAATGATCTTCCACTGGAAAACTGTTGTATATTTATCTTATCTCTCCAGCAGAAAACTCCGCCTAATCCCTCTTTGGTCTTCGAGCCATCCGTGCACGAGATATATCTTCCACCTGGCAAGGAAGCCAGCAAGTAGTACCTGGCCGTAATTCTACCCGTGTTTATCCAGATGTCGTCGCTGTTGAAAACTCCAGCAAACAAGGTATGTCCTGCACCGACGACTAGCATGTCGTCCGTCCTTACCTCAAAAGCAGTCAAATCTACCTTGCTAATAATTGTGAGGTGCATTGGTTCGACCCCTTTCAGTGCACTTACCGCCGCAGTAGGATGTTTCTTTGAGCATCCACCACACTTCTCACCATCAGTGCTCTGAGCCTCTTTACAGCCAGCTTTGCCGTTTGTTTTTTCACTCACGTTCACCAGACCAGAGAGGCGTAGGTGAGTCTGAGGAGCAGAACGGTTTGTTGAGCAAAATGTCATTGAATTCATTTGTGAAATGAAATCTCGGTTGCGGGCACCTGCAGATTATTGTAGAAGGGGTTTCATGCGACGAAAATGTTTATGAATAGTGCAAAGAATGCATTTTGAATTCTGTCCGCGCAGTCAAACTGTTATGATTGTGGACTTCTGTGTGACTTCTGCCTATTTCTCAGAATCAAAATACCACTGTTTTGAGTAGAACGAAGAACGTGAATCGACACGCATTTTGAAGGATATACCTGAAAACGACATTCATCGAAAATTGGAAAAACGTTGGCCAAATTGCATTGTACCGAAAAGAGACTACTTTGAAGGGGATGAAATAGATTCCGATTGTTCATTTTATAACAAAATTCACCTCAGCTTTCGCCCACAGTTAGTGTACAAGGTGGACAGATCAGGACGTTATACTACTGCAAATATGTGGAATATTGGAAATAGAGAAACCCTCCTTCCCCGTGTTCTCTCTGTGTGAGGAATTCATTACTTGAAACAGATTCAGGTGTTTTTTTCGCTATAGAGATATTTAAAAGTTTTGAAACTTTTTGAAATTAGTCAAGTGATAATATCTCAATTGTTTTTGAAGTTATGTAAAATGGTTTGACATTCTACCTTTTTTACGTAGAATAGAACTGAGTGAGGAATTTTTTTTGTCCAGCGGTTTTTGAGTTGTAATACAAATTAGTTTTTTTTTATCCAATCATAGGCAACTTTGATTTGGTTGAATAGAATTTTTTTTCCTTTTCAAAACTGAATCACATGTGATCTCAATTTTTTCATCAAGGACGTGATTTTAATGAAAAGCCGATAATTGCATAACTTTTTCCTAATTTTATCTAGTAATTTTGGACATGAATTCACAGAATTCACAAGGAATTGATGAAATAGCTTAGGCATGTTCAATTAAAATGAATTATTTGACAGTTTTCCATCAAGTTGCCATTAATGAATGAATACAGTATCTTTGGTAACAACGGACCATGTAGTACAATTTTGAGAATTTGATTTTGATATGCGGATGCTGCAGAAGCTGCTTATTTGGATAGTTTTCCTAAGAGGCGACAACCTCATAAAAGCATATTAGATAAACGATTGGAATAACTGCTTCCAGAATGGGTTCGAACGAATGCAAAGGTGTATTAATATTTGGGGAGAATACGTCGAAAAACATTAAAGTCATTGAAAGTTCTCAATTATTTCATTCTGTTTCTACGAAGCTTACCATATCTACATATTCGTCTGCTCCCTGAAGCATCAAGATTAATTAAACCTTGATAATGATAATAAAAATACACATACTTGGAAGGATTGCCGTAGAAATCATCAATCATCAATTAATTTTACATATTTTGTCAAATAAAAGTACTTCAAACTTTATAAGAAAACCTCTTATGCTCAAAGTGGACATCAAACACTGATGTGTCCATCACAAGGATAAAACTGTAGTGAGTGTGGTTTGTTTGACAAACCCTACTGATTCATACACGTGGAAATTACCTCCTCAAAGAATATTGTTCAGTAATCTATGTTAAACGTCGTTAAAACGGTGACGCAAAGAATCAGTAAAAATCCAATTTCAAATTAAATCGAACCGTTCGTTCAAACAGTCCTCCATCCCTTCTATTATTTCGTATCGGGTGATATAAACTCCTGCGCATTTCGACGTATTTCATATTAAAATCTCGACGAAGCTCCCGTAAACAAGCACGAAGCAGTTATAAAAGGGTCAAGCAGACGGTGGAATGTGGCCAGGCCTGCCTTGACCAGACGGTCGTGATCGCACACTGTTCAGGAATGCGTTCTCTCCACTCTCACACCTGCAGTAGAAGGGGTCTTCTCTACAGGCTCTCCGGACTGGTTGACCCTTTTATCTCTTTCGGTAAATATTACCATCATTGTCCATTCCGGTACGAATAACTATACGTTTGCAAATTTTAATGCTGGCAAAAATTTTGTTTTGACTGAGGAATGGAAAGTGGTTTTCGCAATGGCAAAGACCATGTCTAGCTTGGATTTGAGCGAAATTACCGACTGCGATTGCGTACAGAATCTGATAGTAATCATTTTCTTTTGGAAAATTCGAATTTCATCATCAACATAGTCAACAAACAATCAGTAGTCACTAGGAATCAGCTCTTTTTCCTTTTGCATTTGAGGACTTAGTCAAGTTAGTCGATGAAGAAAATACCTTGCACATCTTAAAATACAGATGCCATAAGCTTATCTGTCGATGTTTGAGTTTTTGCTCGTTTTGGTTGGCTTGTACCAGCTGTTGCGAATTCATTCGACGTTTGCCATGCAAACATGTAGTAGTGAACCTATGTGGTATCCATAATTACTTGTCGAAGCAAGAAATCCTGCTTATTCTCCTCAAAAAACTCCAAATAACGCTCTATATCGTCGATGCGTTGACCCTCATTTAGAGCAAGGCTCTTACTATCAGCCAATGCTCTTTCATGGACTGGTACACTTCCTGAGATAAGTGCCGAATTTACTCGATCAGGCCACTCAGCTTCGTCAGTGGTTGTTCGTCTGCGTTCAGCATACCACGCCTTAAGTGTTGTTGTTGAGGGATCAGATTCTCAAGCTATTGACCATGGGCTAGTAATAATCTTACACATAGAAATCATAAGCCACATAACTTTTTCTACTTCGAAAATGTTTGGGTAGTAAATACTCGGAAAAACGTTTCATAGCAAAGAGATAGATGCAAATTCTACAAATGACTATCAATCAAATCGGGAGACCATGTAGCCAACCTACTCCATAAATGCATTTGAAAAAACCAACGCTGCTTTAACATAAACCGAAACGTACTAACCGGGATTCTACCTCAGCGAACTTAGTACGTCTCCTAATGATATCAAGATAAGATTAATTACATTAATTTCGATATTTAAAACCCTTCACATACAAGCTGCTAAGTGACTTCGTTTAAATAATTATAACTATCTGTTCGGAAACTGTAGCCTTTTCTATTGTTGTAAAACCAATTAAATTTTTACGCTATAGAATCAAACCATGAATATAAGGATTATAATATCATGAATATTACTTTATGGGAGTTATAGTTCAACGGTTACGATTGTTATATTTTGAGATGGAAAACACGGCGGCAAAACCTATGGCGAAGTTCACAATTTTGTTAAATTTCTCAAGCTATCATCGATTAATACAGGGTATCCCAAGTTTATGGAGAACTAATAATGCTATTGTTCTGAAACTTTGGTAGTTGATTCAGCTGGTCCGAAACTCTATTTCTAAAATATTTTCCCGTCATACCGGAAGTGCAACTTTGTTATTTGATATGGAACACCCTGTATATCGATGACTGATTGATAACACTTGATATTCCAACTACGAAACCACCGAACACATAAGTCTAGCTTATTTTGTTCATGAAATATCATAGTTTTACTTAAGAATTATCTATTTTTTGATTTTTGAAGAAAGTGATATATCTCGAGAAGGGCGTAAGCTACTAAAATAATGAAAGGTGTTTTGCAAACAAAAAACCACGCGGGACATAACTCGTATCCGACTGAATCTCAGTCAGTATACAGAGTGCACTTTTTTCCGCCTCAAATTTCGAAACAAAGAAACACCAAAAGCTACGTCTTTTCAAATTGTTACCCATATTTTTCTTCAATTCATTAGATTCGCCGTAAAAACTAAATGAAGTTCCTAATACATATCCTGTACCGGAGATTTCAAGTTATGGCGAAAAAAAGAATTTCAGGTACCTATCTGAAGTTGGTAAAGGCGGCTTAGATTCCAGCACGTGCATAGATAGTTCCCAGAGCATTAAATAACTGTCCTTTTGTCATTGCATAATCGATAAATTAAGAGAAAAAAAAAATGCGAAACTCTATCCTCCTAAATTTCATAATAACTGTTCAAAGTGATGACCATTCACTCCTAGACATAGTTCTACTCGACGCATAATACCCTGTTCTCAGTTCCTCCACATGTAATTGCATGAAAGCATTTTGCAGTCTTTTATGCAAATCATATCTTGAAGCTACAGTATCAGAATAAATTTTTCTTTCAGCGTTCCCAAAAGATAAAAATCCATAAGCGTTAGGTCAGGTGACCTTGGAGGCCACAAAGTTTGTTGCAATCCATCTAACCTTCAAACATATCAGTTGAAATTCTCAGTCGTGCGATGAGCTAGCGCTCCATCGAGTTGGTACCAACAACGCCTTGGTTCAGCTACTGATGAAGTGTAGAAAATCTGTTATCCTTCGAAGGTGCAAACACATTAAAGCTAAATTTATTGTGAGGATTATGAATTATAAATTCAATAGTCTTCTTCATTGAACAATAATATTAGCTTATTAAGAAGTGAATCTAATGCAGCGAAAATAACGAAACCATGCCTCGTCGTTAGAATTCGTCAGGATATATGGAAACGTTTTATTTGTTTGTATTAACGCTTCATAACTGCTACAAATTTCTGTTACACGTACTTTTCATTTTCCTGAAGAAAATATCGAAAAAATATGTTTTTGTGGATTTTGAATTATCGAAACTACATTTCTCATCAGCAGTTCAAATAATAATCATATCTTCAACGCAGATGTATCCTAAAGCCGCATCGAGTGACTATAATGACACAGAACATCCGAAGAAATTAATTCGGTGAATGTGTTTTGATTCACGACCACCTGTGTAGACAGAAAACACATTATCTCAATGGAAGATCCCTAATCAATTGTAATTGAACATGAAAGGCGTTAAATTGTTATATAATGATTTATGGTCATCGTGTCATGGTGCAAACGACGTTGGGACAATTGATGAAAATTCGTGCTTCCGAATAGTTCATCCCGTACGGGTTGATCATAGTTAATAGTTGTTATTGTTGAAATTGATAATTTGCAGCGAGTTCCCAGCCTAAAAGATGACAAAGATAGGAATTTTCGTAGTTCTCACGGTTGAGATTTTCATTTGGGTCGATTGGTTATCTTTCAGGTAATCTCGAGGCTTCAGGATAAAAGTAAAACCTTTTAGCCTTATTCGGGACCAAATCGAGAAATATAATTGTTTACTCGGATATGTAATAAAAATAGTTTTTCAGAGCTACATTCTCTTCTTTCATGATTTTCAGAAATAATCGACAATTCTTTCCTCCAGATATTTTGATTATAAATATATATGAAATGAAAAATAAACAAAGGTACAACAACTTATATATGATCTACGACATTCAAATGATAGTGACTAAAACCACCCCAGGCACTTCACAGAACTATTATCTGAATGGCTCAGCCAAAAACAAAATAATTAAATAGAAAGTACTGTAAGAATCTGCAATCTACAATATCCAATAATTAATATCCAGTTTTTAATACTTATTATTATTACTATCATTATTATTATTTGTTTTTTGTTGATGAAACTAAGATGATGTTTAATAACTAATATTGAAATTTCTATAGGTTCTAGCAATATACATACACCCTCCATTGTTTAAAAAAACAGTATTTCTAGACCCATCTATTGTGATATTCTATCCGTCGATAACTTGGTACTTCATTGACAGCTATTAAAAATTTCGTGACATTTGTATTTAAACAGCTTGAGTTATTTATGAACTTTTCAAAAATATTTAGCTGACGTTGAGTGCCAGTAAAACATTCAATGATATCATCCACTTACCGAAACCGATTTAAAAACTGTTTAACTAAAGAGTTGTTATGTATTGTAGTTCCTAAGTTATACATGAAAAACTGTGTTGGTAGGGCGCTGGGTGGATTTCTCATAATAAAACAGTCTCCCGAACGGTAAAATGAAGACAAAGTGCAATATTTCGTGTTGAATTAGAAGCTTCAAGCTATTGAGTACTAGTATTCAATTTTTGAGATATTCTTTTTGGAACTTTTGTTTCATGTAGTTCAAAAGAAGAAGGAAAACTGTATGTGTATAAGAACTCTTCTGATTTGAAAAGGGTGACCCAATTTCGATATATACTGAGCCATCTGGCTAACCATTGGAGCTACAAGAAAAAATAGCACGTTTTCTATCTTTTTTTTTCTGAATATGAGACAGCTTGATCCCGTATCCTGTTCAGGTTTCAAATTGAGTTTATGCAAATCTTAAGGGATGTTGAAGTTTTCGGTATTATCAGAGGTAAAAATTCATAAGAAAAATATTCTATAGCACTTTCTTATGTAGAATCCAATGAAGGTTCTCTTTTTAGGCTTTCGAAAGAGAAAGAGAATTTAATTTTTTTAATTTCGAACATGGTGAAGGTTATCCAAGGTTGCACCATGTTACTGGGAGAGATTTGAATGAGGGTAATTTTAAATCAATGGAAATAGATTACGGCGATACTTGGCTGTGCCCAAAGGCTGACACAACTGGGTACAACCAATGAGTGGAGCAGGATCAGCTCATTTCTGAGTGGGTTCAGAGAATGTGAAATCAACCCCCTACCCTCAGCAGTTCCTAGTTTGAAATTCATTATTGGAAAAGTAAATCGAATAACATATCTTTGAAGAGTCTTTCGAATTTCTATTTTTATCTTTATGTACGTCTGATATCATACAAATAGTCTAAGTACAATAAACATTTGACACTGCTTGAAATCAAATTAAGTTTTTAATATGCCATCCATTCAATGATACTATTCTAATTCTCTGCTGTCATCTTCAAGTAACGATCCTTGTCCCCAGCACTTACAAATTTTTAATTCTCAAGGAAATGTAATGATTTGAGATATTGATGAACATCAGTGTTTTGCAGGAAAATCACGGTATGTAAATATGTTATAGGAATTTTTTTTCCCACGGCTAGATGATTTGGACTTAGGGGACACTTGGTTTCAACAAGACGGTGCAACGGCACACACTTCCAGAGCATCGATGGCCGTTTTGAGGGAACACTTCCCAGGACGCCTCATCTCAATTAGGGGCGATTTAGAGTGGCCGATTTGACCCTTGTAAATTTTTTCTATGGGGTTTTTTGAAATCCCTTGTTTACCAGGTTGTTCAACAAGTTTTGTCGTTCGATAAGAGGGGTCGTTGCTACTAGTCCAAATTTGTTTTTATTTTGTTAGTAAACTCTTCATATGAACGTATGTGAAGGTTCATTTCAATCTGTCAATTCATTCTTTGTTTACAAGCAATTTAGTGTCGCCGTGTCACAGTATTTTTGTACAATGGAATTGAAATTGAATATCGAGGAGTGATAAAAATCTTATTTTTGGAAGATGTAGCACCGAAAGAAATTCACGAACGAATGTTTGGAGTGTATAATGATTGTTCACCTACAATTAGAACAGTAGAAAGATGGGTTGCTGAATTTAAACGTGGTCGTACGAGCCTTGAAGACGATCCACGTGAAGTACATCCAAAAAACGCATCAACACCAGAAATCATAGCTAAAATACAGGTTATGGTTTTGGAAGATCGTCGATTGACTAAGAGGGATTTAGTGGAAGCTCTACACATCTCATTAGGCAGTGTAAGCCATATTTCAAGTGAAATTTTTGGTTTTAGAAAGCTGTGTGCACAATGGGTGTCGCATTCGCCAACAATGGAACAAAAACACATTCGAATGCGACTTTCTCAGCAAACACTTGGAGCGTTTTAAAAAGGATAAAGTGGATTTTGTGCGTCAATTCATCACTATGGATGAGACTTGGGTCTATCACAATGATCCTAGATCAAAACAAGGGACTAAAGAGTGGCGTGAACCTGGTTGTTCGGCTTCGAAACGAGTTCGTGTCCGGAAATCGGCCAAGAAGGTTATGGCATCAGTTTCTTTGGGATGTGAAAAGAATTTTGTTTGTGGATTAGTTGCAAACTGGTAAAACAATTAATTCTCAATATTATTGCAATCTGTTGGACCAGTTGAAGGAAAAAATTCGTGAAAAAGACCCGGTTTGCAGATGAAAAAAATCCTTTTTATCAGGACAATGCACTGTGTCACGAGAGCATTTTGACAGTGGCTAAAATCCATGAATTAAAATTCGAATTGTTGGAGTATCCACCGTATTCACCAGACTTGTCCCCCAGCGACTTCCATTTGTTTCCAGATCCAAAAAATTTATGCGTGGCAAGCGTTTTTCATCAAATGAAGAGGTCGTCACGGCTGTTGAAGCGTATTTCGCAGAACTTCCGGATTCTCACTTCAGGGATGGGATCCATAGATTGAAGGATCGTTGGAGTAAGTGTTTTAATGTTCAGGGAGATTATACTGAATAATAAAGTGTATTTTGAACCATAACATTGTGTTTTCCTTATCGAACGACAAAACTTATTGAACAACCTGGTGTGTGACCCGTCCAAGGACCCTACAAGATTTGACGACCAATATCGAGAAAGAAATTGCCAACATAACGTCTGCAATGCTGGCAGGAGTCATGACAAACGCCAGAAATGCGTTTACTCAGTGAATGGAGAATGGGAGCCGTTACCTACCTGATTTGATCTTCAAAACTAAGTAAAACAAAACTTTAAGTATGTGTATACATCACAACAAAATTAATACAAATTTTCTGATTCAAACCAAGGGTTTTATTTACTTTTGAACTGCCGCATGCCTAATTTTCTTAGTAAATTGATGTTATTATCAAATTTTAACCTTTAGACCTCATGGGTATGATAATTACTAGCTTCAAAAATAGAAACCCAATCGCGAATAGGATTAAATTGTGAAGAAATGAAGATGAAAAATCCAAATATTCAACGAACTCGTTATTGTCCTACTGTTTATGCCGCTACAGTCGAGAACGCTGTTCTTTCTCACATTACAGATGGAAAATTCGTGACATTTCAATGAATGGATGTAAACATGCTATCAATTTGCTATCTAATTATCGTTCTCATTCTCATAGTCATTACAATAAAAGAATGTCACACACGTCCGAAGCATTCCCGCTATTTATGCATTCTAATTGAATACGTATTGTTGCGTTTCCACGCGCGTGTCCGAGAATAACCGGTGAAAAAATCCCTTCAGGTATTTTTAAGAAGCCAGAAACCTTTTCGCCATTAGCATAATATAAGGTCTCCATTTCCTGCCGCCTCCACAAATTCCAACTTCGCCGCGAAAACAGCAATGACTTATTGCATATGTATAATATGCGAGTCATGTGACTCTTTTGTGCGTGTTTGATCTTTCTCGTGCTGTCGTTCGTAATTATTATGTCATGTATTCTTTAGGCGGGGAGAACAACGTTGACGTTGGTTTTTCAATATAAAGCGTAGATCGCGCAAAAAGAACTAATGGTAGATGATCGTTCATAGATCTTGCACGTCGGAAATGCGTCAATCCCATTGTTGCCATTTCCCAAAAATTATCAATTTAGTTATCAAATATAAAACATATTGGTGTCCTACCTGTTCTTCTGGATGGATTAGATTGGAAATCCGGCATAACTATTTTGATGATGAATTGAAACAATTTAGACCCGCTGATCAGTTGAGCAAATCATTTTCAATGTTTGTCTAACAAACGACAACTCTGATTAAAAACATTGCGAAAATGAAAGGCAAATGTGAAACGGATTTATCATTACCTTGTTGTTATGAAAACAATTGCGCGTTCCCTACAAAACATTGATGTTTATCAATATCTCAAATTATTACATTTCGTTGAGGATTAGATACTTGGAACTGCTGAGGACAAGAATCGTCACATGATAATGATAGCCGAGAATTAATGCAAACTTTTATTGTGTCTCGACTGTTTCTATATTAAACGTTCATAAAGATAAAATTTTTGAATAGAAAATTTGAAGATCTTTCCAAAGATAGGTCACTAGATCCTCTTTCTCAATTATGAATTTCAACTTAGGAGCTACGAGGGTAGGGGCTTGATTTCACATGCTCCGAACCAACTTAGAACCAAAATCAGTCAATCTTGAGATGGAGGGGGTACAAAATTTTCATTGCAACATACTGTGTGGTTTTTTTGACGAGATTTCTCAAATCACTCAAAATTGATGAGATTTTTCATCACTCTACCGAATATTTTGGCACAACGTAGCCTTCGTTCTGGAAACCAACATGATTATATTATTGAGTTCAGGAATGTAGTAATGCACTTTTCACCATTGACCATTGTTAAAGGATCACCGAGATAGGAGGGGCACTTTAAAATTGAAGATTTTGAAGATCACCCTGTATCACGAAAACGCAGGGGGCTATGAAAGTTTTAGTTTTAGAAGTTACCATAGAAGGACAACGAATTTAGGAGACCTTGTACAGGATTGAGGAAATTCAATGTTCTATTAAACTGAGCGAACTATTGTAGACAGAGAACAATTATCACTCTTTCGAGTTCGATTTTCAAGAAAATCACAATGATTAGAACCGATTTGAATTATCGTTTCAGATGTATTCGACTTTTTTTGACGAACTGTTTTCGAGTTATGAGTCAAACTTGCGATTTTTTCAAAACAATAGTCCCATCAATTTCAGTTAGAAAAAATTTGACTAGCTACATACAGGGTTTTACATAATAGTATGTCACAACTTGAGAGGGTAAAGCTGCGTGCAATTTTAAGAATAATAGTTCATGTGAACATAGGTCCGAAAAGCTTCGTTACAGAGCTACAGGGTGTTGAAATTTCCGGAAAAAAATGTTTTTTTCTTCAAAACTCCTGCAATTTTTCAGATCTTCAGCCCAAATTTGGAATGCAAGCTATTTTTCACAGCCTCCATCATTACACGTCCTAAATCTTTAATAGAATCCACAAGGTGTCTTCTTTTCCGGAGCCATGTCTTATTTTGCCCTTTCAAACTTTTTTACAGTACGCCACTGATCAGCGTACAATCAATTTTCATCATCTTCGTTCAATCTAGAAACTTTTTTGACACTTGTATTTTTTCGTATCTCCAACTGTTTTAGAGTGAAAAATTATTGAATTTGAATTATTGGAATTGTACGTTATTCGCTTAATAAAAAAAATAATAGAAATACTCCATAGGTATGCCCAAAATTTGCTTTTATTTTGATAGCTCGTCTTCTGAGACTCAACATATACTTATTCAAAATCAAACTGAAAAAAGAACATTTAAAAACTGAATAAATTGCTGGAAGTGTCTTCCACCTGCGACAATGCAGGCATCTGTCCTTCTTCGCATACTATCATGCACTCTTTAAAATATTCCTGGGCTATTCTTATCGTGTCACAAGAGGTTATTATTCGATTTCTTGAATATTATATTATATACTCACTGGAGTGGTATAAACTAAACTTTTGAGAAAGTCTAAACTATTTAAGTCTGGGAACCTAGGAGGCCATGGTTCTGGCCCACCCCGACCTATCCATGGGTTGTTGAATGTATTATTCAAGAATTCCCTAGCTTCTCCACTGAAATGTGCTGGAGCCCCGTCATGCATGAACCACATTATGTTTCTCACCATAAGTGGCACATCCTCGAGAATTAAAGGTAACTCCTCCGAAAGAAATTGCCTGTGAGCAGGACCGTTTAGTATGTTAGGCAACAAAAAATGGCCCAATCAAATAATTTACAATTATTCCGACCCAGACATTTAGTAAGAATTGTTCTTGATGATGAGATTCTTCAATCAAATGGGGGTTTTCCTCAGCCCAATGATGATTTTAGTGAAAATTTGTGAGAGCAGTTCTCGAAAAGTTAGCTTCGTGTGTGAACATTATTTCACTATCAAAATGAGCATTTTCTTGAATTTCATCTAAGAACCATCGGATGAATCTCAGTCTCGAAGGAAAATCTCGAGGAAGTAGAGTTTGAATATGAAACGGGAACAATAAAAAGTCGTGGAGAACCGTCCAAACTAAAACATGGGAAATATTCAACTGATTTCCAATTTTTCTTGTTATCACATGAGGATTCAAATCAACACAAATCAAAACTGCTTCCTCAATATCAGGAGTTCTCATAGTGAGAGTTGCAACTTTTAAATGATTATTTGCAGTAAAAGTACCAGTTTCCCTTAACCTTCTGTTGATATTTGAAAATGTTCGCCTATCTGGTGTTACTCGATTTGGAAAGCGCACCTGATATCATCGCCTAGCTTCTGTTGTGTTTCCGTCAGCCAGACCGTACATGTAATGGATATCAGCCAATTCGGCGTTAGTAGCCGTTTTTTCTTACAGCAAAAACTTCAAAAGTCTTAAAAGTAATCGTTTATTTAGTGAACAATTCGAGCAGACACTGGTTGAACTTTAGCAACTGTCAAAATAAATAAATGAATGAAAAAAATCAAAGCCTACTAGTAATTTTTTTTAATCAAAAGTGCTTGCAATTCAGCGAATGCATACAATCGTTTAATAAGTTTTCGTTCGAGAACGGTCGGAGATTCGAAAAAATTACAAGTGTTAAAAAAGTTTCTAAATTGAAGGAAGATGACGAAAATTGATTGTACGTTGATCAGTGGCATAGTGCAAAAAAGAATGAAAGGGCAAGAGAAGACATGGCTTCAGAAAAGAAAACACCATGTAGATTCTAGTTAGAATTTAGGACGTGTAATGATGGACGCTGTAAAAAATAGCTTGCATTCCAAATTTGGGCTGAATATCTCAAAAACTAAAGAAGTTTTCAAGGAAAAACCAATGTTTTCCGGAAATTTCAACACCCTGTAGCTCCGTGACGAAGCTTTTGATGACCTATGTTCATATGAACTTTTTTCTTAAAATTGCACGTAGATTTACCCCCTCATGTTGTAACATACTATTACCTAACACCTTGTAGACAAATTGGGATTATCAACGAATGATAAGTAAACAGAAATTGAATTGAATAATTCAATAATTAGATATTTCTTATTTAAGCGGCGTGACATATATTGAATCGTAATCCTGTACCGGAGAGTACTGATCAAATACTTATGTTTCTATTTTTCACATACCTAACATGAGTAGATACAAAGTTTAGATCAACTTCGGCTTACCTGCAACAAAAGAAAAAAGAAATTAATAGTTTTACTCATTTTTTTTCTAATATCCCTAAAAACCATACTAATTCTATAAATGTGACAGTAACTTTTCCGCTTTCACGGTTGAACCACTGAACGCATTTTGATGATGTATGGTATATGTACTATGCGTTTATATTCTATTTTCTTTCTTTCTATTTTCTATAATTGACAGAATGTTGTGTAAGAAACTACAACAAAAATTAATGAATGAAAATTTTCCAGTTTGTGAGAAACCAAGTTATAAGTATGTTTCATTACCATATATAGGTCCAATTTCGGTTGAAATTAGTAAAATATTAGAAGAGAAAGAAAACATCACAGTAGCATTCAAGTAAAACAGATCTTTAGGTGGATTGTTACTAAACAATAGAGATACTACACCTTTACTAGGTAGAAAGGGTGTATATAACTTAACATGTGAAACTTGTGGAGCTTATAGGTCAAACAGTGAGAAGTTTTCAAAAAAGAATGAGTGAACATCTGAAACCTCTAAGACTAAACAAAGAATATCAAGAAGCTCATTTCGGTAATCACCTACTAGAATTCAATCATAATTATAACTATTTAAATTATTTTTAGTCATTGCATGCATCTCATAATATTGGACTAATAGATTTTCTGGAAAAATACGAAATTGTGAAAAATAATAAAAAGTCAAGTGATTTTCAGAGACATACAAATTATGGATTGTTTAATGGATTAATGTTATAACCATGTCTGCTATTTTTCGAAAAAGAAGATGATTTACTATTATAAGATCTGTGATACTTTGTTCTGTGTTCAGCTAACATAACCACACTTTCCGTTTGAATTTTATTCGTTATTGTCTTGTCATAAATATCATTTTTGGCTTGAATTGTTATAAGTTTTAATTCATAATTTTAATAGGTATATTGATCAAATACCATTTTAATTTGTTGTGAAATGTCGGTCCTTTGATTGTTTTTAATTTTATTATAATAGATTTTACTTGCTGAGAAAAGATTGGTTAGGTTTTTTCAAGAAGCAAAATTTGTTACGTTATACTTTTAATATTTGTTTTTTTGTAGTCAATGGTCTCAAGATGCTCTGATGCATAGAGAGCGAAACTAGTAACCATAATAAATCTTTAGGAAGAAACTATAGGTACTTTTATTTAATTACATAAACTTCCTACTAAAGGGTTGAATATTTATAACAGATCATTAAATAATTCGTGTATTACTAACGTTCAAAGTCTACCTTTATAATCAAAACAACCGACCTAATGCCAAATAAAGGTGTAAAAATTCAGATCGCCCGAAATTTTCCTACAGACGAACCCTCATTTCATTCTGCCAGCGGTCCATCTTGACGAGTTGTTCCGCACTTCATGCCCGCGTGTGTCCGAGGGTCCGTAGGAGCCAGGCGCCAGCGATCGCGCCCGCCCGAGACTCAAAGGGTCCCGCGAGAGTGTGGGCCGAATGATTCCAAAGTGAGAGGTTATAAAGTGATGCGATCAGATCTTTGCTCGTTGCCACCGCCGAGGGCCATGCACTGCTGATAGATGGTGCCCTGGGGCGCACCCCGTCGTTCCACAAATCCGTGTGAACATTTTTTCAGTAAGCTTATCAATTGGATGCCGATGCAAACGCCACCATTAACGACGCAACGAAAATGTTAACGCCCGTACTAACAGCTAAGATATCGACATTTCCATTCTTCACTATGCTTTCATACCCACGAACCGCGGTTGAGGGGCATTCCACACGTTTTTCGAATAACGTCATTATTCTTTCGATTTTCATTCAGATCAACGTGCTTCAAATTGGACGAACAATACAGTACCTGGTATTTTGAGCATCAAGTTGGAAAAAGTACTAAGTTTCTTACATTAACTAAATGTAAATGATTGAAGAGCAAAAGCTTTTGCTAGAAAAAGATGGAGGGTAATTTCAACAAAGAATAAGCTAAAACTACTATCGAAAGAAAATATTTTTTTCCACTTCGAAAAATTCCTGAACTGTGTTGTACACAATATACAACTGTACTTTTTTCATAAAATGGATGCGCTTTTCAAAAATCATATATTTTGGAACAAAAAGTAGAAGTAGAAGCATTATTCGACGAAAGGGTTGCACAATGCTGTAACGCCACTGATTGGATTCTCCGAGAGTAGCTTTTGTGCACAATGATGCTTCAGATACTGTCTTGAAATAAGCCAAATTTCAATAATCTACAAATTAGGGTTACCAAGTCTTAAAAGATTAGCCTTTCAAAAGATTACAATTGGACATCGAAAACGAAGTATTTTAGATACGTTATGTTCTCATTAAATCTTCTCGAAACTAGAATGAAAAATATTGCTATTTAATCAGTATGGGATTCTAAATACATTGTTCTAAAAACATCCAGTACTAATATCAGAAGGATTAATATTCAAATGATTTCAAATATTACGGAATCATATTACGAAATTACCAAATTCAAAGCAAACCTCCAAGACCTCGCTATCTAAGTTTACATTCTACCGCAGAGATCTATCATTCTCCTCACCCCACGAGGGGCGGGAGAACAGCCGGGAAATTTGTTAAACCCAACCCCTCGCAGGTGGTTGGAACATCGATTCGCCCTCGTTCACAATTTTCCTCTCTCTCCCATGGCTTTCTGTTTTCCTGATACCTCACTTCCGGTTTTCCACGAGGTGAAAGTCGCTACGTAGCAACCGGAAACGATTACTTCCGATATCAACAGATTTTCCATGAATGAAGATAGGTAACCTGGTCAACTTACGGTAATTTTTAACAATAATCATCTTTCTTGACACCGTATTCGACTGCCATCTCAGGAAAATTCCTCAAAAGCTCGATTTACGGAAAACGTACATCAGGAGACTATGAGAGAGTATGTGTGGAAAATCCAGGACTCACCTGGATTCGTGGAAAATTCCCAAACTTTCCAGGAAATGGGGAAACTCGAACAGGAATTCAGGAACTGAGGGGGAGTTGGGAAAGCCGGAAAATTCACTCCAATATCAACGTTTCACATATTCAAGCATATATTATGACATTTATGATTCGGAATAATTCCTCGTCGTATTGGGGAGAGCTGTATTTCAAGGGGAAAAATCTCCAATCCTCCAAATATTCCCAAAATGGTGGAAAAGTAATAGGAGATTAGAAGAGGAAGGGTGTACGGCCACGATAATTCCTGGAGAAGTTTTCACTTTGCAATGTTGTGTTGGGCTTCAGCGAATATTTCGTGATGAATAATATTCGATGACATTTATTAAAATTTCTATTTGTCCTTGACGAAAAATATTGATTTTCATATAAACATTCTTATTATTCGCGCACTTTTGTCTGATTTCCACATTGTTTATTTTTGATATACACAAAGTTTGTTGATTTCCAAACTTTCCAGCACATCATCGTCATCTCTTAATTGCATTTGTGGAGAATTTTTAAATTCTCTTATGTAATTATGTGTGATTTGTAGATTTAATATGTTCAGAAACTGCGGGTGTTATTTGAGGAGAGATGTTCTTTTGATGTTTCGACCTCCTTGGCCTAAGTAAGCTATTGCATTCAATTCTGTATATTCCAAACTGTCTGAATTTATCAATTTTTGGCATTGAGTAGTAATTTGACCATGTTGGTACCACTGAAGAAGGAGGTTGTGAAATTAATTTTGGAAAAATATTTGCTGATATTATTAGAAAGGGGGCCAATGTATAATAGACATATGTATTTTTTCTGGTTTTTCTATAACGAAATATAGTGATTGAAAAATTGGTTTTCGTTCTTTGTGTTTAATAATAATGTTTAAGCGGGGTTATGGACAAGGAATGGAAAATGCTCTATATAGACTGGTCTAGTTCCTATAGCCGAATATTCAGAGACTAATATAGAATCGAAAAATAATATGATTTTGTATGTAAATCATATTCGAAAAATTTTCGTTAAAGAAATACATGGTACTCATGACATTTCAATGAAATTTAGTAGGCATTAACTGTCGTCCAGGGAGTATTTTTTGGAATGAAAATATAATTTTCAATTTTGACAGTGATGTCCGTACTAACGAGTGACTGGATATTTGGAAAATAATACTTGGTACTCCACTGTTTCCTTCACAAAATAAAAAGTAGTTTTGGATACTCCATTCCATTTGGAAGAAATATTAATGTTTCTATTTTTTTGTACGACTCCGCATTTGCGAGTCGAAAATTAAAATTAGAATTGAAAGAATTCTTATGTTGAATAAATAGATTTAATTAATGGCGTTCAACAACAAAATTTTAAAGAAATTGCTCGAAATGTAGTCCACCCATCTCGATGCATTGAGCATTTGATTTTCTTAACCAAATTTGAACACCGTGTATTTCTTCAACGAAGCACTTTTCGAGTAAAGTTCATACAGGGTGTTACATAATAGTATGTCACAACTTGAGGGGGTAAATCTGAGTGCAACTTTGAGAAAAAAAGTTTATATAAACATACGTCCCCAAAGGCTTCGTTACGGAGCTACAGGGTGTTGAAATTTCCGGAAAAAATGGTTTTTTCTTCAAAACTCCTGTAGCTTTTGAGTTATTCAGCCCAAATTTGGAATGCAAGCTATTTTTTACGACCTCCATCATTGCACGTCTTAGAATCTTCAAGGTGTGGATATTTGAAAATTTTCGCCTGTCTGGTGTTACTCGATTTGGAAAGCGCACCTGACATAATCGCCTAGCTTCTGTTGTGTTTCGTCAGCCAGACCGTACATGTAATGGATTTCAGACAATTCGACGTTAGTGAAATTAGCCATATTTTCTTACAGCAATAACTTCAAAAGTCTTAAAACTAATGGTTAATTTAATGAACAATTCATTTTCAACTTTAGCAACTATCAAAATAAATGAATGAAAAAAAATCAAAGCCTACTAGCTTCTGAATGGGAAATTTTTGTTGTGATATAATTAAATCTTCACAGTTCCCCATCTGCCCCCAGGTAAATCTTATTATTCAAAATGTCTTCATTCCATTTTTCAACATCTTGCATTGCGTGCTCAGAAGGTGCAAGAGCATGTTATGAAATCAAGAGTATCGTTAATCTCTGTTTCCGGCGTATGGAGATTTACCTTTAGGTTACCTAAAGGTAAATCTTCATCCTCTTCATTATTTTTTTCATAAAATATTATGACAACACTTTACTAGCGTTGCCCTATACAGTCGTTTCCAAGCTGTATGTAAATGTAGAGAACCATCGTTCAATGTTATTGTCCTAACAGCATCTGCTATTCTATTACCTTCGGACATAACAGAGCTAAACAAGCGTTTAATACAGCGTGTTACATACTAGTCATGTCACACAACTTGAGAGGGTAAATCTACGTGCAATTTTAAGAAACAAAATTCATATAAATATAGGTCCGCAAAAGCTTCGTTACAGAGCTACGGAGTGTTGAAATTTCCGGAAAAAACTGTTTTTTTCTCCAAAACTACTGAAATATTCAACCCATATTTGGAATGCAAGCTATTTTTTACAGCCTCCATCATTACACGTTCTAGATTTTAACTGAAATTCTCAAGGTGTTTTCTTTTCCGAGGCCATGTCTTTATTGCCCTTTCAAACTTTTTTTGAAGTACGCCACTGATCAGCGTACAATCAATTTTCGTCATCTTCGTTCAATTTAGAAACTTTTTTGATAACTAAAATTTTTTCGTATCTCCATCCGTTTTCGAGTGAAAAACTATTGAATTTGAATTATTTGAATTGTATGTTATTCGCTAAACAAAAAAAATAATAGAAATACTCCATAGGTACGCCGAAAATTTGCTTTTATTTTGATAGCTCGTCTTCTGAGACTAAACTTATACTTATTCAATATCAAACTGAAAAAAAAGAACAATTAAAAACTAAATAAATTGCTGGTGTCCTCTACCTGCAGGAATACAGGCCTCTGTCCTTCTTCGTATATTAACACGTACTCTTTGAAATATTCCTAGGGTATTTCTTATCGTGTCACAAGAGGTTACTATTCGATTTCTCAATTCTTACACACTGGAGAGATATAAACTTAACTTTTGATATATCCCCATTAGAAAAATTCTAAACTATTTAAGTCTGGGGACCTAGGAGGCCATGGTTCTGGTCCACTCCGACTTATCCATCGGTACTTGAACGTATTATTCAAGAATTCCCTAGCTTCTTCACGGAAATGTGCTGGTTCCGTCATGCATGAACCACAATATGTTTCTCACCAAAAGTGGCACATCCTTGGGCAATAAAGCTAAATCCTCCTCAAGAAATTGCCGATGAGCAGGACCGTTTAGTCTATTAGGCAAAAAAATGGCCCAATCAAACAATTTCCAATCATTCCGACTCAGACATTTAGTGATAATTGTTCTTGATGATGGGATTCTTCAATCAAATGGGGGTTTTCCTCAGCCCAATAATGATTGTGAAAATTTGTGATAGCAGTTCTCGAAAAGTTAGCTTCGTCTGTGAACATTATTTCACTAATAAAATGAGCATTTTCTCTAATTTGATCTAAGAACCATCGGCAGAAATTCTGTCTTGAAGGAAAATCTCGAGGAAGTAGAGTTTGGACGTGTTGAATATGAAACGTGTCCAATGAAAAGTTGTGGAGAATTCTCCCAACTAGAACATGTGAAATATTCAACTGATTTCCAATTCTTCTGGTACTCACATGAGGATTCAAATCAAAACAATTCAAAACTGCTACCTCCATATCTGGAGTTTTCATAGTTTGAGTTGCACATTTTAAATGATTATGTGCAGTAAAAGTACCAGTTTCCCTCAACCTTCTGGGGATATTTGAAAATGTTCGCCTGTCTAGTGTTACTCGATTCAGAAAGCGCACCTGATATAAACGCCTAGTTTCTATTGTGTTTCCGTCAGCCAGACCGTACATGTAATGGATATCAGCCAATTCGGCGTTAGTAAAATTAGCCATTTTTACAGCAATAACTGCAAAAGTCTTAGAAGTAATCGTTAATTTAATAAACAATTCGAGCAGGCGCTGGTTCAACTTTAGAAACTGTCAAAATAAATAAATAAATGAGAAAATCAGAGCCTACTAGTCATTTTTTTAATTAGAAGTGCTTTCAATTCAGCGAATGCATACAATCGTTTAATAATTTCTTGCTCGAGAACAGTCGGAGATACGAAAAAATTACAGGTGTCAAAAAAGTTTCTGAATTGAACGAAGATGACGAAAATTGATTGTACGCTGATCAGTGACGTAGTGCAAAAAAGTTTGAAAGGCAAAAGGAGACATGGCCTCGGAAAAGAAAACACCTTGTGAATTTCAGTTAAAATCTAGGACGTGTAATGATGGAGACTGTAAAAAATAGCTTGCATTCCAGATTTCGGCGGAATATCTCAAAAGCTGCAGGAATTTTGAAGAAAAAACCAATTTTTTCCGGAAATTTCAAAACCTCGTAGCTCCGTAACGAAGCTTTTGCGGACCTATATTTATATAAACTTTGTTTCTTAAAATTGCACGTAGATTTACCCCCTCAAGTTGTGATATACTGTTATGTAACACCCTGTATAATAAAGTTTCGAAAGTGCCAACGCATTCTGATCCATAAGTTATGCGTAAGGAGGCATAAATTCGACAAAAATTTCACCGTCAGGTGTTTTAAGCACCTATTTTTGTATGCTAAATTTTGAAGTCGAAAAGCTATGTTGGAAAACTGCTGAAAGAACCATTTTTTGAAAATTTCTTTGGTCATCTGTGCACTTTCAGTGTTCATGTAGAAGAGAGGATTATTGAGATTTTCGAAACATCTAGGTGACTGTTATTCCGAATATCAATCCAACCTGATGCATTGACGCAACCTAGGAAAGTTACTCGTGGCTTTGCTAATCACAAAACAGGGGCAGTCGTTTCAGAAATTGAAACATAGGTTTCTGGAAACCTACCAAAATATCATCTACATTTCGATAAGTTATTCATGAATATATCGACTGAAAGGGGGCTGCTAAGAAGACTATGGGAAGTTCTGATGTTTGTTGGTGAAATTTTGATTGAAATTGAAAATAATTGAGCTAGGCAGGTTTTTAGAAGGTTACAAACAAATTTCATCAGCAATCTGTGGCAACGCCTTATTTTTGGTGAATATTCACCAAACATAGGAAGCTGCCAATCTTTGTTAATTAAATGAAACATCTTTAATTTTCATCATAAAATCTGAAATTATTTTCTGAATAACTACATAAATGTAATGTGGTTTCAAGAATTGAATATTGTCATTGGACACCCTATATTTGATGATTAGATTTAGTCATATTTTAAAAACATCTTTACTATCAAAGGAAAATCGCCAATAATTCCAAATAAAATGTTCGAAACAACTCACGGAACCTAATAAAATTAAATTGTTACCCGTAGCTTGTACTCGGAGCTCACGTTACGTGCGAAGGCAACCCTCGGCTACGTCGGCGTTCTAAGCTCTCGTCCGCTGCGGCGTTTCTCCATAATCTATCACGCTGCCGAAAAGAGCTGGTCAGCTCTCTCGGATCTTCTTTTTTTTCGGCAGTTGCATGCGAACGTGAAATATCTAATAAGCTCGTAGGCGCCGGTGGACATTATTTCGTCGCCGTGTTCCTTTTGTGCGAAAACCTGCTTCGGAAAGGATCTCGAACGGGTCACATGTGCCCCCCGGTTAGAGGCGATCGCATCACGTCATTTGTACCGGCACGACAGCCGAATCGTTCTCGACGTGATAAATTGTGGCTCAACAGTGCACTCCAAACGGCCAGTTTGGTTTCAATGTTATGTTAAACAAACATTATTGTTTACTGAAAAACTGTTATGTCCCATTGTGATCCGAGAGTATTAAGACCCGAGCGTTTATGCTTTTTCATTACATTCTACCTAAATAGTTCCGTCAGATGGAAATTCTGAGGACATGAATACAAGATCATATAAATTCATGGACAAGTATGCTTTTAATTTCTTAAGTTCTTGAATCTACAATGAATGGTGCGTTAGTATTTTGCGGCGAGTGTATTTTCAATACTGCTCCAACATTCAAACACTCATTTCTACTACGGGGTATAATGGAAGAGGGAATACAAAAAATTCAAGTTTTTATCGATTGTTATATTTTTGAATTAGTCAAAACATGATCGTTCATATGTGGAATATACAAGGTGAATACGAATGAACCGTAGATACTTCTACGGTGGATGCAGTTCGACGAGACGGATTAAGATCCGGTATTAAAAACTTCTGTAGATCTTGTTCGTGGCTCTAAAGAGTGTTTTCTGGAAATTGCTAAAAACTTTAAGTCATTTTCAGTGTTCAGGCAGAAATATAACTCTGTATATTTAATTTTTAACATATAATATTTCTTTTGCAAAAAGCACATCAAGAGGTAGAATATCAGTAGTAAAATATCCTGGCAACTTTTCACAAACACTTAATTTTTCGTCCGGAAATAGGGAAAATATTTCTGAAGTCTTGTAAAAATAGAAAGTCACCTTTATAATTAACACCGCACTGACTGGTTCGAAAATATGCAGATTTCATATTTTCTGAAAATCTGGTGTCGCAACATAAGGACCGTTATTTTCCTGTTTTTCTCGAATTTTATTCCATTTTCTACTTCAAAAACGAGCTAATGAGGCTAGGCGTCAAATTCATCGAAGGAGAAATCAAGATCACATCCGTCTATCACTTTATATTCACGAGACAAATGAGATTCTAGTTGAACTCTGAACAATAAAGCCTAGGAAAACAGAGAAAAAAGTGAATAACTGTGAAAATTGGACAAGTTGCAGAAATCCTGTCAAACTGACTCGAAAAAATTATTCTAACGTCGTTAATTCAATCTAGTGTGAAAAATAACAAAAATCAAATTTCACAATGAATGTTCAATATGTCCTCCATCAAAATCAACACATTTTCGGGCTCGAACCAAGTGGTGGTTAATAGATTTCCTGATAACGTCAGGTCGATTTCACACCTCATCGAAAGCTTTGCGAATTGTAGCTTCCAATTGCTGACGCGACTTTATTTCTCCACTGGTAAGCCATAGTGAGATGTAGCACCATCCAGCTGAAGATATACTGCCCTACCCGCCGTTTTCTCCATGAGCAAAGGTAGATTATTTCGAAGGAAATTTAAAAAATCTCCGAGGTTAGAGTTCCATCGAAGAAATGGGTATCAATCAATTGGTTTTTCAATGAAAACCGTTGTTGAGAATTTTTGACAAGTGAGGCGTGCGGTTCGGTCGAGCCCACACATGAAAAATCTTCAGATTAATAATTTCATCACGAGGAAATTGCCCCTCGTCAGTGGAAATAATTTTGTTTTGTCTTTACCTAATAACCACGTAGAAAATTGAACTCGTGGAGCACGGTCGGCTACTTCTAAAAGCTGAACCTTTCGAAAATGGCACGGATGGAATCTCTTCTTTCTCAATGTACTGCATACCCGTTTTTATGTTATTTCCATTCTTCTCGTCGACATCTTGGTGGTTATTACTGGATCAATTTCGACAATTTCTAAAATCTCATTGCATACTTTAAGTACTGCTGGATTAATTTCAGCCTCTCGTTTCCGAGATGGGAATCTTCTATGTTCTCTGCAGTATCTGAATACAGACGAGAACGTATGATGATTGGCGTTCTCCTCGTTCAAGAAACTGATTGGTATTTCGGAATTTGCTTTGTTGCTCGGAGTCTAGCTTGTCTTCCACGACCCCTTAAAACCCGAATCCGGCGGTCATCTAATCGAACACCAATTCTGGTCCCATCCGAAAAAACACCGATTAAGTCTGTTAATTTTTTGTTGTCTGGTTAGCTATGGAACTCTTAAGGGCCTTCTGCTGTATAAACCTCTTGAACGAAGTCTTTGACGTTACGTTTCGACTGATACACTGATGCCTGTTGCTTACAGAAATTGCCTTTAGAGTATGGGGTGCGACGCACTAGGGTCTCTACTTGCAAGTTGGCACAAAAAGCGGTCTTGTTCTTCAAAAGTGATCTTCCTAGACTTCTTCTAGGCCTATTTCGCAGGGATTGTAGCTCCACGTATCGGGCGTAGGTTTTTGAAATCACCCTCTGTGATACCTCCATTGTGGCCACTATATTCCTATGTGTCACCCGTTCTTCAATGAGACCATTATTCGACCCCTCCGCACATCGGACAATCCAACGTTAGGCTTTTTTAAATTTTGAAATTCATATTTCCAAACCTCAGTGACGACAGTACAATATCCCGAACATGTGGTGATAATTCAAAATTTCTTATCATACTTTCCAGTTTTTTTACAACAAAAAACTGCATTCTTCACAAGTCGAAGTCGAAGATATTCCGTAATGTGAAATATCGAGTGATTCCATATAAATATGGTTGAGTGTATATCAGGTTTACCAATACGGACGCTGGTATTTCAAAATACAATAACAAAAGAACGCTCTGAGATTCTGAGCTATTTTTGTTCTATTTTGTACATAATTTCATTATCGAAGAAAATTATTTTTCAAGGGACAATATTCAACCTTCTGTAGAATGTTAAATATCCTCCCTTGAAGGAGTTAGTTTTCCGATCAACTCTTCATAATCACCGTTTATCGGGGCCACCGGGAAGTGGTACAGCACGGTCAGATGTCACGAATAGGAATAATGGACTGCAGTTTCGGTCTCGTTTGACCTCGTCAGCATTTTCTACCCACTCGTAACAAAAGGCCATGCCGTTACCTACTCATCTCAATTCGTTGGAGCGAACATAATAATATAAATATCACTGCGCCCCCCAACGAACCGAAACAGAGGCTACATGTTTCGGTTTAACATTCTACGGAAGGTTGAATATTCTCCCTTGAAAAATAATTTTCTTCGATATGTCTACACATTGCGAAATCTCGCAATTAGTAACTTTTCGTTTTGAGATAATTTCATTATGTTAATTATGGAATTCAACATCTTTCATATTGACGCCTTGCCAGCGCCGACAGAACCGCGTTCTCTCAACCCAATTTTCCATGGCTCTCAGACGAACAGTTGACTCTATTACGTTCATAGCGCTCTCAATATTGGTTTGGAGTTGATTCAAAGTTGTCCACTTTGGCGGCGTGTGATCAGGCTATCGAGATGACCAATTGAATGCCATTTTTTGAGATAACTTTCTCACAGAACTTGGTCTTCAGCAAATTGATTGTTTTGGTCGCTGTATGGTCTGTAGCTCCGTTCTGCTGGAACCGCTTGTCATCCGAGTCCAGTTCATCAATTTGTTCGAAGAAAAAGTGATACCGACAACAAGAATTCCGCACCATACCTTCAGTTTTTGTGGATGTAAAAACTGCTTCAATTTCGTTTGGGTTTGAATTGAAATCAACAAATTTGCTTATTAACAAAGCCATTGAGCCAAAAATGAGCTTCGTGATTCTCTTGTGAAAATTGTTATCTTTGTCAAACTGACGAAAGCCCCAATTCGCAAACACATGGCATTTTTCATCAAGCCGAAATATATTGAGAAAGGACAAAACAGAGAGAAACAAAGTTGATGAATCATTATATATTATTAGCGTCACAATAAAAAAAAATTAATTTTCACTTAATTGCTTGCCTAAAACTTCATAGTCTCTAGGTAAAATATTGAAACATTGAAACAGTTCGAGATGAACATACTCTATAGTGTGATCTAAAACATTTAACTAATTTCAGATGAATCAAAATTAATTTGATCATGTAAATAATAGCTACATAACGCGAGGCAATTTTGACTACTCGTCTGGTAGCTAGGCCTTCTTCTCCTTCTGAAGATGTAAATACTGTAATTTTTCTGCGATTAGGTTTACGTTGAATTTGCGTAAAACATAATCGAGTAGCAATATTTCACATGGGGGACTTCTGAATTCTGATAGCTCGTAAGAATTTACTGCGCCAAACAATTTCTTCTGTGCAGTTTTCCTAAAAAGTGCAGCATGATTTTCATGCTTTTCTAAAACTCAAAACTTCAGTGAAAAATACTAAAGCCGAAATCACCAAGCCCAATTTCCAAATGAAGAAAGCCAATTCCAATTTCTCCCAAGTCAATCTGGGATTTGGTTCAACTTTCAGCGTCTTGTTTCTATCCGATGAGTATGGAAGTTCAGTCCATCTGGTAATAAATCCACTTGCTTGTAATCTAGAAAACCAATGATTGAATATAAGCAAATAAGGTGATCCTTCAGGGACAATGTGGGAGATGAATTGGGTCATCGGACAGTCTGGTACAACGTGCAAAAGAGGCGCGCCGTCTGTTCCTAGATACCTGGAGTTTATCTTCAAAATAGCCTCTTCCTGTCTTTCCATCGCAACGACGTTTCTTTCGTGAGCCGATCTTGCCATCACAGGTTCCAACGTGTCATCATTAGGTCTTACTTTATCTGACAAGCTCTTCATTAACTTAGATTCATTTTCGTCAAGGCCGAATATATTCAAAGATGTTTCTATGGGTAGATTCGATTCATCCAAATCTTCTAAACTGTTGATATCAGGATAATAAGACACTGTTGAAAAGCTTTTGAACAAAGACCCGGCGAAAATGCCTTCCAGAATAACGTGAAACGTAAAAAGATAGGCAGCGGCTAAAATTCGACAACTATTACGTTTTCCTAAATCGATAGGTATTTTTCGGAAAACTTCAGAGTAGAAATTTTTTTCTACCTTTGTTCTCACAGATAAAAAAGTCCAGAACAAGCGTAATCCAACTTCGAATGAAATGACGCAAATCCAAGTACCTGCAGAGAACATTTTTAGTAAGCAAGCCCATTCAGGAATTTTCTTTGCTTTTGGAACGACTGCGCAAATTTTGTAGCTGTGCATCACAAGGCTGAATTCGATATTGTACAATGCATAACGATATTCCAAAAATACACCATTCATAGCTATATCAACTTTTCTGTTAATAACGTCTCCAAGACTTCCAGTGGACGAACCATTAGAGAAAATATATCCAAACGTTCGTTTTCGACAATTCGTATTCGTCACTATTGTCTGAAAATTCAATCTTTCAGCAAGTTGCCCAAGACTACATCCGTCCACACCTGAAATGTTAGAGAATGTCAAAACGTTTAGACACATCTTTATCCACCAATGTGCATTAGGATAAGACTCGATAGCTGTTGGATATCTATTAAAAATATGCACTCTGATTGGGTATCTATTAAAATTTCTCATGGAATTCAATACAATTTTTGGTGATGCCAAAACCGTATCCAAATCGTACTTTTGAAGTTTACCATAAACGCCATCAGAATTGAGATGAAATGGACGATATACGAAAAACCATCGTTTCTTATCAGAACATTCAGTTTCAACCAGTATATTAAACAATCCTTGGTATTTCCAAGCTGTTTCAAGAAGTACGTAGACTTCCTTATCAGTAGACGAATTTTCACAATCGGCGCCAGAAAGAAAAATTATTGCAACATCCCTATGCCAATATTTTCTTTTTTTCTCCAACCATTTAAAATAATCCATGACAGCCAAGACGGATGTAGAGTAAACGAAAAAACCTTTATTGAAATCTGAATTCAATCTTAGCTGGATTTCAGACTCATCGTTGTCTTTTCCTTCATTATAGATCCGCTCAAAATGATAATTTGAATTTTCCAATAATGTTACTAGTCTATCTTCACTTTCCTTATTGATTTTCAATAATAAGTTGCGAAGAACCACTGATTTCTTGCTTTTATGCAGCAAAAATAAAGCGTTATCGAAACAACGCGATATATTTCCATTTTGTCTCGTCAAGTAATATGAGCTCAGAGTTTTAGCACAGGAAAAGAACCAAGAATAAAATTTTTCTATCCGATTATCAGTTAGAGGACATTCTGATATATTTTTCTCTATTGAGCTCAAGTTTTTGAGATTACAGGATGTAATTAAACTGATAAAAATCAACAATATAGTCATTCGCAGCAGAAATGAATTTTTGTAAAACATGCTCGGTGGTTAGCAGTAAATTTCGTTCTACATTATTTTCTGGAACAACTCCGTTGACCACAAGGCAAACACGTCAAGTAATACAAAGCAGAGTGTTTAATAAACACCGGAAAATAATCTTCTTTTGTTTCACTCTATCGCAATATTGAAAGTTTCTTTAATCCTCAAGAGCTCCTGAGACCGACAGCTTCGAGTAAATATATTCAGAGAAAACCTGACAAAGTACGAGGGGCGTTTGACAAGTGTAGAGTTTCATCAACTCAAGCTGCTTGAACATTCATCGAAAAGCTTGACTCGACTTGAAATTCAAGCTTCTGAAAACTGACTTGATTTTAAAACCCAAAACATTGAGGAAACATCAAGCTTTTTCAAGATGCTTGAAAGCTTGATATTTGTAAGAGCATAAAGTTAAGTTTACTTGCAATCACTTACCCGATAGGTGCAATAGAAGTAGGTAGTATCTCTAAACATACAGAAGTTTTTAATTGCATGCGATCTAGTCAATTCGTTTCGCAGCGCCACAAGTAGATACAAACAGCTCCACGAAGGAATTTGTTTAAGTTGAAGGAGAACGAGAAGAAATCAAGCAGCAGTCGTCTCAGAAATGTAATAAATTCTTGTATTTAACAACAACACTCAACAGAATATTAATATCGTCTACAGACTACAATAGATTTCTATATGATATAGAATAGATTCAAATGAAACGATAACGTATAATTCGTTAAAAACTCAATATTCCTTGTAAAAATATATAGAAAACTGAAAAAAAATTATGTACTGTCGTCACCTAGCGGTCAGAAATGTAATTATAACAATCTATCGATTAAGGTTTACTACTTTTGGCGATATTCAGCAGAACCCTTTCGGAGAATAACTGAATCCTCAAGAATCGAGATTGAACGGTGATTCCCCGAGAAACGAGAGCCGGGCGAGTTCAAGGACTTTCCCGAAATTCGTATATAACAAGAAATGGTTTCCCCTTTTTATTCCATTTCTTGTGAATATGCTGTTACTGTTCTGCCATTATCATTATACCAGAATGGCAGACCGCACTGAAGAAAATTAGGAAGCTGAAATACACGTAAGGTATAGGTACTCTGGCTTTTCGGCAATATAAATTAAACACTATATGATGTTTGTCGTGCTGACTAGTTTCGAGCTTCAATACAAACTCATCTTCAGAGCTGAAATAGATAGAAGTTTTTTCAATTTCGTGACAACAAGAATCGGACAGGATACCCACCTTACGACAAGAATTTAAGAAACTAAACAGTTGTATGTGTATGTTTTGCATAATCAAAAACATTATTGAAATGCTTAGTCAATAAAATGTTCAAAAAAACTAACGATATAACACATTAAAATTCAATTGAAAACGACGAATTAAAATATTTGAGACTGATACAAAAGGCCTATCACTGAAGAAACTAAGGTTATTTCACAGAGTCTAGTGGTACTGGCAGGTTCTTCTTCTTCAATCTTGGAATGCAGCGCAGGCCCGTACTTTCATAAAAGTGTAACAGCCGTTCATATAAATTTCAAACTATGGGATGTTCGTGATGAGATTGAAGTAGATGTCACTTAAGTGTTCAGTGTCTTGCTCACAATTTACGGAGATGCTATGTTTTTTGATCAGAATCATTTCTGCGATTCTTCGGTTCAGTCATCAGAATTTCAATGTCATGAATATCGAAGTTGAACAAATGCCCCGTCGAAAACTGAAATTGAGCGATCGGAGAATGAAAGTGCATAAAGTTGTAGAGATTGTGCACATCCCAACTCAACAGATATATCACATTTTATATGAATATTTAGATATAAAAACGTTAGCCCGCCAACGGGTGCCGCCATTGCCTGCAAGATACTGAATCGCACTTTTTGCGATGCACGTGATATCATTCATATTGATTACAGTAGGGCGCGCTAATCGGGACTTTCCCTACTTCGGCGCACGTTGTAATCCGGACAGCATGCATTGATCTTTGATTTGATCATTCATGCTTTTTGGACCTTGGAAATCATCCACTCCATGATCTGGCGTTCGGTTTCTAGGTCGTTCTTAAACACCCAAGACTCGTCACCAGTAATGACGAGGGGTATTAATTTCAATAGATCCCAAAAAGACTCTATTCCTTTGCTCAAAATTGATGCCTATCATTTTTAGAACGCACAAGAAGAAACTGTTCCACAAAAACTAACGCTACGGACAAACAAATGACCGTAGCGAGTTCAAACTCATATTGGAGGCGTATCACATGTGCTACGCTAACCTGACCAAAGTCTCTCGTCTCAGGCGTTGCCGGATCGGAAGCGACGTTGCCAGTCTCATTACTTCATTCACAAATCTCGTATGTTGATCCCATAATGAATATGAACGTCTTAGAGTGACGTCCTATATCCACTATCAATTTTCACTGTAAAATAAAGCAAGGACACAATCATAGAATGGAAATAAATAGCAAAAATATTTCTGGTAATGAGCAGAAAAAAGAAATTAGAAACGAATAAGATATCTTCGTTCGGAGCAGGACCAATTGATTGGTGTAAGATTCGCAAAAATACAGGTACAAAATTATCGAAACTAGGATTGTTTGCAAAATGATAGATAAAATGAGAATTTAATTATGGCAATTTCAGACAGTAGTGACTGAATTTCTCTCTAACAGAATATGGAACTATCCATTCGAATCTTGTTTTTGCAAGACTAGCTTCGACCTGCCATCAACCCCGAAATACCCCCCCATTTCCCCTGCTACATAAACAAAGACCATCATCACTCATGTTCTTTCTGGTAGAACGGACTTAATTTCACAACATCGCGAACATAATATTCCGTCGGTGCTTTATGAATAGTTTCGAAGTTGTACACTGACAGATAGTCCGAAATCTGCATATAACATCTATAATTAAACGCTTGCCTCGTAATAATTTCCTGTGCGCGCCGGAATACATAACCTCAATATTTTCTGTGTTGTGGGCGGCGACGATATGCAAATACACTTGGGGCTTTAATTTATTTCTCCCATTTACACGGCGAATATTAATTACTTTTTGCGCTACTGCTAGACGCGTGGGACATGCGAATTTCAACCAGGTGTGAAATCGGATTTTCCTGTTTCCCCCTATTGATAAAACATTTAGCCGAGAATACGGATGAGGACAATTTGAGATTTCGCACGACAAAGTAGAACAAAGCGCCGAACGAGACATTCATACCGGCAGCTGCAAATGTGAGAAATTCCAAGATTATGTGTCAAGTTATCCGAGTCTTAATGAGTAACTTTACATTCTAATCATGCTCTGTACCCAACACGTAGCTCAGTAGGTTCATTCCATGTAACAATATCTTCAAGACATATTTATTTCACTTTCCTCCCCACAACATTCATTCTTTTGTAGAAATGGTAATCTCTGCATATAATATAGGATTCTTTTTCGAGATTCACTTCTTAATTGAACATAATTTTATTGCAAGAGATATTTTACAAACAAAAAGTCGCTAGGTGCACTCTATTGAGAATAAGGTGGCTAGGGAAACGATTCAAACTGCAGTTCTTCAGTTTGCCATTTTTGCAATTCTTTTGAAATCATGATTTGGCTTCGTGATTTCAGAATTCATATTTCCATTATTCTTTTTTCACAATTTCTACTTAAATTACTCTAAACACCAAATCCAAACCTATTATAAAAGGGCTGATATTTTATTTTTTTATTCGTCAGGCCTTCTTATCAAGGGAGAAGCATTTGCGATGAAGTAAGTACCGAATATGTCTTGGAGAAAGTCAGTTATAAAGTGGACAACTGTTTTTCTTCCATAAATTGAGGTACAGGTTTTATGGAAAGACCTTCGTCCCATCGATAAACTTTTGTAGAAGGGGTCCAATGGTTCTCTCATTAATAAATGATCCGCTGCAAATGCGTTGAATTCTACTTTCGATTACCCAATGTGGATTAACTGGGGAATTATAATTGGAATTATGCCTCTTATGTCCCACATTATTTTAGTTAGATAAACTTCATATGGATGATAGTTAGAGTCTTGAGACGGAATTTCTGTTATTATTGTTCTCCAGATAGTTTAATGTAGACGCATGGGGGTCGAAATGTTCACACCTTAAAACCCAGCTAAAATTACTTTTCTTCTGAAGGATTTTATGTTTTTATACAAAGTACGGCCTGGTCTCGAATACTGTTCCAATGTGTGGCGCTCCAGAGCCAAACATTCATTATGTATATTGAATAGTGTCCAGAAGAGATCACGCGTAATCTCAAGCCTCTCGATCAAAGGCGGCAGGTTGCTGATCTTTCTCTCTTCTACATGTGCTTTCGTGGTAAATGCTCTTAAGAACCGAAAGGCTTGGTTTCAGAAAAAATCTAGTGACAAAGAAGAACCAGGCTCGGGAAAAACTCCACGTACCTCTTTCTACAAAAATTCTTTTGTTTTCAGAGCTAGTGTGCTGTGGAAATCATTTCCATCGAACATCTTTTCGATAACTAACAATTTGTCCCCCTTCGAAAAGCGAGTAAACACACACATTGAATCATCTTAAGCGGCCACAGATCTGATAAGACAAAGTTCACAATATTTTCAGTTCGACAAGTGTCAAAAATGTTTTATTTTTGTTTTTTCGAGTCACGGATAACTCGATGGAAACATGAAATGTTGATTTTCTCATCCATTCATTACCCGATTTTCAATCATACGAACTAATAAAAAGATAATTGGTAATCCTATTCGAAAGTTTTACATAGCAAAATATTCAATGTGTCATTCAAAAATCTTCGGTTAGAGTGGATAAATAATCTCGTTTTTGTTCCAACTGAATATTCACAAACATTAATGAACCAGAGCCTGGCTGAAGTAGTTTGGCACACACTGTTGAAGCGCGCTTTGATGATCCTTAGAAGATTGAAGAGCTTAATCTTTTATGAATGGCCACATAGTAATTGCGATACTTTCTATTATTCAAATGAAAAAAAAAAGAAAAACATCGATCAAAAGAAACATCAGGAGAATACCCAGAAACAATGCTTGCCATCTTGATATAGTGTATGCGACCAGTTACAATTTGGTGAATGCGCCAGGTAGCGAAAAATCGTCGGACCATCTTAGGAACGTAGTAAATATCAATAAACACAAATATGGAACATATTTTAGGTACATATTTTATTATTCCTTATATATTTGAAAATCCGTTGAAATATAAAAAGAAACCCGCACAATTAGTGAAGGAAATGGTTTTCAGTCAAATCTGAAATTTTGACGGCTGATACAGTTTTCCGTTTTTTAATAAAGATACATTTTTCAAATGAAATTGTATGACTAGTTTTTATGTTTTTATGAATTAATTCGCAGGTTTTTGGAGGCCTAGACTCTCGTCAATATGATCCAGAGAAACCAAGAGTCCAGTACACCAAGATTAATTTTTTTTTCTTGGGATTCTTCATGAAACTCCACAATTTCTGTTGATGTGCAGAATCAATTCATTTATAAATACTCATCGTAGGAATCGCCAAAGTATAATTCATCATTTTCAGGTATTTTTTGGATAATACTTATATTAGCTAGTTCATTCCTTAGAAAGGATGCATTTTTGGGATTAATTTCGAACACAATGAACATGTTGAGTAGAGAGGTGGACAATTATGTAGTTATAGTGGGAAATGATTTGTACAAAGATCCAAGAAGACACATCTTCACAATGAATATGTAACAAACAATAATATTGAAATAGAGACATTTAAAACTCATAATTCAAAAACTCTTCTGTTGTGTAAAATGTGGAAATTTTCTAATCACACTATTAAATTCAATTTTTGGCAAGCTTTTCAGTCTGTTTGGAAGTTTATTGTAGACCTTTTTTCCAAGATAATTCGCTCTCAGCTGAGTTCTCCTAATACGATGGTGTGGCAAGGATTCTTGATTTGTAGCCCTTGTATTATATGGATGAAAGTCAGAATTGAGATGGAATTCATTATTGCTATTCTTACTGTAGACATATTTGAGGCAGGTAAGTATATAAACAGACGCAAGGGTAAGTATCTTTTGAGATTTAAACAATTCCCTACAACTCGTTGCTCTGGAAACACCAGAAATTATTCTTATAGCCTCTTTTTGTTTTTAGCAGTATCCTACTGACCCCCGTGCAATGTCCCCACAATACAATCCCATAGGAAACTATGGTTTCGATATGAAATCTATATAGCTTTTCCACATAAGAGCATCGTCGATAACAGTGCCTAACAGATTAATGGTGTTCACCTCTCTGTCACCTCAGTTTTGGTGTGCCACTGATGTTTTCATAAAATGAGATCAGATGAACTATCCGATTCGAAAATCTTTGGATCTCTTGCATTTTTTCCTTTCTTTCACCTTTTTGTAGATATTAATTATTGAAAATAATTAGATGATATTTCACATATTCAAATCTTGAAAATATTTCATATTTCGATTAAAATCGATACACCGTTCACCAACGGACTACTAGGATTTAATATACAGAATTTATCAGTGGTGCACCAGAAAATAGTTGAGGAGACAAAAAGGGATACACCCTGTATACTGTCGCAAGCGTTCGGGTTGTTAGGCAATATTAGATTTTCGGTGAAAATTTATTAATGAGCACATATAAAAATTGAAAATTTCTAAATTGACGAAACAAATAGGATTAAATACTTTAATCCCGACTCAAAAAATACCCCATACGAATATCGATTCAATTGAGTCAATTAGGCGAGTTCAGAGGGTTAGTAAAGCTAATCAATCAGCTATATAAACTATATACATTCTGTTCAAAAAGGGAATTGACTAATAAAAAAATCTATTCAAAAAGAATCTCAACATTTTTGAGTCGAATCGCTGAAAATCACAGAAGCCTTACGGTGAGTACAATGCATTCAACAGCGGCCGAGATATATGTAGTGGAAGAGGAAACATCGATAAAGTGAAGGAAAAGGGAATTGAAACTCGTGATTTAAGTTTGAGAGAGAACTTTCTGTGTATCACGAATCAATTTTAAGCGATTGCTTCAGCATGAAACGCGTTGCCGGTCGACTAGTTCCAAAATACTTGTTTTCTTCATAAACTGAATCGCGCAAAGGTAGCTGAAGACATGAAAGAACGAGTTAAATCCGTCCCCACATTTATTATAAGACGCATTGTAACTGATGATGAGACATTAGTTTATGAGTTTGACATGCCAACCAGACAACAAACTTCGAATTATCGCCTTCTAACTGAACCGAAACCTAAAAAACCATTTCAGAGTCGAGGTAATTTTGTCACTTTTCCACAATTCATTTAATAATCAAGACCGGTTTCGACCTTACGGTCATTCATAAATTTATCGAACAAACTCTTTAATGAACTTCAAACAGATCTGTTGAACAAATGACCAAAATTCACCCCAGAAAACAGCAAATTCAAAACCGACAAAGGTTTCGACCTTTCGGTCATTTTCAAGTGAATAACAATATAACAGATGAGTAAGTTCAAGGACAGAGTGAAAATTATCCTAGATATTGAGCGGTGGGGATGCATTAAGCTCTAGTTGGCTATTGAGGGTAGTAAATTGTGGGTTTTTACATAGTTTGTCAATCTACAAACTTTCCAACATATTCTCTCCCCTTGTAATATTTATGAAGGATTTTGAGGTTGTTTAGTGATATTGAGTGGTTGGTTGATTTTATTTGTTCAAATATTGGCGAATCTTTATCTGAGGAAATATGTTCCTCGAATCTAGCTTCAAAACTTTTCCCTGTTTGTCAGACATAGGCTACCTGCCATTCATTGCATTTGATTCGATGAATTCCTGATTACTTGAATTTATAGTTCTTTTATTTGGCATTGAATAATAATCTGCTTAAGTTGGGGCCGCTCGAGAAAGAAGTAGTTATGTTGCATTTTGATTAGATTGATTTTGTTAGAGAGTTCGCCGGTGTATCTGAGACAAGTGTATCTTTTTTCCGAGGTTTCTACGATGCTATATAGTAATTGAGAGGTAATACGTTGTTCTTTGCGTTTAATAATTGTAGTTAGAAAATGTGGTATATTGTTATTTGAGGCAGATTTTCTGTTCAGTTTGGAAATTTTCTGTCCAAAGGAGAACAGAATAAGCTCTATGAATCATGGAGTTATATGCAGCTAGTTTGTGGCTCAAATGACCGAACGAGTCCATTGGGATCGATGCGTCTATGAATGTTTCCTTTCTGTAAATTTTATGAAAGAGACGATTATTTGAATTTATGATGGTTAAGTCTAGGAAATTAATTGAGTTATTAGTTTCTATTTCAGCAGTGAAGCTGATGCGGCAATGTAGTATACTCAGGAAATTTAAAAATTCTGTGTTTAATATTAAGTTTTTCTCTAAATTATCTATGAAAATGTCAGCTAGTAGGGGGCTGAGAGGTGACTCCTGAATTTAGATTGGAATTGAAAGTAACTTTGAGATGGGCATATTTGAAGAAGATTCCTAAGTTCATTAGTGATATATGGCGGTGTGTTAGACTCGGATAAGATATCTGTAACAAGGGGAAGACACTCATCCGTTGGAATGTTGTGGTACATATTTTTGACATCGAAATAGACTAACTTAATATCTTGGGAGATTGTAAGATTTGAAAGTTTATGTATGAGATCTACAGAATAGGAGGTCTAGAAATTTTTGATTCAAGAATTTCGCTAGTTTACCTGATGGTCTGTTTATATATGACACTATAGGTCTGGCAGATTTTTCTTCCTTATGTAGTGTAATTAATTCGTACATTTTTGGAGCTTGAACATTCATTGAAATCAGTTTCCTCTTCTCTAATTCTGTGTGTGCTAGGTGTTCTGACAAACTTAGCTCTTCTTTGATTTTTTTGTGAAAAGGTTGGTTGAATCTTTTGGTATTTCGGTGGTATCCATTGTTTTCCGTACATCCTGCATCTTTCCTTCGCATAGATCTTTATTGAGGTATACTATACTATTGCCTTTGTCAGCTTTACTCATTATGAGATCTTCGGCTTGGATTTTATTTGATATGGATTTTACTATTTTCAACCGATTTTGATTGTTAGTTTTTATGTCAGATTTTCTGATAATTTCTGCGAATTCGTGTTTATGGAGGCTTGGGTTGGTGATGATATCTTTATGTTTTTGGATGGCCAGCTCTGCTTGCACTCCGGTTATTTCTTTGTGTTTTGAATTTGCTGTTTTCTGGGGTGAATTTTGGTCCCTTGTTCAACAGATCTGTTTGAACTTCATTGAAGAGTTTGTTCGATAGATTTATGAATGACCGCAAGGTCCAAACCGGTCGTGATTATTAAATAAATTGTGGAAAAGTGACAAAAGTGACTTATTTCGTTTTACTTTGAAGATAAAATTCCATAAATAAATAGATCATCTATACTATCAATTAGTAATTTTGACTGTTTTCTTTGATTATCACGTTGTTCTCCACTCGAAATTTTTTGCGAGGAGGTCAGACGATAAAGAAAGAATATTACCTGAGCGATATGGAGCGTTTGAGAAAGCAAATTCGTCGAAAAAGACCAGATTTTTTGAAAGAAAACTCATAGATTCTGCACCACCATAATGCACTTTCTGAAAAGGCTATCATTGTGAATGGATTTCTGACCAAAAACTCAACAAATACCATCGAACAGCCACTGTATTCACCTGATATGGCTCCGGCCGACTTTTTTCTGTTTCCAAAACTCAAACTACCACTTCGAGGTACGCGCTTTGAATCGATAGAAGAAATTCGTGTTGAGAACTGAAGTCGATTCCCGAAAAAGCGTTTGAAAAATGTTTTGGTGATTGAGTTATTCGTTGACGTAAATGTATTATTTCGAAAGGGGCCTACTTTGAAGTCGATGCAATAAATTTGGATAAAAAATAAATATCTTGTGTTTCATTACGAATTCCTGTTGTACATTTGACAGAATGTTTCTCCGAATGTAAAAAAGATTCGGACCATGCTGTTCTTACTAATTTCTCTTAGAATTTCTTCAGGAACTACCTTTCAAAGTTTGTCGTAGAGCAATGGAGACACCCAGTATATAATTTATTATATATTAAAATAGAACATCGACATTTCTATGTTGAATAAAAAAAATAGATCCAAGAAGTAGCAACTTCAAAATGTTATGAGAATCAATTTATACGAAAAGAAAAACGGATACAGCAATAAAATTTTCGTTTTTTCTTAACGCTAGGTCCGTAACCGCATCAAACCCATTATTCAAATACGAAAATAATGGACTGGGAACAGGTGGTTATCAGTTTATCTCGACCTGGGGTTTTTTCTAAACGGTATCTACACGGTAACAACTCGAGCGTTTCGCGATCGAAACCCCTCGCGTTCACACGGTACGATAAATATGATCGTCCATTTTTTTGTTCCGATAGGATGAGTCTTTCGCATATCCCGCGAAAGGAACGAAATGGTAACAGTTCGTCTAGTTGAGATCGGAATCTAGCCAAACTCGGCTAAACAGCGTATAAAATATGTCGAGATCGTTCTGGATTACGATCGAGGGAACTAATTACAGTCATCCTGGAAATTGGATTTTATGACATTCTAGCTCCTAGACGAATGCCCAAAAAATTACTGATTACAAGAGTGTTCCTATTCAAGATATTCGGCGCCATTGGATATGTTTCAGTGTCTCCCAAATAAGGATTCACATCAACTTTAGAGTGCCAACGAGATGTAACACTTCTGCACACCGAATGAGCTAGTGCGTGATTGCGATCGTAAAAAATATGTTTCTTCATCAAATGTGAGCATTTATCCGCAATTTCATAGGTCAATCGATGAATTGGTATAAAAGATGATGTAGTCATGAATCCTAATCGATTGTTGAATTGCTGCATCACATTTTCAATTTTTTTGCAACAAACTAGGTATCGTATTGTGCTGTGAGAAATTTTCTGTAGAAGCTCAGTTATACACTTCAAACACCTTTCTATTAGAATCATTTCTCTGCACCCAACACGACAATAACAACAATCGGATACCATAATTCAAATCTGGTTGGCCAGCGGACGTTCGCTTGCTTCTCGAATAAAATTTATTACGACCAATTTTATTTCAACCAATGCCACGGGAGTATGTTTTATGTTTGTCTTCATTCTCGACATCTGACCAATACCACATATATCACTCAGTGAAAATTCCATTTTTCTTTAATGTTCACCGCTGCGGCCCAAGAACTGTGAGCCGATGAAATTATATTTCAGTTCAACGATTATCACTTCGGGTGATGTCCATAAAATTGACTAGTAAACGCTGTCGATAAGAACCGAATGCTCGTGGAGTTCAACATATAATATGCTTTATTGTATCTGAAAAGGGGTGTACTGCCACAAGAGTTTTATCGTTTTTAAACTCGAGTTTATTACTATCTCACGTATCGCCAGGTTTAAAAATTTGTTTAATATGTCCAACACTTTTCGGGATATTCAATTTTTAGTTCAGCGTTAGACGCGAAGAATTCGTCTGCAACTATGACGTAAGTTTACGTTAAAAATTGAGGAAATTGTCACATCCACAATATGAAAAATCGTATGTTGTGCCAAAGTGTCCAAATACAAATACCAATGCATCCGAAAAGTTACTTTTTATTGATCCATTAAAACCTATAGGCCAAAAGAAATGTTTGCAAATCATGACAGCGAATGAAAAATGAAGTGATTGTTACAGTATTTCCAAACGATGTACTTCATACTTTCAGATTTTATGCAATATTTGGTGAACTCAATATTAATCGCATATTTCCTGACTTTGACGTTTAAGCTTCTATAAATGAATGTATAAGTATGACAAGGTTGCATATCCGACTGCGGTTAAGCCGCTTTGGAGCATTTATGTCCCCCTCCTGCAGACCGTATACTTTGAACCATCTCAACTCTTCGAAGATAGCAATGTATACGTGTGGGCTTTTCTGAAGGTGGTTAAGGATGGGCTATTTTTCCTCTATGCAAGTTGTGGTGATGATTAGGCTGTCATTCAAACAGAGCGAGCACTATCGACTCTTAGTCCCACAAATTTTTTTGTTCTTGATGTTACAGAAGTGCTCAGGGTGGTCCTTAGAATGAAAAACACATGTAACATTGGATACGATTGTGTCCGTATGAAAGTACTTCGTAGCAGAGTACACTTAATAGCTGAGCCTCTAGCCCATGTTATGGAATGTTGTTTCAGGAATGGGGCATTTCCAAATGAATTGAAAATTGCAGTGTTGAAACCATTCTTTGTGGAGGAGATAAGTAATTACAATCCAATCAGTCTGCTCTCCTCTTTCAGTAAGGTAATCGAAAAGCTACTTGCAAATCGCTTGATGAATTTGTTCACTAAATCAACTAATATCGTAATGCCAGCTTGGCTTCACCAGAGGGAAAACACTGATACTGTTATCTATGAACTAACTTAAAGAATATACGACGCACTGGAAGCTGGCTAGAAGCCAGTGGTAGTGTTTTCATGTGGTGTATGCTCACTTAACTGGAGCATTGTGAAATTCTAGACAGTTGGCTCTAATCAGGGATTATCTGTCTATCAGAAAGCAATGGGTGGTGATATCGGTAGGACGTGTAGCTCTGTCGAGCGTGAGATCAAGACTGGCCTTCCACAGGGTAATGCCTTGGGACTACATCTGTTCCTTATATATTTTAACGGCCTATCACAGGACCTCACCGATGAGGCAGCTCTCGATGTGGTTCAATTTGCGGACGGTGTGAATATTCTCGTTTCCGCACGTAGTTTTGCGGATACTGTGGAGCAGGCGAATATGATACTTACCATAGGCAATAATCAACTCGTCCTGAACATCGATTAAACAGAGGTGGTTGATTTCTGCGGTGACCGCTGGCGAGTTAAAACGACTGTTCAAATTTTTTCGCAAATTTTTCTTTAAATTGAACAAGATCCACGAAGAAATAATATATGCATCACTTAGAAGACCGAACCTGGCCATAGGGGCTCTCTCGGTAAAACAGAGAGGGAATTTTTTTGTTAAGTTTGAATATTGAAGGGATTTAGCGATTAAACTTCAAAATTGACAAGCGAGAACAAGGAAGTGATTATGTTTCAGGAGACTCAGTTATGTACTTTTAGATTATCTCCTTAGTCCTTTTTATCACCTATCTTCTCTTAGATTCAAGTGAGTTTAGACATATAAGAATCCGGTATGATTGTTGAAATATTTTTCTGTTGGTTTTCTTTTTCCATCGACAGATTCCTGTCCCAAACCCCCTTCCCTTCACCCTTGTCTTCGTCTGGAAATCATGGAGTGCAAGATGAGAATGAGAGAATGAAGCTACTGAGCAGAAAAATCTTTGTTTCTCTTCATGTACACACGACACTTACACAACATAAACAGACAAAATATTTCCAGAGCAATAGCGATAGGGAAACGAATTTTTCCTGAGGTTTTTTCACTCGTCTATTGAATCATACGCAATCATACGATAGTATGATAGTATGGTTCCCCTGTTGCATTTTCCTGAGCTCACACTTGTGTTTTTCTGACACACACCAAAATTATAGATATAAGCATTTATTGTAAATTCAATTATTCGAATTTTTGTAAATCGTCTCTTTTTCAAAAGAATATATACCGAAGGGTATAAACTACAAAGCGACTATTAGGATTCAGTTTCTAGAGTACAGCTGGACAAACATCTAAAGTGGAATGCATATATAAATGGTCTAGCAAAAAGACTCAACTCTATACTTTATTTTGTGAAGGTTCTCAAGCCATGTATGGAGCACGATATGATAAGAAAGGTCTACTTCTCGAATTTTCAATCTCTACTGGCGTATGAGACGTAGGTTGCCTTTTAAATTTTGCGCCCGACAAAAAACAAATAGATTTATTGTTTTTCAAAGTATTCACACGACATAGCTCTAATTTTTACGATGGGATACTCTAAAATTTCCGTGCTATATAACCACTGATACGCTGTTTTGATTTATAATATTCTTCATTGATGTTTGGATATTCCTAATTAGATACTCGGAAATTCTCACTTCAATCCTTTTGAAAACTGTATTGTAATCTCCCTATCTATCATCTTATGAAAAATTTTTTAGGTAGTAAAACTTCACAGTCTACGCAAGAAATTCTTTGTATTTCAGCATTGTGAATACAAAATACTTCCACAATCTACCTGATCTTCATAAGTAATGAGTCCATTTCACAATGGAGTGAAATCCAAGTCTGTCTGCACCGCCATTACTTGATATGCTAAACTTATGTTAACCATTGAATATGAAGAAAAGAAACACACTTTCGTGATATTCCTACTATTGACAGGTTAGCATTGAATTTACTGTAAAAATTGTCTCTAGAAATTTCCCAAATTTTTTGAACTTGGCCCATTTTCATTTAAATTCTATAAATTCCATGACATCATCTTCTGGCGAATATTCCGACGGTGAAAACTGAAAAGTTCCCGATTCTAAACATATGGCGAGTCCTTGTTCGCGGCACCCGGGCAGCAATGCCAAAAATGCGGATCTGCGTCCGCAGTCAGATGAGAGAGAAGGTACTAGTCCTGAGTACAGTGGTACCGGTACCAGTCTTCTAGGCACGACAAATCAGGTCGCGCGCCGTCTGTCTCGGTAGCATGTTCGAAAGAACGATGTCGAGCGAGACCGCTAGTCGGATTGCGCAACGGACGACCATAGTTCCTATTGGTACCGGATGCGGTGTTGCCAATTAATTTTCTGTCAAAATTTAAATTTACGACAGTACTTTCGCTATCAGAAATTCCCCAATTTAGCTTTTGCGAAGATACTAATAATTTTAAACGACCCGATTTTGCGAATTATATTGTAGCACACCAGTCAAATTACTAATCACGAAAATATTGTTTGTAGCCGATGTAAATACCTAAGGGATTGAGATTGTGAACTAAAGTCAAATTGTGGACGCGATTGACAAATTTTTCCTAGAGCTCAAAAGTTTATAGTATTATGTAACAATTGATTTTCTAAATGAGAAAAGAAGCATAAATTATTATGTCGATTAACTAACCCACACCGCCATCCGTAAGAAACTCATAGAACTCACATAAATGATAGACAGTGCTTTCCATTGATTTCACAATCCTAACACTGAAGAATTGAAGAGAAAAGTCGCTCAACTAACTTATACGGCTATCTGTTAAACATTCATGAAACTCCCAGACAATTAAAACTAATTCTATAATAAACAAGTGATTTTCAATAGAAATTTATTTGGACTTATGTATACATTTTGTCCGAAAATTGATTATTCGAAAAATTGTCGAAATTATTGTTGCCACTAAGTTGGTACAACTATTTTATATACTGACGAGGAGTTTGAACGCGATCAGTCGTTTAATTTGTTTAGAGCGCTCGATTTTGTCATTTCCCACAATTGTGATTTTTACAAGGAATAAAAATATCGAACAAAGAATTTGTTACAAATATTCTATTGCAAATGGTATTTCGTGTGCCGAATAGCTGAGAATGTAACAGAAGACTTACTACGGTGAATCGACTTCATCGAAAACACTTGCATGTAAGTGGTACAGTGCATTCAACATCGATAGAGTGTAGGAAACCGTTATTGAAAATCATCATTTAAGTTTGAGGGTGATACGCAATGAACTTTCTGTGTCTCACGAATCAATTCGTGCCACTGTAAACGATTGTTTAGGCATGAAACGCCTTCAAAAATTGAATCGCGGAAGATCGCTGAAGAGGAGTCAATTCCGACCTCACATTAATGAGACGCATTGTAACTGGTGATGAGACGGGTTCATGAGTTTGACACGCAAACCAGTCAACAAGCTTCGGAATGGCGACTTCTAACTGAACCGAAACCGAAGAAACCACGTCCAAGACGATCAAAAGTTAAGGTAATATTGACTGTTTTTTTATATTATCACGGTGTTGTGTACTTGGAATTCTTGCCAGAAGTTCAGAAGGTAACTAAAAAATATTACTTGAGCGAAATGCGGCATTTTCGAGAGCAAATTCGTCGAAAAGGGCAGATTTGTGGAAAGAAAATTTATGGATTTTGCATCACGATAGAGCACCATCTCAGAAGGCCATCATTGTGAATGAATTTCTGTACAAAACTCAACAAATACCATCAAAAAATCACCATATTAACCTGATATTGCTGCTGTCGACTTCTTTTTTCAAAACCCAAATTACCACTCCGAGGACATAAAAGAGAACTCGCGGCGAGAACTGAAGTCGATTCCGAAGAAAAAGCCAAAAAATGTTTTGATGATTTTGGATAAAGAATAAATGTGTTTCATTAGTCAATTCCTGGTACTAGTTTGGCAGAATGTATAAAGATTTGAAAATAATTCAGCAACCTTGGTCATAAAATTTCAGGAATCCTACCACAACATAATACCAAACACCATAACCAAGCGACACTATAGGTTCAGGTAGGTTAGATTTCTTGGCCTCCTCAATAATGAACATCCTGTGATATGCATAATTTGAAGATAATCTGTGATATTGTAGATACATTTCATTCTTGGTCTCCTTCTTGTGTTAGGAACTGTAGCGTTATTTTCGGTAATCGAAAGTCACCAAAAATTGTTATGTCTTTGCTTTTCTTCCGAAACTCCTCAATCATTGTTTAACGATCCCCGTCAAGGTCCAAGCAACGTTAGTCTACTGGGAACAGCAGTACATCATGAATCCAGCTCTCTAATGAATGCTGAACTTCTTCTTGATAAAAATACAGAGGCTTTAAACAAGGAAGTGGTACTTTTTCCTAATCGAAAATGTTTTAGCCATAAGGTTCTTCTACTACTAGTCCTTCTCCCTTCGATTTTTTCTTGAATAATACGGTGTAATAGTTGATTTTTGATTTTATTGGATTATTACATGGTTGAAATTATTGTTCTCAAATAGTTGAGTACCAGATCCAAGGTACTTGAACGATATTACGCCCTTGTATGAGTAAGGTCTACAGATTTTGGTGAAGCATGTAGTTTACTGTTAATGATTTATGAGTCTTTTAATAGAAAAGTCTACATTTGCTTTGTGTTATCAGTCAGATGTCACCAGAGAATGCATATATTTGCGTAAACTTAAATATAGTACCAGTTTAATCGAAATGCTTGGTGACATAATATGGAGTTATGAAGAACTGCGAAGCAGTTGATAATCTAGTCTGTCTTGTACTTAATATCATCCCATAGACATCACTATTAGATTTCTCTACTTTTTAAGCACCTCCAGATCTTCAAGTGTTGTTGCTAGTGCAGATATTTTGACGTTATCAGCTTGATTAAAGTCAATGAAGGTAGAGATCGGTGTCATGTTCATTATATCTCTTTATCATCTGAAGTTTAAAGAATATTTGTTCAGATGTACTTTTATATTGTCTGAACAGCCATTTGTTCAGATATTTCCTTCAGTCTCATTTAAAATGCCCATCAGTACTTTATAAGACACATTAGACAACATGATGTCTCTGTAATTATTGCAGTTTTTGTTATATTAAGGAAGTTATTTATTGAATTCAGAAAAATGAGAAGAATAAAGGCATGGTTTTTGTTATCCGCTGTACAGAGTGGCGCAAGCTAAGCATCGTTTAGAATCCACTGAAACCGTTGTGCCCCTTCAACGAGTACATCAATTATCTTAATTTAATCAAACGCGTGGCAACATCGCGAACTTTTACTACTGCCCAATTCTCTATCAAAATAGATTCGCCCATTAACGAGATTGACTAAACAGACACGTGTCACACATAAACCCTACGAAGCATTAGACCTCAAAACGACTTAATTTCAGGTACCATCAACCCTGGTCGACACTTCCACAACGATTGGAAGAATTCTGTAATCCTGAATTCGACATTCCAAAAACCAGTTCAGTACCGCCAATCTTGGAACATTCCGGCGAAAGTGGCAGCACTGTTACGCGGGTACCTTCGATCGGAGGTAGTCGGCGGTGCCCGTCCGGGGATTCCTGGAATCGAGACGGGTCGGAGACGGTCAGCCGATTCGCGTGGCGCAACGACTTCTTCGGCATGAGGGTACTCCGCCAGCGTTGAAACTACTTCACGGGGTACGGACTAAGTCGTCGTCGCCGGCGCCAACGGGAATTGCGGAAGTTGAACATTGAGCTTTATCAAAGATTAGGATAGTACAGTTTGAGATTAAGTACTCTCTGTCTTCTTCTTCTTCTTCTTCCGGAAATACTTGTCTGGTCCACTTGCCAACTATATGAAAATTTCTGAATTCTAGCTATGATTTCACATCAAACAACTGATTTTTCATTACTGGAACTTCGTTTAAGTTTCAAAGGACCTCCCACACATACATTCTTGTTCAACTATGTATCAACTGTCGTTCTCTTTATTCACGCTATAAGATATCCACAATTGACATTGCGTACTTCGTCGAAATCTCGAATGAACTGAAACTTTCATTAATCCTTCTAACTCCAGCAAATGTTACAAGCTCAAAAATGGAACATCTCTGTAAATTTGATTTCCTTCAATTCAGACTTCGATGAAATCAGATTCCCAATCTTCTCTAGTGAGTTCGGCAGGAAAATATGGCTTTACAACCTCCGCGAATTTTTCCCTTCAATGACGTCTGTCATCCAGATCCTGACATCAATGTCTGCGCTGAGTCCGTCACTGTTATTCTTACAGGCATGGACTTCTACATTCCAAAATCCAACAAACTAAAGCTGAATGTGTGTTTCAGGAACATTTGTAACTAAAAAATTTAAAGAGTAAAAACCTATTCAATGAAAGGATTAGGGATCGACTCTTGGAGCAGACCAGTGGAACTCTTCAGTTCTATTCTACAAAGGCGGATCTCTTTGTAGAATCTTTTCGAAAAATTCTGTTTTAGATACATCAAACGCAGTGCCACCATGTTCAATCGGATATGAGTGAAGTAAAATTGTGCATACGGTAAGGCGCGTTCTTCAACAACTGAACTGTAAGAAAGCAAAGGGTTATGAAGGAATGCCGCCAACTGTTTGGAGGAGTCAGCACCTGTTTTTGATCGTCTGTTCCAGATTTCGTATAAGAGCCACACGTTTCTGGAATAGTGGAAAGTTGTAAGAGTAGAACCGATTCCAAATAAATGCTTAGGCCGAAATTATCGTACAATTGTATTGTTGCCCATTATGTCGAAAGTCATGTAGAGAGTGATAAACGATGAGTTCATAAAATATCCCGAGTTACAGGGTATTATTAGTGATCGGCAATACGGTTTCCATAGACAATGATAAACTGGTGACCTCCTTGCATATGTTATGCATTTGTGGACATCGATAATCAAAAAGAAGGAGCCACTGCTCTTGACATCTTAAAGGCCGTCGACGGGGTTTGGCACGCAGATTTCATGAATAAAGTAATCGGATATGGACTTGCGTGGTTGTATTAGTAGCTTTCTCTTCAGCAGATTGATTTGAGTGGTAGTTAATGGTGTAAAGAGTGAATCTTTTCAGGTTGATGCAGGAGTACCAAGGGCTCCATAATCTCGCCTATTATTCATCTGTTGCAGATTAATAATCTGCCCCATCCACTGAAAACAGAATGTTTGGGTTTTAGGACGACTGAACTCGTCACTGAATCCAGACTTGAGAAGATATCAAAGTGGGACTGGTCGAACTTGGTCTATTTCAACGCGAACAAGGCACAATCAACATGGTTGTTCAGAAAAGTCACTACTGGAGAATCTCCTCTAATCATGCAAGGACATAGAATTTCGTCAAGAAAGTATCTACTATGCATCACCGCCAGAGTTTGCTGGTATGACCATGTGTCAGTTATTGCCAAATCTGCTTTTGCTAAACTCAGTTTTCTTTTCATGCCATCACGGCTGATGATTTTATACAAAGAATACCATTTCCATATATGGGACTCCGCATCTAAACATTCATTACATCTATAGGATAGTGTCCAGAAGAAAACAGTGCGCCCCATCGACCACCCGGAGATCATGCGTGATCTCCAACCTCTCACTCAAATGCGGCAGGTTGTTGAACTTTCTCTTTTGTACAGAGACTTTCAACATCTTACTGATAACTTACAACGTGGCCTTCTTCAAAGAGCGACTGAACACACACATTAATTTATCTTGAGCGGATACACATGTGGTATGACAGGCATCGCCTCTTCCCAAGAGTTAAGAATGAAAAAAAAAATTCGCTCCTTCCATTTATATTGTACTGCTTTTTATATTAATGATTGCAGCAACTATTCTACAGACATCCCCAGTCTTATTGGCATGTTTGACTAAAATGATTATCTAATAACAGAAAATGACTTCATATCCCCATTTATTGATTCTAAAATCCAAAGAATTTCTGTAATTAGCATCGCTTCTTCTGCATCTTGTATTGGAAGCTGGCGCTTCTCACGTCTAAGAGCTATTAGAACCCACCAGGAATATACAAGATCTCGTAGATGCTCTTTTACAGTATAATAGATCCTGTCTACTATGACAATATCCCCTAGCTTGACCCGTTCATTCAATAAGTGCAGTTCATTTTCCAGCATTGCTGCAACATTTTCTCATGACTCAATAAAAATGGGAACGTGTACACTGCACCAAGAAAGTAACGCCCAATTTCAATATTTTAACTTTCATTGTTAGTAGGAAACTAATTATCAACAATTGTTTTTTTCTGATACGGTCAACGAATGTCGATGGGAAATAAAATGAAAGAAATAAATTGAGATTTCGCAAGAAACCACCACATATTGATAACAGCAGTTGTTGATCAATTTCTCCGAGTAACTTTGTTCTTCATTGAAATTTAAATTTTCGGTAATAATGCAGCGCGAATCATGAAATTGGACCCCGGCATAATATGCTTAAGCATTGGTGTTAGATAACCTACTATGGAATAGGCCAAAGGCTTGGGGTGCCCGTTCAACTGTATCCAGAATGACCCGCAGGTACAGGAAGATTAGTACTCTTGAAAGACCTGAGCAAGGACGACCTCGAGCAACAACGATAACGATTCGTTACTGCTAAGCACCTTCACAAGCTGCTTCGACAACGATTAGACAACGTCTAAAAAAATTTGGTTCTAGGACTCGTATTACAGGTCGAGGCCCAACTCTAACCGCAACACATCGAAAAGCCCGATTCAATTTTACCAGGGAACATGTATATTGGTAAGAAGCTGACAGGGAGAGCCTTTTGTTCATAGTTGAGTCGATATTTTGTCTTGTGTAGGGATATATTGTGTAAGGAAGAATTTCTTTGAACGCCCGCACTGATCTAGTCATCATAAATAATGGAATCCTGAATGCTCAGAGGTACGTTACAGACATTTTAGAAGAACATATTTGACTATTTTCAGCAAACAGAACTTTTTGTTGTTGCATAATAATTTCAGCCCTCACCAAGTTCATATCATTAGGAAGTACTTTCAAGATCACACGAAATCACTTGAATGGAGAGGCCTGCACGAAGTCCAGACCTCAATCTAATCATAGGTCGGGAGCATTCTCAATAAAAGAGTAAGAGTCAGCCAAAACCAACCAGTTACAAATTTGAAACGAGCTAAAAGCTCATTGATTTTGAGTACAAATCGTACATGTGAAAGATAATTGTTCAAAATATCTAAACTTCTTTCGAATAAATTTAAATTCTCAATTTTGTGCGTTAGTTTCTTGGCGTAGTGTATATCTAGTATGCAACCGTTTGCAGCAACTACAAGAGCTAACTTTTCCAGATGTCTGTTGACCAAGAATGTTTGGAAAAACTCCCTGAAAATACAGGATTTATGCATTTCGACGAATTACGAAATATCTTATAGGGTGAATCGACAGAACGAAAATCGACACATACCTACTTAAACAAGAAAATATATAAGCATATCAGAGCACCTACAGAACGATTGTGAGGACAATTGGGATGTGTGCGTATAAGATTGGGGTCTTATGGTTCCTGGAATATGCAAAGCACCAAGAACATGAAATATTCCCGTACATCTCTTGGACAATATCTTGGATGTTCCAACAAATAGCGATAGTATACAATTGATGTATTTTATTTATGACTCCTTCATATAAATATAGATAATTTTAATGAATTTTGAGTTTTATATATATACGCTATCATCAATTTACTTTCTATTTTACTTTGATGAAGATGTTGTTTTGAGATATACGTTGAAAACGCTCAAGAAACGTGGCCCGTTTGTGAAGCTATCCGTAAGATACGCAAGAAAATAATAAGCCATCCATTCCAATTCACGAACCTACGAATGTGAGAATTGACCAAGAAAGAATGCTCCATCGGATACTCGACCACCTTGGCCGGGGGTTGTGAGGGACGGGGGAGTACGAAAAACGAGCATCCGATACATTTAATGTAGATTTCACTTGGTTAATTCTCGGAAGGCGTCAAAAGCGCCGCTTTTTCCCCGGTCCAGTTGGGGGGCTCTCTCTCTCTTTCTCAACCTGTTTTCGGACGCCTCTTTCTCCGTGCACTCCCCTAGTTAGTGCATTACTTATTGTACGTCTGCCCAAGTAAACGCGTGAAGAACCTGCAGGTTCTAATTCGGGATCTGAGAGATTCGATGGTGGTGATAAGAAAGGCGCTTTATACAGGGTGGATAAGAAACGATACATCGGAACGGCAGTTCTCCATCTCTTCATCGTGAAAGATGTCGTTGTCGAAAAGCAATTTCAAATTTGTCTCTGTTTATGAATCACCCACAGGATGTTCACTGCTATATCCGAAAAAATGCCATGACTCATTTTGAAAGAAGTATTATACAGAGTGATCATCAAGTCCACCCCGAAACTTCAAGGTTTCCTTGATCTATTTCGAGGTCATTAAGTGAAAAATGATATACCTAAAACACTTGGATACAGGTTGTCCAAGTTGACAGTTCTTGAAAGAAAATTCATCATAACTTCGGAACTCTGAATTGCAGATCATTGAAATTTGGCTCATTTCAGTATCTGACGTTATGGTGAAACTCTTGGATGATGGAATCAGTAACATACCATGGTATTCAACAACCCAGATAAAGTTAATCATCTTTCTCATTTTATCGAAAGAAAAGCTCCAAAATTGCGCCACTCAATTTTACCTAGCTCAAACAGTTATCAAGATGCTTTGGTATACATTGGTGGTAGTTGCTGGTGTAACAAGTGAATCTTTTCAGGTTAATGCAGGAGTACCCCAAGGCGCTATATTCCCGCCAACTGTTTTTCTGTTGTCCACACTCCACTGAGAACAGACAGACAGAACATATTTGGGTTTGGGAATTACTGTGCCCGGTTGTCCTCATTTACTAGTCGGCGTTCTATTACTGTTGAAGTGTCACACCGCCATCGCAGCTGATGCTGTTACACAAAGCGCAAGTGCGATCTGGTCTGGAATACTGTTCCCACGTGCGGGACCTCGCACCCAAACGAACGCCTCATCGACCACCTGGACTTCACGAGTGATCTCCAGCCTCTAGCTCAAAGGCCGCAGGTTGCTGATCGTTCTCTTTTTCAGAGATACATCTCTCTATAAATTCTTTGCGATAACTTACAGTTTGGCTCTCTTCAAGAAACGAGTGAATCAAGAATTAAGTCATCTCGTCGAAAAATAGATGATAATATTCGCAAAAACACAAGATCATACCTTGACCAAGTGAAAAATATGACTCGAAGTTCAAAAAGAGACCTTTTAGCTCAACATTCTGTTCTTCAAGATGACTGGTAAGCCATCATTGGATAAATTTCGCATTACATGTTAACGTGCGTGATCACATTTTCGACAACAATGCATTGAAGCAAAATGTTTCGCATCAGTGTTGATTTAATTTGGCCAACAAAGTGTATAAGTGCATTAACTGTGGCCTATAATTACCTAAGTGCAAATACACGGATAGACATTGTTTACCAATCGTATTTATCGCATCTTCTGCGATAGCTTTCTAATAATTGTTGGTTGTTCAATGGTGAACAAGAATCCGTAATTAGTAATTAGCATTCTACTAATAATCGCAACGACATGGTTCGGAAAAAGGATACGTAGATATTACACTTATTATCCTACGTCCAAGAGAGCAAAGTGTGGTATGACTTCTTAGGGAAACGCGTAAATTAGCCAGTAGGTGACATATCTTATGCTGCTTTGGTTGATAATAGAGATAGTTACTTTCAAGTAACGATTTCCCAGAAATGGTACACATTTGTTAGAGATTCGATAAAAAATAATCCGATCAGCAAAACATTTTTCAAACAGATCGAAATTTGGAACGAAATGGGGTCAGAATGCTAATAATTCTTGCAAGGTTTGGGGACTTTGATTTTTCCATAAGTATTACAGTTTTCCTTTTAAATTTTATTTCTATCCCTACGAGGTATGTCAATTAAGTTCGCGGAAGTTGGAAATGCTGCGGCGTCAGTATGTGCAAGTTTCGTGTTGATCGGTTGTATACTTCCTGTTTTATTGTGCTTGAACATCGACCTGTTTTGACCCACCGTCGTGAAGATGATACATTTTCTTTATTTGTGACGAGTACGCCCTGTATGGCAAGTACAATAAAATTGGTTTGATTCGAAATAATTTCGAAAATCTGACATCAGATTCGTGTTCAGCGACCGAAAGTCTATATGAAGGTTATGAAGGTGCTTCATATATTTTCTACGATTTGACCTTCAAATGACCTTGAACGGTCCTTCGAGAAGGTCATCTGATTTCGAATTCAGAATCAGCGACCAAAAAAAATAGAGGTTTGGTAAAATACGCAAAAACGCTTTTTATTTTGTGAAACTTGAGGTAAACCTCAGTTGTACGTTCATAGGTAACATTTTTATGTCCGACATCTCTCATATCTTAAAACCCAAAGCTGAGCCCCCTCTGAAATTCACCAGGTGCAATTTGGAAAAATTCTGGAGGTTGTAAAACTGGACTATTTATGGAATAACTCCATGAATTTTGTGCGTTTATTTGTCGGCGTCTTAAGACCGAAGCGTAGACCAATTACCGTTGTCTAATTTTTCTTCTCCGCAAACACACCTAGACCATTCCCTTCACAAGAGAATGACTAAGAAATTGCGTAATCTCCCATGAATGCATTAACGATTTAAATCATGTACATCGTGATTATGAGACGAAGCTGACATTTTCATTCGTACAAAGCAACGGCCTTGTCAAGTATACAGATCACTTGGTGCGAAGCAACTCGGCATAATATTTAAAGTTGGAAAAAATAAGAATATTTAATACTGTATTGACGCAATATATTTCAACTTCAGAAAATGAAAAGATTTTGTTCTCCACTTTATCATGTTTTCTCTGAGAATGCAGAGATGAGAGAAGAAATGGACGAACACTGTATTCTTTCAATAGAAAAAATTGAGGAATGATTTTCGGAATACGCCCCTGTAATTCTTCCTCGACTTCACTCTGTGGGGAGAGGATTAGATGAACTATTTCCGGGATGAACACTATAAATACCCAATGCTGAATTGTTAGTAGCAAGGTAAGTACATTTGGAAATCGCGAAGTTTTTCCAAAACAACAAAATGGAGTTATCCTCAATCATACCTCAATAAAAAAGTTTAGTGCGATGCGGCAGTTTTTGCAGTAGGCTCATTATTTAGAGTAATTCTTGCTGATTAAGATCGTTCTCGAAAAGTCATGTACAGTGTTTGTTCATATATTTCAAGGGAAAAACTGACTTTTTCCCTTGGTGTAAAGCTTGATCGCTCTTTAACTTTCAAATTTCATATTGATAAATTATGTCAGAAGTTGAAAACAAGAAACAATATACTACATAAACTAGCTGGATCTAATGGGGGCGTCGGAGTTTCTACTTTGCGAACTACTGCTTTAGCTTTAGTATATTCAGCAGCAGAATATTGCTGTCAGGTGTGGTTGAATAGTACTCCTGTCAATAAGATTGATTCTCAGTTCTATGAGAGTAATAAGTGGATGTATCAGTTCAACTGCTACCCCATGGCTTCCGGTTATTTGTAATATAGTTCCTTCCCATATTCGCAGGAAATTAGCTATTAAATCGTCTTGGGATAAGTATCACTCATTTCCAGAAGTTTTTCCGATAATACACGATCTTCAAAATCCACCTAACCTGAGATTGAAATCTAGGAAACCTATTTGGGCGATTGACTTTTACGTGCACGGGTGAAGGCTGTTGATCTTTGGAAAACTGAATGGCAGGAAGTTGATGTTTTTAATGAAGTTCTCATAAAGGATCATTCCAAAAGTGTTGCAGGTTCCGATATAAGTAGGAGAAATTGGTGTACATTAAATCGTCTCAGGACAGGACATGGTCGTAATAATAGTATGTTGTTCAAATGGAATACTGTAGAAAGTCCGGCATGTGAATGTGGCGCAGCTGAAGAAACAATAAGACATTTAGTTCTCGATTGTCCTATTTATCATTTTACGGGTGGTTTTCAAGATATTCATACCATTTCAGATAATTTCATTAACTGGGTAGAGAACTTTAAGTCTATTTAGGATATTAGTTTTTGAATCTTGAGGTGATTATGGGCTACATCCCCGAATGGCGTATGAGATGTCCCCTGTTCAAAAACAGCGGAACATTAGTTAAGTTCTTAGATAAGGCTAGGACTGCTCCCCCTTACTGTTTTTTTCCCATGGCGTATGTTGATAAGGCAAGGGCTACACCCATGTAGGGCTTCATTCCCAAAAGGTGTATGACATGTTCACTGTTGAAAAACAGAGGACCATTAGTTAAGTTCTTAGATTCAAGTGAGTTTAGACATATAAGAGTTGGGTATGTTTTGATGAAATATTTTTCTGCTGTATTTCTTTTTCCATTGTTACAGATTTTTCCTGTCCCAATCCCCTTTCCTTTTCACCCTTGTCTTCGTGAAGAAGTCCTAGAAATCATGGAGTGCAAGATGACAATGAGAGAATGAAACTGCTAAGCAGAAAAATTTCTGTTACTCTTTTTGTACACGCGACATTAACAAAACATAAACAGACAATCTGTTGCTAGTGCAATAGCGATAGGGAAACGAGTTTTTTCTACAGGTTTTTTCACTCGTTTATTGAATCATACCCAAGATAGTATGGTTCCCCTGTTACATTTCCTGTGCTCACACTTTAGGGGCAATCGTAGGGGGCATGATGCGAGTTCAGATGCCTGATTAAGGAACAGGCATGGTCTTTTTTTTCTGCTGGTATTCTATTTATTCGCTTGTTTTTTACGATTGTGTTATAGCTATAAGCATTATTGTGAATACAATTATTCGAATTTTTGTAAATCCTCTCTTTTCAAAAGAAGCGTTAATCACTCAGTATATTAATGCATAATACATTACAGTTCTGATTCGTGTCACATCACTTCTCAAAATACTCGAGACCTCGGGAATACCCATTCTGAAATTCCTACTAATTCACGGCGAATTCCTCCTTAACAGCCTTATTTCTTAGTCATTCCTGGTTCATTATGGTGCGGCTATTTTTAGCGGCAATTATAATGAACAGTACCACTTAATTGAACCGAATGAAATAAGTGTTGTCCGTTCGGGCTAGATGAAATCAGGATGAGATCATTAGTAAGGAATTCGTTTTACCTGATTTCTCGCAAATAATTCGGATGGCTACCCCAACCTTCCTGAAAATTCGTTTAATAGAAGCGAAAAATTTTCCCTCTGATATCCCAAGGGGGCAACTGTTAGAGTTCATGAATAGAAGACCGGATATATATTACCGAAGAAAGGAAGAATAATGGATATTCCAGAGAAAAGAACGTAATTAGGTTATGGAGAAGGGTCTAAGGGTGCTGCGCCGGAAACCTACCGTTTCACAAGTACAGGGATGTAGTCGATATGAAAATTGAATTCCTGAATGAATTATGATTAATTTGAATTCTGCCTATTTTGCACTAAGAATTCAGCATAATGTAACTCGCTTAAAATATGTTACAGTGAAAGTTCCTTATTTGCCTTTCCATCATTCGCAGATAAAAAAATGCGACCCTATTCTTATATTCGTGGCTAAATATTTCCTTATTCGCGGATCTAATGAATACATAAGTATTAATAAATTTGATTCGGTATCCTTCGTAAACGCTTCGTGAAATGGACTAAATAAAAGAAAAATAAACATTATTGCTACTACGGCTAAAGTATGGTTTTAAATGATACCGCATTGGTTCGGTTTTTCCTTTGACATATTCCCCCTAGCCGCGGTCGGTGTTTTTGAGAATGTAAACGAACAACGTTTAAGTAAAACGACCTCATAACTCAGTGCATACAGTATACAGGATGATACATAATAGTATATCACAACTTGAGGAGGTAAATCTACGTGCAATTTTAAGAAAAAAAGTTTATATAAACATAGGTCCGTAAAAGCTTCGTGACGGAGCTACAACGTATTGAAATATCCGAAAAAAATTGGTTTTTTCTTCATAACTCCTGCAGTTTTTGAGATATTCATCCCAAATTTGGAATGCAAGCTATTTTTTACAGCCTCCATCATTACACGTCCTAGATTGTAACTGAAATTCACAAGGTGCTTTCTTTTCCGAGGCCATGTCGCCTTCTGCCCTTTCAAACTTTTTTGCAGTACGCCACTGATCAGCTACAATCAATTTGCGTCATCTTCGTTCAATTTAAAACTTTTTGACACGGTCTCCAACCGTTTTCGAGTGAAAAATTATTGAATTTGAGTTATTTGAATTGTATGTTATTCGCTGAATGAAAAAATAATAGTAATACTCGATAGGAATGCTCAAGATTTGCTTTTATTTTGAAAGCCCGTCTTCTGAGACTCAACTTATATACTTATTCAATATCAAAATAGAAAAAGAACAATTAAAACTAAATCAATTGCTGGAAGTGTCCTCCACCTGCACGAATACAGGTCTCTGTCCTTGTTCGCATATCATCACGCACTCTTTGAAATATTCCTGGGGTATTTCTTATCGAGTCAGAGGAGGTTATTATTCGATTTCCTAATTCTTCTACAGTGTTCACTGGAGTGGTATAAACTAAACTTTTGAGATATCTCCATAAGAAAAAGTCTGAACTATTTAAGTCTGGGGACCTAGGAGCCATGGTTCTGGCCCACCCCGACCTATCCATCGGTTGTTGAATGTATTATTCAAGAATTTCCTAGCTTCTCCACTGAAATGTGCTGGTGCCCCGGCATGCATGAACCATATTATATTTCTCACCAAAAGTGGCACATCCTCGAGCAATAAAGGTAACTCCTTTAGTTAGTGTTAGACAAAGAAAATGGCCCAATCAAATAATTTCCAATTATTCCGACCCCAGACATTTGGTGAGAATTGCTCTTGATGATGATTCCTCAGTCCAATAATGGTTCTTATGAAAATTTGTGCTAGCAGTTCTTGAAAAGTTAGCTTCGTCTGTGAACATTATTTCACTATCAAAATGAGCATTTTCTCTAATTTTATCTGAGAACCATCGGCAAAAGTTCAGTGTTGAACGAAAATCTCGAGGAAGTAGAGTTTGGACGCGTTGAATATGAAACGGATACAATAAAAAATCGTAGAGAATCCTCCAAACTAGAACATGTGAAATATTCAACTGATTTCCAATTTTTCTTGTACTCACATCAGGATTCGAATCAATACAATTCAAAACTGCTTCCTCAATATCTGGAGTTCTCATAATTTGAATTGCACCTTTTAAATGATTATATGCAGTAAAAGTACCAGTTTTCCTCAACCTTCTGTGGATATTTGAAAATGTTCGCCTGTCTGGCGTTACTCGATTTGGAAAGTGCACCTGTTATAATCGCCTAGCTTCTGTTGTGTTTCCGTCACCCAGACCTTACATGTAATGGATATCAGTCAAATCGGCGTTAGTAAAACTAGCCATTTTTTCTTACAGCAATAACTTCAAAAGACTCAAAACAAATCGTTAATTTAATAAAAAATTCAAGTAGACACTGGTTCAACTTTAGCAACTGTCAAAATAAATAAATAAATGAAAAAAATCAAAGCCTACTAGTCATTTTTTCAATTAGAAGTGCTTTAAATTCAGCGAATACATACAATCGTTTAATAACTGTTTGCTCGAGAACGGTCGGAAATACGAAAAAATTGCAAGTATCAAAAAAGTTCCTAAATCGAACGAAGATGACGAAAATTGATTGTGCGCTGATCAGTGGCGTACTGCAAAAAAGTTTGAAAGGGCAAAAGAAGACATGGCCCCGGAAAAGAAAACACCTTGTAGATTCTAGTTAAAATTCAGGACGTGTAATGATGGAGGCTGTAAAAAATAGCTTGCATTCCAAATTAGAGCTGAATATCTCAAAAACTTCAGGGCTTTTGATGAAAAACCAATTTTTTTCCCGCTTTTGCGGACCTATGTTTATATGAACTTTTTTTCTTAAAAGTGCACGTAGATTTACCCCCACAAGTTGTGACATACTATTATGTACCACCCTGTATTGTTAAATGCCACTTTATCAGGCGTTCCGACATTTGGTAAAACCCGTCATCAATCAAAAATTGTGAAAGAGTAATACGTTTCTACGTTGTCTTCCTAATTTATAATGTCACCTTGAAAACTTGAAAAAAAGAGTTTCCATACAAAAAGAATCAATGGCACCGCTTAAAGTGAAAATAGAAATGCTTGATCGTTTACGCTTATGAGGGTCGTTTGTTTCCATATCACGCTCATTCAATGTTAACGAATCAAATGTACGATCGATGAAAAATCCGAAGATTTTGAAGAACCTGAAGATAGTTGTGATGGAGGATTTCAAGCATTGCAAGGCTGGTACAATAAATTTAAGGTGCGATAATCATTACATAGTATCGTTGGAGGACCAGCATCTGCAGACACTTCCGCAACAGAAAGATATCATGAGGAATTTGCAAACCTAGTAGCTGATGTAGGATACATGTTCTAATGCATCTGGAGATGGTGTTAATATATCATTGATGCTTTACAGATAATCCTCGTGCTTTAAAAAATCAAAACAAGAACGGGAAGCGCTATTTTTTGTTCCGGAATTGGACAATGCATCAGGTCCTTATCGCAAACTTAAAACTATTCATCCAAATATAGAAGTGACATTTTCACCCCACAACACGACGTATTTGCTTCAATCTATGGACCAAGTAATAATCTAGGCCTTCAAGCCCTATTGCACTAGACGAAACTTCAAAATCATATTGAATAATATGAAATGTAATCCTGATATAAATGTTATAGAATGTTGGGAGAAATTTGACGTAGCAATATGAATCTCAAAAATGAAAGAATCAGTGGAAGAATTGAACCTTTACACATTGAAATCATGCTGGAAAAAACTGTGGCCTATTCTGACTGCGAATAATTAAGAATCTGTGCAAATTGAAACTTTAACTGCAAACATTGCTGAAATTGCAAATAGAAAAGAGGAAATGGGTTCTAAGAGATCATCAATCAAGTGGTTAGAATCAGATGAAAAATCGAAGCTGAATAGATACATGATCTGATTGGAAGTTCGATAATGCAGATGACTTTTTCGTCAGTATAAATCATTAGGTAATCATCGAGAACTTAGGGAATATAGATACCTGGAGCACCACATTAGCTTCTAAATGAATCATTCTTATAATGATATACCAATACATGGTAACTGATACAAAAAAAAAATGAAAATCTCGAGCTTTCATTCCTAATGCGAGCAATTATCGATCCGCCCTCGTAGACGATGAAGACATCGATCGAGTAAATTCATCGCGACTAATTAATCATATACATTAATTGTGGGAAATCGGGGGCAATTACCCTTCCGGCTAAATATAGCGCTTGACACGAAATCTAAATATAGCGAATTGAATGTCCAATTAGCCAAATGGGCAGTAAAAATAAATTGATACGTTTAAAATTAAGACGTTAGCCGCATAAAATTGACGATTATTAACGCGAAAAGATCTCTCGATGGACGATTAAATCTGTAATTGCACACGATTTATGGATGCCGTTCGGAATGATTGTCGAAACCTCGCAATTTTAAAATGAAACAGTCTCTTTAAAACGTACACCGATAGAGGAGGACATGCGTTAGAGTCTTCAGACCCCTATCATTTCAGCAAAGTATGTCGTTATCGCTCAAAACCTGTCACCACAGGATCGCAGGTATGAAATATTTACCGAAAGCTTGACCCAAGGTGCATTTGATTTATTGTGGCGCACTTCCAGATTTCTGGATGTGTCAACAAACAGAACATCTATTACTGGAGTAGGGAAAACTACATGCAAATTCACCAGTAATTCTGAGTTATATGTCAACATGATTCATCATTTATTTGAAGCAAAACTACCTCCAAGGGGTATGGGATGTGTGTTTCAGCAGGACGATGCCACCAACACAACAATATATAAGACTAATTTCGATACGAAAATGAAGTAGTAGAATGGAACCGTTGTCATGTTGCAAAATCACCTTTATCATGTTTTATACCCACCCTAAGGTGTAGTTTTTTGATCAACGCACAATACAAGTTGATGATTTGTTGAGCGCTTGGTGTTGCTACTAAAGAGATTTGATCTTGCAGACAATGTACCGGCTTCACCAGATGGTAACCATGATATTTTTGCACTTGGGATTTCCCTAATGAATTGATTTGTGATCACCAGTTACTAACTATGCAGAAAGACTTCCTTTCATAGTTTTGAAGCAGCATTTTCTAACATCTTTTCGATTTTTGAATTGACTGTCATTCGATTCATGTGGCACCCATCTTAGATCTTTCCCTTCGCTTATACTCGTTCACAAATTGCTTTTCGTCTCAAATTTCACTTTTATACCACTTGTTTTTGAGTTTGTGTTGAATCTGCATCCATATTCCAGCGTTTTTGGCCTATCAGGGCGTTGTTTGCCTTAAACGTTTAAATCCCCATATTTAAATGGTTGCAACCACTTTTTACATGTTGTTATTACTGAAGCATGCTCATGGTAAGTGTCTACCAGTAAAAAACGACTATCAGCGGCTGTTTTATTTTGATGAAATAAGAAAAGTGAACAGTAATGTACATAAAACTTGACATTTTCAACAAATTATAAGTTTCTTATGCTGTTATGTTGGCGGAAGGAAAGTTATGTAGCTTCGAGGTTAATATCAATAGAATAAGATGGCACATGATTCTATTCAAATATTATATACTCATGGCTAGCGACATATGCTACAAAAACCGACACACCTTTATGAGGTTAGAGAGAAGCTGCACAAAGGCAGGACGGATTCTGCGTCACAGACTCTTTAAGACCAACCCCATACCCAAGCTTGGATGCTATCCTGAATTTACCTCCTCTTCAGGCAGGTGGTGCTTGAAAATCGGACGGTGGGACATATCAGACTTGAGGAATTGATTGAAAACCCCATATGAGTATGATGAATGATAGGACTAAAAAACTTAGAGACCAAGGATCATGAAATGGTGATCGATTGGAACAATTGGCTCGGCTCTGACAACCCTTAAGACATAAAATTGTATACGGACAGATCCAAACTGGAAAAGGGAACTGGATCAGGACAATTCCTTTGGGGAAGCGGGCAACCATCTTTTTTTTTTTTTTAATTTGAAGGAAGATCGAGGCAGGCACGGAAGTTATCTGCGCATATCCATCCCGATCCTCCGGGTTTGGACTGTCGTTAGACATAAGTCCAGAAGGATAATTGTTTATACGATACATTTAATGGTGAAACTTTGACCGATAATTTTTTAAATACACACACAGCCTCTCGTCCTGGGCATCTGGGAGCTCAGACCGAACAGCTATCCGACCCGTGCTTGTTCATAAGTTAATATGAGATTTCTTTAAAAATGTGTATATTTCCCAGTAGACTTTGGGGTTGTTGAGTGCGAGAATCTGTTCAGCCTGATATGGTTGATGGAGTTTGGTGATTTTACTCAAGGTTAAGCATAGCAATTGAATATTTCGAACATTGTTATTACATTGAAACAGAAGGTGGTTTAAAGTTCCTATTTCCCCACATTAGCAAAGAGGGTTATCTTTCAATTTCACTCTGTGAAGATATTTCGGAAAGAGAGCGTGACCACTTCTCGTTCTAGAGATAGTACGAATAAAATCTCGTTTAAAATTCCTAATGGGATCAGACTTGTCTACTTCATCAAATATGTTATCGAACCAGTAGAAATGTGGCGGGGAGGGTTGAATTGATTTATAGAACTGTCCGCTTGGGTTGGATTTGAAGGTTTCTTTCCATCTTGAAGTTGTGAGGTGTTTAAAGAGGGGGAAAAATCGTTGTACATGGCGGAAGGAAGGTGGATGGGGTCGAGAAATGCCGCTTCCTTGGCCAAGGAATCAACACTTTCATTGCCCACTATTCCTGAATGGGCCTTAGCCCAGAGAAACTCGATTGTACAGCCTGATGCAGATAGCCGGGACAAAGCTTCTAAAATATCTTTATGAGTCAGACTGAAGTTTGTGTTATATTTCAATTTCTTCAAGCTCATCAGGCTCCTCAGGCTACCTAACCAACCATCTCTCAGGCAGTATATGCCTTGAAAGCCTGTGTTCGTGAGAAACTTCGAAAGACGTATAAGAACAAGCGGATAAACATATTGTAAATTTTTTTTCTTCAAATCATTGGTGGGTTCAACGTTACAAAAACTCTAACAAATTTATTCACACGTAAACTGAACAATTAAAACACATCTGAAAATAGAAGTAAATTGAGAAAGTTGCAGAACGCTGCATTACGCGACATGACCATATGACACCACATTACATGAAATAGAATGTATTGCCCATGGAGAAACATATAACTTTTTCTGTACTATATATTCTTGTACAAGCAATTGAAGTCAAAAATTCCATGTTACCTATATTCTACAATAAGAAAGAGGTCAGATGAACTCGGTGTTCCTCTTAGAAGAGATACCTTTGTGATTCCAATGCATGTAACATCCAAATTTGATGGTTGCTTTTTGTATACAGCATCAGTTTTCCTTAACAGGGTGTTTTCAATATTAAATTTGAATGAAGAAAAATTTAAAACTGAATTGAGAAAGGTTATCGATGTTTGATTCGTCCCACTGTTTTTCACTTATGTTTGTTAATTTTTGTTTTTTGTTCTTTCTTTATTTTGCTATTCTAACGTTAGGCAGGATGAGTGGAAGATCAGGAAACTGAACTCGTCCATTTGTGTACCTTCTATGTAGGTTAGTTTGTTAGTGTAATAGTATGTTTTGTTTGGGCACCATAATTAGTATTATTATTACCATTATTATTATTATATAACACAATCGATACTGCTTAATTTATTTCCAACACTTTGCGCACTTATTATCACTTTTAATTCAAAATGAATTCCACGCTCTTCGAGATTTCTCTTCTGATATACAAGCACGAATGTCCGAGAACATCGGCGTAATTTCGGCTCGACGGAACTTTTAGAATATTTTTTCGGTCAGTCAAGCGGTAATGAAAGCTTTGGCTGGGAGGGAAACCCAGTCAAAGCTCGTATGGGATTGTCTGCTAGCTCTCGGTATAACTAACTCTATTGTACAAAACACGATCAATACCTGGATAGAAAAACTACATGCTGATAGGTGGGTCTTTACCTAGGACCATAGACAAACCAAACTTCTGCTGGAAAAACTAGAAAGAAGTTCTTAGACTGAGTACAGAAAAACTAAGCACCGTAACTGAACATGTGAGGCAAGGAAAATATCTACACACAATAGGCAATTATCGTGAAGAACCTATATGTAGACTATGCCACAAGAGGAAGAAATAACCTATCACATTGTAAACGAATGCAAGTCTATCCTATAAAAGACGAAAAATTTGAGGGAACGATGAAACCCTAAGCGGAAAGGTCTTGATAAGTTGGATTCTGAACCTTGTTAACGGATAAACTTAGTCATTCAGGAATGTATGTCAACGGGGGAGCACAATAACCCTTGAATGGTTGCAGTAACCCCAAATCCTGAAGACACAAGAAAAATTACCCTGCCAAGTCTTATGAAACTGAAGATGACGATCTCCGCTACAAAGTTTCTAAATAGAAGTCATACCGAAGAGGTTATGTTTGATTCATCTCTCGCAAAGTCGTTTCGCTTTAGATAGATGACGATCAGCAAAGAAAGCATCCTGATGATGAAGTTATAGAAGGAGATATAATCTGTGCAAAAAGTCAATACAAAATATCAACTGGTTTTCAGAAAGGAAGATCGTTTGAACCAAGCAGAAGTGGAACCCTATACAAAAAGATAAATTCTCATCAGATCTGTATCAGAAGCATAGGTTAGCCAAACTTGAAGATTTCCAAAAAACTATCTGGTATTTCCCTAATTCTTTTCCGCTATTTGTAACAGATGTCGCTTGCAAGTATAGAATATAATGAATTGAACCATGTGTCATTTTATTCTACTGACCTCAAAACTAGACAATTTATGTTCTGCCAAAAAAAACAGAGTTATAGATTTATAATTTGTTGAAAATATTCAATGCCCAGAAAAGTACGAATCAGCAACCACAGATCAAATGCATGCTGATTTGTTTTTTCGAAAGGACCTTGAAAGACTTCAAAAAAGAGTCTTCCGTGTGTGATGAAATATCAAAAATAATTGGGTATTGCATCACGACAATGTGCTATCTCACACTGCAATCTCAATAATGGAGTTTTAACCAGTAAAATTATTCCTGTGGCTCCTAAACCTCCTTATTCACGAGACTTGAGTTTCTTTCATTTTTCCTTCTTCCGAGAATTGAAGAGAACGCATTTAGGGACACTTGAAAAAACATTGTAACACCTGTAATCGACCAGCTGATGGCTATTCCAGTATCCGAGTGTGGCTTCCTGAGGGGACCTATGGTGAAGGAGACAATACTGCATTGTAATTTTATTTAAATTCAATACGCACCTCGTATATTATGAACTGTTGAAACCTGGAGTTGAGATGATCGCTACCGACAATAAATGATCAAATTAAATTGAGGATTGATCGAAAAACGTCCACAATAGTGTCAAAGAGATGAAAAGTTGATTTTGCAACATGACTACGAGTAGTTTCATATAACAAAATTGGTCAAAGTAGCGTTGAAACTACTTGAATGGGAAGTTTTATAGCCGCTGCGAAGGAACAGTTCCTGAGAGATGATCAAAATGTGTAAAATCAAATGGTTAATATCATGAATAAATGAATTTTTACTATCCATTGAAAGTAAACCTGCGACCACACATTCCTGTATCACCGGAATTCATGGAAGCGACCACACATCACCCGTTGCGGTGAAATCAAAAATCTATTGGACAAAGAATAATGGCTTTGGCGGTATCGCAAAATCATCCTTTGATACCGGAATGTGTGGTCACAGGCTAAGTTGTTTTCTTTAACGGAAAAAACGGAAAAAGAATCATCGTGGTCTATGTTGATATCTAAGCTACATTCAAAAAAGAACTAGTTGAGAATAGATGTTCAAAACACTGTCTGAATCATCTTTCTTCAGTACAGAAAAACCCAAGACGACCAAAGAGACTTCATTGACATTTCATAGACAGAATTAATAATTCATATTCTCGTATTATGAAATTAATTATTCCCGTTCTCTCAACCAAACAAACCTTTTCTATTCATTGACCTCCGCACGGGTCAAGTCGTCACTGCAAGCATTCACGTAACTCCTCGTTCGGCAAATAAAATACAGATAACATTACAATCATTTTGATATAGAGGCATGTTTCGATTTCAGCATTCCCACTGAATATACTTAATATGACATATTTCATCTCACAAGACCAGTTTCGTCGATCTCGCGTCTCCCTCGATCACGCACACCATCCGGACGCAGCTCTCTCAATCGAAATAAAACTGGTATGCGTCTATATTTATTACACGAATTTTTAATTACCGCTGTCTCTGTCCGGTAACAGCGGAGGAAAAAAGAACAACGACCGGCCAAGCGATCTTTGTTGGGAGCCCAGCAGTCTGCAAAAGATATTTCACTCCTCCTCTCTTCAGCACCACTTAGACTTCTGTGATGACGACCTGAATACCACCGAGGCTTATTTCGCAATTATAACGTCTCTGTGTGCTGGTTGCTTGTTGTCGGATTTGTTGGTATTTCGGAGTTTCGGATTCCACGCTATGTCGGCCGACATTCTGCGGATGCTGAGGATGGCGTTAAAGGTCAATCTGGACAAGGCCTCTCGATTCTGCGGATCCTTCGATCGAATTGCGGAAATGTACACATTGCGAGTGTAATACTACTTTCGTCATTAAACGATTTCGTGATAACAGATGGCACGCAATTCCTTGCTTTTCTAACATACACTGATCGAGCCAAATTTTCAACAAGTAATAATTATATCCGAAAGAAGAGATATCATTGACAGCGTACTATTACTAGAGACAATATTAGACTTTCTCGAATTAGATTGGAGATATTGAGACCCTGAACCGAGGTCTATTTTTTCTAATTATTTGCTAAAATTATCCATATATTTCTTGATTTTCAATTTAATTATCAATTGTGAATACTGTATAGTGTAGATCTACAAGCATACCATTTTATATAGTTCATCTGAATTCAAAATTACAGTGAAAAGACGATCATTTGCCAGAATTATTCAATAATTTCAGTCTAAAATCTCAATGTAGTGTTACATATTTTAAAGCAGTTTAAAATTACCCAAAAGCGTAAAATCGTGTCGAAGGAATTCATCCAAAGTTAGATAAGAAATCAAGCGCAAACAATAATCGACGTTATTCCCGATAGTTATTAAACACCCTTTCGTATCCACGATTGCAGCCACCATCTGGTATTTTCTCAGACAGCAATCCTCGAGTCGCGACGAAGTAATGCGTTTCTAAAGGACTTATGTAACAGGTACTTGAATACCAAGGGCAGAGGAAGTACGGGGGTAAGGACTTCTGCAACGCAACGCAGATATAAGGGGCAGTTATTCAGATATTCAGTTTCGAAGATCAGTCAATTTACTCATTCACGTGAATCAGAATTCTCTTCGAGAAACCCTACAGGGGAAGAAGAATTACAGTTCCCGTTGTGCAATTATGCAAATCATATCTTGAAGTCATAGGTTCAGGATGAACTTTATTTTTCAGCGGTCCCCAAAGATATAAATCCATAGGCGTTAGGTCAGGTGACCTTGGAGGCCACAAAAACGGACCGTTCGTTCCAATCCATCTATCTTCAAACATATTAGTTAAAATTCGATAATTTTCATTTGTGCGATGAGCTGACGCTCCATCGAGTTGGTACCAACAACGCCTTGATTCAGCTACTGTCTGTCAACGAAGCCACTTACTACCGTCCTTAAAATCTCCATATAAAGTCCATCATTTAGGTTTTCATAATACACAAAATACGAAAATCTGTTGTCCTTCAGAAGTGCAAACACATTAAAACTAAATTTATTTTGAGGATTTTGGTTGGACCAAAAGTGTAAGTTATTCCGGTTGAAAACCCCCTCATTAGAAAATTTGGTCTCATCGGTCCAGATAATCTTTTTGAGATAATCGGGATCCTCTTGTGTTCTGAGACGAAGGATCTCACACAGTTCTATTCGAAGCTGTCTATCGCCAACTTGTAGAGTTTGGACCAATGAAAATTTATAAGGGTGCAGTTTATGCTTTTGTAGAATTCTGTGAATAATTTTATGAGGTAAATTCAGATCATGCTCTGCTATTGCCATGGCAATTTCATGGTCTCCGTTGTTGACTACAGGCGATGAAAATGATGTCTTATTATGGACCGTTCAAGTCGAAAGAAAATATCGTATATCCTGAAATTTCGGGCTGTCATAGACGGCATATTTGGATATAATTTTTCAAATCTCTACTCACATTCCGTCTCTCCTCTTTGATTGAAAAATAAATTAAGGATTTGCTCATTTGTGTGAACTAGCCACTCTGTTCGAATTAATTCGACTGACAATTGAAGCAATAATAGAGAATTAAAGCAGTGCATCATACGAAAACGTAACCGTAAGAAATGATAGCTAAACATGCGCAGTACTATTTTTTCTACCTTTACTGCGTACGTTGAAAACGCAAACGTATCGGCGTTTTCAACGGTACACGATCATAAGATTCCATTATTTCTGGTATTTTAGGAGCTTCTTCTGAACCTGAATAGGGATTCACACTCCACTTCTAGAAAATCATCTAAATTAAACAGTCCATATAAATCCCGACGATTCCCTAAATTTTCATTGTTTTCCAATACATGTAGCACAAAGGCATCTTCTATATCGTCATCATTTTCCTCTTCAAATAAAAGACCTCATTCCAATATATCTTCCATAATTAGCCGAATTGAAGTTTTGGAATAATTTGAGCAGAACACTGATTAGAGGATTAGGAAGAAGGAAATGTCCCTACGTAACGGCTAACGGATGTAGTTATGCTTCAATTAAAAATACAGCCATTCCTTATGTCACTACGTAACCAGATGCTTACGATTGCGTTAGAGCTTTACGTCTACGTTGATGACATTTGCTTTAATTCCCTAATAGTTTGTTATCTATACTCAGGAGCCCGTCTATGCTCTGGTATATGTCTATGCACGTGCAGAAATCTAAGCCTCCTTTGCCAATTGCAGGTAGGTACGTTAAATTCGTTTTTTCGCCAAACTTGAAAACTTGAAATCTCAGGTACAGGGTATGTATGAGGAACTTCACTTAGTTTTTCACGGCAAATCAAATGAATTGAAAAAAAAATGGGTTAAAATTTAAAAAACGTTGTTATCGATGTTTCTTTGTATTGAAATATGAGGCGGAAAAAAGAGCACTCTTTATACTGACTGAGATTCAGGCGGAAATGAGTTATATCCCGCATGGTTTCTTGTTTGCAAAACATCTCTCACTATTGTGGTAGGTAGCTCATGCCGTTCTCGACATATATGAATTTTTTCAAATAGCAAAAAAATCGACAATTTTGCAGTAAAACTAGGATATTTCATGAACGAAACAAGCTAGACTTATGTGTTAGGTGTTCTTGTAATTGTAATAACAAGTGTTATCGAATCAGTCATCAATATACAGGGTGTTCAATATTAAATAACAAAGTTTGCATTTCCGGTAAAACCGGAAGTGCTATTGAGATGAAAATATTTTATAAATAGAGTTTCGAACCAGCTGAATCAACTACCAAAATTTCAGAACGATAGCATCATTAGTTCTCCATGAATGTCTAATACGCCACTCAACTTGGGATACCCTATATACACTCCCCACAAAAATTGTCGCATCACCCTACTTTTACGACAATACTATATTAACTTTTAGGTTGATCATTCAAGAGTTGCTTGGTAACTTTCAGAAGTGTAAAATAAGATGATATCATTCAAAAGAGATGAGTTTATGATGGAAAATATCAACAATTTTCGAGTTAGTGAAAAATGAAAAAATTCTACCATCTTCAAACATTTGCGAAGAGACCAATCAACTAGCATCGAATGGTTACTAATCATTTTCAAAATCGAGTGTTTCCTCCCCGGGCCCTAATTACTGCCAGTATACGTCTCGGACGCTCCTCAAACAAATTTTGGATGTACTCACTGAGTTCCAAATTTCAGGAAGAAGATTTTCTAGTTGTTAGAGTGTTCTACAAGGCATTCTACGTTGCTGAATTTACCACCCCATGTTGTTCCAAACATGTTCTATGGGATTCAAGTCGGCACCTCTGGCTGGCCATCTTAAAATATCAATTTCGGCATGTTGCAGAAATTCTGTAACTACTTTAGCTTCATGAGGCCGAGCATTATCATGCATATAAATGAAGTTTTCGTCAATCAATGGGCCAAAGGGTACAACATGGGGTTCAAGGATATCTGCGATGTATCTGTATTAGTCACTAGGACTAACTCAGTTCGACCATGGAAAGAAATGCCTCCCCACACCATTACTGAGCCCCCTCCGAAGTTTTCGGTTTGTCGGATATTGCATTGCTGATACTTTCCCCAGGTCGTCTGTATACAGGCATGCGTCTGTCATTTGATATTAGACAGAACATGGACTCGTCGGAAAGGAGAACATTCGACCATTCTGGAATACCCCAATTTGCATGTTCCCTCGCAAACTGAAGTCTTGCAACTTGATGCTCTCTGGTGAGACGCGGAACGGTAGAAGCCACCCTTGGTCTGATATCGTCCTCTGAGCCTGTTCCTAACACTTTGCAATTAAATATGCACATTTCTAGAAAGTGTAAGTTTATTTTGTAGCATTCTAGCCGTACAGTGCCGAAGATCATAGATTGGACTTCTTCCATAATAAGGGGCTGGAGATTGGCGTAGTATTTGCCTAGCGGTATAGCCACTCACAAATAAACATTCAATGAAACGCTATCCTCATTTGTTAAAACCATTGTTAACAATTTCAAACTTCAAAAACAAGCAACACCAAGATGAAATTTGAGTTCAAACAAGATTCTTGTTCGATCCCTAAAACGATGGGAAAGGTTCAATCTAGTGATTGAATTACGCAGTTGATTCATTACGACCGCGAACAATTTTTTAATGCGCGGGGAAATTGTTAATATTTGAGGAAGTCGGCCATTTTGAATTCGAACGGGAATCAAATTTTAGGTTGGTTTTAGTAAAATATGGTTCTTTGTCTTAGAACATCCATGAAAAACACAACTTCAGGAATGCCAACGCCATGAGGTGAAAAAATGTTTCTATTTCAGCTGAAAATCAGAAAGAAAAAAATTCTTCAAGCTACTTTTTTCACCAATTCTCGGAATATTTTTGAGATCAATATGTCAAATTGTTCAGAAAATAATTATCGACTGAATGCCCCATTCGAATTTTTTAGTGAAACTGGAAGTGAAATTTCGATACAATTTCTGAAAAACCTAGTCCTTTGGTTTTTCAATGAAGCAAGAACGAATGATCTAGCTTTGAAATTGCGAAAGTTATAACGGAGAAAAAGTTTTTCGGTTTTCTCTGGCGCACCCTATACATCACAAAACCTTCCCAAAATAGGTCGAGGAATCAAATTCCGAAGTTTCGAGCTGAGCTCAAGCATCAACTCGAAGGAATCTAACATAAAACTGCCGTTTCCATGCAATGTCCACCCTGTGAAGTCATTGCCATATCGAACATGGAAACCTGAATCGGTTCTTTCCCGGGTTTGCCGACGTCTTATCTTCATCAATTAGTAGAAATCAGTAGAAATAGATCGGTATTTCTTGTATTTGCATAAGATCGCGATGTTATAGAAATGAGGTTTCAGTAGTCGTGCTTGTTGATCACCGTTGTTCATTCATAATTCAATCTTTGAATCTGGCATGAGGATCTTCCGAACAAACAAGTCATTTGGAAAGCTACTAGTTTCTCTAATAAAAGGTTACATCATCGCGACGTTGTCGGCTAGCTGAATATCTAAGTTAGTTTGTTTCGTTCACTGAGTTGAGATTCTGAGGATAAAGGTTTGGCTCAGATCAGTCATCGTTCAAATCTACAAAAATAATACATTTATTTGTTGTTACAAAATTTCTCGTTGATTATCATTTTTTGAAATTTTGATTTCAACACGAGACCTCGCTCGCTCCTAATGTGTTATCGGCTTATTGAGAAGAAATGGGTAGAATATACGTAGCAAATCCCCTATTGATGTGCTACCATCGCTTGTGAGTGCGTTAGAATTTAACAAAAAGTCAGAATTATGATCAATTATATACATTCTATCAAAAAACTACTGGGAATTAGTCAATGAAACACAAAATATTCATTTCTAATACAAAAAAGTCAGAAAAATCTGATATTTTCAGTATTAATTTGCCGCCCTCATAATTTGCTCTTTTCTATGCCACAGCGATAGATCTCGGTTTTGGGAAGCTTATTGGGTGTTTAATTTTTTTACTCAACTATTTATTGGCCGATTCATTGTCTGAAAACTTTTAGGATCTACAATCCGGTTCAGATATCAAGTAGATCTATCCAAGCATGCACGTACTAAATACGAAATAGTTCTTTCTAAACACGGTGAACGCCGATCAAATGTAGACCCGTTCTCGTTTGCGAAATGAGTGCTTAAATTGGGTTAAGAATGTGTGCGTTGTTATATTCAGAAGAATGTTAGAATTTCTTTGTTCGCTGCTGCGCCGTTAAAAGTAGGTTTGCACATTCGGCTGTAATTGGTGGGTTTCTTTCAATGTGGAAAACTAGTTTTTAAAGTGTTAACTTTCGGAAGAATATTTTTGTGATAAGAGCTTTGGATTCTAACCTTAAAATAATGGGTTCGAGGTCACTTGTTCGTTTATCGTGGTAGGCCATCTCTTGTTATTATTCGGTGTTTTTGGATGCATATTATTCCATCACTGTAATGTTTGACATCTCCATACATCTTTGTAACTTGAAAAATATTCGAAAAATTTTGCTTAGAAGGTGTAAACCATGGTTAGATTTTTTCAATACTGATTCAAAATACGGTTCTAATGAGGTTTATTGAAATAAACACACCACAAAAAAAATACACACACAATTTTTTGTCGCATCATCTGATATTCTGAATTCCACAATCGATAAAGCAGCTCGACCGCAGTTTCTTTCTCAACATATGTTTTTCGACATATGAGGGGAAAAAAATTTTATCTATGTAGTAACATTTGTTTCCATATGATCTCAAACACGTCTGAAACAAGAATGAGTTTATTTGACTATCAGTATTCATTCAATTTCACTTTAGTTTTCACGCTAAATTAATGCAAGTTTTCTGTGTTTCTTGTTGATTTTCGAATCTTTGAATTTATTATTATGGCTGCTGAACGTCCTGGACGCTATTTGTGTGATCATCAAGTGGGTAGAATTGTAACACTTCTAGAGGAGGGGCGAAGCCAACGTTACGTGGCTAACTTGTTGAATGTTAACCAAAGCACTATTTCAAGAGCAATTAATCGGTACCACGAAACAGGGGAATATGGAAGAAGAGCCGAACAGGGAAGAAATCGGATAACAACACCAGTTGATGCTCGTTGGCTTTGTTTAACTGCAATCAGAATGAAAAAATTCTTCCACGCTACTTTTCCACCAATTCTTGGAATATATTCAAGATCAATATGTCAAATTGTTCAGAAAAGATTGAATTATCGACTGAATGCCCCATTCTAATTTTTTATTGAAAAAAAAAGTTCCTGCTATCTTGAAAAATTGCTCATTTTCGAATGAGTCAGCCATATTGGATTTCACCGGAAGTGAAATTTCGATACAATTTATGAAAAAACCTAGTCCTTTGGTTTTCCAATGAAATAAGAACGAATGATCTAGCTTCAAAATTGCGAAAGTTATAGCGGAAAAAAAATTGTCCGATTTTCTCTGGCGCACCCTATACATCTTTTCCGACATACAGCACATTCCAAGTTTGAATTTGTTAGAATAAAATTATTCTAACTGCAGTCTGAATTGTAAATGATTAAAATTCGCCTCATTTTCAGATGAATTCTGTAGCAATATAAGCTCTACATAAATTTTGAAGAATGGTTATTCGTTAAATAAACATCACGAAATTCCAATTCGTTATTTTAGCTTGAAACCTCAGTGATTAATGGAAAAAATTTCACTGGACCTTCGACTGTCAAATATATCTAAAAGAGGCACAACAGAGTAGGAGGGATGTCTTTCATGTTTCGCATGCTGAGACATAGAGGTCACCATTAATCAACTGTCAGTACTAAAAATAAACCTATATGATTTGTTAATATAATTCCAAAATTTTAGTTCTATGCGTGCTCTGTTTAGCCACAAGAAAATGTCATAGTTGTCTAGTTAATTGAAAAATGGAATTAAACCGTGAGCGCAATAATTTTCTACAATTTTCGAAGACAATTATCTCAATAAAAACGTCTCGGCATGTTGGTTTCTGTTTTCAGCATTGAAGCACCACACAAGTCAACAGTTTTTCCTTGGTATTGTGACTTTCAACGCAAAAATGTTTGGCTTAGCGATGATCTAAGGGCAAGCGCACTGAAAACAATGGTCACTCAAGAAAACGTAAATGTGTATGTAAGATTATCCAGGAAGATCGGTATGCAATATATCCAGGGATTGAGTCATGATTGCAGAATACAAATAGTGTGAACAATTAGTTTTCCGTTGAATACGCGTATGTTGACCGAAGACTAGAAAGCAGCAAGGGCGAACTGGTGTCAAAAAACTCAGCAACAATTCTTTAACAAGATCAAAGAACAGTTAATGCCGCTTGGTACACGAACATTGGTGTGCCGCAAGTTGTGTGCAAGCTTCGATAAACCAACAGCGCAATTCGCACAGAGCTTGGAAAACAATTGAATATTTAACGCAAACATCGAACTGTTACATCATCCTGCGTACAGTCCGGTCGTAGGTACCAACGATTTTTACTTTTCTCAAAATCAAGAACGGACTGCAGTGTCAAAGGTTTCAGTCTTCAGCAGAATTTGTCGATGCGTTGAAGAATTCCATTTTGAATGTAGTAGCAACGAATTGGAATAACTGCTTCCAGAATGGGTTCGGTATTAATCTTCGGGGAGAATACTTCGAAAAACAATAAAGTCTTTGAAAGACACTCCTCGTAACAATGCCAATTTTGATCCAATAACAAATACACATTTTTTGGTCCTTCGAACCGGATCATCTTTAATTTAGCTTAGCTAGTTTAGGTCTAAGAGTTTCTTATTTAAGATTCAGTTAGAATCCTTAATGTTGGGAAATTTCCTAATCATTGTATTTTGCTAAAACACCTCGCTTGTGGATATCAATCATTCTACATAATTCTCAATCGAGATTATCAGTGGAACATGTTGCACGCCAAGACATTTCTCACAGTCAACATTTCTAATTAACGAATCAATATGGTTTCCGACGCATAATGTCAACCATATACACTATTAATTTTAAAATTTTACATTACATAGGATCCGACATAGCCATATGAGATGGGATTTGCCTAAAGACTGCTCGAAACGACATACAAAATTTCGTTCGTTTATGACCACTGTTTCTGAACGACACTTTCTACACTCGCGCCGTCATTCCGCGAAATAAAGGCTTGATAATTACTATGGGGGCCCTGATTCATCAATTTAAATTGATATGCCTTGTGGTCAAGATAAGTCTTTCTGTCTTGCAAGCAGAAATATTCGCCATTGACCACAATATTAACCTCCGGCTTGCGGGGGATCAACAAGTAGGTCAATTAAAATCATCACCGATAGACGAACAGCAATGAAGGCATTGGCATCCGACAACTGCACGTCACTTATTGTGCAAAATGTTACTTTATCCTTTCGAGGGAAAGGAACAGGCTTCGTCTGATGTTGGTACACAGTCACATGGGCATCGAACTACAGCCTTTGGATTAACCAGTACTAGGCTTGGAACTCCCCTGGGGAGCGTTTCGATCGGAAAATAACCCGTAGTCTAACCTAAAGGTACGGGAAGCCTCACAGGTCTCAGATCCTCTTAGCTTACTATCAGTGACCCTTCCACTGTGGGAGACAACGAGGCACTGTCGCCTGAAAAATTATCTAAATAAGTTATGATTGACCGGGAATCAGATTCGATTTCATAGAAGTCATAAAAGAAAATTCGCAGAAGGAGCTGAAGACCATCCCTGAAAGCGCCTATAAAAAAAATGTTTCGATGATTGGAAAAAACGTTGGCACATGTGCATCGCTTTAAATGGAGCATATTCTGATGGAGATTCAATAGATATTGAAGTAGATTAAAATTTTTGTGTTTTATTTCAGATTTCCAGATACTTTTTTATCACAGTGAAGTTCCGACGTAAGCTTAGTAAGGTTTTGCATTATCATGCATAAAAAAAATGTTTTCACCCATGTTTGAAGCAAATGGTACAACATATTCTTGTAAAATATCTATCACGTACCTCTGAGCATTGAGGGTTCCATCATTTATGATGACCAACTCTGAAATTTCTTCTCACAACATTATTGAACTTCAACCAAAACCATATGTAAGTAAGAAGTTGCACTGTTGCACGTCGAACGCAATGAATAAGGAAAAATTCTTCAGTCAGTTATAAACAAAACTCTCTCTCTCCCAGTCAGCTTTCAACCAAATGACATGTTACCTGACAAAATCCAATCTGCCCCTTCGATATGCTGCGGTTAGAGCTGGGCCTCGAGCTGCAACTCGAGACCACAAACCAAATTCCCTGAGACGTTATCGTGTCGTTTCGATGGTAATTTGCACTTTACTGCGTTTCGAAGCTGCATTTGAAGGTGCCAGCAGTACCAAACTGTTTTCTTAACGATGAAATTTTTAAATAATTGTCATGGATAGTCGTTGTTGGTCGAGGTTGTCCTTGTTCAGGTCTTCTTTCTGGACTACCCGTCTCCCTGTACCTGCAAATAATTCTGGAAACAGTTGAATGGGACATCCCAAGCCTTTGGCCTATTCTTGTATAAGCCAACCTAGGTTACGTTAGTTTCCATCTAATACCACTGCGTCAACACATTCTTCCAGGGTCAAATTTCGTTATTCGCGTTGTATTATTATCGAAAAATAAAATTTTCATGAAAAAAAACACCCGCAAAAATCGATCAACCACTGCTATTATCAAGATGTAGTGGTTTAATGCGAAATCTCAATTTATTTCTCCTGAGAGGGGAACATGTGCGAAAATAAAGCATAGAATTTCTTCGGCATATGACCGGACATATCCGAAAAAAACTTGTGTTAATAACTACTTGTCTACCAAAACAGAAATTTGAAATATTGAAATTGTGCTTTAATTTGTTGACGCTGTATATTTTCTGTTTCTGAATCTGAAGAAGGTAAGAGAATCAAGATGAATCAAGTACTCATAACACTTCTTTCCCGAAAAAATTTATTTTATTAAAAATATCACTGACTTGTCAAGCTGCCCTCGTATGTCACACACAAGCAGCTCGTCCGTTCTTATACGGGTGCCGAAAAAACTTCCAATTCGATTACCATAAACGAAGTGGTCGAGAATGACGATTTACCATATAAATTAAGGTTATAAATTTTTGGCTTGTTATCTGTAGATCTACGGTGTTCATGTTTCCAACATTACGAATTGAATAATTCGAAATATTCTTGAATTTATTAAATTTTCCCATACCGAAATGGTCAATACGAATTCCAAACGCTCCCGTGAGGTGTGTCTGATATTACTGTCGACTGCAATCGTGATGAAGCAGTTAACCGAACGTACAAAATTGTGATTCGGCGGAAGAATTTCCTTTTTACGTCGTAAATTTCTGGAGTAATTATGCGTGACTGACACGTAAGCATAACGATTGAAGAAATTCAATTGCCAAATAGGCAGTTTGTTGGAGAAAATTTACATACCAAAACCGAACGGAAAGTAAAAATTGATTTTAATTAATGAAATTTAAACAGAAATATAAAATTAACTGACAGAAAAATTATTCCTGCAATTCTTCAACCAAAACTTGTTGTACTTTATAAACAGGGTGTGTCATGTAAGAGGATCAATACCAACTTTCTTTTGTGGTTAGCGAAAATACAAAAAATCAAGAGATTATCGCACTTTATCACTCAAATCGAATTGGGATAATGATAAAATTAGTTTATGTACACTGGCTGTACATTACAGTCGTGGGACTTATGATTTTACACTGCGCTCTTAGATGGTGACCAAAAGTGATGAAGAGGGGGGTTAAGGAGAAACTGCTAGAAAACAACATCAACCGCAAGCCCGGATGTTATCCTGAATATACCTCCATTCGGTATTTATATTGAGGGTGAGGCTAGAAAAGCGGCGTTCAGACAGGAGATAAATGGAAACTGAAAAACGGACACACCAGAATCAAGTGATTGATAAAAAACCCAGTACTGAGCATAGGGAATGATATGATGACTTAAAAACCCACAGAGACCAAGGACCATAAAACGGTGATAGACAGAAATAATCAGCTCGTAAACACATAAAGTGGTATACGAACGGATCCAAAATGGAAGAGGAAACTGGAGGTGGAGTGAACTCACAAAACCCGAAATATCGGATGACAATTGGGAAAGCACGGAACCTTCTTTCAAGCATAACAATCTGTGTTCGTGAGAACCTTAAAACTCGCTATAAGAACAAGCGGATAAACATTCTTTCGGACATCCTAAAAAAGAAAACCAAACAAACGTGTTCTGAATCTCCATACAGAATCAGCAGACCTCGCAAAGACTGTATAGTTCTCTATTAATTCGCCCTGTATCTTCATCACAATGCAGATGAAGTAAAAATTTTGTCTACAATATTCTAGAAATTGTAAAACTTTTCTAATGAGTTATTACTCAAACTAACCAATAAATTGAGGATTTGAGGGGTTGACAGCCTCATCTGAGGGAGTGCATGAGAGGGTATAGTGGAAGCACCACTGCTTAAAGATATTTTTCCCCAAAATACAAGAGTATTTCGGTGAATGTTCATTTGAAATCGACAAATTTTGCAATCACTGAAAATAACGCGTTTTTTGACGAACCAGCCTGTATCTTCTTCCTAATATGTGAAAACTCAAAAATTATTACACATTAGTGTTGAGAATTAGAAGAGCTTTTCAATGAGGTATCACTCGTCCTATCTTCCCTATTCAAAAAATTGAGTTTTGTGCACCCCTGCTCAAGGGGTTGATTTAAATAAAATCACCGTGTGTTAAAAGTTGTCCCCTTTCAGAGAAAAATTGACCAGTTTCTGCTTTTTGTCCAGAAACGAATAGTTTAGCAGTTATTGAGTCTTTTTCGCTTTAGTTGCCCCACCCGGTATATATGTATACAACTGTATTCAACATGAACAATGTTAGACTGATTACGCACTAAGCGGGCACCCGGTATATTTATCATCGAATTTATTTCGCCAACTGGAAAAATACAGCATTTTTTCCGATTACGTTCAGAGTTCAAAGATGTGCATGCAAAACTTAATACCTGACGTGGCACCCAACCGAACATAGGTCATTTTTTTGCTTTAAATGTTATTTTTATATCATCGTTGTATTGCGGAAGATGGGCATTCTTCAAAAGAACGGCATCTTATCGAACTTGCGATAAAATCGATAGTGCATCATTTTCAGCTGTCACCCCGTGATAAGTTTGTGTATTTGTTGTTTGAAGTCTCTGTTATCAAGGGAGTCTGTGGAAACACTAACATACCGACCGGAAGTACATCCGATAACTTTGTATTTTTCAAGAAAAATGCGCCTTGTAAAATGCGAAACAAGAAAAAAGAATATGAGGTAGTATATTTCCGGTGTAATCATATCAGATTTCTTTTTTCGTCAAAATAATGAATATTACAGATCCTTTTATATGTTTTTAAATGTTCGTTCAGTTAGAATTTCGTTTTTGTGGAAAGAAAAATATGAAAAGCTGACCGAGAGATTTCTATAATGGTCATGATTGAATTAATCAAAAAAGAACTGGTAGATCTATAGAAAAATCAGATGATTGGACAACATCTGTCGGGTTAGCCAGTCAATTGCATAATAACGGAATTTGTAAAAATTATTATTATTATTATACAAAAATAAGGGCAGAGAACAAAGCCCTATAGAAGCCCAGAACAAATCAATATATTGTGTGACGAAAAAGTATCAGGAAATTCTCATTTAAAGCGCTCGCGCTGAGTATTTATGAATATTTTAAGTTTCTGTATGTTGGTAGTACTGTCCCTACATATTTGTCATATTTTTTGAACGACTGTCAAAATTTTTTCGCAAGTTCCACGAAGAAATAATATATGGGCTATGTCAACCCAAATTATTGGGTCCATAATGGTTCTAAAACATCTATAGATCATAACCGGTATCACTTGGAAGACTGAACCTGGCTATCGGGGCTCTCTCGGTCAAACAGAGAGGGAATTAGAGGAAATATCGCAGGTTATGTATTTTTTTTATTATCTCCTTAGTCCTTTTTATGACCTTGCTCGATATGTAAAATCTTTTCTTAGATTTGTTTAAACATATAAGAAGTATGATTGTTGAAATATTTTTCTGCGGTTTTCTTTTTCCATTGTTACAGATTCCTGTCCCAAACCCCCTTCATTTCACCCTTGTCTTCATTTTGAAATCATGGAAGGCAAGAGAGAATGAAACGGCTAAGCAGAAAAATCTTTGGTACTCTTTATGTACACATGACACTAACACAACATAAACAGACAAGCTATTGCTAATGCAATAGCGGCAGGAAAACGAGTTTTTTCCTCAGGTTTTTTTCAGTCTCCATAAGCCTTTTGCGGCATTCGCAACGATTCAGTACACGGAATTTCATTCAAAACACAAAATTCGAGACAAACTCTTTGTTCAATATTTTTTTCCATTGTAAAATTCTCAGAGTACCACTGAGGTCGACTGGTTTCAACAGCTGCCGTAAACAAACTATTATAGTTATAGTTGACAGATATATATATATATTTTTCACGTTTTAGTAATGAGTAAATGGGTTCAGGAAATTTGCACCCTTAGTTAGTTATATATATATATATATATATATATATATATATATATATATATATATATATATATATATATATATATATATATATATATATATATATATATATATATATATATATATATATATATATATAGGGGGTTTTACCCCGACGAGTTGCCCATATATCTGTTCATGCAATCAAACTGATTTCATGAAAAAATATAAATCCACCACCCGGTAATTAATACCATTGCCAGGCAATGATTATAATCAAAACATATCCTGGAATAATTATATATTAGGATAACGTTAAATGTTATGAGAATATATCAATCTACCAGAATATATACATACTATAGCATCATCAGACAATGATATCAATGTACCAACGAGTAGTGTCAGAGGCTTTCTCCCCGGAAAAATCCAGTGTACGGACCTTAGTCAAGTAACACTGAATGTTACTCATTAATAGTTTCCTTTGTGTGAAGTGGTGAACGATCGAATAGAATACTGCTCTGAATATAAATATGACAAAATTGTCAGTTAATTATATTACATTTATATAAACAAATAAATAAAATATGAAATGAGATTCTGAGCAGTATTAACTAAAGAGAAAACCTATGACTCTACCTCATTATTTTTTCGGAAAGAAACCTACGAAGAATATTACAAGATTTGATGACTGTTATCTTTTGTATATATAATATATATATATATATATATATATATATATATATATATATATATATATATATATATATATAACTAAGGGTGCAAATTTCCTGAACCCATTTACTCATTACTAAAACGTGAAAAACCTGAGCGCAGCATCACGAATCTTTCTCGAAATTTCATACTTTTCTCCAAAAAGAAAGTTATCATAAACGGATAATCACGCTTAATATTCTACCTTTCAATCGCGTTTTTCCTGAATCTGAAAGAAAATTCAAACGACCAATCTATTGTGTGCACCACCAATTTACCGCAAAAGAAAAACAATGGGTTCCGCCCCCTTTCCCAACGAAAGCTGTATACACGAAAACGATGAACTGGAAAAGCAACAATGAACAGCTGTGAAGTTGGATATCGTAGGGGTCGGTGGGAAGGGGGCAACGTGAGGTCAGACGTCTTGCGAGAAGGAATGTTCGGCGCCCGCGGCCCCGAGCTGAATTCTTGGCCCCCACGACGAGCCCCCGACAGGGCCGGTTCATTCATTCACAACGCGAAAGACCTCCTACCACGATACCTACGTGGTAGTAAATTTCACGTAACCACTCTTGCGACATCTGTTGGCGAACGGAGTATCGACAAATTATGCAATGCGCCACCTATACGGCATTCTACGAATTCGATGATACAATTCATTATACATGCAGCGCTAATTAAAGGTTTCTTCTTTTGATAAAGTTTGCAACATAAGTTTTATAATAGTCATTTCAGACCCAATCCTACATTTTTTTTCAAGATAGTAATTAGGATTTAATATAAGAAAACTTTATTGTAAAAACCTATTTATAATATATATTTATATATACTTGTGGGGACATCTACTATGAGATAGCGTAATTACTGTTGCGACATCTAGTATGGAAGGGCCGAGTTACTGACGACCGGAGGAGAAAGGCCAACAATTATAGTTGTTAATAATATTGCAGATGGCACTTATAAATAACCACGAATCCTGGCTAATTCTTAATGAAAATAATTGAATTATTTCATTGTGAGAAAATGTACAAGGTTCTTCACTACAATTATTATAAATGAAGCATTTCATCAATTTTGCTAGAATGTACCCACGTATTGAACGATTAGTTTTTCGTACCCAAAATCAACTATCAACTCCTGCAAAGCTCCATCAAGCATATTTATATGATTGGCTCTTTCATACAATGATACGAATCTCACAAGTATTTCGAACAAACCAGAAAATCAAAGACTTAGACGTTACGATCAAATTTATCCATACATAATAAATGAATTATTGTCAAATGGTCTCCATTTGAGAATCTTTAGTGCGCATCATGTAATACTTGATTTTTATAGAATTTAACCTTTACACCTTCATGAACTCTACGAGTCAAAGATAAACATTCTTATGCCCTAAAACTACATAATTAATATTGAGATGTTTGGCAGGTCTTCACTTAAAAGCACTTTTTTTATTCATGTAGAGGTGGAATTTTAGACCGCAGCTCTCCCCCTTGCTACTGAAGAAATGTTCAGAAGGGACACCCACCTCTCTTGACGCGTCTATAGAATCCCCAAGTGTATGAACAGGCTCGATAATATCAATACTGATTGCCAGATACTCATGTGCTTAGGTATAATTTTCAAAATGAACATGTGCAGTGCCACATCGAAAGAGCATCTTCTCTAAAAACTGTATGACAGTGGGGATCCACTTTTATAGCTAAAGATATCTCAAAGTAAATCCTAGGCTCCATCATTGGATATTACCATCCATCTATAACTTGGAAATCATCTTAAATTGTATCAGTGACTTTGTGGTGCCTTATTTATCAAAGAATATGATGTTTTGACCTGCTAAGGAAAAATCAACCAAGTCAATTAGCATCCTTTGCGGGAACATTGAAAAGGATTTGAATCTTGGTACTCAAAATGGGGCTCAAAATTACATCTCCGAGATACATCTTCTCCATGTTTCAAAGAGTTAAAGCGTGGATCTTTAAACAGACATGAATAACATAGATCGTCTAGCAGCTTTCAAAATGTTTGGTTTCTCATAGATGGATAGGAAAATAGAAGGGTAAATAGAGGAAACAGAAAATGCTGGTATAAGAATATACTGATTGCGAAATATAAGGGACCAAGATGGCTTTGATAACTCTCAAAAGTTAAAAAAAAACTGATAATGAAGCAAGATGGATCCAATAGATGAATGATATTGAAAGGATATACCAATCTGCTACAACTAGGTAACTAATAATCCCATTATTCCGGTTAAGGTAGCAGAAACGCAACATACTCTTTCTATATTCGTCGGAAATACGAGCGATTCACTATAAACTCCCCCGAAATATTCGACTGTCTGTGCAATTTACATTCAAGGTAAATATGAAGGTTAATAATAATAATCATCTCTTCAATTCCCATAAGCCACAATAAACATAATCTTTACGAGACTGATAACGACAAATTATAGTCGTAAATTCTTCAAATTCATTGAATAAAAGCCATTATTCAGAATATTAAAGAATAAATTCCCAAAATTCCGTACGTACGACCTCAAATTTGGCTTTACCAATCCGTTATAGGCGTAGAAACTTCACGCCAATAACAATAACGCCCTCGGCGAAAAGAGTAAACATCTGCGTCAGTTTCAAGATCAAAACAACCGAATATTAATGTTTACTTAATTGATTACGAGTTCTTCAACTTGACCTGGAAATCCCTCTTGCCGACGACGCCTGAGGATGTTTGGTTGTAGAAAGAATTCCGGTTGTAGTACGGGCAGAGTTATCAATACATTCGAGGTTGAAGCTCAAACCTTCGATATAATGGCATCTGTCAAAATGAATATTTGAAATACTCAATTATGTTCAAATGGTAGATTTTTATAATTTGCAAGATTTATACGCATTATGGTGGTGCCATGACATTTCTCTCCTTTTGAATTCTGAATCACCGATTTTGAATAACTTTTCGTAAATTAATGAATTCTAAACATATTTGAAGTTGGACATTCTCTTCAGGAGATAATATGTCTAAATATGGTCGCCTAACTTGAACCATCTGGCATCTTGAGCCCAAAGCAATCAATAAATGACTTATTTAATATCATGACGCAAAATTATTCTTGATGGAGAGAGTTAAAAGTCTTTCACTAGTTCAAAATTTTCAGTTCTTCTGGTGCAGCCATTGCTTTTGTCCCCACCAGATGAAACATATACATTACCCTGGCCTCCACTGATTGTAGTAGAACCAGTCAAGGTATCTAACTCATCTTGTCTTGGAATCCACTCATCCACATTCAGATTTCGCAATTTTGTGATGATCAAGAAATTCAATGATAAATCTATAACGAAGAACATTTATCCCACCTTCAACAAACCTTCAAATATTTAAGCTTTCAACAACTGCAGAGAATTACGTTTTGCGATCGTTGTTGCCCTTTAATATTCGCTTAGCTGATTAATAGGTCCCCCACAAGCAGGCTCAATCGACACAAGCGGACCTGCACAAAACAAAGCAAATTACTAACCTACAGCTTTTTCCACAGTCCACTGAATTTGAGACCTAGTATCGGCGCTCGCCAATTAGCCTGAAGTGTTCATACGTAACCAATAATTTTATACCTTCAAGCTGTCTTTGGATAATTGTTTCTTCTGGTATAATCATGAAAACAAACCTTAAAGCATTTTTGTGAATCTGATTTGATTTTTCTGATGCGCATGGTAACTATGATAATGGAACACAGGAGCGTCTGATAAGAGCGCATGCTCTCTTCATCTTGCTTAAGGTGTTAGTAAACCTGTTGAGATGAATGTACAACGCAACTGATGTCACTGTGGATGCCATTATAGTTAACTTATTATCTCAGAGAGATGCAAATTTCCTTTTGTAAAGCTTAATGATATGATATATGTCTATCTTATAATAATATTCGACTCCTTTTGAGATCAACGATTACTTGATGCAACGTAACAGTTACCTTCCAAGAATTCACCACGACACCCTTACAACCAACACCAACAACGAACGAAATTCAAACCATTCAGTGCAAATGCACAGTAATTAATTCTTTCTGATACAATTTCTCCTTTCAATCAATTTTCCTTCGATCAACGATAACTTACCTTGACATTTATTCGTTATTTCCGTAAATGATAATTCGATTATTACAATCCAGAAAATATCTCAAGAGTGAAATATTTTAGCCAAATAAATTTTCAACGTAAATATCTATATTTGACGTCACTAATGGTAAGGTCAAATGACGAAATGTGTAAAATATTTGCAGACATTCTCTACGGATACAAGGCCCCTGATCTCTATAGAGAATTCACCAATTATTATGATTATCGATTGCAGAAAGTGTAACTTGGATCAAAAGGTATGTAAATTTTTCTTTAATTGAGAATAATGGAGAGGTGAGTACCTTCTAACTTAGTGTTTCAATGATACTAATTTTAACTTGATACTTTAAAATAAATCAAATTTCGCTGCATAATCTCAAACTATATCGATTTTCTTTTCCTTAGTTCGATATTTATTATATTATAATCACGACATTATATTATAATTAAAACAAATTATCCCAGTTTGAAAATTCCTGTTTGGAAATCTCAAAATTCCACTAGATTTAATGTATTACTTTATGGTTCTGATTTTATTCAACTTTGAAATATTTTAAATCCATGACATTTTAATAAAAATAAATCCACAAAATTACGACATACAATGAATTTTAGCAGATAGTCTAAAATGGAAAATCTGTGTTGGTTTATCTTTGAATTTAGCAACCAAACTATGTTTTCATTACTTTTTAATAAATGTAAAGTTAATTTTTTGCGCACTCATTTTAGTATATTCTCAGAAAAGTAGTTCAAGGATATTGCACTTCCAAATAATAGACACTCTTCACATATTCTCTCCCTCAATTAGGTGAAACTTGTCAAAATCCGTTTCCAATAACCTTTAAAGATAAAACGATAGGACAAAAATGTATTGTCCAAATAACACGGCATGGAGACTACACAAAGAGCACGCACTCAAATGTGGCATTTGCCAGACTATGTCTTATCGTATAAATCAAGCTTTTTTTTCACCACTGGCGTCACTAATTTTCTTTTTGTGAATATAGAGAAATAAATAAACGTGAAGTTAGCAAAAATTAAAATTATAAGTTCTCTACTTCTTAATATCATTTTATGATATTCACCCAATTGATTTTTTATTTGTTATTGATTCGATTTTCAATTATTTATATCTGAAAAATCGAAATAATTGGAATTGTTTATTTTATTTCAAATTTCAAACTACCATCTCCTACCCTAATGCTATTTTGGTACAATCGGAACACCAGCGCCCTCTTAAATACCCAGTACGCTTGCAACACATGGAGTGCGTGCTCCTTATGTAACACGGATTTGCAAAATGAACTATAAACATGTAACCTTTTTATCATCAATTTCTAACATTACAAGATGATTTCCTAATTCGAAGATGATGAATTCTTTTTGAATATCATCTTATCTTCTAATTTAGTGTATGAAGTGAACAAAATTGAAAATTTTACATATTCAGGAATATGCTGACGGCGCATTTTTCAGAAATATGCGAGATAACTGATGGAAAAAATATTCACTTTCAAATGATGGAGACCTTTAGTGACCTCGAAATGATAAAGGTTGCTGCAGTTAACCATTTCCAAGGAATTATTAATCATTATATGAATACATTTTTTGTAACAAAATGTTATGAAACTTTTAGCTGGGTAGAATTTTCTTAAGGTGTGAAAGTTGTTTAAAATTGAACAGATTTTAATGTAACTTATTTCTAACCAACTAGGAAGAAGATTAAACAATGATTAGGAAAAAATGACATTCTACAATCCTGACCTTAACATATTTTAGTGTTCAACAAATTGTTTGTTGATTAGGTATTTGATAGTTAGTTTGAAATATCAAACTATTCCATAAAATATAATGGAATAATTCAAAATACTGTACTTGAAACAGTTAAAAATTTCTAATAGAGCAGAAAACAAAAAAAACTAAGTGATCAAACCAGGTGACTTACTGAAACAAATATAATATACTATTATTTAAAAAAAATTTGATCCTAAATTGATGGAAATTTTTCTTGCTATTTCATTCAGAATTAACTTAATAGTTAAATGCTGCAAGTAGTTCAGAATTTTTACTTTGATATAAAGTTACTCAAAAACATCTTACAGATACATTTTATTACAGAATGACAATAGAAACCATCCTATTTGTCCGGCTAGAATCTAGATATCAGGAAGCGATGTTCAATTTTTCTCTAAACTTAAAATCTAGACACCTGTTAGATATTTTCTATGTTCATTTTGTCAGGAACCTGGAGAATCTCAGAAAATTTTATTTTTCAATCTTTTTCCAAAATTCATAATAACTATTCATAGAATAATATGAGTTCACATTACAATATTTTCTATGTTCATTTGGTCATGAATCTGGAGAATCTCAGAAAATTTTATTTTTCAATCTTCTTTCCAAAATTCATAGTAACTATTCATAGAATAATTTGAGTTAACATTACAAGTCAATGTCAAAGTTGATAATATCGAAATCTGTCTTACCTTGCATTCTCGAAGGTGGCAGATGATGAACTTCCGATAGCACCAAAATCTACCCCCACAGCCAATCCTTCCGGAATGTTATGTACTGTGATGGCAATCACCAAAAGTAGAATCCTCTTCCACTGATTATGCTGAATTTCTTCTATCATAGAGGCGTTCTCGATGCTCTGTTTAGAAACTCCATGTTCAATACTTCGCGGTCTAGTTTTCGGTTTACCTACTGTTGAACATAGAAGAAGCAATTCAGTCTTGATTATCTCCGGCATGACTGCCTATGTTTTATATTGATCTTTTACAACTGAGTTCCACATTATTTCAGTGTAAATGACTTTAAAATGATTCATATTAACTTTCAACTAAAATAGTTTTGATCATTGAGAAAACAATCTCCTTAAACTTCTATTGCAACACCAAAAATAGAATACCATGCATTCCGACTAATTTAGATCCTCATTGTATAAGATCTGAATAACTTAGCAATTAAAACTAAGTATATTTCAATGAGAGATGAACTGAGTCAACATTAAAGAAAATATTTTATCTTACCCCTTCGACGCTGATGTACTGCACCCCCCACATCCGTAAACCCATCAATGGCAGTCGAGTCTGGTAAAGCATAGTGAGATTCTCTTCTAAAACTATTTCGCCTTTCTTTCCGATTAATCGACGACGCGTTTAGCGCTGAAATTTCAAAAATTCTGTCTATATTACTGTGGTAACCATATTAATTTCAATAAGCTATATCACATTTCACGAATAACCAAAATGGCTGAATAAAAACTAATTATCTCTCCTTTTTTTTGATGATGCCAAGGCAAAGCACTCTATGTTTCATGTTCTAAGAAGGCCATGCCTCACAAGCATTCTATACCAAATGTTATGAACACTGAATAATATATTACAAAGATGACTGGATCAAGTTTTATGACTGAAACTTGGAATATTGAACACACCTAGCATAACATTGGGCGAGCTTATTCCCAAATACGTTATTAAGACATCGGTTCCATAAACAAATAAGGATCCCAATAGAAATCCTAGACCAACAGGGGCAAAAGCATATTCTCCATTCAGACCATATAATTTGGATTCCACTGCCATGTCGATGGCTGGAGCAAGTAAGGACCAAAAAGAAGCTGCTGTCATTACACCAGCAGCAAATCCAAGACTGGCATCCAATACTTTTCGCTAAAATTATAAATAAACATTGTTTACATTGTTAAATAAGAGGTTAGGTCAAGTACCTGTGATCCACGAATGACTATCACAACAGCAGCCCCTGCAGCAGTTAAACCCCATGTGAAAAGGGTGCCTAAAAAGGCTTGCATGACAGGTCCATAGCCCTGAATCATTTTTCTTGATGATTTTCTCCTATGCTAGTGCTAACCTAACAATTTCGCGCACCGACACCGACTGCCATTGACCGCGAATACTTTAAAGTTCAAATCTTTCATATTCATACATGCCATGCGCATCGATTTAGTCTTGAGAATTAAAATTAATTTAAAAACCCATAACAAGTGCATAAACGTTGGGTCAAATCAACTATATGTCAAGACTTTTTCATAGTTTTAATTAACTACACAATGAAGTGAATTATGTTTCATTGAAGTTTCGGAATTTTTGAAAATTGGCAATTGATGCAAAACATATATCTTCGAGGTCTGCTGGGATAAATACACCTTTACTAATCGTTCCTTTCCTTGAATATGCTCTTTCAAGGAATATGAAATGTATCATTTGATTGGAAATAAATAGATTGTGTCAAGTGAACTTATTGAAGAACTTTGAAGTAGTAAATAGAATAACAGCATTGAAATGGTGACAATTTAGTGTTGCTTGTTCGAATTGAAATATGGGATTGGATTTGTTCTTTAGAATATTAGCATTTTCTTTCCACTCAGTTTTTTAGAAACTTACAATATTTATGTATCTCATAGTTCCCAACATCTAATTAGATGGTCTTATAATTAAATCAGCAACCTGGAACTAATTTACCACCTAAATTTTAAAAACTTTTTTCCTTAGTTTGGATTCGGCAGACATTTTTATGATATTTATTTCACACTAAATTCTAGTGCTATTCCAAATATTTTGGTGTCACGCTGTACTCTTGATCGTCATTCAAATCCCACACCAACAACCAGAGCAAAATGTTGAAAACAAGGAATCATATTCTGTAAGAATGAATCGGATTCCATAGATCATAATATACAGGATGCATAACAAGGCGTGTTCCCATTTGACACACTTCTTAAGGCATCAGTGGCGTATACTTCAGAATTTCGTTGGGTTCGAAATTACTTATGTTGAAGAATAAAATTGATACTTACTGCAGCGCAAGCATTATTCAATAATTCGATCTTGACCATTGCGGGAAATACAAATAATTATTCTTCAGTAAAAAAGTTTTCAGTAATGAAAGTAACATTAACTGTAAACTTAAACTTGTATCAAAACAGTCATTACATCATCTAAGATACATGCACTTAGATAATTCATTGTTCTATCATTTTTTGTCATTTTGATTTCTAATTCTAACCAATTATAAGAAAATTAGTTTAGAAATATTTGCATCTGTAGACTCATTCAAGTATTTACATATAAAAAGTAATTCCATGCATTGTTTTCTATCTGTGGCGAAAGCTAAACAATTCACCATATTTTTAATGATGAAACCACTCACATTCACATAAAAATCCAAAGATTTTACACAAACCTTTGTGATCGATATTCTTGCCACCAAAACAATGGCCGCCATTGGTAGTAAACTCATTTCTCTTATATAAGCTGGGTCCACTTGGAGTGCCGATATTCACACCCTCCGAAATGCTGCTCTTGCCTTGGTATTTGATACCCAGTTGAATTAGGATATGAGAATTATAAGTGGTAACATAAGCCAAACCGTAATTTACTGACTTAATTTCCTCTGCAATATAAACAATCATCTTCATCTTCAGACAATCAAATTTATAGTTACTTGGCGATTACAGATTCATGTTTTGATATTAACCACAGAACCTTTTAAAAGTTATATATGAATGTTCTGTGACATCAACATGATATATTTGAAAGTAAAAAGAACACTCAGGTATATTTAAAATATATTATTAAAACATGGAATTATATGAAAAAACTAATTCTATACAGAAAACATAAAGAAAATATCACGTGATCTCTGAATGCATGAATACAATAAACAAATAATTGGTTTTCAAGACATAATATGGAAGTGACGAATTAAAATAAATTATTTGGGAATGAAACATTTTCTTAAGATGGCTTTGGAAGTCCTTCACATGTGGTTACTACAAAAGTCTTAGATTTTGTATAAACAAGTTTACTCTCTCTATGAACTTTTAGGCTTTGCGATTCTTCGCTACTATCGCTCAATTGTTCCTTCTCCCTCAGAGCTTCAAGCTTTTTTGAAACAATGCCATCTTTTATATGTTCTAGAAAACCTTCTTTGAATATACTTGATAAACGTCTAGCATTGGATTTAGCCTTTGGATCTTTACGTTGGGCTTCTGTTGGTCTATTCATAGTGCTATGCGACCAAGTAGACTGATTTCTATTCATTCGAATCTTTGAATTATCTTTGGAGAAATCTGCGGAATGATGAAGAAAACTTGTTGCAGTCTTAGGGTGTGATTTAAATTTTATATCTTCATATTCACTGCGAACTCTTCGACTCTCTTCTCCTTGTAAGGTATTGTTGTATCTTGCATTTTTGATATCATATTTCCAGAATTGTCGTCTTTCCTCGTCAAGTGATGCTATTGGTGCCACTTCCTTCACCTAAAAACATTTACTTCATATTATGTTCAACAATAAATTTCTCTGTGAGATTCATTGAAAAAGTTTTCTGTATCATAGATAGTTAAAAGAATTACTCATAAAATTACTAGACGCAAGTTCATAAAGATTCAAGCCTACCACAGAGTCCTGCCATGCTTTAACTAAACTCTGCGTGTAGGTATCAAGTTGGAATATACAGGGTACAAATAAATAAGTGCAAAACATTTAGGACGAAATGATCGTATTAACATATGCTCGCAAACGCTTCGTTACGGATCTACAAATTCCTAAAATCTAGATTTTTTAAATATTTCTTTCTGGCGCCTACAGTTTTGAAGATATTCAGTTTTAACTTTCGTAACTAGATGCCTCTTTAGGGTCCACATTATTAGACCACAGAAATGGTCATGAAATCTACAGGGTGTTATTTTTTCTGGCTCACGTGTTCTTTTTGCCCCAAAACTTTTATTTACTCTGGTCATCATAAATGACAATGAATCTTTCGGCAATTTGAATTTTGTATCCTGTATTTTTTTCAAATGTGCTACCATTTTCTTGAAAAAATAAATGAATATCAAGTATACCGTGAAAAACATAAAAATCGAACTTTGATTTATTTATCTAGTAGGCGGTTGTCGTATAATTTCTGATGACAACTCTGCATATTTACTGTTAATTCACGCTTGTTGATTTTGGCAGATACTCAGCGATTGTTGTAGGCTTATAATCATATTTTGTTTACACTTGTAGCTTATATTTTTCACCTACCTTGAATATACAGATTGCAGCAAAATAAATACAAACAATATTCACCAACGTGAGGCATATGCTGACTGCTCCTAAACTCAGTAATTCGATAGTATCATTACTGGAATAATGTCTTTGGTAATCCAAGGATTTGTATCTGGTTGTTGAATTTCCTTTAAAGTAATAAACGGTAGCCATTGACCAAAGAAGCCCCTAGAATTTCAAAAAAGTGTCCTATGTCAAGTGGTACAGAAAACGGCAATCAGTAATACTATCGACCTCCAACTTCTTATATTTAGAGTTTATAATACTGAGATCGAAGTTGCGCATCCACCATATTTATAGTTTTAAATGAAATAATACAATTCATACTGTCATTTGAGCAGTAATTTCTTAGATATAAGAATCCGAATAGAATTCATCTTTTTGAAACTTATGTTGAGAATTTCTCACCGCATTCACCGCTGGAGGCATCAAGGAAGTTGAAATTGCCACTCCTACAAGAGATGCAAAGTTATCACTAAGAATTCCAAGGGCGACGGCTGTCCCTGATATCAAAGCTATAATGCATCCAAGCCATAGTGATCGAAGCTCTCCCCTGTAAAAATGATTTTATCGTAATGTTTATTTTTGAACGCATATTTGCATAAATTCATTTTTATTATTTGATAGGGTCAGATTCCTTTTGAAATGCATCTGTCACTGAGCCTTCGACATTTTGATACATACGAGGGCAGTTCAACAAGTCAGAGCTTCTTTGAATGAAAAATCGTTTTAATTCTCAATATAATATCCCTTTAACTCAATACTCAATACATTTGTGTGTTTCTCAATGTTTTATTCCATCCAAATAACAGGTTTTCTCAAGGCCCTTAAAATGGGCGTTTATTTCGAAATAAATTAGTTAAAATAAAGGATGCTATGAAAAATCATTCACTGTATTTTTGTTCATGCTACGTATAAGATTAAGTAACATTCATCCCATAAAAATGATCCAGAATACTTTAACTCTTCATTGTGGGAATGAAGATATTTTTCTTTATATATTGGTCGTTTTTTGGTTTACCTTGATGTCATTTCATAAGTTGGCCATTCCTGACTCCCATATTTATCCGTTATGATACATGTTATGGCCCCATAACAAAATCCTACCATCATCGCTATAAACAATCCTAAAAGCTCATTTCGAACCCCGACTTTCTGTAGACGACTGTCTCGTATTACACTGCCGAATGTTGCTGCCATTACCGGACCCTAAAAAGTTTCTTTTATTCGAATATTTATCAGTATTGATTAAGAGATATTCTTACCATCATAGGCGACATTACCATACTGGAAAGGAGATAGACAGTACTATTCTCTACCAAGCCAAGAGCACACATTGTCCTGTAATCATTAGAATAGAATATATTCAATTCAACGAGAACTGGGTGATTTTGTCGAGCAGGTCGAGTTGGATTACCGAAAAGTAAGCATGAGAAAACGAGCTTAGAAAAATATCCTGCCAAATCTGAGCCCGAGTGGTATTTTCTGAGAAAATGAACTTTATTGAGAAATGCAAACAAACTCAACGAGGAAATCATAAAGCATTCACTACAAACATGTTTAGTTATTATTGGAATGAGCAGTTATTGAAAATGCAATCACTATATACAATTTTTTCACTCCGGGTCGATTCTATATGCGACGATGCCTGAGGAATTATGGAAGATTCAGCATTCGCAGAAGTTTTTTGAAGATTTGAAACAAGATTCAAATGATGCTCATTGTTCAGTTGCAGGTAGGGCTTAATAGAGCTTGCCGTAGAGTGTCCGGTTAGTTTGATCAATTCTTGTTCACTGATACCTGCCTCAGATAGGTTCGAAACAGCACTGGATCTATGACAATGATTTGTGACCTTTTACTTTTCTTATCCAGTCCAACTTTCTCTGCTGAATTTTTGTCTATTTGGATATTTCATTTATTCCCAAAGACATATTTTTGTACCAGCCCTTAGAAGTACTGTTTTTCCAAAATTGATTGAGAGCAAGAAATAATCTATCACTTGTAATATGATCAGGTCTTTTCGACAATATCTTATTAAATAACCTCACAGGACATAAATCTTTGTTTTCCTTATTTTTTAATAGCCATTTACTCCGTTATTAATTTTTTTCTCTTTGAAAAAGTGTATCTTGTAAGTTGCTGCTTCACCGCCACGCCATGCTAATTCATAAGCAACAATATGGAAAAATTTTTTCAACAAACCTATCGGGGCATTTTCGTCCCAGTACAGAACCATGCTATCAATTTCCGTTCTTGTTAATGCAACGGAACTTTCTTTGCGCTTTTCCTCATCCCATAACATCTTCCCTTTAGAATTGCGAGCTTCACGAGCCTTTCTAGATGCTGAATCGGTAAAGGGGTTGAAACTCATGTTGAATTTTTCGAAATACATATTCTGCATCATTTTCGCAGTTGTATTCCACATTGTTTTGACAACGTATTTTTTGTAAAGTTGTCCATTCATTTGTTTCATATTGAAACCCCAATCCATAAGAATTTCTGCAATATCTTCAATAGAATGCTGTATATCCAAATCGAACGTTCGTTCCTTGCAGAATATACTGAATTGATTCCAAATCGAGCTGTGCGTTTTTCTTGTATTTTTGGGGATAGAATTCTGTATAGAACTATTTATTTTTGCTTCACTGGTGCTTCCAAAACGAGACATTTTAATTTATATCGGCAGAAACTTCACAACAGGTACAGAAATAGCTGTTCTTCACAGTTTTAAAACCGTGCTATTTGTTGTGAATGTTGCGTTGCTATGGAAACGCAAGGATTCTCTATGGGCAAATTTATCCACTAATATCCTACCTTCCTGCCTATTTCTATGCAAATCGTCCGATATCAAACTCGAATTTCTGTGTTCTTAAACGTGCATTTTGACACGTGAGTGGAATCGTCTTAAAATATGCTGTAAATTATTTCCCATCGCTTTTGTCTCCTTCAGCAAATCAAACTCTGCTACTTCAAACATGTGATGAAAGAAATAAGGGGTATTAAACAGACCATTTATTTGCTTCTCACTTTCCTTTCGATTCTTTCAGGTTAACCTATCTGATAATTTCAATATTGAATTAATGGAGTAAATAGACATTGGTGGCACAAAAAGGATCAATGATGTTTTCATAGTTTACTTAATGGAAGTTTTCGAGTACCAACAACATTTTTATTCCACCGTTACTACCTGATAGTTAATCATGATGATGATAAGAAATTAAAACTATGTATTATACTATCACAAGAGATTTTATTGAAAATCAGAATTATTATTCAACTGAAGTTGAAAATACATATATATATATATATATATATATATATATATATATATATATATATATATATATATATATATATATATATATATATATATATATATATATATATATATATATATATAGATCGGTAGGTACAAAATTAATAAGGGGAATAAAATAATTATTATTTAAAGATTTCAAATAGAGACGAATAAGACGGCCTATAGTGGTAGTTCAGAAGATTATCTCTATGGCAGGTTTGTGGCAGTTTGAAAAATTTCGATTGGTTCCAAGAAATCTAACTTTCGTCCTTTAGGTATTCTGTGAATAATATTATGTTGATCTATGGGTGGAAATTGATGACCATTTTTGATACAATGCGAAGCATAAGTATATTCGTCTGTTCTCTGGTTATTGTAATCTGTCTGATGCTCCTTATATCTCGTTTTGAATGAACGACCATTTTGACGCCTTCACAATCCATACAGGACAACTCATAAACTCCAGTATTGTCAAATTCATCAGTTTTATCATTACAAATACAAGTGAACGATGATTTCTACTAAAATATATTATTAAATGCTCGATGCGTTTCGATACACAGTATCTTTATCAAGAGCGAATGAATACTACAAATATATCTTACTAACAAATTTTTTTATATATACTAAAGAGATAATCCACTCAGAGCTATCCGTACTTGAACTAATGTTTAGGAAATAAATTTAATAAGGGAGTTATTTATGTCTACCTGATCATCAAGAATTTCCGGTGAATTCCTAAATCTGTTAATTTCGAGTGCTTCCAGAAGGTTGAGTTTTATACCTCTATTCTCGGAATGAAGGATTTTGAATTCTGAATTGGAAGAGTGACTATTTTCCCTAAGATGATTTGAAAATTTCATCAACAACCTGCACCCAAAAATAAAATTCACTTCTGAAATAAAACAGAACAATTCGATCAATTTCCTAGACCTAAAAATAACAAGGTCAAATAATAAACACCAGTTTTCAATTTATCATAAGCCTTCTCATACAGATATCACAATTCATTATACATCGGCACATCCTTACCAACATAAAGTTGCAGCATTTAACTGCTATATACATAGACTCTTGAACACACCGATGTCGTATGATAATTATTTCAAAGAATTGAATTTGATAAAACAGATCGCAATAAATAATGGTTATGATGCAAATTTAGTTAGCAGCATACTACATAAGAAAAAACAAAAATTAGCTTTACAACATAGATATCCAATCGGTGTACAACAAGACAAGAAATTCAATAGTTTAACATATATAGGTAATATTAGCATTAATGTGATATCCCTTCTTAAAAATTCAAATTTAAATATATCGTTCAAAACATCAGCAAATTTAGGTTCATTTATCAGGAATTATAAATCTCCAATTAATAAAGAAAACAAATTAAGTGTTAATGATTGGATTGTGCAGATTGCAATTGTTTTATATAGGTAGAACAGGAAGAAATTTTAATGTTAGAATCTCTGAACATAAACGCAGATTCATCAATGGAAAAACCGATTCAAATTATTCAAATCATCTTAGGAAAATAGTCACTCTTTCAATTCAGAATTTAAAATCCTACATTCTGAGAAGAGAGGTATAAAACTCAACCTTCTGGAATCACTTGAAATTAACAGATTTAGGTATTCACCGGAAATTCTTAATGATCAGGAGAACATAAATTACTCCCCTTATTAAATTTATTTCCTAAACATTAGTTCAAATACGGATAGCTCTGAGTGGATTGCCTCTTTAGTATATAAAAAAAAAAAATATTAGTAGTATTATATTTGATAGTATTCATTCGCTCTTGATAAAGATACTGTGTATCGAAACGCGTCGAGCATTTAATAATATATTTTAGTAGAAATCTTCGTTTACTTGTATTTGTGAAGATTCCTGGAGAGGAGAGAAATATATTTATCTGTAGAATCATCTACAGATGAATATATTTCTTTATTCTGGAGCAACGAAGTGAATTGTTCTATCAGTAAAATGAATTGTAATGATTTCAATAATTGAAAGACTTCGAAAATTGCATTGAATATATTTAATTTTAGAAAATTTTGTGATCTATCGGTATTTCTTAGTCCAAAGCATACAATACTACTGGGAAAATGCAACAATTGGTATGATTTCTTGTTCTATACCACATTATTTTTCTGGTTTCTGCTGAGATTTTTGGGGAGCTATCTCGAAATGATCCACTAGAATATGTACTTACGTGGAAATAAGAATCAAACAAATAAAATCAAACGTTAAAGCAGCTCGGTTCTTGACGGTTTCCACAATTTGATCAACCGTTAATCTGGTGTTTTTTGATGAGACAATTTTATTCCAAGGATTTTCATTTGATTCGGTTGCACTGAAACACAAGATTCATTATTTTATATAGATTTATGCAAACAAATAAAATTTTAAGGATCATCAGTTGGTTGAGATAGCTGATGCTTTGGAGCAGGGGTGCTCAAACGGTCGATCGCCAATGATTTTTGAGTAGATCTCGAGAAGAAAAAAAAATTTAATAAGTAAGTAAATAAACTACAATAATACGTAATAAAATAACACTCTACTAGCGGCAAAAGGCGGCTTTATCAAAGGAACGCGCGGTACTTGTCAAAGAAAAGCCGCGTTTTTCATTCTTGCCGCTTTTCTAGAAATTTCGGCCGGCGCGTTTGACGGGAACATTCGAGACTTTCGTTCACGCCGATATAAAGGTTGCGCCTGCAGGAATTGGAGTAATTCTGAATTGAAACCTGAAGGCAATAATACGTTGATACAAAGTTTATTATTAAATAGTACAAAATGAGTGCAGCGAAGAAATCTAACACGTATCATTTTAATAACGATTGGGAGGTAACTTAGATAGGCATCATAAAACGCTTCATAAAAACTGTGAAAAGTATTTTTCACCACAGAGTGAATTAAAAAAAAAAACGAAAAGTTCGTGATTTGATATCTTGTTTGTTCACGAGAACATCCAAATGATCAGAAGCTGCTACGATCGCGTCATTTGAAATATCTCATATATTGGCGAAACACAGGAAACGATTCGAAGATGGATCGGTTGTGAAGGATGCATTTATTGATGCGGGTGAGACTTTATTTGGAGATTTTAAAAATAAAACAGAATTCATGTCTGCTATTAGAGAACTTCAGTTATCTCGTCCGACTGTCACAAGGCGTATTGAAGTCATGAGTCAGGACATGGCAGATAAACTGAAACATGATATCATGAAATGTACATACTTTTCTTCACAGTTCAACGAATTCACCGATATGACAGACACTGCACAGCTGTTTATTTTTATTCGGAAGGTATTCAGTGACATCTTGGCTAAGGAAGAATTTTTGACAATCATTCCTCTGAAGGGGAAGAACCGTTGCGAAGACATATACGACGTTTTCTTCAATTTTGTGAAAAACTACAAGCTATCAATATATAAATTAGTGTGCATTACAACCGATGAGGCACCAACAATGACTGGAAACAAAAACGGTTTTGTGTCGAGCTAATGAAGAAGCTTTACCTTCATTTTTTCATTCCATTGCATTATACAACAACAAGTTTAGAGCTCAAAAGTTTTAAACACGGAAGAAATTATGGGCATTGCAACAAAAATTGTGAATTCCATCCGTGCACGTAGATTGCAACAGCGGCTCTTTAAGTTGACTGATTCGACTGACATCACAATGCACTTAAATACCATTAACTTGGAGCTTTAAGGTAAAGGAAAAACTATTATTGAGATGATTAGCGCAGTAAACGTATTCAAAAGTAAATTGCAACTTTTGATAGATCAACTGAAAAGAAAGGATCTGAAACATTTTCCGTCTTTGAAAGCAAGGATTGCTCAGTTGAATTATGAACCTGAATTATCAAATATTTTGGTACAATTCGAAATGCGTTTTTATGATTGCAGTAAACTGGCAGATATAGCATCATTTATGAGTTATCCTTTCTCATGTAAAACATTGAGGAATTAGCTACTGAAATAGCAAGTGAGTTTAATATGAACTCATGTTCTGTAGAGAAAGAGTTCGTGCAGATTATATCAGATATACATCTCAAAACTACAGCATCTGTTGCAAATTTCTGGTGTTTTATATCTGAATATAAATATCCGAATCTAAGGCAAATCGCCCTTCAACTGACAGCAATGTTTAAGTCAACTTACTTGTGGCAGTCTGCATTTTGTGGAATGAAGATAATTAAGTCAAAATATCGCAATCGACCCTAGTTAAGTTTGACACCATATGCAACTCTTTTGTTTTGTAACAACCAATAAACTCGCAATTTAGAATAACTATGAGTTTTTTCATTCACATTATAGAGAGCATCCCTGCCATAAAGATATTACCAATCACAATTCTTCCGCAGAGCCACATCATTTAAACGTTAGGTTACCAGAAAACAAACATAGTTTTGACAAACAAAAATTATATTCTCACTAAGCTTATCATATAAGGTACCTGAGGTAAATAAGGCCCAAGGGGTAATAAGGCCCAAATTTCAAATTTCGCGGGAAAATATACCTATGACACTTCACTGTTTACGCACACGTGCACAATGTCGGTGTGAATGATTCCGTATTGGTCAGCAGACGCTAGCGCCGCTATCTTGTCAGTCAAGTGCGATGCTTTGATGAAGTGGCTGGCTATTGTGCAATTTTATAATTTTCATACCAAGAAACTGTAAGTATTTAACGTTTTATTTAATAATGGACTAATAACGCTGTATTTATTACCTTAAGTATGTCTCGCGTAATACAAAGGATATGGCTTTTCCTAACCAGAGAATGATTTAATAGGTTATTTGGAATATTTTGTAAAAACGTGGCATGCGGTTAATAAGGCCCATTGTAACGATACTTGGGCCTTATTAGCCTCTTAATATTAAAGTATCAGATTGTATTGTTCGTTATTTTCTAGGTCAATGTACTATGTGAATTTTGACAATATATGTGTAATATTGTTACAGATTTTGATTAAAATGCCTCCAAAGAGAGCTCAGTGGACAGAAAACAATTTACGGGCTGCTATGGCAGCTATAAAACGAGGGCATCTGACGCAACGAGCTGCAGCTGAACGATACAATATTCCAAGACGAACTCTCCGAAATCATATAAAGTCCGAAAGTACTATTAAGCGCTTAGGTCGTCGTTCCGTTTTGACAATTGACCAAGAAAAAGATCTTGTACAACGCATTATACGATTTTCTAACATTGGTGTACCTGTTACTCCGAAAGTCATACGGAGACAAGCATTTTTATTTTGCGAGAGTTATGATATTAAGCATGATTTCAACAAAGACTCTGGAATTGCGGACAAAGACTGGCTTAAAACGTTTTTGAAAAGGAACCCAGAAATTTCCAAAAGAAAAGTCCAGTTTATGAATCCAGGCAGAGCACAGAAATTAAACCGTCCTATTGTCGCTCAGCATTTCCAAGAAGTGAAAGACCTATATGAAGAATTAGATATTCTACAGAACCCTCAACGACTCTATAATATGGATGAAAAGGGTGTAGACTCACTATTCATCATCAACAAACTGTTTTGGCGCAAAAGGAGCTCGTCGAGTCCATTTGATTGCACCTGAGCACGCGGAAAATGTTACGATAGCAATGTGTGTTAATGCTGTTGGTACTGCTATCCCACCAATGATCATCTTCAAAGGCCAAAGGCAAAACCAGAATATAGTGATAACTTACCAGCTGGATCTCTCATAAAGATGGCTCCAAAAGGAAGTATGACCACGGAGCTAATTATTGAATTCATCAAGCATCTGGGAAAGAATAAAACGCAGGAAAAGTCTTGTTAATCTTTGATGGAGCATCCTCGCACCTGGATTATACAATTGTTGAAGAAGCAGACAAGCATGATATTGTGCTTTATTGTTTGCCTAGTAACACAACCCATGAACTTCAACCCTCGATAAATCTGTCAATAAGTCTTTTGAGCATCAATGGGATCAAGAAGCTATGACATATATGTATCAAAATCCTGACAGACGCTTGACAAAATCGAACTTCAACAAAATATTCTCAAAAGCTTGGTCGAGGGCACTGACTCATGAAAATATAATAAATGGATTCAGGGCTACTGGATTGTTACCATTCAACCCTGATGTATTACCAGATGAAGCATTTGCACCAGCGATCTTGACCGAACATCCTCCTCCACAAACTTCAACTATTATTGAGGCAAACATAGACTACCCTGAAGTAACGTCACGTTCTGACACTGTTTCACCGTCAATACTAAACAACGAAGAATGTACTATTGCTGGCATTGTTACCCCAGAAAAGCAAATTGGTGTAAGGGCTTTAACTGATATTGATACATCAACTCTTCCTGTGAAAGTACCACAAACTTTAACACCATCGCCTAAACCATCAACATCTGGTATTGTGACAAAACGTCCTCTTATTCTAAGTTCAGACTCAGAAACGGATATTGAGCCTGATGCTATACAGAAGATGTTGAATATAAATAATCCCACTAGAATCAATGTATATACCTCCGAAGAAGACTCAGACAATGATACTCCGCTAGCCAGTCTTAAAACAAAGGAAACTAAATCCCGTTTCAAGAACTTATGCCAACTCCAAACTATGCTGTTATCAAAAACAAACCAAGAAGAAAGGCCATCAATTATAGAGGTCAACGGATTACTAGGACCTTTTAAGAAACGGAGGAGCTAAAAGAAAATGAGGTAATAAAGGTGAAAAAAGCCAATCGGAAAACTAAAGATCGTAAGAATAAGTCTGGAAAAGATAGCAGTAAGGTTAAGAAGTCAAAATAATTGAATCTGAATGGTTCTGTCATGCTTGCAAAGAAGGTCGTGTTTCGGACATGCGACAATGTGCCCAATGTTTAAAATGGTACCACGAAGAATGTGTCGGACTTTCAACCGAAGATAAAGATATTTTTATTGCTGTGTTTAAACAAAATACTTAACTATATTTTACCGTGTCAGTATGAATAATATGTTTTGTTAATCGTTTTATTTTTATTTTGTTTGCAGAAGATATTTTGTTTTGTTTTGAGTCTATTTTTGAGTCTAGGAATATGCTTGTGATACTAAAGAACTAAGTTAGGTATTTTTAATTAAAGTCTGATTTTAAGTCTTAAAATTAATATAAGATTAATTACATAGTTTTGTTTAATAAGAAAAGAACTGATTATTTTAATTTTCTAAGTTAGAGAACATGTTGTGATTGTATCAAATACTTTAGTTAAGGCCACTAGTTCCTGGAAACTGAATTGTCTTCGATTACTATTGAGAGGGTAATAAGGCCCACGTTTAATAAATAAAGGAAAATGATTAAATAAGTAAAAAACAACAATTTACTTTTATTTTAACTTATTTCTAGGTTAATTTAGGGCGATTTACTTTAAAAATAAAGCATTTTTTTATATGGGCTTTAATATACTACCGTAGTATAATAAGGCCCATGAGAGAAGTTTAAAAAAGTGTATTTTCGTATTTAAAATATGCTTTTCTGAATTGTTTCTCACAATTTATTATAGCAACATGTACAAGCTATGTAGACAACATGTTTTTGACGTCCTATACGCATTATACTCAGATTTAAAGCAAATTTTTGTTAGGTGGGCCTTAATTGCCACCGGTACCTTATTAGAAGAGAACTACACTTCTAATAATAATTTTGATATTTTACATAATGAATAAAATAAATCTGAACTTAGGCTATGTGAAGCATTGGGAATCAATAAACAGAGAAAAATAAGAAATTTACTAAATCGTCAATCAGACCTAAATTCATCACCATTACTTTATCTTTTCAGTTCTCAAAGAAGCAAGCCTGTTTGGATTTTTCTCATTTTAAGCTATATGTAAATCACATAATCCTTTTAAATGTATTACTTATCTAGAAGAAGCCACAGTGTGGTGAAACAGGTTATAAGTTTGTTAATATATTGGAAATTTGAACATGATTGCTTTATTCAATTAAAAAAATTAGAGAAATTATTTTTACCCTTGCTCTACTTCAGACGATTCAGATTTGTTGTAATTTATATGCCCGTTGTAGTGAACAGAACAAGGAAGGACGCTCACTGAGGAATCATACAATCTTCCAATATTGTTACTATTGAGTTTGTGCAATATAGCTTCGCACTGTTCCTGAGATTCCAGAGGGAATACAACTTGGACGTAGTCTCCTTCTCCTCGATACCATACAGCGTTAGTTATACCAAATGTCTCCAAAATATCTTCCAGTATCTATAATCATTTTCAAATTATACTCTTTAAACCCACAACGTGTTTCGAAAATCCAACCAAACCAATCCCCACATAAAATTTCGGCATACAATTCAATGGTCTACAGAGTATTTTCGGTTTTTATCATCAGAAAACGTTGAAAAAGAAATCGAAACCATTCAAATCCACAAAAACAGGTTTGATCATAGCTAATAGTAAAACTAAATCTTATGTAGTTATGAGACAAATATATCCTTCTAATACATATACTCTGGAAAAATTAGTGAAAATGCAGTCGATAATCTGACGTTGAAAAATCTTATTGAAAATTAAAAAAAAAGGGATTATAAAATGATTTGTCCTGTTCGCAATTATTTTTACATAGATCAAACTGGTTGATCCTTTGGAATTATTTTGAATTGTGGAGGCCGTTACTTGATGTAGATCCATGATATAAATGAGATAAAAACACAAGGTTTAACTTTAATCTACACTTTATTTGAAAAAATTCGACGACGTTTCGCTGACACAGCAGCTTTATCAAGAATGAAAAATAGAATGAAGAGTATGGTATTATAAACAAATCGTAGAACAAGTTGGATGAATAACAGGAAAATCCACACCGAGCCATTGTACAGTTAGTATGAAAGGTAATAAAACTAATTAAACAAGTTAAGTAGGGTGAGTAATTCAAATCTACCTGTTCATTCAAAAGCTTGTCCGAATGTTTGTATCTATTTATTTCTAATGCTTCTAGGAGATCTAATTTTGAACTTTTGATTTTATATGTAATATGTCAAAGTTTTTATTGAATGAATGGTTTTCTTTTATTAGGTGGTTTGAATAATTTTTGGATTTTTGGAATTAGATATAAAAACAACAAACATCATTCATTGAAAATAAACAAGATTAAACATTGGCCAAACTCTCCATTTAAAACGCTCACGATTTTCCTAGCATTCTTAATTTAATAATTAGGCATATTAACGAAAATTTACAGATAATTTACTCAGTTTAATACTGTCAGATTATAAATTAGAGTTGGAAACTGGGGTAACAATGATCTAATATTTTATTTTTTGTAGTAAAAAATCTCATTTATGTTTCATTCATACGTATGTATCATCTTTCCAGAATCACTTGGTATTTAATTTTCAAAATAACATAATCTAATATCGTACTTACTCGACTCATTGGTATAAGTTGCGAACTTGTAGTTTTTCGTATTTTACGCAATTTTTTCTGGGTGTTACTACGGTGTGAATCTTGGAATTCGGAGGAACTTGTAGATCCTTGTTTACTGTCGAAGTCGACATCACTATGAGATTTTCCTAATCTTTTGCCGTGAGAGGAATATAAATGATTTTCCTTGGCTTCTGTAGGTACGCATACCATAAACACCACACCAGACATTGTGTGAGGACATAAATTATTCTTGGAATAAACAAGTTTCTTTACTGATAATGAAATTTGTAACAGATGGTTAGTCGATACTGAAAACAATTTTCATTTTTTCTCCCTGAATCTGATGGAAATATAAAATATGTTTCAGGTATGCAGTCATTAATTTCTACAGGAGATTCCTCATCAAAAAACATGAAAAAATTGCAGTGCAGTTGTTAACGAACGCACCTTACTGCACGCACTCTAAATTTTACTTCAGACATATTCGATTTAATATATGGGATTTTTGGTCGCACTGCGTTTGATATATCTGAAATAGAAATTTGCGAAAACATTCTATGAAAACATCGCTTCAGGTGATGATGCGAAGGAACCGTCATTTCTAATCGAAGGTGGGAAGGATGACTTCCAAAATTTTAATTCATAAAAAGTTTCAGCAACAACAGAAAAAGTTGAATTCACTTAAATTCAAAATTTCTCCACCCAAACCTTCAACTGATAAATTTTCAGACCATAAATTTTTTGAAAGATTCACTAATTTAACTGATACCGATTTTACACAACCACAAAAAGATCTATTAGAAAAAGGATTCAAACATAATTTACATCCAAAACATAATAAAACTAAATTTGAACAGTTAGGCATAGACTCCGAAATTATTCTCAAAAACTCCAAAGATAATATTTTAGCCAAACATCAAACAGCAAAAATCATCAAAGAAGACTTTTCGAAATTATCACCTCATTGCAATTCCGATTATAAGATAATAAAACAATTCGTGAAAATAGTACCAAGAACGATTTAGTATTCACTAAAGCAGATAAAGGTAACACCGTCATTGCGATTAGTAAAACCGATTATATTTCTAAAACTGAAGAATTCTTAACAGCCGGAAACTATACAACATCAACTAAGGATCCTACCGCAAAATTTCAGAAAGTTGTTAAAAACATAATTTCGACAGCAAAATCATTAATTATAGACAAAGAAAAATATAAATTCATTAACTCCAATCCACAATCCCCCGAATTATATTCATTGATAAAACTTCATAAACCTACTTACCCTATTAGACCTGTTGTTTCTTATGTAACGGTACCTTCGTTCAAACTTTCAAAATTCCTCAACGACTTGCTAATAAAACATTGCAATTTTAAATCTGAATTTTCGGTCAAAAATTCATACGAACTTATTGCCAATATCTAAGATACCACTATACCACCTAATTCCAAACTTATTTCTTTCGATGTTAAGAATCTATTTCCCAACATTCCTCCAAAAGATACGTATTACTTAGTTGAAGAATTATTAGAAAGGAATCATGTCAATACTATCATTAAATCAGATATTCTTTCATTATTAAAATTTGTTTAGATCAAAATTATTTCCATTTCAATTACAAATATTATACTATTGAAGACGGCTTGATTATGGGCAATCCGTTGAGTCCTTTGTTAGCAGAAATTTTCATGAATAACTTAGAGAAATTAATTCATAATCATCCACTCAGTAAATATGGTTTATACTGGTATCGCTATGTAGACGATATCATTATTTGCTTCACAGGAACAGATAGACAGTTGAAAATTTTCGAAAATCATATAAATTCATTACATCCAAAAATTCCATTCACAACCGAAATAGAAAGCAATAATTCGATAAATTTCTTAGACGTAACAATTTCGAATGAAAATGGAAAACATGTTTTCGTAATTTACCATAAGCCGTCACATACAGATATTATAATACATAACTCGTCGTGTCATCCATATCAACATAAAATGTCAGCATTCAATAGTTTTATTCATAGATTGATTAACATCCCGCTATCACCAGAAAATTTCAACAAAGAACTAAATTTGATTAAACAAATAGCCAAAAATAATGGTTACAATCCCAAACTAATAAATAATATTTTAAATAAAAACAAAGTAGAATCGCATTGAATGAAGTTTACCCTGTCGATAAATTGAAACAAAAATTCAACACCTTAACCTACGTTGGCATTACAAGTGAGAAACTGAAATCATTTTTAAGTAGCAATAATTTCAACATAGCTTTCCAAACTAATAATAATTTAGGCAAATATATAAAAATAATAAAACCAAACCAGGTAAAAACAATAAATCAGGTGTTTATAGATTGAATTGCAATGACTGTGATAATTTCTACATTGGTAGAACACATAGAAATTTTAATATTAGAATATCGGAACATAAACGCAGTTTTTCAAATAAAAAATCAGATTCAAATTACGCGAATCATCTCTTAGAAAATAATCATTCTTTCGACCCACAGTTTGAAATTTTGCATACAGATAATAAATATTGGAAGGTAGATCTTTGGGAAACTTTAGAAATAAATAAATACAAACACTCAGGTAGACTCATCAATGAACAAGTCGATTTAAGCCCTTCACCTCTATTGAATCTTTTCGGGGAGCAATCTATTCCTTAATTTTATTGGATATACCTGTCATAAATAACCACTTAGGAGGAGGCGACCAATAAGCTTTTAATTACTCAAGAACATTTATAGTTATATTCTCATTTACATTTTTCTGCATAATCATTCGTCTGAAGAAGCTACGGTGTAGTGAAACGCGTTACGAATCGCAATTATTAAGTAAAATTCCTTAAAACACAGTACTTGTTTTTTATTATAGATAATGGAATTTTACCAAGTAAAAGCCTCCCAAATTCAAATCCAAAATTTGCCATAGACCAGAACTCACGAGTTCCACTGGTCTGCTCCAAGAGTCTATTGCTAATTCTTTCATTAAAGTGGTTTTTCGCTGTTGAGTAACAAATGTTCCTGCAATGCACATATTCAGCATTAGTTTCATCTGTTGGATTTTTCTTCCAGTTCTTATAGGCTCTGTTTTTAATTGTGACAGTTTTTTGACAGTTTTAAGTGAACCATAGGTTCTGTGTGGAGATTTCAGATAAAGAGGTCCAAGTCTGCAAGAATAACTTCAGTGACGGACTCAGTGCAGATATTGATAGCAGGATCTGAAAAACAGACGTCATTAAAGGAAAAAGACGGCATTTGTCATATAATAATGAATATAATAATAAAAATTTAAAACTGTTAGTTGAAGTATACAAATGAACATAGAAAGTGACTACATTATCCTATCCTATCCTGTCAAAAACAATATAAGGAGTAGACAAAATACTACAGAAAACTAAAATAAAACAAGAAAGAAGATGAAAAACACTAGATCTGATGAGCCTGAATTTAAAAAGCTTTTTTACTTGAAAGAGTGATAAATGGAAAAAATCGGAAAAATCCTGGTAGTAATCATTATGGAGTGTGATCTTTCTATTAACCGACGATTTTGGACGAAAGAGCATGTGCGGGACAGTCTGTAATATTACTTGTATAATATGGTCAAATTAAAAACTATCCTACAATGTTGAAAGGAATTCAATCCGCACTGTCATCTTAAATTAGGATAGTGGTGATTAAGATGACTATGTGACTTGTACGCATACATACGTAGGAACCTATTTTGGACACCCTCCAATCGCTTGATATAAATTGCGTATTGAGGGTTCCAAATAATCGAACCGAAATTGACCTTGCTGAACACATGGGAATAATACAACGTTACCAGAGATGATGCGTCGCTGAATGGTTTAGATTGCCTATAAATGAATCCAAGCATCCTCAAACAGGAACCAACAACACCTTCAACATGCGAGTCAAACATTAATTTGGAATCGAAAATGATACCCAATGAATGATATCCAATGAATGAACTCGACCTCGGATGAAAGATATAATCTGGCATTTGTCAGTGATCAAAGGAATTCTATTCCTCACGCAGTATGCGACAAGTCTTTCAAGATCATCTTGAAGAAGCTCTCATAAACATTTTTAAATTATCAGCGAATAATAAATATTTACAGCATAGAAAACAGTCACCTATATCACTAATATAGATATTGAATAAAAGAAGCCCCAAGTGAGAACCTTGGGGCACCCCAGAGGAAACGTTAAACGTATCAGAGTTTTCACCCATGGTACAGACAAACTGCTTTCTACCATTCAAATATGAGGTTACCCATTTCAGAAGAACCCCACCAACGCCGGCCAGTTTGATCTTCTCTATCAATATGAATTGATCAATTCTATCGAAAACCTTTCCGAAGTCGGTGTAAATTTAGTCTACCTGTTTCTGACACCCGAGTGAATCATGTAAAAGTTTGCATAGCACATCAGGTTTGTTTATATAGACCGTTCGTTCATAAATCCATGCTGCTCGGGCATTAAATTAATTTTTACTGATTGAAGTAGATGCTTGTAGACTAGGGATTCAAAGCTTTTAGATATAATGTTCAATTTGCTGATCGGCCTGTAATTCTTGACGAGATTTTTTTCCACGCCCCTATGAATTGAAACTATTGAAGCAATTTTCCAGCAACCATGAAACACTCCGAGCGAGACATATATACGAATATACAACATGAACATAACGAATACAGAAGGAATGTTATCTGGGCCTGAGCCTTTTTTGAATTTAGACTTGAAAGACCTCGTCCTGACTGAAGTGCAATCCTCCAGATGCATCAGTTATCAGTTGATCAAAATCACGATTTCGAAGAGGAGCTTCATAAATACCACTAAACTGCTCTGCAAATAAATTTGCTATTTCTTTTTTAGAATTTACCGTTTTGTCTCCTTGTAACATAGTGGCAGGAATACTAGAGTTTTTCTTGCTTGATGCGACATAACGCCACAAACGCTTTGGATCCTCAAGAAGTTCTCTTTCGATATTTGAGATATATTTTTTGAAATATAATCTGATCAGAGCTTTGCAATGAGATCTGAGAAGTTTATATGTATTCAAAGTTGAAGAATTTTTATAGGTTTATAGGGAAATTTCCCATTTTTGTGATCAGTGGTATATTTTTCAGATTATCATCAAGACTACCACGAGAGAGAATGTCATGGTACACTATTCAGTTGACTATTTATGATTGTATAATCAGCTCTTTTGAAATTTCTAAAACGAATATTTTCTCTGATACATTTCATAGCCTCAATATTAATAACAAATTCTAACGCTGGATGACTAGCATCTTCTCTGACCAATGGAACAGAACAGTGTATGATATCAGTTACAAAGTTTTCATTGCCGAGTATAAGGTCTAGAATTCGATCGTTAGAGTTTGGTACATAATTTAGTTGTGAAAATTGGCATAATGATAGAGAGTCAATAATATTCGAGTATTCGATTGTTCGGTTCATAATGTCATATGGTCATACAATTGAAATCATCACACACTAATGCAATGCTTCTTCCCAAACGATCCACTAAGTTGGATAAACTAGTAGCAAATATATTACTCATGATTTCAAACTCATCGCCTGGCGGTAAATAAACACAACACGCATATACCACCCTATTCTGCACTCGAAATGATATCAAAATATCCTCTGCTTCGCTCTCGAATGGGGGAACCCGCACAGCCCCAAGTCTCTTGGCTACCGCAACAAAAACACCGCCGCCCTCCACTCTTGTGGAAGATGTAGAATGTCTGTCACGTCTGAAGATATCGTAGTCATCAAGATCAAACAATTCACTGTCCAGAACACGATTCACTCACAAACATCAAATCCAAGTTCGTTGAAAGTACATTTTGCTTGAATTCAGAGAGCTTTGATCGCAGCCCCCGTACATTCTGATAGTAGGCGTTTATTGGCATTTTATAGTTAGAATTCTTCTTGAAGACTTTTTTCAGAAAAAGAAAATACATTATAATTTCGCAATAGCCTCCTTGCTATCAATATGAATATCTTAAGATTTTTCAGATTTTATAACGAAGATATTTCCGGATGTGCTGATGAGTTGTGTAGTATTATGTCGGTGCGTGAAGGTTTATGATGAATTGAAAAATTGTGTTTATTATTAGATCGAGTTATAGTTAAATATAAAAAACTTATTGAGCCATTCTTCTAGATTTCTGTTGTAAATGTTCTTCTTGGATGCAAATTATTAAGGAATTTCTCAAACATACTTAATTGTCTGTTCGTACCTGTAAAGCAGACAATAATATCATCATCGTAGCGGAATCAATATAGACAAAGTTTACTGAGTGGTTTACTATAAATTTCTTTTTCTAAATTGTCCATGAAATTTCAGATAGGATTATTAACCCTTCATCTGAATTATAAATTGTGTTTTCGAAAAGAAAGTAGTTTTGTGACAAACATGCATTCGCATAATTCCGCTTTTATTAATGGATTTGTTCTATTGTAGTCTAACATTTGGTTTACAAGGTTATATGGTTCAGATGGAGGAATGCTTCGATAAAGGTTTTTGGCATTGAAAAAGAGGAATTTACAATCAAGTGTTAGGTGTATGTTTTGAATTTTCTGAATTCTGAACTGAAATCAATTCCGGAAACAGCGTTTAAAAAAAATTGATGACTGGATTATTCGTTGGCCTAAATGTAGTATTTTGAAAGAGCCCAATTTGGAGGTGGCACAATAAATTTGGATGAAAATAAATATTTAGTATATTGTGTAAACCAATTCAGTACTTTCTTGACAGAATGTATGTTCAGAATGTTGTATTTTCCGTGAATATATAAATTGCCGGAAAATATAAATAATTAACCCTATCTTTCATTCGCTCTGACTTCATTCAATAAAATTATAGTATTTTCAGTAATTTTTCAGCATAATGTATTTTCAAAATGTTTTATAGGTTTAAATCTAAATATAAGACGAAATACAGAATCGAGCTTCGCACAGCGAACGAGTATCTAACCTAAGTATAGATGAGAGCGGCATTCAATTTCCAGATAAGTTGTAATTAGTTCTACGTCCAACTGATGTAACAACAACGCTGTTGCAGTTAAAAGTATTGAGCACCAACTCGATAGAACGAATAGCGAACACAAACGGAAATATAATCGTAGGCAAAAGTACGTGCGATGAATTTTATCGGAGGGTTGCCTCGCGCCGACGCTAGCGCAAGACGCCATCAGCTGGAGGCCCGACGCCCCAGTCTAACTAGACGCACCATGGCCGACACCGGCGGCCAGAGAGCATTTTCGCGCTTTTAGGCCCAGATGTGATGCATTCGCTTCGCCACTGTGTCAACCTGTCCAGAAGGACTTGCAGACATGGACTTGTTACATTCTTGGTGTTTTGGTTGTTACCCTTCTGCCTGTCGAAGCCACCAAACCACGCTTCTGACACATACAAGCACACATCTGTCAATTTCGATTCCAAAACTCAAGATGTGGGAGTTTTGTATAAAGCAATACCTACGGATGCCACGAAGATATTTTACCCAACTTCCGAAGTGGAGGGATCTTCCAGTTCTCCTGCTTCATCTGTGGAAGGGTCCACGGAGAAGCCTAATTCCCCCGTAGAAAGATACCCGGTGATCTCTGTATCGTTTCATAGAGTTGAAACCCCATTTATAATTGGACTATGGATTTTTTGTGCCAGTTTGGCAAAAATTGGTGAGTTTTGTGTTTATTTTCATGCTCTCTTGTTTTCGTATACAAAAAAAATGACATTTAAGACGTCCATATTTGATGAGATTCAAGTAATATCGGATCGGGTTTTCAAATAAAAGTTTCTACAATCATTCCTACAAACACAAATATAATAAAAAAATTAATCACTATAATTAATGATGTTTATACATTTTGTAATTCAAAATGTACTTCCTTTCACACTATCCTTGTCTTGAATTTTCAACTATATTTATGAAGAATATCGTCACTGATACTCTACAGAGTGACTTTAAAGTGAAATATCTTCGATATCTTTTTCTGAAGAAACAAAAACAATTTTTCGATATCTTGAACCAACTCCGAAATATTCCAGCAAATTGTATTCTCACCGATTTTCAAGAACTAATTTTTTTGTGTAAGTTTTTTGTAGAAGCATTCCTAAATTTGAAGTAAAGCAAAATATGCTTCTCTTTTCTCGAATTTTCCGATCGTTCTTGGCGGATTATTTTCAAAATTAAATCATAATTAGTTTGTTATATCGCATGCATTATCTTGAGGAAAATTCTGTGGTGTAGAAGAAGATGTATCAGCTCAGCTGTTTTCGAATTATAATGCAAGCATGATTTATGTTATTACGAACAAAACAAAAAATCTTCATTCCATTCCAATGTTCAACAAAAAAGTGAAAGATTTACTACTTATTTTAAGTATTCAAAAGAGTGGCAATTTTAATGCATAAATTACATTACCGAGAAATACTACGGCAACCATTGCAAATATAAATAGAAGCAAGGCATTCCATAATATTCTGTTTAAACCTTTCTAATTGTGACTGGTTCTCTTGTTGAGTGAATCTTCAATATAATTCCAAAGAAAGAAGTCTATAGGCGTCAAGTCAGGGCAAGGAGGTGACTAGCCTTTAGGATCTCTGGTACTTGATTGTTTTTAATTGACTTTACTTGCTGAGAAAAGACTGGGTAGTTTTTCCAAAAAGCAGAATTTGTTACGTTATACTTTTAATATTTGTTTTTCTTGTAGTCACTGGTCTGAAGATGCTCTGATGTATAGAGGGCGAAACTAGTAATCATAATAAATCTTTAGGAAGAAACTATAGGTACTTTCATTTATTTACATAAACTTCCTACCAGAGGGTTGAATATTTATGATTCAAATATAGTAGATCAGGGATGGTCCTTGTTCGGTGAATAGGGGCATCATCATATCGAAAGAAAGTATTTGATCTTTGTGCTGAAAGCAGTTCATTTAGAAATCAACCAGTAATATCACCATTGATGATTTCTTCAGAACAACCACCATTTTTAAAGTTGGGAAGAAATATTCTTTCTGCTTATTATCAAGTGGATGACTCCTAATAATAGTTACTCTTCTTGACATGCTTCTCATTAAGATTGTTATGAATTCCTGAGGAATGTTGATCCACTCTATTTATAGCACTGCAACCAACGTAAACAGCTTCTCAATTAGATATCTTTCTCATGAATTCGCTTTTGTGAGGGGCTTCAGATATTGTCGATAGGATTGAGATCAGTGGCTTAGACTGACCAGAATATTCTGTGAATATGGTTCCCATTTCTCACCTAAATGGTACTGCAATGAATAAAATGATATTTTATATAATTCTGATTCTTTACTGAATGTTAGCAATATTGGCTTTGAAAAAACGGTGAACAGTTTCCTTCAATATTAAAATACGATCATCGATGAAGATCACGCATATCGTTCAATGTTCTATGGTCCAGTTGGAATGCTGAGAGAATCGAGAGAATTCATCATCACCATGTTGTACTAAAGAACATAATTAAAGAAGAACAATTTCAGGAAGATGTGAAGAACCAATGGATTACCCAAATAATTTATTATTCATAATTCGCTTTTGATATGAGATATGATAGTTTGAACCAGAAAAGTATTAAAGACAAACATTTTTCTTCCAAAACTGGAACTATAGTTGCTCGAAAATTTTGCAGAAAATTAGATTCAGGGCGGACTCAAGTCTGATATTCTTCATAGATCCATGAAAATTGAACTTCTTGGTCGTCGTAATCTAAATATTACGTACGAGGGGTGTCTTTTAAGCTTCGCAGAGCTAGAGCTAGAATGAAACAGCTGAGAGATTTCAAAGACCGCAAAGATTGATACACTGCTGCATTTTTCTAACCAATTCTGGAAGCAGCTATTCTAATTGTTTGCTGCTACATTCAAAATGGCCTGTTAGAAGTCATGAACAGTTTGTTCTGAAAACTGGAACCTTCGATCACGGAGTCCGTTTTTGATTTGGAGAAAAATAAAAAATCGTCGGTCCGGACTGCATGTAGGATGATGTGGCAAGTACATTCAAAATGGCCTTTTGGAATGCATCAACAGGATCTTCTGAAGAAACTTGGACCACGTGAACCGTTCTCGATTTTAGGAGAAGTAAATCATTTATTTTCCGGGCTATGTACGAACTTACATTGCCTTCGAGAAGCATGATTTGCCATTCGGCGTTGATTTCCCCAAGTTTCCTAATGACTTGCGGTAAAGAAATGGTTGTGTACCAGTCAGCAGTAACTCTTCTTTGATCTTGCAAGTGTTGCTATATTACTTGTTTTTGCAACAAACGATGCGAGCATCTTTTTGGAGACACTTCGTATGACTTTTGTTGTTTTTTCTTTCACTTGGAACACCCAAAGGGAATATTGGCGCTTATTTTCTGGCTCCTATTAATAAATACAAGATTCATCAACACTGATCATGTTGCGAACGCTTTTAAACATTCCAATGTTACAACAATACAGAGTTTTTTGATACCAATTCACCATTTCAGCTTTCTGTTCTTCGGTCAATAGATGCGGTATCCAAGAAACTGATTTGTTCTCACCCAAATCTTCGGGAAGTTTTTTTAAAGGAGAGCGTTGAAATCCGCAGTGATATATTTAGCTCTGGATAGGTTGCATGCCGATCTTCCTTGATAATCTCATGCACAGCATCCACATTTTCTTGAGTCACCACTCTGTTTGGTGTACCTGCCTTAGATCGTCGTTAAGCCAAACCCTTTTGCGTTCGAATTCTCCAAACCAACGGAAAACTGTTGACAGGTATGGTGCTTCAATGTTATGAACTGAAACCAACTCGCCAGCTCTTGTTGAGATAATCGTCTTTGAAAATTGTAGAATATTATTGCGTGAAAATAGTCACAGTTTAATTCCATTTTTCAACTAACTTGTTTGACAGTTTGTTGTGACTAAAACACTGCACGCGTTGGAAAGAAAATTTGGATTTATATTAGCAAAACATAGAGGTTTTAGAACTGACAGTTGATTGTTCTCTATGTCCCAGCCTGCAAAATATAAAAGAATTCCTGAAACTTCGAAACGTTTTTTTCTAATAGGCATAGGCTTTTTATATGTATAAACTGACCAAGCATTTCCATTCCATAAATGAGTTTGAAAAATATCAAACTTCTGGCAATATAATCTCAACTGCTCCAATAAAGAATAATGACTGCAATAAAAAACAATAGCATGAATAATATTGATTAGGATAGATTGCAGCATACAATACAATAAGGATAGATTTGTCCAATGCAGGTACTTTAGAACCAGATACATGCCTTTTTATCATTTGAATGAAGGATAGACCAACCTGTTATCTCTTATCAACCTAGGTCAGCAAATGCTTCATTTTCAACTTTTGCAATTTTCAAGGTATCAATTACAAACTTAAAATTTAGATCATTTCTTTATTTCCAACACAATTCGATATTCAACAATGTTACGAGAATCTATGGATGGTATTTTAGAGACTTTTCCTTGTATTCTTTCGTAAATGTGAACATTTTCGATAAAGAACCAAAAAAAATGTTTCTACCCAATGTATGAATGAAATTTCAATTTAACCTGCACTCTCCGCCAAAAAATTATTCTCCAGTTTGAAATCCCATAACTCTTTGATTTATCATTGGATCTCTTTGAATTTTCGATTTGTTACAGATTATTTTACGGAGAATATTAATTGATATTTGTAAAGTGTGACCGAACCGAAAATGCCCTATAGAATTTCTCCGCTGAAGTTTGTCATGAAAGTACATTTCATTAGAAAGCCTCATTCATTCTTGAAGACAGTTTTTGATTCATGGCGGTAGCTCAAATTTTGGAAGAGATACAGTTTTTCATTAGCTTCAGTAGGAAGAGCAGAAGTTTTATTTACGGTAAAATTGAAGTGGTGAACTAACGGAAAGTTATTAAATAAACTCCCACTCAGTAGCAGGTGTTATCCCCTAACGGGTTCTCATCACGGTTTGAATGCGTCTTGGCATACCTTCGATAGAATTACGGATGTACCCTTGAATATTCTTGTCATTCTTTTTGCAGAACCTATTCTCATTCAGATTTTGTGGAGCAGGGACGTGCTTTTTAACCATATACCTATTGCGTTCCACATATGCTCAATCAGATTTAGATCAGCGCTGCTTGCCGGCCAGTTTATTCTCAATAACAGTACATCAAGGTTATCACTCACAGGTGTTGTCTTATTAATCATTGGCATGAAATTTTCGCCCATATTATGAATGAATGGGACATACTGAGGACCTAAAACTTGCCGTGCGTACCTCTCAACAGTCATGGATCCCCTACAATTATAGATAGATATAGAAAATTGCTTAACAGCCTGGTCACTGCGACCCAGTAGTCTATTGTGGCACACTTCTTCCAAAAGTTCACTCACAAGCTCCATCATTCTTGTAAAGTATATAAGCTTTGTCAGTATGAGCTTAATGAAGTCAGTCAGTTTCAGTTTGTTAGATCTAAGTTCCTCATGCCTGACTCTGCTCCCAGCCAGGCACTAGCACATAACGTGTTGTATCGTATATCGGTGGTGATTTTTATTCACATTCTTGTCAATCCCCTCGTGAGTAAGAACTTAGCACAGTAGTCAATGGCATATATTTCTGCTTGAAAAACAGTCGCAAGCCCACTAAGACAGATTGACTGTACTCTGGCAGCAGCTCAAACATATACACCAACTCCAGTTTTGAAGCCGTCTATGAACCAACAGAGGCCTTCAAGTAGACGCTCCTTGAAGCTGGTCGATTTCTGTCTGCTAGAAATGATGATCTGGAATGGTAGCTCTATGTTGGTTTTGGGTATTGTTATGTGAAACTCAGCATATTCTCACTTCGTGGTGTACAGCGATACTAGATCTGTTTCTCAAAATATTGATATTCTCGGTGTGTTAGTAATTTATCAGGCTTCGTATGAATTCTGGTATATTTTTCAAAAAAATAAAGCGAAAGTGCCATGAACCAATGAGTTTGAGAATAAATGTACCCTAGTAATGGGGCGTATCTTCATAACAAAATTTAGCTCAGAAATTTTACAGATCGATTCGAAATTTGTAAATTGAGCATTTTTGGTTCACCCTCGTATATCCTCGTTCAAAAAATTTGCCCGATGTCGTTGAATAATCTGTAACATATCCAATATGTAATTTATGGAGTTTCAAAGTAGAGGATAATTTCTGCTTGATCGAATTTTTTGCCAGTGACTGAAAAATAACAATGAACACAAATTTAAACAATAACATTTACTGCTTTTATTTTGAATCGATAAAAATCGGGACCCCCATTCTTTGAATCCATGAAGATGTTTTAGAAACTATGTGAATTTTGTACGTAAGTCTGCTGGACAAGACGAGGAATAACAAGAAACCATAGCACATCATGCAGGCTCCTTTTTGACTCTGTTAGGTTTGGGGAGGCTTTATTAACACTGGTAGATCAGATTTCCACCATTTATTCATTTATTTTTTCGAGTGAAAGAGAGAGTAACAGGAAATTGAAGGATTACATGGATTTTTCATGTCAAATCGAACTATAACTACCAACTTGCTTCAATGCCTCAATGATTGGACCCAGAGACTTGATAAAAGAATTCCTGTAGACATTGTTTATTTGGATTTTACCCGTGCCTTTGATAAGGTTCCCAGGAAGCGTCTTTTATATAAACTTGAACATTTCGGCGTTCGAGGTCCATTATTACATTGGGTAGAAGCATTTCTTACTGATAGGCAATTCGCTGTTAGAGTGGGTCTTCTTTTCAGCCAGTTCTTAGTGGTGTTTCCCAAGGGTCCGTTTTGTATTATATGTCTCTGACATTCCCAGCTTGTTGGTCTCCCAAATTGCAGCCTTCGCAGACGACATTAAATTATTCAATGTCGCCACAGATCCCAATAATACTCTTTGAGAGAACCTCGAAGTCATGGAAGCTTGTTGTGCTGCTTGGATGTAGCCTCTCAACATTGCCAAGTGCCGCGTGTTGCACGTCGGCTCGAATAACCCTAAGCGTCAATATGTTATTGCTGGTAGTGTAGTTGAGAGATAGAGATGTTCTTCACATGTTGACCTGGGTGTTATTATCAGTATCAGTAGTGACCTTTCCTGGACATCCCATGTAATACATACAACTAGTAAGACCAAACGAAGCTTATTTCTCATTCACAAATGCTTGAGGAACTGTCATTTTTCAACCATATCTTCCCTCTACAAAACGTATGTCTGGCCGATTTTAGAATTTGCTGGTCCTGTATGGCTTCCGTGGTTGATCGGTGACCCCCAAGTATCCGAGTCAGTGCAGAGACGTGCCACTCGAATACCCTTTGGTCGTCAAAGGCCTAGCTATCAAGAGCACCTTTCACTGATGAACCTCACATCTTTCGCGGATCGCAGGCTCCGTGGGGACTTGATTACTGTCTACAGGTCTCTTCATGGTTTTTTCAACATCGATATGTCTCATCTCTTCTTTTTGAATTCAAATCACCTTCGAGGTTGGAGAAAGATATTACACGAGATGCCAGGAACACTTCTTGAGTAACAGAGTTTTCAGCTGCTGGAAGACCTGAATTCAGATGTGGTGGGCTTCCCTCAACGCCTTCGAAAATCGATTTGACAGCTGGAGAAGCAATGAATTTCTCTAACGTTGTTCTTTTTTCTATTTTTCTAGTACTTTCTAGTACTAATTTAAATTAAATTAATTCACCATGTAATATTTTGAGTTCGTTTTCGATATCTTTAATTTAATTTTGAGTTATAAAGGATTTAAATCCTCAACACTGTTTTTTTTATAATAATAATCATATAATAATAAAATGTTGATGTCAGAATATGATCAAAGGAAGTACAATATGTATAATAATAATAATAATAATAATAATTTATTGATCCTTAAGACATCACAAGTATGTATAGGACAGGTCAATAGAAAAGACATTTAGACATTATCTAAATCAACACATAGAAACTCATTCACAGTATAAAAACATTTTGCTAAAAGTAAATTCTTAACTGCTACCTTAAATCTATTTACACTTAGACCCTGTATATGCCGTGGAAGATGATTGAACAATCTGATACCCTGGTACAAGGGCAACATTTCAAATCTAGAAGTTCTGTGTTTAGGGATACATAATGTTTCCTCATTTCTAGTATTGTGGGAATGAAAGTTAGAAAGTTTAGTCATGTTACTTTCATTCTCTTTAATATAAACGAGGCATCTCAAAATGAAAATAGACGCCAATGTGAGGATACCATTCTTCAGGAACAACGGTCTACATGAAGATTGTGGAGCTGTATCGAACATCATTCGCAGAATTCTTTTCTGGATGATGAAAACTCTACCTACGTCTGAGGAATTTCCCCACAGTAAGATATTATAGGACAGGTGACTATATACCAAACTGTAATAAACGTTCACAAGGGAACTTAGAGGTAGTGAACTCTTGATTCTATTTGGGGCATAATAGGAACTATTCAGCCTCTTACAAATCGCATCGATATGTGCACTCCACTTCAGATTCCTATCGATGTGAACGCCGAGGAATTTAGTGGTGTCCTTCGAAGAGATGACTGTATCTAAATACCTTATTGTTATGCTACCCTGATCACAAGACGACAGAGTGAAGTGAATGCATTCCGTCTTGTTGACATTGATCATAATAGCATTAAAATGGCACCATTCTACGAAACTCTCCACCAGCAGCTCGCATAACTTTTGAAGCTCCTCAAGAGTCTCAGCAGTAATAGCTATGGAAGAGTCATCAGCGAACAGTATCAACCAGATTATTTTTGATAATAAATTGCGAATATTAGATTTTCTGTAGAATATTTTTTCAAATTTGGTGGCAGATCGTTGATGAATAACAGAAATAGAAGTGGCCCCAAGACAGAACCCTGGGGTACTCTAATTTACAGTACTATTCATTTGAGAACGAGTCGTGAACCCTGATTGAGGCAGTTCTGTCCTCCAGATAACTACGAATCCAGTTCAAGAACACGCCTCTGAATCCAAGATTATAACATTTATCCAATATAAACTGGATAGCAAGACTATCAAACGCTTTAGACAAGTCAAAGAACAATCCAGCAACATATTGACCATTATCAAGGCAACGATAGACGAACTCCACGAACTGCAATGCTCCAGTTTGAGTCGAGCGGCCAGTTCTGAAACCATGTTGTGCAGTATCAAGTATTTGAAATTTATCTAGGTACTCCATCATTCTATCAAACACTATTCTTTCAAAAACCTTGGAAAAGACACTTAAGATAGATATAGGTCTATAGTTCATGATATCGTGTACATCATCCTTTTTATGAATAGGAATGACGATTGCTTTTTTCAGAATACGAGGAAATACGCTTGTGCTAATTGACAGGTTAATAACATGAGCGAAATGTCGGCTGATATCGGTACCTATCATCTTCAGAATTTGTGCTGAGATGAAATCAACACTAGAACCTTTGTTGTTTTTGAGTGATCTTATAACATCATGGATTTCATGCTCCAGGACTGGGTGGAAGAAAAAGGTTGTGTCTAACATACGTGACGTCGTACATGAGGATGACATTGAGTCTTTATAATAACTGTTGAGGGAAGATATAATGGGTTAACATTCAAAACGCACCAAGCCTTCTACGATTACCCCTGAAGTGCAGGCTCAGGACAATGAGAAGAAGTGGGTGAACCATACGTAATATTTGATATGGTTCAAGACAACAGGGAAAAAACCAGTGTAAAAACCCTGTCTCCTCGTCGATAATACATCAGTAGAAGTTAATCTGTGAGACACTTGTGAACAAAAAGTAAGTGTGATCAGAATTAGTGTGTTCACGATTCGTTTTTCACTCCAACAGCTTCAATTGGTGAGGAACTGCTGCAATATGAAACCCAAAGAAAGTGAAAACAGAGGAAAGACATGATATGAGTTATAAATATCCCTTCGTACTAGTCAAACATAATTGAGGAGAATACTTAACATTAGAAGCGAGATCATAAGTACTACGGAGATAACTTGGAGACACAATCACTTTCGTTCGAAATATCTTCAATAATCTAGCATAATAATTAAATGAGATAAAAAACACAAGGTTCAACTTAAATCTACACTTTATTTGAAAAATTAGAATTTCGAATCATGTTAACCACATAATTAAATCAGAAATATTGAATCTGTTGGACGTTTGCATTGAACAAAATTATTTTCCTTTCAACAACATCTATAACAGTAGTGAAAATGGTTTGATCATGGGAAATCCTTTGAGTCCACTTTTAGCAGAGATTTTTATGAATAATATTGAACAGAAAATTCATACACATCCACTCATTTCCAAATTTCTTTATTGGTATAGATATGTTGACGACATCTTAGTATGTTTCATTGGAACTACTCGTCAATTAGACTTATTTCTTAATTTCATTAATTCCATCCATTTGAACATTAAATTCACGATAGAAATTGAACAGAACGATTCCATTAATATTTTGGACTTAAAATCACTAAACAAAATAATATTCATGTTTTTTCGGTCTTTCGTAAACCAACACATACTGATACAATTATACATAACTACTCATTACATCCAATTCAACACAAAGTTGCAGCTTTAAACAGCATGGTACATCGGTTACTCAATTTACCTTTATCAGTAGAAGATTATATTAAAGAGTTAAACATCATCAAACAGATAGCCATTAATAATTCATATAATCCGGATATGATAGATCTAATCATTCGTAAAAACTCTATCAGAAAGCAATAAATGAAGTATATCCTATTCATAAAGACTATAAAATATTCAACAGTTTAACATTCTGCGGTTCTGCAAGTACAAATATTAAATCCTTTCTCGTCAAACAAAATCTTAATATAGCTTTCAAAACTTCTAATAACTTAGGTAAACATATTAAAATAATAAATCTCGTGTTGAAAAATCAAGTAAATCAGGAATCTATAAACTCAATTGCGGTTCTTGTGATAAAATTTATATCGGTAGGACCTATAGGAGTTTTGGCATAAGAACATCTGAACATAAACGTAGCTTCGATAAAAATAAATCTGATTCAAATTATTCAAACCACCTAATAAAAGAAAACCATTCATTCGATAAAAACTTTGACATATTACATATAAAATCAAAAAGTTCAAAATTAGATCTCCTAGAAGCATTAGAAATAAATAGATACAAACATTCGGACAAGCTTTTGAATGAACAGGTAGATGTGAATTACTCACCCTACTTAACTCGTTTAATTAGTTTTATTACCTTTCATACTAACTGTACAATGGCTCGGTGTGGATTTTCCTGTTATTCATCCAACTTGTTCTACGATTTGTTTATAATACCATACTCTTCATTCTGTTTTTCATTCTTGCTAAAGCTGCTGTGTCAGCGAAACGTCGTCGAATTTTTTCAAATAAAGTGTAGATTAAAGTTAAACCTTGTGTTTTTTATCTCATTTATATCATGGATCTACATCAAGTAACGGCCTCCACAATTCAAACATAATAATTAACACAATATCTTCTCTTTACGATTGGGAGAGTCAAAATAATTGGATTCTATCTTCGATGTGATGGTAATTATCTCCTCCATTGTAAAAGAAATATGAATGTAGCTTAATACGAAGGTCAAATGTGGCCTATTTTCTAGCAGCTGCAGATAAAAGTTTTCCATTTTTGGATGATAATTTACTTCCCCATCGTATTGCATTTATGGCAGAAGCATTAGCAAATGGAATAAACTGCTTATAGCTCCAGATCTCCAGCCTGTTGTATGTTGAAACTAAGTCTTCGTGACCTACGGCCATCTGGTGACACACTGAATGAAGTAAGAAACCTTAATTTTCGACTAATAAGTATTAATCAGGAGATTATTTATAATACCAAAAAGGTATTCAGCTATTACTGCAGCTAATAAGTACATTTTTTGAAATTGCTATTACAGTTTATTTTTTCAATAACTTTCTATTGAATGTTACAGTTTCGGGTTAAAATATTATTTCGGTAATCTGTTGGTCATAATAGAAAATCACAGTTCGAGCTTATCTGCCAGAGCTATATCTCTCCCTAATGTAGTAGTTTAGTTGCAAAGACTCACCCTTCACCCTAAACATTCTATATACATTCTAGAATAGAAACAGTTCAGAAAGAAATATAACCAAGTTGAATGTAACAAGTTATTTATTTGATTCAGCTGCTAGTCTCGTGCGAAAGACTGATGAATTCACAGTCAAACGTGACCAGCTCCAAATTAAATCATGGAATAGAATCAATATCTCTCAATGAATATAAACGCTGACACGAGAATATTTCTGGATTTGAAGGTAACTCCGATTTATTGATACACAAATGGGAAGACATGAAAATCGTATATCGTATTCATCATTATGGAAAACGCACAGGGATGTAACAGATATCATTATTATTATTCAAATCAAATGAGAGTAAATATTTCTATACCGGGTGACACAGGATCATGGTACACCCCTCTTATTTCTATATTTCTGCACGTAATTTATTGAAATTTTGTGATTCGATCAAACTTATGACATTTGAAACATTCTTTTTTCACTTCCGGTGTCGCCGGAAATGACCTTTAATGAAGATTTTTAAATGGAACACCTTGTATATTTTTGCATAGTTGGCTTGCAAATAATTTTCCAAATTTAACCATATCTCAAAATTAATATTTTGGGCGTCAAAATTATTTTTGGTTCGGTTAGATCTAGGGTGCCATGAATATTGCCAATTTACCTTAATCGATCAAAGAAACACTTTAAAAAAGCAACTGACGTCGAAATTTCAGATTTGCTCTGTCCAGGCCAGATTAATGTTCTCCAAAATCATTTTTGAATTGAAAATTCATTTTTTCAAATGGCACCATATTGGTACCGAGGTACCATTAGAAGTTTGATACTTTTGGTAAACAAATTCTGTAAACACTTTTTTTCAAATGCTAACAAATTATGCTGAAGTGAAAATTTTCATTAATTTTATTTCAATTCGTCCACGGATGATTTTCATCGGTTTTTCTGCCACTTGGAACACCCAAACAAAAGACTGGCGCTCACCAATGACTATGTTGTTAAGGCTTTTAGACTTTCCAAAGTTAAATTGTCCAGTTCATTCTTACAGCTTTCTGTTTTTCAGTCAACAGATCCAATGGAAAACTAATTTTTTGACACACTATTCTTCGCGAATTTTTGTATCGAGGTCTTTGAAATCAACAATGATGTCTCAATCTCTGCATGTGCTGCATACCGATCTTCCCGGACAATCTTTTTTGGTGCCTTGTATCGTCGCTAAGACTAACCCTTTTCGGTCTCCATACTTTTGACTTGTGTGGGCTTCAATCCCGAAAACAGAAATCAACTCGCCGAGACATTCTTATTGAGATAATTGTCTTAAAAATTGTGGAAAATTACTACTCGAAAATGCTCACGATTTGATTCTATCTTTCAATTAAGTTGTCAACTTTGACAATTGGTTGTGTCTAAAACACAGCAGGTGTAGAATTGAAATATAGATACTCATTTTTAGTACTTATTAATGGTATCTTCTATGTCCAGCATGCAAAATATAAAAAACTTTCCTCGTAGCAGATTTATTTATTCTTAAGAGAACGAAAATAGTTGTGAGCAAAGAAATTTAGTTATCATACCAGAAAAATTCAAACCATTGAAAAAAACAGAGTCTTCATCTCATTTTTGACAGGACCATGCCTGCTGTATCAGTTAGTGATAAATAAATTTACTCAAGGTATTTATAGCCAAGAAATTTATGTTAACTACTTGAAATAATTGATTTCTACACTTCTCAAGCCAAAATTTTATATGAAAATCTTTTGAAATGAGCATTGACAGAAATCTACAGAAAGATTTAGAAGAAAACGGAGATGGTTTAACTGGTGATAGTGGAATGTCATTTCTTTATTATCAATGCTACCTTCATGCTCTTCGGCTCTTTTTGCAAAATGGTCAATTTTCCATGCCTTATATTCCTAAAACGGCTAAATGAATTCGCTTAAAAATGTTAACATTACATTCAGTTAATTTGGTGTAATCAACGAAATTATCATTTATCCCCAGGGAAAAACGAACTTCGAAATTTTTTTGTGGTTTGATGACAAGATAACATTCTGTATGTGTATCACTCGAATGGGCAATCATATGCAGATATAAAAAGTAGGTGGCAGGCGGCCTCACCCCCGTCACCCGGTGTGATATCTGCACATCCGTCCTGTAAATTGGTCACCTGTGTGATTAAGTTTCGAGATCTGGTGGATGATGAGCTCTTTTGGGACAAAATAATCAGTTGAAATAGTTTCCCATTCGGATCTCCGGGGGGGACTGCCTCGAGGGGTTAATGATGCGGTTAAGTCGAACACTCCTCCGGCGAATTCACTAATTCATTCACGTTCTAGAGAAGGAAGCAAACTCTTGATAGAGTTCTGCAATATCAAAGGACTGGGGCACAACAACGTGAATGTCGATGCAGTTCACCAACATCTGCAAAACGCACAACCCCATGTGCTGGTCCTAACTGAAACCCAAATAAGTCAAACAACCGACACAGCGTATTAACGTTTTAATGGGTATGAGTTACATACGAGATTTAGGTTTAAAGGGTGTTTAAAGATATTGCATGTCAGAGAGAGGACAACGCTTTCGACCTTGCGTGGTTCAAAATCTGTTTTCAGGATAAAACACTGTTTTTATGCTGTCTATATCGCTCTCCAAACGATATTTACCTCTCTAGACTGTTTCAGTATGTAGGTTAGGTTAGGTTAGATAAGGTGGATTGGATTCAGACACATCATCCGGCAGCTAAAATCATTGTACTGGGTGACTTCAACGTTCACAAAACCAACTGGCTCCGCCACTCCAATAGAACAGATGAAGCGAGAAGACAGGCTGAAACTTTCGCAATCAGCCATAATCTAACGCAGCTAGTCGACGAACCGACAATAATACCTGATCACCCAACCGACTTCCCGAGCACCTTTGATCTCTTTTTAATTTCAGATCCAGATGATTTTGGAGTGGAGGTCTCAGCACCGCTAGGCACAACTATTGTGCTGCCGCTAAAACAAGAACCTAAATCACCCAGATGCATTTGGCACTATAACCGTGCTAAATTCTTTTCGTGCTTCCCATTCAGTGGTGTTTTCCTTTCAGATCCTGACATCAATGTGTTCAGTGAATCTGTTACAGAAATCATTTATGCAGGAATGGATCTCTACGTCATTCCATGAAAAGATCAACAGCACAAAAGCCATGGTTCAACAAAGACCGCGAAAGATCCTCTGCAGCCAAGAGCAGAGCTTACAAGTCATGGAAGATGAATCTAACAGAGAAAACAAGAAAAACCTTCGTACGAATACGGAACGTATGCAACCTGACAAATGCAAGAGAAAATGCCAATTTCAATGAAGGGGTAACTAATAAACTCCTTGAGCAGGCAAGCGGGACTAGACAATTCTGGTCTATGACGAAGACAGTCAGTTCCAATTTTCAATTTCAAATCTGCGTATCCGTCTCTTGTTAGAAAAGACGGAAGTATAGCTTCATCTCTGAAAGAGAAAGCCGATCTCTTTGCTCTCTTGTTCTCAAAGAATTCTGAGCTGGATTCATCTAACGCAATCCAACCGAACATTCCACCTACAAAGTGAAAGTGTGTTCTCGAACTGGCACCCATTTTTAACCGTCTGTTTCAGATTTCTTATGAGAATTCAACTGATCCCAAAGAAAGTAAAGAAGCCCTTACCCCAAAACTACCCCCTGTTGCACTTCTTCCCATGATGTCCAAAGTGATGGAGTCATAAATGATGAACTCATTAAATATCTTGAGTTACAGGGAATTATTAACGACCATCAGTATGATTTTCGTAGGCAAATATCGAGGGGAGATCTGCTCGCCTACGTCACTCATGTTTGTACATCAATGATGGAAAAACATGGGGAATTTAGATCAATAGCCCTCGACATCTCTAAAGCTTGCTGGGTTGGATATGTAGCTTTCTTTCAAATAGATCAATACAAGTTGTGGTCGACTGTATAACATCTGATTGTTTCGAGTTGCAAGCAAGAGTACCTCAAGGATCCATTATTTCGCCAACCTTGTTTCTGTTGCGGATAAACGACCTTCTGTCATCTACAGAGAACAAGAGCTTCGGTTTTGCAGACGATTGTACCCTGGTTTCGTGTTTCAGTTGTCTGCGGCCGACTACAACTGCTGAATCTCATCGTCGACAAATTAATAACTTAAACTCTGACTTACAGAGGATATTTGAGTGGGGTCAGTTGAACCTGGTGAGCTTCAACGCGAGCAAGACGCAAGCAACTACGTTTTCTAGAAAGGTCCCCGCTGGAGAACCTCCTCTAATAATGCAAGGCCAACGAATTGCATCCAAAGATTCTATGCACCTTATCGGAATAACGGTCAACTCAAAATTTTGCTGGCATGAACTTGTATCCGCAATAGCTGAGTCGGCATCAGCTAAACTTAGTTTTCTTCTCAGATCCAAGCGATACTCCACGTCATCTCAGCTGTTGCTTCTATATAAGGCGCAGATTCGACTTGCTTTGGAATATTGTTTCCATTTATGGGGATCTGCACCCAAACATTCGTTGCAGATGTTGGATAGTGTGCAAAAACGGGCTGTGTGCCTCATCGACCACCCGGAGATCACCCGCGATCTCCAACCGCTGGCTCACAGAAGACAAGTTGCCGACCTTTCCCTGTTTTAAAGATACTTCCACGGAAGATGCTCCAAGAAGCTGAAAGAACTTGTTTCGGGAAAACTCATGTGTTGTCGCAACACTAGGCTGGCAAGGAGTTCTCATCATATGGCGGTACATTTAACGACCCCTCGAACCTCTCTCTATAAGAATTCCTTCGTTTACAGGGTCGGTGAGTTGTGGAACTCGCTTCCGTCCAACATCCTACAATTTGGCCCTCTTCAAGAAGCTAGTAAACAGACACCTCAATTCTTCCCAGGCGTCTACTCATGTGGTGTAATAGTTTCGCATATTATTTTTCACACCGTATAAGACATTTTTTGAAACCCCAAGTTTGTGTTTATTTTTCAAAACTGCACAGTTTTGGTTAATTTATTCAAACGTTAGTTTCAAAACATTTTACAGTTTTAAATTATCCTGAACCGAGTTTTCTTAAGTCCACAGCTAATATAATCCGAAGTAGTTTTATAAAATGGAAAGATTTGTTTGAAAAATAGAAATGATATATTTTCTTGTATCAACTAGGTTAGGTATGTGTTGTGCCGCTACCGATGACCCGTCGTTGTTGTGAGGGCGATATGAGGTTTTAGTGAAAATACATCTTCAATATGAAGTCTGTAATTTAAGGCTCAAAAAATTTCAAGTTTACCAGCGAAAAAGTTTCATGGACTCATAGCAAACAGTAACAGTTTGCTGATCGCAATAATTGGTATTAAAATCGTTCATTCTATATCTTTTTCAACTGACGCCATGAAATTCAACAGAACGAAATGTACGAAAAAATTAATCAGCCTTAACTGTATGAAATGTAAAGAGTTTGCAGATAATCGATATTTCCTGACCTCCAACCCTGCAGTTATTTCACATGTTACCTTGTGCTTGTATTTTAGAAACCTTGGCCAGGGACTAAACTTGACTTTTACAGTTATACGCTTATGGAATAAATTTAGTTTTTCAGTGGATGGTTTAGTATAAGAAATAGTTTATGAAAATTAAATGTACAAATGTACATTTTTTGATTTTAATGAAGAAATTACTTATTTGCGGATTTTTCCTTTGGCTTTTACTTTTAATGGATTACTGAGTTACTATCTATTCAATCTCCTCTTCTCACGTTACAAGTAATCCCAACCCCTATAATTAAAGGTGTTAATCAATACAGGGTGTTACATAATAGTATGTCACAACTTGAATAGGTAAATATACGTGCAATTTTAAGAAAAAAAGTTTATATAAACATAGTTCCGCAAAAGCTTCGTTACGGAGCTACAGGGTGTTGAAATTTCCAGCAAAAATTGGTTCTTTCATCAAAACTCCTGTAGTTTTCGAGATATTCAGCTCAAATTCAGAATGCAAGCTATCTTTCACAGCCTCCATCATGACACGTCCTAGATTTTAACTGAAATTCACAAGGTGTTTTTTTTCCCTTCTGCCTTTCAAATTTTCTTGCAGTACGCCAATGATCGGCGTACAATCAATTTTCGTCATCTTCGTTCAATCTAGAAACCTTTTGAACATTTTTAATTTTTTCGTGTCTCCAACCGTTCTCGAGTGAAAAATTATTGAATTTGAATTATTTGAATTGTATGTTTCGCTCAATAGAAAAAAAATGATAGAAATACTCGATAGGTATGCCCAAAATTTGCTTTTATTTTAATAGGTCGTTTTCTGAGACTCAACTTATACTTATTCAATATCAAATTGAAAAAAGAACAATTAAGAACTGAATGAATTGTCCTCCACCTGCAAGAATACAGGCCTCTGTCCTTCTTCGCATATTATCACGCACTCCTTAAAATATTCCTGGCGTTATTATTCGATTTATCCATTCTTCTGCAGTGTTCACTGGAGTGGTATAAAGTAAACTTTCGAGATATCGCCATAAGAAAAAGTCTGAACTATTTAGGTCTGGGGACCTAGGAGGCCATGGTTCAGGCCCACCCCGACCTATCCATCGGTTGTTGAATGTATTATTCAAGAATTCCCTAGCTTCTCAACTGAAATGTGCTGGTGCTCCATCATGCATGGACCACATTATGTTTCTCACCAAAAGCGCCACATAATCGAGCAATAAAGGTAACTCCTCCTCAAAAAATTACCGATAAGGGGACCGTTTAGTCTGTTAGGCAAAATAAAAAGGCCCAATCAAATAATTTCCAATTATTCCGACCCAGACATTCAGTGAGAATTGTTCTTGATGACGAGATTCTTCAATCAATCGGCTGTAAACTTTATTTCACTATCAAAATGAGCATTTTCTCTAATTTTATCTAAGAACCATCGGCAGAAAGTAGAGTTTGAACGCATTGAATATGAAACGTGTCCAATGAAAAGTCGTGGAGAATTCTCCCAACTAGAACATGTGAAATATTCAACTGATTTCCAATTTTTTTTGTACTCACATGAGGATTCAAATCAATACAATTCAAAACTGCTACCTCCATATCTGGAATCTGGATTTATTTTTCTTCTTTTTGTTTGAATATGTGCTTCAAGAGAAATTTTTTTGGCATATGTTGAAAAAGAGAATAAATTTGAAATATTGAAATTTTGCGTTAATGTCTTTGCGCGGTTTGTATGTTAACATAATTTGAACGAATTATAGTAAACTTTTAAAAAGCAACATTTTAAGGATGTGGCTCCATTTTTTTCGAATAAAAATTCAATGACCTTCCATCAATCTATTGATTTTGAAATGTCACCGTCGAGTGAGCTAGTCTGCCAATATGAACATAATTGTTTCAGAGAATCGTTGATCAAAATGTATGTAATGAAGCAACTAATTGATGTAAAAGAATAATTTATATTCACATTTATCAACGTACAAATCTTTGTGAATAATGCATTTCTTCATAAAACTCATAAATATTGGCTAAAAACTAAGAAACAATCACTCTGTAATAATATTTAATCAACTCAATAAACTTAACTCAAAATTTTTATTTTTCGTCTGAAAAGCAGTATTTTCCAGTTCAAGTCCATGAAAATGATCTATTTTCGTATTATAAGGATTTTATGGATTTCAATTTAAGCTACAATAAATATTTAATAACGAGAAAAGACTGCAAACGAAAACCTTTAAAATTACACTATAATCATCTATTGTTCATTGTTTCAATATATAATAAAAATTAATTTGGATATAAAATGACCAAATATATAACGAGACGTGAATGAATGTAACATATATATAAACAATTATAATCATTTTGTTAAATATTTGGTCTTTTCATAACTTTGTTTTAATATGGAAGTTGTTTACTTTCGATTATAACCATAAATTGTTTCGACGTACCCCCGTCTGAAAACTATATTTGGAATAATTGTAGTTTGAATTATGCAAGAGGACTCTTTTTAGTAGATAGCATATCCAGAAGCTTGAAAATCAATCAATGTGTTGGTTCAGAACCAGAGTCTGAGGCATTCTAGTATACCAATCTATGGCAAACTATTGTCATTTAATGCTATACCTTCTTTCGCGAAAAGTAATTTTATGAAATCGAAAACTGCTCAAAATAATAACGCTAAAGATTTATAGAAATGTCAAGAAATTACGTGGGACTGTACAATTTCACCTGGTGTTGATGAATTTAAAACGGTGGACGGTACTAGTGTTACTAAACGGCATGAAATTGCGGAGTACTTCGCTACGTACTTCACTGATCTAGGAAAAAATCTAGCAGCCAAAATTAAGCGTGTTTCGGTGCAAAGATGAAACATGAAACTGATCGGTTTGATCGAAACAACTACTCAAGAGGTGAAAACAGTGATAAATACACTTCCCACAAAATTTGTCGCATCACCCTACTGTTACGACAATACTATATAAACTTTTAGGTTGGTCATTCTAGAGTCGCTTGGTAACTTTCAGAAGTGTAAAATAACAAGATATCATTCAAAAGAGATGAGTTTATGATGGAAAATATCAACAATTTTCGAGTAAATGAAAAATTAAAAAATTCTACCAACTGCAAACATTCGCGAAGATACCAATCAACTAGCATCGAATGGTAACTAATCATTTTCAAAATCGAGTGTTTCCTCGCCGGGCCCTAATTACTGCCAGTATACGTCTCAGAAGCACCTCAAACAAATTTTGGATGTACTCTTGAGTCACTGAGTTCCAAATTTCAGAAAGAAGATTTTCTAGTTGTTGGAGTGTTCTACAAGGCATCCTACGTTGCTTAATTTGCTACCCCCATGTTGTTCCAAACATGTTCTATGGAATTCAAGTCGGGACTTCTGGCTGGCCCTCTTAAAATATCAATTTCGGAATTTTGCAGAAATTCTGTAACTACTTTAGCTGCATGAGGCCGAGCATTATCATGCATATAAATGAAGTTTTCGCCAATCAATGGGCCAAAGTGTACAACATGGGGTTCAAGGATATCTGCGATGTATCTGCTGTCATTCTTCCATTATTGACTACGCCTAACCCAGTTCGACCATGGAAAGAAATGCCTCCCGACACCATTACTGAGCCCCCTCCGAAGATTTCGGTTTGCCGGATATTGCATTGCTGATATCGTTCCCCAGGTCGTCTGTCATTTGATACTAGACAGAACCTGGACTCGTCGAAAAAGAGAACATTTGACCATTCTGGAATAACCCAATTTGCATGTTCTCTCGCAAACTGAAGTCTTGCAACTCGATGCTCTCTGGTGAAACGCGGGCCGGTAGAAGCCCCCTTGGTCTGATATCGTCTTCTCTGAGCCTGTTCCTAACAGTTTGCAATGAAATATGCACATTTCTGGAATGTGCAAGTTCATTTTGTAGCATTCTAGCCGTAGTGTGCCGGACTCTTAGTGCAGTTGAACGAAGCCAATTATCATCAACTGGTGTTGTTATCCGATTTCTTCCCTGTGATCACTCAAATAGCCTCCAGGACGTTCAGCAGCCATTACAATAAATTCAAAGATTCGAAAATCAACAAGAAACACAGAAAACTTGTATTAATTTAGCGTGAGAACTGAAGAGGAATTGAATGAATACTGATAGTCAAATAAACTCATTCTTGTTTCAGACGTGTTTGAGATCATATGGACACAAATGTTACTACATAGATAAGATTTTTTCCCCTCATATGTCCAAAAAACATATGTTGACAAAGAAATAATATATAATAATAATATCAATCTCACAGTTGATGTGTTCTGGGGAATTATCAATTATGAATGAGAATTTTCTCCAATTGTTGTAGAGTATGGTAGCACAGAGAATTAAAAACTTTAAAATTTGCATTCAATGAGTCGAGAATTCCAATCTAAACGATTATGAACGATACCATATCAGATTCGGAATGATGGATAAAAATTGTATCAAAATGTTTCACCTACTCAGAAAATATTGCAAAAGTATTTTATTATATACATCTTTCGAGACGTTATTCTGAATTGAGCTATTCCTCATATTTTCTAATAGATTCATCAAGAATTAACGACTTGAACTTGTGAACTAGACAAAATAGTTTAACTTTACAATAACTTGTACAGATTATCGTCGACAATTTCCACAATTTATGTCCATATCACTCATATTAACAATTATTGAATAAAAACACGTTCTAATTGTAGAATGCATCCTGTAAACGAGGGATTCCACGATAAAGTGTTGATTGGGGTCAATAGATAGGCGCCTTTGGAAAATGATTCTTTAATGGAACAATTGAAAAAAGCAATTCAAGGTCATTGTATGAGTTCCTTCAAATCTAAATGGTATAAACAAGGCAGTGGAATGGATTTACCCTTTAAATCTTCATTACTTGGCAACAGTTCAACCTAGATACATGCAGGCCAGTTAGGTATCTTACTCCATTCGATTTGTATGGGAATTTTAAGTTTATAGACCATGGATGAATAATTGAAACAAACAAAATGAGAAAAATTGATGAGATTTCAGCTTAGATGTAATCAGCAGTTTTTAACCGCATGTAGATGATATAGAGCATTTGGTTTTAAATGGAAAGTAGTAGGAAGTAAAACGAAATGAGAGAATTTTGTCACTTTTCCACAATTTGTTCAGTAATCACGACCGGTTTCGACCCTACGATCATTTTCAAGTGAATAACAATATAATACATGAGTAGGCAAGTACAAGTACAGAATGAAATTTATCCTAAATATTGAGTAGTGGGGATCCATTAAGCTCTAGTTGGCTGTTGAGGGTAATATATTGTAGGTTTTTACATAGTTTGTTAATCTCCAAACTTTCCAACAAATTCATCTCTCTCCCTTTGTTACATTAATGAAGGATTTTAAGATTGTTCAATGATATCAAGTGGTTAGTTGAATTTATGTGTTCAAATATTGGCGAATTTTTATCTGAACCCCCAATTTATTACCCTCAGCATCCAACTAGAGCATAATGGATCCTCACTACCCAATATTAAGGATAAATTTCATTCTGTATTTGTACTTGCCTACTCATGTATTATATTGTTATTCACTTGAAAATGACCGTAGGGTCGAAACCGGTCGTGATTATTGAATAAATTGTGGAAAAGTGACAAAAGTGCCTCATTTCGTCTTACTTTAAAAATGAATTTCCATAAAATAAATAAATCATCAATACTATCAAAAAGTAGTAGGACAGTAAAATTCGCCTATAGTGTGTTTATTTTTGTATCAAAATATAAAGTGAATAGTGAATGACTTCAATACTATCAAATATACAATTAATCTGAACTTTAGCAACATATTTAAGGAGAGGAACAAAATGATAAGCTTTTTCTTCTTTTCAATTATTTGAAGTTTTTGGGGGAAGGAATTCTTGTTTAATTGTGTGTTAGGTATTACAATATACAGGGTGAATCAAGTATGAAGTCATTAATTCATGAGATTTCTCACTCTAAGGGGTTCAATGAAAATCAGATTTTTGAGACCAGTAATTTTACCTAACATATTGAATTATTTCCGCGTTTTGGACTTATAGCGAGGAATTATTTGAGCCAAGCATATCCCAATTGATGGAATAATAGAGACGCTCCTTCAAATTGGCCTCTACGATCCCACAATCTGGATTTCCTAGACTACTTCGTCTGGGGAATCTTAAAAATCAAGTATACTAACAGCCTGTTGCCACCATGTATGTATGTTGGCTGCATAACACTATGTCTGGTAATTATGAACGCTTACTTTAGTAGAAAGAAGGTTTCTCGTTTGTTCTTCTATTTTCGTTAGCCGCGGATATCATCACCAATCAGTTTTCTATCATACTGTTAGTCAAATGTAATTTCCATTAGCACACTGTGGTCTAAAATAAGAATGCGCTAAAATATTCAAGTTTCATTTTCATTTCCACTAAATAAAATGAACACTATATTTATACATATATATATATATATATATATATATATATATATATATATATATATATATATATATATATATATATATAAATATAGTGTTCATTTTATTTACCAATAGATACGTGAAAAAATCTGCACAGCAGTTATCTTGTGAACCGACGACTTTTTACATATTCATGTGCCCTTTTTCAGGTTTTTGATGGGGAAAAACGGTCCAGCTCTAGCTTCTACAATTGTTGTTATATTTCAATGCAACAAAAACCTAATTGTATTTTGAATGATATCATAACAGCCGGAGACATTTTCAATGGTTTGTTACTTCCGGAAATACCGGAAGGTGACCTTCACTCGGTCTTTTTGACTGGTCACCCCGTATTTCAATTTGTTTTTCAAATACTCATTCTGTATTTTCCGAGAAAAAGAAATTACCAAAAAAATTTGGAGGAAAACTCACATTTCAAATTGAACGACGTGATTTATCAATAGGCGACTTTCTGAGGTTGTGATGGAAATTTTTTGTCCTAGAAAGTGATTGATTATTATTTCAATTCGGATTCCTGACATTATTCCATATTTTGGGTAAGAAACACTCAAAATGTAACAGACGATTCTAACGAATCGTGAAGTGAACTATGCAAGAGAATAGCATTGAAAATCACACAGCAAATTTAATTAATAAGTGAAATTCGCGATTATCGATGACAAAACATGACAGATTTGGTACCTATCCGCTAATTCTTGTTATTGTTTCGCTTTGAGTCTTTTTCAAGGAGAATTGATAAATATGGAAGCCGAAAATCAAGTGAATACAAGCCTATTTTCAGAAATAGAAATCGAGCATTTCGACTTTATCGGGAACGATTTCCAAAAGTTTCCAAAAAATCTCATGCAATTACGACTGGTTAAAAAATCGGAAACTCCCGAAAGGAAGATTAATAAAGGAGCGAAGTTGAGTGTTTGTTGTGTCAAATTTCAAGGAAAAGGTAGTAATGCTTTAAATAAAATTTCGTTCGCCTCATTTTATAATATGTTTGTTTATGCGTTATCGAAAAGCTGAACAAATTCATGGCATAATCGTAACGACGTCGTAAATAACCACGGTTTATGATCTGAAACAAACAGTAGCTATATGAATTCAAATTGTTTTTTAATCGTTGAACGTGTAGGCTGTACATACATGATGACAAAAATATAAAGATAATATGAAATTTCCTTCTTGAAGACCAGCTTTTAGAATTTGCACATATACATACACATACACATACACATATACGAGTGTCACGCTAAAAGACCCATTAGATGTATCTAGGGAACAAAACCATCCAATCATACGGAAAATCGACTAAAACTTTGTTTCAAAGGGCATGTGTACTTTTCAATTTTTCTTTATTGAAATGCACCCTTTTTCAAGCATCTCTTTGTTAAGATTTATCCTATCTAACATTTACCACCATAGAGCTATGATTGTTATATCAAAATTTTCGAATTTATAGTGTTATCTTTTTTGCCCAAAAAATTGAATCATGTTTGGGTAAGACTATAACTTTTTCTAGTTTAGAGAGAAAAGTGTCATTGTTGAAGGCAGGTACTTTTGTATAATTTCAAGTATAAGTTAAAAAATATATAAGGGTCTGGATAACAGTAGAAATGTTATGTGTATTTTTTTGGATCTCGCTAACGCCTTTGACACCGTCTGCCACAAAAAAATATTGGAAGCCTTGGATGATATTGGAATAAGAGGAAATGTTCTACGCCTTTTTGAGAGTAACTTGAATGAGAGAGAGCAGATTGTTATTTTGAATGGAGAAATGAGTGATGAAAAAATGAATAAATTTGGTGTACCACAGGGCAGCGTGCTAGGCCCAGTACTTTTTTTAATATATATTAATAGCTTGCTTCAGCTGAATCTGAATGGGATTATAGTCAGTTTTGCTGACGATTCCACTGTGATAGTTGTGGTGATAGTTGGGATGAAATAAGGGAGAAGGCGGAAGAGGGTGTGAGAATTATAGGAAGATGGATTAATGTAAAGCTGCTTACAATAAGTTTTGATAAGACTTACCTCTTACCTTTTTCATGCTACAACCGCAATATGCCATCTTTTAGAACTTTAGATCTTTCTGAAAAAAGGAAAGTAGGTCAAGTTGTCACCTATAAGTGTTTGGGGATTGTTTTTGATAGCCATCTACGTTGGGACCATCATATTTGTTCCATAGTTGCCACGGTGTACTGTACAGATTCAAATACCTCAAAATGTTCTCGATCAAAAAGTTTTGATAAAGGTTTACTACGGACTTGTACACTCTATATTATGCTATGGTGCTCTGAACTGGGGAGCTGCAAGGGCTGAGCATATAGCTTGCATCCAGGTTCTACAAAAAAAGTTTTTAAAAATCATCTTCAATGCGAAAAATACTTACCCGACTTCACGTCTGTATGATGAAGCTCGGATCTTGGATATTTGTCGAAAATTTGCATTCTCATGTATAATACATTTGTATCGGAATGTATATTTACTAGAGGAGTTTCATCATACCTATAATACCAGACGGGAAAATAAATTTTATGAGACACTTCCTACAAATAAATCCATTGGTTAGTTAAGTTTTTCTTCCTGAACTGTTTAATAATGCTTTGGCATTGTCAATAAAAAATGTTACTGACACGAGGAAGTTCAAATTGAGCTGAAGAAGATTATCCTTTGTTATGGTAGGGATAAAATTCATGACATCATAGAGTTGAGAAATTGTTATATTTTTTATTGAATCTGAGTGTTTCTGTGTTAGGTTAACTAGTTTAGTACACTGCAGACAGTCAGATAACTTTGCAGTTTTTTGTTTATTTTCTAAGTTTATTGTCAACAATCTCGTTTTCACAACTCATGCAAACACAAAATTGTATAGGAAAATAAACAATATTATTATTATTATTATTTTCAATATCACTTGTCGACTCAATCAAACTAAATTATCAAAAAAATGCCCTTTTCGAATACGATCATCTATTTTTCTATTTTATTAGAACCGTATTTTGAATTAGTATTGGTTGGTATTAATTTTTCCCAACCAAAAATGGCTCGTATTTGGCGCGAATTTATCAGAAACCAGCAGTTTCTTCTGAAAATTAAATCATTAAGCCCTGGAACATAGAAACAATTCCAATAAAACGCCATTTTTTGAAAAAAGTGGTGATATTTTCATTTTAATGTAAAGTACAAACTCTGAGGCTAATAATGATTGCCAATAAACTCTTGTGATATCACATAGTTTGATTTTTTACTAGCATCATGATGAACTAAGTATTAGTTAAGAATAAGAAAGGATACAATTCCGATGGCAGTTTCGTACAATAAATTTCAGCCTCACAACGCTTAAAAATCATTTAAAATAGGAATAATACTAATTTTGTTTGTGAATAATTTTTTTGTTGAATAAAATGGCAAACGTGGTTGTTATAAATTCATTTATTTTTCATGGTCAATATCAACAAACGCAAAATCGAATTTGCAAAACGCTTATCAAAAAGTACCCGAATTTACGATCTATTTGCAGGAAACAATTAAGAAAATTACAAACAAATTTTGTCACTGAAATATAGAAAATTGAAATAAGTAGGGTTAGCTCATTTCAAATGATAAATATGTAGTTTTGGTGAAGTTATCGGCGAACTTTGTTCATTAGGTACCCCTATAGATAAAAATCTAAAGAGGTAAGATCTGGAGATCTTGCAGACCAGTTTCATGGACCTAGTCTCCTTCTCCATCTGTCATCAAACAACCAGGTTATTTCTTCCAATACCGGAGGTGTTCAATTAACCGGAGCACCATCTTATTGGTAGCAAGATGAAACACGTTCATTTAACAGGAGATTGTTCGGGAAATCAAAACAAATATATCCAAAATCTCTGACTATTCCACCATTTGAATTTTCTTCTTAAATAACATATTGACATTGGTCTTTGTGCATTAATCTGAATATATTCAAGCAAAAACGATGTTGGACATTTCGCTCACATATTTAATTGCATTTTGCAGACATGAGAATTGATTTTCAAAATTGCTTCCTGGAAATTCATCGTACATATGGATACTTTTCGTTGAATGTTCGGCAAGTTCGATTTACTATTTATTTAAATTGGCCTTGAATGATGACTAAATTCATGAGTATTTATTCGACATTTTATTCAACAAAGAAACTATATACAAAGTGTTATTACTATTTTCGAATGATTCCCAAACGTCCCTGATGTCTGAATTCATAGGGCCTTACATAGAACATTGTGAAGCATAGACGCTGGTATTGAAATTAAATCACTCTATTTCTATTTTCTATGGCCTAATGATTCAATTTTCCGAAAGAACTGTAGGTTCTTGATGAAATCGCAAATAAAGTGGATACGAGTCATTTTAGATATATGCAAACCTAATACTGATCAATACTAATTCAAAATACGATTAAAATAGTAAAACAAAGGTACTCGTATTTGAAGAAACATTTCTTTAACAAATTAGCTTAATTGAGTTGATAAGTGATTTTTGAACACCCCGTGTATAAAACAGTATCGGAAAGTACGGGTCCTCAAAAATAACATTCTTCTCGTTAAATTAAAAAAAAGAGTTATTATTTTACTCAAATCTCAGGCACTTTTTTCGGGCAAAGAAGTTGACTATTATAGCTTCATGGTAGTAAATTATGGATAGGCCAAATCATAACAAAACAGGATGCCTGTTTATAAAAAATAAAATATGGTAGGGATAAAATTCATGACATCATAGAGTTGAGAAATTATTATATTTTTTATTCAATCTGAGTGTTTCTGTTTGAGCTTTGTTTTCACTCTTTAATTTGTTTAGCGGATCAATGTCGGTGTGTTAGGTTAACTAGATTAGTACACTGCAGACAGTCATATGACTTTGCAGTTTTCTGTTTATTTTCTGAGTTTATTGTCAACAATCTCGTTTTCACAACTCATGTAAACACAAAATTGTATAGGAAAATAAACAATATTATTATTATTATTATTTTCAATATCACTTGTCAACTCAATTAAAATAAATTATCAAAAAAACACCCTTTCAGAATACGATCATCTATTTTACTATTTTATTAGAACCGTATTTTGAATTAGTATTGGTTGGTATTAATTTTTCCAACCAAAGATGGCTTATATTTGTTTTGTACGCGAATTTATCAGAAACCAGCAGTTTCTTCTGAAAATTAAATCATTAAGGCCTGGAACATAGAAACAACTCCAATAAAACGCAATTTTTGAAAAAAGTAACAAAAAAAAGTACAAACTCTGAGGCTAATAATGATTGCCAATAAACTCTTGTGATATTACATAGTTTAATTTTTTACTATCATCATGTTTAACTGAGTATTAGTTAAGAATAAGAAAGGATACAATTCCGATGGCAGTTTCGTACAATAAATTTCAGCCTCACTTCAACGCTTGAAAATCATTTAAAAATAGGAATAATACTAATTTTGTTTGTGAATATTTTTTTTTGTTGAATAAAATGGCAAACGTGGTTGTTATAAATTCATTTATTTTTCATGGTCAATATCAACAAACGCAAAATCGAATTTGCAAAACACTTATCAAAAAGTACCCGAATTTACGATCTATTTGCAGGAAACAATTAAGAAAATTACAACCAAATTTTGTCACTGAAATATAGAAAATTGAAATGAGTAGGGTTAGCTCATTTCAAATGATAAAGATGTAGTTTTGGTGAAGTTATCGGCGAACTTTGTTCATTAGGTACCCCTATAGATAAAAATCTAAAGAGGTAAGATCTGGAGATCTTGCAGACCAGTTTCATGGACCTTGTCTCCTTCTCCATCTGTCATCAAACAACCAGGTTATTTCTTCCAATACCGGAGGTGTGCCATTAACCGGAGCACCATCTTATTGGTAGCAAGATGAAACACGTTCATTCAACTGGAGATTGTCCGGGAAATCAAAACAAATATATCCAAAATCTCTGACTATTCCACCATTCGAATTTTCTTCTTAAATAACATATTGACATTGGTCTTTGTGCATTAATCTGAATATATTCAAGCTAAAACGATGTTGGACATTTCGCTCCCATATTTAATGTGCATTTTGCAGACATGAGAATTGATTTTCAAAATTGCTTCCTGGAAATTCATCGTACATATGGATACTTTTCGTTGAATGGTCGGCAAGTTCGATTTACTATTTATTTAAATTGGCCATGAATTATGACTAAATTCATGAGTATTCATTCGACATTTTATTCAACAAAGAATTTATACACAAAGTGTTATTACTATTTTAGAATGATTCCCAAACGTCGAACTGATGTATGAATTCATAGGGCCTTACATAGAACATTGTGAAACATAGACACTGGTATTGAAATTAAATCACTCTATTTCTATTTACTATGGCTTAATGATTAAATTTTCCGAAAGAACTGTAGGTTCTTGATGAAATCGCAAATGAAGTGGAAACGAGCCATTTTAGATTTATGCAAACCTAATACTGATCAATAATAATTCAAAATACGATTAAAATAAAGTAAAAAACAAAGGTACTCGTATCTGAAGAAATATTTCTTTAACAAATTAGCTTTATTGAGTTGACAAGTGATTTTTGAACACCCCATATATAAAACAGTATCGGAAAGTACGTGTCCTCAAAAATAACATTCTTCTCGTTAAATTAGAAAAAAGAGTTATTATTTTACTCAAATCTCAGGCACTTTTTTCGGGCAAAGAAGTTGACTATTATAGGTTCATGGTGGTAAATTATGGATAGGCCAAATCATAACAAAACAGGATGCTGTTTATAAAAAATAAATCAAAAAGTACTGAAAACAATTGCGAATTGTAGATCAGTATCCAGTTATTCTTTTCCCAAGATTTGAAATTGATCTATAGGCCATTTCCTAGATATTGCTGTATGTTTCTATTTTCGGTTTGACTCAGAGGAAATTGGTTGATATCGGATAAATTTTTCCTTCATTCTTGAATACCCGGATATGATTTCAGGTGGTATAACGCAGAGAGAAGAAACAAGGAGTAAAAGACAACGAATTGCGGTTAGATATCGTGTTTCAACAGTCGAATAAGACCGCTTTTTTCAAAAAACCGCTGGCCGGAGCCTCTATAAAGTATAATAAATTAAGCTGAATTAAAATCATAACCGAAATGTTTACGAAAACCTTTTGGCAATAGGTTTCATTGAATTAATTACCAGAAGTTTTTGGGGGAGTAGGCTGCTTACAAGAGGAAATTACGCACGTCAATTAGAATGGGCTAAAAATTATGTGCAATGGGGACCAGAAGGCTGGTCCAATATTTTTCTCAGATGTATCACCGTATGCACTGTAATTCTAGCTGATGATGATTGTGGACATAACCCACCATTTATTGTAGTTTAGAAATAAATACTTGTTGCTTCAATTAATCACCGACTTGATCCAAGTTAAAATCTCTCTGCACCGCTAAGAGAAATATGCGAAATATCAGTTTTTGACAGTCATCGACAGGGAACTAAATTTGTTCCCGAACATTCGAGTGTACCAATATACATTTCCATACTATTTTTCAACCATTTTATTTTTTTAAGCAAACGAGGAAGAATAGGTCATATTCATTTTGGAAATAATCGTTCAATATTTCACGAAATCTACACATAGAAAACAAACTTAATCAACTTGAGTTGTTTACCTAAAGATAATATTTATTTTTCAGGTTTCCACATGGCCCCAAAGCTAAGCAAGAAGTTTCCAGAGTCCTGCCTGTTGATCTTTGTCGGAGTTGTTATTGGAGTGATACTCGTCCATGTAACTGACAGCGTCCATATAACTGACAGCTCTCACGTGTCCCCATTAACGCCAGATACATTTTTCTTCTATATGCTCCCACCAATCATCCTTGACGCTGGATATTTCATGCCTAATAGACTATTTTTTGATCATCTTGGCACTATTTTATTGTTTGCCGTTATAGGAACCATTTTCAATACGTTAACAATAGGTGAGTAATGATTTGAATATCTCGATTTTTTCTATTGATGGAAAAGTATGTCACTTATTTTTTTACGAAAGCCGAAAAACCATTAATATGACCCAGCATAGCTGAAGCTCCATCCAAAGGTAAAGAAATACAGTTTTCCCATTTTAAACTTTGCGCATTGAAGTATTCATTTTCTTTATTGTAGATATCAGTTCCAAGAGATCTCAACTCGAGAGAAGAACAAAACAGTAATTCCTCTTCAAAATTATCTGCACCTTTGTAGCGAACATATACCATTAGTTGTGAATTGCTACTAAAATCAGTTGTCTCATCAAGCTTAATAGCAAATTATTAAGCCTGTTTTAATGCGAAAATAACCTGTTCCTCCACATTTTCTGCTAATATAGAAATTCGTTCTCTCACACATAATCTCTGCCATTTTTACAGCATCTGGTTTAACCAATCTTAAAAAAAAAACAAACAAGTACTGTGTTTTAAGGAATTTTACTTAATAATTGCGATTCGTAACGCGTTTCACTACTCCGTAGCTTCTTCAGACGAATGAATGTACAGAAAATAAATGAGAATATAAATATAAATGTTCTCGAGTAATGACTTATTGGGTTGCTTCTTCTTAAGTGGTTATTTATGACAGGTATATCCAATAAAATTAGGGAATAGATTGCTCCCCGAAGAGATTCAATAGAGGTGAAGGGCTTAAATCGACTTGTTCATTGATGAGTTTACCTGAGTGTTTATATTTATTTATTTATTTCTAAAGTTTCCCGAAGATCTACCTTCCAATATTTATTATCAGTATGCAAAATTTCAAACTGTGGGTCGAAAGAGTGATTATTTTCTAAGAGATGATTCGCATAATTTGAATCTTATTTTTATTTGAAAAACTGCGTTTATGTTCCGATATTCTAATATTAAAATTTCTATGTGTTCTACCAATGTAGAAATTATCACAGTCATTGCAATTCAATCTATAAACACCTGATTTATTGTTTTTACCTGATTTGGTTTTATTATTTTTATATATTTGCCTAAATTATTATTAGTTTGAAAGCTATGTTGAAATTATTGCTACTCAAGAATGATTTCAGTTTCTCACTTGTAATGCCAACGTAGGTTAAGGTGTTGAATTTTTGTTTCAATTTATCGACAGGGTAAACTTCATTAAATGCGATTCTACTTTGTTTTTATTTAAAATATTATTTATTAGTTTGGGATTGTAACCATTATTTTTGGCTATTTGTTTAATCAAATTTAATTCTTTATTGAAATTTTCTGGCGATAACGGGATGTTAATCAATCTATGAATAAAACTATTGAATGCTGACATTTTATGTTGATACGGATGACACGACGAGTTATCTATTATAATATCTGTATGTGACGGCTTATGGTAAATTGCGAAGACATGTTTTCTATTTTCATTCGAAATTGTAACGTCTAGGAAATTTATCGAATTATTTCTTTCTATTTCGGTTGTGAATCCAATTTTTGGATGTAATGAATTTATATGATTTTCGAAAATTTTTAACTGTCTATCTGTTCCTGTGAAGCAAATAATGATATCGTCTACATAGCGATACCAGTATGAACAATATTTACTGAGTGGATGATTATGAATTAATTTCTCTGAATTATTCATGAATATTTCTGCTAACAAAGGAATTAACGGATTGCCCATAATCAAGCCGTCTTCAATAGTATAATATCTGTTATTGAAATGGAAATAATTTTGATCTGAACAAATTTGTAATAATGAAAGAATATCTGATTTAATGATAGTATTAACATGATTCTTTGCTAATAATTCTTCAACTGAGTAATACGTATCTTTCGGAGGAATGTTGGGAAATAGATTCTTAACATCGAAAGAAATGAGTTTGGAATTAGGTGGTATAATGGTATCTTTGATATTGGCAATTAGTTCGAACTAATTGGAAATGCAAAACATGTCTTCGCAATTTACCATAAGCCGTCACATACAGATATTATAATAGATAACTCGTCGTGTCATCCGTATCAACATAAAATGTCAGCATTCAATAGTTTTATTCATAGATTGATTAACATCCCGTTATCGCCAGAAAATTTTAACAAAGAATTAAATTTGATTAAACAAATAGCCAAAATAATGGTCACAATCCCAAACTAATAAATAATATTTTAAATAAAAACAAAGTAGAATCGCATTGAATGAAGTTTACCCTGTCGATAAATTGAAACAAAAATTCAACACCTTAACCTACGTTGGCATTACAAGTGAGAAACTGAAATCATTCTTGAGTAGCAATAATTTCAACATAGCTTTCCAAACTAATAATAATTTAGGCAAATATATAAAAATAATAAAACCAAATCAGGTAAAAACAATAAATCAGGTGTTTATAGATTGAATTGCAATGACTGTGATAATTTCTACATTGGTAGAACACATAGAAATTTTAATATTAGAATATCGAAACATAAACGCAGTTTTTCAAATAAAAATCAGATTCAAATTACGCGAATTATCTCTTAGAAAATAATCAATAATAAATATTGGAAGGTAGATCTTTGGGAAACTTTAGAAATAAATAAATACAAACACTCAGGTAAACTCATCAATGAACAAGTCGACTTAAGCCCTTCACCTCTATTGATTCTCTTCGGGGAGCAATCTATTCCTTAATTTTCTTGGATATACCTGTCATAAATAACCACTTAAGAAGAAGCAACCCAATAAGTAATTACTCGAGAACATTTATATTTATATTCTCATTTATTTTCTGTACATTCATTTGTCTGAAGAAGCTACGGTGTAGTGAAACGCGTTACGAATCGCAATTATTGAGTAAAATTCCTTAAAACACAGTACTTGTTTGTTTTTTATTATTGATAATGGAATTTTACCAAGTAAAAGCTTCCCAAATTCAAATGTTAACCAATCTTCACCAATAGTGTATAGTTTCTCATTTTCAACCAGGCTACTTCATAACTAGCCCTTGATGCTGAACGCTGATCGAATGTACCAAACAAGTTGCTCTTTGTCTAACAAAATATTCTCGCGGTTTGGAAGACAGGTGTGAATGCAAATCATCTAAATGTATTTTCAATTGACTTTTTTTGCAAGATTCTGAAGTCAGTACCTTCATAAATACAACACACTGTGGTTTTATGGTACCATTTTCTCCCATTTGTGTAAAACCGTAATTAAGGAATTCGTATTGCTATGTTCTTTTTCTATTCGCTGCCATCTGAAGGGAGACGGAAAATAATATTCGTAAAATACTTGAATTAAATTTCTAAACTGCGGTTTATCTTGATCGATATATCAATAATTGATGATAAAATGATGGTTTTCTCAGCAAACTAACTAGTGAAAACTCGATCTCTGACTCGTCAATGCATTTGTATCTAGACGGCATGGAACGGACTCAGCAGGTAGCCGCGATTGTGCTCTACTGCGCAAAGATATAACTCGAGAACACTGTAGTGGTAGGTAGTGAGATGGCGTGGCCTGTATACGTCGCTAAATTGTTTAAGTTGAAAAAAATACTAACAGGTTTATAAAAAAGCAACTTAAAATATATACTTTTTACTCAAAAGTTTACACAAAAGTTTCATTTTTACCCCGTTTGGGGTAAGTTACCCCGGTTCCCCGACCGCTGCTGTATAGTGAAACACTTCACGATTCAATGAATTGTTTGTGAAAATCCTTAAATTTATTAATTTTTTCATTTGATCGTGTGCCACAGAAATCTAATTCAGATTGTCAGAATATTTTGGATAGCTAAGGCAATCTAGATGTGTTCAACTACTGAACTCACTAAGCAAACATTACTTCATTTTTATTTTGATAAGTAGATAGAAATGTTTTCATTATATACGAACTGAAAGCAAACTACTTGAGCTGAAAACGAACGGATAAAAATAGACATTCATTTCCCTAGTGGCTTAGAGAGCCTTTTCCAATTCAGTAAGTTTCCTACATTGGCATATTTGTGAGGTGAAAAAATGGTTAGCTGAAAAAGCCAATTTTATTATATCGCGGAAGTCATCCAATATACCATGAACAATGTTTCATAATCTAAGCATACTCTAGGGATATTCACATTGACTGTAAATCAATACGAAATTTAATTAATGTTTGAAACAGTATTTGCTTTTACTATTGTTTCCTCTTGATATTAATCAATGTCATTTTAACCAAATGAATCTTCACATCATGCTATGAAACGTTATATTCTTTGTTCTCTTTATTATCATCTACTTGTATTCAGTGAAAACGATTTCTTTTCAGTTGATGTCGCTTCCAATAGAATAAGAATTGAATCTATCTTCATCTAATTATTTTATTTCGCGTTTTTCGAAAGGAGCTCGAAAAATTCTAGTATAGTTTTGAATTTTCGAGTTAATCTGTATTTTTTCGAAAAGAAAAGCGATTGTTCAAAAGAAAATAGAGTCTTCTATACTAGTTGATTCACGAAAATAGTTGTTAAAATCCACAGAGGAGTCCGAATTGAGGCCCAAAAACAAGATAAGGTTATCTGTTCTTTGTAGCTCGTACACTCTTGAAGATTTCATTTTTGTTCGAACGGTATTGTATTTAGAAAGTAAGAATCTACTTCAGCAATTTATTTTGAAGTAAACAGGGTGTTGCAATTTTCTATAAAAAAATCTTGGGAGGTTTTTTCAGATTTGAACACCACTTTTTTGTTGAAGATTCAAGAGTGTCCTAAACTCTGCTATAATGTCTTTAAGTAATAAGTTTTTTTAGTGAGTAGTTTCGTCACAATATTTTTTTTCCGTAAAAATTCATGAAAATAGGCTCTTATATCATCGCATGCTCCGTCGGCCAGACTGGATGAATACTTTCTTCCTTTTGTTTTATTATTGCCCAAGGATAGCTCCATTGATGAATTGAAATAGATAATAGTCATTTTATACTGTAGTGACTCAAAAAATTATTGAATATTGTAATTTTAAAAATATCATATCTTGATTTTTCAACTGGAACATCCTGTATTTTATTCTTATTATTCATGTTAGCATTGTGCATTATTTTTGCGGAAGTACCCTTATCTTTATATATCGACCATTTTCGAAATAAATAAAAATAAACTAAATTAATGAAATCAGAGGTTGTGAAAGGAGAGTTTATTAGTACATATCTTTACACTTTTCGATTTTCATAGTCTTGATTGTTCAGTTCCTGGTGCAGCTGTACAAGATATGCATGAAATGTATTCACTTTCAAGATTCTCTGGACGGAAGTTTGACTTAAATCTGTTAACTGAGAAATCTCTCTTTGGCTTTTATATGGGTCCTCTGTCCCTGTCGACAAAACTGATAATTGGTTGTCTTCAGCTGTAGCAGTTTTTGATTTTCATGTCTTTTGTAAGCGATATTACCATTTTCGATAAATCTAATTAGTAGTTTTTCAAATCATCTTGCATCAGGATGCTTCTTTTCAGAAAACCTTTGTGCATAAACTCTACTCGCCAAGAAAGAATTTCTATCACACTCACCCAGAATAAAAATCATATCAACCATTTCTTCTTTGGAGAACTTCATGGCAATCAATTGAGAAAATTGGCTTCAAACCTGACCTTAACAATGTTTAATAACGAAACACTGAAAAGTTCACCATGTAGAATGCAGAATATGATATGTCCGGACACCTGACAGAAGGCACAAATAAATAAAACACATACAATAATACAACACATACCTCGATTTACGTTTTAATCATCTTGATTTTATCATTTGTTGGAAGAATTATCTTGTTTAGGTTTAATTTTTTACTATTTGAATCATTACAGAATAAAAATACTTCTGTGCGAATAATGATGCATGTTGATGAGTTTGATACGGTTTGTAGAATTTTCATCAAAATTTTTACGAATAATCGAATATTTCGAGAATGATCAAAGATAAAAATAAGGTTACTTCTGCAAAAATACAGCACAATATTTTATGCGTTGACATAAATAATAAAATACAGGATTCCATTTGAAAAATCAAAATATGGTATTTTTAAAATTACAATATTCAATAATTTTTTGAGTCACTCCTGTATAAAATGAGAATGATCTATTTCATTCACCAATAAAGCTATCCTTGGGCAATAAGAAAACGAAAGGAAAAAAGTATTCATCCTCTCTGGCCGAAGAGCATGCGATGATGTGAGAGCCTACTTTCATGAATGTTTACGGAAAGAAAATATTGTGACGAAAATACCACCAAAAAACTTATTACTTAAAGACATTATAGCAGAGTTTAAGCTGCTCCTGAATCTTGAACAAAAAAGTTGTCTTCCAATCTGAAAAAACCACCCAAGATTTTTTTATAGAAAATTGGGACAACCTGTTTACTGCAAAATAAATTGCTAAAGTAGATTCTTACTTTCTAAATACAATACCATTCGAACAAAATGAAAATCTCAGTACAAGCACGAATGTAGGAAATGCGGTATCAGTGAATGTTGGTTTTGCTAAATGTTAAATTTAAATAAAAGTTCAAGATAATTATCTGTTTTGATAATTAAGTGATGCTGGCATATTTTTCAGAGTGAATTGGATCGTATTAAAAATTATAAAATTTTGAAAACAGATTTAATTATCTACAGTACCTGTTCGAAATATATCATCAATATTTCTTTTGTAGTAAGGACAGTTTGTAAATAAAATATTATATGAAGAAAAAAGTTCATTTTCAAGATTGGACATATTTCGTTCGAAAGAGGAAAAAAGAAGAACCCTTTGGAAGACCATATAGTTGTTGTTCTATTTACATCATCATTTTGCAATATGATTAGAGGGGTCAATGTTGTGTTCTTAGGTTATGGGTTGTTAATAATATATAGTGCGTTCCAACGAAAATTGGCCACCTCTAGATGGACTGACTACTGATGTGATGAATCAAAATCGATAAATATCAAATTCTGGGGAGCCAATTGGAAATGGGTAGGATTGTCGTGGTTTGAAATGACGAATTGTTTCTGAAACACAAATAGGTGAGACTCGTGGTGTTCAAAAATGGAGAAATTCTGTTTCCTTTGAAGACAATTATCCAACACCCTGCATTTTTCATCAAAAATCAGTTTTATTGAACATTCAAATGTGACAGGCATCATATTACATCGAAACATTCGAAAGCCGAGATACAGGGTGTTCAAAATTGGGAAAATTCTGTTTACATTGAAAACAACAATTTAATACCCTGGTTCCTTCATCCAAAAATAGTTTTTATTATATTCTCAAATGAGACCAATCCATCGAGAGCCGAGATACACGCGAAAAAAGATTTATTCTGCAGGGGGTAGCTGAAGTACGAGATTAATAAAAACCGATAAATATCAAAGTCTGGGGGGCCAATTGGAAATGGGTAGAACTGTCGTTTGCAGAGACGAAGTATTTCTAAAACTAGAAAAATGGGTCGTCTTCATAATCATTCTTCCATGAGAAAGTTGAACAGAAGGTGACAGTTTTTGCAATTATCTCATTTTTTAGGGCTCATTCGCATAGTGTATAAAGATTTTCGCAATGTGATGTACATGGTGTTGCTTAGATTCTTCAAAGGTAAAAACTCCGGCCCATTTGATTTTCACGTACTTAATCCCATTACTTCAATCATGTCATTCTCCGTACGAAATGTCAGGTCAATCGATCAAGTTTAGAATATTCGTTTAAAATACATAGAACAGCCTGTATATCGAGAAGAGAAAGGTTTGCCTTGTTTTTTGGATCTCAATTCGGATTCCTCTAGGTATAGTCTACAGTATTTCGTGAATCACCCTGTATTCTCTCATGGACAATGTCACTGAAGTTCTATATTACCTGATTCTTTTCCAATGCCTTCTCTATTCTAAAATTACTAAATTGATATTCATTTCAGTTCATATAAAGAACTGGAAGATATCGTAACTAGCTCTAGTCGTTATGACTTCCTGTAAAACTTCCTTGATGAAGTGAACTTTGGGAAGTTTCCTTGGGAGCAGATAACTTCATTCAAGAAACTTCAAAATTATATTCGTTCAGTTCTTTAAAGTTTAGACTTTGAGAAGGTTATACAGTTTAGATAATAAAGAAACTATTGATTTGGATGGGAATTTGTATGACTATTGATGAGATGTTTTCTTTGAAACAACTTGTTTCATTGGTGGTGTAGGCGATAGATGAAGGAAAATTATACTGCTGAAAATTGATGTTAACAATAGTGAAATGAACTTTTGATATTGATGAATGGAAACTTTAATTCATACGGGTTAATCATGAGTTAAAACCGTCATCCCCACTTAAATTATAAACTTTAGAAGAGTTAGACAACAATACCCAATACAAGATTGGTGGTTTAGATGACAAAATAGTATGAAAGTTGTCAATAGTGAAACAGAGATGAATGGAAACTTCCCATTTTCAATGTTTAAGTCATGGCAGCTTTATAGTTAGACAACAATACCCAATACAAGAGGACTTTGACACAATATAGAAAAATCAGACAGAGCCTCATCTCCGTTCTCGATTTATCAGCTATGTTCTTTTGTTTTCGCAAATAGTAAACATATAAAAAAAAAATTATTCCTGATTTATCGCTTTCAAAGTGACGTGAAAACAATTTTGACATTCTACGGACAACTCTTAGAGTGGAATGTAGGGACGTATTAATAATATAAACTTGTCTTTTTTAAAAATAAGCCATACGTGACTTTAGGTAAAAAAGGAACACTATTTTCTCTACTTCCAAAATATGTGCTCCGTTTTCTGCTGCAATGAATACGATTATGGATTCAGGGGTTATCCCACCAGAGTGGAAAACTGCATATATTGTACCGGTCTTTAAGAAGGGGAATAGGTTGACAGCCAGCAACTACAGACCTATAAGTCTTACCTGTATCACACTGTATCATTGTCCATGAGCTTACCACCTTCTTACTCTCGAACGACACCATAACTAATTCGCAATATGGTTTCTTGCCTCATAGATCAACAGTGAGCTACCTTTTGATTTGTCTTAATGAATGGACTAAATCATTTGATGAAAACGATCCCACTGACATCGTTTACCTGGACTATGAGAGGGCTTTTGATCGTGTTCCACACAGGAGACTGTTGCTGAAACTAGAGCACTGTGGTGTGCGGGGTAAGCATCTGGAATCGATCGGAGCTGAAAAGTGCGAGTTGGTCAGTCCTTTTCTGATTCCTACACGGTCGATTGTGGCGTGCCCCAGTGTTTGGTGCTTGTCCCGTTGCTTTTCTTGGTGTACATAGCAGAATTAACCCAACTGATTCAATCGGTCACCTGGTTGATCCCAATATGCTACAAGACTACAAGAGATTGGAAGTATGGACTGATGTTTGGCAGCTTCAACTTCATGCTGAAAAGTGTAATGTTTTGCATCTGGGAACCCCTAACCTACATAGCCCTTATTGTCAAAAAATCAAATAGTTTATTGTTCCTGATAGAGAAAGTCTTCACAAGAAGGTCAGGTGATACAATATGCAAACTGTACAAAACCTATATAAGGCCTCTTTTGGAGTGTGGACACAGCATTTGGAACCCATACTTCATGAAGGACGTGAAGTTAATCGAAAGAGTTCAAAGAAAAGTGACAAGAATCCCCACAGCTACCCTATCTCCAGAGACTTTAATTATTTGGCCTGCCAACTCTCAAGCACAGAAGACTCAGAGGTGACTTGATCGAGACAATTAAGATACTTCACAACCACTATCATGTTGAAGTGGACATATTCCATCGCCGCTGTAATACTATCCTCATAGTACACGGCCTTGAGTTGAAGAAAGAAAGATGTGCTAAACTTCCACTAAAGAACTTCCTCAGTAACAGTATTGTGTATCCTTGAAATGGACTCATTGAAACGACTGTGACTACCCTGTCGCTGAACACCTTCAAGAATAGACTAGACAAAGAGATGGAGCTACTAGACCTTCTGACCATGTTTTTCCATCCCCCATATATAATCAGAAGGTGCAATCTGTTCTGTGATAGACATATTGTGATGTACTCAGCTGCTGTCTTCTTTAACTATGATAATGTTAGTATAAGAATTTTTTTGCCACCCACAAAAGTGACTACTTCCCCTTTCAGTGAAGTGTTGATCAATCTGGCATTTAGCATGTTACTAATCCGTTCCGCAATAATATTTGGTACTCCTCTAGCTCTGGCAGCCCTACAGAGCGAGCCAGTGGGGGCCGCATCAAACGCACCCTCAATGTCCATGAAGGCTTCAGCTGCAGCATCCTTGCGGTCCAGAGACTGTGTGATCTTCCCGACTAAGTTCTTAAGTGCCTGATCGGTTGATTTACCTTTTTGATAAGCGTATTGATCATTGATCTTCACTTAGAGGCCTCAGCGATAACACCTCGGTCCTGATATATCCATCTAACACCTTCCCCAGGATTTTCAGAACAAAAGACGTTAGACCAATCGGTCTAAACGACTTAGGTTGTGAGTTCGATTTACCCACCTTAGGGATGTAAACAACCTTGACTCTTCGCCAGCTGGCCGGAACAACATCCTAGGCAAGACTAAGTGGCTAATGAAGTATGGGAGGACATCCACCCCCTGTTGTAACAAGGCAGGCATGATGCCATCCTCTTCAGGAGCTTTTAATAGCTTATATGAGCACCTGATTGCTCCAGGCTTGATGATCGTTCTTGCGTTCTTCCAATTGTCCTTTTTTGGCCTTTCTACAAGGCCCTCAGGGCGACGGTCATAGCTTTCACTGATATCAAGAACTATATATATATACATATCCTCCTGCCGCAGGAGTGGGACTCTAAAGCAGATATCCCAACAACCTGAAAAATAAAGATATAGATCGAAAAGCGTCGCTTACTTACCTGAGGGCTGGCTACTTATTCCCTGAAACAGAGGGCGCTATCCAGAATCAAGTAATCCCCACAAGGATGTACCTAAATTACATAACGAAACAGGATATCCCAACAGAGCAGTGTCACAAGTGCGGAAAGGGGCAGGAATCAATTCAGCATATAACATCCAGCTGCCCTATCCTAGCTCCTCGGGATTACCTTGAACGCCATAATGCAGTGGCCAGGGTGTATCACCAAAGTATCGCTGTCAACCTAGGGCTATGTAAAGAAACTACTCCAGCTTACAAATACAAACCCAACGCAAAATAACAAAATATAAGATGTACTGGGATACAACCCTGATTACGGATAGACCAGTTGCGCACAACAGACCTGACATCGCGGTTTTCGATCTCGAGGGTGCAACGGCTATAATTCTGGATGTTAGTATCCCAGCGGATGTGAACATGACCTAAGCATATAATGAGAAGATAACTAAATACCAGGATTTGGCTTTTGAACTTAGGGAAATTTATAAATTGAAAAGTGTGAAAGTAATGCCACTTATAATACCGAATAATGGCCTGGTAGAAGCGCATATGCATATAAAAATAAACCACAAACAGAGCTGCCTTGGCGAGTAGTCGCCTGGCAGTACGTGTTTCAGTACCAAAATTAAAATTTCATTTCCCGATTTCCTAATTAAATCTCAATTTATTATTGCAGGTGCTTCCTTATGGGCAGTGGGTCTGACAGGCCTATTCTCCTGTGATACTCCTCTGCTCGACATGTTCCTGTTCGGGTCGCTCATCTCTGCGGTAGATCCAGTGGCTGTGCTTGCTGTCTTTGAAGAAATACACGTTAACGAAATTTTGTATATTGTTGTTTTCGGAGAGTCTCTCCTCAACGATGCTGTAACCGTCGTCCTCTACCACCTGTTCGAGTCATACAAATACATGGGCATCGAGCACATTATCTGCACGGACATACTCTCCGGTTTCGCCAATTTCTTCGTCGTCGCCATTGGCGGTACTGTGATCGGGGTTTTGTGGGGTTTCGCGACAGGTTTTGTGACCAGGTTTACGAATGAAGTGCGAGTTATCGAACCTATTTTTATATTTGTGATGGCTTATTTGGCCTACCTGAACGCTGAAATTTTCCACATGTCTGGAATACTTGCGTGAGTATTTTGTATGTTTATGTGCTTTTGTTGATATCATTTTACTCGGTCACATCATAAAATTTTCAATGAATAGGTTTGAAAGTTTTATGGTTTAGAATGTGGGTACTTAAGTGAAAAATTGACTTCTTTTATGTTCCGCGGCCATTTTATGGATCATAAACTTTCGAAACGAAAAGTATGCAATAATTTGTAGAACAAAGTTGCTGATATAAACCGGTTTTCGATAGCCAAGGGCATCGCTCATGAACAGGGCCCCCGTGAGGACTACTGGCGCTTGTGTGCAAAAAAAGACTTTGGCGCCCCTTAAGGCATTTTGGATCATGTTTTTTTATTTTTTTTTAAAGGTAGGAGGTAGGTAGGTAGGTTAGCTTGAAGTAAAGCAAAAAACTGAACTAAATCATATTTATTTGTAAGTCATAACAGAATAAATTCTTGTTCGCACCCATTTTGAAACATTTAAGTAATGGGATACAGACACGTTGACTATAAATACTAGAAAATAACCTAAAACTAAAATCACATACATATATATATATATATATATATATATATATATATATATATATATATATATATATTTCTTAGAAAAAATCATCCATATTGATCGTTCTGGATACGATATATCGATATTCAGAAGTGTTCCCTAGACTTTTCGAGGTGTTTATATCCTAATAACTCCCCGGGTTGATGCGATTTTTGTTAAATAAAATAAAATTGTTTTGTTGTTTCTCAGATCTAATTTATTTATTTTTGATTTATATTTTGCGATCGAGGTGAAAATACAGTCTGTTACTCTCTAAGAATGAAAAATTCTATACTTGCGGTTGATTTTCCACTCTCATCGAATTATTTCATTCTAACCTAGTAAGATTTAAACAACAAATATAGTCTTACAACATAAATATTAATTAAATTCGTTCATTCTTTATGGTATCTTTCAGGATAACCTTCTGCGGAATAACCATGAAGAACTACGTTGAGGCAAACATATCCCACAAATCGCATACAACAATAAAGTACACAATGAAAATGTTGAGTAGTTCCTCAGAAACAATTATTTTCATGTTGTTGGGAGTAGCTACCGTTAGTAATAGCCATGAATGGAATACTTGGTTCGTGGTACTAACAATTATATTTTGCTCAGTATATAGAGTTATAGGTAAGTTAATTGAGTTTTGAGTTTTAATTCACTAAAAAAAATATTATGATAATTGAATCGTTTACTAAGATAACATTGCGTTCGGAGGATGTCTTTCATGTTTTGCACGCTGGGACATAGAAGGCGCATTTAATCAAGTGTTAGTACTGGTAATGAAGCTCTTTCCCGAGTTAGTGAGGTGACAGAATTCCCCGGCGTGTCATTGGCCAAAAGGCGGAAATAGAGCACGTTAAATGAAAAACAAACAACAAACAAAATGAAGCTCTGTGATTTGTTTATAAAAATACAGTTCTATGTGTGCTGTGTTTTAGCCAATTGGCCGAAAGGCGGAAATAGATCACGTTAAAGGAATAACAAACAAACCGAAACAAACTGTCAAAGTTTTTGATTTTTGCAAAAATAAAAAATATTTTTGAATTTTTCAAGAAAGCGCTCTCTTGAGATTTTTTATACGACGCCCAGTTTTCGAGTAAACAAATGTTGAAAAGTTTTCTAGGAATCCTTGCGAGTCCACTGATATACCTCTTCTATGCTGTCATACATGTGTTCAAAAATGATTAACATCAATGTCTTTTCAGTGTTTGTTTTGCAATAGTTTTGAATCTATTGATGGAAATGCGTTAGAAGCTCGGCGGTTGTACATTGAAATATTTCCAATGATAGGAAAAAGTTTGAAGGCATTCATTGACGCAACACAGGGTGTTACATAATAGAATGTCACAACTTCAGGGGGGTTAATCTACGTGCAAATTCAAGAAAAAAAGTTTATATAAACATGGGTCCACAGAAGCTTTTTCACGTAGCTACAGGGTGTTGAAATTTCCGGAAAAAATTGTTTTTTTCTTCAAAACTCTTGCAGTTTTCGAGATATTCAGCCCAAACTTGGAATGCAAGATATTTTTCACAGCCTCCATCATTACATGTCCCAGATATTAACTGAAATTAAGGTGTTTTATTTTCCGAGGCTATGTCTCCTTTTGCTCTTTCAAACTTTTTTGCAGTACGCCACTGATCAGCGTACAATCAATTTTCGTCATCGTCGTTTAATTTAAAAGCTTTTTCGATACCTATAATTTTTTCGTATCTCTAACCGTTTTCGTGTGAAAAATTATTGAATTTGGATTATTTGAATTGTATGTTATTCGCTAAACAAAAAAAATAATAGAAATACTCGATAGGTATGCCCAAAATTTGCTTTCATTTTGATAGCTCGTCTTCTGAGACTCAACTTATACTTATTCAATATCAAACTAGAAGAAAGAACAATTGAAAATTAAATAAATAAAGTGTCCTCCACCTGGAAGAATACAGGCCTCTGTCCTTCTTCGCATATTATCACGTTCTCTTTGAAATATTCCTGCGGTATTTCTTATCGTGTCACAAGACATTATTCGATTTCTCAATTCTTCTACAGTGTTCATTGGAGTGGTATAAACTAAACTTTTGGGATATCCCCATAAGAAAAAGTTTAAACTATATAAGTGTGGGGACCTAGGAGGCCATAGTTCTGGCCCACCCCGACCTATCCATCGGTTGTTAAATGTATTGTTTAAGAATTCCCTAGCATCTCCACTAAAATGTGCTGGTGCCCTGTCATGCATGAACCACATTATGTTTCTCACCAAAAGTGGCACATCCAGCAATAAAGGTAACTCCTCCTCAAGAGATTGCCCATAAGAGGAACCGTTTAGGCTGTTAGGCAAAAAAATGTCCCAGTCAAATAATTTACAATTATTCTGACCCAGACATTTAGTGAGAATTGTTCTTGATGATTATATTCTTCAATCAAATGGGGGTTTTCCTCAACCCAATAATGAATATTGTATAGCATATTTATAGCAGTTCTCCAAAAGTTAGCTTCGTCTGTGAACATTATTTCAATATCAATATGAGCATTTTCTCTAATTTTATCTAAAAACAATCGGCTTGAAGGAAAATCTCGAGGAAGTAGAGTTTGGACACGTGGAATATGAAACGGGTACAATAAAAAGTCGTGGAGAATCCTCCAAACTAGAACATGTGAAATATTCAACTGATTTCCAGTTTTTCTTATACTCATATGAGGATTCAAATCAATACAATTCAAAACTGCTTCCTCAATATCTGGAGTTCTCATAGTTTGAGTTGCACCGTTTAAATGATTATTTGCAGTGAAAGTACCAGTTTCCCTCAACCTTCTGTGGATATTTGAAAATGTTCACCTGTCTGGTGTTACTCGATTTGGAAAGCGGACCTGATATAATCGCCTAGCTTCTGTTGTGTTTCCGTCAGCCAGACCGTACATGTAATGGATATCAGCCAATTCGGCGTTAGTAAAATTAGCCATTTTTTCTTACTGCAATAACTTCAAAAGTCTTAAAACTAAACGTTAATTTAATAAACAACTTGAGTAGAAACTGGCTCAACTTTAGCAACTGTCAAAATAAATAAATAAATGAAAAAAATCAAAGCCTACTAGTCATTTAATTAGAAGTGCCATCAATTCAGCGAATGCATATAATAATAATATAATGGTTTAATAATTTTTTGTTCGAGAACGGTCGGAGATTGTACACTGATCAGTGGCTAACTACAAAAAAGTTTGAAAGGGCAAAAGAAGACATGGCTCCGGAAAAGAAAACACCTTGTAGATTGTAGTGAAAATAAGGACGTGTAATGATGAATCTATATTTATATGAACTTTTTTCCTTAAAATTGCAAATAGATTTGCCCCCTAAAGTTGAGACATACTCTTATGTAACACCCTGTATGAAAAAAGCACATTAAGACGATATGAAGGAAGACCAGGGGAATCAAGAACGGTAGGGCTGCAAACTGAGGTTTGTGCAACAATTCAAGACATTCCTGTTACGTCCACTCGAAAAATTGCTGATGCTTTGGGTGTCAGCAATGGAACTGTTTGACTAATTCTTCATGAAAGTTTGTTGTATTCATTCCACCTACAACGCGTATAAACACTTCTTCCTCGCGATTTTCCTGCATGTATTGCGTATTGTCAATGGTTTTTGCGTATGTGGATTCAAATTCCTCAATTTCTTGCCCAGATCTTGTTCACTGATGAAGCAAGTTTTTCAAGAAATTCCATAAGAAACGTTCGTAAAAATCATATTTGATGTGAAGAAAAGCCACATCAAACCACACATGGACAGTATTTCTACCAGGGAGACTTACGGAAGAAGTGTACCGCCAGTTGGAACACACGCTTTCACAATTTCAGGAGGTTGTACCTTCGATAATAAGACAAACGATGTGATTTATGCATGATGTCGCACCTGCCTATTTCAGTCAGCTTGCTCATGACTAACCTAACCTAATTTACGGATATGGAAATCGCTGGATTGGTGGACCTCAATTTCATCCGACACCGTCCCCTGATTTAAACCGCCTCGATTTCTTCCTGTGGGGTCATTTGAAGTCTTTGGTTTACACTTCCCTCGTGGCAAATGTTGAGAAATCAAGAAATAGAATCATTGCTGGGTGCAACTTTATAACAACAGATCCTGATGTTTTTGAAAGAGTTCTTCAATCACTGAGGAGAAGACTGGAATCTTGCATCCAAGCTGTAGGAGGTCACTTTGAACAGCTTTTGTAATTTTTCAAGAGTTATTTGTGATACTAAAAAGTCTTTGTGTTGCCCTTGAATTAAACTTTAGATATTCAAGTATAGGTTATTCAATGAACGAAAAAAAAATACAATACGATGGTTCTTTTAATCGAAGACTACAATGAAATGAATGAACTTTTTTCTTATTCTTTTCAATATTTCTCACTTTGAAATTTGGCGTCGTACAAAAAAATGTCAAGAGAGCTTTTTTCTCTTTTTTTGGAAAAATCAGTAGGGTCCTATTTTTTTCTTTGAGAATAAATATACTGTTTGTATAGAAAATTATGAGTCTTGAAAAGTTTTCGACACCTCCAAAATTTTACCCCAGTATCTTAAGCGGTTTACGAAAAATTCAAATTTAACTGCATCTTTCGATTGAACTTTAACATCCAGTAAATCAGTAACGAAGTTTGATCTATGCTTACATGAACTTTTTTCATAAAATGACTTCAATCACCTCCTTAATATTGGCGAGTCTTTATTAAACACCCTATATATTTTTTTATGAAATCCAATCGATCTGTAAAATTGCTATTAATACATATATTTGTCTTTTATTCCTCCTTCTTTCAGGTGTTATTATATTTACTGCGATAGCAAATCGATTTCGTTTACATCAGTTGGATAAAGTAGAAAAATTCGTGCTTTCTTATGGAGGCCTCAGAGGAGCTGTGGCTTTCGCACTAGCCCTCTTGATTAAAGAAGATGTGGTTCCCCATAAGCCCATGTATATCACGACGACCATAGCGGTGGTATACTTCACCGTTTTCTTCCAGGGTATGACTATTAAGCCTTTAGTTAAGATATTGAACGTTAAGACTGCAGAGAAGAGAAAGCCATCCATGAACGAAAGGATTCACGAGAGAGTAGGTCTTGGTTGATGTTATCATTTCGTATAAATTATAAATCACTATCTTACAGTTAATGGATCATACAATGGCAGCTATCGAAGATATTTTAGGACAACATGGAAACTATCATATCAGAGACAGGTGAGTATTCTTTATTGATTTTCGTATTTGTAGCTTAATACATTTTTGACACTTCTTGACAAATTGCAATTGATGGTTTTTGGGCTGAAGCAACAGAATTAAGTCAAGATTATGTCTCTTTAACTTCAAGATATGAATTAGGATCCATACTAGTGACCTCAGAATGACAAAAGAATCCAGTGAATCTTGCTATTTTTATTTCGGTTATTTCGACATGCGGGTACTATGGCATGGCATTCAATTTTATATGCCAATCTATAATTTGTTATTCGTTTTATCCCTCGTGGGACATATATACTAGTACCCAAAGCTCCAGGTGCCTTGGGAAAGTTTGGAAGAATATCCCTAAATCTATTGAGAAGTCAAGTTTTGAATGTGAAGATGAAGCTCTACATTGTTCTCCCAGGGCGAATTAAAAGATTTGTTTAATTCTTGAATCTTTCCAAAGTTGCTTTGGTGGAGGCTCGAAATCAAGAACTTCTTTCTGCTGTTTTTCTCTTAGTTTAGATATAGTGAGAAGCAGTGTACCTGCTGCTTTGCCCATGAGCACGATTTGATTTATTGCAGCAAGAAATAATAGATACCTTCAAGATTCAAGAACATCCAGCATCAAAAAGAATCTCAAAGCAGCTATTCGTAACAACGGTGGTTTTTAATGCTCTTATTGTTGAAAAAAATTCTATACACCTCGAAGAAACTTACGAAAACTTGTCATTGGTTTCTTACAAATATAAATTTACCGAATTCCCTTAATTTTTCTGACTGTAAGAAAAGAGAGACTGAGTAAATCACTGGGTCACAAAAGTTGGACTTCTAAGGAGCAAAATTGGTAGAAAGAACGTACTGAATAAAGCTTTGGTACCTTCTCATGAAGTTTTAGAATCACCGCTTCACATAAGTTGGGATTAATGAATAAATTTGTGAAATTACTTCAAAAACATGGGGATTACTCAGTATAATATCTAAGATTCCAGGTCAATTTTGAAACTTCTTTCGTTGGATCAGATTTTAGACGACGATAGTTGATCCAGACTTCTTCACAACCATGACGGATCCTCACAAAGAAGGGTTGATTGCCTTTGAAGAGGTCATAGACATTTTTTGGCAACTATAAAGATCCTTACTAGCCACAATCGAAAAAAGGTTTAAAGCAATTCAAGATTGCAATTGCTCAATGAGTTCAAGAGTATATTTTCTTTATATCCACCTTATTCTGAAAAATTTGCGGGATCTGAGAGGAAGAGCAAAGTGGAGCATTTCTTTCCCATCTTCTCACAAGAGAAATAGTCTGTTACTTTTTACATCGAAGTAATAACTAGTAACCTAGTAGCTAGCCAAATTATCAGAAAACATAATGCTTTATGGCAAAACGCAAGTCTTTTTCCAAAAGCATGAGAAGCATGCTTTTGGATTCTTCTTCAGACTCAATTTTGAGATTTATTCGAACTATAGAGTTTTGTTCTCCATCATCGTTCCTTTCTCGATAGAAAGGAACGTAGAATGCCAAATGGAACTAAATAAATAATGTTTGTTCTATCAACGGAAGAAAAATATTCTACCTTACTGCCTTACTTCTTTGTAGTCTAAATACCTGTTAAGAGAGAGTGAAAGACTTGTTAACTCGAGGTCAGTGAATGAAGTATTGAGACTGATTTTTTCAATTTTTAATCAAATATATTTACAATGCAATATTGTCAACTTCAGAAGAGTTATCTTGGGAAGCCACACACCTCTGGAGACGATCCTTCCAATCATCATAGCATTGCTGGAACTCGAATAATTTAATAGCTGGTCCGTTACAGCTATTTGGATTTTTTTCAAGAGTCCCAAAATGTTCCTTCAAGTGATTTTTTTTATCGGAAAGAGGAAATTGTCACAAGGGCTCAAGTCTGGTGGATAGAAAAGCTGGGGAAATTCCAATTATTATAGCATTACTGGAATTTTCTTCAATTGGTCGGTTACAGCTGTTTGGATGTTTTCAAGTGTCCCAAACTGAGTTCCCTTGAGGTTATTTTCAATTCTCGGAAAACGGAGAAAGTCACAAGGACTCGAATTGGTGAATAAGAAGGCTGATGTTCCACAGTAATGTTTTTACTGGCTAAAAACTCCATTATTGAGATTGCAGTATGACAAAGCTCATTGTTGTGGTGCAATACTATGTAGTTTTTGATGTTCGTTTGTATAGGAAAGAGTCTTTTGCTAGGTCTTCATTCTGACTATCACCAGTCGATATGAACGCAGAAAATCCCCGACTCTGTTGGAATTCCCATCGGTACTTCCACTTGAAGGTGTTTCGTTCATGTTAATCTTCAATAGACGCTTTTCCTGCCAGGGACGAGCGAAAAACCTGGCCTTTGACAAAGCACTTTCTCCATGGTCCTGCCGAAGTTTTCCAAATGTTTCTGTTGCATTGTGTCAAAGTTTGAAGCGAAACTGTCGCAAATTCAAACGCATACTTGAGATGTATTACGAGTGCACCCAACACTGCTTAAAGTCTCTCGTTTTACGCGTTGCCGGATCGGAAGCGACGTTGCCAGTTTCACTACTTCATTTACGGACCTCATTAATTGTCTAAGAACTTTTGGTGATTATCTCCCCAAATCTGTGAAAGAGCTTCAAGATGTAATCCGGTTCCTAGATGATTTTGAGGAAGGGTAAATCTTGGCCCGAATAAGTTCAATGCAGTTCATATCTGGAGAACCTAATGACCATTGTTTACCAAGAATTTCTTGCTGATTTAGCGCTTTATGCGCTAGAGCTTCGCGATGGGTCACGCATGGTTATTACACTGCATTCATTGTTGAACCCTAAACATACACAAATGGGGTCTTCATCAAAATCCGTCACATATTCTCGAAATTGCTTCACATAATGCTCTCCACATGTTTTCGAGGAATAAATAGAAAATTTCTCCAACAAATTTCGAACTACTCATCTATGGAAAGTTGATCTATGTTTGTTGAAATAAGGTCAAATGAGATCTTCTGCAACATAGCTGTGCACATGAATAAACATATCTCTCTTTCTCTCTCTTCATTCTATAGGTGAGAGTGTTGTGTTAAAAACAGTAGCATTTCTACATGAACCCCGGATGTAGCACCTGAATCGATAAATTGACTAAATGAATTGAAAAACATATGAATATTTCTTTACAGATCTATTTCCGCAATAGATTTCAAACACTGTAAATCTGTCAGGCTTATATGACTCTGACTTTATTTTGACGTTTAGCATTATTTTGACGTATAACATTATTTTGACATTTGACATTTTTGACGTATAGCATTATTTTGACGATTGACATTGCTTGCAATCAACAATCATTCTTCCAATTAGGACAAAAAATACATTCAGACCTTCATAGATTCAGTATATTCAGGTTCAGAATTAATTCCGTATGTTTTGCATATGCTACGAGTATCTGCTTTTACGAGACAAAGCTTCAAGTGAGATGTATATACAAACACATTCACCTTCTGTGTTTGCATTATAATCTGTTTATTGGATAAACAAATCCAGGATATTTATAGTGGTTACGAAATGCTTGTTCATATGGATGAGGTTTCCTTATGTAAATGTAGTGCTCCCCGTGTGGAATCTCAGTTTAAAGTGGATATGAATTTGAATTTATTCAGGGACCTTATAACAATTAAGTTGAAGGTTTGGGAAACTAGGTCGTCGTGAAATTGATCTTGTAGAGTTGAAATCCACTTTTATCTTTATCTAAACGAATATGGTTTGTTAGCTTTAAGGGAACTTCAATTACCATTTTCTTGGGATTTCATGGTTCGTGGATGCTGTATTTGTTTCTAAGAGTCGACGATGTTGTCGACCAATCATTATTCCATATTTAAACAATTTAATTCTATTCCAGATTTAAACGTTTCGACAACAAGTTCATAAGACCGTTCTTGCTTCGCAATCACCAAGGAGCTGAGCCAAAAATTTTGGAAACTTACTCCAAACTGGCAATGCGTGACGCAATGGACTATATGAGGAGAAATGCTTCCACAATAGGCAACATTTCTGGAACAGAAAGCATGTCGGCTATCTTCAAGAACTACACTGCGAATAATCTGAACGGCAGGTAAGATACTCATATTTTATCAATTTTCTTGCAGGTTTGGAATTACGAGGGATGTCTTTTATGTTTTTCATGCTGGGATATAGAGAACGGGGTCACACACACGAAGAAAAAATGTCGATGTTTCACACTTACACTCGTTGTGAACGTAAATGTAAAATTGAATAAAACAAGTGGTTCGCTGGTAGACAACGGCGGTTGGGCAATATGGCGGACGGCGTGGGTTGTCTCTAGAGTCGACTCGTGTCAACGCGTGCTGCAGATGATCTACGGAGACGAAGTGAACCCGATGAGGTCGGCAAAGTAAAAGAGCCAGAGAATTTTAGGAATGCACCGATATTTATAAACCCTCGGCCTGGTAGGCACACGTTATGTGCTTAGCTTAGTCGGTAGGACTTACCAGGCGATTTATGGTTAGGAAGCATAGTAAACACGGTAATATACTTGGTCGGAGGGGCCTAAAGCGATCTATGGTTAGGAAGCATAGTGTGCACGGTAACAGTCTGTACTATAAATGAACCTCTATGATTTTTGTTTTCTTTCAATGAACCTACAGTTCATAGTGAACTCCGAACAGCAATGATAACTGCCACTTCATCAGATAGCAAGCTATCTGGCCTTCAATGTTAATAGACTCAACCTAGTTTAGTTATGTATCCAAGCTAAATGTATTTCTTTGTCTAATCATTATGTGTATGAATGGGACAAATACATCAACATTTATACTGCATCCAAATGTTACCTGGTATTCGAACCCGAGCCCCTTGGCGTGTGAGACAGTATTTCACTGCCTTACCCAAGGAAGGAGATACCTCTATAATTTGTTAACATAAATCCAAAATTTTAGTGCCATCCTTGCTGTGTTTTAACCACAGCAAGCTGTCAAAGTTGGCAAGTTGGTTGAGAGGAATGTCTCGACGAGTTGCTTTCTACTTTCGACATTGAAACCAGTGCACAGTTTCCTGATGGTATGAACAATTTAAATTCAAAATGGCTAGGCTTTTCGACGGACCAAGTGCAGGCGAGCCAAAAACAGAAGTAATTCAAGAAAATGTAGATAATGTGGGACCTTCCTGGATGAAATTATTCAGGAAGGTTGGCATGAAACATATCGAGAGACTGATGCATCTTTACGGATATCAAACACCTTCTGCACGAAGAATTACGTGTGAAGGTTCCCGTTGAATACCGCATCGTTCAACCGAAAAATAGAAAGCTGTAAGGGTGAATTGGTGCCAAAAGACTCTGGATCGTTTATACTTCGGAAACTCTTCTGGTTAGAAGATCCAATGGAAAGAAAAATCGACACAAATCATCCGTAGCCGAAAGTTCCAATACAGCTCGGAGAACAGTCTTCAAAAGAAGCTGTTGATCCCTTCTAAAAGGCCATTTTGAATGTAGAATAACTGCTTCCAGAATTGGTTCGAACGAATGCAGATGTGTATTAATCTTCGCGGAGAATACTTTGAAAAAAAAAATAAAGTTCTTCAAATCTCTCAATTGTAGAATATGTAAAACTTAAGAGACATTCCTCGTAGTATCGATAGAGATATCAGATTGAAGCAGTGGGGAGAGATTAAAGCTGAAAGCTGACTAGAAATGGTTAGCAATATTAGGGATGACGCTTGGAACAAAAATGCTTTTACCTATGTTTTAGTCAAATATGAACAATATAATTCTATTCAGACAAAAAAAACCAAAATTTTCATTTTTTTATTACAGACCATTACAAAATAACATAATTCGGAAGATGTTTTTTTCATTTAGAAGTTGGACTTGTAGACGAGGTTGTTGATTCATTTGGAGCACAAACTCCCGCATGTGCAATTTTCACCTCAGCTGAAAAATACCAATGCATATATCAGTGCTGTAAGAATATACGTTCAAATTGAGTAAATTATTCAATCTAAGCTGATATTAGACTCTAGATAATCGACGACAAGACTTTCAACAGTATAGACCAGATTTATTTGGATATACCAACTTGAAATGGCAGAAAGAAGTTTCTTTGTTGTTGTGAATTTATTGATAATGATGACTGGTTATCTAAAAAAAAAAAGCTAAATCAGGTGGATACGGTGGTTGTGGAACCGTATGCGCTGCATTTTTGGTGAAATGGTTATGAAGGACGAGTTCAAGTGTGCTATGCTTAAATCTTATTCTTCATTCCATCCTGATGCATCTTTTTCTTTTTTTATGCGCGCTTCTCAGGAATAGGCGAACCTGTTACATTACACCACATGGGTAGGCGCTTGGGAATGATTGAGGTCTGTTTACTTGCTTCTTGAAGGGGGCCAAATTGTAGGATGTTGGAAAAATGTTGGACGGAAGCGAGTTCCACAGCTTACCGGCTCTGTAAACGAAGGAATCCTTATGTAGAGAGGTTCGAGGGGTCGTTAAATGTACCGCCATATGATGAGAACTCCTTGCCAGCCTAGTATTGCGGCAAAACAAGGAACAAGGTATTTCAGCTGCTTGGAGCATCTTCTGTGGAAGTATCTGTGAAACAGAGAAAGTTCAGCAACTTGTCTTCTGGGAGCCAGCGGTTGGAGATCGCGGGTAATCTCCGGGTGGTCGATGAGGCACACAGCCCGTTCTTGCACACAATCCAACATCCGTAGAGAATGTTTGGGCGCAGATCCATGGGAACAATATTCCAAATCAGGTCGAATCTGCGCCTTATATAGAAGCAACAACTGAGATGATGTGAAGCATCACTTGGCTCTGAGAAGAAAACTAAGTTTAGCTGATGCTGACTTAGCTATTGCTGATACATGTTCATGCCAGCAAAACATGGAGTTGACTGTTTTTCCGAGAAGGTGCATCGAATCTTTGGATGCAATTTGTTGGCCTTGCATTATTAGAGGAGATTCCCCAGCGGGAACCTTTCTAGAAAACGTAGTTGCATGCGTCTTGCTCGCGTTGAAGCTCACGAGGTTCAACTGACCACACTCAGATATCCTCTGTAAGTCAGAATTTAGGTTATTAATTTGTTGACATCTCTGACGATGAGATTCCGCAGCTGTAATCGGCCGCAGACTATTATCGTCTGCAAAACTGAAGATCTTGTTCTCTGTAGATGAAAGAAGATCGTTTACCTGTAACAGGAACAAGGTTGGAAAAAACATTTTTCCTGAGGTACTCCTACTTGCAACAGGAAACAATCAGATGTTATACCGTCGACCACAACTTGTAGTGATCTATTTGAAAGAAAGCTACTTATCCAACCCCACAATTTTTCGGGAAGCCCATATGCAGCAAGTTTATTCAACGAGGCTGCATGCCAAACCCTATCGAAGGCTTTAGAGATGTCGAGGGCTATTGCTCTAGATTCCCCATGTTTTTCCATCGTTGATGTACAACCATGAGTGGCATAGGCGAGCAGATGTCCTGTCGATCTTTGCTTCAAGATATTTGATGAGTTCATCATTTATGACTCTCTTCATCACTTTCGACATAATGGGAAGAACCGCAACAGGGCGGTAGTTTTGGTGTAAGGACTTCTTTCCTTTCTTTCGGATCGGTTCAATTCTCGCTATTTTCCAGCTGCTCCAAAAGATCTGGCTTTCATAACAATTCTGAAACAGACGGTTAAGAATGTGTGCCAGTTCGGGAGCACACCTTCTCAGGACGATTGGTGGTATTTGGTTTAGACCAAATGCCTTCTTGCAGTTCAGCTGCTCGAGAGCCCGTCTCACAGTGCAGACTCTGAACTTGATTTTTGCCATGGAAGAATTTGTAGGTGGAACGTTCGGTGGTATTGCATTAGATGAGAGCAAAGAGATCAGCTTTCTCTTTCGGAGATGATGCTATACTTCCATCTTTTCTAACAAGAGGCGGAGTTTCACACACTCCAAAAATATTTAGTATGTTTGGAATCAAACAAGATCAAACTTTTCTCAGGTGCAAAAGGTCTTTGATGTTGCTTTCTGTTGATTGAAATTCCAATCACATTGGTACAGTGTTGGACTATCAGTCGTGGATTCTGGAGTATCAACTCTTTGATTTGATTGACGTGTTGCATATCAGTAGATGTTGATGGTCGTTCCAAGTCATCAACAAATTCTCTGCCTTCTTTGAAGTCTTTGTTCAATTCATAAACAACAACAATTCAGCTTTGTAACAAATGGTCTTTGCCTCACAATCTCTTTTGATTAAATGATTAGTTTAAACACAATAAAAATATATTAAAATACTTGACACATTTCATCAGCCCATTATCCAAACAACAAAATGAGTTTTAGTTAAGTATAACAGCATCTACAATAGGAGATAGACTGAAGTCCTTTGCTTATAACAAATTGGTTGTTTTTTTTCTACGAGTGGATGTGGTTTCCATCATCCCAAAAATATCTATGTTTATTATTACCTGGATATATGAGTTCAATTTTACCGAAATCTGTGAAATGATTTTCATCAATGGTCAGAAAAATCAGTAGAAATTTTGGAGATTTCATGTTCTTCACTTCTCTTCTCGGTTTGGCCTATATGAAAAGGTCCGCTAGTAGGTAAAACCTGCCAATTTGTAATGTACAAACAGACTTGGGTATCTACTGTTTTGAATGCCGTTATATTTAAGTAACACCATTCTTTTGTTTTCCAGCTGATAACCCGAAACATATTTCGAGTAGTTTAATATATTTTCGTGAAACCTTTGACGAGTGTTTTGATAAATCATTATTCATTATGTTTCACCAAATGATAAACTAGAATTCCATGCTTTTAATTCTTCTCACACACATTTTCATATGATTGAAATACGAATTGTAAGCTATTATTAACGGAGAAGAAGCTCAGAATATAACTTACAACTTCCCTGTAATTTTGCACATTCATTCCTGCAGAACAAGGAACTTTTATTTGGATATGTTCTTCCATCTTCCCCACAGATTGGTTCATAATTTTTTAAAGTGCCACAATGTATATTACAGCGTCCTGCATCATCCTCTTTGACATCAGCTGATGTCGTTTGATTTGCAGCAATAGCAGCAGGTGGTGCTATCTCTGAAGGATAAGCGATGGTTCCACCTATTAAGTATCCTTAAAAAAAACAAAAGGGCACACATATACTTAGTGTTACAATGAACTTGAATAAAACATAGGAACATTCGGAACAAAATAATTACGTAAAAAAACGTAAAATTGAACTATATTACCAATTATTCGTTTGAGATAAACTACCGAATTGATGAATTGAAATGCGAGTTTTCCGAAATTTTTTGATAATTTCTTTTTTCCCCAAAAAAACGGTGTAGTGTTTCAAATGATAGTACTTTCACGGAAGGTACACAAAATGGAATAAGGAATCGAAAAAAATGAAATTAATGTGTTACTAAAAAGTCTAAGGGAAAGTCAACTTGCAAAAGGCAACTCGGTTTTTGTTTCATTGAAGTCAACCAACAATTGTATATATAGCTATACGTTGGGGCGTTCTCAACGAAACACGCTAAGTAGTGGTTGCTTGATAACGAAATATTAAGTTTCCATAAAAGCACCGAGATTCTTGAATTATGAGGTTGATACCTCATGTGAATCATCACATATCTCAAGTTTTATTAACAAGTTTTTCTCGATTACATTCCTATCAAAAGAAAAAATTAAAATCAAATTCTTCTAGGTATTCTTATTGGTTTGTCCCGGTACTTTTCGATCTATGTTTTAATTATTAACAAAATTGTCCAGAAAAATCAATATTTGCAATGATGCAGCATATTTGCGGACATTTATATAAAAATATATTTACATGAAATTTAAAATAATGATTGCATCAAAGCAACAATGAATAAGCTGTTAATCCACACAGAATAAAATTATGAATATTTTTGATGAAGAAAAACAAAACCAAAGTTATGAAACATTTACATTTTAAAATAATCATAAGTTTATATTAGAACTCGAACATCGTAAGACCAGAAAAAAAACGGAAAAGGAATAGGTATGTCCAATTTACATTGCCCCCCTCTCTAATAGCGATTATCTTTTCGCATTCAATTCAGCATCTTCTTTTCCCAGTGGCCCCAAATTAGCAAATTCAGTAATAAACAAAGTACTAATTGATTCAAAGAGTTTGGAATATACAGAATTAAATACAAGGATTGCCCAACAGCTTACTTAGGACAAACAGGTCGAAATTTTAAATCTAGATCCAAAGAACATCTCTCCTCAGATAACAAATCTGGAGTTTTTGAACATATTAAATCTACTGGATGATTCACCAGTGGCGCGGTGCTCTGTAGCTTGTACACTCTTGAAGATTTCATTTTTGTTCGTACGGTATTGTATTTAAAGAGTAGGAATCTACTTCAGCAATTTATTTTGCAGTAAACAGGGTGTCCCAATTTTCTATAAGAAAATCTTGGGTGGTTTTTTCAGATTGAAAGACCACTTTTTTGTTCAAGATTCAGGAGCGGCCTAACTCTGATATAATGTCTTTAAGTAATAAGTTTTTTTGGTGAGCAGTTTCGTCACAATATTTTTTTTCCGTGAAAACTCATGAAAATCGGCTCTCACATCATCGCATGCTCCTTCGGCCAGAGAAGATGAATACTTTTTTCCTTTCGTTTTCTTATTGTCCAAGGTTAGCTCTATTGATGAATTGAAGTAGATTATCCTGATTTTATACAGGAGTGACTCAAAAAAATTAATGAATATTGTAATTTCAAAACATTATATCTTGATTTTTCAAATGGAACACCCTGTATTTTATTATTCATGTCAACGCATAAAATATTGTGCTATATTTTGCAGAAGTAACCTTATCTTTATCTTCGATCATTTTCGAAATATTCGAATATTTGTAAAAATTTTCGTAGAATGGAAATTCTACAAACCGTATCAAACTCATCAACATCCATCATTATAAGCACAGAAGTTTTTTTTTTCTGTAATAATTCAAGTAGTAGAAAATGAACCCTAAACAAGATAATTCTTTTAACGAATGATAAAATCAAGATGATCCAAACGTAAATCGAGGTATGTGTTGACATTTTTTTTTATTTGAGCCTTCTGTCAGGTGTCCGGACATATCATATTCTCCATTTTACATGGTGAACTTATTAGTGTTTCGCTATTAACCATTGTTTAAGTGAGGTTTGAACCCAATTTTCTCAATGACTGCCATGAAGTTCTCCAAAGAAGAAATGGTTGATATGATTTTTAATCTGGGTGATTGTGATAGAAATTCTTTGTTGGCTAGTAAAGTTTATGCACAAAGGTTTCCTAATAGGAGGCCTGCTACAGCTGAAGACAACCAGTTATCAGTTTTGTCGACAGGGACAGAGGACCCATATAAAAGCTAAATAGAGATTTCTCAGTACACAGATTTAAGTCAAACTTCCGTACAGAGAATCTTGAAAGTTAATAAATTTCATGCATATCATATACAGCTGCACCAGGAACTGAACAATCAAGAAACCCAAATATGTTTAGCTGAGTTCTTTTCTCGGACGAGGCAACTTTCCACAAGAATGGACTTGTTAACAGGCACAACTTTCATTATTACGCCACGGAAAATCCACACCTCATGAGGCAAATAGATCACCAGCATCGTTGGTCCTTTAATGTATGGGCCGCTATAGTAGATGGATATCTAATTGGGTCGCACTTTTTCGACGGGCACCTCAATAGTGAAATATATTTAGATTTTCTGCAAAATCATCTACAAATGTTTCTTGCCGATGTACCAGAGCATATAAGACAAGAATTGTGGTTTCAATAGGATGGAGCACTGACGCATTACTTACATCAGGTTAGGGAACATCTGAATAATGCATTTCCAAACAAATGGATAGGACGTGGTGGTCCTGTTAGATGGCCAGCTAGTTCTCCGGACCTTACAAGTCTAAATTTTTCGTGTGGGGTTATATTAAGGGCATTGTTTACCAGATTTCTTCTACAACACAGTTGGATATGAGACAGAGAATAGTGGACGCCTTTCAGTCAGTTAATCCGCAAATGTTGTCAAGAGTTCAGAAGGATTGAGTTGTGTCTACAAAGAAACGGGCAACATTTCGAACACTTATTGAAATAGTTCAACACCTTGTAGATCATCTCACCTAAAACCAATCTATTACGTATTTCATACACGACTACCTTAAAATATCTCCATTTCTCTGATCAAGTATAATGATATGTATAACTCTCCTTTCGCAACCTCTGATTTTATTATTCTTGTTTATTTTTTAATTCGAAAATAGTCGAAGATAAAGATAAGGTTACTTCTGCAAAAATATGGCACAATATTTTATGCGTTGACATGAAAAATAAAGTACAGGATGTTCCATTTGAAAAATCAAGAAACGATATTTTTAAAATTACAATATTCAATAATTTCTTGAATCACTTCTGTATGAAATGAGGATAATTTATTTCAATTCATCAATGGGCAATAAGGAAACGAAAGGAAAAAGTATTCATCCTCTCTGGCCGAAGGAGCATGCGATGATGTGAGAGCCTATTTTCACGAACTTTTACGGAAAAAAAATATTGTGACGAAACTACTCACCAAAAAAACTTATTACTTAAAGACATTATAGCAGAGTTAAGGACGCTCTTGAATCTTCAACAAAAAAGTGGTCTTCCAATCTGAAAAAACCTCGCAAGATTTTTTTATAGAAAATTGGGACATCCTGTTTACTTCAAAATAAATTGCTGAAGTAGATTTTTAGTTTCTAATTAAAATACCGTTCGACAAAAAATGCAGTATATTTATATAATCACATTAGATAATCTGAAAATTCTCCACAAATGTGACGAAGGGATGATAATAAATCTGTTGGTTAGTTTGGAAACTAACAGAAATTGTAAAAACCTAAAATTCACCACTCTCAATAGTCAACTAGAATTGAATCACTCCCCACTATCCAACATTTTGAATAGTTATAGATAAGACTTTCTTTCTCATATATGTAAGTTCTAGATACTTGAAAATTACATAACTGTCGAAACCGGTCGTGTGTATTGAATTTAACATTGTGGAAATCAGTAAAAGTGTTCAATTTTATTTATATTAAAACAAACGTTTGTACTCTATCCAATTTTAATCAAAATGGTGCATGCAGAATGACAATATCATATTTACGTATAGTGTTAAAAAACACATGAGATATTCAGATTGGGCAAAGTGCCTCAACATTCAAAATATGTATTGATAGCACATTCTTTCTCATATTTGTTAGTTCTAGAAAATGACGCAACTACCGAAAAGGCTTGTGTATATTGAAATTAACATTGTGGAAATCATACCAAAGTGTTTCGTTTGATTTATATTAAAATATATGTTTGCTCGCCATCCACTTCTAATCAAGAAAAGTGTATGCAGAATGTCAGCATTATATTTACGTGTAGGGTTAAAAATTCTATATTCGAATGAAACATCGAAATTCGCTCACCCCGTACACTCTTACTTTTATATACAACAAAATACAAACATATCTATCATAATTTAATTTCGGCACTCACCTACAAACAACACAATCGTAAATGTCGCCATTCTCTGCAATATAACCAACTAATTTAACCAGGAATCTTCTTAAGACTATTGCAGAAGTGAAGAAAATAACTGTGTTTTACAGACATATAATTAATTCAAAAGGAGTTAAGATGACCTGCCAATGACACCAGATGATGGGTTCATGAATTTATCAAGTTTTGAGTATTCGAAGAAGAAATCCAATCTGTTATTCAAATAAAGTTTTCCATAATTTTGAATGAAGATATCTGAGTAAATAAGAATCATAGTAGGTCGTGGCACGTCGAACTGAGAGAATTAATAAAAATTTTAGATTAAAATTTAAATGAAACAGTAATTTTGAGGATTGTTAGTAACAATTAGTTGAATCGTAAAGCGTTTAACTATACAGGGTGTTTCCGAATAAGATGTCATAAATGAAGGATGCGAATCCCTGAATGATTTGAGCAAGAAAGTTCGAAGAACCAATGGTCAAAAAATGCTTCGTTGCCGAGATACAGGGTGTTAAAGTTGAGAAAATTTTTCGATTTTCTCTCGATAAAACCTAGACTTCTCAAGATTTCGGGCTCAAATTTTCCACATAAGCTATTAAACACAATCTGAATCACCAGGTGAGGCCAAATTTTGAAACAGTATACAGGGTGATACTTTTTCATGGGCCATGTTCCATTTTTACCCTCGGAACTTTTTTTTGGTACGCCACTGGTACTAACAAAAAATAAAATCGAATAGATCATTCAATTTGAAAATTTTTTTCACTCTTGCATTTTGATCGTAACTATCACCGTTTCTGAGATATTAATTATTGAAAATAATCCAATAGTTTTCCCATATCGAAGCCATGGAGATATTATCTTAATAACTGATGCAATTTTTCAGGAATTGAGCTAAAATTTACATCAGATATCTCCTTATTGTATGTTTATAACAAAATGAGGCAAAAATTCCTGACAGTATACAGGGTGTTATTTTTTCACGTGCATTTTCCTCTTTTTGCCCCCTGAACTTTTTTGTGGTGCGATACTGGTATATTCTGAAAACAGAATCAAACAGATTATTTAAAGTGAAAACTTTTCTGTTCCTTGTATTTTTCCGTATCTGCCACCATTTTCGAAAAATTAATCAACAACGCCCGAACAGGCTACCCTTTGCCTCCGTATATTTTTTCGGTGCATAACTGACGTTTTCGTAATCAGAAACGGATTTTTCATTCAATTCGGATAATTTTGTGCTCATCTTGATCCTCATGTCTTTCACCGTTTTGAATTGAAAATCATCAGAATTTATCGTGTCTTCCTCATATCAGAACACGTTGGTGATTTCAAAAGGCTTAGTAGGCTCTGATACAATTTTGCAAATGAAATCATAGAAAAAAACTTGACACTTCAATGATTGTAAGTTTTGTCATTCAGTTTGTTGTGCCTACATTTGAAACAGCTGTAAGTAGTAACCAATAATCTTTGAAATGGTTTTCACTAATGCAGAAATGGCCGATATACATTTCATGTACGGTGTGGCTGAAGGAAACGCAGTGCACGCAAGGCGTTTGTATCAAGAAAGCTTCCCTAATCGAATCATTCCTGATAGGCGTACGTTTTCTGACATCCACAGAAGATTGAGAGAACGGGGTACATTCAAACCGAATCATGACTTGAAAGGGGCAAATCGGACAATAATGACCCCGGAAATCGAAGAGGCAGTCCTAAATTGTATAGATGAGGATCCTCAGCTGAGTACAAGAAAAATTGGAAGAGAGTTGAATATCTCATTTGTATTGGTCTGGAAAATTCTCCATGATTTCTTGCTTTACCCATACCATATTCAACGCGTCCAAGCTCTACTACCCCGCGATTTTCCTCTGCGACTCAATTTCTGCCGTTGGTTCCTTCATAACATTGCTCATAATCCCTTTTCGATAGCGAAATCATCTTCACAGATGAGGCGTCCTTCTCGAGAAATGCAATCAGGAACTTTCATAACAATCACTATTGGACTGAAGAAAATCCCCATATGATTGAGGAATGTCACCATCAAGAACAATTTTCGGTTAATGTCTGGGTTGGAATAATTGGGGATTTCCTGATCGGGCCATTTTGTTGCCAGACAGGCTGAATGGAGCCTTATATCGCCACTTTCTAGAAGAGATTTTACCTGTGTTGCTAGAAGATGTGCCGCTGCAAACTAGAAATAGAATGTGGTTTATGCATGACGGAGTACCACCGCACTTCAGCATGGAAGCTAGAGAATATCTGAATATGACATTCAATAACCGCTGGATAGGGCGTGGTGGACCAGAAGCTTGGCCTCCAAGGTCGCCAGATTTAAACAGTTTGGATTTTTTCCTTTGGTGACATCTGAAAACTTTGGTTTATAGCTCTCCGTGAATACACTTGAAGAATTGAGGAATAGAATTACAGCATCATGTGACGTCATCAGAAATACCCCAGGAATATTTCAGAGGGTGCGCACTAATATGCGGAGACGAGCAGAAGCATGTATTCTTTCAGGTGGAGGACATTTTCAACATCTTCTTTGATTTGTTCTGTTTGTTCAATTTTGTTTTCATCATTATGAGTTTTGTTATTGAAATCATTCGCGATTATTTATGTTGTTTATTCATTTACTTCCGATTTATACACTCAATAAAACACATTTTTGAATTCGAATTCAATGATCAGGAAATGATATCACCCTTTATACTTTTTCATAAATCCTACCAATCTAGTGGTGCAGATCTTAAAATGTGAACTTCGTTTGAAATTCGAGCTCAAGGTCTTCACAAATTGCCGAAATAACATGAAAAATATCTTCAAGCTTTCAATACGGAAGGACTACACGATTACTTTTCTTGATTAATATCTCGAAAATGGTGGCAGATACGGAAAATATAAGGAACAGAAAAGTTTTCACTTTGAATAATCTGTTTGATTCTGTTTTCAGAATATACCAGTAGCGCACCACAAAAAAGTTCAGGGGCAAAAGAGGAAAATGTACGTGAAAAATAACACCCTGTATACTGTCAGGAATTTCTGCCTCATTTTGTTATAAACATACAATAAGGAGATATCTGATGTAAATTTTAGCTCAATTCCTGAAAAATTGCATCAGTTATTAAGATAATATCTCCATGGCTTCGATATGGGAAAACTATTGGATTATTTTCAATAATTAATATCTCAGAAACGGTGATAGTAACGATCAAAATGCAAGAGTCAAAAAATTTCAAATTGAATGATCTATTCGATTTTATTTTTGTTAGTGCCAGTGGCGTACCAAAAAATGTTCCGAGGGTAAAATGGAACATGGCCCATGAAAAGTATCACCCTGTATACTGTTTCAAAATTTGGCCTCACCTGGTGATTCAGATTGTGTTTAATAGCTTATGTGGAAAATTTGAGCCCGAAATCGTGAGAAGTCTAGGTTTTATCGAGAGAAAATCGAAAAATTTTCTCAACTTTAACACCCTGTATCTCGGCAACGAAGCATTTTTTGACCATTGGTTCTTCGAACTTTCTTGCTCAAATCATTCAGGGATTCGCATCCTTCATTTATGACATCTTATTCGGAAACACCCTGTATAGTTCCTCCTTTCTACATTTACGCCTTCCTGAGAGAAGTCCATTATTGCAAAAAAAAAAGATGAAACTACAAATTAACAGTTTTGGGATTTTTTCATGATATATAAAATTGTTTCTCATTATATTTTATATTTCATATTTTTTAACATGAACTTTTTTGCGAGTATCAAAATATCCTTCAAAATGCAACATGAACAACCGTATATTTCAATTGCGTTGACATTTGATTGACGACCTGTGTCATCAATTTAAATTAACCAATTTTGACTATATCTACACGTGTTTTTTTTTATTTATTCCCAACTATTGGGAGCAAACGATGTCTGTCGTTTCACACCTGTGCCCTCACATCTTCAAGTTATTGGTATGGCTTACGTCTGAGTTCTAGTCTTGGAAAAGGTATAGGTGTTGTACTTGTTCTTAAATAAATATAGGGTGCGCCAGAGAAAACCGGATAATTTTTTTCCTGTTATAACTTTCGCAATTTTAGAGCCAAATCATTCGTTCTTTCTTTATTGAAAAGCCAGAGGACTAGGTTTTTCAGAAATTGTATCGAGATTTCACTTACGGTGAAGTCCAATATGGCTGGCTCATTCGAAAATGATCAATATTTCAAGATCGATGGCAGGTTTTTTTCTCACTAAAAATTTCGAATGGGGCATTCAGTCGATGATTCAATCTTTTCTGAACAATTTGACATATTGATCTTAAAAATTTTCCAAGAAGTGGTGAAAAAGTAGCGTGAAGAATTTTTTTCATTCTGATTTTCAGCTGAAATCGGAATATGTTTTTCACATCTTGCCGTTGTCACTCCTGAAGTTGTTGTGTTTTTCATGGATGTTCTAAGAAGACAAAGGACCATATTTTACTAAAACCAACAAAATGGCCGACTTCCTCGAATATTAACAATTTTGCCCGCGTATTAAAAAATTTTTCTTGGTCGTAATGAATCAACTGCGTATTCAATCCCTAGATTGAACCTTTCAATAATGTTTCACTTTTCCACCATCATATTCACGTCCTGTTGTGAAACCTCTGAACATAGACTGCATGCATTTACTCTTTGATAAACAAAAAATAATAAAATGCCATCGAGCTTTAGACGACATCTGGTTTAAACTCGAATTTTATCTTGGTGTTGCTTGTTCTTAACGTTTAAAATGGTTAACAATGCTTTTAACAAATGAGGATAAACGTTTCAAAAATTACAGTTTTGACAAACCCTTTGAAATCGTCATTTCAACAAAAGAAATTTGATCTACTTCCCATGCCTTACACATCCCATGGGGCATCACCTGGTTTACAGCCAGGTTCAAAACCAGGATGGGTGGAGGCAAAGATTACGATTGACCCAGTAGAACATGCCACCGTAGCACAGTAACAGGAACTAGAGACAAACAGACAGGGCGACAGACAAATGGACCTCTAAAATGGTTCTCAGTTTTCGATAAATAGTTCAGAAGCTGTTAATTATTCAGACATCATCAAAGATGTTCCTCAACTAGGATGAAAAAGTATTAAATATTAATTCGAAAATTTGAAGAAATTATTGCATATTCAAACACACTTTATATACGAAAAATTTCCAAAAGATGGGGAATATTAAATCATTACTTGGAATTTCTTGTGGCCTTTCATTGTTTTCGTTAAAAAGCGAATTTTTTGACAAAATTCAAATGACATCATATTCTTGAAAAAACATTTTTATTGTTAATTGGACCATTAGTTTACCTTATATTAGAAAAATCTGGGTTGGTACATCTACCAAACCTAAGATCATGATAATTGTTAAAAAGAAAAAATGTTTAATATATGGAAACTATGAAAATATATAGAGCCCAAATTCAAAATATATCACAACACAGACTAGAGAAAAATACGTCAAAACTTTCTTGTGGTCAGTTTTTAATAAATTTTTTTTTGATACATTTGTTCTACCCAATAAAGATATATGATATGGCCATATACACAAAGCACAAATTTTTCAAATGAAAACTGCAAAATCAAAACGAGTGAAAATTCTGTATACGAGTTGGCGCAGTTGAAGAACAAAAATACAAACCTAACCAGAAATTCAAACAAAAAAATCAGTAAACAAGCAAATAAAAAATGATTTTCAACAAGCAGCCTTGTTATTCAGAGATTTTCCTAGTGTGTTTGATGCATAGAAGCTTAGGAATACATCATACATTCTTCTTTATCATAAAACATTTCTAGAAGAACTAGAAGATTAAAAATATATCAAAATTTCCAACTTGAGATACAAAGTTACAATGAGGTTTAATAAATAAAAAACCTTCTAATTTTCTAATATATCTTTATAGCTACAATGAAGATTAAAGTATTTTTATTTTAGAGTCAAATTTTCATGGCGTACTGGCGACTGGTGTAGTCTTAGGACGATCAGTAGGGCACTTTCCTTCATGGGCAACTTCTATTTCGGCTAGAAAAAAACGCAAAATATATTTTACAGAAAAAATTACTTGAGATTTTTGATTTAGCTTACGTTTTCCTTCAGCTTTCGCACATTCATTATGACAATCTACAGCGCTGTGGTTGGGGTATGTTCTTCCATCTTTTCCACAAAGCGGTTTATATTCTTTCGTTTGTTTGCAATGCAGTTTGCATTGAATTTCACTGTCTCCAGATGAAGGTGATGAAGATTCTACGTTACTATCAGTTGGAATTGATACTACCAGAGTAACAAAGAGTACTGAAAAGAGAACGTATAGTAATTAAATTTATTATTAGTGACTGTATTTCATCAAGTAGTGAATAGTACGGGATCAGTTTGAAGTTTTGTCAAATCCTTCAAAATGATCGTTATTTTCAGTGATAACCTTTTCATTCGACTTAAATATTTCACCAAGCAGACATTTCTTCAGGTTTGGAAACAAATTGCATGGGGCTAAGTCTGGAGAATATGACGGTTAAGGTAGCTGTTCACATCCTAATTTATGGAGTTTTACCATGGTTACTACATACTTGTGCGGATGAGCATGACCATGATGGAACCACACTTTTTCATTCGCCAAATGTGGTCGTTTCTGCTTGAAATTATTATCAGATCTCTTTAAAACCTCCGAATGCTCGTTTATGATATTTTCACCCTTTTTTGGAGAATCAATATGAATAATAACTCATGAAAACAGTGACCATTACTTTGTTGGTCGATAGACACAACTCAGCTTTTTTGTTGCACTGACGAACCTACTGTTTTGATTGTTTGTTGGTGTCTGGTGTTTTGTGATATTGATTTTGTGCATTCCTTTGTAGACGTCAAATGGTAGCGCTAATGGTCGAGTGTGGGAAATGTACCAATGGCAACGAAAAGTAGTCAAGTATAATCTATTCGTAATGAACTCTACATTGCAGAAATAATTTAGAATTGATGAAATTCAAACTTTGAGTCACAACTATGTACACCCTGTAGGATAAGGCTTCCTAAATACACATGTATTCGAGGACGTCAGATTGTTTTGCAAAACGAAAAGGTTTATTATAAAAAAAGGATTTTTGGGTTAAATTGAAGCCATATAAATAAAAGATATAATTTCATTTTCATTACTGTTTTAAACTGTATACAGACCATAACTATTATAACTTTCTAAAGGAACAACGCCCTGTAAGAGCTAAATCAACAAACATAAACATGTTGTAACCTGAACGTGTGCGCTTTGATAGTGTAGAAATTGGTGCAGTACAATTACATGTTAACACGTCATTGTTTCGTTTGTTGATTAAACTTGGAGATCAAGATGAAGTTCGGACACATCATAAAAGTCCGCAAACAATGTGCTGAAGAATTAGGCAAGAACCAAGCTTTTCGATATGCCATTTCTCTGGTATGGCACGAGAAAATGGATCATAGTGATGATAGTTACTTTTTTTCGTGTAATGTGAAAGAGTATAATTTAAAATGGAAACAGTCAATTCAATATCCCAATCTACAATCAGCTACTCATTCCATCCATCATAGGTCCGAAATATCAGTGCCTAAGTTATCTTGGAAGAAATTCGAAATTCTCGAGTTTTGTTTTTTGTCACGGTAATCTTGAATGATTTTTAACTTACTCTTGCCAGAAGTTTCTAATCTACCCTCCTGGTTTTGATATCCTGAAAGACAGTTCGCTTCCTACCTAACCCAAGTAGGTTTATTATACCAATATTGAAACTTTGATGAATACATTCAAGATCTTATATGAGCCAGTACAGTGACGAATTTTCATGGATTTTTCGAAACGAAGTCTTAAAATGGCGCTTTTTTGCTTGCATTCATGTCTGTCATTCCGTATACCACAATGATACCTACAAAAACTTGGAATTGGTTATTTGCCAGAATAAAACCACGGTTGGCAAGTGTGATGATTTGAAAATCTTGGGCATCTTGCTCGACAACGATCTGGGTTTGCCAAATTCCTTTGCTTTTTGTGTCTCTGGGATTGTAGAGATCGAGCAAATCACTGGACCTAAAGTGTTGGCCTCCAAAGGAGCTTAAAGTTGACGAAAAAACTTCTGGATGGAACTTTGGTGTCTCATCATAAAGTTCTTCTACCATCATTTCACATAAAGCTGATATTGATGAGGCAATTTGTTAAGTCACCTCCAAGAGATGGAAATACTTAATACCAAAGTTTTCAGGCCTTTCGGAGGCAAAGTTGAAGGAAGGTGATAATGAGTTTAAAAGACCATTTCTTCATTCCCACCTTCAATACTGTTCTGATGATTTAGGAGACATGAGTGAATAGCACCAATATATTAAGGAGATGAAAAAAATATATCAGAAATATCTCAATAATAGCAGACAACAGAGAGACCTGCCAGAAGCTTCCCACCAGCGCAAATATACCAAAAGGAGTCTTATGGGAAAAAAGAAATGTGTTTTGTGCTTATTGATGAATGTATGTTGAATGAAGAAAAATGCAATCATAATTTGATATTATAAATCAAAAAAAAATCTAGCCCCTAATCTTTTATTTCAAGATGATGACAACATAGACCTCCATTGTCAGAAAACTTGACGTTCTAGAGCAAAATGAAGTCATTTTCGGATGCATCACTTCAAAAAGCATCACGCAAACAACCAAAATAGCACTATTCTTTTTGCAGACTTGAGAGCAATAATTGTTGTGTTATTTGAATGCTTCATGATTGAAAAAAGTACAAACTGAACAAGAAAATATAACAGAAAATGAGGATTCTGTTCGATTTTCGATTGGTGAACAATATATTCCAATCTTCCATGACAGATAGAGCCACCAATAACTGTTTTCGACATACTTAAAATTAAATTATTCAAGGCATTCTTTGGTAGTTTCTGACTTAGTACAGGTTCTGTGGCACTGAAGTGCCTGTGTAACATATCTGCGGCGTGTTATATTCGGTTAAAGTCGAGGTATAATGCTAGGGGTTGAATATGAGTACTATTTCAAATTTGAAAGGCTATACACACTTTTTGGATACGATAGAAGGGGGCATTATAGTAATGAAATATGAAATTCTTGCTGATTTCAGCAATCAGAGGTATAACTATTGTACGCATATGTAAAATTCAAGAAGATGTATTTAGTCCTTCTACACCCATCCAGTGGCGTACGTTACCGAAGCCTATACCAGCGCACACCATGATGATCCAACTCAGGTGAAGGTGTATTTCTTCAACGGGACCAATATTTTGAGGGATATCTTTATCTCTCCTTACCTGCTCTCTAGTATCACTATAAGAGCCAAAGCTAAAAGGGTATTCCATTCTTCTTCCCAATTTGGATGCTACTTAACCCAAATATGCATCAGTTGATCGTCTCCTCACTGTTCTGAATCTATTTCATGTCCCAGTGGAAGTGCTTATCAAGAACTCATTCGGTTTTCTACATATCTACAGTTGGATGAAACAATGACTTAATCTTTTACGCACGTATGAACTTTCTCCGAACCTTTTTTAAAGCCAATTGACGGCACCTTGTGATGATCCAATGCGATTAGATATATCTACTTCGCGAATACCACCCTGTAGCATTCCAAGAGCCTCACTGACCTCTATTGTGATAAGTAACCTAAGCACATTTTTCCAACTCGAAACCTAATCTAGCTTCCCTTCTACAAAGAGTCTAATATCGCAGAGTTGGCATTTGTATGAATTCAACATTGATAATCTTCCTTCATTTTCTTAATAAACACATATGCTTTAGTGAACAAACAAGGAATTCAAAGCATATCCTGCTTACACTCTTATACAATTAAATCAATATAAAACTTATGAATTGTGATTTAGATGAATCCTACCTACAATTTTGTCCAGCTATGGATGTAAATCTGAAATTTGATCTGACAAAATTTCAGAAATTCTAGACTTACAACTACATCCTCTTAAGTGTTATATAATAGACCGTATTCCTTTGGTTAACGGCGTTATGATACAACGTACATATAAAAATTTTCAACTATTAAACAATTAAATCAATTATTAAATCGAATAATATAACTCACCTGAAAATAACAAAATTACAAGTTTAGCCATTTTTATCTTTCTTGGTATTTTTAGCAGGTCAAAACGATGTTTAAGTCACTAGGATTATAAACTTAATGTTTGCTTCTGACCGTTACTATCATTCCAACTGGATATCGTAGGTGACAAGGTCAAGGCCTATAAACAACTTCAAGAAAACCGCGTGGGTTTCTCCGTTCTTGTGTATTTAATTAAATGAGTGGGTATTTGATGTAATCATTATTCTAATGTTGCATCCATGAACTCGAGAAACCTAATACGAAACAGATTCTTTACCTTCTAACCTCCACACATGGAAAAGATGCTTCTTTTTTCAGAAAAAAAACGAATTGAAAATCCAAACTTTATAATCCCGTTTAATAAATTCTAAGGTGAGCTTAGTGAAGGATTGAAATGAAAATGGTATTTAGATAAATTGAAACAAAACTTATAATGAAACATGTAAAATTGGTTTTGTTGGCTTCTTGATTTCCTTTTGGGAATGTCCCAGACATGTTCGATGGGATTAAGGACCATGTACAGGGCACACCATTGAAGGGATTTCGGGAACAGAAACACCCATGTTGTCGCAAATGGTACAACATGTTCTTCAGAAATGTCTGAACTGACCACCGAGTATTTAGGGTTCCAGTATTTACGATGACCAGACCAATGCGGGCGTTCAAAGAAATTCTTTTCCACACCATTATTAAATGAAACAACCCATACCCCGGTCTATGACAGACGATGCAAAATACCTCGCCTTTATGTAAATTGCAATACCTGAAATCTCTTATTTTCTTCTCCATATTAATTACACCTGAATAAGGTCGGACAAATGAAAAGCCATGTGATCGTCTAGTACCTGAACTTGCCATGAAATTCTTTTTATAAAATAAGACCCTTTTCTTTGTTATGTTGTGTATTAATAGTAACCTATTCAAGTTATTTTATGTGAGTTTTGATGTGATACAACCAGTTCTTCGTCGCTTAAACCATAAGTAAGGAAATCAGATAATCAAAAAACAAACAACTTAATTCTATAAACGACTTGGAGTAGCAAAAATATCTACTTTGGAGCAAACATTATTTGCGAGAAACATTACCCGATTTAGAAAAAAGTGATCTCGGTAATTCGTACGAGCTGTCACTGGATAGAATAACAAGACATTTCGAGAATTCAGCCTAGGTACTGAGATATTATGCGACTAAGTAACTCTGGACTATTCACTTTGTTGTTCAAAATTTCGAATAAAAATATAATATCCGCACAAGAACGCCTTGTGCAAAGACAAGGAAGAGCCAAAAGACCTCTCATAAACAGGTAGTCAATCTCATTCCCAGGAATATGCATCTTAAAGGCTACAAGTCTTATAAATTTATTCTGTACACTCTCAAGACAGTTAATATAGAAGTTATATGTAAGGCACCAAACCACAAAAGCATATTCCAGGATACTCCTGACTAGGGTACAGTCAACAAGTCTGAAGGTGTCTGTAGAGAACGATGAGCAATTCCTCTGTACGAATCCAAGAATTCTAAGAGCCCTCTTCCTAATATCCCAGATGTGATTGCGAAACAATAACTGGGAATCAAGATTTACTCCCAAATCGTTAACAACACTGACTCTTCTCAAGCGTTCAGACAGACTATAATTGAATATGTCAGGATCCACTCGGGAGAAAGTTATAGTATAGCATTTCTCCAAATTAAGTTCCAACCCATTGATCGAACACCATAGCATCGGTTAGACGAGAGATTGATCTGAAGACTTTCAGATTATCAGCGAAAAGAAGAAACCGACTGAAATGAAGAACGTCAGATATGTCGTTAATGAAAAGAAGAAAAAGTAAAGGGCCCAAGTGCGAGCCCTGTGGAACACCAGATGGTATGTAACATGAAGATGACAAACAACCGTCATAACGCGCGAAAAAATATCTATTACGCAGAAAGCTTTCCAATCATTGATGCAAATTTCCTCTGATACCCATAGCGTAGAGCTTGGTCAACAGCAAGTTTATGTTATGTTATGTCGAAAGCCTTGCGGAAATCTGTGTACACCGCATCAACACTGCACCGGCTTTCTGAGGGATTTGTAATCTCGTCTAGGAAAAGTAGAAGATTTGTAACCGTTGTTTATGTATGTATGTATTTTCGACTTTAGTTCAGTATTAGATTTCAGCTGAATGCAAGAAACCTAAATTTTCAATAAATCTCTTCCGATAGTATACATAGTTTAATTTCTTATTATCATCATGATCTATCACTATCACTATCACGTAATAACGTCGGAATCAATTGGCTAATACTTTTAGCTTCGGATGGATTAGTTCTTCAATATTTGCATCCATTTTTTCGATTTTTAAGGTCGCACGGAAAATAAAACAATTTCCAGGTGCCTTGGTAGTAGTATTTGAACACTTTCATCCAAAACTATATTATAGAATATGAGTCTGTCCACTTCAACAATTTTTCACCCATCCTTTGTACATACAGGTGCCAACGTTGCCAAGTGACTTCACACCGGTGGGTGTCGACATTTTTTATTTTCAAAAAACGCGGTTTAACGTTAAACTGAAAAGTGGATGATATTCTTCATTAATTTGAAAAACAATCAAGTCAAACCGATCACATAGTAGATAGGTAGTTTAAAAGTTGTTTCTCTCCGAAAATAAGAATCTGAAAATTCAAAACTTTGTTCAACTTCATCATTAAAGCTATTATAATTTGCTCGCTTCCACAGGGGCTCTGTTTTCCATTCTTTAAGTATTGATTTAATGTGAATTTACATAATAATAATGGGGGACGTTTTGCAGCACTAGCTTCAGCCAACTTGATTCAAGTACGTGGAATATCGACATGCAGGAATTGGAGTATAACCCGTCCAGAAAGGATTTGACAGACGCTAGAATACATCATTTACTGGCAGAAGAATTGGTGAAGCCGTATAGGCGGGTATGTATTCATTTACCTTGATTAATGAGTGTAATGAGTAAGAAAATTCGGATGTTTTAAACTTCATCCGAATTTCCCGACTTCATTTGTAATTTTTCAGATTTTTTTTCGTGTAAACCAGGGGTACTCAAAAGGTCGATCGCGATCGACCTTTTTCACTAAGTAGTTTTAATAAGTAGGTGTCTGAACCACAAAAATTTATTACGTAAAGAAATAACACTCTGCTAGCGGCAAAAGGCGGCTTTATCAGAGGAACGCGCGGGACTTGTCAAAGAAAAGCTTTTTATTCTTGTTTTCTAGAAATTTCGGATGGCGCGTTTGACGGGAACATTCGAGACTTTCGTTCACGCCCAAATAAATGTTGATCCTGAAGAAATCAGAGTCACATTACCAATGTTCATTGTTTTTTGCGTTAAATAATCTGTAACATATCGGAAATTCAAATCAGATTCTTATGAAGTTTCGAACTAGAAAACCATTTCTGTTTGATCGAATTTTTTTAAATCACAGACATTTATATTTACATAGGTTTTATTTCAGCACCGAAGACTAAGCTACAGCCGACACGCTGTAAATGATCGGGATCTGTCAACACAAGTCAATTACAGAATGCATTTCAACATCAGAAGGTTGGTAGCTGACAAAAAGCACCATCACAGCAAACGTCACAGTAAAAAACTAAACAAGGTAAAGGCCATTTTTAAATATATTGTAATAGAACTAACAATTTATTTCTTATTCTTATTTGACTTTGTTAGTATTAAATCATCTCATTGAGAGCTCTTCATTTTCCCATTCAATTTCGAAGGCTTGATTATTATTCATGAATCTTTCCAACCACTTTCAGGATGGTAAGCAGAACCATGTAAGTTTTCCAGAATTTCAACAGAATGGTACAGCCAAGCAGTTTTCTCATGGTAAGCTATTCTGCATGAATGTTTTCCAAACTACAAAGACTAAATTATAAATTAATGAAAAAAATATATATCGAAAGATACCTACATTATTAACACGTTTTCGTTTCATTTTTCATTCGTTCAGTAAACATACACAATAAATGTATAAATATTAATCAACTAGGAAATAAAAGTTCAAAAACCATTGAAAATAACTCATACTCTATACTTCTTCATCTTCACCAGATACTCTATGACAACACTTTTGTAATACTGTTGGTTTCACAGAAAAGGACACTACTCATGTAACTCCAAACTTAACAGTTTGTCAAAAAAAAAATATTTTGACAATACTAACAGTTCATCGAATGAAGAATAATTAGATTAGAACTGCATTCTTAATGAAAATTCATTCCATTCTAAAATTCCTTGAAAATAATCGCTAATTGCTGACATACTAACCAGTTCAAGCCTCAAAATGATGGATCCAAAAGATGAAAAAAGAAAAGCTCAAGCAAGAATTACATTGTTATCTCATAATTAATTCCTGAAAGAAACCAGTGTGGAAGCCACTATGGAAAGTTTGCAATATTGAGCAACTCTGTAAAATGAACTAAGTATAACCTACAAAATTTTACAGATATCTCGCCACAGAATATTTAGTTTATGATCTATGTTATGTTCTATGTTATCTCACTGAGTCTCACAGCAGAATCAAAATAAATAAACTAAGATATGTCTTCTGTGGTTCGCTGATACGCCCTCTGGTGAACAAATTGAAATAACCTCAATTTTGTTTGTTTGAAGCCTACAGTTTATAGTGGACTCCGAACCACTTACCTAGACCGTATAATGATTACTGCCATCTCTCAGGCAGTTTGCCAGTACAATTTGGGAAGCATCGGTCAAATATCACTTTTTTGTTTAAGGACGACATCCATGACTTGAACTCGTGCAGCTTGCCAAACCTCAATTTTGATCATTCGAATAGCAGAGTGATTAATTGGAACATATATCAATAAATCATAATTACAATTGGTGGTTGATTATTTTCAGTTCTAAACAAACTTTTCTTCCATCAGATTACATAAATGAGGTTCTCCAGGAGGATTCTAATCCGAAATCTGTAAGAGAGGACTGGGACAGTCCGATTACTTTTACAGCAAAATCATCTCGTAAGTTATTGTGTGCAATATTTCTGTCAAGTTTTGTCAATGTCTTTTCCCCATGTTTATTTTTTTATGTGTGCAATATGGATCAGATTACAAATATTAATATTATTACGATAACAATCCAATTGGTATACATAAGGTTGAAATCATGCGATGAATATTTCACATTCATTTTGTTCAAGTTTTAATTGCCTTCGTATTTTAGCGAGCACTGAAACTGATGTTAGCGGCAGCTTTGCAAGTCAGAGCGTTCCACTGATGGCAAAGAAAGATAAAAAAGATAAAAAACCAACTGCTGCTGAAGGGTTTTTCCCTTGGAAAAGGGATCGCCTTACATTACCCAACGGTACGAAAGTACAAACGCCTTACTCTGACAAAAGTAGAAGTTTTAGAAAAGCCCTGAATAATATAGTTATTAGAAGACATTTCGACATGTTCGTTAATATGTATTTCTTCAATACGGTGAATACTGAAATCGAATGAAAAAATCTTCGAGTTCACATCCTTGTCAAGGTGAGGTTAACCTCAATTATCAATCATAGAACACTTAGGCCCTGTCATATAAAGCTTCTTGACAAATTGTTAAGTTTATTTTAAAAGTTCTAAATTATTTTCCTTCATTTTGGCCTCTACATTAGGAAGATTTCTTTTATTTTAATTCAAACATACAGTTTTTTTAAAGTATACTTCTTTAAAATGTGGTTTTTCTGATTTTTCTCTTGAATGAATCGGCTTAAGCGCTAGGTCGGCTCATCATGACTAGGTTAGGGATGGGATAAGCCATTGAAGGTTAAATTTCATGCAATACTTCTATAGGAAGCTCAGGATATGGAAGACTTTTCGAACAGGAAGATCAGCTTGCTCAAAAGATGGTACTGAAACGAACAAAGATGTTTAAAAAGCTGTTTTCAAATATTTATCCCATCAACGGTACTTTCAGAACAGTAACTAGCATCATCAAACTCCTTTGGTAGGATCGATCCGATCCCCTATAATCAGAATTAGGATCCCTATACCATCCAATTTGGGATAATAACAACAACCCAGCTTTCAGTTTTCTCGAGCTTTTCTTTATCTTCATCACTGCCACTTTCGCAAGCAAGTATCTTTCCTTCTGTTAAAAAAAATTAAGGTTATGAGTAGAAAAAATGGGAACATTTCAATTCACTTTTACGTGTTCCTCAGCAGCTTTTTTTTTGTTCTTCTTTTCAAATTTGCATAAAGCATCTTCGCATACCTTAGGCAGATTTGGGAAGAGTCCCCGAATTATCTGATTAAATTATTACGTTATCTTCTCCCAGGTTGTTTTTTTTTAATTATTGGACATGGTTGATGCAGAATTAATAGTCACAAGAAAATTTCAAGTTTGGTCTCAATGTGGTTTCCCTTCTGTTCAACATACTTTTCCCAGAGTCGATCCAATAATGCGATAGCTTCCCAGAAGAAAATTTCTCGAACTGAGTCAAATCATACATTTACACCAAACATCATATTGTTATTGGTGAGATTTTCTCTGAGGTCTTCTTTGTGTATTGAGGACAGCATGTTGTCTGCATCACGAATTGCATTGCAATTGTTTTGAACCGCATGAAACGAAAAGTCAGTTTCCTTCACAATTGGATGCAAAAAGAACATCATTAAGAATGATGATCTAACCCAAATTTTTTTCGGTTGTGATTGTGATCGAGAGATCTCAGCAATGATCATTTTCAGTTCGCATTACCACGTCTTCAGTAAGCTGTGAGATATAACAGGCGCCCCACCAGAAATTGAAATATTTAAATTTTCTGTGAATTTCTCGGCGTAGTGTATGAATTATATAGCATAAAATACATAAAGTTATTAGCGTACACTGTATATTTAATTTAATTAATTTTATCACCAAAATATAGGACACCTTCTATGAGGTAACAAACAGACTGTCTTCACTAGTTATTCTTGTGACAGTGCTGACAAACGTACAAAGATGCGCGATGGCAGGGATGTGAACCAGACAATTTTTCATTAATTTTCTCATAAAGTAGACCTTATCATTTCAAACTTGTCCAAATGAGCTTCACTGAATGACAAAAACAACTATTTCCAATTGGACACATAGAGGTGCTATTGACATGCTTTCTCCAATAAAAAATTCTGTAGAATGTTAGGAATCACTTGCTTAATTTCTCTTTTGCTTCAATGATTTCCATGCTAAACTCACTTATGCTAGATAGATATATGTGTATGCATGTTGACACTACAGTTCAGGGAACAATTAAGTTTGAATAATTTTCTGTTTCAAGTTACATACGAAAGTATCAATACAGATTCTGCTAAACGTTCTTCGAGGGGTTCTATTGATGGTAAGTCAATAATCATGTAGATGTTACATGTTCAAGGTGTTCCTAGTTATTATATTATGAGAGAAAACACGTGTATGTTACAGAGACAAATAACTAATATTAGCAACAATCAACAATATTTTGTCATTTATTTATTTATTTATTTACTGTATCAGGGACCCCAACAGAAAAATTCCAATTACAGGGGTTCCTACAAAACAATTTAAGATAATTATAAATAAAGTTTGACAGATATTCTATCAATATTGACTAATTAATGAAAAACAGATGATACAGGAAAAAAACCAATTCATATAGAAACAAAGTTATCGATTGTAGCTTCATTTCATGAATTATAACGGTTTGCTGGATATAAAATCAATTTTCTTGAAATAAACCAAGCTCATATTAAACAAATCAAAATTCTTCAAGTGGTAATTACAGAAACGCATTAATCTTAAAACGACAGAGTTGTAGTATAGATCAATTCGGGCTTTAGGTACGTCAAATAAGATGTTATGAAGATGAAAAAGGGGTAGTTGTAATAATTATTCAAAATTCGGTACAAAAAAACACCATCAAAAATAATGTTTCCATTAAGAATGATCTAAACAACCTCAACCTTATAGAAAGATCTATTCTTGGCAAAACAGAATTTGATCTGTTCTTGCTTATTAAGTTTGGGGGGCGTCAAAATCACCCTCTACATCAATTCAACATATCATGTATGAACATTGCAAATTTTGCAGCCACATGTAATGGGACACTATGTAGTTATTTCCATATTAGTTATTTCTGCTTTATCTCAAAATTATTCCTCCTTAGGAGGTGATTTGATGCGCGTTACGACACCTACAGCAACTGAAACTATGCTACCATGGAAACGTGACGAGGAGGAGAATTCTGCACCCTTACAGCAATGTGAATTTCCAGCATGGGCATCCAACAAGGAATACCTGGCTTACAATTCACCATCTGCTACTTTCTTAGGTATGTTTGTAACCTAACCTAATCAATGAAAAATGTTCAGTGGAATATAAATCAAAAAGTCATATTAAATAGCAGGACAAAAATAAATTCGAAGATTTCTTTTCCTGCAATTCGAGGGTAAAATAAATTTGGAACTGAAAATCCTTTCCTTATTTAAAATGAAAAAACATTCAATGATGCTTCTCATTTTTTGCAGGAGGTATCGAAAATCATCGTTCTTCGGTGATTGGCTTATTCAGAAGAGAAAGCATCGGTTCCGATCACTTCAGCAGCAATGATTCAACCCCCAGAAGAGAACGACGTGGATCATCGGGCGCTCACATAACAGCGACGATGTTCATCGACGAAAGTGAACCGGATCCTCTAGGAGCCATGCAAAAACCCCCTGCAATCAACTCCAACACAATTCCACCTCTGCCTCAACCGCCCCAAACTCCAGGACAACGAAGACAAAACAGACGAGGTTCTATGCTTGAATTAAGCGGGTGCGTTGATGTAGAAAACCTGGATAGTCATATCTGACATTATTTTTGGTCGAATAAAATGTAAGGAAAGATCATAATCGGTTTTTGCTGTGGGTATGCATCTTTATCCTGCACGTCTACTTCTTCAATTAATCCTGTGCACCCTGGAACCAATACTAACTGCAATAACATTTTTCTTTCTTCGAAGCATGAACAGATGGCTGGGTGAACAAGTTTTTCCTTATTATACTAATATCTAAATGTTTCATGAGGTTCAAAGGTTTGCGAGAGAAAAGGGTTCAATTTTGAAGCACCATTACAATAACTACATTAATTAACAATAATAAATATTTTCTATTTCTTGTTTCTTGTCGGCTATCATCGACTAATAGTAAACCAATCAAATGAAAATAAAAGAAATCAATTTCTAAAACAGAATTGAAGAATTCTCTGACTACAGCAACGCCTCAGAAGTCTCAAGCCTATATTGAAGTTCATCAGAGGTAAAATGGTCATTTTCAAAGTATTAATAACATGTCCTTAAAGGAAAAGTTTCAGAAACTGAAAATAATGAAGACTAGTACTTGATGGTAGAGAATTATGTATCTGAATTTCTTTAGAAACATAAAGATGCTTCTATTAATAACTATATGAAATATGCTTCTGTAAATAACCAGTGTTGTATCATATCTCATTTTTGTTGTTATTTCAGTTAAATTTTCAAATGATTCTCCTTTTCTTATGAAGTTTTTTTCCTAGATCTATCACAAGAGACACCATACCAGAAGAAACTTCTGACCGCAATGGTGCTATTAGGAGACCATCATGGTTGGCACCAAGCAACAAACCAAAACCCATCACAACAAGACAGATAACTTTAGGCTCTACATTAATGGGCAATGTTTCATCCCCATCACCACCTCTGAGTGATAGCGATAATTCTGGAGATGACGACGATATCGAATTTCTTATGAAAGCTGGATTCTAAGAGGAAATAACTTAGGAAAGCAATTATATTGAATTAATATGAGTGGACATTCACGTTTAATTTGATTCCACAAAGATTAGATCGGTCAAGTTTTAATTTGCAATGTGATAATCGATCCACATTTTGAATTCATATTTACCACAGTTTAGTAAAGCCATCATCTAATGCTTCTATATTGCTAGAGCCTTTAAGTGGAAATGAGTGTCCCTGAAACGATGAGACAGAGAATCACTGTTTTCATCTATCTTTCACTTACTCTACCAGTTATGCGCAATAGTTACAATTCAATTGAGGAAATTTACAAACTTATTTTGAAAGACTAAGTTTGTAACATGTAAATGAAATAATAGAGTTCAAGAATTGAACACATATTTATTTGCGCCATAGTTCTTGAACAGACTACTAGGAATATAGGAATATCAGATATACCTTCTGTCCAACATTTTTCATTGCTTTTTCATTTTAAATTTTCTCTTCTAACAAATTTTCTAAAATTTTTTTTGTCATGTTTGTACTACTGCCTGCTATCTGTGGAGAGAGTGTTGTGACATTTGACACATTAGTAAAAAATATTGAGCTGAGTTTGGACGCTTGTTTGTGTGTTACGGCGATTTTTATCACGTCGAAAAGTATTGATCAAAGAATTTGCATGAAATTCGGTATTTTGAACGGATTCAACGCACCCAGAACGTTTGAAATGGCGCAAAAAAAATTTCCCTATAATCCTATGTCGCGTAACTCAGTATTTGAGTAGCATAGAAGGTTCAAAGACGGCCGCGTTAGCGCTGAAGACTATGCGCATACCGGATGGCATAGCGACAAACGCTAAAAAAGCCAACGAGTGAGTGCTTCCAAACCGTCGTTTAAGCGTCAGAGTTGGCATGAGAACTCCTTATTTCTGAATTGAGCGGTCGTAACATTTTATTGGAACATTTGGGCATGAGACGCGTGTCAGCTCGATTGGGGCAGAGGCAGCTATCATTTAATAAAAAAAAACTGTCGCATTTGTCTGGCTGAAGAGATGATTTCAACCGTTCCAGACGACTACACCTTCCTTGAACGCATCGTTACTGGTCATGGAAACCGAGTAGCAAACATCTAAATGGCGCTTCGAGGGCGAGCCAAATCCGAAAAGAGAGCGCCAAAGTCGAAAGAAAATCAAGGTTTTGTTGACCGTTTTCTTTGATTTTCAAGGTATAGTGCATCAGGAATTTTCACCTGACGGCCAAACAGTGAAAAAACAATATTATTTAGGCGTTATGCGTCGTTTGCGTGAGGTTATACGCAGAAAAAGACCAGATTTGTGGAAGAACAAAAATCGGCTTTTGCATAATGACAACTTCAATGCTTGTGCGTGAGTTTTTGGCCAAAAACTACACCAATATCGTTCCACAAGCACTGTATTCACCCGATGTGACTTTTTCCAGTTCCCACGGCACAAATTACCACATAGTGGAACACGTTTCGACACCTTAGACGATATCAAAACAAATTCCCTGCTTGAGCTGAAGGTTAGATTGTGTATCGCTTCTAATGGTGATTATTTTGAAGAAGATAAAATAAATTGGATAAAGAATAAATATTTTGTGTTTTATTTGAAAAGTATTGAAAATTGTTGGACAGAAGGTATGGGTAAAGCTACAAAGAACCTCAACGATCATTATGTTCACATTCCAGATATCTCTATCTAATCTCGTATTTATTATTGACAAATTTGAAAAAAAAATAAGTCTACAAAAAGACGTACTTCTTTATTTCAAATTTTTTTATTAATGTCAGGGATTTAAATTCAAGATTACCAAACACTTTGCCTGTTGAACATGCCACTCTAGAGTTGATTCAGGTTTTAGTCCAGCTTACAAGTTCGAGTTGATTCTAGAGAAACTTCCTGAACATTTCAATGGTGTCTGATTGGAATCGTAACATCATCTAGAAAAAAATTAACATTCTTTTTAAACCACATAAAATACTGCAAAAGTAGTTATCCAACTGAATTTCTTAATAACTTTTTTTTGTACCAGTAAAACATTTCAATATATCTTTCTAGATGTCATTGCAGATTAAATAAGATGCGACTCATATATTTTGGAGCTTAATCAACAATTAACACCAATTTCAACTTGTACTACACTATACAAAACCTAAATATGGTTTTGAAAGAAATTCAAGTTTATTCGGGAATTATTTTTCTGCAGATTGGAAGATTTGTCCATTCTAGAATAATATTTATTATGTCCGATTAGAACAAGGATATTTGTCCACTCAAAGATAAAGATATCTATCTCAATAGAGCAGGGATTTGAGATAAGCTGTAATCTGGTAGCATGCCTTCCTTCTCAAACAAGAAAATGATTATAAGCATTAGACATTTAAACTCATATTGTGAACATTTCAATAGAATTAATTAGCTAAGCTGATTCGATCTACGGATCATTCTTTTACTACAAATCAGATCAATTAGAATTGATAGAAATAGTTAGCAATATTTGCACCTTATTCTGTATTCAACACCACACAACATTTAACAGAACTAATATGAAAGAGTGGGTTTAGATTATAGTTTTATGAACTAGTAAACTCTAGTTTGATTCATCATCTTCAGTATACTTGTTTTTATTTATTTGAAAATTTTTTAATGTAGGAAATTCTAGTCAATATGCAGGAACTTCTGCGGAACATTGTAGTTGCTTATTTAGGTTTGAAGTTGGAATAATTGAAATAGCTTCTACAAGGAATGAAATTAATGGTAGAACATTGCAAAGATAGAAAAGTTACCAGGTTTATTTCCAATAATAAGAAATGAAGCAATTAATGATAGTAGTGAGATAATTCTGGCTTACCCAGACTAAAAAGTTCTGCTGGTGGAAAATTGGAATAGAACAACAGAATATTTCAAAATTATACTCTTCCTGGGATATATAACATCTTATTCTCAATACTATCTTTAATGACTGAATATAATTTTCTCCAGCTAGTAATGTAATTCTTCCAATAAATTTGGAAAATGTGATAGACGTTATATTTCTTTCTTCACAACAGATCAACGAATTGCTTTCACACCACTACGATAATTCTTGAAGTATTTTGATGTTCAGGTGTTTCCTATGATGAAGATGTCAAATTTCAAGGGCTCTATTCACTAGTCAAGTAAAATTTACAAAGTCATTTTGAGTACAGTGTACAGAAAGTATAGATTGAAGTCATAGTTACTTCTTGTGATTTTTGTTCTGAATATGAATTTTGATTGTTAGCCCAGTCAATATAATAGGTTACTATACTTATTATACAAAGGTCTTCGATACACTATTGTAAATCTCAACAAAATTTATTCGAGATTAAAAGATTGGTTTTCTCAGTTTTATCGTGAGAGGAAGTGTCATAAAAATAGCTTCAAACACCTATATGAGGTAGCAAATTTTCCTGAAGTGGTTTTCATAGCAGGCTTAACAATGTCTCAATCTATTGTGATTAAAGCTGTCTTTTCCTTGGAGCGTTTTAAGCGTCAAAATGGTCATGTGACCTATTTTTTAATGAAATCTTAACGCTCCCATGAAAAACGCTTTTCAGGGTCAACATATGTCGATGATAATAAAAAATTAAACCATGTATTATTTTTCAACGTATGACATTTGTCACTTATTCTTAGGTTAAATCATTCAATTGATAAATATGGAATCAAATTTTTATTGATTTGGTATCGTTTCTGGAAGTGTTGTATATTGCGAAATTCTTTTTCAAAACTTTTTCTATGTTGTTCGAGTATCGAAAGCTAATATTGCACGATAACTGGACGACTGCAAAGAGACTCTTATCAATTTAATATCGAAGAAAACTGGTTGCCTTAGGTTTTTTATTGGCAACTCTTGAAGACCGAAAATATAAACTTGTAACATTTGAATTTCGGAGGCTTTTATTGGTAAAATTCCATTATCAATAATAAAAAACAAGTACTGTGTTTTAAGGAATTTTACTTAATAATTGCGATTCGTAACGCGTTTCACTACACCGTAGCTTCTTCAGACGAATGATTATGCAGAAAAATATAAATGAGAATATAACTATAAATGTTCTTGAGTAATTAAAAGCTTATTGGTTTGCTTCTTCTTAACTGGTTATTTATGACAGGTACATTCAATAAAATTAAGTAATAGATTGCTCTCCGAAAAGATTCAATAGAGGTGAAGGGCTTAAATCGACTTGTTCATTGATGAGTCTACCTGAGTGTTTGTATTTATTTATTTCTGAAGTTTCCCAAAGATCTACCTTCCAATATTTATTATCTGTATGCAAAATTTTAAACTGTGGGTCGAAAGAATGATTATTTTCTAAGAGATGATTCGCGTAATTTGAATCTGATTTTTATTAGAAAAACTGCGTTTATGTTCCGATATTCTAATATTAAAATTTCTATGTGTTCTACCAATGTAGAAATTATCACAGTCATTGCAATTCAATCTATAAACACCTGATTTATTGTTTTTACCTGGCTTGGTTTTATTATTTTTATATATTTGCCTAAATTATTATTAGTTTGGAAAGCTATGTTGAAATTATTGCTACTTAAGAATGATTTCAGTTTCTCACTTGTAATGCCAACGTAGGTTAAGGTGTTGAATTTTTGTATCAATTTATCGACAGGGTAAACTTCATTCAATGCGATTCTACTTTGTTTTTATTTAAAATATTATTTATTAGTTTGGGATTGTAACCATTATTTTTGGCTATTTGTTTAATCAAATTTAGTTCTTTGTTGAAATTTTCTGGTGATAGCGGGATGTTAATCAATCTATGAATAAAACTATTGAATGCTGACATTTTATGTTGATTGGATGACACGACGAGTTATGTATTATAATATCTGTATGTGACGGCTTATGGTAAACTGCGAAAACATGTTTTCCATTTTCATTCGAAATTGTTACGTCTAAGAAATTTATCGAATTATTGCTTTCTATTTCGGTTGTGAATACAATTTTTGGATGGATTTTGGATTGAATTGCAATGACTGTGATAATTTCTACATTGGTAGAACACATAGAAATTTTTATATTAGAATATCGGAACATAAACGCAGTTTTTCAAATAAAAAATCAGATTCAAATTACGCGAATCATCTCTTAGAAAATAATCATTCTTTCGACCCACAGTTTGAAATTTTGCATACAGATAATAAATATTGGAAGGTAGATCTTTGGGAAACTTTAGAAATAAATAAATACAAACACTCAGGTAGACTCATCAATGAACAAGTCGATTTAAGCCCTTCACCTCTATTGAATCTTTTCGGGGAGCAATCTATTCCTTAATTTTATTGGATATACCTGTCATAAATAACCACTTAAGAAGAAGCAACCAATAAGCTTTTAATTACTCAAGAACATTTATCATTCGTCTGAAGAAGCTACGGTGTAGTGAAACGCGTTACGAATCGCAATTATTAAGTAAAATTCCTTAAAACACAGTACTTGTTTTTTATTATTGATAAACTTGTAACTTGTTTCTTTTAGCGTTTATCGCTATAAAATTAAGATATTCCCAGCTTTCCAGCGTCAAAGCTAAAATCACGTGACCTTCAGATTCAGCGTCAAAATACTCAAATGAAAAGAGGCCTTTAGACTTGTCAGGAAATTGGTAATGATTAAGATTCAGCAGATTATTTTTTTGTTTGTTCATACAATCAATTTCTTTCGGGATCCAATTTGCGGTGATGACTTGTGGAGAAGAGTTAATACATTCTGAATGATACTGCTGTACCTCTTTTATCATAGAAAACTATTACAAGTTTGAGAAAATTGCATGACATTTTTGATACGCAGATATTCCGATGCGTATATTTTGTTTGTACGTGAACGTTCAAGGTCTAAAAATCTCAAAACAAAAAGTAATTATATGCGAGATTTCGCAATGTGTAGACACGTCGAAGAAAATTATTTTTCAAGGGACGACATTCAACCTTCCGTAGAATGTTAAATATCCTCCCTCACCGTTAACCGGGGCCACAGGGAAGTGGTACAGCACGGTCAGATGTCACGAATAGGAACAATGGACTGCAGTTTCGGTCTCGTTTGACCTCGTCAGCATTGTCTACCCATTCGTAACACAAGGCTATGCCGTTACCTACTCATCTCAATTCGTTGGAGCGAACGCAATAATGTAAATATCACTGCGCCCCAGTGAGAGAGAACAGAGGTAGCCTCTATTTCGGTTCGTTGGGGGGCGCAGTGATATTTACATTGTTAGAAAGGACAGACATCTTCACAGCTCCTCCAAAAGAACGGCACTCAAGCTATTCCTAGAATCTGAAAAATCGCACCTTACTGCGACTTAGAGTGGATTGAACCCAGATAACGGAGAGGAGCGTCATATCCTCTTGTTATTCGCGAAGATGTAATGGTTCGTTTAAAAAATATTTTTGACAATAAGAATCTAAATCAATGGACGCAACACTGTTACAAATTATAAAAATTTGACGTAATTTAGTGTGGCCAGTTGTTTCCAGGGTATTTGAGGGCTAATGACTCATATTCGACAATTGTATCATCTACAATCTCTCTTTAAGATAATATTAACCTTTTTATGGTTAAAATGCAAAAAATCGATATTATAAACCTTTATTGAATTTTATGCATAGGTTGATTATGTGGAGATTCTTAATGTCTTGAATGAAATAGTGTATTTGAGACTTTTACAGTAATCACTTTTTCCTTCAATGAACTATATAACGATACTAACTTCGTTTTTTAGTTTTATAAATTTCGGTTCATAATATTTCAGATCAAATTCTGCACCATGATATTCTAAACTGTGAAACATAATATAATAATATAAAACTTCATTTTCACTTAATAGAATCGGGTTTTGCTGTTGTATCATCTGGAGACGATCATATACTGATTTTTCTAATGATATCAACGCAGTGCGTCGAGAATTTAGAAAAGAAGTTGAGGTGGAACACTACAGGTTTCAAATACTAAACAAATAAATAAAATAGAAAATATTTCAAAATTCTTCCCTTGATATTCAAGAGAATAACTTATTAATCTGTAATTCCATTCTTATATTAATTTCAGAATAAATAAGCACTGTACTTGAATAGACTTAAAATATTCTAGCTCTAAGCAATTTTAGATTAAGCATTTCCAATAAATAGGACAGAATGTAAGCTGAAATGATTGTGCCTCGTAAAAACCTGATAGATAATACTTAATAATTGAGAGGTATTTTAATGTTTTTTTAATCTGTGTATATTATATATCCTATTCATTTGAACCTTAAATATTTTGTTGTTAAAAGTTCTTGTATATATGAAAGTATTTTTACATCCGACAATACAATAAATAAGGTTGAATGTGATTGAATACAAACATCAGAAAAGTTGTTGATACCATAATAAAGAACAGTTTAATATTTCAAAAAGTTCGTTTATTTGACCCACCTTATGTTAATTCTCATTTTGAGTGAAACTGAATGAAAGTTTTTGTGCAAGACGTCCACACAACCAAATTTATATGGAATCACCCGATATTTTAAAATTACCCCAGGGATTTTGGAAATTTCAAAGGATTGTTAGAATTTATCCTTTTTGTGATATTCCAATTGAAAACAGAAATCAATTAAGGTTTATTTCAAGAAAGAAACAAATAATTAAATAAGAGACTTTTCGCATATAGTAAAAAAATTGAAAATTGTTTTTTAACGGAGTAGGTGTTTTATTTTGACCTCAGTAGCTTGTATTACCTCCTCTTGCCCTGATGCAAGCCTGAATCCGTCTAGGCATGCTTTGGATTAGGTTTTCGACCTCCTCTGGGGTTATATTCTGCCACTCTTCTGTGGCGGCTTGGATGAGCTGGTTCTTGGATTATCCTGGCGCCATCTAATTCCCATAAATAATCAATGGGATTCAGGTCTGGAGAGCAAGCTGGCCAGTTCAAAATAGCGATTTCCTCTGTTTCAATAAAATGTCGCATGAGGTTGCTGGTATGCGGAGGAACATTATCCTGCATAAAAGTGAAATTCTCATCGTGGGCACCTCACCAGAGTCCCACTATGGGCTCCAGTACTAGATCCACGTAATTTCTAGCTTTTACACTCGCAGGAAACGAAATCTAATCTGTTTTGCCTCCCAGCATATTGCCAACCCAAAACATCTCACTGCTTCTCGGGTATTTCAGAATTTATCTTGCTGCTCGGAGTCAATTCTCAATATTCCAATTTTGGTGCTCGATACACAAATTAAGTCTCAGTGACGACTAAGCACAATATCCCGAACATGTGGTGATAATTCAACATTTCTTACCAAACTATCCAGTTTATTTACAACAAAAAATTTCATTCTTCACAAGTAGTCAAAGATTCATAGTTAAAAACAATCAATAATGTGAAATACCGAGAGATTCGATGTAAATTTGGTTGTACGTATATAAAGATATACACAGGGTGTTTCATAAATGAAGTGCCGTAAAAGGTGAACGTGATTTCTTGAGTGATGTCTAGAAAAGAAATTCATATAAACATGGGTCGAAAAATGCTTCCTTTCCGAGATAGAGATGGTTGAAAACAATAAATAATGTGAAATTTGGTTGTTTGTATTTATGCCACCATATTTAGATTTATTTCCTCTCAACATTCAGCCATATACATAGCAACTAAAGCTCAACTGACTTCATCAGGGTTACCCACATAGGCTCCGCCCATTTACCATAATTGCCAACCTGTCCTTGGACATGAAACAATTCCTTTGACAAAATCAATTAATTAAATGCAATTTAATTTTGTATTACTATACATGGTTTTATAAGTCTTTATTGACTTCAAATAAGATAAACGTCTTATCAATGAATCAAAACAAAGATATTGAAACATATATTCAAAGCTTATTGCAACTGAAACAACCTTGAATCACTAAATACTCAAAATGTTTCTTAGTACTTCAGAATGATCTATTCGAAGATGAATTTTCAAGGAATATCGAAAAGTTTCGACTCCATTTGAAACTGACTTATAATACGCTTCACTTATTAAATTCTAAACCAGTCCCTTCATATAAACCTGGTGAAATTGGTTTTCCAAGTCCCATTGTCACCTCCACATCAGGTTTTTCACCATCTTTAACCACTCTGAAATTATTATTCACGTTCGTTGCGTATACAGCTTCTACTTCATTATCTTTCTCCGGAGGGTCACCGTTAATTATATTTTCTCTAATAACTAATTCTTTCAGTAATGGAGGTAACTCTATCATTTTTGGCATTAGCTTTACTGGTCTTGGATTGCTTCCTTTCATGTAAGCTTCCTCTTCATCCCTAGGAATGAGTTTGTAGTCTGCTTTGAAACTTGCAGCTTTTATGTAATATGGCTCAGGATATTTCTTACCTCGAAATGTTCTCTCCACCCAAACTCTAACGTTACGGGGTTCCTAAGACAATGAAATTAATATAATTCCTACTATTTGTGAACTTAACTTACATCCATTGAAGGTTTTTCAGGATTTGTCATTGCTACTACTTTCAAAATTCTCAAGTACGATGGTTCAGGATATCGTTCGAACATATTTCTAACTACCAGACGTCCAATACCAAAATTTTTGAGGTTGCCTACAATCTCCCATAGTGTTTTGCCTTTGTGATCAAGGGTTCGACCAATGTATTTATATGGCATTTTTATACCGCAAGTTGAAGTTCTATTCAAATACACTATCGTTATTGCCTTGGAAATTAGAGGTTAAGTATTATAATCATAGAAATTATAACTTATTTTTCATGATCAATTTCTTTATTTTTATTGATTTCAAGTTGGTAATTTTGTGGATTACTGCCAACTTCGATTTTCAGAAGAAAACTAAATTTCATTTGGAATTTCTGTGTTAGGGATAAATGTACGATCTATAATCCAAATATTCTTTTATAAACTTATTTTATAGAAAGCGATTTGCTATAATTTTTGATTACACGTGAGTACACTTTGATAAATGTAATATAATATTGAGTAGAATATAACTTTCATTATTATTTAAACTTGTATATTTTTATTAAGCATAGTTTTTGTTGTCGTCCATCTTGCTTCACATAGTTTCCTCAGTTTATTAATGGTGGAAATGTTTTCTATTTTCTGTGTGACGAATTGTACTTTGGAAGGCAAAATTTTAATTCAAAATCGATACTCTTCAAATAATATCTCAACAGGCAACGATCCAGATCAGCGATATGGAGGAAAATGAGGAATGCTTTGAACCAGATCAATCTGTCATGCTACCTGGTTCAGCGTTCAACGAGATGGAATTGAAACAAATAGATTCAGTTGATACACGAAAAGATCAGGAAATCCTAAAATCTCAATCTGGCATATCTCAGGAAGAACATGCTGAAAATATGGTAACTCTTAAATCTCAGATTGATATGGGAAAGTTGATTCGCAAAGAAGCTAGAGGTTTGATTTACGTACAAGAACAAAATAGAGTGAAAACATCTAGAATACAGGAGCAGAATAATGCAATAGAAAAACAAATTCAGCTTATGAAGAATAAAATTGAGAATGTTAAACGTAGTCAAACTAAGCAACGTATGGAAACTGAGGAGGAGCAAAGAAAAACGATTCAGAATATTAGAATTAATTCGTCTACAAGAGAAATAATCGATATTCTCAAAGAACACAATGAAGATCTTGGAAAACACGTTCAAATATTGAAAAATTCTGATATACGAAACAAATTGCTACAACAGTACAAAAATGGCAACGAAATCATACAAGAAAGAGAAGAAATCCTAGAGAAACTCAATCATGAAATAGATATTTTGAAATCTTCTTTGTCTTCCAAGAAAAAGAAGTGCGATGAAGAACGACTAATGATGTTAGAAGAGGACAAAAAACTCGTAGAAAAGAAACGTTGTCTCGGGGAACGTCATAATGAAATAATGTTACGAAAGGAAGAAAAGAAGAAAGAAAGAGACGATATTCGTCAAAAACTTCAAGATATCGATAATGATAATAGCAAGATTTTAATCGAGCTTGAGAGTTCAGAGAAAGAAATTCCAGATTTAAAACTGAAAAGATTGGAGAAACTGAAATTTTACAGTTTGAAGAAGCAGGAGTTAGAATTTGAACGTAGTTCTTTGGAAAAAAGGTAGGATTATGCGATTGTCAAGTCATTATATTCATTATAGAATGTTCAATTTTTATGCGGCTTCTATGAATGGTTGTAATTGGTTGAATTACAATTAATAACAAAAATGTCGAATCTGCGTTTTCATTTTTGGATCTTAGATATGTTTATTTATCTTAGGTAAGTTATCAGCTTGCACAAAATTTGGGTCATTTCAGATCAAAAAATAATAATTTGGCATCTAATTATATGATTTGACAAATTTCTGAAAACAGCATAAAAGGTTGTTGAAAGATCGAAAATAATAACGAGAAAACAAAATGAGAACTACCATCAATCGAGCAAGCCATGATTACTTGCGTGTGATGTCACCAGAGTAGTAAACAATGATAAAGCGTTCCTGTCATATACAAATTTCAAGAATCATTATATTTTTGTGGATATAGTTACATCTCTTAGTTTGAAATCAATTGAAATATGTTTTTCTTCGCTGAAATGATAGGACGATTGGTTTTTAGTATATTTTCGATATTGTGTAGATCAAAATAATAATGCAATGATTGTAGATTTTCACTTCCTCTTCCCAGCTTACATGTGTTTGCCTTAATTAAGACACTCGGTATATATTTCATTCATGTAAATATACCCAATTATTTGATTTACAATTCATTCTCCCTCTAGCAACCAATCTTACCTGTTGGCAATCGAAAATCTCGAACACGAAATTGAGAAAACAATTCAGGAAAAGATTAACCTCGATGAAGAAATAAATGAAGAAATGAAACAATTCGCTGAAGATGACACCAATCTTGATGAATTGAAGAAAACTGTCCTTTTCGATTTGAAAACAGAACACAATGATTTAGTTGAAAAAAATGAATATTTGAACAAGGTAACCATCATGTAACAATATTATATTTTGATTCAGTTCTTAGAAATTTCGACGAGTCCTTGAATGTTTTCGCAGAAAACTCTTTTCTTATATACAGAAACCGATAATATTGTATCCATCAACACCTCGTCGAATTATTGGGTTTGGTGAACTTCTATAAGATGTCGCTATACTCGATTGGCATCGATGGATGCCTTGAAAGTTCCGTTTTTAAACTATACCAAGATGAATCTTATCCAGTTCATGAAGCTGGCTCTAGAGTGGCTCAGATGGGGAGTAGTGTAGTGGGTGCTCAAAGGAACATCCCTACTGCGGCGCTTTGTGCACTGTTATGGGTCGCTATGTGCACTGGTTGGTCTCTCATTCAAGTAAGGTGCTACTATATATATTACAGTCTCGTTTGGAGAGTTTTATTGGCTGGCAAATTTCTCCGGCGCTGGCAAATTTGGTAAAAGGACGTGGTACGCGCGAACAGATCTTGAATTTGAGGCAGATCACTGAGAAAGCCAGGGAACATTACTTTCCCGTTTATATCTGCTTTGTAGACTACCCAAGGCTTTTGATAACGTTAGGTGACCTAAACTGTGGGAAATCCTGCTTTCTATGGGAGTTCTCTACCATCTAATTTTTCTCATTCAGAAACTGTAAATGTCCAACTCAGCTCAAATAAGAATTGACGGTAATCTGTCTGATCAAATGGCAACCAGAAAAGGAGTACGTCAAGGAAGCGTGTAATCTCGGATGTTTTTTAACATCTACTCCGAGTTTGTAATGAGACAGGTACTTGACAACTGGCATGGCGGCATAACTATTGGTGGTAGCAAGGTTTCTAATTTAAGGTTTGCTGACGATACTACCCTTATTGCTGCTTCTCAGGAAAAATTGTTAGCTTTGCTGAGTAACCTAGAACATCATAGTGCAGCGTATGGTCTTAGTATTAACTATAATAAAACCAAGGTTGTGATCGTAGACAGGGAACATAACAACTATCCTGAAATGAAGTCTGTTGACCGTTGCCAAGTAGTTCAAAGTTTTCTGTATCTCGGTTCTTTGATCGAAAATTCTGGTGGCTGTGGAAATGGGATTAGACGACCTATACAGCAAGCACGGGCGGCAATGACGAAGCTCACTAAAATATGGCGTGACAATAGTATCACTAAAAGCACCAAAATGTCGTTAGTTCAAATTCTTATTTTCTCTATATTCCTATATGCTTCTGAAACCTGGAATATTAAAAAGGTAGATCGCGCTCACATTGATGCATTTGAAATGTGGGCTTGAAGGAGAATGTTTCGATTTTAAGTGAACTTGGTTATCCAAAGCGGCTCTCCTCCACTTGTTGTCCAAGGTCATGCTCCGAATGGCCGACGTCATGGCCGTTCCCCTACACACTGAGTGGATGCAAAGGAACAGTTGATGAGTGTCACAAAAGCCACCGAACTAACTCGGAATCGCGAAAGATGGTGTGCTACAATTTCGAAAACAATTGATAATCTTCGTATAGGCAGCGTTCCAGCTTCGATTTAATGCATTTTACGAGTTCACAACAGATCTGGTGAGACATTGTGACTATGATAATGATGGGTCGAACCACTGCATCACACAGTCACTAGCAGGGTAGTTTTGACTACATATAGTCCAAGGACAAGGGGGTTGTGCTCGGTGCGAGACATAGCCTGTTTCCTGAAGCTACCAAGAGCGAGTACTTCCTCTGGATGAACTCCGATATAACCACGCCGAAGTAACACTTCTTTTATAAGATCTAGGTGAAAATCCCATTCAGATAAGAGTGGGAAGAAAGGAAGGGTTCCTTGTTAGGTAGAGGGGACATCTGGTATACGGTTGGCTCGTATACCAAAGAGGAATCAGGTATCAGAATTCACTGGCGATACTTGGCTGGTAGAACTTGGAACAACTACTGAATGGATCACAATCTGTTCAAACAGCCGAGCTGCTCTGGGAGCCCTGGGTGTACTGAGGATAACTTGGTCTGGGAGTGTGTTTAGGGACTAGAAAAACTGGCGATAAACAACCACTTCAATCATTTCTTGATTCTGAATTACACAGGGATCAGATGAAATGAGATTATGGATAGGTTGAACTATCTGAGCTGAGAATGCTGTAATAGAACCAAGACCTGCGGTCCGGATCCCAGAGGTTATTGAGACAAGGCTGGGGGACTGGCTTGCGGAAGAACATAAGGACACCGGGTTGAATGCTCAAGGTTGTCGCCAGTCCAAGGCAATGCTGGATATATATATATATATATATATATATATATATATATATATATATATATATATATATATATATATATATATATATATATATATATCACCTGTGCAATATCGACTGGAGAAGCCTAAGTGCAGATGGTGTGAAATTAGTGTCGAAACACCAGATTTGATCACTACATGCCTGGCATGGATCAGCCTTAGGCGTACCCGACCGGGCGCGGAATGGCTGGAAGCGAGTAATCTGGCGAAGATCGGTACAGAGGATATAGTTACGAGAAAGATACCCTCTTCATGTAATCACTACTGTAACTGTTTGGTTGTTTTAGGAAATTCCAAAAAACGTAATGACCTCTATTTTTTTTGGGAGAGATTAGAAATAAACGCTGGAGTTTATAACTCAAATAAATGTTTTGAACACTGTTACATTTGATAGTGTTCTTGCTGGCGGCATCGTATATTTCTGCCCCTTCAATATGTTTTCCACAAGTTGCTTCCACATTAGACTTGATCGCCCGTTTTTCTACCCAAGGATTTTCATTGCTTTCAAACCTGCTGTCACCTACTTCTCCTTTGTCATCCAGCTTACGTGAATCATCTTCATCTCTCTCCAGATTACAGTATTTTAAGGCTATTAAGTATAGATACACCCTTGATCTTTCCCAAGAACTTCATCCCCACAGTCTGCTCCACTGTGCTCAAATTTCTTGGCCAACCTGCCAATTCCTTAGCTTCAGTTCAATCTCCTCTAAATTATTGCACTACAGGAAGAATGGACACATCCTTGCTCCAGTATTTGTTTCGGAGCGAAAGCCTTAGATTTTATATATTTTACTCTTCATTGAGGCTGTTAATTTAGTATCAACTTCCTTCTCTCTTAGAACCCATAGACTATGCGGTCAAGTCCATAAATGTCGTAGAGGTCTTCTTCTGTTATCTTCTTCTATTATCTTTCCTTATAAACTTTAACTACAACACTGAGTATGGTCATTCTTCTATACTTCGGACAGTTGGTTTGCGTTTCCTTTTTGAAGATATTATGATGTCTATTTTCCTAGCATCAGAAATTCGTCACGCATTCCAAGCATTAGAATAACGATGTTTACAATGTGCTCCGTTTTTTAACGGTTTTGCACTTCCGTTTTTATCTTTCTATTACTGCTTTTGACATTCTCTTTTCACCATTCAAGTCTTCATATTCTTCTTTTTCGTTCATAAATTCGATTGTTTCCTGACCAAGTAGTTCTTTGAAATATTTTCTCTATCTCTCTTCGACCTCTTCGTTCTCTGTTATTAATGTTCCTCTATTTTCTTTCTCTCACTTTGGTGTTCTGATATTCTTTGTCTCATCTCAAAGTTTCACAATTTCTTTGACAATTTTTCTCTGAATTTCGGTGCATGATTGTAGGTTAATCCCCTCAAATCTCCAGACTTGAGTACTGCTTCGGTTAGAAGAAATTTTCATCAATGAAGAAGTCACCACATTTTTCTGAGACTGATTTTTTCGAAAAATTGGAAATATCAATTTTGCCCTTTTTACAGAACTTGAATGATGTGCGAAAAAAACGTGACGATCTCATACTATTGTGCCATGACCAAAAAATTGCATTATTGCAATTGGAGCATAGCACCAATACTCTTCGACAGGAAACAAAAAAGAATCAAGAAACCAATGAAAACGAGTTGATAATTTCGGATCAAGCTAAAACTGAGCTGGTCGTTCTCGAAAGAGAAGAAGAAGAGAAAAAGGACTGTCTCGAAAAGAAGAAGACGTTACAAAATGAGTTAAAGTTGAAAGAAGGAAAACCAAAAATAAATATTGAAGGTTTACAAGCTGAGATAACTTTGAAAAAGAGTGAACTCGACCACCAAATGAATTCAATTCAACCATATGTTGAAAATAAATGGAAAACTCTTAATGAGAAATTGACGGCCATCAAAATGAATTGTGCCGTTCAGGAGGAGCATAAGAAAGCTACAAATAAAAAGAAAAGAGAACAATTGAAACGGTTACAAGACGTTTTGAAGTTGAAGAAAACGAAGATTCCCCAAAAATGGGAAAATTCCAAAACTGATATTGAAGAAACAACGGAAAAGATTGAAGCTGAGGAAGAGGCTGGTGTTACCAGAGGAATACTGAAAACTCCCCATAGGCCAAAGTCACCAGTGACTGCGAATAAAAATGTTACTTTTATAGGACTTTCTTCTATGGAATCAAGTAGCAGTAGTGATGTGGCAAAACTAAACAATGCAACATTAATTCCCAAGGTGAGATACAACACCATCAAATGTTAAAATTGAAAGCATATGTATCATTTTTAATGAAATTTGAGAAGTGATTTTGCGTTTAGATAATTAAATTTTCGTAGTTCGGTCCTGAATTAAGGTTGAAATCTTTTTCAGATATTTTTCAACGAGTATAGAATAACATTTGTCATTTGGGTGCCTTTTTTTTGAATGATCAAATTTCGAAGAGGTTATTGATTTAAAGCTCTCATAAAAAAGTATTAGGTTTTTTGAAATATTTTCATAATTTTAATATCCACATACAAGGTGAAATTATGATAATAGGCAATTTGGGCTAATACAGCCTTGTCTATATTTTTCTTGCAAGAGAATTTGATTGCGGTCCACCCATATAACAAACTCATAAAATTTCAACGAAATCTTATTAACAGTTTGAAGAATTTGGTTCTTCAAAATTTTGAACAAATTCAGAAGATAGCCCGTATACTGTAAATGAAAGCGAATAGGTAATTAGGCCAATCAAATGGTTTCGTTTACTCGTGAAAAATCCTGTATACAGTAAGTATCTGCGAAAATGGACTTTTTCTTTTGTTGCTATATATTTTGCGAATTAACGATTTGTAAATTTCTACCTGCTATAAATTTTAACTACATGAAACTAAAAAGTGTGATTTTTCGAAATTAAAAAATCAAAAGCTAACAAGATATTTGCAATTTTGATTTAGACACCAGATATCTCCGTAGATAAGCCTCCAGCAAACGACTCTTGTTTAGGGAACTGAAGGTCACCTTCTTCTACTACTGATCTTGAGTTCAAACTTTAAGGTCTTTTGGAGGTCATGAATTTTTTTTAGGAACTCTTGGTTCTTACAGCTTTTTTGTAAGAACTAGAGTGATTCACTTCAAAATAATACTTGCATTCACGTTTAGGGTGCTAAATTTCTGAAAGTTTCATTGCCTCTCGTCTTGGGGTACAAAGGTTTCTTTGGGTCCGTTCTGAAAATGAGCCTTTTCATGAAAAAAAAAAAATTTCTCACCGTCAAATAACCTTGGAATCGACCTGAAGTTTTCAATCGCTGAAGTTCGAACATTTGAGTTTAAACTACCTGCTAATGGTTTAATCTTTCAGTAAAAATAAAAATAAATTATATTACGACTTCAGTTTGATTTGTTCTTCTAGCATTATAATAGATAAAAATCTTCAACATGATCTTCTTAGCGTGTGATACTCGCTGTTTAGAATCCCAAATTTCATAATGACCTTCAAACGACCATGACCAAGAATTTTCAGAATGATATGACCTCCATTTAACCTTGAACAGAGATTCATTGGTGAATAAAAACACGACGCAAATACCTTTTTCCTGCGATACCTGTTTGCTGAAAACGATTTCAGAGGTACGCGATAACTCTGTGGGTGCTTTTCATAGAATCTGTTGCATAAACTTGAGGCGTTTTCACCCTATTTCGAAATAACCTTGAGGCATGTTCAAATTAGGAATAAATCTCTAGTTTACGAGCTGTCTATATAATATTCTCGATATTTTCAGGAAATGGATCCATTTGATGCACTCAAAACTCCTTCATATTCAAGAAGAGTTCCTTTTGATTGAAACTTTCTGCTTTTTGTTACTTTTGTTCACAAAACTATTAAATCAACTTAATTAGAATTGTATTAATTTCTTATCTGTCAAATTTACTTTGTTAATCTTTCATTGTTTTGAATGAATACTTAGTTATTAATTTTAAAATAGTCCTATTAAAAGATGAAACTGTTTTTTTCTTCATTCAGTTAATTTTCCTATTTTGATGGTGCCATAATAACAACATAGTCGGCCATTTCAATTCTTCTGTGTAATAAACCTACAGTTTACATTCTACTAATCAAGGTACCTTCACCTTCTTCTTCTTCTTGCGTGGTTCACTTCTGTGGTTGCCATTTTGTGTTTAGTTTTTCCTGCACACATTGGTCGGAGTTCCCGTATTATATTGGGTGGTGTGGGGTATCCAGTATTTAAATTCCTGTCCTTCGACATGATTTCTGCTCACAGCCACAATGTCCTCAGGGACGTCTCTTTCATCATTGACTGGAACGGACCAGTAAATATCTCATAGAGGTTGTGGGTGTCGATCTAAAGACCCGTGACTTCTATACACGCATGCCTTTGGATCTTGTTTATTTCAATATTTGTTGTTTGATCTACTAGTCTAGTTTGATCCCCCTGTCACCATATGATGGCCACATAGGTCGGTTGAATCGCCATCTGAACCCAAATAACTTGCGACAAACTCAAAGTATCTTATTTGTTTCACTAATGTTATTTCCCCGTCGAATAAAGTTGGTCTTTTTCGAATGAATATCACGTCGGTTGGGATTTAAGGACAGACCGTTATACCTGTACCTTTGACATGGCTGCCAGAAGCACGTCCAGAGCAAGTTTTCAAAGAAGATACTACACTCCCTTGAGGACATTGCCTGGTAGAGGTTTTTAGGATACATCAAAGCGCATGGGCGATAGCAAACTTCCTATCCACCTTTCTATGGCATTATCTACTCTAGTTGCGCTAACTCCGTCCATTGAATTATAGAGTGTGTTGTCGAAAGCTCCTTCTATTTCTTGAAATATTCCAAGCCTTGTTCCTTTCTCAATATAGTCTACTGCAGAGTGTAGTCATGTGACTGATCTACCTTGCTCATAGGCATATTGATTGTTATGCAGAGGGCGTTGACAAGGAAGAAGATGGGACCGATCATTGACGTGAGGTTTCAGGTGAAATTCTGCACAGGTAGAGAATGAAGTTAATCCGATGCTGGGTACTTCGCGGTGGGTTATGCCGACCATCTTGTATTTCTTGTACAAGATGTACATAATGATGCGGAAAAGACTACCTGGCCGTCTTTCTCAATAAAACAGACATGAAATTTATTTTTAATTGGAAATTACCAGTTTCGAGGCACTAATTCTATTCAATAAAGAACTAACGCTAGTAAAACAAGTGAAATATTTAGGTGTGATGCTTGACACCAAACTAAATTGGGACAACCACACCGAAAGAGCGCAAAACACACACATAGGGACTCAAACCAAACTTAATATTTGGATATACACGACAGTGATAAGACCGCTCCTGACCTATGCGGCCATCGTATGGTGTCCTGCACTGGACGAGGAGATTGAACAGAATGAAATAAGCAAGATCCAAAGGCAAGCATGTCTGCCAGTTACGGAGCCTCCATGGAATGTCTGCTTGGCCTTTCTTCTCTATATCTAATGGTGGAAGAGATGGCCATGAGGACCTCATTGAGGCTGCGGGAAGGGGGCATGTGGAGAAATCTGATTTCTGGACACCAAATCCCTCAATAAAATTCGTGAACTCCGACCTGATCCTCTCACAAGAGGGGATCGAATGGGAATCACTGGTTTACAGTTTGTTCCAAAATCGGGACACACATTACGATTGCTCTAGGAGGCCATGTCACCGTTATATACTCAGAAATATACGCTACTCTCATATGCGTTCAGAAAAACCTACACAGCAACTACAAAAACGCTTACATCTACATATGCTCTAATAGTCAAAATGCCCTGGGATATCTGAAAGATCAAATGGTTACATCCGAATTAGTTGACGTTAACAAAGAAGCACTGCGACAACTTAGTACCACTAACAAAGTTACTCTGCTTTGATACCCAGTCCCTCAGGGTATCCAAGAGAATGAAAAAGCAGACAGCTTTTCCAAGAAGGAATCAGCTCCTATCAAAACTGGAACACCACCGAGGTTCTGAACTATTGGGCAAACTTATTGGGACTGAAACAGTTGAAAAGGTTCATGAAAAAGCCCCCACCAAAGAAGACGGTACATGAATTAATGTCCCTTGGCAAAAAGTCCATTGGGAGTAGCTGACCTATTAACGGGACACCTACTCCATAAACATTTACATGTCATGAGACTATCGGAAACCACACGGTGTCGTGGTTGTCTAGAAAATGATGAAATAACGGAACGTATACTCTTCGAATGTCCCGCTCATAAGGCGACCAGATTGACACATTAGGAACTGAAACACCTAGTGGTCGGATGATCCAGGCCCTCTAAATCAGTCTCGCCATCTTCATCAATAAGTGTTCGCAAGACTGTTAACAACACAAAATGGCAAGCACAATGGGTTGAAGGTCCTGCGTATCCATTAGAGCGCTTTGTATCAAAAAGAAGAAGAAGATGTAAAGCCAAGACCTCCGTGAGTCTGGGATGTGTCCAAGTGCCAAGCAAGATCTAAAGAACTACATTATATGCATAACTATTTGCATTGCAAGGTATATATTATCTGGTTCTGGCTTTGACGGATTGAAAAGTAGTTACCATTGAAGTTGGGTTCCAGTATGTCCTGTCAGCATGTTCGTCAAGTATTTGGATTGTTATATACTCAATTTTGTTGCATTGGAATCACATCAATTTTAAAAATAAATGAGTGCACATGATATACATTTTTTTGAGAAAAAAAAGATACTCTATTTGACGTAATCAAAGTTATCGAATTTTCTATACCAATCATTCAATTGCAATTCATTGTTCTTCGAAAAATATATAAGACAATTAATACTGTTTCATCTATTGTATTTCAAAACTGATAATAACACATGCACAATAGCATTACAATCTTCAGTACATAGAATCATTACCGATTCTATCACTAAAACGAAAAATCAAATAAATTAATCTTAAGAAATCATAAATTATCTTAAATTATAGTCAAAGAATAATTGAAATTATTTACACTAGAAGTATTTATCACGATGTTCAATAAATTTGTGTGACTTGTCGGATCCAGTCTAGATAGTGGCTGACACGTACATAAACACCAGGGACACCATATTGTCCACATCCAATACCCCAACTTACAACTCCAACAAGTTGCATGGTACCACCTCTTTCGCAAACTAACGGGCCGCCTCCATCACCCTTACAAGCATCCTTACCTTCTTCACCACCAGCGCATATAAAACCTGGATGAAGTTTGAAATCGTAACCTAACCTAGTTTGTTGCATCTGTCGTAAACATTGCGCTTGTCCAACAATTGGCACGTCAACTTCTTTCAGGATGTTCTGGTATTTTCCGAAATCACCAAAAGCGTCTTTACCCCAACCAGTGGTCCAGCATCTTGTGCCAGTGTAGTCATCTCTTGGACTTGGAAGGCATGCAGGACTGATATGAGGGTATTTGTTATAGTCCACAGGTTTGTCCATACGAAGGATAGCTACGTCGTTATAAAGGGTACCAGCATAGAACTCAGGGTGGACGTTGACAGATACGATATCTCTTTCGATGTAAGGGTAGAACTCAACGTCATGGTTTACGTCCCATTCACCAAGTCTAACTCTCAAATCGTAGTTGGTGTATCTGGAATAGTAATTAAGTTGTTAGTCTCTATAGAAAAATTATCTCTAAAGAAAAATTTGCATGGGAATGGGAAGATACTACTTCTTTTGGGAGATGTGCAAAATATCGACATTGTGATATAATTTTCAATTCTCGTTATCTATTTGTGACTCCAAAGTTTCTTCACCTAGAGTTGATCTTGAGTAGCATTAAAAATATCGCTGACGTTGCAAAAGCTGCAGCAATATCTCGTGATAACAAAAGTGAGTTATCTCCTCCAACTTGATTGTAATGTAAATACTTACGTTTTGACACAGTGAGCTGCTGTAATAATATGCAAGTGATCGATGAGGGTTCCACCACAGACATAAACACTTTCTTTGGGATCTTTCTTCAGTATCGCCACCTGCCACGGATATTCACCAAATTCACTATCTCCATCAACATACACCGGAGTCTTGATCCTTCCGTTAATACCAGTTGAGTGTCTCACTCCACATTGTTTTCCTCCAAAGTTGTTATTGGGAATTTGCTGACGTGGCCTTCTGCAGCAGACGTGTCTAGGTCCGCAAACTTGTTGATTACCAAAATATCCCTGGCGCTGAAAATCAAACATAATATTCAGTTCCTATAATTCAATCAACATTTTAGTGCTAAACTAAATCCTACCTTCTCGATTTTTTTTTCGTGTACGTAAGTAGTATCTCGTCGTCTTCTGTTTGTCGGGAATTTCACTGTATTAGTTGATTGAAAACTTTTACCACGGCGGGAATTGGTGGATAGATTAATTAGTCTATCGGGATTGTTTTCATATTCGTAATTATTTAAATGATTGATATAATTAGAGTTGTCAGCATAATTGGAACCATAAATACTTTGACCGTTGCTGTAATGGTTCAAATATTGATTTTGGACACTGTTGCCATTCACTAGATTGAAATCTGTAGCATTTGGTGCAGTTCTTCCATAAAAGTCATTGTCATAACCTCCATATTCTCCTCCGTAATTTATTGGGTCATCGTAGTAAGATGGTTCGTGCTCCCTATGGTAATTAGGAGGTCCATGAAGGAAGGGACCACCATGATGGGGTCCCTCATAAATCGGCCCATCTTCGACATGGGGAGAACCGAGGAAGTGTGGAGGATAAGGCCTATATATTTCAGGAGTATGATGCTGCCCGTAGTGGCCATGATAATAATGTGGCTTATAAAAGTGAATATGTTTATGTTTGTTATAAATATAATCTTTTTTATAATGCAATAAGTCCCCAAATTTATGAACTAGATAATCATTTGGAGTAACATGTAGATTCACAAACGGTTTTATTTCTTTTCGTCCATAATCATCTTTGGTCACTTGAACAGAAATCAGGGGGTTCACTGAAACTAGTCCCAAATTAATTCCACCCCCACCAATAACCCCCCCGTAGGGATTAACTAACGGATTTGGTCCATAAGGACTAATAGGGTATCCACCGCCTCCCTGATGTGGTAAACCGAATGACACCCCGAATGTTGGCTTGATTTTCTTATTCATCAAGTCACTCATGATATTTTGTCCATACTGACGCTGAAATAGGAACCGACATTGTTGAATTTAATCACTTTGCTGTTTAGTGATTAGATCCATCACCGAGTATATTAACGGATTTTAATGGTTCCTTCAAAGTAATTAGTTTGTTAAAATGGCGGTGGAAGCTGTGGAGGATCTTTGAATTATCACTAGATTTTCGCTTTCTGAATCCTGAATGTGCTGTCAGTTTGTTATATTGTTAAGTCTGTTGTCAGTTACATAAACGTGTTCGAAAAGATAAGATACTTACAGCTTCTGGTTTGGTGTATGCTTTATTTCCATTGTTGACGTTGTAATTAGGCGCTTCACGTTTGTTGACTCTCTTAATTTCTTCTGTACCATTTTTGATTGATGAAACATCTGTTAGATTGAGTGATGTTCCCTTAGGAACAGTTACAACAGTCATGGTACCATTTCCATCAGTGATGACCCGTTCTTCTTCAGCCTCAATATCACTTTTGAGGTTCCTAGGATCTATAGCTAAGTACAAATCATCTTTACGTCCAATAACATCGTGGTTCTGGCACTGATTGATAGGAACACATACGCAATCTTCATTTCTTCCAAATTGACTATTGTCGTAATTTCCTTGCAATAAATTAGTTGTAATGGAGTTTCCATTAAGATTTAATTCCTTTTTGTAAAAATCATTGGTGTTATATTGACCAAAGGAAGAACCATAAGTGCTTGATCCATAGTTGTTGGATCCCAAAGACTGACTAAAACTTTCAGATACTGGTTTGTTACCTGAAAAACCACCTAAGCCATGATTGTTACCAGATCCATAACTGGCAAGTGTTTGACCTCCATATGATCCAGAACTAAAACCTGATCCTCCTATTGTTAAGCCACCAGAAGAACCACTTGAGGGGTTATATATTTGGGAAGGTTTGAAACTCAATCCACTGCTTCCTAATGAATTGCTTGAGCTGAGGCTGCTACTACCGAAGCTTTCGTATGAGTTAGAGGAAGATGGGACTGGCACTGGTACTGGAACTGGTTTAACAACAACAGTTTTGTCTCCTCCTTCAGAATTATGATGGAAATGATGATGGACGTGTTGCTGAACCGAAGATGATCCTATAATGTCACTCTTCGCACCTGCGGGTGATCCAATGAAAACTTTATCCTTATGGAAAGAACTTTGTTGTGATGCAAAATGGGTTTGACCTTGGCTGAATTGGGAGCCATGTTCGAAGGGGTAGGGTGTGTCCGGTTCTATAGGTTGAACGAATTCTCCTCCAGGACCATCATAAATGGGACCAGGTGGTTTGTTACCAAAGAAGGGTTTGCTTGGATTTCCATATTCACGACGAGGTGGTTTGTTTGGATTTATGTTCAAATTTGGGCCGAATCTGTTAGGTGGTCCAAATTTGGATGGAGGGAACTTGCCATGGGGACCACCCGGTAGTGGTACAGGTCTTGGTGGTCCATAGGTTCCTCTTTTGGGTCCTCTTAGGGGAATTGTTGGAATTGGTCTTCCAACTGGGTTGATTGCTACTGGTTGCGCGTATTGTAGGTCTTCAGGTGCAATGAATGGTCGTTTACCCTCTACGCTATCATCACACTGAAATAAGAATAATGAATATAGATATGTTCATTAGTAAATCAGAAAAAAATATTCACCTGCATCAATCCTAGATAGCAAAGCCTTTCTTTGATTATGTTTCTAGCTTCACCATCATCACCCTTCTGTAAGGCATCTTGCACAGTAGGGTCACTGTATACTTCATCAAATCCATCTAAACTTCGTCCTTGTCTACCAGAATCGATAATTTCGTCAACAATTTGTGATATTTGAGTATCGTTTAGATTGATGATGTCTTCTTTTATTTCACTGGCTTCTTGCTGTTCATGTTCACCAAATTGATCGTTTATCGACATCGCACCTTGGTTTTTGTCTTCGGACCACGACCAAGATGATTCTTCAGCTGAACTGCTACATATCAAAAACATTGCCGCGAGGGCAATGTTGATTTTGAAGTGCATTTCTGTGAAGAGAAAGGAGTTGAAATACATTTGGTACATACTGTACAGGTGGACAGATTTCGACGTACGGCAGTTGTGAATAAAAGAAAATGACCCCTTCTTTCCCGTCTAATTTTTGCGTGAGCAATTCATTGCCATGAAAAGATTCAAGAGAGCTATTTTCTTCTTCAATTTATTTGAAAAATTTTGAGAAATTTCAGAATCAGAAGTGCCAATATCTCGTTTGTTTGTGAAGTTATGTAAAGATGATTTTGACGTTCTACAGGCACTTTCTGTCCATGTTACTTTTCAAAATTTTCGTAAAGCATGATTGTTTCGTTATTAACAACGATACTACGGGGGTTGGTCTGAAAAGTTTTAGACCTAACAAATATTTTTTCTGAATACTCTTCATCATTTTTCAATATAATCTCCTTGTAACTCTACACATTTTTCCATGAAATCATGGGTCAAGATCTGGTAAGTAGGCAATGAGTCAAGCGGTTTTTTATTTTTGAAAATAACCGATTAAAATAACTCCATGACTTTCCGAAAAACTGTCGTCACCACTTTCTCACTCAAAAAAAAACAGTATATAAATTTCCTATACAGTAATAATCGGCGAAAATAAATGTTCATTCCAGCTGCTCTCTCGAGAGTTATCATTGTAGAATCCACTATAAGCTGTAGGTCCATCTGTGTAAATGGGCTAAGTTTCCAAGCACATCGTAAAATACGAAACAAACAAACAAATAACCTCTGCTTTCTTTCTCACTTCAGCGGTCCTCTAGCACTATTTGGTGAACTTTGGCAATGTTAACGTCGGTAGTTGTAGTTTTTTGGACGTTCGAGCTTTAATAGCCACGTTTAACTCTGTGACAGTGCTCTTAATTTCTCGTGCTGACTACATATGTAATGCTTGTTTTACCGCCTTTAATCATCAGCAGAAGCAGAAATAATCTTTGTTTTTCAATTCTTATATTTTGAAAAGAATGTGACTAGTTCCCATTTCAATATTTTCACAATAAATAAAATACGAAAAAATCTAGATTGAATCTCGTCAACTAATTTCCCATGTAAATGCAACATTGGAAAGGCCAAATCATTTCCCCTATTCACAATATTTCCCATAGTACTAAAACGTTGAAATTAATCTACCCTGTACAAGGCGTTTTAGTACGGTAGCTATGTAAAATATTATAGTGACCCCTGATCTTTGCCTACTTCTTCTTTGATCTTAATTCTTTTACTAAATTCTCATTCAACAATTCTTATGGGCTGTTGAAACATTTTTGCTAGACGTCATAAAGCTTGTAAACTGGATTTTCAGGAATAAATAATCATCAATTTCAAATCCTGAGGAAAGTCACTTCGTTTGAGAAAATTCACACAAACGGAGCTATATCTTTCAATTTCTCCATCCATATTATCTGATAAAACAACTGCATATGTTGAATACACTATGGTATTTGCCTGGCTCGACCATGACCCCAGAGAAAGTAAATCTACCGTACCTTAAAAAACTTTTCAATTGTATGAGAATCCATGAAAAACAAACAATTGATACCTTTTACACTTTCACTGAATCAGATTAAAGGTAGTAATACATCTTCTATTTAATTAGCATACAATTGAGAGAAAAACACGTTAATTATAACAATGAGTTTCTTTTGGTACCAATAATTAGATCATCATGTTTTCTCTGATCATTGAAGCGCATCTTTTACTTCATTATCATTAAAATGGAAAGATATCGTTAAAATTTCAATGCCAGATGACGTTTTGGTGGAAAGGCGACTTTCTTCTTCTTCCTTTAATTTTAAGAGTAACTGAAGCCACATCTTTATAGAAAGTTTCCGACAAATTAACAATAGCTATTTTCAGAATGATGAATCTCATATTTCTCAAGACTTACGAAAATTTAATAGATAACTTTGTTCAAAAATAGTTCGCAGAAAGTGAAATTTTCAATAAAGCGCTTAACGCGGTTGGTAATGAGATGCATAGTGTTGTATTGTGACTTGGCGGCGCTTTTACTTTCTTCTGGACAACTTTCTTCGATGGTTCTTGAACCGAATGATGTCATTCATGTGAGTTAATCAATATTATGTATAAGTTTTGCTACATAATAATTTCGCACTTTCCTTAATTGTTATGTTTCATAATTTGAATGACTTTTGGGAGAGGAGAGTGGGCAAATTTCAATTTTTTAGTACGGCAGCTGGTAATAGAAAAAGGTTTATGAAGAAAATTGTTTCTTTGTTGTATTCAAGAAGAGCTCCACGAAAACAAACATGTTTCGACAATGACACTGGACAACAAAATAGCACTTATAACCTGATGCATGACTTATGTCACTTGATGTTTACTAATATGAAGTCGCTGATTCTAAATACACTCCCCATAAAAATTGTAGCATCACCCTACTTTTACGACAATACTAAATGAACTTTTAGGTTGGTCATTCAAGAGTCGCTAGGTAACTTTCAGAAGTATAAAATAAGAAGATATCATTCAAAAGAGATGAGTTTATGATGGAAAAAATCAACAATTTTCGAGTTAATGAAAAATCAAAAAATTCTACCATCTTCAAACATTCGCGAAGAGACCAATCAACCAGCATCGAATGGTTACTAATCATTTTTAAAATCGAGTGTTTCCTCTCCGGGCCCTAATTACTGCCAGTATACGTCTCGGAAGCCCCTCAAACAAATTTTGAATGTACTCTTGAGTCAGTGAGTACCAAATTTCAGGAAGCAGATTTTCTAGTTGTTGGAGTGGTCTACAAGGCATCCTACGTTGCTGTATTTGCCATCCCGTGTTGTCCCAAACATGTTCTATGGGATTCAAGTCGGGACTTCTGGCTGGCCATCTTAAAATATCAATTTCGGCAGAAATTCTGTAACTACTCTAGCTGCATGAGGCCGAGCATTATCATGCATATGAATGAAGTTTTTGCCAATCAATGAGCCAAAGGGTACAACATGGGGTTCAAGGATATCTGCGATGTATCTGGCCGCAGTCATTCTTCCATAATTCACTAGGACTTATTCAGTTCGACCATGGAAAGAAATGCCTCCCCACACCATTACTGAGCCCCCTCCGAAGTTTTCGGTTTGTCGGATATTGCACTGCTGATACCGTTCCCCAGGTCGTCTGTATACAAGCATGCATCTATCATTTGATACTAGACAGAACCTGGACTAGTCGGAAAAGAGAACATTCGACCATTCTAGAATACCCCAATTCTCATGTTCCCTCGCAAACTGAAGTCTTGCAACTCGATGCTCTCTGCTGAGACGCGGGCCGGTAGAAGCCAGCCTTGGTCTGATATCGTCTTCCCTTAGCCTGTTCCTAACAGTTTACAATGAAATATACACATTTCTGGAAAGTGCAAGTTCATTTTGTAGCATTCTAGCCGTACAGTGCCGAACTCTTAGTGCAGTTAAACGAAACTAACGATCATGAACTGGTGTTGTTATCCGATTTCGTCCCTGTCCGGCCCTTCTTCCATATTACCCTGTTTCGTGGTACCGATTAATTGCTCTTGAAATAATGCTTTAGTTGACATTCAACAAGTTAGCTACGTAACATTGGCTTTGCTTCTCCTCTAGAAATGTTACAATTCTTACCACTTCATGATCACTCAAATAGCGTCCAGGACGTGCAGCAGCTATTACAATAAATTCAAAGATTCGAAAATCAACAAGAAACACAGAAAACTTGCATTAATTTAGCGTGAAAACTGAAGAGAAATTGAATGAATACTGATAGTCAAATAAACTCATTCTTGTTTCAGACGTGTTTGAGATCATATAGAAGCAAATATTACTACATAGATAAGATTTTTTCCCACTCATATGTCCAACAACATATGTTGACAAAGAAACTGCGATCGAGCTGCTTAACCGATTGTGGAATTCAGAATACCAGGTGATGCGACAATTTTTGTGGTGTGTGTATATCCTCATTTTTTTCTAACAGATCTGGTTTACGAGTTCTAGTTTTCATTAAAAAAATAATGATTTAAAATATGCTAAAGTTTGATATGGCATCGTCAAGAAGAGTTTGTGTGAATGGTTTGAATCACAATTTGCATATATTTAAAGAATATTCTTCAAATGTGAAAGAGTTCGTAGGTGAAGCTTACAAAAATTACAATGGCATCTGCTAGAAGTACTTAATGAGCCTTGGGTTCCTCAAAAAGTTGGGTTAGATTTCTAACCCGTAACTACCATGATGACTGCTATTTTTGTTTGGTGAACATAACTAGCATTAACCGAAAATATCGAGACATATGGGAATTTCCTTCTATGCAATCGGCATACAGACCAATTCTGAGCCCTAAAACTTCCCCTGTACCTCAAGCTAATGTTGATATTGAGACGAAAACTTAAAGTAGTAATAGTTAGTTAGCATGAGACCTAAAATCGCCAAATTTATTCAATAAGGATGATTTAAACGATCTAATCAGAGAATTGGGACTGTCAAAGTCTGCTCCAGAATTCCTGGCTTCTAGTCAAAAGAAAGGAATTTTTGTATTTTGTAAAGATAAGACGCAATGGGATCACCAAATTACCTTTGTAATTTCACACAACCGGAATAAATCAGTGTCATTGCAGATCGCACATTCTACTGAAGTAAAACAATATACATTTATTGCATTGGTTAGGACATAATTAAGTATACAGAAAAAATAAAATCAGTAGAAGAACTGGACCCATACACATTGAAATCAGGTTGAAAAAAAATGTGCCCAGTTCTGAATCACATTTAATAGAGGATGTAAAAAGATGCCTACAAGAAAAACTCAGCCCTCTAGGGGCTCTACAGTTGATATTATAGGTTTTGTTCTCTTTTTTCGTAATTATTTTTTACGGGCGCAGGTTCAATGAAAAAAATCCGAAAAAATTCATGGAGGTTAACCTTTTGGTCATGAACAACCATGATTTTTTTTGAATTTTTCCGGTCAAATATGCGCCTAGGAAAAATAATTGAAATTTTCAACTGCTTTTTAGGTTATGTGCCAATAAGTCAGGAAAAATATTCCTTTTATTCTCAAAGCCATCAATTTTGATTTTAAAACATTATTATTACCTATAACTGAATTTTGCAGTGTACCAGAGCTAATCGGAAATCATTTAAACAGTAGATTTTGAGGTTATATGTTAAAAAAATAAGGAAAAATGGGTTCTTGATTCTCAGGTTGATAAATATTGGTTTTGAAACTTTATTCTCAAATGAGTTCTTCATTGTATTATAGTGAATTTGAAATTTTTAACTCATCTGATTTTGAGGTTATGTAGCAAATAAGTCTCAAAAACGATGGAAAAACTGGTTTTTGCGTTTGAGTATGACGCGCCATGAAAATATCCATTCTGGTGACGGTATTCGAAAGAACGGAAAGAAGGACACAAAAAAGCACTAATCAAAAATTAGCCAAAAATTTCGAATACAACCTAAAAAACAGTTGAAAATTTCAATTATTTTTCTTGGTGGCATTTTTGATCGGAAAAATTCGAAAAAAATCATGTTTGTTTATGACCAAAAGATAAATCTGCATGAATTTTTTCAGATTTTTCATTGAAACTGCTCCCGTAAAAAAATAATTACGAAAAAAGAGAAGATAACCTATAATATCGACTGTAGAGCCCCTAGAGGGCTAAATTTTTTAAGTAGGCATCTTTTTGCGACCTCTATCAAATGTGTTACCTGCTGTAACGTTTCGTTCTTAGGCAATTTTGACCATCTTATCTGAATTGAAATTGAAATTTTGAAATTATTGCAGTAAATATAGATATATTTTCGAAAAAGAATTGTATTTTTATAAAATGTCAATCGAAAACAGTTGAAGCATAAACTGATCTGGGAAAACTCACTTTATTTGAGTCAATACATTGAAAAATGACGAGAAAAATAGAGCATCATAATTAAAAACATAACTTTGATATGAATCTTTATAATGGGACACCATGTATATTAGAAAATAATTTTAGGACATGCAGCAAAATTAAATTTTTCTATTTACTTTTAATATATTCAACAGAACGATCTAAATGGACACTCGGTATATTTTGTTAAATCTTATGTAAGATTATCGATGATAGTTTTGATATACCCTGTATAATTTTCTTGGATGAAAGCTGTATTGAAACTTTAAACAGTTTTGTATTACTAACTAATTTCTTTGTTTATTCACTTATGCAAATCATTTGTTTTTGGAATACCAAGTAAAATCCAGATTTTCAGAGAATTGAAATATTGATTATAATTCCAATCTATTCTAATAAACTTATTATTTGCACGAAATTTGTAATTTGTATCGCGTTTTTTGTTTTTTGGTGGTACATATGAGAAGATAAGTGAAAAATGGTACGAACGGCACAAACCTGTATAAAGTTCTTGTATATCACTGAAGAAGATCAAACTACACTGTCGCACAAGACGAGAACTAAAGGTGTTTATCTAAGGTGAGAGTTATATATGTCTTCTAGGAGTGGGCTGATAATCACTTTCTACACTATTCTTCGTTGTTGCATGCACTGACGACTAAAGATCCATTTCTTCTTGCTTATATAGAAGCAGTTTCTTGCAAAGCAGGGGATGAATGCCTTGGGTTTTTCACGCGTTACAAAATACAGGATCCTACTAAGAATAACGGAATTCAACTGAAACATTTTGGTTATTAGGAGTTTATTTAGAATTTGTTAGTTCTTTAACAGTTTCAGAACAGATAGTATATGTTGTAAGATAAAATGGCTTTCTTATATGACTAATAATACATCAAGCATTCTATTTTGCAATTTCTCATTGATTTTTTCATTTTCATTTAAAGTCCGTAAAAAGGAAATTCTATTGATGTATAATTCTGTAAGAAACTTGTTCAACTGCTTCCTGAAAAACTTCACCATAATTTGCTTAGATATGTCTGCATGGTCGCTTCGTTATTATAAACGATATTATATTCACACTAATACTGGAAAACTAAATTGGACTTTTCGTCTGAAGAATGACTATCTCTTGATGTTTATTCTTATCAATTTATCTATTCATTCAAATATAAGACTACAAATCAGCCAAGGCTATTAACATAGACTTTTTCATATTTGAGATATATGTATTCTGATATACAAATCAGCCAAAAGAAAGAGTACTTAGAAGGATACAATTTAAACTAAGGAAAAATGACTTTTGAGTTTTTTGAAAAATAATTTAGCATTTTTAACAACACTGATGTTCTTTGGTAAAGCGTTAAATGCTCTTGAACTAGATAGTAAGGATCGTTTTCTTCCCAGTTCGGTCCGAACTTTTTTTGATCAGATAGCAAATGAAATTCGTGTTTCGTAGGTATTTTTCATATAATTTTTGCTGATGGTATTAGAGTTCTTCAACAATTTATTATCCAACTCGAAGATTAATTTGCATTGTTCCAATTCTTTTAACTTGTCCAATCTCATAACCGGTATTTTTTCGTAAAGTTCGTTGGTACTTAAGTCGTAAGGCAGGTTGAATATAGACTTTAAGGCTTTATTCTGCAGTCTCTGAATTTAGTTAAATTTGGAGGTGTTGATCCATATCACCAACAAATACGTGAGAACAGATTGAATATTTGAATAGTATAGTGCCATTTTACAAGGGTTGGTTAGGAACATCGAGATGTGACGACAAGCACTACAAATCCAGAAAAATTGCTAACTATATGGTGAATGTGGAAATCCCAGCTTAGTTTTACATCAATAACAAGACCTAGATAGTTGTATGTATTAACTAGTTTAATTGGGATACTATTTGTTTTAAAATTTAATGAGTCAGAATATTTATTTTTTGTTTAAGATGCATGAACTTTCCTCGTTTAATATAAACTTGTTATCAGTTAACCATAAGTAAAATTCATTCAAATCTTCATTTATGAAAGTTTCCATCTCCTTTATAGTTACTATAGCACTATAAGCTAAGACGTCCCGCCAGCGACAAGCTTTCGACATAAATTAAATACAAAAGCGGACCAAGAACTGTGCCTGGGGCACCCCGATGGTTATCTTTGCTTCACTGCAATAATTTGATATCGCATCTTCAAAAAGGTTTTATGTGAATGATTTGAATCATTTTGTTTCAATTACAGAGAACATATATTGAAAGAATACTGCTTGAATGTGACGGAGTTCGTAAGTGAAGCTTGCAAAAATTTATTTGGGCATCCGCTAGATGAACCTTGAGATCCTAAAATATGCGTTGAATTTCTACGTTTATCGATATATAAGGAAAGAAAACGTTCACGGTACGAAACTGCTATCATCTGGAAAGAACTAGTTAACCACCATGATGATTGCTGGTGAACGTAACTGGTATCAACCGAAAAAATCGAGCCAAATGGAAATATACTTCCACAAAATCGGCACATAAACGAATTCTGAGCTCTTGAACTTCCCCTGTATCTCAAGCAATGTTTCACAGCAGAAGATAATTAACGAAAAATAAAAACGGATAGTTTGAACAGTGACTTTGAATATGACCTGAAATCGCCGAAATTATCCAATGGAGATGATTTAAACGACCTAATCAGAGATCTAGGATATGATCTAATCGCTGAAAAAGTCATTCAATCAGTGGTTGATCCATTATGCAAAATGGTAAATCTGAGTTTTGAGGAGGGTATCTTTCCAAATCAATTGAAGATCGCAAAAGTGACACCAATTTTTAAACTAGGAGAAAAAACGACGCTAACAACTACAGACCAGTTGCTATACTACCTGCTTTCTCCAAAATTTGGGAATCACTTCTGGGGAAGAGAATCGTCGACTATGTTGAAAATAAGGCTATACTTAGCGAACTTCAACATGGTTTTCGCAAAAGGAGGTCTACTACCACAGCGATGTTAAGAATAATAGATTTTTTGCTCGAGGCACCCGACAACACAGAATATGTGGAGATTAGCAGCTACGACTAACATTATCAGATCATACTTGAGCAACAGATATCGAACAGTTTCATTGAAGGGTTCGTTGTCTCAGCTAGAAAAAATGAAGTTGGGGTGCCCCAAGGATCCATTCTGGGACCGATTCTCTTCCTACTCTATATAGCAGGTGATAAGAGTCTGTTTGCGGATGACACTATTTTCCTGAACAAGTCAGCTAAAATTAATGAACTCATTCAACATTCGAACAAATCATTAGCACAAGCTGAGAGGTTGTTTACCGCAAACAGACCCAAACTCAATCTAGATAGAACGCAGAGACTAGTAGTGTCCACGAAAACACCAAACGAGAACTGAAACCCAATAAAACTGATGGGTGTTATCATAAATAGGTCATTATCATAGAGAAGCCACGTTGATTCGATATGCAGGAAATAATTTTCAGCGATTTACGCCATCAAACGAATAAAATATAGAGTAAATGAAGAGGTAGCCAAAGATATTTTTCGAGAATTGTTATCACAAATTTTCACAATAATCATTATTGGGCTGAGGATAACCCCCATTTGATCGAAGAATCTCATCATCAAGAACAATTCTCACTAAATCTCTGGGTCGGAATAATTGGAAATTATTTGCTTGGGCCATATTTTTTACTTTACAGACTGAGCAACTTCTTGAGGAAGAGTTACCCTTTTTGCTCGAGTATGTGCCATTTCTGGTGAGAAACATAATGTGGTTCATGCATGACGGTGCACCAGCACATTTTAGTGAAGAAGCTAGGGAATTCTTGTATAGTACATTCAACAACCGATAGATAGGTCGGGGTGGTTCAGAACCATGGCCTCCCTGGTGCCCAGACTTAAATAATTTAGACTTTTTCTTATGGGACTATCTCAAAAGTTTAGTTTATACCACTCCAGTGAACAGTGTAGAAGAATTGAGAAATCTAATAATAACCTATTGTGACACGATAAGAAATACCCCAGGAATATTTCAAAGATTGCGTGGTAATATGCAAAGAAGTACAGAGGCCTGTATTCTTGCAGGTGGAGGACACTTCCAGCAATTTATTTAGTTTTTATTGTTCTTTTTATTAGTTTGATATTGAATAGCTATAATCTGAGTCTCAGAAGACGAGCTATCAAAATAAAAGCAAATTTTGCGTATACCTATCGAGTATTTCAATTATTTTTTTTTCATTCAGTGAATAACATACAAAATGATATGTGGCGATACAAAAAAAATTAAAGGTATCAGAAAAGTTTCAAAATTGAACGAAGATGACGAAAATTTATTGTACGCTGATCAGTGGCGTACTGCAAAAAGTTGAAAAGGGCAAAAGGAGACAAGGAGTCATGACATCGGAAAAGAAACACCTTGTGAAGTTCTGTTAAAAATCTAGGACGTGTAATGATGGAGGCTGTAAAAAATAGCTTGCATTGCAAATTCGGGCTGAATATCTTCGAAACTGCAGGAGTTTGGATGAATACATCAAGTTTTTTCGGAAATTCAACATCTTGTAGCTCCGTAACGAAGCTTTTGCGGACCTATATTTATATAAACTTTTTTTCTTAAAATTGCCCCTCAAGTTGTAACATACTATTATGTAACACTCTGTATAACCCCTTAACGAAAAAAACTCGATTTGATGATGATTATGTAACATAGAAACTTGCATCGGAATTAAATCCACTTTATCGTCTGTTTCTGAGCAGCTTGCATTAGATAAAATTGTGAATAAAAAGGAAAATGAGCCATTTAGGGTATACGGAAACCTGATGCCAATCGATATTAATTCAAAATACGGTTCTCTTATAGTAGAAAAAAAATTGATAATCATATTTGAAAAAAAAAACGTTTCTTTTGGCAATGTAGTTGTATTGAGTTGATAAGTGATGTTAAAATGATCGGAGTTATAGTCCGAGTCAATTTTTTTAGGTGAAAGGATGACAATATAATTCCGAAAATGTTGATAAAAAATCATAGCTCAATGGTGGTTGATTTTAGATAGGAGAAATCACAATAAAACATGAAAAAGATGCCATTTGAAATAGCAAAGCTGTTGTCGGTGTCCGGAAGAGGTACCACTTTCAAAATAATTGCAAATTATAGATCAATATCCATTTACTCTAATTCCAAATTCTGAAATTGATCAATAAACTCTTTCCTCATGGGCATTTTAGCGCAGACACCCTGTAAAACAACCTTCAAAATACTCACGAACAAAATAAGCTATCCAAAATTGTTTCAAGATTTCAAATCTTCTTAGTTTGTGTTCCTTTGATAAACCCTGTATATAGTAACGAAAGTAAAAATTCAACCGTAGAGACATAACAGTATATAATTGATATTATGTATCTCATGTAACGCAAAGAGGATTGTCTTCGAGGAAATTCAATGTAGGTCAAAGACACTACTTGATCGTCGTGTGCTACAAACAAATAAACAATACACAAGAGTTGGGTTTTCCGTCTTAGTCAGATATAAATTCATTACGAGGACATTCAAAAAATCTAACCAACCCTGAGTGGATATTACTGGTACAGAAGGCACAGACGGAAATATACTTTTATCCGATATTCTGTCGAGATTTCACACTTATTGATTGGACTATAGTACGTTTATCAGAAAAATCTAAAGAACCATTGCATGTTCGTTCGTTTTTTAAAATGATAGCCAGGTAACTTGGGAAAATTGTTGAATAAATTTTCATGGAGGATTCTGGAACATCTATTCTAAGACAGGTAGCGCTCGTGTAGATACAGAAAATTGAATTAAAACTTCAGTTTTTTAGTGATTTTGTTAACATTCAATTTCATTTGTGAGATTAGGAATCATTTGTATTCATTGTTCACTTCTTAGCGTACACTTTTTTCATGCATTCTATAATGAGTTAAATCGATTTAAGTTCTGAATTTTTCTATGTTTTTTCAGTAAATTTGTAAGCATCGTAGACAGTTTCATTTACTGATGTTCATACTAGACTAGAAAATAAAAACTAGAGCTCAAACAAGTCATTGAATTATCTTCGTTTTAAAAAGAACATATTTATAACAATTTGAACATTGTGGCAAGATTGAATTGAAATCTAATCTAACCCATCCAAGTCTCGATGGAGCTGCTTGTTCATCTCTGAAAAGTAATGTAATCAGACTCAAGAATCAAAGGGAATAGGCACGATTACAATATACTTGACATAAATTTTCTTACTATCCTACATGTATTGAGAATTACAGCTTTTTGCATTCCTATATTATTCTTATGCAATTCTAATTTCTTAAGGTTGCACACTTGATTATGCCTGTGAAGATACTCCGTATTGGCCAGTTACTGTATATTGCCGATCTTATATGGCATTTTCTGCACTTATCTGTTTGTAATGTTCCGACCTTAATTATAAATTTTTTGAAGTTTTTTGAAGCGATCACTTGGTCTTGGATGGCCATAAGGAATCCCTCTGTTTCCGCGAATAATTCTCCCTTCATCAACCATTTGTTGGAGGCATCTTTGTCGATGTGTGGTTGATTAATCTCATGGTGATGTCGTCCAAGCAATTCCTTTCTTGACCATTGCTCTTGTTTATCAGTACCTGATAGAAACGGTAGATTCAGCAGGTCATCTCTGGTAGCAAGATTTAGAGGTGTATATCCCTTATCGGCCAACGATACCACTCTATGGAGGTCAGATGTGAGAGCTTTTGCAGAGGAGAATTCTCTGAGATTTTTTATCTGTTCGGTGTGTAAATTGACAATATCTATTAATCCGCGTCCTCCATCTCTCCGCTTCAAAGTTGTTCGTATCACAGACGATTTTGGATGATGATTGTTGTACTTTGTAAGCATCGTTCGGGTCTGCCTTTGAATATCATCCAGTTCTGTCTTAGTCCATCTGATTATTCCAAATGAGTAAAGCAACACTGGAATGGCGTAGGTGTGAATTGCTTTCACTAGATTTTTCAATCCAAAATTTCATATGAATATCTGCCGAGAACTCACTGACAGTTTTCAGCAAATCATCCAATTGCTTCTTGTTCGAAGCATATAATTTGATGTCATCCATATACAGCAGGTGGGAGAAGGTATAATAATTCCTATCTGTTTTTATCCTAAATCCGTATCCTGTTCTATTGAGCATTGAGGAATTGGTTCATAGCTAAACAGAACCATAGTGGACTCAAAGAGTCTCCTTGAAAAATTACACGACGTATGGGTAACTCGTCGGTTTTAATTGATTTATTGTTCATGTTGACCTGCAGAGACGTGCGCCAGTGTGTCATTATTGTCTCAAGATCTACCAGGGCTGGATGTATTCTGTATATCTGCAATACTTCGACAAGCCAAGAATGGGCGGTACTATCGAATGCTTGCAGATAATCGAGAAAAGTGAATGAACATTCCGAAGCCCTACGTGTGCCTGTTTCATTATCACAGAATCGATGATGATTTGTTTGCAACCGCGCTGTTTCTTTCTGCATCCTTTCTGCTCATCTGCTCATCAACTAATATATTGTTGTCGTCAAGGTGTTGGTACATTTGATTGGATATGCATGAGGTGAGTATTTTGTAGAGCGTTGGCAGATAAATGATTGGCCTATACTGAGGCGGATCCTGTGTTCTATCGGTCTTAGGTAGCAATATGTTAAGCCTTGTGTTAGAAAAGAAGGTGTTTTCCTGGGATGTTGAAGAACATACGTGAACTGTTTCGCTAGGGCTCCATGAAGCTTATCAAACTTCTTGTACCAGAAGTTGTGGGTATTATCTATACCTGTGGCCCTCCAATTGTTGGTCGCTTTAACTACTGATCCGATTTATTCATCGGTTATTCCTTCGAAGTCCATATGTTTGATATCAAGGCGTTGTTTTTCATTCGTGATCCATTCCGAATTTTTATTGTGTTCCTTTGGGTTCGACCATAGCGATGACCATTAATCGGTCAAGCACTAATTATTATTATTATTATTATTTGAAGATTCTCCTTACAATGCCCTAAATGTATGCAATTAGTTAAATTATAGATTTGCTGATCAATACGAAGGTGGTCTGAAGAATTTCTGACCTAACAAAGAAACAAGACATTTTTTCTGAATATTATTCTTTATTTTTGAACATTGTCTCTTTGTTACTCTACACACTTTTCAAAGCAATGTTCCCGTCTTACTGACCGGTCGAAATAGTACTCGGCATTTTACTCTGCAAAATGGTGGTTCACGAAGGTTATTGCCTCTTCATTTGAAAATAATATCTGCCCTCCGAGAGCAACCTTTGAATGAGGAATGAAAAGTAAGTCGCTTCGGACTAGATCTGGTCAAGCAGTATAAACCATAATTCGTGGATTTTCGCCATGGCAACCGCTGATGTGTGAGGCGGTGCATTGTCTTGGCGGAAGAGAATTTTCTTTTTCTGTAAATATGGCTGTTTCCCGCAAGTTCTACTTTTAACTTGTCAAGTAACGATGAGTAGTATTCGCCTGTGATGGTTTTTTGTTCATGACGATAATCGATTAGAATATCTCCATGACTATCCGAGAAAACAGTTGCCGTCACTTTCCCAGGTAAAAAACAGTTTTTGCTTTTTCTATCGAAACTTCTTCGGTAATTATTCGGCGCCGAAAGTCAGATTTATTGCGCGTAAATTACGCCAATAGAGGGTTGGAATATTCATTCGAACATGTTTTGGTCTAATGTGGGCAAACGCGGTACCTAACGCGCCGACAGCTTACTCATGTATGATTGTTGATCTTATATATGACAAACATGTTCATAACTTCTGCTATCTCTCTCACTTCTATTCGCCGACCATCTGGCACCATTTGATATAAGTTTTTGGAGGTCCCGAAAGTTCATCGTCTTCCAAGCTCTTACGACCACCTCTAAATTCAGCAGACCAAAATGTCACTATGGTAAATGATTGTGTCCACACACAAAGTTTAACTCATCTTCAACTTGCTTAGGCGTATTGCCTTACAAAAACAAATTTTTAAGGAAAGCTTGATACTCAATTTTGTTCATTTTCACAAAAACTCTCAGATCAACTCACTCATATGACTGTTCCACAACAAAATGAAACTAGGGTGAGTAGCTGTCAACACATGAAAAATGAAAATCAACTAGCTTTTATTCACGAGTGCTGGCATCTTCACGTTGAGGTCGGAAAATGTTCAGATCATCCCCGTGGATTGGTAAGCGCGGAAGAATAGAGTTTACTTTAGATTCATTTCTTTGGGACATGTTAAATCTATCGTTCATAAATATTTTCGAATTGCCGCAACGTATAACTCAAGTGTGTGGAAGAATCTCATTATAAATCTTTCAGCTACAGGAGCAGTTTTTCGTATAACAGTATGGAGTAGAACAGTTCTTAATTTCAAAATTTGTAGGTGAAATAATTCATATTAATTCTAGTCCGGATCTGACTTTTCTAAAATTCTATCTACCTGAATCGATGTAAAATTTGGCTCAGATTAGCAAGTTTGAATGGCAACTTGAAGACAAAATACATTCCAAAAACGGACACGTGATAATAACTGTCCCGAGGAAGATATGGACTATTTGATGAAGCGTCACAAGTTGGGAAGTAGGGGGTGAGAGGTTTAGAGAACACATCTTCGAGTCAATTTTTTGGCATTGCGATTGCTTTGGGATATCATGTTTTTGAAAAATTACAATGAATATTCAATATTCCCAGTTTATTTTCATGTATGTAAATAGATTATCTAAATAAATAATTAATAAAAACTTTGAGTTTCTTATACTTAAACAATATTACAAATTCGAGCAGTTACAATCTACCAGGGAATTCCACTTTCAGTTTCACTCCGCTTCAATGACTAAGAAACCAAGTTCTTTGGCCGCTAGATCTTACGTAATTTCAACATCACGCAACGATTAGGGATTCCCAAAAACTATTTGTAATCGAATTGAGCTACGCATATCAATGCAGAGGTTCTGATATACTATTGCCACACTAAATGCATCCGTATAATGAAATAGAATTACTGTTTGGAACTTTTGGTGACTATTAGAATAATCCAACGGATAAATTGACATGCTTTTTTTGTCATCTTTAGTTTTGATTATTTGTATAATTGATGAATGAAACATTAGAATTAATTTAATGAATTTCTTTATTTTGTTGTGGAAGATGGAAGATTATACTGGGTAATTCACCAGTGGCGCTGTGCTTTGTAGCTCGTACACTATTGAAGATTTCATTTTTGTTCGAACGGTATTGTATTTAGAAAGTAAAAATCTACTTCAGAAATTTATTTTGAAGTAAACAGGGTGTCCCAATTTTCTATAAAAAATCTTGGAAGTTTTTTCAGATTGGAAGACCAATCTTTTGTTGAAGATTCAAGAGCGTCCTAAACTCTGTTATAATGTCTTTAAGTAATAAGATTTTTAGGTGAGTAGTTTCATCACAGTATTTTTTTTCTGTAATAATTCATGAAAATAGGCTCTCACATCATCGCATGCTCCTTCGGCCAGAGAGGATGAACACTTTTTTCCTTTCGTTTTCTTATTGCCCAAGGATAGCTTCATTGATGAATTGAAATATATTATCCTCATTTTATACAGGAGTGACTCAAAAAATTATTGAATATTGTAATTTCAAATATATCATATCTCGATTTTTCAAATTGATCATCCTGTATTTCATTATTCACGTCAACGCATAAAATATTGTGCCATATTTTTGCAGAAGTAACCTTATCTTTATTTTCGTCCATTTTCGAAATAAAAAAATAAACGAAAATAATAAAATCAGAGGTTGTGAAAGAAGTGTTTATTTGTACATGTCATTATACTTGATCAGAGAAATGAAAATATTTTACGGTAGTTGTGTATGAAACACGTGATAGATTGGTTTTTGGTGAGATGATCTACAAGGTGTTGAACTATTTCAATAAGGGTTCGAAATATTACCCATTTCTTCGTAGGCACAACACAATCCTTCTGAGAAAAGACCGTTGAACTCTCGACAACATTTGCAGATTAACTGACTGAAAGGCGTCGACTATTCTCTGTCTCATAACGATGCCCTCAATATAACCTCACAAGAAAGAATCTAGACTTGTAAGGTCCGGAGACCTAGCTGGCCATCTAACAGGACCACCACGTCCTATCCTTGACCTTTCAGGTCTAGACTTGTAATATTTGAATTTGGGAGGCTTTTACTTGGTAAAATTCCATTATCAATAATAAAAAACAAGTACTGTGTTTTAAGGAATTTTACTTAATAATTGCGATTCGTAACGCGTTTCACTACACTGTAGCTTCTTCAGACGAATGAATTCATTCGTCTGAAGAAGCTACGGTGTAGTGAAACGCGTTACGAATCGCAATTATTAAGTAAAATTCCTTAAAACACAGTACTTGTTTTTTATTACTAGACTTGTAACTTAGACATTGTTCATCAATTCTCATAATATCATATAACCTCTAAACACATGGACATTTACAACACCCATACCATCGCCGGACTTGAACCGGCAGACGCATGTGTACAAAGTGGGAAGCATATGTTCTTCAAACCAGGCCACATGCGGTGGTCCTATTCATTTGTATAGAAATACGTGATTCAAATGCTCCCTAATCTGATGTGAGTAATGTGCCGGTGATCCATCCTGTTGAAACCACAAATCTTGTCTTATATGCTTTGGTACATCGGCAAGTAACATTGGTAGATGATTTTGCAGAAAATCTAAATACATTTCACTATTGAGGTGCCCGTCGAAAAAGTGCGGCCCAATTAGATATCCATCTACTATAACGGCCCATACATTCAACTACCAATGATGCTGGTGATCTATTTGTCTCATGAGGTGTGGATTTTCCGTGGCGTAATAATGAAAGTTGTGCCTGTTAACAAGCCCATTCTTGTGGAAAGTTGCCTCGTCCGAGAAAAGATTTCAGCTAAACATATTTGGATTTTCCGCTACTTTGTCACTTGCCCTATTGTAAAAACTGATTCGATTTTCATAGTCTTGATTGTTCAATTCCTGATGCAGCTGTACATGATATGCATGAAATTTATTCACTTTCAAGATTCTCTGGACGGAAGTTTGACTTATATCTGTTAACTGAGAAATGTATCTATGGCTTTTATATGGGTCATCTGTTACTGTTAACTGATTGTCTTCGGCTGTAGAAGTTTTTGGTTTTTTGTGAGCGATATTACCCGTTTCGATAAATCTAATTCAAAGTATTTCAAAGCTCATTGCATATGGATTCCTCTTATCAGGAAACCTTTGTGCATAAACTCTCTTGCCAACAAAGAATTTTTATCACACTCACCCAGAATAAAAATCATATTAACCATTTCTTCTTTAGAGAACTGTCAACACATACCTCGATTTACGTTTACGTAAATGAGACACTCTGTTCACTTCAAAATAAACTGCTGAAGTAGATTTTCACTTTTCAAATACAATACCGTTCGAACGAAAATGAAATCTTCAAGTGTGTACGAGCTACAGAGCACCGCGCCACTGGTGAATCACCCAGTATAATCTTCTATCTTCCACAATAAAAGTATGTCACAACTTGGGGGGGTAAATCTACGTGCAATTTTAAGAAAAAAAGTTCATATAAACATAGGTCCGCAAAAGCTTCGTTACGGAGCTACAGGATGTTGAATTTTCCAGAAAAAATTGTTTTTTTCTTCAAAACTCCTACAGTTTTAAGATATTCAGCCCTTATTCGGAATGCAAGCTATTTTTTACATCCTCCATCATTACACGTCCTAAATTTTAACTAGCATCTACAAGGTGTTTTCTTTTCTGGACCATGTCCTCTTTTCCCCTCCCAAACTTTCCTACAGTACGGCACTGATCAGCGTACAATCAATTTTCGACATTTTCGTTCAATTTAAGAACTTTTTTGACACTTGATTGTATGAATTCGCTGAATTGAAAGCACTTCTAATTGAAAAATGTTTAGTAGGCTTTGATTTTTTATTTATTTTTTCATTTTGACAGTTGCTAAAGTTGAACCAGTGTCTGCTCGAATTGTTTATTAAATTAACGATTTGTTTTATGACTTTTGAAGTTATTGCTGTAAGAAAAAATGGCTAATTTTACTAACGCCGAATACGCTGACGGAAACACAACAGAAGCTAGGCGATTATATCAGGTTCGCTTTCCCAATCGAGCACACCAGACAGGCGAACATTTTCAAATATCGACAGATGGTTGAAGGAAACTGGTACTTGAGAGAGCTCCAGATATTGAGGAAGCAGTTTTGAATTGTATTGATTTGAATCCTCATGTAAGTACAAGAAAAATGCGATATCAGTTGAATATTTCACATGTTCTAGCTTGGAGGATTCTCCACGACTCTTTATTGTACCCGTTTTGTATTCAACGTGTCCAAACTCTACTTCCTTGAGATTTTTCTTCAAGACTGAATTTATGCTGATGGTTCTTAGATAAAATGCTCATTTTGATAGTGAAATAATATTCACAGACAAAGCTTATTTTTCGAGAACTGCTATCACAAATTTTCACAATAATCATTATTGGGTTGAGGAAAACCCCATTTTGATTGAAGAATCACATCAACAACAATTCTCACTAAATGTCAAGATCGGAATGATTGGAAATTATTTGATTGGGCCATTTTTTTTGCCTAACTAACTAAACTAACGGGACTAAACGGTCCCGCTTATCGGCAATTTCTTGAGGAGGAGTTACCTTTATTGCTCGAGGATGTACCACTTTTGGTGAGAAACATAATGTGGTTCATGCATGACGGGGTACCAGCACATTTTAGAGGAGAAGCTAGGAAATTCGTGAATAATACATTCAACAACCGATGGACAGCTCGGGGTGGGCCAGAACCATGGCCTTCTAGGTCCCCAGACTTAAAGTGTTTAGACTCTTTCTTATGGGGATACCTCAAAAGTTTAGTTTATACCACTCAGTGAACACTGTAGAAGAATTGAGAAATCGAATAATAACCTCTTGTGACACGATAAAAAATACCCCAGGAATATTTCAAAGAGTGCGTGATAATATGCGAAGGACAGAGGCCTGTATTCTTGCAGGTGGAGGACACTTCCAGCAATTTATTTAGTTTTTAATTGTTATATTTTTTAGTTTTATATTGAATAAGTATAAGTTGAGTCTCAGAAGACGAGCTATCAAAATAAAAGCAAATTTTGGGTATACCTATCGAGTATTTCTATTATTTTTTTATTTTTTTATTTAACGAATAACATACAATTCAAATTCAATAATTTTTCACTCGAAAACTGTTGGAGATACGAAAAAATTTCAGGTGTCAAAAAAGTTTCTAAATTGAACAAAAATAAGGAGAATTAATTGTGAAAAGTTTGAAAGGGCAAAAGTAGACATGGCCTCGGAAAATAAAATACCTTATGAATTTCAGTTAGAATCTAGGACGTGTAATGATGGTGGCTGTAAAAAATACCTTATTTGGGCTGAATGAACCTGAAGCAAACCCTGAAGCTTCAGCGTTTGCTCAATTGATTTGAGTTCTTTAGGTACTTAAGGTTCTTAACTACAAAGCTGTTTTCGAGAACCGCCATGTATATCCAATATAGATATTCTGGAAACCAAAAGCGATTATTTTTAAAATTGAAGTAACATTTATCCAAAAATAATTCTGCTGCAACAAAAGTTGCAGAACTAAGACCATTTATGATAATTGCTGCAACAATATAGGTTATATTCAATTGATCATCCCTACATAAATATAATAGTTTCACCCTTGTTTAAGTTATTGTTAACTTTTAAAATAAGATTTTCATTAATAATTGTGGAATAACTCTCCTTGCCAAATTTCAAACTATCAACCTGTATTACGAGGATTTTGTTGCATTTATTTTCAGTTTCATTCAAATCACCTTTTTTGTACTATATAAAGTTTCAGTTAAAATATTATTTAAATACGATCAATCACAAGGGTTGGAATAAGATTATTTAAAGGATAATGAAGTTGTTTTGCCGATCGAAGTGAAAACACCAAATAATTTCTGGCTTCTTCAGCAGATACTTCAGTTTGAATTTGTCTTATTTAGGCTGATTCAGAAACTATTTAAGCAACCATTTTCAATGCAGGTTACATTACGAATGATTTGTTCCATCTCATTACGCTTTTTGTTTTCACTTTCAATTACCAAAATTCACGAATGTTACCTGAATGTAATTTAAGACTCTCTTGAGGCAATAAAGCGCTTCCTTCCACGCATTTTGTTTATTTTTTAACAGTTATTTCGTTCACTTTCTCCCGGAGCCGGATCCAAGTTGAACTCCGATGCACTCCGTGTTACAAGATGTTATGCTCGGGAGATTACCGTAATAGATGATTCATTCAGATTGTATAGCGTTACGGTTGAGCTTGTTATTAAAATGGTGGATGGTTGAATACCTCAGGACATAAATACCTTATTGTTATATAGCAAGTTCTCGAAGAGAGATGAATGAATGATATGCAGTTCTTGTTAGGTAAATTATAAAACAATTTTGAGTCTGTCAACCAATTTTGTCGACGCAATGGTGGCAGATTCAGTTGATTATCATAGATTGTAAAATAATTGATCTGGGTGTCTAATTCAATATAAAGGAAGTAAACAATATTAATTTACTACGAGCATCTATTAAAAATGTTATGTGCTACCAGCAAAACTCGTATGGAGAAGGTGTGGGAATGTACATACATGGTAGTTGATTTAATATGAGTTTAATTATTTGAATTGAAAAATTTTCATGCAGGCAACTTGAATCAGAGTTTTTTTCAATCTCAACTTTCGGGAACCGGCGATGCCTGTTATACCACAGCTTTCGCCGCCCAAGATGATTTAATGTGTGTGTTCACTCGCTTCTTGAAGAGGGCGAAATTGTAAGATATCGAAAAGGTGAAAGGTGGAAGCAAATTCAACAGCACATTAATCCTGAAAAGAGCAAAAGAATCTTAATAGAAAGAGGTACGTGGGTGTGCTCGTTGGGTCGTAGGCTGATGAAAGTTTTCCGCCAGCCTAGTTTTTGTTTGGAAAGGAATTCTTTCTGGGAACAAGCATTTCAGTTCTTCAGCACATTTACCGTGGAAGTATCTGTGAATAAGACACAGATCAGCAACGTGTAGCCTTTGAGCGAGTGTAAGTGCTAACGTCCTGTACTTACATTCATGTTGATCTATCCTTGTCCTTTTTTTATTTTTTTTATTTGTCATACTTTTAAAACGACTGTCAAAATTTTTTTTGCAAATTTTTTCTTTGAATTAAACAAAAACTACGAAGAAATTATATGTGGGAGATGTCAACCCAAATTATTGGATTCATAATGATTCTAGAACATCTATAGATCATAATCGGTATCACTTAGAAGACCGAACCTAGCTATCGGGGCTCTCTCGGTCAAACAGAGAGGGAATTGTTTTGTTGAGTTCGAATATTGAAGGGATTTTGCGAGATTATACTTCAAAATTGGCAAGCAAGAACAAGGAAGTGATTATGTTTCAGGAGACTCACACTGCGGCGGAAGAACATCTCCTCGAAAGAGGAAATATCGCTGGTTATGTATTTTTTGATTATCTCCTTAGTCCTTTTTATATCCTTGCTTGCTATGTAAAATCTTTTCTCAAATTCAAGTGTGTTTATACATATAAGAGAAATATTTTTCTGCTAGGGTTCTTTTTTCATTGTTACAGATTCCTGTCCCAAACCCCCTTCATTTCACCCTTGTCTTCGACTGGAAATCATGGAGTGCAAGATGAGAATTGAAGCTGCTAAGCGGAAAAATCTTTGGTACTCTTTATGTACGCACCACACTAACACAACATAAACAGACAAGCTATTACTAGTGCAATAGCGACAAGGAAACGAGTGTTTACCTCAGGTTTTTTCGTTTATTGAATCATACGCAAGATAGTATGGTTCCCCTGTTACATTTTCCTGAGCTCACACTTGTGTTCATCTGACACACATCAAAATTATAGATATAAGCATTTATTGTAAATACAATTATTCGAATTTTTCAAAGGAATATATATATATATACAGGGTACTTCAACGAAACCAAACAGAGGCTATATCTACTAAGATATTCATTTCTGATCAAAACGCAAAAACAGTTCAATTTTTGTTTCAAGGGGGACATCTTTTGGGGTACAAAACTTGCCTGAAATATCAACTCCCTAAGCGGGGGTTGCAATCCTTGATCATTTTGAATGAGGAAGATGGGTTGAGTGATGACTCAAAGGAAAGGTGGTATCTTTGTCTACATTGCCTTGAACGAATTTCCATTTTTAATTGAAAACTGTAAAAGATACAGGGTGAGCAACTGAAAGATAGGGGAGACTATTCAAGTTTCAGTGAGGTAAAATAGAATAGATCCATGCTGATCAATGGCAGTCATCATCTCGAATTTCAACCCCTGAAGTAGGGGTGACAACCCTTGAAAATTTGGAAGAGGATAGATGGGTCGAGTGATAACTCAAAGGAAAGATATTATCTTTGTCTGCATTCCCGTGAAAGAATTTTCATTTTTGATTGAAAACTGTAGAAGATACAAAGTGAGCCAATGAAAAAAAGAGAAGACAATTGGAGTATTAGCGCGAAAAACTGGAATAGATTCATTTAGATCAAAGATGACAGCCTTTGATCTGGAATGAATCTGTTCCATTTTTTTGCACAAATACTTGAATAGCTTAGGGCGATAGATAGTCTCTATTTTTCAGTAGCTATATCTACCAAGATATTCATTTCTGATCAAAACGCAAAAACAGTTCAATTCTTGTTTCAAGGGGGACATCTTTTGGGGTACAAAACTTGCCTGAAATATCAACTCCCTAAGCGGGGGTTGCAATCCTTGATCATTTTGAATAAGGAAGATGGGTTGAGTGATGACTCAAAGGAAAGGTGGTATCTTTGTCTACATTGCCTTGAACGAATTTCCATTTTTAATTGAAAACTGTAAAAGATACAGGGTGAGCAACTGAAAGATAGGGGAGACTATTCAAGTTTCAGTGAGGTAAAATAGAATAGATCCATGCTGATCAATGGCAGTCATCATCTCGAATTTCAACCCCTGAAGTAGGGGTGACAACCCTTGAAAATTTGGAAGAGGATAGATGGGTCGAGTGATAACTCAAAGGAAAGATATTATCTTTGTCTGCATTCCCGTGAAAGAATTTTCATTTTGATTGAAAACTGTAGAAGATACAAAGTGAGCCAATGAAAAAAGAAGACTATTGGAGTATTAGCGCGAAAAACTGGAATAGATTCATTTAGATCAAAGATGACAGCCTTTGATCTGGAATGAATCTGTTCCATTTTTTGCACAAATACTTGAATAGCTTAGGGCGATAGATAGTCTCTATTTTTCAGTAGCTATATCTACCAAGATATTCATTTCTGATCAAAACGCAAAAACAGTTCAATTCTTGTTTCAAGGGGGACATCTTTTGGGGTACAAAACTTGCCTGAAATATCAACCCCCTAAGCGGGGGTTGCAATCTTTGAACATTTTTAATAGGGAATATGGGTCGAGTGATAACTCAATAGAAAGGTGGTATCTTTGTCTACATTGCCTTTAACGAATTTTCATTTTTAATTGAAAACTGTAAAAGATACAGGGTGAGCAACTGAAAGATAGGGAAGACTATTTCCCTGAGACTATTCAAGTTTCAGTGAAGTAAAATGGAACAGATCCATGCTGATCACTGGCAGTCATCATCAAGTACCATCCTTATCAACTCCTAGAGCAGGGGTGACCACCATTGAAAATTTGGAAGAGGGTAGATGGGTCTAGTGATACCTCGAAAGAAAGGTATTATATTTGTCTGCATCCCCGTGAACGAATTTTCATTTTTTATTGAGAACTGTAGAAGATACAGAGTAAGCTACTGAAAAATAAAGGAGACTATCTATCGCTCTGAGCTATTGAAGTATTAGTGCAAAAAAATGGAACAGATTCATTCCAGATCAAAGGCTGTCATTTTTAATCTAAATGAATCTATTCCAGTTTTTCGCACTAATACTCCAATAGTCTTGGGGCGATAGTCTTCTCTTTTTTTTCAGTGGCTCACTCTGTATCTTCTACAGTTTTTAATCAAAAATGAAATTTCTAGGGAATGCAGTCAAAAATAATACCTTTCTTTCGAGCCATCTACCCTCTTCCAAATTTTCAAGGGTTGTCACCCCTGCTCCAGGGATTGAAATTCGGAATCAGGATGGTACTTGATGATGACTGCCATTGATTACAATGGATCTGTTCCATTTTACCTCACTGAAACTTGAATGGTCTCAGGGAAATAGTCTTCCCTATCTTTCAGTTGCTAACCCTGTATCTTTTACAGTTTTTAATTAAAAATGGAAATTCGTTCAAGGCAATGTAGACAAAGATACCACCTTTCTTTTGAGTCATCACTCGACCCATCTTCCCTATTCAAAATGTTCAAGGATTGAAACATTTCAGGCAAGTATTGTACCCCAAAAGATGTCTCACTTGAAACAAAAATTAACCTGTTTTTGGGTTTTGATCAGAAACGAATATCTTGGTAGATATAGCCTCTGTTCAGAGGGTACACAGGGTGCTTCAACGAAAACTGAACAGTAATAATAGGCTTCTCTCATCAGATTATAGGGGACTTCATGGGTTCGCCAGAGGACCGTTGTTAGTCTCACCACCATTATGAGTTCGCCCCCGGAGATCCGACTAGGGAACGGGCTTACCTCCGGATAAATTTTTCCCAGGAGAGCTCATCATGTTTTATCTGAAAAATCCTTCTCACTCTGGAGACTGGACCATCTGCCAAGCATACGAAACTTAGTCACAAGTGAGAAATTTACGGAGCCTATACCATAATGTGGTTATATTATACCAGGCGGCTGGAGTGGGACCGTATTTTACTACATTACAAATATGTTTTGATCTAAATGAAAGGCACATTGACAATGTAATTTCTCAAACAAAAATGCAGATGAAATTTTTGATTAACAATTCACATATTTTAGTTTTAATAGTATAATTTTGAGATTACATGAAAATTTTTCATTATTGGGATCATATAAAGAAATCTCTACGTTACTAAAACATTTCTTTCTAAATTTTAAAGATTTATTGAGTTGGCATACCCTTTTTAGTTCTATAATAAATTTATACTGAAAGGTAGATATTTGTTCAATTCAACTGATAGAATTCAGAAGTGGACCATAAATACTTTGAATTATTTAGTCATCATCGAATTCAATTGAAATTTCTAACGCCATCTTTATCCAGCATAACGATTCTGTTATTATATTTAGGCAACCAGTAATATTGCATTTCCAGTTATATTACTGATTCTGTTTACGGTAGCTTGTTTCTACTACTTCGGAGACTTTAACGCTAAACTAAGCGACGAACTCGTTTTCCACATAAGAATCCTTTCGTTGTGAACTTATTAGCCACCTATTAGTTTCTGTTCGACTTAAAGAGTGTTTAGTAGACTTGAACCACATCAAGATGGCATTGTTAAAGTTTTTCTATCCTAAAGGAAGACATCTTTAATATGCGATTTAGGTTGACATTATATTTCTAAAATAGTTTTCTGCGAATTTGTGTTAAATTCCGGTATTTTTCGATAAATGTTCTGCAAGTTCTACTTATTATTTGTTGACAAATGAATGATAAATAAATTCATAATACCCTCGTTGGAGGATTTATCTGAAATTTTATGCAACAAAAAACTACACAAACAAAATCAATGTTAGGTATTAATATTTTAAAATATATTCAAAACTTCAAACTGAAGCCAAACTTCATAGAGCATCGGGGAACATAAAAACTACCATCGGAATTATATCCATTCTATCTGTTTCTATGTTTCACAACCTAATGATCAGGTACATTTTGCGAAGGAACTTTTTTGATGAAATGAAGAATCAAATGAAAACGAGCCATTTTACCTAAAGGGAAACCCAATAGCAATCAATACTAATTCGAAATAATGTTCTAATAAAGTAAAATGAATACAAATTCGAACGTTTTTGACAATTTAATTTTATTGAGTTAACAATGAATTTCGGATCCTCTGTATATGAAATATGATTGGACAGTACGTACAAAAATACCATTTTCTTGTTGAACTAGAAGAAGTTTTAATCTTACTCAAATCTGAGTAAGATTCAGAAAATTTTGATAAAAAATCATGGCACAAAGGTGGTTGATATTAGATAGGACTAAACTAAATAATACTCGAAAAGGATGATGTTATCTGTTTCTATGTTTTACAACCTAATGATCAGGTACATTTTGCGAAGGAACTTCTTTGATGAAATGAAGAATCAAATGAAAAAGCCATTTTACCTAAAGGAAACCCAATACCAATCAATACTAATTCAAAATAATGTTCTAATAAAGTAAAATGAATACAAATTCGAACGTTTTTGACAATTTAATTTTATTGAGTTAACAATGAATTTCGGATTCCTCTGTATATAAAATATGATTGGACAGTACGTACAAAAATACCATTTTCTTGTTGAACTAGAAAAGTTATAATCTTACTCAAATCTGAGTAAGATTCAGAAAATTTTGTTAAAAAAATCATGGCACAATGGTGGTTAATATTAGATAGGACTAAACTAAATAATACTCGAAAAGGATGATCTTTAATAAAAAAATTAAAAATTACACCAAGCCGTCGATGTCTGGTACAACCAGGCTGGTACGGCCCTGAAAACAGTTGCAAAGTGTAGATCAGTATCTACTTACTCAAATTCCAAAATTTGAAATTATTTGAAATGATTGAACACTCATTCCTCAGTTACTTCTAGTGACCCTTAATCGTGGACAACTTGTATAGATCAACTAATAACAAACAACATCCAGAAGTGAGCTATTACTTTTTTCTAATTATTCAGTCATTACAGAGACTATTTAAAATATTATACTCTTTCTGTATGTAGCCTAGTGTTCTTTCCATTATAATTTTGGCAACCAGTAGACCACTTGCTATTATTTCTAGTTATATAACTGGTCTTGTTTCCGATAGTTTGTGTGAATGATGTGGAGACTTTAGCGCCTGACCAAACGACGAACCAGTGCGCTCATTAACCGTTCATTGGTTTCTTTTCAACTTTTATCTTAGATCAGATCTTAGATGGTGCGTTATTGAAAATAAGAAATTCCTCTAGAATACTGTATTCCTTTCGTATTATATACATGTTTTATTTAACATCTGCCAATTTACTCCCTGTCGTCAACCAGCAATTCATATAACAGTATGTTATGTTGCAGACCTCTCACACTGTGATGCTGCTTGCTCATATAAATTGATAGTTATGAGCATGAAAACGAAAATCGAAATTTGTAGTTTATCCAACGTTCTTGACTTGACAATTTTTCAAATGTTTCATCACTCTTCAAATCTTTTCTAGGTCCATAACTTATCAATTAATGAAAAAAATAAGCATTTTTATTTTTTGAATCGTGAGTCTGAGCTTGAGTTTATGCAATATTTCCTCCCCAACATTTTCATGAATGTTTCCGATTTTCCGATCGGTTTTTGCAATTTTTCTCTTTAGAAATACTTATCTGGAATATTAAGAACATTCGTATTTTGAATTTATGAAAAGATATTTCGGTGAAACCATTTTTGAATCATGCAATCTCCAAAGAACATTATTTCATTTTCATTTAGAGTTTCTATTAATTTTCCGGAACTCGTTACATAGTTTTGTACGTATAAGTATTTATGAAATATTTTTAGTATTTTTGTGACTTGTTTGAAAGACGAAAGTCAATACAGCATATAAGAAACAAAACTTAGAATGCGAAAAGGAAAAATATAGAAACAGGAAGTTTTATGAACTGAAAAAGTTTCCAACTCACTTCATAAATTTGCATTGGAACAAGCCTCAATGCGATGAACTCATTCTCTTGTGCATTCTCTTTTCATGCTTTTCTTTGATAAGGTTGCAACTTGGGACACTTACACGTGATAAAAATTCATAATCAAATAAAACTTTAAGAGTTTCCACAGAGAATCTAATTTTTGGATGGAGTTCCTTTAGCAGAGTTAAATGTTACACATTTTTCATATTCGTTCCGAAAACACAAGTTTCGTTCAAAAAAGAAAAACTTCTCCTTATTATTCAAATCCAGAACACTGGATTTTCAATGTAAGATACATTCAACGATCATCTTACTGGAGATATACTACACCTTGTACTTACGATGAAGGATGCAACGTTCAATGTTTTGTTGAAGGCCAAAAAGGACAATAGGACGAACGCAAGAACGATCAAGCCCGCAGCAGTTAGATAGGCGATTCGTTTATTCAAGCTATTTAAGGTTCTTGGGAAGAACAGCATCATGCCTGCCTTGCTATAACAAGGGGTGGACGTCCCCCTTCCATACCTCATTAGGCTCGTCCAGTCGAGTCTGCTCCGAAATATTGTTCCAACCAGCTGGCGGAAGGTTAGGGTTGTATACATCCCTGAGGTGTGTAAATCGAACTCACAGATCGATAATTCTTGCGTTCTGAAAAACCTAGAGAAGGTGTTAGACGGATTTATCAGGACCGAGGTGTTATCGCTGAAACCTCTGAGTGACCATCAATACGACTTTTGAGAAGGTGAAACAACTGATCTAGCACTTGACAACGTAGTCGGAAGGATCACTCAGTTTCTGGGCCACATGAAGACTGTAGCGAGAGCCAGAGGAGTACCAAATATTATTGGGGAATGGTTTAGCAATATCACAGTGTTCATTGCCCCGAATGGTGAAGTAGTTAGTTTTGTGGCTGGCAGGGCCTTCCCTCAGGGAGGAGTATTATCCCTTCTGTTGTGGTTCCAGCTGGTTATTCATATATTGTTCATTGTTGTTCTGAAATATATTGGACGTTTTGTTATCTTAGTGTAAATTTGTTCAGGATATTGAATTTACAATATTTTCCAAGACCTTAAGATTCTTGTTATTCAACATCTTCAATGAAATATTTGACGCCACCAATGATCTACACAAATCTCCATTAAACTGTTCGTTATATTCATCTGATTTTTATGAGGGAAAAATTGTTTGAGAGATTGCTGCTCTTCTCCTCCGTTCCTTAATTTTTCATAACTTGAAACATACTTGGCTATTCTGACATTCAATGTGAAATTTAGTATCAACTTTAATTTGAAACAAAAAATTCAGCAATATCAGAGTGTTCATTTCCCAGAATGGTGAAGTAGTCAGTTTTGTGGCTGGCAAGGGCTGGCCTTAGGGAGGGATATTATCATTTCTGTTGTGGTCCCTGCTGGTTAATGATCTTTCGGTGAACTGGATGTTTATGTAATAAGACGATGTAGTCCTTTTAGCTGTCGGAGATGACAACGTCTCCGACAAGCTTCAGGAGGCTATTTAAGCAATACAGAGGTGGTATGAGGGTGAGAAACTTAGCAAAAACCTCCACGAAATCTTCATGGTACCTTTCTATAGGAAAATGAGGATATTTGTTTCTCCACCGATCCTGAGTGCTTATGCCAGTTGCGGAGGAAGCAAAATATTTGGGGCTTACCTTAGATAGTAGGCTCTAGTGGAATTCCTACCTAGAGAACGTAATACATAAGGCTAGACATTTATTATGCGCATGTTAAATGACATGTGGAAAGAAATAGGCGCTTGCCCCGAAGCAACTTCAGTGGTTATTTGCGATGGTGGTGAGACCACGTATCACATATGGCTGTATTGCTTAGTGGAAAAGCAGCCTTGAAAACAATCCCAACTAAAGTTTTTTATATTGCAGAGAACGGCTAGTATGATGATAACTTAATCTTTTTATACTACACCCACTGCGGCCTTGGAACTGATACTGAGCCTTGACCCTCTTAATCAGATTTAGTAAAATCCAAAACTGACATAGAGAACCATTCTAGATGATCGTTTCTTGCAGGCAGGAATGGACCAGCTCCAAGGACTGTCTGCTTGTGGGCCCCTGTTGGTACACAGAGGGTTGAAAACTGCAAAAGATTTTGAAGCTGGTGTATATGGTTGAGGTGCTATTAATGAACAGTCGGTCTATCTTCGCGGGCATGTGACTGTTTTTCAAGCAGGAATATTCACCATTGAGGACTGTGCTAAACTTTTGTTAGCGAGGGGTTTACCAAGAGAGGACGGACTCATTGGCCGATCTGGGATTTACCGGACTGGAGTTTGCAATGGCTATGCCTCTCAGGTCTCAGACACTCTCGAATTGCATTCATTGGATTTCTCACTGCAAGAGCCAACGTTTGGCGTAAACTCCCCAGGCTGGACCTACGAGTTCTAACTGCGATTTTAACGGAGCACTGTCTATTCCGAAATCACCTAAATAATTCAGGATTTTATGTAGACTATGTGAAGAAGAGAGAATTGATGACTCACGTTATATGCCCAGCTGGGGCAGAGTCAGGTTGGAGGAACTTGGATCTAACAAACTGAAGCTGACTGAGCTTATTAAGCTCTCACACACATAGCTTATATCCTTGACAAAAAGGATGGAGATTGGTGGTGGAATTTAGGACATAGTGTGCCACGATAGACCACTAGATCGAAGCTGTTAGGCAGTCCTCACTCATTATCTATATGCACCTATCTATCTAATTGAAATATTCTTAACGAATTATGAAAACTAACATATTTGCTTTATAATAAAGTCATAATATAAAATATATATATATATATATATATATATATATATATATATATATATATATATATATATATATATATATATATATATATATATATATATATATATTCTTCTGAAAAGAGAGGATTCACAAAAATTCGCAGGATTGTATTTCAATAAATGTTTACATCTATAATTTTGGTGTGTGTCAGAAGAAAACACAAGTGTGAGCTCAGGAAATGTAACAGGGGAACCATACTATCTTGCGTATGATTCAATAAACGAGTGAAAAAACTTGAGGAAAAAACTCGTTTCCCTGTCGCTATTGCACTAGTAATAGCTTGTCTGTTTATGTTGTGTTTTATGTCGTGTGTAAATAAAGAGTACCAAACATTTTTCTGCTTAGCAGCTTCAATTCTCATATTGCACTCCATGATTTCCAGACGAAGACTAGGGTGAAAGGAAGGGGGTTTGAGACAGCAATCTGTAACAATGGAAAAAGAAAAACAGCAGAAAAAAATTTCAACAATCATACCACACTCTTATATGTCTAAACTCACTCGAATCTAAGAAAAGATTTTACATAGCAAGCAAGGCCATAAAAAGGACTAAGGAGATAATCAGAAAGTACATAACCTGCAATATTTCCTCTTTCGAGGAGATGTTCTTCCGTTGCAGTGTGAGTCTCCTGAAACATAATCACTTCCTTGTTCTTGCTTGCAAATTTTGAAATATAATCGCAATAACCCTTTAATATTCAAACTCAACAAAACAATTACCTCTCTGTTTGACCGAGAGAGCCCCGATGGCTAGGTTCGGTCTTCTAAGTGATGCCGATTATGAGCTATAGATGTTCTAGAATCATTATGAACCCATTAATTTGGGTTGACATCTCCCACATATTATTTCTACGTGGATCTTGTTTTAAAAATATGACTAATGAGGTAATGATATATGAAATAGTATTTAATGAATGGAGCAAAATATTGAATAATGAGCAATAACAAACATTTGAAATTGGGATTATGAATTGTCGAATAATTTTTCTTTCATTCGCAGAAAAACATTTTTGATACATTTACTTCTTGAAGAATAATTCGAGAATTGTTTGCATGAAGATATAAGCTAATCGGTATTTCGTTGAATCACACATTTTCTCATTTTAAAGTCTGAGAAAAATTATATGTCTGAAAATTAGTTATGATTTTCCTGTTCGTATACATTTTATGTTGAAACGACGGAACCAGGAAAAGGGTGTGGTCTCTTCTGGTTGACAAATTCTCCTGCGTCATCGTACAACTCTTTATCTCCTTATTGAAACACGTAAATTTGAAACGGGCGACCTTGACGAGTACAACAAGCAACTTTTTTGGAGCATCGAACTGCTCCACCCAATGCTAAATAAAATATCTTATCACCTTGACATTTGTTAACGATTATTTAAAATGGAGGTATTTTGGTTCGCTTTTGTTATTTTTAAATTAAATTGCATTGACTTCTAGATTAGGAAATACGAAATATTTATTATTCGAATAGCATGGTGTGGTTTGTATTTTTGTCTTGAATAGAATAGAATCATTTCTTGAAAAGCACATAAGTAAAGAGCTGATTATATATAAGTATGAAAATATATATATATATATATATATATATATATATATATATATATATATATATATATATATATATATATATACCGGGTGACACAGGATCATGGTACACCCTCTCATTTCTATTTCTATATTTCTGCAGGTAATTTATTGAAATTTTGAGAATTGATCAAGCTTATGACAGGCCACTTTTGAAATTTGAAATAATTTTTTTCCACTTCCGTTGTCGCCAGAAATTACCTTTAATTAAGATATTTGGTTTCAAAATAATTTCCCAAATTCAACCATTCTTCACAATTGATATTTTGTACTTCAGAATTATTTCTGGGTAGGTTTTTATTTTTCAATCTAGGGTGCCATGAATATTGCCAATTTACCATAATTGATCAAAGCAGCACTTAAAAACAGCAACTGACGTCAAAATTTCAGATTTGGTCTGTCCAGGCCAGATTAATATTCTCCAAAATCATTTTTCGATTAAAACTCCATTTTTTCAAATGGCACCATATTGTTATCGGGGTAGCATTAGAAGCTTGATACTATGGGTAAACAAATTCTGTAAACACTTTTTGTGAAAATGCAAACAAATTATGATAATGTGAAAATTTCCATTTATTTTATTTCAATTCGTGTAAATAGTAAATCCAGAAGGCTATGGAGAGGAACATTGAAAGCTAGCAATCCTGACATTCGAAGGATCATTGAGAAATAAACTCATTCACTTGTATTAAGTCAAATCCAGGGTACATTCAGCTTCATACCATAAGAAAACGCAATTTCTTTCTCTAAGAATCTAAAACAACAATAATCAATCCCAAAACAAGAAATATGATCTGATTCATAAGAATAAATCATGAGCAGACGAAAAAACAAATTTAGAAACATAAAAAAGTCATAAGAATTGTTGCTCTAGATCTGCATGCGTAGAAGGGGCTTTTGCGTAAACACAATACTTTAAATAACCCCAAACGAGAAAGTCTAACGGAGTTAAATCAGGTGATCTTGCGGGCCATCTTATTGGACCATTCGTTGCAATTTTCTCCGAATCTCTCGCGTAGGTACTCTGAGACAATTCCGGCGTTTGGGGGGGGGGGTGCACCATTCTGTTGATAAAACATTACCCTTTCAATCGCCAATAGTAGATTTTCGAAATATCCCTCAATCTCATTCTGAATAAATTGTTAGTATCTAGCGCTATCAAAAATCACGAGACCAATTATTCTGGTACCAATCACACCAAACAGAACATCAAAATAAATTGTTCCTGAAAATTACTCTGGTTGGATAAATGTTGATTCTTCTGGGACCAATATTTTGTGTTTTGTCTGTTGAATAATCCTAAATTGGTAAACCTTGATTCATCTATGAACAAGATTATTTTCAGGAAATTGTTGGGTGGTTGCACATTATTTTTGCTAATTCTTTAATTTATCTCATTCGTAGATCGTTCGTTAAGTTGTCCTTCTCTAGTTCGGTTACACTTTATAAGACTTATGTGCGTCCTATTTTGGAGTATGCAGGCTCGGTTTGGTGCCCGGTTCTCTCTCGGGAGACGTATGACTTTTGGGGTTGTTCGTCCCTCATATAATGAAAGATTGGCTAGAGCTGGTCTCATAACCTTCGAGCAGCGAAGACATCGCGGGGATCTAATCTTGTGCTATCGTATAATTAAACACAATTACGCCAACCTGAGATGTTTGTTAAGTTTGAGTGCTGGTACTCGTTTGTGTGGTCATCATCTGAAGCTGAAAAAAGAAAAATTTTCGTCGAGACAAAGACAGTATTTTCTTGTGAATAGGGTGTTCGATGATTGGAACAGGTTTTCTAGTGATGTGGTGGACTCAAATTCGGTTAATGAATTCAAAAATAAATTGGACTTTCTTTTGTTTAATTAGATTTTGTTTTTGATATAAGTGGATTTAGTTATTATATATGTGTGCATATTTAATTATGGCTAAGCTGTGCTTGCAATACTATAGAAATTATTTTTTGTTATTAGGCTATTATAGGACTTGTCCTCAGCCTTAAATTACTTCAATAATGATAATAATAAGTAGTATTCTATCCTCCTTGCATAATCACTTTCATACAAATGCTGATGCAATTGATATTTGTATGATTTTTAATTGTACTTCTTCAAAATTCGACGAATCCTTTCACGACTTATATCCAGCTCAAAAGCAACTTGCCTTGTGGAAATGGTTTTATAAGTTTCCACTCGCGCTAACACATTAATTTCAGTGTCTTCTCCAATGATAAACTTTTCTTCAGTATCATTATTGGGTTCTCTTCTAAATTGATCCTCCAGCAGACTAAAATAATTTCTTGCGGGGCATTGTCGATAGGGGTATCTTCCGGCATACAAATTGAGAGCAGCTACTGCATTCTTTTGGCATTCCCCGTAAATAAGTAGCATATCCACTTTCTCATTCCTTGTGTATGTTTGAGGTATTTAAAAAAATAATAACGCTTCAGTAAACTAAATTCGAGTGAAATCGAACGATGCAAACTTTACTATGTGTATAACTATTATATTGGAAACGTCAAAGTCGTTTGTTTTCATAGACTTCTTTGTTCGAAAAATAAAAATCCCCTCAAAAATAATTCTGCTTCCTGAATTATCCATTGTACGGTTTGGTTGAATTTGGAATATTATTTGCAATCCGCATATGCTAAAATATACGGGGTGTTTGAAGATCTCCATTAGCCTACTGGATTTACTTACATGAATTGAAATAAAATTAATGAAAATTTTTTCATCATCATAATTTGTTAGCATTTTATAAAAAAGTGTTTACAGAATTTGTTTACCCATAGTATCAAGTTTCTAATGGTACCTCGGTACCAATATGGTGATATAAGAAAAAATTACTTTTTAATTCGAAAATGATTTTGGAGAACATCAATCTGGCCTGGACAGAAGAAATCTGGAATTTTGACGTCAGTTGCTTTGTGTTTGTGTTGCTTTGATCGATTAAGGTAAATTGGCAATATTCATGGCATCCTAGATTGAAAACTAAAAACCGACCCAAAAATAATTTTGATGCCCAAAATATCAATTGTGAGGTATGGTTAAATTTGGAAAATCATTTGCGAGCCAACTATACAAAAATATACAGGGTGTTCCATTCAAAAATTTTCATTAAAGTTCATTTTCGGCGAACACAGGAAGTTGAAAAAAAATTGTTTCAAAAGTCAAAAGGTGGCCTGCTATAAGTTTGATCGAATCACAAAATTTCAATGAATTACCTGCAGAAATATGAGAATAAGAGGGGTGTTCCATGATCCTGTGTCACCCGGTATATATATATAAATTTTTGTCATACTTCAGTCTTACATATAATATATAATATTGAAGGGATTTTGCGATTATACTTCAAAATTGGCAAGCAAGAACAAGGAAGTGATTATGTTTCAGGAGACTCACCCTGCGACGGAAGAACATCTCCGCGAAAGAGGAAATATTGCAGGTTATGTACTTTTTGATTATCTCCTTAGTCCCTTTTATGGCCTTGCTTACTATGTGAAATGTTTTCTTAAATTCAACCGAGTTTAGATATACAAGAGTCAGGTATAATTGTTGAAATATTTTTCTGCTGGTTTTCTTTCTCCATTGTTACAGATTCCTGTCCCAAACCCCCTTCCTTTCACCCTTGTCTTCGTCTGGAAATCATGGAGTACAATATGAGAATTGAAGCTGCTAAGCAGAAAAATCTTTGGTACTCTTTATGTACACACGACACTAACACAACATAAACAGACAAGCTATAGCTAGAGCAATAGCGACAGGGAAACGAGTTTTTTCCACAGGTTTTCCACTCGTTTATTGAATCATACGTAAGATAGTATGGTTCTCCTGTTATAGATATAAGCATTTATTTTAAATACAATTATTCGAATTTTTGTAAAAAATTGTAAAGTGTTACAATAAGATCTTCAAAAAATGAATTATTTCAAGAAAACAAATGAAAGAACACACCAGGTTAATTAAAATAATGAAGTCTTCTGGTGCTACCGGAAGTTGCCTTTTATCATAACTTGAGACTGCATTAAAAATTTCAGAGTTCTGCAACTATTAGAAGTCAGTCATTCATTACATCTATTGGACTGTGTCCAGATCACGCGTGATCTCCAGCCTCGCGCTCTGTATTCTACAGCTGTTTACATTGTAAATACTCTGAAGAACTGAAAGGCTTGATTCTGGAAAGAATCCAGTTCCTAAGAAAAACCAGGCTTGCAAAAAACTCTCATCACCGGACGGCCCAACTAGCTCGACGTATCTTTCTATTGAGTTCTTTTGTTTACAGCGCTAGTGTGCAGTGGAAATCGTTTCCATCAAACAGCTAGTGAACACACACATTAAATCATCTTGCGGACACAGCTGTTCCATGACAAGTTCATTCAAATAATTGAACTCATGTTGAATCGACCACTTTTTCAATTCTATGAGCATCTTTAACATCTATGTATATTCCCACACCTTCTCCATAAAAGACTTGCTGGTGGCACATAACATTTTTATTCAAGGCTGGTAGTAAATTCATTTTATTCGGTTTTCTTATAATGAATTAGACACCCAGAGCAATCATGTTACTGTATATGATATTCAACTGAATCTGCCACCATTTGTCTAGCCCTTCATGTCGACAAAATTGGTTGACAGAGTTGAAATTAGTCAACTTCATAGCCTCTCACCCTCCAGCTGATTCAAGAAAAGAGTGTCTTCTTCTGTGAATCATTTTTAATCAGAAACTGTTGCAATGTTAAAAAAATTTTAATCAAAAAAAAAATCAAAATTGTATGATCTTTTCAACAAGTATTTCAAAGCTTATTGGCGCACTGCACAGTGGTTTTGATGAGGTCAAGAGAAGCATAACACTGAAAAAAATATCACCCTGTATATTTCCGCAAATACTGGACACATCTAATGAATTGATTAAGACAAAAATTAATCATCAACAGAAAAGTGAAATAAAAACGGATGACTTTTCGGCATATATTCATGGACAGTTTTTTCATGTTTTTGGATAAAGAATCTTCTGTAAAAATTAACTGCTGCATACCTAGGAGGCCCTGTATAAAATTTCGCATAATCCGGAATTTATTCAGATATTTTTATTTAAAACTTGTGTTAACATTTCAAAATATATTTTCAATCATTAATAAACTACAACAATTAGAAAACAATTCTACAATTGATGTTTCTTTGTTTTCGATTATATGAACTTTCTGTAAGGTTATTTATCCCTTTAAATCTGAGACTCTAACAATCTCACATGAATTTCACCTGGTCGACATTCTTGCATTCGACAATGTATTTTATCCACAATAAAAATAATTAACCGGTATTATCTTAAAGGACGGCGGGATGACCAGTATATAAATTCACAAAAATTCTTCAAATTGAATTAGTCTTCATACAGAACACAGACCTACTTTACGAAAATGTTTAAGCTGGTGGTGTTCAGTGTACTCGCAACTTTGGTTGCTTCGAAACCTAGCACCCTTCTTAACACCCTTTCTTCTTCATCATCTGTGACAACACAGGAAAAAACTGAAGTTCATAGTCAACCTTTGTTATCTCAAGTTCATCTTGCATCTGCTCCGTTATTGAAGACTGCTGAAATCATTGCTCCAGCTACTGAGTTACGAAGCAATATCTACTCACCTTTGATCAAAAGTGCTGATTTACTAGTACCTGCTGGTCAAATCGTCCAGCCTGTCATTAAAACACTGCCAGCTGCAGTATCCCATGAATACAGAAGTGAAATCCACACTCCAATCTTGAAGAGCACGGAATTCATCGCTCCTAAAACTGAGATCGTCCAGCCAATTTTGGAAACAGTTCCTGCAGCTGTAAGTCACCAATACAGAAGTGACATCCACCACACTCCAATTCTCAAGACTGCTGAGATCATTTCTCCCATCAAGACTGAATACATTGAAACCAAACCGCTTGTCGAAGTAAGAAGCGCCCTCGCTGTACCAACATCTGTAAGTCACACCACCAGAACTGATATTATCAATAAACCAATTGTGAAAACCATCACAGCACCTTTGATTGAAGCTGAACCAATCAGAGCCCTACCTGTTATCGAAGCCAAGGCTCACTATGTTGAACATGCTCCTCTTCTACGTAACACACAAATTTTGGAACAATCTCCTCTTTTGAAGAAAACTGAGATTTCTCACTCATACCTTGAATCTCCAGCTCATTTGATCAAAAGTGACATCCTAGGTGCTCCAGCAGGTTCAATTCTGGAATATTCTGCTTTTCCCAGACTAGGATTATCTCCGTATTCCAGATATGGCTTCAACAACTTGGAAATTCCTACATTGGTGGGTGCTGAATACAGACACGCCCCTCTGAGATATTTCTGAAGTGATATAATTGACTCTATGTTTCTTGGTTCTATGTAAATAAAAATTGATTTTGAAAGTTTTATTTCTAAATTTTACTCCTGGTCTAAAATACATAATTGCATTGAAAAGGTTGTTCATCATTTCAAAAACAAAGAAAATTATCCTGCCTTGTTATTACGTTAAGTTTTCAACTTATTATTATGTTGACATCTATCAGTAGTAGGAATGAAGGAAGAGTATAGAAGCGAAATATACAGGGTGTCCGCACCGAATGACTCATTAATGTATCTGGGAAACGGGTTTATCGGTCAAATTCAAATGTTGGCATTAGATTAAATGGATACTCATCTATAATCTGCAATTGTTTTGAGGCGATACCATTTCAGGTTATACCGGATATCGACTACAACTTTGCAAGTAGAAACAACACCGCACCCATCGCCCCGATTGACAACAGTCCTCTGGCTGACGCAAGGACCCTTCAAAAATCCGATGAGAAAAGCCAATTATGTCCCTTAGAAATGTGGAACATGGGTAAATTCAGAAGTAAATAAAGTTTCTATGATTTTGTCTTGGAACTGGCACCAATTTATTGCCGGATCTTTGATTGAAACCATCATACAAATCTCCAGGAAGAACCCAGCTACATAATTACGATATTCTCTGTTTTTTTGTTGCTTGCGAATATTGTTGTCCTCGTTTCAAATAAAATGTTTACTTTAGACGTATAAAACTTGTAGTTAGTTACGTAGACGAATATGTGTTCTAGGGTCCTCTTCGAAAACAAAATTGAATCAATTGAAAGATGTATTTAGAAACGATAATAATTTGATGTGAATATACAGATAGTTACTTTTACCGAAAATAATCATTTCTTGAATTTCATGCTTACTTATTTTATGCCTGATTTTTTACGTTGAAATATACTGGGTGATTCACCAGTGGCGCGGTGATCTGTAGCTCGTACACTCTTGAAGATTTCATTTTATTTCGAACGGTATTGTAGCTAGAAAGTGAGTACCTACTTCAGCAATTTATTTTGCAGTAAACAGGGTGCCCCAATTTTCTACAAAAAAATCTTGGGAGGTTTTTCAGATTGAAAGACCACTCTTTTGTTCAAGATTCATCATCGCATGCTCCTTCGGCCAGAGAGGATGAATACTTTTTTTCTTTCGTTTTCTTATTGCTCAAGGATAGCTTTATTGATGAAGTGAAACAGATTATCTTCATTTTATACAGGATTGACTCAAAAAAAATTATTGAATATTGTAATTTTAAAAATATGATATCTTGATTTTTCAGATGGAACACCCTATATTTTATTATTCATGTCAACGCCTAAAATATTGTAATATATTTTTGCTGAAGTAACCTTATCTTTATCTTCGATCATTTTCGAAAGATTCGATTATTTATAAAAATCTTTGATGAAAATTTTACAAACCGAATCAAACTCATCAACATGCATCATTCTTTTGTAATGATTCAAGTAGTAAAAATGAAACCTTAACAAGATAATTCTTTCAACGAATGATGAAATCAAGATGATTGAAATGTAAATCGAGGTATGCGTTGACATTTTTTTTTATTTGTGCCTTCTGTCAGGTGTCCGGACATATCATATTCTGCATTTTACATGCTGAACTTATCAGTGTTTCGTTATTTAGCATTGTTAAAGTGAGGTTTGAACCTAATTTTCTCAATTGACTGCCATGAAGTTCTCCAAAGAAGAAATGGTTGATATGATTTTTATTCTGGGTGAGTATGATAGAAATTCTTTGTTGGCAAGTAGAGTTTATGCACAAAGGTTTCCTACTAAGAGGCATACTGATGCAAGATGCTTTAGAAAACTTCTAATTAGATTTATCGAAACGGGTAATATCTCTTACAAAAAACATGAAAAACCAAAACTGCTTCAGCTGAAGACAACCAGTTATCAGTTTTGTTGACAGTGACAGAGGACCCATATAAAAGCCAAAGAGAGATTTCTCAGTCAACAGATAAAAATCAAACTTCCGTCCAGAGAATCTTGAGAGTGAATAAATTTCATGCCTATCATGTACAGCTGCACCAGGAACTGAACAATCAAGACTATGAAAATCGAATCAAATTTTGCAATTGGGCAAGTGACAAAGTAGCGGAAAATCCAAATATGTTTCGCAGAGTTCTTTTCTCGGACGAGGCAACTTTCCATAAAAATGGGCTCGTTAACAAGCATAACTTTCATTATTACGCCACGGAAAATCCACACCTCATAAGACAAATAGATCACGAGCATAGTTGGTCCTTGACTGAATATCTAATTGGGCCGCACTTTTTCGACGGGCACCTCAATAGTGAAATGTATTTAGATTTTCTGCAAAATCATCTACCAATATTACCTGCCGATGTAACAGAGCATATAAGACAAGATTTGTGGTTTCAGCAGGATAGATAACCGGCACATTACCCACATCAGGCTATAGAGCATTTGAATCATGTATTTCTAAACAAATGGATAGGACGTGGTGGACTTGTTAGATGGCCAGTTAGGTTTCCGGACCTTACAAGTCTAGATTTTTTCTTGTGCGGTTATATTAAGGGCATCGCTTACCAGATTCCTTCTACAACACAGTTGGATATGAGACAGAGAATAGTCGACAAGTTTCAGTCAGTTAATCCGCAAATGTTGTAGAGAGTTCAGCGGTCTTTTCTCAGAAGGATTGAGTTGTGTCAACAAAGAAACGGCCAATATTTCGAACACGTATTGAAATAGTTCATCTCCTTGTAGATCATCTCACCAAAAACCGTTCTGTTACGTACTTCATACACGACTACCTTAAGATATCTCCATTTCTCTGATCAAGTATAATGATATATACTAATAAACTCTTCTTTCGCAACCAATTATAATATTCAACAATTTGTTTGAGTCACTCCTGTATAAGATGAGTATAATCTATTTCAATTCATCAATAAAGCGATCCTTGGGGAATGAGAAAACGAAAGGAAACAAGTATTCATCCTATCTGGCCGAAAGAGCATGCGATGATGTGAGAGCCTATTTTCATGTATTTTTACGAAAAAAAAATATTGTGACGAAACTACTCACCAAAAAACTAATTACTTCAAGACAGTATAGCAAAGTTTCAGACGCTCTCAAATCTTCAACAAAGACGTGGTCTTCCAATCTGAAAAAAAAACTTCCAAGATTTTTTCATGGAAAATTAGGACACCCTGTTCACTTCAAAATAAATAGCTGAAGTAGATTTTTACTTTCTAAATACAATATCGTTCGAACAAAAAAGAAATCTTCAATAGTGTACGAGCTACTGGTGAATCACCCAGTATAATTAATTTCATTAGGTTTAAACCAGGAAAATTTCACTTGTCATCAAATATTGTAACAAATATTCAAATAAAATCAATGAGACTGACAAACTGAATACGATAATTATCAAAATAAATATGCTATTGTTTCATACATGAATCTTTATTTGTCATAGATAAATATTAAATACTCAGTATTTACAAGTTTGTTTGATTTTCTTTGGTTTATTTCTGGTTGCCATCTGTTCTCTGTGATTCAATGAATGTCATGGTAAATGCTATGTCCATATCCATAAGAACCATAACCATGTGAGATACCTCCATATCCTAATCCACTGTACCCTAATCCATGTACACTGTCATATCCAAGACCATATCCGTGACCAACACTTGAAATAATTGGGGAATGATGCACAATAGGAGCAGCAACCACAGTTTTTGTTATTATAGGGGTTGAATGTACATCAACCCTCGATGCATAACTAGTAGCAGCAGGTAAAGCAAGTCCACCATGAATATAACCAGGGGCAGCACTAGCCACAACTGCCATACAACAAATAGCAACAAACTTCAACATTTCGTGTACTTCTCGAATAACAGTTAATGAAAAACTATCAAACACAGAGAAGGGTAACATATTTATATGGTGAACATATTACCTAACCTAATAGTTGTTGAGTAATATTTAGGACCTCCAGTTCACAAGAAAGAAGAAATATGCCACGCTTCGATGATGACCGCTAAATTTCAAGTATATTTATTAACTAGTAGACAATAAAGCTAATTATGGGATTATAAGAAGATTAATTATATGAAAAATACATCGTTTTCGCATTGTTCTCACTTCCTCGTGTTGCTTTTACTCGTATCATTTGGACTTTGATGAAATCATGCATATTTAAATGCAATCTTTTCGTATTTCAGGTGAATAGAAAAGAGGTCAAGAACGAATTAGGCTAGCTAGTTAAGCTTCCTCACTTAAATAACACGAAAAGTAACTCGGAGTCGTTAATGAAAATCGATATACATTTAAATGATTCGTTTATCACTTGGCAAAGGTTTCACATATATTTATTAAAAATACTCGACATATGTTTTGGGTTCTTAGCCCATTATCAAGAGTAATACAATACTAAATTCAAAATGTATAACGACATTCACAACAGGAGGTAAATTGAAGTCTAGTTGGTCGTCTCAAATTGGCTGGTTTTTCCTATGCGCGGACGTAATTTCAATAATCTCGAAGATGTCCATCCCTTTTCCTTTATTACCTGGATGCACAAGTTTGATATGCTCGAAGTCTATGAAATGATTTTCATTGATGCAGTGGTCCGAAAAACCCGAAGAATTTTATTTTGGAGAATAGATCTTTTATGTTCTTCAACTCTCTTCTCGATGCATCTTCCGGTTTGGCCTATATAGAATGTCTCACATTCACTGCAGTGTATTTTATATACTCCGCTTTTATCCAATTATTTTGTTTTTTCTTTATTATTAACTAAAAATGAACCCAAATTCGTTTTATTATTGCTGATGGTTTGTTGCTAATATTAGGAATAAAGTTAATTGGAAATTTTCTGTTAGATTTCTCAGTATACAACGGATAAATGCTCTGCAATAAAGGTTTATGTCGTTTTCGTCTTATTAGAGTATCAATTTATTTTGGTTTATAGCCGTTGTTCATAGCGATTAATTTTAGAACATGAACTTCATTCTTAAAATCGACAGTTGACAAAGGAATAGAAAGCAATCTGTCCACAATGGTTTTGGAACTACTGTTATGTATCAGGGTATCCGAATAGGTTGGTTTTCTGTATATTTCAAAGGCGAGAGAGTCATGAGCCCTACTAATCGACAAGTCCAAGAAGTTCAAAGATTTTTCATTATTTTCATTCTCCATTGTAAATTGAATCGATTGATAAAAATAATTTAAAAACTGTAAGGAACTATTCAGTTGTCTGTCTGTCCAGTCCAAATACAGAAGATATCATCTACATATCTTTTCCATAAAAATACATTATTGATTGGGATGTTGAGGTAACTAAAAATTCTATTTTCTGAATTTGTCGTAAATATTTCACTTTATAACGGAGAAAATGGGGAGCCCATAGGTAACCCATCTAATTGTTGATATATTTGGTTATTGAACCTGGAATAACTTTGTTGGAGACAGGTTTACAGCTGACATCGTTTCTTCTATATGAGTGGGACTTAATGTACTATTGGATTGAAGTTGTTGATTAATTGTGGCTTTGACATCACGGCAGAGTGTAGATGGAAATAGATTAATAATATAAAAGGGTACTAATTCAGCATATATCGGAAGTTTTAGAGATCTCAAGTGATTGGTTGATTCTGTATAGTTTTGTATTGAGTAAACAGCATTGTGTTGTATCAAATTTGGAAGTATGTTGTTCAAATATTGACATAATTAAATAGCTAGAGCACTTACATTGAAACAATATGGGACAATCTACCTTGTGAATTTTAGGTAATGAATATAAAATTGGAGCTTTCGGATTCATAACAGTCAATACAGTATTCCATGAAAGCCAGTCGATGCTGTGTTTTCAGCTGAATTACCGTATCAATAATTTCGTTCTCGTCATCTGAGTCAAGGAAAATGCATTTGTTTGAAAACCTACGTGATTGCCAAAGGTCTCGTTGACACTGTTTAACATTTCCTACTCATTTCTTCAAGTTTGTCTCTTTGATTTTTCACAGTGAAGTGTATTTGCTACAATCTACATGGTTCTTCCCTTATTTCAAGACTGAATGATATTCTGAACAATTGACATTATTTTTGCCTCCAACACAACTATTTCTGATATATTATTATACTTTTTTATTGTATTCAGGTGGAATGGTCCCTATCGTTTTCATCCAAGCAAGCTTACGCTTTTTTCGACTGATATCATCAGACTTTTCGTAATCCAGGTATTCTCTACATTTGTTTGTGAAATGATCATTTTCTTGAAGAAGTTTGACGAAAAAACCCCGAAAAATTATTGAAAAACCAACTGTATGAAAAGACTCATCACAGGATTCAAAAACCATTGCCCAGTTTGAAATCAGAAATCATGAATTTTAATTCTTACTTTATTGTCGCACTGTATAACAACACTAATCATTGGAGCACAAACATATAGGAATCGAAAAAAGTACAAGATTTTGAAAATATTCATTTCTCAAAATTTGAATTTTTCATGTACCATAATTTTCGACCACACGTATGTCCAAGAAACGATGAACGCTCAAGATTTGATTGAAAAACTACGTATCTTGAAGATACGTACTACTTAGTTGAAGAATTATTAGAAAAGAATCATGTCAATACTATCATTAAATCAGATATTCTTTCATTATTACATATTACAAAATTATTTCCATTTCAATAACAAATATTATACTATTGAAGACGACTTGATTATGGGCAATCCTTTAAGTCCTTAGTTAGCAGAAATATTCATGAATAATTTAGAGAAATTAATTCATAATCATCCACTTAGTAAATATTGCTTATACTGGTATCGCTATGTAGACGATATCATTATTTGCTTCACAGGAACAGATAGACAGTTGAAAATTTTTCGAAAATCATATAAATTCATTACATCCGAAAATTGGATTCACAACCGAAATAGAAAGCAAAAATTCGATGAATTTCTTAGACGTAACAATTTCGAATGAAAATGGAAATCATGTTTTCGCAATTTACCATAAGCCGTCACATACAGATATTATAATAAATAACTCGTCGTGTTATCCGTATCAACATAAAATGTCAGCATTCAATAGTTTTATTCATAGATTGATTAACATCCCGTTATCACCAGAAAATTTCAACAAAGAATTAAATTTGATTAAACAAATAGCCAAAAATAATGGTTACAATCCCAAACTAATAAATAATATTTTAAATAAAAAACAAAGTAGAATCGCATTGAATGAAGTTTACCCTGTCGATAAATTGAAACAAAAATTCAACACCTTAACCTACGTTGGCATTACAAGTGAGAAACCGAAATCGTTCTTGAGCAATTTTAACATAGCTTTCCAAACTAATAATTATTTAGGCAAATATATAAAAATAATGAAACCAAATCAGGTAAAAACAATAAATCAGGTGTTTATAGATTGACTTTCAATTACTGTGATAATTTCTACATTGGTAGAACACATAGAAATTTTAATATTAGAATATCGGAACATAAACGCAGTTCTTCGAATAAAAAATCAGATTCAAATTACGCGAATTATCTCTTAGAAAAAAATCACTCTTTCGACCCACAGTTTGAAATTTTGCATACAGATAATAAATATTGGAAGGTAGATCTTTGGGAATTTTTAGAAATCAACAAACACAAACACTCATATAGACTCATCAATGAACAAGTCGATTTAAGCCCTTCACCTCTATTGAATCTCTTTAGGGAGCAATCTATTCTTTAATTTTATTGGATATACCTGTCATAAATAGCCACTTAAGAAGAATCAACCCAATAAGTTTTCAATTACTTAAGAACATTTATATTTATATTCTCATTCTTATTTTCTGTACATTCTTTCGTCTGAAGAAGTTACGGTGTAGTGAAACGCGTTACGAATCATAATTATTAAGTAAAATTCCAAAAACACATTACTTGTTTTTATTATTGAAAATATTTATTCCTCAAAATTTGAATTTTTCATGTGCCATAATTCTTGACCACACTTATGTCCACACGAAAAAACTACGATTTCTTCGTCAATACCATTTGAACATTCAAATAAACTGAAATTGGCATTCCAGTCACATAATGAAATTCATAGAAACTGCTTGTAATCAATTGGCAATTAAGGCTGATGATCTAATTCCCTCTATTTCTGAAATGGTTATGCCTCGAGTGAATTTTTATAATTATTTAATGCCTACCATGAAATTCTGTTTTTCTGTGATCTCATACATTTCGAAACCACAGTTTCAGTGGCATCCGTTCTTTATTGCAAGCTGAATGCTTCTCAGATATTACGATCAGAATCATCATTTAAGGTGAAGATTAGAATATTGTTCAAGTAGTTAATTATATTAATCCAATCAGTTTGATTTGATTTGCATTTCACACATGAAGGTTCAATGGTATTCACTCATTTTTTTAATGAAAACTTACACGTGTTTTATCTGCACTTCGACTTATAATTTCACACTTCAACAGTCATTATGATGAAATGTGTTATAAGATATATCATTTTCTCGTCAGGCAATGTCAAATAACGTGATTTTTTCTGAATTTCAAGCGTAATTCCAGCAAATTATGTTATCGAGATATGGATAGATAATTTATATCTAAACTGCTTGTAATCGGACTCTTTAGCCACTAGGAGTGTATATGCTGAAAGATTATTTGATCAATTATTTTTAGGATATAGTCCAAAATTTAGGAGTAAATTTGTGTATGAATCAGGAAAAATAAGAAACTGAATGCATCTCCTGCAGAAAAAAGAAATATTCAGGAAAGTAATCAAATTATTTCGTTTCTCTTGCAGACATATGGAATATACTCCACACAAAAATTGTCGCATCACCCTACTCTTACGACAATACCATATAAACTTTTAAGTTGGTCATTCAAGAGTCGCTTGGTAACTTTCAGAGTTTATGATGGAAAATATCAACAATTATCGAGTTGATGAAAAACTGAAAAATTCTACCATCTTCAAACATTCGCGAAGAGACTAATCAACTAGCATCGAATGGTTACTGATCATTTTCAAAATCGAGTGTTTCCTCCCCGGGCCCTAATTACTGCCAGTATACGTCTCGGAAGCCCTTCAAACAAATTTTGGATGTACTCTTGAGTCGCTGAGTTCCAAATTTCCGAAAGCAGATTGTCTAGTTGTTGGGGTGTTCTACAAGGTTTCCTACGTTGCTGAATTTGCCACCCCATGTTGTCCCTAACATGTTCTATGAGATTCAACTGAGGACTTTTGGCTGGATATCTTAAAATATCAATTTCGGCATTTTGCAGAAATTCTGTAACTACTCTAGCTGCATGAGGCCTAGCATTATCATGCATAGAAATGAAATTTTCCCCAATCAATGGGCCAAAGGTTACAACATGTGGTTCAAGGATACCTGCGATGTATCTGGCCGCTGTCATTCTTCCATTATTCACTAGGTCTAACTCAGTTCGACCATGGAAAGAAATACCTCCCTACACCATTATTAAGCCCCCTACGAAGTTTTCTGTTTGCCTGATATTGCATTGCTGATACCGTTCCCCAGGTCGTCTGTATACAGGCATGCGTCTATCATTTGATACTAGACAGAACCTGAATTCGTCGGAAAAGAGAACATTCGACCATTCTGGAATACCCCATGTTTCCTCGCAAACTGAAGTCTTGCAACTCGATGCTCTCAGGTGAAAGGAGGGCCGGTAGAAGCCACCCTTGGCCTGATATCGTCTTCTCTGAGCCTGTTCCTAACAGTCTGCAATGAAATATGAACATTCCTGGAAAGTGCAGGTTCATTTTGTAGCATTCTAGCCGTATATTGCCGAACTTTTAGTGCAATTGAACGAAGCCAACGATCCTCAACTGGTGTGGTTATCCGATTTCTTCCCTGTCTGGCCCTTCTTCCATATTCCCCTGTTTCGTGGTACAGATTAATTGCTCTTGAAATAGTGCTTTGGTTAACATTAGCCACGTAACGTTGGCATCGCCCCTTCTCTAGAAGTGTTACAATTCTTACTCCTTTATGATCACTCAAATAGCGTCCAGGACATTGGCGTTGACGAGAATGAATTTACGACGTCTTAAACATTAACCGTCGTCCTATCAAGCTTCAATAATTCATTAAAGCTTGGAGTGGCAAGAATAAGAATGTGACACTGGAGATCCTTTATGTATCGCTCCCTTTGAAAAAATCAGTTTTTATGCATTTTTCATTTGTTATCGTATTCTCACTTGCCAAAGATTTCTTTTGAGATACTCTCCTTTAAAATTGCGTTAATATTCACGATTTGGCAAACAGTAAGAATTAAGACGGTTAATTGTGGTTCAAGAAGGAACAGTCATAGATTTCCTCACATAAACATATTATCAATTTCTTTATATGGATGTACCCAAATTACTTAATTAATTAACTCTTCAGAATAATGAACGAGGTCTTGCTAGGATAACCTTATTGTCCAGTAATTTCAATGCGTCCATACGCAACATGTTTCATATTCAACTGAACTCATTCAAAATAGCCGAATTTCGTAAATATAAGACGAAACGAAATGCGTAAACAACATATTACGTTATAACGTCGTCGTAAAAATTATGCTAATTATATATACTTAAATTTCGCAAAGTTCATATTGTGTTTTCATGCCAAACGACGAACTTTTCTCTGATCTATTTCGTCATTACCGTTCGTTGAAGGTTTATTGTCACGATTGGGGATATTTTTGAAGGAAAACAATTTCCGCATATCGGCCATATTTTTTACTCTGAAGAACAAATAAACTGCATATTTTCGTGGAACACTCATAGCATAATCGTCAAACGGTCGATTGCGAACCACCAGTATCTCGCAAAGGCAATTCTGGAACCTCACAACTTAATCCTTATGAATCATAGAATTTCAATAAATTTCTGAAAACTTCATATAATGAAAACAAGCAGATATATTAAGAATTGTAAATATAACATTAATGAACGAACCAACAGCTTATAAAGTTGTGGATAAAGTTTATATAGATAGAAATTTTCTAAATTCCAAAATTAAGCACAAACGCAGTTTTGACCGATAAAAATTAGATTCTCTCTATACAAATCATCTTCTAAAAAAACTATACTCTCAATAATAGTTTGTGTGTTTTACCTAATGGAAATAATTGAGCGAGAACCTATGCGAAGCTCTAGAAATAAATAAACAGAAAAATTCTTGATATCTACTAAATAATCTTTTTTTTTTTCAGTTCTGGAAGACAAACGTCAATGTGTCGAAAGGAAAGGCTGTTTGAGTACTCTAGAGTGGGTTGATAGGAGTACCACAGGGGTCTCTACTCGGCCTGATAATTTTTATTCGATTTATTAATGATCTGCCCCAAAATATGAACTCGGACAAAATATGTATTTTCTCTGATGATATTACCATTTTGAATAGAGATAGCAGTGAACAGCAGTTGGAAATTGAATCAGAACATTCAAGATCATAATTTATTTTTCTCCACGACCATCCTTCAAAGCAATAATTCTGAAATCATTTTTGATAATAGACCTTACACATTCTCACCCTTGAGTTTGATTGATTATTCTAAAACACTTGACTCTTGTGTTTTTTCGTATATTTTCATTTTATAACTAAATAGGGAATGAATTGAACCAAACATCATCGATTGCCATGAATTTCAAAACAGCATCAGTGACAGATGTTAATGTGAACATCATAATAATCATCTTCGAAGAAGTTATTGTTTAATTAAGATTATGAATAAAAATTAAGTGCATTAGATATGAAACTTGAGAATATTCGACCTGAAATTAAAAATTATGCAAAAATATAAACGAGAACCTGGTACCGCAAAAATCAGAATATGAATACGAAAAGTTTGATGCAATCATAGATTGGCAACAGAAAAGATAAGGAACTCCTTTTATGAAAATGTTTTATTTGCATTTTTAGGTGATTCATTGAAAAATGGAACATTTCAACTCTATGGAAAATGTATTCAATCTTAAGAGCAGCTATACATATGAGATACGATATCGATATTTTAAAATATAAAAATTGTAATCTTTGTTAAAACGATCTTCTGAAAATTATATATCTGAGAAATCAAAGTTTTTACAGAAAAAATATTAAACAATACTAGAAAGAGCTCCGGATGTGTTATATTTAGCTACAAAGTTAAAAAATATAATTTAAATAACAATTTTAATCAAATTTAGTTTATATTTGTGGGTCGCTTTTGTTATTGGTATTTCAGGGCATAAAAGTTAAAATTTCAGACATCAAAGATCTCAGTTCCACAATGCTAATTGCAATTACTAATACAAAAACTGAAAAACCAAGACAGGTTACAAAAGTCTCAATAAATAACTTGTTCTTATATTGTTCAGATTAAATTTTTTTGTTTTTGATTTGTACTTTGCGTTCGTGGAGAAAATTCAGTCTGTTACTCGATAAGAGTGGAAAAATTGTGGTTTCCACTCGTATCGAATTTTTTCATTCTGTAATATGGAACACAGAAATTGACGTCGGAAAAAATCCACTCGGTCTGTTTCTATGTTTCACAGCCTAATGGTTCAATATTTCTTCTAATTAAAAAATGACTAGTAGGCTTTGATTTTTTTCATTTATTCATTTATTTTGAAAGTTGCTATAGTTGAACCAGTGTCTGCTCGAATTGTTCATTAAATTAACGATTAGTTTTGAGACTTTTGAAGTTATTGCTGTAAGAAAAAATGGCTAATTTTACTAACACCGAATCGGCTGATATCCATTTCATGTCTGGCTGACGGAAACACACAGAAGCTAGGCGATTATATCAGGTGCCTTTTCCAAATCGAGTAAGACCAGACAGGCGAACATTATCAAATATTCACAGAAGATTGAGGGGAACTGGTACTTTTACTGCAACTATCATTTAAAATGTACAACTCAAACTATGAGAACTCCAGATATTGAGTAAGCAGTTTTGAATTGTATTGAATTGAATCCTCATGTGAGTAGAAGAAAAATTGGAAATCAGTTGAATATTTTATATGTTCTAGTTAGGTAGATTCACCACGACTTTTTATTGTACCCGTTTCATATTCAACGTGTCCAAACTCTACTTCCTCGAGATTTTCCTTCAAGACTGAATTTCTGCCGATGGTTCTTAGATAAAATAAGAGAAAATGCTAATTTTGATGTTCGCATACGAAGCTAATTTTCCGAGAACTTCTAAGACAAATTTTCAGAATATTCATTATTGGGCTGAGGAAAACCCCATTCGATTGAAGAATATCATCATCAAGAATAATTCTCACTAAATGTCTGAGTCGAAATAATTGGAAATTGTTTGATTGGTTCATTCTTTTCACCTAACAGACTTAACTGTCCCGCTTATCGTTAAATTCTTGAGGAGGAGTTACCGTTATTGCTCGAGGATGTGCCACTTTTGATGAGAAACATAATGTGGTTCATGCATGACGGGGCACCAGCATATTTTAGTAGAAAAGCTAGGGAATTCTTGAATAATACATTCAACAACTGATGGAAAGGTCGGGGTGGGCCAGAACCATGGCATCCCAGGTCCCCAGATTTAAATAGTTTAGACTTTTTCTTATCAGGATATCTCAAAAGTTTAGTTTATACCACTCCAGTGAACACTGTAGAAGAATTGTGGAATCGAATAATAACCTCTTGTGACACGATACGAAATACCCCAGGAATATTTCAAAGAGTGCGTGATAATATGCGAAGAAGGACAGAGGCCCTGCAGGTGGAGGACACTTACAGCAATTCATTTAGTTTTTAATTGTTCTTTTTTTTAGTTTGATATTGAATAAGTATAAGTTGAGTCTCAGAAGACGAGCTATCAAAATAAAAGCAAATTTTAGGAATAGTTATCGAGTATTTCTATTATTTTTTTTTATTTAGCGAACAGCATACAATTTAAATACTCCAAATTCAATAATTTTTCACTCGAAAACGGTTGGAGATACGAAACAACAAAGTGTCAAAAAAGTTTTTAAATTGAACGAAGATGACGAAAATTGATTGTACGCTGATCAGTGGCGTACTGCAAAAAAGGTTGGAAGGGCAAAAGAAGACAGCCTCGCAGAAAAAAACACCTTGTGAACTTCAGTTGAAATCTAGGACATGTCATTATTGAGGCTGTGATAAATAGCTTGCATTCCAAATTTGGCCTGAATATCTCGAAAACTGCAGGAGTTTTAAAGAAAAAACCAATTTTTTCCGGAAATTTCAACACCCTGTAGCTCTGTAACGAATCTTTTGCGGACCTATGTGTATATAAACTTCTTTTCTTGAAATTGCACTCCCTCTAAGTTGTGACATACTATTATGTAACACTCTGTATTTACTCTAACGACAAAAGATGAAATTGGTCGCTAATCTCGTTCTAATGAATCCTTTAGTGCGAATACTTTGTATATCTAATAACTGATTGAAAGAAATTTGTTCCAACTGTTCGGGACGATGGTTTACAAGCAGTCCCGATCTCAATGTCGAAGATGCAATTCAAGAGATCCGGAACCCACTCGATTAAACGTGAACGTAAATATTCGGTCAAGACGGCCACGCCTTGTATGCATCATACGAATATTGTAAGAAGCTAAATCGATATCATGCGGTGATTTAAGGTCATACAAAAGGAGTGCGTATGTATTCATATCCGCGTTACAAAAACGAGGTAATCCAACTCCCCTATCAAGTTTAAAATTGGTGTATAAATTGCAGAATTTACTCTGGTAATGTCATAGTCTATTCTGTCCACAGTACAACACAGACCTCTTTCAAAATGTTCAAACTGGTGGTGTTGTCCGTCCTCCTTGCTGTAGCTGTTGCTCGTCCAGGCATTTTGGCCCCCACTGTATACAGTGCTGGCGTTATTGGAAGCGTACCGACTTCCATAAGTTCCCAAAGCAGTTCGATCGTTCACAGTGCTGCACTCGCTACTCCAATTGTTCATCAACCAGTTTTAGCTGCAGCACCAATCATTTCTACTTATGCAGCTTCACCAATCATTTCTACACACGGACTTTACATCTAAGACGATGGATTAGAAGACTGATCACTCAAAATTTGTATGATTTTCAAAATTATTTTCGAGTGTTAATAAACTATGAATTCGAAAACTTGATTTATTATTTAAAAAATGAAAAAACTCCTAATCAGTGTGTAGGGTGTCCCATTTCCAATGTTTCAGTATGGCAGCTTGATTTATTCTGTATTTCTAGATTTTCCGGAATTTCGGTAATTTTGTTTCATTTTCAACTCTTGGGAAGAGGAAATGCATATCATGTTATACCTGTGGCCACACAAGATGACTTAACATTTCTTGAAGGGGGCCAAATTTGAAGTTATCGGAAAGAATTTTGATGAAAGCAAGTTCCACAGCAAACGAGATGATGTTGAGAGTTTCACGTGAACCTAGATTTTCTTTGGATTCTTTCCCGGACTGAGCATTTCCGTTCTTTAGAGCATCTACCACGAAAGTATCTGTAAAAAATACAAAAATCGGTATGTTAATATCTCGATTGCTATCAAAATTATGTAAAAACTATTTCGATATTCTACGGTCACTTTGTTGAGTAGATATATTCAAAATTCTTTTTCAAGAAGGTTTTCGAAATAAAATATAGAGTTCTGTTCGCTTGTAACGGTTAATTCTTGCCGTTACATATTATTTTGGAATTTATGGTCTCTATAGTTAATTGTCAGATTACTTACGGTATTTTCTCTCTGTTTCACGGGTTTTGTAAGATATTTCAATCAGGGGAAACTAAGTCTCACATCATTCGTCTTTTCTAGGAATAGTTCTCGACTCTCAAAATTTCATAGGCCTTTCCTTTCATTAGAATCATAGTATAATTATCATCAATTAATTACATGATAAATCTTAAAGAAATTTTGCCACTGTGGCTTTACAATGACAAATACACTATATATATATATATATATATATATATATATATATATATATATATATATATATATATATATATATATATATATATATATATATATATATATATATATATAAAAAGATATTCATTTCTGATCAAAACGCAAAAATATGTCAATTTTTGTTTCAAGGGGACATTTTTTGGGGTACAATACTTGCAATCCTTGAAAATTTTGAATAGGGAAGATGGGTCGAGTGATGACTCAAAAGAAAGGTGGTATCTTTGTCTATTTTGCCTTGAACGAATTTCCATTTTTAATTGAAAGCTGTAAAAGATACAGAGACTATTCAAGTTTCAGTGAGGTAAAATGGAACAGATCCATGCTAATCCATAGCAGTCATCATCGAGTACCATCCTCATCTCGAATTTCAACCCCTGGAGCAGAGGTGACAACCCTTGAAAATTTGGAAGAGGGTAGATGGGTTGAGTGATAACTCGAAAGAAAGGTATTATCTTTGCCTGCATTCTCGTGAAAGAGTTTTCATTTTTGATTGAAAACTGTAGAAGATACAGAGTGAGCCACTGAAAAATAGAGAAGACTATCGCCCCAAGACTATTGGAGTATTATTGCGAAAAACTGGAATAGATTAATTTCAGATCAAAAGCTGCCATCTTCCGAAATCACCCTCATGTCGAAATTCAACCCCTAGAGCAGGGGTAATATTTCGATTCAGTGATACCTTTCAAGTAAAGGATTTCTATTGCCTTCATGACTGCTCGCAATAATTTTATTCTCATTGAGTTCCATAGGAGTTAGAGGATGCAAAACGGAAAAGTGACTGAAGATGCAATACATAGTATACCATCTATCTTCGACGAGTCTCAAACAGCGGTTGATTTTTCATTGAATAAACACCTTTTGAAAGACAGTTACTCGTTTGAGACATACGGTTTCAAATGTAATAGATAAAAAATTAATATAATCGCTGAAAATAAAGAGGGGAATAAACGAAAGGAGAAAATTAACGAGTAGAAGTTGTACTTAATTACCCGATAAAATGAACGGAACTGAAGTCACTAAAACTCAACGTAAATGTTCGATTTGTTAGCCACCAACCTCCATGCACATAAACAAATTTTGGGTGAAACGTTCACGGACATTCTGTAAAATTTCAGGTGTGATTTGGTTACACTCATTGACGATGCGCTGTCTCAGGTTGTTCAAATCAGCAGGTTCAGATCTAATGGACTGAGATCCGGAAATCGTGGGGGCCATTTCGTTGGTCTGAGTTGCCTAGCGGTGCTGAGAACTCCACTCCAAAATCATCTGGATCTGAAATCAGAAAGAGATACAATGTAGTTGGGAAGTCGGTTGGGTGATCAGGTTATCTTGTTGGTTCATCGTCTAGCTGCGTTAGATTATGGCAGATTGCAAAAGTTTCAGCCTTTCTTTCCGCTTCATCTATTCCAATGGAGTGGCGGAGACAGTTGGTGTTGAGAACGTTGAAATCACCCAATACAATGATCTAAGCTGCTGGATTATGTGTCTAAATCCAATCCACCTTGTCACCTAGATGCTGAAACAGTCTAGGGAAGTGATTATCGTTTGGTGAGCGATATAGACAGCATAAGAACAGTGTGTTTTTATTCATTTATTTATTGTTACAAAACATAGGAACCCCTACAGGATAGACCCAATTACCGGAGTTCACAAAACACATTGCTCACGAAATGAAAATTATAACTTTCATAAAAATTCAGGAGAGAAAAAAAAGACTGACTAAAGACTACAGAATCAAGCAAAATATCATGAAAATTAAAAACTACTACAATGAGGATGATTCAGATCTAATGAGATATGCAATAACATTATTTTGAAAGAAGAAAGAGATTCATGAAAATATCTACTACTAATGGAAGTAAAAAAATAAAATTCACTCTACTTAGGGTTATTTATTCTATATGCACTTTCTTAATAACTGACGGAAAAGATCTTTGGTTAAGGTTTTTTGTTTGACTCATGAAGGTGGTCGAAAAACTTTTGGGAATAAAACCTATGGTATCGTCACAATATAAGGCGAAAACAAACGAAATGTAAAAGCATAGATTTTGTCTGTTCTCTTGATCAAAATTTGTTAAAGGAAGGACATGTTTCGTTGTATCCTTTCTGATAAGCTCTTGAAGCTTTATCAATATTTTAACTGAGAAAATTGGAAAACTAAGAGGAAAACCTTGAAACTTATCAAAGTTAGAACAGAATAATTTTTACGTTCAGCTAGTATGAAAAATTATTGCCTTAGCATTTTATACTGACATAGAAATCATTGGAATTAATTTGGAGAATCAATTGATACCGAATTAATTTTCTTCAATATCAATTTAAATAATCAATAGTTACTTAGACATTTAGCGGTCATCGACGATGCGTAACTAGCCTATTTTTTAATTGATTAAGGTTCAAGAACAAGTTGCAATATATCAAATTACGAGTAAATCATTTGTTGATATCCTATATAAAGCAAGACTATCTTCAATGAATCAGTTATTCATTGATTCTTGAAAAAGTAGAATCCTAAGAATGTTTAAATACTTGATTCTGTTTGCTGCAGTGTCGTTTGCATCAGCTGCCCCCAGTTATCTTTTTGGGAGTTACGGTATACCTGCTGCTACCAGTTATAGCTCCAGAATTGATTATCCAACCCCAATAGTATCTACTTATGCATATGGTGTTGGTTACGATCCATATGGTGAATTTGGGTACGGTTATGGACATGGCTTAGGATATGAATACGATCATGGACTTGGATATGGCTACAGATATGGATATTAATTCTTCTTGATTATTGTAAATCTATTTGCATTTAATTTGTTCATTAAAATAAATCGTTTTCATCAAATTTCTCCTATTTCAATTACTTTAGATATATATCTCAATATATTGATTCTACCAGGTGTAGAAATGAAAATGTAACAAACTCAATATTATGATAATTTCTCATTAGATGAAATATCATATAATACTGAATAAAATAAAACTCAAAGAGCTTCAAACATATTTGAAATATTTCAAGTATAATTAAAATTATTTGAAAATTTCTGGTCGCTTTTATTATTAGATAAGAATCAACGGTAGTCTCGGTTACTCACAAAGCCAACGAAATCCAACCAAGTAATTTTTTGTATATTCATAAATTTTTTATATATTTTTATGTATAAGTTTTTAGGAGTTCCGATGAATATCTCCGAATGTAGTAGATCTTAATCGATATACAGGGTGTTACATAAAAGTATGTCACAACTTGAGGGGATAAATCTACGGGAAATTTCAAGAAAAAAAAATTATATAAACGTAGGTTCGCAAAAGCTTCGCTACGGAGCTACGGGGTGTTGAAATTTCCGGAAAAAATTGGGTTTTTCTTCAAAACTCCTGCAGTTTTATGACATTCAGCCCAAATTCGGAATGCAAGCTATTTTTTGCAGTCTCCATTATTCCACGTCCTAGATTTTAACTGAAATTCACAAGGTGTTTTCTTTTCCGAGGCCATGTCTCATTTTGCCCTTTCAAATATTTTTGCAGTACGCCACTGATCAGCGTACAATCAATTTTCGTCATCTTCGTTCAATTTAGAAACTTTTTTGACACTTGTAATTTTTTCGTATCTCCAACCAATTTCAAATGAAAAATTATTGAATTTGAAGTATTTAATCTCAGAACCGCAGTTCTGCAGGTACAAATATTAAATCCTTTCTCGTCAAACAAAATCTTAATATAACTTTCAAAACTTCTAATAACTTAGGTAAACATATTAAAAATAATAAATCTCGTGTTGAAAAATCAAGTAAATCAGGAATCTATAAACTCAATTGCGGTTCTTGTGATAAAATTTATCGGTAGGACCTATAGGAGTTTTGGCATAAGAACATCTGAACATAAACGTAGCTTCGATAAAAATAAATCTGATTCAAATTATTCAAACCACCTAATAAAAGAAAACCATTCATTCAATAAAAACTTTGACATATTACATATAAAATCAAAAAGTTCAAAATTAGATCTCCTAGAAGCATTAGAAATAAATAGATACAAACATTCGGACGAGCTTTTGAATGAACAGGTAGATGTGAATTATTCACCCCTACTTAACTTGTTTAATTAGTTTTTATTACCTTTCATACTAACTGTACAATGGCTCGGTGTGGATTTTCCTGTTATTCATCCAACTTGTTCTACGATTTGTTTATAATACCATACTCTTTATTCTGTTTTTCATTCTTGATAAAGCTGCTGTGTCAGCGAAACGTCGTCGAATTTTTTCAAATAAAGTGTAGATTAAAGTTAAACCTTGTGTTTTTTATCTCATTTATAAAATATTTTCATTTTCTTCAGGCATTTTTTCCGATCGGTTTCTGGGTTATGCAGCAAACTTATGTTTTTTCAAATACGAACTATAGGTTATTTTAGTAACAATAGAGAAGATTATTCTTTTCTTTCCGAATTTTTACCATGTGCCTCATTATTCTGTTCTATCTACTCGGAATATCCCAGATATTCACAGATATATGATAAAAGAGGTTTGTCTATGTGTATCAAAGATTCTATTCATTCATTTCTGTGTTGAAAACAATAGAATTCACCACGTAGAATATATATTTTTAAGAAACTTTTTCATCTATTCATTCTTGTTCGTGTGGATTCATTCAATTCTGTCTTTGAAACAATATTCAATCAATAGCATTGATTCTGTGAAAACAATCAGTCAAAGTTCATGTCATTCTTATCTATCTGCTTCGAAAAAATATAATATGATGGAATATTACATGGAGAATGGGTATGATTCGGATGTTGCGGAAGGTTCTCATTTCAATGAATTCCCAGAGAGGAGACAGCCGCATAAGTCTATTTTCAAAAAAACTGAAGGATAGTTTAATTGCTGGAACTTCTTTTAAAGCATAATAGATCATAACATATAAAATTGGTGGTAAAGAAGATGCGATCGTCAACGTTTTACGATCTGTTGCAGCCCAACCTGAAAATTCAAGCTGTCAAATGGCAGTCACATATTGCAGATAATAGCATTCAATTCATTCAAACCTAACTTTACGTGATTGAGATTAGCATTATTAACTGAAAAAATGTAGCAGTTACAGACTCTGTCAACTCTTTTGTTAATTTACCCTAAATCTTCATCAAATTATGATCGGATTAAAAGTTTCGTTTGCATTCAGAACAGCTCTAAAATAAGGTCAGGGGGTACCCATCCCTGTTGAAAGGGTTGATGTTATCGATAATATACCGCTTAAAACAAGCAGTGATTCAAGGAATTATTTCATCTCACTCTGTTTCGTTTCCGTAGCCTCGCGAAAGTTCCCAATAAAATTCATAATCCAATTATAATAAATTGAGAAGTTCACCTCCAATTCAATAACCCCCAATCACCACCACTTCTGATCTTCAAGTGGCAACACTCATCATGTGAATACTCTTTTCGAGCTCTTTAAAGCTTCTTGTGAAAAAAATTCTAGAAACGATTATTCCCTCAAATACAGGACGTTAAATATCCAAATTCATGTATAATTTTGATGGGTATTTTATTGCGAAAAAGGTCTTGAGCACATATTTGACCATTCGCAATTATATTTGAAATAAATCTCGAGCTGAGTGTCCATTCCTGCAACCCAACACTAATTTTGGGTGGAAATGATGAGGTGGTGAGACGAGAATAATGGATATTTTGATACCCTGTATTTAAGAGAACAATCGTTTTTGTTCTGGAAGTTCTTGCACAATTATCTTGAAGCTCCATAGAGCTTTGAAAAGAGCTATTACAAGATGAGGTGGCCATTTGAAAATAAAAAGTGAGAGTGGCTGCGGGTTAGGGGGTTAGGACCGAGCTCCTCAATCTATCATAAAAAGTTGAGTATTTAAATCAAAAATTGACCTGTGCGATCATTTTTCCAAGAACCGATAATCAATGAATTATGAATTTTATCAAGAACTTTCACACAACTTAATATGAATGAAATAAGTATGGAGACTTCAACGTTAGACCAAGCGACGAACCTTTTCTTTATGTTTTTCGGTTTTATGAAAAACGTTTCGAACAAGATAATTTTCTCAACTTCCTGATGAAATTGACTCGCCTTTTAATTTAAAGAAGACAGAAATATGAGTAATACATTTTTTCAAGATGGCGGTACACAGGGTATTCGCGTAAAGAGCCTCTTAAAAGTATTTGGGGAAAAGGTTTATCGATGAATTTCAAATTTTGAAATTATAAAAATAGATACTGATCTAAAGTTTGCACTTATCTTCTTAGCAGTACCACTTCCGGTTGAACCGGACATCGACTACTCTTTGTATTTCAAATAGTAAAGTGTATTTTTCAATTGTTTTTATTAAAGAGCATCCTTTTTCAAGCTCTTTTTTTCAACATTTGTTTTACTAAAACAAATGATGATTTTCTTCATCAAAATTTTCCGAATAATGGGTGATGATTTCTCCTTTGTTCAAAAAATGTACACAGAATTGGATAAGATTAAGATCCTATATTGCATCGGAAACCTCTTATTTAAATCAGTTCATATGGTATCAAATTTCAGTGCAATTCTATTTTGATATATATAAAAATAATAAAACCTAATCAGATAAAAACAATAAATCAGGTGTTTATAGATTGAATTGTAATGACTGTGATAATTTCTACATTGGTAGAACACAGAAATTTCTATATTAGAATATCGAAATATAAACGCAATTTTTCAAATGAAAAATCAGATACAAATTACGCGAAACATCTCCTAGAAAATAGTCACTCTTTCGAAAGATTTAAATTTTGCATACAAATGATAAATACTGGAAGGTAGATCTTTGGGAAACTCTAGAAATCAACAAACACAAACACTCAGGGACTCATCAATGAACAAGCCCTTCACCTTTATTGAATCTCTTAAGGGAGGAATCTATTCATTAATTTTATTTGATATACCAGTCATCAATAACCACTTAAGAAGGAGCAACCCAATAAGCTTTTAATTACTGAAGAACATTTATATTAATATTCTCATTCTTATTTTCTGTACATTCATTCGTGTGAAGAAGCTACGGTGTAGTGAAACACGTTACGAATCACAAAAATTAAGTAAAATTCCCAAAAACACATTACTTGTTCTTTATTATTGATAATGGAATTTTGAAATAGCCTCCCATATTCAAAAAAAAAATTCCAGATTAACTCGAAAACTTTAAAAGACAGCTGAAATCCGTTTTCCAAGTTTTTCTTGGCAATCGATCTCTAGATTATTTCACATAGTCGTCGTACTAAAACATCGAATTTGATCCACTCTGTACTTTCGTTAATAGGGAGTTTCTCATAAAATTCGTTATAGTACCCTATTTTCAAATAAACAAAAGTATTTCTTTAATCCCATTTTATTTAAAATCTGAATGAAAAAAAATAAAACAACTGTGATATTTCCGATAATTCATTAACCTTGTAAAATAAATGTTTCTCCACAAAAACTTAAATATGGCTTATAACATCGTTGAGATAATTTCTAACCCATTTTTTGTGATGTGATTCAGAGAACGGCAGCTCTATCGATATTCAATACACAGAAAAGTTATTTACCTAAAGTATTAGCGCGAATATTTGACAATGACTGTTTGATTTAGCGGCCACCGACGATGCGTAACTGACTTACATTTTTTATTTTATTTAATTAAGGTTCAAGTACAAGTTGCAATATCGACCAAATTATGTGAGTATAAAAGGCAAGACTGTTTCAAATAAATCATAGTTCATCAGAAGTTGTTGAAGAAGAAGTGAAGTTACAAAAATTAAATTGCTAAAATGTTCAAGTTTTTGATTTTGTTGGCCGTTTTGTCTTATGCGACTGCTGCCCCCAGTTATCTTCTTGGAGGTTATGGTCTACCTGCAGCTACTAGTTATAGCTCGAGGATTGACTATCCAACCCCTGTGATTGCTAAAACAGTTTATGCAGCTCCTGTAGTATCTACGTATGGACATGGACTTGGTTATGGCGGTTATGGTGCTTACGGAGGATTAGGTTATGGTTACGGAAATGGATTAGCCTATGGACATGGTCTAGGTTATGGACATGGATTAGGCTACGGTCACGGACTAGGATATGGCTACGGACATGCCTATTAATTCCTTGAACTTTTTGTAAATATTATTGCTTCTTCTTATTTATGTAATTAAATTTTCATTTTCATTCAAGAAGTTTTGGACATTTTTATTTTATCATCATTATCCTGTCACAATTTCTATTGAGAAAATTTTCTTCGGAAAACCAATACAGATGCAGAAAGTTTTCGAACGAAGATGAAGTACAATGTATTTTATACTTTCCATAATTTTATTTTAACAAACACGACCAGTTTCAATCGTTAAGTCTTCTCTAAGTAATGAACTTCTGGAAATTAGCTATTATTGATACTAGCCTAATTTGATATTAAGTCGTGCGGAGGTATTAATGTATAGATGGCTATTAAAGGCGATTTCAGTTTGGTTTTCACAAACTTTATTGATTTCCAAACATTCCAATAGAATACTTTTTTTTCCTTTGTCGCAATCATGAAGAATATCGATATTATCTAATGTTATTAAATTTTTTTTGTGGTTTTTATATTATCACAGGATAAATGTTCCTTAAATCTGGTTTCGGAATCCCTATCTACCTGACCGACATAAGCTACCGTACACTTGTTGCAAGCAATTTTATAAACTCTTGATTCTTCGATTTGGTCTTCAGTGTATAAAATCTCAGTGAGAAAATAAAAAATAATATCTGAAGGCACACAGAACCGAGTGATTTTAAAGATTTTTTTGAGGTCACATATTACAGAGATAATTTTCTAATAATCTTTTAGTAATTACACCTAATATAAGAGGTTTGTAAATAAATTAATGAGACTGGCAACGTCTCTTCCGAATCGGCAACGCGTGAGACAAGAGGCTTTAGTCATTTTCAGCAGATTGAAGAATGAACCACAAAGCGGAAGGCCTGCAAATGCATAGAAAAATGTTTGCAAAGTTCGGGATCTTGTTTGTCCAGATCGATGGTTGACAGTCAGATTGAAGACTTTGACAAAGACAAAAAGCTGGGTGTTGACAAGCGCCATGTAATACTGAAATCTCAATAATGGAGTTTATAGTCAATAAGAACATTCCTGTGGCACTTCAGCCTCCTTATTCAACAGACTTGAGTCTTTGTGACTGTTTAGTACTAGAAATGAAAATCACCTCAAGGAAACTCATTTTGGGGTACTTGAAAGCACTCATACAGCTGTAATAGACCAGTTGAAGGCTATTACAGTATTCGACTTCAGGAATGCATTGATGATTGGAAAGACCATCTTCAGCGGTGTATGGCTTCCAAAGGAAACTTTTTGGTAGGAGACAATATAGCATTATAATTACATTTGAATAAAAAATTGATAAAAATCAGTATAGTTATTCTATTCACACACCTCGTATTTTCGATTGTTCAGATTGTAATTTGCTTCCAACATATAACACTAAACACTCGTCTCCAAAAACATCTTGACTTCAATTATTCTCCAATATTTGGGATTTTAAGTAGTTAATAATTATAAATTAGTGCCTAATGTTGATCACTTATATGTATTTTACCTTTCAACTAATGCTTCTTTCAAAAAATGAAAAATTCATATCCATCCACTCGTAACATAACATATATTCTCACTATCGTAGAAGAGGATCGTCTGTGTGCGTCAAAGATCCCATTTATTCAATTTTGTGTCCATTTTTCAGAACATGGAGTCTTTTTGCTGAAAATTTTAATTTTCGTCCTGTACAAAATATGTTTTGACAAAAAGTAATAACTATATATATATACAATAAATTGATTACGATTTTCTCATCTTATACGGTCTATATTTATTCTCCTTGAGAATTGACGGCTTGAAATTTCAGGTTGGGCTGTAACTGATCGTAAAACGTCGACGATCGCATCTTCTGTACCACCAATTGCTTATGTTATGATCTATGATATTTTGATCATCCCTAAGATCCGTAAGAGGCATTTCGATTGATATTGAAAAATTCATTCGACAACTGAAACGTTGAAACAGATCAACCACTAACAAAAAATTAATTTACAAGAATTTCACAAGTTTTCAAATATTTCCCCTCCTCGAACGAATTATCAGATGCCCAACTAGTCTTCTAATAACATCGATTCGAATAAAATCGTAACCTTTTTTCAATTCTTTGTCTTAGGTTCCCCCGGTTAACTATCTCTTTTCAAAAAACAGAATTCTCCAGGTAACTCCACAAAAAATATTCCAAACACGTAAGGTCGGGAGATCGCGCAGGCCACATATGAGGAGACCCTCTTTCAACTCAATGTAGCGAAAACTCATTATTCAGATGTTTCACCACATCATTCGTGAAATGGGGAGGTTGATCATCATGCTGAAAGCACATTTCGTTTCTGTCGATATAAGTATTGTCCACAAGATAAGTAATTGGTGAAAAAATCACAAAATACACCTCGCTATTTGAAATTGTTAAGTTTTTGTTAATGTACGATATAACCGGAAGTAGCATCGCTTTGAAAGAAATTGCAAATGGTATTTCACTATCCACTTACTTTAAATCGACAGTTTGAATTTGTTTGAAAAACCAGTTCCCCAGATACTTCCAATGAGTTCTTCAGCTTGGAGACCCTGTAAACAGGGTGTTACATAATAGTATCTCACAACTTAAGGGGATAAATCTACGTGCAATTTCAAGAAAAAAAGTTCATATGAACATAGGTCCACAAGAGCTTCGTTACCTAGCTACAGTGTGTTGAAATTTTCGGAAAAATTGTTTTTTTCTTCAAAACTCCTGCAGTTTTAACATATTCAGACCAAATTTGGAATGCAAGCTATTTTTCACAGCCCCCATCATTACACGTTCTAAATTTTAACTAGAATCTACAAGGTGTTCTCTTTTCCGGAATGTCTTTTTTGCAGAACGCCATTGATCAGCGTACAATCAATTTTCGTCATCTTCGTTCCATTTAGAAACTTTTTTGACACTTGTAATTTTTTTGTAGCTCCGACCGTTCTCGAGCAAAAATTTATTAAGCGATTGTATGCATTCGCTGAAATGAAAGCACTTCTAATTGAAAAAATGACTAGTAGGCTTTGATTTTTTTCATTTATTTATTTATTCTGACAGTTGCTAAAGTTGAACCAGTGTCTGCTCGAATTGTTTGTTAAATTAACGATTAGTTTTAAGACTTTTGAACTTATTGCTGTAAGAAAAAATGGATAACTTTACTAACTCCGAATTGGCTGATATCCATTACATGTACGGTCTGGTTAACGGAAGCACAACAGAAGCTAGGCGATTATATCAGGTGCGCTTTCCAAATCGAGTAACACCAGACAGGCGAAAATTTTCAAATATCCACAGAAAGTTGAGGGAAACTTCTACTTTTATTGCAAATAATCATTTAAGGGGTGCAACTCAAACTATGAGAACTCCAGATATTGAGGAAGCAGTTCTGAATCGTCTTGATGTGAATCCTCCTCCTCATTGAACGTGTCCAAACTCTTTTTCCTCGAGATTTTCCTTCAACACTGAATTTCTGCCAATGGTTCTTAGGTGAACTTAGAGGAAATGCTCATTTTGATAGTGAAATAATGTTCACAGACGAAGCTAACTTTTCGAGAACTGCTATCGCAAATTTTCAGAATAATCATTACTGTGTTGAGGAAAGCCCCCATTTGATTGAAGAATCTCATCATCAAGAACAATTCTCAGTAAATGTCTGGATCAGAATAATTAGAAATTATTTGATTGGGCCATTTTTTTTGCCTAACAGACTAAACGGTCTCGCTTTTCGGCAATTCTTTGAGGAACCTTTATTGCTCGGGGATGTGCCACTTGGTGAGAAACATAATGTTGTTCATGCATGACGGGGCACCAGCACATTTCAGTGGAGAAGCTAGGGAATTCTTGAATAATACATTAATTAATACAATTCAACAACCAATGGATAGGTCGGGAAGGGCCAGGACCATGGCCTCCTATGTCCCCAGACTTAAATAATTCAGATATTTTCTTATGGGGATATCTCAAAAGTTTAGTTTATACGACACCATTGTACACTGTAGAGGAATTGAGAAAACAAATAGTTACCTCTTGGGGCACGATAATAAATACCCCACGCAGAGAGTACGTGAAAATATGCGAATAAGGACAGATGCCTGTATTCTGTATTTATTTGGTTTATAATTGTTCTTTTTTCTAGTTCATACAATTCAAATTATTCAAATTCGATAATTTTTCACTCGAAAACGGTTGGAGATACGAAAAAGTTACTGAAGTCAAAAAAGTTTCTAAATTGAACGAGTATGACGAAAATTGATTGTACGCTGATTAGTGGCGAACAGCGAAAAAGTTTGAAAGGGCAAAAGGAGACATGGTCTCGGAAAAGAAAACACCTTATAAATATCAGTTAAAATCTAGGATGTGTAATGAAGGAGGCTGTGAAAAATAGCTTGCATCCCAAATTTGGGCAGAATATCTCGAAAACTGCCGGAGTTTTGAAGAAAAACAAATTTTTTCTGGAAATTTCAACACCCTGTAGCTCCGTAACGATGCTTTTGCGGACCTTTGTTACTAAGAACTTTTTTCTCAAAATAAGTATTTTCACTATTAGTCACTTACCTACGAATAATTCTTGTATCCAACAGATTTTGCACACATTGATAATGCAAAATATATGCTAAAATACACGTAAATGAAACACCCGATATAGTTTTCATTTTTGATGTAATTGTCTGAAGTGAAATTATGAACGAAATTTCAATTATAAAATAGTTTGTCGAATATTTATGAAATTGTCTTTTCCCTTCATTTTCCAGAAATGCAATGTATAAGATTATTCCAGAGCTGTTCAATGATTCTTGAGTTCGATCTCTCGATTAGAATCTTTATAGCATTAGAAAGGTAAATCTCAAATTCTCACAAGAAATAAGATATGTATCTGAGTCATTCCATGGAGAATGATATGCATGCCTTCACCTGTCCATGCGGAAAGGTATAATTCTAATTAGATAAACAGATCACCGTATCCTTCATTTATACACAATGAACTTCTACAACTCACATTTTTTACGAACCGTATAAGTGTTCAGAATGCAATTACACAAATATTGCAAAATTATTAAGGTCGATAGTTTCTTCTTTATATAAACCAGGGAATGGGAAATACGAGTACATTTTCAAATAGTTACCCAACGCAGACCTATTCACAATGTTCAGTAAATTGGTGGTGTTGATGGTTATTCTTGGAGTTGCAGTTGCAAGGCCTGGTTATCTTCATGGTTCTGTGTTAGGGTACGCTGCACCTCCTGCTATTGCTATTCCAACTGCTGTTAGTCATCAGTCCAGAGTAGATGTTTACAGTAAACCCATTGTTGTTGCAACTTCATATGCTGTTCCAACCTTAACCCATGTTGGTGTAGCCCCATTAACGATAGGTTTGGGACATGGACTTCATGGCTGGTGAACATTCAAAATTTTTGATGAGGTTTTTCTTGTTTCGTAAAATGTGAGTTAGTAAAATAAAGAATATTTTTCGTAAAAACAATTGTTCAATTCTTCATTATTTCCGTTAGTTACACATTCAAAAAAAATTGCACCCCTATTTTATAATCTTCAGATTTAATGAAAATGGTCATCAATTTTTCCTTCCATTTTTCTACCTTATCATTGAATTCATTTGATTTTTTATTGTGGCAAATATTATGCTATGTTTTTGAAAATCCACAGTCCACAGGGTGGACTGATTTTCACGTTTCAGTACAGTAGATATGTGAAGTAATGTTAATACAGGAAAATGATCCCATTTTCCATGTCCTTTTTTTCGTGAGGAATTTATTGCCCTGAACCGATTGGAGCTAGTTCTTTCGTCTTTGAGTTTTTGCAAATTTTGAAATTTTCGAGAACAGAGAAGTGCCGATATCTGACTTGTTTCTTGAATTATGTGAAATGGTTTCGACAATCTACAGACACTTTTCAGGTAGAATCAATCATTTGTGCAATGATTTTTCAGTTTTAATGAAAACTTTCTTCTGAATTAACCATAGGTAATTTTGATATAGATAAATAGAGTTTTTTCTTTCCGCAAATATATCATATGTGCACTTATGTCCTTTCACAGAATTTACATTAAAGATTCAATTGAATAGTTAATTGATTTCGCTGTTACTACGTTTTAGTTAATCATGATGATCATGATAAGAAAATAAATATTTAGATAGATCAAGCGACTTGGTAGTTTCACCGAAATTATTATATAGGGTGTGACATATTAGTATGTCACAACCTAAGGGGGTAAATCTACTTGCAATTTCAAGAAAAAAGTTTATAGAAACATAGGTCCGCCAAAGCTTTGTTATGGAGCTACAGGTTGTTGTAATTTCCGGAAATCAATTTTCATCATCTTTGTTCAATTTAGAAACTTTTTCTGACAGTTGTAACTTTTCGTACCTCCAATCGTTTTCGAGTGAAATATTATTGAATTTGAATTATATGAATTGTATGTTATTCGCTAAATGAAAAAAAAATGATAGGAATACTCGATAGGTATGCCCAAAATTTGCTTCTATTTTGATAGCTCGTCTTTTGAGACCCAACTTATACTTATTCGATATCAAACTAAAAAAAAATAATTAAAAACTGAAGAAGTGAAAGAATACAGACCTCTTTCCTTCTTCGCATATTATAACGCACTTTTTGAAATATTCCTGGGGTATTTCTTATCGTGTCACAACAGGTTATTATTCGATTTCTCAATTGTTAAACAGTGTTCACTGGAGTGGTATAAACTAAACTTTTGAGATATCCCCATAAGAAAGAGTTTAAACTATTTAAGTCTGGGGACCTAGGAGGCCATGGTCCCGGCCCTTCCCGACCTATCCATCGGTTGTTGAATTGTATTAATTAATGTATTATTCAAGAATTCCCTAGCTTCTCCACTCAAATGTGCTGGTGCCCCGTCATGCATGAACAACATTATGTTTCTCACAAAAGTGGCACATCCTTGAGCAATAAAGGTAACTCCTCCTAAAGAAATTGCCGATAAGCGGGACCATTTAGTGTGTTAGGCAAAAAAATGGCCCAATTTCCAATTATTCCGATCAAGACATTTAGTGAGAATTGTTCTTGATGATGGAATTAAATGAGATAAAAAACACATGGTTTAACTTTAATCTACACTTTATTTGAAAAAATTCGACGACGTTTCGCTGACACAGCAGCTTTATCAAGAATGACAAACAGAATGAAGAGTATGGTATTATAAACAAATCGTAGAACAAGTTGGATGAATAACAGGAAAATCCACACCGAGCCATTGTACAGTTAGTATGAAAGGTAATAAAACTAATTGAACAAGTTGAGTAGGGTGAATAATTCACATCTACCTGCTCATTCAAAAGCTTGTCCGAATGTTTGCATCTATTTATTTCTAATGCTTCTAGGAGATCTAATTTTAAATTTTTGATTTTATATGTAATATGTCAAATTTTTATTGAATGAATGGTTTTCTTTCATTAAGTGGTTTGAATAATTTGAATCAGATTTATTTTTATCAAAGCTACGTTTATGTTCAGATGTTTTTATGCCAAAACTCCTATAGGTCCTACTGATATAAATTTTATCATAAGAACCGCAATTAAGTTTATAGATTCCTGATTTACTTGATTTTTCAACACGAGATTTATTATTTTTTGAATGTTTATGGATCTATACGAGTAACGGCCTCCACAATTCAAATGAGGATGAGATTCTTCAATCAAATGGGGATTTCCTCAGCCCAATAATGATTATTGTGAAAATTTGTGATAGCAGTTCTCGAGAAGTAGGCTTCGTCTTTGAACATTATGTCACTATCAAAATGAGCTTTTTCTCAAATTTAATCTAAGAACCATCGACAGAAATTCAGTCTTGAAGGAAAATATCGAGGAAGTAGAGTTTGAACGTATTCAATATGGGATGGGTACAATAAAAAGTCGTGGAGAATACTCCAAACTGGGACATGTGAAATATTCAACTGATTTCCAATTTTTCTTGTACTCACATGAGGATTCAAATCAATACAATTCAAAACTGCTTCCTCAATATTTGGAGTTCTCATAGTTTGATTTGCACCTTTTAAATGTTTATTTGCAGTAAAAGTACCAGTTTCCGTCAATCTTCTGTGGATATTTGAAAATGTTCGCCTATCTGGTGTTACTTGATTTGGAAAACACACCTGATATAATCACCAGTTTCTGTTGTGTTTCCGTCAGCCGAATTGGCTGATATCCATCAGCCAATTCGGCGTTAGTGAAAATAGCCTTTTTTTCTTCCAGCAATAACTTCAAAAGTCTTACAACAAATCGTTGATTTTAAAGACAATTCAAGCACACACTGGTTCAACTTTAACATCTGTCAAAATGAATAAATGAATGAAGGAAATCAAAGCCTACTAGTCATTTTTTTAATTAGAAGTGCTTTCAATTCAGCAAATGCACATAATCGTTTAATAACTTTTTGCTCGAGAACGGTTGGAGATACGAAACAACTACAAGTGTCAAAAAAGTTTCTAAATCAAACGAAGATGAGGAAAATGGATTGTACGCTGATCAGTGGCGTACTGCCAAAAATTTGAAAGGACAAAAGATGACATGGCTCCGAAAAAGAAAACACCTTGTAGATACTGGTTAAAATTTGGGACGTGTAATGATGGAGGCTGCAAAAAATAGCTTGCATTCAAAATAAAGACTGAATATCCCAAAAACTGTAGGAGATTTGAAGAAAAAACTAATTTTTTCCGAAAATTTCAACACCCTGTAGCTCCGTAACGAAGCTTTTGATGACCTATGTTTATATAAACTTTTTTTCTGGAAATTGCACGTAGATTTACCCCCTCAAGTTGTGACATACTATTATGTAAGACCCTGTATACATGAAAAGTCACACGTATCTGGTGATTTTTTCGCCCTCGTTCAACTAATTGAGTTGAATTCAATAAATAACCCAGGTAAAAAAATAAAACCAATAAATAAAACAACTTTTATTAAATTTCATTGGTGTTGTTGATCGTCATAGATTTTGATCGAAAGAAGATATTCATAGATCATTTTGTCCTTCAATGAACACTAGAAGAAGAGGAGAAATTCGAACTATATTCAACTTTACTAGAACTGGAACTTTTTGCTGCTAATCCTGCATTAACTCCACTTGATACTGCTGCAGTTAATCCTGTATCTACAACAACAGGATTTGCTACGTATGTTGTTTCAACTACAGGAGCTGTTACGACTTTCTTCACAACAACAGGATGTTCTTCGTAGGTTACAACTGTTGCTGGACGACTCACTACAGCAGTTCGAGTTTCTACGTAAGTAGGAACAACTGGTGCCGCATATCCTGAAACAAAATAAGTCTGGTGAAGAAATAGTTAAGTTGAAGAAAGATGAGCCAAAGTTCTCGTCACGGTTTAGTTTCTATGCTGATTCGACACTAACTCAAATATGTAGGGAACCTTTCAAGGTAAACTATCCTATGCATGCTTTGGAAACTGACAGAGATAGATATGTGATCTCAATCCGTTGTGGCGCATTAAACATGCGTAGATTATTGCGCCCTCCAATGCGCCGACACAGAAGCTACCCATACCACCGCGCCACAGGTAAACCATGAAAACGAAGAGAACAGAAAACCTCTAACAGTCACACTAGTTCGACTATTCACCTGCAATAACATACGCATGTTTCATTGCGCTCCAGCGGATTGAGATGAAGTAGGGGCGGTATGGACTGGTTTGTTTTGAATAGGTGGACAGTGCTGACGAGGTCCAATAAGATCGAAACTGCAGTCCATTGCTATTATTCGTGACAACTGGCCGTACCGTACCACTTCTCTGCCCCGGTTGACGGTGAATTAGAAGGGTGGATCAGAAAACCAGCTCCTTTAAGGAAGGACATTTAACATTCTACGGGAGGTTGAATATTGTTCCTTGAATAAAATTCTACACATACAGCAATAATTTCTCGGGTTATGATTGATTAGATTTGAAATATATTGGATTGATAACCAGCATGAATCAGGAGCGTAGTCCTTCGACATACCGTATTCTTGCAGGCACTGTGTGTAGCGTTGCGGTGAATAGTCAAACTGGTGTGACTGTTAGAGGTTTTCTGTTTATCTACTCTTCGTTTTCATTATTTGACCGTGGCGCAATAACATACGCATGTTTCATTGCGCTCCAATGAATTGAGATGAAGTAGGGGCGGTATGGACTGGTTGTTTTGAATAGGAGGGCAGTGCTGAAAAGGTCCAATAAGACTGAAACTGCAGTCCTTTGCTCCAGTTGACAGTGAATTTGAAGGGTAAATATGTGATGTTTAGAATAGACATTGTCCTTAAAGAATTGACCTCATATTGATTCAGAAACAATCAATGTGTTTCCTCGGCTAACCAGCTAACCCGACCTTAAATTTATTGAGATGTGGGATACCTGAAGAAGTTTTCAGAGATAAATCTTCGTGTGGGTACCAAAGCTTCATTAGTAACAAAGGTGGACCTCTTAGATGTAATTAGCTCTTTCATCATCTTTCAGCAATCATTTTTAAACGAAAGTTTCCTATTACTTTTCGCCGTGTATATACGTTTTCCTTCATGAAAACTTGTCTTCTAAAGACATTGAATGAACTTTCTTATTCTTTATACACTTTTCAGTACTTTTTAATTAATAATATTGATCACGGATTTATTTTATGGAAACTTTCTTGAGGATATATAAATTCACCACTGCCAGAGAATGATTATAATGAAAACATATCCTGGAATGATTATATACACACAACCAAATTTATATGGAATCACTGGGTATTTCACATTATTGGTTGTTTTTAACCATGGATCTTCGACTACTTGTGGAGAATGCAGTTTTTGTTGTAAAAAACTGGATAGTATGAAAAAAATGTTGGATTATCACCACATGTTTCTTCCTTAAAATAAACCTTAATTTATTTTTTTCAATTGAAATATCTCAAAAGGATCCTTGGAAATTTTCAAAATTCCTGAGGTAATAATCGAAATATCGGGGGATTCCATATGAATTTGGTCGTGTGTATTAGGATAACGTTAAATGTTATGAAAATATATCAATCTACCAGAAGAATATACATAAACTATAGCATTTTCAGCCAATAACATCGAGTTTTTTTTATATAGATAAAATGAAACATTTTTTGGCTGATTTCCACATTACTGATTTTCAATTCACAAGACCAGTTTCGACAGTTTGGTCATTTGCAAGAGTTTATAGTCGATAGTTATGAGAAAGATTGTGCCATCTATACCTATTTGAAATGTCAAGTAGAGAGGAGTTATTCAGTTCTAGTTGAATATTGAGAGGGATGAATTTTGCATTTTTACAAAGTTTAAATTTCCAAACTTTTCAACAGCTTCATTACAATCCCTTCATTTCATTTGTGGTGATGAAAAACTGTTTGTCTGTTCATACTACGTAAGCATTCACTGATTTCAATTCTGTATCTTCCAAATTGTTTGAATATAGTGGTTTTCTGTTTAGCATTAAATGAATTTACTTATGTGGGCACATAAAGAGATTGTTGAATTAAATTAAAAACGACTCACGAATCAATTCGAACCATTTTAAACGATTGTTTGAACATGAAACGGGTTGCCGTTCGGCTAGTAGGACAAAGAAACCAGTCAACAAGCTTCGAAATGGCGTTAGTTTCAACTGAACCGAAAACGGAAAAACCACGTTAAAGTCAAAGTTTTGTTGTTTTCCGTTTTCATTTGATTATTGCACAGTTGTGCACTCAAAATTTTCGTCAGAAGGTTAGGTCAATAAAAATATTATCTGAGGCCGAATTTGAGGAAAGTCATGTATATTTTCTATTTCATTATCCAAATCCCGGTAATTTTTAGAGAGAATCTATATTACCTGCATTAATTCCAAACGATATGCCACCAAAACCCAAAAATGGTTCTGGATTCGCACTAGGTCGCGATTCTGCAATCACAAAGAGAACACAAGCTGCTACAACTCTGAACATCATATTTTGACTAGTGGATTACCTATGGAGTTTACTCTTAATACCCTTTTTTATAAGATGTCATTTGCATACATATCGCGGATGTTTATTATCGAGTGTAATGTATTTATGTATGAAGATATAATTAAATTTATGATCAATGTTCATACATTATTTTGTTTGTTAAACTGGTTCCATTATGAGTTAGAAGGACTATATTATCGTAAATCATATTATTCGAATGGAAACATCCCTAATTGGTGTTATTCCCAGATGTAAATTATTCCAAATCGACGAACGTAATAAAAGTATTGAATTCATAGAATATAAACAATTGAATATGTACTAGTTTTGAATTCATCTGATTTAACATTAGGAATTGAAAATGGAAAACCTTGAAAATTGAATTCTATGTAAAATGAAGTACAGTAAGGCACTGTATGGATTCAGCCATACTATTTGCTAATTAGGCTTGATTAAAACACAAATGGAATTTTTACTACCAACAAATTTATTAAATTAATAGATCACTGTTACCGCGGTTTTGAGCTCTCGTTCATCGTCGGACAGTATGAAAACCTAGTCTCAGTTATATTGAAACAATCAGAATATATAGACAAAATTAATGTTGAAAAAAGACCAATCGAAGATGGAAGACGGTCCCACTCCCGTCGTCCGGTGTTGCACCTACACATTATGGTATAAGCTCCGTGAATTGGTCTTTTGTGACTAAGTTTCGGATGCTAGGCAAATAGTCAGGTCTCCAGAATGGGAAGAAATTTACAGATGAAATATGACGAGCTCTCTTGGGATAAAATCATCCAGAGGTATGTCATGCGTTGAGAGGAAGGAGTTCGAGAATTTCAGTGTTAAAAATGTATTTAAATGTTATGTCTGTGAACAAGTAATACCAAATAATTTTAAGGTCAGTATTGTATGTGTTTATAGGCCAGATACCTACCCCACTCGGAACTTTGATCTTTTCCTGGAGTATTTCACTGGAGAACACTAAGTGAGGTGAAGGCTAAGTGAGGAGAAGGCTAAGTGAGGAGAAGGCTAAGTGAGGAGAAGGCTAAGTGAGGAGAAGGCTAAGTGAGGAGAAGGCTAAATTCATTACTCTGGGAGATTTCAATATAAATTTCCTTAATGATAATGAGGAAGAGAAGCAGGCTTTAGAATCAATGCTAGACAGCTTCAACGCGAGGGTTACAGTTAGGGAGCCAACCAGAGTTGCTTCGAAACAATTCCACATCGATAACATACTCACAAATTTAGAGCGCGGGAAATCATCCGTGCTTCGAGTCATATTTCTGATCACTGTGCTCAACTCTTCGAGTTCCAGTTAGAAGCTATCACTATTGAAAATATAGTGGAGAAGAGGAGATTCTTTGAGGAGAAGGCCGTTATGGGGTTTGTAGGTTCGCTTCGTGCTATTAATTTGGGTGAAGTCTATAGTTCTCCTGCACATGAGGTTGATTCCATGTGGGACTCTTTCTCAGGAAAATTTTCGCAGAAGTTCCCTTGAAATCGGTTCGTACGAGTCGGTTGGGAAGAAGGCTCTTCTTGACTGAGTTGAATCATTAAAGAATCGCTTAGACATTCTATATGACCTCTCTAGAGCTAACCCAAAATTGTTAAACTCATACAAAGACACAAAGAAAAAGTATGATTCAAAAATAAGTAGAATCAAAAGAAAGCATTATGGAGAAAAAATTAGAAATTCTCATAACAAATTAAAGACTACATGCGAAGTAATAAATTCATTAACAAACAAGTAAACCAGTAATCGATCCCTATTTTCTAACGGCGATCCTGGAGAGGTTGTTGGGAGGTTCAACTAACATTTTGTGAATATTGATGGGCGCTTTAGTGATGATGGGGGTGTTCTGTTTGAATCCTCTTCAGTTCCTACCGTTCGCTTGGAGAGGTCCTTTTTCATGTTAGAGATCTTTCAGGCTGAAGTACTTTCAGTAGTTAAAAAGCTTAAAAATAGTAACTCTTCAGGCTATGAATATTATCAAGAGGTCAATAGAGGCTATAATCAGGCCCTTAACTTTCATAATCAATAGATCTTTCACAGAGGGGATTTTTCCAAGTGCACTGAAGGTTGCTGTGGTTAGGCCACTCTATAAAGAAGTAGATTTTGAAAATCTTTCTAACTATAGACCTATAAGTCTTCTTCCATCGTTTTCCAAGGTGTTCGAAAAACTCCTGGCTAAAAGATTCATTCACTTCTTCGAAAAATCTAGAAAATTTTGTTCGCAGCAGCATGGTTTCATTTCAGGTAAGGGTAAGGATACTGTAATCTATGAATTTACTCAATCAATTTTGGAGGCACTTGGGGGGGGGGGATCCCACTGTGCCTATTTTTAGACCTAAGTAAGGCTTTTGACTCTGTAGATCATAAAACAATTTTAAGAAAATTAGAGGCAGTTGGAATTCGTACAAGGCAACTAGAACTTATCAAAAGCTATCTGGGAGATAGGCGACAGGTGTCATCAACGATGCTTGATGGAGAAAATTATGTATCTATGGATGCAACAATCACTGTCTGAGTGCCTCAAGGAAGCATCCTTGGTCCACTACTCTTTATAATTTACATTAATGATCTCCGGAGTTTTTTCAGTGGGCCACTCATAAGACTGTCTTCTACGCTGATGATTTAAATGCTTTGGTTTCCAATAAGGATATTACCCTGGCCATAAGGGACATGAAAGATGCTCTTCACATTGCATAATCTTGGTGTTGTAATAATAAATTGAATCTCAACATGAACAAGACTGAATGTATGTTTTTTGATACTAATAGATCACTTAGGATCAAACCCACACAAATTGATTTTATTACATCTGAAATCAAAGTGGAAAAGTGCACAAAGTTTCTTGGTCTCCATATCACTGTTCTTCATTAAAAGTTATGTTCAATCACCTGTACTATACGTATTTTGAAATCTCAGGTTGAATCTGAAGTTTTAACCTGTACATATTTTGCAAATTTTCAGTCTCTGTTAGGGTATGGTTTGATGTTTTGGGGAAATAGCTGTCATGCATACTTCTTACACAAATAATTGCAATTCGCACAATGCATACGATGAGGTACACGCAGTCTTGCCGTGGGGTTTTTAGAAAGAATGGTCTGGTGACCCTCAGTGGTCTCTAAATTTTCAGGTGTCTCATGTTTTTGAAAATGCATGCTGATCTGTTTGAAAACTTTAAGGAATGTAATTGTAAAAGAAACATGGCTGCCTAGTTGTATCCCCTTCGTTCCCCGAGTATTACTCATGATAATGCCCAATTCATGTGTCTCAAACTGTTAATTCTATCCCAAGAACTCTGCAAAGAGTTGTTGATGTGAAGATTTTCAGAAGAGAACTAAGGAGGTTTATTATTGAATGTGAGCCCTACTCAGTTGTTGAGTTTTGTGAGTTGCTTGTTCATGACGTTTGAAATTGTTAACAATGGTTTCAACAAATGAGGACAAGCGTTTTATTGAACGTTTATTTGTGCTTGGCAAATATGACGCCAGGCTCTAATGACAAAAAAGTACAATCTATGATCTTGAGGAAAAATTTTGGACAACATGGTCATTAGGAAGAAGACGAGGTACTGGTGCAGCTAGCTAATGTTAGAACACAAGTACTCGCCTTGTTCATCATCTGTTTCAAGCATCAACTCTACATTTTTTGTATTACAAACTCAATGGACGTTTTCTGGATAACATTCAGCGAATTTCTGCATTGGCAGTCAGCCCTATTAGAACTCCAGGAACTAGCTTGACTGTTTCCCAAATGTCTCAGAGATGCCAAATCTCAAAAGCCTCTGTGAGAAGAACTAGCACAATTCTGAATCAATATTCGAGTTCAACCCCTTGAAATGCTGTGAAAGGTTCAATCTAGTGATTGAATTACGCAGTTGATTCATTACGACATTTTTTTAATGCGCGGGGAAAATTGTTAATATTTGAGGAAGTCGGCCATTTTGAATTCGAATGGAAATCAAATTTTGGTTTGGTTTTAGTAAAATATGGTTCTTCGTCTTCTTAGAACATCCATGAAAAACACAACAACTTCCGGAGTGCCAACGCCCTGAGGTGAAAAAAATATTTCGATTTCAGCTGAAAATCAGAATGAAAAAAATTCTTCACTCTACTTTTTTACCAATTACTAGAATATTTTTAAGATAAATATGTCAAATTGTTCAGAGAAGACTGAATTATTGACCGAGTGATCCATTCGATCTTGAAATATTGCTCATTTACGAATGAGTCAGCCATATTGGATTTCACCGTAAGTGAAATTTTGATACAATTTCTGAAAACCTATTTCTTTGGCTTTCCAATGAAGCAAAAACGAATGATCTAGCTCTAAAATTCCGAAAAAAAACCTCTGGTTTTCTTTGGAGTACCCTATATTTTATTTTCAATTCTTGTTTCAATTTTTTCACAATTTTATTATTCGAAAATTCCATATTATACAACGAACAGAGAATAGTTAAGTATGAAATTACATCAATATATATATACGAAATTGAAATAATACTAAATATTTCACTTTGTCGCATTAACGGCAGAAGATGATACAGTTTTAGAACTATATTCGATTTTGGTGGAGCTACTAGTATTTGCTGGAACCACAACTTCTTTTGCAGCAACTCCAACATCAAGTACCACAGGTTGACTCAAATATGTTGTAGCTATAGCTGGGGATGCATAGATGACAGGACTACTGACGTAAGCTGTTCTAAATTGATAAGAACTTGGAAGCACAGGTACCGAGTATGCTGTGGAGAAAAAAACGAACTGTGAGATTTATTCTTTTGTAATTATTCGTTATCTCAAGAACATTTTGGTTAAACTCTCAAATGTTAGAAGCCTTTTTCACGAATCGGTTGTTTTAGTCCAATATGATAGTCGAGATAAATAAATGATTTTCAAGAATTCATTAATGCATCGGAATTTAAAAAATTAACTTGCAAAATTGAGAATCAACTAATGCTGTGTTTGAAAAACCTGCACCGTTCTCCTAAAATTATACCTTCTCAATTCTTTGGTTAAGAAATTGAGGTAGGTAGGCAAACTTTCTATCTGCTCCCCACTCCTAACCAATAAACTACTAGTAGTGAATAAAAGACTTCTAATTTCACTTTGGGTTTCTTGAGGACATCTTCAACTTGCGATTTCCCCTCTTAGTATCAGAATATGAGTATTCAATTCAAATTGGAAAAATTTCCGGAAGAACTTACCTGCATTGTAGCCGAGAGATACTCCACCACCAAGTCCATACCAATAGGGTTCCGCATTTGGTTCTGGACGTGGTAGAGAACCAACAACTACCAAGTAAACACAAGCTACTAACACTTTGCTGAACATTTTTGCACAAGATGAATTATACTATGTCGCTTTGCTTCTTATACTCTGTTAATTAATATCTTAATGTTGTTTATTCATTTTGAACATGATGCACATCTAATTAATTCATATATCTTCAGAGATACATTGTTTTACATTCAAGGGGAACCTTGGTAGAGTAATCGAGGGAATTGACACTTGTTAACAGGTTGACGTTAATAAAATTCGATATAACTTGAAAATAACAATAACTGCTTCCGGACTTAAATGTATAGGGTGGTCGAAATTACATGAGAGAGTTCAGTGTTCGATTTCTGAGAAACGCCGAATTATGAAAACCGTTTTAGATATCAATGAGGTAACATCAGCTCTTGAATATTTCTCATCAAGGTATAAACCATTGTTAAGAATATGACTTGACAAGTACTTTAGTTGATAATTCTTCTAACAACAATGAAACATTTGTCTCGATTTAAACTTTCACTATAGAGATTCATCGGTCCAGCATCGATGGTTCCTTTAACTCATTAGTGCATACAGCCTTTTAATAGGATCACAATATAAATGTATGTTGTAAATGTACAGAGAGTGGTGGGGATCCGGCAACACGTGCATCTTCTCATTAGATCCTTCTCAGGAGCATTTATATCTTTGGCACAACGTGAAATACGATAGTGTTGAATTCATTGATTACCATGGATCCCAGTTTATATTCTACTAAAAACGGCGGGTAAGTAATATTCAATTATTAAATAACAAAAATATTTTTGGAACTCTGTTATGTTATTTTCACATTTTCTTACCAAGTTTTTTTCTAATGCCAGTTTATCTCGGCGATCCACTTAAAAGGACTATATGCACGAAGGCATTTCTGTTTGCATTTCAGATTATCTCTGCATCAACTTTGGGATATCGTAGAGGGCGATGATTTCTATGAAAGTAATATGAAAATATATATTGAACCTCCCCAATCAAAATACAGCAGAATCTGAAGAAGACAGCGATGTTTCAGACCAAGAAGCTGGCGATATAAGCCGCCTACCCAGAGGTATTTTGGGTCAAGGATACGAAATTTCTTTCGAGAGTAATGAAGATTTGGAAAGTTATGACCAACTTTCTGCTAGAACAAGTGGACTTCAATCTCAAGCCACCACACTTTCCCATTCATCGGAGAGTGATGATAAAGAAAATATACCACTTTCTGTTATACAACAGCTTTTCAGGAAGAAGAAAGGTAAAACTGTTCAAAGAAAAAAAATCATGGGTGGACGGGGGATACACCCAAATATTGTATGAACATAACTTGTGATATTGTGCATCCATCTCGCGATACACAGTCGGCCGAATCTTCATCCGATTTCTTCTAACTTTTTTTCACGAAGGCGATCATGGAAAATATCGTTTACCAGACTAATTTGTATGGGACACAAAAAACATTTCTTTAAATTTTTCTATGGATGAACTGTATGTAATCTTTGGAGCTTTATTGCTGAGTGGATATGCCAAGTACCCTAATAAACGCATTTATTGGAATGCAACTCCTTCAATACATCGGGACTCGATGAGACTCAACCGTTTTGAGCTTCTCCTACGTCATCTTCACTTCAATGATATCAACAATGTCTCGACAGACAAAATTCACAAATTGAGAGCACTTATTGACGGATTGAATCATAATTTTCGAGAGCACGGCGGTATAGATGAGCATCTATCGATTGACGAGAGCATGATACCATATTATGGAAAACATTATGCGAAGCAGTATATCAGAGGAAAGCCTATCAGGTTTGGTTTTAAAAATTGGGCCTTTGTTAGAGTGGAGGGTATATGTTAGCATTCGAAATATACACTGGTAAATCTGATAATGAAAAACAATTTGGTTTGGGTGGCGATGTTGTTTTATCTCTTTTTCGATTAACAGGACTGGAAGAAAATAAGGGTTATAAACTTTATTTCGATAACTACTTTACTGGTAATATTTGTGCTACTGATACTATACGCCAAAATCGTTTAACTAGAATCTATAAGGTGTTTTCTTTTCCGGAGTCATGTCTTCTTTGCCTTTTCAAACTTTTTTGCAGTACGCCACTGATCAGCGTACAATCAATTTCCCTCATCTTCATTCAATTTGGTCACTTTTTTGACACCTGTATATTTTCGTATGACCAACCGTTGTCGAGTGAAATATTATTGAATTTAAATTATTTGAATTGTATGTTATTCGTTAAATAAAAAAATAATAATAGAAATACTCGCTTTTATTCTGATAGCTCGTCTTCTGAGACTCAACTAATACTTATTCAGTATCAAACTAATAAAAAAGAACAATTGAAAACTAAATAAATTGCAGGAAGTGTCCTCCACCTCCAAGATTACAGGCCTCTGTCCTTCTTCGAATATTATCACATACTCTTTGCAATATTCCTGGGGTATTTCTAATCGTGTGACAAGAGGTTATTATCCGATTTCTCAATTCTTCTACAGTGTTCACTGAAGTGATATTAACTAAACTTTTGAGATTACCCTATAAGAAAAAGTCTAAACTATTTGAGTCCGGGGACCTAGAAGGCCATGATTTTGGCCCATTCTTACTTATCCATTGGTTGTTGAATGTATTATTCAAGAATTCCCCAGCTTCTCCACTGAAATGTGCTGGTGTCCCGTCATGCATGAACCACATTAAGTTTCTCACCAAAAGTAATTTTATCTAAGAACCATCGGCAGAAATTCAGTCTTGAAGGAAAATCTCGAGGAAGTAGAGTTAGGACGCGTTGAATATGAAATGGGTACAATACAAAGACGTGGAGAATCCTCCAAACTAAACCATGTGAAATATTCAACTGATTTCCAATTTTTCTTGTACTCACATGAGGATTCAAATCAATACAATTTAAAACTGCTTCCTCAATATTTGGAGTTCTCATAGTTTGAGTTGCACCCCTCAAATGGTTATTTGCAGTAAAAGTACCAGTTTCCCTCATTCTTCTGTGAATATTTGAACATGTTCGCCTGTCTGGTGTTACTCGATTTGGAAAGCGCACCTGATATAATCGCCTAGCTTCTGTTGTGTTTCCGTCAGCCAGACCGTACATGTACAGGATATCAGCCAATTCGGCGTTAGTAAAATTAGCCATTTTTTTTGTACAGCAATAACTTCAAAAGTTATAAAACTAATCGTTAATTTAATAAATAATTCGAGCAGACACTGTTTCAACTTTAGCAACTGTCAAAATAAATACATAAATGAAAAAATCATTTTTCCAATTGGAAGTACTTTCAATTCAGCGAATTCATACAATCGTTTAATAATTTTTTGCATGAGAACAGTAGCAGATACGAAAAAATTACAAGTGTCAAAAAAGTTTCTAAATTGAACGAAGATGACTAAAATTGATTTTACGCTGAACAGTGGCGTACTGCAAAAAAGTTTGAAAGGGCAAAGGAAGAGATGGCTCCGGAAAAGAAAACACCTTGTGGATTCTAGTTGAAATTTAGGACGTGTAATGATGGAGGCTGTAAAAAAAAGCTTTCATTCCAAATTTGGGCTGAATATCTCAAAAACTGCAGGAGTTTTGAAGAAAAAAACTAATTTTTTCCATAAATTTCAACACCATGTAGCTCCGTAACGAAGCTTTTGTGGACCTATGTTTACATGAACTTTTTTTCATAAAATTGCACGTAGAATAACCTCCTCAAGTTGTGACATACTATTATGTAACCCTGTATAAGTCCAATAACATTTCAGAAAAGGAATGGAAATAAAACTGCTGTTTTGAAAGTTAATTAATTTTCTCATTTCAAATGCTTTTATTCAGAATATAACGAAAACTTAAGGCATCATAATATAAATATAATTTATTTTCAATAAAGATACATGAATGACTAGATCACAAAATTCAATATAAGTTCATAATTAAAATGAGATACTAATTGGTCAAGGAACTCAAGTTTTATTGATGAAATCCAATTGACAAATATCACATAACCTAAAAATAACTACTATCATAAGCATCAAAAGTATCATGATTTGGAATTGAATGTGACAAAAAATCATGGTTAGCTAACAGATGAGAATTGGAAAGAATTGGTGCAGATTCAGCATAAATGTACGGATTAAAATGATTCAAAAGTGGTATACTATGAGCTAGCGGCGTTCTATGTAGTACTTGAGGAAGTACTATTGGCTGAGAATGAATCACAGGTTGTGTATGGACTAATGGAGCACTATGATGTACCGGTTCTGTTTGAATTGCGGAATGTGTAGATATTATTGGAGATGCAGCAACTACTGCACCAGCAGCAACAGGGGGAGCAGGTGCAATACCGTCTACGGGATTAACACCAGGTGCTTGGATAACAACTGGAGCAGAAGCTACAGCTGGAGGTACATATTGCAAGTGTCCAACATGAGCTACAGGAACAGCATATGCTGGTGAAACATGAGGCACTAGCACTTGTGCTGCAGAAGTTGTTGTAACTGAGGAAGCTGCTAATGGAGAAACAGCAACTACAGACTTATTAACAGCAGGTTGAGGTTTCACAGTATCTTGAGTTGATGTGAAAACTGTTGATGCTGGACGAGAACCATTCACAACAGACTTACTGCCAGTTTCATACGTATATGAACTAGGAGCTGGAGGATAAGTGGCAGCTGGAGGAAGGTAAGTAGCAGTTGGTGGAAGGTAAGTTGCAGTTGGTGGAAGCTTAGCTGCAGCAGGAAGATACGTATCAACTGGAGGTGAAGGAGCTTCTACAACGATTGAATCAATCGCTGCAGATCCGATTTCAGCACATAAATAAACAGCAAACAACACCAACTCTAACATTCTTCAACAAGAACTTACACCGAATTTTCAATAGAACTGAGCGTATCATCAATCTGTATCTCTTTTTATTGAGATGAAATTTCGTCAGCATCCAAAGTTGGTCAAGCTAAATTGCATGGAAATTATCGAAATATCGAAAATTTAATTCACTTATTCAAGCATAACGTCTTTCTAGATGTTCCAATAAATGTCGAAACATCTGTGACATATCAAAATTAACATTTTTATTACGTTTATCTACTAACAATTAGAGGATTATTAGCATAACAAATTAATCGAAGTAAGGTGAAACCGATATGAATCGAGATGATTGAGACATATTTCATTACAAATTATGCATATCCATTGAATATAATTTTTCATATTTAAGTTGAACAAGTTTCGAGTTCTACGGGGGGAATTCAACGATCTCAGTAAAATACAATGAAGTGAATTCACAATTGACGCTATTACGAAACGTTTGAAAGTTTTACTTTTGAACGTCGAACGACAAATTTAAGTCAGTTGTAAGTGAAGCTGCGTTCGTGAATATTAGACGTAAAACTATGTTAATATACCTAGATAAAATTACACAAAATGGTATTTGGATTGATTGTTCTGTGTGTCTCTTTTGCAAGTTTATGTGCGAACTCACGAACCTGATGACCTCCAAATCACCTTGAAGATTGGCTTTTAAATCAGGGTCAGCAGGAAACTTTCTGAACAATTTTCTCTAAACTATTTTTGTGGTTGGTTGTTAGTGAACAATTTTCTCTAAACTATTTTTTGTAGTTGGTTCTCCTGAGAACAAGTTCGAAATATCAGTCATGTCTAGTTCTCTATACTCATTCAGAGAATTTCGCCATCGTCTTAGCATATACCTTGTTACTCACATTCTGGAAATGATCTTGAATATTCTATGAGTTTGCGAAACAGCTATTTAAAATGGGTACCAACTAATTATCCAATTATGACGACCGTGATCTCCATTTCCTGCTACAGTGAATACGTAGAATTTGACTTGGTTCTTCGGTATGTTCTACCAACAATACAATCACTCATACTGTGATTAAGTGCGGTAATGCAAAAAATATAGCAAATGATTTGAATTGATTATTCTCATCACGAAGAATATTACTTTATTATTGAAATAGCAATTTTTTAAAGTACATATCCCTTCAGACTCAGAGGAGGTTTGGTCAGAGCAGAGCCCTTGTGAAATCCCAGTAATCCCCCAGCCCTCAGGAATCCTTGAGAACAATCGAAATGAAAATGGTACTCGTGAAAATTGAAATCAAACTTATAATTAAAAAATGTAAAACTTTTGCAAAAAAGGCCCTAAAAACTGTTGATACCGAATATTTCCACCCTTGGCGAGGATTACTACATGACATCTGCGATTCATACGCAAAATCAATGTCCATATAGCATTCTGATCTATTTCATTTCAAATTTGGATCAGCCTGTTCATTTTCGGTAGCTGGCTGGTTTTGCTGGATTCTTAATCTTCTATTGAGAATGTCCCAAAAACATGATTAATTGACTTCGTGCAGGCCATTGAAGGGATATCTTGATCTTGAAGGTAGTTCCTAACCATTGAGCTAGGTGAGGTTTGGCATGAATTATCATGCATAAGCATAAACCAAATGTTTTCGACTACATTCCATGTTGTTGCTCGGGGTAATCGTTGCCTAGGTTTCATGACTACTAGTCTCAGTAAGTAATAATATTTAATGCATTTTGCTCCATTTTGACACACACTTCCACTTCCTAGCTATTATAAGACGACTTACTCTTGAAAATCTGAGTCCACAATAACTTTGTTTTTGTTATACAAGGTGTTAAAATTTCAAAAACATTTTCGTATCTTACCTCTGCCATTTTCGGCCTCAAATATTATTTTCAAAATCTACAGGAACGTGTTTTTTCTTTGGTCATCTTGAAGAATATTTTTCTTTTCATCTTTTATTTTTTTCTGAATGACGTTGCTTGATTTCTGAATCTGAAAAGTGAACTTTTTAAATCTCCTCGTAGCCATTTTCAATAAAACGTATTGAGGTTGAATTCGACCCCGAAAAACAAATTCTAAATCTTTTAACCCATTGCCGCCCAATGACAAGGTATCTTTTGAATTTGGGAGGCTTGTACTTGGTAAAATTCCATTATCAATAATGAAAACAAGTAATGTGTTTTTAGGAATTTTACTTAATAATTGTAATTTGGTAATTTGTAACACGTATCACTACACCGTCAGACGAATGAATCTACAGAAAATAAGAATGAGAAAATAAATATAAATGTTCTCAAGTAATTAAAAGCTTATTGGGTTGCTCCTTCTTAAGTTGTTATTGATGACAGGTATATCCAATAAAATTAAGGAAAAGATTGCTACCTGAAGAGATTCAATAGAGGTGAAGGGCTCAAATCGACTTGTTCATTGATGAGTCTACCTGAGTGTTTGTGTTTGTTGATTTCTAAAGTTTCCCAAAGATCTACCTTCCAATGCTTTTTTTCTGTATGTAAAATTTCAAACTGTGGGTCGAAATAGTGACTATTTTCTAGGAGATGATTCGCGTAATTTGAATCTGATTTTTATTTGAAAAACTGTGTTTATGTTCCGATATTCTAATATTAAAATTTCTATGTGTTTTATCAATGTAAAATTATCACAGTCATTGCAATTCAATCTATAAACACCTGATTTATTGTTTTATCTGATTTGATTTTATTATCTTTTATATATTTGCCTAAAGTATTATTAGTTTGGAAAGCTATGTTGAAATTATTGCTACTCAAGAATGATATCAGTTTCTCACTTGTAATGCCAACGTAGGTTAAGGTGTTGAATTTTTGTTTCAATTTATCGACAGGGTAAACTTCATTCAATGCGATTCTACTTTGTTTTTAATTTAAAATATTATTTATTAGTTTGGGATTGTAACCATTATTTTTGACTACTGTATAATCAAATTTAATTCTTTGTTGAAATTTTCTGGTGATAACGGGATCAATCTATGAATAAAACTGTTGAATGTTGACATTTTATGTTGATATGGATGACACAACGAGTTATGTATTATTATATCTGTATGTGACGGCTTCTGGTAAATTGCGGAAACATGTTTTCCATTTTCATTCGAAATTGGTACGTCTAAGAAATTTATTGAATTATTGCTTTCTATTTCGGTTGTGAATCTAATTTTGGATGTAATGAATTTATATGATTTTCGAAAATTGTTAACTGTTCCTGTGAAGCAAATAATGATATCGTCTACATAGCGATACCAGTATAAGCAATATTTACTAAGTGGATGATTATGGATTAATTTATCTAAATTATTCATGAATATTTCTGCAAACAAAGGACTTAACGGATTACCCATAATCACTAGTATAATATTTGTTATTGGAATGGAAATAATTTTGATCTAAAAAATTTGTAATGATGAAAGAATATCTGATTTAATGATCGTATTGACATGATTCTTTTCTAATAATTCTTCAACTAAGTAGTACGTATCTTTCGGTGGAATGTTGGGAAAAAGATTCTTAAAATCGAAAGAAATGAGTTTGGAATTAGATAGTATGATGATATCTTTGATATTGGCAATTATTTCGTATGAATTGTTGACCGAAAATTCAGAATTAAAATTGCAATGTTTTATAAGCAAGTCGTTAAGGAATTTTGAAAGTTTGAAAGAAGTTGCCGTTACATAAGAAACAACAGGTCTAATAGGGTAATTAGGTTTATGAAGTTTTATCAACGAATATAATTCGGGGAATTATGGATTGGAGTTAATGAATTTATATTTTTTGTGGTCTGTAATTAATGATTTTGCTGTCGAAATTATGTTTTCAACTATTCTGAAATTTAGCGATAGGATCCTTAGTTTATGTTATATAGCTTTCGGCTATTAAGAATTCATCAGTTTTTGAAATATAATCGGTTTTACTAATCGCGATGACGGTGTTACCTTTATCTGCCCCAGTGAATACTAAATCGTTCTCGGTACTATTTTCACGAATTCTTTATATTATCTTATAATCGGAATTGCAATGAGGTGATAATTTCGAAAACTCTTCTTAGATGATTTTTGCTGTTTGATGTTTGGCTGAAATATTATCTTTGGAGTTTTTGAGAATGATTTCGGAGTCTATGCCTAACTGTTCAAAATTAGTTTTAGTATGTTCTGGATGTAAATTATGTTTGAATCCTTTTTCTAACAGATCTTTTTGTGGTTATGTAAGATTGGTATCAGTTAAATGAGTGAATCTGTCAAAAAATTTATGGTCTGAAAATTTATCAGTTGAAGGTTTGGGTGGAGAAATTTCGAATTTAGGCGAATTTAGTTTTTTCTGTTGTGGCTGGAACTTTTTATGAATTAAAATTTTGGCATCGTATCTGGATTCAGAGTCTAAAATATCAAACTCAAAAGGGTTATCACCAGAAAATTTCAAAGAATTAAATTTGATTAAACAAACAGCCAAAAGTAATGGTTACAATCCCAAACTAATAAATAATATTTTAAATAAAAACAAAGTAGAATCGTATTGAATGAAGTTTACCCTGTCGATAAATTGAAACAAAAATTCAACACTTTAACCAACGTTGGCATTACAAGTGAGAAACTGAAATCATTCTTGAGTAGCAATAATTTCAATATAGCTTTCCAAACTAATAAAAGTTTAGGCAAATATATAAAAATAATAAAACCAAATCAGATGAAAACAATAAATCAGGTGTTTATAGATTGAATTGCAATGACTGTGATAATTTCTACATTGGTAGAACACTCTCTATGGGTTGAAATTTGAGATGAGGATGATACTTGATGATGACTACCATGGATCAGCATGGATCTGTTCCATTGTACTTCACTGAAACTTGAATAGTCTCAGGGAGATAGTCTTCCCTATCTTTCAGTTGCTCACCCTGTATCTTTTACAGTTTTCAATTGAAAATGGAAATTCGTTCAAGGCAATGTAGACAAAGATACCACCTTCCTTTTGAGTTATCACTCGACCCATCTTCCCAATTTCAAATGATCCAGGATTGCAACCCCCGCATAGGGGGTTGATATCTCAGGCAAGTTTTGTACCCCAAAAGATGTTCCCCTTAAAACAAAAATCATAAATGAATATCTTGGTAGATATAGCCTCTGTTTAGTTTTCGTTGAAGCACCCTGTATATTCTTTTGAAAAGAGAGGATTTACAAAAATTTGAATAATTGTATCTACAATAAATGTTTATACCTATAATTTTGGTATGTGTGAGAAAAAACACAAGTGTGAGCTCTGGAAATGTAACAGGGGAACCATACTATCTTGTATATGATTCAATAAACGGGTGAAAAAACTTGGGGAAAGGTAATTAAATTCATTGCTTTGCAAAAGCACTGATGTAACTAATATTTAGAGATTTGGAGTGGTTTTCAATTACGATCATGTTGAATCTACAGGCTGGACCAATTACGACGTTTTAATACTGCATCTACGTAAAACATTGTGTAAAGAAAAATATTCATTCATTGCTGCAAACAGATGCACGGTAACTTTCTTCCATTTAGAATTATTCACACAGTTCGGAAATTTTCGAAATTGGTCAATTGCCAATATCTCGATTTATTTCTAAGTTAGGTAAAAGTGGTTCTGTTATTCTTCAGCCATTACTTAGAATCAAAATACGTGAGGATTTTTTCATCTAACAGTTTTTGAGTTAAAATGCAAACTTGCGTTTTTCAAATGCGGACCATAGGCAGCTTTGATTTTGTTGAATGAAGTTTTTTAATCTATTCGAAAATATATAATAAATGTGTCCAACCTGTCAATATTATTTCTCAAACTTTAGAGAAATACAATTTATATACAAAACACATATTCGTTGGATTTCAATTACAATAGATGCGACGTTTTTTTATTTTTAAAATGACTTACTAAGAGGTAAATCATCAACTTCTTCGTTATATTATTCTGTGTGGAGGTCATCACTATGATCTTCGATTCAGCCCAAAAAGTATCGCGAATTGGAAACACAAAATATTTATTTTTCATCCAAATTCATTGTTTCACCCCTCTCGAAATAATACATATACGCCACAAATAGTCCAATCATCAAAACATTATTCAAACGCTTTTCCTGGAATCGATTTCAGTTCTCGGCGCGAATTCTCTTCTATGTCTTATTTTACGCGATTCAATATTTGAAGAAAATTCACGTCTTTTGAAACTAGTCTAGCGGCAACGCGTTTCATGCCCAAACAATCCTATAATGGTACGAATTGATTCGTGAGACACAGTAAGTTCATTGCCAATTTTGCTCGAACTTGAATGACGATTTTCAATTACCATTTCCTTTTCTTCATCGATGTTGGCTTCAGTTGAAGATGTTGATAGCCGACCAGAGCGAGGCAAATCTTCCACTACATCTGGGCCGCTGGCGAATGCACTGTACTACTGATATGCACGTGTTTTTGATAAGGTAATTAACGGTAAACCTTCTGCAACAATTTCAGCTATTCGGCACGAAATTCCATTTATGATACCAAATTTGAGATAAATTCTTTGTTTGATATTTTCATCCATAGTAAAAATCGCAAATCACACTTGTGAAAACTGACAAAACGGAGCACACTGAATAAAATAAATGAGAGATCGCGTTCAAACACCGTGTCAGGATAGAAAACAGTTGTGCGAACTTAGTAACGACAAAATGCAGACAATCGTTTTGAAAAGATTTTTTGAATGATTGATTCCCGGTACTCTTGACACAATGTATATCTTTAAATATTAAATTTCGGTTATGTTAATGAAGAGAACGTATCGAACAGTATCAGAAGACACTGAATATTCAGAAAAACAATTACATTAGTTCTATAACACAAGATCATTTGACAATATGAAATAAGTGTTAAACAATGCAAATTTGAAATCACCGAAAATACTGAAACATAATCTGGCGCCACATCTTGAAACAAACGCTTTCTCTAGAGATTAATTCCGTCCAATGCAGTAGATGTATTCATTCGAGTACACTCCGAACAGCTTATTCAATTATCATAATACCTGATGTGAATACAAACATCAACAGACACGATTATTCCTGAAATAACCTTGAAAAATGAAAGTAGGGTCATGCAGACGTACTTGCTTGTGATTACTTACTCGGAAGTTGCGTTGCCCAAATAATTAAATGTTATGAATGGTTTCAATCCGAAGTAATGATACGATGAATTCTTCTGAACTCAAAGCTCAAATTTTAAATGGAATTTGATGCGTCAGCAACACGGTGAACTATTCCAAATGAATTTGAATATTTAAAATAAAATACCTCAGTTTCCTTCAAGAAGAACAAGAAGGATCAAATGCAACATCGAAACAATAGAATAAAATGGCACAAATTACGGTTTTATGGAAAGAAAATTTGGAAATCTGTCTGGAGAAATAGAAAATTCTAAGAAATGTTGTGAATAACTCAATAACTTCCGATTCAGAAAAAGAAATGCATAATTTTTCTTGTTTTCATACTTTGTAGACCTAGAAAGGTTGTTAATAGAGAAAAATTCGTTGATCATTCTGTTTGTTGTAATCCCTGAAAAATAAATACATATATATATATATATATATATATATATATATATATATATATATATATATATATATATATATATATATATATATATATATATATTTATGCGTCTGATGGCGTAAATCGCTGATAATAATTTCCTGCATATCGAATCAATGTGGCTCCTCTATGATAATGAGCTATCTATGGTTAAACCCAATAATCTTACTGGGTTCTTGTTTTCATTTGGTGTTTTCGTGGAAACTAATAGTCTCTGCGTTTTATCTACATTGAGTTTGAGTCTGTTCGTGGTGAACCACCTCTCAGCTTGTGGAATTGATTTTTTTGGATGTTGCATGAGTTCATTTATTTTAGCTGACTAATTCAGGAAAGTATCATCCGCGAACAGACTTTTATCACCTGCTGATACATTGATCGGAAGATCGTTTATATAGAGTAGGAAGAGAATCGGTTCCAGAATGGATCCTTGAGGCACACCAACTTAATGTTTTTCAGCTGAGACAACGAACCCTTAAATTAAACTGTTTGATACCTGTTGCTCAAGTATGACCTGATAATGTTGTAAATTGGACCCCTCATGTCATAGCATCCCAGCATCGCAAGGACTCCCTAGTCCACGCAATCGAACGCCTCACTGAAGTCGCAGCTGCTAATCTCCGCATATTCTCTGTTGTCGAGCTCCTCGAGTAAAGAATCTATTTTATCTTGAAGACAGATTATTTTCTATAAGCGTCTTTCCGTTCTTATTATGATGAATTTATTTCTTATTCTCGAAACTTTTTCTACTAGAAAACTAAAAGAATACTGATAATTTTCTAGGAAACAAAAGCTTTCTAAAAAGAACCAGAAATGAGCTCGTCATAGTAAGAAAAGTCAGTGGCCTGCTGCAGAGTAGAAATATTACTTCGTACATTTTAACAACAAATTGAAACTGTAAATCGTGAAGACCCTTAAGATACGCTACGTTTAGAATTTAAGTCAAATATCTCAAAAATTGAAAGGAAAAACGAGAAATTATCAATATGTATTTCGAAAACGAAACATTTTTGACTTTTAAGCCCATTCTATTAGTTTTATTTCAGAAGTATCAAGGATGACCTTTTAAATGCGTAACACCCTATATATATTTATTTTCTTTGTGATTCAAATGAAGAGAAGAACGTCTTCGGAATAATTTGGTATAATATTCTGTATAATCTGTTTCAAAGCTATCAATTAGTCTATTGAAAAAATCACTATTTTTTGTCAAATGAGAATTTTTCGCTCTCAAACGTGAGAATTATGAATATTAAAATTGCTTTTATTATTATTGTTATTGGCGAATAAATTATGGTTAATTATTGCCCAGGTTTTGAGGATTTGGCGAAATAATGTAATTCACCAAAGTGAACCTTACTGAAATATACGAGGGCTAATTGGTAAGTCAAGTAAAAATTAATAGAGTCGTGATAAAATTTTCCTTAAAAATCAAAACAAAACAGCTTCGTCTAGCCCAGAAGAAAATACTGTTTCACTACGACAATGCTCCATCTCTTTCTTCTGGAATTCCAATAACCAACCTGTAGATTAACGATATGAATCGCTATGTTATCTATCTGATTCTCTGGACCTGACCCTTAGTGCTCAGAAATAAAGACGTATTTTGAATAAAGAGATCTACAAAGAGGACATTAAAAACATCCAGCATTTCCTAAGCTAGCACATAGGCCTAAAAAGAGATTATGTACAAAAACTGGCTCTCAGTTATCAAAAGAGAATTCTTTTCTCGACTTCTCAATTAACCCTGGTACTTGTAAGTTCAGTTATTCCAAAAAAGATGGTTTTATTTAGAGAATTCACTCTCTATTTCATAAAGACGTATTAATAGGTAATACCCATTGAGAATTATTTTCAATCCGATTCCGTCGAGTTGCACTAAGTAAAACAGAAATTGTTTCAATATAAATCGAACGTCTTCATCGTTAAAATGAGCTCACAGATTTTAAAGTTATTCTTCTAAATATCGCATCAAAGTATCGATAACGAACGTCCTTTTGAATTCCCAGTCATGAGAATTATGTGTTATATATAACAATCGTACTTTCATACAGATTCTGGAAAAAACATTACAAACTCCATCACTTCATGTACACGTCACATGACGGGTCGAATGTGAAGGATGATAATTTCACTGAAACACTAAAGCGCTTAAAACTATATAATTCGAAAAGAGGACATACTTTCAAAAACAAAAAAATTTCTTCTGCTCGTGAATCGCCCTGTACATTTCCACAACTACCATTCAGACTACTTTCAAATACATAAAATTCTTATCGAAGAAATAAATTTTTTGTTTACATTTAAACTTCCAATTTTCAAACATTTATTATACAAGATTCAGTAAAAATACGTAAACACTATCAGATATTTGATAATTTCACCGACATTCCAATTTAAATATTGGGCAAGTTTTTATTCTAGTGGGCGCACACAAGAATTTCAGGTACCTACAACTAATGAATTAATAGTAACACGTGAATGAAGGTCGACTTCGAATCATATATTCCATTTCCTCCTTCTATCGACTATAAAAACTTAGGGTAGAGCGAAAAAATGTATCAGTCCTTAACAGACATCAACACAGACCTCAAAATGTTCAAATTGGTGGTGTTGTCCGCTCTTCTTGCAGTTTCTGCTGCCAAACCCAGTGGTCTTCCATTGGCTTATTCTTCATTTGCTGTGCCAGCTGCAGTTTCACATTCTTCAAGAGTTGATGTGCATTCTGCCCCAGTAGTGGCTGCTTATTCAGCTCCAGTTGTTGCCCCAGTTGTTACTAAGACTATTGTGCCTGCTGCTGTATCCCACACTTCCAGGGTTGATGTACATTCTAAACCAGTTGTTGCTGCTTACGCTGCCCCAGCTGTTGTTGCTCCAGTTGTAGCTGCTGCTTACAGCGTTCCAGCTGCTGTGTCCCACACTTCCAGAGTTGATGTTCACAGTAAACCTGTTGTAGCTGCCTACGCTGCCCCAGCTGTTGTATCTACCTATGCTGCCCACACACCAGCTGTAGTTTCAACTTATGCTGCTCACGCACCTGCTGTTGTGTCAGGCTATGCTGCGCATGCTCCAGTTGTTGCTCCAGTTGCTTACTCCGGATTGACCAGCGTTTGGTAAAAAAAGAAGATTGGGAAATGTCTATAACACAAATTTGCAATAGTTTTTTCTCTTGTACTATAATTTATTACCTTCTTTAAAATAAACAAACTGTTTTCTTAAAAGTGATTTTATTGATAAATTCATACTCTTATATCGAAACGAAATAACTCATAATTCTGCTGATTGAAATATTTGAATGGAAGTCAAACGCTAAGTAGCTAACATTTTCTGTTATTGAAATTGATTTTCAACTTCTTACTAAACAATTCATAAATTTCTCAGCAAATACAGAAAATATAAGTATGTTTCTCCCCAATTTCAGAAAAATGTATGAGGAATTCTTGAAGCAACTATTTTTTCTTGGTAATCTAATTTTATATCAGATTAAAATTTATATCATACCCTTAAGTCAACACTTGGAAAACTGCCTTTCAAGTCAACGCAAACAAAACTAGCACTTGTAAATCTAAGCTTTAAAATACTTCTCAATCACTTTATTATTATTTTAGTTCATTAAAAGTTGACACTCAACAAAAATATTTGACAATACAAGTGGACAAAAAATTGTCAATTTGTTATCAGGAAGTTTCAGAACCATTGCGAAAAATTTTAAAAAGTGATTCTTCATTAGAGTGATATGTCAATACAAAAATGGTTTAGTAATAATGTCTTCATTAATTTCCTCGAAATCGAAAATCAGTAGAAAAAAGATGATATATGGGAGCATTACTATTGTTAAAACAGACAATCTGTATGTTTTATCACCACCCCTGTTTCTCTTGTCAAATAAATTTAAGGGGTTACATGGGTTTCCTCGGGCAAAAAACGGCCTTTTTTCAATAATTTTTTTTACATATAAAAAACGAAATATTTTAATGACATTTTTTTATTTAAAAGATACATATTTAATAAACATTTTGTGAAATACTCAAAAAAAAATATCAAAATGGTCATTACGACGGCATTTCTCGGAAAAAAGGTGCCTTCGCGTTGTCAGCAGAACTTCTTTCAGGTTCATCTGAAATGAAAATAAAAAATACGTGTTTTAGTAAAGACAATAAACTAGGTGTTGGACGAAGGAAAAAAAAATGAAAATTGGATTTTTGGCAGCCGTTTTTATAAAAAAATGCAAATTTCGATGAAAATTTCTCGACATTTTTTTTTAAATACATGTAATTAAAAAAAAAATCCTTCATTCAAGACCTTGTAAATGATATCTCGAAGACCTGTGTAAAATTTTATCAAGATCGGTTGAGCAGTTCGCAAGAAATCTTGACAACCGACTTTGAAAACATAGTTTTGAGAAAAACGCGTTTAAAGTTTTAAGAGACAATAGAAGTGGAAAAAAAAATTTTTTTTTCTAATTTACATTGAATCGTTGATTCCTGGGCCATAAAGTAGAGAACCTGCTACAGCTGCAATGTCCAGGGCATCCTTTTGCTCCAGTCTATGACGAATCCTGGCTTCACGAGTCTCGCTGGTAGATTTCTTTTCGGCTGCGGTCACCCGGTTCTCATCCATGTTTCGGGCATATTCATGGGAATTTGGACCAAGTTTTAGGTCCATACCGTGCATAATTAATAATAATGCTGATATCCCTTCATTGAAAACACAAGCAGCGATTAATGCAGCATTTTGAACGATTATCGACCCAGCTGGAAGTATTTTGGGAGTAATTTTCCAAATCAACTGATTCAAACTTTCATTGTTATTTTGTGTAAATCCTCCAACACACCGATCCAGAAGCTCATCCTTACTCAGGTCTTCATAAATTGGTTTCATTGCAGTCGAAACATCATCTGGTAATGGAGTATATTGGTGTTTGAACGATGAGAGAGTACCTGATGCTGATGCTCGCTGCCAGGTGCTCCACGTGTCTGGATCTTCAAGGCAATTTTGATGCTGCGGGTTTTTGTCTGTAGAACTGTAGTGGTAGTTGTCAATTGCTTTTCCTCTGTAGCAGCAGAGGAGAACAGTTTCTCAGTAACTATGGTAATACATTAATGTATTTTATTAATATAAAAGTCGTATGTTGATTGATTCAAAAAGGAGCTGCTTAGATCCATCAAACCGCAAAACTTCTTGCATCCAACAAGACCCAAACCCAATACTCGCATAAAAAAAATGAACCGCCGATTTAGTTCATGCATTCTGCCAATTTGTTGACATGATAAAATATATTTTGGCATACATCGTTCACATTCTACCACAAGTTTAAATCCCAGACCGAATTTGGAGCATTGTTTAAAATTTACTTTTCCATTACAAAATTTTTCTTCACCTCCACTTTCAATAATGTTTGAACACTGTACAAAACACGAAAGTGTAGAAAAAACCAGAGCAAAGTCAATGATCGAATATTGTAGCGTGGCTTCCTCTGGCACGTGCTGTTTGTCATCGCCTTTTAATTTTTTTGCCGACGTACTCGTGAAAGAATTATCATATACCTCAGGATTTTTTGGATTGAACGATTGTTTCCTCTTCTTAAGTCTATCTTTTCTACGAACACCTTCCGTTATCTGGGTTCTAGTCACTTTAAACGGCATTTTTTATCGAATAAAATTCACAACAAACACTTATAAACTCAAAATGAACTTCGTAGTTTAAGGAGAAATCACCAAATGAAATATTTTCCAGTAGTTTACCTCATTATAAAGAAAAAAAGGGACAAAAATTACGGCTAACAATAGATGAGCTGCAGCTGCGCTATACCTATTGCGCCCTCAGCCTATACCTGACCTCAAGCGTCCACCTTTTCAAGGCTGTATCTCCGAAACTATTAGTCGGATCAACTTGAAAATTTAGGACAATATTTTAGAGATGTTATAGAATTTAATAAGACAAAATTTTAGTTTTTGTTTTTTTGAAACCGTGAAACCCATATAACCCCTTGGAAAAACTCTCCATTGACTCTCCATAATCGAAATTTTATACCCTGATCTATCCTGCAACTTTTCCAATTATTGATTTCTTATAAAATCTACCTATTCGAAAATCAGAATTAAAATGTTAATCATTACGGTGCTCGATGGGAAAACTAATTATAAAAAAATAACCTTGTCGCTTACTCTCGAATCTTTATTGAGCCTCTAATACTTTGAAATGTACTAGGATTATTCCTAATGCATATAATGCAGTTGAGAGATTTACCAGTCCTTCGATATCCTGTTCCACGAAATGATAATAATAACCTGTGCTCTTCGTGTCTCCACCTCGATACTAATCCCCTGCTCAATCCTCACAGACAAGTCTCTAATAGAACAAGCAAACCGCAGATGATGCAGTTTTGGTATCAGCAATATAGAAGTACGAAGGTAATTGGTAGTGTTCAGAAAAAGCAGGCTGAATTTGGTATAGCTATGAGGATATAAAGAAAAAAATGATGAACTAGTTCGTATATCACCTTTTTTGTAATGACTCTTTTCAAACACAAATTTCTTTCATATCATCTAAAAAGTTTTACTGAGTTCTCTTATTCTTATTCATCTGAAAGATGAGCGCGAGAATGTGCCACTGGGCCGTCTTTATGAATAATGCATAGAAAAGTGATCTGGTACATTGTCACCCCAGATCTTGGGGTGAAATTGTGCCACAAAAATAAATTATTCATTCGAAAAGTGAAAATTTTTCGATGTTTTCATATATCCTGATGCATGGGGGAACAATGTAGCCATATGTTTTCAGTCATGAATTTGAATTTTTGACATATTCTCGTAATATAATGAAAACCCAAAAAAGTGCAACAAAGTCACCTCGTTTTACGGTACTAATACATCTTTCGATTCTTACTGACTTTTGACTGCGAAGCGATAAAATAATATTCATCCTTGAATCGCCGCTTAAAACATTAATTTCGAAACACACTTTATACCCATATAAAAATAGAGAGATATTTATTAGTAAGCGCAATGCTTGACGAGCTGCATTTTGTTTTATAATGTAACTAACAGTCAAAAAAAAATTGGATAAATTAACATGGAATGCAGAGAATTCAAGAGAATCTGAAAAAATTGAGTATATGTGGAGCATTTTCGTTATACAACCAACAATTCAATGAATGTGTTGAATGGCAACGAGTGTAGATAATAATTGAGGCGTTGCTTTGATCTATATAAGAGAGAATAAAATATCGCTCGTAGGTTAGATTTTGATAGCATTCTAGCATCAAAGCGTACTAGGTACCCGAACTTGTTAAAGTCACAAACGTGTTTTGAAAATGGAGAGATCTTTCGATGATTTTTTTCTCGAAAACATTGAAGGACACTTAAAAATTCAAAATATAAAAAAGTTTTCATAATGAACAAGTAATCAGATAAGGTTCACAGAATACTTCAGTGGTCTATCAAAAAGCGTTTAAGAGGCAAAAAAGTGGCATGACCTGGAAAAAATATCACCCTATATAATTTCGTCTCATATTGTGCTGCAGATCCCCGTAAGTGAGCTGTGTATCGAATTTGAGTTCGAAATCTCAATAACTGCCGCAGTTAACCTGAATGTCACCAATCTCATGATAAAGCCCATAGAATGGTTATGTGAACAAGCTACTTTGATTGCCAAGTATGAAAACGTAACTCAATATATGACAGTTTGCTCAAGTAATTTGAAGCAGTTGAAGTATAATATAACCAGTGGATTCAGTACTACAAACTGATGATGCAGTAAACTATCCCGTGGAGTTCCTTAATACTCTAAACAATAATCAGATCTTCCACCACATAATATTATTTTGAAAATTGGAGCACCAGTTATGTTATCGAGAGAAATTAAGCTTTCAAAATGGTGCAATTGCACCAGAGTGCAGATGAAAGTCCACCACAACATTGTCGAGGCTACTGTGTTCAATGGATGTGCTCGAGGGGAACCTGTATTCATACCTAGAATACAATTGATACCATCAAAGTATCCAGTTTAATTCAAAAGGCTGCAATTTCCTCTAAAAGCGTGCTTCGCTATGACTCCCTAAAATATAGCAAAGAAAGACTTTAGAGAAAACTGTTTCTCCTATGCAAAGTTCTATGTTGAGTGTTCTAGAGACTAGAAGTCAGATGATCATTGCATCGCATAGATAAACGGTTGAGGTTGTATATAAGGTGATATATCAATACCCTCACAATAAATATATATATAATTTCGTCTCATATAGTGCTGCAGATCCCCGTAAGTGAGCTGTGTATCGAATTTGAGTTCGAAATCTCAACAATCGTAAAAATTATCTTCTTTCAATATGAATATAAAGTATATTCAATAATCAATATCTAGAAAACGGTACTGGTACGGAAAAAATGCAGGAATTGAAAAAATAAGTAAAATAAGTGAACATTTTGATTTTATTATTCAACACGTCAGTGGTTCACCATAAAAAAGGTAGCCTTATCCGTAAAAGACCGCGTATACCACCCTGTGCTTACACACTTACATACTGTAACAAACGTTTGGCCTGTTCAAGTATATATCAATGTGAAAACAACTCTTGTGTCAATTTTCGGCTAAAATAAAGCATTTTTCGACCTATGTCTATGTGAACCTTTTTTTTCGACACCAGTCAAGAAATCACCTTTTCCATTTACGGCATCTCATCATAAAACAACCTGTATAATTGCAAAACTTAAAATAATTCAAAATAAATATTTCGAAAACCCACGTTCCTCAATGTTTTGTGTGAATTGCAGAAATACCACGAGAATACTCATTCACAATACGAATGCAATTACTTTCTCATTTGTCAATTATTCTTCTGAAATTACGTTACTCGAAACCTACGAATGAATAATAAACCGGACAATTGAGAGGTAGGTAATATGATATTTGCATGATTTATGCCAATGAACCAGTTCAAGAATTCTGGTAATAATCTTCCATGGTCATGCAACAAAAAGATAGTATGAATAAAATCCGTGCGTACGTGAAGGTCAATTTTAGTCTATACTTTTCACAATCATTTCCTTCTTGAATCAGGTATAAAAACAAGGGGTACCAGCAAAAAAGTATCAGTTCTTAACAGACATCAACACAGACCTAAAAATGTTCAAATTGGTGGTGTTGTCCGCTCTTCTTGCAGTATCTGCTGCCAAACCCAGTGGTCTTCCATTGGCTTATTCTTCAATTGCTGTGCCAGCTGCAGTTTCTCATGCTTCAAGAGTTGATGTTCACTCTGCTCCAGTAGTGGCTGCCTATTCTGCTCCAGTTATTACTAAGACCATTCTTCCTGCTGCTGTATCTCACACTTCCAGAGTTGATGTACATTCTAAACCAGTTGTTGCTGCTTATGCTGCTCCAGTAGTTGCTTCATACGCTGCCCCAGTTGTTGCAAAAACCATTGTGCCCGCTGCTGTATCCCACACCTCCAGAATTGATGTCCACTCAAAACCAGTCATTGCTGCTTATGCTGCTCCCGTTGTAGCTCCAGCTCCAGTTGTCGCTGCCACTTACAGTCTTCCTGCTGCTGTGTCCCACTCTTCCAGAGTTGATGTTCATAGCAAACAAGTTCTTGCTGCATACTCTGCCCCAGCTGTTGTATCTACCTATGCTGCTCACGCACCAGCTGTAGTATCAACTTATGCTGCACATGCTCCAGTTTCTGCCCCAGTTGCTTACTCTGGATTGACAAGCGTTTGGTAAAAAAGAAGAGAGGAAAAAATGTCTGTGCCAAAATTCTTTCAAAAGTTTTTCCGGTAAAACTAATTTATTGCCATCTGTAAATAAACTGATATTTTCCTGAAATTTTGGTTTCCATTTCGACCTTTGTAATAATCTATTTTATGAAGTTACAAGTCTCGACCGACTGATTTATCAACGCCGAGGCAAAACTACTGAAGCTAAAAACGTGACATTTGGACGGAGGACTACTTTTGTGACGTATAGGTCCACTAAGTAGGAATATGTGTGGTATATTTTTGGTCTCTTCAAGCTTTTCATTTTGATACCAAACACGTTCTGCAGTCGGGTAATAACATACCCTATGTCACTTTCATAAGTCAGAAGAATCTAATGACTCTTCATATTGAATACCTCAAAGAAATTATTCACGACACTGATTTATTGACCCAAGTTTTGTCGAATGAAGAAATGTTGCTAACTGAAGAACAGTCATGCGTTTACAGTCACATACTCGAAAGTGTTGATGAAACCTCAGATCAAATATATTTTCTAGAAGCTCCTGGGAGGTTTTGGAAATATGATTCTCCTAAATCTGCTATATGGCAAAATACTCAAGGACCGAGGAATACCATTCGTTGTCGCCTCTCCTTGCATTGCTGCAAATTTGTTAGATTCTTTTGGCTGTAGACTTTCGTCAGACTTTACTCAAAGTACCCAGCAGCACACTAGCGGATGAGGTGAAGTCATACTTGTGGAGTCACATACGGAAGCTCGCTTTAAAAAAACATGAGAGTCCATCTGAGAGGTGAACAGTCTGCTAGACAATTTTCTGAAATGTTCGAAATCGGAAATGTCAAATACCCTATAATTGATGGTAAAAGTACCATTCAGACATCAAATATAGAACTAACTGACGCAGTTTACCTGAATGTCACCGATCTCATGATGAAGCCCATAGAATGGTTATGTGAGCAAGCTTCTTTGATCGCCATGTATGAAAACATAGCTACAATATATGACAGTTTACTCAAGTAATTTGAAGCAGTTGAAGTACAATATAACCAGTGGATTCAGTATTACAAACTGATGATGCAGTAAACTATCCCGTGGAGTTCCTTAATACTCTAAACAATAATCAGATCTTCCACCATATAATATTATTTTGAAAATTGGAGCACCAGTTATGTTATCGAGAAAAATTAAGCTTCCAAGATGAAAGTGAGGATGAAAGTCCACCACAACATTGTCGAGGCTACTGTGTTCAATGGATGTGCTCGAGGGGAACCTGTATTCATACCTAGAATACCATTGATACCATCAAAGTATCCAGTTGAATTCAAAAGGCTGCAATTTCCTCTAAAAGCGTGCTTCGCTATGACTCCCTAAAATATAGCAGAGAAAGACTTTAGAGAAAACTGTTTCTCTTATACAAAGTTCTATGTTGAGTGTACTAGAGACTATAAGTAAGATGATCATTGCATCGCATAGATAAACGGTTGAGGTTGTGTATAAGGTGATATATCAATACCCTCACAATAAAAACCTATATCCTCTGCGAAGGAAATTGGGTTCATTTGAAGCAGATTTGGCAATGGCTGAGAAATGGTCATTTCAGCAAACTCCAGTACTTTCTATGATGTCAAGTAGATGCATATTGTTTCTGAGAAAATTCGATTTTCTCTAATGATTAAAGAAGGTTTTCAGCATTGATTCTTCTGGTGAACGTCATTGATTCTTGTTCGAGTTAAAATTGATTAAGTTCAACCGTACCCAGACTGATATCTTATCCAAGCCTAAAATCAGTGGAAGGTTCTGTTTGTATCTTTGTCGGTGTGACTCCGCAGCATACGCTGACTGGAAAATGAGAAAACAGTGTGTGGACGTCGTCAAACTCAGAGAGTATGTAGCCTTAGGGTACATACATACACATTTAACTGAAAATATTCAGTTGTTACACCATCAACTATCATCTGAATCGTTCTTCTGAGGAGAAAGCTACTACTCTAACCATGTAAGTTTTCAGGAAGTTTTTCAATTCTAATCAGTACAAGAAATTCATTGAAAAATCTCCCATTTTACGACCTGATGGAAAATGTCAAGGAAAAACATACATAATTTTGTTCGGATCTCTTTATTTACAAATAAATAAGTGGAAACATATTCATGATTTTCTGTTAGTAGTCAGTTAAGTTTAGTGATAAGACAATAGAGGGCTCTTGATCAAAGCAGGTGAGGCAAACACTGGAGCGGATTTGTAGATGGTTGGGGCAGCAAACACTGGAGCAGATTTGTAGATGGTTGGGGCAGCAATTACAGGAGCAGCTTTGTAGACTGGAGCAGCAGCTACAACAGGAACTGCACCTTGAGAAATCTGTAAATTGAGAAATACATGATTAGTCGATATATCTGCTAATTATTCAAAATGATGAGATGGTAGATGGAAAAAGAAATCTGGAACTCACCAAGTTGCTGTTTTGGTATGAAGTGGCCACAGGAACGGCAGCTTTCACGATTGGTGCATGAGCAACAGCAATGGGGGCATGAGCAACCGCCAAAGGAGCTGCTACTACAGGGGCGGAATAGGCAATAGGAGAGCCAAGGTAACCAGCCTGGCTGGCGGCGATGAGGATGGCGAATACAGCTGCCTGTAACCAAGACAAAGTAAAATTATATTTGGGAATATATCTATACCACTCAAACAAAACATCAAAAACCGAGCATGCCATCTTTCTTCAACAGATACGTCAATTTTTTGAATATATCAAAATAATAACTTATACGTGTTTAAAGACAATCATGGGACATTTATTTGGAGAAAATAATTCTGAGGTTTCAAAGATATTCTCCTACCTCTCGTTCCTCTGTCCTTTTTTCTCAAAATGAAATTTTGGTTCAGTAACTTATTATAGAAAGTTTTTCTGGTACTCATTTGTTTGATTTTAGTTTCACTCTTTAGAGGTGATATAGAAAAATTCAATCAAAATGGAAAAACTTGTTCGATAATTCAAAACAAAACAATCGAAAAATGTGTGAAAGTGAATCATTCGATGAATGATGATACTTATTTCAAATTCAAGGAAATTATCGAAAACTCAATGTTCTCAAATTTTACGGAATTAATTCCTAAATAACCGAAAGTATATCTAATTTGACAAACATAATAATAATCGTATAAATTCTTCATTATTGCTATTGTACTCTTTTCAATTCTGATCTTGTAGGTTATATTAAGCTGTGGACTGGAACCCTTAACACTAAGAAACACTGTACACTATCACACCAAAACTTTATTTCGAATACTCGACGCGCGTTTCGCCAACTAAGTTGGCATCATCAAAAGATGATGGTACACTATGTACTATCATCTCCTGATGATGCCAACTTAGTACACTGTGTACTATCATCTCCTGATGATGCCAACTTAGTTGGCGAAACGCGCGGCTAGTATTCGAAATAAAGTTTTGGTGTAGTGGTGTACAGTGTTTTTTAGTGTTTATAGGTTATAATTCTCGTGTTTTTAAAAGAAATCATTTAATATTACATAAATTCTATCATACAGCAAGAGCAAGAGAAAAAAGAATTGTAGAGTAAAGAAGAAGGAATAATTCAAATAATGAGAGTAGAAACGGTCAAATCATCTATTTCGATTAGACTGCTTGAGGCTTAATTTGAAATTTTTAGACGTCGAGTGCTCGGTATCACAATTTTCAGAGGCAAGGGATCACAACAGCCAATTAAATTCCTGAAATTCGTATTTAGAAACAATCTACGAACATCCAGCCATCCTTAGAGAATTCATTCATACCGATGAAATTCGTATCACAAGTGATTTGAATCCCAAGCACTATATTCAAGTGCAGCAGCAAGGAGCTATGGTTTAATGAGTGGTGTGCCCTTAAATATAGTTAAGTTTCAGCTTTCGAGATTCGTAATGAAAATCAGAATGAAGGTTGTTGTGGAATTAGAAGAGTTGAAGCACAATTTCAGAGAAAGCCTTGCTATTATTTTATAATTTTTATTCTTGGATACCTGCTGTAATATTTTGTATGCTGTAGTTTTTTTACGCACTACTGAATTTTACTTAGAGAATGTTAACCGAGGTATGTGAATAACATCATTTTCCGCTCATTTCACACTCTTCCATATTTTTGTTTTAAGTCTGAGAAGTACCATAGAAAGAGATAAAACAAACACAAACTGAGGATAGAAAACCAAAAATAATTAATGTCTTGGAAACCCAAAAAAAATTTTTTTGTGAAAGAAATTCTGGATATTTTGGAAAATGGAAAGAATACTCTCCACCAGTTTTGTATTGGAAATATTGCTTTCTGAGTATTCAGGTATTCCACTTTCGATGGTTTCGTGGGGCAGCTATGTCAAAACATTGCAAACAGAATAAATGACCGCCCCTTTATCGTTCTTGATTTTCATGAAAAATTTATTGTGAGAACCAATTTCAGCTAATACTTTTTGTTTTGAAGCTATTGCCGAATTTTCGATTCGATGCTTAAGAAAGTAATGAAGAAACTGAAACGAACGTAATTTCAGCAGTATTTGAAAATCATGAACTGGTGATTCGGAAAACCACAATCAGTGAATATTGAAAAATATAAACTATATAGGATGAGATGGAATCACCAGCTTTTTCCCTGCAATTCGGAGTGGCGAAGTAGAAGTGGGGAAGAGAAATGCCTAGAAAATGCAGATTTTCTAAGAAACGTTATTTGGAGCGATGATGTGAGGATAAGCACTGGTGGACTTTTTTATAGAAATAATCGACATCATTGGTCAGATAAATATCATCATTTTTTCAATGAGAAAAATTGCCAAGGTTGCTTTGGCTTCAATGCGTGGTAGGCAATTGTTGGGCAACAAATAATAGGATTATATATTTTTCAGGAATCTGTAAACGCCAGCACGTATTTGATTGACCGAATTTGTTGACCTATACTTGGAAAATTTTCGTTGGCAGACCTCGAAACAAAGAATTTTTAGGCACTTCCGTCTGAAAATCGAACGAGAATTTGTGAGATCACTGGATGAACAAAAAGGAGCCCGTTTAATGACTCACGACATCCACTTATTTCAGCCCTAAAGACTTCTCCAATAAATACATAATATTCTCGAAACTGGCGTTCACTATTCCGCGGTTCTAGCAAGAATCTCTTTTGTTATAAAAACAAACACTACACTTCCAATTGAATATAAAATCATAATTTATTTTTTGTCGTTCTAATATTATGTTGTATTGCTGAAAACCCGGAAAATCGAAAATTCCCGAAACTGGAAAACGAAAAATTGATGAGTGAAACTGGTTTTCACCAAGAAGGTTTTCCGGAAAATCGAGACCAAGAAAGAGGGGCTTATTTTTTTCTATCTTCTATGTTTCACATGCTGCTCCACAAAACCCTCGAATTTGGGACACCCTGTATGAAAATTTGAACACTGTGTGAAAAGTAATATATAGGGTGCTCCAGAGAAAACCGGACGTCGAGCTAGATCATTCGTTATTGCTTCATTGGAAAGCCAAAGGATTAGGTTTCTCAGAAATTGTATAAAAATTTTACTTCCGTTGAAATATGGCTGACTCATTCGAAAATAAGCAATATTTAAAGATCGCTGGAACGTTTTTTTCACTAAAAAATTTGAAAAAAAAGTAAAGTATTTTCTGAATAATTTGACATATTAATCCTAAAAATATCCTAATAATTGGTAAAAAAGTAGCGTGAATATTTTCTTTCTTTCTGATTTTCAGCTAAAATCGAAATATTTTTTTCACCTCATGGCGTTGGCGAGTTGTTATGTTTTTCATGGATCTTCTAAGAAGACGAAGAACCATATTTTACTAAAACCAATCTAAAATTTGATTTCCGTTCGAATTCAAAATGGCCGACTTCCTCAAATATTAACAATTTTCCTCGCGCATTACAAAATTTTTCGCAGTCGTAATGAATTAACTGCTCAATTCAATCACTAGATTGAATCTTCCCCATCGTTTTGAGGGGTCGAACTCGAATATTGATTCAGAATTGTGCCAATTGTCGTCGATAATGTTTCTCTTTTCCACCATCATATACACCTCCCGTTGTGAAACCTCTGAACATAGACTGCATGCATTAACTCTATGATAAACAAAAAATAATTAAATGTCATCGAATTGTAGACGACATCTGGTTTGAATCCGAATTTTATCTTGGTGTTGCTTGTTTTTGACGTTTGAAATTGTTAACAATGGTTTAAACAAATGAGAATAAGCGTTTCATTGAAAGTTTAATTTTTCGTGGCTATGCTGCTAGGCAAATATTACGCCAATTTTCAGTCCCTAATTACGAAAGAATCACAATCTATGATCTAGCTCTGAAATTGCGGAAGTTATAACGTAAAAAAAACGTCTGGTTTTCTCTAGCGCACTCTATATTTTCAGCCGCTGCTCTTTTTCCTTGAAATTATGAGGTAGAAAAATGACCTGCATGAAAAAAAATTTAAAGAGGACATTTTTGCATAGACTTTTTTTTCCTGAAAAATTCAGTACTTTGGTGGCAAATAGGAACAACACATTCAGTCTTTTCTTGTTTTTGTATGAATTTGGATTTTAACGAAAAAAAATATATAATAAGTGCTCCCGCATTTTCTTCATTCAAAGAATATTGATGCAATTTGAATAAAAACAATTATTCGAATATTCGAAAAAACTTTTTCTGATGAGCGGAAAATAGAAAATGAAATAATCTGTGAAATTGAGGAACTGCTAATTTTTTGTCGAGCAAAATAAACAAACTAAAATTACTTACGAATTTATACATGTTTGTGTAGTTTGATTAGTTTGGATTTGTCGAACTGTTGGAAGACTATACCGAATGTAAAAATCGCAGTCGATATTTATATAGTTGAAAAAGTGGTATCCCTGAAGCTGTCTCTGGGTCAGGGGGATCGATATAGCAAGGACTACGTTTCACTTTCATTGACCACTTGATGAGTTACCGATTCAAAAGACTATTGACTCGAGTTTATTACAAGAACAAGAACTGTACCAATTTTTCAATTCGATCATAACATTGTCGTTGTTTTATGATGTTGATTCGGTATTAGATGTGGGACGACAGATATCTAGAACAACTACTACAATTTAAAGGACATAAACTCTAACAGATAGCATTTTGAGTGATATTTGAAAGATTTATAATAGAATTACTTTTTGATACCAAGAAATGTCTCCACTCTTTTTACCTTAATATTTCTTGAAAATTTAGATTATTGGGCAAATTCGTTTTACATCTGGCAGACGATCCTGTAAGAGAATTGACTTACTACCCTGAAACTAGTTCTTCTGATGATCTTTCGATATTCAGTTAATTTTCCATATCTACTTCGATTTCAGTATATACAAGTGAGGTTCGGAAAAGAGTTAATTCGAAAACGGTTCTTAAAAACATATCTTATTTAGGGCTTACACATTAAAAATAATGTGGAACTCTTAACCTCATTTAGGAAAGAAAACATTCATATGAAGCTCTCTAATCGAACAATCTGTTTATTTTACAATAATTACATAACACAGTTAATTAGCATCTAGCTTTTTTCTACATAGGGTGTACGGACTTAAGGGCCCATATGAATTATCTGAGGAACAGGTTAGTAGATCAATTTCAAATTTTGAGATTTGATGGAAGGAATACTGATCTACAACAGAACACATATTTATTAAAAATTTTATTAAAAATACTCAACATGTGTTTCGAGTTGTTAGCTCATTATCAAGAGTAATATAATACTAAATTCAAAATGAGTGATTTGACTTATGTATAACGGCATTCACAACAGTAGGTAAATTGAAGTCTAGTTGGTCGTTTCAAATTGGCTGGTTTTTCCTATGAGCGAACATAATTTCAATAATCTCCAGATGTCCATCCTTTTTCCTTTATTACCTGAATGTATGAGTTCGATATTCCCGTAATCTATAAAATGATTTTTGTTGATGCAGTGGTCCGAAAAACCCGTATAATTTTCATTTTGGAGAATAGATCTTTTATATTCTTCAACTCTTTTCTCGATGCATCTTCTGGTTTGGCCTATATAGAATGTCTCACATTCACTGCAGTGTATTTTATATACTTCTCTTGTATCCAATAATTTCGTTTTATTATTATTATTAACCAATAATGAACCCACGTTCTTTTTATTAGTTCTGATGGTGTTGATATTATTTCTGTGTAATCTGTTACATATTTTATTGCTAATATTAGGAATATAGTTAATTGGAAATTCATAACAGTAGCTCCCAATGCCAGAGTATCAAATTGAGTGCTTTTCATTCATTTGTGCACAGATTGCTTTCTATTCTTTTAACAGCTGTTTATTTTGAGAATGATAGATAGATAGCTTTATTTCAAAGAGACAAAATTACAATGAATGTTAACCATGTCTAGGGAAATAGACGTCACAAAAATATTCAATAAACGCACAGTAACAAGAAGATAACAAAAGATAAACATCAATAACTTTGTTTCACTGCTTTAGGTAACTTATTATATAGTCTAAGGCAGCTATAAAAGGCGCCTCTCTCAGTCATAGTAAGTCTGTGCTTAGGCTAATAATAATTTAGACTTCTGGTGCAGTAAGAACTTACTTATTTATTCTGCGTTTAAAAGAAACACTCTTGAATATAAATAGCTGGGACAGTTAGAAGATTATTGGCTCGAAATTTGCTACGACATGATTCGTTTACTTTCATACACAAAATAATTCTCACAGCTCTCTTCTGCATCAAGAAGACTCGCTCACTATCGTGAGAGCTGCCATAGAACGGGGCGATACACCATCATTAATGTCTGGTAGTCGATATATCGCTCCAGCACCCTAAAGCATACAGCTTGAACATACATGTTCGACGTGAGAGTACTACGTTAGGGTGGAGTCAATATGCGTTCCTAGAAAATTTATAGGATTTTTCAAGTTTGAATGTAGTGCCTTCTATACTGTTGGGTAAGTCAAGCTGAGAATGATGATGTAGCATATCTGCTCGTTCATTAGAAACCAGTTCTCGACACATTTCATAGTGGTGTTGCAAAGTGGACGCAAATCAGGAAACAGAGGCGACCGCACCAAGATATTCGTTAGTTGTAAAACAATATGACGAAATCAATTCCATTAAAGAGGAAAAGTCATTTGTGCAATGAATAAAATCAGCCCAAGTATACTGCCCTGTGGTACTCCAGTTTTTAGTGATTTTCCAGTAGATGTTGCAGTAACATTATCTTTTTGTACACCTTCTGTCTCTTGCCTGCAAGGTATGACTTAAACCACCCAAGAGCCAGTCCCCTCACTCCGTACCTATCAAGTTTGAACAGTAAGACACCATGGTTAAGGCAGTTATATGCTTTCGATTAATCCAAAAACAGGGCCGCTATCAGGCCTCCCTTCTCCAGAGCTTCAAGTATACACTTGGTGAACGAGAAGACGACAGTCTGAACGGACCTGCTTTTTTGATATACATGTTGATTTTGACTGAGTACGTTTGAAGCAACAAGGTAGTCTACCAATCTGGTACACATTACTTTTTCAAATATCTTAGAAATGGACGGCAGTAAGCTTATGGGCCTGTAGTTCTTGAGCTCGGTAACATCTCTTTTTTTGTGAATGGGCTTAACTAGGGCCAGTTTTTAATTGTCAGGATATATACCATGTTCCAACGAACAATTGAGAATCAACGGATCAGCTATACTCTCAACATAAAGCCTCATCAATTTACAAAGTACCTCATCATATCCACTATTTATTTTATTTTTGATACTTGATACTAAAGACAACAATTCATTTCTATATACAGGGCGAATGAACAAGGAATTTGTACTTGAATTTTCCTTGAATGAGAGAAGCACCTCCATGAGCTGACTCATCGCTTGGTCCACACTATCAACCATGAAGTTCAAGTTTTAAAATTAATCGCTATGAACAACGGCTATGACCCAAAATTAATGGATACCCTAATAAGACAAAAACGACATAAACTTTTATTGCAGAGCATTTATCCGTTGCATACTGAGAAATCTAACAGAAAATTTCCAATCAACGATATTCCTAATATTTCTTATTCGAAATCTGAGTCAATTAAGTTGGACAAAGAAGATGACACTACAATTCCGAAAGTTTTGTTGAAGAAATTCATAGCTCAATGTTGTTTATGTTTAGATAAGACAAATCTCACCGAAAGATGTTTGTTTGACCAAATTTGTGGTGCCGTGAAAGCAAATTGTAGAACAGTTTTCATTTACTCTTATACCAAAATTTAAATTGATTGATAAATTCATTCCCCAGAATCTTCTCATCGAACACCCTGTATATACCTCTTCAATATATTCAACTAGAACAAACTTATGGGCCGATTAAGCACTAGAACGCTCGGTAATTTTCTTTGAGCTTCTGTAACAGCCGGGAATCGGATGTACTTAAGTCAGGTAAAAACGACATCTGTGAAATGATATTGAAGAATTTTCAAGGACAAAGTCGCAAGTTAGCAAAGCTGTGTTAGATGACATATCATCATGATAGAAAAACCACGTGCTCGTCACTCTTAAAGCTTTTCATCTAATGTAAATGACACATAAATAATATTCCTTACTGACAATTTACTTAGTTGAAAATACTGTCTATCCAGTGCACGCACGTGCAGTAAAGAGTTCAAAATAGTGCCTTCTACAATGGTCTCTATCTGTCTTTCTATGTTTTACACTAAATCTCTCATATTCTTCAATTTTAATAAGCTTCACTACATCTCGAGTACGGTGCTGCACGTGCAGCACAGCTTTCTAGGATATGAATCTATATTTAAAATTTTTCTCATTCTCCCATCCCTAATTCTTTATAACAAGAACAAAATTATCTCAAAAAACCTATATTTAACGTCATATAAATAGCGGTGCCGCTTTTGAAAGTTCTGCTCATAATCAACGCTTTGGAGGAAATCAACACAATTGGCTTGTATGGACGTTTCAATTATGTCATTTACAGCTATATGCCGACTGTCATTCTGTATCTCCGTTCTCTTAGGAAAACAGCATCTCATTCTAGATAAGGTCGTGAATATGGTGATCATTCACATGACGCTTCACATAACGTATGATCTACAATCGTAATTGTTTTGTACTTGAAAATGTTATATTGGAGACGTAACACAAACGTAGTATTGTTATCTTACAATACTACCACGTATACAGAGCTGCGGATGTAGATAACTTAATAATAAACGATTTTAGCTATATCAGTCTAGTTTGAGAGTCATAAGCAGTTGTAGAGAGCTTTCAGAATTTACAACATTTCTTAAAACCTGTCTGTAGTATATCCTCAATCTACTCTAGGGGTGCTCAAACGGTCGTGCTTTTTGAGTAGATCTCGAGAAGGAATTTTTAATAAGTAGATAACTAAACTACAAAAATTTATTATGTACTGAAATATCACTCTAGTAAGAGGCGGCTTAATCGAAGGAACGCGAGGTACTTGTCAAAGAAAACCGCATTTTTTATTCTTGCCGCTTCGAGACTTTCGATCACGCCGATATAAATGTTGCGCCTGCATGAATTGGAGTCATTCTGAATTGTAAATTGAAGGCAATATTACGTCGATACAAAGTTTATTATTAAATAGTACAAAATGGGTGCAGCGAAAAAATCCAAAACGTATCATTTTAATACCGATTGGGAGGAAGAATTTTTCCTTCGTATGGTGTAGGATAAGTGCATTTGTCTTATTTGTCGTGCGTCAGTTGCAGTACCTAAGGGTAGTAACTTAGAGATCCATCATAAAATGGTTCATAAAAACTATGAACAGGATTTTCTGGTCCAGAATAAATTAAGAAAATGAAAAGTACTTGATTTGATATCTTGTTTGAAAAGAGAACAAACCATGTTCACAAGACCAGCCAAACAATCAAAAGCTGCTACGATCGCGTCATTCAAAATATCCCATTTATTGGCGAAACACAAGAAACCATTCGAAGATGGATTGGTTGTGAAGGAAGCATTTATTGAAGCGGGTGAGACTTTATTTGGAGATTTTAAAAACAAAACAGAAATCATGTCTGCTATTAGAGAACTTCAGTTCGACTGTCACAAGGCGTATTGGAGCCATGGGTCAGGACGTGGCAGATAAAATAAAATATGATATCATGAAATGTACATACTTTTCTTTACAGTTCGACGAATCCACCGATATTACAGACACTGCCCAGCTGTGTATTTTTATTCGGATGGTATTCAATGACATGTTGGCTAAGAAAGAATTTTTGACGATCATTCCTCTGAAGGGGATGACCCATGGCGAAGATATATATGACGTTTACTTCAATTTTGTGAAAAACTACTAGTTAGCAATATATAAATCAGTGTGCATTACAACCGATGGAGCACCAGCAATGACTGGAAACAAAAACGGTTTCGTGACATTGTATGGAGCTAATGTAGATTTCCCTTCAATTTTTTTATTCATTAACTATGAGTTTTTCCATTGATATTATACAAAAGAACCTAACCAAACCTAACCCAAACCTTGACTGAAATAATGTATATTGTTCTAATATCTATATATGCTACGGTACACCCTATCCAGGTAGGTAGGTTGTTAGGGTGTATCGTGTATGTACGACAACTCTGCATCACACATGCAGCCTCTCAGAGTCGATCGTAAGTAGTCTAAAAATATTCAGGTAGATCCTCAGCAGTTCAAGTTTGAGCACCTCTGATCTACTCTTTTAGATTCAAGTCAGGTCATTGCGAAGAACGTAGTAAAATTTCAAAATTTTCATGCAATTATATCAACAATAATAGTGAAAAGATGAAAAAGATAAAAAAGTGTGAGAATAGTGTTAACAACAATTATGTTAATGATCCTCATCATCATTACAAGTGCTAAGTGAGCACGTAATTATTTAAACTCCATAAGCGGAAAAAATTAGCCAACTATTTAATTATAGGTGAAATCTATACGCATCCAAGATTGAAGCTTCATACATGATGGATGTAATTGGAATATTTGACTCATGAAATATTCTATTATTTCACAAGGTTATGTTTACGTTGTTCCTATGGTTTCAGAGATTTATTGACATCAGGAACTAATAATTACTAATTCGGTGTCTATCAATCATACTTATGGTCCTTGCAAACGTTGGATCTCTTCAGATAAATAACTTGTATTTACGATATAGAAACTATTATCGGTAAGGACATCTTTTGGATTTCCTTTGAACGGTGTATTCATTCGACTCTGGCAACACATCATATTGACAAGTAAACATGTTGTAAAAAACCACCACACCATTGAGAATTGTCGACGTTTCAATGTTATGTCTCAACACGTACACACTATGGTTACACTACCCCATAAGCAAAGCAGCGAGTTTAGGATACCAATAATAAGTCACTGATATTTCGGTTTTAAGTTATATTCAACATAAGTTTACAAATATAATAAATTAAGAATAAATAAACACGTATTGTTGCTCATCTCTTTCCATTCTGATATGTTCAGTGTAATGAAAGACCTAAACCTAATGGAGATGCAGCTACAGCAATTGGAGCATGAGCTACTGCAATAGGTGCAGCTACTTTTGCCACAGCTATAGGAGCAGCTACTTTTGTAGCAATCAAAGTTGGATTGACAGAAAGTTGATTGTTATTTTGATATGAAGTAGCAACTGCTGTCTTAACTGCAACTGGAGCGTGCGCAACGGCTAGTGTAGGAGCAGCTATTACTCCATGGCTTAATCCAACTCCTCCGAGACTAACACCTCCACTGCTCAGTCCCAGACCTCCAAGGCTTACACCTCCACTGCTTAATCCAAGTCCTCCAAGACTGATACCTCCAAGTCCATCTCCTACAAGCCCTGAAGATATGATTCCAGCATTAGCACCGTAGATGGCGATGACAATTACGACCACCTGAAAAATTACTCAAATTACTCAGTTTTGAATGATGCAGAATTGTTGTTATCTTTTCCAAGATTTTCAGTTCGTCGTTTTATGTAAAGCATACAAAATTCATACAATTTCAATAACTTACGTTTGAAACAATTTTCTATGGATAATAAAGCCGTAAACCCTTACCTGAAGACTGTATTGTATGAATGTAAGCAAATTCGTGTCTATGCTACTATCTCCCAAAAACCCAATTTCAATTCAAAGAGTTTCAGATTAGTACTGATTATACTGATGGGTCTGTACTTTGATATGAATAGAAAGAAAGCGAATTATACAAGAACGTTTCTATTCTCTCGCCTTCTAATAAATCATATCTTTTGACAACACTGGTTAAAAATATAACGTCATTGACGTTTTTCGTGAAATAAAATGTAATATGTCTTCGGATTACTCTTGATTAACTCTATACGCTACTATATTGCTGTGTTACTATGTCATTTGTGAAAATTTTGTTAAATTTGTCCCTAATGAAGAAGTACCTTCTTTTCATTCTATCAGAAAAGAAAAGAATATGGTTTCATTATCAAGAGAAGGAACAATAAATGAACTCGACAGAAACAATTATCGACTAAGAATGATTTGATGGCGATACTTGTGTTGCCAACAAGCATAATATCGCTATATTGTTGTATATTGGATTGAAAAAAATAACATATGAATATTTTGATTAGATTTTACGAGCGGTTAGGTCCGAAGTTTGCGATATTCTGTGTAAATAAACTTCAGAAGCCTTTCAGAAGCAGAGACCCTGTTAAAATTCTGATGGTTGGTTGAGAACTCCTTTAGTAATCTTGTACTTGAAGTCTTTAATCGAATTCATCCAAGACCTATTTCTAATTTCGAAAAGTTTTGAAATAATAGAAAGAATATGGTCGTGTTAGAAATTCATCTAGTGTAGAAGATAGTATGTAGATTACATACCCATCTTGAAAGAAAATTCAACTTGGCATTTGACAACTATCTCTTGAAAAAGTCATAAGTTATAGAAAAGTTAAATCTTTAGCCGCATAAAAAATATAATCCGTATGATTCGTAGAAATAATGCAACCAAATGAAATATGAAAGCTTCTTCGCAAAGCTTGCTTTCTACGAAATACAGTAAATAGAAAATTTTGCCGATGCAAAGACACTCTACATTGGATTCTGAAAGTTCACAATCAATCAGCTCAAACTTGGTGTTTGGGCCAGAAGAAATATTGGACACAATTCCAGCACAACAAGAGAGAACATTTGGCGCTCAGACTGGTACGGACTCGCCACAAATTGGAGAATAATTAATTAATTGATTGAAATTTACATATCGTAGTGACTATCAATGAAGAATGATATCAATAAAATTTTAGGTTTGGATACTCACAAACTTGAACATTTTGAAGAGTGAAGTGGAAATTTTGTAAGATGGTTTATGAACTGATAATGTTGATATGCTTGATTTGCTACTTTATATACCCATAATCCCACCTTTCTAGAACAGGCAACAATTTTGAAAAATCAAATTAGTCATCCAATACTAACTTGACATTGCCAGTGACATAGAACCACGCAAATCTGTCATAGAACCAGTCAAATTTTTCCTCAATAAATTGGAATGATTTCAAATATCATGAACGAACCGAAGGAATTATCTTGACCGACTTTGGTATTTTTGTTGTTCAGCAGAACATTTGCAGCTATTGCAATGAGATTTGGTTAGGTGAAATACGCCTTAACAACAATAATTTATTGGTATTAGATAATAAATTAGATATGGCACATTGGAATTTGATTAATTGATTAGCGTACAATTCGTAAATATTTATTAATTGAATATGATTCTTGGAATTTAGAAATCATCTTTCAATTGAATGTCCTGCCGAAAAACTTCATGTAAATGTTTGGAAAAATTTGAAATAATCTGAATTCTATGTTATAATGACATTCTATGAAGATAGTACATAAATAAACTTTATTCTCGGCTAACGTAGATGAAATGAATTTTCAAAGTAGAATCCACTAATAGTCATTAAAATTCCATTGACTTACAAATAATTGTCCAAAAATGTAATATAAAGAAAAATCTAACACTCAACACCATGAAATCCATAAGCGAAAAAGTTCGAACTAATGCCAAAGCAAATAAATCAGAAGCCACAGTTATATTGAAAAAATCAGAAAACGAACGAAATGAATGATTACATCGAAAAACAATTAGTAGAAATTCCTAAGCATCCCACAGGTAGAATTCAGGATCACTGAAAAGCGCTATAACCGACATGATATTTGATATTTTAACTAAACCTAGTTATAACGAGGATATTCTCAAAAAATTCCGACAGCTACGCTAAGATGGCAGCAAATAAAATCATTGTCTGTAGAAAGTTACTCATCGAAGTGTCAGCCATTTTGGATGCACAGTTGTTATGGAAATGTTGGACTGACTTGATGTGGGTGTTTTTGTGAAAATGGGCAAAATCGAGTAAGGAAATAGAAATAGAAATAGAAATCTTTATTTATTTCTTTATACATGTGTATTTGCAGTCGTACACCTTTGAATGGAAGTATAACTCAATCCAATATCCACTGATGCTGACTTAATGGACGCATGTGGATTGGCACGAAAATACGCTAGAGTATTAATTTGATTGTCTTCGTCCTCGGGAATTGGTTTTCTTCAAGTTTCTATGTATTTTGTTCCTCCAAATTGCAGAAAATTGCTTCTAATCCTTCGAAATTTTGTTTTACTCATAGGCGCCAAATTTGGAAATTGGTTATTGATTAGTCTGCAAGTTCTATCCACCACTTTTTGACATTCGCCATGAATTAAAAAGGAATTAAACATATTCTCGTTTGAATAATCAGTCATTTTATTATCAATCTGGTGTTTTTCAAAAATTTTCACTTCAAATTACCAACAATTCTTGTAGAAATATCAAATTCGAATGAACAAAGTGGCAAGTACATTAATATTAGGCACCTGTAGCCTGTTCAGCTACTTGATATTTAAATATATTATATATTTTAAAGCACTCTTGTTAGTTCTTGCAAAATCATCAAAATTCAATATATTCCCAAATTATTTCGGAACTATAAGAGATGGGTATAGTATATGCTTATAATATTCCATCTGAAATTTGACGCTTCATCTGATGGCGATATAAAAATTGGCACGTGCAATTTGAAAAAATTGAGTTATTTCTGTTTGAAAAAGGCCAAATTGAAAAAATCATACAAAACAACGCAATAAACATTTGACATTTGTAGATTGCTTAAAAATTCCTTGATCTTTCTTCTATCCACCCAAACAAAAATTGTGTCTGTAGTGCAAAAGATCTACGAGCTACAATTTTTTTAAATGTTCCTCAAAAATCGAGTTTATAACTGGATATTCAAACATATATAATATATAAAAAATAATTAAACCTGTCAAAAGTTTTGACAGGTAAGTGCCAACAGCATGGGTATTTTATGCTTTGCTCAAATGTCGGCTCTAGATGTATAATAAAAGGTAGATTGCCATTTGAAATACTACTTCCGGTATAACCGGAAATGGTATCACTTCGAAAATATTTCACTCCAATTGGAAATCGCTAGTTATGGCCGCGTATAAAATTTCAGCTTCATATTGTAATTGGAACTCAAAAAGTTTTTAACGGACGATCCCGGAGGATATCCCTGTATATCTGGAGTTCTCATAGTTTGAGTTGCACATTTTAAATAATTATTAGCAGTAAATGTACCAGATCCACTCATTCTTCTGTAGATATTGGAAAATGTTCGCCTGCCAGGAGTTACTCGATTCGGAAAGTGCACCTGATATAATCGCCTAACTTCTGTTGTGTTTCCGTCAGCCAGACCGTACATGTAATGGATATCAGCCAATTCGGCGTTAGTAAAATTAGCCACTTTTTCATACAGCAATAACTTCCAAAGACTTGAAAGTAATCGTTAATTTAATAAACAATTCGAGCAGACACTAGTTCAACTTTAGCAACTGTCAAAATAAAGAAATAAATGAAAAGAATCAAAGCCTACTAGTCTTTTTTTTAATTAGAAGTGCTTTCAATTCAGCGAACGCATACAATCGTTCAATAATTTTTTGCTCGAGAACGGTCGGAGCGGAAAAAAAGTTTCTGAATTGAACGAAGATGACAAAAATTGATTGTACGCTGATCAGTGGCGTACTGCAAAAAAATCGAAAGGGTGAAAGAAGACGCCTCCGGAAAAGAAAACACCTTGTAGATTCTAGTTGAAATTTAGGAAGTTCAGTGATGGAGGTTGTAAAAAATAGCTTGCATTCCACAATTAGGCTGTGTATCTCAAAAATTGCATGTGTTTTTAAGAAAAAACCAATTTTTCCGGAAATTTCGACACCCTGTAGCTCCGTAACGAAGCTTTTGCTGACCTATGTTTATATGAACTCTTGTTCTTAAAATTGCACGTAGATTTATCCTTTCAAGTTATGACATACTGTTATGTAACATCCTGTTTATGTAGGGTGAACGAATATTCCTCATTATATCTTTCTTATTTCTTTGTAAAACTTTTTTAATTATGGAGGTAAAAAGCCTTTTTGATTGCAACGGTTAGTTTTCAATTTTTGCCTAGTGTATTGGAATATTTAAGAATTGAGAGGAATATGCCGTCAACATTTTATATTTGCTGAAAAAGCTTTCAAATAATTCGAATTAATTGTTTCAGATTAAAGCTGATACCTAATTTCACGATGAGCATCTTAGGAAAGCCAAGCACGTTTCGAGGATTGCAAGGTTAAGGAACATAGGAAAAGGGCAGAAATCTCTCAAAAAATTTGTCTCGCAAAAAAATGAGATGAATGATAAGAAATAATGCAATGTAGATTTGTGTACAGTGTTGGTTGCTTCAAATATTCTGTTGAAAAAGTTTAATGACAAAAAAAATCAGAGAAGCTAAAGGCGAAAATCAATTTGATGTTATTGTGGAAGAAACAACAGATGTTTGTGAAAGATGCATAGTTCATCTGCTCATTAGAAGAAAATGTTCCAGGGCGTTCATTCCTAATAGCCTCTAAGTATCTTGAAAAACCGAATAATGTAGCTGTTACAAGATTCATACATGACAAATACTTTCCCACCAAATGCAGTCCCATTAAACAAATTTATAATTTTTTCATCAGTGCTGCACCTGGTAAGTACAGGACAGGACAAAATTCAAAAATATATGAAAATGTAGGTCACGCCACATGCTCAGCTCGTAGAGATAAAAGAGTAACAGAATTTATTCGAGAACAATTTCCACTCGTGTTTAGCAAAGTAACAAAAGTTTTTCTCAAAGCTCCCCTTCGAATACAGTTGAATAAAGAAAAATTGCCTAATCTGCAACTACCTACACAACCAGTATTAACTCGATGGAGAACGTGGCTCTGTACGGCAGTTTTTCACGGTGAAAATTTCGACTGCATTAAAAAAAATCTAAAATAACAGATTCAGATGGAGAAATTTTCATGGATACCTGAGGAACTGCAATATCTAACAACCCTTCAGTGAAACATTTTTTATATTGGTTTCGGTATGTGGATGATATCATTTGATGTTAAACGTTAATAAATTCAATTCATCCAAAAGTAAAATTCATTATCGAACTTGATATTACTTTTTGATAATCCCTCGAAATCAATAGATATAAACTTTCCAACATATTGTTGAATATCCAGATAGATTTTGACAATGATTCCCGTTTACCTAATTTGTTTTCAACTGAGTGATTCAGACAATAATTCTGTGAATGGTCTCGAGAGGTTTTACTCACTTTTGTTCTAATATTGCAGAGCATACGTCGACGAAACACTAATACCACGTCTTTAAAATTACAGATTTGTTATTTCGAATTGGTGGAAGAAAATTTTGGAAAAAACTGGCTTAATTCCACCAATTCAAAATAACTTATAAGAAAAATAGCCAACTAATCATAACCTAGATTACAGTTTTGTCAGGAGGAAGAAACAACTTTTCTATTCGTTCAGACTTGAACTACAGGTCAATCTGTTCATATGAACTCATTAAACATACCTATTTGGAACTTGTGAATTGTTATTCAAAATTTTCTCGAATGTCCCATTTAAAATGGAGTTACATGCTATTTTAGTGAAAAAAATGCATGGTCTGATGAGATACTTGTAATTGCGTAAAATGTAACCAATTGAAGTGAAGGAAATTATGAACTATAATATTGAAGTTATTTTTGGTTCATTTTATGTATAAAAATAAAAAAAAATAAGCACAACTTTCGTCAAAACCATTGGAAAAAATTGGATACGAAACTGAAAACTCTAGAATAGTAGTTAGAAGTGATGGTATTAAATTTTTGTCTTCTTTCGTTCTTTGGTGCTGATCTCGTTTAAAAGAGAGTTATAAAAACCATGAGTGTCGATAGGCAAAATAGATTTAAGTTTCTGGAAACTTTCCCATTTGGTCAAAGATAATTTCAAACTATTTTTGTACAGTCTTGTATAGCTCGAATAGCCTAATCTTTGGACCTGACGTTTGCGATTCGGCATTTCTTCAAAATCGTCAATGAATTTTATGAATATACTGTTGGGAATATTGGGAGTATACTCGAGAACTCGAAGGTCTCTAACTTCTGGATCATTCTTAGTTTTTCCAGGTCGAATGCGTGCGTTTTGTTGTCATCATAATCAAAGAACTGGTCATGCCTCCACATGGTACAAGTGTATGGTTTGGGTTTACACCTTGACTCCTTAGAAATTCTCAAATAAGCCGATGGCAGATAAATCTCTATTTTTAATTTTCTTTCAATAACACTATGGATGCTGTCGCATTCCATTTGCGTGTAGCCCTTAAGTAAAAACATCTATTCAAGTAAAGCGTTGGATAATATGTCGTTTCTGTTTTGGTATCCACATCCGTCCGACCAAATGATTATGGGTTTATCAGTATTAATATAAGTTTCTTTTAGGTGTTTGATTATGATGGATGTGAAAACAGAAGCTACCAGTTCCCCTTCAGATTCATCCCACCAGTAGCAATGGGTGTCTTTAGTAGCTACGTCAAAAAACGTGAAATTATACACTTTTAATTTCTGAGAATAATATAATGCGCTTGCTTCCATTTTTATTTATATGACATGAATTTCTTTGTCTAAAGCTGATCTCACATTTTCTTCTTTTTCATCCCTTGCCATTCCTTTCATTTTTATTTGCTTTTGATAATCTTCTGTTGAAACTTTTTGTCTGAAACCAACACACAGGTCACACTGGTCTTTTCGTGGCCTGAAAATACTGATATTTTCGTGCTTAACAATTTTCTGGAACGATGCTTGATTAATAGGAGTGCAAACCTGTTCCTTACACCAACCCTTAATGAAGTTTGTAGAAGTCACATTTGTGATTGAAAGTTTCCTCTATAAATAATTTGTTTGTGCTTTTTTTGCAATAATGTGATGGCAGTTTAGGCAAAAGTGAGAGCCACTTTCGAAAGTTTTCAATTCTCATATCTCTTGGTTTGGATTCTTTCACTTTTTTTCTGTCGGTATTCCATCTTCCGAACCGTTCACCCAGTTATGAATCATCCAGTCTTTCAGTCCCAGGGTTCCCAAAAACTTATTTTAACAGACAGTCAGTCTCTCTCCTCCGAACAACAAATGATATTTATGAAAGAAACTTTATCGATTGTCACTTGAACTTGCAGTGCATATTTTTTACATTCCTTTGTACTAAATTATCAGCATAAAGTTTTATTTTGGCCCAATTCAGCTCTCAAAACTTAGTGAAGATTCTTTTCTATGTTTCTCAGAGAATTTTTCTTAATTTCGTTTTGAAGATTTTTTACAGAAATTCGAGATGCAGGTGGCCAACATTCTTCTCTCCTTTCTTCTAATCCCATATTCGAATTTGCCATCCTTTCCACTATATCCTTTATACTCTTGTCCTCTCATGTGCCTTTTGAAACATAATTTCCTTTCATTCTTATGACTGTTTTCCTATCCTTTTGCACTAGATTGAGCTTGTTCATCAATTTCACTCTGATCTGCTTCAACATCATTGTTCGACAATTCAATTTTGTCATCGTTTTCAGATGGTATTGTCTGTTCTCTTATGGACCATATTATCTTCGAGTACATTGTCTACATCAAGAGTCAAATGTTGTAAGTCCTGGTATTCTAAGTTATTGGAGGAGTTGAGCATCACAATATCATCGTTGAAATGAACCTCTTCACTATCATCTGAGAAAAAAACAATTATCAGAAAAAGTTCCCAAATTCAACAAATTCCGCATGGGTACTGAGTGAATTGACTTCAAATTCTGTGGTGTTCATTTGCATGAGAACTGGCCCTCGGGGTAAAGATCGTGAAGTTTCAATCGGAGAATCTTCTCCTCCAAGAAACACTTTGCATTTTGTGCTTTCAATAGGAATATCCTTGAGTTTCTTCATAAGATATCCTAATTAGTTTTTAGATATATATTTATCCTTCGTCCTTCTTCATCGAAGCACATCGATATTAATCTTTCGCTGCTATTATTATTAATTTCACTAGCAATTACTCGTATCTGAAACGAAACGTCATAAAACTGAATTGCAATATCACTTATCTTGACGAAATCAAAATAAACTGTTTAATGTTACTAATGGTATGAAAAAAGAAATTGTCAATTGATCGTATTTAAAATATGTTTATAGATGGAATTAACTCAACATGATAAGTATCTACTCACTGTTTCTATTCTAACTAGATGAAATGAGTTACGTGCTATTGATTTTCAGTGATCAAACGTTCAATAACAGGTATTTAGGTTTGTTTAATATGGAAAACGACGTCTGACTTGCAAAGGATTCGAATGGTATTCATAACTCCAAACCGAAAATTCGAGTTACGTGTTATTGCTGTTTTGCTGACGATATATAATTTGCTGTTGCATTACGAATGAATTATTTAAGCGTAAAGCAAATTTTCTTTTATTTATCATTTGAAAATTTCTGCAGAATATCAAGCGGATTGATCATCTCCTTTGCCAAACATCAAAAACACATTGCATGTTTTGTATTTGAGTAACCTTCACTCTATCTGAGCAATCCCCACCTTAAGTATGTCTACGTACTCAAGACACACTCTATATCAATAAACAGAGCTCGAAACTGTCGTTTTTCAAGTTCATTTTTCCATATTTCTTATGAAAGACATGCTCTTTAACTTCTATTTAATACTTAGGATTTCGATAAAACTGACTGGTCGACATGATTTGGCCAAATATAAATTTCGCAAGATACGTTTGAATTATTCTAAACAACATTTGAATACAACCAACTAATCAATGTCAAATAAAACTAGTTTTACGTTATCTTTCAAAGAGATTTTTTTTGCATGATTCTAATTAATTTGAAAGATTTTAGCGTTCAAATGAATAGGGGAATATCAGGTTATCGACTAGATTGTGCTTCTTGCATCAGAGTTTATTTTGATTGAAATTATATCTAGGACTTTCACACAAAAACCAGAATAAAAAATGACAATTTATTTTCATCACTTCATATATACAAAATGAATTATATACAGAATTTTGAAACTTAATTTTACGGTGTTCCTCATCTCATGTTGTAAACCCTAATGCAGTCCAAGACCAAGTCCATGTCCACCAAGACCGAGACCGTGTCCTCCAAGACCGAGACCGTGTCCTCCAAGAGCAATAGCTGGGGATGCTACCAAAACTGGAGCAGCATGAGCCACAACTGGGGCAGCATGTGAAACAACAACTGGGGTTGGATGAAGTGAGATCTGGTTGTTGTTTTGGTAAGATTCCGCCACGTGGGCAACTGGAGCTGCTATTACTGCTCCATGACCCAGTCCAAGTCCTCCAATAATACCTGCATTGACAGTGCAGATGGCAACTGCAAGAACTACGATCTGTGAAAAGGAAAAACATATTAATTTATATATTATTATTTATGTTCGTTTTCTTAAACCAACTGAGTTATGAGCCAAATGTCTTCATTTGGAGAAACTATGCAATTGAAGATTGAATAAACTCGTAAATAGTCTTTGACCAAATGATAAGCTCGTGAAACTGGTAAAATCTTTGAGTTTTAATTCTAGAATATGTTCTTACGATTTCAGATACAAAGTAAGAAACATGACTATCAGTTTTCATGAGAAGAACCACCGAAATTTGGGTTTCAAGGTTCGAGACATTGGGAAATTGATGAGGAAGGAATTTATCAAATTCACCCACTAGTAGACGAAAATGTATCGGGTGAAGAATGATGTAATAATTTAAGCTTATAAGAGGGATATCTTTTGAATTCTGCATATAGAGCTAGAATTAAATAATTGAGAGCTTTCAAAGACATTCTCGTTTTTCGATTAATACACTTCTGCATTCGTTTAAACCAATTCTGGATGCAGCTATTCTTTTCGTTTGCTGCTTTTGGAAATCTTCAACAGCTTCTTCTGAAGACGGAAACATTTGACCTCGCTGTACGTTCTTCACTTAGGGGAAAGTAAGAAATCGTTGGGGCTTAAGATCGGACTGTACGAAGGTTGATGTAATAATACCGTGCTTTCTTGCGTTGAATACTAAATTGTGGTACGAGCTGCGTCTAAGCTCATATTGTCTTGGTGAAGGATGATTCGGCGTTTGGAGTTAGTTTCTCAAAGCTTACTAATGACTTGAGTTAAATATATGGTTGTATACCTATCGGCATAAATGTCCTACAACACAGCCTGCATTGAACTGGAATTTTGGATTTATATTAACAAACCATAGAAGATCATTTTTAGTACTGACTATTGATCACGGGCGTTCTCTTTGTTTCAGCATGCAAATATAAATGACAGACGTTGTATTATAAATACGGAATATAAGTTTGAGAGTGAAATATCTTCTTCGTAAATTTAAGGTAAATTACGACTGCTTCGAGCCTTAGCTGGACGCCTATCGTCTTTCCTAACAAGAGAAGTAGTGGATTTCGATGAATACTAGATGAATCCGATCTTTATTTCCTATATTATTATTATGTTGACATGTTTTGAACTGTTACTCTTGATCTTTCCTACTTTTCTCTTCCGCTGGCGAAAGTTTATTCTTGGATTGGTTCCTAAGGCGTCTGTTGCCTGGGACGACAGCCCATATACTAAGTTTGTAGGTTTTTGATACAAACTAGGACCGCCTGGTAACTATTCGGTACCATTGGGGGTCAGTTGCCTAAAGGTCCATTCCTGTTCTGCCAATTAGAGGTTGAACACTTGGTGCGTGAAAGATTTCGCTGGGCAAGATGTGTCAGTTGCGTTCTCAATTCAGGTATCAACCTAACCTGACTTTGATTTGGATTGTTTCAGGCTCCAATTGGTGAGGGTAGAGGACTTGTGACTCGACACAATATTGGTAACAATTGCAGTTCTGTGTGGGGTGCTGTCCATTGATGACCGTGGCAATAAACATTTACTTAACTTTATGTCCTTAGAAATTCCCCATTTATTCACAGAAAAATCAACTTTGAAAACAAATTGAGTTAAGTATCACTCTCTTCAAGAACTTCCTCCAACATTCATGTACTTCAGAGTCCACCTTTCTTGAGATTGTAAACTTGGAATCCGATTTGGTCGCTTCATTTTCTGCGTACTACTTTCGGTGCTTCAGCATTGATGGTGAGCGAATGGAATGAAAAAATTGTTGTTTTCAATAAATTTTCCATACAATATGCTAGATAGAAGTTTCTTGATTCTGGTTTCAGTGGAAGGAATTGGTGTATATCAAATCATTTGAGAAATGGCCATGGACAATGTAATAGTTGTTTTTCAAGCAAGATTTCATAAAATGAAAGTCATTTAAACTTGAAATATCCTATATCTTGAAAGCCCAATAATGTTCAAAATACATATGGTATCATATTCTCTTCTTATTAGAGATGAAGTTTCAAAATCAATTTTGTATAAATGACATCATGTTTTCTTCTTTTTATTTTAGATAACTGTCATTCTCTTACCAATCGTAGACCTGCTTGGAATGAAAAATGAAGACGTAAATACAATAGCTCCGATTTCACTTCCTGCCACAAAACATTCACAGAATAGCAATTCCCAATGTATCAGCGACGGGAGAGACTGGCTGTTTCTCCTTGTTTTCATGAATTTCATGAAAAATTGCGTTTGATTCGCCCTTTTCTTCACATTTTCCTCAGTCTATACGTAAGCGGTTCTGAATATTCATATATTCTACATTCTTTCCTCCAATTATGTTTTGATTCACATAAAAATTTATTATGATAATCAATTAAGTATTTCAATTCGAACTCCCTCTCTCATTCGACTGAATGAATTCTAATACCCAACTTATTCTCTATTTTAAAAGCAATATTGAAAATTGTTTGTTGACGCACGGTTTACTTGGCGCATCGCTAGTTTCAGTAAAGTAAGGATAGTTGGCAACATCCTAACCCCTCTCACGTGTCTGTTAGATATGCATAGCGGCGTCATAATGAAAGCTATGCGAAAGCAATTTACGTTTGGACACAGTGAGATGCAAAGTGTTTTTGAAGTAATTAAAGTGGTATTTGAGTCTGGATTCGACTCTTGATAGTTTACATATTGAACTTTGTTTTCACCAATCTCTCATTCCCAAATTCAATTCAAGAATCATAATATGTTTGATGAAAGTGACAGAATACTCGTGAGGAAAGTTGGTGCATTTAGATCGGGCCAGGTTGTCTCTGCGCCAACTTACCCCGTTTGAGTTTATCGGGTTTTTCAAGAGAATCATTATATTTTACCAATATAATTTATGTTTATTTCAGGCAAATTTTGGTTAGAAAATATTGAGGAGAATCTAGAGGGTTCGAACTGGAAAAGCGGCGAAAGAAGTTTTGCTGAATAAAAGATCCAGGAGGTCGGTTGCAGTTGATTTTGCAATTCCCAGGAAGATACTCACACGATTCTATTCAAACATATCAAAAAAATTGAAGCAATTCTTTCCCAGATATCAGTGTAGGTTACGCTTAGTCGCGTTGAATTTTTAAGTAGCAAGGAGAAAAATTAGTGAAATATTTCAGAAAGCGTCGGATTTCTACTTCTGATTACGGCCGAAAGAAGAGAGGAGGTTTGCTTATGAATTTGCCTCGAATGTAGATGCAACAATTTCCACTTCATATAGTGAGGATCAGACGGCAGGTGCAGACTGGTCCACATCTTATCTTAAACGAAATAATTCATTGTAAATGAGAACTCTGGAGGCGACTAGTATTGCTAGGTGTTCCAGATTCAATAGGCATAATGTCAATGCTTTTTGACAACCTGAAGCATGTATATGACAAATTTCACTATGGTCCGGAAGAATTTTGGAACATGGACGAGACTGGCATCTTCACGACCAAATGCCAAACAGAGTCTTAGCTAAAAAGGGGATCAACTAGAAGGCAGAGGTACATCATAGGGAGAAACTTTGGTAACACAAGCTTGTGTCAGTTCAGATACGGAAAATATTTCATCCGCGATGACCTACCAGGAATTGCAGCAAATCAGTCTGGATGGAGGAATGAATAATTTCATGATTTTTTTGAATAATACCATAAGGCATGTAAAATGCTCAAAAATTAGGACCCAACTTTTTTAATACTTGACAATCATGCTTCCCATTGTCAATTGTCAGTTGTGTGGTCACACACCATCCAGAAGATTCCATGAATATATACAATATACCTGGAATATTTAAAATAGGCACTGGCGCTGACCCCAAACAATGTAATGGCTGGTTTCAAGAAAACTGGGATGTATGAATTCAACAGACACGTCTTCAACGTGAAGCCAGCACTAGATTGAGTCCCACTCGATATGAAACGAAATGAGTAATATGGTAACTGACAGGTCACTAAGTCCAGTCCGTCCTGAAAATACAAGTCCTCAGCCTGGTCCAAGTCGAATGACGCAAATAAATCTACTTGAAAAAAAAATTCTTCAAAGAACAAAGATCAATCTCATGAAGAAAATATATCAGAGAAAACTAAACCTTTTCCAAAAGATGGGATAAAAACATCGGACAGTTCGAAGAGGAAATGTTCATCCACCATACTAACAGCTACACCGGAGAAGTAGGCTTTAGGAGAGGCAAAACAGAAAGGAAGGCGAAAGTAAGGGAAACAAAAAGAAAGCTTTGGCTGAGACAGATGATACGGAAGAAAAACAAGAGAAGCGTAGGAAAATGAATCTCTGAAAAGCACAGAAAATCATATGGATCAGAACTCAACTGATGAGCAAGAATATTTTCGTTTGGTGTGCATGGATACTCTCTCAAGCAGCAAACTGGGCGAAAAATGGGTGCAGTGTTCGACTTGCAAATTTTGGGCTCACGAAGAATGTGCTTTCAGAAATTTATGTATGTCACCATTACGATTCAGATTGATAAACTGGAATGCTGATCACTTCCAATACTTTTTTGTATTTCATATTCTTTTATTACTTTATTGTTTATTAAATCAATTCCGAAAAACATTGCGTTTTCTGTGAGGTGTGCAATCTGAAATCATTCGATAAATTTCTGAAATTATTGAGCCAACATACCCTGTTGATGGGTCAATCTGCCTGAAATAGGTTGGCTCCTAAAAGAAACGATATCATCATTTCAAAATTAAGAAACAGTATCACAACTTGTGTTCAAGGAAGAAGTTAAATATTTTTGCAAACCTTAATTTTACTCACACTCGGAGTAAAAACTCGACAAACAAATTAAATTGAGATAATTTAAGCAATTTCTCGAGAACAAACGAAAATGTACTCACCAGTTTGAACATATTGAAGTGTTAATCACGATTTGTACAAGATCGAATGATTCTACTAGGAAATGGTAAGTAGATTATATACTCATTTTGCCCCACTGCATTTGAATATACCCCTATTTGGGGCAAGGGCTCCCCTTTCAAATATACATAATTCCAAGATTCAATCAGTACCCCTCTATCCTTTCTTAATGCACGTATTGTTGAGATAAATGCAGGCGATTTATAGATAGGCTGATGTAAAAGTGCATTCGATATATGGTACATGCCACAGGAAACATTCAATTAGACGGGGAGTTCAAGAAAATTAGCATTTAAACTTGATTGTTTCTGTAAAAAATATATGTATTAGGGGTCAATGCAGATCTGTCATATTGGTTAATTGGAATTGGTAATTTGCTGAATTATTGGGTTATCTCAAGAATGATAATTATTTCAAATCCATAAATTGTTATTTGCAATAATAATTAAGTATGTCCTACAGCTAACATACCAATGAATTTGTTACAATAATAAATTTTTTTTCGGTATACTGAAATAAATTCTCAATTGAGAAGAAATTATACAATTCCATCAATTATATTCCTTCAAAAACGTACTAGGAATAGATTACGTAGTGTGTCTGGTATCGGATGAAGGTTTTCCGAAGTATTTTTCATCGCTGAACACGAATTTGAAGTCATAAATAGGAGTTATGCTGCATACGATGAAAAAAAATCTTGATCTAATAGTTTTTTCAGTATGATGATCACATTCTTATTGCTTTTGTCGTTTCCTGACACTTTTCTCTTCAAATTACCTGTGAAATGGAATTTTGCTGCGTTAATTTCCACTCATCAATAATCTTGAGTTCTTGAGTTGCAGGGAATTATTAACGACTGTCAGTATGGTTTTCGCAATCAAAGATCGTCAGAAGATCTTCTCGCCTACGTCGCTCATGTTTGTTCATCATGGAAAAGCATGGGGAATCTAGAGCCATTGCCCTCGACTCCTCTGAAGCCTTCGATAGGGTTTGGAATGCAGCCTTGTTGAATAAACTTGCTGCATATGGGCTTTCCGAAAACTTACGGGGTTGGATGAGTAGCTTTCCTTCAAATAGATCAATACAATTTGTGGTCTACGGTATAACATCTGATTGTTTCCAGTTTCAAGCAGGAGTACCTCAAGGATCCATTCTTTCGCCAACCTTCTGTCATCTACAGAGAACAAGATCTTTGGTTTTGCAGACGATTATACCCTGGTTTCGTCTTTCAGTAGTCTGCGGCCGATTACTACTGTGGAATCTCAGCGTCAGAGTTGTCAACAAAACAACAACTTAAACTCTGACTTACAGCGGATATCTAAGTGGGGTCAGTTAAACCCGGTGAGCTTCAACGCGAGCAAGACGCAAGCAACTACGTTTTCTAGAAAGGTCTCCGCTGAAGAACCACCTCTAATGATGCAAGGACAACAAATTGCACCCAAACATTCGATGATCTGTTGAATAACAGTCAACTTGGGTTTTGCTGGCATGGACAGTTATCAGCAATAGCTGAGTCGGCATCAGCTAAACTTAGTTTTCTTTTCAGAGCAAAGCGATACTTCATGTCATCTCAGCTGTTGCTTCTATATAAGGCGCAGATTCGACCTGCTTTGGAATATTGTTCCCATGTATGGAGATCTGCACCCAAGCATTCGTTGCGGATGTTGGATAGTGTGCAGAAACGGGCTGTGCGCCTCATAGACCACCCGGAGATCACCCGCGATCTCCAACGGCTGGCTCTCAGAAGACAAATTGCTGACCTTTCTCTGTTTTACAGATAATTCCACGGAAGATGCTTCAAGCAGCTGAAATACCTTGTTCCTTGTTTTGCCGCAATACTAGGCTGGCAAGGAGTTCTCATCATATGGCGGTACATTTAACGATACCTCGAACCTCTCTCTATAAGAATTCCTGCGTTTACATGGCTGGTGAGCTATGGAACTCGCTTCCGTCCAACATCTTCTCAACACCCTACAATTTGGCTCTCTTCAAGAAGCGAGTTAACAGACACCTCAATTCTTCCCAGGCGTCTACCCATATGGTGTATCAGGCTCGCCTATTCCTGGGAAGCGCGCATAAAAAAAAGGAAAAGATGCATTAGTATGAGATGAAGAATGAGATCTAAGCATAGCACATCTGCACTCATCCTTTATAACCATTTCACCAAAAATTCAGCGCATACCGTTCTACAACCACCGTATCCACCTGATTTAGCTCAGTGTCGCTAATCCCTAAACTCAAAAGATCACTACGAAGATAACCTTTCATCATTACCACTAAATTTACAACGACAAAGAAACTTCTTTCTACCATTTCAAGTTGGTATATCCTAATAAATCTTGTCTATACTGTTGATAGTCTTGTCGTCGATTATCTAGAGCCTAATATCAGCTTAGATTGAATAATTTACCGAATTTGAACGTATATTTTTACAGCACTGATATATGCATTGGCATTTTTCAGCTGAGCTGAAAATTGCACATGCAGGAGTTTGTGCTCCAAATGAATCAAAAACCTCGTCTACAAGTCCAACTTCTTAATGAAAAAAACATCTTCCGAATTATGTAATTTTGTAATGGTTTGTAATAAAAATGAAGGAACTCATTTCCTTCCAACTCACTTCCTTCCAACTACATCCCGAAATTTGGCCCTCTTCAAGAAGCGAGTAAACAGACACCTCAATTCTTCCCAAGCGCCCACTCATGTGGTGTAACAGGTTCACCTATTTCTGGGGAACACATAAAAAAAACTCTGTTGAGTTTCTCGGTGAAGTATCAAGCAGCAATCTGCAAGCATATTTACTCATCACTGTCTTTGAGATCTTAATGGGATCTTTCTCCTTGCACTTCACTAAACTCTTCCGGAAACTGGTCAGTATGTGAATCAAGGAAGTGGAGTTTTAAATTCGTTATGAAACCTGAAAGTTTGTGATCATTGTGGCACAATATTTTCGTTATCAGCGTAATGGTATCACCTGAAAATTTGGTACACAGTTCCTTGAAGCTTACCCATGATGCCTTTTATTGATCATCCATAATTGCAACGAATCCTTCATCACTGAATAACTTCTGGATTTCTGGTCCATCAAGGATGCTGACCTTCAATTTTGCATCTGTTTGTGCTTGAATACTCGACGCAAATATGTAAAGCACTGTCTATCTTTATCGAGAGCCTATACAAACTGTTTTATTAACTCAAGCTTGATGAGAAGAAGGAATGAGAATTTTGACTCGATCAACAAGCGGTTTTTTATCATATTATGTGATCCAACCTTCAATTAAGATCTCGAAGTCCATACCGTTTGATTGTAGTAATTTTTGAGATTTCTACTACCAAACATGCACAAATAGCATGGATACTTCGTGAAAAAATCTTCAAATCCCCACTTATCTGCCATTTGTGGTCTTCGTACTTAATTTTTTTCAGGACGACTTCTAGGTTAGTGTAATCTTCTTTAAGTACAATTTAGTGGGCTAAAGATAAAGAACCAAACTTGTTGGTATTGAGAATAATGACAGCCTTCAGATTTCCTTAACACGAATCAATGAATAACCACCAATCTTCTGGTTTATATAAATTTGGCTTCAATTAATCAACAAGTCCTTGCATATCTGTACAATAAACTAGATCTTCATCTCTTCCAAAATATTTACGGAGAGCCTCCTCTCAATACCGATAAAACGTAACTTCAGTTCCTTTGGTCAAAAGACTTCTCCTTTTCATACTTGAAGCCAATATTTCAGCAGCTTCTTCAGAGAGTTTATCTTCTCCAAATAAACCTCTTAAATGTTTTTGGTCATATTTTTCAGACTTTTTTTCTTCACCAATCGGCTTGTACTCTTCTCCTTTGCTTGAAGAAACTTTTTCGTCTGGTTCACTGGATTCATTGCCGGTGACATGCAATCCTGACATCAATGGATGTGCTGAATCTGTTACAGAAATTATTCATGCAGGAATGGATTTCTACAGTCCCCTTCCATGAAAAGAACAACAGCATAAAAGCCATGGTTCAACAAAGACTGCGAAAGAGCCTCTGCAGCTTAGAGCTGAGTTTACGAGTCATGGATGATAAATCTAACACAGGAAACAAGATCAACCTTCGTTCAAATACGGAATGTATGCCACCTAACAACTACAAAAGCAAAGGACAATTTCAACGAAGGGGTAACTAATAAACTCCTTGAACAGGTCAGTGGGACTAGACAGTCCTGATCTATGGTGAAGACTATCAGTGCCAATTTCAGCGAATCTGCGTTCGCGCCTCTTGTTAGAGAAGACTAAAGTATAGCATCATCTACAAAAGGTAAAGCCGATCTCTTTGCTCTCTTGTTCTTAAAGAATTCTGTGCTAATCGTCCTGATCCCGAACTGGCACCCATTCTCAACCATCTGTTACAGATTTCTTATAAAAGCCAGATTTTTCCGTGCAGCTGGAAATTGCGAGTATTCAACCGACCCCAAAGAAAGGAAAGAAGTCCTAATCCCAAAACTACCGCCCTGTTGCACTTCCTCCCATTATGTACAAAGTAATGGAAAAAGTCATAAACGATGAACTCATCAAATATCTTGAGTTGCAGAGAATTATTAACGACCGTCAGTATGGTTTCCTACGGCGAAAAGCTTTAACAAATGGCTCATGAGAGAAATAGTTCGATAGTCTTCACATTTCTCTGCACCAGATTTCTTAGGTATTATGATAATAACCATTCCTTAGGTATTTCTCCAGTTTCGTGGATGTGGTTGAACAGGTTTGTGATTTTTGCGATTGCAGAGTCGTCTAAAAGTTTGAAGAACTCAGATCTAATGGTATCTGGCCCAAGAGCCCTCCCTTCTTTTATTTGTCTTTCTGCTGCTCTCATTCCTTCCGAAAAATAAACATGTGCTACTAATTGAATGCCTACCAAAAAAGGAGTTTGTAATATGGGACTTGTGCGTTGATTTCTTGGCGCAGTGTATTTCATGATGAGGACAGTAGTAGTAGTATTTCTAACGAAATCTTCCTTAAAGGTAATCAATTCTATCTCGTTTCATTGAAAGAATTTTTCGAAGACTAAGATTTGAACATAAAATAATGAATCTCTAAGCCTCTCGTTGATAGAAAACTTCATTGTCTCCAATGTTTTTCTCGAGAACTGCAAATTAAAAAAAATATACAAGCACCTGCAACAAACGTCGAAGAAAATTCGGAATCGAAAAAATTCCAGTAGGCTGCTGGCATTCCTATAGAATTGAATAGGGGTACCACCATTTTTCAGTCATTATTTTCAAACAGAAATTATCTTGAATTCATTGAAATTAGTGAAATCATTAAGCTCATTCAAACAACTTAAAATCATTTAAACTACATGATACTTCATCACTCATAATAGGAAAAAGTATCGCATATCATTATTCATTTGAATTTGATCACTTAAATTTAAAATTCGGGACTGTTTTGTTAGTTAGAAATTTTTGGAAACACCCACGTACATTACAATCATTCTTGCTAGTTTATAAATCTCATTTATCCTTGAAACTTTGCGTACATTTCAAGTCTTATGCAAACAAATCTTATTAAAATTTTATTTACAATTTGCCCGACATATATTATTATTCACTTATTTTTTTGGTTAGAAACGTATTCAGTGAACGAAAATTCATCACCTAGGAATGATTTCATTCGCTATGTTCACTAATAAAATTCATTGAAGCAGAACAGCCAGAACTTAATCAGCTATATTGGTAACGAAACAGGTTCAATCCGATTTTGCTCTAGAAAGTATTCGTTCATGTCGAATTTTTGCAGTGCTTGATCGATAATGTTGGGAGCACAAATGAATTCATGCAAACAGGAACGTATGTTGTTGCAATAGCTTTGCTATTATGGTCAAAAATCGCTGGGTGTGGTAAATATATCCGTGGGAGTATTTGACTGAGAAGTGTTCAAAAGCGATTGAAATAATAATAATAGAACTGTTATTAGATTTTGTCCTACAGTTCAATAGCTTTATATTTCATGTTAAAAATTAAATTGATGATTGGTGAACGCCAGTTTCTGTTTGCTCGTAAGAAACTTCATAAATAAACAAGCTTTCTTCTTTCTATACTAAATTGAATATTAGTTGTGGATTCATGTTCGGTGTTTTTCTTGAAAATAACATATAATAAGAAGATTCCATGATTTTACATATTTTATCGACTGTTATATATTTTTCTCACACCTTGGAGTCTCATATAACTTATAATTGTTCACTTGAAATGTTTGACTGCATTTTCACTTTTTCTTACTTCGGCGAAAGTTCAGTATAGAATGGAATGCTTCAAACTGGCCGGCAACAGTAAGATTTGAAGCGTTTATTCAATGTCTCCCAAACATACATTCTCAAGCTCTATCTGAGTGTTTGAGAAATTAGAAATGTTGAAGAATGACGCCGAAAAGACAGACCGATGAAAACAAAAGTGGACCAATATCGCTTATAATAAAAAAAAAAGTGAGAAATCCTTAAGTGACAGGATGGTCATCACTAGGATAAGGGTTAAAGTATATCATTGAGTATATTATTCGAATTCAACCCCAAGAAAAGTAATTATTACATAGATATATATTGAGAAGAATTCTCGAAGTAGTTTTATCATTTGTATCCATCAGTTAGTAGTTGTTGAAAATGTTTTATTCATTTTACAAATAATGGAAAAATTCCTAATTTTACCCCTGTTGAACGTGCTAAAAGTATACCGCTTTCCGAAAGTGAAAAATTAATTATATTGAGTGTATACGATGCTTCAAAACATCAAGGCCATTCACTTTCAATCGATGGAATGTTAATATATGGTCTGATATAACGGGAATTGGACAGTCCACAATAAACAAGATATAACGGGAATTGGACAGTCCACAATAAACAAGCTTCTCAAGAAAAGAAACTTGGGAATGGATTTATAGTGGAACCTCCAAAAATTTCTCTAGGAAGATCCCGAATAGTTATTGATGAAGACTTAGAAATACTATTCAAAAAACTGTGCATTCCTTTTATTTTCGGAAAGAAGTTCCCACTGTAGAAAAAATACACGATGTGCTCATAGAATATCAGGACTTGCCTTCAATATGAAAAAACAAATTGTGACAAGTTTGGATGAATTGAATTTCTGATGAGAAAAGCACAACAGGAAGTCAATTCTCATAGATGAAGAAGAAATCGTTTGCTGGAGAAGAAATTATTCAAGAGCAATATCGTGCTCAAAGGAAGAGAATTTTTTATCCGGATGAAACTTGGTTGGGTTGAACAAGGTTACACGGTTCAGAAAACTTGGAATGATAAAAATATAAAGATTGTCGACAATCCTTCCTCCAAGGATTGTCTTCAGCAGGGGTACTCAAACTTGAACTGCTGGCGATCTACCTCGATATTTTCAGACTACTTAGGATAGACTTTGAAAGGCTTCAAGTATGTGTGAAGCAGGGTTTTCGTACATACACGAAACACCCTACCTACATACCTATCTAGAAAGGGTGTACCCTAGCATATATAGCTATTAGCTTTCTGCACAATATATATTATTTTAGTCAAGGTTTGGGTTAGGTTCAGTTAGGTTCTTCTTTATAATATCAATGAAAAAACTCATAGTCATTCAAAATTGCGAGTTTATTGGTTTTTACGAAACAAAAGGATTACACATTGTGTTAAACTTAACTAAGGAGTGATTTTGGATGTTGAAGCGTGGCACTGCATGTCTTCAGAAAACTTTTCATAAGATGGTTCGTAACCACTGAGTGCTAATCGCAAGCGTGATGACATATGATCGTCAGTTAGTCGATATTCATTGCCGTCAGTTGAAGGTCGGTTTGCCTTAGATTCGGATATTTATCTTTAGATATAAAACACCAGAAATTTGTATCAGATGCTGTAGATTTAAGATGTATATCTGATATAATCTACACCAACTTATTTTCAACAGAATATGAGTTCATATTCATGAGTTCAGCAAGTCATTATTCATGACTTGCTATTTCAGTAGCTAATTCCTGAATGTTTCTACATGAAAAGGATAACTCATAAATGATGCTATATTTGCCAATTTACTGCAATAATAAAAACGCATTTCAAATTGTCACAAAATATTCGATTATTCAGTCTCATACGTATTTTAATTCAACTGAGGAATCCTTGGTTTTGAAGACGGAAAATGTTTCAGATCCTTTCTTTTCATTTGATCTATCATAAGTTGCAATATACTTTTGAATGCGCTTACTGCACTAATAATCGCAATAATAGTTTTTCCTTTACCTTGAAGCTCCAAGTTCCAAGTTTAAGTGCATTGTGATGTCAGTCAAAAATGCCAAATCAGTCAGCTATTTTTCGTTTCTCAACATCTGAGTGTCATCAACTCTCTCGTCTAGAAAAGCTGTTATTTCGGGCAATAATTCTTGAAACTCTTTCTAGGAATTTTCCGCGACTCAACCACCTGACGTTCGTGTGGAGAACTAAATCAGTGTGTTCAGCTGTTTCCCTTTCTTACAACTTAAAGACCCGCCGTTGCAAGCTATATTGGTAACTTGTAGTTTTTTACAAAATTGAAGAATACGTCTTATATATCTGCGCCAGAGGTCTTCCCCTTCAGAGGAATGATTGACAAAAATTCTTCCTTAGCCAACATGTCATTGAATACCATCCGAATGAAAATACACATCTGTGCTGTGTCTTTCATATCGGTGGATTCGTCGAACTGTAAAGAAGAGTATGTACATTTTATGATATCATGTTTTAGTTTATCTGCCATGTCCTGACCCATGACTTCAATACGCCTTGTGACAGTCGGACGAGATAACTGAAGTTCTCTAATAGCAGACATGATTTCTTGTTATTTTCAAAATCTCCAAATAAAGTCTCACCCGCTTCAATAAATGCTTCCTTCACAACCGATCCATCTTCGAATGATTTCTTGTGTTTCGCCAATATATGAGATATTTTAAATGACGCGATCGTAGCAGCTTTTGATTTTTTGGCTGGTCTTGTGAACATGGTTTGTTCTTTTTTCAAACAAGATATCAAATCACGTACTTTTCATTTACTTCATTCACTCTGTGGCGGAAAATTCTCTTCATAGTTTTTATGATGCCTTTTTAAGTTACCACGCTTAGGTATTGCAACTGACGCAGGACATATAAGATAAATGCACTTATCCTTCATCATACAGAAGAAAAATTCAATCGTTATTAAAATGAACCGTTAGATTTCTTCGATGCACTCATTTTGTTCTATTTAATAATTTAAATTATTATTTAAATTTAATAATAAACTATCGACCTAGTATTGCCTTCAATTTTCAATTCAGAATTACTCCAATTCCTGCAGACGCAACCTTTTTATGGGCGTGAACAAAAGTCTCGAATGTTCCCGTTAAATGCGCTGTCAATCTAGAAAAGCGGCCAAGATAAAAAACGTGGCTTTTCTTTGACAAGTATCGCGCGTTCCTTTGAAGAAGCCGCTTCTTGCCGCTGGCAGAGTGTTATTTTATTACGTAATAAATTTATTTATTCCAGTTACCTACTTTTTCTCTCGAGATCTTCTCAAAAAGCACTCGCGTTCGACCGATAGAGCACCCCTCCTCTATCGGATTTCAGGCTCCGTCAGGAAAAGGCCGACGTATAATAATTAAGCATAAAGATAGTGTTGACGGCTTTGTGGATGGTGGTTATTATCACTTCAAAGTAAAAGTACTAGAGACTGTAATAAGGAAATGGATGCGGATATTTTCGAGGAATATTTTGAACAGTTGTTTGATTTGATTCCACTAGGATCTGTTACAGCAGACAACATCAGATGACTGACGGATAAAAATATGCCAAAAAAAGAATTATTATCAATTGTAAATTTACATGAGAAATAAAAGATTGTCGAAATGGCGGAAAACCGGGAAGTTCGTATACTCTGCGTTCCACCTTACCACTGCGAATTGAATCTGATTGAACTAATATAGACAGGTTAAGGGTGAAGTGGCTAAAAAGAACTAGAAAGTTTTAAGATGAAAGACGTCGAACTTCGTTTCAACAGTGCAATAAAAAGTGTTACATCCCAAAACTAGAAAAATTGTATAGACCACATCATTGAAGAAGAAGATAAAATGTGGGAACTGGATTATTGGGATGGCATGATAGATCCTGTAATAGTGAATTTTGGAAATGAAGATACACCATCAGAAGATGAATTGTAAATATTTCATGAAAATATTGCAGCTTAAATTATATATGAGCATTTTGACAAGCATTATCTTGATTTTCATAATTTAAAGTATAGAAGTGTTTCTGTCAAAGGTCCGGCAATGAATTGGTGCCTGTTTCAAGACACAAGAAACTACATTAATCTCTGAATGTGCATACTTGATGAGTTTTTATTAGTCTACGTCTTTACCAAATAGACTATAGTAACTTCATTTGCTCCGAACCAAATTAAAAATTGACTTGTCTCAGATTTTTTCTACAAAATCAGTTAATCTTGAGATAGAGGGGGTGGAACATTTTCGTTGGAACACACTGCATATAACATACACTAACACTATCGTATACACCTAATTTCTCTTATCCCTAACAGTTTGTGCACAGTGTATTTCATGTAGTACTCATAGAGCACATTATACACACGAATAAACAAGAGAATCAGCGAAGCGAAAATAAACAGTGGCAATCATTGAGATATGTGTTTGTGTTATGCAGATACGGTTATATAACAGTATTGCTTGTAATTCAACTCATATTATTGTTCAGTTAGGTCAGTTTCTATTTATACCTTATTAAGCTTAGGGCTTTCATTATGTCAGTGTATACAATCATAAATGGTTTCATTCAAAAGTGTATGCAAGTATTTTCACGAAGGAAAAGTACAGTTAACTGAGGGTTTCTAAATTTGCAATATTTTCGAGTTGATAGATCAGATCTTGACATATAAAAATTATTGTAAGAACATAGTTCTAATTTGCACTGTAACTAAAATATTACTTTGGTCCTTGGATCAGCTTTAAATGCTTCTTCTCTCTCTATATATATATATATATATATATATATATATATATATATAGAGAGAGAGAGAGAGAGAGAGAGAAGCATTTGTTGACATTGTTTACCATAATTATAATATGTAGTTAAATCTGAGCAAAACTTTCTTCCAAGACGTCAGTGACAAATATTGAATTAGAGTCTCATTGTTTTCACTACAGAATTTTGACATAATCTAATTATTTCAAATACAATCAAAGTGGATTTTCCAAAACTAATTAGCTTGAAGGTCTGCGGCAGAAAGAAAGTGCTTGAAAAGGTTCGGAAATCGGTAAGACATACCATCTGTTAGCCGGATTATGCGCATCAGACTGTTAGAGAGTGGCGTGACACAAATGGTGGCTTTTACTGGAATCAGGTGTTTTAATTCAAATTGTTGTGACATGATTTTAGCACGCTACAAATCCATTCTACGTCACCCAAATCGTTGGAAGAACTACGACAAAGAATTGTTGAAGCATGTCATCAGATAACAACAAAGATGTTGCACAATGTTATACAGAATTCAAATTTCGATTGTACCAATGCATAGATGTATATGGGTGCCACTTTGAACACATACGATAGGAATTTACTACTTCCAAATTGATGAATATTCTATATGTTTCATTTCATAATAGATTTTCATGACAATCATTGAAGTTCAAGAAGTAGTAGTTTTAATTAATGGCATTTTCATGGTAATGGAACATTTTTATTGGAACGCACTGTATTGTTATTTTCATAATCTCAGAATTCGAACATTTTAGTAGTTACAAGAGAAAAGCACTGGATTTTGATATTCCGGAAGAGTTGATTCCACAAAATGGAGAAATTATTGATAGAGATCATACCCAGAATCCAGAATTTGTAGATCTAAGTCAACAGGGTGTTGTTCCTCGAACTATTAGTGAAATAATCTTTTTTCAGTCCAGACTTAGGTTTCTCTTTGGGTTCGGCATTTCTTCTGGCTGTAAAAGAAGTATAAAATCTCAAAAGGAAAATGAATTATCATGAGAAAAGTATAAGATACACAGTGTGCGAAATTTGTCAAACATCCATGTCCTCTTAGTTACCTTCTTCACCAATCACCCTGTTATACAAATCAAAAGTAATTATTTCAACTTTACCACCCGATTTCATTTACATAATCACCGAGATGAATTAGTGTACCAAACAATCGATATTCTAATTACTTAATCGACTGCTTTGAATTGAACGTCAATATAAGAAGTAATTTGCATTTGTAAAAGCCCACGTCATCCAAGAGACTGCTTAATACAAAAGACTATCATGAAGAAATAGATTTAATCGATTCACGCAAGTGAACGATTTTCGAACGCACTTTATCAAGGATATCGTCTCTTACTTCCATATATTTTTACCAAACCGTATGACGAATAACCTTTTGATATTATTTAACACCGATTCATGTCCATAATTATGTATAATTAGAGAATTCATTTATACAGGTTGTCTTTTTTGTAACCGAACAATATAAGGAATTATTTCGAGACGATTTATATTTTTACACATAAGTCCGTAAACGCTTCATTTTCGAAATACACGGTGCTCGAATTTCAAAAAAAAATTCTGTTAATAACTTAAGTTTAGAGAAATGGGATCCAGTTAATCCTTAAAGATTCGGTATCTGACCTTGCTGTGAAAATCTTGCTGTTAGTAATCTTTCTATGGCACTTGAATCTGCTTATAGTCGGGACATCAAATGAATGAACTAATAGATTTTTTCGCAGTAAGACGGATTTTAATGGAGTTTGGTTTCCTAAGATTCGTGGGAATCTCTAGAAACTTTATAAACTAATCTGATCATAAAGGAATCCTAAATTGCATTTGTGCATTATAAAAATGCATTTCAGAATTGTATTTTCAGAAAGAGAAAAAAAAATTTGGAGATCGAGAAAAAAACGTGAAAATTAATCCAAATCGGTTACTCTTAACGTCTTTCCCTTAAGTATTATGACAATTTATTATAGAATAGGTCCACACTCGTTACTAGGGGGTTGTCGAGTTCATTCCGTGCATAGAAAAGAAGTCTACAGACTGTCATTCGAGAATCAATAAATTTCCATTTCGCAATTCGTTAGTAGATTGTTCAATGAGTTCACGCCATATTTTTGTCACTAATAGAACTAAAATTATAACATTATTCTGCATATTCATCTTCCAAAATTCTATACCCGGAATTTTTAGAAGCCTCGAAAGATTGGTTAATTCTATTAAGTTCTGTATTGAGTAAATTGTATTGGGTTGTATTAAATTTGGAAGTAAGTTGTACAAATCTTTACATAATTTAGTAGCTGGAGTACTTATGAAACAATAGGTCTTATGGACAATCTACCTTGTGAATATGAAATTGGTTAGTGGGATCAATATGTAATTCTATAAATTTTTCTGGAATAAATAGTCTTTCTGTTTTATCAATATACATATCAGTTTCTGAAATCGTAATAGTGTTACCTTTGTCAGCCCTACATAGGGTTAAATTATGGTGTTTAAGTTTTGTTTGTATGGATCTAACAATTGCTAATTCCCTATAGTTTTTGGTCAATCTAGAATGTCTTGTACATTTAGCACATACTACTTCTTCATAAGACATTTAGTCCTCGCTTGTTCCATTTACCATTTTATGGGTGGTTTTCAAGAAATTCATTCCGTTTCAGATAATTTTATTAACTGGGTAGAGAACTTCAAGTCTATTCAGGAGATTAGTTTTTGAATCTTTAGGTTATTATGGGCTACATCCCCGAATGGTGTACGAGATGTTCCCTGTTGAAAAATATCGGAGTATTAGTTAAGTTCTAACATAAATGTTTGATGAAATATTTTTCTGCTGATTTTCTTTTTCCATTGTTACAGATTTTTCCTGTCCCAATCCCCCTTCCTTTTAACCCTCGTCTTCGAGAAGAAGTAACTTTTTGGAATAATTCGATGTGATAATTACTGAAAAAGGATCATGTTGCCCAGCAGGACAACGCATCAGCTTCAAGAAGGCAGGAGTGGTACTGAACTCTGAAAAGAAAAAGAAATAGAAGTATAGTTTATAGTGTATGTTATTAAGAATGATTTCGACGTTGTTTTTATCACCCGGATCCCAGAAAATGTTCATTTTATTCGAAGCTGCCTTCACTGAAATTAACTGAAATATTTGAAGAACTCAAACGAATGCTTTATAATGAACTTTACTACATACTTAAAAATGAATCAACACCCACTATACTTTATTCTCATATTCGAAACAACGTACATGTTTCCTAATATGAGGTAATAATAATAATAATCAAAATGCGCTCGAACCTATTTGGGCATGGATTATTACGGACTCGACCATGCCTAAGTACGACCAGAAGAAGGCGGTGTTCGTCATGGTCAGCTTGCACTTGCGAAAGTGGAACAAGTGCACATAGAATTCGTATAATCTCATTTAAGTGTCATTTATATTTCATGCTGGCGTAACTAGGAATATTAGCGCAAATCGACAGTGTTTCACTGAAAAATATATGCATTGAAAATAGTTTATGTCATTCTTGAATTTGGTTGAAAATATATTTTTGAGGTGAAAACTTCTGTAGGCCATTTTTGAATGTGTAGAATCTCATAAGTTCGAGTAACCGTTACGCAGTGGTTTAATACAGGGTGAGTCATTAGATACGGGACGGTCTCTTTATTTTAGAACGTACTTTCAAGTATATGCATGAAATAGTTGGTCTGTTTTTTTTCTATAGGTATTTGCACGTTTAGAAATTTCTAACTCTTTCTTAAGAAGATAGTTGCTTCTTTTTTCTTTTATGCGCGGGTCCCAGGAATATGCGAAACTGTTACATCACATGAGTGGGCGCCTGTGAAGAATTGAGATGTCTGTTTACTCGCTTCTTGAAGAGGGCCAAATTGTAGGATGTTGGAAAGGTCTTGGACGGAGGCGAGTTTTACAGCTCACCGGCCCTGTAAACGATGGAATTCTTATAGAGAGAGGTTCAAGGGGTCAGTAAATGTGCCGCCATATGATGAGAACTCTTTGCCAGCCTATTGTGGCAGCAAAACAGAGTTCTTCCGGAACAAGGTCTTTCAGATCCTTAAAGCATCTTCCGTGGAAGTATCTGTAGAACAGGTAGTTTTGGAGTAAGGACTTCTTTCCTTTCTTTGGGATCGGTTGAATTCTCGCTTTATTCCAGCTACTCGAAAAAGTCTGGCTTTCATAATAAATCTGAAACAGATGATAAGAACGGGTGGCAGTTTGGAAGCACACTTTTTCAGGACGATTGGCGGAATTTTGTCTAGACCAACTGCCTTCTTGCAGTTTAGCTGCTCGAGAGCCCGTCTCTCAGTACGGACCATGATTTCTGGCATGGAAGAATTTGTGGGTGGAATGTTCTGTGGTATTGCGTTAGATGAATCTGGCATAGAGTTCTTTGAGAACAAGAGAGCAAAGTTATCGGCTTTCTCTTTCGGAGATGATGCTATACTTCCGTCTTCGCGGGAACGCAGATTTGCAGAAATTGGTACTGACACTCTTCGCCATAGACCAGAATTGTCTAGTCCCGCTTGCCTGTTCAAGGAGTTTAATACTTACCCCTTCGTTAAAATTGGCCTTTGATCTTGCAGTTGTCAGGTTACATACGTTCCGTATTCGTACGAAGGTTGTTCTCGTTTCCTCTGTTGGATTGATCTTCCATGACTTGTAAGCTCTGCTCACAGCTGCAGAGGCTCTTTCGCAGTCTTTGTTGAACCATGGCTTTCGTGCCGTTGTTCTTTTCATGGAATGAAGGATGTAGAGATCCATTCGTGCATGAATGATTTCTGTAACAGATTCAGTGCGAACATTGATGTCAGGGTCTATCAATCTGTCATAACTTTCAGCTTCGATGATGGGATGTCTTCCACACCAGCCTGCTGCTGACCATTTCATTCCATATCTTTCTACACTCTCCTACGATATGGTCTTTGAGCATTTATGCTCTTACTTATTTCGAAGATGGACCAAAAGACTCTAGGTTCTTTTTGCTAGATATATTCAAAGGTATCTGTTCCCTTTCGATGTTACCTTGCACTAGTCATGTCCGCTTATTTGCGAAGGTGACCTTTGTCATTGCTTGATGATTTTCGCATATTAACCAGGAAGACACACAATATATCTTCAAGAAAAGTATTGAGTGTCAACTGTCTGTTCACACTTTAACGGCTCTGAACTTTATCATCTCAATTGCGGCTTTTGTCGAGCCTATTAGTTCTTCAACCTAGATACTACTGCATTCTTATAGCCATAGTCCATGTCCATTGTATGCTTAGAGATCTCGAGTACACTCCACTAGTCTGATCTTTGAAAAGTGTGTGAAAATGTTGATTTCTCCATCCACCCTATGACAAGAGTGTGTATATTTTGTTGAAGATGATCTAGGATGAGACGATGACAGTTCCTGCATCAGAGCTGCTTTGTTCCATAAACTCCTCTGCCGCTGCCTCCTTAACTCTCCCCAGCTCGCGTCCACTAGATCTTCCATATTTTGAAAGCGTAGGCCATCTCCGCTACAAAAAGATCCAATAGTGGCAATCACAGATTATATGGGAGTTGTACGCATAGCACAGGTTTCATCAAAATAGGCTACTCTTTGTACTTGTTCTTAGTTTGAACTTAATCTTTATCCACCTAGATCTTCCATTTATTAGCGTTAATCTTATGATGGCAATATATTTACATCAAAATTTACAATTTTTCAGACCTACTTGAGTCTCCTAAAACTTGCGTTGAAGTTAAGTTTGTTGTCTACACTCAAGTAGACACACACAAGTTCAGTAGTATTAAGAAACCAAAGTTTGATTGGATAGAGCTGGTTCGTTTTCCAGTTCGGTTGATTTTCTTTCATGAAGAGCATCATCCCTGTTTTCTATCTAATCAACAAATTGAATTGCATTTGAATTTGGGAGGCTTTTACTTGGTAAAATTCCATTATCAGTAATAAAAAACAAGTACTGTGTTTTAAGGAATTTTACTTAATAATTGCGATTCGTAACGCGTTTCACTACACCGTAGCTTCTTCAGACGAATGATTATGCAGAAAAATGTAAATGAGAATATAACTATAAATGTTCTTGAGTAATTAAAAGCTTATTGGTCACCTCCTCTTAAGTGGTTATTTATGACAGGTATATCCAATAAAATTAAGGAATAGATTGCTCCCCGAAAAGATTCAATAGAGGTGAAGGGCTTAAATCGACTTGTTCATTGATGAGTCTACCTGAGTGTTTGTATTTATTTATTTCTAAAGTTTCCCAGAGATCTACCTTCCAATATTTATTATCTGTATGCAAAATTTCAAACGGTGGGTCGAAAGAATGATTATTTTCTAAGAGATGATTCGCGTAATTTGAATCTGATTTTTTATTTGAAAAACTGCGTTTATGTTCCGATATTCTAATATTAAAATTTCTATGTGTTCTACCAATGTAAAAATTATCACAGTCATTGCAATTCAATCTATAAACACCTGATTTATTGTTTTTACCTGTTTTGGTTTTATTATTTTTATATATTTGCCTGAATTATTATTAGTTTGGAAAGCTATGTTGAAATTATTGCTACTTAAGAATGATTTCAGTTTCTCACTTGTAATGCCAACGTAGGTTAAGGTGTTGAATTTTTGTTTCAATTTATCGACAGGGTAAACTTCATTCAATGCGATTTTACTTTGTTTTTATTTAAAATATTATTTATTAGTTTGGGATTGTAACCATTATTTTTGGCTATTTGTTTAATCAAATTTAGTTCTTTGTTGAAATTTTCTGGTGATAGCGGGATGTTAATCAATCTATGAATAAAACTATTGAATGCTGACATTTTATGTTGATATGAATGACACGACGAGTTATGTATTATAATATCTGTATGTGACGGCTTATGGTAAATTGCGAAAACATGTTTTCCATTTTCATTCGAAATTGTTACGTCTAAGAAATTTATCGAATTATTGCTTTCTATTTCGGTTGTGAATGCAATTTTTGGATGTAATGAATTTATATGATTTTCGAAAATTTTCAACTGTCTATCTGTTCCTGTGAAGCAAATAATGATATCGTCTACATAGCGATACCAGTATAAACAATATTTACTGAGTGGATGATTATGAATTACTTTCTCTAAGTTATTCATGAAAATTTCTGCTAACAAAGGACTCAACGGATTGCCCATAATCAAGCCGTCTTCAATAGTATAATATTTGTAATTGAAATGGAAATAATTTTGATCTAAACAAATTTTAATAATGAAAGAATATCTGATTTAATGATAGTATTGACATGATTCCTTTCTAATAATTCTTCAACTAAGTAATACGTATCTTTTGGAGGAATGTTGGGAAATAGATTCTTAACATCGAAAGAAATAAGTTTGGAATTAGGTGGTATAGTGGTATCTTTGATATTGGCAATAAGTTCGTATGAATTTTTGACCGAAAATTCAGATTTAAAATTGCAATGTTTTATTAGCAAGTCGTTGAGGAATTTTGAAAGTTTGAACGAAGGTGCCATTACATAAGAAACAACAGGTCTAATAGGGTAATTAGGTTTATGAAGTTTTATCAACGAATATAATTCGGGGGATTGTGGATTGGAGTTAATGAATTTATATTTTTCTTGGTCTGTAATTAATGATTTTGCTGTCGAAATTATGTTTTTAACAACTTTCTGAAATTTTGCGGTAGGATCCTTAGTTGATGTTATATAGTTTCCGGCTGTTAAGAATTCTTCAGTATAAACAATATTTACTGAGTGGATGATTATGAATTACTTTCTCTAAGTTATTCATGAAAATTTCTGCTAACAAAGGACTCAACGGATTGCCCATAATCAAGCCGTCTTCAATAGTATAATATTTGTAATTGAAATGGAAATAATTTCGATCTAAACAAATTTTTAATAATGAAAGAATATCTGATTTAATGATAGTATTGACATGATTCCTTTCTAATAATTCTTCAACTAAGTAATACGTATCTTTTGGAGGAGGTGACCAATAAGCTTTTAATTACTCAAGAACATTTATAGTTATATTCTCATTTACATTTTTCTGCATAATCATTCGTCTGAAGAAGCTACGGTGTAGTGAAACGCGTTACGAATCGCAATTATTAAGTAAAATTCCTTAAAACACAGTACTTGTTTTTATTATTGATGATGGAATTTTACCAAGTAAAAGCCTCCCAAATTCAAATGTTAAAGAAAGCTGATACCGGCTTTTTGGCTTTGTGGTATTTCAAAATACTACTAAGATGTGCAGTTCACACGCAGAATATATGGTTCTACTCAATGTGCTTGAAAAACCAGTTGATTCCCAATTACATACGGTTGAAGACACATAACAACAGTGGACCAGCAAGAAGAGCAATTGAGAAAGGCCAACGCATATGGCTCAAAGAGGATATGAAGATCCAGTACAACAGGAGGGATGTTGCAAACATATATTTGAAGGTAATCCATACGGAATTATTGTTTAGATTGCACCCTGTTGAGTTTGATATTTTAGACTCTGAATCCAGATACGATGTCAAAATTTTAATTCATAAAAAGTTTCAGCAACAACAGAAAAAGTTGAATTCACTTAAATTCAAAATTTCTCCACCCAAACCTTCAACTGTTAAATTTTCAGACCATAAATTTTTTGAAAGATTCATTAATTTAACTGATACCGATTTTACACAACCACAAAAAGATCTATTAGAAAAAGGATTCAAACATAATTTACATCCAAAACATAATAAAACTAATTTTGAACAGTTAGGCATAGACTCCGAAATTATTCTCAAAAACTCCAAAGATAATATTTTAGCCAAACATCAAACAGCAAAAATCATCAAAGAAGACTTTTCGAAATTATCACCTCATTGCAATTCCGATTATAAGATAATAAGAACAATTCGTGAAAATAGTACCAAGAACGATTTAGTATTCACTAAAGCAGATAAAGGTAACACCGTCATTGCGATTAGTAAAACCGATTATATTTCTAAAACTGAAGAATTCTTAACAGCCGGAAACTATATAACATCAACTAAGGATCCTACCGCAAAATTTCAGAAAGTTGTTAAAAACATAATTTCGACAGCAAAATCATTAATTACAGACCAAGAAAATATAAATTCATTAACTCCAATCCACAATCCCCGAATTATATTCGTTGATAAAACTTCATAAACCTAATTACCCTATTAGACCTGTTGTTTCTTATGTAACGGCACCTTCGTTCAAACTTTCAAAATTCCTCAACGACTTGCTAATAAAACATTGCAATTTTAAATCTGAATTTTCGGTCAAAATTCATACGAACTTATTGCCAATATCAAAGATACCACTATACCACCTAATTCCAAACTTATTTCTTTCGATGTTAAGAATCTATTTCCCAACATTCCTCCAAAAGATACGTATTACTTAGTTGAAGAATTATTAGAAAGGAATCATGTCAATACTATCATTAAATCAGATATTCTTTCATTATTAAAAATTTGTTTAGATCAAAATTATTTCCATTTCAATTACAAATATTATACTATTGAAGACGGCTTGATTATGGGCAATCCGTTGAGTCCTTTGTTAGCAGAAATTTTCATGAATAACTTAGAGAAAGTAATTCATAATCATCCACTCAGTAAATATTGTTTATACTGGTATCGCTATGTAGACGATATCATTATTTGCTTCACAGGAACAGATAGACAGTTGAAAATTTTCGAAAATCATATAAATTCATTACATCCAAAAATTGCATTCACAACCGAAATAGAAAGCAATAATTCGATAAATTTCTTAGACGTAACAATTTCGAATGAAAATGGAAAACATGTTTTCGCAATTTACCATAAGCCGTCACATACAGATATTATAATACATAACTCGTCGTGTCATCCATATCAACATAAAATGTCAGCATTCAATAGTTTTATTCATAGATTGATTAACATCCCGCTATCACCAGAAAATTTCAACAAAGAACTAAATTTGATTAAACAAATAGCCAAAAATAATGGTTACAATCCCAAACTAATAAATAATATTTTAAATAAAAACAAAGTAGAATCGCATTGAATGAAGTTTACCCTGTCGATAAATTGAAACAAAAATTCAACACCTTAACCTACGTTGGCATTACAAGTGAGAAACTGAAATCATTCTTAAGTAGCAATAATTTCAACATAGCTTTCCAAACTAATAATAATTTAGGCAAATATATAAAAATAATAAAACCAAACCAGGTAAAAACAATAAATCAGGTGTTTATAGATTGAATTGCAATGACTGTGATAATTTTTACATTGGTAGAACACATAGAAATTTTAATATTAGAATATCGGAACATAAACGCAGTTTTTCAAATAAAAATCAGATTCAAATTACGCGAATCATCTCTTAGAAAATAATCATTCTTTCGACCCACAGTTTGAAATTTTGCATACAGATAATAAATATTGGAAGGTAGATCTTTGGGAAACTTTAGAAATAAATAAATACAAACACTCAGGTAGACTCATCAATGAACAAGTCGATTTAAGCCCTTCACCTCTATTGAATCTTTTCGGGGAGCAATCTATTCCTTAATTTTATTGGATATACCTGTCATAAATAACCACTTAGGAGGAGGTGACCAATAAGCTTTTAATTACTCAAGAACATTTATAGTTATATTCTCATTTACATTCTTCTGCATAATCATTCGTCTGAAGAAGCTACGGTGTAGTGAAACGCGTTACGAATCGCAATTATTAAGTAAAATTCCTTAAAACACAGTACTTGTTTTTTATTATTTAAATTGAATTGCAAAAGTGCAATAGTTGAAAATTAATCAACCCTAATGGATTTTGTATAAAAACTAACTACAGAAAGAAGAAGTTTGGTTTGAAATAGTTTTTATTCAAGCTATTTTTCTAATATCAAAAAAAGAGAAACAATTTTATTGTGCATGATAGATTTATATCACATATTTTCTGGAGTCGAAAAATGACAAGCTCAACAGAAATAGAACGAGTTACAACTGTTGACATTCATTGTAAACTTAAAAGGACTGAATATGGTTTCTATTTCTTAAGCTTGTCATTTTTCGATTCATTGGCGTTCTGTTTAAGATGGGCAAGGTGGCTTTTGATCGACGTTCCATAAACCTATCCTGAAATCAGTGGAGCTGCTGCGTAGGGATATGAAAGACCGCTGTAAGCTGCTATTGGAGAAAAAGCTGGTGCAGCAACTACAGCGGCGGATGGAGCTGCAAATAATGGTTGAGCAACTGGAGCTGCAATAGCATGGTTAACAACGCTTGCACTATACGATGACGCGTATGGAACTGAATATGCTGCAGGAACGGCTGCAACTGCTGGGACTGCTGGAACAACGCCTCCCAAGCAACTGTGTAAGACCACGCACAAAACAATCTGGAAAGATAAAAATTTACGAATATGTTTTAAGGGTTCAGAGATCCAATACTACTAAGGAATTGCGTTTTACGACTTATAAAAAATAGGGATCACTAATACTAAGAAATCAACAAACAAACAGAGAATCTCAACGCCGAAATCTGTCTTCATCGAGAAGAAATTCTCGCATCAACAATTATTAATCATCATGGATTTGAATTGTTGTTGTCCACGTATAGTAACGAAATATCAAATACAAGGTATATGTTTCAATAATTAGTAAACGTGACTATTTCATGTAAATTACAATTGATAATGTGAGAAATTCATGAAAATGTACTCACCAAAAACTTAGCTGCCATCTTGTTCACTGGGTACTAGATTGAAGTACTCTAATTAAATGAATTTTTTTCAACCAATTTATACATGTACGAAATTTCCAACTATGGTGGGTGGTCAGTGGACATAGCTGAAATTGTTTCACTTGAGCAACTGAATTGCATCAAAATGTCACGAATAATGAATATTAACATCTAGATGTCAATTGAATATTCTATTTGTGTAGCAACAACTTTCGGTAGTGTCATAAAAGTTTTGACTAATGTTCTAGATACTTTGTACCATCAGATACTGACGCTATATTTATTTCATTCATTTCAATGAACATACATATTCAATGGAAATAAAATTGTGCTCGTTGGTAAAAGAAATTTTTGTTTCAAAATGTTGTCGATAATTCGAACAAGGTTCTTATGGAGAGAAATATTGGAAAGGTTGACAGGAAAATGAAGAGATTTGAGAAGAGAAAATCGCTATAAAAATTTTTTTGCTCGAAAAATTCGTTTATCATTTGAACGATGCTTTTTCAGGATTTTTAGCCGCATAGGAAGCCTGAAATCTTCTGCAGTAGGTAAGCGCATGCATCCCCTTCACAGCCGCGTACGTTTCATTTCTGAACCTAACAAGTTTTTCGGTTCACTTTTTGAATTATAGGGATCTGAGGATTCCAAAAGAAATCTCCTGAAAAACGATGAGACGACCCAGAACCGGGGTCTATTTTTTTTGTTAATTTGCTAAAACTTGATTTTTTATCTAATTGAGTTTTATTATCAATTGTGACAACTGTATTTGATAGATCTACCTGTATAACATTTCATATTCTTCATCTGAATTCAAAATTACAGTGAAAATACGTTCATTTGCCAGAATGATTCAATAATTTAATTTTAAACTCTCAATATAGTAAAATATTACGTATCTTTAAAGCAGCTTAAAATCACCCAAAAGCGTAAATATCGAGGCGAAGGAATTTATCTAAACTCAGACAAGAAATACAGCAAAAACAATATTGGACTTTAAAATCGAAGTCCGTTAAGCACCATTTCGTATATATACGATTCCACACATCTGGTGTTGTCTAAAACAGCAATTTCCTCGTCGCGATGAAGGAAAGCGTCTGTAAAAGACTGTGTAACAGGTACTTGAGTACCAAGGGCAGAGGGAAGTGAGGGTGTAAGAGCTGCTGGGTCACGCATATATAAGGATCACGATCGCGACGTTAAGGGATTATTATCGTGGACTTATGCACTATCTCAGCTGTTAGCTGGATATAATTTACCTTTCCCAGATTCAGCAATCAAAGGGAATCGGCTCGATTACAATAAACTTGACATAAATTTCCTAACTATCCTACAAGTATTAAGAATTACAGCTTTTTGCATTTCTATATAGGTATTCTTATGCAATTCTAATTTCTTAAGTTCACGTTGTTATTATTCGGTATGGCGACATCCACCAGCATTGCTGTTTTGGCTCTCTTATCATACACCACTATCCCCGGCCTATTATTCGTCACCATTCTGTCAGTGATAACAGGCCTATCGTAGTATAATCTGATATAGTCATTTTCCAATACGGGCGCCGGTTGATACTTGTAATATGGCTGGAACGTATTCAGAAGTCCGTACTTGTGTGCAAGTTTCTGATGGATAATGTTGCACACTTGATTATGCCTGTGAAGATAGTCCGTATTGGCCAGTTGTTCGCATCCGGACGTAATATGCTGTATAGTCTCCGATCTTATATGGCATTTTCTGCACCTATCTGTTTGTAATGTTCCGTGCTTCATAATAAATTTTTTGTAGTTGTTTGTAGCGATTACTTGGTCTTGGATGGCCATAAGGAATCCCTCTGTTTTCGCGAATAATTCTCCTTTCATCAACCATTTGTTGGAGGCTTCTTTGTCGATGTGTGGTTGATTAATCTCATGGTGATATCGTCCATGCAATTCCTTTCTTGACCATTGCTCTTGTTTTTCATTATCTGATAGGAATGGTAGATTCAGCAGGTCATCTCCGGTAGCAAGATTTAGAGGTGTATATCCCTTATCAGCCAACGATACCACTCTATGTAGTCAGAAGTGAGAGCTTTTGCTGAGAAGAATTCTCTGAGATTTTTTATCTGTTCGGTGTGTAAATTGACTACATCTATTAATCCGCGTCCTCCTTCTTTCCGCTTCAAGGTTGTTCGTATCACAAAAGATTTTGGATGATGGTTGTTGTACTTTGTTAGCATCGTTCGGGTCTGCCTTTGAATATCATACCGTTCTGTCTTAGTCCATCTGATTATTATGATTATGATTATTATTGAGTTATTTTTCGTCAGATGTGCAGTTACTCTTATAATTCAGTTATTTAGTTTTCGAAGCTCAGTGAATTTACTCATTCGTGTGAATCGGAATTAAATTTAAGTTAATTAATCGTGCATAACATGAGTCCAGAAGAATGGAAGACGCAGATTGTTCCTCTCCGAGAAGCCGGACAGGGGAAGAACAAGCACCGTTCCCGCTGTGTCCCACAGGTGATTACTTTCTGAATTTCGTTCAATATTTCTGTTCACTATTTAATCTTTATGAATTTCTTGAAGTATATGCTATGTAATTTCTAAACGCTCTGAGGACGAGTTGAATTAATCACTTCTCGAATTTCAAATTATTTTCACATATTTTCTCTTGGAAAATGATCTATTTGAACTGCCCTGACATTTTCTAATCTTTATTTCGAAAAGTTATTACCATAGATTAATTTAAAACATTTGTTTCTTAACTTGGTAAAAATTTGAAATGTGCTGAATTATCTTATATTGATTTCCACAGTTGTTTTAACTTGACACATTATTTGAAGTGTATTCAAGTTCTTTAATATTTCAACATTTGTTTATCTAACTTGCAACATTATTGAAACGCAATAAAACTATTGTATACTGATTCCAATAACTTGATAACTATTTGAATTTGAAATGTTATGAAGTTTAATATTGATTTGAAACTTTACTTTTCGATCTCAGTGAAATATTACTTAACCATTTTGCCAATATAAATCTTTTGTTTATAATCTGATGAACGATACATCCGAATGTGAGAACATTTAATATTGATTCTTATCTTTGCTTCTATAAAAGGGCCAATTATCTATTCAAAATATCATGATCCTTCTATTCAGAATATCTTTTTATCTCATTTTATAACATGGCAGATTATACTTGAACTGTAACGAAGATGATTATATTTCATTGTATCTAATTATGGGGAAGATGTTACTTTTTTGAATTATTGATTTGATGTCCTATACTCTTAAGCTCAATAAGGGAACTTTCCCTGTCTTCAGGTGTAATGATCACCTACGAATAATATCATTTCTCATTAGTATAAATAAATGGCTTTAGGGGGGATACGCATGTATGGACCCACAGATATTCAGGCTTGAATGTTGTCGGTATGAAAGTTTTGAAAAATGTCTGAGTTGGAGGAATGTATGTGACGTTTGTGGTACATACAGGTAGGTGTATGATCAGAGGACATGATTCCCTGGTTGGCAAATCCGCGATATGGGAATAGAATATGATCCGGAGTCAGTGACACAATATAATTAATATTCCGCAAACAAAACAAAACAATAATAATAATAATAATACTGCCCGTTGGGGCTCAGTTGAGCAAAAAGTATCACGTATGGCTTACGGGCTTACTTCTAGTTCCATATATAACGTTTTAATACTATACGAATTACTGAATGCGATTAAAAATACGCGAGCGAATTAACGCTTGCAAGTTGTCAGCTGTGGACGTGTTCCTTAGCATTTTAAAAGCAAATCTTCCAGAGTTTGGAGTATCAGGGCAACGACCTCTTCAGAAATTATGATATCATATTACCAAAACCCTTCGATCGGGTCAGTTGCCACTCATAAGATGGGTGAGGGCCGGTTAGGCCTGTCTATAATAATGTCATATCCGAATTCCATCCCGAATATGAATGAGGGCCGATTAAGCCTGTTTATAATAATTAAATATTCCAACTTCCACTCGAAATATGGGTGAGGACCAATTAGATCTGTTCATAATAATTAAATATTCCAACTTCCACTCGTAATATGGGTGGGGACCAAGTCGGTCTGTATATAATAATCTAATGTATCCACGTCCACTTAAACTATGGGTGATCATATTCGACAAACACCAGAGTTGGTCCAAGCAATCCTATCTCATCGTGAACAGAATTAGAACCTTATTACCCAGAATGGCGACTGAGAGAAATGTGTCGAAAGAAAGGAATGAAAAGAATCTACTACGGTTCAGTTCAACCTCACATGACATACGGGATAAAAGCTTGGGGATCAATTGCAAAATGTTATGGTAAGCACATACAGGTAGTGCAAATATGGATTTTGATAACAATTCACAAGAAAACTCGTACTCATCCCAGTGAAGAACTCTGTAAAACAGCTGTATACGTTGTTGTATGCGTTTCCCTACTGAGTTATCAGTTCAAAAGCAATAGTCACTCAAATGGTTTTTCCTTCTAGGTTAAGAATATTCTTAATCTGCCTAGGGAAAGAAAAAGAATAGGAAATACCTGCTGCCTTAAAAGTATCACTCAAAACTCTGAAAAACTGCAGCTCTGATTATTGTTGATCTGGAAACCTTGCTCGATAAAGTTGAAATGCTCGAGCGCTATATCTGTTAAATCGAAAGTAGGTTTGGTTTTCGTCGTCCAAATTTAATTTATCTGTGAATTAGACCCAATACAAAACAATCATGATATGAACAACCATAATTCTAGGTAAATGACATTTATCATAAATCTATGGATCTATGATGAATCTTTTTCACCAAAGATACTAAAAATTTAAAGAGTAATTGAAGTGAATATCATTCGAAGAGTCAAAGTGAAGATAAATTAGCGGTATTTGACAGAACTGCTGTTAGAATATCGTTTGAGATGTGAGTTGATTTTTGTTTCATTGAAATCGATCAACATTTGCAGGAGCTATAGCTTGGCGTGTTTCATGGAACATCCGATTTAAATAAAAGAAACCATAGGATCTAACGCTTTTCTAAGACCAAATTTTTAAATTTTTTGGTCGAACTTTTCCATCTTTCTTTCCATAAAAACCTGTTCCCACTTATTGTTAACATCTTTTTGCTTTATCAATGTAGAGTATAATATTTAAACTTTCGAGTAATTAGAAACTGATCTAATTCACCAATATAAAAGAATCATACTATGAAATAGTTTATTTTCAATAAAAAATATTCTTACAAGAGTAATAGTTAACTTGAATGCAATTACAAACTATAAAAAAGTCTTTCTGAATCATCCCAAAACACCTGGTCCATAAGGAACTGCCGATGCTACTGCATGTACCGACCTACCTTGTAAACCAAAAGGTGCGGGTAATAATGAAGATGGTGCAACTACACCAGGAGCAACTCCAGGTGTACCAAGAACACCTGTAACTCCTAAAGTTCTTGGAGCGTATGCTGGAGCCAGTTGGAAAGGTGGAGGGAGTTGTGATGATGGAACAACTCCATTAGAGGTAACTACTGGAGGGGAAGGAAATACAGGTGCTGCTGATACAAATCCTGGTACTGGTTGAGCTAGAGAAGGGACCACAGGAGCTGATGGCAGACCAGGAGCGTATGCACTATATGGACCAGGAACTAAAGGTGCTGTTGGAAGTAAAGCCCTCGTGTAGTAAGGAAGTGGTGAAACACCTGCTGCGTATGGAGCTGTATAAACATTGAGTCCTCTGGTGAACGTACTAACACTGGCAGCAAAAGGAATTGTACTCGGAGGAGCTATTCTAGTATAGGTTATCCCAGGAGCTGCTACAGGAACTGATGGTGCTGCACTACATATCACCGATGAAAGAAAGATGACAGCTAACGTATGTATAATCTGTGAAAAATTCAAATTCATTCATGAAATCTCAAATTTGAAATTAGGTTAAATAAGAAATTGTGACAAATTTTCAATTAATTTTTTTTCACTTTATCAATTACCTTGAATGCTGACATGATTATTCTTCAACTATAACTCACAAATAATCCAGAATGATGAGTAGTGCCTGGTATTTATAAGTAGCCTAATCAAAACGCCTCATGTCATAATTAGGAAGTGAAATCGATGAAATCTAAGCGACGTTGGACGTGCCTGGATTTTTACAATTGATACGATTGTATCACTGGCTAGATTTTGGCAGATTACTGCAAAATATTGTGAAATTTATTGAGTATTCTCCATGAATTTAATGTAATATTTGAATTAGTGCATTAATTGGAAAATTCGTAAAAAACTGATTGTATGTTGGAAATTCTAAACTATTTGTTTATTTTATATTGGCGAAATCGGGGTTCAGCTGAGTAGGTAGTATTAAACTAAGAAATGAGAGAAATTGATCCAAAAGATGAGCTTCAAATTTTATAATGCTTCAAAAGGAAAAACTGTTTCGCCCAGAGCTACAGGGTGTTGAAATTTCCGGAAAATTGGTTTTCTTTTCAAAAATCCTGCAGTTTTTGAGATATTCAGCCCAAATTTGAAAAGCAAGCTATTTTTACTGCCTCCGTCATTACACGTCCTAGATTTCAACTGAAATTCACAAGGTGTTTTTTTTTCTAGGCTATGTCTCATTTTGACCTTTCAAATTTTTTTGCAGTATGCCATTGATCAACGTACAATCAATTTTTGTCATATTCGTTCAATTTAAAAACTTTTTTGACACCTGTAATTTTTTTGTATTTCCAATTGTTCTCGAGCAAAAAAATTATTAAATGATTGTTTGCATTAGCTAAATTGAAAGCGTTTCTATTTAAAAAATTACTAGTAGGCTTTGATTATTTTCATTTATTTATTTATTTTGATAACTGCTAAAATTGAACCAGTGTCTGCTCGAATTGTTTATCAAATTGACGATTAGTTGTAAGACTTTTGAAGTTATTTCTGTAAAAAAAAATGGTTAATTTTACTAACGCCAAATTGGCTGATATCCATTACATGTACGGTCTGGCTGACGGAAACAACAGAAGCTAGGCGATTCTATCAGCTGCGCTTTCCAATTCCAAAACGATTAACACCAGACAGGCGAACATTTTCGAATTTCCACAGAAGGTTGAGGGAAACTGGTACTTTTACTGCAAATAATCATTTAAAAGTTGCAACTCAAACTATGAGAACTCCAGATATTGGGGAAGCAGTTTTGAATTGTATTGATTTGAATCCTCATGTAAGTACATGAAAAATTGGAAATCAGTTGAATATTTCACATGTTCTAGTTTTGAGGATTCTCTACGACTTTTTATTGTACCCGTTTCATATTCAACTTGTCCAAACTACTTTCTCGAGATTTTCCTTCAAGAATGAATTTCTGCTGATGGTTCTTAGATAAAATTAGAGAAAAATGCCCATTTTGATAGTGAAATAATGTTCACAGACGAAGCTAACTTTCCGAGAACTGCTATAACAAATTTTCACAATATTCATTTTTGGGCTGAGGAAAACCCCCATCTGATTGAAGAATCTCATCACCGAGAATAATTCTCACTAAATGTCTGGGTCTGAATAATTGGAAATTATTTGATTGGGCCATTTTTCTGCCTAACAGACTAAACGTTCCCGCGAGTCGGCAATTTCTTGAGGGGGAGTTACCGTTGTGCGCTGATCAGTGGCGTATTGTAAAAAAGTATGAGGGCAAAAGGAGACATGGCCTCGGAGAAGAAAACACCTTGTGAATTTCAGTTAAAATCTAGGGCGTGTAATGATGGAGGCTGCAAAAACTAGCTTGCATTCCAAATTAGAATATCCCAAAACTGCAGGAGTTTTGTAGAAAAAAACAATTTTTTCCGGAAATTTGAACACCCTGTAGCTCCGCAACGAAGCTTTTGCGGACCTATGTTTATAAGATTTTTTTTTCTTAAAATTGTACGTAAATCTACCCTCTAAAGTTGTGACATACTATTATTTAACATTATTTATACAGGATGTTGAATAATAGTATGTCACAACTTCAGAGGGTAGATCTACGTGCAATCCTAAGAAATATATATATATATATATATATATATATATATATATATATATATATAAAAGAAAGAAGGAATTACACGGAAAGCACCTAAAGAATTGAAAAATGATTATATTGATGAAATAGCATTGAATAAATGGTTAGTATCTGGAGAATTGTTTGCTGAAACAGAAGGCTTGGCAATTGCGATCCAGGATCAGGTTGTTTTCACGAGGAATTATAGAAAACACATCATCAAACAAAATATAGATGATTCTTGCCGTAGATGTTTCTGTTCTTCAGAAACAGTTTTTCATATATTATCATCTTGCTCAGTCCTTGCTTCAACAGATTATTAAGAAAGACATAATGCCGTCGCTAATATTATTCATTTTAATCTAGGAATTAAACATGTCCTCATTCCCAAAAGAAAAAATTTCACAAATATGAACCTGAGATTATTTGTGAAAATGACAAATATAAACTTCATTTTGATGAAACAATTCTTTGCAACAACAGACCAGAAATCATTCTTAATGATAAACAGAATCAAATAACATATATAATTGATATTGCTATACCCGACACACATAATATACAAAATAAATACAATGAAAAAATTTCTAAATATATGATGCTTGGCGACGAGATTAAAAATGTGGAAAATGAAGAAAATATTTATTCTACCGATTATTATTTCCACAACAAGTGTTATTCCTATAAATCTTCACAAAAGTATTGAGATTTTGGGTCTGAAGAAAAATTTGTTTGAACAGTTACAAAAGATAACAGTCATCAAATCTTGTAATATTCTTCGTAGGTTTCTTTCCGAAAAAATAATGAGGTAGAGTCATAGGTTTTCTTTAGTTTATACTGCTCAGAATCTCATTTCATATTTTATTTATTTGTTTATATAAATGTAATATAATTAACTGACAATTTTGTCATATTTATATTCAGAGCAGTATTCTATTCGATCGTTCACCACTTCACACAAAGGAAACTATTAATGAGTAACATTCAGTGTTACTTGACTAAGGTCCGTACACTGGATTTTTCCGGGGAGAAAGCCTCTGACACTACTCGTTGGTACATTGATATCATTGTCTGATGATGCTATAGTATGTATATATTCTGGTAGATTGATATATTCTCATAATATTTAACGTTATCCTAATATATAATTATTCCAGGATATGTTTTGATTATAATCATTGCCTGGCAATGGTATTAATTACCGGGTGGTGGATTTATATTTTTTCATGGAATCAGTTTGATTGCATGAACAGATATATGGGCAACTCGTCGGGGTAAAACCCCCTATATATGAAATCTTATATATAGGTACAGAGAAAAGGGTTAACAAAGCAGGTACAATGAATATCAGAAATTATAATTAGGTACTAATACATAATTGAGAACTACTCAAAAATCCTAAATATTGGGAAAAACATGAATCAATCAGGTCGTTAAGTAATATTTGATTATTGTTTGTATTGTTGGATACAAAGGATTCAAAATAATTGAGTTTTATATATTTTTGTGTTTAGAATAGGATCTGTAGATTGTCTATTGATGGTAAAATATAATTGTTTTCTATGCAACATTTTGCCAGAGTAGAATCTGTTTTGTTTTCACAAAAATGTGAATAATGTTTTTTATATCTAATTCTAAGGCAAAATTGCTTGCCTGTCCACCTTATGCTCCAGTTTTGCATACTATTTACTGCTATCTGGTTGCAGACCTTAACATAAAGTGATTCTTCTGTGATGAATAAGTGCTTACAGAAACTGATGGCATCTCAAACTCAAAGAATAATTTCTACAAAAAATAGAAATGCTGGAATAGCATTGGATTTAAATGATAGCTTTCAAGTGAGACTGATATAGGTAACAAAGTCATATACTAACTTATTGATATGTTTGCACACCTCGTTATTTTGACGGAGAAAATAAAAATAATTTTTTCAGTTTGTTTCAAGAAAAGAATATTTTCGATATTTGTGCATCATTTTAAAAATCTGATACATATGAATGATTTGCTTCCATTTTGAACTATAATAAGTCAATCTTATTGTTATGCAAATCAGATCACGAAGTAATGTTTATTTAAATTTATTCAAGGACGCCAGACAATTTCACTGATTCGATTACTATGAAAAGATAGTGAACGATAGACGATTACAGAATAATAAGCAATTTCCTAAGAGGTGAATGTTTGGATTCAGAGAATCTGAGATTAATAAAAATATTAATATGAGTATCAAATTGATAGAAAGAAGAATTGAAGTAACAAATAACTTGTAGTTTCCTTCAAGGTGTGAGAAACAAAAATTTTCTTCTCTGATAATCAAATAGTTTATCGTTTTCCGACCTAATAAAATCAATTCATTTTTGACGACACCTCTCAAAAATATAACCTAAAGGTTTGTTTTCTAAAATGTCAGTATATGGTGTGTAGAACAAATTCGAAATGGGGACTATTCAATTATGCAAATTCCTTCAAATGCAGTAAGGAAATTACTCTTACATGATTACATGAAATGAAATTAATCCCATTTTCTGCAAATGCTAGGAGATCTTTCCTTTTCAGAAGTTCATTTTTTCCTAGAAATAACCTATTCAAAACTTAGACATCAATAAGGTAGGAGATATTTCTCTTTTCTCCAAATAATTGACGATAAAGTGACAAATATAGTACTCAAATTCTCAATTCTAAATAAAGCAACGGAACACCCTAACTTCAGTTATATAATAACAAATAAAATTCTGTCAGACATCAAAACAATCTCATGAATACTAACTACTAGTATATGTTCACCGTAATAAAAATTTCGACACATCATCCTTCAGATACAACATTCGTATATACTATCTGCCACTCTTTTGTTTCATATAAATAGAAGCACCCGTAACAAAGCATCAGACATCTAAGACACTGTCAACCATAACAAAAACAAAATGTATAAAATCGTAAGTAGGAATTGTATTAAATGAATTCAAATCAATTTATTTTTCCATAGAAATGTCACTCAAAGTTCAAGTATTCTTTCTATTTGTTTTAGGTATTTTTCGTATTTGCTTTCTCAGTTATGGGAGTTTTTGGAGCCCCCAAACCTGAAGCTAAGGCTGAAGCTAAGCCAGGTGTGCTTGCAGCAGCTCCTCTCATTGCTTCTCCAGCTGTTGCTCCGGCTATAGTTACCGCTCAAAGTTCCCAAGTTATTGCAAGGAACTATAATGCTTTGGCTGCTCCCCTGGTTACTGCTTCTGCTGTTGCACCGTTAGCTGCAGCTGCTCCACTGGTGGCCTCTCCATATTTAGCTTCATACAGTTCACCATATATTGCATCTCCTTATCTATCGTCTCCTTACCTTGCATCCCCATACCTTCTTTAATTACGAAGTGAAGCTTGTACAAAAAAAATAAAATGATTAACAGTTTTACGACTCCTTTACTGATTTTACTGATTTACTGAAGAAACAGGTACATAAGCATAATCTTAAGACTTTCAAGATGATGTACCTTTAGTTAACATGCAAAAATATTGAGGATGGCCTTTACAGTAAAGTGCTTGAAGAACACGATGTTGAAATTTCGATACTCTTAACATTTTTTCAGTATATTTTTTCAATTTTCGAGATTCTTGCTTCAAATTTGATATATGGAATACTTCCAAGGGTCTACATCATTTGTCGTCATCGTTCAAGATGAACTTTCTTGCAATACGGCACAGTGACCGTTTTTATCTTGATGGACTGATTAATTGTTTTAACACTTCGTCAATCTCCTCTATCGACCGAACACTGGAAACTTGTTGCGTGTCCATGAGAAAAACAGTGAACAGATCTGAGAACGTGGCTAGAAACTATCTCCGTGCTGCAATCTCATTACGGCTTCGCTCAGAAGTGAATATTCCGCTTGGAAATCGGTCTTCGATCAGGTTTCCAGGCTAACCAACATAAATACTGGGGTTATAAAAATATTTCCCCCGATGTCTCTCGCGCCGTTAACCTTTCCTGAAGCTACTCAAAGCTGCCCACAATGCAGGCCTCGCACAAAACCCTCAGAAGCAGTGCTGAACTGAGCAAGATGTTGAGAAACGCGTGGCTAATGTAGCCTTGTTAGCGGCCTATATGGTGAGCAGATATGAGTGTAAGCTCTTCAAGCTGTTTACGATCTAGGAAGTACTGACTGTACTAACTAAAGGATGAACCCATCTAGCAACCTTGGAGAAAGGAACCTCTCTTGGTTAGATGGAACTATCTCAAGTAATGAAAACATGGAGACAGTCAACGTTCGGCTGCCAGGTAAAGTGCTTCAATCAGTTAAAAATGATTGTGGACTTTAGCAGAAGAGATGCATATCGACAGGATTTGGCAAGCAGCATTATAAATAAGGTAATCGCATATAAACTTCCTGAAAGTTTGCCTGGTTAGATTAGTATATTTCTCTTCAGTAGATCGATTCGGGTGGTAAAGCATGATAGGCATCACCTCTTCCTAGGAGTTGAGATTGAAAAGAAGCACTTGATTCTTTTTCCGTTGGATCGTTGTATACCGATCTCAAGTTAACACCTGAATTTCATTCAGTTATTCCCAAGAATAAGCGTCGCAAAACCCACGACTAAGAGGTCAAAACCATTAGCAACATCGGTTTTATGTATTTGTGGTTGGTTCACACTTTTTCAATAAAAGATTGAATGAGGACATTCAGCTCACCTTCCTTCAAAATACAAATCTCCTGGATGGACTTAGATTGTAGATATTGTACCTTCTACATGATGGATCTTCCCCTCCCTTATTTCAACAACAATTATAGATAGAATGGTATAAGAAGACCGATAAGTTGGCCATCTTAGACATCAGATTCGCATCTGTTAGACATTTTCTTGTAGTATTATTTGGGAAACAGTATCTTTGAAGTTCAGTACAATCTTGGGAACATTTAATTCAAGGAATGTAGTGAGAATTTGAGGATTAGCTTGGAGTTGATACGGCGATCCAATCAAATTAATTTGAAGAGATCTAGAAAATGCATACAGCAGGGGTGCTTTTACGGTCGATCGCGATCGAAGAGTTGATCGCGAGTGCTTTTTGAGTAGATCTCTAGAAGAAAAAAATTTTTAAGAAGTAGGTTACTAAACTACAAAAATTTATTGAGTAATGAAGTAACACTCTGTTAGCGGCAAGAGGCGGCTTTTTCAAAGGAACGCGCGATACTTGTCAAAGAAAAACCGTGTTTTTTATTATTGCTGCTTTTCTATAAATTTCGGGTGTCGCGTTTGACGGGAACATTTGAGACTTTCGTTTATACCGATATGAATGTTGCGCCTGCAGAAATTGGAGACATTCTGAATTGTAATAAATAATTGTCATAAAAACTATTGAAAGGATTTTCCGCCACAAAGTGAATTAAGAAAATGAAACGTACGTGATTTGATATCTTGTGTGAAAAAATAACAAACCATGTTCACAAGACCAGCCAAAAAATCAAAAGCTGCTACGATCGCGTCATTTAAAATATCTCATATATTGGCGAAACACAAGAAACCATTCGAAGATGGATCGGTTGTGAAGGAAGCATTTATTGAAGCTGGTGAGACCTTATTTGGAGATTTTAAAAATAAAACAGAAATCATGTCTGCTATTAGAGAACTTCAGTTATCTCGTCCGACTGTCACAAGGCATACTGAAGTCATGAGTGAGGACATGGCAGATAAACTAAAACATTATAGCATGAAATGTACATACTTTTCTTTACAGTTCGACGAATCCACTGATGAGACAGACACTGCCCAGCTATGTACTTTTATTCGGATGGTATCCAATTACATGTTGGCTAAGGAAGAATTTTTGACAATCATTCATCTGAAGAGGAAGACCCGTGGCGAAGGTATATATGACGTTTTCTTCAATTTTGTAAAAAACTAAAAGTTACCGATATATGAATTAGTGTGCATTACAACCGATGTAGCAATGACTGTAAACAAAATGGTTTTGTGGCATTATGTCGAGCTAAGGAAAATTTCCCTTAATTTTCTTCATTCCATTGCATTATACATCAACAAATTTCGTGTTCAAAAGTTTTGAACATCCATATGATAGATCAACTGAAAAGAAAGGATCTGAAACATTTTCCGTCTTGGAAAGCAAGTATTCCTCTGTTGAATTATTATAAGTATGAGGCTGAATTATCAAATATTTTGAGACAATTCGAACGACAACCCTGCATCACACATACTTGCAGCCTCTCGGAGTCGATCGTAAGTAGTCTAAAAATATTGAGGTAGATCACCAATAGTTCAAGTTAGAGCACCCCTGATTTACGATTAACAAATTATTAAAATGTTTCGGCCTGATTTGAGTTTGACGAATAGTTTATTCTGTAACTAGGTTATAATAAAAAAAATTAGTACCAGTGGAAAATATCATAGGTATAGAATTTTTACATTATTACCAAGTTATTATATTCACTCATTGGCCACAGAATATAAATCGAAAATAAATAAATTAAATCTGAAAAACAATAAAACAACTAAATAATTGAGAAACATTTTATTGATATTAATATTTATAGTATTTGAACATTTATTGAAATTGAAAATTGGTGCATTGTACAAATTTCCAGTTATATTATTCAAAACGGACTGATTATTCGTGCTAGATTTAACAGAAGTGTAATATGAAGAACTGAAAGATAAAGGGACAGTTGCTGTCGAATTAGCTCCTCTAACTGACTGATTTTGCAAAGAAGTTTCTATGTATCCTTCTGATACTTGAGAAAATTTTCAGCCTCGATGTATTTTTAGTATTGTGATATCCGCACCTGCATTTACTAAGTTTGTCGCTGAAGAACGGCGGAAACAGTGGCCAGATTATTTTTCTGGATTATTTAGATTCAGAAATATGGTAATTCGATTAGGCATATTACCAAGTTTATGTGTTCTAAATACTTGCCATGTGCATTCATTTTTTAGGAAATTAATGAAAAATTATCAGAGGCAATATAACAAAGTCTCAGAGCCTAATGTTTCTCTACTATATTATAGCAATCTCCCGTGATTGTAAACTGTATTGGTTCGATTGGTTCGTCAGTTTTGTTTTAGGAATTGCAATTTACATTGTGAAATCTTATTTTGATTAAGATTGTTATTTAAATTATGATTTTTCAATCTTTGTAGCTAAATATATCCCATCCGAAGCACTTTTCACAATATTGTTTAATATTTTCTCCGGTAAAATTTTAGATTTCTTAGCTTTATCTTTTCAGAAGATCATTCTAACGAAAATGTAATTTTTTATATTGTGACATATTGTTGTCGTGTCTCATATTTATTGTTTCTCTTAGGATTCAATAATATTTCCATAGAGTTGAGGATTTCTATTTTATAATAAATCCATAAAAATGCGAGAAATAAAACATTTTCAGAAAAGGAGTTCTTTTTCTTTTCTCGTTGCCAATTTCTGAACACATGTGGAATATTTTCAAATTCTACATCTCCAACTCTAACGTTTGAATTTTTATACGAACCGAGCCAGATGTTTTAGAGTTAACAGGTACGAAAACTTTCCACTAAACACTAGAGAACCTGTATATTCGGAAGGAAACCACATTGGTCAAAACACGGAAAAAATAATTTTCCAAGTGATCTGTACAAAAGTGTGAATGATGTAAAATATATTACTGGGAAATTGATTCGTTGACATTTCTCTACACGTAGTATATTTACGGCAATGAATCTATAAGTCCAAAGTACAGAATTCGCAACAATTGATAAAATTAATTGATATTTATTGAATGAATTTACGTTTATTATATGACGTAAAGTTCTCTCGGGAAAATAATATCCTAGACAATTATTTTTAGTGCACGTTTTCCATCCATTAAATGTTACAAGAACAAAGTGAATCACATTTTCCTGCAAAAAATGACTAAGCACTCGTTTGCACGAAAACAGGAAATGGGAAAATAATTTTCCGAAATTCATTCAAGTGTTATAAACTCTAAACTCGATACTATGCTGTAGGCGAATCTGAAAAGAAATAATTCAAGCGAAAGGGCTTTTTTCAATTAAGTTACTACGCATTTTATTAGCTCAATTCGTGAAATAAAATCGAATTGTCACCATATTCACCCAATTTAGTCTCTAGTTACTTCACTGCGGCATCAAATGGATGCTCAAAATCAAGAATTCAAATTCCATCCGAAGTTTGGATATGTTAAAGGCTTCTTTTCCAGTAAACCATAACCACTAAGAAATGGTTGGGAACAATCGAAACGAAAATGAAACTCATGGAAATTAAAATAGCAAACATAATGAAAAAAGTGAAAGTAATAAGAAAAAAAGGCATCCTCACTTCATAGTCAAAATCAATGATTTTATAGCATTCTGATCTATTTCGTTCCAAACTTCGATTAGTCCGATTTTTAATTTGTCATTATCATCATAATTATTTATGATGTAGTAAGGGCGGAATCACGCTTTCACATTAGCACATCAAAACACTGGAAAGTCGTCCTTATTTTCATTTCTCAATGCACGTGGATTTTTGTATCTGTAGAGTATCAATTGTTTAATGTAACAATCTTCGGATGCTTTAGAATATTGCAGCAGTGTCTCTATTCGTTGCTGCCTTGAATCCAAGGGCAGACTACGCTTTTGGAAATGAATGTTTCTTTTGGTATTCTCCTACAAAACAGTGCGGTTTCGTCTACATCAAATACTTGTTCAGGATTGTATCCTCCATCAGCTATTAAGTTTGCATATCCTTTTGGATATCTTTCTGCTGCAGTAGTGTCTGCAGATGCAGATTTTAATGCTATGTAATAATTGTCGCACCTTAAATTTATTGAAACAACTTTCCAATGCTCAAAATCCTCAACTGCCACAACTACTACCAGGTTCGTTAAAATGTGCGTGAGAACGCTTTGCCTTCTCCTTGATAATTGAACCTCTCTGTTGCTGGATCACAAATAATTTTTACTGACAGTGAAGTGGAAGCTACAAACAGCTCTATTATATCTTCGGATATTTTTATCGACCGTACAATTGATTCCTTAAGATTGAATGATATGGATGCAAACTACTCTCCCAAGCGTAAATGATCAAGAAATTTCATTTTCACTTTAAGCGGTAACACTGAGTTTTTCATATCGAAACACGTTCTCCAATTTCTTTAGGCGTCATTATAAATTAGGAAGACCACGGTAGAGACGTATTTTTGAAATGAATGTACAAATGAAACAATAAAAAACGAAAAACGTCTGAGTGGCTTTTATAACAATATACACTCCTCACAAAAATTGTCGCATCGCCCTACTTTTACGACAATACTATATAAACTTTTAGATTGATCATTCAAGAGTCGCTTGGTAACTTTCAGAAGTGTAAAATAAGAAAAGAGAAGAGTTTATGATGGAAAATATCAACAATTTTCCAGTTGATGAAAAATTAAAGAATTTTACCATCTCCAAACATTCGCGAAGAGACCAATCAACTAGCATCGAATGGTTACTAATCATTTTCAAAATCGAGTGTTTCCTCCCTGCGCCCTAATTACTGCCAGTATACGTCTCGGAAACCCCTCAAACAAATTCTGGATGTGCTCTTGAGTCACTGAGTTCCAAATTTCAGGAACCTTGGAGTGTTCTACAAGACATCCTACGTTGCTGAATTTGCCACCCCATGTTGGCTCAAACATGTTCTATGGGATTCAAGTCGGGACTTCTGGCTGGCCATCTTTAAATATCAAACTACTCTAACTGCATGAGGTCGAGCAAAATCATGCATATAAATGAAGTTTTCCCCAATCAATGGGCCAAAAGGTGGTTTGCCGGATATTGCATTGCTGATACCGTTCCTAAGGTCGTCTGTATACAGGCATGCGTCTATCATTTGATACTTGACAGAACCTGGACTCGTCGGAAAAGAGAATAGTTGACCATTCTGGAATACCCCAATTTGTATTTTCCCTCGCAAACTGAAGTCTTGCAACTCGAAGCTCTCTGGCCACCCTTGGTCTGATATCGTCTTCTCTGAGCCTGTTCCTAACAGTTTGCAATGAAATATGCACATTTCTGGAAAGTGCAAGTTCATTTTATAGCATTCTAGCCGTACAGTGCCGAACTCTTAGTGCAGTTAAACGAAGCCAACGATCATCAACTGGTGTTGTTATCCGATTTCTTCCCTGTCCGGCCCTTCTTCCATATTATCCTGTTTCGTGGTATCGATTAATTGCTCTTGAATTAGTGCTTTGGTTAACATTCAACAAGTTAGCCACGTAACGTTGACTTCGCTCGCCTTCTAGAAGTGTTACAATTCTTACTACTTCATGATCACTAAAATAGGACGTTCAGCAGCCGTAACAATAAATTGAAAGATTCAAAAATCAACAAGAGACATAGAAAACTTGCATTAATTTAGCGTGAAAACTGAAGAGAAATTGCATGAATACTGATAGTCAAATAAACTCATTCTTGTTTCAGACGTGTTTGAGATCATATGGAAACAAATGTTACTACATAGATTTTTTCCACTCATATGTCCAAAAACATACGTTCACAAAGAAACTGCGATCGAGCTGCTTAATCGACTGTGGAATTTAGAATACTAGGTGATGCGACAATTTTTGTAGTGTGTGTACTTTATGCATTGAGTAAAAAGGTCACTTCACGTAAACATTTTGTTTGTTTAAATTCTCAAAAATACGACCGCGGCGAAAGCGCTTCTTGTCAAAGGAATAGCGGAACCAATGCAACTATATTATTTAAAAACATACTTTAGGCTCAATAGTATTATGGTCTATTTCACTACTTCATTAGTCGATTTGTCGACGCGTCCACGTAGAATACCGAACCATATTTATTAATACATTGTATGCACCGATGTACCGATTAGATCCGCGAATAAGAAAATTATTATCCCCGAATATAGTAATTGAGTATTTAGACAATTTCCGCGAGTAGAGAAAACGCAAAAATAGGAAGATCGAATAAGGAGCTCTTAATGTACCGTACTGTATCTGTTACATAAAAATATTAAATACAGTAATACAATTCTTATTGGTATCAACATGAATGTCTACATAAAATTAAATCAGTTGTGCATTTCCTAATATCCCACTAAAACTTCACCAAATTCAAATCACTGATTACCGAAATAATCACCTTCATTGCATTTTCATGATGAACACTCTTCGGAATAACGATTAGATGATGAAATCTTTCATTGAAAGAATTGTAGGTACTCTAAATTTAATCATCAGAGGGACACATATTTGGATATAAATAATCATGCACTTTAACAATGAATCATTACTTCTTGAAGTGACAATAACAACAAATCAAAATGTTCAAACTGGTGAGTGAAGAAAATATCCAAATATCGAAATATGGAAATTTGGTTTCAATAAGCTAAACTATTTTTTCATGATCTCTAATTTGTCAATAAGACAATATAAGAGAGAAACAAGTTTAAAAGTTAATGTTACAGTTATCCTTGTGTCAATCAGCTCAGATAATTTCAATTATATTCATGGCTTTATGTATGATAATTTATTATGGATAATGGCATTGAACGAACGAATTTTTTACTCTAGGTCCTCGTCATCATTGCTGTTGCTTCCTCAGCAGTATTAGCAGAACCAGAAGCTAAACCAGAAGCAAAACCAGGAGTTCTTGCAGCGGCTCCATTAGTAGCAGCAGCACCAGCTGTAGCACCTGCAGTGGTTACAGCTCAGAGCTCCCAAGTTATTGCAAGTACCTACAATGCTCTAGCTGCCCCCTTAGTTGCTGCTCCTGCTGTAGGTCCAGTTGTAGCATCACCATACGTAGCTTCACCTTATGCTGCTCCGTATTTATCGTCTCCTTACCTAGCTTCTCCCTATGCCTCCCCTTATGTATCTCCTTATGTTGCAGGTCGCTTCTTCCTTTGAAATATAAACACTCCTTCATGAATGTACACAGACCAGTATAAATAATAAAATTTGAGACATTAATTTTTATTCAATTAAACTACAATACCTTCAACATATCATTCTTTATTCTAAGCCCACGGAGTGGAATGTACGAAAGATACTAAGGATCGCAGTTCAATAGATGAGCCAATTTAGCTTTCTTAGCCACCCTCAAAGTTGAAAAGTATATTTATAAGTTTGGATTTTGCCAGAACTCCCATTCATAAGAGAGAGAGTTTATTTTTAAAAAGGTTAGATACCAATCAAGAGCTGGTCCTTTTACGAAGAGTCTAAGAACTTCCGAATAGCGAGAGCTTTCGATGTTTAACTGCTCGCATTCTTTTACTAAAATACTCAAAAAGGTTTTCGCATTTGGGTTTTTTCCATTAAACTTTTCAAGAATCAAATTCTTCACCACTGAATGAATGGGTATGTTAGTATCTAAATTTGTGCGAGAAATTTGAGGAGCAGTGGGATTAAGATTGACATAGCCCTGAACCTCGTCAAGATATTGATAATGAAAGCATACATTACCCTCCTTGTCTAAGTACTCCTGCTGAAGTTCATCAGCCAGCGTAATACGAATGTTACGAAACTTTCCTCTGATCTTCAGTCCTTTGATAACGTTTTTGACAATGGTTGTTCCAAACAGGGCTGGGTGATGTTCCTTGAGTTGCTGCTCTCTTGGAAATTGAAAAACGGTGTCTTCTCCTTCTAACTGTATGGTGAGAACCCTCACAACCGTTGTCTTTGCATCTAAGGCATCCGCCAGGAAGTGGAAGTTTGCTCGTGGCGACATGTTTGTCTGTAGTTGATTTATAAGTTTGGATTCAAAACTTATAAAGGTTTGAATAAATGAGGTGGTTGATGCTGGTTAATCACTGTAATTTATTTAAATAAAATTATAAATACAAATGTTGAACTGATTCAGTGTAATCTTATATTACCTGAATCAACTACAAGTCCACACTTATTCGCACAATATTTCAATGGCTTATCACAATAATGATAACAATGTTTATGCGAGCTGTTTAGCAATGTAGAATCTCTCAATGATCTCGCGACAACATCGTAACGCCCGATCACAACCGGAGTCGGTCGAGGCAGAGCGGCCCTCTGTGTGTCGTCATAATCTGGCTAGTCCAGATCTACATATTGGTTATTTTCGGAGACAAGAATAAATATAACAAATGAATTTTCAAAGCAAACTAACATAGAAATGATGGACCATCCTGCATGCAGTTCTGACTTAAATTCCTATGACCACAATTCAAAATTCATGTCTCATGAAGATGATGTGGGTATATACAGGTTGTTTCAGCTATAGTCATTAATTTTATAGGAGATTCTTCTTATCAGCATGAAAAAATGCTCATGAACATATATCGAAAAGTCCTCCGTTTTCGAGATGTTGTGTTGAAGTTCAGATCTTCACGTTTCTGTTGTTAACTCTTTTAGTTTTTAAGGGATTTAGCTCCAATTTGCAGAAGAGATTTTTTACTCATGAATTCATATGATGTGTTCAGTAGTTTCCACTTTCAATGAAACAGTCGCGTTGGCTTCGGTGCTCTAAACCACAACGTTTTTAAGGAAAACCTCCTTTCATTCGATATTTGAATAAACAAATATCTTTAGCGATATCCTTCAGTGGAGTCAAAATATGTTAACTGGAAACAGAAAAAATTATTCTAAAATCCGTAGATCAATGAAGCGTTCTTCCTGATAGGAGATCTGGAATCTGCCTGCCACGCACGCAACCATCAGGAGCCATAAAAGTGCAATTAAGCAAGATGCCTGAAAAAAAGCGCCATGCTGTAGTTTCATCCGTATGTTGCATATTGCTTTTCAGCATCCAAACCAACCATATCAAAATACCCTAATGATCACAGAAAAGACGCATATCGTACATACACACAACCAAATTTATATGGAATCACCCGATATTTTGAATATTACCTCAGGGATTTTGGAAATTTCGGAGGATTGTTAGAATTGATCCTTTTTGAGATATTTCAATTGAAAAAAGAAATGAATTAAGGTTTATTTTTAAAAAGAAAAGAATGAAAGAAAATAAGAGACTCTTTCCGCATGTGGAAAAAAAACGAAAATTGTTTTCTCACGGAGTAGGTGTTTTTTTCTCGACCTCAGTAGCTTATATTACCACCTCTTGCCCTGACACAAGTCTGAATCTGTCTGGGCATGCTTTGGATTAGGTTTTCTACCTCCTCTGGGGTGATATTCTGCCGCTCTTCCGTGGCGGATTGGATGAGCTGTTGTTGGGTTCTTAGATTATCCTGGTGCGATCTAATGTTCCTTTTGAGATTATCCCATAAATGTTCAATGGGATTTAGGTTTGGAGAGCAAGCTGGCCAGTCCAAATTCTCACCGTGGGCGCCTCGACAGAGTCTAACTATGGGCCCCAGCACTAGGTTGACGTAAATCAAATATGTTTTACCTACCAGCATAATGCTACCCCAATACATCACACTGCCCCCCTGGTATTTCGGAAATTGTCTTGCTGCTCGGAGTCAAGCTTGTCTTCCACGATCCCTCACAACCCGAATCCGGCGGTCATCTGATCGAACACCAATTCTGGTCTCTTCCAAAAAAAGAACATTTCGTCAATTCTCAATATTTCAATTTTAGTGCTCGATACGATTCTTGTAGTCTGGTTAGCTCTGGAACTCTTAAAGACCTTCTGCTATAAAAACCCCATGAACGAAGTCTTTGACGTATCGTTTCGACTGATACACATTGATGCCTGTTTTCAATGTTGATGATAATGATTCAATTACTTTCCACTTAAAATGTAATTAGTCTGAATGAGAACATAACTAAAATGTTATTGAATTCAGTAATTTTTCAATTATCCGTAAATGTGTTATAAGTGATATTGAATAGAAAGATGTTCTATTGATGAGAAAAATTATTAATTATAACGTGGAAATTGAAAAATATTGCTTGCTCACTGCCCTCTTAGAGGAAAAAAGCGCAAAGTGGAAAGTTGTAGAGAATTTAATCCTCTACTAGTGAGCCCATTAAGATCGCCTTTTATATCTAAATAGCCAATATACTATACGACTAATATACTGAACGTCTTATATAGTAAGCGCCTAATATACTTAACGCCTTTTTATATCCAACTCTATCTATACTGAAAACCTTCATCATTCATATTCATACTTGATAGTTCTTTATGTGTAACATAAAGAACTCTCTCATATATTGCCTCAGTCATCCTTAGGGTAACGCAGCTTCCAGTATTGTTTTATGGATACTGACTCATCAACCACACAAATTTCAACACTATTTCCTACTATCCCAATTCAAAGAGATACTTTCAAGTTGAAAATCTCAACTTTCTCCAACAGATCTAGCATAAGATGAAATTGAAAACATTCCAACGTCGATTCAAAAAACAAATTGTTCAATCACCCTTTAGGCATAGAAATTCAATCAACAACTTTAATATTAATTCACAATATTCCAAGTTTTTAGTTTCAAAAGTATTGAATATATACTTCAGAAAGATCGATATTTGCAGATCTATAGTTTCAAATTTTGAATTTTACTCAACAGTTCTGAATCGTATTAGATAAGATCAGAATTGAATAGGACTCATGAATTATAATAAACAACAAATATAAGCTTGAAACAGCAAGATGGAAGAATTACTGACCAAGCATTTTAATGAAATAGAGGATAAAAGTTCTTCTCAAATTAAAATTTCTTGGGAGTATCCAAAATACAAAAGCGAGAAATTAGTAATCAAATAAATGAACACTACTGAATACATAGAAATTTCACCTTATGTGATTGCTTTGTACGTAACAATTTTGTATAAATTCAATTGACTAACGTTCACACAATTTGTTTACCAGAAAGAACAACATCTCCTGAATTGAAGTGTTCTTGTGGAAAGCAGAAATGAGATTCACAAATTTGCAAATTATATTATGGACCCTCCTACACAATACAATGATGTTAACTATATATCAGTTTCAGTGAAACTGTTTCCTGTAACTATTAATTTTCTAGATCCTTAACTGTTGAGATGGCAGTTGGTTTCGAGCAGTCAGCTTCTTATAAACTTGCTCTTTAATAATTGAAATTTATATTCTTCAATTTTACTTCTCCTGAATTCATTTTCTTCTGAAACTAATATATATACTATGAAATGAAAATGAAAGGAAGAAATTGCATTAACACAACTTCATATGTTCATATCAAATGATGAACGTACTCATTTCGCACAATTATATAAAATACCTATAGAACAACTACCTGTAACAAAAATTGTCAAATTGCATAGCATTCTCCAAGTAGTAGTTGAATTTTTTCCAAAATATGATTCACTTAAGCAGCAGCATGTTTCCTGTGACTTTCATAAATCTTGATTGAAAGTTGTGGTTTTACAGAATGAAAGTTTGTTTGCAACTTCTACATATTTGAACATCATGTTTCCCACTATCAGACGCCTATAAAAGAGAAACTGTAAACTTCAAATCAATGAGGAATTCCTGTCATTCATTCAAGAACCTTGATAAAATTTCCGGAGAAACAGTAACTTTGAGTTATGAATAGAAGAAAATTACTTTTGGGCAAATTTAAGATCTTATTTTCTTAGATTCAAACTTGAACATTGTCAAACACATTGAATCTCATATACTTTTACATTTGGATAATTGTAGAATAGAAACGTACTTCCTATTGAATAAACTGAAACGATAATTCAATTTGAAATGGCACGGTCTTATTGACATCCAGTTTGAAATATTTCAAACCAGATATAGCTTTCAATATTCATATGATACATACTTTAAATGACTTAACAAAACTTTATCGAGTTCCTTCCAGAAAAATATTATTATACAAAAGATCTCAATACCTATTAATAGCAACTCAAAGGATATCCCATCATTTTGTAAGATCCTACAATTGATTCGTTAAAAATCCTAGTAATTCCAGGACATTTTCCCACGCATAGAGGTTAAAATAACCATGAAAGAAATATGAAATATGTGAATTCTGAGTACATTTCTTGAGCATGCTGAAAAAATATACATTTAAATACATAAATAAACTTCAAATTACATTCACTTACCTTTCAAACTTTATTGTAAGTAGCCTAACTCCTTTTTATTATAACATTCCGTTTGAATCACATTGTTTAGGTTAGAATAACCACAAAATGTTAAATTTTGTCGGTTCTTTCCTCAAACAAAATATAAATGAAAATGAATTAAATAAACATCGAACTACGTTCACTTACCTCTAAAAGTTTATTTCAAGTTTCGCCAAACTTTTTATTCAAATAAAATTCGGAATTACTTATTTTGACAGATCGAATATAAAACTAGATATAAAAAATAAAAATATAATATAATATAAATATAAAAAGATTAGATTCGATTGTCACTCAGAAAAGAGAGAGCGCTATATTCTAGATGTTGGTAGTACCGAAATTATGTTGGTGAAAATGAAAGCTACTAACTATTTCCATCTCAATATTTTCATGTCAAAAGAGAGAGAGAGAGAGCATTAAATTCAACACGTTGGTAAGGCTCACTTCCGACATTGAATAGCGATCCAAGGGGCGGTAGGAGAGCCATTGGCTCCGCCCCCGTGTTTCCGTTCTTTTTCTCCAAATTCTTGGTCTCAAAAATTGTTCCAAATTCAATGATTAAGTCGTAGAGTAACGATTTCTCTTCGCGTACCCGATCTCGAGATATGTAGAAATCATTCGACACCCGAATCCATTGCCCCAGTAACCCCTCATAAGTAGGACGGATGCAAGAAAACCACTTATTTTGACAGCTCGACGTGAGTTAATTTCTGGACGTCAGAGATATTCGGAATGGGGAAAATGAAGCGAAATTCTGCAAAAGTCTGCCGATAGCCCTTCGTTGAATCAAAGATTTTCCAATTTTCCCGTCGTTTAACGGGAATGAAACTATTGCGGCGCAACATGCGAAACTCGAGGCTTGCTCTCTGTCTAGGATTTGAAACGATCGAAATGGAAAAATTTGTATAGCAATAAAATTCCGACCAAATTATCCACCTCCACCAGCGAAAAATCGGAGACCTTTTTCATTTTCGCTTTTTGCGGCTTTCTTTCTGAATTTTTGCTCAATCAATCATTCCGATCGCTTTCTGAAAGACCGAAGTTTCCGATTCCAAAGAAATCTCGCCGTTTTGACTTTATTTTCGGCGAAAATTTTCGAAGAATCTTCAGGGCTCTGTTGTTCGAGCCAGGGGCTCCAAATTTGGCACGGACCTTTCTTTGACTCTTCCACTACGGAAAAGAAATAATAGCGGGGGACTTCGGCCCCCGATTATTTGCCGCGTCGCTTCTTTTTCTCCGCCCTGTTCAAACTACCGTTATCCCCTCGGATTATTCCCGAAAAAGGCCTTACGATATTAATAGTATAGATAATATTTATGATAAATGCAAAAGCCCCACGGCAACCGAGATATTTGTAAAATCGTGCAAAAAATCAGTTTGTTTCTTGCCTTGGACCTTACGAAGTGGAAGACGCGACCACCACACAATAGATTAATTTTAAGTCAAATTTTAGGTTGTCGAAATAATAGTTTATACGAGTCTTTATTTGATAATCTTGAATTCACAGTTTAGCTAATATGACCGGACTAATAGAGAAAACAATAAAACAGTTCGATTAATTCAATTTGTTGATTTGATTTCTATTCCAAGAAATAATAAATGATTGAATTCGAACGTGCATTTTCATATGCAACTGTTAATTGCCAAATTCAATCCGTTCTGTTTTCTAAATGATTACATCCATTGCATTTTTCACGATGAACAATGATTGGAATACGAATTAGATTTTTAAGCAATCTTCGTTCAATCGATCCTTGAAATTTTTCGTTATGTTATCAGAGGGGATTTGTATCGTCATATAAATTGTCACCCTTTTTACGAAGATATCATTAGTTCTTCAAGTGAGAATAACAACAAATCAAAAATGTACAAACAGGTGAGTCGAGAAATATTAGAGAAAAATTAATACCCATATCAGAATAATTTCCTTCAACTGAAATTTTTTGAAGAATAAAGCTTTTGTTGATCCTGTATCTTTGTAAAATGTAAAATCTTTCATAATTCAAGTGAAAACACGAAAGGAACTAAAACAAATTAATCACCTTTTCGTTCAGAAAAAAGATATTAAAAACCTCATTTGATATTTCTTCTCTTGGCAGCCATATAACGAAAAATAAACACAAAGACAAAAATTCCTCTCCCAAATTTCCTCTTCGTCTACCTGAAGTAGGAGCACGTACATAGGAAACACCCCGCATAGTATCTGATTTATTAATCCCAAATCTAATTGTTCAAACAATTAAATGATCTACAAGTTCACTGTGATACGCTTTGTTTTCTAAGCGCTAATGTTTTTGCTTTTGCAAGCTATGTAGAAGAGTGTGATATCCTCTTATTCGCAAAATTCGAAACTATTTTATAAACATAAAAATATTATTGACCTTCAAAACTGAAAAACAACTTTGTCTTAATCTAGAATTCTTTTGAAGGATGTTGACGATAATAAAACGAAAATTAAACAATTTTCCTCTAGATCAGGTTTCATTGACTCTATAGAGAATAACAAAGATTGCATTTCTCACATTTGGGTAATGGTTATTTTTCCACAATATCCTAAAATAAATTGAAATATTTTTTCGACAGTTCTGTTCCCTACCAAAGCACTACAATATTCTTTTTTAGGTACTCGTCATCCTTGCTGTTGCCTCTTCAATGGTTCTAGCTGAACCAGAAGCTAAACCAGAAGCAAAACCTGGAGTTCTTGCAGCAGCACCCTTAGTAGCTGCAGCACCAGCAGTGGTTACAGCACAAAGTTCTCAAGTGATTGCAAGAAACTACAACGCCTTAGCTGCCCCTCTAGTTGCTGCTGCAGCTGTAGCTCCAGTAGTGTCACCTTACGTAGCATCTCCATACGTTGCATCATATGCCTCACCTTACCTAGCTTCTCCTTACTTAGCTTCCCCTTATGTATCTCCTTATTATGCAAACCAAGTTTTGGTCTGATGGTTGAACAACGATTTTTCATGAATGTACATAGATGAGTAAAATAAAATTGAATCAAAGAAGTAAGATTTTAAATTGAACCAGCTAAAACATTTCAAATCATTTGAAGGTGGACGCACCTTTCTGATTTTCTTCTGCCCAATCATCCGTTCTTTAAGAAAATGCTACTCAGAATCGCTTAAACTTCGATTCATTCATGAATATAGTGAAGAACACTATACAGGGTGTTCCCCAAGCTCTGTGCAAAGTTTGATAGGTGATTTCTGAAGCAATTCTAAGATAAGTTAGTGAAAATAGCACGATCCTAATTCTTTTCAATTCGGAGATATTCAGCTTCAGTATTTGATTCTTACGGGTCCTGAGTTCACAATTTTCATCATGAGAACAATTGGTGGTGGTGTAACTATACATTGAATGAAATACATATCTTGTTGTACAGAAGGTGACATTCGTAAACACAGTGAAAGGATATTCTTCAAATAAAATATATTCCTTCAGTAATAGAGAATATGCAAATATGATCTATATTTATGGCTTTTGCGATGAAAACGCTAGAGAATACCATCGAAGATTTCCTCCCGTTGGTACAGTTTTTACTTCGATATTTAGAAGTCTCAGAGAATCGAGAACACTTGAGCCAAAACATATACGACCTGGTCAAGTCAACGTACAAAATAAGGAGAGCATTATGGATTGTGTCGAAGATAATCATCGATAACTCTTTGGCGCATTGCAAATGCCACGGAGTGTCTTGCGGCGTATTTCGAAAGAGGAACCTTACCATCTATAGCAGGGGTTCCCAAACTGGGGGCGTGGAGAAAGTCCAGTGACACCCCTTTGAAATAAAGTCTTTCTAAGTTTTCATAATTCTTTTTGTAAAGTTTTAATAAAGTTGTAAACTTTATCAAAGAAGGCTATGGTTTTTAAAACTACAAAACACACAAGAGTTCAAGGTTTTCAAAACCGTCCCCCTCGACGACAACGGCCGTGTGTACCGATACCTCCGTTTGGCCTTGTTGTGAGTGCGAGTGTCCCCGCACCAGTTCCACACCCACCACCTCCGCATCTTCAGTCCAATGTCAATAACCTAGCAGTTTTTTCAGTGCTTGAGTTGTAGCTAGTCCGTTCTGGAACAGTTATTTGCGTGAAATATCAGTCATCCTGTTTGCTGTATTGTGGGGGTTCTATAATTGTTGCGACGTTTGAATTGGAGTAATTGTTTTTGTGTTGTGTGAGTTCTGTGTGAAGCTGAATCAGAGAAGATGAACACGGCAAAGAAACGCATGTTTATTGACGATTATATTCAATATGGGTTTGTTTCCTTGCATGAAGATAATGTTGATCACCCTCAGTGCGTTATTTGCTATGAAGTATTAAGCAATAACGCGATGAGGCCTAATAGTCTCCTGAGACATTTGTACACCAAAAATGCCTCTTTAAAGGACAAACCTAAAGAGTTTTTCGCTGCAAAATCACAGAATTTAAAGCGCAGGAAGTTGGAAGATAGCACTGGATCTGCTGCTCAGTCATGTCTAAAAGTGCTTGAAGCTTCCTATGAATTATCTCTTCTTATTGCTAAGGAAAAGAAAGGTCACACTATTGGTGAAACGCATGTTGAACCGTGTCTTTTAAAAGCAGCCGATGTTGTCCTTGGAACTGATAGCAGGCAAAAGTTATCACAAATACCACTTTCAGACAACACCGTAAAACGTCAAATTGATGATATGGCCGAGGACATTGAATGTTGATGTAATAAAAAATCCCCGTTTTTGCTATCCAGCTTGACGAGAGTACAGACGCACAATGTTGTTATTTGATTGTATATGTTCGTTACATTGAAAATCAAAGAATGAAGGATGAACTGATGTTTTTTACTGAGCTGGTGACCACTACTAAAGATATTCTGACATTTATTTATCAAAAGTTACTCAACTTTTGATAAATACGTGTCAAAATATCTTTTTCGATAGATTATTATTGTTCTGAAACATTAATAATCTCGAATAATTACAAATGTCACATTGTGTACAACTAGATATGAATTTCATTTCATCTCGAGAAACATCACAAAATCGCTGTCCTATATTGAAAATTGTAATTTCAGGACTGGTGAAGAAATTTTTGAAGATGAATATCCCCGAAGTTGAAGAGATTATGACCGTGCAGTTCTCTAATTTGTCTGACAATATCTTCAGATATCACTTCGCGAAGTTTGTCATAGTTTAAGAGACCCTGTATTAGACGAAAAAATACAACAAAATATATCAAACACATTTATTTTCATGTTCAGCCCAACAATTATCTGTGAAAGTTGATATCGTTAAATTATTTTTACCGTAAATCACAAAACATAAACATATGGCCCAAAGTATCCATATGGACGGTCAGCGCTTATATGGACTCTTCGATGATGATGATGTGTATCAACGCCTACTGAAACAATTGAACCAAAGGGTCCATCTAGGCCAAAATAAAAATATGGTTTTGGGGCACAAAGAGACTGCATCACTATCGCCATGATGAAGAAAATAATCTGAAATGAAAATTGAACGTATTATAATCAAACATTCAATTAGCTTCTTAGATCATGTGATTATTAGAAGAATCAATCACAATTTACGTATAGTGTGAACCAATGAAACAAATATCCCTGACAAACTCGGCTGGTTTGATTTTTTCGCAAATTTTCTGAAGTAGGTCAATTTCTGATTGATGGGGGAATTTTTTTGTTGCATGATTCGTTCTTCCCCTATCAACCTCTGGTAGTTTCTACTCTAAATTTTTGAATAGGAAAAAGAGGTGTGATACATTTTCACTCTCTATAAGACCGTATAGAGAGTGAAATAGAGAAATAACGAAATAACATGTGTAGATTGCAAATCAAGAGTCGTTGAAAAAATTTCAGGTGTTCATGAATCCATTCGACTATAAAAATCCATTAAATCGATTTGGGTGAATCGGAAATTTTGTTTTACTAATTGAAACGTTTACGTTTTCACCCTATCACATTCAATCAATTACCACCCCGAAAATTTCATTATGAGAAAGGGGTTGTGCGACCAGTACCTGGTATTTTGCCTATTAAACATCTCATTGTTCGTGAAACGTGATTCATCACTGAATGAAATCTTTGTGAGATATTGTGGATCACTCTGGATTTTCCTTAGGTACTTCACACTACTGGAGTCTCCTAGCACTATCGTTAACCTAGGGTAATATTGGTGATTTCAATTTATAGCTTGAATTTATTGCTTTAGCTATGATTCTACAAATGAAAGGATGTTCACGTTCAATTAAAATAAAATTGTATATCAGGATTTGAAAGATAAGATGAATTTGTAAAAAATTTAGATTCCAACCTTGTTGGAATACTTGAATGAGAATTTTTCATATAAACGTTCAGCGGTTTTCACTATCAAAAATTGAATTTATAAATTGAAAATTACACAATTTTGCATTTCTTACCAAAATTTTCATTGTGAATAAGGTAGAACTGATACACATTAAACTAAGGCAATATTGGTAATATAGATCAATGTCGAATACTAGGGACAAAACTACGACAATATGCATCATACTTTAATTATTGGAAAGTTATTGAGGGAATTCCACATGACGCTAATTGAATGTTAGAGTAATTATTGCAGGTAATTATATTTTATTATATACAGGGTGTCACAGGTATGTAGTCATTAATCTATGTAGGACAGGGGTGCTCAAACTTGAACTGCTGGCGATCTACCTCAATATTTTTAGACTACTTACGATCGACTCTGTGAGGCTGCAAGTATGTGTAATGCTGGGTTATCGAACATAGACGATACACCCTACCTACCTACCTAGGTAGGATGTGCCGTAGCATATACAGATATTAGCTTTCCGCACAATATACATTATTTTAGTCAAGGTTTGAAATAGGTTTAGTTAGGTTCTTCTATATAATATCAATGAAGAAACTCATAGTTATTCAAAATTACGAGTTTATTGGTTGTTGCAAAACAAGAGTTACATATGGTGTTAAATTCAACCAAGGAGTGACTTTGGATGTTGAAACGTTGCACTGCATGTCCTCAGTATACTTTTCATAAGATGGTACGGAACCACTGAGTACTGATCGCAAGCATGATGACATATGATCGTCAGTTAGTCGATTGCGATCTTTTGACTCAATTATCTCCATTTCAGGAATTGCAGACTCGCACAAGTAGGTTGACCAAAACATTGCCGTCAGTTGAAGGGGAAGATTTGACTTATATTCGGGTATTTATCAGATTATTCAGATATAAAACCAGAAATTTTTATCAGATGTTGTAGCTTTGATAATTCTGCCTCATACGTATTATAATTCAACTGAGAAAGTTGCAATTTACTTTTGAATGCGTTTACTGCGCTAATCATCTTAATAAGAGGTTTTCCTTTACCTTGCAGCTCCAAGTTAAAGGTGTTTAAGGGCATTGTGATGTCAGTCAAAAATACCAAATCAGTCAGCCATTTTTCGTTTTTCAACATCTGAGTGTCATCACCTCTTTCGTCTACGAAAGCTGTTATTTCGGGAAATAATTTTTCAAACCTTTCTAGAAATTTTCCGCGACTCAACCACCTGACGTCCGTGTAAAGAACTAGATCAGTATGTTCAGCTGACTCCCTATTTTCCAACTGCAATTTTTTGTTTCAAGTCATTGCGGGTTCTCCATCGGTTGTGATGCACACTAATTTATATATTGTTAGCTTGTAGTTTTTTACAAAATTAAATACCATCCGAATAAAAAAACACATTTGGGCAGTGTCTGCCATATCGTTGGATTCGTCGAACTGTAAAGAAAAGTATGTACATTTCATGATTTCATGTCTTCAATACGCCTTGTGACAGTCGGTCGAGATAACTGAAGTTCTCTAATAGCAGACATGATTTCTGTTTTATTTTTGAAATCTCCAAATAAAGTCTCACCCGCTTCAATGAATACTTCCTTCACAACCGATCCATATTCGAATGGTTTCTTGTGTTTCGCCAATATATGGGATATTTCAAATGACGCGATCGTAGTAGCTTTTGATTGTTTGGCTAGTCTTGTGAACATGGTTTGTTCTTTTTTCAAACAAGATATCATATCACATACTTTTCGTTTTCTTAATTCACTCTGTGGCGGAAAATCCTTTTTATAGTTTTTATGAACCGTTTTATGATGCCTCTCTAAGTTACCACGCTTAGGTATTAGAACTGACGCACGACAAATAAGACAAATGCACTTATCCTACACCATACAAAGGAAAAATTCTTCCTCCCAATCGGTATTAAAATGATACGTTTTGGATTTTTTCGCTGCACCCATTTTGTACTATTTAATTATGAGCTTTGTATCGACGTTGTATTGCCTTCAAGTTACAATTCAGAATGACTCCAATTCCTGCAGGCACAACATTCATATCGGTGTGTACGAAAGTCCCGAATGTTTCCGTCAAACGGGCGCTCCGAAATTTCTAGAGAAGCGACAATAAAAAACGCGACAATAAAAAACGCGACAATAAAAAACGCGACTTTTCTTTGACCAGTACCGCGCGTTCCTTTGATAAAGCCGCTTTTTGCCGCTAGCAGAGTGCTACTTTATTACGTAATACATTTTTGTAGCTCAGTTACCTACTTATTAAAAAATTTTTTCTTCTCGAGATCTACTCAAAAAGCACTCGCGATCGATTGGTTGATCCCCTGATGTAGGAGATTCCCCATCAGAAAACATGAAAAAATTCCCATAAACATATAATATGTCATAAGGTCCTCCGTTACTCATTTTCAAAAAACGAACATCAAAGGGGAACCATCCTTCACCAAGGCAATGCAAGTTCGCAAGCAGAATGAAAAACAAATGAATATTTAACGCAACGAATTATCGTATTGTTATACGATCCTGCATATAGTCCGGACCGAAGTCCCAACGATTTTTCACTTTTCCCCAAACCAAAAATAGACTGCTTGGTTAAAGATTCCAGTCTTAAGAGAAGCCGTTGACGCCCCTTAAAACGCCCTGTTGAACGTAGCAGCAAACGATTGGAATTTCTGGTTACAGGAATGGTTCGAGCAAATGCAGAAGTGAAAAATTCTTCGCAAAGCAAAAAAGTCTGAAGGCACTCAATTGTTTCACTCTAGCTATATATAAAAAAAACTAAAGGACATCCCTCGTATGCACGAAATTGCATCTTTATTTGACTCCAGAAACTCGCAATGTTACCAGAGTAACCTTCAAGATCATGAAATATGTATAATAAAAGCCTAAATTAACCATGAAATGTCAAAAAGTGGAATATAATAACTTACTATTAATTGTCACCTCAACGAATAATTATTTATCGAAATGGGGTCAATTTACTTAAAGCTAAAATACTCGTAATTAGACTTCAATTGTAGTTCAATTTAATACAATACTTTCAAATCCAAGAAATTCCTTATCAATTCAAGATCATTGTATCAATTTATTCTGATGTATCTATTTTACTCATCTCTATGAGTCCATAATATTGATAAAAGCTTTTTAAAGCCTAATATTATTGAGTTTCACTTTTCTGCTAACCATTGCTGAGATTGGAGATATGCATCTGCTTTTTTATTATCTTCGTGATTCAAATAACATAGAACTCCTAAGCCATTCATTGGCTTTGCTTTTAATCTCTGAATACATCCTATTCGGTATGGATCAGTGCTTTAATAGCAGCTTCTATATCACTGTCCACTTCGACTGCTGCAATTATCATTTTCACTTATGCACTCAGAGATGTTTTTTGATTGAACATTCCAAGATGAATCTAATCTACATCTTCTAATGATGTATCTAATTTCAACCTCTGTTCACCGAAGGAAGTATATTACATTAAATATAAACTTTTCCATAAAAACTTTTATTAGAAAATTAGTAAAATACATAAAAAAAGAAACATTTGCATATTCTTGAATATAATTGTATAATTAGAGAGCTAATTACAAATCAGTTCAGAATTTGTGATGTTCATGGAAAGGTTCATGAACTGGAATTTCATGATGACCTTTATGAGGAGGAACAATTGGAACCTTTGGTACAAATGGAGGAACAATTGGGGGCCCAATTGGAACCAAAGGCTTGTGGTGATGATCTACAGGAACAATTGGTACCTTCGGTATGTGCTCGTGGTGATGATGATGTTCAGGAACTAGAGGGGCAGTGGTAGTGGCTTCTTGAGTGGTGGTAGTGGTAGTACTGGCAGTGGTTTCTTCTCTAGTGGCAAGATAGGTTTAGGTGGAAAAACTGGCAGTGGTGGAGGAGGAATTTTAGGGAGAGGCAGTGGTGGTGGAGGAATTTTAGGAACAGGTAATGGTGGTGGCAAGATTGGCTTAGGAATTATCACTTCCTTGTGATGGAGATCATGATGAGGAATATGGTGAATCTCCTTGGTAATGCCTTTGATGTGATGACTCGTGGCAGTGGCGTATGCGCATAACGCAAGGAACACAATCACCTGAAATAAACAAGTATGGATGATGATTCATGTTCAAGTGAAGCAAATTATTCTTTTGGGATTGAGCAAATTTCGTCTACTGTATAACACAAAATATACATACAACAAAAAAATAGGATTTCCAAAAAAATTATTCAGGAGAATTCATATCTATGGAGAAAATTGTAAAAATAATTGAAATTCGGAAATAATTAACCATGGAAGCAAATCGCGCATATTGAACTTTATGACATTGTTAGATAGGTATATTAGTCATGTCAGTAGATTAAGAGCTGACTGGGGGAAAGTTTCATTCACGTATTGAGATGGCCATTCTCTAGTGTACAGAAGTCGAAATGAGAGATATATCGAGTGCAACTTTTTACCAACCAATAGTGGATGTTCAATAATGATGTCGAAGGAATTTCTTCGAACGCTCACAGTGATTTCGCCATCGTAAATAATGGAACCCTGTATGCTCAGGGGCATACGTGAGTGAAACCTTTTTGTTTATGCATGATAACGTCAGACCTCACCAAGCTCGTTAATAACTACCTTCGAGATCACGAAATCACTGAAATGGTGTCTGGTATTCTCAATAGAAGATCAATAAGCCAACAAAACTAGCCAGCTACCATTAGTGAGATTCGGAAAAGACAAAATTTAGAACAAAATGGATCAGAATGGTGAAAGACCATTGATTTTTTTCAATTTATTTTAATTTCTATGGGTAAATTTCTCATTTTGATTGTTCCTAACATATTCAAACCTCTTCTGAATGAATTTGAATTTTCGATTTTCTGCGTCAATCTCTTGGAGCAGTGTATTTTATGCTTGAATGTATCAAAAGAAATTTCTGATGTGTTACAATTTGTACCAAAAATACTTTCATTTAGCTGGTATTTCGGCAAGGTTTTTATTAAATTTATCCAGATACATCTTCAAATAATATCTTGGAAATTTTCATCACATAAATTATGTTTGTTTTCATGAAATTGGAAGAAACTCATTTCGAAAATATTATTCAACGAATTTATCTGAATTCAGAATGTATCACCCTTAGATTCATTAACTGGATTACTTTAGCGGACAAAAATGGCCAATGATAGAAAATACTGAGGACTACGTTTTGGTTATTCCAATTCCAATTGAAGAATGGTAACAAAATTCAAAATAAGCTCAAGTTGGAAAGTGTATACCAGAATTTTTCTTCGGGTATTCTGCGCACTAGGAAAATTATGATGAATTGAAATTTACCCACTCTTTGATGATATCTAATAATTTTTATTTATTAATCTTTGTAGTTTCCAGAAAATCGATTTGGAATGATATCCAAGAAGTTATTGGATTTATATATTGAAATTGTTTGAAAGAAAAACTGTTTCAAGAGACTTTACAATTCTCGATTGATTTCTCTAAAAATATTATTTTTTTGATTATTTGAATTTTCTCTCATTTCAAAAAAATTAACTTCAGTTATTAGAAGACATGCAGGAATTGTTCAATGAACGTTTAATAACAAAATATAAGCATAATTTAGAAATAGAGACTCACCAGTTTATTCATTTTCAATTTCTTGCCTCTAACAAAGCAGGCTAGGAACTATGAACCTAAACTCTGAATCTGCTCATTTTATACAGAGTACTTTCGTTGTTTTCGAAAGGAAAACCTGGTTACTCTCCGAAGAAAAATAACATTTCCAAGAAAGAAGAGACAGGTTTAAGTTGTTTACGGTCAGAGTTCTTGCTAATTTCAATGGCAAACTGGGTAATCCCTGTAAAACATTAGTGGCACATCTTTCCTTTCCAAAGTACAATCAGAAAATCTAGAAGCAAGTCTATTAAAATTTGAATTCAGCTGACTCATGGAAATATCAATTTCGCTGGAATGCATCAATTATGCAAATGGTCGTCAGGAATTTGGTTCTATCGGAAACTTTTTTGAATGTTGTTTATCGATTATTTCCTCTTTTAGTAGACGATGAAAAAATAATGGATTATTTGGAAAACAGTTTCGAAATTATATTGATTATTATTGGCAACATATATTTTTCGATTTCCTCGTGGAAATTGAGGATAGAGGCCATTGTTATTCATCCTAATTTCTTTGATGTTATAGGCTTGATGGTCGGACCAGTAGTTGTGGAATAGGTTTATCAATGAGTTTTGAATTCTTGCATTAGAGTAAATGGATACTGATTTACAATTCGCAATTGTTTTCAGAGCTGTACCATTTCCGGTTGTATTCGAACATTGACAACAACGTTGTTTTCTTTAATAGCAGTTGTTCTTCTCTGACCAAAAAAACTGATTCAGATATGAGTAAGATTATAACTGTTCTTAGTTGAGAAATTTAATTTTTTAGGGCAACGTATTTTCCGATGCTATTTTCTATACGGGTGCTTAAAAATCACTTGTCAACTTAATGAAACTAAATTGTCAAAAATACGTTTCTTCAAATATGAATAACTATTTTTTATTTTATGAGAACTGTATATCAAAACATTTAACGAAAAATACCTGAATTTATGACAAATTTTCAAGAAACAATTTGATAATTTACCATCGAATTCTGTCACTAATATCATTCATACTTAAAATACAGCTCTAATAAAGTAAAAAAGTAGGTACTACTATTTGAAAAACACGTTTTTTGATAATTTAGTTAAATTAGGTTGACAAGTGATTTTTGAGCACCCTGTATATAAAATAGCATTTTTTCGAATAAAGAAAGTTACACTTCTACATAAATCTCAGTCATTTTCTTTTGGGTGAAGAAGATGACACTATAACTCCGAAACTTTTGATGAAAAAAATTACAGCTCATTGATGATTAATTTAAGCTAAGACAAATGTCAACGAAAGATGCTGAAAAAAAGATGCCCTTCATTGAAAACAAATTTAAAAGTACACCACACCACCTAAAATAGTAGAGTTGTAGTCGATGTAATTTTTTACATTGACAACTTTTTCGCGATCAAAACGAAGGAGAAATTAAAGTCATCCAAATATTCCATTCATAACGATCATTACAATCATTCTCTCGTATTTTTCACACCGGAAAAATTATTTGGAAATACAGGGTGCTACATAATAGTATGTCATATCTGCCTGCAATTTTAAGAAAATAAAATCATATAAACATAGGTCCGCAAAAGCTTCATCACGGAGCTACAGGGTGTTGAAATTTCTGGAAAAAATTGGCTTTTTCTTCAGAACTCCTGTAGTTTTGTGATATTCAACCCAAATTTGGAATGCAAGCTTTTTTCTACAGCCTCGATGATTACACGTCCTAGATTTCAACTGAAATTCACAAGGTGTGTTCTCACTGATCAGCGCTCAATCAATTTCCGTCTTCTTCGCTCAATTTAGAAACTTTTTTGATACTTGTAATTTTTTCGTATCTCCAACCGTTTTCGAGTGAAAAATTATTGAATTTGAATTAATTGAATTGTATGTTATTCCCTAAATAAACAAAAATAATAGAAATACTCAAAATTGCTTTTATTTTGATTGCTCGTCTTCTGAGACTCAACTTATATTTATTTAATATCAAACTAAGAAAAAGAATTTTTAAAAACTAAATAAATTGCTGGAAGTGTCCCCACCTGCAAGAATACAGACCTCTGTCCTTCTTCGCATATTATCACACACTCTTTGAAATATTCCTGAGGTATTTCTCATCGTGTCACAGGAGGTGATTATTCGATTTCTCAATTCTTCTACTGTGATCACTGAAGTGGTATAAACTAAACTTTTGAGATATCTCCATAAGACAAAGTCTGAGCTATTTAAGTCTGGGGGCCTAGGAGGCCATGGTTCTAGGCCACCTCAACCTATCCATGGGTTGTTGAATGTATTATTCAAGAATTTCCTATCTTCTCCACTAAAATGTGATCGTGACCTGTCATGCATGAACCACATTATGTTTCTCACCAAAAGTGACACATCCTCGAGCAATAAAGGCAACTCTTCCTCAAGAAATTGCCAATAAGCGGGAGCGTTTAGCCCAATCAAATAATTTCCAATTATTCCGACCCAGACGTTTAGTGAGAATGGTTCTTGATGGTGAGATTCTTCAATCAAATGGGGGTTTTCCTCAGGCCAATAATGATTATTGTGAAAATTTGTGATAGCAGTTCTCGAAAAATTAGCTTCGTCTGAACATTATTTAATTATCAAAATGAGAATTTTCTCTGATTTTATCCGAGAACCATCGGCAGAAGTTCAGTCTTGAAGGAAAATCTCGAGGAAGTAGAGTTAGGACGCGTTGAATATGAAATGGGTACAATACAAAGTCGTGGAGAATCCTCCAAACAAAAACATGTGAAATATGCAATTGATTTCCAATTCTTCTCGTACTCGCATGAGGATTCAATTCAATACAATTCAAAACTGCTTCCTCAATGTCTGCGTTCTCGTAGTTTGAGTTGCACCTGTTAAATGATTATTTGCAGTAAAAGTACCAGTTTCCCTCAACCTTCTGTGGATATTTGAAAATGTTCACCTGTCTGCTTTTACTCGATTTGGAAAGCGTACCTGATATAATCGCCTAGCTTCTGTTGTGTTTCCGTCAGCCAGACCGTACATGTAATTCATATCAGCCAATTCGGAGTTAGTAAAATTAGCCAATTTTTCTTTCAGCGATAACTTCTAAAGTCTCGTAACTAATCGTTAATTTAATGAATAATTCGAACAGACACTGGTTCAACTTAAGCGACTGTCAAAATAAATAAATAAATGAAAAAATCAAAGCCTACTAGTCATTTTTTTGATTAAAAGTGCCTTCAATTCAGCGAATGCATACAATCGTTTAATGATATTTTGCTCGAGGATGGTTGAAGATACAAAAAAATTACAAGTGTCAAAAAAGTTTCTAAATTGAACGAAGACGACGAAAATTGATTGTACGTTGATCTGTGGCGTATTACAAAAAAGTTTGAAAGGGCAAAATGAGACATGGCCACGGAAAAGAACACACCTTGTGAATTTCAGTTAAATCTAGGACGTATAATGATGGAAGCTGTAAAAAATAGCTTGCATTCCAAATTTGAGCTGAATATCTCAATTACTGCAGGAACTTTGAAGAAAAAAGCAATTTTTTCTAGCAATTTCAACACCCTATAACTCCGTAACGAAACTTTTGCGGACTTATTTTTATATAAACTTTTTTTCTTGAAATTGCACGTAGATTAACCCCCTCAATTTGTGACATTTATGCAACACCCTGTATAACCAACAAAACAAAAATGAATTTACGTAATATGTCATCCTTATCATCAGTTATACTCTAAAGTGGATAAAAAATGATGAAAAATGATGAAAAATGATCCGAGACCATCACGAAAGAAAAAAAAAATAAGCAGTCGAACATATCGTTCTCTTTGTCAGTCGAGGAAGAGAAAAAATTATGATTTTTGTAAATTGCCTGAATTTCCGACCTTCCTATGAGATTTCAGTGTTTTTATCCATTACATATTTTCAAAGCTAAATCATATAAAACACCTCGTTCGCTCACAACAATGACGGGTTGATAGCGGCTGCCTACTAGTATGTACCTAAGTAATATTTTATGACTTCCCTTCTTGAACATATTATTCGTTCTTATAATATCAGCTCGAACTCTTTTATGAGATTGTGGCCAATAGAGACTCGGTCCACTTTTTCTCACTTCTAGAGGTGGTTCAATGATTATGCAACAGGCTTTTACTTTTTTACTTCAGAACCTTAAATACATGATGCTCAGATAGAAGTTTCAAGTGGATAAGTTAAGTGATTTGTTAATCGATAATCCAAAGGGAACCCAATACTTCTCCGGGATAAGAAGTATTTTAAAAAATTTCCTTCAAATGTATTCTGCTGTTTTTGTATGATAGAGTGAAAATATCCAAATAGTCAAACTCTTACATATATTAACAGATATTCAAATACATTATATTTTGAATCTAATGCACAGTATGTTCCGAAATACTATTTTCAAAAAATTAACCTTACAGAAAACTATTAATCAATATAAAGTTTTTCATATAGACGTTGGCACCATCTACGGTGGAATTTCACAAGCTATCAACGTATCGTTTTTGTAGTTATCGTGAAGCATGTTCAATAAGCAGTTCGCTATATACTCTTACTTTTCATATGGGTAGTAATTGCAGAAACCTTCTACCATCAACTGGCTTAAACATTATATATAAGAAGCAACTGTAGATGTCACAGTCATCGAATCTTGATAAATTAACTTATCATTTTCATATTGTGTTTCTGGCATCGAAACAATAATACCAACCTACATTCTAATAAAAAATTGAATGTTATAAGTTGCAAATTGTGTTATTGGCAAAGTGAGGCGCTTCATCTTTTTGGAAATAAAGTTGTAATAGTAGTAGGAATCGTTTTCAAGTTTATATGTTATCAATGGATCAATCTTATTTTCAAGCATATCGATATAAGTCACACCATTTGAATTAACTGGAATAAATAGAATTCCTATCCAAACATTTTTTTTCTGGATATCGGCATGCCTGAGGTTTTGTATCGCTCCATAAACAACAGTAACGCCGAATGATTTCACCATGAAGTGAAAATGTGTTTTCGTCAGGATGTAAATATTGTAAGCATTGACTAAATTTACGGATGGAACTTGTTTTTATATAAAATTCTGAAAACGTTAGATTGTCTAACACTTAATATCCATTACTCAACCCGTCTCAATAAATTTTGATATAAATTCCATCACGTATTGTTGGCGATGGTTTTGGTTAAATATCCTCACAGCCAGTCCGACATAATTTTGATTATAGTAATAAAGGCTTACCAACCCAACACGTTCTTGCATTGTGTACACAATAATAATTGTAAATATTTGCCGACGGGAGGTTTACTCTCGGAAACAGAGGCCCAGAGCACCATTTCAACAGGATTATTTCGCTATTTTTGTACCGTTGATGTGATTCACGGGCCGGCGAAAGATGTATCGAAGTGTTGGAATTTCTAACGTTCTCACATCTGTTTGTTATTGTTCGTATCTTTCTCGAAGTCCGGTAGCGAGATCGCTGTCTCGGTCCATAGAGGTACGTCCTTTCTGGAATCGATACGGTACCTCGATATGGCTTGATAGGATGCTGAAAAGCGATATGCGACACTGATGAGCTCCTAATAAGGGCGAAACTGCAGTCTGCCGCTTCGTTTCTCGGCATCTTGCTTAGTTGTACTATTGTGGCTCTTGGGGGCTGCGTGCATGGCGGGCAGATTTGGGAACTAGCTCTTGTCAGGAAGGATTATTCATTGATCTACGGATTTTTGAACAATTCTTTTTGTCTCAAGACATCGACTATAACTCTGTTTTAAATGGCGTGGTGTACTTTTCAATTTTTTTGAATGAAGAGCATCTTTTTCAAACATATTTTGTCTACATTTGTCCTATCTAAAATTAACTATCATTGAGTTGTGATTTTTTCATCAAAAGTTTCTGAATTATAGTGTCATCTTCTTCACCAAAAATGACTCAGATTTATGTGTATATATATTCTTTTGAAAAAGAGAGGATTTACAAAAATTTGAATAATTGCATTTACAATAAATGCTTATATCTATAATTTTGGTGTGTGTCACAAGTGTGAGTTCAGAAAATATAACAGGGGAACCATACTATCTTGTACATGATTCAACAAACGAGTGAAAAAAACCTGAGGGAAAAACTAGTTTCCCTGTCGCTATTGCACTAGCTATTGCTTGTCTGTTTATGTTGTGTTAGTGTCGTGTGTACATAAAGAATACCAAAGATTTTTCTGCTCAGCCGCTTAATTCTCTCTTGCATTCCATGATTTCCAAACGAAGACAAGGGTGAAAGGAAGGGGCTTTGGGACAGGAATCTGTAACAATGGAAAAAGAAAACCAGCAGAAAAATATTTCAACAATCATACTTCTTATATCTCTAAATAAATCTAAGAAAAGATTTTACATAGCAAGCAAGGTCATGGAAGGGCTAAGGAGATAATAAAAAAATACATAACCTGCGATATTTCCTCAAATTCCCTCTCTGTTTGACCGAGAGAGCCCCGATGGCCAGGTTCAGTCTTCCAAGTGATGCCAATTATGATCTATAGATTTTTTGAATCATTAGCCCATATATTATTTCTTCGTGGAACTTGTTTGACTTAAAGAAAAATTTGCGAAAAAATTTCAACAGTCTTTTTCAAAGAATGACAAATGTTATATTCAATGATTCATTCACAATGCATCAAATAATCGATCAAACGACTAATTAGATAATCTCCACGCTTTTGAAATGAAGCAGTTAAGTCAAAACTAATGTTTTCGTGATTTTTTATTTCTATAAAGTTTTAAAGAGAATTCAACTGAATATAAATACAATAAATTTGTCTTGAAATTTTATCGTTTGTAAAAAGAGCTCTCAACAGGCTTGACAACAAAATTATTTAATGCTAAATGCACAAAGGCACTACTAGCCTCGAAAAGGTTCCTTGTCGGAAGATTAATTCGTTTCCCATTTTTCAATAACCTTGGAAATAGCCAAAAATCTTCAAAGGGGTTCGTTAGAGATAAAAAATGATTTTTTTGCGAAAAGGATTTTTCAAAATTACTTGTCGTTGTAAATATGATCGAGAAACAAATGAAGTATACGTAACTAGACGTCCGCCTAACAGAATCATTCGATGTGAGTTGGCAAATTTCTTCAATCACTGCAGATAAATATACAGAGGAGCTCGTTTGAAATGGTACACCCTGTATGAATGAAGTTGTTTGTTTTTCAGAAAAAAACACAATTGGTGTATTTTTTTATTTTCTTCATTAAAGAGCATCTTCCGTTAAGATTTGTCGTATCTAAAATTTACCACCATTGAGAGTTGATTGTTTCATCAGAATTTTCATAAATCTATTATCTTCATTGCCAAAATAAATTGATTCAGATTTGATTAAGACTAACTTTTTTCAGTTTGACGAAAAAGGTGTTATTTTTGAGTGCAAAGTACTTTTTCCTATGATATTTTATATACGACCAATGAAGTGAATTTGTTCGAAACTCCATATAACTATCCTAAACAGTTTTCAAAATAACTGACATTTTCTGGAATTTGAGGACTTTCAAACAAAATTTTTGTGCCTCAATATTGATTCCAAGGCTTCAGATGTAAAACTGTAGTCTTAGTAATTGTTGTTGCTCGAACATATGACCCATTTTGTTGATCTATGTTACACAGGGTGTTCGGAAACGATACACCCAATATTTCATTCTTAACAATTATTACAATTATTCTATCAAATTTTTAACACCCTGAAAATTTTTGAGATTAAAATCAACAAAACAGAAATGAATTTTCAAAATATGTCATTAATATCGTCAGTTTCGATCGAAAGTGAATAAGAAAATGAGTTTTCACTGAAATAAAAAAATAGCCAATCATATATATCATTCTTTTTGCCAGTAAAAGTAGGAAAACATTTAATTTCTGAACTTCCTATGTAATTTCAGTGTCTTCTTAGGCTATAAACAGTATTCAAGCTAAAATATATAGAACACGTCGCTCACTCAAAATAATGACAGGCGGACAGCGGCGACTGTTTTAATCTATTTTGCACAGTGTGTTCGAAAACAATTTTTGAAGTTGAGACTCATTCAAATCTCATTTCATTGTTTTTTTCAAAAGGCATACCCTATATCTGAAGGGTCGAGTAGGTGGTATATTCTAATACCTTTCGAATGGTACCCAGGTTCCAATTTTCAACGATTTCGAAGATATTCGAAAGTTTAGCTAATTTTTATCGAATTTCAAAAATTACTGAAATTTCTACCTGAACTGATTGTTGCATCAGAAGAAGAAACCGAATTAGATGAATACATTTATGTGTTTGATAGTCAGGATTCGAAGCCATCCAACAACTATTGAGTAAGAAATTTGACAAAAAAATTCGAGTTCATAATATCACACTAATTCATGAAGACTTTCAATATCATTTTTCATATAAGATGTTCGAAATTGCTACCATTTTGAATGATCCACAGTCCAAACCTATCTTCAAATAATCTTCTAACGTTACTTAGCATGTCTGGAGTTACCGATCGAAATGATTCTCTTATCCTCTCTTTTATATCCACAGCCGTCGTTGGCGGAGTTAGAAATACAATTTCCTTCACATATCCATATTGGAAAAAGTCCAGGCAAGTTAGATCAGGCGATCTTGCAGGCGGATTTCGGAATTCACCTCTGCGGATCCATTTATTAGGATAGGGTGTGTGTAGTAAAATGTGCAGGAGCTATGTCTAATTAGGACCTCATTCGTAGCCCCACGTCGATCGTCACATCTTCTAACAATTCTTGTAGATGATCACGAAGAAACCTCAAAAATATATTTCCGTTCAAATGCTCTTCAGAAAAAATGACATGCCTATGATTGCGCCCCAAGTATTAACCGCCCATCGATGCTGCGTGTACTGCTGACGAAAGATATATAGCTTCTGACCATCGTAATAATGAAAATTGTGTGTAAACAATCTTCCGCTGACTAGCAGTTGGATTTTCAACGACGGTCCTTTCGTTTTCTTCATCTTCTTTCACCTGCTTCTGTCTGTTCGTTTTTGGATAAGCTACATTGCCGGTTTACCGAAATGTTTGAAGTAGTTTTGTAGAGGATTTCTGTCTTCGATTTGGGTATCTTTTGTAGTAAACACTTGACGCAGAAAAAACATTTTTGTTGGCATTCGCCGATGACGACGATCATATATATTCGTTCTTGTGTTGAATAAGTCCTCATTTTGAAATGTATATCAAATAGCAAAATTGCTTGAAATTATTTAAATTAATAGGTGTCAACAATGACCTTTTTCCAGGAATCTTTAAATACCAAGTAGGTATAGTAAGCCCTAATATTAAACAGCAAAATAAGAGTGATTAAAATTATGTAGGTATTAAATAAAATAAAAAAAAATTAAAAATTTCAATCTAAATTCTTTAACAAAGTTCAGGTCTTCCAATGGGTTTACCTCTTAGCCCTCTGCGAGCTGACATTTTCATGAATAATTCAGAGAAAAACTCAATATGAAACACAGATTTTGCTTAAAAACACATTACTTTCTGGTACAGATATAAAGATGACATTTTAGTTGCTTTTCGTGGTTCAAACAGACAAATTGAGCAATTTTTAAAGTTCCTGAATTAAATACATTGCCCCATCAGCTTCACTTCTGAATTAGAAAATAATAACTCAATTAATTTCCTCGACTTAACCATTACAAATCTTACCCAACCAATCCACTTATAAAATTTACAGAAAGGAAACATTCACAGACGCATCGATTCCAATGGACTCGTTCAGTCATTTAAGCCACAAACTAGCTGCATATAACTCGATGATTCATAGAGCTTACTCTGTCCCCCTTTCGACAAAAAATTTTCAAACTGAACTTAATAACATCATAAAAATTGCCTCAAATAACAACATACCGCAACATTTTCTAAATGCAATCATTAAACGCAAAGAACAACAATACCAAACAAAAGAACGATAAATTCAAGCAATCAGGAATTTATCAAATTAAATGCAATGAATGTCAGGTAGCCTATGACGAACAAACAGAGAGAAGTTTTGAAGCTAGATTCAAGGAACATATTTCCTCAGATAAAAATTCGCCAATATTTGAACACATAAAAGCAACTAACCACTCGATGTCATTGAACAATCTTAAAATCCTTCATAAATGTAACAAAGGGAGAGAGATGAATTTGTTGGAAAGTTTGAAGATTACCAAACTATGTAAAAACCCACAATTTATTACCCTCAACAGCCTACTAGAGCATAATGGATCCTCACTACTCAATATTAAGGATAAAATTCATTCTGTAATTGTTCTTGCCCTGTATTATATTGCTATTCACATGAAAATGACCGTAGGGTTGAAACCGGTCGTCATTATTGAATAAATTGTCTAAAAGTGACAAAAGTGTCTCATTTCGTTTTACTTTAAAAATGAATTTCTATAAAATAAATAAATCATACATACTATCTATCATTTCAATATAATTCTTTTATCCTTCCAGCTGGATGCGTTAAAACATCCTTTTCTGAAACAAATATACACGAAAACAAATGTATTCATACTTTTAAGTGAACAATAAATGGAATAACCAATGAGAATGAGTACACTTCTCATAGAATTAATGAACTGTGTACATTTCGTCACTGAAAAATATACCTATTATGACGTATATTAACCCTCCATTTACTATTATTCATTGAAATTATTATAGAAGAATGGCTTCAGCTCTAATACATTGTTATGTAATCAAGCCTGTCAATTCCTGAATACTCAGTTAATCCAAACACCAGTGTAATCACCTTCAATTGCGTAATAATTACTTTCTTCTTCTATTGTCCGCAGGAATCTGTAGGAAATACAATCGATACTGAAAGAACAGACATTCATTTCTGTATACCTATTGTTCAAAATAAATTTCGTTTTGATTTGATGATTTTTAGAAATTTTCAGCAATTTCATAGTTGTTAAAACATTTATTTTCATGGCGAGAACAAAAATTGAGCTAATAAATCGAGAATCAAATGATTTAAATCAATTCTTCGTACTGTATACAATGAGAAGAAATATGGACCTGTCGTTTTACGAGGGATATATGTTAAGTTCGCATACAGAGCTAGAATAAAACAATTGAAAGCTTTTGACGATTTTATTATTTGTCCAAGTATTCTGCGTGAAAATTAGTACACTGAGGAAGTTTGATATCGGATAGAAATCCCTTTGAATTTTTCGTACACCCAAGGCAGAAGATCATTTTCAGATGCAAACTTTCACGTTAATTAGATTCTTCAACTCTCTATGCTACCATATGATAAAGAGGAAAACTTTCTATTCATGCATGATGATACTCCCCCACTATTAGAACGAGGGTTTTCCTCTTTGCATAGAGGCCAGAATTAACCAATTGAGAGCTTTTGAAGATTTGAATTTGGGAGGTTTTTACTTGGTAGAATTCTATTATCAATAATAAAAACAAGTAATGCGTTTTTAGGAATTTTACTTAATAATTGTGATTCGTAACGTGTTTCACTACACCGTAGCTTCTTCAGATGAATGAATGTACGGAAAATAAGAGTGAGAATATAAATAAAAATGTTCTTAAGTAATTGAAAGCTTATTGGGTTGATCCTTTTTAAGTGGTTATTGATGACAGGTATATCCAATAAAATTAAGGAATATATTGCTCCCTGAAGAGATTCAATAGATGTGAAGGTCTAAAATCGACTTGTTCATTGATGAGTCTACCTGAGTGTTTGTGTTTGTTGATTTCTAAAGTTTCTCAAAGATCTACCTTCCAATATTTATTATCTATATGCAAACTTTCAAACTGTGGTTCGAAAATGTGACTATTTTCTAGGAGATGATTCGCGTAATTTGTATCTGATTTTTATTTGAAAAACTGCGTTTATATTCCGATATTTCAATATTAAAATTTCTGTGTTCCACCAATGTAGAAATTATCACAGTCATTGCAATTCAATCTATAAACACCTGATTTATTGTTTTATCTGATTTGGATTTAATATTTTTATATATTTGCCTAAACTATAATCAGTTTGGAAAGCTATGTTGAAATTATTGCTAATCAAGAATGGTTTCAGTTTCTGACTTGTAATGCCAACGTAGGTTGAAGTGTTGGATTTTTGTTTCAATTTATCGACAGGATGAACTTCATTCAATGCGATTCTAAATTGTTTATTTGAAATATTATTTATTAGTTTAGGATTGTAACCATTATTTTTAGCTATTTATTTATTCAAATTTAATTCTTTGTTAAAATTTTCTGGTGATAACGGGATGTTAATCAATCTATGAATAAAACTGTTGAATGCTGACATTTTATGTTGATACGGATGACACGAGTTTTGTATTATAATATCTGTATGTGACGGCTTATGGTAATTTGCGAAAACATGTTTTACATTTTCATTCGAAATTGTTACATCTAAGAAACTTATTGAATAATTGCTTTCTATTTCGGTTATGATATCGTCTACATAGCGATACCAGTATAAACAATATTTACTAAGTGGATGATTATGAATTAATTTCTCTAAATTATTCATGAATATTTCTGCTAACAAAGGACTTAACGTATTGTCCATAATCAAGCCGTCTTCACTAGTATATTTTTGTTATTGAAATGGAAATAATTTTGATCTAAACAAATTTGTAATAATGAAAGAATATCTGATTTAATGATCGTATTGACATGATTTTTTCTAATAACTCTTCAACTAAGTAGTACGTATCTTGCAGAGAAGAAATGGGTTTGGAATTAGGTTGTATAATGGTATCTTTGATATTGGCAATTAGTTCGTATGAATTTTTGACCGAAAATTCAGATTTAATTTATAAATTATAATTACTGATTTTGCTGTCGAAATTACGTTTTTAACCTCTTTCTGAAATTTAGTGGTAGGATCCTTTGTTGATGTTATATAGTTTCCGCCTGTTAGAATTCTTCAGTGTTTGAAATATAATCGGTTTCACTAATCTCGATGACGATGTTACCTTTATCTGCTTTAGTGTATACTCAATCGTTCTTGGTACAATTTTCAAGCATTGTTTTTATTATTTTATAATCGGAATTGCAATGAGGTGATAATTTCTTTGATGATTTTTGCTGTTTGATGTTTGGCTAAAATATTATCTTTGAAGTTTTTGAGAATGATTTCGGAGTCTATACCTAACTGTTCAAAATTAATTTCAGTATGTTTCGGATGTAAATTATGTTCGAATCCTTTTTCTAATAGATCTTTTTTGGTTGGGTATAATCGGTATCAGTTAAATAGGTGAATCTGCCAAAAAATTTTGGACTGGAAATTTATCCGTGGAAGGTTTGGGTGGAGAAATTTTGAATTTAAGTGAGTTTAACTTTTTCTGTTGTTGCTGAAACTTTTTATGAATTAAAATTTCGACATCGTATCTATATTCAGAGTCTTGAATATCAAACTCAACAGGGTGCAATGAAAACAATAATTTTGTATGGATTACCTTCAAATATATGTTGGCAACGTTCCTCCTGTTGTACTGGGTCTTCATATCCTCTTTGATCTTTCTCGATTGCTCTTCTTGCTGGTCCACTGTTGTTATGTGTCCTCAACCGTAAAAATACATTACTTATTTTTATTATTGATGATAGAATTCTACCAAGTAAAAGCCTCCCAAATTCAAATGATAAAGTTGATTTGTTGGCAACTGACAAAAAACTTAACATCACTTTATAGAACCGTGTCTTAGAGGTTCATTTCCACTACTGACAGTTGATGTGTGTCCTCTATGTGCAAAACATGAAAGACATCCCTCGTAGCCAAACTATCCCTAGATACTGCCTATATTTCCAAAGATGAAGAAAACTTTCGATGAATCAAGAAACTGTAGGTAAAACATCTTAACAATTTCTCAATTAATTTATCTCCAGTCTGAAACATCAGTGTTATATTCACATCGTTGAACATCACGATACCACCCCAACATCAAATGAAATCTAAAACCGAATCGGCGATATAATTTCAATTCATTGCAAAGTTTAAAAGAGACCTCTGCAGTTCAGGATGTTCTACTGGTTAACGAAAGGTAATATTTAATCAAAAAAATGCAAAAAAATTCAAAAATAGCTGAAATACAGATCTAGATTTCTCGAAATTATTTTTAATGTTTACAGAAACTTGATAAATCAGGAAAATTCAAAAAACAGACAATCAATATTTCAACCGATAATATTTAATGAATGATGAACAAGAGATAGACAGACGTAAAAGGAATATAATTATTGTATCTATTAGTTTGTTTCTTCAATGGAATGGAGAACCAATCAATTTAGCATAACTGGTTCCGCGTACACAATAGAATGTTTCAAGAAACACGATCTACCAGAATCCCTATTTTTAGTAAGTGCCACCTTGCACTTGATTTTTCTCACTTCTCGACTGTCTGATCCAGCGAGATGAGAAGGCCAACCGGTGACGGGAGCCACACCAGATTCACTTTTATGTGCGGAAGACTGAACAGATAACAGATTCTTATACACATAATAGTATGTCACAACTTAAGGAGGTAAATCTACGTGTAATTTTAAGAAAAAAAGTTCATATAAACATAGGTCCGCAAAAGCTTCGTTACGGAGCTACAGGGTGTTGAAATTTCAGGAAAAAATTGTTTTTTTTCTAAAAAACTCCTGCAGTTTTTGAGATATTCAGCCCAAATTTCGAATGCGAGCTATTTTTTAGAGCCTCCATTATTAGACGTCCTAAATTTCAACTATGTGTTGGTGTTTTCCTTTCCGGAGCCATGTCTTCTTTTGCCCTTTCAAACATTTTTGCAGTACGCCACTGATAAACGTACAATCAATTTTCGTGATCTTCATTCAATTTAGAAACTTTTTTGACGATTGCAGTTTTTCGTATCTCCAACCGTTCATTAACAAAATTTACGATAATATTAAATTCACGTTAGAGAAACAGAAAACTCCATTAACTTTCTGGGTTAACTATTACTAAAATTAACCGCAACACGATTTTTCTATTTCTCATAAGCCATCGCATACAGATATTACCATTCACAGATCATCTACACATCCTCATACACATAAATTAGCAGCTTACAATAGTATGGTACATAGACTCATTAATATCCCAATGTCACAAAATAATTTTATAAAAGAGCAAAATATAATTAAATAAATAGCAGTCAATAACGGTTACAGTCCGAGTATGATTGAGAACATGATTTCACGCAAAAAATTTGAAAAAGCAATCCAGGAAGTATTTCCAAGTATAAAAAGCTCAACTTATATAGGTAATCCTAGTCTGAAATTGAAATCATCCCTCTCGCATTGTAATTTCAATATAGCATTCCGAACTGATAATTCTTTAGGCCGACATATCAAAAACTGCAAACCTAAAATTGATAAAGGTAATAAATCCGGTGTTTATAAACTATCTTACGGGGATTTTAATGAAATTTATGTTGGTAGAACTTTCAGAAATTTCAAAGTTAGATTATCCGTGCACAAACGTAGTCTTAATTATCATAAATCAGATTCCCATTATTCCAATCACTCACTCGAAGAAAACCATAACTTTAGTGATAATTTCAAAATCTTACACAATCAAAATAATAGATAAAAGCTCAATCTATGGGAAATTTCAGAGATTAATAAGGAAAAGAATTCAGGTAGGTTACTAATAGTCAATTAGATATAAATCCTTCTCCATTACTCAATCTTTTCAATTCATAAAGTAAGCAACTCCAATGGGTTTTCCACCATACCCTCTGTACAATTATAATCATTATGCCTCAATCATTACTCTTTTGAATCAAGTCATCAATGTTATTGCAAGGTATATGGAAACTGAGAAAATCCACTAAACTCAAAACTACTCCCATTGTCATCTTGGGAGGTCACAGCTGTGTCCTCCCAAGTACATATGTCACCTTCAGCTCCTTCTGCGAATTTTCTTTTGTGATGTCTATGGAATCAAATCTGGTTCCCCGGAGCGGCAATTTCAGTCTGGAGAACAGAAAAAAGTCGCACACTAAGCTAGATCAGGCTAATAAGGCGGCTGCTCTTAAATTCGTTAATGACAGTGGCGCGCCGTATGCCCAATTGGTTCACCAAAATCACACGAGCGGTTTCACGAGAGATGTTGAGATCACGAGCTATCTCTCTAAAACTGTCATGACGATTTTCGAGCACCATTTCCTTGATTTGTTGGACGTTATCGTCGATTGAAGAGGCCGAAGGTCGTCCGAAACGAAGCAAATCTTCAACGATTTTTCAACCGTCTGTAAAGGCTTCGTACCACTCGTACCCTTGGGTTTTCGATGAAAGACAGTATCCATAAGCCTTTTCTAGCATTCGCAACGATTCAGCACAGGGAATTTCGTTCAAAACACAAAATTTGAGACGTACTCTTTGTTCAATATTTTTTTCCATTGTAAAATTCGCAGAGTACCACTGAGGTCGACTGGTTTCAACAGCTGTCGTAAACAAACTAGTTGACAGATCGCGCTTATGTTTGGCATAATAATCTAACCTAACTTACCAACGTATAGAAACTTAGAATACTTAAAAATACTCAACGCAAGCAATTCAAATGAGAATTTTCGGATACTTTTGCCACACAGTAGCTTGTAACGTTTTTCATAAAACACCCGATATAAGCGAGATCTTCTTAAAGAAGAACACTTATAACACATGAAGATCATTAGTTACAGTATTTCTAGCAGACCGTTCCAGTGGGGAAAACGTCCATAAAAATAGAAAAATGATCTTCATCAAATGGACAGAAAATCTATGAACTAGGCTCGAAAACATAAATCATTGAATTTTTAAAGAATCATTAAAAATTTATCGAGTTTTGATAGTTTCGTGAATTAAGATATATTTAAAAGTATCATTAGTTATCTGAATAATAAAAATGTGATTGACAACTTAATTTATTGGCTCATAAAAAAGTTGACGAGTTTTCTGCAAATGGCCATTTATCCATCAATAAAATTATGATCAAAGCAAAGTAAATCCAAATATACTAATATATTGAAAGCTCACTTCAACGATAAACGTGACCATCGACGTGGGATCAGTTTTATAATGTTCCTTTTAATGGTATGTAAATTTTATGTATTCTGCATTTGACGAACTTCAGAATATTCATCTAATTATGATTGCGTTTTACCTTCGGTTTTTGTATAGGGATGCACTAGAACTTACTTATGAAAGACTAACTTGAAAAATTACCACTTAAAGTACCGAATATTATACCATCAATCATTTGTTGATATATTTTCAAAACCACAATCAATGATTATAGCTGAATCTTTAAATAGCTAATATGTTAGGCATACGCGAAAACTATCTTTGGATTGGCTTTCATCTGTCAGGCAGTACTATTTACGTGAGAGCTGCCAGCTTATTCTCTGAGAAATCTATTGCGAGTGGAGTTCCACGAGGATCTATTCTGGGGTCGATCCTTTTCAACATCTTGCATATCCTTCAACCCAAATGAATGTTGAAAAATACATTGTGTTCTAATAAGTCATCTGCCCAATAAGAGGTATGTCTTTTAAGTTTTGTATATAGAGCTAGAATGGAAAAATGGGAGCTATCACAATCCCTTTCATTTTCCGTATTCTCCTCGAAGATTAATAGATGTCTACATTCATTTGAACCAATTGACTGCTGCTACATTCAGAACGGCGGTTTGGAAGGCATCATCCTTTTCTAAATAGTGAGACTCTGGACCACGTAGTCCATTTTTGATTATGGTAAAAGAAAAAAATCGTTTTGATTTAGACCCAAACTGTACGCAGGACGACTTAACATTTCGATGTTTTCTTGCGTTAAATATTCAATTGTTTTTTTGTGAACTTGATCTGTTTTGGTGATTCGTCGTTCGTCGTTGATTTCTCGAGCTCAATAACGACTACCGGTGATCAAAAGATTGTACTCCAGTAACTTTTAAAAAGATATAACTGGAAGTAGTACCGCTCTGAAAACGATTTGTAACGTCCAATTCTGGCCGTTACTTATTATTTTGAAATTTATGGTCAGATTTTTTCTCTCTGTTTCATGGGTTTTGTAAGATATTTCAATCAGGGGAAACATCATTCATTTTGTCTAGGAATATTTCTCGACTCTCAAAATTTCATAGGCCTTTCCTTTTATCATTAGATTACATTTAAATTTATTCTCGAACATCTGAGTTAAGAATTCACTTCGAATTTCCATTTATTTCTTGTAGCATTTTCAACTCATTGTTTTGTTATGTTGGTGGGGTTAAACTATCTGACAGTTCATAAAAAGTTCTATTTGGTCTGTGAACCTTGATTCGTTCTACCTACTAGTACTGCTTGATCTGGCACCATGTGTACTCGATTGGAGGAAAGATTATCTACCTTACTCCAACCTTCGAATTCTGGGAAGCTATTTTCGAATTGTTACTGTTCGATGGTTGTATTAGTCGTGGTCAGCCTTATTCGGAAGGTAGCCATATAAAATTAGAGTGAGTGTGAAGAGCAAATAGGTCTATTTCATATGGTAGTCATAGAATGCACGGAGAGGAAATGAATTCTGATTGCTTCTGAGAAGTTCTACGTTGTTTCCTGGTTGTGCCTGTTGAAGTTTCTAGATTTTGACCTAGGTTAATCTATCAGATGTTGAATAGTCAAGCAGACATCTTGTCATTCAGGAATTCTTAAGTGTCGCTTCTAATTAAAATCAGTGTATGTTTCTGATTTTCGACATTGTGGTCGGTTAAATTGAATCGTTATATTTGCTTATTTGGCTATAATTTTATGGATTTTGAATAGAGACAACAAGCACCTTGTATAAGGGATAGTATTGGTAATTTCGAAGGAATACCTCAAGGCCACACATCATCCTTGGCCTTTTTTTCCGTTTTGATCCAGTTTCGCTCCAGCTTTTATTTATGGTTTTGTTTAGTGTTGACTTTGATGAATATTTGAGTTTAATTTTGAGAATCTATATACGTACTTATTGTCAGTTGGATAATATAACCTTGCTCACACTGAATTTTTACCATCTTTTCTTTACCCAATAGTTGAAGAGACATAGTTACCCTAAGCAAGTTAAAGTAAAGCGAGTTAGTATAGTTAGCAAGAGAGAGTTTCAAATATTGAACCTAAGTATTCTGTATTTCTTGATCGTTCTTCTGGTAAATCATTTTTTGGATTGTGGAATTTTAAGTATTTTTGATCTGCAAGGAGTCTAGTATTGCAGATGCTTTGGGGTCCCTTTCTCTCTAATTGATCCAACGAACCCCCATCTTCGACTGAGCGAACCGTTGACACCAAGTGCATTTGGTAGAACGTTGAGATAGTACACCTACTTTATAGGGTTTTAACATAGTAGTCGGTACATTCAGTAGGTTAACCTTATAAATTGCAAACTGTACATCATTATGTATTTTCTCTAATACCAAAATTTTAAATTGATCTTTGGATCCGCTCCCCATACACTTATGATGTAGCCTTTAACGAGGATACCCTGTCTTGTAATAAAACTATCATGAAGATCTTTCTAAACAGGAAACCTCTCAGATGCACGGTGTGTATTTTGTGTTCAAATATACCACATAATCAGTTTCTGTGTGTTACTATAGCAAATAATAATAATAACTATCATTTAAAGCAAATAGAAATTTTTTGAGTTAGTTAACTTTTTATCAACCGCGTTATCTACTATAAAACAATTCTTATTGTTCTCCAATCTACGCATTGATTTAGAAAATTTTCTCATTGAAATTTTCAATTTTTTCAGATGGCTTTCGTTGCTATTACAGCTTTCACTTCTGCTGTTCCAAATCATGATCCAATAGATGATCACTTCCAAAATTCAATTTTCAATAGTTCAGAAGAATATGATTATGAAATTTATTCTCCAATTATGTATGAAGATGAGTTTTTAATTCAAGTAGATTCTACAGAAAATACGTCAGATGAGTCAGATACTTCATCTTCTGAAGCCCCGAATGAAAAAGTATGAGTTATAATACGAATCAGTGTATGTTTATTGATGGAACAGTTTTTCAGAATAAAAAACTTAACGTATAGAATATAGATGTGTCTTCTTTTTCTCAAATTCAATTTCAGAAGTTTGTGAAGTATTTTTCTGCAGAGCATCTTAAATTAGTGCATTACACTTCACAAGAAAGTTGCACTTTTCCTCTGACTAACATGACGTCGCTGGCTTCATTTATTTTTTAACAACTCTTATCTACGAGCCTTCATTGGAAAACACTTCAAGAAATCTTGATTCAACTTACTATTACTTGATATGACATCGTCAGGAAGAGTTGGAGTGAATGATTCAAATCATTTTTGTTCAATTTGCTGAGAGTATATATTCAAAGATAACCGTTCAAATGTAAAAGGCATCCGCTAGAAATGCCTGATGAGTCTTGGATTCCTCAAAAAGTTTGTAAAACGTGTGAGGAGTTTCTACGTTTATGGACAGATAAGAAACGAAAAGCTTTCCGGCACGAAACTGCCATGATCTGGAAAGAACCCGTTAACTAGCCAAATGGGAATATTCTTCATACAATCGACCCATAGACGAATTGTGAGCCCAAGAACTTCCAATATATCTCAAGTTAATGTTTCACAACAGAGGTTGATTGACATTGAGACGACATCTGATCTGAAATTACTGAAATAAGATAGAAGTTATACTAGCTAAACCTCTCAGTGGCCTCATTCACTCAAGGTGTTTTCCCACATTGCTGGAAAGTGGTAAAGGTTATTCCCATCCACAAAAAAGGAGATTAAGAAGACTCCCGAAATTACCGGAACATATCTATTTTACCCACCTTTTCTAAGACTTTTGAAACACTATTGAAAAATCAAATGATAGAATTTATGGAAAAAACGAAGTAGTAAACGACTCTCAACACTGTTTTAGAAAAAAAAGATCCACCACTACGGCATTAATAGATATAATTTGATTTTCTGATGGAGGTTTTGTGAGGCAAAGAGGAAGCAAGCGTTGAATGCTGCGATCTGGGCAAGGCATTTTTTTCGTCTTCTCAAAATTGAGAAATATGGGTTCAGAGGTGTTGTCGGTGCTATTCTCAGATCTCCTCTAGAGGAAATGTTTCAATCTTTCGAGATAGGAAACTGCTTAAGCCCTCGGGAGGGGGTCAGTACTGGAGTGTCCCATGGTTCGATTCTGGGTCCCATTCTGTTTCTTTTATGAATGAATGATTTATATTCAAATGTAAGTTCCGAAAAAGTGTGTATATTCGCAGACGATATGACCCTCATTAACAAAGATCTAAATAGATAACACCTCAATGTGAAATCTGAAATTTCGATGAAAAAAGCTCAAAAGTGGTTCGAAGCAAATAAATTATGTCTGAACATGGAAAAGACACAGGAACTGATTGTCACAAATGGAAGACTTAACAAAGTAAACGAACCGAAAAAACGTCATCTTGACGGTACACTGTCGTGAGAATGTCATATTGCAAATTTGGAGAGGAAGTTGTCATCTGCAGTGTATACTACACGAAGAATGAATCAAATAGTGTAGCCACTTATTGGGTTCTTCTTTAGGGTGCAGCGACCGATGCTACGGAAATATTCCTGAATAAAAATAAATCCATTAGCGTTAGTGAACAGCACAGCTGTCGTGATCATTTTCTAAAATATAACACACTCACAATCCCATCCGGTTTCATCCTGTCATGCCTGTGTTTTATTCATGATCGTAGAAATTCCTACACGGCACATACGAACGTCCACTACTACAATACGCGTCGAAAAGAAGACATAGTAATACCCTACCATAGACTAACTCTCACCGAAAAAAACTACCAGTAATTCGGCAGAAAACTGTATAATGTGACACCACCATCAATCCGCGAGTCAAATCAAAAAAAATTCAAGCAGACCGTTAAACGTTTCTTATTGGCGAATGTTTGTTATTCGATCGGAGAATTCTTGATGATCTGTGATAAATTGTGATATAACTTTTTATGTTGTATGTTGTTTTTGTGAGCTATATCAATGAGTTGTGACGTCACATGTATGCTTGATGAGAAATAAAATTATTATTATTATTATTATTATTATTATTTCAACGACCTAATAAGAGATCTAGGACTACCAAACTCTGCTTCTTGAATCCTGTATGATATGCTGAAAGAAAGGAACTTAGTGGCAAAAGTAACTAAAGTTTCTTATTTCCGCATCTGAGAACAGAATTTTCTGGTGTGCTTCCAACAGTGGGTTCAACGGTGGCGCTGGTGCATCGAACTCGAGGTAGACTATTGCAAAGGAATATAAGGTATTTTCAAGTATTTATGTACTTTCCGGACCGTCCGGGCACTTTTCCGCGAACTTAATTGACATACCTCGTATAACGTTTGTACTGAATAGCGTTTGGTCATAGACTCGTCAAAACGGAGTCCAAACTGTTGAAAATTCAGAAATTATCAAAAAACATTCAGAATTAATTTTCATTGATATGAGATAGCAAATTATTCGATCTGTTTGTGCTTTTGATTATGCATTAAAGGAAGGACTCTCGAATAATTTCTAATCTTCGTCGCTACTCGATGTATTCAATTTAATAAGTTAAAACTACATCATAATTGGGAATTTCCGCTTACTTTACAGTAACTGAAATTGACACCTTCCAATATTGCTTGTCATTGAGTTGATGTATCATTTTCTGTGGTTGGTTCTCTGTGGAGAATGAGATGTAACCCTTTTCTTTGCTGAACCTTAGAATTGAGCATAGATGATGAAGTAAATCACGATTTATATCGGTGGTCACCACGACAAAACTTTTTCGCGAAGTGGTCAGAAAAGCTTGCTTTCGGCACAGATTTTAACCTAGAAAGAAGTGGTTTTGATAATGGTTGTAGATAAAAATGTTTGAATACTATCAGCAGACTATTCGATGTCAAACTGACAAACGTATACCAACAAGTTGTGTATTTGCAGATGAATTAATTTGTCTATGAAACTAAGAGACATCGTCGATGTAATATGACAAATGTCGTAAATATTTGACACATTCAAGATCGTTTACACTTTTTATAAGAATTTTATATGGATTTGTCGAAGTTACCGGAACCTGTAAAAGTACATCCTTTGATAAAATTAACCAGATATACTTTATTGATTGCTGGTATTGTATATGGAGCTTTGAGAAAGAAAACATTGGAAAGAAAGGAGAAAATAATACGAGAAAACAAGAAGAGAATAAAATGTTTGAATGAGATGAATAGATAAAGGAAAACACAAATTATTTAGCAAAAAATTGATTGACGCAATCTTTTTGGTCCCTATATGACTATTTTATTTATTTTAGTATTAAAATGATTATTTATTACACAAAATAGAAATGAATCGAAACAATTATATCTCCTTTCAGAAATAATAATTCAATAATTCGTAAGTTATCAATTATTTATCTATGAGAGTCTGATTATCCAATCAGTCAATTCAGACTGTGTTCTGCACATTTATTTATTTATTCATAATTTTATTGCCATGGAAGAGCCAATTAAAAATTATAAAACATTCATTATACAAAAGAAGTTTTTCCGAAACAAAATTGTAGATAGGAAAAATAAGGTCTCCAAGATCAAAATGAAAAAATTGGGTTCTAATTTGAGAAAGATTACGTCTCATCTTGAAAAAATTTCACACTCAACCGAAATATTTCAAGCTCATTATGAATGTTGATATATTTTCCCGAATACTGAAGTGAAAGGAATTATTAACCTTATTCCACACTTCACACTTCATGTCATGCTGCGCCCATGACATTTAAGGGGACCTTCAGTGGAATATGGTGCTTGAAACCACACGTGTTGATGTGGTTCTTCAAAACAGTCGATAGCAGGACTTTCTGAAGAACCACATCAGCACGTGTGGTTTTCATCCTTCTACGCCTCGCTGGTGTGTTGGACGAGGATGGAACAACAGAAGGCGAAGCTGGCTCTAGAGAGACTCAGAGCACTGATGGTGAGAAGGGTCCCGAAAGAAACATCCCTACTGCAGCCTAGGCACACTGTTGTAGTCGAACCACTGCACCTCACAATTGTAAATAGTGCAATTTTGACTGAGGTACTTTGCAGGTGGAGGATAAATCTGGTACATATATTTCTCTAATAGCAAAGAGCTGGAGAGATTGAGGGTTTCTACTTTCCATCAGATAAACATACAACAGTTTTCAATTAGTAATCAGCCAAAGATACCCCCCTCACTCTATTGAAGACTGTAAGGATTGAGCATGTATGGTTGTCAGAAGAAAAAGGAACATAAGGAGCCACAGGCCCACGTGTTGATATCCATAACGGATCCCTTGATATAATCCCTACTATAATTCACCTATTTGGTTCTTGTAGCAGGAATTTTCAATCATCTTTTCAAGTATAAATCGAATTCCTTAAGGAATTGATATGTTTACTTATTATGACTTGACCTTAAAAAACTGAGATCCAAACATCGATTATCTGAACATGAAAAATTCAAAATTTTTAGCGATATTCTATCCCATTTCTACTGAACTCCATGAACGGAAATAGCTGCTTATCAGGCTTGATTTGGTATAGAAACATTTCAAAAAGAACTGAATCGCCATCCAAAGTGGAAAAAATTTCATGGAATCATACCATATTTCAACAGTTATCATATCGAATAATCTCTCAAAAAAAATGACAAAGTAGAGCTAGTTATCTCGCCGTCAATCTATAACAATGACAAAACTGTAGCTAGAAAATCCAGCTCCTTTTGGCTAATAGGCCAATAATTTTATTCTAAGAATAATATTCAACCTTCTGTCGAATATTGAATAGCCCTTCCAGAAGAAGCTGTTTTTCCGATTCATCCTTCATAATCATAGTCAGCTACAGTCACACAGTACTGGTACAGTCACATATCATGATTATGAGCACAAGCTACAGTTTTGGTTTACTTTGACAATATTGCACACCCATTCACATTACCAGGCCAGACTACCATCTTATCTCATTTCGTTAGATCTCATCAAGTACATGAATATGTATTGGCGCTCTTCAACGAACTGACACACTGATATGTGGAAAAGCTAACGCTCCCTTTACTTGTCTGTCTGTTAACTAGGTGCAAATCATATCCCTCCCTCAGGGAGGGATATTTAACATTCTACGAAAGGCTGAATATTGTTACATAAATAAAAATTCTCAATGTGTTTACACATATATGGATAAATATCGCATGTTTTTTTTATCATTCTTATCTCTTTGGAGGAGGTGATGTGGCAGCCCAAGATCATTCAATGTGTTCATTCACGTGCTTCTTGAAGAGGGCCTAATTGTAAATTATCGAAGAGATGTTCGATGGAAACATATTATAATTCTTGAGATATGATATTCAGTTTGTAAGTGAATATTTCTTTTCATGTTATTCATATTGGTTCGTTTGGACGGTCATGAAAACCAAAAAGTTGTATATCAATGAATTGAAACTAGTCAATTTCCAGAACAAGTGCACTCTATGACTATCATCATAACTGTGTACTTACTGTAGTACTCGCCCATAAAATAAACTTCATAGGTGTTAAATTTATCATTGATGATATTCAGTGAACTATAGGTGAATCAAACAAAAATTACTCTAAAAAGATCTATTATATACACAAAATTATCGATTACATATTGGAAATTAGTAAACAACTAAAGGTGCGGAATAAGCTGCATATGGAGCATATGGAGATGCATACACTGATGGAGCAACGTAGCTGCTGTAAGCCACGGGCGCTGAGTAAGCGGAGTATGCCACTGCTGGGGCAACTATGGGGGAACTATACGCCAAAACTCCTGGTTTTGCTTCTGGTTTAGCTTCAGCTTTAGCTTCTGGTGCTGGAATAGCCATGGCACATCCAATAAGGAAGAAGAGAGCGAACTGAAAGAAAAATTTTCTGATAATATATAGCATGTTATGGTTCAACCGTCTTCAACATGAACTACTCTAGTTGACAATAGTTTCATTGACTATTCATCTTAAATTCCATAAAAGCAAATATCAGAAGTTCTATAGTTATTTCCGCATCAACATAATTTTCTATATTAATTGCTGAATTGTTAAGAATTGATTGCACAAAAGAAGATTTGTTGTATTATTTTTGGAAAAGTCCGAATTTTGATATAAGCATTTATTGTAAATACAATTATTCGAATTTTGTAAATCCTCTCTTTTCCAAAATGTAAAAATCTTTCTATTGAAAAAGGAAAGATCACCTCTGATTATATAAAGATTTCCAATATCGAAATCGAGCCAATGCATCAAGGAGATACATATAAATATCTTGGATTTTGTCAAGAGAAGACAATTAACCATAGCAGCACTAAAGAAAATATTAGAAGTTCATATTACAAAAGACTTAGAATTATCATCAAGAGTCATTTAACTAGTAAAAACCTTTTCAGAGCTATCAACTCCTATGCAGTTCCTATTCTTATATCTTCTTTTGGAATTATTAAATGGTCTAAAACTGATCTAAAGGAATTACAATGTCAAACGAGGAAAATGCTCTGTAAATATCACAAGCACCACCCAAAGTCAGCTGTTCAGAGAGTTACACTACCTAGACATCTTGGAGGTCGTAGATTAACTGATTTGAATAATCTTCATAGTAAACAGATTTTTCATCTACGTTCCCATTTTCATGATAAACAGAGAACGTCTAAATTGCATGATATTGTTGTTGCTTCAGATTATAATCTTACACCTCTGAACTTGACAATGCAAAAGGTAGATTTTGATATATTTGATGATAATTCTAAAAGAGAAAGTTTGATGCAGAAGGAATTACACGGAAAGCACCCTAAAGAATTGAAAAATGATTATATTGATGAAATCGCATCGAATAAATGGTTAGTACCTGGAGAATTGTTTGCTGAAACAGAAGGCTTGGCAATTGCGATCCAGGATCAGGTTGTTTTCACGAGGAATTATAGAAAACACATCATCAAACAAAATATAGATGATTCTTGCCGTAGATGTTTCTGTTCTTCAGAAACAGTTTTTCATATATTATCATCTTGCTCAGTCCTTGCTTCAACAGATTATTTAGAAAGACATAATGCCGTCGCTAATATTATTCATTTTAATCTAGGAATTAAACATGACCTAATTCCCAAAAGAAAAAAATTTCACAAATATGAACCTGAGATTATTTGTGAAAATGACAAATATAAACTTTATTTTGATAAAACAATTCTTTGCAACAGAGCTGTAAAACACAATAGACCAGATATCATTCTTAATGATAAACAAAATCGAATAACATATATAATTGATATTGCTATACCCGACACACATAATATACGAAATAAATACAATGAAAAAATTTCTAAATATATGATGCTTGGCGACGAGATTAAAAAATGTTGAAAATGAAGAAAATATTTATTCTACCGATTATTATTTCCACAACAGGTGTTATTCCTAGAAATCTTCACAAAAGTATTGAGATTTTGGGTCTGAAGAAAAATTTGTTTGAACAGTTACAAAAGATAACAGTCATCAAATCTTGTAATATTCTTCGTAGGTTTCTTTCCGAAAATAATAATGAGGTAGAGTCATAGGTTTTCTCTTTAGTTTATACTGCTCAGAATCTCATTTCATATTTTATTTATTTGTTTATATAACTGTAATATAATTAACTGACAATTTCGTCATATTTATATTCAGAGCAGTATTCTATTCGATCGTTCACCACTTCACACAAAGGAAACTATTAATGAGTAACATTCAGTGTTACTTGACTAAGGTCCGTACACTGGATTTTTCCGGGAGAAAGCCTCTGACACTACTCGTTGGTACATTGATATATATATATATATATATATATATATATATATATATATATATATATATATATATATATATATATATATATATATATATATATATATATATATATTCCAATACTAACTTATCATATTTGTAATGAATGCCTTATGATTTTCTCGTTGAGTTTGTGTGGATTTCTCAGAAGAATTCATTTTGTACGTTTTGCCATTCGCGGAATTTTCTCAGCAAATACCACTCGAGCCCAGATTTGGCAGGATATTTTTCTAAGCTCGTTTTCTCATACTCACTTTTCGGTAATTCAGCTCAACCTGCGCGACAAAATCACTCGAGCTACGTTCTCGTGATTCTGTCGTCCAGTTCTCGTTGAATTGCCTGCACTAAGTATTCGAAAACGAGCATAGAAAAATATCCGGCCAAATCTGAGCTCTTTTGGTATCTCTCACGACAAACTTATATCAGCCAAAAATCGTGGCACCAAATTTTTCTACAAAGAAAACGGTTAACAAAATTTCCTAAAAAGTAATTTCATCTTTCTTGAATTAGTGCAATGACTTTTCTGGAATGAAAACGAAGATCAAACTTTAGTCCATTAATTTTCGGCATAGTCTACGTTGGAAAAAATACAATAATTGTGGTTCACGAGTTCTAAGTTGTCCACAAAATCTCTCTAGATTTGAGAGTGAAGAACAGAAATGTTGGGTTGGTTGTAGATTCATTACTCGGAACTATTTAGGGAATAGAAGAAGCTTATTCAAGAGATAATAGTGCGATGAAAATGATGATGACGATTCCTTATATATTTATATCATAAATCCATTTGAAGGAACGGAAGTGTATTATTATGACAGCAGCTACTCGAGCTGAGCAGCAATGAGAAGCTGGATGTGAAACTTGAAGAAAGCAATCAAACTTATTGATTTAAGGCAGAAATACCCGACAATTATCGAAAGTTGTGGAAAATTGCATGGAAACTTTTGAAACCGTTTTTTCATTATTAGATCTAAAAGTCACTTATTGATCTTGATGATGTAGCAACATGGGGACCACGAAAACGTTAAACTTTTGGTGGTCTACGAGAATGCAATTTGAGAACACCTGCTTCAGTCTCAATTGAAGTCATGAGGATATCCAAAAAGCAAAGTAAAAAAAATAGATGTTGAAAGTACAAGACCTTTACTAATCTCCTTCTTATTTGTATCAATCTTGGAATGACTAAACAAACAAATTTCGAAAATTTGCGTAATGAAAGTCAGAAAATATCAAAACTTACGTATTTGAACATAATGAAACTTTGATGATACCACAAACAAGTGTACAATGATAATTGTCAAACCAACTTATTCTTTTATACTTCTTTGAATTTGGTGGGGATCAAGAGCATGCAATTCTTTGCATCTCATCTTAATATTCCATCTAAGTTCTATTTTTTATTGAAATGAGCATTACCAAATTTTAACTAAACTGTACGTAGTGACATTGTACATATTAAATAAGGTCATGTTCGAATACGCCAATCGCACGTACAATGTTAAGCAACGTCTATACCTAAATGAAGACATAAAGTTTCATGTGCAAATTTTGTTTGGGCGATATCTATCGCATTATATAATACGTGAAAAAATTCGAGTGGGCCTTACGCTATTATGGGAATGGAATGAGAATTAATTAAATAGATTTGACTATTATTTTATCCTTCAGTCAAGAAAGAATGGAATTTTTTTACATTATCTTATCTTTGTATTTATTAAATAGACTAAACACGAAAAGTTATGGATATTAGTAACAATCAGTACGTTTTACTGTTCTTGTGCCTTTTATAGCTGTTTTAACGAACATTCTTCGTTATGTTTTGAATATCAATGATAAGTTTAGATGTAATTGTTCCACTGGTTGTTTCCAATAGAAATACAGGTGCTGAATATCAGTAAAAAACGAAATGGACCCAATTCCATGAAAAAGTTTCTACTAAACTTAGGTCGACCAACGCTTCGTTATGGATCTCAAGGGTGTTGAAATATGGATATCCTAATAGTTTTCTTTTAATAGGTCCTGCAATTTTTGAAATGATGACCTCACATTTTGGAATAATGATATACAATATGAATAACGTGAATGCTGCACATATCAAACTATTAACAGAATCAACTGGGAAACATATTTTTCCAAAAGTCACGCTGCATTTTCTCCTCTAGACCTTTCTCATGGTTCCAAATACCAAAATCTTTTTTCCATCTTATTTAGAAACTTTTGATTTCTATAATTTGATTGAGGAGGTCGTTACTTGTTGAAGATCGATATACATATTTTCAATGAAATAAAACTATAGTATTTAACTTTTCACTATATTAACAAAACTATGACTGGTTTCACCACACTGTGGCTTCATCAGATAGATACAAACTAATGAACAGAGTTATTTATTATATATTAGTCTTATTTCCTACTTACTATTACAATAGTTACAAGTATCAGGGTTATGCTGGAAAACCCATCGGAGTTGCTTACTTTATGAATTGAAAAGATTGAGTAAAGGAGAAGGATTTAGATTTAATGTACTATTAAGTAACCTACCTGAATTCTTTTCTTTGTTGATCTCTAAAACTCCAATAGATTGAGTTTTCGTCTATTATTTTCATTGTGTAAAATTTTGAAATTATCACTAAAGTTATGGCTTTCTTCGAGTTAGTGATTAGAATAATGGAAATCTGATTCATGACAATTAAAACTACGTTTGTGTTTGGATAATCTAACTTTGAAATTTCTGAAAGTTCTACCAATATAAATTATATTACAATCCCCGCAAGATAGTTCATAAACACCGAATTTATTACCTTTATTAAGTATAGATTTGTAGTTTTTGATATGTCGGCCTAAAGAATTATCAGTTCGGAATGCTATATTAAAATTATAATGCGAGAGGAATGATTTTAATTTTAGACTAGGATTACCAATATAAGTTAAGATGTTGCATTTTGTGTTAGAACTTTTATACTTGGAAATACTTCCTGGATTGCTTTTTGAATTTTTTGTGTGAAATCATGTTCTCAATAATAACTGGACTGTAACCGTTATTGACTGCTATTTGTTTAATTATATTTTGCTCTTTTATAAAATTATTTTGTGGCATTGGGATATTAATGAGTCTTTGTACTATACTATTGTATAGTACTTGTAAAAACTTTCAACCTTAGAAAACAGAAACCTCAGCAACCTATGATCCAAACAGATGTTATCGAACGACCAGATAGTACTTTTAATCATAGATTCATAAATCTATCGAACAAATTCTTTTATGAAGTTCAAAGGGATCCGCTGAACAAAGGACCAAAATTCACCCCGGAAAACGGAGAATTCAAAACGAACAAGGAAATAACAGGAGAGCAAGCAGAGCTGACCATCCAAAAACATAAAGGTATCATCACCAACCCAAGTCTCTATAAACACAATCTCACAGAAATTATCAGAAAATCTGACATAAAAACTAACAATCAGAATCAGTTGAATATAATAAAGTCCATATCAAGCAAAATTCAAGCCGAAGATCTCATAATGACTAAAGCTGACAAAGGCAATAGTAGAGTGTGCCTCAATAAAGGCGAAGAAAATGGGAGAAGAGGAAACTGATTCCAATGAATGTTCAAGGTCCAAAAATGTACGGATTGATTAAACTGCATAAGGCAGAAAAATCTGCAAGACCTGTAGTGTCATATATAAACACAGCATCAGGTAAAATATCAAATTTCTTGAATCAAAAATTTCTAAACCTCTCGAATTTTCAAGCACAATACGCTATCTCTAATTCTGTAGATCTCATACATTAACTTTCGAATCTCACAATCTCCCAAGATATTAAGTTAGTCTCTTTTGATGTCAAAAATATGTACCCGAACATCCCAATGAATGAGTGTCTTCCCCTTGTTACAGAAATCTTATCCGAGTTTAACACACCGCCATATATCACTAATGAATTTAACAATCTTCTTCAAATATGCCTATCTCAAAGTTACTTTCAATTTCAAACTAAATTCTTCAAACAAAATTCAGGTCTTCCAATGAGTTCACCTCTTAGCCCTCTACTAGCTGACATTTTCATGAATAATTTTGAGAAAAACTCAATATTAAACACAGATTTCACTAAAAAACACTTTACTTTCAGGTACGGACATGTAGATGAGATTCTAGTTGGTTTTCGTTGTTCAAACAGACAAATTAAGCAATTTTTAAATTTCTTGAATAGAATACATTGCCGCATCAGCTTCACTTCTAATAATTATATTAATTTCCTCGACTTGAACATTACAAATTCAAATACCCAAGTCACTTAAAAAATTTACAGAAAATAAACATTCACAGACGCATCGATTCCAATGGACTCGTTCAGTCATTTAAGCCACAAACTAGCTGCATATAACTCCATGATTCATAGAGCTTACTCTGTCCCGCTTTCGACAGAAATTTTTCAAACTGAACTTAATATCATCAGAAAAATTGCCTCGAATAACAACATTCCACAACATTTTCTAAATACAATCATTAAACGCAAAGAACAACGTTTTAGCTCTCAATTACTATATAACATCGTAGAAACCTCGGAAAAAAGATACACTAGTCTCAGATACCCCGACGAACTCTAACAAAATTAGTAGCTACTTTTCCAAATTGAACATAACTACTTCATTCTCAAGCGTCCCCAACTTAAGCATATTATTATTAAATGCCAAACAAAAGAACGATAACTTCAAGCAATCAGGAATTTATCAAATCAAATGCAATGAATGTCAGGTAGCCTATGGCGGACAAACAAGGAGAAGTTTTGAAGCTAGATTCATGGAACATATTTCCTCAGATAAAAATTCGCTAATATTTGAACACATAAAATCAACTAACCACTCGATATCATTGAACAATCTTAAAATCCTTCATAAATGTAACATAGGGAGAGAGATGAATTTGTTGGAAAGTTTGGAGATTAACAAACTATGTAAAAACCCACAATTTATTACCCTCAACAGCCAACTAGAGCATAATGGATCCCCACTACTCAATATTTAGGATAAATTTCATTCTGTACTTGTACTTGCCTACTCATGTATTATATTATTATTCTCTTGAGAAAGCCCGTAGGGTCGAAGCCAGTCGTGATTATTCAAGAAATTGTGGAAAAGTGACAAAAGTGTCTCATATCGTTTACTTTGAAAAAATAATTCTTCAAAATATCTAACCTTCTTCTGAATCAAATCGAATTCTCGATTTTGTGCGATAATTTCTTGGCGCAGGGTAGTAAAATAAATTCATTCATGTGTGTCGGAAACACTTGTGTATTGTTTCTTGGGATGGCTTTCATCAGTTAAAACTCATTGTTTATTCAAAAATTATCCCAAAAGCTCTATACTTTGAAAAGATAGGCGACTACTGGTTCACAATAAAGCATTACCAATTTTCTATTCTATCAAATTATTGACATTTTAGTATCCATTTTTCTTCAATATCTTCATTTGAAAAAATTAAGAATTATAATAAAATTGAATTGATGTTTCATCTTCATTTATTTACAATATTTTACAGTAATTGATATAAATAAACTTCAATCTGATTTAAACAACCACAAGAGGTGCAGAAAAAGCTGAATATGGAGCATAGGCTGAATAGGCTGCTGCGTAGGGAGCAACGTAAGGTGCAGCATAAGCACTGTAGGCTAATGGAGCAGTATAAGCAGCAGTGTAGGCTAGTCCTGGTGCAACAAGTGGAGCACTATAGGCTAAGACTCCAGGCTTAGGAGCAGCCTTAGCTTCCGCTACTGGCTTTGCTTCTGGCTCAGGGGAAGCCAAAGCGCATCCAATGATGACGAAAAGAGCGAACTGTAAAATTAAAATAATATAAACAATGTATATTGCATAAGCAATCTACAAATATTGTTGAGAAGCAGTTTTTCTGATATTAAAAGTCATCAGAAAAGTAACTAAGAAATGAACATTGAAAAATTGATATTTTCGATAGATTAAAGTTGAAAACTTACGTATTTGAACATGTTGATTGTTTGATTTGTTGAATTGTCACTGAAGAACAACTGATAATTTCAACCATTTAAAAATCGTTTTTATACTTAATACTCACAAGCGAAATGAATAGTGGTGGTCAATGCGACTCGAAAAATCAATATTCAGCTAGAGTAAAATAGAATGCAATGAATCCTAATTGGAAAATGTGTTATTGACACAACTTCACAAGGTTCCATTAATTCTGTGCTTATGTAATATTGAAGTAAATCTTCCCTGAATCGAATATGATCGACATACTTTTAATGAGTTGTGGTTTTAATTTTAACGTGTGTTCTTTCATTAAGCCGTCCAATAGTGAGTTTTCGTTATAATTAGGCAACTGGAATAAACCACAAGTCCTTGAAATCGGGAAAACAAGCTTCTGGTGATTTTCGTATTACTATATATTGAAAGAATTGTGGTCAGTCTAAAGTGATTTTTTTTATGATCGCGTGAGTCCTCTAGTAAACGTGCTGTGGTAAATTAATCGATATTTTACGCCTTTAATTTTGTTACTGTATTGTTAGCACTTTCTGAAACGATAGACTAGACATCATTTTCTTTCAATTTAATAATGATAATATTCATGGGCCATTTTTACTTTAATCAAAACATCTATCGAGTTTATGAATAACATGGATTTTTGTCATTCTAATCAAAGTTTTTGGGTATGCAAATTTTGTTGCAAAAATTACGTCTACTATCACGCCTGAGTCAATATTATTTGAACTTATGAGTGCTTCAAACAGTTTCCAGTTGAATGAGATATCAAGCGTATTGAACAATGAAAAACTTTGTTTCCTGATGTGAATCTTAAATTCATATTGAAAAGGCTAAAATGTGCTTCAAAGCACACAGTAAGAATATGGAAGGTTGCAAGGTTATAGTATGTAACCTGAATTCTTCAACCACCTAGAAAATTTTTTCGAAGGCTATTGTGTTCTCATGAAGTAACAGGTAATTTCCTCAGATTTCAGAACGGCTTTTCAGCGTACTCTTTTCGATGCGTCAGTTCTCATGAAAGGCCAAGGAATGGAGTTGTTGTTTTAATAACTATATGAGATCCTACTCAAAAGGTTTCTAGTTTTAATCCCAGTAGGAATATGAGAAATCCAACATTAAATCATTTGAAACAGATCTTAGTCTTTGCTATAGTATTGAGCTCTTGTCGAATTCAGTAGATAGTTCAAATTGCGACAGTGATGAGGCTGAGGAACATATAAATCGTTTGGTCTTGGACTGCTTTCTGGTTTCTCATCGCTTTCTGAGTATACACTAAGGAGCAAGCGTGGGTGGCTAAGCGTGTCTTGAATATTTATCCATTATTCATACTAACTTTTCCTTTGATTTTGGTGTAACTGGAGAACCTCGTGCTTTCTCAAATTAAGCTTCTTTATAGTGATACCCATAGAATATGAACGTTTTAGTTTTCAGTAAGGTATTTGATACAAAGTGTCCGAACTAAAGGTCCCATCAAAACTATTTGGGGAACAAGTTCATCGAACTATTTCTAATTTCAATATTAAAGTACTGGATACTGATGCACAATTCATAATTGTTTTCAGAGCGGTTCCATTTTCCGTTATAAGGAACATCGACATCAACTTTACTATTCAGAATGCCATGGTGTACTTTTTAAATTTTTTATTAAAATTCATTTTTATCGGGTCTCTTTTATCAAGATTTCTCCTATCTAAAATTAATTACCATTCAGCTATTATTTTTTCATCAAAATTTTAGAAATATAGTGTTATCTTCTTAATCCAAAACTTGGCTCGGATTTGAGTATAATTAAAACTTTTTTTTGTTCAACGAGAAAAGTGTTATTTTTGTTGGCAACTTTTAGATGCTGTTTTATATACTCTGTACACGTTGGTACATAATAGTATGTCACAACTTGAGGATGTAAAACTACATGCTACTCTTTGTAATATTCCTGGAGTATTTGTTATCGTCTCAGAAGAGGTTATAATTCGCTTCCTCAATTCTTCTACAGTGTTCACTGGAGTGGTATAAGCTAAACTTTCGAGAGGTTGTTGAATGTATTATTCAAGAATTCCCTAGCTTCTCCACTGAAATGTGCTGGTGCCCCGTCATGCATGAACCACATTATGTTTCTCACCAAAAGTGGCACATCCTCGAGCAATAAAGATAACCCCTCCTCAAGAAATTGCCGATAAGCGGGATCATTTAGTCTGTTAGGCACAAAAATGGCCCAATCAAATAATTTCCAATTATTTCTACCCAGAAAGTTAGTGGGAATTGTTCTTGATTATGAGATTCTTCAATCGAATGGGGGTTTTCCTCAGCTCTATAATGATTATTGAGAAAATTTGTGATAGCAGTTCTCGAAAAGTTAGTTTCGTCTGTGAACATTATTGCACTATCAAAATGAGAATTTTCTCTAATTTTATCTAAGAACCATCGGCAGAAGTTCAGTCTTAAGGAAAATCTCGAGGAAGTAGAGTTTAGACGCGTTATATTTGAAACGGGTACAATAAAAAATCATGGAGAATTCTCCAAACTAGAACAAATGAAATATTCAACTGATTTCCACTTTTCCTTGTACTCACATGAGGATTCAAATCAATACAATTCAAAACTACTTCCTCAATATCTGGAGTTCTCATAGTTTGATTTGTACTTTTTAATTGATTATTTGCAGTAAAAGTACCAGCTTCCCTCAACTTTCTGTGAAAATTCGAAAATGTTCGCCTGTCTGGTGTTACACGATTTGGAAAGCGCACCTGATATAATCGCCTAGCTTCTGTTGTGTTTCCGTCAGCCAGACCGTACATGTAATGGATATCAGTCAATTCGGCGTTAATAAAATTAGCCACATTTCCTTATAGCAATAACTTCAAAAGTCTTAAAACTAATCATTAATTCAATAAACAATTCCAGCAGACACTGGTTCAACTTAAGCAACTTTCAAAATAAATAAATGAAAAAATCAAAGCCTACAAGTCATTCTTTTTAGGAGTGCTTTCAACTCAGCGAATGCATACAATCGTATAATAATTTTTTGCTCGAGAACGGTTGGAGATACGGAAAAATTACAACTGTCAAAAAAGTTAGTGAATTGAACAAATACGACGAAAATTGATTGTACGCTGATCAGTGATTCGGATCTATATTCATGTGAATTTTGTTAATATTACACGTAGATTTACCCCCTCGAATTGTGATATACTATTATGTAACACCCTGTATAATGCTTAAAAATCACTTGTCAACTAAAAAAAATTTGAATGGTCGAAAAATGATTTTTTCAAATACTAGTACCAATTTCTTGTTACTTTACAAGAACCGTATTTCAAAGAGTACTCTTCGTTAAGATAGTCGAAATGTCCTCACTCGCGAAATCCTTTTGTCCCTTGATAACGTAATTGGTGTGATCAATCTCTGCTCTTCAACATTCCTCTCCGCTCTTCAACATTGAAAATCGTATTTTCTTTTCTTCGAATTCTGATCGCTTAAAAAACCTGAAAATGTTCAGGAGCACTGTTAACCACTTCCCAAAAACGCAAAATATTTTTTTTCGTAATTATTGGACCCCGGCTGTGGTGCCAAAATTTTTTTCTCTTCAAGAATAATTTCCCTGTGTTTATTGGGTGTCTGACTGGCCCAGTTCCTACGGCGTTTGGTTTCTTTTGTATGGAAGTACTTCTCTGAATTTTTTTCAGATTTTACCTTATGGAGCGCGAGAACATGTTTCTTTCCTTTTAGGAGGAAAATTTATTTCTTTCCTATATCTATGCGGTTGGAAAACAATGAAAACAGTTTAAACTAATAATATCCTACAATGACCTAAATGTTATATGTTAATATCCTTTTCAGATAATATCCAGCTGAAGATTTTTCTATTCGAAACAATTTTTAGTGATGATTTTTAGATATTCTTGCTATTAATCTTACTTTTCAGCCCTATTGTGAAAAATATACTTTTACGATGTTTTTCCAACAAACATGAGAGCAAACTGCAGGTTTTTAACTCAAAAAATTTATACTGGCAATATTCAGTTATTGTCTCCATTAATCTTATTTTCTATACCTTTTAATGCTAAAACTCAAGTTTCTATACAAAATGAATTGAATTGCTATATTCATTGATATTACACTATCGACACTACTACATTTGGAGAAATGTAGAATTGGTACTTTACACAGCAAAGAAAAATTAAATGACGATAAGTATCTTCGAGAAAAGTATATTGAATCTGCTATTTGAAGGTTTAGCCCCAAAAAATGAAAATCACTAAAAATCTTTTTCTCGCTCGACCCTATATTAAACACTTTGTTGAATATTATATTTTGCAATTGTGGTTTCATGAAAAACTAAATTTCAACGTCATGATGCAGAAATTTGAAGGAAAAATAAGATAAATGGCAAAATATAAACGAAAAGCGGTAATAAAACTTTTGACATTAAAAACCTTTCGTTGACTTTTTGTTTGTAAAATAACATTCAGTATTCATTTATTGATGCCTTAGACATAATATAAATGTGTTTGCACAGGTCAGTGGGTTGATTACAATACATATTAAAGGACAAAAAGAAACAACTGAATTTGTATATATAAAACCTCAGATAAAATACAAAAAGTGATAGGATGAATGTAATCAATTCAAGAATAACTTGAATTAAAATAGAAAAAAAGTAAATTGAAATCTTCTTCTTCAAGTGCCATCTCCGAGTCGAAGGGTGGCAATCATCATCGCTATTTTTACTTTAGAAGCGGCCAATTTAAAAAGTTGGTTCGAAGTGCATCCAAACCACTCTCTCAGGTTCCTCAGCCATGAGATTCTTCTCCTTCCTATACTTCGTTTTCCCTGTATTTTGCCTTGGATAATCAGCTGTAGGAATTTATATTTTTCACCTCTCATAATATGGCCCAGATATTCCAATTTACGTTTCTTGAGTGTGTTAGCAACCTCTCTTTTCCTGCCTATGCGTCTCTGAACTTCTGCATTTGTTACTCGATCCATCCATGATATTCTAAGAATCCTATACACTCACAATTCAAATGCTTCAATCTTTTTAAGAATTGCGGCATTCACTGTCCATGCTTCCGCTCCATAAAGGAGAGTAGAGAAAACTAACATTTAGCTAAACGATGTTTTAATGCCATACTTAGATCTTTACTACGAAAAACTTTGTCCATTTTTATGAAGTTGGCTCGGGCTTTTTCTATTCTTATTCTTATTTCTTGGGTGTATTTATTTGTGCTGTTCACCATTGCTCCAAGGTAAGTATATTGCTCCACTCTTTCTACATTTCTGCCGTTTATAGTTAGACTAACATTTACTGGATTGTTCTTTGAGACTACCATGAATTTTATCTTTTTATGTTTAGTGATAACCCATATTCCTCACTGTAAGTAGATACTCTGGTCATTAGTCTCTGCAGAGCTTCGATACTCTCCGCTAAGATTACTGTGTCGTCCGCATATCTTATGTTTTTACCCGTGTTCCACCAACTGTTATCCCACATTCTTCGTTTTCCAGAGCTTTCTTAAGTATTTCTTCAGCATATGCATTGAAGAGTGTCGGCGATAGAACGCATCCCTGTCTTACCCTCGTTGTATTTCAATTTCTTCTGATGTGTGGTTGTCCATGCATATTATAGCTTTTGCTTATAATAGAGATTAGTGATGATCTGTACGTCTTTACTATCTAGATGTTTTGATTTAAGGATGTCTATCAGTTGATTATGACGAACCTTGTCAAAGGCTTTATTATAGTCTATGAAACACGCATAGACCACTTTGTTGACATCGAGACACCTTTGAGTCAACACATTGAATGCGATAAGGGCTTCGCGGGTTCCCAATCCCCTTCTGAATCCAAATTGAGTATCGCTTATATCCATGTCAAGTTTATGGTATATTCGATTATGGATAACCTTGAGGAGCAGTTTGAGAGTGTGACATCAGACTGATTCTACGATGATCACTACATTCTCTAGCATGTGGTTTTTTTGGTAAGCAGATGAAAGTAGATACTAACCATTCTCTTGGAAATTGAAATACACATAAACAATACACGAATTGAAACATATTACGGAATCGGGCAGCCTATTGAAGAAATCAACAGCATAAAAATTAAAACCTATCTGTGATTTACCGAGTTGAAATCTTTTCTTTTATGAAATTCATTTCTTGTGTAGTGAGAATGAACAACAGAGTTTATTTCAAAAATTGTGAGGATCAGCATCCATTTACTCTTATCCCAAAATTTGAAACTGATCTATAATTCCGTTCACCAAATATTTCTAATGGGCCTTTTAAGGCAAACACCCTGTATTTTGAATAATTGTAAATTACTTTTGATAACTACTTTTTACAGTTGAAAATGAGAATAGTTAAAGTTATTGGAATCCATTGCTCATTTTTGCATGAAAATAAACAATAATTGATGATATATTATTACTAGTCAGGAAAATAATTGTCAAGGTAGAACAAAGGTTTTAATTCTTTAATAATATGTGGCTACAGGTTGTCCATAACCATAGACTCCGTTATAGACTCCTGAGTACACTGGTGCTGAATACGCGCTATATCCTACAGCAGGTATTGCTGGAACAGCAGCAATAGGTGCGGTATAAGCAACAGGAGCAGCAACTAGAGCTGGCTTGGGGGCAGCAAATGCTATAGCCAGGATTGCGAAAACCACCAGACTGATCTGAAATGAAGAGACTTTTTTCAATTATTTCAAGGAAGACGTCATTAAAGCCTAAAGGAACTACAAAAATTGTAATTTTCGTAAAAATATTTCATTTTCATTCCGTAAAATAATGAGGATATATAATAATAAAATTTATGTTTCGATATATTTTATTATTATGAGATCATTACATGCATTTCAATAACATTGAAATTGATCTCAGTTATAAAATATATCGTGTCTCGAATAAAAATTGTGAAATAGAAAATTTCAAATTAATTGTTTTTAGATATATCTCTGTACAGGCTGATTAAAATTCGATGTTTCACAAAAGCACCAGGAATTTATGAATGTTTCGTGAAACAAACGATTTCAGCGATGGAATTTCGTTTTGAAGAAATTTATCAATACTCATTGATTCAAAATTTTCAAAACTGGTTCAAAACTTTTCGTACATTTTCCAGATGTAATGAACTTGTGACTTGAGACTTCTCTATCGAAAATTCTATCTTGTATGTGATTTTCAGTTTGTGAATAATTGTCGAAATGTAATGAAAACTAGAGTCGCAGTGTCTAAGGAGGACACGCGAGCTTCGTGGACAGATGAATCTCTCGAGAGAGCTATGGCATGGCAAAAATGATCAGCACAGAAATTGGTATAAATAGAGCCAGTAGGGATTTTTGTATTCCTTCAAAAACTCTTCGAATATACTTAGCTTCAGGGGCCGGAAAAGGTCCTTACGAACGATCTCCGGACTTGGGTTTTAACACGAAAATAGAATGGTGCTACACATAAAAATTTCAGAAGAAGTGAATTATTCCCCAGATAGCAATGATCTTTAATCAATGACTTATTCATTTGTGAAAAAGTTAAACATAAATCATCGTTTTTCGAAATAAAAGCGTAATGCAGTCAGCAAGGTGGCAGCCGGCGTCAACATCGTCGCCTGGTGTGATACCACCACATCCAGCTATAGGTCTCGTAAATTGATCACCTGTGTGACTTAGTTTCGGGATCTAGTGGATGGTCCGGTTTCCAGGATGGGAAGGATTGACAATGAGGCATGATGAGCTCTTCTGGGACGAAACCATCCGGAGTTGAAATAGTCTCCCATTCGGATCTCCAGGGAGGACTCCGGCGAATTCACCAATTCATTTACGTTGAATGAATGCAAACTCTTGATAGAGTTCTGCAATATCAGAGGACTGGGGCACAACAACTTGAATGTCGATGCAGTCTACCAGCATCTGCAAAACGCACAACCCCATGTGCTGGCTCTAACCGAAACTCAAATAAGTCAAACAACCGACACAACGTATTTACATTTTAATGGGTATGAGTTACATACGAGATTATGGGTTTAAAGGGGGCCTCTGTGTTTTCGCCAGATCAGATGTTGCATGCCAGAGATAGGACACGATGGAGGACGACGTTATTGACCATGCGTGGTTTGAAATCTGTTTGCAGGACAAAACACTGTTCTTGTGCTGTCTATATCGCTCGCAAAACGATATTCACTTCCTAGACTATTTCAGTAAATAGGTGATAAGGTGGATTGGATTCAGACACATAATTCAGCAGCTGAGGTCATTGTACTGGGAGACTTCAACGTTCACAACACCAACTGGCACCGCCACTCCAATGAAACAGATAAAGCGGGAAGACAGGCTGAAACTTTCGCAATCAGCCTCCGGGTTTTGCTGGAATGAACATAAATCAGCAATAGCTAAGTTGGCATGAGCTAAACTTAGTTTTCTTTTCAGAGCCAAGCGATACTTCACGTCATCTGAGCTGTTGCTTCTATATAAGGCACAGATTCGACCTGCTTTGGAATATTGTTCCCATGTATGGGGATCTGCCCCCAAATATTCGTTGTGGATGTTGGATAGTGTGCAAAAACGGACTGTTCGCCTCATCGATCACCTTCAACCGTTGGCTCTTAGAAGACAAGTTGCTGACCTTTCTCTGTTTAGCAGATACTTCCACAGAAGATGCTTCAAGGAGCTGAAAGACCTTGTTCTGGGAAAACTCATATTTTGCCACAACACTAGGCTGGCAAGGAGTTCTCATCATATGGCGGTACATTTAACGACTCCTTAAACATCTCTCTATAAGAATTTCCTCGTTTACAGGTCCGGTGAACTGTGGAACTCGCTTCTGTCCAATATCTTCCCAACATCCTCACTCCAATTTGGCCTTCTTCAAGAAGCGAGTAAACAGACACCTCAATTCTTGCCAGGCTCTCACTCATGTGGTGTAACAGGTTCGTCTATTCCTGGGAAACGCGCATAAAAAAAATCTGGTTTAATGCTTTCATCTGCAAAAATCAACAATTAGCGCCGCGAAAATCTGAAGATTTATCTTCAGCTCATGCCCAAAAGATGAACCGTAAAGAAGTAGATTCTAGATTCTATTCTAGAAGACAATGAATTAATGAATGAACCTGGTAAAATTTTTGACGTTGACGAAACTGATATCCAAGGAAACGATAAGCCTTGCAAAGCTTATACAAAGGGTGCTAAAAAGTTTATACTCTAAGAGGCTCCGAAAAAGGTGAAAATGCAAGTGTAATAGCTTGCTGCAGCGCGGAGAGGTGTTTTATATCACCTGTTCTTATATTTGATGGTGAGAACAGGAAACCAGATTCCTAGATGGCTCATTACCGGACTCTGAAGTGTATATGAATCAAAAATCATCCTACATCAGTAGAGAATTATTTTATAAGTGATTCACTGGACACTTTTTACCCAAAAAAGACACTAGAAGAACTTTACTAATATCAGATGGGCAAAGATCGCATAGCAATGCATTTGACTTGTTAGAAATAGCTGCTGCTAATGATGTAATTCTTCTGTGCTTTCCTAGTAATACTACTCATGCTCTTCAGCTGCTTGATAGAGCGTTTCTCAAACAATTTGAATCCTCTTTCAATAAAAAAATCTGAATTATGGATAACACAAAGAAAGGAAATTTACCCGATACTACATTTCTCGGCATATTGGGAAGGCATGATGCAAAGAGACAACCATATTCAACGGAGTTTCGGCTATGAGATGAAGAACCTTCCCTTCTTTCAGATGATATTACACCGCTTAACAATTACATCGTAAGCTTGGATCTTGGAATGAAGATCTTGATACAACATAGTCATCTGTTCGATATGATACACCATCAAAATTTTTAAGAAAAGATCATCCGATACCAAATCCAACAGGAAACAAAAACAACCATTTTTACAACTCACGAATTTATGTCCAAAAAACTGAATTCAAAAGAAAAGGAAGCTGAAAAGACTAAGAAAGAAAACAAGAAGACAATAAAAGAACGACTAACTTTATCACAACAAAGGCAAGGCCTAGAGAAAAAGAACCGTCTTCTTCGTCGAGATCGCAAGTGTCTTCAGAAGAACAAGTATCTGATTACAGATATGCAGAATGCCTGAAAGAGTATCACGAAACCAAAGGTCGAGATGATTAGATTTTGTGTTTTTTTATCTGCATGAAAATAGTACAATTTACTACCCACGCTGTAACCAGTGTTCGCCAACAACTGCTCTTTACGACTCCAAGAAATATAATTTCGTAATCCTAGGGCAAGTAGATGTTTAATACTATAAATATATTTTTATTTTTCAGTTCATTTTGAGAAAAGAAGTGTATTTCAGTTTCTTGTTGGAAAAACTTTTAAATTTTAGAGATGAATATTTCTCCGAAAATATTGGTTTTCTTAAACTGTTTATGCTATTATTTCCGTCTTCATTAAAGGTGTAAACTCATTGCCAAATATAAAATTTGTGATTAACTTATGAGTATGTTTTTCTTTCCGAACTTCAAAAAATTGGACGTATTACACCGTTTTACGCTATCTGAAAAGAAATATAAGTTTCCCACCAAAAATTTGAAATATTGAACTTGTACGTTATTTTCTTGGTGCAGTTTTTTGAAAAATGATGATAAAAATACAAATTGAATTAATTAGAAGGTGTTAAGATGAAACGCATTGAATTCTATGAGTATTCTTCATAATATCTGAAAGCTACTACTGACAACGGATTTTTGTTTACGAAAAAATAATCGTACTTACTTTAGCGAACATATTGATCTGTTTCTTTTACTTAAACAATATTGTTGACAGTGTTAGTTCCACTTTTATATAACCATTCAAAACATTCAAACGATAAGGTAGGGATTGTCAAAATATGAATTATCTTTTCATCGAATTCCAACGACCTCGCTGTCTTTGGTAGCCGTGCGTGTAATAGGCTAAATTATAAAAAATAGTCACGAACAAACATCAAATTCAATTACTTAAATTTGCATTTTGATGACTGTAACAAGATTCATATCGTGAATGTATAAAACAAAATTTCCTCATTAGAATCAAACAGCAAATACCAATTTTTTCAAACGCACGAATATGCGTAGGGTAATGAATGGAATTTTTTTGAACAATTATTGTTTCCTGAAAAAACGATGATATTTAGATAAAGAATTTTACTTCGGGTATAAAATAAGCCATTCAGTTTGTTGTTTTTCGCATGAAATAAATTCATGTTCGTTGCCATAAAAATAAATATTGTTCCCATAAAGAAACTTTACCGGACGTTTAAAGTCTTTTGTAGAATTATATTCTTTCAGTACATGTACATTTCTATGAAGAAGCTCTCTATCTCTCAACCCTAAGACTATTTTCCTCCTGATCTTGGAAATCTAAGTGAAGAACAGGGCGAGTAATTTCACCAGGACCTTCGTACTATGGAGGAACGCTATCAAGGCTACCTGAACGCTGACGGCTGACTATTGTTGGACCATTGAGAACAGCTCACTGACTAGATCAGCAAGAAAATCTTTCAAAATAAGGTTTTTCCAATTTTAGAATTCAATAAAATAAGATTAATTTCGAAGAAGTTGTATTTTATTGTACAATGGGCCATGTGAAATACACTCCCCACAAAAATTGTCGCATCACCCTACTTTTACGACAATACTATACAAGCTTTTAGGTTGGTCATTCAAGAGTCGCTAGGTAACTATCAGAAGTGTAAAATGAGAAGATATTATTCAAAAGTCATTCTTCCTATATTCACTAGGACTAACTCAGTTCGATCATAGAAAGAAATGCCTCTCCACACCATTACTGATCCCCCTCGGAAATTTGCCGGATATTGCATTGCTGATACCGTTCCCCAGGTATCATTTGATACTAGACAGAACCTGGACTCGTCGAAAAAGAGAAGCTTAGTTCATTCTGGAATGCCTCAATTCGCATGTTTCCTCCCAAACTGAAGTCTTACAACTCGATGCTCTCTGGTGAGACGCGGGCCGGTAGAAGCCACTCTTGGTTTGATATCGTCTTCTCTGAGACTCTGCCTAACATTTTGCAATGAAATATGCACATTTCTGGAGAGTGCAAGTTCATTTTGCAGCTTTCTAGCCGTATAGTGCCGAACCATCAGTGCATTTAAACGAAGCCAACGATCATCGAGTGGTGTTGTTATCCGATTTCTTCCCTGTCCGGCTCTTCTCCCATATTCCCCCGTTTCGTGGTACCGATTAATTGCTCTTGAAATAGTGCTTTGGTTAACATTCAACAAGTAAGCCACGTAACTTGGCTTCGCCCCTCCTCTAGAAGTTTACAATTCTTACCACTTCATGATAACTCAAATAGCGCCCAGGACGTTCAGCAGCCATTACAATAAATTCAAAGATTCGGAAATCAACAAGAAACTGAAGAGGTATTGAATGAATAATGATAGTCAAATAAACTTATTCTTGTTTCAGAATTTTTTGAGATCATATGGAAACAAATGTTACTACATAGATAAGATTTTTTCCCCTCATATTCTAAAAACATATGTTGACAGAGGAACTTCGATCGAACTGCTCTATCGATTGTAGAATTCAGAATACCAGGTGGTGCGACAATTTTTGTGGTGTGTATTTCCTTGAGTAGAGTTGACAGAGAAATTTTAATCGCAAATTTGAAATCGTCATTAAAAATAAGACTAATATGTGCCATAACTCAATCATCAGAATTACTGATATGAACTGTTATCAATTAATACCAAATATGTATTACTTTCACTTTGTTCATGAATAAATTTCGATCTTTCTAAATTTTCGTGGACAGTATAGTTTTATGAAGTGAATACCATTTGTGTACGTGTTGACTGATAGCATTCAGTATCTTATAAGTGTATGGAGAAATCAAAGATATTTTAAATGTATAAGCTTTTATTATTTTGGTACGGAATTTTTCAGCAGGAGAGTTTCTAATATTTTTGTAAAACTTAACCTAATCATATCATTTTATCAAAGCGTAATTAAAATCCATTTAAACGACGACAGCTCCGTGGTAGCCTCCGTAGACACTTGGGTATATTCCAGAGTAAGCAGCGTAAGGGGCAGAGTAACCAGGGTAAGCTCCAACAACTGGGGCGGAGTAAGCGGTATAAGCAGTAGCTCCTGGAACAATGTACTGTGGTCTTGCTTCTGGTGCAGCAAGAGCTACAGCAAAGAGAGCGAAGGCAATAAGGATGATCTGAAATAAAAAAAATTATAAGTTAAGAAAATAATTAATACCAATTTTGGTCTAGAATCTCAGTTTCTAGATGGCGAAAGATTTTTACAGAATTAGTGCTATAGTTGAGTTTGAATTTATTCGAATATTATATTCTGGTATACAGGATGTTCTTGATAAGAGTGGACATAAATTAATGGTAGATTACCGGTATGAAGGGCATCTTGGAACACCTTATATGAATGTTCTCAACAGAATCTTAATAGAGTTACAGGCTGTTTTTTTTTAATTCGATTCACCATATCTTCATTACCAATCCATCAAATTCTATGAAACTTAGGATGTTCCTTATTCTGCTGATTGGATCCAATATCAAATTTCGAAAAAATAAAGGTCGCGATTGTCATGAATTGATACGAAGTGCTTCAGAATATAAAACACCCTGTATGAATTATATTGAAAAATTGATCTCATAGTAAGAAACACCAAGAAATGTTGATTCAGAAAAATCAATATAATCACTTGGCACACTGAAAGCCACCCAGAAAAAAAATTATTCACGAAAGAAATTGGGAATCTCGTATAGTCAATTCATCATTGAATCTCTAATTATGGTGATATCAATGCGATTGGGAAGCAATATACATACATATTTGAATAAATGCTAAGTTTTTTTCGGATATTCTATACAAACTACAATGTTTGGAATGTTGGAAGAGAAGAAGTTTTCGATAATAATTTTCGTTGTGGTTATAATGCAACTGAAATTTAAACTCGAAAGAATATTGGCACCACTTAATCTGCCAGAAACTAACTGAAGTGAATTTTTACATTTTTCGATTGGATAGATTTTCGATTTTAACTTTTTAAAGAAAGGACGAATTTGGTTTAAAATAACTGAATTCAAAGATAATCGAATAAATATTTAAAATACCAAGTCTTCTAGTTAAAATACATAATACAAAATACAATTGCAATTACAAAATACATTCTAAAATCATTTCGGATTATATGAAAATTCCAATCTTCAAATATGAAAACAGAATAAGCAAAATATTTTCAAATGAATTGACGTCACAAAAAATTTTAAGCTGAAAAATTTCAACTAAATCCAATCAAAAAATTAAGAAATCGAAATATACTCACTTTGGCGAACATTTTGTTTGATTGTATTTGATCGGAATTAATCAAATGATACCTTCCTCAACGCGCTCAGATCTTTTATACGCTACACTTGAGACAATCCAGGGCGTGGTCGTGACGAAAAATAAAAATATTCAAAATTGGGACAACACCTATAATTAAATGCCTAAGCTATTCATCTTTTTTTTTCAGTTTAAGCTGATTAGTTTCTGGTGACCTAATATATAATTTGTCTGTAGGTAGTTCCTGGTTCGTGAACAGAGAAATTGAAACCAGTTTCATGTACCAGGTGTTTTGTTCTATATCCGCCTAATTGATGATCGAAGGAATCGATTCATGAAGTGAATTATTAGTGTGACAATAAATGCTGATTATGTTCTTACAAGAAAATGGATCAATAACACTGGTCTACAATGGTTTTATTGCCCTAGATATGAAAATGATTTTGGGTCTATTTATGCACACAATTCGTGAAACTATCAATGATTTTGTAGGATTTGCTCTGATTTCTTTTTGAATCTTTATTTTCATTTTACATAACAAAAATCGTAAAACAAGAAACAAAATAACAGGTATATTTATAATGTCAGTTATGTTTTGAGAAATTCGGATACATCGAAGTAAATGAAGAGGAAAATGTCGAAAATATATTTCATATTTCCATAAAACGCGTTTTATGAGATTTTCTTCTATAATTTTTCAGCGGACAATCTCTTTTCAAAGACCAACAGTAATCTGCCATCATGTGACAATTCCATCGACCTTGATACCTTTCTTCCATCATTTTTAGATCTTGATGAAACCGCTCTTCCTGTTCCTCACTATAATTTCCAAAATTATCCGAAAATTTATCTAGATGATTGCGGAGATAGTGTAACTTAATACTCATATTTGCTCCTAAAGTCTGAAAGTTTGTCAGCATATTTTGCACAATTTCTTCATAATTTGCTGCTTTATGGTTACCTAGGAAATTTTCGACAACCAACACAAAACTTTTCCAAGCTTTACCTTCCGGAACAGTCATAACTTTGATAAAATCTGAGTCTTTCATCAATTGCCGTATTTGAGGATCATCAAATATTCCACCTTTCAATTTTTTCATACTAAGCTTCGGAATTTTTCTGCAAATGTAATCAAAACAATTTCCGTCTTTGTTCAACGCTTTTACAAATTGCTTAATCATACCTAACTTAATATGTAATGGTGGAAGTATGATTTTGTCTCTGCTCACCAGCGGCTCTTATTACGTTGGCTTTACCGACAGTTAAAGAATTTCTTACAGGCCAAACATCTTGTTCCCAATGAAGTTGCTTTGCTCTACTATCCCACATACAAATAAAGCAAGGGTATTTTGTATATCCACTTTGTTGGCCAAGTAAAATATTAACCATTTTTAAATCCACACAGATCGGCCATTGATGCTCAGAGTATTTAATTTTCTCTAAAACTAATTTTACATTTTCATATTCTTCTTTTAGTTTCGTTGAATGGGTAATTGGAATTGATGCAAATTTATTTCCATTATGCAATAAGACGCATTTTGAACTTCTTTTGCAACTATCAATAAAAAGGCGCCATTCAGTAGATTTGTACTCTTTTAAACCCATGTCTATAAGCAGCTTCGCAATATAATTACAATACACTAATCCTTCATTTTCACTAAAATATTGTAATAACTCTTTTTCTCGCGTTCTGTATGTTGTAATTGTTACTGTTGGTGCCAATAAATTTTTTTCTTTCAATCTTGAGGCTAACAGTTCTGATCCTTGTTTTGATAAATTGAGATCACGTATTAAAGCACTGAGTTCATTTTGAGAAAATAACTTTGGCGTAGATGTTTCACCTTCCCATTCACTTCCACTAGTAGATGGTCCCGATTTCTGTGAATTTGGTAACATCATTGTTTCTGAGGGCATGCGAATTACTTTTGAAATGTATATGGGCCGAGGGAGATTTTCACTGTGTAGAACCGGACATTTCGTAGACTGTAAGTCTGGGTATCTCCACGTTTGATTTCGATTAAAACCTTTAACATCTACTACGCAAAAGTAACAATCATCTAAATGATTCGTAGGCTCCATCCAGATCATAGGAATACCAAAGTCTAATCCAGAACGTTCACCTTTTTTCCACAACCGTAAAAACTCAGCACAGGACTTACAAACTTTATTAGGAACCCATGGTTTACCTAATTTGTCCATTTTGAAACCAAAATATTCAACATAAGTCTCCTTGACAAAGTCTGTGATATTTCTTTTTGTTTTTTGGTATATAACACCGCAAATATAACAAAATAAATCACTACAATATTTACACTTTCTTCGTGACGAACTCATATTTTAGACTAGAAGACAAATATATAAGAATGGACATTCAGTAATTGAAACAAAATATTAATCCATGACACTTTATCCAGATTTACGTGTCTATGTACTTCAATATTGTCAAATAGCTGAGATCTCAGCTGTTCTGTGGAGCAAGGGGTCTGAGAGTGGGGATCAGGTGATGTTTGTATGCGCGAAAAAGTTGCGCAGAAGCCTAATCATGACTGGAAAATTAAATTTTATTTCTAACAAGCTTATAATTGTTCAAAATATAAGAAATGCAAAAATCATGAAAATACGAGCACTTTGAGAACTTTCATGAATATATTCGTAATCTGGGCACTTGAAAACATAAAAATTTGCGATGATATCCAGGGCAACAATAAAAATTTTTTTTTGTAGAGCTGTGTAATTATTTCTTTCACTAAAGTTGAACTGGCGAACAAGGTATATCAAACTGCTTGGTTTCAACCGTTTCTAGATAAAACCGTTTTTTGGTATCTCATCTAATCTTTTCGATTTTTTTGAATAGAAAAATTGCTAAAAAATGGAATTTTTCAACCAATAAAACAAAAATTAAGTTTTAACACTATGCCCTGATAAGTACTCGAAAATCTTTCTGTTACAGACTGACATAATAATTTTTCCTCATAGTATTGATAGGTGTCCTTTTCTAGAAATTTATAGATACCAAGTATATTAAGCCCCTTATATTAAATGGCAACATTCGAATGATTAGGAGTCGATAGTTACCAACTAAGTGCAAGCAATCCTACAAAGAGATCTCGATTATTTAATTAACTTGATGCGGTTTGCCCGTATTGAGTATGAGTCTATTATGAAATTTGAATGTGATGAAATGAATAAATACTATAGTTTCTTCTGGGCTGAAACCAGTGTAACTGTGAAGCTAAAAATTGGAGTGAAAAATTGAAAAATTTGTTTTCAAACACCCTGTGTAACATAGATGAACGAAATGTGTAATATGTTCAAGCAACAACAATTACCATCAATATAATTGTACATATGAAGCTTGAAAATCGATATTCAGGGTACGAAAACTCCATTTTACAGACCTCAAGTTTCAAAATATCAAATTTCTCGCGAAATATTCAAGGTAGAGGAATTTCGAACAACTCACCTTTATTTTCCCCACAAAGTCAGAAATGAAACAGAATACAAGTTATCTCATTCAAAATATCATAACATTGGTATCTAACTCCATTATGGAACACCCTATATAGTTTAAAATATTTTTAGTTTGTAGTCACTACAGCACTACATATTTCTGTTCAAACAAAATTTCAAAATATACATTCTTGTGAGCCTTCAAATACACACAACCAAATTTATATGGAATCACACGATATTTTGAATATTACCTCAGGAATTTCGGAAATTTCTGAGGATGGTTAGAATTGATCCTTTCTGAGGTATTCCAATTGAAATAGTAAATTAATTAAGATTTACTTCAAGAAAGAAATAAATAAAAGAAAATAAGAGATTTGAGTTATGGAGGCCGTTACTTGATGTAGATCCATGATATAAATGAGATAAAAACACAAGGTTTAACTTTAATCTACACTTTATTTCAAAAACTGTATCAGAAAGCAGTGAATGAAGTATATCCTATTCATAAAGACTATAAAATATTCAACAGTTTAACATTCTGCGGTTCTGCAAGTACCAATATTAAATCCTTTCTCGTCAAACAAAATCTTAATATAACTTTTAAAACTTCTAATAACTTAGGTGAACATATTAAAAATAATAAATCTCGTGTTGAAAAATCAAGTAAATCAGGAATCTATAAACTCAATTGCGGTTCTTGTGATAAAATTTATATCGGTAGGACCTATAGGAGTTTTGGCATAAGAACATCTGAACATAAACGTAGCTTCGATAAAAATAAATCTGATTCAAATTATTCAAACCACCTAATAAAAGAAAACCATTCATTCAATAAAAACTTTGACATATTACATATAAAATCAAAAGTTCAAAATTAGATCGCCTAGAAGCATTAGAAATAAATAGATACAAACATTCGGACAAGCTTTTGAATGAACAGGTAGATGTGAATTACTCACCCCTACTTAACTTGTTTAATTAGTTTTTATTACCTTTCATACTAACTACACAATGGCTCGGTGTGGATTTTCCTGTTTTTCATCCAACTTGTTCTACGATTTGTTTATAATACCATACTCTTCATTCTGTTTTTCATTCTTGATAAAGCTGCTGTGTCAGCGAAACGTCGTCAAATTTTTTCAAATAAAGTGTTGATTAAAGTTAAACCTTGTGTTTTTTATCTCGAAAATAAGAGACTCTTTCCGCATGTTGTAAAAATATTCTCGACCTCAGTAGATTGTATTACCTCCTCTTGCCCTGATACAAGCCTGAATCCGTCTAGGCATGCTTTGCATTAGGTTTTCGACCTCCTCTGGGGTGATATTCTGCCACTCTTCTGTGGCAGCTTGGATTAGTTTTGGTGGGGTTTTTGGATTATCCTAGCGCGATCTAATGTTCCTTTTGATATTATCCCATAAATGTGCAATAGGATTCAGGTCTGAAGAGCAAGCTGGCCAGTCCAAAATAGCGATTCCCTCTGTTTCAAGATGATGTCGCGCGAGGTTGCTGGAATGCAAAGAATCATTATCTTTCATAAAAGTGAAATTCTCACCGTTGACACCTCGCCAGGGTCTCACTATAGGCTCCAGCACTAGGTCCACGTAATTTCTAGCCGTTACCCTCGCACGAAACGAAATCAAATCTGTTTTGCCTCCCAGACTTATGCCACACCAAAACATCACACTTCCTCCTTGGTATTTCGGAATTTGTCTTGCTGCTCGGAGTCTAGCTTGTCTTCCACGACACCTTAAAACCCGAATCCAGCGGTTATCTGATCGAACAACAATTCTAGTCTCATCCGAAAAAAGGACATTTCGCTAATTCTCAATATTCCAATCTTGGTGCTCGATGCACCAATTGATTCTGTTAATTTTTTGTTATCTGGTTAGTTCTGGAGCTCTTAAAGGCCTTCTGCTGTATAAACCCCTTGAACGAAGTCTTTGACGTATTGTTTCGACTGCTAAACTGATGCCTGTTACTTCCAGAAATTTCCTTTGGCACGTTTTAGCATGTCTGCCAGAAAATATGGTCCAATTAAATCATCGGTAAATAAATCGGTCCTAGATTCCACCATGACGACGGTTGCAACAAGTAGTAATTCTTACAATATATACCAAAAAAAATACAGAAAAATTTCATGGAACTTGCAATTCTGAACAGATAATTCTTTATGATGAAGATTGATTTTCCAGAGGATGTCTTATTGTTATCAAATTAATTATCATTTTCCTATTTATCAATTTCTCATATTGTCATTAACCTTCTATAGAGTTAAAGATCTATATTCATTGACTGAAAAGATAAATGTGAAACAGTTAGCCTACTGTTCAAAATATCAAAAGGTTGGAATATAATTCAATCCCTCATGATCTTCGAAGAAAACGAAAACTGTGGAATATGCAGAAGACAAAAGGAATAAACATTTGCGATTGTCATCCATTCCCTAAAACTTTTGAAAATTTAAACTTCACAGAAAAAGATTTGTGTATGGACCAATGAGTAAAGAACAGCAAGAGAAGATATCTTCAAAGAATAATAGACAGATTGTTAGATCAAAATAGCAACGTTCTACAGGTCCATTAGGACCATTTGTATGATACGTGAACCAGCTTGGGCCATATATAAAATACCTTCTGCTAGCAGACCTAGGGAAGTAGTGGTTTCAACGGGATGGCGCACTTGATCATAATGCACCCCTGTGCATGAATTGAAAGATATGTTTGGTGATAGCTATAGAGGCACAAGTAATCCACACCGTAAGTGATCTCCATTAAATGAAGACGCTTGTGGTATGGGGATTTATGAACGATAACATTTTTACCATACTCCTGGACATTTGGCACGTAACGCCGTCTCAGCAATTCAACTACTGAATTGAAAAAAATTTGAGTAAGTTTTGGGGTTAGAATAATTTTCAGAAGGAAATACCGTTCATCCTGTAAGCCCTTCGGGCATCTCATCCTTATGCCAGGAGTCTAATACACCCAATTTTTCAAAGGGAGTGATGATATTGTCTAATGTAGTACTTGCAGGTGAACTAGTATTTGCCATTTGTTTTCGAATGTACTGTACTCCAGTATTCGAAGGAAATCGGACATTCACATTTGAGCATTTCGTCCTCTTGTCCATACCCTCTTTTGAGGTATGTGCCATTTTTGCCCATGACGTAGAGGCGCTTCTTCAACTGGGAATGTTCAATCAGTATTCCTGTAAATAGTCGTAGTTCTTGCCTCAGCATTGCATTACTGTTTTTCACTATAGTTTTCCAGGAGTTCATTGACTATCCTAAAGCTAACCTCTTTTGCAATAATGGTCGCACAGAGGATTCCATTGTTCTTTGACTGGACTTCTTTGGGACTAAAGTAATTCGCATTCAAACTTCTTAATCCCTATTATGCACCTTTAGAAGTGGTTCCATCAAAACCAAGTCATTCCCATACTCCAGACTTCGTAATTGAGATCCTGAACTCATGCGTATGATGTGTCCAACCCAAAGAATTCACATTAAACTTTTAATCTACATTTCATTCTGTTAGTCATTTCAGTTTTGACAGAGTTCAAATATTCTGCTTGGCTTAATTTCCTTATTTTCATCAATAATTTCGTGAATAAAGTTGATTTATCTAGGGTTAATTATAGAACATTTCATTATTTTGATTATCTTTATTAAAATGGAATAATTTAGATAAAAATCCAAATGAGAAATTTGCTTATAACACTAAAATTAGTCCATTGCCTCTCTCTTCTTAGTAGTACAGTCCATAGCCCAAATTGTTATAGTAACCACCATAGTAATTAGCTGCATATGGAGCATAGCCATAGGAATATCCAAGTCCAGTGTAGATGGGGTTGATTGCACTATATGACAAAGGTGTCGAGTAAGCTGCCAATGGAATCGACAGAGGATCTGGCTTGGGTGCGGCAAAGGCAAAAGCCAAAAGAGCGAAGAAAGCGATCTGAAAGAAAAATGATAAAAATATAAATGAATAACTCCAGTCTATATTACCTCCGACATTGTGGTTTTTGACGGTGATGATATTATTTCAAAGAACCTCGAAATATTCGATCATTTTTGATGCTCGAAAAGACTGAAACATCTTCTACTCAACAAATTTTCTGTTGGAGTTATAGTCAAAATATTTCTCATTATTGAAATTTCAGTATTATGAAATGAATTCTATGGGTTTTACCAAATTCTAAACAAATAAGAATTGTAGTCATTTAATTCGAAATTTTTCTGTTGCTTTTGGTCTGCCCTTGTATGTAATATTTTTCTGATGGAACCAGAGAACTAAGTTCTTTATTTACCTAATGGAATGACAAAAGAAGAAAGTAAACAATAAATTTCTACATCTAATACTATTTTTCCAAATTTAAAAGTGTAAAAACAATGAATTTGTCAAATATGAATAACAATTCTTACCAGCTTGAACATCTTGAACACTTGGATTTGACTGCAGCAAATTCTGATTTCTAAGAAGACGTACCAAGCTTATATATTCCAAAAATCACCCTGAAATGGGAGTGGCACACTGAATATTTCCTGTTAATTGAAATAAAAACAAAATCAAACTTGAACAAAGCATCTTGCTTCGAGGATGCAGCAGAGGCTCAGATCCAGTTCTTCGCAATTGCGAATCATTCACTGAAAAAAATTAAACTAGTTCTGGATGCATCAACTTCGGGTAAACTAGACGTTACCGCCATTTCAGCTGCCTTCAAAATTGAAAGAATTTCTGTTTGAAATGAAATGTTTTAATGGCTTTGAAGTATGCTGTAATTTGCAAGTTCCTTTTAGTATTCAAGGTTGGAATTATAGTTGTTTTATTGGGCATAATATACAGGGGTGGTCGAAAGTATGGAAGTTGTTTGATTAAAACAATGCATAGTAAACAATTGTTTCGAATCGAATATTTAATAGAAACTTACAACAACTTTATAATTATTCAAAAACCTATTAAAAAGTAGATGTATTAGATGAAAACTATGTCTGAGTCTTCTTCTTCTTTTCGTTATTAGCTTTATAATGTGAGTTGTATGGTAGATCGTGGACAGGGCTCGAAGGGTAGACAGGAATATCTCCGAACACGTATGGTTGATAATTGAGTGCTTGTGGTCCATAGAATCCAGAAAATCCAACGCTGAAGACTGAAGGTTGGATCTCATGCTGATATTCATAAGGATATCTCAATTCGTCAGTAGACGCTGTGCCCCAAAGTGGTAAATTCCAGAAGGTAGCTACTGGTACATTCTTTTTTTTATTTGAAGTAGAATTCAATTGGGAAGACTGTGGTGGAATTGCTGTATTCCATTGTGCAGTCCAAGGGGAATTCCAGTCAGCAGCAGCTTGAAAATTCCACTGAGCATCGAATGGTGAATTCCATCTCGCAATAAGTGGTGAAGTATTCAGATTGGTTTTAGTGGAGTCTTCTTTTACATTGAATCTGGTCTTTATATCTTTTGGTTCACTTGTTGTCGTTGTTTCTGTGGATGCTTTCTCAGTCTGAGTTTCTTCAGCAAAAGCAGACGCCAGTAGAAGGACTAGAATGGACTGAAAGAAAAAGATACAATTACTTTTGAAGTTGAAATATTCTTCAGAAGCTTGATTGATTTGGTTATTTTCTGCTCAAAATGATTGTAGCATTTTAAATGAAGTCTAGCTAAAAATTTTTCCAATTCAGGAAACTTTTTCATGATCATCTCACGATTGAAAAATTGAATTCTATTGTTAGTTATGATGGTGGAAAATTATCAGATAATTACTGCGAAACCAATAATTTCGTGAGCGTTCTTGTTCATTACTGATTATAGACTCGACGAATTTGTTTAATTCTTTCTATTTTTTTTCTGATTCAATTCTATAAGTTTTCTGGAAAATTGGGGGCAACGAAGTGAATTGTACAATATACAAGAGAAAAACCGTTTTTGGTCACATCATATGACGGTAGTTAAAACATACTTGACTGTTTTCATTGTCTTAGAAAAACTTTCAGGATTGAAAAATGTTTCTATTTTATGGTACTGTAATTCGATTGGGAGGGAACTTGAAAATAACTACACATTCTATAATTTTAAAATACGCTTCAAAAAATATTTGATATTTGGTTGATTTATCATTGTTTCGTTCGTTATGGCCTGGGAAATATTTTCAAGGATAAAGAACTCGAGACAGTGTCCCAAGAAAATTGTAAAACTTCTGGGAAAAATTAGATTCCCCAAAAACTTATCTATACCGGTTTTCCACCAATGGAACGGGTAGTACACGTAACGGTAAGTGAGTAGAGGGGAGCGACTGAGTTCATTCGATTCAAGAGGAGTTATCATTTATATCACAATGATTATCTGGTTTTCTGGTTTTCTGGTTATCTAACAGCTGAGTCCAATTAAGGTCATCTAACACCACTGCTTTATCACATTCTGCCTGAGTCAAATTTCCTGATTACCATTTTCTTGTGGAAAATTAGAATGAACTTTACTGGCAAAAATTGATCAACAACTGCTGTTATCAATATGTGGTGGCTTCTTGCAAAACATATTTAAAAAAACTACTAAATTCACAAATGAATAAAACACAAAATCAAATTGATAGCTGCAATATTATTATCAGCAAGGCTGGTCTAATTTTTGCTATAAATAACAGCCTATCAGTTTTAAACATCAATAATTTTCTGGCCAATATATTCTAATAATTCATTCTTCAATAATGAATTGTGTTTCTCATCTCAGGATCAAAAAGGTAGATATCAGATTTAGCCCCTAACATTTTTTTCTGTGAAAGTCTTCGATTTCTCAGCTATAGATCAAAAGATCGTTATAACAAAGATTTCAATCATTTATATTCTGAAATAGCGATATCGTATTTACATTACCTCATTTATATTACATTTATTGTTGCTTTATGGATTGAACAAATTTTCCATAGTGTTGGGGATTCACATTTCTTTAATGAATCACCAAAAAATTCAAGTATAACATTTTCATAAAAGGAATTCTATTCTTTCTTGTTGCCAATCACTGAACAGTACATGAAACTCTTCGTATTCTGATTTTTGCGGTAGCGGGTTCTCGATTATATTATTTGCCTAATTTTTAGGTGGAACATTTTCAAGTTCTATATCTAATGCACTCGATTTTTATTCACATAATAAATTTTTCGAAGATAATTATTATGATGTTGACATTCAAATTGACACTGACGCTGTTTTGAAATTCATGGCAATCGAAAATATTTAGTTCCATTACGGAATATGGTATTGTTTCCGTATCTAGTTATAGAATGAAAATACATGACGAACTCAAGAGTGAAAATGATGAAGTTCAATCAGAATTTTTACAATCATTAATGGTCGTGAAGATTTAAGATTTGTTTTTGAAATAGACGAAGAATATATGACTATCCCATCGAAATTTCATGAAAATATTTTCAAAATTCAAATACTTCAGAAATTACAAACTGCTCATACATATTCATGAAAACCGTCAGTGAGTGATTTTATTGATTATGTAGAATATTTGAATGCATATAAACTTACGTATTTATACATCTTGGCTAGATTCTTAACTGATCACTGAAATGTTTTTCGACTTCTCTGGGCAACTTATATATTTATTCAAAATAGATGTATAAATTAGCAAAAATAAAATCGTTTAGATCATGGGCATCATGAAAAATGTCGGTTATATGGTTCGTGATAATTTATTTATCTTCTTCGTTTTGTCTAGGTTATTTATAAAGGTCAGAAATCAAGTTTTTTGAAAAACACCTTTCGAGAATATAAGAACTATTGTTTTTATTTCGGATATATTATATAATAGCGATAAGTGGGAGTAGGGATTCCGCATATCATACTCCAGGGAAAAAGTAATTTCGAAAAATGTTATATCAGCAGAGATACAATTTCTTACGTCTCTCGCGTTACAGAAAAAATATTTTTCCTAGAATTAGGAAGAAAATACCGACTATCGAGTTAATACCAATACATGGACATTATTAACCATTTATATTTTTAAAATGTATTCTTTCAATAATATGACATCGATAAAAATAATCCCATAATGAAACTATGTAAAATTCATACAAAATATAGTACAATTAGTAACAATTACAAAATATACATAATAACAATTAGAATATAAGCAATACTTGTTTAAGCTTCATTAGCCTTATCTTTAATTTGTGTTTGGAACGGCAAACTGTTCCAAGAATTCCATTGATGACCATTATATGGATAGGACTTCAGCTGTGGTTGAAAATGATAAGGTTGATGGTTATAATACCCATTATATTCCCCATTATGAAACTCTGGTTGATAATTGTAATGAGGACCAAATGGGGATCTCAGCTGTGCAGAATATGGATGATTCCACTGTCCCTCGAATGGAGCATTCCAATATGGAGCTTGTGGGATATTTCTATATCCATCAAATGGTGAGCTTGGATGTGCAGGATATGGAGAGTTCCATCTCGATGCAATTGAACCATTCCATTGATTTTTTAATGGTGCATTCCAATGTGGGTAATATGGTGTATTCTTGTAACCATCAAAATTGGAATTGGGATATCCAGGATAAGGAGATTTCCATTGAGAAGCAAATGAACCATTCCATTGATTCGCAAATGGTGCATTCCATTGTGGAACGTATGGAGTATTGCTGTATCTATCAAAAAAGGGGTTGGGGTATCCAGGATATGGAGAATTCCATCGTGATGCAATTGAAGAATTCCATTGATTAACTAATGGTGCGTTCCACCTTGCAGCAACTGGTGCATTCCAAGAAGATCCCCAAGGGATGTTCTTGTACCCTTGGTTGTCGTACAACGAAGACCTTTGTTTGACCAACGGAGATTCCCATTTAAATGCATTATCGTCTGCTTTGAGTTGGCTCACAAAGACATTTTTGATTTTCGGTAGGTTTTCTTGATGAACTTGAGCTTTATCCAAACCTTTCGTCTGATTTTCCTCAGCGCAAGTGTAGGATATTACTACTAGAACGAGAATCTGAAACGCAATCGAACATAGTTTTAGTTGAAATGGTAGAAAATAAGACAAAAGGTTCTTTTATAAGAGAGCATTACTTTGATGGTCAAAAAGTAGAAACAATTTTAGAAAGAAGTAAAAATATGATCTTCGAAACATCGGTTTCACTTTTTCGCTTAAGGCATCAATACCACTTTCACGAGTCAAAACGACGCCTGAACGAATTATTTTAGTATCAGGAACAGTCAATCGACTCAAATTAAATATGTAAGTCTGATAGAGAACAATACATTCTGTCAAAAAGTACTGAGAATTTATTATTTTAAAAATTTTGATGTAGCTAGGTTGGTACAACTGTTTCCTATACTGACGCGGACTTTGAACGCGATCTGTTATTCAGTTTATTCGCAGTGCTCGATTATGTCAGTTCTCACAAGTGTGATTTGCGAATTTTACAATGGATAAAAATATCGAACGAAGAATTTGTCTCAAATTTTGTATTGCGAATAGAATTTCGTAGGCCGAATCGTGCATATGAGTGGTACAGTGAATTCAACAGAGGATGAGATGTGGTGAAAGATTTGCCTCGCTCTGGTCGGCCATCAACATCTTCAACTGAAAATAACATCGATAATGTGAGAAAAATTGTATTTGAAAATAGTCATTTAAGTATTAGAGAGGTAGGTAATGAACTTTCTGTGTCTCACGAATCATTTCGTACCATTTCAAGAGATTGTTTGGGCATGAAACGCGTTGGAAAACCTCCACGAGGTAGATCTGCGTATTAAAAAACACTTCATTCTGAAGTGAAAAAATAATTCCAGTGGTTGATGATCATAAAACTTTACATTACTTCCAAATTAACTCGAATTTGGAATCCGAATTAAAAAGCAACAATACATCAAATGGTAAATTTTCCATAGAAATCACTACAATCAATATAAGAAAACACATATATTGCATTTGTATATGACGTAAAATTTCAAATTGAAAAGTTCTATTACTTTTGATCACAGATATTATTGAATATACTCACATATTTGAACATCTCGACAAGTGACTTATGAAGAACTGTTGTTTTTCTCTATTCTTAGACTTTTATATATACCACCAAAATTAACGTTTAATTTATAGCATGCAAATCATAACATCATCTAATAAACGTCTTCTAATAAATTATGGATCCTCCGTTTGTTGTGGATTAAGTTAGATTTAAGGTCACGAAAATGTTAAATATAATTATAACTTAAATTTATCCAAATATATCAATAATTGCATTGTTCAAAATATATGAGATTCTATTCTTCCGGCAAGCTGAGGCATATTTTGTATGGTAATAACATATGTTAAATTAATATGTTTATGATAATTGACACCTTCTATTCAGAAAAATTCTAATAAATAACGAAATGATTAAAACATCTTTTACTACACAGTGATTTTATTTTACATCAACCCCCTAAGCAGGGGTGCACAAAACTGAATGTTTTGAATTGGGAAGATGAGTCGAGTGAAAACTCATCGGGAAGTTCTTTTGATTCTCAACACAAATGTGTGTTGATATTAATTTTTGACATATTCGGAAGAAGATACAGGCTGGTTCATCAAAAGACGAATTATTTTCAGTGATTGCAAAATCTGTCGATTTCGAATGAACATTCACCGAAATACTGATATATTTTGGGGGAAAATATTTTCTGAGCAGTGGTGCTTCCACTACACCCCCTCAGATACCCCCCACATGAGGGTGTCAACCTCTCAAATCTTCGAATTGATCAGTTAGTTTGAGTAATAACTCGTTAGAAAGGTTTTTAAATTTCTAGAAAATTGTAAACAAAATTTTTGCTTCATCTGCATTGTGATGAAGATACAGGGTGAATTAATAGAAAGCGATACAGTGTTTACGAAGTCTGCTAATTTTGGATCGAGATTCAGAACACGTTTGTTTGGTTAGTGGGTAGGAAAAAATTGAAAATTGAAAAAACAATCGAATCTTTTATACCTGATACATTTTATAAGTCAACTGGGTATCAATCGAACAAATTTTCAAAGTGTTCGCCGCCAACTTCCAAACACAAATACAGACTTTGCTCGAAACGTTCCCGGGCGTTACGTAGCATTTCAGGGGTTGTACGATTACAGTCGACTACAATCCATTGTCGTAAATTAACCAAATCTGCTGGATCAGTTTCATAAGTTTGACTCTTTAAGTGGCCCCTTACCAAAAAATCAATGATGACAAGTCGGGAGAACGTGGGAGCCATTATGTAGGGCTTCTTCTTCCGATCCATCGATCAGGAAAATCTCGATGTAGATATTGTCGAACAGGAAGTGGAAAATGCAGGGGGGGAGTGTGGGGGCACCATCGTGCTGAAACACAACATCCTTTTCTAAATAGCTAGGATGATTTGCCAAAATCTCAGTTATGGCCATATTAATTAGTTCTTCAAGTAGTTGGAGATACATTTCTTCATGATCCACCCTGTATCTTCATTGAAATGTAATCGAATTTGAAAATTAGTTCACTGTAATCAGATAATTCTCAGATCACAATTCGAAGATTTGAGGTGTTGAAACCCTCATCTGAGGGAATATAGTGGAAGCACTACTGCTTAAAGATATTCTTCCCCAAAATACAACAGTATTTCGGTGAATTTTCGTTCGAAATCGACAGATTTTCCATCACTGAAAATAACTCGTCTTTTGAAGAACCAGCCTTTCTCCTCTTCCGAATATGTCAAAACTCAAAAACTATTACACATTTGTATTGAGAGTCAAAAGAGCTCTGCAATGAGATATCACTCAACTTATTTTCCCCATACAAAAAAATGAGTTTTGTGCACTCCTGCTTGAGGGGTTGATGTAAAATAAAATCACCGTGTGTTGAAAGATGTCCCCCTTCAGACAAAAATTGTCCTGTTGCTGCTTTCTGTCCAGAAATTAATAGTTTAGCTTTGAGTCTTTTTCGTTTCAGTTGCCCCACCCGGTATAAACATGCTTAGGGATAAGCGTCATTTCATTTCAGAACATTTTGAAAAACATTCAGTAATTAATAATAAAAACAAGTAATGTGTTTTCAGGAATTTTAATTAATAATTGTGATTCGTAACTCGTTTCACTAAACCGTAGCTTCTTCAGACAAATGAATGTACAGAAAATAAGAACGAGAATATAAATACAAATGTTCATTAAAAATTAAAAGCTTATTAGGTTGCTCCTTCTTAAGGGGTTATTGATGACAGGTATTTCCAATAAAACTAAGGAATAGATTGCTCCCTAAAGAGATTCAATACAGGTCAAGGGCTTAAATCGACTTGTACATTGATGAGTCTACCAGAGTTTTTGTGTTTGTTGATTTCTTAAGTTTCCCAAATATCTACCTTCCGATATTTATTATCTGCAAAATTTCAAACTGTTGATCGAAAGAGATGATTCGCGTAATTTGAATCTGATTTTTTATTTGAAAAAGTGCGTTTATGTTCCGATATTTTAATATTAAAATTACATTGCAATTCCATCTATAAACACCTGATTTATTGTTTTTATCCGATTTGGTTTTATTATTTTTATATATTTGCCTGAACTATTATTAGTTTGGAAAGCTATGTTGAAATTATTGCTACTCAAGAATGATTTCAGTTTCTCACTTGTAATGCCAACGTAGGTTACGGTATTGAATTTTTGTTTCAATTTATTTATTTCAATTTTAACAACCGAAAAGAATATAGCATCTACTATGGATCCTACCGCTAAATTTCAGAAAGAAGTTAAAAACGCAATTTCGACAGCAACACCAGTAATTACAGACCACGAAAAATATAAATTCATTAACTCCAATCCATAATCCCCCGAATTATATTCGTTGATAAACTTCATAAACCTTATTACCCTATTAGACCTGTTGTTTCTTATGTAACTGCACCTTCTTTCATACTTTCGAAACTCCTTAACGATTGTCTAATAGAACATTACAATTTTAAATCTGAATTTTCGGTCAAAAATTAATACGAACTAATTGCCAATATCAAAGATACCATTATACCACCTAATTCCAAACTCATTTCTTTCGATGTTAAGAATCTATTTCCCAACATTACTCCGAAAGATACATACTACTTAGTTGAAGAATTATTAGAAAAGAATCATGTCAATTCGATCACTAAATCCGATATTCTTTCATTATTACAAATTTGTTCAGATCAAAATTATTTCCATTTCAATAACAAATATTATACTAGTGAAGACGGCTTGTTTATGGGCAATCCGTTAAGTCCTTTGTTAGCGGAAATATTCATGAATAATTTAGAGAAATTAATTCATAATCATCCACTTAGTAATTATTGTTTATACTGTTATCGCTATGTAGACGATATCATTATTTGCTTCGCAGGAACAGATAGACAGTTAAAATTTTCGAAAATCATATAAATTGAAAGCAATAATTCAATAAATTTCTGAGACGTAACAATTTCGAATGAAAATGGAAAACATGTTTTCGCAATTTACCATAAGCCGTCACATACAGATATTATAATACACAACTGGTCGTGTCATCCGTATCAACATAAAATGTCATTCAACAGTTTTATTCATAGATTGATTAACATCCCGTTATTACCAGAAAATTTTAACAAAGAATTAAATTTGATTGAACAAATAGCTAAAAATAGTGGTTACAATCTCAAACTAATAGATAATATTTCAAATAAAAACAAAGTAGAATCGCATTGAATGAAGTTTACCCTGTCGATATGGGATATTTTCCAAAATTCTTACATATTTTCGAAGAAGAATCATTTTATACATATATATGAACATATTTTCACATTTCGACATTATATAATATTCGCTTTTCCTTCATTATCTATTACCAGATATATCCGTATTTGTAGATGTTTCCTAGATTTTTTCAATGTGTACTATAGAAAACACCATCTCTGGGTCAAGTGAGAAACTTTCAAACCGTTATTGTACCGTGAACGTGCCATCTTACTGCAACTGGGGGACATCATGCGAGGAAAATTGAAAGTATTATTGGAGAAACAGTTATTCGAATGTTCTTTGTACCTTCAAGTGATGATTCAGGTTCAGATGAAGCACTTCTACAGAATTTTATTGTACTAACCAGTTTGCCGTGATTCACACAATCATGTACTTATCTCATATGTTATTAGTGTTTGTGATTTCAATTGTGGAAAACTTTGCCGCAAGCTGCGAAATTTTCAACAATGTCACCATGAAAGTAAAAATCAAAAGTAGCTCTGGTTTATCTAATTCTTACGATATTTCTTCATTTCATGGTTGTATTGAATCGAGTGTTTTCCAAGAAGATGTTGTTGAAGTAACATTGATTGATCAAAGCGTGAAAAGTATAGGTTATGAATCAGTGAGAAATATGCCTGATTTGGAGAAACTTTCGTTTATATCTTGCGAAGTAGAGAAGATTTCTAGAATGGCTTTCAAGAATTTACCACAGTTTCGTATTCTTAAAGTAGATAATAGCAACTTAAGAGAAATTCCTGCAGGAATTTTCAGTAATACATCCAAACTTAAATCAATGAGTTTCAGGGAAAACGATATACTTTCCATAGAGCCACATGCATTCAGTGATTTAAAATCACTGAAACAAATAATTGTATCGAAGAATGATTTGAAAACATGGAACGCTCTATGGTTTACAGGTAGTCCAAACATAGAAAAATTAGACTTCTCTTTCAATCAACTTGAAATTCTTCCAGCCTCAGCCTTTCAAGAAATACCCAAGCTCAAAGAACTCGAATTAAGCTTCAACGAATTAGAATCTATAGAACCAGGTTCGTTCACAAATTTGAATATGTTGACATATCTTGGTTTGAATCATAACCGACTGACTAAAATTGATGCAAATGTGTTTCCTGACCAGTTCAACGTAGATATTCTGACAATAAATGCAAATTTCTTAAATTATTTGTCGAAAGATGTACGTGATAAATTATATGTCAAAGAAATAACACTTGAAGGCAATCCATGGGAATGTCGTTGCTTTGATGACATACGTAATTGGTTACTGAATTCCAAATCTACACTTAAAACAGAATATTGCAATGATGATAACGTCCCCCAATGTTCTTTTTCGAGTATTGCATTTCAGAATTGCTCAGAAGAAACCAACGAAAATTTAATTGAAACTTATATTGAATCCATCAAAGTGCTGGATCCTCCAACACACGAATTATGTGCTAGACTCGATTATTAATATTATTCCCGAAATGTAGTTTCAAATGCTGTATGCTATTTGGGTGGATGCAATGTAAATGTTTAGGTAGTTAAAATTAGATTTTAAATGATGCAATTCGTTTGGGTTTCAGGAAATAAGTACATAGATTTGTTTAAAACAGCAATTTGGAATTTTTGTTGGTAACATTTTAAGGTATCAAAAGAAATCCACTTAAGTTTTCTTGAGGTGACTCACTCACTCATTTTCAGATTGTAACAATGTATACTCACTTGAATATGTTAACAATGTAGATGTAGATTTCTAGGTGACAGTTATGTGATATATAACGAAAGATTTCAAGAGAAAACAATGTACATTTTCAAATGGTAACAATGTAAAACTTCAAGTGTTAACACTGAAGAGTTTTAGGAGGAAGCCATTTGAAGTTCAATGTTGGTTGAAAGAATGTAACAATTCAGATTTTTATGTGTCAACATTGTAGATTTTTTGGTTCTAATATTATTGATTTTTTGAATTTGGGAGGCTTTTACTTGGTAAAATTCCATTATCAATAATAAAAAACAAGTACTGTGTTTTAAGGAATTTTACTTAATAATTGCGATTCGTAACGCGTTTCACTACACCGTAGCTTCTTCAGACGAATGATTATGCAGAAAAATGTGAATGAGAATATAACTATAAATGTTCTTGAGTAATTAAAAGCTTATTGGTCGCCTCCTCCTAAGTGGTTATTTATGACAGGTATATCCAATAAAATTAAGGAATAGATTGCTCCCGAAAAGATTCAATAGAGGTGAAGGGCTTAAATCGACTTGTTCATTGATGAGTCTACCTGAGTGTTTGTATTTATTTATTTCTAAAGTTTCCCAAAGATCTACCTTCCAATATTTATTATCTGTATGCAAAATTTCAAACTGTGGGTCGAAAGAATGATTATTTTCTAAGAGATGATTCGCGTAACTTGAATCTGATTTTTATTCGAAAAACTGCGTTTATGTTCCGATATTCTAATATTAAAATTTCTATGTGTTCTACCAATGTAGAAATTATCACAGTCATTGCAATTCAATCTATAAACACCTGATTTATTGTTTTTACCAGGTTTGGTTTTATTATTTTTATATATTTGCCTAAATTATTATTAGTTTGGAAAGCTATGTTGAAATTATTGCTACTTAAGAATGATTTCAGTTTCTCACTTGTAATGCCAACGTAGGTTAAGGTGTTGAATTTTTGTTTCAATTTATCGACAGGGTAAACTTCATTCAATGCGATTCTACTTTGTTTTTTATTTAAAATATTATTTATTAGTTTGGGATTGTAACCATTATTTTTGGCTATTTGTTTAATCAAATTTAGTTCTTTCTTGAAATTTTCTGGTGATAGCGGGATGTTAATCAATCTATGAATAAAATTATTGAATGCTGACATTTTATGTTGATATGGATGACAAGACGAGTTATGTATTATAATATCTGTATGTGACGGCTTATGGTAAATTGCGAAAACATGTTTTCCATTTTGATTCGAAATTGTTACGTCTAAGAATAGATACCACTATACCACCTAATTCCAAACTTATTTCTTTCGATGTTAAGAATCTATTTCCCAACATTCCTCCAAAAGATACGTATTACTTAGTTGAAGAATTATTACAAAGGAATCATGTCAATACTATCATTAAATCAGATATTCTTTCATTATTAAAAATTTGTTTAGATCAAAATTATTTCCATTTCAATTACAAATATTATACTATTGAAGACGGCTTGATTATGGGCAATCCGTTGAGTCCTTTGTTAGCAGAAATTTTCATGAATAACTTAGAGAAATTAATTCATAATCATCCACTCAGTAAATATTGTTTATACTGGTATCGCTATGTAGACGATATCATTATTTGCTTCAAAGGAACAGATAGACAGTTGAAAATTTTCGAAAATCATATAAATTCATTACATCCAAAAATTGCATTCACAACCGAAATAGAAAGCAATAATTCGATAAATTTCTTAGACGTAACAATTTCGAATCAAAATGGAAAACATGTTTTCGCAATTTACCATAAGCCGTCACATACAGATATTATAATACATAACTCGTCGTGTCATCCATATCAACATAAAATGTCAGCATTCAATAGTTTTATTCATAGATTGATTAACATCCCGCTATCACCAGAAAATTTCAACAAAGAACTAAATTTGATTAAACAAATAGCCAAAAATAATGGTTACAATCCCAAACTAATAAATAATATTTTAAATAAAAACAAAGTAGAATCGCATTGAATGAAGTTTACCCTGTCGATAAATTGAAACAAAAATTCAACACCTTAACCTACGTTGGCATTACAAGTGAGAAACTGAAATCATTCTTAAGTAGCAATAATTTCAACATAGCTTTCCAAACTAATAATAATTTAGGCAAATATATAAAAATAATAAAACCAAACCAGGTAAAAACAATAAATCAGGTGTTTATAGATTGAATTGCAATGACTGTGATAATTTCTACATTGGTAGAACACATAGAAATTTTAATATTAGAATATCGGAACATAAACGCAGTTTTTCAAATAAAAATCAGATTCAAATTACGCGAATCATCTCTTAGAAAATAATCATTCTTTCGACCCACAGTTTGAAATTTTGCATACAGATAATAAATATTGGAAGGTAGATCTTTGGGAAACTTTAGAAATAAATAAATACAAACACTCAGGTAGACTCATCAATGAACAAGTCGATTTAAGCCCTTCACCTCTATTGAATCTCTTCGGGAGCAATCTATTCCTTAATTTTATTGGATATACCTGTCATAAATAACCACTTAGGAGGAGGCGACCAATAAGCTTTTAATTACTCAAGAACATTTATAGTTATATTCTCATTCACATTTTCTGCATAATCATTCGTCTGAAGAAGCTACGGTGTAGTGAAACGCGTTACGAATCGCAATTATTAAGTAAAATTTCTTAAAACACAGTACTTGTTTTTTATTATTTATTGATTTTGATTGCTATTGTAAGGAAAATATATATACAACATCCGTGATTGAAATAGGAAAATAATTCAGTTTTGATTGATTTTTAAGTATGATATTTAATTGATAACAAAAGTATGATTATTTATTAACAATTAGGATTTTGTGGTAGTAATATTTATTAGTCATATGAGGTAACAACATTTTTTATATATGACAACACTGTAGAATTTTTGTTGGTAATACTAGAAAGTTTTAGGAGAAAGGTGTACAACTTTTAGGAGATAACACTTTGAATTTCAGTAGCAATGTAGATTTTTAGATGACTGCCGTGTAAATTCACGAGAGGTTTTAGGAGAAAACGATGTACAGTTTCAACTGATAGAACAGTAAATTCTTATATTGATACATTATTAGTTCAAAAGATTTTTGGTGTCATGAACTTAGGTTTTCAGGTAAAATCATAGCATTTTGAGAGCTAGTATGATAGATTTTCAAGTAGTATCAAGTGAGATTATTACTTCAATAAAATCAATGTAATTATAAAATAAAATCAGATATAAATCTACCACTCGTTCATTAATAACTTTGGTAAACAATGAATAAGAGCTACAATATATTCCCATTAAAGATACTACAATATCAATTTCTTATGATAATAAACGAACCAATGGAAATAAATTCTAACAAGAATTTGAGCCCTCTCTATTTTTCAACTCAGGAGAGAGTGATTTTACGAATAATGTTAAAGCAGCTCGATTTTTAAAATTTGGAAGGGTTGCTTTTGATTCGAAGCAGGTAAAATCTGAACTCAAAACTCATAACTTGGAAAGTAGGTCGAGTGACACCTCGTTGAAAATGTCTTTCGTTTTCTACTCAAATACGTTGTTTTAGAATCTTCAGATCAATTGATTCAGATAAACATTTTAGGTTTGGTAGTAGGATGGAAATAGAAGAAAACGGAGAATGCGTTCTGCCCGTTTCTTGAAACTAGAACTAGAAACACAGATTTTACAGTAATATAAGAGTATAATCTACTCTACTGGGGCAATAACAAAACAATCTAGTTTAATTGCGCCTCGTTTATGAAAATCCGAAGGTTAAAGACTATTTTCTATGTAGATACTTTATCGGTTAGATCGCGACTTCTGAATTGTTGATTTTCAATTGTTGTATGTTTTTTTTTTGATTCTAACGGGTGAAGATGCCAGTATATTAAAATGAAAGCAGTCTTGTTTTATATTCTTTTATATTTTGTCTATAGATATTTGAATTGATGTAAATCACACACAGAGATTATCACTCTGTGAATTATCCTATAATTCAATAAAACTAATAGTCACCCATAATATTTTCTGAAGATTCAGCTTTATTTTCTAGGATTAATAGAAACTCTTTCTGAGATATTCCAACAAATATGCGATAAGCAGAAATGTTTAGGGTCAAAAGATTTCAACGTTTTAGTACTGCAGCTATGTCAAATATTCTGAATACAGGATAAAAATAGGTAAAAACTTTTTAAGTTAAACGGTTTTATGTTAAACATACATTGCACTGTTTAAGATAAATGTACTAAAAACCAAAAAATAATAAAATAGATACAGTCGTGGGAATTATAAACATATGCATAGACTAGACTAAAATAAAACCGTGGGGCACGTCAATTGTCTACAAATTATCGACTTAATGTGCGATAGAAGAATCGTTTAATTCGTCGTTAGGCAGTTGGCCCGCAGACGGTGAGGAAATTATTTACTATTTTCTTGCTCATGGAAATTCTAATAGTTATACACTCCATGTAAATAAAAGAGATGTTTTAACTAGTTTATCGTTGGACATTCACACTGCTGGCTGGCGAGGAATCGTTTCACTGCTTGTTGTTTGTCTTTAATCGACAAAACATATGACAAAAGTACTACTCGCTCACCACTATGAAACCCTAAAACTCGCTTATAATCGAGCTTGCTAGCTTGTTTCCACATTCTAGCCCTACTGATCACACGTCCATCGTTGTCGGTTGCACAACTGCCTAATAATTATAGTGTAACATTACAAAACAAACATTTTAATCAACGATTGTAGACAATTGACGTGCCCCACGGTTTTATTTTAGTCTAGTCTATGCATATGTTTATAATTCCCACGACTGTATCTATTTTATTATTTTTGGTTTTAGTACATTTATCTTAAACAGTGCAATGTATGTTTAACATAAAACCGTTTAACTTAAAAGTTTTTTACCTATTTTTATTTTCTAGTTTTTAGTTTTTATTTCGCATATCATTTTTATCCACCCTAATGCCATACAGTTCTCGGCGCGTTTTAACCTTTCACCTTAACTTGGGTGGTGTACCGCTAACGACGTATCATTTTAGCCACCCTAACGCCACACAGTCCTCAACACGATACAAAATCTTGACTTGGGTGGTGAATTCAGGCTGGAAACATTGTATTCTACTGGTTGAGCACTTTCATTTGATACCCATATTGATAGGATTGATAAAACCTACGTTATCCGCCATTTTGTAGCGGCCGCCATCTTGGATTTCAATTTTTTATAGTATATTGTATTCTGATTGTTGAGCCCTTTCATTTGATACCCATATTGATGGGATTGATAAAAGCTATGTTATCCGCCATTTTGTAGCGGCCGCCATCTTAGATTTCAATTTTTTATAGTATATTGTATTCTGCTTGTTGAGCCCTTTCATTTGATACCCATATTGGTGGGATTAATAAAATATAAATTATCAGCCATTTTGTAGCGGCGGCCATCTTGTATTTATAATGATAATGAATGAATAGAATTGTATTGTCACCAAAATCCAAAGTGTATACAAAATTTCAGATTAATCGGTTGACAGGAAGAGGGTGAAATTTGAATTACTAAATTTGACCCAAGAATAAATAAAACGAACGGGGTGAGCTAAATAAAACCGTTTAAAAATGAATCCATATAGACCTTGACGTTAAGTATCAATATGGCGATGATGGTCCACATTCAACTACCACTGTTAAATTTTACGATTGAATATTCCATTACTAATGATGTGAACCTCATCAGTCTAAACTATTTTCCGAAAAAACTGCGAATTATTCTCAGCTATTTGTAGAAACCAATTGACGACATTGAAAATCTCCTGGCTGCAATAACAAGGTTATTCTCATTTTACAGGATTTGTATTTCCATTAATGTTGGGTTGGCAGGTACACTACCTAGTATATCAATTGTTGCATCTGCTCCATCAACTAATTCATATTCTCATTTCTTAGGAACGTTTAATGTTCCATGGAGCATGAGGTTCTCCCTCAATTTATCGAATTTATTTTTACGAGGTTAGGTTAGGTTAGGTTAAACGATCCAAATAAGAAGCTTCTGCAGCAGCATCAATATCATTCTGAATATAGCAACAGAAATCTAACTCTTCAAAATTTGTGTACAACATAGTCGCTTCGTTATTACGAACGATAATATATTCACACAATGGTTATAACTGAATGAAAAAACATCAAATAAATTATCTTTATTGTCATTGCAAAAATTAGTTTTCGAATTATCATCATGAGCTAAGGAACATACATAATCTAGTTCAATGATATAATTAGGGAAACCTTATACAATTCGGTTCTTCATCAAAACGTGTCCAGTATGAAAGAATTGAGTTTACAGGTAACAAATTTTTCATAGGGAAAAAAACTTCATTCTTTTATTCAACAAAATCAGAGTTACCCATAGATCACATTTGAAAAATTGTTAATTTACATTATTACTCAAAATTCACTGGACAAAATAGGAATTTCGGCACATAATTCGATTCCACGTGAAAGAGTGAAGTTTTCAAAATTTGTAATAGCTCGAAAAGGACATCTGTTCATTCGGTGCAATAATAAATTTCTATTCTATTTGAGATGTGTTCGGTATAGACGAAATTTATCATAGGTCGAAGTTCAACACAATAAATGAATAATTCTAGCAACATAATAAATTAGGAGGAAGCAACATGTTTTTACACTGAGAAGCCAAAGAGTTTGTGTCTACTGTGAGTGTATTTTTATATAAAAGCACAATCTCACTCAGTCTGGATCATAACCAAGCAAACTTGGCTTGAATCAAGATGTTCAAATTTGTAAGTATATATCTGAACTTATAAAATTTTTTGAGATTATGATATTTTACAACTTCACATCAATATCTGCGAAGTGAGAATAAAATGGAAAAAAATCTAAACTTAACAAAACTTCATATATATTATACAGTTTTCAGAATGATGAACGTTAAATTCAAATGTGGTCAACTTGTTGCTTTCAATAGAAATTTCGAAGAACTTTAAATTCCAAAGAAGGACGAATATGAAGGATTATTTTCAAAGATTCTCAATGTCATTGAAAATATTCCAAATATTACTGAAAAACCAAACACAATCATTCTGTTTCCACTTCTTGTTCACAACACACTCGGACAATAACTGTAACTAATGTATCAGCGACAGGTGAGACAGGGTTTCACCTTCTGGTTTTTCTCCCTGTTCTCTTGAGTTATGTGGAAAATTGCGTATGGTCCAGATGTTTCCCCTCATTTTCCCACAATGGGAACACAAGTTTAGACAATCATCAATTGCTAATGAAAAAATAATTCAATAAAGTTTTCAGAAAACTTAGGCAATAGTTATTCAACGAATGTTTTGGAACTTTCATTTCCGTTGAAGACAACAAATCTTTTTGAACGATTGATACCAAGAATTTATTACCTAGGACTCTAATATGAATAAAAATGAAACACATTTGTCCGATATCCATGTTTAAGAGTTCCATGAATTTGTGGTTCTAAGTTTGCTAATTCACCTACAGGTGTGTTTATGTAGAATACAACTGGCCTGGCGAATACACAAAACCCCGCAAATTCATGAAACACACCAACTTCCATCCGCATTTCAAACTCCGTAGACCTGATAGATAAATTTTCGACACTTAACAATTTCAAATTTAAATTTGTCTCTTCTAATATACGAAAAATGTATGTAAACATTCTAACAGATGAATTTCCGCCTCTTATAAAAGAAATATATAATTGAATTAAGACTTCACCACACAGTTAGATGAATTTTATAATCTTTTAGAGACCTGCTTGTTGCAAAATTATTACCAATCTGAATCAAAATTAGTGAAAATTCATGACTCCCCATAGATGCCCCTTATTAGCGGATATTTTCACATACAATCACGAAAAATCTATCATGAATGAAGCACAAAGACATATAATTTTTTAGTACAAATACTTTGATGATATTCTTGTTGGTTTTCGAGACTCAAACAGACAAATAGACTAGGTTTTATATTTCGGGAATAAAATTCATAATAAAATAACCTTCATTGTAGAAATTGAATGCAACAATTCAATAAATTTCCTTCACTGAACTCAAAAATAATCTCACCTACAAGGTGTTATATAATATTATGTCACAACTTGAGAGAATAAATATAAGTGCAATTTTAAAGAAAAAAGTTTATATAAACAAAGGTCGGAAAGAGCTTCGTTACGGAGCTACAGGGTGTTGAAATTTCCAGAAAAAATTGGTATTCTCTTCAAAACTCCTGAAGTTTCTGAGATATTCACCCCAAATTTGGAATGCAAGCTATTTTTTACAGCCACCATCATTACTCGTCCTAGATTTCAACTGAAATTCACAAGGTGTTTCCTTTTCCAACTCCATATCTCTTTTACCTCTTCAAACTTTTTTGCAGTACGCCACTGACCAGCGTACAACCAATTTTTGTCATCTTCCTTCAATTTAGAAATTTTACGAAAAAATTACAAGTGTCAAAAAAGTTTCTAAATTAAACGAAGATGACGAAAATTGATTGTACGCTGATCATTGGCTTACTGCAAAAAAGTTTGAAAGGGCAAAATGAGACATGGCTCCGGAAAAGAAAACACCTTGTAGATTCTAGTTAAAATTCAGGACACGTAATAATGGAGGCTGTGAAAAATTGCTTGCATTACAAATTTGGGCTGAATATATCAAAAACTGCAGGAGTTTTGAAAAAAAACCAATTTTTCCGGAAATTAAAACACCGTGTAGCTCCTTAACGAAGGCATGTGTATTGAAAATAAGCAATGTGGAATCAGACGAAAGTGTTTCATGTTATTTATATAAAAACGAATTTTCGTAAAATAAATACATTAACAATATCATTACTTGAACGCCCCCACATTTTAACTCAACAGTATTACGTTAAAGATGTGTTTGAAACCTTTATCTTACCAATTATATATTATCACAATCATCCAAACATGATATAAATAAAATCAAGCATAATTTTAAATGTATTTACACTTTCAAAATTCTACGAAAATTCGTAAACTTTCATAAACTCCGGACAAAGATGTGGAGAGGAATTCTATTTCAATCTTCACATTTTCATGAGAAAAATGTGAAATTGTAGGAAGATTACACAGCTCTACAAAAAAAATTTTTTTTATTGTTGCCCTGGGTATCATCGCAAATTTTTATGTTTTCAAGTGCCCAGATTTCGAATATATTCATGAAAGTTCTCAATGTGCTCGTATTTTCATGATTTTTGCATTTCTTATATTTTGAACAATTATAAGCTTGTTAGAAATAAAATTTAATTTTCCAGTCATGATTTGGCTTCAGCGAACTTTTTCGCGCATACAAACATCACCTGATCCCAACTCTCAGACCCCTTGTTCCACAGAACAGCTGAGATCTCAGTTATTTGACAATATTGAAGTACATATACACGTAAATCTGGATAAAGTGTCATGGATTAATATTTTGTTTCAATTACTGAATGTCCATTCTTATATATTTGTCTTCTAGTCTAAAATATGAGTTCGTCACGAAAAAGGTGTAAATATTGTAGTGATTTATTTTGTTATATTTGCGGTGTTTATATACCAAAAAAACAAAAAAGAAATATCACAGACTTTGTCAAGGAGACTTATGTTGAATATTTTGGTTTTAAAATGGACAAATTAGGTAAACCATGGGTTCCTAATAAAGTTTGTAAGTCCTGTGTTGAGTCTTTACGGTTGTGGAAAAAAGGTGAACGTTCTGGATTAGACTTTGGTATTCCTATGATCTGGATGGAGCCTACGAATCATTTAGATGATTGTTACTTTTGCGTAGTAGATGTTAAAGGTTTTAATCGAAATCAAACGTGGAGATACCCAGACTTACAGTCTACGTAATGTCCGGTTCTACACAGTGAAAATCTCCCTCGGCCCATATACATTTCAAAAGTAATTCGCATGCCCTCAGAAACAATGATGTTACCAAATTCACAGAAATCGGGACCATCTACTAGTGGAAGTGAATGGGAAGGTGAAACATCTACGCCAAAGTTATTTTCTCAAAATGAACTCAGTGATTTAATACGTGATCTCAATTTATCAAAACAAGGATCAGAACTGTTAGCCTCAAGATTGAAGGAAAAAATTTATTGGCACCAACAGTAACAATTACAACATACAGAACGCGAGAAAAAGAGTTATTACAATTTTTTAGTGAAAATGAAGGATTAGTGTATTGTTATGATATCGCGAAGCTGCTTATAGACATGGGTTTAAAAGAGTACAAATCTACTGAATGGCGCCTTTTTATTGATAGTTGCAAAAGAAGTTTAAAATGCGTCTTATTGCACAATGGAAATAAATTCGCATCAATTCCAATTGCCCATTCAACGAAACTCAAAGAAGAATATGAAAATGTAAAATTAGTTTCGGCCATCAATGGCCGATCTGTGTGGATTTAAAAATGGTTAATTTTTTACTTGGCCAACAAAGTGGATATACAAAATACCCTTGCTTTATTTGTAGTGGGATAGTGAAGCAAATCAACTTCATTGGGAACAAGATGTTTGGCCTGTAAGAAATTCTTTAACTGTCGGTAAAGCCAACGTAATAAGGGAGCCGCTGGTGAGCAGAGACAAAATCATACTTCCATCATTACATATTAAGTTAGGTATGATTAAGCAATTTGTAAAAGCGTTGACCAAAGACGGAAATTGTTTTAATTACATTTGCAGAAAATTTCCGAAGCTTAGTATGGAAAAATTGAAAGGTGGAATATTTGATGGTCCTCAAATACGGCAATTGATGAAAGACTCAGATTTTATCAAAGTTATGACTGTTCCGGAAAGTAAAGCTTGGAAAAGTTTTGTGTTGGTTGTCGAAAATTTCCTAGGTAACCATAAAGCAGCAAATTATGAAGAAATTGTGCAAAATATGCTCACAAACTTTCAGACTTTAGGAGCAAATATGAGTATTAAGTTACACTATCTCCGCAATCATCTAGATAAATTTCCGGATAATTTAGGAAATTATAGTGAGGAACAGGAGAGCGGTTTCATCAAGATCTAAAAGTGATGGAAGAAAGGTATCAAGGTCGATGGGATTGTCACATGATGGCAGATTACTGCTGGTCTTTGAAAAGAGATTGTCCCTGAAAAATTATAGAAGAAAAGCTCATAAAGGCGTTTTATGGAAATATGAAACATATTTTCGACATTTTCCTCTTCATTTACTTCGATGTATCCAAATTTCTCAAAACATAACTGACATCATAAATATATCTGTTATTTTGTTTCTTGTTTTACGATTTTTGTTATGTAAAATGAAAATAAAGATTTAAAAAGAAATCAGAGCAAATCCTACAAAATCATTGATAGTTTAACGAATTGTGTGCATAAATAGACCCAAAATCATTTTCATATCTAGGGCAACAAAACCATTGTAGACCAGTGTTATGTGTTCATCTCCAATGCTTTGAAAAAAACGATATATCTTCTAGAAATCAATTCAAAATTTGAGAATGAAAAGATTTTAATTTTTATTTTTAGGTATGCATTTTGTTGTGTGTTCTTTTTGCTGTGGCAATGGCGCAGCGAGAGTACGAGGACGTAAATAGTTTTGTCAACTACGATTCACATCCAAACTACGTCTACGGATCCAACTACCAAAGGGCTGTAGAGTCCAACCCAGCGTATCCTGTAGATTACCCTCAACCACATTTGTTCAGAAGATTCAATGAATATGCTAACTATGCTCCTCCAGCCTCCCGTATTTGATTATTTTTTTTGAAAACATTTATGTAATAAAAATTTTGTATAATACTTTTTGTGCATTATTAGTACAAGGGTTGGTCAAAAAATTTCGTGAGTTCAAAGAGAATCATTCATGCATTTTCACGACTGCATGTTTTAAATAGCTATTTGAGTCTTATCATCTATAATTTCATTGAAATTGAAGCTTATGAACAGACGAATAGAAATGAAACCAATATTCATTATATAGATATTTTTATTACATGATTTTCAAACAAATCCGAATGTCCTAACAAATCGTATTATGCAAATATTCTCCATCGCAGCTTTTAATACTTCTAAATGCAATTTCTTCGGGGCCTCGATCAAGCGCCAACGTAGGAATGGCGAAATATTTTTCAGGGGCGGACTCCACGAATGTGGTGAACAGAAGTATCACCATTACCTGAAAAAGTTGAATATGACTTTAGTGTAATCAAACCAAATTTTGGACAGCAGAAAAGCTTTATTGATTTGTTGAAATCTATTGAAATGCACTACGACTCTTGAGAACTATTGTACAGGATGAACAGTTTTAGAACTGCAGCTATATAGAATATTATGAATAGAAAAAAATGAATCAGCTTCCCCGTATTCTCGTTTCCATGAGGAATTCATTGCTGAAAGCAGATTCAAGTTTGTTATGTAAAACATAATCAAATCAATTTTTTCATTCAGGACGTTTTTAAATAAAAAACCGAAAAATGTATAACTTTTTCCTAGTAGCTCTGTAACACTATTTCCATTCACATAATTTACACGGAATAATTGAAATAGCTCTGATTATGACAATTCGAAAATTAATACTTGCAATGACAATAACGATGAATTATTAATATTTTTTTCATTAAGAAACAACTATTGTGTGAATTTACAAGACGTGTTTTTTGGGTATGTTCCGTTTTCGTACACCGCGGCTGTAGCGCTACGTTCGGCATTTTTCGTAAGCACACAAGGTACCTACATCTTTTGTCTACACACTAACACCATTGCAGTCTGATTCTTTTTTGTTTCTGTTGTTTACTGAGTGTTTAAGATGTCTCTTATAAACATGAATCTTGCCTAGAGACCATTTAAAAGAAGCCGCACAAATGTGCATGATGAACAACGGACTGGGCGTCCTTCAATCGTTAATGAAAGTTTGGTGCCGAAAAAGCACAATAAGGTTAGAGGAAACAGGCGCTTCACGATTTCCGCCTTGTATTTTGACTTTCCTGATATTTCTTTTATTTTTTTGTATAGCATTGTGACCAAGCATTTGAATTCATATAAAAACAGTTGTGATGAAGTAGTTGAGAAATCAAGGGGTTGACTTCTATGAAGAGGGTATTCAAAACCGTTGCAACGTTATGACAAGTGCCTCAATATTGTAGGAAATTATGTAAAAAAGTAGATTGAAATCTTTCATGGAAAAATAAAATTATTGAGATATCTCTGCACATCCTTTTCAAAACGGTTCCTACTTAAAAAACATTCCTCGTACAATTGTTTGTAATAATACAGTCATACCGTATGAAAATTTCGAAAAGTTTGATATGATTGAATGTTATATTCAAAATAATTTCGATAGCTGCTTATTTGGATCGTTTCCCTGAGCTGTGATAACTTCATAAAAGTATATTCGATGAATTGTGGGAAAACCTCATGAACCATGGTATATTTAACGTACCAAGTTAATAAAAATATGCAGTAGTTTAGGAGAAGATGCAACAATGGATGTAATTGATACTGTAACTGCCAACCCTTGGTTTTCAAAAAGGCAAACTGAAATGGCAACAGAGGTTATAGGACGAGCGATCAATTTACTCAGGAAAAATATATATTAGCATTATAAAATGTGAATATCCTAGTTCTTGCAGCCAGGAGATTTCCAACGTCGTGAAGAAAATCTGCAGTTTTCTGAGAAATGATTAGACTGATGAAGTTCACATCGATTGTGATGGAATATTCGATCGTCAAAATGAACATTGATTGACGAATGTAAACCCACATCGCCATATTAATATTCAACGTCTAGACCGATAAGGGTTCAAAGTTGGTCTCTTCATTATCACAAACGATATTATATTCCCACAATAGTTGTAACTTAATAAAAACATTATATAATTTATCTGAGTTATCATTGTCAGATTTTTTAGAACTGTCATAATGAGAGCATGGAACCTACTTAAGCCATTTCAATCAATTCATGTAAATTTTTTGGATTACTTTATAAAATTAGGAGAAAATTATACAATTACCGGTTTTTCCTAAAAAAAACGTCCTGGTTGAAAATATTTAGTGCACCCATGTGGTTCACACTCAAGGAAAAGCAGCTTGCATCATAACTCAAAAACCGTTGGACAAAAAAAAATTTCCGCACATAGGTCGATTTAGGTGAGAAAGTTGAAAAAAGGTCGAAAAAAAATTGGTTTGATAAGCCTAATAAAATGACAATCTGCAAGACCTCAGAAATAAATCTAAAGATAACATGGTCAAATGTGATATTTTTGGGTTGCTAGGTGGTTGAAGAAATGAAATCATGAAACTAATACTGCTTTTTTTTGATTGAACCGCTTATCATATCATTATTTCTCAACAGACAAAAAAGTTTGATAAGTAGCCCAGCTACTCAATCTCTTAAACAGTTTTGCTCAAACGAAGACAGTTGAACAATTATGATTGATTGATCGAGTTTTTAGGGACACTTATAAAACGTCAAGGTCATTGAGTGGATCACCAAAAACTTGAAAAATGCACCCGATTACGTATACCAATTATGGTTTCTATCGATCTAGTCGTTCTCGAATTATTTGAAAAATAAGAAAAAAACTCTTTGGATTAGGCGACCTCTAGCGGCCAAACGAAGAAACTTTTCATATAGGTAAGTTGGCCTAAATCGACTTATTTCGAGCTGAAGAATCTGTGGTATAACGTTGTATACGCATTTCACGAACACCCTGTATATTGATCTCTTTACTCTAAACTTTTTTCAGTGTAAATTCTGCTTTCTGAGACTGTTACAAATCAGAAAAATTGAACGACCGTTGTAGTTTCATTAAATTTCATACTCACAATATAATACTTAAACATGACCAAAGTTTGGAAAACAATATAGAACTATAGTAGATCGCCACTTAAGTGAATGAAGTATGGGAAATCACACGGATTTGATTTATAGGCGATTCAGATTGAAGTCTATTATGACAATTTGTTTCACCAGAAATAAAAAAAAAATTGAGTTTAAATGAGTGTATTTATTTTGAGGATTAGTCACAGAAATAAAAGTTATGTTATAGGTGAACTATGATCGAGTTCAACAAGTTTTTAATATCAGTAATTCTTTGAAAATTTTAATAATTTAATGATGTACATTGTTCGGGCTGTAGCCAAATAGAATAAAATAGAGCAACAGGGGATTTTGCAATTACCAACTGGATAAACCACAACACCTTGTACGTTTACATCAAAACGGAATGTTTCAACCTATATTATGAAAAATGCAAAACTCGAAAACAACTGGGCTGATGTAGTGTTGTTTCAAAATATTTACATAATTCGAATTAGGTTTTCATAGTGAAGTTTAATGTTTGGTATAGCATCAGGTAATGTTTTTGGTGCTAAAAAAGTTTACTTGGCGAGATTTCCAAACATATTGTAATTGGCTTACAGAGAATGGAAATCGTCGATCAATAAAAATGGATAAGGATCCTAGTGCAGGATTTTATAAAATTACAAGTACATTAAGAAATACACACAATTCAGTTCGTTTGCCGCCATGACTCTTGATTTGGAATAAAATATTCTGAGTTGAGAAGCCGTCGTCCTGCATCCGACGATTTTCGATATAATAAATCACCTAAAAATTCATTCTTGGTATTGAAAAATAGCAACTTTCTCACCCCAGCAAGGGTGCATTTTTAATACAACCTTCGTAATCATCCTCTATTGCGAACCAGCCTTAGTAGAGATGCTGTTTGGAATTTACATAATTAACATTTTTGGCCAGATGTAAATCCTCATGCCATTTTTCGAGCTGGGCTTCTGCTCTAATTCCAGATAAATATCTAGGCCATACGTTGGTCACATTATCGTTGAGACATTTGTATTACCACCTAGACCAAACGGTGAGAACTACAATGCGCCAAGGATATAACACACAAAATTCAAAACTGTTGATTGGTGTGATGCTTCAATACTAGACACAGAAACAGAATTTCTCCGAAACTTTCTTGTAGAGATAATCGTCTTTGAAAATTATTGCGCGAAAATGCTTACGGTATAATTCCATTTTCCGACTCTTATAGTTTGTTGTAACTAAAACACAGCACACATAGAATTGAAATTCTGGATTTATATCAACCAATCATAGAGTTTCATTTTTACTTCTGACAGTTGATTAATGGAATTATCTTTGTCCCAGCTTACAACACATAAAGGATATCCTCGTATAAAATATTGAGTACTGAAAAGTAACAACTTACACAAATGAGAAATTTAAACATTGCGATTTGAAAGGAAATGAGATTCAAATTCATTTATATTTCATTTCAATAAATATTATCGGTGTTATAAAAAGCTAATATTCAATAAATATTATGACTATGATCAATTAATTCATTCGAATCAAATTAAACCGTTACAATTACACTTAATTTATATTTACACTTTCTAAGCGTGCCGTACTCTAAAAAACGAAAAAACCCTTATACAATCACTTCTTTATCCGTCTGTCTGTCTGTCTATCAGGAAACTCTTGCAATTATAAAAAATCAGACGACCATTTTGACCTGTATGAAGAGCAGGCCAATCATTACATTATACAAGGGTGATCTGAAAATTTTCTGTTTTGTAAAAATAGACAAAATTGAGTTTCGAGCTATCATTAAAAATTTGGTTTTGAAAGGCTGTACGCCTATGCAAACAGTTGGATTCTGTGTAAAGAGACTCTACACCATCTTTTGTCACAGCAAAATTTTAGGCAGTTGAATTTCTTCGTGGTCGTAAGAGCTTGGGAGACGATGAACCTTCCGGACATCCGAAAATCCTAACTACCGACCATACCATCGCCAAAGCTCACCAAATTGTGCTAGACGACCGGCGAATTGAAGTGAGAGAGATAGCAGAGGTTATGAAAATATCCAAAGAACGTATTTGTCATATATTAAACCAATATTCACACATGATTAAGCTGTTCGCGCGTTTTCTGCCGCGTTAGCTCACGTTAAATCAAAAACTTGTTGGAATGAACATTTTTTGCGCGATTTGAACGCAATAACTCTTAGTTTTGGCGCCGAATAATTACTGAATATAAAACTGGATATATCATTATACACCAGAAACGAAAATATAGTCCGAGCAGAAGACTGTAGAAACCGGCTCCAGAACTCTGCCTAACTTGCTTAAAGTCGGCCATATTTACAGAAAAAGAAAATGTTTCATCAGAAAAGCCCACCGTGTTATACCTCAGTGGTGGCCTTAGAGGAAATCCATGATTAACTGATTGAACTGCTTGACTATCCACCTCACTCACCAGATCTTACCCGAAGCGACTGCTTTCTGTTCCCTCATCTAAAAATTACGCTCAGAGGACAGAGTTTTTCACCTTCATGAACCACTATTGCGCAGAGAAAAACGCCGTGTTCTTTTCGGACAGGTTAGATTTTGTCACTAAATTCATTGGAGAAGATATCATAGTGAGGTTGGTTGAACTTGATCAATTTCAACGCGAACAAGACGGAATCAACAACATTCTCCAGAAAAGTCACTGCTATAGAACCTCCTCTAATCATGCAAGAACTTCGAATTTCCTCAGGAAAGAGTACCTCAGGGATCCATTCTTTCGCCAACCTTGTTTCTGTTGTAGATAAATGATCTTCTGTCATCTACAGAGAACAAGATCTTGGGTTTTGCAGACGATTGTACCCTGGTTTCATTTTTCAGTAGTCTGCGGCCGATTACAGCTGCGGAATATCAGCGTCAGAGATGTTAACAAATTAATAACCTTAACTCTGACTTACAGTCTTGTTCACATAAGAAGTGCCCAAGTTCAACCGGTTCCAGTCTGATACCTTCTCCCACTCTGAATTCAGTGACATGCTATGTAAATATCTTTGTTGGTGAAACTCCTCAGCAGTTTAGGACTCTGACTAGAGAATGAGGACACTATGGTACAGTCATCTGCAAACCCAAATATTTTGTTGTAAATGGAGTGAAGCAGATCTTAAATCTGCAATAGAAAAAGGGGTGGCGAGAGTATGGAACCCTGCATTAACCTGAAAAGATTCAGTCGTAACACCATCAACTACCACCTGAATCGTTTTATGGAAGAAAATTCTAGTTATCCAACCACACAATTTTTGGGCATGTTTATAAGCGATTAGTTTATTCATCAAAGCTGCGTGACATACCTTGTCGAAGATTGATACATCAAGAGCAATGGCTCTTGTTTTTTAATTGTTGATGTTCACAAATGCGTAAGGTATACGAAAAGGTTGCCAGTTGGTCGTTGTTCGTTGTTTCTCAATTAACTCATACACTTTCCCTCAAGAATCCCACATTTACTTATTTTCGAGCATATCTGTAAAGAATTCTCTCTTCTTTCACTAAGGTACCTTTTTATTTCATTGAATCATTTTTTTTATTATGTTACGCGTTTGACATTTCGGACATTTCCTCTTCTGTTTACCTCACACAGACAGGGTTAACATGAATGTGTAGGTAACGATAGAAAACTCTTGACGTTTAGACAAGCGCCAGTTTACAAAGGCGACAATATAGAATTACTCCACCAAATTGAAGGCCGATGTTCAATGAATATAATACGTTTGTGATCAGGAAATCCATGTGTCGACGCTAACGGACGTATGTTCAGAGCGGGTCCCTTATTATATCAAGAAAAATTGATGAAAAAAAGTTTCTGAAAGAAAACTCAATGACTCGATTAACTAATAGTCAAATAAAATACTCAAAAATATCAGGTATTCTTATTTTTTTTCAACTTATTCATTTATATGAGAAGAGAACAAATAAGCAACATTCCTTCAATCTTCAATTGAATATCCCCCAAATTCATCTGTTGCTAACTTTGAACGTCCTCCATACCCATGAATTGATGCATATCCTTGAATTCCCCAATAACCTTGACTTTCATCATATCCTGGATTTGATCCATATCCCTGATTTGCCCCATATCCTTGATTTGACCCATACCCCTGATTTGCTCCATTTTCTTGAAATTGCCAATTTCCTTGATTAGCCCCATATTCTTGATTTGCCCCGTATCCCTGATTTGCTTCATATTCTTGATTTATCCCATATCCCTGATTCGCTCCATATTCTTGATTTGTGCCGTATCCCTGATTTGCTCCATATGCTTGATATGACCCATATCCCTGATTTGCTCCATATTCTTGATTTTGCCCATATCCCTGATTATCTCCATATGCTTGATATGATCCATATCCCTGATTAGCTCCATATTCTTGATATGTGCCATATCCCTGATTTGCTTCATATTGTTTATTTGGCACATATCCTTGATTTGCACCATATTCTTGATAAGACCCATATCCCTGATTTGCTCCATATTCTTGATTCAACCCATATCCTTGATTTGGCTCATATCCTTGATTTGCTCCATATTCTTGATTTAGCTCATATCCCTGATTTGCACCATATTCTTGATAAGACCCATATCCCTGATTTGCTCCATATTCTTGATTCAGCCCATATCCTTGATTCAGTCCATATCCTTGGTTTGTCCCATATTCTTCATTTAGCCCATATCCCTGATTCGCTCCATATTCTTGATTGGGCCCATATCCCTGATATTCTCCGTATTGTTGATTTGGCCCATATCCTTGATTTGACCCAGGTCCTTGATAAGCCCAATATTCTTGATATACTCCATATCCCTGATTTTCTCCGTAACCTCCATAGTTTGGATAATTGGAAAGTTGAGAAGATATCGCTGTACACAAAGTGAGGAACAAGAACTGAAAGAACAAGTCAAAATTTTGGTAAGAAGAAGCAATGAGATGTTTTCTCTTCTATTTCAGAAAGAAATCTGCATTAATAATATTCTCGAATGTTCAAAATACTATGTGCATATCTTCTCAGTAGAAAAATATATCCTATAAATAGTTTCAACCGAAAATTCAAAATAATTGGGCTGCTGTATGACTTAAATATAATACTTTTCATAAAAACAAAATATAACATTCTTCGATAATTTTTGTTGAAAAACGAATTTTGGAGTTGTCAATTTGACGTGAATAAATGAGAAAATTGTTGAAAGTATTAGAAATTTCCCTTGAGCATCAAAGTGCACTCTTTCAAAGCATTCAAGACTATTTTGCAAATCGCTTTCAGAAGTTTCTAAATTAATTAACGTCTGTTGGGGGCTTACGACTAACTACGAATTTTAAATGATCAATAACAAAATAATCTAAGAGGTTAGGATCGGGTAATCGGGCTGGCCAGTCGCCAGTTCTACCTTATTTTACCATTTAGCACTACAGCACGATGGGAGCCTTGATGTCCTCTAACCTAACCTAACCCTGCTTGCCTCCAATGCTGTCTGTCTTTGAAAGAAGAGCACACCAAATCGTCCACATCTCCTTCGTCCTTGTGTTTTAGACTCTTGCTTCAAGAACTCTCTAATCAAACCATTGTATGGCAATATCTCTATTCTCCAGGAAGGCTTTGTATCGTAATTATACGAGGGATATCTTTTAGGTTTTGCATATAGAGATAAAATGAAACAATTGGGATATGTCTTGAAAGTTTATCTATACTGTGTGTTCGTGTTTCGACACACGTCAAAATTTCACATTATGACATAATTCATGTAGTCCTCCAGTTTCTGTTATTCTCTCTTTTATTCTTTCGAATAAATAAAAGAGAAATTAGAATATAGATACATCGCATACGATAAAAACTTTATATTCAACTTTGATATCAGACAAAGAGAAGTGTTTGCCAATAATAATAACACCAGCAACATACTAGTATTTTCCCAAATCCAAGTATCTGGAAATTTCAGTTGTTCAGCTCAAGAAAATAAAAAATTTTGTTTAAAAGATGGGCTTGAGAAATTGAATATTTCATTATCATATTGTATTTTCCCAGAACCTCCCAGTCAAAGAACGAAAAGAGGCTGCTGAACCCATTTAGAGAAAACATTTGACTAATTTTTATTAGTACACACTGTATACTTCCACGCTCACCCCAATTTATTCAGAAAACTTGATTAAGTAAGCTCCTCAACTTCTGAATTATAATGGAAAAAAAAATTAAGTACATAAATAATGATTATTCCCTAAATAAGGAAATAATCCAATTCATACACAGTTAATTTCCAGAATAGTTTACGATAATGAACTTACACAAATAGGTCCGAGCATCGTGAAGCTGAAAGAAAATGAACTTTAATTGATTTCTTTACGGTTACAATTAATATTATCGAAGTTATCAAGAAATTAATTACATTCATAATTATTATGATGTATTGCTTATCGAGGCGTTCGTATTCAATTGAGAAACTAATATTTCATGAAATTTAGGCTATAGATGGCTCCACAAATAGAATGTCATAATTACAAGTATACAGAGTGTCCCAAACAGATCGAGTCAGTATCTAGTTCAATAATATACTGGATGCTTTGAAATGGGAGCAATTTTTTTTGTGAATGAATCTTCTCTACTCATAACTTCTGTTCAAGTTGAAATCGTTCTATAAATATGTTAAAACATCAGTATTTCCCCATCGAATGAACCATGAAGAATAAAATAGGTTTGAAAACCTGTTGAGCGACCACTTTATGGCCTAGAGGTTACCAGTCAAACTTCATGAATTCTCTGAAAACATTTGGGTCATTTTTCCGTTTATCGTATTTCTTTTATGAATAAGGGAAGAGTCTAGAGCAGATACTATAAAAATATTTGAGTTAACATTTGGGAACGAGTGTGTTAGCAAAACACAAAGAAAAGAGTAGTATACCTGGTTCAAAAATGGCCGCCCTCGCTCTGGGCGGCCCTAACCAGTAGAAATAGACGATAGCATCGAATATATACGACTCGTAATCAATGGAAACGAGAACAAGAATGTGAATTTGGAATATCAGAAGTAAACACTATAAGTATCCCACTCTTCGACCTAATAATGTGGCCACATGCTGCAACACCTAGAAATCAGTTTTTCTTGGGTTTCTTTTTATTTAATTTTGGGTTTTCGTCGAGATTTTCAGTTTGGTTTTAAGGTAGGAGAAGTATGTGCAAGATAAAATATATGGACAAAACGACAAAACATCAGGTTTATTTAGAAATTGGCGGACTAGAGCCTCATATCTAGAAACCTCTACCAACCACATAACAGTTTATCTACTAGAGACAGAAAATAAATTGGTTATCTTACCAATGCTGTGAGAAGTTCAAATAATATGGTGGTGGTGTGTGACCCCCATCTATGATATTGCATTGTAAAAACATGAATAATGAACTTGTGGATAAAACACCCACTTACACTCTAAGGCTAGCATAAAAATCTGGATGGTTGAATACTATAGTTATGTGAAATGGTTAGAGATTTTCAATCCTATTCAAAATCCAGTAAACAGGATTCATTTCTACTCATTTTCAATGAACGTGAAAGTGACAAAGGAACTAAACCATCAAAATATACCAAAGAGAACGGTGTTCATATAGTTCATCAGAATGCATCTACGGACCTTTTTGAAAACCTATCCAAACCAGGGAGTCTTTAAAGATTGAGAAATCATCTGGGCGTGTGGTTATTCATTCGCAATTGGAATATTTGTTTAACCAAGCATAAGTGTGCGAAACGAAACTAATGGCTTTCAAAGCATAGATCATTCACCAGTTAATCCAATTATTCTCCCAGATTATATGTTCGAACCTGCAGAGGCAACAGATATTCCATTGACGTCTGTTGTAGGAAAAATTATGTAGACTTGTTATAGTTGAAAATAGATGTGACAATACTATGGTTGGTCAGAATTTTGAAAAAAGTGCCACTGAATCAACAGGTATAGGAGAGAACAAGGCAAGTTATTACCAATTCTCATTGAAAGTATTTCATTATACTCACAAAGGCAAATTATAGCAATACAAGGCAAGAGGAAGCCAAAAACTTAATAATCGCAATGGCTTTCAACTTCAGCTATCGAAGTACTGGAATTAAAGGATGCATCATAAGGTTATCTGCTGAAAAATATCAGCAAGTGAGAAAGACAAGACACTCTCCGACAGAAACATAGAAAAAGCAAGCAAGCAAATTGTCTCGAAACAACCACGAGCAGAAAGGAATACAACAGACATACATCGCAATAGTGATAACTTTAGAAAATAAAGAATCTCTCAATTGGTGAAGAGGATAATGTCCAAGGGGATAGCCCTTGGACTATTTTTTAATAGTCTTATACAAGCATAAAAATTATAAATTTGGCCTAAAATGAATAACTTTAGAGTCGTGTTATGATTTTGAAAGGAATATTCTTTATATAAGGTAATCCAGAATACTTATTCGAGTTGTATATTGGATAAAACAAAAAAAAAACGGAGGCTATAATAATTCATTCAAAATAATTAAGGATTTATTGACATTAATGTACATAACCATAGACGGAACCTCTGAGTCGAACGCTACTGTAGTAAGGGTTGTATGCATAGGCAGACCTATAGACGGGATGAGCGTATCCATAAGCAGATCCATATGGGTAACTTGCATATGCAACAGGATATGGCGCTGCATAACCAACAGCATCAGCTACGCCTGCTACTGTCCCAACAGCTCCCAAAATTGCACTACTAATGATGCCCGGTTTTGGAGCTGGTTCAGCAAAAACCATTGCCAAAAGGGCAAAAATGCAAATCTAAAAAAAATCATAATTTCAGCAAAGCAATATTTCAATTAAGGGTTTTTACTTACGTATTTAAACATATTGAATAATTCCAAACAAAACGTTTAATGGTACTGGTAGTTTCCAGATCTGTATTTATAGGACACTAATCAAATAAATTATAATATTGATAAGGTAATATAGTGCTGACTAATACAGAACAGTTTTTATCATTATGCCAAATTCTTGTTCAGCTTGTTTCAATAAATATCTCGAATATCTTGAGGAAACTGTATTAATTACTGGAATTCACCAAAGTAATGGTGAACTCCTACAATAAAATTAAATATTCAGATGAATAATTCAGTGGTTTACAGCAGGGGTGCTCAAACGGTCGATCGCGGGTGCTTTTGGAGTAGATCTCGGTAAAAAAATTTTAATAAGTAGGTAACTACACTACAAAAGTTTATTACGTAATAAAATAACACTCTGCTAGTGGCAAAAGTCCACTTCATCAAAGGAACGCGTGGTACTTGTCAAGGAAAAGCCGCGTTTTTATTCTTGTAACTTTTCTAGAAATTTCGGGCGGCGCGTTTGACGGGAACATTCGAGACTTTCATTCAGACCAATATAAATGTTGCACCTGCAGGAAATGGAGTCATTCTGAATAGTAACTTGAAGGAAATACTACGTCGATACCAAGTTTATTATTGAATAATACAAAATGAGTGCAGTTGAGAAATCTAAAACGTATCATTTTAATAACGATTGGGACGAAGAATTTTTCTTATGTATGGTGAAGGATAAGTTCATTTGTCTTATTTGTCGTGGGTCAGTTGCAATACCTAAGCGTGGTAAGCGTAACATTCGAAAATGGATCGCTTGTGAAAGAAGCATTAATTGAAGCGGGTGAGACTTTATTTGGAGATTTTAAAAATAAAACAGAAATCATGTCTGCTATTAGAGAACTTCAGTTATCTCGTCTGACAGTTACAAGGCGTTTTGAACTCATGACTCAGGACATGGAAGATAAACTAAAACATGATATCATGAAATGTACACACTTTTCCTTACAGTTCAATAAATCCATCGATATGACAGAGACTGCCCAGCTATCTATTTTTATTCGGATGGTATTCAATGACATATTGGCTTAGAAAGAATTTTTGACAATCATTTCTTTGAAGGGAAACCGTAGCGATGATATATATAACGTATTCTTCAATTTTGTAAAAAACTACAAGCTATATATACAATATATATATTAGTGTGCATTACAACCGATGGAGCACCAGCAATGGCTGGCAACAAAAACGGTTTTGTGGCATTGTGTCGAGCTAATGAAGATTTCCCTTAATTTTTTTCATTCCATTGCATTATACATCAACAGGTTCTGTGTTCAAAAGTTTTAAACACAGAGGAAATTATGGGTATTGCAACAAAAATTGTGTATTCCATCCGCGCACGTAGCTGGCAACGGCGGCTCTTTAAGTTGTAGTTGGAAGATAGGAAGTCAGTTGAACACAGATTTAGTTCTTCAAAAGGACGTCAAGTGGTTGACTCGCGGAAAATTCTTACAGAGATTTCAAGAATTATTGCCCGAAATGTCAGCTTTTCTAGACGAAAGAGGTGAGGACACTCAGATGTTGAAAAACGAAAAATGGCTGACTTGGCATTTTTGACTAACATCACAATGCATTTAAACACCATTAACTTGGAGCTTCAAGGTATAGGAAAAACTATTATTGAGATGATTAGCGCTGTAAACGCATTCAAAAGTAAATTGAAACTTATGATAAATCAACCGAAACATTTTTCGTCTTTGACAGCAAGGATTCCTCAGTTGAATTATGATACGTATGAGGCTGAATTATCAAATATTTTGGGACAATTCGAAATGCGTTTTTATGATTGCAGTAAATTAGCAAATAAAGCATCATTTATGAGCTATCCTTCTTTGTGTGAAAACATTGAGGAACTAGCTACTGAAATAGCAAGTCAGTTTAAATCAACTCATGTTCTGTTGAAAATGAGTTGCTGCAGATTATATCACATATTCATCTCTATTTTGTATCTGAAAATATCCAAATCTGAGGCAAATCGCCCTTCAACTGACGGCAATGTTTGGGACAACTTAGTTGTGCGAGTCTGCATTTTCTGAAATGAAGATAATTAAGTTAAAATATCGAAATCGACTAACTGACCATTATATGTCCTCATGCTTGCGATGAGCACTCAGTGATTACGTACCATCTTCTGAAAAGTATGCTGATAACATGCAGTGCCACGCTCCAACATCCAAAGTCACTCCTTAGTTAAGTTTAACACAATATTTGTTTTTTTGTCTTGTAACAACCAATAAACTCGCAATTTTGAATAACTATGAGTTTTTTCATTGATATTATAGAGAAGAACCTAACTTAACCTTACCCAAACCTTGACTAAAATAATGTATATTGTGCTGAATGCTAATATCTATATATGCTACGGTACACCTAGGTAGCTAGATAGGTATGGTGTATCGTGTATGTACGAAAACACTGCATCACACATACTTACAGCATCTCAGAGTCGAACGTAAGTAGTCTAAAAATATTGAGGTAGATCGCCAGCAGTTCAAGTTTAAGCACCCCTGGTTTACAGGGTGTTTACGCTTCAATGTTCACAGATCGATAGAAAATTGGAGTATAAGATGACTTTCAAGATAAACTTTACCTCGAAACTCTTTAGTTCGTCATATACAAGATATCAAAATTTGAATTTTCGAAACGTACAATTACCATTTCTTTGGAATTCTTGTCGTACGGAGATGAAGTTCGATGATTTTGTGCAAATTATTATGAACTTCTTGAACTGGAAAATTTTTCGAACATGAAACCAATAGCTTAGCATCCTTTTTCTTATATTCATCACCATTGTTTAACAGTTTAAATTAATTTTCGAACAGCAAATTTTTTTGCATAAAAAGTATTTTTTATATTTCTTTCAGCGCGACACAAAGGATAAGCTGAATTCGTAATCAGAAGTTCGTTTTTTCAAAGAAATTTCCACCAAAATAGTAGAAATGATTCAGAATTTCAGGCGCTAAAGCTTGCTGCGGCATTAGATTTTAGTTTGTTCTGTAAATCACCTTAATTTTCAATTTTAAACGAACATGTGAAATTGAAATGGCAATATTGTTTCAATTTTTTTCTATAAAGTAAGGATATATCTCTTCTCTTCTGGTTACAAATCATATTGAAAATAGTGTTCACAGTGAAGTCAAAAGCGGAGGGAAGTCACATGGCACTGGACAACTTGTACCTTTCCAATTATCCCCAAAATTCCAGTTTAACGAGTCAATGATGGATTTTGTGGAAAATGGCACCATTCTGTTGAAACAAAGTATTCAATCTTGATGCTAGCAAAGGTTTATCACCAATAATATTTTTATTTATGATTCGTCCATCTATACCATCATTCTGGTGTTCATTAAGATTTCTAAATCTGTATGGCGGCTATCTTTTAGGCCACACTGAACGTTGAATCCAATTCAATGGGATTGAATTTTCCAGATTTCGAAAAATTTTGAATACCTCTAAAACAGAAAGAGCTATCTAAAAAATGTTCGCCCCAATGAACTGTTTCCTGAAAAAATATCGAAAAAGATGGAGTCATATTTCTCTAACTACTATATCTCACGTAGCTGCTGTTCTGAAACATTTAAAACTGCCACCCTATATAAATTGATTTCAATTTGTACCAAGTATAAAAATTTCTAGTTTTATTCGAAAACTGGACTTAGTATCAAAATTTTCCGAGACACTGAAAAGTATCTAATCAAAACAAGGAATCAGCCCATTGAGTAAATAATCAAATCTCATTTAAAAATTTAAATAATGATCTAACGTCTACATTTAAGTCGTAAAACTCGAAGAAGTCAGTAGAAAAGATGAACACTTTATTTGTTTGTTATACGGTTCAATCGAGAATTTCTGAATTTCGATCTAAAAATAATTTTTCAGTGACTTATTAACAAATTTACTTTGGACTATCCCTAAAAAACTCGCTCCAGTTGATTTTTTCTTTCCACAAATACTCCAATTAATTAAAAACCAGCTGACTTTATAATCCTGTTCAGAAACGTCATTAATAATGAATAATTCATAATTCAAAAATACAGATTGGTATAATCTAGATCGAGAATGTTTTCATAATAGATATCCGAACAAAGGTTGTATATCAGGTAATAGATACAATATCTACCCAATCATTTTTGCATATGTAATTTCGATTGGTTCAATCGCTTTCGCCTAAAACTCCTAATTTAGTTTATGATACATGACGACTTTTATGGACAAGATACTCGAATATTATAACTGAAGAAAAAACATCTTGAAAATATTTCAAGACCTTGAATCTTTGTTTGTTAAATACAATTTTCTACTTATGCAGTGTAAATCTTGAGGAACTGTGTACAGGGTGTCCCATCTTCGATGTTTTATTACGGCAGCTATGTGAACTACTTCAAATAATAAAAAATGACGCCTCCGTCCTCATTTGGTATGTTCGGTTAAGATTTTTAGATAACAATATTTGTATTGTATATTTTGTACCTCCAAGATTAACTTCCGAATTATTTCTTGAGTTTCTTACGAATAACTTTCAAGGCTACACCGAAGCCTTATGTTTTCCAACATACCAGAAAACGAATGTAATCTGTTGGTCTTAAACATCTTAAACAAATCATACGTTAATCCGGTTTTACGAAATGATCTCATGTTTTTGCTCAAGTTGTGCATACAACAGAATTATTCAAATTCAATAACCAATTTTAAGAACAACTTCACTGTCTACCGATGGAATCTGGGCCCTCAACTAGTTGACATTTTTATGGCGTATATTGAAGATATCATATTCAATTCTTCCAAATAACATTTTTCGTATACATATGTATATACTAGCTTGTTTAATAGAAAGCGCTAGACAACTAGATCACCTTCACTGATTTTTGCATCCCTTATGACTCAAACACCCAAAATCTCATAAATACGCTGCGTTTAATTCAATGATTTTAGGAGCTTTCTCTCTGCCACTATCCAAAGATAATATCTTCTGGAAAGTGTTGACTTTGAAAGAAGTAGCTAAGAACAATGGTTATATCTAAAATACAGGGTGTTACATAATAGTATGTCACAACTTGAGGTAAATCTACGGGTGTTGAAATTTCCGGCAAAAATTGTTTTTTTTCTTGAAAACTCCTGCAGTTTTTGAGATATTAAGCCCAAATTTGGAATTCAAGCTATTTTTTGCAGCCTTCATCATTAGATGTCCTAAATTTTGACTATAATCTACAAGGTGTAGTTTGCAGTACGCTAATGATCAGCGTACAATTAATTTTTGTCGTCTTCGTTCAATTTAAAAATTTTTCTGATACCTGTAGTTTTTTCGTATCTGCAACTATTCTCGAGCAAAAAATTACTAAACGATTGTATGCATTCGCTGAATTGAAAGCACTTCTAATTTAAAAATGACTAGTAGGCTTTGATTTTTTTCATCTATTTATTTATTTTGACAGTTGCTAAATTAGAACCTGTATCTGCTCGAATTGTTAATTAAATTAACGATTAGTTTTAAGACCTTTGAAGTTATTGCTGTAAAAAAAGAATGGCTAATTTTACTAACGCCGAATTGGCTGATATCCAGTACATGTACGGAAACACAACAGAAGCTAGATTATATGAGGTACGCTTTCCAAATCGAGTAACACCAGACAGGCGAACATTGTAAAATATCCACAGAAGGTTGAGGAGAGCTGGTGCTTTTACTGCAAATAATCATCGAAAAGGTACAACTCAAACTATGAAAACTCCAGATATTGAGGAAGCAGTTTTGAATTGTTTTGATTTGAATCCTCATGTGAGTACAAGAAAAATTGGAAATCAGTTAAATATTTCACATGTTCTAGTTTGAAGGATTCTCCACGACTATTTATTGTACTCTACTTCCTCGAGGTTTTCCTTCAAGACTGGATTTCTTCCGATGGTTCTTGGATGAAATTAGAGAAAATGCTCATTTTGATAGTGAATTAATGTTCATAGAAGAAGCTAATTTTTGGAGAACTGCTATCACAAATTTTCACAATAATCATTACTGGGCTGAGGAAAATTCCCATTTGGTTGAAGAAACTCATCATCAAGAACAATTCTCACTAAATGTCTGGGTCAGAATAATTGGAAATTATTTGATTGGGCCATTTTTTCTGCCTAACAGACTGAATGGTCTCACTTATCGGCACTTTCTTGAGGAATAGTTACTTATATTGCTCGAATATATGCCACTTTAGGTGAGAAACATAATGTGGTTCATGCATGACTGGGCACCAGCACATTTTAATGGAGAAGCTACGGAATTCTTGAATATTACATTCAACAACCGATGTATACGTCGGGGTGGGTCAGAACCATGGCTTCCTAGGTCCCCAGACTTAAGTAGTTTGGACTATTTCTTATTGGGATATCTCCAATAATTCAATTCAATTTATTCAAAATATACCACTCCAGTGAACACTGTAGAAGAATTGGGAAATCTTGTGCCACGTTTAGAAATACCGCAGGAATATTTCAAAAAGTGCGTGATAATATGCGAAGAATTACAGAGGACTGTATTCTTGCAGGTGGAGGACACTTCCAGCAATTTATTTAGTTTTTAATTGTTCTCTTTTTTTGTTTGATATTGAATAAGTATAAGTTGAGCATCAGAAGACGAGCATCAAAATAAAAGCAAATTTTGGGCATACTTATCGAGTGTTCCTATTGTTTTTTTTATTTAGCGAATATCATACAATTCCAATTCAATAATTTTTCACTCGAAAATGGTTGAAGATACAAAAAATTACAAGTGTCAAAAAAGTTTCTAAATTGAACGAAAATGACGAAATTTGATTGTACGCTGATCAGTGACATACTGCAAAAAAGTTTGAAAGGGTAATACGAGACATGGTCTCGAAAAAGAAAACGCCTTTTGAATTTCAGTTGAAATCTAGAACGTGTAATGATAGAGGCCATAAAAAATTGCTTGCATTCCAAATTTGGTCTGAATATCTCAAAAACCAATTTTTTTCGGAAATTTCAACACCCTGTAACGAAGCTTTTGCGGACCTATGTTTATAGAAAAATTTTTTCCTGAAATTGCATGTAGATTAACCACTTTAAGTGGTGACATACTATTATGTAACACCCTGTATAATAATCTGAAAGAAACAAACACAAATAGCATATCAAAATATTCACCCACGTGTAGAATGAACTAATACAGATAAATATATTTCATTAATATATTTTGAATGTAAAGGCGAAAAGATTGCAAATGTCATTTCAAAACATCATAAAAAAGTAGCTTTCAAAATCCACATGAAACTCTCCCAATAATTTTTCAATAGCGAAGATTAAGCTGATAGATTTCACAATACTGGAGTTTACAAGTTATCTCGTATGAATTGTGGAGGCGTCTATATGGGTAAGACTGGTCGTCTATTCAAAACTAGGTACAAAGAGCATCAATCAGATTGCAGTTACCGACGAATCTACTTTCGCTTCAAATTGTATCGTGAATGGCCATCATTTTCCACCTATAGATCAACTTCAAATTATTCATAGAATATCTAAGGGACGAAAATTAGGTTTCTTAGAATTTATTGAAATTTTCAAACTCCAAGAAACTCCAATGGGATAATCTTCTGAACGACCAGTACTGCGTAGCTTATTGGTCCTTATTTGATATATTTGAATGATACCTTCTTTTACCATAATTTGTTTATTACCTCTTATTTGCACCCTTAATAATTCTGTATCTACCTGTTTATGTATGTATATATTTTCGACTTTAGTTCAGTGCTTGTTCTCTCTCTTATAGTAAAATACATAGTTTAATTTCTTACTGTCATCAACATAAAAACTCTTTTAATTTTAATTCTAATTTTTTTACAAAACTTGAACCTTATATTTCTTCAGTGAAGCATTTTCGAATATTTCTTTATAGTTTAAATAGCAAACTTATATTATTTTTGATTCTCCTTTGGTTGTTAAATTCCACCCTGTATACGTGGAAGGTCAAAATATATGAATGTTTACATAAATTTATTTGGCTCAAATCAGTCAGTCATACAGAATCAGTGTAAATATGGGTACGAGTAGATACTTCTGCTGTAGTATGGGCTAAATGATGATCTCGAGTAGAGGGAAGGGTATGCGTATGACGCATAAGGGTAGGCTGAACCGTAGTAATATCCAGATCCGTAAGGGTACGCAGAATAATGAGAAGAATACGGTGAAATATAGGCGCCAGAATGAAGGCTAAGGGCTTCTAAGGATGGACTAGCAATATATCCTGGTTTCGCTGCTGGTTCAGCAAAAACAACAGCCAACAAGGCAAACAGAACTACCTACAATTGAAAATGAAAATTAATACATTGTTTTTTAATTTTAGCCATGTACTTACGTATTTGAACATCTTGATAGTGTAAAAACCAATTTGCTTCTACCAGAAAGCAGTACACGAAACGTTTTTATACTAATTCAAGAAATAAATTATAATTTTAATCAGATGGTAAAAAGAACATATTGGGAAAGAAACGCATCTGCGTAACCTCGAGTATTTCTTCTTTTCCTTCGCACTAACCTTCACGTAATATTATTCCATTTATTGCGAAACAAAAAACTGATATACAAAAATATAGATCAGGAATTTATAATACAAAATTTATGCAGCGTGAATATCATTGATATTTGTTTGAAATTGGTGAGCGTAGAATCGGAACGAATGTCAAGAAAATGTTATACTTGAGTATAAAAGAATAAAAAAATTTCAAAGGAGAAAGAATTTCACACTGAACTGTAGATCCGAATTCTTGCTCGAACTGCTATTCATAAACATAGTACGCAAGCGAATGACAAATCTCATTTCTGGAAAGTCAGAACATAAATTCGATTGCGGGATCCAGTTACTAAAAGCTACATTGCCTTAAAATTGAGGAGATTTCTACAAAATAATGTTAATTTCTGAAACAGCTGTGGCTGGAATTGAGTATGTTCATTCTGCCCAAAATAGTTTGTGTAATTTGATGCCTCAATATTTCTTGTAATGTCATTTGACAATTGTTTTTGAAAAAATGAAATGTAAGGGCCGATTTGCGATTTGGTGGTCGCCAATGCCATTTCTGAGCCGTGGGGTGATGATGAAACTTTCACTGAGAGGTGTGGTCATTCTGCGTACTGGGAGTGGAGGCGGCCGTTACGTTTACGGTCTTAAGTAACTTTGTAAATGGGGTTAAATAAACTTGTATCAAAATTCAATCCGTTTGGTAAAAATATTGGCCTCACTAATCTTCCATTATATCAACTGGACCAAACATTGATGAGAGTTTCGATACGAAAAAAATCAGTGTTACCCCTTGGAGTGGAAATTAAAATGCTTGAACGTTTACGCCTTGGAGAGTTGTTTGTAACCCTTTTACTCCCATTCGATGTAAACGAATACACGGTACGATCGTTGAAAGAATCCTAAGATAAATAAGGTCGTCTGTAGTTCCAACTTTACTGTCAGCGAAAATTATTTGTGATCCAGCAATAGAAAAAATGGAATGCCATTCTCATTATGTAATAGAATAGAATATTTATTTTAGTATTTGAATTTGGGAGGCTTTTACTTGGTAAAATTCCATTATCAATAATAAAAAACAAGTACTGTGTTTTAAGGAATTTTACTTAATAATTGCGATTCGTAACGCGTTTCACTACACCGTAGCTTCTTCAGACGAATGATTATGCAGAAAAATGTAAATGAGAATATAACTATAAATGTTCTTGAGTAATTAAAAGCTTATTGGTCGCCTCCTCCTAAGTGGTTATTTATGACAGGTATATCCAATAAAATTAAGGAATAGATTGCTCCCGAAAAGATTCAATAGAGGTGAAGGGCTTAAATCGACTTGTTCATTGATGAGTCTACCTGAGTGTTTGTATTTATTTATTTCTGAAGTTTCCCAAAGATCTACCTTCCAATATTTATTATCTGTATGCAAAATTTCAAACTGTGGGTCGAAAGAATGATTATTTTCTAAGAGATGATTCGCGTAATTTGAATCTGATTTTTATTTGAAAAACTGCGTTTATGTTCCGATATTCTAATATTAAAATTTCTATGTGTTCTACCAATGTAGAAATTATCACAGTCATTGCAATTCAATCTATAAACACCTGATTTATTGTTTTTACCTGGTTTGGTTTTATTATTTTTATATATTTGCCTAAATTATTATCAGTTTGGAAAGCTATGTTGAAATTATTGCTACTTAAGAATGATTTCAGTTTCTCACTTGTAATGCCAACGTAGGTTAAGGTGTTGAATTTTTGTTTCAATTTATCGACAGGGTAAACTTCATTCAATGCGATTCTACTTTGTTTTTATTTAAAATATTATTTATTAGTTTGGGATTGTAACCATTATTTTTGGCTATTTGTTTAATCAAATTTAGTTCTTTGTTGAAATTTTCTGGTGATAGCGGGATGTTAATCAATCTATGAATAAAACTATTGAATGCTGACATTTTATGTTGATATGGATGACACGACGAGTTATGTATTATAATATCTGTATGTGACGGCTTATGGTAAATTGCGAAAACATGTTTTCCATTTTCATTCGAAATTGTTACGTCTAAGAAATTTATCGAATTATTGCTTTCTATTTCGGTTGTGAATGCAATTTTTGGATGTAATGAATTTATATGATTTTCGAAAATTTTCAACTGTCTATCTGTTCCTGTGAAGCAAATAATGATATCGTCTACATAGCGATACCAGTATAAACAATATTTACTGAGTGGATGATTATGAATTAATTTCTCTAAGTTATTCATGAAAATTTCTGCTAACAAAGGACTCAACGGATTGCCCATAATCAAGCCGTCTTCAATAGTATAATATTTGTAATTGAAATTATAAATATTATACTATTGAAGACGGCTTGAGTAAATATTGTTTATACTGGTATCGCTATGTAGACGATATCATTATTTGCTTCACAGGAACAGATAAACAGTTGAAAATTTTCGAAAATCATATAAATTCATTACATCCAAAAATTGCATTCACAACCGAAATAGAAAGCAATAATTCGATAAATTTCTTAGACGTAACAATTTCGAATGAAAATGGAAAACATGTTTTCGCAATTTACCATAAGCCTTCACATACAGATATTATAATACATAACTCGTCGTGTCATCCATATCAACATAAAATGTCAGCATTCAATAGTTTTATTCATAGATTGATTAACATCCCGCTATCACCAGAAAATTTCAACAAAGAACTAAATTTGATTAAACAAATAGCCAAAAATAATGGTTACAATCCCAAACTAATAAATAATATTTTAAATAAAAACAAAGTAGAATCGCATTGAATAAAGTTTACCCTGTCGATAAATTGAAACAAAAATTCAACACCTTAACCTACGTTGGCATTACAAGTGAGAAACTGAAATCATTCTTAAGTAGCAATAATTTCAACATAGCTTTCCAAACTAATAATAATTTAGGCAAATATATAAAAAATAATAAAACCAAACCAGGTAAAAACAATAAATCAGGTGTTTATAGATTGAATTGCAATGACTGTGATAATTTCTACATTGGTAGAACACATAGAAATTTTAATATTAGAATATCGGAACATAAACGCAGTTTTTCAAATAAAAAATCAGATTCAAATTACGCGAATCATCTCTTAGAAAATAATCATTCTTTCGACCCACAGTTTGAAATTTTGCATACAGATAATAAATATTGGAAGGTAGATCTTTGGGAAACTTTAGAAATAAATAAATACAAACACTCAGGTAGACTCATCAATGAACAAGTCGATTTAAGCCCTTCACCTCTATTGAATCTTTTGGGAGCAATCTATTCCTTAATTTTATTGGATATACCTGTCATAAATAACCACTTAGGAGGAGGCGATCAATAAGCTTTTAATTACTCAAGAACATTTATAGTTATATTCTCATTTACATTTTTCTGCATAATCATTCGTCTGAAGAAGCTACGGTGTAGTGAAACGCGTTACGAATCGCAATTATTAAGTAAAATTCCTTAAAACACAGTACTTGTTTTTATTATTTATTTTAGTGACAAAATACAATGTATGTATCTGCACACGTCATTTTCAGTAGGAGATTACAAAGTAGTCATTTCAAATATTCTTGAAGTTAGGAAACTAGGAGAAAATCACATACCTAAGTATAAACATTAGACAAATCATATTTTTAAAAATCGTTAGCATCATAATAAGGATGTTTCAAGACAATTTTTCGTATCTCAACCTTAAAATTTTCTAAAGGCAAATTTCTGAAGCTAGAAGGCAATATTATAAAATTTAAGTTACAACTAAAAGGAATATGAATGTCTGGTTCTTGTCTATTGTCATAACTATGATGATCACTATTCAACTCTAGGGTTTCCAAATGTTTATGTGTATATACAGGCACTCAAAAATAAAGAGACAAAGGAGAGTCATAACTCCCAACTAGAAAAAAGGGTTCTTACAGCATTCTCTATATTTGGAATTGTCAACAATTCTGATTGCACGTTGTTGTAATCTGAATATTCTGGAAAATTCACTACAGTTTCCACACGCTATTAAGCAATACTTCAAGTGAGATTCGCAAAGATTATGATAAGCTACCCTTAAAATATGATTAGACACAGAGGTGGCAAGGTTTCTCAAGACAAAGATATTTCTACTGAGCTTCTTGGCGAACTGATCAAAGTGAACATCCCAGGTAAGCTTTGAATCCAAGTAAATACCCAGAAATTTAACACTTGAGTTTTCAACACTATGTCTTAGTCCAAAAATCATATACTCAGTCTTGTCGTCATTCACGCGCAAGCCATTTCCCGAAAACAACTCCGAGGCCCCCGACTGTGCCGTCCCAAACATCTCCTCCGCTTCCCCAAGGCCGCCACAGCCAACAGAGACAGTGGTGTCATCAGTAAATAGTACACACAGAGAATTGGCCAGGTAAGGAGGAAAATAATTAATAAATATCATAAATAACAAAGGCACCATAAATGAACCATGGGGTACCCCGATGGTAACAGGCTCTCTATCCGACCAACTGCCATTCGTGAACACCACCTGAGACCTTTGTGGTGAGAACGAATATACAAGTTTCCCACTGTCATCCTCAAAACCATAGCGACCCAGTTTCCACAAAAGATCTGAATGAGAGACACAGTCGAACGCCTTGGACAAATCCAGAAACAGGGACAGCGAGTAGGAAACCTATTCGATTGACTTTTTGCGTACACTGGTAAAGGCTGTTGATCTTTGGAAAACTGAATGGCAGGAAGTTGATGTTTTCAATAAATTCTCATAGAGGACCCTTCAAATGGGTTGCAGGTTTTGATAAAAGTAGGAAAAATTGGTGTACACTAAATCTTCTCAGAACAGGACATAGTCGTAGTATTAGTATGTTGTTCGCATAGAATACTGTAGAAAGTCCGGCATGTGAATATGGCACAGCTGAAGAAACAATAAGATATTTAGTCCTCGATGGTCCTATTTACCATTTTACGGGTGGTTTTCGAGAAATTTATTTTGTTTCAGATAATTTCATTAACAGGGTAGAGAACTTCAAGTCTATTTAGGAGATTAGTTTTAATGTTGAGGTTATTATGAGCTACACCCCCCAATGGTGTTTGAGATGTTCCCTGTTGAAAAACAGCAGAGCATTAGTTAAGTTATTAGATAAGGCTAGGACTGCTCCCCCTTAAGGTTTCATTTCCATGATGTATGAGATGTTCCCTGTTGAAAATCAGCGAAGCTTTAGTTTACGTTCTTAGATAAGACAAGGGCTCCACCCTCTTTGGGCTTCATTTCTATGGTGTATAAGATGTTCCCTGTTGAAAATCAGCGAAGTATTAGTTAAGTTCTTAGATAAGGTTAGGGGTGTACCTCCTTAGGGCTTTTTTTCCATGGTGTATGAGATGTTCCCTGTTGAAAACAGCGGAGCATTAGTTAAGTTCTTTTATAAGGCAAGGGCTTCACCCCCATAGGGCTCCATTCCCAAAAGGTGTATGAGATGTTGAAAAACAGAGGAGCATTAGTTAAGTTCTTAGATAAGGCAAGGGCTTCATCTCCGTAGGGCTCCATTCCCAAAAGGTGTATGAGATGTTGAAAAACAGAGGAGCATTAGTTAAGTTCTTAGATAAGGCAAGGGCTTCACCTCCGTAGGGCTCCATTCCCAAAAGGTGTATGAGATGTTGAAAAACAGAGGAGCATTAGTTAAGTGCTTAGATTCAAGTGAGTTTAGTCATATAATAGTAAGGTTGGATGAAATATTTTTCTGCTGGTTTTCTTTTTCCATGGTTACAGGTTTTTTCTGTCCCAAGCCCCCTTCCTTTTTACCCTTGTCTTCGTGAAGAAGTGCTGGAAATCATGGAGTGCAAGTTGAGAATGAGAGAATGAAGCTGCTAAGCAGCAACATAACATAAACAGACAAGCTATTATTCCTAGTGCAATAGCGACAGGGAAACAAGTTTTTTCCACAAGTTTTCTCACTCGTTTATTGAATCATACGCAAGATAGTATGGTTCCCCTGTTATATTTCCTGTGCTCACTTTTTAGGGGCAATCGTAGGAGGCATGATGCGAGTTTAGATGCCTGATTAAGTAACGGGCATGGTCTGTTTCTTTTCGCTGGTATTCTATTTATTCGCTTGTTTTTTACGACTGTGTTTTTCTGACACACACCAAAACTATAGATTTAAGCATTAATTGTGAATACAATCATTGAATTTTGTTAAATAGTCACTATAATATTAAAAAAAGCACATGATTGTAAATATGAATTTATTCAAGTCAAATCAGTCAATTAAACAGAATCAGTGCAAATATGGATAGGAACTAAGGATGCTTCTGCTGTAGTATGGGCTAAGTAAGGACCTAGAGTAGAGAGAAGGGTATCCGTAAGAAGCGTAAGGGTAGGCTGAACCATAGTCGTATCCTGATCCATAGGGATAAGCTGAATAATGAGAAGAATACGGTGAAATATAGGCGCCAGAATGTAGGCTAAGGGCTTCTAAGGATGGACTAGCAATATATCCTGGCTTAGCAGCTGGTGCAGCAGAAGAAACAGCCAACAATGCGAAGAAAATACCCTGAAATTCATAAGAGTTTTCATCTCAAGAACTATTTAATCACAATATACTTTTTATTCAAATTTAAGAATAAAGATACTTACGTATTTGAACATCTTGCTAGAGCGATAACTGACTCGTTTCTGCTTATGAGATCTTCGTGAACAATTTTTATACTAATTCTAGTAAATTAATTAACATTTTAATTAGCAAATACTTGGAAAAATTAACAAAGAAGAACATCTATGTCACCTCGATTATATGTATGTATTAACCTTCTCATTATACTATTGCACAATTTGATATTGGTCAGACATATTTAAATTCATATTTCCTTGATTTTGTAATTATTCAAATAGGTGTCTATGAATGAACGAAATCTATTTCATAAAAACTTCACACTGTATTTAAGACTCAAAGTTCAAATTTGATGTTTGTTCAGAAATTGAGTTTCCACAAGTAGAAAAAAGTTCTATTAAAATGTGTGAAATTAAAATTTAGTTCAATTCTGATTATTCTGAACAGGGTGGTCCTATTTAGATAGTTTAGTACGGCAGCTATGTGAAATATTGTAGATAATAGAGAGTGATCCACCCCTCTCGAGCACGATTTTTTGGAAATACCCATTGATGTAATCGGATTTCAGCTATATTTTCTAGTTATCGAGTTATCCCGGAATTCTGGAGTTTTGGAGATTTCGAAATGTGACGATATCTTGAATATTACTGAAGTTTGGCAAGAAATATTTTTACATTCAAGAAGCATTTTTGGGAATAATTCAGGGGCGTATTCAAAGATTTTTCTTTTCCGATTGGTTTCTGAGTTATGAAGTATCATACAGATGATTTCGGAATCAATTGAGAGGATTATTTTTTTCTTTCCAAATATGTTACTTATGCTACGTTAATTCCTTCGATACCTTCCACAAAAAAAAATCGAAAATTTATATCTATCTACTAGGAACATAGCAAATACCCACGATTCTATGGTAGGGGAGGTTCGAATTAAAATAACTGTATTTTTTCGAAAGTGTGCTATCCAAGGAGCCAGCAACACTACTTTATGATATTTAGTATTCCCTCTGTCGCTATGTAAAGACTTTCCCTTCGAAAATTTATAAAAACATTCAATAAATATACAAATAAATTAATATGGTTGAACTAAATTGTTCAGTTACATGAAATCAGTGAAAAAACGAGAAAGCACCATAAACGTCACTACTGTGTGGACTAAATGATGATTTAGAATAAGGAGAAGGAAATCCAAATGAACCAAAAGGGTTTGCAGGACCGTCTTGATAACCAGATCCAAACAAGCCCGCAAGGCCGTATTGATAACTAGATCTGTAAGGGTAGGATTGAAGAGGAAACGACGATTCAAAAGCACCAGAATATAGTCTGAAAGCTGTTAAGGCTGGACCAGGAAAATATCCGGGAATGGGTGCTGGTTCCACATAAGTCATCGCCAACAATGTGCCGACAAGACCCTGAAATTGGTAACGAATATTTTGTCATGCGAATATAATTTATAAAAAATTGTAACCTTATTTTCGATGTAAAAGACTTACGTATATTAACATCCTGATAGAATGAACACAGATTGGCTTCTGTTTGTGAAATCTTGGAAAGTTCTTTTTATACTACTTTCAGAAAATTTTCATTTTAATAAGAGAAAATTGAAAAGAAAGATATCGAAAATCTGTATCCACCAACCTTTGCTAAACAATATAATGAATGAATTTCATATTTTCTCGATTTACTATTCATTCAGAATGAATTTTCATGAATGAATAAAATTTGTTTCACCGAAAACCAGAGAATCCAACATTTAAATTTTTGGAAATATTCAGTTATTCTCATATTTTATCATAAAATTGGAAATTCAATACAGAATTGATGTTTTGAATTATGGAAACTAGATGTTCGAAAAATATTCTGCTTTCGAATAGTTCTCATTCTTATGCACTTTTGTCCATTTGATTCCAATATTCATCATCATATACAAGTTGTTTCGTGAATACCTTCAGCGAAATACGCTGGGAAGCAAATTTCGATGTTTTACGTCAAATATTCGAAACTAGTCAACAATTGAAACTGTTCATAATTCATTCAATCAAATCAATATAATTGAGAAAATTGCATCAACTAGTGATAATCCAATCTCCCACATGAACAGTTTTATCAAAACCAAATTTCTCAATTATTATTTTCCATTATAGAAAAAATAGAAGATTAATACGTATGTCTAACTTACCTTAACGCCATCTCTAATAACATCAGCCATTATCCTTGAATATTTAATGCAACAATCTCCATTTCCAGTGATCCGAACATAAGCGGAATACTATTCAACACCAAGCAAAAAACTAATGCGTTCAAACAGTCGGGAATATACAGAATTGAATGCAATGAATTCCCAACAGCTTACAATGTAAAAACCCAATATACACCCCTTTCAATCAAATTAAACTAGAATGGCAAAGGTTTCACATAAATTTATGAAATGACTTTACATGTCAAGTTATCAGCCTAATATCAACATTTTAGAGATGATGAAAATCACGTCCGTTCGTTGGGAAAACCAGCCAATTTTTAATGAGCAAACAGACATCGGTGTATCTCCTGTTATAAATACCGTTATATTTAAGTAAAAGAACGCATTGTCATGTATTACTCTTGATAATGGAATGATAACCCGAAATATATATCGAGTATTCTAATATATTTTATGAGGCCTTTGCCAAGTCTTTCAATGAATCATTTATTCGTCAAATTATCTATAGCAAAAGTATTCGAACATCTTTTGAAAACTAGATTCATGAACTTTCTTGAAAGGATTCGGTTTTTGCCTCGGCTCAATTCGGTTTTCGATGTCATCTGTCTACACTTGGAGCTGTTCCCTGCGTTATCGAGAAGATTGTGTCTGGCTTGGAGGATGGTGCGATCACTGACCTGGAGCTATGCGACTTAACGAAAGCTTTCGTATGGTTGTGCACAAAGGACTCGCAATAAAAGCGGAGATATGTGGCTTCAGAGAATACCATTGGGGCTGTTGACCTCCTACTTGTCGGGTCAATCGCAGTACGTTTCGGTTCGTAGTGCCGTCTCGGAATACATGCCGGTAAATCACGGGGTTCCCCAGGATTCTGCCCTGGGGCCCCTACTGTTTCTCATTCATATTAATGATCTTTCAAACTATTTGGATCCCTTTGATTGCATTTTGTTCGCGGTCGACGCCACGATCATAGCCTCTGGAGCTGATGTCCAGTCAGTGACTGATTAGAGGGAGTCGCAGTTTCGAAGGCGCATATGTGGTTCCAGGGTAATAAGTTATTGCTCAATAGATGAAAAACTCAATAAATCATGATTCCTCCTGAATATAGCGCCTCATTATCTCGAACAGTGAATCTTCTGGGAATTACCATCGATGACTCTCTCACCTGGGAGCCACATACATACTTACTAGCTGAAATACTCTCCTCCATCATCTGCCTGATCAGGAAAATGCGATTTGCCCAATTCGATCATAGAATCGTCAGGTCTATGTATTTTGTCTTATTCCATTCAGTCATATCAAATGGGGTCATACTGTGGGGCAATTCCGCAAGTTTGGACAGAATATTCAACTTCCAGAAGAGAGCGGTCAGAGTTCTGTCGGGAGTCAGCCAGATCATTGTACACCATTATTTATCACAAATAGAATAATCAATCTACCATCAATGTATATCTTCTCACAAATTCTTCTCGATGATAATTAATAATTGAAAATATTAGATAAGGAAATGATAATGTTTAACGATAGAATCACATTCAAGAATATATGAACAATACGTCGACAAAGATCAACTCGAGTGCATAAACAGAAAAAAAATTGGACCAGTCACAGATCAAAGTCTAAGAATTCTTCCACAGAATGAAAAATGTTCTCAAGTAGTAGACACTTAATTATAATTTTGAACAACACAGTGGTCAGTGATTTCAGTTGTGGAAGCAGCTTGTTGTATAGTTGAGCCGATAAGTACCTTTATGTTCTTTTCAATCGGAGATTGGGCAATAAGAAGTTGTTTCGAGTTCGAGTGAAATGGTCGTGAAGAGTGTGGTGCTGAGGGAATTTTGCTCTACACTGGTTAAAATAGATGAGACACTCCGAAATGAATCGACCAGGAATAGTGAGTATCCGCAAGTTTTTGAATAGTTCTCTACAACTTGTCAATTGAGAGACTCCAGTCAGAACTCTTATTACTTTTTTTTGTTTCAGAAACATCCGATCAATTCCTTTTATACAACACCAAAGAGCAATGCGATATGTAGTAACGCTGTAAAAATGTGCATGATATATTAGGAGTGCCTCGTTCAAGCCCATTAATGATCTAATTGTCCTATTTGTGAATATTAATGTTTCTAGATTGTGAACGCAATATCAACATGAACTTTCCAGGACAACATAGCGTCCTAAGGGTAACCCAAAAGATTGAACATTTAGAGAAATATCGTCTATGTATACGACGAATAAAATTAGGCCTAATATGGACCCCTGAGAAACCCCGCGGTAGATATTTCTCTTCTCCGATCTAATTCCGTTCCACTCAACAACATATCTATCTAATCAGCAGTTTCAGCTCCAGTCCATGAACTTTTTTGTGGTTTACACTGTCGAACACCATGCTCTAAACAAGTAAGCAAGGCATCTTCCAAGTTGTCACCGGCTTCGAAAATAAAATCCACAATCTCAATCAAGGTTGAGGCGGTTAATCTGCCTCGTCTAAGCCATATTGTACTTAGTTCAGTAATAATCTCGACTCCAAAAAACATACCATCCTAGTTTTTATCAAAGTTACAAAGGTTTTCGAAACAACAGACGGTCTGTAATTCTTGCAATCATTGATATCATCCTTCTTATGTAACGGGATGTCTTTAGCTATTTTGAATGCTTTTGGGTAGTGACGCTGTTGAAAGCAAGATATTTCAAAAAGCTCGGAGGCTCAGAGCTTAAGTTTCGATCGTTTTCCTTCAGCAATCAGACGGAGAACTGATTTGATTGGGAGTTACTGGTGATAAATGAATTTAATTCGGTACCCGTGATGTTTTGAAGTGATATAACTGTCGAAACAGTTCGTGTGTATTAAAAATAAACTTTGTAGAAATCAGACAAAAATGTTTATCTTTATTTATGTCAAAACTGATATGTTCCCTGGAAAAATTCAATCGGGCTTTTTGATGCTGGGCCTCCAGCAGCATGATGCCTCGGATCAAATTCCTTGTGATTTTTTCTTATCATTTCAGTGCTAATTCGCACTCCACTGTTCTGTCGATGCTGCTAACAGTAGTGAACCGTTGCGTCACTGAGGAAATTCTTAGATAAGGATCATCGCGTTGTTGCTGGAGGTCGTCCTTCCCCAGGTCTCCTATCATGATACCTGCATATCATTCTGGAAATTGTACAATGGAACACCACAAGCTTTTGGCCTACTTTTGTATGAGGTCATTTCAACATCACCGCTTCAGCACATTCTACTTTAGCTCAAATTTCCTGATTCGTGTTTGATCAATACCGAAAATTGAAAGGACAAACGTTACTCGCCGAAATTGATCAACAACTACTGTTCTAAATATGTGATAGTTTCTCACAAAATCTCAATCTGTTTCTTTCATTTTATTTCTCATAAAAGCAACAAGTACACCAAGAAAAGGCATTGGATTTTGTTGGCATATGTCCTGACATATCCGAAAAAATATGTGTTAAAATAAGTTGCCTACCGAAAACTTCTTGCCATTTATTTAATTTACTGAAATTATTCTTGTGAGCAATTTTCAACATCAATGATCCCCCAATGTTCCTTAAAGTAGCTGCCCCAGAAGACACATTCACCAAATCAGACAGAACATCAGCTATATAACTCGCAACATATCCAACAACATAGAAGATCGCTTATTAGGGATGGACATATTAATATTATGCACCTTGATGGAAGATACTGGTGAAAGATAGAGAGAAACATGATGATCAGCTCCCATGTTGGGCTTAACACTGATCAATGCTTCTATTGAATTGAAAAATAACCATTGAACCTATCCAGATGGACCCGAGTAAATGAATCCATCAAGGCACTGTACCAGCCTTGGAATTCTATAAGTCCTCTAAGTGTTATTCGATCTTATCACTCGCCACACTGCCTTATATTTATTACCAGAGTTGAAAGTTGAAGGGTGATAAAAAAATTATGTTAATATAGCTATGAATTTATTTATATCAAATTTCAGTCAGTTATACAAAATCAGTGAAGGTAAGGGTATGAACTATAGATGCTCCTACTATAGTATGGGCTAAGTAAGGATCTTGAGTATAGAGAAGGGTATCCGTATGACGCATAAGGATAGGCAGAACCGTAATAGTATCCAGATCCATAGGGGTAGGCTGAATAATGAGAGGAGTATGGTGAGATGTATGCACCAGAATGAAGGCTTAGGGCTGCTAAGGATGGACTGGCAATATATCCTGGTTTAGCTGCTGGTTCAGCAAAAGTCACAGCCAACAAGGCGCAAAAAATACCCTGAAATATAAGAATAAAACATTATGAACAACTTTAACAAAGATTTTCCCTTCATTTACTTACGTATTTGAACATCTTGTAAATATGAAAACTGATTTCTTTCTGATTATAAACTCTTCGCGAAACATTTTTATATCAATTGTATGGATAAATTAAAATACAAATTAGATAATAAAACGAAAGGATTGACACAGGTCACCTCGATTATTTCATCTCTTTTGTTTTCATTAACCTCCATATCATGTTATTCCAAGTATTACGAAAAATGGTATTGATTCACAGAATGCAGTCCAAGAGACGTTAATTCAGATCAGTTTTCAATGGCATTCATTCAGATTCCTAGATTTTATTAATTCATTATTCTATTCTGGATTTATAAAATATTTGGTTTTGAACTCAGCAACTGTTCCAAATAATTTTGAACATGGCTAATTTTTTTTCGTATGGCCTGACCAAATTGGAATTGCAGTTTATTTATGATTGATTTTGTCTTTTTGTATTAGTTCGAAAAAATGGGTGTAGAAAAGGAAAAAGAGAGCCGCCGAAATGCTATAGGCTTACAGGCGATATCAACAAGTAACGCGTTTGTCCAATGTCTCGTAAGGTATCATTTCCAAAATCTTAACGAGATTTCAAAAAACTGAAATTATGAAAAAGGAATCCAAATAGATAGATCGTGAGGAACAACAGTGGCTCAAGACCGTCTGGTAACTTTATCAACTTAGAGAGAGCTATTATCAACGTATATGCACTTGTCTGTCCAACTTGCCATAAGAGTTTCAGTTCCACAGTGAACAACTCGAAATAGGCTCAGAGACGAAAATATTATGTCTTCTGCTTCATGGCATACTTACTCGTGAATACCACTATGCTTATCTCTTTCAAACGGGGGAGATCAACAAAATGATCATTGAATATAATCACTGCACTGAAGTCATTGGCATCCGACAACTGCGCGTTACCCTCACCAAACTGGGAGAAAGAAACAGGCTCAATCATTGAGGGCAATGAGAAGGCGGACTCATTGGCTGCTCAAGAAACAGCCGTAGGATTCACCCGCCCAAAGCCTAGGCTGCTGATTCCTCTGGAGACCACAGAATGGAAAATAACAAGTGGTTGGACCTGAAGATAGGGGGCACTGGCTCTGCTTCACACATCTCAGACGCTCTAGACATTGTAGCTTCCACTGCAAGAACCAAGACTTAGCTTAAATTTCAGGCTAGACCTGAAAGTTCTTATCGCCTTAGTAGTAGCACTATATCGCCTCAAAAATCGCCTAAACAAGTTAGGAATTATCTTTTTTTGTTTTTATTATTTATTTAAAATTTTACGTAAAAAACTCTATCAGAAAGCAATAAATGAAGTATATCCTATTCATAAAGACTATAAAATATTCAACAGTTTAACATTCTGCGGTTCTGCAAGTACAAATATTAAATCCTTTCTCGTCAAACAAAATCTTAATATAGCTTTCAAAACTTCTAATAACTTAGGTAAACATATCAAAAATAATAAATCTCGTGTTGAAAAATCAAGTAAATCTGGAATCTATAAACTCAATTGCGGTTCTTGTGATAAAATTTATATCGGTAGGACCTATAGGAGTTTTGGCATAAGAACATCTGAACATAAACGTAGCTTCGATAAAAATAAATCTGATTCAAATTATTCAAACCACCTAATAAAAGAAAACCATTCATTCAATAAAACTTTGACATATTACATATAAAATCAAAAAGTTCAAAATTAGATCTCCTAGAAGCATTAGAAATAAATAGATACAAACATTCGGACTAGCTTTTGAATGAACAGGTAGATTTGAATTACTCACCCCTACTTAACTTGTTTAATTAGTTTTTATTACCTTTCATACTAACTGTACAATGTCTCTGTGTGGATTTTCCTGTTATTCATCCAACGTGTTCTACGATTTGTTTATAATACCATACTCTTCATTCTGTTTTTCATTCTTGATAAAGCTGCTGTGTCAGCGAAACGTCGTCGAATTTTTTCAAATAAAGTGTAGATTAAAGTTAAACCTTGTGTTTTTATCTCATTTATATCATGGATCTACATCAAGTAACGGCCTCCACAATTCAAATACATTATGCTATTTGAAATAACAAAGATAGTGTCAACTTCCGGTTTTTTTTCGAACGGCCGCACTGATCGTGAATAATGGAGCCCTGAATGCTCACAATTACGTTAAGGACATTTTAGAAGAACATATTGTACTATTTGGGCCACACCAGGATGAATTTTTAATTATGCATGACTTCACTAAGTTCACATCGTTAGGAACTACCTTCAAAATTATGAAATCGTTTAAATGGAAAGGCCTACACGAAGTCCAGACCTCAATCCTAACGAACATACCTAGGATATTCATAATAGAAAATTAAGAAGCCAGCAAAACCAACTGGCTGCCTTGAGTGAAACTCAAAAATGGTTTAAGGTCATAGATTTTGAGCATGAATCGTAGATGTCCTACATTTTTTCTTGATTAGTTTATTTCAATTTCTATGAGTATCATTATCATTTCAATTGTTCTCAAGCATTCCTTAGTGCTGGTGGATAACTGAAAAGATAGTTTTTCAACATATCCAAACTTCTTCTGAATAAAATTGATTTTTTTTCTTGGCGCAATATATTTGACCAAGCTGATATACTAAAACATCGAAATTCAACGACCCTGTACAAGAAATATGTCTAGAATTTTTTGAGAAATCCAGAAATTGAATAACATACAATATGTTGCATATAAAACAAAAATAATGACACATGCATTAGTTTGTTATCGAATTTCATCCATTTTCTGCTGTGTATCACACACAGCTTGTTGATTGTCATGAACTGAATCCCAATCATTTAAATAAGCTAAATTTTCAGATTTGTAATGATATCCCATAAAATTCCTCATGAATTACAAATGAAGAAGAAGACACAAAGAAGAATTTTTGTATCAATAACATCTTTCACAACAATTGAAATATCATTGTCTCAAGGTTAATTTGAATAATGATTACATAAATACTTCCAAGAAAATTAAATTGTTTCATCTAATTAAAATTATAATTTTGATTGAAATAGTATAAAAACATTTTTTTCAAAAGGTTGTATGCAGAAACTGATTCGTTCTCGATCTATCAACATGTTCAAATACGTAAGTTACTAGCTGTCTCCACTATCATAATTTCTATGAAACTACTAGATTTCTCTTTCAATTAATCCATTTCAATTACTGATACTTAAAAACGTAAAATAATTTGGTGACGCCCACAAAAATTATGATTTTTACAATACTTCATAATGTTAGGATTTAATTTTGAAATATTCCGCGTTTTCTTTCTAAATTTTTTTTTAGTATTTCCAATATTTTCTTCCTCGAGGTCGTCCTTGAGCCATAACGTATAGAGAATTAAGCATTTCCAGTTTATTCTCCCATAAAAACCTAAAGCGAACAATTTTGAGCTTGTTGAAAAAATAACTAAAAAATAGACGGTCCAGTCATTCTCATATGATAAACGGACATTAAGGTTATTTCATTACTTCAGTATTCATGATTTTCACCACTTATTGGCGTTAATTTGTTCTCCGGTGAAATCCGATAATACAGATCTCTGATATATACCGCCAATCGATAGCGCTTACACATCTGTCTGAGTCATCCATATATGCTGACTTCAGCGTCGCAAAAACCATACTGCTTGATTGTTTCAACTCGTGACTTTCGATTTTCAAACTTTTTACTTCTTACTGTAGAAATCTCCTTAATAGTGGCATAATTAAGAATATTATTATCTATCTTTACCTGATTACATTTTTTTTCTGTTATGCATCAATAAGTAAACGAATATCAGATTGAATCATCTCCTAACTTCTGCTTGGAGACGTTTCTGTTTTTTTCTATGGTATAACTACAAAATCGCAGTTTTCGTATTTTCTTTCCACTTGTGATATAAGGCATTACTCTCTCCAAATTTCATGATTCTAAGTATATATATTAGTACCTATAGTTTTTTTTTTTTTTAATGTACTATATGTGTTTCTGAGAAAAAGAATCGCCACAAACAGACAGACAACGAATGATCCTAACAGAATTCGACTTGGAGTAGAGAACTATAAATACAAAAATGTTTCGATTTGAAGATATCAATCTTTTATTTCAATTCTAGGTATGTCTTTTCGCTGTCCTGGCTGTTACTTTGGCTGAGCCAGAAGCTAAACCTAAACCTGGAGTAATTGTTAGTCCAGCTGTATCAACCCTGAGTGCTTATCCATACATTTCATCATTTGCATCTCATTATTCAGCCTACCCCTATGCATCTGGATATCATTATGGATCAGTCTATCCTTATGCATCACTGTATCCTTACAGCACATACAGTCCTTACTATACCAGATCTTTAGTAAGTCCTTATTATGGAAACAGCTTGTATAGTGCTTACCTCCATTGATTTCTTGTTGCTGACTGTTTTTGATTAAATAAATCTATTTACTTATAAAAATGTTTCATTGAAGTGAAGATTCCTAAAATGATAATGCAATTGTTTTTGACCATTTTGATAGACTATGTTCTAAATATTCCGTATAAAATTTATAAGAGATTCTGATCGAACTTGCAAACTGCATCCATCTTGAATGTCATAGGGTTGCTTGTATTTATTTTAAGTAGTGATATTGGAGGACCTCGACCATACAGTTCACTATGAGCTGCAACATATGGTTTCCTGATTAAGATCAACAGCAAATATTTTGGCATCGCTAAAGATTCTTATCTTCCCAATTTGATAGAGTTATATCTGGTAGAAGATTGAGTTTATCTGAAATAAAGACAGTGTCCCAGTATAGTGTACACTTCTCATTCTATCGGATTCACTCTGTACTTATTTATAGATTGAGTGATTCTGCACAAGGAGCCATATTTGAACACAAGCTACAACATCACAACTTTTTATTTACAAGGGATGTCTCTTAAGTTTTGCATATAGAGCGAGAATTAAACAATTGGGAGCTTTTAAAGATTAATATTTTCCTAAGTATTCTCTACGAAGATTGATACACTTCTGCATTGACTAGAATCGATTCTGGAAACAGTTATTCTAGTCGTTTTCTGCTACATTCAAAATGGTTCTTCGGATGGCATCAACTACTTCTTCAGAAGACCATGCAGTCCGTACTTGATTTTGGCAAAAGTAAGAAAATCGTGGTGACTTAGATCCCGACTGTACGTAGGATGATGTAATAGCTCAATTGTTTTCTGGGCTGTGCCCGAACTTAGATTGTTTTGGTGAAGGATGATTCGGCGTTCGTTGTTGGTTTCTCGAAGTTTACTAACTACTTGCGGTAAACAAATGATTATGTACTTCTCTTAAAGAAGTAACTTGTTTTTGAAACCAACGTTGCGACCTTCTTTTTCGAAAAATTGCGGTCCTGGATGACTTTTGTCGGTTTATCTTCCACTTGGAACACCCAAATAGAAGATTGGCGCTTATTTTCTGGCTTGCATGCTCTATGATATCATTCGAGGTTTTGTGGCATTGTGTCGCGCTAATGAAGATTTCCGTTCATTTTTTTTCATTTCATTGCTCTATACATCAACAAGTTTAGTGTTTTAAACACGGAGGTAATTATGGGAATTGCACCAAAAATTGGGAATTCCATCCGTACACGTAGCTCGCAACGACGGCAGTCAGCTGAACACACTGATTTAGTTCTTTTCACGGACGTCAAATGGTTGAGTAGAGGAGAGTTCCTAGAAAGGTTTCAAGAAATATTGTCCGAAACAACAGCTTTTCTAGACGAAAGAGCTGATGACACTCTGATGTTGAAAACGAAAAATGACTGACTGATTTGGTATTTTTAACTGACATCACAATGCACTTAAAGACTATTAACTTGGAGCTTCAACTGAAAAGGAAGGATCTGGAACATTTTCCGTCTTTGAGGGCAAGGATTCCTCAGCTGCATTAAGATACGTATGAGGCTGAATTATCAAATATTTTGGAACAATTCGAAATGCGTTTTTATGATTTCAGTAAATTGTTAAATATAGTTATCCTTTTTCATGAGAAAACATTGAGGAATTAGCTACTGAAATAGCAAGTCAGTTTAATATGAACTCATGTTATGTTGAAAATAAGTTGGTGCAGATAATATCAGATATACATCTCAAAGCTTCAGCATCTGATACAAGTTCTTGGTGTTTTATATCTTAATCTAAGTCAAATCGCCCTTCAACTGAGTCAAAATATCGCAATCAACTAACTGACGATCATATGTCATCATGCTTGCGATTAGCACTCAGTGGTTACGTACCATCAATGAAAAGTATGCTGTTGACATGCAGTGCCAGTTAGGTTTAACACCATATGTAACTCTTTTGTTATGTAACAACCAATAAACTCGCAATTTTGAATAACTGTGTGTTTTTTCAGTGATATTATAGAGAAGAACCCAACTAAACCTAACCCATACCTTGACTAAAACAAAGTATATTGTGCTAATATCTATATATGCTACGGTACACCCTACCCAGGTAGGTAGGTTGTATGGGTGTATCGTGTATGTACGACCCTGCATCACACATGTAGCCTCTCAGAGTCGATCTTAAGTAGTCTAAAAATATTGAGGTAGATCGCCAGCAGTTCAAGTTTGAACACCCCTGATCTAACGTAACCCAACACGCTCATGACTGAAAAAAAAAATTTAATAATAGTTCATAACATTTTTCTGTTCCTAAAAACTCAAATTTGTGTATATTTCCTCAAAACTCATAAATTCAATAAAAATTTTTCGATTTATCGATCAAAAACTGTAAAAATTGATAGGCATTGATGTTCGACGATGAATATCTCGTGAACGTTTAACTTAATTGTAAAATATAGCAGACCATTTTTGTATAAATTTCCTACAAACTATGATTCATAATAATTTTTTCCATTGAATTATAAAATTCATAAGAAAAGATAGAATTTACCTTCAAATGATCAAACAAACGAGATATCAATATTTCCATGTGATAATGAGAAATATATAGAAAACTGTAACGCGGAAGACCTTCCCGTTTCAATATGGAGCTCATACTTGTAAATAATTCCTTAGAAGTGTCTAGGAACCTTCAGTCCGAGACGAAAAAAAAATATTCGTTTTTTCGGCCCACCCTAATGAAAACCAAAAATTTTATGGGAAAATTGGCAACCATATTTGTTTTTCTTAATTTAACTTAGTGATTCTTAAGGAGAAGTTTATTATTTAACTCTATGAAACCTAATTTCAGTTAATAAATTTGAAAATGCTAAACATAGTATATTTAGATCGGAATTATTTTATTGAAAAAGTTTAGTATACATGAGGATATGTAGCAAAAGCGGCACTCTTGTAGTATGGACTTGCGAAGTGGGGATTGTAAGCGTAAGCAGTTTTGTAGACTGGGTTGTAAGCAGCAGAATAGGCTGAGTAAGGAGCGTAAGCATATGCAGCGTTGTAAGGGTAGGCATTTTTGTAGTAAGATCCATACGTATGGGCTGCATATGGGGCAGCATAACCAGCAGAATATGGAGCAACATAAGCAGCAGAGTAAGGAGCAATGTAGCTGGCAGAGTAAGGAGTAACAGCTGCTACTGCAGGGCTTGTATAAACCTGTGCTTTGGCTTCTGGCTCAGCGTAAGCAATAGCCAAAAGGGCAAAGAAACATACCTGAAAAATAAAATAAATTATCAATAGCACTTCGAAATTGCATAGACGACATATTTCAATGTAAATATTATTGAAACACTTACGTATTTGAACATCTTGATAGACTGAAAACGAATCTGTATTTGTTTTTCATATATGCATCGAAATCTTTTTATACCGAATTCACTGTGCCAATTAATATTATAATTAGGTGATTAGTTACAAAATAGTTGAGATATATTTTCGTTTGTACGTAAATTATCGCCGCTTGTTGCCAATGACCTTTCAAAAATCTGGGTTTTAGTTTTGTGAAAATGTCACATTATTTCAATTTTGGCTATAGGATTACGTAGGTAGTGAATCTCGATGACTTTTACCATGATTTATTTCGTGTATTGATGAACAAGTTCCTGAAATCAAACCATCCTATAGTTAGTTCATGCAAGTCAGCTGAAATGGAAAAGACATTCATTCACTTTTTGTATAACAAGAACAAAATTAATAACAGGGTGTTTCATGATGAAACTCTAGGCCTTTCAGAATTGAAAGTCATCAACACTCAAGGCTTTCAAGAAACAGGGTGATTTGTAGTTTCGGTCAAATATTTCATCATTTATAACTCGAGAATCCGCCAGCCAAAATTGATGAAATTTCACACATTTTTTATTAGTTAAAACAGAATGCAGAATACTTTATATGGATAATCTGAATTTTTTCGTACTCTGAAGCACTATCAATGAAATCAGCAATTGAAATATGGTGGTTGGCAGATTTTTGGTAACACAGAAGAACTCATGTTCGATACTTTGTTAATTTACGGTTTTCGAACGAATTTTCAGTTGTTTTTATGAAGAAAGCTATCAAGCACGATTACTACTGAAATAAAAAATGGACTAAGAATAAAACAAAGGGATGAAGTTGATCTATGTGTGGGGAATGATGGCCATTTTCGATAGAATGTGGAACGAAAATAGATTCGTCGGTTCTCTGGTTATTGTAATCTGATTGATGCTTTTTGTATTTAGTTTTGAATGAACGACCAGTTTGACCTATAAAGACGCCTTCACATTCCATATAGGACATTTTGTAAACTCCAGTATTGTTAAATTTATCAGTTTTATCTTTACTATAGAAAATTCCTGGGAGAGTTTCATGTGGGTCTTGAAACCGGTTTTTTTTCTGTTCTGAAATAACATTTGCAATTTTCTCGTTGATAGGGCTAATAATGTTAATGAAATATATTTATTTGTATTGTATACGAGGGTAAATATTATGTTATTTGTGTTCGTTTTTTCTGATCATTCTGTTTATTATATTTGAGGAATAACCATTGTTCTTAGCTACTTTTTCAGTAGTTAACAATTCCCTGGATCTATTTTCTTCGAATAATGGCAGAGAGAAAGCCCTATGAATTATTGAATTGAACGCAGCGTACTTATGAGATTTTGGGTGTGTTAAGTCATAGGGGTTTTCGATATATATCAAAACTTAGTATGTTATTTATATGAGTGATTTGAGGTCTAAAGAGTGAATCTGATTATCGACTTACAATTGATTTAGTTGTCGTGCGGCCTCTATGAAACATGCTACTATAGGGTGCGCCAGAGAAAACCGAACAATTTTTTTCCGGTATAACTTTCGCAATTTTAGAGCTAGATCATTCGTTCTTACTTCAATGGAAAGCCAAAGGACTAGGTTATTCAGAAATTGTATCCGAAATTTTTCATCAAGATCATAGATTGTACTTCTTTTGTAATAAGTGGTGGAAATTGGCATAATATTTGCCTAACAGTATAGGCCACGCACAAATAAACAGTCGAAGAAACGCTTCTCCTCATTTGTTGAAACCATTGTTAACAATTTCAAACGTCAAAAACAAGCAACACCGAGATAAAATTCGAGTTCTAACCAGATGTCGTCTAAAACTCGATGACATTTCATTATTTTTTTGTTTATCATAGAGTTAATGCATGCAGTCTATGTTCAGAGGTTTCACAACGGTAGGTTCATATGATGGTGGAAAGGAGAAACATTATTGATGACAATTGGCACAATTCTGAATCAATATTCGAGTTCGACCCCTCAAAATGATGGAAAAGGTTCAATCTAGTGATTGAATTACGCAGTTGATTCTTTACGACAGCGAAAACTTTCTTAATGCGCAGGGAAAATTGTGAATATTTGCGGAAGTCGGCCATTTTGAATTCGAACGGAAATCAAATTTTAGGTTGGTTTTAGTAAGAAATAGTTCTTCGTCTTCCTAGAACATCTTCATGCCAACGCCATGAGGTGAAAAAAATAATTCGATTTCAGCTGAAAATCAGAATGGAAAATATTCTTCACGCAACTTTTTCAGCAATTCTTGAAATATTTTTAAGATCAATATGTCAAATTGTTCAGAAAAGATTGAATTATCTACTGAATGTCCCATTTGAATTTTTCAGTGAAAAAAACGTTCCAGCGATCTTGTAAAATTGCTCATGTTCGAATGAGTCATAGTTGTCTACTGTATTGAAGCCTTTCCGAAAGCCGGCTTGTTCGACGGATTGATAAGCGTCCATTTTGTTGGTTAATCTATTTGTCATAATTTTCGTCAGTAATTTGTACGTGCGGTGAAAGGCTTTGGGCGGTAATTTTCTATGTTATTTCTGTTTCCCTTCTTATACAGAAGAATGGCTTGAGCACTATTCCATACCATTAGTATTCTTCCTTCATTTAAGCATTTGTTGAGAAGGATCCGTACGTTATCAAACATCTCCCATCTTCAACATCTCGATGGTGATCTTATTTTCACCAGGCATTTTTGGTTCTTCATTTGATTGAACGCAATTTTCAGTTCATTTGTATCAATTTCAGAAATATTTTCAGAACCGGTATTAAGAATATGTCTTTTAATATATTTCTGTTTTTAATTTTCTGAACTATAAATTTTTTTGTAAAATTCTTCAATGACAACTACGATTTCTTCCCTCTTGCTGACTAAGATACCTTCGGAGTTCTTTATTTTCGTAATTTCAGTTATTCCATTTGATAGCTTCGATCTGAGGACTTTCATGTTTGTGTTGTTTTCAAAAGTTTCTTTAACTAGCTGTGTCTTCCAATCTCTCAGGTCTTTCTGAATACTTCTGTTCATTTCCCTATTCAGTGTTTTATAGCTGTCATCCTCCCGACTTATTTTTCTCCTTTTTTCAATTATATGTCTGGCGTTTTGACTGATTTTCCCTGTGTTTTTCTGAGTATTGCACGTCTTCTTTGTTGTCACTTGTAAACAACTTGTTATCTTCTGAGTAAGATCAATTTCTCCATCTCTCAAATAGTCTGAGTGTTGTTGTTTCGTCGTGACAGCTTTGTCGAACTTTCCTCTATTTCATCCAAATCAGTAATCAAAATTGTCCTCAAAATACAAAACTTGGGAGAACTACCAATTGTCTGAAGTTATTAATAATTTTCTCCACACTGTATATTATTATATATGAATATAATTTAATTCCTCCTAATTAAAAGTTCAAAAACGAAATTTCCATTTAAAACCTGACAGAGTTAATTTTGTATGATGGGTAAAATTCATCGAGATTTACTATCTACGTAATCTAATGGCCAAAATTCAAATCATCTCACATGTGACATTTTCGATGAACCTGAATAAACATTTTTTCAAAGGTCATTCAAAACAATCGGTGATAAATTCATGAACATCAACGAAGATACATTCTAAATATTTTAAAAATAATCACCTGTTTTAATATTATGGCACTATGAATTTGGTATAAAAAGATTACGTTGGGTATGAGAAAAACAGAAATAGATTCGTTTTCAGTCTATCAAGATGTTCACATACGTAAGTATTTCAATTATATTTATGTTTTAATATGTCTGCTGTTTAATTTTGAAATATACTTACAAGTTTATTTAATTTTTCAGGTATGTTTCGCTGCCCTTTTGGCTGTAGCTTTCGCTGAGCCTGAAGCCAGAGCTCAGGTATATTCAAGTCCTGCCGTAGCAGCTGTTGCACCTTACTCTGCGAATTATGTGACTCCTCACTCTGCCGCCTATGTTGCTCCTCACTCTGCAGCCTATGTAGTTCCCCACTCTGCCGCCTATGTTGCTCCTCAATCTGCCGCCTATGTTGCTCCTCAATCTGCCGCCTATGTTGTTCCATATTCTGCAGGATATACCACCCCATATGCTGCCCATACATACGGATCTTACTACAAACATGCCTACCCCTACAACGCTGCTTATACTTCTGCTCCTTACTCTGCCTACTCCGCCTACTCAGCTGCTTACAACCCAGTCGACAAGACAGCATACGCTCACAACCCCCACTACGCCAGTCCATACTACAAGAGTGCTGCGTATGCTACATATCCACATGTATACTAAACTTTTCCAATAAAATCACTTCAATCTGAATACATTTTGTTTTTTTGTGCTTTTCAAATTTATTTCCTGAAAAATGAATTCGGTTTTAAAGATTCAAAGAATTTTTTATCAAATCTTTTGTGTAAATTTGAATGGTTTCATCTCTATTGAAGATATTACTCAGAACATGAACAAACACTGTATTGAAGACAACAATAACATTTGGAACAATACCTTTCAAAAGCAAAGAGTTGCTCTTAGATCATTTTTTTTTTGAAAACCACAAACAATCTGAGGTCTGTTGAGTACTATCAATAATACTGAAATGTAAAACAACTACTATATAAACAACTTTGCTGTGCTCTCCGATAGCTTCATCAACAACATTTTAGATAAAAATTGGTATTTCCTACTACTAGAGAAAAATAGTTTCATAGAAGGGTCCGTAAAGCATATCGCCACTTGAGACGAGCCTCTGGTCCTTTGTATCACCCTAACTTGCAAATACATCCCCGCTAATCAGATCTTTTACTGCCAGTATTCCCATGCCCAGGCCATTAGGCCTAAGGCAGATCCATCTTGGGTATATGGGATTAAATGAATTGGTGTTTCGACCTCAATTTCATACCACCTACACTTCATATTATTTTCTAGTCCTATCTTGCACAGGTGATATCTGAACCGGCCATTCCCCGTCACTATCTGTGTCAAAAGCCGTACATTAGTTCGATTTCCTTTAAGTGAAAACCTTGTCCAAGGTTTATTAGGTGATGTACCCAGCATTACCTTGGACTAGCAAGATACCAGATGTCCTATATTGTTCCACTAGCTAGTCCCCTAGTATTGCCCTAATTGAGCTGAGATTCCGACTAATCTCTTTCTTTTTGGGAGGTAAATAACCTTTATCGGTACTCGGCCTTGGTTCTTATGTGGGTAGAAAGTTTACCTATCCACTCCACCCTGAAATCTCCTTAGGACCGCCTTGCGGTTTTGCTTCACGAAACAGGTGTTTCAATTTCATATTCAGCGTCATTCATTTCTGAAGATTGTTTCTTCTGTTTGGTGTTTATTATTCAATTCGTTATCTATTTTGTCTTTCATAATCTTTTTCATAAGATTTTCTCATTAAGTTCCAATTGTCCTCCGACCGCATCATTTCCTGTATCGGAATCTCATTTCTAAGTTCAACGTTGAATTTCATTTCTGTTTACTGTCTCTGTGTCTACTTCCGTTGATCCTATTAGAGCATCTTTTGTTCCTAGACAGGCCAATCTATCCACAATCTTATTTTCTTTGATCCCGGTTTGACCCAGAACCCAAAGAAGATAGTATGTATATGATTGTTCCCGCCAACTGTTCTAACGCCTGAACATATCTCTGAGCACCTTAGAAGTAATCCTGTCTGCACCTAGAGCTCCTAGATCTGGCCTACTGTCGGAGCAGATCGTTAGTTGGACCCAGTTCTCCGAACTCAGCCTAGTATAGCTTGAAAAACTGTTATACGTTCATCTGATAGCAAGCAGGTACCCTTCACTCTTCTTGGGCAGTAAATTCCTTTACCTCATCCCTATTTGATTTTCGAGACATCCGAGTACCAGATGTATCCCCCACTAGTCTAGGAAAACTTCATTTACTCCCAGTCTTGTCTGAATGAGATTTTTACCACGATCCTTCTCATGACCAAAGTGGTACATAGGCGTGATTCTATGCGAGGTTCAATCAGAGGAGGTGGTCACTGTTAACAGCTTCAGGAAAAAACTGTATCTCTCACGAACGAGTATTTTTCCCTACGTTCCTACCCTATAAGTAGTCAAAACTGCCCTGCTCATTATTGTAAAGTGCTGAGAGGTTCGACCCCTAAAAGTGCATCTAGCGCCGTAATAGATGTACACCTACCAAACTACACACTTTAGATAACACTGGCCGACAAAAAAAATTCTTTTGAATGTAACACAGCTGAATAGCTCGTTACTTTCATAGAACCATATTTAATATTTCAATATCAAATGTGTATGGAAAAAAATATTATTTAAGATTTTTGACAGTATACTGGGTGATTCACCAGTGGCGTGGTGCTCTGTACCTCGTACACTCTTGAAGATTTCATTTTGTTCTAACGGTATTGTATTTAGAAAGTATGAATCTACTTCAGCAATTTAATTTGCAATAAACAGGGAGTCCCAATTTTCTATATAAAAATCTTGGGAGTTTTTTCAGATTGGAAGACCACATTTGTGTTCAAGATTCAGGAGCGGCCTAAACTCGGCTATAATGTCTTTAAGTAATAAGTTTTTTTAGTGAGTAGTTTCGTCATAATGTTTTTTTTTCGTGAAAATTCATGAAAATAGGCTCTCACATCATCGCATGCTCCTTCGACCAGTGAGGATGAATACTTTTTTCCTTTCATGTTCTTATTGCCAAGGATAGCTTTATTGATGAATTGAAATAGATTATCCTCATTTTATACAAGAGTGACTCAAAAAAATTATTGAATATTGTAATTTTGATAATATCGTATTTTGATTTTTTCATATAGAACACCGTGTTTTTTATTATTTATGTCAACGCATAAATTATTGTGCGAAATATTCAGTTATTTGTAAGAATTTTGATGAAAATTCTACAAACCGTATCAAACGCATCAACATGCATCATTATTCGCAAAGAAGTTTTTTTCTGTAATGATTCGAGTAGTAAAAAATCTAACCTAACCTAAACAAGATAATTCTTTTAACGAATGATAAAATCAAGATGATTAAAACGTAAATCGAGGTATTTTTTTCATTTGTGCCTTCTGTCAGGTGTTCGAACATATCATATTCCGCATTTTACATAATGAATGTGTTTCGTTATTGAACATTGTTAAAGTGAGGTTTGAACCCAATTTTCTCAATTGACTGCCATGAAGTTCTCCAAAGAAGAAATGGTTGATATGATTTTTATTCTGGATGAGTGTGATAGAAATTCTTTGTTGGCAAGTAGAGTTTATGCTCAAAGGTTTCCTGATAAGAGGCATCCTGATGCAAGATGCTTTGAAAAACTTCTAATTAGATTTATCGAAACGGGTAATATCGCTTACAAAAACATGAAAAACCAAAAATTGCTACAGCTGAAGACAACCAGGTATCAGCTTTGTTGACAGTGACAGAGGAGCCATATAAAAGCCAAAGAGAGATCTCTCAGTTAACAGATATAAGTCAAACTTCCGTCCAGAGAATCTTGAAAGTAAATAAATTTCCTGTATATCATGTACAGCTGCACCAGAAACTGAACAATCAAGACTATGAAAATCGAATCAATTTCTGCAATTGGGCGAGTGACAAAGTAGAGGAAAATCCAGATATGTTTAGCAGAGTTCTTTTCTCGGACGAGGCAACTTTCCACAAGAAAGGCTTGTTAACAGGCACAATTTTCATCATCATGCCACGGAAAATGCACCCCTCATGAAATAAATAGAAATATAATTGGACCGCACTTTATCGACGGGTACCTCAATAGTGAAATGTATTTAAATTTTCTGCAGAATCATCTGCCAATGTTACTTGCCGATGTACCAGAGCATATAAGACAAGATTTGTGGTTTCAACAGGATGGAGCACCGTTACATTATTCACATCAGGTTAGGGAGCATTTGAATCATGTATTTCCAAACAAATGGATAGGACGTGGTGGTCCTGTTAGATGGCCAGCTAGGTCTCCGGACCTTACATGTCTAGATTTTTTCTTGTGGGTTTAGGACGCTCTTGAATCTTCAACAAGAAAGTGGTCTTCCAATCTGAAAAAATATCACAAGATTTTTTCTATAAAAATTGGGATACCCTGTTTACTTTAAAATAAAGTAGATTTCTACTTTCTGAATACAATACCCTTCGAAAAAAAATGAAATCTTCAAGAGTTTACGAGCTACAGAGGACCGCGCCACTGGTGAATCACCCAGTATATTGATTTTATTTACTTTTACACCCACTGAACGTATTCACATTAAAAAAAATACAAAGATTAAAAATATTGACTCAAACTATTAATTAAATTCTACTTTTACTTCTTATGAGGGTGTCATATCTTCTATTTTGAGAAACCATCGCAACTGAAAGTAGTTATATTGAAAGTTGAATGAAATTTTAATATACAAATGTGTTTCTTTGCCAAATCAAACTTTATACAACCCTCGTACAATTCCACTACGCCCATATAACTATAAGTTATATTAGTATTGAAACTAAGAAGTTCTTCGCACATGATTATCTATTCTAAAATATTCATTTTCGCAACAAAACAGATTTACCTAAAGATTAACGTAACCAAAATTATTTTATGGACCAGATGACATTTAACTAATTCAGGAATTTTATTTTGAAAAAGGTCGATGAAACTAACCGGATGATCTATTTCAGATTGGTAATAAATAAGTTTCTGTATCATTTCGCATCAGAATCGCCTAATTACAACTGGAATTGGTTCAGTAAAATTCGTATAAAAAGATTCCGCGGAAATTCAACAAGCAGAAGCAGATTTGTTTTCAATTCAGCAAGATGTTTAAATACGTAAGTATTCAGATATAATTTTAATTGGGTATTGTCGAGTATGAAGTTGTTCATTATAATTTTATGATTTAACAGAGTGGAATTGATTTTTTTCTTCCATTTTCAGGTGTGTCTCTTTGGCCTTTTGGCTGTTGCTTTTGCTGAGCCTTCACCCAAAGCTCAGGTTTTTACTAATGCAGCCGTAGCAGCTGTTGCTCCTTACTCTGCCGCCTATGTTGCACCATACTCTGCTGCTTATACTGCTCCATATGTTGCCCACACCTATGGACATGCCTACCCCTACAACGCCGCCTATGCTTATGCTCCTTACTCTGCCTACAACCCACTCTACAAATCAGCCTATGGATACCACCCTTACTCATACTATAGCAATGCCGCCTATGCAGCTCATCCTTATGTATACTAAATCCTCACATAACACCTGACATTTCTTCAATAAATTTTCGTTTGTTTCAACCGATTTTTCAATTTATAAACCTAATAAAGAAAACCTTGAAATATGACCACCAAATAAAAGATTTAGAAAAGCAGACTCATGAATGAAGAAGAATGCAGCTATATTTTTGAAACAAAAATAATTTTGATTATTTATACCAGGTGAACATCAGAAATAGAATCGATTTTATAATTTGGAGAATGTGAATTGTTTATGATAACTAAGTTTATGTTTAACCAACAAGACTTGATTCAAGAAAAATGGAATTTTTTTTCTAATTCCTGACATCTAAGCTTAAGAAAAAATATATGTTGGCTCACATCATCTCTATATATTCTGATCTGAGCAGAATATTTAATTCAGTAATCATTCATTGAAAAAATACTCTGACTCTGAAATAGGTTTCAGCATTCTTTTCAGTATCTCAGAATAGTGCATGATATCGTAGTATCCATGCAAAACCAGAATTTATTTTATACTGGAACATTCAAATAAATATTGATGTTTCTCTCGTTCAAACGATCTTAGACAGGAATATCTAGAAATTTACAATTGTTCTACAAAATCTTTTCTTTGTTCTTTATGTTAATATCAGATCAATCCATAAATACGCTGTGCACAAAAAAATTGAGGATGTTAGGAATTATCATTGTATCTGTATAAATTTCTGTGAGCTCCTCATATTTATATAACTGTTGTTTGTGCTTTTATCTCTTTCTCAGCAATAAATGAGATACTTTTCAATGATTAATTTAATGAAGAATTTATATCAAAAGTACCTAGTACATTTGATCTTATCTGTACGGTACGATATTGCAACAAAATTGAATGAAATGGAAGGGAGGCTTATATTAGATTAAGTGTAATTCGGGAATCTAGATTGCTTCAACCTGTAAAACAGCTGGTCGATTAAGAAGATGTATGAGTTGCTTCTCAAGATAGGAAATTTGAAGCATAATAATCGAAAATCTTGCGATCAATGACGAGCTGAATCAATCAAACAATCACGGTTCTTGCGACGCCGATGTCAAAACATTGTGTTGATTCAGACCGATTTGCAACTTCATCGTAACATGTGGTCGCATATTACTGATATATTTACGTTATCGGATTTCATCTTGGAATTTAAGGATTGAAAATAAAAGAATTATTGAAATGTTCATCACGCATTTTGACCCTTCTTTGATTATTTGGAAGTGTAAGTGGTATAAAAATTAAACGCTCAAGTAATGAAATGTCTTTAATTTACAATTGGACCTTGAACTGATTTCACCAAGGAAAACTAAAAACATAGCCACAACAGCGAGATAAAAGTATTCATATATCTCTTACAAAACCCTCGGTGTGAAAGTCCTACTGCACCCGCAACATTTTCCTAACAGTGAATCAGTATTACCTAAAATAAGCAAGTGATCATACGAAATATGCCTGTAGATTGAGAATAAAAAATACCTACAAAATCAACTTTACAATATTCTTGATCCGAAGGATAGAATGAATATACCAACGATACAAATCTATAAGTACTGTTCAAACTTCAGTCCACGCTGCAGTAAGCCTTTTGAAAATCACTAAAATATCAAGACATTTAAGCACAAAATACTGGAGATTTCACCCCAAGATCATCACGCAGAAGTTGTTAGAAATCTGAGAAACAACTATGAACTAAATAGTGATTGAATCAGTCACTAGCTATAACTTTTGTTCTTCTATGTATTTGAAGTGATGCTTTATTCCTTCCAATATAACAACAAATTAACGAATATTTTGATAACTCATCGCTATTTTGAGGAAAAGAGTCAGGACAGACGAAATCTTAGAACCCTTCAAATTTCGTTACGAACAATTTTTCCAAATGAAAATATGCACATATTCAACATCTGTAATAAATTTGAAAATCGAGTATAAAGTACACATTGAAGAATTTTCATTCAAGGAACACTATTCAACCTTCCGTAGAATGTTAGATATCCCTCCTTTAAGTAGCTGGTTTTCCGATCCACCCTTCATAATCACCGCCAACCGGGGCCACACAGCTGTGGTATAGCATAGTGGGATGTCATGAATAAGAGCAATTGCCTGCAGTTTCGGTCTCATTTGACCTCATCAGCATTGCATATCCATCATCATCATCATCATCAACATCAGGCTACACTACTACTTACTCATCTCAATTCGTTAGAGTGCTCGTAAACATGTAAATGTTATTACGTCCCCCAACGAACCGAGACAGAAGCCACTTCACCATTGCCACCGGGAAACCATGATAACAAAGAGTAGATAAACAGGAAAACTTCAAGCAGTCACATAATAGTAAAGAAGTAATGATACTTATCTGATTAAACAGATAAATTTACAATTTGAAAATTGATTTTTCCGAGAAAACCCAAAACATCTATAATAATTTGATGGAACTAGTCGAATACCTTTTACGAAACCCTCGGAGAGAAAATGTTAGGTTAGATTTGCGCCTTTTGACAGTATGTAACATTTGTTTCCATATGATCTCAAACACCTCTGAAACAAGAATGAGTTTATTTGACTATCAGTATTCATTCAATTTTTCTTCAGTTTTCAAGCTAAATTAATGCAAATTTTCTGTATTTCTTGTTGATTTTCGAATCTTTGAATTTATTGTAATAGCTACTGAACGTCCTGGACGCTATTTGAGTGATCATGAAGTGGTAAGAATTGTAACACTTCTAGAGGAGGGGCGAAGCCAACGTTACGTGGCTAACTTGTTGAATCTTAACCAAAGCACTATTTCAAGAGCAATTAATCGGTACCACGAAACAGGGGAATATGGAAGAAGGGCCGTACGGCTAGAATGCTACAAAATGAACTTGCACTTTCCAGAAATGTGCAAATTTTATTGCAAACTGTTAGGAACAGGCTCAGAGAAGACGATTTCAGACCAAGGGTGGCTTCTACCGGCCCGCGTCTCATCAGAGAGCATCGAGTTGTAAGACTTCAGTTTGCAAGGGAACATGCAAATTGGGGTATTCCAGTTCTCTCTTTCGACGAGTCCAGGTTCTTTCTAGTATCAAATGATAGACGCATTCCTGTATACAGACGTCCTAAGGAACGGTATCCGCAATAGAATATCCGGCAAACCGAAAACTTCGGACAAGGCTCAGTAATGGTGTGGGGAGGCATTTCTTTCCATAGTCGAACTGAGTTAATCCTAGTATATAATGGAAGAATGACAGCGGCCAGATACATCGTAGATATCCTTGAACCCCATGTTTTATCCTTTGGCCCATTGATTGGCGAAAACTTCATTTATATGCATGATAATGCTCGGCGTCATGCAGCTAGAGTAGTTACAGAATTTCTGCAAAATGCCGAAATGAAGATGGTAGAATTTTTTAATTTTTCATTAACTCGAAAATTGTTGATATTTTCTATCATAAACTGAATGATATCTTCTTATTTCACACTTCTGAAAGTTACCAAGCGACTCTTGAATGACCAGCCTAAAAGTTTATATAGTATTGTCGTAAAAGTAGGGTGATGCGACAATTTTTGTGGGGAGTGTATAGCAATCATACAAATCGATAAATATTGTTCAAACTTCAGCCAACGTTGAATTGACCGTTTTGAAAATCACCAAAACAATAAGCCATTGAAGGGTAAAATGCTAGAGATTTTACCTCCAGATCATCACTTAGAAGTTGATACAATTCTAAATAAAATCAAAATAACCAATGAACTAAGCAGTGATTCAATCGGTCACTACCTCTTATTCATCTATGCAATTGAAGTGATGCTTTATTTCTTCCAATATAAGTAGGAATTAACGCTTAACTTGATAACTCCTCGCTATTTCGAGGGAAAAGGTCAGGACAGAAGTTCAAATTTTATGATGAACAATTATTTTCAATCCAAGTAGGCACATACACATATGCAACATTTGTAATAAATTCAGAATTATTCTTTGCCCAAAAAGTCAAGCTAATTTTTATACAACCCCCGTACAATTATATCGCATATTCTTATCACTGTGTTTGCGTGAAAGCAAAGTGATCAATTCTTACATATTAATTATTGCAACAAAACAGCCATATATTCTCTATTACCAAGATGACATTTTCACTAATTCAGGAATTTCATTTCGGAAAAGGTCATTGAAGCTAACCGGATGATCTATTTCATATTGGTAATAAATGAGTTTTTGTATCTTTTCGCATCAGAATTACCTAATTACAACTTGAATTGGTTCAATCAAATTCGTATAAAAAGATTTCGCGAAAATTCAAACAGCAGAAGCAGACTTGTTTTCGATTCAGCAAGATGTTCAAATACGTGAGTATTTAGATATAATCTCAATTGAGAAAAATCGAGCAAAAAACAGACTCATGAATGAGGAAGAATGCAGTTATATTTTTGAAACAAAAATAATTTTGATTATTTATACGAGGTGAATATCAGAAATAGAATCGATTTTATAATTTGGAAAATGTGAATTGTTTATGATAACTAAGTTTATGTTCAACCAACAAGACTTAGTTCAAGAAAAATCTTTTCTAATTCTTTACATCTGACAATAAAAGAATTTATGTTGGCTCACATAAAATCTATATATCCTGATCTGATGGCTGCATAAGTAGTAGCTCTCTTTATCTGCTACCAGAATACTCAATTCAGTAATCATTAATTGAAAGAATACTCTCACTTTGAAATATGTTTTGCCATTCTTGTAAGTCTGTCAAAATGGTTCATGATATGTATTAAATTCATATAGGTAATGAATAGGTAATTCAAAAATTCAGATTGGTACAATCTGTGAGACAGCTGGTCCATTCAAAAGATGCAAGAGCTGCTTCTCAAAACTTATGAGCGCACTTATTATCCTGTATGTTTCCATTGTTCGTCCTAATAAAGAATACTGTTGGACTATATACTCGCCTCTCTATGTCTTTTACAAAAGTATGATTGAGAGGATGTAGAGAAAATTTATGTTGTTTTGACGCCAATAGACGCTCTAGGCCATTTCTTTCTGCCTCATCTTCTTTCTTGTGGATCATATTCTAATGTTTCATTCACCTTCAAGGTAATAAACTCTTACCTAAATTGCCCAGACATTTTTTTCTCCGCGTCCCTCCAAAAGCTATTAGAAATAACAATATTTCAAATACCGACAATCATTTCTGTCAATAATTTGTGACAGGATAAATTCTGTTAATGATGTCGACCTCTTTACAGCAGCATTTCAGCTTTCAAATCCACCCTTAATCCTAAAAAGATCCGTCCCAAGTTTATAGTGTGTGAATTGATTATTATAATGTGTCAACATTGTTGTAGTTTATATACTTTCAAATAATGTTTTTTTTGTAGAGTGTGTGATTACTTATCCTTTATATATATATATATATATATATATATATATATATATATATATATATATATATATATATATATATATATATATATATATATATATATATATATATATATATATTCGAAGGCTTCCGTTCATAAAATTATAAATAAGATAAACTGAATAATTCTCCGTGCTTTTTATCCTAGTCTTAGCGAAAAAGTACATACTTTTTGAATTTTATAGTATGATTTTTTCATCTTAAATTCATATCGAAAAAATTGTTGCTAATTCATCAACTGGTACATCGCATGTCATTTAAACAATAAAGTTATTTAAAATAGAAAAAGTAAAAGAAACTCAACTCTAATAATGCTTTTGAAAAAATACATAGGAAAATCAATTCGCTGGATAGACCTGATGCTGTGTGTTCAAAAAATGATACCTAGATTGACAAGGATTTCAATTCCCATATTTCCAAAGCTCAAATTCAAATGATAAAAATGATTTTTTCATAGCAAATCATTCCTTTGGCAAGAACTTCGATATTTCATATGGCAAAAGTTTCACAGATCCCTTGATTCAAAATTCTTTTCTCTTGTTGGTTGAGTGAAAAGGTTTCACAAAATATCCCTCCCTCATCTGTGAGATTGCTAGGTCAGACACGTTCAATGAAGAGGGAGATACTGGCCAGTTAAGAAAACTTACAGGCCAAGCGGAAAGATTTTCAGGAATACCCCAAAATAAAGTTTGACTACTCCATTGCACAAATTGAGTCACATGAAAAAATACGTGAAAATTTCCGCCCGATTGATGTTTCATGTTTTCAGTATCCCTGCTCAAAGATTATTCGACTCTTTGAAACCAAAACAAAGAGGGAATTATTTTTTGGGTCTGACATAAGGAAAACTTTGGCAGCATCTTTAAGGCAGACAAAGTGTCGACTGTTGATCCAAACCGAAAGATTCAGATTCGGCACACCAACAAGCATGACGTCTGTCAAAACTTGCAGACCATTTATTCATCATGAAAACATAGGAACATTTCGAAAAAAATGTTAAATTTTGAATCTCAAAGAAATTCTTCAATTATACTGCTAATAAATCTTCGGAAAAATAGTTACAGTTCAAGCGATGCTCGGAAATATTTTTCTGGCTAAAACAATCATTTTTCCACCGAATATTCAAGTTCAAGAAGCTTCATTCACCTTAAGAATACCTTAGTCTATGTTTGCCTTGCGAATGAGCTATATATCCACTGTTTGCCATCACTACATTTTGGTTGAACTGCTATTGGCCTCCCCTGTACATAGTCATAACACCAAAAGTCTGCACGAAAAAGAACACACACATCCTACGATAATCTTTGCACAATGCACATATTCACAAATTGTCCTCACAATCATTTTCACCATTCTTCTATTCCGCATTCAAAACACAAAAAAACTCACTTGTGTTTCAAAGACGCACTGAGCTCTGCTTAAATCGGAATTTTACTGGAGAAGTTCCTTCTTGATCGTCAATATATAGAAGAATTTCAGTTACATGCAACATATACATTTATTACACCATCTTCCAAATGATTGGTTTTATGTATTCATGAAAAAGATACAAAATTACATCATCTTTAAGATTATAGCGTGAAGAAGCTAGACTGAATCGAAAGAGTATTTTTAAGCTGTATGATAATGTCAAATCAATAAATTTTCATCCTCTGCTAATTTTTCTTATCCTTCTTGTTTAATAGGATCTCAACAGTGATGACAAATATCGACGATAAAAGTCCTTTAAGTTTTTCAAACTATTAAAGATAAAAACCAAATTTTGTTAAGAATATTTTCAAAAATTATTGAAAATGAATTAAAAAGAAAAATTAGAAATTTGATTCTTTTGTGATATACGAGGATGATACAAAAAATATCTGACCCTGATGATAATGAAACAATACTTGTTGAGCAAAGAAGTACAGTTCTGACAAATACACATCAAAACTTCAGCCATTTGTGACGAGCACTTGTTAGTTCACAATCGTTTGAGTGAATCATTTTAAGTACTGCGAAATAAACAAAAATCGCGTATCGAATTGTTATTACTATTCTGTTTCTGCCTACATAAATCAAATGTGATTAAACACACTACACATACATTCTTTACCATTTTCTACAAAGAAATTCCGAGAAGCTGAGATAAAATGTAGACGTATTGACTTGGTAGGCAATGAGTGTTTAGGAACCCCAAAAACTGCAACCACTGACGATAAAATCGCAAAATATTACTTAAGAACCTACAAATTGAGTGAAAATGATTTAGGAAATATTTCTTTAAGCTTACAAGAAGGAACTGAGCGTAAAGGAAACTAACCTCCACAAGTATACAGATTAACTGGAGGACCCTTTCTTCTCTATAATACCCTTCTTGGATCAGACAGAATATAAACTACCAAAAGATTGGATTGAGCAGAAACTATGCTCTAATTTGAAACTCCATAACTCCGATTTATAGTTCGATATCCTGAATTTCGGATAGGTTATATTTTATTCAATGCAGAATAACAATTAATATTAGTAATCTGTAAAAATGCATTTTGAATAGTGAAATGCGAGTAAACCAAAAATGGTTTTTCCTCCACAAATTTTGAATCTCCATGAACAATTTCTGAGTTGAATTTCATCATTATTACAAAGTTACATTGGTCGAAAATAAAGATGAGGTTACTTCTGCCAAAATATGGCACAATATTTTATGCATTGACATGAATAATAAAATACAGGATGTTCCATTTTGAAAAATCAAGATATGACATTTTTAAAATTACAATATTCAATAATTTTTATGAGTCACTCCTGTATAAAATGAGGATAATCTCATTCAATTCATCGATGAAGCTATCCTTGGGCAATAAGAAAACGAAAGGAAAAAAGTATTCATCCTCTCTGGCCGAAGGAGCATGCGATGATGTGAGAGCCTATTTTCATGAATTTTTACGGAAAAAAATATTGTGACGAAACCACTCACCAAAAAAACTTATTACTTAAAGATATTATACTTACTTCAAAATAAACCGCTGAAGTAGATTTTTACTTCCTAAATACAATACCGTTCGAACAAAACTGAAATCTTCAAGAGTGTACGAGCTACAGAGCACCTCGCCACTGGTGAATCACCCAGTATAATTTTCAGAAAATCGAATTTACAAAAATTCCAATTTCTTCTATTTTGAAATATCGATATGGTGTCTCACAATTATTATTGCTTTTCGGATTGAATAGATTTTCCTTAGAGTTGGGGATTTCCATTTTTTTTATAAATAACCAAAAAACGCAAGAAAAACATTTTCAGAAGAATGTTATTGTCATGTTGACATTTACATTTGACACTGACGCTGTTTTGAAATTCGTGGCAAATGTAATGTTTGGTTCAATTACGAAATATTCATTCCATATTTAGTTATAGAATGAAAACATATGAAAAGCACATAAGAGCCAAGTGTTTTAGAGACAATATTCAAACTCAAGGGTGAGAATGTTTTAATTCTATTATTATGAATGATTTCAGAATTATGACATTCAATAATAGCCACTGAGAAAAATTATTTTTACATCCAGTCGAGTATTTTCCTTAGCACCCCTATTTATGGAGCTTCGTGAAAATTCTGATATAATCTTTGAGAATAAAATCATAGCGCTTTGAATCAAAGACAACATGTCTGAGAATGAATGTTGCTTTGTAATGAAGTGTGTTTTGATGGCAAAATTCTGCTCAGGTTCTACAGATTGATTCAAAATTTGTGGAAAATATTTTTTGTTTACCCTCGTATATTGCTATTCCAAATGCGTTTTCTCGCATAACCAATATAAATTGTTGTTTTGCGATTTCAAGGATATCAAACGATAAATCAAAGAGTGATGGAGTTTCAAACTAAAGGAAAATTTCTGTTCGATCGAATTTTTTGCTGGTGAGTTTAGAAACGTTACTTTTTCAAAAATCTATTGGAGAACTGAAGTCTAACAAATCCTTTGAATGGAACATATTTCCAGTAAATTGGGAGATGTAACAGTCAGAGAGAAAAGACATGTCAACCCAAATCGATCAGCCCATAAGTCTTTCGATCTTCATATTAGTGGCAATGCAGGATATAATCGTCCAGTATATCAGAGGAATATACATTACTAATCGAGCGGCTGAAGAAGAAGCTGATGCCAACTGTGCTGATTCATCAACTACTTGACGCCGTAGAAAAATGCTGATAAAAACCTCAACAACCATCAACCCACTCTCTGAAAGTCGAAAGCTTCAACAGTATCTTGGAGAAAACAATAAACCTTAAGGGATGTCCATAAGGAGGACTTTTTTCCCAACTGCTTTGGTCCTTACTAGTCGATATGCTTGTTGACCCTAACAACATAAACTCATGGTCCTCGGATATGCAGAAAACCTGGCAATAGTCATACCTGGCAAACGTGAAAACGTAATCAGTGAACTCAAGTGAAACTCTATAAGCTTTATTTGCAACCGGCAGACAAAACGACTGAGAATTAATCACTTACAAAGCACCATTCAACCAGAAATAAGAAATATGACTCCCTTCCTTCCTGATGGAACAGATAGAAATCCAAAATATCTTGAACCTACTCTAGATGAACAACACTTTCACTAGGTAATGGATAAAGCCACAAGGGCGCTCTGCACCTCATAGCATTTGTTGGATTATTACGGAACCTGACTTGTAGGTACATTACAGTGCCGAATTAGTGGATGATTTATCTTCAAACAGCAGCTCACATTGCATCATTATTTAACGAAGTGACACAGAAATTTGCATTCCCTCACTCTACCTCCACTCACAGGATATAGTTTCGGGCGATTTATGTTTCTTAATCAAAAATTTATGCTCGAAGGACAGAGATTTTTGGCTACCATGAAAAACTAATTAAGTTTTCAACAACGTGAATTTTTTAATTTGAACTGCTTAACTATCACCCTACATCAGATCTCGTCCTGAGCGACTAGTTCTTGTTCCCCAATCAAAAATCTTCCCTGCTTGAAAAGATTTTTGACAAAAGGAGAGATCCAGTATTTTTTTAACAAGTTTTGAGAGATTGAAGTATGGCTAGCTGAAGTATATAAACTCACAAGAAGACGTTGAAGGAAAAACAAATTTGAAAAAATATCTTGAATCTATTTTAGGTCAGATATTTCTTAGACTTAGTATAAGCATGATAATTTAACAAAATAATTGAAAGTTCTCTATTCAACTATCCAACTTTTATTTTATTCTTTCAGGTAGAACAGGCATTTATTCCCAAAAATTTTTTGGAAATTTAAAGATTCATTATCTCATTGAAGAATTTTATTTTATATTGAGACATAACGCCTTTCCAGACTAATTTGCAAAACCAAATTTCATCATTCACTGAATCAATTAAGCAAACTATGAGATAATCGTATTCTAATTTCTGAAGAATATTCAAATTTTAGCAATATTTCTCGTAACATTTAGATGAAGGTTATTTGAAACAACCGGATGATATTTAACGAGAATCAACATTTTTTTCTCGATTTTAGTCATCTAATTTCAATTTCGCTTTATCAGGTCGAGTGGCTATAAAAGCATTTTGAGAAAACGTCGTAAATCAGAATATAAAGATTCTTTCATTTCAACATGTTCAAATACGTGAGTGGAATTTTTTATAATTTTAAATTTTTTTTTCAACGATAAAGGTATGTGAAAATTATGTATCTTGTTGCAGATTTGTCTTTTCGCCCTCTTGGCAGTTGCTTTTGCTGAACCAGAAGCTAAACCTAGTATTGCTTCAGAAGCCATTGCAAGATATGCTCCGTTTGCAGCTGCGTATATTCCTCCGGTTGCTGCAGCACATATAAACTACCCCTACGAAGCTGCCTATGCTAGATATCCTTATGGTGCAGCTTATGGTTATGCCCCATACCGTGCGCATGGTTATTATGGAGCACATGTATATTTTTGAAAACATTTATCATTAAATTATAAAAATTATTATTTTTTTCTATCAGTTTCCCGTCGTCGATTGTGGGAATACGACTATTCAAAGCATTTGAATCCCAACGAAATCATTTTTGCTCATTTTAGAACCGATATAAATTATCCACTATACAGGCTGTCTCTCCAAGAGTTTCCAGTTAACTAAAACTAAACTAAAATATTATAAACATTCTACCATTTGTTCGGTCTTAAAGATGACCTGCTAATTAACTGAGAATATATAGACATGATTAACGATGGCTGTGAAATCAATTCGTATAGTTATAAAGATATAAACGTTAAAGATAAATCTACTAACGATCAAACAATATACTCATTCAATATTCTTCGTGGGAGGTAATCAATAATATAAATAACTTGCAGAACTTGAACGAAAATATCCAAATTCACCAATCAATTAGCAGATCGAGAGAATACAGTTCAATTTTGTAAATTATGGAAAATATAATCCTGAATAATTTATATTGAAGCACAGATAATGAAGGTGCAATTGTTAAGGTTTTGCCATATTTCGACGTTCATTCATATGCAAGTGTACATTATGTCGAAGAGTACCAGGAATTGTTTATTTGATAAAATATGCTTGTTGCTAAGTTGGCCCAACTGTCCTCTATAATGAAGCGGAGTTTGAACATTGAAAATGTTACAGAAGGCTTACGTTGAATTGACTTTATCAAAAACACGTGCATATGAGTGGTACTGTGCATTCGATAGATGCCGAGATATGGTGTAAGATATGCCTCCCTCTGGTCGACCATCAACATCTTCAATAACATCGATAAAGTGAAAAGAATGGTAATTGAAAATCGTGGTTTAAGTTTGAGAGAGATTGTCAATGAACTTTCTGTACCTCACGAAACAATTCGTACTATTTTAAACGATTGTTTGGGCATGAAAAGCGCAGCCAGTCGACTAGTTAGAAAAGATCTCTAAAGACATGCTAGAATGATTCAATTCCGACTTCAGGTTCTTAAAACGCAATGTAGCTGGCTCCTTTCAACTGAACCGAAGTTGACTATTTTCTTTGATCATCACACGCGGAATCCGTGCCAAAAGGTCAGATAGTAAATGAAGAATATTACCTGAGCGTCATGCAGCGTTTGAGAGAGTAAATTTGTTGAAAAAGGCCAGATTTGTGGAAACAAGATTCATGGATTTTGTAATATAATGTACCATCTCACAAGGCTATCATTCTGAATTAATTTCTGACCAAAACTCGACAAATATCATCGAACAACCACCGTATTCACCTGATATGGCTCCGGCGACTATTTTCTTTTTCCAAAACTCAAATTACCACTTCGCGGTACTCGCATTGAATCGATAGAAGGACTATTGCTGGGGAATCATGCGAGATTTCCTACGTCAGTTTCATTTTAGAAAATCATTCAAAAGACACTCTTGATGTTTAATGGCAATGAAATATTTTTTTGTGAGGAGTGTATTTTTTCATCTCGGTTACTAAGTTGACGTGACACAACCAAAAGTTATAGGTCAATTGGTAGAACATCAATACTAAATATAATACATTAGCAGTAGTTCAATGAAACGCCCTGTATGTTTCGAATTTCTCTTGTTTATCTCAAAAACTGGAATAATATAGGAAGTAAAATTGAAATATTCTATAGATCCAGGTTTTTCAACCTTCAGCTGACCAGTCAACAAGATAATACATTAAAGTAACATCCGTAGAAAGTATAAAACTAGTTTTATCAAATTTTGTTGAATTCTTAAAAACACTAAGTTATCCTTTTAGTGTGCGAAAAGAAAACAACTATTTCAGAGGTTTCTAAGTATATTATGAATTTCATATGAATAGCGTCACTGTAGACAGTTTTGTTTCTGAAAAGAATTGGAGTGCAGTGTTAATTTGTTGAAATTTCAATTCAGTATGATTGGATTTGTAAGTATATTAGGATAGAAGTATTTGCAGTTTGCGAAAACATATCATAAAATGCCCTCGTAGAATTACTAATAAATTAATAACATTCGCATAAAGTTCAACTTCATTAAATTAGTCTCCTTCATTAATGATACCTTGCACCTCAGTGACAAAAACACTATGCCTTATCTTGATGAAACCAAACTCGTTCATAATTGTCCAATCTCACTTAAACAAAATCAGTGAACAAATTCTATAGGGCACTCCGTTAATCCTTATACTGTCACAATATTCATTTGGAAAGTTAACTGTTAAGTTTTGTCATCTTCATATTTTCAATGTCCTACAATAAATACAGTGAATACAATGCACTATTTATTTAGATTTTTTTTCAAAATTTCCTTACATTTCGGATGTGGCCCGCACTGTTTCTTCAAACTTTTTCTGAATTTTTTGTGAACTGTTGTCCATTCTGTATATCGATTATCCCTTATAATATTCATTTTTCATATACAGGGTGTTACATAATAGTATGTCACTTCTTGAGGGTGTAAATCTACGTGCAATTTCAAGACAATAAGTTTGAATGAACATATGTCCGCAAAAACTTCATTACGGAGCTACAGAGTGTTGAAATTTCCGTTTTTTTCATAAAACTCCTGCAGTTTTTGAGATATTCAGCCCAAATTTGGAATGCAAGCTATTTTTTACAGCCCCCATCATTATACTTCCTAGATTTTAACTGAAATCCACAAGGTGTTTTCTTTTCTGAGGTCATGTCTGCTTTTGCCCTTTCAAACTTTTTCACAGTACGCCACTGATCGGAGTACAATCAATTTTCGTCATCTTTGTTCAATTAAGAAACTTTTTTGACACCTGTAATTTTTTCGTATCTCCAACCGTATTCGAGTGAAAATTATTGAATTTGAATTATTTAAATTGTATGTTATTAGCTAAATAGAAAAAATAATACAAATACTCGATAGGTATGCCCAAAATTTGCTTTTATTTTTATAGCTTGTCTTCTAAGACTCAACTCATACTTATTCAATGTCAAACTAAGATAAAGAACAATTAAAAACTGACTAAATTGCTGGAAGTGTCCCCCACCTGCAAGAATACAGGCCTCTGTCCTTCTTCGCATATTATCGTGTCACAAGAGGTTATCATTCTTTTCAAAAGAACATATATATTATTCGATTTCTCAATTCTTCTACAGTGTTCACTGGAGTGGTACAAACTAACCTTTAGAGATATCCCCATATGAAAAAGTCTAAACAATTTAAGTCTGGGGACCTAGGAGGCCATGGTTCTGGCGCACCCCGACCTATCGATCGGTTGTTGAATGTATTATTCAAGAATTCCCTAACTTCTCCACTAAAATGTGCTGGTGCCCCGTCATGCATGAACCACATTATGTTTCTCACCAAAAGTGGCTCATCCTCGAGCAATAAAGGTAAATCCTCCTCAAGAAATTGCCGATAAGCGGAACCGTTTAGTCTGTTAGGCAAAAAATGGGCCAGTCTGATAATTTCCAATTATTCCAACCTATAAATTTAGTAAGAATGGTTCTTGATGATGAGATCAATCAAATAGGGGTTTTCCTCAGCCCAATAATGATTATTGTGAAAGCAGTTCTCGAAAAGTTAGCTTCGTCTGTGAACATTATTTCACTATCAAAATGAGCATTTTGACTAATTTTATCTAAGAACCATCGGCAGAAATTCAGTCTTGAAGGAAAATCTCGATGAAGTAGAGTTTGGGCGCGTTGATTATGAAACGGGTACAATAGAAAGTCGTAGAGAGTCCTCCAAACTAGAACATGTGAAATATTCAACTGATTTCCAGTTTTTCTTGTACTCATATGAGGATTCAAATCAATACAATTCAAAACTGCTTCCCCAATATCTCGGGTTCCCATAGTTTGAGTTGCACCTTTTAAATGATTATTTGCAATGAAAGTACCAGTTTCCCTCAACCTCCTCTGGATATTTGGAAATGTTCGCCTGTCTGGTGTTACTGTGATGGATATCAGCCAATTCGGCGTTAGTAAAATCAGCCATTTATTCTTACAGCAATAACTTCAAAATTCTTGAAACTAATCGTTAATTTAATAAACAATTCGATCAGACACTGGTTCAAATTTAGAAACTGTCAAAATACTGAATAATGATTATACAAATTATACAAGGTGTTTACTGAAACGTGAATCTTAATAAATCCTCTGATTCAAATTTTAATTTGAACACATTGTTAAACGATTTTTAATAAGCTTTCATATGGGTATACTACATTTTTCACGAAATGAGGGAGAAGCGACGCGAAAAAAATTTTTAAATTATAACAGACATTTTTTTTATATACAGAGTGTTTCAAGTATGAATACAAAGATTTTTATGGTAGATAAAAGTCACCCAATGCTGTTAATATTGCGACTCGAGAACCTAGGTAAGGCTATTGTTTCATTCATCATTTATGAATCTGATCCAAATCCTTTTTTCGCTATAACCAATGAATCGTATGATCGATTCATTTCAGATTTGGTATAAGTGTTAACAACCCGTACAAAAAAAATTCACCCGAAGAAAAATGGAATATCACAGAGAGGGACTGGGAAAATGTAGTTTTTCATACAATATTAAATTTAACACGCTGTACATGGTTTTTCAAAACTTTTTTCATTCCCGCTAAAACCACAACAAAATATCCATCTATCAACAGTATCTGCTCAACTGTAGCACTTGATTAAAGAAAGTTATGGCGATTCGAAATACTATTCCACGTATGTTGTCCCCGTTACGGCTCTGTCCATAGAAGATAATTGTCAAAAACCGGCTCTTCTAATACATTTTCTTGAATTGTCGATATTATTCATATCGAAGGATAATGTGCGAGTATTTCAATTTTTATTTTGAAGAAAAACCGAGAACATTAACAAAAAATAAATCGAGAAAAGTAAAACTAATAGAAAAAAAATCAAGAATTAAAAACGAATTACAACAAATGTTCAAAAATACCACCCCCTGATTCTAAGCATTTTCCAGCTCTCCACTTCAATTGTCGCTTACGTATGATATCGGGTTGATTTTTTAATTTTTCAACAGCCTCATCGATTCTATGAATCAATGAATGATGAGGGCCATTATTCTTTTCTATGATAGTTGTTGTTATTCCATATGTCATTAAATTGCTCTGTGATATAACAAACTGCATGAAATTAGTTGAAATTTATTCTTGTAAAGATACCTCTTTTTACATAAGCTGAACGTTGATATGTTATTAGTTTATGGTTTCACTAACTTTATTTCCTTGGAACCTTGAATGTTCAAAAGGTTTTCTTCATAATTATTTTGAATATAACATTCAATCATATAAAGCTTTTCAAAATTTTTGTAAAGATGGTCGCTTCGTTATTATAAACGATACTATATTCCCACAATAATTATAGTTTGATGAAAAACCATCAAATAATTCATCTGGATTGCCATTGAAGAACGCATATTATCGATATTCTAAAGTATCAGATGATAATTCAACAAAAGTATTATTCTTAAATATGGTTTTATGTCAACACATCTCTTTTTCACTTTCTAAATTCATTTTTAATTGTTTCAGGTTAATCAGTCTATCCGAACAGGACATATGGTTCAACTGATTTTATTAGTAACTTTCAACATCATTCTTTTCACTGTTATCATAATAAAAGGACTTCTAGATATAATTAGGATACATACCCCTTAGAAATTATTTCAACCGTAAAATTCCATTCATGTTAATTTAGTATAATAAAATTTTTTTATGTATTCTCGTTTTCATTTAACTGTAGGTAAAAATGATCCAATAGTATAGAAACTCTTTGTGGCAAACCAGGGTGGTTTGCAGAACTGAAGTTATTGATAGGTAGATTTTAAGTGACACTAATAGATGAGTGAACTGACAGTAAATAGGTAGAAGAGCCACTCATAGAATGTGAGGAAGCTTTAACTGAAGGATTCGTTGGGCTTTTCTTAACGTTAAAAATTCAGTTCATCCAAGTGACAACTCCCAACACCTAGGCGAAAAAGTTAGCTAAGGAGAATTTGTTCAAACCATTGATGCATTTGATGATGCAAGTTACATTTACAACTTTTCGCAACTAGTTAATGCAAGTGGATGGGCTTCGTCGTTTCTGTTCAGCTCGACCACGAGGTGAGAAGAGAGATACACAACTGCTCTGATAACTAGACCGCTCACACTCCACCAAACATGACCAAGGTGTCTTGACTAATCCTGGAATTTCACATAATACTAAATAGTATCAACAACACCAGGGCTGTCAAACTTATCAGGATACCCAGACGCAGCTGGATCAGAGAAAATGAGATATCAGATTACTTGGCGCAGCTTAGAGCAAAGCGACCTCTTATGGACCCTGAACTAGCAGAAGCAAATTATATGTACATATCAAAAACTTCTCTCGACTGTGAAAAGTGGAGATAAAATGAAGCATGGGTGAAGGTTGAGGTCTGTAGACAGGCAATGTAAAACAAGAAGCTAGTAGGTAGACTGTGGCTGTAGAAGAGAGACTAGGACATGTCTTATTACAGAACCACTGAAGTGAATTTCCAAAAGCATAAAGGGCGGAGAGCTAGAAACACTGCATCTACTCTGCCAATGTGAGACACACTCCCATAAAAGAACCTCAATTGGTAGCTAAGAATATTCGGAAGCTTTCATTCATTCTCACGAAAGCATTTGAATAACCAACGGCAAGGTTAAAAGAGAACACCTCATCTATCAAGTAATCTGACACTGCCTCTATAATTTTTTAACAACAATAATAATACGATATTTGATAAAGCCAACGAGATCACAAAGCTCAATAACTTCTCATCTTGTTTGTTTTGCATTTCAATTCGCACCCTGATAAAATATGTGAGTCTTCGGAAATTGATTTAAAATCAAAATATCATTACTTAATTTTATTCAATGAAAATTTAATTGAAATCATTCAAAAGAAATGATTCATTTCAAATTGAGTGTTTTTTTAATACAGTAGGTGAATTTAAGTAATAAGAAGATATCGTGTTCCCTTTGGTGTTACAAAATTAAAGTTCCTTAACATTTGTACATAGCAATAATCTTACTAAGATATCTTAAAGGTAATAACCTCCATAAGTAGCTCCGTAGGGGTAGGAACCATATCCGTAAGCTCTGGTGCCATAATATCCACCATAACCGCTGTAAGGGTATGCGTAACCAGAATAGTAAGGTGACAGATAACTACCAGAACCATAACCAATTCCAGAATAGACAGGCTCCGGTTTTGGTTGAGGAGCAGATAGAACTGCCACCACGAGTGCCAAGAAGATCAACTAAAATATGAGAAAAAATATTAGCAAATCACTTAATAAATTCGTAAAATCGTATAGATGACACCAGTATTGTAAATCCCATATGATTTTCACCTAAAACTAATCTTTAAATGCTCCAATCAAAATGTAGCTTTCATTTCAAAAGTAATACTGATTTACGTAAGGCTGCGAATCTTCAAACTTTTTAATTTTTGGACAATCTGGACAATGTCGGTGAGGATATACTGCGACAGAGTGTTGAAAATTCCTTTGTACCACAAACAGCTCCCAGAATGGTTGAAAAATGGTACCTGGACCAAAAACTCAATCTGGCAAGATTAAGGACCTCCGTGTCTATTCAGATCCTGTAGTGTTTGGATTTCATTGGTCACCAGACCTTGTTCAGCCTGAAGAACAAAATCGCCCAATCCAAGAACTGCTTGTTTACAGATGAATAATAGGGAAACTATGATCACATCTCTTTTTGTGCCTATGATATCATATGCTGTCAAGGTTCGATGGCCCAAGGGGAACCAAACCATTCAAAATAATTCTTCTCAATTGGCATTCCTATGTATTACTGGACTGGTGAACCATGTCCAATACCTTATCATATTACTCAACTTGTTGATTTTTAATATATTTTTTGTAAGCCAGGATATATGCATATAGACATAAACAAGCAGGATAGTGTAATCATTTTCGTAGGTGTCAATCTAGGAACAGCTCTGTTACATTAAAGAACTACATGCTTATCTCGTCTGCCTATGTGGTACCAGAGTTTGACATTTCCAAACATCCTCCTAATACAATCTGAAGACACAGTAGCAAAGTTAGATACTGATGCTGGGAATTAGAGAACTCCTGAAAAGCCCATGAGCACCATAAGTTCCCAGCTTGGTAATCAATACCGAGAAACTGAAGCTTGAGTCACTAGGAAATTCATTTTGTATCTAATCAAGTCGGTTTTCTCACAAGATTGCGCCCTCTGCGTTTCCTACATAGAACCAGTAATGATCTGGTAGCCAAATCTATCAATGGTGTTATAAGAAGGAGAAAACAGCAGAACAAGATGTCGATTATTGGTATTCAAAAGATTCCAGGCTCTTGGTATATCCAAGTATATGGAAGAAAACATCTTATAGCAGCATAAGAATCTGATTGGTGGTGACAACTAGATGAAACATCTGAACACATACACACACAGGCACAGAACCAATCTAGGTAGATGTTATTTGGGTCTACAGGCACGATGAGTTAAATGAATACTATTTTGGACTTCTTTTAATAGCAATTATCTATGAAGACTACCTTCACAATTTTGGACATTGACTGTCCTATCAGCAAGGAAGAAGCTTAAGTCTTAAAACCAAATTACTCCTAGTTCACATATCTGAACTAACCAACCTCACCAGCAATGAATTGTCAACAGATGTGGTACTTTTTGGCGTAAATCAGAGTGAGTTATCCCCTTGAAATAATTTGAAAATAATAAAAAATTGTTTTAGGTTCAATTCAATTTTCATCTTTTACTGATCTTTCTTCTGTTACAAATATTTCCATGGTAAATAGTCAGAAAAACTGAAAGACTTGGTTCCAGAAAGAATCCAAACTCTATACCAATCTAAATGAACGAAAAGGAAAGATAACTTACATATTTGAACATTGTTGATGTAGTATTCACTAAGAACTGTGATAATCAAGCGGTATCATTCAATATTTATACTATCCAAACTGTGATAATGAACTGCAGAGTACAAGAATCAAGTCCAAATATCATTTTTATGATAAATCGCAATAAGAAACGACCTCACCTATGTAATGGTTCAGTGATGGTCAATTCAAAAAATGTTCTACCGTGAAAATAGCACTAAATAAATTTCTTTTAGATGCGAGATTTTTTAATTAGACGTATGCATTAGAAATGAGTCTAGGTCAGTAAGATAAAAACAAAGGTTTTGATGGGTAACCTGATTATGGCATAAATATATTCATAATTCTAGTTATTGTTTAAATTATGTTATTATGCATAAGTATTCCTAATGTAATGATATATTTACTGAGTCAGAACTGCTTTGTAGGAAGTCATAATTTAATTTAAAAATTAGACTTTTTGATGTAGATGAATATTAAGCCAATTTCAGTCTCGTTAAATTTCTAGTAATTTAAAGAGCAGAGCGTAGTTGATCGTTATAGGCACTGATTTATGATAATTGCACAAGAATATCACGATGTTTACTGCAAGAATTTTTGAAGATTTTATGGAGGACTATTGATCAGTATAATTAATAACAGAAACAAGTAATATTTTTTGAGGAATTTTACTGAATAATTGTGATTTGCGTTTCACTACACCGTAACTTCTTCAGACGAATGAATGTACAGAAATTATGACAACTATATATAGATACAATTGATAATATAAATACAAATGTTCTTAAGAAGTTAAAAGCTTATTGAGTTGTTTCTTCTTGAGTGGTTATTGATGACAGGTATATCCAATAAAATTAAGGGATAGATTGCTCCCTGAAGAAATGCAATAGAGGTGACGGGCTTAAATCGACTTGTTCATTAATGAGTGTTAGTGTTAGTGTTTGTTGATATCTAAAGTTTCCCAAAGATATACTTTCCAATATTTATTATCTGTATTCAAAATTTCAAACTGTCAGTCAAAAGAGTGATTATCTTCTAGAAGATGATTCACGTAATTTGAATCTAATTTTTCATCTGAAAAGCTGCGTTTATGTTCCGATATTCTAATATTGAAGTTTCTATGTGTTCTACCAATGTAGAAACTATCACTGTCATTGCAATTCAATCTATAAACACCTGATTTATTTTTTGTCTGATTTGGTTTTATTATTTATTTTATTCAGAAAATTTTCTTGGATTGAAAAGGGGGCGAATGACTGTTTGGGAATATTTATGAGCCCTAGGTTGATGGTAGGAATTTTGACTATTTATGGGGAGGATGCTAGCTGATATGGTAGTGAAAGTTTGAATTGTTTAATATCAACATTAGTTCTGAAAAGTCTTTCTTTTGAAGAATATTTGCGTATTATAGAGTTCCTGATTGATATTAGATTCATTCTTTGAGATTCTAGATACATAACACCAGACTAAACATTCTCGATGGAGTTCTAGAGCTGGTTCTCTTAGAGGGACTTTGCGGCTCTGGATCGGTCTAGAGCAGTGATTCCCAAAGTGGTCTATATCTACCCCCAGGGGTCTATGACAACTAATGGGTCTACGTCAGCGGAAAAAAAAATGGGGGTCTATGAAATGAAAAAAGGGGGTCCACGATAGTGGATTTCATTACATACACTGATAGTACCTATTTACTTACATCATGCTGCTATCGTATGATATAAAGACATATACATTATTTATAAAAGTACCTATGAAGTAAAAAATTTATTCAATTGACGAGGCTTTTACGTGATAGAATACAAGAGGAGTTGACTGAACTTAGTACGAACGAAGAACTTAAGATTCAGTTTAAAAACGGATATAAGCAATTCTGGCTGCAAAACAACATACCCGTTACTGGACATCATTAGCCTAGGAGATTCAAGATCAACCCTTACAAAATTGACGCCAAATGTTGATAATTTATTATTAAAGCATCATGTTCATCTTTCTCACTAAAAATATTTACTTATTGCTCAGTTTATTTTATGTTACGTATATTTTATGTAACAGATACAAAATTTTATTTTGACTAGTTTTAATTTAAATTCAATTGATAAATGTTTAAATAAGATTAACATGTGTTTTTACTTCAAGTTTTTGACAATAAACTTCACTGCAGTTAGAATTTTACAAAATATCAATATCAGGTAAGTAGAGGGTCTACCCAAACCCGAAAAACATAGTAAGGGTTCTACGATACAAAAAAGTTTGGGAACCTAGAGCGATAGTCTAATAATATAATACTTATAGCTGTATTTTATACTATGTCTAATTTTTTGATATATTTCAATTATCTGAGTTGTGCAAATGAACTCATAGTCGATTATACTTCAAATTGCTCTGTATAGGTGTAGGAGATGATTTTAATGGGAACCCACGAGACTTTAGAAAGGACTCTTAGGATATTCCAAACATATTGACAAAATTCGAGAATTTTATGTGTTTCTGCAATGTTACTGTTACAAAACCAACCTGTTGGAAATGTATTCTCTAAACAGAGAGTGTGAAGAAATTTCTTAGGTTATTATTGCGCGTATCACTTTCGAGTATTAATATCTCATAAAGTTCACTCGAGTTAAAAATACTATGTTCTGATGTAACAAGGTGAATTCCAATAAGTGATGAATCTTCAAGCTTTTCAACTTTTAAATTCTGTTAGAAACATTTTCATATTTCCGCAAACGGCACACCAATTCACAGCTTGCATTCTAGATATGCTGCGATCTATTCTGTGTCAGTTTATCCAAGCGAGAGAAAACGGCAACCACAATTTCAAATAAGTAGCTCTAAAGCTCAATGAATTCGTTAAAAATTTTAGCATTTGTATATAATGAATTCAAGGCTCCATAATATTTTTTGGTCACTTGTGACTTACAACCCTGAAAACGAAGGTCTCAGTTGAAAATAACACCAATTTTCCTCACAGATCTTGAGTCAGAAAGAGAAATTAAGAATGAGTAGAAATTAAATAAAAATTTTCGGATAATATAAAATTTTATTTGTAGTATACGTATTTTTGGTTGCATATAATCCGGTCTCTAGTAATAACCATTTCTTCGATCCCGAAGTCTTTTCTGACAGGACATCATTAAAAAGCATTGCTCGATTACCAACTATTTATTGAGACTGTAAGATTTCACAAAATTGAGAAAGAGGCCGCAAAGAATAAAAATTTTGAATTTTGAACACCATATTTACATTAAATAAATCCAATATTTTTTATCAGTCTAGTAGTAGTAGCTTCCGTATGGGACAGCTCCGTAACCGTAAGCTCCACCGTATGCAGAATATCCACTGTAGCCGTAAGGTGAGACGTATCCAGCCGAGTAAGGAGAAGCAACTCCGGCATATCCAGCAGAGTAGCCAAGTCCAGAGTATAAAAATTGTGGTTTTGGTTCGGGAGCAGCGAAAGCCACGGCCAACAAGGCGAAGAATACCAACTGAAACACAGAAAATAGTTCATAGACTAGACTAGAAAAATAACTATTATTAGCAAGTTTAATTTAAATTTGTTCTTTACTCACGTATTTGAACATGATGAGAGGGTTATTCGCTTGCAAGATCAGATGCAAATCTAAATTTTCAAGATGAGAGTTCAGTATTTATACATACAAGAAGACAGCGCTGGTGGAACAAAGGAAGAGATGAAACAGGTTCCTTCTATACGCCCAAATATCGACCTTGATGATTCTGCATCGCGAGAAGACAAATGAACTAATTATGCGTATAAGAATTTAAAGGCTAATAACTCCGCAGCTTAATTACTCGAATATATGCTAATTGGGGAACCTAGTGATCTAGTAAAAATATTTGAGTTTGAAAGAGATATTGCTACCAAGAATATTTTAGAAATTTAATCCAAAATTTAATAAATGATAGATGAAAGATTTTTGTGATCAGGTAATAATCTTAGAATGGATTTTTCAGCGTAAACGAATGTTTTACAACTCGTTTCAATCGATAGGTATTAGAGCTCTCCATAATTCTGTACAGAGAAGTGAAACAATAGAGTTGACCCCAAAAAAATTGGAAGAAATGATTTTTCCGAATGAAAGGAAAGCAGATATTCGTAAGGAAAAATGATCAATTATGAGATTGTATGGGTTAAAAAGGCGTGCCGACTTATTTTCAGTTTATAGCGATCGGTACATTATTTTTAGGAAAACGTAAAAATTTGTCACAAATCAAGTTGTTTTTGTTTTCGCTGGATTCATTTGCGAATAACCATTTTATAACTTACAACTTTCTGTATATGTATAACAGGACGAAGCAAAACATGCATTTTTTCGAAATTGAGAAATTGTTTTTTGAATATAACAACTTTTCTTGAAGATGTTCTCCAAAAATCACAATTGATTTGCATTAAAACTACTGTATTGTTTTTCTCTTTCAAAAGTGTTCAACATAGTTATTTACTGTATTCAATTCTTTTATTCAGGAAAATATCTAACCTCCTCAATTTCATTCATTCGGTGTCTATCAATGTTTCATGTTGTTCTATGGCTAAAAGCTCCTCCTTCATCGATGTCTTTTTCAGGGTTTTTTAGCGGTGCAAAATTTCTTCGATGTCTGACCATTTTCGTATTACTCAAAATTGCTCGAATTTTGGGAAAATCTTTCTTGATCATTTTAAAAGTTACATGAAAATTATTTCGACTTTCTACAGGGAGTTACATAATAGTATGTCACAGCTTGAGGGCGTAAATGTACGTGCAATTTGGCGAAAAAAAGTTCATTTAAACATAGGTCTGCAAAAGCTTCGTTACGGAGCTACAGGTTGTTGAAATTTCCGAAAAACATTGGTTTTTTCTTCAAAACTCCTGCAGTTCTTGAGATACTCAGCCTCCATCATTACACGTCCTAGATTTTAACTGAAATTCACAAGGTCTTTTCTTTTCCGAGGCCATATCTCCGTTCGCCTTTTCTAACTTTCACTGATCAGCGTACAATCAATTTTCGTCATCTTCGTTCAATTTAGAAACTTTTTCGACACTTGTAATTTTTCCGTATCTCCAACAATTTTCGAGTGAAAAATTATTGAATTTGAATTATTTAAATTGTATGTTATTCGCTCATTAAAAAAAAATAATAGAAATACTCGATTGATATGCCCAAAATTTGCTTTTATTGTGATAGCTCGTCTTTTGAGACTCAACTTATACTTATTCAATATCGAACTAAAGAAAGAACATTTAAAAACTAAATAAATTGCTGAAAGTGTCCTCCACCTGCAAGAATACAGGCCTCTGTCCTTCGAATATTATCACGCACTCTTTGAAATATTCCTTTGGTATTTGTTATCGTGTCACAAGAGGTTTTTATTCGATTTCTCAATTCTACTAGAGTGTTCACTGGAGTGGTACAAACTAACCTTTAGAGATATCCCCACGAGAAAAAGTCTGGGGACCTAGGAGGCCATGGTTCTGGTCCACCCCGACCTATCCATCTGTTGTTGAATGTATTGTTCAAGCAAACCACATTATGTTTCTCACCAAAATTGCCACATCCTCAAGCAAGAAATTGCCGATAAGCGGGATCTTTTAGTCTTTTAGGCAAAAAAAATGGCTCAATCAAATAATTTCCAATTATTCCTACCCAGATATTTAGTGAGAATTGCTCTTGATGAGGTTCTTCAATCAAACGGGGGTTTTCCTCAGCCCAATAATGATTATTGTGAAATTTTGCGGAAGCAGTTCTCGAAGAGTTAGCTTCGTCTGTGAACATTATTTCACTATCAAAATGAGTATTTTCTCTAATTTTATCTAAGAACCATCGGCAGAAATACAGTTTTGAAGGAAAATCTATAGGAAGTAGAGTTTGGACGCGTTGAATATGAAACGGGTATTATAATAAGTCGTGGAGAATTCTCCAAACTAGAACATGTAGAATATTCAACTGATTTCCAATTTTTCTTGTACTCACATGAGGATTCAAATCAATACAATTCAAAACTGCTTCCCTAATATCTCGAGTTCTTATAGTTTAAGGTGCACCTTTTAAATGATTATTTGCAATAAAAGTACCAGTTTCCCTCAACCTTCTGTGGAAATATTCGCCTGTCTGGTGTTACTTGATTTGGAAAGCGCACCTGATATAATCGCCTAGCTTCTGTTGTGTTTCCGTCATCCAGACCGTACATGTAATGGATATCAGCCAATTCGGCGTTAATAAAATCAGCCATTTTTTCTTATAGCAATAACTTCAAATGTCTCAAAACTATTCGTTAATTTACAAACAATTCAAGCAGACACTGGTTCAACTTTAGTAGATGTCAAAGTAAATAAATAAATGAAAAAATCAAAGCCTACTAGTCATTTTTTTAATTGGAAATGCTTTGAGTTCAGCGAATGCATACAATCGTTCAATAATTTTTTGCTCTAGAGATACGAAATAATTACAAGTGTCAAAAAAGTTTCTAAATTGAACGAAAATGACGAAAGTTGATTGTACGCTGATCAGTGGCGAACTGCGAAAAAGTTTGAAAGAGCAAAAGAAGACATGGCTCCGGAAAATAAAACATCTCGTAGATCCTAGTTGAAATTTAGGACGTGTAATGATGGAGGCTGTAGGAATTAGCTTGCATTCCAAATTTGGGCTAAATATCTCAAAAACTGCAGGAGTTTTGAAGCAAAAAACAATTTTTTCCGGAAATTTCAACACCCTGTAGCTCCGTAACGAAGCTTTCGCGGACCTATGTTTATATGAACTTTTTGTCTGAAAATTGCAAGTAGATATACACCGTCAAAATGTGAGGGTCATTATATGTGTTCTTAGAGTTTGACAATGACAGTGCGTAGATACTTATAGATGGTTTAGTACCATAACAATAATGGTTCTTTTAGGAACTTCGAAAAGGAAAACAAAATGATTATTTTTTAAAAGTTTAATAATAGCGTCTTGAATTGGTCTACATTGAATTCTTCCTTGACAATAATAATTTGAACAGATGGATATTTGACGCTTTATTCACAAGTTGGTGTTCATTCAGTAATAGAAGTTTCCGTATGGGGCAGCTCCGTAACCATAAGCACCAGCTCCGTAGCCATAGTATCCTCCGTAGTTATAAGGGGAAACGTATCCAGCAGAGTAAGGAGAAGCAATTCCAGCATATCCAGCAGAGTAACCAAGTCCAGAGTAGATTGCCTGAGGTTTTGGTTCAGGGGCAGCAAAAGCTACGGCCAACAAGGCGAAGAAAACCAACTAAAAGAAAAAAATATTTTCACTAAAGACAATCATTCTTCGATCATAGAACACTTACGTATTTGAACATCTTGAGGTGATATTGAGTCGCTTACAAATCTGTTGCAAATCTAAATTTTCAAGAAACATTCTGGGTATTTATGAGGCCAAAAACTTCGAGAGAAATGGTGGAAGAAGAAACATAAAACGGGTTTCTTCCTCTATAGGGAAGCTAATATAATTGACCTTAATTATAATGAATTTCAATAAGACAATGTTTATTTTGTAGAAAAACAAAGGTTAACAACTGTTCAGTTACTGATAGTGTAACTAGCAGATCATATTCTTATAAAAAGCGATTGAAATTGATATAATCTGCGTTTTTCAAAGGTTACTTGAATTGGAATTCCATGGAAAATGGAACATCGGAATAATTGGATGTCGAATGGATCAATTTGGTGAATTTCACAGCCGAGCAATTTTTATTCATTATTTGAAATTTTTTCAAGATCAACTGAAATATTGAAATTGCTTAGATCTGTAGGATAGAAAAATTATTTATTATGTTCACAGAAAAACAATTGGATGAATTAGGTTTTGATATTCTCGGTAAACACGAGATTTTCTACAGTTTAAATTTCTATTTTCTTTATAATAATATATTTCTGAATGAGTTATTTTACACTGTGCAAATAAAGCTAGGAAAAAGAAGAAATCATGATTGTGTATGAATTACCGTTACTTTTTACACTAGACCATAAATTGATGCACAAAATCGAAAATTTAAATTTATTTAGAGGAAGTTTAGAATTATTTCTCCAATAATAAACCAGCACTTAGGAATGCTTGTGAACAAGCGAAATGGAAATGTTACTCATAGAAATTGCAAAAACATTATTGATGAAAAATATAAAACTTTTGGAAAAAATTCAAATTCCCAAAAACCTGGTCATATCATATGAATTTTCCCCTGCAGAGATTTATGAAATACTTCAACAAACATGAAATCTTATGCGACTTACAGCATGGAATCCGAGACAGAAAAACTACCACGACAGCAATGATATAAATAATAAATTTTTCAATAAAGACACTTGAAATAAATGACGACGCGAGTATGAGGTATTGTGACCTTGGTAAGGCCTTCGATTGCATGAGCAGACAAATCCACTTAGGTAAAATCGAGAAATATGTATTCAAAGGTATCATAAATTATATTCTAAAGTCGTATATGGAAGACAGATATCAATCTGTCGAATGGATAGGATGTTTGAGTCCTCTAGAAGAGTACCACAGGGGTCTATACTCGGCCCGATACTTTTCATTCTATACATTTATGATCTGCCCAAAAATGTATACTCTTAGCCTTAACTCAGAAAAGACACAAAATCCAATTCTTTCAACAAGTTGATGGCTCCTTTAAACTTCTAGGTTCCTTTGTTGATAGTTCACTCTCGTGGCAAACTCATGTCATGCAGAAGCTGCTGAACTTATGTATCATTCTAAATTCTATTCTGTAGCTACATATGGTATTCTCCTTTGGGGTGATGCAACTGATGCTCTTAATATTTTTCTGAAACAAAAAATTGGTGAGGTTATTGGCCAGAGTACAACAAAATGAGAGCTGCAGGAATTTATTTGTGAAATATCAAATAATTACTTTCGTTCTATATTCGGGCTTGGCAGAGTACATGAGCGTCGAAGTGATTCAGCAGATAGGGCCCAAATCACTACCACAATAGACGAAACAAGAACAACCTAATGGTGCCTCATAATAGGCTGACTCTTGGACAAAGGAGTTTCAACTACGTTAGAATTAAATTATATAATGCTTTGTTAATGGTAGTGCGTATTCTCGATATCCGAAAATTTAAGCTATATGTTAGATGATTTCTGGTAGTGAATATCTGTTACTCTGTTGATGAGCTTCTCAAAATCTGCAATAGGATATCTGCATAGCAGATTTTTTTATGCTTGTTTATCTATATCCATAAAAAGATTGAAACTCCAGTGGTTGTGAAGGCACAACCTTATTTAATCGAACAATTTTCAATTCGAAATTTTTCTAATAACCAATCTTGTCGCATGCTTTTTTGTATAACTGTATATTTGCATGTTTCCAATTGTTATTTGAATTTGATCACACATTTTCATTTCGGGATTTTACTTATTACAGGTTCATTCTGCGATATCAAACACTTTTTCGTGTACAAAATATAAGTAACTTGAGAACTTAATCAGTTTAGTGAAAATTCAAAATTCATTCAAAACAGGATAATAATTTGTATGGAATTCTAACTTAACATTTGGTGAAACATAATGAATAAATGATTGGTTTCTCACTTGACAAAGGTATCACAAATATTTATTAAAGTACTCGACATTTGTCTGGGGTTGTTAGCCCATTATTGAGAGTAATACAATACTGAATTCAAAATGAGTGATTTCACTTATGTATAACGGTATTCACAACAGGATGTCATCCTTTTTCCTTTATTACCTGGATGCATATATATATATGAAGATATTCTCGAAATCTAGGAAATGATTTTTGTTGATGCAGTGGTCCGAAAAACCTGTAGACTTTTCATTTTAGAGAATAGATCTTTTATGTGCTTCAACTCTCTTCTCGATGCATCTTCCGGTTTGGCCTTTATAGAATGTCTCACATTCACTGCAGTGTATTTTATATACTCCGCTTTTATCCAATAATTTGGTTTTGTCTTTATTATTAACTAACAATGAACTCAAATTCTTTTTATTAATGCTGATGGTGTGAATATTATTTCTGTGTATTCTGTTACATATTTTGTTGCTAATAGTAGAAATATAGTTAATTGCAAATTTTCTGTTAGATTTCTCAGTATGCAACGGATAAATTTTTGAATTTGGGAGGCTTTTACTTGGTAAAATTCCATTATCAATAATAAAAACAAGTACTGTGTTTTAAGAATTTTACTTAATAATTGCGATTCGTAACGCGTTTCACTACACCGTAGCTTCTTCAGACGAATGATTATGCATTATGATTTCTGCATAATCATTCGTCTGAAGAAGATTACGGTGTAGTGAAACGCGTTACGAATCGCAATTATTAAGTAAAATTCTTAAAACACAATACTTGTTTTTATTAACGGATAAATGCTTCGCAATAAAAATTTATGTCGTTTTTGTCTTATTAAGGTATCAATTAATTTTGTTTTGTTCTAAGCGATTAGTTTTAAGACTTGAACTTCATTTTCAAAATCGACAGCTGACAAAATTTTTAAGAATAAATTTCTATGGAAAAAATATAGATGATGTATTCTGTATCTGGATTGGCACAGACAGAAAACTCAAAAGTTCCTTACTGTTTTTAAATTCTTTTCATCGATCGATTTAATTTACAATGAAAAATGAAAATAATGAAAAATCTTTGAACTTTGAACTTAAACTTGTCGATTTGTACACAGATTGCTTTATATTCCTTTGTCAGCTGTCGATTTTGAGAATGAAGTTCAAGTCTTAAAATTAATTGCTAAGAACAACGGCTATGAACCAAAATTAATTGTTACCTTAAAAAGACAAAAACGACATAAACTTTTATTGCAGAACATTTATCCGTTGCATATTGAGAAATCTAACAGAAAATTTCCTATTAACTATATTCCTAATATTAGCAACAAGATATGTTTCGTATTACACAGAAATAATATTAACACCATCAACACTAATAAAAAGAATTTGGGTTCAAAATTATTATTGGGCTGAGAAAAGTCCCCATTTGATTGAAGAATCTCATCATCAAGAACAATTCTCACTAAATGTCTGGGTCGGAATAATTGAAAATTGTTTGATTGGACCATTTTTTTTGCCTAACAGACTGAACGGTCCCTGTATGAAATACACTGCAGTGAATGTGACATTCTATTTAGGCAAAACCGGAAAATGCATCGAGAAGAGAGTTGAAAACATAAAATAAAAATTCTACGGGTTTGTCGGACCATCAACAAAAATCATTTCATAGATTTTGAAAATAACAAACTCATGCATCCAGGTAATAAAGGAAAAACGATGGACATCTTGGAGATTATTGAAATTACGTCCGCTCATAGGAAAAATCAGCCAATTTACAACGACCAACTAGATTTCAATTTACCTCCTTGTGAATGCCGTTATACATAAGTGAAATCACTCATTTTGAATTTAGTATTGTATTACTCTTGATGATGGGCTAAAAACCCGAAACATATGTCGAGAATTTCGATAAATATTTGTGAAACCTTTGCCAAGTGGATAATAATTATTTGGGGTACATCACTGTGATTCTCAACTGTTCAATCAAACAGATTTTATTGTTTGAGAATCTTTTTTTCTTCAGCACTGGAGTGAATATCCCAGCATTAATGTGTTATAGGGAAAAATGTTGAATGAACGTGTTAAATGAAAGTTTCATTCAGATTCTTAAAGATTACTATCTTATTCTGGAACACCGTAAATTTTCATAACAATTGAAGGATATTTTCGTTCAGAATTTATTTCAGTGAAACTTTTTCTAAATCATCTTTTTCCTCAAGCGGATTCGCTTGAAAAAGAATCGATGTTGATATAAAACCTCTTAATAATATTTACATCTTAAGAAAAATTTAAGATTCGCAGTTTTTCCTACAACTTTTAAAATTCATAACATTTCCATGAAATTTCTAAGCATACAACGATACAGCAATATCTCCTATTTCGATAAAATTATCAACTCTTTAATTAGAACAGCAGTTATTTCTACGAGCTTTCGATAATAGATCTCATAAAACTATAATCTTATAATATTAACATAAATTCAAGTAATTAAAACGTGAAATTCCAGCCTATGAATTTTTATACGAAAATTTAAGTGGTTCTTTTGTCTTGATGAAATGCATAATAATAAGGTCACTTATATTTGGGCGTAGTACTAGAGGAGGAAACCTGTTTCTTCATTTTTCCGTATCCACCAGCGCTATCTTCTTGTTTGTATAAATACTGAAACCGATTCTTGAATTGTCAGATTTGCATTTGATCTTGCAAGTAAATAAACCTTCATCATGTTCAAATACGTGAGTAAAAGAATGGTTTTATCCTTAAACCATATAATATCATTTATCTAATACTATATAAACTTTTCATTTTTCTGTGTTTCAGTTGGTATTCTTCGCCTTGTTGGCCGTAGCATTCGCTGCTCCTGAACCAAAACCCCAATTGTTATACTCTGGACTAGGTTACTCTGCAGGATATGCCGGACTTGCTTCTCCTTACTCTGCTGGATATGTCTCACCCTATAACTATGGAGGATATTACGGATACGGTGGAGCTTACGGTTACGGAGCTGTCCCATACGGAAACTACTACTACTAGACTGATTGCCAATGTTTGATTTGTTTGATGTAAATATCGGGTGTTCAAAATTTATAATTCCTTTTCATCGCAACCAAAATTTTCTATTTCGAAAAATGTTACAGTCTTAATAAATGGTCAGTAACTTTACACAAGTTTTCATTGATACCCCAATCGAAAAAGACTTAAGAATAGAAAATAACCCTAAAAGATTGTTTATTTCATCTTTTAACGATGTGCTCGGGAACTTAGCCCATATACACAGTAAACCTACAGCTTATAGTGGATTCCGAACCACTCTCCCAGACCGTGCAATAATAACTACCACTACAAGAATTACAAGTTATCTGGTCTTTATGCCTCCTTTAGGCGACTCTCTCCAAGTATCACTTTTTTGTTCAAGGACAACATCCATAACTTGAAAACGAATTCGAACCAGGCGTTTCAGTGTAGGAAACGAAATTTAAATTAAGACCCATGTTTTCAGTGACATAATCTCAAATAGTGAACAATAATGAATAAGATTTGTCATCTGAACATTTTTATGTAGACATCCTCCGAATATTGAGACAACAAAGTGCAAGATTTTCGCAGCTGCTTAGCTGCTTCTTCTTGAACCAAAACTTCATTACTCCCAAAAGGTTCTCAACACTTGTTCGTATAATTGAACTCTTCAAATAATTTTAAGAATTGAATTAACTTCGAGAAGAAGTATACAAGGTGTCCAGGAATTGATTTTCTATTTCAAAGAAAAGTAACTGTAATTTTACTGATGTAAAAATACAAGTATTATATCGGGTCTCTAGTTAATCTGCTAGTGTTTTCTCCTGTCTAATACACACACCACAAAAATTGTCGCATCACCTGGTATTCTGAATTCCACAATCGTTTAAGCAACTCGATCGCAGTTTCTTTGTCAACATATGTTTTTGGACATATGAGGGGAAAAATCTTATCTATGTAGTAACATTTGTTTCCATATGATCTCAAATTCGTCTGAAACAAGAATGAGTTTATGACTATCAATATTCATTCAATTTCTCTTCAGTTTTCACGCTAAATTAATGCAAGTTATCTTTATTTCTTGTTGATTTTCGAATCTTTGAATTTATTGTAATAGCTGCTGAACGTCCTGGACGCTATTTGAGTGATCATGAAGTGGTAAGAATTGTAACACTTCTAGAGGAGGGGCGAAGCCAACGTTACTTGGCTAACTTTGTGAATGTTAACCAAAGCACTATTTCAAGAATAATTAATCGGTACCACGAAACAGGAGAATATGTAAAAGATCCGGACAGGGAAGAAATCGGATAACAACACCAGTTGAGGATCGTTGGCTTCGTTTAACAAACACTCAAGTAGACTCATAAATGAACAAGTCGATTTAAGCCCTTCACCTTTATTGAATCTCTTCAGGGATCAATCTATTCCTCAATTTTATTGGATATACCTTTCATCAATAACCACTCAAGGAGGAGCAACCCAATAAGCTTTTAATTACTTAACAACATTTGTATTTATATTCTCATTCTTATTTATACAGTGTGTTCCAACGAAAATTTGACCCCCCCTATAACTCCGAAATGAGTAACATTAGCGAAAAACACCAAGACACGTCGATTTTTGTTTCGAGGGGGAGCATTTTTCGAAATAATTCGAAACTTCTCAGATCAACCCCTACCCCAGCAACCCTAACTTTGAAATTCATCATAGGGAATAAGGGTCGAGTGGCACCTTACTGAGAAGGTCTATCAATTCTCCACCTTGATTTGTCATTTTTAGAATTTTAAATTAACATACAGGGTGTCCCAACCAAGGGTGAAGTTGAATTCCTGGAAATCCCAAAGACTAAATGAAATAGATTTATTTTGGCATAATGCAAGCGCAGGTTTATGCTCGGTCTAGAAAAACGACCTACACTTGTGAATTTGGAGTTGGTGCAATCAACCCCCTATTTCCAGCATCCCCAACTCAAAAATCATTCGATCGATAATAGGTCAAGTGGCACCTCGTTGGAAAGGTATTTCAATTTTCTCTTCGAATTTGGTATTTTCGAAATTCAGAATCATCATACAGGGTGTCCCGAAGCAGGAACATTGAAAATCCAACTAACTTTTTGAAACTGGTTCCTTTCGGTATACGAGAACATGTTTGATCCGAGAATAGGACTTTCTTGTGTGGTTATAGAATTTTTGCAATCAACCCCTTCCATTCAGCATCCCCAACTTGAAAATCATACAAATAATTCAAGTGGCATATCTTCAGAAAGGTTTTTTGAATTCCAGAATGATTAAAGCATTTCATTCAGTTCGGCTCTCCATACAGGATGTCGCTTTCGAAAAATTCAATATCGTCATTTGAAATTATCAACTAAAATTAATTCGAAACTGTTAAAAGTATTGGGGTACGATGTGTTGAGCATCAATTACGAAGAAATAAAGCTGATTTCTGCATTGAAAATGTTCACATTTTTTCATTTCCATCTGGCGTGCAGTCATCTGTTATTTCTCATTTTGCAATGAAATATTATTATTATTCAGATCAGTTCCTCATTATTGTTGTTGTTCGTCAGTTGAAATTAATCTGAAAATGGTTTATTCCACTGAGGAAAGGGTCGAAATTGTATCGACGTATTTTCGAAATAACAGTTGTGCCAAAGAAACGGCAAGGATATTCGATAGGAACCATCCTGAAAGAGAAAGGGAGTCAGTCACCAGTACGTTAAATATTTGGTTGACAAATTCCTAGCTACGGGTTCGGTGGCAAACAAAAACATGAAGTGGCATGTCCTGTCAGAAATGAGGCAACGGAAGTGGCAGTAGTGGGTCATCTACAAATGGAGAATACTACTTCGATCAGAAAACTATCTCGTCTGACTGGTGTATCAGCTACAACTGTCCATAGAATCGTGAAACATCACAAATTTCACCCTACAAGGTAAAATTAGTGCATGAAATAAACGAAGATGATCCAGATCGTCGTTTACAGTTTTGTGAAAATCTAAGTGAAAACCTAAACGCTAATCCAAATTTTCTGAATAACATCTGTTTTTCTGATGAAAGCACCTTTATGCTCAGTGGTGAAGTGAATAGACATAATTGTCGATATTGAGACACACAGAATCCTCATTGGTTTAGAGAGGCCCACACGCAAAGGCCTCAGAAGTTGAACGTTTGGGCAGGAATTTTTGGCAATCATCTAGTTGGGCCTTTCTTTATTGAGGGTAATCTGAATGGAAATGGCTACCTACAGTTGTTAGAGGAACACATACATCCTAGATTGACAGAAATTTTACAGAACGATCCAACTCTTTCTGAGGACGAAATGCGTTTTCAACAAGACGGTGCTCCTCCGCATTATGATGCTCGGGTGCGCCAATATTTAGACGAAAATTTCCCAGGAAGGTGGATTGGTAGAAGAGGACCTGTTGAGTGGCCAGCCAGGTCACCAGATTTAAATCCCTAGATTTTTTTTGTGAGGCCATCTAAAATCTAAAGTTTATGCCACAAGACCAGAAAACCTGGAGGAGCTGCGGATGAGGATTATCACAGAATGCCGACTTTTGACTCCTGAAGTTTTCGCTAATGTGAAGAGAGTTCGAAAATCATCTGTATAACTGTATGGAGGTGGGCGGAGGTCATTTTGAACAATTGTTGTAATAATCAAGTTAGTTTTTGTTTTCAATTGAATACAAGTTCAATAAATCTCGTTTTCCTGTTTAGATGAGCATCAATCAGTTTCTCCATCATCCCTCATCCTGATCCTCACGCCAGAAAACCTCGATTGCCAAACTGAAACAAATGCCTCAGTGATTCAGAAAATAGAAAAATCTTTCTGGAACTTTGCCACTCAACCTGTAATCACTTGTATGATTTTTGAGTTGGGGATGCTGAATGGAAGAGATTGATTGCAAAATTCCATATTCACGCAAGAGAGTCTTATTCTCGAATCAAACATAAACATGTTCTCGTATTATACCGAAATGAACCAGTTTCAAAAAGTTATTCGGGTTTTCAGTGTTCCTGCTCCAGGACACCCTGTATGCTGATTCTGAATTTCGAAAATACCAAATTCGAAGAAAATTGAAATACCTTTCCAACGAGGTGCCACTTGACCTATTTTCGATTGAATGATTTTTGAGTTGGGGATGCTGGAAATAGGGGTTGATTGCACCAACTCCAAATTCACAAGTGTAGGTCGTTTTCTAGACCGAGCATAAACCTGCGCTTGCATTATGCCAAAATAAATCGATTTCATTTAGTATTTGGGATTTGCAGGAATTCAACTTTACCCTCGGTTGGGACACCCTGTATGTTAATTTAAAATTCTAAAATGACAAATCAGAATGGAGAATTGACAGACCTTTACAGTAAGGTGCCACTCGACCCTTATTCCCTATGATGAATTTCGAAATTAGGGTTGCTGGGGGTAGGGGGTTGATCTGACAAGTTTCGAATTATTTCGAAAAATGCTCCCCCTCGAAACAAAAATCGACGTGTCTTGGTGTTTTTCGCTAATGTTACTCATTTCGGAGTTATAGGGGGGGTCAAATTTTCGTTGGAACACACTGTATATAGTTGTCATAATTTCTGTACATTCATTCGTCGTAAAGAAGTTACGGTGAAGTGAAACGCGTTAAGAATCACAATTATTAAGTGAAATTCCAAAAAACACATTACTTGTTTTTATTATTCATATTATACATTTGGATAATTCGAATAGACCACCTGAATTTAATAGCTACAAAGAGAGACAATACCAATACTTATTTAAATATTTTTGTTTTCCCAAATATTCATTTCATAGACGCAAAAAAATTATTTATTATTTAATATTATATGTATTATTTATTATATTCACAATATTGTCAATTAGTGTTCAAGTGCAGTTTTGTTGTAGTTTTTCATTTTCGAATATTTTTCATTCTTTTGTAGATCTTCGTTCATTTTGAGTAGTTTTGATTATCCGTTTCTCAAAGTTCTTTTTGAATTTCATAGTTTTCTTTTCATCCAATTTCGAACGAACACTACCCAATTTAAGGTTTGAACATTAACATATTCTTTGAATATTATGTAATTTTCGTGACAATAATTTAAATATCATTAAATCATATGTCTAAAACAATGAACCGGTAGTGAGAAAAAGAGGCTTGGCCTATTATAATAAATGATGAATTATAATAAGATCGAAAACTTGCATGGTATAAGGAAATCGACACCAATTATGAGTATCATTGGTATCGCCTTATTATTTATTGTGTAGGCTTTCAAGTTTAATGTCAAGGTTGAAATGTGGATCAACTGAATTGATGAATTCCGAAACATATGTCTGATATGAATCAACTTTTAAATATCAACAAGGTTTAAGATAAGTTGAAAAAGTATTGTGTACCTTCAGGAAATTTTATATACGAAATGTATTTAGTTCGTTTGATGAAATGTATGATGAATTAGGGATTTCAATTTTCCCGAATTTCATTCAGAATATTTGCTTGGAGAGAGCTACTTATTTAACACATGGGTTAAAAATCCTAAGACTAACTAAGAAAAATACTATTCCTTCTCAAAATTCAAATGTATTCATCTGTATACTCTTCTTCTAGATGCCTTTCTGGTAGAACGATTTATGTTTGACCATCGATCAGTCGGTTGTTGAATGTATTATTCAAGAATTCCCTAGCTTCTCCACATGAATAAATTATTTAAGAAGAACCATCGGCAGAAATTCAGTCTTGAAGGAAAATCTCGAGGAAGTCTGAGCGCGTTGAATATGGAACAAGTACAATTTTCTTCTACTCACATGAGGATTCAAATCAATACAATTCAAAACTTCTTCCTCAATATCTGGAGTTCCTATAGTTTGAGTTGCAACTTTTGAATGATTATGTGCAGTAAAAGTACCAGTTTCCCTCAACCTGCTGTGGATATTTGAAAATAATCGCCTGTTTGGTGTTACTCGATTTGGAAAGCGCCAATGGATATCAGCCAATTCGGCGTTAGTAAAATAAGCCATTTTTTCTTACAACAATAACTTCAAAAGTTTTGTAACTATTCCTTAATTTTATAAACAATTCGAGCAGACACTGGTTCAACTTTAGCAACTGTCAAAATAAATAAATAGATGAAAAAAATTAAAGCCTACTAGTTATTATTTTAATCAAAAGTGCTTTCAATTCAGCGAATGCATACAATCGTTTAATAATTTTTTGCTCGAGAACGGTCGGAGATACAAAAAACTAACAAGTGTCAAAAAAGTTTCTTGTGTTTTGTAATCTGATCAGTGACGTACTGCAAAAAAGTTTGAAAGATCAAAAGGAGACATGGCCTCGGAAAAGAAAACACCTTGTAGATTCTAGTTAAAATTTAGGACGTGTAATCATGGAGGCTGTAAAAAATAGCTTGCATTCCAAATTTGGGCTGTATATCTCAAAAACTGCAGGAATTTTGGAGAAAAAAAACAATTTTTTCCGTCAATTTCAACACCCTATAGCTCCGTAACGAAACTTTTGGCACCGATGTTTATATGAACGTTTTTATTGAAATTGCACGTAGATTTACCCCCTAAAGTTGTGACATACTTTCATGTAACACCCTGTATTTGTAAACATACCTACTTGCTTCAATTAAACTAGAACAAATATTGGACTTCGGCTAGCAAACTAATTCAAATCCTTTTCAAACAAGACATTCCAGAATGGGGATTCCTATCCCTTCAAAACAAGTTCTTGCCTAAAATTCAACATGAGCTACAACGCCACTGCTCATCAATAAGTATCTGCGTTGTATTTTTTCTTATTTTTTGCTTTGAACCGTGACCTAGGACAAGTGTAACTAACTGAAGTGGATGCCTGTAGGGTAAATAAACGTCCTTATGGCAAATATCTTTCAGTCGACGACATTTGATTACAGTCAAATCAAAACAACGTGGGATGGAGTCTACAAATCACCCTAAATGTAAGGTGGTTGCCCAGATATCATAAACACAAAGTAGAATAAATTGAAGCAGCTCAGAAAATATCGTCTCGTTATATTAAAGATAAGAGGATGAGAATTTAATATGATTTCCGAATTTTTAGGGCGTACCGCGCCTGCACCAACTTCTTCGAAAGAACCGACAGACGTTCTATCAAAATTGCATCATCTCCAGTTTTTTTTTCAATTAACAAAACAAAGGGAAATATATTCAACAGAATATGTTAAACAGGGTGTTAAATAATAGTATGTTACAACTTGAGGGGGTAAATCTACGTGGAATTTTAAGGAAAAAAGTTCATATAAACATAGGTCCGCAAAAGCATCGTTACGGAGCTACAGGGTGACTATTAAAAGATGTGCTTCAATAATATGAATATATTTTTTACGTTACTCAATTAGTGCCCGAGATATGGTTATTCGCTCAGATCTCAGAAAATCGAAAATTCCGAAAACGATAAATGATAACTGAAATTGGTTTTCACCATTATTAGGATTATGGAGATTACTATGTAAAAAATATCACTGTTTAAGATGGAACAGTTTATTTAACGTTGAAATTTCCTAAAAAAATAGTTTTTTTCTTCAAAACTCCTGAAATTTTCGAGATATTCATCCCAAATTTGGAATACAAGCTATTTTGTACAGCCTCCATCAGTACACGTCCGAATTACACTGAAATTCACAAGGTGTTTTCTTTTCCGAGGCCATGCCTCCTTTTGCCCTCTCAAACTTTTTTGCGGTACGCCACTGATCAGCGTGCAATCAATTTTCATCATATTCGTTGAATTTAAAAAGTTTTTTGACAATTGTAATTTTTTCGTTTCCGAGTAAAAAATTATTGAATTTGAATTACCTGTATATTCATACAGGTCGATTTTTGATTGAAGGAAGACAATTTTGTTATATATTTCTTTCTCTGCCTCTCAACCCCCTACCTCTGGCAGCTTCCAAATTTTTAATAATAATAATAATAATAATAATAATAAACGCAAGGCTTAACATATATGCTACCTAAGAGCGATAGAACAGGATCCGTCTCAATATAGGCCAATCACTTGCCTGCCAACACTCTACAAAATACTCACTTCATGCATATCCAATCGAATATACCAACACCTTGACGACAACAATATATTAGCAGAGGAGCAGAAAGGATGCAGAAAGAAACACCACGGGTGCAAGGAACAACTCATCATCGATTCTGTGATAATGAAACAGGCACACGTAGGGCATCGCAATGTTCATTCAGCTTTTCTCGATTATCTGAAAGCATTCGATAGTACCGCCCATTCTTGGCTTGTTGAAGTATTGCAGATATACAAAATTCACCCAACCCTGGTAGAGTTCTTGAAGACAACAATGACACACTGGCGCACGTCTCTGCAGGTCAACATGAACGATAAATCAATTAAAACCGACGAGATACCCATACGTCGTGGAATTTTTCAAGGAGACTCTTTGAGTCCATTATGGTTCTGTTTGGCAATGAACCCATTGTCCTCAATGCTCGATAGAACTGGATACGGATTTAGGATAAAAGCAGAAAGGAATTATCATACAATCTCCCACCTGCTGTATATGGATGACATCAAATTATATGCTTCGAACAAGAAGCAATTGGATGATTTGCTGAAAACTGTCAGTGAGTTCTCGGCAGATGTTCATATGAAATTCAGGATTGAAAATGTAAGACCCTGAACATTCAAAGAGGAAAGTCATAGATGGTGAAACACAACTTCCAAACGGTGACATTATACAGTGCATGAGAGATGGCGAAACATACAAATATCTGGGATACCAACAAGCCAGATTGTTAGACCAAAAACAATCAAAGGAGAAGATTCGTTCAGAATACAGTCAGCGTCTGAAGTCTGTGCTGAAATCGATGTTGAACTCGGGGAATCTAGTCAAGGCAATTAACACCTACGCTATTCCAGTGTTGCTTTACTCATTTGGAATAATCAGATGGATTAAGACGGAGCTAAATGATATTCAAAGGCAGACCCGAACGATGCTGACAAAGTACAACAATCATCATCCAAAATCGTCTGTGATACGAACAACTTTGAAGCGGAAAGAAGGAGGACGCGGATTAATAGATGTTGTCAATTTACACACCGAACAGATAAGAAATCTCAGAGAATTCTTCTCAGCAAAAGCTCTCACTTCTGACCTACATAGAGTGGTATCGTTGGCTGATAAGGGTTATACACCTCTAAATCTTGCTAGCAGAGATGACCTGCTGAATCTACCATTCCTATCAGATACTGAAAAACAAGAGCAATGGTCAAGAAAGGAATTGCATGGACGACATCACCATGAGATTAATCAACCACACATCGACAAAGAAGCCTCCAACAAATGGTTGATGAAAGGAGAATTATTCGCGGAAACAGAGGGATTCCTTATGGCCATCCAAGACCAAGTGATCGCTACAAACAACTACAAAAAATTTATTATGAAGGACGGAACATTACAAACAGATAGGTGCAGAAAATGCCATATAAGATCGGAGACGATACAGCATATTACGTCCGGATGCGAACAACTGGCCAATACAGACTATCTTCACAGGCATAATCAAGTGTGCAACATTATCCATCAGAAACTTGCACACAAGTACGGACTTCTGAATACATTCCGGCCATATTACAAGTATCAACCGGCGCCCGTATTGGAAAATGACTCTATCAGATTATACTACGATAGGCCTATTATCACTGACAGAATGGTGACGAATAATAGGCCGGACATAGTGGTGTATGATAAGAGAGCCAAGACAGCAATGCTGGTGGATGTCGCCATACCAAATAATAACAACGTGCTGAATAAGTTCCAGGAGAAAAGTCCAAATACACAGACCTTGCTATTGAGATCAAGCAGATGTGGCACCTCGACAAAATAGATATCGTTCCTGTCATCGTATCCTCGACTGGTTTAATACCCAAAACTTTGCATGATTGCCTTAAGAAATTAGAATTGCATAAGAATACCTATATAGAAATGCAAAAGCTGTAATTCTTAATACATGTAGGATAGTTAGGAATTTTATGTCAAGTATATTGTAATCGAGCCTTTTCCTTCTGATTGCTAAATCTGGGAAAGGTAAATTATATCCAGCTACTAGCTGAGATAGTGCATAAGTCCACGATAATAAATAATATATCTTTATTGCACATGATTACAACACTCTCCGTCTCCATTTAATTCTGGTTTATAAAATAACATCGAATTTTCCACACAATAAAGATCCAATAGGTATTCACAAAGGTTTATATACCTGTGGTAAGTGTTTAGTTTTTTTTTTTTAATATTTCAAAATAAAGTAATATACTCACAAAATATCTTTATGCACATAAATACTGTACACAATACTTACACACTATCAGAAACAGAAGGGCATACAAAACAATAATAATAATAATAATATGGGCACATGGGAGAGCTGAAGGAGGTCATATATTCCATTCAAATTTCATTTATTTATGTTTATGTTTTTATGAATGTTATGATTTGAGTTGTGATCTATGTATTATTTTTCAAATCAATTAAACTAGTGATATAATCTTTATTCGTATTAATTATCCATCTCTTTCAACTTGTTTTGAATTGTTTGATATTTTTTTGTAATTCTTAGATTCAAAGGCAGTCTGTTGAACATTCTGGGACCAATAAAGGAGTAGCTCCTCTGACTAATTGTCTTAACCATTTTTGGAACAACAAGTGAAAATTTACTATATCGAGTATTGGAGTCGTGCGATCAGTTCCTGACACTCCATATTCTTCCTTAAGTGATTTAAAATGGCCGAGGAAAACAGCTGTCTGCTGTCCCACACACCAGATATTTCATACAACATCTTAGAAGGAAAAGTGATGTCTTTCTGATATATAATTGTCAATATCCATTTTTGTTAAATATCCAACTTATTTAAGACATTTTTATAGGCACCACCCCATGCAATTATTCCGTAACGCATTTGCGACTCAACAAGCGCCGAATAAACAATTTTAGGCAATCTACGTCAATAACCCTGAAAGATGTTTGAATCTGGTTACTAGTCCCCTAAGTCTCACCATCAGTCTACTTACATGCGCATCCCAATTTAAATGAGAATCGATAATTACTCCAAGGTACTCGCATTGATATGCACAAGGGATTTCAATTGTAGACATTTCGTCGCTTATAGAGAGGGGCAAGCCATCAGGCAGAGACCGTTGATCTATACAAAAAGGAATATACTTAGTTTTCTCGAAATTGATAGTTAAAAGGTGTTCCGCCATCCAATTTTTTATGTTTAAGAAATCTGACTCTACCAATAGTTTTAATTCTCTCCAGTTTTTAGCTGAATAGAAAATGAGTGTGTCATCTGCATAACTTATGATATCCCCGCTTGTCTGTATAAGCAGCAGACCATTTAAATATATTGTGAATAGTATGGACCCCAAGACGATACCCTGGGGTACACCATACTCGAGCGTTGCCAACTCACTCACCACACCATTCAATTTGACAAGTTGTTTCCTGTCTTTAAGGTAGCATTTAATCAAATTTAACTCAACATCTCCAAAACCAATTTGTTTCAGACTGTCTAACAAGATGCCATGCTCCACCGTATCAAAAGCCTTAGCCAGGTCAATCAAAACACACAGTGATACCTTATTGTCATTGAAAGCCTCATAAATCTTTTCAGTAAGTTTCGCGATGGCATCCTGTGTCGACCTTCCTTCCCTAAATCCATACTGAAAGTCGGATAAAATGTTGTTTCTAGTCATGTATACTGATAATCTCTCCTTAATAACCTTTTCAACAATTTGGGACAAATTAGACAACAAAAATATAGGTCTGTAGTTACTACATTGCGGTTTTTCACCACCTTTATATAATGGTATTACTACAGCAGTTTTCAGTGCACTAGGAAATATACCCTTACGTAGAATCAAATTCACTAAAAGTGTAATTGGCGAAACCAAAAAATCGATTCCAGATTTCAATATTTCAGCCGATATTGCGTCAAAACCAATACTTTTCCTATTTTTCAAGTTCAAAATTATGTTTGTTACTTCTTCTATGTTTGTAGGAGTAAATCGAAATTTATATTCAAGTTCATTAGAGTCGATCATTTTTTTGTTGTTCTTAACGTTAATTTTTTGCGCTGTTTGCTATATTTTTTATTGCTTTCACTTTCTAGTAACCAAAGGTCTGGATGTCGATTCCACCATTCAGTTCAAACTGAGATCGATATCACTGAACCATACGTAATTGTCTTTCAAAAACAACCCAGATCATTCTCAAAGTTCTCGACGCTCTGGTAAATTCTAGCAAACTCAACATAATGACAGCAGCAAGTCATTCACCGCATTTTATGATTTAGAATAATTATGTTATGAGCTTTCAGAAATCTTTTCCAACTACCAGTAGCTCGCGATCGACTCCTATAACCATTCTTAAAAATAAATTGATAACTGTACGCATTTTCAAATATATCCAGCAATAGTTCAAATCTCACGATTAAATACAGAACGAACATCCATGTTTACATATAGAGATTGAAACAAATTTATAATGAGTTTATTCAAGATTTTCCCTTGAAAATATCTAATTTCTCTACGTTTTCTTCTGAATCATTAATTCAATCAGAACTGGAATTCTTTTCAAGTAAACCATATGAAAAAAGTTTCACTGACCTGTCCTTGGGTTCACTTATCAGAGTCCTGATTTTGAACTTCTACAAAATAGCCCATTAAAGTAATGCGGAATTCTCTAATGATTAACGTCCTTGTATACTATAAAAAGCCTTATGATTGCCTCATTGAATGTAATTGTGGGAGATCGAATAACAAGGTATATTTAACGCTACTGGAAACCAGTTCATGAAGTAACAGTTACCCTAGGTCACGTAGAAAAAGAAAATCACAGTCGCAAAAAACCTCAATTTATTATTGAATGATTTTCTATGGATTCAGAATAATACAGGTAATAATTGATTCATTATTCCCGACAAAAGGATGTTGGGAGATCCCTGAAAATATTGAATAACTAAGGTTTCCCTTATATTGCATCTATAGTGGGTGATTTTTTGTTTGATATGCATTGACTATCAAACATGTTGAAAGAGTTTTTATGCCTTGAGGAAGTAAGGGATATACTTCAGTTATTCGCCAATGAAATACAAGATATTTATTGTTCATCCAAATTTATTACATCGCCTTCAGAGTAGGCCCATTACGATATAACACAGCTCTACGAAAAAAAATGTCATTTGGTGTCGCTAATTCTCTGTTATAAGTTGTTTTATTAGCCCGCAAGACGTCGCGCAAAGTTACTAAAATCTTGAAGCTACGTTCAGGTTTGTACCGATCGATCATAACCTGAAAAATGTATTAATTTCTTTCTTCAATCAATAAGATAACATTTTATCGTGATCGCGAAAAAGAATTACTTGCATTTTTTAACTCTGAAAATAATATAACCTATTGCAATAACAATGGTGTTCTTCTAATTAAACTGGAGCTCGCAAGATACAAAGCTGATGATTGGAGATTGTTTATCGACAGTTGTTCCCTTTTTCTTCGTAAGGTTCCTCTTCCAACGAAGATATTACCTTTCACAATAGAAAAAAAAATTCTTCCTCCTAATCGTTTTTAAAATTTCAGATTTCGTTTGTACTATTTAATAATAAACTTTGTATCGACGTAGTATTCCCTTCAAGTTACAATTCAGAATTACTCCAATTCTCTTCGTTCTACGATCCTTGAATTTTTGTGAGAGTCGAATGTCTATCCTTTTTCCTCTTCATCTCGCTTATTTTACTTCTCCTTAGTTTGTCCTGGGGTCCTACTGGTTGGTTTTCCTCCTTCTTTTATGTTGTGGTGCATCTATGCTGGCTTGTTGTTTCCTCTTCCATTGTACTAGTTGTTCTCTTTCCTGTTGTCCTCGGTTGATCTCCTTGTTTTCATGGTCTTCTGGTCGGTTGCCTTCATCGTAAGTCGCGATGATTTGTTCTAGTGTGTCGATTTTCATTTCCTTCCTGAGTTGGTCGTTGCTTATGTACCATGGGGTGTTTATTGCTGTCGTGACGATCTTGTTGAGTGCTGCTTGTAGTTTCCTCTTTTCGAATCTGTCCTCTAGATTTGTCCTGCGTATGTTATTCCTGGAATGATTATTCCCTTGATTATCTTGATTTTGTTCTCCAATGTGGGTTTGCTTCTTCCGTTGAGTAGGGGGTATAGTTTTCCGTGTATTGCTCTTATTTTCCTTCTAGTTTCCTCGATATGCCTCTTGTAGTTCAATTGGTCGTCCAGAATTACGCCGAGATATTTTGCTTCCTTCTTTCATTCGATTTGTTGTCCTTCTATCGTGATTTCCTTTGGTGTTTCCGGATGTCTCCTCTTCTTGTGGTCGATGTACCTTGCTATTGCCGTCTTCGGGTTGACCTTGATCCTTCATCTTCTAGAATAATTGGTAAGTTAGTCGATATCTTCTTGTAGCCATTTCCTCACTGCTACTTTGTTCCTGTGGGATGCGGGTCGATGTACATTGCTATTGTCTTCTTCGGGTTGACCTTGATCGTTCATCTTCTAGGATAATTGGTAAGTTAGTCGATATCTTCTTGTAGCCATTTCCTCACTGCTGCTTTGTTTCTGTGGGATGCGGGTCGATGTACATTGCTATTGTCTTCTTCGGGTTGACCTTGATCCTTCATCTTCTAGAATAATTGGTAAGTTAGTCGATATCTTCTTGTAGCCATTTCCTCACTGCTGCTTTGTTCCTGTGGGATTCGGGTCGATGTACTTTGTTATTGTCTTCTTTGGGTTGACCAAGATCCTTCATCTTCTCTAATAATTAGTAAGTTGGTCGATATCATCTTATAGCCATTTCCTCACTGCTGTTTCATTCCTGTGCGATGCGTATTTCGCCGTGTCGTCTGCGAACTGCGCCATCTTCGAGTGCTTCATCTTCGGTATGTCTGGGATGTATATGTTGAATAGTAGTGGTCCTAGTACTGATCCTTGAGGTACGCCAGCTCCTTTCCTCTTCACAATTGACTTCTGGTCCTGTATCCTGGTTATGAATCTTCTGTTTTGTAGATACGTCATCGTAATGTTGGTAGTCTTCGCTGGGTATCCTGTAGTCTTCATCTTGTAGATTATTTCTTCGTGCCAAACTTTGTTGAACGCTTTCTCAATGTCCAAAACTGCTGCACCTATCGGTGTTGATATGTTCTGTTTGTCCTTGATGTACTGCGTGATTCAAGCTAGTTGGTGTATTGTCGAATGTCGTCCTCTAAATCCAAATTGCTGCTCCGGGTGTATTCCTTTTTCTTCGGCGAACGCTTTTAGTCGGATATAGATGATCCTCTCGATGATCTTGCTCATTGATCATCAAGATGGTCTCCGCTGTTTTCCATATGTCTGAGTTGTGCTCTGTTTTCACTATTGCTCGTGCTATTTCCGTTATTTCTTGAATTTCTTCGTCTGGTAAGTTCTTCAATGTCTGGTTGGGGATTTCGTCTAATCCTGGTGCCTTTCTTGTCTTCAGTTGGTTGATGTGTCCCTGTACTTCTGCTGTTGTAACCTCTTCAATGCGGTAGTCTTCTCCTATAAGTTCCTGGATGCTTCTTCCCATCCTTTCGACGTTTTGGTTGAATTCCGCGTTTCCGTTGCTGGCGTTCGTTTGAAATTGATTTTCTAGTGCTGATGCGAATATTTCCACCTTTTCCTCATCCGTTACTGCTGTTTGTCCATTGTGTTTGATGTGTGGTGTCTCCATTCTTGCAGGCGCGCAGGATTTATATCAACGTGAATGAAAGTCTCGAATGTTCCCGTCAAACACGCCGCCCGAAATTTCTAGAAAAGTGGCAAGAATAAAAAACGCAGCTTTTCTTTCCGTTCCGTTTCCCGAAGGTTCATGAACGAAGATCTGGAACAGAGCCGAAGTTCTAGAACAATTCGTACTTGTATATAAGAGGAGAGCGCGAAGCGCAGAGAATTAAGTTTGAATATAGAATACCGTGACAAAGTGTTGAAAATATACTAAGCAGTATCAATTGTGTTATATAAACTAGTTATAATTGTTCAGTAAACGTGTGAATAAATTAGAGTTTTGTAACGTTGAAGTGTTTGATTTGAACCCACCATAATTTCAAGAAATAAGAAACGTTACAATACCATAAGGAAAAAATACGACGTAAAGAAACGAATGTAGTTCCAATTGGACGGAACTCGTACATATTTCACTGCCAATGTGCAGATGGACATGGACACATAAAGTGGATCTCATTCCAAAAATCATAACTTTCGAATGTTACTTTATTATGGAACACCCTGAATAGTCTAAAGTATCTTTAGACTACATATTAGAGCGTAAAAAAAAAGTTTTATCGGCGGTAAAATATGCCTAATCGTCCGTCGCGAATATTGTTCGAAATTTAAAGGTAATTTTTATAGTTTTCCCAAAGTGTGTTAGAACATTTCAATTAATTTATGCTATTGATAAACTATGCCAAAAAACTTGCAGTACTTTTACGATCAAATTATTTCAATATAATTTAGATATGAAATTTATTCAATGTAATTCAGATCGAAATGCATATATCACATGTTATTTTCTTTCATTTTCATGCGTAGCCAACTGAATAATGATATTTACTCGAACCTCCTTCCACGACTACGTCAACGACTTGAAACATAACAGAAAAAGGTTATTAAACTCTATGCACATTCAAAAGGTTTCTTTTCTTCTCCAGATCGATCATGAAACAAATACTCCTGGCAGACAATGTGAAAACTTGAATAGATACACGAAATGAAATAATGAGATCAGAAGTGAAACAGAGGCGCATATAAGATATTTTAAGAAAGGAATTTCTTCAATAATTAGTGAATAATAATTCGAATTTATTCAGAAGAAGTAAAAATATATTGAAAAATTATTTTTCCAGTAGTCCACCAACACTAATGCTTGAGAACAATTGTTATGAAAATGATACTCATGAAAAATGTGAAACTTTTGGTATAAATCAAAGTCCCTAGGCCTGTTAGACCCTAGGTGAGAATTACTGCATGACATCTACGATTCACACTCGATAACATAACATTCTGATCCATTTCGATCAGTGTTGTCGTGAAATAATTCACGTTAGCTTGCTGGTTTTGCTGGCTTGTTAATCTCCTATTGAGAATGTCGCATGTTCGATTGGATTGATCTCTGGATTTTGTGCAGACCAGTCGATTGAAGTGATTTCGTGATCTTGAAGGTAGTTCCTAACGATATGACCTAGGTGAGATAAAAAAAAGTTTTCACCCATGTTTGCCGCAAATTGTATAACATGTTCGTCCAAAATGTCTGCAAGGTACCTCTGAGTATTCGGGGTTTCATGATCGTAAGACAGAGAACATCGCTCGCAATTAAAACGACAAAATCTCTCTTTCGCTTAGTGGCTATTTAATAATACTCTTCTCTCTGAGTTATCCATGAATATTTGGACAAAAAAGGGGCTAAGAGGTGATCTTATGGAAAGTCCTGATGTTCATTGGTAAAATTTCGATTGAAGTTCAAAATAGTTTCGAGATAGGTTAGGTTTTCAGAATGTGTGGCAGCTTCTTATTTTTGGTGAATATTTCTCTGATTGTCGGGAAACATTCATCTATTGGAATATTTGAATAGTTGTTCTTTATATCAAATGAAACTAAATTAAGATTTTGTGTGTTTTTAGCCTGAAAAAAATTTTGTAGAATATTAATAAAGTTCAAAATGGTATGTTTGGAACGGAATTTTGTGAGATCAATAAATTTATGTTTTAATGAGTTTGCTAATTTACCTGAAGGTTTATTTATATATGATACTACTTTTGTGATCAGGGTGTTTTGTGTTCGTACCAACTTTTCTATGAATTTTGCGTATATGGGATTTCAAGCTCCTTGAGGGCTTTTTGTTCCTCAGGAATTCTGTGAGCTCTAATATTGTCAATATCCTTCTACAGTCGTTTTTTCCATGGTGGTTTTCTGACGCTTTTTGGCTCAGATCGAATCAGAGTTGTAGAGACTTGTTGTTTGTGTATTATAATTTTATTCATTATCGTGGACTTATGCACTATCTCAGCTATTAGCTGGATATAATTTACCTTTCCCAGATCAGCAATCAAAGAGAATAGGCTCGATTACAATATACTTGACTTAAATTTCCTAGCTATTCTACATGTATTAAGAATTACAGCTTTTTGCATTTCTATATATGTATTCTTATGCAATTCTAATTTCTTGAGGCTATCATGCAAAGTTTTGGGTATTGACCCAGTGGAGGATACGATGACAGGAACAATATCTATTTTCTGGAGGTGCCACATCTGCTTGATCTCAATAGCAAGGTCTGTGTATTTGGACTTTTTCTCCTGGAACTTATTCAGCACGTTGTTGTTATTCGGTATGGCGACATCCACCAGCATTGCTGTTCTGGCTCTCTTATCATACACCACTATGTCCGGCCTATTATTCGTCACCATTCTGTCAGTGATGATAGGCCTATCGTAGTATAATCTGATAGAGTCATTTTCCAATACGGGCGCCGGTTGATACTTGTAATATGGCTGGAATGTATTCAGAAGTCCGTAGTTGTGTGCAAGTTTCTGATGGATAATGTTGCACACTTGATTATGCCTGTGAAGATAGTGTGTATTGGCCAGTTGTTCGCATCCGGACGTAATATGCTGTATAGTCTCCAATCTTATATGGCATTTTCTGCACCTATCTGTTTGTAATGATCCGTCCTTCATAATAAATTTTTTGTAATTGTTTGTGGCGATCACTTGATCTTGGATGGCCATAAGGAATCCCTCTGTTTCCGCCAATAATTCTCCTTTCATCAACCATTTGTTGGAGGCTTCTTTGTCGATGTGTGGTTGATTAATCTCATGGTGATGTCGTCCATGCAATTCTTTTCTTGACCATTGCTCTTGTCTTTCAGTATCTGATAGGAATAGTAGATTCAGCGGGTCATCTCTGATAGCAAGATTTAGAGGTGTATATCCCTTATCAGCCAACGATACCACTCTATGTAGGTCAGAAGTGAGAGCTTTTGCTGAGAAGAATTCTCTGAGATTTTTTATCTGTTCGGTGTGTAAATTGACTACATCTATCAATCCGCGTCCTCCTTCTTTCCGCTTCAAAGTTGTTCGTATCACAGACGATTTTGGATGATGGTTGTTGTACTTTGTTAGCATCGTTCGGGTCTGCCTTTGAATATCATCCAGTTCTGTCTTAGTCCATCTGATTATTCCAAATGAGTAAAGTAACACTGGAATGGCGTAGGTGTTAATTGCTTTGACTAGATTCCCCAAGTTCAACATCGATTTCAGCACAGACTTCAGACGCTGACTGTATTCTGAACGAATCTTCTCCTTTGATTGTTTTTGGTCTAACAATCTGGCTTGTTGGTATCCCAGATATTCGTATGTTTCGCAATTAATTATTATTATTATTTATTATCGTGGACTTATGCACTATCTCAGCTAGTAGCTGGATATAATTTACTTTTCCCAGATTTAGCAATCAAAGGGAATAGGCTCGATTACAATATACTTGACATAAATTTCCTAACTATCCTACATGTATTAAGAATTACAGCTTTTTGCATTTCTATATAGGTATTCTTATGCAATTCTAATTTCTTAAGGCTATCATGCAAAGTTTTGGGTATTAAACCAGTCGAGGATACGATGACAGGAACGATATCTATTTTGTCGAGGTGCCACATCTGCTTGATCTCAATAGCAAGGTCTGTGTATTTGGACTTTTCTCCTGGAACTTATTCAGCACGTTGTTATTATTTGGTATGGCGACATCCACCAGCATTGCTGTCTTGGCTCTTTATCATACACCACTATGTCCGGCCTATTATTCGTCACCATTCTGTCAGTGATAATAGGCCTATCGTAGTATAGTCTGATAGAGTCATTTTCCAATACGGGCGCCGGTTGATACTTGTAATATGGCTGAAATGTATTCAGAAGTCCGTACTTGTGTGCAAGTTTCTGATGGATAATGTTGCACACTTGATTATGCCTGTGAAGATAGTCTGTATTGGCCAGTTGTTCGCATCCGGACGTAATATGCTGTATCGTCTCCGATCTTATATGGCATTTTCTGCACCTATCTGTTTGTAATGTTCCGTCCTTCATAATAAATTTTTTGTAGTTGTTTGTAGCGATCACTTGGTCTTGGATGGCCATAAGGAATCCTCTGTTTCCGCGAATAATTCTCCTTTCATCAACCATTTGTTGGAGGCTTCTTTGTCGATGTGTGGTTGATTAATCTCATGGTGATGTCGTCCATGCAATTCCTTTCTTGACCATTGCTCTTGTTTTTCAGTATCTGATAGGAATGGTAGATTCAGCAGGTCATCTCTGGTAGCAAGATTTAGAGGTGTATATCCCTTATCAGCCAACGATACCACTCTATGTAGGTCAGAAGTGAGAGCTTTTGCTGAGAAGAATTCTCTGAGATTTCTTATCTGTTCGGTGTGTAAATTGACAACATCTATTAATCCGCGTCCTCCTTCTTTCCGCTTCAAAGTTGTTCGTATCACAGACGATTTTGGATGATGATTGTTGTACTTTGTCAGCATCGTTCGGGTCTGCCTTTGAATATCATCTAGCTCCGTCTTAGTCCATCTGATTATTCCAAATGAGTAAAGCAACACTGGAATAGCGTAGGTGTTAATTGCCTTGACTAGATTTCCCGAGTTCAACATCGATTTCAGCACAGACTTCAGACGATGACTGTATTCTGAACGAATCTTCTCCTTTGATTGTTTTTGGTCTAACAATCTGGCTTGTTGGTATCCCAGATATTTGTATGTTTCGCCATCTCTCATGCACTGTATAATGTCACCGTTTGGAAGTTGTGTTTCACCATCTATGACTTTCCTCTTTGAATGTTCAGAGTCTTACATTTTCAATCCCGAATTTCATATGAACATCTGCCGAGAACTCACAGACAGTTTTCAGCAAATCATCCAATTGCTTCTTGTTCGAAGCATATAATTTGATGTCATCCATATACAGCAGGTGGGAGATTGTATGATAATTCCTTTCTGCTTTTATCCTAAATCCGTATCCAGTTCTATTGAGCATTGAGGACAATGGGTTCATTGCCAAACAGAACCATAGTGGACTCAAAGAGTCTCCTTGAAAAATTCCACGACGTATGGGTATCTCGTCGGTTTTAATTGATTTATTGTTCATGTTGACCTGCAGAGACGTGCGCCAGTGTGTCATTGTTGTCTTCAAGAACTCTACCAGGGCTGGGTGAATTTTGTATATCTGCAATACTTCAACAAGCCAAGAATGGGCGGTACTATCGAATGCTTTCAGATAATCGAGAAAAGCTGAATGAACATTGCGATGCCCTATGTGTGCCTGTTTCATTATCACAGAATCGATGATGAGTTGTTCCTTGCACCCGTGGTGTTTCTTTCTGCATCCTTTCTGCTCCTCTGCTAATATATTGTTGTCGTCAAGGTGTTGGTATATTCGATTGGATATGCATGAAGTGAGTATTTTGTAGAGTGTTGGCAGGCAAGTGATTGGCCTATATTGAGACGGATCCTGTGTTCTATCGCTCTTAGGTAGCATATATGTTAAGCCTTGTGTTAGGAAAGTGGGTGTTTTCTTGGGATGTTGAAGAACATACGTGAGCTGTTTCGCTAGGGCTCCATGGAGCTTATCAAACTTCTTGTACCAGTAGTTGTGGATATTATCTATACCTGTGGCCTTCCAATTGTTGGTCGCTCCAATTACTGTTGTAATTTCTTCCTCCGTTATTCCATCGAAGTCCATATGTCTGATATCGAGGCGTTCTTTTTCATTCGTGATTATTATTATTATTATTATTATCAGTAATTTACAAAATTGCTTGCAATGAGTGTACGGTAGCTTATGTTGGGCAGACAGGTCAGAATTTTGAAACCAGATTTAAAGAACATTTATCCTCTGACAAAAATTCTTCAATATGGAAACATATAAAAACATTCAATACCTTCAGGAATAGGAAAGAAAAGTAATCTGTTGGAATATTCGGAAATCAATGAACTTTGTGAAAACCCAAGTGAAATCACCCCTAATAGCTAGCTAGACATTAATACCTCTCCACTACTCAATATCAAATTAGGCTAGTATCTATATTAATAGATTAATTTCCTGTTTTTGATCACTTGACATTACCTCAGAGTCAAAACCGGTTATGTTTAGGAAAATAAAATTGTGGAGAGTATAAAATATATTTTACTTTATCTTCGTTTAAGTAATCATCTCAAACTCCAACTTTTAACCTAAATATTTTTTCTCCAATATCACTTTGTACAAGTCGTATCAAATACTTTTCAATATTATTCTCAAAATAATTTTATATTCATCGATCAATCTTGTTGGAACAAACTTTCCTTAACCACCAGTTATTCCACCATAATTTATTCATTTCACCACGTGTACTTAATCGAATTACAATACAAAAGCGGGGGTGTACAACTTTCCCCAAACTCATCTTACTACTGATTCCTGGATGAATTTTATGAAGCTGAACTTGGGTGTTGTAGAATTTCCTTCACTAAGTAACATCATTTGCGATTCGGGGAAACTTCTAATTGGAAAAAATAGCACCGTTCGCCGCCAGGGAAATTTATGGGGTTAATTCAAACATTGTGACGCACTGGGTAGGAACGGCTACGCTCATATTGAATTTCCTAGAATCCTGAATATTAACAATGATCATTTCTGGGAAATGCAGCATATATATACAGATAACATATAGGCATATAATCGAAATAGCGAGATTACCTATTCTCATAACCAGAATGAACTGGATATAACTTCATAACCTCGCATTCATTTAATTGAATTTGGAAACAAAAGATCTAAACCACATCGAATACAGATTTCGACGTTCAAGTACTGCAGCAACTAGTTCTTTCCGAACTAGAACCAACTATGGTTTCGTTAAAAAGAATTTATTTTTTCAAAATTGTATGTACACAAAATGTTCTCATCCAGGACGTGTTTTCTTGAAAAACCGTGAATCGTTTAACTTTTCCGTAATTTTATCTAGTAATTCTTCGTCCATTCACAGAATTTCACGCACGGATTAATGACTTGTCTATATTCTGTGCTCTCATTATGAAATTAATTATCGCACTGATAATTCAGATGAATTATTCAATCAATGATATTGATGACATATTTATTCTGAGGAAATCTATTTCGAAAATGAGAGAGAAAAAACACTTTTGTTAATTTTCCACGTTTGCTTGTTAATACACGACCGGATTCGAACCTTCGTTTATTTCCTATTGCTGAGTACTAACTAAGGTACAAAGATGATAACAAAATACAATTTTTCCTTCAGTGATAAATAGGAGAGAATTATTGATTTCGAGTAGGCTTTCGACAGTAGTACAGACAACCAAATTTATATGGAATCACCCAATATTTCGAATATTACCTCAGAGATTTTGAAAATTTCTAAGGATTGTTAGAATTGATCCTTTTTGAGATATTTCAACTGAAAAAAGAAATAAATTAAGGTTTATTTTAAGAAAGAAATAAATAAAAGAGAATAAGAGACTCTTTCCGCATGTAGTAAAACAATTGAAAATTGTTTTCTCACGGAGTAGGTATCTTTTTCTCGACCTCAGTAGCTTTTATTACTTCCTCTTGCCCTGATACAAGCCTGAATCTGTCTAGGCATGCTTTGGATTAGGTTTTCGACCTCCTCTGTTGTGAGGTTCTTGGATTATCCTGGTGCGATCTAACTTTCCTTTTCAGATTATCCCATAAATGTTCAATAGGATTTAGATCTAGAGAGCAAGCTGGCCAGTCCAAATTAGCGATTCCCTCTGTTTCAAGATACTGTCGCGCGAGGTTGCTGGTATGCGGAGGAGCATTATCTTTCATAAGGTGGGCACCTCGCCAGAGTCTCACTATGGGCTCCAGCACCATGTCCACGTAATTTCTAGCCATTAAATTGCAGGAAACGAAATCAAATCTATTTAGCCTCCCAGCATAATGCTCCCCCAAAACATCACACTGCCCCCGTGGTATTTCGGAATTTGTTTTGCAGCTTGGAGTTTAGCTTGTCTTCTACGACCCCTTAATCCGGCGTTAATCTGATCGAACACCAATTCTGGTCTCATCCGAAAACAGAATAGTTCGCCAATTCTCCATATTTCCATTTTGGGGCTCGATACACCAATAAAGTCTATTAATTTTTCGTTGTCTGGTTAGCTCTGGAAATCTGGAAATCTTAAGGGCTTTCTACTGTGTCAAGCCCTTGAACGAAATCTTTGACGTATCGTTTCGACTGATACACTGATGCCTGTTGCTTCCAGAAATTGCCTTTGGAGTTTGGGATGCGACGGACTAGGTCTATTTCGCAGAGATTGTAGCTCCACGTATCGGGCGTAGGTTTTTGAAATCACCCTCTGTGATACCCTCCTTGTGGCCGCTATATCCCTCTATGTCATTATAGGCTTTTTCAAATTTTGAAATTTACAGTTTCATCCTCAGGGAGGACTGAATAGTGATAATTCAACATTTCTCATCATACTATCAAATTTTTTAAAACAAAAACTTCATCCTTCACAAGTAGTCAAAAATCCATGATTAAAAACAATCAATAATGTGGAATACCGAATGATTCCATATAAATTTGGTTGTGTGTATAATGTGGAGTTTTCCTGAATTTATTAATTTCCAAACTTTCCAGCAGATTCATTCTTCTTCCGTTATTTCATTCGTGGAGGACTCGTGGAAATTGTCTAAAACTATTTTGCAATTTTTCGAGTGAATGTGCTCAAATTCTAGGGATTTTTTTGTATGAAGATTTATGTTCTTTGAATCTGCTTTAAAATTTCTACCTGTTTGACGTACATAAGCTGAAGGACATTTGCTAAATTCAATTCTGCAAATAACAGATTGTTTGAACTTATCTGTTTTCTGTTTCGCAGTCAGATTTGGACCGTTTGAAAATGAGATGGTTATTTTGGAGAAAGAGGTGGACATCATTAAACTAGGAATATTTTGTTTCCGGTTTTTCTTGAATGCAATATGATAATTGTGATGTCTGAAGATTTCATATACAGGGAGCTTCAACGAAAACAGAGGCTATATCTACCAAGATATTCATTCCTGATCAAAACACAAAAACAGGTCAATTTTTGTTTTAAGGAGGACATCTTTTGGGGTACAAAACTTGCCTGAAATAACAACCCCTAAGCGGGGGTTGCAATCCTTGAATATTTTGAATAGGGAAGATGGATCGAGTGATGACTCAAAAGAAAGGTGGTATTTTTGTCTACATTTCCTTGAACGCAATCCATTTTTAATTGAAAACTGTAAAAGATACAGGGTGAGCAACTGAAAGATAGGGAAGACTATTTCCCTGAGACTATTCAAGTTTCAGTGAGGTAAAATGGAACAGATCCATGCTGATCAATGGCAGTCATCATCAAGTACCATCCTCATCTCGAATTTCAACCCCTGTAGCAGGGGTGACAACCCTTGAAAATTTGGAAGGGGTAGATGGATCAGTGATAACTCGGAAGAAAGTATTATTTTATATACATTCCGTGAAAGAATTTTCATTTGATTGAAAATTCGTTCACGGGGATGCAGACAAAGATGAGCCACTTTCAAAGTATTACTCGACCCATCTACCCTCTTCCAAATTTTCAAAGGGGGTCCCCCTGCTCGAGGGGTAGAAATTCGAGATGAGGATGGTACTGGATGATGACTGCCATTGATCAGAATGGATCTGTTCCATTTTACCTCACTGAAACTTGAATAGTCTCAGGGAAATAATCTTCCCTATCTTTCAGTTGCTCACCCTGTATCTTTTACAGTTTTCAATTAAAAATGGAAATTTGTTCAAAGTTATGTAGACAAAGATATCACCTTTCTTTTGAGTTATCACTCGATCCGTTTTCCCTATTCAAAATGTTCAAGGATTTCAACCCCCGCTTAAGGGGTTAATATTTTAGGCAAGTTTTGTACTCCAAAAGATGTTCCCTTTGATACAAAAATTGACCTGTTTTTGCGTTTTGATCAGAAATGAATATCTTGGTAGATATAGCCTCTATTTAGTTTTCGTTGAAGCACCCTGTATAAAAGGAGCTGGTATATTGTAGTTGGAGGCTATTCTTTTTATGGTTAGGTTAGGTTAGATTTATGGTTATTTCCGTTTTCAAATCTTGAATTGGGATAGTAAAAACTCTGTGGAGCATAAAATTATAGGCAGCTAATTTCTGATTTAAATGATTGAATGAATCCATATAAATTGTTGTGGATTTTATAAGTTAGGATATTATTTGAAACACGGACGTAAACAAACACCTTGAAAAGAATAAACTGATTAGATGCAAGGAAAAATCGAACGTCAGAATTGTTAAACTACATTCAAGAAAAACCCGAAAAATATATGCTAGTTTTGAATATGTCGGTCCTCTTTCTCATGAAATATAACATTATTTTTCAAAGCTCAAAATAACCACCGCATTCTCAAGCAATCGAAATCTCAGCAAATTATTTTTCAATGCAAAACAGAAAACAGATGAACTCAAACAATCTGGTATTTACAAAATCGAATATAACGAATGCGCTTCAGTTTATGTGAGTTCAACGGGTGGAAATTTTGAACGCAGGTTCAAGTAACATATATTATCAGACAAAAAATCCCCAATATTTGAACACATTCAATCAACAAACCACAAAATCGTCTTATACAATCCCAAAGTCTTTCACCAACGAAATGAAGGAATAGAATGAATATTTTGGAAAGTTTAGAAATAAATAAACTCAGGAAAACTCCACATTGCTACTCTCAATAGCCTACTTGAAACCAATAATTACCTTTACTTAATATCCAAAGAAAAATGTATCTTTTTATCATCTTTGTACCTTATATTCAGCAATGATCGAAATTTCGAAACCAAACATTTGAACGAAATTAGCAAATATCCCAATTGTTGAATGAAATTCTTGATTAATCTATCTATGATACAAACTTCTGAATTCGATATTAGGATTCAACTGAATTGCCATCTGTCATTTTGTCCAGAAAGGTCGTAGAACTCAATTCCTTCCGCCTTCGAGCCCATAAAAATTGAAAAAATATTTCCATTATTTCGTCACATGAAGTTTCCACCGTTACGTAAATGAGATGAAATCAAATATTAGAAATTGGTCGGAGTTCCTCGAATGGAATTGAAAAAGTTACGAGAAAAATAAATAAGGGTTGAATGAGCTCAATGTCTTATTGGCGGTTGTATTTTCAGTCAAAACTGTGCAGATCAATGAACCTTTTATTGGTCATCAATCTACAAAAAATATTTCGCAAAGAGAATAATGATCTTTGAATTCAGATTTTTTTATGTTGGTTCAACTTTTATTAATATATATTTCATATTTCATAACTGAATCTTCAGTTGTTATTGATTTGAGCTCGCTGATGTCTACCTCCGAAAGTGCAATCTTTGGTTTTCATAATAAGTGTGAATATTCATCGAGTTCTTTTCTCCACTAGTTTTCGGGCACCTCAAATGAGCAAGCATATGCTGACAATACCTTGTAATGTACAAGTATTCTTAACAAATAAGCCAAATGGAAGTCTAGACCAAAAAAACCTAAAGCAAGTCAAACTAGGTTATGTTAATAATTTTCATCAACCCTGATATTCATGTTTAATCTTAAGAAAACAAAAACTTCTCGATCACATATTTCTAAATTAATTCTGGTCTTCTCAAAGCAATATCCTGGGTCTTTCGCATTTCCATGGTTCGTCTTCTTCGTTATCTCCTAGGGCCTTCACCCAAAGGTTTTGGTTGGTTGTCCAGAATGATTTAATCGCAGATTGGTGGATGAAGTCAACTATTCTCGAGATCTAGAGCTCCCGATGCAACTGAAAGCTAAGAAAGTAACAGCCATCCTCAATGCTTTGTTCTACACGGTTTTCAGTTTTCCGTTATCCCCAAATGGACGAGACGTAAGACATCATTGGACGAATGATTATTTTTTAGAGTTCCAGTTTGTTCTTTTTCTATTTATCAGAGGACAAAAGAACATTTGGGCTTGTTCGCCCTTCTCGTTCAGTCTTCTATATATTGACGCTACGTCAGCCTTAGATCTAGCATGAATCCCATGTATTTTGCTGTGTTGACCCATTATCACTGATCTGCTCGTCGGGGCTTTATCTTCTTTGAGACTGATAAAGTGCCGAGCTCTCTTGTGAATTTACCATGCCCATATCTGCAGTCTCATAGAATCTTCTGGTTATAAGGTTGAGTGAGATAAATCTCGTCATTATGAGCGTGTCATCTGAATGGACGGCTTAACTTCTGTAGAAGGTTTTCAAAACATCTGAGCAGTTAAGATTGAACAGTAACGCCACCAGTTATGATCCTTGCGGTACTACAGGTTTCATCATTCTGGAGATGGAACAAGTATCACCTAAAAGGGACTGATAAGGGTCTATCTCTTAGATAAAACCGGACAAAATTCACCAAGGCAGATGGAAAGTTGGTCTTCAACATGTTGAAGACCAGGCCAGGTCATGTCGGATACCTTCACGCTGTCGAACCGTATCATCTGATGGATTGAACTTCTCGGAGAAGTTGCTGCATGGGCGTCTATGTGGTCCCTCAAACCATACAACGTAATCCCTCTACAGTCTTTTTGGTCGTACACAGGAGACTGATGGGCATTTAATTCTGTGAAAAGGAAACTGACTGATTGATTTCATAATGGCACTTTAGTGCTACGGAAGGTCTGAAGAAAAATTCTTTCGAACAGTTACAGAAGATAACAGTCATCAAATCTTGCAATATTCTTCGTAGGTTTCTTTCCGAAAAAAATAATGAGGTAGAGTCATAGGTTTTCACTTCAGTTTATACTCCTCAGAATCTCATTTCACATTTTATTTACTTGTATATTTAAATGTAATATAATTAGCTGACAATTTTATCATATTTATATTCACAGCAGTCTTCTATTCGATCGTTCATCACTTCACACAAAGAAAACTATGAAGGAATAACATTCAGTGTTATTTGTTTGTATATATTACCAGAATATATACAAACTATAGCATCATCAGACAATGATTGATATATTCTCATAACATTTAACGTTATCCTAATGTAGAATGATTCCGGGATATGTTTTGATTATAATCATTGCCTGGCAATGGTATTCATTACCATTGTGATGGTGGATTTATATTTTCATGAAATCAGTTCGATTGCATGAACAGATATATGGGTAACTCGTCGGGATTAAAAAAAATATATATATATATATATATATATATATATATATATATATATATATATATATATATATATATATATATATATATATATATATATATATATATATATATATATATAAGCTACCTGTATGTATGTTTCCTTCAAAGTTCAGTGGCGTATTATACTATTTATTTTCAGAGTTGGGTTCGACAGTATACCTTCGAAACTATCAATATCACAGGTGTGTCCAACAAGTAGAAAAACGTAGGTAACATTCCAAATTGCCCAACGAAAAATTTCGATATTACATTTATATTTATTTCCTTTTCAGCAAACGTCAAAAGTTTTAAATTTATTTCAGAACAATGATGATGTCATATTTCTGACAGATGTCAATGAAAATTGAATTAAATTCTACATGATCTTTAAGAAACACAAAAATTGACTGCGTTCATTATGAAACCTGTTTTAGGTTTTCATACTTTTTTCCCACTGTGTGATATACATCAATGAATGTCTAGAAGCTAAGGCTGATATTGCAACATCGATTTTGATATAAGATACGCACGTTTTTCCATTTCCATCAACAGTTCAACAACCCAACTCTGTAGCAAGGCGACGCGGTGGAAAAAATCTCGATCATATCTCATGCGACGTAGACACCTTGTATTAAATTTCAAAACATCGTTATACCTTCATTAAATACGCCTAATATTCACGAGCATATTTCCACAGGGATTCAAAGTGTCGACTTGATGAATCTTTGATCAATTTATATCGCGTAGAAGGGAAAACGAAATTAAAATTGAACATGTTGCGGTTATGTTGTTTTGAAATTTAAGAGAGAAAATAAAAGAACATTCATGAATTTGAATGGATTTCGATTTTTATTCATAGGTTTCTTCAGTAATCAAATTCTGATAATGAAGTGGTAATGATGTTGTTTTTCTCGGTTGCTGGAGATGTAGATGTAATCCTAATCAAATTACAATACATTTTCATATATCTCCTTTAAATAAAAATTCGAGAATTGTTCAATGATATTTCGTTATATGAGAGAGAAGGATGATGTGTTGTCGAAAAAAGAAATTCAGAACTTCTGAACGATATTGCAATGGGAAATTGAAATGTCAATTCTGGTATATTAGAACATAACCTTTATAAATCATAAAACGTTCCTATTAGCTCTCTATTGTTTAGTTAGTTCCACTAACAGCCTAATTAAGAATTTATTTGCATGGAAAAGATACGTGGACGATATTTTCGGTATTTGGATTGACACAGACAGACAACTGAATAGTTTCTTACAATTTTTAAATTATTTTCATCGATCGAATCAATTTACAATGGAAATTGAAAAATCTTTAAGTCTCTCAGACTTGTCAATTAGTAGTTATTCATAATATATAGAAAACTCATACGGATCAGAGAATTCATCCTTCACATACTGAGATATCGAATAGAAATTTCCAATCAGTTTTATTCCTAATCTTAGCAACAAGATATGTAATAGATTGCACAAAATAGTATAAACCTCATCAGCACTGCCGATTGGTACACAACAGTTCGTTTACCGCAAACCGTTAATAAGTTTTGAGAAACCAACACTAAACGACAAATCATCGTTCACCAAGAAATGCAAATTCGCACACAGACCAGAAAACAATTGAATATTTACGCAAGAAAACATCGAATGGTTACTTCGTTTCCCATAATCAAGAACGGACTGTGTGGTCAAAGGTTTCAGCCTTCAGAAAAAGCTGTTGATGCCAGTTTGTAGCAGCAAACGATTGGAATAACGACTTCCAGAATTGGATCAAACGAATGCAGAAGTTTATTAATCTTCGCGGAGTATATTTCGAAGAATAATAGTCTTTAAAAGCTTTCAATTGTTTCATTCTAGCTTTATATGCAGAACTTAAGAAACATCCCAGGTAGGTAAAATAAAATATAATAATTCCCTACTAATATCACAAACATTTCCAAGGTGAAAGAAATATTGATTTTCAAGTTACTCTAATCAAACAGTGGAAAATTCCGCCGTTAAACTCAACTAGAACAATTCATTGTCTCTCCTTGAAAACACTTTACTGATCTTGTTTAGCAAAAGTAAAAAACTCATTTCTCATTCCCATCAAATGTAAACTGGACGATCGGTATCCTTGAACCCGTCCTGTCCACCTGGAAAGTTCGACCTCCGATTCACGTTCCAGAGCCTACTCGATAAGCTACCAGATCCATCGTTAATTGGAAATGATTTTTGCTAGAATACAAATGAGATGTTTTTCATTGAAAGTCCTGTAATTAAATAAATCATCAAGTTCAGTAACCCTAGTTCAAGATAATAATAATAATAATAAATCTATTGTCCTCTGTCTACAAATATTACAATACAATTACAATCAATGCAGGTAACATAGTATGGGACATGTCAACAAGTAAAGAAAAAAGTTTCAATAATAGATGAACAATTTACATTCTATAACTATAATTGCAAAATTTACATAATGTATAGAAACATTTTGAGAGCAAAAATATTTCTACTGCTTTCCCAAACTGTCCTATATCATTGATTACCTTAAGTTGTTGGGGCAGAGCATTAAATGCTCTAATTCCCATATATTTGGGTCCCTTCTTATAGCTATATAAAATGTGTTGAGGTATGGCGAGGAATTTCGATGTTCGTGTTTCATATGTGTGAAAAAACCATTTGGCACAAACAAGTTAAAATTACGTTTTACATACTTAGATAATTCTAAAATATATATACAAGCCAACGGTAATGAGCCCAAATCTCGGAGAGACTCATCGAACCACTTGTTCAGAAGAATTTGAGCTTTGTTTGTTGTTCCAGTAATAGATGTATCGGCACTACATGAATTTCTACGAGAAACTCCCATTATATTTCTAATAGCTCTCTTCTGCAACTTGAATATTCTGTCACAGACATGGGAACCACCCCGAAACAAAATCCCATACGTAATCATGGATCTAAAATGTACTTGATAATATGACAGACCCTCCTTATTGGTTGACACATGCAATCTGTGCAAAGCATAACATGCAGGAGACAGCACACAACACAACTGATTGATGTGGTGACACCAGCTAAAATTATGATCAATTGTGATGCCTAGGAACGTTGACTGAACCTGTTGGACCTCATGAGACAAATAGATCACCAGCATCGTTGGTCCTTGATTGTTGTTGGACCGTTATTGTAGATGGATATCTAATTGGGCCGCACTTTTTCGACGAGCACCTCAATAGTAAATGTATTTTGATTTTCTGCAAAATCATCTACCAATGTTACTTGCCGATATACCAGAGCATATAAAACGAGATTTGTGGTTTCAACGGGATGGAGTACCGGTACATTACTCACATCAGGTTAGGAACCATTTGAATCATGTATTTCCAAACAAATGGATTGGACGTGGTGGTCCTGTAAGATGGTCAGCTAGGTCTCCGGACCTTACAAGTCTAGATTTTTTATTGTGGGTTTATATTAATGGCATCGTTTACCAGATTCCTTCTACAGCACAGTTGGATATAAGAGAGAGAATAGTCGACGCCTTTCAGTCAAAGCAAAAAGCTGTAATTTCCAATACATGTAGGATAGTAAGAAAATTCACGTCAAGTATATTGTAATCGAGCCTATTTCCTTTGATTGCTGAATCTGGCAAAGGTAAATTATATCCAGCTAAAAGCTGAGATAGTGCACAATTCCACAATAATAATAACATTAATAATAATATCATATAGCTTCTTTACTTAAACATCGAATTTGGTCCATCCTGTACAGAATGTTCCCTAAGTACGTGGAACTACTGTTGATGCTAGATGATATTTTTTATTCGCCCCTTCTTTTCTACTCAAAATGGAGATATAAAATGTGGTTTCTTAAATGAAAAAATCAATCTGCGTGAAATTCTGGAAAAATTCAGAACACAAAATGAAATGATTATTTGATAATCTCTCTGATTTTTACAGAAGAATCACCACCAAAAAGTCCGCTAACTTAAAAAACATCCTGTACAGTCAAATTACTATTCTCATCAAATAATCTTTTCGTTCCTTCGTTTTAATTTAAAACTTCAAAGTTCACTGTGACATCCCTAAGGAATAATTCACTCAAATCATTTCAGAACCTCAAAACCTCTGAATAACAGAAAGTAAAAGCGTCAATTTAATTGACTTTGGATGATCAAGACCGTATTCCTCAAAGAGAACGGAAATTCGTCACTGCAAACTCGATTCTAAACACGAAATCTATCGGGTTCATCAACCCCTAGCGATCAATTTGCGCTTCTCTGCGGGTAAGGGATACAATTAATTACCTTCGAGAATATTGAAGTTAGGTGCTTTTGCATCCAGATATTTGTTTTATGGTGCCTTCGTCAAAGTCCCAAAACTGCCAGATAACATAATCGCTATTAATTATATTCTGCTTTAAGGATATATATCGTAGAGAAGCTGGTGGGGAAATGCTTTCTAAATTTCTGCGGGTTACGCCTGGAAATATTTTTTTCAATCTATGTTCGCCGACGACACGAAGATCTACAATAACCCGTACATACATTTACGTAAGACAGAACAACCTCTATAATATAAACTGGTCAAACGAATGATTTTTGCCGTTAAACTTCCTCAACTGTAGGGTCATCCATATTGGTGAAGTCAATCCTCGAAGGCAATACGTACTTTAGGATTCAAGAAAGCAGTCTTATCATGTTCCACACACTGCCAATGAAGCAAAGAAATTCTCGTACTTGTTAAACAGATCCTTTTCTGGGTGTGATCCCAGTACTTGTATTCCTGTCAACAATAATTCAGTTTGGCGACTACCATGCCACTCAGACTTTCTCGACAGTATCCAATGGCGGACCACTAGGATTCCCTACCGTTTTATCCGTCTTAGCCAGGAGGATAGACTGCGATTGGGAGGCATCTCAAACTTTGCCGACCGTCTGTTCTGTTTGGCGTGAGTATGAGTTCATTTTTCTCCAAGAAGTTCGACAACTCATTTGGAGTGCTGCAGCTCGTTTTCGGACGAAGTGCCCTTGGCTTTGAATTACAGCTTGTCTCCCACTTTCCACGGAAGCTGGTGTCCTTACACTTCGGGGACGACCTTGGGGTTTCGGATTTATTGCTGATGCATTCGTTCTGAAGTTGTGTACCCTTCGGATGATTATGCCACGTTTTGGAACTGAAGCGTTACGACCAATGTTGAAGTGCTGGCGAAAGCACCGCTGCACGACAATGGAAGACTCTCCGATTTTAAATACTGTTCAACTGCGAAAGCAGGGATCTCTCTTGTCCAGATAACCATTGTGAACAAAACTCCTCCTGAGTCGAATGACCTCAGCCGCTCACCGTTACGTGTACTACAGTTGTGCGAACACAAGAGACAATCCCATCAATCTGTTGACAAAGGCCAAAGAAAAAGTTGAAAATTCCATTTTCCTATCACAGGTGACAGAAAACAAGGTTATCAAAATAGGCCAATAATGAAACCGAAAGATACAAAAGACACACATGGCATATGACTAATATGGGGAAAAAAATCATACCATACATCGCAGAACCCATTCGTTTTCTGATAAACAGGTGTTTTGCAGAGAGATTTTTTCCAGAGCAACTAAAAAGAGCGAAAGTGGTTTCTATATTCAAGGCAGAAGATCCAAATTCATCGGATAACTATCAACCAATATCGATTTTACCTACACTATCAAATATTTTTGAATCGGCAATAAAAAAAGGACTGTTGTATTTCTTCGAGCGATTTAGTGTTTTATGCAAGCAGCAACACGGTTTTCTGAGAAAGAAATCGATAACAACGACACTTACCCTTATATTGGGCGAGATAGCTAAGGCCTTTGATGGTGGTAAAAAATGCAAGCTGTCATCCTGCGATTTAAGCAAAGCCTTCGACAGCATAGTCCATCAAATTATGCTGAGGAAACTGAACCACTATGGTATAAGAAGCGTAGCTCTAAAACTCATAAAAAGCTATTTGAGCAACCGATCTCAGCAAGTGTGGTTCCATAGTAGAAAGTCACAGTGGCGAACGATCAGCCATGGTGTACCACAGGGGTCCATCTTGGGTCCGCTATTGTTTGTCATTTACGAAAATGATTCGACAGATAATGTGGCATCAACTAGCTTAGTTCTTTTTATTGATGATACCAGCTTTTTGAATGTAGACACTGATATAAATGAGGTGAATAACCTCTTCTCAAATACGCTTGAAGAGGCAAAATTTTGGTTCGATACAAACAAACTGAAGATGAATGAAACAAAAACCCAACATCTAATACTCGAAACAAAATCACAAATGAATACTCCCCTTCGGTTTTTAGGAGTCACCCTGGAACCGGACCTGAAGTTTGCTCTTCACATTGAAGACCTAACGCGTAGACTCTCGGGTGCCATCTTCAACATCCGTAGGAATGAAGCCAATTGCTGGTGATATATCTGCTCGAACCGCTTACTTTGTGCAAAGTTCGAAGAAGAGAAAGCTGCAGAAACCTGTTCAGAAAAGAAGGAATACTGACCTTGACGTCTCTTTTCATACACACGTGCATACTTTTCGTTAATGATCACGGACTTGACCTTCCAAGAAATAATTTCAATCACACCTACTCCACTAGAAATGCCGAAAAATTTGTAATACCTTTCCATAGAACAAATATGTCACAACTAAGTATAAATATAAAATGAAGAGACCACTGTTGCAGAAAAACCTCAAAAACCTGATATCGAAATCCTACTACACGCTAGATGAATATTTCAATGACAAAATTGCTAGAAAAAACTTATTTAATTATTTATTCAATAGTTAGGTTTGTCAATATGTTAAAATGTTCTTTTTAATATTTACTGGGTTTTTTGACTCCCCATGTAATTTTTGATGGGTCAAATTGTTCATCAATGTAATTATTATTGTACTCTAGACTGGATGAACAATAACTGAAATGAAATGAAATGAAAAAACGTGTTAATAATTGCCTACTAAAAGAGAAATTTGAGATTTTGAAATTGTGCATTAATTTCTTGGTTTATGTTTTCATTACTGAGATAATTAATAAAATCAAGCTTCCAATCTTATATTGAAACAGAAATCAATTGGTGTCAATTCAATTGCTCGATTGTAGAATAAATAGGTTTTCCCTACAATTTCACGAGGTGTTTCTAACAATCAATTAAGCAATTGCGTATCAGAATCAGAAGTTCAATAACTTTCAAATAAATTACCACAAATGCACTGAACCCCAAATAATCCAACAAACTGTAGCAATGATTTTACGTCTCGGTTGCTTCTCTGTTAATATCCACATCAGATCATCATTACTTTGATGAGATCTGTAAACACTTCAAAGACAAATACATTTAATTCGTGGAACATTCAAGTAATTATATCTCCATGGATATACCGAAAAGCCATTTCAAGGGTCTCTGGCCTTTCAAGGATATATATTTGCTCCTAGACGAAGAGGAAGCAACGAACCTGTGATAAGAAGGAATGCAAGCGAAACCATATTTTTCTGCAAAACATGAATTGTATATGAATAATATTATGTCTCATTCATCTTTGATTTTCAAAGGGAAAATGTTGAGATATTTTATGGAATTCTAAATTACTACGTTGTAGGTGAAATCATATTTATCAGTGGTGAGGACCACCATCGAATTCACAAAATATCCTCACTTTTCAACTGTTAATTCGTTTATACCAGGAGTGCTCAAACGGTCGATCGCGACTGCTTTTTGAGTAGATCTCGGGAAGAAAAAAATTTTAACAAGTAGGTAGCTGAAGTACAAAAATTTATAGCAATTAGCTACTGAAATAGCAAGTTAGTTCAATATGAACTCATGTTCTGTTGAAAATGAGTTGGTGCAGATTATATCAGATATACATCTCAAAGCTACAGCATCTGATACAAATTTCTGGTGTTTCATATCTGAAGATAAATTTGCAAATCTAAGGCAAATCGCCCTTCAACTAACGACAATGTTTGGGTCAACTTACTTGTGCGAGTCTGCATTTTCTGAAATGAAGATAATTGTGTCATAATATCGCAATCGACTAACTGACGACCATATGTCTTCATGCTTCCGATTAGCACCCATTGGTTACGTATCATCTTATGAAAAGTATGGTGAGGACATGCAGTGCCACGCTTCAACATCCAAAGTCACTCCTTAGTTAAGTTTAACACCATATGTAACTCTTCTGTTTTGTAACAACCAATAAACTCGCAATTTTGAATAACTGTGAGTTTTTTCATTGATATTATAGAGAATAACCTAACTAAACCAAACCCAAACATTGACTAAAATAAATATATTTTTCGGAAAGCTATATATGTTACGGTACCTAGGTAGGTAGGTAGAGTGCATCGTGTATGTACGACAACCCTGCATCACACATACTTGCAGCCTCCCAGAGTCGATCATCAGTAGTCTAAAAATATTGAGGTAGATCGCCAGCAGTTCAAGTTTGAGCAACCCTGGATTATACATAAACAAGTACGGGGTGCACATAAAAAGTAAAAGGCTTCTTCAACTAATAACTATTGTTCTGATTGAAAAGAGGTAGACAGAGGGATTTGTACGGATAGTAGCAATGGATAATTGTACATTTCTGATACCACATTGAAAACGAAACAAAGCTACATCAATAGTCGATTCAAATCTTTAATAATAGATAAAGAAAACTCACTAACCACTTAATGAAACATTTTTCCTAGATAATTACAAAATTTAAAAAAAACACTAGGCTCAAGTCTCACAAAATATAATAGATCAAAATATGTTTGGCATATAACTTAAAATCTGGGGGCTTCATTCTAGAGACCAAATATATTGCCATAGGTCACTATCCTGAACTAAAATTTTTCCAATTCCCAGATCCACTCACGTGAGTCAGCATATAAGAACAAATCTACTCACCACACTAACCTGACCTATACTAATAAGAAACAATTGAGAAAATTCTATCTACAATACGTGTAGACGTTTGTTGTAACAAAGGTTTAATCTTTTTCAAGTGCAGATATATTTTCATATCAGATTTATCAGAAAGATCGAATATCTTATCATATATTTCAATTCCCAATTTTTTAATTTCAACATCATTTTCCATTTATATAATGAGAAATTTGAGAATATAAAATGTACTGTCAATACTTTTTAATTTTTATTGTACTTACCGGAATTGTTCTTTGTGAAATAGTTAGGTGAGTTGATATTTTCTTCTTGACAAGATCATGTAGCAATGCTTATCTGATGTAACCAATTTTGGGGTTTCCATCTAAGTAAAGGCCTCACCGTTCGATTTATTTATAGATATATAATTCCATGAATTTTGCAGTGTACATTTATTATTGTCAAAGAGACAACTTCACTATTTTCTATCTGTTTGACATGGTAATTACAAATTGTAGAACCCCCAAACGAGTCCTAAGATTAATTTCTAACCTAACCCATATAGCCGGGAGAGAGTTTTAATTTCCCCTCTGTTTGAGCATCTATTTTATATACATAAATTATTTCTTTCTTGCAAAAACTGTAATTTATTTTCTCTATATCTATTGCAGGGTTCCTTTAAACAGGATTCATGCAAACGGACGAACATTCGAAGATGTCAATTCGACAATTCAAAGGAATAAATTCAAATATGGTTTACAAACACCAGCTCCTGAAGATTTAACTAATTATGTAAATGTAAGATCAGTAAATTTGCGTATACGAATTAAAATTCTCTACAATTGGTATTTAATAGGCACAATACTATGGATCTATCTTAATAGGCAATCCTCCACAGAATTTCACTGTTCAGTTCGATACAGGCTCCTCAATTTTATGGGTTCCTTCTAAATTTTGTCATGATCAGGCATGCTGTAAGTTTTATTCCATATACTCAAAATCAATTTTTTCAATTCTTATTTCTTTAAAGTATACTTTGTATATATTTTTTCTCACAGATATGTAGATTTCTAAATCTTTAAACAGAACTATAATCAAAATCTAAATTAAATGAATTGGTGAAAGTTGAATGAACTACTGATTTTCATAATTCTGATTGAAATGTTTATTATACTCTTCTATACGAGGGTGATTTGATAAATCAGGTAGAGATGAACCAAAAACTTACTTTTCTCTACTAAGTCTCATTTTTTTTTCAACATACTTTTGTTTTGAGGTTATACTCTTGTTTGGGCATTTACTGTACTCTTGTACGAGGGTGATTTGATAAGACATGTTAAAATGAAACAAAAACACACTTTTCTTTATGATTGATTTACTTTCAAAGTAGTCTCCTGTTAAGGTAAAATAATTGCTTAAGCGATGCTAGAGACTTTCCCAAGATCACCGTTATACACCTTTGTCATGCGATCGTCTAACACAATATCGTGAGCTTTCGTTATCATTTCTCACCGCTCAATGGCGCGTCCTTAGGAGGGGGCAGTTCACCCTCGAAGTCAAAATTAAAGCTAATCACTTCTTGGCGTCATAATATATGAATTGAGGACTTGCTGTACGGGGGATGTCGTTCAAGTTTTGCAAATAGAGCTAGAATTGAATGATTGGGAGCTTTCGAAATTTTCATTTATTATTATCATTTATTCCCCGCGAAGATTAATACACTTCTGCATTTGTTTGTATAAATTCTTGAAGCAGTTATTCCAATGTCTTCTTGCTATATTCAAAATAGCCTTTAGGAAGGCATCAATAGCTTCCTCTGAAAATTGAAATTCCGAACACTTTTTCTAACCCTTTTGCGTTTAAATTCTTAATACCACCGGGAAATAGTAGTGTCGTGCTTCAATGCCCAAAACGAAAACATACAATTTTCTCAAGGGATTCGGATTTCTTGAGCAGAGTAGGCTGCAATTTTCTTATACTTTTGTTTCACGTCTCCCTTTCAAAAAAATGTGAGTTTCCTTCATATGACCAATAGGACTGGCCTATCCCACTCAAATTCATTCAAAAGAAAAATTTCATATAATTTGCACTCTTCAGCTGGATTCAACAAGTATGATTCAAACAAATCTACAACATACAAAAAACAAGGAAGCTTTATTGCTATTCAATACGAAAAAGGTTTTGTTTCTGGTTTTCTATCTTCAGATGATGTTATGGTAAGTATTTTTTCTTAGCAACAAATTTATTTTTACTATGAATATGATATCATAGTGTCATTCTTGTATTTCATTTATTTCTTGTGTTTTTAGGTAGCTGGTTTGAATATAACTGATCAAGTATTTGCTGAAATTGTCAATATACCACAAATAACATCTGCTAAATATGATGGTATACTTGGGCTAGGTTTATTAGGATCCCATAGTGTTGATGGGGTACTTCCAGTTTTTGAAAATATGTTTCGACAGAATTTGCTTGATGATTCTTTGTTCAGCGTTTATTTGAATAGGTAAATAAATATCGTATAATTGAGTGCTGATTCCATGCTGATCTAAGTTACAAAACATTCCGAACAATGTGACGAACGTGCATGGTGTTACATAATAGTATATCACAACTTAACGGAGTAAATCTACGTGAAATTTTAAGAAAAAAAGATATGATAAACATAGGTCCGCAAAACCTTCGTTACGGAGCTACGGGGTGTTGAAATTTCCGGAAAAAATTGTTTTTTTCTTAAAAACTCATACAGTTTTCAAGATATTCAGCCCACATTTGGAATGCAAGCTATTTTTTACAGCTTCCATCATTAGACGTTCTAGATTTAAACTGAAATTAACAAGGTGTTTTTTATTCTGAGGCCATGTCTTCTTTTGCCTTTTTAAACTTTTTTGCAGTACTCCACTGATAGGCTTACAATCAATTTTCGTCGCCTACGTTCAATTAAGAAACTTTTTGACACTTGTAAGTTTTTCGTATCTCCAACCGTTTTCGAGTAAAAAATTATTGAATTTGAATTATTTGAATTGTATGTTATTCACTTAATAAAGAAAAAATAATAGAAATACTGGATAGGTTTGCCCAAAATTTGCTTTTATTTTGATAGCTCGTCTTCTGAGACTCTTATACTTATTCAATATCAAAGTGTCCTCCACCTGCAAGAATACGGGCCTCTGTCCTTCTTCGCATATTATCACGCACTCTTTGAAATATTTCTGGGGTATTCATTTTCGTGTCACAAGAGGTTAACATTCGGTTTCTCAATTCTTCTACAGTGTTCACTGGAGTGGTATAAACCAAACCTTTGAGATATTCCCATAAGAAAAAGTCTAAACTATTTCAGTCAGGAGACATAGGAGGCCATGGTTCTGGCCCACCACGACCTAGGTTGATGGATGTTGTATGTTTTATTCAAGTATTTTTTTTATTTTCTCCACTAAAATGTGCTGGAGCCCCGTCATGCATGGAAAACATAATGTATCTCACCAAAAGTGGCACTTCCTCGAGCAGTAAAGGTAACTCCTCCTCAAGAATTTACATATAAGCGGGACCTTTTAGTCTGTTAGGCAAAAAAAATGACTCAACCAAATAATTTCCAATTATTCCGACCCAGATATTTACTGAGAATTGTTCTTAATGATGCTATTCTTCAATTAAATGGCGGTTTTCCTCAGCCCAATAATTATTATTGTAAAAATTTGTGATATCAGTTCTCGAAAAGTTAGCTTCGTCTGTGAACATTATTTCACTATCAAAATGAGCATTTTCTCTGATTTATCTAAGAACCATCGGCAGAAATTCAGTCTTGAAAGAAAATCTCGAGGAAGTAGAGTTTGAACGCTTTGAATATGAAACGGGTACATTAAAAAGTCGTGGAAAATCCTCCAAACTAGAATATGTGAAATATTCAACTGATTTCCAATTTTTCTTGTTCTCACATGAGGATTCAAATCAATACAATTCAAAACTGCTTCCTCAACATCCGGAGTTCACATAATTTGAGTTGCTACCTTTTAAATAATCATTTGCAGTAAAAGTACCAGTTACCCTCAACCTTCTGTAGATATTTGAAAATGTTACTCGATTTGGAAATTAGCCATTTCTTCTTACAGCAATTACTTCAAAAGTCTCAAAACTAATCCTTAATTTAATAAGCAATTCGAGCAGACACTGGTTCAACTTTAGCAATTGTCAAAATAAATAAATGAAAAAAGAAAAAAATCAAAGCCTATTAGTCATTTTTTTAATTAGAAGTGCTTTCAATTCAGCGAAAGCATACAATCGTTCAATAATTATTTGCTCGAGAAAGGTTGGAGAATCGAAAAAATTACAAGTGTCAAAAAACTTTCCAAATTGAACGAAGATGACAAAAGTTGATTGTACGATTGTAGTGCAAAAAAGTTTGAAAGGGCAAAAGAAGACGTGGCTCCGGAAAATAAAACACCTTGTAGATTCTAGTTAAAATTGAGGACGTGTTATGATGGAGGCTGTAGAAAGTAGCTTCCATTTCAAATTTGGGCTGAATAAAAAAACTATCTTCTTCGAAACTACAGGAGTTTCGAAGAAAAAACCAAGTTGTGACATACTATTATGTTATATATACACCCTGTATATGGACTGTAAAGGTCCAGATAAACGGTAAAACGACCTACTTATGATGGATAGCATATTATAAAACGTTGAATTTTGACACTGAAACGAAAATTACGTTAATTGGGAACTCTTATTCCTTATAGCGAAGGAATAATACTAAATGAGATGAAAAACACAAAGTTTAACTTTAATATACACTTTATTTGAAAAAATTCGACGACGTTTCGCTGACACAGCAGCTTTATCAAGAATGACAAACACAATGAAGAGTATGGTATTATAAACAAATCGTAGAACAAGTTGGATGAATAACAGGAAAATCCACACCGAGCCATTGTACAGTTAGTATGAAAGGTAATAAAAACTAATTAAACAAGTTAAGTAGGGGTGAAAAATTCACATCTACCTGCTCATTCAAAAGCTTGTCCGAATGTTTGTATCTATTTTTTTCTAATGCTTCTAGGAGATCTATTATCATTTATATCATGGATCTACATCAAGTAACGGCCTCCACAATTCAAATGTTGAAGAAAGCGAATACAAGCTTTTTGGCCCTTTGGTATTTTAAGTTGTTACTTAAAAATGCTATAACATCCCAAAACCTGTGGTTTTTAACCACGTGTTTGAAGAGTGAAGTGTGTCCTAAATACATCAAACTCAAGACCAACAACAACAGTTATGCAGCTCGAAGAGCAGTTATATCTGGACAGAAGATATGGATCAAATCAGAATGCAAGATTTTGTTCCACGAACGAGACATCTATAGATCTCCTAGAAGCATTAGAAACAAATAGATACAAACATTCGGACAAGCTTTTGAATGAGCAGGTAGATGTGAATTTTTCACCCCTACTTAACTTGTTTAATTAGTTTTTATTACCTTTCATACTAACTGTACAATGGCTCGGTGTGGATTTTCCTGTTATTCATCCAACTTGTTCTACGATTTGTTTATAATACCATACTCTTCATTCTGTTTGTCATTCTTGATAAAGCTGCTGTGTCAGCGAAACGTCGTCGAATTTTTTCAAATGAAGTGTAGATTAAAGTTAAACCTTGTGTTTTTCATCTCATTTATATCATGGATCTACATCAAGTAACGGCCTCCACAATTCAAATGAATAATACTAAGTATATATTATTCAATCGAAATGAAATGTGTCAGCTATTGCTAACTCTCACACAAAGTTTCTTAATTTTAGAGATCAAGAATCTCAAATAGGAGGGGAGATAATTTTTGGAGGAACAGATAAAAAGTATTATACAGGACCGCGTACTACTTTATTCTTGAGTAAAAGAGATTATTGGCAGTTCAGCCTAAAAAGTATTCTGGTAGAAAATGTCCTTGTGTTATGTGAAGAAGGTTGTGAAGCTATAGCTGACACTGGAACAAGTCTGATAACTGGTCCTAGCAAAGACGTGGAAGCTATTCACAAGGCTATAGGAGCCATACCAAATGGAGATATTAGTTTAGTGAACTGTGACAACATTTCTAAGATGCCTAAAATTGGTTTTCAGACTGTGAAAAGGACGTTATATCTCGAACCTGAAGACTATATTTTGAATGTAAGTTGCCTACATTTTAATTCTTCCTTTTATTTTATTTAATACCTAAAACTCTAGAGATGGCGCCAATGTTTAGACGCAAAATATGAGAGCAATTACGAGGGACGTATTTTAGTTTTTGATGCTTTGACGTAGGGCACCCATCAATGTTCTGACAGTACTAGAAACGACCCTTAATGATTTTTTGTTATATTAAATCCAATTTACAATTCAGTTAAGGAATGGAATAATTTTCTCTAATTATCTCAACATGAAATCTCTGTGAGTTGGTTCTATTTTCGGCCTCACCAGTCAACAGTTTTTCGTTGGATGCGAATTTCAAAGCAAACAGATTAGGATTACGACGATCGAAGAATACTGTACTGAAGATTATCCATAATGATCAGCATGCCAAATATCGAGAGATTCAGGTATCATTGCGAATTTAAGAGACCTCGATACAAAAAATGTAGCACGGAAAATTGCGTGTGAAAAATTCAGTTTCTCGTTGGATACATTTGTTGGCCAAAGAACATGAAGCTGCAAGGCTGAATTGTGTCAGAAAACTGTGGACTTTTTTAACTTAGAAATTCTAAAGAAAATATCAGTAGTGATGAATCTTGGATTTATTCATATGATCCAGATAAGCGCCAATCACCTTCTGTACAACAAGATATTCATTTCATTTCATCTATGGTAACACCACTGGATGGCTCTCGTATATTAAAAAGTATGATTTCAGGATTCTTTAGGAACGAATTTTTGAAACTGAATAATTCCGAGTTTAAAATTATTCGAAGCATGGCTGTTCTCACTAATTTGTTCAAGAACCACCTCTCAAAGTTTGTCATAGAGCTTGGGGGACGCTCTGTCCTCCTCCTCCTTCTCAGTCTGTATTAATCCTCTCCTGGATATAGACCTTCTCCAAATTTTTCCATCTATCTCTATTCGCTGCTGTTTGTATCCAGTTTTTCTCCGCGATCTTCTAGATGTCATCTCTCCATCTGAGCTGTGGTCTTTCTACGCTTCTTTTGGTAGTTCTTGGTCTCCATGCGAGCAGTTTGATGATCCATTTCGATGGGTCTTGCCTGGCTACATGGTCAGCCCATCTCCATTTCAATTATGCTATCCTTCTTAGTACATCAGTCACTCAATTCCTCTCTCTAATATCCTCCTTCCTCATTCTATCTCTCAATGAAATTTCCATCATGGTTCTCTCCATAGCTCGTTGTGAAACTTATAATTTATTGGCTGATCTTCGGGTTAGAGATATCTTTTCAAGGATATATATAAGAACACACGAATCGAAGACTTTTCTCTTTAGGTTGGGAGGAATATTTCGGGACATCAAAACAAAGCCCAGTATTCCAAATACAGCCCAGCCCAAACCCACTCTCCTGAAAATTTCGCAGGTTAGATTTTTTTTCCCAAGTTTTATTTTATGGTCTAGATATAGGTATTCGGTCACATTTTCTATCACCTAATTTTGAATCAAAATGTGTATGTTTTCTTCACTTATTCAGATTCATTCGAAGGCCGACTTCTCTAGATTCTTGGTGCATGGTTTTGAGTTCTTCAGGGTTTGTACTAATAAGAACTATATCGCCTGCAAACCTCAGATGTTCTAAATGTCCTCCATCGATGTTGATTCCTTTGTTGTTCCATTCTAAACCTTTGAAGTCGTCTTCTAAACAATTTCGGAGAAATAGTGTCGCCTTGACGTACTCCCCTCTCTATACGGATTTTATCTGTTATGTTGTTCTCATCTAAATGAATTGTGATGAAAGCATGATCATAAATGTATTTCAGCAAATTCGAGTACCGAGAGTCGATTTTTCAATTGGCTTTCCTCTTTCTTCGTATAAAAAAATCGTGTACTCATTTAGTAGCCCTTCAAAAACCATTTAACCATGTTTAATATTATCAGTCGAATGAAAACCCCAGAAGTTATTGAAACCGGCGTTTTTAGGAAACAACTATGTATGTATATCTTTTTTTTATTTAACATATTCAATATAAAATCTCAAGCATGAAGAATAAAGCAAAGAAATACAATGTTATTTGTTTTCTCCTAACTCGGATTATCGAAATTTATTTCCTTATATTTGCGCACATATTTTTCAATTATTCTACAAACTAACAGCTGCTTTCGTACAACCACTACATTGTGAACTCAAAATTCTTGCTTAAATCTAAAAGAAAATGATGTTTTGCTATTTTCAATCACAAATGTGTCATACTTTTCAGATAACTTATAATGGGCAAACTCTATGTATATCTGGTTTTCAACCTGTTGATGTTCCCCCACCGGATGGACCATTATGGGTTTTGGGAGATAACTTCTTGGGAAAATATTATACCATATTTGATTGGGCTGGAACTATCACTTTTTATGACGCAATTTGAGATATAAACTTGGAATTACGAATTACGAAATAAAAAGTTGTTATATTGCTAAGATTTTTCGACTTTTCTATGTAATAAAATTATATTCAATACGAAATTGAAGCATAAATATAAGTTTATTTTCCGCATAGATTTAGGGATTAAGGATAAAAACAATCCATTTTTGAATTTGAAAAAGAATTTCAGAAAATGAACGAAATTTTAACAGAACAGCGTTTGGATGTCAACAGAAAAACGTTTCTGTCAAAATTTATCTATTATATGAAGTAACATGTCCTGACCAGCACAATACACTCTGAATAAATATCTATTTCAACAACAATTTTACCGTATCATTTATTTCCACTAATTTACCCATAGAAACAGAATAAGTATCTTTCTGAAGATAATAATTTTATTAAATCACAAAAATTGAGCATATTCTGTTATACCCATTCGTTATAAGAACATGCTTTCCTTCAGTCATAATAATGAAGAATTATAGATTTCTTCCGTGTTTTCTACCATACCTTGTACAAAAAACGACGAATGTGCTTGCATTTGTTTCAAAGGTAGTGAATATATCATCATATTTGAACATGGCAGCTTGCGTGTCCAATATTTCCTGAACACGTGTCGAATAATCTACTGAGTATCCTCCTCCTGTTTTTCCATCAAATAAATTGATACACGTGGATAAATATTATGCAGCTTATGTTTGCTTAATTTCCATGCAAATACAAAATATTTTTTGTACTTTCATTTCCTAGAAAGATTGGATGTACTTTCTTTGGATCGAGTATAAATTAGCTACGTATTCCAGATTATTATATGGGAAATACTGGTCTTCATAATTTTTTATTTAACTTTGATTAACAGCAATCCAGAATTTCGTCGATGATATTCACAATTTATTAATATTGTAATACGTCACATTTTGGCGAATGCGCCGGGCAAAGTTCAAATTAATAACTAATAACTGGTATCTGCTGTACACATTGGACCAAATAGGATATGTAAGTAAGGCAACTATGTAAAATATTTTAAATAAAAAAAATTATCCCACCTCTCTCAGGCTCGATTTTTGAGGAAAATTCATTGAAAACGGATTTCAGTTTTCGGGTTATTCTAGAATTCTGGATTTTTCGAGATTTCGACATGTGACGATATCTCGAATCCTATTGACGTTAGGAAAAAATATTTTCTCTTTCCGGAAGCACTTTTTTGAGTGTAATGCAGGGATAACTTGTGTTTCTTTCTCAAATACCTACTATAAGTGATTTTGGTATCAATAGAGAGGATCATTTTTTTCTTTCAAATATATATGACATGCCTCATTAATTCAACATCTGCCGCTTTCATTGAGAAAAGAAGAAGGGGAAGATCATCTTTGTGTCACTCACGCAACTGAACATAGATTTGCCTTCTTTTGTGAAACAATTTCAACTATTCAATCTTATTGATTGATTCACTACTGTGTTTGAATGAATTGTAATATTCAATCGGTAGCATATACTAAGCATATATGGATTTTCCGCTACTTGGTCACTTGCCCAATTGCAAATATTGATTCGAAAGAGGTCTTCCAATTTGAAAAAACCTCCCAACATTTTTTCATAGAAATAATATATAATATCAAAATAAATTTGCTGAAGTAGATTCTTGCTTTCTAAATACCGTTCAAACAAAAATGAAATCTTCAAGAGTGTATGAACTACAGAGCACCGCGCCACTGGTGAATCACCCAGTATATATTTTCAGCATGACGGAGCAACGTAACAACAGTAACGAATCGCATTCCAAATGCTGGACTAGAATTTCGGTGATCACTAGATAGGACCTAGAGGACCTACGAAATGGCCAGCCCGTTACCCATATCTGGCTCCCTTAGATTTCTTCCTCTGGGTGCAAGTTAAGGATTCAATTGTATGGAGATCGCAAAGCAATATTTAAATACGTACCTGCTCTCTACTCAAAAAAATACTTCAAGAATGTGAAAATATTTTTTACCTAACTTCAATAAAATTCGAGATATCGTAACATCCAGAATTCCGGAATAACTCAAAAACTAAATAAGATTGGTCCTCCCGGTACAGTATTGTTCACTGATTTTCGAACCGAAACGATCTTTCAAACATAAATTAATAGAATTTCTAGCCTAATTTCAAATCCAGAACATAAAAAGCTCACACAAACAGGAAACGAAAAACTTTTTTTCCAAAAATGCAGTACTCTTTGGACATCACGTGTATTTTGCATCAGAATTTAAATTGTAACAAAGATTTTGGAACAAATTTCTAAAGCATTTGCGAGAAAGGAATATTTAAATTCAGTTCATTGAGAAAATAGTTCTTAAAAAAGGAATGAATTTCCTATACTCAACGTAGAATTCTATTGTATCACGTGTTTCAACATCAGCAAAGTTTTACAAATCGATTTTATACAGTTTTGTCGAGATGAAAATTCTCGCATGCCAATATAAGGTTTCTCATTGCTCTTTTGTGGGGCTAATAATGAATTAACATTCTCAAGATATCCTTATGCATTCGCTTGAAACACGTGATTGATTTTGGGGACATGTGGCAAAAAAACGCATTTCAAAGATGAACCAATTATTGCCTGAAAATGGAAACTGTTGCTTTCACTTCTGAACAATTCAAATCAAGGTTAATTTTTGTGGAAGCCTTCGTTTTATATTGGGTGTTCCGTGAAAAATGTCGTTAGCTTAAGTTTCAAGAAACAAATACCAGAACATTTCAGTAATTATGTCACTTCCAGGAATACCAAAAATTTACCTTCACTAGAACTTTCTAAATGTTGAGCCTATACTTTATTATGTGAATTTAAGTTCACTACTGCCATTTTACAGATTGCTATACATCTCCTTTTTTCTTCCAATTATTGGGTGCAATTGTTGCCATTAAAGGTATTCAGAAAATACAAGAGCAAACAATCGAATTGATAATGGAACTCATGGAAATTGAAACTAAACTAATAATTAAATAAAAAAAAAATAAAATAATTTAAATTCTAGAAGGAATCAAAGTCCCTAAAAACCTTTCAATACCAAATATTTACTCCATTGCATCTAAGATTCAAACTCAAAACCAAACATTCTGATCCATTTCGTTCCAGATTTCCATATTGTAATTGACTGATTTTACTGGCTCCTAAATCTTCCATTGAGAATGTCCCAAACATATTCGATAGGATTGAGGTCTGGACTTTGTGCAGGTCACTCCATTGAAGTTATGTCGTTATCTTGAAGGTAGTTTCCGTTGGCGTTATCATGCATAAACAAAAACATGAGCATTCAGACTGATGAGTGTGGGCGTTCAAAGAAAATTCTTCCTAATTGAACCTCCACCAAAACTATAGATAGGTTTAAAGTTGCACTGAGCATATTTTTCATTTCGACGTCTCTACACAAGACATTATCGACCACAATGAAAAAGAGAAAATCTTGACTCCTATGTAAATAAATTTCTCTACCAACTCCAACCAATTGACAAAATTCAATCAGTCTTTTCGATGTGCTGTGTTTACAACTGGGCCTTGAGCTGCGACAAGAGGCCTTAAACCGAATTCCCTGAGACTTTGTCAGAGCATTTCAATGCTGAAATGTACTCAACTGTTGTGTTCGAAGCTGAATTTGAAGCTGACCAGCAGTAGCGAACCGTTGTTCCAACATAGACCGATGTTGTTGCTCGAAGCCGTCCTTGCCCAGGTCTTCTTTCATGACTAGGTCATCTAACATCCTTGGAAATTTCAACTTCGATACTGCCTTCAAAACAAGAAATAACTTAGGTAGACATATCAAAAATTACAAAACAAAAACTAAAAATGAAAATAAATCCGGAGTATATAATTTAAATTGTTCAAACTGCGATAAGTTTTATATTGGCAGTAACGCTAGAAATTTTGGAACTAGAATATCGGAACATCAACATAGTTTCAATAATCGAAAAGTAGATTCCAATTTTTCGAATCACCTTCTACAATGCAATCACTCATTTAATCTCGCGAAATTAACAGATACAGAAATTCCAAGAGCGACCAACTAGATTTAAATCATTTTTCCCTACTCAACTGGTTCCCAGAAATACCTGATAGGCCTTAAATGGATTTTCTTGGGCTGTTTCTTAATGTCATTTATAGTATAGAATATCTGCAGTATGTAACATTCCACTTAAGAAAGATACAGTGTATCGAAACGCGTTGTGCTAATATAAAATCTCAGTAGAATTCTAAATATATTGATTTATTTATTAATTAAAAAAGGGATACTTTGTGTGACCACTTTGTACGCCTAAAAGAAATGTTACCATTCTTAAATCAACACATATGAGCCAACTGTTGTCTGTTTATATTTTCAATGAAATAGAACTATGGTATTTAGATTTTCACTATATTAACAAAACTATGACCGGTTTCACCACACTGTGGCTTCATCAGATAGATACAAACTAATGAACAGAGTTATTCCTTATATATTAGTCTTATTTCATACTTAAATTTCAATAGGTAAAATAATAGGTACAGTAAAGGAGAAGGATTTAGATCCAATTGACTATTAAGTAACCTACCTGAATTCTTCTCTTTTTAATCTCTAAAATTTCCCATTGATTGAGTTTTTGTCTATTATTTTCATTGTGTTAAATTTTGAAATTATCATTAAAGTTATGGTTTTCTTCGAGTAAGTGATTAGAATAATGGAAATCTGATTTATGATAATTAAAACTACGTTTGTGCTCGGATAATCTAACTATGAAATTTCTGAAAGTTCTACCACTATAAATTTTATTACAATCCCCGCAAGACAGTTCATAAACACCGGATTTATTACATTTATCAATTTTAGATTTGCAGTTTTTGATATGTCGGCCTAAAGAATTATCAGTTCAGAATGCTATATTGAAATTATAATGCGAGAGGAATGATTTTAATTTTAGACTAGGACCACCTATATAAGTTGAGCTGTTTTATTTTGTGTTAGAACTTTTTATACTTGGAAATACTTCCTGGATTGCTTTTTCGAATTTTTTTGCGTGAAATCATGTTCTCAATCATACTTGGACTGTAACCGTTATTGACTGCTATTTGTTTAATTATATTTAGCTCTTTTATAGAATTATTTTGTGATATTGGGATATTAATGAGTCTATGTACCATACTATTGTAAGCAGCTAATTTATGTGGATAAGGATGTGTAGATGAGCTGTGAATAGTATTATGCGATGGCTTATGAAAATATAAAAATCATGTTTGCCGTTAATTTTAATAATAGTTAAATCCAGAAAGTTAGTGGAGTTTTCTGTTTCTATCTCTAACGTGAATTTAATATTATCGTGGATTTTGTTAATAAATGTTTAGAATAACTCTAATTTAATGTCTGTGCCAGTGAAACAACAAATGATATCGTTGACATCTAAACTAATAAATGAAGTGTTTGAATAATGGATGTTCTTGGATAGTTTTTCCAATATTATCCATAAAAATTTCAGCGAGTAGAGGGCTCAGAGGATTACCCATGACTAGACCTTTTTTACTATTATATAATACTCCATTGAAATTAAAATAATTTTGTTCTAAACCAATTTCTAAAAGGTGTAAAATTTCTGATTGAATTACCGGATTAACTTTATCAATTTGAAGGGCGTTGTTGATGAGTTTCACTGTATCACTAGGTGGAACACTAGGGAAGAGATTTACTACATCCCATGACATAAGCGTTCGGTGGTAGTATTGTGTGCTGAATTTTATGTATTAGGACTGAAGAGTTTTTCATTTAGAATTTAGGTTCAAAATTAGCGTACTGTTGAATGATGTCTATGAGAAAGCGTAAAAGTTTTGCATCTGGTGCTTGAAAATATGAAACTATTGGTCTAATGTTTTATGGAGTTTGACGAGGGAGTAAAGTTTGGTGAAATAATAGCAGGTGTTTACCAAATGAACCAAGGCTATAGGATGGGTAACAAAACTATGAGAATACTGTGCTACGCAGATGATGCTTTACTAATAGCCGAGAATGAGGACGACCTACAACGCCTACTACAAAAATTCAAAGTAACAGCAGAAAAATATAACATGGTAATATCAACACAGAAAACCCAATCGATGGTAATAGCGAAAGATCCAATTAGATGCAAACTAGTAGTGAACGACCATATAATAGAGCAAGTTTCACACTTTAAATACCTAGGAGTAGAAGTATCGAGCGATAGGCAACTATTACAAGAAGCAAAACAGCAGACAATTAAAGCATCGAGAATATCTGGCTTCCTGAGAGATGTAATCTGGCGGAATAAGTACATAAGCACAGAAAGAAAAGTCCGAATCTATAAAACCTGTGTGAGACCCGTGATGACATATGCGGTTGAGACAAGAGCTGAGACAACAAAAACAAAACAACTAATGAGGACAACAGAGATGAGAACACTAAGAGCTATAAGAGGTATTACACGCAGAGATAAAATAAGGAATGAGGATACGCTAAGGGAGCTAGGTGTCCAGGATGCGGTGAGGTGGACAAGAGCACGTCGACGCCTATGGAGAGATCACGTAGACAGAATGGGCCCCGAATGTATGGCGAAGTGGGCAAATACACAAAAACCCAACACTAGAAGACCCATAGGAAGGCCGAAAAAGCGATGGCATGAGTGCTGGAGCTCCGGTTCGCAGCAGGGGCTGTAACAGAAAAACAGGACATCGTCCTATTTAAAGAAGAACAAGAAGAAGAAGAAGTAAAGTTTGGGTGATTGCGGGTTGTCAATGAAGAGTTTATATCTTTGGTTGGTAAGTATTATAGACTTGGCATACTCTAAAATGTTTTTACTATGGATTGAAATTCATTAGTTGGATCTTTATCAATTTTCCCATAACTACCTGATTCAATGAAATGTTGGGTTCAATAGATAATCTGCTTTATTTATGGCTATGACTGTATCACCTTTGTCTGCTTTCGTGAATATGATATCTTCAGATGCGGACTTATATTTAATGGACTTTAAATTTGTATTTTCGAATTTCTTAGGTTGAAAACTATTTAATCCTTCTTGAAGTAGTAACGCTGAAGAGTGTTTTAGGTTAGGTTAGATGTCTTTCCTGACAAGTAACTGATGTAATCGAGAATATCTACTAGAAAAGAAGAAAAACGAGAATTCAGATTCAATCCACTTCAATAGTAATTAATTGTGCACTTTTTCTCTCGGAATTCTGACGTTCTTGCTGAACGTTTCAGTTGGACATCTGAAAATAGCTGTCTGACATCCATCACATTCGCTTCTTTATAAAGTTCATCTGGGTGAGTACTAGGCTTATGAAATATCATATTCTTAAATTTCTTCTGCAAATTCTCAATTTTTCTCATGTAACACTTCGCAGCTGCCCCCCACACAAGTATTCCATAGCCGATCCTGGACTCCACAAGGGCATAATACAGAGTTTTCAATCTGGACACATCGAGTCTCTTTCCAAGAAATTTCAACTTATGAGGAGAAAGATTATTCTATCGATGTGGTAATTCCATCTTAAATGCCTAACCACTATAACTCCAAGATACCTGACATGCTCTTTCATAGATATCTTCACCAGAACATTATTCTTTACGAAGCTCAGTGTTTTGTAGGAGGGAGTATTAATAGCGTAGCAGCTGAAAGGTAGGTAACATGTCTTCTCGAAGTTAACAGTCAATAGTTAACATATCTATCAATGAACTTAAATCTTTCTCTACTGTTTCTTCAGGTCTTCCACGAATCGTCCTCATAAACAATAACCCTGTCATCTGCGAAACTGGACACAACGCCTGCTGAACTTGAGGTTAGTATATCATTTATATATACTATGAACAATATCGGTACACCAAAATCTACAGAATTCTTTGTTCTGTATGTATTACCCAACCTGAGTGCGATCACTCATCCCACAAGGCTTACAACAACTGCTCGTGATGTACAGTGTCGAAAGCCCTTGCAAGGTCCAAAAACACTGCTTAAACCTTAACGGAGACATACATTATGCTTTTTGAAATAACAAAGATGGTGTCAACTTCCGGTATAACCGGTAGTGCCACAGCATTGAAAATATTTTCGGAACTTAATTTGAATAATATTCAAGACAACAACAAAAATTTCTCCAATCGGTCATTCCTGTCTCCATATACTTTTAATGTCCCATCTCGCAAGAACACCGGTATACCCTCCGCAAATGAAACAAACATTATTTGAATCATTCACACAAACTCTCCTTGACACAAGTTATAAGTTAAATCAATATTCTTTATTAACAGCAGCAAATTATTACGGTAATTAAGTGTTTTTTTAATAGAAGCTATAACTCCTAAACAAGAACTGTTAGAAAACAAATGAGGGTATATTTAGAATCAACGACGTCGAATTAGTGTACATCAGCGTAATCAGTAAATATCACTAATCTTCCTAGAAGTGTATTTTTTCTTGAACCAACAATTGTAGAAATATTATAATCATGAATGAATTAAGGATATGGGCTGAGATGGATATACAGATCATACACCTGAAATTTACTTACCGAGATGGACGCCACCTAAAACAATAAACTGGAGCAGGTTATGGTTTTCACCAATTTCAGTTCCTCGAAAGTTCAACAATAAAACGTGGCATAAGTTATAAGTGGATGTATCAGTTCAACTGCTACCCCTTGGCTTCCGGTTATTTGTAATATAGTTCCTTCCCATATTCGCAGGAAATTAGCTCTTAAATCGTCTTGGGATAAGTATCACTCATTTCCAGAAGTTTTTCCGATAATGCACGATCTTCAAAATCCACCTAACCTGAGATTGAAATCTAGGAAAACTATTTAGTCGATTGACTTTTTGCATACACAGGTGAAGGCTGTTGATCTTTAGAAAACTGAATGGCAGGAAGTTGATGTTTTTAATGAAGTTCTCATCGAGAATTCTTCCAAAAGGGTTGCAGGTTTCGAAATAAGTATAAAAAATTGGTGTACATTAAATCGTCTCAGGACAGGACATGGTCGTAATAGTAGTATGTTGTTCAAATGGAATACTGTAGAAAATCCGGCATGTGAATGTGGCGCAGCTGAAAAATCAATAAGACATTTAGTCCTCGATTGTCCTATTTACCATTTTACAGGTGGTTTTCAAGAAATTCATTCCGTTTCAGATAATTTTATCAATTGGGTGGAGAACTTTAAGTCTATTTAGGAGATTAGTTTTTGCTCCCCCTCAGTGTTTTTTTTCTACGGTACACCATAGGAAAACACCATGTTGATAAGGCAAGGGCTACACCCATGTAGGGCTTCATGCCTAAAAGGTGTATGAGATGTTCCCTGTTGAAAACCATAGGAGCATTAGTTAAGTTTTTAGATTCAAGTGAGTTTAGACATATAAAAGTTGTTACAGATTTTTCCAGTCCCAATCCCCCTTCCTTTTCACCCTTGTCTTCGTAAAGAAGTTCTGGAAATCATGAAGTGCAAGATGACATTGAGAGAATGAAGCTGCTAAGCAGAAAAATTTTTGGTACTCTTTTTTACACACGACACTAACACAACATAAACAGACAAGCTATTGCCAGAGCAATAGTGACAGGGAAACGAGTTTTTTCCACAGGTTTCTTTCACTCGTTTACTGAATCATACGCAAGATAGTATGGTTACCCTGTTACATTTCTTGTGCTGACACTTTACGGCCAATCGTAGGAGGCATGATGCGAGTTTAGATGCCAGATTAAGGAACAGGCATGGTCTGTTTTTTCCGCTTGTATTCTATTTATTCGCTCGTTTTTTACGATTTTGTTTTTCTGACACACATCAAAATTATAGATATAAGCATTTATTGTAAATACAATTATTTGAATTTTTGTGAATCCTCTCTTTTCAAAGATATATATATATATATATATATATATATATATATATATATATATATATATATATATATATATATATATATATATATATGAGATTGCTTTAATGAGCATTAAATTTGGTTCACCCTGTACAATGAATGTCTTATTATCCAAACAAATATACTACTTCTACATCCTATGATTATTTTTATGTTTGATTTCAAGAAATCACATTTGAAACATGTCATATATCAGGAGAAATCGATGGTAATGTAAGTTTAATTCATCCCGATATTTTATTACATCAAAACAACATCGGGGCCAAAGGGCACGCTTCAGTTAGAACCCCATCAATCAAAGCTACGTGATAAATATCTTCAGTAGCCGATAATCAGATATTTCATTGCAATCACATCTGCCGAGTTTTTCACGTGCATTTTCCACACCAGACTTGCGCGTCGGAAAGGGCGCACGTTGTGAAAGCTATAAAAGCGGATGTAAACACTAAACGGCCAGTTATCGTTAACGCAATATCGCTCGAAAACTTGACTAGCGGAATCTGAGTTCTATCTCTCTCACTAGTTATCGTTCGTTGTGAATTTTTATTCGAATATGCCTTCGCTAGATCACGGTGTTGTGCTAACAACTTTGAGCGTTGGGTCTGATGATAGTAGAAGCGTTTCACCAGTAACGCCGTCGTCTCTTAAAGAAGTTCGAGGAATCCGGCTTTTCCGTGCCATCAGCAGGAAACTAGGAAGGTTGTCGAATGAAAATATTAATTCTTGTGGTGAAGACAGCAGATCCTCCAGTAGTGACTCATGTTCATCAACATCAGCGGGAGGAAGATCATCAAGAAAACAAGGTACAGACTCAGGATTCAGATCATCATCTCCTAATCACATGTCGAGTAGTTCAAGTGAAGATGGAAGTGATATTCAACAATACAAACATCGTCATCACCACTCAACATCAGCAGAAAGCATCCGGAAGGTATTTCAACACTTAGGGCTAAATAGCAGATCACAAAGCTGTACAAACACAAAAGATGTCAAGAGAAAGTCGTCCAAAAAAACAACACCAAAGAAAATCTTGAGATCTCCAGTTACCTACACGTACGTGAAAGGATTATCAGGATTACCAACACAAAGAATTCCAAGAAATCAAATCAACATGTACAATTCATGTGGTTGTAATATGTATTATATGGGACTGAACCGATAGACATTATTTCGTTACTGATGTAGTAAAAACTAGAAAGATTTACTCCTAAAATATAAGACTGTTAATACCACTTGTACAACATTATTCTAGAATGCTAAGTACAGGTGGTATCTTTGAAAGAATTATATCAAATCTTTCATTTTAGCTTTAAAAATTGTACATAAATCAAACTTTTATATATTCAACCCACTGATATTATACTATGTATACGCATGGGACTCAAAATATGTACACTTAAAATTATTCGCATTTTACAGCACCAACTATTGTCATATTTTCGAAAAATTCTACAATGTTGCATTGTGAAATATTGTTGATTGAAATTGACGAGCACCTAAAATTCTGAAATTTTACAATACAATATTGTTTATAAGAAGCACTCAATTATTTCATATTGGAATTTTCGAATTAGTGCCTTGTAGAAACTGTCCCTATTAAAAGAATATAATAAAAATTTCTTGTGTATTATTTACCCAAAAACAAAAAAAATTACATATATTTAATTCAACAATATTAATTGATAATTGATTAATGAAGCTTATTCAACTCTCTTAATCCCCAAATACCAAATAAGTTGACATATTTATTACTTAGTTGAATAAATGTTCTGACCAAAATTTCTCCTCTAAAACTTCCAGTTGTTTTTAAATTGAGTTAATGATGAATCTTAGCATACAGAAAAAAATTACAATTCAATTTGTTGGATTCTTCAATTTATCTTCAAAACGAAGGAGAATTGAGGATTTTCATCGTTTAAATCACAAGTTATGAGTTCTTACTAAACAGTTTTATCAACTTTCTGATATTGTCATCAGTTTTCCAATTTTATTTCCATAAAAGTATGAACAATAAATCAAAAAACCCTTTCATTGGGTCTACTGACCAAGATAGATTTCGTTTTCAAGTCTAAAGAATCAGCTTAGCAAATCTATTTAAACTTTTGTAAATTACGCTGACCGACGAAAAAATTGTTGTAGATGTAACATAGAGCTGAATAACAGCATATTATTGGCATATCCAAATACAAAAATGAGAAAAAAAGTTGTAACACGTACGGTTTTCTCGTTGCAGTTTTAAATCACATTTAATGTTACAATATCTAATGTTTTATTAACTAACTTGTCAATTTTAACAGTTTCTTGTGGCTAAAACACAGCATGCCTAGAACTGAATTTAGGATTAATATCAACAAATCACAGAGGTTCATTTTTAGTAATGACAGTTGATCAATACTGCCCTCTATGTCCCAGCATGCAAAACATAAAAGACATCCCTCATATACCGTGTAGCGCAAAAGCCCTCAATAAATTTCATAATTGATTTATTATTGATTTTTAGCAAAAACGCTCACACAGGTTGATTTTGAATTTTTAATATGTAACTTTTCATAATAAATTAAGGAGTTTTCCCCAACCCCCTAACCCCTAGCCACCCTCACTTTTAATTTTCAAATAATAATCCCCATCTTGTGGTTGCCCTTTTCATAGCTCTACGAAGCTTCTAAGTAACTGTGCAAAAAAATGATTTTTCTCTAAATACAGGGTCTTGAAATACAGATCATTCACACCGCATCATCATTTTCTCACAAACTAGGTTTCTGGTTGTGGATTAGAAACTCATGGTTAATTTGAAACACAAATACGAATGGTGAAACATATGCTCAAGACAATTTTTATATAGTTATCTAGAAGCTTCATAGGGCCTACTGGCAAAGGTAGATTTCGTGTTCCAGTTTGAAGAATCAGCTCAGCAAATCTATTTAGACTTTTGTAAATTACACTGGCCAACAAAAAATTGTTGTTGATGTAACTATAGAGGAATAGCTATTCAGTCTTTTATACCAAAAATGCTAGACATCTTGGTTTGCAGCTTTCTTTCCTGGAATTGTAGTGGAATATTAATAAATGAACAGCATAGACTCAGGGAGGGACGATCTACCATCACCAATTAGGTTCTGTATGTCAAGGATATATTAGATTGCTTTGAACGAGGCTACCAGATGGATTCAGTTTATACTGATTTTTCAAAGACCTTCAACAGGGTTAATATCATCCTTCTGATAGTCGAGCTGGAGGCATTGGGTATTTCGGGACCTCTTTTATCATGGATAAGAAGTTTTTTGTATGACCGTTCCCAAATGGTGGGATAAAAGGAGTTCCCATCTTAAGAGTTCACCGTGCCGTCTGGTGTTCCCCGAGGTTCGCACTTGGGGCCTCTTCTATTCAATCTGTTCATCAATGATGTCAGTAGCGTACTGACTACGGAATTTTTACTCTTTGCCGACGACATGAAGATATATACGGTCATTCAGGATGATTCAGATAAAGCATATTTACAGGGCCAGATCGAGTGCTTCACCCAGTGGGCTAGTTCGAATTCTTTGGGTCTGAACGTGGAGAAGTGTCAAGTTTTCACCTTTCATAGATTGAGTTCCCCACTCATAGCGAATTACAAATTGAATAATCAAATGTTGAACAGCGAGTCTACGGTGCGTGATCTCGGTATCACCCTTGAATCTGGGCTGGATTTAAAAGAACATATTCGTTGCATAACGGCTGAGGCGTACCAAATGCTTGGCTTCATTTATCATAACTCAGCAGGTGTTTCCGCTGCAACATTAAGTCTGATAATGGCACATTATGGTTGAAACGCTTTGTATAGTAAATAAGTGTTAATCAAATTTTCTTTTATTTATCATTTGAAATGGATTTGGATCACAAGTGTTCAATTTTCGTATTTTTATTTTTGTTTTTTCAGACTACTCAAAATAATAAAAGGACTGGGAGATCCAATTAAATATTGACATAGCTATTGCTGCCTTTGTCGGCGACGATCTTGATTTACGAGCGCTGGAACAATGGTATAATTGATTACTTTATGGCTACAGCTATGGTTTCAAAGTTTTAAACAAAGAATACTAAATTCTAATCATCATCGTAAATTTTCAATCACATCACAGAGTAGTACTATTATTCTCTCGCCTTTTGAAAATTCTACTCAACTTCTTCAAATATGTGCAGTGTTTTCTCTACCTCATGTACGTCAAAGAATAGCGGCATTTATATATTGACACTGATCGGCGAATATAAATTGCCCGTACTGTGCCAAGATGCCTTACGTTAACAAACGCTAAACATGGTTTGATTCAGTTTGCTGATGGATTATCCAATAACAATCTGCAGCATTACTGCTTTCTTAAATCACGAACCGCCACTACAGTCGCCTCCTTGGATGAGTCAGTTGAGAAGCTAGCTCCCCGTGTAGATGATCTGGGTTCGAATCCCGGATTAGACACTTATCTTGTACTTATACTTGAATAAATTTATACACTATTAAATACCTACACAAATAACCTGCTGGCAAATGCCAAAATGCCGTTTCAATCAAACTAAAAAAAAAACCGCCACTGGTAGAAAAATGTGGATGATAATTTGATAATCTAGCATTCTTTGCTGATCATTACAGCGGTGAAAAAAATATATAATTTTTGTATGCACAAACTATCGAGTCAGCTAGTAAAAAATTAAATCAGAATGGAAAGAAATTCTATATTGATACTAATTCTATCACCTGATTTGAATAATATTTCAGAAGAATTGGCATAGATTTTATGCATTCCGAAATATCTCGATTCGTTCAAAACCTAATTGACGCACCTAAAAGTTCGCTCAACAGAAATCATGATGAATTGTCGAAATTCTATCGAATACCTTGACCTGAATTTATGATGTGATTCTCTGAAAATTGGGTCTACTATGACGTCATTACTCTTCCCGTTCAGGTAACGAAACTTGATATAGGGTGGAAAGCAACCCTTCGTTTACTTTTGCGGAGATATTATATTGAATAAAATAGTACGTGTGGATAAAGTTTGTGTAGGGATGTTAGAAAACAGTATTGGGGAGTATTTAAATTAAAAAAGTTTGTTGAGCGAGTTTGATACTTTTAGTTTCATCAGACTTTTATAAAACCTCGTCACAACAAACAGGCATTCATGTATACGTGGGATGTCTTTTAATATTTGCATATAGAGCTAGAATGAAACAATTGAGAGCTTTCAAAGGCTTTATCCGCGAAGATTTGAACCAACTCTGGAAGCAGTTATTCCAAGCGTTTGCTGCCACATTCAAAATGCACTTTTGGAAGACATCAACAGCTTCTTCTGAAGACTGAAACCTTCGACCATGTAGTCCGTTCTTGATTTTGGAACAATTGAAAAAATCGTTAGGAATTAGGTCCGGACTGTATGCAGGCTGTTGCTTTGTCTTAGTGAAGGGTGATTCGCCTTCGAGGTTGGTTTAATGAGTTTACTAATGACTTGCGGTTGACTAGTTGAATACCAACCAGAAGTAACTGATCTTTGACCTTGTAAAGGAACATAACCTGTTTTGGAACATTTCGGAGACTCTAATCGGTTTTTCTTCCCCTTGAAACACCCAAATACAAGATAAGCGCTTATTTCTCTGGCCCTTTGGGTAAATTAGTAAATCCAAGATTCATCACCACTGACAATTTTGAAAATGCTTTTAGACTTTCCAAAGTTGAAAAGGTGCAGAATTTTTTGACACCAATTCTTCCTTGTAGCTTTCTGTTCTTCCGTCAATAGATGCATGACCCATCAGGAAACTAATTCTTTTACACGCTATACTTCGTGCTGAGGTCTTTAAAACCCGCAACGGTGCCTCAATATGTTGAATGCCGAACTTGCTGGATAATATTTGCGCACAGAATCCACATTTTCTCGAGTGACCACTGTTTTTGATGCACCTACCCTTGGATCTTCGCTATACCTAACCCCTTTGCATTTAAATTCTCCATACCGATGGAAAACTGTTGACTATTGTGGTGCTTCTATGCCAAAAACAGAAACCAACTCGCCCACATATTCTTGTTGCGATAATAATTCTTGAAAATTGTAGAAAATTATTGTCCGAAAATGCTCACGGTTTCGTTTCATTTTTCAACTGACTTGTCAACTTTGACAGTTTGCTGTAGCTTAAACACATCACGCATAGAACTAAAATTTTATATTGACATTAACAAATCATAAGGTTCATTTTAAGTACTGACAATTGGTTTAAAGTGCCCTCCATTTCCCAGCATGCAAAACATAAAAGACTCGTATTCCGGTTTGCGCCAAAGTACAAAGTGATTGTCGGTTTTTAGCAAAAACGCTCGCATATATAGATTTTCAATTCTTTTACCTAACTTTCAAAATGAATTGAGGAGTTTACCCTCAACCCCCTAACACCAAGCCACCCTCACTATTTATTTCAAAATAGCAATCCCCATCTATTGCTCTTTTCAAAGCCCTATGAAGCTTTTAAATAACTTAAATAACAGTAAGAAAAAAAAACACGATTGCTCTCTTAAATACAGGGTGTTAAAATACCCATTATTCTCGTCACACCCCCTCTTCATTTCCTCACAAAATTGGTTTAGGTTAGGGGGGTCGAAAGCTCAGCTCATCAATATTATTCATGAATTTTGATATTTTAACATCCTGTATTTGAGAAAGGAATCTAGAAGCTTCAGAAAGAGCAATCTTAAAATATGGATTTCCATTCTAAAATAAAAAGTGAGGGTGGCTGGGTGTTGGGGGTGAACTCAATTTTACATAAAAAGTTAGGTATCAAAAATCGAGTTGTGCGAGTGTTTTTGCTTAATAACGACAATCAATGAATTATGAATTTTACTAAGGCCTTTCCCACAACCCGTTATATATTCTTCATTATCGGTGGTTAGATGAAAAAAGATAACCTAGAAAATAACGATGCAAATACATGCACATTCTCATTAATGTGAAAATTTTTGATAACCTTGCATCTTAAAGCTCTGGTAACTAATCCTTTGAACTAAATCGACAATTCATCAAAGCTTTCAATTCAGTACATGAAACCTTAATGGGCTTACAAACCAAGTCAAGGCAACATACATCAAAGGATCGTATTTTCCTCTAACGCCATAAATCCGTCTCTAGAATATTTTTCATCCCCCTATTACATAGACAAGATCCTACCGTGCAAAAGCCCGGCTTTTGTTTTGATCTGAAATCCAAACACCGTTCCAACGACCTCGCTCCGGTCACTGTCCCAGTTACGTTGGCCTAATTTTGCGCAGATGACGTCATATGGAACGACGTTGGCGTCACGAACGGGTCTTGTTGCCTGGCAACTAGATTTGTCCGAATTTTTAAGTCGAACATGAAGAGGTTATTTTTTGCGAATGGATGGGGTAACCTGGTCCTGTGTGCTGGCTATGCAGTTATTTATTGGGACGTTTGGTTTGGTTTCATTGTTGTTACCAAATCATAATTCTGAAATCGTTTGGGACTTTGATTTCAAAAAAGAAATGGTTTGCAATGAAAGTAATGTTTGTAGTTTTTGACTAATTGACGTCATCACCAATTGAAAAAAATTATGGTTTTCACAGTGACCACGAAAAAATGTTTTAAAGAATGTTCCGAATTTGTTCACTTTGTAGAACTCTTACGAGGGATGTCTTTTATGTTTTTCATCCTGGAACATAGAGAGATAATCAGCTGCTAAGAATGAACCTCTATGTTTTGTTATTCGTGCCGTGTTTTAGCCACAACAAACTCAACAAGAATGTCTCGACGAATTAGTTTATGTTTTTGGTATTGAAGAACCACAGTAGTCACTAGTTTTCCGTTAGTATATTATTATTATATATTATTTATACGAGCCAGAAAATTAGCGTGAATCTTCCGTTTGATTGTTCCAAGAAGAAGAAAACCGAGAAAAGTCATCCGTGTCCTAAGAATCTTCAAAAAGACGTTCGCAACGGTTGTTTGAAAAGCAAATCACATAGCAACAACTCCCTCGCAAGATCAGAGAACAGTTACTGCCAAATGGTACACAACAATTTGTTGCAGATCACCCTTCACCAAAACAATGCAACTTCGCACATAGCCCTGAAAACAATTGAATATTCGACGCAAGAAAACATTGAATTGTTAGATCATCTTACTTACAGTCCAGACCTAAACCCCAACGATTTTTGTACTTTTCCTAAACTCAAGAACGGACTGCATGTCCAAAGGTTTCAGTCTTCAGTAGAAGCTGTTGACGCCTTCCAAAAGGCCATTTTCTGCTCCCAGAATTGGTTCGAAGGAATGCAGAAGTGTATTAATCTTCTCGGAGAACAACAAATCAACAATAAAATCTCAATTGTTTCATCCTTCCTATATGCAAAACTTGAAAGACTTCCCTCGTATCACATACAAATCTTTGAAAATTTTAAGCCCTAACCAATAAACAAATCATAGTAACAATTTAAGTAGATCGTTGGATGTTTGAGTTTCTGTTAGTTATAGTGGGAAAAACTTCACAAATCTCCTCGTCAGTTTCAAGCGGTTTATTTTCTGTACTACGCTTTACATAACGAAAATATTCATGGTGTAGGAGGACCTTATCCGCCGTGAATTCCCTTTTCAATCAAAGATTCCGTAAACGCTTTGTTTTGGAGATGCAAGATTTAAAAAAAAAATGCATCTCCATTCTCAAGTTTGGGAGAAAGGTCACCAGTTTGGTTCTACCAGATTTGGTATTCAATATTTCTTGGAAAATCTGTTTTTGCTTGGGTCATCTCCCGTTTTTTCCTCCCAAACTATTTTGTAGTTCGCCACTTAATACCTCAAATGACATTATTCGATTTCTGATTTAGAAATTTTAATATTTTCTGCCTTCTAGTCACTACTGTGATTGTTATATTAAAAGCAGTCTACGAAATTACTACTAAAACTTCAGTTTTACCTATTTTTATAGATATCCACCTAACAAATAACTGAGAACATAAACTCAAGCAATTAAAACCAAATATCTTTAAATCAAATGTTCAAAATATGATGCGTTTTGTTGAATACATAATTCTGAACAACGTTCGACAAATAGTCAATCTTGGGAGCTGCAGACCTCAGACTCCATCTATCAGAAAAATTATCACTCAATTAATTTCTTATATTTTGATCGTGATGTACAGAGTGTCCCATTTTCGATGCCAATGTTTTAGTTGATATCGAAAAACCATAAAAATTATATGTTGAAAGATTTTATTTGTTGTTCATCTTCTTCATTTAAATATTGAACATTTTTAATTAAAAGGTAATCAACATTCGAATATATGGCAAAAATGTAGGGATATTTGGTATTTCTTGTTTATCGAGTTGTATCAAGTGAAAGAATTACTGTAAATCAATGTATGATACGTATGAAAGAGTAACAATAACAAAAGCTAGATTCCCTACTTAAAGACAAGAAAAATTAATTGAAAATCCAAATTTTCTTCTCTGTGAATAACATAGAAGCAATGAATTTCAAGGTTATCTTAGTGAAGAATATAACCTCCTTGCGAAATGAATTAAATCCTACTACTCAAGGCATCTCTAAAATTGAGACTTTAAAGATTTTTGGAGGAATTAGAGAGCATTGTTACTCATTTTGAAAGTCATATTGACCTTGCATAGTGCCTCTCACCAATGAATACTAAGCAAATTCAATCGAATTCAGGACATACAGTTGAGCAGGCCAAGGTAACCAAGATAAACCAAAGATTTCACGAAAATAAAGTTTTCCTAATTGCTACAGGATACTTCAGCATAGAGAGTTGAAGAATTTTATCAATGTAGTAGTTTGCATGAAGAGTTTCAACCAAAATGAAATCAGTTCTGCGATTGAAAGGGTTTCCACACAAAATCATACCATGCGTCTCCTCCAAAGCTGTATATTTCTGACACTTTTCTAAGCCTTCGTATATAATTTCAGCCATCGCAACTACTAACCAAAGCATGATATTCACTAGACGAAAATTATTCTCTTCTTAATTCTTAGTCGTTGTAATTTTCTTCACTCTCAACTCCTGAGAGATGCCTGGCATGCCAGAACCTGTGGCCGCCCCAGAAGATTTAATGTGTGTGTTCACTCGATCCTTCATGATGGCCAAATTGTATCTTATCGCAAAGATGTTCGATAAAAACGAGTATCACAATACACTTGCTTTAAAAATAAGAATTTTCATAGAGAGAACTGGATTCTGTCCGGAACCGAGCCTTTCAGGTCATCAAAGCATTTGCTGTAGAAGTATCTGTAGAAAAGCGAAAGATTAGGAATCTGCATCATCTGTGATGATGCTTTTATATCAAGCAATAGTCCTGACAAGAAAGCTGAGTTTAGCAGAAACAGAACTACTGTGTTCCACTGGTCTGCTCCAAGAGTCTAATCCTAATTCTTGTATTGAAGTTAGTTTTCGCTTTATCAATTGTTGTATTACAGATGTTCCTGGTTTTTCCTTCCAATTCTAATGAGCTCTGTTTTTAACTGAAACAGCTTTTTGTAAACCAAGAATTATGTTAGATGTTTTCTTCGTGGAGTGTGGAATCTAGTGATCCATGCCTGCAAGGAGAATTTCAGTGATGCACATAATGATGTTAGAATCTGAAAAACAGACATCATTATGAAGGAAAAGACGGGAAACTCTCTCGCAACTCTCCCAACTGGCTCGATTAGATTTCAATTGAATATCCAGTGTGTTTACTTAAAAAAAACACTCTAGAAATCTGAGATATGTTTTAATTATCGAAATGAAACATTCTTCCTGAGAAAAATTTCAAAAATATGAGCTAATGATAGATAACTCACGCTATTGAAAAAATTAAGACAACAAAATCCACATTGAATGTGGGAGGAAATTGAAGGAAAAAGCGATTGTCGAACAAGTTCAGCAGTATGTTGGTGCTGAGTTTGTTGCGTGAGCCTGAGCTCTACTATCCACAGAATCGTTATCTAACAAACTGAACAGCAACAAACAAACGTGGGGGAGGCCGATAAAAAGTACCACCTCCACCGAGGACCAGTCGACGTTTTGCTTGTATCACAGAAAAAGAATGCAGCGTTATGTGAAGCCCATGAGGGCTTTGATTGAAGTTCCACTTGTGTTTGGAGTAAAAGAAGTTTAGGTCTCCATACAGACTGATTTGTAGAATTCAACAATGAATCCTATGCGATATCGCGATACGATGTTGAACCTTAAATTACCCTTCTCGTGATGCTGTTGTTGGCAATTTCATTCAGTTGATGACAATGTCCGTATCGAACCTCTTCTGTTAATAATGCGTTAAGTGCACATAAAATCATGTAGTGATATGGATAAATATACCCCAAAATTTCAGACAATTTAATTCGTGGATAACCAAGGCTACTTATGTGTTTCATAGGCTCTCTATTGAGTTCATAAATTTTTCATTTTGTCATTTTGTATTTTTCTTTTCCCATAAGTTTTATTGACGTCACAAAATTATTGAAAATGTTTGATTAATCCACAATTGAGATTTTTTCTTTCGTTTCCATTTCTGGGCTTAACAATTTTTTTCACGAACCATCCAAGTGTTCATTGATAATATTCTTCATTGAATTATTCCGCCCCTCAACAGTCGACCTGCGGCGTACGCAAGAGGCGGTTGCTCGTCAATACTGCATATTGCAGAAGAGGAGCAGGAAGCAGAATTCCTGACTGGGGCAAAAAGACGGCACTCAACATTAGGGCGTCGACCTATTTTCGAGGTTGTTGACTTTGTGCGATCTATATTTAGGCTGATGACGACGTCGATCCAGGGGTGGCTTCTCTTAAGGAAAAGGGTTCCAAAAAATGTTTGAATTTAAATTTGAACAGTGAATTGGCTTAAAACACGGTGAAATCAGGGTAGAGACAAAAAGAATTTGAATACCGAAATTTGACATTTAATGAATCCAACCTTTTTCTATAGATCTCAATAAGTATGTGAACAATACTTGGCCAATAAATTGATGGAAAATCTCAATTTTTTAAATTTTTTTTTGGTAGGTAACTAATTATAAAAATTTGATGTTTTTTCTTGTTCCTCTCATGGGAAATAAAATGAAAGAAATAATTAAGATATTGCATGAAACATCAACATATCAATAACAGCAGTTAATGATCAATTTTTGGGAGTCACGTTTGTTTTTCTTGAAAATTTCAGTTTTCTGTTATAATGCAATGCGAAATACAAAATTTGACACCGTCGCAATAATGTGATGAAGCATATGTGTTAGTTTAACTCGGTTGTACTTATAAAAGCCAAAGGCTCAAGCTATTCCTATTAACTGTTTCCAGAATGATCTTGCATGAACAGCAAGTCATGTAAGGAGAACTGGGAAAGGACGACCTCGAGCAACAACGGCGACTCATGACCGTTATTTAAGAATTTCCTCATTCAGATGACGGTTTCTTCAAATGTAGCTTCGACAAAACAGTGAGTACAAATTAGCGATACGACTTCGTCTCAGAGAGTTTGGTTTGCAGTAAGTATTAACAAGTTTTTGGAGACTTTTCCAAAAATTCTACATTTTTCATTCTCATTTTCATTTCAATTTCTGTTAGCCTTACTTTGTGCTGGTGGTTTACTGGAAAAATTATTCAACATATCTAAACTTCTAAATGAATTTGAATTTTCGATTATGTGTGTTAATTTCTTAGGGCACTGTTTCTGTGAAAAGAGGGTTATTAAGAAGGATGTCACAAGGTTCTATCTTGGGGAAATCCAATTATATGCTAAAAATGGACTCCATAATTCAATATGCTCTAGACATTCTGAGTCTCACAAATCAGTATTGTCAGTTTTCAATTGTGAAACATTATCTAACTCGTATCATCACTGTATTAGAAGAAAATTGCATAGATTTTGAAGCAGAAACTATCTCGTTTTATTTCTAAAGTTAACGAATTAAGAATCTGCAGTTTCTGAAAACGCCTGGGTTATAATTTCTTCTTTTATTAAATTATCTGGTACACACGGTGCTTTTGTTTCAAATATATTGACTATCCAATTAACTGGTTCTTTAATTATTTCAATTGTTCCTCCTTTCAGTGGTCCCCAAAATAAGCGAATTGCTATTCAATGCCAAACAAAAAACAAATAAATTCAAGCAGTCTAGAATATACAGAATTTAATGCAAGAATGCCCAATATCTTAAATAAAGCAAACAAGTCGAAATTTTGAATCTTAATTCAAAGAACATCTCTGCTCAAACAACAAATCCTCAGTTTTTGAACATAATTGATTTACAAATCCTATAGTTACATTAGATAATTTGAAAATCCTGCACAAATAGAAGAGATGGACTACTTTGTTGGAAAGTTTGAGAATTTGTAAAACCCAAAATTCACTACTCTCAACACCCAACTAAAATTAAATCATTCGCCATTACTCAATATTTGAAATGGGTGTAGTTACCACATTCTTGCTCACATCCGTTAGCTCTACAATTTTGAAAATGACGTAACTTTCGCAACCGATTATTGTTTCTAAGTTGGCACAACTGTTTTCTATACTGTCACTCAGTTGGTTTACAGTGCTCGATTTTATCAGTTCCCACAAGTGTGTTTTGTGACAATAGATAAAAATAACGAACAATGAATTTGTCTAATATTTTATATTGCAAATGGAATTTCGTGTGTAGAATCGCTGAAAAGGCTTACGGTGAATCGACACTATTAAAAACATGTGGATATGAGTGGTACAGTGCGCCGAGATGTGGTGGAAGATTAGCCGTGCTTTGCCATCAACGGAGGAAATGGTAATTGAAAATCGTCATTTAAGTTCGACAGAGATAGGCAATAAACTTTCTGTGTCGCACGCATCAATTTGTACCATTTCAAACGATTGTTAGGGCAAGAAACGCGTTACCACCCGACTTATTCCAAAAGAGCTGAAGTTTCTTAAAAAATTGAATGGCGTGAAGGACGCTAATTACATACTTGAACGAGTCAATTCCACACCTCACATTCATAATACGCATTGTAACTAGTGATGAGTTTATATTCTGTGAAACACTGTGAAAAAATTCCTCACGAAAAACAACGAATTTCCAGTCTATTTTCGAAAAAAACCTTTCAAAAGTGGCAATAAATATTGAAATATCGAGGTATATCAATGTTTTGTGGTATATTCCAATATTTCTTCCTCTTCAAAAGTTTATGATATTAAAAATCTTAATCCTCCTCTGCAGGAATTTGCAGCGAGTTGAATAGTCGATAGAAAAGGGGAAGATTTGGCAGGTCACTAGGTCGATCCCTATGTGTGCCGATCTGCTCAATGAGGACGACGTCATACCTTTAATCAGAGCATTGATCGCAAGGTTGTTTTGCGCATTGGATATTGTTGTAATTTTTTTTTTCCGTAAATACTGCAATGGATATGTTTCATTGAAATGTATTGGAAAATAGGTGCAAGAGGAAAGGGGTACGCAGAAGTATGACACAATTGTTGACATAGTTTTAGGATGATTTTGATTCACTGAAAGGAAATCTACACTTTTCGGAAAAGCAAGATCTACTTCTAAATTTCTTGGTAATTTTTTATGGATCTTTGTTTCAAAAACAGTCGTTAAGCAAATATAAAACAGTATGTTTTGTCCATAAAAATTCAGTTATTAAATCTTTGTAATAAGAATTTTTCGAATTCCGTTTTCGAGAAAAAAATTTCATAAATTTTATGTTTTCATTTTATGAACTTGAAATTTCTTTTACACAAACTATTATTAGACCTGTTAGTTAATTAATCAACTTTCAGTTGTAATTTTTTCCTCTACGTCAATTTTTCGCAAAAAAATTAGACTTTAAGTGGAAACAGACTTTTTGGTCTTTCGATAAGGTCTTGGCCAATAACTCAGCATAATAGCGATTCTGAAGATTGAGTTATGGCATATGATATTATCCTAATTAATTATGAAGATTCCAAATCCGTGATTAAAACTTCTGTATCACCTGCAGTTTAAAAATTATGTAATATGGCTCATTTTTCAATGAAACACAACTTTGTTGGATTTGATCTTATTTCATTGATTAAATTGAAAAAACTTTCTTTTGTAAGAATTTCTTGCAAATGTTGTAGTCAAGGAGCTGTTCTGGCCTCTTCAACAAGTGTTTCATGAGACCTAATTTCAGTTTAATTTCAGAAGCACTATCATACAACAACAAATTAACGAGACAGTTTTTTTCTGTATGCTTAATTTTGTCCAAAACCAAAGCAATGAATATATATTCTTCTTTTGTTTTAGTAGATATGCAATCGGCAAAGATCCTAATTTATACCCATTGTGTGATAGAACACATTTTAGATTTCGTGTTGATGAATCTATGAAGAACGGCATTCATTACAAACGAAATTTCGTAATCGCATTGCAGCCATTAAACCAGGTACATCTTCACGAAATACAAAATCATCATTTTTATCGAAATATTTCAGAAAATTCTGTCCTCTGGTACGATAATAAGGAATTTTAGTTCCTTTTGTTACTAAGTTTCTTTCTTTTTGCTTAAGCCAGGATTTCTAAAGCACGCTTTGACAATCCCAGATCTCTGACTAGGTCATTTAAATCGTCTTGATTGACTAATTTCGGTGATTCAGGTCATATTGAAAGTCACTATCACTACTATCAGTTTTTGTGTCAATGTCAATTAACTTCTGCTGGTGCAATATTAGCTTGAGGTACAGAGGAAGTACCTATTCTTCTTCTTCAAGTGCCCTACTCGGTCCCCCGAACGTTGGTGATTACTGTGGAGAGTGCATCTTTATCTTCTGCCATTCTAAAGAGGTCACCTGCATTTCGAATGCCGGTCCACGCTCTTATGTTACTAAACCATAACATCTGTTTTTGACCTTCACCACGTTTTCCTTCTATTTTTCTCTTCATGATCAACTGAAGCAAGCGGTATTCATCTCCTCGTATTATATGACTCAGATAAGATATTTTGCGGCATTTTATCGTTGTGAATAGTTGTTTTTCTGTTCTTGCACCGTACAAAATAACTGGCCGGACGTAGCATATGACCATTCGTTGTCGAAGCTTGAGGTTAATAGTGTCATTACAAAAGAGCGTTCTCATGATCTGAAAGCAATTTATGGCTGTCCCAATGAGACACTTTATTTCAGTATCGGGATCTAATTGCTCTGTCAGAATATTTCCCAAATACTTATATTTCTCAACTCTTTTAATTTGAAAATCATTCAGAAACAGCTAGGTGTTGAATTTTGTTTTATTGGTATTTATGTTAAGACCATAACTTGTTCCCACTGTATTGATTTTATTTAATAATTCTTGAAGTTCCTCAATTTTGTAACATAAGACGGTTGTTACGTCTGCGTATCTAATAGTATCAAGCAGGACGCCATTTACCTTCACTCCATGGTCCACATCCTTTAAAGCCTCCTTAAATATTCGGTCTGAGTAGAGGTTGAAAAGTAGGGGTGAGAGGATACAACCCTGCCGGACTCCCCGTTATATCTGAAGACCAGATGTTATTTTTCCTTCTATACGCACCTCCGCCGTCTGTCCCCAGTATAGGTTCTCAATTATTCGTATAACTCTGCTGTCCACTTGTATTTCCTGAAGCACCGACATCAGCTTAGAGTGAATCACTCTCTCGAATGCCTTCTTATAATCTCTGAAACAGGCGAAAACATCTTTACGCTGATCTCGACATTTCTGGAGAAGGACGTTAATGCCAAACAAAGCCTCAGGAGTTCCGAAAGCATTCCTGAAACCCATATGAGCATCATCAAGATCGAATTCACACTTCCGGGCGGAGTCCGGCATGTATAATTCGTAGAAATGTCTCCAAAAGATGGCTCATCAGACTTATCAAGCGAAAGTCACTATGTTTTTTAGGTCTGGGTTTTTGGGGATTGTCACAAAGGTGGATCTGGGATCAACCCGGTGTTATATATATCGAATTGAATAATTATGTGACTAGTTTTATGTTACTCTCGTCTATGAGTTTCAATATCTCTGTTGGTATTTGGTTCGGGCCTGGTGACTTTCGGCTAGGTGCCACAGAGATGGCATGTAGTACTTCCTTATTAAGTATTTCTGGGCCTTCCATAGTTGCTTCGTTGTTTGGCAAGGGGGTCTGTCGTCATAAAATAATTCATTTATATCGTTTTCCCATGTGTGTCTGATTTCCTGTTCATCTATTACAGGTAGATTTGATGAATCAAACAGAGTAGTTGGTTGTGATTTCTTGTGTTTACCAGAAATATCTTTTAGTTTTTTATGCATGCGGAAATAATCATGCTTTCTTTCTGGTTTCTCCATTTCTCGGCACATTTCTTTCATTCATCTTTCCTTGGCTTCCTTGACTTCGTACTTGTTGGTCTTGATGAGGAAGTACTAGAGCTCAGAATTCGTCTATCTACCGTTATATAGGGGGATATTCCCAATTGGCTCTATTTTTCGGTTAACGCCAATTATATTCAACAAACTAAAATAGTATTCATCATGGTCTTTCACGGATTATTTTCAGGTGATCTCAGTTTTGTACCGGAAAGTTTTTCTCTTCCTATTTATCAATAAATGTAGAAACTCAACACACGTTTTACAAACGTATTGAGGAACCCAAGGTTTATCACGCATTTCAAGCGGATGCCCAAAGTAACGTTCGTAAGATTCACTTACGAACTCTGTAAAATTTAAAAGGGATTCTTTCAATATACAGGGTGTTACATAATAGTATATCATAACTTGAGGGGGTAAATCTACGTGCAATTTTAAGAAAAAAAGTTTATATAAACATTGGTCCACAAAAGCTCCGTTACGGAGCTACAGGGTGTTGAGATTTCCGAAAAAAATGTTTTTTTCTTCAAAACTCCTGCAGTCTTTGAGATACTTAGCCCAAATTTGGAATACAAGCTATTTTTTACAGCTTCTATCATGTCATGTCCTAAATTTTAACTAGAATCTACAAGGTGTTTTCTTTTCCGGAGCCATGTCTTCTTTTACCCTATCAAACTTTTTTGCAGTACGCCACTGATCAGCGTACAATCAATTTTCGTCATCTTCGTTCAATTTAGAAACTTTTTGCCATTCATAATTTTTTCGTATCTCCAACTGTTCTTGAGCAAAAAATTATTATTCATTCGCTGAATTAAAAGCACTTCTAATTAAAAAAAAATACTAGTAGGCTTTGATTTTTTTTCATTTATTTATTTATTCTGAAAGTTGCTAAAGACTTTTGAAGTTATTGCTGTAAGAAAAATTTTCTAATTTTACTGACGCCGAATTGGCTGTTATCCATTACATGTACGGTCTGGCTGACGGACAACACAACAGAAGCTAGGCGATTATACCAGGTGCGCTTTCCAAATCGAGTCACACCATGCAGGCGAACATTTTCAAATATCCACAAAAGGTTGAGGAAAACTGGTACTTTTACTGCAAATAATCATTTAAAAGGTGCAACTCAAACTATGAGAACTCCAGATATTGAGGAAGCAGTTTGGAATTGTATTGATTTGAATCCTCATGTGAGTACAAGAAACATTGGAAATCAGTTGAATATTTCACATGTTCTAGTTTTCTTCACGACTTTTTATTGTACCTGTTTCATATTCAACGCATCCATACTCAACTTCCTCGAGATTTTTCTTGAAGACTGAATTTCTGCCGATGGTTCTTAGATAAAATTAGAGAAAATGCTCATTTTGAAAGTGAAATAATGTTCACAGGCGAAGCTAATTTTTCGGGAACTGCTATCACAAATGTTCGCAATAATCATTATTGGGCTGAGGAAAACCCCCATTTGATTGAAGAATCTCATCATAAAGAACAATTCTCACTAAATGTCTGGGTCGGAAATTATTTGATTGAATAATTTATTATTTCTATCAATGCTGTCGTTGTAGATTTTCTATCTTGGAATCCATGCTGCATTCCTTAGTGCTGCTTTATTATTGTAGAAATAATTCTAAACTTCCGCTAAATAAATTTAAATTTTCGATTTTGTGCATCAATTTTTGGTCTAGTGTAAAAAGTAACGGTAACACATACAAGATCATGATTTCTTCTTTTTCCTACCTTTATTTGCACAGTGTAAAATAACTTATTCAGAAATATATTATTCTATAGAAAATAGAAATTTAAACTGTAGAAAATCTCGTGTTTACAAAAAATATCGTAACAAAGTTCATGCAATTGTTTTTCTGTGTACAGAATAAATAATTATTCTATCCTATAGGTCTAAGCAATTTCAATATTTTAGTTGATCTTGAAAGATTTTCAAATAATGATTAAAAAATCGCTCGGCTGTGAAATTCACCAAATTGATCCATTCGACATTCAATTATTCCGATGTTCCATTTTTCATCGAATTCCAATTCAAGTAACCTTTGAAAAACGCAGGTTATATCAATTTCAATCGCTTTTTATAAGAATGTGATCTGCTTGTTACAATATTAGTAACTGAACAGAAATGTTGTTAACCTTTATTTTTCTACAAAATGAACATTGTCTTATTGAAATTCATTATCATTAAGGTCAGTTATATTAGCTTCCCTGTAGAGGAACAAACCCGTTTTATGTTTCTTCTTCCACCATTTTTCTTGAAGTTTTTGGCCCCATAAATACCCAGACTGTTTCTTGAAAATTTAGATTTGCAACAGATTTGTAAGCGACTCAATATCACCTCAAGATGTTCAAATACGTAAGTGTTCTATGATCGAAGAATGATTGTCTTTAGTGAAAATAATCTTTTTCTTTTAGTTGGTTTTCTTCGCCTTGTTGGCCATAGCTTTTGCTGCCCCTGAACCAAAACCTCAAGCAATCTACTCTGGACTTGGTTACTCTGCTGGATATGCTGGAATTGCTTCTCCTTACTCTGCTGGATACGTTTCCCCTTATAACTACGGAGGATACTATGGCTACGGAGCTGGTGCTTATGGTTACGGAGCTGCCCCATACGGAAACTACTATTACTGAATGAACACCAACTTGTGAATAAAGCGTCAAATATCCATCTGTACAAATTATTATTGTCAAGGAAGAATTCAATTTAGGCCAATTCAAGACGCTATTATTAAACTTTTAAAAATACTCATTTTGTTTTTCTATTCGAAGTTCCTAAAAGAACAATTGTTATGGTCCATTACATGTACGGTCTGGCTGACGGAAACACAACAGAACCTAGGCGATTATATCAGATGCCAAATCGAGTAACACCGAACAGGCGAACATTTTCAAATATCCACAGAAGGTTGAGGGAAACTGATACTTTTACTGCAAATAATTATTTAAAAGGTGCAACTCAAACTATGAGAACTTCAGATATTGAGGAAGCAGTTTTGAATTGTATTGATTTGAATCCTCATGTGAGTACTAGAAATATCGGAAATCAGTTGAATATTTCACATGTTCTAGTTTGAAGGTTTCTTCACGACTTTTTATTGTACCTGTTTCATATTCAACGTGTCCAAACTCTACTTCCTCGAGATTTTCCTTCAAGACTGAATTTCTGCCGATGGTTCTTAGATAAAATTAGAGGGAATACTCATTTTGGTGGTGAAATAATGTTAACAGACGAAGCTAACTTTTCGAGAACTGCTATCACAAATTTTCACAATAACCATGATTGGGCTGAGGAAAATTTGATTGGGCCATTTTTTTTTGCCTAACAGACTAAACGGTCCCGCTTATCGGCAATTTCTTGAGGAGGAGTTACCTTTATGCTCGAGGATGTGCCACTTTTGGTGAGAAACATAATGAGGTTCATGCATGACGGGGCACCAGCACATTTCAGTAGAGAAGCTGAGGAATTTTCGAATAATACATTCAACAACCATGGATAGATCGGGGTGGACCAGAACCATGGACTCGTAGGTTCCCAGACTTAAATAGTTCAGACTTTTTCTTATGGGGATATCTCAAAAGTTTAGTTTATACCACTTCAATGAACACTGTAGAAGAATTGGGAAATCCAATAATAACCTCTTGTTGCACGATAATAAATACCCCAGGAAAATTTCAAAGAGTGCATGATAATACGCGAAGAAGGACAGAGGCCTGTATTCTTGCAGGTAGAGGACATTTAGTTTTTAATTGTTTTTTTTTCTAGTTTGATTATCAATAAGTATAAGTTGAGTCTGAGAAGACGAGCTATCAAAATAAAAGCAAATAATTTTGGGTATACCTATCGAGTATTTCTATTATTTTTTTTTATTTAGCGAATAACATACAATTCAAATAATTTAAATTCCCTCGGAGATCACAAGTAAACTCTAGCCTCTCTCTCGAAGGCGGCAAGTTGCGGATCTTCCTCTTTCTTACAGATAGTTCCATGGTAAATGCTCTGAAGAACTGAAAGGCTTAGTTCCGGAAAGAATCCAGTTCTCAAGAAAAATTAAGTTTGCAGAAGACTTTCATCACCGGACAGTCCAACCACCACGTACATCTCTCTATAAAAATTCTTTTGTTTATAGAGCTAGTGCGCTGTGCTCGTTCCATCAAACATCTTTTCGATAACTTAAAATTTGGCCCTCTTCAAGAAGAGAGTGGATACACATCGAATCATCTTGAATGGTCACAGCTGTAGCAGGACAAGCATCGTCTTCTTCTAGGAATTGCGAATAAAAGGAAATTTTGCAAGAAAATTGATCGGTTTTTTCGTGAAAAACAACCCGAACCATAGCTCCCACAAGTGTAGTACGATTTCGATGGAGTAAAACTGAATAACATCTCAAATGAGAATCTAACAGCCTGAAAACTTTCATAATCTTCATTTGAACTTTTGAGAATTATCTCCTGTATTTTTATTTTTTATTTGAATCCTCATTCAATTCGAAGTACTTTCTGCAGATAAAATAATACTCAAATCGATGTATTTCCCGAGGAAAAATTAATTATTGGAAAATTTTAGAAGAAAACTCGCACTAAGTATTCATCAGAGTAATTTTTAGAATGGAGGACTGGTTAAATTTGTGATTATTGTTTCTAGCCCTAGACATCGTTTTGATCATGATTTCTGGCTGAGAACTAAACAAAGAACTTCGATAAACTGTGAAGCTGTGGCGTAAGAATTTCGAAAAAACCTAATCTAACCTAAACTACTCCCTTATTCTTGTTATTGTTCAATTTCGAGTCTTTTTCAGGGAGAATTTATAAGTATGAAAGACCAAAATCTATTGAGTATAGACAAGATAGTGGTCATTTCTACTATATCGAACGCGATTTCCAGCTCGTGATTAGCCAGAGCGGCACAAGTTTTCCAAACTCGAAAAAAAATTATGAATATTAGGTTCCTGCAAAAAATCGAAAACTCGAAAGGAAGTGCAATGAAGAATGGAAATCGAATGTCTTGTTGAGTGTAGAAACGAACTCAGAAACATCTGTTCGACGAGTTTCTACAGCAATCAGGACGTCAGCTAGGACTCTTCAATTAGTTTTACGAAAACATAATCTTTACGTCTCCCAAAAACTTCAATTTACTCTCAATAACAGGACGCAGCTTTGAATATAAATCGGCATACATCTTAGGAAGATAGACAAAGAATGCCAGGTCGCTTTCTAGATTTGACACTTTCTGAATTTTAGATTTAGAGTTACCTAGAGACCTGTATTAAGGAGATGCCAATTATATTCAACAGTATCTTCAGTAGGACGTTATATCAAACTGTTTCAAAAGATATTTCTTTATTCTTTCCTCTTCTACTACAACCGCTCTGTGTATTACTTCAAGATGTCTCGACAATTGAATTATATAAACAATAATCAGATTGATTTAGGGTTAATATACGAGATTCACTTGCGTAACGTATTGTCTCCCTCCAACTTGAAACTTGAGAAAAGTTTATGACAATATCATCAAAGTGACAGATGTATTTACGGATATTAACAGATGCCATTTCTATTTCAAGTAAATATCACGTTTCGTACACGGGATCTATTTTATTTAGACAATCTATAAAGCTATGGTATATGGAGGCTCTTTCTCTCAATATATACGAGAATTATCATTGCCTGGTCATATTCTATTGAAGCACTGAATCTTACAAGCAGTGGCGTAGCTAGGGGGTCTAGCGCCCGGGGCAAAGAAAAAACTGGGGCACCTAAACTGTTAGGTTTTAATAGTAGATACCTACATATACATATATATAAATAATCAGAATTAGGTATCATCAGCTCTTAATGTATGGCACAGTAACATTGCAGTAAATACTTATGTCAGGTTGCATTCTAGCACTTCATACTTTGTCATTATTTCTTTACAAAATTGGCGAATAGTCCACGCCTTCGTTAATTTAGGTAAAAGTAGGTGATAGAAATTAAGAAAACTATTTCCAGTGAGAATGATGGTTTTAGAAAATCGAATATTGGACTGACTGTACTCATACCAGTAAACGGTCATTTTATTGAACTATTATTGTGTCTAGTACATTATTGAGAATAGTAAAACTAATTCATCGAAATACTTTTTAACTTTTCTTTGCCTGTTTTCTTGTTGGGATCTATACCTTCCATTTTCACTTGCTTTGCACTTGAAGGATTCGAAGTCATTTCTATAAATTTGCATCTTTGCATTTGTCTCTGCTGAAACTCGACTTGCCTCCACCAAATTGATATCGCATCTCTGTAAAGTTGATGCGTCATTTAATACATGGTGCATGAATTCGCACAGGAACAAGAACTCGAAATTTAGCATTTTTGTTTTAATACTTTCTCATCTTTACTGGAACTCTCAGAACTATTTCTGGTAATGCTTTGATTATATCAAAGAGACAAAGTTTTATTGCAGATATTGTATTGACCCTACTGGACCATCTAGTCGGAATTAGTTTTGTTAAAGTGTTAGAGTAAAAGTTCCGATTCGCCAGTAAATTTTTCGAACACCTTTATACACACTGGCTTCATCATAACCTTGACCCACACATTTCTTTAAATCAATGTTTTTGTCAATAAATAATGTAATTAACTGGTTGACTAAATCTGTCGCCCCATGTTGGAATGCTGCATAAAAGCCTAGGAACCTTGTTTTACTTCTAAATCAACTGGCTGTCCATTTTCCGATCTGGTTATTCGTGCATATCTCACAACAATGCTTAGCTGGTCTACTTTTGATATGTTTTTTATCGTATCCAAGCTGATGGCGAAAGAGGGTGACGCTCCAATTTGTTCTAGCAGATGATTTTCAAGTTTGGTCCCCAAGCACTCACTAATTTCATTTTGAGTTGTTACACTCAGATGTCTTGTAGATCCTAGAAACAAAAACAAAACACGAATATATTATCATATCTAGCGAGAAGCTTTACAATGGACTAAAAATTTCCATGGTGGCCTTCGTCATTTAAGTTTTCTCGATGTCCTCTTAAAGATAAAGAATTTTTGCTAGGATGACATCGAATCGCCTTTGAAGAACCATTCTCGGAAATGAAGCTTCTTTACGAATTTCATTTTCAAGTTCCTTTTCAATAGTATCACTTTTTTCCAAAGTACATACACAGCACATGCTTCCATATGGCCATTCGAGACACTGTGTTTGCAAACCCGAATGCCAGTACACCATATATTATTCCTTTGCGAAACAAATAACCAGGGGTTGACAGTAGGCAGAATCCAGTATTTTAGTAAAACATAGCCAAAAGCGATGAACTGGTCCATATTTAAAATTTGAATATTATTACGATTTAGAAAAACATCTTTTGTTCTGGTGAGCATCTATCGGAAAAGGCCCTGAAGGCTGTAAAGGCCCCATATCAAGAATTTGGCGTTTTTCATTTTCACTTAATATCTTGTTTGTAAAAGTTCCCAAGTCGTAAGGAGATTGATCGTTAAATTTTCATAAAATGATGAGGTTAGATTCACTAGCAGTACCAACAGATATATTTAAGACAAAACTGCTTGTTTTGTTGAATAAAAAATTTGACAATTTTGGGTAACTTTTGTATACTATCTCTTTGCTGGCGTTGTTTTCTCTTCAATGCACCTCTAGGTTTCTTTTTTATCCATTATTTTATTTATGCAAAATTACTACGTCACAGGGAACACGAAACGTTGTATAATGCACCGCTATGCGTACAAAACATCGCCGGGGATTCCCCCGATTCCGAAAATATCATAAAGTTGTATAGTCTGACAAGATAATAGAATCCCGTGAATGGCGGCAAATTTAAAAATCTTACAGATACAATTTATAATTAGTATTTTTTTGGTTGATGTTATGATTTTTATATATGTTTGAATTTGCTGCCTTCTGAAAGGATTTTGGGTGGCAACACTGAACAAACAACAGAATTCCCCACAAGCGAATAGAAGTTGAAAATTGTCGGGAATTTCTTTGTGTTTTTTGAATAAGTTTCCATGATTAGATTCCGAAGGTGGGAAATTTTTCGGTAGTTCAATAAGAGGATTGCTTATAAGGTTTTGAGGCCCTGGGCACTACCCCGCCTAGCCCTTAGGTATCTACGCCAGTGCTTACAAGCCTTTACGGAAATTGAGTAATATTTTGAATGTGGTTAAATACTAGTGAACATTGTTAATGCGGTTTGGTTGTAGGCATATTTTGGTAGATAAACAGGTCGTCTACATAAATAGTAATGAATTGATAATGGATATATATTAGGATAAAATTAGAACAGAACTAAATTAATCTTCTATTGAAGGCTTCAGATACGAGTGGAATGATTTTTGAATCTACAGGTGTCCATTTAGTTCGTAATCGGTCCATAACTTTGGTTCTCTTGAATATACGGAGATGGTCTGACCTAACAAAGATACAAACATTTTTTCTGATTATTTTTTACTAATTTTCAACACAGCCTCCTTGTAACTCTAAACACCTTTCCCAGCGATGTCCCCCATCTCTGTATTCCGTCCAAATAGTACTTGGCGTTTTTCACTGCAAAATAATTGTTCACGAAGGTAATTGCCTCTTTATTTGACGAATACCTTTGTCCCCCGAACGTAATTTTCAGATGAGGGAACAAAAAGAGGTTCGTTGGGGGTAGATCTGGTCTGGAGCTTCGGAGAACATATTATTCAGAGAGCAGTCAGAGCTAGTGAAACGGCCGTAGCCATCAACCGGCTGATGCAAAGAATTGGCGGAGGAGTGTAGTGGACTCAATTTTCTTATATACTGCTCTTTTGTGGTGGAAGACACTTCAAGTAGGAAAGTGCAAAATAGATGCTGGACGCCTAAGAAGGAAAGTGGCCATAGGAATATCCCGTTCCTATAGGACTGTCTCTACAACAGCGCTGGCGGTAATAGGAACTATTCCCTTAGATCTGTTAGCAAAAGAAAGAAACAGCACTCATGGGATTGATAGGGAAAACAAGCTGAAGGAAAGAATAATCACAGTGGAAAAATGGCAGGAAAGATGGTTGTCAGAAACGAAGGGAGCTTGGACTAGGAGGTTGATACCGAGGTAGATTACCACATCACTCAGCTCATCTTGGGACATGGATGCTTCCAATTTTATTTGCACAGAATAGGTAAGGCTGCAAGCGCTCATTGCCGCTATTGTAGAGAGATTGATACGGCGCAACATACTGCTTTCGAGTGCGTCAGATGGGAAGAACACAGAAGGGAAATGAACAAGAAATTAGGAAGGGTGGTGACCGAGGACACCATTGTTAACTGTATGTTGGCGTCGCAGGAGAATTGGAGGAAGGAACAAGGCGAACGGAAAGGTGAAGCAGAAAGGGAATAAACGACTTTAATGTATGGAAGTAATGCAAAAGCGGTACCCATGCATATCTTGGAAAACATGAGGGGTTTTAGTTAGGGTATACTCCTTCAGATGCTGATGGTGGAAGTTCCACACTACCTGACGTGACAAAGTCAAATCGTTGGGTGTCCATAAATATTTCCCCTTCACCAAAAAAAAAAGAAAAAGATCTGGTCAGTAAAGTGCTTGAGCAGTTCAAACCGTAATTCGTGGATTTTCGCCTTGGCAATCTCTGAGGTGTGAAAAAGTGCATTATCTTGGTGAAAAGGATTTTCTTTTTCTGTAACATTGTGCGGTCCTGCACAACTTCTGCTTTTAACTTGTCAAGTAATGATGCATAGTATGTTCCTGTGATGGTTTTTCCTTTTTCAAGATTAATCGATTGAAATAACTTCATGACTATTCCAAAAATCAAAGATCACTCTTCAGGCCGGCAAAACAGTTTTTGGCTTTTTTTGGATCCGATTTCCCCATTGCAGTCCTCTATTTAGACTGTATTTTCGTGGCCGCGACTCACCAGAGAGCATCAAGTTGCAAGACTTCAGTATGAGAGAGAACATGCAAATTGGGGTATTCCAGAATGGTCGAATGTTCTCTTTTCCGACGAGTCCAGGTTCTGTCTAGTATCAAATGATAAACGCATGCCTGTATACAGACGATCTGGGGAACGGTATCAGCAATGCAATATCCTGCAAACCGAAATCTTCGGAGGGGGCTCAATAATGGTGTGGGGAGGCATTTATTTCCATGGCGAACTGAGTTAGCCCAAGTGAATAATGGAAGAATGACAACGGCCAGATACATCTCAGATATCCTTGAAGCCCATGTTGTACCCTTTGGCCCATTAATTGGCGAAAACTTAATTTATATGCATGATAATGCTCGGCCTTATGCAGCTAGAGTAGTTACAGAATTTCTGCAAAATGCCAAAATTTATATTTTAAGAAGCCAGAAATCCCGACTTGAATTCCATAGAACATGTTTGAACAACATGGGGTGGCAAATTCAGCATCGTAGGATGCCTTGTAGAACACTCCACTGAAATTTGGAACTCAGTGACTCGAGAGTACATCCAAAATTTGTTTGAGGGGCTTCCGAGACGTATACTGGCAGTAATTAGGGCCCGGGGAGGAAACACTCGATTTTGAAAATGATTAGTATCCATTCGATGCTAGTTGATTGGTCTCTTCGCGAATGTTTGAAGATGATAGAAATTTTATAATTTTTCATTAACGCGAAAATTGTTGATATTTTCCATCATAAACTCATCTCTTTTGAATGATATGAATGAAAGTTACCAAGCGACTCTTGAATGACGAACCTAAAAGTTTATATAGTATTGTCGTAAAAGTAGGGTGATGCAACAATTTTTGTGGGGAGTGTATCTTTATTACTGATATAATTAATAAAATCAAGCTTTCCAATCTTATATTGAAACAGAAATCAATTGGTGTTAACTGAATTGCTTCGATTGTAGAATGACTAGGTTTTTCCTAGAAATACATGAGGTTTTTGGCCGACTCGGTGCCGTATGGGATATGATGCTCGTCTCCTGCGCAGAGTTACCTGGGTTCAATCCCCACAAATTCGGTGCGATTTTTCGGATTCTGGGAATCGCTTGAGTATCCATCTTTCGGAGGAGACGTAAAGCCGTCGGTCCTGTCTAACAGAGATGTGTTGGACATTAAAGATCCCTTCCCTCGACACGAGAGGGGTTCGGCGGAAATAGAGCACGTTAAAGGAATAACAAACAAACAAAAAACATGAGGTTTTTCCTATAATCAATGAAAAATATCAAATAATACTGACGAAAATGATCAAGACTGCTGTTATCTATATGTGGTAATTTCTTGCAGAATCTCAATTCATTCCTCTTGTGCGCCAAGAAAAAGTATCAAATTTGGTTGGCATATGACCAGTAATAAGCAAAAAAATCATGTGATAATAATTAGTTGCCAACCAAAAATGAAATTTGAAATACTGAAAATGTGCATTAATTGCTTGGGCATTATAGTGAATGAATACATTTCTTATCTGACATCATTCAATTCATCAATAGGTATAGCCGTGGCAAAACCAAACGTGATTTATTTCACGTGATTTCAAACCGTGTTTCTCCTTAGGGTTCATTTGCGCATTCCAAGAGGGGCTGCGATTTAACTACATCACGCTGCTATTAACTTTTAGCACTCAATTAAGGAACCAATTGTTTCAGGTATGGCTGATCTGCCCACATTCGCTGGAGCACGTGAATCGGAACGTGATTGTTTTGTTTCCACTGCGTCACGTCGCCGTCGTCGGAGGTTTCCTGACATTCTTTTTGGTGTTAGAAATCGCCTGACAATGGAAATTCGATATGAGGATCAAATGACACCTCTGATTTGCAATTGAATTAATTAGGTGGTTTCGGATTTTTATTATTAGAACATTCTTCCAGAAAAAGTTATTTATAAGAAATATATAGATGATGAAATCTTATTGATTGAATTGAAAAAGCTAACGATCACAAAAAAATATTTTTCTTTCAGTTTTCATGTACAGTAGAGTGGGTTTGAATTATTGGAGTATGGCAGTTTAATATCTTTGAGGGAAGATTCATCCTTTGTCTTGAAATAAATTTCAGTTCCAACTTTTTCACAGCTCTGGAACCAAACTATGGATTCGAATGCAATTTGTAGCGTTTTCAATGGGCCGTTTTCATAAAGAGAAAGGATATGCTTTTATTGGCAAACAAAAAGATTTCTCATTGTATTCATAATAATTTCGAGCGGATCCTTATACTTTCAAAAGTACAAGCAAGTTCTCATACTCGTATTGGAGTAAATCAGTATTCATAATAGCGACCTTTTCCTTTCAGCGAAAAGTAAATCCTTCGAAAAAGCTGAGTTGGTTAGTATCTGACTCAACTCCGAAGTGAAAAGTTGTTCAGTAAGATACTTAGCAGAATGGCAGATTTTGTGGGTGTTAGGGATGTTAAACATTACATGCCCCGTTTGCCTACGCGATTTTAAAGCATTATACCGGTTTGAAGAGGAAAATGTACAGTGGCTTTCAAACAAGTTCACAGGAATGAATGAAGATATGTTTTTGTTACCTTAGTGATCCAGGGTATCAGAAAGGTGTAGGCCAAGAATTTTGAATGAGTCAAGCTACGGTATCTCGCTCTGTCAATGACGCAATTGACAAAATATATGCACATGCAAGCGGAAAACGTATGGCAAAGCAAATACCAATGCCCAACAGCTATTGGCGTCATCGATTGTAGCCACATAGGGCTTCTGAAACAGAATCTTCATGGCGATGAATACTTTAATCGAAAAGGAAAACCAACAATGAATGTGCAAACTACATGTGATGCCAAATAAATGCACACGAGTGTTGACGTCAGCTGGGCTGAATCACTCAAGAATATGGAAAAATTCTCAAATATGCTTACAATTAACAAGTTGGCACAATTTTGTGCTACTTAGGGACGATGGATACGGGTTAGAGCCATGCCAAATGATTCCATTCAGAAATCCTACTGCAGGAGCTGAGTCAAATTATAATAACCTTCTAAAAACGATGTTTCGAAATTTCTGGATGATCCTGATTTCGATTCAACTGAATTGATACCAGAAGAAGATGAGCTTGAAAATGAGGAACATGATGAGGTAATCAATAATAATGGTGAAATATATATATATATATATATATATATATATATATATATATATATATATATATATATATATATATGAAATATATATATTATGACATCAATTATTTACATGTCAAGTCAAAATTGATAGAAGATTTAATTAATTTAGTCAAGACCTTATGATATTTAAAAGCCTCTCTGTAACTGTCTGTTTGTTTCAGGTCTAGAATAATTCGAATAGCCTTCTTCTGCAATAGAAAGAGGTCTTTGGCTCGTGGAGAAGTGCCCCAAAGAAGAACGCCATACGAAATGAAAATACCCAAAATAGGCTGTAACTACAACTTCTAATGAACTTATTTTTTTTTCCTTAATGGGAACTCCAAACCTGATATATTGTGTTTTGTCATCATTAATATGTAGCATATTACTCTTAAACCAGTTGTCAGACATGTTTATCACCTAATCCTCTATTCTTATGAATTGCTCTATTTTCGTGGCCCTCAAACTGTAGGTGGTGTCATCAGCAAACAAAAATGTTGATGCAGAAGCATGGCTACCATTGATGGTTATGTTCATATCGTTTTTGAATAAAATGAAAAGCAATGGTCCCAAGACAGAACCTTGGAGTACTCCAAATTTGACTTGCTTTTCCCCTGATAATGAATGTTTCCATCATACTTTTTCTCTCCAAATATGTATGCATGAGACGAAGAGGTGTTCCACCATAATACCTTTGCTTTCTCATAAGCAATCCATGACTTATCGAGTCAAATTCTTTTTTAAGATCTGTTGAAATTATTCCAGATAGCATTTCTATCTAGGGTGTACCCCGTATTCGTCACCAGGGACAGAAAATCAGAAGAATTTTGATACGTATTATAAACAAGTTTAATGATAATTGAATTCAGTAATTCGTACATTTGAAAAAGAACGGAATATGAAATTAATATTCTACTGAGTTTTTATAAATTGAAATGTTTGTGGTTTTTTCACTCTAGTATGGAGAAAAAATTTTTTTTTTCTTTTGACTTTTAATAGCGGTACATTACATTGGAGGGGGGTCGTTTGGCTTTGCAAGCCTTTCCGAACGGCGACCAAGTTGTCTAAGCAATTGCTACCACTTGTTGGCTCGTAAATGGTCTGTTGGAGACCATAAGTGCTCAACAAATCACACAATAACCCCGACCCTCTGTATTTTGCATTGAAATGGACATTGAAGTCACCACATAAAACAACTTTACTACAAGCCAAATTTATCTTACATAAAATATCATTTATGACATCAATAAAACGATCAAAATTACCCGAAGGTGAACGATAAATACAAATGACTACCGTATTAAATTTGTTTAAAAGGATAGCTACAACTTCGCAGTGGATCTCAACAGAAAGCGAGTTGATACCTTCTAAAACTTTGAAATCACAATCACGACACAATATAGACACCCCCCATGCTGCAGAACTGACCGACCAAAAATTGCAGCGAAACAACAAAATGAAAATCACAAAAATAATAATCGTATAACATACGCAGGAAAAATTGGATTCGCTACAACGAAATCCTACAGGAATAGAATATTTTAAGAGACACCGAACAAGATAATTCGGAAGAGGCACCACCTTCGAAATCTGCAGACAGTCTGGAAAAATTCCACTTATGCATTTATTTATCAGGCGAGAAAGGGGACTTAATTTGTTATTAATATTCCTTTTCAATAGTTCTGCTGTTAGACCATAGTAATCTTCCGATTTACTGTTTTTTAGTGAAAGTGTTGCATCCCCCACAATAATAGGGCCAACTTCCTCGAATGAGAAACTCATACCTGCACGTATTTCACGAAGAAAAAGATCATCTGGCTCAACGTTATTATCAGGAATAGCATTAACAACCCGACCTACACTCGATGAAAAGTAATCGCTTCATTCCGTTGCCGTTTTAATGGATTCATTACGTTTCTTTGCGCTTAGCTTAGCGTTTATAATCGTCCACATTGTCCTAGGCCGCTTCGACGACAACCTAATAGTTTGATCGTTGGCTTTGATTTTCGCTTTATTTATTTCATATCCGTAACTTAAACGCAACATACTCCTTGACAGTTTGAGATTCTCAGTTCTGTATCTATTACAGAATTCTGTAACCAATTCCAGCCGATTCCTCATATCTCTCAATTCTTCCGTATACCATATTTTCCGGTGGAAAATATCAAATGCATCATTGACATTAAGACTCTCCTTGTCCAAAAAATCTTAGCTCAACCCCTCCAGTATATGATGAAGAGAATTGAACCCCTCCTCTGTTTAAGACCTATACCAACAATATGATACATTGGACGGCTTAACCCGAAAATCCACACTAAACTGCTGCGCCCTGTGGTCAGAAAACACACAGTGCAGCAAAACAACAAAATGAAAATCACAATATTATAAGAGACACTAAACAAGATAGTCAGGATGACAATTGGGAGCCCCTGGTACATATCAAACGAACAAATAAGACGAGAAGTCAATATTACGACGCTAGAAGAGATGATAGTCAAAAATCAGAGAAATTCTTGGAAAAAATAGAGGAACACAAAATGTAGAAATAAAAATGATAAACCAAACAAAGACAAGGCAAACGGATTAACACATTTCCCTGCCTCAGTGGAAAAGAGAACACGACGACAAAAAAAATCATAACAAAATAAGGAGGATAACAGAGATATCCTCACTCGAGCTGAAACCTCATAGAGAGGCTGGTTCCCAATAACATAAGTAGGCAAGAGTAAAACTTCTCAATCGAAACAATGAAAAGTAAACAGTATGAAAGAAGCGAAAGAGAGACGAACGGAAAGATATTCCGGTCCTGGTCAAAATTAAAAGACCACAGACTTCATGATGAGCCTATTAATAGCTTCAGAAAATAAAATGACATCAGAATAATCAATATATATTGTCTGATTTATAATGATTATTGCACAATTATTAAAAGGATATCACAATATGTCAAAATACTAGAAATTCAATTAAGTTGATACATTTCAAAGTCTTTTTAGTGAATGCGTATATCTGAAAGTAAGAAATATTTTGTGCGGTAAATACTGGATTAAAATTATAAATTAATGAATTATATTCTATCGATTTGGTGGGAAACTTGTTGTTATTCTTCTTACACTCCTCGATGAAGAAATCTGCAAAATATTGCGATACTATATTCGTATACAAATTATGTGGAATATTCAATGTTTCCTTGAATTCGTATCTGGTTTTCTCCGGGTGAAATTGTATTGCATAAAATGGGTACTTTCTTTCCTCCATGGTTGAAATGAATTCGAAGCCGTTTTCGTCGTTGTTTCGCGTTACGATTCTCCATACGTCGGTTAAGTTATTCTCTTTTAATACTTTTTCATCCAGACAGTATTGGTGGTAATTGTAGGTGACGTTTTTATGCTTTAATATGTTCAAAATTTCGTCAGGAGTGTATTTGAAGATTTTACTCGTATGGAAATCTGTAACACAAAAATCTATATCATTGGATGAATATTTGTTCATAGAAATTATTAAATGTTTCCAGAATGCATATTTTTTTGGTAACTAAAATACAAGGTGATGAAGAGGGCAAATTGAATAGCCAACTTGATATCCTGATTAAGATTAATTTCTTTCCATGGGGATATTGAAAATTTGATGTACATTTGACCTCAATTTAATCCATAAAAGATTCAGGGGATCGAGGAATGATGATAATTTATTTTTTTTATGGAAATTCATTTTCAGCGAAGATAGTATAAAACAGGGGTGCTCAAACTTGATCTGCTGGCGATCTACCTCAATATTTTTAGACTACTTATGATCGACTCTGAGAGGCTGCAAGTATGTGTGATGCGAGACACCCTACCTACCTAGGATTATCTACTGGATGAACTGTTCTCACAGATGTTTCGTTTGGTTAGACAACATTCGAAAGTCAATTAGGATATTATCAGGCTGGAATGATTGTTTTCTATATGTTTTATAAAACTTGTATACTTACCATCTTCAAACTTCAAGGGTAGTGAGATTTTCTTAGAATTACATTGAACTCTTATATCTTTTCCACCAGCAGAAGCAAATCCCAAAACTTGCATTCCCAAACAAATACCCATCAAAGGGTAATAATTACCCTTGTCATTATGTTCCTTTGCTATTTCATAAATAATGAGGGCCGTTTCTCCGTAACCTTTCGATTCATTGAAATATGTAGCACCTCCGGGAAAAAGAATGCTGAAAAACAAAATTTAAGAACATATATCAAATTTAAACTAATATTACTGATGGTTTATAACACTGATGAGACAAGCTCTCGTATTATTATGTTATCACCACTGGCAGACCAAACTATTAGATTTTCATGGAGCATTTCTTGATAAATTTTCTTGAAGTTTGCATAATATCTACTCTAATTAACTGAATAATAATCTATACAGAAGATATTGTTAGAAAAGTTTCTTAGTGTTACCTAGATGTTGAAATTTTTCTTACCCATTTGTGTAATTGACTGCTCTTTCATAATATGCACGTTCTTGTCCAGTCCTGAAAATAAGTATTATTTTTTATTACATGCTTCGTTCATGTCAATGATTCTAATTGAGAATTATTCGGAGATATTCCAAGTTCTTATCAATCCGTTAGATCTACGTTCGAGGAAGAAACTGGATCAAAATCGATTCGTTTGGTTCATAAAAACGTACAATAGAATTCGGGGCACAAATGCGTTCTTGAGTTAACGAGCAAATTCGAGGAAACTGGATGCGTTATCAATAAAAGACACAATCCCACCAGAGTTGTTAGTGACGAAGTAATTGATGTGTCAGTTCTTGGTGAAGTTGCCATGATGTCGAATACAGGGTTGTTTATTTTTCCTTTAACGTGCTCTATTTCCGCCTTTCGGCCAATGACACGTCGGGTAATTCTGTCACCTCACTAACCCGGGAATTTTGTCGAACCCCTCTCGTGTCAAGGGAAGGGATCCTGTCCAACACATCTCTATCAGACAGGACCGACGGCTTTACATCTCCTCCGAAAGATGGATACTCAAGCGATTCCCAGAATCCGAAAAATCGCACCCCGTTTTTGTGGGGATTGAACCCAGGTAGCTATGCGCAGGAGACGAGGATCATTCCTCTACGTCACCGAGCCGGCAGAATACAGAGTTCTACGAACATTTGAGTGAGCGGATCAATAACCATCCGAATTTGTTTCAGAATGTTTGTTTTTTGACGAATCGAGTTTTTTTTTCAATGGAAAATGCCCATTGAGAATTCACTGTTCTTTGTGATCCAGCTAGAATGGAAGTGGCGTTGTTATTATGGATCGAAGACTGCAACCTAAAGAGAGTGCCCCTGAGTGGTCCAATTGGCCGTAAGAAGGCAAAGCGTCTTTACGCACATTTCAAAGAATCTGGTGGTAGTTGTGCTAGTGGAGGTTCAATAAATTTGAAGTGAGACAATCATTGCATAGCATTAAAATCGTTGGGGAAGCTGCAAGATATCCAAAAGAATTCGCAAACCTAATAGCTCATGGAGGATACAAACCTGAACAAGTATTTAATGTAAGAGAAACTGCACTGTTCTGCAAGAGAATGTCGAACAATACATTCATTTTCAAAATCTAAAAGCCTGCCCCTGGGAGGGGGCAAATGATAAAGTTACAATTCTGCTATGTTCGAATCCAACTCATACTATTGTGTCGTTAAACCATTGATGTTTTAAAGATCATTAAATCCCCTTGCTTTAAGAAACCCAAAACAAGAACGATCTGTCAGTGTTTTGCGTGCCAATAAAGAAGCATGGGTTACAAGCGCTATTTTTTGTGACTGGTTCCGGAATTGTTTTGTTTCAGAAGTTGAAACTTAATAAAAAAAAATGTTGACTTCAAAGCTGTTCTAGTTTTAGACAATGCACCAGGTCGTCCTCGCGAACTTAAAACTATGTATTCATTTTTACCTCTGAACACGACGTATTTGCTTCAACCTATCGACTAAGGAATAATCCAGGCCTTTAATCTCTATTACATTAGATGAACCTTCAAAATCATATTGGATAATATTGGTGGTGATCCTGAAACTGCTGAAATTGCGAATGGAATAAGTCGAGATGGGTTCGAGCAGATAGAATCAAGTGACATTCAGGAGTTGATTGAATCGCAAGGTTTGCCAGAGCAAATTCACCACAACACAGACACTGCAAAAAGAGCATCTGATAACAAGAAGGATAAATCCAACCAGGCAAAGCCAGTCTCTCACACTGATGATGATCAACCTTTGTCAAGATTAGCTAGTTATGTCAATGAAAAAACAGGTACAAGCGGGTGAAACAGCCACCAAACTGGGCTGTTAGAACCCCTCAGCATAAGGGCGTTTTTGTAACGGGTAGTACACCTAACGGTTAGTGAGTAGAGGGGAGCGGCTGAGGTCACTCGACTCAAGAGGAGTTACCATTCAGTTTACAATGGATATCTGGACAAAAGAACACGGTGCGTTCTCAGTTGAAGAGTATTTAAAATCGGGAGAGTCTGTCATTGTCGTGGTTGAACATTGGTCGTAACGCTTCAGTTCTGAAACGTGACACATCCATCCGATGGGTACAGAATTTCTGCATCATAAATGAATCCGAAACCTCAAGGCCCCAAGTGTAAGGACACCAGCTTCCGTGGAAAGAGTGAGACAAGCAATTCAAAGCCCAGGATGCTCCGTCCGAAAACGAGCTGCAGCACTCCAAATGAGTAGTCGAACTGTTCCCAGAATTTTTCACCAAGACCTCCGCTTTCACCACTATGAACTAACTCATGGTTGTCCAGCATCTGAATGAAGGGATTTTGCACAATGCAAGCAATTTGCCGACAGAATGCAAATGATTATCGTTGATGAAAATCAACCAGTGATAATAATGAGTGATGAGGATCATTTTAATTTGAGAGGTTCGGTTGATAAACACAACTGCCGATATTGGGCAGCAAAAAACCCCCGCGAACCGCATCAATCCCCATTTCACAGTGCGATCAAGACTAACACGCGTGAGTCAAGACCAACAGACAGTGACCAAAAGGATACTTTTTTCTGTGAAACAAAATTATAAGCCCCGACATTCTAGAAGAGATTATAAAGTGGGCCAATGTACAACTTAAGCAACTTAGATCCGAGTACAGCCGGGAGGGGTTTTTTATCAAAACAGTGCAAAGTTTGGATCTCACGATTACCACTTGAAATAAGGTCGAACATACAAGCCACTGAGAAGACGCGAATAAAAATTTGCCTCATACCTTCCTAAGAGGAACCGGAAATATTTTCAACAATGTGTCCATTGTTGATCTCGTACCTTTTTTCTCTAATTATAAGAGAGGTAACTTTGATATGTCTTCACTGAAATATACTGATATTTAGAATACACAAAGTCGACTTATTTAATACTTCAATGTCTATATTAACCTAAAAATGTAAGCTAGAGTCATTTATTTTCATACATCGCGAATTATACTCATATTCAGTCGAAGCCTGTTAAGCCTAACGTCATTTCTAACATTACACAAATACCATGTCAACAGTTAAAGGTTAAAATTCCAAACTATTTTTACCCCATCAGCTACGATTTTTTTCCTATCCTTTCTTAGCGAATACCTACAGCTTATAAGGAATCTATTTATCGATAGATATTTCGAATTCTCTCAAAAACTCACCAAATGGGTACAACTCTAGCTGAAGCACTCTCCAAAAATTTCACATAAGAAGCGGCAATGTAACCATCATACTTATCTTCAGGAAAAACCTCTCTCACAGAATAAGTTTCTTCAGTCAATATTCCAATAATTGGAGCATCTTTGGCAGTTAAACCATTTATTAGAAGTATAAAAAACAGAACAGTATAAGTCATGGTTGTATTGTAAGATACATAAATTGAAATGATAAGCATGTAATCTATTTGGATGCTGTTAATATATCAAAGTTATGATGAGTGGTTCTTGCCTTTATCATGAGTGTATGAATGAATAATATTAGTTGATTAGTATGCCTAATCATTATTTCGCGTATCATTGTATACGAGGTGATGCGGTTACAGAACAATATGTTCTTTTAGAGAAACTTAAAATTTTATAAATAAAACCGTCCTAGCTCATATTATTTGTGATATATGCAATAGAAGAGTCATTTTATCAATTAAATGTAATTTTTATTTTATGATAGAAACAGATGTTTTCCAAAAGGCATATTATTTGAGTTAAATATAGATTTAGTGAAATAGAAACAGAGACAACATAATCTTAGTGTTCTTCTGCCTTATTCTAACAAGTCACAGAGAAAATGCAATGACTTTAATCAAAGAATGAAACTCAAGGATATTCTATCAATACACGTAGGATTACTAACTTCTATGAAAAAGTAAAGCAATTGGTGGGGGTGGCGCCATTTGCAGTTCAGGCAAAGTTGATTATTTATTACTCTTTGTGAACTATTTTGAATTGACTTTTCAATGGTTAACACCGACTTTACAAGAGAATTTGTGTAACAATAGACAATTTAAGTGTATAAAAGTTCATTTTAAAAATCCATTTTCATATATTGCGGATTTCCATTGAAAAATGAGCATTGCTCAAATTATAGGTCAATGCCATCAAAAGAATGGACATCTTCAAAATGTGTAGTGACCACTTCATCAATTCTGATTATTTTGAAAGACTTGTGACATACATTCAGAAAATGAAGGCAGAGTTTGTACCTTCTGTATCCCAAATTTTCCAGATCATCTTAAAAAAAAATCCTAGGTTAAGGAAACAAAAGATTAATCCGAGAGAACAATACTCTTCAAACTCAACTACTGAAAGAGAAGTTGAAACTATTGCTGTTGATTCTACTGTGGCAATGAAATTATCAGTATCAACTCAAACTGAGGCTAGACCACATAGACCTTTGTAACGAAACTTGAGGAAAATAATTAAATTTTAAACCAAACAATTCGCCGAAAGAATAGAAAAGTTGAAAGCATAAGAGATATGGTGAAAAAAGAGATGAGAACTCTAAGTGATGAAAAAGAGAGTTTTCTAGAGCAAAATTTCAATGGTTTCAGTCTCGAAAGCATACAAAATGAACTGAAAAATAAATCAAAGAAACCTACTGGTAGAAGATATTCAAACTGGAGAAATTTGCTATAACTCTTAATTATTACTCCCCCAAAGCTTATAATTATTGCAGGTAATCTTCGGTCGAAGCTGAGCCAGGCGTCTTCATTGAAGTATTTTCCGTTATAGGGAAATTTCTAGAGGAAGATAAGGCAAAACAAGTAATTTGGGATCCAAAAGCACTAAATTTCATAGGATATTGTGTCTATGGAAATTAACTACAGCTAGAAATGTTTGATAGAGGTGGACTTAAGAATGAACCTCGAAGTGTCTGCTATAATTAAAGAAGCAGATAGAAGGTTCAGTATGTGTTTTAAGGAAAGAGCAAACAAGATGATGTGATGAGAAAATTCATAGCCGACTGCCACAGAAATTTTTGTCCATAGGGTAAGATTTTTCCTGATTTAAAATGAGTGAATGTTTCTCTAGAGGCAAGAACTAATAAATCATTTTTAATTCTGGCCATAACGAAAGGATTTGAAACTGAGGTTTTTATCTTACGGGTTATTCTGCCAAAGGTACGAGCTGAGTAAGCTCCTACCTTCGGCTCAAAATTCATGATCTCAAAATGTATATATGCATTTATATATTTGGTTCTTCTCATTTGTTTTCTCCTCAAATAACCCTGAAAATGGTCGATAATTTTGAATGATGTATAGATAGAATTCCAAAAATAAATCGGTGTAAGTTCTACATCGAAGAAAAAACTCGTCAACTTTTCAGTAGTTTATTAAAGGTTACATATTCAACTATTTGTGGTTATATCCAAAAATATGGATTTCTTTACGCTCAATTAGTTTCAGAATAATTACCGATCATTTCTTGAAAAATTCTTCATATCAACCCACAAAATTGCCGCGCCTCTCTGCCTACACTGCAAATGGCCGCCATGATGTCAACTTGCTTCGCAACTTTCAGAGGCATTATAGTGGAAGTTAGCAATTCATCAAGTATAGATACATCCTCGATGAAACTCTGTATCACCTGTTATGTGGTTGAATGGGGTTAACCTCAATCTCTTATCATCAAGAACACTATACGCAAGACCAAGAATAGTAGTATAGTAAACAGATCAGCGATATTGGACCAGAGAAAATTCACATCGTATTCAAGAAGCTGATAGTCAATCTCCTGCTTATTTTTTTAAGGATCTCAAGAATGAAACCTATTTGAGCCTACTCTTATCAAAATAATGCCGATATGTCTAGTCCAGAAATTTGGTTTCAATAAAATGGAATCCCTTTTCCAGTAGAGGAAACCAGGGCTTGTTAGCGCATGGGTTAGTTGGCGCAACGATAGTTTCAGTAAGTTTAGTGGGCTAAATTGGCTTTAGAAAACGCAAAACAGATGGGGAGGCGAAAGTAAAGAAACCAAAAAAAAGTTTTGGCAGAGAAAGTTGATTTGGAAGAAAAACAAGAGATGCGTAGAAAAATAAATCTCTGAAGGGCACAGAAAAACATTGCAAATTTGTGCTTTCAGATATTTATGTATATCACAATTGCGATTCAGATTGATTAAACTAAAAACTTAGTTACTTTTTATTCTTTTTGACAATGTTATTGTTTTTGTATTTCATATTTTCAATTATTTTAGTTGTTTATCAAATCAATATCGAAAAAAAAGTGTGCAATCCTAATATATAATCATTATTCGCTAAATTTCTCCAATTATTGAGCCAGTCTGCCTCAATGGCGGAGTAGGTTGGATCCAAAACGATGTCATCCGATTTAAAAAAAAGGAAGCTAAAATTACGAGTCAATGCTTTTTTGACAATGTATTTAAACATCATTGAACTATTAGAAATTTTATCATAATTACTCGGCAAAAAGTTACTACGTTTTTAATATTTATTAATAATTCACAACATTCTTTATTACTTTCTTGAAAATTAAAATTTTCAACTATGATAAATGACATATTCAACGATAGCTTGTTGGAACGCATCCTAGACGCCCTTGTACTTTTCAAAATGGTTATCTATGATCGATGCACAGAACCCAATATTAATTACTCATTCGAACTCAAGAATAGCCTTAGCATAAGAAGCCATAATGCACTTAAATGTCAAAAATTTTATAGATTTAATATTTAGCTTAACTCACCCATTTCCCAATTCATTTCAAAACATCTTATTGCATAAATAACCTTGAAATGGCAACTAAAGTTTTGATTGACATTCAAATGCGTGCATGCACAATGCAAGTAATAATTTACGGTCTACAATTAATAATTATCCAATTTATAGTTCTATTTCTTTATCTGTGACGTTTCAATTGTTTTCAAACAAAGGTGTTTTGACAATTTAAAATAAATAGAAAATTTGTGGCTAAGTTAGATATTTTATCTATGTGCTGAATCACTTTTTGTAATAAGCAAATCTCGTAAAGTAAAATAGTGAATATTACTTATATTTATGACTTGTCAATAATTTAAATTTACGAGCAAGTATAACCTTACTAGATTGTGGGAGGATGAAAGCTTTTTTCGGAGTATATTGAAAGTTATTACACTTTTAAAAAACGATGGAACATATTTTTTGAGCTTCTAGCAATCATTGAATTGTAAAAATAGATTTTGTTCAAACTTTACAGAACGGCTCGCGATACAGATGAGTCTTATGAAAAATGAAACTGTCGCCTGGTCTTCATCCTGATCTTCATCCACTTCAACCAATTTATTTATTCCCTGTCTATTAATAACATTCAAACTATTTTAGATAATTGCTCAATATTTTCAAAGAAATTCTCAATAGAATATCAAACCCTGCTATTTTATTAGACATAAATACCTTCATACGTAATTGTATCTCTTTTCGTCGGCAATCTTGGTTATCTGATCCAAAATCGAGTTTCTCATGAACGATTATGCAATAAAAACCTAATAACTGCGTAATTTTTCTCGATACAATTTATTTACAACAGTTTAATTTCTTCAGTTTTAAAACACTGAAAGTTTCCGCTTAGATAGACCTCAGACAAAATGACAAATACATTGCGAAAGAGGAAGTCGTGTCTAAAATAGCTGGATTAAAAATAAATCTTGGATATACACACATGTATGACTAGTCACTTTATTTATTTATTCATACTTACCCATATCCCAATCCAGTTCATAGGAAAGAATTATAATAAATCAATAATAATAAAACAGCTCAATATTTTATGTTGATAACTAGTCAGCGAATCGTATTATTATTTTTCATTCCCAATTTATACAATGATAAATTGTAATGTGATTCAATGATACTTTAGGTATTCATTTCAGAATAATTTTAAATTTGAATTGCAGCATTCTGTTTTGATAAAAAAAATACACAAAATTATGCATCAATCGTGTACGCGTGTGCATAATATGCACTATCGATCGAATTTAACCCTACGAGGGGTGTACTGAAATTTCCAAAGGAATGTACGAGCAGATAAACACAGATTACTGATATTAGTGATGCGCTTCTATGTAGACTAAAGTCTATGACATATCGCCATAAACTGTGAATATTACTCAAAGTTATTACAAGTTTTGAGTGACGAAGAATAACGATCTCATCTGATGAGGAAAAGTACCTTATTTCAGCATGATATGCATCCAATCAAGAATCACCTATCGTCGAATACAAGAATTAACTTTTGGATAAGAAGTGCCACTCGTTTTAACAGTTATTAAGTTCACTAATAGAGGCGATTTCTATTAACTTTCCACGTACTTTGAGGATACAAGTAGCAGTGAAAATCATTTAAAAAATAACTTAGATGGTGAATTTCAATTTGTGTCACATCGAATTAATGGTACAAATATATGGATTTCCCCGATAGATTAACTGGTTAAAATGCTAAAATAAGAGCCTTCCATTCAGATACCGTGTTATTTCTGTCAACAAAATTACAAACAACATAACCTAGGTTTTCAAACAGCGAGGATGATTGAGTTGTGTTCTTTCGTATAAGTTTATAACGAAATGAACTAGGAATGAAATGTCACAAATTATCTTATAATTCATATTTTAATATTCCTACTGAAAATGTTTATTAGAACATTAAGCCCTCGTGGATATTCAAAATGTTGCTCAGTTTTGAATTTGAGCAAGCAACCCAGAATAAGATTATTTACAAAGGCATTGTCCACTGCAGAACCTATTATTCACAATAAAATTCCAACTGAAAAAAAAGAGAGTTTAAGTATATCTGGTGATGTTTCAAAGTCACATAGCGAAGAGGAATATTTAGTGAAATTAATAAATGATCCAGATACTTTCGGAACATTGAGTCCTGAAAATGAAACAGTTGATGCAGGAGATCTAGAAGAAGAAAAGTTTTTTGAAGAAAAAGCATTACCTTCGCAAAAACTTTCCACCAAGAAGTATGCAGATTTGATAAAATCTCTTATTGAGCAGCGAAAAATAAAGGAAGCAATTGATGTACTGGAAGTGAAGATGCTCAAAGAAGATCAATTTAAACCTGAAAACTATATATATAATTTATTGTTGGGAGCATGCGGAAGAGTGGGTTATACAAAGAAAGCTTTTTCCCTTTATAATGATATGAAAAAGAGGGGTCTGAAAGCTACTCCTGGAACATATACAGCACTTTTCAATGCCTGTTCAAACAGTCCATGGCCAACTACTGATGGTTTAACTAGAGCTAAACATTTGAGGAATATAATGATAGAAAAAATGTATGAACCAAATGATACTAATTATAATGCTATGATTAAAGCTTTCGGAAGATGTGGTGATATATCAACAGCTTTTGCTATTGTAGATGAAATGATGTCAAAACGGATTTGTTTGACATCTGATACTTTAAATTTTTTATTTCAAGCTTGCATATCTAATAAGGATTCTGGTTTTCGACATGCTCTTTTAGTTTGGCGAAAATTAGTTATGATGAAAATTCAACCATCAACATTTACTTATAATCTGCTTCTTCGGACAATAAGAGATTGTAATTTAGGAGATATTGAAGTGACACAGCAAGTAATATCACACATTCTCCGTAGAGATCAATTTATGATAGATCAACAATCAAACCAGTTAATGCTAAATGGATCAAACGAAAAGTTACTGTTTCCTTTAACTGAAAATTACCAAATTTCTGGTCCCGTAAGCCATGTTCCGCCATCGAGTTTATCAAATGATGTGTTTCCGAACTTATTGGCCAAAGTTCCACATCTTGGTAATTTAATATCTCTGTCCGAAGTGAAAAAACCTGAAGAAAGATTGTTACTTGTTGGAGGTATGAGCGGATTTTTAGAAAATATGAAGGAAAATAATTGTACTCCAAATATTAAAACATACACGCAACTTCTCGATGTTATTCCAAGCACTGTTGCTGCTGAAAATGAATTGTTATCTGTGATGAAAAAAGGCAAGGTTAAATTTGATGTAGACTTTTTCAATATGATTATTAAGAAAAGAAGTTTGCGTTATGATTACGAAGGTGCAAAGGTGATAATTTTCATTCCGTTCTTTCAAAAAATTTCGTCACTTTCACCTGTGGCACTAACAATTTGCTTACTTTCAGGAAGTTCTCAAAATTATGGCAAAGTATAAATTGAAACCTAATTTAATTACATATGGATTACTGGCTTTAGGATGCACAACGGAGGAGAGTGCTTTGGAACTACTAGCAGTAATAAAAAATTCGAAATATAGGTAACTATCTCATGAAAATAATTCTCATTGATGATGACGCCATTAATATACAAAAATTATAAGAATCAAAAAATCTACCGCCTTTCAAAGCATCCATTCACTTTAACGATGAACTAACATTAGTAAAACACATAAATCACATCGAAAGACTAACGCAAAACACACTCTGGGCCTGCCGGAAATTATTGTGCCCCAGATGGGGACGCAAACCAAACATAATATTATTGTTTGAATAATAGAAAGCGGCCAAAGCCGATGAGTCTATTGTAATAAAAAACATGTACTGTGTTTTAAGGAATTTTACTTAATAATTGCGATTCGTAACGCGTTTCAATACACCGTAGCTTCTTCAGACGAATGAATGTACAGAAAATAAGAATGAGAATATAAATATAAATGTGATGAATTACATTATTTTACAGAGGACCGAAGTGAGACTTATTGGTCTGTAGTTGTTTGGTCTGTACTTGTCTCCCTCCTTATAGATTGGAATAACAATGACTCAATTTTATTCATTTGCACTTTCATGTTTTTCTCTAGTTCCTTTATCCATTCACTCATTGACTCACGGGTAGAGTTGACCTGTTCTTGAAACTCTTCAATTTTCTGGTCCATCTTTTCGACTTTGAACTTCAGCTGACTAGCATCCTTAATTGCTTCAACACAACCGGAACAGAAAAACAACAGCATCCGAACGCTCAAAGTCATACATCTTACTTCAGTGGACGATATATGGGAGCAGGCACGACAGAAGATCCTCTTGCAGCCATCACACGGACATCCAAAAAGTATATTCTTCTCCTCTTTGGGCTTACACGTCTCACCACACTTTGAACTGGGATACATGTTCCCTGGGTCTCTAGAGCAAGCGTCAACTTGTGTAGTCACCTTTAGTACTGTGTGGTTACCTATAGTTTACGAAAGAGCTCTTACAAGCGAAACAGATGTGGCACTGCTATCAGCTGGTTATCACTTTCTTATTTTATTTACACTTTTTTTTTACGACTTTTTTGTTCTTGAAGTAATAGAAGTCTCAAGAAAGACTTTTCAAAATATTCAAATTGTGCCCTTTGATTTATTGAGCATTTATTTCCTCACAGTTTGGTATAAATTATTTATTTTATTGAGCACTATAAACTTGTTAATATTACAAAATCGCGGAGCATGTAATCACACCTGCCGAACACTATATTGGTTATACACAACAGTAATAAGACTGCTCCTGACCTATACGTCCATCATATGGTGGCCTGCACTGGACAAGGAGATAAAACGGAACAAAATAAAAAAGATCCAAAGGCAAGCATGTCTAGCAGTCACAGGTGCCTTGAGATCCCACAGCCTCTATGGAGTGTCTTCTAGGCGTCCCTCCACTAACATAGTGGAGGAGGCGGCTATGAGGGCCTCTTTGAGATTGTGGAAAGGAGGTATATGGAGGGACAGAAATTCCACCTCTCGACACTCCACATCCCTAAGCAAAATTAGAGAATTCCGACCTGATCTCACAAGAGGAGATCAAATGAAAGCCACCTACCACTTTGACGAACCCTTCAAGGTCGTCATTCCACCGAAAGAAACTTCGTACACACCCCACGCCTTACTCATCCCACAATGCTCAATATGGTTTACAGACGGGTCCAAAACACACACAAAAATATTTGCCTTTCTCCGGTGTGTACAGGAAAACCTACACAGGAACTACAAAGACACGTACATCTACATATGCTCTAACAGCCAGAACACCCTTGGATATCTGAAAGATACGAAGGTTACATCCAAACTAGTTGACGAATGCAAACCAGCACTTTGACAACTCAGTGCTACAGAACTACTCTGCGTTGGTGCCCAGCCCATCAGGGCATCCAAGGAAATGACATAGCAGACAGTCTTTCCAAAAAGGTAACAGCTGTTAGGCTGATGGGACCAGAACCTATTCTACCATCCGGTGGACCCACATGCTCTCCTTTCAAAATTGGAAATCCACTGAGGCCCTGAACTATTGGGCAGGCATCTTGGGACTGAGACAGTCAAAAGGCTCATGGGACAGCAATCAAAGAAGAGGGTAAATGAACTATTGCACCTAGACAAAAAGTTTATTGGGATGGTACTTGGTCTATTGACTGGATACCAACTCAATAAACACCTGCACGTCATGAAACTATCGGAAACCAAACAGTGCCGTGGTTGCCTAGAAAATGACGAAACAACGGAACACATACTCTTCGAATGTCCCGCTCATAAGGTGACCAGACTGAACACCTTGGGCACTGAAACACCCAGCGCCCGGATAATCCAGGAGGCTCCCTACAACAGTCTTGCAAGCTACCTCAAAAAATTTTTGCCAGACTAATAATAAAATAATACATAACGGCAAGCACAATGGACCATATAGCCTAAGTGCTGCCCATAATTATCAGAGTTGCCAATCTGTGGGGAATCCCCCAAACTGCGAAGAAAGCGAAGCTGAATAGGAAATGTTTGGGGGAAGCTAAAATTTTTTGAAAATGCGGGAATTTTAAGTATGAACACAAATACTTTATACTATACACAACTGATTTATACCGGATTTCTGCTAGTCTTGATTGATTTCTTACAAATCATTACTGGAAACAGGAATTTATATTTATAGTCTTTGTTTCATTTAAGTGTGGTATTAGTAGTTTGTTACTTGGCGACACCTGTCGTCAGACTTTGTTAGTTTTTATGGTTGGTCAACTTTATTTTAATTATCATCCATCTGTTATCTGAAGTTTTCTGTAACAACCAAAGGCGCAGTTTTTTATCCATAAGTTTTTGATTAAAAACATAGAAACAAAAAACCGCGGAAGATGTCGAAGTTTGATTTTCTGAATGTAATGACTATTCAGAATTAAATCCGAGTTCTAAAACGTTGCACAAAAAAGTTTAGCGCCAGAAAAGTATAGGCTATAGAGGGCGCTAGTATTAATTATTCATTACGATTCTCAACTGCACACACTCTACCCATTTTTTTAATTAAAACATACTTAATTATATTTATTAATTGAATATAATTCACATAGGTATTCAAAATTTTTAACAATTGGTTCTGTTATTATTACGCTTACTTCCCTTTATTTATTTCTCTATATTCACATAGGTACAAAAAGAAAATTAGCGACGCCAGTGGTGAAAAAAAACTTTATACGATAAACGCGGACATACTCTGACGCTGATTCTAAAGGTCACGTGATTTTTATCATTGACGTTGGAAGAAACAAGTGACAGGTTTATATTTTCGCTCTTCAATAAAAAACCTCAAGTAACCAGTTCTTCGATACGAAACTGTTGTATCCATTTTTCGTCGTCCAGTTATTACTCCATATCTGCTTTCAATACTCCAACAATATTGTTACAGCTTTAGAAAAAATAATTTTGCCATATAAAAAATTGAAGATTGCAGAAATGGTACGAATTCAATACAAAATAGATTTCGTATTTGTTGATTAAATGTTTCAAGCTGAAATAAATGACAAATGACATAATTTGCTGCTGAAAACTTCTTTTCGCGCGAGTCAACATTTCATAGAAAAAAAGTCAGTTGATCATTTTGACGCCCAAAACTAGCGTCAAAACGCTCCAATGAAGAGGCACCTTTGGCGAATAATATAACTTCATAGTGGAAGTGTCACTAGTGAGTGATATCTGAAATGTCAGAAATGCATTTCTAGTTGTTTTATTTCTGTGGGGAATTATCATTTTTCTTTCCCCAAACGTGGGGAATTACGACAATGAGTTTGAAGGTTTTAGAATAGCACTGTCGGCAACGCTGATCCTTATGCAGTTGTGTGATGAAACCAAAATACTGGGTGACTGTGATGATGGCTGCCATCTCATTACAATAGCCAAAAGAATGTTTTGACATTTCATGTATAGTTGAAAATTTCTTTGAACCTTTTAAATGAAAAATATACGAAGACTAAAGTCTATTCGTCGACATCCCCAAACTTACTTAGTTTAACTCCACACATTGGGCACTGAGTGAAATTTGATATTCGGTTGAAAATGACAAATCTCAGAATAACGGTTCAATCACACTTCGCATTCAGAAAACTCGAGCAATGGCGGCCATTATGAAAAAAAGATTTAATGGAATTTTTTTCCCAAGCATAAACTAATCATTCAACAGGTTAAATGTTATATTCCTTTGAATCTGAACTTTCTCCATTACATATTTTTATATTTCTTTTCAGACTAAATATAGAAATTTTGGGTGCAATGATGAGTACGGCATGTTATCATAAGAAATTTCCATATATTTTAAAACTTATGGAAATTTGCATTGAAGAAAATATTTCTCCAAATAGGAAGTTTATTGAACATCTTGACAACTTGAAAACAACTTGCAGAAGTATGATGAAAGATAAGGTAGGATTTATTTTTTGATCAGATTGTTCAGATCAAAATATTTTATTTTATTATTGATTTTACAGAATAACGAGTTGGCTCAATCCAAGATATTTCAATCGGGTTTCCAAATATTCAGGTTACGATACAAGAAATGGCTTGCTGAAGTTAAGATAGAAGATGATAAGGATTTACATCCTTGGCAACAGTACAAAGAAAACACTGATATAAATACCGATAAATATTATAAAGATATAGATAGAAGAACCAGGTTCAAACCTAGGCATACTTCTAAATTTCTACTAAAAACGTCACCCAAACATTTCCAAAATAAATGATAATAAGCAAATTTTCTTTCATTTATTACATCGCCAATTGAATTGAATCACAAACACAATTCTCCAAGTCTTGAACTTTAAAATTGAGAAAAATCCCATAAAAACCTTTCACCTAATTCGTTTCATTGAGGTTGGTTTTTCAAAAAAAAAAATCAATCCACTACCAACTTCCTCAATCAATGAGTTAAGCGACTAATTGTCTTGAGATTCAGCGAAAGAAGTTCATTGCTGTAAAATTTCGAAGAAAATTCATGAGCTAAGCTACGAGACTCTCTCAAAGTGAATAAGGATAACGCTTTTCATCATGGTAATTGTCGAAGAAATATTGAGAACTCATTCTACGAATTTGACATCCATAACATTCGATTTAAAATTTTGAAAAAAGACGCAAAAGAGCAACGACACGCGGTGTTCCCAAGCGGTCACCCATCCAAGTACTAACCGCGCCCGACGCTGCTTGGCTTCAGTGATCGGACGAGAACTGGCATTTTCAGCGTGGTATGGTCGTTGCCGTAAAATTTTGAAGAAAATTCATGATTTAAGCTACAAGCCTTTCTTCAATGGAATAAAAAAAACCTTTGTATTAGAGTATTCGTTAAAGAATTATTGAGAATTCATCTTACTAATTCGATATAAAATTGTCGGTGGTATTTTCCGCGTAGTATGTTCGTTGCCCTAAAATTTCAAAGAATATTCATAACCTAAGCTACAAGACTCCCTCAAAGTGAATAAGGATAACGCTTTTCATCATGGTAATTGTCGAAGAAATATTAAGAACTCATTCTACGAATTTGACATTCATAACATTCGATTTAAAATTTTGAAAAAGACGCAAAAGAGCAACGACACGCGGTGTTCCCAAGCGGTCACCCATCCAAGTACTAACCGCGCCCGACGCTGCTTGGCTTCAGTGATCGGACGAGAACTCAACTCAACAAAATTTTATTTACAAATATTTACATCTTAAGTACATAGAACAAAATTTCAACTAAGATAAGGAGCTATGCTAAAACTACGTTCCATTTAATAATTTTCTTAATATACATATACATATATTTGATTGTAGTTCCTACCTAATGGTTTTACTACAGTTTGCTTTTTATTTAACATTTTAGTAACTTATTTATATACCATTTAAGGTATATGTGGATTACAATTTATGTTTTATAATAATTATAAACTTGGGTTTTAGTCATTGGTCCTAATGCCGTCCGAGAATTTTCATAAATATACAGGAAACTATCTGCAAAAACCTGCTTGTAAAACATTAATCATACTTTTGTATGTTTATGTTCAAACCACATCGAGTTGGTTATTGTGATTTCATTTTATTGCCTTTCGTGAAAAATTGGAAGTGTCTGATATGGAAGCTTGTGTTTGATATTATCGGCGTTGTGCGCTCTGATATTTGTTATTGATTTGGTTAGTTCGTTAACATTGAGTTGTGTTTTATAAAATTTGTTTGAAATATCATTTATGTATTGCCTGAGGGGCTGAATTCTTGCTTCCTGATGAAGAATCTCTATTCTCGTGAATCTATCCATGTTTGTAATTAGTCTCAGCATTTTATTTTGAAAGACTTCCAATGGTCTAATTATTGGATTACTTACTCCACACCAAACAGGGGCAGCATACGTAATTACAGGCCTGATAATTGAGGTGTATATTAGTCTCTTGTTCTTTTTACTGAGTTCGCTTTTTGAGTTAAGAAGAGGATACAGGTTTTTTGTAACTCCATAAACTTTTCTTAACGTACTCTTTATGTGCCGTTTATAATTTAATCTAGAATCGAGTTCAACGCCTAAATATTTGACTGATTCTGATGGTTTTATTTTATGGTTGCTTATGAAAAAGGGAGTAAGTATTTTGTTATTTGTGAATTTACGAGTGAAAATAATTTGCTCTGTTTTATTATTGTTCATCTGTATCTTCCAGGTTTTATAATATTCCGATATTTTCAATGCGTGAACTTTTATTAAAGAATTCGCAGCTTGCGCTGAGAAAGAATGACAATAAATCGCGGTATCGTCGGCAAAAAGAGCTATTTTCGTATTTGGAAATTGCGGAATATCGTAAACAAAGATGTTAAATAACTTTGGGCCAAGCACTGAACCTTGAGGAACACCCGCTTTGATTTGTCTTTTGTTGATAAACCGTTATTGATTTTGACGATCATAGTTCGGTTTGATAGATATGAATATATTAATTTAGTCATATAGATTGGAAATTTTTGTTTGATCATTTTGTATATCAATCCGTTTATCCACACTCTGTCAAAAGCCTTTTCGATGTCGATCAGTACCATTACCGTATTCCTATCCGCATTGAAATTTTTGTGACGTCGGTCACAATCCTTACAATTTGTTGGGTAGTATTGTGTTTGGGTTTGAATCCAAATTGAAACGTATCTTTCATTTTTAATTTATTTACGATGTTATTGAGTCTCACTAATATAACTTTTCACATAGTTTACTCAAAGTAGACAACAGGCTTATTGGCCTATAATTCTTGTAATTTTAGGGTCCTTGCCTGGCTTTTGAATAGGAATAACAACAGCTGTTTTCCATGTGTCCGGCCAATGTTGTAATTTCAGGACGGCATTTATCAGGTACATGAGCTGTAAAATACCCTTTCTAGGAGATTCTTAATAAGCTTATTGTCTACTTCATCCAAACCAGGTGCTTTGTTGTTAGGCAAATGTTTTATGATCAGTGCTAATTCTTTCGGATTCGTGATTATTTTTGGAAATCATCAGAGTTGTTATTGTGTGTACGTAAAATTCTTCCACTTGCAACGTCACATCTGTTTGTTCGTCTGTTTCCACATCTGGCAATGTGTGAATGCTTTCGAAGTTTGAAGCTAATTTATTGGCTTTATCTGCATCCATTACGTATTTTACGTCATTCTCGATGAATGATGGTATTTCTCGGAAAGGTCTTTTGAGAGCTTTTGTCATTTTCAAAGGCTGTTATCTTGCGGGTTCAGTTTTGTAATTTTTGCGTCCACGTTGAGTTTCTGTGGGCGTTTATTTCCGCTTTATCCTACGGTTTAATTCATGCATGATGTTCTTGTCATTCAATCTGAACGTTGATTGCCATAATTTTCGGTGTCTATTTCTTAGTTTTATTAAATCTATGATTTCCTGTGGAAGTTTTTCTTTATTCATGTTTATGGTTTTCTTTTCCGTGACTCTGTTTCTAGTTTCAATGACAATTTTCGTGAATTTTCTCACTTCGTCTTCTAGTTTTTCTGTGGTGGCAATGTTATCAATTATATTGATTCTTTGGGTAATTAAAACTCTATATTGCGCCCAGTTTGTATTTTTATAACTGAATATTTTCCTCTGTACGTTCTCTTTTGTACAGTTCTTTAGTGTGAATTGAATGGGATTGTGATCCGAATTTAATTCCGAGTACGATATCGGCTGATCGATTTCTCGTACGTTTTTGTTAATGATGACGTCTATTGTGCTTGGATGTGTATTATTTTCAGGAAAATGGGTATGCTCATCCGTGTAGAGGAGAGAGCAGTCGTCATTTTCTTGAATATAGTCAAACAAAGTATTTCCATTTCTATTGTTCATACGGCAATTCCAGGTAGAGTGCTTGGCGTTCAAATCTCCAACTATTATAACCCTGTTCCCGACATTCAGCAATTTTGGAGACATTCCTTTTAAATTTATTTAATGGCCTGTTATAAACCGACATTAAAATGATCTTATTATCATTCAGTGCAATTCCAATGTTTTCTATACTGCACTGAATGTTATCTAATTGAAAGAACGGAATTCCCTGTTTCACTAATAGTGCTACACCTCCGTGTCCGGTATTAGTTGGCCTGTCCCTACGTAAAATATTGTAACCCCTGCAGCGAAGCTTATCCTCTGATTTTAGGCGGGTTTCATTTATAAGCATGATATCTACGGCGTGTTTTTGAAGATAGTTTCTTAATTCTGACATTTTATTTTTAATTCCGTTGGCATTCCAATGAGAAAACCTCAGTCTAGAATCCATGAGATTCCAAATTTTGTGTGAATTCAAAGAAAATTTGGAATCTTTGCATTCTGTCATTCGTACTAGCTAACTTAATATTTAGCGTTTTTATTGCTAATAGAAATTTGTTTATGTCTATCAAACTATTGAGAGTTTTGAATTCTTTACCTATTTCCGCAAAGTCGCTACTTTGTAGATTTGCTGTGTTTTCGAGAGTTTCTGGAAGTTTCTGTTCTTGTTGCTTCTGCAACATTGCACTGTTTCTCACTGCCCACACGTTCACTTTCGGTGCCGGAGCTGGTTCATAGCGGATGTTTCGTACATTTGTTTTTGGCACAGTCACTTTTGTGATTTTATTTTTCAAGATGTTCTCATAAACTGGACACTCCACACTATTCGCGGGATGAGCGCCCCCACAGTTTACGCACTTGGCATTTTCTTCTTTTTTCAGCTTGCATTCTGAAGTTAAATGTCCGCGTGCACATTTCAAGCAAGCTGGTTTCGCGTTGCAGTTCGCTGTTGCATGTCCCCAAGTTTGACATCTATGGCATTGCGTAATTTTTCTTTTATTGAAATGCCGTTTCCAAACTACTTTGGTATAATTGATTATGTAGGCATTCTTCTGAAGATATTTCAGAATAATATCTTTACCTGTGACAACAAGGTAAAGCGGCCTTGAAGTGTTTTTCATGCGAAACACTTGTTGCACGGATATTTGGTATTTACCCTTCAATTCCTCCTTTATTTCGTCTGTGGCCAGTTCACTATCTAACCCTTCTAACACAAACGCGTGCGTCTTTTCGTTTTCCACGTGTATGTGTGGAACTCAGCTTCGCTGTCTTTTAAATACTGGTTCACTTGAACCCAATCACTTTCGTTTTTCACAAAAATACTGCTCGTATTTTTGTGATATTTGATGAAATCCCTTGGGGCGATTTCATTGAGCTTTCGACCAGTTTTTATGGTCGCTCATTTTACCGTGTAGCACTAGCGGTGGCGGCTTGGAGGTTCTCTTTTTTTATTTTGGAGATTTCTCCTATTGAATCTTCGTCTTCTTCTTCCTCCTCAGACTGCTCTTCCATGGGGACGGTGATTTCTCTCTTGAGAGCTGAGAATACCTATTATTTACCGGTAGTTCCAGTCTGCTCTCTTTTTCTTTTATTCTCTTTGTTACTGGATGAGATTGCTCCGGGTTTTCCTCGTCGTATATTCGTCTTTTGTTTTTGACGAATTTCAACGTAGATTTTGGCGGAGCAGTTAAAACCTCTGCCATTTTGTCGTTAGTCTCGCATTGAGTTACCTCGACGCTTGACATTAACACTTTTTTATTAGTGATTGTGTTCACTAATCACTATAAGTTTGTTTTTTCAACACTATCACTACTATTTCACTTTACGCGCTTTCTCACTTAAGTGTACTCAACGCGTACGTTAAACCTGGCTTGCGCTGACGCAGGTAGAAGCGGGGTAGCTCGGTCTCGATTCACCCTTCTCGGTCGGTGTCTGGACGAGAACTGGACGAGAACTGGCATTTTCAGCGTGGTATGGTCGTTGCCATAAAATTTTGAAGAAAATTCTTGATCTAAGGTACGAGGCTTTCTTCAATGGAATGAAAAAAAACCTTTGTAGTAGAGTATTCGTTAAATAATTATTGAGAATTCATCTTACTAATTCGATATAAAATTATCGGTGGCATTTTCAGCGTGATATGTTCGTTGCCGTAAAATTTCGAAAGAAGTTCTTGACCTAAGCTACAAGCACGGCCGCGCTGCCGTCCCTATGAGCGAAGTGTGCGGCGCCGGATGAAAGGCCAATTTTTGAAATTATTTTTGTTACACAAAATATTCCTTATGGTTGAGTATCAATGAATAAGTAGGTATAAATCTCCTAAGACATTATTTACGTCTATGGTTTGTTTTTTATACTATCTGAATTGACCCAATGTTTACATTTCGGATTGTAGTTTATATTAATTACGGGCTCAGCGTTAGAATCAGAAGAACCGCCGCTATCGCTACAAGACAGCAACCAACTATTTTATTAGAAAAGCTATTGGGGAATTAGGGGAGCTCATGAACGCAACGCGATGCTATTGGACGGGGAAAGGGGGGAGTCACCAGTCACCGAGGATTCCTCGATTTTAACGAGTGAGAACCAAACGTAGAGCAAATTAGTATCATTATAAGATTTGTCAATTTTAACACAGAAACTAGAAAGTTGGAAATAAGAGAGCATTTTTTAGCTTTCTGCACAATTATCGATACAACTGGCGCTGGTTTAACTTCATTTATAATAGAAGTACTAGGCAAAATCGATTTGGACATGAACAATTTAAGGGGACAGGGCTATGATTATAGATTCAATATGCGTGGTAAGAACAATGGTCTTCAAAAAAGATTGCTGGACCAACATTCCTTCGTTTTCTATGTACCGTGCGCTAGCCATAGTTGAAATTTAATAGTAAACGACGCTGTCAACCTCAATTATCAAGGTGCCTTTTCATTGGAGCATTTTGACGCTCGTTTCAAGCGTCAAAATGGTCATATGACCCATTTTTCTATGAAATCATGACGCTCCCATGAAAAAGGGTTTTCAGCGTCGAAACATGTCATTTGTCACTTATTTTAGGTTAAAACACTTAATTGATGAATATGAAGTATATTTTATATTGATTTGTTATCATTTCTGGAATCTTAGTGTTGTATATTGTAAAATTCTTTTCTCAAGACCTCTAACTATGTTGTTCGAGTATCTAAAGCTAATATGGCGCAATAACTGGATGACTGTAAAAAGAGATTAACCCATTTTGTATCGAAGAAAACTGGTTGACTCAGGGTTTTTATTGGCAACCCTTGAAGACGGAAAATATAAACTTGTCACTTGTCTCTTCTTGCGTCTGGCGCTATAAAGTTCAGAAATCTCAACCTTCACGTGACCATTCGAATCAGCGTCTAAACGCTCTAATGAAAAAGAACCTTCTCACACGAATCACGACTGGATTTTTTAGTATTGCGCAAGAATTATATTGATATTTTCCATCCTCTATCAAAAGATGGAATTTATTAAAAAAATATATCATAAATCTAACCCTAAAACCATTGTCCGAAACAAGATAGATGCCATAAAACCGCTGTTTACAAATCTACCAGAAATTTATCATATGAGATATCAAATGGTACATCATTCGATCAAAAGCAAAATATGATGCTAAATATCTAGCAGAAACAATATCTAACATTTACAATTATTTGTTCACTAAATATATGGCATCTAGTATTGACAAAAGTAAATTTTGTGAACAAAATTCTACAGTCCCTCGATATGAATATGCAAGTAGCTCTTAATTTTTTTAATTAATCTGAATTAAAGAAGTTTTTAATAGAAATTAAGACCGACGAAAATTGTGAGAAAATTTTCAACGATGCCATGAGAATGGCCAAAAAATTAGATATCGAGGCCGAATTTGAAACGAAATGATCCGAAAACCTGCTTTAAAATTAATGTATTTTTTATTTATTGGATCATGCTTTATCCTCCGTAGACGAAATTTTAATCTGTTGAATAATCACAACAGTGTTCAAATTTTTATCTGAACTTAGTGATGAACAAGATCAAAGTCAATTAAGAAGTAGCAGCATTAGTTTGCAGGAAAAACTTTCAGCAAATGATTCATTGTGTATTAACGCAGATGATTTGTGTGAGAAAATTATGTCATATCAGTCTTTATTTCAAAAATTTAAATAATCATGTGGTGAAAATTGTCGAATTTATATATTTGAACAATTTGACAGCCGTATGTCCTAACATCTCCATAGTATTACGAATTTTCTAACTATTCCAGTTACAGTAGCAAGCGCAGAAAAATCGTTTTCTATATTAAAACTTACCTGAACTCAACAACGGGCCAGGAAAGGTTAACAAATTTAGCAAGAATGTCTATAGAAGTGGCCGTATTAGACCATATACATATACACGAAATTATCAAGGATTTCGAACAGAAAGGCGAGAAGAGTGGAAATAGTATAATTATGTTTATATTCTTCCTCATTTTCGAATCTTGTTGCTTTTTTGAAAAATATAGCATATCAGTATTATTAGAAAAGTCAGCTATTCTGTTAATATCTGTACTATTCAAATAATATCTTAAATAAAGTACAATACAACCTCTCTAATCCGAATCATATGGAACCAGGGCTTGTTCGGATTACTGAAATATTCGGATTATCGAGGTAATTGAAATGAAATAGTAAATAAAAGACAGGACTGAAAAACGTGAAATATTTATTGAAAAACGTGAAATATTTATCGAAAACGTGAAATATTAATTGAAAAACGTAAAATATTCATTGAAAAACTCAAAATTATTGTGATTCACAGAAAAACATGAAAATATAACTACATATTCTTAAGAAAGTGATACATTTCACAGATCATTTTTTAGGTTCTGAAGAAATCTTGGATCGTTTTCTGTTTTAACGAACGAAGATGAGAATTGCAGCTCCCTCTCTCAATTTATTCATTAATATTTGGTGCTGATTGATATCATTTTCTGTGCACCATTCCAAACATTTGTTGAAACAAGAGAGCTTCTTTATGTTTCACTGAATTCATGGTGACATCGCCTTCTTCAAGTTCTTCTGTATCCTCGTCACTTTCTATGTTGTTGATTATTTCAGCTTCAGAGATAATTCTCATTATCTCCTACAACCCATTCTTCAATGTCTTCAGTTGTTAATTCTTGACCAGATACATTGTTAGCACATCTGTCATCATGCGTAGATCGCGATTTTTCTTTTCTTTCTCTAGCAAAATTTTTTCTCTCAACCGTGAAAGAGGCAACAGGTCACCTGCGTCATAATCATCATTTTTTGTGGGCCATAAATTCTTCCTTGATTTCTGAATTAACTCTTGGGACACAGATGACTAGACCCTTTCAAGAGAAAACACCACATGTTTGAGGTTCAATTGCTTCAGTAACTGCGAAACGTTATTGTCTTCTTGTCCCACAATATTCAGTAGCAAAGATTTTCTATAATGCAATTTCACATTCTGTATTACATGTTGATTCATTGGTTGTAATAATAGAGTACAATTAGGAGGTGGAAACATGACCTGAATATTTTAGTCCTCACTGATTAATTCCTCTTCTCTTGGATGTCCAGGAGCATTATCTAATAAGAGCAAAGCTTTTTATGGCAATTTCAGCTCGTTCATTTTATTTTTAACATCAGGAATAAATTGTTTGTGGAACCATTCATCAAAAAGTTCTCTAGTTACACACCCTTTTCTTTGATCTTTATAATAAACAAGGAAATTGGGGCAGTTCTTGAATGCTCGGGGTTTGTTGGCTTTTCGGATGACCAACAATTTCATTTTTTGAGATACTGATGCATTAGAGGATGGCATGAATGTAATACGGTCCTTACTCATCTTCCGACCAGCAGCATGGGCTAGTATTTTGTTTGGAAAAATTCGCCAAAATAACCCACTTTCATCTGCGTTGTAAACTCGATCTGGCACTAGATACATCCCGTATTTTTTTAAGAAATTTATTTTTAAATGGTTCTACCGCACTAACGTCTGAGAACAATTTCTCTCCTGATATGGTAAGTTGTCGAATTCCATGTCTTTTTTGAATTTTTCCAACCATCCTTGACTTGCCTTGAAATGATCTCTACCTGTTATACTGGTTTAAAAAAATCTTGCTTTCTCACATATGAGATCACCAGATAAAGGTGTATGTCGAGATCATTCTTGTAAGAACCAAGTGTATAGAGCATTTTCAACATTCGGATTTTCACTAGTTCTGAGCGTACGCCGTTTCCCAGGATCAGAATACATAAAATTCTCAATTGATTTTCTTTATATAGCATACTGTAGATTTTCCAATCGAGTGTATTCTGGCCAATTCAGAAATACTTTTTTCATTATCTAATTCTTTCAAAATTTCGCATTTTTGTTGCAATGTTAAAGTTTTATATCGACGTGACATGATTAGTACGGATATGTGAGAAGAGAATCTAATCTGTAGAAGTGAAGCGAGTATTCAGACAAGATATTGCAAGTTCGGGCACTTTCAATCGATGAAATTATTGACGGCGTTCGGATTATAAAGTTAAAAAAATAAATTGTGCGGATTATAGAGGTGGGTGATTTCAAAGTTTCATTGTTCCGATTACTGGATGTGCGGATTAGAGAGGTTGTACTGTATGAAAAAATTAAATTCCCGTTTTATTTTTTGCAGTAATTGCCAAGCCAAAGCAAATTGAACATATTTCAGTCAAAATTGAAAAATAAAGAAATATTTATGTTAAAACACCACAAAAAAGGCGCTTCATAGATTTCGCACACAGGCGCTGCCAATGTGCTGGCGTGGCACTGGCTACAAGACTCTCTCAAGGAGAATAAGCCGAGAACTGGCATGCTAAGCATGGTATGGTCTTTGCCGATAGAAATTATCTAAATTCAGGTATAAAAAAAAGTTCTCTTTATTTAGAAATTCATAACTGATAGACATATTCATAATCTTCGTCCAAATCTATTCATATATTAGTACATAATAATGTAATTGAATCGAATCTAACCTAAATCTATTTTGCAATGGTACAATTCCAATATCTCAAAGTATCATTTATTAATTAGAAAACAAGTGTATCACACGATAATGTACAGGATGTTTCCCAAAAAACGCCGATTGCAATAACTCCTCTATTATAAATGTCTAAGAACTTAGTCATGTTCCTATTTCGATCCAAATTCGAAAATTATCATAGGGGTTAACGTGATCAACAAAGCGGTAGAGTCCTTTCATTCCACTAGGCCGATTATGCTACTGATTCAGATTTCAAAAATACTCACAAAATAATGAAATTAGTCACTGCTTGTATTATCATTTATTTCATAATAAAGAAGGTACATTTCAAGTAAAAAATTTAATCCTTGGCTTGCTTCTAAATTTTGATGTGGTGTAACTTTCTATTCAACTCCTCAAATTTCAAAATCTTTCTAATGAAGAAATCTCCATATCTATGAGCGACTTTAGTGTCAGCAATATGAATCATTTCGTTATCAATGTAAAAATCCAACTGAAAACAAAAGAAAAATTTATTTTACATTGGTGTAATTTTTGAAATGTTGTATTTACTACAATATATCTCTAGTCATCATTGTATGTTAAGAAGTTGACAGATGACAAACTTAGTTGTCAAGTTGCTTTATTGTACGCAACTAAATAAACTAAAACTTTTGATTCTCGATGGAAGGAGCCCAGTCCATACACGGACTACTATTCAAACACAAATATTTTCAAAGCATCTATGGCAGATAGGGTGAAACAAAAGCACCAAGTCTACATGAGTAAATTAAAACTCTAATTATTTTTCATTTGATCATGCGTTGTTAATCTGCGGTCATTTTGGCTCCTGTGAATAATATAAACTGAATATTAGGGTGGGTAAAAAAAACCGAATGTTTTTTCGCTTCGTACTCTGAAAAATAGGTTCCTAACACCTCTAAGAAAGCCTCTCCAAGTATGAGCTCTTAATTATAGTGAAAAGGTCCTGCGCCTTACAGTTTTCTATTTTTTTCTTATCATCACATAGAAATTGATATCTCACTTCCAACTACTTGAAAAAATATATCGTTATATAGATTTCATAGGAAATTGAAAGTGCTACAAAAAAAGCCTGTTACGATATTTTCGTTAACCTAACCGTTCAAAAGATATTAACGGTTGAAATTTGATTATTTGAAGGTAAATTTTTCTTTTCTTATGAATTTAATAACTCAATGAAAAAATTATTATAAATCATAAAACACATAGTTTTGTAGGAAATTTACTGCTTTACAAAGATGGTCTCTTATAATTTTTCGATTAAGTTAAGCGTTCACGAGATTTTCATTGTCAAACATCAATGGCTATCAATTTTTCCAGTTTTTTAATTTATGAGTTCTAGGGAAATTTACACAAATTTGAGTTTACTGGATATACCCCATAAAAACGTTTCAAAATCAATCTTACCTCAGAACCCGATTGGAATTTCCCCTCCAAGCCAGAAGCACCCTTCAACCAAACGACATTCTTCATTTTATGTTTGAAACACAGCAAGTGGATAGTCAAGGACTGCATCTCTTTCTTCAAATCCCACTTCCCATCATTACTCCTGTTATTTTGAGCCATAAAACTAGCCAATTTACTTAGGGGCAGAGTCGTGTACAATTTCAAGTAACTTCTGATGGTAGGCAACATTTTCTGCTGTTGAACCTCGTCCATAAAAACGGCCGTCTGGTGCTTGATCGCTTCCTTCGAATACTCGTCTGGAGGATACTCACCGGAAGGAGGACAAGGCGACAAAAACTTGGGGCAAGCGAGAGTGAAACAGTTTTCAAATTCTTGCAAATCGCCGTATTGCATCTTATACATCTTCTCGTGGTAGCTCTTCTCCCGCAGAGTTTGCTGGATGGATTCATCGATACACTGAGGGTGGAGGACCAAACATATGGCTAACAGATGGTACATCTGATCCGTCTGCTTATTGATTTGATCATGCTGGTAACTCTTCGATGCAAAAAGTTGTTTTGTACGTTGAATGAAGAGTAAGATGGATGAGAAAGTTCTAATAGCATCAGAATATCTTCTCATCATCATATAAGCAAAACCGACATAGTAAGAAGTGGAAATTTGGCAGGCCGGTATATGAGCATACTGTGATTTCTTGTGAACTTCAATATTCTCTAAAACTTTAATAGCCTGGTAATAATCGCCAAGAAGAGAATGAAGTCTCAGCAAACCAACTAGAGAAAAATACCCCAACATCTTGTACAAAGAATGGCTGCCAAATTCTCCAGAAACGGAATCTGGATCGCCCCCACTGGCATAAACTTCCAACTGCTCCTTGATGTTACTCTTATCCACCAAAGAATGTAATACATTCAATACACACAGGACGTTCCATAATTTGTTGTTAGCATTCAATGTTTCCCAATCTTGGGGAGATTTTTTCGGCAAACGAGCCTTATATTGGGCGAAAGACTGATATTGGTATACAAACTCATCTATAAGCTCCCACAACCAAAGGTCCGGCAGTTCTAGTGGAACTGGTTCTTCAGCGCTAAGGATGTAATTGAAAAGATCACAATAGTTGTAGAACGAATTGATTCTCTGTTCGAGAGAGGGCCCTCCTTGAATTCTTGCATAGATATGGCGGAAGTATAGTTCCTTGTACAAAATCATAAAAACCTGTAGAAAATTTTCAAATGTATAATACGATCCACCTTAATCCATCATCTTCAATAATTGATATAATTGATAATATTCAAACATTTATTATAAAAGTGGATAATACTGTCTTTTACGCTGACGACTTCTGCGCACCCAAAACGAGTCAATCAGCTGTTTGCTGACATATTATTCTCGTCTAGTCATATCATATCATCATAAGCGTCATTTCGTTATCTCTTATTAACAAATTAAATTGAGGAATAGAGCATAAATCATTTCCAATAGGTATACGAGGACAATTTAACAGAATAAGAAATTTACAGTTTTAATTTATAATTGATGTCAATACTTTTCCAAAAATGTTTCAGATTCAATATTTTATCAATTAACGTTTTCACCCGATAACTCAAAAAAGAGAACACCGAAGCTGGTCTTACCATATAGAGTAATAGTTTGGCACTGTGACAGTATTCAGAATTTAATTAAACAAAATAAGCAAAAATCATTAGAGGAACACGAAACGTATCAGCAAACGGCAGAGTAGCAAACCATCTAATACCTACAACCTACAACACTTGGTTTCCGTGTTACCAATGTTTATGTTCTGAATAATCTGAAAATGCTATAGAAAATCGTCAATTTTGAGAATAAAAAAACCTACATTCCCCACATTCATTAAAAAAAAAGGAAAAAGATGATTTTATACTGTAGGACATACGTTATATTCAATAAACTATTAATGAGATCTGATAAAATACTTTGGGATTGTCTTCTTATTCTTTATATATTTTTTTTTCGAACGACTCAAAATTTTTTCGCTAATTTTTCTTTTAATTAAACAAGTTCCACGAAGAAATAATATATGGGCGATGTCAACCCCGATTATTGGGTCCATAATGATTCTAAAGCATCTATAGATCATAATCGGAATTGGAAGACTGAACCTGGCCATCGGGGCTCTCTCGGTCAAACAGAGATGGAATTTGAGGAAATATCGCACATTATGTATTTTTTTTTATTATCTCCTCAGTCCTTTTCATGACCTTGCTTGCTATTTAAAACCTTTTCTTAGATTTGTTTAGACATATAAGAAGTATGATTGTTTAAATATTTTTCTGCTGGTTTTCTTTTTCCATTCTTACAGATTCCTATCCCAAACCCTTCCTCATCTCGAATTTCAACCCCTAGAGCAGGGGTGACCATCCTCGAAAATTTGGAAGAGAGTAGATGGGTCAAGTGATACCTAGAAAGAAAGGTATTATCTTTGTCTGCATCCCCGTGAACGAATTTGCATTTTTGATTGAAAACTGTAGAAGATACAGAGTGAGCTACTGAAAAATAGAGGAGACGATCTATCGCTCTGAGCTATTCAAGTATTAGTGCAAAAAAATGGAACAGATTCATTCCAGATCAAAGGCTGTCATCTTTGATCTGAATGAATCTATTCCGGTTTTTCGCACTAATACCCCAATAGTCTTGGGGCGATAGTCTTCTCTATTTGTCAGTGGCTCACTCTGTATCTTCTACAGTTTTCAATCAAAAATGAAAATTCTCTCACGGGAATGCAGACAAAGATATTACCTTTCTATCGAGTTATCACTCGACCCATCTACCTTCTTCCAAATTTTCAAGGGTTGTCACCCCTGCTCCAGGGGTTGAAATTCGAGATGAGGATGGTACTTGATGATGACTGCCATTGATCAGCATGGATATGTTCCATTTTACCTCACTGAAACTTGAATAGTCTCAGGGAAATAGTCTTCCCTATCTTTCAGTTGCTCACCCTGTATCTTCTACAGTTTTCAATTAAAAATAGAAATTCGTTCAAGGCAATGTAGACAAAGATACCACCTTTCTTTTGAGTCATCACTCGACCCATCTTCCCTATTCAAAATGTTCCAAAGATTGCAACCCCCGCTTAGGGGTTGATATTCAAACAAGTAAGAATATCTTGGTAGATATAGCCTCTGTTTTGTTTTCGTTGAAGCACCTATATATATATATATATATATATATATATATATATATATATATATATATATATATATATATATATATATATATATATATATATATATATATATATATATATATATATATATATATATATATATATATATATATATATATATATATATATATATATATATTAATAATTATCCTGTAAACTTTGTTTTTATGGTATTATCAATAATTCCTAAGAAAAGTAGTTTCCACAACACTGTATAAAAGTCAAATGCGTTCGGCAAACAGCTGATTGAGCCGACTCGGGTTCAATTCCCACAAAGTCGGTACGATTTTTCCGATTCTGGGAATTGGTTAAGTGTCCATCTCTCAGAGGAGATGTAAAATCGTCGGTCCTGTCTAACATCACTTCCCTTGACACGAGAGGGTTTCGACCCAACTCCCGGTTTAGTGAGGTGACAGAATTTCCCCGCAGAAATAGAGCACGTTAAAGAATCAAAAAAAACAGCTGATTAACTCATTTTGGCTGCCCAGAAGTCATCAGCGTAAAAGACAGGATTACCTAAAAGTGCCTCATTTAAAAAAAAACTTTCTAGACATGGCAATTTGAATTTCCAAGAAACATTTATCATAATCACAATCAATAACTAAATATTAGATGATAATGGAAATATCAATAAATATGAACTAGTTACTGAAGAAACAAAAAGAAATGAAATAGATATACCTGAAACTAGGTTAAGTATTATTTCTTTTGAATAATCAATATTTATGAATAACTCAGTTTCACATTCAATGAGAATCCACAATATGGAGCATTATAAACAACAGTTTCTTGTGAAAACTGGTGAATTTAAACATAAAATTAGAGATGAAATCGAGGATACAGGTGATCATGTGAGGGAGAAGTTAAAAGGCATAGGACAAGGAGGTAAGTGAAAATAGTAACTCACTGGATCACTTCCAACTAATGTAGCTACGTAAGTTTCTTCAGGCCATGGTTTTTTCTCGAAGTAATCTTCAGTCAATTTTGGCCAAGACTGTTCGTAAAGAGTTTGAAGCTCAAAAACTAATCCTTCCTTCACACAGTTCCGAAAATAGATTAAGAAATTGTTCACCAATTCCGGTACATCATAATACTGTCTGTTGTACTCGTTATCCAAGTTGGGATCTCCTGTATGGGCCCCATAATCATCATAATCATTATTATAACCCTATAAAAAAGCAAATATTCAATAGTAAATGATCTAGCAAACTATACATCTGTCAGGTAGATGAAAGTTTAAAGTTTGATAATACTGTTCATAAAAAGTGTATAATGGGTTTAGCTGAAACAAAAAATGTCGGTGAGAGCATTCGTAACCTTTTCTAGTATTTGAACATAAAATTATATATTAAAAATTGAGGTTTAGACTTAAGCTAACATTCTTAGTTTTCAAGTACCTGTTCGTAGTTATCCATAATCGAATGGAAAGAGTTACTTATTGCCTTGTATTTATAATAAATTAATTTAATATCAAATAACCTGACATACGGAATGCAGCAATGTCCGTACGTTTTAAGGCTAGAAACATAGAGGAATGAAAGTAAAACCTAACCATATTGTTTGAAAAGTGAATTTTTGCGTCAATGTCCCGGTCCTATTGGAATCACTTCGGTATGTAGTCATATATTTCTAGCTAGTTATAACAACGCTCTTTTAGATTTAGATGAATCGTAACCATTTTATTGAATTAATTCAGTTTTTATTGATAATAGTTGTGATTTTTGCATTTATACATTACATGGATATTCAGAAAAATTCAAATATCATATTTCCATTCAGTTTAAAAGAAAATACAAAGCTGTCTAGTTGGAATAGCAATTCGCCACCTTTATTTGCGAAATCGAGTGAAAAATGTATGTTGTTTCAAGTTAATATTATTTCTTCTCATACATTTGATTAATGAAAAGAAAAAATTAATTCTTGAATTATTGTTCTGAAATTCTTTCGAAATTATGAAATAGTTTCTTTGAATCTCATAATGTTTTTGAGAAATTAACGTTCAATTTTTTAGTTTCCATCTAACCAACATAGATAATACCATAACTTATTAATTTGTGTTGGCAGTGTTGGTAGTTGGCACCTCCGACACTGTTTCTCAACTACATTTATCATTCATAAATATATATAAAATAATGATAATAGCAAAGCAACTATAAAAGATAGAACTTGGAGATTTTCCTCGTGGTTATCAGTAAATAACAGTTACATAAATCAATTATAATAATTTCAATTAAAATCTACCGAATATTGACCAATTTTTCCTGGAGATAATTAGTATCTATATGATTAAACTACTGGAATTCGACCTAGAGTTAACAGTTTCTAAGAAAAAAATTGGCTAATTAATTAGTCATAGCACAATTTTTCTTCAATAGATGTGAATTGATAGAATAATATGTGGGCTTCTGGACTCAGTAATGGTAATTTTATGGAATTTTTGAAGATATATTTTTATTTTATTTGTAAATTTGAATAAGAATTAATAACAAAACAAATCTCAGCCAAAGCACACTTTAAAACTGTTAATAAATAAAGATATATTCTATTTCCTTGAGTTTAACCTATTCATGAAGTGGCTACATTATATCTAAATTTTTAAATATCAATAAATATTAGTTACATATGGAGAAACGATATTTTGTTTGTTTTCATATTATTTATATTGAACATGATGCAGTATATATCAAATGTATTGTTGTAGTTTGGAGAACTATTGTTGGATCTGATGAACCACCTAATAAAGTATTTGAAGCAAAACCAGATAGTTTTTCATCTAGAGGAGTTTGCCATAGAGAAGATGGACTCATTTTATACTTACCCAATTCTAGCTCTTCAAGTAAAAAAGAGAAACCCTGCTTTGAAATTGTATTACATAGACCAGCAATGGAAACTTCGCATCCAACATTTAGGTGTGTGATTAACATTTAATATTGTGAAATTGAATTCAATTTTTGAAATCTTACAGCTTGTATAGAGCATCCAGTCGAAATGAGGGTGAATCTAAATTTTTTATCCTAAAAGATAAACTGCCTGAATTTATTGATATTGTTAAAGAAGTGAGTTGATTGATTAAAGACAAAGGAATTTTTAACAATATTTTTCAACAATTTTAGATGTGTAATGTTACGGGGCTTCAAAAAATTTGTGACACTTTATTTGAACATCCGCAGTGGTCTCTGGCACATTTAGCCGCTCATTTTGCTCTTCATGACACTTTGAGTAATCCAAAGATTAGCAATTACTTTAACAGCACTGATGAAGACAGTGGAATGTCACCACTTCAAGTTGCTATTGTGACTAAGAATCTCAAAACTGTACAAATATTAGTTGATGCTAAATGTTCTTTGGAACATCTTGACAAAAATAATAATTCGGTATACCACTATGCTGCTAGTACCACAAAAGAGATTATCTTGGTAAGTGTTCACATTTTGATTAATATTACCCCTAAATGTTGCAGTCGAGCAATATTCTTTGAGGTATAACAAAATACTAAAACTTATGTCAATATTCCAAAGACCACTAGAATAAACCTGTTCTTTATTATTAGTTTTGGAATCCGTTTTTAATTAAGGGGTTCCCTCCTGTAATATTTCAACTTTCTTTGGAAACGTCTCTATTTGAGTTAATCCTTAAGTAAAGTTCAGGGTTTGATTCCTTAAGGGTTATATCCACTTGCATAACAGAAAAAAATCGTTTTGAGAATTATATATATATATATATATATATATATATATATATATATATATATATATATATATATATATATATATATATATATATATATATATATATATATATATATATATATATATATATATATATATATATATATATATATATATATATATATATATATATATATATATATATATATATATATATATATATATATATATATATATGCTTCAAAAACTAAACAGAGGCTATATCTACCTATCTACCAAGATATTCATTTCTGATCAAAACGCAAAAACAGGTCAATTTTTGTTTCAAGGGGACATCTTTTGGGGTACAAAACTTGTTTGAAATATCAACCCCTAACCGGGGTTGCAATCCTTGAACATTTTGAATAAGGAAGATGGGTCGAGTAATGACTCAAAAGAAAGGTGGTATCTTTGTCTACATTGCCTTGAACGAATTTCCATTTTTAATTGAAAACTGTAAAAGAAACAGGGTGAGCAACTGAAAGATAGGGAAGACTATTTCCCTGAGACTATTCAAGTTTCAGTGAGGTAAAATGGAACAGATCCATGCTGATCAATGGCAGTCGCTGATCAATGGCAGTCATCATCAAGTACCAGCCTCATCTCGAATTTCAACCCCTGGAGCAGGGGTGACAACTCTTGAAAATTTGGAAGAGACTATATGGATCGAGTGATAACTCGAAAGAAAGGTATTATCTTTGGCTGCATTCCCGTGTAGAAGATACAAAGTGAGTCTCTGAAACACTCAGTTAACAGATATGTCAACTACCGTCCAGAGAATCTTGAAAGTGAATAAATTTCATGCATATCATGTACAGCTGCACCATAAACTGAACAATCAAGACTATGAAAATCGAATCAATTTTTGCAATTGGACAAGTGACAAAGTAGCGGAAAATCCAAATATGTTTAGCAGAGTTCTTTCTCGGACGAGGAAACTTTTCACAAGAATGGGCTTGTTAACAAGCACAACTTTCATTATTACGCCACGGAAAATCCACACCTCATGAGACAAATAGATCACCAGCATCATTGGTCCTTGAATGTATGGGCCGCTATAGTATATGGATATCTAATTGGGCCGCATTTTTTCGACGGGCACCTCAATAGTGAAATGTATTTAGATTTTCTGCAAAATCATCTACCAATGTTACTTGCCGATGTACCAGAGCATATAAGACAAGATTTGTGGTTTCAACAGGTCGGAGCACCGGCACATTACTCACATCAGGTTAGGAAGCATTTGAATTATGTATTTCCAAACAAATGGATAGGACATGGTGGTCCTGTTAGATGGCCAGCTAGGTCTCCGGACCTTACAAGTCTAGACTTTTTCTTGTAGGGTTATATTAAGGGCATCGTTTACCAGATTCCTTCTAAAATACAGTTGGATATGAGACAGAGAATAGTCGATGCCTTTCAGTCAATTAATCCGCAAATGTTGTCGAGAGTTCAACGGTCTTTCCTCAGAAGGATTGAGTTGTGTCTACAAAGAAACGGGCAACATTTCGAACACTTATTGAAATAGTTCAACACCTTGTAGATCATCTCACCAAAAAACAATCTATTACGTATTTCATACATGACTACCTTAATATATCTCCATTTCTCTGATCAAGTATAATGACATGTACTAATAAACTCTTCTTCCGCAACCTCTGATTTTATTATTTTAGTTTATTTTTTTTTATTTCGAAAATGGTCGAAGATAAAGATAAGGTTACTTCTGCAAAAATATGGCACAATATTTTATGCGTTGACATGAATAATAAAATACAGGATGTTCCATTTGAAAAAATCAAGATACGATATCTTTAAAATTACAATATTCAATAAACTTTGTGAGTCACCCTGTATAAAATGGGGATAATCTATTTCAATTCATCAATGAAGCTATCCTTGGGCAATAAGAAAACGAAAGGAAAAAGTATTGAGTAGCAATTTTTACGGAAAAAAAATATTGTGACGAAACTACTCACCAAAAAAACTTATTACTTAAAGACATTATAGCAGAGTTTAGAACGCTCTTGAATCTTCAACAAAAAAGTGGTCTTCCAATCTGAAAACCTCCCAAGATTTTTTTATAGAAAATTGGGAAACCCTGTTTACTTAAAAAAAAAATTGCTGAAGTAGATTTTTACTTTCTAAATACAATACTGTTCGAACAAAAATGAAATCTTCAAGAGTGTACGAACTACAGAGCACCGCGCCACTGGTGAATCATCCAGTATATTATCAAAATCCCTTTTACCATCTGAAATGGTGGTTCTACGTAGTATTTCCCATAATCTTCGTCTAGACACCCTATCAAAAGCTTTTTCCTAGTCCATGAAGGCTAGGTATATTTTCTTCTTCATCCTGTTGGATTTTTCCATCAATATCTTTAAGCTGAATATATAATCTTTCCTTTCCGAAATCCATTTTGTGTCCCTCCCAATGTTCTTTCAATAATTGGCCTCAGCTTCATATCTATTATTTGTTCATATATTTTCATAGCCGTGCATAATAACGTGATTCCTCTGTAGTTGGTACATTCATGTTTGTCGCCTGATTTGTAAATTGGGATTATCATTGAGATCTGCCATTCTTCCGGGATTTGTTCTTCTTGCCATACCCTATTATATATTTTCAAAAGTATGTCTTCTCCATATTGTCCCATATTCTTGATAATTTCGGTCGAAAAATGCAAAATTTGATTTTTGAAAATTACAATTGGATATAACCCCTTAATTTATTTTGAGAAGATTTAGATAAAACAGTATGTATCTAAAAGACTTCATTTTCAAGATGCAGGGTGTCTAAGTTGAAATTTTCTTGAAAAAAAACTTCGGTATCTCAAATTGTACAAGAAGCAGTATTAAACACTGAAACAACATTTGGAGAAAGCAACAAGTGGCGTAGTTTAAAGAAAAAAATGATTCATTAGTAAAATTTTATCTTTGTCATACTAATTACATGTGCTCTCTCAAAACAATATTCAGAACCTACAAAAATACTACTTTCATTTGCTCATATCTACATTTCTGTTCAGGTTCTCACTCAGGGTACTCCGCCTAGCTGTCTTAATGAAAGGAATAAAGATGGCTATACACCTTTGCACAAAGCTTGTCTGGCCGATAAACCAGACTGTGTAAGAGCACTGTTACGTGCTGGAGCAGATGTTAACAAAACCGCCACAAATAACCGACAAGACAACCTGGAACCCAGCTATGTTGGCAACTTTCTTCAAAATAGCCCAAATAACAGTTTATATCAAGAAGACATGAAATCCGGTGGAACGCCCCTCCACTGGGCGTGTTCTAAAACCGTAATCGAGACCTTAGTCGATATGAATTGCCACATAAATCTAGGAAATTTTCAAGAACGCACAGCTCTCCACATAATGGTCCTGAGAAAAAGATTAGATTGCGCTGTAGCACTACTGAGTAGAGGCGCAGATCCTGATTTAGGAGATGAGGAGGGAAATCGCCCCATTCATCTGGCTGCCAAAGTAGGTTCCATACCTATAATGCAATGTTTAATTGTGTTCGGAGCCGACGTAGACGTTGTAAATAATGCTGGTGAAACAGCGAGGCATTTGGTGGATTCAAAGTTGCTCTATTGTCTGTCTGCTGTTGGGGCCCAACGTTGTCCAGAAGGATTGATTGATTGCAAAGACGGATGCATTTATAATGGTACTTATGAAGGTATTCCTCCGCCACCTGTCACACATCCTACCAATCGCGATACACTAAATGAAATGTTGATGGTGGCAAGCATGGAAATCATGGCTGAGAAGTACAAGGATGGAAAAATTCCACAAAAAGGTCGTTTACTGTCTTTAGATGGAGGAGGAATCAGAGGTTTAATTTTAGTGCAATGTCTCTTGGATATAGAGAATGTTTTAAAGAAACCCATCGTTCATAATTTCGACTGGATAGCTGGAACAAGTACTGGAGGTATATTAGCTTTAGCTATAGCAAGTGGTAAATCGATGAAAGAGTGTCTATGCTTGTATTTTCGTTTGAAAGAATATACGTTTGTCGGTGGGCGACCTTATCCAAGTGAAGCCTTGGAAAGCGTACTGAAGGAGACTTTTGGAAGTGAGAGTGTCATGACTAACATTAAGCACCCAAGGTTAATTGTGACTGGAACTTTAGCGGATAGAAAACCAGCCGAACTACATTTATTTAGGAATTACGAAAATGCTAGTAGTATTTTGGGAGTCAAGCATGAATCGCCTTATGAGCTGCCTCCTCCACCGGAAGAACAGTTTATATGGGAGGTGGGAAGAGCTACAGGTGCAGCTCCTACGTATTTTAGGTAAGTATAATTAATATATAACATTTCAACATTTTCGTCAATCTACCACTCCGTTTGTAGTCCCTTATAGACGAAGAATTTTGTGTGTTCTATTTGAACTTCAACTTTTTTTTTACTACTTTAATCAAGTAATAAGACTTTTCAATTAAAAATTCCTGGACTTTGCAAGAAAGTTGCATTAACTCTTGTTATGATAGTGGTTGTCTGTTGCTCAAACATTGAAAACGTTGAGAAACGTATTGAGTGACGATACTATGTCTCGTACAAGTGTTTTTGATTGGGTGGGTCGAAGGTAAGACGATATCGAAAAACACATCCGCGCAAGTAAAAATCAGGGCTTTATGTAGTATTATTTTACTTATTTTTTATTATAATATGACTCTAAAACAACATATTTAAAATATAACATCTGTTCCATTTTGATAATTTCTATATTTAACTTTACTTGAAATAAATTACTATGAATTTTTAACTAAAAACTCTCTAAAAAACTAAGAATATACTAATAAAACAAGTTATATGTAAAAGAACGTTAAAAAATGCCAGAACATGAAATAAGCAACTAAACAAATTGAAGAAACACGGCAAAAAATATTAAGAGTATCTTAGGAACTGGAGTTAAAGTCAGTGCAGTTTCAGCAAAAAAACTTACATGCTCCATACAGATAGCCTTTCCACAGCTTGCACATGCGTATTTTGTCTTCCGATCCTTTTTGTAAGGGCAATCTCCGCATCTTACATAACGACCATGAACATTTTGAGTCGATGAAAGTGGTTCGTTGATCTGGAAAGATATTCTCTGACGTGGTTGGAATATTTATTTGGTCTTTTCGCAACTTCAGGCGTTCGTAAACTGAAGCCAAGCCTAAGTTACGGATGAAAAGGCCGCGTTTAGTGTCTTTGCCCTGATTTTCAGTAAAAATAATATTTGCATTTACGGGAGCTATATTCAAATTCCCGTTAAAAAGAATAATAGGTCAACGCCTATTACGCGACAGATTGTAGTTACCACACAGTTCGTCTACAACATCTCATCCAGCTTTCATTGAATTGTAGAATGTTATCATCTCTGGCTTTTTCTGGCCTCTTGTCACTCTATCATTTTTTTCGTCGTGGTGAAGGCTCGACATAGCTATGATCACTTCACGTTTTTTATGGGCATAGGAGACCATAATAACATTCTTTTGATGATCGAACATGGAACTTCCTGAAGAGTTTCCGGTCCTCAAAGATATGGCCGGGATACATCTTTTGGTTTTTCTCACAGTTTCAATCGTCTTAAGCCTGTGCTCACTCAGCAAATGCATCATCAATTCGTAACTGGTAAACCAGTTACGATACGTTATATTGCGATTTGTGCGCGATATGGGCTGGGCTATTCTTACTACCAAGTCAAAAGCCTTGTTGTTGGTTGTTTTCCAGCATATACATCTAAATTTACTATGTAGAAAGGTTTTTCATCAACAAGAGCTTGAACTTTGATGCCGTACTTGACAAGTTTGCTGGGAATATAAACACGAAATCCACATCGACCCCTGAATGCGAAAGGCATCTCATCTATTGTCATATATACTTGAGGGTTGTAATCTTTCTAGTAGCAGTAAACAAACTTTCCAAAAATTGTTCTGATATGTGTCATGTTATCAAGCTTTTTACCTTCCTCTCTTATTGATTTGTTATCAAATCGAACACCGTTTTGCAAAAAGTAAAATTAAATACATTGTTCTAAATATGTCCACTCCTGTTCCTTCTGTCCTTCACAAATCTTCGAGACTCTGGCGACTTGATTTATTGAGACCGGCAATATAAAGCAACCTGATAAAAGCATCTAACTCTGTAGATGTTCTTTCCTTCATAATGTATAATCCCCTCCCGCCCCCCTTTAACTCCACCTACTCAATGTGACAATACATTTCAAGATCAAAAACAAAAGATACACGCAAATAAGTAAGGTGGGTATGACATACCCTGCCGGATTAAAGCTCAAGCTGTTAATGAAGAATATCGTTGGATCCATAACCGCCCTTTTCATCTGACTTCGGGTGGTTCCATTTTGACTTGATTCAGAAGGCCATTAAAAAATTGAGTATAACAAAAGTTTTGAAAATTGGAAGGATCGTTTGGCCTCCTAACTCTATATATAATTATAAGAGAGATGGTGCTGGTATATGGAGAAACACAAACTAAAAACTGTAAACTACACAGCCCTTAACAAAATGAGAGAACTCCAGTCTGATCGCGTCAGAGCTTTTCATCAATTTGACTAACCCTTGAAGGTCGTCATTCCAGGCAGGCATCGGTACCCATGGCCCCAGGGCTAACATTCAGACTGCCCTTGAACAAAAAGACTAAAGATAACAGACAATACTAGACCCAGTGCCAATATGGTCCAGGAATCCACCTATTAAACTCATAGTTTAGGAATTAAAACTCGAGTAATGCCCACAAAGGTTCCATGTGAAAGAAGTAGTTGGTATAAGTATATTAGTGTCTAAAAGAGTTTCTATGGAGGAGATGAATTCAATTTTAAGAAATAGTTTACAGTTTGTGCCTTATTGGAAAAGTTTGACTATGTATCGATTCTAGAGGTACTTCTTGTTTTAATTGAAATTCTCTTTGGTTATTACAGATCTTTTGGTCGATATCTTGATGGAGGCCTTATAGCAAATAATCCTACTCTAGATGCTCTGACGGAAATCCAAGAGCATTGCCTTGCTTTGAAAGCAGTTGGTAGGGAAGATGAAGCAGCTCCAGTAACTGTGGTTGTTAGTGTAGGTACTGGCCACATTCCAGTATCTGAAGTAAAAAATTTGGATATATACAGGCCTGAAAGTTTATTTGATAATGCGAAACTAGTGTTTGGAATTTCTGCGTTAGGAACGCTTTTGGTGGATCAGGTAAAATCATTGAGGATTGTGTGAATGATGTTCAATTTCATTCAAATTAATTTTTAGGCAACAGCTAGTGATGGGCGAGTTGTAGATAGAGCAAGATCATGGTGTTCTTCTATTGGGGTACCATATTTCCGTTTCTGTCCTCAGATGTCTGAGGAATTTGCTTTAAATGAAAAAGATGATGAAAAACTATGCAAAATGCTGTGGGAAACGAAAGTTTATATGAGGAAAAATCTTGGGCGTATCAAAGAATTAGCAAATATTCTTAATAAACAATAAGATAAATCTACAGTCACTGGACAATGGGATATTTTTTATTTCACAGCACACTATTCACAATAATGCAGATTACCCAGCTAAAATTTTCTAGTCGCTAAGATTGTAGTAGAATTTGTTCAGAATGTTTTGTAATTTAATCTTTTTGTTTTAGATATGATGAGTTATGAGTTTAAAGCATTATAATTATTGTTGAAATATTTTCTTTCATTTTTTATTATCAAATGTGTGATATAAGATGGTAAGAGCTATCTCATAGCACAGGACTGCTAGTGATTACAAAAGTGAGCAGCCTGTTCAAAGACAGGTGGTAGGGAAATGGTCTATGCCAATTTATTTTGATTCCCACATTTGACACTTCTGAGTTCTTTCTTGTGGGATCGAATAAAAAAAATGTGAGTGAATACAAAGATCCGCAAGATTTGATCCAGAAAGTCATTATTTAAATTAACTCTCTAGTTCTAGTTGGCACGCGATTTTTGAACACCTGTGCAATTACTAAGCATATAAAAAGACAACGCTCCCTGTTGGTTGAAGTTTCTAAGCCAACCAGAATCGCCAATTCTAGTTGGTGAGGATAGGTCAGGATAATATGAGCGAGGTGAAGTTCATAGATGGCTCTTGATAATACAGAATACTATACATTTTTATTTTCAAATACTGCTATAAGATGGCTACAAAAGTTTTCGAAGATATCTCAATGATAATCCACGGGCGTACATTTTCTTATACAGTGGATAGAACAGATTCCTGTTCCTGGAAGATTTTTCTAATCCTAATCACGAAACAAACATCCTTGATATTTCACTGAGAAACTCTTAGGAGGGTGAAGTACCAATCCGAGGGTGTTTGTAAGACTCATCTGAAACATGAGAAGACATCTGTGCACTATTAGATATAGATGTGAGTTATGGAGGGATAGTTTTCATGAATCGGTCGGTTGGCCCCGGTTGTTTCTTCCTGATTTGTAATGCATAATATACTATTATTATTGCTATAATTGGACAGAAAAATATAAGCCACATGTTTTCTGTGGCGAAATATCAAAAATTTTCCGCTCTGATTGTTCCCAATGCCTCTAGTTATTATCATGATTTTTCTCGAGTCAGGAAGTTCGCATCTAGATAGAAAAAGATTGAGATATCGCCCCTCTACCTCTCTTTGTAGTGTGACAGCATATTGAGTTCGATATTCTTAAGAAACTTCAATCAAATTCTTCCAACATGGGGACTTTAGCCTATGGGAGGGAAATCTAAAGACAGTTTGCACGAAGATTTTTCTGTTCCTGGTCATAAGGTGTGAGCAGTTACTTGTGAAGAATTAAGTATGTGTATGTGTTTTGGGGGTAGCCCTTGGTTGCAAAAGCGTATTTGACTTAGGTAAATCTCCCCCATCTTCTGCCATTTTTCTCTATACATGGAGACTATAGCCTACGGCCTGGAACTCCAAGAGGAGGTTTTTAGTCGGTAAAAATCCTACATTGGCCCCGCTCCCGGGGTGCATCTTTTCCAAGATTTTCCTCCTCTTTGTCTGAAAAAAAAAAGAGATTGCTTTTTCATCATTTGCTCAATGCTAAATATATTAATACTGTTGCTAAAAAGACTGAATTTTTCCTCCTTGCTTCTCCGTAATATCTGAAGGAATAACCTCTCTCCCTCTTTTCCTCGAGCCAAAAATATACATATATACAATATTTTTCGATGCCTATACCAAGACCATATTTTATTAACAATTTTTTACGGCATTTTAATTCTACCTTTCCAAATCATTTAGTTGATTCCCAAAATTTTCCAAATTTATCAATTATTCGTTATTCGGAACAATATGACGTAATAATCATTTTAGGGATTTCACTACCAACAGTGAACCATACTACAATATATTAAATATGGTTGCATTAAATTTGAGAAATCGAGCAATATTAGTATCTTTCAATATAAATTTAGATGTTCCGGTAAAGAATTTAACAGTCCTTCCAAAACTTCAGTCCTGATTACGGCCACGACAGAAGCTCCGCTGTGGATGTTTCAACTCAGTGAAAATTCATCCATTTCCGAAAGTACATCTTTCGGGGAAGATTTTTTTCCTTTTAGGTATGAGACAATATCTTTAAATACTCTCAACTCTGTGTAGTACCAGTTTCTTTGTTCCCAATATCATAAAAACCATCTCAACCTTATATTTCATTTCGAAAGATCTTTTCGTTTATTTAAAAAAAAAACACATCTTGATAGAACTATTACTGCTTTTTTGTTTTCAGAATCTGTATGGGGTGACTGCAATGAAGCTGGCAATATAGTAGGTGTCCCCCTACGTGGGATCCATGGGGGTTGAAGGGGTACCAGAAAAAAATGTTCGAGTCCATGTTATTAAGAGTAAGATAGTCTATTCTGTGGTACACAAAATCTTCCAGGCAGCTTCAATTGAAGAAGATTTGTTAAAGTTTTTATTATAAAAATACTCAAAATTATAATGAAAATCACAAATATATTTTAACAGAACAATAATTCCACTAACTTCTACTCATCTTTTAGAAGTTTGATGAAACTTAGCTGATTATCGTTACATCAGGTTTTCTGCTACATGAAAAACAACTTCACCAATTTTGTTCTCCAAACAAATACGAAATAATATAAATTGAAACAGATTATTTGATTACTCGAATTTTCAATTTTACATTCCTATTTTGAAAAAAGCATACTATACTGGAGTCATTTTTATAGATGTTTACTCCTCTTTCCTTCGAATTGAAAATGAAACATTCATATATTTTCTGCAGCTCCTTGAAAAATAAAGCCAAAGTAGAATGGATATTTATAATATTTTGTGTTTAAGTATATATGGGTTCTTTATCTATTGTATATAAATTATTTTTGACCTGTGTAATGAACTAATAAAGGTTTGACATTACAAATAAAAATAAACCATTCTTTTGCTGTCGATTGGATAGAAAAAATACTTCAAACCAAAGATAATTTTATACTTAGTCTATGTTCAAAAGGATTCAAGTAATTTATTTCAGAGTTTTAAACCAATTCTGAAAATTTTCCAAAAAAATATTTTTTCTTGGCAAATATAAGGCATAACAAACTTTAGATGAAATTCTAAAATGATTCCTTCAAAAAACACCTTATTTGAAATAACAAAACAGAGTCAATTTCTGGTATAACCAGAAAAGACTCGGTTGGTTAATTTAAAACATCATATGTTCGGTTAATTTAAGGTAAAATACTGTTCCATTAGCAATAATTCAAAGAGTATTGGTAAATAATTAATACTAAATATACTCGTATATTGAAAAAAAAGCTTAGATTCAACGTACTGTATATTAAAATCATTTGAACATTTCAAAAATCGACAGTAGCCAACCAATTGTACATTTCAAAAATGATTTATTTTATAATATATTGACTGATATGATTAAGCGTTTTTACTGTAGAAAGTGATAATATTTGCTGAAGCTGAACATAATAAAAGTGTCACTTCGTATCGTAACACTGGTACTACAATTCTAGAACATATGTGAATGGCGTTTTTACTTGTCGATTCACAGTTGAAAAGCAATATATATGGATAATTCAAATCTGTTCACAAATCCATGCCAATAATATATATTAGAACTGGAATCCCAAATAATAATATAATCGAAACAGTAATTTATGAATTAATTTCGTGGCTTCTTAATTCTTACCTTACCAAAGTGCGAAATGGGTCTCGTTCTCGTAGTTCTATTGTGCGAATAACCATGGTTTCGAACCAATTATCATGGATACAATCGGCAATAAAAATTGCCTTTTGTATATCCATTTTGTTTCGCCTCTTCGCGCTCAAGCTCAACTTGAACTAATAGTAATCTGACAACCAAAGATTTTTAATAGTAATTCATAATTGAATCGCTTTATTTGTAAAAAACTAGTTTTAATCGATTTCTGGATCTCATGCGAAACCGATCTGGCGAATTGCTAGTTGGCTACGATCACGTGACCGGCAAGAACTGTCAAATTGTTCTTTCGGGGATTGAGAGCTTCATGCAGCAGAATTGTGTTTAACAAAATTATTTCATTCAAATTGAAGTACATCAAGATCAAATATAACACTCAGAAAAAATGGAAATCAGAAAAACTATAGAATTGTTACGGGCTACTATTGACCCTAACCAACGGCAGCAAGCAGAGGCCCAACTTGATCAGGTATGTAGAAACATGTGCTCTTGCTACGAGATGAACATCTACTCATCGCATCGTTTTATGTATACTATTTACAGATTCATAAAATTATTGGTTTTGCACCGACTTTACTGCAAGTTATTATGATGGGAGATTGTGATATGCCAATAAGGCAAGCTGGTGCTATCTATCTGAAGAATTTAGTCTCAAATAGTTGGCAGGATAAGGAAGCTGAACCTGGTCAGCCTTTACCTTTTGCAATCCATGAACAAGATCGAGCTTTGATTAGAGACAGCATTGTGGATGCTGTGGTTCATGCTCCTGATCTAATTCGAACACAATTATGTACCTGTGTTAATACTATGGTCAAGCATGATTTCCCTGTAAGATGGACTCAAATCGTAGATAAGGTAAGACATTTATTTTAGACAATCATATGAAGGTTTTTATTCCTTTACTTTTTGTTATAAATGTATACTATATAAAAGCCAATTATGAACAGAAAGGATAAATTTTCCTATTTATATGGACTCTTCTCTTGCTGTGTAAGCTAGGATAACACATTTTGAAGAATCTTGACAAGTAACTCTGATATATTGGTGATATGCAATATATGAACTGGGTATCCGTGGAATATACATTACCCTAAATCAGGGGTGCTCAAACTTGAACTGCTGGTGATAATTATTTAGTATAGTGTCGATAGTCAAAATTCACTGAAAAAGTGTTTACTCACTAATTTTGGGTCCCACAATTTAAATCTGAAATCATTTTGCCCCAAAAGGATATCGATTAGGAAAAAAAACCAAAATTTTCCTGAAAGTCCGCTTGTATATATCATTCAAACTCTATAATTGCTTCATTAAAATGCCTTGTTACTATTACAATGTATAAAATATGTACCATTAATCAGTAATTATATGCTCAAATATACATTTTCTTATTAAAATGCTTTTTAATTGAAATGTTTATTTTCTAGTCAGTTAACCCGCCATATTTACAATGATTTCATGTTAAATGCTATACAACGCACGGTTCAAAACAATGCAAGAAACAGATATTCAAATGGGAATATTTTCAAACCTAATCTAATTTTACCTAAAACCTAACCTACTAATCTATTCAATTCAAAATTATAAATTTAAATTGGGTTTGAGGTTCGGTTACGTTAGTTAGGTTTGGTTTGAAGAGATTTCCATTTGAATATCCCTCTCTAGTATGACGGGGGATGGCGAGTACGTCACTATTGACGGGTTCATGTCACGTAGGTCTTGGATTGTAAATGTGTGAAATTGTTGCCTAATATTGAGAATTGAGGGGCAATCATATATGGAAAGTAAATATGGCGGGTTAACTGTCAAGAAAATAAACCTTCAAATTGAAAAGCATTTTAATAAGAAATTAATGTATATTTGAGCGTAGAATTACTAATTAATGGTACATGTGTGTATATATTATCCATTGTAAGACAAGAGGACTTTCAAGGAAATTTCGGTTGTTTGTTTTCTAAACGATAGTCTTCCGGGGGCAAAATGATTTCAGATTTGGATTCTGGGACCCAAAATTAGTAAGTAAACGCTTTTTCAGTGAATTTTGACTATGGACACTATACTAAATAATTACCCAAACTTCTAAATAATTTGAAGAAATTGAAACAATTTTTCAATCATTTTCATATGTTACTTCATGGAAATTTCTTGAGATAGAGTAATTAGTCTCACATGATCATGTGACATCTATACAAAGTGTCCCTTGAATAAAACCAATTTTGTCTTTATATTCTTTTGAATCTGATCTGTAATTTTTTCTCAAATCTTGAAATACACAACTGCATTTCATAAAGGCCTTCATCTTCAAAACAACCTTGGATAAGTATTATAAGTGATTCTGGTTCATACGAGATTTATGCATTCTTACAAGTTGAAATTTTACCACTTAATTTGTAACAAATAGTGCTTTGTTACTTGTAGAAAAAGATAACATACTCAATGAAGTATATGCTTCTCTTTCTAGCTACTCTCAATGGCAAAGCTGTACTTTTACATTCTCCAATGCTAACATTATAAAGAGTAATGCATGTATTATTATATAATGTATCAAAAAAAAAAGTGCAATTGAAAAAAGGAATGTGTGAATATCTTGACAAAGTTACTGTCAAATCATATGGGAACTTTTTTCTTGTTTTGACATATGACAAAGAATTCTAACCTATAAAAATAGATGTTTGGAGAATATCAACCATGGAGGTGCCTTTTCATTGGAGCGTTTTGACATACGTTCAAGGGTAAAAATGATAATGTGACCTATTTTTCTATTAAATCATGACGCTCCCATCAAAAGGGGTTTTTAGCGTCAAAATATGTAATTTGTCACTCATTTCAGGTTAAAACAATTAATAAATATGAAGTCTTTTTTCTATTGATTTGGTATAATTTCTGGAATCTTTGGTGATATATATTGCGAAATTATTTTTTCAAGAGGTCTTGAACTATGTTCGAGTATCGAAAGCTAATATTGCGTAATAACTGGACGACTATAAAAGGAATTTGCCATTTTGTATCAAAGAAAACTGATTGCCTTAGATCTTTCACGTCTCTCTCCTAACGTCTGCCACTATAAAGTTCAGAAATTCAACTCTTTAACGTCAACGCTGAAAATCATGTGACCATCTGAATCAGCGTCAAAACGCTCAATGAAAAGGAACCTTGGTAATTATAGTCCAAGTTCAACACCATATGGCAAATTGGCAGGATCAGAGAAAAAATGCAAAACTGTAATGAAAGTTAAAATTAACAATTGCTGGATTCGTATCATACTTTGCTTCAAAAGTGACAGAATGCCCAAAAAAAGCAACCTAAACTTGGATGTCCTTGCAGAATAGAGCTTTACATCTCACTAAAGTTGTTGAAAATGCTGAATTTTTTTAGGGAGCAAATAATTTTTTTGTTTTAATCATAGTGTTTCTATAGTAACTTGGGTTTATATTCATATCTGGTGATTTGTATTTTTTTCTTAATTGGCAACATTATTTCCTGATTTATATAAGACCGGTATTTCCCCCAGTCCCATAATCAAATTTACTACGAGGTCAGACAATTGATTAATGCGACAAAATTAAAAATTCGAGTATATTTGAAAATTAAGGTACATCGTTGCGATCCCCTTCAAATCAGTCCCCTCCCGCACCTATACACTTGTTCCAGCCAGTTTTCCAGTTTTCGTAACAATTCTGGAACACTTGTGGGACCTCTCCGAGTACCTCGTCACAGTTTCTTGGATATCTTCATCAGAGTCAAAATATCGACCTTTGACGAATTTTTTCATATGAAGGAATAAGAAAAAGCGCAGGGTGACATTTCTGGTGAATAGGGCGGTTGTGGTAACGTTGCGATGCCTTTAGACGCCAAAAACTGAGACACTGAACGCAGTGCGACAGAGAGCATTGTCGTGATGCAGAACCCAAGCCTTCGAAATTTTTGGACGCACTCTAAGCACCCTTTTTCGAGCACATTACGGTACAAACTCTTTGTGAATCACCCCTTTGCTGTCAAATAAGCAAATCAACATGGTTTTCACTTTGGACTTGCTCATTCTCTCCTTCTTAGGCCTTGGCGCTCCAGGGGACAGCCGTTCAGTTTCGGAGTCATATTGAAGGAACCAACTTTCATCACCAGTAATAACTCGATCGAGAAGAGTAGGATCACTTTCAACCCCCTCGAGACAATCTTGAGCACCATTCCTCTAAATTTCTCTGTTCCATTTTCGTGACATGCACTACTCGCGCGTTGTTAGAGAACACTAAACAGCTGGAGAAGAAATGATCGTACGTCAAGGTTTCAATCGAGTGAGTAGAGATCTACTACTACAGTGGCGGAATTACAGGTTCGCAGTGTTACCACAGGCCGAGAAAAAAAACGGTGGCATTACTTCATTGTCTGACCTCGTTTGTGAATTTAACCTGAAAATCATTTTTGGTTTGTTTCTTCCTAGGTAAGTATCTACTTATCTAACCCAGAGCCCAGCGGTTGGCATGGAGCCCTCTTGTGCTTGTATCAACTGGTCAAAAATTTCGAATACAAAAAGACAGAAGAGCGTGGACCTTTACATGAAGCCATGAATCTCCTTCTACCCCAGTTACATCAGCTAGTTATTCGATTATTACCTGATAACTCTGAACAGTCGGTTCTCTTGCAAAAGGAAGGTTTGAAGGTATATTTTGCGTTGACGCAGTACGTTCTTCCATTGGATCTTATATCTAAGGAAGCATTCGCTCAATGGATGGAGATATGCAGGCAGGTTATAGAGCGGTCCGTTCCACCTGCAGCTCTACAACCTGATGAGGACGAAAGGCCTGATCTTCCTTGGTGGAAATGTAAGAAGTGGGCGCTGCATATCATTTATCGTATGTTTGAACGGTAAGACACATGAATGCAAAATTTGAACTATATTTATCCCTTGTTGTTACCCCCCTGAACGGAGTATACATCTCACGCTACTTCCAGCTACGGTTCTCCGGGTCACGTGACCAAAGAGTATAACAATTTTGCCGAATGGTACCTACCGACGTTCAGTAACGGAATCTTGGAAGTTTTACTGCGACAGCTGGACTCGTTCCGCGGAGGCAATTGGCTACCTCCTAGATGTTTGCAGCAGACGCTGAACTACCTGAATCAAGCCGTGTCGCACTCGCTGACGTGGAAGATATTGAAGCCGCACATGTCAGCTGTCATCCAGGACGTACTATTTCCTCTAATGAGCTATTCGGCGGAGGATCATGAGCGTTGGACTGTCGATCCTCACGAATATATCAGAGTGAAATTCGGTAAGTTCGAGTTGTTATACATACCATATTTGGGATAGATCAAACCAAATTCTTTAAGTAATTGAGCTTTCTCTTTTCAGACGTATTTGAAGATTTCGTATCGCCGGTGAATGCGGCGCAAACTTTGCTTCATTCCGCATGCAAGAAGCGCAAGGAGATGCTCCAGAAGACGATGATGTTCCTCACTCAGGTCCTTACCAACGCCCAGACGGAAGCCTCGCAGAAGGACGGGGCCTTGCACATGGTCGGTTCCCTGGCTGACATCCTGCTAAAGAAGAAGCTGTACAGAGAACAGCTCGATCAGTTGTTCATCAAGTATGTTTTTCCTGAATTCAACTCCGACAGGGGCCACATGAGGGCTCGCGCATGCTGGGTGCTCCACTATTTCGCCGAATATCAGTTCAAGCAGGAGAACGTGCTGGTCGAAGCGATTAACCTTACCGTCAGGTCGCTCTTGTACGATAAGGATCTTCCGGTGAAGGTTGAGGCCGCTATAGCGTTGCAGTCTTTGTTGAATTATCAGGCAAAATCACACAAATATGTTGAACAACAGGTAAGATTTTTTAGGTTAAATGTTTTTCTTTCCTCTTGCAGCTTTATATTAGTTGGGGAAGGTTCAGAAAAACTTCGACAATATTCGACCAACAATTTTTATAGCTTTGCTTGAGTAATTCCACCAGGGACTTTGCTGTTTCAGATTTTGTTATTAGCGTCTGCAGGGTACTTTTAAGGGGTGAGGCAATCTTATGGATTTTCTTACCTCTTACAGTGACGTTTTTTCTGAAATAATCTAGCCTTGAATTAATTTTTTGTCTTTATTACGTTATAGGTCAAAGAAATTGCGCTGGAACTGCTTTCAATCATAAGGGAAACAGAAAACGAAGACGTTACTGGAGTTATGCAGAAACTAGTGTGTGTATACACACAGCATTTGGTGCCTATAGCTGTTGAAATTTGCCAGCATTTGGCAACAACGTTCACTCAGGTAACTTACGTTCAACTCGCGTGAAACAAATTTGTTCATTTTCAATTCCTTATAGGTTTTAGATACAGACGAAGGATCAGACGAGAAAGCGATAACAGCTATGGGTCTTCTCAACACCATAGAGACATTACTTACGGTGATGGAAGAGCAGTCAGAAATAGTGAATCTCTTGGAACCGACTGTGTTGCAAGTAGTTGCGAACGTTTTACAAAATGGGGTAAGAAAAATACCTCTTTATGCGCCATCTTGAGATTGTGTCAGAACGATTTATTTTTTCAAGGTGCATGAGTTCTACGAAGAAGTATTGGCCTTGGTTTACGATTTAACTAGCAAACAGATCTCTGCCGATATGTGGAAAGTCTTCGAGCTGATCTATCAGGTGTTCATGAAGAACGGCATGGATCATTTCACGGACATGATGCCGGTCCTGCACAATTATATCACCGTGGATACCAACGCGTTTCTCTCAGACGAGAAACGTCTGTTGGCGATTTATAACATGTGCAAGGAGATACTGAACAAGGATTGCGGAGAGGATCCCGAATCGCACGCGGCTAAATTGCTGGAGATCGTTTTGTTGCAGTGTAGGGGAAAGATCGATCAGGCCGTGCCGATGCTGGTAGAATTGGCGGCGAGTAGGTTGCTGCGAGAGGTATGTATGTGCATTTTAAGCGAATTGAACGTTTTAAATTTCCATTTCTGTGATTATTTTGGAACGCACTGTAATATTTTATATTAGAACTCGGCCTCAACTGTAATTCTGTGGTTGCTGCATTAGTCCATGCGCAAGCGCTTAGGAAGGACAATGAAAAGGGTGGGGTGACTTTTCTGGCGATATTCAACGTGTATGACGTGGTATCTTCGTTTTTGATGCATTTCAACATCCCAGGATATTCGCCTACATCTTCAGCTTTATAGGCGAACATTTCCTTACATTAATCGTATATTTCAGGTTAAAACCAGCGAATTGAGGACGATGTGTCTGCAAGTTCTCATAGCCGCCCTATACTACAACCCTCAACTTCTCTTCTCCGTGCTGGAAAAGATGCCCGATTTCACGAATCACTTTATCAAGCAATGGCTGCACGACGCCGACTGTTTCCTGGGCATCCACGACAGGAAATTGTGCGTCCTCGGACTTTGCACGCTCATCAGTCTGCCCAACAAGCCCGTGCCGCTGGTCGAGATGGCACCGAAAATCGTGCCTTCCCTGATCTTGCTGTTCGACGGCCTGAAGAGGGCGTATGCGTCGAAGGCTCTGGAAAATGTTGAGGAGGAGGAGAGCGATAGCAGTGATGGCGAAATCGAGGGTGAGTTTCCTTTTCCAGGTGTTTCTCGGGTTTTTCTGATTTTCCAGTTGAGTTACTAATAGAAATAACGCCTAACTTCGTGGATATTCCGAAATACTCCTGAAAATTTTTAATTCAAAACATAAAAGCTGTCAATAAAGATTTGATAATGCCGCGCTACTTCAACTTTCGATGTAACAGCAACTTCGGTTATAACGACAGACATTGACGAGCAATTTGAACCGATAACACGTTTGTGGTTTGATTTTCAGAAGTCCTCAGTTCGGACGAAGATGAAATTGACGACCAAGATCAGGATTACTTGGAATCCCTATCAAGGAAGGCAGTGGGGGCGGGTAACGCGGCTGGTATGCCTATCAACGCGACCATACACGATATAGACGACGATTCAGAAGACGAGGATTCGGACTACAAGGCGAACGAGGAAACGCTATTAGAAGCTTACACCACGCCTTTAGACGAAGAAAATTGCGAAATAGACGAATTTATGGCATTCAAAGATGTAATGAGGAGTAAGTTTACGCTTGTGGAGATTTGAGTGTTGGATTTTGAGGATAAACAATTTCATTCTAGGATTAGAGACAACAGAACGTGACTGGTACAGTCAGCTGATATCATGCCTTACGGAGGAACAAAAGAAAGCACTAATGGATATAAGTGTTCTAGCCGATCAAAGACGAGCCTTTAGAGAGAGTAAACGAATAGAGCAACAAGGAGGTAAAGTATTTTACGAACTGAGTATTAATTTTTCATTTTTATAGAATTATTTGAAATTGGTTTTGGCTCGAGATGTTACTATTTTAAGAAAGAGTAATTTTTTTCCTTTTGAAAAATATGGATTGCTTGTGAGTGTTGATAATTGTACAACTTTTCCCAATCTCATCTAGTAGGTCAATGTCACTTATACTGAAACAATTGAAATCACTTTGTACTCACGGTTTTTGTGACTTCAATATAAAATCCTAGGAAATTTACTGGACTATTTCAATTTTGGATATAGTGATAGTTATGGGTGATAAATTAGAAATAAGTTCCTAGAAATTCCACAGTCAGTATTATTACTTTAAAACTAATGAAATCAAAATAGGTCTATGGCTTTGAAGTTACATCCCTTCATTGCCTCTATAACAGAAATTACTTATGAAATTTAGGTTTTCTTGAATAGAAGTTATACAAACACTAGCTTTGTACTATTGTTTTGCTATAGTGTTTCCCCTCTTTGCGGTCTTACTTCAGGTGGTAATTCCTCAGCTAAAATGAGGAAGTTTCGTCAAATAATATTTTGTCAGCTTGAAATTCTGTTTCTTCAGTTTAAAAAGGCTTTTCTGTCAGTTTTATTCGTCCATCTTCTTCCGAAAGGTCGATTATCAGAATTTGCAATCCTAACAAAATTCTCAGGATTGCTAGAACCGATTCCGAATCGGTTATGTATCGAATCGATTGGGCCGCGAACGTGGAATCGTTATTTAAAACCCCGGAACGCATATTCTACGTCTGCAGTTCGAAATTGGTTGAGAACTGCGTCCACGATCAAACTTGAATGACTGATCAGAAATACCCTCCGCTCAAAATTCCAGTGTCTACCGCAATAAAGTCATGGAAAACTGTACTGGGTTCTGTACATATCCAACCATCATGACTCACCGGATCTCTTCGCTCGCCAAACAAATCACTGTAAATATCCTCCACGTCTTCACTATTTTCGAGTATGCGAAGAAGTTCTTCATCGGTATAAGCACGACGCGACATCCCGAAAAAACTATACACGGTAACAAAATGCAACAGGTAGAAGCAACCACTCACAAGGTCGAAGTACAAATCATTACCATCAAACCAATGGATGTGCGCATCCTACCGGTAAACACTTAAATTCTATATTCCAAAAATACTCTACCTAGTGAGTTATAAGTAAACTAACTAACTTTAACATAGAACACATCACTCGTATCAGTTTCAAAAGATGAAACCAGTATCAGTGTGAAAATTAATTTATTTTCTTTTGTTTAGGTTACATTTTTACTCAACAAACAGTTCCAACCACTTTCAAATTTGGTAATGCAACTCTGGGATAATCTAGCGAGACAGTGAAAGAAATTATTTATTGTGACTGATGTAAAATTGACTGTTGTTAAGAAGTGAAGTGATTATGTACAGTTATAATAATTGTGTCTCCTTTTTTAATTAAGTGCCTTTTTATTGAGATGTATGTACATATGTTACATTATACATATACTACAGTATAACGAGAAAAACTCATTCAATTTGTGTTTATTCTGTTATTTTTAAGAATAGTTTTGTTTATTTATTCATTATCTTATGATATTATGAATAGTTTTAATCCTCTTTTGACATATTCTATGTGAAATTTTTGATAAATGACTTTGAGTAAATTTTCTTGTTTATGCCATTGGTGATATATTTTACTTATGTATAGTAAAATTTTAAAACAGTTATGAATTTTTTCCTTAGTGCAATTGTATTTGGGAGAATACAATGAATTTCTCCATGTGATACTATCTAGAATTTTTAATGTAATTTCATTTTGGACAATTTTCTTTTCTTACAATTTGATTATCTCACTTTTTACTGTCCACAAGTTTTTTTTAAGTTTTCAAGCACTTCTTATTTTCAATCCTTTAAAATCTTATTCTCATTAATTCAAACATTTAAAGAATAATTTGCCTCGAGTTTTAACTTGAACAAATTATTTTGGGTAGTAATATTTCCTTTATTTTTCAACTTAACATCTTTCAAACATCCTAAATGAGAGAATTGCGGAAGTTCCTGGAAATAGACATCTGATCGATGATTTCCTCTGTTGAGGACAACTGTAATCTGAAGAGCTATGTAAGTTTTGGAATAAAAAGAACTCACTGGGTAGATGGGTCAAGTGATAACTCGAAAGAAAGGTATTATCTTTGTCTGCATCCCCGTGAACGAATTTTCATTTTTGATTAAAAACTGTAGAAGGTACAGAGTAAGCTACTGAAAAATAGAGGAGACTCTTTATCGCCCTGAGCTATTCAAATATTAGTGCAAAAACATGGAACAGATTCATTCCAGATCAAAGGCTGTCATCTTTGATCTAAATGAATCTATTCCAGTTTTTCGCACTAATACTGCGATAGTCTTCTCTATTTTTTAGTGGCTCACTCTGTATCTTCTACAGTTTTCAATCAAAAATGAAAATTCGTTCACGAGGATGCAGACAAAGATAATACCTTTCTTTCGAGTTATCACTCGACCCACCTACCCTCTTCCAAATTTTCAAGGGTTGTCACCCCTGCTCCAGGGGTTGAAATTCGAGATGAGGATGGTACTTGATGACTGCCATTAATCAGCATGGATCTGTTCCATTTTACCTCACTGAAACTTAAATAGTCTTCCCTATCTTTCAGTTGCTCACCCTGTATCTTTTACAGTTTACTTTCTTTTGAGTCATCACTCGACCCATCTTGCCTATTCAAAATGTTCAAGGATTGCAACCCCCGCTTAGGGGGTTAATATTTCAGGCAAGTATTGTACCCCAAAAGATGTCCCCCTTGAAACAAAAATTGACCTATTTTTGCGTTTTGATCAGAAATGAATATCTTGGTAGATATAGCCTCTGTTTAGTTTTCGTTGAAGCACCCTGTATATACATACTCATGATATGTGGTGATTCTTCAGCAAAGATAGGAATGATTTGTTTAGAAAATGACTTTTCTTAGGGGCATCTCTTTTGAGATATGGTTTGCTCAAAGTAGAAAAATAAAATGTGGTTTTTAATTTTTCCTCGCGGAAAAGTAAATAGCTTGAAAAAATCCTGAGTTTAACAATAGTTTTTGTCAGCTTATTTTTCAATCATCCACATTTCTGGAGATGGGAAATCTTTTGATCTTTATTTTCTAAATGAAAATACCCAACTGATAATAGGAAAAATATTCCAAAAGCTACTTTTCAATAGCTCAATAAGATCCTATTACATTTGCTGGTAGTAAATGTAATGAAGGGACGGTTATCTGGAATAAATTTCATACCTGAAACGTGTTTGCAATAGTACACATAAAAATAAGATTATATATCAGTCTTCTGTTGAGTTTCAAAGTGAGGGGTTCTCTATGTATAGAGAAGAAAGTGTTTTAACAGCGTGTTTTACAACTTGATATTGAGCATTCCCCCTCTGAGTGGCATTTATTTATAGATTCGTCTAAATACAGTTTAAAAGCTGTATTATTGTATAGTGGAGTTTTAAAACCTTTTATACCAGTTGCCCATGCAGTGACCAACAAAAAAAATTATGAAAATATGCGCAGTGTTTTTGATAAAAACTACAAGTATGAATGGCAAATATGTGGGGACTCGAAAGTTATAGGAATTTTTAGTGGAACTTCAGGGAGGATTTACAAAATATTGCTGCTTTCTTCGTCTATGGGACAGTCGTGCAGTAAATCAGCATTATATAACCAAAATTTGACCAAAAAGAAATGAATATCAACCAGAATCTCGAAATGTTAAGTTTAGTCCTCTTGTAGACTCCAAAAATGCCTTCTGCCTCCTCTCCACATTAAACCTGGGCTGGATTCGAATACTTGAAAGAATGGAAGAAGTCTTTCTCAAGTTAAGTGATGACAAATCAGAAAATTGTTGGACGATGTTAATTTTACAGAAAAGCTCACCAGTTCGGAACTTGCTGTTCGTATCTCATTAAAAATTCAGTTCCTCCATTCACATTTGTTAATTTTTCCTGAAAATTTGGGAGATGTCAGTGACGATTTGGATGAAAGATTCCACCAAGATACTAGGACAATGGAAACTCGCTATCAACGGCGATGGCATCCAGCCATGATGGGTGATTAGTGCTGGATTTTGAAAATGAAGATATGACTCATCATAAAAGGCAAAAATAGGGTTTAATTAGTATTTTAAGTCAATATTTTCAATCTTTGTGTTTTCCTTACATGTAAAGTGCGTTTAGTGGGTGTGAAAGTAAATAAAGTTAATATATATTGTTTAAAAACTCAAGTAAAATTTTTTCTATACATATTAGATATTGTAACAGCTATTCAGCTCTATTTTACATCCGCAACAATTTTTTGTCGGCCAGTGTTATTTTCTTAAGCCTCGTTTCAATAAGAAACTTTTTTCTCTTTTCTATTTCTCGAAAATTGTATATTTTTATGAAAAATATTTTGTAAGCATCTGCAACCAAAATTTGAAGAAATTCGGAATCCTAAAAATGCCTGTCATTCTATTTAATTGAATAGAATGTGACTCTCCTCAATAGTCATTATTTTCCAACTAAAGTTATCAACAAAAATGTTATTTGAATAAACGAATAATCGAAAAAAATCAAATTATATTAAAATTGTTATGAGCGACAGCTGTTTTATGACTATTAAGAATAGAATTTTATAGAATGACAATAGACTACTTGAATTTTTCCTGTTTCTGAAATTTTGGTTGCCTGTCTATTTATTAATTTTTCTTTCTCAAAAATATGAATTTTTTGAAAAAACACAGGAAATGAAGAGTTTTCTTTCAAGACAGGAATTTATGGATTTCGGCTATTTCCAGAAAAGGGATGCAAATGAAAAAATACCTAAAGCTCTTGTTGACCTGGGAATTTCAAGCTTTTCTTGTTTGCGAAGAGAAAATTAAGTCACATTTTAGTTCCACTCTGAACAGTCGATCTCAATAAGAAAGGCTCTGAGAAAAAATAGTTCAACAGATAAATCTTCATATTTAGAGAACACTCTGTATATGGAAAAACATTACGTGTTCTCACTTTCCCAATTGGAAATTGTTTTAAAAAGATATAATTTTTAAAAAAGGAATGATCTGTTCTTTGATTAAAATATTTGCATTTTCTCTGTCCACATCAAAGAATCAATAAAAAATTAGAATATTCTTCATGAAATGTTAAATCCAAATTTAAATTTGGTTACTAAGTTCTCCAATTGCGACAACCTTAACAATTTGAAACCTTGAGGAGAAACCATTTTCAAATCATACAATAATTCGTTTTATAACATAGAAGAAATAAAATTCTAAACATTTATTGAAAAATAATTTAATTTTTTCCAGAACAGCTGAATATGTTGGCAAAAACATAAGCCTACTTAGATAATGTTCAACAGTAAAGTAAAAATCAATTTAAATGTAATCTCAACGATAAGAACTAGAAAAGAAACATTATTTAATCAATTTTCAATATTTTACTTTTTATTCAAACACTGATCAAAAATGAAAAACATTGAATTTAAATTACTATATCAGAAATGAAGATGAAAAATTAATATTTAAAAATAATTACCTACTCAAATAAAACAAAATGAAGGCATCAGCAATTCTAATGAGTAATAATATAAGCTTGAATTAATGTCATAATATATGAACCATAGTGAAAAACAATATAACACTTACTAATTTTATATATTTACCTTCTTGTATTTCAATTACTAATCACTAAACAAAACAGATTGAGAAATGAGTTATCAATATATTTTGCAAGATAAATTTCGTTCACTTGAATAAGTTCTTTTTTCCCTAAATGACAATATTCTTATTTTATAGTTCATTACAGTTACACATCGAATAATTTTCATCACTTCAAACAACGTTCGAAATAAATTCCTCCAACGTATCCACCTCTCATAGCTTTCTGTACATTAGTTTCAAAAACTCTCCTATTACTAGATAGTACTTCAGCTGCTTCTTTATTCAGTGGATCTTCAGGATTTGGTTCTAAGAACAAATATTGCAAACCATACACAATACTATTAATTGTAAGAACCGGTTTCCAATCTTCTCTGAGAATATTAAGGCATACATTTCCCTGCTGGTCAATATTTGGATGATACACTTGAGTTTCACATTTCACTTTAGGAGGCTCATGGGGATAATTTGGACCTACCTTGAAACTGAATACAAATCGACCTGTTTTATAAAATCCCTAAAAACATATAGAATAATTTTTTTTCTTTTGTGAGATTTAGATATTTACCTCATCAGGACAAATTATCAACTTGAAATTCAGTAGATCGTCTGGATCAGGAAATTCTGTATTGCAAGTTTTAGGCAGATTTAACTCATTAATATCTAAAAATAGAATTTTGCAAAAAACTTGATTTTCTAACTGGATTTCTCACCTTTAGTTATCCTGAGTTGGGCTGCAGATGCTTTTTTTTGATTGCCAGCTCTTGGTGTGGTTTCGCCATCCTTTTTCTGTTGTTTAAGAGAAAATAATTTGATCATAGCTAAGTTGAAAATATCCCAAAAATTGGGATATGCTTCTTTTTATTCAAATTGAAACATGAAATATTGTCAAATTTGAAGACTGGAGAATCTTTTCACTTTTTTGACGTTTGCTCTATTGTCATTTTGTCAATGTCATCGCTGTCAATTGCCATTCAAAGCGTTTTTTCAATTAGTCTGACCGGTATTTATTGGAAACTTTATTGAGAAGCATCTCAGAGAATCCATTATGATTGAGGATACATTAATTAAGCTTGGTATAAATCTTATCTCTAATTTGTGTTAAAAATACGTCACTTTACATGCAGGATATGCTGTCAGTCGTTAAAACAACAAAGTTGTAAAATCCAGTTTTGGAACGCAGCCATAGATTTACCGCCTCCGCTACCTAATTCCGAAAATGACCTTTTTACAATTTGGTTGGAACAACTTTTCAAATAGATTTTCTTCAATCTGTCAGTTTAAAGGAGTCTTGTTATTTACTTATTGAAAATACATACATTTTATGATAACAGATAGGTAACTACATCTGAAACCTTTGAAATTTTCAATAGTTTAGTGTAATTTCAAATTGTAGGAAGGAGGAAACTGATATGGTTTCAGCTTCCCGGTGTTCCCTTTCGGATGTGAAAGTTGGGGATAGAATTCAATGTTCAGGGTACATAGGTACAGTAAAATACATAGGACCTGTAGAAAACTATTCATCTACCTGGCTCGGAATAGATTGGGATGATCAATTTAGGGGCAAGCATGATGGAACTGTGAATGGAGTAGAATACTTTCATGCTAGGTGAAAAATTGACGGTTTCTTAACGAAATATGTAAAATGCAGAATTTCATATAACCTGTGTAATTATTTTTTAGGTTTCCAAAATCTGGTTCATTCATAAGGCCTGAAAAGATTGACCTTGGTCAATCTGTAATAAAGTCAATAATTGATAGGTATGGACGGAAAAACTATGATCAAACTGCACAACAATTACAGGAGAAACTGTTTAGTTTCCAAAAAAGCATTAATGCTCCTTTTCTAGAACTGGTGGGATTTGATAAAGTCTTAGATAAGCAAAGGTAAGAAAATTACTCTTATTTCGGTTATCCTGTCTTGTGTGGTAACGACTATGGAGCACCCAAAACGAGTTGATCAGCTGTTTGCCAAATGCATTTAAATTTTATACAGTGTTGTCGATTACGAACAAAATAATATTTGGACGCACTGGTTCGTTATTATGCAACCGCTTTTGTCTCTAGTAGACCGTTTTCTTCTCTAGTTTTTAGTCAATAAATAAGGTATTATTTCTCTTATGTCATAGTGTTAATACCATAAAAAAAGTTTACGTGATAAATTATTAATTAAATATAGAGAAAAGGAGACAATTCCAAAGTATTTTAGTAGATATCATTAATAGTTTAACACACAACGTACGCCTCCTCAAGGCGTGGCTCTTGGTGACAACCAGGTTCGTGATTCATCAAATTTTTGATATGAAGAACACAAATGTCCACAATTAGAGTGGATAATTTAACAGCTTATTGCTTATTTATTTCTCTCTTAGTAAATGTTTCATCATATTTTGTAACAGACAATCGATGTAACAAAACTAAAAACGTTTAAATGTCAATATCATATAAATGAATAAAATACAACATAAAACCTGAACAAAAGTTAATGAAAAAATATATTGATTCAAACGAGAACAATTCAATTAGATTAGGCCCTCCTGCCCTCACACCATTCGTAGAACTCATTCATGGTGTAGGGTTCACATTCTATAAGGATTCTAGGTAGTGCATTAAAGATTTTCAAACAACAATATTGCATGCTATTTTCAGTGAGAGTCACTGAGTGCAGTGGATAGAAATAGTAGTGACTTTCCTGGTATTATTTGTATTACGAAATTGTTCGAAAAGGTAGCCATGCTTTCAACGAACATAAGACAACGAAAAATGTACGGCCCTCTAAAGGTAAGTATTCCATTCCGCCTGAAGACTCCCCTACATGACTCCAAATAGCTCATGTGAAAAATTGTCCTTAAAGCTTGTTTTTGCTTCACAAACATCCTATCTGAAAACGAGCCACCCGCCCAAAAAGCTACACCATAGTTTCCAAGTGATTCAAAGTTGGAAAAATACACTATCCTCAGAGTATTTGCATCGACATGGTGTTTCAAGAGTTCAAAGAGTATATGACAGTGTTGAGCCTGCCCTCCATATACTCCACATGAGTTCTCCAGTTCATATTGGCGTCGAGTTGTAAACCCAAAAATTAAGGGACTCACTAATCAAGATATTTGAGTCTTGAACCTGAATGGATGAAGGCGCGGTTTTATCAGGTTTATCAGTATTGAAAACAACGTATTCAGTTTTATTCATATTTAGGCAAAGACGGTTTTCATAGCACCACTCTTTCACAGCAGTCCAAGCCTGATCAGCAACTAACATGGAAGAGTCAAGAGATTGAGATGACGTAACAATGCTAGTATCATCAGTATACATCAGTAAATTGCAGTTCGGGAATTTTATTGTATCAGGGAGGTCGTTGATATATATTACAAATAACAAAGGTCCAAGGATTGATCCTTGCGGAACACCAATTGAAATATTTTCTTCTGCTGATCGAAAAACCTCACTTCCTACCTGAATTTTAAACATCTGCCTGCGATTCTTTAAATAAGTCTCTATAAGTTTGAGTTGTTTGCCCCTAACTCCGCAAGGTTCCAGCTTCATTAACAGCCTCCTATGCTCCACACAATCAAAAGCTTTAGAAAAATCGAGGAAAATGCCCAGCGGCACCTCCCCCGCCTCCAAGGCTCTGAGAATTGAATGTGTAAGTTCAAAGACTGCTGTTTCAGTGTTTCTAGTACCCAGAAAACCATCCAATATTCTTTTGAAAAGAGAGGATTTACAAAAATTCGAATAATTGTATTTACAATAAATGCTTGTATCTATAATTTTGGTGTGTGTCAGAAAAAACACAAGTGGGAGCTCAGGAAATGTAACAGGGGAACCATACTATCTTGCATATGATTCAATAAACGATTGAAAAAACCTGAGGAAAAACTCGTTTTTCTGTAGCTATTGCGCTAGCAATAGCTTGTCTGTTTATGTTGCGTTGGTGTCGTGTGTACATAAAGTGTACCAAAGATTTTTCTGCTTAGCCGCTTCATTCTCTAACTCCATGATTTCCAGGCGAAGACAAGGGTGAAAGGAAGGGGGTTTGGGACAGGAATCTGTAACAATGGAAAAACCAGCAGAAAAACATTTCAACAATCATATCTCTTATATGTCTAAACAAATCTAAGAAAAGATTTTACATAGCAAGCAAGTATAAAAAGAACTAAGGAGATAATCGAAGAGTACATAACCTGGGATATTTCCTCTTTCGCGGAGATGTTCTTCCGTCGCAGTGTGAGTCTCCTGAAACATAATCACTTCCTTGTTCTTGCCTGCCAATGTTGAAGTATAATCGCAAAAACCCTTCAATATTCAAACTCAACAAAACAATTCCCTCTCTGTTTGACCGAGAGAGCCCCCAAAGGCCAGGTTCGGCCTTCCAAGTGATGCCGATTATGATCTATAGATGTTGTAGAATCATTATGGACCCAATAATCTGGGTTGACATCGCCCATATATTATTTCTTCGTGGATCTTGTTTAATTTAAAGAAAAATTTGCTGAAAAATTTTGACAGTAGTTCTAAAAATATGACAAATGTCATGTTTTAACAATGTTAAAAGGCTTATTGGCCTATAGTTGGAACTATCCTCATGTGAACCCTTTTTATAGAGAGGCTTCACCACTGCAACTTTCAGGGCATAGGAAAAATGCCCTCCTCAAAAGCTTTATTGATATAAGACCACATATTTAGTTTGATTATTTTATTCATGAATTTCTCTTTTTAGGCTTGGATATAATATAAGAACATTGAATCCCCTCATACAAGGTTTGACTACCTAGTTGTCATACCTTCGAGGTGGTATATTGTTTATTCGTAAGAGTTGTCAGACCATTTAGGGTTGTGATTTTGTATTTGTGTCTTATTTTTATTATGCTAGCGTTATCCCTGCAAAGTCCAGGGTTTCGCTTTTTAATCTGTTTAATAGTTACTGAAATAAACATTATTACTATTGTTATTAATCAAACTCAGCTTTTTAAATTTGTTAATGAATGTGGGGAATACAGCTTTTTCTTCTCAAAATGGTAATTATACGGCATAGTGTCGATAGTCAGAATTCACTGAAAAAATGTTTACTCACTAATTTTGAGGCCTAGAATCCAAATCAGAAATCGTTTTGTCCCGGAAGGCTATCGTTTAAGAAAAAGAAACAAAATTTGTTATACGACGTACGGCTCAAAACGATGCAAGAAAGAGATAGAACAACTCACTGTCTCTCGTTCATAACAGACCGAAATTCTATTTATTCTATTTATCTACTAACCTACTAACTCAACTCAATCCACAGCAACATGGTTTTCGATCGGATGAATCAACAACAACTGCATTGATCGATTTGGTAGAGGGGATTGCTGAGGCCCTGGTTCACTATCAGGGAGCGGAGATATTGGCCTGTGATCTTAGCAAGGCCTTCGATTGTGTGATGAGGGAGGTTCTGCTGAGAAAAATGGAGTTCTATGGAATTAGAGGGACAGCTTTGTCAGTGTTTGAGTCCTACCTGTCTGATAGAGTGCAGCTGGTGGAGTGGAAGAACAGTTGGTCAAAGGAAAAGGCGATCGAAGTTGGCGTGCCGAAAGGTTCAATTTTGGGGCCACTTCTATTCATTCTCTACATAAATGACTTGCCCGAAAATGTTTCCGGTACCAGAGCCTGTTTGTATGCCGATAAGACAAACTTTTTGAATGTAGCAACTTCAGGAGCAGATCTGTCCAATCAAACCATGTATACGTTTGCACAAGCTAGTCAATGGTTCAATGTTAATTGGTTAAAACTAAATAACGACAAAACCCAGCGAATCTGCTTTGGTACAAGAGGTCCACCTTCTAACACCATCAAACTCCTCGGAATAACTTTCGATAGCCTCAATTGGAACGAAAACATCACGGCACTAACCAAAAGATTATCCACTGCCGTGTACACTGTTAGAAGAATGAAACAAATATCAACACATGATGTATGTAGACTAACATTTTTCCAATTTCCACTCTGCTGCAACCTACGGCATACTGCTGTGGGGTCACAGCTCAGGACTGAAAAGGGTGTTACTAAAGCAGAAGGAAGCTATAAAAGCAATGTGCGGCGTTCCATATACCACAAGCTGTTGATCCCTATTCAAATTCCAGGGAGTGCTAACTGTGACGTCTGTTTATATTATCACCTGCCTGAAGTATGTTTTCGACAACAAAGAAAAATTTACAGCAAATGGAGCTTTTCAGCAGTATGGAACTAGGGGGAGGGATGATTTGAACATCACTTACCATAGAATCAATAGAACCAAGATGGGAGTTAATCATCTCTGCATTAAACTTTATAACAAACTGCCCCAGGATATAAAGATGATCAAAAAGAGGACAAGGTTTGAAAAGGATTCTGCTTGGGGACACCATATACACGGAAGAAGAATTTTTAACCAAATGACCAATAATTTATTTCAATGTAGTTCGTGAACTAATTTGTTTATTGTGTTATTGTGACATACAAAATGATATGCTGATTTAAATGACATGCCATGTAATTTTTTTCTTTTTGTTCTTTGCTTTTGATGGCGAAATAAATAAATAAAAAAAATACATACTGGAAATAGATTATCATGTTATATCGCTCAATTATAATTTGTTAGAAATAGAGATAACGAAATGACGCATATGATTCCAATCAAAGAATGTCACAAATCTGACAATACTGTATAAAATTCAAGTGCATTCGGCAAACAGCTGATGGACTCGTTTTGGGTGCGCAGAACTGGTCACCATACAAGACAGGATTACCCTCATTTCTTTCAATGTTCTTCTATCAAGGTTTTTTCAGTAACTTTGACGCACTCCGAGTTGTTAATTTACGACTACAAAACATCCATTCAGCTGGCGAACCTGGCCAGTTAAGATGTCTTTGTCCCAATATTCAGGAGTTAGATTTGAGTAAAAATTTGATGTCTTCTTGGTCTACTGTTTTTGAAATATGCTCCCAATTGGATCTGTTATATTGGTTGAATTTGAGGTAATCAAAAGGTTTTTTCAGATAACATGAGATAATATTTGTTTTTTAGTGAAAATATTCTTTCTATACCTGAAGATATTCAAGATTACACTTTTCCAAATATAGAAACTTTAATATGTACTTCAATGTATCTAACATGGGATGATATCCTAAGATTTTCTGTTGCATTTCCTAACATACAAGAGCTAAGGGTACCATTTAATGCTATTAAGAGCTTAGAGACACCTCCGAACATACTGCAAAACCTGAAAATTCTTGATATTGAAGATAACTGTATAAATGAATGGTCGGAAATATGTAAATTGAGTGTAATTGAGAACCTAGAAGAATTATTTCTTGGAAATGTAGGTCTCAAAAAAATCGAGTTTCCTGGTAACGAACGAAAGGTTGAAATTTTTGGAAAATTAAAGAAACTATCAATCAGTAATAATCTCATTGATAATGTAAGTATGAATTTTATATTAGGTCCGCAACAAAGTTCTCGCTGTTTTTTGTTATGAAAATACAACTTTATTGTGAAAAATTATTACAAATGAATCATTCAAAATATTGCCTATCGCTAGCTACAACTGTTTACCATCTTTCTGGCAGAGCTCGAATAGCGTGACTATAGAAGTGTTCGTCTTTTGATGCTATCCCCGAATCAAGCCATTTTTCAAGCTCTTCATATGAGCGAAACTGCTGATCAGCCAGACAATGTGCCATCGAACGGAACAAATAATAATCGGATGGTGCAATATCTGGGAAATATAGCGGGTGGGGTAGCGTTTCCAAGTAGGTTTTAACGGGTTTGGTAACGTGAGGCCGAGCGTTGTCATGCTGTAGAATTACTTTTTCAATAATAAAAAACAAGTACTGTGTTTTAAGGAATTTTACTTAATAATTGCGATTCGTAACGCGTTTCACTACACCGTAGCTTCTTCAGACGAATGATCTGAAGAAGCTACGGTGTAGTGAAACGCGTTACGAATCGCAATTATTAAGTAAAATTCCTTAAAACACAGTACTTGTTTTTTATTATTGATAATGGAATTTTACCAAGTAAAAGCCTCCCAAATTCAAATTACTTTTTCGTGTCTCTGCTCGTATTGTGGGCGTTTTTCGCGCAGTGCTTTATTCAATCGCATCAATTGAGTTCGATACCATTCCCCAGTGATGGTTTCGTTCGGTTTCAACAGCTCATAATAAATAACACCGACTTGGTCCCATCAAATACACAGCATAACTTTCGCAGCGTGAATATTCGGCCGAGGCGATGACGTAAAAGCATGACCGGGCAGGCCACAAGACTCTTTCTTTGGATTGCTGTAATGAATCCATTTTCATCGCCCGTTACGATGCAATGAAGAAAACCCTTTCTTTTTTGCTGCTGGAGCAGTTGTTTACAGGCATCTCAACGTCTCTTGGCTTCAAATCATAAGTTCCTGGTTTTTGAATCATTCCCAACGCATGCAATCGCTTGGAAATGGCGCCTGGCGGGTAACTCCTAAGGCTGAAGGAAACTCTTCTTGCGTTTGGCACGGATCCTCATCGAGCAATGCTTCCAATTCAGCGTCTTCGAAGATTTTTGGCCTTCCTTCACGGGGACGGTGTCCACATCGAAATCACCGTTTTTGAAGCGACGGGACCAATCCCGGCACGTTTTCTTCGAATGAAAGAAGAAAATCAAGACTTCCCGCAAATGATTGTTTGGCACAAAATCAGACATTTTTTCACAACTGAAAGTATATGACGCAAAAACAAAATCATTTATAAGTCACAGTGGTTTGTTTACCATATGTCTAAGCTTTGTTCAAGGCGTTCTTGATATGTAAAATTCGACCAGCACTTACTGCTGGAGCCATCTATTGACAAACAGCGAGAACTTAGTTGCGCACCTAATATAAATATTTATTTTTGAAAGTTCAAGATCGAAACATGTAACTAGATATTATTAGCTTCAATACAGTATTATTTATTTGAATTAAAGATGTAGAATTTCAATAATCCTTATAATATTTTTTTGAATTTTTTAATTTCTGAATGTGATCCATTCCAGTGGGATTCAATGAATGAATTGAACCGACTGAAGTCCTTGGAAGACTTGAGATGTGTTAAAAATCCCATTCTCGAGACCCAAAGTGAAGCGAATAGATTTCAGATCGTGGTAGCTAAAATAGAAACTTTGAAGGTGAGTTTAATTTTATGCAGTGTAGATTCTTCCTTTTCATTAGATTCATAATATTTTTTATGTTCAATTTCTACAAGTTTTAATCAGCTAACTTGTGAAAATTACGCAGCTTTCTAGACATCGAATTATGTACAGGGTAATCTGACTTGGATCTTTAATATGGTGGTCTTATTAATTATAATAGTGAAAAAACTATCCACTTTCCCAACAAATATTTCATCTGGCCACCTTTTTTTCTCAAAAATCAAAATACTTATAGACTGAAATTAAACATTTCATTTCGTTTATATTCTGTGCTTGCAACAGTAAGAGATCGAATTCTGTGGGTAAAACATAGAATATAAAATAGTTACAACTGTGTGATATATTCTATGTACGTAACCATAACAAGGGTTAATTTCTTCTTCTTAAAACTACTTCATAAACAGTGAATTCCAGCTTTTCTGTGCTCTTAACAGATAGTCGAGTTTTGTGGCTAAGACATAGAAAACATATTATTCTCAGCAAATCATGTTTATTCTGTGCATACAACAACCACAATAATGTAAAATAACTAGAATGAAATTTTATACAAACACTTTGTTTATTTTAAATATTCTTTCAGATATTCAATGGTTCTGAAATAAAGGCAGATATTAGAAGAAGTGCTGAATATGATTATATCAAAATGTATGGGTTAGAGTGGTTGAATGTAAAGAACAACCCAAAAAGGGAAGAATTTTTCAAGTTGCACAATAGATATTTAGAGCTCATTAATAGTGAGTATCTGAAATTCTTACATCATTTTCTTGCGTGAAATCTACTGCAATGTACAGGGTGATTCTTCCGTGTGACTATTTTTGAAATTTTGCATGCGGATTCAAATTGTGCTGAAATATTTTCACAATTCAGCTTACACCGAAGAGAATCATTTCTTGATCAAATTCATCTCGCATTTGTTATACTTTTAAGTTTACCAAAAAAAGAATTTATTTTTTACCAAATGTTCTGGAATTTTAGTATTTGATTTATAACCCTTAAAGAAGTCAGTTGAATATGTTTTAAAAAATTTTTTTTACTATCGAAACAACAGCAGGATGGTTAATTGGTAACGTTAATCCCTTTGGAGTTGTTCACAACATAAAATGCTCGAAGATCACCTGTCAACTCGACTATTGTGAACATCACAAACTCGGGTTTTCAAATGTAACAACTTTTCTTCTTTCTCATTGTAGAACCCTAATCAAAAATTGAATTGAACTGTAACAGATTTCCCTATGCTTGCTTTGAATGGCTCGTTTGGAAGTTATTTATGTTTATTTTCAAAAATTCGTTTTTGCTCTTAAAATTGACACATTATGTGCATTGTCAAAACTGAGGAAATTCTTTCTCCATACCTCATAATTTACTGTTAAAGCAAACAATAAATTGAATAAGCGCCGCCGGATGGCACAAGACCAGTTCTTTCAAAATTAAGAAGTCTGTTGTTCATAGACAGATGTTGATGAAATATTAGACCATAGTCACCTCACTCCCTCAATTTGACACTTATGAATTTCTTCTTTTGAGAAACAAGAAGAAGAATCACCCTGTATATTAATCGAATTAGTGAGAGAGGGAATTACGTGTGAACATTTCAGAGTATGGAGAGCCAGAAGAGTCAGAACTGGTGGTGAAATCGAAATCAATAAGCAATACACTTGTGACTCTGGATCTAGTACACGATGGTAAAACAATTTCACGAAAATTACCCCAGACAATAATAATACAGAAATTAATGTTGATGATGCAGAAAGTATTCAGTCTAAGTTATAGACCAAACTTAGTTCTTGTGAGTCGTATCGATCCCAATTTTCGGATCGTCCTAGAGGATCACAGAGATTTAGGTTTTTATTCGGTAGAGGATGGCGATATAATTGTGATCAGTTCCTGATTTAGCATAATGTGATATTTTGTCAGTTTTAATTTTTTATACTTATGAGAATGCTTTTTTTTCGATTTTATTTATTCTTATCAATTTTTTTGTATATATTTTGAATAATTTTTAATGATTTTTAATAAATTTTTTCATTACTAAAAATTTTTCGAAATGGCAGTTGCTACTAAAGTTAGGAATATGAACCGTTAATATTGGTTCATTATTTTATTTTTCACTAGAGATTAAAAGACTAGTTCAACTAGCTCAACTTCGCTGGGTAGCAGTCAGACAGGCGAGCAATGTGAAGTTCGGTTCTCATTCGTTCAGTGGAGGCGACATTAACGTTAATCTCCTTGAAATTTCGTACACTCTTGAGAGAGATTTCCACAATTCCATTCAGAATTAGAATTCCAACGGAAATTCTGGTGAGTATTTTATTTGCAAAAATATGGAATACTGTTCAATTTTCTTTTACTTTTCCATTACCTGATTTCAGATGGTAAAATAAAAAAAATTGATTTGTCAAGCATTTTTTATAGAACTTGAAGACTAGTTATTAAGGAAAGCCCATACAATTTTTTTATTGTAAAAAGGTGGCTGTTTTTCAGACAGAAAAACTATTTTATCACATCATTCAAAAACATTTTGTATTTCACAGGTCCTGCATTGTATGAAGTTCCAGTAACAAGTAAAATACAAGGGGAGAGTTTCACAAAACCTCCGAGTGCTGTAATAGCAACATTGAGTGTGACACACAAGCTGCCTTCTCAAATTCTCATGAGGCAACGTGAGCTTGAGCCAGCCTCCGCAGAAACGAAAAGATATGCAAAAATAAGTAGAAGATCCTTGATAGAGCAATGTTCCTTTCGAGGTTTGTTTTTAATATGAACAATGGAAAAGACTCATCAAATAGGACGGCCTGATATGTAAATTATTTATAAATATCTTATGAATTTCATAAGGTCAAACTGCATTTCACAAAATTTTACATATTTCACCGAAGCTTTAATTGAAATTATAATAAAGAAGTTAAGGTTTTAGGTACGTTTGCTCTTTTTCATTTGGAAATATTTGCAATCATAATTTTCTCTCATAATTAATATATAGTGTGTAATTTCCATAAGATTTGAATGGAAAACATAAAGGCAGTTAATTTGTAGTTGTGATCAGAAAAACAAAATATAAATATTAAAAAATGTGTCTGAAAGAAATACAGTCGAAAACATTTATTTCATTACGTTTCAATTTGCAAATCGGAGATACACAAATTTTTTCTAAAAATTTCAAAGGTAAATTCATTGATTAAGAATCTATTAATCATATTTTTGAAATCCAAGTCGTTCAATAGCTATGAATATTACTTTGGAATGCAAAAATGAGATATTTTACATCTGCGCTACAGGGTATGCAACCCTAATATCATCTATATGTCATGCGTGTTACCAACTCCCTACAAATAAGGCGTTTTCTTTCAAATTGAGTTTTACTGCCTTTCTCCATACTTATTCCTCCCAAAAGTGGTTTCAGGCTATTCTTACGATACAAATGAGTTATTACACTAACGTTAGAATTCAAAAGAATCGCTAAAAAGCATTATTCCGTCCAATTTCTTCCATTTCGCCTCATTTTCCATGAAACGGTTGCTGTTATGAAGAATCCGACGCCGGATTTGGATTCTACGCCCCGAAAAAACCCCCGTATACCAAAATTGAAACCAAAATAATTTTTTCGTCAAAAGTATCAAAGGCTTTGTCTTAGAAAAATGTCGAAAAATCCTAGAATACCAAACTTCATGAAAATTCATATGCAGATAGTGTCCAGTGCGTAGATTAAGAATCTGTAATCTATTTTCTCCTAGCTTAAGCCGTTTGGAAGTTATGAATATTTATTTCACAACACAAAATTGTCGAAAATTTCACTATTACGCCATATGGTATGCAACTCTAATTACATCTATATGTCATGCGTGTTACCAACTCCCTACAAATTAGGCGTTCTTTTTCAAATTGAGTTTTACTGCCTTTCTCCATACTTATTCCATCCAAAAGTGGTTTCAGGCTATTCTTACGATACAAATGAGTTATTACACTAACATTAGAATTCAAAAGAATCGCTAAAAAGCATTATTCCGTCCAATTTCTTCCATTTCGCCTCATTTTCTATGAAACGGTTGCTGTTATGAAGAATCCGACGCCGGATTTGGATTCTACGCCCCGAAAAACCCCGTATACCAAAATTGAAACCAAAATAATTTTTTCGTCGAAAGTATCAAAGGCTATAGTCTTAGAAAATGTCGAAAAATCCTAGAATACCAAACTTCATGAAAATTCATATGCAGATAGTGTCCAGTGCGTAGATTAAGAATCTGTTATCTATTTTCTCCTAGCTTAAGCCGTTTGGAAGTTATGAATATTTATTTCACAACACAAAATTGTCGAAAATTTCACTATTACGCCATATGGTATGCAACTCTAATTACATCCATATGTCATGCGTGTTACCAACTCCTACAAATTAGGCGTTCTTTTTCAAATTGAGTTTTACTGCCTTTCTCCATACTTATTCCATCCAAAAGTGGTTTCAGGCTATTCTTACGATACAAATGAGTTATTACACTAACATTAGAATTCAAAAGAATCGCTAAAAAGCATTATTCCGTCCAATTTCTTCCATTTCGCCTCATTTTCTATGAAACGGTTGCTGTTATGAAGAATCCGACGCCGGATTTGGATTCTACGCCCCGAAAAAACCCCCGTATACCAAAATTGAAACCAAAATAATTTTTTCGTCGAAAGTATCAAAGGCTATAGTCTTAGAAAAATGTCGAAAAATCCTAGAATACCAAACTTCATGAAAATTCATATGCAGATAGTGTCCAGTGCGTAGATTAAGAATCTGTAATCTATTTTCTTCTAGCTTAAGCCGTTTGGAAGTTATGAATTTATTTCACAACACAAAATTGTCGAAAATTTCACTATTACGCCATATGGTATGCAACTCTAATTACATCCATATGTCATGCGTGTTACCAACTCCCTACAAATTAGGCGTTCTTTTTCAAATTGAGTTTTACTGCCTTTCTCCATACTTATTCCATCCAAAAGTGGTTTCAGGCTATTCTTACGATACAAATGAGTTATTATACTAACATTAGAATTCAAAAGAATCGCTAAAAAGCATTATTCCGTCCAATTTCTTCCATTTCGCCTCATTTTCCATGAAACGGTTGCTGCTATGAAGAATCCGACGCCGGATTTGGATTCCACGCCCCCAAAAACCCCCGTATACCAAATTTGAAACCAAAATAATTTTTTCGTCAAAAGTATCAAAGGCTTTGTCTTAGAAAAATGTCGAAAAATCCTAGAATACCAAACTTCATGAAAATTCATATGCAGATAGTGTCCAGTGCGTAGATTAAGAATCTGTAATCTATTTTCTCCTAGCTTAAGCCGTTTGGAAGTTATGAATATTTATTTCACAACACAAAATTGTCGAAAATTTCACTATTACGCCATATGGTATGCAACTCTAATTACATCTATATGTCATGCGTGTTACCAACTCCCTACAAATTAGGCGTTCTTTTTCAAATTGAGTTTTACTGCCTTTCTCCATACTTATTCCATCCAAAAGTGGTTTCAGGCTATTCTTACGATACAAATGAGTTATTACACTAACATTAGAATTCAAAAGAATCGCTAAAAAGCATTATTCCGTCCAATTTCTTCCATTTCGCCTCATTTTCTATGAAACGGTTGCTGTTATGAAGAATCCGACGCCGGATTTGGATTCTACGCCCCGAAAAAACCCCCGTATACCAAAATTGAAACCAAAATAATTTTTTCGTCGAAAGTATCAAAGGCTATAGTCTTAGAAAAATGTCGAAAAATCCTAGAATACCAAACTTCATGAAAATTCATATGCAGATAGTGTCCAGTGCGTAGATTAAGAATCTGTTATCTATTTTCTCCTAGCTTAAGCCGTTTGGAAGTTATGAATATTTATTTCACAACACAAAATTGTCGAAAATTTCACTATTACGCCATATGGTATGCAACTCTAATTACATCCATATGTCATGCGTGTTACCAACTCCCTACAAATTAGGCGTTCTTTTTCAAATTGAGTTTTACTGCCTTTCTCCATACTTATTCCATCCAAAAGTGGTTTCAGGCTATTCTTACGATACAAATGAGTTATTACACTAACATTAGAATTCAAAAGAATCGCTAAAAAGCATTATTCCGTCCAATTTCTTCCATTTCGCCTCATGTTTTATGAAACGGTTGATTTTATGAAGAATCCGACGCCGGATTTGGATTCCGTATACCAAAATTGAAACCAAAATAATTTTTTCGTCAAAAGTATCAAAGGCTATAGTCTTAGAAAAATGTCGAAAAATCCTAGAATACCAAACTTCATGAAAATTCATATGCAGATAGTGTCCAGTGCGTAGATTAAGAATCTGTAATCCATTTTTTCCTAGCTTAAGCCATTTGGAAGTTATGAATTCATTTCACAACACGAAATTGTCGAAAATTTCACCATTACGTCATTATGATATGCAACCCTAATTACATCAACATGTCATGTGTGTTACCGACTCCCTACAAATCAGGCGTTTTTTAATAGAATTTTACCGTTTTTCCGTGTTTATTCTAGGCATGAAGAGTTTGTAGATATTCTTACGATATAAATGAAATGTTAGACTTACATTACAATCATTTGAAATGATTATTTTTTCCAATTTCATCCATTTTGGCGCCTTTTCGCCTAAATGCAGAAACCAACGCAAAAAAAAATTATTTCGCAATGGTTCTTAGAAGAATTGCGAAAAATCTTAGAAATCAGAATTCGATGATAGATTCAATTAAGTAGTTTAAGAATTTGTAAACCATTTTCTTCTAGCTCAAGCCGGCATTACTGAAACAAATCTAAAATAACTTTATCTTTATTCACCGTTCAACAATTTTTTCATTATTTCATCACATTTAGCCATGTCAGCTCGTTCATTACTTTTATTAACTAATATTTTCATTAATGCTTTATAAACATTCTTCTTTCCACCTCTATAAAGCGTAACTAAATTTTCATTTTCATTCAAAACTTCTTTGCATATTTTCATTAATTCTTCTTCATCTGTGATTTGAAACAAATTCTCTTCTTGCAATATCTAAGAATTGAATCAAATTCTAGAGAAAATCTGTCATTGTGGAAACATTATAATTACCTCAATTGGTTGCTTTGGATTTCCAATGAATAATTCTTCAAGTAAGTAACAAAAAATGCCCCTGTTTATTTTCCTAGTATCCAATAAATATACTAAATCTGCCACAACGTTTGACCTGTTCAAACTTAAAATAATTGGTTACCAAATTATAAATAAACTTTCTTCACAAAAATATGAGCATAGAATGGAAAAAATAATTTTTGAGTGTCGATTTATTTTTATTTTGCATAATTGTCTAAATATACAGGGTGGGGCGTTTATCTTGAGAAATAATTATACCTCAGGGTGGACTTGATCATTTCTGACAAAAATTGTTGGGAACAAAGGGGCCATTGCGGCGAGTCAACCGTCCGGTGGACAGCCAGCAGGGGATGTCTACAGGGGGGAGTACTATCTCCTCTTCTTTGAAACCTCATGCTGGATGGGCTACTGGCGGCCTTTGCCGATACTAGGCACTTTGCGGTGGGTTATGCCGACCATCTCGTCCTCCTTGTTCGTGGAAAGAAACCTCAGCACCATATGAGAAGTTGCACAGTCGGCTCTGCGAATAACTGAACAATGGTGCAGAGAGAACGACTTGTCTGCAAATCCTAACAAAACAGACATGATTGTATTCACTCGAAAAAGGAAACTACCGCCCTTCAAGGCACCCATTCTTTTCAACGAGGAACTAACACTAGTAAAACAAGTGAAATACATAGGTGTGATGCTTGATGCCAAACTAAATTGGGACAATCACATCGAAAGACAAACGCAAAGAGCGCAAAACACACTCTGGGCGTGCCGGAGACTATTTGGCCCCAGATGGAGACAAACCAAAGACAATATATTGGCTATACACAACAGTGATAATACTGCTCCTGATCTATGCGGCCATCGTATGGCGGCCTGCACTGGAAAAAGAGATAAAACGGAACAAAACCAACAAGATCTAAAGGCAAGCATATCTAGCAGTCACGGGATCCTCGAGATCCACACCCACGGTCTCTATGGAGTGTCTTCTGGGCATCCCTCCGCTACGCATAGTGGTGGAGGAGGTATGTGGAGGGACAGAAATCCAATCTCTGGACATGCCACATCCCTGAACAAAGTCAGAGAACTCCGACCTGACCTTATCAAAAGAGAGCCACCTACTACTTCGACGAACCCTACAAAGTCGTTATTCCACCAAAAGAAATTTGAATCACACCCCACGCCTTGCTCACCCATCTGGTTTACGGACGGGATGGGTAGAGGCATCGGCGTTCACGGCCCTAGGGCAAATATTATTTATTATTATTTTTAATTAGGAACAACCTGCTTAAAAAATTTGATACTATATAACAGCGCCTTTGACGTACCTTATCAATCTCTCATTTGATAGAGCAACGTTTCCCAGCATCCTCAAAACAGCTTGAGTCATAATGATTTACAAAAAAGGTGAAAAAACTTGAATGGAGAACTATCGACACATATCATTGTTGTCAGCTGTGTCCAGAGTGCTTGAAAGAATAATGTATGATAGAATGCTTTCATTCATTACAGCAAGCAATATTTTTTCCATTTGCCAACACGGATTTAGAAATTCAAAATCGACTCAATCTGCTCTGATGGACTTCCTTACTGGAGTGTATGAAAACTTAGATGACGGCTTGGAGTGCCTTGGTTTGTTCATGGACCTCTATAGGGCTTTTGATCTTCTGTCACATGAACCACTCTTGGGTAAGATGGATTGTCAAATAAATAAACTAATAAGATCTTATTTCAATAACCGCTACCAATTTGTAGAATTGAATGGAAAAAAATCTTCCAGGCTGGCCATAACTTCTGGCGTACCACAAGGTTCAGTGCTCGGTCCCTTGCTCTTTTTGATTTTGATCAATGATTTGCCATCGGTTTTGCAAAATCCTGACAATTTGATCATGTTGGCGGATTATACTATCCTTGTTTGTGGAGGAGAAACAAAGGGTAAAATCCGGAATGCCGCAAGTCGAAATTTAGGTTAGGTTAGATAAACTGCTAATCGAAGATCCTGTTCAAGATGGAAGACGTTTTGACGCAGGAGATTTCTTTTTAGGGTGTCCCACACATGCTCGATGGGATTCAGATCTGGGGAGCAGGATGGCCACGGTAGAAGATCGATACCATTCTCTTCAAGAACGTTCAAGGCAACTCTTGCACGATGAGGGGGGCATTATGTTGTTGGAAGAGTGGATTTTGACCCATTGTTTGGAGATACGGTACCACTACAGGTAAAACTATCTCATTTGCGTAAGAATTTCCCATGAGGTTGTTATGTATGAAAACGAGGTCAGTTCTTCCACCAAGGCGTATACCTCCCCAAAACATCACTGATCCGCCTCCCTGTCTAACAACTTCTTGAGCATGCTGGAGACGGTTTTGCTTTCCAGGTTCCCTTCATATTCGAATTCTTCCCGAATCGGGATAATAACTAAATCTAGATTCATCACTGAAGAGAACTGTGGCCCACCTCTCTTGATCCCAGTTTACGTGTTCTTGGCACCAAGCTAAACGAGCAGCGCGATTTCCAAGGGTCAGTTGTGGAACTCTTAAAGGACATCTGGAGTGGAGTTGGCCTTCGTGCAGTCGATTTCTCACAGTTTACTCGGAAATTTGTACATTATGAACTCGTGATAGCTCTTGAGCTAATTGAGATGCTGTGGAAGTATGATCTCTTCTGGCTTGTAAAACCAAAAATCGGTCTTGGGCGACTGTAGTAGACTGTCGTCTTTTCATGGTCGAATCACAAAACTTGAATCTTTTATTTGTGCTTACAACAGAAACACAGTGCCAACTAACTGATTTCAAACACTGAATACATGAAATGATTATAAAGCAGCGTCGCATCTGCTGCATTTTTAGTTTTTTATAAAAAAAAACTGAAATCTGTTGCGGCACTCTACATAATTTGGTGAGAAATTGATGCAGGTGTTCATTTCTTTAAAAAAATAATCCATATTGATCGTTCTGGATACGATATATCGATATTCAGAAGTGTTCCCTAGACTTTTTTGAGGTGTTTATGTATTTGTTTTAGATTTTTATATTCACATTGATGTTTTGTATTTTGATTTGTATTGTTTTATTTCAATCAGTGTAAATTTTAAATTAATTTGATTTGACAGGGCATCGAAGGAAATGAGATAGCAGACATCCTCGCTAAAAAGGCAACAACTGTCAGGCCGATGGGACCAGAACCAACTATGACCATCCCATGGACCCATGTGCTCTCTTTCTTTCAAAACTAGAACACCACCGAGGCATAGTACTACTGGACAGGCATCTAGGGACTGTAACAGTCAAAAAGGCTCCGCAATCAAAGAAAAGGGTACATGAACTACTGTCCCTCGAAAAAAGTCTGTTGAGCTGGTAGTGGGCCTATTGATGGGACACCAACTCAATAAACATCTATACGTCCTGAAACTATCTTAAACCACACAGTGCCGTGGTGGCCTAGGAAATCACGAAACAACGGAACACATACTCTTCGAATGTCCCGCTCATAAGGAAACCAGACTGAACACCTTGGGCGCTGAAAAATCCAGCGCCCGGATGATCCAGGAGGCGCCTTACAACAGACTTGAAAGCTTCATCAGGAAGTTGCTGCGAGACAAATAACAACTCATCAAAACACAGCAAGCACAATGGGCCAAACGGCCTGAGTAAATATACCTTTGGGTTGGTGTAGATCTGGTAGAACTTGAGGAATCACTTTGTTCAGTCAATCTTGATTTCGATGAAACAGTGCTTGTAGGTGATTTCAATATAAATTTTCCCCAAGAGACCCCGTTGAAAAAGAAACTGTGCTATTTACTGGAAGCATACAACTCAGCTAATAAAAGAACCGACTCTTATAACTGAAAACTGTCAAACTCTTATTGATCTAATTAGTTGCGATAATATTTTATATTCCAACTGTAGGGTGGTGGATTTGTTGGATCTCACAGACCATAGGCTTTTTAGTTGTGAACTAAACATTGAAATTCCCAAGGAGATTCCAAAAACCGTCACTTTTAGAGATTTTAGTAACTTTGTTCATGAGGATTTCCTTCATGATGTTGATAAGATTGAGTGGGACTATATATATTCAATAAAAGATTTGAATGACGCTTTTATGAATAGCGCAATATTGTCGCTATTTGATGTACATGCGCCATGTACGACTGTGACTGTGAGAGGGGCTCGCCTACCATACACAACATATAATATAATACAGATAAGCAACGTTAAAAACGATGCCAACAAAAGATATCTGAAGTCCAAATCAGCCGGACATCTGGATTTCTATAGACGAATTAGAAATTACCTAGTACAGGCCATACATAGAGAAAAGAAGCCATATATTAATCAACAAGTCAACCTGAACAAAAATCCGAATTCCCAATGGAAAACTCTTAGGAAACTAAATATTCACAAAAATAAGAATGATAATCAGATAATTCCTGAACATTGTTTCGGTAGAGGATTTGAATGGTTTTTTCCTTGAGTCTTTGCCCTGCCCAGAGATAAATGGGGACACTTACAACTTATGTCGCAATAGTGTTAGACCTGGAATTCCTAGATCACCCAAATTGCAAACAGTAACGAAGGAAAAGGTTGAAGAGCTATTTAGGACGGTAAAGTCTAACGCTGAGGGCAGTGATAAGATTAGTCTGAGATTGTGGAACCTGGTGCTACTCTCTTGTATCGATCAGTTCACCCATATAGTAAATTACTCGCTGACCTCAGGTACTGTACCTCAACCTTGGAAACTGGCAAAAATAACACAGATACTAAAAGTACAAATACAGCTTTGTTAAAAATAACAAGTGATATAGCTTCACTACAATGATTTCCACGATCTGTCATAAACTGGTTTACTAGTTATTTACCTAATAGAACCCAATATGTAGAGATCAATGGAAATGTGTCTTCTGTGTGCATGGTGAGCCAAGGTGTCCCACAGGGTGGCATTCTCGGGCCATTACTGTTTTCGATATATCTCTCATAATGCGAATATTCAAGGCTCTAATCTGTATACAATACCCTATCATAGAACTGTGAAATTTGAGAAGTCCTTTGCATACTTGGTTCTTTTCATTGAATGGTTACTATAAAATTTATCAAGGAGTATCGTCAAGAAATAACTTCAAAAGAAAATTCATAAAGTTTCAATTAGAGATGCAATCACATGATAGTTTTATTAATGTATGAGACTTTAAGGTCTATCGGTTTGAGTGGAAAAGCAGCTATAAGCTGAACTCCTTTTGCATCCAATGTTAATATTATGTTGTGTTATGTATGTGTAGTCTTGGGTACAATAAAGACATTTTATTATTATTATTATTATTAGTGCTGCCCATATGGTCACCATGCAGGAAGAAGGAGAAGGGGTCATTGAAAGGTCTATATAACAACTTCCAGTTCGTACCAGAAGTGGTGTTTTAAACAGGAAATACATTTTTCTAAATAGGAACATCCATCACTCAGCGTTTCTAGAGTTTCCACCCTGTATATGAAAAACAATTTAAGGGGTAATTCCCTGCAAGAAAAGTCTTTAATTAGCTACTCACAAATGTTCTGGATTCACCTTCGTTTTATAGATTATGTGAGAAAATTCATAAATGAGTATGTTTGCCAGTAGTTTTGGATTCAATTGCTTCATTTTCATGGAATCTTCGAAAAATTGTAGCAATACACTATCATTCTATAATAAAAAACTTGTAGTAGATAACACAACAGCAATTTCTTAAATTTTTTAATTTGCTATAAAATTGTAACTTTCAGAAGAACAAACTTACCACTAAAATTACAGCTTGACTCAAAGTTAGTCCCAACTCTTTTTGAAGCCTTTCTCTAATCTGAGCTGGTAATTCTGGTATAGATTTTCTCAATTTTTCTACATTTACGGATCCTTGATTTACTTCATCATTTGATAAGTGTAGGGGTGGTAAATTGGGTTCAGGCATATACCGATAATCCTACTTAAAATTGAAAGGAATCATTCAAAATAAAATAATTTTCATGTCTTGCTTCAAATATAGTGTTAAATGAATTACCTGTTTCTCTTCTTTATCTCGCATAGCTACAGTTGATTTCGTATTAGCATCCCATGCTCTAGTTTCATTAATAATTTGGTATCCTTTCTCCTTCAGTTTAATTTGTCTTTCGATTTCGTATTTAACAGCAGATGCTACTCCTCTAAAAGATCCAATATTTTTTATTTCTGTTCTAGTACCTAAAGGTTCGCCTTCTTGGTGAATAGAAACATTTGCATCTACTCTTAGACCGCCCTCTAGAATTTAAAAACAACTGAAGCTAGCCTGCTATGTAATTAAACTTTTGAAGAATAATACAGGAAACTGTAATTTTGGTAATTATTTGATATAGTGTCGATATTCAAAATTCACTGAAAAAGTGTTTACTTACTAATTTTGAGTCCAGGAATCCAAATCTGAAATCATTTTGTCCCGCCCGGCTATCGTTTAGGAAAAAATAAATACCAACATTTCGTTGAAAGTCCTCTTGTCTATGTCATTCAAACTCTATAATTGCTTCATTAAAATGCCTTCTTACTATTACAATGAATAGTATACACGGTGCTTCGACGAAAACTAAAAGAGGCTATATCTACCAAGATATTAATTTCTGATCAAAACCCAAAAACAAGTCAATTTTTGTTTCAAGGAGACATCTTTTGGGGTACAATACTTGCTTGAAATATCAACCCCTAAGCGGGGTTGCAAAGACTATCGCCCCAAGACTATTGAGTATTAGTGAGAAAATGAATAGATTCATTTAGATCAAAGATGACAGCCTTTGATCTGGAATGAATCTGTTCCATTTGTTTTGCACTAATAGTTGAATAGCTCAGGGCGATAGATAGTCTCCTCTATTTTTCAGTAGCTCACTCTGTATCTTCTACAGTTTTCAATCAAAAATGAAAATTCGTTCACGGGGATGCAGACAAAGATAATACCTTTCTTTCGAGGTATCACTCGACCCATCTACCCTCTTCCAAATTTTCAAGGGGTGGTCACCCCTGCTCTAGGGGTTGAAACTCGAAATGAGGATGGTATGATGATGACTGGCATTGATCAGTATGGATCTGTTCCATTTTACTTCACTGAAACTTGAATATTCTCAGGGAAATAGTCTTCCCTATCTTTCAGTTGCTCACCCTGTATCTTTTACAATTTTCAATTAAAATTGAAATTCGTTCAAGGCGATGTAGACAAAGATACCACCTTTCTTTTGAGTCATCACTCGACCCATCTTGCCTATTCAAAATGTTCAAGGATTGCAATCCCCGCTTAGGGGGTTGATATTTCAGGCAAGTTTTGTACCCCAAAAGATGTCCCCGTTGAAACAAAAATTGACTTGTTTTTGCGTTTTGATCAAAAATGAATATCTTGGTAGATATAGCCAGTTTAGTTTTTGTAGAAGCACCCTGTATACACACATGTACCATTAATTTCTTATTGGAATACTTTTCCATTCGAATGTTTATTTTCTTGACAGTTAACCCGACATATTTATTTTCCAGATATAATTGTCCCTCAATTATCAATATTAGGCAACAATTTCACACATTTACAGTTCCAAGACCTACGTGACATGAACCCGTCAATAGTGACGTACTCGCCATCTTCCGTCATAACAGAGAGGGATATTCAAATGGAAATCTCTTCAAACCAAATCTAACTAACCTAACCAAACCACAAACCTAATTTAAATTTATAATTTTGAATTAAATTGGTTAATGAAGCAATTATAGAGTCTGAAGGATATAAACAAGAGGACTTTCAAGGAAATTTTGGTTTTTGTTTCTTCCTAAATGATAGCAGGGCGGGGCAAAATGATTTCAGATTTGGATTCTGGGACCCAAAATTAATAAGTGAACACTTTTTCAGTGAATTTTGACCATCGACACTATATCAAATAATTACCGGAAAATTCAATAGTTTATATGAAACTCACCTTCCATTTTACATGTACAAGTTCCAATTTTCTTCAAAATTCCAGCTAGTTCTTTCACTAATGCAGCAGCTTCCTCGCCATCTGTAAGATCAGGTTCAAAAACAACTTCCATAAGACCCATTCCTGCCCGGTTCAAATCTACTAAGCTACTATCAGAACCATGTAAGCTTTTCCCACTGTCTTGTTCTAATTGCAGCTGTTTAATCTTAACTTTTTTAACATATGGAGACTTATGAATTCCTGGTGTAAACACAAATAAGTCGAGAATGCCATCCTTGGCTAAAGGATTTCTTTGCTGAGTTATTTGGTAACCAACCTAGAAACAATAAAAATTATACTGAAATGTGATAGGTACTTGAGCACTTACTGGCATATCTCCATAAAAATAATGTTTTCTATCAAACATTGAAACCATGTTCACTTTACAATTAAGAGCTAATGCAGTTGTAATACCAGCTTCAACACAACGCTTGTTCAAAACTGGTAAAGTGCCAGGTATTGATGCATCAAACAATGATACATTACTGTTAACTGGAGACCAAAATGATGATGATGATGAAGAGAACAGTTTACTTTTAGAAAGAATTTGAGCGTGTACTTCTAATCCTACAACACTTTTCCATTTCCTACAAAATATTTGATATTAAGAAAAACAATAATAATTTTATGATTTCTAACTTCGCTTTGTCCGTAGAATAATATCTTAAGAAATTTTTGCTGAAGAACGATGTAACACTGTCGTATTCATTGCAGAAAATACCAAATTTGAATCTTTATTACGATGTATTATTCGAAACTGTTTTCTCTTAATAGAATCAATAATAAGTGATTTATGAGTTAGTCGTTTTGTTTTCACATTTGTGTTTAGCTTATTTGATTCCCAAAGGTTTTCAAGTGAAATATGTAATAGTAGCCTAAATCTAAATATTTTTATTATTCCAATTTTAAAAATAGGAATGTTAGGTTATAGCAGAGAATTATCTTAATGTTTTGTGTTCGTAGTTCAATTCAACAGAAGAAAAGTAATAGACTTATCACAAATACTAATGAGCAAATCACTGTCAAATTGAAATTGCTCAAATTTTTACTAGTAAAACATTACTATTTTTATGAATGCATGTTCTGCTCTCAAGGAATTTGTGAGGATTTTGAAGCATTACAATTCTATTTGCTACTATTTTTCGGAAAGAATATAATACCGCTAGATTATCATAATTCGTTTTTCTTCAATGGATAATCTAAGATGTAACGTACACCCAGGCATATTAATTATTCGCAATAGTTACTATTAATTAATAAAAGATTATTGATATTTTCTAGTTAGAAGCATCGAGTGGGTAAAACATACATGTCTATAACCTTAAAAACAAATATGACGCATGACACTCGCTCTGACAGTTACCTGGCTTTAGGTGTGTACGGTTAGGTATTAGGTTCATCGTTCATTAATATTTTTTGCTAAGGGAACTTCAGTTTTTCAAGTTAATGCATTCATATATTCAACTATCGGCATTCTAAAATTTTTGAATTAAAATGGAAACCTATGATGTTATAGTAAATCAACCAGTTGTGATAGATAATGGATCTGGAGTTATCAAAGCAGGATTTGCAGGTGATCAAATCCCTAAATGCAGGTTCCCCAATTATATTGGTCGCCCTAAACACATCCGAGTAATGGCAGGTGCTTTAGAAGGAGATGTTTTCATTGGACCAAAAGCTGAAGAACATAGGGGCCTACTTTCGATTAAATATCCAATGGAACATGGTCATGTAACTGATTGGAATGATATGGAAAAAATTTGGGCATATATTTACAGTAAAGATCAACTTTCTACCTTTTCTGAGGAACACCCTGTACTTTTAACAGAAGCTCCTTTGAACCCTAGACCTAATAGAGAGAAAGCAGCTGAAATCCTTTTTGAATCATTCAATGTGCCTGCTCTTTATATTTCAATGCAAGCTGTGTTAAGTTTATACTCGACTGGTAGAACAACTGGTGTAGTATTAGATTCAGGAGATGGTGTTACTCATGCAGTACCAATCTATGAGGGATTCGCAATGCCACATAGTATCATGAGAGTTGATATTGCTGGACGAGATGTTTCTAGATATTTAAAACTATTGCTCTGTAGGGAAGGTATAAATCTTCGCACAACAGCTGAGTTTGAAACAGTTCGCACAATTAAAGAAAAAGTTTGTTATCTTGCAAATAACCCAGTTAAAGAAGAATCGGTGGATATCGAACATATGCAATATACACTTCCCGATGGAAACATTGTGAAAATAGGTCCAGCAAGATTTAGAGCTCCTGAGCTTCTATTTAGACCTGATTTAATAGGTGAAGAATGTGAAGGTTTACATGAAGTTCTTCTTTTTTCTATTCAGAAATCAGATCTGGATCTACGAAAAATCCTCTTTAAGAACATTGTTTTATCAGGTGGCTCGACGTTATTTAAAGGATTTGGGGATCGGCTTTTATCAGAAATAAAGAAACTTGCTCCGAAGGATATTCAGATCAAAATATCTGCTCCTCAAGAAAGGTTGTACTCGACTTGGATTGGAGGCTCGATATTGGCTTCTCTTGACACGTTTAAGAAAATGTGGGTTTCAAAGAGGGAGTTTGATGAAGAGGGACAAAGAGCTGTTCATCGAAAAATGTTCTAGACAATTAGTAATTAATTTCAACTATATTTAAGTTCAACTTAAAACTTAAGAGTGAAAAAAGTTTTAAGATAAGAGCTTACTTTAACTTATTTTTATATATATTTTTGAAATTAATTTAAGCTTACATAATATTGTGAATAATGTAGTGTATGTTTTTAAGAATATGGATACATACAAATATTGTGTGTCAAAAACATATTTACTAATCTTTGGAATTTTTTGCACAAGTTTATGGGCAGCAAAAAAATTAAAGAATGAAATATGAAGTTCAATTTAGTAAATTTTTCGTTTCTTAACAATTTTAAACACAGTGATTTCTCATTCAATTGATTAAACTGTATGATATTAACAGCTTGGAACTAAGTTATGTTTTCTCTTACTGGTTAAAATGTCAAACTATTTTATCATAGTATAATGTCAAACCATATTTATACAAAAACACAGAAATCAAAGATAATAAAATATAATTATCTATTACCTCTTTTTCATATATTTCTCAAAACTATTGATTTACCCCAAACCTCAAATGCAGCTGGTTATTTAAACAGCAGTTTTTCAGAAATCAGGAAATTGGATGAAAATGCAAAAATTTTACTTATCCAGAACTTAATGTTATGTTATTGTAACATTTTCAGGGAAAAAATTCGTGACAATCACGAATGAAATGTTAAAATTCAGAAATGACAAAAATTCATAATTTTTATATAAATTGAGAATAGGAACATATTTACAACCTTGAACATTTCAACAAAATAACCAACTGATATATTTTAGATTTATTAAGTTTAAAATACATAACTAAATGTTTTATTTCTGTGGAATCTCATATTCATAACCATAATAAGCTCCTTCAGCATATGCCTTAAACATATCATCGGAGTTTCGTCGTAATCTTCTACCAAGAGGTTCTAGGTCATTATAACACTTCGGAAAAACCCTGTTAATAGCAATCATTGCTTCTTCTTCAGTAACATTTCTTACAGCCATAATAGAACTGAGGGCTTTATTCTTTACACAATACTGATGAGTTTCTTTAAAATTAAAAATTGAAGTATCTCCATTAATCCATGCTGAAACCCAACTACAATGTGCCAAATTTGCTGCACGAATTTCTGTGCATGCAAGATGATCTAAGTTAGTAAAATCCAATTTGTTCTGACAGTTATCCAACATATGTATAAATTCATGTGTTAAGACACCTTGTACTAGTCCAGGGCTTGTTGCTGTGTTTTGACATATAACTACTTGATTTAATATAGGATCAAAGCCACCACTTACATTCGGAGCACATTCTTCACATGAAATATGTCTTCGTATATCAACTGTACAGCCTGATCTATTAAGTGCTCCTAACATTAGTTTGACTAGAGGACTTCGTAATATACATTTATAAACATTCTGCTCACATTTATTTTTATCAATATTCGATCTACCTTTCATAAACTTTTCAAATCTTGTCTCAGAAGATGGTTTTCTCTCGGGATATAAATCGTAACCCCATTTACTCTCTCCAAATCCACCAGATTTTTGAGCCGTATCTTCTTTTGAATTTGAAGGTTCATCTGTACTTTTTGAATTTTCGTCATTTTCTACAATGAACGTCATATTTTTATTTTCTTATTTCATGAGGTTATTATTTGAAAATTTAATAATTCAAAATTGAAAATATTTCATAATTCTAGGTTAGGTCTAATCATAGAAAACTTATTCTTTATTTTACAAAAAGATTTGTTTCTAGCCCATTTCCTACAATGTTATTTCTATTAATTCCATCATAGGTGGATTAAATCTCTGACATTTATTTTACCGTTCCAATTTGTATGGTAACAACCTAGATGACATTTAATTTATTATATAAAACGACTACTAATCATATATTAAAATTATCATCATAAATATAGTTATACTCTAAATGCCTTGTTCCCAGTTGAACATTTCTGGCAAATACTGCAAAAAATCATAAGAAGACATCAAATTTAACTCAAACTGAGGTGAAGGTTGAAGTTTCAATTCGAGTAAAGTACAATCATAAGTAAGTTTGAGTTTATATCATTTTATTATATGATTTACTACACATTTCTCTAAATCCATAACCCCGTTCAATAAAAACAAAAACGAAGAACAAATAGAGGGATAGAAGAGGCTTTTGTTCACTAAACAACACAAAAATTACGGTAAGTTATAAAATTGAAACTATAATCTCGCGAAACATAGTAACGATTTTTTGATTAAGGATGTTACTGTTTGATAAAATAATATGAAAAAAACTTTTTTCTAGACACATCTGCTTTGTTGAAGAGTCTGTTTCATTATAAGGCTCGCGCAGCTGCTGTAAAAGAAATCATGTTACGATTGTCTAAGTATTTGTCATAATTGTAACAAACTAGGTGATTCAGTTATCGTTGAAAAAAATGAAACTATTTATACTCTGCAAATGAAACTATAAATTCTTCCTTCTAATTTTATAAAAACTTCATTGATTCTGGCTATGATCTTTATTTTTGAGGTTCATTTCATAGGCATTCCAGGTTCGACTTCTTCTTACCATAACAAAACTTATTTCGATGACTCAAGCCAACTGTCATATTCCACTTCAAATTTTAAATTAACGGTTTTGTATTTATTCAGAAAAGTTTGTGTATGTAAAAACTCTGTATTCATCGATGTTTATTGAGTTTTTGTGACAGTTTTTCACCATGGTATTGAGAAAGTGATATATAAACTGTCAAATTTGATACAGCCAATTATTTGGACCAGTGCTTTGTAACATGTAAATTCATCTCTTGTAAGATCCATACCTAAAACTCGGTGAAACCCAAATTGCAAAATCATGATGAAATCCAGACGTGATAATATAAAATCACCGCACCGAAAGAACAATTTAGGAATAAGTCGTCCATTAAGTAGGTTAAATAAAGCTACGTTACTTTCGTCGACATCTTCTGCATCACCAAGTGCAAACATCAGGGTAGTTGTAAGAGTCAGACCCCCTAACGTTAGAGAATCTGGAGACAATCAAAAGTTAGTATAAGTTTCATCACATTAGCTAGTGTTAATGATTTTTATTCTTCAGAGTCACAATTAAAGTGGTTGACGAAAATCTTTTGATATTCGATCCCAAGGAGAATTCAGAACCTTTTTTCTATCATGGTGTGCAACAGAAAACTAGAGATTTCCTGAGGAAAACTGAGAAAGATATTCAGTTTGTTTTTAATAGAGTATTTGATTGGAATGTACAGAATGTTGAAGTGTTTGAGAATAGTACCAAGCCTTTAATTAATTCATTAATGGATGGGTAAGTTTGTAAATGTACATTTATTTTGCACAATATAGTAGAATTAATTTTAAAACTTATTATGTCATGTGACAATTCACATTTTAAACATGCTTATACTGTTCTCATATTTGGATTATTTGTATAATCTTGTCATGTATTTTTGCAAATTTATTTTAAATTTTTTGTATATTTGATTTTGATAATTTTTTTTAGCATTAACTGTTCAGTCTTTGCTTATGGAGCAACAGGTTCAGGAAAAACTCATACTATGCTTGGAAATCCCAGCAACCCTGGGATAACATTCTTGACAATGCAGAAACTGTTTGAGACTAAGGAAACACTTTCTATTGAAAGAGATTTTGAGCTTGGCATCACATATTTAGAGGTTAGTTTTTTGTAATACAAATTTTAATAAATTCAATAATTTGATTAAATATCAACAATCCAGTACAGTGCGAGATCTCATGGGAAGCACATGTATATTGATAAAGTGTCTGGCGATCTGATTATTCTTAAAAACGCGGAAAGTGAATAAAATAAAATTTCTCGTTCAAATTCATACAGCGCAACGGATTTCGAGACATTTTTCGCTAAAATGTCCGATCCTGCTGGAAAATCATCGCAGAAAAATACCGATGATTCAACGGACGACGATCCATCATTTAAAAAACCTTCAAACAGAAAACGGAAAAAGAAAGTAATGAAAAAAACCAACAACAAAAAAGTTAATGACAACAAAACTCCCGAAAGAGAAATACCACATCTGGAACTACAAAATAAAATTCAAAACAAAGACGAAATCGAGCATATGGAAACAGAAACATTCAATTCCAAACAAATCGCTTCTACTTCTAAAGGTCGCCATACCCGCCAGGATAACCTCGAGGTCGGATCACAAACAAACACTTATGTCAAAACAAACATAAAGAATTATTCAACAAGAATGCATGAAATAAGTAAAGCAGAATACAAACATCTTTTTATCTCACAGTAGACGAAAACCTTATAACAGACAGGATTAAGATGGCAGATGAGCGGAACAAAAATTTCCCAAATCCACAGATATCGTAATAAAAACGAAATTGGGTTACCTTATCAAATCTAACAATGAGAAAGATAAATTAATGAAAGTGTTGGAAGAAATGAAAACGATAAAATAATTTCAAAATACAAAGAAACTAAACCTTACATTCAAGGAAAACTAAGAGCGGAACCACAACAAACTTTCTCAGTGATAATATCAGGAGTTGAAAAATACATAAAGGATGAAGAAATCAGTCAACACCTCAATGAACTGAACTTGAAGCACAGATTTTGCAGAAGAATCACTTCTAGAGCATTTAGTACACCCACAACTTACATTAGAATAATCACAGGCGAAGCTACAACATCTGAAAAACTTCTCAACGATGGAATGTTCTTCAAAATAGGCACTACTTGGTATACACAAGTCATCCACCGAACCCACACCTATTCCATGCAATAAATGCTGCCAATTTGATCATATTACAGAAAAATGCACCCAACAAATAAAATGTAACAAATGTCATGGCGCCCACAAAACAACACAATGTAAAACAAATCTACCACCAAAATGCAGTGCTTGTGGATCTGAAGAGCATCCTGCATGGTCAGCCAAATGTCCTAAACACCCCAAAAAACCCATCGAAGGTATTCCGAACGTCACCATTAGGCCGCTCAATAAAAAAACCAGAGAAATAGAAGATTTACACAAAAAAAACAACAGAATTCATGCTCCTCTCACGATCCATGATGATATAATTAACACATATACTAGAAAGTTGAACAAACCTAAAAACACCAACAGGGAGGAACTTTTGTACAAACTGAAAAGAAGATTCTTGTCACAATATAAAATTGATACCACAGCCGTCTTTTCAGGCAATCGAGTTTATATACTGATGTTTGACGTGGAGGATCCAAACGAACCCTCACCAACAGAACCTGTAGACAATAATATTAACCGCAAATTCAACTCGAAAATTAAAATCCTCTACAACAACATTAACAGTTATGGACCCAAAAATACCTGATCAATAACTTCATAGAAGATAACAAGATTCAATGTGCAATGTTTGTAGAAACCAAAATAAAAAAGATCATAACATCGCATACAGAGATTGGGACGTCATACATCGAGTGGGGCACACAGTTAATAATACACGTGGAGGTAGTATAGTACAGTGTCATCCAAGTTTAAGAATGGGTAAGAACAATTCTCCTACATTGAATAACAATCTCAATGAAACATTACATTTCACAATTCCATTTAAAGAAGATAAACTGCACATATTTTTAATATATATTCATCCATATTCAAAAATGAGGAAACTATATTCACTAAAGCAGCTCTGTACAAATACTCTATAATAATTGGAGACTTCAACCCCAACCAAATGAAAAATAAACAAATAAATAAGTTTCTCCAAAATGGTACCTTCAAAAATACATTACACCACCAACGTTTTTAATGGACAACAACCGGACAGTACCCCAGATTTATTACTCTACTCCACAAATCTAAAAATAACATCAAAGATTTACAACTTGTGCCAGATCTGGGTTCGGATCACTTGGCGATGCTGATCACATTGGACTTGGATACTCAAACTGAAGAGACCGTATTGAGAAAAACCTTACAATTTAATAAATGCAAGATTAATAAAATAAATGAAGAGATCACTAACTTTATAAATTCCCACAAACATACAAATATGAACGAAGATTACATCACATTATTCAATAACAAACTCTCCAAATCCATTCTAAAATATACACCCACAGCAAAACACCATCCATTTCTCCACGATTTACCACCTTTCATTGTTAATATGATCAAGCAAAAACGAAAAATGTACAGAGAATACAGGCGCTGCCCAAATCCTAATTTTAAAACCAAACTAAATGAATACAATACTAGTATTCACAATATGATCAGGCAGTACAGACTTCATAGATGGACGGAAGCGTGTAAAGCAGTCAGAGAAGCCAAAGGGAGAAATTTCTATCGGCAAATAAACAAACTCTCCAAGTACAAAAAATTTCACAAGATACCCACTATTCTAGCCAATAATAGAGAATACAAATCTGATGAAGAAAAGGCGAACATATTTGCAGAACACTTCAAACAGGGATACCAATATGACAAGGACAGAAACTACGATACTGAAACAGAAACAACGGTAGAATCTTGGTATACTGATTGCTTCACCGATGTCCAGAAGGAAAAAGAATCAGTGCAAATTGAGGAAGACACGTATTATGAGATTCTGCATAATACTAAAAACAGTGCTCCAGGGACAGATAACGTTCCATGGAGTATAGTCAAACAATTGAACCAACAAATTCACGAACACATAATGAAGATGTACGAATGGTGTCTGAATAATCAAACCTTCCCAAAAATATGGAAAACTGGTACCATCATTCTAATAGCAAAAACTAATAAAGATCACAAAAAAGTTGAAAACTATAGGCCTATAACACTCTTGCCAGTACTAGGAAAGCTACTAGAAAAAATAATTAAAGTAAAACTTGAGGAACACTTCCATTATTCTATTCCCAAATACCAATTTGGTTTCCGCAGAAAAAAGCTACAGTTCACCCTCTCACAATTTTCATCTCTAACCTTCAAAATGCACAATTGAACAAAAGGAAAACAGCAGCAGTATGTATGGACACTAATAAAGCATTTGATAGTATGTGGATAAAAGGTTTACTTTACAAAATGTTCAAAAGAGACACTCCATCATATCTTATCCAGATAATAAGATCATATCTTGAGAATAGAAGATTGAAAACAAAATTGGCGACTCAGAATCTGACTTCTTCACTTCCATGCAAGGTACACCTCAAGGATCACCACTCTCTCCTCTTCTATACAACATATATTGCAGTGACATGCCCACAATTCATAATAAAGATCAATATATACTACAATACGCAGATGACACTATAGCAATCTCACACGGAAAACATTAAAAGAATGTATGGAAAAACTTCAAAAGCACATTAACAACATCACATCATGGTTCGCAAAGTGGAGATTGAAGGCCAACCCAGAAAAATCACAGCTCATTATATTCAATCACAACATAAATCACCATTCCCCAGTTATTTCAATAAACAAGAAAACAGTGAAACCAACACCATCAATAAAATACCTAGGAATTCAAATTGACAGCAAAGCCAGCCTGAAACTTCATGCAAACACCATAAAAAGAAAATGATCGCTAGAGCTAAACACTTTAGATGTTTGACATACAATAATCAAGGAATTGACATGAAAACAGCAACGGTCATTTACAAATCCATATGTCGACCAATAATAGAGTATGGACATCCCCTATATGCGAATTGTAGAGAGTCAGTGATCAAAATTCTGGAGGTTGCTGAAACAACATCCCTGAGAGCAATAACCAAAATGAGGCATCCAAACAACCCATTACACAATCCCCCAAATCACCTTTTGTACCAGAGAACCAAGATAGAACCCATAAGAGAGCGCATCAAGAAACTGAATACCAAATTTATACAGAGACTGAGTGAATTGGATGACATAAGAGATCTCCTGCACGACGAACCAGCAGAAAACCCACTCAGAAAATTTCCAACCTGTACATTACTTCAGAAGCTAAAAAGTTACCAAAATTCCTAAAGTACTAATTATTAGAGATTTTTTTTTTGTAATTATTAATATTTTAGAAATGTATTTCAAACCCATTTGGGCTGAAGGACTTTGGTCGATGGCCTCTTGATATTATTATCAATAAAGAACAGTTATTATTATCAACAATCTTTATCAAAAAATATTCGTTTTTTCATACAGGTTTACAATGAGATAGTTCGAGATTTACTTAACCCAGGTACCACTTTGACGTTGAGAGAAGACAGCAAATTTGGGGTGGTGGTTGCCGGCATCAAATATGTATTAATTGGAAGTGCCAACGAATTATATAATTTACTAGAGGAAGGAAATAGAAATCGAACACAACATCCAACCGATGCAAATGCTGAAAGTTCTAGATCTCATGCCGTTTTTCAAGTGTATTTAAAAATGAAGTTTAAAGTTTCAGGAGAGGTAAGAAAATTTAGATCCAAGTGTTAAATATTTTTAATATTAAGGGTATATACGTATCCAAAGGGAAATACGTTTGATGATCACACTATATTATAAATGTGTTTTTTATATACGAGGTCAGACAATTAAGTAATGCGACCGATTTTTTTCTCAGCCTGTGGTAACACTGCGAATCTGTAATTTTGCCACTGTAATAGCAGATATCTACTCTCTCGATTGAGACCTTGATGACCCTCATACGATCATTTCTTCGCCAGCTGTTTAGTGTTTTGTAACAACGCGCTACAAGTGAATGTCACGAAAACGGAACAGAGAAATTTGCAGCAATTGCGCTAAAATCGGTGAAATCGCGACAGAAACTTGTGAAAAAGTGCTTAAAGTGTATGGTAGTGATGCTCTGCCTCGCAGTCAGATGCTTCGTTGGCATGCCGATTTTAGGAAAGGGTGTCAGACGAGGCGCGGAGCGGAGGGCCAATTCAAGTGTGAACCGTTACGAATGCGCAACGGCGACTAACCGTTCGAATGTTCATTTTTCGTTCGTTTTTCTTTTTAACGATGTGCTCGGGAACTAAGCCCATTTACACAGGTGGACCTACAGCTTATAGTGGATTCCAAACCACTCTCCTAGACGGTGCAATGATAACTGCCACCACAGGGATTACAAATTATCTGGTCCAGGAAGTTTATGCCCTCTATAGGTGACTCTGTCAAATTCAAAGACGCATGTAACACCCAATCTGGGAATCGTGTGATCTTCCCACCTGGCCACAGCGGTGGTTCATTCAAATGTTGGCTGATGAGTTGAATATTAACCAGGAAACAGTTGGACAGATTTCAACCGAACATTTCGCCATGAAAAAGCTGTGCGCGAAAATGGTACCGAAGAACCTTTCAGATCAGCAAAAAGCCCACCGAATGAATATCGCTCAAGATTGTCTCGAGCAGATTGAAAGAGATCCTACTCTTCACGATCGAGTTATTACAGGTGATAAAGTTGGTTCTTTCAATATTACCCCGAAACTAAACGAGAAAGCCAACAATGACAGTCCCCTGGAGCGCCAAAGCTAAAGAAGGCGAGAATGAGCAAGTCCAAAGTGAAAACCATGTTAATTTCCTTCTTAGACAGCAAAGGGGTGGTTAACAAAGAGTTCGTACCACTTGGGCAGACCGTAAATCAAGTATTCTACCGCAATGTGTTCGAAAGGTTACGAAAAAGGGTGGTCAGAGTGCATCCAGAGATTGTGAAGACTTGGGTTCTGCATCACGAAAATACTCCCTGTCACACTGCGTTCAGTGTCTCTCAGTTTTTGGCATCAAAAGGCATCGCAACGTTACCACAACCGCCCTATTCACCAGACATGCGACCCTGCGATTTTTTCTCATTCCCCCATATGAAAAAATTCGTCAAAGGTCGACATTTTGACTCTGTTGAAGATGTCCTAGAAACTGTGACGAGGATACTCGTACAGGTCTCACAAGAAGCGTTCCAGAATTTTTAAGTATACTCGATTTTTGAATTTTGTCGCATTACTTAATTGTCCGACCTCGTACGGTTGTTGTTTGATTTTGAAGATTTTACCAACTTTTAGAGGAGAAAGCTCAAAACTCCAGAGTCCGATTTCTGAGAGATAATAAAAACCGAAAACAGTAAGAGATCATCTTTTACTGCTTAGGAGACCCTGTGAGAGGTAGCCATAATGAGAAAGGTGCGCGCGGGTATATTTCCCGGGTGAAAACAAGAGCTCCTAATGGATCATTAATTTAAAAATTATTCAATAATTCATTTTGATATTTTAGAAAAAAGGATTTTTCACCTAATATGTATAATAATCGCATTGTTATGGAGCATTCACCAAGTCTATATTTACCAAAAAAACTTTACAGAAATAAATAGTCGCAACAAATTCATTGAGCATTGAGTATTCTGATGTTACAGAGTCGTATGAGAGAGTGTTAACAAAGAAGAAACTATTGTCTATTGTCCCACTAGTATTGGATCTTGCAGTTTATAAAATTTTTCATTTCAGATCCGAATGGCTAAGTTGAGTATGATTGATTTAGCGGGAAGCGAGAGGGGATCTGCCACTGGTTTTCAAGGCGCCAGGTTTGCCGAGGGTGCCAACATAAACAAATCACTTTTAGCTCTAGGCAATTGCATCAACAGCTTAGCTGATGGCCAACGGCATGTACCCTATAGAGATTCGAAACTTACGCGACTGTTGAAAGACAGTCTGGGCGGTAATTGTCAGACAGTCATGATTGCCAACATATCGCCATCGTCGTTGTCGTACGAAGACACATATAACACTTTGAGGTAAATGAAATAATTGTATGGGGCAGAGTGGACGTTATTTTGAACAGTTATTATTATTTATTTTTCGAGTATCAAAAACAGTCAGAACATTACCTCATCTTCTCTTTTTTGAAATCTATCACCCAAATATCATCATCGAGCTGTTTCGAATGAATTGTGCTGAATAATTTATTTTAAGTATAGAATGAATGAAGTGTCACTCAATTTTGCTTGAATAGTTTGCAGGGTTAGAGGTGGGGGGTGAGAATTTTCTTTGTTTTCTGTTGACTGTAATTCTTTATTTGTTAGATATGCCACTCGTGCCAAAGCAATTAAAGCAACCATCAAACGTAATGTGGTCAACATTGATCTGAAAGTGGAACAATATGCCAAGATCAATGAAGAGTTGAATCGAGAATTAGCAAGGTTGAAAGCGGAGTTAAAGGAGCTGAGGGAAGAAAAACCCAAGAACGTTTGTGTGGAAGTGGATCCCAGTATTTTGAGTCAAATAGAAGATATCTTTAGTCAAAGAAAGAATATCATAGAAAGAACATATTCAATGGAGATTTCGGAACAAATTGTGCAATTGAGGAGGTACGAGCTTGTTCAAACATTTCTAAAAGTTTTTTTTTTGGGATATTAATTGGTTGCATCTGGTGTCACATGAAATTTACCTTCAGCTACTAACGTGGTTTTCATTTTACATAAGAACTGAAGTAGGGGCCTCAGAGGCCCAAATATGAACTGAAAGTTCAAATAATTTTTATTTCAAAGGAGTCTTATTTTTAGCAATTAAACTGTAGTTAACATTTCTTTGGCAGAAATTACCTGAGGTGAAAAACTACCTGAAATGCTTTTTTTCAACAAAAAAAAAACAATTTAACCTATTATAAAACTTCAGTAATGTCTAATGAACTATACAGGGTGGTCTACTGTTCTGTGTCAGGACTTCAAAGATCGATAGAGAATCGAAAATGATGATCACTTTTAGAACAAAAATACGTCCGAAAACGATTCGTTTTCGATATACGGAGTGTCGAAAGTTCGAATTTTGAAAACGAAAAAGCATTATAGCTAGGGAACCCCCCAGTAGTAAAAAGCCGAAATTTGGCATACGGCTACTAATAATTGGCTTATCATTTAACGCTGGAGGTCATTCCCAAAGAATAAGCAAGTGGCGTCACATGTTGTTTGTTGACTCCATTTATCGGTTCAACTTCTACGCCTCTGCTTTTTTTCCAAATTTGATCACATTTTCGGATGTTTATTTCATAAAAAATGTATTTTTGTGTTTTTTTCATAGACGCATAGTTTAGGAGATATTTCAGATCAGAATTTCTTCAAGAGTAAAACTGTAGAACTCGAAAATTCAAAACTGAGTGTGAGTACCATGTTCAAAATAATTTATTTGCAAATCTCTATGTATGATCGTTCAGACGCTTGTGGAATTTCTATGTACGTTCCTTCACACGCTTGAAGAATTTCATCTCAAGTTATGTTAATAAATAATAAAAAATTCGATTTTGTAATAGCCAAGTGAAGGAAGATGCAAACTCTAGGTTGAGTGGTTTATGTTGCGACACCCCTGACAAAGAGGAAAGACACAGAAAATTGGACAACACCATATACAGATGTAACAGACAAAAAGAGACTTTTAGAGACGAAATTAGTGCATTGAACGCAGAGAAAACCGAATTGGAAATGCAAACGGGGCAGCTGTTAGAACAGCATCCCTCTTTGAAGTTAACTGTTGAGCTGAAAGAGTTGGAGTTGGCAAAATTAGAGGAACAGTTCAAGGTAATTGAATTTTAGCTGTATCTTTTATACTACACTCTCACAAAGGTGCAAGGGACTAATATAATTTTTGCCTCATACAGAATCAGATCAACTTGAAACAAATAAAGATTTACCAAGAAGAGATGCAACATAGAGGCGATCTGATCGAGAAGATGTCATCCGTTCTCAAACCATGTTTCATGCAGCTCAGAGCGATGGGATACGCCACTGATAACCTCATTCAGGAGTACGAAGCCGTGTTGAGCCATTCGCAGGGTACCCGGAATATCAAATGGCAGGATGAAGTCCAGAATCCTGTTCCTGACTCGGGAGTGTGTTCCACGACAACTATTATCGATGACAATGCAGGTTGGTATCGAAGAAATTCAATGAGGTTGAAATTTCCCATCACATAACCGTTTTTATTTGATTTGATTTGTATTCAGGTTCAGCTTTGAGTGTTTCTCCAACACATTCAGCCATAAAATCACCGGCAAGGACACAGGGGCCAGAGCTCGAAATGACATTCACCGTGAACAGTGTTCCGAGAAAAGCGCCCATCAAATCGGCGAAAAAAAAAGTTTGTGCCGAATCTCTACTAGTCAAAGGTGCGATTTTACCATCTATCATCTATTTTTGTATGAATGAGTTTGTTCGGGGTGGCTTATCAGTTCTCGATGAAATCGGTCGACATTAGATTTTATTCCCTGATATTTTTATCGTTTATTTTTACTGAATATATTTTTATATTATGTTGTTGATTGATTTTAATATGCATGAAGTAATCTTTTCAAATAATATAATTTTTCGTAATCCTTTTTGCTACTTTAAAAATGTTTGCGAAGGACTTTGCAGTTAAGAAACTACATAAATATAAGGTATAATCATTGCATTGGCATTATCGAGTATAACATTTTTTTTTATTCCAGCTTATAAACCGTCACCCATGAAAAAAGCTAGGGTAAATAGTGCATCATTGAAAATGAAAGAAAATATCCCTAGTTCGAGAGCAATACATGCACAAAAGTTTCAAATAAGAAAAGGTAACTATTAGAATTAAACGTTTGGTAAAACAACTACAGAACTACAGATTTTTTCAAAGTACCGCCACCTATCTGCGACATACTGCGTTTGATAGCTACATTCGTTCCCCATTCCCATAAAATATCAAGACATTTTGTCCACTAAATGTTTTTATCACATTTCAATAGGCAGAATGTTCGTGTCATTAGTATAAGGATGAGAATAGAACATGGGGCCATTATCAAGTATTGTTTTGAACAAAAACGTTTTAGTCGAACCAAGTTTACACCCTAAATTCCAAAAGTAACTGAACTCTTTTCAAAAATTTAATCCAATTGAGCATAGCAAAGACATCATTAAAAGTGCTTGGAAGGACCCAAACTTCTTGAAAACGATTGTGGCTGGTGATGAGATGTACTGTTTTCAGTATGAGCCTGAAACGAAGCGGCAAAGTGCTGAATGGAGAGCGTTAGATGAAGGAAAACGCTTGGTCTCGAAGTATTGGTGCGAGTGTTGCGTAATTTTCAGACGGTGTTTGAGTAGTGCAAAGTTCTCATGACGCCTCGTTTTATATTTATGCTGTTCTGAACATTTGCTATGGCTATTTCGGTTTTTATGGATGTAAGTGAAGCAGTCCACAAGGTAGCACCCTGTCGGGGTTAGTATACCAAATTTTCGGAAGAGATCCCTGCAGCTAACTGTATTTGGCACTCCCGCCAGAACCCTTACCGCATTTTTTTGCTTTCTAAACATTCCTACCTGGATGCTCCCCACGCCAAAACGCCATATGTCATTCGACTGTGAAAGTTTTCGTGGTGGGTCAGTAACGCTTCGCGTTCGCCCAGAGAGTGTTTTATCCTCCTGATAGAGAAAGTGGCGGCTGATAAAATGTAAAGGAAAGGATGCATCTCGTACTAACGTACGAGAGTCGCCCTCTATGGATCTAGACGGTGAACCCGCTACCGGACTTCGAGAAAGATACGAACAATAACAAACAGATGTGAGAACGTTAAAAATTCCAACAATTGGGAAACATCTTTCGCCGGTCCGTGAATCATCAACGGTACAAAACGAGCGAAATAATCCCGCTGAAATGGTGCTCTGTTTCCGGTATAACCTCCCGTCGGTAAAAACTTGATGAGACAAATATCTTCCGCGATAAACTACACGAGGAGACTACAAATGTAAACTTGAGACAAGAAGAATTATTCAAAAATCCGTAGATCAATGAATAATCCTTCCTGACAAGAGCAAGTTCCCAAATCTGCCCGCCATCAGGTGGTCTACTTGGCGTCCCCAGGACATGTTGCTCTCAAAAGCCGAGCATCGTTACCTCTCTTCCCCAAATGACCTCTTCGTACTGACTAGGATTTCCTGCGTCTTGTTTCTGTTCAAGGAAAGATTGTTTGCCTCAAACCATCGCTGTGCGTCATCAGTAAATTTTCCGGACTTGAACGAAGTTCCTTGCATGTAAGTTTGACAACCTGTTGGCGCGTACAAATTTGTGTATCAACGCAGAAAGCGAATACATTGATAAATAAAAAAAATGTATCAAAATTAATACTGGCTGTTCCTATTTTTAAAAAATTCGTTTACTTTTGTAATGGAGGGTGTATACGCGGTTTAAAAATGTTGCGAGGACCTGAATCATGACAAACATGTTGGACAATTGTTGTTTTATTGGGCAATAGCCGAAATTTTCGCATATCCAAAATAGCGTAAGTTAACAGTTAAACAAAATCCTTGGAATTCACTATTCCAATGATTTCATTAAGGAGACCAAGTGCAAAACCTTATTTTATAACATTGCGACTGCTGACGAAGCGTGTTTTCTACAAGCTCCATACTTCTTTGAAAGGCTAGTTACTGGTCGATGAGCTAAAACAATCATTCAACATTGTTCGACTTCTTAAAGACTGTGATGTTCCTCATAGTGAATTGATTCTGTATCAGTATACATCGCTCTATGGACTGAGAAGAAAATTAAGATTTTACTAAATATAAATGTTTACTATCATTTTGAAAAAAATCAGTTTATTCTGCTATGCACCATGAAACAGTATTAATTAATATTTTATATTAATTAGACGATCATTTTCAGGATTAGAATCAGCAAGTTCCAGACCCCCATTTCGTAGGTGAATAATTGTACAAAAGTATATCTCTTCATTCATGTTATCATTTTGCAATATTGTATATCTTTAATCATCATTTTCTATTATTTCATTAAACTTTTAATAACAAAAATTTGACCAAAAAATTTCTTTGATGATAAACAATTTTTTAAACCAAACTGAAGTGTTTCAAAATTTTTCAAATTGAATTTTGATTATAACCACATCGATTAATTTTTCAGATCTGAATCAAAAGGCTATTATCATTTATTTAAATTATTCGATATCATTCAATAATTATTGTAGTTGTATATTATATCTGAAATTATCTTCTAATCCACATAATGAATGAGTTTCCTAACATCCTTTAATTTATGAGGCAGGAGTTTTCTAAAAGACGTTGAAATTAAGGTTGTTAAAGAGAAATCTTTTATTATTAAGAAAATATTGTCATTTTTAGTGAGTGGCATATTTCATTTCCAGCAAAATAAATTTGAAACAGTTTAAATTGCATAACAAATTCTTGAGAAGTGCATTCCAAATTTTTTCTATGAACTTATCAAACTAAAATTTTTTGATTTCGTATCGACTAATATTTTATTTATTACAATATTCAAAATTGAATAAATTTTGAAATAAGCAAAACATTTACCAACATATAAAGGTGCCTTTTCATTGGAGCGTTTTAACGTTCGATTTGAGCGTCAAATCATGTGAACCATTTTTTTATGAAATCTTGACGCTCCCATGAAAAGGGGTTTTCAGCGACAAAATGATGTGTCATTTCTCACTTATTTTATGTGGAAACACTTAATTGATAAATATGAGATCTATTTTTAATTGATTTGATATCATTTCTGGAATGTTTAGTGTTGTGTTTGCGAATTTTTTTCAAAACCTCTATGTTGTTCGGGTATCGAAAGTTAATATTGTGCAATAACTGGACGACTATAAAGAGGCTTAGCCATTTCGTATCGAAGAAAACTGGTTGCCATAGGATCGGAAATTCCCAACTTTCTAGCGTCAACGTTGAAAAACACGCGACCTTCCGAATCAGCGTTAAATCGCTCTAATGAAAAGGACCTTAAGGCAAATTTGATTCACCTCGAGGTAAAACGCGTCTTGAAAATTTCAATCATGCGATCATTCGATGAATTTTCTGTGAGTTCTTTTGCTGGTTAAGTTAATGAATGCATTTCAATTATTGATTGAATCATTCAGAATAGTGTGAATTTCCTATGTAACGAAAAATGTCTCTATATAAGTGGTCATATTTGCTACTGTGGACAGATTATGTAAAAATGAGGAGAATGGGTTTTTACTGTAAAGGGAAAATGTTTTTTATGGTATATATTTATATGGCTCAAATTTGAAACGTAGGTTTCTTTCAAAAGTCTATTCGACTTTCCACACAAAATTTTTAAAAAACGCTCAGTTTTCGAGTAGAAATATGTTTTTTTAAGTCATTAAGTATTCAATTTTCAATTTACCTGCAAGGACCATTCTTTATCTAACCAATAATGAACAACCATTGTATTACCATTTATTCATTTCTTTATTTATTAGATGCACTAAGGAATTATATTTTTTAACCATTTTATAGCTTCAAAATTTTAAATTCTGAGGAAACTGAACGTTCTTGGCAAGTTACCCACACAACCCAACATCCCAGACACCCAATAGGTGCGTGACGTTTTCAGTAACCTCTTTAATTACTTCTAGTCAGTTGTCATATCCGTAAAGTTAACTTCCATAACTTCAACCTGTTGAACCCTCTGTCTAGCTCCGATACATTCTTCAAGGAAAACTCTAAACACAGATTTGATTGCAGATTAAGTCTCTCAGAATAAAATTGTATCATGACAGACTTTTTATTAACCGAATACAATAATGCCAAATATCTATCAATTATCATGCAACAACTGCTGCATGAACCTGAATTGAGACATTTATAATTATCAACACTCTTTTGCTTATAATAAAAAAAATTCATCCAACGAAGTTCTTAATCTTTTAACTGTCAGAAAACTAATGAAGAGTTACTGCTCTTGATGAAACACATTTAGTAAAATTCAACTTCACAATCAATTTCGACAACTTTTTTTCATTGGAATGAACACTTATTTTCTGCAATCACTTGATATCCTCACTCTTCAAATCTCTAAATCGAAATAGCGCTTGCTTCAAAATATCCTCGGAGGATCGTAGAGATCTTATACTTCTTGACCTAACAACTGGGGGAAGTCGCACTCGGTCTACCACCAACAGAAATCCAATCACTACAACGGCAAAAACTAAAGCAGATCCAAAAAGGACAAACGGGAACACATATTGAGTTAAACTATGTCCGGTTGAAGCAATTATTTCACAATTATGACCAAAATGGTCTAAACCATTGTAATGAACACCCATTTTAATATGTGTGCTTCAGCATAGTTTCGCTATTAGAATGCGTTCAGCATACCAAAATATTGTGATCAATGTATACCTTATATCAATGTCTTCATGGTCTGGTGATTTCTTTTTATTCATTTTTGACACACTCTCATCTTCATATCAGTCTCAGTGGTTGGTTTTATAATCTTTGAAAGAATTCTTTGTGTGGAAATTAGAGATATTTACGGGTGTGCCTTGCTGATTGATAATTTAAGTGCTCGCATGGGTAATACTAATAATCATGTTATATAAGATGATGAATGGTACTTTGCCCTTTTCTTAAAGTTTATTGATTTCTTTGCATCACTTTTTCTAATTATTCAAAACGCCTTCAAAATTGTCTATCATTTAAGATAATAGAGCTAATGCAATCTTTCAATGTGGCCATAGCCTACTGAAAATACCTTCAAAAGATAGTTTATAATGAAAAAAAGCACCATGTCACCATTGAATAAGTTATCAAAAGTATCGTCATCTTTTAAACATAAACTATTTATCTACAAGTGTATGCTTCAAAAATACTTATTGAGTAAACGAAGAATATTTATTTGATGTTTACCGATTTTCTAATTTTAATTAATCATATATCAGCAGAGTCCCCTGTTTCAAATTTTGAAATACTTACTGAGTTTTCAGGTTAAGCAATAGGAGTTTCAAGTAAACGTCTAGTCTAGTTTTAAAAGGACAAAATGATATACTTGAAGATTTTCCGCTCTAGTACTATAATACAGACATTTTAAAACCCGAAAAACTTACTAAGAATTGCGCATGTACCTTTTACCTTTGAAATTTGGAAGCGATTGTAGGTTATAAATATTAGCGCTTGCACTTTGGTGTTGAAGCTGCTAAATTTTGGTGTCTTTTAAACTTCCCAATTTTTTATTTACTGTCGAGTCGATGTCTCAAAAATTATAATGATTTCAGCTTAACATATTCTGATTCCAATATAATAATTTCAACTCATATAATCTAAACATAACATAATAACTAATGAAATATAACCCCAGAACAAAATTAATACACATTTTGGTAGATTAATTAAGTTTCTTAGCATTTACAGTTTGATAAAGCTTTACTTTGAATGTGGTATAGCCACATTTTTACATAATATGTGTGTCTCTCTATCTAGTATTACTTTTTGTAAAATTGTAAAAACCAATGAAATATCGGAAACTATTTCTCGTTTTTAAAGTGTATATTTTGGAGTGAATTTTATTTTAAATAAATCTTGTAAGAAATTTTTATTTTACTAATTTTATTATTCACATTGTAAATAATAAAGGTGCAGAATTATGAGTTTCATTTGAAATTTTGATCAACTGTGTTTCCAGCTTTTTATTCTCAGTCACGAAAATGTATGGTTATTTACATTACAGAAAAAGCGTTTGTTCTTTGAAAATTGCCTAATCCTAGTTAAATCAAATAGCCTATTGATATTTCTTTAAAAACATTCTCAAGCATAATTTATGGCAGCTATTTTCATTTATGAGCCGATTAAGGTTATGCAGAAAAATTTGAATCTTTCTATTAACTTTTTATTTGTATAGTGATTACATTTTTTTTTCATTTTATACTTAAATTGTGTTCGTATTTGAAGTACTTTCCTGACACTCTCTCCATATTTAGCTAAATTATATTCATTCTCCCTGCAAGTAAATACATAACTGGTTATTCAATATAATTATGAAAGTTTGGAACTAACTACTGAAGATGAAAAATTTGAATCAGAACATATATGATGACCTCAAACTCTAGAAAGACTGATTAGAGAAACACTGAAACAGGTTAATTTTTTATTGGAGATGAACTGTTTTGAAGGTTATATTTTCATTTAGTGAAGCATTAATTTTCAATATTTTCTATTAAAAACATCATACTTAGCCATTATTAATGGCTGATAACACGATTGGTAATCCTGCATTGAACGTTGACCGCCACGCGTATCGTGTCGACGAAAAATGTTTCCTAACCATTTAAATTTCAGACAGTATTGCCACGATTTATCTCACGTCGGAGATTTGACTACCTATCATTGAAAATGAAATAGCAAAGGATATAAAATATACTATTGAAGTGAAACCGATAGCCAAACACTCGCGAACATGAGTTTTTTTGTTTATGTCAGGCCTAATAGAAAGAAACATTTCGGCTCTTCCACTGCATTTTTTCAAAATAGTAACTGAAGGCCATTATTTAGTATGGTGTCGATAGTCAAAATTCACCGAAAAAGTGTTTCTATACTAATTTTAGGTCCCAGAATCCAAATCTGAAATCATTTTGCCCCCGAAAGACTATCGTTTAGGAAAAAATTCCAAAATTTCCTTGAAAGTCCTCTTGTCTATATCATTCAAACTCTATAATTGCTTCATTAAAATGCCTTGTTACTATTACAATGGATAAAATATACACACATGTACCATTGATCAGTAATTCTACGCTCAAATATACATTAATTTCTTATTAAAATGCTCTTTAATTCGAATGTTGAATATCCCTCTCTGTTATGACAGATGGCGAGTACGTCACTGTTGACGGTTCGAGTCACGTAGGTCTTTGACTGTAAATGTGTGAAATTGTTGCCTAATATTGAGAATTGAGGGGCAATCATATCTTGGAAATACATATGGCAGCTTAACTGTCAAGAAAATAAACATTCGAATGGAAAAGCATTTTTATAAGAAATTCATGTATATTTGAGCGTAGAATTATTGATTAATGGTACATGTGTGTATATATTGTAATAGTAACAAGGCATTTTAGTGTAGCAACTATAGAGTTTGAATTGACATAGACAAGAGGACTTTCAAGGAAATTTTGTTTTTTTTCCCTAAACTTCTGCCTTCCGAGGCAAAATGATTTCTGATTTGGATTCTTGGACCCAAAATTAGTATGGAAACACTTTTTTAGTGAATTTTGACAATCAACACTGTACTAAATAATTACTCCGAGATCAAACATTTATTCTCTCATTTGAACGTGAATTTGAAATGAACACCAGGAAAACGATCTGGCAACACTGTCTGAAATTTAAATGGTAAGGAAACATTTCTCGTCGACTCAGTACACGATGCGCGTGGCGGTTAGCGTACAATGCAGGAATTGTAAGTATTCATTTACTTTGATGCGCATAACTTGATTAGCTTTCGTTATTTTAAAGTTTTATGTTCTTTAAGCATATAAGTTAATTAAGTAAAAAAATTGCTTACCTTCATTCATTAAATTACTTATGGATTCAGAATATTCATCAATATGGGAAATATTTTTCGATTCTTTTCCAAATATCTTTTCTACATTTATTTTTGACTTGGAATCATTCCAATTATAATATTCCATATCTGCTTCAGACTTTAACTTCTCCCATTCTTCAACAGTCTGAAAAAACGTAACACATTTTTTTCCTTAAATACAAATTAAATTGATGATAACTTACTAAAGATTCATGGTATAGAGCAGTTATTAAATACATAGCATAATCATAATTCTGCTTTTTCGTAGGACATCTATCTGTTACAAGTGTAAGAATATCTGTAGTTTCATCATATCTTTCTCCCACCAATCGTAAAAATTTATCCTTAGCATGTTTGTCTAATTTTAAGGAAGATAACCTCAGTTTCACAGTAATTATTCGTGATAAAGGATCTCTAATAGAAGGAGACGAATGACAATAATTGCTCGAAGCAACTTCAATTGGAAAATGTTTTTCACATTTTTCATCTGAATCTAAAGCTTTTGGCCAAGGCGTACAGAATTTTTTCAAGGCTTCACATTGTCTTTTTATAACAGGTGGAGTCAGATGGAGAAAATTCGGTATTTTCATCAATTCTGCATTACCATATTTATTTGGAATCGTCTCCCCTTTTTTAACATAACCTTGTCTTAGTGGTAAGGGAACAGTTGCTGGATGGAATGTTCTTGGGCCAGGCCAAACACTTCCCCAATCTTGATCTATAGCCATTTGTTGAGTTCTAAAATTATAACGATTAGCACTGCATACAGTTTCATTAATAATTGGTTGAACCTCGGTGGTAATGCATCAATTTTTCTCATTGGGCGCCTTATATTACTTTGGCCTTTAACATGTCTCAAGTTCAGAGGTTTGAAATCATCTGAAAACTTTATAATTATTCACAACTACAACTGGGGACATTTTAATCAATTTTACCTGTTTCAGTTTCATTATGGTCTCTTTTAGAAGCAATTGAGGCACATCTTAGAATGGGGGTCAAAACACATTTATTTAAATTTCTTGTCAGTTGTAAGTATTCCAACTTCTTCACATAATTCAAGATTTCCATGATAACTACCCAGTTGATTGTTTTTTACATTGACTATTGAAATCTTGGAAATGGATCTGGTAGATGTAGTATTTGGGTGATTAAAATAATTAAATAATTTTGCAGGTTAAAGTCAGGTTCGCCAATTGTAAACTGGCATAGAAAAAAGAATTCCCCTAGCATTAATTAGGCCTTAAAATTTTTGTTGTTTTATTAAGTAAAGCTCAATTATCGAAAATGTTTTGGAAGAAACGAATTATGAATAAAATATGTAATTTCTTTCTGAATCTAGGCAAATGAATTCGATCGTTTCAAGAGTTACGAGCAAACGTCTCTGTAAAATAAGCGTGGAATTAAACCATCAATTATTTTTCAATTTAAATAGCACATTTTATCCAACGATTTTGTATTTAAAATCATTAAGATGTGATCGAATAAAAACATACTTGAATTATTGAGAACTTTATTATAGAACCTGTTGTTGGCTAAGAATTATACTGTAGTGTTTGATCTAGGAGTGTGAGTGTGAGTTCTATGGTATTATGTTTGTATACAAAATCTGTTTGTTACTTTTCAAAATATTTCCATATTTATTCAAATTATAGTGAAGTTATGGATATAAATTATTACAAAAGATGAATATTTGAAAAATGATATGCAAAGGATGTAAGATATATATGTCTATCGTGGAAATAGACAACCAGAGGTTTTATTGGTGGGTACTTAATTTGCGGCACACCTTTAATTTTGATAATACCATTCTTATTAAATTTTTCTATATTTAAGGACTGAACAATTGAGTCGGACGAATTCAGAATTGCATCAAAAATTATTTATTTAGGAAGTTACATATCAATTCTTGAAAAGAAAATAGCAAACTTGAATGAAATTATTTTGTTAAAAGATGTTGCTTATGCTTCACGAAGTATTGAAAAAGAAGAGAATAATGTGAGTGTTTTGCAAATAGTAAATTTTATTCAACAAATTATATTTTCAGTTAGAGAAAATAACTTTAAATAAGAAAAGTGACGGAAATGAATATATTACTAATGCTAGTCTTAAGAGACTCAAAACTTATGTATACAGTTGAATAGTGCAGTGGAAGAATTTCAATTTGAGAAAAATAAATTCGGAAGGATAATAGATAAACAGGAAAAGGAATTTTCTGAAAATTGCAACTTTTGTATGAAATGTAAGTACTAATATAAATTTTCAATGGATTGTGTATTTCTTTATTTCGTTGATTGTAACTTGTGTTCAGGGCTCAAACTTATAGAGAAAATTTATTCAAAGAAATCAAGAAATATAATAATTTAAAAACCTGGATTCATGACAAACTTCAAGTCATCAAAAAGGAGACGGACGAATACATAAAACAAACTTAGATGCAATGGGTAAGAAATTAAATGAAAAGATAAAATTGAGGTATAAGAATTCTATTCAGCATTGTAACGATCAAATCAGAAAACAGGATGAACTTATTAAAAAATGCAGATACATAGAAGGGATCTTTATATGCTTCTTAAAGAAGAGAGACTGAAACAGAATGAAATGAAGGAGAAATATGAGGTAATTATAAGTTTTATTTTGTTGTTCTCAGTTTTTACAGAGGATCTTTGTTTTTAACATTTTATATAATTTCGTCACTTTTCTAGTTGAAGTGTTCAGTTCTCTACAGAAAAAATCTCCTTTTATCTTGTTGAAGGTGCATTATTTGCAAAACAGTATTACTTCATGATGTAAAAAAATTATATTTCATCAAACTTATTCAGAGAAGTTGTTCACTTAATGATAGTGTTCATTTTGAACATACAAGGTCTTCAAGTATTTTTTCTTTGTGACAGATAAATGACAGGAAAACTGGCTTAGTGGCTTGTGATGCCATCTGCAATTGAATAAATGCACTAAAAGTAACTTAGAGTTAAGACACATTTTAAAAATTATAAGAAAATAAAAATGTTGGTGGATATAACTGATGTAATTTTAAAGGCTATTACAATACATTTCTTAACTTTAGAAAATATATTTTCGATTGATTGTTAATTTTTGAATCCAATAATCTTTCACAAGGAGCCTTTTTCTTAATCTATTAACGGAAGTTGTTGTCAATGAGGCTGCAAGAACTTAGGGACATTTTAGATTTAATTGATAACAGACAGTTGAAGTTCTCTTTGTGATTTTGATTGTTTTATTGCTACTTTAGCTGAAATTTATATCGGTTCTTGGGAGGTGCCACTTGTATACATATTAATTTTAAAATATAACAGGATGGTAGTGTTTTTCTTTGCCACTCTTGCTGTCAGAGGTCATGAGTGATGAAGGCAATAATGTATAATTATGTTCTAATTGTTCAGTGATTATCATTCAGAAATGCAGAAAAAATTGAAAACCTCAATGTTTTATGCAGTATATAGAAAGGTAATCTTGCTGTTTGAGCTGACCACTTTCGCGCATCCAGTACAGAGTCGAACAGATGTTTCCCGCAAGTATTCGAATTGTAGCCAGTGTTGCCACAATTTATTTCACGTCGGAGATTTGATTACCTATCGTTGAAAATGAAATAACGAAGGATAAGATATACTATTGACATGAAACCGATAGCAAAAAAATCGTAATCAGGGACGTAACTTCTCTGGAGCGGAAGTCACATTTGTGACTCGTATTTTTCGCACGTGGGCTCAGTTTCCAAAATATTTATATGATATTCAAATCAAAGATATAAACTGTCATTTCAGTAATTCAATAAGTTCAACATGATGGATGAGGTTGAGGGAAAATATTTTCCCTTGTATACTATTTAGCTGATATACAGGGTAACAAATTGAGAATTGTACACTGTACAATATATTCTTTTGATTCATTTGGAGAGTGCTACTAACAACATCACTGTTATATTAATTCATTAGTTTTCATAGATCTAATAAGATATTTCCGATGTGGTTTTTGAGTTATTCACTAATTTTGATAATTTCCTAATTTCACCCATACTCCGTATTTCTATTCAAAATAGGAGATCTTAGGAGATCTCCCTTTGTGGGTAAGTCAGTAGGGATACTGATTTCCACGCCGAGGACACGGATTAGAATCCCAGGTAAGACTCATTGTGAAATAATGGTTCCCCTTTTGCATATATTTAATTTGATTTTTAAATCGGGAATGGTTCCATCTCAGTTCAAAACAATAGTTATTCCTGTTCATAAGTCGGATGCACTTACAGAAATCGCAAATTATCGGCCAATAAGTTTGATGAGCAATTTTTCGAAGAAATTCGAAAAATGTTTGAAACAAAGAATGGTTGATTTTTTTGTTGAGAATGGAATTCTTTCTCCTAATCAGTTTGGATTTACTAAGGGCCTTGGAACTAGAGATGCGATATACAGACTCTCATCGGCAATAGTACAAAATCTTAACTCTAGTAAAAAGTGTATTGCTGTATTTTTAGATCTAGCCAAGGCCTTTGACACAGTTCCGCAACCAGAACTTCTCGTGGTGCTCGAACAAAATAGCATCAGGGGAAACGTTTTGAATTTGATGAAAAGCTAGTTGAGTGATAGGTACTAATCTGTGAAAATAAATGAATCAATGAGTATTAGGCGTAAAATTAACATCGGAGTTTCCCAAGGTACTGCTCTGGGCCCAATTTTATTTGTTGTGTATATTAATTCTCCTTTGAAATTGAAAACTGGTGGCACAACTATCTCTGATGCTGATAACACTGCACTGATTTTCAGTGGAGGTGCTTGGCAGGCTACCAGGGATGCGGTGGTGGATAGCATGATTATGGTTGAAAATTGGCTTGAGACTATATGAGCAAAACGAAATATATAGCATTTTCTCTAACAGTGGTTAACCGACCAGATTTTACACATATTTCTATAGATAGTGATCGAATTGATGAGATGCAAAGCATTAAATACCTGGGTGTTATTGTGGATCAATTCCTCAAATGGAGTCCACATATCGATTATCTTTCAGGCAAGCTTCGAGGCTTCAATTATAGATTTTACGTTCTCAGAGAGTTTCTTTCCACTAAAACTTTGATCATTGTGTATAGCGCATTGGTTGAATCTTTGATTAGGTACATAATACAGAAATACATCCTCAAAATTATCTATCGTAAAAATAAAACTTTCTCTTCTAACTTGCTATTCACTGTCGAGACAGGTAATGTTCGTACTATATATATGAACACAAGATATATTACATTGGGAATGTCAAAAATTTTGAATAAATAAATTGAAATTGAAATAGGAATGTTGGTGTGTTTGCCCCATGTATCTATATATAAAAATTACATTAGAGATTCTGGATACATAACCGATAGATTAAGTCCATAACCTCCGAAGGCCAGATAACTTGTAATTCTCTGAGGTAGCAGTTATTATTGCACAGTCTAGGTGCGAGGTTCGGAATCCACTATAAACTGTAGGTCCATAGAACAAACAAACAAAAAGGAGGAGGTTATCAATTTGAGTGGAAGTTTTTTGCATAACAAGATGGGGTCAAAATTGAGCATCAACACCTCTGACAGTATTGAAATAAAAAGAGTAGAAGAATTCTCGATAAAATTCTCTGCATTGGCTCGGAAGATGCCTACCGCAGCTAGAGGTTAAATATCAAGTGAAAATCTTTCGAGATCACAGTGAATAAGACCGAAACCAGAAATTCAATGACAAAAATTGAAATAACACTTTTATGTCTATGTTTAGCCAAGTAGAAAAAAAAAATCGGCTCATCCACTGCAATATATTCAGAAAAGTAGCTGAACAATGTGAAATATTTTTTACGTAACTACAATAATAATAACCGAGATATTGAATAACTCAAAAATCACTGTAGTTGAAAAAATCCACCAGGAAAAGGGATTTGGCAACACTGGCTGAAATTTAAATCGTTTGGGAATCATTTCCCGTCGACTCGGTACTGGATGCGGGAAAGTGGTCAGCGCAAACAGCAGGATTATCTACAGAAAAATGCACCTGACAGGAATTATAATGCTTTATGCCTGGAAATAAACTCTGCTATCTTTGAGATTATCCAAAGGCTTATAACTTGGTAACTAAAGATACCACATACATTAACTTTTTTCAACTAGTTCTTACTACTTAAATAAAAAATGTTTCAAAGCCATGCGATTTTTTTCAGAAAAACATTGATGAAATGCAAATGCAGATCAAAAGACTGAAACAAAAGAATCAGAACATGGAAACACTGGTTCGTCTTCATTAGGTACCCAGGTAAAATTAGATCTTCATTGAATTCTCATCGTTTTTCTGTACGGCCTATTGCCTTATCTTATGAAATTGCTCACGGAGTTGTGGAAATGTCTTATTGAGATTTTGATTGAAACAAACGAATACTATCTATAGTTTTAAATTAAAAAAAATTTGGCTTAGTTACCCATAGTCTTTTGTCTAATCCAGTAGTATTGAAAAATTATTGTAACTCATTTGGTGCAACTGTTTTAAATTTGAGAGTTTTTCTATGTTAGAAATTGAAAATATTTTCAACTCCAATTCTTTTAGTTATTAATTCTAAACGTGTCAAAAGACATATCTCAAATTTGAAACAGTTGCACTAAGCTAAACTAATGCCTTCTTGTTTTTTTTTATAACAAAATTGTTTTATACCACCTTGATCAAAAGTTTGAGGAAATTATGTAGAACGTTGAAGGTTCAAAGTTATCTATATTATTATTTTCTCTTTCAAAGTTCTCCTTATCGACTTTAACCCACACAATATCGTTTGATCCAATTCTCAAACCATTATTTCACACAGCTATCGGTGATCAGTAGAGTTGTCTTTGATCTTTCCATTCTCTCCTCTCTTCAATCCATAAAACAGAAAGAAATCAAATGGACCTAAATTAATGGAATTTGGATAGATATTAATGATATTGTGAGGAGGCGTATGTCCGTGATCCAAAACGGACAGTTTGGTTGAACTAATTCTCTTAAACGTAAAACTTTGTAAACGTTAAACCACAACACTTGGATTTGTGAGAATAATGATGACATCAGTAAAGTTATTAAAAAATAGGAACTGAAATCGAATGATTTTATCAAGGTAATCATTTCTGATCCTTCTCATCAAGGTGGTAAATCAAAAAATACATCTAAGAGCTTTAGAAAGAGATCATCATTTGAATATTGTTGAACTAAGTAGATTACAGCAGTGGTTCTCAAACTTATTTGGACACTACCCGCAAAACATTTTAGATACCAGTACTAAGTAACCTATAACAAAAATATTGAACAAATATTAAAGCCTTAACCTTTGAAACTCAAATCATGTTTAAATAAAAACAAAGAGATATTGTTTACAAATTTTTATAACATTAAAAACAAACACACAAAATTTAAAGAACAAAAAGCGCTTACTTTCAAAGAGATTAGTGAGAAGGGCAAGCTTGTTGTCTTTTGCACAGTTAATCAAGATTGGGTTCTAACTTATTGTAGTTTAATACAATCTCAAATCATCTTCATGTGTTTCTAGATTCCTTTCTAAGAAAGTTTAAACTTGAGAAACCCTTTTCACATAAATATGTGGTGGAAAACTCATCAAGAAATTTAAGCAGTGCTTGACAGTTTTTTGTATTCATTTCCAATCGCGATCTAGAAATCCAACGATGTAGTACCAGCAGTCAAATATTTATTTTTCAGCGTGAGATCAAATGAGACTTCTATGAGTTGCCCTTTTTGAAAGGTAGTCAGGTTATTGTCGATAGCATCAGCATTAAAGGGGTCAGGTATTCAGTCATAGTGTTTCTCCAAAGGTGGAAAGTACTCTCTTATGCGGATCTTCAATGCATTCAAATGTTGGCCCATTTGAGTCTTGAATTCGGTGAAATCAGATATGTTTTTCTCATCTCGCAAAAATGAATGTAATCTTTCAAACGTCTCGCAGTTGTTATTTTCCATTCGTTTTTCCCAGAGAGTGATCTTTTTTACTATTGAATTAGCATTCGTTTCTACATAAAAAATATCAGAAACACTGCCTTGCATGGATAAATTCCGGATGTTGTTTTTTCAAAAATATCACTTAAATAAGCCAACTTCAAAGGCCAATCAAAATCAGTAAGTACAGAAGACAAATAGGATTTGTGTTCGGTAAAAAAATGTAATTCTTTGTGGAGTTCAAATACACGGGACAAAACACTTCCCCGAGAAAGCCATCGTATTTCAGTATATAGCAATGAGTTTTCATGGAGGCTCCCCATATCCTGGCATAGAATTTTAAAGTAACGAGATTTTTGAGGCCTACACAATGAGTGAACTTAGACTCAGTTGAAACCTTTTAAATATGGTCTACAAGCCCTGTGATGTGAACCCATACACACTGACACGGTTTTTCACTCGAGCTGGTTTTCGGAATAAGTGTCTAACAACTTGAAAATATATTCACCATTTGTCGATGTTTTAAGTGTCTCACAAAATAAAATATCTTTAAATCATTCATACCTCGACTTGCTGCGACAAGTTGATCTTTCGTGTCATACGCCATATCACTAATTCTCCTTGAAATTGTATCATTTGATAATATAATTGTTTTAATTATTTTTGCCTTGGCTCATTTTTCGCCAACAGAATGGTGTTTACCAGCCTTTGCAATCAAATGACTAACTTCCTAAGAAGCTTTTTGAGCACTAATTTTGTTCTGCACCAGTAAACTATTATATCGTGTTCTTCCTACTTTTAAGATCTTCCAAAAGACGTTCACAGTACTGTAACCCCTTTTTGACTAAATTCTCATGTTTGCTTCCAAAATGGCTTTAGCACCGCGCAAAACATGCAGATTTGTGGTAATTATTGGAGTTTTTTATTTATTTAAAGGGTTGTTTCATATTTTTTGTTGGCTGGCCGAGTACCCCTAAGGGGTACGCGTACCGCAGTTTGAGGACTACTGGATTAGATAATAGTTACTCGTTGATAACAAACAAAAACATAGTATTATCGTAGTATGAATTATTCAATCGCACATTTAATAATAAATAAACTACTACAGATTTTGGACGAAGTAGAATTTATAGTATTTCTGTTTTTGAAATAACAGAACACAAAAGTCCAATGTCCTGTGATTGAAATTTGACCATTGTGATTATCGAGGGTACATAGGATGTAGTTGTGCATTGATTGAAAGAGTACATATATTTTATATTCAACCTCGTTTTAGGTTATTGCATAAAAACAATGACCATCTCTATACACCAGTTCGAATTTAGTTTTCACCGACACAAAGTGAGGGCTACTTCCACAAAATGAGATACAAATGGCACAATCTGATATGTACAATAACGACCCATTCAAAAAGAACGTTTTTTGTTTGCCTTTACCAAAATAATTAAGAGAACAAAATACGAACTGGTGAATTATAATTTTGCACTTTGCATTACTATAAGAAAAAATAATCAAGTACACGTAGGTTTAATAATTTATTTATAGTATATTTTATTTATTTTTTTAATTATATTATTTTCTGAATTGGATTTCATCAATTTTGTTGTTGATGAACTAAATCAGATTATGGCCAAAGTACCTCCATGTTCATATGAAGGTAAAGAAGAATATGAGCTTCATAAAAGCCTGCTAGATGTCGCAATATTTATGAATTTGAGTCGCCTCAACAAGAAGTATTGCAAAGATATTGACGAGTTAAATTTTTCTTTAAATAGTCCTCATTCATAAAATAGCTTGTTCTTTATACTAGTTAAATGTGATTTTGTTTATCTACTCTTTTTGGCGTGAGGTAAGGTATGGACTCAAACCAAACATAATATATTGGTTAGACACGACAGTGATACGACCGCTCCTGACCTATGTGGCCATCGTATGGTGACCTGCACTGGAGAGAGAGACAAAGCGGAACAAAATAAGCAATGTCCAAAGGCAAGCATGTGTAGCAGTCACGGGAGCCTTCAGATTCACACAATGGTGGAGGAGACGGCCATGAGAGCCTTATTGAGGCTGTGGAAAGGAGGCATGTGGAGGAGCAGAAATCCAACTTCTGGACTCTCAATAAAATTAGAGAACTCCGACCTGACCTTTTCACAAGAGGAAATCTAATGAGAGCCAGCTATCACTTTGACGAACCCTTTAAAGTCGTCATTCCACCAAAAGAAATTTGGTCCACATCCCACAAGGCCCCACCTTGTATACAGACGGGTTTAAAACCGGGATGGGCCATTCTTCGATGTGTGCAAGAAGACCTACACAGTAACCTAGAAGCTTTAAAAAGAGCAATCACAAAATGGGGGTTGCCAATTGAAAATAAAAAGTGAGGGTGGCTAGAGGTTAACTCCCCAATTTATCATAAAAAGTTAGGTATTAAAAATCAACAATTATGAATTTTATTAAGGAATTTTGGGAAATCCGAAATGCTTCCCGTTTTACGGCAGAGCTTATCTGTACTTATCTGGCCATACTCTGGTATAGTTAATCCAATTATTTTATTGAGGAATATGTTATTGTATACGAAAATTAGCTTCTGTACAAAGGTTGTGATTCTGTGGAACAATGTCAGGCTTGTTTGTAGCCGATAGATAACTTATCTTGTAAGAAAAATTACAGCGCTTGCGTATTATAAGGTTGTGAGTTTCGATGTGGGGCCTATATGTACAAATAATAGTCATATCATATTTTCACGATAACCTGCCATAAGTACTTTGTAGAAAAATATTACGCTTTTAAATTTATCACATAGTCCAATATTTGAATTCTTAAGGATACAAAACGTAACATACCAGCACACTATCGCGATCCATATCAAATTTGACCGATCTTACCTCATCTGGTGAACGTGTTTGAATAAATCACAGGTGTAGATTTGCAGGAAGCTTATTTCTGAAGTGACTTGTTAGCGTGAGCTAACTAGCGTTGTGAATAAAAAGGGTTGTACCTCTAATAAATATCATGCTGCTTCCGCTAACTGAAATATAGTATCACTTTCCCCATAAACAAATATTAATATTAATTATCTGCTCATACGATGTTATGGTAAAAGCTAGTATCAATATTACTTGAAAACTTAGCCCTTCAAAAGCTGAACTGTTAATTTAAGGATTGGAGTATTTGTATAGAATATTCATTTCATATGTGTTTGGTTGTTCTGTCCAAATTCCAATGACTATAGGTCTATTGGATTCCGAAGTTTTATTCTTGAAAATTTTCAAGTGATGTACTTACCAACAGATTCATTTTTATTTTTATGTGACGCAAAGAATGGTTCCTTAGCGTCCCAGCGTGAATTTGTTAGGAAAGAAAGTGAAACGCGATTGTCTCGCATAGACGCGGTACCAAGTTGTTCAATAAGTTTTGTCGTTCGATAAGAAAAACACAATCTTATGGTTCAAATTACACTTTATTATTCAGTATAATCTCCCTGAACATCAATACACGTGCTCCAACGATTCTCCAATCTGTGGATCCCATCCCTGAAGTGAGAATCCGTAAGGTCTGCAAAATACGTTTCAACAGCCGTTATGACCTCTTTATTTGGTGAAAAACGCTTGCCACGCATAAATTTTTTGAGATCTGGAAACAAATGGAAGTCGCTGGTGGCCAAATCTGGTGAATACGGGGGATGCTCCAACAATTCGAACTTTAATTCATGGATTTTAGACATTGTCAAAATGCTCTTGTGACACGGTGCATTGTCCTGATGAAAAAGGATTTTTTTCGTCTGCAAAAGTTGCAATAATATTCAAAATTTATTTTTTCACCAGTTTGCTAGTAATCCACAAACAAAATTCCTTCCGCATCCCAAAAAACTGATGCCATAACCTTCTTGGCCGATTTCCGGACACGAAGTCGTTTCGAAGCCGAACAACCAGGTTCACACCACTCTTTAGCCTCTTGTTTCGATTTAGGATCATGGTGATAGACCCAAGTCTCATCCATAGTGATGAATCGACTCATAAAATCCATTTTATTCTTTTTAAAACGCTTCAAATGTTGCTGAGAAAGTCGCATTCGAATGTGTTTTTGTTCCATTGTTAGCGAATGCGGCACCCATTTTGCACACAGCTTTCTAAAACCCAAAATTTCACTTGAAATATGGCTCAGACTGCCTATTGAGATATGTAGAGCCTCCACTAATCCCTCTCAGTCAATCGACGATCTTCCAAAACCATATCCTGTATTTTGTCTATGATTTCTGGTGTTGATGCGCTTTTTGGACGACCTTCACGTGGATCGTCTTCAAGGCTTGTACGACCACGTTTAAATTCAGCAACCCATCTTTCTACTGTTCTAATTGTAGGTGAACAATCATTATACACTCTTAACATTCGTTCGTGAATTTCTTTTGGTGCTACACCTTCCAAAAATAAGAATTCACTCCACGATATTAAATTTTTTCCATTGTACAAAAATACTGTGACACTGCGACACTAAATGGCTTGTATACAAAGAATGAATTGATAGATTGAAATGAACCTTCACATACGTTCATATGAACAATGTACCAACAAAACAAAAACAAATTTGGACTAGTAGCACTGCCCTCTCTTATCGAATAACAAAACAATCTGGTATTCATGAGTGTGTAGGAACAACAGAAAACTTTCTACGTTCAGCCAAGCGCCTGTTTACAAATGCTCATATCGCGTGAAATATTAGAATTCTCTGATTTCACCAATTAAAAGAACGATGCTCAATTAATATCACGCTTCTAATCAGAAAATCGATTTTAGGACACTAAGGGCCCTTTCTTCGGTGCGCGTCACAAATAGGTTTAAGGTTAAGGTAACAATAAAACTTCATATAATTTTAAAAGGTTATTACTTTTGATGTTAATGAAATTACATATTAGTAACAGACTCACGAGTAGTATATACCAAATTGTGATATATAGAATCAAACATTCCATTACTGACACAAATAGATGTAATGTAAGAAAGACTTAATTCCAATATGAGGAAAATGTGTTTACTTTGTTTATATAAACTTAAATATTCATTTGTGTAATTACTTACAAAGCAGCTAATGATTTAATAGCTGGAACAGTCTATTTATTTTTCATATTGTCACTGTACATTTTAGTAGTAATTGGCTAATAACATATTAATGTTTGCTTGGTGCCCAATAAATTTTATTTTTATATACAGACTCATCATTCTCCTTGTTTTTCATGATTCAATTCCTCACGGAGACCCATTCACTGTGATAAGTAGTGTTCAACATATCGGTGATAATAAAATTATATAGTTTTGAAATGCGATTTTTATTTAAAGTCTTCATGCATATTGTTATATGCCATTATTTAGTTGTTCACATCACTGGGTAGCTTGAACGGTCCTTTATATCCTTCAAATAAGTTGCACAGGTAATTTCTTGGAAAATTTTCCATTTTCATCAGAAATTTTAATTAACTTCTAGTGCATCGATTAGGGAGTTCCCCCAATTTTGCGTTATGAATGGAATTAACTTTGAAAGTTAGACGGTGTGTTTCAGAGCCATACTTAATCAAAAATATGGTTTACATGTGGCAGAAATGCTTCAAAAAGATTATTAGCCTTTCGAGAATGAACAATAAATGAAAAAATCAGAGTGTGGCTGTTTTATGGTCACAACCATGCGTATTATGCGTATACGCTTGGCTGCCTCAGGTGCAGTGTTACGGTATTATCTCTGATCCGTTCGTACATCTTTCCAATTCCAGAACCACTTCTCTGTGTCATATGCAAGGTCGTAACCATGGTTTGCCCTAAAGGCGTTCTTTTCAACTGTATATAAACTATATTTTGATTTGGCTCTGTGATGAGTATATATTAGCATTTGCTATCAATTATTTCAATTTCAACATTACCAATGAAATCATCATAAGTATTTCTCATTTTATATTCGCAATTGATAGATCCAAACAAGAGCTAACGACTGAAAGTCGAACGATATTTGTAGCTATTCCGAGTCAAAATTATCATGGAGACTACATAAGGAGCATGCACTCCATGTATTGCAAGCTTACTGGGTTTTTAAGAGGGCGCTAGTCTTCCGAATGTACCAAATTAGCTTTAGGGTATGACGCGGAAGTTTGAAACTTGAAATAAAATAAACAATTCCAATTATTTCAAAATTAATTTATTTTAACTAAACAAAAATTTATTTCGATTTTTCAGACATAAATAATATAATACCTAATTATATTAATTAATTAAAAATAATTCACATATGTATTTTACATTTAACAATTCGTTTAGTTATTATTACGCTAACTTCAAGTTTATTTATTTCTCAATATTACCATTCCACTCGACGACAAATTACGGTCTAAACAATCCCCTCATCCGTTATGTGAGATTAGCAAACGAATACGGAGCGCTAACCCTGGAATTCATTGGAACTACTTTGAATAAATTCAATTCGAGTTTGAAGAGGGTTTGGTGAGCATTCAGAAAATGATCTAGCCAGGCCTTCAAAATTCCTTTTTTTTTGCAATATGTCATCACGACTCTTGGGCTACTGTTTTGTGTTTTGTGACGTAACTCAATGTTCCTTTTACCCGGCTATAAAATTTTGAATTTTAAAAGTGCTTGATAGATATGTCATTGTTGCAAGTTAAATTATTATGTAATCTACTGAATAAAGGGGTAACCCGTAAATAAACGTTATTATAATATACACAATGGTACAAAAAAAAATTAGAGACGCCAGTGGTGAAAAAAAAGCTTTATTAATACGATAAGTGCAGACATACTCTGGCAAATAACACACTTGAGTGCGTGCTTCTTATTTAGTCTCCATGCAAAATTATATTCAACGAAATCTCTATGACGCAGCAAAATTTACTTAAAATGAATGATTGAAGTGTTCACTCAATCCAAATGATTTTGTCTCTTCGAATGTAAACTTAAAAATCTTCAATGAATTTTCAATTTTTTTCTGAAAATTAACTTCATTGCAGATTTAATCTACGAAAAATAATTAATTCAATCTTTAAAATATAATTTAATATAAAATTAATTACAATTCTAATTTTGGGGACAAAATGAAATTTCAAACACTTAAGGAACGAATTCTGGTATCCTCTAAAAAATATTTTTGGCATTCATGTGAAGGCAGAATATTTTCTATTTGTCGAAGATTCCTCAAAAGGGTATAGATCTTTATCTAAATTAGTTATGTTAATACTATGATTCAATTTCGGATAAAACATATCTATATTGAATTTTTCCATCAGTTTGATGATTTGGTTTATAACGATTTGCTTTATAATATCTTAACCTATCATTGAGAGCTTTGATTTTTCCTCTGAACTTCACCTTAATTTTGAACTTTAAATGTTTTTGTTTTTTTATATCAATTGTATCATCACATTCTACATCTGTCTCTTGACACCTTTCTTTTGAGTCAGGAATCGCTTTCAATACCATATTTGTAATTGTACTTGATTCCAAACCGTCGGGTAAAACCTCCCTATTTTCAAACGAATCGAGAAGTTCTTCATAGTCATCAGGTTGTAATGGAAGTATTCTACCCATGTGTACTGAAGGAATTGCTGTCTTTTTCAATAATTTCCTAATAGGTAATCCTGAAAAACGAATACAAATCAATAAATACAATGTGGTTTAATGGTAAAGAAGTTTCATACCCAATAATTCATTTTTCAAATCCCGTTCATAATCTTCCTTGGTGAAATGCATAGAACATATTCTGCTTTTATCAGGATTAAAGACAGTATTTTTATTGCATCTATTTATCCATTCATTTCTCACCATTTCAGATACTTTATCTTTTGATTTGGGGAAGCTATGGAAAGTGATATCCATTCCCGATCTTTTCACTGCATAAGTGTTCTCACATCCTCTAACTACACACCGTATTCCTGGCATTTTTATTCACACTGCTGACAGTTATGAGTTTAAATGCTAAATTCTTTGAGTGTTGATGAAAGAATTATTTGATTATTTGGTAAACATAAATCCACTAAAGAAATTGGAGACAGTATACTTAGAATAGTGTAAATTCATGAGTTAGAAAAAGAATCTAAAATGTCATATCGTAATATAGCACGATAGATGATGGGATCCACTGATCTTTTAGAATTACAACATTCCATTTCAGATTTTTAGGTTACGTATGTTTATTTATGTGAATGACATTAGGACATAGAATGTAAATATTCAATCGAAGAGTAAGAAAAACGGCAGGGTTCCGATATAGTCGAGCACAAACTGGCGAGTTCTGGGTTCAATGATTGGTAGTATCCCGAAATATATAAAAAAAAAAGATAAAAGCATGGAGGTTCCTATCTGAAAGGAAGCTTGGAATAGTACTTAAAGATAACAACAGTATTTCCAAAACTTTGCTATCCTGGGTTATCTAAAAGGTTTGTTTGTTTATCTTTTAACAATGTGGTCGGGAACTTAGCCCATTTGCACTAATCTACAGCTTATATTGGATTCTGCACCACTCTCCTAGACCGTGCAATGACAACTGCCACCAGGAATTGAGTTATTAAATTACAAATACTAGTTTATTTGTCTACATCAGCATCATTCTCTCCAGAGAAAAACATTTTTATAATCAGCCTATCTTCATTGTCTCCATCCATCTTCGAAAAAGTATAATCCAAGTAGACACTCAAATATTTAGACACTCATTTTTTTAGGTCTCCATCCATCTTCGAAAAAGAAAAGGAAAGGAAAGGAGGAACATGATAAAATTATGTTCATTCATTTTGTTAATGTTTTAGAAAATATTAGAATTAGAAAAGAGTCAAAGTTTTAGAATTTATCAAGACTTTGTCGAGGAAAAGTACTGATTTAATTAATTAAAAATTAAATGTTGTTTGTTGATAAGCTTATCACTTGAGAACTGTTAGACCAATTTGGTTATTTTGGTTTTAAAACGTTTATCATAGTCCAAATTTGGTTTTAATGGACATTCAAATTGGAAAAGTGTTTCGGAAAATTATCAAATTTTCTCTATTTATTTTTACATGAACGTACAATTCACAAGATGGAATTGCTTACTTTTTCGTAGTATTGTATTATGTAATTTTTTTCGAAGGAATAGTCGATAATCTTTATATCAATGATGTTTTCAAAACATTTTATTTTTATGAACTGATTGCGAGATCACACACATTTTAAATTCTTACTTTTCCATGTAGCCACCACTAAATAAATATTTAGAAATGAAATTGTAGGTGTCTGGTGAGAAATACATAACTGAAATATTGCCGTTGTCAATCACAATACGAAATGTATTCAAACTTAAAATAATACAATCAAACTTCCTGCTGGGCTGTCCAGACATGGTCTTGAAGAAGAAATATTGGTGCTTAAACGTTGAGAAGTCAATGTGGTCATACTGAGGATCATAAATCACCTTCTGCATAAAGTCATTTCAGGTAGAAGGAATCGTAAATATCAACAAATGGGTACCATAAATTACTACTGGCCTATACATTTTGAAGGCAGAATGGTCGATGGGCCTTACATTATATGATTAATTTATAATTATACAATTTGGGACATTTAAGCTTATAAAGATTTCGTTAAATTGCCAAATTTTATTGGGTGGTAAATACGGGTAGAGAGATGTGTAACTTTTGTAGATTAAGAGGATTCCCTTATGTGAAAATTTAATTTTTCAACTAATTTACTAAAATGGAAATAAGCATCGTCACTGATCAAAGTTGATTAAAGAATTGACCCAAATTTGCTTGGACTCACAAATATCATTTTCCGCATTGTAACAATATTTTGGTACGAATGTTGTTTACGAGTACAATTTTTGGAATAACGCTTTGGATCAGAAAATAGATAGAAATTTTTATTGTAGGTGTCTATAGTTTCAACACGTTGTATAACTGTACATTTATTCTAATTGAAAAGAATATTTATTTATTGCGGTAAATTTAGAGACCAATAGATAATCGAAAAATACACACCACAAAAATTGTTGCATCACCTGGTATTCTGAATTCCACAATCGATTAAGCAGCTCGATCGCAGTTTCTTTGTCAACATATGTTTTTGGACATATGAGGGGAAAAAAATCTTATCTATGTGGTAACATTTGTTTCCATATGATCATGACTATCAGTATTCATTCAAATTCTCTTCAGTTCTCACGCTAAATTAATGCAAGTTTTCTGTGTTTCTTGTTGATTTTCGAATCTTTGAATTTATTGTAATGGCTGCTGAACGTCCTGGACACTATTTGAGTGATCATGAAGTGGTAAGAATTGTAACACTTCTAGAGGATGGGCGAAGCCAACGTTACGTGGCTAACTTGTTGAATGTTAACCAAAGCACTATTTCATGACCAATTAATCGGTACAACGAAACAGGGTAATATGAAAGAAGGGCCGGACAGGGAAGAAATCGGATAACAACACTTGTTGATGATCGTTGGCTTCGTTTAACTGCACTAAGAGTTCGGCACTGTACGGCTAGAGTACTACAAAATGAACTTGCACTTTCCAGAAATATGCATATTTGATTACAAACTGTTAGGAACAGGCTCAGAGAAGACCATATCAGACCAAGGGTGGCTTCTATCGGCCCGCGTCTCACCAGAGAGCATCGAGTTGCAAGACTTCAGTTTGCGAGGGAACATGCAAATTGGGGTATTCCAGAATGGTCGAATGCTCTCTATTCCGACGAGTCCAGGTTCTGTCTAGTACCAAGTGATAGACGCATGCCTGTATACAGACGACTTGGGGAACGGTATCAGCAATGCAACTGAGTTAGTCCTAGTGAATAATGGAAGAATGACAGCGGCCAGATACATCGCAGATATCCTTGGACCCCATGTTGTACCATTTGGCCCATTGATTGGCGAAAACTTCATTTAAATGCATGATAATACTCGGCCTCATGCAGCTAGAGTAGTTACAGAATTTCTGCAAAATGCCGAAATTGATATTTTAAGATGGCCAGCCAGAAGTCCCGACTTGAATCCCATAGAAAATGTTTGGGACAACACGGGGTGGCAAATTCAGCAACGTATGATGCCTTGTAGAACACTCCAACAACTAGAAAATCTGCTTCCTGAAATTTGGAACTCAGTGACTCAAGAGTACATCCAAAATTTGTTTGAGGGGCTTCCGAGTCGTAAACTGGCAGTAATTAGGGCCCGGGGAGGAAACACTCGATTTTGAAAATGATTGGTAACCATTCGATGCTAGTTGATTGGTCTCTTCGCGAATGTTTGAAGATGGTAGCATTTTTTAATTTTTCCATAACTCGAAAATTGTTGATATTTTCCATCATAAACTCATCTCTTTTGAATGATATCTTCTTATTTTAAACTTCTGAAAGTTACCAAGCGACTCTTGAATGACCAATGTAATATGAGCTTGCTATATAAACTATATTCATAACTAGCCTCATCAAAGAAAATTTGCCAGAATTTTCTTCATAAAAACTCGGATTTTTCAACCGAAAATTGACAAAAGAGTTATTTTCAAATATATACTAAATAGACGAAACAGTTTTAGCAGTATACAGGGTGATAGTTTTTCACGGGTCAGACTGCCTTTCTTCTTCCCAAACTTTTTTGTTGTGCATCACTGACGCGTTTTTAGAATAAAATGGAAGAGGTCAATTATTTTCACAAACCTTTTCAAAAATTGCAGTTTTCCGTAACTGTCACCGTTTTTGAGATATTAAATATTGAAAATAATTCGATGGTCCAACTCATATCGAAAGAATTCAGATATTTTGTGGATAGTTCTTACAATTGTTATGATTTCGGTCTTAAATTCGATACACGAGACACTTACGGTGATCTACAGTACTAGATAAGAGGAAGTTATGTTAAAGTATACAAGGTGATTTTTTTCCGGGTCATGTTACTCTTTTTGTGACGCTAGTGACCTATTCTGTAAAACAATTGTGATTATTTGTTCAATTCGGAAACTTTTTGTCTCTTGAATTTTTTCCGTATCTGTCACTGTTTTCGAGATAAAAATCTTTTGAGGTCACTGACGCGTTTCGAAATGGGAGAGATATTTCGACGAAGTTTATCTCAAATATAGTGAGAGATACTAAAGAAGATACAGGAGATCAAAAAGTTTTTAAATTGAACAAATAATTAGATTTTATTAACCGAATACGTCAGTAGCGTATCACAAAGAGCTAAAGCGACCGAAAAGGAGTATAATTCGGAAATACCCCTGTGAACTTTCACATAATTTCGTCTAATCTAGTGCTGTAGATCTTCGTACCCCGTGACTCGACTTTGAGCTCGAAATCACAACAATCCCAAGAACTATTGACGAAATATCTTAATTTTTTTGATATTAGTAGAACCATCGAATTATCTTCAATAATAAATGTCTGAAAAATGGTGACAGATATGGAAAAATTCAAGAATTAAAAAAGTTTATGAAATATTTGATCTATTCGAATTTATTTTTCAAACATGTCAGTGGTGCACCACACATTTTTCCATCCTCTAAAAAAGATCCTTTGTATTTTTTATGACACTTGTAGAAAATATGGCGACTCTGTGGTGCCGTTCGAAAATGGCAGCGCCATGAATTATGAAATTTTTCCTAAATGTGACTCCTATCAGGGAAGAAACCGGGAATGTGATAATTTAATTATATCAGTTGCATTTCATTCGCTGAATTTCTTAGAATAAATGTCTTTAACTATCTCATGTATTTTCATTATTAATTCAACAATATTATGCGTTCATGGTTAGAAGTCTAAAACTCAAGATATTGTAGTAAAAGTTCACCAGAACATATTGAAACAAGAAAGTTCGACCATTCTCGCATTTTTGACAATCGAAAATAATTTTCTATATTAGAGTGAATTACTAGACATACCTATCTTATTCTATGAATTTAAGATTTTTATCTGTTTACGAATTACATTTTTCTGTGGTCCACAAAAGACTTCTCACTGAATGAATTTGCACGAACATTTCGTTTATTTGATTAAAATTGAAAGACAGGAAGAAATGCTATTTGTAGTTAAACGATATTTACGTGAACAATAACTTAGGCAGGAAGTTAGATGTCATGGGTCCCATCGTCAATCAATCTGGAGCTTTTAGTGTGTATGTACTAATAATTCATTTTGGGGTGGTCTGTTTTCAAGAACCTCAAAATGGCCTTACGTTGAAAAAAGCCACTTGAAATATGTTTGAAGTTCTAACAAGAACAGATCACTACAAATTATGTCTGGCTCCAAGATATTGCGATAACATTCAGGATGTTCTCGAACCTTTTTAAGAAACCAATGGAAGAAATTTATCATTGAATTGAGCTATTTGCCTTATTCAATTCTTGACGTAATGTTTGAATTAATACAAAATCCAGGGCGATCTACAATTTTTTGAAAACTGCTACTGATTTTCCTTGATCTAATTCGAGAAGATTTAGTGAGAAAATGACATATCTAAAATACTTCTTTCACGAGGTACAGGGTGTCCAATTTAACAGTTCTTTAAAGAAAAATCGTTAATACTTCGGATTAATGAATTGCAGATTATTGAAATTTGGCTCATTTCTAGACAGTATCTGAAGCAACATTATGAACTAGAGTAACTCTTGAAGAATGCAACCAGTGGCGTACCATGCTATTCAACAACCATTTTTGAACAAAGCTTCTACGCCACTGTCGATTTTTTACAAATGAGTTCATTTTTGAAATGCTTATTAGTTTTTTTGAAAAAAAGTACCTTTGTATGATGCACAGTTCAGCAGTTATTCGAAGTCAAAATGAAGCAATAACATAATTGAAGATACCTAAAAGTACACGGGTTGTGGAAGAGAGACATTGGAGGTTCTTGCAAGAATACACTTCTTAGACTTGTCAATTTCTTGATATCAGTGATAGCTGACACCGTCGCCCTGATGGATCTTGCTAAAAGGCCAAAAAATAACGATTGGAAGAACGCAAAAACGATATTCAAGCCCGGAGCGATGCGCTCATTTAAGCCATTTAAGGCTCCTGAGGAAGATGTCCTCAGGAAGGAGTATTATCCCGCTCAGTTGTGGTTGATGACCTTCTGGCAATAATCGGCGCACTAGATGTTTATTTATACGCGTACGCTTATGATAAAGTCATTTTGGCTATTGGAGATATCTCCCCGATCCTGGGTGGAGTGTTTATTCCAGTTGCGACAAAGCGAAATATCTGGGAGTTACTTTGGACAGTAAGCTCACGTGGAATTCACACCTGGAAAACATAATACACAAGGCATTCCTTATGGGCATGTCAAATGACCTGAGAGAGAAATGGAGTCTTGCCCCAAATCCACTCCAGTGGCTATGTGATGGTGGTGAGATCACATATCACATACGGCTGCATTGCTTAGTGGGAGTGCAGCGTCAAAAAGCAATCCCACCTCAAGCTCTTTACATTGTAGAAAACGGCCTGCATGATTATTACTGAAGCTTTTCGTTCAACACCTTCTGCGGCCATTGAACTGATACTGAGCCTTGTCCTTCTTCACATGGGAATTGAAGGAGTAGTCAAGGAATATTAGTATGGTAATCTACAGATTCCATCACCTTTCCCGAAATGGAACGAGAAGTTCAGCTTCGTGCCCGGCGCTTTATAGACAGAATACGAGGACAACGAGATGCTGAGTATAAAGCCTGACATAGCAATACCAAAAACCAGCAGGGATCTGCTATTTCAGATCATCATTCCTAGAAGACAGGAATGGATCAGATTCGAGGACCGTCTACTTGAGGATCCCTGTTTGTTCACAGACGGCTCCAAAACTGCAAAAGGTGTTGGAGCTGGTGCATATGGTAGAGGTGCTGCCAAAGAAAAGTCGATCTGTCTTGGCGGGCTTGCGATTGTTTTTCAAGCAGAAATATTTGCCATTGATTAATTTGCTAATCTCTTGCTTGCGGGGAGATTAATAAGTAGGTCAATGAAAATCAGCGATAGCCAAGCTGAATTGAAGGCATTGGTATCCGACAACTGCACGTTACTTATGATGCACTTCCGTTAAACTGGGAGAAAGTAATAGACTCCGTCTGATGTGGGTATCCGGACACTCGGGCATTGAAGGCAATGAGAGGGCGGACTCACAGGCCGCTCGGGTAACAGACTTGGGATTCACTGGACCGGAGAATACGCTCGGAATTTCCCTGGAGACTGCAAGGATTGAAATTAACCTGAAGGTACGAGAACTCTAGCTGAGCCTCTCAGGTTTCAGACACTCTCGACTTGCTATCAGTGGACCTTCCACTGCGACAGCCAAGGCTTGGCTTAAACTCTCCAGGCTGGACTTGAGAGTTCTAGCTGCCATATTAACGGGGCACTGTAGCCTCAGAAATCATCTAAATAAGTTAGGATTGATAGAGGACCCTTCGTGTAGACTACGTGGAGTGGAGGTAGAATCAATAGAACCCGTAATGGTCGAGTGCCTAGCTGAGTACAGAGTCCGGCTGGAGGAAGTTGGATCTTTTTGGGTGAGTTTTCACCCACAAAGCTTATATTATTTACAAGAAGGATGGAGCTTGTGTGTGAAATTTAGGACAGAGTGTGCAGTGGCGGGGCTGTTAGGCAGCCCTCACTTATTATCTATAACTGAACTTAGTCGATCGATATTCAGCATGTATTCTCAGTCGTTTACAGCTAGAGAACCGGAACATTATCAGCCATACCAGTGGCGTAGATATTGCTAATTTCTATTGAATTTTCTGGGAAAAAATAGGTATGCTACTGTTTTTTGGCAAGTTTTTCATTTTATCGTTATGGAAAATTTAAATTACATTGAAAAGGTCCCTCATATTATTCGCCAAGACTAAGAGTTTTCTAGTTATTTATCAAATTCTATTGACGGGTCACAATCAACATCTGGAACTTGATTTTTGGTCAGAACTTTATTTTTCATTCTGCTATGTCTATGGAAAACGAAGCATATAAGAAGAAATCTTGATCTGACATAAATATATCTTTTAACGTTGTGTGTCTCACATTTTCATTAGCCACTATAATTTTTTCCTATACTGCAAACTTCCAAAAGTTCATAGGTGCGATTGTAATTATCTTGCATTGAGATGGATTTTACGTTCAGTAATGGTAGATCTGCATTTTGTATGGTATGGCTGATGGAAGTGCCCATAAAGCATGTCGTATTTATCGGGAATGATATCTTCATAGACGAACACCATTTTTGAGAACTTTAATCAAAGACTTTGTGAGTATGGTTCTTTCGAGAGAAGATGCGATATTTCTGGAAGAACTACGAAAAATTAAGAATTGGTACTGGACGATTTTACTGCCAATCCAGATATAAGTACAAGAGTGGTAGGTAGAGTATTGAACATCAAGCACCAAACATTAGAAGGGTATAGATTCTCTTATCGGTTGATTTTCCAAGAAGATTGACTTTTGTCAATGGCTTCCCAGAAAAATGGTAGAAATGGCTTGCTTTTGAAAGAAAGCAAGTGGAGATACTTCGGCCATGACTTTAGTCGGTTTTTCTTCTTCTCTTATTGTCTGGCTCGTATGAATAAATCCAAGATTCATCGCCAATGACAATGTTGTAAATGTTTTTAGACTTTCCGCAATGACGCTTCAATTTCTCGATATGTTGAATACTGATCTTCCTGGATAATTTCCACATTTTCTTGAGTGACCACTGTTTTTGGTGCACCTGCCTTTGGATCATCGCTAAGCCTAAGCCTTTCGTGTTCAAATTCCTAATACTGATGGTAAACTGTTGGCAGGTGTGGTGCTTCAATGCTGAAATCAGAAACCATATCGTCGAAACGTTTTGGGAGAATTGTAGAAAATTATTGAGCGAAAATATTCACGGTTCCATTTCATTTTTCAAGCCTAACTTGTCAACTTTGACAGTTTGTAGTGTCTGAACACAGTACGCATAGAACCGGATTTAAATTAAGAAATCATAGAAGTTCATTTTTAGTACTGACAGTTGCTTATTGGTGTCCTCTATGTTTCAGCATGTAAAACATAAAAGACATCCCTCGTACTCGAAAAAAGATTTACCTAAACCGAAAAAATCTGGCAAACTGCAAAAATTCCAACCAGAAACTCAAAACGAAAAGCAATCGTCTAAATTATTTTTAATAAGTTTTTTCGTAAAAAAAACTTATATGAAAGGATGGAGGAATTTTACTATAGTTCTTCTATATTAAAACATCGAAATTTGGCACAGGTGGTAACCGTGAAATCTCTTTATCCAATTACACAAAAGACCGAATCGTATGAACTCTATTCGACCAGAAAATTCATATTTGAAAACATGCCAATTCCAACAACTGCAAGTGAGAAAGATTTCTAAAATCCAATTGAAAGCATTATTTTCTACGGATTTCAGGTAAACGTTGGTCACAGCATTGAATATACAAACACACGTCCAAGGTCCTAAAATACAAACAAAAGAACAACCGTAAAATATTCTCGACGAAACTTTTAGAAATTCCCTATCTTGCTTCATCTACGGCCCATAACTTGAGAAGGGTCTGGTCGTATATCCTCCAGCTGTCAAAGTTGCAGGACCCCCGCAGACTTGACATGTTAAAGAGGTTCCGGAGAACTTCCAGATCTAGAGACCAGAGATTTTTAAACATTCGACTGGTGTTTCTCGTACGGATCGGTTGGTGTTCGTTTCGAAAGTTGGCAGGCATGTGCGTCGCCCACGCACGTAAACAAAGTGGAAAAATGTGCGGATTTAAGTGTATTACATTCTTTATTTGCATAGGTAAGTTTTTTTGTGTTTTCCATGAAAATTTATAAAAGTATTTCGTGAATATTCGAATCCATAATTTGACAACTATCTACGTTCTGTTTTCATCTTTTAATCGTTTTTTCAACTTCGTTTTTTTATCTCGTGCTGCAATTTAAAATGATTTTGTACTATACAGGGTATTCCAAAAATGTGTGGCATTATTTTCATAATTTTTTCGAAGGAATGCGCATTTTCGGATAATACAGGGTGGACAGATTTAGGCGATTTAGTACTGCAGCTATGTGAAAACAATTCCGTGTTTTTTGCTCTTTTCGTTTTCAAGATATGAAACTTTACGAAATCAGTAAACAGCCAATCAATAGATCGGTTGTTTTTGAAGTAACTATGTGCGGAAATTTCTTGTTTGTTCAACAGTTTTTGAGTTTTAAGGCAAACTTGCGTTTGTTCAATATAAACCATAGGCAACTTTGAAGTAGAGTTGTTTCCGTTCGAACAATATATCACATGTGAATCCAATTTTTTTTATCTAGGAAAATTGTATAACCTTTCCCTAATTTTATTTAGTAACTCTATGTCCATTCGAGAATTTACATCGACTGATTGAAATAGCTTTGTTCACTCATTTTGACAGTTCGAAAATGAATTCTTGCAATGACAATTCAGATCGGTTTTGCATCAAGTTAATACTATTGTGTGAATATAATATCGTTTGTAATAACGAAGCGATCTTGCCGTAGGAAAATGTTGGACCCATATCAGCTTTGGCGTTGAATATTTATATGGCGATGTGTGTTTACATCCTACCACCAATGTTCATTTTGACGATTGAATATTCCATCACTATTAATGTCAACTTCATCTAAATTGTTTCTCGGAAAAACTACGGATTTTCTTCAGATTTTTACAGAGACCACTTGCAAAATCGAGTCGACGTTGGAATCTTCTGACTGCAAAAACGAGGATTTCTCATTTCATGAGATTTATACATGTTTTTGTCGACAATATTGAGCGCTCTACTCTTAGATAACCCAGTTTCGATTCTAATCTGCCTGCTCGAAATTAATGAGTTGGCAGTTACATTACCTATTACATTAATTGTAATCTGCATCTTCTCCAGCAACTGCTTCATATTTTTATTTCCTTGGTACGTTGAATGTACCATAGTTTATGAGGTTTGTCCTGATTAATATACCTTCATCAGGTTGTCGCCAGTCAAGGGAACGATCCAAATAAGCAGCTTCGTCTGTATCAGCATATTGTTTTGAATATAATATTAAATCGAATCTAACTTTTCAAAATTTTCGTACGGCATGGTTGCTTTGTTATTACAAACAATACTATATTCAAACAATAATTTTAACTGATAAAGAATCATCAAATACTCTATCTGAATTGTCATTCCAAGAACAACCAGTCGGACCAGTTTGCAGTACTAATGTCAGTACTGGAAAATCCAAAAACAGTAGAAAAATTGCTAATGAAACTGCCAAACTAGTGTTTGTAAGATACTCAAGAGGTAGAATTACCACCAGTATCTAGATTTTTATTGGTGGGCACTCGAATACAGTGCAGAGGTAAATTTTCTTGATTTTGTGCTATTTACAGATGACTTTTCATGATAATAATGTTGTAAACAAGCACGATTTCCATTATTATGACTGTTGGTAATCGGGATTATGTATGGCAATAAATGAAAGAGCCAGTGTCATATAATAACCTTGCTTAGATCAAGGTATAAATATTATTAGTCTATTTTATAAACAGATACACCAGGAGGTGTCTATTCTTCATCTTTCTGACACCAAGACCTTCATTAAGTATAATTTAAAACCCTTAGAATATGGCACTTACCGATATTTGTATAGACTAAATGAAAACATAATCACGTAAATGTAGTACTAACTCATAAAAATACTTGTCCAATATGGATCACCTCCAAAAAGTTAGCGAGGATAACTAAATAAACACTTTAATTACAAGACGCGAATACAAAGGCGAATGATCGGAAAATTTAATCACAAACTTATCACACAATGTTTACCGCTTGTTTACGTGAGGTATACTGGCACAGTAGGGACGGTTTATAACCACCTTTCTGCGCAATATGTAATTGAGAGGGATTTCTAGGAGTGGAAAGAATATAAGCATTATTTTGTAAAATTTATTAGAGGGCGAAAGGATACTATAGTTAATTTTAGTTTATATAGTTGCTAGTGTTTCGTGAAAAATATTAATTGGGGGACAAATTCATATTGCATGCATTTTTTTGGGTCGTAGCGTTCCGAAAATGCATACTAATGTACACGTAATAAATATTTTGAAGAATTAACAAAGTTTTTCAATTTGAAAAGCGTTCATAGATTTCTTATCTTATTTTCATTTGGCTTTACGATAGGCAGAGTGAATTTGACAATTGTTCTTGTAGTCACCCTAAACGGCTAATTGTTTCAACCCCCATAGTGAATCTACATTTGTTTAGAATGAAACTGGGAATAATTAAAAGGTTTGCAATAGCAGTGATTCCAGGAAGTTTGTGTGTGAAATTAAATTAAACAAGAGATTTGTGCCCTCGGCGATAGTTAACTTTCTACACGCCGTTTTGGAGCCATAAATAAAAACAGAACGACCCTCTCATATGGTTTAGTTGAGTAAGTAATGGGAAACTTTGAACAAGGCCACAAGACGATAAATGTCTCCCATCTGGGCCATTGGAACCAAGTGGTTAAATAATTGAAAAAATTAATGGTACCTACGTCTTAAATATTTTATAACTCCTAATTACTAAACATATTTGTAGTTGTTTGAGTATTCATTTTGAGGATGTATTCTAGAGTGTTTAATGTAACATACAGGGTGTTTCAAGTTCTTGATATTCTACTTGACTCAAGTAGAATATCAAGAATTGATTGAATGAGTTCTATGGCAATTTGTGTACGAGTGCTTTTGAGGATGTTCTTGCAAACTAGAGTAACAACGATATACCACTTTCGGTTCTATCGGAAGTAGCCTTAATTCTCTTATTCCAATTTTATAGCCCCATTTTTCAATCCAGATTATGATTCCCCATTCAATTTTAAGTGATTTCTGTGTAGCACACCTTTAGTATAAATATCTACTTTTCGAGAAATTAATCATTTACATAGATTTTCAAATAAATGAAAAAGTTGATATCATGGATATGCAAATCGAAAAAACTTTGATCTTCCATGTCTATGTTAGCAAATCTCAAAAGTTCTAAATTAATTTGAATTATCATTGTTGATGTTAATTGTTTAGAATAAACGTTGAATTGGCAAACGTCAAAATCTCAAAATGTCACACATTTGTCTGTTTGACTCAACCACAGAAAATCATATGGCTTTATAGAATGCAAGTACAGCTGGTTAGAATATCGTCTTGGTTTGACAGTTATGGCGTAATTTTTCGTTTTGGAATACAGTACAAGGGTATATGTCCCGTAAATATACCTCGAATACAGAAACCGTGAATATGGAAAGGTAATTTATAGAGGATACGTTCCTAGGTGTCCAAATGAAAAATAAATATACAACAAAATCAAAGAGCATTCAAGTTCTACGTTGTTAGTTAATATCGTTTTGCCCAATTGACGATATCCTAATTGATCGACGTGAAGTCGACTGCCACTCGAAACCACAAGTAGTTTCGTGGGTGTTTAAAAGTGATTTATGATGGGGGGGGAAGGGGTGGTGTAGGTTGACAGGCTTCATTCATTCAAGTGTGCTTTGGTTATTGAAATTTTGAAAAGGGTCGGCCCAGGTGTCGCCACTCGACAACAACGCTACATTTGGGTTTAATTTTGCATGTCATTTTCTAAGATTCAACAGCTTTGTTTGACGGTAGATTGAAAAAATATCCGGTTTATTATTATTTAACGAATTTAATACGTGACAGAGAATATTCTCATCTAAACTAGTTGAATGGTTTAAAAAAAGACTCTAAGCCAATAACACTAGAAAATTTCATTTGCATTGTTGAAATACGAAACAAACTGATACCTTAAGTGGAACGTTAACAATTGATTATTCTCCTCTTCAAACTCAGTATCTTTGTCTTGTTGATAGTGTGTCAATTGACTAGCACTGACATTAAATTTCATTTATTTGTTTTGACAAGTGGCAGTAGCCTGCTTGGAACGTTCGAGTTTAAATACACAAACATTACATGGTTTTGTTTTTCTTTTCAGTTAACAGTTCTGGCGTTTATTTGATCCGTGCGATGTCTATCTGTCTGTGTTGACTGATGGGCTGGCTACCGTATAATTACTCATGCTATTATTAACAAAGGCATACTGCACCCATAAACGCTGGATATAACTGGAGTTGTGTATCATATATTTAATTGGTGATTAACTAAGATTTCTGTCAATATCAGAGCTTAATTCACTCATATTATCTATCAAATAAATCTTTACTTCGTTTTTTAATTAATAAACACTAATCCACAGAAATTTTAATCATAGAAGAATTGAGAGCATTGAAATATTGCGTGAACGTTTCCCTAGTTAGGATAAGTTCTATGTACAAATTTGACAGATCACGCTAACCTTGATTCTTCAATTTTCTGAGATTTAAATTTGAAGTTGACAAAATTGTAAAAGTAAGATCATATTGAACTGAGGCAAATATAAATGAAAGAAACGATGATATAAAAAACTTAATTATAATTGGTTGATGAGAGATTGAATTTTCTTCTGCAATCTGAAACTAATTCTGACAAATTCCCTGGATCTAATTCGAGTTTTTATGGATTAATAAATCTTTCCAATCTAAGATCGTAAAGATACCGACAAATAACTCGTTCCCCTACCTAACATCAAAGGTATAGCGAAAGAAATGTTACCCTCGAAAATTTAACGTAAACATTTTTGATAATTTATAATCTCTTAAGCTAATAACTTGAATATGTTCTTCTAGCTTTTCACTCAGTCAATGGATATTCAAGATGTGAGAAACTAGTGGCCTTGTCGACTTCAGAGGACAAGCAAACAGTTGTCGATACAAATTTGAAACTTCTGGCTGGTACTTGGATTTCAGAAGGGTGAGTTTCGTGAAAATTAGTCATATTTCTAGAGAAATTTTCGTAATTCAGATGGTCCGAAATTCTATTTCTAAAATATTTTCACCGCAATGGTACTTCTGGTTATACTGTGTAAAGTGTAGCAAATTTGTTATTTAATATAGAACACTCTGTATATTGATTACTAGTTTGATAACATTTCTTATTCCAATTACAAAAACATCAACACATAAGTCTAGTTTATTTCGTTCATGAAATATCCCAATTTTACTTGAAAATTATCGATTTTTTGCTTCTTGAAAAAATTGACATATCTCGAGAACGGCGTGAGATATCAAAATAATGAAAGGTGTTTTGCAAACAAGAAACCATGGGGGACATAACTCGTATCCAACTGAATCTCAGTCAGTATACAGAGTGCCCTTTTTCCGCCTCACATTTCGAAACGAAGAAATATCGAAATCTATGTTTTTTCATATTGCAACCCATATTTTCCTTCAATTCAATAGATTCGCCGTAAAAAATTGAAAGAAGTTCCCCATACATACCCTGTACCTGAGATTTCAAGTTTTCAAGTTATGAGGAAAACACGAATTTTACGTACCTACCTAAAGTTGGCGAAAGAACAACCTCTAGAGAACTCGGAAATATGTCGAGTATTTCAATATATTTTTGTGAAACCTGAAAATTAATCATATTCAGCAGAGTTGAGATTTATGACAGAATGTATTATTATCTGTGATGTTTTTCTATCATCGTTAAGAACAAAATGATAATAAAAGTTTTCTGCTTGCTAAAAAAAGTAATTAAGCTTTAATCATTACAGAAGGGACTCTCTTAATTTCTATCGCCCCATTGTTGGGCACTTTCGAACAAAAATAATTTTTCAAAAGATGCCCTTTTAGGAAAAAAAAACCGTTAGAGATTAAGCAAAATTCTCTGACTATATTAAAGCTTATACAGGGAGTTACATTATAGTCTGTCACAACTTGAGAGGGTAAATCTACGTGTAATTTTAAGAAAAGAAGTTTATATGAACATAGGTCCGCAAAAGCTTCGTTACGGAGCTACAGGGTGTTGAAATTTCCGGAAAAAATTAGTTTTTTCTTCAAAACTCCTGCAGTTTTTGAGATATTCAGCCGAAATCTAGAATGCAAGCTATTTTTCACAGCCTCCATCATTACACGTCCTAGATTTTAACTGAAATTCACGAGGTGTTTTCTTTCCCGAGGCCATGTCTCCTTTTGCCCTTTCAAACTTTTTTGCAGTACGCCACTGATCAGCGTACAATCAATTTTCGTTATCTTCAATCAATTTAAAAACTTTTTTGACACTTGTAATTTTTTCGTATCTCCAACCGTTTTCGAGTGAAAAATCATTCAATTTGAATTATTTGAATTGTATGTTATTCGCTAAATAAAAAAATAATAGAAATACTGGATAGATAGGTATGCCCAAAATTTGCTTTTATTTTGATAGCTCGTCTTCTGAGATGAGCTCAACTGTTACTTATTCAATATCAAACTTAAAAAAAAGAACAATTAAAAACTGAATAAATTGCTAAAAGTGTCTTCCACCTGCAAGAATACAGGACTCTGTCCTTCTTCGCATATTATCAAGCACTCTTTGAAATATTCCTGGAGTATTTCTTATCGTGTCACAAGAGGTAATTATTCGATTTCTCAATTCTTCTACAGTGTTCATTGGACTGTTAAAAACTAAACTTTTGAGATATCCCCATAAGAAAAAGTCTAAGCTATTTAAGTCAGGGGACCTAGGAGGCCATGGTTCTGGCCCATCCCGACCTATCTATCGGCTGTTGAATGTATTATTCAAGAATTCCCTAGTTTCTCCACTAAAATGTGCTGGTGCCCCGTCATGCATGAACCATATTATGTTTCTCACCAAAAGTGACACATCCTCGAGCAATAAAGGTAACTTCTCCTCGAGAAATTGCCGATAAGCGGGACCGTTTAGTCTGTTGGCAATAGAAATGGCCCAATCAAATAATTTCCAATTATTCCGATCCAGACATTTAGTGAGAATTGTTCTTGATGATGAGATTCTTCAATCAAATGGGGGTTTTCCTCAGCCCAATAATGATTATTGTCAAAATTTGTGATAGCAGTTCTCGAAAAGTTTGCTTCGTCTGTGAACATTATTTCACTATCAAAATGAGCATTTTCTCTAATTTTGTTTAAGAATCGGCAGAAATTCAGTCTTGAAGGAAAACCTCGAGGAAGTAGAGTTTGGACTCGTTGAATATGAAACGGGTACAATAAAGAGTCGTGGAGAATCCACCAAACTAGAACATGTGAAATATTTAACTGATTTCTAATTTTTCTTGTATTCACATGATGATTCAAATCAATACAATTCAAAACTAATTCCTCAATATCTGGTGTTCTCATAGTTTGAATTGCACCTTTTAAATGATTAATTGCAGTAAAAGTACCAGTTTCTCTCAACCTTCTGTGGATATTTGAAAATGTTCGCCTGTCTGGTGTTACTCGATTTGGAAAGCGCACCTGATATAATCGCCTAGCTTCTGTTGTGGATATCAGCCAATTCGGCGTTAGTAAAATTAGTCGTTTTCTCTTACTGCAATAACTTCAAAAGTCTTAAAACCGATCGTTAATTTAATAAACAATTCGAGCAGACTCTGGTTCATCTTTAGCAACTGTCAAAATAAGTCAAAATAAATAAATAAATGAAAAAAATCAATGCCTACTAGTCATTTTTTTAATTAGAAGTGCTTTCAATTCATCGAATGCATACAATCGTTTAATAATTTTTTGCTCGAGAACGGTAGGAGATACGAAAAAATTACAAGTGTCAAAAAAGTTTCTAAATTGAACGATGATGACGAAAATTGATTGTACGCTGATCAGTGGCGCACTGCAAAAAAGTTTGAAAGTGCAAAAGAAGATATGGCTCCGGAAAAGAAAACCCCTTGTAGATTCTAGTTAAAATTTAAGACGTGTAATGATGGAGGCTGTAAAAAATAGCTTGCATTCCAAATTTGGGCTGAATATCTCGAAAACTGCAGGAGGTTAGATTTTTCCAGAAATTTCAACACCCTGTAGCTCCGTAACGAAGCTTTTGCAGGCCTAAGTTTATATGAACTTTTTTTCTTAAAATTGTGTTGTGACATACTATTATGTAATACCTTGTATATGAAGCTTCTCATATTATCGGATAGTATCTAGTAAGTATATGTTTTAAACGCCGAAATAGTCGTTTAAAAAAAAGTGTCAAAACGTACTCTTACGGAAGTGAGAGTTTCACACATCACATCGAATCGACCCACATCGTAACGAAAAAGTGTTATTAAAACACAAAAAATTCAACACTTGTACTCACAAGTTACATTGATTTTCATCTAAATTCCAATAATTTCGAACAAAATTCGAGAATCTAGGTGGTCCAGCTATCTATATATGTTTAAATTTCAAATTGACTTTGGGCTGTTCAGGGTGCCCCCCACGGTTCCTTGAAATTAGTTGACCGCTGTGTCACGTTGTTTCCAAAGCGGGTACCCTCTACACTTTTTGACAGGTATTTATGGTACCTGCCTGGATCCCCATGTCGTTATCATAAAGGCCTATCAAAACAAGTCAAAAACGTCAACTTTAATCTCCTTTGTTTAAGACTTCAAGTTCTGGAGGCAGATAAGAAAATGTTTATGAATATATGAAGTGCTGTCGATGTCATTTCTTGACAAACGGAGTGGATGATTCTTGGAAACTGTTATAACAGAAACAACTAAATGGAAAATATCATTTTTTTGAACGGTTAAAAGTCAAATCGATAAAAGAACTCGAAATGCATCTAACCTAAACAAGATTCAACATCCATCACAGAACACCCTGTGAAGCTATATCAATAGATACTCATTGTTTATGGATATTTAGCCATATGAGGATAATTTATTGGTAATATTGTGATTCCAAGACGATTTCAGTATATACAGGAGACAGTAGGAAAAGTTATATTTTCACAAAATGTCGACTAATTCGAAAACAGTTCAATTAAAGCATATACTGATCTGAAAAATGAAACTTTTAAATAAAATCCAATTAGCGTCGAACTTCTTTTTATAATTATATATTTTTCCATATACAGGGTGTTACATAATAGTATATCACAACTTGAGGGGGTAAATCTACGGGCAATTTTAAGAAAAAAAGTTCATATAAACATAGGTTCACAAAAGCTTCGTTACGGAGCTACAGAGTGTTGAAATTTCCGGAAATAATTGGTTTTTTCTTCAAAACTCCTACAGTTTTTGAGATATTCAGCCCAAATTTGGAATGCAAGCTAATTTTTACAGCACCTTACACGCCCTAAATTTTAACTAGAATCTATAAGGTATTTTCTTTTCCGGAGCCATGTCTTTTGCCCTTTCAATTTTTTTTCAGTACGCCACTGATCAGCGTACAATCAATGTTCGTCATCTTCGTTCAATTTAGAAACTTTTTTAACACTTGTAATTTTTTCGTATCTCCTACCGATCTCGAGCAAAGAATTATCAAACGATTGTTTGCATTCGCTGAATTAAAAGCGCTTCTAATTAAAAAAATGACAAGTAGGCTTTGATTTTTTTCATTCATTTATTTATTTTGACAGTTGCTAAAGTTGAACCAGTGTCTGCTCGAATTGTTCATTAAATTAACGATTAGTTTTAAGACTTGTGAATTTGTTGCTGTAAGAAAAAATGGCTAATTTTACTAACGCCGAATTGGCTGATATACATTACATGTACGGTCTGGCTGACGGAAACACAACAGAAGTTAGGCGATTATATTAGGTGCGCTTTCCCAATCTAGTAACACCAGACAGGCGAACATTTTCAAATATCCACAGAAGATTGAGGGAAACTGGTACTTTCACTGAAAATAATCATTTCAACACCATGTAGCTCCGTAACGAAGCTTTTGCGGACCTATGTTTATATGAATTTTTTTTCTTAAAATTGTACGTAGATTTACCATGCCGTACAGGGTGTTACATAGTATATCACAACTTGAGGGGGTAAATCTACGTGTAATTTTAAGAAAAAAAGTTCATGTAAACTAGGTTCGCAAAAGCTTCGTTACGGATCATAAAAGATGCATCATTTAAAACAAAAATTCTGCTGGTTTTTCTGACCGTTGTATAGATTAAAATCATTTCATAGATTTCGAGAAAATTGAACTTATACGTCCTGGTAATAATAAATAATAGAAATAATGTCCGCTCGTAGGAAGAACCAGCCATTTAGTAAGGATCAAACAGATTCTGGTCTATCAGCTGTTGTAAATGCCATTATACTTTCTACTAAAAAAGTACCAGGAACTATTTTTTTGAACCAAAGGCGACACTGTTGGTAACACTTCTAAAAATGAAGGTTTCTTTGATTCTCACCCGTGGAAAAATGAAAAGAGGTGAAATCGAATTGCCAGATGCAGTCACGGTTGCTCAAAAGATAACTAGTGCCCCCTTCTCCTGGGATACAATTCAATCAATCTGCTTTTTTTTCTGAAATTGTACTTTAGAGACCTGAAGAACAGTACTTATTACACTTTCGTCCGTATTCAATGTGCGATCAGGAGCAAAGTTATATATTTGTTGAACTGCAATATAATTCTCAGAAATTGCTCATTGGATTTATTCAAAGCAGAAACACTTAACCGGTGAACAACCTAGATCAATACCAGCGACACCTTACGGATATAACTACAATTTTCATTGGGTATTATTAACTGTAGATTCTTGATTCGAATTTTAAACTGTTTGAATATTCAACATGATGAAATGAGATTGAATTATTAATAAAATTATGAAAACTGAGTTTAAAAGATATAAATGATTAATTCGAGAAATTGAACTTTTACAATAGTAATTAAGGACAGTCCTACCAACGTACAGAAACTTGAAATACTTAAAAACCCTCAACGCGGGCAATTTAAATGAAGATTTCCGGATAATTTTTTGTCACACAGTATATTGGAAATTTCCAAATATTCCACCAACGATGGTAAAAACATGTCTAGACCCATATTTTGAAAAACACAATTTAAGTCTATAGAATAAAGTTTTTTTTTACATTGAACTGTGGAGATGGGGAGCGAAGCGATATAATTAATTTCTACCTGTATTATCGATTCGCCCCCGTATATGAAATGCTTAAGGTCGATCCATGGTTGACAGTGTGAGAGTTCTGAGGTAGCATGCTCGGTTTTGTCATTGATTCTAGCCTGTTGACCCCAAAGCAAAGTTTTTTGAAAAATGTATTCTACTTGGTGTTTCTGAAAGAGTGACCAAAAAACCTACGTATAGTGATGTAACTTTCTACTAAATCTTTATGGAAAATTTTCGAAATCAACTAAAAATACTCTCTACGTCGCCCAATGAATCTTAGAGTCATCGACTTACTTTAATTTCAAATGCAGGCGACGGAATGCCGTAGCAATTCATCGACAATGAAAGTCGCAAAAAAATAGTAAACCGAATCTTGACATCGTCCTCTCCTGCTGCCAGTTCGGCTACTGGTCGGCCCGTACAAGATTTGCATAAGAATGCCGAAACCCTGTCGTATCTTGTACATTTAAGAGCGAAAAGATTAATGTGTTAGTCGTCAAATAAATAAAGCGGATTCAGTTTGTGTTTGTGCAATTATTTTTGGTCCATGTCTTATGCGAGATAAGGTCGCCTGACATTCATGTTGAATTTTGTCAATTTTACTTTTTGTATTCAAATTTTACTATGGTCTACATGTTCTTAAAAATGGTTAATATTTAAAGTTCATTACAATTATCTGATATATTCAAATATCCAATTTTGTTAGTTTCACAAAATTTGACACTATCCAAAGTGAAGAGTGTAAAAGAAGCAATATTTTCTTTTGGTTATTTTTCTAGTGCCATTAATTTGACATCAGATTCTATGTCCATAAAGCTAGGACCTAGTATGGAGCTCTGTGGTACGCCACGCCTGATTGTCTTCTGAGATGATTTGCTCTCATTCTATTCGGCGAGCTAAGTATATTAGCTCTTAAGAATTCAATTTGTTTCATTGCGTCGCAAGCACAAGGAAAAGATTTTCGTAAAGCGATTATGTTAAAAACCTTTTATGCTTCAAGTTGGGAGTTCACAGGGAGAGCTATCCAGGATTTCAGAAATACCAAGTGTTGTGTGGGGACACCCTAAAATCTTCTTCCAACATTGAACAGAAGCTTTGTTTGATACTCCAAGAGCCGTGGAATTTTGAATACTAAAAACCGTTCATTTCAAAATTAGTTTTAACCATTTTACCCATTGATTTCTCTATACCTCTAAAACATTCCTTTTTTTTTCGTTACAGATGCGAAACGAGGCCAGGTCCAGAATATGTAATACGTTATTACGAGTTTGAAGAAAATGGAAATTTCAGCGTAATCCAACATCACTATTGGGATGAATCTTGTTCGTCGCCCAAGTTGACATTGACAGCTACTGGACGTTTACAGCTGAGAAATTCGTTGGTCCAACCAGGAGCCAGTAATGGATATACAAAAATCGGAAATATAACTGTTATACCACATGATATCGATGCTGCAAAGATGCTAGATCGATTAGTGGCTTCCGAGTGTGCAGGTAAATATTTGGATTTATTTGAATTTCCCGCCTTTTGTGTGTAAACTTTGGTTTTTATTGGTTGAGGCGCTTGCGCTGTGTTGAAAGCGCAACCATAGAATAATGTGACAATTGCGTTCGAGTAAGGATTTTTAATACGATTATATTCGCACTTGTTCTATCCCAGATTTTGGAATTCTATATTTGTTTCCTCTGTTTCAGGTCAATACTGGAAAACGTGGAGAAGATACGAAGAACACTTAGTTTACGAAAACAAACATCTCGGGAAGAAGAAAAATTTCATGAATTGGTCTTCAGGAACAAATTTCCATTCGCTCAGTAGCCAGAGAAACGTTCAGCATTCTTCTGGACACATAACTTGTTTGGGTTCTCTTAAATGGGCATTTAACGAACTTAAATTGCTCAAAATTCAATTGAGGCCTTTTGATATAAGTTTCAAGAAACCCAAAGAGATGAAGATGGAATTGCTTCTTGGAGATATCCATTCAAATTTGAGGCTGAGGGGTGTTTACAACCCAACGAGTTTTCAAACACCTTTGGTCAAGAGAAGTAATGGAGAATTAGTTACCATTAATCGGCGTGTGTATAGTATAAGGAATGCGAATGTATTGATGTCGAATATATTTACAAATTCTAAGACACCACCACATTTATTGGTTAAAGCTCCACTTCCACCTTATATATGGGGTGAATGGACGTCTGTTAGGTGCGAGATTAGACCAATGGGTCTTTATTTGACTAGGTTATTCTATTTTTATTCTGAAGACTCTACTTGGATAGGAGAGCATAAATTTTACTCTGATCCTTTTTGTACAATACCTAAATTTGTCGTGACAGCTGCTGGTTTTTTCCAAACTATTGGTCCGAGTTATCAACTTGGGGGTTCGTATGATATTGATTTTCACATAGAAAAAGCGAGTATGACCATTTTGGATCAAAGGATGACTCAAGACTTTCATCTTCCTGGTGTTTGTGGCTTGGACGAGTGGGAAGTTAATGTTCCAAAAGAACTGAGTTCAACAAATGGTTGTCTACCTTTAGGAATCATTCTTCCATCTGTTCAGATGGATATTATGAAGATCGAAATGAGTTTCAAAGGAGCTTTGTTACTTTATTTGGGACAAACTGACACAGATAACATGCCGGATATAGCGAAAAATGAAAGACCAACAGCTTTTCAGTTACCATTGGTGAAATGTGGAGAAATTTCGACGTATTCTCAGGAATTAAGGGATATTTTGTACGACGATTTAGATTTGAACACTGGAAATATAGAGAAAGTTCATTTGGTGTTGATGATTTTATCGTTGGTATTGGTGATGAGATAACTATTGTGAAAATATATTGGAAAACTCTGTAAATATGTATATAAACGTATCATTAAGTGTGGAACCAATTTGTACAAATTTGTATATATAAGAAAAACGTATATGTTATATGTATTTTGGGGCTAAGTGGTGAGACAGGTTTGAATGGTAAACTAATTGGAATATGCTTTGGAAGAACACAGCTTTCTTCTCTCTCGGTTATAGCGACATTGCAGAATTGCCATGATTTTAATGTAGTTTAAAGTCGTCTACTTTTGATTTTCCATAATAAAACACGTATAGGATTTTTTAGGATTCATTCAAATTAACTCTCTATTTTGATTCGCTATATCCGAAATTGACGTTATATCCAGCATTCCAAGCTGAGTGATTTTTTAAGATACTTTGGTGTAAGTATAAAGAAATCAAACAGTCACATCACAGTTAAGTACGTTAGAACCGAGGTCGTTATAAGAGTGGAAATGATTTATAAAACATCAGTGAAAAGCTGATTGCTGCCAACCGCATTTCTTGAGAAACGATGTATCGATTTGGCCACTCTTTGTTTTGAAATGTTTGTACTAACTGGTTGTTATAGATTAATAATAATAAGTATTAAGTGAAAAGACATAACATTATTTGAATTTAAATCTGTTTCTCTAATTAGCTTCGTTATTTGAAAGGGACGAGATTACCAGTGATATTAAAATTTTATAAAATATGTAAATATATTTGCGGAAACGTTGGTTATTACAAAGTTTGATAGCAGATTATAGTAAAAATATGAAGAGAAAAATTTCTTATTCTAGAATTATTGTATTTATTTTATTCAATGTTACCAATTGTATTATTAAGGAAATAATATACATTTAAAAATGAATAAATTTAGAGAAATATTAACAAATTCTTTCATTTTACTGTACCATTTATTCATTCATTTTTTCTTAGGAAAATAAGATGAAATTTTCTTTAAATTACGTACGTTTGGGAACGGGGGATTTCTTTTTCATGAAGGCGCCACTTTTCGCCCAATGTAATGTGTCACGAGTTGGTACTGATTCATATTCTTATATGAAAAATATGATGCTCAAATATGCATGCTGTCAAGATTTTGACCGAAAGAAAAATTTTATGGATTAAAACATAGAATATGCTCTATCCCATAACTCCCTTTTTACAATCACTGGAGTAGTAGCTGTTCTAAAATTCTAGACAGCCTAACTCGGTATCTTATAGCACGTGGCGCCCTCTAACAGACAAGAAAAAGGATTGCAAAAGTGTATAAGTCAGAATCAACCACAGAGTTAAAATGTGTCTTAAACTGTCTCAAGATCATTGTCAACTACAAAATTCCTTAGCACTGCACAGTTCGAGAAACCTCTGTATATAATACTGGAAAACAAAACAGTTTCTGTTTTAAGTCTTTGTTTTTCATAGGGTAGTAATTTATTGATTTCTCGGAATTTCGCATGTATGAATTTTGTCGTACCATTCAAAATTCTCACAAATGAATGAATTTGTTATATTGGACTGATCAGTGTATTGAAAACAATATAACTATCCCACAGCATTTTCTCAGATTTTGCGAAATATTGATTTTTTATATCGAGATGTATTCTTCGAAAACTGAAATTAACTAGTACAGTTCAAAATGAGGGGAATACAGTGTTTTTTATCCAATTATTCGACTTTCAGTTCAACCTACGTTCAACGTTTTCTATTGGGAGTCTCAAACTACTCATACTATGAAAACTTTCGACAACATCTATAACAGGATGAGAATACAAAGATGAATGATAGAATAATCTAACATCAATATTACCGTTTGTTTACGTAAGGTATAACGGCACAGTACGGACGAATTATACTCGCAGTCCCAAATGGAGTGGAATTTTTAGAAATGAAGAGAATATTAGAATTATTTTGTGAAATTGATAAAAGTTGGTATTATATTGATCTAAATTAAGCAACCAGTGCTGCAGCTATGTTGTTTTTATTGACAAGCCGATACTACTGTGAAGTACTTTACGTAGCTTAGTATTTTTCTCCCCAGTTGATTCTTAAATCAGGCTCAGCATATGTATAACAAGTGGCGCCCTCCAGAAAGCGACGAACAGAACTTCTGAAGCGCAAAAGCCAAAATGAACATGAAATGGGAAGAGAATTGATTTGTCTTTGAAATAGACTAAATCATTTAAGTCAGTCAGTCGTTATCAGCCACCATTAAAATAAAAAACTTAAGATTTTAGTGTTTGCCAACAGACTATAAAGAACGTACAGAGTTTCTTAATATTTTTATCTGTAGTTAATTCTTATATCCATTTGTTTAATCTCAAAATAAATAAGTCTCAATTGTTTCAATGACGGCAGCAAAAGTGTAGTAGTTGGTAGTAATTTAAGGAAGAGTTGATACATGAATTTATTTCATTCTTACAGGTGAGTAAATTCTTCGAATTTATTCACAATAATTAATTTTGTTAGTTTTAGGCGATATGGATCTGCAGAATATATCAACGACTTTCTTAACAACTACTTTACCTAATTTACTTAACAATACTAAGAGAATTTCATTTTCATGGTACGATTACCTTCTTTTCTCAATCGTTTTGGGATTTAGCTCTCTAATTGGTGTATATTTCGGATGCTTCAAAGATCAAAATACCAAAAAGGAATATCTATTGGGTGGAAAACAAATGAAAATATGGCCTATTGCAATTTCTCTTGTAGCCAGGTAAGTATATACGAACAATTTCAAAACTAGTGCATTTCATGTTTGAATCGTTAAAAGAAATCTACAGGGTGTCCCAGGTTTTTACGATGCAGTGTTAATTTTTTGTCAAACGAAATATTTAAATATTTACGAGATGTAATTTTGAATATTTGCGGATGAATATTACAATGAATATGAAAATTGAAATTTATTGTGTTTTGTACGGAGAATCCAGTGATATTGATAGGTTTCTTCCAAGAGCACAGCATTCGGGTTGTGAGATAAAATTAATTTTTCACTATGTAAGACATTTGGATTTTTAAGTGTTTCTGATATATAACATACTCAATACGCATCGCTTTTTTTTCTTGAACACGCGGCAAGGGAAACCACAACTGGACTGTTCACAGAAGATATTGACATCTGTCTGAACCCACTCAAGATACATTTTTTAAAATTAAGACTAATTTGATTGATTATGGTACGTTTTCGAAATGTAAGTTGAAACAATATGATAAAGAAAATCTTGAAATTGATTTTTTAGCATGTGAGGAAGAACCTTCAACTTCTTCTAAGGTTATTGACGCAGCAGTTCAAATTACGAATATTAATATAGGTTCTATATAGAATTTGCGTGTCGGAGATGATCAGCTTCGTTTTATTTTCTCCCAGTGATACTTGGACAGAATAAAGGTTCCTTTTCATTAGAGCGTTTTGAAACTGATTCGGATGGTCACGTGATTTTCAGCGTTGACGCTAGAAAGTTGAGATTTCTGAACTTTATAGCGTCAGACGCTAGAAGAGACAACTGACAAGTTTATATTTTCCGTCTTTAAGGGTTGCCTATGAAAACCCTGGGGCAACCAGTTTTCTTCGATACAAAATGGCTTAGTCTCTTTTTATAGTCATCCCGTTATTGCGCCATATTAGCTTTCAATACTCGAACAACATAGTTAGATGTCTTGAAAAAAGAATTTCGCAATTTATAACACTAAAGATTCCAGAAATGATACGAAATCAATGAAAATAGACTTCATTTTCATCAATTAAGTGTTTTAACCTAAAATAAGTGACAAATGACATATTTTGACGCTGAAAACCCCTTTTCATTAGAGCGTCATGATTTCAAAGAAAAATAGGTCACATGACCATTTTGACGTTTGAAACGAGCGTCAAAACGCTCCAATGAAAAGGCACCTTAATAGAGAAAGAGAACATTTTTAGGCCTGTTATTTGTTTCGATGAAGTATATTTTACAAGTAGTGGCATATGCAACAAAGAAAACAAGAAACAGTGGTTTCAAGAGAACCTCGTCAGCATCTTCCTGGAGTTAGGGCGAACAATCCATCATCACAGACCAATAATGCGCAAAAAATTAAATATAATCTTTTATTAAACTCATAATAATCGCCAGAATATAAGAAAGAAAAATTGAATACCTTTAATGAGTAGCCTTGTGAACTCACTATTTATTTAATTCTCTTATCTACATGTCACAAAACATTGAATTATGAACAATAAATCTATATTGGACATACTTTATAATGCTAAGAACGAAGGATAATGTAACTTCCTTGAGATACAACGGTAGTTATGTATCATTTGAATGACACTGTTCCAATTAAGGACGAAAATATCAACTCATCATTCAAACCTGTAAAACAAATTCTGCTCTAGATTAAACAAACTACGAGGATGGTTTGATAAGTTTCCGGCCTGACCAAGAAAAACAACGTTTTTAAGAATTTTTTTATAATTATTTCTTAACATAATCTCCTTTAAGGCTGATACATTTCTAGTCTAGTAATGCCATCTCTATAGGCTGATTCGTCAAGTTTCTCAAAATACCCATTTACAGCTTCGATTACTTCTTCATTGCCAGCAAATCTCTTACCGCCAAGCCATGTTTTGAGGTTAGGAAATAGATAATAATCGATCGGGGCTAGGTCTGGAGAGTAGGGAGGGTGCGGCATCAATTCGAACTTCAGATTATAGATTTTAGCCATGGCAACTTGCGAATAATGCGCTGTTGCGTTATCGTGATGAAACAAACTTTTTTCTTCGCTAAATGAGGTAGTGGTAGTGATAGTTTTATCGTTTTCAAGGTAATCAATGTAAATAATATCACTTGCATCCCAAAAAACAGTAGCCATAACCTTGCTTGCCGATAAAATTGTTTTTGCCTTCTTTGGAGATGGTTTCCCTGATCCAATCCACTGTTTAGACTGTTGTTTGGTTTCAGGAGTGTAGTGGTGGACCCAAGTTTCGTTAACAGTAACGAAACGAGGCAAACATTCACTTGGATTATGCTTATAAATCGCCAAATTGGCGGTAGAAATGGTTTTTCGACTCAATTTTTAGTAAACGCGGCAGCCTTCTTGCACAGAGCTTTTCCATATGCAAATGTTGATGTAAAATATTTTGCACACGTTAATATGACATCTTACAGGTCTTAGCTATTTCACGCACTTTTGATCTGCGGTCTTTCGATAATATCAACGGGGCACACACAACCCATTTTAAACTCGGAGAAACACACTGCTTAACGGTTGAATATGATGGGAGGATGTCCCCAGTGTTGAAGCAATCTCTTCTAATTTCCTTCGGCGTTAACCCCTTCAAATAGAAGTATTTGATGACAGCACGCTTTTCCAATTTTCCATTTTCACAAACAACATAGAGGCGTCTTGTTCAGCGTGCTCTCAAATGTAAACTATCATGGCGATCGGGCTGAAACTATACCTACAAGCTATCTAAGGATGGTACTGTAGAAAGCCACCTCCAAAGTAGGCCTAGTGGCCGCCATCTCTTGTCCAGGCCGGAGACTTATCAATACAGCCTCGTAGTTGAACTTTTCTCCTTATAAAATCATGGGCAATTTCAACAAATTAGTTGCCTTTAAGGTTATAATAATCTTCAGAAAACCCCACGAATACGATATGAGCTTGCTTCATTATTAACATACAGGGTGAGCCGTAATGAACTCGTTTTGAAATTCTGTACTCATCGGATGATTGTGTCACGTTTCGGACCTGAAGCGTTACGACCAATGTTGAAGCGCAGGCGAAAGGTGCACGACAATTATAGACTCTCTCGATTTTAAATACTCTTCAAATGCGAGCACACGGCGCTCTCTTGTCCAGATAACCATTGTGAACTAACTGGTAACTCCTCCTGAGTCACTCACGTTACGTGTACTACCAGTTCCAAAAACGTTCTGTATAAACTGACACTTGGTGTCGTTTGGTGTAAAGAAATGTTAAAATAATTTGACCTCGGTGCTTCAAAAGACGTTTACAAAATAATTACAGGCGACGAATCTTGGATATTTGTTTACGAGCCCGAAACTAAACAACATCGAGAGTATGGGTCTTTCAAGACGAGCCAAACCCAACAAAAGTTTTTTGTGCACGAAGCACTTCAGAGAAAAAGGTCGCCTGTTTTTTCAGGAAAACCGGACACTGAAAAAAAACTATGTCGCCACATAGCAGTAGAGCAACGTAGAATGGTCAATTCTGAATGGTATAGAACCATTTGTTTGCCGCAAGTGTTCGATGAGTTGAGGAAATCAAATCGAAGAACTCAAATTATTCTGCATCATGACAATGCAAGCTCACACAGATCAGCGGATATGATGGAGTATTTGAACACTCAAAACATCGAATTAATAGGCCATCCACCTCATACTCCCGATTTGGCACCTAACGACTTCTTTTCGTTTGCGCACATCAAAAAAAAAATTGCGTGGGCTTCGATTTTGGACGATAGAAGAGGTAGTTTAAACTTTTCAAAACCATGCTTTGGAGGCATCTCATTCGGAGTGGCAAAAATGTTTCGAAAATTGGTCTAAGCGCATGCAAAAATGTATCGATCTTCATGGAGAACACTTTGGAAACCATAAAGCTACTTCTTCCTCAAGTAACTTGCAGTTTTGGAGATATTTAGCCCAAATCTGGAATGCAAGCTATTTTTCACAGCCTCCATCATCACACGTCCTAGATTTTAACTGAAATTCACAAGGTATTTTCTTTTCCGAGGCCATGTCTTCTTTTGCCCTTTCAAACTTTTCTGCAGTACGCCAATGATCAGCGTACAATCAATTTTCGTCATCTTCGTTCAATTTAGAAACATTGTTTGACACTTGTAATTTTTTGTATCTCCGACCGTTCTCGAGCAAAAAATTGTTAAACGATTGTATGCATTTGCTGAATTGAAAGCACTTCTAATTAAAAAAATGACTAGTAGGCTTTGATGCATGACGGGGTACCAGCACATTTCAGTGGAGAAGCTAGGGAATTCTTGAATAATACAATCAACAATCGATGTATAGGTCGGGGTGGGCCAAAACCATGGCCTCCTAGGTCCCCAGACTTAAATAGCTCAGACTTTTTCTTATGGGGATATCACAAAAGTTTAATTTATACCACTCCAGTAAATACTGTAGAAGAATTGAGAAAACGAATAATAACCTCTTGTGACACGATAAGAAATACCTCACGTAGAGTGTGTGATAATATGCGAAGAAGAACAGAGGCCTGTATTCTTGCAGATGGAGGACACTTCCAGCAATCTATTTAGTTTTTAATTATGTTGTGATTGAGTTTTTAATTGTTCTTTTTTTTAGTTTGAAGTGAATAAGGGTATTTCTATTATTATTTTTTATTTAGCGAATAACATACAATTCAAATAATTCAAATTGAATAATTTTTCACTCGAAAACGGTTGGAGATACGAAAAAATTACAAGTGTCAAAAAAAGAAAACACCTCGTGAATTTCAGTTAAAATCTAGGACGTGTAATGAAAGACGCTGTAAAAAATGGCTTGCATTCCAGATTTGGGCTGAATATCTCAAAAACTGGAGTTTTAAAAAAAACCCAATTTTTCCGGAAATTGCACCCATAGCTCCGTAACGAAGCTTTTGCCGACCTATGTTTATATGAACTTTTGTTTTTAAATTGCACGTAGATTTACCCCCTCAAGTTGCGACATACTATTATGTAACACCCTGTATAGATGGTATCACGACGAAGCGCCTTCTTAACCAATCTTGTTTTGTCTGGATCAGAGAGTATATAAAATTGAATCTTACATCAATTTCATAATAACTTGATATAATTTCTAGAAATTAAATTAATATTTCACTCAATTAATAAATTTTTTCTTCTTTTTTAGTCATACATCTGGCATTACAGTTCTAGCTGTTCCAGCAGATGTGTATAGATTTGGATTAGGATTTTGGCAAGGTTGCTTATCATTGTACTTTTTACATTTCATCACAGTCCACATATTCCTTCCTGTATTCTATAAATTAGAAGTCACTAGCACTTATGAGTATTTAGCTCTTAGGTATGATGAAAAAACAAGAATGATGGCATCAGCACTTTATGCTATTTCTTTATTGTTGTATCTACCATTAGTCATTTATATTCCATGTTTAGGATTTGCAGCTGGTAAGTTTTGAGGTCATGAAACATGCTTTCTTTATAAAACTTTACATCAGTTTGGATTTAATTGTATCTCATATGTGGCATTTTGAATGTGAACCTTTTTGTCTGCATGGAGAAATTTAGCATTACTTCTTTCATTTCGTCGTATAACTACTGCTTATCCAAATTCAATCAGTGCTGGTTTTCAGGCTGGATTCAAGTAGAAAAAAATTATCATGGGTAGATATCTGTATAGTTGTTTGAAACCCCACAACAATTTAGAAACCTAGCAGTTATATTAAGCATACAATCAACACGAAAAATAACTTTTGTGATACGTATTTTAATTTAATTTTTCAATTATCCATGGTATCTTTCCTTTCCAGCAACTGGTGTAAGTGTACATGTTGTGGCACCAATAGCTTGTGGAATATGTATATTTTACACCACCATAGGTGGTTTGAAAGCTGTGGTGTGGTCAGACACATTCCAATTTACTCTAACAATTGGATGTTTAATAGCTGTACTATGGCTAGCATTGAAACAAGCTGGTGGATTCTTCTCCATGTGGCATACTGCTTCAGAAGGTCATCGCCTGGATATTGAGTAAGAAAACAATTTCGTACCCTTCTTGTGCAAAAACCTTAACAATTACTCTTTTAGTTTCAATCCAGATCCTACCAAACGTGATGGGTTTTGGGCGGTAGTTATTGGCCTTACTTTCATGTTCACTGCACAAAATAGTATTAATCAGGGATGTGTTCAAAAACTACTCGCTCTCCCCACCATAGAAGATGCAAAATAGTAAGTACTTATTGAATGTAATGAAATTTTACTTAATCTTCAATATTCTAGCTCTTGCTTCATATTTTGCATTGGATGTATTGTAGCAAAAACTCTCAGTGCTCTGATTGGATTGACAATGTATGCGGTATATGCTGGCTGTGATCCTTTCACGACGAAACAAGTTGACAAAAATGATCAACTCGTCCCTTATTTTATAATGGATGTTGGTAACAACGTTCCAGGATTATCTGGTCTATTTTTTGCTGGGGTATTTTGTGCTGCCCTCAGGTAAGCGAGTTGTTAAAGATAGGAACGATAAATTGCATTTTCATGATCGAAAGAGCAATGTTAATCTTCCATTAGAATATATACACACAACCAAATTTGTATGGAATCATTCGATATTTTGAATCTTACCTCCGGGATTTTTGAAATTTCGAAGGATTGTTAGAATTGATCCTTTTTGAGATATTTCAATTGAAGAATAAATAAATTGAGGTGTGTTTCAAGAAAGAAACAAATAAAAGATAATAAGAGACTTTTTCTGCATGTAGTAAAAAAGTCAGTAGCTTGTATTACCTCTTCTTGCCCTGATACAAGCCTGAATCCGTCTAGGCATGCTTTGGATTAGGTTTTTGATCTCCTCTAGGGTGATATTCTGCCACTCTTCTGTGGCGGCTTGGATGAGCTGTTGTGTGGTTTTTGGATTATCCTGGAGCGATCTAATTTTCCTTTTGAGATTACCCCATAAATATTCAATAGGATTTAGGTCTGTCGCGCGAGGTTGCTGGTATGCGGAGGAGCATTATCTTGCATAAAAGTGAAATTATCACCGTGACCACCTCGCCAGAGTCTCACTATGGGCTCCAGCACTAGGTCCACGTAATTTCTAGCCGTTAAACTCGCAGGAAACGAAATAAAATCTGTTTTGCCTCCCAGCATAATGCCACCCCAAAACATCACACTGTCCCCTTGGTATTTCGGAATTCGTCTTGCTGCTCGGAGTCTAGCTCGTCTTCCACGACCCCTTAAAACCCGAATCCGGTGGTCATCTGATCGAACACCAATTCTGGTTTCGTCAATTCTCAATATTCTAATTTTGGTACTCTATACACCAATTAAGTCTATTAATTTTTTGTTGTCTGGTTAGCTCTGGAACTCGAAAGGGCCTTCTGCTGTATAATCCCCTTGAACGAAGTCTTTGACGTATCGTTTCGACTGATACACTGGTGCCTGTTGCTTCCAGAAATTGCCTTTGGGGTATGGGGTGCGACGTACTAGGGTCTCTTCTTGCAATTTGGCACAAACAACGGTCTTGTTCTTCAGAAGTGATCTTCCTACGACTACTTCTTGGCCTATTTTGCAGAGATTGTAGCTCCACGTATCGGGCGTAGCTTCTGTGATATCCCCATTGTGACCGCTATATCCATCTGTGTCACCCCTTCTTCAACGAGATCAATTATTCGACCCCTCTGCACATCGGACAATCCAACGTGATAATAGACTTTTTTAAATTTTGAAATTCAGAGTTTCAAATCTCAGTGACGACTGAGTACAAAATCCCGAACATGTGGTGATAATTCAACACTTCTTATCATACTATCCAGTTTTTTTACAACAAAAACCTTCATTATTCACAAGTAGTCAAAGATCCATGGTTAGGCCGGCTAGGTGGCGTGGAGGATATGATGCTCGTCTCCTGCGCAAAGTTACCTGGGTTCAATCCCCACAAAGTCGGTGCGATTTTTCGGATTCTGGAAATCGCTTGAGTATCCATCTTTCGGAGGAGATGTAAAGCCGTCGGTCTTGTCTAACAGAGATGTGTTGGACATTAAAGATCCCTTTCCTCGACACGAGATGGGTTCGGTAATATTCCCTGGTTAGTGAGGTGACAGAATTCCGCGCGTGCCATTGGCCGAAATGCGGAAATAGAGCACGTTAAAGGAATAACAAACAAACAAATCCATGGTTAAAAACAATCAATAATGTGAAATACCGAGTGATTCCATAAATTTGGTTGTGTGTAAGTCTTTTAATGTAATACAACAAATTATTCCCTTTATGGATCTAAAGGTTATATGAAATGATTCATTTCGTACTTTTCTGAAACAACAGTAAAATTATATTGTCCACAATACAAATATGATATTGAAATGTTTGCAGTTGTTGGAGCTAATGTTTCCTACTCTCAGTAAACTCTAATGTAATCATTCCAAATTATGTGAGTCTATGTCCATAATTGCATATATCTACTCTAGACGTGTTGATATCCTAGAAATTCGTTGTAAAATTAATTATTCTGTTTTCAGTACACTTTCAGCCAATTTGAATTGTGTAGCTGGAACATTGTACACAGATTTCATTTCTAAAATAATGAATCCAAGAACATCAGAAAAAATGGCTAGTAATATGTTGAAATTATTAGTGGTTACTGCAGGAATAGGAGCTTGGTTGATGGTATTCATCATCGAACATTTAGGTGGAATTGTACGACTTAGTCTCAGTTTAAAAGGTATTGCAGATGGACCTCTTTTGGGAATATTCACCATTGGGGTGTTATCCAAAAGATTCAATTCAAAGGTTAGTCATTTATAGCTCTGGAACACCTTTTTTAATTCCTCAAAAATTTAATTCCACCTTATGAATAATAATTTCATCAAACATATTCCACATGTTTATTTTTTATTAAAGGGAGCATTTTATGGTGCTATTTCCGGAATGGTATTTATGGCGTGGTTATTTTCAATGACAAAGTATTACGAAAAACAAGGTTATCTGGTTTTCGAATCGAAACCACTCTCAACTGATAACTGTACTTATCAGTTTCGCTTCAATGATACAACGTAAGTTTATGTAATAGTTTATACTATACGGATGTGGTCAATCTTTGGCTTTTTCAGAAATTACTTAAACCACTCAATTTTAAATTATTGTTTTTTTTAACAGGATAACGAAACCAAAATCAGATGACGATATTTTCATCTTATTCAGATTAAGCTTCTATTACTATACGATGCTTGGAGCTTTGATTACTGTATTAATTGGTTCAATAATAAGTTTTTTCACGAACAAAGATGACGACCCAGTGGTACCCAAGAGACTGTTGAGCCCTATCATTCATTGGATGTATCCTGGGGAAGATGAAGATGAAGAGATGGAAGCAAGTAAAAGGAACGGCGATTATTACAATGTCCAACAAGCAATACAACTTGTTACTACTCATAATGATGGAGAAAAAGAAAATTTTAGTTAATCATTGACTATTTTTCAACCTATACCCAAACTATCATTTTTTTTCAGTCTCCTTAAGAGTCAGTGATATAGTCAAAGAATTTGTGGGAAATCATTTCCAAAGTTAATTCTGGTATTTAACATCACTTAATAATGTGAAGTTAATAAATAACTTTCATTTAAGCAACACAGCTATAAAAGATTTGTATTGGTTTTATGTTTATATTTTTGTAATGAATCTATTATGCCAAGTTTTTCAAAATTAACAATCTGGAAAATTTCATTTATGCATCTTCCGACGAGTAGATATTGAAGCATTGTATATACTTCATAATCCAAATGTATTAACAACATACATTCATCGAGAACAATGTCCCAATAGACTAACTCGTTCACAAATGACTTTTCTCGCGTGGAAGCGAAACTGAGAACGGGTTTCCTTAAAAAATAAAACATGTTCATTACTTATCTCCAATCAGATATGATATGAATATGACGCCCAATAACAATTCTAATATAGCTAATCATATTTTCTGCCAAGATTCCACAATACCAGTTTTGTTAATCGTCACAACTATCATTTTTGGTCTGCAGAAAATTCTCCTTGAGTACGGAAGACCTTGTGTGTTTTTTCATGAGGATTTCTTTATTGTCAGGTAGTTCTGTGGCTCCTTGACCCTTTGAAGCAAGTAAAACTGTACATTATCATAAGAGAATAGTCTTCTTTTAAGAAAATCTCCAAGAACCTAATTTGGTATATATAATAATTTTATAACTAAGGGAAATCACTATTTTATATTAATCATTATCTCAAGTATTTATGTAATTATATGTGTGGCCAATAATACTATTTATAAAAACAGAACTAGTAACTCAGTTTCCAGGAAAATTCTCCAAAACGACCGAGGTCGTTGAAAAGTCTGAGAGGGGGACTCTATTTTTGTAGGAAATTATTTAAATCCGTTCATTTGTCATTTACATAAGTTTTTGTATATGATTAAGTTTGGTATTGATTGACTTGGCTGAATTAGAAAAGGTAATTTCTTTTCAGGCATTTCTGTTGTGTTTATTATCAGAACAATTTTTAAATATATGTTCTAAATACAGTTGAATGGATGTTTACAATTGCTTCATGTAAATAAGACACATAAAATAGGTTAAAAGATATCATTGAATGTGTGGTTTGGTTATAAATTAATATACACCTCAAATTCTAAGGAGCACGTACACATATCAATAATTTCCGGGTACAATGTTTCAATTTGATGCAAAACTTTTACTTGTCAAGAAAACAAAGTTTGTTTAATATCTCTAGAGCAGGGGTGCTCGAACGGTCGATCGCGAATGCTTTATGAGTAGATCTCGAGAAAAAATTTTTTTTTAATAAGTAGGTAACTAAACTACAAAAATTTATTACGTAATGAAATAACACTCTGCTAGCGGCAAAAGGCGGTACTTGTCGAAGGAGAGATGCGTTTTTTATTTTATTCTTGCCGCTTTCCTAGAAATTTCGGGCGGCGAATTTGACGGCAACATTCGAGCGTGGTAACTTAGGGAGGCATCATAAAACGGTTCATAAAAACTATGAAAAGGATTTTCCGCCCCAGAGTGAATTAAGAAAACGAAAAGTACGTGAATTGATATCTTATTTGAAAAAGAACAAACCTTGTTCACAAGACCCGCCAAACAATCAAAAGCTACTACGATCGCGTCATTTAAGATATCTCATATATTGGGAAACACAAGAAACCATTCGAAGATGGATCGGTTGTGAAGGAAGCATTTATTGAAGCGGGTGAGACTTGATTTGGAGATTTCAAAAATAAAACAGAAATCATGTCTGCTATTAGAGAACTTCAGTTATCTCGTCCACTTGTCTATGACATGTTGGCTAAGGAAGAATTTTTGACAATCATTCCTCTGAAGGGGAAGACCCGTGGCGAAGATATGTTTGAGTTTTCTTCAATTTTGTGAAAAACTACAAGCTACCCATATATAAATTAGTGTGCATTACAACCCATGGAGCACCAGCCATGACTGGAAACAAAAACGGTTTGGTGACATTGTATCAAACTAATGAAGATATCACTTCATTTTTTTTCATTCCATTGTATTATACATCAACAAGTTTTGTGTTCAAAAGTTTTAAATACGGGCATTGCAACAAAAAATGTGAATTCCATCGGGCACTTAGCTTGCAACGGCGGCTCTTTAAGTTGCAGTTGGAATATAGGGAGTCAGCTGAACACACTGATTTAGTTCTTCACACGCACGTCAGGTGGTTAAGTCGCGGAAAATTCCTAGAAATATTTTGCGATAATTCGAAATGCGTTTTTATGATTGTAGTAAATTGGCAAATATAGCATCATTTATGAATTATCCTTTTTCATGTAAAAACATTGAGGAATTGGCTACTGAAATAGCAAGTCAGTTTAATATGAATTCATGTTCTGTCGAAAATGAATTGGTGCAGATTATATCAGATATACATCTCAAAGCTACAGCATCTGATACAAAATTCTAGTGTTTTATATCTGAAGATAAATATACGAATCTAAGGCAATTCGCCTTTCAAATTACGGCAATGTTTGGGTCAACTTACTTGTGCGAGTCTGCATTTTCTGAAATGCAGATAATCAAGTCAAAATATCGCAATTGACTAACTGACGATAATATGTCATCATGCATGATTAGCACTCAGTAGTTATGTACCATGTTATGAAAAATATGCTGAGGACATGCAGTGCCACGCTTCAACATCCAAAGTCACTCCTTAGTTAAGTTTAACACCATATGTAACTCTTTTGTTTTGTAACAACCAATAAACTCGCAATTTTGAATAACTATGAGTTTTTTCATTGATATTATACAGAAGAACCTAACTAAACCTAACCCAAACCTTGACTAAAATAATGCATATTGTGCGGAAAGCTAATTTCTATATATGCTACGGTACACCCTACCTAGGTGGGTAGGTAGGTAGGGTGTATCGTGTATGTACGACAACCCTGCATTACACATACTTGCAGCCTCTCAGAGTCGATCGTAAGTAGTCTAAAAATATTGAGGTAGATCGCCAGCAGTACAAGTTTGAGCACCCCTGCTCTAGAGAACTAATTAGGAAGCGAAAAAATTCACACATGGTAAAATTTTGTACAAAAGGAAAATCGTCAAAAAGATAATAAATCAGTTGGTTATATTGAGTATCCTTTAGCAACTTTTTGGCATACTCAACTCGTTAATTTGTCGAGAAACTGAATGATTACTCATCACTGAAGAGATCTGTGGCCCATCTTAGTTTGATCAGAATTCATTTAATTAATCTCAAAATAAATAAGACTTAATTGTTTTAATGGCGATACCAAAGGTGTAGTAGTTGGTAATAATTTAAAGAAGAGTTGATACATGAATTTATTTTATTCTTACAGCTGGGTGAATTCATATACAATGATTAATTTTCTGTAAATTTTAGCCAATATGGAGCTGCAGAATATATCAACAACTTCCTTACCTCATTTACTCAACATAACCAGGAGGATTACATTTTCCTGGTATGACTACTTACTTTTCACAATCGTTTTGGGATTTAGCTGTCTAATTGGTGTATATTTTGGATGCATCAAAAAACAGAATACCAAGAAAGACTACCTATTGGGTGGAAAACAAATGAAAGTATGGCCTATTGCAATTTCTCTTGTAGCCAGGTAAAAAATAATAAGAATTTCAAAAATTATTCATTTGATGTACAAATCTTTAAAATCAGAAAAACACTTTCCAGTTCCAAGAAATGCTACAAATACACATCATTTAATTTTTGTTTATAGGTATAATTAAGTATATGCATGTATTTTACATGTAAGAGAACGTTTGCATGTGTAACATGTTTCATTAATACATAAGACCCTAAGTTCCCGAGAGTTGAAGGGAATGCCTTTCTGGTCCTTTCCTTGATGAAGGATAACTCCAGATATGCGCCTCCACGTGGTGAGCAGTGGTGACGCCATCAGAGACGGCTATTGCAGGCAGGGACCGAATAGAGGCCGGTATAAGCTTTCCCCCAACTCCTCCTAGAGCTGGTCTGGGCACTCTCTTGTCCTGGGGTTGAGAAATCGGTCCCGAAGGCGGAGGAACTCGACGTAGTCGAGTCAACGGCGTAAAGATGCAGAAGGCAACGAGAAACCATGCATTACCCAACCCTCCCAAGAACAATCATCATGCTGTTTAATACTAAATTATATTCCGGAGTAAGTCCTCAATTCGGATTTCCGGAGGGGACGGTCTTAAACAATGTGATGGGAATGAAGATGAAGAAGAAGAGAAAGGTAACCAAGGTGACAAAAGTGGAAGGAGCTATTAAAGGGATGGAGAGACTGAAGGTTGATGTTCTGGGAATAAGTGAAATGAGATGGAAGGGAAGCGGATCACTGAATATGACCAGATCTATAACGCTGGAAACGATGAGCCTGGATACTGTAGAGGAATAGGATTCATCGTCACCAAGGCTGTCAACGCGACTGTTTTGAACTTTATACCTCACTCGGACAGTGCATGCTTCAATTAAATGGTACATACAAAATGAATCTTATACAAGTGTATGCACCCACAGCGGACAGCGATGATGAAGAAATAGAACGCTTCTATGAAGAACTGAAAAGAATGATACGAATAACAAAGAAGTAACAAGTCAATATTGTAATGGGTGTCTTCAACGTTGGTGCCGAGGAAACCTCAGCAGTGACAGGGAAGTTTGGACTTGGAGATCGTAATTTAAGAGGCGAAAGACTGTTTGAATTTTGTCAAGAAGAAGAGATGGTTCTAACCAACATCGTTTTTCAACAACCTGTTAGAAGACTCTACACATGGAGATCACCCAGATATCAACCAGAGCACATTGTTCGAAATCAAATCGACTTTATTGCGATCAACAAAAGGTTCAGGAATGGAGTGATATCGTCAAAGGCTTACCCTGGTGCAGATATTGGAACCGACCACAGCCCATGTTATTACAGATGTTTGTGTGACGCTGAAAGCAATGTAAAAGGGCGTGAATGCTGCAATTGACATACGGCGACTGTGCGAGGAAGACACGAAAAACAGACTTGCAGAAGAAATTGCCTGCAATTTCAATGATGCACTAAGAAATTCTGAAGATGTCGATGAGAGTGAAACGAATAATCAATGAGTTAAGTAAACAACACTTGAAACCAGCAAGAACGCGCACAAAGAGTGGATGACAAACGACAAACGAAATTTTAAGGAGGAGAGAAGAAAATGGCTGAATGTTGACCGAACGAAATACCGAGATGCGCACAAAGTATTCAAAGAAAAGTCCGAGAAGCTAAGCAACTTAAGAAGAGGAAAAATGTCGCGAATTAGAACAGGTGCAAGAAAGACACGATTCGTTTAATCTCCACAAAAAGATTCGGGAGTCGCTAAGGAAGAGAAATGAGTGTTCTTCAAGATCAACTTGGCAACACTGTCAAAGAGCTCGAGGACAAAAAGCGAATATGGGAGGAATACGTTCAGCAGCTCTTCCATGATGTGAGAGAAGAACCACACGGCTTGCAAGAAGCGAGTACGGGACCAAACATCCTGGAAGATGAAGTTCGATATGCAATTAAAAAAGGCCCACTGGCCAAGACGACGTACATGGAGAGGTCCTGAAGCTGCTTGATGATGGAGAAGTTGAATATCTAACCAGACTGTTCAACAAAGTGAACCACCGCACTATTATTCTCATGAGCCACGTCCTTAAAGTATATCTCAAGATTATACTTGAGAGAATATACAGACAATGTGATGAACACATCTCTAGCGAACAATTTGGCTTCAGGAACGGATTTGGGACAGATGCGCTGTCTGGCTTGCAGGTGCTTGTGCAGAGAAGCCTTGATATGAACGTCGACGTATTTGCCTGTTTTATCGACTACGAAAAAGGTCAGACACATTCCACTCATCGGGATACTGTTGGTGTGGACGATGTTTATACTATTGCAAGTTTGTATTGGAAGCAAGTGGCGTCAGTTCTCGTGGACTCTGATAAGACAAGAGACATCCCAATCTTAAGAGGAGTGAGGCAGAGATGCGTGCTTTCGCCTACACTTTTCAATCTATTCGGAAAGAATAATGGCTGAAGCTTTGGAGGGTGCGACTGAAGGAATTTCAGTGAATGTGATACTTGTCTGCATCATGTACGCAGATGACACATTTCTTATTAGCTCGTCGGCAGAAGGCCTACAACAGCTACTAGACCGAGTACATGTTGCCAGCAGAAACTATGGTATTCAAATAAATGTCAAAAAGACGAAGTTTATGGTGATTAATAACAGAGATGATGTACAGGCTGCGGCCGATTTTTGTTAGAAGAGGCACATAAGAAGAAGAAGAACTAATACATACAAACTCACACAAGGAATTAGTCACTTGACTCACAAGAAAAATCAGTTTTCCAGTGATCATTTCTCATTTTCAGTAAAGCGAACATTGATATTTCAACAACTAAATGAATATTTTCTCTTTCTTTTAGTCATACATCTGGCATAACAGTTCTTGCAATTCCAGCAGATATTTATAGATTTGGAATAGGATTTTGGCAAGGTTGCCTTTCATTGTGCTTTTTACACTTGATTACTGCCTACATATTCCTTCCTGTATTCTACAAATTAGAGCTCACTAGCACTTATGAATATTTAGCTCTGAGGTATGATGAGAAAACAAGAATGATGGCATCAGCACTTTATGCTATTTCGTTATTATTGTTTCTGCCAGTAGTCATTTACGTTCCATGTTTAGGATTTGCAGCCGGTGAGTTTTGAAGTCATGAAACAGTTTGACTATCTCTTCGTGATAAAATTTTATCTCAGTTCGGATTTGATTGTATTTTTCATTTCTGTAGTTTACAATCGTTCATTCTTCAATTTAACTCTACTTAACAATTATCTTTTCGTTCTAGTAACTGGTTTTAGTGTCCATCTTATTGCTCCAATAGCTTGTGGAATATGTGTATTTTACACTACCATTGGTGGTTTGAAAGCTGTGGTTTGGTCAGACACATTCCAATTCACTCTTACAGTTGGATGTTTAATAGTAGTACTATGGATTGCACTGAAAAAAGCTGGTGGTTTCCTTTCTATGTGGTGTACTGCTTTAGAAGGCCATCGCCTGGATATTGAGTAAGAAAACTTTGTACTTATTTAATTTTATGTGGGTAGTATAACAAGTGAATCGAAGGGCATTCATCTGTTGCAATATTTGGATACAAGTTCTTTATATCAAATGAAACTAATTTGAGATTTTGTGTGTTTTCGAGCCTAGAAAGTTTTTATACAAGATCAATAGAGTTCAAAATGGTGTGTTCGGAACGGATTTTTGTGAGATCAATAAATTTCTGATCAAACAACTTTGCTAATTCATCTGAAGTTGTATTTATGAGTGATACTACTGATCTAGCGGATTTTTCTTCTTTGTGTAGTTTTATTAGTCCGTATAACTTTGGGCACAGAAGAAAAATGAAAATAAGAAATAAATACTATCAAACAAATTGCCTAAGGTAAGAAACATCAAATAACGCAATTATTATATTCCATAAATGATACTTCCTTGAAGAAATACGTTTGCCCTCTCTACAATACCTTGAGCAACTCTTCTTCTTAATTTAAAATAACCACCCCTTTCTCAAGTGGTCTGAACTTGATCAAATTTGTATTCAATGCTTTCAATTTATTTATAAGTATATCTCTACATATTTTCTCAAATGCACGACGATAATCTAAATATGAATTATAAATTCGCCGTCTATTGTTCATCATTAGATGAATGAACATTTTCAAACTGGATAACCCCCCCATAGCTATTGTTTATTTTTCTCTTAAGATTTTTTGACAACTCTCTAGAATTACCTCTATTTTCATAAATCACAAAAAGGTAATAGTTATTATTATTTTAGCAGTCCTAACTTGCATAGTCACTTCATTTATTTCTCTATATTTATTCCAGTCATCTTCCCTCTATGTGAATGCAGCCACCTCAAACAGCTCATCACGTTTCGCGATCAACTTTCTGATGTTATTGTTGAGCCATTTATTTTCACTGTATTTTATAAATGTTTTGTATTGTATAACTGGGCACATAGTATCAATCACTTTCACAATACTTTTAATGAAATCATCTGAAAGCAGATCATCACTTGTATCGTTTTTTTCACTCCATACTTAGAATTTTGTCTTGAAATTCATATAGCTCAAAACTTTCCATTTTCTTCTGAATATACTGTTTTCCAATTTCATGTAATCGAGTGAGTCTGATTCCAGGAGAGTAGTAATTATACAATGATCACTCATTTTTGGTGTCCTACGCACCTGACATTTTGTGTTTTTATTATTACTTATCACGTATTCAATAACATTAGATAATATCAAAATGCGACAAAGGAAAGAAAATGAATGTTTGGAAATCAATAAACTTTATAAAAATCCAAGTGAAATCACCCTTAATACCTCTCCACTACTTAATATCAAAGTAAGCTGGTATCTATATAGGTATATTTTTCCAGTAGTTGACCACTTGAAAATGACCTGACGGTCGAAACCGTTTGTAGAAATAAAATTATGGAAAGTATTTTAAAATATAAATATATCTTTGTTGAAAATGAATTTCCATAAAATAAATAAATCATCAATATTACTTAGTATAACATTTGCTTTTTAGTTTCAATCCAGATCCTACCAAACGAGATGGATTTTGGGCAGTAGTTATAGGACTTACTGTCGTGTTTAGCGCACAAAATAGTATTAATCAGGGATGCGTTCAAAAATTACTTGCTTTACCTACCGTAGAAAAAGCAAAATAGTAAGTATTTATTCAATGTAATGAAATTTCATTCAATTTCTAATGTTTTAGCTCTTGCCTTTTATATTGCATAGGATGTATTATAGTAAAAACTATTGGTGTTCTAATTGGCTTAACAATGTATGCGATATACGCTGGGTGTGATCCGTTCACGACAAAACAAATTGCCAGAAATGATCAACTGGTTCCTTATTTTATAATGGATATAGGTCATAAAGTCCCTGGATTATCTGCTCTATTTTTTGCAGGATTATTCTGTGCTGCTCTGAGGTAAGCAAGATGTGGCAATTTTTATTTTTGATCACCAAAAGAACAATGTTAACCTTTCACTAGAATTTATCTGTCAATCTCAAACCACAGAAGATCCTTCTATTCGAAGGTTATCACTCTTCTGAAACAACATTAAAAATAAACTTACTGTCCACGACAATGCAAATAGGATGTCAATTGTTTCAGTCTTGACAACATTAAAGTAACAACAGATGCAAAAAGTAACTTTTGGATTGATCACCTATATAAGAATAGTCAGAGAAAACTATAAAAGCAGCGCTACGTTCGGAAGACTGCATTGCGTTTTATAGAAAACCATGTTCTTCACAAAGAGCCTATCACTATGTTCTAGCAGATTGCCAGTTGCTACAATATGTACTAATGTTAGTTTTCTTCACTAAAAACATCCTGATACACCTGAAAATCGTACTAATTTCGGTAAAATCACTCAAATATCTACTCTATATACACTCTGGTCCAAATAATGTCACCATATGTCCAAAATTTTATACAGACGTGTTGATGTTCACATACAGGGTGCTTCAACGAAAACTAAACAGAGGCTATATCTACCAAGATATTCATTTCTGATCAAAACGCAAAAACAGGTCAATTTTTGTTTCAAGGGGGACATCTTTTGGACTACAAAACTTGCCTGAAATATCAACTCCCTAAGCGGGGGTTGCAATCCTTGAACATTTAGAATAGGGAAGATGGGTCGAGTGATGACACAAAAGAAAGGTGGTATCTTTGTCTACATTGCTTTGAACGAATTTCCATTTTTAATTGAAAACTATAAAAGATACAGGGTGGGCAACTGAAAGATAGGGAAGACTATTTCCTGAGACTATTCAAGTTTCAGTGAGGTAAAATGGAACAGATTCATTTAGATCAAAGAAGACAGCCTTTGTTCTGGAATGAATCTGTTCCATTTTGCACTAATACTTGAATAGCTCAGGGCGATACATAGTCTCCCCTATTTTTCAGTAGCTCACTCTGTATCTTCTACAGTTTTCAATCAAAAATGAAAATTCGTTCACGGGGATGCAGACAAAGATAATACCTTTCTTTCGAGGTATCATTCGACCCATCTACCCACTTCCAAATTTTCAAGGGTGGTCACCTAAGCTCTAGGGGTTGAAATTCGAGATGAGGATGGTACCTGATGATGACTGCCATTGATCAGCATGGATCTGTTCCATTTTACTTCACTGAAACTTGAATAGTCTCAGGGAAATATTCTTTCCTATCTTTCAGTTGCTCACCCTATGTCTTTTACAGTTTTCAATTAAAAATGGTAATTCGTTCAAGGCAATGTAGACAAAGATATCACCTTTCTTTTGAGTCATCACTCGACCCATCTTCCCTATTCAAAATGTTCAAGGATTGCAACCCCCGCTTAGGGGGTTGATATTTCAGGCAAGTTTTGTACCCCAAAAGATGTCCCCCTTGAAACAAAAATTGACCTGTTTTTGCGTTTTGATCAGAAATGAATATCTTGGTAGATATAGCCTCTGTTTAGTTTTCGTTGAAGCACCCTGTATTTTTTATATAATTGAATATGCACTGTTTTCAGTACACTATCGGCCAATTTGAATTGTGTAGCTGGCACGTTGTACACAGATTTTATATCCAAGATGACTCCAAGAACTTCCGAAAAAACAGCTAGTGATGTGTTGAAACTATTAGTTATTACTGCAGGATTAGGAGCTTGGTTGATGGTATTTATCATCGAACATTTAGGTGGAATTGTTCAACTTACTGTTAGCTTGAAAGGTATTGCAGATGGTCCTCTTTTAGGAATATTCACTATCGGGCTGCTATCTAGGAGATTCAATTCGAAGGTGAGCCTTTTTTCGCTGTAAATACTTTTTTTGGTGTTCTAAAAATTATAGATTTGTTCGCGGATGTAAGTCCGAACCAATTCAGAGTTAAAACTGAACCAGTCCTATACTGTTGTGCAGCGCATGTCAAGTTCTATACGTTCGAGGTTAATGCTGTTACAGCGAACGAAATGGTTCGAGAATTAAACTTAGATAAATTTCTATTTTGTACAATGACAATGACAGGTACAATTTTTATTTTGTCCTGTGTTATTGCTTGGAGAAATTACCAATTCATATACTAGAGTACATTTCTACACCGATAAATAACACATCTACTTCAACTCTTATAAGTGGAGAACTTTTTCTAAATCCCCTTCCTGCCATATTCAAAATCAGCAAATCTATTTGCTTACGCTGAAATAGTTTCTTGATTTATTCCTAAATGCTCTATGTTTTGTTCACCCACAAATTTTGGAACCATTTCCTCAAAATATGCGTTACTTTTTGAGCACTTTGAAAAGGTTTCATATCTCTTCCATGTCTTCATTGCTTGATGAAAAATTTTCAGACATGATGACGCGAATAGTAAAACTATCATTGAAATTAAAGTATCTATACGTTCTCAAGTAGCATAAAAACTACTCTACACAAAAGTCTTAGCAAAATTTTGTGGAATGCTAGAAAGGATTCCGAGTTCAACCGAGGAATCGGTTGGCTGGGGAGCGCAGGACCGTTACTAAAAATCCCACAGCTGTATTTTACAAGTCTGCGCATGCGTACACTTTGCAGCCGCGATTAAACCAATTACAATACATTATGAAATATAAACTATAATAATTTTATAAAAGATATCCCAGATGTTTTTGTTTTATCGCAGGGGGCATTTTATGGTGCCATTTCTGGAATGGTATTTATGGCATCCCTATTTTCAATGACAAAGTATTACGAAAAACAAGGTTATCTGGCTTTTGATTCGAAACCACTTTCAACCGATAATTGTACTTACCACTATAGTTTCAATGATACAATGTAAGTTTGTGTAATAGTTCATGTTATGAGGATATGATATATCTTCTGAAAATCGTTAAATAATTGATATTATTTACAGAAGAACAAAACCAAAATCGAATGATGATATTTTCATCTTATTCAGAGTGAGTTTCTACTATTACACCTTGTTAGGAGCTTTTATTACAGTATTAATTGGTTCAATGATAAGTTTCTTCACGAACAACGATGACGACCCAGTAGTACCCAAAAAACTTTTGAGTCCTATCATTTACTGGATGTATCCTGATGAAGATGAAGATGAAGAGATTGAAGCAAGTAAAAATAACGGCGATTACCACAACGTTCAACAAGCAATGCAACATATTACTACTAATAATACAACTTGTTAATCATAATGAAGAAAAAATAAATTTTAATTGATCAATGATTTTTTTCAATATGAACCCAAACTATCGTCTAAGGAATGCCCTCCTAATCTAATTTTCTTAAGAGACAAGGATATAATAATTTCCACAGTTAATTTTGGTATATTAGAATATAAGATCATTCCTAACTTGGCACCAATATGGATTTCGACGACACTTAGAATCCGATATATATTTCCTTATGTTTACAATGAAATGTCCAAAAAAATTACGTTTTGGATACGACTGCTGAGTTAATTATAGGAAACAGATTTTCAAGAATCCCAGGCACAAATCGCCATTAATTTCAGATGAACTTTACTTGTGAAAGTTGAATAGTTGATATTCTGGGACTGAATATGAAAATAAAAATATAAAAAACGAACTTTAATACTTTGAAATATTGTCCAACTTTATGAAAGTTACAATATTTCTATAGATCGATAAAAAAAATTTTAATCTCACAGATCTTCATGGGATGACTGTCCTTCTTCAGCTTTTTCCTTCTGTTTCTTGGCTTCTAAACTCTGAAGTTGTTCTAGCGTAAGCAGAGAAACACCCAGTTGATCCTCTCTTGTAAATGGTTGAGCCATTTGTCGCAGCCATCGTTTTGCGATCTGGAAAATTATTACTACAATTGATGATCGGTACAGAGTGGAAAATCGTTCTTAATAACGATTATAACTATATAAATATAAATGAATGTCGTGCTTTCTTACTTGTACACCTTCTTCTGTTGATAAATTGGTTAAAGAATCTTTCAAATGTTCTTGAATCCACTTAGGTAACTTTGAACGCTTGTCAGCTCGCGAAAAACGTTTATCAGCAAATATCATAATACCATAGTCAGTTTTACCACGAATTGCTCTTCCCACACACTGGGCAGCATGCCTCATGGCATCAAAAGTTAGAAAATCATTTTCCCTAATCTGAAACAAACCATATTAAGAAATAATCCAACAGGAATAACTAGTTGGTGATATTAACTCACTTGAAACTGATCACGAAGGTAATCTAACCGTGCCTTCAATATTTTCGACTGGGTGTACACATACGGAATGCCAAACATAAGAACACATCTTCCTAGGTGATGGTCGAAATCAACTCCTTCAGAGACTTTACCTCTGGCAACTGACAGTAAAACTGCACCTCTTCCAGATTCACAAGCCTGTAAAAAAAGGAGTCGAATACTTGAAAATGCAACTGAAATAGCGAGATAACGACTATTTTTTTAAGCCATGTATGAGAGAGTACTAATAACAAACTCACCTTTATATAATACATTAAGGCAAAACTAGTTTCAGCAGAATCTTGAGTTTCAATGAAAAGGAGTTTATAACGCTGCAAGCTATCAATAACACCTTGATCATACCAACTGGCAACAACAAATTCCAGGTACATATATGACGTGAAGAAGCATACTATTCCATCTGGCACATTTGCAGCAATCTGAAATATACATGAAAGATAATTGGGATCTTTTTTGCAAAAGTTTATTGAGTCCCACTCGAAAAATTCGGAGCTGTTCGCACCTGTTTACACCAATGAAAGTATGAATCAAATAAAAAACACAATTACATATTCTTCTATTTTTATTAAGGATGTACACACATATACTCATACATTTTGAGATCATCCGTTTGAATATACACTGTAGTTATTTAAAAAATGAAGTTATTTTAGTCTGAATTTTTTTTTGTGCAAATTTGCAATGACTGCTCTTTCCTGAATATGTTAATGACATCAACATTTTCTTGTTCTGTCCATTGAGAAACAATTTTGTTAGCTGCAGTAGCTTCGGAGTGGGAAATTTTTTGTTGTGATATAATCAAATCTTCACAGTCGCTATTTTCAGAAATATCACTCTCCTCATCTGCTCCCAAGTCAGTCTTATCATTTTAAATGTCTTCATTCCATTTTTCAACACATTTTGTATTCAGAAGGTGCAAGAGTATGTATAGTCTGTTCACGTTAAGTTTAAACAGACGTCATAGCCAGGGATGTCTGGTTGGAAAAGATTGCAATGGACAACAATAAAATAACTAGTCTCGCGCAAAGGAACTACTAGTGACATATGCTGACATTTGGTTATGAGAGTTGGCATTGAAATGCGGCTTGACGTATTTTTATTGTTTATTTTAGTTCGCTTTCTTGTGCTGATTGAGATTGGATTGAAGTGTTTTCCTCGAAGTTTTGATAATATTTGAATCATTATTTTAAAATCAGTTAATTTCAGAACTCAGTGTTTCGAATATTTATTCTATATAAATAGTGAAAATGCCAAAAGCTTTTTCCAGCTAAGCCCAAAACATGATTGCATCATTATGCAATTATTTCCAACAACAACGAGATAATGAGGGGCTTCTTCTCCCCCTTACAGCTGTGAGAGATGTAAGTACCACTAAAATTAATAACATAAGGGGCCTTCCACCCTTAAAAATGAAATATTACAATACAACTTAACTTGTTCATCTGTTGGTTTGCAAATTGTCTACACATCTACATACTATGAACTTTTTTGCTTACAGAGGGTAGCGAGTGCTTTACAAGTAAGCATTTCATCCATTAACAATATTATGGCAAAGACAAAGAGTGGTGATCCACTGAGAAGTCCAAGAAATAAAAGGAATCGTGAGAAACCTGTAGTACTTATTGAAGATTTTGTTCAAACTGCCATAAGAAATACTATCTATGACAAGTCCCTGAACAGAAAGTAGTCATCAAAACCTTTGTCTAAATCAAGTTTAATATTATATTCTTTGTAGAGCAACATATTACTTTGTCTGCATTAAAGCTCCACCAAAGAGATATTTTCAATGGGTGTAAGACATATCTGAGGAAAATTTTACAAAACATTGGATTTAGGTATTCCAAAGATAATCCAAGAAGAGGTTTGATGGAACTACCTCATATTGCATTGAAGTGTATCCATTTTCTGCAATCATATATTCGTATAAAAAATGAAGGATTACATGAATTTGTCTATCTTAACGAAACATGGATTTTCAAGGATGGTACTATCGGTTGTTCGTGGCAAGATGACAATATCAAAAGTGCGAATAAAACAAAAGTTGGTGGAACCAGGTGAGGTTATTAATTATTGTTTGTACCATTTCAAGATATTCTAAATTTGATACTCGTTTGTTCATTGTATTCCATGCAGGCAACAGCCATGGTTTCATTCCTGGTGCAGAACTTGTTTTTTCCTCAAAAACATTGGACAGTGGACATTACCATGGGGAAGTGAATCAAGTAAACTTCCAGCATTGGTTTGTACACCAACTATTGTTGAATTTGGAAAAGCCTTCAACAATTGTACTCGATAATGCAAGGTATCAGAACTGTTTCGAACAAAGCCCCCCACAACAGCAACTAAAAAGGTTGAGATTCAAGAATGGTTAAGAAGCAATAATATTGCTTATAAAGAAAGTGATTTGAAACCATAATTATAGATTCTAGTTAAAATGTAAGTACTGAATTCGAATAGGATTGTATTTCAAGGAGTAGGAGTGTTTTCAACTTGAATATGTTTCACAGGAATAAGCCAAAACCAATATATGAGATGGATAATCTAGCTGAAGAATATGGATACGAAGTATTACGTATTCCTCCCTACCACTGCATTTTCAACCCAATTGAAAATATTTGGGGTATAACCAAAAACTATTATTGCGATTATGTAGGCAAGGAAGGGAGTTCCACTGAACAATCTCTTTCTGTATGGAAAGAAGCTCTTTAGAAAATTATCACTCCAGAGGTATGGAGTAAAACTATTGAGCATACAGAAAAAGGAAATTCAATAATGGTGGGAACGGGAACTTCATTTTGATCTTGAAGATGTTCCTCCTTTGGACGAGAATGACAGTGACAGTAAAACATTTTTAGACGAACAAAATAAAATGTATTCATTCTTTCAATTAATTTTAACTTTTCAACCTTTGCTTTCCGTTGCGAGTGTTAAAATAAGCAGCAGAATGCAACATGGACTTATTTTTTCCGGTTGACAGGCAACTGACTAACCCTACAAGGATTATTTTGGGGTGCATGAAACTCTATAAATAAAAAATGGAATTTGTTTTATACAATTTGAGTTGAGTGTCGTATAATTAAATTATATTATTTAAACTTTACTCACCTCTACTAATAATTGCCCGTAATTTCTAATTACAGCATTATCTTCCCTTGATTCAAATTTGGAAGATATAGCTACTTGGTCATTTCCTTTAGATACTATCTGTGAACGAATAAATTCAAGATAGATAACAGACAAATTTTAATCAATGAATAAATAATATGGAACACAGTTTAAAGAATTCGTTTACTAAAAGTTCAATCAATATTCTTACCATTGGTAATAGACATGGTCTGGCTAAAGTCATCGTGAAAGATGACATAATGGCGGGCTGAAAATTCAAAATTTTCGGATACATATCCAATGGAGATAGTGTTCCCGAAGTTATAACCACAGTTTGGAATCTGTCAAAAACTGGTTTGATGGCTATTGACGAATCTAAGCAGCTAGAAAATTCATAACACTTCAATCAGTATGCACTACAACATTCTAAATCATTTGGGAAACACCCTGTATTTATAAATAACGATTTCAGTAGTAACGTTTTTTCGGTAACACTTCATTTGCTTAGTTATTTAACGGTTAATGTTGGATATGAGGTAACTTGACTATTCGAAAAAAATCTGTGACAAAATTGTTTTATTTTTTTCACCATTTCAACAATGGCAACAGTGGATCAATGGTAAAATTAACACCAACTTGTGGTACATCAATACCAACCAATATGAGACCGATTTTAAAGTAAATAGCGAGCGCTGTAATTCCCCTTTTCAATTCTTCTTAACCCTGAAAACTGTGCGAGAGGGAGTTTTTGTTTAATGCGTTATAATTGAATAGCGGGATTCCCCTGAAAATTGTACGCAACATTGGGTTTTCCCAAAATTCTAAGTAGTTCATTTGCGTTTCATCTCTGCCGTGTTGCAAGAACGTATTTTATTTATTTCGAATACTTCTTCACGTTATGGTGAGTTTAAATTTATACACTTACCTAAAGTGTAAAATTGGGTTCGACACAGTGGGCGTCTTTTCATCAAACGGTTCGATAATTATTGTGAAACCTTTAGTATAAGTAGAAACAAGTGTTGCTAAGTGGGTTATCAAAATTATAGGACTGAAATCGGTCATATCCGATATTTCTAGAGTTTTCAGTAGAGATGCTAATCTTTCTGCGCAGAATCTCAACGGCTTCCTTTCTATGCAAACTTTAGTTTGGATATCTTTCAAGAATCCAGCAGGTGATTCCTGAACAACATGTTGAATCCTTAGGCGAGTCTTCAAATATTCCACAAGCCTCTTTAAGAAACTTACGAAATGTTCTGCATTTCTTATATTTCCTGGCACAGCCTCTACAAAATAGAAATGATCTCAGAAAATTGAACGAATGTCTAGGGAAATATTGTGAGAGCTTTTATATTTATAATATTGATTCATTAATGAATCTTTAGAGAATTACAAAAATAATGATTCCAGGAACGGTTCTGTTTATGAGGTCAATTGAATGTTAATTACATTGTTTAGAATTATATAGCAAAATATTACATACACAGTAGATAATTATACTGTGTCAATTCAATTTACACAGTATTAAATAAAGTTGGTTTTATCCTGTGTTCAAAGATTTGATTCAGTTCATTAAAACAAGTCGTGGATAGTGAAATAGATTGCACACGATATATACATTTGGACAGGAAAAAATATAATCCATTCAACTGGCCGAAAGGCGGAAATAGAGCACGTTAAAGGAATAACAAACAAAATCAAAATCATTTATGGTCTACATTTCCAAAATTCTCGAAATTAGACATTTTAGAAAAGAAAACAAATCAATTATCCAAAAAAAAAAAATATATATATATATATATATATATATATATATATATATATATATTGACATATAAAACTTTCTCCTTAAAGCTCGAAAATGCCAAATATTCAACCATAGAAAAATTCCTTTGGCAAAATCTCAAATCACAGAATAATCTGAAGTAACATTGACGCTGAATATATAAATCTCTATGATAAAGATGAAAACCACAGATAATTTTAGATTGTGAATAATAAGGCCCACAGAACAATTTTACTCTTATTGTCAGAGATATTCATTTCTATGGCTGAATATTACGCATACTTGACTTCAAGGAGGTTTATATTTTAAATAATAATCATTTAACATGAATCAAAATATAAACACATATACGAGGTCTGTTGAAAAATATCGATTTCTTAATTAAGGCGGGCAATGTATATTCGTTTTTTGTTGTTACGTTGGTAATCACGTCTCTCACTTATACAGACAAGGCCAGTAATTTTCAATGTTTAGTTAATTTTTACAGCTATATTTCTAGACCGTGTATTTTCTTTTCAAAGTAAAATTTTCTGTGATTCACATTTGAAATATGAAAGTTGTGTGTTACATCTCTAGAATTAATTGGGTAAAATTTCTTCTATTTGTCTTGATAAAGTACCTGTAGATTATTTCTATCATTTCAAGAAATATTCCAGACCGAAAGAGTTATGACATTTCTTCGTATTGTCAATTGAGACCATAATCTCAAATAGGTAAAATTGATCGAAAACAATAATTTTCATTATTTTCGAAGCAATATTGTTTTCATACAAGATAATATGATTGAAGAATCTACTGAGTCAAGTGTACCTTGTAAAATTTCATCTGGAAGAACAGGGTTAGACAAAATAATGTCTGTTTCTCTTGAAATGGCTTCCTGTCTCAAACCTTCTACCAATATTTGATATTCTTCTTGTAATTTCTTTTGATCATCTTCTCTTATCCTATTTGGGTGAAAAAGTTAGTTGAATATAGTTATAATAGGCAGTATAGGATGAATTCAGCACATATAGAATCCAGGGTTGCCAACTTTGGTGATCAGGATAGTTATCAGTGACAATTAGATTTTGCTTTCACTTTGGCATAAAAATAAAAATGCTATGAATTTTATTTTTATTAAATTTCACTCATTATTTCTCTAGGAATACCTATTACTCTTACAGACTACTTTCATGAATTTTGAGCCTGTTGAAATTTTCTCTTCTAAATAAAACTCCAAGAGAAAAGAAGTAACAGAAAGTTTTGCGAAATTTGCTTCCCATAAAGTGAGGGTTCCACATTTGACGTGAACATACTTTAAATTTGCTTTAGAGAATTCATCAAATTGTGTGGGGACTGTTATACATCTCAGGTATTAGAGGGGAAAGTGGATAGACAGAAACAGAACTAGGACAGATAGCAACCCTGATAGAAACACACTATTGAACATTTTTTTAAATCAATATTCATCAAGAAATGGCCTAAGTTGTCCAAATGGGTCTACTTACTCAGCAACAGTTTTCTCCAGTAACTGCAGATTGGCAGTTGACTTTTCAATAATTCTTCTATTGATTTTGACACTCATGGAATCGATACAAACGTTGTCAATATTGTGAGCCTCATCAAAGATAACTACAGATTCCTTAGTTAGTTCTTTTGAAACTACATCTGCTATCTTTGGATCTAATAAGTAGTGGTAACTGTATACCACTATTTGGGCATGAATAATCTAAAAATTAAACCACAAACTTCAGGTCAAATCAAGCATAATTATATTTCTAATGAAAGAATAATTATTTTCAGTTGACGGCTGATAAACAATATTGAACTTCAACTCACTGCAAACCTCGCCATAAAATAAGGGCACCAGTTTCTATCACGACCATATTGTTTTAAATCATCAAGATTATATACACCATGAGGTAGAGTACTTTCTTTCCCATCTAAAGCAAATCCTTCAAAATATTGACAAATTGGAATGGTATCATCGAATTTGTATCTTTCACGAACATAACTAGCCGTAAGGGCATGACATCTTCCATCAATGATTTTGCCTTCTTTCTCCCTACTCACCTCTGGATGAATACACAAATTTTTTCTAGACGATAAAACTAATCCAGTAAGTCGGGGATATTGCCCATCCATTTTTTCATAGTAATCTAACAACTTTTTCAATTCTTCCATTACTTTTTCTATTTCTGGTACAGTTCTAGAACAATATATTAGTTTTCTCACATCAAATGGTCGATCCAACATATATGCAACAACAAGGGATAGTAAAGTTGTTGTTTTTCCTGTACCAGAAGGCATTTCCAATAAGCAATGACCCTGAAAAAGAACTTGTTAAAGTGTTTAATGTTTCTTCTTCAATTTTAGTGCAGTCCAAAATTCGAATGGGTCGAAATACTTATAAAAACCAACCTTTGCATCAATTGCTTTTTTCAGTTCGCACATATAAGCATATTGCTCAGGATATATATAATCATATGGGAAATATACAATCAAACCATCTACACTGAGCCTATAATAAAGAATTAGATCATTAAGTCATATCTTAATTGAAATGAATAAATTAATTTATTACTTCATGGTTTTGAATCAATGTTTATCAATTATTTGTTGATAGACTACAAAGCTTAAACAAATACCAAATTATTTGATGATAGAATTTTATAGGTTAAATTTGCCGGGTGCAGTCATAAATATAGTCATAGAAATGAAAATAATAATTTTCTTTTTTAATATGTAAAAACATCAAGGACGTCAATTATAGATTTCATGTGAATTAAAAACACATCACTCGTTTGATTTATTATTTTGTCATATGTGACACACAAAATGTCTTAAAATTATAGTATATATATTTGCTTTATATGTTCGAAATGTATCACTCAAAATCTTGTCGTTGTGATCTATGTAACTCCATTCCTTTCTCGAGTAAGCCTCAAGAATGTTCTCGTAATTGGAAAAATCGTTTCTGTAAATTGCGTAAACAATGGTCTGAACACAGTAAATGTGTTGTTACAGAACGTCATCCTCAAGATTTTCCTGCTTGTAGGTCTCCATGCGAACAAGCTGTAGGTAAATTTGGTGTAGCCTGGGTGGCAGAATTACCAAATTGTGAAACACAAGAACCCAAAGGCTGGCAAGTTGAAATCATCGATAGCCCTGAGGGTATTATTAGGAAATGTAAGCAACTAATGAAATGGTTGAATAATCCACCATCTCATTTGTATGATAGTATAGAAGGAAATGATATGAATTGCAACTCATTTGAGCTGCAATGCCATCTGAATATCTGCGAGGAATGCTGTGAAGAACCATGCTGTGGACCTGATTTCTCTGAAAAATATGGAGAAGCTGTGGATAATTGTTCTAGAAAACCTAGAATAAGAGCATGTGCAAATAATTGCTCAAATGAGTGCAGTGATTATAACAAGTGCAAGATTTGTTTTGATGAAGATCATCTTAGAAAATACGAAAGGAATCAAAACAATGACTCATGTTTGAAAAAATGTAATGTTCAATACCCTAAGAAGTCTTGCTTCGCTCATTGTACTTCTCCAGAGGAATTATCTGGGAATGAATCGGATTCAAGACCTAATTCTAGACACGAATGCAAACGTCAATCTTCGAAACCGAAGGACAATGGTGAAACATTTCGTAAAGAAAATTGTTGTTGTCATTGTCAAAATAAATTTTATAAAGATGAAGGCACAAGTTATGAGGTTGATATTGTTGATATTGTTCCTCAAAGAGATATTCATAATGAATTTCCGTTAGACATGCACGAACTTGATTCCAAAGTTATTTGCGCTGGAATTAGAACCAGTCAAATTTGCAAAAAAGTGAAAGAGGATAGGAGAAATCAGTTAATTGATAAGCATGAAAGAGAACTTCAAAATACTATAATTGCAAGTCGAACTTCAGGGCCTTCTGCTGATGGTGAAGAGCATATGAATAATAATAGAGGCCACAATAACTTGCTAGACAACAACTTGAATAATAATAGCAGTAGACAGAGGAGATCTAGCAAATTTCGTAGAAAGGAATCTTTTTAATATAATATCAACAATTTATTACTACCAAAATGTTCAAAAACAATACATTCACATTTCATAACTCAGATACATTTCCGTTTTTTTTTGTTTATGATCTGTGTAAATTGTTTGAATTTTAAAGCATTCCGTTGTAGAGACGTGCTACTAGATTCCAGGTGTGGCTTGTTTTATAGATAGATAGAATAAATAAAGGACACATTTAATGATTCACATTTGATTATGGACACGTCTGGCTAAGTACAAAAAGGAGTGTTCATCGGAAATGAAAAACCAATATTCAAGGTTGACAGCGCTGACCACAGAAGTCATCATGTTTTTTTTTTAATTAAGTACAATAATTACACCATAAATCGAAAGGCAAAGAGCTAATGAATAATCTATATGGGTATTACTGTAAAAGGATCATAATATTTATGCTATTTGATTGTAGCTTCAGTTTTTAGAATATACATTTAATTCTGTGTATATTGCGCCATAAGTTAGACTACCAGTAAAACAATTTGAGTAAATGCTAGTTGCCTGCTACCATGAAAGGCGCGGGGAATCCCTGACGCCTTTGAAAAAGATTCACAAGAATATGAGTATAAATTACTTGAAATAACGGCAAACGTGCATAGAAATTAAAAAAAAGGTTCAAAGGGTATCCTTAAATATCATTAGGTTCACATTCGTGTGAAGTTATTATACGGATTATTAACAGCAATTTATGTAAACTCGATTCAAAATCAACAAGAAACTCAGAAAACTTGCATTAATTTAGCGTGAAAACTGAAGAGAAATTGAATGAATACTGATAGTTAAATAAACTCATTCTTGTTTCAGACGTGTTTGAGATCATATGAAAACAAATGTCATTACATAGGTAACATGTTTTTCCCCTCATATGTCTAAAAACATATGATGACAAAGAAACTGCGATCGAGCTGCTTGATCGATTGCGGAATTCAGAATACCAGGTGATGCGACAATTTTTGTGGAGTGTATTAAATTCAAACAACTAAATTAAATATGTATGCGTTCATTATTAACGAGTTAATTTGACAAGTGTCATGGAATGATCAAAAAAATTTTCTCAGATGGTGAAAAAATAATAAAAAAGCGACTTGAAGACTATCTAGTGAAGAAAATGATTTCACTTACTTTCAAATCATTGAAATTGAATGGCCTCTACTTTTGACAGAAAGTTACCATCCCAAAAATATATAATTGTGAAATTATGATTTGAACTTATTGTTATATTGCACACATGTCAAAAATGTGAGTATAATATTAATGGCTATTAAATCAGGGGGCACTGCAGTACCCACGCCAAATCGAGCGCGAAGCAAACACTGTCTTACCATTCTTTACTGGAACCATTTCGCCGCATTTTCAGGCCTTTATTTGAGAACCTCTGGATGAGACCAGAACGCAAAAATTCTCGTCATCTAGTAAGCTACAATTACATATTTAAAATCCAAAATTTCAAGTCTGTAGGTCTGTAGTTAGGCGAAAGCAAAGTTTCGCATTTATGACACTCACTCCTGATCATCAGAATAGAACTAGTACTTCCCATAAACTCAGAGAGCTGACATTTGGTACAGAGTTTGGGCTAGATTTTGAAGGTCTGAAGTATCTGATGAAAAACCCTCAGCTGGTCTCAGTTGAAGAAAATCGACTGTCATTGCAAAAATCCAGCGTAGTGGGACACATCTTCCAATTTAATTTAGCCTATAGCGTCCCACAGTCACAGCTGGGCGAATGCCTCCCCTTCTGCTTTTAATACGCATATAAATAAAATTAAAGGAAAACTCTGGATAAGACTAGACTGGCTTTTTTACTTATACTTACAAATTCACAAAAAAAATGGCGAATGGGCAATACGAAAAACTGTTGATAATGTAGAAGAATCAGAACCGGAAAAAAAGAAAAGAAAGATTTGTAACTATGGAAAAACTACTCATAAAAAGAAAAATACGGTATCAGCAATGCAATATCCGGCAAACTGAAAATTTCGGAGGGGGCTCAGTTATTGTGTGGGAACGCATTTGTTTCCATGGTCGAACTGAATTAGTCCTAGTGAAAAATGGAATAATGACAGCGGCCAGATACATCTCAGATATCCTTGAATCCCATGTTGTACCCTTTGGTCCATTGATTGGAGAAACCTTCATTTATATGCATGATAATGCTCGGCCTCATGCAGCTAGAGTAGTTACAGAATTCCTGCAAAACGCCGAAATTGGTATTTTAAGATGGCCAGCCAGAAGTCTAGACTTGAATCCCATAGAACATGTTTGGAGCAACATGGGGTGGCAAAATCAGCAACGTAGGATGCCTTGTAGAACACTCTAACAACTAGAAAATCTGCTTCCTGAAATTTGGAACTCAGTGACTCAAGAGTACATCCAAAATTTGTTTGAGGTGCTTCCGAGACGTATACTGGCAGTAATTAGGGCCCGGGGAGGAAACACTAGATTTTGAAAATGATTAGTAACCATTCGATGCTAGTTGATTGGTCTCTTCGCGAATGTTTGAAGATGGTAGAATTTTTTAATTTTTCATTAACTCGAAAATTGTTGATATTTTCCATCATAAACTCATCTCTTTTGAATTATATCTTCTTATTTTACACTTCTGAAAGTTACCAAGCAACTCTTGAAAACTGAAAGCTGAAACAAACAGTATAAAAAATATTTCCAGTACAGACGGACTTCTAATCATTGATTAAGTCCGTCTGTACGTCTATTTTATGTTAGATCGGTGACCGATTTGACGCTCCAAAAAGAAAAGAGCAGAAATCAGCATTGTTAATGCTGAACGCATGTGCTGCACAATCAACAACAGCCTAAAATAAGACATTTGCGTCTAATTACCAATACCAGTATGGCCTATAATCTCGCTTAACAAACACATGTAGTTACAACAGATATAACATTACGTGTAAACAAAATCAACTTGTACCTACCCACTAACGTATAAAGAATGTTTAACGGCCAAGTCACACAACATTAACTATGATAATAAAGAAATTGCAGGAAGGACCCTCAAATTTGGCACGGCTTTGTCTAGATTTCATTACTTTTAGAGATAAACAAGCAGCTCCATTGAGACTTGGCTAGTTTTTTACCGAATCCGTTGAAACTTTATTCTTCATCAAGCGAAACTAGATATCGATATATTTCTGTGATAGTTAGAAATGTCGTTACAGTAGGCAATAACGATGGTTCCATACATGCAAGACTTGATAGGTGACAGTTTGTAACTCATTTCCTTTGGGTATTGCTGCCTTCAAAGAATAATTTGAAATAAAACGTACACATTTCGAGGAAGAGGGTGGATATACGCCACATAACCAGTCTGACGTAGCTGTAACTGTCATACGCTTTCAAAAGTACAAAAAGCTCATACAGCAAGCTTTTTAAACTTCACGCATGAACGATCCAGGGCTCTCCGTCAGAAAACACAGCGTCAGCCTGCGACAGTTCGTCCCATCCTGGGTCTGGTTTTATCATACAAAGCCATATTTGTACGAAACACAAACGTACTTTGGGAGAAATTGCCAATATCCACCGATTTCTCTGTGTGCGATGATGCCGAATTAAGTTTTCAATAGGGTTAATTTAAAATTTCCTTTGAAGGCTGGATTGAATTGTATAGATATGAGGGGCGAATATTGCGAAGAGTATGAGATTTGAGATACAAGATATCCGAGTTATGACTTCTTAATCCATTAACGTTTGTTCTTGCGTGAAAAAATGGTCTTGAAACTTTTAAATTGGAATTTTTCATCTTTATATGACCTATATCAAATTTAATATGATATACACTGTGACAAGAAAGTATCTGGAAATTCTCATTTAAATTGCCCGCGTTGAGTATTTTTAAGAATTTTAAATTTCTGTATGTTGGTAGGACTGTTCTTAAATACTATGTCAAACATGAGCGCGATCTGTTAACTAGTTTGTTTACGACAGCTGATAAAACCAGTCGACCTCAGTGGTACTCTGCGAATTTTACAATTGAAAAAAGATTTTGTCTCAAAGCTGAATCATTGTGATTGCTGGAAAAGCTTATGGAAACTCTGTTTCATCAAAAATCTAAGTGTACGAGTGGTGCAAAGCCTTTAAAGGCGGTCGGGAGATCGTCGAAGATTTGACTCATTCCGGACAATCTTCGACCTCTTCAACCGACGATAACGTCCAAAAAATCAAGGAAATGCTGGAAAATCGTCATGCCAGTGTTAGAGAGATAGCTCGTGATCTCTACATCTCTCGTGAAACCGCTCGTTTGATTTCCGATGAAGCTGAATTTTCTTCAAAAACAGTACCGGATGCAAGTAGCTACAGACAAGTTGGATCGTGCGAATTCTGATCCCACTTTCATGGGACGGATCATAGCTGAAGACGAGACATGGGTCTATGAACACGACACACTAACGAGCCAACAATCACCAGAACGGTTGGGAAAAAATTAACCAAAACCGAAAAAACCTCGCCAAAGTCGTTCGAAAATCAAGAAGGCGCTGATTGTTTTCTTCGATATTCGTGGAGTGGTTCATCATGAATTCGTTCCACAAGGTCAAACGGCTAATAAGGACTATTTAACAGTTTTGAGATGTTTGCGTGAAAATATTTTCCGTAAACGACCGGATTTGTGGCAAAACAATTCGTTGATAATGCACCATCTCATCGAGCCACGGTTATTAACGATTTTAAGACCAAAAACTTGATAAATACCATCGACCAGCCACCTTATTCATCTGATCTAGCTCCGTGTGACTTTCTTTTATTTTCTCCAGACTGAAACTGCTCTTCTGGGGAACCAGATTTGATTTCATAGACGTCATAAAAGAATATTCGCAGAAGGAGCTGTAGACCATCCCTGAAAGCGTCCATAAAAATGTTTCGATGATTGGAAAAAGCGTTGGTACATGTGTATCGCTTTAAATGGAGCATATTCTGAAGGAGATTCAATAAGTATTGAAGTAGATTAAGGTTTTTGCGTTTTATTTCAAGTTTCCGGATACTTTTTTATCGCAGTGTATGTCAATGAATTTATTTTGAATGTCAAATATTTCATCCCGAATTTTTAGTTTAATATTTGATTATTAAATATGGAAGATGATATGCCTTCTTTTGGAGCCCATAGAGTATGACCCCCCTCTACCCCTGTGTTCTGTTTGCGTGAGAAATTACTTGCTGCAAACAGATTCAAGCCAGCTTGTTTCGCTTTAGAGTTTCTGGAAATCTGTGCCAATAGCTCGGTTGGTTTTGAAATTATATAAAAATGCATTTAACATTCTTAGGCACTTTTCCACGTAAAATCGAGCTAAGTGCATAATTTTCTCTGTTGAATGGTTTTTGAGTTATAATGCAAACTTCCGTTTTTCTAAATATGTACCTCGATGTCGATGAATATAGTTTCTTTCCTTTTTATAAATTTATTACTTGTGCGCACCAGTCTTCATCGATGGCATGTTTTCAGGATAATCCAAAAATTGTATAACTATTCCCTAATTTTACCTAGTAACTCTACGCTCATCTACAGAATTTACATGATGATTGAAATAGCTTAAGTTACAACTATTTTGTGAATACAGTATCATTTGTAATATCGGAGCGACCATGGTGTACGAAAATTTTGAAAAGTTCAATATGATTGAATGCTGTATTCAAAATAATTAAGTTGCGGATGCTGCAGAAGCTGCTTATTTGGATCTGTTTCCAAGAGGCGACAACCTCATAACAATATATTCGATAAATTGAGGGAATCCTCACGAACCATGGTAATATATAAATATATTGCAGCCAGAAGATTTCCAATGTTGACCTGATTTTCGCAATTGGTTTCTGCTGAAATCTGGAGAAAGTAGCAGTTTTCCCGGGAAAAAATTTGAACTGATGAAGTTCAGATAAGTAGTGATAGAATATTCAATCGTGAGAAAAGTTCAACTTCGAGACTGGATTGATAAGTCTCCGGCCTGGACAAGAGATGGCTGCCACTAGGCCTACTTTGGAGGTGGCTTTCTACAGTACCATCCTTAGATAGCTTGTAGGTATAGTTTCAGCCCGATCGCCATGATAGTTTACGTTTGAGAGCACGCTGAACAAGACGCCTCTATGTTATTTGTGAGAATGGAAAAATTGGAAAAGCGTGCTGTCATCAAATACTTTTATTTGAAAGGATTAACACCGAAGGAAATTAAAGAAGAGATTGATTCAACTTAGGGACATTGTCCCCATCATATTAAATCGTTAAGCAGTGGCTTTCCGAGTTTAAAATGGGTCGTGTGAGCATCTCTGATGAGCCACGCACAGGACGTCCTGTTGAGATCACAACTCCAGATATGATCGAACAAATTCATAAAATACAGCTGGAAGACCACATATCAAAAGTGCGTGAGATAGCTAAGACCTGTAAGATATCATATGAACGTGTGCAAATTATTTTGCACCAACATTTGCATATGGAAAAGCTCTGTGCAAGATGGCTGCCGCGTTTACTAAAAATTGATTCGGAAAACCATTTCTATCGCCAATTTGGCGCTGTATAAGCATAATCCAAGCGATTTTTGCGTCGATTCGTTACTGTTGACGAAACGTGGGTACACCACTACACTCCTGAAACCAAACAACAGTCTAAACAGTGGATTGGAACAGGGGAACCAACTCCAAATAAGGCAAACACAATTTTATCGGCAAACAAGGTTATGGCTACTGTTTTTTGGGATGCAAGAGGTATTATATACATTGATTACCTTGAAAAGGGTAAAACTATCACTGGTCAATACTACGCAGACTTATTGCAACGTTTCAGCCACGAGGTTCAAATTAAACGACCTCATTTGGCGAAGAAAAAGATTTTGTTTCATCACGATAACACACCAGCGCATTCTTCGCACGTTGCCATGGCTAAAATCTATGATCTGAAGTTCGAATTGATGCCGCACCCTCCCTACTTTACAGACCTAGCCCCGAGTGACTATTAACTGTTTCCATACCTCAAAACATGGCTTGGTGGTAAGAGATTTGCGGGCAATGAAGAAGTTATCGAAGCTGTAAATGGGTATTTTGAGGAACTTGACGAATCAGCCTATAGAGATGGCATTACTAGACTAGAAATGTATCAGCCTTAAAGGAGATTATGTTGAGAAATAAAAAAAATCACATCAGTTAAGTGACAATATTTCGGTTGTTTCTGAAGTTACATGAAAATGGTTTAGACTAGGCATATTCTTATGTGAAATTGAATTATGTGCGGAAATTTTCAACTGTTTTCGAGTTATAATGCAAACTTGCGAGGATAGTGTCCAGAAAAGAGCAGTGCGACTTATGACCACATGTGCTGTGGAACTCTCTTCCTTCGAGCATGCATTTTTCCAATAACATACAATTTGGCTTCCTTCGAGCATGCATTTCTCCAATAACATACAATTTGGCTCTCTTCAAGAAGCGAATGAACACTCACTTGGACAGCCACAGCTCTGGCATGACAGACATCGCCTCCTCCCAAGAGTTGAGAATAAATAAAAAAATATATAACAATTTCGATCAGTCTGTTTCGAACCTCATTCACGGTTGTTGGTTGGTTTTCCTTGTTTTTAAATGGTCTATTGAGAATGTCTTAGACATGTCTGATGGAATTGATGTCTGGACCTTATGTGGGCCACTTCATTGAAGCCATTTCGTGACCTAGAAGATAGCTCCTAACGATATGAGTTTGGTGAGGTCTGGCGTTATCATGCATAGACACAAAGTCTGTAGCGTACCTATGAGCATGAGTTGCACTGGCCATATATCCCATTTCGAGGTGTGTATACTAGAGAACGTCTATCGTATTGACAAAGACAAAATTTGACTCATCTGTTAGTAAAACTCTCTCCCAGTTAGCTTCTAACCAATGGATATGTTTCCTGGCAAAATTTAATGGAGCTCATCGATGTGTTGCGGTTAGATTAGATTTCTGGACCTCGAATTTTCGACAATCTCCCGACGGTCTTTAAAGGCTTTGTACCACTCCTATAAGCCTTTTCCAGCATTCGCAATGATTCAGAACAAAGAATTTCGTTCAAAACACAAAATTTGAGACAAACTCTTTGTTCAATATTTTTTCCCATTGTAAAATTCGCGGAGTACCACTTAGGTCGACTGGTTTCAACAGCTGCCGTAAACAAACTAGTTGACAGATCGCGCCAATGTTTGACATAGTAATTAAGGACAGTCCTACCAACAAACAGAAATACATAAAAGTACTCAACGCGGTCAATTTAAATGAGAATTTACGAATACTTTTTTGGCACAGTGTATATGTACACTCATTTTTAACATCTCTATATGCTTACGAGATTGAGATTAAACAAAAATTGAGCTCGCCGATCGTTCAAAACGAAAAAATGGATAAAATTCTCTTGTTTTAAGGGTTTAGTTTATGAGACAGAAGAAATGAAAAAAGTTTATATGAAATGTCATAGTCTCTGCCCTTCCAGAAACAACCCACATTGTACTATACAGCACAATATAAATCATTTAAAACTTTTCAGAAGTTTCATTAAATCGCCTTTATCGATTGATTTGGCCATACCCGAAAATAATTCCTTGCTGCGGTTTCTTCGTCCGCGAAGCGAATGAAGTAATCAAAACTTCTTTTCTTTCCTTCTAACTAGCATATCTTATATACACATATACACCATTATAGATTTTTTCAAGTTAGGGAAGATTGGAGTCTTCCAGAGTTGTCATGCGCATTTTTTATCGGAAATAAATTTGAATCCCACTGTCGCTTCGTCAGGTCCGCTGTACATTGACTTGAGGGTGAAAAAAAAGCGAGGGTGGCTTCGTTAGGGTAAAAAAATACTAGATTTGCATTCCCGAATCTCCTTTCACTCCAGGAATTTACTTTTTAGTTTCTAGATGTTATTTCCCTTTATTTCCTCACGATTGAATGGATGTGCCCGCTCAGCATTTTCTATTAATGAGGGTTTTCTAGATTATGGATTCCTCATTATTTCTTCCCTCAACTTTCTTGTATTCGGGTTGTATGATAATTTGGAAACTTGGAGTAAAAAGTGTTCTTGTCAACCAAGTTAATCATTAAAACTTCGTCGAAGGAGTTTTCTCTTCTTCTATATTCTATTCTTGGTTTAAATTCGGTATGTATCTCTTCAAAAAGTAAATTAGAAAAAGTTCAGAGTTGGTTCTGAGTTCTTCGGTTAATAGAAAACTGCATCAAGCAGATATTTGCCTTGATTTGGATGAACCTTGGCTATGTGATATTCAATAAACTGTTATTAGAATTAAAATCCATGATCAGAATTCGTCTCCCATTTATTACGAAAACAAATACTTGTACAACTTATCCAACACTCAAAAAGTTGAACTTAATAGCTTCCTAAGAACGAGCCATAGACTTTGCTGTTCTCATAGTGAAACTATCCATCTAATAACACTGATAGACAAAAATTACCTTAATGAAAGTTAAATTGAATTGAATGGGTTATTTTGTATCTACAACTAGTCTGTAACTAATCTGCATTTTTAGAATCCTATGTCCTTGTGAGCCGTTAAGAGGTTGTTGACTAACTCTTCATAGTTTTCGGCCCTGTGGTTTCCAAGAAAATAACGAACAATATTTCGAAAACATGTCCAGTTGCATGAGCGACCGGTACGGAAGGGTATTTATTACCATTATGTAACACTGAATTCTGAAAATCAAGAACAGAAATATATTAAAAGACATATTCTTAATACCGGTTCTGAAAATTGCGCTCGATCAGATGAAGAACCAAAAATGCCCCAGTGAATTTAAGATCACCATCGAGATGTTGAAGATGGGAGGAGAATATCTGTTGGATAACGTACGGATCCTTCTCAACAAATACCTAAATGAAGGAAGAATAACAATGGTATGGAATAATGCTCAAGTCATTCTTCTGTGAAAGAAGGGAGACAGAAATAACATAGAAAATTACCGCCCAATAAGCCTTTTATCGCACTTGTACAAATTACTGACGAAAATAATGACGAATAGATTAACCAACAAAATGGACGCTTATCAATCCGTCGAACAAGCCGGCTTTCGGAAAGGCTTCAGTACAGTAGACCATTTGCAAGTGATACGGAATCTCATCGAAAAAGCTCTGAGTACAATGTGATATTGCACATGGCATTTATAGATTTCAAGAAAGCGTTTGATTTGATTAAAACTTGGGCAACACCAAGAGCACTAGATAAAAGAGGCATACGACAGGGAGACACGATCCCTCCAAAATTATTTACATTAGCTCTGGAGGACGTGTTCAAGGGTTTGAAGTGGAAAACGAGAGGCATAAATATAGATGTTGTACGTCTGAACCATCTTCGATTTGCGGACGACATAGTTCTTATAAGCGATGATGCCGAAGATCTTTGCACGATGCTGGAAGAACTATATAAGGCTGCCTTGTTCTATGGACTCGAGATGAACCTGGATAAAACGAAAGTTATGAGTCCTGAAAATTTAAGAATCAGTATCGGTAACCACGAGATCGAAAATGTTACAGAATACATTTATCTAGGGCATAAAATCGTACAAGGCAGGGAAAATCAAACCTCTGAAACATCGAGAAGAATTGGACTAGGTTCGGCTGCATTTGGAACCCTGGGTCATGTGTGGAAATCTCGAGAAATCCCAATAAAGCTCAAAAGGAAAACGTTTGAGATATGTATTATGCCAGTCCTCACATACGGTCTTGACTATCACCCGTGCATACGCTAACAAACTCCAAGTGACACAACGAGCAATGGAGAGATCGATGCTTGGCTTTGGCCCGCCAAGAACCAAACAGATGGACTCATAGAATAATGGTATGGCGCCCAAGACAAACCAAGAGGAGTGTTGGTAGACCTCCGAAACGATGGCGGGATGATATCCAGAAAACAGCAGGAAAAAATTGGGTTCAGATTGCCTTAAATAGACAGAGATGGAAAGATTTGGAAGAGGCCTTTGTCCAAGAGTGGATATCCACAGGATGAAGAGAGAGAGAGAGATGTAACACTATAGCTTTTTAACTAACCTTTGAGGAATCTATAAGCAACCGCCAGTCAGATGTTTTATATTCAAACGTCATCGCTGAGGGAATGGCACTGCAAAACACTATATTGATATCTTGGGAAAAAAACTTGAGAAGTGTGTATGTCGGGTTCTGTATATTCTGGTATATTTTTCCAGTAAATTCCAGTCATGAAGTCGGGACGCCAACAGTTCTACCTGTCTTTCATTGAGATCCAAATCACGTACCAATTCATTGAACCCGTTTTGAGTTATAAAATGAGGTTATCTGTTTGAAGTACTGGGCTCAAAAGCCGGATCGGAATCTGAACTCTCGGATACATGTCCTTCGGTCACGTCATCTATGTTTACTGGAGGCTGAGGAACAGGTAAATCATCACTGTGTGGGATAGGTCTTTGGGCAGATTGTAGATTTGGATAGTTCACAGAGTGCCTAGACTTGTGATTAGTACTTTTATAGAAGTTTAGCAGAAATAACAATCTGATACATGGCCTTTCGGTTCGGCACATATCATTGGAACTGCGAACGTTATATGACGAGATCCTTCAGCCGATGATGTTAATAAAGTGACACACTTTGTACAAATTTTGCGCCGGAAAACCAAAATAATTAAAATAATAGTTTTTAATTAATGGTGTCAAACTACGACGTTGACTTTTAAAGGGAAGTTGACCTCAAATATAACAGACGTTTGTTTGTTTGTAATTCTTTAACGTGCTCTATTTCCACCTTTCGGCCAATGACACGCCGGGGAATTCTGTCACCTCACTAACCCGGGAATTTTGCCGAACCCCTCTCGTGTCGAGGGAAGGGATCTTTAATGTCCAACACATCTCTGTTAGACAGGACCGACGGCTTTACATTTCCCCGAAAGATAGAATCAAGCGATTCCCAGAATCCAAAAAATCGCACCGACTTTGTGGGGATTGAACACAAGTAATTCTGCGCAGATCATCATATCCCATATGATGCCATGTATACAATATAACAGAAGTTATCAGGATGGTTCACACACACTCTCGGCATCTTAGTATTTTGTGTAACACTAATATAAAAAGTCGATGTTTTATGAAAACTGAGGGTGATTGAACAAAACTAAGTATGAGGTTTATATGCGGGTAGGTAGTAGCGTTTGAAAATATGACTTGATCGTTCAATAAGTTACTGTTCATCAGTTTAATTAATTGATGTGATAGTTTCGCTCTCTCGACCATCTTCACCTGACTACAAGTATTAAACTAAAGTTGAAAATACATACATAACATCAGGTAGATACAAACTTAAGAAGGGTGCAAACAAAAGGTAATAGACTAATTATGATAAAAGCTAGTATTATTTAAATAAATCAAATAAGGACGAATAAGCCGGGCAATACTGGTCTTTCAGAAGATTATCTCTATGAAGTTTGTTGCAGTTTGAATATTTCGATGAACTCCAAGAAATCTAGCTTTCGTCCCTTAGGTATTCTGTGAAGAATGTGAAGTTGATCTATGGGTGGGTATTATTCTAACCTAACCTAACCTCTTTTCAGGAATACCTCAGCATCCTGTTTAATTGCACTATTGTGGCTCTTGGGGACTGCGTGCAAGGCAGGCAGATTTGAGAACTAGATCTTGTCAGGAGAAATTACTAATTAGTCTACGGATTTTTGAATAATTCTTGTTCTTAAGTACATATGTAGACTCCCCGTGAATGATATCGCGACAGGTATTTATTTCATCAAATATTAACTGACAGGAGGTTTTTCCTGAAAAAGAGGTCTAGAGCACCGAAACCAACGGCACTATTTCGCTCGTTTTGAACCGTAATGTGTTTCACGGACCGGCGAAAGGTTGTCTATAAGTGTTGGAATTTTTACGTTTTCATAACTGTATGTGCTCGTTGCTCTTTTCGAAGTCTAGTAGCGAGTTCACCGTCTCGGTTCATTGAGGGCGACTCTCATATGTATGTACTAGATGCGCCTTTTCTGGAATCGTTAGGGTACTCCGATGTAGTTGGTTAGGATGCTGAGAAGCGATATACAGTATTAATGAGCTCCTAATAAGAACGAAACTGAAGTCTGCCGCTTCGTTTTTCAGCATCCTGCTTAAATGTACTATTGTGGCTCTTAGGGCTGCGTGCATGGCAAGCAGATTTGAGAACTGGCTCTTGTCAGGAGGGATTATTCATTGATCTACGGATTTTTGAATAATTTTACCTGTCTCAAGTTGACATATGTACAATCCTCGCGAAAGATATTTGTTTCATCATACATATCTATGTATTATCTTTGTATTCATGATAACAGATGTAGTTATAATATCACCGTCACCAAACTCTACAGCGTTATTCAAGGTGCCAAAATCTCGGCTAGAATTGTTATTGGGTACTATCGGCCCAAGGGGATAGAAATAGGAGGAGTTGAAAATTTTCAAATCACCATATTTCCGGTAATAACTAAGATGATCTCATGCAGTTTTCATATTATTCTTAGGCATATTATTATCAAAAAAAAAATCGTTTGAAAAATTTTCTGATACGACCTTCACATTTTGAATCAGGAATTAGGGGATGAAAATTTTCTAACCGCCATATCTCTAGTAATAATTAAGATGCGGTTTTCATTTTATCCTAAGGAATGATATTGCCAAAAACTTTCGATCAAAAAGTTCTTTTTGTTCTTATTACAACAAAAGTTGAATGATATACGAAAGTCTATATAGTTTTGTTTGAACTAATTCCCCAGACTGAAACACAAAATCTACTTCTGCCTTTAGGCTCTGACAAAAGTTATTCTTTCTTCAATACCAATAGCTAAATAAATGAAGAATTTAACTTACTTAAACTTCTCCATATATAAAAAAGTGATGGTATAACAAATGAGCTTCCACTGATTGGTACAAAAAAAACAAATGGTTCCTAGGGAAATGATAAAGATTCATTTATTCAAACAATAAAGAAAAAAATGTTCTCATTTCATCAAACTGCATGGATATAATGAGGAAATCTGATAGGCCGTGGATAATACTGCGGTGAGCAGAATATATCTCAAAATTTCAATCTCGGATTTATAATTTTTAAATGAAGCATACTCCGAGATTACAAAGAAATTGCCGTTAATGTTAATGCGCTACAGGATTTTTTCCTCCCGATTCGCTACGAAATTTTATGTCTTATAACTAAGAGGGACCTCTGTGAATATCCAGGGTGTGACTCAGGGAATTTTTCATTTTATATGCAGTGATTCTCTCGAGGAACAGTTATACATGTATAATGAAGAGAAATAAAAGCATGTCAACTCGTCAAAAAAATTGAGGATTGAATGTTTCACATCTACAGAGCATGGCAGAACATATGGGTACAAATTGGAGTCGATATGATTCTTGAGCGATCCCCAGATATAGTATAGTGGAGGATTGTGTGCTTATGCCTTCTGGAATATAATAATAATAATAATAATATCCAGCTAACAACTGAGATAGTGCATAAGTCCAGGATAATAAATAATAATATAATTGGGGTCGCACCCCAAAGAACACTATAAAGATGCGGAATGGATCAAGAATGAAAAACAACGCCTTGATATCAAACATATGGACTTCGAAGGAATAACGGAGGAAGAAATCATAACAATGGTTAGAGCGACCAACAATTGGAGGGCCACAGGTATAGATAATATCTACAACTTCTGGTACGAGAAGTTTGATAAGCTTTATGGAGCCCTAGCTAACAGCTCACGTATGTTCTTCAACATCCCAAGAAAACACCCACTTTCCTAACAGAAGGCTTAACATATATGCTACCTAAGAGCGATAGAACACAGGATCCGTCTCAATATAGGCCAATCACTTGCCTCATTGATATCCAATCGAATATACCAACACCTTGACGACAACAATATATTAGCAGAGGAGCAGAAGGGATGCAGAAAGAAACACCACGGGTGCAAGGAACAACTCATCATCGATTCTGTGATAATGAAACAGGCACACTTAGGGCATCGGAATGTTCATTCAGCTTTTCTCGATTATCTGAAGGCATTCGATAGTACCGCCCAAGCTTGGCTTATTGAAGTATTGCAGAAATACGAAATTCACCCAGCCCTGGTAGAATTCTTGAAGACAACAATGTCACACTGGCGCACGTCTCTGCAGGTCAACATGAACAATAAGTCAATTAAAACCGACGAGATACCCATACGTCGTGGAATTTTTCAAGGATCTCTTTGAGTCCACTATGGTTCTGTTTAGCTATAAACCCATTGTCCTCAATGCTCAATAGAACAGGATACGGATTTAGGATAAAAACAGATAGGAATTATCATACAATCTCCCACCTGCTGTATATGGATGACATAAAATTATATGCTGCGAACAAGAAGCAATTAGATGATTTGCTGAGAACTGTCAGTAAGTTCTCGGCAGATGTTTAGATGAAATTCGGGATTGAAAAATGTAAGACCCTGAACATTCAAAGAGGGAAAGTCATAGATGGTGAAACATCTTCCATTATGTGATATTATACAGTGCATGAGGAATGGCGAAACATACAAGTATCTAGGATACCAACAAGCTAGACCAAAAACAATCAAAAGAGAAGATTGGTTGAGAATACTGTCAATATTCATAGTCAAGGCAATTAACACCTACGCCATTCCAGTGTTGCTTTAGTCATTTGGAATAATCAGATGGACTAAGACAGAACTGACCCGAACGATGCTAACAAAGTACAACAACCATCATCCAAAATCGTCTGTGATACGAACAATTTTGAAGCGGAAAGAAGGAGGACGCGGATTAATAGATGTTGTCAATTTACACACCGAACAGATAAAAAATCTCAGAGAATTCTTCTCTACAAAAGCTCCCAGTTCTGACCTCAATAGAGAGGTATCTTTGGCTGATAAGGGATATACACCTCTAAATCTTGCTACCAGAGATGACCTGCTGAATCTACCGTTCGTATCAGATACTGAAAAACAAGAGCAATGGTCAAGAAAGGAATTGCATGGACGACATCACTATGAGATTAATCATACACACATCGACAAAGAAGCCTCCAACAAATGGTTGATGAAAATGAAATTATTCGCGGAAACAGAGGGATTCTTTGTGGCCATCCAAGACCAAGTGATCGCTACAAACAACTACAAAAAATTTATTATGAAGGACGGAACATTACAAACAGATAAGTGCAGAAAATGCCATATAAGAACGGAGACTATACAGCATATTACGTCCGGATGCGTCCAATACGGACTATCTTCACAGGCATAATCAAGTGTGCAACATTATCCATCAGAAAATTGCACACAAATACGGACTTCTGAATACCTTCCAGCCATATTATAAGTATCAACCGACGCCCGTATTGGAAAATGACTCTATCAGATTATACTACGATAGACCTGTTATCATTGACAGAAAGGTGACGAATAATAGGCCGGACATAGTGGTGTATGGTGAGAAAGCCAGAACAGCAATGCTGGTGGATGTCGCCATACCGAATAATAACAACGTGCTGAACAAGTTCCAGGAGAAAAAGTCCAAATACACATATCAATACCTTGCTATTGAGATCAGGCATATGTGGCTCCTCGACTGGGTTAATACCCAAAACTTTGAATGGTAGCCTTAAGAAATTAGAATTGCATAAGAATATCTATATGGAAATGTAAAAAGCTGTCATTCTTAATACATGTAGGATAGTTAGGAAATTTATGTCAACTATATTGTAATTGAGCCTATTCCCTTTGATTGCTGAACCTGGGAAAGGTAAATTATATCCAGCTAACAGCTGAGATAGTGCATAAGTCCACGATAATAAATAATAATAACAATAATAATGAATCGTCTTTATTTACTGTAGCTACAAAGTGTATAAATAGTGCTCTACACTGGCGAAGTTTAGCCGCAGCTAGTCTTCCACTCAACCAGTAAATATGGTACTAGAAATCAAATTCAAGCCTTTGTATATGCCTAACAAAACCCTGCTGATTCACGTGGTGATACGGAGTGGTACGCACATACCATGCAGGTAATGAAGAGAAGTATACACTGGACGAAAATTCGCAATCAATATCAGAAAACAGAAGGAAAGCGAAAAATTGTTCTATTCTTAAGACAGAACCAGTAGCTCCACTACGTAGAAAGAAGTGTAATTCACCAGTATAAACCTGGAATTCGAGAGATTCCAGGTTCAAGGCCACCAGGTACAGGGGAGGAGAAACATTAGAGAAGATCTTATAGCACCTTCAGAAGATGTATCAGACTCGTGGGGGGAGCCAGATGTATTCTAATACAAAGATGGTATGGTAGACTTATTTAGAGATTAGGCTTCCGTACAGTTAACAAATATATTTCACTGCTGAAAATTTGCCTAAATATCTGCACTTATTGGTGATCGGATGAATTTGTTCACATTGAATGATTACTCATTTTGGTATCCACTTGCTGCAAAAAGTCATGTTCTTGAAAGAATATCTTTTCGTTATGGAGGTAATCTGAACAAACACAACTCTAGGATTTGTTGCCATGAATTCATCTTGAAGGAATCTTTGGTGTGGGTCTTTTAGATCTTATATTTGATACCAGAGCTGGAATTTAAGGCTTGGTTCCAGACACATCTTCCAAGTTTCAAGTAAAGATGGACTGACAAACCCTGATAATCAACCTGGGAACATAAAGTGGTGCAAATATTCTAATGGAAAAGTGGATGAACTAGCTAGAAATGAGCCAACGCCCATAGCTGGGTAAATGGTTGACGAAAATATAATTCAAGCTTTGCAATAAACAAAATTAGACATGGGGAAGCTCATCATGGATGTTTTCTCTGCGAAGGGAGAAAAATTGTCCTACCTCTTGGATATTGCCACTTGCATCACCACGTGCATACAAAGGAATCCACCAGGATAACACCGGAATCAAAAAGATTCCAGCGCCTAGTTCCACCAGGTATAGAGAGAGAAAATATTCGAGATGATCTTATAGCATCATCAGAAAATGTATCAGTCTGGTGATACGCCATATAGATCTTAAATACAACATTGATAATATTTGAGTTAACATCTGCAGTTATTTGTAGGTGATTTTTTCAACCTTAAATGGTTATCTAGCTTAGCATCAGATTTCTGTAAGGAAACTTTATTTTTCTTTTTGAGGTTATGTTAATAACTTTTTGTGATGAATTCATCTTCATGGAGTATTTGGTGTAGGTTTTAGACTTGAATTGATCCATATCTCTCTCAAATGAAAAATATTGTTAGAAAATCGAATGAATTTTGTGAATAATTTGGATATTTGGTTCTACGAGGAAAGTGTTTCGAGAAGCACTCCTTCCAGCACGTAAACAGGAAAAAATTCTTCGAGAATTGTTTATTTATAGTCAGTGCACCAGTCGTACTCGATCTTGGCAGATTTTTTAAATTTAATCCCAACATGAATATCATGGAAAATTTCGAATTTTAAAAGTCTAAATTATTCCTAAGACGGTCCTGCACGCGATCGGGCCGATATTACCTCGATTCGCGTAGGAAGGCTGGCTGGGGGTGAAAAAAACAGGGGTAGACATTAAGGGTGCAAAAAATGAAGGGAGCTATTTTTTATGAATGCCGGATCTTATTGTATGACGGTTTCGATCGTATACTGACTAGGGTTCTATTTTTCAATCAATAGGTTCGATTTGTATTGTCTAGTACCGGTGTTCCGGTTACCCCAGGTTATGATGTTGAGGATGAAAATCAGTTGGTTTTTTACCTTTCTTATGAGTGCATCTAGGTTGGTTGATAGAGTTTACCTCGATGTGAGTAAAGTGTAGAAAATTAGTCTATATCAGAAGAAAAACCAAACTGTAACTATTTCACATTTATGAGAATTTTTTTGTATTTTATGGATGGAAATTGTAGAACTTGCTTAAAATTCCTATTTGTAACGTTATGTTGAGCACTTATTGATAGAAACATGTTTCCAAAATTGATCAAGAAATGATAATATTTTTAATTTATTTCTTTTCATTAATTTGGTTGAGGGAGTTGGTACTTGATGAAAATTGATATACATTCTTTAGTTAAATAAAACAATGACGTTCAAATTTTCACTTTATTCATAAACTTTGACCCGTTTTGCCACACTGGCTTCATGAGATAAGTAGTTTTAGAAGGACGATGTGTTTTATATTATATTGGTAAAAGTAGGTCCTTAGCTCACTAGGAGGAAAATCCAACTGAAAATATTCAGTAATGGTGACAAGTTCTGATCTGATTGAATGTTAAGCAAATTTCTGGAATTTTTTGTTAATTGAATTCCCATAGGTTCAGTTGTTTCAATATGATATTTCATTATGTCAACAAAATTATTATTAAAAGTTTGGTTTTCTTTCAGTAAATGATATACATGGTGAAAATCTGAATTTTCTATGTTATATCTATGTTTGTGCTCTGATAACCTAATATTGAAAGTTCTGGAAGTTCTACGGATATAAATTCTATCACAACTTCCATAAGAGGGTTTATAAATATTTGATTTATTCACTTCATGAATTTTTGATCTACTGTTTTAAATATGTTTGCCTAGATAGTTATCCGTTCTGAAAGCAAAATGCAAATTAGGACATGAGAAATTAACTCACCAGGAGTGATGTCTTTTATGTTTCGCATACTGGAACACAACGGTTGGTTTCTGTTTTCGGTATTGAAGCACCATACTAGTCAACATTTTCCCGTTGATATGGAGAGTTTAGGTAAGGTCGGGTTAGTGACGATCCAAGAGCAGGTACACTAAAAGCAGTGGTCACTCAAGAAAATGTGGATGCTGTACGTGAGATCGGGATGTAGTATATTGAAAAATTGAGGCATCATTGCGGATTTCAAAAACCTCAATCCAAAAAAAAAATTGCGAGAAGAATTGCGTGTGAGGGAACAGATAGCTGCAATGGTGAATTGGTGTTTAAAATTCTGGACCGTGTTATAACTTTGGAAAGCCTAAAAATGTCTACAACATTATCAAAGGTGATGAATATTGGATTAATTCATACGAGCCAGTAAATAAGCACCAATCTTCTGTTAGGGGGTTTCAAGGGGAAGAAAAACCAACAAAACCTATCCTTCGTCGAAGAGTCTCCAAAAAAATGGTCGTAACGTGTGTTTCAAAAACAGGTACAGAAACCAAGACAATGCACACAGCCCGGAAAACAATTGAATATTTAACGCAAGAAAACATAGCATTGTTAGAGCATCCAACGTATAGTCCGGACCTAAGTCCCAACGATTTTTTGACTTTTCCCAAAATCAAGAACGGCGGTCGTGGTCAAAGCTATCTTTAAACGAAGCTATTGATACCTTCCAAAAGGCTCTTTTTGAATGTAGTATTACACGATTGGAACAACAGCTTCCAGAATTTGTCCGAACGAATCCAGAAGTGTATTAGTCTTTGCGGAAAACACTTCGAAAAACAGGAGCTCTCACTTGTTCCATTCTAGTTCCACATGCAAAACTTTAAAGACATCCCTCGTAGATCCAAAACTTTTTCAATGTCCAAAGTCACATAATTCATGCGTTTTTTTCAAAAATTATTTTCCATTTGAAAGAAATCTGAATCAATTACAACTCCAAAATCCACATAAAATGCTTTATCAAAATGAATTCATTTAAACAACAACAACAACAACCTCGAAAATATTAAGAATTTATCCTTATAGAAAACTGAAACCAAACTTGATAATCATATAACGTGTGAAAAATTCATCTACAAATACTGCAGATATTAATTCAAATTGTTATTAATGAAGCTGTATTTCTTCTTAACTAAATGATGTTGATCATAACGTGTTTGTTCAAACTTTTTGTGGCGTATCAAAAGTCTGATACATCTTCTGAAGATGCTGTAAGATCTTCGTGAGTGTTTTTTTCTCTATACCTGGTGGCCCTAGAGGCTGGAATCTTTTGAGTTCCAATGTTATCCTGATTGTGGTTATGTGGTGACGTAAATTGCACTGTCCTAGAGGTCGATCCTTTCTCCTCCTTTCGGAGAAAACAGATCCGCAATGAGCTTCCCTATTTATAACTAATTTTGATTGCCAACGTTGCAGTATATTTTTGGCAACAATTTGCCCATTTGTGAGTTTAGGATTTCATAGTAAATGCGACAGGTCTACTAAGGTTGCTTCCAATTTTTTTCTGATCAGTTCATCCACTTTTTCATTGGAATATATGTACCACTTCTTGTTCTCAGGTTGAAGAAGGCAGGGTTTGTCAGTCCATCTTTACTTGGAACTTGAAAGGTATAACATCTTGTGAATTTTAGTTAAAATCTAGGACGTGTTTGATGGAGGCTGTAAAAAATAGCTTGCATTCCAAATTTGGGCTGAATATCTCAAAAACTGCAGGAGTTTTGAATAAAAACCAATTTTTTCCAGAAATTTCAACACCCTCTAGCTCCGTAACGAAGCTTTTGCGGACCTATGTTTCTTTTTCTTAAAATTGCAAGTAGATTTACCCCCTCCAGTTGTGACATATTATTATGTAACACCCTGTTTTATTTAATTGGAACATTATTTTCGCTCCGTTGATCTCTTTTTGAATATATAGTCAAAGAGTTAAAAGTTTAAAAAATAATGATACTTTGATTATGGCACATTTTTTGAACTAACAAAGAATGGACAATTCTTGGAAACTTATTCAAACCTTTTAGAGACACATTGAGAATTCGATTCGTTTTCAGTATATAGATACAAAAAATGTAACGAAGTTAGATCTGGGGAGCGTAGATGCTACGTCGGATCCATGTCTCAGAAAAATTTTGATCCTTACATTTTGATGGTAAAGTGTTGAACATCCACTTCTAACCGAGCGACTCCTCTCATATTTTGCGGCATTTCTTCAAATATAATAGCATTTTCTTGAATCATTAATTCTGAAAACTGTTGACCATTTATTAGATGATGTAAAAATGATCTGTTCGAAAAGGCGAATATTTGAATTGAAAAATTCAATTCAGCATGCGGATTTCCATGTACCCAAACATGCTGATTATGGAAATTTGATCACTGTCCGACCAGAAATTTTTTAATATTTTTGATGCAATGGAGAAACCATCTCCTTCATGTAAACTCTGTACAGGATGGTCAGATTTCTACGTTTCAGTACTGCAGCTATGTGAAATATTGTAAATATAACAATAAATCACATAGCGTCAGTTCTGAAATAAGTTCACCCTGTACAGGTTGGCAGATTAATGCATGGTCGCTATTTTACTTGAAAGTCGTATTTTCTATATCGATTTATCGAGAATACGAAAAGTTCTGGTGCTGTTTTCTTAGGATTTTGGTTGAATTGATCAAAGATTGCATTGTTCTTTCTTGGTTCTTACTGATTTTGTTTTTTTAGCCTTTCATCTAGCCTATTTATTTCAAATCAGTATTCTACGACACTTTTAAGCATTTACCTGAATTCTGAAGGATGTGGGTGGTGTCTCCTTCTGTACTCTTTAGTATTTACTGAAGAATTTCTGTTTGAAAAACCATAACTAGAATGAACACCGGCTTATTCTTGATTTGTGAATTGAAAAGGCATTTTGTGAAGACAAGAGAGAATGAAAAATGATACCAAAAAGGACAAATAGAATAAACCACAGTAAGCACAGTCTACCATTGAAACAATTGAAACGAGAACTGAGCAGGTCGAGCGAATGACAAAACGTAAAAAATGAACTTTATTGAGAAATGCACACAAACTCAACGAGAAAATCATAAACCATTCATTACAAACATGTTCAGTAATTATTGGAATGAGCAGTAAATAAAATGTAATTACTATATACATTCTATATGGGATGATGCCTGAGGAATTATGGAAGATTCAGCATTCGCAGAAGTTTTTCGAAGATTTGAAACAAGATCAAATGATGCTCATTGTTCAGTTGCAGGTAGGGCTTAATAGAGCTTGCCGTAGAGTGTCCGGTTAGTTTGATCAATTCTTGTTCAACGAAACCTGCCTCAGATAGGTTCAAAACAGAATTGGATCTATGAGAATGGTTTGTGATCTTTTTATTTTTCGTATCCAGTCCAACTTTCTCTGTTGAAATTTTTGTCCATTTGGATATTTCATTTATTCTCAAAGGCATATTTCTTAGTCCGTAGAAGTACTGTTTTTCCAAAATTGATTGGGTGCCAGAAATAATCTATCACTTGTAATATGATCGGGTCTTTCGACAATTTCTTATGAAACAACCTCACAGGACATAAATCTCGGTTTTCCTTATTTTTTACTAGCCAGTTACTATCATCGCATTTTTTTGAGCCCCTTGGCAAGTTTTCGAGAATACTGGGTTATATTCAATACGACCAGTCACTTCTCCGTTATTAAATTTTTTTTCTTTGAAAAAGTGTACCTTGCAAGTTGCTGCTTCACCACCACCACATGCTAATTCATAAGCAACAATATGGAAATAATTTTTTAACAAACCTATCGGGGCATTTTCGTCCCAGTACAGAGCCATGCTATCAATTTCAGTTCTTGTTAATGCAACGAAACTTTCTTTGCGCTTTTCCACATCCCCTTGTAACATCTTCCTTCCTAAATGCTGAATCGGTAAAGGGGTTAAAACTCATGTTGAATTTTTCGAAATACATATTCTGCATCATTTTTGCAGTTGTTTTCCACATTGTTTTGACAACGTATTCTTTGTAATCTTGTCCATTCATTTGTTTCATATTGAAACCCCAATCTTCTTTTTCTTCTTCTTTTTCAGCCCTTCTCTGTCCACTCCTGAACATAGGCCTCCCCTTCTAGCTTCCATCTCTCTCTGTCCTCTCTGATTCAAAGATCACAATAGGAGCAGGGTATGGAGTGTACTCAAGATTCTTAAATCAACAGAGGGTATTCAAAGTAATGACACTGATTCTTTTCCAATTTTTTATTAGAATATAATTACAATGCAATATTCTTCTTTTCAGCCCTTTTCTGTCCACTCCTGAACATAGGCCTCCCCTTCTAGCTTCCATATCTCTCTGTCCTGTGCTATATTATACCATCCTCTTCCTACTTTTTCCTTTATGTCATCCAGCCACCTTCTCTGGGGGCGCCCCACTCCCCTTTTGTATAAGCGTGGTCTCCATTGAGTTATTCGCTTAGTCCATTTTACATCCTGTTGTCTTGCTACATGTCCAACCCATCTTCACTTCAATGCAGCTATTCTCGTGATTACGTCCTCTACGCCTGTTCTCCTTCTTATTTCTTCATTACGTATGTGATCCCGCAGGCTCACTCCAAGCATAGCTCTTTCAATTGCGCGTTGTGTGGTTCTAAGTTTGTTAGCAGATCTTATTGTGAGAGTCATGGTTTCCATGCCATACGTTAACACTGGGAGAACGCACATATTAAAAACTTTTCTTTTGAGGTTAATGGGGATTTGTTTGTTTTTCAAGACAAATCCTAGTTTTCAACAGCAGCCCAAGTCATTCTTATTCTTCTTGACAATTCTGCAGTTTGATTGTCTTTACCTATCTTTATAGTGTGTCCAAGGTATAGATATTCATTCACTTTCTCTATAACATTGCCGTCGACTTCAATATTGCGTCCTCCGTTGTCATTATTTTAGTTTTTGTCAGATTCATTTCCAATCCTACTTCTTCCGATGTTCTTTTGAGTTCTAGCATCATTTCGTGGAGTTGTTCTATGTTATCGCTTATTAGAACTATATCATCTGCAAACCGGAGATGGTTCAGGAATTTTCCATCCACATTTATACCTTTTCTATCCCATTCCAACTTCTTAAACACGTCCTCCATTGCAAGTGTGAACAATTTTGGCGATATCACATCGCCTTGTCTCACGCCCCTATTTATCGGGATTTTTTTGGTTTGCATGTCATCGTCTAGTCTCACCTGAACAGTCGCTCGTTCATATATATTCTGTAGGATGTTTCTATATCTCGAATCTATTCTAGCATTATCGAGGGCTTGAAATACTACCCACAGTTCTATAGAATCGAAGGCTCTGTTATAGTCTACAAAGGCTAGGTGTATTGGCACTTTGTATTCGTGACATTTTTCAATAAGTGTACGAAGAGTTTGTAGGTGTTCTGTTGTGCTATATCCTTTGCGAAACCCTGCTCTATCTTCAATAGAATGCTGTATATCCAAATCGAACGTTCGTTCCTTGCAGAATATACCGAATTGATTCCAAATCGAGCTGTGCGTTTTTATTGTATTTTTGGGGATAGAATTCTGTATAGAACTATTTATTTTTGCTTCACTGGTGCTTCCAAAACGAGACATTTTAATTCATATCGGCAGAAACTTTACAACAGGTACTAAAATGTTTTAGAACCGTGCTATTTGTTGTGAATGTTGCGTAGATATGGAAACGCAAGAATTCCCTATGGGAAAATTCATCCACTAATATCGTACCTTCCTTCCTATTTCTATGTAATTTATCCGATATTAAACAGCAATTTCTGTGTTCTCAAACGTGCATTTTGACACATGAGTTGAATTGTCAATACTATTCTTAGAGAAACTCTTATTATATTAAAGTATTAATGTAGGCATAATTGTTTATAAATTTTTTTTTGGATGTAATAGAGATGTTCCACAATTGGTAGAGTTTCTAAGATTGATCTCCAGAATTGTAATTAAAATTTAATAGCTATCACACGATACAGACATCGTTACGAATAAGGTATTGAACAAAAAGGGTGTGTTTTGAATATTTAATTTAAGAGTATTAGTTTTGGCATTTCTCAGGTAAATATATAAAATAGATGAAATGGAAATTCTAGGAATAACTTCGTAGACTGACTAGAATATTTTTATCGTTTTTTAATAAAAAGACCCACAGTTACGACAAAAATGCAAGGGGCATTGAAGTTTGTGAAAACATTCAGAAATCAAATAGTGTTGTTGAGAGTAATCAGTCTACTGCAGGAAGGTTGAAGGAGGGAGAACAAATATTATCCTGTAGATTTTTACAATTTTACAAAAAAGGGGAACAGCCTATATAATGTAACTTTAAAGAATTCCACAACATGTAGTGATCATTTCTGTATTTCTACTGTTATCACAATCTCTTTACAGATAATTATCATCGTACCACAATAACAAACGAGATATTTCAAATTAAATTTGAATTCGATTCTTCTAAATTCGAATTTTCTGATTAATTTAGCATAATTAATTGTGAAAACATTCAGAAATCAAATAGTGTTGTTGAGAGTAATCAGTCTACTGCAGGAAGGTTGAAGGAGGGAGAACAAATATTATCCTGTAGATTTTTACAATTTTACAAAAAAGGGGAGCAGCCTATATAATGAACCTTTAAAGAATTCCACAACATGTAGTGATCATTTCTGTATTTCTACTGTTATCACAATCTCTTTACAGATAATTATCATCGTACCACAATAACAAACGAGATATTTCAAATTAAATTTGAATTCGATTCTTCTAAATTCGAATTTTCTGATTAATTTAGCATAATTAATTGTGAAAACATTCAGAAATCAAATAGTGTTGTTGAGAGTAATCAGTCTACTGCAGGAAGGTTGAAGGAGGAGAACAAATATTATCCTGTAGATTTTACAATTTTACAAAAAAGGAGCAGCCTATATAATGAACCTTTAAAGAATTCCACAACATGTAGTGATCATTTCTGTATTTCTACTGTTATCACTGTAATCTCTATAATACAGATAATTATCATCGTACCACAATACCACAATAACAAACGAGATATTTCAAATTAAATTTGAAATTCTTCTAAATTCGAATTTTCTGATTAATTTAGCATAATTAATTGTGAAAACATTCAGAAATCAAATAGTGTTGTTGAGAGTAATCAGTCTACTGAAGGTTGAAGGAGGAGAACAAATAATCCTTAGATTTTTACAATTTTATATAATGAATTAAAGAATTCCACAACATGTAGTGATCATTTCTGTATTTCTACTGTTATCACAATCTCTTTACAGATAATTATCATCCTACCACAATAACAAACGAGATATTTCAAATTAAATTTGAATTCGATTCTTTTAAATTCGAATTTTCTGATTAATTTAGCATAATTAATTATACTAATCGAAATTTACATAAAATTACTAATTAAAAAAATCAGTATGGAGTATATCAGAATGCGTGGCTTTCAAACACGCACCACCACACACGGGATGAGATCGATAACTTGAAGTGTCACATAGAAGAGCTGATTAGCGTCGGCATTGGGGGCGGCACCGCGACGCGCCGCCGTTCTGACGTCACATGCGCCCCCACCCTCGCCGTAGGCGCACAAAATGGATACTGCGCCCTTCGTTCCCTGCGTCCCGCTTTTGGGAGACATGTCTAATGAGCGTCCCTCTCGTAACTGGATATTCCCTTTATTTCAGCTCTTTCCTTGATTTTGATTTAAATTTGGGACTGAAAACTACGCCGGTATAATGAAGGTGATTCGGTAATGAAACGGGGAAAGTAAGATTATGAAATTATGATGATTGGGAATGAGGACGACGTTTTTTGGATGATGTAGTTTATTGAGGAAATAAAGATCATTATTAATAAAAAAAACAAGTACTGTGTTTTAAGGAATTTTACTTAATAATTGCGATTCGTAACGCGTTTCACTACACCGTAGCTTCTTCAGACGAATGATTATGCAGAAAAATATAAATGAGAGTATAACTATAAATGTTCTTGAGTAATTAAAAGCTTATTGGTTGCTTCTTCTTAAGTGGTTATTTATGACAGGTATATCCAATAAAATTAAGGAATAGATTGCTCCCGAAAAGATTCAATAGAGGTGAAGGGCTTAAATCGACTTGTTCATTGATGAGTCTACCTGAGTGTTTGTATTTATTTATTTCTAAAGTTTCCCAAAGATCTACCTTCAAATATTTATTATCTGTATGCAAAATTTCAAACTGTGGGTCGAAAGAATGATTATTTTCTAAGAGATGATTCGCGTAATTTGAATCTGATTTTTATTTGAAAAACTGCGTTTATGTTCCGATATTCTAATATTAAAATTTCTATGTGTTCTACCAATGTAGAAATTATCACAGTCATTGCAATTCAATCTATAAACACCTGATTTATTGTTTTTACCTGGTTTGGTTTTATTATTTTTATATATTTGCCTAAATTATTATTAGTTTGGAGAGCTATGTTGAAATTATTGCTACTTAAGAATGATTTCAGTTTCTCACTTGTAATGCCAACGTAGGTTAGGGTGTTGAATTTTGTTTCAATTTATCGACAGGGTAAACTTCATTCAATGCGATTCTACTTTGTTTTATATTTAAAATATTATTTATTAGTTTGGGATTGTAACCATTATTTTTGGCAATTTGTTAAATCAAATTTAATTCTTTGTTGAAATTTTCTGGTGATAGCGGGATGTTAATCAATAATCAAACTATTGAATGCTGACATTTTATGTTGATATGGATGACACGACGAGTTATGTATTATAATATCTGTATGTGACGGCTTATGGTAAATTGCGAAAACATGATTTCCATTTTCATTCGAAATTGTTACGTCTAAGAAATTTATCGAATTATTGCTTTCTATTTCGGTTGTGAATGCAATTTTTGGATGTAATGAATTTATATGATTTTCGAAAATTTTCAACTGTCTATCTGTTCCTGTGAAGCAAATAATGATATCGTCTACATAGCGATACCAGTATAAACAATATTTACTGAGTGGATGATTATGAATTAATTTCTCTAAGTTATTCATGAAAATTTCTGCTAACAAAGGACTTAACGGATTGCCCATAATCAAGCCGTCTATTCGCTATGTAGACGATATCATTATTTGCTTCACAGGAACAGATAGACAGTTGAAAATTTTCGAAAATCATATAAATTCATTACATCCAAAAATTGCATTCACAACCGAAATAGAAAGCAATAATTCGATAAATTTCTTAGATGTAACAATTTCGAATGAAAATGGAAAACATGTTTTCGCAATTTACCATAAGCCGTCACATACAGATATTTTAATACATAACTCGTCGTGTCATCCATATCAACATAAAATGTCAGCATTCAATAGTTTTATTGATAGATTGATTAACATCCCGCTATCACCAGAAAATTTCAACAAAGAACTAAATTTGATTAAACAAATAGCCAAAAATAATGGTTACAATCCCAAACTAATAAATGATATTTTAAATAAAAACAAAGTAGAATCGCATTGAATGAAGTTTACCCTGTCGATAAATTGAAACAAAAATTCAACACCTTAACCTACGTTGGCATTACAAGTGAGAAACTGAAATCATTCTTAAGTAGCAATAATTTCAACATAGCTTTCCAAACTAATAATAATTTAGGCAAATATATAAAAATAATAAAACCAAACCAGGTAAAAACAATAAATCAGGTGTTTATAGATTGAATTGCAATGACTGTGATAATTTCTACATTGGTAGAACACAGAAATTTTAATATTAGAATATCGGAACATAAACGCAGTTTTTCAAATAAAAAATCAGATTCAAATTACGCGAATCATCTCTTAGAAAATAATCATTCTTTCGACCCACAGTTTGAAATTTTGCATACAGATAATAAATATTTGAAGGTAGATCTTTGGGAAACTTTAGAAATAAATAAATACAAACACTCAGGTAGACTCATCAATGAACAAGTCGATTTAAGCCCTTCACCTCTATTGAATCTTTTCGGGGAGCAATCTATTCCTTAATTTTATTGGATATACCTGTCATAAATAACCACTTAAGAAGAAGCAACCAATAAGCTTTTAATTACTCAAGAACATTTATAGTTATATTCTCATTTATATTTTTCTGCATAATCATTCGTCTGAAGAAGCTACGGTGTAGTGAAACGCGTTACGAATCGCAATTATTAAGTAAAATTCCTTAAAACACAGTACTTGTTTTTTTATTATTGATAATGGAATTTTACCAAGTAAAAGCCTCCCGAATTCAAATGTTAAAGATCATTATACTATGTAAATGACGCTTTTCGAACATATACTAAAAAATGAGGGAATATTGCACAACAATATGCTATTTTCTGATAGAGTTTTGGAGTATCCTAGGAAATAGTGATTTCTTTGGGTATTGAAGTGGAAGAAATAAACATTTAACCATTACTGAGAGAGGAAAAGCGACCACTCTTCGCTCTAACGACCATCTGAAACCTTTTGGCATTCAACTTACTCTCCACCAGCTTACCAGTTGTACAACAAAGACCAACGTTACACAGTTCATTCATCACACTATGTTTCTACACTATATCATATGCTGTAGAATTATCCAAGACTAAAATTCTAAATTTCAATTCTTTCTGAAATCAAGACCCGATGAATGAATATGATCTGCACATTTGAATATTTTGTTTGGCGAATTGGCCAAAGCTGCATCAATCTAATTTCTAATAATAATTAACAATGCGTCGGGAAAATTAACACACGATTTCAATATACAGTAGAAACTCGTTTATTCGGCCCTCAGTTTTACGGATTGGCGATTATCCGGAGTACAAACCGCAACCAATCTAACCTAAAAGTCGAATTTATGCAAGCATGAACGTGTCGAAACTTACATATCCCGCCCGCGCCGTGTGAAAGCGCTTCCCTGCGCGTTTCGTTATTGTTTTAGTTCGTTTGCAATTGTGACTTCGCTCTGACGTGCGTGTCACGTCTACGTATGTATTTGAACATGTCAAAGCTTAAGAGAGTGGTGTTATCGCTCAAAGACAAAATAAATATTATTGATTCATTAAAAAAAGGAGAAACCAGCCGTAAGTTAGCTGATAAGTATGGTGTAGGTACATCCAATATAAGTGATATTAAGAAGAATACCGATTCAATTTTGTTGTACACCTTTTTTTTATATTAGAGATACTCAACGACAACGCGAGTACCTGAAAAGTAGAGATGGTTAATATTTCGCTTGAAGGCTAGCATATTGTAGTCATGGGGAAATACGTTTCGTGGAAGAGAGTTCCAAAGTTGCGCCTTCTGGTATAAAGACGTTCTAGGTGTCTTAATTTCAACCATTTAAGGATGGTTGGCATTAGTTTGGCGAGTTGGCCTTGAAACAGAAATGAGCGAAGGAACAAGCGTAGAAATATCCTCAGAGCATCTTTCATGAAAATGCCTGTAAAAAAGAGAGAGCTCACCCACTTTCCTGCGATGTTTCAGTGGAGGGATGGAATCTGTAAGCACAGTCACTGATCAACCGAATCGCCCACTTCTGTATGGAATCCAGGAGTTTCAAGGTGTGTTTAGGGGCAGAACCTCACACGTGGGAACCATACTCTAAGACGGGACGAATTTGAGATTTATAGAGAGTTCGGAAAACCCAGTTTGCTGTGTTCACAACATGATCGTGCCATGAACTGTTTCGATGGTTACTCCAAGCTTTGTTATGGAGGAAGTGAGTGAGATAGTCTCGTTGTTCTTTACTATATTTGGTACAGTACTGTTAACCTTCCTAGAAAACAAACAAGCCTGAGTTTTGCTAGCATTAAACTTCACTAGGTTCGCAGAGCCCCAATAGAGAATTGCCTTCAAGTCACTATTGATTGTAGCATAGTATTGCAGACGTATTTCCTCTGTAACTTGGGATGATAGAGGTTTTCTCGACCAGAAGGATGCGTTGAGTGTACTGTTGTCCGCAAAACTGTGGATCTTACAACCTGTAACAGTAAGCAAGTCGTTTATATGAAGTAGAAAGAGGGTTGGTGCTAGAATCGAGCCCTGAGGCACACCAGCGTCAATGGCAAGTGTGTCAGATGTAACTCTATTCAAGACTGAGAGATCTATCTCAAAGAAAGCTTGAAATCCATAGGCATAGGTGTTGGGATAAGCCATATGAGGACAGCTTTCCTAGCAGACTCCTATGCCAAACCCGGTCGAAAGCTTTCGAAATATCGAGAGTCACAGCCGAAGAGTCCCCAAATTTCTCCATAGATCTCTTCCACATGTGAGTGACATAGGCAAGTAGATCTCCTGTGGACCTCTAGTCCCTGAAACCATATTGACGATCATTAATGATACCAACAGATTCTAACTATTTGATAAGCTCGATATTGACGGCTTTTTCCATCACTTTGGAAATCACAGGTAAAAGAGATATTGGCCTACAGTTGGTAGAGATGGTTTTTTTCCCCTTTTTAGGAATTGGTTGGATTCTGGAAGTTTCGCAGTTTGAAGGGCAAATGCCTCTATTATAGGACATAGTGAAAAGTCCTGGAATCGGTTGACTGAATCTTTCCTACTTTCCTGCCGCCTGACGTAGCATTTCTTCTTGGCAAAACTCCACATGAAAAAATCTATTGGACTGAGATCAGTCCATCTCGTCTGCCATAAAAAGGGACTCAGAATGAGTTCAAGTTTTTAACTGAGGTATCTGAATTACGCGAAGGTATGTCGTCTTGTTGAAACCATTTTGTTTTGAGGTCTGTAAAAGAAATATATTCTTCAAAAATAGGTGATCCTATTATTTGTTGCCAGATAATTGCCAAACTCTCATTGAAGCCAAACCCACCTTGGCGATTTCCTCCTTGAAAAATGGCGATTTTCATCTGTCTAATGATGTCGATTATTCCTATTAAAGAGTCCATCACTGCTTATCTTAACCTTATCGCTTCTAATAACGTTCAATTTGGAAATATTATTTGCGACTTTTCCACTGATCATTCCAACGTTGTTCTCATTATGTTTAATTACCAAGTAGTAGTGGCTTATTCTATTCAATACAAATTTAGAAGATTGACGTGGTCACTAGTATGATAATTCCTCAAACATGTCTGGAATTCACAACGGCGTACAAGTCAAAATTCGAGAACAGGCACCACTTGCTATGTTCGTCCCTTTTGCAGTTTATTTACTTTATATACTTTCTTAGGAAAACCAAACAAAACCAAGAAAACGTTGAAAAAACTTGGTTTATGAAAAAGGATAAGGCAAGACATTCAAGGGGGTGAACCTCATAGGTTGGTCAGCTAGAGCAGATGCCTGTAAAAGTCTAAGGGATTGCTGTAAGTACTTAGAGTTTTCAAGATGATTGAAAATGACACAGCCCAGTAACATGCTCCAGGAAGTGAAGCAAAGGGAATTCGTCTCAAGTTAGAAACGGTTGAACCTGCGTTCATGGTCGTATTTCGGAATGCTAATTTAGAAAGGGTCAATAAAGAAAGTGCTCAAATTCAGACTCCATCTGTAGATGTACCTAAGGTATCTGATATTCTAGAGTTTGTGCCAGCAATTCAACAATTACAGGGTGATGTTGAGACTTAGAGGTAACCTAAAAGAAAATTGCAGACGAAACATCAAATGACGAGACTGAATCAACCTTTGGCGACTCAGAATAAATACCTTTTTGGTCATCAATGATCAGCTGCGAGTTGATTTAGAGAGAAGGCATGATACGTATGTAAACTTTAAAGAAATTTTCATATTTGACTAGAATATATGAGTTTTCAGTACAGGAAACGATGGAAAAATCTGAGTTTGTCTTTCAACATTATTGTAATGATTCAGAGGACGATCGGGTTCAGTAATTTGTTAATTTTCCCAGTCAAATTTTCTTTTATAGACTACAGATAGACCTGAATCAATATCTTTGATCGATCTCTCTACATTTCTGGGTAATGTTTGTCTTTAATTTCTTTATCTCACTCAGCATTTTGGTAAATTGTTCTAGGGAAAGAACTTTTCTTGTTTGAAACAAGTAATAATTACCAGAGTCTCCATTATCGCAGAAAAATTGAAATCTTTGTCTCTTCTATATCTATATATAGATTATGACGATGTAATAGATGATTTTGCCAACAAAAATCTCGTAAAAAGTGTGAATCTTTTGTCATTGCACACTCTTATTCTATGACTATAAAATTCAATACCACCTACCCTACCAATACCCTATACTTATATTAATATTAAATAGTTTGTTACCTAAATAAAGGCCATGGTACTTAGTTACCACGAGAAAGGAGAGGCACAAAGTGAAGGAGCTAATATCCAAGAAACCACCCGAAAAAGATTATTGAAAGGGTTATCTCTAAGCCAGACCAGACTCTGGAAAGTACCCATTAACACGGCCATAAATTTCATTAAAATCTCGTGATTTCATGCTCCCAAGAGCACGGAATCACACGCACCAAAACTCTCCAATAATCAATTTATCAAAATCTTAGATCTTAGGAAAAAGTCACTCAATCTTCGTTTCTCTCATTTAACTCACTTTGACGAAATCGGAAACCCGTCGATTGATTTTAAATTCCGACTAATGATTGCGAGGAGAAGACGTGGGAGGAAGTCTGTAGGATGGGATGGGGGGAAGTCGAAATGGAAGGCGGCGGGTTGGGGAGTGTACCGGACGCGAGCCACTCGACTGGACACGCTAAAACAGATTGCCTAATCAATTCCTTGTGTCCGATCCGACTCAATCAATCCAAATTAAACTCTCCGTCTTTTCCCTTTAAATGTCCATTCCCGGCTCTCTCTCCCGCTTAAAACGCTAAAAGGAGTAATGACCAGTGGCGGAGAGTTTGAGAAAATTAGAGCTACACGTGTGGTAAAAACGAAAGGATACTATGAAAATTCACTGTAGATTGCCCTTTCCTCCGTTCACGTAAGATTTCACCTATAATCTTCCCCTGAAGATGAATGCCTTGAGAAGAGGTTCAGTTATACAGGGTGTCCCATTTTCGATGTTTTAGTATGGTAACTATGTCAAATACTGCAAAAAATGACCCATATCTCTGACCTTGATTTTCGGTGAAAATTAATTGATGAAAACAGATTGCACCTATCTTCAGTTACTTCCGAGTTATTGAGGATTCATACGGTGATTTCGGTTTACTTCGTAAAGAATATCACAAAATTAGGTGGAAAATATTCAATTAAGAAACATGATAGCTATTTCGATATTTCTATGTATGAATTGTAAAGAGAGAAAGAGAAAATAAGTTTTCTACTATTGAAATATAAATTTGTATTCAAAGGGACATTCATAATTACTTGAAATCCCAAATATTGGGGAATAAGATAGGTTCGTGTTGTCGTTGAGAAGGGTAATATTGTTTCTGTTGTGTTTAGCTCTGAAATTTTCCAGAGATTCTCGAGTTCATTGCTTCTCGAGGCACGATGAATAATGTTAACATTATCTATACTAGGGATGTGGTGGTTGTTATCTAGGCAATGCTTTACGATAGTTTTGTTTTCATAAAAGAGAGTGATATTCTTTGTATCTAATGCGAAAAGATCTTCCTGTCTCGCTTATGTATACACCGTTACCATCAGGGCAACATAGTCCGTATACTCATAAATTGTCTAATTTTAGAGTTTTGTTTTTGGCATTGAGAAATAATTGAATTGATGTCAATTCAAAACACAAAAATTTTCTGCAAACCCACACGTAAATTATCACAATTATTTTTTAATGCCAAAGACAAAACACACCAAAGTAGAAACTGTATGAACAGGAAGATGTCTTTGAGGGAATCTTCGATGGTATTTTCCAGCAGCTTCTGACGCGTTTCCATCGCAAACACCACAAACTTCGATCATATCAATCATCTGATTGATGCTCTTTGTATCTAGTTTTGAATGAACGACCAGTCTGGCTTATATAGACTTCTTTACAATCCATACAAGACAAATAGTAAGCTTCAGTATTGTAATATTTATCAATTTCATCTTTAACATTGAAAATTTCTTGCGAAAAATTCATGTGGGTTTTGAAAGATACTTTTTTATGCTGTTTACAAATGACATTTGCAATCATTTCGCTGATAGGGTTAAAATATAGTAATGAAATGTATTTATTTGACTCTGTAAAGCTGGGTTTTCGATATACAGTGCAACCTCGATATAACAAATCGGAGAGGAACAAGTAAATATTCGTTATATCAAGTAATTCGTTGAACTGAGCTTTGTTATGTTGGGATTGGGTTGGTCTAAAGTTTGTTAAAAAGAGGTAAAAAATAGTTATATTCACCTCAATATTACGTACTCATCTTGTTATAGTGAACAACTTCTACTAGTAAATGACACATTTTTATCAAATCTGCATGTATTTTCTATTCAAAACCAATTAGGCAGGTAACCATTTTTTCACATTAATAATCAAAATTAAATGAAGTGAAATCCGTAAAAGTAGGTACATATCTTGGTGGTTACATACATTATGTAGGTAGTTTAATATTAATTTCAAAGATTTACACAACAAAACTCACGAATTAAAGGTAAAGAATCAACAATGTGGTTATACATAGTAGCTCAATCTCAATTTTGTTCATTTTGATTAGAAAAAAGTAACAAATAGTTGTATGTTTACCATCGGTAAGAGTTATCACATCCAAAGCGCAAGTCAATTTCTCGATGGATTGGACTACATCGTCACTCAAACCTCCGTTTTTGAGAAACACAGATTTTATTGTATTCAACGCATTATAAGCATGCTTTATTGGTATGCTCATCAATTTCACTTCCTTCTTCCTCGTCTTTATCCGCTTCTGCATTATGATGATGTCAGCTTCAGTTAGTTCTCCACAGAGGCCTAAATCATTATCAAAGGTACCGAAGTCTTCGAAGTCAGACGCTTGAAGGTGCAATTCTTCTTGAACTCTTTGCCAGGCTCTAGCAAGTTCTGCAAGTTGTAAATCGTCCTCCTCATCTTCGCATGTTATTTTAAACCCACTTACTTGAAGCAATTTGCAATGGTCTTTTTAGTGACTAGATTCCAAAGTTTGGCGATCATTCACATGGCTTGTAAAACATAAATTGTAGTGGGCGTTTGGCGTTCAAGATCAGCAACGAATCGTCTGATAACTACTTCCTATAATGCATTTTGAAGCTTTGGATGATGCCTTGGTTCAGTGGATGTAGTTTAAAAGTGGTATTTGGAGGTAAGTCTCTCTCTCTCTCTCTCTCTCTCTCTCTCTCTCTCTCTCTCTCTCTCTCTCTCTCTCTCTCTCTCTCTCTCTCTCTCTCTCTCTCTCTCTCTCTCTCTCTCTCTCTCGCTCTCTCTCTCTCTCTCTCTCTCTCTTTCTCTCTCTCTTCAGCCTGTGGATATCCACTCTTGGACAAAAGCCTCTTCCCAATCTTTCCATCTCTGTCTATTTAAGGCAATCTGAACCCAATTTTTTCCTGCTGTTTTCTGGATATCATCCCGCCATCGTTTCGGAGGTCTACCACTCCTCTTGGTTTGTCTTGGGCGCCATACCATGATTCTATGATTCCATCTGTTTGGTTCTTGGTGGGCTACATGTCCAGCCCAGCGTCATTTGAGTTTCGCTATTCTTCTCAAAATGTCCGTTAAGCGTGTTCTTCGTCTTATTTCCTCATTTTTGATCTTATCTCGCAAACTAACGCCAAGCATCGATCTCTCCATTACTCTGGAGTTTGTTGGCGTATGCGCGGGTGAGAGTCAAGACCGTATGTGAGGACTGGCATAATACATGTCTCAAACGGTTTCCTTTTGAGCTTTATTGATATTTCTCGAGATTTCAACACAAGACCCAGGGTTCCAAATGCAGCCGAACCTAGTCCAATTCTTCTCGATGTTTCAAAGGATTGATTTTCCCTGCCTTGTACGATTTTATGCCCTAGACAAATGTATTCTGTAACATTTTCGATCTCGTGGTTACCGATACTGATTCTTAAATTTTCAGGACTCATAACTTTCGTTTTATCCAGGTTCATCTCGAGTCCATAGAACAAGGCAGCCTTATATAGTTCTTCCAGCATCGTGCAGAGATCTTCGGCATCATCACTTATAAGAACTATGTCGTCCGCAAATCGAAGATGGTTCAGACGTACACCATCTATATTTATGCCTCTCGTTTCCCACTTCAAACCCTAGAACACGTCCTCCAGAGCCAATGTAAATAATTTTGGAGAGATCCTGTCTCCCTGTCGTATGCTTCTTTTCACGTTGGAGGAGGAGCAAGGACTTAACTTTTATATTTCTCAGGTTAGGAATTTCTTCGTGTGATGTAAAATTATCGATGAACATTAGAATTTTCTTGTTTTTTTCTTCATCTCTTCATCCAGATTTTTAAGCTAATTGCAAAAATCATTACTCTCATCCAAGCTTTATGAGTAATCTGTTGGCAGATTATTTACATTTTAAAACATCGCGGTTTTTGATATATTGATAATTCATGAATAATTTGGAGAAATTAATTAGTAAATATTGTTTTAGTGGTATCGCTATGTAGACGATATCATTATTTGTTTCACAGGAACAGATAGACAGTTGAAAATTTTCGAAAATTATATAAATTCATTACGTCCAAAAATTGAATTCACAACTAGAAAGCAACAATTCAATAAATTTCTTAGACTTAGCAATTTCGAATGAAAATGGAAAACATGTTTTCGCAATCTACCATAAGCCGTCACATACAGATATTATAAAACATAACTCGTCGTGTCATCCGTATTAACATAAATGTTAGCATTCAACAGTTTAATTCATAGATTGATTAACATTCCGTTGTCACCAGAAAATTTCAACAAAGAATTAAATTTAATAAAACCAAAAGCTAAAAATAATGTTTATAATTCTAAAATAATAAACAATATTTCGAATAAAAACAAAGTAGAATCGCATTGAATGAAGTTTACCCTGTCGACAAATTGAAACAAAAATTCAACAATTTAACCTACGTTGGTATTACAAGAGAGAAACTGAAATCATTCTTGAACAGCAATAATTTCAACATAGCTTTTCAAACTAATAGCTTAGGCAAATATATAAAAACAATAAAACCAAATCAGATAAAAACCAAATAATGAATCAGGTGTTTATAGATTGAATTGCAATGACTGTAATAATTTCTACATTGGTAGAACAGAAATTTTAGTATTAGAATATCGGACATAAACGCAGTGTTTCAAATAAAAAATCAGATTCAAATTATATTATATCACAATTTGAAATTTTGCATAATAAATATTGGATAGGAGATCTTTGAGAAACTTTAGAAATCAACAAACACAAACACTCAGGTAGACTCATCAATGAACAAGTCGATTTAAGCCCTTCACCTCTATTGAATCTCTTCAGGGATCAATCTATTCCTCAATTTTATTGGATATACTTGTCATCAATAACCACTTAAGAAGAAGCAACCCAATAAGCTTTTAATTACTTAAGAACATTTGTATTTAAATTCTCATTTCTATCTATATATAGTTGTCATAAGTTCTGCACATTCATTCGTCAGAAGAAACTACGGTGTAGTGAAACGCGTTGGAATCACAATTATTCAGTAAAATTACTCAAAAACATTACTTGTCTCAAATGCAACTGATAATTGATATCGACGTATATTAGAGTGTATATAGAGCCGTATAAGCAAAACTGTATCAGTAGTCTATTTCAGAATATGGTTGCTTATTTTGAAATTCTCTTCACCGACCTTCTTGGATCTGGGCGGCATTTTCAAGCTCTAATTAATTTTTCATCGATTCTATTGGCAGTTCTTCCTTGCCGCATTTGAAAACCTTTCCGATAATTTCCTGCTACGCTTTTTCTTTCCAGTGCTCATTTTCAGTGTGGAGAATTGCCGGAATGAAGATGCCGATTTTCCTGGGCTCCGCTTTCAAATAACAAAAGCTAAATCATCTCCTTTTCTGCGCCTTTGACGTTTCTTTAGATGCTCCGACGGAGTAAACAAGGCAATTAGGAGATTTTCCAATTACCAAAAGATTAGAGGTCTGTTCCTAATTCCTCTCGAAATCGAGAACAGAGTCCCTGAATTGAATTTCAGGAGAAATTTCTAAGGAAATATTCAATTAAGTCAGATTGGAAAAACATCGTTATTTTGGAAAATTTGCTCGATGGATTATGGGGTGGGGAAATAAATAACAGAATAGGAAGAAAAAATTGTATGAAGAGAAAAAACTGAAGATAAAAAAGGAGTTATTAGCATGCCAACGATGTTTTTCTTTCGCAACTAGAAACTAGAAGAATTACTCTTTTCAATGAGACTAATACTTGAAAAATAATCTACTCTAATAAATTATGTTCATCAAGGCTGAAGATGTTTTTTCCAATTTGTTTTTGTCGCATCAGGTATGATATGCTTTCACAATTTGATTTCAGTTATCCATTACAGATGATTTCTTCTTTTCTCTCTTTCATTATGTCAATCTGTTTTGATCATTTTTACCACTTATGTTATTTCCTGTAAAAAGCTGGTTCTAATAATTTTGTTTTTCTTAGGATTGAAGAATTTTAACACACGATTGAATGGATTTTGAAGAGTAACCATATTTTTGTGGAGTAAAAGGAGAAATTGAAATATACAAATATTTTTATATATTTAAATTCACACTTGGTGAAATATGATAATAATAATAATCTTTAAACTGCTGTCACTTGTCAATTAGTAGAGCTCTTGACTCATTTGCAATAAAATATACAGAAAACTAACTTTTTCGGATAGCTTGATTATAAATAGAAGTTCTCAATCCCAGAATATCAAATTGAGTTCTTTTCATTCATTTGTTCACATACTACTATTCGAGTATGTATCTATTCCTTTATCACCTCTTGATTTCAAGTATGAAGTTCATCTTAATAAAACTTTAAAAAATAAGATAAACTTTCACAGAGCATTTATACTTTGCATACTGAGGAATTAAATAGAAAATTACCTATTTAGTATATTCTTAATATTAGCAACAAGATATGAAATAGATGGCGCAAAAATAATATTAACACCATCAGTACTAATTTCAAAACAATATTCAAACTATTATTTAAAACAATAATTCTACTAGTTTTTCTGACCACAATATAGATAAAAATCATCTTATAGGTTTCGAGAAAATTGAACTTATACAGCCAGGGAAGAACATGGACATTTTAGAGAAGATGGAAATCACGTTCACCCATAGGAGAAACCATGCAATTTGTAATGAGTAAACAGACTTCAGTCTATTTCCTGTTCAAAATGCAGTTAAATATGAGTAAAGCTACTTATTTTGTCTTTCAGATTTGTATTACTCTTGATAATGGACTGACAACCGAAATATATGTCCAGTATTTGATATATTTCGTAAAACCTTTGCAAAGTATTTCGATTAATCATTTATACATATATTCATTTTTTGTGCATAGAATAATTTTTTACTTTCCTTACTACTTTTCAGTATTATTATATTTCATGAATATAATTTTAATTGAATTTAGTTATTTTGGAGGTGAAATTTAACCATTTGTTTGGATAATTCTGATTAGATGAAAAACAGAGGAGTTATTGCGATGGGCGTATTGTAACTAAAAAATACTGTATATACGATGGCCGCTCATATGAAACATTAGAAGATTTATCGATTATCACCAAATTCTGGATTTGAAAGTATAGGGTTCTAAAAATATTTTCAGTCTTATACTACTTCTTGTTATACCGGAAACGAAACACAACTTTGTGTTATTTCAAATGGCATGATAAACTTTTAATTTTTTTTATTATAACGAGTTATCATTCAAATAATTTTTATACATATTTGCCACCTTTAAAATCAGTCATAAGAAAATATGAGTATAATTTTGGAAATTCGAGATACTTCTGTTTCTATCGGACTCAATTTTTTCTCAGTTGTAAACAAAAGGTCTATTTCTTATTAATTTACATTTTAGAGGCTTTTTATACTTGGTGTACAAAAATTACACTTATTTTATCGTATTATGAGCAGGTTTTTATCCTATTAGATTTTCCTATTCCTAAAACTGCCCGTTATTGCATAAGTGACGTAGATCATTTATTAGTTTTCAACAAAATCGTGAATGAAACGTGTTTTTTTTTTATTTATTTTCTTTATTTTCTTGAAGGCACTTTTCAAGATAGTTTCATTTGGTTTTCCTAGGGCTAAAATGGTACTTTTGTTATATTCGAGATGTTATTGAGTAGAATAGAATAGAATAGAATAGGACAAAGATCCAGCAAATATCTGGCACCACGAGTATATTCGCGTATACCAGTAGACTTGCGAATCTTGAAAAACTACAATTGTTTCAAAAAGAAAGTGGAACTTTGGATTCTTCGTGCCCGAAGAACAGAAATAGACAACTTAATTAATCAGCGGATAAACGAAAGTGCCTAGTTTGAATACTGAGTTCAGAAATTTCGTGGAGTGACTTAAAAAAAAAGAGAAGGAAAAAAAATCTAAAATGTGAGAGAAAAAAAACCTAAATTGTGACTTAAATACCCTAAATTGTGACTAAAATACCGGATTTGACTAACGCCCGATTGTGAAAAAAAAAAATAAACCTATCGTGACGACCAATTCAAGAAACATAGTGACTTTTTGTTTCGTAATTACGCGCTGTGAAACTAACTTTACTTTCAAATAGGAAAAAAAAAACATTCCACGCAAATGAAGGTATTATAAATTTAAATTTAACAAAATATACCTAACTCAAAGGCGAACAGGCGAGACATTCTTCGGAATGATTAAGCCTCTGCTTTTTCATTGTTTATTACTCTGTATGTATGAAATCAATTGTAATAAAACTTTATTATATCTTCTAATTATTTGTGAAGATTAAAAGAATATTGACGATGGCTCTGAAATTCGTTTAATTAAAAGTGTTTAAATATGGAAAAATAATGGAAGCAATGAAAAAATAATCATTTATTTATGATTCATGGTCAGTGCCAACAAATAATATCAAGAATTTGCAGAACATTCAAAGAAAGTTTTTCAAATATAACACCAATTAGCCGACGAAAGTTCAGAAGAATGAAGTCCAATTTTGTAACTTATAAAAACAATCCTGAATATCTTAGATCGAAGCTCATCACAAATGGTTTGGCATATTTCAATATAAAACCAACGTATATTTGCGTTAGACAGCCTTAGAATTAGAAATAACTCGAACATCAGTGAACATAATTCTGGCACAGTCCAACATTCATCTATACAAGTTTCAAATAACTCAATTAGGAAGGGTAGGTACTGGAACCGGTGGTGTTTAAAGACAAACATTCCTTAAATTGCCGACGTTTCGGAAAATTATTTTTCCATCTTCAGGGCTCTCTCAAATCAGTTCCTCTCGAGTCAACAAACTTTTCGACAATGTCATCGTTCAATTTTTATCAATACCTATTTCAGAAAATGAAATTCGAATGTGTTCAATCTCAGTGCAATGCACATTGGTTTCCAATGTTCTGTGCAGTGAGATTGAACACATTCAAACCTCATTTTCAAAAAGGGGTGGCCTAAGCGAGACATTCTTATACCACTTGGGTAAATCTACCTGCAATTTTAAGAAAAAAGTTCATATAAACATAGATCCGCAAATGCTTCGTCACGAGAAAAATTGGTTTTTTCCTTAAAACTCCTGCAGTTTTTGAAACATTCAGGCCAAATTTATAATGTAATCTGGTTTTTACAGCCTCCATTATCACACGTCCTTAATTTTAACTAAAATTTACAAGGTGTTTTCTTTTCAGGGGTCATGTCTTCTTTTGCCCTTTCAAACTTTTTTGCGGTACACCCCTGATCAGTGTACAATCAATTTTTGTCATCTTCGTTCAATTTAAAAACTTTTTTGACACTTGTAATTTTTTGTATCTCCAACCGTTTTCGAGCAAAAAACTATTAAACGATTGTATGCATTCACTTAATTGGACAGACTGAATGGTCCCGCTTATCGGCAATTTCTTGAAAAGGTGTTACCTTTATTGGTCGAGGATGTTTGGTGAGAAACATAATGTGGTTCATGCATGACGGGGCACCAGCACATTTTAATGGAGAATCTAGGAAATTCTCGAATAATATATTCAACAACCGATGGATAGGTCGGGGTGGGCCAGAACCATGACCTCCTAGGCACCCACACTTAAATAGTTTAGACTTTTTCTTGTGGGGATATCTCAAAGAGTGCATGATAATATGCGAAGAAGGACAGAGGCTTGTATTCTTGCAGGTGGAGGACACTTCCAGCAATTTATTTAGTTTTTAATTGCTCTTTTTTTTAGTTTGATATTGAATAAGTATAAGTTGAATCTCAGAAGACGAGCTATCAAAATAAAAGAAAATTTTGGGCATACCTATCGAGTATTTCTATTATTTTTTTTTATTTAGCGAATAACATACAATTCAAATTATTCAAATTCAATAATTTTTCACTCGAAAACGGTTGGAGATACGAACAAAGATGACGAAAATTGATCAGTGGCGTACTGCAAAAAAGTTTGAAGGGCAAAAGGAGACATGACGTCGGAAAAGAAAACACCTTGTGAATTTCAGTTAAAATCTAGGACGTGTATTGATGGTGGCTGTAGAAAATAGCTTGCATTTCAAATTTGGGCTGAATATTTCAAAAACTGCAGGAGTTTTGAAGAAAAAAATCAATTTTTTCCGGAAATTTCATCACCCTGTAGCTCCGTAACGATGCTTTCGCGGAACTATGTTTACATAAACTTTTTTCCTAAAATTGCACGTATATTTACCCCCTCAAGTTGTGACATACTATTATGTATACTTGATCTTGTTATGGAGCCATTAGTATCTCATACACCCTTGCGATATCCAACAAAATTCTCTCAACCAATTCTGAAACAATCGACACTAAAACTTACCATTTTTCAATCAAAAAAAGCAGAATCGTTGAAAAAATTCAATTAAATCCCCTAATTCCAAACTTCCAGTGCACCAGAATGTGTGAAACAATATCCTGTCCTTTGCCTGTTCGACTTTCCCCCAAAAACAACATCCCATTTAAAACGTGTGTGTAGATTTGGTTCACATGGCGCAGCAATAATAGAAAGAAATGGCTTGAATTTTGTATGAAAGACGAAAAAGGTTTTTTAGCAATTGACCCCCCACCAAGCAGATATATAAAACACACGAGTGAAAGGGAGAAGTGATTATTAGAAAGGAAGGGAAGGGGGAAAGAGAAGGACAAACTTAACGACGGGAACGTTCCTAGGCACCCATTTAGGAGTAGAGCGTTTCTTATAATAATCTCAGGGTGAATACGGGATAGTTAGTTTGGGGGTGGAGACAGTGGCGGATAGTATTTTTACAATAACATTTAAATTCAAAGCACCTGTATTCATGAAATAATGATTACTTAATTGATATTAATTACCAATAATACAAAATTCAGTAATAAAAGATAATTTCTGTTATGTTTTATAACCAATTAATTTTGTTGAAAAGGTTACTTGATTCAATTAAATAAAACAAAGTTGTTCAAATTTTCACAGTAATGACAAATTTATGAGGCGTTTCACCACACTCTGGCTTCATCAGATAAGTAGTACAATTAAAAGAATTATGTGCCTTATATTTGACACTGGTAAAAGTAGAAGGGTTGCTTCTATCAAGAACTGAGAAGATTAAGTAATGGTTACGAATTTAGGTCTAATTGATAATTAAGAAAATTTCTGTTTATTGATTCCCAATGCTTTCCATAGGTTCAGTTTTAATCAATATTTTTCATTAAGTAAATGTCAAAATTATTATTCAAAGTATGATTTTCTTTTAGTAGATGATTTTCCGAGTGAGAATCTGATTTTTTTACAAAACAGCGTGCTCTGATATCTTTATATTTAAATTTCTAATAGTTTTACCGATATAAATTTTCTTACCACTTCCACGAGGAAGTATATAAACACCTGATTTGTTTCCATTATGAATTTTAGATTTATCGTTTATAATATATCTGCCTAGAGTTATCCGTTCTGAAAGATTCATTCAAATTTAGAGATGGAAAGAATAATTTCAAATTCAGACTGGGTTTACTGATATAAGTTAATATATAATACTTTTGATCAAAAAAATATTATAATAATATAAAAGCATTCTTCAAGAGCTCAGATTTGTGGTGTGTTCTTCTATCATGTGTTAAAAACTTTCCATCGAAAATTCCATAGGAGAGTTAAGAAACACTTGATTTGATTTTTGATGATTTCATGATTTTTAGTTTCTAATATCTTTGCTTAGAGAGTTATCCGGTCTGAACGCTATATTCATTGGAAGAATGACAAATTTAGACTGTTTACCAGTATAAGTTAATATTTTTTATTTTTGATTGGTCTCTTCAATACTAGGAAATTACATGCGCAAAATGTTCACGAGAAAGCATACAGTTAATCATACTAGAATTATAACCATTATTGACCGCTATTTGTTTTATAATATTGAGCTCTTTCAATAAATTACTTTTTGGTATTGTGGGAGTTTATGTATCATACATACATAAACAGCAAATTATGTTGATGTGGGTGTGCGGAAGAATTGTGAATGTTAATGTCTGTAGGGGATGGTATATGGAGAGTAGAAAAATCATGTCTGTGGTCAATGGTTGAATCTAAAAAGCTAATGGAATTCTCGGTTCCTATTTTCTTTCTGTTGAATTGTCCAAAAATTTGTAAAATTGTTCAAGAAAAATTCGTTAAGTGCGAATAGTATAGCGCATCGCGGACTCCGAAGTTGTTTGAAGTTATATTAGTAAATATTATTAGTGTTAGGACTAAAATTCTCCAAAGAAATTCGATACTTCAACTTTATTGTACTATATTTGCTGATATCCGTAGAAACCGTGTTTGTTTAACTGTTTTGATGATTATACTTATAATTTCGTACTCTTGCTTTCCCTTATAAATCACCATTCACAGTTTCCAATCATGGGATAATTTGGAACATTATTATGTGTGAGTGAGAAGTTTTATTTAACCACAAACAAATGATTTTCCCTATTATGTGATAACAAAACTGTAAGACATACAGACAACGAAAGGTTCTTTTTCCCTTCGGAGCACGGAATTTTGAGAATTAGTGTTTTCTTATAATATTCCTGATTTATTTGAAAATTTTTTCCATTTGATTCATTATAATTAAATATTTGTCTCTAAACGTACCTACCTGATCGATTTTGATTGAATTGACATATTTGAGGTCTTTTAATTGGGTATTGCGAGATGAAAAATTGTGGAAAAAGTATGAACTTACCCTAATAATTAGTTTTTCAAGTTTTACGAAAAATGCTTTATAGGTTTTTTTGGCAATGCATTGCTATACATCATTGTTAAGATCTTTCTTCCCTCTATATGTTTCTATATTTTTCTGAGACTTAATCGGTATGTTTTCAACAACGATTGCTCAATTTTGAAGTTTCCTCGGAATGTAATACTATCAAAGGAATTACTGTTTCTTGTTGAGCAAGGAAAAATTTGGATATGGTTTTTATATCAAGAACGGAATAAGTACAATAGAAAAATCCAACAAAGATTTATTAATAATAAAATGAAGAATGAATATATGAATATGAAGATTTCATTTCAGTAAATGCTCAAAACGAAGAATATTTATAACTTAATTGCGATGTCTAGAAACGAAAATTCAGTACCTGGTGGAATATTTTTTATTCCTTTTCTTATGCGGTATTTCAATATTACTTGGGGCATATTACATTTTGGAATTGAGCGGGTGAGCAGGCTGGTTATTCAATGGCTAATCCATTTTCCTGGGAACAGCAAATCGAGAAATTCAATAACATCCCATCTCATATTGTTGAAATCATATATTTTAAAATATCAGTATGTAGAAACACCTTTTGCAGTGCACTGATATCTTCTAATTGACACTCTAGGAGGGTATATATATATATATATATATATATATATATATATATATATATATATATATATATATATATATATATATATATATATATATATATATATATATATATATATATATATATATATATATATATATATATATATATATATATATATATATATACCCTTCTTGGCTTGGGTATATATTGTACGTTCAAGACTTGTACGTTCTTTTCTTTCAATTTCAGTTCAAAAGAATAAGAATATAGGAACCGAAATTAAAATTTGATGCAGTAATGCAGTATAAGTCTTCAAGGGGAAGCAAACAGAAAAATGCATAGAAGTAACCTCTAATTTTTCTTTTTGTAAAAAGCAATGTGTTCCTTTATTTGGAAACATCCTGTATAAATGATTGAATCGAATATAGAACAAAAACTATATAAATTTGAGATATTATTTGTACATCTCATAGTTAATACCTCATTTAGAATTCTAGCCCGTTATACGCCACTGGAAAGGGTAAGTTTGGGGCGTCAGAGGGACGAGAGGGGAAGCGACCCCCGGTGATGTTGGTCTTTTTAGTAATATGAAAGAACGAGATGTGTTTTGGTCTCCAGATAATGTAATGAGGGATTTGAGTTATAGCCTTATTAAATGTCTGTATTCCCCATCTTTGTCCAGTCTATCCTATATTTTTGCTAATTCCCGGTTATTCCATCGTAAAAAGCTCGCCTCCCATCCGTGCAAAATAGGTTTTCCCTATATTCACAGGGGGGAGATATGGATGTATGGTGTAGTATGAGAATATGATGCAAGAAAGGTTATTTTCGGCGTCAACTTTGTTTTATGTGTATTTATATTTTTTTCTAATCTCGAATTAATACGTTGACGTTGAGATGGAAGGTTTAGAATTATACATTCTGAAAATTTGTAACTAATATACGGAAACTAATTAATCTTGAAAACATTTTTTTAACTGAATTGAAAAGTCTTTGGTTTTCCAGATGTAATGCAGTAGAGGTTATGTTTTATAAAACAAAATAACAATATTTTTTTTCATTCTGAAGAAGGCGCCACAGCTGTGGGCGTCTTAGATGATTTGATGTATACCTTCACTTTCTTGAAGATGCTGAAAGATGCTCGATAGAAGCGAGTTCCACAATACAATAACTCTAGAAAAGAGAAAGATTAGTAACCTGCCGCCTTTGAACGAGCGGTTGGAGATCAACGGGTGGGCAATGTTCTCTTCTGGACACCATCTAGTAAATGTAATGAATGAAGAAGTTAACATTACGGCGGTAGAAGATATGGTAGTCAAGAAGAACGAAAAAAATTTGTAAAAAAATAGAGGAACTGGAAAACATAGAAAAAAGAATAACAAAAACAAAGACAAGGAAAACGGGTAAATACGTGTCTCTGCTTCAGTGAAAACAGAACACGAGTACGAAGAAAAATAAAACACAAGAAGGAGGATAACAGAGTTATCCTCACTCGAGCTGAAAACTCAAAGAAAAGCTGGTGACCCAATGCCATAGGTAGAAAAGACTAAATCTTCTTTCTTAATCGGGATAATAGAAAGAAACCGTAGGAAAAAGGGGAAAGAAAGACGAAGAGGCGAAAGGAAAGATATTCCGGTCCTCGTCAAAAATTAAAGGCCACATAATGTTAGGGTGCGGAAACTCACACATGGGAACAGTATTCCAGACCAGGTTGCTCTTGTGCCTTGTATAAGCATCAGTTGTGATGGCGTGAAATACTGCTTAGTCCTGAAAAGAAAACTGAGCTAAGCAGATTTGGTAATGGTGCACACATGGCCATGCCATCAAACTCCGGCGTTGACTGTGAGTAGGTGCATGTTCGTTTCTGAGGAAATTAGATCTCCTTGCATGATTAGAAAACGTTCTCCATCAGTGAATTTTCAGGAGAACTTTGTTAAATTTGACTAAGTTCAACTGGTTCATCCAGTCCAAGGACTGTGCCGTCTCAAACATTTCCTCCGCTTCCATAAGGCCGCCACAGCCAACAGAGACAGTGCTGTCATCAGCAAATAGTATACACAGAAAATTGGCCAGATAACGAGGAAAATCGTTAATAAATATTATAAATAATAAAGGCCAAATAAGTGAACCTTGAGGTACCCCGATGGTAACAGGCTTTCTATCCGACCAACTGCCATTCGTGAACACTACCTGTGACCTCTGTGATAAGAAGAATGTACAAGTTTCCCACTGTCATCATCGAAACTATAGCGATCCACAAAAGATCTGAATGAGAGAAACACTCGAACGCCTTGGGCAAATCCAGAAACAGGGACAGCGAGTACAACCCCTTCTCCAAACAATCAATGGTATTGTTCATAAATTCGATCACAGCATCAATGGTTCCGCGCTTCTTCCTAAAACCATACTGTACATTGGAAAACAGACTATTGATCTCAAAGTACTCCAGAATCTGATTAAACATTATTTTCTCTAAAGTTTTTGAAAAAAAGGTACAAGAGAAATCGGCCTGTAATTGAATACATCATTTACGTCCCCTTTCTTGTGTAGAGGAACTGTCTTCGAAATCTTCAGGCATTCAGGAAAACTCCCTGTGCAATACATCTGTTTATCAACACTGTGAGTGGGTATATTATGTTATTTATACTTTTTTTAACTAATAAGGTAAATAGATCATAGAAATCTCTTGACTTAGTATTTTTCAAACATCTAATTGTATCTCTCACAGTATTAAAGCTTACTTCCTGATAATTTCTTTTGAAACAGATCACTACAACTCAATTGGGGTAATTGAGCCCAAAATTTCATGTGGTATAGATGTAAAATAACTGTTGTATTCATTAGATTTGATACTAGATTTTGTTTTTATCTTGAGAATATTTCTTTCATAATTTATTAAACCCCATATTTTCTTAGCTTTGTTGGAAGAACCGAGAATCTTATTATCATTATATTTAATTTTTGCCTGATTTATTTTCAATTTGTATCTCACCCTAAGCCGAGGCCTCAAGAGTCTAAGATTATCTGTTTTATATCTGTCAAAAAGCGCTGAAACCAAATTCAGGTGATCAGGAATATACCTCAGTTCCTGTGTGTACCAATTTGATCCGGAATTGCCCTCGCTGCACCTAACCTCCTTCTCAGGAAATGACTGTTCATACTATTCAACAAATTTATCATGATATTCATGAAAAGTCCCAGTTCAGGTTCTCTAATTTGGAATGAAAATTATTGAAACCCTGTTGTGTTAATGGCCTGAACTTGTACCTTTCTGTTGACCTAGCGTACCTTGGAATGTCAAAGCTAACCATCTGTGCCCTGTGTTCTGAATACTTCCATTCAAAGACTTCTGCTTTTCCACAAACAGGAAAAAATTTAGAAAAATATTGTCCAAACAATTTGGACCCCTAGTTGGTTCATAAATTAATGGATGATATCCAAAAGAGTTGAGTAAATTGCACAATGCACAAGCATATCATTCAATATCATTAAAATGAACATTGAATTCCTTTTGAAACCTTCTAAGGAATTTGTAAAAACACATTAAAATCACCATCTGATGAGCGATAAAGACATATTACAACTATGTTGAAACTTTTCAAAAGTACAGCTGAAAGTTCACAATGCAACTCACTTGAATATGAGTTGATTTGTTTCAAAACGAAGAAATTGTTGGCTTTACATAAAACAGCAACTCCTCCTTGCCGAAGGTAGGAGCGACCATATGGAGTAGCTGAACTGAATGGTTTGGAAAAAAATTGGAAATTCATTGAAATTTGACACCACAAAGTATGTCGCTTGTTACCAATAAAAAAAATGTAATTGCTCTCCAAATTCTCTCAAATTAGCGATTTCGTCTTTAGTAATGAAACTGCATCGAAGGTGAGAACAATAAAAAGAATCAGACATCGTTTCAATCCCAGGCTCCGGTAGTAAAAAAAAACTCAGACGAGTGTGATGTTTTAAGCAATAGGTGAGGGTCGAAGGGCAGTGAGGGGACAGTTTACGGCCCGCTGGGAAGAATGAAGAGCTGCGGGGAATCGGGGACAGACTAGGAATTACCCTCTGCCTACCCCATTCCGTTGCTGTTAAGTTTTTTCACGCAAGGGTGGAATGAAGAACGATTCTGTAGCTTAACTTTGTATAATACAGCGAATATGGTGGATTACTGAAAAACCATCAAATATAGATATCGTATTTCCGCATTAATAACTTGGAAAATTTATGATCGCTTTTATTGCCCCTCGAATCTGTGAAATTGAGGAGGTTTCGTATAAAAGGAACTTAAGCCACATATTCGGGGAAAAGGAGCTATGAAAAAATTATGCGAAAAATGTGTTTATGGGGGAAAATGTCTCGGTAGAATTTGAGGTAGGTAAAGAGTGAATTTCTAATTCAGACACTACTACCGAATTTTGTGAAAGTTTTCCTTTTTTTTTTGAAGAAGGCAACATGAAGCCAGACCCCCATCCCCACTCACCCTCTTCAATTCATTGAATGGTACCAGGTATATGTATGTATACATATGTGCCCTCCAACAACCGATACAGAAGACTACCTGAGCCACTAGGAAAAGGTGAACACTGAACACTTTATTCGCTTGATGCAGTGGTCAAAATTAGCTTACGTTCTAGTATTAGTCAATATCGTTTGGATTTAATTGTTCACGTCTATTTTTTGTTTTCAATCTGGAAACCCTGGTAGGTTCTATATCTATTCAACTGGAATTCAGCTATCAGTTAATCATATATATATATATATATATATATATATATATAGGGTGTCCACTCGTGATGGGGCTTTATAAGTATCTGGAGAGCCGATTAACTGATAGCTGATTTTTTCTTGTTCTTGTGTGGTTCAAATGAATTCCGAATATATTTTCAATGACGTTGTTATATCGGAAGTAAGTTTTGTCATTCCAAATGGAAGTATATACGTTTTTATTTCATTTTATTGTAGAAAATAAAAAAATAAACATTTTCCCACCTGAAATCAACTTATACGGAATTATATATCAATCAGAATTTTGGAATTTTTGGATCTCTATTAGCTGGCCTTGATATACTATTCAAAAACTTTCAACAACAATTGTTGTTAAAAAAAAGGTCCATTTTACAATAATGCACACAATCCAATGCACACTGAGATGTTAGCGTATACAGGGTGTTTCCATAAAATGTGGCAACGTTTAGTACATTCAAACATGCAAAACACTATTTTTCCAAAGACGACTGCCTATTTTTTCACATTGTAATTCAAGGACGTATCAAATTGTTAAACGTTGATTTCTGCATAAAATGCATTGTTCTCGAATTAGTTAAGATTTTATCTAGGAAATGTGATAAACCTAAAATGATGAATAATGGAGCGTGTCAATTTTTTTTCAACATAAGATAAGCAGTATGACAGGCAGAACAGAGAGGTGAAGAGAATCTATTACAACATCTTTATTTTTTACTAGTGAGCCCATTACGATCGCCTTTTATATATAAATAGCCAATATATTAAACGCCTAATATACTGAACGCCTTATATACTAAACGCCTAACATACTTAACCCCAAATATACTGAACTCATTTGCATATCCAACTCTATCTATACGGAACGCCTTATTATATTCACTTTATTATTCATATTTATCTTAATAGTTCTTTATGTTACATGTAACTCTCTCATATATTGCCTCAGTCATCCTTAGGGTAACGCAGCTTCCAGTATTGTTTTATGGATACTGGCTCATCAATCACATAAATATCAACACTATTCACTACTATCCCAATTGAAAGAGATACATTCAATTCGAAAATCTCAACTTTCTCCAATTGAGCTAGTATAAGATGAAATTAAAATATTCCAACATTGATTCAAAAAACAAAAAAAACAAATTGTTCAATCAACCTGTAGGCATAGAAATTCAATCATCGACAACTCTGATATTAATTCACAATATTCCAAATTTTTATTTCCAAAAGTATCAACTATATACTTTTGGAAATAAAAATTTGTATCAACTATATACTTCAGGAAGATCGATATATGCAGATCTATAGTTTCAAATTTTTAATTTTTACTCAATAGTTCTGATTCGTATTAGATCAGATAAGAATCGAATAAGATTCATAAATTATAATAAACAACATATATGAGCTTAATACAGCAAGATGGAAGAATTACTTCTCAAGTATATTAATGAAATGGAAAATGAAAGTTCTTCTCAAATTAAAAATTCTAGGAGTATCCAAAAGACAAAAGCGAGAAATTAGCAATCAAATAAAGGAACACTACTGAATAGATAGAAATTTCACCTTATGTGATTGCCCTATACGTCACTATTTTGTATAAATTCAAATTGACCAAAATTCACACAATTTGCTTATCTGAATGAACAAACATATTCTGAATTGAAGTGTTCTTGTGGTGAGCAGAAATGAGACTGCTAATTTCCTAGATCCTTAACTGTCGAGTTGGCAGTTGGTTTCGAGCAGTCAGCTTCTTGCTCTCTAATAACGGAAATTTCTATTCATTTTCTTGTGAAACTTTATAATATACTATGAAATGAAAATGAAAGCGAGAGATTGCATTGAAACAACTTCATATTTCCATATTACATGATGAACGTACTCATTTTACACAATCATATAAAATACCTATAGAACAACTACTTATAACAAAACTTGTCAAATTGCATAGCATTCTCCAAGTAGTAGTTGAATTTTTTCCAAAATATGATTCACATAAGCTGCAGCATGTTTCCTGTGACTTTCATCAATGGGAGACCTTTTTTATTTTCGCTCTTTGGGGGTTTCTTTCTGAATTTTCGCTGGATCGATCATTCCGATCGCCTTCTGAAAGACCGAAGTTTCCGATTCCGAAGAAATCTCGCCGTTTCGACTTTACGTTCGCTCTCGGCGACGTTTCGGCGAAAATGTTCGAAAAATCCTCAGGGCTTCGTCGTTCGAGCTATGACCTTCCTCAGACCCTTCCCCTCTGGAAAAAATAAACGCCGATTTTTCACCTCCTAATTTTCCATTCATTTCAAGATTGCATAGTTTATTGATTTTCGATAGGTGACAGATTTGATATGGTATAGGGTTGTTTGTTTTATCAGAGCATGTTTCAAGATTGCCGTGGGATCGGATTAGCCGTGAATCTATAACGTTATATGTATGCCACCGATGATATTATTAAATTTTCCGTTACACGTCCGAAATAGATTAGGCAATAGTTGGTAGTAATCGGTTCGAAGATATTCATTTCATTTATAATTTTAACGTATTTCCTTTTCCGGATCTGACTTCGAGTGGATTAGTAGTTATGGTTTTGAAAGAATTCAAATTAAGGGATATATAGAAAGAGTTTTGATTCTTCGTTTGGAAATTTTGGTATTTCGAAGAGCACATTTTGTATGAATCTGGCCACCATTTTAAACAGGGAGAAAGCTAGTATTAAGATACTACGAGGGATGTCTTTTAAGTTCCATATTTAGAGCTAGAATAAAAGAATTGTAAGTTTATGAAATTATTATATTCCGCTAAGATTAATACACTTCTGCATTCTTTCGAACCAATTCTGGAAGCAGTTAGTTATTCCAGCTATTTACTGCTACATTTAACATCGCCTTTGGATGGTATCTGGAGACTGAAACCTTTAATCATGAAGTCCATTCTTGATTTTGCGAAACGAAAAAAAACGTTGGGTGTTAGGTCCGGACAAAACGTAGGATGATGTAACAATTCAATGTTCTTATGCGTTAAATATTCAATTATTCTCCGGGCTGGGTGCGCATTTGCGTTGTCTTAGTGAAGGATGATTCGCCGTTCGGGGTTGGTTTCTCGAAACATACTAACGACTTGCGGTAAACAAATGGTAGTGTACCAATCAGCAGTAACTGTTTGATCTTGTAAAGGAATTGTTGTCCTGTTTTTGAAATAAGCGACTATCTTTTTGGAGACACTTCGCCTACGGATGACTTTGTTTGTTTTATGTTGTAAACGCTTTTAGATTTTTTAAAGTTAAAACAGTCTAGTGTTTTTTGACACCAACTTACCCTTGCAGCTTTCTGTTTTTCGATCAACAAACAACAATGAAGCCTCAATCTCTCGATATGTTGCATGCTGATCTTCCTTGATAATCTTAGGTACAGCATCCACATTTTCTTGAGTGGCCACTGTTTTTGGTGCACCAGGTCTTGTTGCTAAGTCTGACTCTTTTACGCTTAAATTGTCCATACCAACGGGAAACTGTGGTGTTTCAATGTCGAAAACAGAAAGCAGCTGGCCGAGACATTCTTGTTGAGATAATTGTCTTTGAAAATTTAGATGAGTATTGATCGAAAATGCTCACGGTTTAATTCTATTTTTAACTAATTTGTCAACTTTGTTAGCTTGTTGTGGCTAGAACAGAGGGCATAGAACTGAAACTTTGGATTTATAACAACCAGTCATAAAGGTTCATTTTCAGGTTCAACTATTCATGATGTTGTCTTCTATGTGTGCATGCAAAACATAAAAGACATACCCGGTATTTAAATATTGAGGAAATTGGAAATATAGGAACTGTAGCATTTTTTAGGGCCATAAGTCCCTTATAGGTTTCGATCACCAGGACAGATAACTTAATTTTATGTGCGCATTTTCTCATCAACAATTTAACCTTTTCTGTTTGGTACAAATATCTGAGGCCTAATTTGTCTTTTGAAATACTTATCATAGCAGTCACCAGGGTGTCATTTGTTTTGTAATTAAACTTATATTGAATGAATACATTTTTCAATGCTAGTAGTGTCACTAACAACGTAAAGATTTCTTCACGTTTCAGTCATCAGTTAGAAGGAGGGGTGGCACCGAAGAACAATAGCTTGACTATGTAAATTCCCACACCTTCTCCACATGAGTTTTGACGGTATCACATATAATTTTTTAAATGTAATTTCATTGAGATTAGGAGCTCAATCGATAACTATTTGGGTATTAGTGAAGACTACCTCAATAATTACAATCAATATATTACTTTATAAGCCACCAAACCTTTTGAACGAGGAAGACAATTTTCATAAAGTCTCATACTCGAAGTGAAAATTCTTCCCCCTCGAATTTCATGAAAAATGAAACAAATTATTAATTTTCAACAAGGAATTTTCTTCATTAATCTGTCGACAAACACAGGGCAATTCTCGGGCTTTACGCCTCTCGGTCACTCTGCCATTTTATGAAATATAGCTCAGGCAGCGTTTCCAACGTATTGTCAAACGGGGTATATTTCGAGAAACGTGAATTGAATCTTAGTGCGCCTTTTTTCAGGGCTAGGTCCACTTCAATTTATCAAGCGATGGTGTCGCCCCCTTTCGGCACCTGTCAGATCTGAACGTGTGCTTTTTTATATTTCATAACGGGGAAATATTAATAACGTCGCCATTGGCGTCATTTGGGGATTAGGCGGCCGAAAATATATCATAAAATGTGGACAGTGGCTTGGAAACCAACATTGGGAACGTAGGAACAATCTCTCATATGCATGATTACTTTTTTCTTCGTGCCCTTTCAAGTATGAATTGTGATACGGGTCCTACATTGGTTCGACGACTTGTTTTTGAATATCACGTATAGGAAAGCTTAGTCTACTAAAATATCCATTATCAGATGAACACAAATTATCATAAAAAAATAAACTCATGCCTTATCGTTTCTTCACTTCCTACATAAAAAAATTGGCATAGCATAGTGTTGTTTATTCATATACAAGTTGTTCCTGAATGTCATGTACTATGAAATGAGAATTATTTCAGTTTTCTTTCTAAAGATCCGGAAATTTTGGAATAGGGTAACATAATATGAGTTGCATGAATACAAATGTCAAACTGTCAATAGAATCTATAGAGTGATATACGAGGTTTGTAAATAAAGTAATGAAACTGGCAACTTTGAACAGCGTCAGGTGCACAGATGAGACGACTACAGTATGAGTTTGAACTCGTTAGAATAATTTCTTTGTCCGTGGCGTTAGTTTTCTTGATAGAGTTGTTTCTTGTGCATTCTAAAAAAAAGAGGCATCGATGTTTAGGTGTGCTATCAAGTTTTACTTCAAATTTGGACACAATGCAACAGAAACATCTGAAAAACTTCGCCAGGGTTATAGAGAAAGTGTTTTTTCGAGGGACCAGATTTTTTGCAATTTAAGGTATTTGCAGAAGGAAGGGAGTCGATTGAAGATGAACCACGAAGCGGAAAGCCTACGAGTACAAACACCATTGTAAGTTTCAATACATTAGATTTTGACTGATGAATTGAGAATGAGAAAAATGTGTGCAAAAATAATTCTAAAAAACCTTTCCCAAGATCGAAAGGATCTCAGAAAGGAAAGGAGTCTTGACTTTTTGAGATCGATTGAAAATGATCCTAGTTTTCTGGCACAAGTGATTACTGACGATGGGTCTTGGGTGTTTAAGTACGACCCATAACCAAACGCCAGAGCATGAAGTGGCACACTGCAACCTCTCCATGGCGCAAAAAAGCACAAACGAGCAAGTCAAAGATCAAACGCATGCTGATTTCATTATTTGATAGCCACGAAAAGTTGGTACCTCAAAAAAAAAAGGTTAATCAACACTTCAGAAGAGATGTTCTCAAGAGAATTCGAAAAAATCTTTTGAGTGCGAGTAAACATCAAAAACAATTGTGTGCAAAACCATTCCTGTGGTTCCTCGACCTCCTAATTCACCCAACTTGAATCCTTGTGACTTTTTCCTCTTCCCGAGAATTTAAAATCACCACAAGGGAACTCATTTTGGGATACTTGAAAACATCTAAACATCTGTAATCGAGCAGCTGAAGGCTATTCCAGTATCGGAGTTCCAGCAATGATATGATGTATAAAAGAATACATCTCCAGCGCTGTGTGACTTCTTGAGGGAAATATTGCATTGTAATTATATTCCAAAAAAATTAGTTTCATTACTTTATTTACACTTCTCATATGTTCAGGAGCCACTAGTAGGTTTTAAGTACAAAAATCGTTTTTACTTTTTATTGGAAACTTTTGTCTTCCTAAAGTTTCTTCGTATATCCGCCAGTTCCTGTAATTAGTGGGAAGAAACTGTTTTATTAACTGGTGGATAGTAGGCTATGGCACATAACATGTGACAGTAGACTATTCCCTTCAATATCAGAACTTGATTCTGCGAAGTGTTTTAAGGGAAATTAATTGTGTTAGTTGAAAAATTATTTTGAAGCTTTCGGAGAAAGGAGAGTTAATGTGATTAAGGAAGTGAAGAAGGAGATAGACAGAGTTTGAAGGCAAATCGCATAAGAATTTCTCAAGCTCGATCCATTATAACTCTGGATTAATGGAGATAGTCGTTTGTTCAACTCATTAGATAGTTTCGAGAAGTTGCAAGTAGTATGTTGTGCGATCGGAAAATTCAAATTATTACAACTGATATCGCTACCATGGCCACAAGTATCATGACTTTCTAGGTAAGAACCTAAATCGAGGAATTATCAGCAGGACACACAAATATACAATTTTCTTTCGAATGACATTTTTAGAGCGATAACAATTGAAAATGAGGTTTCAAGAAAATTCATTTTCAATTACAATTATATTCAGGTACACAAGTTAGATGGCCTATTAGGGCGTTATAAATGCATTTGCGAAAAAAAAATCTTCGAAATATACAGGGTGTATCAAAATCCGAACTCCGTTTTTTTCAAATTACAATTTATGTTTTATATTGTTTAAGTGAACTCAGCCTGAAAAAACGGAAGTTGTCCAGAAATAACAATATTTATTTTTCTCATGGCGTGTGATGCTAGTGAGTAATTCTCCTAAATAGATTGTAGGATAATGATTGATCAAAAGGAATATCTATAAACGTTTACCTAAATTATTCAATAAGTCTCTTCAACAAGGAATATTTCCTGATAGTTGGAAACAGGCTGCTGTCATACCTGTCATAGATATTCGAGAAGCTTATCTATCAACGTATATTTTCGTCAATGAAACACCTAATAATTGAAGAGTAGCATGGATTTTATCCTGGGTAATCTGTAGATTCGAATTTGCTCAGTTTTTCTGATGTTGTTGTAGGTGCTTTGGATAGAGGTTAACTAATGGATGCTGTTTACACCGACCTGTGCAAGGCTTTCGATAAAGTAGACCACGAAATACTTTTGGAAAGGCTTGCGGAGGCTGGTTTGGATAGCTCACTGTTGAGGTGGGTCCGCTAGTAGCTTTCTGAGAGATCAGTGTTTTTGTGCATGAATGGATTCAGGTCTGATTACTTTTTTCCAACATCCGGCGTTCCCCAAGGGAGCCACCTTGGGTCGCTGCTTTTCATTATGTATATGAACTCTGTAAAGTCATGCTTTCTGCACTCTTCTATATTACTTTATACTGACGGTTTGAAGATTTTCCATATCATTAAGGATCCACTTGACTGTGTGAAATTGCAGAATGATTCAGATCGATTCGCGAGATTCTGTTCAGAAAATAGTTTAATTTTGAACCATTCCAAATGTTTCCAGTCACTTTCACGAGAAGGAAAAACACTGTCCACCACGAATATTATATGTCCGGTTCGGTCCTAACTACAGTCAACGAAATTAGAGATTTGGAAATCACTTTTGATATAAAATAGAGTTTCTCCACACAGACCGACAAGTTAGTTAATGAATCCAATATAATTGTTGGTTTTATTAAGCGAAATTACAAATATTTTCATGATCCCTACACAATAGTCAGATTATATAATGCTCTCGTTACTGGGAGGCTATTGTTTGCTTCTTCCGTTTTGAGTCCTAGACAGGCCTCATATTCCAGAAGAAACGAGTCCATCCAGAACGAATTCCTCAAATATCTAACATACAAAGTCCAAATTATTATAGAGGACTACTACTATCAACCTTTACGTCAAAGGTTCAATATAGTTCCGCTTTGTTAAAGGAGAATAATTGCTCATATTTGTATTCTATATAAAATTATGAATAATTATATCGACTCACCGTATCTACTGTCGAAAATAAATTTCTATATGCCACCTAGGGTTTGTAATAGATTAATACGTATTTTAACATTCCTTTCTGTAGAACAAATTTAGGTATCGATTCTCCTTTAGTGAGAATGCAAAAATTTGTAAACATCTACTGCAAAAATATTGACTTTTTCACATTAGAATTGAAAAAATTCAAAAAAATCATAAAGAGCAAATTCAACACATTTGTAACTCTGGTCTTTAAGGCTCAATAATATGTAGATTCTTGGATTCACATTTTCTTTATTATAGACGCATAGTTTTTGAAACTTTAATAATTAAGTATTGATATTATAAATTCTAATTCGTTTGAAATAGTTAATAAGTTCTCAAATATGACTTTGTACCTACCTCATAGAACTCTCATGTAATCAGTGGTAGCCTTTATTGGAACACTAGTTCTGTTGTCAACCCGAAATCAGTAAATGAATAAATAAATAAAAATAATCTGCGATTAACAGCAGTTGTGCTTGTCCTTGTTTTTGGATCCACTTAAACAATAAAAAACTTTCGTTGTTATTTGAAAAATGGAGTTTTCCATATTTTTCGCTTCGAACTTCCCGATAGGTTTTGACACATCCTGTAAATTTCAAGATTTTTTCGCGATTGCATTTATAACGCCGATATTCTTCGTTCTAAAAGTGTCCGAATTTTTTTTTACCTTGTGTTATAATCGAGTTATGATACTTCGACTGCGACACGTCAAGATCATTTTTTTTCAATAAAAGTGAAATATTGTCAAGACCATGCAATTTGTTCCTATGAATTGGTATTATTTGAAATAAATATTGAAAGGGAATTTCAATTGGGGAAAATATATAGCCTGTTTTATTCAAAATAAGGAAACTTATGTCAACTTTCGATCTAACCGAAAATGGCAAAATTTAACCTAACTCCGAAAATCTAACTTGGGTACCTTGGTGTAAGGAAACAACCTCAACAACTTTTGAATGAAGAATTTGTTTTGAATTTTCAGATACAATAACAAATTCTTGTGCATTGTTATGAGAATGTTGATGCAAAATTTCGTCAAGATTACTTCCCTGACTTTCCTGATTATGAGATCAATCAGCTTCAAGTCGTTTGGTGAGGATTATGATTTAAAGAGAGTCATAAGCTAGTTGACTCGCAATTAGGTTATTCAAGCTCTTCATCTGCTTGAAAAGCCCAAGTTTCGTCGGCCAAGCCCGTTATTATTCATAATCGTGTTACATGTAGACTGTCCGATGGCGGTAACACTGAATCCTACTACCTTTAGTTAGTGAAAACGAACTGTACACTGAAACTGATATCATTAATTTATAACACCCTCAAATATATGTATATTTAAATCATTTCTATCCCTTAATTGGTATTGTACGAGGGTTGTGCATTTATCAGGGTCATGGCTGCTTGGTCTTTAAATTTGAAAAACAGTTCTTGCTTTATTTTCTTCTGAGTTATATAATATTGTATCAAGTTTGAACCAGTTAACGTTTCCTGAATAAATGGCATTCCTCAAACCAATGCAAGATAAGACGATATTATAAAATTGATTTACAATAATCATTTATCTAATGAAAACAGTTTTCTTTGAGAATTTCAATTATGATTTACCCATCAGCTACTTTTCAAGACAACATTTATATAATGAAAATGGCGACGCCACTGATTATTACGAAAAAATAAAAATAAAAACAAGTATGACCATTTCAGCCCTTCGTATTTTTGGCAAATGGGCGACCGTTTAGTAAATCGCAGACTCGACTTTTCTTTCTTCCAATTGAATATCAGAGAGAGCGTATTAGTTTTGTTTACAGCTTCTCCCAATTTCATATAAGTTTTTATGTTGTCGTTTCTTATCGACTGACGCCCTTGTTTCATCACCGGCGATCCTCTTTTATGGTACTCGAGATATTCCAATCAACCCTCATTTTTATATTGAACTCGTTGTTTTTCCTGAACTTCTTATATTATCTGAATGATGAACGAAAAAATTCAACTTTGGAGTGAAAAAGTTGAGCGAAGTTCAAGAAGATTCACCTTAAACTTTTGAGTACATGAAGTTCAATATAGTCTGAAGTTTTTTCACAGACGTATTTGCAGTATTTTACCATACTAGCTGATAAAACCAACTCAAAATTTCGATAATTTTTTGTTTTTTCCAGATCGCAGATTTACTTTTAAGTCTTCATTTCAATTACGGAAACTGGATGCAAAAAACCAAAGATCATCAGGTTTAAATATAATTTAGAATATTCGAAGCAATAGTAACATTCTTGTTATACAGGGTTTCCGCGATAAATGAGCCATAGAACTATCAGGAGAACGGGTTTATCGACTAATTTAAAATCTTGGAATTGGAATAAATGGATACTGATCTACAATTTGCAATTAATTAATTTGTGAGTGGTACCGCTTCGGGTTATATCGAACATTTAATACAACTTTGCTATTTCAAATAGCATGATGTATATGTATTTTTAAATTATTTTACTAAATATCTAAAACTAACCAACATTGAGCTATGATTTCTCTATCAACATTTTCTCTGTCCAAAAAAATCATTTATATTTAGGTATAATTACAGTGAAAACTTCTTATTCGCGTTTCCTACATTTATTTATTTAATATATATGTACATATGCCATACATTGTACACATAATAATGAACAGTACAACCTACTTGAAACTATAAACACCACCATAACCGCATGGGTATCCCATGTAATCCCATATTATAAATAACCCAATAACTAAACTATTTGTGAATGTTTATATCTAATGCTAACAATCTCAATTGAGAATAGAAATGCAGAAATAACAACCAGACGTGTTAACAAGCAAGAGTAAAAAGCAGTGACTATTCAATAACGTAAAACAATTTTATAACTAAACTCGACCAAAAAGAAATTTTTACAATAATTAGTACGAACTGAATCCGTGTGAAACAAACTCACCACAATTAACTTCATTATATTTATTATTATCACTTCAAAATTTTGGGAAAATCGATTTTGAATTTTTATATATTTGTGTTCCTTTATTCCTGTAGAATATCAATTTCAAATTTCAGGTCAAAATTCAAACCGGTTTTGAGTTTTTATATATTTATATATATATATATATATATATATATATATATATATATATATATATATATATATATATATATATATATATATACAGGGTGCTTCAACGAAAACTAAACAGGGCTATATCTACCAAGATATTCATTTCTGATCAAAACGCAAAAACAGTCCAATTTTTGTTTCAAGGGGGACATCTTTTGGGGTACAAAACTTGCCTGAAATATCAACCCCCTAAGCGAGGGTTGCAATCCTTGATCATTTTGAATAGGGAAAATGGGTCGAGTGAAGACTCAAAAGAAAGGTGGTATCTTTGTCTACATCACCTTTAACGAATTTTCCATTTGTAATTGAAAACTGTAGAAGATACAGAGTGAGCTACTGAAAAATAGAGGAGACTATCTATCGCCCTGAGCTATTCAAGTATCAGTGCAAAAAATGGAACAGATTCATTCCAGATCAAAGGCTGTCATCTTTGATCTAAATGAATATATTCTAGTTTTTCGCACTAATACTCCAATAGTCTTGGGGCGATAGTCTTCTCTATTTTTCAGTGGCTAACTCTGTATCTTCTGTAGTTTTCAATCATAAATGAAAATTCTTTCACGGGAATGCAGAAAAAGATAATATATAAATAAAAATACCTTTCTTTCGAGTTATCACTCGACCCATCTACCCTCTTCCAAGTTTTCAAGGGTTGTCAACTCTGCTCCAGGGGTTGAAATTCGCGATGAGGATGGTACTTGATGATGACTGCCATTGATCAGCATGGATCTGTTCCATTTTACTTCACTGAAACTTGAATAGTCTCAGGGAAATAGTCTTCCCTATCTTTCAGTTGCTCACCCTGTATCTTTCATAGTTTTCAATTAAAAATGAAAATTCGTTCTCGAGGATGCAGACAAAGATACCACCTTTCTTTTGAGTCATCACTCGACCAATCTTCCCTATTCAAAATGTTCAAGGATTGTAACCTCCGCTTAGGGGGTTGATATTACAGGCAAGTATTGTACTCCAAAAGATGTCTCCCTTGAAACAAAAATTAACCTGTTTCTGCATTTTGATTAGAAATGAATATCTTGGTAGATATAGCCTCTGTTTAGTTTTCGTCGAAGCACCCTGTATTCAACCGGCCACGCGTCGCCGGCGCTTTATAATACGCAGCGACGGCCGATGTTTTTTTTTAACCTTTCTATTGTTCCGTTTTCATGCTGGGACTTTTTTAACCTTTCTATTGTTCCGTTTTCATGCTGGGACTTGAATTTCGACAAAAACATATCCATTAGTACGGTTTTGAGTTTTGTACATGTCAGAAGTATAAAGTTTTTTCGAAACAAAATTTATTATCCAACTAAAAAAGGATCTAGAACGGTACTCGTACGTAAAAGTTCTCATGAACAAAGTAAATTTAAAGGTAATAAACATTCTGGATATTCAAAATTGGAAAAAGATTTCGTGAGTGCATCAGCTAAAAAACTGGCAGGGTCCAGTGACCCTGACGGAGATTTAGATGTTCGGATCAGCACAATATCAACGAATGCTAAGTGCGGGAAGTCCAATTTGTAACCTTAACTGCTCATAAACAATTTTATCCATCGGAATATACATTTTGAAAGCCACCAATCGTAGAAAACGATTCTGAACTCTTTCAAGACAGTCAATGTAAATTGATTAGGAAGGGCTCCAAACCACCGAAGCAAATTCGAGGGTACTTCTAACAAAGGAACAGTATACCATTTTAAAGGTATCAATTGAAAACTTCATAATATTCCTCTGTACAAACCCCAATAGTCTGGTTCCCCTCCTAACAATACCGAAAACATGATCTCTAAAAATCAAACGAGAATCCAGCGTAACAACCAGATCTTCAATAGTATTGACGCGACTCAGAGCGAAACTATCAATGTAGTACTAATACTCATAGATCTTAGAAACACCCCCAGTAAACCTTATAACATTACACTTTCAAATATTGAGCTTCAAACGGTTAAGTTAATAATAATAATAAACTTTATTTCCTCAAGAATGCCGAAATGATATTATCGAAAAGGTCAAAAAATAATAAAATGATTTTCCTAAGCAAATATAAAACAAATCAGGAAAATCGCATAAAAAAACATCGAGAGAAATATCATTCACAATAAAAACTCCTGCACACTATAATAACTCTTACTCGCCAAATATTCAGACAGCCTTCTTCTAAAGTAACACACGATTTGGGCTTCTTTATGTCATCATTCAATCTATTGTGAAGCTTTATACCCAAGTACATAGAGGACCGTCTGCTCATTCGAAGTCTAAAGTTTGGAGGGACGAGGTTGTGCTGACTTCTAGTATTGTAATGATGGTAGTCACCATTACGCATTATTTCATTTTGGTTTTTAAATACTAATGTCGACATTTCAAGTATACATATGGATGGTAATGTAAGTAAGCCCAAAGATCGAAAAGCCTCTCGACAGGAGGTAGGTTGCGAAATACCCAGTATACAACGAATTATCCTTTTTTGACAAAGGAAACCTCGTCAGCTCCAACCAATACCCCCCAAAACAAAACCCCATATCTCAATCTGGAGGCCACCTGAGCAATATGAACAGCCCTCAACTGTGTGTCAGTCAAAACTCTTCTCAAATTTCGCATAAGATAACAGACCCTACTTAGTTTGGAGGACAGGTAAATACAATGATCTCTCCAGTTTAGACTCTCAGCTATTGAGAGACACATTAACATTTATTATCTTATTTTGGTTGTGAAAGACCAAATATGTAGACTTGAGAGCATTGATGGCAATCTGTTTCTTCTAAACCATTGACACAGCAAGTTGGTATTTTGAAGAATCCTTGACTCCAGCATAGCCTCGCTATCATCAGTAATCAAGGCGGTAGCATCGTCTGCATAAAGAAAAACATTGCAACTCAGACCGCTTCCTATGTCATTTATGTACTAGAGGAACAACAATGGACCCAATATCGAGCCCTGAGACACGCCCATATCTGTGCAAAGTAAAGCCGAATACCATATTTCTCCGCTTTACTAGTTGAAATATTATGAATTACGAGATCAAAGGCTCGACTCAAATCCCAGAAGATACCAACCGGACATTGTCCCGACTCCAAGCCTTTCACCACACCTTGAATGAAAGCGTATATCGCATCATGTGTCCCGGTCTGAAACCAAACTGACTCCTTGCGAGAATTCCTTGTTTATCAAGAAAGCTCAAGAGCCTGTCAAGGTAATATTCAAATATTTTTGACAAGACCGGAGAAAGCAATATAGGACGATAGTTACACATCGATTCAGAATCTCTCTTCTATAAAAGGGGTACCACCCTGGATATTTTGAATCTATCAGGAAACTGACCTTCGGAGAAAGAAAGATTTACCAGGTATGTCAAAGGTGCGATGAGTTCTCTCAAGCATCTCCTAAGAAGAAATCTCGGAAAATCATCATAGCCGCTGGAACTCAAAGGCCTCAATCTTCTATTAATAAATAAGAATAATTCTTCCTCAGCATATGGAGTCAGAAACATCGTTTCATCTATGCTTACTATATTGTCAATGTATTCTTCCTGAGAAACCTGTTTCGATAATGCCCTCGGCACACCTATGAAAAACTCATTAAATTTTTGTGCCACCTCAGAAGGAGCAGACAAAATCCTGTCACCATCCCTTATGCTAACGCCAGAAGCCCCCACACCTCCACGACTCAATTCCCTTACGACATCCCAAGAGGCCTTGTTTTGATTTTCTGCTGAAGCAATTTTATTCTTATAAAATGTTCTTTTAGTTTTATCTATTAAAATTGAATGTTGCCTTTTTGAGGCATCGTAAAATTCCTTCAGCTCGGGTAAGCGTTTCGATAAGTTAAATAACTCTCTGAGGTTTTCACTAGACTGACGATATCATTAACCCAACTGTTCTCTTCTCTTTTCTAAAATTTCTTTAGGGGAAAGTGTAAGTTGAAATAGTGCATTAAGATGTCGTGGAAAGCATTGAAAGCCTCGTTGGCGTCAGCCATCGAAGACATACTTAACCAATTCTCTTTCGAGACATCATCGGCTTATCTCTCAATATTATGAGGTGCAAAGTCTTTTCTATACTCAACCAGATTAGGATGTTTGTCTTGTTTAATAGCTAGCATAATAATTCTATGATCAGAGAGATGAGTGTCCATTATATTAGTTTTTGCGCCATCCAAATCAGTAAACCCATAATTCAAGGTATTGTTGAGTCGAGTTATCACCAGGTGTTAAAGCGGTCCAAACCAGATTGGAAAAGTATCGCATCATCCTCATCAGAGAGAGTCCTAAATATTTTTAAATCATCGGCAAACATTTACTGTGTCGAAACACCGAATAGAAGCCCTTTAAAAAATTGTAATGTAACAGACAAAAATCGAACTGAGAAAAATGAGACTTGTAAATAACTTTGAATCTCAAAGCAAGATTTTCCCGATGCCCCTGACTATTCAGGAAAAAGTAAAGTTTATTGTGAATGTTTATAAGAATTGAGAAACTTTTACTGAAGGATGTTAACTTAAACTTATTATCACAAAATTCCTTGAATGTAATAAAAGTGTGTTGTTTTTGGGTACTTCGCAAAAAAGTTCTTAATTACATACTTGACATTTTGGGACTGTAATTTTTCGCAAAAGGTATCCTGCCACATAATAGGTAGCGTAATTGTCAGTTATAGGAGCTGGTATATTCCCAAAGATCTCATGATATTCTTCATGAACAGAAGGTTCTGAATCATCAGAATCAGTGAGTATGTTCAGAATGCAAAAAAAAAGCAATCATTTAAATTATCACAATCATCTCTTTCACAATTTCCATTAATTATGGGTGATGTTAAGCCATTTATGACAGAAGTATTTGAAACAGTAATAAATTGGTGGCAAGTAGGGTTTGTGTTCCTTACACCATGCTCTCTAATAATACAAAATAAATTTTCTAAAGGATCCTGGTGGAAGGACCGTAATGAAAAATACTTGAACCCTTCGCATCTCGAAAAAAGGCTTCCTCGCCTACTTTTCTTCCCTCGCCATTCACAGGGGTCCTCTTCTATGCTATAGTCCTTTCCAGCAGAACGCCAAAGGGGTAAACCTCAAAATTAAAAAGAAAACCGATAAGAATTGAATATAATGCAATTTAGGTACCGTAGAATCATTCAAAGCTCAAGCTGCACAAAGTATCAGCTAAAACTTCACCAATTCAATTTACTTACCATAAATTTTTAAGAGAATTACTATACTTGATTCGAAGAAGACAACAACTGAAACACCTGAAAAGAAAATGATTTTGGGAGCTCAAACTGCAAAAATAAAAGGGTTTAGCAGGAAACTGAAAAATTGACATTGACAGAAATTAGACAGTTCATTTATCGGTGATTGAAGTTTTATTGATAGAGTTTGACACTTGACGTGGTGAATTAGTACCATCTATATGTATTATGGGGGACTAGATAGTTAGGTAAGGGGTCGTGAGGGGGTGTTGAATGGTTTGGTCGGTAACTCGACCTTGTTAATGGATCTTTTCTCTGGTACTGAGATGGGTTAAACAGACTTGGGAAGATACACGAACAGATATTACCAAGTTGCAAAGTGGGGGGATGTTTGGAATGAAACAAATGTGGTGAGGAACTTCAGTCCGTGCTCGAGCGAAGAAAGTTAAAACGATAAAAATGTCGTTTCTTCATAATATACTCGCATTTATTTGCCATTGACAAAAAAACTACACACAAACAAAATTCGTGTTTTTGATATTTTTGAAGAGTTTCCCAACGTCGAACTGAGATTGAAATCAATATGCTCGTACATAGAACCTCGTGGAAGTTTTTCCACATCATTTTTATTGAAAGTGCTTCAGCAATTTTTTAACTTTCTTCGAATAAACAAATATGTTTCATTTTATAAAATCCACGTGACGAAATTTTCGAATATAAGAATATTCTCTTAGTGACTGCAAGCTCGATGTGGGTCAAAATGGAACTCGGAAAACACTCCGAGCGTTCAAGATCGGATTTTCACATCTGAGCGGATAAATTAGGGACGGAGTTGAATAATTTCCACGAATTTCCCTCACCGCCTGGTTGCAAGTTTCGGGATAGCGTCGATGATCTGCTCTAATTGCAATTCTATGCATACTTGTAATGTTTTAATCATCTTTGTGCCAGACACGATACAATATACCCTCGATCACGTACGCACGAGTAATTTCCTTTGATTAGCATTTCTACCCTATTTGTTGGTAATTTGGTACGTTGATGGGTTAGATGAAACGGAAATCTGTTCGAGCGTTCAAATGGAAATGGAAAATTGTTCCGAGGTTGACGAATACTTTAAATTGTGGATTTTTGTGCTTTTTGTTTCCTGTAATAATGAAAGATTTGCATGAAAAAAACAGTATCCTATACCAATCATTCACCTTCATGAAAGTCTCACTTGAAGAGTAGATTTTTTCAATAATATTCGAATGTGAAAGGTACGATAAAAAGGAGAAATTAGATAATATTTCTAGACATGTCGGCGTAACCATTGAATGAGCGACACGAAGTTCAATTTTTGCTCCGCCACGTTTGATATATGATCTTGGATCATATCAAGTTTGCTGGGAGAACTGTGAAATTAATCAAGAGTTTCGCTTGCCTGACGGGAACACGTGACTTGCACAGAAGTGGAAAATCCTCTATAACTTCTTCTTAGGCATGTTATCTTTAACTCTCTATAAATTCTCAAGAAGCCCAATCGATTGTAAAATAATTCCTATACAGGATGTTCCTGAAGCTCGCTGTTCTATTTTAGGTTAGTTAAGGTTGGGTTCCTCAGCTAAAGTGAAAGTTATTATTTAATAATTTTATTTATTCAATTTATTCATTAGTGAATATTTTTTTATCTCAAGGCCCTTGTAACAGTTCCATTTCTCCAATTATTCATTTTTACCTCTTAAACTCAGTTTTCATTATTTCATTTTAATAATTCAATCTCATTTCATCAAATTAAATATTCAAACAGTTTGAAATTCGAATCAGGAATCAATAGGTATAGTTTTCTCGTTTCTGAGGAGAACAGAAAACAGTAACTTCTATGTTTCGTTTCCACTTTATTGTTGTGAATAAAATAATGTCGCTTTTTTCATTGATTTTTTTGAATATCAATAGTTTTTTGATAGAACGGAGTCTATATAAGTTCGAAATTCATTCTTTTCCATTAAGAAATCTTTGGAATCGTTTGTTATTTTATTGGAGCTGTGTTGTAGCGATTGGAGTGAACAATTTTCAGTTATAGAAATTAAGAATTCATTGATTTTCTGGATAAATTCCAATCGTCTGAGGCTTTATAAGTAGTCGGTAATTTTGCCGGATTTTCTCGACAAATAATTCAATTAGCGAGTGGAGAGATTTCGAATTTTCTTTTGTTAAATTAACCTAGATCGATATCTGCTATTCCAAGGATTTTTTTTCACCATCAAAACATTTGAGTTTTCATCTTCATGCCAAACCTTGTTATCTTACGACTGGGGTAACCATGTCTTTAAGGGAACTAGTCTTGTCACCTTGCGAACGATATTCAGCCAATCAAGTAACCTGTAAGCTGTAAGATACAGGAATACCAGAAAACTGATGTTAACACAAAATTCAATCATCGTTGGAATTAATCTCATCCCTAAAAAGCTAAGTGTTTCTCTTAATGATCAAATTCTTCTTTTCTATCTTCGTTAATTGTTGACTGAGCTCTATCATTGAGTTTTAACTCATCTCGTCTGAGACTCCTTTTATTGTTAGTGGTTAATCTTTGTAGTTAAGTGATTTTTTTTTGTATTAGTTAAAGGTTAAAGTGATTAGAGTTAGTAAATTATTAATCAGATACTGTGATTTTGATATTTATCTTGTAATAAAGCTAGTTGATTGAAGTGATGAGTATTATTCCTAAGGCTAAATCTAGGACTTAGGTTCTAGACGATCTCAAAAACTGAGGTTAAGGGACTCTGATCTAGCTATATGTATAGGTATTAATAGGTAGTGTCAATTGTAATTTTCCTCAAGTAGCCTTTCTATAATTGAATCTCATTGAACTTCATTAGTTGAATTTCTTAGTTCCAGTAGAATTGAAATATTTCTCCAATTTAAGATAAAATTAGAAACAAAACCATTACACCCTTTTTCTCAAGATATTTTAAAGTTGGGACATAAAATATGGTTTCTAATTTTTTCTTCACATAGAAAAATTGAAAAGAAATGAAATTCTACGTGAATCCTTAATTTAACTCTTATGACAGTATTTTTTCATTTATCCAGCTTTCCTGGAAATTGTTGGAAAGAATTCGTAACTCCCCCTCAGCAACTAGATGCCAGTTAAAAATAACAGAACGTATTTCATAGTGCTTTCCAAAAAGCTTTAGTAAAAGAATGAGGCGGACTTGCGAATTCCATCTATTTCCAAATGCTGTTGGCCTTCGCAAAAAAATTAGAAACCATATTTTATGTATCTGCTCTTCTTATCTCGAGAATGAGTGCTAAGAAGAATAAGTTTAGCTTCTTGTACCTTGCAAATACCCTGTATGTTTAGCAACCGTGTATTCCTTTATCGATTCAATACCTAAATTAAAAATTAGAGCGAATAAGGAGTGTTCAATCTTCTTATTTTATACTTTTATTAACAGTAGAAATTTTGGAGTTTCATAAAAAATACAAGATGGAAAATTAATGTTGCGTTTTGGACTTCTACTACATTCTTTATATGAAATGCAGAAGTAGAAACACTATGGGACCAAAAAGATTCTCCCACATTAAATCCACAAATATTAGGCGAAATAATTAACGAAAAATTCTTGGTAAAATATTTGACATTGAAATAATTTCATTGACATTGTCTATGAAAACATGGAGAGGATTAAAAATCAAAACGTCGACGAATACCCAAATATAACTCCACCTATACAGGGTGCTTCCTCGAAAACTAAACAGAGGCTATATCTACCAAGATAAATCATTTCTGATCAAAACGCAAAATAGGTCAATTTTTGTTTCAAGGGGGACATCTTTTGGGGTACAAAACTTGCCTGAAATATCAATTCTCTAAGCGGGGGTTTCAATCTTTGAACATTTTGAATAGAGACGATGGGTCGAGTGATGACTCAAAAGAAAGGTGGTATCTTTGTCTACATTGCCTTGAACGAATTTACATTTTTAATTGAAAACTGTGAAAGATACAGGGAGAGCAACTGAAAGATAGGGAAGACTATTTCCCTGAGACTATTCAAGTTTCAGTGAAGTAAAATGGGACAGATCCATGCTGATCAATGGCAGTCATCATCAAGTACCATCCTCATCTCGAATGACAACCCCTAGAGCAGGGGTGACCACCCTTGAAAATTTGGAAGAAGGAAGATGGGTCGAGTGATACCTCGAAAGAAAGGTATTATCTTTTTCGTGAATTTTCATTTTTGATTGAAAACTGTAGAAGATACAGAGTGAGCCACTGAAAAATAGAGAAGACTATCGCTCCAAGACTATTGGAGGATTAGTGCGAAAAACTGGAATAGATGGTGTTTAGGAAGATGACAGCCTTTGATCTGGAATGAATCTGTTCCATTTTTTTGTACTAATACTTGAATAGCTCAGGGCGATAGATAGTCTCCTCTATTTTTCAGTAGCTCACTCTGTATCTTCTACAGTTTTCAATCAAAAATGAAAATTCGTTCACGGGTATGCAGACAAAGATTATACCTTTCCTTGGAGGTATCACTCGACCCATCTACCCTCTTTGTTTGAAAGTGGATAAAGAGTTCCAACAGGTTGAGAACTTGTAGAAGACTAAGAGTGTTCCGCTCGACCATTAACTTCGATCGACGAAGTTCACACCGAAAAAATCGAAGATTTGGTGCGTGCAAATCCTCGAATGACAATCAGAAATCTTGCTGATCAAGATTTTATTGGCCTCTTTGTGGCGAGACAATTCTTGGTTTCTGCACCGTCTCACACTGCTTTTATTCTTCGTGACCATTTCGTCAAAAACTCCACTCATATTTTTCTACCACTGCTGTATTCACCTGATTCGGCACCGTGTGACTTCTGGTTATTCAATAAATTCAAAGCAACGCTCCGGGGTCGCCCTTTTGAGTCAATAGAAGAGATATATGCTGCATCGAAGACAGCGGAAGGTCATCCCGGAAATCAATTTCAATAGCTGTTTTGGAGATTGGGAAAACCTTTGGCACATTGTATCTATGAATTCTGAGTCACTTTATTTTTTGGTTGCAGTGGTATGAATACTTAGCTATAGTCTACTGTCTCCATTGAGTGAAAGGTCAAATCTGATTCGAGATCAATACTTCGCAAAAAATAAACGCTTAAAATGAAGTTTCATTTACGTATAAGAGTTGAAAAACCTCAACGTTACTAGATGGTTTCACAATGAAAAAAAACTACTGGAGAATGGTGCCGAATTGTTGATAAAATAAGAGCATAAATAAGGATTATTATTATATTACCTCTAACAGGAGGAACACACAAATTTTACAAACAAATGCTAACGCTATGATATAGTCGGACAAAAATTCTAACTTATGTATTTTCAAATATCTGAGTGAAAAAATAGGGAACCATAGATTCCCCTAAATTCTTTTTACACCGAACATACGTTCAAGAAATTTCCATTGAAAATCGTTCGAGGATGAAAATGTTACCCTTCTGTAGTCTACATTTTAGAGCAATAGATTTTTCAATTTGAGGAATTGGGAGTTGGAGTGTGTATAAGACATCAATACGAGGGTCAGGGGGAGGAGGTGAGGAGACGACGACCGAACGTCACATTCGTTTATATATATTTGTATGTAAATATGCTTAGAGGGGTGACACAGGTGTATGATATGTCACCCTTCTAGATGTGGAACGGTTTTTATAGCCAAACATTATGTAACATTATTAGCAGAAGTGCGGTTGGGAAATATGTTAACTTGTGCTGGTATGAAAATTGCTCAGAAATTGAAGCTATCATCTTTGTTTGAGAGATTTTCTTAGGATGTTAAAAAATTTTATTATCTCTTTATTGACAAACCAATATCTTATTCATCTTCTCTATTAACTGAAACAAGAGTCCATAACAAAATAGATATCAGGCAAATTTTCAATGGGTTCATCAACTTTGAAGTGAAGATCATTTGTTTTCATATGAAAGTGGAAAAACGTAATATTTCTATCTATATTTTAACTTTTCATCCAATAAATTAATTTTTCGGTGATTGTCTGGCTTATCGCATCATAATGTTGAAACCACATAGCCATCTAGCCATAGAGGAATAAATCTTTAGTTTACAGACAGGATGGCCATAGCCGTTCCATTAATTATATTCTTCTGATATATTATAATCCGGTGTACCTGGGTATAATATCGGTAATTGAGGTGGGTTTCATCTCTATTTTTCTTAAAAATTCATAAGCACTTAGTTGAATACTCATTAACTGTTATGAAAACCGTTTTCATCTTACACAATAACCTGTTTATGAGATCACTATATATTTAAATTTGATGATGAATGATTTACAATGAACAAAACAGTTTTGATTACTCAGTGGTACACAGGTACCACTGCTCGACAGGTATGTTGAGACAAATCTCTACTCCAACAAGGGTTAAAGCCATCATTAAGTGTCTTTTATTCAACCCCAAGAAAGGTTTTTCCACATAGTTATTCCGGGTCTTACATTATAGTATGTCACAACTTCGGGGTGGGCCAGAACTATGACCACTCTTGGTGAGAAATATAATGTGGTTCATGCATGACGGGGCACCAGCATATTTTAGTGGAGAAGCTAGGGAATTCTTGAATAATACATTCAACAACAAGTGGATAGGTCAGGATTGGCCAGAATAATGGCCTCCTAGGTCTCCAGACTCAAATAGTTCAGACTTTTTCTATGGGGATATCTCAAAACACTGTAGATATATATATATATATATATATATATATATATATATATATATATATATATATATAAAAGAAAAGTGCGATTTCTAAGTATATTTTTCGTTATCTTTTTTGATTTGAACAATTTGCAGATTTCTTATCAATGATTTTTTCAAGTTCAAATAATGAACTGAATACACGATCTTTGATATCATCACATCTTTCAATGAAAGATCGTAGTGTGTTGATTGCTGCTTTGGCTTCTTTATTTGATATTAATGGTTCAAAATCTGCGGGATCAGTATGATCGACGTCATTTTCATCAACATTATCCTCATTTATACCTGATTAACTATGTCAATTATTTCAGCATCAGTTAGTGTTCCAGTAGTAGCATCACATGTTACATAATCTTCAAATTGAACTTCTGGGTTCTGAAGTTTATTCCAATCAGCCTCTAAACTCATGTCCGGTTCAAGAGGTTCTTCCGAAGCTTCTTCTTGTGACATCGAAAATCCACAGCTTTTGAAGCAATTTGATATTGTGGTCACAGATACACTTCTCCAAGCCTTGTCTGTCATCCTAATTGCATGCAATACATTAATAGGTGAAGCAGACTGTTGTTCCATATCAGTTATCAGTTTCCTAACAACTTCCTTTCTGTAAAAGGATTTGAAGTTTTTTATTATTCCTTGATCTAAGGGCTGTAGCTTAGATGTTGTATTGGGTGGAAAAAATTTAACTTTCACTGCTTTCAATGGCGGAATTATGTTGTGAGCTGTACAGTTGTCAATGAAAAGCAAAATTTTTCGTTTCTCCTTAATCATTTTCTTGTCGACTTCAATGAGCCATCCTTTGAATATTTCGGCTGTCATCCATGCTTTCTTGTTAGCATCATAGTCTAGTGGTAGAGATTTACATCCAGAAAAACAACAAGGCTTTTTGGCCTTTCCTATAACTAATGGTTTGAGTTTTTCAGAGTCTGTCATGTTTGTTGCTAGCAATATTGTTAATCGCTCTTTACTGTGCTTACCATCATGACATTTTTCATTTTTAAAAATAAGTGTTTTGTCAGGTAAGCACTTGAAAAAAAGGCCAGTCACGTCGGCATTAAACACGTCTTTTGGTTCATAATCCTTCAATAAACTCTGCAACTCAATTATCCATTCATCACATATCTCTTTATTGACACTTGCACTTTCGCCGCAAACTTTCCTAAACACAAGTTCATGACGCTTCTTAAAATTCACCAACCAACCATTGCTGGCACGAAAAGAACTGTGTCCCAGTGACTTCGAAAATTCTTCGGCTTTTTCGCGTAAGATAGGCCCAGATACACTTATGTTTTTGTCCCGATACTGTTTGAAACAGGTTAGTAAGCATTCCTCTAAATCAGGAAACTCCGCCAATCGTCTTCTGGAAGACAAATTGCTGCTTGATTCGTATCTTTGCAGTATTTCGGCTTCATTCTTAATTATTGTAGACAAAGTGCTTGGTGGTAGTCTGTAATGAGCTGCCACATCTTTTTTCTTCATGCCACTTTTTACCGCATTGATAACGTCGAATTTTTCACGTAGAGTTAAAGTCTTTAGTTTCCTCTTGTCACTCATGTTGTTGCTAGTTAACAGCCAAATAAGTACTGACCGACTAGGAACAAACAAAAGGTACCCAACTGTGTTACTCAGAAAGTTTAATGAAGGAAGTCATTCATTGCACGTGTACAAGACATAACATAAACAATAGATTAGAATTAGAAACCCCGAACTTACACCGAACATTCCTTACTGCTATGACTTCGTGGAACTAATCCAGTCTTTTTTTTGAAATTCGAGTTATAGGGTCTCCTTTTTGAAATTCGAGTTATAGGGTACAAATATGTCTTATAAATACCTCGTAGGGAAATAACATTTTGTTCGAGTTACAAAGTCTAAATAAGATACCGCGTAGTTAGGGCTTCAGCGGAAGGGAATGGCATTTTTTCGACTTACTGAGGAATTCGATTTAACGCGGTTCGAGTTATAGAGATTCCTGTATATATATATATATATATATATATATATATATATATATATATATATATATATATATATATATATATATATATATATATATATATATATATATATATATATATATATATATATATATGATGTCATACTGTAGAGTCGAAATCGCGAAACAGTGATCTATTAATTCAATTTATTTATTGGTAGTGCAAACATAGTAAAAAAACCTTTTTGTTTCAATACAGTAACCTCAAAATTAAACGTCAATTCAATTCAAATACTCTCCTCGGTTCCCCATGTGAAATTAGTGTTTATCTTTATTCATGCATATGCATATTCATCAGAATAAATTTATGGAGATGGGGTTGCAGACCTATGTAAATGAGTGAGTTAATGATGAAGGAATAACGAATCTGATTATCATCATCTAGTAAGAAAAAAAATTGCAAAAAAACTTATGAATAGGTAGTCTCGTGGCCTGGAATATAACAACCCTTCTTTGTTTGGTTACGGGGACAATTGGGGCGGGCCTGAATGTCTAATTGAATTGAGATTGTTGAACTGATGCGTCTGATTTGTATCATTTTGGTAAAAACTTTACACAATATTGATCATGTATGATTAAATGATATGAAGACTGGAATATTCTCATTCTTGTACCCTCCATTCCAATTTGTAACTAACAGTCTCAGTGTGTACTTATAAAATGGGGTATTCTTTTCGTTAATTTCATGGCTAAACTTTTCAATAAAATTGGGCCTGCAAATGCTTTGCGACGTTTTACAGGGTGTTGAAATTTAGATATTTTTCTGTGGCAATTTTCGAGATATTTACCTCAAATTTTGAAATAAGTTTATAGATTGTGCGTTACTGAATATGTCAAATTGTATACGGAATACACAGGGAGAGACTTTTCAGAAGTTATACTCCATTTTTCCTTTCTGAATTTTTTTGCAGTGCGCCGCTGGTAAGTTCTTATCACTAGAATCGTTCTTTCATTTTATTCAGAAACCTTTGGTAGCTACTTCTATAATTCTTCGCATCTTCGACCCTTATCGAGAGAAAAAATGATTTGTTTTTTGAAAAAGGTATTATTGCCGATTATACATACAGGGTGTTACATAATAGTATGTCACAACTTGAGGGGGGAATCTACGTGCAATTTCAAGAAAAAAGGGTTTATATAAACATAGGTCCGCAAAGCATCGTTATGGAGCTACAGGGTGGTGAAATTTCCGGAAAAAAATTGGTTTTTTCTTCAAAACTCCTGCAGTTTTTGAGATATTAAGCCCAAATTTGAAATGCAAGCTATTTTCACAGCCTTCATCATTAAAAATCCTGAATTTTAACTAGAATCCACAAGATGTTTTCTTTTCCGGAGCCATGTCTTATTTTGCACTTCTAAACTTCTTTGCAGTACGCCACTGATTAGCGTACAATAAATTTTCGTCATCTTCGTTCAATATAAAAACTGTTTTGACACTTGTAATTTTTTCGCATCTCCAACCGTTTTCGAGTGAAAAATTATTGAATTTGAATTATTTGAATTGTATTTTATTTGCTAAATAAAAAAAAATAGAAATACTCGATAGGTTTGCCCAAAATTTGCTTTCATTTTGATAGCTCGTCTTCAAAGACTCAACTTATACTCATTCAATATCAAACTAAAAAAAAAACAATGAAAAACTAAATAAATTGCTGGAAGTGTCCTCCACCTGCAAGAATACAGGCCTCTGTCCTTCGCGTATTATCATGCACTCTTTGAAATATTCCTGGTGTATTTCTTATCGTGTCACAAGAGGTTATTCGATTTCTCAATTCTTCTACAGTGTTCACTGGAGAGGTATAAACTAAACTTTTGAGATATCCCCAAAAGAAAAAGTCTAAACTATTTAAGTCTGGGAACCTAGGAGGCCACACTTCTAGCCCCCTCCGACCTATCCATCGGTTGTTGAATATATTATTCAAAAGTTCCCTAGCTTCTCCACTGAAATGTGGTGGTGCCCCGTCATGCATGAACCAAATTATGTTTCTCACCAAAAGTGGCACATCCTCGAGCAATAAAGGTAACTCCTCCTCAAGAAATTGCTGATAAGCGGGACCGTTTAGTCTGTTAGGCAAAAAAATGGCCAAATCAAATAATTTACAATTATTCCGACCCAGACATTTAGTGAGAAATTTTCTTGATGATGAAATTCTTCAATCGAATTGGGGATTACCTCAGCCCAATAATGATTATTGTGAAAATTTGTGATAGCAGTTCTCGAAAAGTTAGCTTCGTCTGTGAACATTATTTCACTATCAAAATAAGCATTTTCCCTAATTTTATCTAAGAACCATCGGCAGAAATTCAGTCCTGAAGGAAAATCCCGAGGAAGTAGAGTTTGGACGCGTTGAATATGAAACAGGTACAATGAAAAGTCGTGAGGAATCCCCCAAACTAGAACATGTGAAATATTCAACTGATTTCCAGTTTTTCTTGTACTCACGTGAGGATTCAAATCAATACAATTCAAAGCTGCTTCCTCAATATTTAGAGTTCTCACTTTTAAATGAGTATTTGCAGTGAAAGTACCAGTTTTCCCCAACCTTCTGTGGGTATTAGGAAATGTTCGCCTGTCTGGTGTTATTTGATTTGGAAAACGCACCTGATATAATCGCCTAGCTTCTGTTTTTTCTTACAGAAATAACTTCAAAAGTCTTAAAACTAACCGTTAATTTAATAAACGATTCGGGCAGATACTGGTTCAACTTTAGCAACTCTCAAAATAAATAAATAAATGAAAAAAAATCAAAGCCTACTAGTCATTTTTTCAGTTAGAAGTGCTTTCAATTCAGCGAATACATACGATCGTTTAATAATTTTTTGCTCGAGAACGGTTGGAGATACGAAAAAATTACAATTATCAAAAAAGTTTCTAAATTGAACGAAGATGACGAAAATTGATTGTACGCTGATCAGTGGCGTACTGCAAAAAAGTCTGAAACGGCAAAAGGAGACATGGCGTCGGAAAAGGAAACACCTTGTGAATTTCAGTTAAAATCTAGAACGTGTAATGATGAAGGCTGTAAAAAATAGCTTGCATTGCGAATTTGGGCTGAATATCTCAAAAACTGTAGGAGTTTTGAAGAGAAAAACAATTATTTCCGGAAATTTCAACACCCTGTAGTTCCGTAACGAAGCTTTTGCGGACCAATGATTATATGAACTTTTTTTTCAAAATTGCACGTAGATTTACCCCTCAAGTTGTGACATACTATTATGTAACACCCTGTATTATGCTTCGCTTTATCGTTTACAATTTTTTTTATCAGTCAATACTAGTAGTAAATGAAGTATCAAAATATGCCAAATTTTTGTCATGTTTGTAGTCACCAGATAAAATTCCAGTTTGTTGTACAGGGTTAGAAGATTTCAAGATTTTAGTACTAGCTATGTGTGTTCTTTTTGTGTGAGGAGTTTTTTGATACAAATAGATTCAAGCTAGCTCCTTTCGTTTTCCAGTCCGAATTTCAAAAATTTCAGGAATCAGTAAAGTGACAACGTTTCGGTTGTTTTTGAAGTTATGCAAAAATGGTTTTGAGATTATAGGGGCACATTTTTACATAAAATCGAAATAATTGCAAGAATTTGTTTTTATTCTAACGATTTCTGAGTTATAATGCAAACATGTGTTTGTCTAAATAGTAACCGAATGTAATTTTGATTTCGTTGGTCAGATGAATTATTTAAGGTGTTTCCATTTTATATGACAACTATTGTGTGAATATAATAACGTTTGTAATAACTAGACTACCATGCTGTACGAAAATTTTGAACTCATATCGGCCTTGACCTTGAATATCAATATAGCGATGTGGTTTTCATCCGAGCACCAATAATTTAACCATTTTAATGTAATTTCAAAAATAACTGAGATATTGGCACTTAACTGATTTAAAAAATGTTCGAAAACGAAAAGAGCTAGCTTGAATCTGTTGACAGCAATGAATTCCTCACGCAAAAAACACGTGAACGGTATTTTCTATTCACAATATAGCTACAGTACTAAATCGTTAAAATCTGTCCTCCCTGTATATGATATCTTAATGATAACACTTCTTGGTGAATTCAATCAGATTCAATACTTTTCTCGAATATGTATCAGAAATATTAGAAAACTTGACAACATAATTGCATAGTTTCAATGTTACTTCGTTCAGGAATCTAATTTTTTGCTGTCTTTTAGAAAACCAACGGACTGGTATAAATAATTTACAATGTCTCTTTATTCTCGCTCTTTCATTTCATATAACCGCTCACAGGGCATGGGGGAAAGTATTTCGAGGCTTTGTGCTTTTGATGATTTTCTCCCTGCATCTCATTTTCGTGTATGTGGGAATCGAATTTGAAGAGATGGGGTGGTGAATACCAATTGATGCTATACAAGCAGCTTTTCTTCCGAGTCCTCCTTCGAGTCCTACATTTTGGTATATTATTTGAGTGATTTAATTTGAACTTTTAGAGTGACAACTTATAAAAATTTGAAATATTTCGCTAAGAGTTTTTCGTATCAATTTCCAATTCAATGATCAAAGCATTCACTGCAAATTGCTTCCGGTAAATGTTCATCAAATTTTTGTGAGGAGCCATTTTTTTCTAATGATCGCGAATATATATTACGTTTGGTTTTCCAGATACAGGCTGATTCATTAAGACTCTTCTCGAAGTGCAAATTCCCCTTGGTTCATCCACAAATCAAATTTAAAACTTTCTAATTGAGATAATTAATTTTATTCCTGCTTTCTACATATGCATTTATCTTTTCAATGAAATAAAACTATGGTATTTAGATTATCACTATATTAACCAAACTATGACCGGTTTCACCACACTATGGCTTCATCAGATAGAGAGAAGGATTTAGATCTAATTGACTATTAAGTAACCTACCTGAATTCTCTTCTTCGTTGATCTCTGAAATTTCCAATAGATTGGGTTTTTGTTTATTATTTCCATGGTTAAAATTTTGAAATTATCATTAAAGTTATGGTTTTTTCGAATAAGTGATTAGAATAATGGGAATCTGATTTATGAAATTTAAAACTACGTTTGTGCTCGGACAATCTAACTTTGAAATTTCTGAGAGTTCTACTAATATAAATTTTATTACAATCCCCGCAAGACAGTTTATAAACACCGGATTTATTACCTTTATCAATTTTGGATTTGCAGTTTTTGATATGTCGGCCTAAAGAATTATCAGTTTGGAATGCTATATTGAAATTTTAATGCAAGAGGAATTATTTTAATGTTAGACTAGGATTACCAATATAAGTTAAGCTGTTGTATTTTGTGTTAGATTTCTTTTTATACTTGGGGATACTTTCTGGATTGCTTCTTGAAATTTTTTGCGTGAAATCATGTTCTCAATCATACTAGGACTGTAACCGTTATTGACTGCTATTTGTTTAATTATATTTAGCTCTTTTATAAATTTATTTTGTGATATTGGGATATTAATGAGTCTTTGTACCATACTATTGTAAGCTGCTAATTTATGTGGATAAGGATGTGTAGATGAGCTGTGAATAGTAATATCTGTATGCGATGGCTTATGAAAAATGGAAAAATTATGTTTGCCGTTAATCTTAGTAATAGTTTAATCCAGAAAGTTAAACAATTACCAATTTGGAAATCCCTAATCAGCAGGAGGTTAGCACAGTCAGTGGTCAGTGGCTGATATTTCTGCATGAAGAACAGCCGCAAGCCCGCCAAGACAGATAAACTGTTATTATCTATCTGTCTGCCATTTGGTATCACCTCGATCCTATAAACTTAGGGCAGCTTCAGAGCCGTCTGTGAACTAACAAGGGTTTCAAGTAGACGATCTTTGGAGCTGGCTCAATTCTTTCTGGTAGCAATGATAATCTGGAATGACAGCTCCATGTTGATATTGATATGTCAGACTTCATACTCAGCTGCTCGTTGTCCCCAATTTCAGACTGTAAAGCATTGGTCACGAAGCTTAACATATTTATTGAATTTCGTGAAAAGTGTTGGAATCTGTGGGTAGCCTCTAGCTACTCCTCTAATCACCAGGGAAGATGTGTAAGGTTCAGTATCAATTCCATGGCTGCAGAAGGTGTAGAGCGAAACTCGAGTGCAGGCCGTTCTCTGAATTTTAGAAAGCTTGAGTTGGGATTGCTTTTTAGGGTTGCACTCCCAATCAATGCAGCCATATGTGATACGTGGACTTACCAACATCACATAGAGGCACTGTTTCCTTGGGACAAGACCCAAATTTTCTACAGATAGCTGCCAAACGAATACTGAGCAACGTAGGTTATATTTTACAAATAACTCACACCCTCTCTAGGTAGAACCAGGTGCCGCCTTGGGACTGCCCTCCTAGAGATCCTAAAACTGTAAGTCTCAAGGTTTATCTGAATTTTTCGGCTCGAATTAAACTGTTTGAAATCTTTCAATCTGAAAATTTTTCCGAAGCAAAATTTTAAATTTTTCGAGTTCGTCCGAAAATTACAATTTTCCTTTTGATATCCCCAAGTTTTTTGTTTCTGAATAATTTTTTGGGGCCGTGATGAAAAAAAAAATAACCGAATATGTCTTCTGTCGAAGAGCATTCGAGAGTACTTACGGATGTTATATAGGGTGCGCCAGAGAAAACCGGACGTTTTCTTTTCCGTTATAACTTTCGCAATTTTAGAGTAAGATCATTCGTTCTTGCTTCATTGGAAAGCCAAGGGACTAGGTTTTTCAGAAATTGTATCGAAATTTTACTTCCGGTAAAATCCAATATGGCTGACTCATTCGAAAATGAGCAATATTTCAAGATCGCTGGAACGTTTTTTTTCACGAAAGAATTCGAATGGGGCACTCAGTCGATAATTCAGTCTTTTCTGAACAATTTGACATATTGATCTTAAAAATTTTCCAATAATTGGTAAAAAGTAGCTTGAAGAATTTTTTTCTTTCTGATTTTCAGCTGAAATCGAAATATTTTTTTCACCTCATGGCGTTGGTACTCCTGAAGTTGTTGTGTTTTACATGGATGTTCCAAGAAGACAAAGAACCATATTTTACTAAAACCAACCTAAAATTTGATTTCCGTTCGAATTCAAAATAGCAACTGTGTAATTCAATCACTAGATTGTGAAACTTCTAAACATAGACTGCATGCATTAATTCTATGATAAACAAAAAATAATGAAATGTCATCGAATTTTAGACCACATCTGGTTTGAATTCGAATTTTATCATGGTGTTGCTTGTTTTTGACGTTTGAAATTGTTAACAATGGTTTAAACAAATGAGGATAAGCATTTCATTGAATGTTTATTTGTGCGTGGCTATATTGCTAGGCAAATATTACGCCAATTTCCAGCCCCTAATTACAAAAGAAGTAAAATCTATGATCTTGAGGAAAAATTTCGGACATCAACTCTGCATTTTTTGTGTTACAAACTCAATTGACAATTTCAGTATAACATTTAGGGAATTTCTGCATTAGCAGTCAGCCTTATCAGAACTACAGGAACCAGCTTGACTGTTTCACATATGTCTCAGAGATGCCAAATCTCAAAAATCTTTGTGGGAAGAACTGGCACAATTCTGAATCAATATTCGAGTTCGACCCCTCAAAATGATGGAAAAGGTTCAATCTAGTGATTGAATTACGCAGTTGATTCATTACGACAGCGAAAATTTTTTAATGCGCGGAGAAAATTGTTAACATTTGAGGAAGTCGACCATTTTGAATTCGAACGGAAATCAAATTTTAGGTTGGTTTTACTAAAATATGGTTCTTTGTCTTCTTAGAATATCCATGAAAAATACAACAACTTCAGGAGTGCCAACGCCATGAGGTGACAAAAATATTTCGATTTCAGCTGAAAATCAGAATGAAAAATTGTTCACGCTACTTTTTTACAAATTATTGGAATATTTTCAAGATCGATATGTCAAATTGTTTAGAATAGACTGAATTATTGACTGAGTGCTTCATTCGAATTTTCTAGTGAAAAAAAACGTTCCAGCGATCTTGAAATATTGCTCATTTTCGAATCAGTCAGCCATATTTGATTTCACCGGAAGCGAAATTTCAATACAATTTCATAAAAACCTAGTCCTTTGGCTTTCTAATGAAGCAAGAACGAATACTCTAGCTCTAAAATTGCGAAAGTTATAATGGAATAAAAACGTCCGGTTTTCTCTGGCGCACCCTATATATTTCAATTTTGAGTTTTCTGACTCCGTAATTATTTTAATATTTGAAAATTTGTTTTCACAACGACAAATAGTGATCGCAAGTGACAAAATAATTTCAATTTCATTCAGTAATGATATATTGAGTTTAACTTCTTTCAAATATTGCGATTCCAGTTTTTATAGAGTGTTTTATCTTTGGCCTCAAAACAGGTTGTGGTTCTGGCAATAAGATTTTCCTTAGAACAAATTCTAATCCTGGTTAATTCTCTAAATTCGTACTACAAAGAGAGTGGACGCTGGGTGCTGGATCTGTAAAATAGTGGGGTCGAAGAGATGATTCAATGTGCAATTGGATCATTTTGGGTCATGGTTGTGATTGATATGTGTCTGAGCAGTATCTTATTGAAGAGACTCTGTTTATTTCTATTTTGCATAGTTTTTCTTCTTCATGCTCACCAACAATATCTTATTATATCTGTTATTGGCAGTTCTTCTATTCTGGTTACAACAGAGGAGTGAATACTTTGTGTAACTCAGAATTTGTAATTTACAAACTGTTTTATAATGTTATATTTTAATATACAATACTGTGATATAGATTTTCAGTTTTCCACATATTTCTATTTACCAGTGACACGATTGAACCAATTAGAATTCAGTAAGGGATGATGTAAAAACTAGATGGTTCACAGCAATATTAAATTTCTCAACGAAAAAGTTTCAATATCCCCTGGGATTCGCAACTTGATATTGCCTTCGTCATAAAATAGCGCGTTTCGAATTCATACGAAATATACGTTTATTGCACCAATTTAAAATAATACAAAGAGGAAAACAAAAGACTATCATTCTAGTGTTCCAACCTTCTAGATACAGGTATACGTGTTCCAATCAGACGAATAAAGTGAACAGGGAACAAGGAAGGCGTGAAAAAAACCCCTTTACTCCGTGTAGAGCTCGAATGTATATACTGTGTATTCCAATGAAAGCGAACCACTTTGAATATCTTGGTTGACTTGATTTTTCTGCGAATTTCCTGAAACGGATTGATTTTCGATTGAAGTCCATTGAATATTTTTTGATGGATGTTTCGTTCTCCATATACCAACCGCCTACCTCTGACAGCTTCCACTCCAAATTTTTTTAAGGGGAATAGGGATCGTTTGCGATATGTTTTCCTTGAGAAGAAGCTAGTTTATTCCGTTTGAATCAATTAATTGAAACGATGTAGTATTCTGATGGCATGTTTTGTTAACAATCTTCCCATGTTTGAAATTTTTTTTCAGATCTGTTGGATTGAATAACTTTTGGTCATTCCATAAAATACAGATGACTTGCGTTGGTAGTATCTTGTTTGTTTTTATAAACTGAAATAACATGATTTAGTTGAAGATAGAATACACACTGCAGGAACGAATGAAATCGTAAGTTTATTTTCCAAAAATAATAACTGTGCGACTATTTTTAAGGAAATTTGAGGCACAAAACCGATCTTCATCTAACGTTCATATTCATGGAAACTGTTAGCGTTATTAACAAAAAACACAATCTCACCAATGTTGTAAATGACGAAGAATGTGGTGTGACCAAAGTTAAGTTCAGATTCAGGATTTTTCAGTACAAGTTCCATCCATATGAATGAAATCTCCATTTGAAGAGGAAGAATCATACTTAAAAATCTCGAGAACTTAATGTTTGGGTTGGAATTTCAGGAAACTATATTATAAGACCCTTATATATACAGGAAAACTTGAACGACGAAAGCTATTTGAACTTCAGAATTTGATTGATCCTCTCATAAGAGTTATCATTGATTTTCTCTGAATGTAACGTAATGTATCAACATAATGCTGTGGCTGACTATTTGGACAATAGATTGCTGGGCCGTTGGATAGCTAGGACAGGCGTTATAGAATGATCTGCTAGATCACCGATCTAACGCCTCTCGATTTCTTCTTGTGGGACTATCTCAAGTCTGAAGTCTATGCTATGCCACCTAAACCGTCGGAAACGTCAAAAATGTTGCAAATGTCATTTGATTGTACCAATTCATGAATGTAAATGGGGGCTTAGAACATTTGCGATGGAAATGTACCACGATAGAAATAGAAAACTCAGAGACATGTTTAATTTCATATCAGTCAATGATATGTTCATTTTCAGTGCAAATCAACTTTATAACCAATGGCACTTCAGAAAACAGACATATTGAGGGCCAGATAACCTTTCTGATGAGGTAACACATAACCCTTTTCTCATTATTGAAAATTTTGTAGTGGTAGAGATAGGGGAAACGGTAGATGGACAAACATTTGAAAAAGTCACAAAAATTCTTCCGCTTCAACCTCATTGATTTTGATGGAATGTTTTCCTCAAACAGGGATTGAACGAATTCATGAAAACTTCAAACAATTCTCAATTTCAATTCCACATTATTCAAGAAAGTAAAAATTTATTGGTGGTATAGAAAATGGAATAACCTTTCCGAAAAGGTATCACACGAACCCTTTTCTTCATTCAAAAACTTGGGTTGGAAGCTGCCAGGGGTAGGGTTCATGCAAAAGAAAACGTTTCCATCCTTCTTCATGGAACTTCACAGAATATTCAAACCAGTCGAGATATTCATGGATACTTTTCATTGGAACGCACTGTATCTTTAAACATTTGTAACTGTTTAGTTTCCATTTCTTCGTTCAAATGCACCAATAACACCTCTTCAGATGATTTTTCTTTGTTCAAGCAATAAATGAAATCATTTCTATATTCTAATACACAGGGGTTCAAATCTCATCGGTTGGCATTTGCAATTTTGATCGCTTTGATACTTTTTCGAGTCGTTCATCGCATTTTTGTTTTTGATTGATTGGAGGTATCTTTCAGTCGCTGAACAGATCACGTTTTGGTCAATAACTGTTTGAATGCTAAAGTTTTCATGAAACAGAGCTCTATATGCTGCAGCAATTGCATGAATTTAACAGCAGCAGCTAAGATAGATTGCTTGAATCTGCGTGGAATCAAAGTTTTACCTTTGCTCTCAATCACATGATCTGAATCTGATTGGGCAAGGTTTCGATACATTTTAAAGGGGTTTAATACAAGATCAACATGATTTTTAAAATCGATAACTATTGTTTGATATGAACAAGGCACATTATTCACCAAAAATCTGTAAATGAAATACTTTTTAGCATACCTTGTGAGGGTTGATTTGTAACCAATTCACGAGGGGTCATATTCTCTACTTGGATAGGTAGATAATAAAAATTGAGTATGGGTTGATGAATAGCCCTGACGTTGCGACCCAGTGATACACTCTGCCCTAAATTTCACTTACAAGCTCCATCCTTCTTGTAAAGTCCATAAGCTTTGTGCGGAAGCACTTAATAAGCTCTTTCTGCTCCTGTTTGTTAGATCCAAGTTCCTCAAGCTTGATTCTGTTCTCAGCTGAGCATTCTTCCCACATTGATTGTTCTATTGATTGTATCTCCTCCTCACATAGCTTACGTGAGGTCATCGCCTAATTCTAACTTATCTAGATGATTTCTGAGAGGGCAATTAAAATTCTCAGGTCTAGAATGGAGAGTTTAGGCCTTGGCTGTCGCAGTGGAAGATTCACTGATGGCAAGCCATTATTGCCCTCAATGCCCGGGACCCACAACAGATGGAGTCTATTTCTTTGTCCCAGTTTGGCGTTGTCTCAGAATTTATTCGATGAAACTTTTCTGTTTACACTATTTGAAGAAAAATTGATAACATTTGGATCTCCTAGTCATCTTGTTGCTTTTTGTGAAAGAAGTGGTATCCACTTTTGTTATTGTAGTTGATTTATACAGTAATTTTTTCATCATACATCACCAGTAGTATAATAATTTATGCAATTTCAAATATCCTCTCATTTTTATCATGAGTGTAAATCTAGCGCATTTCTTCACTCAATAATTAAACTCAATAAACGAAGCACGTAGCATGAATTAATTTCGGATAGAGCATTTGAAGAGCTTTGGTTGCCTTGGTTATATACGAGGCTGCATCTGAGAGGAAAATAAATATTCTCTTATCTGTCATCAATGGGTTCAAATTTACTCTTTCATTGGAGGAGAAGAATATTTGTGTTTTTCTTGGTAATCTTGGTCTCCAGCCTTGAAACCCATCGAGCATACGTGGGCATCTCAAAATGAAATTTTCAGAAGCAAAACTTCTTCTTTCCTGATTGAGAGGTTTGATTGGTAGACTAAAGGGCTCCAAATGAGTTAGACAGATATGTCATTGATACCCCAGGAAAAAATAGCACTTTTCGTCTGATGAATGATATATGTCATTGGATGTTTACTAATTTGACGTCGCTGATTCTAAATACACTATCAGTTGTTTTCTAACAGATCTTGATTACGAGTTAAAGATTCTATTGAAAAAACACGTAATAATTTGGAATTGATTTGACTTGCTATAATTTGATATGGCATGGTCAAGAAGAGCTTGTGCGAACGATTGAAATCATTTTTGTTTCATTTTCGGAGAGTCTATATTTGAAGAAAACCGTTTGATTATGACAGAGTTCGTAAGTGAAGCTCACAAAAACTTTGGGCATCCGCTGGAAATGTGTGATAAGCCTTGGGTTCCTCAAAAGGTTTCTAAAGCGTGCGTTCTATGTTAATGAACAAAGAAGACAAGAAAAACTTTCCGGTACGAAACTGCTATGATCTGAAAAGAACCGCTTAACCATCATGACGAACGAGTGCTATTCTTGTTTGGTGAACATAATTGGCATTAATCGAGAAAATCCGTCCAAATGGAAATATCTTTCCATACAATCGGTATATGAAATAATTCTGAGCATAGAACTTCCCCTGTACCTTAAGCAAATGGCTCAAACCAGATGATAATTGACATTTAGATGAAAACTGATAGTAGTGATAGTAACTTTGGATGTGTCCTGACATCGCCAAAATTATTCAACCAAGATGATTCAAACGACCTAATCAGAGATCTGTTACTGTTGAAGTGTGCTTAAGAAATTTTGGCTTCTAGGCTAAAAGAGAGATTCTTAGTAACAAGGGAACTAAAGTTTCTTATCACCGCATCAGAGAACTCGTGATATTGCAAGACAGGCTGAAACCTTACCTACATCCCCAAATTCCGCCTGAACAGAAAGGTTTCATGCCAGGACGCGGCACAAGAGAGCAACTCATAAATATCAGACAACTTATAGAGAAATGATGCGAATAAAATATTCCTTTGCTGATTCTTTTCTTGGACTACATCAAGGCCTTCGATGAAGTTGTCTGGAATAATCTGTAGCAGGTTCTAGATGAGATGGGCACGCCAAAGCATCTAACGAGTGTTATCAAGAATTTTTATACACCCAACAAGGCTTTTGTGAGGGTGGACGACATGGTTTCGGATTCGTTTACAGTAGGAGAGGGGGTAAGACAAGGGTGCGTCCTGTCACCCATTTTATTCAACATATTTGGGGAATGGATAATAAGAAAGCTGACAGAAGGTTGGAATGGTGGTGTCTCTGTAGCGGGAAATAAAATATCAAACTTACGTTATACCGATGACACAACTCTTTTTGCATCCTCAGAGGAAGACATGGCCTATCTGTTGAAATGGATCGAGACAGTCAGTGAGAAGGCTGGATTACTTCTCAATCGCTCCAAGTGCCCCCTGATGGTGGTTGATAGAGCAAACTCACTTCCTCCATTCAGAAACCTCATGAATGATATTGAACTAACAACCGAAACAATATATCTTGGAGCCAGAATAATCAACAACGGAGACTGCGAAGCAAAAATAAAACGCCGATTGGCAATAGCTAAGTCATCTTTAGCCAAATTAGGAAAGGTGTAGAAGGACCATCACATAACGAAGAAGACCAAAGTCAGGTTGGTGAAATCATAAATATTTCCTATAGCAACGTACGGTTGCGAAACCTGGACAATCAATACTGCATGATGATACAGGGCAAGGTAGAGGGGAAGAGGCCGATCACCAAATAGATTCATCGACCAGGTGAAAGACCTCATAAACTTATCTCTCCTACAAATAATGAGAGACGCAGAAGATCTATTATCAATGGTGATACTGACGCATTATAAGCCACGACGTTCGAAATCGAACAACGATGGAGATGATGAAGATGATCAGAGAACAGAATTTCCTAAGATATTTCGATGAAGAAGAGTATTTTGCATTTTGTAAAGATGGTTGTAAACTGGTTTAATGGCTACAGTAGGATGATGAAATTACGTTTGTAATGAATGGCGTTGGTTCTTAGATTCGTCAAAAAAGAGTTTGAAATGTGAACTGTGTAAGACACACAGTTTTTCTGCTAATGGTGGCAATCTATGTGAAAAACTGGGTGAGCAAATCCACCAGGACCTTCGCACGATGGAGAAACGCTACCAATGCTACTGGAACGCATACATGATGGCTGATTAGTGTTGGGATTCAGAATAGCTCACTGACTACAACATCTGCAATAAAATTTCATGAAAGAAACTTTTTTCAGTATGAGAATTCAATAAAACAAGATAAATGCTAAAGAAGTTGTGTTTTATTGTAAAATGAGTCATGTTTTTTCTGAACTTGAGCTGATACAAAAATTCTAATCACGGATTTGAATTCGTCATTGAAAATTAGGCACATATCGTGTTCCACAACGCAATCACCAAAATTGCTCTTGAGCGGCGTAATTTAAGATCCCAAGAATTCGCCAAATTGTCATCAATAACTAGGATTTGAATATATCTAACTGTTCCGTTATCTTTTTGACAATGATAGTATCGACGATGAAAATGAACCAATAACTCATTTTTCTTCACTGGGTGTCAAGCTTAGATTATGCTGGAAGTTCTTGAATGAAAGTTATCCTGTCTAGGTTTCACTCTTACATTTTTGATTATTTGTCAACAAACGCGACACCCATCTTGCCGATAGCTTTCTCGTATACAAATTGTCATACAAGATGTTGAACAGAAATTGTTAGTCTTTGCTATGTCTTCGATTATCTTACATAGGGCGGAATTTCATGATAATTCCTGTAGTTGTTACCACAATTGGACGTCATGGGTGAGAGTATCATCCATGGTTATTCTGACCTCCTTTAAGATGAGTTTTCTGGTTATTCTTTCATATTCAATTAAAATCCAATTGGTTTTATCCTTAGTCAACACCTCCAAGTCGAATTTAATAAAGGGTAAGAAAGGAGTGCAGCATAAGCATATTCTTTATGTTTACAATTTCCTTCAGAACGGGCATTTGCAAACATAAAATCCGGAAATTACAGTCAGCAAGAACGTAATATCGTATCATGTTTAAACTTTCAGCAAGGAAATATTAAACATTTTGAATTATTTTTCATGTATATATTTGGCCACGGCAAAGAGCAGACAGGCTATCTGCAGAGATATTACAATTCCTTTGTCTATATCATCATATATGCAAGACTTGTCCAAGACGGGTCCTCTCTTTCCCTCTTTCGAACAATTAAATATTCCCTCTTGCTTCTTCCCCAGGGAATCATATTCCTGGGCCCTTCCCTCGCTCGATACAAGGTTACTTCGTTTCCTCTTCCACTCGAGAATTATAAATATTTTTTCTCCTTCGCCTTTCGAAATTAGTTCTTTTTGTTTCGGAACAGTGTCGGGTATACAGGTTGAGATATAGGAAAGAAACAAAACGATAGTCCACACATACCTCATTTATTATCTTTTTACTACCGTGGGATGTCTTTTATGTTTTGCGTGCTGAGATATGGATGGCATCATTAATCAACTCAGTACTAAATATTAACCTCCATGATTTGTTAATATAAATCCAAAATTTCAGTTTTATGCGTGCTGTATTCCAGCAACAACAAACTGTTGAAGTTGACAACTTCCTTTGAAAATGGAATTAAACCGTGGATTTGTTTAATTATCTGAATTTACGAGTACAACCATGTCTTGGCGAGTTGGTTTCTGTTTTTCTCATTTGAGAATTACACCGGTTAACAGTTTCCGGTTAGTATGGAGAGTTTAAACGCAAAAGAATCAAGTATAGGTGCAATAAAAAACTGGTCGCTCAAAAAATTTGGATGCTATGCCTACGATCTTCCAGGAAGATTGGCATGAAACATATCAGGAGACTGCGGATTTCAGAGACCTCAATACAAAAAAATCTGTACGAAGAATTGCGTGTGAAAAATTAGTTTACCGTTGGATGACGCATCTCTTCGCCGAAGAACAGAAAGCTACGAGGGACAATTGGTGTCGAAAAACTCTGGACCGTATTCACTTTAGAAAGTTTAAAAGCGTTTACAACATTATCAGTGGTGATGAATCTTGTATTTATTCATATGAGCCAGAAAATAAGGCCGAACTTCTGTTTGGATGTTTAAAGGAGAAGAAGAACCGACAAAAGTCATCCGTGGACGATGTGTCTCTAAAAAGATGGTCGCAACGTTTGTTTAAAGAATAGGTTATGTACCAACAGTTCCTTTACAAGATCAAATAACCGTTATTGCCGATTGATATCCAACTATTTGTTCACCACAAGTCGTAGTAAGCATTTAGAAACCAATCATTCTTCACCAAGACAATGCAAGTTCACAAACAGTGCGGAAAATAATTGAATATTCAACAAGAATTGTTAATTTGTATCAAAAACGTACTGCGTGGTTGAAGGTTGCATTTATCAGAAGAAATTGTTGATAATATTCGTGGAGAATACTTCAAAAAACGTTACCAATAATGTATAGTACCCTATAATGTTGTTATAATTATATAGAGGCGAGTTTTTAAGTAACTTCCTCCATTTCAGGTTTCCCAAAATGAGCATTAATCACGTAGGAGCCCAAAGTTTCGTTTGCGTCATTAGTGTGTTTTCCGAGTTGTAAATAAGCTTCACGGTTTTCTCTATGACGCACACTTTATTAGCGACAAACCACTGTGTAGTGTCGCTGATTGTTAACGCAGCAATTTTCGCAGTTTGCAAGTTTTATCTGCAGCAACAGTTTGCGGAATATCATTAGTAAAAATGACGAAGAGAACCTGACCCGAAATGGAACACTGTGGGACCCCTGTATACAATACTACCGGAGATAACGAGGTATTATTCCATCGTGTTATCCAGAATCCATCTTCTGAGTAGCATTTAAGTAGGATTCAACTTTAAATCGTCACAGTCCTCTGTGATACATGGTTTTCTGGAGTGAACTTGACCTCATGTAACCTTCTGGTTATTGAAATATCCAGGTTAAAACGTTTGATTCAGATGATTTCGCAATAGAACTTGTACTCATCGTTTGTGCACTTTTTGTCAGTGTTGCTTTCAAGCATACCAACTGCTATTTTCACTCATGATGCCGCTTCATAAAAGCAGTGATTTAATATGTAGTGAAATGATGTGCAAATCCATAAAAAAACTGGGCTTCATATCATATGCTGTTTGAAATTGAGAGAGAGTTTTTATAATATCCTTACATTTCTGTCAGGTGTGTGATTTTTAATTTTTCTCGTTTTTACTTGGTTTACCCTACTTGTCACGTATCAAATTCTTTCACGTTTTCATACTCACACTGTCAAGCATAAGTTGAAAATTTAAAAAAATTATCATGGACCATAGTCAGTTTCGCTTGAACCAAGTATAGCAGAATAAGATTTTGAATATTCTATGGTTTCAATTAGGTTGGCACTGATGGTGGATTGGTAGCCTCAATGACATTCAGTGAAGGATACGTTCAAATATTAGATTTTCTCTATATGGTTGTTAATTAGTTTCATTGTATGTTGATAGAGTATGGAAATGAGTATAGAAGTGACTATGATCAATTAAAAATCTTTGAATGCTGACATTCAATGAAGGATACGTTCAAATATTAGATTTTCCCCATATAGTTGTTAATTAGTTTTATTGTATGTTGATAGAGTATGGAAATGAGTATAGAAGTTACTATGATCAATTAAAATCTTTGAATGCTGACATTCAATGAAGGATACATTCAAATATTAGATTTTCTATATAGTTGTTAATTAGTTTTATTGTATGTTGATAGAGTATGGAAATGAGTATAGAAGTGACTATGATCAATTAAAATCTTTGACGACCAAAAATTCATCTGAAGTTGTTGATGGATTCCAAATGACAATGGTTGAAATGTTTGACGATAAGTGAATTTTAGGTTAGAGAATTATACAGGAAATAAATTATATCTAAAAAAACTAGTTTTTCAAATCACATTTTACGTAGCGTCTGTAGATCCTTTTTTGCCCTAAAGGGCGTTCGAAGACGTTCCTATTCCAGCAGGACAATAAATAAGAATAATTGAATGATAATGAAATACAATATCCGAATTCAGTGCGAACGGAGAGAGAAGAGGCCAGAGAGGAGAGAATCTAGAAAGCTCACGGACTGTCGTACTTCTTCCGGTGAATTATAGTCGAACGCTACTCCTGGAGTCCGTTCATACTCACACACACATACATACATATTATATGCAATTATAATTCTTAGTGCACGATGCTGCTCAACGTGGAGGGACTTCGAGGGGGGATGTATCCGCCATATTGTATCCGCCCCCGCTCGGGTAGCTCCGCCCGCGTGCCGTCTTTCTCTGGCACTACATTTCCTGGATGCTTTGTTTCTCTTCCGCTATGTATATCATATACGGCATAGTGTGCCCAAATAATTTTAATGGATTGCGAGAGTGAATCAGTACAGCATCCGCTAGGGGGCGCGACGATAGTCGGAAAGCGTTCGAAGGGGGCTAGAGAAGGAGAGAGCTTCATGCGCAACCCTTATTCCGTTCTTTCCTCATTTCAAATGCCAATCCTTTTGAGCCTTATTGTTTATTCTTACGGATGACGTATGTTGCTCGCGTGCCAATAGTGGCTTTAATTGAATTTTTCAGTTTTGTATAGAGCCTAATGTTATGGAGATGAATATTTAATAGAGGAAGGCCGGGCGAAGTGGATACCTTAAGGTATTTAAGGTTATAGCAGAAAAAGTTGACAATACAAAAAAAAAATAATTATCACAAATCAGTCTTTGTTTATTGCTCTTACAAAAACGAACATCAGTAACCAATTATATTTAAACAATAATCAACTGCAATCAAAAATTTAAAAAAGTATGATAGTATTCGCTTTACCCGGGTAAAGTGGGTACAGTACTTGGGCAAAGCGAATACCCATATTCAATCTCTGAAAACATAGAAATAACTTTGATGAACTGCAAAAAAAAGTAGAAAATTGAGATTGCCAGTTATCACAGGTATATCCATGAGTGCCATCAAAAGCAGAACAATCTTCGTGACACCATTGTTGACAAATATTACATTGAATTCAATTTTCAATTGTTTTACCGTCTTCCTATATACATGTCATCGCAAAAAAGGATCGTTAAATTCTTTTATTTTTTTTTTGGTTTCGAACCTTTTTACCAGTTTTTTGGTCTTTTTCACTTTTTGTACCTATTAGTCTTCTTAGGAACATTTTTAAATATTCAGTCTTTAAATAACATCCTTAAACTTACTTTTCACATATTTCTGCTTTTGATCTTCCTTGAATAGCCAATTTTAGGATTTGTACCACCACCAACTTTCCTCAATGGTCAGCATGGAGCGCTGCTAGTCATTCGATAGTAGTTACTTTTTTGTTAGGTTCGCATATGTCTTTTGAATTTGGAAGGATTCTACTTGGTGAAATTCCATTATCAATAATAAAAAACAAGTACTGTGTTTTAAGGAATTTTACTTAACAATTGAGATTCGTAACGCGTTTCACTACACCGTAGCTTCTTCAGAAGAATGAATGTACAGAAAATAAGAATGAGAATATGAATATAAATGTTCTTGAGTAATTAAAAGTTTATTGGGTTGCTTCTTCTTAAGTGGTTATTTATGACAGGTATATCCAATAAAATTAAGGAATAGATTGCTCCCCGAAGAGATTCAATAGAGGTGAAGGGCTTAAGTCGACCCTGTCGATAAATTGAAACAAAAATTCAACACCTTAACATACGTTGGCATTACAAGTGAGAAACTGAAATCATTCTTGAGTAGCAATAATTTCAAGATAGCTTTTCAAACTAATAATAATTTAGGCAAATATATAAGAAATAATAAAACTAAACCAGGTAAAAACAATAAATCAGGTGCTTATAGATTGAATTGCAATGACTGTGATAATTTCTACATTGGTAGAACACAGAAATTTTAATATTAGAATATCGAAACATAAACGCAGTTTTGAAATGAAAAATCAGATTCAAATTACGCGAATCATCTCTTAGAAAATAATCACTCTTTCGACCCACAGTTTGAAATTTTGCATACAGATAATAAATATTGGAAGGTAGCTCTTTGAGAAACTTTAGAAATCAATAAATACAAACACTCAGGTAGACTCATCAATCAACAGATTTAAGCCCTTCACCTCTATTGAATCTCTTCGGGGAGCAATCTATTCCTTAATTTTATTGGATATACCTGTCATAAATAACCACTTAAGAAGAAGCAACCCAATAAGCTTTTAATTACTCAAGAACATTTATATTTATATTCTCATTCTTATTTTCTGTACATTCATTCGTCTGAAGAAGCTACGGTGTAGTGAAACGCGTTACGAATCGCAATTATTAAGTAAAATTCCTTAAAACACAGTACTTGTTTTTTATTATTCGCATATGTCATTATGAAACTCATAATTTGAAATTTTCAGGTTATGCTGCTTTGCTAACATAAATATCTGCTCATTGAATTAAGTTCTGGAATTTGAATGATTTTGATGGTATACAAAATTGGCAGCTTCAGAAGTTGTCATGAATGTTAATTAAATACACTATGACAAATTGCGATATTGGAAATTAAGAGTAGGTTATACACATCAATTTTTTTGATAAAAAATTTATATCAAATCGAGAAGACTCAATAATTAGATTGACTTTTTCTGAACGATACGACATCCGGACAAATTTAGTTTAGATGAAAAGAGGATGTGCAAATCAGGCAATTAGTATGCTTCGGTCTAAAAGAAGGCAGGTGGATATAAAGAAGGAATTTGGTGCTAACGAAAGTAAGACTGTGAGAATAAATATAATATTCTAATAATAAAAACAAGTAATGTGTTTTATGGAATTTTACTTATTAATTATGATTCGTAGCGCGTTTCACTACACCGTAGCTTCTTCAGACGAATGATTGTACAGAAAATAAGAATGAGAATATAAATATAAATGTTCTTGAGTAATTAAAAGCTTACTGGGTTACTTCTTCTTAAGTGGTTATTTATGACAGGTATACCAATGAAATTAAGGAATAGATTGCTCCCCGAAGAGATTCAATAAAGGTGAAGGGCTTAAATCGACTTGTTCATTGATGAGTTTACCTGAGTATTTGTATTTGTTGATTTCTAAAGTTTCCCAAAGATCTACCTACTAATATTTATTATGCAAAATTTCAAACTGTGGGTCGAAAGAGTGATCATTTTCTAAGAGATGATTCGCGTAATTTGAATCTGCTTTTTTATTTGAAAAACTGCGTTTATGTTCCGATTTATTAAAATTTCTATGTGTTCTACCAATGTAGAAACTATTACAGTCATTGCAATTCAATCTATAAACACCTGATTTATTATTTTTATCTGATTTGGTTTTATTGTTTTTATATATTTGCCTAAATTATTATTAGTTTGGAAAGCTTTGTTGAAATTATTGCTACTCAAGAATGATTTCAGTTTCTCACTTGTAATGCCAACGTAGGTTAAGGTGTTGAATTTTGTTTCAATTTATCGACAGGATAAACTTCATACAATGCGATTCTACTTTTTTTTTTTTTTTTATTTAAATTATTATTGTTTGGAATTGTAACCATTATTTTTGGCTATTTGTTCAATCAAATTTAATTCTTTGTTGAAATTTTCTGGTGATAACGGGATGTTAATCAATCTATGAATAAAACTATTGAATGCTGACATTTTATGTTGATACGAATGTTACGAATCATAATTATTAAGTAAAATTCCAAAAACACATCACTTGTTTTATTATTGATAATGGAATTTTACCAAGTAAAAGCCTCCCAAATTCAAATAATATTCTAAAGCCATGACCAGGATAAGCTCTTCCTGATCATTATTTCGAAAATGTTCAACAAATGCCTGAACATTTATTTTATTATGGATCCAAATTCCACATGAAAGTTTTGACGGTTTCAGTCGCATAATACCAGAAATGATACTTTAATTAGAGTAAAGGGTACAAATTAACGATATTAATTGATTTGTCATCATAAAATTCTATTGAAGATGGGAGAATACTGTACATTTCCATTCTTCGTTCTAAATTCCGTCAACTTTAGCTGATTATTCTTTCTCTTAGAAAATTTTTCAATATCAAAAACTTTTGTAGAGAGAATGTTAAAGAGTAGCATGGAAAATCAACATCTCTTTTGTTCATGACATTGACAACTCGATGAATGTGGTTTTCATAGATTACAACGATAGAGAACTTTCTCGATAGCAATGTGTTAAATGAAAGCTCAATGCGTTACTTTGTCGCTCCTGAAAGTGACAATCGATTCGAAGTCTATTTGAATATGAGCTTAGAAAACTTACAAGATGCGTATCAGAGTGAACTTGAAATATTTGTGGTTCAAGATGGCAATAACGACCAACATATCCGAAGATTAGATCGAAGAAAAAACATGAATTTATAAAAAATCCGCCAAAATTATCTGTGCAACTGACAGAAATAGAATTAGATATTCCCAAATCAACGATGCTTGGCATTTTAAACGAACAAATTTTCAGGCCCATTCAGTCAGGACAGAAGAAGAAAGTGTTCTAGAAGAATGAATTCCAAGGAGAGTCAGAGATTCGGTAGGGTGTACCATAAGGACCAATTCTTGGACGCATATTTTTCATTATTTTTGTGGATGATCTTTCTCTTCCTCTGCATTCTTCAATGTGGCTCTCAGTCAGGAAATTCGATACTAGGTAGTTCATCCAAACCTTCAGTCAGACGAAAACGTGGTTTAATGCAAATGACCTTAAAATTATCATATGCCTCTGGATTAAGAGGAAAGACTTACATTCTGTAGTGGAAGACTTCTGAAAAAGGCTCAGTCTGCCACTATTCACTTGTGGACAATGTGAGAGTTATTTACATCCAACATGTGTTAAATAACCTATTATAACAATTTTCACTAACTAGCAACGAATTATATTGCCTTTCAAAGAGTCCGAATGGCAACAAATAGTATTAAGGTTTGAAATAAGTCTTCCAGTTCAGATTTTAAGTTAAGATTCAAATTAATTTTTCGAATAATATTATTATAAACATCAGTTGGATATAAAAACTAGTTTTCAATTCTCATTTTACAATGAATCTGTAGATTCTTTTTCGCTCCAAATGGCATTCGGAAAGGTTCCTATTCCAGCAGGACTATAAATGAGAATGATTGAATGAAATTCCGAATTCAGTGTGAACGGAAAAAGAAGAAGGCCGAGAGGAGATAATCTGGAAAGCTCACTTCTTCCGGTGAAAACCATAGGTACGAAAACTGCACTGGCATATCTCTCATTTCGATGTCTGTACACTAGACAAGGATTGCAATGAAAAAGACAAAATCTCGACTATCTGTAAACAAAACTCTCTCTCAGTGAGCTTCCAACTTATTGACATGTTTCCTGGCGAATTCAATCGGGCTTTTCGGTGTTCGGTTAGAGCTGGGCCACAGGCTGCGACAGGAGGCCTAAAATCAACTTCGCTGGGACATTGTTGAATAGTTTTAGTGCTAATTTGCACTACACAGTTCTGTCGAAGCTGCAGTTGAAGATGGCTGGCTGTAGCTAATCCTTGTCTCTAGGAGGAAATTCCGAAATGACGATTATGGACCACAGTTGTTGCTAGAGGTCGATTTTGTCTCCTTCCACTTTTTTCTGTAGAACCAATAAGAGTGACACACAGACCAAGAAAAAACATCAAATTTTGTCTGCACATATCTGAAAAAAAACATGTTGTGATAATTAGTTGTCTACCGAAAAAGAAATTTGAAATATTGAAGTTGAGCGTTAATTTCTTGGCTCAGTGTAAAACATCCTTCTTCGATTTTTTTTGAGAGAAACACATCTGAACTGAGCAGCATGATTCGCATACTCTTTTAATATTTAGGCGTCTGTGTCGAAAATTATCAAATTAGTAATTATAAACACACCAACCGATTGTGAATAAAGATATAGTGTACCAAAAAGAAGCTATAAAATTGACTTAATCGCAAGACGCAAGAGTCATAATCGCAAGACGCAAGAGTCTGAGGGTCAATGTTGCCCTTGGTATTGCTAAAATTAGGCGGTCTTGGTTTTGATCCTGGTCTTTTAGAAATGCAAGAAAACTAAGGTTGCCAAATAGGACTAATTTTGGCAACACTAGTTAATAGTTAGCTTTCAATTGTACATTTCGGTGCAAAGAGGGGTCGTTATCCTGGGTCGACGCAAATACTTTTAGTCCCACGATAACGATTCCAAAGGTGAAAGATAATAATAAGTGATTCATATACGTCATTAACTTGAAGCATTCTGACATATCAGGCATCTCATTTTCATTCAAATGGCTTCCAGGTATGTTTACGGTCCATTTTTATGTTAACGTAAACTAATATTGCAAATATGATCGTAAACTCATTACGAACATAAAGAATTTATTATCCCTATATGTGTGTTTCTTCCTGTCAAAAATTTGACAGTAATAGAATGAAGTTTTACATATTCAATGGTTCCAATTAGGTTGGCATCGCTGGAGGTTCATAGTTTGAATGACAGTTATCAACATTGATCTGTTAATTAAACTATTTCATGAAACTTATTTTGTTATGTCATACGTCAAAAAGGGAAACGTACCAATATTGAAATAAGATTAGATATTATCATTAACAACTAGAAATATATGTAACATCGTGTATTCTGTGAACGTTGAAAGTACGTAGACATGCATATCGCCGAAAGAACATTTTCTTATTTGTTTTTGCGTTCTGAATATCGATATCTCATCCTCAACATCGACCTTAATTTATAGCACATCCATATCTCGAGTATTAAGTTTTTTGCGATGTTTGCCAATGGCGAATATCGAATGGGTTCAGAAATTGGATGTGTGCTCGTTTCCAATTCAGATGGGTCGGTGACGGGCATGTGACGTTTAGCGGGTACATCTATCGGTCCATCGAATCGATCTGAGTAGGCGAGAGCGAGGAGAGCAAAGAGATGAAAGCAGAAAGAGCAGGCATTCCTTCACTTTGCCCTACTCGAAATGTTAATATATTCCACCGAGTTAAATACAGTGGCGGCCATTGACAACCAAAGTTGTCGCTGAATAGAAGCGAGGTAAAACATAAGATTGTGGACGGGGAGTCGTCCCACGTGCTGTGTGGAATGATATTCATTCTAGAAACCAAAGAAACAATATTTCGTTCCGGAATACTGAACCAGAAATTTCTCAAAAAGGCTGAAGTATACAGTGTGTTCCAACGAAAATTTGACCCCCCCTATAACTCCGAAATGAGTAACATTAGCGAAAAACACCAAGACACGTCGATTTTTGTTTCGAGGGGGAGCATTTTTCGAAAAAATTCGAAATTTCTCAGATCAACCCCCTACCCCCAGCAACCCTAACTTTGAAATTCATCATAGGGAATAAGGGTCGAGTGGCACCTTACTGAAAAGGTCTGTCAATTCTCCACCTTGATTTGTCATTTTAGAATTTTAAATTAACATACAGGGTGTCCCAACCAAGGGTGAAGTTGAATTCTGGAAATCCCAAATACTAAATGAAATAGATTTATTTTGGCATAATTCAAGCGCAGGTTTATGCTCGGTCTAGAAAAACGACCTACACTTGTGAATTTGGAGTTGGTGCAATCAACCCCCTATTTCCAGCATCCCCAACTCAAAAATCATTCGATCGATAATAGGTCAAGTGGCACCTCGTTGGAAAGGTACTGCAATTTTCTCTTCGAATTTGGTATTTTCGAAATTCAGAATCATCATACAGGGTGTCCCGAAGCAGGAACATTGAAAATCCAAATAACTTTTTGAAACTGGTTCATTTCGGTATACGAGAACATGTTTGATCCGAGAATAGGACTTTCTTGTGTGGTTATAGAATTTTTGCAATCAACCCCTTCCATTCAGCATCCCCAACTTGAAAATCATACAAATAATTCAAGTGGCATATCTTCAGAAAGGTTTTTTGAATTCCAGAATGATTTCATTCAGTTCGGCTCTCCATACAGGATGTCGCTTTCGAAAAATTCAATTTCGTCATTTGAAATTATCAACTAAAATTAATTCGAAACTGTTAAAAGTATTGGGGTACGATGTGTTGAGCATCAATTACGAAGAAATAAAGCTGATTTCTGCATTGAAAATGTTCACATTTTTTCATTTCCATCTGGCGTGCAGTCATCTGTTATTTCTCATTTTGCAATGAAATATTATTATTATTCAGATCAGTTCCTCATTATTGTTGTTGTTCGTCAGTTGAAATTAATCTGAAAATGGTTTATTCCACTGAGGAAAGGGTCGAAATTGTATCGACGTATTTTCGAAATAACAGTTGTGCCAAAGAAACGGCAAGGATATTCGATAGGATCCATCCTGAAAGAGAAAGGGAGTCAGTCACCAGTACGTTAAATATTTGGTTGACAAATTCCTAGCTACGGGTTCGGTGGCAAACAAAAACATGAAGTGGCATGTCCTGTCAGAAATGAGGCAACGGAAGTGGCAGTAGTGGGTCATCTACAAATGGAGAATACTACTTCGATCAGAAAACTATCTCGTCTGACTGGTGTATCAGCTACAACTGTCCATAGAATCGTGAAACATCACAAATTTCACCCCTACAAGGTAAAATTAGTGCATGAAATAAACGAAGATGATCCAGATCGTCGTTTACAGTTTTGTGAAAATCTAAGTGAAAACCTAAACGCTAATCCAAATTTTCTGAATAACATCTGTTTTTCTGATGAAAGCACCTTTATGCTCAGTGGTGAAGTGAATAGACATAATTGTCGATATTGGGACACACAGAATCCTCATTGGTTTAGAGAGGCCCACACGCAAAGGCCTCAGAAGTTGAACGTTTGGGCAGGAATTTTTGGCAATCATCTAGTTGGGCCTTTCTTTATTGAGGGTAATCTGAATGGTAATGGCTACCTACAGTTGTTAGAGGAACACATACATCCTAGATTGACAGAAATTTTACAGAACGATTCAACTCTTTCTGAGGACGAAATGCGTTTTCAACAAGACGGTGCTCCTCCGCATTATAATGCTCGGGTGCGCCAATATTTAGACGAAAATTTCCCAGGAAGGTGGATTGGTAGAAGAGGACCTGTTGAGTGGCCAGCCAGGTCACCAGATTTAAATCCCTAGATTTTTTTGTGGGGCCATCTAAAATCTAAAGTTTATGCCACAAAACCAGAAAACCTGGAGGAGCTGCGGATGAGGATTATCACAGAATGCCGACTTTTGACTCCTGAAGTTTTCGCTAATGTGAGAAGAGAGTTCGAAAATCGTCTGTATAACTGTATGGAGGTGGGCGGAGGTCATTTTGAACAATTGTTGTAATAATCAAGTTAGTTTTTGTTTTCAATTGAATACAAGTTCAATAAATCTCGTTTTCCTGTTTAGATGAGCATCCAATCAGTTTCTCCATCATCCCTCATCCTGATCCTCACGCCAGAAAACCTCGATTGCCAAACTGAAACCAATGCCTCAGTGATTCAGAAAATAGAAAAATCTTTCTGGAACTTTGCCACTCAACCTGTAATCACTTGTATGATTTTTGAGTTGGGGATGCTGAATGGAAGAGATTGATTGCAAAATTCCATATTCACGCAAGAGAGTCTTATTCTCGAATCAAACATAAACATGTTCTCGTATTATACCGAAATGAACCAGTTTCAAAAAGTTATTTGGGTTTTCAGTGTTCCTGCTCCGGGACACCCTGTATGCTGATTCTGAATTTCGAAAATACCAAATTCGAAAAGAAAATTGAAATACCTTTCCAACGAGGTGCCACTTGACCTATTTTCGATCGAATGATTTTTGAGTTGGGGATGCTGGAAATAGGGGGTTGATTGCACCAACTCCAAATTCACAAGTGTAGGTCGTTTTTCTAGACCGGGCATAAACCTGCGCTTGCATTATGCCATAATTAATCGATTTCATTTAGTATTTGGGATTTGCAGGAATTCAACTTTACCCTCGGTTGGGACACCCTGTATGTTAATTTAAAATTCTAAAAATGACAAATCAGAATGGAGAATTGACAGACCTTTACAGTAAGGTGCCACTCGACCCTTATTCCCTATGATGAATTTCGAAATTAGGGTTGCTGGGGGTAGGGGGTTGATCTGACAAGTTTCGAATTATTTCGAAAAATGCTGCCCCTCGAAACAAAAATCGACGTGTCTTGGTGTTTTTCGCTAATGTTACTCATTTCGGAGTTATAGGGGGGGTCAAATTTTCGTTGGAACACACTGTATAGAATCTAGAATGCTAACTTTAGTTGAATTGGGTTGAGAAATCCTTCTTATATATAGAGGATTGGTCTCAGAACTTTGTAGCGATGACAATTTTCTGTCATCTTACGGAATAGAAGTTTTACTCGTCTCTGATCAAGAATAATTGGGTAAGTACCTAATCTGTCATAATTTCCTGGAGAAGCTATTGGGGTAGACTAACTTTCAAAGTCAACTTTTTAAAGAATACGAAATAATTTAAATCAAAACCTTTTTGGAGGAACTCGACAATAGGATTTCCTCTTTTGGAGATAATCGATGCTCAATATTGGAGGAGATCTGAGTTCAGGCTTGCATTACAGTTATTTTTAGGAAGGACTCGATTTTCGAACTCGAATTCAATCCAGAGGAGCTTATTTTCAAAGTAGAGTTCCTTCAACATATAGAGGAACATAGATCTGTGAATAAACCAACACCAGCAATGAAAGTTTTAAGTTTCACTGCCGGTGTATGATTAAGTATAAGTCTGGGAACATTGCGATACTCTGGTTCATCAACAATTATACACCATGCATAATAAATATTGAATTATTTTTTTCAAGAGAATTCCTAAAAACCGGATATTTTCACCCTTGGTGAGATTTACTGCATGACTTCTTCGATTCATGATATCCTAAAGAGATTAGAATATAGTATTAAGGATACAGGGTTTGAAGAAAGTTCTTCCACCAACTACCAAATACTTTTAGGCTGTGACAAGTAAACTCCAGATATGTTCTATGAGTTTAAGATCTGGATAACGTGAGAGAAGAGATCGCGATCAATATCGTGATCTTGCAGGCTTGACTATTTGATAAAATAATCAGAAATGTCTTGACTGTAATCATTCCCAGTCATTGTTCTTTTATGAACAACTATATCCGTGCATTCTCTCAAACATACCAGCATAAGTCATCAGAGAAACGATCATTACATGAATCAATGTTGATTTTTGTCCTCCTTTTCTGGGCACGAATATATTTGGCTATTGCTATACAGACCATATCTTGCTGCATTTTCGAAAGGTACGAAATTGCAATCGTCTTGTTAATATTGATGTTCTCGTTCCCATAGGAATATCGTAACTTAGTGCATAATAAGGTTTTTAAAGTGGAATAATCTAACCTAATCTAACCCAAATATGATGCATATCAACGGCACTATTGAGATGCGAATCAGCCTAGCTCATTACAAATATTGCTCATAGAAGTACTAGGACGTTTAATTTGAACTCCTAAGTTTATGAACCTGCATATTTACTTTCATATGATGCTACAATTGACACTGACATCTAAGTCAAATTTCATGAATTTCATGACTAGGGCGTCACTTGGTATTGACCTAATGACTTGAACTTGTTGAATTCTGAACTTCATCGATATATACCTTGATTGCAGAATTTTAACATTGAATATTTTCAAACATTTTTGTTTTGCTTCCCATATGTTGGTTATTTTGGAAGATTCATTTGTTTATAATACCATGTCTCATACAGGGTGCTTCAACGAAAATTAAACAGAGGCTATATCTACCAAGATATTGATTTCTGATCAAAACGCAAAAACATACTAATTTTTGTTTCAAGAGAGACATCTTTTGGAGTACAATACATGCCTGAAATATCAACCCCCTAAGCGGGGGTTGCAATCCTTGAACATTTTGAATAGGGAAGATGGGTCGAGTGATGACTCAAAAGAAAGGTGGTATCTTTGTCTACAGCGCCTTGAACGAATTTCCATTTTTAATTGAAAACAAAATGGAACAGATCCATGCTGATCAATGGCAGTCATCATCAAGTACCATCCTCATCTCGAATTTCAACCCCTAGAGCATGGGTGACCCCCCTTGAAAATTTGGAAGAGGGTAGATGGGTCGAGTGATACCTCGAAAGAAAGATATCATCTTTATCTGCATCCCCGTGAACGAATTTTCATTTTTGTTTGAAAACTGTAGAAGATACAGAGTGAGCTACTGAAAAATAGAGGAGACTATCTATCGCCCTGAGCTATTCAAGTATTAGTGCAAAAAAATGGAACAGATTCATTCCATATCAAAGGCTGTCATCTTCCGAAACACCATGCACATCTCAAATTTCAATCCTTAGAGCAGGGGTGACAACCCTGTGTTATTTTTAAAGCAGAAGATAGATCCAGTTATAATCTTCGATAGTCTTCTCTATTTTTCAGTGGCTCACTCTGAATCTTCTACAGTTTTCAATCAAAAATGAAAATTCTTTCACGGGAATGCAGACAAAGATAATGCCTTTCTTTCGAGTTATTACTCGACCCATCTACCCTCTTACAAATTTTGAAGGGTTGCCACCCCTGCTCCAGGGGTTGAAATTCGAGATGAGGATGGTACTTGATGATGACTGCCATTGTTCAGCATGGATCTGTTCCATTTTACCTCACTGAAACTTGAATAGTCTCAGGAAAATAGTCTTCCCTACCTTACAGTTGCTCACCCTTTATCTTTTACAGTTTTCAATTAAAAATGGAAATTCGTTCAAGGCAATGTAGACACAGATACAACCTTTTTTTTGGGTCATCACTCGACCCATCTTCCCTATTCAAAATGTTCGAGGATTGCAACCCTTCTTAGGGGGTTGATATTTTAGGCAAGTTTTGTACCCCAAAAGATGTCCCCCTTGAAACAAAAATTGACATATTTTTGCGTTTTGATCAAAAATCAATATCTTGGTAGATATAGCCTCTGTTTAGTTTTCATTGAAGCACCCTGTATATTTTTGATTGGTGTGGTAAAAATTAGGTTGAAAAACCTACGTTAAAGCAGCTTGAAAATCGAGGTTATGTTGAAAGTTTATTTCGAATATTGACTAATAGTCCTTTTCCTCAGTCAAACGGTCATTGAGGTCATTGATATTTACCTGAGGAAAACCCAAACAGGATTCAGTTTCAATGCATTATTTTAATTATGTATAATATTGAAATTATTATTAAAAGTATTTATTTCTTCTAGTAGATGATTTGCTCAGTTAGAATCTGATTTTGTTTGTCAAAATTGCGGTTGTAGTGTGATAACCTCATAGGAAATTTCTAAGGAATCTACCGATATAAATTTTATCACAAGTTCGATAAGACAATTTATAAACTGAATCTTTGAGTTACAGTTTTAATATATCTTCCTATAGAGTTCTCCGTTAATGAAATCTATATTTAAATTATGAGATCAGGAGATTTTAAATTTAGATTGGGTTCATCGATATGAGTGAAAATATTATACTTTTGTTTGAAAAAAAATAATAATATTCGAGCATTATGCGAATCAACGATGTTGATACCCTTCAAGAGGTTTTGTGGTGTGTTTCTTTCACGATAATGTGTTGTGGTTGTTCCTAATCTTCATCGAAAATTACGCTCTACAATCGCTCTATTCACCTGATTTAGCTCATAGTCACTTTCAGCTCATCTCGTAACTTATTTACTTTGTAAATACTCTAATTAGAACTATTTCGAAGGTTGAAAGAAGCTTTGACTTAAGTGGATTAGTGTCAAAGGCTAGGCCAATTTAAGCAGGGTTCATGTGGGACTGGCAAATATAATTGAGTGACTATAAAGGCCTGAAATATCAGGAATAGACTCTGAAGTACTTAGAAAAAGATGATATAAGTTTTGAAGAAAGTTTGTTTTATTTGAAGAAAAAAAATTCAAAAGGCTTGAATTATAAATTTTTTGCAAATCTTTGTATCATATTTGATTTATATTAATGGTGACTCTGGATTCTGCAGCAACATCCCCCAAGATCCAGATTTAATTTCCAACATTTTAGGGTTTGATAATTCATGCTTCATAAGGGATGATATAGATAATTTCCATAATGTACATTTATGGGCCCTACAGAATCCATAAGTGATTAGGCAACGACATTTTCAAAGGAAGTTCAGTATCAAGGTGGCCTTCACAATAATAGCATTTTGCCCATTCATCCAGAAAATGTATGTCAAGATGAAGCATCTGCACATCAAGGAAGAATAGTTGTTGAATGGCTGAATGAATTTTTTCCGAATAGGTTGATTGGTAGGAGATGCAAAAATAGTTTCATCAACACATAATCGCTGTTTAATCTTAGTGGCAATCTTTAGCAGCTTGTCTTCCGTTTGCATCGCAAAACTGATAAACATGGATCATATCTGCATATTCTTCATTCATGAAGGAATGCTTTTTCAACTCGAAAAGTTAAGGTGTCAAAACAAAACAATATCTATCGAAAAAGATATTTTGATATTCATCCTTCAAAAGTTACTTAAAACTTTTGGTAATCATTTTATTATCGTTAGGAAACTAAGCTTCTGTACGACCAGATATGTATTTCTTTGGTAACACCTCATCATCGCTGTCATATGTTGAAAAAGGTGATCACAGTACCCACAAGGATCAAATTTTTGAAGCGGAATATATCCGAATTCAAAAAGATTAGGTCCACGCTGTTCTCATCAATTTGTCCTAGAATTTCGTCAGAAAGCATCTCTCAAAAGTTTGAGATAGAGCTAAGGGGATACCCTGTCTACACACATGACAAAAATGAAAGGATTTTATAAAAAATTTTCTCCATTTTTGAACACCATATGAATAACCAGTTTTATTTCTGATTTTGCACATTAATCATCACACTTATCAATTCATGTTTGCATTTTTTATCGGTTTAGATCAGAGATAGTTGTTTGATATAGGTAAGAATTTGAGATTTATGTTCTCTTTCAAATGTTTTATTAGTGGGGTAGGTACTCTAATGAGAATAAATAAAGGCATTATTTTTTAGTGTTGATGAAATTAACAGAGCAGTTGGGATGCATGAGGGTGGGCAACGCAAACAAAAGTTCCACAAACGATTGGCATTAGTCGAAACGTTATTTCTCTGATAATTGCCCGGTAGAGAGACATAGGAAGTGTAAAGCATGACATTGAGATAGACATCTCGTTACAAGAGTAGCACAGAACTGCTTTCTTCAATAATTTCCTGTGGAAAACTCATTTCAACGTTCAATGAATTGCGTAATCAGCTAAAACAAAGGTATTTTAAGAAGAACTATTGGCGATATGTTCCATGAAGTAAATCTTAACGGCAGAAGACCATGTATGTGCCAGTCTCTTACAAGATGATATACTGCAGCTCGAATAGGGCTTGAGATCATGTGGAATTGGAACTTGAAGGCTTTGATAAATCTCGGTTTGGATTTTACTCCGATCAAACTAGAAATGCTACGATATGCTGCAGTTCAATTCATGTATCGTAAATACTTTTTGATGAAGCTGATCAACATATTAGATGAGTTGAGAGAAATGAGTTCTCTAAGAAGGCATGGGTAACAACTTCCGCGTCTCAGATATGAGATCGATGGGGTATTCTTGCGACAGGTTTCTTCACATGTCGGCCTTAGTGTGAGTGTCACCTCCACGCTCACATGATCTGAGCATATTATAAACATTTCCAAACGCCCAACTCACAAATATACCTCATTCGCAAGGCGTGGTCAAATCTGTCACACTGTTTCGAAGCTTTATAAGATATATGTTCGACCAATGTTAGAATATGCTGGCTGTGTTAGGTGCCCTGCGTTGGTGCATGACAGAGTTATGTTAGATCTAGTGCAACGTCAATCTCATGGCTTTCTTTCAGTGTGCAGCGACCATCTTATTCCCAGAAACTAGCAGGTGTGGTGATAAGTTACTGCAAATTACTTTTGATTAACTGTCTTGCATCGAATAGTGAAAACCTTGCGGATTCAATAGAATCTTAAGGATACAGTATTCCTTTTGGCTAATTGCTGGAAGGATGTCGAAGCATCCCTGATTAAAAAACCATGGATGAATTTGCACCCTACATATCACACTGATGAGGACTTAAATCAGATGATGTGCCTTTAGCCTAGCCCAATAATCTTTAAAAATTGAGGCAGAAGCTCAAGAATGAGCACCATGAGTGGTGCTGATAGAGGGTTACAAATTTCTATAAACAGGTGAGGAAATTGTGCAAGCGGTAATGTGTGAGCACGCCGAGCGAGATGATAGTAACAGTGTGAAAGTTCTAACGTCGAAAAATTTGAAATTCTGAGGCACTGGAATCTATGATATGGGTTGAAGATACCGAATTCGTCTTCGTCAACTTGAAAACTGTGCTTTTGAAATGAATGGCGGAAATTATAAGCAGAAGACTTTTTCAAGAAGAAGAAGCGCAAAAGAGTGCGTTTTCTCAAGTTAAAAATGTGTTTTATTCCTATTAAAATATTGCATACTATAATTCGAACTTCTCGATAATTCGGAAGGGGTTTTTTCCCTATTTAAATTAGCAAGGCTCTACTGTATAATAGTCATATTCACTCGAAAATCTTTTTCTGTATGATGATGAGTACAATAAACATGTAGTATTATTTATTATTAATGGCTTTACTTTATTGAAAGATTCGTTTGGATCTTCCATTCTCAATATTTTACTGAAAACAATCAAATATTTCGTGTTATTATTTGAGTTTGATAGATTGATAGATCAATGTAATTGGAAAATAGCAGCACATTACGGGTGGTGAAGTATTTTCCTTAGATGATAAGCATCTAATTGTGTGTCACCTACCCCACATTTCATTTTCTAAAGATCAATATCCACACAGACGCATTTTTTCGCGAAAGACAACCTTTTCCTGCTTTCCCGAATCTAATTCGTTTTTTCTCTTCTTCCAGGTTCCCCATCTCACCCCATCTCGCCCATACGCCGCTGTCCGATCCGAATGTTAATATATTCTGAAGAGTTTAATTTAGCACATAGCGTCCCCGGGACGAAAGGGGACACGGAGGGAGCGGGACCGACGATCTGATATTCTGATCGCATCTTCGCTCGCGCATTGTGGACACAGGAATATATTAAAAGTGGATTCGGATTGTTGACGTTTGCACAGTCAGATTGCCACTGGAGGATGAGGAAGAGGAGAGAGGAGAGAGGGAGTGACTGGCGTGAGAACTTCAAAGGATATCTCCTGTTCCTGATCGGACGTTCATATGAGAGATCTAATGCTTGCATAGGTGATTGGATGACGACTGGTATTGGAGACTTTTCGATATTTGCGAAGTTGTCTAGGAGTTGCTGGGAGTTTCGAAGTCTAGATTTGTGTGATTTGATGTTAAGCGGTGGGTCATAAGTCATTTAAGATTTATTCACAGAGTTGTTTAGTGTCTTGGTGAAGTTTAGGTGATGATCAATCATGGATGTACGATCTCTTGGTTAATTTTTCGTTACAGACAACTTCACTACTAACGACGTAGCAAATTTTATGTACAGGGTGGACAGATTTCGACGTTTTAGTACTGCAACCATGTGGAATATTGTGAATAGAGAAAAACGACTCCTTCTTCCCGTGTTCTTTTTGCCTGAGAATTTCATTGCCGCAAACTGATTCAAGCTACTTTTTTTCGTTTCCGAGTTATTTGAAAATTATCTGGGTTGTTTTTGAAGTTAAAAAGGTTTTGACATTCCACAAGCACTTTCATTTAGCACCTCTATGTCCATTCAAATAGCTTATGCATGTTCTGTGCTGTCAATAAGATAATTCAAAAATTAATTGTTGCAATCATAATTCAAATGAATTATTCAACTATTCTTATCAAGTTATAACAATCAGTTTTGGGGATGTAGATTTACATCAGACCACCTATGTTCAGCTTGACCATAGAATAGTTTTACAAACTACGGATTTTCTTCAGATTTTTGCAGAAACTAACGGCAAGAATCGACTCGACGTTGTAAATTTTCTGGATGCAAAAACTAGGATATTCTCATTTTATGAGGTTTATATCTATTTTTATTGAAAAAACTGAGAGCTCCACTATTACATCAATTGTTTCTTCTTCCTCAACTTCTTCATATACGTTGTCGCCTCTTAGAAAAACGATCCAAATATACATATATTATAGGGTTAGGCCAAAGTGCCGGAACGGCTAATTATCTCAGTAATTTACTGAGCGATTTTTTCGAAAATTGGTATTCCTACATTGTGAAGCATAAAGAATTCAGTGTTAATTTTTTGTGCTCAATAGTGTTTCGGGTGTAGCCGGAAATGACCACAACATGAGAATTTCAAATATAACATCCTATATGTTTATTTATTTTTAAATTCAGAGGAAAAAATACTTTTCCTCCAATGTCGGGTTCATAAAAAAATCAAAATGACATTAATTATTATCACCTAAATCAAATAACTCTCGAATTCATAATCAACGTGACAGGTTGACAATTATTGTCAAGTATTTGTTGATGTTTTGATTTTTACACGAACCAGAGAAACTTTTTTATTGAAACTATAGCAAGTGTTGAAAATGAGTTCCATTCACCTCATGACTATAACCTAATCGATCACTGAAATTTCTAAGAGAATTTTGAAGAAATTGTGGGAGTATCGAATTGATTTCTTCTGTTATGCGACGTCCTAACTCATCTAGATCGGCAGATCGTTCTTTTTAAACTCAGCATTTTAACTAACCCCATAAAAAGAAGTCTAGAGGAGATAGATCCGGTGACCGCGGTTGCCACTCGATAGGACCTCTTTTACCGATCCATCTTCTTGGAAAAACTTCATCTAGAAAATTTCGAACATCTACCGCAAAGTGGGGGGGGGGGAGCTCCATCTTGTTGGAACCATACAATATCAGCTGATAAAAAGAAATGAAAAAGCACATATTGATGTAAAATTTTCCTAGGTAGGTGTGAATGAAAAAAAAGTGGAATGTCATCAGAGATGTGACATTCTTGGACAACAAGAATGAGCAAACCAATACCATACTGTTGATGATGTTAGTTGCTAATGCAATGAATAATCATTTTATTGACATAGTGAAAAAAATAATAACTCCTCAAACAGTTGATAAGAAACAGAGTACCAACACTTGTGGAACAGAGAATAAAATGTCAATGTTCCTAAAGCCGACCAATACAGCTGAAATCAAAAAGATAATTGATACATTGAATCAAGGATGGTATCAAGTCAATTCTATTAAAAAGATGAAAGATGTTCTGGCGCCTGTTCTTGCTCACATTATAAATAGGGAAATGCAGTTGGGAAATTTTCCTGAGGAACTGAAAATAGAAAAAGTATCTCCTATATACAAGAAAGGTAATAAACAGGATATGAATAACTACCGCCCAATAACAGTTTTAACTGCTTTCTGGAAAATATATGAAATGGTTCTGAAGACTCGACTCTTGGATTTTTTAAAGACATCTGGTTTCAAATCAATAACATAGCATGGTTTTGTCAACAAGAAGAGCACACAAATAGCAATAATGAAAACCTTATACCTAATATACCATAATCTAGATAAAAAAAAATAATGGCGACTTTTGCAAAACTTTTGATGTGGCCGATCACGAAATATTACTCAGAAAGTTGCGAAAGTTAGAAATAAGTGGATTGGCACTGGGCATGTTCAGGAGTTACTTAACGAAGAGACAGCAATATACAGTGATTCGTGGCGTGAGAGGGGTGAAGTGATATCGGGCGTTCCACAGGGGTCAATATTAGGACCCCTGCAATTTATGATATATATAGATGATCTCAATAACAGTGATTTAAGAGGTACACTAATTTTATACTTTTTTATGTAGGTGACAGTAAACAGGAGATAGGTATGCAGGCTCAGAGTGATCTGGACCAAATTTTAGAATGGACTGACAAAAAAAATAGAATTAAACTGAATGTAGAAAAGTGCAACTTTATATTTTTCAATAATCCAGATTATAACCTCTGTCAACTGATTCTATCCGGAACACACTTGAGAGAAGTGAACTGCATTAAATATTTGGGTCTTGTTTTGGACAGTAAGCTAAATTTTCATAATCATGTTGATACACTTATTAGGAAGCTCAGTGCTTTAACATATCATTTCCATCGCAACTCAATTTACCTTCGTCTGAAAACGAGATATAAAATATACTACTCATATTTTCATTCTCATCTGGTGTATCTGTATGCTTTCTGGGGCCAGTCATGTAAAACGAATTTGGATAGGTTGCAGACTACTCATCGAGCAATTAAAGTTCCTTTTCAAAAATCTCCCTTACACAGCATTGTTTTATTGTACACTAGATAGTGTTGAAATTATTTATAAGATAAAACACAATTTGATCGACAACACAGTGGCTAGCCTTCTTTATAACTATAATATTCATCATCATTCAACTAGGTCTCAAGTCAGTATATTCATATATTACCAACAGCAACTAACATTGGGAAAAGAAAAATAACCTATCAAGCTGCATCACTTTATAATGAACTTCCCAAACCTATAACTGATTGTGATAATATAAAGATATTCTCTATTAATACGAAAAAGTATTTCCTAGAAAATAGAATAAGGATAATTCATGATTGAGTTTATACATAGAATTTAGTTTTTTTTTATTTTAGTTTGCAATAATGTCTATTTTGATATTATGTAAATTGTAATGTCGTTGTAGCTCCTCTGAGGGCTTTTTGGCTAATAAATGAATTGAAAAAAAAAATTCCTAAGAAAAGTTGAAACAATTAAGGCACTAACCCATTTGTGATTACTTATCGGTTTTGTTGGAAATAAAAATGTTGTCGTCTATGGCTAAAACTAACAAAGTGAGATTTGAATTCGCATTGGGGCAGTGATCTTATTTCTAGGTTGATAGGACATTTTTGAGATGATGGAAATCATGTCCGCTCGTAAGAAAAACCAGCCAATTTGTAGTGAGTAAATAGATTTCAGTTTATCTCCTATTGTAAATGCCGTTATATTCAAGTAGAACTCCTCCTTTTGTTCTTCAGATTTCATCACTTTGATTAATGGGTTGAAAACCAAAACATATGTCGAGAATTTTAATGTATTTTTGTGAAACCTTCGCCTTGTGTTTTAATTAATCATTTATTCGTATCCATGGTTGACCCAGTTTGAAGAACGGATAAGGACACTTATGAATTTGACAAAAGCATTGAGATATCTTACTGACAGGTGACATTTGACGGTTGGCGGGGAATCGTAATTTTTTTAATTATATGAGTTATTTGAAGCTCTTTTGTATTTCTGCTCGGCCATGAGAATTGTTAGATAACTGTTAAATAGAGGAATTTTGATCAAGAGGTTTGTGAACTGGAAAAACCATAGAAATAATTCTTTTATTGACAACTGACATTTGACAGTTGACATTTATTTCTGAACAATGCGCTCCATTTAAACGACCCGTAATATTCAAAGTATCTTGAACTCTAAAGAAACTTATTGCTTTGTTTTTCTCAGAAACTAGTAACTATATCTCCTATAGGAATTATGTCCATCCCCAAAATTTACGAGTATTATTGTTCCAGTTTCAATTTCCATCGAACATATATAAATATTAAGAAATAAAATCTAATTTGGAGAAAGGGGGGCCGCACATCCACGTAAAGCACGGGCGAGGAGAGGCGGCCACAAACGGGCGTCATCAATTACTCGGGAGGCAGTCACGTTCAGAGGCAGAGCAATATTTTCTGGTATCGAAAACAAAGCCCGTATAAGGACGTTTTCCCAGATACATTTTTCATGTAAATGGTGTCTCATATCGCATAAAGCAATCGTTTACAATACATAAATCCGCGGAAATCAAAGCTCTGGTCGTTGCTGCTCGTTTGCCTAAGCTCGGATGTGGAGGCCATCTGTCGGACGCTGGTGGTATTACGGGCAACGGACGCTAAGCCAATTCCTGCTGGCTATTTTTTGCTTTTCTAGGCGAATATCTTTCTCATACCTAAATAACGCCTTCGTTCTTATTGTAGCAATACACAGGACAATTTTGAGGAGATGGAAAATGTTTATTTTGTCAATTTGGGGTTCCTTGAAAATAGGACGCAATAATTCGCTCGGAAATTTCAGACAATTTGCTAGCCGTTTTGACGTTTAGCTTTTAACTAATATAAAAAAAACGTTCACTGATTTCATTTCGTTTATTTGTATATAACCCATTCTGTGTTCGAATCATCCGGCTTTTTTGAATTAGAGTATTAATGAAGTTTAACGAAAAAACCAAGAATCAATTTTTACATGTTCTTTGATATTGGAAATAAATTCTGTTTTCTTTGAATTCTTAGTAGAAGAAAAGAGAAATTTGTTCATTCTCTATTTTTAGTAGTGAAGAATTCACACAAATATCCCTTCAAAATTCACCTTTCAGAATATTAACTTTCGGACGTTCGAATATTAGAATTCATTGCTCATGTAATTTTCTATGATAATCCTGATATGGGCAATCAATTTCTGGAGGCAACATCATATTTCTGTCTGTCATATTTGATCTGCTGAACCCACTGGTTTCTGAGAGAGCTTTGTTTAACGAAATAGTTATTTGACCTCAATTTTTGATAACCCTCAATAAACCGAAGAAATGAGATGATCTTCCTGAGTTATTAGGACATTTCTCCTACCCATCGTTGAACATGGATCGAAGTGGTAGTAGCAACGATGCTATAACCGAATTTCTAAACACCGATTTGAAAATAGGGGGGTTGGTAATACCTTTCCAGTTAGAGATCAAATGATAGTAGTAGTGGGAGGCAAACAGTACAATGGGGTATATGAGCTTTTACAAGAAGATCTGAAAATTGTTGATTACTGATAAATAGGGCTAACAGTTTACCTAGACAAGATCATGCGTATGCACTTAAGAAAAAGACTGATGGCATGATGCAGTAAACTCTTTTTTGGGAAAAAACTGGAATTAAATGAAATCTGGGAGTTATCGTGGTTTTTACCTTACATTGAATAACCATCTTAATTTAGTCATAACTAGGGGTAAATACATTTTTATGACAAGAAAACGAGTTATTGGCAATAGATGGGAACTAATTCCAAAAAATGTACACAGGCTTTACACTGTGGTCGTCAGACCCATGATTGTGAATTGTATATTGCTCTTATATGGTGACCAAAAGAGGTGCAGAGAAGGGTAAGAGAGAAGCTGGATAATCTTTGAAGACTAGCCGGAGTTTGTTTCACAGACTCCTGAAGATCAACACCAACCGCTATCCTGAATTGACCTCCTCTTGATATTTATATTACAGGTGAGGGTAGACAAGCGGTATTCAGACACGAGATGAACGGAAACTGGAGAACCCGACACGTAGGGGTCACCAGAATTACACAAAACTGAGAATGGGGAATGATATGATGACTAAGAAACTTAGAGAGACCAAGAAGCATCAAACGGTGATAGACTGGAACAATTGACTCTGCCCTGACAACCGTAAATACATAAATTAGAATACGAGCGGAAGCAGAATGAGAAAGGAAACTACATCTGGAGTGTACTCACAAAACCCAGAATGTCGGTTGACAATGCAAGAGTATGTAACCATCTTCCAGACAGAAATATATGCCATAACAACCTGTGTACGTAAAAACCTCAAAAGACGCTATAATAATAGCCAGGTAAACATTCTTTCGGATAGTCAGGCGGTAATAAAGGATCCGACTGGGAGGAACACTCGGTTAAAGCTCATATGGAAATACAGGGTGCTTCAACGAAAACTAAACAGAGGCTATATCTACCAAAATATTCATTTCTGATCAAAACGCAAAAACAGGTCAATTTTTTGTTTCAAGTAGGACATCTTTTGGGGTACAATACTCGCCTGAAATATCAACCCCCTAAGCGGGGGTTGCAATCCTTGAACATTTTGAATAGGGAAGATGAGTCAAGTGATGACTCAAAAGAAAGGTGGTATCTTTGTCTACATCGCCTTGAACGAGTTTCCATTTTAATTGAAAACTGTAAAAGATACAGGGTGAGCAATGAAAGATAGGGAAGAATATTTCCCTGAGACTATTCAAGTTTCAGTGAGGTAAAATGGAACAGATCCATGCTGATCAATGGAAGTCATCATCAAGTACCATCCTCATCTCGAATTTCACCTCCCTTGAAATTTGGAAAAAGGGTAGATGGGTCGAGTGATACCTCGAAAGAAAGGTATTATCTTTGTCTGCATCCCCGAGAACGAATTTTTATTTTCGATTGAAAACTGTAGAAGATACAGAGTGAACTACTGATAACATAGAGGAGACTATTTATCGCCCTGTGCTATTCAAGTATTAGTGCAAAAAAATGGAAAAGATTCATTCCAGATAAAAGGCTGTCATCTTCCGAAACACCAGTCACATCTCAAATTTCAACCCCTAGAGCAGGAGTGACCACCCTCTGTTATTTTCAAAGCAGAAGATGGGTCCAGTCATACTAACCTTCTGAGAAAGGATTTTTGTTTGTCTCCACAATGGTGTGCAAGTTTTCATCAAAATTACTCTGTGAGCACCTGAAACATTGGAATGATTATGAAGGATTATGAATCCCGAAAGGAAACGATAAAACATTACATTTTCAGTGGCTCACTCTGTATCTTTTACAGTTTTCAATCAAAAATGAAAATTCTTTCACGGGAATGCAGACAAAGATAAAACTTTTCTTTCGAGTAATCATTCGACCCATCTACCCTCTTCCAAATTTTCAAGGGTTGTCACCCCTGCTCCAGGGGTTGAAATTCGTGGTACTTGATGATGACTGCCATTGATCAGCATGGATCTGTTTCATTTTACCTCACTGAAACTTGAATAGTATCAGGAAAATAGTTTTCCCTATCTTTCAGTTGCTCACCCTGTATCTTTCACGGTTTTCAATGAAAAATGGAAATTCATTCAAAGCAATGTAGACAAAGATATCACCTTTCTTTTGAGTTATCATTCGACCCATCTTCCCTATTCAAAATGTTCAAAGATTGCAACCCCCGCTTAGGGGGTTGATATTTCAGGCAAGTATTGTACCCCAAAAGATGTACCTCTTGAAACAAATATTGACCTGTTTTTGCGTTTTGATCAGAAATGAATATCTTGGTAGATATAGCCTCTGTTTAGTTTTCGTTGAAGCACCCTGTATCTACAATTACTAACTGAGCTGGCGAAACAGAGCCAGATAATTTTGGTATGGGTGCCTGGGCGCAGCGGTATTGGTGGCAACGAGGGACCAGATTCTCTTACCAGGGAAGGCGCCAAGACGAAATTTATAGGCCCGGAACCAGCCCTTAGGTGCAGGAGTCTATCAAAACCTGTCAGAACAGATGGGTCGTTATCCAGAAATTTTTTCTGGAAAAACCTAGCAAGAAGCTCACTAAAGAAGCTCTTAGACAGAGGGGGGAAAACTAAGCACCGTAACAGATCTAATAACTGTCATGGAAGAATAAGAAAATATCTACATACAATAGACATTTATCGTGAAGAACCTATATGTAGACTATGTAACGAAGAAAATGAAATAACCACATTGGGAATGAATGCGAAGCTCTCATCTGGAAAAAAGGGGCAAAGAACCTTAAAAGATCTAAGTGAAAGGAACCTGGTAAATGATATTGAGAGCCTGGTGCAAAAAATCAACTTGGACATTCAGGAATGAGTGTCAACCAAGCCTTGAATGGTACACCGTGGTACTGAACCCTGATGACAAAAGACAAAATACAAATACAAAATACAATGGATGGCCAGCACGGCCACCCGATCTTATATCATTAGATTTTTTCTAGATATAAGGATTCTCCATACAGTTGTTCAGACCAAGAATAGGCAGACATGCAAGTTTATCACAGAAAGGATTATAGAAAAAGTATGCACAGTGGGACTTTTATGTCGCTTTGAATCTTGTGCCTATACAAACTGTGGATACTATAATTTTTTACAATTTAGATCATTGAATGAAAAAAAAACAACTGTGTAAAATCTGTGAATGTTATTGTGGATACGACTACGACGTAGCACTTTCATACTCCTTTGTGTCGCATACTTCTACACGACGAGCCGCCCCTGTTCTTTCAGGTTAGTTTCGATTAGACGATGTTGGCTCCAGTTATTTTCGTAGCACATATTTTTTAATTGTTAAATGAAGTTTTCCTAACGTAAATCTTATCTATTTTGAATAATATAAGGATCTTACAACCACTTAAAACCATTTCCTTCTCAACTAGAGTTCCTACAATGTACAATCCAATGAGACTAATTGCTCTCCTCTGATTTAGGACTCTCACACAGAAATGAATCCTATGTAAACTAACGGAATTGTGAATAATGGCCTATGCCGAGATTATAATTAGATTCTTATGCAATAAAAAATCATATTAATCATGAATGTTTGCGAAGACGTTTTCCATGCCAGCTAGATGTCCAATTTTTTTCTCTTAGCGTTCAGCTGACCCTTTGTGTAAGTAAAACAGTAACTTTGTTGATGCACACTGTTCCTCTGTGATAAAGCTACTTGAATTCATTTTGACTAAGTAACTTTAATTTTTCAATTGATAAATAAATATGAGTAAAACTGGAGAACGGTTTATTAACTCATGGGTTTCTTCCCTTTTTTAGAGAACAGTTCATCTTTGATCCCAAAAAAGTCGTTAGTTCCGGCTATAACCTCTTCATCCGAGCCAAATCTTTTTCCCTTGAGCATCCTTTCCAAATCAGCAAAGAGCCAGTAATTGCTGGGTACCAGATCTGGAGAATATCGAGGTTGCGACAACAATTCCAAGTGTAAATTGTAGATATTTCTATAGTTTTTAACGATCTGTCTATTGATGCACTGTCTTGGTGAAACAATGTTCTTTTTCTTTGCTATATGAGATCGTTTGCATCTAATTTCGTCACTCAGTTGGTCGAGTGAAGCTATATACTAATCACAGATGAACGTCTGGCCTCTCTTGCCTTCTTGTCAGTGGATTGTTGGGTTTTTGTTGTTTTCGTTTTAATGTGAGCAAACGGCATCCACGTCAAAAAAAATTTTATATCTAACTTTAGGTGTTACATATTGAATACGGTGCATCTTAAGGGTGCCAGCTAACTCTTGAAATTTCACTTCGCGATCACTCATCAGATTTTTGAACACTTTTTCTATATTTTCTTGGGGTTATCAACTCTTTTGACCTTTCAGAGTGTTCTATGCCTTAAGTGGTCGTGTGACCACGTATGAAATCAGCAAATGATCATTTTGACCCATGAACTATTTTCTAGTTTTCCTGCGACTTACTTATGTCTAAAGGCCATATGCTTATCAGCGTAGTCACAGGTCTGCAATAAATTAAATAAAACAATAAATAAGTATTAATAGGAATATGAATACTAGTTAAGAATACATAAATGAGACGGCACTTTTATGTAGAGCAATTTGGAAAACAAGCCAATATAATTTGGGCATAGATGAATAGATATTTTCGTGAGCCAGAATTCGATAGCCTAATGATTTAGCTCAGCGCAAATCATGTTTGTTACAAATTGCATTAGCATTGAGTCGATGATAGTTTAATGTCTTATTACATTCATAAATATATGTATAAATCGGGTATCGACAATATATTAGGAAACCTGATCAAGTAGATATTCCCACCAAAGAGGTACTCAACTAGGTAAGAGAGAAAGTCAATGTCCTGGATGACTCGTGAAATGAAAATATCCAGTAAAACCAAACGAATCTTATGAGAAGCAGTGACAAAGGGTATAGTACCACATGATTATTATAGACTCTACAAACACACAACACTGGAAAAAATAAAACGAAGGATGTATCAAAAATGATAAAGGAGGTTCTAAGAAATTTTATTATTGGAGTCTTTTCCAGAGAAGAATAGCTAGGATTTATTGAATGAAGGCAACGAATAGTTTGCAAACGAACGCCAAGTGCCGAGTAAAGAAAATATGACCAAAAAAGTCAAACCAATAACAATATTTGCGAGTTCAGCTTATTTTTTAGACCAGTGACTGTATGAACAGGATATCATCCAGTATATAAAGCATCTGTAAAATGAAAAGAAAAAATTAAACGAAGCATGGATTCGCCTAATCCACAAAAAAGATTCTCGAAGCATATTGAACAATTATAGACCCATTTCACTTCACTCCAATATAAGGAAAGTTTCTGAAAATTTAATATTTGATCAAATGGTAGTATTTTTAGACATGCACGATAGAATCACACGGAATCAGCATGATTTTCGGAAGGGTAGATCAATCACCATCTATTCCGCTCTAAGAAGTCAATGAATGCAGCAGAGTCACAGCGGTATTATGTCTGGATATGTTGAAGTCATTTGATTGAGTTAGATAGGTCACCCTTTACACAAGCTGAAGCCATGTGGAGTTAGAGGAGTGACACTTCAACTATTCAACAATTAGGTCTAATAGAGTAGTTGATTATGATGAAAAACGAAATAAAGTCTTATCTGATTTGGTGTATTTGAAGGGAGGGGTACTCCAAGGTTCGATTATTGGCCCCTTCTTTACATCACTCACACAAATGATCTTTTGGAAGTGGTGAAAAATGAGGTTGTGCTGTATGATGATGATGCATCCCTGATTTGTGTTGCGAAGAATAGACAAGTTTGCAAAATGATTCTGGAGGATGACCTGAGGGGTTTGCAGGGGTGGTTTACCGACAGCGGCCTGTCTCTGAACGTCAAAAAAAATTAGTTGCTGTCATTAAGTATAAATAATGAGATCAGATTCCTTATTGGGCAGTTTTCCCTTCTCATTTTCTCGAAATTGTTACGTCCTCCGAATCATCGCTGATTGAGTTGGTTTTTCTGATGCATCAATAGCTTATTATGCATTTTACCAGTCAGGGGTAAGATTTGGTTTTATTTGCTAGGGAAACTGTGTAGATATGGACAGGATATTTGTTCTGTAGAAAGGACGTTTAAGAAGCATATTTGGAATGCAACAGACTGAAAGCTTTCGAAACATATGTGTAGAGAGAATATTCTAACTTTGTATGGATTATACACATACGAATGTATCATATTTTAAGCTTCTGAAATGTTGCCGATTAGGAAAAAGGAATCAAAAACATAAAAGTTGAAGAAAATAATATCTAATAGAGAATAAAAAACCTTGCTTGCATACAGAAAGCTTTCCACATGATCATTGAAGTTTGGAACAGATTTCTCTTTGAGTTTAGGACTCTACCAATAAAGACTCTGAAATTCTTCCAGTGTGTTTTGATCAAAAGATGTTTCTAATATTCAACAGAATTCTTCGAAAATAGCGACTTCAATGATCTTTGGAGATAGTCCATTTCTCTTGTCTCTATATATGTTTATATTTTACTTAAAATGCCAGTGATGAATTTAAGAGTGCTATAGTAGTCGTAATTAATTTATTAATGTCTAAATTCCTCATTTCAATTGTCCTTGTACGTTTCTCATTGTGAGGTATATTTATTATTTCGACATGTATTTGACAAATAAATGCAGTCTATATACCTATATATTCTGTGAAAAACGCCTCAAGCCTAAAAATGTCCTTTATTGTACTTTTTAAGGAAACTTTCATATTTTCATTAACCATTGTAGGAGCTATACTCTCAATGAATTTCTACACAATAAAAGGCAACGTTACTTCCAAATGGTTATACATAATCGAAGAAAATACGGAAGGCCCTAATTTCAGTCAGTAATGAAGGGTTTGTTTGTCCAGTATATTCATTTTCCTCTCGAACATATGTAGAATGACCGTCACAACGGACCATTCCCCAAACGGTGTGATATATCAAAAGGGATTTGGCTGTTCCGTTGGTCGGTTATAGCAAATCGCCTTATCTCTTCTGTCGCTCGACCTCCGCCTAAGATAATCCTTATTGCTATTTAAATATTAGAATTGCGTATATTTGATGCTCAGCTTTAACAAGGAATTTGGTATCTTTTATTCATTTTTGTTAGTATATGTCCTATATCATTTATTGCAATTTGCAATGAAAATTTCCCGAAATGTATTTAAACCTTGATTTCAGTCTAGGGAATCACAGAAGTTTGAATTATTTTGACGTTTGAAAAAGGCATATTTTTGCGATCGAATTTTTGTAATAAATGGATAAGGCACGTTTTCGCGGCCGAATTGTGTTGATGTTTGAATAAGCCATATTATCGTGATATAATTCTAGGAATGATTGTATGAATCACAACTTCAAAACAAAATTCTGATGAAGGTTGAATGAGGCATATTTTTGCGATTAAATTTCTTTTTAAGGTTTTATAAGACAAATTCTGTGGATGTTTGAATTAGGCATATTTTCGCGATCGAAATTTTGTGACAATGGTATAAGGCACATTTTGCGACAGAATTCTAATAATAAGGCATAATTTCGTTATAGAATTTTTATAATGATTGCATAAGATATATTTCCGCTATAAATTCTGTTAATGTTTGAATAACGAATGTTTTCGCTAATTTTTGAATCGATTGAACAACTATATTGGTAACATAGCATAAGGCTAATTTTGACTATCTTGATAGCGCGAGGCGATGTATATTCTCGCGACAATTTTTTCGGGTCTTTTGACCAAGGCATAAAATTTATTCAATGATTGAAGCCATTCTGCGATAACAATTAATTTAAACTATAGGTTACAATAGTAGGAGTTAATAACAACCTGATCAAGTTTTGTAAAGGCATATTCTTTTCGCGACGAAATTTTGTCGACGTTTTTCGTAAGGCATCTTCTCGCGATAGATTTTTTCTTTTATTTTTCTCCTTTTTTCGCGACAAAATTCTGCTGAGTTTTGTAACTATAGCATGAGGCTCATTTTCGCGATAAAGTTTTGTTGATATTTGAAGAAGGCACATTTTCGCGATGAACTTTTATCGATGTTCGATTAGGCATAATTTCGCGATTGAGTTTTCATAACCATTGAAGGCATTTCACCATAAAACTAAATATCATCTGAAGGTTACTATGGTAAGACTTAATAACAATTGTTCAGGGCATATTTTTGTGATAGAAGTTTGATAACGTTTGACGGAAACATATTTTCCCAAAATTTTGTTCACGTTTTTAGGCATATTTCAGAGCTAGGACGTTGCGTTCCAACATTGCGTATTAACGAATAAATTCAGTTTAGTCTTGAACAAAGTCTATTTACGCTATTAATTTCTGAAAATAATAGAACAAGGCATATTTTTGCGATAACATTCTGTAAACAATTCAACCAGATATTTTCGCGATAGGGATCTATGGTATATGGGAAACGATCATTTTATCGATATTTTGACAACTAAGAAATCATTTCAAAATTTTTAAGCAATGTTGAAAATCATAATTTATACAATTAAAAAGAATTGAAAATTGAAAGGGATAATGAATGTTATCTTCGAAAGTAATTTAATTTACAAGTAGGTATCTCAGAATAATAATTCTATTACACGACCTGTATATCAGGTAGAAAATGTCATCTCCAAACTACATTAATTTTGTTTTATCACATTGGCAGATGAAATCCAATCGCAATAACCCCTGATGAAAAGAAACCAGTAGCAATCTTAGTAATCAAGAATTCCGATTGGTTCGCAGACCTCGAACCAAGACATAGACTTGTTCTAATTACGCAATCAAGAAATACGATTGGTGTTTGGAGCAGGAAGGGCGGACGTTCTGCTTTAATTACTCCGCTGTCTTGATAGTGAGGAATGCTCCGGGCATCGTTGCGTATTCCGGTCATGAGCAACTGGGCTGTCCAACTCGCCTAGTCCAGTTTTTGTTACCGCAGAGTATTAAATGTTTGTGGTTCATCTTTTTATTTGGCTTTAACTATTGTTCCGGAGATTTTGTAATTGGGCAATCATCGTTTGTCATACTGAGCGTTGTTGACTTGTTCGGAATTGTCGGGCAAAACATGACATGGGCGAAGGAATTTAATTATATGAGATGAAAGAGTTTCTATAGTAGAGAGTTCAATTGGGGAATATTCTCAATTTTTCAGACAATACCCAAACAAAATTTGGATAATCTGTTGTATTTTCAATAAAATTTTGCAATAGTGATGATATTGAAGAAGAATACTGAAAATAATAGTAGTCTTGCACTAATTATTGATAAAAAGAGCTTTGAACTACGAAATATTCTTCAAATATCAATAGTTTATGAATTATATTCACAAGTCACAGAAATATCTTTCCCAAAATTATTCAAGTAATGTTTAAAATAAAATAATTTCACGCAATAGAATCTGCAATCTGATGCAAAATATACCTTCCTTGAATATTGACAGCATTATATTGTGAAAACAAAAACTTTATCGAATATTATTTGAATTATTTTGCGATAATATGCTCCGAATTTTCACAAATGTAATGTCTGTAAAGTTACACTTTTGTGAAAGAATCTTGTCACTGTATGGGAAAGGTATATTTTGGTGATCACGTGCGTACAGGCACATTTTCGCAAATTTATTCAATAGTGTTAGAGAAGCATATTTACGCGTCAATATTTTGTTTCAAACAAGGTAAATTTTAGGTTAGAATAAAGCAGATTTTTGCGATAGATACTGTTAAAGGATGGAGCAAGTTATATTTTCGCGATAGAATCCTGACAGAAATTTGATAAGGATTCAACAACGGAATACAATTGTGGAAACGTGTGCATATTTTCGCGAAGCTATTCAATATTAAAACTGGGCATGTTTTCTACACAGTCTTTTGTTTAATTTTCGGAAAACGTATGTTGTTGAACAGAATACTGATGACACTTGGACAATGCATATTTTTGCGATAGACTGTTGAAATTTCAAAGAGTCATTTTTTCGCTATGTGCTATAGAATTGTGATAACGTTGGCACAGTTCATATTTTCACAAACTTATTCAAGTAGATAATACCTGGAAAAAGCATATTTTTGTGACAGAATTCTGTTTAGGTTTTAACAATGTATATTTTCGAGATAGATTAGTTTCGAAGTAATATGTAAAGAAGGCATATTTTTGCGATATATTTTGGCTTAGATCTAGAACAAGGAAATATATATAATAATGATAAAAGCCTCCCAAATTCAAATGTTATTGATATTCCACAAATCGTATAAAATATGTGTTATTGCACAAGCCATATTTCCAAGACAGCTGTTGAGGTTTGAACAAGGAATATTTTGAGGCTAGAATTCTGGTAACCTTGGTACAGATATCTTTTCAAAAAGTTATTTATATAATGTCTGAAGGAAATATTTTTTGTGACATAAGGCACATTTCGCGATAAAATGCTACTCAGTTTTCATATACGTTTATTTTCGTGATAGAATTCTGGTAATGTTTGCATTGGGCATATTTTCGCGGAATTATTCTGAGATATCTGACAAAGGCTTATTTTTGTGATAGTTATATGTAAAAAATTCAAAGAACAATGTATATTTCCACATCAAATTGTTGTTAAGGTATGTCTAAGGCATATTTTCGAGATAGGAACCTGCATAAGGTATAATTTTGAAGAAGTAATGAACAAGTCATATTTATGAGGCAGGTTTATTTTTGCAATAGAATTCTGATAATATTTCCACATCTTTTTGAAAATTATTCAAGTAATCGCTAAAAGAAGCATTTTGTTCGTGACGGAATTCTGTTAAGGTTTCAAAAAGCCATATTACGCGTTAAGTTTCGAACAAGGTATATTATCGCGATGGAATTATAGTAATGCGTGCATTGGTCATACTTTTTCAAGGTTATTCAAGTGGTACCATAAGAGGCTATTATTTCGAGATAAATTTTTGTTAAAAGTCAAACATTAAGGAATATTGCCGCAATAAATTTTTGAAGGTTCAAAAAGGGACATTTTTGTGGTATGGACAAGGCATATTTTCGCAAAAGTTTTCAAATAATGTTTGAATGAATGAGTGAACTTTCAACAAGGAATGAGGTTTGAAGAAGGTATATTTTCGCGATTGAATATTAGTAACATTTTCGCAGGGCATTTTTTCGCGACATTTTTCATGTAATGACTAATGGAAGCATACTTTCTTGATAAAATGCTGTCACGTTTTGAAGAAGGCATATTTTCACGATATATTTCTGTTTGGATAGAATGTTAAGATTTGAACAACGTATGTTGTCAAGGTAAGAGTCTGCATGAGGCATACTCTCAATATATTTTTCTGAATAATGTTTGACAAAACAAATCTGGGGGGTATGTTTTCACAATAAAAATAAGAAATTATGTTTATGTTAAACAAATTCGATGGCATACAATCAAAGTATAATTAATTCGAGTGTAATTTCCAATAATGTTTTTTCGAGTAGTAGGCATGTATGTAATTTTCAAGTCGTTTCTATGGCGGAAAATAGAAGAAAATTGATGTATTAAGTTGTTATTTTAACTAATTTAACGATCATTATTTTAACAAGTAAAAAAACTGGTTGGTAATTTTATTCTTTCTAGTTTAGTTTATCAGTCATTAATAATTTGTTTAGATAATTTTCGAATAATAAAGCAGGAAGTAAATGGTGAGCCAGAAAATTTATACAAACAAAAACAAACTTAAAAGAACAACAAAATAATTCAAAAGTACATCCTAAATATCAAATTACCCACAATTTTCTTTTGGAGTAATTGGCATCGAATTCATATAATCATCTGAAAAAACTGAATACTACATATAAATATCAACTATACAATTTTCTGAAAATTCCCCCTTACCGAAGCGTCCTCGTTCTTCGTAAACAGTCAAAGTTTATTCAATAATTACGTATCTCCTTGACTTTCCTCATTTCAGCTCGATCCATTAAAAGCTAATGGTCTGTTTGCTCAACGGTTTCTGTTACAAACCTTTATAACCTGATTAGAGCAACATTCATCTCTTTTTTCCTAATATAATAAACTTCATTATGCTTCTTTTGCAAGTTTCGCCGAAGGATTTTATCTTCAATGAAAATATGGAAAGTTGCAAAGCTCATTACGTTTCTGAAGTTATTCCATTCCGATGAAAAAGTGCATGAGAAAAAATGAAGGAAAAAGTCAGTTTTTAAATCTGAAATAAACTGCGCCAAGAAATCAAGGATAATTTCAATATTTCAAAATTATTTATGACCGGCCACTGATTATTAACACTTCCTTTTCGGATATGTCCGGACATGCCCTCAGGTTCCTCTCAAAATTTTTATTTTCGGTTATAATCCATTGCGAATCATGAAATTTGACTCGGACAGAATGTGCTGAAGCATTGGTGTCAGATGATCTAGGTTAGATTTATACAAAGGATTGGGGTCTCTCATTCAACTGTTTACAGAATGATTCACAGGTACAGAGAGACTGGTAGTCTTGAAAGAAGACCTGGGCAAGGACCACGTCGAACAACAACGGCAATCTATGATGGTTAGTCAAAAATTTTCTCGTTAAGATAACAGATCGTTACTGCTAGGCACCATCAAACCCAGCTTCGACAGAACAATGGAGTGCAAATTAGCACTGAAACAGATCGACAACAGCTTCAGGAATTTAGTTTCAAGCCTCGTGTCGCATTTCGAGGCTCAGCTCTAACCACAGAGTCCAATTGAATTATGCCAAGGAATATGTCAATTAATTAGAAGCTGATTGGAAGAGAGGTTCGTTTACAGATCAGTCGGGGTTTTGTATTTATTATTGCGTTCGAAATTCTCTAGTGTACGCGCAGTGCGTCTTTTTGCTCACCCCTGGTTTGGTCGAGGTTTCTTGAATGAACCGTTTTTTACTTAACAACTTATAGAATAACAATAAAAAATATTTCCAATATTTCCTTTAAGACGGTTGAAATCCCAGAGGGCAAATTTTTATTCCTGAATTGAAAGTTTTTTAAGAATATTATTGCATGCGTTTCCTGGATAATTGCATGTGTTCATTCGGTATTTGTGTTCGATCACCTACAATTTAATTTCAAGCTTAGGTGGCATATTACAGTCCGTTCAGTTGAAGATGGTAGAGAGACCAAAAGTACTATCCTGATTCTTAATAAATCTCTGGGGATAGTATAATACATGGTTTGATTTCTAATTATCATCGTGTCTTGTAGAATTTTATTTTTTATCGAAACTTCCAAAAATTTCATCATCGTTTGAAAAACATTATATTTTCTTCAACTTTGGGGATGAATATTTCAATACAGATGGGTCATCAGGTGTTTTTTCCACGAGTTCCGAATTATTCCTTCTAAAAATTTGTTATCTGAATGAATAGAAAGAAGATTTTTATTTATACAGAAAGCCTTTAAAATCGGCGGCAAAAATTTAGGAGGTTTAACTAATAAACTCGATATTGTGAACTATTTCTTAGTGTCCGAAAAATGTTCAGTCGCTTGTATTACAGAGCACTGGATAACAGGCGATAGAAAAAGCTAATACTTTTCTGAAGGACTTTGTTATAGGAGACAGTTTTGTGGGACAGAACAGTATTCATGGGGGCGTTCTTTTGCTTGTATCCAAAGGATTCGTCATTGAACCATTGCATAATATAGTAAACGATTACTCGATTGAAAATCACATTGAAATGTGTGCTGTTAAACTTCAAGACCAAAAAATGATAATTCTTGGGCTATACCGTCCTTCAAGTGGAAATTTTAATATATTCCTATCGCAGATGAATTTTGTCCTTGAGAAGATTTCTTCTACCTTAGAAAATAATTCGATAGTAGTATCAGGCGATTTTGACATCGATATTTTGAAAAACACAGCTGAGAAAAAGAAATTGTTGGATCTGCTGGGTTCGTATAATATGCACCACATTTCAACGAAGAGTCAAGGATAACATCAATATCGCTCAGTTGCATCGATAATGTTTTTACAAACATCAGTGTAGAAACATATACTGCGGCTACGATAAATCATCACATATCAGATCACCACGCCCAAAAAGTACTGTTCCGGGACTGTACTCTACCAAAACGGAGGGAAATATTGCTCGAAAGAAAAATGAACGATGTGAATGTCGATTTATAAATTCCCTTGAACAACAAAATTGGGGCTCCATCGTACGAGCAGATGCTCAAACTTCCTACAGTGTATTCCACTCCATCATAATGGACCACTTTAACGAAAATAACCTAAAAAAAGAGTAAAACCGAACTATAATAAAAACCCAGTGGTGGTACCCAGTCCTGAAATTGCAACACTCAGAAATCAGGTGGACGCATCCTACGCCATATTCAGAGTCAGAAGAGATGATGCCTCTGAACAACTGTATAAGACATTGAAGTCAAGGTTGAAAAGTGCCATCGATAGCTCCATCAAATCTGGCCACTGTGAACAAACAGCAAATGCTTCGAACAAAAGCAAAGAAATTTGAAAAATCATTAAAGCTGAGGTGAAGGAACTAAAAAGTGGGAATGTAAACTCTAATCTGAGCACTCATACCCTCTGTGACCACTTCGCAAATGTTGATATGAAATATAGACCAGAAAATTCTGACCAGAATGAATCTCCACAATCCTATGCCAAAACTACAACTCGATGATGTTAACAGATACAACAGCTAATAATGACTTTGATGCATGGCATGAAGGAAAAAAATTCTGTAGATATCTACGATTTCAGTGTTAGTTAGTCTTCACAGAAAAATAATCCACGCTGTTGTGTAGTGTAAGTGTAAATAGGTATGGTCTAGCAATAGACCATACTGTAGATAGGATACTCTGTATATATGAAGTTGTACTTCGACTAAGGAAAAAGAATCATCTTAGTCGTTTTTTTCTTTTCCTTTTAATGGAGGTGCAGTGTAAGTGTAAATAGGTATGGTCTAGCAATAGTCCATACTGTAGATATGATACACTGTATATATAAATTAAGTAGGTTAAATTTGAATAAGTCGGTTAGGTTAGTTAACATGGGTAACTCGTAGGATAGAATTTGGACAGAAGGGATTCCAATTGTAACTATGGTACTATCGAGACGTCTTGAAATAAACCGTAAATTATCAGTGACGTGTTTCATTAGTTGGCTTGCCAACATATCAAGCTCCACCCTAAAGCTCAGGACATTACAGTTGTACCTCTCACTATAGTCATAAACCGATGTTTTGAGCACAGGGTCTTTCCGGTGGAGTTGAAGTATGATAGAGTGGTGCCTGATTTCCAACTTGAGTTTCAGTGAAATTTATTGTTTTTCTGACGTGGATGCGTGCTTCAGGGAATTTTTGCTCATTATACAGGATTCACTGGATCAATGTTGCCCCTTAAAACGTCTCACGATTGGTAACTGTAAAAAAACTTGGGTATCTGATGTAGTTAAGCGAGCAAGTATGGACTTGAAAAATTTATACTGGTTAAAGGTGAACTTAAATTCCACGAGCTTATATCTAGAGTACAGGCAGGCAAAGAAAAATTATAGATGTTTATTAAGGAAACCAAATATGAGTACATGGAAAACCGTTTGAATACAGCTCACAACAAGAATAAAACTGTATGGAGCATTGTTAATGAAGAATTAGGTAAATCGTCGTCATATAAAACCAATTTTCATTATGTATTGATGGTGTAATCTGTTCAGAACCTAAAATGATTGTATCAGCGTTTGGAGAATACTTCTCATCAGTAAATAACAAATGTCTTCATCAGCATTTCGGGAATAACATTTCACAATGCTGCACATCGTCAATAATGAAAAGTTGCAATTTTTTTTTTCCGGTTACGGAAAGTGAGATTATATCAACCATTAGACTACTTAAATAAAAAAAAGTACTGGTATTGATTGTATTTCTTCAAAAATTTTGAAGTGTATAGCTGAGCAGATTGCTCCCCATTTGTCTTTCATTCTAAATCTCTATCTCTACAAGTAAGTTTCCAACTGCACTTAAGGTATCAACTGTTATTCCAGTATTCAAAAGGAACGACACCAGTAATATTGCCAATTATAGACCTATATCTATTTTGAGTGTGTTTTCTAAAGTGTTTGAGAGGATTGTTCTTGATCGGATGATGGACTTCATAAATAAGTTCAAGCTTGTGACAGACTGTCAACATGGTTACAGGCAAGGCAGATCTACGCAGTCAGCTGCGATTTCTTTCGTAGATCATGTTTATAAAAGCCTGGATGAGGGGCTATATGTAGCAGGCCTGTTTTTGATCTTTCCAGAGCGTTTGATACCCTCAACTTAAATTTCATTCTGAATAAACTGTACAACTTATGATTTAGAGGTGTTTTTCTGGATTGATAAAAGTTACCTGTCAGACAGAGTTTTTCGGGTTAAGGTACAGGACAGTTGGACCAGTGATTACAATGTAAACTTGGGGGTTCCTCAGGGTCCGTGCTGGAAACTTTGTTGTTTCTTCTTTTCATTAATGATCTACCAGATCATATTATAGTAGAGATATTAATGCTAATCATTATTTTTGTTGATGACACTTCATTTGGTGTCACAGCGCGGAGTCCTGAGGAGCTGGCAAGTGCTTGTAAAAAATTGTTAACTCTTTCAACTGTTGGTGTCATGATAATGCTCTAATTTTAAATGTTGGTAAAACTGAATGTTTGTTCTTTGGTTTGAGAAATGCTGATGAGAGACATCTGATTGTGGACAGTGCTTTAACATCTAAATCATGCACAAAATTTCTTGGTATTCATGTCGACAGTGGACTGACATGGTCAGAACAGGTTGAGCATGTGTGTAGGAAATTGAATAAAGCTTATTTTGCTTTATGCAAAATAAAAGATTCGCTGCCAGTTACGTCCCTGATGACAGTGTATTACAGTCTTGTTCATAGTCATTTGTCTTATAATGTTGTATTATGGGGAATTCAGTGGATGTAATAGGGTTCTCATTCTTCAGAAACGAATTCTGAGAATGATGTTCAATATAAACCCCAGAATGTCATGTAAACCTGTTTTCATTGAGAATGCCATTTTGACATTTCCATGTGTGTATATTTATAGATGTTTAGTGTATTTAAAGGATAATGAGGCTAACTTTTCGAAACTCTCTATGTATCACGATTATGCAACTAGAAGTCAGTCAACTCTTCTCTTGCCGAAACATCGTACTTCAAAATTTGAGAACTCTCCAACATACCAGAGTATCAAATTTTTCAATACTTTACCTCACCATCTGAGAGTTAAGCCTACAAAAGTGTTCAAATCTGTTCTTAAGTCTTTTCTTCTGAGAAAGGCATATTATTCTATTAAAGAATTTATGGAGGATGATACTCTCTCATGACATGTCCTATATACCGATGTATCTTGTTGGATAAATAAATATTATTATTATTATTATTATAATATTCAAAAAGGGGTACCCAAATGACCCAAATAGCTACAGTCTAATTTCTATTCTACCTGCCTTCTCTAAGGTTTTCGAAGCCTTGCTTACAAATAGGATAGTGGCTTACTTTGAGTCCAAATCAATATTGACACCATGCCAACATGGATTTAGAGAAAGCAGGTCAACTCAACAGTCACAGCCAAGGTTGAGCTAGTCAAGTATCTGATGAGAGCCATGGATGATCAGGAAGATGCAGAAATGAATTGTTGTGATTTGAGTAAGGCTTTTGAACTGATGTTGAGACCTGTGCTTCTTCTCAAATTAGAATATTGCGGAATGAGAGGAAGGATTTAGAATATTCTCAAATCTCACTTAGAAGATAGGTACCAATTAGTGTGTTAGACAAACGAGCTGTCTGCGCCAGTAAAAATAAACCTTGGAGGGAACAATATTGATTCCTGCGGAAGCAGGGTCAGAGTTCTGACAGATGTTCATGGTATAAATTCGCGAATTCTCCTTTTTAAATTGTTTTTTTCCTGATGAATGAATAGAAGATTTTGCTTTATTCAGAAGGCCTTCGAATAAGCGGCACAAAATCAAAGAGGTAATTCCTCATCTCTTTCTATGAAGAAAAAGTCATAGAATATTTGCCGAAAATGATTTGCAAGGGTGATATGCCTCCTCAAAGGAGACACCATGAAGTCGGGTTTTCTACGTTATTTCTGAAACCTTTAATACTAAAGTTATGAATTCAAGCACATAGTTCGAAAATATCACTCAGAGGCGTACCATACTCAGATTTTGTAGGTAAAACCTTGAATTGTATTTTTAATTGGATTTCTTTCTATATTTTGATTCGAGAATATAAAACCTCAGGAAATTTTTAGGTATAAAAAGCTGATTTCGATAGAGCAACCTATTTTCGAGAAAATTACAAATTTATGCTAAAAATACCGAGCAGCACCTTTCCCAAACTCAATTTCCAAACTCGACGCTAGTTTCGCCAAGTTAATACCATCAAGAGACCATAATTACCTCAAGGATCGAATGAAGAAGTGCACAGTGTTTCAGTGTGATACAACGCCAAAGTTTCCAGTCCCAAATTTAGTACAAATTTCTTTATTGATGCACAATTTAATGCAATAATATGTATTCTTAACAAAAAACATATTCATCATCCTGTATCTTCGGTAACAAGGATCCACAAAAATCATTGAAGTTTTATTAGAAGAATCAGTTTGAACTTCCAGCTTCTTGGAAGTTCAGAGTACAGTGTTTTAATTCAGACATTTGTTATTATCTCGAAAAACCACCGTTTTTAAGGTGTCACTTTGACGTCGAAAGCAAATTTTCATAACTACTTTTTTTCATGAAAAAAGCTGAGGTATCCTTCTCTGGATCTCACCGCATGTTTATGAAACACCCTGTTTAATAAAAGTGGACCTCATCGTGACGGCGAGCAATTATGGAAAAATTCAGCGTACGAGTTGTTTAAAAAAGGTATGATAGATTTATCCGATTGCCTGCTAATTATACTTCATAACCAATTCACAACACGTACAGAAACACTTCCTCTGATAATAAAATTGTCAGGTTCCAATATAAAACTACGAGCAGAAATTCAAAGAACCATATATCATACGCCGTTTATATCAAACTCAAGTTTAATTTTATGCAGGATCGTATATTTTATCGATATCGAAAAAACCAAACACTGTTTTAAACACTTGGCAAGATTCCATATAGCGAGGAAGCATCGTAATCTGAATTACCACATTCACATAAATAAATAATCCACATTCTCTACCCGACAGTTACAGAATACCAGAAAAATTTGATTAAGGATCTATGCGCATCGAAAAACGAAACAAAAAGAAGTCCAGTCTGTAGTATGTCTATGGGCAGCCGACCAGAGAAATCGTCACTAGATGCACGACGAACTTGGTCTCGCTTATTGTGCCGTCCGACCAGCCAAAGGTTAGCTATAACTTGTGGGGTTACCTTTCAGCATATCTGGACTTATCTCGCCTTTGTTTTCTTGTCAACATAATTTTTGCTGTGAATGCATAAACAAAATATTTATATTGTCCCCGCGCGATTGGTTTTTTTTTGCGCGAGTGTAGACTCGACTTTTTCCTTCCGAGAATTAAATTTCTACTCGTTGGCCAGTTGGTATATAAAACTTAAGTCGTGATTGAGTTATTACGACCATAATTTACTTTTTGACAGTTTCTGTAGTCACTATATACCACTGCTGGCCGATTATGAACGTTTATTACCCTTTGAAAAGGATATGGGATTGAGACCAGGTTGAGTTTCAGCAAGACAATTGTGATTTCCAATTTATGTCCATCTTTCAAACATGCCTTTCCATCGATGCTATATTCATGAAATTTGATCTTGTTCAGATTCCAATTTTTCCTAAATATCGCCAATAAGTTGAAATAGAAAGCATAGGAACAAAATGGGATGTTATATTTTTCTGTGTTTCACAAAAATTCAAAGAATTAGCTGGAGAAATTCTAATCAACAAAATCCTACTAGTTGTAGGTCAAATTATTGGGGACAGTGCTTATATTTATGTAATTTCTAGTTTAATACAATTTTTGTAGTCAAGGAAGTGATGTCTCTCTTGATATTGCTACTGATATTTTCATTATTATTATTGAGACAAGTTATGTCTCTCTTGATATTGCTACTGATATTTTTATTATTATTATTGAGACAAGTTATGTCTCCGCTATCACAGTCCCAAGCCTGGGGCTCCATAATGTTAGTGATGGAGAAGGAGGAAGGGGAGGAGTACCAACCTCGTTAAAAACACTAGGGTTCATCTAGCCCGAATGATAGCACCGTGTTAGGGCTCCTGCCAGGATACGGCAAACCTGCTGTTTTGCAGTTAGATGATGGCTCATCGAAAGCTAAAGAAGAAGCACTTGAACAAAATCCTGAAAATAGACCTTCTAACTGAGACTAAAAAGAATGGGAATGATTCGGATCGCTTTGCGGAGTATATATATCTGTACAGTGGAGTACCTAAGAGCACCAGCGCTTGTAGGGGAGTTTCAATTTTGATTCATCGTGAGTACGAAAACAAAACTACAAATTGATGTGGAAAGTATAGAGAAATCACAATTAACAACAACGGCGAAAGATTAGTAGTGGTGTGCAAACATCAGGAGCTTAAAATACTGAATGGATTCTTTCAGCATAAAGGAATCCATACATTCACATGGCACCAAGACACAAGAGGGTTGAGAACCCTCATGGACTACATAATTGCAAGGCAAGATACCAAATTCAACATTCAGAGTCTACAGAGGAGTTGACTGTGGTTTAGATCATTACTTTCTCAAGGCTAAGATGGACCTCTCTTTTAACATAAATAATAATAACAAACAAGCATCAGACAGTACACAACAACAGAAAGTGGAACAAAAAAGATATAATATAGGTTGCCTTATCAATGAAAGCACGAAACTCTTATACCAAAACCGGCTCAATCAGAAACTCAACGATAACTATCTTAGACAACATACAAGTGCCCTATATGAGCATATAGTATCATCAATGCACACAGGTGCACAAGAAGCGTTAGGGTATGAAAATAATATTCAAAGAAGGAATGACACGTTTACATGGAATGCAAAACTGACAGAACAACAAAATAAAAAATAGACAATGTACAGAAAATGGCTGAGTACGAAGAATATTGAGGACAGGACAGCATATAAAGAAGAGCTAGGTAACTTTAAAAGGATCATACATGAAAATGAAAACGAGACATGGGAAAGAAAATGCAAAAAGATAGACTGCTATATAGGAGGAACAAGATCATCAGAAGCATGGAAACTAATCAGATTCCTCAAAACTAACACCGTTAATAAAGTGAACATACAACCCATTGAACTAAAGACATGGAAAGATTATTTTTCAAAAGAAAACAAAAACCTTACAAATTCTCTGAGACAATATCACGTACAAGATCAACACGTTGAATAAGATGCTGCTATGACATCAAAAGCAGTTGGTTTAATGAAGAACAAAAGAGCTAGTGGACCAGAAGGCACCCACATAAGAGAACCTTTCGGTAGGCGTGTGAACGGCGAACCAATTCCGAATATCTGGAAAGAATCCTAGATAACTACTTTCCATAAAAAAGGCAGTAGGGATAACTGTCGAAACTATAGATGCATCTCAGTAACTAGCACGATATGGGAGAGTCATTAGAAACCTGATAGAGCAAGAATACGAACCACTAGAGATGGAACCACAATCTGGTTTCGGTATTGGTCGATCCTGTATAGATCAGATTTTTACAAAAGTTCAACTCAACGAAAAAAAAAGTTGCCACCAACGGAGAAGTTCACTTGTTGTTTGTGGATCTTTCAAAAACTTGCGATACAGTACCAGTTCTGAAGCTGTGGAAGGTTCTCGAGAATTCTCCAATAAACAACACCCTTATAAATGCAGTCAAGCAGATGTACCACCAATCGACCTCTAGGATCAAATTGGGGAGAAAGCTGTCGGAGAAATTTGATGCTACCAAAGGACTTCGACAAGGGTGCTGCATATCCCCAACGCTATTCAAGATATATCTGAACCAAGCACTAAAAAAAAGGAGGAGGTCATGCCATTTAGATGAAATTTCAATATATTATTATACGCCAGGAAGTTGAACTTACAGCCCCCCTTTCTGAAAGGACAGACTCTGAAATTTTCGGAACAGGCTAAGTATCTAGGGATAACCCTAGATCAGAGACTCAACTGGAATTTACACATTGACAAAGCTCTTTCCAGGGCTACATCATGCCTATGGGCATGCCGTAGACTCTTCAGAAAGACCTGGGGACTACAGCCAAAAATAACCTACTGGTTATACACAGCGGTTATGAGACCCATTGTCACATATGCATCGTTAGTATGGTGGACGAAAACATCAGAAATAACTACGCAAAACAAGCTGCAGAAACTGCAGCGGCTTGCGTGCTTCGGCATAACAGGTGCTATGAGAAGCACCCCGCCTATTGCCCTGGAGGTAATCCCAAATTTCCCTCCTCTTTATATTAAATTGAAAAAGGAGGCGTTGATGGCGGCATTACGGCTCCAAGACACAAAAAAATTATTACCTGGTGATCTGAAGGGACACCTGAGGATTCTGGGTTACATAGCGTCAGAAATCTCATCACAACCATAGGATATAATGCCGCTTGAGTTTGATTTTCACACACCCCTCGAAGTGGTCATAGAAGACTGCACCATCGTAAAGAGAAAAATAAATCAATTAGCCCAGAAATCCTCCATCTTCTCTTCATCAGTGCCTCTGGGCTCAACTCCCACAATCATACAAGCAGAAACACTTGCTATAAACCATGGCTGCCAGGAGGGACTACGAAGGAAACTCAAAGGGGCAAAGATTTACATTTTAACGGACAGTCAGGCAGTAATAAAAGCTCTAAACTCTTACAGTTATCGGAGCATCTCTGTCTGGGAATGCTATCAATCCTTGAAGCAACTTGCTGAGGGGAACAAACTTTTCCTGTGGTGGGTGCCTGGCCACGAAGGCATACAAGGAAATGAAGCCGCTGACGAACTGGCCAAATCAGCTGCTGGAATCCCACCCATCTGACCTGAACTGTTGTGCGGTCTAAGTAAGCCGCACATACGACAGGAACTGGAACGATGGGAAGAATCTAGCAAAAAAGAATACTGGGGGAAAACTCCAGGCCGAAGGAAAGCGAAAAAGTTTATTGACTATTCGCCAAAGAAGACAAAACAGCTTCTCGATCTCTCTAGGGACGAGTTGAGGATCATAAGAGGCCTCCTTACTGGACACTGCCTACTGAGATACCATCTCAATAAAATGGGCAAATCGGAAATTGGCAACAAGCAGAATGTGTAACGAGGGAGATGAAACTGCCGAACATATTCTTTGCAGTTGCATCGCAACTGTCCGTCAAAGACATATACACTTCGGTAGCGACAAACTAGTGTCTCACGAAGTAAAAGCGAAAGCTCCCAGGGAGATTCTTAATTTTGTAAGGGATCTAGATCTACAGGGAAATGAATAAGAAGGGTTATGAACAAAAGATCAATTTGGTCGCAGTTCGGAAAGGCTTTCAAAGCCAATCGACCCTCACGAATGTAAAATGTAAATGTAATATTATACGCCAGAAACGAAAATACAGTCCGAACAGTGGACTTCCAAGAATGAACCGGTTTGAAAAAACGGAAAAATTGTTTTTTCAGCTGAGAAAGTGATGGCGTCTGTTTCTTGGGATAGTCATGGAGTTATTTTAATCGATTATATTCAAAAAGAAAAAACCATCACAGGGGCATTCTACGCTCGTTACTTAACAAACTAAAAGCGGAACTTGAGGAAAAACAGCCACATTTACAGATAAAGAAAATTTGTTTCACCAAGACAACGAACCGTCTCACACCTCAGCGGTTGCCATTGCAAACATCCACAAATCAGGGTATGATTTGCTAGACTATATGCCTTTCCCACCAGATTTAGCCCCAAGCGTTCTTTTTTGGTTTCGTCATCTGAAAATTGATCTCAGAGGTCAGAGATTTTCGTCAAATGAAGAGGCAATCTGTGTTAAGTTATAAGGATACTATGTTGAAAAACAAAATAAAATATTCAGAGAAAATGAAGAAACTAACCTAACCTGCAAATTCATTATAACCATAGACAAATCTATGGTTCTTAAAAAGAAAGAATATTCTCTTAAACTCTCCCAGAAGGTACGTTTAAGACTTGTCATCCAATGTAGAGTAATCTTGGCGGGCAAGATGGTGAATATAAATTATGGCATATAAATATGGAGGAAGGCATTTTCGATATCCGTTTGCTGCTTGCTGTATCGCGGTGAAGTATCGAAGCTTAGCGAGGATTTTCAATATAATATTCGGGTCGTGAGCCTGAATATTTCAAACATTTTGTCCGAAATTTCATAAAGTGCTTATCTTGTATCAATATTTGTAATTTAGAAGATATATTGCCGATGTTCGGGATGGAAAATAATGAACGCTGTCTTATCGTTCCGCAAATATTTGACTTGAATAAGTTCACACTTCAGAGCTTAATTGCCGCTACAGGGCAGGAATAAATAAAAAAAATTGAGATTAATGAAACTGCGATTTGGACAAATGATCTTGATCAAAAATATGCAGGAATTCATTAATGAAACGCTGTTTTAAAATTTCCTTTTGTTAATAAACCGTCCGAACCTTTCACAGAATTAAGTTGATCAGACATTTGACAATACATCACCCATCGAGACGGCCGTCATAATATTTGATTTGATTTGATTTGATTTATTTACGGTACAAACCTTTAAAACAAACAACATTTTACAACCACTTGAAAATATAAAATCATGTGAATGGTGTTCTACTACTGGACAAGAAATCAGAATAATATAGGTACATACTACATTCAGCTAGAGAAACTGAGCGAATTAAGTATTCCTTTCAATTCCCCAAGGGAAATATTAAAGCACCAGTCTGCGTTCATATATTTGTTGCCGAACAATATTCGACATACTGGAGCATTGCCGTAATAATTAGTTCGGTATGAAGGTTCATCAAACAGATTTTAAGATCTTGAGATTCTACCAGGTACATCGAAACTCATTTGATATAAAATATTAGAACAGACAATTTTATTATTCAACCATTTGTACACAAGAAGGTCAGCTATTATCCATCGGTCTGCCAAAGTTCTGAAATTTGCTATAGATTTCATAGCTGAGACAGATACTTCTTTTCTAGGAATAGACATTTTATATGAGGCATAAAGAAGGAGTTTATTTTGAACTCCTTCAACTTCCTGAGATTGTTCTATGTAATGAGGTGACCATACCGTTGAAGCATATTCCAAGATAGGCCTGCAGTAACTATTGAATAATACGAATGAAACTTTAATACCCGTGATTGTATTGCCAAATACTTCAAAGGCATGACCGACCACTTTTTCGATATGTGCCCTGAAGCTCACCTTTGAGTCAATGAGAATTCCGAGATCCTTCACAACACCAACCCTATTTAACATAGTATTATGCACGCTAGAGTCGAATTTGATAGTATCCTCAATTCTAGTAAAAGAAATACATTGGAATTTATTGATGTTTATTTCCAAGCCATTTTTCGAAAACCATTTAACAACTCTATCTAAATCTGAATCATTTATAAATATAATGAAAAGCAACGGCCCCAGGTGACTTCCCTGTGGGACACCAGAAGATACAGATAGTAGAAAAGATTTGTAGCTTTTTATTGTAACGATTTGTGAACGATACCTATAATAACTTTCAAACCAATTCAAGAGTTTACCAACAAAACCAATTAATTATAACTTTGCTCGATCAAATGCTTTATCCGAATCAGTATAGACAGTATCCACTTGACTACCCTCTTGAATGGTCTAGAGTAAGAACTGAGTGAAATGAACTAATTTAGTCGTAGTTGTTCTGCCACTGAGGAAACCATGCTGTTCACTATGTTAGCCTGACTAAAAGCAAAAGAAATTTTAGAATGAACAAGGCTCTCAAACAGTTTTGGTATAGCGCTCAAGATACTGATTGGTTTGTAATTTTTTATGTCTTGCTTACTATTAGACTTGTGAACAGGGGTTACGAAACTTGTTTTCCATACAAATGGAAAATAACCTTCCTGCAAGGATCAATCCAACAATGATATGTGAGGTGGAGCTAATGGTTCAGCACAAGACTTAACTAGAATACCATGTATGCCGTCAGTTCCAGAACTTACTTCGAAACAATTCAAAACATTTAAACAAACACTACTGCCAGTTGCTCGAGGTATATATTCAGAACGGATAAGAGTGAAAGATGAAGAGAAATGATCAGAAAACGAATTGACGATGTCTTGATATTCTCCTTCTTCTGACATGTGTAGCATATATGCATATACAGGGTGCTCCAGTTTTTATAGTGGAAAACTCAGAGACCAAAAGAGAATCGAGAGATAATATGAGATTGCTATACAGGGTGTTAAAAAAAGAGGTGACTACTGAAAAAATTAATCGAAAGATGCAGTTAAATTTGAATTTTTCGTGAATCGCTTGAGATATTGAGGTAAAATTTTGGGGGTCGAAAACTTTCAAGGACGCATAATTTTCAATACGAAACAATATTTTGGCCACACCAATGTAGGGCGTATGACACAACAAAGTTTATTCTCAAAGAAAAAACTAAGACGTTACTGATGTTTTCAAAAATTGAAAATATTTTTGAGTTTTCCAATTATTTTCAAGAAAAACGTCCTCTGACATCTTTTCATGTATATATATATATATATATATATATATATAGAATAGTATATAAATATATATATATATATATTTACTTTTAAATATATATATATATAGTAATAATTAGTTACTCTAGTAATTTGATTTGTTTTTTTTGTTATTATTTATTATTAATATTCACATTTATATTCGTAGAATCTTTGACAGAAAGTGAAGATAAAGAAAAATCTGCAATTTGAAAAGAAATTATCGAAACTGATGCACATATTTAAAAATTATTTAAGATTGAATTTGAACGAAATTTTGTTTATCCGGTTAATTTTGCGGTCCATCGTATTTACAGATCTCTTTCTCTTTTACTACAACAGCTTCTCCATATTAGAACAAAGAATCGAATCATCTTTAAAAGTAAAACGTCTAAGTTTTGAAACGTTTTACTTTTATATGACGGATGTAGCATGAACACATTTGGGTCGTTCCTCAATCAGCTTTATCTTTCCGATGTAAACAATGTAAAACCCTCTCTGAAAGTTGGGATAGTCGATGTGACTTCCGCAAAAGCTCGCTTCGGTGTAATCTAACGATAAAGAACTTTGAATTGACATTTTATATGTCATAAAAATCACTTGTAACAAAACACTTTGTTGAGAAATCGGTATAAATCATGTCAACTTTTTAGAATCATATTTTCTGCTTTTTCACATGAAATAAAAAGTACATATATCGAAGTGTAGAAGGGCGATGCTTTGAAATTAGGGGAAGAGTAACTCAGGGATGTTGCAGCCCGTTGACAAAGACCAAATATTCCATATAATAAACATGGAAGTTATCTAAGGATGTTCTTCTTGAGACGAACATATTTTTCAAAAACTTGAATATATGTCATTTAATAGTTTCTGCTATTCAAAATTCCAATCAATAACAAACATTTTCGTTTACGCTTGATTAAAATTATCATGGTAAATTCCTTTATTCTCTCATTCTCCTTCCTTAGTTTTAACTGTTTAGTGGCTTTTTTATTAGGTCCGCAACAAAGTTCTCGCTGTTTTTTTTATGAAAATGCAACTTTATTGATAAAAATGATTACAAATGAATCATTCAAAATATTACCCATCGCTAGCTACAACATTTTCCCATCTTTCTGGCAGAGCTCGAATACCGTGAAGTGTTCGTCTTTTAAGGCTATCCACGAATCAAGTCATATTTCGAGCTCTTCATATGAGCGGAACTGCTGATCAGCCAGACCATGTACCATCGAACGGAACAAATAATAATCGGATGGTGCAATATCTAGGGAATATGTCGGGTTGGGTAGGACTTTCCATTCGAGCGTTCCCAAGTAGGTTTTAACGGGTTTGGCAACGGGAGGCTGAGTGTTGTCAAGCTATAGAATTGCTTTTTCATGTCTCTGCTCGTATTGTGGCAGTTTTTCGCTCAGTGCTTTACTCAATCGCATCAATTGAGTTTGATGTCGTTCCCCAGTGATGGTTTTGGTCGGTTTCAACAGCTCATAATAAATAAAACCGACTTGGTCCCACCAAATACACAGCATAACTTTCGCCGTATGAATATTCGGACGAGACGATGACCCGTTATGATGCGATGAAGAAAACCCTTTCTTCTTTGCCGCTGGAGTAGTTGTTCACAGACGAAAAAACGACGCTCAACGTCTCTTGGCTTCAAATCATAAGAAACCCAAGTTCCTTGCTTTGAATCATTCCCAAAGCAAACAATCGCTTGGAAAAGGCTTGGCGGGTAGCTCCTAAGGCTGAAGCAAACTCTTCTTGCGTTTGGCCCGGTTCCTCATCGATCAATGACTCCAATTCAGTGTCTTCGAAGATTTTGCGGTCTTCCTTCGCGAGGACTGTCGTCCACATCGAAATCACCGTTTTTGAAGCGACGGAACCAATCTTGGCACGTTGTTCCACTTAGAGCAGCGTCTCGGTAAACTTTTTGAAGCTCTCTATGAGCTTTAGTCGCCGTTTTCTTCCGAATCAAAGAAGAAAATCAACACTTTCCGCTAATGACGATTATTTGGCACAAAATCAGACATTTTCTCACAACTGAAAGTATATGACGCAAAAACAAAATCACTAATGTGTCACAGTGGTTTGTTTACCATATGTGTAAGCTTTGTTCAAGACGTTCTTGATATGTAAAAATCGACCAGCACTTACTGCTGAAGCCATCTATTGACAAACAGCGATAACTTAGTTGCGCACCTGATAGAAGCTCTAAAAGCTTTTCCTCAAGCATGCGCGATAATCTGATAATATGTATGTCAAAGCGATGATAAAGAAGCATATTTTCCTTCCTTTATTGTGTAATATTCTGTGTTTGTTGTTTATGTGTAGCTCGCTTTATAGGTGATATTGACGAAGTTTAGCTGATCCCATTTTGATATCTTCAATTGATTCGACATTAAAGTGGATATGAAGAGTCCGCGAGACCCATCTCATAATAAGGTCTTCAATGAGAATCTACATTCTGAAATATATCAATGATGTATGTATACCGTTGACACAAGTTGAGAATCGTGTCTGAAAGCATCTCAATTGGATCTGCAGACTTAATCAGAAGAAATATTTGTAATTTTCGCAAAATTCAGAATGAAAATCCAATTATGACGTCGTTGTTGTTTAATCCCAGCAGGAAAGTTGATCTCCTCTAAATATTATTCCGAAGAAATGAGGATTCAGGATTAGTGAAGGAAATGCTATTTTATCATTGGTTGTGTTACTTTTTCTACTCTAATTCAAAATCAGGAATTTCAGATATGTGCTAATAGTAATTCTTCTACAATAGATCGCTTCGGGTGGTAATTGATGGTGTAAATGGTGAAATCTATTCTGCTTATTGCAGGAGTACCTCAGGGCTCCATACAGTCGCCAACAATCTTACTGTGGCTGATTATTAATCTGTTTCACTCCACCGAGAACAAAATGTTTGGGTTTACGGACGACTGTACCCGGGTGTTCCCACTTTCTAGTCAGCGTCTTACAACTGCTGAGTAGTCACACCGAAATAGATACCAATAGAGCATTTCACCGAATCTCGACTTGGAGAAGATATCAGAGTCGATTCAACTGAACGTGGTGAATTTTAACGCGAACAAAACGGAATCAACAACGTCCTCCAGAAAAGTCACTTCAGAACAAACCCCTTTGATCAAGCGTCAGCTCGGCATCATAGTTAACATCGGAGCTTGCTGGCATGATCATGTGTCAGCCATTGCTAAATCTCATTTATAAATAATATGTTGAAAAAATCAACAAATCAGGAATTATTGTCATTGAAATATCTCTAGGTTAACCTGAAAGTATCTTAAGCAATATGAGAAACAGAAGAATAGCTTCAACAACATATTTTGGTACTTACATCACATCTTTGAAGTACCAAATTTTGGTTTTGGTCTTGAACCAATCGAAACTTTTCTTTACCTTTATTATGTGGAATGTAGGTTTCTATCAGATTAATGGTGGATGTTAGTGGGTTAGCAATCTGGTTCAATTCTTATTTCAGACCATGAACCCATTTAGTTATATTATACCAAGTTTTATTCTGAAGAAATAAGGATTTAGGTGATGTTTTATTTGTTCTTCTCTAATTCGAATTTAGAAATTCCAGATATGAGCTAATAGTAATTTCCTTCAGTAGATTCGGGTGAAAGAAGACGGGGAAATGCAGTGAAAGATGTAGTTTTTTACCAGGACAGCACACCAGCAAACAATGCCTTCAGTTACAGTGGTTGCAATTCGAGATGATGAAGAAATTTTTGAGCAATGAGGAAGTGATGTACGGTGTAAATGGTTAATTGATAGAGTCGATGGAAATTTTTTTCAGGGTATCAGAGCGTCTGTGGAAAGAGTATAGAGCTGAAGATGAAGATAAATGTTAAAATTTCCTTGTCAGAATGTCTACGACAGGAGTGTACAATATTATTCAGCTTCTCTTCACTCGATCGATTCAGCTGGTAGGTAGTGGTTTGTGAATCTTTTCAGGTTCATGCAGGAGTACCCTAGGGCTCCATACTTTCGCGAACTCTTTTTCTGTTGCAAATTGATGAACTGAAACAACGTTACCAATAAAGTCACTCGAACTCCTTTAATCCTCTGAAACGAACATTCATTTACTCGGCATCAACACCAGAGTTTGCTGGATTGACTATGTGTCAGTTATTGCTGAATCTGCTTCTGCTAATTTCAGTTTTCATTTCACGGCTAAGCAGACCTTTACGCCATCACTGCTGATCTTTTATACAAAGCATAGGTGAGACCTTGTCGGGAATATGGTTCCCATGTGTGGGACATCGCATTCGAATATTCATTCATTGGATAATCAGCAGTGGGTGCCAATTTTCCTATTTTTACAGGTACTTCTATGACGAATGCTGTGAAGAACTGAAATGCTTCGTTCCGGAAAGAATCTAGTTACAAAGAGCAACCAAGTTCTCTCATCAGCACACGCTCCAACTTGCAATGCCATGCAACTCTCTCTATAAATATTTATTTGTTTACAACGTGAAACATCTTTCCGATAACTTACAATTTGAACCTCTACAAGAAGCGATTGAACACACACATTAAATCATCTCAGATGGCCACATCTGTGGCACGACAGACGTCGCCTCCTCCCAGGAATGAAAGACAATTCAATTTGCACTTTTCATGGTGAAATATTTTTATTTTCATCACGGCTGTCTATATTTCCATAAGTAGCTTATTTGCGTCCATTTACTCAGATTATTCAAAATGACCCTTGTTATCTAACCTAACCAGAAAGAATTTAAAGGAAAGTTGGAAACAAAAAAATTGCTTCCATCACATCTCTTTGAAGTTCTCAATTTTGATTTCAGTCTCATCATTTATACAGTTTCTCGAAATGATTTTCTCAATCATCTACATTATTCTAGTATTTTTTGTGCTGGTTCTATGCCGTTGTTATTGTGGTTTATCATATTTGTATTCAAGGGAACTGACAGTACTTTTAATTTAAGTTCTCATTAATTTTCATAATTGGTTTAGTTTATAAACTCTTGAAGTAGTTCAATGTGGAAAAATTGTAAAGTTGGTTGAAAATATGTTATCGGTGAGGAAGGCAGTGAGAAAAGGAGTAGATTTTACACTCTAAATGATGGCCTACCTCAGGGATCTGTTTTTGCACCTCTTCTCTTCAATTTATATATGTCCGACTTCGAAACAATTGAACAAACACTGACTTCTGATTTAGAAATTCTGAACATTTCTTCAAAAAATGGAGTGTATGTCGAAATCCTTCGGGAGCTGAGGTTTCTTGTTTTCATCTGAATAATCATGAGAAGGATAGGCCACTAAGAATAGTTTTCAATCTATATCTCATAATTTCACTCCAACATATCTTGGTGTAAAGCTTGATCGTTCTTTGACTTTCAAATTTCATATTGATAAATTATGTCAGAAGTTGAAAACAAGAAACAATATACTACATAAACTAGCTGGATCTAATTGGGGTGCCGGAGTCTCTACTTTGCGAACTACTGCTTTAGCTTTAGTATTTCAACAGCAGAATATTGCTGTCAGGTGTGGTTGAATAGTGCTCATGTCAATAAGATTGATTCCCAGTTGAACTGTTCTATGAGAGTTATAAGTGGATGTATCAGTTCAACTGCTACCCCATGGCTTCCGGTTATCTGTAATATAGTTCCTTCCCATATTCGCAGGAAATTAGCTCTTAAATCGTCTTGGGATAAGTATCACTCATTTCCAGAAGTTTTTCCGATAATACACGATCTTCAAAATCCACCTAACCTGAGATTGAAATCTAGAAAACCTATTTGGTCGATTGACTTTTTGCGTACACGGGTGAAAGCTGTTGATCTTTGGAAATCTGAATGGCAGGAAGTTGATGTTTTTAATAAAGTTCTCATAGAGGATCCTTCCAAAAGGGTTGCAGGTTTCGATATAAGTAGGAAGAATTGGTGTACATTAAATGTTTCAGGACAAGACATGGTCGTAATAATAGTATGTTGTTCAAATGGAATACTGTAGAAAGTCCGGCATCTGAATGTGGCGCAGCTGAAGAAACAATAAGACATTTAATCCTCGATTGTCCTATTTACTATTTTACGGGTGGTTTTCAAGAAATTTATTCCGTTTCAGATAATTTCATTAACTGGGTAGAGAACTTTAAGTCTATTTAGGAGATTAGTTTTTGCTTCGCCTTAGTGTTTTTTTTTATTCCTTATTCCATGGTGTATGTTGATAAGGCAAGGGCTACACCCATGTAGGGCTTCATTCCCAAAAGGTGTATGAGATGTTTCCTGTTGAAAAACAGAGGAGCATTAGTTGAGTTCTTAGATTCAAGTGAGTTTAGACATATAAGAGTTAGATTTTCCTGTCCCAATCCCCCTTTCTTTTCACCCTTGTACCTTTGAACAAGTCCTGGAAATCATGGAGTGCAAGATGACTATGAGAGAATGAAGCTGCTAAGCAGAGAATTTTTGGTACTCTTTTTGTATACACGACACTAACACACCATAAACAGACAAGCTATTGCTAGTGCAATAGCGACAGGAAAACGAGTTTTTTCCACAGGTTTTTTCACTCGTTTACTGAATCATACGCAAGATAGTATGGTTCCCCTGTTACATTTCCTGTGCTCACACTTTTGGGGTAATCGTAGGTGGCATGATGCGAGTTTAGATGCCTGATTAAGGAACGGACATGGTCTGTTTTTTCTGCTGGTATTCTATTTCTTCGCTTGTTTTTTACGATTGTGTTTTTTCTGAAACACACTAAAATTATAGCTATAAGCATTTATTGTAAATACAATTATTCCAATTTTTGTAAATCCTCTCTTTTCAAAAGAATATATATAGTTGAAAAAACTGTCAATAGCGTCTGTACAAATGGAATAATGTTTTTGTTCAGGGGGTCGTCATAGCGGCAACTATGATGGTGGGTAAATTTCAAGACGAAATTTATTAATTGGAATTTAATTTAAAATATTGGTGAATTGACTAAATAGCTGTAAAATGAAAGCATGAATGCCTACACCTCTGTAACAGATTTCCTTTAGAGTCATTTCCAGAAAAGGATAGGCTCAACCCGTCACTGGATACGTCGAACGAAGAAACCTCGGAAACTGGAGAAGCGGTGGGGGTGGAGGTCGAAACATAAAACGAGTTCTAGATTGAAACAAGTGATATATAGTCAGTGACGGCAGCCATTAGTGTGTCCGAAAATATTAATCTCCCGGAAAAATGAAAAAACAGCCAAGCACGAACGAACGTGTTGTTTACTCCACAGTCTCACTCTAATTCCGACGACATTTTCCCCCGGGAAACCGATTTCATATTTGCACAAAATAATGACGAACCAGTGGCTGGTCGGCCTCACAACTCTTGAATAAATACACTGGAATGAATTGTACATATATAGAACGTCTCTGGAATGTTTTTGTTTGCCGTGAGATGGATACTTTCAGATTAGGTCATTTTTCAACTGGGGTAGTTTACAGCTGGATGTGTAATAGGGGGGAAACCATTAAATTTTGCAGATTTAAAAGAAAAAGTAACTAAAAACTAGAGTAAAACAAAAGAATATTTATATTGTGTGTTCATCATCTGTAACTCTGAAAAATGGGTGAATCAACCCGCCCATCAACATTACAAAATTAATAATTACTTCAGTGAAAACGTTATTTTGAACACTTTAGTTCAATTGACTTGAAACTACTTGACGGTAGCTGTTTTAGTGATAGAATGGAAGAAAATACATACAATGATAACATTTTCCTCTTTGAAATAAACTTAGAACTTTTTTACATTTTCATTTTTATAGAGTAGAAAAAAAAACCACCCAAAAATGTTAAAACATTAAGAAGTATCATAAGGAAGTCAAAATGATTTCCTTCCACCTCCACACAATGACACAGTTTTGGAATACTTTTCTAACCATGCGAAAATTATTAGATGTCGTCCATCTGTAGTCGCGATGATTATTCATCGCAGTTCCTTCAAATTTTCAAGATGTGTGTCGGAAAATTTTGATTAGAAATCATTCCATAAGAAAAAATTGAAAACAGCTAACCTGGCTGTCCACCCAAATGGTCTTCTTCTACCACCGACGTAATTATGATTCAAATCTTGTCACATATGAGCACCATTCTGTTGGAATCCTACGAGAGAATTTTAATAAATTTCTGCCCAAACTGTCAATATGCCTCTTTGTATAAATGAAAATTTTGGATTTTCCAATACCGGCATATCCATATCCATATACCCCGAGTCACCTTTCCATTCTCAACTCTTGGGAGAAGCAATGCCTATCATATCACGGTGTGGCCGCCTAATATGATTAGTGTGTGTCTACACTCGTTTCTTGAAGAGGGCCAAATTGTAGATTATCGGAAAGATATTCGATGGAAGAAAGTTTCACAGCACACTTGTAAGCAAAAGAATTTTCACGAAGAGAGATAGTGTAGCTAATTGGACTGCCCGCTGAAGAGAGTTTTCTGCGTGTCTGCGTTTTCTTTGTAACCGGATTCTTTCCTTAACAAAGCCTTTCAGTTCTTCAGAGCATTTACCATGGAACTATCTGTAAGAAAGATGAAGATCTGCAACTTGTCACCTTTAAGAGAAAGGCTGGAGGTGAAACGTGATCTCGGGTGGTTGATAAACCGTACTACACTCTCTGGATACTATCCAAAAGATGTAATGAATGTTTTGGAGCAGATCCCCACACATGGTAACAGCAATCCAGACTAGGTCACACATGTGCTTTGTATAATAGTGCCAGCTATGATGGTGTGAAGAAAAGAAACCTGAGTTGAGCAGAAACAGATTTGGTTATGGCTGACACATAATCTCTTTGCTAAACCAACAAACGTTCTTCCAGGAGAGCTGTGGATCCATGGTTTGCTGAGCAAGATCAAGATTTTTCTTTGAAAAGTCAAGGAACATTACATGTTCCTTGTTGTAAGTAAATCCAAATAAAGAGAACAATAAAACCCTTTTCCGTCGCCAGATGATTCCTTTTCTCCTCCCTTTTATTCTATTTAGGTGTCTTTGATCATTTATACATTGTCTTCATGTATGTGAATGTGTTCATACCTTGTCATTCCTTTAAGAAAGTTTGAGCTATCGTGTTATAGAGCGTAGACTAGGCGTTCCTCATACGACAAGAAGAAACGTATGATTATGCTAGTCCACCTGGAGGATGCAGATGCAGGAATCTCAGGATTTTCTTTTCATGCACGATCATGTGAGACAACATAGTGCCGTAGTGGTGGGAAATTACCTTGATATACCCGGGGTTGATATTATGGGGTGGCCTCTGACGTGTCCTGATCTAAAGTGCATTGAGCGTGTATGAGTTTCCGTGAAAACGGACAACGGACCATCAATATTCTTATGGCAGCTCCTACAACTGTTCAAGGTCATACTGAACTTTGGACTTCAATAAAGTTGATCATAGAGAGAAGAAAATCCTGAGAACAGAGAACTTAATTCCACCATAAATGCAATAATGGGGAAATCTGAATTACTGGAGAGTTCGTATTATCAATATCGCGGAGGACTACATGGATTGTGCCATTAGGTTCATTTCTGATGTGCATTGAAACACAATTGCAGGAAGGCATAGTATGTAGAATTAATGTGCATTCAAAATAGATGATCGCTCCTAAAGAGCATGCTCAAGAAAATGACGAGAAACGGGCGAACCATACGTAATTTCTTATATGATCTGAGAGAACAGGAGGAGAAACCCTTGCTCCTCGTCACTGATACATAAGTAATAGCTAGTCTGTTAGTGAGTTTTGAACAGAAAATGTAATTAAAATTATCATGTTCACGCTGTATTCTTCATTTTAACCCAAATTTCGATTGGTAGTGAAACAGTAGCAATCTGAAAAAGAAGGGGAAAAAGGTCAGGAAGATATGGTCTGGTTATTGAATATCCTTTCGTACCAACTAAATAATACCTACTTAGTAGCTTTATAATATAAAAAATGATAAGGAATCACATAAGAGAATAGTCAATTTTTTCTTTCATTCAGAACCAGTATACAAAGCTATAGAGAGACATGGTACCTGTACAGAGACTGGCATTAAAACCTAAACTAACCTAATAAACTAATAGCCCAAACCCTAGAACCCTATCGAATCAATTACACCTCAACTACCCCCCATTCCCCCTCTCACAGTACTTCCCTCATTCAAAAACAAAGAAATTAGAAAAACATTCGAGTCCCAAATTTTCAAAAGTAAAAACAAAATTCATCTTAAGCCCCCTCAATCCATATCCTTAATTTAGTCCTTATATTTTTCCTTCTGTAACTCAGAATTTTGAGTGAATTAGGTAACATATTAAAATATTTTATTGCCACATAAAAACTGTTCTTATCACTGATTCTCTTGTTTTTCTTTGGAAGACAGATAGTTAGTTCTTGTAACACTAGCAGATTTGGTAAATAATTCTTTAAGATATTCATAGTTGTTCAGAATAGACTGCCTCAGGGTGAGAGGTTTTCTTTCAATATCATTATCAAGTTGAACCAAATTCAGTAGGTATGTTCGAATTGCCTGCAATGGTCCTAGTACATTATGGTAAGCGCCACCTCAGGCAATTATACCATAACTAACAATACTATGAAATAAAGCAAAATAAATACTCATGATGCATTTTCTATGTAATACATTGTTCAATTTGTAGAAAACGAATAATGAATATCTTGTGATTTTAATAATTTTTTGATATGAATATTCCACCTCATGTTTTTATCAAAGTGGACGCCCAAATACTTCACCGAGTCAACTCTTTGGATTTCAGTATCATTAATCGTTATATTCAAATTGTCAGGAATACTATCTGAGTTACCAAATGGAATAAGAACTGTTTTGTGAACATTCAAGTTTGTTAACTGATAACCAGTCACTAACAGACTTCAAGTAACCATTCAATGTATTTTGCACAGTAATCCATAATTCCCCATGACTCAGAATAACTGTATCGTCAGCATAAGAAAAAATATGTTCCTCAGGAAGTTCGGTCAAGAGGTCATTAATATACTCCAAAAACAAAAGAGGGCCTAGAATTGTGCCCTGCGGTACACCTGTTGTAAGGAAGCATTCTGTGCTTTTAAGCTAATTTAACTCTTCGTTTTCGGCTTGGTAAATAACTTCTCATGAGTTGCAAGGTAGCTCCTTCAATGCCATATCTCTCGAGTTAGGTGAGTAAAATTTTATGATCCACCGTATCAAATGCCTTAGTAAAATCCAAAAATGTCACGATAATAGGTAAAGATTTATCCAAATTCTCATATATTAATTCAGTCAAAGAAGCTAGTGCATTATTTGTACCTTTGTTTTTCATGAAACCAAATTGGAATTTAGACAACACTTTATATTTTATGAAAAAAAGTATAATCTTCCATGCATTAACCTTGCAAAAACCTTAGCGACACTAGAGATCAGAGATATTGGCCTATAGTTTGTCATCAAATACTTATTTCCAGATTTATGTATCGGTACTACTTCAGCTATTTTGAGCTTGTCTGGCCATATCGATGTTTCAATACATGTTCACAATGTGGTTAACGGTTTGGATATAAATTTCTTAGTTATTTTAGTTAGTGTTTATTTCATCTATTCCGCTTGAATTATTTTTAGTTTGTCAATCATTAATTCGATCTCTTTTTCATTGTTGTGGTGCAGATTCATTGAATTTACTATGCGACTAGGTAGTTTAAGTTCTACGTTTTGGGGTACTGTGTTAAGAGCTAATTCGAGCCAATTTTAGAGGAAAAGTCATTGAGATTTTCCGCTATTTCATCCTTGCGTTCAATTCTCATATTATCCATTAGAATGTGATCAATATCATTGTTGTTATTATTCTTATTCCTGTTCAGCTTGTTGTTTATGTATTTTCATATTTTCCTGTTGTTAGCGTTTTTTTTTGCTTCAGTCTTGTCGAATCTGTATTTTGCATCATTTTTAGTTTTATCCAATATTTTTATGTAATTTTTATATTCTAATTTGAACAATTCATTACCTGGATCTTCCTTCCATTTTTTGTACAATTTTTCTTTTTCCTTACAAAAGATCAGGCAAGATGAAAACAAGGAATTCGAATTTAAAGTAGAAACTCTGACTTGAATAAAAGCTCATTGTTTCACACAAAGAAGCAACTACCAAGCTAACTTGGATTTTCCAACATTTCAAATAGAATAATATTGAAAAAGAAGAGAGTAAGTACATATCTTTCTTGCATACAAATTTCCATTTATCCTCAGTTATCAGATATTCCGCAGATGTCCAATGTCCAATTGGCAATAAATTAATAAATCAAGCTATTGTGATTAAATGGATTATGCATATTAAACAGCTTATTTAACACACTATTTACTTCTTGTGGTGACGTTGAACTTGAGCGTATAAGATTTGCATTAAATATGCATAAATTTGCTGGCAAATAAGACACGCACGATTATTTCTGTATTCAATAATTGATTTGTTTACATATTTCACTTTTGTTCGTACATGTGACACTGTCCGTGCATGTTGAAAGAAAGATAGGGATTTGACTTTGCACCAAACAAAGGAGGTTCCTTGGATGAATCCTACGAAGCGCGTTTCTTGAATAAATCCATAAATAATAATCGTTTTCTAACCAAACGAGAATAATCTACTCTGCAAGTTTGAATCTATGTTAATTCTTCAGAAGACTACTGAAATGGTAGTCATAGACAATGAAATAAACATAATAATGAAAAATGTATAACGTTTGACGAAATCCCTGAAAACCTTTTAATATCACATATCTTCACTAACTGCTTGACACTTACGACTCAAAATCAATGATTTCATCTCATTCTGATCCATTTAGATCCAAATTGGCATTAGTATAGTCTGGACGAAAAATTTTCACACATGCTTGCCGTAAAAGATACAAATGTTCTTCTGAAAATAACGTACCTTCGAGTATTCAGGGTTCCATTATTTACAATGATCGAAGAAATTCTTCCTCACACTAATATCAACACTTCAACAAAACCTAGGTGAAAATTGCACTGGAAATATCTCTCAATTTGACCTCCGTACACTAGAGAACGGTGATTGCAATGAAAAAGACAAATTCTTGACTCATCTGTAAGCAAAACTCTTTCCCTGAGACTTTGTTATATCCTTTCAGTGCTAATTTGTCATCCACAGTTCTGTCGAAGCTGTATTTGAAGATGTGACCGTTGTCTCTACAAGGAAATCCTTAAATAATGGATCGCCGTCGCTGCTCGAGGTCGTCCTCGCCTAAGACTACTTTTAATACTACCAGTCTCTATGTACTTGCGGATCATCCTGGAAACAGTGGAATGGAACACCTCAAACCTTTAGCCTATTTTTGTATACGTCCAACATACGTTCAGCTTATTCTACCGGAGCCAAATTAGTTGTCTATCAAAAAGGAAATTTGAAATATTGTAATTGTCGGTTAATTTTTAATGAGTTACTAAACTAATATCAATTAATAATATATAAGGTGTCTACTACAAAAGGCGCCAAACTTCAGTGGATGATAGAACAAGTTTTTTGCAACAAAAAATGTCTCATAACATTTTTTCGAAAAGTTGATAATTATCGAATTATTGGAAACTTTTGATTTTACAAAATTTTTACTTCTCTCTATAAAAACAAGAATATCTCTGTTACTCTTACAGCTACATCAAATCAATCAAATCAAATCTGACCATACCATCGGAAAGAGCATTAAATTTGCTATAAGATAGATAAGTAGTAATGGTAAAAAATTGTATACCGGGTGTAGTAAAAGGCTGAATGAAAAAATTGTGAAATGAACAAAATTAGTGGTATTTTCTTGTTAGCTGTACCACTGAAAACTGATCGATAAGTAGCTGTTTTTTTCTGGTAGAAACTACTACATTTAACTGACTTTCAAATAGTATATCAACCCTTGAGTTAACTATTTTTTTCCAGCAATATTATGGGTAAGAGTAATAAAAACATAAAATTCGAAAACACAAATATCTTATATTACTTAATGAAATATGAACATATATTTCACGAACGAGATTTAAAAACTATAACAGGAGTTCAAAATGTCTTCCTCTTTCTTGAATACACTTAACATATCTTTTTCTTAAACTATCAACTACTCTTTGAAGTTCAATGTGTTTTTGACCCATTTCGTTGCAACAGATTCGAATCCTTTTCGAGTATTGAAGAGAATTCTGTAAACATTAGTCTTTAATGAGCACCACATATAAAAATCAAGTGGCGAAAGGTCAGGGCTTCTGGGTGGCCATCTAACCGTCCCGAATCGACCTATCCATTTCTCTCCAAGTCTCTGTCATCCAATTCTGGACCATTCTAGAATTATGAGTTGGGCAGTCGTCCACTTCAACAAGTGTCTTTCTGCAAGGTTGCTTTCTGTTTGGAAAGCGCAATGTATACTCCCGCACAGCTGCACGGGAATTTCGATTCGGAAGCCATAAACAAATAACATATCTCGATGTTCAATATTTGAGAAACTAGGCATTTTTTTTTAAAAAGAAAATGGAACCGTGAAAAGGGAACATATAAGCTTCAATTCATTAATTCATTGAATGACAGTTCCTGTCAAATTCTAAATATTTTTATATGTTTTAAAATCAAGTAACACAAGCTTTCTGTGATTTATTCTTTTACGATTCTTTTTTCTGATTTTCTTTTTCTAATCGTAGAAAAATTAATTATTCCTAGTTTCTCAAACATTCAATATCCAGATTTGTTATTCATTTATCGCTTATTATTATTGAAAAATCTTTTGTGGAATTGTTTAGACGTTCCGGTGAAACTAGCTCATTTGTGATCGAAGGATGAGAGAATTTAATGTTCTTACTCTTACTCTTATCCATGATATTGCTGGTGAAAAAATAGTAAGCTAAAAAGTTGATATACTCAAATAGGATTCGAGATATCGCCCCATGTTGAAATCCCAAAAAATCCAGAATTCTGGAATAACTAAAGAAAATAACTAAAATCCGTTTTAACCGATGAGATTTTCTAGAGAATCGAGATCGAGAGAGGGAGATTTTTCTCAATCTTCAAGGAATCACATAACTGCCGTACTAAATATCGAATTTGATCCACCTGTACAAACGGTTATTCGGTGCACTTCAGAAGATCTTACATATAATTTAGCCTGTTTTATTTGTTCTCCAGAATATCATTTGATGCCTCACTGTATTCAGATTTAACAAGCTCTCTTATTGGTCGTCGATCTTATATGCAATTATTTAGAGCAACCGGAGAATTCTATAAAAGCATAATTGACTATTAGCGAGTGTGCTTCGGTCTTAGCCAACTATCTACAGAATGTCATCTGGATCTTTATGAATATGGCATATATGGTAATAAATTGTCGACCGGTTTATTTCGCTCTGCGAAGATTGCTTTTTGTATTTAACCTGTAAAGGTGAAATTATTTTACTCATAAAACACGCACTTGAAGCAACTGAATGCTGGATATGATATACTTCTCGGTTTTCGGCTTCTTTCACGCAGTTCAATGTATTTTTGTTGCCATTAAAACTGTTATATGACATGTAGCATGAGTTGCAACTATTCCATATGTTCTTATTAATGTGCACAACTGGAGAGAAGCGAAGAAATTAGAATCTTAAGTTATTTCTTACAAGAATCTGATAAAAGATTGAATATTTATACGATTTAGTCACTGCAGAAGAGAAAAACTGATTATGAGATGGTAAGTAAGTACGAGGACGGTCCCTGAAGTGCTTGGCCTAACGAAGAAATTACAAAATAAAACATAAATTCCTTTCAGCTCTCAAAACTTTTTCCAGTGACGTTTTTAAGTTCGATATCCTTCAAAGCAGCTGTCAGGGATTAGGTTGGGTAGATAAGGGGAGAACGAAATATCTAATAAAAATTGTCCCGCTCCAATCAAAAATGAACCTGATTCAGAAAACTCTTGTTTCACTGATAGATTTTGCGCAATCTTTCTTTTGAGAAACTTTCTTTAAATGAGATCCTAGTAAAGAAATTACACTTTCTTGATGTATCATATTTTCATTACTTCTGAAACCGACATTACTTATTCGAGGCATTTAATGCTGAATCGCATTTCCTCAAGATAATTAGGACAACTTTATGGAAAAGATGGCCGTGTTGCTGTATATTGTAGACGGGTTCAAAGTAAAGACAAACTGCAGTCTGTTGCTCCAATTTATGATATCCGATTAGATTGTACTACTACTATTTTGGCTCGGGATGGCGATGATTATGATGAATAGATCGGAGAACCAGGTTCTTCAGTGAGGAATATTTAAGGTGTTTTCACATTGTGTAAACGATGTACCACTGGTTGATAGCTGGACAGATCGCATTTTTGCAGGCACAGTGGGTAGCGTTACGGTAAATACTCGAACTAGTAAGGCTTCTTCAAGTTTTTCGTTAGATCTTCCCTTTATTTTCGTCGTTTCCCGATAGAGCTGGCTGTGATCTCTGTGTCAATTCATTGGAGGTCGCCAATTGTATATGTATACTCGATGCGCTATAACGGATTGAGGTGAATTAGTGGCAGTCTGGCATGGTGTTGTGAATGGGTGTGCAATACTCATGAGGTCAAACGAGACTGAAACTGACACCTGACTGGACTTTATCACCATTGTGTGGCTCTGATTGACGATATTATGAAGGGATTTTGAACGCCCAATTGTTATGGAGTGAGATGATGCTTTTAAAGGCGATACGCATATGCAGAATGAGGATGAGTTGTATTCTGGGTATGATGGCACTGCAACATTTTTACTTTAAACGTCATTTTTACTTTAAACGTCTCGATCTGGACTATATGAACACAAATGACGTGTATATCATGGGAGATTTCAACATCGATTTATTGAAGACTGATACGTTCTCAAAAAGAGTAGTAAATATAATTCAATCAGCTGGATTCAGACAAATAGTTACCCAGGCGACTAGGATAACTGAAACTTCAAGAACTTTAATTGATTATGTGGTCACAAATAGAAAAACCTCACAACTAAGGCACGGCTATCCGAAAATATCTGATCATGATATCATTGGTGTTGAAATAAATGTGGAGGTAAAAAAAGTAATTAAAATGAAACGATATAGACAGTTGTCTTCGACTAATTTAAGTAACATCAAGCTGGATCTGTTGGGTAAAGAATGGGATTATGATAGTTCAGACATTAATAAAAAATATAAAAATGGTTGTCTAATATTGAATGCAGTTTAAATAAGTTTGCACCTTTAAAACAGTATATAAGCAAAACAAACAGTAAACACTGGGTAGATAGAGATGTGAAGCATCTTCAGGGATAAGAGATAGATACTTCAGAACCTTTCGCTATACTGGACGTCTGATTCATTATGAACTATATAAGAAAAAAGAAATGAAGTGGTCACTCTGCTGCGGCTTAAAGAGAAAAATTTCTATGAAAAAAAGATTGATCAATGCAAAAACGATGGCAAAAAAATGTGGAAAACGTTAAAACAGTTAGTAGGATCTTGTAATCGGAGTTTTGACCCGGACTCTTTGTCTGGGATGGGTTCTGGCTTGTCTGTCGAGGATGAACTAAATCAATATTTTGTTGACAGTATCGAAGATATTGCTGGCACAATAGCTGTTCCAAGGGATTTTCATGAAAAGGATTTTGTTGAAACTAAGTGTGCCTATCTACTTTCAGAAAGATATCCCTTAATGGACTCCATAGCATTGTTAAGGGGTTAAGAAATTCTAAATCAGGGGATGACGTCATTGATGCATTTCTGGTAAAGAGTTTGTTTGAGGTGGTTGGATACGCCCTGCTTGATATTGTTAATACTTCACTTGAAACTGGTACTTTGCCTTCTGACTGGAAGTGCAGTACTGTTGTCCCCATTCCAAAGGTGTCTAATCCAACGGTACCTGATGATTTGAGGCCAATTAATTTGCTTCCCATAGTCGACAAAATTGTTAAAATTGTGGTTCGTGAGCAGATTAGTAATTTTCTTGAAGAAAATGGGTTGATATACGTCAATCAGTCTGGATTTAGAGGTGGCCACTCATGTGAGTCAGCGTGCCAACTGGTGTTTAGTCAATGGAAAAAAGATATCGATAGCGGAAAAATCATTATTAGTGTTTTTGTGGACATTAAAAGAGCTTTTGAAACAATTGACAGAGTATTGCTCAATAGAAAGTGTGAAAAAATCGGTATTAGAGGAATTGTGTTGAAATGGTTAGCATGTTTTTTGGAGGGTAGGTGTCAGAGGACTCTGATTGATGGTAATTTCTCTCAGCAGAGGGAGGTAAAATATGGAGTTGCCCAGGGCAGTGTACTCGGTCCTCTTCTCTTTATTATTTACATGAACGATTTAAATAGGTACTTGGAACACTCTTTTGTGAATTTGTTCGCTGATGACACATTGATATCGGTCTCTGGGGATGACTTCGGGGAAGTAGTTGGTGTTATTAATGCGGAACTGGAAATCATGAATAACTGGATGATGTTCAATAAACTGAAACTGAATAGTAACAAAACTAAATGTATGGTACTTGGTTCTAAAGCTAATTGTAGTAAGTTTAAGAGTGAAGTTTATGTATTGAAAATTCGCGACATGGCTCTCAATTTTGTATCTGAAATTAAATATCTGGGAGTGACTATTGATCCCCAATTGAATCTGTCTCAACATGTGTCTGTCTTATGCAAAAAAATTGGGAAAAAAATCGGTTATTTTTATAGAGTGTGTAATAAACTTTCACTCTGGAGCAGAAGAATTGTATATAATTGTATGATATATCCTAGTTTCAATTATTGTGCTTCTCTTTTGAGTGTTTGTGATAAGAAAGATATTCAACAGTTACAGTTCCTTCAGAATAAGTGTATGAGATTTTTGTTAACATGTAATAGGCGCACCTCTATAAATGTTATGCTTAAAGAACTGAATTTCCTGAGCGTTCGGCAGCTTGTGACTCAATCTTGTCTGGTTCTTATTTACAAAACAGTAAACAAAAAAACACCTTTGTATTTGCAAAAGTTTTTACAACGAAGATTAGAGTCAGTGTGTTACGGGTTGCGCGGCGCTCAGGATTTTCAAATTGAGAGATATGCCTCAACTGCCATGGAAAGGTCACTTTTTATTGAGGGTCTGAAAGCTTATAATACGTTGCCACTTTTTGTTAAGTCATCTAGCACTGTAAGGATCTTCAAAGTTAGATTGAAGAAAATGTTTTTTTGTTCTTAGAATTATCTTTTCGAAATCTTTGCTGATTTTTTCATGTAATGTATGTGATTAAGTAGCAGATTGCTAAATAAATAGATATTATTATTATTAACGTAGCCATAGGAGCTTGAGAAACTGCAACTACCGACGATAACATCTACAAAGTTTACCAAATGGTGATAGACATATAACAATAGTTATGAACATTTAAAATCAACTAGTGGGAGAGCTGTCCGCGAGTTGGGTAAGATTTCGCTCAGGTCAGATCGAAAATGAGTTCGAAGGAACATTTTCAACGCTTTACTGGCGCAGTTTGGGCGCAATAAATCTGAGTTGTGGCGCCAGTTGATTACTGTAGATGAAACCCGGACATACCAGTAACAAAAATCCAGATCAAACAGTAAACTGCAAGGGGGGAACCGGTTCCAAAAAATGCAACACTGTTTTTCCTTCTGGAAGAAAGATGGCTACTGGAAGGAAAAACCGTCACAGGAGCATACTACGCATCACTACTGAACAAGTTTAAAGCGCAACTCGCGCAGGGCTCCTGCAACCATATGTGCAAAGTGTGCAATGCACACGGGCGCCATCCTTTAGGGGCGCCAAAACCCAGGGTCCAAAAAAATATTAAAAAAAAAGTTGTGAAATGAAATAGGATTAGAAGTTTTATTAGTATATCATCCAGTTACTGCCGATTCCTATGTTGCGAGAACATGTCAGGCGGCAGTTTCTTGATTTTTCCTATTCAGACATGAATAACGCCTGGAGCGCTATAAAAGCAATGCATCGCCACAGGCGTTTTTAGATCAGTCAGTTCACTGGACCGAGCAAAAAGTGAATGAAAACAAGTAATCCTATTAATTTTTACATATAAAGTTATTTTTATTTTGGAAATAGTGGTGTTGTGTTGTGTGATATTTTGTTTACTCCTTTTTTTCTAATTTAAGCGCTGACTGCAATTTCAACGGCTTGATTTTCTATAAAAGGGTAAGTGTTCTCTACTTCATACTATTAACATTAACCCTTATAGGATACTGGTTATAATTAATTTTTATAAGCCAAATATCTTTTTATTAATTGAAATGTCATGTACAAGTTTAAAAAGTAACTGTTTTTATCCATAACTTGCTTAGTTTTTATGCTATTGATCTTTTAAGAAACCATTTTGTAGAGAGTTTCAAGGGCTATAAGATCAAATTAGTTTAATATCTTTTTTGCCTTTAGTTTTGAAAGGATTTAAGCTGAAAGGGCTCGAACAAATTGCTTTTTACTCAAATATGCAAACTTTAATCAGCCATATCTTACTCAATAATAATCTGCCCTAGAAAAGGTTAAAAACTATTGGCTACTTAGTTAACTTTTTAAGAATATTTCCTACCCTACCCACATGGTGCTTATTATTGTGGTTACTTTAGAAGTTAATTCCTAATTCCCATGAGTACTAATCATTTATTTGTTTTTTCAGGATAAAAGGAAGAGACCTTCAGGTGCGAAGTTTCGCGAGCAAAAGAAACTGAGACTACAAGAAAGGGGAAAAATGGTTGGATCTTTAAAGCATTTCTTGCAAAAAAATCGATATTAAACGGAGACTATCGATGTTGGTGCGACCGAATCGTCCGAATCCCAAGATTCTAAATCCGTAATATCAATAATCATCTGAAATTTCAACAGTAACATCAGGTCCTGCAACAAGTGGCAGCGGTTGTAGCAGCAAAACAGCTTCTACTGATGCAGAGCTCGATGAAGCGATGACACCATCCTCGTCTACAGCACTTGAACAATCCCCTTCAGGTAATTCAGCTTGTGTGGAAAGTTAAAAAGTTACTTGCGGAAAAACGGCCACATTTACAGAAAAATAAATTCCTTTTACACCAAGACAAAGCACCGACCCACACTTCAGGGGTTGCCAAGGCGAAAATGCACGAATTTGAATTGCTTGAACATCCGCCCTACTCACCAGAACTAGCCCCAAGCGACTTCTCTTTGTTTCCTCATATAAAATTACGCTCGCAGAACAGAAATTGTTGTCAAATGAAGAGGTAATCATTTTCGTGATCCACAAGAAGATCAAGTTGAAAAAAAAATAGTATTCACGAAAAATGTCTCATATCTTTGTTAGGCCAGAAAATTTTTAGATCACCCTCGTACTTCGGGTTTAATAGTCAATCAAGTACAGGGGTATCAGATGATTTAGACCACAGCATTGGGCAGGTGAGGTGGATGATCATGATATTCAAATAAGAAAGAATAACGGTGATCTCTTAGAAATAGTGTAATCTCACAGACATATTATTTGACAAGTGGTATTATAATTTTTTCTACATATGAAGAACGACATATCTCTTCTCTTAATCTGAAACAGTTGTTCAAAATTAATTGTCATTCTGAGATCAAGTTTCCCTTAAACGAAAAAATATCACAACCAACATCATTGTACATCCGAGAACTGTATAATAATTGAGATATTCTCCTTTTCCTTTCCTTTCTTTCACCACGAAATTCATTGAGCATTCCGGAGAGAAGCGGCATCGTGTTTAGCATATGAAAAGCAACTACACCGTTAGTTCGCGGTGGACACACGAAGGTTAAAAAGAATTCTCATCACATCACCATGGTAACGAGCTAGCCCGTGGCCCCAGCATCTCTCCTGTTTTGCATTGATCTTTAAAATTTGGCTTATGTACGCCGTCGCTTTTTAACTAGGGCGCAATTCGAATTTTAATGTGCTCTATGGGTGTGACTTTGTATACATCAAGTGCTTCTTCTTAAGGTCTACCTGATCTAGATTGATGCCACCACGTGGAATTTCACATGCTGTTAACTATGCGCTTACGAGGTTGAAAGGAAAAGTTAGTGAATACTTGAAGATGTCCTGTGATTTGTAATTTTCAGATGGCTCTATTCAGTGTGAAGTTGAAATGTTTAATTCCTTTCTTAGATAATGAATCTGATCAAAACGCATAAGCATATCCCGATTTGTTCTCATTTGCCTAGATACTGTGAGTAAAATTGATGCACAATAGCAGGAATTAGAGCATATGGGGATAGAATAAGAAAATCCTTCGTTCGCCAAGACACTGGACTAATATTCAGGAAAATCCAATAACTTCTGCTCGTTGAATAATGTTTGCGATGATACAGTATTGAGAACTGTTCAGGAATCAAATGCGCATCCTTAAAAAATTCATTTATATAGCTATTTGAGGATGATTCAGATGTAAGAGTGGAATTTTGTGAATACTCCTTTAATCAAAACAATATGCTTGAAATGGATACTTCTCTGATGAATTTACCTTTACGTTAAACTGCGAGGTAATCATCCGAATTATCGACCACAAAAAGATTCAATTCCATTTTTGGCCTTTTGTTCCCGAATTAAATAGATCAAGACTCAAGAGAATTTGATTTCAACAAGATAGAGCGCCTACACACCATGCGTCAAATGCTTGCCGTTGCCTTTTAGAATTTTTCCTATGGGGATATTTTAAAAATGAATCTGATTCTCTTGAGATTCTCGGAGAGCGTACGAGGAATCTCTTCTAAGTTTAGCATATAGACTTGGAATTAAATGATTGAGAGCTTTTGAAGATTTTGTTGTTTTCAGAATGATTCTCCGCGAAGATTGATACACTGCATTCGTTCGATCCAATTCTGAAAGCAGTTTTGTGAAGTGAAAAATATCACTTCTTAAGATAGAGTTTGAAACTACACTCGGAGGCAAAATTAGCGGAACACTCGAAAATTTAACCAAATTCGAAGTTCGATATTTTTCCTAATTATCAACCGATTTAGATGATTTGTTCGGCAAGCTATAGATCAACTCTTCTGCTTTGTAGAAATTATAAGAGAGAACAAAAAATTCGAAAAAATTTTATACGGGGGCAAAACTAAAAGTGTTTTTTTTGTCAAAAATTCGTAACACCCTGTGGAATTTCGTGGTCCGAGTTGAAACGTATAATATCATGGTCTGTCAAGACACATCTTCCTGCAGTAACGCCCTTCTTGTTTCATGCGTTTATCTCTATTTTTGCAAAATATATTTAATTTCAAGTGGAAAATCACCATTTTGGAGAAATTCCATTGAATCAAGAAATTGTCATTAAAATTCGTCTATCAATTTGGAATTTTCTTATTATCGCTCAGGCGTGTCGAAATGTCGTTTGCGATTTTTATGTTCGAATTGCATTAGTTATTGATGACAATTTGGTTAATTTGGTGAAAATTAGGAATTCATAGGAGATAACAGTCGGTAGGTATTAAAATACACAACCGAATTCTGGGACCATTGATAAAACTTTTCATTTACACATGTACACACCTTTTTTTATCAAATATGAAATACAACAAACGTTTTTTTGTATATGACCACATTTGCACTTGTTTTAAGAATGAGAGTTTTCCATTCTTTGATTTGATACAAATTCGATCGGTTGCGGTGTTTTGTGATTCTTTTACTGTTTACTATTCGAAACGGTATTTTTCATTCAAAATGAGAGATTTACCACCAACCCCAGTAGCAAGGGCAGTTACATTGATCGAGGAAGGGCGCACCTACCGCTCAGTCGGTAGCGTGTTGGGTGTCTCGACGTCGGTTATCCATCGAATCTACCGACGTTACAGGGAAACTGGATTGTACGTGAGGAGGCGAGGACAAGGAATAAATCAGGCAACCCGCGCTATACATGACCGTTTCATCGTCAATGAAACCATAAGAAATCTTCGTCTCACTGCTGTTCAGGCACGTATACTTTTACAAGCAGTGGATAACATCAACGTCAGTATGAGGACAGTCAGAAGACGATTAAATGAAGTTGGTCTGAGATCATACGCGTAAGCAAGAGCACCAAGACTCGATAGAGCCCATCGGGTAGCAAGATTGGCGTTTGCTAGAGAGCATGTAGCATGGACAACCAATCAGTGGAGACGAGTTTTATTTAGTGATGAGAGCCGATATTGTGTGAATTTCGTGGATGGTAGAGATAGAATATGGAGGCATCGAGGGGAACGGTACAATCAAGCGAACTTCGCAGGAACTGAGCAATACGGTGGAGGGTCAGTTATGATATGGGGTGGCATATGCTTGGGAGTACGAACAGAACTGGAGATTATTGGCAATGGATCACTTGATGCCCATCGGTATATAACAGAAATCTTGGAGCCCCATGTTGTGCCTTTTGCTCCTTACATAGGGGAAAATTTCCTTTTTATGCACGATAATGCGCGCCCTCATACTGCGCGCATAGTGATAGAATATCTCAATGAAGTTGGGATCACACGAATGGACTGGCCGTCGCGGTCACCAGATTTAAACCCGATCGAACACGTTTGGGACATTCTTGGAAAAAGGGTTCGAAAACGGAATCCAGGCAACGTTGAAGAGCTGACATTGGCTTTGGTGGAAGAGTGGGACAACATACCTCAACAGATGATAGACAACATCATTGGGAGTATGCGAAATCGTATGCGCGCTGTAATAAGAGCTCGGGGGGGTCATACTCGCTACTAAAATCAAATGTTTTTTTTTGTGGGTCATCATGAACATTTTTCTCAACATGTTCATTTCATTTCACGAGTGTATCGCCGGGATACACACCTGCTCTCAATTTTGGACAGGAATGATAATTATTATAGAGTGTCACACAAAAAAATTCAAAAATAAATGTGCAAAATCAACGATTTTTACAGTGTACTTCGAGTTCTCCCGGAGCGTGAAATTGGCCAGTGAATTTCAAAAATTTTCATTTCGTTAGATTTCCGCTTCTCTAATTTTGATTTTATTTTTGGCTAACCTCCGATGTTATGCACCTACGCAAGATTAAAATAAATTCTTGAAATTTGTGACTTTTCGCTTCAAATTAGATATCTCTTGTAAAAATAGAGATAAATGCATAAAACAAGAAGGGCGTTACTGTAGGAAGATGTGTCTTGACAGACCATGATATTGTACGTTTCAACTCGGACCACGAAATTCCACAGGGTGTTACGAATTTTTGACAAAAAAAAAACTTTTAGTTTTGCCCCCGTATAATTTTTTTTTTGTTTTCTCTTATAATTTCTACAAAGCAGAAGAGTTGATCTATAACTTGCCGAAAAAATCATCTAAATCGGTTGAGAATTAGGACAAATATCGGACTTCGAATTTGGTTAAATTTTCGAGTGTTCCGCTAATTTTGCCTCCGAGTGTAGAATACAAAGTAGGCATTTTTCTCATATATAGGTACAGAGGAATGGGTTAACAGAACAGGTAAAATACGCATTAGAAATTAACATTGGGTACTAATATATGAATGAGAACTACTTAAAAATCTCAAATATTGGAGAATAACATAAATCAATTGGGTCGTTAACTTATATTTGCTTACACAGGTCAACATTTAATCTAAGCGGGAACGCCGCACGCTATATATGGTACTAGGGATTTTGGGGTCGCTGATGACGATGGGTGGGTTAGTTTAGCCCCATCAACTCATTTCAAGGTGAAGCATAGAAAAAACCGTCAAAAAAATCTGGGAAAATTCATGGTTATGTTTTTTATGTCTCCGAGTCCATATCCGTTGTTTGTTTGAACCCTCGGCCTAGCTCCGAGGCCAATTCAAGGTTATTTCAAGGTAATTTCAAGGTCATTTCGAGGTCATTTCAAGGTTATTTCAAGGTCATTTCAAGGTCAAGCATGGGAAAAAACCGTCAAAAAATCTGGAAATTTTCATGTTTATGTTTTTTATGTCCCCAAGTCCAAATCCGCTGGAACGCTGCCGATACGAAGATTTTCAATTGTTTTCGAAATTGTAGCACGCCATCTTTCGCGATTTCGAGTTAGTTCGGTGGCTTTTGTGACACTCACATCCATCAACTGTTTCGTTGCATCCACCCAGCGTGTAGGGGAACGGCCACGACGTCGCCCATTCGGAGCATAACCATGGACAACAAGCTTCTCCATATTATCGCTTCTATGAATATGACCGAAGAACGTCAGAATTCGCGTGAATACAATGGAGAACCGCTTTGGGTTACCAAGTTCATTTAAAATCGAAACGTTAGTTCGATGGGCGGTATAAGGAATTCTCAACATTCTCCTCCAAGCCCACATTTCCAATGTATCAATGTGAGCGCGATCTACCTTTTTAATAGTCCAAGTTTCAGAAGCATATAGGAATATAGAGAAAATAAGGGTTTGAACTAACGACATTTTGATGCTTTTAGTGATATTATTGTCACGCCATATTTTAGTGAGCTTCGTCATGGCCGCCCGTGCTTGATGTATACGTCGTCTAATCTCATCTCCACAGCCAGCAGAATTCTCGATCAAAGAACCGAGATACCCAAAACTTTGAACTACTTGGCAACGGCCAACAGACTTCATTTCAGGAAGGTTGTTATGTTCCCTGTCTACGATCATAAACTTGGTTTAATAATAGTTAATACTAAGACCATACGCTGCACTATGCTGTTCTAGATTACTCAGCAAAGGTAACAATTCTTCCTGAGAAGCAGGAATGAGGGTAGTATCGTCAGCAAACTTTGAATCAGATATCTTGCTACCACCAATAGTTATGCCGCATGTGCGTAGACCCTAGTAAATCGATTGCAGAGGATGCTCTCAAATGGCATTGACCTAGACCTTGCAAAGCTTAAAAAACAGCAGATTCCGATTCTCGGATCTTAATAAAATATGCATGATTTTTTTGAGACTTCGTCCATGGGTTCTTCAGCACTTGCACTTCAAAACAGATTCAAATTACCTTTAAATAACCTTGAAATTACCTCTTGAATAAGTCGAGGGTTCAAGCAAACAACGGATTTGGACTTGGAGACATAAAAAACATAACCATCAATTTTTCTAGATTTTTTGACGGTTTTTCCAGACTTGACTTTGAAATGACCTTGAATTGACCTCTGAACTAGGTCGAGGGTTCAAACAAACAACGGATATGGACTCGGAGACATAAAAACATAACCATGAATTTTTCCAAGTTTTTTTGACGGTTTTTTCAATGGTACACCTTGAAATGACCTTGAACTTTACGTGATGGGGCTAATCCAACCCGCTCATCGTCATCAGCGACCCCAAAAACCCGTAGTACCATATATCATGTGCGGTGATCCCGTTTAGATCAAATGTTGGCCTGTGTTATTATCTGCATTCTCTTTGAATATTTCTGAGGATTCAAGATAATTGAGTTTAATACCTTTTTGTGCTTGATACAGGATATGTAGATTGTCTATTTATGGAAAAATATGGTCAAAAAATCTGGAAAAATTCATGGTTATGTCAAGATACAAGGTGGAGGAACTGAGAGGTCTAACTCTACTTTGGTACAGGATATGTAGATTGTCTATTGATGGAAAAATATGGTCGTTATTTCTACTGTCTAACTCTACTTTGTTATGTAGATTGTCTAGTGGAAACTCTATGCTTGTTATTATGGAAAAATGTGAATGATGTTCCTTATATTCAACTCTAAACGACCTGCCTGTTTGGCCATTCCGTTAAATTTGGTACATGTTAGTTCCTAAATTATCTAATTTTTGAAAGTTTTGTTGTGGTTTTGTAGCCTAATTTTATATTGGGGATTGGGATGTCTATCGCGGTTTTTAAGGAATTAGGCCGAAGTGGGTTGGTGAGGAATATTGATGTGTCTGGCTGTCAGAACTATTTGAGGAAAAATACTGTTATAGGCTTTTCGCAAATGTTTTTAGACATAAGTTTGTCTATCATTGAGGAAGAATTCCCTTCTTACGGGAAACGTTGGCGTAGCGCTTCAAAATGAAAACATCATACAATGTTTCATCTATCGAAAAAGATAATCTTACATTTATCTATCCAAAATGAGTTAACATTTTTGATGATTATTTTATTATGATTATGAATGTTATCTCTAAATAATAAGAGACGTATTTCATTCCGTCTAAATTTGAATTTGAAAAGATTCAGACCTCAGAATTACTCCAATAATCACTTCTTAAGTTTGTCTTAGAGCTCGGCGAACATCCAGTCGTTTCTATTCAAGAAAAATACTTGGATAAGCTTAAAAATCTAAACTTTATCTAACTACACATATCATCCGAATCGTTAGAGCCGTTTCCGAAATATTCTAAATAATTTACAAACCTAATATACTAATAATTATTAATTTTCATGACCTTAAAATAACGTCTCACACTCACGATGAAATGTTCACATTTACATAAAAAACGTTCGAAATTAAAAATTTAGTTTAAATTTTGAAAATCCAATTTCCTTCCGAATAATCAACAGAACAAGAATGAAAAATTTTATTTTTATAAGTGAGAGATAAATTCTTCAAAGTAATAATTGCTGTATATTCTTCCCGTTCTTTTCAAATCCGCATTAAGGTTTCTAGGCAATAATCTAATTTCGAGAGATTTCCACTTTTATGGCTGTCGTTAACGAAAACTGCTTTCGCCGTTCTTGGCCTCGTATCGGCTCGGGTATTATGTAGATATAACTGCTGAAGCCCTAGGGTGTATGAAAGTCTTAACGTTTTATTCTTTTTGTGTAAAAAATCTAATTTTAAGGTGTCAAAGAAAAGCCATTTTCCATTTTCCGCACCGTCCAGTCTATATGCATATAGATATGTTTCTGGTTGACCATGTAAATATTCGGGATGGACGGCAAGAGGGCGAGACAACTTCAAAGTATTTGAGATATGCTTTCCTTTATAACCGAATGAACTTTTAGAGAATTTCACTCTTAAAGAGGCATGAAGCTCTTAAATGTATTTGATTTCCAGTTGATAATTAACTTTTCTCCGAATAGGCGTCCGAAACTTGTTATAGCGGATTTGGAATGATATTTTGAGCGGCATCAAATTCATCACTGGAGTTTGCTGGTATGACCATGTGTCAGCTGTTGCCAAATCTGCTCTGCCAAACCCAGTTTTCTTCTCAGGGCTAAGCAGCACTTCAAGCTGAAATCTAACCTAACCTAACCTAACCCAAATTATTGGGTTCATAATGATTCTAGAACATCTATAGATCTTAATCGGCATCACTCAAAAGACCGAACCTAGCCATCGGGGTCTCTTGGTCAAACAGAGGGGAAATTGTTTTGTTGAGTTTGAATATTGAAGGGTTTTTTGCGAGATTATACTTCAAAATTAGCAAGCAATAACAAGGAAGTGATTATGTTTCAGGGACTTAACTTCGACGGAAGAACATCTCCGCGAAAGTGGAAATATCGCTGGTTATGTACTTTTTGATTATCTCCTTAGTCCTTTCTATGACCTTGCTTGCTATGTAAAATATTTTCTTGAATTCAAGTGTGTTTAGACGTATAAGAGTCAGGTATGATTGTTGAAATATTTTTCTGCTGGTTTTCTTTTTCCATTGTTACAGATTCCTGTCCCAAATCCTTCCTTTCACCCTTGTCTTCGTCTGGAAATCATGCTAAGCAGAAAAATCTTTGGTATTCTTTATGTACACACGACACTAACACAACTTAAACAGACACGCTATTGCTAGTGCAATAACGACAGGGAAACGAGTTTTTTCCTCAGGTGTTTTCACTCGTTTATTGAATCATACGCAAGATAGTATGGTTCCCCTGTTATATTTTCCTGAGCTCACACTTGTGTTTTCTGACACACACCAAAATTATAGATATAAGCATTTATTGTAATTACAAATTATTCCAATGTTTGTGAATCCTCTCTTTTTCAAAAGAATAGAGGATTGTTTTGTCTATAATCTCAATTAAGTTGGAGACCCCATAATCTTCAATTGCTTGTAACACGTTCTGTAATTCATTCTTGAATTACTTGTGGAAACTCATGTAATATATATTATGGAATGATTGAAGTGTATGGTGGAAGAATAAATCGGGGAAATTTGAAGTGTGTAGAACAGTTTGAAAATGGTCGAGACGCTGACAAAAACCAGCCAGATTTTCTTTGGATATCTCAAAAAATAGCCTACCATAAACAACAAAGACTACCCAGACGAGAAAAACTCGGACAGCTCCTCCCAGCTAGCTCGATTACAATGACATATTTTCCTGGAAGGCATTGGATCTTTATTGCTTCAAACATTTTAAGTGATGTAGGAGAAAAACTAGTTTCATTGGGAGATTTACTGGTTTCTAAATTTTTTCATCAGCTCTCAGAAGGAAAAACTTGTACGGTTTGGTGGTACTCCAAGATTTTGTATTTTCAAAGTATGAAATATCCTGTTTTGTAAGAAAAAACGGTTTTCTTCAAGGCCAATTTGTCTTTTTGAATAATAAACGTGTCAAGATCCAATGAAAGAATCATAATTCTCTTGCGAAAAAATGTACTCATTTGATGAAACATCCATAGTTTGCTGTATATAATACTTTGAAATTACCTCAGTTTTCTTTCCATGTCGAAGTTGCAATTGTGGAAATCATTTCAGACGCCACTGAAATCTGATTCTTTCTATATTGATAAACAGCATCTATCTGAGCGGCCGCATCCATCTACCAGTGTTATATCTATGGAAATAAGAAATTGATGAAAGGGAAAAAGATTTATACCTATCTGACCCTACCATATCCACGGCTGATAGGTATTTTCAACAACCTTTGAAAACTAATCTACTCGAATTGACCTTGCGGGGCAAGATGAGATATTGTATTCATTTCCATTCGAAATAAATATAAAAATGTCTCAGGACGAGCATTTTTGAGTTGTTTTCTGGATTTCGATATTTCATGGCGAAACGTCAAAATGAAGTGACATTTCTTTGATGGAAGACAAACTGATAAAGTTATTCGACGGTGTATCTGTTTGATAAGAATCTTCATTGGTTATCTAAGTTAGAGATGCGTATTTATTTTCTGGTTTTTCTATAATGGAATATATTACTGAGAATTTTGTTTCTGTTTTTGTTCTTTGCGTTTAAAGCTATTGTTTATGTGGGAGACTGCAATATTATTTGATGCAATTTTTTAATGAGATTGAAGGTAGTAGTTGTTGTTGTTGAAGTTGTAGTTGAAGGAATCTATTGGGATTGTAGAGTCAGTAAATGTTTCTTTCTTATACATGTTGTAAGTGAGATTATGTCTGGGAAACTTATCGAATTGATGTATTCAATTTCAGCATTCAAGGTTAATTTGATTTCAAGAATAATCTGATTTAAACAATCTTCATTGGGCAAACCAATCCATTTCGCCAAAATTTTGAGAACTTCAACAGGAGGTAATTTTCAATAGTCATTCAAAATTATTGAAACTCTTTTTATCATTGTAAGGTAGTAGGACTCAATAAACACTCTCGTCAATTTCAATACATTGTGTCATCGAATATTGTGTTAAATTATCAAGTGCTTATCAATTAGTCCACGCATTCACATAAATGTACTTTTAATTTATGCTACCGGAAATGGAAGCGCACCAGGCGTGTCCGTCCGTTGACGGTGTGCTCATTACAGATGCTAAACGGTTACTATCAGAACTAAACACCGATTAACACTCGTCACTTTCTTATCTTGCTTTAATCAGAGTACACAGCCATCTATATAGTTTAATTCAACTTCAGTTTACCTTTCATAATTACTACGTCCGGCGTTTTAATTTGCTACAGTCATTGATTTGATGACTGTTTTATAGGGGTCGAGTTGATTAATGGATGAAGAAACGCCGCATATTTGAAAAAGATATAGTCCTGGGTGGAATATGTAATTTTTTAGCATCTGTTCGTCGAATAAACGTATTGAGTGTTTCGTGAACAAGTAACACCATTTATTTAATTTTTACCTGACTTACAAAGAGACTTTAACCCTGGCTTAGCTAATAAGGAATTAAAACCCAATCAAGAACTTAACTTAAACCAGTCCGATAAAGATAACCCCTGATTAAATGTTCAATTAACATAGAATTAAACTTGGAAGTCGCTTTGAACCAATAGAATTGCAGCATTTACATCAATTCTTCCTCGAAGTTAACGAAATGTCATTTGAATTTGAAGTTCATCATTATGAACTTATCGAACTTGAAAATGGATGAAAATAAGAGGGAAAGGGGAAAATTTCACCTAACGTGAAATTGAAGATATTCTTGATATCTGTTCAAGGTGACTATGAATGAAAAAATTACGAATAATAATTATAAAGTCGAATAATTATTATAAAGTGTTCTCGACGATGAATGAAATATTATTTTAATTTATAAATTAGGTGCAGCAACATTCTCCTTTGTAAGGAGACAAATAAAGTGACAAAATGATGATGATAATCCTGATCAAATGATTTTAGGATCGTTCGAGTTGGCGCTATGGTGTACACTTAGAGATAAGGGTATATTTTTCTCTAATACAAGTAAACGATGATTTCTACTGAAATATATTATTAAATGTTCGACGCGTTTCGATACACAGTATCTTTATCAAGAGCGAATGAATACTACAAATATATCTTACTAACAATTTTATATATACTTAAGAGGCAATCCACTCAGAGCTATCCATACTAGAACTTATGTTTAGGAAATAAATTTAATAAGGGTGAGTTATTTATTTCTACCTCATCATTGAGAATTTCCGATGAATACCTAAATCTGTTAATTTCAAGTACTTCCAGAAGGTTGAGTTTTATACCTTTATTCTCAGAATGTAGGATTTTAAATTCTGAATTGAAAGAGTGACCATTTTCCTAAGATTATTTGAATAATTTGAATCGGTTTTTCATTGATGAAACTGCGTTTATGTTGAGAGATTTTAACATTAAAATTTCTTCCTGTTTTACCTATATAAAAACAATTGTAATCTGCACAATCCAATCTATAAACACCTGATTTATTTTCTTTATTAATTAGAGATTTATAATTCCTGATGAATGGAACTAAATTCGTTGATGTATATTTAATTTTGAATTTTTAAGAAGGGATTTCACATTATTGCTAATATTGCCTATATATGTTAAACTATTGAATTTCTTGTCTTGGTGTTCACCGATTGGATATATATGTTGTAAAGCTAATTATTGTTTTTTCTGATGTTATATGCTGCTTACTAAATTTGCATCATAACCATTATTTATTGCGATCTGTTTTATCAAATTCAATTCTTTGAAATAATTATCATTGAACATCGGTGTGTTCAAGAGTCTATGTATATAGCTATTAAATGCTGCAACTTAATGTTTGTGAGGATGTGCCGAAGTATAATGAATTGTGATATCTGTATGAGAAGGCTTATGATAAATTGAAAACTGGTGTTTATTATTTGATCTTGTTATTGTTAGTCTAGAAAAATTATTTTTGGGTGCAGGTTGTTGATGAAATTTTCGAACACAGTGAACTGACTGTTTGTTCCTGTGAAATACACAATAACGTCATCGACATATCGATACCAATATAGGAAATGTTTACTATGTGTGTTTATGAATAGTTTTTGATATGTTATCCATGAAGATTTCTTCTACAAGAGATCCAACTAATGATGGTACAGGACATCAAAATATTTTCTCCAAACAAAATTATTCGACGTGTTTCGGCAAAGTTTTCCATGCCGCAGGGTGGCTCGTTTGAAATGGATCACACTGTATAATAAAACACAAGTGTATCATTGATGAAAAAGTCTCGCCCTCGTATTCCAATTCCTAGAGAACCCAGGTGCTCAGGCAGAATGAAACCAGCTCCTAATTTATAAGATATTCCTCCTACGTTATATTAATTCGAACAATTCTTATTTCTTGCCGCCTCGACCGGCCGGGTTGGTTCTCGAAAACGCGACAGGGCGAGACACATGTCACCGCTGTGGGACCCGCTCTGCAACTGCTAACCAGCTGTAATTTGGAAAATACAAAGGAGCAATAAATAATTGTGCTTAATTTATGGCGAGGTGGTTCTCTCGGTGCTTATACGCCAGCGACATTAAAAAACTCACTTAATTGTATTATAATTACGGTATAAAATAACAGAACGCGAGGAACTTGGCTGGCTTAATTCTCTTTTTGGGACGTCGTTTTTGTTGGAAAACGTAGCCGGCCAAATGGTCTCGCAAAACGTGGAAACACGGAGAGGGTGTTGAAGTTAATTGCTGGTACAGCGTTTTAATTCTCAGGGGGCATCAAGTTGGCAAGCTTGGTGCCAGAAGTCATTTCTGTTTGTTATGCCTAATCTCGTTTTAATCACCTTTGAGGGTATACTTGATAATAATGAAAAATAAGTTGAGTGTTTTAATATCGATGACATTATTTTTATGTTGGTATATATGGTTTACAACCTTTTTTATTACATCATTATTAACTGTCAAAAATTTTCTAATGTTATATGATACTCTTTGTTCTAAAATGATAATAACAAGTGAGATAAGAACAACTTTGAAGCAGAAAGAAGGAGGACGCGGATTAATAGATGTTGTCAATTTACACACCGAACAGATAAAAAATCTCAGAGAATTCTTCTCTGCAAAAGCTCTCACTTCTGACCTTTATAGAGTAGTATCGTTGGCTGATAAGGGATATACACGTCTAAATCTTGCTACCAGAGATGACCTGCTGAATCTATTGTTCCTATCAGATACTGAAAAACGAGAGCCATGGTCAAGAAAGGAATTGTATGGACGACATCACCATGAGATAAATCAACCACACATCGACAAAGAAGCCTCCAAATGGTTGATGAAAGGAGAATTATTCGAGGAAACAGAAGAATTTCTTATGGCCATTCAAGACCAAGTGATCGCTACAAACAACTACGAAAAACAAGAGAGCCAGAATAGCAACGCTGGTGGATGTCGCCATACCGAATAATAACAGACCTTGATATTGAGATCAAGCAGATGTGGCACCTCGATAAAATAGATATTGTTCCTGTCATCGTATCCTCGACTCATTTATTACCCAAAACTTTGCATGATAGCCTTAAGAAATTAGAATTGCATAAGAATACCTATATAGAAATGCAAAAGCTGTAATTCTTAATACATGTAGGATAGTTTATGTCAATTATACTGTAATCGAGCCTATTCCTGGAAATCTGGGAAAGGTAAATTACATCCAGCTAACAGCTGAAATAGTGCATGAGTCCTCGATAAAAAAATTTATTTCCTCATAAAAATTTACATGAGTTGTCATTTCAAGATATATATATATATATATATATATATATATATATATATATATATATATATATATATATATATATATATATATATATATATATCATCAAGAGTTATTTAACTAGTAAAAACCTTTTCAGGGCTATCAACTCCTATGCTGTTCCTATTCTTACATCTTCTTTTGGAATTATTAAATGGTCTAAAACTGATCTGAATGAATTACAATGTCAAACGAGGAAAATGCTCTGTAAATATCATAAGCACCACCCAAAGTCAGCTGTTCAGAGAGTTACACTACCTAGACATCTTGGAGGTCGTGGATTAATTGATTTGAATAATCTTCATAGTAAACAGATTTTTCATCTACGTTCCCATTTTCATGATAAACAGAGAACGTCTAAATTACATGATATTGTTGTTGCTTCAGATTATAATCTTACACCTCTGAACTTGACAATGCAAAAGGTAGATTTTGATATATTTGATGATAATTCTAAAAGAGAAAGTTGGATGCAGAAGGAATTACACGGAAAGCACCTAAAGAATTGAAAAATGATTATATTGATGAAATTGCATCGAATAAATGGTTAGTATCTGGAGAATTGTTTGCTGAAACAGAAGGCTTGGCAATTGCGATCCAGGACCAGGTTGTTTTCACAAGGAATTATAGAAAACATATCATCAAACAAAATATAGATGATTCTTGCCGTAGATGTTTCTGTTCTTCAGAAACAGTTTTTCATATATTATCATCTTGCTCAGTCCTTGCTTCAACAGATTATTTAGAAAGACATAATGCCGTCGCTAATATTATTCACTTCAATCTAGGAATTAAACATGACCTAATTCCCAAAAGAAAAAATTTCAAAAATATGAACCTGAGATTATTTGTGAAAATGACAAATATAAACTTTATTTTGATAAAACAATTCTGTGCAACAGAGCTGTAAAACACAATAGACCAAATATCGTTCTTAATGATAAACAGAATCAAATAACATATATAATTGATATTGCTATACCCGACACACATAATATACAAAATAAATACAATGAAAAAATTTCTAAATATATGATGCTTGGCGACGAGATTAAAAAATGTGGAAAATGAAGAAAATATTTATTCTACCGATTATTATTTCTACAACAGGCGTTATTCCTAGAAATCTTCACAAAAGTATTGAGATTTTTGGTCTGAAGAAAATTTGTTTGAACAGTTACAAAAGATAACAGTCATCAAATCTTGTAATATTCTTCGTAGGTTTCTTTCCGAAAATAATAATGAGGTAGAGTCATAGGTTTTCTCTTTAGTTTATACTGCTAAGAATCTCATTTCATATTTTATTTATTTGTTTATATAAATGTAATATAATTAACTGACAATTTTGTCATATTTATATTCAGAGCAGTATTCTATTCGATCGTTCACCACTTCACACAAAGGAAACTATTAATGAGTAACATTCAGTGTTACTTGACTAAGGTCCGTACACTGGATTTTTCCGGGAGAAAGCCTCTGACACTACTCGTTGGTACATTGATATCATTGTCTGATGATGGTATAGTATGTATATATTCTGGTAGATTGATATATTCTCATAACATTTAACGTTATCCTAATATATAATTACTCCAGGATATGTTTTGATTATAATCATTGTCTGGCAATGGTATTAATTACCGGGTGGTGGATTTATATTTTTCATGAAATCAGTTTGATTGCATGAACAGATATATGGGCAACTCGTCGGGGTAAAACCCTATATATATATATATATATATATATATATATATATATATATATATATATATATATATATATATATATATATATATATATATATATATTATATATTATTCGTGTGGTTTGCTTTATAGGAATGGTTCGTTCGCTTCACTTCCTGATCAATTGCACTTTTAACTCTACTTTTTTTGGAAAATATGGTGTTAAAATGCTAAATTTTCATGAAAATGATGAAGCAATACCTCACCAAGCTCATATCGTTAGCAAGTACCTTCAAGATTATGAAATCATATCAATGAAGTGGCTTGCACGAACTCCAGACTTCACTCCCATAAATGATATCTTGGACATTCTTAAGAGAAGAGCAGAATGCTATAAAGTAATTGATTTTAGTATGAATTGCAGGTGCCATGCAGAAATTATTTTCATGTCGAATGTTCACAAGTATTCCTTAGAGCTGGTGGATTATTGAAAAAATAATTCTCCAACATATCTAAATAAATTTGAATTTTCGTCCATTTCTTCTCTATGTACAAGCACGAAACGTTACTAACAAGCTAAATGAAAGATTACTTCCAAATCATAAAATCTCTGCACTTTATTAAGCCATCTACATAAATCCACACTTTCCCATGAGAACATCTGCTGAAAAGTTTCCAGACCATCCCCTCGAACTTTTCCACAGTAACACTTTCATTTATTTCATCCCCTGCAACAACTCCATAGCGACTCGATATTGCAACCTAAAAACCCATCTGCCATCCACGATTAGAACATTCTATTTCCACGGTGATCATTCGAAATGTCGTTTTACGTCAGAATCGACCATTCAGGCTCGAGTGAACATCCTCAGATCTAATTAGAATCGAAATACGTGTCGAGAGTCTCCTCGAGGGGGCGGCGGATCTTTCGTATCCGGTGGTAATGCGTATCACGAGGGAAATTAACCCGCTAACTATCTGAAAGCTCATCATTGTCAATCCGTTCGCCTCTCATCGAATTCATGAATATGCGAAGTGATGAAGAGGTCAGGATCGAAGTAGGTACAAGGTTATGTTAGAGTTGACATACTTTTTTGTTTTTAGGATGATATTGTTGCGTAGATCGAAACTGAAGAGCATCTACGCCGCTTCTTTTTCGAATTTATCAGTTAATTCGTTACCAATATGCCCCTGATGTCCTGGAATTCAGACCAGTTTTACTCTTGTGTTCAGTATCGTGTTATTGAACCAGATAGGGTTCGTTACAGCATTTGAAGTGAATTCGCATCTTCTTAAAGCTTTTAATACAGACTGCCTTAAGACGAGACTTGTTTTTCTTTGTCCTTTGTAAAGTTTGTCTCGTGAAACGTTCCCCAACCTCATGGTAGTTGGAGTATCTGTTATGGAAACAAGCAAATCAAGATGTGTCTCCAATAGGGGTTTCAGAGTAAAAAACAACACTCGAATTAAGTATTTGCAGCATGTTTCATTTGAGGCGATGAACTTCTAGATTTTATTTAAGGATTTTCTATTGGTATGGAGAATTCAAACGCAAAAGAGTTAGGTTAGCGTCGTCCTTTACCAAGATAATGCAGCTCAGAAAACAATCGATGCCTTTCACTGTTGATGCCTTTCAAGAGGCCATTTTGAATGAAGCAGCAAACGATTGGAATAGCTGCTTCCAGAATTGGTTCGAAGGAATGCGGAAGTGTAGTAGAATACTTCGATTCTTTCATTCTAGCTCTATATGTAAAACTCAAAGACATCCCTCATAGAACGAGCATAAAACCAAACAGCTGTTTGCAGGTAGAAAACTGAGGGAATCACAAAAAGAAAACATAATGATGTCAATACCTTGCTCTGGACTGGACTACGGATCTGGGAGCCATCATTGATTGTCATTGGAATAGGCTGAGAACTCGTTGAAAGTGTGGCAAATATCAAAATGAAAAAAGTTGGAGACTTTGATGAATCCCTACAGTACGCTGCAGACTCTGCTGGTTAAGGTATTTGAGCTTCTTGGCTAGTGACTGTTTATTCTGTCAATGTTTTGCGATAACTTTGCTGTGGCGATGGCCTAAGTATCTGGCGCCTTCTACTAGAGTTTCCAGGAAGAATTCTATCATCGATATAATGGCAAATGAAGAGGGTGAACAATTTAGGTAACTGTTGTTGCTATTGAAAAAAATCTGGAACATTTTTGAAATCTCGCAAAGCAGCATTGGTCGCACCATGTTTATATGAACTTATTCCCTTGAAATCACATCCTTAATTTGAGTAATCTTATAGAACACCCTGTATATCAAATTGATGCTTAAACAGTAATATAAAAATTAAAACAGCAGATGGCACATACGATGAAACTTAAAAATAAAAATTCGAGTGGTTCGCACAACGATTTCTGCAGATCGTAGCTAAATCATATTAGTAATTGGATATGCAGGCTAATTTACTTTCGGTCCGTAGTTATTACGTTGATATACAAATGTTCGCATTCAAATTACAAGAGGCATTGCTGGCTGCTGCAATAATCCCGTGCGTGGGTCTATTCTTAATTTCCATTTAAATTACATTTCCCGTCAGGGAGATTTCCATTGAGTTGTCCAGATAAATACGCTCGACTCTAATGCACTACCTTCTGGAATTTTTATCGCTCTTATTTTAACTACCGTTCTACCTACCACGTATCTAATTATCTCTGAGACCACTCCTAAATGTTTCATTGTGAAATGAATATAAATGGCGTCAGTTATTCGCGAGAAAAAAGAGAAATCCGCAATTTATAGAAATCTTCGAAGAATATTTGAATTCATGAATATATACAAGGTGGTCCACTTTTGGAGTATACGCTGACAGAACGCGTTATTTTTAAATGATTTCCTATTATATGCATACGTCGGCAAACCTTTCGTTCCGGAGATGCAGGGTGTTTCCAAAAACCTTCGTAATTTTTTATATATTGGTCTTGAATTTGAAACATGGGTTATCTGGGGGTAGCAGCTTAGCATCTTAAGCTGCAGATTGCCAGGATTTCTGCTTTCTTCATGATATGTAGGAGGAGCTTCAGCGGGTCGAAGGTACACGTGCTGATGAGGTTTTTCAAAACAGTTTCGCAACCCATACTCACCTAGGCCTCCCTGGTTTGGTTGACTCTAGAGGGGTTAAGATCGTTGATGGTGAGAAGTGAAATGGGGACCCAAACAAACATCTGTTAGGGATCGAACCACTGCACCACACCATTACTAGCAAAGCAGTCTAGACTGCTCATAGGCTAAGGACGGAGGGCACGTAGTTTCTTGAAGCTATTACCAGTGACCATCTCCTCTGGATAAACTCGGATAGAACCACGACGAGGTACCACGTCGATGATAATATCTAGGTAAAAATCCTGATAAGAGTGGGAAGAAAGGAAGGATACATCTGGAACACAGAAGGCTCGAAGACCAAAAAAGATCAGGTGACGGAGTTTACTGGCGTAGAAATGGTAGGGCTTTCTACCTCCCATACAACAGTTTTCCAGTTAGAGATTATGGTGATACTTGGTTGTGCTCATAGGCTGGCAGAGTCGGACTGCTCTAGGAGCCTTAGGCACACACAGGATTACTTTTAAGGTAGTGTTGCAGTGCGTTCAGATACTGGAACAACTGACAATGAACAACCATATCCGTCTCCTCTGGGTTTCGGGTCACACCAGGATCAAAGGACATGAGATTCGGATTGCCTGATCTGTTTAGAAACTAATAATACTCTAATAGGATCAGGACCCACAGTCAGGATCCTAACTTGTGTTGTTAAAGCAAAGCTGGGGGACTCGTTAGACATAGGTACACATGCGTGACAGCTTGAGGTTGTTGCCAATCCAAGGCAATGCTGGGTACTAGGAGATGGTTGGCACTTGAATGCAGTTGAATTAATGCACGGCTCTTGGCACAGATAGTGACGGGTATGGAAAGTTCCGATATCTTCTGTGCAAGATAAAACTGGAGAATAGTATTCAGTACGGATGGTGTGAAATTGGTGTCGAAACACCAATTCATTTGGTCACCACACTGCCCTAGGCGTAACCGACTGGGCGCGGGAAAGCTGAAAGTGAGTGAACGGCCGAAGATATCCCCTCGCTTTATTTGAGACTACTTTGTTAGGATTGAGCGGGGGATGTGGACCCATAAGCCCATAAGACGGATCTCTTGATGTTATCACTACCAAGTTAACTATTTGGTTCTGGTAGTAGGTGATACCAAAATTATTATTGTCAACAAATTTATAAGAAATAAGATTGGGTACAATGTAATATGTGAGATCACTGATTTTATGCGGAATAATGCATATTTTGATCGGTTGAATTGTTTCAGTGATGATAAGAGTTTTTCGAACTAAGCATTGCAGAGTACTCCATTAATAACACAACATGCCCAAAGGTGATGAGTAACAGTTATACTATTGTTTGATGATTTTTGTTTCTTAAAATATGTTCATTATGTTCGTTGCTTAGTGCTTCTTACATTAATCTGTTATCTGTTTCGTTGAAAAGTGTTGTAAAGTTCCCTGGTTTCTCTTAATATAAGCAATACAAGAGCTACGTATATTTCGAGATGTCACGAAATTGCAGAAGTGAGTGCTAATAATATTGAATAATTTAAAACTTGTACATTCAGTTGAGTCGCTGCTCTAACAGACTGAACAAATACTGACTATTTCTTAGCGAAACATGGAGTTGTCAAGTACAAAGTCTTGAATGGTTGCAGCACGCATTCGGCGATGAAAATCGCCAGTAATTGTGTTTGGATGGTATATTGAATTTGGGAGAGTACAGACCAGCCACGTGCTGGTCCTGCTCGTTCGACGTATGAAGTAAGAAAATTCAAGATGCTTCTATCAAGTGATTGGGGTACCGCAACAGTCGATTCAATTTTACATGAGCATCTCCATATGACAAAAATGTTTGCCCTTGGGTGCCTCATACGCTGAACGATTCCAGAAAGCAGAGCGAATAGAAATCCCGCAAGAAACTTTAAAAATGTTAAATAATTGTGATAGTCGCATTTTGTCTAAACTCAGTGATGAAACATACATCCATTTTTCGACGTTTCTACCCGCCAAAATAGCAGTGTGTGGATTCACGGAGATTACCCAATCTTATGGCGAAATAAGGATGATCTGTCGAAAAAGTTATGCACGCAGTTTTATTTATGAGCACATGATTAGTGAATGCAATTAAGCGGCATCTACGAGGTATGTCAATTAAGTTCGCGGAAGTTGGCAATGCTGCAGTGGTTGGTTTATCTGCAGCGTTCGAAACAGAATTCATTTCTGCGTCAGGCTGTGCGAGTTTCGTATTAATCGGTTGTATAGTTCGTGTTTTATTGTCCTTTGAACATCGACCTGTTTCGACCCACCGTCGTGAAGATGGGTGATAAAATAACTGAGCAAAGAATAGTGATTAAATTTTTGGTGAAACGCGGCGAAACTATGAAACAGTTAACCGACGTGTATAAAGAAGATTGTCTGAGCTGTCTACGATTGGGCAAAGCAGTTCAGAAGTGGCAGATAGTCAGTGGAAGATAATCCGCGCGAGGGTGCTCCCTCCAACTCTCGAAAAGCACAAAACCTCGATCGGCTGCGCTCGAGAGTGCTCTGAGACCTTAGGGTAAGCCTTAGAATGTTGGAAGACGAGTTGGGCATCAACAAGGAGACGATCCGGCAGATGCTACACGAAGGTTTAGGGATGCGTAAGCTGTGTGGGAAAATGGTTCCCAAAGTGCTCACAGTTGAACAGAAAGAGCTCCGATTGTCCATCTGTAAAGACATGATTTCTCGAATTGACGAAAGTTATCACTGGTGACGGGTTGTGGGTGTTCGATACGACCCAGAATGTCAAAATCGAGAGTGAAATCTTTACTCATCGTATTTTTCGATATTAATGGAGTTTTACACCACGAATACGTTCCAGCAGGTCAGACAGTCAGCGCAGTATTCTACATTGAAGTTTTGAAACGTCTGAAGGCCCATGTGTTTCGTGTAGGACCTGAATTGGCGGAGCGCGGATGGGTGCTTCATCATAACGATGCTCCGGACCACTCGTCATTCGCAGTTTGTGATTTTTAACCAAAAACGACATTTCCACACTTCCACACCCTTCCTACAGTCCAGATCTGGCCTCCTGTGACTTCCATCTGTTTCCACAGTTCAAGTCGTACCTCAAAGGAAACATATATGACGGGGTTTCGGAAGTCCAAAGCATAACGATGGCGATTCTGTAGGTTTCGAGGGGGTTCAGAGTGGTGCCGGTGCATCGAACTCGAGAAAGACTATTGCGAAGTAATTAAAGGTATTTTCAAGTATTTATGTACTTTCCGGACCGTTCGGGCAGTTTTCCGCGAACTTAATTGACATACCTCGTACAGTGACAGCCAACTGGTTCACCAGAAAATGCTTATCTGCTGTCTTCTTTGATTATCGTGGTGTTCACTCGGAATTGTTAATAAATATAATATAATAAGATAAAGAATATCACCTGAGCGTTATGCGGCGTTTGAGAGACAAATTTGTAGAAAAAGGCCGGATTTGTAGAAAAAACATGGATTTTGTACCTCTATATCTCACAAGCCTATCATTGTAAATGAATTTCCGATCAAAAACTCAACAAATACCATAGAATAACCATTGTATTCACCTGATATGGCTCCGGTCGACTTTTTTCTCTTTCCAAAACTCAAATTACAACGTCGATGTATTTGTTCTGAATCGATAGAATTCGCGGCGAGAATTGAAGTCGATTTCGGGAAAAGCGTCTGAAAAATGTTTTGATAATGGATTATTCGCTGGTGTAAATGTATAATTTTTGAAGGGGCCTAATTTGAAGGTGATACAATGAATTTGTAGGAATAATAAAAATTTTGTGCCTTATTGACCAATTCTCGGTACTTTTTCGATAGAATGTACGTGGTCCACGATACACGGCGGAGACGGAGATCGAACACATCACTTTCACTTGTGGAAGTTTCGGTAACAAATGTGCATTGATTTAGGAGGAGCATGCTTGATGATAAATAAATTCATGAGTATACAAACAATTGGAGTCAACCATAAGTTTCAAAGCATTCCACCTGGCGGTGTTTCAGTACATGGAAACAAGCAATCTTCTCTACGTTCATCAATATTTCAAATTTCCCAGTCAGCTTTAATAATGATGACTCAACTGTCTTGTTGGCCTTCATTAAAGAAATCTTCAGTTTAAGGAATCGTCTAACAAAGATCGTTAACAACTAACAATCGCACATTGCACGACCAAAAAATCGAGGGCCTCCCATGTGAATTAAAGTAATTTCAAATTCGATTCCGTCGCTAGAGGGACAGATAGATGAGTGGTCCATTCAGACAATTCAGTTCCAGGTTTATTAGGCGTCCAAATGCGACAGAATTCATCTGTCCCACCACACAACAACCTTAGCCCGGCTTAGCTATTCAAATCGCGCTTCGATTACAGTAGCTCGGTCCGTCTTTCGTCTTGCAAGGAATTCGGAGGGATGAAAGAGGGTAGGACGATTTTGTTGGCTGGGTTTTTCATATATATAGATGTATAGCTATTCCAATTGTAAAATCTAAATTCTACTTTGCATTCCCTTTCGTTATACCGTCTCACTCTTTCTTGATTGTGTTTATTCCTTAAGATGCTTAGTTGAATACTCGATTTTTTATGAAACTAGATATCCATTAACTGCAGAAACCTTTACTAAGGACAATTTAAATGAACAGCTGACGTAGGGAATTTCAGTATCGGTTGAAACTATAGAAACGTTCCCATTTTCAAGACATTTATACAATACTCCAAGAAATTACGGCATCACTGTTGAGTTCCAGTATTTTAATTAAAACAACTGATGTTATTATTATTATCATTACAAAAAATACAGTTGAGGATATAAATGCTATATAACGAAAATGAAATCAAAGATATCAAAAACGAAGTTGAAGTATTACATGGTAAATTAATTAGATTTAAATTAAGTACTAAGAAAATGGAAAAAAGAACAACGTTAAAGAAATCAATTGCTTCTTCAGCTGTCAAATCAATTTTTGAAAGCGTTGATGAAAGAAGCGCCCCCCACATCTGAGTTCAGGCGATTCCAGCAGCTGAAGACTCTGTTACTCAAGAAGTTTTCCCAGCATCTCGTGAAAAATCTTTCTCTTGCTAGTTTGAGATCGTGCCATCGGAGGTGATTTGAATTCAAATAGAAAATATGAGGCATATCGACGCCAAAAAAACCATGAAGAACCCTGTTGACAGTAATCAAGTCCCCACGAAGCCTACAATCCGCGAAAGATGAGAGGTTCATCAGTGAAAGGTGCTTTTGATAGCTAGGCCTTTGACGACCAAAGGGTATTCGACTGGCGCTTCTCTGCACTGACTCGAGAATTTGGGAGTTACTGATCAACCACGGATGCCATACAGGACCAGCAAATTCTAAAATCAGTCAGACATACGTTTTTAGAGGGAAGATATAGTCGAAAATGACAGTTTTGAAGCATTTGTGTATGAGAAATAAGCTTCGTTTGGCCTTACTAGTTGTATGCAGCACATGAGATATCCAGGAAAGGTCACTACTACTACAATTGAGGCATTGAAGCAAGTTGGTGACTATAGATAGACCCGGCATAAAACTATGCTGTTGGTCAGGAATAACAGAATTGGTGATCACCTCCTCAGAAATAATTCTTTCGAACGCCTAAACCCCGATCAACGTGTTCATCATTTAATTTTCTTCTAATGGACGGTTGATTGGTTGCAGTTCCTCGTCAGTTGCTTCTGCTAAGCCTGCGACCACACTTAGCAGTAGCAACGGATGATTTTGAGGTGGCACCATCTGATAAATGCACTAGACTAACAGCAACTAATATTAACTTATGGAAGCGACCAAACATCATCCTTTACTTTGAAATCAAATGTCCATGGGAGAAAAATTGATGCCTTTGGCCTCAACGCAAAATCATCCGTTGCCACCGCTATGTATGGTGTAGCCTAATGAATTAATGAATGCCTTACATAGTGTATCTAATAACACCGCCTAGCTGCATGTTCTTGCCAACTCAAGTCGACTTCTGGCGAATTAAAGAAATTGTAAACTGCTCCCCTGTAGCAAACCTGCTTCTTTAAACCTTCCACGACGGATAGGAAGTCTGGGAAGATAAGATGACATCTATTCTTCAGTTTCGGTTTTTTCACCTCAATTCTCGATGCTTTCAGCCAAATTATATCCTTTTTTCTAATGAAGTTATGCAAGATACAAGTTTTATGAATAAATTAATGTCGTAGCGTCGCTTCTGATCCGGCAAAGCGTGAGACGAGAGGTTTTGAATAGGGTCACTTGCACATGTGATGTGCCTCCAGTATGGGTTGGGACTAGATAATTTGTCTGGCTGTAGCGTTAGTTTTCGTGAAACAGTTTTGTGTGTGGCATCAATTTTGAGGGATCAGGTTTTTCGGTGGTTTATGGCATCTTCGAAAGGGAAAGATTCGATTGAAGATGATCCACGAAGAGGAAGACCTTCAAGTACGAAAACCGATGAAAATGAGAAGCGAGGCTAAGATCTTGTGGTTTTAGATCGACAGTTGACAGTCAGAATGATCGTGGAACAGTTCAATTTGAATTACACCTCCGTTCATAAGATCGGTGAATTGGAGATGGGAGAAATTGGTGCAAAAATGGATCCGAAAACTGAGACCAAAAGGATCTTAGAAAGGAAAGGCATCTTGATTTCTTGGGTTCGAGTGAAAATGATTTCTGTTTTCTGGAACCTGTCATTTATGATGACGAGTCTTGGATGTTTGAGTGCGGCCCAGAAACCAAACGTCACGGAGTGGAATATTCCAACCTCTTCTCCAAGGCCCAAAAAGTTACGAATGAGCAAATCAAAGATCAAATGCATGCTGATTTGTTCTTCGACAAGTCTATAAGTCCAGATTCTATTTATTTAGCAATGATCGACGCACAAAAGTTTCTGAAAGTGCAGCCATTCAGTCTGAGACTGTTTTCGTTATCTAGATGATTTCAATATCAAATTTTTGTTCATATTCAAGATTCTGAACACGTTTCCTATTATAAAACGTTGTTGAAGTGATTTTCTTTCAATTTTCCAATTATTACCATCTAATAAATCACTGATTCTGATCTTGATTCATGAAATTTTTGCAATTTTATCTCTCAAAGGAATAAATGAATACATGAGTTCAGACTTAATTACAAAGAATCTATGTTTTCTTCTTTTTATTACTAGATTTGAAATTGACTTTTCTTCTTGACAAAGTTTTCTTCTTGGAAGATCAAGGGAAAAATTTCTGTAAACTGAAGCAAAGTATGGAATGAAGTTATCATTTCGAATTCAAGATTATTCAGAAACAATCCTATTGTTACCTCCCTCACGCAGTCAGTAGTAACGTATTTCACATTTAGGCAATTATATCGCATTCAGAATTCAAAATGGTTTCCCTATCGAATATGACATGAATATAATAGTGTTGAATATTAATATACACTAATTTTCCACGTTATTCCCGAACAGTAACCCTGCGTTTGATGAGTCCGAACATCGAATAATTGCTGCAAGCATGGAATAATTAACAAAGCGTTAACAGCACAATTATATTTCATATCAGCTCGGTTGCTCAAAGTTCAATGCAAATCGGCATTTACATATATAATTAGAGGTTGTGGATCAAAGGCCACAATTTCAGACATGTCTAAATAGTTATTATTATTGCGGGTGCTGAATGCTTTGGGATCTTTGTGCGAGTAACATAAAGGGATTTCCGTCACTGTTTCTATTCAGCAGCAGAGACAATAAAGATGGTTAATACATCGTTGAATATTGCTGAGTGGAATCTAGTATCAATTGTTTCATTCATACGCGATCATTATCATTTTGTCGAATTATTTGATATATTTTAAAGTTTAAAGAAGTAGGGATGGACGAAAATGATGTTCGGCTATTGTTCAAACTGCCTCATATCAACTCATAATGATCGTCGATGTTATTAAGGTCTGGTCTGTTAAAGTTCAATGTTTAGCTAGATGGACTCAAGGAGTTGTAAGATCTGACGCAGGTAGATTCATGGATCCATATCTGCATATCATGGCATCATATATATGCTTAATTGGATTCAAATCAGGATTTTGTTGAAGCTACCTCCTTACATCGATTCTTCTTCATGAAAGTAATTTATTATCAATACGCTCTTGTATTATCGCACACGAAAAGAAAATCTTGATTAGAAGAGAGGAACAAAAGGCATTGTGTATCCGTCTACAATTATTCACATACTGGTCACTTTTGAGAGAGCTGTGATTGAACACTTTAAGGTAAGTACACTACTTCAAGTTATGCTTCTTCAAACCATTAGAGGTCCACTACTACTACTATCGATGCTGAATAAATGGAATCTGGACTAATCACTACATAGAATATGTTCTCACTCGTGCTTATTTCAATGTATGTGTTTTCGAGCAAACTGAAGTCGAACTGTAAGATGCTCTGTCTTGTGCTTAGAGTCTGTGGCAGGTGTATACTCTCACCCTTACCCTTCAATCTATATGCAGACCAGATTTTCAAGGAAGCCATAGAATAAACTGAAATAGGAGTGAAAGTAAGCGGAACACCAATCAACACCTTAAAATATGCAGACGATAAGGTTTCACTAGCTGAAAATATAGAGGACCTTCAACTACTACAGCATCAGCCAGAAAATGGGTATGAATATAAATGTTAACAAACCAAATTTATGGTATTCAGTAGACAAAGTCATAATGAAACAGTTCATCAGCAAACGGATTTAGCGTGCGAGACAATTTAAATATCTGGGAGCTTATATAACAGAAGAGGTAAATCCAGACATAGAAATAAAGTGCAGAATTGAGACAGCTTGTAACTTTATTAAAATGAGAACTTTGTTCTGCAACGACAATTTGAATCTTTAACTAAGACAACGAATGCTTAGATGCTATGTCTGGTCAGTACTGTTATATAGAGTAGAAGCTTGGACGCTAAAGGTCAACACATTGAATGAATTGGAGGCGTTTGAAATGTGGGCTCATAGAATAATGCTCAGAATACTGTGGACAACTAGAAGAACTAAAACAGAAGTCCTTAGAAGAGCTGTTAACAAATATGAAATGTAGGAAGATTAGCTATCTTGGACACATATTACGTGGATCTAAGTACAAACTACTAAAGCTGATAATGAAAGGAAAGATAAAGGGACGTAGAGGAGTCAACAGAAAACAGATATCCTGGCTTAAGAATATCCGAGATTGAACGGGAATACGATGGGCGGAACAACTCTTCAGAAATGCGGAAGATCTGGATGCCTTTGCAGAAGTCAGGGTGACCAGACAGCACATGAAAGAAGAAGAAAGTAGGTCTTCTGGTTTGAGATGATGTTCTGCGAAATACTTCGGTACTAAAAGGAATGTTCAACGTGATGAAGAGTTGAGTTTGTTGTGTAATTTATTCTCAACTCCCGGGGGGAGGTGATGTCTGTCATGCCACAACAGTCGCTACCCAAGATGATCTAATGTGTGTGTTCACTAGATTCTTGAAGACGGCCAATTTGTATGTTATCGGAAAGATATTCGATTGAGGCGAGTTCCACAGCACACTGTGGTGCAGTGGAGTGAACTGGTTGCACAGTCAGCCGATAAGAGTTTTTCACAAAACTAGTTTTTCATTAGTTCTTCAAAGCATTAACCATGAAAGCATATGTAAAAAGAGAAATATCAGCAACCCGCCGCCTTTGAGCGAAAGGATGGAGATTACTCGTGATTTTTGGGGGTCGATGAGGCGAACTGCTCTCTTCTGGACACTATCTAATAATGAATATTTGGGTACAGAGCCTTACACATGGGTACTGCTAAGCCCTGAAAAGAAAACTGAGTCAAACAGAAGTAGATTTGACAATGAATGACACATGCGCATGCCAGCAGACTCGGCTGTGAAGCCGGATCGATGCAGTTTCGTTTTTGATGCAAGTCGATGGCCTTGCATGATTAAACAAGGTTTCCAGCAGTGAACGTTATTGATTGCGTCTTGTTCGCATTAAGATGCAACCGGATCCACTCATATCTTTGCCAAATTTGAATTCAGCGCTATGTTCTGTTGTTATCTTTGTCAGTGGTTATAGGACGCTAACTTGAGAATGAGGATATCAAGGGTACAGTCGTCCGCGATCACAAATATTCTGTTCACAATGGAGTGGAACAGACCATTAATTTGCAACATAAAAAGAGTTAGCAAGAGTGTGGAGCCCTGAGGTACACCTGCATTATCCTGAGAAGATTCACTCGTCACACCACCAACCACCACATGATTCAATCTATTGAAAAGAAAGCTGCTAATCTAGTTACGCAATTTTTTTTGTTGGATTGTCTTAAAGGACTCAAATGAATAATACTCTGGTGATATTTTTTATGCTAATTTCATAAAGCGTGTCGGACACTTAGAGAACATTGTGAAGTGACATCACAACACTTGCACGTTTGATATTAACCAGAGAAAAGATCCATTAAGAAGGCCGAGTTACCCAGCAAAACATTCAACACCCTCTCACGACCCCTCACCTCTCTATCTAGTCCCCCATAATACATATACATGGCACTTATTGAACCACGTCAAGTGTCAAACTCTGTCAATCAAACTTCCATCGCCCATAAATGAATTATCTAATTTCTGACAATGTCTATGTTTTCAGTTTCCCGCTACACCCTTTTATTTTTGCGGTTTGCGCTCCCAAAATAATTTTCTTTTCATATGTTTCAGTTGCTGGGTTTTCAAATCAAGTTTAGTAATTCTCTTGAAAATTTATGGTAAGTAAATTGAATTTGTGAAGTTTTAGCAAATACTTTGTGCAGCTTGAGATTTGAATGATTCTACGGTACCTAAATTGTATTATATATATAATTCTTATCGGTTTTCTTTTTAATTTTGAGGTTTACCACTTTGGCGTTCTGCTGGAAAGGACTATGCCATAGAAGAGGACTCCTGTGATTGGCGAGGAAAGAAAAGTAGGCGAGGAAGTCTTTTTTCGAGATACGAAGGGTTCAAGCATTTTTCATTACGGTCCTTCCACCAGGATCTTTCAGAAAATTCATTTTGTATTATTAGAGAACATGGTGTAGGGACCACAAATCCTACTTGCCACCAATTTATTGATGCTTTATAAACTTCTGTCATAAATGGCTTAACATAATTAATGGAAATTGTAGAAGAGATGATTGTGAGAATTTGAATGATTGTTTTTTTTTGCAGACTAGCTTTCAAGACATACTCACTGATTCTGATGATTCAGAACTTTCTGTTCATGAAGCATATAATGAGATCTTTGGAAATGTACCAACTCCTATAACTAACAATTACGCTACCTATTATGTGGCAGGATACCTTTTGAGAAAAATTACAGTGCCAGAATGTCAAGTATGTAATTAAGAACTATTTTGCGAAGTGTCCCAACAACAACACACTTTTTTTACATTCAAGGAATTTTGTAATAATAAGTTTAAGCTAACTTATCCTTTTTAGTAAAAGTTTCTCAATTCTTAGAAAACATTCACAATAAACTTTACTTTTTCCTGAATAGTCAGTGGCATCAGGAAAATCCTGCTTTGAGATTCAAAGTTATTTTTCTCAATTCGATTTTCGTCAGTTACATTAGAATTTTTGAAAGAGCTACTAGTCTTCTGATTTTGAATCAATTAAGGATAGAACGTAGCAAACTGTGACCTCTGGGACTGAAAACAAATCCAAAAGGTTCAGAAATAAGTAGGGCATCAATCTCTGATGGTTCATTTATAGGTGTTTATTGTGACTTTGAAGAGCGGGTTATCTACACTACAGATTTACCATCGATCTTATACAATCGGTGGTACTACACACGTTTTTTGTCTGGGCTTTTATACCATTTTATAATTTACAAACATGTTTTTCAGTCTGTGATATTATTTATTTTCCTCCATGCACCTTTTAAACTTATGGGGAAAGAAATTGATCTGTGACCAAATAATTGAAATATTTGGGTCCTTTACACCCTACATTCATTTTGTTATCTATAATTCATGTTTATTTTGTGATATATACATTGTTATAATTCCAAGATTAGTAATGAAATTGCCTATTTTTACCATGTTCAACAATTTTGAGTGATCTCAAATTCATTTAAATTAAAACTTTTTGAGACAGTTAGTACTGAGTTTTTTCTATTTTCAGAAGCAGTAAAGAGTAACTGCCATGAAGATGGCAGTGAAGGCAGTTTACCCCCAACGGGGGACGAATGGTAGCAATGGGAACCAATATTTGAATTTGGGAGGATTTTACTTGGTAAAATTCCATTATCAATAATAAAAAACAAGTACTGTGTTTTAAGGAATGTTTCTTAATAATTGCGATTCGTAGAGCGTTTCACTACACCGTAGCTTCTTCAGACGAATTAATGTACCGTACATTCTGTGATTTATATTCTTGATTCACATGTGTTAAGAATTTATTTTACTTGGAAATATTCTGCTACATTTTCTGTATATATCATATTAAAATAAAAGTGTTATTGTAAAAAATACTAATTATTTTCTCAATCGATTAGACTAGTTCAAATATCCCATTTCACTCAAGTTAAATTCGATCGTGTGAAATCTAGAATTCAAATAAGGCGCCATTCGGTTTAGTTTTTCATAATGGCACGCGTAGCGCTAGTTTCTATGCAGAGTTGGCCATATTGTTTCCTATGCCGGGGCACTGAGTTTGTATTTCTCATTAGGGTCTGTTCTGTGATATTAACAGAGCGTACGCTAAGAAGAAATCATACGTGGGTATTATTCTTCATTGATTTCCAAATTCAACAACAAATCTTATTTTCCTCTTTGAATTTTGCGTCAAAATATAAATTATGTTTTATACTTCAAGACATTCGGGTAGATGGTTATATGTAATAAATAGATATATAAAGAGAAAACTTTATTGCCATTTCTGAAATATATTAACAATAAAGTCAAGTTTTTCATCTGACAAAACAGGTAGCACCAGATACATAAGTTGTCAATAAAATGAGACATAATTTCAAGTGTGTATCACGTCCTAACCTCAAATGGTCATTCTTGAATTAAAAACACATTTTGATTTGGTTTACTAGATAACAATAATAAATTTCTCATACTCCATCTACACTAACGAATGTTTACTGTAACCTACAATAAAAAAACACCTGCATAATTCTATGAAAGCACGTGTTTTAAACTGATAATTCACATTCTGGGTCCGGAGTTGTTAAAATGAAGGTTATGAGCTGAATGAAGATGCGGTGTTTTATCATAAACGCCTATCTAGATACCTGATTACCAAAAAAACTGGTCAACATATGACAGTCATTTTACCTTCAAAGTTTATTGCCTTCATTCATGAAGACCCTTGACCTGCTGCGTGTGCCTTTGCAATTAAATTTTTAAATTAGCCCGAAGTTGTAAAGGATTTTATGTCAGGCTGGTTAAAAAATATCACGGTTAAGTTTGTAGTGAGTATAAATTTTCTTATCTCAAATATTTCGGAATCTCATTTAAATTTAGGTAGTTTGTTAACTGAAATTGAATTTTAAGGAGGTGTAATATTTATTGCGCTTTCTAAAGTGAGTAAATTTGTTGTGAAATCTGTGATATGTAGGCAGTGATTGTTTTCGTTACTTTTCATTTGTTTAGTTCAGAATGTAACTACATGATTGATACTAACACATGGGCCAAAAAGCTTCCGGAAGTACCAAATCGATGGCGCCTGATATAACAAATTCGCTATTGCTTCATGTAGTACCAACCTTCGAACAAAATGTGTCGAAATTTCATGACATTTAGTTCAGTAGTTTTCTAGGTTCTTTCGTTTTGCGTCATAATGAACCATCGATTTTTTATGGGTTAGAACATCCTTCAAACCCAGGAATGGCTTGAAAAGTGTTGATGGTATTCTGATTTCAAACAAGATCGTACTACCAAAAGAGGTGATTAAGCCAGAAAATACTGAAAAAGTGTTGAAAACCAGAACTTTCTTGAACCAATGCGGAAATTCTCAAACATGCCACCTGTTAGTAGTTAGTGGGTAGCCGAAATATATAGTATCTGCATCACAGATCTTCATAGTATTACTACTCGCCACTAGATGTCCCTAATTGTCACAATATACTGAATACACAATCAATAGTAATTGAAATGCAAAACGCCTATGTTTGCTTAGGTGGGCAGAAAAATTAAAATTGTTTTGGCCCTTGGAACGTACCGAAAAAATATGGCCCTAAGGCCTTAAAGTTTGGAGACTCCTGGTTAGAATATCATGAAAAGTGCCTTTGGTTTGAATTACGTTATGGCATAATTGCAGCATCTCGAGCATTTGAATTCAGTCGGTGTAAAACGAATGATGGAACTCTTATAGCATCGATAATGAGCGGAATCATACCAGACCCACCAGCCATGAAACGTGGTAGATTAGAAGATGCAGTGTAAAAAACTGTCAGTAGTAAACTTGGCAAAAAATGAAGAAGATGGGTTCATGCTGTCTAAAGAGTACCCAATGTTAGAAGAATATTTATAAATGTACCTACTTGTGGAATTCAATCTACATTTGTTGACGGCGAATGTTGAAATTTTCAAAATACCTTCCTATATTACGTTTGCCGTCTGAGATATGGTAAGACAATTGACCACGTAGGACGAAACATGAAACCAACAATCCTGATCTGATAGATTAATGGTACTGTTTCTACAAGGTTGTTGTTAACCCAAATCCAATAGATATATTTGAAAATTTCTTCATTATTTCTTCTCTCTGCATCTCCGGCATTAATGAGAGGTGAATTACTCTTTGAAACATCAATTATTGACTATCGACAACTGCTAAGACATCACGTTCATGATCTCTTTGAGTTTGTTACATTCTTCTTGGGTTTTCAAACAGAACATAATTGAACCAATTGGTATTATTTGCATGCTTTTGGATCTATTAACAGATTTGCACATTTGATTTATAACTTGTGTGAACGATAGACAACCTCCAATCCAAAAGTAACCGAACTTTATGAAAAAAGAAAGAACCAGTATTAATTTTGATACAAATCTTTTTTATTATTCAATGTATTTGCCTTCAGCATTGATACACGAATTGGCACCCGCCAACAGGTTGTCAAACGACTTCTGTATCTTCTTTTTTGGAATGGTCTTTAGCGCGTCGGTCACCGCACTTTTAATGGCCTTAATCGAATAGTGCTGTTTTCCTTTCATTGTCAAATGCAACTTATGGAACAGATAGTAGTCGCATAGAGCCAGATTAGGTGAATAGGGTGAATCCTGTAAGGCAATAATGCGATTTTTATAAAAAATTCAGTTACAACTCTCGAGTGATGTGATAGGGAATTATCGGCCGAATACGACGAATTCTTGTCAGCAATCGCTGTATGACGCCCAAATCAATGTCTCCTACGACTGTCTGGCTGCATGGAACAAATTCTTTGTGGATAATTCCTTTACATTCGTAAAAACGAATCAGTATAACCTCTCCATTCAGCACTTTGCCGCTTGGCTTCGGGCTCATACTGAAAACATTTTCAATAATTTTGGGTCCGAGCACTTCTTTGTTATACTTAATTCATTTAAATTTGTGGTCGTCGGTGAGTTTGTGTGGTACAAACCTTGAGTTAACCTTCGTAAGGCCCAACACTTCGGTGAAACTGCGGTAAGTTGTTTGAGGAATGCCTTATTCAATTTCAATGAATTTCACCGATGATTTTTTATTATTTTCGATTAATTCACGCACTCTTTCGATGTTTCCTTCCGATAATCCACTTCTGGGACGGCCTGATCTTTTGTCATCGTTCAGGGTCTCTATAACTGATTCAAATTGCTTGAACCACCCGTACACTTGCGTACGGGATAGTAGTATTTGGTGTATTTCGGTAAAAGATTCACGAAGTTCAACACAAAACTCAATGGAAGCTTTTTGTTTTTTCCGACCGATGTTTGTTTGTTTGTTTCTATGGACCTACACTTTATAGTGGACTCCGAACCACTCACCTAGACCGTGGAATGATAACTACCACCATTAATGATTACAAGTTATCTGGCCTTCAATGGTATGGTTCCAGATATCGATAATGATTTCTTAGTCAAATTCACTTTTTTGTTCAAGGACAACATCCATAACTTGAACCAGGATTCGAACCAGGCACCTCGGCTTAGTATATTCCACAATACTTGCTCACTAACCGTGCAGCTACCACTAATAAACATGACGCAATAACTCAAGTTGTTTACATACAAATGTCATGAAATTTTCAAGAACTGTTAATGAAGTACCAAGTTATCGACAGGTACAATATTACAACAGACGGCACTAGTAGTACTGCTTCATTAAACAATTAGATTACTTTTGAAATGGAGGGTGTACGTACACAATTACAATAATCATCTTCCATAAATTGATTTAAAATGAAAAAATCTTTTTATTAGCTGTCTAACACTATTTTCACTTCACTTATGAACGTTCACTACTCAAGACGATAATAGCTAAGCTTGAGGCGCTATTGAGCTGTTTAAATTCCGAAAATTCATGAATGGATCAAGTTACAAATACTTAACGAATGAATGCTGTTTAATTCAGAGAAAAAACAACAAGACTTTTCTAGAGTTCCATAATTTTTTTAGTATTGAATATGTAAGTTTATTTATGTTTTTTCTTCCTTTTCACACGTAGCTGAGGGTCTCACAATCACCTCAACCGATTCTATGACGTATCGATAACAATCTACATGCATTAATGTCGGTCAATCGCTAGAAATAGCGTGCACATTCATAAAACTCCCATCTGTTGAAAGCTAACAATGGTTGCTCCCTGGCGTAAAAATCCGAACTATTTCATTCACCGATAACTAGTTCAGCGCTTGTAGAATAGATGGCACACTATGCATTATTCGAGAGGAATAAATGGAGAAACGGAGAATTGGTGAACTATGTAGCTCTCGCATGTGAAGACAATTCCTAAATGTTTTATAAGATCTAATTTATGCGTTTTGCATTGGATTTGTGACATTAAACTGTCCGAGTAGAGACAAATCATAATTTTGGTTTCTAGAAGTTAACGTTAATAATAATTTTATGGTATTTTCGTTCAAGTATCGAAACTTTTGGCATAAAATGCATGAATAAACCTGTAATAAAATGTTTCGTTTATAACGTCTCAATGAACGAGGTTCAGAATTCTTTAAATTTCTGTAACTGTACAGGCTGACTCTTGTAGTTGGCTGAGTTTCTCATTAATGACTAGAGATGAAACCAAAGATACAACAAACTGATTTAGGGGAGGGTGGGACGCTTTTCAGACAATTATTTCGGTGCTTAAACATATACATACTAATTATTATAAGAGTCGAAATTAACGCCAAATTTCATAAACGATGAAGGTACCTTGTACTCCTAAGGTTGGGGCAACTTTGCCTGAATGTCTTCTCTATTGATGGTTGATTAGTCTTCGACATCAGTGAGACTGAAAACTTTGTTTCATTCTTAATTTCAAGAAAAGACATCTTACCGGCAATTCCGAATCGTCCGGTTCCTCCATTAGCTGTCCAACCTACTCGAATCGTTATTTCGTAGAAAATTGAATTAGAAGATTTCTTCCTCATTAAGGACATGATCGTTTAGCAGTTTCAATGGAGCACCAGATACAATACTTTTTATTTCATCTACGTCCTCATCTTGATCAGAATTATCAAATGCTACATCATACTTAGATTTGAATTTTATGTCGCCTTCTTCATTATTTAATCTTGGGTTGTCTCCGAATGATAAAGGTATATCAATTTTCAAAATTTAAAAATTCAAAGTAACGACCAATCAAATCAAATTAATGATGTATTAAATCACAGAATTTCATATTTATGGTAGTGTTTGGTGACTTTAATTTTCTCGAGCTGGAGTGGTCGAATCCGCCTATGCCGGTCAACATTAATTCGAGTGAATATTTGCTTCTTAATATGCTGGCATCTGTGAATTTGAGCCAGATTGTGACAGACATGACCAGGTTCCGAGTGAACCAAGAGCCTTCTCGTTTGGATCTCATATTGACTTCTGATGCGAATATACTCACACCTCCTGCTCAGCTTTCCTCGATCGGGATATTGCATCATGTCATTCTGACTTGTAATTTGCAATTGGGTCTAGACAAGCAGGGAGCGAGAAAAAAGACTCGGTTGAAAACGGACTCTCAGAGAGCAAATGAGCTTTTAGGCGCTTAAAGCTGGCAATCATTGTTCGCCAACATTTCTGTTGAGGAATGTTGGTCTTTATTCTTGGAGCAGGTGAATGAAATTGTAAATTCTTGTAATCATGTAATTAATTTTAAACAAATTCCTATCAAGCCTTGGTTGGACGATACGGGCGTTTCCCAAACAGTTCGAGCCAACTAATATTTCAGGTTGAAGCCAGATATGAAGGCAAGCTAATTAGTTCAAAAAACAGGAAAAAATTATTTGGTTATGCAAGAAGATCACTGGCCTCGACAGTCAGGCACGAAACGAAGATTTGACAAGAAATGATACGGAAGCTGGCGAAATATTTGGTGATTTTTTTACTACAGACTATTCCGGCGAGTCGGTGGGCCCAATACCAGATCCAGTAGCTCATTTGTCTTCTACAAGTTTAAGTTCGGTCGTTTTTTCTGAGGGAGTCGTTTTCCAGAAATTGAAAGAATGCGCCTTCTCTCTCTCCCTTCGCTCGTCACTGATCATGCGAAAATCTTTCGACGAAGGAACATTACCGGCTGCATGGAGAGTGGCTGATGTCATTGCAGTGTATAAAAAGGGCGATAAAAATCTCAAAGAGAAATATAGACAAATAAGCCTAACTTGCTCCGAGGTGATAATAATGGAAAGAATTATTTCTGATAACTTGATACCATATTTGATGCAGAACAACATAGTTTCACCTTGGCAGCATGGATTTCTCCCTGGTAGATCTGTTACCTCTAACTTGTTGCCTGGTGGACCAAATCAATCGATCTCGGCTTTCCTATTGATGTCATCTATCTCGATTTCCAGAAGGCATTCGACAAAGTCCCACACAAGCGTCTACTCAAAAAATTGAAACACATTGGGGTTAGGGCAGCTTTACTCAGATGGATATGCAAATATGCATCCCCCAAGGATCAGTCCTTGGCCCTACACTCTTCTTTATATATACTTCTGACTTCCCAGGCTTGCTTTCTTCCACGCGTTAGATGTATGCAGACGACTCCAAGTTATACTCTAACCTCCTCATTGCTCGGCGAGAGCTTCAGATGGACCTTGACAGAGGTATGGAGTGGAGCAGAAAATGGCTTATTCCTAAATGCATCAAAATGTGTGGTGATGCATATCGGTAAAAATAATCCCCAACAGTTATACTATATCAATGGAATGCTCTTATCAACTGTTGAAAAGAATAATGATCTGGGAGAAAAAGTAACTAAGGATCTGACAAGGACAGCCCACATAGAAAACATCTGTAATAATGCCAGACAAAAATTGTTTCTGTCTAATCTAACCTTCCCTAGATACAACGGCGTGTTTGTATAAAACTTATATAAGACCATAGATAGAGTTTTGCTCCTCGGTTTCGACGTCTATTCTTGTCCGAGGCATGAATCTTATTGAATCAGTTCAACGCGCAGCCACCCGTCTCCCATATGGAATTCATCGACCATCTTATGAAGATAGAATGCTGATGACAAAAATGATGTCCCCGATTAACCGACTGGAGAGAGGATGCCTGGTAAACACGTACAATTTTGCATCATTCTCTGTTGATCTCGCAGATATTTTCCAACTGGCTTAGAATTCCAATCTGAGAGGTCACACTTTGAAGATGACACATGGATGGTATCGCACCACCTGTAGAAGAGCATTCCTTCCAAATAGTGTGTTTAACACTTGGAACACCCTTCCTGAGGATGAAGTGAATGCCCCTTCGATAAACTGCTTCAAGAATAGACTGAATAGATACTTGTTGAGTTAGTTGTATCATGATAGGCTGGTTTATTTAGTTTAGTTTATCCTTATGAAATTTTGATTTTTAAGTTTAAGTTACTTGATTGTAATGATTGATTTTGTTTTGAGTTTTATAGGTCTTAAAGACCTCACTTTTATTGTATTCATAATGATAATTTCATGTCTGGATATTGGAAATTTCCTAAGATGGTCAAACAAAAATAAACATTAAAGCGAAGTATTTCCTGTCAAAATAACTTTACCTTGGATAGCATGAAAAAGTATTCAGTTTCAGCATTTAATTACCGTCAGACCTACAACAAAAAAAAATTTAGGTCTTCATCAAGCTGAAATTTAATCCAACCACCAAAGCTGCACTTATTTCGTATCATCATGTATATCAAACATAAAAAATTCTTGATAAGAATACCTTAAAGCCATAAAAACAAGTAGGCACGTTAAGATTTTCATTCAAAACGAGAGTTCTTCATAAAAAATTAAAACAGAAACTGATGAACGTAAAGATAAGCCATCATACCACACACGCTAGTTTTTTCATTCTGAAGACACGGACTTAATCATTTAAAACAAAGCGTTAGCTGTTACATCAACTGAATACGTAGTGCCTTGTAATTAGAAGGGATATTCATATTCATAGTACGCATAAAGAAACTATATACGGGGTTGACAATGAAGGGACTAGATCTTCCGACTTGATAATAATGTTAGATTCTAGGAAAGTTTTAACGAGATGTAAACAACGTGATGTACTATTAGAAATGTTTCTTTCATTCTTGTTGATTGAAAAGGAAACTGTTCTGAGGTTCACGGAGACTTATTGCTGCAGCAAAAAATGTTTCATTCATTTCAATAAAGCTTCATCCATTGAAAATAGGGTAAATATTTTCAACGATTTTGATAGATGTCACCTGTCTCTGTCTACCGTATCTCAAAATTGTAGGCACTTGAGGGGAATTTGAAAGATAAACATCTTCGTAACCGGAATTGCTTACAAGATCGACACCGTCATTTTTGTCAATCTCCTGAAGCATAACCAGATGCAAAGGAACCATGAGAGTTATGCCAGTTCAGCTGATATCAATCACAAAAGAGGGAATGGTAAAGATCTGCTGACTTTCTCATTTATTGTATCTGCAGCCCTTGGACCCATCATTCAATGATTTTATGGTTACAAATCCAAAAAAAACCGATCAGAATTGAAAGTATTCCACACCTATCAGCTCTGCTTTACATCTTATCATTCACTCCTTCAAATATTATCAATTTCTTCGGGAAATTCAGGAATATGGCCGCTCAACAGACTGGCCTTTGATGATAAGAATTGTTGTGTTTCCTGTGTTACTGACAGACCAGAACCATCCTCGAAAGAGTCTTTCAATGATATCAACGGTAACAAACAATATATCATATCAGAGACAGTTGATGATCTTAGAGAACTAGGGTTATCAAGGAGAAGTATACCTGAAAAAATTCTAATAACAAAATCAAGATAATCTCAAGTATATTTCTTTCAGAAACATTGAACGAAGAAGTTGTGAAAAGTATAGAATCTTATGAAATAACTCTCCACGCTTTGGTATTTACAATGCATAATGTTTTTCGCTTGTTCATTGTTCATCACTTGGCCCATCACATGTGAGTTGAATTTCAAGATGATTCAAGGAAAAGAAATGGAAAATTATTGAAATATCATAAACACTTCTCTCCTATGAAAAAATAATTTTGATAAAGAAAAAAAAAAAAATACAAATGAATCAGCTATTGCCACACAAAGTATGAGGATAATTATATATAACTAAAAACAGAAATAATGATTATACCGGGTGTTTAAAGGAGACACGGCAATATTCAAGGAGGTGATGGCTGAAGTTATTTCATGAAAAAAGTTTATATCAACATACGCCCGCAAATACTTTGTTACCGATCTACAGGGTGTTGAAGTTTAATCGAAAACTTTCAAAGACGCATAATTTTCAATACGAAACAACATCCTGGACCACCAGTGGCGCGCGTTTGGGCACAACGCAGGTTATTCTCAAGGGAAAAAGTAGGACGCTACTGATTTTTTCAAAAACTAAAAACATTTTTGAATTTTTCAATTATTTTTTAAGAGAAAAATTCTCTTGACATTTTTTTGTACGGCGCTAAGTTTATTATTAGGTTTGCAAGTAAGTTCTCGCTATTTTTTTTATGAAAATACAACTTTATTGTGAAAATGATTGCAAATGAATCATTCAAAATATTGCCCATCGCTAGTTACAACTTTTTCCCATCTTCTGGAAGAACTCGAATACCGTGACGGTAGAAGTGTCTAGGGCTATCCACGAATGAAGCCATTTTTCGAGCTCTTGATATGAGCCGAACTGCTGATCAGCCAGACCATGTACCATCGAACGGAACAAGTAATAATCGGATGGTGCAATATCTGGGGAATATGGCGGGTGGGGTAGGTCTTCCCATTCGAGCGTTTCCAAATAGCTGTAGAACTACTTTTTCGTGTCTCTGCTCGTTTTATGGCCGTTTTTCGCGAGGTTCTTTACTCAATCGCATCAATTGAGATCGATACCATTCCCAAGTTATGGTTTCGTTCGGTTTCAACAGCTCATAATAAATACCACCGACTTGGTCCCACCAAATACACAGCATAACTTTTGCAGCGTGAGTATTCGGCCGAGGCGATGACGTAGAAGTCCCCAAGATTTTTTTCTTTGGATTTCTGTAATGAATCCATTTCTCATCACACGTTACGATGCGATGAGGAAACCCCTTTCTTTCTTGCCGCTGGAGTAGTTGTTCACAGGCGAAAAGACGGAGCTCAACGTCTCTTGGATTCTAATCATGAGAGACCCAGCTTCCTTGATTTTAAATCATTCCCAACGCATGTAATCGCTTAGAACTGGCCTGGCGGGTAACTCCTAAGGCTGAAGCAGACTCTTCTTGCTTTTGGCACAGATCCTTATCGAACAATGCCTCCAATTCAGCGTCTTAGAAGATTTTTGGCTTTCCTTCACGGGGACGGTCGTTTACATCGAAATCACCGATTTTGAAGCGACGAAACCTATCCCGGCACTTTGTTTCACTTAGAGCAGCATCTCCGTAAACGTTTTGGAGCTCTCTATGAGCTTCAGCCGACGTTTCATTCGCATAAAAGAAGAAAATCAACACTTTCCGCAAATGACGATTATTTGGCACAAAATCATACATTTCTCACAACTAAAAGTATATGACGCAAAAACAAAATCACTAATGTGTCACAGTGGTTTGTTTACCACACGTCTAAGCTTTGTTCGAGACGTTCTTGATATGTAAAAATCGACCAGCACTAACTGCTGGAGCCATCTATTGACAAACAGCGGGAATTTAGTTGCGCACCTAGTAGTGAGAAAATGTTGAAAAGAATAAGTATAAATAAATAGTCAATAAATAAGTATTTAAATATTATGTGTTTTGCTTTTAATGTCTACGTTTTGTACTTGACTTTATATTAATAACGAATAAATTCTTCTTCTTCTTCATTAAAAACTCAGGTATAAGACCATTCAATATAAGAAGCTGCTCCTAGAAGTTCTAAAAGGAAATCATGAGTCGGGAATTACAGAGAAACAAACAAATGACAAATATAAAGAAAAATGCTACGAAACGTAATACATTCTGTCAAAAAAGTACTAGGAATTGATTGTTCGAAAAATCTGATCAAAACGATGGTCGAAATTTTTGTTGGCACAACTGTTTTCTACACGGACGCGTAGTTTGAACGCGATCTGCCATTTAGTTTGTTTACAGTGCTAGATTTGGTCAGTTCTCGCAAGTGTGTTTTCCGGTTTTCACAATTGATAAAAAAATATGTCTGAAGTTTTGTATTGCAAATAGAAGTTCTCGTGCCGAATCGCTTAAAATGTCACAGAAGGCTTACGGTGAATCGACTTTGTTAATAACATGTACATATGAGTGGTACAGTGCATTCAACAGCGGCCGAGATATGGTGGAAGATTTGTCTCGCTCTGGTAGGCCATAACATCTTCAACTGAAATTAACATTGATGGTGATTTGAAATCATCATTCAAGTTTGACTGAGTAAGGCAATGAACTTTTTGTATCTCACGAATCAATTATTACTATTTTAAACGATTGTTTAGGCATGAAACGCATGTCGCTTGACTAGTTCCAAAAGACGTGTGTTATCTTTGAAAATTCAGTTGCTGAAGACACAATAGAACGACTAAATTCCGACCTCACATTCATAGAACGAATTGTAACTGGTGATGAGACATGAGTTTATGAGTTTGACATGGAAACCAGTCAACAAACTTCAGAATTGAACCGAAAAGACTACGTCTGAGTCGATTAAAAGTCAAGATAATGTTAACTGCTTTATTTGATTATCGCTGTGTTCTTCACTCTTGTCAGAAGGTTAGACGGCAAATAAAGAATATAACCTGAGTATTATGTGGTGTTCAAGAAAGCGAATTCTTCGAAAAAGGTTTGATTTGTGGAAAGGAAACTTATGGATATTGCACCATCTCACGAGGCTATCATTGTGAATGAATTTCCAACTAAAAACTCAAAAAATAGCATCGAAATGTCAAATTACCATTTCGAGGTCGATTCCGGAAAAAGCGTTCGAAAATTATTTTGATGATTGAATTATTGTATGTTATTTTAGCCATTATTTTATTAGCATAATCAATTACCAAACACTGAGCTCATCTGAAAATGAATTCCAACAAAAACAAAATGAATACATGTGCATTTGTATTCAACGCGAGTTTACTGTATTTCATTCTGTTCGATCGAAATCATACCCAAAAATATAACGTTTTTAAGGAATGACAGGGCGAATATAATCTTCATTCAAAAGAAATACCTATAGAGATCTTTTCCTCTCGATGAGAATATGAGAATGACTTGTACCTTTGATGCATTTTTATCTGGTACTTAGGTTATTGCAAGAATTATAGCAAAGTCTGATATTCAATTTCCTGATTCCGCATTTCTATCAAAAACAAGAATTTTTGGGTTTCATGAAGAACACGAGATGAAAAATCAATGTAGTGTTCTGGATTTTCGCTACTACTACTATACAGAGTATATGCAAAATTTCCTGTAAAAGATTATCTTGAATCTAGAAATCTAGATCTGTCAGAACCAAGTAATTAGTCTTTAAAAGAAGAATTTTGAAAGGATCCAAAATGCAATAATATTGCCTAAATATAAACAAAATAAAACGTGCAACTTTCGCGACCTGTAACTTGAAAAAATCAAGAAAAGAAAACTAGAAAATTTTAGAAAGTTTGACTGTAAGACATTTTTACTAATTTTATCGGGTTTCTTTGCGTTAAATATCTCAAATTCTCTTCCATCACTTCTTGAAGCCGCAAAATTTTCATAATATTAATATTTGTCGGTTTATTCTCTTACAAACAATGAAGAGTAACTGTTTTCAAGCGAAACGTGGTGTATCCTCTAGCGCACATTAGCATGAGAAAGAGTCCAATAATGTTAATCAGCCACAAATTCGCAACTCTCCGAAAGTGCTAACAATGAATATATTCAAGATAAACCAAGAATAATTACGCTATTCCCAACATTGTCCCCGCAATGTGCGATATAAGCTCGTTAGTTTCTCCTTTTTTGTGCGGTTCGCAGTGCCATTTAAGCAAAAGCATCCCAGGTGGCTTGGAGATTGGACGTGGAGTTTCCCTAAATGCATCAAAGATAAGTAATGCGGCACTCAGCTTGGCGCAAGAAGATCTGATAAAATTGTATAACGAGAGCGAACGACCAACTGCACCGTCGACTGAAGAACAACGACGTTGCTTTGTTGCAGTGGTGGTACGTACAGTTGGTCAGAAAACATAACCTTACATTCAGTAATTGAATTAATCTCAATTGTTCTTTTATATTTCTCACATTCGAAAAAGAAATATTGGGACATAGAGGAAGCCATTAATCAACTGTTTGTACCAAGATGAACCTCTATAATTTGTTAGTAAAAATCCAAAATTTCAGTTCTATACATGCTGTTTTCTAATCACAACGAGTAGATGAAAGAACTGTGAGCAGTTTCGCGCAATAATTTCCTCAAATTTTCAACGACAGTTATCTCAAAAAGACTATATCGGCGAGTTGGTTTCTGTTTTCGACATTGAAGCACCACAACAGTTTCCTGTTGATATGGAGAATTTAAGGCAACAGTGATAGACTTAGCGACTATCTAAGGTGGTCACTCAAGAAAATGTGGATGCTGTGTATAGGATTATCCAGGAAGATCGGCATGCAAGATATCGAGAGATTGACGCATCGTAGCTAGGGAAAGCAATGTTGCATCAAAATATCAATCTCGGTATTCGCGAGATTCAGGAATTCTAATCTTGAGAAATCTCGTTATTGTGCGAGATCTCGAATTGTAAAGAAATGATCATCGAAAATGTACAAAAAAATCCTATCATTTATATTTCTATTGGATCTAATTGTTCTTCAGGTGCAAAATAGAGGAATAAAATCTCAATCTAATCTAACTTAACCAATAATTTATTCAAAAAGTAACATTTTATTCTGAAACTTGAAAATAACTAAAAAGCATAAAGTAATAGAAAACAGGTACTGTGTTTTAAGAATTTTACTCAATAATTGCGATTCGTAACGCGTTTCACTACACCGTAGCTTCTTCAGACGAATGAATGTACAGAAAATATAAATGAGAATATAACTATAAATGTTCTTGAGTAATTAAAAGCTTATTCATCTTAAGTGGTTATTTATGACAGGTATATCCAATAAAATTGAGGAATAGATTGCTCTCCGAAGAGATTCAATAGAGGTGAATGGCTTAAATCGATTTGTTCATTGATGAGTCTACCTGAGTGTTTGTATTCATTGATTTCTAAAGTTTCCCAAAGATCTACCTTCCAATATTTATTATCTGTATGCAAAATTTCAAACTGTTGGTCGAAAGAGTGATTATTTTCTAAGAGATGATTCGCGCAATTTGAATCTGATTTTTATTTGAAAAACTGCGTTTATGTTCCGATATTCTAATATTAAAATTTCTATGTGTTCTACCAATGTAGAAATTATCACAGTCATTGCAATTCAATCTATAAACACCTGATTTATTGTTTTTACCTGGTTTGGTTTTATTATTTTTATATATTTGCCTAAATTATTATTATTTTGAAAAGCTATGTTGAAATTATTGCTACTGAAGAATGATTTCAGTTTCTCACTTGTAATGCCAACAGGTAGGTAGATCTTTGGGAAACTTTAGAAATCAATAAATACAAACACTCAGGTAGACTCATCAATGAACAAGTCGATTTGAGCCCTTCACCTCTATTGAATCTCTTCGGGTAGCAATCTATTCCTTAATTTTGTTGGATATACCTTAAGAAGAATCAACCCAATTAATTTCAAGAACATTTATAGTTATATTCTCATTTATATTTTCTGTACATTCATTCGTCTTTTATGAAATTACGAATCGCAATTATTGAGTAAAATTTTACCAATTATTGAAATGGAATTTTCCCAAATTAAAATGTTAAAGCATAAAGTATCTAGGGTTTCATCTGCCAGCCGACTCCGAATGCCAGATAACCAGCTGAGGAAAACGCCCGTTCCGCCTCGACACTTGTTGGTACTACAGATAAAAGACATTGATGAGCAAACTGTAGATTTCGTTCTTTCGAACCTCCTGACTTGTAAAAATTGATTTCTTTCTTCAAAATCATATCAAGTGACGATGACAAAGGTGCCACACGTTTTTGCGAACGCTTTTTCAATGCCATTTCCAATCCCTCATCAAGACTAAGAGAAACGTTCGCCATTTCAGGCTCTTAATTTTTTTTCACTGCAGCTAATGGAATTGAATCGTCATCATCACTTTCATTCATGGCTTCATCTGCAACTGAAGATGTAGAGGGTTTGTTTTGTATGTTGACAATATTGTCATCTTTGGTGCTGTTGTTGTGTAATCTTCCGATCTACTTTATTATTTCATTTCGATTGAAGATTTTAGAGGCAGTTTGAAAGTTTGATCACTAGCGATTGATTGAAATATAGGTCGTATTGGACAGGGTCTGTCAAATAATACAGTGCTGCGGTCATAAATGTTCGGCGTTCATTAAACCGAGCCCTCATGTATTCAACAAGTTTTTGAGCTACTGGTGTTCAGAGTTCTTTTAACTTTTCACCATAAATTGCAGAGTAGTTTTGGCAGTTAACAAATTTGAATTTCGACGACATAGTACTTCCACTGCCAGTTTTATAGGCTGAAATACGAGTTCTAAATCTGATAAAGCATGATATTCTTCGCCTGAGAAACTATGATTTGTATTCGATCCAAGATTGCAATTGATTAAGTCTTTGCTTACACATTGCTCCACCTTACTGAATGGGGAAATCATATCTGCAAGACTAGACCAACGTGTTTTGCAGTCCAGCACGAGTTGTATATATATATATATATATATATATATTATATATATATATATATATATATATATATATATATTTCTGAAGAATGTCATTCTTCGTTGGTGATTTTTGAAAGGTTTGACTACTTGTCTCACTTTTTGATAAAGTGATCAAATTCTGGCACTAAGTCAACTTCATCTACAGTGGGTAATCTGCAGTCAAATCCTTCATTATCAATAATATCATCAAAGTTTTCATCGTCAGATTCCTTCAAATCTGACTGAGCTACGACTGTGTCTTTTGTACTTTCTTTTTGCGTTTCGTTCCGACGTTTTGATTTGTAAATCTCATCTTTAACTCCCAATTGAATGCCGTGAGCGTAGCATAGCTGGTGAAGAGAATTCATGAGTCGCCCAACCTTCACCATTACACTGGCCCCATCTGTAGTAACACCTACTACATGTTGTCTAATGACAAGCCATATTCTGATAATTTCTTTATCAAAATAGTTATTCAACTCTCTGCAGGCATGCTTCCTACTATTCGTACAAGACGCAGATTCCAGAACATATTTTTATTCTCTGAAATTGTATGAACATTCACATTCATGAAGCGCCTGATTTTGCATGAAGTCCATTCATCGAAAGTAAGGTTGAATCTATGGTTATTCTTTCTTAGATTCATGAGATCCTGTGAAACTTTCATTTTCAAACTCATGCCATAATCCATAACAATCTGTTTTATGGAGTTACGCGATGCAGGTAATTTGTAATCACTAGTCGCAAATCATTCGCTCAAGTCTTTCGACGTGCAAAAAGATCTAAAAGTCATGCTTTCTTTAGAAATCATCCTTGAAAATCTTTCTTCCAAAAAAACTGTTTGTAGGGACGAAAAGTAATCAGATATTTTCTGCCTCTTCGTACCTGTTGGAGAAGGTAGCCTTACTGACGCGGAAGCATTGATCAGCATTGAAGAATTTGATGGAACTAAAGTCATGTTTTCTGTCACTTTCTTATGAGAAATAACAATTTTATGGCTGGACAGTAAATGTACATGTAAGCCTTTGGGAGATCGTGCTGTTGTTTTCAAAATAGACTTACACAATTTGCACTGGACAGTTTGTCCATCCTCTGCCTTCAAAAAGTATCTCCATACCTCTGATCCACTTTGAAAGTCTTTATAAACTACCTTTGTTGTCATTTTAATACAAAACGAATAGACCGAGAGAACTTAAACACACAAGAAACTATTTTCAACTGTTATTGGAATAGTTTATAAATCTGCAGATTGCCATGCACTCCAGACTCGCAAAACAATGACAAATTTACGACAACCGGAAAACGTCTCGCTCTATTCATCCTTATCGCTCTGTGGCCCTAGCGCCACGTGTTGCCGCCGGGAATAAGTACATTGTTTACATCAACATGTGAAAGCACTGAAAGCTAACCAAAATTGACATGATACCAATCTTGCAAATCTTGCGAGATCGCGCATAATTTTGGGTGCGAAATTGATCTTGCAGAATAGATGCGAGATCTCGGTATTGCACGATCTTGGTATACCGAGATTGCATTCCCTAACCATTGCAATTTTTAATACAAAAAATATTGCACGAAGAATTGCGAGTGAAAAAATTAGTTTCGCGTTGGAAAATGCATCTGTTGACCAAAGAACAGAACGCTGCAAGGGTGAATTGATGTCAAAAAACTCTGAACCGTTTAAACTTTGGAAAGTTTAAAACCGTCTATAACATTGTCAGTGGAAATGAATCTTGGATCTATTCATACGAGCAAGAAAATAAGCGGAAAACTATTTGGGCGTTCCAAGGACAAAAGTCATCTGTGGCCGAAGTGTCTCAACAAAGATCGTCGTAATGTTTGTTTTCAAAAACAGGTATGTAGTAACCATTTCCTCACAAGTCGTTAATAAACTTCGAGAAACCAACCCCGAACGGTGGATCATCCTCCACGGAAAACAATAGAATATTCAACGTAACAGTTCGGACCTGAGCTCCAAAGATTTTTTTACTTTTCCCAAAATCAAGAACAGACTGCGTGGTTGAAAATTTCAGTCATTAAAAGAAGCTGTTGATGCCTTCCGAAAAGCCATTTTGTATGTAGCACCAAATTATTAGAGTAACTGCATCCAGAAGTGTTTTTATCCTCGCGGAGATTACATTGAGAAACAATAAAATCTTCAAAACCTCTTAATCGCTTCATTCTAGTTCTATATGCAAAACTTAAGAGTAACACTCGCCAATGCTGAAAATTTTCCAAATTGATCTTATTTTTTCTTGGTGAAATGAAGTGCGTTACAAAACATCTTCATTAAGGCTTTTAACAAATTGCTTCATGATACCAACTCTTATATGAAGTGGTGGCAATATAATCTGTTCTTGATGAACTTAGGATCGGTTTTCAATTTCTTTTTGATCACCAACAGTTACTGGCACCCTTAGTAGCCACAACTTCTGCCTTCAATGATTGTCTTTGTTCAGCTGTCCCAAAAATATATGAGCTATGAGTGCAGAGTATAATCTGCTTGTTGTGCTAAGAAGGAATATAGACATACATCTCAACTATGCTTTCCATATCTTTTTTTTTTCTATTCTCAACTCCTGGGAGAAGTCGATCTCTATCATGCTGCAGCTGTGGCCGCTCAATATGTCTTGATGTATATGTTCACTCGCTTCTTGAAGATGGCCAAATTGTAAGTTATCAAAAAGATGTTCGCTTGAAGCGAGTTCCACAGCAAAGTAGCTCTGTAAACTTGCTTTTTCTTTGGAACTAGATCATTTCCGGAACACAGTCTTTGAGTTCTTCAAAGCATGGAAGCAAAAAAAGAGAAGCTGGACATCACGCCTGCTTTCTTCTGGACACAAACCAATAGATTCAATTAATGTATATGTGTGGAGTTCCACACATGTCAACAATATTCCAGACCAAGAAAGTATCAGCTGTGATGACATGATACTGCTAATCTCTGAACAGAATTTTGCTGAAGCAGATGTGACAATGGCTGATAAAAATTCATCATTGCATAATTAGAGGAGATTCTCCAGCTATGACTCTTTTGAAAAGCGTTGTAGATTGCGTCATAGTCTTCTTATTAGGCCGGTTGATCAACCGTCCTCACGTTGATATCTCCTCTAAGTCTAAGTGACTTCTCAGCAGTTATAGCACGCTGACTAGAGAATGAGGACACCAAGGTACAAACCCAAACATTCCGTTACCGGTGTACTGGAGTAGATGATTAATTTGCAACAGAAAGACAGTTGGCAACTTTGCTTTAGGCGGTGATGCGGTAGAATCGTCATCTCTAATCAAAGATGACTTGCACAAGGTGCTGCTGACTGTCTTCACCATAGATCAGAACTGATAAGTTCCACTGGTCTGGTCCATGAGTCTATTCATAATTCTCTCATAGGAATAGGTTTTCGTTTTATCAATAATTGAGTAACAAATATTATCGAAACACATATTCGGCTTTGGTTCTGTCCGTTGGATTATTCTTCCAGTTCTTTCGAGCTGTTTTAACTCTGGCTGCTATTTGACAGTTTTTATTGAGTCGGAGTGTGGAATGTAGAGATCCATGCCGGCAAAAAAATCTTCACTGACTCATTGCAGACATTAATGTAAAAAATAGACATCGTTAAATGGAAAACTCGAATAGTTTCTCCCACCTCGCTCGATGTAATGCCATTTCTTCCTGGAAGACATTGGATCTTTATTGCATGGCTATACGAATATACTAGTGACAGAAATGAGGTTGTGGCTAGAGACGCCTAAGGAAGCTGAGAATTGTAAACCAACCGAAACACAAAAGCGTAATGATATCGCTCTACTCCATTCACATGTAATATGTGCAAGCTACTAAAGAAACTAAATTTAAATGGCATCAACAAAAACCAGATTTACTGACTACACAACAAATTTGTTTCAGAACTGCCCGATTAACCTTAAACAATCTTATAGCCTTGAAAACGGAATTCCTTATAGCAGTCAACAACAATCAAAGACTCGCGGCACTTTTTTTCGACCTAATCGAAGCCTTCGACATATCTGATAATTTGAAAACTCCTCAACTGGTAAATGAATTTTTTTTATGCAACAACTACTCTCCACTGAACGGAAATTAAAGAACGGTACCCCTCAAGGATCCGTTTTGAGTACCACCTTATTTAACCTAACAAATAATAATCAATGGGTAAATATAAGCAACGCCTTACGCTGATGACTCAGTACTATACACTACATTTATGAACAGCAACATAGCATCATCATTACTCAGACAGCAATGAATAAACTAGAGAAATGGTCGAGAAACACAGGCTTTCTGTTTTTACCGCACTATGTTCCGTTCAGCAAAAAATATTCGAACAATAAGTTAAACCTCAACTGTAATGGAAATCCCTTATGATAAAGGACTACGCAAATTTCTTTGATCAAACTTTCGATAATCAGCTAATATGGAAAGATAACATTGATATAATTCTTGAATCCTATCAACCTGTTTCGAATATCCTGAGAGTTATCTCTAACGTCTTGTGGTGTCTTCGTCTGAAGAAGCTACGCTGTAGTGAAACGCGTTACGAATAGCAATTATTGAGTAAAATTCCTTAAAACACAGTACTTGTTTGTTTTTTATAATTGATAATGGAATTTTACCAAGCAAAATCCTCCCAAATTCAAATGCCTTGTGGGGTGTCGATTCAAGGTGTCATAGTACGAAATCGTGTCCTGTAGAAGAACCACCTTCAGACCTCCGCCGAGAATATTTATTATTCTGTTAAGCATCTAGAATCGCAAAATACTTATCTAACATCAACTACTGCATCATATTTTCTTTTCATACAATTCGCAGAACACCAAAACCAGTAAATATTCATCAGAAAGACAATTTTGATATTAAACTATGTAGACCTTTACTACCATCATGTAGCATTCCTCAAATTGATATTCGAAATTTCTAATATGAACTTAACGCTCAACAATTTTCCCAAATATACATCGACTCTAATCTTCCTCCACAAAACTTTCTTACAAACTTTATCCATCCAAATTCCAAGATACCAATAAGATATATTCATATGCTTTGCATACGTAAAATGGAGTTACAGGGAATGTAATAGCCGAAGAAACAAGAAATGTCTTCCGCCTTCCAAATAACTTCAGTATCTATAGTCTTGAGATTTCAACAATATTATTGGCTTGAAAATATGATCATCATCACTTGGTACAAGAATGTTAATCATCACGAACTCCATTGCATTGAATGGTTTAAAGGAATTATTCATATGGTACCTTATCATGCTGCTCATTAGAGAGAATACCTTCATCTCCAGGGTCAGAAAAAAACTGTAGAATTTCTTTGGGTTCCCTACCATATGGGAGTAACAAGCAATGATGAAGCTCACCAGCTTGCAGTGACCTCTAAGACAAATACGGACTCACATACTAATAGCGATAAATTGCTCCCAAATACATAAGAGACGGCCAATCAAAAACACAGGCATAGGAAGAGTGACAATTGATCTGGAACGCCACAAATACCTAGCTCGAGTCTATAGTACCTACTTTGTCAAACTCCATCAACCGACCAGCAGTAATGGAAGAGACCAAGTAAATGTAAAATCGTTCCAGGATAGGTCACAAAACATTGACGTGTAGTCACTCTATGAACCGTGATATATTTTGTTCATGGGAGTAGTCTGTTGTAGAACTCGCTTCACACCTGGTGTAGCGTCCTCCTAAAAGTTGAGAATAAGAAAAACAAATATTTTCCGATAATAATCCTTAGTGGTTTCATCTTCTTATCTGTGACTTGTGTGTATGAAGAGTAAAATTGCTTTGATGAGACCTTCGGCGTTTTGTATCCCTGCCTAATCTCATGAGTTAGTAACTTCTTCAGGTTTTTTCTTTCTTCTCGTTTATATAGATACAAAAAGGGAAGGGAGGAAAAAGAAGAGACTGTTGACACTTGGTTGAAATATACTATTTTTTATGACTGAAACATATTTGTTGTACTATATTGTCTAATGGCTCTAGTCAGGGCCATTTGGTGCCCTTAGGTCACCACTGAATGACAAAAGTCTCTTAGTGGTTGATGCGGTTAATTTTAAATAAAAAAAATATTCAAGACCCTCGTAAAACAACAAAATCTCATTCAACAAATTAATGAGATATAAATTTCCTTTTGTAATATTCACAAGAACATCGATTTGAAACGAATCTAATATTCCAATCTCGGGATGAATTCTTTTGAGGATTCAATGTAAAACACTCTCAAATTGTATTCATTATTCATAATGCATAAAACATGAAAAGCGAATGGGAAATCTGTCAATTAGACATATTCAACGAGTGGCGCGAAATTTATAGGTAAACGCGCATAATGATTGAATAAATCAATTGTTATAATCAAGTAGAGCATAACCAATTCTGGAATTAAATGGCTTGTAGTTGTATTTTGAAGATTTTATCGAAAATGAATTATACAAGCTCCAAATATGTATTGTTAGCGTAACATTATCTCACTGTATTCCTTACCGATTTAATGAAAGAACAATGAATCTAACCTATTTTGTTTTTGTTATCTAACGCGATCAGTGCGTGTTATAAATTTCCATGAGAAGACGGTCCGATAAATAATAGGGTTTTTACTTTTATACAGAGTGAGCTTTCAATAAGGACCATACTGAAACACTAGTGATCAACTCAATTTTTTCGAAAAATGTACATAATTTTATTTACATTTACATAAAAAGCCATTGCTTTTGATATCTTAAAGGCTTTCCATAGGGTTTGGTAACGCAAACTTGATAAACTAATCGCAAAATTGCATTAGTAGCTTTCTCTTCAGTTAGGGATGATCGATATTAGAAAAACATCGATGTTAACATCGATATTAAAGTATCGATGTATGATAAACATCGATATAACTAAAACATCGATGTTTTCGGTAAAAAAACAGTCTATTTTATTATTAAATATGTTTATTGTTAAATACAAGAAATAAATTGAGATTCCCAGTATTTTTTGGGCACACTCTGTGAAAAAATTAACTTTGTCAGGTGCTTTCCCTTCAGACTATTCCGTTTTTGGTACAGAAGTTGGCCAGATTTAGGAAAAAGCCTTTCTGAAGCTGTGGATGTCTCTGTGCAACACAAATATTTTATAGCTATTTTCTTTAAATTTGGGTAGGTGGATTCTAGCACTTTCCGTAAAAGTAATGGGACTTTTTTCAAATCAGCTACCGGGTTTTCTTTTCGTTAACAAGTTTATAATGATCTTATATCTAAAGATTGGTCTTCTTCTATTTGTGTTGTCGAATTCTGGGCTAACTGAATATTTTCGTTTCTTTTTGGACGTTTGCATTGAACAAAATTATTTTTCTTTCAACAACATCTATTACAGTAGTGAAAATGGTTTGATCATGGGAAATCCTTTGAGTCCACTTTTAGCAGAGATTTTTATGAATAATATTGAACAGAAAATTCATACACATCCACTCATTTCCAAACTTCTTTATTAGTATAGATATGTTGACGACATCTTAGTATGTTTCAATGGAACTACTCATCAATTAGACTTATTTCTTAATTTCATTAATTCCATCCATTTGAACGTTAAATTTACGATAGAAATTGAACAGAACGATTCCATTAATTTTTGGACTTGAAAATCACTAAACAAAATAATAATCATGTTTTTCGGTCTTTCGTAAACCAACACATACTGATACAATTATACATAACTACTCATTACATCCAATTCAACACAAAGTTGCAGCTTTAAACAGCATGGTACGTCGGTTACTCAATTTACCTTTACAGTAGAAGATTATAATAAAGAGTTAAACATCATCAAACAGATAGCCATTAATAATTCATATAGTCCGGATATGATAGATCTAATCATTCGTAAAAACTGTATCAGAAAGCAATAAATGAAGTATATCCTATTCATAAAGACTATAAAATATTCAACAGTTTAACATTCTGCGGTTCTGCAAGTACAAATATTAAATCCTTTCTCGTCAAACAAAATCTTAATATAACTTTCAAAACTTTAATAACTTAGGTAAACATATTAAAAATAATAAATCTCGTGTTGAAAAATCAAGTAAATCAGGAATCTATAAACTCAATTGCGGTTCTTGTGATAAAATTTATATCGGTAGGACCTATAGGAGTTTTGGCATAAGAACATCTGAACATAAACGTAGCTTCGATAAAAATAAATCTGATTCAAATTATTCAAACCACCAAATAAAAGAAAACCATTCATTCAATAAAAACTTTGACATATTACATATAAAATCAAAAGTTCAAAATTAGATCTCCTAGAAGCATTAGAAATAAATAGATACAAACATTCGGACAAGCTTTTGAATGAGCAGGTAGATGTGAATTTTTCACCCCTACTTAACTTGTTTAATTAGTTTTTATTACCTTTCATACTAACTGTACAATGGCTCGGTGTGGATTTTCCTGTTATTCATCCAACTTGTTCTACGATTTGTTTATAATACCATACTCTTCATTCTGTTTGTCATTCTTGATAAAGCTGCTGTGTCAGCGAAACGTCGTCGAATTTTTTCAAATAAAGTGTAAATTAAAGTTAAACCTTGTGTTTTTTATCTCATTTATTTTCGTTTCATTATTTCATTCACATAACATCGGTGTGTCGATGATATGGAAGTCAAAACATCATCCCTATCTTTAGTAGATCGATTCAGGTGGTAGTTGATGGTGTAACGAGTGAGCAGGAGTTCCCTAGGACGTCATACTTTCGCCATGTCTTCTTCAGTTGCAGATTAATGATATGCTTCATTTGATCGCAAACAAAATGTTTAGTTTTCTAGTATTTTCTAGTCAGCGTCCACGTAAATTCTGGCCGTTACACTCACAGGAAACGAAATCAAATCTACTCCCTGTATTATGCAAAATATCACACTGTCCCCTTGGTATTACGTAATTTGTCTTGCTGCTCGGAGTCTAGCTTGTCTTCCACGACCCCTTAGAACCTGAATCCGGCGGTCATCTGATCGAACACCAATTCTGGCCTCATTCGAAAAATTCTCAATATTCCAATTTTGGTGCTGATACACCAATTAAGTCTAATAATTTTCTGTTGTCTGGTTAGCTCTGGAACTCTTAAGGGCGTTCTGCTGTATAAACCCCTTGAACGAAGTCTTTGGCGTATCGTTTCGACTGATACACTGATGCCTGTTGTTTCCTGAAATTGCTTTTGGAGTATACGGTCTCTTCTTGCAGTTTGGCACAAAAAGCGGTCTTGTTCTTAAGAAGTGATCTTCCTATGACTTCTTCTAGGCCTATTTTGCAGAGATTGTAGCTCCACGTATCGTTATTAGGTTTTTGAAATCATCCCTTGTGGTACCCCCATTGTGGCCGCTATATCCTTCTTTGTCACCTCTTCTTCAAAGAGAGCAATTATTCGGCCCCTCTGTACATCGTAAGGCATTTTAAATTATAATTATAGGATTTTTCAAATTTTGAAATCCACAATTTCAAATCTCAATGACGACAGAGTACAATATCCCGAACATGTGATGATAATTCAACATTTCTTATCATACACTGCAAAGAATAACGCCAAGTACTATATGGACGGGTTACAGAGATGGGAACATCACTGGGAAAAGTGCGTAAAGTTACTTGGAGATTATGTTGAAAAATAAAAAAAAAATTCAGCAAAAATGTCTCGTCCCTCCGTTCGGAATATTTTCATACACATACAACCCTCCTACATTATTCGAACGAAATGAAGATGTACACCAATGTAACATATAAGGCAGATCATCCTTTTAAATGTACTACTTATCTGATGAACCCACAGTGTGATGGAACGCGTAATAAGTTTGCGAAAAAATGAACATCATAGTTTTGTCGACTTTTTCTTGAGAATTGTTCGTCCAGATTTTAAGTTTGAATATATGGAGGTGAGTTTTATTCGGTACTCTGGTATTTCCCCTCAAGTTTCTAGTGAATAAATGCCTTATGACTTGAGTATTTCCTGATTGCGTTAAGTTTCCAAAACTCCCACCAGAGGGAGATCTCCATAATGATTTAATTTACATATCTATTTTTTTGGTACCCATTTTATCAAAGATATTGGAAAAGATCATGTGAGGTCATATTGTGGATTTTTTAAATCACAATGTATCTTCGGACCGGCAGTTTGGATTCAGGAGGAAGTGCAACATGGCTAAGTAAATATCTATTTTGAAATGGGCCTCCATTCCCTGTACCTTTTCATGGATCCATCCAAGGTTTTTGATTGGGTGTCACATTTTTGGCTGCTGGGTAAACTCAGAGTTTATGGCTTTCCGAAAGATAGCATCGGTCTTATTTCCTGGCCCCACACATGGGAACAGTGTTCCAGTGCCTTGTATAAAAACATTAGCTGCGATGAAATACTGCTTAGCCCTGAAGAGAAAATTAAGTTTGGCAGAAGTATAATTTAGTAACTGCTGACACATAGCCAGTCCAGCAAACTGAAGTGTTGCCAGCGAGTAGGTTAGGTTAGATGTCCTTGATGAGCAGAGGAGGTTCTCCAGACGTGACTTTCCTGGATTGCTTTTAGCCCGCATTGAAGTCGAACAAGTTCAACAGTTGGGCCAACTCTGATATCTTCTCATGCTCTGTTAGTTTCTTTATCGTTGTGACTCCTCAAACCCAAATATTATGTTTTCAGTAGAGTGGAGCAGATCATTAATCTGCTACAGATGAACAGTTGGCGAGAGTATTGAGCTCTGGGATACTCCTGCATCAACCTGATAAGATTCTCTCGTTATATCATCAACCACCACCTGAATCGAGAGAGCTATTAATCCAACCAAGCAATTAGTCTATATGCGATCACTGATGATACTGTGCACCTTGAGATATTTAATGATCTTATGTAATATTTGATGGGAATCTTGGATTACGCCCACCATGCACTATCTAAAGTTATCGTTTTGAAAAAATAAAAGCAGCAAATTGTAGGGAATTTCATGTTCTCCAACTTTCAAGAGAGATGCAAATTCCATCCAATGCGTAAAAAATGGGATATTTCAAAATAAACTGATGTTTCTGGCCTTAGTTCTCGTTCTTATTACCCTTAAACTTAGGTAAACCCCCTAACGTGATGACTTAGATCATGTCAACATGAATTCAGAAGATTTGAGAAGCATTTTCAAAAGTACCATCTAGTATGGCCCATCAAGATCAGAAGTTATAATTGAAAGAAATTCGTGGAATAATTGTAAAAACTGAAATATCCCATTCGTAAACCCCCCTTTTACATGTAGGAACCATTCGGTTTTTATCTTGGAATTATTCATGGAGAACAATTACAGATGCTAACGTTAATAATCAGGTGAATGTCTCCACAAAAGAACCGCGAGCCGCTACGGAACCATAAATCACATTTAAATGTCGGACTGTCCTGAAACAGTCCTATCACATACACAATTAAAACCTGAAATACGTAAAACACGTACCGGTGTTCAACTACTTCATTTAAAATATTCCTTAGATATAAATCAAGATGAGGAGTATGCCGTCATTCTCAAAAATAAATTTAATTATGTACGATATGTATGTGTAACGTATATGTGGCCATATGTGTGGAGGTCTTTGTTCATGGTTTGTATAAGTAATACGATCATTGCTTATTGAGTTTCCCAATAATAATGATACTCATATTTTCGAAATTAAATCCTATTGTTTTGAAATTATGGAAACTTGTATGTTTGGATGTTTGTTAATTAATTATATCGCCTCGATTGAATGTTGAGAATTATTTGGAATTTTTGTAAAACAACTTGTCAAAACTTTTGGAAAATTTTCGAACATGACGTTTGATGTGGTTTTTACACGGTGGAGTTTTACTGTATTTTAGCTCAGGGGTTAGGTTAGAGCAGTTGAACATTACATTCCCTCAAAGATGGATAGGTAAAGTGGGACCTATTACATGGCCACCATGGTATCCAGACTTTCATCCCCTGAATTTTTTGTTTCTGGTACCACCATAGGAATCTAGTTTATGCTGTTTTCATCACAAACATGAAAACATTGCTCGAATCAATAGTACTAGAATGGTGTGAAGAATTTCTTAATAAAGAAATAGCAGTAAGGAACCTTAGTCTTGGCACAACTTTGTCTAAATTCCATTATTTTCAAGAGATATAAATATAAAATTTGTTATGACTGATTTTGAATATGCAAAAATAATTTTGAAGCATTCAAGGTAGATCAATGGGCGAATTTTAAGAGCAAAAAGTAAACACAAAATTCTCAAATGGACATGAATAAATTCTAAATGAGATATTTTAGGAATAGGGAAACGTGATACAGTCCAATTCTATTTTTGAGTAGGGTTCCAATGATGTTAAAAAATGGTTGTTGTATTTGAGAAGAAATGAATTCATGGTGTTATGTTCTATTTTGATTTGGTAGTTAAAAGTTAAGTTAAATGTACTCAATTATAGTTACTTATACTAGGTTTTTGAATCAACATTAAAATTTAGCAAAAAGAAATCGAAGAATTGAAGATGTAACAAATATTCCAGGAACTTGTATCAAAAATTACTCCCTTCAAGCAAAATAAGATAAAAACACCAAACTATTTTAAATAACAAAGTTTTAGTCTTCAACTAGAAGAAAAACCTCGATAAATGAAGTTATAACGTTGAGTTATGAAATATGTGTTTATATAATGATTTTCTCTTAGTTAAATTTATTTCATGACGATTTTGAAATTATCAGTTGTCCAAAATTTCTTTAGAGGATTATTCAACAGTTGGAACTACACGTGTTTGAATGGATATTCTGCGCATCCACCATATATCAGAAAATTTATTTAAAATACAACAAATCCAATTGAGGGGCGGTAATTCTTCATCTTCAATTATCCTTTTTGTCATAGCTAACAGCTCATTCATGCTTAAAAAGGTTTTTGAGCATTACTACATTTCGGTAATTCTAATTTTCACTCGTCTTTAATATGTGTTGTTTCACCTCGACTCAATGTATTTTCCTGTTTTTTTTTGTGTTGTCCCATCTGGTATCCCCACCAAACCTTCTGGTGATATATTTGGTTTATGTCTTTCTGGAAGCTCCGGAAAAAATGTCAGATTAATTTATCAGGACTGAGATATTATCGCTCTGAGTGAGCAAAGCTGAATCAACTGATCTGAGATTTAACAATCTAGCCGGAAGGAATACTCAGTCTCTGGAACATAATGAGATTACTGTTGCAGCCTTCATGGACATAGAGGATACATTTAATACGGCTCAACTAGATTATTATGTGGGTCTGCGAGAGCCATAGGAGTGCCAAATATTATTGAGGAATAGATTAGCAGCCTGTTAGATGCCAGAGTGATCAACGTTTCCCTAAAGGGGAAGTAGTCAGTATTGTGGCTATCAAGGGCTGCCTTAAGGGAAACTTACTATTTTCTGGCTATAATCGACGCACTGAACGTTTATTTATAAGCGTACGCTGACGGTATAGTCATTCTGGCTGGTAGCTGGTAAAGATGACGCCGACGTTTCCGACTGACTAGAGGATGTTATTTCAGATATCCAAGTCTATCAAGAGAGTCTCAGTCTTGAGTGGCGGAAGGGTGTAAAACTTATCATAAAACCCTTATGTCACTATTCACTAGAAAGGGGAGGATATTCGATGGGCCAGCTCGAAGGAGCATCTGCTTGAGGGTCCCTGTTGATGGCTCCAAAACTACTCCAAAACATCTGGTAGCTTGTGTATACGGTCAAGATGTTGTCACGGAATGGTCTATCCGTTTTGGCTGGCTTGTGACTGTTTTTCAATCAGAAATATCATTGACCACTGTGCTAACATCCACCTAGCGGGGCGATTAACAAGTAGCTCAAAAAAAATCATCACGGATAGGCAAGCTGCCCTGCAGGCATCGGTATCTCCAACAACTTAATGTTATACATTGTACAGACATGTCGGTAAACCCTCGCCAATCTGCTAGAAAAAATTGGCTCCGTCTGATGTGGGTCTCGAGTCTGGGACTGGAACCTAGTCTCGGAATCCTCTTGGGGATCATGAAGATAAAGATACGGAATACTGGCTGAGCTTCACAGATCTCTTTTACTATCGGCTTGCCATAAGTGGAACCTTCTTCTGCGAGAGCCAATAGTTTGCTTTGTGAGGAGGAAATAGAATCAATAGGCAAGGTTGTGTGCGGTTATCCAGCTGAGTACAGAATAAGGCTCGAGGAACTTGGATGTAATAAACTGGATTTGACTGAGTAAATTAAGTCTAACCCACAAAACGTATAGCCTTCACAAGAAGGATGAACCTTGTAGGTAAAATTTAGGATAGAGTCTAACACAATAGATCACTAGGTCGCAATGGCAGAGCTGTCAATAAGCTTACATTGAATTGCAATATATATCTATGTTTTCCTTTTTCGTACTGGAAGCTAGGGTTTGACACTTGAATCTGATGTTTAATCCTCCATGTCACATTGGCATAATTCCTGGAGGAGTTTCACTGTATGTATCTAGATGGAAGACTTGGGTTATATTTTTCTATGAGAAGATCGAAAATCTTTCTCATTAACCTCATATTCAGTGAGGACAGATTCGAATTGTGTATTGTTAGCTGCCTTTTCGATACAATTCTTGCTTTTTCCATTGCCTGATTGTTTGGAAGTAACACTTACTACCTAAGAAGTTATCTGTTATGATTCAAGTACCTTAAGTGCAGCTTGACTATTATAATGGAAACAGAAATGATGTGAAGTACTAGGTTTGTACTTCCTTGAACGTACTGAGCAAAGTCACATGCTAGGCCAGCATCTGTACATTTTGGAACTATCTGCTAATTACATTATTCCTTTGTGCTTTTCTGGAAGGTAAGATTGTTTGGGGAACAAGCTGTGCGACCACGGTCAGGAGGTCAGCTATTATAACAGAACTGCTGCTAGAGCAATCCCTCTGAGAAGCGTTGAATATCCTGTGTACTCATTCAAAGGTGGCATCAGTAGGAAAGTTGGACATACCCCCAGGGATACCCATGTCAGTTTCGCATTCTTTCCACACTACCTAACCGACCCTTTACAGTGGCACCTACTGAAGATTAATCGAATCTCTAGTCTAGGGCATGTAATATAATAATCTCGCGAAGGAAAATTACATGCAAATAAAATATTAAAATGAGAATGAAATCCCCAATAAATTTTCATCTAATTCAGGTAATCCAATTTTGTATGATTATCTCCAAAATCGATTTAAATCTTTTTCGAATAATTATTCATCATTCATAACAACCATGAATTAAGAATATCCGACTATATCTTCCGTTCAAGTCCATTTTGTGAAAGTTTATGCCTTATTGGTCCATATAAAATATACTTCAAGAGAATCCGCGATGCATACACAACTTCGCTCGTATCAGAATGCTGACTATGCACAAAATTAATCTTGTACCCACAGAACGTCGATATGATCTCGAGCTAATGTCCTTACACAATAAGAAACAGTACGAAATAAAAGAAAAACGGTCGATTCGAATTGGGGTAGGACTATTTAGTACACCTACAGGGATTCACGTTCTTTAAACGCACCTGCGAAGAAGCGCAGCTCGAAAACTCGTGGGTGTCTATTGTTTTATACGAATTTTTTTTTGCTTTCATTTTACATACAAAACTTACCAGGCGGAATTTTCGGCACTGTTTCTTGACAGTTGCATAAATAACTCTGTCCTGAATAGGATTTTTTATTACAGGGTGTCTGAAACACGTGAGCAGGATCCTCTAAAATTTCGGTGTTGTACGAGGGTTATCCAAAAGTATCTCGTATTAGTATTTGGTTCAGAATTATTTTGGAATGTTATAGCAATTGTAGATTGTTGTTATCTTACTAAGTTTATTCGAGTGAATACTGAAGATTTCACAAAGTCTTCACGATGCTTTAAGAAAACGATGTTAATCTAATATTTGATTACAAAAATTCATTTGGCATAAAAGTAGGGTTATTTGTTTTGTCTTGCTGAGTTACTTTGGTTTTGAGTGTCAAATTAACGTCTAGTAAAAGTATCAGAAGTAAATTAATAACAATAACAAAATCGGATTACTGGATACTTATTTCTCCAAAAAATCATTAATAAATCAGTTTTATTTTCCGATCTCAATTGCTTTTGAAGAACTATACATATTTCATTGTCGTTTCTGTGCAGTTTCCATCTGTAAATACTAGTAGTTCAACTACAAACCAAGTAATAACGAACCAATTGTTGCCATATGTATATTTTTTACTCTCAAGTCCAGGGAGAAGACGATGCCTGTCATGTCACAGCTGTGGCCACCCACTTACTATTTGGCCCTTTTGAAGAGGGCCAAACAGTAAGTTATCAGAAAGATGTTCTATGGGAGTGAGTTCCATAGAACACTTGATCTGTAAATGAAATAAATTCGATAGAGAGATGAACGTGGCGGTGTTAGTCGCACTGATGAGAGTTTTTCGCAAGTCGTGGTTTTTTCGGAAATAGATTGTTTCCGGAATCAAGCCTTTCAGTTTTTCAGAGCAGTGAAAGATCAACAACCTGTCGCCTTTGAGTGAGATGCTGGAGATCACGGGTGATCTCCGGGTAGTCGAAAGGTCAAATCTATCGAAAGTAAAATACCTTTGATCACGTCTTTGTTCATTCAGTAATGGCATGGTGTTATCATCAGATTCTAAGTTTTGATCCTGAGGCTGCTCAGGTGGTTCATCCATGAGCAATGAACTTCTTATTCGATCCACCATTTGCATCTTCTTGATATAGTTTCTAGTGCGATGGATTGTAAATTAAAGCTATCTGTAGTTTGGCCATTACTTTCATCTGATGCTCTAGTTTCAGTTTTTTGATTTTCATTTGATCTATCATCTACACGATAGCAAAGAGATTGTATGTGAATGCATGTCTACATATACACTGGGGATGAGGTATAGCTTCAGGAATTGAATTCTATTCAGACTGCTCTTGAGCTCTGCTCGGTGATAAATGTACTGTTTTCCTCATTCTGTTCAACAAATTCACTGTGTGTAATGTTCTTGATCTGGAGTCTAAAGCGCGAGACCATGTAGCTAAAGCTCTTTTTGATTCATGGGAGATAAATTTCCCGAAGGTTGATTGGAGTTTCGGTGAATCATCGTCCAGGCGTACTGCTCTCTTTTAGACATTATCTAATAGATTTTGGGTTTGCGGAGTTCCACACATGGGAATATTATTCCAGATCAGATCGTACCTGGACTTTGTATGAAAGCATCAGCATGAAGTACAGCTAAGTCCTGAAGAGAAAACTGAGTTTAGCAGAAGTAAAATCTGCAATGGCCAACACATCGTAATGCCAACAAATTTCGGTTTTGACTGTGATACCGAGTAGATGTTCTTCTCTGAGTCAATTCGATGGCTTCAAGTCTGAAGTCAATGAAATGCTCTATTGGTATCTTTGTCGTCCGTAAACCTTAATATTCTGTGTACACCTTCAACTACGACTTGAGTCGATCTACTAACCACGCTAGTTTTGGGAAGTCCCTATGTTGAGTTTTCTCATCAAGCTTACGTGCCAAATCTTGTCGATGCCTTTGATATATCAAGAGTAATTGCTCTTAAATGGCCATGCTTTTCGATTGTTGATGTCCACGAGTACGTAGCGAATGAAAGAAGGTCACCAATTGATCATTGTCTACGAAACCGTATTGACGATAACTGATAATACTCTGTAACTCGTTATATTTCATGTACTCATAGTTTATCACTCATTCCATGACTTTCGACATAACGGATCACAATACTATTGGACCGTAATTTTGGGGTAGGCATTTCTTCCCTTGCTATGCTGTTGTACTTTTCCAACTTTCCAACACTCCTGAAATGTCTGGTTCTCATACAAAATCTGAAACAAACGATTAGTAATAGATGCTAACTCTGGAGCACATTTCTGCAGAACAGTTGGTGGTATTCTATTAAGACCCTTTGATTTCTTACAGTTCAGCTGTTGAAGAAAGCGTGTTATCGTAAGTTTCAGTCATATTTGATTGAACATGTTGGATGCTTGGTAGCACTTCTCCGAGTCTGCTCTAAGAGTCTATTCTTAACTCTATCATTAAAGTAGGTTTTCGTATTATCAATTGTTGAGTTACAAATGTTTCTGAAATGCAGCTTTGTCAGTTTTGGTGAACCAAAGTTTTTGTGCTGATGTTTTTTTCGTGGAATGTGGAATGTGGAATGTAGAGGTCCATTCCTGCAAGAATGAATTCACTGACGGGTTTGGTGGAGACATTAATATCATAATCTAAAAAACAGGAATCAATAGAGAGAAAATACTAGAAAAATACGAACAGTTACCAAAGGCAGAAACAAGGTTGTGGTCAGAGTTGATAAGGGTGCTGAGACCTGTAAAAGGAAATCATCTGGATCTGAATATATGGAGAGTATTGAAAACATCGGTTGCGTCAAGTTTCGGCTGATCGCAAAGTTTGCCTTCCTGCTTCGTCGGTCCTATTTGAGTCTTCCATTATGATCACCTAGCTGACAGATGCTGTATTTGGATCGTTTCTACCTTGTCGCTTAGATACTAGAACAATTTAGGGTAGTTGTTATCGTTAGGAGATCGATACATACAACATGGAAACATGAGTTTGCTATATGAACAGATTTCGTTATGTAAACAGATTTTGAATCAGGTTAAGTCAAAAGCGTCCCCAAGGTTCGATCTGGAAAAAACACAACGCCCTCCTTTGAACCGAAGCTTTCAATGCAATTCTTAGACATCAAAGAATGCTTTTGTAATATTGTAGGTACTGCTCAGATCTATCCCCGCGCGTTATATCTGCCAGTTGCTCTTGTATTCTAAATATGAGTATGTTATACGATCTGGATTCTCTCTATTTCATTTCAGTGATGCATGATTCGATTTAGATTGAGGCTGTATTAGAAAAGTTCTCCATATTGCTATTGATAGTATTTCGTAATCGATCCTTTCGATAACTGATTCTAATACTGTTTTCTTAATCAATTTTTCATGATTCTTAGCTTCCTCCACTTGCTTGTCTTGTGAGTGCTGGTGCACAGTTCTTACATTGATGTTGATGTGTTCTAGTCTCTTTCTTAGCTCATCGTTCATCTTTCCATGACTTTGGATATGATTCGATGATAATTTTGAGATAGATATTTCTTCTTTCATTTTCTATTTTTCATTTTATAAGGAAATATTCCCATAACTTTCTGATGAATATAAAGATTTCATTTATATGATATAATGGTCAGAAATAAAGAATGATTTTACTGGGACATTAATACCAACTCGAAATCCTCTTAAATAACCAACAATTCATCATTTATGATTGAAATCATCAACTTATCGCCCGACAACATAAATAGAAAAGAATCATTACTACACACAGAAAATCATTAGCAAAATAAAATATTTCTTCTTCATAAACTACTATACAATGAACAAATTCATCATCCATTTAGCTTGAGATTAACACTGTCTCTAAGTTATCTCAAAATGCTTATTATGAACAGTATGTCATTTATCACAGCCGACACACCTATTCCATTTACATTTCTAATGATAATTAATTAGGTGCTAAAGGTTCTTGAACTTACCCGTACAAATAGTATTGATATTTTATGGAATACACGAGTTATGTTTAACCGAAGAAATGAAACGTGAGACATTATAAGAATTCCCTTTAATTTTTTAACACTAAATGGAATAGTAAAAGTAGCAAAGTTAATTGAGTTAGATGAGATATCAACGGAACATATAGAACATACACGAGGATGGTCGTAAAAGTTTCCGACCTCTACGTGAAGATGGCAGCACTCGTGAATAGAAACTAATGTATTTTCATTATTCATTTATTAACAGTTATTCGAAAAAACTGGAATTGTTCTGATCCGGTTTTAGGTGTATCCACTTTCATTGAGACAAATTTCAGGGTATACTTAAAATAGGTGCTGTATTTGTAGATCTCTTTTCGGCATATGACACAGTTTGGAAGGATGGTTTAGTTTATATACTCTTGGAAGTACTTCAATGTGGAAAAATTGTTGATTGAAAATATTTTATCTGATAGAAGACTTCGAGTTTTTAACGGTGAGAAAAACAGTAGATTTTATACTCCAAATGATGGCCTACCTCAGGGATCTGTCCTTGCACCTCTTCTCCTCAATTTATATATGCCTGACATCCCTCTAACTCCATCTACAAAGTTTATTTATGCTGATGATATTGCTTTGGTTCTTCGACACTATGACTTCGAAACAATTGAGCAAACACTGACTTGAAAAAATGGCGAAAACTGAGGTTTCTTGTTTTCATCAGAATAATCAAGAGAAAGATAGGAAACTAAGAGTATTCTTCAATCAATCACTATTAACTCATAATTTCACTCCAACATACCTTGGTGTAAAGCTAGATCGTTCTTTGACTTTCAAATTTTATATTGATAAATTATGTCAGAAGTTGAAAACAAGAAACAAGTTACTACATAAACTAGCTGGATCTAATTGGGGCGCCGGAGTCTCTACTATTGCTTTAGCTTTAGTATATTCAGCAGCAGAATATTGTTGTCAGGTGTGGTTGAATAGTGCTCATGTCAATAAGATTGATTCTCTGTTGAATTGTTCTATGAGAGTTATAAGTGGATGTATCAGTTCAACTGCTACCCCATGGCTTCTGGTTACTTGCAATATAATTCCTTCTCATATTCGTCGGAAATTAGCTTTTAAACCATCTTGGGATAAGTATCACTCATTTCCAGTTTTTTCCGATAACACACGATCTTCAAAATTCACCTAACCTGAGATTGAAATCTAGGAAACCTTTTTGATGGACTTTTTACGTACACAAAATCGAGTATCGAGCTGTAATTGAATGTTTCTGAGAGGTAGTACGCCTATGTAAATTGAAGATGAGTCCGATTCTGCGTATGAGGACTATGTACCATCAGTTACCACAGTGACATTTTGGGCAACGTGGCGGTAGGAGCTTGGGAGACGATGAAGGTTCAGGAATTCCAAAATCTGCAACCACCGACGATAATATCGCCAAAGTTCACCAAATGGTGCTAGACAACCACTAAAGTAGAGAGGTAAGAGAGATATCAGAGGTTATGTCAAAATAACGTGCTTGTCACATATCAATTCAATATTCTCACATAAGAGAGCTGTCTGCGCATTTGTTGTCGCGTTAGACACAAAACGTGTTCGAATGAACATTGCCATGCGTAGGTTGGGAACAAAAAAATCCTAGTTATGATGTCGACTAATTGTTGCTGAAACTTGGATACGAATTTATACGCTAGCAACAAAAATATAGTCGAAACAGTGGACTGCAAAGGGAAACTATTTTCAAAAAAAGTTAAAAATGAATCTTTGGCTGGGAAAGTGATGGTGACTGTTTTTTGGGATAGTCATAGAGTTATTTAAACGGATTTTCTTCAAAAAAGAGAAACCATTACAGGAGCTTACTATGCATCATTACGTGACAAGCTAAAAGCAGAACTTGCCACGGCCACATTTACAGAAATGAAAATCCTATTTCACCAAGATAACACTAGATCCAGCCCTCAGGTGACATCTTTTTGTTCGTTCGTCTGAAAATTGCCCTCGGAGGACAGAGATTATCATCAAATAAAGAAGCAATCACCTTCATCAACCATTATTTTGTAGAGAAAACTATTTGGGTTACAGAGATGGGAAAATCGCTCGGAAAAGTGTGTAGAGTGACAGAGAGACTATACTGAAAATTAAATTCAGAAAAAATGTCTTGCATCTTTGTGAGGTCAGAAATTGTTCAGACCACCCTTGTAATACATGAATATTGGACATGCAAGAGCTGTTTTACCGTGGGCACCTCATGTGCTCCCAATCGATTATAAACAATAACGTTCAGATGAATCAGAGCAGTGGCTAGTGATATTTAACCGAAATTAAAACAAATTTTTTCATCGATATATAACATAGGATGAAACCTGAATTCATCAGTACACTCGACAGTCATTCGAGTGGACTAGACGTGAAGAACCAAAGCCAAGATGTAACAGTCGACTGACAAGGCTAAGGCATCAGTATGCTGGGATTTGTATGGTATTATATTCATTGATTACCTCAAAAGAGTCACATTATCTACAGTGAATATAACTTAGCATTATTGGAGCGTTTGAAGGATAAAATTACTTAAAATGGCCTCATTTTAGAACTAAAAGAGTGTTGTTTCATTGACAATGCGTTGCATCACAAATCAATAAAAACGATGGAAAAGTATAAATTATCCTTTGAATTGCTTCCGCATTCACCATATTGTCCAGATATGGCACCTATTGATTTTTTTCAGGCAAAAAGAAAGATTTGTCGAAAATACACGTTATCTATTAGATGTTGATCTGAAAATCGACATCAATTGATGTTCATCTGAGCCATGAAAGGTTTCTATAACCAAATTTGTCCCAGGTCGGACTGAAGGAGGTGAACCAATATGGCACGGAAAATTTCTTGTACATACTTGAAAAATAAGCAAGTGAAATCTCTTGTATGACAGACGAAGTCAATAATTATTCAATAACATGCCTGATACTTTCCCTAGCTAAGGCATTTTCAATATATATAAATTATCAGTTTCTAGCGTCTATATAATCGAGTTTGAATTTCACAGAAAAATTTCCAGTTCTCGACTGGCAAGGAATGTGATGCAAACAGCGTAGGTAGCCATTCGACCAGCAGACTATCTGCCGGACAAAGGATTCACTCTTATGGAAGTCACTTTGATCTTCAACAAAATTGCAATTTCAGAACGATCCCTGCTTCACGTTTTGAATATTGAACTTGCAAGTGTTACGAGATATTTAATTCTGAATTTTATACTCGCTGTAAATGTATAAATGAAAAACGCTATGTTTAATCGAAAAGATATTAACAAGGCGCCTAGAAATTAACGCACAAAATAGAGAATTCAATTTTTCTCGGAAGAAGTTAAGAGTTGTTGAAGAATTATTTTTCCAGTAATTGACTAGCACCAAGGAATGCTCGAGAACAAGCGAGATGAAAATAGTGATCATAGAAATTGAAATAAAACTATTACTCAGAAATGGAAAACTTTTGAAAAGAATCAATGTCTCCAGAAGTCTGTTAATAATGTTTTTTTCCACCCCTGCGAGTATAACTGCATGACATCTTTGATTCTCATACAAAATCAATGACCTTATAGCATTGTGATTCATTTCGTTTCAAACTTCGATCAGTCTGTTACGAACCTTATTTACAGTAACTATCTGGTTTTGCTGGCGTCAGAATCTTCTATTGAGAATGTCCCAAACATGTTCGATGAGATTGAGGATTGGACTTCTTGCAGGCCATTCCACTGAAGTGATTTCGTGATCTCGAAAGTAGTTCCTAACGAAATGAGCTTGAGTAGGTCTTGCGTTATCATAAATAAACAAGAAAATTCTCATCCATAGTAATAATAATGTAGGGTACGCTAGAGAAAACTGGACAAGTTTTTTCCGTTATAACTTTCGCAATTTTAGAGCTACATCATTCGTTCATGCATCATTGGGAAGCCAAAGGATTAGGTTTTTCAGATATTATTATAATATTCCAATAATTGGTAAAAAAGTAGCGTAAAAAATGTTTTTCATTCTGATTTTCAGTTGAAATCGAAATATTTTTTTTACCTCAAGGCGTTGGCACTCCTGAAGTTGTTGTGTTTTTCATGGATGATCTAGGAAGAGAAAGGACCATTTTTTAGTAAAACCTACCTAAAATTTGATATCTGTTCGAGTTCAAAATGGCCGACTACCTCAAATATGAACAATTTCTCTCGATCGTTGAAAAACTTTAAGCGGTCGTAATGAATCAACTGCGTAATTCAATCACTAGATAGAACCTTTCCCATTACTTTGAGAGGTGGAACTCGAATATTGATTCAGAATTGTGCCAATTGTCGTCAATAATGTTTCTCTTCTCCACCATCATATGTTCATCCCATTGTGAAACCTCTGAACATAAACTACATGCATTAACTCTATGATAAACAAAAAATAATGAAATGTCATCGGGTGTTAGACGACATCTGGTTTGTGTTGCTTATTTTTGATGTTTAAAATTGTTACCAATGGTTTTAACAAATGAGGATAAACGTTTCATTGAATGTTTATTTATTCGTGGCTATACTGCAAGGCAAATATTACGCCAATTTCCAGCCCCCAATTACAAAAGAAGTACAATCTATGATCTTGGGTCATTAAGAAGAAACCAGGAACTGGTGCAGCTAGAACTGTTAAAATACAGGTACTCGCCTTCTTCATAATCTGTTTCAAGTATCAACTCTACATTTTTTGTATTACAAACTCAATTGACAATTTCAGGATAACATTCAGCGAATTTGTGCATTAGCAGTCAGCCCTATCAGAACTCAAGGAACCAGCTTGACTGTTTCCCAAATGTCTCAGAGACCCCAAATCTCAAAAACCTCTATGAGAAGAATAATCAGACACGATTTGGGAGTATTTTCGGAGGCACTATAATTTCCAATTGATTCAATCTGTCAAAGAGCGCAGATTCAAGCGATGCAAAAATTTATTAAATAGATGTAGAACACGTAGACAAATTGAAAATATCTGGTTCACAGACGAAAGATGTAATGGTCTCTGCCGGTATTTCGAGAAACTTTAAATCAAATATCATTTTTATAGAACAAGGCATAAGATTATATTCGGAAAATTCTCGATCATATGTTACCAACTATTGAGGCGTCAACTCCCTCAGTTCACTTTCATGCAGGTGAATGATTGCAGTTTTTTGTATGACATGAATAGGTAGAAATGCCACTAGCTGAAAATGAACGGTCTAGAAATTGAGTAGCTTTTTGGATGATTTTTGTTGGTTCAAATGTTCTTTGGGATTCTACAATTTTTTCCATATTCTTCGGACAATGTTGGTCAAAGAAATGAACAATCAGTACTTACTCAGTGTACAGGTGTCCCAAATTAGATGTATCTAAATGAAATCTATTTCAATTGATTTTAGGATAGAGCCAGATGTCATACCAGTCACTATACTATGAATTATATAAGACAACGCGTAGACGATATCAACGAACCAGAACAATGGCCCCCATATAGTCCCTATCTTAATCCGAGCGACTATTTTCTATGGGGCTATTTGGAAGAAATGATGCATAAAAATTGTACTCTTTTCAATAATTGCGAGGAGCTGAGGCAAAAAATACAACAACCTTGATCAAGAAGTAATTTCGAGATTCATAGAGACCTGGAGAAGACGGCTGCAAATGATTGTGAATGCCAATGGAGGTCATATTCCATTCAGTACTTGATTCTTCTTGTTGGATGTTCTTACTCATGTAGTTTGTTAAACAAAATCATGTCGTATTATTATTCTCGCAGATGTTCTTAACAGTTGGCAGCTCTGAGATATTTGGGAAACAGTGATCCTGATCCTCTTCCTAATTACCCTGTTGTCCGAAACTTTTCCTCAAGATCATAGATTGTACTTCTCTTGTAATTGGGGGATGAAAATTGGAGTAATATTTGTCTAGCAGTATAGCCACGCACAAATAAACATTCAATGAAACGATTATCCTCATCTATTAAAACCATTGTTCACAATTTCAAACGTCGAAAACAACCAACACCAAGATAAGATTTAAGTTCAAACCAGACGTCAACTGAAACTCGATGACATATCATTATCTTTTGTTTATCATAGAGTTAATGCATGTAGTTTATGTTCAGAAGTTTCACATCGGGAGGTACATATGATGGTGAAGAAGAGAAACATTATCGAGGACAATTGGCACAATTGTGAATCAATATTCGAATTCGACTCCTCAAAATGATGGGAAAGGTTCAATCTAGTCATTCAATTACGCAGTTGATTCATTAGGACCGCGAAAATTGTTAATATTTGAGGAAGTCGGCCATTTTAAATTCGAACGGAAATCAAATTTCAGGTTGGTTTTAGTGAAATATGATTCTTTGTCTTCTTATAACATCCATGAAAAACACAACAACTTCAAGAGTGCCAACGCCATGAGGTGACAAAAATATTTCGATTTCAGCTGAAAATCAAAATGAAAAAATTCTTCACGCTACTTTTTCACCAATTCTTGAAATATTTTTAGGATCAATATGTTAAATTGTTCAAAAAAGACTGAATTATCTACTGAATTCGAAGTTTTTAGTGAAAAAAAAACCTTCCAGTGATCTTAAAATATTGCTCATTCTCGAATGAGTCAGCCATATTGGATTTCACCAGAAGTGAAATTTCGAAACAATTTCTGAAAAACCTAGTCCTTTGGCTTTCCGATGAAGCAAGAACGAATGATTCAGCTCTGAAATTGCGAAAGTTATAATCGAAAAAAAAATTGTCTGGTTTTCTCTGGCGCACCCTATATCTTCATTAGTTCCATAAAAAAATTCACAATTTAGAATACGTCAAACTATATACCCACAGTATAATGTTACAAACAAACCGACAATCATACCCGATGCAACATCCAAAAACTCATCGAGAGTGTAGTAAGTGTTGGTAAGCAGAAAAATAATCAGTTTCTCCTTAAGCATCTTGAGTGAATAGTTGCAAGTCTTCTTCGGAATGTGATTAAAATTTTTATAATAGTGTACACATCGTTGTTTTGAAGGTAAGTTAATCTGAGTCTAAATAGCTTTGAGTCTCCCACTCGTCTGTACAATAATTATGATTTCTCATCCGCTCTCCAAACAGATATGGATTCATGGTCATAAACATTAGAGCCTCCTAAATGCAAAGCCAACTAATGGTAAGAAATTTAAATTTTCTACATAAATCAAATGATGACATTGGATTTTGAACATCAAACTAAATACATTAAAGCTAACACGAAGTTGGAAATTCCACTACCGTGTTTGATATAGATTTTCCACGGCCCAGATATGAGAATTATGCCAATTAAAAAGACCTTCTCTCGAAAATTTGGACTCATTGGTCCATATAATGTTTTGTCAGAAGTCTGAATGTGAAGCATCAACAATTCGCAGCAATTCATAACCACCGCCTCTCCTTGAATCATGGATGGAATTAATGAGATTGGTACGGATGAAAATTAATTTTTGTCAAAATCATATTGATTATACGTGCTATACCCATATTTGATTGACATAAAATAACCCATGACAGTATTTGTTGTGTCTTCATCGTTTGTGATGAACTTATTTACACCTCTTTCTGCTGCCAGCAGTTCAGGGTAATTTTTCAAATCAATTCCTGCAAATTGGTTGTAAATATGGATACTTTTCGTTAAATGTTCTGACATGTTCGACTTATTATTTGTTGAAATTGATGAATAAATTCATACTATCCTCATTTCAGTATTTATTTGCTATTTTATTCAATAAATAAACTAAACACAAACAAAATTTGGGTTGTTACTATTTTTAAATAATCTCCAAATGTCAAACTGAGGCCGAAATTCAAAAACTTCACATATAACATTGTGGAACATAGAAACATTGGAATTAAATCGTCTCTGCCTGTTTCTATCTTCCACGTCATATTTATTCAATTTTCTAAAGGAATCACAGGTTTCTGATAAAATCACTAATAACATGCAAACGAGTCATTTTAGGTATAGAGAAACCTAGTACCAAACAATACTACTTCAAAGTACTGTTCTAATAAAATTAAAAAAGGTTCTCGTATATGAAAGAAATTTTTTTGTCAATTTAGTTTTATTTATTTCATGAGTGATTTTCAAGGACCCTATACATGGAAAAGCATCGAAAAGTATGTACTTTTCTCGATAAATTAAAAGTTATAATCTTACTAAAATCTGAGTCAATTTTTATAGTTGAGGAAAATGACACCATAATTCCGAAAATTTTCATGAAAAAATCATAGCTCAGGGATGGTTAATTTCAGATAAAGCAAATATTAACAAAATATACTTGCTTGAAAAAAAATGCCATTCAATAAAAAAAAAATAGATACACCATGCCATTTGCGATAGAAAATCTGTAGTCGATATCCGGTATAATCGGGACTGGTTTCACTCTGAAAACAATTGCAAATGAGAACAGTATCCATTTACTCTGAAACCAAAATTTGAAATTATCGATAAACATGTTCCCTAGATTACTTTAATGGGCTCTTTAGCGAAGACACACTGTATAATGTAGTGGGATTTATTGATCATTTAGCATTGTATTAAGAATTTTGCAGCTTCCTTCGTGAATGAGAAATTTGTTCGTAGAAATATCAATAACTCCGATGGAAATGCTGAACCCCCTTAATTATCTGGAGATACGTTCATAACTACTGTGTTAAATTAAATTGTGTCTGCAGACATGTTCGGAACTTCGGATTAGTCTGGCTCTCTACAAGTGGTCTTAAAATTGTACTCCAAATAACATTTATAAAATATTGATGATCTAGTACTCTGTTAGTTCAAAAATTTTTCATTGTAAGCTCAAAGCGTCTGGCGGAAATTAACAGCGATGGCATGTGTCTGGCAATGTTGAATATTCATTCTTCCAATACTCTGTGAAAATTTATCAAATTTTAAAGCAGGTAAATACGATTTTTATGTATCTTCACAAGTATCAAATGCTTCCGATTTCTTTCTAACAAGTAGCTTTGTTGAAATAACATAGTTTTGAAGACTCTCAGCTCCTGAAGTTATTTGATAAAGTTGCAGATAATTATTTATATATAAATTAGATAATACTTGTGCAAGTACAGATCTATTATTGAAAGTGCGAAAATGTTTTTACGATTTAAAAAATATTAAAGTATTTGATACTAAAATTGCTATTAATTCATCATATTAGCAGGTACCCGAGACCTGTTGGGTCCCAGGTACCTTATTCATCAATACCACGAAATAACCAAGGGCCATTTCACGAAGAACAATACAATTCTTGTATCGTAATTAAAGAACGCTGTCTATGAAAACAATATGCTGCTAGAGCATCCTCGTAATTTATGTATAGGTTATTAAGGCACGTATGGTCATGTGGAGGCTTAAAAGAGTGACTTGCATCATCGTCGATTAAAGGCGATGGTATCTCGACCTCCCAACTGGATGGCGACTGTCACTTACCTGAGCACCTCTTGTCAAATTATACGGGCACAATTACTCTTCTTCATCTCTCCGAAGATGGTTCTCCGAATGATAACGACCAGAAAACAATGATTCAAAAAATGACTAAGGTTGGACCACTCGATTCGGATGGTGCGATATCTCTCGCCATCTGAAAGAATAATGCTGAGATTGAATCTCTTCAAACACCAACGTGGTATTCATTAAATGAATCTGTCAGGAAACTATTAGTTTGCTCGTTTAATAATCTGAAACGTTATTTGTGGAATTCTCTACAGGCTGCTTGATTGTATGAATTTTCATTAATGGATTAAATGTCGAAGACTGATAAATAGGGGGGCTGTTTGACAAATGAGTGACTTGTTGGATAGATATTTTTTCGACTTTTGGGGTCAATCAAAATCCACAGTTCGAGAGGGCCAACAAATGACGTTAATGAATTTATAAACTGTATTATTCATTGCTTCGAAACTCTTAGAAGTAGTTCTGGAATTCGAAGTGGATTCGCCAATTTCGTAAAGGAAATAAATAATAAGATTTTGGTTTAGTTAATTGAAAATACAGTGTGTTCCATCGAAAATTTGCCGCCTCTATTTCAAGATGGATTGATTACGGAGAATCTAGCTGAGACAAGTCAATTTTTGATTGGTAGGTGACCAATTTCTGAGTTGGTTCAGAACATATAGATCAACCCCCTAACCTCAGAATTCATCATAGAGAAAGTGGCTCGAATGACATATCTTTAGGAAGGTCTTTTTATTGTCTATTCAATTGTATCCGTTATTCAAATACTTCATTTATTGGTTTAGATATGTCGACGATATCATTTGTTGTTGTAAACAAACAGACAATTGGAGTCATTCAAAACATTCATTAACAAAATTCACGATAATATTAAATTCACGAAACAGGAACATTCTGGATTTAACTATTACTAAAATTAACGGCAAACATGATTTTTCTATCTTTCATAAACCATCGCATACAGATATTACTATTCACAGCTCATCTACAAATACTTATCCATATAAATTAGCTGCTTACAATAGTATTGTACATAGACTCACTAAATTCCCAATGTCACAAAATAATTTTATAAAAGAGCAAAATTTAATTGAACAAATAAAAGTCAATAACGGTTACAGTCATAGTATGATTGAGAACATGATTTCACGCAAAAAATTACAAAAAGCAATCCAGGAAGTATTTCCAAGTATAAGACGTTCTAACACAAAATACAACAGCTTAACTTATATTGGTAATCCTAGTCTGCAATTAAAATCATTCCTCTCGCATTATAATTTCAATAGCATTCCGAACTGATAATTTTTTAGGCCGACATATCAAAAACTGCAAATCTAAAATTGATAAAGGTAATAAATGCGGTGTTTATAAACTGCCTTGCAGGGATTGTAATAAAATTTATATTGGTAGAATTTTCAGGAATTTCAAAGTTAGATTATCCGAGCGCAAACGTAGTTTTAAATATCATAAATCAGATTCCCATTATTCTAATCACTCACTCTAAGAAAACTATAACATGATAATTTCAAAATTTTACACAATGAAAATAATAGATAAAAACTCAATCTTTGGGAAATTTTAGAGATCAACAAAAAAAAGAATTCAGGTAGGTTACTTAATAGTCAATTAGATCTAGATCCTTCTCCATTACTCAAATCTCTCTTTTATAAAGTAAGCAACTCCGATGGGATTTCCACAATACCCTTTGTACTTGTACCTAATGTAATATTAAGTAGGAAATAGGAATATTATGCGAGGAATAACTCTGTTCATTAGCTTGTTTGTTTGTTTTTCCTTTAACGTGCTCTATTTCTGCCTTTTCGGCTAAAGACACACCGGGGAATCACCTCACTTACCCGGGAATTTTGCCTCTCGTGTCGAGGGAAGGGATCTTTGATGTCCAATACATCTCTGTTAGACAGGACCGGCAGCTTTACAGCTCCTCCGAAAGATGGACACTCAAGCGATTCTCAGAATCCGAAAAATCGCACCGACTTTGTGGGGATTGAACCCAGGTAAATCTGCGTAGGAGACGAGCATCATATCCCCTACGCCACATAGCAGGCTTTTCATTAGTTTGTATCTATCTGATGAAGCCACAATGTGGCGAAACAGGTCATAACTTTGTTAATATAGTGAAAATCTAAAAACCATAGTTTTATTTCATTGAAAATATGAAACATACTGGTGTTTTACCCATTTTTCTGGATGGTGCACATTGAAAATTCTTGCTGTTGCACTGGTAGAACTACTATTTGGATTATAACATTGTTAAGTCTAGGAGTCTATCATCTGGCAGAATGGAAAAAATCGCCAAAACAATGTTTAAGGCAATTCCTTCAATTTGCAGTGAAATTGATAATGTACCAACATTTTCTCGAATTCAAATATCAGATTTTTAAATTTTCATTAATTCTGAACAGAATATTCTATCGACGTGGTGTAGGTCTAATGGGGATAGTAATTTAACTCTTGGTGGAAATAATCACAGAATTAAAAGGTAAGAAAAGTGGGTTCATAGTGTTCAGACACCTATAAATATTTTAAATTTGAAAAATTTTCATAATTTATACGATTTGTAATATCATATATATATATATATATATATATATATATATATATATATATATATATATATATATATATATATATATATATATATATATATATATATATTATATATTATATATATATATATATATTATATATTATATATATATATATATATATATATATATAAATCAATTGCTGTTCGTTAGTCTCGCTAAAACTCGAAAACGGCTGAACGAATTTATCTTATCTTGGTCTTGAAATGTTCGTGGAGGTCTAGTGAAGGTTTAAAAGGTGGGAAAAATTCGAATAACTGCCGGGAAAACCATAAAAATAGCCCTTTTTCATTTCCCAATATCATTTCTAAATAAAATGTAGAGTCAATTTGAACTTTATTGCTATTAAATAAAGTTCATATTAAATTATAGTCATTCACTGTTGTTCAAGCAATCTAGTTGTGTTGCTAACGTTAAAGAGTCATTCTGCAATTTATCACCGCTGCACCAAGTTCAAATTCATTCATATCTATCAAATTAGTCTTCGCATGCGTGTTGGATGATCTAATATCGCTTTCCAAATCTAAACAAAAGTGAATACTCACAAAATGTAATAGATCATTAGTAGTACTGATTTTCAATTTGGTCCGCTTCGCGGGACTTAATTTTAGCTAACTTCAGTTGTTAAAGATTGATGAATCTTAAGTTTTGTAACAAATTAAATTTCTGAATGCACGCATAATATTTGACAATAGATTGTCAATCCATCCTGTCGCACTTCAGAACACGGAAAAAAGTATCACGATATCTGAGTGCATCATTTTATCTTTCTGAGTGAAGATTACCGCTACGTGCGCGAGAACTTTCTTTATTTTTGTAAAGTGAAGATCACATTCCAAATAATGTGCTCTATTTTTGTTGGTATTCTGTGATAGTAACACTTTACTGCGCGAAATTTTCTTACTTCAATTAATTACAATTTACGATGCCGAGGACAAGAAATGTGCGAAAGCTACCACCTCACGTTCTAACCGCACTGATGACCAGAGAGAGACAGATCAAGCAAATAGTCGTATTCAGATTTGCGTTATTTAGTGAATAACAATGAAGTAGGCTTAAAATGCAACGAGTTCGTGCACATCAAACACAGCAATAACAAGCACGACATAATGAAATTGAGCGAATCCGCAGACGCAGTGCTCCTGTGATTCTTGAACGAGCTGCATTCCACTATGATCCAGCAATTGATTATTGTGCTGACAAATCGTTAACAATTTGGGAAATGATAATAATTTGTAAATATTGTAAGGCTCATAAAGGGACCGCAACCAAAGAAGAGGGTATATGAACTATTGTCCCTCGATAAAAAGTCTTTTGGGATGGTAGTTGGCCTATTGACGAGACATCAACTCAACAAACACACGGTTCCGTGGTTGCCTAGAAAATGACGAAACAACGGAACACATACTCTTCGAATGTCCCGCTCATAAGGTGACCAGACTGAACACCTTAGGCTCTGAAACACTCAGCGCCTGGATGATCCAGGAGGCCAGCTACATCAGTCTTGCAAACTTCATCAAAAAGTTTTTCCCATAGGCAAAACAAAATAATACAACACGGAAGCACAATTGGCCAAACGGCCTGAGTGCTGCCCATAAGAAATAAATGGTGAATCTAATATTGCCACAACTGGTCCCACCACCAGATCCTTTACGCCCCTTACTTTCTGGGATTGGAAATGATTCTAAGCACTTCTTGGCCAGCATTCAGAAATATAACACCTGTTTTCGGATTACATCGTTTGGCGGTACGCATTATACAGGATTATTTCATGCCCAGTTTCAAGGTATTATAACATAATATTTTTTTATAATATTCAAGTTTGTACTAAAATATATATCGGAAATAACTATTGGACAAATCTTTAAGAAATACAGATACAAGGAGATATTTATCACTTACTGGGGGCGCTGTTATCACTACCAGATGCGTATAATCAATTAATACAAATTTATTTTATGTGCAATTCATATGCGGAAGTTGATAAGCGTTGTGCTAACAATCCAACAATGAAGAGAACCATTGTCCAAGAATTACAAATGTTTCTTCATCAGAACAATTTAGTAAACATGTTCAAAATATCATTGGATCTTATTTATTTCGGATTTTGTTTGTTTGCATTAAGTTCATTCCATACAAAAGTTTGGGTCTTTTATTTATCGATTGTGGCAGTCCAAAGTCTGCCAGGTCAGCTAATTCAATAATAAAAGAATCTGAAAACTCTACACATAAAATCTTCTTAGAAGTATTTATCATCAGCAATGCTAGTTTTGATGAAAAATTGAAACAAATCGACCCAATAATCAGTTGAGTAAATCAATTTCAACGTTTGATTATAAACGACAACTGTGATTGTAAGTATTGCGAAAATGAAAGACAAATGTGAAACAGAGTTATCATTTCCTGATTGTTGTGGTGAAAACATTGATGTGTATCAATATCTAAAATTATTACATTCCCCCAAGAATTGAAAACGGGAAGTGCTGAGGACAAGAATCGTCACTTGAGAATGATAGCAAGGAATTAGAATTGTATCATTGAATGTATGTCGGATGAGAACATTTTGAAAACTCAATTTGATTTTAAGCAGTGTTAAAATCTCGTTACAAAACAAATTTTTGTTGTGTGTGGACTGTTTGTGAGATTCTTTTTTCGAATAGGGAATTAAAAGACCTTTCCAAAGATATGTTACTAGTATCACTTTCTTTATAATAGATATTGGCTTCTGAGGGAAGGGGGTTGATTTTACATAATCAAAACCAATTCAGAAATTGGTCCCCCTCCAATAAAAAAATTGACGTGTCATACCCATTTTTTCCAAAATCATTCCACCTTGAGATAAAAAGATTGTCAAATTTTCATTGGAACATGCAGTATAACCTCAACTGTCACAATGACATCCAATGGCCACTTCTATTCACAAGCTAAAACTAATCTTATGGTCTGTCATAATTTAAATGAAATGAATATGAAATGTCAAAATTATAGAAGGTTTTCTCCGTCTCTTAAATATGCACAAAATGAATACTTTCGGGAATAGTTTGAAAGATATTTTACTGAAACAAGCTGCAGGAGATCACGTCAGAATACCACATCAGGATATCGGACTGAATCTTGATAAATATTCTGAAAAAAATACAAAAAAGCAGAATGAAAATGGCGAAACCAAAAAACTTGATAATGATGAAACACGACAAGATAAACTTATTGAAGTATGTAAGAATCTATTATTGGAAAAAGATTCACTTTTGAATCAAATAAAAGAACTTATTGAAGTAAATGAAGAACTGAAAAGAACTTCAGAACACGAAAAGTTAATTGCAAAAGCCCATATTGAAAGATTGGAAAATGAATTGAATAAAACAAGATATAACCTGAATGTTACTGAATCACTATCAGATGCTATGAAAGAAAAATCAATAAAATATAAGAATAAACTAAGGATAGCAATCAGTTTAATAAACGATATGAACATGAAAAAATAAAAGAAATAAAGGTTGTGATACAAGCAAATCTAAGTATGTACAGACTGAGGATCTCCCAAAAGTCTTTCCAAAAATGAAGGAATATCTCGTGAAGAAATGTTACTCAATGAATTATTCTTCAAGCCAAATTTTTTTTATGAAATGGAACAAGATATTTTTTCTTTCAATAAATGTTACAAGATAACATAATGTTATAATTCTTACTTTTTTACTATTACATTGGAACGAAGTTCCTCTGCTCTGCTTGCAGGAAAGAATTTATAGAAATCGTCTGTAATGTTCGCAATAAAACCGCTGAACCAAATTTTAAATTTCTCAGCACTGAATTTAACACAAAGAAGTATCTGTAGAATAAATTTATTTTTGTGTAACTTATGTAACCGATTCCAGTGAATATGAGGAAATGCTTACACCCTTGCATACGTTACACAATATTGGATATCAACAATCGAAAAGCATGGCGAATCAAGAGAACTAGTTCTTGAATCTCAAAGGCCTTCGACAGGGTTTGGCACGCAGTCATGATGAATAAACTAATCGCATATGGACTTCCCAAAAAAATGGGTCGTTGGATTAGTACCTTTGTGTAGTAGCTCAATGCAAGTGGTAGTTGATGGTGTAACCAGTGAATCTTTTCAGCTTAAAACAGGAGTACCCCAGCGCCCCATACTCTCGCCAACTCTTTCTGTTGCAGATTACTGATTGTCTCCACTACACAAAAAAAGGATATTTAGGTATGGGGACGACTGTACCTTGGTATTGGGGACCCGCAAAACGATTCAAATTCTTTTAATTTTTTTAATCATTCAATATCGTGGACTTTTGCACTATCTCAGCTTTTAGCTGAATAAAATTTTCCTTTCCCAGATTCAGCAATCATAGGAAATAGGCTCGATTACAATATACTTGACATAAATTTACATTATTATTCTACATGTATTGAGAATTACATCTTTTTGCAATTTTATATAAGTATTCTTACCCAATTTTAATTTCTCAAGGCTATAATGCAAACTTTTGGGTATTAACCCAGTAGAAGAAATGATGACAAGAACGATTTATATTTGATTGAGGTGCCACATCTGCTTGATCTCAACAGCAAGCTCTATGTATGGACTTTTCCTCCTAGAACTTGTTCAGCACGTTGTTATTATTCGGTATGGCGACATCCACAAGCATTGCTGTTCTGGCTCTCTTATCATACACCACTATGTCTGGCCTATTATTCGTCACCATTCTGTCAGTGATAACAGGCGTATCGTAGTATAATCTGATAGAGTCATTTTCCAATACGGGCGCCGGCTGATACTTATAATATGACTGGAAGGTTTTCAAAAGTCCGTACTTGTGTGCAAGTTTCTGATGGATAATGTTGCACACTGTGAAGATAGTCCGTATTGGCCAGTTGTTCGCAGCCGGACGTAATACGCTGTATAGTCTCCGATCTTATATGGCATTTCCTGCACCTATCTGTTTGTAATGTTCCGTCCTTGATTATAATATTTTTGTAATTCTTTATAGCGATCACTTGGTCTTGAATGGTCATAAGGAATCCTTCTTTATTGGAACCTTTTTGTCGATGTGTGGTTGATTAATGTCATAGTGATGTCGTCCATGCAATGCTCTTGTTTTTCAGTATCTGATAGGGACGGTAGATTCAGCAGGTCATCTCTGGTAGCAAGATTTATATCAGCCAACGATACTACTCTATGGAGGTCAGAAGTGCGAGCTCTTGCAGCGAAGAATTCTCTGCGATTTTTAATCATTTTATTATGTAAGTTGACAACATCCATTAATCCACGTCCTACTTCTTTCCGTTTCAAAGTTATTCTTATCATATACGATTTTGGATAGTGATTGTTGTACTTTGTCAGCATCGTTCGGGTCTGCCTTTGAATATCATCCAGTTCTGTCTTAGTCCATCTGTTTATTCCAAATGAGTGGAGCAACATTGGAATGACGTAGGTGTTCATTGAGTTGACTAGATTCCTCGAGTTCTGCATTGACTTCAGTCTTCAGACGCTGACTGTACTCTGAACGAATCTTCTACTTAGACTGTTTTTGGGGTAGCAATCTTGCTTGTTGGTATGTCAGATATTTGTACATTTCGCCATCCGTCATACACTGTATAATATCACCATTTGGTTAGATTATTTTTTTTCACCAACTATGACTTTTCCTCATTGAATGTTCTTAGTCTTACATTTTTCAATCCCGAAGTATATATGAATATCTGCCGAGAATTTACTGACAGTTTTCAGCAGATCATCCAATTGCTTCTTGTTCGAAGCGTATAATTCATCCGTATACAGCAGGTGGGAGATGGTGTGATAGTTCCTATCTGATTTTATCTTAAATCCGTATCTTGTTCTATTGAGCATTGAATACAATGGGTTCACAGCCAGACAGAACCATATTATTATTATTATTATTAATATTACAATTTTATTCTGTAGTCGAATATTTCCTTAACATCCGCGTACACCGTTTCCTCCACCATTAAAACCAAAGCCATCAGCAGAAATCTGGAGAAACACTCAGACAGATTCTCGAACATTCGTTTTTTCAAGTCTTTTTGTCTTGGCTCTACTGCCAAAATAGTACAATGTATCTATAAAAAATAATTCTACAATCAGTGCTAATTACAAAGGAAGAAACCTCTAGCCAGAGATAGAAGAAAAGAGTTAAAGAAGAAACTCTCCTGGCCTCCTTCTACAAAAGGTAATGTTTTGAAGGCTAATTTTCTCCGGTTTAGCAACTGAATTAAATACACTTCATTATTATTTTTTCCCGAGCCAAATTCGCAACATCTGATTTCCTCATTTTCTAGTCACGGTACAATAACTGCTGGGGTGTCACACCCAAAATGATACCAACTGAACATGCCACTAAATTCAGGGTTGAGGAAGATATAAGAGTTGGTTCGATTAACAACATTCTCTAGGAAAGTCACTGCTGGAGAACCTCTTTAATCATGCAAGGATATCGAATTTTTTCAGAACGAAGCAGACCATCTGCTTCTGCTTAACTCAGTTTTTCTTCTCTTCTCTTCAGGGCTAAGCATAACTTCACGCCATAAAAGCTGAAGCATATGTGCAACCTGGTTTGGAATATTATCGGGTGTCGCTCCGCACCCGAAACATTCATTGAATCTATTGCATAGTATTCATAAGGAAACAATACGCCACATCGACTACCCGGAGATCACGGGTGATCATCATCCTCTCGCTCAGAGCCAGCAAGTTACTGATCCTCTTTATAGGTATTTCTATGGTAAATGCTCTAATGAACTGAATGGCTTGATTCAGGAAAGAATCCTGTTCCAAATAAAGACCATGCTCGCAGAAAACTCAGCGGAAGGTCCAACTAGCAACGCTCTGTATCTGTGCTGTGGAACTCGCTTCCATGGAAACTCTTTTCGTTATTTTCAAATTTGGCTTTTTTCAAGAAAACGAGTTAGCACACAAATTAAATCATCAGAAAGGATTTATTAATTGGCGTCCATTTCTGATGAGTTCCTAGAACTTTTTTTTTCATCAACTCCCAGAGGTTTCCAATTTGGTTGACGTATGACAAATATGGGGGCCAATCCAGAAATTCGGTTTTTGTCCGAAAGGGATTTTGTCAGCTTTTTCGTGAATTGGCCATTCAGAAACCTTTCCTGATCATGGATCAACATATAGATTTCAAGTAACTTGATGTATTGGCCTTGCCAAACGGTCCTCTTTACAAGGTACAGTTGTCTTATGCTTTGGCGATTAATTATAAGCTTTTCAAAGATTTTTGATGATAATGCCGTACCGTATCATCGAAGTTTTTCCATGCGGTACGGTTTCAGATAAATTCAAACATTTTATTTATTTACTACTCCCTGATTTCCGCTGAAAAGAAAGCCTTCGTCACCACCGTCTATAATCCTTAATGATTCCATCGTTTTCATAAATGAAATACGAGGATGGTCTGATAAGTTTCCTACCTCTATGTGAAGATGGCAGCACTCGTAAATAAAGGATAGTGAATTTTCATTGTTCATCTGTTCAGATTTACTCATCAAAATTCCAGCCACTTTGGACCGCAAATTTTATGAATCTGTCATTTGAGTGAGTTGATTTAAGTGTTTTCGTGAAAATGGAGAAAATCTAGTATCGAGCTGTCATTAAATATTTGTTTTCGAAAAGCAATACGCCTATGCAAATTAGAGAATTAAAGATGAGTTGGATTCTGTGTATGTGGACTCTGTATCATCATTTACCATAGTGACATTTTGGACAACTGAATTTAAACGTGGAGCATGGAATACGATGAAAGTTCGGGACATCTAAAAGCTGCAACCACCGACGATAACATCGCCAAAGTTCACCAAATGGTGCTAGATGACCACCGAATTAAAGTGAGGTAGATAGCAGAGATTATGAACATGTCAAATGAACGAGTTGGTTACATATGAGAAAGCTGTCCGCGCATTGGGCGTCGCATTTGCTCACGTTAGGCCAGCAATATGTTCAAATTAACAATTCTAACGCTCTGCTGGCACGACAACTCTTAGTCTTGGCGCCTATTAACTACTGTAGATTGAACTTAGATGCACCATTATACGCCAGAAATCAAAATACAATCCAAGCAGTGGACTGCAGAAGCTGTTCCGTTAAAAAAAAGCCAGAACTGGTTTTTCAGTCGCGCATGTGGTAGCGACTGATTTTTCGGCTAGTGATGGAGTTATTTTAATCAATTATCTTCAAAAAAGAAAAGCCATCACAGGAGTATACTATGTATCATTACTTGACAAGCTAGAAGCAATTCTTGCAGAAAAACGTCCACATATACCGAAAAAAAAACCTGTTTCACCAAGACAACCCACCGTCTCACTCTATGCCATAGTAAAAATCCACGAATTACGGTTTGAACTGCTTGATTATCCGCCTCAATCACCAGATCTAGCCCCAAGCGACTTTCTCTAGTTCCTTCATCTAAAAATTGCGTCCAGACGACAGAGATTCTCGTCAAATGAAGAGGAAATATCTTTGTTAGGTCGGAAACTTTTCAAACTCCAGTCGTATATCAGAAAATGTGACTGTATGCTCATATCATTCTTTGACAGTCAAACTTCAAATGATTTTACATTATTTTTTTGTTTTTCAGTAAGTTCATTATGAATCTTTGTTCAACACCATTCATTCAGGTAACTATTTAGTCATCAAGATGGATACAACAACGCTTAAGCAGCGATTCGAAGTTATTCGAAAAAGATCATTAATTTAATCACAGAAATATATAGAGATTCATTATAATAATTCATCCATTAGGAGTTTATGTATCGTCTTTCTCCAGATAAGTATGATACACGTCACCCAAAACGCCCAAACGTTTTCTGCTTTTATTAATGATGTTCTTCGTGGTGTTAAAATATTCAGAAATATTCCGGTTATTAATTAAACAAGAGCTTCTTCTGACTAATCAACGAACCAAGCGGGAGTGTGCAGAGCAGGTAAGTGACGAATCATCGAATAGTAGGCTAACATTTTCAGCGCTGCATAGAGCAATTTTGATAATAAAAATCTAGCAAACCGAATTAGGTATAAACTTCCGGTATTATCAACATTGACGTAGGATCTTTATCGAGTTCCTGAGACATCGCATTTGAATAATGAAAACAAGAGAAGAGAGAAACGAGCTATATAACATCAAATCTGACCGGAAGCCATATTCTTCAGTAGTTGTGAGAGTCCTTTTGGTCTTTGCGAAAATGGATCTGTGACCTGGTGTATTATCTGGATGTACTAAACTTCCTTTTCGTAGAACGATGCAGTGAGTTGGGATAATATTTCCTGTTGGTAATTTTACATGTTTCAAGGTAATCTCTCCAGAGAGAACGGTGTTCTCCTTTTTTGGATCCAACTCTTCCTTTTAGTTAATTGTTTTGACAACTCTATTGACCTAAAAGTGAAGTAATGGACCATGTTTTATCCATGTTTGCGAAACTACAAAATATCGCTAAACACAACTTCTTCTTGATTGAGAGCAAATGCGGTAACCAACTTGCTCCCTCATGTTTACATTTTCAGGCAATATCTCATATACCGCACATCCAGTACAGCTTTGTAGATTTCTGTCTTGGTCACATAGATGCTCCCAAGGAAGCTCATTTTATTATTGCAAACGGAAGAGCACACTCTCCTAGAATAGACTCTAGTTCAACTTCAAAATTGGTTGTGCTGAAACCTTCAATTGAAATTATTGTACAGTGGTAGCTCATATTATTAAAGCCACTGGTTAAAATATGGAATTTTCCCAATAAACAGCTTTCCTTGATTCAACAACTCATTCGTAATTTTTTTCCCTTCAATATACCATAGAATTATTTACAGAATCTAAATTTGTATTCGGCAATACTTTGGATGTGCTTACTGTTGAATAACCAGTGCGTGAATCAGGAATCAGTAGATGTTTACCAGCATCGTTGTTTGTGATTAGATGGTGAGTAGGTGTTGATTAACAGTGTTCTGTTTAGAAGTTTATTATTTGAACCGATTTTGCTTCAAGCGGGTTTCGGTTTTAAACTTTAATATTCTCATCAAATTACGAAAAGATCTCCCTTCTTCTGAAATTAAATCTTCCTTACAACACACTGAACACCCGCAGGAGGCACAGGACAGCTGTGTTTTGTAGAATGGAGCTTGCGGCAGGACCAATATATCAAGTTACTTGAAACCAAGTTGTTCCTTTCGGATGAAAATCCAAGTGGCAACCTCTGGAAGCTGATGATCTGATGAAACAGAAAAGTTTACCTCTCTCTATAAGAATTCCCTTGTTTACAGGGTCAATGAGCTGTGGAGCTCGTCCAACATCTTCCCAATATCTACAATTTGGTCCTCAATTCTTCCCAGGTGCCCAGTCATGTGATGTAAGAGGTTCGCCCATTCCTTGGAAACGTGCATCAAAAAAAAAAAAGAATAGACCTCAATGGTTTGATTAAATGACATACAGCTAACTCAATCAAAGTCAATTGCTTGAAGTACATCAGAAGTTTCATTCTCGACTCTAGGGAGAAAGCTCCTCATTCCACAGCTGTAGTCGCTCAAGATGATAATTTCACTGGCTTCTTGATCAGGGCCGAATTGTAAGTTATCAGAAAGATGCTCGATGAGAGCGAGTTCCACAGCACACTAGCCCTGTAATCGAAAGAATCTTTATAGAGAGATGTACGTAGCGTTGCTAGTGAAAACAAACCTGGTTTTTCTTTGAAACAAGATTATTTCTAGAACCAAACCCCTCGGAGCATTTACCATGGAGGTATATGTGAGATACAAAAAGACCAGCAAACTGTCACATTTGAGCGAAAGGTTAAAGATATGGCGTGATCTCAGACTGGTGAATAAGGTGTACTGCTTGGTTTTGGGCACTATCCAATACAAGAAAGAGTATTTCAGATCAGACTGCACTTGTGCTTTCTATAAAAGCGTCATCTGTGAAAGCGTGAAGTACAGCTTGAACCTGAAGAGAAAACTTTCTGGAGGAGAAACAGATTTCGCAATGTTTGACACATGATCATATCAGCAAACTCCAGTGTTGAGTGTGATGCCGAGTAGATGCATGGTTTTGAACCAATTTAAGGTTCTCCAGCCGTGACTATTTTGGGGAACGTTATTAATTGCGCCTTCGCGTTAAAATTGACTAAGTTCAACCGTCCTGACTCTGATATTTTTTCAGAGTCTGCATTTATTAACATCCTCGTCGGTATGATTCCTCAGCAGCTAAAGGACGTTGACTAGAAAATGAGGATACCATGGAATAGTCGTCCGCAAACCCAAATATTCTGTTCGCAGTGGAGAGGAGCTGATCGTTAGTCTTCCATATACAGGGAATTGGCGAGAGTATGGAGCCCTAGGGTACTCCTGTATTAACCTGAAAAGCCAAGTTTGTTCATGAAGGCTGCATGCCAATCCCTGCTGAAGGTCTTTGAGACATCAAGATCTATGGCTCTTGATTTGCAAAGTAATTATTGATGTTCACAAATGTGTAACGTGTACAATTTGGTCAACAGTTGATCGTTGTCTAGGGGAACCATATTCTCGATCACTTATGATACCCCGTACCTCGAGATATTTTATGAGCTCATCGCTTATCATTCTTTCCATGACTTTGGACATAATAGGCTACAGTGCAATTACCCTAAAACATTGCCGACATTATTGCTGCAAATGGTGGTTGTTATATATCAGCTGGGTTATAACGCGCTGACTAGATGAGAACAGATCATAAAACTCTATCTCGGAAACAATGACCGTGCAAAGTAACATCCTCTATTTAACACTCAGCACAGAATCATCTCATCCAATCGATATCGTAGTAATTTACTATCCAATAATCAAGTAGTATACAACAGTAATCTTTGTTACACGTGCAAGCTTCATCAAATTAGTGTAGTGAGCTCATTATATGTATAAAGTACAAAGTGTTCTTCTCTATAAGTATAACCCAACATGGCTAAAACCCACCTGCTCACCCCCAACAATGGTGTTACAAAATATTTGATTTTATTACCTGTTATAATTTCATGATAAAACTGATTATTTTCAGTTATATATTGTGAATGATTCATAGCAAATAAAAGTTTATTACTATAAGTTATATAGAGTGTTACATAATAGTATGTCACAACTTAAGGGGGTAAATCTACCTGCAATTTCAATAAAAAAAGTTCATATAAAAATAGGTCCGCAAAAGCTTCGTTACAGAGCTACAGGGTGTTGAAATTTCCGGAAAAATTGGTTTTTCCTTCAAAACTCCTGCAGTTTTTGAGATATTCAGCCCGAATTTGGAATGCAAGCTTTTTTTCACAGCCTGCATCGTTACACATCCTAGATTTCAACTGAAATTCACAAGGTGTTTTCTTTTCCGAGGCCATGTCCCTTTTTGCCGTTTCAAACTTTCTGCAGTACGCCTCTGATCAGCGTACAATCGATTTTCGTCATCTTCGTTCAATTTAAAAACTTTTTTAACACCTGTAACTTCTTCGACCGTTTTCGAGTGAAAAATTAATGAATTTGAATTCTTTTAATTCCCTGAATGTTTTTCGCTAAATAGAAAAAATAATGGAACTACTTGATAGGTAAATATCTACTAACTAAATAAATTGCTGGAAGTGTCCTCCACCTGCAAGAATACAGGCCTCTCTCCTTCTTCGCATATTATCACGCACTTTTTGAAATATTCCTGGGGTATTTCTTATCGTGTCAAAAGAGGAAATTATTCGATTTCTCAATTTTTCTACAGTGTTCACTGGAGTGGTATAAACTAAACTTTTGAGATATCCCCATAAAAAAGTCTAAACTATTTAAGTCTGGGGACGTGGGAGGCCATGGTTCTGGACCACCCCGACCTACTCATCGGTTGTTGAATGTATTATTCAAGAATTTCCCAGCTTCTCCATTGAAATGTACTGGTGCCCCGTCATGCATGAACCACATTATGTTTCTCACCAAAGTGGCACATCCTCGAGCAATAAAGATAACTCCTCCTCAAGAAATTGCCGATAAGCAGGACCGTGTAGTCCAAAAAAAAATGGCCCAATTAAATAATTTCCATTTATTCCAACCCAGACATTAAGTGAGAATTGTTCTGGATGATGAGATTCTTCAATCAAATGGGGTTTTCCTCAGCGCATTAATGATTATTGTCAGAAATTTGTGATAGCAGTTCTCGAAAAGTTAGCTTTGTCTGTGAACATTATTTCACTATCAAAATGAGTACTTTCTCTAATTTTATATAAGAACCATTGGCAGAAATTCAGTCTTGAAGGAAAATCTCGAGGAAGTAGAGTTTGTACGCGTTGTATATGAAACGGGTACAATAAAAATTCGTGGAGAATCCTCCAAACTAGAACATGTGAAATATTCAACTGATTTCCAATTTTTCTTGAATGCAATACAATTAAAAAGTGCTTCCCCAATATATAATATTCGAGCAGACACTGGTTCAATTTTAGACACTGTCAACATTTTTTTAATTAGAAGTGCTTTCAATTTAACGAAATCATACAATCGTTTAATAATTTTTTGCTCGAAAACGGTCGGAGATACGAAAAAATTACTAGTGTCAAAAAAGTTTCTTAATTGAACGAATATGATGAAAATTGATAGTACGCTGATCAGTGGCGTACTGCAAAAAGTTTGAAAAGGCAAAAAAAGACATGGCTGCGGAAAAGAAAACACCTTGTAGATTCTGGTTGAAATTTAGGACGTAATGATGGAGGCTGTAAAAAATAGCTTGCATTCTAAATTTGGGCAGAATATCTCAAAAACTGCAGGAATTTTGAAGAAGAAACCATTTTTCTCCAGAAATTTCAATACTCTGAAGCTCCGTAACGAAACTTTTGCGGACCTATGTTTATATGAACTTTTTTTCTTAAAATTTCACGTAGATTTATTCCTCAAGTTGTGACATACTATAATGTAAAACCCTGTATAGCTTCATTTCATATTAAAATATATAAAACCATTTTTCTAGTAGAACTCTAATACTATGAGCCACCCCTGTAGGACAAGGCGATGACCAATTTTTTCCGTTTTCACAAAACCACTGAGAATGTTCACAACTGCTGCCAAACAAGTACTAATCAACGTATCGTCTCCAAAGTTTGATAGATTGTGGACATATCAACACAGTAATATTTTTCGAACAACTATCGCTATTTCTAAGTCTAACGTTTCTTCTGGATCTACCATAGTATGATATCAGAACCTGAAGAGAACGAATAATTTTGTAACCACCCTCGTACAGTAGAGTTGAAGTTCAGTTTCTGTATTGCACTATCAATACCTCAAATCATTTCGATAAGGATAAAAAATTAGTATAGAAATTCCAATCATTCTAATCACCATACATTAATATTCTAACTGGATAAAATATTGTTGTGGCAGCGTCGAACATCCAAGCATCATTCATTAATGCCAATCAAGCACGGCGTGTCTTAAGAGGGCTCAGCTGACTCAGCATTGAATTAATTACAAAACTAGCCTCGGACAGCAAGTCACTTATAAATAAGGGTGTGTATCGGCCTAATGATTCCTATTCAAATTCCCGGTGACCCACCCGCTGGACACTGGCTGGCTCAGAGAAATTGTTTTACATTTTTATTATCATCCATACCTGGAACCTGTTTCGAACATGACAGCAAATATGCTTTGTTTGATGTTTATTCCTCAGAGAATATCGATGAATAAGGAAGGAAATATGTTGATCCTAATGTTTATCTTGTCAAGGAAATGGGTCAATACTCGAATACAGTGTTGAGCAATATTGTTCAATGAAAGTAATCGTATACAGGGTGTTACATAATAGTATGTTACATCTTGAGGGGGTAAATCTACGTGCAATTTTAAGAAATAGAGTTCATATAAACATAGGTCCCCAAAAGTTTCGTTACGGAGTTTTCGAGATATTCAGCCCGAATTTGAATAATTATTACACGTCCCAAGTTTTAACCACGTGTTTCCTTTTCCAGAACCATGTCTTCCTTTGCCCTTTCAAACTTCTTTGCAGTACGCCACTGATCAGAGTACAATCAATTTTCGTTGTCTTCGTTCAATTTAGAAACTTTTTTGACACCTGTAATTTTCTCGTATCTCAGACCGTTCTCTAGCAAAAAATTATTAAACGATTGTATGCATTCGCTGAATTGAATGAGGCTTTGGTTTTATTCATTTATTTTGACAGTTGCTAAAGTTGAACCAGTGTCTGCTCGAATTAGTTTCAAGACTTTCGAAGTTATTGCTGTAAGAAAAAATGGCTAATTTTACTAACACCGAATTGGCTGATATCCATTACATGTACAGTCTGGCTGACGGAAACACAACAGAAGCTAGGCGATTATATCAGGTGCGCTTTCCAAATCGAATAACACTAGACAGGCGAACATTTTCAAATATCCACAGAAGGTTGGGAGAAACTGGTACTTTCACTCCAAATAATCATTTAAAAGGTGAAACCCAATAGATGAGAACTCCAGATATTGAGGAAGCAGTTTTGAATTTTATTGATTTGAATCCTCGTGTGAGTACTAGAAAAATTGGAAATCAGTTGAATATTTCACATATTCTAGTTTGGAGGATTCTCCAAGACTTTTTATTATACCCGTTTCATATTCAACGCTTCCAAACTCTACTTCCTCTAGATTTTCCTTCATAATCATTGTCAACCAGCAGTGGTACACCGCGGTTTGTAGCGTTTTGGTAAAAAGTCGAACTTGTGTGACTTCTTGAGGTTTTTGCTTAAAGTCGATGGTGAGTGGCTTCTGTATCAGTTCGGGAGCAATGAAGTTTACAAGTTTGGTTTCGCTCCAACGGATTGAGATGAGTAGGTGGCAGTCTATGAAGGGTGGATCGGATAGCCAGCTCCATAAGGCAAGGATATTTAACATTCTACGGAAGGTTAAATATTGTTCCTTGAATAAAACTTCTTCAATCAATCTCTAAAAACTCTTTCTCCATTTTTTCTTAATATGATTTACAAAAAAGGTTTGCTATAAATGGAGACGAAAATTATCGGTACCAAACGGGAATAAATTGATTTAAATCGTTGGTAGCACTGAACGAATATCGTGCAGTGAGAAATTTACAGTTTACATTATAGAATAACATACCTGTAATTAGTTTAAAATTTACGATGTTCCATTGGTATTTGCATAATTTAAAGGAATAAAATAACCCAGTTTATAGAGCAACATATCCAAATGCTCTATAATACGAAGTAAATGGCATGAAAATAAAATTAATTATCAACTGGCTTCTTCAGTATCACGCTGTGTTCCAACAAATAATATTTACTTGAGTGGCAGTAGTAAAGAAATGCTAAGTATCCATTATGGAGGAAATAATGTGCCCTTGTTTCAATGATTGTCAAGCTCAGGCATATTTTGCGCTGTGTTTTCTCTGCCTAGTGGATCTTGAACATGCTATTAGAAATCCAAATGGAGTGTTCACGACAAAAACATTAATTCTGAATCTTATATAATACTCCGGATGTTTTCCCTTGGTTTAATCTACTATTGGCTTGAGATAATGACACTCGTAATTCATAATTTATTGCCTGACTTCTTGTTTGACTCTTGAAAATACTGCTGAGATTTTGAGGTTCATTGTTTCAATGTACAAAGTATCAGGAACAATAGAAAACTTAAAATGATAGAGAAAAAACATAGATAATCTTTGTATGAGTGAACATTGGTTAAGGGAAGAAGAGTTAAAAATTCACGACGGTTTAGATGATTATATGTTTGTGTATTGTGTCGCAACACAATCTGAAAGGGGTGGTGTGTCTATACTGGGTGATTCACCAGTGGCGCGGTGCTCTGTAGATCGTACACTCTTGAAGATTTATTTCGAAGTGAACCGGGTGTCCCAATTTTCTATAAAAAAATCTTGGGAAGTTTTTTCAGATTGGAAGACCACTTTTTTGTTGAAGATTCAAGAGCGTCCTAAACTCTGCAATAATTTCTTTAAGTAATAAGTTTTTTTGGTGAGTAGTTTCGTCGCAATATTCTTTTTCCGTAAAAATTCATGAAAATAGGCTCTCACATCATCCCATGCTCCTTCGACCAGAGAGGATAAATACTACTTTCCTTTCGTTTTCCTATTGCCCAAGGATAGCTTCATTGATGAATTGAAATAGATTACCCACATTTTTTTCAAATGGAACATCCTGTATTTTATTATTCATGTCAACGCATAAAATATTGTGCCATATTTTTGCAGAAGTAACCTTATCTTTGTCTTCGACCATTTTCGAAATGAAAAAAATAAACTAAAATAACAAAATCAGAGGTTGCAAAAGAAGAGTTTGTTAGTACATATCATTATACTTGATCAAAGAAATGGAGAGTCGTGTATGAAATACGTAAAAGATTGGTTTTTGGTGAGATGATCTACAAGGTGTTGAACTATTTCAATAAGTGTTCGAAATGTTGTCCGTTTCTTTGTAGACACAACTCAATCCTTCTGAGGAAAGACCGAGGAACTCTCGACAACATTTGCGGAGTAACTGACTGAAGGCGTCGACTATTATCTGTCTCATATCCAACTGTGTTGTACAAGGAATCTGGTAAATCTGGGGGTAATATAACCCCACAAGAAAAAGAGAAAAAATCTAGACTTGTAAGGTCCAGATATTTAGCTGGCCATCTAACAGGACCACCACGGCCTATTCATTTGTTTGGAAATACATGATTCAAATGCCCCCTTACCAGATGTGAATAATGTGCCGGTGCTCCATCCTGTTGAAACCACAAATCTTGTCTTACATGCTCTGGTACATCGGCAAGTAACATTGGTAGATGATTTTGCAGGAAGTTTAAATACATTTCACTACTGAGGTGCCCGTCGAAAAAGTGCGGCCCAATTAGATATCCACCTACTATAGCGGCCCATACATTCAAGGACCAACGATGCTGGTGATCTATTCGTCTCATGAGGTGTGGATTTTTCGTGGCGTAATAATGAAAGTTATGCCTGTTAACAAGCCCATTTTTGTGGAAAGTTGCCTCTTCCTAGAAAAGAATTCTGCTGAACATATTTGGATTTTCCACACGGAAAGAAGTTTGAAGAGGCAAATACTCCGGAAAAGAATGAAATCGAACAAAATAAAAAACCTAAAATAAATAAAACTGAGGAAGTAAAGAAACTAATGTAAAATGGCTTTTGAAAAGTATAAGATAACTTCGTCCAAATGTCCACAATTAAGAGCAATTGATATTTGGAATGTGGTCGAAAGTGCGTCCATGCTCCACCAAAAATTTTAGAAGCCAAAGGTGCTGAACACTCACCTGTGCCAGATATTACAGTATCAGCTGTGTGAATTATAAATTCCCCAGGTTTTTTCGCCATTGTTCGTTGATTATTTCTATGAGTATTTCCTTAAGCTCATTTGTAAGTTTATTCGGTGTTCTTTTGTTTGGTTTCTTTTTTTATATTCTGTTTTAGAAGTTTCAGTACTGTTGGAATAGAGTTTTCTTTCTCGGTCGTTGTTTCCTTTGTTGGTTTTTCTGTTACTTCGACTGCCACTTCTAATTCCTTTATCTGTTCTTTTCCTCTACTATCATTTCGAGTCTTCCCTCCACTGACGTTGTGAATCCCGAAAGTACATTATTTTTCTATTCCACTATTCTATTTGTAGGCTGCATATTGACTGGCTTTTCCTCTACGTGTTTATTCATCAACCGATGGTTAGCATCAGTTAATTTTTGTTTTTTAATGTTCCTCCATTACTTTCAACAATTTTGAAAAAGGTTCAAGTTGAATCAGAGTTTTTAGTTATTTGATCGCCCTCGTATCGGATTTTGTGACTCAAACGTCACTAGATAGATATGAGTCGTTTCTTTGTCAATTGTTCTGAAAGGTTAGTGAGAGGTTGAAAGCCACTCCTCCTATTTCCTTGTTTTGTTGCAAGATTTATATGAATTAAACTGCAAAATATTCGAAAACAAAGCCCTAAGGCGACGATCGAAGTAAGAGATACGTAAAAATCGTAAGATAATCCACAAATATCATCAAATTTCTGATAAATGTGAAAATCAAAAATTGGATAGCTGGAGTTCAGATCATATCGGTCACTTCTCGTCGTGAGAGATTGTAAAAGATTTCAGGTGGAGACGGTTTCAAATGCTTTTTCTCAAAAAATCAATTTTTGAGGTAATTTTGATCAATTTCGAAACGTTGAAATGACCAGAATAGATTGAGCGAAAATTCAGGTTTGAATTTTGTTTTGGAGAGTCTTTTGAATCATAACACATTTTCTTAGCCTGTGTTCTCGGCTGAAGTTCTGAAAATTGTAGCTTCGGACGCGTTGCGATTTCTAGGAATAAAAGTGAATTTTTTATTTTTCCTGGATAGAAAATGTATTTTTCTATCTCAACAAGATAAAATTTTTGTTTTTCGACAGAAATTCACATGGGCACTTTGAATTTTCCGATCGCCTTCGTATATGCATTTCGTGACTTAAATGTTCCAATCCTTGCCTTTTTTTCAAATGTTCACCCTTTGCAAATCTGAAATCATAGAAAAGGATAACCGCTCATTTTTCAAGTAGGAAAAGTCGCGTCCCAGTCCTTTTTCTTACCTTTCGTTGTGATTTCTCACAACATCACATTTTTGTCTGAAAACTGAAATTATAGCAGAAAACAGAATAAAAAATCAATCAATTGTACTGATCTTATCGTCGATTTCCATGTTTGTCTAATTTTGCCGATTGCGTTTATTAATCTTCCAAGCTTTCTCCTCCTAAGAATTTTTCTACCACCACAACATAACAAATAAAAACAGAAAACAGCTTTTTCTGAGTTTTCCGAATTTCCTGTCACACTTTTCAATGTTCCTCTTTCATAAAAACCTAATTCGGATCATTATGGATATTTTTACACAGAAAATACCTGAAAAGGTTCAGCCGTTATCAAGTTATGTGCTTACCGATATGCACCGTATCCATATACAGGGTGCTTTAACGAAAACTGAACAAAGGCTATATCTACCAAGATATTCATTTCTGATCAAAACGCAACAACAGGTCAATTTTTGTTTCAAGGGGGACATCTCTTGGGGTACAAAACTTGCCTGAAATATCAACCCCCTAAGTGGGCGTTGCAAACCTTGAACATTTTGAATAGAGAAGATGGACCGAGTGATGACTCAAAAGAAAGGTGGTATATTTGTCTACATCGCCTTGAACGAATTTCCATTTTCAATTGAAAACTGTAAAAGATACAGGGTGAGCAACTGAAAGATAGGGAAGACTATTTCCCTGAGACTATTCAAATTTCAGTGAGGTAAAATGGAACAGATCCATGCTGATCAATGGCAGTCATCATCAAGTACCATCCAAATCTCGAATTTCAATCCCTAGAGCAGGGGTGACCACCCTTGAAAATTTGGAAGATGGTAAATGGGTCGAGTGATACCTCGAAAGAAAGGTATTATCTTTGTCTGCATCCCAGTGAACGAATCTTCATTTTTTATTGAAAACTGTAGAAGATACAGAGTGAGCTACTGAAAAATAGAGGAGACTATCTATCGCCCTGAGCTATTCAAGTATAAGTGCAAAAAAATGGAACAAATTCATTCCAGATCAAAGGTTGTCATCTTTGATCTGAACGAATCTATTCCAGTTTTTCTCACTAATACTCCAATAATCTTGGGGCGATAGTCTTCTCTATTTTTCAGTGGCTCACTCTGTATCTTCTTTCACGGGAATGCTGACAAAGATAATACCTTGCTTTCGAGTTACCACTCGACCAATCCACCCTCTTCCAAATTTTCAAGGGTTGTCACCCCTGCTCCAGGGGTTGAAATTCGAGATAAGGATGGTACTTGATGATGACTGCCATTGATCAGCATGGATCTGTTCCATTCTACCTCACCGAAACTTGAATAGTCTCAGGGAAATAGTTTTCCCTATCTTTCAGTTGCTCACCCTGTATCTTTTACAGTTTTCAATTAAAATAGAAATTCGTTCAAGGCAATGTAGACAAATATACCACCTTTTTTTTTAGTCATCACTCGACCCATCCTCCTTATTCAAAATGTCTTGAAACTTGAAACAAAAATTGATCTGTTTTTGCGTTTTGATCAGAAATAAATATCTTGGTAGATTTAGTCTCTGTTTAGTTTTCGTTGAAGCACCCTGTATATAGAACATATACAACATTTCACATTGCCCTAGAGAAGTACAAAATGTGAAATAGTTCCACAACTTAAGGTAAAATGAAAATTGAAACGGTATGATTTCCAACAAAATGCTTCTCTCGAAGAAACGATACTCTGTTTACTAGTTTCTGAGGAAATTTCGGTTGCGGTGAAAATGCAGTATTTGTTGGAAGGAAATTAGCGAAGTTTCTCATATTGATCAGGTCTCAAGAGTGTGGAAACTAATATCAGCGAGATATAAGTCTTCGGTACTTTACCAATTTCCTTAACTACCCCATTTTCTTAATATCTGTTTTCCTTCCCTGTCCATCGGCAGCAATCATCTCCTTCTATATCGCAACTCAACTGGAAGCACAGGAAAACATTCCTAATAAGTAAACTTTTCTCCACATTTCTCATTTAGTTTAATCTTTTCTGTTGTTTGGAATTTCTAAGTACCAACTTCGTTACAACTAATTGTATTTTCCAGATTATAATTTTGTTTTCAAGAGACTGGGCAGTTAGGAAAACTCGGCGAACCGGCTGATGGAGAAAATCCAAGTTTCTTGTACGTCAAGTGTGCACAGTTAACTTCGCATTTCCGCATTAAAGTTGATTAAAAATGATTTGTGCTGAAATTCAGCAAGCATTCAGTCTTTTTATCTTCTTATTCTCGCTTAGAGATTACATGAATTCTTTCAATTTTCTTGATTTATGAAACATTCTTGAATAGATTTTGCTGAATATTATTTAAGTGTATAGGGTGTCCCATTATTGATCCGATATATCATTAAAATGTATTTTCGATAGATCAGATTGGATTTTTCACAATCTTTTCTCATATACAAGGTGTCTGCCCTAAAGGACCCAATAAAAACATTTGGGGAATACTGAACTGAACAATGATTAATGTTTAACATATATAGGCAATATTAGTAATAATGTGAAATCCTTCTTAAAAATTCAAATTTAAATATAGCGTTCAAAACATCAACAAATTTAGGTTCATTTATCAGGAATTATAAATCTCCAATTAATAAAGAAAATAAATCAGGTGTTATAGATAGGATTGTGCCGATTGCAATTGTTTTTATATAGGTAGGACAGGAAGAAATTTCAATGTTAAAATCTCTGAACATAAACGCAGTTTCATCAATGGAAAAACCGATTCAAATTATTCAAATCATTTTAGGGAAAATGGTCACTTTTCCAATTCAGAATTTGAAATCCCACATTCTGAGAATAGAGGTATAAAACTCAACTTTCTGGAAGTACTTGAAATTAACAGATTTAGATATTCACCGGAAATTCTTAATGATCAGGTAAACATAAATAACTCACCCTTATTAAATTTATTTCCTAAACATTAGTTCAAGTACGGATAGCTCTTAGTGGATTGCCTCTTTAGTATATATAAAAATTTGTTAATAAGATATATTTGTAGTATTCATTCGCTCTTGATAAAGATACTGTGTATCGAAATGCGTTGAGCATTTAATAATATATTTTAGTAGAAATCATCGTTTACTTGTATTTCTCAATATCTATTTATTCTAATAGCTAAATTTGAAATTGTTCGATACACCCGTTCCCCCTATACATGGGCCCTTTAGCGTGGACACTCTGTATACAATATAGATTATTGTATTTCGTTTTATACATTCTTTTACGCGTTTTCTAGTTCTAGCTCATGTAATGTGAAAACACTCTCTTTAATCCAGATTGTTTTCAAAATTTTGAAAGGTCTCTTTTAAAGAAAGTAGATCTAATCACATCTGGTGAAAGCATAAATTCCTGGTAGGCTTCTATAGTGTCTTGGGGGATATTTGATCCATCAAATTTGTCTAGTTTGCAGAATATTTGGAATGAATTAATAATAAAATATAGATTCGCTACTAAGACGTTTACTTATTTGGCGCTTCAAAACATATGGCGGAAATTAGGACCCATAGAATATGTCATAATATTATACTAATTGATATTCATCATTGCCAGACATATTCTATGGTTCCTTATTTCTGCCAGACACTTGAAAGCGCTCAAAGTTCCTCCGAGGGTTTTTTCGAAAACTGAGTATGATTATACAGATGAAATATGGTTGGAAGATGTCAATATAAAGGTAAATAACCTTTAAAAACGCAAAGGAATAAAATGAATACAATTTTCTTAGAAAGATCACCAGATATTGAATTGTAACAGCTGTATTCTGGCTTTTCATTATTGAAGTTTTCTACAGATAAGGAAGTGCAATAGTAAAATTTGTCTTTTTCCATCATATAAGCTTCTAAAAACTTACTGCAGTATTGATGATAGACCACACTGTATAGTACGGAGTTTTCGATGATTTCTATTTCATTTGCACCTATCTAAGTGGAGATATTCACGCTGTAGGGTCTCTCCTTCCGCATAGATAACATCGCCTTCTACTTTATTCTCTGCAATCTTCCGAAGTACATTATTATTATTCCTTTTGTTCATTTCAACATTACCACTTTTTCTCTTGATCATTGAATTTGAGCTCTAGGCCTTCAACTTGACCACGATTTTCGTTTTTATTCGTTGCAACTTAACAACTGTACGTGAATTATATCTGCTGTTGATCAACTATTTTGAATAAAATCGCTTGAAAAGCACTTCGTTTATATACACTGAATATGAATATATTTTCAGGTTGACTAAAATTTTTTCTATAGAGGTTGGTCACTAAGAAAGTTCATCTTTTGGGGAAATGGTAGAAATTCTGTGGAGTTGAAGGCTTTCTCTACAAAATATGGTAACAGTGAAGAAAACTCTCTCTCTCTTCCAATTCTTGCGAAATCTTGATTTCTGTTCACCAGAATTCTCACCAACAGACAGAACGCAAAACTTGAGTTATACCAACTAAGAGAGCAGGCTTGATTCAGATCAGGATTCGCCACAAATGATCATTTCCTAGTTGTAAAAAATCTTATTGAGAAATCAGTTGAGTACCATAAACCACTAGTCCTTATTTTCGTTGATTAGGAGAAAGCATTTGATACGATTTATCAATACAAGATGCTTGAGGTCCTAGCAGGCTGTAGAAAATACTATCGGTGCACCACAATCATAATATATATTCATGAAATTTCAACTGCAAGAGTCGAACTTCATGAAAATACAGCAACGACTCCAGTAGGAAGAGGTGTACGCCAAGGCGATACTATCTCTCCAAAATTGTTTATCACGGTTCTTGAATATGCTTTCAAATAAACAGATTGGGAAGACTTTGGTATAAATATTAACGGCGAGATACTGACTCATCTCAGGTTTGCAGACGATGTGGTTTTATTTGCAGATTGCATTGAAAAGGCTAAGAAAATTCTCGAAAAACTAAACTGATGACTAATCTTCTCCTATGCGAAAATATCAATGGCATCCCAATAGAAATAACATCATCTTATAAATACTTAGGTCATGAAATACGGTTAGGTAAAGAAAATTAGAACATGTGAACTTCATAGGAGAGTAAGGTTGACATGGGCAGCCTTCGGAAACCTAAGACATATTTTCAAATCTCATCTTCCAATATGCCTGAAGCGAAAGGTTTATAACCAATGTGTTCTCCCTGTTCTCACATTTGGTGCAAAGACATTAACTTTGACCAAGAAATCTGTGAATAAAATAAGAACTACACAGAGCGATGGAAAGTTAGATGCGAGGTTTATCGATTAGGGATAGAATTTCCAATATAGAAATCCGCATAAGAACTGGAGTGATAAATGCCATTGGGAGAATCGCAACTTTGAATTGAAATTGGGAGGGGAATGTTGCCAGAATGGGCGATAATAGATGGACAAAATGGCTTATTGAGGAGGCCTAGACAGGAATCGTTGAGAAACCGGAGCAGACCACCAACCAGACGGGCTGACGACCTGCGACGAATTCATACTAATTGGATTCAGATTGCCCAGAACAGATAGTTTTGGAAGCATTCACGGGAGGCCTACGTCCAGCAGTGGACAAACTTATAGGCTAATGATGATAATGATGTTCAAGAGGAAGATGATTTTCCATTACCTAATATTGAGGAATAGTCTCGAGAGGCAAGAGAAATTTATAAGATCGATATATAATATTTAATTGCTTGCCAAGAAGAAATTTGAAATATTATATTTTAGGCGCAGTGTAATATTTACTCGACCGCAAGTAATAGTTGTAATAAAATCTTGAAATTGAAGTACTCAAATAATTTATCTTGAAAGAGTTTGTATTTGTTTGAGTTTCCTCAAGCGTTATATTCGATTAAGATGGAATTAAATGAATCTGACCTGCTCTTGATTTGTTCACGGTTGCCCCGAATGAATATACGCGAACGCAGTCACCCATGTACATATCTGGTGTTGATCAACTGTTTGCAAACTATTTACAAGAAGTCATGACTCGCTATGGGGTAGGGCAGTCGTGAACTCTTGTCTGACACCTATCAGTCAGGCCTTTAGCAATGCAAATGTTCTCTGAAAAACAATTAAGGCCCCTGATAGAATAATATACACATTGTTACGAGAAGCATCGTGTGCAGTGGTAATTAAGTGTTGTCTGGTGGCTGACCAGGTGGGCTGCGGAGGTGCAACAACAAGATTTCTTTGCTGCAAAGCATGATTAGTGTCTGCAACGATGATAACCGAGTCGAAAAAAGCCGGCAAATATGCCACGAACAGGTACAGACTGTTGTTGGTGGCCTTATATTCTAAATACTTTTAATACTCTCGCATAGTTATTTGAGGGTATACGAGGGATGTCTTTTAAGTTTTGCATATAGAGCTAGAATCAAACAATTGAAAACTATTAAAGACGTTTTATGCTACATTCAAAATGGCCTTTTGAAAGGCATCGACAGCTTCTTATGAAGACTGATACCTTCGACTTCGCAGTACGTTTTTGATTTAGGGAAGAGTAAAAAAAAACGTTGGGTCTCAGATCCGGACTGTACGCTGGATGATATAACAATTCTATATTTTTTGCGTTGAATATTCAATTGTTTTCCGCGCTGGGTGCAAACTTGAATTGTTTTGGTGAAGGATTATTCGCCGTTCTGCTTACTAACAAGAACGATATTCAATTTCCTAAGCTGTTTCAGTATTTATGTTTTAAGGTGGATTGGATTCAGACACATCAAGACTGTCAGTGCCAATTTCTGCAAATCTGCGTTTCCGCCTCTTGTTAGAGAAGACGGAAGTATAGCATCATCGCCGAAAGAGAGAGCCGATCTCTCTGTTCTCTTATTCTCAAAGAATTCTGTGCTAGATTCATGTGATGCAATACCACCGAACATTTCACCTACAAATTCTTCCATGCAGAAATCATGTTCAGAGTCTGCACTGTGAGACGGGCTCTCGAACAGCTGAACGGCAAGAAGGCAGTTGGTCTAGACGAAAAACCGCCAATCGTCGTGAGAAAGTGGGTTCCCGAACTGGCACCCATTCTGAACCGTTAATTTCAGATTTCTTATGAAAGTAAGACTTTTGAAAGCACCTGGAAAATATCGAGAATCCAACCAATCTCAAAAAAAGAAAAAAAGTCCTGATCCCACCCTGTTCTTCCCATTATGTCCAAAGTGATGAAGAGAATCATAAATTATGAACTCATCAAATATCTTGAGTTGCAGGGAATTATTTACGACCGTCAGTGTGGTTTTCGCAGGCAAAGATCGACAGGAGATCTGCTCGCCTACGTCACTCATGTTTGTACATCAACGATGGAGAAGCATAAGGAATCTAGAGCAATAGCCCTCGACATGTCTAAAGCCTTCGATAGGAGGTGAATTGCTGAATATGGGCTTCCCGAAAAATTGTGAGTTGGACAAGTATCTTTCTTTCAAATAGATCAATACAAGTTATGGTCGACGATAAAACATCTGATTGTTTCCAGTTGCAAGCAGGAGTGCCTCAGGGATCCATTATTTCGCCAACCTTGTTTCTGTTGCAGATAAAGATCTTCTGTCATCTAGAGAGAACAAGATCTTCGGTTTTGCAGACGATTGTACTCTGATTCATCTTTCAGTAGTCTGCGGCCGATTACATCTGCGGAATCTCAGCGTCAGAGATGTCAACAAATTAGCAACTCAAACTCTAACTTACAGGGGATATCTGAGTGGCGTCAGTTGAACCTGGTGAGCTTCAACGCGAGTAAGACGCAAGCAACTACGATTCCTAGAAAGTTCCCCGCTGGAGAACCTCCTCTAATGATGCGAGGCCAACAAATTGCATCCAAAGATTCGATGCACCTTCTCGGAATAACGGTTAACTCTGGGTTTTGCTGGCATAAACATGTATCAGTAATAGCTAAGTCGGCATCAGCTAAACTCAGTTTTCTTTTCAGAGCCAAGCGATACTTCTTGTCATCTCAGATGTTGCTTTTATATAAGGCGCAGATCCGACCTGCTTTGGAATATTGTTCCCATGTATGGGGATCTGCGCCGAAACATTCGTTGCGGATGTTGGATACTGTGCAAAAACGGACTGTTCGCCTCATCGACAACCCGGAGATCACCCTCGATCTCCAACTGCAGGCTCTCAGAAGACAAGTTGCTGACCTTTCTGTGTTTTACAGATTTAATAATTTCACGAAAGATGTTCCAAGGAGCTGAAAAACCTGGAAAACTCATGTTTCGCCCCAGCACTAGGTTAACAAGGAGTTCTCATCATATGGGGTTACATTTAACGACCCCTCGAACCTCTCTCTATAAGAATTCCTTCGTTTACAGGGCTGGTGAGCTGTGGAACTCGCTTCCGTCCAACACCTTCCCACTATCCTACAATTTGACCCTCTTCAAGAAGCGAATTAACAGACACCTCAATTCTTCCTAGGTGCCCACTCATTTGGTGTAACAGGAAACCTAACCTAATCCTGGGTAGCGCGCATAAGAAAACTAACAGGGAAATCAATGGTTGCGTACCAATTGGCAAATTGTTCTCTCATCTTGTGAATGAATTGTTGCTTCATGACCTGTTTTTGAACAAACTAAGAGCTCCCGTCAACGAAGTCACGGCAGACAACTTGGTGCCTCTGATTTTTTATTCTTTGGTATCAGTAATAGTGGGATATGTTCTGGAAAAACCTATTCCACACTGTATGAAAATTTTCTCAGATTTGTTGATATTGAAAGAGTTTCTCTAGGGTGATTATGTTAATTGAATTCTTCTTCAAGAATATTCAAAACTTGTCCACTGCTTATTCATAAAAGCCTCCTCTACCAAATTTTGAGGAGACATGATAAAATTAACTAACAGATACATTATAAACTTGATTACTTTTATGCGAAGTGTAAACATAATAATTTGGTGGAGTAGCTATTTGAACCTCCCGGTGATGAAAAATTTTCGTCAGCCTGGTTTTTCTTCGAAACTGGACTCTTTCTGGAATCCAGCCTTTCAGTTCTTCAGAGCATTTACCATGACAGTACATGTAGGTGTACAAGAGATGTAATGAATGTTTATTTGCAGAGCCACACACATAGGAATAGTATTTTAGACGAGGTCGTACATGACTTTGTATATAATCATAAGCTGTGATGGTGTGAATTACTGCTTAGCCTGAAAAGAAAACTGAGTTTAGCAGAAGCAGATTTGGCAATATCTGAAACATGGTCATTCTAGCACACTCTGTTGTTGACCATGATTCCGAGTAGATGCATGCTCATTTTTGTCGATATCCTTGCATCATTAACTCTGTCAATTGCGTTATCTTCGCGATGAAATTGACCAAGCTCAACCGGTTTCACTCTGATATGCTAGTATCCCTTCAATTTCATTCTCTGAGATATTTTGTCCTTCTGAGACTTTGGTTAGGTCTCTACCATTCTGTTGAATTTTGTATCCCCTTGCTGACATTGTACCTGAACTAATTCTCTAGTGTTGCTGCAAACAGCCTGCCATTTTTTTCGTTTTTCATGGTTACTTTTCTTTCGTGTCTGATATATGGGTACTGGCTTCTTGATATTGTAGATGCAATCTCCAGAAGGTCTGGTCCTCTGTTGTTCCCAACTCTGAATTCAGTGATATGTTGGTATGTCGTGTGATACCTCAGCAGGTGTAGGTCACTGCAAACCAAAATATTGTGTTTTCGGTGGAGTGGGCAGATCATTGATCTGCAACAGAAAAAGAGTAGGCGATAGTATGGAGCCCTGGGGTACTCCTGCATTAAGCTGAAAAAATTCACTCGTTACCATCAACTGCCAGCTGAATCGATCTAACGAAGAGAAACCTACTCTTTTGTCTGCGTTCCGAACCCTGTTGAAAGACTTTGAGATAGCAAGAACAATGACTCTTGATATGCTTTTCGATTGTTGATGTCGACGAATGCGTGAAGTATAAAAGGATGTCACCAGTTGATCGTTGTATACGAAAACCGTATGGTCGATCACTAATGATTCCCTGTATTCTACTTAAAACATATTCGATTGAACTTGTGGTATGCTTGGTGGCACTGCGTTTGATGTGTCTGGAACAGAATTATGCGAAAAAAGGTGGGAAGGATGACCTCATAAAAGCTGTTGTCATACACCAGAACTGACGAGTTCCATTGGTTTCTTCTAAGAGCCTATTCTTCTTCTTGAGTTGCAAATATTCCTGAAACGCATCTATTCAGCTTAAGTTTCATCTGTTGGATTCTTCTTCCAGTTCTTATAATGTTACCGTGTCCACTACGGTATCTCACCATAGATCGCTCTAGGTCCCTCCGAATAAGCGTGTTACCGTGTTAACCACGCTTCCTTAAGGACAGGTCGCCTAGTAGGCCCTTCGACCAGGCTAGAAACAGAGCGTACTCTGGGCCTACATGGACCGAGGGTTTTAATAACCGTGCATTTTGGACACTCCCGGCTCTTTCTCTTCAACGACCTCTTCGAATTCACACTGTCTCAGAAAATCGGCTGCAGCACGTGTTGCCACGAGCCAGCTCTTCGTACCCACGCCATATTGCCAAACCGCCGTTGTTTACCAAGGAACTATGTGTTTTTATTTCATTTTAATTCAATGTTTACAAAGAGTGTTTGTGTTAACCATCAGTGTTTCCATCGTGTGTGTGACCCCATCCCGGTAGCAATACGCTCTGTTCTTGTGTGTTGAAATATTCTTTAACCATTTAGTATGAGCGATTTAAAAGAGGAGATGAGTTGATTGAGTACTTGGAACAGCCATGGTTGTCGTCCTTTGACCTCAAAAATAGATGAAGTTGTGCGAATTAATTGCAAATTAATTCGTTAGAATGTATGAATGATTCTTTGAGAGCTCTTTGTTGAGCTTAACACCTCGGACTGGAAGAAAGATATTTGAAGAATGTGGTGCCATATGTCACTTTCGATTAGAGAGTTTTTGGCCTTCATGTCAATCCACATTCGCCTGAGTCACCACACCATGCGTTTTTAGCTCTCCCAGAAATATGAAATTTGCTGAAAAGTGAACCTTTCGACATTTTTATTACAGTTTTGTCTAATATTTTGAATCTGTTTGAGAATAATTCACGTAGCCTAGGTTCAGTTACGAATCCTAGAAACTGCTAAATTGATACAGATTAACATCCTCCAAGGTGGTATAGCCAAAAGCAGTATAAACGCGTTCATCTCAGCCAACTGTCTGTCACTAGCCACACTAAAACCCATTTGGCATCGCCTCATTCGCATAAATCATCTAAAGATGATTTTTTACGTTCGGGAAGGTGTCAGCCAAACACAACCAGAGCGTCAGCAGTCTCTCGCACAAAACATAGCCCAGAGACAAACCAATCTATAAGATCGTAAAGCCAAATCGTAATTCAAATTGGAAATTTTACTATTAACAAACAACCATAAAGTAAGTTCTGAAATATATGCAATGGCGAGAATTAATTGATGGTATTACGGCATGTTTATGGGCCTCGAATAAAACGAACAAGTCTCAGTTTTGTTACCCTATTTACCATTCGATAAAGTTCTTTTAACACATACTCCAGAGTCCATGAGTTCAATTTAAGACTACAATGCGAATAAATAATGAAAGATCGACCTAACGAGTTCGAGGTTCGAGGGCCGGTTCACTTCGGAAGAGGAGCTTCAGTACCTCTCCCTACGTTTCATACGTTTAGTTAAGAACCAAAGATTCATAAATTATCTTCTGGGCTTTTGAGCTATAGTTATAGTAATTGGATTGCTTAGAGAATATACAAGGTGTACGTCCTGAATACGCGAAATTCCTCAGCCAAAACGACTTTTTATCTTTAGGGCGCTTCTTTTCAACATATCAGGTTTTTAACGAAAGAAAATGGTTTTGCAGAAGTCAATTGATGGCGTATTTTTACATCAATATTTTTCAATTATCTCATTTGGAATTTAGTGATATTTGCAACCCTTTCTCGAGTTCTATAAGAACATTTTTTAAATTAAACCAATTTTACGAAATGAGACTTTTGACACTTTTCCACAATTTATTCAATAATCACGACCGGTTTCGACCCTACGGTCGTTTTCAAGTAAATAACAATATAATACATGAGTAGACAAGTACAAGTACAGATTGAAATTTATCCTTAATATTGAGTAGTGGGGATCCATTATGCTTTAGTTGGCTGTTGAGGGTAGTAAATTGTGGGTTTTTACATAGTTTGTTAATCTCCAAAATATTCCAACAAATTCATCTCTCTCCCTCTGTAACATTTATGAAGGATTTTAAGATTGTTCAATGATATCGAGTGGTTAGTTGATTTTATGTGTTCAAATATTGGCGAATTTTTATCCGAGGAAATATGTTCCTTGAATCTACCTTCAAAACTTCTCCCTGTTTGTCCGACATAGGATACCTGACATTCATTGTATTTGATTTGATAAATTCCTGATTGCTTGAATTCATCGTTCTTTTGTAATTGAGAGGTAATACGTTGTTCTTTGCGTTTAATGATTGTATTTAGAAAATGTTGTAGTATGTTGTTATTTGAGGCAATTTTTCTGATGATATAATTTCAGTTTAAAACTGTTAGAGGCAATAGTATAGTATACCTCAATAAAGACCTATACGAAGAAAAGTTGCAGGATGTACTGAAACCAATGGATATCACCGAAATACCAAAAGATCCAACCAAACTTTTCACAAAAGAAATCAAAGAAGGGCTAAGTTTGTCAGAACACCTAGCACACACAGAAGAGGAAACTGATTCCAATGAATGTTCCAGCTCCAAAAATGTACGGATTGATTAAACTACATAAGGAAGATAATTCATCTCCTTCATTCAAGTGCTGGACAACCAAGAGCTTATAAGGGTGAAAGCGGAGGTCTTGAAGGGAAACTTTGCGAACAGTTCGACTACTCATTTGTAGTGCTGCAGCTCGTTCTCGGATAGAGCGCCATGGGCTTTGAATTACAGCTTGTCTCCCTCTTTCCACGGAAGGTGGTGTCCTTACACTTCGGGTACGACCTTGCGGTTTCGGATTCAATGCTGATGCAGTCGTTCTGAAATTCTGTAGCCATCGGATGATTGTGTCACGTTTCGCAGCTGACGCTTTACCACCAATGTTGAAGCGAAAATGCCGCTGCACGACAATGACTGACTCTCCTGGTTTTAAATACTCTTCAACTACGAACGCACGGATCTCTCTTGTCCAGATAACCATTGTGAACTGAATGGTAACTCCTCCGGAGTCGAATGACCTCAGCTGTCTCAGTACTCACTCACCGTTACGTGTACTACACGTACCAGAAACGTCCTTCCATTACGCCTCACTCTGTACAAGCAGAAAATATTGCACTTTTTCACAGCACGTATGCTATTGAATGTCAGGTTGAATAATTAAATATTAATTTTATAATTTGATTGCAGCAAAAGGCTAAGAACTTTCCAATGCGTCCTTGTATAACTTTTGATTTAATTAAAGATTATAAATACTCTTCTGCGATATTCTGGTTCTTTAAAGTGTCGAAAGAAAGTTAATACTCACATTTTAGAGACCACAGCCACATGTCAATGTTTCCGGAATTTGTCACGATACATTAAGATAAGAATCGACTTCGACCAGACCCGCGATCTGAGGGATTCACGGTAAAGACAACATACTTACCATAAAAATGCTAATTGGAGCCATACCAATTAGCACCAGGGCCAGATTTTGAGCCCACAGAAGAATGTCATATCCACCTCCGTCGTTGCGTTTCTGTGGGTGGTATTGTAATAAAAATGTACCGTAAAAGTCGGATTTAATTTATATTGTGATTGGGTGGGTTTCGAGAGCTCGGACCTCGACTTGAACTCTACCGTCTTGAAGAATGCTTACACTCGTTTGGATTTTATGTTATTGCGCTAAATTTGAATACAATCATTTTCGACCTGGAGAGTTCAGTAAATAACTCGGCTGATAAGTTTCCGATAACCGTCGCTCTTTTATTGTTGAAGAATTTTGGTGTTTTTGATTTTTTTTCATCTCACTGGAGGTTTTTTTCTCGAAGTTATCGCAATTTTGAAGAAGCCTTATGGAAACAATTTGAGATAAAATATCAAGACCTCTTTTCTCTGGCAAGAATTATAAAAATTTCCGATATAGTGAATGAGCTATTTTCTCTGAGATATGTCTGCTGCAATTTTCAATAAATTTTCTTGAATTCTATACCTAGTAGCATGATAATTTGGTTCAGACCGTCTTTTTATGTCTTTCAAGAAACACTTCTTGAAAAGATCCAACATCAGACAGCCGTGTTTTGCGATCTTCTTGACAATAAATTTGTATCTGCTGAAATGAAGCCCATTTTTCATTTTAAATAATTATATTATTATTACATATTACTAATTTATTATATCATTCCTGTAATCCACCAGGAGTATTAAACGCTTGAGAACAATTAAAATGGAAATGTGAAACCTTTGGAAAAAAAAATCTTGACCCCTGTCAAGAATAGCTTCATGACATCTACGATTCTCAAAATCAAAAATTTTGATCTGTTCCGAACCCTATTCATGGAAGTTGGGTTGTTTTACTGGATTATTAATCTTTTATTGAGAATTTCCCAGAAATGTTCGATGGGATTGAGGTCTGGACTTCGTGCAGGCCACTCCATTGAAGTGTTTTGTGATCGCAATTCCTAACGAAATGAGTTTGGTGAGGTCTGATGTTATCGAGCGTAAACAAAAGGTTTTTACCTACGTTTTTCATAAATTGTAAATGTTCTTAAAAAATGTCTGCAACGTACCCCTGAGCAATCAGAGTTCCATTATTCACGATGATTACATCAGTGCGGGCGTTCAAAGAGATTCGTTTCCACACCATCATTGAGCCTCCACTGAAATCATAAGTAGGTATAAAGTTAACTAGGCATATCTCTCTTTCCGACGTCTGTTCACTAGAGAATGTCAATCGCAATGAAAAAGGCAAATTTTTGAATGATCTGTAAAAAAACTCTCTCACAGTCAGCTTCTAACCAATTGCCATGTTTCCTGTCGAAATTCAATCCTTTGATGTACTTCGGTTAGAGCTGGGCCTCGAGCTGCAACACGAGGCTTCAAACCAAAGTCTTTGAGACATTGTCTTATCGCTTCAGTACCACGACAATTTTCGTTTTCATTCGTTGCAACTTATTTACTTTCCGTATATTACAGTCGGAGGCAAAATTAGCGGAACGCTCGAAAATTTAACCAAATTCGAAGTTCGATATTTTTCCTAATTCTCAACCGATTTAGATGATTTTTTCGGCAAGTTATAGATCAACTCTTCTGCTTTAGAGAAATTATAAGAGAAAACAAAAAAAATTTGAAAAAAATTTTATACGGGGGAAAAACTCAAAGTGTTTTTTTTGTCAAAAATTTGTAACACCTTGTGGAATTTCGTGGTCCGCGTTGAAACGTACAATATCATGGTCTGTCAAGAAACATCTTCCTACAGTGACGCCCTTCTTGTTTCATGCGTTTATCTCTATTTTTGCAAAATATATTTAATTTCAAGTGGCAAATCACCATTTTGGAGAAATTCCATTGAATCAAGAAATTGTCATTAAAATTCGTCTATCAATTTGGAATTTTCTTATTATCACTCAAGCGTGTCGAAATTGTCGTTTGCGATTTTTATGTTCGAATTGCATTAGTTATTGATGACAATTTGGTTAATTTGGTGAAAATTAGGAATTCATAGGAGATAACAGTCGGTAGGTATTAAAATACACAACCGAATTCTGGGACCATTGATAAAACTTTGATTTACACATGTGCACACCTTTTTTTATCAAATATGAAATACAACACACGTTTTTTTGTATATGACCACATTTGCACTTGTTTAAAGAATGAGAGTTTTCCATTCTTTGATTTGATACAAATTCGATCGGTTGCGGTGTTTTGTGATTCTTTTACTGTTTACGATTCGAAACGGTATTTTTCATTCAGAATGAGAGATTTACCACCAACCTCAGTAGCAAGGGCAGTTACATTGATCGAGGAAGGGCGCACCTACCGCTCAGTCTGTACCATGTTGGGTGCCTCGACGTCGGTTATCCATCGAATCTACCGACGTTACAGGGAAACTGAGTTGTACGTGAGGAGGCGAGGACAAGGAAGAAATCGGGCAACCCGCGCTATACATGACCGTTTCATCGTCAATCAAACCATAAGAAATCCTCGTCTTACTGCTGTTCAGGCACGTAACCTTTTACAAGCAGTGGATAACATTAACGTCAGTGTGAGGATAGTCAGAAGACGATTAAATGAAGTTGGTCTGAGATCATACGCGCAAGCAAGAACACCAAGACTCGATAGAGCCCATCGGGTAGCAAGATTGGCGTTTTGCAGTGGAGACGAGTTTTATTTAGTGATGAGAGCCGATATTGTGTGAATTTCGTGGATGGTAGAGATAGAATATGGAGGCATCGAGGGGAACGGTACAATCAAGCGAACTTCGCAGGAACTGAGCAATACGGTGGAGGGTCAGTTATGATATGGGGTGGCATATGCTTGGGAGTACGAACAGAACTGGAGATTATTCGCAATGGATCACTTAATGCCCATCGGTATATAACAGAAATCTTGGAGCCCCATGTTGTGCCTTTTGCTACTTACATAGGGGAAAATTTCCCTTTTATGCACGATAACGCGCGCCCTCGTACTGCGCGCATAGTGATAGAATATCTCAATGAAGTTCACACGAATGGACTGGCCGTCGCGGTCACCGGATTTAAACCCGATCGAACACGTTTGGACATTCTTGGAAGAAGGGTTCGACAACGGAATCCAGGCAACGTTGAAGAGCTGACATTGGCTTTGGTGGAAGAGTGGGACAACATACCTCAACAGATGATAGACAACATCATTGGGAGTATGCGAAATCGTATGCGCGCTGTAATAAGAGCTCGGGGGGTCATACTCGCTACTAAAATCAAATGTTTTTTTGTGGGTCATCATGAACATTTTTCTCAACATGTTCATTTCATTTCACGAGTGTATCGCCAGGATACACACCTGCTCTCAATTTTGGACAGGAATGATAATTATTATAGAGTGTCACACAAAAAATTGAATGTGAATTTCAAAAATTTTCATTTCGTTAGATTTCCGCTTCTCTAATTTTGATTTTATTTTTGGCTAACCTCCGATGTTATGCACCTACGCAAGATTAAAAATAAATTCTTGAAATTTGTGACTTTTCGCTTCGAATTGGATATCTCTTGTAAAAATAGAGATAAATGCATAAGACAAGAAGGGCGTTACTGTAGGAAGATGTGTCTCGACAGACCATGATATTGTACGTTTCAACTCGGACCACGAAATTCCACAGGGTGTTACGAATTTTTGACGAGAAAAACACTTTTAGTTTTGCCCCCGTATAAAATTTTTTTCAAATTTTTTTGTTTTCTCTTATAATTTCTACAAAGCAGAAGAGTTGATCTATAACTTGCCGAACAAATCATCTAAATCGGTTGAGAATTAGGAAAAATATCCGCTAATTTTGCCTCCGAGTGTATATCCGGTGTTATTCAACTGTTTTGGAAAAAATCGCTTGAAATGCACTTCGTGGATAAACACTGAATATAAATGTATTTTTGCGTTAACTGAAATTTATTCGCGAAGAAAATTGATCGAGGAAGTAAATCTTTGAATCATTCACGAAATTGTTGGAAACACTGTGGCGTTGATGGCTTTCTCTCTCACGTGAATGAATTTTCGAAGCTGAATATCTCCAAATTTAGAAAGCTTTAGACCAAATTGTTCACATTAATTTGTCTCAGCGCTTCAGGAATCACCTCACAAAGTTTGTCGTAAAGTTTCGTAGACACCCTGTATACCTCTAGATTCTATAAATTATAAACAACCTGAAACTTTCTGGAATCCCATTTACATCCACACAATTTTTTAATCGCATTGAACATATTTTAATCGCATATTATAATTTTTTACACACCCGAATTAGCATACCCTTTCATTCATTGAAGCGGTTCGAAAACATAGGAAAAAACCAGCGTTACAGGTATAACGAACCCCAGTAACACCCTACCCTCAAACTGTAATACAGAATTAAGCTTTTTTCACCACTACATCCACAGCGAACAAAGGCGATCGATAAAAGAAATAATGTAAAAAATTCACGAATATCCCGTGTCCCTCGACATCTGTCACTGGTTTCATTAAAGCACTAATTGCTTTTCTGCACTGGAGCGTCAAAACTATATCAAGTATACCTACTACTGTGATATTGAACACCACTACTTTCTATGGGATTGTATTCATAGAATACTCTTTACACTCATTAGCGTTGAATTTGAAATATGGACGACAATTCATTGAAAAGAGATTTTCAGAAGATCGATATTTTCTAGGCTATCAAATATTCTGGCTTACTATTTTTATTCCTTTTTAATTTTCCTGCAGGTAACATTTTTTTTATTCTCAACTCTTGGAAGGAGGCTACGCCAGTCATGCCACAGGAGTGGCCGCCCAAGATGATTTAATTTTTCACTCGCTTCTTGGAGAGGGCCAAGATGTAAGTTATCGGAAAGATTCTCGATATAAGCGAGCTCCACAGCACACTAGCCCTGTAAATGAAAGAATTTTTATAGACAGTGATACACAACTGAATTCTTTCCGACACCAAGCCTTTCAGTGCTTCAGAGCATTTACCGTGGAAGTACCTCTAAAAAGAAGAAAAATCAGCAACCTGCTGCTTTCGACCGAGATCGTCGTGTGGTCGATGAGGCGTTCAGCTTTTTTCTAGATACTATAACTTGCTTTTTTTTGAGCTTGAAACACAGTTATGATAAAACAAAAAATAGATATATTGGTCAAGGAAAATTAATCCGAAAAACTAACTGCAGAGAATTAAACCAAACATAAAAGGCAACCCCTTGAATACAGGGTGTTACATAATAGTATGTTACAAGTTGAGGGGGTTAATCTACGTGCAATTTTAAGAAAAAAAGTTTATATAAACATACGTCCTCAAAAACTTCGTTACGGAGCTACAGGGTGTTGAAATTTCCAGAAAAAATTGTTTTTTCTTCAAAGTTCCTGCAGTTTTCGAGATACTCAGCCCAAATTTGGAATGAAAGCTATTTTTTACAGCCTCCATCATACACGTCCTAGATTTCAACTGAAATTCAAGAGGTGCTTTCTCCTTTTGCCCTCTCAAACTTTTTTGTAGTACGCCACTGATCAGCGTGCAATCAATTTTCGCCATCTTCGTTCAATATAGAAAATTTTTTGACACTTGTAATTTTTTCGTATCTCCAACCGTTTTCGAGTGAAAAATTATTGCATTTGAATTATTTGAATTGTATGTTACTCGCTAAATAAAAAAAAATAGAAATACTCGATAGGTATGTCCAAACTTTGCTTTTATTTTGGTAGCTCGTCTTTTGAGACTCAACTTATACTTGTTCAATATCAAATTAAAGACTGAACATTTAAAAACTCAATAAATTGCTGGAAGTGTCCCCCACCTGCAAGAATACAGGCATCTGTCCTTCTTGAAATATTCCTGGGTATTTTTTATTGTGTCACAAAAGTTTATTATTCGATTTCTCAATTCTTCTACAGTGTTCACTGGAGTTTTTTGACCAACAAATGTGTAGTTTGATAGTGGAACAGAGTCTTTTGTTTGTGGCACAAAACAATAGGCATGGCTTTCAATTTGACGTAGAAAGTTTGAAAGGTTGTTTAGGGATACTTCTGATAGCATGTTATCACCAATTGCCTACAGAACGTGCATATTGGTTTTTGGACGAAGATCTAAGCGTGCCACTCATTCATTTCATGGAGATAAAACAAAATATACATTTTGTTGACAATACATTCATAGCTTCATCTAATGACAGGATGAATAAGGTAAGATCCTTGTTTGATATTTTACAGAAGAACTCCTGTCAGTGGGGAGTATTCCATGAGAATTTGTCTATTGACGAATGTATGATCAAATATTATGGCTATCATTCAGCCAAACAGTTCATTATGGGAAAACCAGTGCTCTTTGGGTATCGAAACTGGACCGGGACTCTGATGGTTATGGCTACGCATTTGATATATTGTGGATAGTCAAACAAAGCACCAACTGACCCTTGGGATCTAGGCTGGTAAAGTCTCTTTCGCAAAAAATGCCGACAAATCCAAAAGAACATATCGTTCACTTCGATAACTTTTTCACAAGCTATAATTTGTTGAGTGACTTATGAATGGCTGGCTATAGAGCATCGAGGACAAAAAACGCCCACTAGATACAGTGAAAAAAAACTTCGAGCTTCTTGTGACTATCGATTTGATAAAACCAATGAAATACTTTTTGTGCGATGGAAGGATAACAATGTTTGCACTATTGGTATTAACTTTGATAGCGTAGAACCATTCCCTAAGGCTAAACGTTGGTTTTCAGTAAGAAGAGAGAAAATGGACTCCAATATGCCGCAAGTATTTCAGAATTACAATAGGGAAATGGGCTGTGTGGATCAGATGGATCAATCCATCAGTCTATATAGTGTGGCCATGAAAGGTAAAAAATGGTGGTGGGTAATTTTTACTTATCTTATAGATATGGCAATTTCAAATGCATGGCGTTTGCATGCTATTGCTTAGAAAAAAAGAAAGTTCTGCATTTCTGGATATATAAAAGCTAAATCATTTAAAATATTATTTATTTCATTTTGGGCGCTAATGGGTTAAAGAGGGAAAATCTCACTCAAAACCCTCAAACAGTTTAGGTTTGGGCTAGAACTTTGTGAAACCATATTACAGGACCCTTACTTATACATGAAATCTGGACGTCGGAAAGCTGTTTCAACATGTTAGAGAATTTGATTGATCCTCTCAAAGCAGTTATTATAGAAGGAAATCCAAATTTATCTGAATATATATCTTTATGTATCAACATGATGAAGCACCGTCCAATTATGCTGCTGTGCTGACCTACCTGGACAATAGATTTCCGGGTCTTTGGAAAGGCAATAAAGGCGCTATATGATGGCCAGCTAGATCATCCGATTCAACATCTTTCCATTTCTTCTTGTAGAGCTATCTCAAGAATGAAATCTGTTACTCCACCCGAATGAATGGAAGAACTAGGAGAATGAATTGTTTAAGGGTGTGAGCAGATAACACCTCAAATTCATTGAAGTCTAAGCAGTTTTATTCTTAAATCGATGACACTTTAAAAAGCAAGCTTAGGATCAGATCAGCTTTGTTATGAGATAGCATACAACCCCTTTCTCATAATTAGAATTTTCGGAATGGGGATAGGTGATAGATGCGCAAACGTCTTTCAATTCAATCAAATCGATTTCGATCGAATGTTTTCCTTAAACGGGAGTAGAACGGATTCATGAAGACTCGGAATTCTTCCAGACAATTCTCGGATTCAAGAATATTAATAATTACGTGGTCGTATAAAGAATGGAATCAACTTTTCAAAATGGCTCCTTTGTCCTATTCAAAAATTTGTGGTAGAAGTTTTCAGGGGTAGGGGTTTGGAAGGGGGAACCCGAAATATTTAACAAATAAGTAATTCTCTAATGGAAAATCGATCTGTTTGAGGATATACACAGAAAAATCAAATCAGCCAAGAAATCTACTGATACATAACCAAAAATATAAACCTTTTAAATTTGCGATACCATGTTCTTCTGTTTGTTCTTCAACGACATTCCTGCTTTATCTGCAATCAACTGCCATCTCCCTTACATTCAAGAATTCCAGAATATGGTTCAGGCTACCACACAGAGAATTATGGCTTCGATTTCAACAAAACGAAGATCGAAGTAGCCTAATTTATTTATCGGCACTTTCGAACAATGGCAAATATCAGTTAACACCTCTTTGAACATGGCATATCGTATTACTTTATGCTCTACAAAAATATTATTTGCATGGCAATCTGCCATGAATGGATAATCTACGGAGGTGTTGTTCAATGCTTTTATGGCATTTTATGCGTTGGTTCGACGAATTGTATTGGCATTTGTCTCGTACAATAGAAATATACTGGGTCGTCAAATTTCATCAATAGGTTTTGTGTATAAAGCAATGAGAAAATTTAATGATTGTTTCTAGAGAACACTAAAATATGAAGCAGTTTGTTCTTGTACTACATAAGTTTCATTGAATTGAGAACTACGACAATTTTCCATGCCATAAATAACTGTTTGCTTTTCAACTTTGCTTTATGTTAAGAAACGTCCAATTACTGGCGATGACAACGGTTAAAATTGGGTGGATTTTGACGTTATTAGAGGTGTTTTTTGTTTTAATTGAAGATAGATAGCTAGATCTGGACACAAAATAATTTTTTTTGTGATCATCTGTTGAAGTTTTCAACAATGTCTAATATAATTGTCAACATCAATAGCTGTTACATAAAAGTGATATACGCAGTCCTGGGAAACAACCTCGCCAACCAGATCATAATTTTTTCAGTAAACTGTATTTTCAACTTGAATCTAATTTGCTTTTTTTGGAATCACCCGATATTTTGAAAATTACCTCAGGGATTTTGGAAATTTCGAAGGATTGTTAAAATTCATCCTTTTTGAGATATTTCTATTGCAAAAAGAAATGAATATAAAGGTTTATTTATAAACAAACGAATAAAAGAAAATGAGAGACTCTTTCCGCATGTAGTAAAAAAATTGAAAATTGTTTTCTCACGGAGTAGGTGTTTTTTTCTCGATATCAGTAGCTTGTATTACCACCTACTCTCCTGATTACAAGCCTGAATTTTCTAGGCATGCTTTGGATTAGGTTTTAGACCTCCTCTGGGATGATATTCTGCCATTCTTCTGAGGCGGCTTGGATGAGCTGTTGTGGGGTTCTTGGATGATCTTGGCGCGACTAATTTTCCTTTTGAAATTATCCCATAAATGTCCAATAGGATTTGGGTTTGGAGAGCAAGCTGGCCAGTCCAAAATTGCAATCCCCTATGCTTCAATATAATGTCGCGCTAGGTTAGATAGGAGCATTATCTTGCATAAAAGTGAAATTGTCACCGTGGGCAACTCGCTAGAGCTCCAGAACTAGGTCCACGTAATTTTTAGCCGTTACACGAAACGAAATCAAATCTGTTTTGCCTCCCAGCATGATGCCACCCCAAAACATCACACGGTCCCCTTGTCTTGCTGCTCAGCGTCAAGCTTGTCTTCCACGATCCTTAAAACCCGAATCCGGCAATCATCTGTTCGAACACCATTTCTGGTCTTATTCGACAAAAGAACATTTTGCCAATTCTCAATATTCCAATTTTGGTGATTTTATGTTGTCTGGTTAGGTTAGATTTATATTGTATCGTTTAGATTGATTCACTGATGTCTGTTGCTTCCAAAAATTGCCTTTGGAGTATGGGGTGCGACCCATTAGGGTCTTTTCATGCAATTTCGTTGATCGTTGACCACTGTTCTAGCCCCCTGCTTGCGGGGAACTAACAACCAAATCAATGAAAATAATCATGAAAAGCCAAGCAGCAATTAAGGCATTGGCTTTCGACAACCACACGTCACTTATTGTACTGAAATATCGTCCAACCTTCGCCAATCTGGGAAAAAGAAATAGACTCGGTCTGGTGTGGGTTCCGGGCCACTTAGACATTGAGGGAAAGAGAGGCAGACTCATTGGACGCTCGAAAAATAGAATTGGGATTCACCAGACCTCTGTGGAGACGGGATGGGAAATAACCGGTGATTGGATCTGAAGTTACGGGAGCACTGGCTGAGTGCTCTCTTGGCTTGCCATCAGTGTACTTTCCACATCAACATTTGTTTTAACGATCGGTAAAATGTTGGAATTTCATGAATTAGATAGTGGTATATGGTGGAGGCTATTTTTTGAAAAGGTTCATCTTACTATCGTGCGTGAACCATGAAATGCAAAAACTGAGATTTCAATTTCACCTCAATATTCATCAAAATTATAGAAAGCATTTCTGAATAAATTATAAGTTTCATTCCAAAAATTCTGTTGCCATACAAGCACCCTCATTGGCTTTCAAATTCCAACTAACGCGATAGTTCAATAAAATGAATAATACTCTGCAGAAATTAGCGGAGTTTGCTTGGAATGCTGACGTCCACACTCTTAAATCTACAACTGGATACTCTCACAAGTTGGACTGTTAGATCAATCAGAGTTGAGAATGTATTGAGATGTGCCAGTCTTATCTGGAGTTCTTTGTAATCATTCACGAACTTCGAAGTTCGAAAACTGATTTAGTCTTCTGGTTTTCAATGCATAATTTTCGATATAATAGTTCTTTCGAAAATTCAATGGCATGATGTTGTTTTCAATTAGTACCTCATTCTAGATTCTACTCATTTTAGTAGTAAGTAGTAGCTTGAATCTTTTGAGATCGTGGGTTATTTAGTATGCTGTTCAGGTGGATGTCTGAATTGTGTATGGGACTTTTAGGCAACTGTAAGTCATTTAGTCATGGACTGTCCTTCATCTCAATATACAGAAGGTTTCTTACACATGGTATCAGATTCATTTCTTGTTTCGGACGAAATTTTGCACTTATTTAGATTACATACACAAAGCTTAACTGCGTTCTCTAGTATCACCTGCTTATAGAGGTTGGAGATCATTAATGCTATCTTGATCTTGTTTACCGCTTCTAGACAGTTCTGAAGAGATGCACCCAAATCACTGTTTTAGACATTTCAGCCACGATGTTCTTCTTTTTCTAGGCTTTCAATTCTACTTCATCTTCCCTAGTATGGTTAATCTCAAGCATGAGCACTTTTATTCTCACAATATATGCCATTTTCACCCATTGATGGTATTGATAATCTCATAAGTTTTGTTCATTTTGAGCAGTACTTTAATCCATCCAGGAAATCCTTCGAAAGCACCATATTGGAAAGGCGTTAAGACGATTCAAAAAGCTTGTTTTATGGTCCACAGACAAGTTGTTACAAATGTATCAATAATGGACGATTCAGAATTTTTCAACTGGTTTTTTCTCCCTGTTCTCTTCAATTATAAGGATAAAAGATGACATATGGTTATGGTTATTCCTTCTTCTTAATATCTTGAGTTCACAAAACCAGTAATGTTGTATGGAAATGCATAAAAAGTGAAGTGTACATAAGAAGTTTTCAAGAGGAAAGAGCTGAGAAACTTTTAGCTAGAGTGCAGATTGAATGTTGGGATACAAAAAAAGCAAGTTTTGACAAAATGAATTACTGGAAGGAGAAATACTGGTAACCTTGGTCTGAGTGGTTAAGACCGGTGTGGAGATAGAAGATCCTGAATGGGGGAACTTAAAGTTGGCAAAAATCAACGGAAATACCAGAAGAAAGATTTGTATAGTCATAAAGCTTTCTGTCTCTTATCAGAGCGCGACAGTCCAGCCCTTTTCTTCAAACTTGAACTGGCAGGCAGAGAGATATAAAAGAGGCAATGGGGTTTCGTTTAGTAAATTCTATTTAGTGGAAAGTTTAGTAGACATGCCGCGTTGGACCGGAGGATAACAAGGTTTTACTACTAGAGCGTCCTACCAAAATAGCGTATAGCCGACATTTCAATCGTGCACTTCGAGCTCTAATATCAGACAGAAAAATCATCAAGTATTTAGCTGAAGGTTTGGAAACAAGACAGAGGACTGTTCGAACCCTAGAGAATGTGGAAACTGTGTTAGAAGCAAATTAAAAATTTATTCTGTGCTACAATGTTGTTCTGGGATTCTTCTGCAAATAAATAAGGAGAATTTTGCATGATGATCTGCTACAAAAATCATGCAAATTTAACAAGCTTTCATTCCCGATGTTTGCCCACTGATGGATAACAGTTGGCGGCACCACTGTTGCATGTGAAGTAACTGAGCGGGAATTTCAAAAAGTCACTGACTTATCAAAACGCTCTCGTTTCTAAACTTCTTCTTAATAAATTTGAATTTTCGACTTTTGCGTTAATTTCTTGGTGTAGTGTAATTAACAATGAATTGATTATTAGTCAACCTCTCTATTTATTTAGTACTTGAAGAAATGCCATCCAGTATTTATGCTTAGCTTGTTCTAAGACTTGTTACCAATTCATGAAGTTTTACTCTTCACAAAGTCCAGCAGAAATTTTTTTAGTGCAACATGAAGAATCATAAAACTTAGATTTTTTTCTAGAGAATGGGCTTCCGATGTGCTGATACTCATACATAACTTTCTTTGATTTATCGTTTTTAGTTTAAAATTTTTTCTTGATTCTTTTTTCACTTGATCCTTACAGTTAAATAACGAATCAAGAAATACCTACCAAATATGCCTACATTTTCATAACGTTTGCATTTCTATGAAATAACTGGTAAACCGCCAATGCGTCATCGATCATACATAGAATATTACACGGGTTCGTCAATGTAATTACCGCACTAGCAGCAAAAAAACTATCATTCATCTAGCAGATGTGCATATTGTAAGCGGGTTTTATTCTTTTGTTTAGTTCGAAAGCCGTGTGTGCCCCACATTTCCACCTACTTGATCACTAATTACTGCAGCCAGGACAACGCGCCATTGTTGCCACTCTGTTGAAATCGCATATATTATCTGAACGTTATTGAAAAACAGAACACCCCTTTCATATAAACCTAATAGATTAGATGAAATGAGTTTTGTTGGATGTATGAGTGGAATGATGAAAATATTGTCTTCGAATAATGGCGCATGAAGAGAAGAATGCCATTTGTTATAAAAAGATTTTTTTGGGTAATGTTTTAGAACTGTGCGATTTTAGAGTGCATTGCCAATGACTGTGAGATTATATTGAGATTACATTTAATTCCTAACATTTTTCATTCCTGAAGAAAATATTATGATATATATATATATATATATATATATATATATATATATATATATATATATATATATATATATATATATATATATATATATATATATATATATATATATATATATATATATATATATATCAGGCGTTCGGTAGACGATTTCGTCCACCGAACGCCTAAACGTTCTTTACTGCATGAAAGTGAATGGTGGCCATTTTCACCACTCAATAAATTAATCACAAAAGTAAGTAGTCTTCCACTCTTTTAGCTGCCATTTCGTTAACGAATAAAATTTTGAACCGAAAATTTAGCGTCAGATAGTACAATCAAAATATTCCTCCATATTATAAGGTTCACATTCCATTATTTGACTGTAGATCCTCTCTGAAAGAAGCTTACACCCTTCAAGTCCCCGCAGAACAGATGGAAGAGCATTGTATAGTTTCAAACAGATATACTGTGTGCTTTTTTGTGTGAGAGTTAAAGAGCAAAGAGGAAGATGGTAAGGTGATATATAAAGGCCTGGAAGAGTTAAAATATTACTAGATTTGAAATGACCACGACATAAGGCTCGATATTTTAGATTAAAAATAGTTCTCAATACCATTTTCTGATGTATTAAAATTCCTTTTTGTATGGGTGCTATTTCCCCAGAAAATGACACCATATGAAAGGAGAGAATGGTAGTTGGCACAATATACAATCCTCAGAATGTCACAGCAAATTCTATATTTGAGGATATTCAAGCTGTAGACAATTGTACTCAATCCTTTGCTTAAGGCTTTTGTGCGAATCAATATGAACACTTAGAAATTTGGTAAAATCGCTTATATCAATATTTATATTATTGAATGATATACTTTGAGATATAAGCAAATTTGACCTGCCTGTACTAAAGACTATACATTGCGTCTTTCCCATATTCAGTACTAAGATATTATTATTACACCAATCTCCAGTCTTCTCTAATGCATCCCTAGCAGTTTGAACAACAGTTTCAATATTTCTTGATTTCACCAACAAGATAGAAATAACTCTCAATACGTGAAACCTCACCAAATACATCCGGCAGATCATTTATGTAGACCACAAAGAGCAGAGGGCCCAACACACTCCCCTGAGGTACTCCCATCCTAACAGTTCTCTCACTTGACACAAACTGTTCTTGATCAAAGTCCATGACAACCATCTGTTTTCGATTTTCTCGGTAGATTTTGCTTGCCTTCGAAAGATCTAAGGAAAGGCAAATAGGTATCTCCCAGCTATCCAGAGACCCTAAAATTATTTGTGTGAGTTCGTATATTGCAGTTTCAGTATTACGATTTTCAGTAAAACCATGTTGACGTTTACTAAGAATCTTGAATTTACGGAAAAATTGTGACAGACGAGAAACCTGTACCTTCTAGAAAATTTTAGAAAATGAAGGGAGCAAACTGATGGGACAATAACTACCGAGGTCATTCATGTCTTCCTCTTATACAGTGGTTCACCCATTGCTACCTTCAAGTTCTCTGGAAAGATTCCTTTTATAAACGCTCTGTTCATGATATATTGTAGAGGTCTCACTGTTGACCCTATTGATCTTTTAATTAAATGCACAGGAATTTTGTCATATCCTGAAGAATTGTTATTTTTCAGTTTCTTCAAAGCAGTTATAATGTCAACTTCTTTGATCTCAAACATGTAGAATGATTTCTCAGAACGCTTCAGTTTTACATCATTAGAATTACATACTTTGTCTTTAGTGATAGAGGCAGTAACATTTATAAAATACTCATTAAAATCATTAACAACTTTTTTGGGATTCCCTTCAGGGAAATGTTTAGAAACAATTTTTCTCTTTGCAGATAGACTATTGGTTATTTGCCGAATTTTTGATTTTTTCACCATGAAATATTTGCTTCATTTTGACAATTGCTATGTCATATTCCTTTTAGCTTGTTTATATAAAAATATGACTGATTCACCCTTGATATTATATACAATTTATCCAAGTTATCTTTCAGATTAATCATGTCATGTGTGTTTTTAAAGGCTCTAGTTGCAGAAGGAATCCTTTTTTTAATTAGAGGGAAGAACTCTTCAAAAACTTCATAGAAACGCTCCGAGAAAGCATTCCACATTTCATTAACTTTATTAGAGGGAAATTCATATATGTCACTCCAGTTTATAGTTTGGAGTTTTTCAGTGAAACCATATACTGCATGCTCATTATATTCTCTCACATGAACTATCTTATGTGTTTGAGGTTTGGATATAACAAATTTAGTATTGGAAACCAAAGCAATGTGATCTGAAATATGACTGTGTATTACTGAGCACTTATCAGTGATATATTGAAATTTATTCAAAAGAAGTTTGAAAATGTCGAAGAATAAGTTTTCTCCACAACCACCATTGTTGAATGTAATAATTCTGAAATCATTTTAAACAATATAATTTAGTTATTCTCACTCTTGAGTTTGAATATTTATTTTAAAACCAAACTAAAGTATTTTTCATGAATTTTCATTAAATTTCTCAGATTGAAATGTCTGTAGTTATATAAATGAGAAACATGAATTGTATTTTCTTCCAACTTCCATATACAGTTACCCCGAATAGATCAACTAATGTAAATCACTTGGTTGGTATTTTTCCTGGTCGATAAGCATATCTACGAAACCGGCTGCTAACTATCAGTAAAGGCAGAAATAATGTTGTCAATCTTCGTATATCCTACAAGTATCCTGCAAAGTTAAGCTTCGCACACCAATTAATAATTCGACAAATATGATCGCCATGTCCACGTACTCGTGTAATATAGTGTCTACATAAGAACCGCCGTCATATTCGACGTTATTGATGATGGCAGAAGTGTTAGCCTTGTACGATGCCCACTCGCTGGTAGTGAAAATGGTTCGGAATGAACGTACAACGGTATCCAAGTAAGTTATAATGAAGATTGAAATGCTGCACCTTGTTGCACATTGAGCTGAAGTTTTTAGAGTTAAAATGGAGCTTATACAACACAAACAAACTTACAAGATTTTTTTATTGGGAATTTCATTACTTTTCAAACTTTGGTGTGAAAAATTTGAAACTTTCACCTTTCCAAGGGTCTCTTGACTTATCACAAATATATGGAGTGACTCAAGGTTCAGTCCTGAGGGTAAGTGATAACTAAATACCGGATTATATGCATATTTGCATCTTTCATGCATTTTCTGTATTTCTTCATAAGAGTCTGATTATTATGATGCTGATATGATATTTCCTGCATATTACTGTTATTTTGCTAACACTTGGAGTTTGACATTGGGTTTTCCTACTAAGCCTGTAGTCATTACCAGGTATCGATCCCCATTTTATCAAATGCTTAACTAGATGAGCATAATGGCACCTCTATGGGGCCAAGTAATACAATCAGGAATTTTCTTCTTCTTCTTCTTCTTCACCGTGTAGAAGGCGTAGCGCCTGTTCAGTTCCGGTTTCCCTGCAGCAGTTCTTGTGAAGTTGATCGCCAACTGTCCCGCCATCGTTTTGGTGGTCGTCCAACGGGTCTTCTTCCGTGTGGTATGTTGTTATATACGATTTTGGCTATTCTATCTGTGGTCATTCTGTTTACATGCTGGTTCCATTCTCTTCTTCTTTTTCTTACCCATCTTACAATATCGTCTGTTTCATATTTTTCCCTTATGTCGGTATTTCTTTGTCTGTCATTCAATGTGTAACCGGTTATAGTTCTTAGCGTTTTCATTTCTGTTGTTCTTAGTATCCTCTTTGTTACCGACGTTTCCGCTCTTGTTTCTGCCCCGTATGTCATAATTGGTAGCACACATGTTTTGTAGATTCTGGATTTGCATGGTATACTGAGGTGTTTATTTCTCCAAATTAGTTGTTTAAGATGTCCCGATACTGCAGCTGCTTTGTTCACTTGTCTCCTCACTTCATCTTCAAGGTATCCTGTGCTTGTTATTTTGCACCCTAAGCATTCGAATGACATGACTAGGTCTATAGTGGCGTTGTCTATTGTTAACTTGCAGCGCAGAGGTTTCTTAGCTATGGCCATGCATTTTGTCTTACTTGTTGAGATTTCCATATTGAAATTTTTTGTGCGTTTGCTAAAGGCGTATAACATTCTTTGTAGGTCGTCTTCTGATTCTGCAATGAGTACGGCGTCATCGGCATAGCATAAGATGTTAATTTTGTAGGTTCCCATGCGGTATCCTAGTCCCAAGTTTTCAACGGTCTCTACAAAATAGTAGAGGGCTAAGACTATCACCTTGGTGGATGCCCGACGTTGTTCCGAAATGCTGCGTTAGGGTGTGGTTTGTTCGTATTTGCGTTGTAGTATTAGTGTTCAGATCTTTTATGAGTCTTATATATTTTTTGGGTACCTCTTTGTTTTCCAGTATCTTGATTACATCCTTCAGTTGGACTCTGTCGAAGGCCTTCGTTAAGTCTATGAAAGAAAGATATGCTGGAGTGTTATATTCAAGAGACTTTTCTACTAATCTACTAAATCAGGAATTTTGTCTCTATTAATTCTTAATTCTTTAGTACCTTGACATCTTTGTTACCATTATTTCCTTGCTTATAATACCTAGCAAATTAACGTTGTTTGAGTGAGAGTATATATATATATATATATATATATATATATATATATATATATATATATATATATATATATATATATATATATATATATATATATATATATATATATATATATATATATATATATATATATATATATATATATATATATATATATATATATATATATATATATATATATATATATATATATATATATATATATATATATATATATATATATATAATATAAATGTAACCAAAAGATTCCAATAATCTCAAAATATAGAAGTTTAGTCCCAGAAAACTGGGTTTTTAGTTAGTATCAACAATCTCTGCAATTTGTATTCAACTTTCGCGTGCTGTTGATCGAATGATTTCAATGTTGCCGAAAGTAACGTCTACTACTGCTAGTAGCCTTTCTTGGATCAGACATATCCAGACTTACGTTTCGACAATGAAGCAGTATTTCTGAATTAATTTACAATATACACCTACCATTACAAAAGTAACCGAACTGTTTTAAAAAAACAATTCTACTGGAGCAATTTGTTGTGATATCGTACCTGTCGAAAACTTGGTTTTCCATCGGAAGGTGTTAAAAATTTCATGACATTTGAATGTTAATAATTTGAGTTATGTCGGCTTGGTGGCGTAGAGGATATGACGCTCGTCGCCTTCGCAGAGTTATCTGGGTTCAATCCCCACAAAGTCGCAGAGTTATCTGGGTTCAATCCCCACAAAGTCGGCGCGATTTTTAGGATTCTGGCAAATGCTTGTTTGGCCATCTTTTAGAAGATAGCAAAATATTAGATATCGTACTTCTGCTTGCAGATCTCGTGCACCAGAAAATTTCAGATTGAACAACATGTTAAGAGGGCTCTGCGTGTCAGCAAAATGATGCAAATAGAAGTTTGGGGCATGAGGCAACAATGGTTTGGACAATACTTAAAAGCTATGTCAAAGAAATCAGATCAGCAAGTTCTAAATGAAGATTTATGTCGAGCCTTACTAGTTGCGGATATTCCCTTCAATAAATTGGCCAATCAACATTTCAAATTGTTTTTGCAGAAACATTGTATGTTCAATATTTCGAACGGAAGTGGTTTGATAGAGAGGGAATGTTGATACTATCTATATGGTACCCCTGAAGGAAATTAGATTGTTGGAAGTAATTATTTTCACATTTGTACTGATGAAACCACCATCTATTCATGCCGGTAAAAAGTGGACCAAATGATAGGAATTATTAGCGAAAGCTTTTATATATCCTCAAAATAAATATCTCATCTCTTTCAAGATTAATACATGATGAAACAGCAGATTTTTTTGTCTGAAACAGTTCCAGATAATAAAGCACTCTTGTTCTTCTCAGACGAGCCTTATATGTTAAAATCCGGTACCAATTTAAGAATTGCTGTACTAAACTCATTCATATTACATGTTTGACTTATGACCTGAATAAAATTGCATCCGTTGTTGTTCTGTTCCTCCTAAATCCTTGTTGTTCTTCGTTAATGTCTATCACTTCTGTTATTTTGTCTCGTAGAATTCTGGTAAAGAACTTGGGTAGTGCCCTTAGCAGAGTTATTGTTCTGTAATTCGAGGGGATCTTTTGCCTCCCTTCTAATATATAGGTACAGAAAAGCCCTTTTTCCACTCTATAGGCACACTGGTATTATCTAGGATTTTCCCAAATAAAGCCTTGATTCCGCTTATTAAAGTGTTTTTTTTTATATTTAATCATTTCGTTAGTGATGTTGTCTAGTCCTGGTGCTTTTTGATTTTTGAGTTATCGACTCGTTAATTTTTTCCTCCTCAAGCTGATCTGCTTGCCTCTCACTATCGTTTTCGTTCTCTTCGTTATGATAGAGTTCTGTGAGGTATTGTTCCTATTGTTTCGCGCCTACTTGATTCAGTTGGACATATTCATTTACTGTTTTTTTTTCTTGCTCGAAGCATATTCCATATTCTCCTCTGCCTGATTTGTCTATTCACTATGTTCCGTGCCTTCACATATTTTTTGTGTTCTGTCTGAGTTTTCATACTTCTGTATCTCAAATATGCTTCTCTTTTTTCCTTTCCTAAAGCTTTTAACTCCTCTGTAAACCATGGTATCGATTTGTGCTTTGTGGCGTTTTCAACTATTGAAAGCATATAGCAAAAGAACAAATTATAGTCATTGTGTTGTACTGAATCAGGAGTAAGAAACACACTTGGTGCTTCTAGCTTGTTGAAGAAGGATTCAAAGAATCATTTATAAAACGATAGTTGACTCTTAATTTCGAATTAAGCTGAGGATAGATGTATTGAACTGCCAATTGTCGAGAGTTTTTAGTAAATGAAAATAATCTAGGACTTCTACTAATTATTCCACATAAAGAAAGAATGATTTTCAAAACGGCAATTCTCTACATGTTACCAGTGTATACTTACTCAAGCAGCTAATATATAATACATCATTTTGAACTGCATATTATGTGTTATAACAATAACAATTCATTCCTACAATATTCTGCATAACTAAGAAATAAAATCAGATAATAATTTCTAGATTAAAGGAACTATAATTGGAACTATTCAAAAAAAAAAAGAACTTAACTATTCATTTTACGATAACACCTACGCCGTATTTTGATTAAATATTTATTGTTGAGTAACGTTCAGATATTCATTTATGCCATTTAATTAAGACATTTAAGCCGATAGTATAAATACCAATTCTAAGGAGTGTACAATATCAATTTATGTGCAACCCATTTATTATTCATGTATTTAATAAAATTCTGGATTGAATTCTATGTATTACAAACAAGCTATGTCAATAGATGAGTACAATGAAACTCCAAATATATATTTTTCATCCAAATTTATTGTATCTTCTTCAAAGCAGGGCCCGTCGGAAATAATAAATTTGCGCAAATGAATAATCCAATCATCAAAATATTTTTCAACGCTTTTTCTGAGATCGACTTCGTTGCTTGCCGCGAATTCTCTTTTATGTCTTCTACCGATTTGAAACGGGTACCTCGACGTGGTAATTTGAGTTTTTGAATAAGAAAAAAGTCGGCCGGAGCCATATCAGGTAAAAACGGCGATTGTTAGATGGTAGTTGTTGCATTTTTGATCAGAAATTAATTCACAATGATAGCTATGTGAGATGATGTATTATCGAGGTGTAATATTGACATTTGTCATATTTATGGAACGACTGTCAAAATTTTATCAAGAATTTTTCTTTAAATTAAACAAGATCAACGAAGAAAAAATATATGGGCGATGTCAACCCAAATTATTGGGTACATATTGATTCTAAAACATCTATAGATTATAATCGGCATCACTTGGAAGACTGAACCTGGCCATCGGGGCTCCCTCTGTCAAACAGAGAGGGAATTGTTTTGTTGAGTTTGAATATTGAAGGGATTTTGCGAGATTATACTTCAAAATTGGGAAGCAAGAACAAGGAAGTGATTATATTTTAGGAGATTCACACTGCGACGGAAGAACATCTTTGTGAAAGAGGAAATATAGCAGGTTATGTACTTTTTGATTATCTCCTTAGTCCTTTTTATGGCCTTGCTTGCTATGTAAAATCTTTTCTTAAATTCAAGTGTGTTTAGACATATAAGAGTCAGGTATGATTGTTGAAATATTTTCCTGCTGATTTTCTTTTTCCATTGTTACAGATTCCTGTCCCAAACCCCCATCCTTTCACCCTTGTCTTCGTCTGGAAATCGTGGAGTGCAAGATGCGAATTGAAGCAGCTAAGCAGAAAAATCTTTGGTATTCTTTATGTACTGTACATACGACACTAACACAACATAAACAGACAAGCTATTGCTAGTGCAATAGCGACAGGGAAACGAGTTTTTTCCTCAGTTTTTTTCACTCGTTCATTGAATCATACGCAAGATAGTATGATTCCCTGAAAAATCCAGTGTACGGACCTTAGTCAAGTAACACTGAATGTTACTCATTAATATTTTCCTGAGCTCACATTTGTTTTTTTTGACACACACGAAGAATATTACAAAAATTATAGATTTATTTATTGTAAAACAATTATTCGAATTTTTGTAAATCCTTTCTTTTGCATTTTTCAAAAGAATATATGTATCAATCGTACAAACAAATTTTGAAATAGCATGATCTAAATTGTTAATTTTAATTGTTCTTTCGGAATAGTAGAATATATAGACACCCTGGGAAGATATAATTTCTACGTGATTGCGTGACCGGTATTGTTTATCGGAACAATTATTGTTTAACGTTAATATAATGATTTGCATTATTAGAAGCGACGAAAGAAATGCCACCAACTATAATACAGCATTGTTACGAGAGAAATGAAAGTTTAATTATAAAAATCATAGTGGCTTCGTTTATTAACAATCTGATGATATTTTTTGCTGAATTCCAAAATTAATGGTTTAAGATGTGTTCAAAAAATATTTAATCAGAAAAGCGATTATAAAGAAAAAGTCATTGAAGAATGACCACATCAATGAAATTACCGCAAAAACAGTCGTTCTTTGTTAATTATAGGAAATTTCAGGAGAAAGTCCTAGAATCAGTTTGATCACGTGTAACCTTGAACATTTCATTATTGTAATCTAATAATGTACAATTTCATTTGGTACGTGCGGAGATTATATGCATATACTAATAAAACGCGTTAAAAACATAAATATTCGAAAAATTTTACACGAAGAAAATTATTGTAAAATCACGATCTCTTCCTTCAGGAGGATCAACCTTCTTTCCCCTTGCAATGAAACCGTTTATTCTTAAATTCGTTTCAAAAACGTACACTTAAACAAAGTTAAGACGTAATGAATGTATTGAGTTACTTTCTATTCATTCTTTAGCCCACGACGCCGTCTGATCTTTTATCGACATTTAGAAAAACACGGATATTAAATTGTTTTACGCTGACGATCCCTCGGGGATTTTGCTCTTTTGTTAATTTCAGAGGAGACTCGATTCGAAGGAACGTTTTTAATCGGGCTTGGGCAATAATTGCAATTCTGAAGTGAAAATAATTCCTGTAAGGTCAAATTGGGTAGTTCGCATTCAAGTTAGGCTCTTGGTGACGTATTTTACGAGATATAAAAGATGGATGCATTTTGGTATTTGTATTTGCGATATACTGAGTCTTAGTGATATTGATATTGAGTTTGATATTTTTTTTTCGGATTCTGCTGTCTGATTCACTACTCTGTGAAGATATGTGAAGTTGAATGGAACATTTAATGAATGAGTCGATATTTTTCGTGATATTGATATTTATTATTATTGGGTAAATATACGGGGATGTGTTTTGTTTTTCAATAAATGATTGGTTTATCACTTGGCAAATGTTTCACAAATATTTATCAAAATACTCGACATATGTATCAATAATAATACAATACTAAATTCAAAATGAGTAATTTCACTTTTGTATAATGGCATTAACAACAGGGGGTAAATTGAAGTCTAGTTAGTCGTTGCAAATTGACTGGTTTTTCCTATGAGCGGACGTGATTTCAATAATCTCCAAGATGTCCATCCTTTATCCTTTATTATCAGGATGCATAAGTTCATTTGAATTTGGGAGGCTTTTACTTGGTAAAATTCCATTATCAATAATAAAAAACAAGTACTGTGTTTTAAGGAATTTTACTTAATAATTGCGATTCGCAACGCGTTTTACTACACCGTAGCTTCTTCAGACGAATGATTATGCAGAAAAATGTAAATGAGAATATAACTATAAATGTTCTTGAGTAATTAAAAGCTTATTGGTTGCTTATTCTTAAGTGGTTATTTATGACAGGTATATCCAATAAAATTAAGGAATAGATTGCTCCCCGAAAAGATTCAATAGAGGTGAAGGGCTTAAATTGACTTGTTCATTGATGAGTCTACCTGAGTGTTTGTATTTATTTATTTCTAAAGTTTCCCAAAGATCTACCTTCCAATATTTATTATCTGTATGCAAAATTTCAAACTGTGGGTCGGAAGAATAATTATTTTCTAAGAGATGATTCGCGTAATTGAATCTGATTTTTTATTTGAAAAAAATTGTGCGTAATATTATACAGGAAGATCGACATGCAACATATCGAAAGTTTGAAGCATCATTAAGGATTTCAAAGACCTCAATACCACAAATTTTTCAAGAAGAAAGGCGTTTTTGAAAGATCAGTTTCCCGTTGGATACCGCATCTGTTAGCTGTAAGAGTGAGTTAAAGTCAAAAATCTCTGGACCGTGTTGACTATGAAAAGTCTAAATCTGTTTACAACATTATCAGTGGTGATGAATCTTGAATTTATTCAAACCAGTCAGAAAATTGCCGCTGATCTGTTTTGGTGTTCCAAGGGGAAGAAATACTGACAAAGTCCTTCATCAAGACAACAAAAGTTGTCACACATCCCAGAATTCTTGAATATTTAACTCAAGAAAACATCGCATTGTTACATAATCTTGCGTACAATCCGCACCTAAGTCCCAATGATGCTCTTACTCTTCCTAAAATCAAAAACCGACTGTTCCTTCGAAGTTTTCAGTTTTCAGACGAAGCTGCTGGCTTCCAAAAGGCCATTTTGAATGTAGCAGCAAACAGTTTAATAACTGCTTCCGAAATTGCTTCGAAATTGTCGCGGAGAATATTTCAGAGAACAATAAAGTGTTTGAAACGTGTCAATTGTTTCATTTTAGCTCTATATGCAAAAATTAAAAGACATCTCTCATATAACACATATTTTTAGGGCAGCTTCGACTAGATTGTTATAAGGAATCAAAAAATTATGGGATTACCCCACTTGAGAATCAGAGATAATCTATATATATATATATATATATATATATATATATATATATAAATCAATTGCTGTTCGCTGGTCTGGCTAAAATTCGAGAACGGCTGAACGGATTTATCTTATCTTGATCTTGAATTATTCGTGGAGGTTTAAAAGGTGAGAGAAATTCGAATAAGTGCCGGGAAAACTATAAAAATAGCCGCTCTTTATTTTCCAAATGTTTTCTAAATGAAATGTAGACTCAATTTGAACTTTATTGCTATTGAATAAAGTTCATATTAAATTATAATGACTCATTGTTGTCTAAGCAATGTAGGTGTGTTCCAAAAATTAAAGAGTCCATTTGCAATTCATTACCACTGCACAAAGTTCAAAATCAATAATATTTATCAAATTAGTCTTCGCGTGCGCATTGGATGATCTAATGTCGCGTTCCGAAACTAAACAAAAGTGACTAAATTGCATAGTCACAAAATGTAATAGACCATTAGTAGTGCTGATTTTGAATTTAGTCCGCTTCGCGAAACTTAATTTTAGCTAACTTCAGTTGTTAAAGATTGATAAATCTTAAGTTTTGTAATAAATCAAATTCCTGAACGCAACAATAATATTTGACATTATATTGTAAACCCATCCTGTCACATTTCAGAACATGGAAAAAAGTATTACGATATCTATGAGTGCATCCTTCTATCTTTGCGCGAAGACTTTCATTTTTGTGATCCTTTGTGATAGTGATATTCCAAGTAATGTGCTCTTTTTTTGTTGATATTCTGTGATAGTTTACTGCTTTACTGCTTAGTAGGCGCGAAATTTTTATTACTTTTATCAATTACAATTTAGGATGCCGATGAGAAGAAGACCTGACTTGGGTCGTTGCAGTCGATCAAATTTGCGAAGAGCTACCTCACGTGCTAATCGCACTGATGATCTGAGACAGACAGATCAAGAAAACAGTCGTATTGCTATGTCAGAATTGCGTTATTTAGTGAGTAACAATGAAGTAGAAATGCTAAGAATTTTTGAGAAGTCTAAGCAACATCAATTCATGAAATTTGGTTTCTTCATCTTGAAAATTCGATGACCTAAATAAATGCCATACAAGTGGCATTAGATGCATTAGATGATTTACATCGGGGAACGAACAAGCCTTTGAACGAGGGGAATCTATGCGTTAGTTTAAGAGAAATTTGGTATAAATATGGGTCGTCCAATAGTTCATCTTCCACATGCAGGGAGTGGTTGCAAAAATTTTCAAGATTGTCTCTCGATCGCATGTATATCTTTAAAATTTTTCCAATATTTCAGATTACAGAAGTAATAACACATTGAAAATGAGACACCCTGTACACAGTCTTGCTATTAAAGGCATAGAGACTATCGAATGAATATTAAATATAAAAAATGTAATTGCTTTCAAGAATATTACCACTTCACCAAATCAGAGGGGGTTATGAGCGTTGAATTCAGTGGGTAGTGCTAATTGTTCATTCATATGCAGATGTGCCTATCGGCCCGGTAAAGTATTAATCTGGACTCATTATTTCACAGCTTTTAACCCCATCAGGGTAGCTCACTGCCGCATCTGCTCCACCAAAAACAATGTTACGGATTAAGCCAAATATGGGGGTGTTTTTTATGCAACATTTTTACGAAGTAACGTGCATCGAATCAAATAACCTACTTTATTCCAATTAAACGGTGGACAGATTTTTTTATTTAGAATTATGACTCAATAATGAAGGCTTTTAATTGATTCATTCACACAAAGTATTACAATTGATAGATAAGAAGAAGGGGACACCAAGCAATGGGATATGAGGGTCCTAATTTTTTTCAGATTTATAACTTGGACATTAAGATATTTCTTGATTTATTGTGGGTGGAACACTCCTTTTAATTGTCATTAGTTGGGGTGAACAATCTTATCTAAGACCCATGCATTACGCATAAAATGTTACGTATTTGCACTGATATTTTTTCTGCAGTTCATTCTTGATCGATTCCAATTTTTTTATTTGCAAGTGCTTTTTTCAAATTGATGTTTCAATTTTGAAATTCGCTCTGAAGACAGATCATAAGAGTATATATTAGTTATGCATTTGCTTTGGAATTAAATAGCTTGACAAAAGTTCAAGTGAAGATGTAAGAAACTCCCCACAATTTACTTTAATCATAAAGAAACCTCCTTAGAGAGCCGAAATGAAAATTCAGTCAGTTTTCAGAATATAAAAAAAAGAAGTAAAATTTTCTTTCAGTTTTTCTCTCAGGACAATTCAGAAGGTATGAAGAACACTACACTAATAAATCAACTCACAATTTCGATATTCCAGAAACAAATTGGGATTTTGCAAGAAATCATCTCATATTATTTTTATTTTTATTATTATTATCAAACAATTATTGGGAGTTGAGGCAAATTTGCCTATTATGACTCAAATACAAAAAAAAACAATGGTGCCTATTCTAAAAGTTATACAAATCAAAACAAAATTGGAAGTATTGGCGCATGAAACCAAAATAACTAACAGTTAACTGAATGAATTAATGAATACAAAAAAATTTCCTCTTATTTTCCTATATAAGAAAGAGAAAACAAAAATATATGAGATTCAATATGAAATATTATTAAAGAGTTTGTTATCAATCGGTCAACCACTCGTCGAGGGAATTTTTAAAAGCGTTGATAGTAGAAGCTTCAATGACACTGTTTGGCAACGAGTTCCATCTCCAGAATACCCTGGCGCTGAGTAGTTTTGAAATTTTCCTTATGCAGTTTAAAGTTGTGACCTCTAAGGTGTCTATTCTGATTCAGTGGGAAGATATTTGAGAGGTCGCAGGAGAGTAGAGATCGGAAAGTAATTATGAGGTCTCCCCGGAGACGGCGGTTCTCAAAAGATGGGATACCAAAAATTTTCAGTCTCTCTGTATAAGATGGTCTCAAACAGCCATAGGGGATTCTTGTCTCTCTTTCGATTGACTCCAACAGATCCACATCACTCCTCAAAACAGGAGACCAAACCGGTCCAGCTAATTCCATTATAGGCCGTACATAAGTTTTATAGAGTAAAGCACAAGAATATGTTCAGACCACGTTAAGTCATCTGTAACAGTTACACCAAAATCAAGCTGCTTTCGGTTGTTGTCGAGATTTTTTCCATTCAGGTGGGGGTTATTTTCACCAATCTGGAGGATTCTGCACTTATCTGCATTGAGTGGTAATAGCCAGTCAGAACACCATAGCGATAAAAAGTCTAGATCTTGTTGAAGAGTGTTCGAACTAAGGGAAGGAACATTTTAGATCTTGGTATCATCCGCAAAAAAAAGTGGAAGAAAGAAGTGATGAAAGATCAGATGTGTATAGAAGAAATAAAAGAGAAAAGAACAGAGCCCTGAGGAGCGTTGCCTATAACCAATCTGACCGACGATTTGGAATTTTTGATTTTGACAAAATATTTGCTGCCCCTAACAAATGCACCTATCCAAGCGAGAAGAGGTTCCTGAATTCCTAAGTTTCTCAGTTTGGACAACAAGCGCTCGTGTGGTACTCTATCGAAGGCTTTTGAAAAATCTAGGTAAACACCGATAGGTATCATATTATCCATTGACTTACTCCAATTTATGCATTTGAGTAAATTCGTTCACAGAACGTCCAGGAAGAAAACCGTGTTGCTGCTCAGGTATAAGCTTATTGATGGAAACAAAATCCAACATTTGATCAAGGATAACTCTCTCACAAAGCTTAGCAGCAATGAAAATGAGGCTGATTGGTCGATAGTTATCGGCAGAAAATTTATCTCCTTTTTTGTCAATGGGAGTCACTGCTGCAATAAGCCAGTCACTAGGTAAGGCTCCTGATCGAAACGACTCTTCAGAAATAATGGATAAGGGAAGGGCCAAACTTGAAGAATATTTTTTGAGAATAACCTAACCTAACTATCAATTCCAGGTGATGAAGAGGGATCCAGAACGCTCAGTTGTTGTTCAATCAAAGCGGGGCTGAAGCTTATCTCACACAGACTATTGGCACATGGTTGGAACATGGAGTTGGGGTTCTACAGTGAAGGAGGTTGCAAACGAGGCTGCTAGGATTTCAGCAGTTTCTTGAGAATCTTCACAGACCTGACCCGTTGAGTTACGAACCTGAGGCACCGATATATTAGTGTTCGTGTTAGATCTTACATATCTGAAAATTTTCTTTCTATTTTTTGATGCAGCAAGTCCATGCTCAAATGTTATTCTGGATCTACCAATTTCGCTGCTCAGTTTGTTGGAGAAGTTACGATGATTCCTATAATCATCTTCTTGCTTTCTACGTAAATACCTCTGCCATAGTGTTCCCTCATGACGTATCATTTTCAGAATGTTTGGGCTATATTGATAGCAGTTGTGGGTCAATAATGCAACGCAAATCACGAAAGTTGGTCTCATTTGGTCAATTGTTTCCAGAATGATTCGTAGGTACAAGGATACTAGTAGTCGTGAAAGGAAACCTAGACAAGGACGATACCGAGCAACAACAGCGATCCATGATCGTGATTTGAAAATTTTCTCGTTGAGGTAAGGATTCGCTAATACTAGGAACCTTCAAATGGTGCTTCGACAGAACATAATGCAAATCAACAATGAAACGATACGACAACGGGCCAGGGAATTTGGTTTGAGTCCGACTGAATTTTTCTATGGAATATGTCAATTGGTTATAAGCTGACAAGGAGAGTTTTGTTTACAGAGATACAGAGAATTTTGTCTCTTTCATTAAGATGAGAGATATGTCAGTGCAGCTTTCTTCCAACACATGACTTTGATGAAGGATCAATAATGATGTCAGCAGAAATTTCTTTAAACACTTGCACTTGTCTGGTTGATAATTGAATCCTGAATGATAAGAGGTTAGGTTAATACATTTCAGAATATATTTTAGAAGAACATCAAACAATGAAAAGTTTTTGTAAATGCATGATAACACCAGACCTCAACAAGCTCATATCGTTAGGAATTACCTTCAAGGTCTCGGAATCGCTTAAATGGAGTGGCCTGCGAGAAATTCAGACCTCAATCGCATCAAACATGTCCGGGATATTCACAGCAGAAGATTGAAAATCCTTCAAAACCAGTCAGCTAATGTGAATAAGGGTCAGAACAGACTGATCGAAGTTTGGAGAGAAATTGATCAGAATGCTATAGGGTCATTGATTTAGAGTATATTGGAGAATACTTAGCCTCCTTTGGTGTCCGTTCATTTCCAGAAACCAACTCTTTTCATTATTCCGTGGTCTCTGGTGTTTTGTGATATATTCAAGTTCTGTCAGTGGCTACATAACTGCACCAAAGCTCGTACATATTGATTCTGAACATCGAAAAGCCTCCTTCTCAAGAGGTAGTACGGATGAGTCTATGGTCGATCGTGCAGTGTTCCCAATTTTTATTAATTTTTTATTTTCAACTCTAGGGAGGGGGCTATGACTGCCATGTAACAGTTGTCGCCGCCCAAGATGGTTGAATGTGTGTTCACTATCTTGAGGAGGGAAAAACTGTTAGTTATCCAAAACATAAACGATCGAAGCCAGTTTCACAATACACTAACCCTGTAAACAAAAGAATCTCAATAGAGCGACTTACGTGGCGTTGCAAATTGAGTGAGCATAGATTTCTACGAGCCTGCTTTTTCTCTGGACCTATATTCTTTCCAGAACCAATCCTTTCAGTTTTTTAGAGTATTTACCATAGTACCTGTAGAAAAAAAGCTGGAGGTCATGCATGAACTTTGAGTGGTCGATTAGGCGTACTGCTCTCTCCTCGACACTATCCAAATGTTCTGACAGCCGAAACGCCCTTGAATATCTGGAAGAAAGATTTGATGCCCGGCCCATTAGGGCATCGAAAGAAACGAGATAGCAGACAGCCTTGCTAAAAAGCAACAGCTGTCAGGCCGATGGGACCAGAACTAATTCTGACCAACCCATGGACTCATGTGCTCTCTTTCTTTCAAAACTTGAACACTACCGAGGCCCAGAACAATTGGGCTGGCATCTTAGGACTGAGACAGTCGAAAGGGCTCATGAGGGGTCCGCAATCAAGGAATAGGGCGCATGAACTATTGTTCCTCGATAAAAAGTCTGTTGGGATAGTAGTAAGCCTATTGATGAGGCACCAACTCAACAAACACCTACACGTCATGAAACTAACCGAGACCACACAATGCTTGGTTGCCTAGAAAATGACGAAACAACGGAACTCATACTCTTCGAATGTCCCGCTCATAAAGAAACCAGACTGAACACGGATCATCCAGGAAGAACCCCTACAACAATCTTGCAAGCTTCATCAGGAACACAACACAACACGACAAGCACAATCGGCCAAACGGCCTGGGTGCTGCCCACAAAGGCGGCATGAAGGAAGAAGAAGAAGAAGAAGAAGAAGGAGACTGTTTAGCCCAGCGGAGAAAACTGACTTCAGCAGAAGCAATGGTTGATACATGGTCATGCCAGAAAATTCTGGTGATGTCGAGTAGATGCATGAGGCAATTCGATATCTTTGCCTGAATAAAGGAGGTTTTCTATCAGTGATTTCACTAAAGGACGTTGTTGATTTCTCTATGTTCCTGTAACATTAACCAAGTTTAACTCGCCCCTCTCTGATATTTACCTAAAGTCTGAATTCAGTGACATGCTCTGTTGGTATGTTTTCGGTGTGACTCCTTATCAGTTATAGGACACTGACTAGAAAATGAGGATACCAGAGTACAGCCATCCGCAAACACAAATATCGGTGAGGTGGAGCAGATCATAAGTCTGCAATAGAAGAAGATTTGGTGAGAGAATGGAGCCATGGGGTACACCTGCATTAATGTGAAATCATTAACTCGACACACAATCTAGAACCACCTGAATCGGTTTACGGAAGAGAAATCTACTAATCATGCAATTTTTCGGTAAGTTCATATGCGATTGGTTTATTCATCAAGGCTGCGTTCCAAATCCTTTATGATATCAAGAGCGATAGCTCTTGATTCACCATGCTTTTCGATTTTTGATGTTTACAAATGCGTGACGTATGCAAGGAGTTCATCAGCTGATCTTTGTCTTTGGAAGTCGTATTATCGATCTCTAGTCAATATATTTTATGATGTCATTACGTTTCACACTTGATATTGAACGGTCATTTTGGGATAGGCAATTCTTTTCACAAGCTTTTATTTAACATACAATGTATGTATGTTTGTATGTTCGGATGAAATCTTACAACTCAATTTCAAGGCATTTGCCCTCAACCGATTGAGCTGAAATTTTGAATACACGCCATGAATATGGCGGGACACCCAAAATGTTAGATAATTTTCTTTCATTCGTTCCTACAATATGGGTATCAAATGAAAGGGCTTGCCAAGAATAACTAGAAAATAAAATTACGGTGAAAAAAGTTCTTTGGAAACAAGCTTCTATTTAAATACGCTAAAAAGAAAAAAATAAACTTTACATTAAAACTTTAACTGTTTTTATAACGTCATTTCAAATTTAACACATTTGACACAATTTATATGTTATACTATAAAGCTTGTCCGAGATATGAGTATCCGTATTTACTTGCTGTCTATTAAAATTTTTAAACTAAGAAAGTAAATACGAATACTTATATCTCGCGACAAGCTTTTATATTATAACAAAAAATTGTGTCAAATGTGTTAAATTTGAAATTACGTGATAAGTTAACAGTGAAAGTTTATTCTTTTTAGCGCATTTAAGTAAAAGCTTGTTTTTAAAGAATTTTTTTACCTCAATTTTTTTGAAAACGGTTCTTTCGTAAATTTCCAACACTTCAGAAACTATCACTCCTATGAAATCCGAAACAGTACTTTGGAGCACATTTTTTCAAAATATTTGGTAGTGTTCTATCAAGACCTACTTTTTCTTACACATCAGCTATTGAAGAGTGTGTCTTACTGTTCGCACTCTGAACTACTTCAGACATGTGGGATGCTTGGTGAAAGCGAAAATATTTCATCAAAGAGATCCGTCTTGTTTTAGGTGATGATGCGATAGAACCGTCATCTCTAACTGAAGGCAGGAAAGGAGACTTGTGGAAGTTGTTGCTGTCTGCGTACGGTATAGACAAGAACTGACGAGTTCCAATGGTCTGCTCCAAGAACCTACTCGTAATTCCTTCATAGACCTTTTCGCTTTATCAATTGTTGAGTTAGAAATGTTACTGAAGAGCATATATTCAGCTTTGGTTTCATCTGTTGGATTTTTCTTCCAGTTCTTATAAGTTCAACTACGGTAGCCTTTTGACAGTTTTTAGTAAACCAAGGCTTTGTGTGGATGGTTTTTTCGTGAAGTGTGAAATGTAGAGATACATACCTGCAAGAATAACTTTAGTGAAGCATGACAAAAAGTCGCGCAGCTTTTCACAGCTGGCTCTGTTCTAATGCCATATCTTTCTAGAAGGCATTGGATCTTTATTGCGTAAACAACGTTGTTGTCGAAGTTGTCTAAGGGTGCATGTGAACGGAAATCATCTAGATCTGAAACAAATAAGAGAAAATCGGTTATATTGTCAGTAATTCTTGTCGGCTCTTCAGTATACTATTTCTCAATTCTTCAGTATAATTTCTGTGATGGTTTTTCTGCCCAAAAAATATCGCTCAATCATACAAAAATCCCACTTTTCAATTTTCGTTCAAATTCGAGATGCTGTGTGCTGCCATTGGTTGTCGAACACGTAATAAATGGCGTTGGTCACTTTAAATTCCACGATATTTTAAAAATCGATGGTAGTAACCTATTTGAAGATACAGGGTTAGAAATTCGAAAAATCACTGACCTTTCAACCTTAGTGTTTGAGTAACATTGTAGTTGCACCTTGAAATCTAAAATTTTGAGTGCGTCCCTTCTATTCGTGCGCTAGGTCCGTTCCTGTATGGCAAAACAATCGGACACTCCTAACATCATTCAGATAAAGATAGAGTTGTAATGGTCACATGCATCAGAACGACGCCGTATTTAACTGCTAATTAATGGCGCTTTTATTCTGGAGTCGGTGCCGTTTCTCGCGCCAGGATCAACTTGTATGGACGTGTTCAGCGAGGAGAGAACCCACGTCCTGTTGGACGAACGACATCTCAAACATTACCAATCCGGCATAAACAACCACTCACCGGTGAACCTTGTAAATGACTCGATAATTTTATGGCTTTTATATTGGAGTCGAATAGTTTCTTTATATTGGTTATAGGTACACATAAACGTACGTTTTCATTTGCACCGGTGTGAGATTCAGTTTGGTTTTGAGTTATAGCCGATAATGATATACGATTGAAGACGTTTGTCACAAAGGAATTCTGGGCCCATATGGAGAAGGCTTTTAGTTTCATCCTCGTAAAACACACAGTGATTCTTTACTTGCTATAACTATCATCAGGGATCAGCAATATTCTGAATGATATAAAGCTTTTTCTTGTCTTTTATCGCTCTCTCAGTATAAAGGATTTCTAGGATATAACAATTTTCGATATAACAGTTATATCAGCGAGTACTTTTAATGATTTAAATAGTAGTCAGTCACTTCAGAATACAGAATAAGTTCTTTATTCGTAGGGTATATGTTTCATAAATAAGCCGCGTATACAGATACCATGAATATGGAATGGTTATTTATGTGGGATTATAGGGGATACGTTCCTAGGTGACTAAATGAGAAAAAACTATATAAAAAAATCAATTCGATTGAAATTTGGGACTTTATCTTAAATATAAAAATAAATTGGTGTTCGTTAGTCTTGCTAAAACTCGAGAACTGCTGAACGGATCTATCTTATCTTGGTCTTGAAATGTTGGGTGAGAAAAATTCGAATGAGTACCGAGAAAACCATAAAAATAGTCGTTTTTATTTCCCAAACGTTGTCTAAATAAACTGTAGAGTCAATTTGAACTTTATTGCTATTAAATAAAATTTATATTAAATTATAATCACTCACTGTTGTCTAAGCAATGTAGGTTAGGTTAGGTTAGATCAACAGTCTCAGTGGTGAATCTTGAATTCATTCAAACCAGTCAGAAAACAACCGCAAATCTCTTTTGGTATTCTAAGGGGAAGAAAAACCAACGAAACCCTTCACCAAGACAACACAAGTTGTCACACATTCAGGAAATCAATTGAATATGTAACTCAAGAAAACATGAAATTGGTACAAAATCTTGCGTACAATCCGCACCTGAGTACTAATGATTTTCTTACTTTTCCCAAAATCAAGAAAGGACTGCAATATTCTGAATGATATAAAGCTTTTTCTTGTCTTTTATCGCTCTCTCAGTATAAAGGATTTCTAGGATATAACAATTTTCGATATAACAGTTATATCAGCGAGTACTTTTAATGATTTAAATAATAGTCAGTCAGTTCAGAATACAGAACAAGTTATTTATTCGTAGGGTATATGTTTCATAAATAAGCCGCGAATACAGATACCATGAATATGGAATGGTTATTTATGTGGGATTATAGGGGATACGTTCCTAGGTGACTAAATGAGAAAAAACTATATAAAAAAATCAATTCGATTGAAATTTGGGACTTTATCTTAAATATAAAAATAAATTGCTGTTCGTTAGTCTCGCTAAAACTCGAGAACTGCTGAACGGATCTATCTTATCTTGGTCTTGAAATGTTCGGTGAGAAAAATTCGAATTAGTATCGAGAAAACCATAAAAATAGCCTTTTTTATTTCCCAAACGTTTTCTAAATAAACTGTAGAGTCTATTTGAACTTTATTGCTATTAAATAAAATTCATATTAAATTATAATCACTCACTGTTGTCTAAGCAATGTAGGTTAGTTTAAGTTAGATCAACCTTATCAGTGGTGATGAATCTTGAATTCATTCAAACCAGTGGGAAAACAACCGCAAATCTCTTTTGGTGTTCCAAGGGGAAGAAAAACCAACGAAACCCTTCACCAAGACAACACATTCAGGAAATCAATTGAATATTTAACTCAAGAAAACATGAAATTGGTACAAAATCTTGCGTACAATCCGCACCTGAGTCCTAATGATTTTCTTACTTTTCCCAGAATCAAGAAAGGACTGCGTCTTCGAAAATTTCAGTTTTCAGAAGAAGTTCCTGCCTTCAAAAAGGCCATTTTGAATGTGGCAGCAAACAATTGGAATAACTGCTTCCTAAATTGTTTCGAAAATGTAGCGGAGAATACTTCAAAGAACAATAATGTGTTTGAAAGGTCTCAATTGTTTCTTTCTAGCTCTATATGCAAAACTTAAAAGACATCCCTCATATAACACATATATATATATATATATATATATATATATATATATATATATATATATATATATATATATATATATATATATATATATATATATATATATATATAAAACAATTGCTGTTCGTAAGTCTCGCTAAAACCCGCGAACGGCTGAACGGATTTATCTTGAAATATTCGTGGAGGTCTAGGGAAGGTTTAGAATGTGAGAAAAATTATAATAACTGTCAGGAAAACCATAAAAATAGACCTTTTTCATTCTCCAAACGTTTTCTAAATAAAATGTAGAATCAAGTTGTACTTTATTGCTATTAAATAAAGTTCATATTAAATTATAATCACTCACTGTTGTGTAAACAATGTAGGTGAGTTCCTAACGTTGAAGAGTCAGTTTGCAATTTATTACCGTTGCATAAAGTTCAAATTCAATCATATCTGTCAAATTAGTCTTCGTCGCGTTCCGAAACTAAACAAAAGTGAATCGCTAACGCGACAAAATTGCTTAGTCAGAAAATGTAAGAGATCATTAGTAGTACTGATTGTCAATTTGGTAGTCTTAGCAAAACTTAATTTTAGGTAACTTCAGTTGTTAAAGATTGATAAATCTTAAGTTTTGAAACAAAGTTAGTTTCTGAACGCAACCATAATATTTGACATTAGATTGTTAATCCTTCTATAAAAAGTCTATTAGGATTGGTACGGTTATTAAACAAACATTTAAAAATAAAATTTTACACACACACACACACACACACACACACACACACACTCTATCCCATACATACTCTCTCGTTTTTGTGTGGGGTTAGAAAATTCGAATATGAAATATCATTAATTATATTTAATTTTTTGTTTCATTTTTATTTAATTTTTTTGTATTATATTTTTGGTTCTTCTTATAATTAATTTTTGATATTTGTATAAAGGCTTTTACTATATACTCTACTTTCTTTACTCCTGAAAATCAATTCATTGAGCCAGAGCTTCCCTGTAAACGATATTCGATGTTAATTTGTTTTGTGGCAGCAATATAAATTGAATTTCAGGAATTCTGACCCGCGGTAGACCAACATATAGTTGGCCATGAGTAAAACTTTCTTTTCGTAGGTCAATCCCTACTAATTCGAAAGTTTGGAAAAACACTTATTGCGACATAACTAGGATACACACAACCAAATTTATATGGAATCACTCAGTATTTCACATTATTGATTGTTTTTAACCATGGATCTCTGACTACTTGAGAAAAATGAAGTTTTTTGTTGTGAAAAACTGGATAGTATGATAAGAAATGTTGAATTCACCACATGTTCTAGATATTGCACTTAGTCGTCACTGAGATTTGAAACTGTGAATTCCAAAATTTAAAAAATTCTATAATCATAATTGAAAATGCCTTACGTTGGATGCGCTGAGGGGTCGAATAATTGCTCTCGTTGAAGAAGGAGTGACATAGAGTGATATAGCGGCCAAAATGGGAGTATCACAAGGAGTGATTTCAAAAAATTACGTCCCATACGTGGAGCTACAATCTCTGCAAAATCGGTCTAGAAGAAGTCGTAGGAAGATCACTTCTGAAGAACAAGACGGCTTTTTGTCGCATCCTATACTCCAAAGGCAATTTCTGGGGGCAACAAGCATCAATGTATCAGTCGAAACGATACGTCAAAGACGTTCAAGGGGTTTATACAGCAGAAGGCTCTTAAGAGTCCCGGAGCAAACCAGAGAAAAAAAAATAAACAGACTTAATTGGTGTATCGAGCATCAAAATTGGAATATTGAGAATTGACGAAATGTTCTTTTTCGAATGAGACCAGAATTGGTGTTAGATCAGATGACCGCTAGGTTCGGGTTCTAAGGGGTCGTGGAAGACAAGCTAGACTCCGAGCAGCAAGATAAATTGCGAAATACCAAGGGGCAGTATGATGTTATGCTGGAAGGCAAAACAAATTTGATTTCGTTTCATGCAAGTATAATGGCTAGAAATTACGTGGACCTAGTGCTGAAGCGCATAGTGAGACTTTGGCGAAGTGCCCAAGGTGAGAATTTCCCTTTTATGCATGATAATGCTCTTCAGCATACCTGCAACCAAGCGCGACGTTATCTTGAAACAGAGGGAATCGCTATTTCGGACTGGCAGAATAGGAATTGTTAGTAGCAAACATGGAATAGCACGCGATCTTGTAAAAATGGTGAAATGCCTATTCGGCAAACAATAAAAAAGCCAAAATATACTTTATAAACAAATACTACCGATTTGAATAGTTTTAGATGATCTATTACCTTTCGGACAACCTCCGTATAATTACAAGCGGAAACAACAGAAGTAAATAATCGGTTATCTTTCGGAATATAAGCGTATGTTATATTTTCGGAATATAGCGACACAAATTTCACTACAATTTCTACCAAAACTGGCACGGAATAATTTGCAACAATAAATGAAATCAACGGAAATGATAATGCATGCATAACGGTGTCAGCTAATAAAGAGACTCACCAAATTTCAGGAAAAGTAATTCACGGAACTAAGAATCTATGGAGATGATTTTCACTTTCGAAAAGCGTCTGACTGAACTAAACTGAATGATTTTCATGAATCTTACATTGACCTAGTGTCCCATGTACAAGATTTTGCTATTAGATCATGAGCTGTGATTGGTAACTCCACTTCAGCAACAGTGTATACTCTCGCATATCAGCGAGAGTATAGCACAAAAAATGGGGATCAATCCCGATTAGAACCATTTTCAATATCGGGAAACAACATTCTCAGAAAATAATATGAAAACGAAAATTACAAAAATTTGAATTTGAAGCGAAAATCACTTCGTTTTAAATTCGAACACTCTGGAATATACAGAATTGAATGTCGAACGGTTTACGTCCGACAAACGAAGTTTTGAAGAACATCTTTCCCCCCAGATAAAAAAATCCATAGTTTTTGAGCATATGCCGACGATCTCAGAGTTTATAGTGACATTCGGTCCCATGACGATATTGTGCTGTTTGAGAGAGATCTGGACTGACTTTTCTCTTTTTGTCAAACCAGGTATTTTTCATTAAACATTATAAAATGCAAACATATAACATAAATGTCTTTGATGTTTCTTTTTCTGTTGATGGGCTTGTAATTGCGAGGGTAAACGGATAAAGGACCTCGGTATATATCTCGATTCCAAACTGTCTCTCGAGTATCACGTGGATCATATCGTTTCAAAGGCTTTCAAAATGTTGGGGTTTGTTCTTAAAATAACCAGAAGTTGTAGTCATCCTAAATCTCTGAAACAATTATACTTTTTCTGGTTAGAAGTAATTTGGAATATTGTGTTCCTGTTTGGTCCTCTCACTGTCAAGTACATTGACAGAATTGAGCGGGTTAAAAATGAAATTTTCAAAAATTTCAACTTCAGATTCTCCATTCTGAAACAAGATTATAGTTTGAGTTTGTGTCGTCACAAGATTTTAAGGCTGGAACAGAGTAGAGTGCTTTTCGACTCAGTTTTCCTTTATGGAATATTAAAAAATTCTTTCAATTATCCGCCTAGTCAACTATTTCACTTTCAGCGTTTCAATTTATCCTAATCGTCGCAATGCAATCTTCTATGTTCCAAAGGCACGTACTAGTTTGTTTTATCATTCTGTGTTCTTGAGAATTATGCGTTTATATAACTGGCATAATGGCGGCATTGATATTTTTCATGTATCATAATTCAGAAATGTAGTTATCACATACCTTATTAGATCTGAGTCAGCATGATCTATGAATGATCCCCACGAAAATTTCTTTGTTTTCGTCTTTTTACAATAGTTCATTTGTTTCACTAAAAGTTTTTTCTTGACCTGATTTTTGTTTAATTTAAGTTACTTATAGTTGATGTTTCTTAAGGCATGTTTCACATCTGCAAACTTTTCTTGTTATAATTTTTGTGAACCCCTATAATAGGGTCTTTTCTGTTGGGGTTTCTTTGTTTCATTAAATAATTAAATAAATAAAACATATTAACTCAAAAAAATCACACAACTACATTAGATAATTTGAAACTTCTCCACAAATATAATAAGAGGATATGCCTCCAAATGCATTGAATTCTGCTGAATGAGCCTCTTTACTTCCAACGAGCTAGAAGTAATCGACATTGAATGATCTTTAGTATCCTTAGAGACAACCAAAAATCGTAAAATTCCGACTGAAATATTTATATCTTTCTTTCAGTTGATTTCAGGTAGTAATGATATGACGAAAAGTTCTTCAGAATTTCATTTCCTACAATAAAATATATATATATATATATATATATATATATATATATATATATATATATATATATATATATATATATAGCATAATGTATGTATACTATTTGAAATAACGAAGATAGTGTCAACTTCGGTTATAACCGGAAGTGTCATAGTAGTGAAAATATTTTCGAAACGAATATTATTCAAGACAATAAAAAAAAATTCTCTAATCGGTCTTTCCTTTCTCCATATACTTTTAATGTACCATCTCGCATGGACACCCGCTAGTTAGCACATGCTGTCTCATAACTGTTAATTTGTCGTTAAAAATGACGTTACTGTCAAAACCTGTCGTGCGTATCAAAAATAAACATAGTGGGGATCAGAAAAATTTTTATCAGAATTCATGAAAGTTTTCAAAATTCGCGAATATCTTTCAGTTGAAAAGTTTTCAGCTAATTACACTCCACACAAAAGTTGTCGCATCACCCTACTTTTACGAAAATTCTATATAAACTTTAAGGTTGGTCATTCAAGAGTCGCTTGGTAACTTTCAGAAGTATAACATAAGAAGATATCATTCAAAAGAGATGAGTGTATGATGAAAAATATCAACAATTTTCAAGTTAATGAAAAATTAAAAAATTCTACAGTCTTCAAACATTCGCAAAGAGACCAATCAACCAACTAGCATCGAATGGTTACTAATCATTTTCAAAATCGAGTGTTTCCTCCCCGGGCCGTAATTACTGCCAGTATACGTCTCGGAAGCCCTTCAAACAAATTATGGATGTACTCTTGAGTCAATGAGTTCCAAATTTCAGGAAGCAGATTTTCTAGTTGTAGGAGTGTTCTAGAAGGCATCCTAAGTTGCTGAATTTGCCACCCCATGTTGTCCCGAACAATTTCGGCATTTTGTAGAATTTCTGTTACTACTCTAGCTGCACGAGGCCGAGCATTATCATGCATATGATAATAATGAAGTTTTCGCCAATCAATGGGCCAAAGGGTACAACATCGGGTTCAAAGATATCTGCGATGTATCTGGCCGCTGTCATTCTTCCATTATTCACTAGGACTAACTCAATTCGACCATGGAAATCTAACCTGGACTCGTCGGAAAAGAAGGAGAACATTCGACCATTCTGGAATACCCCAATTTGCATGTTCCCTCACAAACTGAAGGTTTGCAACTCGATGCTCTCTGGTGAGATGCGGGCCGGTAGAAGCCACCCTAGGTCTGATATCGTTTTCTCTGAGCCTGTTTCTAGCAGTTTGCAATTCAATATGCATATTTCTGGAAAGTGCAAGTTCATTTTGTAGCATTTCAGCCGTACAGTGCCGAACTCTTAGTGCAGTTAAACGAAGCCAACGACCATCAACTGGTGTTTTTATCCGATTTCTTCCCTATCCGACCCTTCTTCCATATTCCCCTGTTTCGTGGTACCGATTAATTGCTCTTGAAGAAGTATTTTAGTTAACATTCAACAAGTTAGCCACGTAACGTTGGCTTCGCCCCTCCTCTAAAAGTGTTACAATCCTTACCACGTCATGATCACTCAAATAGCGTCCAGGACGTTCAACAGCCATTAAAATAAATTCAAAGATTCGAAAATCAACAAGAAACACAGAAAACTTGCATTAATTTAGCGTGAAAACTGAAGAGAATATGAATGAATACTGATAAATAAACTCATTCTTGTTTCAGACGTGTTTGAGATCATATGGAAACAAATGTTACTACATAGATAGGATTTTTTCCCCTCATATATCCAAAAATATATGTTGACATAGAAACTGCGATCGAGCTGCTTAATCGATTGTGGAATTCGGAATACCAGGTGATGCGACAATTTTTGTGGTGTGTGTATTTGGTGAATCAACAATAGGAATTGAATAACTGAATCAATTTGGAAATTAATTGTTGGAGCATAGAAATGAAAATATTTGGGAAGTTTTGTTTATATTCGCCATAAAATATTCAGAATATTTTCTGAAAAAATTAACATATCTCTTGAAATTGGTCAGGCACGTTATATTATATATTTGGAAAGATGAAATATACTCTTCTCATTTTATTTAGATGCTCAAAAAAAAAGGAATGGAGGGAGGGGTTACTGGTAATTGCAGTATTTCACACAGCTGCTGTACTAAACCTTCGAAAATGGGACACCCTGTACGAGAAAACCCGAAAACGTCAATAAGGAAGATATCACTAAATACAAAACAAAATTTCAAACGTTTCGTTCGGCAAACACTCTGTATATCGTTATAATTTCATGAAATCCGTTCCACAATTTCGGTTCGCACTGTATTTTAATCTGCACAGAGCATATAGATGCCATGATCCTCTCGGGAGTTCCACAGTGTCGTATATAAATAACAAGACTCTGCAGGTATAATAATGAGCTTAACAAACTTAATATGCATAACTGATTATATGATGGAATGCGGGGTGATCAGGGGGGCAATATGGTGCTGTCACACCTTGTGGCATTCCTGGGGCCGTGATCACAATGGATCGACCCATGGACCTGGGCCCGCCGATAAAACCAGCCTACCGCAAAGATTACAACTCAGACAGTTGATATTAATTGGTTCAGCTGAAATCAAGTCTTCTGAAATTTAGTTAAGGTAATTTTTTTCCACTTAGAGGACAAGGATAATTAAGACCTTGAATCGTGAATGTTGGACCTACTGGGTTGAAGATATTCTCATTGCTAATGAAGAGAATCATTTTCCAAACAATTTTTGTCAATGTTTAACACACCTAAAATTGTCCATAAAAGAGAGATGATGTTTTAAATCAGAGTTTTCAGAATTGAAGTGTTGGTTTCCTCGACGTTTTGAAGATACTTCTTTTGATTGATGTTTTCTTCAGTATTGAAGATAATGCCCATACTTATTGATAATGTACAGGGTGTTTTAGTATGGCAGGTACGTGAAATTGAATAAGACAAAAATGACCTCCAACATATGTTTCAATCTAACAGATTACTTCTTTCTTTTGTATAGTATTTTTCATCATGACACCAAAAAGAAAGATCAAGATTTTTCCTAAGTCGTTTGCGAAAGAAATGACGAGTTTGATTCCGCTGTTACTACGTGTTAGTTAATCATGATGAAAATAAAAAATTGGACTTTATGTTATACTATATAAACACCTCAAAAAAGTCTAGGGAACTCTTCTGAATATCGATATATCTTATCTAGAACGATCAATATGGATGATTTTTTTAAAGAAATGAACACCTGCATCAATTTCTCACCAAATTATGTTGAGTGCCTCAACAGATTTCAGTTGTTTTTTATAAAAAACTAAAAATGCAGCAGATGCGACGCTGATTTATAATCATTTCATGTATTCAGTGTTTCAAATCAGTTATTTTGCACTTTGTTTCTGTTGTAAGCACAAATAAAAGTTTCAAGTTTTGTGATTCGACCATGAAAAGACGACATTTGACTTGAGAATAGATGTTACGAGCCGTTGGCATGCTCCAAGCTGGGAGCTCACAATGGGAACTATCCAGAGTTCTGGGAAGTAGCCCAAGTGTCATAAACCGTTTATGGTCGCGTTTCAATGAAACAGGTAGCGTAGAAGAACGCCATACAGGTCGTTTAAGGATAACTACAGTCGCCCAAGACCGATTTTTGGTTTTACAAGCCAGAAGAGATCGCCCTACCACAGCATCTCAATTAGCTCAAGAGCTATCACGAGTTCATAATGTACAAATTTCCGAACAAACTGTGAGAAATCGACTGCACGAAGGTCAACCCCACTCTAGACGTCCTTTAAGAGTTCCACAACTGACCCATGGAAATCGCGCTGCTCGTTTAGCTTGGTGCCAAGAACACGTAAACTGGGATCAACAGAGGTGGGCCACAGTTTTCTTCAGTGATGAATCTAGATTTAGTTATTATCCCGATTCGGGAAGAATTCGAATATGGAGGGAACCTGGAAAGCAAAACCGTCTCCAGCATGCTCGAGAAGTTGTTAGACAGGGAGGCGGATAAGTGAGGTTTTGCGGAGGTATACGCCTTGGTGGAAGAACTGACCTCGTTTTCATACAGAACAACCTCACGGGAAATTCTTACGCAAATGAGATAGTTTTACCTGTAGTGGTACCGTATTTCCAAACAATGGGTCAAAATCCACTCTTCCAACAAGATAATGTCCCTTCTCATGGTGCAAGAGTTGTCTTGAACGTTCTTGAAGAGAATGATATCGATCTTCTACCGTGGCCATCCTGTTCTCCAGATATGAATCCCATCGAGCATGTGTGGGACACAAAAAGAAATCTCCTGTGTCAAAACGTCTTCCATCATGAACAGGAGCTTCGATTAGCAGTTCAGGGGGCTTGGAATGACTTAGGCCAAAATGTAATAGACAATATAATATTGAGCACGCCGCGACGATGCCAAAGTGTCATTAATAACAGAGGTGGACCTTCTGGGTGCTGAAAAATATAAATGCTTCCATATCGTTTCGAAAATATTAGTTCAGAGTTTTTTTTTTGTGTTTAACCAAATTTCGTCATTTTCAAATTTCAAATTTTTTTTATAATAGGTGCTTTGGAGAAGTCAAATATTTTTTTTTTCTTGAGAATACATTATATAAAATACATCCTAACAAAAACCGAAAGATTTCTATAAATTCGAATCGACAAATTCATATTTTAAAGTGTTCCCTAGACTTTTGAGGTGTTGTTTGGAAATCTATGTTGTCATTGAGAGATGTCTTTTGCAAGAGGTGTGTTAGAACCTTGCCTGGGCCTTTAGCGGCGTTTACGACAAGGATCTTTGAAGGAGGACAACTTCCAAATGATTGGAAAACCGCCATAGTAGTGCACATCCACAAAAAAGGAAACAAGCAGTTACCAGGAAATTAAAGACCCATCAGTTTGGTCAGTAATCTGTATAAATGTATGGAAGAGATTATAGTTTGGGAGATGATCATTTTTGATTTGGAGAACCGCTTGATTCCATCATCCGAGCATGGTTTTATGCCAGGAAGATCAGCTGTCAAATCTGCTTTCAGAACTACAGGAATGGACTAAAGTGGATGACATGGGGCAGGCGGTAGATGTGTTCAACCTGTGTTCAACAAGAAAACTTTTGACAAAACACCTGACAAAAGAATGGACCTAGAATTATATCACTCTGGTATCAAAGGGGATCTGCTCATCTTCTTGAATAATTTTCTGGTTTACATTTGTGATCGGCGTACGAATGGCAAATGCCGTTCCAGGATGATAAATGCTCAATACTCCACATTGAAAGCAATTTTCCAGGACATCCATACATACATTAAGTATGATATTTGCTATTATCAAAGTTTTCAATAATCGGACTCCTGAAATGATCCTCAAGCTGCACAAATCATATGTCAGACCGCGACTTGAACACTCCCAAAGTGTATGGAGTCCTGTTTTGATAAAAGATATAGAGGCACTAAAAAGAGTGCAGCGAAGAATCACGAAGCTCCCTACAATGCTTAGAAATGAAAACTACGAGAGCAGATTCCATCCTGAATCTTCCGTCTCATGGCCAACTTGGCTTATAAGATCCTTAAAGGACCCTACAGATACAACATAGACATTTTCGAACTCGACTCCCAACAACTAAGAGGTCACCACTTGAAACTCGAAAAAGAGAATTGCAAAAAACTGCTTTGAAGAAATTTTTTGAGCAACAGAGTAGTCATCTCATGTAATACACTGAATGGGCAGTATGGTATCACGAAGGTATTGAAAAACAGGTAGGATCAAGAGATGGAGATGTAGAACTACTTCCTGGTGCATTATGGGACCTGAACATCTTACTATGATTGCGAGATTACTTAATATGTTTTTTCAATTACATGTATTATGTTTGAAAATAGTTTCATCAGCTTTGCCACCCACTGTTCAGCACAATAATGATAATTTTGTTGAAAGTATCAAGCTTTGAAGGAGCTCGAAAGAGCTTGATGTTAAGTGCTTGACTTCATGAAACCCTAGCGCTGTGGTTGAAACTGAGCCTCGAGTTGCGACATGACGCCTCAAACCAAAATCTCTGAGACGTCGTCGAATCGTTTCAGTACTAATTTGAACTCCGAAAAAGACAACTAGTTTTTAAAATTAGTTGACTACAAAAAAAATTTGAAATATTGAAATGTGCGTTAATTTCTTGGTGGTTAATTTCTTTCAAACAGAGACGTTTTCGGGTTTGCAATTTTTTTAAGCTGATTAACTCAATCCTTAGAATAGGTAACTTTCTTCCATTCATTCCGCCAGACCGTTATCCATTGAACCAGATCCTCTGAATTACAACGTGTCAAGCCGTCGAGTCCTTAAGATCCTAATTAAAAATTATCATCATTTCGATATGAGATTGGTCGTGGATATCGCCACAATTAGTGAATAATTTATAACAGGTGCATTGGAAACGTTATCATAAAGTAGTTTTAATCCGTTTAAGCTACACGGTGGTCACACGGAGATATATATTCTCTTACGCGCAATATTATCGCTTCAGACGTTTACACAGTTGTGCTGATAATAAATTCACTAGTGCGAAAACTGAGCATGAAGACAGATGAAAGATATCGCCTTTAGTTTTGGTATATATTTTCAGTATGAATAGCACCGCACAACAGCAACTCTGATGATTCAGTTATGGCACAAGATATCAGTCTTAATTTCGTCGGCGATTTCAAATCCGTGATTAAAACTTTTGTATTAGCTCTAGTTCAGGAAATATCTAAAATGACAAATTTCAATTTTAATAAACCGGTCAAACCGACTTGCCTGAGTGAACTCAACAACGAAGAAAATAGCCAATCGAACTAGATAGAGAAAACCCAGAAAGACCTCAAGAGATATGAAATTATTGAGTGAAAATAAAATTTTATACCAGGAAAAAATTATACGATACATAAATGACTCTGAGGAAACTTCTGATGTGAACCAAATATCACAAAACATCACAACAACACTAATAAAAGCATCAGAGGCAGTTGCAAGGCCGAAAGGAAAAAGAAATAATAAAATTTCAGATGAAACAAAGAAGAAAATACAGGAAAGGAAACAACTATACAGATTAGGTCAGTATGCAACAGACAGATACAGAAAAAACGAGAAAAGAAGCAAGAACGATGATTAGAAGAGATCTAGAAGAACATCACAGAAAATTTCAGAAAATGTGATAGGCATGAACAAAAACTCAAATGTCTCAGAAGAAAGGAAGAAAAGCAGCAAATAGTAACTCTCAAAGATGAGAGTGGTAGAGAGATAAGAAATAGGAATGAAATAATAGACGTGACAAAACAATATTATGAAAATATATACAACACAAAAATCGAATGACCTCGAACATCAACATACACTAAAGTACTGAACGTAGGAAGAGAAGACACTCCAAAAATAAATGAAGAAGATATCTTATTTGCCATAAAAACAGTAAAAAACAATAAATCGGAGAGGATAATATTTTGGCTGAAATGATTAAGGAAGCCCATGATATAATCGTACCAGAACTGAAGAATCTATTCAACGAATGTCTAGAACAACAAACTATACCAGACCAGTGGAATAACGCCATCATGATTATCCTATTCAAGAAATGAGATAAACAACTCCTGAAAAATTATAGACCAATCAGTTTATTGTCTCAGATTTACAAACTTTTTACACGGGTCATAGCAAATAGAACAGAGAAAAAATTAGAACATTACCAACCAGTTGAACAGGCGGCATACAGGAAGAGTTTCATTACGTGCGATCTTTTACTGACTGTGAAGATACTGATAACAAAATATAATCTCCCATTACACATAGAATTCGTAGACTTTGAAAAAGTCTTCGACTCTATCGAACACAATCATAGAGGAACTAGACGAAGCACGTATAGACCATCGCTACAAAAATTTAATGAAAAACATATACCGTCGGGCTACAGCAGCAACCAGACTACATGAAGATTCCGAAAAAATAATGATCCGAGGCATACGACAGGGGGATACAATATAGCCCAAACTTTTCAATCTAGCCTTGGAAGCAATCTTCAAAAGGTTGGAGTGGGAGGGTTTGGGCATAAACATAAAGGGTGAAAGATTGTAACATTTGAGATTTGTGGACAACATCGTTCTATTCGCTGAAAATGAAGAAGTCTTACGGAAGATGCTGACAGAATCAGAACAGGAGTCAAAGAAAATTGGTCTGAAAGTCAATTTACAAAAAACAAAAATAATGAGTCCACAACATGAACAGAATATTGCAATAAGCAGTGAACACATAGAGAATGCCACAGAATATATATACCTCGGACAACAGATAGAGATCGGAAAACAAAATAAGGATAACGAAATCAATAGGAGGCGATTAGGATGAGTGGCGTTCGGCAAACTCTCACATATATTGAAAAACAAAATAAATCCCCCAATATATGAGAACCAAAATATTTGACCAGTGTGTGCTCCCGGTTCTTAACATACGGTGCAAAAATGTGGACCCTCACGAGACAGTCAATAAACAAGCTGAAAGTAACGCAAAGATCAATGCTGGGCATCTCTTTCAGGAAAAAAAGCGAAACGAGTGGATAAGACAGAGAACAAAAGTAAAAGATATAGTAAACACCATTTCACATCTTAAATGGGACTACGCCGGCCATGTTGCAAGAATAAGAGATGAAAGATGGAACAGTATGCTCATTGAATGGAGACCATGAATAGAATAGAGAGGAAGAGGAAGACCAATTATGCGATGGTATGATGATATAAAAAGGGTAGCAGGACAGAACTGGATAGGGACAGCACATAATAGGAAATATTGGAAGAAGAAGAAGAAACCGGCCAAAATGCGTCGAGGAACTGAATCTGAACGGTGGAGAAGCTTCGCTTGATGTCAAATTATGATTATAGGCAAGTAGTATATGTCTCATTGTTGATACGACCCAAAAACTACTTTTAACACTGAAAATTCGAGTAAAACTGATAAATGAAGTAGTTGGATAGATTTGTATCATGGGCGGATCACATTAATTCTCTGGGCAGAAAATTATCAACGGCGATTTACACGATAGGAAGTATAAATAAAATAGTGGGTGAACACGTGCACATTTTCTTGTGATGATTTTTCACGATTTTAGACGTGGATTTACTCAATTAAGGGTGCAGCGATCAACAAGGTACCTCTGTCCTGTAGTTTGACGATTGATTACAGACCATTCCACAACGCTGAAAAGAATTATTTGGTTTACAGGGTTAGTATGGTGTGGAACTTGCTCACATTGAACCGTAACTTACAATTTGGTTCTCTTGAAGAAGCACACATTAATCATCTTGGATGACCACAGCTGTGACATGACCAATTCCCAAAAGTTGAGAATAAAAAGAACTAAATATTGCCTGAGGGTTTTCAATTGTAAATTGTTAAAAAGTTTTTGAATTTATTTACTATAATCTGTAATCATTGAACTCAAATTTTGATTTTTCTCTTCTTTTCTGTGGGAATATTACCTTTAATTTTAATTTCGATATTGCAACTATATTGCTCCTATTAGAATTGTAATGCTTTTGGGAATTTTGGTTCTTATAATTGTCAATAAATCATATGATAGATAAATCGAAAATGGTTGCACTAAAGGATGGTTTTTGTACGTATTTCGATTCTTAGTGAAATAGTAAAATGTCTGAATCATTTTTATATCAACCTCAAAAACAAGCGAGATATTGGCATTTGACTGATTCGGAAAATTTTCTAAATTTACAAAAACTCGAAAACGGGAAGAGTTAGCTTGAAACAGATTACGTAATGGAACAATATTTCACATAGTTGTAGTACTGTAACATCGAAATTTCTCCACACTGTACACTGTTTATAACTTGTAACAAATAAAAGCAAACTGACAGTAATCTTGCAGGTGTGTCGTTTCAAAAGACAAAACCAGTTCATACATGTATAGCAATTCGGTAGTACTATTTAAAGTCCAGCTAAATTGTACTAAACTTAAGATATTCATGTAACCCATTTTATTCAATAACATAAAATATAATTTAAAAGTGACCAAACAACATGCGGTTTGAAAAAATCATCGCCGTTCAGTAGTCATATTATAGTTTTATGATTATTATTTTCGTTTTCAGTTATTTATTAACAAAAATATGAGCACAACGGACATTAAGTGTCATAAACAATCTCTTAATGACGACCAGTTTATTTGTAATTTATTCGAATTTTATTTTAATGTGTTAAATTTTATTACAATGTTTTATAATCGTGCTTTAATAAGACTCTTAATACTCAGGACCTCGCCACAAATTACTTGGATGCTCTCGTCTTAAATTACTTGTACAGAAATCTTCTATACCTGTCTTTTATCCCATTGATATGCACTGGATCGGGATTAATTAGATGTGGGTATTCCCAAATTTGAGATTTTATGAATAATATTGAACAGAAAATTCATACACATCCACTCATTTCCAAATTTCTTTATTAGTATAGATATGTTGACGACATCTTAGTATGTTTCATTGAACTACTCGTCAATTAGACTTATTTGTTAATTTCATTAATTCCATCCATTTGAACATTAAATTCACGATAGAAATTGAACAGAACGATTCCATAAATTTTTGGACTTAAAAATCACAAAACAAAATAATAATCATGTTTTTTCGGTCTTTCGTAAACCAACACATACTGATACAATTATACATAACTACTCATTACATCCCATTCAACACAAAGTTGCAGCTTTGAACAGCATGGTACATCGGTTACTCAATTTACCTTTATCAGTAGAAGATTATAATAAAGAGTTAAACATCATCAAACAGATAGCCATTAATAATTCATATAATCCGGATATGATAGACCTAATCATTCGTAAAAACTCTATCAAAAGCAAGAAATGAAGTATATCCTATTCATAAAGACTATAAAATATTCAACAGTTTAACATTCTGCGGTTCTGCAAGTACAAATATTAAATCCTTTCTCGTCAAACAAAATCTTAATATAGCTTTCAAAACTTCTAATAACTTAGGTAAACATATTAAAATAATAAATCTCGTGTTGAAAAATCAAGTAAATCAGGAATCTATAAACTCAATTGCGGTTCTTGTGATAAAATTTATATCGGTAGGACCTATAGGAGTTTTGGCATAAGAACATCTGAACATAAACGTAGCTTCGACAAAATAAATCTGATTCAAATTATTCAATCAAAGTTAAACCTTGTGTTTTTATCTCATTTATATCATGGATCTACATCAAGTAACGGCCTCCACAATTCAAATATTTATGTTCTTATTCATACTTGAGGAATTATACTAATATCTCCAGACATACCGAGTGTCCAGGGTTTGATGTGATAGTTGATAACTTTATTATTTGAAGAAATAGAAATGAAATGGATACTATTTATAAATGGAGATGTTTTTTCATACTATTTGCCATAAGTTTTTCCCAATATGGATGAAATTGTTCTTTTAATATCCAATGCTAATTTTAATTGTTTGACACACGATTAAAACACGGTCATCATCACAGTCTAGGCTCTGCAATGCGTCTAAAGACGAATAAATATTAGAAAAAGTATTTTGTATTCCGCTGGAAGATAAAACTTTCTTCTTTCTATTGATTATTCCTGATTGTTGATGGGATTGTTCTGTTACTGGATCAACAGTTGTGCCAATTTAGCTGCAACAAAAATTTTGACAATCGTTCTAAGCAGATTTGCTTAAATAATCAATTTCTGGTATTTTTCCTGCAGATATGAGGTTGTAGTCTGAGTTGCCTAGCGGTGCTGAGACCTCCACTCCAGAATCATCTGGATCTGAGATCAAAAAGAGATCCAAGGTGTTCGGGAAGTCGGTTGGGTGATCAGGTATTCTTGTCGGTTCGTCGACTAGCTGCGTTAGATTATGGCTGATTGCGAAAGTTTCAGCCTGTCTTCCAACTTCATCTGTTCTATTGAAGTGGCGGAGTCAGTTGGTGTTCTGAACGTTGAAGTCACCCAGTACAATGACCTCAGCCGGATGATGTGTCTGAATCCAATCCACCTCATCACCTAGATGCTGGAAAAGTCTAGGGAAGTGAATATCGTTTGGCGAGCGATATAGACAGCATAAGAACAGTGTTTTATCCTGCAAACAGATTTTAAACTACGCAAGGTCGAAAGCGTCGTCCTGCATCGTGTCCTCTCTCTGGCTTGCATCATCCGATCTGGCGAAAACACGTATGTAACTCATACCCATCAAAACGTAAATACGTTATGTCAGTTGTTTGACTTATTTGGGTTTCGGTCATGGCCAGCACATGGGATTGTGCTTTTTGCAGATGCTGATGGACTGCATCGAAATTCACTTTGTTGTGCCCCAGTCCTCTGATATTGAAGAACTCTATCATGAATTTGCTTCCTTTCTAGAACGTGAATGAATTAGCGAATTCGCCAGAGGAGTGCTCGACTTACCCGCATCATGAACCACTCGAGGCAGTCCCCTCCGGAGATCCGAATGGGAGATTATTTTAACTCCAGATGATTTTGTCCCAGAAGAGCTCATCATGCTTCGTTGCCAATTCTTCCCACCCTGGAAACCAGACCATCCGCCAGATCTCGAAACTTAGTCACACAGGTGACCAATTCACGGGACCTATAGCTGGATGTGTTGGTATCACACAGGGCGACGAGGGTGATGCCGACTGCCACCTGTTGTTCTGTGGTTTCCCAAACACAAACAAACCTTGTTTATTACCGAAAGTTTACTGTGATCTTTCCATATTTACAGATCAATTCTACTGATATTGCCATAGACAACTATAGATCGAATGGTAAGACTCCCATCTTATAACGAGATTCAATTGGAAATGACTTTTCATTTCTTGAAAAATTCCCCATAATGATATTATTATCAGCTATACATTTTCGAGAAGAAAAAGAATACTCTTCTCCACGCGACAAATTTCGCTTATGGTTTTCATTGAGAAAAACACAAGTTTCCCTTATATCTCGAAAAACTTTTGATAAAAATATTGTTCGAATGCATTCATGGTTTCTATTCAAAAAAGTGAAGAATATGAAAACATTTTTTACTTGACTCAATTAGTTATTTACTCAAATTCCGCAAAATTGAAAATTGCGGAATAACTCGAAACTAAAAGAAATAATTGAAATTGGTTCTCAGCAATAAGGCTTTCTCGAAAGTCAAAACCGTGGCAAGGGGAGATAATCTTTTTCTATCTGCAATATCTTACATAGCTGCCTCACAAAACCATTGAATTTGGGACACCCTATGCACAAGGTAAATTTCGCAACAAGAAAAACAAAAATTAAATGAATTATGTTAGCTTAAATCATTATAGTTAATTTATAAGCCAGATTTTATTATGTATCTACTCAATTGATCCAATTGACATGTGTATAAGTACAATACACCTCTACGGAGGTTTTAATGCTATTTTATGGCTCGGATGAAATAAGTGCTTGGAAATTTTATACAGTGTGGGGTCTGACTCAAAGGCATAACTCAGAATGCGGCAAATAAAAATTTCAACGTTCCTTACACGAGCCTTGTTGGTAATAAGACTTATCCGTGCGTTGATGCCATGATTTTTAATGTTGCTGGTGAAAAAAGAACAATTTTATTGTTCACATCAAATTCAGAACAAGAAGTATATTGTCTATTTTGCGGTAAGTCTGTTTTGCGATTTTGGAAATGGATTAAAGTATCGAACACAGAATTCATCGCTTTGAATTTCAAATGAAATTTCTTTTTCGGAATAGCCAAACATGTTACAGAAGAAATATAAGTGAAACAGTGCTCTCAACAGCAGCCCAGATGTGATGGAAGATTTGTCTCGCTCTGGTCGGCTATCAACATCTTCAACTGAAGTTAACATCGATGAAGTGAGAGAAATAGTAACCCAAAATCGTCTGTGTCTCACGAATCAATGCATACAATTTTAAATGATTGCTAGGGCATGAAACGCGTTACCGCTCGACTAGTTTCAAAGACCTGAATTCTACTCAGAAATTGAATCGCGTAAAGGTCGCTGGAGTGATGTGATGAGACATGGAATTATGTGTTTGACAAACGAGCCACTCAGAAATCTTGCCGGAAGGTCAGATGAAGAATATGTAATATTATCAGAGCATTAAGCGGTGTTTGGGAGAGCGGATTCGCCGAAAAAGACCAGATCTATGGAAAGAAAACTCATTCATGGATTTTGCAGCATGATTATGCACCATGTCACAAGGCTATCATTGTGATTGAATTTCTGATCAAAAACCCAACAAATACCATCGAAATACCACCGTATTCACCTGATATGGTTCCGATTGACTTCTTTCCTTTTCAATAATAAAAAACAAGTACTGTGTTTTAAGGAATTTTACTTAATAATTGCGATTCGTAACGCGTTTCACTACACCATAGCTTCTTCAGACGAATGAATATGCAGAAAAATATAAATGAGAATATAACTATAAATGTTCCTGAGTAATTAAAAGCTTATTGAGTTGCTTCTTCTTAAGTGGTTATTTATGACAGGTATATCCAATAAAATTAAGGAATAGATTGCTCCCCGAAAAGATTCAATAGATGTGAAGGGCTTAAATCGACTTGTTCACTGATGAGTCTACCTGAGTGTTTGTATTTATTGATTTCTAAAGTTTCCCAAAGATCTACCTTCCAATATTTATTATCTGTATGCAAAATTTCAAACTGTGGGTCGAAAGAATAATTATTTTTATTTGAAAAACTGCGTTTATGTTCCGATATTCTAATATTAAAATTTCTATGTGTTCTACCAATGTAGAAATTATCACAGTCATTGCAATTCAATCGATAAACACCTGATTTATTGTTTTTAGCTGGTTTGGTTTTATTATTTTTTATATATTTGCCTAAATTATTATTAGTTTGGAAAGCTATGTTGAAATTATTGCTACTTAAGAATGATTTCAGTTTCTCACTTGTAATGCCAACGTAGGTAAAGGTGTTGAATTTTGTTTCAATTTATCGACAGGGTAAACTTCATTCAATGCGATTCTACTTTGTTTTTATTTATAAATATTATATGTAACGGCACCTTCGTTCAAACTTTCAAAATTCCTCAACGACTTGCTAATAAAACATTGCAATTTTAAATCTATATTTTCGGTCAAAAGTTCATACGAACTTATTGCCAATATCAAAGATACCACTATACCACCTAATTCCAAACTCACTTCTTTCGATGTTAAGAATCTATTTCCCAACATTCCTCCGAAAGATACATATTACTTAGTTGAAGAATTATTAGAAAAGTCATGTCAATACTATCATTAAATCAGATATTCTTTCATTATTACAAATTTGTTTAGATCAAAATTATTTCCATTTCAATAACAAATATTATACTATTGAAGACGGCTTGATTATGGGCAATCCGTTAAGTCCTTTGTTAGCAGAAATATTCATGAATAACTTAGAGAAATTAATTCATAATCATCCACTCAGTAAATATTGTTTATACTGGTATCGCTATGTAGACGATATCATTATTTGCTTCACAGGAACAGATAGACAGTTGAAAATTTTCGAAAATCATATAAATTCATTAAATCCAAAAATTGCATTCACAGCCGAAATAGAAAGCAATAATTCGATAAATTTCTTAGACGTAACAATTTCAAATGAAAATGGAAAACATGTTTTCGCAATTTACCATAAGCCGTCACATACAGATATTATAATTATTATAATACATAACTCGTCGTGTCATCCATATCAACATAAAATGTCAGCATTCAATAGTTTTATTCAAAGATTGATTAACATCCCGTTATCACCAGAAAATTTCAACAAAGAACTAAATTTGATTAAACAAATAGCCAAAAATAATGGTTACAATCCCAAACTAATAAATAATATTTTCAATAAAAACAAAGTAGAATCGCATTGAATGAAGTTTACCCTGTCGATAAATTGAAACAAAAATTCAACACCTTAACCTACGTTGGCATTACAAGTGAGGAACTGAAATCATTCTTAAGTAGCAATAATTTCGACATAGCTTTCCAAACTAATAATAATTTAGGCAAATATATAAAAATAATAAAACCAAACCAGGTAAAAACAATGAATTAGGTATTTATCGATTGAATTGCAATGACTGTGATAATTTCTACATTGGTAGAACACATAGAAATTTTAATATTAGAATATCGGAACATAAACGCAGTTTTTCAAATAAAAAATCAGATTCAAATTACGCGAATCATCTCTTAGAAAATAATCATTCTTTCGACCCACAGTTTGAAATTTTGCATACAGATAATAAATATTGGAAGGTAGATCTTTGGGAAACTTTAGAAATCAATAAATACAAACACTCAGGTAGACTCATCAATGAACAAGTCGATTTAAGCCCTTCACCTCTATTGAATCTTTTCGGGGAGCAATCTATTCCTTAATTTTATTGGATATACCTGTCATAAATAACCACTCAAGAAGAAGCAACTTAATAAGCTTTTAATTACTCAGGAACATTTATAGTTATATTCTCATTTATATTTTTCTGCATATTCATTCGTCTGAAGAAGCTACGGTGTAGTGAAATGCGTTACGAATCGCAATTATAAAGTAAAATTCCTTAAAACACAGTACTTGTTTTTTATTATTGATAATGGAATTTTACCAAGTAAAAGCCTCCCAAATTCAAATCTTTCCTTTTCAAAATTCGCGGAAAAAATTGAAGTCGAATCAGGAAAAACCTTTCAAGAACGCTTTGTTTATTGGATTATTTGTTGGCGGCAATGTATTATTTCGGAAGGGGCCTACAATTTGGGTGAGTAATGACTATTTTGTGTTTCATTGACCAATTTCCGGTACTTTTTCGACAGAATGTATTATCCTTCGTTTCCGAAATCGAAATTTCTAGAGATATTCTTGTCAGTAACCAATAGGGGTATATCTGGATGGATACGAAGCTGTGATCTTACCTTTCCTGAAATCTAATGGTAAGGAAACTAGAAATATATATATATATATATATATATATATATATATATATATATATATATATATATATATATATATATATATATATATATATATATATATATATGAATATTCACGAAGATATAGCTAATATAATGGAGCAGGCCGGAGGCGTTGATAGTTGGTGTAGGGGGAAGAAGGCTATTGCTCTAAATCAGTGATTCCCAAAGTGGTCTACATCGACCCCCAGGGGTCTATGACAACTTGCAAGGGGTCTACGTCAGCGAAAATAAATTTGGGGTTCAATGAAATGAAAAATGGGGGTCCACGATAGTGGATTGTACCTATTTACTCACATCATACTATCTTATAATATAAAGACATATACATTATTTATAAAAGTAGATATGGATAAAAAGTTTATTATATATGTTTAAAAAATTGTGTAAGTTGTAGAATGTAGGCATTCGCTTTGTGGTCGCAATACATTCTGAACTTGTAAAAACCTGTACATAATGAAATAGTATCATCGTGTAAGAGCAGTCTCAGAGCTTCTCTAACTTGCACTCACACTACCTTTTTCAGTCACTCTATAAATACGAATGTGGGAGAGATACGTTTATTCGTTTCCTGAATCTTGATAAGTAAAATGCTAAGAAAATATTTTACAAAATATAAACAGATAGTTTATCACACAAATTACAGTGAATCAGTGTTATTTCGTTTGAGAGTGCCGGAGAAAAGTAAGTACATTACTTCAGTTGTTAGTAGTTTAATATTCAATCATGCAGAATAACACGAGTACTCCTCAATGATTTCTTTTTGAAAGTTTTAGCAATCGGGTATTATAATTACAGTGCAATCTCCGGAATCCGAACTAATTGCTGCAAAGAGATGTTCGGATTATGTAATGTTCTCGGAAAAATCTAATTTTTTTTTAATATACAGCTGGTGGTGTTTATGTCTTATTTAAATAATGTAATTTTGTCGACAGATGAGTGATTGCATGTCTGAATCTAGAAAGAAATGTAGACAGTACAGTGTTGCTTATTTGAAATTTAGCTTCATTCCATCATTGTCGGACAAAAAATTGCCTATGTGCCTTTTACGCAGAAAAGTTTTGAGCAATGGCGCTATGAAACCATCTAGGCTGCAGAATCATCTGAGAAGATGTCACCCTGATAGAACAGATAAAGATTTGAAATACTCACACTCAAAGATACACTTCAGAAGAGACCCACACTGGACAGAATGTTCGCTTCGACGCCACAAAGAAACGATGATGGTTTGCGGGCGTCTTACAATATCTCTATATTTATAGCAAAGTCCGGAAAACCGCATACTATTGAAGAGAAGTTAATTTTGCCAGCCGTTGAAGAGGTTTTAAAAACTGTTTTACACAAACCTGCATCTGATCTCATTAAAAGAATTCCCTTGAGCAATAGTACTGTTGAAAGACGTATTCATGAAATGAGTTCTGATATTGAAAGCTTCTTGTGTAATTATTTGCAAACTACCTATTTCTCTATACAACTGGACGAGTCAACTTTACCTGGTAATGTAGCATTATTATTGGGATATGTTCGTTTTCTTATGAATCAAGAAATCTACGAGGATTACTTTGATTTTTTATTTCAGATCAATGGTTGATGAGCTACAAACGGAGCAGTTTGGGACCTCGCACTGGAGGCAGCTCACAAAAAGTTCTTCTGAGCCGCCATTCTATAAAAAAAATAACAGTTTTTGTATATTTCAAAAACTCAATAAAGTTGTGTTAAAGTTTGAAAACCATAAATTTATTTTATTACCTTCAAAAATCTTGTTTAAAAATGACCGATTTTCAGGCTTCTATATGGACTTTCTAAGCCTTGAAAAACTGCGTTTACGCAAATATCTTATTGTTGGTCATCCTTCAAAATTCCTGCTGCGTAATTGTTCATGCGGATTTCTGCTGTACCATCACAGAGTGTTACTCGACAATCAATTATTCAAATCAATTATCATTTTTTTCTTGTGTTAAGCCTAAACGATTTAAGCGCGTTCTCATTGGTCGAACCAAAAACAACAGACAGTCGATCTCACGTAGTGTCGACGGCTATTGAATTATTCAATGTAAATTATTTTCCTGGCACAATAAATCTTTTGTCATTGAAACTCGAGTGAACTGGCTTAAGAAACAATAATTAATTGTGTAGAATTAATGATGAATGATGATTTTCCATTTGTGAAACGTTTAAAGGGTCACGGATTCGTTAATTACAAGAGATTACGATCATTTGTGGAACACTAAAGAACAGAGCATACCTTTATTTAATTTATTTGTTCTCAGGAATGCTTTTAATTTATTACTTTCTTTGTTGTTTACGTATCGACTAGTGTTTCAAAATACACTGCACCAAGAAATCAACGCAGAAAATCGAAAATTCAAATTTACTCAGAAGAAGTTTAGATATGTTGACGACTTATTATTCCAGTAATCCATCAACACTAATATCACTGATAGACAAAAATGATCTTAATGAAAGTCATATGGAATTGAATGGGTTATTTTGTATCTACAACTAGTTTGTAACTAATCTGCATTTTAGAAAATTTCACCTTCAGTCTTTTCTCAACCGCTATTGATCTTTTTTTAGGTAAAAACGGTGAAAAAATGTTTCAAATGAAGAAAAAATAACTTATATTTACTTTTATTCAGGATTTTCGAGAATCCTTAGCGTCAGGTACATCCCTTTTGAGTGTCTAGCAGTAGTCAGTTAATATGTTCGGACTCCACTTGCCTTGGTACCTTTTTTTCATGTTGGATATGTCCTGATGGAACTGCTCACCGTGTTCGTCGCTAACGCCTCCCTAATTTTGAGGAAAATCTATATGACAGTGAATCTTAAGCGAAATATTGCATCCTATGTTGTTGTAAGCCGCTAAGAGGTGTTGACTAACGCTTGATAGTTTTCGGCCATGTGGTTTCCAAGAAAATTACGAACAATATTTCGAAAACATGTCCATGCGGATTTCTCGTTCGGATTAAGTTCTTATACAAACTCTTCATCAGCCAGTAGGTCTCTTATTTGTGGTCCTACAAATATTCCTTCTTTTATTTTGGCATAATTGATTTTTGAGAATTTTTGTTTCGATTGAAAAAACCATCTCCATTTTTATCCATAGTTTCAACAAAAGTTTTCATTAGTCCGCGTTTGACATGCATTGGAGGTAGCGATACATCTTCAGGATTTATTAAAGGAGTGTAAAGAACATTTCGTTGACCTGGTATGAGAGAGTCTCGCTTAGGCCACTCCATTTCGACATAATGATTTTTTTTGTCTCGACTATCCCACTCACATAAGAAACAACAATACTTCGTATATACAAGCTGTTTTCCAGGAATATTGGTTATATTTAATATGTTCTAGCATATTCGATTTCATATTTTCATATGATTCTTTCATTTCAGTAGCATGATCGACCGATACGTAAGGGTATTTCTTACCATTATGTAATAGTACAGCTTTTAAACGAAATGAGACACTTGTATCACTTTTCCACAATTTATTCAATAATCACGACCGGTTTCGACCCTACGGTTATTTTCAAGTGAATAACTATAAAATACAAGAGTAGGCAAGTACAGAATGAAATTTATCCTAAATATTGAGTAGAGGGGATCCATAATGCTCTAGTTGGCTGTTGAGGGTAATAAATTGTGGATTTCTACATAGTTTGTTAATCTCCAAACTTTCCAACAAATTAATTTCTGTCCCTTTGTTACATTTATGAAGGATATAACATTGTTCAATGATATCGAGTGGTTAGTTGATTTTATGTGTTCAAATATTGGCGAATTTTTATCTGAGGAAATATGTTCCTTGAATCTAGCTTCAAAACTTCTCCCTGTTTGTCCTACATATAAATTCCTGATTGCTTGAATTTATCGTTCTTTTATTTAGCATTGAATAATAATCTGCTTAAATTGGGGCCGCTTCAGAATGAAGTAGTTATGTTCAATTTGGAAAAGTAGTTACTGATTTTGTTAAAGAGTTCACCGGTGTATCTTAGACTAGTGTATCTTTTCTCCGGGGTTTCTACGATGCTATATAGTAATTGAGAGGTAATACGTTGTTCTTTGCGTTTAATGATTGTAATCAGAAAATGTTGTGGTATATTGTTATTTGACGCAATTTTTCTGATGATATTAAGTTCAGTTTGAAAGTTTTCTGTCGAAAGGGGAATATAGAGTAAGCTCTATGAATCATGGAGTTTTTATGTCAGATTTTTTGGCAGAAAATCTGACATGAAAACTAACAATCAGAATCAGTTGAAAATAATAAAGTCCATATCAAGCAAAATCCAAGCCGAAGATCTCATAATGACTACAGCTAACAAAGGCAATAGTATAGTATGCCTCAATAAAGACGAAGAAAAGATGCAGGATGTACTGAAAACAATAGATATCACCGAAAAACCAAAAGATCCAACCGAACTATTCTTTAAACAAAATTCAGGTCTTCCAATGGGTTCCCCTCTTAGCCCTCTACTAGCTGACATTTTGATGAATAATTTAGAGAAATACTCAATATTTAACATAGATTTCGCTAAAAAACACATTACTTTCCGGTACAGATATACAGATGACATTTCAATTGGTTTTCGTGGTTCAAACAGACAAATTCAGCTATTTTTAAATTTCCTGAGTAAAATACATTGTCGCATCAGTTTCACTTCTAAAATAGAAAATAATAACTCTATTAATTTCCTCGACTTATCCATTACAAATCCAAATAATCAACTCACTTATAAAATTTATAGAAAGGAAACATTCACAGATGCATCAATTCCAAAGGACTCGGTCAGTCATTTGAGCCACAAACTAGCTGAATATAACTCCATTCATAGAGCTTACTCTGTTCCCCTTTCGACAGAAAATTTTCAAACTGAACTTAATACCATCAGAAAAATTGCGTCAAATAACAATATACCACAACATTTTCTAAATAAAATCATTAAACGCAAAGAACATCGTATTACCTCTCAATTACTATATAGCATCGTAGAAACCCCGGAGAAAAGATACACTAGTCTAAGATACACCGGTGAACTCTTCAACAAAATCAGTAACTACTTTTCCAAATTGAACATAACTACTTCATTCTCAAGCGGCTCCAATTTAAGCAGATTATTATTCAATGCCAAACAAAAGAACGATAAATTCAAGCAATCAGGAATTTATCAAATCAAATGCAATGAATGTCAGGTAGCCTATGTCGGACAAACAGGGAGAAGTTTTGAAGCTAGAGGAACTTATTTCCTCAGATAAAAATTCGCCAATATTTGAACACATAAAATCTACTAACCACTCGATATCATTGAACAATCTTAAAATCCGTCAAAAATGTAACAAAGGGGGTAAAAACCCACAATTTATTACCCTCAACAGCCAACTAGAGCATAATGGATCCCCTCCACTCAATATTTAGGATAAATTTCATTCTTAACTCGTACTTGCCTACTTTCAATATGGTTTCGTGAAAATCACGAAATTAGACACCAATTACTTCGAGTTGGAGAATTCATCTCCAACACTCTCAACAAACACTGGCTCGCCCTTATGTTGCTGCTTGATGGCGAACACGTATTCGACCGCGTCTGGCACGACGGCTTAAATTATAAAATGATGGGTTTCAAATTTCCTCAATATCTCACGAACATTGTGCGTTCTTTCCTTACAAATCGTACGCTCTCGGTCCGTGTCAGAACGAGCATCTCAACACCCCGTATCACATCGGCTGGTGTTCCTCAGGGGTCAGTTTTATCGCCTACACTGTTTGATATTTTCTCTGCTGATATCCCAACTGACAAAAAGGTCCTTACTGCTCTTTACGCGGACGATATTGCCCTCCTCTCTTCTAGTAACCATATCACATACGGAATTTTACATATAAAGCGACACTAACCAGTTCTTCTAGATAGGTACTCAAAATGGCGTCTAAAAATTAAAGAAGCAAAATCCGAGGCCACCTTTTTCTCCAAGAGAAGGAGAGAGCCTCTTGACTTCACCATCCATAACTCCAAGTTTCCATGGAAACGCTCGGTCAAATATCTAGGGATCCATCTCGACAAACGTTTGACTTGGAACAAACAAATCAATACGGTCCGAAATAAAGCCCGAGCTGGATTTTCTAACCTTCAACCTTTCTTCCGTAACAAAAAAGTTTTTCCAAGAACCAAACTTTTAGCTTTCAACGCTATTATCCGTAGTATTTCTACTTACGCCATACAAATCTACGACACTGCACCTAAAAAGCGCTTCAGCAAATTAGAAGGTACCTTCTCCAAATTGCTGCGCTCGTCGCTAAACATCCCATGATTTGTGAGGAACACCGATATCCTTAAGGAATTCGAAATATCCTCACTTACCGAATTAACTCTCAAGTTAACAAGTAACTTACGTGAAAATATTTCTGAACACGAGAATCCAACGATTTCCGTATTAGCAAACTGTCAGCCCGAACGGTTCGATATAGTTCCTCGACCGTGCTAATTAATTAAATCTCTCCAAAAATCTCCGTCCGCGTAAGCGTTTTGACATTTGTGTCACTCTCTAATCTCAGTACCCTTTAATTCTGCACTATGGGGACAATAGCTTACGGCCTGGAACACCAGAGGAGGTTTTTAGTCTGTAAAAATGCGACATTGGCCCCGCCACCGGGGTGCATCTTTTCGAAGATTTTCTCCCTCTTTGTCTAAAAAAAAAGTACTTGCCTACTCATGTATGATATTGTTATTCACTGGAAAATGATCGTAGGGTCGAAACCGGTCGTGATTATTGAATATATTGTGGAAAAGTGACAAAAGTGTCTCATTTCGTTTCACTTTTCAAAGTAATCTTTGAGGAATCTATAAACAACCGCCAGTCAGATATTCTACATTCAAACGTCAACTCCGTCATCACTGAGGGAATGTCACTGCAAAACTATATATTGCCATCTTGAGAAAAAAACTTGGGAAGTGCGTATGTCGAGTTCTGTACACGTATATTGTGGTATTTTTTTCCAGTGAATTTCAGTTATGAATTCAGGACGCCAATAGTTCTGCCTGTCTTTTACTGAGATCCAAATCAGGTACCAAGTCATTGAGATCGTTTTGAGTTATAAAATGGGATTCTCTGTTTGAAGTACTGGGCTCAAAAGTCGAATCGGAATCTGAACTCTCGGATACATTTTCTTCGGTCACGTCAACCATGTTTACTGGAGGATGCGGAATAGGTAAATTATTACTGTGTGGTATAGGTCTTTGAGCAGATTTTAGATTTGGATATTTCACACAGTGGCTAGATTTGTAATTAGTACCTCTTATAGAAGTTTAGAAAAATAACATTCTGATACGATTCGGCCCAAATCATTGGAACTGCGAACGTTATATGACGAGATTCTTCAGCCCATCATGTTAATAAAGTTACACGCTGTGCAGAGCAAACATTAGGAGTCCAGGTTTTGTCGAAATTTCGCGCCGGAAAACCAAAATAATTAAAATAACAGTTTTTAACTTATGGTGTCAAACTACGTGGTTGACTTTTAACAGTATAGATAATATAATAGAAGTTATCAGGATTGTTTACACACACACTGTCGGCATCTTAGTGTGATGTGTAACTAATCAAAAAAAAACTGTTTTAATTTCAATATTTTTTCGTTAATTTATTCGTTAGGAACTACCTTGAAAATTCCGAAATCACTTCAATGGAGTGGCCTCCACAAAAAACAGACCTCAATTCCATCGAACATATCTGACACATGCTCAATAGATGAGCTGGGATGAAAATATGTGGTATTAGCAAGTTTCTGAGACTTCGATTTCATTTCGGTTGTTCTCAAGCATTCCACAGTACTGGTCGATTACTGGAAGAATAATTTTTCAATAGATCTAAACGTCTTCAGGATAAATTTGAATTTTGTGCGTCAATTTCTTGGCGCATCGTAATGTTGACAGTTAGACAGAAGTTCGACAGTGAGTCTACTAGGGCTCATTTTTTCTTGTAGAAAAGCTAATCCGGAAAATATTTATAATTGTTTATTCAACAGCCTCCCGTAATCCAGACCTGCACATTTCATATTACAATAATATTAATCAAGATAAGCGATACAGAATCGAGAGAATAGTCGAAGCCTAACCTCGTAAAGGTGACTGACAGATCTGATTGTCGCGGGGCGGGATGTAACCAAGATCAGTCCATAGAGTCAATCGGACACCTGGGGCATCTACCTGATAACATCTCTGCCCGAGTAATTAATTGTGTTTTTATATTTTGTTTAATCATTCTATTAGAAACGATCTCACATTCGATGATGAAGAGTGCTGAGGGACAAAGAAAGGGAAAATGGTTGAACATTATTCAAATACTTATGCAAAGTTATTTTGAGCCTTTCTGATTATATTAATACCTCAATGTTGATTTGAGGTGAGATATACAAGTTGTCAGGTCAACCCAATAAGAGCGAGAGATAACGAACAAACCCTTTTACGAATTTTGATTTTATTACATTGCATTGAATTCAAACGGATCTGTTTTATATTTTTGGTGGTTTTGTTATTTTAATTTCAGAACTTTTGTATTTTCGTATTTTATCAAGGAGTATTTATTTTGGGATAAAATCATTGTGTTATTTGATGTTTTTCTTCACGTTGGATAATTTTGTCGATGAAAGCAGGGGAATTTTTTATTTCAAGGCAATTTTTCTGATAGTATTCATTTGAATTTTGAAATCTGTCGTTGACGTTGGATCATTGAATTTTAAGCAACTATTTTGTGATTTAAGTGTATTAAGAGGTCAAGAGGTCTGAATGTAAGTAAATTATTAATCAATGCTAAACAAAAGAAGACAAATTAAAAAAAAAACAGGAGTAACAAAGTTGCTTGCATTGGGTGTACGAAAGCATAAGTTGGGCAGACAACATGGAATTTGGAAGCCAGATTTAAAGAACATTTATCTTCTGACAATAATTCTCCAATATGTGAACATATAAAAACAACAAAACATTCAAAGTAAAACGAAATAAGACACTTTTGTCACTTTTCCACAATTTATTTAATAATCAGGACCGGTTTCGACCTTACGGTCATTTTCAAGTAAATTACAATATAACAGATGAGTAGGTACAAGTACAGAGTGAGTTATCCTTGATATTGAGTAGTGGGGATGCATTAAGCTCTAGTTGGCTGTTAAGGGTAGTAACTTGTGGGTTTTTACATAGTTTGTTAATCATCAAACTTTCCAACAAATTCATCTCTCTCCCCTTGTTACATTTATGAAGAATTTTAAGGTTGTTTAACGATATCGAGTAGTTGGTTGATTTTATGTGTTCAAATACTTTTATCTCAGGAAATATGTTCCTTGAATTAGCTTCAAAACTTTTCCTATTTGTACGACATAGGCTACCTGACATTCATTGCATTTGATTGGATAAATTCCTGATTGCTTGAATTTATCGTTCTTTTGTTTGGCATTGAATAATAATATGCTTAAGTTGGGGCCGCTTGAGAATGAAGTAGTTATGTTGAATTTAGAAAAGTAACTACTGATTTTGTTAGAGAATTCTCCGGTATATCTGGAACTAGTGTATCTTTTTTCCGGGGTTTCTACGAGTTGTATAGTAATTGAGTTTAATAATTGTATTTAGGAAATGTTGTGGTATATTGTTATTTGAGGCAATTTTTCTGATGATGTAGAGTTCAGTTTGGAAATTTTCCGTCAAAAGGGAAACAGAATAAGCTCTATGAATCATGGAGTTGTACGCAGCTAGTTTGTGGCTCAAATGACCGAACGAGTCCATTGGGTTCGATGCGTCTATGAATGTTTCCTTTCAATAAATTTCATAAGTGGGATGGAAATTTGAATTTAAGATGGTAAGGTCTAGGAAATTAATTGAGTTCTTACTTTCTATTTCAGCAGTAAAGCTGATGCAGCAATTATTTTATTCGGGAAATTTTAAAATTGCAGAATTTGTCTGTTTGAACCAACTAAAATATCATCTACATACCTGTACCAGAAAATAATGTGTTTTATATTGAGTTTTTCTCCAAATTATCCATGAAAATATCAGCTAATAGGGGACTGAGAGGTGATCCCATTAAAAGACCTAAATTTTATTCAAAGAATTTAGATTTAAATTGGGAGTAACTTTGAGATATGCATATTAGAAGACGATTGCTAAGTTCATTAGTGATATATGGCGGTGTGTTAGATTCGGATAAGATATTTGTAACAAAGGGAAGACACTCATCCGTTGAAATGTTAAGGTACATATTTTTGACATCGAAAGAGACTAACTTAATTTCTTGGGAGATTGTGAGATTTGAAAGCTTATATATGAGGTCTACATAATTGGAGATAGTGTATTGTGCGTGAAAATTCGGATAACTTTGACTCTGTACCTGTACTTAACTACTCATCTGTTATGTTGTTATTCACTTGGAAATGACCGTAAGGTCGAAACCGGTCGTGATTATTAAATAAATTGTGGAAAAATGTCTTATTTCGTTTTACTTTGAAGATGAAATCTCATAAAATGAATAGATCATCAATACTATCAACTGAACATTCAATAACATAAGATAATATCATAATTCCGAGAAGGAAAAGTAAATGAATCTGTGGGAATGTTTGGAAATCAATAAACTTTGTAAAAACCGAAGTGAAATTACCCTTAAGTAATTTAGACATTAATATCTCTCGTCAACTTAATATCAAATTAGGCTACTATCTATATACAGTGTGTTCCAACGAAAATTTGACCCCCCCTATAACTCCGAAATGAGTAACATTAGCGAAAAACACCAAGACACGTCGATTTTTGTTTCGAGGGGGAGCATTTTTCGAAATAATTCGAAACTTCTCAGATCAACCCCCTACCCCCAGCAACCCTAATTTCGAAATTCATCATAGGGAATAAGGGTCGAGTGGCACCTTACTGTAAAGGTCTGTCAATTCTCCATTCTGATTTGTCATTTTAGAATTTTAAATTAACATACAGGGTGTCTCAACCGAGGGTAAAGTTGAATTCCTGCAAATCCCAAATACTAAATGAAATCGATTTATTTTGGCATAATGCAAGCGCAGGTTTATGCTCGGTCTAGAAAACGACCTACACTTGTGAATTTGGAGTTGGTGCAATCAACCCCTATTTCCAGCATCCCCAACTCAAAAATCATTCGATCGAAAATAGGTCAAGTGGCACCTCGTTGGAAAGGTATTTCAATTTTCTCTTCGAATTTGGTATTTTCGAAATTCAGAATCAGCATACAGGGTGTCCCGGAGCAGGAACACTGAAAACCCAAATAACTTTTGAAACTGGTTCATTTCGGTTAATACGAGAACATGTTTATGTTTGATTCGAGAATAAGACTCTCTTGCGTGAATATGGAATTTTTGCAATCAATCTCTTCCATTCAGCATCCCCAACTCAAAAAATCATACAAGTGATTACAGGTTGAGTGGCAAAGTTCCAGAAAGATTTTTCTATTTTCTGAATCACTGAGGCATTGGTTTCAGTTTGGCAATCGAGGTTTTCTGGCGTGAGGATCAGGATGAGGGGATGATGGAGAAACTGATTGGATACTCATCTAAACAGGAAAACGAGATTTATTGAACTTGTATTCAATTGAAAACAAAAAACTAACTTGATTATTACAACAATTGTTCAAAATGACCTCCGCCCACCTCCATACAAATATACAGACGATTTTCGAACTCTCTTCTCACATTAGCGAAAACTTCAGGAGTCAAAAGTCGGCATTCTGTGATAATCCTCATCCGCAGCTCCTCCAGGTTTTCTGGTCTTGTGGCATAAACTTTAGATTTTAGATGGCCCCACAAAAAAAAATCTAGGGGATTTAAATCTGGTGACCTGGCTGGCCACTCAACAGGTCCTCTTCTACCAATCCACCTTCCTGGGAAATTTTCGTCTAAATATTGGCGCACCCGAGCATCATAATGCGGAGGAGCACCGTCTTGTTGAAAACGCATTTCGTCCTCAGAAAGAGTTGGATCGTTCTGTAAAATTTCTGTCAATCTAGGATGTATGTGTTCCTCTAACAACTGTAGGTAGCCATTTCCATTCAGATTACCCTCAATAAAGAAAGGCCCAACTAGATGATTGCCAAAAATTCCTGCCCAAAGTTCAACTTCTGAGGCCTTTGCGTGTGGGCCTCTCTAAACCAATGAGGATTCTGTGTGTCCCAATATCGACAATTATGTCTATTCACTTCACCACTGAGCATAAAGGTGCTTTCATCAGAAAAACAGATGTTATTCAGAAAATTTGGATTAGCGTTTAGGTTTTCACTTAGATTTTCACAAAACTGTAAACGACGATCTGGATCATCTTCGTTTATTTCATGCACTAATTTTACCTTGTAGGGGTGAAATTTGTGATGTTTCACGATTCTATGGACAGTTGTAGCTGATACACCAGTCAGACGAGATAGTTTTCTGATCGAAGTAGTATTCTCCATTTGTAGATGACCCACTACTGCCACTTCCGTTGCCTCATTTCTGACAGGACATGCCACTTCATGTTTTTGTTTGCCACCGAACCCGTAGCTAGGAATTTGTCAACCAAATATTTAACGTACTGGTGACTGACTCCCTTTCTCTTTCAGGATGGTTCCTATCGAATATCCTTGCCGTTTCTTTGGCACAACTGTTATTTCGAAAATACGTCGATACAATTTTGACCCTTTCCTCAGTGGAATAAACCATTTTCAGATTAATTTCAACTGACGAACAACAACAATAATGAGGAACTGATCTGAATAATAATAATATTTCATTGCAAAATGAGAAATAACAGATGACTGCACGCCAGATGGAAATGAAAAAATGTGAACATTTTCAATGCAGAAATCAGCTTTATTTCTTCGTAATTGATGCTCAACACATCGTACCCCAATACTTTTAACAGTTTTGAATTAATTTTAGTTGATAATTTCAAATGACGATATTGAATTTTTCGAAAGCGACATCCTGTATGGAGAGCCGAACTGAATGAAATGCTTTAATCATTCTGGAATTCAAAAACCTTTCTGAAGATATGCCACTTGAATTATTTGTATGATTTTCAAGTTGGGGATGCTGAATGGAAGGGGTTGATTGCAAAATTCTATAACCACACAAGAAAGTCCTATTCTCGGATCAAACATGTTCTCGTATACCGAAATGAACCAGTTTCAAAAAGTTATTTGGATTTTCAATGTTCCTGCTTCAGGACACCCTGTATGATGATTCTGAATTTCGAAAATACCAAATTCGAAGAGAAAATTGCAGTACCTTTCCAACGAGGTGCCACTTGACCTATTATCGATCGAATGATTTTTGAGTTGGGGATGCTGGAAATAGGGGTTGATTGCACCAACTCCAAATTCACAAGTGTAGGTCGTTTTTCTAGACCGAGCATAAACCTGCGCTTGCATTATGCCAAAATAAATCTATTTCATTTAGTATTTGGGATTTCCAGAATTCAACTTCACCCTTGGTTGGGACACCCTGTATGTTAATTTAAAATTCTAAAAATGACAAATCAAGGTGGAGAATTGACAGACCTTTTCAGTAAGGTGCCACTCGAACCTTATTCCCTATGATGAATTTCAAAGTTAGGGTTGCTGGGGGTAGGGGGTTGATCTGAGAAGTTTCGAATTATTTCGAAAAATGCTCCCCCTCGAAACAAAAATCGACGTGTCTTGGTGTTTTTCGCTAATGTTACTCATTTCGGAGTTAGAGGGGGGGTCAAATTTTCGTTGGAACACACTGTACACCTAAGTAAGCTCATTTTCTTTAGTTAACTACTTGAAAATGACCGGACGAACGAAGCCTGTCGTTTTTGTAAAAATAAATTTATTGAAAGTATAAAATATATTCTACTTCATCTTCGTTGACAATGAATTACCTTGTGTCAAGACATTTTTTTCTTCTTCTTATCATCTTAAATGCTCATTAAGCTTCTTGAAATGGGATACAGTTTGTTTGTGAAAAAAATGGTATTTTATAAAAACTTTTCAAGTTTGAAGACTTATTATTGATATGAGCGTCATACGAATTAAACATTCAACGTCTCTAGAGAAAAATAATCAGTTGATTCAAGCATTCAAATAATTCTCAAGAAGAACACCCTGTTCGTTACACATTACATTTTAGATAAAAAAATACATTTATTGTCCGCCCATGTGCTATGAAATACCTCCCACATCTTTGACCACTATTTACTCAGAACGTTGTGAGGTTAGAATCTTACACTCTCAACAATAGCCCAACGGGGTATCTTATACAAAATACATAAATACATTGAATTCATTCTATATACATATATCTCGAAGAATGGAGCGTTCATTCAGAGGGGCAAGATCTCATCATAGACTCCGTTTATGGACAGACATCGTAATCCAAAGCTATGTACTTAAAACTTGTATGAAGCTTTACACTTTTCCCATCACATTCTTTGTTTTCACCATTGAAATTCTGTGAATCGTATTTCACCTCTACTGGGTCACTATTTCTTAGTTTTGGTTTTCAAAAATTTTGTCGAATTGAGGCCTTATGAAATGAAAGAAGGAAATATAGAATCTTAACGTGCAATTTAAGTTAGTAAATAAGGATTCACGATTTTACTTGAAAATGAAACTGCCTAATTTGACTTGATTTGAAACTCAGTCAAGCTTTTGTTTTCAGATTTGAAGTCGAGTCTATTTTTTTCCACAAAAGCTTGGAAATTCAAGCTTCCCATATCGCAGTACTTGAAAGCTTGAATCAGAACACAATCGCAATAAAACAGAACTTTCTTTTGTATTCAATAAGTGCGTGAAAAAAGGTTTAAATATTTCTGAATATTTGACCGGGAAATATTTAAATTAAATTCAAAGTGAGAATCTGAAAAGAATTCATAAGGAATCATAAATACAAGACGACAAGAGAATATTGTATATTTTTTCATACACGAGTTTCGGGGATGTCTCTTGACTCCTCCATCTCTCGCTTTTCGGGGAATCACTGTTCAATATCGATTCTCTGGGATTCATTCATTCTCCGAAAGAGTTCTGCTGAATATCGCCAAATGTAGTGAATCTTAATCGATAGGTTATTATACTTACACCTCTGGACGTCAGATGACGACACTACATAGATTTCTTTCTGTTTTCTATAGAAAGAATTTCGTTTGAATTAATTCTATATCAAATAGAAATCTACTGCAGTTTGAAGATGAAATTAATATTTTCTTGAAGGTTGTTGTTGAATACAGAAATTCTTTACATTCCTGAAATTAGTGCTGGTTGATTTCTTCCCTTTTCCTTTTTAATCAAGCAAATCTCGCAGAGCTAACTAACACTTCGTTATTCACCACGAAGCGTAAATATTTTTTGTAAAAGGATCAGAAATAGCGAAGGTTTGTTTTTAGGCGCGAGAAAAGCTTCACCGTCGCTACCTATCAAATATTCTGAAAATTGGATTAATCTAGCAGTTCATGAGCTATGGCAGAATAACTGTGGCTCGTCATTTATCTTTGACTGCTAGAGAATAACGTGACAAATTCGAAAAAAACGGATTCATAAGGTTTGCGAATGAAATAATGAAACTGGCAACGTCGCTTCCGATACGGCAACACGTAATACGAGAAGCTTTGAGCATCTTAGGTGCACATGTTATACGCCTCCATTCGTTCGAACTCGCTATAGTCATTTGTTTGTCCCCAGCGAAATAGTTTCTTCTTGTGCGTTCTAAACATGAGTAGCATCGATATTCACGAACGGTGTGCAATCATTTTGCGCTTCAAACTCGGACACAATGCTACAGAAACATTTGAAAATCTTCGGCAGGTGTATGGGGAAAGTGCTTTGTCAAGGGACCAGGTTTTACGGTGGTTCAAGGTATTTTCAGGAAGAAGAGACTCGATTGGACATAAATCATGGAGTGGAAGGCCTCCACCAGAGTCCGGAATTTCGTGCATTCAGATTGAACGTTGCCAGTCACAATTAAGAGTCATTAGAGTGCGACCAAACATCAAAAATAACAAGAGTTGTACCAGGAGACAGAGCCATGTCACACTGCAATCTCTATAATGGAGTTTTTATCCAGTAAATTAATTCCTGTGGCTTCTCGGCCTTCTTATTTCCCAGACATTGAGAATCTCCTCGAGGAAACTAATTTTGGGACCCTTGAAAACATTCGAACAGCTGTAACTCACCAGCTGAAGACTGTTCCAGCAACGATGATTGGAAGAACCATCTCGTCGACTCTGTGATTCCCAAGGGCACTTTTCTGAAGGAGTCAATATTGCATTTTAATCATATTCAAAGAGAAAATTGAAAAAAAATTTACTGTAATAACACACTTCGTATACCAATTTTGAAATGGCTTTTATTGATTAGTTAATAATACCTCTGACGCTCTTGGAAAAATTGTCGTCAGTCTAGAATTTATAGGCAAACGCTGAATATAATAAATAGTTTTCATGGTGAACGCCAAATATACCCTTGATCAATAAGACAATGCTCAATGAACCGATACTTTCCTGGAGCAAGATGGTTCATGCTTCTTCTTTATGTCGTATGAATGGTAGTTACATATTCTAGGTTTGCTCGAGACGTCTCTTTGATTAACATAAGATGACATCACCTGTTTCTTCGTCAACCGTATTTTTAGTTTCGAGGAACTGGAGGAGAAAGCTTTGACAGCTAGAGTTTGAATCACGTCAGCCAGGTTTTTGGCGGAAAAGTAATTCAATTTTGAATCATGAAAATATCCAAAATCATACGTATAAAGATATTTTGCCAGCATTCATCCTTGAAGCTCCAAAATTTTAGGTTAGTTAGTTGGACGAGACACCGGACTCTTTCTGTGACCGAATAACGCACCCATTTTTCACTTTTTCGATGAATTCTTGGAAATCATAGACAGGTGCCACTTCGGTCCAGAGTTCTCTGAAAAATGTACGTCTTTCTAAACAAAGAAACTGAAACAATATTATCTGAAAGACATCAGTTGTTTTCTAGCTGGCGTATTTGAATATGAAAGGGACTTCTGGGGAAAATACATGACACATATTTTCGTTCTAACCGTCGTAACAGAAGTTACGAAATTGATTTTAGAGGAGAAGATTTAAAAAGTTGATCGGGTCATCAACCTCAAGGAATGAGGATTCGCAATTGGGGAAGGGAGTTCCTGACTAAATACTTCGATTCCGGACCTTAGTTCGATTGTCGACTGTCTCGGAAATCCTGCTTCTCAAGATGAGACATGAAATTTTTAGAAAAGACTGAGTTTATCTTCGAACGTCTCTGAGACGCAATTTTTCGAAGTTCTCGACGGACTAAAAATTGTAGTTCTCCTTTAGGATGATCTAGTTTTCTTTTTCCGTAAAAACCGTTTCCAAATTACGGTCAGAGCGTCGAGATGTTTTTTACAAGCCAAGTTTTCAACAAATCTACGCCCATTTTATTCCGTTTCAGTAGAGATATTAGATTAGAGTGTCATAAAATTATCTTAAATCAGCGTACTTCAACAAAGTTAACACTAGATCTTTATCCTTCTCGCACTCTGAGTACTCCTCTGGACCTCTGGCACATTTCCTAACGAGCTAATCAATAGATCACGGTTGGTCGTAGCAATCATTTATCATCTTCTTTAACTCAAAAGAGATTTGTAATAAGGATCTGAGGATCGTTCGATTTTTTTCACGAAAATGTCACTGGTCACTATTGAATTCATGACATCGAATTAATTGCTGCTATCGATAGATTTTCTACCTTTCGATATAATGTAATTCTGACAGAAGATTAATCTCGTGAAGTGTTAAGTAGATGTGTAATAATAGCGAAGAATTCGTGTAATTCCTTTACAACAGGTTGTAACTTCGGTGTTGTCTATTTTAATCGGTTTGCTTAGAAAAAGTTTGTCAGACTTACAATTTCTTTGATAATTTATTGAGTGATACAAGGAATGCTATTGAAAAATCGCTTATAATTGAGAAGGTAACGTGGGTCATGATTGTTAACGACATGTTAATTCATCTGTCAAAAACAATGAATTTTAATAGACATTTGTTAGTATGACATCAGATAAATTGATAGAGGGTACGAGGACCTATACAGAGTGTTTCAGATAGTTAATTGGCTCCGCTGTTAGTACGTGAAAGTTAATAATGAAGATTATAAGAAATCAATACATCTATTATACTATCGCAAGAGATTTATTGGAAATCAAATTTCGGTTTCTCGATCATTTACAGCTGACAACAAGTACTGAACTAATGTTGAAAATACAAACATAAACAGGTAGATACCAAATTATGAAGAGGTGATTTACAAATTATGATGAAAGCAGGTATTATTTAAAGACATCAAATATAGACGAATAAGCTGGGCCATACTGGTCCATAGGCTCCATAGAAAGTTTGTTGGAGTTTGAAAACTTCATACGATTCTAAAAAAAATTTAACTCTCGTCGTTTAGGTATTCTGTGTATAATTTGGTGTTGATCTATGGCTGGAAAATGATGGCCGTTCTCGATACAATGTAGAGCTAAAGTGGATACGTCGGTTTTATAGTCATTGTAATCTGATTGATGCTCTTTGTATCTAGTTTCGAATGGATGACCAGTCTGACCTAAATAGGTTTTTCCGAAGAGTCTACGGCATGCCCATAGGCACGATGTAGCCTTGGAAAGAGTTTTGTCAATGTGTAAATTCCAGTTGAGTCCCTGATCTAGGGTTAACCCTAGATACTTAGCTTGTTCCAAAAATTTCAGAGTATGTCCATTCAGAAGGGGAAGGGGCTTTAAGTACAACTTTCTACGTCTCGTGAATGAAATTAGAATGGTTTTGTCTGGATGGATGCTGAGCTCCTCTTCAGCACACCATTCATTCATGATGTTAAGGGCTTTTTGCATCAGGTTCGATAAGATTCCATCATGCTTTCCCCTTATGATGATAACTAGATCATCAGCATAGCCTTGTGCGTTGAAGCCAGTGTTGTTCAGACTTTCTAAGAGGTCATCAACAACTGCTGACCATAGAAGCGGCGATAGAACACCTTCTTGAGGGCATTCTTTCACTGCTGACGCTGATATTTCGGTGTCTCCAAAAGTGGCTGTTATGATCCGGCCCTTGAGCATTTCTTTGATCTATTCGATGATGGGTGTTTTGATACCCTTGTTGTTTGCACCATTGCTAATGGATGTATTGGAGGTATTATCGAAGGCTCCTTCAATGTCTCCAAATAGAATTAAGGCTATTTCTTTAGCCTCTAGTGCTCCTTCTTTGACTAGATCGTGTTGGGCATCAATTGTAGACTTGCCCGGTTGGTAGGAAAATTGTTTTTTATGCAGTTTTGTGAAACTTCTCAAATGGTTGTCGAGAATTTTCTCCATTGATTATAGGAGAAAGGAGGTTAAGCTTATCGGGCGATATGATTTAGGCTCATCTGGAGACCTCTTGCTTATTTTTTGGTATGAATAATACTTTGACTTTCCTCCATTACTGGGTTATGTAGCTCAGTGAGTAGCTTTGTATATAGCTCTCAGACATGGGGCTGTATATGTCGCCTAGGTATTGAAACAATCTAGGGTAGTTGGTATCGTTAGGAGATCGATACAGACAAAAAAGAGACATGGTTTTGATTACATCAACAAATTTTCAACTATGCCAAGTGGAAAGCGTCACCCTCTATCTTCTTCCTAGAATCCGACATCTGATCTGGCAAAAAGACAAAGCCCTTACTTAAACCTAAGCCTTGAGTGCAACTTATAGCCATTGAACCAAAGATAGGTGGTATCTGTTGTTGGTATTATTTGAGTTCCGATTAGAGCTTGGACATGAAATTGCTTGTCTTGTAAGTGCTGCTGTACTGCACTCACATTCATGCTGGCTTCTTTCATCAAATTCTAGGGGATTCCATGTGCCCGCCAGGGGATCGCAGGAAAATTCTTTCCACTTTGGAGACTGGACCATCACCCAAACTTAGTCACAAATGACCAATTCACGAAGTCTATAGCATGATCGGTGATCGGGCGACGGGAATGGGACCGTCTTCCACCTTCTCGAGACAGCATGTCAAAATTTGATTGATTCCGAGTTAATGTTGAATGCATTTTTTTGTTATGAAAGCCTTATCCGCCATAAGTGTGCTTCTAAGCTCTAAGCGAGTGATTCCTGCTGTAAGGGTTGATGTTATATCATGCCATAACCTTGAACGATATTTTCCACCAAGCAGAAAACGATCTATTCTTGCGATTTATGTAGAATCGAACTGTTGACTAAATAATGATATTTTGGATATTTTTTAAAACAATTCAAGAAGAATTTCACCTAAAAACCCACACTTGGCTCTCAAGATATCAGACAATCTCAGCAACATTGTTAGACAAATGAAACATTGAATCCAAAGAAACTTTTCACGTTTATCTCGAGCTGATCGATGAAAAATATAAGAGTACCTGTACGCCTGTATTTATGTTCAACCATTTCGGCCCACGTGCGCAACGAAAACGTTAATAGAACAATAAGAAGAGGCGGAAATAATTCTAATTTAATTACCCAGAATTGAATTCATTGGGCTATATTGTTACCTACTTCCAAAGAATTTTATGCAAATTCAAACTGTTATTATTCAGCAATGAAAAATATTTATGGGCAAGGAATGGTGCATAATTTTATCGGTTTCTTCTATATAAATTTCGTCTTCACGATGTGCGTTGGTGTGATTGTAACTCATTCAACTGTTATTGTAGGTATTTAAGATGCATTCTTGACGTAATAAGTAGTTAGAAGGCAATGAGAAGAAAAACAAAAGCAATTATGACTCCTAAAACTCACAGTTTTTGATTCATCAGACTTAAACTTTTGAAGGAATCTTGTATAATGACGTTGAGATAATTCGAACCAGTTCAATTAAGCCATATCCATATACATTCATGCTGGAACTACAGTGTGTTCCAACGAAAATTTGACCCCCCCTATAACTCCGAAATGAGTAACATTAGCGAAAAACACCAAGACACGTCGATTTTTGTTTCGAGGGGGAGCATTTTTCGAAATAATTCGAAACTTGTCAGATCAACCCCCTACCCCCAGCAACCCTAATTTCGAAATTCATCATAGGGAATAAGGGTCGAGTGGCACCTTACTGTGAAGGTCTGTCAATTCTCCATTCTGATTTGTCATTTTAGAATTTTAAATTAACATACAGGGTGTCCCAACCGAGGGTGAAGTTGAATTCCTGCAAATCCCAAATACTAAATGAAATCGATTTATTTTGGCATAATGCAAGCGCAGGTTTATGCTCGGTCTAGAAAAACGACCTACACTTGTGAATTTGGAGTTGGTGCAATCAACCCCTATTTCCAGCATCCCCAACTCAAAAATCATTCGATCGAAAATAGGTCAAGTGGCACCTCGTTGGAAAGGTATTTCAATTTTCTCTTCGAATTTGGTATTTTCGAAATTCAGAATCAGCATACAGGGTGTCCCGGAGCAGGAACACTGAAAACCCAAATAACTTTTTGAAACTGGTTCATTTCGGTATAATACGAGAACATGTTTATGTTTGATTCGAGAATAAGACTCTCTTGCGTGAATATGGAATTTTGCAATCAATCTCTTCCATTCAGCATCCCCAACTCAAAAATCATACAAGTGATTACAGGTTGAGTGGCAAAGTTCCAGAAAGATTTTTCTATTTTCTGAATCACTGAGGCATTGGTTTCAGTTTGGCAATCGAGGTTTTCTGGCGTGAGGATCAGGATGAGGGATGATGGAGAAACTGATTGGATGCTCATCTAAACAGGAAAACGAGATTTATTGAACTTGTATTGAAAACAAAAACTAACTTGATTATTACAACAATTGTTCAAAATGACCTCCGCCCACCTCCATACAGTTATACAGACGATTTTCGAACTCTCTTTCACATTAGCGAAAACTTCAGGAGTCAAAAGTCGGCATTCTGTGATAATCCTCATCCGCAGCTCCTCCAGGTTTTCTGGTCTTGTGGCATAAACTTTAGATTTTAGATGGCCCCACAAAAAAAAAATCTAGGGATTTAAATCTGGTGACCTGGCTGGCCACTCAACAGGTCCTCTTCTACCAATCCACCTTCCTGGGAAATTTTCGTCTAAATATTGGCGCACCTGAGCATCATAATGCGGAGGAGCACCGTCTTGTTGAAAACGCATTTCGTCCTCAGAAAGAGTTGGATCGTTCTGTAAAATTTCTGTCAATCTAGGATGTATGTGTTCCTCTAACAACTGTAGGTAGCCATTTCCATTCAGATTACCCTCAATAAAGAAAGGCCCAACTAGATGATTGCCAAAATTCCTGCCCAAACGTTCAACTTCTGAGGCCTTTGCGTGTGGGCTCTCTAAACCAATGAGGATTCTGTGTGTCCCAATATCGACAATTATGTCTATTCACTTCACCACTGAGCATAAAGGTGCTTTCATCAGAAAAACAGATGTTATTCAGAAAATTTGGATTAGCGTTTAGGTTTTCACTTAGATTTTCACAAAACTGTAAACGACGATCTGGATCATCTTCGTTTATTTCATGCACTAATTTTACCTTGTAGGGGTGAAATTTGTGATGTTTCACGATTCTATGGACAGTTGTAGCTGATACACCAGTCAGACGAGATAGTTTTCTGATCGAAGTAGTATTCTCCATTTGTAGATGACCCACTACTGCCACTTCCGTTGCCTCATTTCTGACAGGACATGCCACTTCATGTTTTTGTTTGCCACCGAACCCGTAGCTAGGAATTTGTCAACCAAATATTTAACGTACTGGTGACTGACTCCCTTTCTCTTTCAGGATGGTTCCTACGTCGATACAATTTCGACCCTTTCCTCAGTGGAATAAACCATTTTCAGATTAATTTCAACTGACGAACAACAACAATAATGAGGAACTGATCTGAATAATAATAATATTTCATTGCAAAATGAGAAATAACAGATGACTGCACGCCAGATGGAAATGAAAAATGTGAACATTTTCAATGCAGAAATCAGCTTTATTTCTTCGTAATTGATGCTCAACACATCGTACCCCAATACTTTTAACAGTTTCGAATTAATTTTAGTTGATAATTTCAAATGACGATATTGAATTTTTCGAAAGCGACATCCTGTATGGAGAGCCGAACTGAATGAAATGCTTTAATCATTCTGGAATTCAAAAACCTTTCTGAAGATATGCCACTTGAATTATTTGTATGATTTTCAAGTTGGGGATGCTGAATGGAAGGGGTTGATTGCAAAAATTCTATAACCACACAAGAAAGTCCTATTCTCGGATCAAACATGTTCTCGTATACCGAAATGAACCAGTTTCAAAAAGTTATTTGGATTTTCAATGTTCCTGCTTCGGGACACCCTGTATGATGATTCTGAATTTCGAAAATACCAAATTCGAAGAGAAAATTGCAGTACCTTTCCAACGAGGTGCCACTTGACCTATTATCGATCGAATGATTTTTGAGTTGGGGATGCTGGAAATAGGGGTTGATTGCACCAACTCCAAATTCACAAGTGTAGGTCGTTTTCTAGACCGAGCATAAACCTGCGCTTGCATTATGCCAAAATAAATCTATTTCATTTAGTATTTGGGATTTCCAGAATTCAACTTCACCCTTGGTTGGGACACCCTGTATGTTAATTTAAAATTCTAAAAATGACAAATCAAGGTGGAGAATTGACAGACCTTTTCAGTAAGGTGCCACTCGACCCTTATTCCCTATGATGAATTTCAAAGTTAGGGTTGCTGGGGGTAGGGGGTTGATCTGAGAAGTTTCGAATTATTTCGAAAAATGCTCCCCTTCGAAACAAAAATCGACGTGTCTTGGTGTTTTTCGCTAATGTTACTCATTTCGGAGTTAGAGGGGGGGTCAAATTTTCGTTGGAACACACTGTATAAATTTTACATACAGGTAGCCTTAGGAGCGAATTCTTTGTCAATGTATGTGACATTTTCTTTCTCTGAATCAAGAGTGCCTAGAATCCTCTGCAGGGATAAACACTCTAACAGAATGCGTTCTTCTAATTCATAGACTAAACAAGTTGACTTCAAAGAACAATATCAAAAATTAGCTAGATTTGTTTGCGATGCCGCTGTACTCCCTGAATTCTTGCTGTTAACTCCATGAATCAAGACGTGGAAGACTAGACCAGGTCTGCAGAATCCTCCCGGTCGAAAAAGGAGGATGTAGTTATTGTCATCTTACAAGAAACTAATACTGCGAGCTTCGTGACTGGGATAGTATCAGAATCAATACCTGCTTCATAAAATAGTATTTGCATTCGTCGAAAATATATATCGGTTGTCTAAAAAATACAAAGCATAAATAGTGCAGCACAGATATGTATCACAGTAGGAAATTGGTAGTTAAAACACCGCTCAAAGAATAAAATGATTCTATCACCAGATAATGGTAAGCGATTGAAAAAATGTATGCTAAATTTATAGAGCATTTTTCGTCTCCCAAAGTTTGAAAAATTGTGTTCGACTGTCTTCCTTCGAATATAATAAATATGTATCCTCACATTTTTTTTATATTCAACTCTGCAGTTGGACCGTCCGACTATTAAAGTTTTCTGCGAGCCTAGTTCTCCTTCGGAACTGGATTTTTTCTGGAACCAAGCCTTTTAGTCCTTCAGAGCATTCACGATGGAAATACCTGTAGAAAAGGTCTATGAAGCGTGGAGTTTGGAATGGGGAGGTTCATGCCTGCAAAAATTACTTCACTGACGGAATCAGTGCAGACAGTTCAGATGTCAGGATATGAAAAACAGACGTCATTGAAGGAAAAGTCAGGAAAAACTCGCGAAGCTCGTCCCAGCTGGCTAAGTTGTAATGCCATATCTTCCTGGATGGCATTGGATCTTTATTGCTTGACTGTATGAAGTTACAAGTAGTAGAAACGATATTGTGGTCAGAGTAGCGTAAGATTACTGAGAACTAAGCTACAATTGTGTTGTTGTTGATGTGCACATAGGAGACATTCGAGAATATATGTACATAAACAAATGATGCATCAAGTTGGCTTAATGAATGTTTGCAATCATCCCTACAAGTTGAACCTCCATTAATTCTAATAGCCCCACATAGTAGTGGAATTACTATGAAACTAAGCAAGAAAAACCAAAACTGGCACTGTAGGAAAGATGTTCGTTGACACAAAATATAACAGGAAGACAATTGATCCACATGAAAGCTTCACCGAAGCTAAGGATCCAAATAAACACCCCAAAACCTTACGTAATCCGCGAAACCTTTACCTCGATCTCCTCTAAGTGTGAAACATCGTTTTAGTTTCTTTAATTTTCATGCACAACCCATTTGGGGAGAAACAATGCAATGAAGACGACAACTCAGCTCCACCGAATCTACCATGTCATCATCAACGTTAGCATTGCTATTGTCCGCAAATAGAATTGATTCTGCCGAGTGGAGAAAACTGGAGAATCGTTTATTAATATAAGAAACAGAAACGGCCTCAAATAGGAGCCCTGAGGTTCTCACACATGATTGAAATTTTCTTCAAAACAACCATCTGACAACGATTAGATCGATATGATCTTATAAGATTCGCACAGTCACTACAGAAATTGTACTACTCTAACTTTTTCAGCAGCATCGAATGCGCGACGCAATCTAACGCCTTTCTGAGGTACAGGGACAATGAGAAAGATGCCTCCACAAAGCAAGACATTGCGTACTTTACAAAATTAGTAATAGCAGCTACTGTACTCCTTCCTGCTTGTAACTGTAATGTCAGCAATCGAAAAACTGACTGCTGACTCATCATCTTCTCCAAGACCCCATCCATGCCAAGCGATAGCAACGAATGATTTTGCGGTGACGCCAAAGCCATTAATCTTTTCCGAAGGACTTTTGATTTCAACGAAATGGATGATGTGTGGTCGCTTCCATAGGTAAGGTTCGATGTCAGTTCGTCTAGAAAACTCAACCGATGGTGCCACCGCAAAATCATCCGCTGTTACTGCAATGTGTGGTCGAAGGCTTAGACTTCCAAAACTGCTGGCAAGAACGAAAAGGGTAAAAAATTGGAATGGCACAGATTTGTCATTCTTTTTAAATAGAGGAGCAATCATAGCAACATTTAGACAATCATGACATGAATTTGATATTTTTCTGGAGTGTTATAAAATTCTCTTGACCAGCTATTTTCAAACGACATGTCAATATCCCTCATATTTAGCTGACCCCTATAAATGAAAAGGAAGGCTTTCCTCCAATTATATTCTCCGCTTATAGTCGTTAAGCACAAAAATAGTCTTGCGGGCTAATTCTATGACTCGTGGTCATAATTCTCCAAAGGAGGACGTTTAAAACACCCGCGGCGGGCACCAGGCACTCCACAGACCTTGTATTCGACCCCGGAAGAACGCGAGTAAAAAGTTTGGATTAATTTTAACAATTATTCACCGATTTTCGAATTCTTTATACTTGTTCACTTCGAAATGCAAATTCTGAAATGCACTTTTCTTATGCACAAATGCAGTTTGGGATTTCTTAATAATTAGATTAGTTCATAACTTTTCTAGAGATTCTCAAAAATCCTTACGGCACAAAATATCGATAGTTCATTCTTCTAATGCTTCAACTACTATCTGCGACCTAAATCGACTCAACATTATTTTGGATCTGAATTGAAGCAATTCAGAAATGAGTCTACATCGAGGTTGTACTCTCTTGGATCATCAACATCAGTTCTAAAGCCACTAACCAATTTCCAACTTGCATAAGAAACATTTCCTGAATTTATAATAGGATTGTCCTTATCAACAATTATCGCAGACAGATTGCATTTCAATACTTGAGCTCAAGAATATTCCTCTCCTTTCTCAAATTATCATTTTTTCACCTAGAATGAAGAAAATCAAGAAGCTGGAGACGAGATTGCATCTCGTCAATTATACCATTTCATGCCACAGTAATTCTCCTTGACACCAAAAAAAGGAGCTGAAACGTCACAAACATAGTTTTCTCTATGATGGCAAAAACGTTTGACATTTCAACTCTGTTGACAGGTCACTTTTTAAAATCACTTCTCTCCTCGGGAATCAACGAAAATTGGGGCATTTATATCACGTAACATGCAAAATGCTACACCTCGCCGTCCCTTTGAGGATATCTCTTAATTGGCCTTAACGTGACACGTCTAAGCACATGTCGTTACATAAGAGAGAAAGACGATATGACGTAGTCAAGAAAGAAGAGCGCTAAGATAAAAAAATTTAATATTGCAAAAATCTGATCTATATCGAATATAGACGAGTCCATATTCGCCCAGTCATAAATCAGTGATTCTCCGAAAGGCAGAAATGCAATTTCCGAATTTCGAGTTTCATAATTAACAAATATATCATCACCCGTCCAAATTAGTAATGATATACATAGAACGGTGTTAATCTCACAACGGCGCTCTGAAACTTCCGTTTCCGTTTTAACTTGTCTCTGTTAATTTCCGAATACAGCAACTGATAGCCGCCGTATTTTGCATAATCGAGTCATAATTGTTTAATGGACCATGCGTTTTCAATGTTCTAGAATTTGCATATCCACCGGTTCATGGTCGAAACATCGTTTGTACTTCGTTTGGGACCATCGTAATAATTGCCAGATTTCCCGGACTGAAATAGTCGCAGTAGGCTATAATGGTTTTGTTCTAATCAAGTCAATTTCCTCTCATTGCGAATGTGTGCAAGATAGAACTAATTTTTCCACGTCAAGTGGCAGAATATCCATTTCTGGAAATGAACCGAGCCAAGAATGGATTTGAAACTTTTCTGTTTGGCCATTAAACAACTCGAGGTTTTAGAATTGTACCATCTATGTTTTACGAAATCAATGATGAATTGAATTCTTGTTAATTTTATCAGGTATTCCAATTTGATCGAATCCAGATGAATATTTTGGACAAAGTTATAAGATTTGAAATAATAACATGAATATATTCATTCCACCAAAACAGAAAGAAGAGTTCCACAGGAAGCAGTGTTGGGTCTGATAATATTTATTTCTATATGAAACTCCTTGATAGTGATTCAGTTGAAAAATTCCTCATTCACCAATTCTCTGATCAGGATACTATTACAGTCATTATTACTTGGTGACTATATGCTACATACATTTATTTATTATTCTGAAATAATACGTGATGAATTGAAATCGAGAATTGTTTGTACGTAAAATTCCATGTTTTCGCAATTTACCATTTTCATGAATCCATTCTATCTTCCTATTGAGGAAATTATTTCTTTGTGAATGAAGTTTACCCTGTCGATAAAGTTAAACAAAAATTCAACACCTTAACTTACATTGAGTGAGAAACTGAGTAGGTTGATAATAATTTAGGCAAATATATAAAAATAATATAACTAAACCAGGCTAAAACAATAAAAGGTGTTTATCGATTGAATTGCAATGACTGTGATAATTTCTAATTGGCAGAACACATAGAAATTTTAATATTAGAATATCGGAACATGAACGCAGATTCAAATTACGCGAATCATCTCTTAGGAAATAATCATTCTTTCGACCCACAGTTTGAAATTTTGCTTACAGATAATAAATATTGGAAGGTAGATCTTTGGGAAACTTTAGAAATCAATAAATACAAACACTCAGGAAGACTCATCAATGAGCAAGTCGATTTAAGCCCTTCACATTTATTGAATCTTTTCGGGGAGCAATCTATTCCATTATTTTATTGGATATACCTGTCATAAATAACCACTTAAGAAGAAGCAACCCAATAACCTTTAATTACTCAAGAACATTTATATTTATATTCTCATTCTTATTTTCTGTACATTCATTCGTCTGAAAAAGATACGGTGTAGTGAAACGCCTTACGAATCGCAATTATTAAGTAAAATTTAAAACACAGTAGTTGTTTTTATTATTAACTACATACATTTATTTATTATTTTTACGTGATGAATTGAAATCGAGAGTTGTTTACCAAGAATTCTATCTTCCTGCTGGAATGTTGCAGCTTATTGTTTCGAAACTTTTCAAAAGCAAAATAGGTGTTTTCTATAAAAGTGGCTAAAATCGCCAAAATCAACTAATTAGGACACCCTGTACAGTTTCAAAATCATACTAAGAAGACTATCCATCACTACTCATCCATTTATACGTCATCGATCAGACAAATTGTAATAAAATAAAAGTGTTATTGAGAGCATCAACAATTGTGAAAGTTAGAATCAGTATCTAGATCTATCTAATAGGCCATTGTTAGACATTTAACTTTGATTAAACATGTGGGCGAGTACGTTTAAAAAAATCATTTCCTGTGTATTACAATCCCATGCATAATTACCCGGAGAGGAATAATTGTCATAATGATATCTATTAAATTCTGTCGGAGTTTAATCAGAACAATCCGAAACACTAGAGATACACAATATAGCTCGATTGAAACCGAGAATCATATTGTTACACTGTTTATGTGTATACAGCTCGATGTTGGGCTCGTCTTTATAAAAGAATTGTTTCCGTCTTTTTGTCCTTCATCAGATAAATACTTCAATTTTATTTTCTACTATATCGTTACTGAGTTGAAAGAGTTTTGTTTCACTTCGAAATTACATGATAAAATGATTTTAATGAGATAACAAGGAAAATCATTGAAATATTTGATACACTTAATAACGGTCAAGTATTTCAGAATACGAACAAGGTATATGAAAAAATGTTACTGTAATTTTTCATGAGGATTTCGAGTCAGTGATCGAAAATGACATTAGTCTGTAATCAAACATAATTTATAATCTTGTTGGCCAGTCTTTGATTATTGTTTTATTGTGGGTGGTTTTATTAATTCAACTGTTTCTATATTTGCAGATTACATCCATACAGGATGTTACATAATAGTATGTCACAACTTTAGGGGTAATTTCAAGAAAAAAAGTTCATATAAAATAGGTCCGCAAAAGCTTCGTAACGGAACTACAGGGTGTTGAAATTTCCGGAAAAAAATGGGTTTTTCTTCGAAGCTCTTGCAGTTTTTAGGATATTATGCCCAAATTGTGAATGCAAGCTATTTTTTTTTACTCGTCCAACATTTCACTTCCTAAATTTTAACTAGAATCTACGAGGTATTTCCTTTTCCATGTCTTCTTTTGCCCTCTCAAACTATTTAGAAGTACGCCACTGATCAGTGTACAATCAATTTTCTTCATCTACGTTCAATTTAGAAACTTTTTTGACACATGTAATTTTTTCGTATCCCCAACGATTATATGCATTCGCTGAATTGAAAGCAATTCTAATTAGAAAAATGACTAGTAGGCTTTGATTTTTTTCATTTACTTATTCATTTTGACAGTTGCTATAGTTAAACCAGTTTCTGCTCGAATTGTTTATTAAATTAACGATTAGTTTCAAGACTTTTGGAGTTATTGCTGTAAGAAAAAATTGGCTAATTTTACTAACTCCGAATTGGCTGATATCAATTACATGTATGGTCTGGCTGACGGAAACACAACAGAAGCTAGGCGATTATATCAGGCGCGCTTTCTAAATCAAGTATCACCAGACAGGCGAACATTTTCAAATACCCACAGAAGGTTGAGGGAAACTGGTACTTTTACTGCGTATAATCATGTAAAAGGAGCAACTCAAACTATGAGAACTACAGTTATTGAGGAAGCAGTTTTGAATTATATTGATTTGAATCCTCATGTGAGTACAAGAAGAATTGGAAATCAGTTGAATATATCACATGTTCTAGTTTGGAGGATTCTCCACGACTTTTTATAGTACCCGTTTCATATTCAACGCGTCCAAACTCTACTTCCTCGAGATTTTCCTTCAAGACTGAATTTCTGCCGATGGTTCTTAGATAAAATTAGAGAAAATCCTCTTTTTGATAGTGAAACAAAGTTCATAGACGAAGCTAACTTTTCGAGAACTGCTGCCACAAATAATCACAATAATCATTATTGGACTAAGGAAAAATCCATTTAATTGAAGAATCTCATCATCAAGAACAATTCTCACTGAATGTCTGAATTTGATTGGACCATTTTTTTTATTAACAGACTAAACGGTCCCGCTTATCGGCAATTTCTTGAGGAGGAGTTACCTTTATTGCTCGAGGATGTGCCACTTTTGGTGAGAAACATAATGTGGTTCATGCATGACGGGGCACCAGCACATTTTAGTGGAGAAGCTTGGGAATTCTTGAATAATACATTCAACAACTGATGGATAGGTCGGGGTGGGCCAAAACCATGGCCTCCTAGGTCCCCAGACTTAAATAGTTCAGGCTTTTTCTTATGGAGATATCTCAAAAGTTAAGTTTATACCACTCCAGTGAACACTGTAGAAGAATTGAGAAATCGAATAATAACTTCTTGTGACACGATAAGAAATACCCCAGGAATATTTCAAAGAGTGCGTGATAATATGCGAAGAAGGACAAAGGCTTCTATTCTTGCAGGTGAAGGACACTTGCAGAAATTTATTCAGTTTTTAATAGTTCTTTATTTTAGTTTGATATTGAATAAGTATAAGTTGAGTCTCGGAAGACGAGCCATCAAAATAAAATCAAATTTTGGGCATACCCATAGAGTATTTCTATTATTTTTCTTTATCTAGCGAATAACATACAATTCAAATAATTCAAATTCAATTTTTCTTTCGGAAACGGTTGGAGATACGAAAAAATTACATGTGTCAAAATTTTTTTAAATTGAATGAAGATGACGAAAATTGATTGTACGCTGATCAGTGGCGTACTGCAAAAAAGTTTGAAAGGGCAAAAGGAGACATGTCATCGGAAAAGAAAACACCTTTTGAATTCCAGTTAAAATCTAGGACGTGTAATGAGGGAGGCGGTAAAAATAGCTGGTATTCCACATTTGGGCTGAATATATCAAGAACTGCAGGAGTTTTGAAGAAAAAACCAATTTTTTCCGGAAATTTCAACGTCCTGTAGCTCCGTAACGAAGCTTTTGCGGACCTATATAAACTTTTTTTCTTAAAATTGCACGTAGATTTACCCCCTCAAGTTGTGACATATGCACATGAAGTCACTTAGGGGAAGACTTTTATGTCAACACTTGGAGAAAGAAAGACGTACGTATACAATGTTTCAGACTTTGGAATACGCAAAAAAGCTCACTAAATATGGCTTACATTTTTTTCAAACAATTGCTATGGGAATGTCGAGCTATGTCCTTTGAATTATACAAAGTAAGAGTTATCGGGTTTTGGGTGAAAGAATCCTATTATTTTATCTGCAGATTTTATACTGTGACACATATCTGTGGTGTCCTATTTATGTTTGTATTTTCAAACTGTGGATCTTGTAGTTATCCTGATTCACATATATGTTTCTTAACGAATTTGAATACTATTATATAAAGCACGGATACATTTTCGATTCAAGTTCTAAAAAATGGCATAAACATCAATCCATACTGTTGTTTACTTGAATTTCCAGTTTATTTGCAAAAAATTTTTATGAAACAGTTTGAGTCACTAATTTCATGTTATAAATTCAGATCCTCAAATGTCATTGTCTTCCGTTTGACCCTCATAAAACTAGGATACAAAATTTCCAAACGTGTAACCTTTTCCAACATACACTGAATAAACTAAAATCACCAATAAAATAAACCATTTACATATTCATGAATGTCCACAAAAGTAATTAATATTCTTATTCTACTTGACATTCAGCTCATATGCTATGCATTTACACATGTTACATACATAATTATCATTTTCATGTTACTGTTCGTTTCACAGTCGTACAAATCATTACATCATAGTTTTCTTCATTTTTAATAGAACGGAGTACTTGGTCAACACAAGTGTGTATTCAGAATTTGGAGATATTTATTCTTATTAACGCGCAGGTGGGTCCGATATACAAATGGTTATTTTGGAGTGTTTCCCCTTAACTGTAGCATATTATGTTAACCTCTACATGTTTGTTTGATATGTCAATGGGTTTGGATGAATTAACATATTTTATGGATGTGAATTCGATAGTCATACAACACATCAATCAATATATTCGTAGGATGACTATTGAAACAATGAATTTTAGGCCAATCTCGACTTAATTTATTGTCTCTTTGTATAACGATATATCGATTGTTGTCTCGATGTGTTTTTATCTAAATAAGATACTCTACTTTACTGAAACTGAATCTTATTGACTGAAACATAGTCTTAACCTAACACACTAAACTATCCTTCATCTTATATTCCAAAACTTGCAATCTTTTTTCCCTAAATATTCGGAACTCTTGTCTTATTTGAAGGATGATAAACCTATCTTCATTTCTATCGACGAATCATGGTTACACTCTGGTATTCCGGATGTCTCTGTTGCACTACCTGGTTATTCGCTATTTTTGTAGCGATAGTCAGAAAGAAGAAATTTCAGAGCGCTTTTCTCTTTCTTGCTTCACTACAGACTAACCTGGTATTGACAAAATTTTTCTGGACATTACTGACCTTGAAGAGTCCTGTCTTACTGTAGGGTGCGTTTAAAGACCTCGACTATGCAGTAACTAGTTGACCTTCTGCAAGCATCTCTCCGGTAAAATATTTTCCTTGACGGTGATTTCAACCTGCATGATATTGAGTGGCTCATCGCAGATTATAGAGTGAGTCATTTTCCTTTGGTCGCTTTTGTCCAAATGTTTAGGGACAGAAACTATATGCAACTAGTAGATCCACTCGACTCATGGATCAGCAAGTTCGGTCACTGAAGGATCTTATTCTAGTAGACGACCCTTTCCTTGTTTCTGATGTGTTTGCTTGCACTATTTGGCAAGTCAGACCACATTGCTCTGTTATAAGGGTATTAATATACTTTCCCCAAGCCAAGTAAAAGGGAGTATAAAACTATCAAAACCAACATTAACCAAATACTAAAGAATTACAGTTTATCAGAGAGCTGTACACACGATCTGTTGCGGCGGTTTCTTCTGAGCTCTGGATCTACAACACATTTTATAAATGATTCGTCAACGTGGAAGAGATATAGTCGATGTAAACTACATCGATTACCTTGACCCTCGTCAGTATTCTAATTTGTTATCAACCATCCTCAAGGCTGCTAAGGAGAGGTTCGAATGGAGACTTGACTTTTGCTCGAATCGAAAAAGATTTTTCGAATATTTGAGGTCCAATATCAATTCTAAAGTGAGCGTGCTCCGGGTCAAGAACAAACAAGGTCAGCACTAATACAATTGCCACCGCAAATGTATAAGCTTCGACAGACAAGCCAGACATTCTACCTAGTCCAACCACCATCAGATCCATTCCTGCTTTGAGTGGTTCACAATTTTCTACTAGAGATGTTGACAAACATCTTAAACAGCTTAAAACATTTTCCACGTCGGGTTGCTATAATATTTCTGCCGCAATCTTGAAACACTGTGATTCGTCACTGGCTCCATGTATGTCCTTTATTTTTCCCAAATTCTTCTCACCCCACTCTTTGCCTTCACCTTGGTCCTATGCTCTGGTGAGGCGAATTTCCAAAAAGAGAGATCAATTGTATGGCGACAACTACCGCCCCATCAGTTTGGTCTTGATTATGGTTAAGATATTCGAAAGAATTATTCTGAAGTGAATCTTTAACTTTGCACTGACGAACATACCAAACAACCAACATGGTTTTATGCTTGGTCGTTCTGTGATATAAAACCTGCTCAGATGCGTCAACAACTGACTTTTCTCGAGAGTTCGACCGTGTTCCGCACAAGAGACTCTTACTCAAACTGAAACATCTGGGCTCAAAGGGCAACTTGTTGCTTTAGATAAGGGCATCCTTGAGTGATCGAACTTTTTGATCAGGGTGGTAATGCCTAGTCTGTTTCCAAACTAGTTAGCAGTGATTTTCCCAAGGCTCGGTTTAGGGGTCCTCTCGATTCTTTCATATATCTCCGATCTTAATTCAGAATATTTCATGTTCATCCATGATACAACTCCCCACATGCGGTTAGGTGATTGAGAACGGCCTCGACAATATATGGATTAGTCAAACAAATGGCTCTTGCCGTTATACTTTTGTAAGTGTAGGGTCATCCATATGGGAAGTATACGTTGAAGGCAATACGTACTTTCAGAATCCGTGATCCTTAAAGCGACCCCTCTGATTTAGGTGTCATCATTACTGTAGTAGCACCCTCTACAAAACGTTTTTCTGTTCTATACTTGAGTTTAGCGGTCCTGTATGAGGTCCCCCACTTACACGTGATTCAGATCTTCTCGTAAGTATCTAACGCCGGGTCAACAGGATTCCGTGAGGTTTGACCTATCCCCGCTATGAGGTGTGACTGCGGGTGATGGTCATCTTAACCTCACTATTACATACCAAGCCCCGTCACGGCCTGTTAGTGTGTATCTGAGTTAACTTTTTCCTATAAATACCGCTGGTTCATAACTTTAAACTCCTGAGGGAACTACATTTTGGAAGAAGTTTCTCTTCAATTATGTCTTCTATTGGTGGGTTAGATTAGTGCATAGTTTCAAGAATGCATTGGATCAGATAGTTCATAGTGAGTGTTCATCATTTTTTATCTAATTTTTATACAGACATTTTTTGTTGTTTTCTAGTCTCACCTTTAATTAGAGATGTTTTAGATACAACAAACGCAGTGCCAACAAGCATCCCACTTGTTCAATCGAATATGTCTGAAGTAAAAATCAGAGTGCGAATGGTACAGCGCGTTCTTCAAGAATTAAACTTTAAGAAAGCTGTCTCGATGGAATACTACCAACTGTTTTGGCTCCAGAGTTAGCATATGTTCTCAATCCTCTGTTTCAGATATCCAATGAAAGCCACACTTTTCGGGAGGGTTGGAAAGTTGCTAGAGTACAACTGATTCCAATGAAAGTAAAGAAATGCCTACTCCAAAATATTCGTCCAATCGCATTGTTGCCATTATGTTGAAAGCCATTGAAAGAGTGATAAACGAGGAGTTCATAAAATATGTCGAATTGAGAGTATCATCAGTGATCGATAATATGGATTCCGTAAACAACGATCATCTGGTGACCTTGCATACGTTACGCATTTATGAATTTAGGTATCTCAAAGGCCTTAGATAGGGTTTAGCACGCAGCATTCATGAATAAACTAAACACATATAGACGTGGTTGGATTAGTAGCATTCTCTTCAGTAGATGGGTTCGGGATGTAGTTGATGGTGTAGTGTAGTGTTTTAAAATTAATGCTGGAGTACCTAAGGGCTCCATACTCTCGCCAACTCTATCATCTACTCGGCATCACAGTCAACACTGGAGTTTTCTGGTATGATCACGTGGCAACCAATCCTTTTTTTGATTTTGCCAAACTCTGTTCTCTTTTCAGGGCTAGATGATTTTATCATCATCTGTGATGGCATGTCATTATCATCGACCACCTTGGGATCACTCATGATCTCCAGCCTCTCGCTTATGGCAGCAGATTGCTGATCTTTCTCTTTCATTCAGTTACTGAATACGATGGTGAGTGGTCTGAAGAGCTGAACGGCTTGGTTCCAGATAGAATCCAGTTCTATCTATCATCAGACGGTCTCACTGGCTACGCGACGTACCTCTCTCTATAAAAATTCTTTATACCTCTCTCTATAAAAATTCTTTAAGTCAAACGCTAATATGCTGTGGAACTCGCTTCCATTGAACATCTTTTCGATAACTTACAATTAAGGTCTCTTTGAGAAGCGTTACATACTATCTATTTTTTCACTTATTTGTTAGCCATTTGTTCTTGAGTGTATGGGTCCATTCTTCTTTCAATAAATGATAATAATAATTACTCATTAATAATTAGGAAAGAAATTCATTATAATTCAATGAAGATTGCTTTGTGATTTCCAATAGTATTGTGCCACATAGCTTATTTCACGATTCAATAGAATTTTCTGTTGCTTTTCTGGTGGTTTTTACTAAAATACGAAATAATAAACAGAATAGTTTCTAGGACAATAAATTCTTTTTTTTTGTGGAGTGAAGCGTTTTAAGTTTTATTTTTCTAGCAAAAAGTATTCAAAATTGCATGAGCAATCGACAAAACAATTGGAATATTGAGTTTCCATTAAAAAACTTCAAGTAAAAGTCAATTTCCGGAAATGACAAACATGAAAATGTTTCAGGTTGTTAGAATATCTTTCAAGATGCAATTCAGTTTTTATTTCATTGAATTAATGAAAAATTGTAGCAGTTAGTTTGTGGCTTTTTCACGAAATTCCCGCTCTATGGATCCAAAATAGATTCCGTTTTTTAATAATTTCAATCACGAAAATTTGCCACCAGTACCAAACAAAGAAACGGCAGTCAACTGATATAATTTTACGACTTCAATGGGCTAATTTTGAGCCGAAAGTTATGTTAACTACTGAAGCATAAAATTAAGAATGCAAATGCTATTCAATTAGCAGTGTTGAATTAATTTAAGCACGTACATATTTAACTGCCCATTTATTTATAAATTATACTTGCAAGTATTACTATTATGTACCACGCAAGCTAATAATTATGTAAAATAATGTAGTAAATCTATTAATACATTTTATTGATTGCCCGAATTATTCTGGCAACTAAATGAATCGTTTTCAAATTTCGGGTTACCATCATACTAGATATTGACACAGGAGTAATGGGGAAAAAAAATTTTCGACAAAATTGAAAAATATTTTATATTCAGCTCATGTTGTAAAGGAAGCTTGAGGGTCTCGATAATCATTCCAATTAACACTTTTGAGCCTGAATGATATTCATCCATTATAATTTATTGATGTCAATTATTTTCAACTAATTTATACGTCTACAAAGAGAAACTATTTCGTAATAATGTTGTACTCATTGATCCTACAAACAAAATTAACTCAATATCAAACAATAGTTACTAATAATTCACATGACTATCCAATTAGCAATAGTGACAAATAAAAATGTATTAATTGATTTTCCTGCGTCGAATAATGCTTAAATCAATATTGATTGGATATTCCCAACGTCATCGTGCAAGATATGAATAATGAACAATCAAAACTAATTAAAGTGACCTCTAACTAAAATATATACGAAGTAGATTAATTATAAATGGAAAAACAATATTCATTGTTCATCGCATTGTATGTGAATATCAAAATTGTATGAGTAAATGAGAATGATTAAAACACATCGACGACGAAACAGCAATACCACGTATCTAAATTTACAGTTTTGTTAGGAGGAAGAAAAACTTTTTTATTCGTTAAGACTTGAATTTCTGGTCAATCTGTTCATATAAACTCATTAAGTATACCTATTTGAAACTTGGAGTTGTTTTTGGTTTATTTTATGTATAAAAATAGAAAAAAAATAAGCACAACTTTCGTCAAAACCATTGAAAAAAATTGAAACGAAACGGAAAACTCTAGAATAGTAGATAGAAGTGATGGCATTAAATTTTTGTCTTTTTTCTTCCTTTGGTGCTGATCTTGTATGAAAGAGAGTTATAAAAACCATGAGTGTCAATAGGCAAAATAGATTCAAGTTTCTGCAAACTTTCCCATTTCGTCAAAGGTAATTTCAAACTATTTTTGTAGTCTTGTATAGTTTTCGATTCAGTATTTCTTCAAAATCGTCACTGAATTTTAGGTTAAAGAATAAACTGTTTGGAATATTGGGAGTATATTTGAGAACTCGTAGGTCTCTAACTTCTGGATCGTTCTTAGTTTTTCCAGGTCGAATGTGTACGTGCTTTTTTGTCATTATAATCAAAGAACTGGTCATGCCTCAACAGGGTACAACTGTATGGTTTGGGTTTACACCTTGACTCCTTAGAAATTCTCAAACTCTCAAAAATTCTGTCGCATTCCATTAGCGTGTGGCCCTTGATTAAAAACTTCTGCTGTATTTGCATTTGCATGTTGAGACACAGTTCAAGTGCTTTGGATAATATGTTATTTTCGTTTTGGTATCCACATCCATCTGACCAAATGATTATGGGTTTATCGGTATTAATATAACTTCTTTTAGGTGTTTGATTATGATGGATATGAAAACAGAAGCTAACAATTCCACTTCAGATTCATCCCACTAGTAGCAATGGGCGTCTCTAGTAGCTACGTTAAAAAACGAGAAATTATCTACTTTCAATTTTTGAGAATAATATAATGCGCTTGCTTCCATTTTAGGGAACAGCTGAATGGCCTGGAGATCCATTGTTATGACATGAATTTCATTGTCTAAAGCTGATCTCACATCTTTCACTTTTTCTTTCCTTGCCATTTCTTTAATTTTTATGTGCTTCTGATAATCTTCTGTCGAAATACTTTTTTGTCTGAAAACAAACACACAGGTCGCACTGGTCTTTTCGTGGCCTGAAAATACTGATATTTTCTTGCGTAATAATTTTCTGGAACGATGTTTGATTAATAGGAGTGCATTGCTGTTCCTTACACCAACCCTGATAAAATTTGTAGAAGTCACATTTGTGATTGAAGGTTCCCTCTAAAAATTATTTGTTTGTGCTTTTTCTGCAATAATGTGATGGCAGTTTAGGCAAAAGTGAGAGCCACTTTCGTAAGTTTTTAATTCTTATATCTATTGATTTGGGTTCTTTCTATTTCTTTTCTGTCGGTATTGAATCATCCAAACCGTTCACCCAGTTATGAACCATCCACTCTTTCAGTCCCAGGGTTCCCAAAAACATATTTTTATAGACAGCCATTTTCTCTCCTTCGAACATCAAATGGTATTTATAAGAAAAACTTCGTCCGTTGTCACTTGAACCTGCAGTGTATATGTTTTTACATTTTTCCGTTACTAAATTAACAGCTTAAAGTTTTTTTTTTAGCCCAAATCAGCTTCTAAAACTTAGTGAAGATTCTTTGTCTATGTTTCTCAGAGAATTTTTCTCAATTCCTTTCTGAAAATTTTTTACAGAAATTCGAGATGCAGGTGGCAATCATTCTTCTCTCGTTTCTTCTAATTCTATATTCGAATTTGCCGCCCTTTCCACTATATCCTTTATACTCTTGTCCTCTCATGCTCCTTTTGAAACTTGATTTGTTTTCATTCTTTTGACTGTTCTTCTCTCCTTTTGCAGCAGATTGAGCTTGTTCATCAATTTCACTCTGATCTACTTCAACATCGTTGTTCGACAATTCAATTTTATCATCGTTTTCATATAGTATTGTCTATTCTCTGATATCTTATTCGGCTGAATTAACTCCTTCATAAACCATATTATCTTTGAGTATATTTTTACATCAAAAGTCAAAAGTTCTAAGTCATGGTATTCTATGTTATTGGAGGAGTTAAGCATCACAATATCATCGTTGAAATGAACCTCTTCACTATCATCAGAAGAAAAACAATTATCAGAAAAAGTTCACGAATTCAATTAATTTCGTATTCGTACTGAATAAACTGACTTCATATACTGTGGTGGTCATCTGCATGAGAACTGGGTAAAAAGGATTGTGAAGGTTCAATCGGAGACTCTTCTCCTCCAAGAAACACTTCGCATTTTGTGCTTTCAATAGGAATATCCTTGAGATATCCTGATTAGTTTTTAGATATGTATTTATCCTTCGTCCTTCTTCATCGAAGCACGTCGATAATATTTTTTCGATGCGATTCATATTATTATTTATTTCTCTAGCAATTACTCATATCTGAAACAAAACGTCATAAAAGTGAATTGTAATATCACTTATCTTGACGAAATCGAAAATAAACTGTTTAGTGCTACACAAGGTATGAAAAAAAGAAATTGTCAATCGATCGTATTAAAATATGTTTATAGATGGAATTAATTAATAGAGATATATGACAAAGTAGGTGTGTCTGAAGAACAACTGGGAATCCGACCAAATAGATCAACAACGGATGCAATTTTTATATTGCGGCAACTGGTGGAGAAGTCCATAGAGTTTGACAAACCGATGTTTATATGTTTTATAGATTTGGAAAAGGCGTTCGACAGAATTCGAATGAACGATGTGATCACTATCCTTAGAAATAAAAACTTAAGCAATAAATACATAAACACAATCAAAGAACTAAATAACTCTAATAAGACGAAAGTAAAAACTACACAGGGACTTACAAGCGAGATCAAAATTAACGCAGGCATTAGACAAGGTAACAGCCTCAGCCCATGTCTATTTAATTTAATCATGGATGAAATAATAGCAGGTGTTAACCAAATGAACCAAGGCCATAGGATGGGTAACAAAACTATGAGAATACTGTGCTACGCAGATGATGCTTTACTAATAGCCGAGAATGAGGACGACCTACAACGCCTACTACAAAAGTTCAAAGAAACAGCAGAAAAATATAACATGGTAATATCAACACAGAAAACCCAATCGATGGTAATAGCGAAAGATCCAATTATATGTAAACTAGTGAACGACCTTATAATAGAGCAAGTTTCACACTTTAAATACCTAGGAGTAGAAGTATCGAGCGATAGGCAACTATTACAAGAAGCAAAACAGCAGACAAAGAAAGCATCGAGAATATCTGGCTTCCTGAGAGATGTCATCTGGCGGAATAAGTACATAAGCACAGAAAGCAAAGTCCGAATCTATAAAACCTGTGTGAGACCAGTGATGACATGTGCGGTTGAGACAAGAGCTGAGACAACAAAAACAAAACAACTAATGAGGACAACAGAGATGAGAACACTAAGAGCTATAAGAGGTATTACACGCAGAGATAGAATAAGGAATGAGGATACGCTAAGGAGCTAGGTGTCCAGGATGTGGTGAGGTGAACAAGAGCACGTCGACGCCTATGGAGAGATCACGTAGACAGAATGGGCCCCTGAACGTATGGTGAAGTGGGCAAAACACAAAACCCAACACTAGAAGACCCATAGGAAGGCCGAAAAAGCGATGGCATGAGTGCTGGAGCTCCGGTTCGCAGCAGGGGCTGTAACAGAAAAACAGGACATCGTCCTATTTAAAGAAGAAGAAAGAAGAAGATGGAATTAACTTAACATGATAAGTATCTATTCTCTTTTTCTATTCTAAATACACAAAATGAGAGCGTTGATATCACAACACGTCCAATAGCAGTTGATGTTGAACTTAACTGATGAAGATATGCGTTATTGCAAGTTAAGACTAGATAAAGTGAACTACGTGCTATTGTTTTTCAGTGATCAAACATTCAATAAAAGGTGGTTCGGTTTACTTATTATTGGAAACGACGTCTGACTCTCAAAGGATTCGAATGGTATTCATAACTCCAAACAACCGAAAATTCGAGTTACGTGTTATTGCTATTTTGCTAACGATATTTGGAATTTTCTTTGACAATTCAATTTATCTGTCATAAACAATGCTTTTTCAAACACGTTTTGACAGTAACGAGAATTCAAATTGTGACAATAATGCAGAAATAAACGTCAAACATAAACTTATGTAATTTTCACATCAGAAATGAGTCGCTTGGCATTGCTATTGAAGAAAATTCATATTTTGGAACATTGCAGCTAGTTGAGGCATTAAAGCACCAAAATAGGTCTTACTACCGATTTTTGGCGCAGTAAGATAGATCTTAGGGGCGTTGGATTTGTGGGAATATCTAGAAAACTTATGTGGGGGTGGTAGGTGGCCTTACCCTCGTCGCCCGGTGTGATACCAACACATCCAGCTCTAGGTCCCGTGAATTGGTCACCTGTGTAACTAAGTCTCGGGATTTGACGGATGGTTCGGTTTCCAGGGTGGGAAGGATTGGCAGCGAAGCATGATGAGTTGGACGAAATCATCTGAAGTTAAAATAGTCTCCCATTCGGATCTCTGGGGGACTGCCTCGAGAGGTTCATGATGCGAATTCACTAATTCATTCACGTTCAAGAAAAGAAAGGAAACTCTTGATAGAGTTCTGCAATATCAGAGGGGCGCAACAGCGTCAATGTCGATGCAGAACTCGAGCATCTGCGAAACGCACAACCCCATGTGCTGGCCCCAACTGAAACCCAAATGGGTATGAGTCACATACGAGATTTAGGTTTAAATGGGGCCTTTGTGTTTTCGCCAGATCGGATGTTGCATGCCAGAAAGAGGACACGATGGAGGACGACGCTTTCGACCTTGCGTGGATTAAAATTTGTTTGCAGGATAAACCACTGTCTATATCGCTCGAAAAACGATATTAATTTCCCTAGTTTCAGTATCTAGGTGATAAGGTGAATTGGATTCAGACACATCATCCGGCAGCTGAGGTCATTGTACTGGGTGACTTCAACGTTCACAACACCAACTGTCTCCGCCACTCCCATAGAACAGCTGGAAGACAGGCTGAAACTTTCGCAATCAGCCATAATCTAACGCAGCTAGTCGACGAACCGACAAGAATACCTGATCGCCCAACCGACTTCCCGAACACCTTGAATCTCTCTTTATTTCAGATCCAAATGATTTTGGAGTGGAGGTCTCAGCACCGCTAGGCAACTCAGACCACAACCTTATATCTTCTACTGGAAGCATTTTGCTGCCGCTAAACCAAGAACCTAAACCACCCAGACGTATTTGACACTATAACCGTGCTAATTGGGATGAACTGCGTGAATTATTTTCGTTATTCCCATTCATTGATGTTTGCCTTTCAGATCCTGACATCAATGTGTGCACTGAATCTGTTACAGAAATCATTCATGCAGGAATGGATCTCTACTACACTCATTTCATGAAAAGAACAACTGCAAGAAAGCCATGGTTCAACAAACACTGCGAAAGAGCCTCTGCAGCCAAGAATAGAGCTTACAGGTCATGGAAGATAAATCCAACAGAAGAAACAAGAACAACTTTCGTACGAATACGGAACGTATGTAACCTGACTAATAAACTCCTTGAACAGGCAAGCGGGACTAGACAATTGTGGTGTATGACTAAGACTGTCAGTGCCAATTTCTGCAAATCTGCGTTTTCGCCTCTTGTTAGAGAGGACGGAGGTATAGGATCATCTTCGAAAGAGAGAGCCGATCTCTTTGCTCTCTTGTACTCAAAGAATTCTGTGCTAGATTCATCTAACGCAATACCACCGAACATTCCATCTACAAATTTTTCCAAGGCAGAGTTCAAGTTTAGCTTCCGCACTGTGAGACAGGCTCTCGAACAGCTGAACTGCAAGAAGGCAGTTGGTCTATACGAAATACCGCCAATTGTCCTGAGTAAGTGGGTTCTCTAACTGGCAACCATTCTCAACCATCTGTTTCGGTTTTCTTATGAAAGCCACACTCTTCTGAGCAGCTGGAAAATAGCGAGAATTCAACCGATCCTTACCCCAAAACTACCGTCATGTTGCACTTTTTCCCATTATGTCCAAAGTGATGGAGAGAGTCATAAAGATGAACTCATCAAATATCTTGAGTTGCAGGGAATTATGAACGACCGTCAGTATGGTTTTCGCAGGCAAAAATCGACAGGTGATCTGCTCGCCTATGTCACTCATCTTTGTATATCAACGATGGAAAAGATATCGAGATAGCTCTCGACATCTCTAAAGCCTTCGATAAGGTTTGGCATGCATTATGCTTCCCAAAAAATTGCAGAGTTGGATAAGCAGCTTTTTTTAAATAGATCAGGAGTACCTCAGGGATCCATTCTTTCGCCAACCTTGTTTCTGTTGCAGATAAACGATCTTCTGTCATCTACAGAGAACAAGATCTTAGGTTTTGCAGACGATTGTATCCTGGTTTCGTCTTTCAGTAGTCTTGCGGAATCTCAGCGTCAGAGATGTCAACAAATTAATAACTTAAACTCTAACTTACAGGGGATATCTGAGTAGGGTCACCCACGATCTCCAACCGCTGGATCTCAGAAGACAAGTTGCTGAGCTTCCTCTGTTTTACAGATACTTCCACGAAAGATGCTCCAAGGAGCTGAAAGACCTTGCTCCGGGAAAACTCATGTTTTGCCGCAACACTAGGCTGGTAAGGAGGTAAGGAGGTGAGAAGGTAAGGTATGACGGTACATTTAACGACGCCTCGAACCTTTCTCTATAAGAATTCCTTCGTTTACAGGGCCGGTGAGCTGTTGAACTCCCTTCCGTCCAACATCTTTCCAACAACCTACAATTTGGCCCTCTTCAAGAAGAGAGTGAACAGACACCTCCAGGCTCCCACTCATGTGGTATAACAGGTTAGCCTATTCCTGGGAAGCGCGCATAAAAACTAATCTAAGCATGAGAAAATGCATTTCAGAATTGTAATTTCCAGTAATTCCAACATGAGAGGGCGTGAATACGAAAAGTAATGACATATTGAGCAGGTGAATCTGATGTCTCCGTTGGTTTATCTGTTGCACCAAAGCACAGTTTGAATATAACTCTGATAGCTTCTGAATTGAGTTGAGTGAATCAGTACAGATGCAATATGAACATTTCGGGTTATTCAGAATATATACCAAGGCCTGGTGAATGGCCAGCATTTCTCCAGTAAAGACAGTACTGTTTTCAATCGCATATGTTTGGGTTCCTTCGGGTGTAACAACAGCAAGGCCCACCACACCTGTGGATGTATTTAGCGATGCATCGGTGTAGATGAATGTGGCCTCTGGATGTTTATGTAATTCTTCTTGGAATAGTGTCCTCAGAAGCTCCGGGCTGGTCTCAGATTTTATGTATTCAGCTAAGTTGGTAGTTTTATCCATTCTATGTACGCACCAGGCAGGTATGGAGGATGAAGGTAGGGTAAGTGAGAAGGTTCAGGAATTTGCAGTTCTTCAAGTGTTTTATTAAGTCTTTTATGAAAAGGACGAATAGAGTTTGCATTTGTGATTATATCATTTTGTCGGCTCAATGTAATATATCTCCTGTTACAATGGTTAACTGTATAGCTTATTTTGGATGCATATGTCAAGGTATTGATTTGAATACGATATTTCAATGGCATTTCACCTACTAAACAATGTAGACTTTGAATTGGACTTGTTCGAAAAGCTCCACTTACAATCCAAAGTCCTTGGTTTAATATAGCTTCCAATTGCTGGTGATAGCTTTTCCTAGCAGTTGAATGAGCAAGAATTCCATATTCAATCTTTGATCTACTTAAACACCTATATATGTCTAAAAGGCTTTTGAGTCTGCTCCCCATTGTTGACTTCCTAGGACCCTCAATAGATTGAGTATTTTATTGCAATCAGTTTTAATTGACTCAATATGTTTCCTCCAATTCAACTTTTCATCGAACCAAATGCCTAAAAGTTTCACGCTACTTACAAATTCTAAATTCATATTATTTAATGAAATCACAGGATATGTTTTGTTTCTCGTTGAAAAAAGAACACATTTCGTCTTTTCTGCAGAGAATTGAAATCCACTAGTAAGGTTCCATTGTGATATAATATTTATCGATTGCTGAATTAGACTTCGCATAGTTTCAACATCCACGCCCTTCACAAATAATTGCAAGTCATCTGCAAAGAGTTGGGCCTTTACTGGTGCAGAGACACCGTTCAATATGTCGTTTATTGCTATTAAGAAAAGGGTAGGACTTAGAACGCTTCCTTGAGGAACTCCATTCTCTTGTTTTCTTTCCGAGGATAATTGATTATTTACTTTCACTTGAAATATTCTTTTTCTAAAAATGTTTAATAAACGTCAAGATGTTTCCTCTTATGCCCCAACTATTCAATGATCTGATGATATTGTGTTTCCACACCATCTCAAAAGCCCTGTGGATATCAAAAACACGGCCAGCACCATTTGCTTTCGACTAAATGCCTCATGAATTTCTGATTCAAGGTTCACGATATTATCTATTGTAGCTCTATTCCGTCGGAACCCATTTTGACCAGTAACAAGTTTATTGTTAATTTCCAAAACCACTGTAATCTGTTGTTGATGATCCTTTCAATCAGTTTACATTGTGCAAGTAAGAGATATGGGTCTGTAGGATTTTGTGTCATTCTGTGGCTTATTCGGTTTGAGTATAGGAAGTATCATTGCTCTTGACCATTCTGGAAACATTTTTCAAGAAAAATTCTATTGAATATATTGAGAAGAACTTTTTTGCTTTTGCTGACAGATTAATTAAAACGAATAGGAATGTTGTCTGGTCCTGGACTCGAGTCTTTACATTTTCCGAGGGCGTAGAGTAGCTCATCCATGTTAATAGCGATATTCAGGATGTCTTCTTTGGAAGAATTTTCGGATATCAATAATGGAACACTTTCTTGTTCTTTCTTATACCTTGCAAAATCCTGATGAAATTTTGAAGTAGACAATTATAAGAAATTTGACAATCGGAAAGTAATCGTGAAAATGAATATAAATCTCTTACTTGGAGGGGTTTCAAGGTTGTTGAAGACGAATACGAAGTCTGCTAGAACCTGCAGAGCACCTCGAGCCTGCAGCGTCTTCCTCTGGAGTATTATGACAATTCATCATAGAATTGGCCCACACACATGATTGCTTGAAGAATCTAGTAGTTTAAAGAACTTCCAGATATTATTACAGAAAAAATTAATGTGGGAAATTTCAATTCCTCATACGACGTATCTAATAAAGAGAACCATTTCCACGTTTGATTATTTGTATATAATGCAGGTTTTGTGGAGTCACAACATTACACTAATAAAGTACATTCATAATCCGTGAGAAACAACAACGTGACTGAAACAATAACACGTATTTTAATAAGTATAGCCATCTTCTTCGCCTCCACACACTCTTAGGTATTCGCGTCTCGTTCTCTTGAATATCCTGGCTATCCTACCATAACTCAACGTAATTGTTGACCACAATAAGCCACAGCAAATTGTATCAGAATAAATTAAAGTTGGGAATCTTACTTTTTTATATCTGTTGGGTTAGAATGAATTTCAGTGAATGAGATTGTCCTCGTACATCGTGTGGTAAAGTTATTCATATGGAATGTGAGTCTCACCGACCGCTGGCTGGTTTCATTCAAAGTCAATGATTCTTCTCGGCGTATGAATGGGAGAAAGATTTCTTGAAATTCAATCGAGCTATTTTTAGGTTATAGAGCTCTCAATAAGTTTCAAGGGTTCTCTGGTAAATTTTCATTTTATTCATCATGAAATCTTCTGGAATCTGCGAACATATTTTTGCAGGAACTTTATTTCATAGGTTGCAATGACAACAATAGCTTCTTAGTTCAGAGTTTTTGGAATTGATAAAAAAATTGTGTACATTTTTTCTTTTTTTACTGATGGTGTTATTACTTAATCCGCAGTATAATTGCACTTATCTATGATGATTAATAATATCAAGAACTTGAGGAATATATTTAACCCATACGTAGAACGTCATTCAAATTTGGCGCTCGCGAATGCGTGCGCATAAGAGGAAGTGGGGAGAACTTTCTAACTGTTCCCACTTAACCTCTATATCAATGTTTATCTACTCTCATGTCTGAGTTGCTTTAATTATAAGGGTCATGGTATTTCCTTTGAGCGGTAAAGTTTCAACTATAATTCTATTCAATACTCAAAAATATCTAATAAAATAATTAACGAAAGAAATGTAACAACATGACTGCATATTAGTTAGGTTAGTATGGGGAAAAGATTGAAACCTTGACGTCCTAATCATAGGACGTTAGGAATACAGGGTGTTACATCATAGTATGTCACAACTTGAGGGGGTAAATCTACAAGCAATTTTGAGAATCAAAGATTATATGAACATAGGTGCGCAAAAGCTTCGTTACGGAGCTACACGGTGTTGACATTTCCGGAAAAAATTGGTTTTTTCTTAAAAACAGCGTACAATCAATTTTCGTCATCTTCGTTCAATTTAGAAACGTTTTTAAAATTTTTTCGTATCTCCAACCGTTTTCGAGTGGAAAATTTGAATTATTTGAATTGTTTGTTATTCGCTAAATAAAAAGAAATAATAGAAATACTCGATAGGTATACCCAAAACTTGCTTTTATTTTGATAGCTCGTCTTCTGAGACTCAACTTATACTTATTCAATATAAAACTCAAAAAAAAAGAACAATGAAAAACTGAATAAATTGCTGGAAGTGTCCTCGACCTGCAAGAATACAGGCCTCTGTCCTTATTCGCATATTATCACGCACTCTTTGAAATATTCCTGCGTTATTTCTTATATCACAAGGGTTAGATTCTCAATTCTTCTACAGTGGTATAAACTAAACTTTTGAGATATCCCCATAAGAAAGAGTCTAAACTATTCCTGGGGACCTAGGAGGCCATGGTTCTAGCCCACCCTGACCTATCCATCGGTTGTTGAATGTATTATTCGAGAATTCCCTAGCTTGTACACTGAAATGTGCTGGACCCCCGTCATGCATGAACCACATTATGTATCTTACCAAAAGTGGAACATCATCGAGCAATAAAGGTAACTCCTCAACAAATTGCCAATAAGCGGGACCGTTTAGTCTGTTAGGCAAACAAAAATTGCCCAATCAAATAATTTACAATTATCCCAACCCAGACATTTAGAGAGAAATGGGGGTTTTCCTCAGCCCAATAATGATTATTGTGAAAATTTGTGATAACAGTTCTCGAAAAGTTAGCTCCGTATGTGAACATTATTTCACTATCAAAATGAGCATTTTCTCCAATTTTATCTAAGAACCATCGGCAGAAATTCAGTCTTGAAGGAAAATCTCGAGGAAGTCGTGGAGAATCCTCCAAACTAGAACATGTGAAATACTCAACTGATTTTCAATTTTTCTTGTACTCACATGAGGATTCTAATCAATACAATTCAAAACTGCTTCCTCAATATCTGGAGTTCTCATAGTTTGAGTTGCACCTTTTAAATGATTATTTGCAGTAAAATTACCAGTTTCTCTCAATCTTCTGTGGATATTTGATTATGTACGCCATGTTCGTCCATTATTTTAACATTTGAATAAAATATTTATGGATGGATATGGCTCCCACAGCGGAAAATCACAGAGTTGATGAAGACATGGGTGTACGCAGTACATTAATGGTGAGCCTATAAGATATGGGTACAAAATGTGGATGGGTACATCCAGATTGGTTAACATCAATTGGATCGAACCATATCAAGGTGCCACAAATCACGTTTTCGAACGATACAGGGAAGATTGGTTCGGCGCAGGTGTTGTTCTCATCAAATCATACTTGTCAAATCGTTATTAGATGATCTTTTTTGAAGGAGAGGTTTCCCAAAAGAGGTTAATCAGATATGGAGTACCGCAGGGGTATATTTTGGGGCCGGTTCTTTTTCTTATATTTATAAACGATTTACCTAGTTTCTTGGATTCCGCAGGATCGATTCTATTTGCTGATGATAGCACTGTCACTGTCGGGGCTGCTGAATTGGCTGATCTGGTTGCGTTGGGTGATTTGGCACGATTGTTTGCAATGCGATGGTTCTTCTCGAATAAATTATGCATGAATGATGAAAGAGACTCAATCAGTGCTCTTCTCCCTTAAGGAAAACGGTGGCATGGGCTTTGCCGAATCAGTTCTTGGGTCTCTATCTGGATACCAAGCTTCGATGGGGCGTTCATGTGGACCAGCTGGCTCAAAAATAACCTCTCTCCTAGAGTGTTGATCTGTTTTTTTATCATGCTCTATTTCACAGTTCGGTACGCGAAACTGAAAGGATATTTCGATTGCAAAAAAAGACAATTAGAATTATCACTGGTTCATCATATAGAGCAGATTGTAGAGATTTGTTCCGAGAACTCAACATTCTTACTTTTCCAAGTGTCTATATCTTTGAATGTTTATTAAAAGCACACAAAGAACAACATAACTGCCTTCAGACGAGGTTTTTTACATGTATAATACAAGGTGTAGAAAAGACATCCGTCCTGACTTTTGTAGGTTATCGAAGATCCTCAATAGTCCTTTCAATATGACATTTGAATTTTTTAATGAACTACCTCTAGATTGTCGATCTTTGACACAAAAATCTTTCAAAACACAGATATTTAAATTTCTGGTGGAGAATTCTTTCACTCTATAAGTAATTTTTTGTCTTCTAATGTTAGTTTGTGACATCTGTTAAATTGTTTGTTTTATGTTCATAAATTTGTTGGGTGTACTGTGTACTCTTGATTCATGGCGTTTGATTCTCTATGCCATTATAATTTGTTTGACGAATGCAAAATTCCTTGGTATGAGCATGAATAAATAAATAATTCTAGTTCTAAATAATTCTAATTCTAATTATTATTTAGGTGCTCTGCAACAAAGTGGCCCACTTACAGTTTTCATTTATTTTTTGATAATTGTTTCTGTTCTGTGAATCTTCTGAATATGTTGACAAGGAGATATACCAGAGGAACTGGAACTGTGCGCAAAAATAGATTGCCAGAATAACCATTTATTAATGAGGTCCAACTGAAAAAGGCGCCTCGAGGCACTTTTAACCACATGGTATCTGTGCAATGGAACGATAATAACATAAAGACTATTTCTTCGAATTCTATTGGAGTTGTCCCATTAGGCACTGCCAAACACTACTCGTATAAAGATAAAAAGGATGTGCAAATCCAACCACTCTTTATGATGAAACCTATAATAAGAACATGAGTGGCGTCGACGGGTACGATGGAAACATTAGTTTATATAAAACGAAAATAAGAGGTAAAAATTGGTATTTTCCTCTGGTTGCTAACCGCATCAACCTGAGCATTCACAATGCTTAGCAAATTCATAAAATCAATCAAGGTGAATTGGATCATTTAGGATTCAAACGTCAGGTTGCATTGCATCTGTTTCAGAATAATGAAAAAGGAAGATGAAAACCTAAGTATTCGTTATGATAACATTGGTCCCCAAGTAAAGAAGACCAAATTTCGACACTGCCATTCGAAAACTAACACCAGATGTCTTAAATGTGACGTTGGGTTGCATATCAAATGTTTTTTTGTTTCACACAAAACCATGATCGTAGTAGCACATTTTCCTAGTTATCTATGTATATATAGGACGGTATGTTTCATTAGAATTTTGCATTTTTTTTTCTGTTATTTTTCATAAACCTGTACTGCCTTCGAGCCAAAATAAATGATTTTTCTGAAAATTCTACCGTTATTTGAGAAAAACTAGTTCAAACATAAGTGAGTTAATATAAGATATCAAAATTTGTTTCTAATCAGCAGACGAAGTTCAAGAGAATACAGGGCAATTGTAATTTATGGAAAACAGAATTCTAAGTATTTAGAGAAGAGAAATGAGCTCATAACAAATAACGAAGATGTGGGTGTTAAGGTTTTGGTAAATTTTAAAGTGAACTGGTGATAACCACAAAGCAGTGAACAAAATTGTTGTCAAATTACAACTGTTAGTTTGCATTGATTTCAGCAATAAATCGAGAGGATGCTTGCAGAAAACTAGAATTTTGAGAAATGCCCACTATTTAATTACAGAAATAGCCAGAAATACTAACGATAACATTCGTTGAGAAGAATTAAAATTTAAAACGAGAAAATATTGCAAGACGTTTCACCAAATTATTTCCATTCAATGTCCGCAATCTGTATATCAATCACATTCATATTATTATGATAAATATGCTGTTTTAGTACAACAAGCAAGATTCTTAATTAGATGATTTTAGTACTTAATTACACAATTTTGATTGATAATTAGCAGTACCTTTATGACTCTTCTGTAAATTAACTTGCTCATTTCATGATTAGCCTACTTCGGTAATTAGACTCAATCCAATAAACATAATCCTCAAAACTACTCATACCCAATAGGAAATATTTAGAATTTCAAAAATTAGATCGTTTATCAGTACACACAATACATTTCTCGAGCGATAATGATATATCCGTACTGTAAGTTCGTGAGTTTTTTATTATTCAATTGCGTCAAATAGAACGTCTTCGATCTGACCAAAAGAAGACTGACCCTCAGAAGAGGATCTAGATATTTCATCAATTCTCCATGAAATAGAAATGATAAGCCTTGAGCAGAACGACCCCATCATTCTTCCAGTGAAAACTAAATCCTCATATCCTTAATATAAAGAACAATGCGCAACTGACAATGGAAGTGCCCAATCGACTTACGTGGTATAATGGTTGCTCTATCACAACATATTGTATCAACTACGATATTGTTTAATGACAGAGTTGACGTAGAACAAGGACTCGGAAATAATACTTTTCTATGATCGTCAGTGCCGGCTTAGAACTTTGTGAAAATGGAAGATGTACGATGTAGTTCTGCGTTCTAAATGTATTCATTCATCATTGATTCATTCGATCTTGCTACAAATGACTGTATAATACAAACTCTCGAAGCTGTTGCGACATTTCTGACCTGGTTTCTTCGAGACATGTTCCATGCATGCTCGATTGGGTTAAGGTCGGGTTAACTTAGAGGTAAGGGTAAAATTATCAAATTCAGTTAAACCTAACGGCCTTTCTTCTTTGTCTGAAGCTTAATTTTTTCCCATGATCTTCATAGAGGCGATGAAAAATCAAATTTTCATTCAGATATCCTTTAACAGCAACTATAATTGGGATATATGAAACTGCAATCGAAATCGACATAATGATCAGATAATTTTCACATCTGAAACCATGTCTCGTCGAAGGAGAAAGTTGAATTCACCTACCCTTCATTGGTATCAGCAGCATTTACTCATAGTTTCCAGTTTTATCAGGACATAAAATTCAGATTGCAAAACTGGCTGCAGAGAGGCTCAAAGCACTGATTGTGATTGATGATTGTGTGGTAGGTACAGGACAGTTTTAACTGTGTATAGAGTAAGAACGGGGGCGAGACATATTCTATTTCCTGAAGCTTTTAACAACGACTTCCTCTGCATGAACTGGAATAGAACCACGGCGAGGTAACGCATCGATGATGAGATCAAGGTGAAAATCCCATCCCCAAAAATGGGGGGAAAGGTATTGCTTGCGATGTGGAGGATACATCTAGGTACACGGATGACTCCAATGAGGGATCGCGTAGAAGAGTTCACTGTAGGAGAAATTGAGGGGGTTCCACTTCTCATTGGATAAACATGTTACAGTTTTCTAGTTCGAGATTATAGCGATACTTGGTTGTGCTCAGAAGCTAGCAGATCTGGGTAATTGGTCGACCACGATGTGCTCCGACAGTCAGGCCGCTTACAGGGTCACTTCAAAGTTTATCTGGAAGTGCATTCAGTCACTGGAACAACAATATACCTCACCTCTGGCCTCTCTAGTAGTTATTGAGAATGCTCCCATCGAACCAGGGCAGTCGTTCGGGATATCAGCATGTGTTGTTCAGACAAGGCTGAGGTAGTGGCTAGCGGAACAACATAACCACCTGGTTGAATGTTCAAAATTGTCGCCAGTTCAAGGTAATGCTGGATATATTAACTCGTGAAACCTGGACAAGGTTGGCCCTTTAAGCTAGTCAAACTAACGCATGTCTCCTGGCACAGATACTGACGAGACATGTCCAGTTTAGATATCACCTGTGCTAGATAGATCTGGAGAGAATTCTCAGTGCAGGGGGTTTGAAACTGGGGTCAAAACACCAATTAATTTGATAGTAACATTCCCGGCATGGACTCGCCTCAGGCGTAACCGAGTTGACGCGCAAATGCTAGAAGTATTGGGTCTGCCCTCGCTATATTTGAAACTTCTTTGTAAGGCTTGAGCAGGGTATGTAGTTACAAGGAAGGAATAAATAAAGATACATAGTCCCAGGTATCGGTTTCCATGATGGTGCCCTTGATATAATCCTTACAATATGCTAAATATTTGGCTCTTGAAGCAGGAAATTCGAATTGTTATTATCAGAACTGATATCCAAGGAAATTGTGATAGTTCAGAAGTTACAACGAAATAACTTGAGAAGGGAATTCAAATTATAATGGAATTAATTATGTTAGCTTAATTTTTATCATTGATGCCTATAAGATTGAAACTATTTTCCACGAAATAAATTCGACGTCCATCTCTGACCGTCGACAGTATTTTACGTCCCATCGTCTGTGGATTGCCCCATTGTCCACGAGAGGGCGCTTTGTTCTCCAAAGTTCGTCATCGTCTTATTAGGTTTTCCGGAATTGATTGCAGCAAATTCATTCCATAATTAATCCCTCTTTTCGTGGAAATGCACCCCTAGGATTGGCGTGGTGTGTTGCCATAATAAGATTTCTTGGAATGCTTCTTGATTTAGAGACTTAATTTTTGATGATGAATATAAACAACTCGTCAAACTTGAAGGGTTGATTGGTTTGAAGGGGTTTATTTTGATGATCAATATCCGTCTCGAGATTCATCATAATATCACTATATAAGCTCTGTATTCGCGGGATATATGTTTCATAAATGTGCCACGAATACAGAAACAGTGAATATGGAATGGTAATTCATTTGGAATTATAGCGGATACGTTGTTAGGTGACGAAATGAAGAATAAATATATAAAAAAATCAATTTAATTGAAGTTTATGACCACATTGATTAATTATTATCTTCAAAAATCATCTTTATTCATCAATATGTCTTTATATAATATTTCCAACTCATTTCCAACATTTCTTTACCAGGTTTATAGAAGGATTTATCCCTTGTTTCAAAATAGGCTTCAGTTTCGGCAATGACCTTCTCATTATAGCCCAATTTTTTTTCCTAGAGCATTTTTTCGAGATCAACAAAGAACCAGTAGTCGCTGGGGTCTAAATCTGGCAAATATGGGGTGGGGAAGCAAATCAAAGCAAACTCGTTCAATTTTGCCAATGTTTTCATGGACTTGTGGCATGGTGCATTGTTTTGGAGGAACAAGATTTTTTCTTCTTCATGTGCGATCGTTTTTCTGCTATCTCTTCCTTCAAACGTACCAACAAGTACGTAAGTCAATGAAAATCATGCCATGTGTATCCCAAACAACAGACGCCATGACGCCATAATATATATATATATATATATATATATATATATATATATATATATATATATATATATATAGATTTATATATCTTCAAAAACAGTTTTATATATATTGTCATCTTGTCCTTGCTTCGACAGATTATTTAGAAAGACAAATCGTTTATATTATTCATTTTAAGCTAGGAATATGAACCTGAACAAATACAAATATGAACCTGAGATTATTTGTGAAAACGAGAAATATAAACTTTATTTTGATAAAACAATTCTATGCAATAGAGCTGTAAAACATAATAGGCCAGATATCATTCTTACTGATAAACAGAATCGAATACCATAATATATAATTGATATTGCTATACCCGACACAAATAATATACAAAATAAATACAATGAAAACATGTCTAAAAATATGATGCTTGGCGACGAGATTAAAAAATGTGGAAAATGGAAAAATATTTATTCTACCGATTATTATTTCTACAACAGGTGTTATTTGAACAGTTACAGAAGATAACAGTCATCAAATCTTGTAATATTCTTCATAGGTTTCTTTCCGAAAAGAACTATGAGGTAGAGTCATAGGTTTTCCAGAACTAGACAAGCTAACTTTCTCGATCATCCTCTTTTCCACAAGTCATTCGCACAAAGATTTTTTTTTTGACTTTGCCATAAAATTCTTCAATCTTCTACCGCTGAGCTTGAAATTCCTGTAGCTCTCCAACAAAAACGAAAAAAATCAAAAACTCGTCAAAATCTGAACTAAAAGAATTCATCAACATCAATGAAAATCTTTTTCTTTCAATCAAGTCTTCATGAAATATGAAAAAAATTCTAAATTAGAGATTATATCAGTATTCTTTTCTATCGGTTCTCTTCAAGTGGTTAAATGAGCTTCCTCAGATCATTATTACCGCAATTCATACCTATTCCAAGTAAATTTTTCAGTTACCTGCAATCATTTTCTTTTTTTTGAATTGGTCAGACACACACAAATTCATGATTTAGGTGTCAGACCCAGTGAGTTTAATTTTTATATTATCTCAGTGATCACAATTTTATTTAGTTATAAGTATTGTAAATTAAATTATTATATGATTGTACTCACATACGTGATTGAATTTGGATTTGCATTTGGAAAATTTGAATTAACATTAAACATACTGGGTGTCCACTCATTCTGTTTGCCTCTCTTATGAAAATGCAAATCATCGTGTTTCTCTATTTTTGAATCATTGGAATCTCTGTCATAATTTCAATTAAGCTTCCTGCCAAATTTCTCACGTATTAAATCTACGAATCACTTCTGCTGGACCAATTTGAAGCTTAATTAAAATCCATTCATTTATCGATGATCAAATCAATTCAACTCTATAATACTTTTCATTAGGTTGCGTGAGTTTATCATTCTGTAGACAATACTGAATGAGAAAAAAATTTGGTAAAAAATAAAAAACCGTGAAATTAAAATTTGACTCTTGGAAATTTGTCCGAGTCACGGTGCAGGTTTTTAACATCGAAGCAATTATAGCCGATAATTAGAAACTATATAGGTAGTAATTACTTGGAGTTGATAATTAGTTATGCTTGAATTGCTTCATTCTTAGTGGAGCGTGTTTTTGATCACACTGGTGAGGTACAGGACAAAATTATAATCGAGGGATCTTAATTCATGTTATGGGGTATATTACATAGTGTTTCCTAAGTATGCAGACCTACTTCATGTGGTGAACTATTTATTTTTGAAGTGGCTTCTTATTGAAATAGGGCTGCTCCACTTATGGTAACTATGCTGAAATTCTCAATTTATTAAAAAGATTTTTTATGCATCCCCCTAACCTGTAAATGGATGAAGTCTATAACCCTCCTCGTTTATTATTAGAACTTGTTTGGAAAGGATGATTTGACCATGTAATAATTATTTCTCAAACCAAGTTTTAATGGGAAACTTTTTCGTCTCGTACGTTTTTCTGTGAAAATATATTTCAGGAGCGACTTTTATTGAAATAACTTCATTAACTAACCGTACTTTAATTGAGGTATTAAAGCACAAAAATAGGCCTTACTATTGAATTTTGTGAACTAATCTAATCATGAAGAAATCCCAAGTTGCATTTGTGCATGAGTAAATGCATTTCAGAGTTGCATTTTGCAATAGACAATCATAAAATATTTTAAAATCGGTAAATAACCGTGAAAATGAATTCAAATCTATTACTCGGGGGTTTTTGGAGTCTACAGAGTACCTGGTGCCCGCAGCGGGTATTACAAACGCTTCCGCTGAAGCGTTCCCATATGAACGGGAAACTGTTGATTGGTGTGGTGTTTCAATGTCGACAACAGAAAAACCTAGTTGTAAACTTTGACAGCTTGTTGTAGCTAAAACACAGCACACGTACAACTGAAATTTTGGATGTTTGTTTGTTTGTTATTCCTTGAACGTGCTCTATTTCCGCCTTTCGGCCGATGACACGCCGGGGAATTCTGTCACCTCGCCCGGGAATTTTGCCGAACCCCTCTCGTGTCGAGAGAAGGGATCTTTAATGTCCAACACATCTCTGTTAGACAGGACCGACGGATTTACATCTCCTCCGAAAGATGGATACTCAAGCGATCGACCAGTTGATCGCGAGTGCTTTTTGAGTAGATCTCGAGAAGAAAGAAATTTTTATTAAGTAGGTAACTAAACTACAACAATTTCGGGCGGCGCGTTTGACGGGAACATTCGAGACTTTCGTTCACGCCGATATAAATGTTGCGTATGCAGTATTTGGAGTCATTCTGGCATCTGGCATTTTTGACTAACATTACAATGCACTCAAACACCATTAACTTGGAGCTTCAAGGTAAAGGAAAAACTATTATTGAGATGATTAGCGCAGTAAACGCATTCAAAAGTAAATTGCAACTTATAATAGATCAACTGAAGAGAAAGTTTCTGAAACAAGGATTCCTCAGTTGAATTATGATACGTATGAGGCGGAATTATCAAATATTTTGGGATAATTCTAAGTGCGTTTTTATGATTGCAGTAAATTGGCAAATATAGCATCATTTATGAGTTATCCTTCTTTATGTAAAAACATTAAGGAATTAGCTCCTAGAATATCAAGTCAGTTTAATATGAACTCATGTTCTGTTGAAAATGAGTTGGTGCAGATTATATCAGATACACATCTCAAAGCTACAGCATCTAATACAAATTTCTGGTATTTTATATCTGAAGATAAATATCCGGATCTAAGGCAAATCGCCCTTCAACTGATTGCAATGTTTGGACTTACTTATGCGAGTCTACATTTTCTGAAAGGAAGATAATCAAGTCAAAATATCGTAATCGACTAACTGACGATCATATGTTATCATGCTTGCGATTAGCACTCAGTGGTTACGTACAATCTTATGAGTATGCTGATGACATGCAGTGCCACGCTTCAACATCCAAAGTCACTCCTTAGTTAAGTTTAACACCATATGTAACTCTTTGGTTTTGTAACAACCAATAAACTCGCAATTTTGAATAACTATGAGTTTTTTCATTGATATTATAGAGAAGAACCTAACTATACCTCACCCAAACCTTGACTAAAATAATGTAATTGTGCGGAAAGCCAATATCTATATATGCTACAGTACACCCTACCAGGTAGGTGTATCGTGTATGTATGGCAACCCTGCATTACACATACTTGCAGCCTCTCAGAGTCAATGATAAGTCGTCTAAAAATATTGAGGTAGATCGCCAGCAGTTCAACTTTGAGTAGCCCTGATTTATAGGGTCCCAGAATACAAAACATAAAAGACATCCCTCGAACAACGAACATAAAAGACATCCCTCGTACAACGAACTCAATGTTCTTAATCTAAATGCATTAAAACGGGTGAGAGATGCCGAACAATTTCTCCCAGCTTTGAGGTGCAATGGATCTTTTCAAAGTCATTGAAATCAAGGTTATTCTACATCTAACCTAATTCACTCTCTACCTCTGCTAAATAGGTATTTTATATCTATATTTTATTTAGATATGCATAAACGGAAGAAAATCACCATCAAAACATTTCAATAATTTCAGAATTATAAATTGTCATGAATGATTCGTAGAAAATTGGGTAACGTTCATATATTACTTATACAAATGCTCATAAAAAGTTAATTATCTTGCTATAGATTTTCTGATTAAATGCGTAGTTAATGGTATTTCTAATGTGGACAGACTCACTAAAAATTCATCATCGACTTTTCAGCTGAAATGCTGATGAAAAACGTTAATTACAATTTTAATAATTGATGTATAGGAAAAATCAACATAGACGCAAGTTAATGCTTACAATATATATGAAGTGAAAATGACTATTCTGCTTTATTAAATTTACATCAATGACTCTGATGTTCATTTTCATTAATTATTCAATCAAACGATTGCTTCGAAATGAAAAATCTATTCTTGTATGGAAATTTTATGAGGTTGAGATTGAGAGTTTTCTTTAACGTAGAAGGGTTTCCACTCGTAGTCACATTGAAAACGATGGAGAATATTCATTTTCTCTTTTATAGTTTGATTGTAGCCAAGACTGAGTTTTAGTTTTGGATGGTTAGAAGACGATATCTGTGATAAAATTTTATTTTTACAAAGAATCTTGATGTTTTTGTTTACCTTAATATCTCATAAATTATACAGGGTGATTCACGAGTGATGTACATAGCTTAACTGTAGTTAAAGTACACCTAGGCGACTTCGAATTGGTACTAGAATACCAGGTACCTCTGGTACCTTATTATATGTTAGAATATATATATATATATAATATATATATATATATATATATATATATATATATATATATATATATATATATATATATATATATATATATTAGTAAAACCTTTTCAGAGCTATCAACTCCTATGCTGTTCCTATTCTTACATCTTCTTTTGGAATTATTAAATGGTCTAAAACTGATCTAAATGAATTACAATGTCAAACGAGGAAAATGCTCTGTAAATATCATAAGCACCACCCAAAGTCAGCTGTTCAGAGAGTTACACTACCTAGACATCTTGGAGGTCGTGGATTAATTGATTTGAATAATCTTCATAGTAAACAGATTTTTCATCTACGTTCCCATTTTCATGATAAACAGAGAACGTCTAAATTACATGATATTGTTGTTGCTTCAGATTATAATCTTACACTTCTGAACTTGACAATGCAAAAGGTAGATTTTGATATATTTGATGATAATTCTAAAGAGAAAGTTGGATGCAGAAGGAATTACACGGAAAGCACCTAAAGAATTGAAAAATGATTATATTGATGAAATTGCATCGAATAAATGGTTAGTATCTGGAGAATTGTTTGCTGAAACAGAAGGCTTGGCAATTGCGATCCAGGATCAGGTTGTTTTCACGAGGAATTATAGAAAACATATCATCAAACAAAATATAGATGATTCTTGCCGTAGATGTTTCTGTTCTTCAGAAACAGTTTTTCATATATTATCATCTTGCTCAGTCCTTGCTTCAACAGATTATTTAGAAAGACATAATGCCGTCGCTAATATTATTCACTTCAATCTAGGAATTAAACATGACCTAATTCCCAAAAGAAAAAATTTCAAAAATATGAACCTGAGATTATTTGTGAAAATGACAAATATAAACTTTATTTTGATAAAACAATTCTTTGCAACAAAGCTGTAAAACACAATAGACCAGATATCGTTCTTAATGATAAACAGAATCAAATAACATATATAATTGATATTGCTATACCCGACACACATAATATACAAAATAAATACAATGAAAAAATTTCTAAATATATGATGCTTGGCGACGAGATTAAAAAATGTGGAAAATGAAGAAAATATTTATTCTACCGATTATTATTTCTACAACAGGCGTTATTCCTAGAAATCTTCACAAAAGTATTGAGATTTTGGGTCTGAAGAAAAATTTGTTTGAACAGTTACAAAAGATAACAGTCATCAAATCTTGTAATATTCTTCGTAGGTTTCTTTCCGAAAATAATAATGAGGTAGAGTCATAGGTTTCTCTTTAGTTTATACTGCTCAGAATCTCATTTCATATTTTATTTATTTGTTTATATAAATGTAATATAATTAACTGACAATTTTGTCATATTTATATTCAGAGCAGTATTCTATTCGATCGTTCACCACTTCACACAAAGGAAACTATTAATGAGTAACATTCAGTGTTACTTGACTAAGGTCCGTACACTGGATTTTTCCGGGAGAAAGCCTCTGACACTACTCGTTGGTACATTGATATCATTGTCTGATGATGCTATAGTATGTATATATTTTGGTAGATTGATATATTCTCATAACATTTAACGTTATCCTAATATATAATTACTCCAGGATATGTTTTGATTATAATCATTGCCTGGCAATGGTATTAATTACCGGGTGGTGGATTTATATTTTTTCATGAAATCAGTTTGATTGCATGAACAGATATATGGGCAACTCGTCGGGGTAAAACCCCCTAAGAGGGGTAACCCTGTTTTTGCTCTGGAAAAGTTCATGATCACCAAATGTAACTTACCTTTCTACTAACTATTCAGTATTGGGTATTTATCGTTTCTGAACCGGGGATACTTCAGCCTATCCTCTGCATCAGAATGATGTCGAGGAAGAATGAAAGAGGCTTAATTATTCTACAATTTTTTTATTGAAAAGATACAGTATGCGTCCATGTCATCTCTTAGGAAGTTTTCCAATCCCATAGAAATATCAGAACAAGCTTTTCTTTCCAAGAGTTTCTGTCAATAAAAACAGCGCTTGACCTCACAAACAATCCTTAAGAAATATTTCGATTAATACTTAATGCATCCTTTGAAAGACACCAATCGAATACAAATAATTCACGTTGATGAAGACTCAAAATGAAAATGAAATATTCATTCGAAAACGGAAAAAACCACTAACAAAACAAGAAATAACTAACAAAAAGTTAATTAAAAAAATTCACATCATATACGGGGGCGGTTCGATAAGTCACATAATCACTTTTCAGCTCGATACATCTAGTCCAGCGTTTTTCTAATTTTCTTATTCCTTCCAAATAATTGGTTTCTCAAGGCTCTCAAAAAACGCATTTGTTTCGGTGATGACTTCTTCATTCGACTCAAATCTCTAACAGCCCAGCCACTTCTTTACGTTTGAAAACAGAAAAAAGTTGCAGGGGGCTAGATCTGGAGAATATGCTGGATGGGGTAGCAGTTCGTATCCCAATTCGTGGATTGTCTCGATGGAACAGCACTTTCTTTTACGCCAAATTTTTGCTTCAAATCAACGTCGAATTTGTTCAAAAGCTTTGAATAATATTAGCCGGTGATCGTTTTACATTTCTCGAGGAAATCATAGTGGATGACACCGCGTGCATACTAAAACACTGTGGTTAGGACCTTGTTGGATGACAGACTCTGATTGGCCTACATTTGAAGTAACTGTGCGGGAAATTCAAAAAGTCACTGACTATCAAGCCGCCCTAGTATATCCTCGAACGAAGTGCTAGATGCCCAACTGATTTTCTAATACCATCGGGTTAGTTTCGAATTATTCTGGATCGTTCCTGTCGAAAGAAAATTTGTAACATATCTTCTGAATTTTTTAGCTGTCATAGGCAGCATATTTGGATATAATTCGTTAATTCTTCTACATTCCGTCTCTTATCTCCATGAATGAAAAACAAATTAGATATTTGGTCATTGGTGTAGCTATTGTATTGAAATAATAATAGTTTGCCATCTATGCTCTGGGATATGTCTCAGAAATCTAAGCCTCCTTTGCCAACTTCAGGTAGGTACGTAAAATGCGTTTTTTCGCCATAACTTGAAAACTTGAATCTGAGGTACAGGGTATGTATGGTGAACTTCATTTAGTTTTTTACGGCCAATCTAATGAATTGACCAAAAATATGAGTTATAATTTGAAAAAACGTAGTTTTAGATGTTTCTATGTTTCGAAATTTGTGGCGGAAAAAAGAGCACTCTGTTAACAGACTGAGATTTTTGGCATTAATTTATCCTTGCCCCCTACGTGTCAGGAACTTAACTGTGAAACCATATTCGTACATCCAATTGCTGAGGCAATGGTTTTCGACGTCATTGTTGAATTAAAAACGACAAAAAGTTGTGGTTCTGATGATCTGAGTTCCTTATTAATCAAACGTTTATCATCTATAGTGAGCTCCTCACTTGCTCGATTGATTAATAGATCGTTTAAGGAGGGTGTTTTTCCCCAGGTACTCAAAAAGGCAATTATAGTGCCGGTACCAAAGAAAGGTAATCAGACTAGCATTTCTAACTTCAGATAGATTTCTATTTCGAGTGTGATTTCCAAGGTTATTGAATCTTTGATGTACGACCAAATTATGGGGTTTCTGAATCAATTTTAAATAATATCGGATGCCCCACATGGGTTTAGAAAAGGTAAATCTACTGAAACGGCATCCTACGATCTTTTCAATATCATATATAAGGAACTAGATGGTGATAAATATGTTGGCTGTGTATTTTTCGATATCTGTCGTGCATTTGACTTGATTTTGAAGAAAGTTGCTCTAAACAAGTATTATCATATGGGCTTTAGAAGTGCGTGCTTACGATAGATTGAATCCTATCTTGAAAATCAAAAATGGTTGTAAAGGTATCAAATTCATTTTCGGCAACCAGGGACGTGAGTTTTGGAGTTCCTCAGGGGTCTGTCCTGGGACCACTTTTATTAATGTTGTTCAGCAATGATTTGCCCAACTTCATCACCAAGGCCAAGTACTAATGTATGCTAATGATACAGCTGTTGTGGTTTCGGGACGGACTCATTAGGGGGTTAAGGTTGCGCTGCATGGAGTTATAGGGGAGATGACTCACTGGTGCAATAGAAATAGGCTAATAATTAATAACGATAAAACTGTTCTCCTTATGTTTTCAATATAAAGCCTCTGCCTTTCATTGAGTTTCAATTTGCTCCTGTTACCAAATATCTTGGTGTTAACGTCGACTCTCATCTGTCTTGGTATGAGCATATCCACTTTGTGTGTAAACAATTAGGATTTTTTGCACTTCTACAACTGAAGTCGAGTGTTGGTCGTGATGGGCTCAAAAGTGTTTACTGCTCTATAGTTCATAGCTATTCAGATTATAATGTTTTGCTTTGGGGCAATTCTGTTCATTGGACCAGAGTCTTCATATTACAGAAGAGAATTCTTCGTTTAATGTTTAGCCTGGCTCCATTAAAATCATGCCGTAATGTTTTCAAAGCGCAGCAAATTTTGACCTTTCCTTCTGTATTCGTTCTCAAGGCTGTAGCTTTCGCAAAAAAGAAGCTCAATGAACTGCAGAAATTAAATCATTTCCATATTTATGGGACACGAAATTGTGATGTCCTGTCAGTCCCTATGCATAAAACTACAATGTACAGAAAATCGTCTCACTTCTCTGCAATCTACTTTTACAATAGATTGCCAGGTGAGCTTAAGTCAATAAGAAACTACGAAAGGTTCAGAACTGCCATAAAAATAATTTTGATTGGAAGAGCACTCTACTCCTTCGATGAATTCTAAAGTATGGATAAGTTATTGTAATTTTTTTCACTAGTGCAATGATATTGAAGTTATTGCCTTGTATTTAGGTGTTTTTATTTTGTAAGAAAACTGTACCATGTATCTATTTCAAATGACATATACATCTCAAAAGTACGAAATAAATTATTCTATTCTATTCTATTATTCAGTCGGATATTAGTTATATCCTGCATGGTTTTTTGTTTGCAAAACACCTTTCATTCTTTTGGTACCTCACGCCGTTCTCGAGATATATCAATTTTTCAAAAAGCAAGAAATCCATAATTTTCATGTAAAACTAGGATATTTCATGAACAAAGCAAGCTGGACTTCTGTGTTCGGTGATTTTGTAATTGGAATAACAAGTGTTACCAACTCAGTCGTATATACAGGGTGCTTTATATTGAATAACAAAATGGTATGCATTGCCATTGAGGTCAATATATTTTGGAAATGTTTCTTACCAGTTGAATCAACTAATAAAATTTCAGAACGATAGCATTATTAGTTCTCCATAAACGTCTAATTAAAAAAAATTTGGTTATAATTCGTAGAGTCAAACAATGTATGAAGTTTTCTCATAAAAGTATTGTTTCCTAGTGCTAGAGTATTACACATCATTTGAAAGCAACTGAGCTTATCTTAACAAATACATGTATTTAAGGTAATGTTGCCAATTATCGACAACTCAAGATATTCAAGAAGTTGTCAGCGTAACTACACAGTGGAACATGCAATTATTCGAAATACATAGCAAGATGAGCATTTACTTACGCTAAGTCTCTTCAATATTCTCGTTTCCTTCAATGAGTTCAGTTGATAATTTTCTTCTTGAAAACGTATTTGCATACTTGAACTCAGTGAATTGAAAAATTAAATATAATTAAGAAGGCATTACGTCGTAAACTATAACAAACTGTGCACTTAATTGAAAACTGAATGAAAAAAGAACTGTGTTATTTAGAAGTAAAATGATAACCACTTAGTCGTATGTAATTTGTATAGTCTGTCAACTGGAGAGGATATTCGTATTTGTATTTGCATTTGTGCAGTAACCCTGGGAAATTAAGTCCTTAATTTTAGAATTTGCAGCGAATTCTTTCGCATGTATTGCGTTACAACTCGATTTTCTTCCATCGTTGAATGACAACTTAACGTTATACATTTTACAAAAGATTTCCAAACAACTGACAAATATCAAATATGAAACTAAAATGTCAAATGTATCAAATAATTGACGATTCATGAATAATCATGGACAAATTTAAATATAAACAGATACTTTAATCGTTATATGTTTTATGATGTATTTTCTATGTTTTAGTAGAAATATTCTGGCAAGAATTCGTCGAATTCTATCGATTTAATATGTAGATACTATCTAAAGCAATAAGAATTACGTTTACCTCCAATTCCAATTAATGAATAAATATAAGATACAGTCAAAGGTGAAATAGAGACTCTAAATAATCCGGGTAAGCCAGGAAACGTAACAAACCACCATTTAATCCTGGAATTGTCCCATGTCTCCCTTCTTCTTTCATTTGAGTCACCACTTCTCATTAACGTGTAAGAAGTTGATCTTGTATTAAGAATGTCTGACATCAGAGAAGAGTTGTGATCTCGTTCACTTTTTACATTGAAGGTATATTGATTTTCCCCACAGTTCATCTGCATTTAGATTTTATTTATAGTAAGTTCTGAATGAATAACATACAGAGTGCTGCAAGTAAAACGAATCAGAAAGTACCTGCGTAATTATTAATTTCTAATAGAAACATAAATCCAAAATGAATTTAGTTATCCAGAAGATGTTGTATTCCAAAAGGATGGTGTGCCTCCGAATTATGAACGGTTCGTTCGGTGATATTTGGATGAAAACTTTCCTGATCTATCGAATGGCCTTCACTGTCTCCGGATCTATCGTAACTAGATTTATTTGTAGGTTCACTTGATAAGTAAGATTTATAGATCAATAATGCCCAGGTTCCCTCAAGGATTAACCTTGGATATGGTACTGTTTTGTATATATCAAGGACATTCCATCAAATTTACCATGCCGTAAGACCTGTCTCTATGCCGATGAAACAAATCTACTAAATGTAGCTTCTTCAAGTAAAGAGAGCTAAGTCGGGTGGTATCCACATCTTCGGATGCAGCTGACGGATGGTTTTCAGCAAGTGGACTGAATCTCAACGACGAAAAGAAAACACAAACAACCTGTTAGGTGTTGTATTTGATTACAGTCTCACATGGAAAAGCTGCATTGAGAATATCTCCAGGAGGTTATTTTCGGCGATATCGGAATCAGTAGGCAGTCTATAACCTTATCTGTCTCGAGTAAGATCTTCTAAACCCGTTATCGCAATGATAGGACACAAATTGGAAAGAAACACATTGGAATAAAGTTTTACAACAAGTTACCACAAACATTGAAGAATCTTCCGCGACTCCAATTTAGTAAAGAAGTAAATCTATTAATTTTAAGATATGGTGTAGGTATTAGAAGTACACTCCCCATAAAAATTGTCGCATCACCCTAGTATTTTTAGATTGATCATTCAAGAGTCGCTTGGTAACTTTCAAAAGAGATGAGTTTATGATGGAAAATATCAACAACTTTCGAGATAATGAAAAATTGAAAAATTCTACCATCTTCAAACATTCGCGAAGAGACCTATCAACTAGCATCGAATGGTTACTAATAATTTTCAAAATGGAGTTCTTTGGAACATAAACACCTCAAAAAAGTCTAGGGAACACTTCTGAATATTGATATATCGTATCCAGAACGATCAATATGGATGATTTCTTTTAAGAAATGAACACCTTCATCAATTTCTCACCAAATTATGTAGAGTGCCGCAACAGATTTCAGTTTTTCTTTATAAAAAACTAAAAATGCAGCAGATGCGACGCTGCTTTATAATCATTTCATGTATTCAGTGTTTGAAATCAGTTAGTTGGCACTTTGTTTCTGTTGTAAGCACAAATAAAAGATTCAAGTTTTGTGATTCGACCATGGAAAGACGACATTTGACTAGAGAAGAGATGTTACGAGCCGTTGGCATGCTCCAAGCTGGGAGCTCACAACGGGAAGTATCCAGGGTTCTGGGAAGTAGCCCAAGTGGCATAAACCGTTTATGGTCGCGTTTCAATGAAACAGGTAGCGTAGAAGAACGCCATAGAGGTCGTTTCAGGATTACTACAGTCGCCCAAGACCGATTTTGGTTTCACACTACCACAGCATCTCAATTAGCTCAAGAGCTATCACGAGTTCATAATGTACAAACTTCCGACCAAACTGTGAGAAATCGACTGTACGAAGGTCAACTCCTCTCCAGACGTCCTTTAAGAGTTCCAACACTGACCCATGGAAATCGCGCTGCTCGTTTAGCTTGGTGCCAAGAACACGTAAACTGGGATCAAGAGAGGTGGGCCACAGTTCTCTTCTGTAATGAATCTAGATTTAGTTATTATCCCGATTCGGGAAGAATTCGAATATGGAGGGAACCTGGAAAGCAAAACCGTCTCCAGCATGCTCGAGAAGTTGTTAGACAGGGAGGCGGATCAGTGATGTTTTGTGGAGGTATACGCCTTGGTCGAAGAACTGACCTCGTTTTCATACAGAACAACCTCACGAGAAATTCTTACGCAAATGAGATAGTTTTACCTGTAGTGGTACCGTATCTCCAAACAATGGGTCGAAATCCACTCTTCCAATAAGATAATGCCCCTCCTCATCGTGTAATAGTTGTCTTGAACGTTCTTGAACAAAATGATATCGATCTTCTACCGCGGCCATCCTGCTTCCTAGATCTGAATCCCATCGAGCATGTGTGGGACATCGTAAAAAAGAAATCTCCTGCGTCAAAACGTCTTCCATCATGAACAGGGGCTTCGATTAACAGTTCAGGGGGCTTGTAATGACTTAGGCCAAAATGTGATAGACAATTTAATATTGAGCATGCCGCGACGATGCCAAAGTGTCATTATTAACAGAGGTGGACCTTCTGGGTACTGAAAAATATAAGTGCTTCCATATCGTTTCGAAAATATATGTTCAGGATTTTTTTTTTGTGTTTTACCAAATTTGAGCATTTTCAAATTTCAAATTTTTTTTATAATAGGTGTTTTGGAGAAGTCAAATATTATTTTGTTTTCATTATATACAATACATCCTAACAAAAACCGAAAGATTTTTATAAATTCGAATCATCAAATTCATATTTTAAAGATATTGGTAAGTGTTCCCTAGACTTTTTTGAGGTATTTATTCTAATTACAAGGAAAGTACTTTGGAGAATATAAGGTTGCCTCCAATTGTGTGGTACTGTTTCTCGGAAATGGAAGGCAAGTACTTTGGAGAATATGTGGTTGCCACAAGTTGCGTAGTACTGTTTCTCTGAAATGGATGGTAAGTACTTTCCAACATATGTGGTTGCCACAAATTGCTTGGTTCTGTTTCTCTGAAATAGAAGGAAGTACTTTGGAGCATATGTGGTTATCACAAGTTGCGTTGTACTGTTTCACTGAAATGGAAGCAAGTACTTTGGAGCATTTTTGGTTACCACAAGTTGAGTGATACTGTTTCTCTTAAATGGAAGGCAAGTATTATGGACCATATAAGATTGACAAAAATTGCGTGGTACTGTTTCTCTGAAACGGAAGGCAAGTTAGAGGTTGCATAAATACCCCGATGGCTACTATACTATCTGTAGTTAGCATTGGTAACAACAAGATAGCTGGACGAAGAAAACTGAAGGACTTCATGCGGTTTTGATAAAATCCCATTCTGTAAGCCTTAGCATAATGCCGCCCTAGAATGACATCTTGGTGTTTTCAACAAAAACCACATTCCATTATCCCTCTCAGCTACTTCTCCAGATTATGCTCTTATTTCCATAATTTTGACCCACAAATTCCCCCCTTTTCAGTTGATACACACCAGCCAACAGTTGTCGCACAATTTATCAATTAAGAATTCAAATGTAATTCGTCACTGGGCTGGCGTAATTTTCATAATAATAAACATATAGTGTCGCTTAAACGAATATATTGTATAATTGGTTCTGATAAGGGTATCGAGACGATCGTCTCGAAGCTTCGCCACAGACACGAGTCATTGTTCGAGACATACCACTGGTCGATTGGCTTATCATCTTAAGTGACAATTAATCACGACGCTATTACAGCTTGCTTTAATTAATTGGTAAATGCTAGTTCTGATTTTTATTGCTTGAGACGGAAATTTTAATCAAGAACACTTTAGTAATAATGATTTCGATTCGTAATTATTTAATGGTGCTGCTTGAGTAGGGAGACACAATTGCATCGTATACTACAAGGAATCTTATTATAAGGACTAATAGTATCCTTCCGTTTTTCTCCTCCTCTGTTTCAAATAATTTGCCATAATTTAAAGTATATTGCGAGCAAATGAATTTGAAATTCGCTATTGTGATAAAACAGAAGCGAGATTTTTTTCTTTTGTTGGCACAACTTCATCTTTCATGTGTGTCAAATTACATTTACATAGAAAAATTCGCTCATGTCGATCTACAATTGATTATTCAGCCAATTTGCCTGAAATTAATACTCATCGTTACTACGCAATTGAGTAGTTGAAGGTGGCATCGGAGAAGGCGCTAAAGGCCATCACGTAAATCGAGTATAAACAATGTTTATACCATTAGGCGAGGTGTTGGTTCAACTGCATGTATCATTTGAAATTGTCCGAATGCTATAGTTCGAAATACCATCATTATATTGAGGTTCTCGTTAGTTAGATGAGATAAGATATTAAAATTGAGTCGACCACCACACTTTGGCCTGAATTTCATCTACAAACGTCATCCATCTCGTGAAAGCTATTTAATTCTATCTGCTCCTCTTATGGACATCATGAAGTATCATTGAGCCATCGTAACTAATTTAAGTGACGTGCAGTTGTTGAAATACTTCAATGACGCTTGGCTATTGTTATGATTTTTATTGACCAACTTATTAATCCCTCCAGACAACGGTGAACATAATATATGCTTGAAAAACAGTTGCAAACTCACCAAGACAGATAGACTGTTCAATGGCAGCACCTCGATCATATACACCAGCTCCAACATCTTAGGCAGTTTTGTAGCCATCTGTGAACCAACAGGGACCTCAAGTAGACTGTCCTTGGAGCTAGCTCATTCCTGTAAGCTATTTATGATGATCTGGAATATCAATTCCATGTTCAGGTATTCCTGTCATACTTCATACTCACCATCTCGTTGTCCTCAATTGAGGAAAATATGTAGATGCGCTTTTTTGCAGTACAGGGTCGCCCAGAACCTGGGTCGCTTCAACAGATGTGCAGGAATTCTTGAACAGCTCATATGGCTTTTTAATTCATGCTTTGACATACACTCGTTTGCTAAAAGCTGCCTTCATCATTCCATCTTCAGTACTGAAGCCGTATAGGTTAGATCTTTGCCCCATTGAGGACACTGAGGGCTAAGCAAGATATCTTTGGAAAAAGAAAACAACTTCCTAGACTTGGTATTGGTCTACAAAATTTGACATAATTCAATTAGATATCTGTTAGCCAATCATTGACCCGTTACTCATCTTCCTATCGCCGCTACTATGGTCAGTAATTGTTGATGGCCTCTTAGAAAGACTGAACAACGCTGGCTTCAACGCACAAGGCTATGCTGATGATCTAGTTATCATCATTAGGGGAAAGCATGATGGAATCTTATCGAACCTGATGCAAAAGCCCTTAACATCGTAAATGAATGGTGTGCTGAAGAGGGACTCAACATCCTTCCAGACAAAACCATTCTAATTCCATTCAGAAGACGTAGAAAGTTGAACTTAGAGCCCCCCTTTCTGAATGGACATACTCTGAAATTTTCGAAACAGGCTAAGAGTTAATCCTATATCAGAGACTCAACTGGAATTTACACATTGACAAAACTCTTTCCAAGGCTACATCGTGCCTATGGGCAAGCCGTAGACTCTTCGGAAAGACCTGGGGACTACAGAAAAAAATTACCTACTGGTTATACACAGCGGTTATAAGACCCATTGTCACAAAAGACCAATTTGGTCGAAGTTCGAAAAGGCTTGCAAAGCCAGTCGACCCCCACGAATGTAATGTAATGTAATGTACTCATCTTCCAGTTCTTTTCAAGTAGAGAACCAGCTTTGGTCTCAAAGTTCATTCCACTAAATAGACATATTACTTAACACGAATTGTTTTCTCACTCCAAAAATATATCTTCTCTGAAAATTCCAATATCAAGAAAGGTAGGTCTGACAAACATGCACTCCTTATGGTAGATCGTTTTAGGGGTATGATGGCGTTTTGTCGTCACAATGAAAGTTTTCCGCATTATCCATCAAAAGAATCAAATGTAAATTTTCCAAATTAATGACAATATGAAATTTTCATTAAGAATTGTCGATAATATTTGAGCTGAAGCATTACAGAGATTATTTTTGGTTGATGAAATTGACTCACAATGAGTGAAGCAACTTCTTCACTGTGAAGTCTTCTGGTTAAGTAGAGGATGAGTGATGGAAACTAATTAATTCAAAAATTACTCTTTAGTGATCAGTTAATTACAAACAATGAATTTTTTATTATGTGGTGGGAAAAAGATCAACGCTGACCCAAAAAGAAGATTATGTGTATGGCAATTCGAGGAAAGTTTTGAAAGAAATTGATCTTTGCATGAGTCAAAGGCAATAAAGCAATACTTGCTCGATCACGATTCCTAGATGAATTAAGTGACTTTTAATAATAGATCTCTTGATAATCCCCTGACCATTACACGAACTACAATCATCCCATAAACCGCTAAAGGATCGATGAACAAAATACAAACTAAACAGCTAAACGTAATTTAGGTCCTGCAAAATGGAAGCTTTTAATTTCCTTAGTTCCAACGCTATTGAGACAGGCGATGAAACTAGAGTAATTATTTTCTAATTTGTCTGAAATTACACCAGACCGCCTGTTTCTATTATGAGAATCATTAAACCACGCGAAATGGCGCAGTTTCGTGTCCCTTGAGCCACGCAGGTCGCTTCCTGAAATGCATCTTTGAAATAGATAACTTCACTGACGAAAATGTACGGGGGTCGTTCGAGAAAATGTAGACATTATTAATATTAGCTGCCTACATTGACAGGTAATGCCGAAATAACGTTTTTTCATTATATATCGGAACTAGATGTTCGAGGAACGCCTTTAACACTGAAACCCAAATTTCTTTGCATGCCAACTGCTGAACCACTTTCGGGCGTTTCATGTAAAACACCCAAAGTTATAGCTGTCATAATTGTTGATCTATTTCAATAAAACCAAAACCGAATTGCATCGTGAATGATATTTTATCCAAAAAGATGTTTCATAGTTCTGTTATTTCCGAAAATTTCGAAGGTTGACACTCACTTGGACTTTTCGAATAGTACTCCCATATTTTTATTCCTTTTGTGATCACCCACTCAATTTTGAGTGCTTTCGGCGAAAGAATTCCTGATAGAAAAACTCACACTCTCTATGCAGCAATATGTTTAAGAACTGCTTAGGTTTATATGATGTACTTGTTCAAACTCGTATTCATTTATTTACATCGGATGTAGATCGGATATTCTGCCTGTTACCTCAATAAATTTGTTTTTTTTTATTTACCGTTAATCCTATGTTTTTTTGCTGCAGTCTCAAGTGCAGAGAATGCTTAAATTGTAGCTATTCTAGTTCTTCCCACGATATCAATATCGTATGCAAATGCTAACAATTGTACCGATTTAGTAAAAATTGTGTTCTTCATTTGTATACCTGAGTCTCTAATTGCTGTGTTAAATAAATGTCTCTCATGCCTCCTTATTTAAGTCCCTTATCAGTATAAAAAGCATCTGATAGCCAGAGCCCCCGTGAGGGCTACTGGCGCTTGTTAGCTATAGAGGAATTTGGCTCCCCTTAAGGCTTTTTGGATCATGTTTTTTTATTTTTCTTTTGAAGGTAGGAGGTAGGTAGGTGCTTAAAGTAAAGCAAGAAACTGAACTTTAGAAGTCATATTTATTTGTAGAGTAAAACATCAAAATGAAACAAACAGAACAAAATCATAACAAAATAAATTCTTGTTCGCACCCATTTTGAAATATTTACTTAAGTAATGTATATATCCTTTCTCCTGTAGAGTCCAGTATTGGATTAAACGCAATAAAACTTTCCTTAACTTCAACCTTTTTTGAAGTGGTGTTAAGGACAACATACCTCAGAACAAGACTAATTTGCTCAGTATGACTAGTGTCTGGTGTACAATCTAATATTATTGAAAAATATTTTGAACTTCGAACCATTTCTGAAATATTATTTCTTACTTTGAACGACAATAATTCAATTGATAAGAACCTTGAAATGCCAAGAATTGTGTAGATAAATACTCAATAATCGCAATAATTCTTTCCAACACGTCTCGCCAATATTTTTTTTCCGTTTCTTAAATCCGTAGATGATGAGCATTAACAGTCATAGATGTCTCCAACATTTTTTTACCAGTTTATATTACTGTTGTGTAAAATTGACGTTTCGTGTCTCTTAATTAGCAAAAACAAGTGTTGCCAATCCGATACTCCATTTGTATCACAAAAAGCGTTAGGAGTTTTACATTTACAAAACAACTCAGAACAAAACCAAATTCAGAATCTTTAGAAATAGAGTAAATAAGCCAAGCCCTTTCGACTTTTTCTCCATTTGCTAGATTTCTTTCAAAGTATTTGCACGAAAACTTTTTCTTATCTCTATTACTAAGAAAGGTAAAACTGATGTCTATCTAGGGCGGACCACGTTTAACCAATATTCTAGCCATCTCATTGGTGATTCTTTCGGGTCACAAACCAGGGTCGGACAGAATTATATTGATACTAGCCTCATTACAGCCTTCATCAAAAGTGTCACTTGCAACAGGTATTTCGGTAGCATTACCAAACTTTTTACACATTCTGAATTACCTGAAGTGGATTGTTCAAGTGCTGTAGACGAGGATGGTGTCATCGCTTCATCGCACCAACATCCATAGTCTCCCGTGAAATCTCGATTGTTTTGCAAGAAATGCTTTAAAGATCCAACCATTTTCCCCTTTCTTGTAGTCTCAGTATCTTCGCTCCTGAAGGTCTCTTTATTTTATCCTGAAAAAACAAATAAATAGTTAGTACTCATAGGAATTAGGAATTAACTTCTAAAGTAACCACAATAATAAGCACCATGTGGGTAGGGTAGGAAATATTCTTAAAAATTAACTAAGTACCCAATAGTTTTCAACCCTTTATAGGGTAGATTATTATTAAGTAAGATATGGCCGATTGAAGTTTGCATATTTGAGTAAAAATCAATTTCTACGAGCTCTTTCAAAAGAAAGAAGAAAATTAAACTAATTTAAATAATATTAAATATTAAACTAATTTGAACTTATAGCACTTAAAAAATCTACAAAATGGTTTTTGAAAAGATCGATAGCATAAAAACTAAGCGAGTTATGGATAAAACCAATTACTTTTTAAACTCGTACATGACATTTCAATTAATAAAAATATATTTGGCTAAAAAATTAATTATAACCAGTATCTTATAAAGGGTTAATGTTGATAGTATAAAGTAGGGAACACTTATCATTTTATAAAGAATCAAGCCGTTGAAATTGCAGTCAGCACGTATTCGGCACTTAATTAAAAAAGTAGTAAACAAAATATTACACAACACAACACCACACTTGACAAAATAAAAATAACTTTATATGTAAAAATTAACAGGATTACTTATTTTTATTTATTTGTTGCACGGTCCAGTGAACTAACTGATTTAAAAATGCATGTGGTGATGCATCGCTTTTATAGCGCTCCAGGCGTTATTCATGTCTGAACAAGAAAACCCAAGAAACTGCCGCCTGACATGTTCTCGCAACATAGGAATCGGCAGTAACTGGATGATATACTAATAAAACTTCGTTTATACCTAATCCTATTTGGACCCTGGGTTTTTGCGCCCCTAAAGGATGGCGCTCGCGTGCATGAGTCACTTTGCACATATGGTTGCGGGGGACCTGTTAATAGCTCTGATTCCAAGAGGTCACAATTTGAAACTCCTCAAAGAAAGCTTCAAGACCAGGTGGTCTTGGGGTTGAATACATTTGCTGATAGACGCCTAAGAGGCGAACCTATTGATACGTACAGAGGACCTCATGACCTCTTGAAATGTGATCTAATCCATCTGCTTCCGCTAAAATTTCCATAAATTAAGAGGTCACGATTTCAAACTCCTCAAAGAAAACTTCAAGACCACCTTCCGGCAGAATTTTTAGTACAAAAGTGTCCATGGCATTGAATGCCTTGCTCCTGGAAGACCGTCTCAAGATCATGGGGTTAAATACATTTGCGGATAGACGCATAAGAGGCGACACTATTGTGACGTACAGAGCACTTCATGACCTCTTTAGATGTGATCTAACCCATCTCCTTCCGCTGAAATTTCCAGAAATTAAGAGGTCACAATTTCAAACTCCTCAAAGAAAGCTTTAAGACCACCTGCCGGCAGAATTTTTAGTACAAAAGTGTCCACCGCATTGAGGCCGTCTCAAGATCATGTGGTAGAATTCATTTGTGGATAGACGCACAAGAGTCGAACCTCTTGAGACCTACAGAGCACTTAATGACCTTTTTAGATGTGATCTAACCCATCTGCTTCCTCTAGAATTTCCATAAATTAAGAGGTTACAATTTCAAATTCCTTAAGGATAACTTCAAGACTTTTTAGTGCAATAGTGTGTTCGCCGCATATAATATCTGGCTTCTGGAAGTTGTAAATGTCACTAGTGTCAATCAATTCAGAGATAGAAGAAGAATGGTGAAGTTTGAGTGAATTTCGTTTGAGTGAATTTCCCTTTCTTTTTTCCTCTTAAATATTTCATCTTTCTTCAGTATTCTTATTCTTTGTGTTCTATTTACGTTTGTACTTATTTGACAACTTGTACTTATTGACAACTGTTTCATTTTAAAAGTATGTTCCATTGTTATCATTACATATTTAGAGGTATTCCCAAACGTTTTTGAGATTCAGTAATATTGATCAATAATATTGATAAATGCATATTGGTTTTAACATTAATCGTCTAATGAGTGCCTAAAAAGGCGCGATGTATTGATATTTACTGGTATTACCAATTTTGTTTTGAGGTTCAATAATATTGATCAATGCATATTGATCAATAACATTGATAAATGGGAATTTATTAATAACATTAATTTTTCATCTACTATTTAGGTACACACGATGTACTGATTTATACAGGTATTACCAAAAATTTTGAGGTTCAATAATATTGATCAATACTTATTGATCAATAATATTAATCACTACATATCGATTGATAATATTAATCGTCTAAGGGGTGCTTATGAAGATATTTTGTATAGATATTTACAAGTATTCGCAACTTTTTCTGAGGTGTTTAATTCATACAATTTTAAAGGAACAACCGGCACACAATCACGCATTCGTACATTGTGTGGGGGTGGGAAGACGTAAATTTAGACACGGATTAACTTGCCGCAGTTACTGAAATATTTTAATGCAATTTCGTATTATTTCAAGTCCTGAGTGCGGAATCGAGCGGAACTTTAAGATTTTCATCTATTAATAAACGATCGGATTACAAGTTTTCGATCGGTTTAGTGTTGAATATTAATTAGATTCAAAAGTCGGCGGATCAGTGAAATGAGATACGGTGTTGTTGTTTCGTTTGCTAGTTAAAGTAAAAATAAACTTGTTGTTACTGATGGGTGATAGTGAAAGTGATTTGTGCTTTGTTGTCGTTTCAGTTGGATAATATTTTGAACACAGGTGAGTTTTGATTTACAAGTTGAATTCTAAAGGAAAATGGTCTTTGGAGAATCCATCCCATAAATGATTCTGAATTTTGGCCAAAGATTTTTGATTCCATTTTTGGGCGATGAAGAAATTTTCACTGGAATTATATCTGGATCTTCTTGTCCAATTGATTATACTGGATGTCCAATTTGTTTTATGGTAAAAATAACGAAGTATAACTTTTATGACTTAAATCTATATCTACTATACTTAACCCCAAAAAAATTGAAAAAGTCTGAAAGGGCGCAATTTGAATAAGAAAAATAGAAAACATATCGTGTACCCTTCAAAAGAACTATTTTCATCTATACAGTGTATCTGGGGAACGGTTCTATCGATCAATACGAAATTTGAGCACTAGAATAAATGCATACTGATCTACAACTTGCAGTTTTTTCGGAGTGGTACCATTTCCGGTTATACTGGATATCGAAAACAACACTGATATTTCAAATGAAGGTGTACTTTTTAAGTTTTTCCATCTTTTGATAAGATTTGTCCTAGCTAGAATCAATCATTGAGCTATGACGTCATTTTGAGTGATTTCCGTTGCTATTTTATATACAGGGTGCTCAAAATTACTTGTCAATAAATAAAACTGAATTGTTCTTTCAGATGCGAGTATCTACTGTATTTTACGTTATTAGAACCATATTTTAAATTAGTATTCATAGGTACTAAGTTTCCCTATTCCAGAATGGCATATTTCCATTTTTTTATCAAGAACTTTCAGTTATTTCAGAAAATTGAATCATTTAACCGTGGGAATTAGAAATAGGCAAATGAAAGTGGATCTATTTTCGATTCGAGTTTCTATGTTTCATAATGTTCTACGGGAAGTTCTATGAATTGTGGCCTCAGTTCGACGTTTGGAAATTATTTGAGAATAGCAATAGCACTAAAAAGGTTGCAAACGTCATTTCAAAACAGCATTGAATTGTAGCTTTCAGAATCCATATGAAACTCACCAAAGAATTTTTCAATAGTAAAGATTGAACTGATAATTTTGACAAAACTGGAGTTTTTGAAGGCATTTTTAAAGGTCAGACTGATCGTTCATTCAAAACTAGATACAAAGAACATCAATCAGATAACAATAGCCAGAGAACAGACGAATTTACTTTCGCTTCACATTGTACCGAAAATGGCCATCTTTTTCCACCTATTCTTCACATTATTCACAGAATACCTAAAGGACGAAAGTTAGATTTCTTTGAATCCATTGACATTTTCAAACTCCAGCAAATTCCTCATAGCGATATCTTCGGGACGACCAGTATGGCACAGCTTATTCGTCCATATTTGATAACTTTAGATAATACCTAATTTTTCTTAATTCGTTTTTAACCTCTCGTTTGTTACTAATTCTGTATGTACCTGTTTAAGTATTTTCAACTTGAGTTCAGTTCTTGTTGTCCCCATTTTATATCTTTCAATAGTACATACTTTTATCATAAGGAGTTTATTTCCTCTTGTTGGCACCCTCATAGATTTTGAATCTATCTGTTATGTGTTCTTAACTAATCTAACCTAACCTAACGTATAACATTGTGGAATATAGAAACTGGATTAGAAGTCAAATATACTCTGTCTGTTTCTGTTCCACTGCCTAATGATTCAATTTTCATAAAGGAAATGCAGGTTTCAGATAAAATCAGGAATAAAATGAAAACCTTTCAGATATAGGGAACCTAATACCAATCAATATACTAATTTCAAATACGATTTTAATAAAGTAAAGAAAAAATTATTTCACGATTTGAAAAACTGTTTTTCGATAATTTAGCTTCAATAAGTTTTAAGCAGCCTGTATATGAAATTTTATCGGAAAGTAAATTGATATCAAAATGATGATTTTTTCGTTAAATTAAAAAAATATATAATCTCTATTTTCTTGGATGAAGAAGATGACAATATCAAAAGAAGAATAATCAATGTAAGAAGCTTGATGATACACACCTACTTCATGTTCCTTGTTATGATAGTGATCCTCGAGAGCAGCTTATGTTTATTCTAATGTTGATATTGCCCTTCCATGGAATCTTGTCAATTTGGAAAAACAATCATTTTCTTTTCTGGAATATCCACAATCAAGCTTAACACGGCGAAAACTTGTTTTTTCGATCGGGAGTCTGATCTTGTATATACAGGGTGTTCACTGAGAACTTGGATTAACATCAGGTGGTGATATTTCTCGGTTAAGTAAGATTTATCAAACGACTTTTTTCCCCAGCCCCCTATTCGGGATATCAATAGTGGAAAATATCAATCTAATTCCATTTCTTGTATGCGACGAAAAATTAGAAACCACATTTTGTATTTCCACTTAGAACAGCCATTTTTCACTTAGGACAGCCATATTTGGAAAAAGGAGTCCTAAGAAAAATAAGTATTTTAACAAATCTTTCCACTTTATTTGAAGAATAATCAGCTGAAGTAGATCCACGTGAACACTCGGTATATAATTAATGAAATACCTTCGAGAATATTTCGTTCTTTGTTTACGAATTCCTCGAATTTTTTATTACAATAATTATCATTATAAATCAACTCAGAAATACAGAATAGCAACTTTCTGCTTGCCAACGACTTGGATTTGGAATTGGGGCAATCTTTCGTCGATCATTTAAAAATAAAAGTAATTCAATTCGTAATTAACTCTATCAAGGCTGACTTCGAATTTTATTGCTTCGCATTCAGATGTTGGAAACTTATTTCTGGATCGTAATTAATAACGACCACAATATTTCGTATTTTAAATTTACATCTTCGAAGAAATAAATAATGAATTCCATGGTTAACTGGCTATATCATCATAAAGGAAATAGCGTGGTATTTATCGGGTTATACCAAGAATTCAGTGATGTTTTTCTGGAAAATGAAATAATGAAGCTTTCGTTTCTGAGGAATCTATTTAACACTCCATTCACTTTTCAGAGCTCCCAAGAAAAAAGAATCCTCTTCAATTCGTAGTCGGTATGTTTGCCTGTCGATACACTTTTCTTAAAATTACGAGTACAAGGACGAATCAATAAATCTACGAATAAAGTGGTTATAGTAATACACGAATTATAACGTAGTTAGACAATACAATGCCTGGAAATGTCAAATATGGGATTTCATACAATCGAGTGAACTTGAAAGAGATAGCGAAGACTGTGTGCAGCGCTCACTAATGAGATTTAACACCTACAATGAGAAATTATCGGCAAGGAAGCCATTTTGATGACAATTGACCAAAATGTGAAAGTGAATTTTGCCGATTCATATATTCGGCCTTTTGAACGAAGTTAGATGAATTTCTGCTTCGTTCTATAATGGTTAGTAAAGAATGGATTTATTTATATATGCCTGAGATAAGGCAGCAACCCACGGTGGGTTTAGGCAGTTGGCAGTGCATCCAAGCAGACAAGGTAGTTTCATCAGCCGATAAGTTTTTTAAGGCGGCACAAAAGCCCTGTAAACGAAAGAGTTTTTATAGAGAGAGGTACGTGACTGTGCTAGTTGGACCGTCTCCTGTTCAAAGTTCTTCGCGAGTCTGGTTTTTCTTTGGAACTGGATTGTTTTAAAATCAAGCCGTTCAGCTCTCCAAAGTATTCACCATGGAAGAACCTCTAAAAAAGGAAACATCAGCAACCTGCCGCCTTTGAGGTGCAACGCTATCTTCTTGACACTATCCAATAGATATGATGAAATTTTACGTGCAGAAATTCAAACAGTATTCCAGAAGAGAAACCTACTAACCCAACTACTCAATTTGTTTGTGTTGTTTTGCCATATCTTCCTGGAAGGCGTTGAAGCTTTATCAACTGATTGTACGAAGTTACCAAAAGAACAAACAAGGTTGTGGTCGGAGTTGTCTAAGGGTGCTGAGACCTGTAAACGGAAATAATCTGGATGTGAAACAAGAAAGAGATCAAGAATATTGGTAAACTCAGTTACATTGTCAGGAATTCTTGTCCGCTCATCGACAAGTTGAGTCAATTTACGGCTGATCGCAAAGGCCTTTGTTCACCTTCCTGTTTTTCGGTCCTATTTGAATGCAGGAACATACTGAAACAATCTAAGATAGTTGTTATTTTTAGGTGATTGATACCGAGAAACATGGTTTTGTTATATAAACAGATTTCGAACCATGCCAAGTGGAAATCGTCTTCAACGTATCCTCTCTTTAGAATGCGACATCTGATCTGGCGAAAACAAAAAGCCCTTCCTTAGACCGAAGCCGTGAGTGAAACTTTTAACCATTAAAACAGAGATGTTGGTGTCGGTTTTTGGCATCGTTTGAGTTTTCATTAGAGCTAGAAAATGAGGTTGGTTAGATTTTGCGTGTCTTGTAAGAGCTGGTGTACTGCTCTCATATTCACCTTGGTCCCAGGCCTCTTATGTTGCAAACCTCAATAACGAATTAGCTCCTCTAATTGGATTCTTGGGAGTTATGTGCTTCCGCCAGAAGACGGTTGTTAGTCAAATTACCATCATGACCCATCCGAGCCAGTTCTTCTTGGAAATCCAACTGGGGAACGAGTTTATTTCCGGATAATTTTCTACCAAGAGTGTTCATCATACTATCTGAAAAATCCAGCCCCACTCTGGAGACTGGGTCATTTGACAAGCATCCGACAACAAATGACCAATTCACATCTCGTCAGGGAGCAATCTTTTTCTTAATTTTATTGGATATACTTGTCATCAATAACCACTTAAGAAGAAGCAACCCAATAAGTTTTTAATTACTTAAGAACATTTGTATTTATATTCTCATTCTTATCTATATATACTTGTCATACTTTATGTATATTCATTCATCTGAAGAAGCTACGGTGTAGTGAAACGCGTTACGAATCACAATTATTCAGTAAAATTCTTAAGAACACATTACTTGTTTTATTAATTCAAATTTATTCAGAAGATGTTGAGATATATTGAAAATGGCATTCATAGAAATGGAAATAAAACTGTTGTTCTGTAAAACTTTTGCAAAAATCCTCTCAAAATACCTGTTAATCCCGAATATTGTCACTCCTGGTAAGAATTACTGAATAAAGTTTCTCAAAGTAGTTGAAATTATTTAGTGCGATATATATATATATATATATATATATATATATATATATATATATATATATATATATATATATATATATATATATATTTGAAAAGAGAAGATTTACAAAATTTGAATAATTGTATTTACAATAAATGCTTTTATCTATAAATTTGGTTTGTGTCAGAAAAAACACAAGTGTGAGCTCAGGAAATGTAACAGGGGAACTATACTATCTCGCATATGATTCAATAAACGAGTGAAAAAAGCTGAGGAAAAAACTCATTTCCCTGTCGCCATGGCATTAGCAATAGCTTGTCTGTTTATGTTGTGTTAGTGTCGTGTGTACATAAAGATTTTTCTGCTTAGCCGCTTCATTCTCTCTTGCATTCCATGATTTCCAAACGAAGACAAGGGTGGAAGAAAGGGGGTTTAGGACAGGAATCTGTAAAAATTGAAAAAGAAAACCAGCAGAAAAATATTTCAACAATCATACTTCTTATATGTCTAAACAAATCTAAGAAAAGATTTTACATAGCAAGCAAGGTCATAAGAAGGAGTAAGGAAATAATAAAAGAAATACATAACCTGCGATATTTCCTCCAATTCCTTCTCTGTTTAACCGAGAGAGCCCCGATGGCCAGGTTCAGTCTTCCAAGTGATGCCGACTATGATCTATAGATCTATAGATTTTAGAATCATTATGGGCCCAATAATCTGGGTTGACATCGCCCATATATTATTTCTTCGTGGAATTTGTTTAATTTAAAGAAAAATTTGCGAGAAAAATTCTTAAAGTCTTTCGAAAAATATGACAAATGTCATACCTGACCAAGTACCATTTCAATATTATTAGCAAACTTTCTTGTTACTTTTTCTTGTCGTCTAAAAACATTTTGCACACTTCCCTTTCTAAGATTATTGTTTCTGAACTGTTGAATCTGCCTTCATTGAAACTGTGAATAATTTTTGGCTATCATCACCAGGTCAAACACAAAAACGAAAATCCATACTCTGAGAACCACAAAATACTGCTCTTCTGCTGGTTAAAATCCTGTTGGACGCTCTGGATTGTCCTTACATTCTTCAACTTACTTTCATGAATTCTCCAACGTATTTTGCATCTTACTTCTGCAACCCGCTCTATTTTTGTGTAGTCTGTATAGCGGTGGGACCCATATTTTCGGCTGTATACTGTAGGCATAGTGTGACTGTGAAAAAAAATATGGAAAGATCTAAAACACGACATGTATATGGCGGTGCAATCATTTTATTTTGGAGCAGTATTTTGAAGGTACCACGCTTTAAAATTTGCACGAACTCAACAAAATTTGAAATAATTACTTAATTATCACACAAAGAACACAAAAATGTAAGCAAGAATGTTGACTTTACCTTGCCAAAACCCAATTAGGTGAAATTCTAAATTTATAATTCCATTAATCTGGCAACCACAACATTTTGGAAAATCATCAGAGGATAAGTTATTAAAACAGCAAACATGTGTTTGTAGATATTAAACTCTATTTTGATCTCTGCCATCTTAATTAGAGCGAATTATTTCGGGATAGAGGAAACTTGTCATTAAATATTTTGTCTAATATTCTGACGCCTTACTGAACCCACATAATTGTCAATTCAGAGGCGTAGCAGAAATGTTGTTAGAAGTTATGTAGTTATCATTACAACGAATTTATATTCATTGAATTAGTCGAATTTTTTAATATTGTAGTGATATTCATGAATACGAGATAGGTATAACTAGTGACATGGTTTATGGTTATGGTATGGAAACTAAAAATCAATCACCTCAATGAAAGCTGCTGTATGAACTGAGACCGAAAAGACAGCGTTGAATGTGGTTCAGTCACCTCTAAGTTGGATAGAATGTATTACCGAATACTTTACCACCTCAACTTTATTCTTTATTCAAAAAATTGCACAAAAATGGTTATCCAATAAGACCCATAGTATCATTCACACATGCCCCAGGATTCAAGATTTCCAAATTTTTAATACATATTCTGGCAGAATTTTGTAATTTTGAACTGTCTTTTTCTATTCGTAATTCAAATGATTTGATAAGAAAATAGAAAATTTTGTCATTCTAAGTAATGCAAAGTTAGTCTCTTTTGATATCAAGAATTTGTTTCAAGTATTCCACCGAAAGATCCGTATAATATAATCAATAATTTGTTAACACTAAATATGACGAATCCACGAATTAAATACGACATTATGGCTTTATTAGATGTTTGCATATCTCAAATATTTTTTATTTAACGATTGTTTTTATAAAAGTGATGAGGGACTTATAATGGAAAACCCCTTAAGCCCTTTTTAAGCAGAAATCTTCATGGATAACAGAAAAAACTATTCATAAACACCCGTTTAGTAAACATTTCCTGTATTGGTATCGATATGTCGATGACATTATTGTGTTTCACAGGAACAAACAGACAGTTCACTGTATTCGAAAATTTCATCAAGAACCTGCATCCAAAACTAAAATTCACTTCTGAAATAGAAGAGAACAATTCGATCCATTTCCTAGACCTAACAATAACAAAATCAAATAATAAACACCAATTTTCAATTTATCAATAGCCTTCTCATACAGATATCACAATTCATCATACATCGGCTCATCCTTACCAACATAAAGTTGCAGCATTTAATAGCTATATACATAGACTCTTGAACACACCGATGTCAAATGATTATTATCTCAAAGAATTGAATTTGATAAAACAGATCGCAATAAATAATGGTTATGATGCAAATTTAGTTATCAGCATATTACATAAGAAAAACAAAAATTAGCTTTACAACATATATATCCAATCGATGAACACCTAGACAAGAAATTCAATAGATTAACATATATAGGCAATATTAGCAATAATGTGAAATCCTTTCTCAAAATTCAAATTTAAATATAGCGTTCAGAACGTCAACAAATTTAGGTTCATTTATCAGGAATTATAAATCTCCAATTAATAAAGAATATAAATCAAGTGTTTATAGATTGATTGTGCAGATTTCAATTGTTTTTATAGAGGTAGAACAGGAAGAAATTTTAATGTTAGAATCTGTGAACATAAACGCAGTTTCATCAATGGAAAAACCGATTCAAATTATTCAAATCATCTTAGGGAAAATGGTCACTCTTTCAATTCAGAATTTAAAATCCAACATTCTGAGAATAGAGGTATAAAACTCAACCTTCTGGAAGTACTTGAAATTAACAGATTTAGCTATTCACCGGAAATTCTTAATGATCAGGTAGACATAAATAACTCACCCTTATTAAATTTATTTCCTAAACATTAGTTCAAGTACGGATAGCTCTGAGTGGATTGCCTCTTTAGTATATATAAAAAAAATTGTTAGTAAGATATATTTGTAGTATTCATTCGCTCTTGATAAAGATACTGTGTATCGAAACGCGTCGAACATTTAATAATATATTTTAGTAGAAATCATCGTTTACTTGTATTTGTGAAAATGGATTTTTATCACGTAAAAGCCTCCTCAATTGAATTTTTGGATAGAAGTTTTAAAACTTAGATCCTTTGATAAACATCAGGTGTTTCTGTGCAATTCAAGCTTAAAGGGACTGTAGGAGAGGTTGAACGGCATGCCCTTCGGAACCTTACCTCCATAACATTCACTTGTATTTAAATGCAGAACAATCGGAAGTAAGACAGTGAAAAACAGTTTCTCTTCACTCAGATCTGTATAAATGTATAAATACTCGGATGTAATATTCTTCGTAGGTTTCTTTCCGAAAATAATAATGAGGTAGAGTCATAAGTTTTTCTTTATATATCAGAATATATATATATATATATATATATATATATATATATATATATATATATATATATATATATATATATATATATATATATATATATATATATAGGGCATCGAAAGACAAAGTCCTATTTTAACAGCTCGATATTCGTTCGTTGATAGAGTGGAGAGTGTTGATAGAGTGGCGGCAATTCTGAACCGATAACATTTTAGATGTTGATGATATGTGGTGGAGAAATCGTTTTTCGAGGGAAATGTATTCAATTTGTGTGCAGCTTTAGACTTCCTGTGCTGCCCTATTTGCTCCCAATTTCACGAAAAAAAAAGAATATTCTTGTAATTCTCCCTGGGATGCATATTTTCGAATTTTTCGACAGATTAAAAAGCATAGCCATCGTACGAATGTTTGTTTTAAAGGGTTTTTTTTCTTCCTCTATACTAGGCGCCGCCTGGAGATGCTCCATCGTCGCCTCCCAACGTCCCCTGAGGCGAATTCGACGAAAGAAAATAGCAGCAACACGTTTCGTATCTATTATTATACACAAATAAACTGTAGGACAATTAGAATAATGAATGAACAATTCTCTTCTTACGAATTACCTGTGCAAAGTTACCTCCACTAACACTACGCCAATGTTCCAAGATTCGCTCGCGAAAAAAATGAGAGAAATCTCACAATTCTATTTCTGTACACCCCTACACAAACACAACTCGGTTGTTACTGTTAAGTTAGTCCATCCAGATTGTTTTAATTTTAGTCGCTCATTAATTACGCGGGTGTGACGTAATTAACGCCGAGATCTCGACTTTGTTATTAATTCAGTGAAAATTGAATTCATTCGGTCCGCTTCATTGCTAGGTACATAAGTCCGGTGTTATATGCGTGTTTATGTTCGGACGGATTTGGTACGTTTAATAAATAGTGAACCGGCCAATTTCAACAGCCCGAGACCGATTTCGACGGCTGCCAAAGCGTTCGTTCACACTCGATTACTCAAACATAATAAGCTGAACGTCGATCCATGATGGAAGTATGTGCTTCCTGGTCGACTAATTGAAATAAAAGTATTGATTAATTACTTTCGGAACTTAAGGAAAAAGAGAAAATTTCAACACAGATTGGTGTCTAATTGATTTCGTAGATCCGTAGACTAGTTCGCCCCTCCAGTTCGTTAATTTGAAGCTACAAAGTAATCATCTAACTAAGTTTACAGTTTCATGGCTTCAACTCTAGTTCCACCTAGTTCTCTGTCTCGGAAAACTAGTTCGCTCTGAAGCTCATTTACTCGCAGATTCAGCTGACAAATGATTTCATTTAATTTCATTTTGCAGTCTCAGAAAACTAGTATGCTCTCCAGCTCATTAACTCGCTGATTCAGTTGACAAATAATTTCATGACATATATTTTTTCTAATTTTTCATAGCATCATAGAAGACAAGTAAGATTTCCTGTAGTTATTTCATGAAGGCGAATTAGTTCGCATTGGGAATTTTTATTAAAATTGCTATACACTTGGAATCATTAAAAGTTTCCAATTGAGAATAACCCCATGATGAAATAATTTTTTTTCATTTATTCTCAGTGATTAATCGACAAAATTCATGACAAACTAGTTCACTCACTATATAGTTCATTCGTTCTGTGGTAGAAAACTTTCCTCTGCATAAATTTTTGTTTCAACTTCTTCAATAGGAAAAGGACTATATCCTGGAGTAGTTCTCGTTATCTATTAGTTTGTTCGATGACTTATAGAGAAGTTAATCACTCTCGAGTTCGTTAACATAAAAATCCTCAGAATTCGTTCCTTAGACTCAGCTGAAACAGCTCAGCAGTTCGAATGATAGTCTGTTACTTCGTAGAAAACAGACCCCAGAGACCAAGAGTGTTTTGAAGCTTCTTCAATTGAAAGAAACATCTCAGGCGAACTAGTTCGCAGTCCTAATTTGTTAGTTAGCGGCTTCATAGCGGCCTAGTTTTTTTTCCAATTAGGCAAATGATAACTCCTTATATGAATTTAATCATTTAATGGAAATACTAAAACGTCTGACGTGGCCCATGAATTATAGACGGTATGATCCATGACGAACTAATATGTTATAAATTTGTTATTTCGCAGCTTGTAATTGACTTCCAAATCGTATTATTCTATAGTTTAAGAGTAAATTAAAATCTTCAACTGAAAAATAATTTCTTTGTGAATTAGTTCTTCAACAAATCATTAGATCTCTGTTATAGCTTTATAGTTATTCGAATTCTTTTGCTGATGAAGAATTCAATTCGAAGAAAGTCTCCCAGCTTTTAATTCACATCTTGTTGACTTGGTGAACCATGACGATCTAGTTCGCTCTTGAAGTTTGTTATTTCGTCGTTTCGAATACAATAACTTCATTATATAGTTACGCAAAGTGTCGTGACAAATTACTCATTTCTGACAGTTTATCAGTGTCCAGCTAAAAGTTTGGTCTGTAATCTTACGAATTGATAGATTGAAACAGTCTGTCCCATATTTTGATGGCTGGCAGCTTAGTTCAAGCAACTCAAGTGGCTTAAGTACTAGTTCTAGATAACTAGTCAATTCATAAGGCGAATGTAATTCTCTGAGAGAATTATTTGAAAATATCTGAGAATTAATTGAAAACCGAACTAGTTCGCTCTCCTAGTTGACAGTTTCGTAGCAGACTAGTTGCTTTTTTAGCGCATCAGATGATAATTATATATATATTAATACAACAAACACTTTAAACAATCAAGAAAATTATAAAAAGTCTGGCAAATTCATTGCAGAATACGTTCCTGCGTTGTATGTTAATTAATCCAAGTGTAGCCCTCAAGTATGTTTGAGTGCCCGTTCGCAATAAATACCAAAGCCGTCTCAACCCTTTGACTCCAACCCTTCTTGATTGTCCAACAGATTATTAAGATACACATGTTAAACAGGTTTTGGGATAAGTCTATCCCTCTGCTATTGTTTTATTAAAGAAGGGGTAATATTTCGTCACTTGTTATATGGTGGTTGGATGTCTGGTTATTGTTGTTCAATCCAACGGATTTAAAAATCATTCCAACGGTCACTTCCAGCCAGGTGAGAGGGATATTCTGACAACTATTTTAAGAATCTTGAATTCCGACTCGGAAAAATTGTTGGTTTTTGAATGATTGTTTCTTAATTCTAACTATCAATGGATAGTTTTATAGAAATTAGGCCACCTGTCGCTTGGTGGAGGCCTTAAATCTTGATCTGAGTATATTTTCAGTTAACTAGGTTTTTAACTTCTGTTAATTCAGTTAATTTTTGTTGTCAGCTTCTGGAAATTTATCATTCCAGGAAGATCTGGATAAATCAAAAGCTTTCTAGTCAACCACTCCTTCTTCCTTTCCACCTGAACAGCATCTGTATTGATTTGTTAATTTTTGTTGTCACTTCTGGAAATTTTATTGGTTTGTTAGTCAACCACTCCTTCTGCCTTTCCACCACCAGTGTGCAGTTTTTCAGTCTAGTCCATAAAATCTAGCCAGCTCGTGGTGATATACAAATCCTGACTTTATGACTATTTCAAGTGGGTATAGATCTATAATTGGTAGTCTTCTGTAGAGGTATATATCAAGTGTTTTACCATCTGTCATGGCATGGTCTATGGTACTCCTTTGACTACAAACTAAAATATTTGCAGCGTATTTGAGACACTTCAACATAGGTAGACTTTTTTCTTCAGATGAATATCAAGGATCATACAGAGTGTTGCCTCTGTTGTACATTTTGATGCAGATCGTGTTTTCTCTGCTAGGCATTAAACATTCAAACTCTTATTGTACTTAATAATGATTTCAACTTATGGATTAGAATTAGATTATAATTATGCTCACAGATTGTGTAATCAAGTCATTCTACTGTATCCTACTGTACGTTTTTCCGCAAATTTGCCTTGATTGGTTGGATGCTGGTCCTCTCATATTATACCCAAGATTTGAGAGCTTTCGACTATTCATATCTTCCAACGACGTTTTCACAGCTACGGGTAATGAAGAATACCTAAGTTTAATGATAGCTAACCTCCAAAAGAGAGACGGCATCTGGTGTAGAAGAAGGAGAACGTTTATATTGAACTAGATTGTATGGTCTCTATTTTATTGAAGTATGAGTCTGTATGTACAAACTTAAGATTCAGTTCGGGCGAAGTCCTTCTATATTCATCTTGCATATCTATGGATATTTTGATCTTTGTTATTACCCCTCGTTAGGTTTTTCTGTTGTTGTTGTTGTTGTTGGACGGAGGCGAGTTCCACAGCTCACCGGCCCTGTAAACGAAGGAATTCTTATAGAGAGAGGTTCGAGGGGTCGTTAAATGTACCACCATATGATGGGAACTCTTTGCCAGCCGAGTGTTGCGGCAAAACATAAGTTCTTTCAGCTTCTTAGAGCATCTACCGTGGAACTGTCTGTAAAACAGAGAAAGGACAGCAACTTATCTTCTGAGAGCCAGCAGTTGGAGGTCGTGTGTGATCTTCGGGTGTTCGATTAGGCGCACAGTCCGTTTTTGCACACTAACGTTTAGGCGCAGATCCCCATACATGGGGACAATATTCCAAAGTAGGTTGAATCTGCGCCTTATATAGAAGCAACAGCTGAGATGACATGAAGTATCGCTTGGCTCTGAAAAGGGAACTAAGTTTAGCTGATGCTGACTCAGGTATTGCTGATACATGTTCATGCCAGCAAAACTTGGAGTTGACCGTTATTCCGAGAAGGTGCATCGAATCTTCGGATGAAATTCGTTGACTTTGCCTTATTAGAGGAGGTTCTCCAGCGGGTACCTTTCTAGAAAACGTGGTTGCTTGCGTTGAAGCTCACCAGGTTCAACTGATCTCACTCTGATATCCTTTGTAAGTCAGAGTTTAAGTTATTAATTTGTTGACATCTCTGACGATGAGATTCCGCAGCTGTAATCGGCCGCAGACTACGGAAAGATGAAACCAGGATACAATCGTCTGTAAAACCGAAGATCTTGTTCTCTGTAGATGACAGAAGAGTGGAGCTTTCGTGTGACTGTTGCGTTAAAGATCATTTAACTCCCTTAAAACTAAGATTTCTGATTGGAAGAACGTTGATGGACGAGGATTGACCTTCACCATCATCAGAGAAAATGATTACTCTTAGCATATTTTAGTTGAAACTAATTTTTTTCAATGTGTTACTTGTTGATCACAGATATTTTCACACGGAAAGGTTTGATGTTAATCATTGATAACTGTTATTACGGCCCTGTATGGAAATCCAAAGGGTCAGCCGGTTACAGGAAACAGCGTTATCCGTGATTGATGTTCGGGACGTACAGGGCGTTGTTGGTACACAGAAAAGGATCAAGTGAGTTGTTCCTGAATAGCGTAACCAGTTTTTGCACTAGCGAGCTTTGTTTTGAACGTCATGGGAACGTTATCGTTTGAGTTATTAAAAATTTGTTGAGAGACAATTCAAACATCCGTTGGAGACAATGAGATCATCTACATATAGCTCTTGTAAAATGAATACATAACGCTTATTATTGAGGTATTACTAATGAATTAAATTAAATATGAAGATCTGGTTTTATTACTTTGCTAGGAAGGTTCAGGAATATGATGGATATTGATTTGAAATGCTCAGTAAATGCAAAATTCTATACAAAAAAGGTTTTTCTCAATGAAATAGAACTATAGTATTTAGATTTTCACTATATTAACAAAAGTATGACCGGTTTCACCACACTGTGGCTTCATCAGATAGATACAAACTAATGAACAGAGTTATTTCTTATATATTAGTCTTATTTCCTACTTAATATTAAAAACGGTACAAGTACAAGGGGTATGTTGGAAACCTTATCGGAGTTGCTTACTTTATGACTTGAAAAGATTGAGTAAAGGAGAAGGATTTAGATCTTATTGATTATTAAGTAATCTACCTGAATTCTTATCTTTGTTAATCTCTGGAATTTCCCATAGATTGAGTTTTTGTCTTTTATTTTCATTGTGGAAAATTTTGAAATTATCATTAAAGTTATGGTTTTCTTCGAGTAAGTGATTAGAATAATGGGAATCTGATTTATGAAAATTAAAACTACGTTTTTGCTCGGATAATCTAACTTCTTTTGAAGAATTTTTGCTATATTGAACTTGTAACAAGGATAACCTATATAAGTTAAGCTGTTGCATTTTGTGTTAGAACTTTTTATACTTGGAAATACCTGGATTGCTTTCTGAAATTTTTTGCTTGAAATCATGTTCTCAATCATACTAGGACTGTGACCGTTATTGACTGCCATTTGTTTAATTATATTTTGCTCTTTCCAAGTATAAAAGTTCTAACACAAAATACAACAGCTTAACTTATATTGGTAATCCTAGTCTAAAATTAAAATCATTCGTCTTGCACTATAATTTCAATATAGCATTTCGAACTGATGATTCTTTAGGCCGACATATCAAAAACTGCAAATTCAAAATTGATAAAGGTAATAAATCCGGTGTTTATAAACTGTCTTCAGAGGATTGCAATAAAATTTATATTGGTAGAACTTTCAGAAATTTCAAAGTTAGATTATCCGAGCACAAATGTAGTTTTGATTATCATAAATCAAATTCCCATTATTCTAATCACTTACTCGAAGAAAACCATAACTTTAATGATAATTTCAAAATTTTACACAATGAAAATAATAGACAGAAGCTCAATCTATGGGAAATTTCAGAGATTAACAAAGAAAAGAATTCAAGTAGGTTACTTATTAAGTAACCTACTTTAGATCTAATTGACTATTGTCAATCTTTACTCAATCTTTTCAATTCTTAAAGTAAGCAACTCCAATGGGTTTTCCAACACACCCTTGTACTTGTACCTATTGTAATATTTAGTAGGAAATAAGACTAATATATAAGAAATAACTCTGTTCATTTGTTTGCATCTATCTGATGAAGCCACAGTGTGGTGAAACCGGTCATAATTTTGTTAATATAGTGAAAATCTAAATACCATAGTTTTATTTCATTGAAAATATGTATATCGATTTTCATCAAGTAACGACCTCCTCAATCAAATTAAAAAAAGGTTTGTAAATTATCAAATAATATGCCTTGAGAATCAAGTACCATTTGAATTGTTATGCTACTATGTACTCATCAGTGATGCGAAATCCAATACGCTTTAACTATGCATCTAATCCCGTAAAGATCCAAAAGGTACACGATCTTGCTCATGCTCTCGCTTTGGCTTGTCCGTGCGAGACTGAGTCCAAACATGGGCAGCCCAAGTCCATCCTACTAATTTTTGCAAGATATTGTTCCTAGTTTTCTACTTTTGACTCAGTTTATTGATGTAAATTTCTTGAACTTTCTTACTTTCTGTATTAGTTCATGATACTCAGAAGTTACGGAAATATGGAATTTCTTGAAAAAAATTTATTATCTACAAAAGTATACATCAAAAACAAAACAAAATATACAAAAATAAATGAACGAATACTCATAGATAAATTGCTATATAGTTATGCTATCAAAAATCATCAGAAGTGTACAGGTTGTACAAGCGGTGTTCTTGGAACATTCCCGAATTCAGCTTCCTTTTCTAGTTGCTGCATTTTCGCCAATTCAGACAAAAATCCTTTCAAGAATTGTGGTAAGATAGGTCCTTTTGGTACTCCTTCAGGGCTGACTGGAATTGGTATTGGAAGTGGAATAACTTTTGGTAATTTTGGTGAAGGAAACCCGGGAAGAAACAGAGCTTCGTTTGTATGTGGTTTATCGCTTTGTATTTGGTTGTCAAAGGACGCTTCTGGAGGTACAGGATTTGCTTTGGCAATAGCATATAATGCCACAAGGATAATCGCCTAGAAAAAATTAAAATGAACTAGTGTAAATATCATCGAACAATTTTTTCTTTATTTCAATAACTACACAAGCTTGAAAACTACTGGTTCCATTTGGATATTTTTTACTTCAAAATGTTAAGAATATATCGAATAAGGTTTCAATCGGGAGAAATATGGAAAAGAAATTTTCTGAATTTAGGAAAACTGATCGCAGTTTGTATTGGAAAATTCAACTAAACTGCAAAAATTATAACTTCATAAACCTTCTCGATCGAAACGGAAGATAACTAAAATATATTTGGATGACTTAGGAATGAGTAATTAGTAACAATATAAAGGAAAGCCGGAAAATAACTATCACGATTCATTAACCTCGAATACCCACCTGTTCATTGCAGTGAGAAGAAACTTATTTTGGGTATTATTATGGCTCCAGAAGGAAGTGCTGGTCGATTTTTACATATCAAGAACGTCTTGAACAAAGCTTAGACATATGGTAAACAAACCACTGTGACACATTAGTGATTTTGCTTTTGCGTCATATACTTTTAGTTATGAGAAAATGTCTGACTTTATTCTTTCATTCGAAATAACGGCGGCTGAAGCTCATAGAGAGCTCCAGTTTACGGAGATGCTGCTCTAAGTGAAACAACGTGCCAGGATAGGTTCCGTCGCTTCAAAAACGGTGATTTCGATGTGGACGACCGTATTTGTGAAGGAAGGCTAAAACTCTTCAAACACCTGGAATTGGAGACATTGCTCGATGAGGATCCGTGCCAAACGCAAGAAGAGTTTTCTTCAGCCTTAGGAGTTACTCGCCAGGCCACTTCTAAGCGATTGCATGCGTTGGGAATGATTCAAAAGCAAGAAACTCGCGTTTCTTATGATTTGAAGTCAAGAGACGTTGAGCGTCGTTTTTCGCTTGTGGACTGTTCCAGCTTAACCTACGTTGGTATTACAAGTGAGAAACTGAAATCATTCTTAAGTAGCAATAATTTCAACATAGCTTTCCAAACTAATAATAATTTAGGCAAATATATAAAAATAATAAAACCAAACCAGGTAAAACAATAAATCAGGTGTTTATAGATTGAATTGCAATGACTGTGATAATTTCTACATTGGTAGAACACATAGAAATTTTAATATTAGAATATCGGAACATAAACGCAGTTTTTCAAATAAAAATCAGATTCAAATTACGCGAATCATCTCTTAGAAAATAATCATTCTTTCGATCCACAGTTTGAAATTTTGCATACAGATAATAAATATTGGAAGGTAGATCTTTGGGAAACTTTAGAAATGAATAAATACAAACACTCAGGTAGACTCATCAATGAACAAGTCGATTTAAGCCCTTCACCTCTATTGAATCTTTTCGGGAGCAATCTATTCCTTAATTTTATTGGATATACCTGTCATAAATAACCACTTAGGAGGAGGTGACCAATAAGTTTTAATTACTCAAGAACATTTATAGTTATATTCTCATTTACATTTTTCTGCATAATCATTCGTCTGAAGAAGCTACGGTGTAGTGAAACGCGTTACGAATCGCAATTATTAAGTAAAATTCCTTAAAACACAGTACTTGTTTTTTATTATTGATAATGGAATTTTACCAAGTAAAAGCCTCCCAAATTCAAAAAAAAAAATCATGTGGTCTGTCCGGTCATGCTTTTACGTCATCGCCTCGGTGCGAAAGTAATGCTGTGTATTTGGTGAGACCAAGTCGATTTTATTTATTATGAGCTATTGAAACCGAACAAAACCATCACTGGGGAACTTTATCGAACTCAATTCATGCGATTGAGTAAAGCACTCGCGAAAAACGGCCACAATACGAGCAGAGATACGAAAAAGTAATTCTACAGCATGACAACGCTCGGCCTCACGTTGCCAAACCCGTTAAAACCTACTTGGAAACGCTCAAATGGGAAGTCCTACCCCACGCCATATTCCCCAGGCATTGCACCATCCGATTATTACTTGTACCGTTCGATGGCACATAGTCTGGCTGATCAGCAGTTCCGCTTATATGAAGAGCTCGAAAATTGGCTTGGTTCGTGGATAGCCTCAAAACATGAACACTTCTTCTGTCACGGTATTCGAGCTCTGCCAGAAAGATGGGGAAAAGTTGTAGCTAACGATGGGCAATATTTTGAATGATTCATTTGTAATCATTTTTCACAATAAAATTGTATTTTCATAAAAGAACAGCGAGAACTTTTTTGCGGACCTAATAGATTTGCTGAAATGGCTACATACTTTTCAAAATTTCATGAATTATGCTTCCTAACCAAAAATAACATACAAATTGTAAAACTTCAAATCAATAAATTAATAAACAATTCAATTCATTTAAACATCAATGTGATTTGTACTTACAGAAGCTTTGAACATTTTGAATTCAACTAACGAAGCTGATGTAATCAGAACTGAAAACTGAATGAATTCATTGAAGAAATGATTACAATTTATATGAAAAAAATATTTCATTCAGTGACTGTTAAATTCTCAGAATTAAACCACGGAAACTTTTGGTGTTATCTATATTTCGAATAGCCTTTCACTTTCACGATAACTCTGCAGAAGAATGCTAAACACCTTGAATTCTTCGTGGTTCTCTAATAATATGTTTACAGATTGTGGGATTCAAATGAAAATACCATTCAAAATTCAATAATTTTTCTAGATATTTCTTCATTTTCCAGATTTTTTAGTCAAGTCATTTTCATTCAAGCAGCTTCATGTGATTACAATTTTTATTATTTGTCCGAATTTTCTGAATAATTTCGGATGACTAAACTAATACTGAAAAATGTACAATTGTTGAAAATCAAAGTTCTTGAAAACCAGTTCGTACCAGATAATTCCACCCCTGACAAGAATTACTGCATGACATCTACTATTCATAATTAAAATCAATGACTTCATAGCATCCTGGTCCATTTCGTTGCGAATTTCAAACAGTCTGTTTCGAAACTCATTTATGGTAGCTGGCTGGTTTTGCTGGCTTCTTAATGTTCTATTCAGAATGTCCCAGACATATTCGATGGGGTTGAGGTCGGAACTTTCTGCAGGCCACTCAATTGAATTAATTTCGTGATCTTGAATGTGGTTCGTAACGATATGAGCTTAGTGAGATCTGGTGTTATCATGCATAAACAAAATATTTTTACCTGTTTGCTGCAAATCCCTAGAATGTTCTTCTAAAATGTCTGTAACCTACCTGTGAGTATTCAGGGTTCCATCATTGATGATAGCAGGTCAGTATGGACGTTCAAAGTGATTCCTCCCCACATCATTATTGAACCTTCATCAAAACGGTGAAAAGGTGAAAACTGGCACAGAACATATTTTTTATTTCGATATTTGTACACTAGAGAACGTCATTTGCGAAAAAAATACAAAATCTCTAGCTATTTGTAAACAAAACTCTCTGTCCGTCAGCTTCTGAACAATTGACATGTTCCCTGTCAAAATTGAATTAAATTGAGATAAATATCGAGCTGTGACACGAGGCGTCATACCAATTTCTCTGTACTGGTGTCGTTTCAATGCTAATTTTCACCCAACTCTTTTATCGAAGGTGCATTGGAGGGCATCTAGTAGTAGTGAAACGTTGGCCCAACGAAGAAATTCTTGAATTACGGTCATGGATGGCCGTTGTTGGTCAAGGTTGTCCATGTCCATGTCTCCTTTCATGACTAACAATTTTTCTGTACCTGTGGATCATTCTGAAAACAGTTGAATTGGACACCCATGTCTTCAGCCTATTCTTGTATAAATCTAACCAACAAATGTGCAGCAGTTAGAGCAGGGCCTTAAGCTGCAACACAAGGTATAGATTTCTTCTTGTAACTGAGTCGTTTTAATTCCTGAATAGTTTTCAAGATCACTACAAAATATATTTTACTCATTGTCATTGATGCGAATGTTCAGAAGTATAACTTCGGAAATTTGTCTGTATTTTCAGAGTTTCTTTTGTGATTTCCATGAGTATTTTCCTGAGAACTTGTCTAGGACTGGAGTACAAAGAAATCCAACATCTCCTTTCTATGGCAGTTCTGATCAAGAGTGCTCACAAAAAGTTAGTAATTTCTTTTTGGATTGTCCTATTTATATTTTTCATTTCCAACTGTTTTACAAACAAACAAATTTAACAAAACAGAATGGAGAAATAATTTTTCTATCGCCAGCTATGATTGACAGTGCACACAAAAATTCTGTTTGTTCCGTTTGTCGAATTTCCCAAGTCCAAATATTCCCACTTTTCTTAGTATTTGAAGACAATTTTACCTTAAAATGAAACATAATCCTCTGAAACCTGTTAGTTTCACATATTTTCACCCCTGGTAAAAATAGTTGCATGACATCTACGATTCATACTTGAAATCAATGACTTTATAGCTTTATGATGCATTTCGTTCCAAATTTCAATCAGTCTATTCTGAAACTCATTCAAGGTAGCTGACTGGTTCTGCTGGCTTCTTAATCTTCTATATAGAATATTCCAGACAAGTTCATTGTAGTTAGCATGAAGAAGACAAAGTCTTCACTCATTTGTAAAGTTTCTAACCAATCGACATGTTTCCTGGAAATTTTCAAGTGGGTTCTTCAATTTGCTGCGGTTAGGCTGGGCCACTAGCTGTGACTCTAGACCTCCAACTAATTTTCCTATGACATTTTATGGATCGCTATTGTTGCTCAAGATCGTGCATGCCTATATTTTCTTCCACGATTACCAGTTTGTACGTATCATTTTGGAAACAGTTGAATGGGGTACTTCAAGCCTTTGGCGTACTCTTGCATAAGTCTAAAAAACAAAAATGCTGCAATTAGGGCTGGTTCTGCGACACAAGATATGGCTTTCTTCATGTGACTGATTCAGATTTATCATTGCTGAATTGTTTTCAAGATCACGCGCGGGATAAAAAAAAACATCGTCATTGACGCGAATGTTCAGAAGTATAATAACTTCTGCAATTTTTCGGTATTTTTCGTGTTTTTTTTAGCTGCCATGAATATTTTCCTGAAATCATATCCAAGACTACAGTATAAATACATCCAACATCTCCTTTCTATCGACAGTTCTGATGAAAATTGTTCGCAAACAGTTAGCAGTTCTTTTAGAGTATTACGCCTTTTTTTTCAAAAGTTTTCCAGAAACATTACAAATAGAAATAAATATAGATAATGAGTGAGGGTTGCTTAACAGCCCGTCCATTGTGGCACTATGTGTCCTGAATTTCACGTACAAGCTCCATCCTTCTTGTAAATGATGTAAGCTTTATGGGTGAGAGCTTAATGGGCTCAGTCGGCTTCAGTTTATTAGATTCAAGTCCCACCAGATTGAATCCCTCATAACGTGCTCGATGAAATTTATTCAAGTGATTACTGAGGCAACAGTCTTCGTTAATATGGTAGTAAGAATTATCAGGTTTAATCTGGAGAGTTTGTGTCAAGCCTTGGCTCGCAGTAGAAGGTCCATTGATTATAGGTCGAGAGTATCTGAGAACTGTAAGGCTGAGTTATACTCTCGTACCTTCAGGTCTAATCACCGGTTATTTTCCATCTTTGCAGTCTCCAGGGTAATTCTGTTCCTACTTTCCGGCCCGGTGAACCACAAGCGTGTTCCTCGAGTGGCCAATTAGTCCGTCTTCTCATTGCCCTCAATGCTCGAGTGCCCGGGTACCCAGATCAGACGGAGCAAATTCCTTTCACCCTGTTTGGGTAAGGTAGACCGACATTTCTGCGCAATGAGTGACGTGGAGGTATCGGATGTCAATGCCTTTAGTGCAGCTTGGCTATTGGTGATGATTTTCATTGCCTACTTGTTAATCCCCCGCAAGCAAGAGGTTAGAATAGTGGTTAATGGCGAATATTTCTGCTTGAACAATCGCAAGCCCGTCAAGACAGATCGACTGTTCCCCCAAGTAGACGGTCCTCAGAGCAGGTCTATTCCTATCTGTTAGGATTGATGATCTGGAATGGCAGCTTCTTGTTGCTTTTGGTTATTGCTATGTTAAACTTCATACTCAGCATCATGTTGTCCTCGATTTCAGATTAGAAATATACAAGGAAAGAATGGTTTTATCGCCAGTTATGATAGAAAATGCACACAAGAATTATATTTAGGCAGTTTGTCGAATTTCCCAACTTTTTTCATAACCGTCCTGAATTTCTGTTCCTGTGGACTTTTACAACTTTGTGATGTATGAAAACGAATAGATTAACTCGATACCACGTTTCTATCCTCAATGATCATCGAGATTTCTCATTATCAGATAAATTGTCGAAATTTTCTGACTTTTCTTAGTAATTAAAGGAATTTTCGCCTTCAAAGTAAGACATAATTGAGAATCCAATCGTATTATTAAAATGAAATATGCATAGTAAAATTGAAAAGCAGACTCCAATGTGCTGTATAACCCAATATTTCATTTTTTCCTGTGACGATAGAATGTTTGATATTTTATCTTAGTTGACAGGTTACGAAATATAACTATGAAATTATGTTCTTCGGAAAAAGTGAATACAGAATTACATTGAAAGATATTTGATTATTTGAAAAATTAGAGAAAAGAATTGTGTATTGACAATACCATCACCAGTCGAAATCTATTACATTTTTCCTTATACAGGGTGTTCGTGAATTGCATGTACAACGTTATACCACCGATTCTTCAGCCCAAAATAAGTCGATTTGGGCCAATTTACCTATATGAAAAGTTTCTTCGTTTGGCCACTAGAGGTCGCCAAATTCAAAGTTTTTGTTCTCATTTTTCAAATAATTCGACATCAACTCTAACCATAGAAACCATATTTGGTATGCATAATCAGGTGCGTTATTCACGTTTTTTAGTGATTCACTCAATGACCTCGACGTTTCACAAGTGTCTCTAAAAACTCGAACGTGTTTTTAATCAACCATAATTTTTCAACTGTTCGCGTTTGAGCAGAACTGTTTCAGACATTGAGTAGCTAGACTAATTATCAAACTTTTTCGTTTAATGGAAATTTTGATATGATGAGCGGTTCAATCACAAAAAACAGGTTTTCAATTTCATGATTTCATTTCTTCAAGTCAAAAAAATCACATATTGACCATGTTGGCTTTGGATTTGTTTCTGTATTCTGGCAGATTGTCATTTTATATGCTTGACAACCTCTTTTTGAAGAAAATTCGAAGAAAAAATTCAATTAGTTTTTTCCAATGACTATTTAAAAATATGAAAGCAGGTTGGCCAGTTGGAATATAAATAAGAAAAAACAAATCACTTCAGAATAACGATTGATTAGTTTATACCCAAAATTTGATTCAACTATAGTAAGTGTTCAAAAACTCCACCATTTTGCTGAATACACGAGTTAATCCTCTTTAAGAAATTGAATTGGACCCTTGGCATTACTTCAAGGTCATTTTTGAATAGTTGGCCACATTCGAAATTCTCATATGTAACTCTTCTCGGATGTCAAGTGGAGAAGAGTAAATTCTAGATTTTAAAGCACCACAAAGAAAGAAATCGCACGGTGTCAAGTCGGAAGATTGTGCTGGCCAACTGCAGGAGCATCAGCTCCCCTTCTGATTCAACGATTCACATACTGTTTATGTAAGAACTCGCGAACAGCTGAAGTGAAGTGAGGAAGTGCACCGTCGTGCATAAATAACAATTCTGCTAGCAGTAATAATGGAATATCGTCCAACGAATCCGGCAAAGTTTCTTGCTAAAAATTCGAATATACCTCTCCGTTTAATCGATCTGGAATCACTACTGGACCAATAATAAAATTGTCAATTACTAAAATCCCTAGATTTTCGACACTCTACACGTATTCCCATGTGAAGGTTAGTAATGCCAGACCTAGTAAAACTGCATTCGTCAGTAAATAGAATTTTCCTGCTGAAGTGGAGATCCTAAGTTCTCTTCTCTTGGATTAATCGGCAGAAAGTTAGGCGATTCTCAAGATCGTTGGAAAGTAATTCCTGAACTTTCTGAATGTGATGAGGATGAAATAATTGCTCCTTCAAGACATCATGAATTATTGTTTTAGGAACGACCAACTGCAAACCTAAACGCCGCGTGCTTAATTTTGGGATTTCCTCAACCATGTCCAAATTTGTTTCTCGCGTTCTACCGTTCCTACAGTTCGTTTTCCTCGATCCAAATTCCTAGGCTTGAAGCAACCATTCTCGCGGAGGCGCCTCTTTAGATTTTCAAACGTTTGGTGGTTCGGCACTAAGCGATCTGCGCATTCACGTCCACTGCCTTTACAAAATCCGTACACGATAACCATATCAACCATTTCAGAGTTACTGTACATCTCCGTGCCTAATAGTGATGAAAAAATCACCAAAATACCTAGTTGAGAAGTTGAGAAAACTGTTGTGTCAACAATTGGTTGTCAAGCCTAATAAAATGACAATCTGCCAGATCACAAATAATTTTTAACTTGCTAGGTGGTTGAAGAAATGAAATCATGAAATTAAAAAAAATTGTTTTTTTTGTGATTGAACTGCTGATCATATCAAAATTTCTCAAGAGACAAAAAAGTTTGATAATTAGCCTAGCTACTCAATATTCAGAACAGTTTTGCTCAAACGCAGACAGTTGAAAAATTATGGTTGATTTAAAACACGTTCGAGTTTTTAGGGACACTAGTAAAACGTCAAGGTCATTGAGTGGATCACCAAAATTCGTGAATAACTCAAACGATTACGAATACCAAATATGGGTTCTATCGATCCAGTCGTTCTCGAATTATTTGAAGAATAAGAAAAAACCTTTGGATTTGGCAATCTCTAGCGGCCAAACGAAGAAACTTTTCATATAGATAAGTTAGCCTAAATCGACTTATTTCGAGCTGAAGAATCCGTGGTATCACGTTGTACACGCAATTCACGGACACCCTGTATAAAAAAAATAATTTTTCAACTAGATGAAAAACAAATATTTCCTGTTTTTTCTGTCTCCGGCGTTAAGGATTAAAACTACTAAAACAAAGTAGAAAATATAAATAACACAATACCTACGTCGTTTTTGCTTACCCTATTAAACGTGATATCCAGCATCTCAGTGAAAGTGAATGATTAAACATTATTTTTTCGGGATTTCCGAAACTTGAGAAAAGATGAAACCAGTCCCTTATTTATAGGAAATCTTGGTTCGTCATGCTTATAGGTCTCTCGTCGTAAAAGTGAAATGAATTTTAGTATAAAATGGCGAAGTTTTATCTGATCATTCATTCAGCAGCTTCTTAGATCCCAAAGAAATCAGTTGAACAACAAAAATGGTTAAGTTCTCGGTAAGTACATTTTTTCTCTTATACATCATTTCGAAAGAATCTGAATTATTAAAACATCATTAATAATCATTAACAACTTACATCAACGTTTTCGATATTCAACGAAATCAATTGTTGTTTATTGATATAAATAGGAAGAATTTGTAGGGTACACAATTTTATTCAGAAAAGAGTGCCTTAGTTTTTCTAAATAGCCATTCGATTTGATGAATAGGAATGGATTTTCATAATCATTTTGTGTTTTAACTTGTATTCTATTCTACAAACTTGGTGACTGAAATATTCCCAAAAAACGTGAACTCATATTTCGCATGATATAAAGACTGGAGTGTAGGAAAGTATGTCAGATCGATTATTTGATAAATCACAAATTACATTTTTTCTTCATTCTAAACTCTCGGGAAGAGGAGATGCCTGTACCACAGCTACAGCCACCCAAGATGCTTTAGTGTGTGTGTTTATTTTCTTTTCAAAGAGGGCCAAATTAAAATCGGAAAGATGCTCGATAGAAGCAAGTTCCACAGCACACGAGCATGTAAAATTTTTATAGAGAGAGGTACATGGCTGTGCTAGTTGGACTGTCCACGTGCCTGGTTTTCGGTTAGAACTGTATTCTTCCCAGAACAAACCTCTCATTGCTTCCGAGCATTTACCATGGACGCACCCGTAAGAAAGAAAAAGATCAGCAACCTGTCGCCTTCCAGCGAGAGGCTGGAGGTTACTCGTGATCTCCAGGAAGTCAATGAGATGATTTGCTGTTTCGGACACTATCCAATCGATGTAATGAATGTTGAGGTACGACGCCCCCAGGTCGACCTTGCGCCTTGCATAAAAGCATCAGCTATGATGGCATGAAGTACTTCTTCGCCCTGAAAGAAAACTGAGTTTAGCAGAAGCAGATTTGTCAATGGCTGGCACATAGTCATGCCAGCAAACTCCGGTGTTTCGATGTTCATGATTGAAGGAGGTTCTTTAACAGTGAGTTTTCTGTGAAACGTTGTTGTTCCTGTTAAAATTGACCAAGTTCAACGGGCCCCACTCTGATAACATCTCCAAATCTGAATTCAGTGACATGCTCTGTTGGTATCTTTGTCAGTTAATTGTATTACGAGAAAAATCGTTTAATTTTAAGAATTTTACATAAAATAGTCATGACTCATAAGTAATGCAAGTAAAATTCTTAATTTCTCTTTGAATAACCATGTAGCTTAACATTTGACTATAATAATCTAGTTTTATCTTTATATTTCTGTTATTTTCAGATCATTATTTTCTTGGCTTTATGTGCCATCGCAACTTCTAACCCTGTTCCTCCAGAAGTAGATGTTGATCAACAACTTCTTAGCGAGCAGCCACGTACCAAAGAAAATTTCTTTCTACCTCCACTTTCTTTACCACAACTACCAACACCAAAACTGAATCCGGGAGTAGTAGAGAATGTTCAACTTCCAGAAGTTTTGAAAGCGATTGTAACTGAGTTGCTGAAACAATTCCAAACTGTTGATGAAACTGGTGTTACCAAAAATTCAGGAGCACCAATACAATTTTGAAGAAAATTCTTCTGAATCTTTTCTGAAATTTATTTATTTTTGTTATTTAATATGAATTTATGTGGATACAATGTGATACTTTATTATAAATATTGTTTTAGTATTTGAAATATATGATTATTCGACATGAATTCATTTTTCTTAGGTATCCCAATTGATAATCGAAGTTTGACAGATTTCCTGGTTTTTCTTATGAGCATATTTTCTTCAATTTAATAGAAAATGAAGATTAACGAATAAATATGAAAGAATCGATAAATTATGTTGTTCTTATCAACTGTTATGAAGTGTAAACAAATTGTGACTCTTGCAGTTTGGCAACTGTCTTGAATTTTTTAATCCCGACAAATTTTCCTAAACCTTCATAATCAAGTTTTATTCTAGGTCTACACACAACCAAATTTATATGGAATCACCCGATACTACGAATATTACCTCAGGGATTATTAGAATTGATCCTTTTTCGAGATATTTCAATTGAACAAAGAAATAAATTAAGAACGAAACAAATAAAAGAAAATGAGAGACTCTTTCCGCTTGTAATAAAATAATTGAAATTTTTTTTTTTTTTTTGAATTGTGGAGGCCGTTACTTGATGTAGATCCATGATATAAATGAGATAAAAAACACAAGGTTTAACTTTAATCTACACTTTATTTGAAAAAATTCGACGACGTTTCGCTGACACAGCAGCTTTATCAAGAATGAAAAACTCACAAAAAATCACTAAACAAAATAATAATCATGTTTCTTCGGTCTTTCGTAAACCAACACATACTGATACAATTATACATAACTACTCATTACATCCAATTCAACACAAAGTTGCAGCTTTAAACAGCATGGTACATCGGTTACTCAATTTACCTTTATCAGTAGAAGATTATAATAAAGAGTTAAACATCATCAAACAGATAGCCATTAATAATTCATATAATCCGGATATGATAGATCTAATCATTCGTAAAAACTGTATCAGAAAGCAATAAATGAAGTATATCCTATTCATAAAGACTATAAAATATTCAACAGTTTAACATTCTGCGGTTCTGCAAGTACAAATATTAAATCCTTTCTCGTCAAACAAAATCTTAATATAACTTTCAAAACTTCTAATAACTTAGGTAAACATATTAAAAATAATAAATCTCGTGTTGAAAAATCAAGTAAATCAGGAATCTATAAACTCAATTGCGGTTCTTGTGATAAAATTTATATCGGTAGGACCTATAGGAGTTTTGGCATAAGAACATCTGAACATAAACGTAGCTTCGATAAAAATAAATCTGATTCAAATTATTCAAACCACCTAATAAAAGAAAACCATTCATTCAATAAAAACTTTGACATATTACATATAAAATCAAAAAGTTCAAAATTAGATCTCCTAGAAGCATTAGAAATAAATAGATACAAACATTCGGACAAGCTTTTGAATGAGCAGGTAGATGTGAATTTTTCACCCCTACTTAACTTGTTTAATTAGTTTTTATTACCTTTCATACTAACTGTACAATGGCTCTGTGTGGATTTTCCTGTTATTCATCCAACTTGTTCTACGATTTGTTCATAATACCATACTCTTCATTCTGTTTTTCATTCTTGATAAAGCTGCTGTGTCAGCGAAACGTCGTCGAATTTTTTCAAATAAAGTGTAGATAAAAGTTAAACCTTGTGTTTTTTATCTCATTTAATTGAAAATTGTTTTCTCACGTCTTTTTCTCGACCTCAGTAGCTTGTATTACCTCCTCTTGTCCTGATACAAGCCTGAATTCGTCTAGGCATGCTTTGGATTAGGTTTGCGACCTCCTCTGGGGTGATATTCTGCCACTCTTCTGTGGCGGATTGGATGAGCTGTTGTGGGATTCTTGTATTCTCCTGGCGCGATCTAATTTTCCTTTGGAGATTATCTAATAAATGTTCAATAGGATTTAGGTCCAATATAGCGAGTCCCTCTGTTTCAAGATAATGTCGTGCGAGGTTGCTGATATGCGGTGGAGTATTATCTTGTATAAAAACAAAATTCTTACCGTGGGCACCTCGCCTAAGTCTCACCATGAGCTCCAGCACAAGGTTCAAGTAATTTCTAGCCCTTAAACTAACAGGTAACGAAATCAAATCTGTTTTGCATCCCAGCATAATGCCACCCCAAAACATCACACTGCCCCCTTGGTATTTCGAAATTAGTCTTGCTGCTCGAAATTTAGCTTGTCTTCCACGACCCATTAAAACCCGAATCTGGCAGTCATCTGATCGATCACTAATTCTGGTCTCATCCAAAAAAAGAACATTTCGCCAATTCGCAATATTCCATTTTTGGTGCTCAATACACCAATTAAGTCTGTCAATTATTTATTGTGTGGTTAGCTCTGGAACTCTTAAGGGCCTTCTGCTGTACAAACCTCTCGAACCAAGTCTTTGACGAATCGTTTCGACTGATACACTGATGCCTGTTGCTTCCAGAAATTACCTTTGGAGTATGGGGTGCGAGGCACTAGGGACCCTTCTTGCAATTCGGCACAAAACGCGGTCTTGTTCTTCAGAAAGGATCTTCCTACGACTTCTTCTAGGTCTATTTTGCAGATATTATAGCTCCACGTATCGGGCGTAGGTTTTTGAAATCACCCCCTGTGATAACCCATAGGTGGCCGCTATATCCCTCTGTGTCACCCCTTGTTCGACGAAAGCAATTATTCGACCCTTCTGCACATCAGACAATCCAACAATTAAGCTTCTCACTTTTGAAGTGGATTGAATCTGACTTCCCGTTTTTGTTTTTTTCTTGCAGGTATTCTCGATTACATCAGTTACTTGTCAGGAAAGTCATCTTCGAATTAGCAGAAATACCTCTGATCTCTTTGATATCTCTGATATTTTTAAGCATAATTGAGAGAATACGTCCATGGTTCTTTTGGTTGGCAATATTTCGAAAAGTACCTACATCTAACCATGAAAAAAACGACATGCTTCATTCAGCGAGATATTTCTGAAAATTCGAAGATTACTTCCCCGACAAGTAGATAATGTAATCGAGAATACTTACTACAAAAGAGGAAAAACGGGATGTCTCGTATTGAGAGATAGAAATGCATTATTTAAAAGATTTTCAGGTCATATTATCTGCGAATTTCAGTGTCCTCGCTCGAAAAATCGTAATTTTTAGGATAAAATCGACAATAACTGGAAAATGATGCATTTTAGGTATAGGAAAACCTATAACAGATCGATGCCTATTAATATTACGAGTTGAATATTGTGTGCAAAAATTGGTAGTCCAATTTGACAAAACGGACTTTTGTACCTTTGAATGTACTACGATTTGCTACATGCTTTGGAAACACCCTGTACACCTCTTTCCTTACAACGACGTAAAAATAATTGATATTGAATGATCTCTAGTATTTTTATGATGCCTTTTTAGAGACAACCAAAAATCGCAAAATTTCGTTCGAAAAATTCATATCTTCCTTTCGGTTGATTTCAAATGACAATGATATGAGAAAAATTTGTTCAGTATTTAATTTTCTACAATAAAAAAATACAAACATACATTATGCCATTTAAAATGACAAATATGGTGTCAACTTTCGGTATAACCATAAGTGCCCCAGTATTGAAAATATATTGGAGCTTAGTTCGAACAACATTCAATACAACAAAAAAAGATACGTATAAGCGTTTGGTCGAGATATTCAACAAATGGTGAAAGTGAATGAGTAAGCATTTGTTTTAAGGGATTCCCAAAACTTCAGAAATGTTAAAACCATTCCCTCATTCATCGGAAATGTCTGTTCGTCATAGGACCTATCTCTAAAATGAAATGATCAAATTTAGTATAAAACGACAGAAGTTTATGAAATAATTTCAGTAAGCAACTTCTTTCGAATCCAAAGAAATCAGTTTAACAACAAAAATGATTAAATTCTTGGTAAGTACAGTTTTTTTTCAATATATATTATTTTGAAATGAAATATTGAATTAAAGAAATGTGTGTAGTAAAATAAGGAATTTTCATGGAAGAATAATTGAGATTCTTTTTCTAAAAAGAGGAAAACTTTTGTCTTAAGAGAAATTTTGGATTATGAAGAATTCGGATCAACGTTTTCAAATTGAAATCATTTGAAATTTTTTGGGAAAATTAGTCAACTTTATTCTGAAAATCACACCATTGAATGAAAGTTATGAAATTTTATAATCTCTTTGAGTTTCAATCAGTACTCTTCGTTATATAAGTGGTACCAAAAATATTCTCAAAAACCTGAATTTAATTTTTCTTGTGATATAAAATTGTTGGTGACGTGCACAGGAGCATGTTAGATCGATTTTTTGATAATTATAAATCAAATTCTGAATAGTTTTCTTTGAGAATTTTGTATTCATTCACTTCAACTATTCACTAATTTTCAGAATCAAATCGTAAAGACATTATATAAGTATCAATTCTGTAGATTTCAATCAATTGGTCCAGCAAAGTCATTGAGGTTCCTTTAATAGAATATTAGGATTCCTTATTCAATAATATAAATTCAATTATTATATTCTTTTCAGACTATTCTTTTCTTGGCATTATGCGCCATCGCTTCTTCCAACCCTGTTCCTCCAGAAGTAGATATTGATCAACAACTTCTTAGCGAGCAGCCACGTACCAAGGAAAATTTCTTTCTACCTCCTCTTCCCCTGCCTGAATTACCAAAACCAAAAATAAATCCGGAGGTAATAGAGAACCTTCCACTTCCAGAAGTTGTGAAAGCAATTGTATCCGAGCTATTGAAACAGCTACAATTTGTAGATGAAGCTGAAGTTGCCAGAAATCCTGGAGCGCCAATACAGTTTTGAAAAAGTTCCTTGTGAATCTCTGAAATTTATTTATTTTATTTATAACGTTATTTAGTTATACAGTATGAAATTTGTAAATACGATGTGATACTGAGATTATAAATATTGTTTTGGTAATTAAAATAAACGAATATAATTGAGTTGATTCATTTCTTACTATCTGATGTTACAAATAGTAAATTATAATAAATTCCATACTTTACTCTAGAGCTTCTAGTTAAATCCAATTTTTAATAAACTAATGATTGAAAAATGATTATAATAAATAATTAATCACTTATCAAAGAACGATCAATTTATTGAAGAATACTCTTAGTTGCTTATCCTTCTCATGATTATTCAGATGAAAACAAGAAACCTCAGTTTTCGAAGGATTTGGACATAAACGCCAGTGTTCGTTCAATTCTTTCGAAGTCGTAGTATCGAAAAACCAAAGCAATATTATCGGCATAAATAAACTTCGTAGAGAAAGTTTCTGGGATGTCAGACATATATAAATTGAAGAGAAGAGGTGCAAGAACAGATCCCTGAGGTAGGCCATCATTTAGAGTGTAAAATCTACTGCTTTTTTCACCGATAAAAACTGGAAGTCTTCTATCAGATAACATATTTTCGATCAACTTTACAACTTTTCTACATTGAACTACTTCAAAGAGTTTATAAACTAAACCATTCATCCAAACTGTGTCATATGCCGAAGAGAGATCTACAAATACAGCGCCTATTTTAAGTTACGAATAAGAATGCATAAGACATTGTAATTTTTGCATTTGGTCCTAATTTTTCGATTCTTCTCCAAAACTGTCCCTAATTTTTATCTTCAATAAACAGAACAGAATATGATTCATCCCAATTATTGTCTTTGCAATATGCTTAAAGCATCCCATTTCTTTTATTTCAGTCCCAGATTGTTTTCTCCTGAAAACATTTTCACTGGTACAACTGATGAAATAAGGAGAAATTGAATATTTCACCATTGAAGTTTGTTAGACCATCAAACAGTCCTATCGTTTTCAAGAGAAAAGTTTACTCACAAACAGTATTTAATTTCTATTTTCACAGAAAGTTTCTTAGGTACAATTCAAACTTCCAAACATGATAATTTCAAAACGCCTCGTTTCCGACATACAAATGTCAAAATTGAAATTTTTTTGAAAAAGAAATCCTTATAACTAAAGCATCTTGAACTGTAGGTACGAGGAGGGTGCATAAAGTAATGAGACTGATTTTTTTTCCATTTCTTATTCAGATATATTAGCAATGCAATATTGTTTCCTTCAAAATAGTTCCCTTAGGATGCCATACAGCGCTAGTGGACATTCTTTGAATCATCACAGGGTTGCTGGAACTCGGATACTGGAATAGCCTTCAGCTAGTCGGTTACAGCTATCTGGATATTTCGAAATTACCCAAAATCAGTTCTCTGAGGTGATTTTCAATCATTGGGAGGAGAAAGAAGTCACAATAACTCAAATCTGGAGAATAAGAAGGCTGAGGAGCCATAGGATTATTTCAATGTCTAAGAACTTCATTATTGAGATTGTAGTGTGACCAACTAGGTGTTGCATCACGATAATGCATCATATCGTGATGTAACACCTAGTTGGTTTCGATGTTCAATCGCATAACAAAGAAAGTCTTTCAAGGACCTTCCAGCAAAAGTGTTTATTAACGATTAGGAAGTGCCCGAACATTGAAAATATTTTTGGAGTTCAGTTCGAATAACAATCAAGACAACAAAAGAAAAAGAATACCTATGAAGTTTACGTATCAGCCTTTGGTCGAGATATTCAACAAATTGGTGAAAGTGAATGATTAAGCATTAGTTTTGAGGGATTCCCAAAACGAAATGTTAAAACCATTCCCTAATTCATTGGAAATGTCTGTTCGTCATAGGACCTATCTCTAAAGTGAAATGATCAAATTCAGTATAAAACGACGGAATTTTCTGAAATAATTCAGTTAGCATCCTCTTTCGAATCCAAAGAAATCGGTTTAACAATAAAAATGATTAAATTCTTGGTAAGTACAGTTTTTGTTTAATATATATTATTTTGAAATGAACTGAAATATTGAATTGAAGAAATGTGTGTAGTAAAATAAGGAATTTTCATGAAAGAATTATTAAGATTCTTTTTCTAAAAGGAGGAACACCTTTAAGTCTTAAAAGAAATTTTGGATTTTTGATAATTATAAATCAAATTCTGAATAGTCTTCTTTGAGAATTTTGTATTGATTTATTTGAACTATTCACTAATTTTCAGAATCAAATTGTAAAGACATTATATAATTATGAATTCTGTAGATTTCAATCAATTGGTCCAGCAAAATCATTGATTTTCCTTTAATAGAATATTAGGATTCCACATTCAATAATATAAATTCAATTATTTATTCTTTTCAGACTATTCTTTTCTTGGCATTATGCGCCATCGCTTCTTCCAACCCTGTTCCTCCAGAAGTAGATATTGATCAACAACTTCTTAGCGAGCAGCCACGTACCAAGGAAAATTTCTTTCTACCTCCTCTTCCTCTGCCTGAATTACCAAAACCAAAAATAAATCCGGAGGTAATAGAGAACCTTCCACTTCCAGAAGTTGTGAAAGCAATTGTATCCGAGCTATTGAAACAGCTACAATTTGTAGATGAAGCTGAAGTTGCCAGAAATCCTGGAGCGCCAATACAGTTTTGAAAAAAGTTCTTTGTGAATCTCTGAAATTTATTTATTTTAATTTATGACGTTATTTAGTTATACAGTATGAAATTTGTGAATACGATGTGATACTGAGATTATAAATATTGTTTTGGTAATTAAAATAAACGAATATATTTGAGTTGATTCATTTCTTACTATCTGATTTTACAAATGTTAAATTATAATAAATTCCATACTTTACTCTAAAGCTTCTATTTAAATTAAATTTTTAATAAAGCTGATGATTGAAAAATAATTAATCAATAAAACATAGTACTATTGTAAGTTACGAATAAAAATGCATAAAACATTGTCATTTTTGCATTTGGTCCTAATTTTTCGATTCTACTCCAAAACTGCCGCAAATGTTTATCTCCAATAAACAGAACAAAATATGATTCATCCCAAATTCACGTATTTAATGTCAGTTTATGCACGATAATATTATTGTCTTTGCAACATGCTTAAAGCATCCCATTTCTTATATTTCAGCCCCAGATTGTTTTCTCCTGAAAAGTTTTTCTCTGGTACAATTGATGAAATAAGAAGAAATTAAATATTTCATCATTCAAGTTAGTTTGACTATCAAACAGTCCTATCGTTTTCAAGAGAAAAGCAGTATTTAATTTCTATTTTCACAGAAAGTTGTTTAGGTACAATTCAAACTTCAAAACATGATGTATTTAATACTCTTCATTTTCGAGATACAGAGCGTCAAAGTTGAAATGTTTTGAAGGAGAAATAATTATAACTTCCATACCTTGAATTGTATGTACGAGGTGGGTGAATAAAGTAATGAGAATGATTTCTTTTCAATTTTTTATTCAGATATATTCACAATGCAATATTGTGTCCTTCAAAATAGTTCATTTGGGATGCCACACAGCGCTGGAGAAAATTCTATGAATCATCACAGGATTGCTGGAACTAGGACACTGGAATAGCCTTAGGCTGGTCGGTTGCAGCTATTTGGTTATTTTAAAATTACCCAAAATGAGTTTTCTGAGGTGATTTTCAATTATTGGGAAGAGAAAGAAGTCAAAATAGCTCAAATCTAGAGAATAAGAAGGCTGAGGAGCCATAGGATTGTTTCAATGTCTGAACACTCCATTATTGAGATTGTAGTGCGACATGATGCATTATCGTGATGGAACATCTAGTTGGTTTCGACGTTTAATCGCATAACAAAGAAAGTCTTTCAAGGAGCTTTTAGTAGAAGTGTTTATTAACGATTTGGGGTTGGGGCACAAACTCTTCGAGGATATTTCAAGCGGTGTTTGCACTTGAAGTCTTTGTGCTTCGTGGTTCATCGACCTCCTTCCTTCTAAAAATGCTTTGAACCACGCAAAAACCTGAGTTCTTGACAAAATACTTTCCCCGTAGGCCAACTTAAGTTTTTCAAATGTTTCTGTTGCATTGTGTCCAAGTTTGAAGCAAATCTTTATAGTACACGTTGCTCAAAATTAATTCCACTTATTTTTAGAAGGCACAAATATGAAACTGTGTCTCCAAACTAATGCGAATGAAAGTGGAAGGTTTAAACTCTTACTGGAGGCGTATTATATATGCACCTAAAGCCGTCTCTTGCATTTCCGGATCGCAAGCGAAGCTGTCAGTCTTATTACTTTTTTTACAAAACTTATGATTAAAATTCAGCACATTTTTGGACAGTATCTGAACCATTAACAGGACAAGGTCATCTTCCGAACGATGCAACCAGTAGTTTGACATTATATTCAGCAACCCTTTTCTCAAGCGAGACTTTTACGCCACTGACTCTATTATGAAGTTGAGTTTTTTAAAGAGTACATATTTTTTTACCAACGAAGCATAGCTTGGGATTCATTCAATGTCAAAGAGGGACCTGTACTGTATTGTCGACTCCAAGTGTTCTACATATTTCGTGTTTTTGTGGACAACCGGATTATTTCTACTATAACAGTGATGTATATATTGGCTCACTTCAATGAGTTTTTTTAAAATAGATACCAATAGTTATTGGATAACCTATGAGTCGCTTTAAAGAACACTAGAATACTTTTATGTAGAAAGAGCCATGTGTTATCAGAGAATGAACTTTGACATTTTATATATCGGAAATGAAGTCCTTCAGAAAATCTTGTTGTCACAGAATCTCCTCCAAATATATGAAAGAATCATACCCAGAAGTTTCAGCCTGTACTTAAGGACGGCCATTTTGATTGATGATTGGTTTGGTTACAATCACAAAATCAAACAATACATCCATACTTGTTATTGTATATCACTAACTAACAGAAGGTTTCTTGGAATCCTTTTCAGGGAAATATGTGCTTTGTAATCAATAATTTTTGAAACAATAACTTTTGGTATGTTCGAAAAAGTGAAAACAATGTTTGAAAAAACCTCATAGTAAGAAGTCCAAAAGTGCTAAATTGCAATGACAATACAGTTTTTCATCATTTCATTCAATAAACTATCTTTGAAGAACCAAAAACATCAATTCAAATTTGCTGAGCACCGGATTATTCTACATCATCTAGTTCTCAGCCTATATGAATCATTTTAAATAATGTTAGGTTGAATTTTGTTGCAATGAGGCCTCAAATAGGTACAATTATCTTGCATGAAAAGTACTGCCCCAATGTTGTGCTCTGAATGTCATCTACAAGCCCTTATCTCTTCTCATATTTATCAGGGATCAAGTTATTTTGGATCTTTTCGACTGTTTATTCTATAGTATTCACGGTGGGTCGACGATGGTAGTCATTCAATTTCAAACTCGTGAATGGATGAATTTGTCAAAAACTGAAGTATCAAATAAAAAGAATAAATCATTTCACCGTTATTTAACCACCTTTACATGTTGAAAAATAGTTGCAAGGCTACAAATGTTATTAAACTTCATTAATAGATTCGATATCTCAACTTCACTAAAACAGTTAAAATCTAACCTAAAACTATTAGTTAGGAATAGAACAACTTTTAGATCATTCTGTATAACTCGTATAGATTCTGCAAACATTTTGAACCGTTATGAATATCTTTCACCAGTGGGATTTTCAGTTCTTCTCTTTGGCTTCTATTTTTCATTCCACTTCGTACAGTGAGAGGTTAGAGAACCTGAAAATCCCAACTGGTATTTCCACAAGATACCTGTTTTCTTCGTCCGAGATCAAAATAACCCATCGTTAACGAATTTGAATAAATATGAATTCTGAACTGGAGAGCCTCAGTCTGTTTCAAGTTTTCGAAGAGATCATTTAAATCAGAAATAAGTTACAATGTTCAAGCTGGTGAGTAGATATGATTCTTTCATTTTAATTATTTTTAATTGGAGTTGATTAAGTGAAGACCATCGAAGAAAGAATCGATGATATTTTGATTCTCAATTAATTGGAACGAGTATCCGGTCGTTGTTATTGTTGTTGTAGTAACCAGCCAAGAAATATCAAACATTCCTATATTTTTCTTATGTGTATTATTGAAGCAGATTTAATCTGCAAACTGTTCATCCTGATGAATGTTTCTACTCATAGCGAAGCTTTATCTTGAACGCAATGATTGTTTTCATTCAGAAAATCTGCATAACACGACGATCCGTATATAATTCAATAAAAAGTATATCAAGTTCTTCATTAAGCACTCTCTTTCATGCAGTTAATGAGAATTGAGATCAATTTATGTGAATATATATTACATACCGTTTCAGAGGTTTTGATTTGAACTAAACGTTCAAACAACCTTCTAGAAACTGGTAGAAGTATTAATCCATAGATGCTAGATCTGCAAATATTTTGAATGTCTTCCACACAAGCCGTAAGAGCCTTTGTCGGATCAATATCAATTCTAGTCTGTGGCTGTGCTGTGGCACTAACTTTCGTAATCATCATTCCTATTTGACTAAGTGAATTAGTTTATTCAGTTTATACCTCTTCATTTTTGAATCGATATTTGGTGAAAGCTGAAACCGAAGAGCTATATTACCACGCACACGCATGAAATTTATTATACTAAAGATACACCTTGTAGATTTAACATACTTTAATTTCATTTTGAGATGTGATAATTATTGGAACTAAATTTTCAAGGAAAATATCGATAATTATATTTGAATTTTTTACAGCTAATTTTCTCGCTGGCAATTAGTACACTTACAATTGCTTATGCAGTCTCCGAAGAAATTAAGGATATTGAGTTGGAATCTCGAAGCGCGGCATACTTGAAGCCAAAATCATTCTTGCCACAGCCTAGATTTGGATTTCATATACCTCCGATGCCAAGAGTACATTTAGGACCTAAACCAATTGGTCCTATAGGGCATAAACCTATTCATCCTATGGGTCCTGATCATTTTGGTCCAAAACATCCAGAACACTTTGGTCCAAAACCTCCAGAATACTTTGGTCCAAAACCTCCAGAGCACTTTGGTCCAAAACCTCCAGAACACTTAGGTCCAAAACATCCAGAACACTTCGGCCCGAAACCTCCAGAGCACTTCGGCCCAAAACATCCAGAACACTTTGGTCCAGAACACCATGGACCAAAACATCCAGAGCATTTTGAACCGAAACATCCAGAACACTTCGGTCCAAAACCTCCAGAACACTTTGGTCCAAAACCTCCAGGGCACTTTGGCCCAAAACATCCAGAACACTTTGGTCCAAAACCTCCAGAGCACTTTGGCCCGAAACATCCAGAGCAATTTGGCCCAAAACATCCAGAACACCATGGACCAAAACATCCAGAACACTTGGGTCCAAAACCTCCAATACATTTTGGCCCTAAGCCACCAGGTCATTTCGATCCAAAACATCATGGAAAAGACTTTATACCATCGGGACCAAAACATCCAGAAAGTGAATCAAAAGGTTTTCCCCCTGTAGGAATTGAGCCAATGGTTCCTTTTGTTACAAAACCTGTCGCCCCCCTTGCTCCAAATCCAGTATCTCCAAGTGTTTCACAACCTGAAAGTGTACCATCATCAGGAGAAGCAATTCCCTTTCCTGAAGTAGTTTCTCCAGAAGAACCAAGTTTAGCTGAACCTGCTGCTGAAGTTTCAGGGAATCCAGGTGTTTCAGTCGGACAAACTAGACCAATCTATGAATCAGCAGAAGTTGAAGTTTTCTAATTTATATTTTAATTCGTCGCTTATTTATAGATATTTATGACTTAAGTATAAGTTTGTATTGCTTTCATCAGTATTTAAATAAAAAAATTACTTTGAGAGATATATTAAGTGAGGTTCTATCATATTCTCATCTATATTTATCATTGTGTATCATAAAGTTTTGGTATAAAATTGCTCAAAATACTTCATAATGTTCACATTTAGAATTACCTTTGGACATAAAAGTTCCTCAATTGTTTGCAATTACTTCAAACAACTTCGCAAAAATTCTCAAACACGAAAAACGAAAAATATATTTTGGATTCAGTATTGATTTATTTGTTTAATGGGCCTTAAGATCATAAAATTCTAATATATCTCCTGTGAATTAAATAGGTTCAAATAGCATTATGAGCAAGCGATACATTGCCTATTGCCTATCTAGTAAAAAATGGAAAATCATGGCCTTTTCCTGAAACAGAGCAAATAGAAAGTCAACAACGGCAAAGTTTCAGTTGTTATATCAGTTTAAAAATGATCAAGAATAGAAATTTCCAAAAAATACTGTTAATAGGTTGTATAGAACACCAGTGTATTCTCGGGAATTATAAAGACCTCATTTTGAATACGACGGAGTTAGAAAGAGAAATATTACATTCTGAATTCCTTCATCGACATCATGTTCAATGTTTTTGGCCAAACTTAAAGTAAATACCATCACGCAAGGGAGATTCAAAGTTGTTCTTTTAAAAACTATATTTATACCCAGGAACGATAATTATTGTAATCTACCACAGGCCTAATTGTTTTGAGAAGAAAACTATATGATTTGAATATCTACCTCCGTATGAAAAACAGTTACGTCGAAAAAGTAACGTGGTTCTTTCTTTTTTGACTACCCCAAATACGCAAGATATGAGACTGGCGGCGGCAATATACATTTTAAAAATTCTTCTTCACGTAAAAAAATACTGTTCTTCTTTTCTGAACGTATTTTTAAAGTTTGAATCATTATATCAGCCGTTGTCTAATAAAACTTGCTCTCATTTTCCGCATCCCTGGAGGAAAGGACTTTAATCTTCTGCATACAAGCAATCCTTCAATTCTTATTTCGGTCTAAAAATTCAGAGACTCATATTTCTTACTTTTTGATTGAGATATTAACCGATAACTTTCACGCCTCATAAAAAAGAAATTGTCCTGAGTCCGTCCCTGAAGTTCGAGGTATCTCCATACCAAATCTCATGAAAATTCATTTAGCAGCAACTGTGAACGTAACAGAGTTTTTCAGTTTCAGTCAGAGTGTTCAGTTAGTCTTCCTTTCATCTGTGGTAGTTTGCACCGTGACATTGATACATATTTCGTTGCAGATTTTACTCTGGGAGATTTTAGAAGTCCCCTAGCTAACCTGCAGTCTTGTTGTTGTAGTTTGTTCTATGGACCTATAGTTAATAGTGGACTCCGAACTACTCATCTAGACCATTCAATGAAAATTGCCACCACTCTTGATTACAAGTTATCTGGCTTTCGATGATCATGGGCTTAGCCGTTAGGCGATGTACCCAAACCTTATGTGTATCTTTGTCAAATTCATTTTTTAGTTCAAGGACAACATCCTGAACTCGAACTCGGATTCGAACCGAGCACCTTGACTCAGCATATTCCTACATGCTTACGCAATAACCGTGCCGTTACCCAGGTGGTCAACCTGCAGCCTCATTCTATAGTGTTCTGATCAGTTTCATTGTCTTAGTTGTCTTGATGGCAGATCTGAAAGTTCTAAGACCTTTAGTCCAGTTACCCTTCTATCTAGTACATTTGCTTGGACACGAATAGATTCGTGTCTCTTCACCCAACATATAACATCTTATTGCTCTGAACAACCCCTTTAAGGTGGTTGTTCACTTTTCTATGTTAGTATAGCAGAAAATCAATATCTTTGTAATGATAGAATTGATTGTCAACTAATTATGTAGACTTCCATAATTGCCACTATGGTCAGACCTGACAGATCAGTGCTGGAGACACTAATGTGTCACTCCATATTCTATGCCCATCGTAAGATAGGAAATTTCGAGTACACTCTACATCCTGTTCGGAACAGGGTATATGGTCGAAGGTGAATTTAAGTGTTATGGTGTGAGTTTCTTTTTGCATCACGGGTGTATTGTACCACAGATACCACCCCGCCTGTACCTAGCTCGCATCAAATAGATCACTCACACTGTGTGAGTGTACTATCGCTGCCAAAAAAAAACACAGCTTGTTCGGTTATCATAGATGTTTGGACTTAAGGATCTAAGAAACGATCCCATAGGTTGACATCAGTATTATGATTTCACTACATAATCACATAAACTTCAATATTCATTCTCCAGTTGTAACCGACTCTCCTGCGTGCAAGGTTTACGAGAAAGAAAGTAGGTATTGAGACCTCCTATAAGCATGCATTCCAGTTAAGTTTGATAGATTGAATTATATCCAAGCGTATCACCCATGGTAACAAACCTAGCTCTGATATAGAAAGGACTGATTCCTTAATAGGTTCCAGTCTTTTCTTCATGAAAAGCACCATCTGTGTCTTCTGGGGATTCATGGATGGATTGTGTTCTTTGCGCCAAGGTTATTTGTATCAGATTATTGGAAATTTTCCATTCAGCAAAACGTGATATCATGTGAATAAGATATTGTGTTGAATTTTTCTGTGTTGTGGTTATCAATAAGTTTCCATAGAAGTGATGATAAAACACCTTCAAAGAGACAGCCTCATACTTTCGATTCTCCAACGCTTATTTGTATCACTCTTCGACAGCATATGAAATACCCAATCGCAGGGTATTACGAGGATGTCTTTTAGTTTGGCATATAGATCAAGAATGATACAATTGAGAGCTTTTGAAGACTTTATTGTTTTTCGAAGTATTGATACATTCTGTATTCGTTCGAACTGATTCTGGAAGCAGCTATTCGAATCGTTGGCTGTTACATTCAAAATGGCCTTTTGGAAGGCCGTTCTTGAATTTTTGACACTGATTCACCCTTGCAGCTTTCTGTTCTGGTCAACAGATGGGGTATCCAACAGAAAACTATTCTTTTCGCAGGTTTCACATGCAAAATTTTTTAGATTGAGGTCTTTGAAATCCGTTATGATGCATCAATCTCTCGATATGTAGGTTGTCGATCTTCCTGAATAATTTTACGCTCGACGTCTACTTCTTGTTGTCCACTGTTTTAAGTGTACCTGCCCTTGGATTGTCGCTTATCCTAACCCTGTTGCGTTTAAATTCTCGATACCAAAGGAAAACTGTTGACTGGTGTGAGCTTTATTTTTAGTACTGACAGTTAATTTAAGTTGTCCCCTATGTGCCAGCATGCAAAACATAGAAGACGTCCTTCGTTATCATTGTAGTCTGCATTGAATCAATTTTGGAGAAGCTGGTTTTGTTGCAGGCAGCTTCTATGTTCACAAATACTACTACAGTTATGTCCTTGTAACTTAGGGACATCTAAATTTGCCTGAAAGGAGTGTATACGTGTGTTGGTTGGAATTTGTGGATCGAATACCTAGGCTTTTCAACTTGCATTTTTTCGTTAATATTAGGTAGAAACTTAGATGGTTTCTGAAAGATTATTAGCGATAACTTTGTCTTATGCTCTTGAAAGCATCCGCTAAAGCAAAATGACTAATTTGAATAGAATATACTTGATATAAGACTATACTTTCCATTCGTCCAATGGTAAAACTATATCGTAACGTGGTATACCCTGCAAACCTAGACTGCTAGTAATTTGTCCATCCCTGACTGAAACTAGAGAGACTACAAATAATTAACGAAGACGTCGAACGTGTTTGTCCGCAAATACTCATTTCTTCGTATTAAGACGGCACAGTCACGAGACGGACATTTCTAATAAGGCCTAATTTAATTAAGAACTACTCTACCAATTAACGCTTCCCAGTTTGTTTGTTGTTGCCTCGAAATTAATCATTCCCGTCTTCGATCATCTTGCCACTTAGTGGTCTTGGTAAACAACGAACTGATTTTTCAATGTTGAATGAGTCATCGCTGAAACTAATGAACTTTCGGAGTGTGTACGGGTGTTTGGAACTTTTGGCTTCAAAACAGAACAAAAGTTGACATTAATTCTCCATAACTGCACTTTTCAAATCTTGTTCGTTAGTAATAATTTGAGCCTTACCATGAGCTCTGAAATACTTCTTCGTCTAGTAAATATTTCTTAGTGAATATCCCAGAAAGAAATAAATTTCTCAAATACTACAGCTTTCTTAATATAGATACGAGGTTTGTAAGTAAAGTACTGATACAGGCAATATCGCTTCTGATCCGGCAAAGCGTTAGACGAGAGGCTTTGAGCAGCGTCTCCAGTATGAGTTTGAACCTTCCACTTTCAATCGCATTAGTTTGGTGACTCAGTTTCATTTTTGTGCGTTCTATAAATAAGTGGCATTAATTTTGAGCAACGTGTACTGTAAAGATTTGCTTCAAACTTGGACACAGTGCAACTGAAACATTCGAAAAACTTCAGTAGGCCTATGGAGAAAGAGTTATGTCAAGAGCCCAAGTTTTTCGGTCCTTTGAGGCATTTTCAGAACGAACAATGTCGATTGATGATGGACCACGGGAAGGTCGTGTGCAAACACCAATGAAAATCTTTACAGAGTCCGGGATTTTGTGCGTTCAGATCGACGGTTGACAGTAGAATGATCGCTGAATCACACCTCTGTCTATAAGTTTTTGACCAATGAATTGGAGCACTACAATCTCAATCATGGAGTTTTCAACCAGTAGAAACATTGTTTTAGCTCCTCTTCCTCCTTATTCACCAGATTTGAGTCCTTTTGACTTTTTGCTCTTTCCGAGAATTGAAAATTACTTCAAGGAACTCATCTTGGGACACCTGAAAACATCCAAATAGCTGCAACCGACCAGTTCAAGGCTATTCCAAAATCAGAGTTCCAGCACTGTTATAACAATTGAAAGGACCTTCCCTAGTGCTGCGTGACTTCACATGACGTGACTAATTCGAAGGAAACAATATTGCATTGAAATTATATATCGTAATATAACAAATTTTGATGAACAACTCATACCCATTTTGAAGTCTGTACTCATCAAATTATCTAAGGAATTTTGAGGGTCAGTAGTAGTTCTTGATATCTTTCTTTGATGTTTTGGTGGAGTATTTCCTCCTACTCGTCGGTTTAGGACCTCAAAGTGCCACAGACCAAAAACTTAGGCGGTTGCAGCATCCGTTCTACGATATTCCTGTTGTTGAGATTGTCTAATGTTGCCATGGATGTTAATCCTATCTTCAAAAAATTCTAAGTTTCTTCCTATTTTTCATACATCTTATGAACGGACAAGCTGTGTGCTGTAAGTGTTCTTTTATCACTTCATCTTCTAATGTGGTATCTGGCAGATCAAGAAAATTTGGGCAAATTGAAACATCTTTTCCAGGTATTGGAGTATTACTTCATGAAACCTAACACGACATGCATGGATGGTGATAAACCCGACTGGATAATTGTTATCACCCAGTTCTAACAGTTTCTCAAAAATAGGTACGCGAAAAGAGAAAAATTCATTTGCATTGACAAAGTTGGGAATGTCTAAATTTCCACGTACATAGGCCTGTTTAGTGATGTAGATCTCAAACTGATGCAGAAATTATTGAAAATATCTGCAAACCTCGAACGAGGCATTTAACTGATAAAATACCATCCAGTTACGGTTCTCTGCTTCGGTGGCTTTTAGGTTTTCTATATGGCAAAATGAAAGCTGTAAAATATAAAATCTTCGAGAGATATTCAGTTAACATATGGTGTGCCACAAGGGTCTCACCTTGGGTCAGTCTTATTCAACATTTTTGTTAATGATGTTAGAAATTTTATTCCTTTCAAATTTCTTATGTTTGCAGACGATTTGAAATTGTATTCAGTCATCTCATGTCATTAACTTATGCAGTTTCTCGAGTGTAATCATAGGTTTGTATAAAACTAGTGGTCGCGTGTCTGAGATTCGCGTAACATACAATAACCAGCTGAAATTCATACAACATACCTCCAACATTTCTTCCTCTATCCTAATACTTGTATTTCTTTGCCGAAATTTAAGAGAATTCCTACTATTCTTTCATTAGATCTAATTTAGAACATACGAGGTGTGTCAAGTCAATAATATTGTTGAAACTCGAATACTGGAATAGCTTTCAGCTGGTCGGTTACAGCTGTTTGGATGTTTTCACATATCCCAAGATCAGTTTCCTTGAGGTCACAAGGACTCAAGTTATATGAATGCGGGGGCTGCGGAACCATAGGGAAATTTTACCATTATTGAGATTGCTGTGTGATATTGTCGTAATGCAACACTCGGTTTTTTTTGATGTTGGGTCGCAAACGAAATACTCTTTTTCGAATTCTTTCAAGGACCGTCGATTTGAACCCAAAAGATCTTGGACCCTGTTGATATTTCCATTGGTGTTTTCAGTCGAAGGCCTTGCACTTCGTGGTTCATCTATAATCGAATCTCTTCTTTCAGAATTGTCTCAAACCACCGAAAAACCTGAGCCCTTGACAAAACACTTTCTCGATAGGCTTGCCGAAGACTTCTCAATGTTTCTGAAGCATTTTGTTCAAGTTTGAAGCAAAACTTTATAGCACAGCTTTTCTCGAAATTGGTGCCACTCATTTCAAGTTTTAGTTGAAAATCTATTTGGCGAAAACTAAAGCTAATGACAAACAAATGACTGCAGCGAGCTCAAACTCATAGTGGAGACGTATCACATGTGCATCTGACGCTGTTCAAGGCCTCTCGTAACATATACAAAACTCGTAGGTATATTTTATGATGCCCATTCTATATGAGTAACATTAAGATTGAAAAAAAGATATGGCATTGTATAATTTAGTATGGGCATTGTATAATTTAGTATGATTATTTCCAATGATCTCGACAACAATGATTGATATGGAAACAATGAAGGAGACAAAAGTGTTTCCAAATTGAAGTAATGAAAAGAGTTAATATAAAGAAAACGTCAGTAGTGCCGCAAGAAGCAGATGAGAGGCTAATAACAGAGCGTGAGCTGTGAAGAAATTAGACCCCGAATACTGTCACAAACGGCTTGTTCGATGATGCAAAAATTTTAGGTGATAACTCTATCTTAAATTCTCCAAACATGAATTCCTCCTCACGTAAAACTTGGTTTCTGGAAACAATGGGAAAAATTGGGATGCTCCCAAGGGAACCCCGTCCTAGCATCGAAGACAAGTGGGTTGAACCACTTGGAACCGCTTCCGAGACCAAAACGAAGTTCTCCTACTGTTTGTGAGAACTGTAGGCTCGTAACGAGCATCAATATCGTTACCATTGTGAGCACGTATTTTTATGCTAGAGGGTTGAACCACTTCGAGCAAGTCAAGTCTCAAGAGTACATCGATCACACTTCTTCTTGGTAATGGAAACGGGCTTTCTACATCTCCTGGTCAACCAGATTTATTCTCCGGAGGCGAGTCGGTTGAACCACTTCGAGCCTCAGAAGAAAAAATCATACCAAGAGAAGTCGACCACCAATTCCCACAAATACAATGATCTTTGTGCTAGTAAGCTAGACCACTTCGAGTACTCCAAGCTGTATTTCCAGGGTTGGAATGCGTCGTCGTCTGCCCTCAGGGACCAGTGGGTTAAACCACTTCGTAACCGAAGGAGGAACTGAAATATTCACCATCGAACCAACATCACTTGCTGAGTAAATTCACTGAGCTTCGAAACTGAATCCTGAAGGTCGCGATCCCGTCCTTTATATATGCGTAATCCAGAAGACCTTACACCCGTACTCACTTCTGGCCTTGGCCCTTAATTACATGTTGTGGTTTTTTTCGAAACGAGTAGCTGCGTTGCGACGCAGGGACTACTGTCTTAGAAAATTCCAGATGGTGTCTGCGATTGTTGTCGAGAGAGGGGATTTAATAACTATCGGGAATATTATCGAATTTCATTTTCGCACAATTTTTTTACTGTAATTTTGAAATCAAATGAAATACATAAAATATTTTCAGGTAGATGTACACAATACAGTATTTACAACTGACAATAAGATTCAATCAGATCGAATATCATGAAATAAATGAATAATTTCAGCAATTTAACAAAAAAATACACCCTGGTTCTGGGACGTCTCAAAATTTAAAAAATGATGAATTTTGTGAACACCCCGTGTCTCATTATGAAACACGCTTTATGTATACTTGGATTCAAACTGTCGACGTTCAAATGGTCATCCCTAATACGTCTGAACTAATAGGAAATCTACTCCACTCACCCCCTCTTTCGCAACCCTTAAATTGTTAGAGATTATATCTGAAATTCTTCGGTTCCAGAGCGTCGACGTGCTTAATTAATGTTACGGCCATCGCTCTTCTCCAGTGACTAATGAACCCCCTGATTACCACCCACCACCGCACCCCCTGGCCTCGGGTCACAAAAGAATCCCCGTCGCCATCCGCGACAATGGGAATTAATTCATTACGTCCGAAGCGTGTGCCTCCATAAGTTATGTGGTCAACTTCCGCATGTACAGACGTTGCCCCATAAATACTTTCTGCCATTAAAACTGGAGGATTTATTTTCCACTGAAAAGATTTAATTAAATCTGACGCTTAAACTAGAGATTTCGAAATAATGTCTGTCAGGGAAAATCGAATCTTTGTAATTTATATCTAAGTTATGTTTTTCTAGGTTAAGTAATGAATATTATATTAAAAGTCAAACTAAAGGTTAGGGGTTGAAGTGAGGAATTAATGTTGAAATTGCCATTATGTTGAAGTTATTACGATTGTCATTGATTAAGATTATTGTCAGAATAAGGTATTAATCACTTGGTATCTGCTAGATCTTTTCTATAATGTCACCTCTAATGAGATATTTAGATATTCAAGAAAAACATTGTATTCATTCCATGAAATCGATTCTGTACAACATAGTATGATGAAAATTCTGGAAATCCCAATAGCAAATAAAACGGTATTTGATTTTTCAATTGTCTTTCGAAGGAACAAGGGGCGAACAATAACTATCGTTTATAAGGCTTCACTACGGTGGATTTTTCACAAATATAAGAAATAATTCCGGTTTTCCTAAACATTTTTCCAAAGGAAAGATATTCTTATTAGATGTCGAAAAAACGAAATGTTTTCTCAGGAAGTGTTTGGTATCTTAATTATTATGCACTACGCCAGGATTTTAAAGACAAAATAAAAATTTCAATATATTTACAAGTAGTTAAGATATGTTGAAGAATTATTTTTCCAGTAATCCACCAGCAAAATTTGAGAACAGTCGAAATGAAAATGGTATTCATAAAAATGAAATAAACAAAAATCAAAGTCCCCAAGAACCAGTTGATACCAGATATTTCCACCGCATGCAAGAATTACTACATGGGGTTTTGATGGATTCATAATCTTTCATTGAGAATATCCCAAACATGTTCTATGCGATTGAGGTCTGGACTTCAGTATGCCACTTCACTGAAGAGGTTTCTTGATCTTGAAGATAGCTTCTAATGATATGAGCTTGGTGAGGTCTGGCGTTATCATGTATAAAAAAACTCTCTTCACACATGCGTTCTTTCAAAATGTCTGTAACATATCTCTGAACATTCAAGGTTCCATTGTCAACGATGACCATATCAAGGCTGGCGTTCACAGAAATTCCTCCCATTATTGAGCCTCCACCAAAACCAATGGTAACCTATGTCTCCTATTTCAACGTCTGTACACTAGAAAACATCATTCATAATGAAAATGATAAAATCTCGACTCATTTGTGAAGAAAACTACCTCCCAGTCACCTTGTAACCAATTAACATGTTTCCTGGCAAAATTTTATCCAGCTTTTTGATACTGAGCTTCGAACGTCGACACATGGCCTCAAACCAAATTCCTTGAGACGTCGTCGTTTCATTTCAGTGCTAATTTAGACTCCACTGTTCTCAACTAGAGAATTCTTAAATGACGGTCCTTGCCCCGGTTCCATTTCATCTATTAATCTCCCTGTACCTTCGGATCATTCACTGCTAGGTGCAGTGTATAATAATATAATCGGAAAACTCTTTGATTGCACCAAATTTTCTGGCAGCGCATAGATTTTATACTCTTATAAAATAGAGATAATCCAAATAATGGATTATACATTTGAAAATATCATACTCAATTAGGAGCTATCTAAATGAAATCCACCCTCACCTTGAAGTATTCAAACCAAATTTAATTAAATAGGATCTTACAAAAACCAGAGAACACGCTTTTGAGGTAGACCAATAAAATGAAATTATTTCGTTCCATCAAATCAGCAAAAATGAATAACGCGAAAATATAAAGTTACACTATTATTCATTTCAAACTTTTGAATTCAACCTACTATGAAAGCTTGATTTTCTATTATTTATTTTCTAAATTAGTAGTTTATCATAAATTCATTATTCTGCTAGCGACAAATAGATGGAGAATCTCATATGAGAGCGTCCTGTATCATTCGTGATGTTATCGGGTCAAGGATACTTAGTTTTTTTGATTTTTAGTGTCTGATATTCAAAAAGGAAATATTTTTCAAAACTTTCAATTGAATCTGATGTTTGAAGTGGTTTCAAACAACGCTCAATTATTCCATGGATTGACAGATTGATAGATACAGATGAAACTAATGAAAGCGTATCAAAAAATGGATTTTTTTTATTCTTTATGACCATTTTGTGCATTAACAAACAAACTTAGGTTTTGTGGTGCTGTTCTGACCATCAATTTTTTGATAGATTCGTTAACCTTTCTGATACTAATTTCACAACTGATGAAACAAACCTCTTGGAGAAAGGTTTCAAACACAATATTAAATCAAACAAGATAAAATCTGATTTAGAGGAACTTGGCATAGATACTGAAATTTCTCTGAAAAATATTCCTAATAACACTCACCTTAAATATTTAGCATCTAACATTATAAAAAATGAATCATTAGCTGACTTTAAACCGAGTAAAGAACAAAATATTTTAAAGGCCATCAAACAAAAAAATCTCAACTAAATGAAGTTATTTTTACAAAAGCAGATAAGGGTAATACTGTTATTGCGTTAAATAAAAATGACTACCTATTTAAAACTCTAAATTTCATTTCGTCCGGAAACTATACAATTTTAAACAAAGATCCAACTATTAAATTCCAGAAAATATTAAAATTGCAATAAATGACGCAAAATCTTTAATTAAAGCAATAGATAAATACAAATTAATTTTACCAAACCCTCAACCACCTCAACTGTATTCACTCATTAAATTGCATAAAGTAAATAACCCCGTTAGACCAGTCGTATCTTACGTTACAGCCCCAGCCGTGAAATTGTCGCACTACCTTATAGATATTATTAAAATTATTGTTCATTCAAATCAAAATTTTCTATAAAAATTCATTCGAATTGATAAATAACATAAAAACGTTAACCTACCACCTAACGCAAAACTTATTTCGTTTGATGTTGAGAATTTATACCCAAGTGTTCCTCCAGGTGATGTCAAAACATTAATCGAAAACATGTTGAATTCGAATCATGTTAACCACATAATCAAATCAGAAATATTGAATCTGTTGGACGTTTGCATTGAACAAAATTATTTTTCTTTCAACAACATCTATTACAGTAGTGAAAATGGTTTGATCATGGGAAATCCTTTGAGTCCACTTTTAGCAGAGATTTTTATGAATAATATTGAACAGAAAATTCATACACATCCACTCATTTCCAAATTTCTTTATTGGTATAGATATGTTGACGACATCTTAGTATGTTTCATTGGAACTACTCGTCAATGAGACTTATTTGTTAATTTCATTAATTCCATCCATTTGAACATTAAATTCACGATAGAAATTGAACAGAACGATTCCATAAATTTTTGGACTTAAAATCACTAAACAAAATAATAATCATGTTTTTCGGTCTTTCGTAAACCAACACATACTGATACAATTATACATAACTACTCATTACATCCCATTCAACACAAAGTTGCAGCTTTAAATAGCATGGTACATCGGTTACTCAATTTACCTTTATCAGTAGAAGATTATAATAAAGAGTTAAACATCGTCAAACAGATAGCCATTAATAATTCATATAATTCGTATATGATAGATCTAATCATTCGTAAAAACTCTATCAAAAGCAATAAATGAAGTATATCCTATTCATAAAGACTATAAAATATTCAACAGTTTAACATTCTGCGGTTCTGCAAGTACAAATATTAAATCCTTTCTCGTCAAACAAAATCTTAATATAGCTTTCAAAACTTCTAATAACTTAGGCAAACATATTAAAAATAATAAATCTCGTGTTGAAAAATCAAGTAAATCAGGAATCTATAAACTCAATTGCGGTTCTTGTGATAAAATTTATATCGGTAGGACCTATAGGAGTTTTGGCATAAGAACATCTGAACATAAACGTAGCTTCGATAAAAATAAATCTGATTCAAATTATTCAAACCATCTAATAAAAGAAAACCATTCATTCAATAAAAACTTTGACATATTACATATAAAATCAAAAGTTCAAAATTAGATCTCCTAGAAGCATTAGAAATAAATAGATACAAACATTCGAACAAGCTTTTGAATGAACAGGTAGATTTGAATTACTCACCCCTACTTAACTTGTTCAATTAGTTTTTATTACCTTTCATACTAACTGTACAATGGCTCGGTGTGGATTTTCCTGTTATTCATCCAACTTGTTCTACGATTTGTTTATACTACCATACTCTTCATTCTATTTTTCATTCATGATAAAGCTGCTGTGTCAGCGAAACGTCGTCGAATTTTTTCAAATAAAGTGTAGATCAAAGTTAAACCTTGTGTTTTTATCTCATTTATATCATGGATCTACATCAAGTAACGGCCTCCACAATTCAAATGAAAATGGAAACATTCAATACATTGTTGCTATCTATATTTTGAAATACATTTCCTGACTTTTCCTTATTTCATTTGAATAATTTGTTATTCGATCTAACAACATTCACTTATTTGTGATGGAAAAGCATAAATTGAGTTCTTAAGGCTTTTAATGTAAAGATCCAGAGGATTGATTTCAGGAGACCTAAGCGTTCATGTGTAAAGTCATTCTCGAGCTATGAATGGATGAGGTTAGGTTAGATTTCTGAGGGGGTCTTGTTCAAACACACTGTAACCCCTACGCTCAAACGTGATGAAACCTCATTGTGCATGAATCACATCATCTACAGAGTTGCCAGTTCAATATTTTCCAAAATTCCCTGCAAGATATTCAAGTCCAAATAGATCCCATTATTCAATCGAGGGAGTAACGAGATGGCCCAACGAAAATGTGACCAACATGGACAGATACTTATTTGAAACTGGTGAATAATGGCATGAGAATTTTCATCAATTCAAAAATAAAAATTGAGTAAATTCGTAACGCCATCTCTCCGATAAATTGCTCCATCGCAATCGCAGAAAGCCAGCAATTACTTTTACGTATCCCATTGAGCTGATAACCGCCTGGTACTGGTAGAAATTCCATGAGTAAGCGCTTATAGAATATTTTTTTCGAGATCCGCAGTACGTGCAGTGCTTGATTTGCTTGCATTTGCTCAAATGTACTTAAAATGTTATGAAAAACATCTTAAATCAGATAATCCTGCAAAATTCTCTACAATAAACAGTTGACCCTCTTTTTATAATGGGCGATCTACATTCACAAATCCTGTTGATTATGAAATCTTAGGAAGTTTCTCTAAATTAGTGGTTCTTAACCTATGGTTAGAAGACCAATGGTGATTCCTGGAAGCACCCCAGGTGGTTCGCCAAGTCATAGAACTAAAAATGCTGACACAAAAGATACATTGAGAATATGTAAAAATGTAAACGAATTTCCCATAGTTATGAATAATTGTATATATGTTTCATTCACAGCTAGAATTTTTATATAGGTTATACAAACTGTCTCTTTATGTACTACGTGTTTATTAAGTTGGGCACTAGAGCCTATGGGGTTGTATCACACTAAAACACTGCATAAAAATATTCGCCCCTGACCACAACGTATGAGAATCCGACAACTGAGTCACTCAGGCATTGAGGGGAATGAGAAGGTAAATTTATTGGCCAGCCTTAAGATTCATCGGTTTTGAAGGTACGAGAGAACTGGCTGAGCCTCACAAGTAGCAGACACTCTCGGTGGACCTTCTATTGCTGGGGCCAATGCTTGGATTAAATTCTCTAGGATAAACATGAGATTTCTAACTGCCATATTAACGGGCCACTGCACCTCGAATGCAATCTAAATAATTTGGGATTGATCTAGAACCCTTCATGTAGACCATGCGGACGAGGTAGATTTGATAGACCACATTATGTGAGAATGCCTAGCTGGGTACAGAACCAGACATGAGGATGAAGGTAACATTTCAGGTATAGTGTGCCACAATAGGCCACTGGGTCGTGGTAGCGAGGCTAGTAATCAGACATCGAATTTTTATGTACGAGGATGGACTAATAAGTTTCCGGCCTGACCACGAAAAACAACGTTTTTAAGAATTTTTTTATTTCTCAACATAATCTTCTTTAAGGCTGATACATTTCTCATAGCGGTGTTCTAGTCTAGTAATGCTATTTTTATAGGCTGATTCGTCAAAATATCCATTTCGATTACTTCTTCATTGCCCGCAAATCTCTTATCGCCAAGCCATGTTTTGAGGTTAGGAAACAGATAATAGTCACTCGGGGCTAGGTCTGGAGAGTAGGAAGGGTGCGGCATCAATTCGGATCATAGATTTTAGTCATGGCAATGTGCGAAGAATGCGCTGGTGCGTTATCGTGATGAAACAAAATTCTTCTCTTCGCCAAATGAGGTCGTTTAATTTGCACCTCGTGGCTGAAACGTTGCAATAAGTATGCGTAGTATTGACCAGTCATAGTTTTGTCCTTTTCAAGGTGATCAATGTATAAAATACTTCTTGCATCCCAAAAAACAGTAGACATAACCTTGTCTGCCGATGAAATTGTATTTGCTTTCTTTAGAGTTGGTTCACCTGTTCCAATCCACTGTTTAGACTGTTGTTTGGTTCCAGGAGTGTAGTGGTGGACCCAAGTTTCGTCAACAGTAACAAATCGACGAAAATATGCGCTTGGATTATGCTTATACAGCGCCAAATTGGCGGTAGAAATGGTTTTTCGAATCAATTTTTAGTAAACGTGGCAACCATCTTGCATAGAGCTTTTCCATATGCAAATGTTGGTGCAAAATATTTTGCACGCGTTCTTATGACATCTTACAGGTCTCAGCTATCTCACGCACTTTTGATCTGCGGTCTTCCAGCCCTATTTTATGAATTTTTTCGATCATATCTGAAGTTGTGATGTCAACGGGGAGTCCTGAGCGTGGCTCATCAGAGCTGCTCACATGACCCATTTTAAACTCGGAAACCCACGGCTTAACGGTTGAATATGATTAGGAGGATGTCAGTGTTGAATCAATCTCTTCAATTTCTTTCAGCGTTAACCCCTTCAAATAGAAATATTTGATGACAGCACGCTTTTCCAATTTTTCCATAGTCTTGTTCAGTGTGCTCTCGAATGCAAACTAACATGGCGATCAGGCTAAAACTATACCTAGAAGCTATCTAAGGATGGTACTGTAGAAAGCCACCTCCGAAGTAGGCCCAGTGGCGCCATCTCTTGGTCAGGCCGGAAACTTATCGATCCAGTCTCATATATCTATAGGAATTTCCAGAATTTCATCAAAATCTGTTCAATGGAACATACTTCATCGAATAAAAACTTTGAGGGCGAATATCTCCGCAGGGGTGAATTCAATGAAAAAATTTTATAAGAAGTTGTGACATCATTTTAATGAGATCTGTCCGATCTCGTGTTTTTACTATCATTTTCTAGGAAACCCAATATTTCCACACAGTGAGCTCTTTGAGTAAGTGAACCTGCTTAGTGTGTTAATTACTCAGTTAAAATGCAGAAGCTTCGTCAAAAACTTTTTTCTCTTGAGGCCCTCCCTTTCCACACATAGGTTTTCAATATTTTCTCCACAAACCAATAAGGCAAAATAAAATTAAAATTTTTTGTGTTTTCTTTATGTATAAACCTCATATAATTCGTATAATGAACAACATGATTTCCTACTCGTTATTTTAACGTGGAAGTAACTTAACGCCATAATCACAGACGAATTAACAATTTCGTTAAACCGCAATGCATAATAGAACTGTTCTGCATAAAAAAATTATGTCCATGGCGAGCCAGAAAGAACAGAGAAATTATCGTGGGCATTTACATGGTTGCCCCTGTCTCGTTACACATAGTAATGAGGGTAATTATCTTGTTTTAGGTGCAATTATTTTTACATTAATTCTACAGAGCGGTGAAGAAATTAAATGTATTTTCCTGTCACGCTAAAGTATCATGTTCGGCAATTAAGATGATCTGGAGGATAGTTCCAAGTGGACAAACTTAACTAGATTCTTACTTAAACAGATTAACTCCCCACATACAATTACTTAATATAATGCGCTAATTTGCTTACGGTTGTCGACGTAATTAGCTTGGAGGTCACAACGACGCATGTCGCGCTTTGAGTTCAATGGTTGATGGAAAAGCTCACTAGATTTATGCAGTATCATTTGAGATACACTGATCAACCGATATTTGATGAGAATCATATAGATATTTTCTATTCAAAGGTGTTGATAAAATTATTGAAACTAATTTTGAGTATTCTTGTTGCCAATCTTGAGTTTATCAACTGTTTTGAATTAGGTTTTTATTCACTCTCTCTATTTTTGGACCTTACTAAGGCCTTTGACTGCGTGGCTCACTCATTTATGATGCGGAAGCTTTCTCGGTATGGGTTTGACAAAAATAGTTGTAAACTCCTTTCCTCATTTCTAACTGATAGGTTTCAAACGGTTTTTGTGAATGGCTGTTTCTCGGGTGAGGAGAGAGTTGAAGTTCGAGTACAACAGGGTTCTTTGATGGGTCCTTTATTATTTCTGTTTGCTGATGACACTACTGTATCTGTACCTTGTGATAGTTTAGTAGAAGCTGAAGAAACGTTTGCGCATACGGAGTCGAGGGGAATGGTTTTCGGGTAATTTATTAAGCATGAACAACAACAAGACTGAGAGAGTTGTGTTTGGTGTTAAAGCTCTTGGGGCTAAAAGTGTTCTTTTTATGGGTGTTCATTTGGATTCGCGTCTCACTTGGGGGGTTCATTATGATGTGGTCGCTAAAAAAAATTATGAGAATGTATTTCTCCTTCGAAGTTTGGCATGCTCTTTGTCTAGGGGGTACTGAGAACTACCTATTTTGTCCTTATTGGGACACATTTGAGATACAGCACCCTGGTGTGGGGAAATTGCAGTGAGGTTGATCGGGTTTTCCGAATACAACGACGAGCGATGAGAATTGTTGGTGGAGTTGGCTATAGAGATTGTTGTAAAAATTCTTTCAGGGAACTGAATATACTGACTCTCCCTAGCTTATTTGTTCATAAGTGTCTACTCTATGCTCATAAAAACCAACAATTAGTAACTTTGAATATCCTGTTTCATTCCTATAGTAGCAGAGGCAAAGATAATGTAAGAATTCCGTTTGAGGAGTTCGCAGAATGGACCAAAATTTCTGTGTTGCAAATTATATAATGTTTGTGGCATCATTTAAAAATTAAATCAAGAAAATAATTATAGAATGCTCGTATAAGACTGATGATTATTTTAAACTCAACTTTTCAGAATTGACAACCTGAACTATATTCGCTTTTCGCTTTTGAAGGGGTATCAGGGTCGTTTGCAATTTTTTAGTGATATTTTCCTATTATATGACGTGTGTAAACACTTTTGTATATTAGCACCAATAAATACTGAATACTGAATACTGAAAATGGTTCATTTTCAGTACACTAAATCTTTGTGAGAAGTAATTATTGGATTACTGATATGAAATCTACATTAAAAAATCAACATAGCCTGTATCTGGAAAGCCAATCCATGTCGGGTTAATTCATTAAAAACTTACTGTTATTTGAGCTGCTTATGCAACAGCTTCCATTTCAGTTGGATATCATAAATCTGGTCTAGCTGCCTAATTCTGATAAATTGTTCATGATGTTGATGCATCCAAATATGCTTAGAATAATCTTATTCGTGAGAAATCAGTATTTTCCTATTGGCAAATATTCGGAAATTGCCGAATGGCAAATGTTGGGAAATCATTCGAGGAAATGCTACTTCTTTATGTTATTGCCTATCTGGAGAAGTAATCCATAATTTTTCAAGACCCTACTCTCAAGAACTTGGTTTTTCTTAGAATGTTTTGAAATATCGCTTCGAGTTTTGTTCATCCTCATCATGTCTTTTCAGCATTCATCATCCCCGATATCATAACCAGTTTGCAAGTCATCATGTTTTTCAATATAAGTGTATTTATGAAACAATGTTTTTCTTTGACAGAGGTATAACTTTGTTGAAATAATTGTGAGATACATCAAAATTCTCTCAGTTCAACAGCAGTTATTGGTTATGTTAAAAATGTATTGAGTTCTCAATGCAATGAATATCACAGGTGTATGCTTCTGAATTATATCTGTGTCAAATTTAGCATTTACTTCCCTGTTTCTTTTTGATAGCTGGAGTTTAGTTACTCAAGCAAATACACCTTTCCAGTCGGTTATCTTATTCAAAGGAAGGCTTTTTGTTTCTGGAGTAATCCTACAACAAAAAAACTTTTTTTACTCTATGCTAGGCTTTCTGAGATGTGCATTATCCTCTCACTATCTCCCAAGGGGTGCCGGGCTACTCGGGTATTGAGTGCAATGAAAAGGCAGACTTGTTGGCCACACAGAGCCTTGGTATTCACTGGGCCTAAGCCTAGGCTCGAGGGTCCCTTGGAAACCGCAAGGATGGAAAATAATCATTGGACCTGGAGGTACTCACATCTCTCAGACACTCTCGAATTACCAAAAGTGGACCTTCCGCTGCGAGAGCCAAGATTTGACTTAAACTCTCCAGGCTACACCTATTACTATTACCATATTACCAGGGCACGTTCGCCTTAGAAATCACCTAAATCAGTTCAAATTGATCGAGGACCCTTCAAGCAGACTACGTGATCAATCGAATGCCCAGCTGGGGACAGAATCAGGCTTGAGGAACTTGGATCTAATAAACTGAAGCTGACTGAGTTTATTGAGCTATTACCCTCAGAAAATATAGGCCTTACAATAAGGCTGGAGCTTGTAACTGAAATTTAGGATAAAGTATGTCACAGTAGGCTACTGACTCGCAGCGGCTGGGCAGGTAATCAGCCCACAAACAATTATATATCTCATCTATATCCCAAGCGGAGTCAGCGTTCCATTTCATGAGCCATATGGATAATGTGCATGTGTACCATTCGACTATTGTTACCGATAAAGATAACAAAAATTTTCGGCTTTGCCGTCCCCACACGTTGCAATAATACTATGCTTTGATACGCCTTGGATGAACTTTTCGGCTGTTTCACATTGCAGTAATCCATCTATAATGAGCTAAGTTCAAGCTGAATTTTGTCTATTCTTGTTCATTCAACAGTTTGAAGTGGGATTCCTAAACAAGATACTGGTTCCACTAGAGGAACTGGAGCATCGATTTGTGCCATTCGATCTGCCTGTTCGTCACTATTCGGTATCTAGACGAGGGTGAGACTGTTGTTTACTCCAAATCTGTTCATAGCAGTTTTATGCCGTTTGTGATGGACACCAATTGAAATTACCGATATAAATTTCATTACAACTTCCACAAGAGTGGTTATTAACAGCAGATTTGTTTGCTTTATGAATTTTGGGTTTACAGTTTGTAATCCGTTCTGAAAGCTATGTTCAGCTGTTTGTCACTACTCGATATCTAGACGAGGGTGAGAATCTTGTTTACCTAATATCTGTTCATAGTAATTTGGTAGTTCAATACCATTTCTGACGGACACCAATTGGAATTCTGAGATCAGTCATTTCAATGTTTCCGTTATTTATTCCTCTTTCTTTAGTTGGTGAGCTGCTATGGTATATCGTTCTGCCAAGCATATGGTCACATATAGCGTCAAGTTCAGAGATGTGGACACCTCAAAATTGGTGCTATATATTTATAATTCCTTGCCTTCAAGAGTTTTGCCCAAATCTGCCTCTTAGAGAACACCAGCTTGCTTGCCCTTGATCTTGATTGGACCTGTGTATTTAGGATCAGTAGAACAAGGAATACATTTCATCAAAAACTTGCTGAACTTCGCCAATTTCAATTTTCAGTAATGTATCTATACAGTCAAAAATATGAGCATCATTATCTTCAGAAAAACACTCTTGATGGTGCGAAACATGTTTTGAAAGGTTTGTATGGAATTTGCTTAAATTTCAAAGTTTGAGACATGTCTAAAATGCTGAAAAATCCGAAGGGAAAAATATGTTTCCGAATAGAAAAAATAAAAAGGTGGGATAAAACGGTTGGAAAGTAGTATGTAATTTGTTTTGTCTCTATTGAGCATTTGCCATTGGCCATTCGGTATTAGGTATCTTTCTTTGGTTTCCTTTTGATGAAGAAAAGTTCGACAAATTTCACTTTTGATAGGAGTTTTGAAATAGCAAATGTTACTTCTATCTCCATTTTCTCCTATTCCATCCGAAGAGCATGTACCACCAAGAGCTGAACATTTTGAAATGATGAATTTGAGAATAAAAGGTAAAAACCATCTGTCACTCGACCCACTTTCCATTAATTTTGAGTTTAAGGATGTGAAAGGAAGAGGGGTGATATATATGCTCCGAATCAACCTAAAACCAAACTCCTTTGATTTAAAAATGGTCTTCACTCTAAGTTTTGCTCTTGAATCACTTTTTCTAAAGTTTGGTGCACACAGTATATAAGTATTGATAGCAAAGAAAAACATTCGAATGCATTTCCCGCAAGCCAGTACAGATTACAACATAAACAATGGCTTTATTAAGTTAATTCAGTCAGGGTATCCAACTGCTCTATTAAATATAATTAGTTTCATTTGTCCAAGCAAAAACGAGCTTAGAGAGAGAATTTGCTGGCTTATTTATTTGCCACTGAGTTCACCTCATTTTCAATTAGCTGGGTATTCTGTTTCTCTAAATTAGTTAATTTGATTAATTTGTGGGAGAACCTAATGTGTGTTAGCAGCCGTCTAATCAAGTTTCATTGAAGTCTTATGAAATATTGTTGTGAGTTTATTTGTACAGTTGAAAATGGATATTTTTTTTTGAAGAAATGTTCGGAAGTAGTATTCTAACCTGGAATTTTTTCAAAATTTTAAATATTGGATCATGAGTTTCACGGTATAGTAAAGATGCTAAGTGATGGTGTATAGTACAATAGTTATTATGATTATAGCATCCAGGAAGTTCTTAATGTTCTACTTAATGTATTCTTATTTGCCTCTCTCTTCAAATAAGAATGAAAAGAAGAAAAAAGAACTTTCATGGCTGTTGTAGCTGTCAAGCAGCCGTCACTGCTGCACATATTTTCTTAGCTGTTTTTCCACCACACGACAGGGTCATTGATTTTCTTTATGATTTGCTACTAAAATGAAATAATGACGTTCTGATTTTCACTATATTCACAAACTCAAAACGAGTTTCACCACACTGTGGCTTCATCAGATAAGCAGTACATTCAAAAGGAACAGCAGAAAAATTCAAACAGAATTGTTTATTCTGAGAACTGAAAAAATTTGGCGATAACGGCGAAATTAGGTTTGAGTAGGTATTTCAGAATTTTTCTGTTGATTGATTTCTAATGCTTTCCATAGTTTCACTTTTAATTCATTATTTTCATTATGTAAAATATAAAAATTATTATTAAAAGTATGTTTGGAGATTCTTGCGAAATCACACTTCCTATATTGTCGATTTCTTGATATCAGTAATAGCTGTGACAACGTCGCCCTCTGGGGGGCAATTCGCTCATCATGTAAGGCACTTCTGGTCGAGTTTGGCCTGAAATATTGTCCCAGGTGGGGGTTGTATGAATCCCTAAGATGGTTGAATCAAACTCACAGCCTAAACCTTTCAGACCAATAAGTCTCATGTCTTTCGTTCCGAAAACCCTGGAGAAGGTGTTAGATGAATCAAAACTGAGGTGTTATCGTTGAAGCTTTTGAGTGAACAGCAATAAGCCTCTCAAACAGGTAAATCAAATGATCTAGCACATAACAATCTAGTATGGAGGATCACTTAGTCTCAGGACTGCAGGGATACAGCAGCTGCAGCCAGACGAGACGGGGAAGTCACCAGTTTAGTAGCTGGCAGGTGCTGCCCTCAGAGAGAAGTATTATCTCCTCTGTTGTGGTCCCAACTGGTTGATGACCTTCTGGCTATAATTAGCGCAGTGGATGTTTAGGTACAGCTTACGATTAAGTTATTGTCATTCTGGCTATCAGTGATGATGACAGAACTCAGGAGGCTATCCAGGGTTGGTAAGAGAGTCAGAAACTTAGCAAAACTTCCACAAAACCCTTATGGTACCACTCATCAGGAAAAAATGTAAACACAAGCTCTCTAAATAGAAGAGAACGGCTTTCATGATTACTGGAACTTTCAAATCTACACCTACTGTCATGAAAGTGATACTGGGCCGTGACCTCTTCACCTGGTGATTAAAGGAGCAGGTAGCATGGCTATCTACAGATTCCGCCACCTTCCCCCAAATGGAACGAGTATGTTTAGCATAGTGCCTGGCTCTCACCAGTCTGAAATGAAGACAACGAGCAGTTGAGTATGAAGTCTGACATAGCAATACCCAAAATGGAGCTGCTTCTGTTGGTTCACAGATGATCCAAATCTCTAAAAGGTTTTGGAGCTGGTGTATATGGTCGAAGTGCTATCAAGCAACAGTTAATCTGTCTGCTACGACTGTTTTTCAAGCAGAAATATTCGACATTGACCACTATGCAGACTTCTTGCTTCCATAAAGATAAATAAGTAGGTCAATAAAATCATCATTAATAGCCAATGCACTGAAAGCTTGGGATTCACCGGACCGAAACCTAGGCTCCGAATTCCCTCGCGAGACTACTAGGATGGTAGATAACCGGTAGTTAGACCTGAAGGTTCAAGAGTAGTGGCTCAGCCTCTCAGGTCTCAGATACTCTCGACTTGCCATCTTCCAATATGAGAGCCAAGGCTTGGCTTAAACACTCCAGGCTGGACGTGAAAGTGCTAATTGCCATATCACCTCAACACGTTAGTATTGATTGAGGACCCTTTATGTAGACTATGTGAAGAAGAGGTAGAACCAATCGTCATGTGCGAGTGCCCAGCTGGAAACAGTCAGGCTGGAGAAACTAGGATATAACAAACTGAAGCTAACTGCTTATATCCTTAACAAGAAGCTTGTGGTTGAAATTTAGGACAGAGTGTACCACAATAGACCACTGAGTGGCAGTAGCCGGGCTGTTAGGCAGCTCACACTCATCTTTATTCATCTATCAATGGCTTTTTCCAGTAAATGATTTGCAAAGTGAGAATATAAGTTTTGTACATCAGAATATTGAATCCTCTAAAAGATCTACCGATATAAATTTTATTACAGCTTCCACAAACAGCACATGACAGGTGATGATGAGCTTATTTGCTTTTCGAATTTTGGATTTATAGGTCTCCTCAATACTAGTGAAAATATCATGTATTGCACCTTGAAATTATTTACGAAAGAACATGCAGTCAATCATACTAGAATATATAACCATCATTGACCGCTGTTTGTTCGTTTTATAATCTTGAGCTCTTTCAGAGAATTATTTACAAATATTGGTATCGTGATAAGTCTATGTATCATACTGGTGTAAACAGCTATTTAATGTTGATATGGATGTACGGAAGAATTATATATAATATTATTTGTTTGACATGGTTTACGGAAAAAAGGAAGTATTTTTTTTGCTGAAGGTTGAATCGAAAAAGGCAATTCTCAGTTTCTATTTCAAAATTAAACTCTTTACTAAGGTGGTTTGAGTTTATGAAGGTATAAAAGGAGTCTGTTAGCGGCTGTGAAACAACAGATTGTGTCATCTACATATATGAACCGATAAATACGGTGTTTCTACAATGGATGATTATGAATTATTTTCTCAATGTTATCCATGAAAATTTCTGCTAGTAGAGGGATCAGTAGACCAAATATCACTCACCATCAGAATTTGATGAAGTTTGATAGGAGGCAAGTATATTTTATGCGGGGTTCCTTATCTTATGCACCTTTGCATATACGATTTAAATAACTCTACATCTTTTCCATGTACGTATAATTCATGTCGTGTAAGCAATGAAATAAGAACACATATATGGACTTGATTCAACTTCAATCATACATACTTAGTCACATAAAAATCATAAGACCGTGAATGTTAATTGCTAATCAAATAATGACTTGGGAGTAAGCTCATTAAATCATTACCGTTTCGTATAATGATCTGGGACCAGTGAGACAAGGAAAATGCTTTAAAGGGATATCATTATTACAACATTAGAATACCGAGTATCAGCTATTTCTCTAATTACACGAAACAGTTCATTTTATTTCGGAGTCGGTGAGATTTTGAATTGAAAGAACGATGTACTTACTGTGGGAAAGTCGTTATTGAGATTCAACCAAAAATGATGTCAATAATGTGACGATTTAAAAATACAGGGGTAATTAAGCTGAATTGCGGAAATAAAATGTTTATATGAAAGTTTCAACAACATTCAGTACTAACTGACAAGAAAAGTTATATTTGGGATTTTTGACTCATAATCTTATTCAAAGAATAACTTTTTCGAAGATAATTATAATGATGTTGACATTTACATCTAAAGTTTTTCTTTTATCTGAAAGTTACTCGCGTAAGAAAGCAAATCCTATTATGTCTTGACGACACCGCGAGCGAGTACCTGAAAAGAAGAGACGGTTGATATTTCGCTTGAATGCTAACAGGTTATAGCCATGAGGAAATACGTTCTATGAAAAAAGGAATTCTGATATAGAGACGTTCTAGGTGTCTCTATTTCCACCACGAATGGGTGATTGGCAAGGTTTTGCCTTGTTTGCCTTGAAAAAGAAACAAGAGGTGAAAAAGCGAAGAAGGTTCCTCAGAGCAGCTCTTTAGACACTGACTGAGCAATATTCGCAACATGGTCAAGCCTTGATAGATTGTCGCCGATAGTTACTCCAAGCATTGTTATAGAGGAAGTAAGTGAGATGGTCTCATTCGCCATCGTTATATCCGAGACAGTGCTATTCATCTTCCTAGAAAATAAGTTTTACTAGCATTGAACTCCACCAGGTTAGTAGGTCCCCCATCAAGAACTGATTTCAAGTCGCTATTGACTTTGTTGCTGGATTCGTATTTCGTTCATATCCTGTGATGACAGAGGTTTTACGGAGCAAGAAGATGTATGAAGTGTACTGTCATCCGCAAAGCTGTGATCTTTACAACCTGTAACACCAAGGAGGTCATTTATATGTAGCAAAAATAGAGTTGGTACCAAGATGGAGCCCTGAGGCCCACCAGCATTAATGCCAAGTGTGTCACAAGTAACCCCATTCACGACAACACTGCGAGATCTGTTGGAGAGGAAACTCGAAATCCATAGGGACAAACCATATGCGGACAATTTACTAAGCAGACTTTTATGCCAAACGCGATCGAAAGCTTTCGAAATATCGAGAGCCACATCTAAAGACTCCCCAAATTTCTGAATAAAACTTCTCCACATGTGAGTAACATACGCAAGTAGATCTCCTGTTGATCTTTGGTGCCTGAAACCATATTGTTGGTCATTTATAATACCAACAGATTCTAAATATTTGAATAGCTATAAATTTATGGCTTAAAAGTAAATAGCCCTGCGAGAAGGTTTACTTTTTCTTCAGGTGTAATGGCCAGAGACGCGTCTTCCCTAGTCAAGGGCAGGAGAGAGCTGCAAGGAAAGATTTCCCAACAGATTTGACCATTATCCAAATGGATCTAGAACAGCTAGGATTATTAAAAAGCTTAGTTTTGACACCACTGGCGATATGCCAGCTTCTTGGTCTTCACAGCAGCTGCACACCTACCATTGAACCATGACTTGGCTGTGTTATTTGGTAGAATGGGGAATAAACAACTCCATCCCCAAAGTGATGATTTCGGTTATCTTTTCGGAGCATTCTGATGGATCCTCATCTACAAAACAAACTTCTTTCCAAGGGAAACCTGAACAAAAGGTTCGCAACCCGTCCTAGTCGGAAGAATCATAGTGCCAGATAAGGCGAGGTGGTAAAGTGATAGGTGGTGTCGCTGTGAAACGACTATAAGCCATTACAAGCTTATGGTCAGATTTTCCTAAGGGAGCAAGAACCTTTATTGTGTAAGGATGAGGGTTATTAGTTATTAAATTCTCCCAGTACAACAATCTCTGCTGAGGGGTAATTCTGCTGTAAGTAATCGATTTTAAAAGAGAGTTAATCGAACAAACGGAAATAGGATGGATCATTCCCTGAAAGGTAAAGTTCATGGACACTGATGATGTTTGGTTCAATTACGAAATATTCATTCCGTATCTAGTTATAGAATGAAAATGCATGAAAAACTCATAAGAGTCAAGTGTGTGTTAGAATAATAATTCAAATTAGAGAGTGAGAATTTTTGGATTATATTATTGAATTCTTTCCTTTTTCACCCAAAATATGAAATGATGTAACTTATTCGAATTGAAGTAATGACCAAAACACATTCAACGACAATAAAGTGTTATCACAATCTCAAACAGTCACCCATTCTACTAATTACATTAAAGAATTGAAAATTCATAATTTGTCTGAAAGTACATCATTTTGAGTGATACTTTTTTCGAAGAAGGTACTCAAAAGTGATCGAAAAATAAAGTCCAAGTGAAGACCAACCTTCAGTATTTCTAGATGTGATAGCAATCAAAATATTTCAGGCTGTTAGAATGTCCTTCCAGATGCAATTCGATATTTGTTTCACTGAAATCATTGAAATCGATCAAAATTGTATGAGATATAGCTTGAGGCGTTTTTCACGAAACACCAGATATATTATCGATGAAATATGTTACAAGAATAAAATTCTCAACTAAAAAAAAGTGTTTGTAGACGCACCAAAAATAAATATTTCATATCTTTATAGTTCTGTAAATAACAGAAATATAAATAGACACATAAACTTCCATTTGGCAACTTGAATAACACCTAATGATTTTTCGTTAATTATTTCAGACTTACGTCATAGTTTCATATGGATTCCATCGGATTTTACGATTCTTCTTAATGACTTGTAATTAGCGATATGAATGTTGATGACGTTCCAAAATAGAAGCTGCTACTCACCATAAGTTCTATTTTCATGGGTACTTGGAGCTTGTCTGATTTGTATATTCGTAGAACTCCGAGTTACTGATATTCCACAATTACACACCTAAGTTTTATTTCTTTGATTAATCCTGAAAGCTGGAGAATCCGAAACGCTAGTTTGGCACAAAGCTTTTTCTGACTATAAAGAATGGGTTCTCCATATTTTCTCATTTTTATTGAACCTCTATTATGACAATATGAATTCTTCATTGTTGAGTAGGGTTGGCTAATCCAAATGTTTTTGGAATTCGTTAAGTCTGGAGATACAGTAGACTATCGATAATGTACACACCAATGAATGAATGAATGATATAAAAAGGTATATCCATATATTCTTGAATTTTCATTAAGAATATCCATACATATAGTCATATATTTTGTCATCATCAGTTTGTATACATGCAAATGTGGTTATTTGAAAAATGAAGTCAATTCAGTGTGTAACTAGGAGATCAGGAGAACTTGTTCTCCAGATTTAACCCTATTAGCTCTTTTTAACTGGGTCTATGTCGAAGATTTATAAATCAGACTAACCGAAAATGATAAAGAATTGCCCAAGGATAGCTTTATTGATGAATTGAAATAGATTATCCTCATTTTATACAGGAGTGACTCAAGAAATTATTGAATATTGTAATTTTAAAAGTATCATATCTTGCTTTTTACAAATGGAACATCCTGTATTCTATTATTCATGTCAACGCATAAAATGTTGTGCCATATTTCTGCACAAGTAACCTTATCTTCATCTTCCACCATTTTCGAAAAAAAACTGAAATAATAAAATCAGAGGTTGCGAAAGAAGAGTTTATTAGTACATATCATTATACTTGATCAGAGAAAGGGAGAAATGTGTATGAAATACGTAATAGATTGGTTTTTGGAGAGATGATCTACAAGGTGTTGAACTTTCAATAACTTCAATAAGTGTTCGAAATGCTGCCCGTTTCTCTGTAGACACAACTCAATCCTTCTGAGGAAAGACCGTTGAACTCTCGAGAACATTTGCGGATTAACTGACTGAAAGGCGTCGCCTATTCTTTGTCTCGTATCCAACTGTGTTGTAGAAGGAATCTGGTAACGATGCCCTTACTATAACCCCTCAAGAAAATATCAAGACTTGTAAGGTCCGGAGACCTAGCTGGCCATCTAACAGTACCACCACGTCCTATCGATTTGTTTGGAAATACATGATTCAAATGCTCCCTAACCTGATGTGAGTAATGTGCCCGTGCTCCATCCTGTTGAAACCACAAATCTTGTCTTATAGGCTCTGGTACATAGGCAAGTAACATTGGTAGATGATTTTGAAGAAAATCTAAATACATTTCACTATTGAGGTGCCCGTCGAAAATGTGCGGCCCAATTAGATATCCATCTACTATAGCGGCCCATACATACAAGGACTAACGATGCTGGTGATCTATTTGTTTCATGAGGAGTGGATTTTCCGTGGCGTAATAATGAAAGTTGTGCCTGTTAACACGCCCATTCTTGTGGAAAGTTGCCTTGTTCGAGAAAAGAACTCTGCTAAACATATTTGGATTTTCCGCTACTTTGTCGCTTGCCCAATTGCAAAACTTGATTCGATTTTCATAGTCTTGATTGTTCAGTTCCTGGTGCAGCTGTAAATGATATGCATGAAATTTATTCACTTTCAAGATTCTCTGGACGGAAGTTTGACTTATATCTGTTAACTGAGAAATCTCTCTTTGGCTTTTATTTGGATCCTCTGTCACTATCAACAAAGCTGATAACTGGTTGTCTTCAGCTGTAGCAGTTTTTGGTTTTTCATGTTTTTTGTAAGCGATAATACCCGTTTCGATAAATCTAATTAGAAGTTTTTCATCTTGCATCAGGATGCCTCTTATCAGGAAACCTTTGTGCCTAAACTCTACTTGCCAAGAAAGAATTTCATCACACTCACCCAGAATAAAAATCATATCAACCTTTTCTTCTTTGGAGAACTTCATGGCAGTCAATTGAGCAAATTGGGTTCAAATCTCACTTTAACAATGTTTAATAACGAAACACTGATAATCGAATACTTTGAGAATGATTGAAGATAAAGATAAGGTTACTTCTGCAAAATATAGCACAAAATTTTTTGCGTTAACATGAATAATAAAATACAGGGTGGTCCATTTGAAATTGAATTTTATAAGAAAAATATGTAGAATTCAGGCAGTGTTCGGGAAGGAGTACAATGTCTTTATGGAAATTTTCCTTGAATCCCTCTATCCCTCTTCCCTGGGAACGTTTGGAAATAGAGACACTATGTCTAGACTTGTCGTATCTGTGAGGACCAGAATGATATTTTATGTCAGTTCTATGAAGTGTTTTGAATTTTTGAGGCATGTACTTAATGCTTATTGTCATTAGACTTTGTCAAGAAAGACTTTAATTCATTCAGTTCAAGTGCATCTACGATTCATGTTGTTTTATGTCTCAAATGCACAGATTTTTGGTGTCTTGTCCAAGACTAAAGTTGGTTCAGTTTGATTGAATTCAGACCATAATGAATCTACGGTCTTAGAGCACCACTAGAGTAGCCCTTAAAGAAAGAGGGACATCACTTTCCTATACTACTATACATTCTCTAATATTTTATCTAACTGCCGTATTAGCATCAAGTGTACATGTGATACGCCTCTAATATATGTTTGAACTAATTACAGTCATTTGTTTGTCCGTAGCTTTAGTTCTTGAGCGTTCTAAAATTGGGGAATTTCAATTTGGGGCAATGCTATGCCATCAAGCTTTGCTTCATATTCGGACACAATGCAACAGAAACATTTAAAAATCTTCGGCTGGTCTATGGAGAAAAGATTTTTTTTATGAGCACACATTTTAAGGTGGTTCAAAAGATTTTCAGGAGGAAGAGAGTCGATCGAACCACGAAGTGAAAGGCCTCCAACAGAGTCCGGGATATTATGCATCCACATCGAAGGTTAACAGTCACAATCACGAATTCTAAAACGAGTCGTTAGATTAGAAGCAACTGGTGTTGCATCACGGCATGCGCTATATCACACTGCATTTTCAATAATGGAGTTTTTAGCCATTAAAGACGTTCCTGTGGTACTTCAGTCCCCTTATTCACCATATCTGAGTCTTTGTGGCTTTTTCCTCTTCCCTATAATAAAAAATCACCTCAAGGGAACTCATTTGGCTAACTTGAAATCAAGGGAACTATTTTAAAGGAGACAATATAATAATGTAATTGTATTTCATTGAAAATTGAAAAAAAAATTAAAATTTATTCTCATACACAATATCAGTAATCAGGTTATGTTACATTGGAAGAACCAAAACGGAAGTGAAAATAATTAAACATTAGGTTGTTTGTTGACTTTCGCAATAATTTTCCCAAACCTTAAGGAATATTTGAAACGATCTCGCATGAAAGTTGTAGCAAAACGGTTAGTCATTAACCCTTGTATAATTTACCAGCTTCATCTATGACCACTCCGAGATGTCTCCTCGGTAAGGGAATTGATGCTGCTTTAATCAATGGCTGATCACCGAGCGCCCCAACTAACTCAATCACAAGTTTTCACGTTCGAACGCCGTCACATATTCCGCCGTCTTAATAGATATCTATGGTTGTTTGCGGGTGACGTAATTGTGGAGCTTTTTTGATGTCACACTCTCTCGAGATTCGTGCCGGTAAATTGGGCGCATTTTATTTCGCTTACGAGATTAACGGCACGGAATAGAGCCAATTAATATTTTGCTTGTGGCTTTCGGTCTTGTCTTTCATTCTCGAGTGTCCAGATAATACTGTCTTGAAATTTCTAACGTTGTTACATGAATGCTGAAAGAAATTTTACACGTTCAAGATGAACATAAACAGGCATTTTTTAATAGAATATATACGTTTATTGAAGAATTAATATTCAAATATACATTTCAAAAGTTTAATCGGAAATAAGAAATCTTCAGTTAAAGCTGGAAAAACTTGATCGAATTATATAGTTGAAACGTGTGTCGTAGGTGGAAATTCCAATGAAAAATTAAATTCTATACGAGGGATGTTTTTTATGTTTTCCATGCTAGGATATCTAACCTCTCCTACATCCTTCTCCAGAGGATCAAAGAACAAATGGAAACCCGATTGAGGCCAGAGCAGGCCGGTTTTAGAGCCCACCGATCCTGCGTAGACCACATTAACACGCTACGAATAATAATAGAGCAATCCTCGGAATTTAACTGCAAATTGTATATCATCTTCATTGACTTCAGACGTGCTTTTGATAGCCTCAGCCAGGCGGCTCCGTTTAACTTTTTGGAAATTGTGGGTTTCCCCAAAAAAATCATTGACATGCTAAAAGAGCTCTACATGTCGGGTCCTCCATAGGGGAAAAATCTCAGATAAGATCGCAGTAAAGGCGGGGGTTAAGCAAGGATGTCTATTATCGCCCATACTTTTCAACATAGTTATTGACTGGATAATGAGGGAAGTTAACAATGAAAGAAGAGGAATCACCTGGGGTTTGACCGGAAGACTTGAAGATCTCGACTATGCGGATGATATCTGCCTACTATCTAACACCCATCAAGATATGCAGAACAAACTGGACCGTTTGAACAGCATAGCCAAACGCACAGGTCTTCAAATAAACGTTGGCAAAACAAAGTCAATGCGTATAGGCACTGCAAACTCACAGCCTTTTATGATAGATGCTATCCCCATAGAAAATGTGGAGACTTTTTGTTACCTGGGCAGCCTCATAACGACAGAAGGAGGGTCAGAGGCAGACGTCAAAAACAGAATAGCCAAGGCCAACCAGGCTTTCGCAATGTGTGGAGATCAAACGCCATTACCAACGCAACAAAATTGCGCATCTTCAACTCGAATATCAAGTCGGTACTCTTATATGGGTGCGAGACCTAGAAGCAAACAAGAACAATCGAGCAGAGCCTCCAGGTCTGTGTGAACAAATGCCTCCGTAAAATCCTACACATCTACTGGCCTGAACGGATAACCAATGAAGAGCTTTACAACATCACCCATCAGAGCAAAACTAGCCAAGAGATAAAACTGCGAAAATGGAAATGGATCGGCCATATCTTGCGAAGGGAAACCACGAACACCACCCGGCAAGTGCTGGAATGGAACCCGCAGGGAACAAGACAACGAGGAAGGCCCTGAAACACATGGAGGAGAACAATTCTCGACGAAATATTACCAACTGGCAAGACCTGGAACCAAGTAAAAGGAATTGCCAGAAATAGATCCAGATGGAAGACCTTTCTAGAGGCCCTATGCTCCTTATAGGAGTTCAAAGGATATATATATATATATATATATATATATATATATATATATATATATATATATATATATATATATATATATGCTAGGATATAAACGACACTATTAATCAACTGTTATTACTAGAAACGAACCCTATGATTTTTTAATATAAATATTTCAATGGATTCTAAGAAATCTAACTTTCGTCCTTCAGGTATTCTGAGGAATTTCAAGTTGGTCCATAGGAGGAAAGTGATGTGCATTTTCTATACAATGTATAGTGAAAGTAGATTCGTCGGTTCTCTAGTTCTTGTAATCTGATTAATGCTCTTTGTATCTAGTTTTGAATTAACGATCAATCCAACCTATATAAACGCATTCACAATCCATACAGGACAACTTCTGAACTCCAGTAATGTCAAAGCTATCAGTTTCATTACTGTACTATCGGAAAATTCTTGGGAGAGTTTCATATAGGTTTTGAAAGCTACTCTTTTATGCTGCTTTGAAATGATATTTACAATTTTTTTGCCGATAGGGTTGATGAAATATATTCATCTGTATTAGTTGACTCTATACGTGGGTAAATATTATGATATGCTATTTGTGTTTGTCATATTTCTTGGATAACCATTGTTACCCAGCAAATCCCTATTTCTTTAATAGTTGACATTTTTCTGGACATATTTTCTTCGGATAATGGCAGAGAAAAAGCAATGTGAATCATATATAAACCATATACCAGCATGTTTTACATGAACTGCTAGACAACTAGATCAATTTTTAACTAAGCGACTTAGCCTTTATTCCGAAATTATATTCAAAATAGAAAAAGAAATGGATAATTAGATTGACTTTTTAGACCTAACTAGCACTCATAAAAATAACATACTATGTTTTAGTTTACATCGAAAACCTACTTTTCTGATTTGCATTCCGTATGACCCAACACACCTGAAATCTCATAAATACGCTGCCGTCTCTCTTCCATTATCCGAAGAAAATATATCCAGAAAAATGTTAACTACACACACCACGAAAATTGTTGCGTCGCCTGGTATTCTGAATTCTACAATCGATTAAGCAGTTTCTTTGTCAACATATATTTTTCGACATATGAGGGGAAAAAATCTTATCTATGTAGTAACATTTGTTTCCATATGATCTCAAAAACGTCTGAAACAAGAATGAGTTTATTTGACTATCAGTATTCATTCAATTTTTCTTCAGTTTTCACGCTAAATTAATGCAAGTTTTCTGTGTTTCTTGTTGATTTTCGAATCTTTGAATTTATTGTAATGGCTGCTGAACGTCCTGGACGCTATTTGAGTGATCATATGATAGGAATTGTAACAATTCCAGAGGAAGGGCGAAGCACAATCACAAAAAAAGCAATTAATCGGTACCACGAAACAGGGGAATATGGAAGAAGGACCGGACAGGGAAGAAATCGGATAACAAAACCAGTTCATGATCGTTGGCTTCGTTTAACTGCACTAAGAATTCGGCACTGTACGGCTAGAAAGCTACAAAATGAACTTGCAATTTCCAGAAATGTGCATATTTCATTGCAAACTGTTAGGAACAGGCTCAGAGAAGACGATATCAGACCAAGGGTGGCTTCTACCGGTCCGCGTCTCACCAGAGAGCATCGAGTTGCAAGACTTCAGTTTGCGAGGGAACATGCAAATTGGGGTATTCCAGAATGGTCGAATGTTCTCTTTTCCGACTAGTCCAGGTTCTGTCTAGTATCAAATGATAGACGCATACCTGTTTACAGACGACCTGGAGAACAGTATCAGCAATGCAATATCCGGCAAACCGAAAACTTCGGAGGGGGCTCAGTAATGGTGTGGGAAGCATTTTGTCCGTGGTCGAACTGAGTAAGTCCTAGTGAATAATGGAAGAGCAAATAATTTTTTCAACAAATCATAATTGTTTGTTTCTGATTCCATAATATGCTTTGTGAGTACATCATAAAATCGGAAAAGAACGAATGGCTGGAATCCACACTGCAAGAAGTATTCACTACGGTGCTATCTAGCCGTAGGGAGGTAGGTCGTTCTTTGAATATTCCAGAAAGCTCTCTCCATGACAAATTGAAAGCGAATCAGAGTAACAAATTACGAATGGGAAGGAAGCCTGTTTTCAATGAGTAACAAGAAAACGCTATAGCTAATCATGCCATAAAATTAGCTAATGTTTCTTTGGAGTTACGCCAACTGAATTGAGGCGCTTAGCATACTGGTTTGCTGAAATTAACAAAATGAAACACCGTTTCAGCCAAGAGAAAAAATGGCTGGTCAAGATTGCCTTCATCAATTTTTGAAACGTAATCCACAAATCAGCCTCCGGAAAGCTGAAGGAACCAGCCTTAATCGTATTACTGCATTCAATAAGCCTGAGGTTGATAGATTTTTCACCAATCTGCTATCAGTTATTGAAAAGTTTAAATTCCGTGAAGGGCGAATGTTTAACGTTGATGAAACGGGAATCTCGACTATACAGAAGCCAGCAAAAATTTTGGCGCCAAAAGGACAGAAGCAGGTAGGCTCTGTTATCTGTTGGGAGAGAGAGAAAAATGTAACAGTGGTTAGGTTAGTGCAGTAGGGCAGTTCATCCAACCGATGTTTATATTTCCGAGGGCTCGTATGAATGCCCAGCTGACGAGAAATGGACTGTTGGGGCAATATGCAGATGCTCAAAAATGGCTGGATTAACGGAGATTTGTTTTTGAGTGTATGCAACATTTTCAACTCCACGTAAAAGCCACGGTGGATGACCTCGTGCTCCTTATCTTGGATAACCATGGGAGTCATATTTCCATAGATATACACATTTTTTGCAGAAGTCATGGCATTATCATGGTATCCCTACCTCCCCATACATCCCACAAGTTGCAACCACTCGACTTAACCTTTTTCGGGCCACATAAAAATGCTTTAAACCGAGAATGTGACTTATACCTCAGGACTCATGGCCATGAAAAAATTACCCTATGAACTTGCTGCTATTTTTGATAAAACATATGTGAAAGTTGCAACAATGGATAAATATATATCTGGCTTTCGTACTGCAGGAATATGGCCCTTTGAACGGAACAAATTTTCTGAAGATGACTTTGGTCCAAATGAACCTTCCGATTCTACAGCGATCGAAATACCTATCAATTTGAACGAAATGGAAGTCAATATTAAAACTCCAGTTGATTTGCTACCTGGACCATCGGAAACAAATCAAGGATGAGATGTGCCCATAGAAACTGTAGTACCAGTTCCAATATTGAAAACAAATCAAATTAACAAACCACGTGCAAAGCAACATTCAGAGATATTTACATCTACACCTCTGAAACCGGTATTAGAGAAAAAACAGGAAAAAGAAATCAGAAGAAAGAGGCTGAGAAATAAAAAAGGAAAAGAATTGAAAAAAAAGGCTGAAAGAGTGGAAAAACCGATTGAACAAAAAAAAACAGGCTTAACTAAAAAACCGATTCAAATCATCTTAGGAAAAATAGTCACTCTTTCAATTCAGAATTCAAAATTCTACATTCTGAGAATAGAGGTATAAAACTCAACCTTATGGAAGTACTTGAAATTAACAGATTTAGGTATTCACCGGAAATTCTTAATGATCAGGTAGACATAAATAACTCACGCTTATTAAATTTATTTCTTAAACACTTGTACAAATACGGATAGCTCTGAGTGGATTGCCTCTTTAGTATATATAAAAATTTGTTAGTAAGATATATTTGTAGTATTTATTCGCACTTGACAAAGATACTGTGTATCGAAACGCGTCGAGCATTTAATAATATATTTTAGTAGAAATCATCTTTAACTATTTTTGTTTAATAGTTCACACTCGCTGAATTGAAAAATTCGATTTGTGAGTCATTTTGCGTTGTTGGAAATGAAATTTCTCTAACAAATCGGTTGCTAGCATTTTCGTAGCACCAATAGCGTCTGCAATTATGCTTTATTATCTGGAACAAAGTAGTATCATTGGATCCCCATACGTAGCACCAATTCAGAAACAAAGGCATTAACACGAATACGAAATAGCTTATTAGAAAATTACAGTAATTCCTTTTAATGCATGCGCTTATTAAAAGAAAAAGAAAACTTTGACCGACCATATTTAAACCTTCACCGATGCTATATGTAGATCTATATCGAACTAATGTATAACATTTTTCGTTATTATCCATGCAAATTAACCTTTTATATGTGTGACTGTACGGAGTATGATTTTGTTTAATAACACCTACAATTTTAATTCCGCTTTCTATGTGAATTAATGAAAAGCTATCTAATGGATCAAATGACCGTTGCTTTCATTCTGATAGAATTGTTTTATGTAAATTGCGACTGCAGACGCATAAAATTAATATTATTGCCGGCATTAACGTTGTTCGGAGTGGAAAATATCGATTTCATGAAATGAGGTTGTGATTGATACATTTATAATGGTAAATTATATTATTTCGAAGTATGTTTTCAATGATGTGTGATATATTTTTTGATTAATTCGTTGCAACTCTTTGTCATATTATACCAGGTGAAAGGGTGGAAATATTGTGAACGTGTTATCTTTTGCGCGAAAAATTCTTTGCTACAAACTCTTTTCTGTATATTCATCAAAATATGATAGAATTTGAAAACGTGCCATTGGAGTGTCATCAACATATCATCTCCCTTAAAAAAATTGAGCGGTGCAGCCGCTTTTTAAGGGGTTGATGTAAAGAAAATTCGTCTTATTCTGAAAGATGTCCCCTTCCAAACAAAATGATCTTTTTTTACGTTTTCACCAGAAATATAATTAACTTATAAGTAATTAACTAATCGAAATAATTAATTAAGACATAGGCATCACAGAAAACTTATATTTTTGCTGTTAATGGAACACTCTTTACATCTTTCAGAACTCCCAGAACAGATGATTCTGACTGTACGAAAATTGAAGCCCAGATGTAGAACAGCATGCAAGGAGAAAATTAAGTAGGATATTTAATTACAGACCAGTAGTGCTGGCGTGTTCATTTATTAATTTCACACGTAACTCTGCAGGCGTCAGCGACAGTATCCGGGATGGTTCTTTCTTTGTTCCTAGCCTCGATCAATGATATTCCCGAGCCAGGTACCGTCGTTGTCTTTCTTCATTTTAATTATTCCCAATTCTTAATTAACCGGAGAAAGTGGAAATGAGTCTAATGGGTTTACCCTAATGAATGCGGGTGGAAATGGTATTTTCTCAGGTTTCCTGAATTAAAATAGACCGCGATGGTACCATTTCATGCGATGAAACTTTGATGTTTATATTTGGCTTTATAAATGAGTGAAAAGGAAAATTTTGGAGGAAATTAAAGATTCTCGTAAAGAAGGATTGTTCCCTTGATATTTTTATGGAGGAATTTTCATGCACTGGTATAATAATTCATTCATTTTGACTGAAAATATCAACGCTATTCGTTAAATATTTACAGGGAACTGCAATGAGAATAAAAACCGATTTAATCTCGTACGAATTATTTCTGGACGCAGAACTCAATAATTGAACCATTTTTGTTTGGAGGGGGTTATACTTCAGGCTATTTTGCTTATACCAGGGATGTCTTTTAAGTTTTGCATATAGAGCTGGAATTAAACAGTTGAGAGCTTTTATTGACTTTATTATTTTTAGAAGTATTCTCCACGAAGCTGTTATTCCGATCGTTTGCTTCTACATTCAAAATAGCCGTTTGGAAAGCATAAATAGCTTCTTCTGTAGACTGTAACACGCAGTTCGTTCTCTATTTTGGGAATAGTAGAAAAATCGGTGTCAGCAAATGAAGAAGTCGCCAAATTGAACTCAGATCACGTTATCTTCAACAGAAATGAAAATACAACCAGAAACGTTTGGGTGGCGTTTATGGTGCACAAGAGCCATATCAAATAGAGTCATATATGTAGTAATGCAACTGAACGCTAGATACAAGATACAGATAATTTATGCTTATCTCCGACGAGTGCTGCTACGGATGATGACGTGGAACAAGTGTATGAGGACATTGCGAAGGCATAAAGTCAAGTAGATGCCCAGTTGACTATAGTCACAGGCAATTTCAACGCAAAAGCTCGGTACAGAGACCACACGGATTGGAAATTTTGGGTTGGGACAGCGGAATGAAAGAGGACATATGTTGTTGGAGTTCCTTGAGAGAGAAGAGCTATACTGTCTGCAAACTTTCTTCAAAAAGGAGACACAAAGAAAATGGACATGGAAGAGTCCAGATGACAGAAGGAAAAATGAAATTGATTATATTTTGTGCTCTCGAAGGACGTTTGTAAGAATGTGTCTGCACTTAGCCGCGTGGGAGCGATCACAGAATAGTCCAGCTGCAAATCAGAATGAAACCAATTCTTCACGTTACTTTTTTACCAATTCTTGAAATATTTTCAAGATAAATATGTCAAATTCTTCAGAAAAGACTGAACTATCGACTGAATGCCCCATTCAATTTTTTAGTGAGAAAAAACGTTCCAGCGATATTGAAATATTGCTCAATTTCGAATAAGTTAGCCATATTGGATTTCACTGGAAGTGAAATTTCCATGCAATTTTTGAAAAACATAGTCCTTTGGCTTTTTAATGAAACAAGAACGAATGATCTAACGAAAGTTATAACGGAAAAAAATGGTCTGGTTTTCTCTGGCGCACCCTATAGTTCGATTGTACTTAAAAAAGTGCCTATAGACAGTCAATATCACTTTTATCTTCAAGAACTTTTGAAAAAATCGAGAAATTTGTTCGAAAATACTCAAAATCTCCAAATAACTCGAACAGGAAAAAAACCAGCTCGAATCTGTGAGATGAATTCCTCATGCAGAATATTTTACATAGCTCAAGGGGCAAAACGTCGAAATCTGTCCACCCTGCACTTATCAAAACTGAATTTTGCATCATGTCTAGATTGTGGTAGCCGACAATTTTCTCAATGTGATACCACACGAAATAAAAATATTTTTTTGAGTTTGTCAGTTTCATTTTTTTCACGACGATCTTTTGAACAACGCAAAATAACTCAAATGGATGAAATTCAAAATTCAAGTAGTAATTTCCCTTTGTCTTGGCTGAGTATCCAAAAAATCAAAGTTTTCATGAATGATACTTTAAAACAATAAGTTTCCTAAAGGTAGACTTGATGTTAACATTCTGGATCTACTAATTTCACAATGTGAAGTCAAAATAAATCACAAATTTCATTTGCATTCAAACTCCATAAACACTTGATGTCACAATACGTTTGCAGTTGACGGTAAAAATAGATCAACTACATTGAAAACCATTAGTTTGGTCACATTTCTATGAGTTATATGCTTCATGAATTAATATACCATTGATAATTACGAAACGTTGAATCTAAAGCAACAGAATAACAAATTTGACATGCAAAATGTTCATTAAAGAGTCAACTGTTTAATATACGCTTTACTTATTCTAGGAACTGTAATTATCAACGTAACCGTTATTAAAATTGAAAAACATGGAAATTGTCACCAGAAATTCATTGTTTTCGGTTGATATACATTTCACAAGACAAAAAAGGTTTTGGTGCTTTCATTGTTAACAGTAAGTAGGCGTAATAGCAGGAAATTACGAATTAAATAGTAAACTATTACAGAATATAATATACTTTTATATGAAGGTGTATCCAAGTTAGATAGCCCATTAGAGGTATATACACAACCAAATTTATAAGGAATCACCCGATATTTTGAATATTACCTGAGGGATTTTAGAAATTTCAAAGAACTGTTAGAATTGAGCCTTTTTGAGATATTTCAATTAAAAAAGAAATAAATTAAGAAAGAAACAAATAAAAGAAAGAAAGAGACTCTTTCCGCATGTATTAAAACAATTGAAAATTGTTTTCTCATGGAGTAGGTAATTTTTTCGACCTCAGTATCTTGTATTACCTCCTTTTACCCTGAATAGGTTTTCAACCTCATCTGGGGTGATATTCTGCCACTCTTCTGTGGGATTGCCGTGCCCCCTTATCCAAAATTTATTGTAACATTTGGTAACGAAGGTCCTGGTTTTCTTCTGAGGAAGCAAGGAACACAGAAAATGCAATAACGCCTTTGACCTTTGGTAATAAGTAGAAATAATTCTGATTATATACTCGAACAGTGTTTAATTGAGTTAACGAAATATGCAATACACAAATGAATAAATCATAAATACTTCAGTGGGTTTAGATGTTATGAACATGTGAAAAAACGTGGTTGTCACATATTGAATCAACATTTACATATGAGAAAGCTGCCCGCGCGTTGGGTGCTGCGTTTGCTGAACTTAGACCAAAAATCTGTTCAAATGAACATTTCCAAACGCTCTGTTGGTTATTATGGCATTGAAGCAATCTATGTAATACACATCAAAAAGATAAATAAATTCAGACAGTATGTGAATAGGTCAATGTCAATTGTAAAATAAAGAGCAACCATTATTCATTGTAATTATAAGAGCAGAGTTTGAATTGATCAGTGGATATATTGGTCCATTTCCTAGTTTCTATACGTTCAGAAAATTGAGTGATTGAAGAACCATTTAAATTTAGAAAAAAAGGAGGAGAGAGGATATCATTACCTACTATAAATACTCCATTGAAATGGTAAGTATATTATTTAAACTGCTATAGGTGAAATGGTGCTTCACCATTCCAGTGAGGGATCCTTTGGGCATGCCTAAAAATCGAAAAGCAACGAAATTGACTCTCAAAACGTGATCTCAGATTGTCTGCCGTTTTGATATCGTGAAATATACAATAGTTTTATAGAAAAATTTAATGGCAGACATTAATTCAGTCCCAACTTCATTTATAGAATTTTAAAGCTTGGAATATTTTATGAAAATTTGCGTTTTATGAAAATTGTACATGTTGTTTATATCATTATATCATATTTATATATATTCACAAAAACAGACATATAGGTCGGCTCTGACATGCGAGCAGACCACATGATAGTTTCTCAGTCATGCTAATGAAGCATTATGATTTTTTGGCTCTCTCACTCTTCATATCGCAGAGTACTAATAATCAACCACCTTCGAAAATACGATAGAGAATGATTACTGAACATACGCTGTCCATTTTGAAACTTCTTTGCATGAAATGAATGTCATTCTCTCCAATTTGATGAGAATTTCACCTGACCTTCACTACTTTAGTTTACCCCCCTTGAATAAACATAATTTGCCTTCTTCAACTAACTTCTTGTACAATCGTTCATTTCATGATAAAGGTTAGAAGAGATCTGCTTTCTTCGTTGAAGACTAGTCATGAGGAAACTTCTGCAGCTCTTGTCGATTCGAATTCAACAGTGAATTGAAATTTTCCAGAAATTTACAGGTCGGCTGATTACTGTAGATGAAATTTGAATACACCATTAGACGCCAGAACCAAAAATACAGTACGAACAGTGGACTGCAAAGGAAGAACCTGTTCCCAAAAAAGCATACTACGCACCGTCACTTGTCAAGCTAAAAACGGTCACATTTACCGAAATAGAAAATCCTGTTTTACTAATACGACGCACCATCTGACACCTCAGTGGTAACCATGAAGACAATCCACGAATTACGGTTTGAACTGCTTAACAATCCGCCTTACCCACCAGATCTAGACCCAAGCGACTCTTTTCTGTTTCTTCATATAATAACTGCGCTCGGAGGACAGAAATTCTTGTCAAATGAAGAGGCAATCACTTTCGTGAACCACGAAGCGCCGAGTATTATCTGGACGGGTTATAAAGATAGGAACAAAGCAGAGAAAAGTATGTAGAGTTACAATAAGACTATGTTAAAAAATTAAGAATTATTCAGCAAGAATGTATTGTATCTTTGTTAGATCGAAAACTTTTTGATCCTCCCTCGTAAGTGTTCTGAAGCATTTTCCGAACCCTGCATACCTAAATAATACATATTTCTATAAGGAAACGACAATAAATATTCTATGAAACTCAATGAAACTAGGTCATGAAGTAATACTTCTTAAATAGGGTACAAATTAATTTTAATCGTACAAGCGTTCAAAACTGACAATATCCTCCTTATTGAACATCGCCACTTATAAATAACGTAGTACTAATTTGCTAGATCAGTATAGATTCGAAAACACTTTCATGATTTATTCAGTGAAATAATTTTATCATCAATTAATTGGGTATATTTACGAATCTATTCGAGTTGAAATACAGGAAGAAGGTGGTCATTACGATTGGTAAAACGTATAAATTATGTAATAATTAAATTGTATTAACAAAGGAAGTAAAATATTCTGTCATGTCTCTAGAATCATGGAATTATAAAGAAACCGGTTATTTTGTTTCCTTTTGTTAGTTACCCAGTTCCATGTTTTCGTTCTTTGATTCGAATTTTTTGGTAAATTCTCTCGCGACGTTTGTCAGGTGCTAAGTTTATCATTATTTCAAATGTTGTTTGTTGATTCCAATTTGATCAATCATTGCTGTGGCGACTTGCTTTAAGGAGTCAAGAGGCAAAGGCCTTTCCTCACACAAACAATCAATTACTGAAATTTAAATCATGTAAATATAGTGTGTCCCCCAAAAATAGAACTCAAAATCTGATAGATCCCATCGAAATAGGGTAGACTAGGTACGATTGAAACATTTTAGTGTTTATCGTTTACAGTATTGAAATTAGTTAGCCATGATGAAAATTTACCGGGATGCGCAGGTCTATTTTTGATTTTTAATACCTCACTTTTTATGATAAGTTGGGGAGTTTACCCCCAACTCCTTAACCCCCAGCCACCTTAACTCTTGATTGCATCCCCTATCTTGTGATTGCTCTGGCAGTCACGGGAGCTTTGAGATCCACACCCACGGCCTGCATAGTCTTCTGGGCATCCCTCCACTACATATAGTGGTGGAGGAGGTGGCCATGAGAGCATCTTTGAGACTGTGGGAGGGAGGTATCTGGAGGGGCAGAAATCCAATCTCTGGACATTCCGCATCCCTGAACAAAATCAGAGAACTCCGACCTGACCTTCCCACAAGAGGAGATCGAACAAGAGCCACTTACTACTTTGACGAACTCTACCAAGTAGTTATTCCACCAAAAGAAATTTGGACCACACCCCACGCCTTATTCACACCACATTATTAGCAAACATTATGATTGCACTGGGAGACAACGCCACCGTAACACACGCAGAAATATTTGCTATTTTCCGGTGCATACAGGAAAACCTACATAGGAACTATATACGAAGGTTACATCCTAACTGGTTGACGAATGCAGAACAGCACTTCGACAACTCAGTGCTACAAACAGAGTTACTCTAATTTGGTGTCCAGCCCATCAGAGCATCGAAGGAAACGAGATAGCAGACAGCCTCGCTAAAAAAGCAACAACTGTCAGGCCAATGGGACCAGAACCAATTCTGACCATCCCATAGATACATGTGCTCTTCCTTTCAAAACTGGACACCACCGAGGCCCAAAACTACTGGGCAGGCAGTCAAAAGGGCTCATAAAAGGGCCTCAATCAAAGAAGAGGGTACATGCACTACTGTCCCTCGAAAAAAAGTATGTTGGGATGATAGTGGGCCTATTGACGGGACACCAACTCAACAAACATCTACACGTCATGAAACTATCGGAAACCACACAATGTCTCTTTATACCCTCCACCATATCACACACCGTTCACGAGATATAAGCTCTGTTTCAACCTTCATTTTAATGGTACTCATTCTGCTCACCACTTCATTTATCCCTTTTCCGTAGAATCCACATATGCCCAGATATTCACCTCCAAAGTCGAGGTAAGAATTATTCTCATTCGATTAAATCTGTTACATTCGAAAGATTTCAATGAAATTCTGGTGACAGCAAAATCCTCTGTTGTTAACACTATATCTGGTAGGGACCTAATCCTGAAAATACTCCTTGAGCTCATTTTTTGTATCCCAGTGTTCCAAATCCCAATCGATATTGATTCGTCTAGATTAAAAGCATATCTTGCTGAGTATTATTGAACGATTCGAACATGATGCACTAATTTTCACTAATTTCGTAACGTGAATCAACAATCTGGCAATCTGCCCGAAGCATAAAACGCGATGTTTTATTATTCAGATACAGAAAATAACGTCACTTCCGGCTATTAACTGTGCTTTCCAATAGTCCTGATAATTTTCAACCATGGATTGACTGTAATAATTAATACGCCACACAATACACGCACATCGACAAGTTGTGATAGAGGAAATCGTTAAACCGATTGAATGTTTGTTGTGTTTCGTTATACAGAGTGATTTACTCACGTGGACAAACATTATTAACCAAATGAGAGGCTGCAAATTTTCTATAAGGATAGTTTTGTTAAATTCTATGAGATCACGACATAATCGATTTCATCGTCAAGGTCCGCCAGGCGACGTTTCAGCACTGAAGCTTTTTCATGTGGATTGGATATCAGATATCAGTGATGATGAAGAATACATTCATTCAAAGAACTCTATAGCAGAGTCGAAGAAGAGTTAGGCAAAGTTTATGAAGGCTGCGGCCAGCGAACTATTTCATGGAGTTACCAAGCAAGGTTCAACCAATTCAAATTGACAACTGAATTTTAAGTGTTACAAATGTCAAATTTTGGATTTGTTCCGGATATTCTGCAACTGATTCTGTACCAGAAGGACGCCGTGATCGCTGACATAAAGCCACTGTAGTAAAAGACCGTTACATTCAACTATGTGCTTCAACATAACCAACAGGTCGATCCCTGGATTAGTTAGTTATCCAGGGATCTTTGCATCAAAAAAGAAACCTCCCCACTGTGCTAATTGACAACAAGTCAAGGTGCAGATCTGTTATGCAGCTTATTGTAAGCATAACACTTATTAGAGGCTTCATCTTCTTCATGCACGGAACCCTCATGGACAGCACTCAGGCCCTTTTGCCATTGTGCTTGCCGTGTTGTGTTGTTGTTGTCGGTCTTACAGGAAATTTTTGATGAAGTTTGCGAGACTCTGGATCATCTGGGCACTAGGTGTTTCAACGCTTAATATGTCCATTCTGGCTGCCTCATGAGCAAGACATTTTTAGAATATATGTTGATTTATCACTTTCTAGGCTGATACTGTGTGGTTTTCTGACAGTCCCATGACGTGTAGATGTTTATTGAGTTGGTGTCCCGTTAATAGACTTTTGTCAAGACACAAAAGTTCACGTACCATCGTCTTCGATTGGGGCTCTTTTATAAACGTCTTGGACTTTTTCAGTCCCGAGAGTTTAGGACCTCGGCGGTATTCCAGTTTTGGAGAAAGGGAGCATCTGGGTCCATAGTATAGTCAGAATAGGTTCTGGTTCCATTGGCTTAACAGCTGCAGCCTTTTGGCAAGGCTACCTATTTTCTCATTATCTTCGATACTCTGATGGGCTAAGCACCAGACTAGAGCAACTCTCTTTGTAGTACATAGTTGTCATAGTATTTCTCTGCATTCGTCAACTCATTTGAATGTAACCCTTGGATTTTCAGATATCCCAGGGTATTTTGGCTATCAGAGCATATATAGGTGTAAGCATCTGTGTAGGTTTTCCGGCTCGCATCTGAGAATAGCGTTTACTTCAGCGTGTGTTAAGTGACATGGTCTCCTAGAGAAATCGTGTTTATCCTATTGTCTTGGATGCCGATGTCTGACCCATCCCGTTTCTCAGCGCGTCTGTAAACTAGATGGAATAAGTAAGGCATCAGACGTAGACCAAATTTCTTTCGAAAGAATGACGACCTTAAAGGGTTTGTCAAAATGGTAAGTGGATCTCATTCGATACACTATTTTATGAAGATGTCTGTCCCTACACATGCCTCTTTCCAACAGCCACAATGAGGTCATCAGGGTCGTCTGCTTCTCCATTATGTGCAGAAGGGGGATGCCGAAAAGAACGTGCAGTGAGCACCTAAAGGCTCCAATTAGGGAACTCAAAAAAGGTACAGTATTTTTTGGAAAATGCGAAGTTATGATGATATTTCTTCTATTTACGTTAACTTGTAACTTTCGAATGAAAGGGATAGTTTTGGATTGGTGTATTATTAGTATCCACAATTTCTTATTCAAAGCAAAATTTAAAAATTTTTCTTTGTACCAATTGCATGCTACTTTCCAGTATAAACAAAAGATTGAATAATGTGCATGGTTTCTGATGCAATGTTTTTGAAGTATGAAGGGTCTCTCGCTCATGCTTCAGTTTCCCCAAAAATAACACCATATCTGAGGTAAGATTCCACATTTGCATGGTAAGATAATAGCGGTGCCTTTTTATTTACTATCTTCGATAGCATCTTCAACGTATAACATACTCTGCTTATGTTTCCAATGACTTGTTCAACCTGGCATGTCCAGTCCAGTCTCGAATCAATCCTAACTACCCTGGAAGCAACTGTCTTCAGTTTTTAGTGTCTCATCTATAATATATTCAATGCTCAGCTGTTCAGATGCTCTTCTATGTCCAAAACAAATTATCTAATTTTTCGCTGTGTACAGTTTGAGATGGTTTTGGGTGAAGTACTTTTCTCTTGTGTGGAGAGAATCGACAGTTTTATCCTGGAGTTCTTCAAGTAGATCATTAGTATAAAGAATGTATAGTAGAGGCCCCAGTATGTAACCTTGAGGTACTCCCCTATACACGCTAGCATTCTCTGATTCAACTACTTCACCTTCAGTATCTGTTTGTGGTCAGAGAGGTATGATCTTATAAGTCCCTGAGCCACCCACGAAAACCGTATCTTTCCAGTTTGTCTAAGAGCCTTTTCAAAGGCCTTGCTTAGCTGTTGTTTCAAGATATAAGTATATGTTAGTAAGATATATTTGTAGTATTAATTCGCTCTTGACAAAGATACTGTGTATCGAAACGCGTCGAGTGAACAAACTAAATGACATATAGAGTTCAAACTCCTCATCAATATAGAAAACAACAACAAAGATTTTCACAACCCTTTCAAGCAGATTTTTTAAATAATCCTCGGTACTTTTTCGACAGAATGTAAATTCTTCATTCGCATTCTGTTGCATTGGGAAGTGCATTCATTTTTCAACAGACCATGTATTTATTCAACTAATACCCAATAATCGTGGTATTATCTAAGTAAGTAATGAGAAGTATATTTAATTTTTCAAAATGAATAAGCATTAAATTTCCCATAAATTACTTGAAGTCCCATTTTCTTATAATCCCAAACGGTCGTTTGTCTCATAATAGAACCATTCCTTTGTTTAGGATTATGCATTGCGTAACCATAATTTCCCAGGGGTCCTGGCTAACTTCATGCTACAGGATAATTATTTCTCTTTTGTAATTACCAAACGTAATATGCCCAGTGACACAGACTGACCCTAAAATATACCGCTTGTAGTCGTATCCATTGTCCCACAGACACCTTCTTCTTCTTGTCGGCTGGCTGGCTATTTGGACATTCGGAGCAGGCCATTATCATGCAAATGAGAATCGCTCATGGCCAGGTGTGATTTTTGATGGGCAAGAAGCGTTCACTTCAAATCTCAAGGCGTAAAACGCGTTAACGACTCTGGCGAATTTCAGTTAGTATAATATTTGCATTTGCATGAGATGTGACTGGTAATTTGCTGAGAGAAGTTGAATCTGGCAGAAGGACTACGTTTTGAAATATTTTTGGGTGTAATTGACAGTATTCATAAGGCAATATTATGAATAGAGTTCTGGGTTGAAGGTCATGGGAACTACGATTAGAAATGACAAATATGATGTTTTGTTAGTATATTATATAATCAAAAATCATCCACTTTATTCTTTTATCTTCAGGAGACAAATTCCAGAAATTCTGAATGGCTTAGTTCCAAATTTGATTCAACAAACTCCCGGATTGTATTCGGATTGTGTAATTGGGTTTCATCGAGTTAAGCAGCTTGAAAATTTTTCGTAAAGCTTGAAATGACTTGAAATTCAAGCTCTTGAAAATTCAAAGGTTCGATTTAACTCGATTTTGCAATCAAAAAGCTTGACTTAACATTAAGCTTTTTCAAGTAGCTTGAAAGCTTGATGCTTAAAAAAGCATAAAGTTAAGTTCATTTGCTTGTAGCCACACCCGTACAGGTGCAATAGAAGTAACTGGTATCTCTAGTCATACGGAATTCTTTCATTGGCTGTAACACACCAGGTTTTCAAAACTTTGTACGTCCGATCTAGTCAATTAGTTTCAAAGCACAACAAGTAGACATTAAAGCTCCGCGAGGGAATTTGGTTAATTAAAAGGAAAAAGGAAATCAACCAGCAATCATTTCAGAAATGTAAAGAATTTCTATATTCAACAACAACACTCAACAAAATAATGATGTCGCCTATAACCTTCAAAAGATTTCTATACAGGGCGTTACATTATAGTATGTCACAAGTTGGGAGGGTAAAAAAAAAGTTTATATAAACATAGCTAAAGCTTCGTTACGGAGCTACAGGGTATTGAAACTTCTGGAAAAAATGTTTTTTTCTTCAAAACTCTAGCAGTTTTTGAGATGCAGGCTATTTTTCACAGTCTCCATCATTACACGTCCTAGATTTCAACTGAAATTCACAAGGTATTTTCTTTTTCGAGGCCATGTCTCCTTTTGCCCTTCAAGTATTTTTTTAGTACGCCACTGATCAGCGTACAATCAATTTTCGTCGTCTTCGTTCAATTTAAAAACCTTTTTGACACTTGTAATTTTTCATATCTCCAACCGTTTTCGAGTGAAAAATTGTTGAACTTGAATTATTTGAATTGTATGTTATTCGCTAAATAGAAAAAATAGAAGAAATACTCAATAGGTATGCCCAAAATTTGCTTTTATTTTGATAGCTCGTCTTCTGAGACTCAATTTATACTTATTCAATATCAAACTGAAAAAAAGAACAATTAAAAACTAAATGAATTGCTGGAAGTGTCATCCACCTGCAAGAATACAGGCCTCTGTCCTTCTTCGCTTATTATCACGCACTCTTTGAAATATTCCTGGGGTATTTCTTATCGTGCCACAAGAGGTTATTATTCGATTTCTCAATTCTTCTACAGTGTTCGCTGGAGTGGTATAAACTAAACTTCTGAGATATCCCCATAAGAAAAAGTTTAGACTATTTAAGTCTGGGGACCTAGGAGGCCATGGTTCTGGCCTTCCCCGACCTATCAATCGGTTGTTGAATGTATTATTCAAGAATTCCCTAGCTTCTCCACTAAAATGTGCTGGTGCCCCGTCATGCATGAACCACATTATGTTTCTCACCAAAAGTGGACGTTTTCCTCAGCCCAATAATGATTATTGTGAAAATTTGTGATAGCAGTTCTCGAAAAGTTAGCTTCGTCTGTGAACATTATTTCACTATCAAAATGAGCATTTTCTCTAGTTTTATCTAAGAACCATCGGCAAAAAGTCTGGAAGGAAAATCTCGAGGAAGTAGATTTTGGAGTCATTAAATATAAAATGGGTGCAATAAAAACTCGTGGAGAATCCAAACTAGAACATGTGAAATATTCAACTGATTTCACATTTTTCTTGTACTCACATGATGATTCAAATCAGTACAATTCAAAACGGCTTCCTCAATATCTGGAGTTCTCATAGTTTGAGTTGCACCTTTTAAATGATGATTATTTGCAGTAAAAGTACCAGTTTCCCTTATTGGAAATTGGAACATGTTCGCCTGTCTGGTGTAACTCGATTTGGTAAGCGCACCTGATATAATCGCCTAGCTTTTGTTGTGTTTCCGTCAGCCAGACCGTACATGTAATGGATATCAATCTATTCGGCGTTAGTAAAATTAGCCCTTTTTCTTATAGCAATAACTTCAAAAGTCTTAAAACTAATCGTTAATTTAATAACCAATTCGAGCAGACTTTGGTTCAACTTTAGCAACTGTCAAAATAAATAAATAAATGAAAAAACTCAAAGCCTACTAATCATTTTTTTAATTAGAAGTGCTATCAATTCAGCGAATGCATACAATCGTTTAATAATTTTTTGCTCGAGAACGGTCGGAGATACAACAAAAATTGTCAAAAAAGTTTCTAAATTTAACGAAGATGACGAAAATTGATTGTATGCTGATCAGTGGCATACTGCAAAAAAGTTTGAAAAGGCAAAAGAAGACATGGCTCAAGAAAAGAAAACACCTTGTAGGTTCTAGTTAAAATTTAGGACGTGTAATGATGGAGGCTGTAAAAATAGCTTGCATTTAAATTTGGGCTGAATATCTCAAAAACTGAAGGAGTTTTGAAGAAAAAACCAATTTTTTCAAGAAATTTCAACACCCTGTAGGTCCGTAACGAAGCTTTTGCGGACATAAATTTATATGAACTTTTTTGCTTAAAATTGCACGTAGATTTACCCCCTCAAGTTGTGACATACTATTATGTAACACCTTGTATAATGTTAGTCCATTTTTATCTATTTCTACTGTAAAGCCTTTATTTGCTATATGAGATAATGATAGTTGAATCTCAATTCATCAACAACTAATGCTTCTACTGTTATTTCTCTACCGTCACATCTTGTAAGTAATTTAACTTTCTTTGTAGCAATCATTTCTTTATTATTTGCAACTATTATTTTCACTGGATCATTTAATTTTTCATCTATCATGAATAGCTTTTAAGTCTTTTCTTACAAAATGGTCCGTTGCTCCACTGTCGAGGATAAAGGTTTCTAATGGCATCTTATTCAAGGCGACAAATGAAAATCCTTCAGCACGATGAGCTGCATTACCTCTGTTCGTTCCAATGTAATCTCCTCTTGGTCTTCCTCTATTTTCTGCTCTAGATCTTCCTCTTCCTCTGAAGTGGCCTCGTTGATAAGTGTGTCCAGGGTTCTGGCACTTATGTAGAACGCATGTTCATTGTTTGAAACTGTGCTAATATGCACTTTGTTACCAATTTTTATTTCCTCACCGAGTAATGTTGATTTTTCAAATTCTAATGTACAGTTCACTTGAATGGTTTCGATTGCTGTTATCACAGTGTCGTACTTACTGTTAAGTCCTACCAGCAAATAACATATTTTGTCTGTATCATCAATTTTGACACCTATGCACTCCAACTCTCCTATAAGGTTATCAAATTCTAAGAAATAGTCTTCTAGTTTGTCTATGTTGCTACATTTTAAAGTAAGCAATTTTCTTCTCAGATAGAGCTTCGTCTCAAAGCTTTTTCTTTGAAACAGTTTGTTCAGGATGTCAATCATTCCTTTGGCAGTTCTAGAATTTTTTATTAGATTCAAGTTCTTATCCGTAACGCATTGGACTATGACGGATCGTGCCTCAGCATCATTGATTAAAAACTTTGTGAATGCATCTCCAGTTAAGTTGTCGCCTTTAATTGGGGTTATTACTGCCATTTTTCTTCTACTTTTATTTCAATTAACCTCTTTATTGGATTAATTGTATATTCTTATTTCAGCATGATCTGGACCCATAACCTTTTAATGGTTGAGTTGAATGTCTATTGATACTTGGATTTTAGTTTGAAGACGTTTAATTGAACATTTAATTACTTCATAACTCGAACATTAACTGTATGAACTACATTGAAAAGTTGTATTAGTACACAGAACATTATGAACTGCAAAATATTCGAACATAAATTATAGAGGAAGTGATTCTTCTCAACAAATCCACCTTTAGTATCAAGGAATATTGCCGTTCCAACTAAAATTAGAGCTTATTAGACAATTCGGTCCCAAAAAATCCCAAACTGAGTGCAGAAAAGATAAAGGCTAGCATCTTTGATGGGTCACAGATTTGATCATTAATAGAAGACACAAGTTTTACGGGAATTAATAATACACAGTAATTCACAACCATCTAGACTATTTTCATGCTAATTTTGAGGATTTGAGTGGAGAACACGTGATGGCTGACTATTGTTGGAGCATTCAGAACAGCTCACTGACTACAGCAGCTGAAAGAATATCTATCTTGTGGAAGAAAGTTTTTTTTAATCTAAGAATTCAATTTATTAAAAATTAGGCTAATATCATCAGAATAGCTGTTGTGCGTGTTATCTATTATTCTTATTGCACTCTCTCTCGATGGTATTTTTCAACTCACATCAAAATTTATTGAATAACATGTTTTTGTTGTTGAAATTCGTGTTATTGATAACTATATGAATATATTGAAATAACATAATAAAGAAAAGAAATTCAACAGCGTTTAACATCTGCAGACTCATAAAATTTCATTTATGATCTTAATATTTTTCATTTTCATTCAGCAGCACAAATTCTATTCAAATATATTCAACTACGAATAGAGGAAACCAAATCGCATATCCGAAACTCATTGAATGAGACACTCGAGGCCCGACAAATCACAAAAATTTGTCATGTGTGAAAAATATACCTACATCGTAAGGATTCATTGTGTCGAAATACGAGAAAAAGGAAATCACAAATTAAAGGTGAACTAATCCATTCCCTATCAAAAGAAACTAGAAAAAAGGAGAATTGAAACTCATAAACCATCAAGCAGCTCAGGTAAATCACAGGGAGAGACGTTACATTGTTCTGTACTCCTAACAAATACGAAACAGTTGGGGTAGGTCGTAGTCGACCATGCAACTACTCGACAAGGCTACACGCCGTGCCTAATCTGAATTGATTGTGTCCGCTGCTGTTTTGGTCAAATGACGTATACTCTGGGGCTACTAAACTGTCCAAATGTAACTAATGCGTTTCGAGATTCATTGAAATTTTTAGGTGGCCTGCTGTGTGTGAGAAAACTTGTCGTTCATAAGAAAAATGTCATTAAGTTCGTGGCGGACTCCTGAACGATCGTTTATTTGAATAATGAATCAATTGTATCGGTTCTGGTGGATATGACGTTTCGTAATGAATTGTGAACGAAAATATGGAAAGAAGTCTAACGTCAATAGAATTTCATGAACCACTTGATGCAAACAAAAGGTAATAGTTTCCCATCAAGATGGCCAGTGAATAATGAAAAACAGAAAACTTCTTTCTATTCCTTTATGCATTCGGTTCATTAACATCATATACAGGTTGTTTTATAATTAACTTTAAGGTTTTTGGGATATATTTTTTAGGTAATTTCGGCAAAAAATGTCTACAGATGCTTCCTTGTGATATAACCGAATACTTCACTCTAGATTTGATTTCACTGAATTGGGCCTTTGTGAGGCGAGAGAACCTCTTAACGAATTGAGTATTTGAATAACTTTAATGACTATTATCTTAAATCAAAAATAATGAAATCCTTAACAATTCTTTTTATACAAAAGTTGGCGAATGAAAACCAAAATTTGAATTGTGGAGGCCGTTACTTGATTTGAATTAATAATTCATATAATCCGGATATGATAGATCTAATCATTCGTAAAAACTGTATCAGAATGCAATAAATGAAGTATATCCTATTCATAAAGACTATAAAATATTCAACAGTTTAACATTCTGCGGTTCTGCAAGTACAAATATTAAATCCTTTCTCGTCAAACAAAATCTTAATATAACTTTCAAAACTTCTAATAAATTAGGTAAACATATTGAAAATAATAAATCTCGTGTTGAAAAATCAAGTAAATCAGGAATCTATAAACTCAATTGCGGTTCTTGTGATAAAATTTATATCGGTAAGACCTATAGGAGTTTTGGCATAAGAACATCTGAACATAAACGTAGCTTCGATAAAAATAAATCTGATTCAAATTATTCAAACCACCTAATAAAAGAAAACCATTCATTCAATAAAAACTTTGACATATTACATATAAAATCAAAAAGTTCAAAATTAGATCTCCTAGAAGCATTAGAAATAAATAGATACAAACATTCGGACAAGCTTTTGAATAAGCAGGTAGATGTGAATTTTTCACCCCTACTTAACTTGTTTAATAAGTTTTTATTACCTTTCATACTAACTGTACAATGGCTCGGTGTGGATTTTCCTGTTATTCATCCAACTTGTTCTACGATTTGTTTATAATACCATACTCTTCATTCTGTTTGTCATTCTTGATAAAGCTGCTGTGTCAGCGAAACGTCGTCGAATTTTTTCAAATAAAGTGTAGATTGAAGTTAAACCTTGTGTTTTTTATCTCATTGAAACCCAAAATATTTATTTTTCATCGAAATTTATTGTATCGTCACAAATAATGGAAATGTTTTCTAATTTTACCCCTGTTGGGCGTGCTAAGAATATACCACTTTCCCAAAGTGGAAAATTATATGGAATGTATACGAGGCAGTGATTCTCAAAGTGGTCTATAGCAACCTCCAGGGGTCTATGACAACTTGCAAGGGGTCTACGTCAGCGACAAAACAAATTGTGGGTCTATGAAATGAAAAATGGAAAAATACGAAAGTGGATCCCAACACATTCACTAATAGTACCTATCAACTTATATCATACTATCTTATGATATAAAGACATATTCATAATTTATAAAAGTACCTCTATTATAAATGTTTAAAAAATTGTGTAAGTTGTAGAATGTAGGCATTCGCTTTGTGGTCGTAATACATTTTGAACTCGTAAAAACCTGCACATAATGAAATACAAGTATCATCTTGTATGAGCAGACTCAGAGCTTTGCTAACTTGCACTGACTTGTTCAATACGTCGCTCTATAAATACGTATGTGGGACAAATGCGTTTATTCGTTTCCTGAATCTTGAAAAGTAAAGTGCTAAGAAAACATTTAAAGAAATATAAACAGGTAGTTTATCACACAAATTACAGTGAATCAGTGTTATTTTGTTTGAGAGTGCCGGAGAAAAGTAAGTACATTTTTCATTAAATTTTAGTTTTGTACTCGTAGTTTGAAAAGATTGATAAATTACGCCAATCATGACTTCAGTTATTACCAGTTTAATATTCAATCATGCAGAATTACACGAGTACTCCACAATAATTTCTTTTTGAAAGTTTATTATAATTACAGTGCAATCTCCGTAATCCGAACTAATTGCTGCAAGGAGATGTTCGGATTATGGAATGTTTTCGGAAAATTCTAAAAAAAAATTTTAAATACAGCTGCTGGTGTTTATGTCTTATTCAAAAAATGTTATTTTGTCCACAGATGACTGATGCCATGTCCGAATCTAAAAGGAAATGGAGACAGTACAATGTTGATTATTTGTAATTTAGCTTCATTCCATCATTGTCTGTCAAACAATTGCCTATATGCCTTTTATGCAACAAAGTTTTGGGCAATGACGCTATGAATCCATCTATGCTGCAGGATCATCTGAGAAGATGTCACCCTGATAAAATAGATAAAGATTTGAAACTCTTTCAAACACTCAAAGATACACTTCAGAAGAGACCCACACTAGATAGAATGTTCGCTTCAACATCACAAAGAAACGATGATGGTTTGCGGGCGTCTTACAATATCTCTCTGCTTATAGCAAAAGCCGGAAAACCGTATACTTTCGGAGAGAAGTTAATTTTGCCAGCCGTTGAAGAGGTTTCAAAAACTGTTTTACACAAACCTGCATCTGATATCATTAAAAGAATTGCCTTGAGCAATTATACTGTTGAAAGACGTATCGATGAAATGAGCTCTGATATTGAAAGCTTCTTGTGTAATTATTTGCAAACGACCCATTTCTCTATACAACTGGACGAGTCAACTTTACCTGGTAATGCAGCATTATTATTGGCATATGTTCGCTTCGTTATGAATCAAGAAATCTACGAGGAACTGCTCTTCGGAAATATGGAAGAAGGGCCGGACAGGGAAGAAATCAGATAACAACACCAGTTGATGATCGTTGGCTTTGTTTAACTGCACTAAGAGTTCCGCACTGTACGGATAGAATGCTTGAAAATGAATTTGCACTTTCCAGAAATGTGCATATTTCATTGCAAACCGTTAGGAACAGGCTCAGAGAAAACGATATCAGACCAAGGGTGGCTTCTACCGGCCCGCGTCTCACCAGAGAGCATCGAGTTGCAAGACTTCAGTTTGCGAGGGAAAATGCAAATTGAGGTATTCCATAATGGTCGAATGTTCTCTTTTCCGACGAGTCCAGGTTCTGTCTAGCATCAAATATTAATAATAATAATAATAATGAGCACGGTCGACATCACCATGAGATTAATCAACCACACATCGACAAAGAAGCCTCCAACAAATGGTTGATGAAAGGAGATTTATTCGCGGAAACAGAGAGATTCCTTATGGCCATCCAAGACCAAGTGATCGCTACAAACAACTACAAAAAATTTATTATGAAGGACGGAACATTACAAACCAATATGGACTATCTTCACAGGCATAATCAAGTGTGCAACATTATCCATCAGAAACTTGCACACAAGTACGGACTTCCGAATACCTTTCAGCCATATTACAAGTATCAACCGGCGCCCGTATTGGAAAATGACTCTATCAGATTATACTACGATAGGCCTGTTATCACTGACAGAATGGTGACGAATAATAGGCCGAACATAGTGGTGTATGATAAGAGAGCCAGAACAGCAATGCTGGTGGATGTCGCCATACCGAATAATAACAACGTGCTGAATAAGTTCCAGGAGAAAATGTCCAGATACACAGACCTAGTTGTTGAAATCAAACAGATGTGGCATCTGAATAAAATAGATATTGTTCCTGACATCGTATCCTCGACTTTGTTAATACTCAAAACTTTGCATGATAGTCTTAAGAAATTAGAATTGCATAAGAATACCTATATAGAAATGCAAAAAGCTGGAATTCTTAATACATGTAGGATAGAATTTATGTCAAGTACATTGTAATCCAGCCTATTCCCTTTGTTTGCTGAATCTGGGAAAGGTAAATTATATCCAGCTAACAGCTGAGATAGTGCATAAGTCCACGACAATAATAATAATAAATCGTCTTTATTTACTTTACCTACAAAGTGTACAAATAGTGTTCTACACTGGCGAAGTTAGCCGTGGCTACTCTTCCACTCAACCAGTGAGAGCACTAGAAAATATTGATAAAGAAACAAGAATATGGAATTCAACTTCATTCACATACAGAAAAGCATGTTTCTAACGATTGATTTAAAGTGGAACAAAAGAATAATATCAAGGAAAAAATTAATATAAATCAGAGTGAAAATAAGTGAACTAACCAGTGAACAATATCAGACCTGGATATACTATGGGTACAAGATGAAATAATAATAATAATAATAAACTAGGAGCCGACAAGGAAAGAAAGTGGTTTTTCAAATATTTACGAAACATAGAAAGTGAAAATGTTTTTGACATCTTATCAAGGGAGTTATAATTTTCATATGCAACATAAAATATAGACGCATGCCTGTATACAGACGACCTGGGGAACGGTATCAGCAATGCAATATCCGGCAAACCGAAAACTACGGAGGGGGCTCAGTAATGATATGGGGAGGCGTTTCTTTCCATGGTCGAACTGAGTTAGTCCTAGTGAATAATGAAAGAATGACAGCGGCCAGATACATCGCAGATATCCTTGAGCCCCCTCTTGTACCCTTTGGCCCATTGATGGGCGAAAACTTCATTTATATGCATGATAATCCTCGGCCTCATGCAGCTAGAGTAGTTACAGAAATTCTGCAAAATGTCGAAATTGATATTTTAAGATGGCCAGCTAGAAGTCCCGACTTGAACTCCATGTTCGGGACAACATGGGGTAGCAAATTCAGCAACGTAGGATGCCTTGTAGAACACTCCAACAACTAGAAAATCTGCTTCCTGAAATTTGGAACTCAGTGAGTCAAGAGTACATCCAAAATTTGTTTGAGGTGCTTCCGAGACGTATACTGGCAGTAATTAGGGCCAGTGGAAGGAAACACTCGATTTTGAAAATGATTAGTAAGCATTCGATGCTAGTTGATTGGTCTCTTCGCGAATGTTTGAAGATGGTACAATTTGTCAATTTTTCATTAACTCGAAAATTGTTGATATTTTCCATCTTAAACTCATCTGTTTTGAATATCTTCTTATTTTACACTTCTGAAAGTTACCAAACGACTCTTGAATGATCAACCTAAAAGTTTATATAGTATTGTCGTAAAAGTAGGGTGATGCGACAATTTTTGTGAGGAGTGTACTTTACATTTCTGAAATGACTGATGGTTGGTTTCATCTATTTTTCATTTAAATTAACCAAATTTTCTACCGGAGCTTTTTGTTTTAACTTGTTGCGCTGCAAAACGAATTGACTATGTCGAACGTTTACTGTTTTAAATCGCAGCCAATTAAGACATTCTCAACTCCAGTCAAACCTTTCAAAAGCTTGAATTTCAATTCAAGTCAAGCTTTTCGAAACATTTTCGAACTGACTTGATGAAACCCTACCAATATCATATTTAAAAAATATATATAATTTTTTTAATTTTTACTTGACTTTAATCAATGCGTCCTCGTACGAGGGTGCGTATTTAAGTTCGGGGAATGGTATATGTCCGAATCCTAATGATTTAATAATGTACCTTATGAATAAGATCGTCTACAAAATTGAAAAAAAACCTATCTCTATGAGCATTTAATTGAAGAATAATATCAAAACTTTTCAGTTATTGGATCGAAAACTTCTCAAACTTCCCTGGTAGAACTTTATTATCTTTAGGAAATATTGTCTGTCCATAAAAATAATGTGGTTGTAATGTGAATATATTTTTCTTCCCTCAATGCAAGTTGATTGAATAGGAGGATTGAAATTGTTCCAATTTAAATCTAGACTTTTCCGATCGTTATCAAGCCTGATGATACATCACAATAATCACAAAACATTCTCCACACATCACAATAGATTCAACAAAGCCGAACCTTTTCCGTAGCCCCCCTACTCCACGTGCGAACCTTATGCGAAATAAGCGAAGGAATACCTCATTCCGTTTCCTCCGTCTCTAACGAACACATAAAGAAAATAGTATGGATTTAGCATTAACCCTGAGTCTCTGAACGTGAAGAGCGTAGGTGGCTGTGCTGGCGGTCGGTGGTACCGCGTTGGGTTCGACGGAACGCGGAGGGAACCATGCAGGTTCATTCTCCTACGGAACAATTCCCGCGAGACAAACATTCATTGGTCGAGTTAGCCACGCCTTCCGCGACTTGTCACCTACCGGTATGCAAATGTTCCCCTCCTCTCCCTTTCTGGTCTCGTGTTCGTGCCGATGCTGGCTGATGCTGCCTCTGGACCGCATTGCTACACGACCGGCTTGATGGAACGGGTCTCAATGGAACAGCGGATACTGAAATAAATTGCTTCGATGTGGATTGTTTGCATTTGAATCGCGTGCGATACTGGCTGATATATATGTTGGTTGATCTTGTGCTTGCATGTTAATTGATGGGGGGTTCAGTTTGAAATCATTGCAGATTTAGATTATGTTGATTCAGAATGAGGATCATGCAATTTCAATACTTACTTGACAATTGAACCATAGGTTTCATAACATAGAGAATATTCGTAAAGCAGATCTTTCCCAGCAACTAAAAAACCTCAATGATTAAAATGGATCCATCCTTTAGACTTTTAACCCTCAGAATAATGGTCCTGATACCATTTTCTGTTTTCACATCTAATACAGTAGACTCGCAATGATGTGAACTCGAGAATTTCGAAACTGTTCGTAACTTCTACATGTTAACAGCAATGAATAATAATAATAATATTTATTGTCCTTTGACCATTACAATACTTGAGTAAGTAATTGGAGGTATAAGACATGTCCACATATTACGAGAAAAACTAACAATTGGAAAAAAATTCATCTAGTGAGTCGAAGCATCTAGTGTGCAAGAATCTACTAACGGCTCCACTAAACACCCTGACATCACTGCTTGAACGAAATTTCTGGGAAGTGCATTAAAGAGCTTAATACCCATGTATCCAGGACCTCTTTCATATCCTGATAGAGTATGAGATGGTGTGACTAATAGATCTAGTTAATTTTTAGGTAAGTTACAATCTCAAGTATATGCGAGAGGCAAGATATGTCATTCATGAAAAAAAATTGCGACATGAAGTACGCCTAGATATACCCACGATATTCCTAATGACTCCCTTCAGTAATTTAAAAGCCCTGTCACAATATCCAGAAGCACCCCAAAATATAATACCATAACTAAGTCTAGAACAAAAATATACATGATAGAAAGATAAAGATATTTCTCTTTTGGTCGTTAGCCTCAATCTGTACCATGCAAAACAAAGTGGAGACAAGACACTACACAGCTTGTCAATATGTTAGTGCCAGTTAAGTCTGTTGTCGATTGTGAAGCCTAGGAACTTTGTTGATTGAACTTGTTGAATGGATTTACTTCTTACTCTCAATAGATGTCTACAGGAATTGTTTGAACCAAAATTTTCAAATGAAAATTTGATAAAAACAGTTTTTGGTATGTTCAAGAGTAACTTGTTGGCATCAAACCAAATATAAAATTTATTGAGTAAGTTTTGAACGTTTTTGAGTGTGCTGGCAAGATCAAGATCCGCACAGCGACACAATCAAATTACCGGGGTCACCAACATATCAGGCAAATCGTTGACAAATAAAATAAATAACAGAGGCCCTAAAACGGAGCCCTGCGGAAGACCACACTTTATGTCGAGCCAAGAGAATTTAACTAACATGAATCTCAACAAGCTGCATCCGGTTGAATAAGTATGATTTTATTGAGTCATGTATTGCTCCTCTAAATCCTAGAGAATACATTTTATTCAGCAATATAGCGTGCACCACCAAGTCGAAAGCTTTAGTGAGATCCATAAAGACCACCATACATTTTTCATTCCCATTCAAGCATTCAAGGAGGAAATTCATGAAATTCATAATCGCTGATTGAGTCGACTTTCCCCTTCGAAAGACAAGTTGACAGGTTGTTAAAATATTATGATCATTGAGGAAAGTTACCATTCTTTCAAACATTATCCTTTCAAATATTTTAGACAAAACAGGAGCAGTGAGATTGGTCTATTTTCCAGTCAAGGTTGGGTCTCCCCTCTTGAAGAGCATAACTACGCGAGCAAATTTCAGGATATTGGGGAAAACACCATTCTTCACAGCCCTATTGATTTGTTTTGTGAGTATTGGTATCAGGAATACAGATGCTTTTTTAAGGAGGTTAACTATGATTCCATCAACTCCGTATGAATTTGAATTTTTGAGGCTGTTAATGATGTTGAATAATTCTGACTCAAAAATTGGTCGAAAGAATATAGTTGATTGGATATACTTCGCTCGGGGCAAGTCCTTTTTCAAATCATCTCCGATATCAACCTTGTCGAGAGTCCCAGCTGCCTAGCCAACCAAATATTCATTGAAGTGATTCGACACCACAGCTGGGTCGCTCACCAATTTATCCTCTATCAGAATATCGCTCAAAGTAACTCTGGATTTCAAGTTCGAGTTCACATTATCATTAATAATCGACCACGCTACCTTCGACTTGTTATGAGATACCTTTTGATATTGTGTGTTTTTGGTAGCTTGGAGGCTTGACTCGTAAATTTTTTTATATTTTTTGTAAAAAGCGTTATTGTTAGGATGAGGTCTTGAGGTGATATAAATGCTTCAACATTTTAGACGATATCGTGATACCCCCGGTGACCCATGGTTTACATTTTTGCATCTTAGTCGATTTTAGTTGGGATGGAAAACACAGATTAATGTATGAATCAAATAAAAAGAAAACATTTAAATATTCTTCTATTTACGTCCTCATACATCGTCAGTTATACAGGGTGTTTCCGAATAAGATGTCATAAATGAAGGATGCGAATCCCTGAATGATTTGAGCAAGAAAGTTCGAAGAACCAATGGTCAAAAAATGCTTCGTTGCCGAGATACAGGGTGTTAAAGTTGAGAAAATTTTTCGATTTTCTCTCGATAAAACCTAGACTTCTCAAGATTTCGGGCTCAAATTTTCCACATAAGCTATTAAACACAATCTGAATCACCAGGTGAGGCCAAATTTTGGAACAGTATACAGGGTGATACTTTTCATGGGCCATGTTCCATTTTACCCTCGGAATTTTTTTGGTACGCCACTGGCACTAAAAAATAAAATCGAATAGATCATTCAATTTGAAATTTTTGGACTCCTGCATTTTGATCGTAACTATCACCGTTTCTGAGATATTAATTATTGAAAATAATCAATAGTTTTATGTTTATAACAAAATGAGGCAGAAATTCTGACAGTATACAGGGTGTTATTTTTCACGTGCATTTTCCTCTTTTGCCCCTGAACTTTTTGTGGTGCGCTACTGGTATATTCTGAAAACAGAATCAAACAGATTATTCAAAGTGAAAACTTTTCTGTTCCTTGTATTTTCCGTATCTGCCACCATTTTCGAAAAATTATGAGTTTTGTTATTGAAATCATTCGCGATTATTTATGTTGTTTATTCATTTACTTCCGATTTATACACTCAATAAAACACATTTTGAATTCGAATTCAATGATCAGGAAATGATATCACCCTTTATACTTTCTCATAAATCCTACCAATCTAGTGGTGCAGATCTTAAAATGTGAACTTCGTTTGAAATTCGAGCTCAAGGTCTTCACAAATTGCCGAAATAACATGAAAAATATCTTCAAGCTTTCAATACGGAAGGGACTATACGATTACTTTTCTTGATTAAAATCTCGAAAATGGTGGCAGATACGGAAAAATACAAGGAACAGAAAAGTTTTCACTTTGAATAATCTGTTTGATTCTGTTTTCAGAATATACCAGTAGCGCACCACAAAAAGTTCAGGGGCAAAAGAGGAAAATGCACGTGAAAAATAACACCCTGTATACTGTCAGGAATTTCTGCCTCATTTTGTTATAAACATACAATAAGGAGATATCTGATGTAAATTTTAGCTCAATTCCTGAAAAATTGCATCAGTTATTAAGATAATATCTCCATGGCTTCGATATGGAAAACTATTGGATTATTTTCAATAATTAATATCTCAGAAACGGTGATAGTTACGATCAAAATGCAGGAGTCCAAAAATTTCAAATTGAATGATCTATTCGATTTTATTTTTTTAGTGCCAGTGGCGTACCAAAAAAAGTTCCGAGGGTAAAATGGAACATGGCCCATGAAAAGTATCACCCTGTATACTGTTCCAAAATTTGGCCTCACCTGGTGATTCAGATTGTGTTTAATAGCTTATGTGGAAAATTTGAGCCCGAAATCTTGAGAAGTCTAGGTTTTATCGAGAGAAAATCGAAAAATTTTCTCAACTTTAACACCCTGTATCTCGGCAACGAAGCATTTTTTGACCATTGGTTCTTCGAACTTTCTTGCTCAAATCATTCAGGGATTCGCATCCTTCATTTATGACATCTTATTCGGAAACACCCTGTATACATACACAAAACCAAATTCATATGGAATCAGTCGGTATTTCATATTATTGATTGTTTTTAACCATGGATTTTTGATTACCTTTGAAGAATGAAGTTTTTTGTTGTAAAAAACTGGATAGTATGATGAGAAATGTTGAATTATCACTACATGAGATTTGAAACTGTGGATTTTAAATTTTGAAAAATCCTATAATCATAATTGAAAATGCCTTACGTTGGATTGTCCGATGTGCACAGGGGTCGAATAATTGCTCTCGTTGAAGAAGGGGTGACACAAAGGGATATAGCGGCCACAGTGGAGGTATCAGAGGTGGTGATTTCAAAATCTACGCCCGATGCGTGGAGCTACAGTCTCTGAAAAATAGGTCTAGAAGAAGTCGTAGAAAGATCACTACTGAAGATCAAGACCGCTTTTTGTGTCAAATTGCTAGAAGAGAACCTAGTGCGTCGCACCCCATACTCCAAAGGCAATTTCTGGAAGCAACAGGCATCAGTGTATCAGTTCAAGGGGTTTATACAGCAGAAGGCCCGTGAGAGTTCCAGAGCCAACCAGACAACAAGAAATTAACAGACTCAATTGGTGTATCGAACACCGAAATTGGAATATTGAGATTTGGCAAAATGTTCTTTTTTCGGATGAGAGCAGAATTGGTGTTCGATCAGATGACCTCCGGATTCGGGTTCTAAGGGGTCTTGGAAGATAAGCTAGACTCCGAGCAGCAAGACAAATTCCTCCCCATACCAGCAACCTCGCGCGACATTATCTTGAAACAGAGGGAATAGCTATTTTGGACTGGCCAGCTTGCTCTCCATTCCTAAATCCTATTGAACATTCATGGGATAATCTCAAAAGGAAAATAAAATCGCGCCAGGATAATCCCAGAACCCCACAACAACTCATCCAAGCCGCTACAGAAGAGTGGCAGAATATCACCCTAGAGGAGGTCGAAACCTAATCCAAAGCATGCCTAGACGGATTCAGGCACGTATTAGGGCAAGAGGAGATAAAACAAGCTACTGAGGTGGAGAAAAAAACACCTACTCCGTAAGAAAACAATTCTCAATTTTTTACAACTTGCGGAAAGAGTCTCTTATTTTCTTTAATTTGTTTCATTCTTAAAATAAACCTTAATTTATTCCATTTTTCAATTGAAATATCTCAAAAAGGATCAATTCTAACAGTCCTTCAAAATTTCCAAAATTCCTGAGGTAATATTCAAAATATCGTGATGGTGATTCCATATAAATTTGGTTGTGTGTATTACTGCTAGGCTCAGAAGGGACTGATGTTATTATAGAGTTAGTAATGGGGAATTATTTCCCTCTGATTGATTGTTCAGCGTTTGATAATGTGGGTTTTTTCTGATTTTGTTAATTTCCAAACATTTAAGGAGGTTCAATTTTTTTCTTGTATTACAGATATGTAGTGTTCTAAGGTTTCCGAAATTTATAATATGATTTGTATTTGTTATATGTTCGAAAACGAAGAAATTTTTGTCTGTATCTGTATGTTCTTTGAAATGAGTCTGGAAGTCTACACATGTTTAGCCTACATAACATGCAGCATTAACTGTATTCGATTCTGAACACTCCAGCTTTCTTAATTGTTCCTTGTTTCTTCAATTATTTCTTCAATTTTGCCCTACTCACCAGCATGTAGGTAATTCTATGAATAATCTCTTATTTGAAAACCAAACAAACACTGTATCGCTCTATTAATTCATCCTGTATCTTCATCACAATGCAGATGAAGCAAAAATTTTGTCTACAATATTCTAGAAATTCTAAAACCTTTCTAATGAGTTATTACTCAAACTAACTGATAAATTCGAAGATTTGAGGATTGACACAATCATCTGAAAGGTGTAGTAGAAGAGGCACCACTGATAACAGTATTTCGGTGAATTTTCATTCGAAATACAGATTTTGCAATCACTGAAAATAACTCGTCTTTTGACGAACCAGCCTGTATCTTCTTCCCAATATGTCGAAACTCAAAAATTATTACACATTTGTGTTGAGAATCAAAAGAGCTTTCCAAAGAGGTATCACTCGACCTATCTTCCCTATTCAAAGAATTGAGTTTCGTGCACCCCTGCTTAGGGGGTTCATGTAAAATAAAATCACCGTGTGTTAAAAGATGTCCCCTTTCAGACAAAAATTGACCTGTTTCTGCTCTTTGTCCAGAAACGAAAAGTTTAGCAGTTATTGAGTATTTTTCGTTCTAGTTTCCCACCCGGTATATAAATTGAATAATAATGGTTCAAGAACAGTTCCTAGCGAAAGCCCAGTATTATTGCAAGACTACACTGGGTTCTCGCCAGACGACCGGTTCAGTCTATTGTATCTGTATCAATCTAATCCAGAAGGGTCTTGGTGAAAGTCCAAAAAAGGACCATTGAAAAACGCAAGTACCATCATTAAGCGGATAGGTGGCCGACTCGTCCATTTAAGCCATTCAAGGCTCCTGGGAAGAAGAGAGAAGAGTTCGACGTCCTCCTTCCATACCTCATTAGGCCTCTCTCGGTTGAGTCTGGCGTGAAATGTTGTTCTGACCAGCTGGCGCAAGGTTGGGGTTGTATGTATTTCTAAGATAGGTGAATTGACCTCACAGCCTAAATCATTCAGACCCATTAGTCTCATGTCTTTCGTTCTGAAAATCCTGGAGGTGTTAGATGAATTCATCAGGACTGAAGTTTTATCGCTGAAGCATGAACCGCAAGTCTGCAGCTGCAGACTTTATGAATATTAAGGGTGCGTTTAATGCACCCCCCTAGTTCACTATGTGGGGCTTCGAGAGCCATAGGAGAACCAATTATTATTGCGGAATGGATCAGCAACAAGCTAAATGCCAGAGTGACAGTTTTGTGTCTGTCAGAGGCTGCCCTTAGGGAGGTGTATTATCTCCTCTATTGTGGTCCTTGCTGGTTAATGACCTTCTGGCAATAATCGGCACCGTGGATGCTTATGTACAAGCATACGCTGATGATATAGTCATTCTGGCTGTCGGAGATGACGACGATGTCTCCGATAGACTTCAGAAAACCCACAAAGCTTATAAAACGTATAGTATTTGCCACAATAGACCACTGGGTCGCAGGAACCCGGCTCTTAGGCAGCCCTCACCCATGATCTGTATCTATCTCTCTGAGAACATTATTAAGGGTGCAAAAACGATTAATAATAAATTTGTTGAGATGACACGCTCTGTAGATTAAACTTTTCGATAATGAAATATTCGAACAGACCCCTACTCTTTATAATGATTTCTGAGTTGGGAGATGCTGAGAGTAGAACATTGATTTCTCATGCTCCAAGTCAACCTCAAAAAAATTTTCCTGGTTCAAAATTGACTGAGAAAGGGCCAAGTTTTCAACAGAGCGTATAAATCGACTGATACTCAAATAGAACTATAGAAATTGCATTTTTCTTTTAAGATCACACCTCCATTTCTCAAGTCATTCAGAACGTAGCCCTCTTTATAACAACTCCATCGATTAAAACTCAAGCAGAGCCACGAATCACCAAGAATATAGTCTTTCCGTTCCTTCACCCACGACATAAATATTTCGCTGCACTTTCCGATTTTCACGAGGTCGTAGACGTTCCTGAGTTTCCGCTGAATGGAGTGTATCGCCCATTCAACAGAGGCGTACGATCTATTTTGCTGCAGTCAGTCTATTTCTGAAAGAAAGTAAGAGCAAATTTCAGGTCATAGACTGGCACATAAAAACCAGAATGTCACGTGAATGCGTAACTGGAATGTTTGTTTGTAGGGTTTTCCTCACTTTTTACATCGTCATGCGATGTGTTTTAGGGTGTTTAGAACTATAGTGACCTATATTGACGTTGAAGTATCTCGTGGCTTTAACTGAACAGTATAAAATTCTTTCTATAGTGTCGTGGAGACTCCTCTAACGGTCTAGTTGTTCGATATATTCACTATTTTATGTGTAATATCAATAATGTATACTTGTTACTTGGTCCAGTTCAGCCAAATGTATAATGTGACATCCATTGTTATGTGCTGCAAAGCAGTAAAAATTTGTTGTAATTCTTGTATCTTGAGAGACAGTATCATATTTGGGTGCCAAATTTCTGTTGCATCAAGTAATGACAAGATTTTGATATATGAAAAACTGTTCCACTGTCACACTTTATCAATCATGAATATCTAGATTCAAATTTTGGTTTGATTACAATGGGACTGATAACACGCATGTGTCAGTTAAAGTAATATAGGTCCCAACGTTTTTGTTTCACGCATGCTCATTTGAAATTCGTCTTAAAACGTGTCTTAGTGTAGTTCTTCAGAAGGATATGAATTGAATTGTATAGTAGATGAACACAAATGTTCTCCGCGAGTTTCATCAACAAAATAAAAACGTTCAACACCCTATCGAACTGCATTCGATTATGGACATGGAAATCGATCACAGTTCACAGCAAATTCTTGATTAGACCAATGAACGTCCTGTTTCAATATTGCAAGACATTTAAGTTCAAAAAGAATGCAGTGTGCCTCTCAAGTTCTACAACAAACTTTAAGTGGTAATTCCTGAAGACATTCTAAGACAAACAAGTGAGCAAAGCACGATCATAATCTTTTGAAATTCGGAGATATTCAGTTTCAAAAATTCGATCATCACGGGTCCTAAAATTACAATTGTCAACATACGTGAATGATTCTGTGTTGTTACCATAGATACAATGGAATACATACCTCGTTGTGCAGATGGTGATATTCGCAACCATAGTAAAATGACTATAAAGAAATGTTGAGGCGACTCAAACCAAATTCGCCGAGACGTTGTCGTATATTTCCAGTGCTAATTTGCACTCCACTGTTCTGCCTGAACTACATTTGAAAGTGCCTAGTAGTAGCGAGCCGTTGTCTCATGGATGATATTTTAAATAATGGGCATGGATCGCTGTTGTTCCTTGAGGTCGTTCTTTCATGAGTCCCTGTGCCTACGGATGATTCTGAAGTCTATTGAAATTCATAAGCAACGGGTAAATGTTTCGGGTACTGATGCACATACACAATGGTGTATAATGGTGAACTTTGGAATGTCAACGTAGACGTACGAATCTTCAAGATGATCCTCACTTAGGACATCGAAATACTGCAGAAATGATTGATTCTATACATGATATGGTTATGGATGGTTGAGGTTTGACTAAGCAGGAAATTGATGAGGGTATGGTCATATCAACTGAACGAGAAGAATGAATTAGATCCAGAGAAAGCTTTTGGCAAGATGGGTGCCGTATTTGTTAAGCTTGAATCAAAGGTGCACTAGAGTGAGGTGAAATTCTCTCAAGAATATTGGGTCTGATTTAAGAAGATACTGAAACTATGAATTCTACTTGGCTTTCATTATGATCCTGAACTACAACAAACTGCTGAATGGAGAGAACCTGGTTGTTCAGTTCAAAAACATTTAAAATCGCCAGGGAAAGTCGTGGCATTAGTTTTTCTTGGGATGCAAAAGAAATTGTATTACCTTCAAATCGTCAAAACAGGAGAACATTGAAAACAACATTATTCAGCATAATACTCGTCATATTTTTGTTTTGTTGTTGAGTTCACAATCATATCCTTTCTAGACCCAAATTTATTGCAATAAATTAATGTTGCATTATGTTTAACTGAAGACTGAAACGTTCACAGCTGAAGTGATTAAAGGAAAATTGTTTTAGGAGAATACCCAGATTTCTTTCATCTCCGAAATTGAAAGGCTGCTATAAGAAATAATCTTGTTATTTTTGAAAGGTGTTTAGGAAATGTAAAAATTTTTGTATATATATTTAGAAAAGGAAACATATGAACTACTACATACGATTATTCATGTGAATCATAATCCATATTCAAATTTGGTATGGAATACAATGGATCAAAACTGCGCATGCGTCGCCGAAGTATTGTGGGTCTTAACGACTTTATTTCACGCATGCTCGCTCGAACTACGCCTCCTGACGCGTTAAGGTTTAATTGTTTCGAAGGATATGAAATGAGTGGTTGATGAACATGATTTTATCTACGTGTTTTATGGAAATATTTTGTTAATTCAGATTTATATATAAAAGTATTCATGTTAAGATTGAAAACTGAAAGTTATTACTCTGATATTCGTTTACAATCAGCACCTCTTTAAGGCTTTGTCTTCTTTTCTTCCGTGATACTTCTCCTTCATTAGGGGATATGTTAACGAGATTGTTAGCGCATATGGCCTTTTCTCGTTGTAATTACGCCCCCTCCCCCGGTCAAGCGATCGCCGCTCAGAACATCACGGTTAGCCGTGGAAAGAGCACGCGATCCGTTCTGAATAGGCACTTGTTTATCCTGTTTCAAATAAACCGGCCGGTTCGTATCGACAACAAGAACACGTGACTGTTGACAGTTCGCCGTGATCGTACAAAACATCATCTCGATTTCGAAATGAAAGGGTGAAGTGATGCAAATGATTTATGATAGTGTAGAGTTAATTTTAAGTGAACAGAAATATGATATTTCCAGAAACTTTGTGGCTGGTTGGTCGTATTTGAATATTCGCAAGTTGCAAATATATGTTGGAAAGGTGAGCTTTTGATTGTGTGAAAGAATAATTCTTTTGCACTACTTGCTATAAATTTTATTAACATAGTTTTGCCACATCTGCAATTTTTATACCAGTGTTTCTTCTTTAGCGTAATGCACACCTGCATTCTCAAGGTAAATAGTGACATATCAATTCAATTACATTACGCGTGTCAAGAATATCATTCATTCTTCGAAAATATATGTTGGAATCATTCATTTTAACTTCAAGTGCAAGTTCTATTCAAATAAAAACGAAAAATGTCTTTGGGTAATAACAAACTTGATTCAATGTCTGGAGAAGACCTCTGTCATTGATGATAATATTTAATTATCGATCATGTTTTGGCCTAATTTATTCCAGATCCTCTTCGAGTTTCAGGTGAAGCTCGTGTTGCTGTTGGAAGAAGTTTTGTCTTCGAAGATTACCATTCTGGATGTACTAAACGTGCCCGATGGAATTCAGGTTATTGAAAGAGTGAATTCAGGCTCATTGTTGGAAGGTATCACCATTGGTAGAATTATTTCATCTCTTTGATAATTGCTCTTCAGGTTTTTCTGTTTGAACACCACCAAGAAGCATATCTCCCCAAAGTAGCAATTACATGATTCCCTTTCTATCAATTCTTGAGCATGTTGAAAGTGGTTTACGTTTACTTGATCAAAATGTGAATCTTGGCACATCATTGAATACAACTGTGAGCGATTCCTCTTGATTTAAATTTCGTGTTCTTGGTACTAAGCTCAACGAGATTCGGCGATTTGGAGTGTTCAGGTGCTTTCTAAGAACGTTTGGGGGGGACATTCATGAATGCGTGTGGACAGCGTGCATCAAGGCATCTCTTGAACCAATCGGGATATAGTGAAAGTACTATCTTTTTGGGTAGTATAATCAAATATCGGTCTAGGATTGGAGATGTAATCTTGAAACTACATGTATATCATTCTGCCACCCTACCAATCATATTGAAAGGCGACCACAACCGATAATAATAAGGATACTTACTACTAGGAACCTAAATAACTCATTCTTCTCTACTCTAAAAACATCAAGTATTCATAGTAAATGCCAAAATTAGAGATAATTATATTATGATCGCTTCTAAATGTTCAGAATTGAAATTTCTCTTACGTTCATCCCTCTTCGATCTTCCAAATATTCAATGAATTGAGCTGATGTCGTGTACACAACAGATATTGTATATTGAAGAAAAAACAGCATAAAACTCAAATTGGGCGATTGTAGTGATCATTCGATTTGCCCTCTTGGGTCAATTATTCGCTTGGAAATATTTTATTGAGGTATTGTCAAGCATTAACTCCATAATGTGACAGAGCTCCATTTCCTTTGTTGATGGCCATGTTATTATCTCTTTCTGTGTATCTACATGTTCACGTATTCATGTATATGATTTTTTGTGAATCTATGTTTTTATATCTGTTTTAAGTGGACTCTGTAATTTCAAGCCTTGAAGTAAATCCTAGGCCTGGATGGCCAAAAAGGGTTACTACTGCAGAAATGATTCATTCTGTACATCATATAAACACCTCAAAAAAGTCTAGGGAACACTTACCAATATCTTTAAAATTTGAATTTGATGATTCGAATTTATAGAAATCTTTCGGTTTTTGTTAGGATGTATTGTATATAATGTACTCTCAAGAAAACAAAATAATATTTGACTTCTCCAAAGCACCTATTATAAAAAAAAAATTGAAATTTGAAATTGATGAAATTTGGTAAAACACAAAAGAAATTCCTGAACTAATATTTTCGAAACGATATGGAAGCACTTATATTTTTCAGTACCCAGAAGGTCCACCTCTGTTATTAATGACACTTTGGCATCGTCGCGGCATGCTCAATATTAAATTGTCTATTACATTTTGGCCTAAGTCATAACAAGCCCCCTGAACTGCTAGTCGAAGCTCCTGTTCATGGTGGAAGACGTTTTGACGCAGCAGATTTCTTTTTAGGGTGTTCCACACATGATCGATGGTATTCAGATCTGGGGAGCAGGATGGCCACGGTAGAAGATCGATATCATTCTCTTCAAGAACGTTCAAGACAACTCTTGCACGATGAGGAGGGGCATCATCTTGTTGGAAGAGTGGACTTTTAGCCATTGTTTGGAGATACGGTACCACTACAGGTAAAACTATCTCATTTGCGTAAGAATTTCCCGTGAGGTTGTTCTGTATGAAAACGAGGTCAGTTCTTCCACCAAGGCGTATACCTCCCCAAAACATCACTGATCCGCCTCCCTGTCTAACAACTTCTCGAGCATGCTGGAGACGGTTTTGCTTTCCAGGTTCCCTTCATATTCGAATTCTTCCCGAATCAGGATAATAACTAAATCTAGATTCATCACTGAAGAGAACTGTGGCCCACCTCTCTTGATCCCAGTTTACGTGTTCTTGGCACCAAGCTAAGCGAGCAGCGCGATTTCCATGGGTCAGTTGTGGAACTCTTAAAGGACGTCTGGAGTAGAGTTGACCTTCGTGCAGTCGATTTCTCACAGTTTGGTCGGAAATTTGTACATTATGAACTCGTGATAACTCTTGAGCTAATTAAGATGCTGTGGTAGTACGATCTCTTCTGGCTTGTGAAACCAAAAATCGGTCTTGGGCCACTGTAGTAATCCTGAAACGACCTATATGGCGTTCTTCTACGCTACCTGTTTCATTGAAACGCGACCATAGACGGTTTATGGGCTACTTCTCAGAACCCTGGATACTTTCCGTTGTGAGCTCCCAGCTTGGAGCATGCCAACGGCTCGTAACGTCTCTTCTCTAGTCAAATGTCGTCTTTCCATGGTCGAATCACAAAACTTGAAACTCTTATTTGTGCTCACAACAGAAACAAAGTGCCAACTAACTGATTTCAAACACTGAATACACGAAATGATTTTAATGCAGCGAAAAACTGATATCTGTTGCGGCACTCTACATAATTTGGTGAGAAATTGATGCAGGTGTTCATTTCTTAAAAAAAATCATCCATATTTATCGTTCTGGATACGATATATCGATATTCAGAAGTGTTCCCTAGACTTTTTTGAGGTGTTTAGTTACGGATGATAGGCGACCGACCATGCGTGAATTTGCTGAAGCTATAGACATGTCAACTAAATGGGTAGTACATATCTTGAAGAATGAATTAGGTCTGAGAAAACTATTGACAAGGTGGTCGCAATTCTCAACTCACGATCGAAAACGCATTTTTCAGAATATTCTGCCCGTTTCAGAATAATAAAACTGATTTTTTTGATCGATCCGTAGCTATGAGGGAGATTTGGGCTTATCTCTACGATCCTGAACTGAAAACAACAAACCGCAGATTGGACTTAACCCGGTTGTTTAGCTCCAAAGCTTGTGAAGGCATTAAGAGCATTAAAAAAGGAGATACCATTAATTTCTTGGGATGCAAGAGGAGTTTTCTTAATTGATAACCATAAAATTGGCAAAACGAAACCTGGGAGATTTATAGAAGCCTTCAGGACCAGCTGGATGTAGATCAAAACCTTGGATCGAAATCGCATTCTCAAGAATGTACGACTTGTTTTTTAAAGAATAAAACTGAATTTGTTCGTCAATTCGTAGCTATGAAAGAGATTTAGGCTTACTATTGCGATCCTGAACTACAACAATGAACCACAGATTGGACTGAACCTGGATTTTCGGCTCCAAAGCATATGAAGACGTTAAAACATCAATGAAAGTTGAAGCGTCATTTTGTTAGGATTCAAGAGGAGTTTTGTTGATTGATTACCATCAAATCGGAAAAATAAAACCTGAAGAATATTATAAAGGCTTACTGGACCAGCTAGATGTAAGAGTTCACGGCGAAATACCTACTCTGCAGAAGAAACGAAATTGGTCTAATTAAAATACAAACGCTTGGAATATCCTCCTATTCACCAGAACTGGCACCTTCCGATAATTTGTCCCCACACCTCAAAAAGTGTATTGAGGTTCAAGGTTATCACACTGGAGAATAAAGGATTATTTTATTTATAAACTTGTTCTTCGCTTCTTATTTTTTGTGAAATTTGTGACAGTCTGGTTGGCTGATCCATGTGAACTTTTAGGCATTATGCTTTTTGAATACTGAATGGCGCATCAAAACATTCTATGTAGATTAGTTATTCTGTAAATGATCATTTATTCAGACACGTACACCAAGCTCTAGAAAGGATGCATTTTTTGATTTTTAAACTTCTCCAGGATAAACTCATTTTACAGAGTAGCTTTCTTTCCTATGATCCTATCACGGAAGGGAGTTTTAGTGATATTTCGTTTTGAAGGAAGCTCAATAACTGCCAAACTATTCGTTTCACTGAAAAACGCGAAAACAGGTGGACTTCTGTTGGACGCAGACTTCTTGGAGCACGTCAATCTTGTTAGAAAGGTTACTTGCCCCTCAAGTTTTTGAATAGCGAAAATAGCTTGAAGGATACCTCACTCCAAAGTTGTTGTTAATCATTATTCCAATCTGATAATGATACGAGGTGAATCAAAAATGATTTGAAAAAATCAATAATAGGAAGATTTTTCAGTTTACAATGAAACACAAACTGAAAATCAACGTCTACATCGGGATAGCAACCCCTTCACATTTCTTGAAAATACTTCGTACAAAATTTTCTATGAATCTAACCAGATCCATTGGTATTAGTATACTCTGCTAAATATCAAAAAATAACAGAAAATATGGCATAGCTTATACTAGATGAATAACGTGATGAACAGTCCAAGACTAAATGAGTTTTATTGGTAAAGCATACTATTCCATCTCCCATGACCTGTTCTCGAAAGATTCAAGATATACTAAATTATTCCACAGAAATTAAAACCAGGAAGATCTTGTATGAGAAACTTATGATATGCTACCATATGGTAGCATGGTAACCATATCCGTTACGATTATTTTCATCTCAAAATAACTGAATTCCTGAGTTGGTTAGATTGGAAATTTCTATTCTTCAAGCAGATATGAAAGGAATTTCATTGCTGAAAGCATAAAGCTAGGGAACTGCCGTTTTAATTCCTATAGCAATTCCGTTTACATGAGTAATATTTTACCAGAGAAACCAACAGTATTTAGCTTCACAAAAGACCATAGTATGAACAACCCTTCTAAGAGTAAGAAATTGGACATCTCAATTGGACATCTAGTTTTTATATTTGAAATTGGAAGAAAAGAGCCCAGCTAAGCTTCCTATCCAGTACTACTTTCCAGATAAACTAAAGTGTGTCAAAATAATCCCTATTCACAAAAATGGAGATAGATCTGTTATAAATAACTATAGGCTATAGCAATTTTGAACAACTTTAGCAAAATTTTCGAAAAGATAATTTATTTGAGATTCCTAAATTTTTGGCACAGAAAATGATACTGTATGATTCTCAAAATGGGTTCAGAGAGGAGGAAATATTATAAGATATATATATATATATATATATATATATATATATATATATATATATATATATATATATATATATATATATATATATATATATATATATATATATATATATATATATATTGATTCCTAAACCAGCACAAACCGGTGGTTGCAATGGCATAAGACCTTAGCAAAGCCTTCGCCAGCGTAGACAAATCTATCCTTCTCAAGAAACTCGGGAGTTATGGGATTCGAGGAGTGGCACTATAACTCATAGACAGCTATCTTTCTTATAGAAAACAATATGTGGCGATGAGAGATGAGAACGGATGTATACTAACCTTCAGTAAGCTATCCACAGAAAGAGTAGTTCCCCAAGGCTCCATTCTTGGACCCCTTCTCTACATCATATATACGAATGATTTATCGGGACTTGTTGCAGATTTACTAGTTCAATTCGCTGATGATACGAACGTTATAATTAGGGGAGATGATACCGAGGACCTCAAAGAAACTTCAAACGATCTGAAAATTGTGGAACAATACTTCGAAAGTAATTAAAAATTCGGACACTTTTGATAGAAAAGCTTTCTATAGCCTCCAGGAATTTTTCGACACAAGACTAGAAAGGAATTCATTTTCGTTTAACTAAAAACCATAAATACATTTTTTTTGCAGTTTTGTTTATGTACTTTTTTGTTTTTTAAGATCTCTTTCCTAGCCTCAAACTGTTCGTATTGTGATGTCTTTTTTCCTCGTTCGATATGTTCTACGCCCAAAATGCACATTTTTGTTAAAGCAAAATTTTGAACTGATAAACTATCTATCTATCTATCTACCCCCAAATACTTTCGTCGAGCTTTGACCCAAAGAAAATGGGCTCGAACATGGTGGTATCTTATACTTCTTTGGGAAACAAACAGTTCCGTCTTTTCTGAGTTAACCCCCAGACTCGACGACGTATAACAGCGTTTCACTTTTTTAGAAGTGTATTTACATCTCTTCTTTCCTAAGAATGACAAAATCGTTCATGTGAGCTTGATCATGTACTTCGAAGATGACCTTGGGAATATTATAATTTCTATAAGGGGAGTAAATCAATAACTTAACGCATTTTCAAGTCTTTTCGTGTTGTTTTTTTAATGTTATGCTGCAATACAGTACAAACATTCATTTTTATATAAGGATATTCAGTGGTAAACACACATGCTGTAAAGCTTGAGTTATAGATAATCATCTTATGCTGCAAGATGTGCCACTTTGAACAAAATCGTCCTGTTTTTGTTTGTTATCCAGAAATGAATAGTTTTGGAGTTCTTGAGTCTATTTTCGGTGACTTACTCTGTATAGTCAAAGTATTGATCCTTCCAGAGATGTTTGAAGAAAACATTTGGATATTCTATCTGGAAAATCTACTAATTTGAGTATGGAAAACAATGTTAACCCAAACTTCGAGAAATCCTTCAATATTGTCCCCTCAGAAAATAAATCCAGATGGAATACGTTCGATTAAAAACATCATTGGAAGTTCCACGAGGCCATAAATCTCCTTACTCCTCCTCGCCGAGATATAGGAAAACCAGAAGATTAAAAAAGCATAAAGACAAGCACATACATCAGATCGGCTACAAATATCGGTCCGGAGGAATGACGCCAAAATATTAACCCAAACTCGTAGGAAAGAGCGCCAGAGAGCGGACTTTCATTAAGAGCAGAGACAGAGGAAATTACATATACCCCGCCGTAGATAGGAAAACTAGGAGAGCCAGCGTCTATTCCCGCATTTTCCGAGGGTGCAACGGAGAAGGAACGGATAATTTCCAGAGGGTAGAAGGAGCCAGCAATATGCAAGTTAATTAATCGGTAAAGTAATGAGTAAAAGGCGCATGCCTGCTGCCTCCAAAGGGGTCGGGAGGAAAACGGGGCAGTCATCAACGCCAGCGCAGATTACAAGTACAGTCCGTGTGAAAAAACCGACGAATTTTTTAATATAATCCAGAGGTGAAACGGGATCTCCACCCCGCGGCTTCCCTCATCTGATCCCTTTGCTCTACAGTCTGATTGACTGTTTTCTGATAGAGTCCGCTATTTATAAGGCTTTTATTAAATGCTTCATGCCTCCTTTTTGTGTTTAGGCGTTTCCTATAGAGCGAAGGAGGAGGTTTTAAAGTCGAGTCGATTATTAATTTAATACTTCATGCCGCCCGAGTTAATGAAGAGTGTTTTCATTCTCCTGGAAGATAAGAAGAAGAAAAATTTCTTCGACAGTTAAAATTAATAACGGAGTTTATATTCTGTGAAAATTGAATGATATTTGTGAAAGTTCTTTCTAATAAGGCATATAATCTTATGATTATTAAGGGTCAATGTTTAAATGAAATTTACTGTGCTGTGCATGAGGAACTGAATTCTCTTTTGATTTATAGGTCATTATAGTGAAATATGATTTCTTCCAAATGCGTGTCTGCTTGATTTGAGGGACCAAGAAGCCACAATACTAGTTGTTCTTTGTTTACTGTTACAGTATTCGAACAACAGTCATTTCGTTTCATCCTGGAAGCATTCAATCCTGTTTGAAGAGATTTGGTTCTCTAACTCCTTCTATGGGTACTTTCAGTAGTTCCTTCAGTTTTCTTTACTCTCCAGGATTGTTCACTTTTTGCAAGTTTCAAATTTGAGAATTATGTGTGAAATTGTTCCTCTTCTCCATCACAAATTATAGATCCTAATAATTCTAGCTCTATTCATGTAGATTTACCTTCTGAAATGTTCTTGAATGATCCGGGACATAGCCTTTTCAGCAATACCGATGACTGATTTTGGTTCTACGAGTTTTTGAGATTGGTTTTTCATTTCTTTAATGAATTTATGTCCTGCTACCCACATTAGTTCTACTCATAAAAGATCTTGTAGATATTTCCAGATAGTTTGCAGCTGGTTTCTTAGCTCCCAGTGCCATAGCAGCAGCCCTGCTGTTCGTAAGGAGTTGAGTCATCTACTCTGACTCCCCCTTCATAAACTTTCTCATAGCTGTATATAATATCCTTGATCTCGATTCAATTTTTTGGATCCATCCACGTATTTTACTTTTTACCAGAACTTCCAAACCATCTCTCCTGAACTTCATTGATGAAGGTGATGATGAGTAAGAAATGTGTTCTATTATAATCGTGGGAATTGTATCTTGGGTCTTTCATCAATTTTGTTTTATTTGGAAATGAGAGTTATTAGTTACTTGTAGTTTACTTGTCGTTGCTGTGTTATTCATGGCTCTAGAGTCACACAGATATGAATGCCTTTGAAGTCTATTCAGTTTCCCTTCATCTCCTCGCTGTCTCATCTTCGGTTATTACACTAATGTGCTTTGGAACAGCATGTGTTTCACCACTGACCAAAATATCATCAATATTATTTTTGCAATATGAATAAAGGCTGTGGTCACCCCATAAGTCTATTTAGTTGTTGAGATGTTCTTTCTTCAGTTTTGAGTGGTGGCCACATAAACGATTTTCAGAAGCAATAACGATTTCGAATGATTTTTTCAGAATACGTAGCCATTATTTGGTGGCCAAGAGAAGAATTTTGCCTTCCTTTCATGGTGTACCAGTTTGATTTTCTTTGGGTTTTCATCATGATCAACAGTTATCTAATATTTTTAAAGCTCTTTGAAGGAGTTATGCAAAGCCTTGAGTGAGAAATGCTTTATTCTTAGTAGAGATTACCCTTTCTTGTGGGTAGCCATGGTTGATCTGGATCCTTTTGCTGAGATAAATCTGTTGTGGAGCATGTTGGCTATCCACCCCTGCAAGGCGTTTGGGAATACTTAACCGCCACAATCATTACTTTAAGGGACTATTGTTGAATACTACCCAATATTTTAAAATGACGTGAGTACGGTTTCTTGGTTTATTGTGGCTTTTTCTAGTATGCATTTAAGCTGGTGGACTATTGATTCACAGGAATTCCTCTGAAGGTGTTCGAGTTGATTTCGGTTTACGATTTCTGTAATGACGTTGTTTCTCTTAGATGTCTATCAACAAGTTTCTCCAGCTTTTTCGAAATGTAAGTTATTAGTCTGAATGCTTCAGCCTTGGAGTACAAATTTATTTACGGCTTAGGGATAAAACGTTTGCTTTTTTTCAGAATTATGGGACTCAGCCTAGAGCTATGCTTACCTTGTGAAACTGGGAAACTATTGCTACAAGTCCATTTCCTCCCATCTGTAGATGCACAAAAATAATGCCATCAGATCCTGATGATCTGAGTGGTGCAAATTGGTTCACAGCCCAAAGTTACTGTAGTCTAGTAATGATTGATTTAAAATAAGACTATGATATGCTCTTGAATTAATTCAGCTCTTAAGCATGCTCAAAATCAAACAATTGTCGTGTCTGCAGGCAATCAGGCAGGCGATTGAACAAGCCGAGGTGAAGCATAGATTCCATGTTTATTTAAAGGACCAGTTGTAGCAGCTACAGAGGCAAGTGCTGCAGTATATGATAGCACAAAGGTTTGAGAATCTGATCAACGTAAAAGTATGACTTCAGAGAGTTGTTAACTAAAACGACATCACTTCTGCAGTTGAAAGAGAGTAGCTGTATACTTTCTGGACTTCTCTAAGCCTTCGAACATTATCATATATTGGACAACATTGCACTCTTCCTTGTCAGGGGTTGGCAACTCCAGGGCGGGTGGCCTAGTGGAAATGTGTTGACATGACGTTTACCTCCATGTCGTTTCCCCACGCTCCATGTGTCTTTCAATCGCGCTAACTATCGCGAAATAATGCTTTGCATAGTGTCCATCGTTTGTGCAACTTCTGTCTGTGTTGCCCCACATTCCACCATACCAATTGCTTTGTTAATTTCATCAATACTTGCATGATGGATCTCCGTAATCTTATTGGGGTACCTCTCTATATGTAGTATCAATATCTAAAACGCGTTTTTGTTTTATTCTCAACTCTTGGGAGGAAAACATGCCTAATAACCCACAGCGGTGGCCGCCCTTGATGAAACCAAGGGTGTTTCTTCGCAAGAAGGCGAAATTGTAACTTATCGCAAAAATGTGCGATAGTATCGAGTACCACAATGTTCAAACACTGTAAACCAATGAACTTTTATGGAGAGATGTACGTGGTATCGTTAGTTGGACCGCAAACCTGGTTGTTCGTTAACCATTATTCTTTCCAAAATCAAGCTTTTCAAGCTGACGATCGCTGAGGCGCACTACACCCTTATAGATTTTGTTTGTTTTTCCTTTAACGTGCTCTATTTCCGCCTTTCGGCCAATGACACGCCGGGGAATTCTGTTACCTCACTAAACCGGGAATTTTGCCGAACCCCTTTCGTGTCGAGGAAAGGGATCTTTAATGTCCAACACATCTCTGTTAGACAGGACCGACGGCTTTATATCTCCTGCGAAAGATGGATACTCAAGCGATTTCCAGAATCCGAAAAATCGCACCTACTTTGTGGGGATTGAACCCAGGTAACTCTGCGCAGGAGACGAGCATCATATCCCATACGCCACCGAGCTGGTTTTCCTTATAGATAATACTATCCAATAGATGTAATTAATGTTTGAGTGAGGAGCCCACGCATAGGAACAGTATTCAGGACCAGATCGCACCTGTTCTTTGTATAAAATAGTTTGGCAAACGCAGATTTGGCATGCTGACATTTGGTCATGCCAGCAAACTCCGGTGTTGACTGTGATTTCGGGTAGTTCGTTTCTGGGGAAATTCTATATCCTTTCATGATTTAAAAAGTTTCCCCAGCAGTGACTTCTCTAAAGAATGTTGTTGATTGCTTCTTGTTCGCCTTGAAATTGAACAAATTCAACCGGCTCTAATCTAATATCTTCTCCACCTCTGGATTCAGAGACCAGCTCTGACGGTACCTTTGTCGGTGTAACTTCTCAACAATCATAGGAGGCTGACTAGAATATCAGGACATCAGACCTAGGGTACTCCTGCATTAACCAGAGAAGATTTACTCGTTACACCATCAACTACCACCCGAATTGATCTACTGTAGAGAAAGTTAATAGTTTAACCAAGCGTTTGATGAATCCTCCAATGGCAATCAATACAACTTACGTCAGGATATCGGCTCTGCTATTTCTCGATGAAATATCAAATATTCGATCCAAGGGAATCAATAAAGTTACATTATCGAAAGTGGGAATATAAAGTATAATATGCAAACAAATTTTACGAACAACTTGAGTAACATTTCAATTATTTTCAAACATCCCCATCCGGAATCTGGCCGCCAACGTAGCATAAAGGTTGAAAAGTTTATATCGAGTTTGAATGAATTATAAAATCGGAATAACAGAAACCCTGATGAAGATTCCATGTAACTGTAATGTAATGTTGCAAAAAGTCGCGACATAGCCGGCGAACTGAAATTCTTATAGAGGTTTTTAATGTAGACAATAAAACGTCCTTTCGCCCTGAGATCCCGAATTCTGGAATTTAATGTATCTCTCCCAGTGTCCCGGGTACTCTATTTCAATTATAGCCGTCCTTTTCCCACTAATTCCCGTCGAAATAGCGCCCGGTCCTTCTCCTCGCATTCAAATCCACCCCCTTCGAAAATATAAAGAGCAAAACGCACTAGGCTGTCCTTCTCTGTCGGGCTAGAAGGTCATATTTTCGGTCTCCTTGCAAGGTGGGGTGTTATATGCGCCATGCAAATACGGCAGGCGTGCTAACTGTTCGACCGACGCTGTGAAAGCGGCGCCAGAATAGCGTCGGCGTCGATTCCAAACGTTACAATCAAGTTTCTGTAATTACCCCAACAGTTTTAATTGCTTTAGGTTGCTTCCATTTGCGGCGAGATTAAAGTGTCTCTTTGTAGTCCAAAAGTCCGCCGTACATGCATGTGTTTTTAATATGGCGACATCTGTTAATCGCAAATCAAACTAAACGAAAATTTGGTGTCAATAAAACTTTAAAAGTTCAATCACAGGTTTCAAGTGAATTGTTTTAAGTTTTAAAGTGGTGGACGGAAAATCTGTATCAACTTTTGTTGCTTGATGGACTTACGTTAATTAACTATCAGGAAAATTGAGGTAAATCGTTTTGCGATCTACTGGGAAATTGAAAACATTAACCTAAATTTTCTTTGTGTGAAACTCGCTTAGAGAAAGTAACGAAAATAATGGAAAAACCATTAGTAAATTGGTTGGTAATAATTGGTGCACAAAATGCATTACAATACATGATTTATTTACAGTCCCGTTCGAAATACTCCAAAAAAACAAATTATTGAAGTTGGAAACGAATATTTTCCATAGTATAAATGATAATTCGTCGAATATTTAATGGTACGAAATTTACGGAATTTTCCAGAATATTAAGAACTCATTTGAAGGGTATAAACGCCACAAAATAGTCTACGTTAATTTCGTTTCCTCCAAAATCAAAAAATATAAATCATATTGTATCGAAACGATTCTGAATATTTATGAAGTATCAAATGGTTTCATTTCAGTTTAGAAAATTATAATCATCATTGTAGCTATCAGACTCAAAGTTAAATAGATAACATCGTACAATTTGTGATTTGTGATATGTGATTTTGAGCTCTATGCCACAAGCAGAGAAAACAGGAATACATTGTAAAACCTTTGTTGGCCTAAAAGACAGTTGACCATTTATGAATCAACACATAATAATAACTTTATTTCCGTAGAGTGTACAAAGAAAGGGGACACTATGGAAAAGGTCAAACACACTAAATACACTAAAATTAATGAGTATACAGGTATATAGAATATTACACAGTTTCATATAAAACACCAATAGCGCAAATCAAACTATTAAATTAAGAATTCATCTATACTATAGTAACACATTTCAATTAGAAAGGCCTTCAGTTTCTTTTTGAAAACTTCCAAGCGTGGACAGCTTTTAATATCCTTACCCAATTTATTGAAAACGTTTATGCCAAGAAACATAGGTGATCTTCTACCTATCCTAAATCTACATTTAGGAATCACCAGATTACTATTGTTGCGTGTATCATATTGGTGGTAATCTTTATTTTGCAAAAAATGTAGTTTATTTTCATAAATGACTGTAGCCAGTTTCAAGATAACAAAAGATGGTAGAGTCAGGACCATAAATTCAATAAATAACCGCCTATACGATGTCCTTTGACTGACACCTGCTTTACAACTCTTTTTTTGAAATTAGAAAACATCACTAGCTCCCGACGAAGAACCCCACAAAACCGCACCATATCTCAATCTTGATGATGCATGAGCATGGTATACAGACAGCAGTTGTTTAATCCCTAATATATTTTTGAGATTTCTCAATAAATAACAAAAAGAGTTAAGCCGCGAGGACAACTTCGTACAATGATCTTTCCAGTTGCGATTTTTATCTAGTTTCACACCAAGGAATTTGTACTATCAATTTCTTTTACAGGTATATCATTAAGTTTAACATTAATGTTAACAATTTTGTTATAATGACATAGCTTGTTTTAAATGGATTGATATATAATAAGCTTCTGGAAAACCATTGATGAAGCTCATCACAGCTCCGCTGTACTCTGCTTTCCAATAAAACACTCTCCTCAGCAGACACTCTGCAGTGGTGTCATCAGCAAAAAGAAACAGATCACCTTTAAGACAATCACTTATGTCATTAATATACAAAATAATAAAACAGGTCCTAACATCGATCCTTGAGGGACACCCATGGTGGTACCAAGTATTTCTGAGTTAACAATCTCCTATCCAACACCATTACTATGTTTAATATATACAAACTGCCACCTCTTATTCAGATAACTTGTCAACCATACTAATGCCTTACCTCGAATTCCATATTTCTCAACCTTGGTCAAAAGTTTCCTATTACTTTTTCTCTTGTAGTCTCTGAAAACATAAAGTGGGGTCCGCATTCGTCATCCTATCTTTGGGGTAAGAATCCGCGCGTACTTGTGCCCCAAGGATTTTTACCCCATAGTTATATTCGAACTCTCTAAAATTCTAAACTTCAATATATTTCATACATACGCAAATGAAAATAAAAAATTACTTCAAGTCTATTGGGCTAGTCTGAATAGAACCACTTATTGTATGCATGCATTATTTCACATCATAACTAGTGATCTCGAAACGCACCTCATAGCTGCCGTATCGAACAGGATCATATCAATAAACCTCTGTAATCTATCTGAGATATGGTTTAGTGAATGGCGTCTGTTGATGTTGGAGTACTTTTACCCCTCTGCGTACTTTGGCACTACTTTACTCTAATATAGTCTGGGTGAATTTTCTATGGATGTTTTTGGAATATATGCCAAACGTTCTAAATAAAGATGAAAGTTATTACATCAAAGATTATAGATACTCTTGGTATCTATAATGAGACTTGCTACCATGATGTTGACAAATTTCAGTCCGGTGTTCTAACAGAATTGTTCATAACTTCTGAGGCACTCATTAAAAGTTAAATCTCTCGCATAACATACTAAATACGTTGATAATACCTTTTGGTTATAGCACAAGTTATTTGATTCTATGCAGAAACCATATAACCGTTAATATGCATGGGGTAATCGAAGCGGGACAATTTAATGCTAAATAATCCTATCTAGTATACTTAATTTCATCTGATTGGAGAAATTACGGCTAATGCCGACCAACTTTATGCCCCCCAGATAATAAACCATACAATTTAGAAATAAATCCATAAGCGCGCCATGCAAATTTCTCCCACGCGATTGTAATATCGGACGCTACACACACATATATGAGTCTTAATCAAATAAAAGCAAATTTAAGGTACACATATACTGATTCGATTCTGAAGGCAATAAAGACTATTTCATAGCGTGTCACTACAGACGTTCACGGTAGGTGTCAAGATAGTGGACCTGACTGCTTCTTGGCACTTCCCCCAGCTATTTTCAGCTACGGCGTAGCCGTCTAACTGGTCATACCCGGCGTGATCCTGTTCAGATATATGCATCGTGCACTTAAAATGAACGTGGTATATTTTAAGTTTATGATTTTTTTATCACACCCGTTTTTTTAGTTACACACTCTATAGGGACGGCAAATTATCATTAATAAACATAAATACTGGAAAGATGAACATCGTCCTTTTTATTACCATCGATTAACATTCTACGCTTTAAATGAAGAGACACTTTTCGGAAATATTTCTCTTAATTTATTTCGGACGTTTTTAAAGTGAACGTTTTATTCGAACGTAGGAAATATTGTTATGCTGTGCTTATTTGTATTTTAATATTCTTCGTTTGGAGTTTATGTGTCTTAGTTTTAGGTATCATTTATACAGGGTATTTCAATTATGCAGTCGTTAATTTTTACAGGAGGTTTTTCAAAAATAACATGAAATATATACCCATGAACATTTATCCTTATGTCATCTGCTCTCGAGATGACATTAGGTTTTTTCACGTTTCTGTTGGTAGTTCTTATAGTTTTCAAGGCAATCTAGCTCTAATCTGCAGCTAGGCAAGCAGAAAAGAAAACTTGCTTCGCTTTCTTGCCTTTAAACTAACCTCATTGTACTTCTTCTAAGTATTTGGTTAGATATGATTGATCCAGTAACATCTCTTGAAGCGTTATTGATTATTATTTGGCGGAGGTGGACTTGTTCGTTGTTGTATGTATGTAGGTTCCAAATTAGTTATATACGATTCCAAATTAGTTAACCAGTACCAGATCATTCTATCGATCACAGAACTCATATCATATCAGTTTTACCTGCAATATCTAAAATATTCGAAACAACTCTAAAAGATAGACTTGTCAATTTTTGCGAACACCATAATAATTTTTCGCGAGCTGCAGCATGGCTTCCTGAAGCAAATCTAAACATTCCACTGACTCAAATCTTGAAGAAAATAGCGGTAGCTTTTGATGTAGGGAGAAAATGCAAACTCTCGGCCTGTGATTTGAGCAAGGCGTTTGATAGTGTAGTCCATTTTGGAATACTTGGGAAATTAGATTTTTGTGGTATAAGAGGGGTTGCTTTGGATTTGATCAAGAGCTCTCTGACTGATACCAGCAAGTATGCTTCCAGGGTAAATGCTCCTAATGGCAGCCAATCAACTATGGTGTACCACAGGGATCTATCTTCGGTCCGCTGCTGTTCCTCGTTTGTATCAATGATCTACCTGATAATGTAACATCATATAGTTTCGTTCTTTTTGCTGACGACACCAGCTTTCCTAATATCGGCGCTGACGTCGACGTAGTGAATCGGTTGTCATCGAATACACTCGCTGAGGTAAAATATTGGTTCGATACAAACAAACTGCGAAAGAATGAAAATAAAACGCAAGAACTCAAATTTGAAACTCGCCCTAAAGTAAATACTCATCTTAAATTTTTGGGAATCACCCTGGAACCAGATTTGGAGTTCGGTCAGCATAAACAAGACCAAGTCGAGAAACTGTCCAGCGCCATCTTCACCGTGAGGAGAATTTCCGGAAAAATAACAGCACGCACTGCCTACTTTGGCTGCTTCCACAGTTTGATATCCTTCGGTGTTATCTTCTGGGGAGGACATGCTGAATGTCAAAAAATCTTTGTATAACAGAAATATGCTGTGCGTATACTAAGCAATGCTAAAAGAACTGATAGTTGCAGGAATTTGTTTAAAGAAGAAGGCATACTTACCCTACCATCACTTTTCATACAGTCATGCATACTTAACATTCACGATCACGTACCTAACTTTCAAAAAAATTATTTCAAATATCCATATTCAACCCGCAATGCCGATAAATTCATCATACCCTATCACAGAATTGATGCTTCACAAATCAGCGTAAATCACACGGCAATGAAATTGTACAATAAGCTTCCCTGCGAATTAAAGTCAATGAGTAGAGCGAACCTTAAAAACATCTAGAGCAGAGGCTGGTTTCAAAATCCTACTACTTCGTATGGACGAATATTTGAACGACCAAAACTTCTGAGCTATGAATAGATCAGTCATCTTTGTGTGTGTAATTCACCATAAATATGTTTGTCGAAGTGTACGAATGTGTACTGTACTATATATATTATAATACTATTTATTGACTACCCCATGTAACTTTTGATGGGTTGTACTGTCCATTTAATCCTGATTTGTTTCTTTCTGCTAAATGGACGATAAATAAATAATTTCTTGCTCTCAGGGGAGTTTTACTGGCACCAATTTTCAAAATTCATGTTTGTAATTGATAAATTAACATGGAAGCAACTTATATAGTTTCGGAGCAAATTGTTCCTTTCCGGATGAAGGAATAATTTGCATAAACATCGCATTTTTTTAGTGATTCACGAAAGAAACAGTGTGTGCAGAACGAGACTTAAAAATTTTCGTTTTAAATAATGTATTTGAAATGGATTACAGGACAGGGAAAGCGTGGTGGAAAATGATACGGAGAGAGGTGAGATATTGCTCTTTATCGAGTCTTAGAATGTCTTATTAATTTTCATATTATTCATTCTTTTCTGTGTATTGGAATTATTTCGTATTTGTTAGGTTAGGTTAGATTTTATATTTTCATATTATTCATTCTTTCCTGTTTCGTATTTGTTAGGAAAAATAAGGATGTTCCAGAATATAGAAAGTGTGTACTGTAATTGGAATAAATTTAGTAAATGCCTTCAAGAAAAGTGCAATGGATTACTTATTTTAACATCTTTCAACTTTATTATATAATTGGAAAAACTTGAATATTTCTTACTCTTAATAATTTGAGAACGTAGTATTGTTTTATTTGATTTTATATCTCAGCGAATATGACTATGTTTTCCGCGTAGTGAAAATGTTAACATCCTTTTGCAAATAATGAATCTAACCTAATCGTATAGAATTAAAACTTTGATGAGTGGTTATGGCGATAGAACTATAACTTAAGCTGCGGTTGTTTGGTATTTTGAGAAAACCTTCAAGAATAAACTTCAATGTTTGTCAATAGATGGCTCCAGGAGTAAGTGCTGGTCGATTTTTACATATCAAGAACGTCTTGAACTAAGCTTAGACATATGGTAAACCAACCACTGTGACACATTAATGATTTTGTTTTTGCGTCATATACTTTTAGTTGTGAGAAAATGTCTGATTTTATGCCAAATGATCGTCATTTGCGGGAAGTGTTGATTTTCTTCTTTCATTCGAAGAAAACGGCGGCTGAAGCTCATAGAGAGCTCCAAAAAGTTTACGGAGATGCCGCTCTAAGTGAAACAATGTGCCGGGATTGGTTTCGTCGCTTCAAAAACGATGATTTCGATGTGGACGACCGTCCCTGTGAAGGAAGGCCAAAATCTTCGAAGACGCTGAATTGGAGGATGAGGATCCGTGCCAAACGCAAAAAGAGTTTGCTTCAGTCTTGGGAGTTATCCGCCAGGCCATTTCCAAGCTATTGCATGCGTTGGGAATGATTCAGAAGCAAGGAACTTGTGTTCCGTTCGATGGCACTTGGTCTGGCTGATCAGCAGTTCTGCTCATATGAAGAGTTCGAAAAATGGCTTGATTCGTGGATAGGCTCAAAAGACGGACACTTCTTCTACCAGAAAGATGGTAAAAAGTTGTAGCTTGCGATGGGTAATATTCTGAATCTAAGTAATGTTATGGTGTTCGACAAAATAGTGCTCCTTTGCGTAGAATTGAAACTCAATTGGGACTAATTTGTTTCATAAACAATGCAATATTGCCTCCTTCAAAATAGTTTGAATGTTTTTGAGGGTCCCAAAATTAATTAACTTGTGGTTAATTTTTTTTTTAATTCTCTGAAGAGGAAAAAGTCACAAGGACTCAAGTCTGGCGAATAAAGAGGCTGAGGTGCCGAATGATTGTTTTTAGTAGCTAAAAATTCCATTATTGAGATTGTCGTGACCCATTAGTCAAATTTTGATAAACGGAAGTGTGATTCGAATGCAACTATGCAGCGATCATTCTAACCGTCGATCTAAACGCAGAAAATCCCGGACTCTGTTGACATTTTCATCGGTGTTTACACATAAAGACCTTTCGCTTCGAGGTTCATCTTCAATCGACTCTATTCCTTCTTAAAATATCAAAAAACCTGGATTTTTAACGAAAATTTTTCTTCAAAAGCCTACCGAAGTTTTTCAATTGTTTCTGTTGCATTGTATTCAAACTTTAAGCACACCATTGCTTAAAATTGATGCTTTTCATTTTCAGAACGCACAAGAGAAACTTTTTCACGAAAACTAGCGTTACGGACTGACAAATGACTGTGGCGAATTCAAACTCATACTGGAGGTGTATCACATGTGCACCTGACGCTGATCAAAGCCTCTCGTTTCACGCGTTGCCGAATCGGAAGCGACGTTGCCAGTCTCATTAGTTTATTCACAAACCCCATATCCTCGGCAATATAATTTCTGTACTAATCCGAGGATGATCAGCATTGAAAAAAGTTGGTACAAATATCACTTTTACTATTTTCTTTCAGTACCCAGCAACAATGGGAAGCGTAGTTCTGGATGATCTATTCGCCATACTGTACATTCTTCCGATAGTGTTTTTGACTGATTCGTCCACTCGAATAAATGAATATTCACACAGAAGCATATATTAGTTCAATCAAATTTTTCTGAAGCCCCCGTAAATATAGAAATCTGACTGCCTTGTACGAGTACCAATTATCCAATTCATCTATTTTCAACCTTCCGCTTCCATTTTATACCAAGATTCATACACGTTTAATTTAATCGGATACCTAAGATACAATTCGCAAAACCCATGTCCCGAAAGTCGGATAGTTCGTTAAAAAGTATTGTTCAAGACTTAACCTAAATATGTCCACAAAAGGACAATTTCTTGTCAAAATTCCAATCGCTCAAATACGTATTCGATAATCCCAAATTCATTACATCGCAGGAATATCCGTGTTCGGCAACATTTTACCTTTTTCCAATCCCTAAAGGATGATCCATCGACAAACTGCGGTCTATTCATAGTTTGCACCCCTTCATGAACTTAGGCACCCCTTCATTATGTCCCACGTTCGGGAATGATCATTACAGGTAGAAAAATTCTCGTCGAACAATATTTAGAAACTATACCAAGATCTACTGTTACCAGATATACGTTGAACTTTATGCATGTTAATTTTTCGAGTGTAATCTAATTTAAAATATGTAGAGTGTTTAAAATTGTCTCTTATTGTTAGTTATGATGAAAGTTTACAGTTCGTTTGGTTTGTACAAAATAATCATAGCGTGTCGAAATTCCTAAATATGAAATAATGATGTTCAGATGTGAAAGGCTGGAAGGATAGGTCGTAATTTCATTTAATATAACATGTGAGGCTTGTAATATGTTGTTTCCGGGTGTGTATGGATTAGACCAGGACCGAATACCAGCAAAACCTTGAGTTAATAGGACAAATATTATGGAAAAACCGCTTGGAGAATTTGGAAAGTCTAATCGGCTGATCGTTTTGCATGATACAGGGTAACTTTCAAAACTATCTACCCAAAATAATTCAAAAATTATTGTTATGCTGTCAAAAATTCAGCATCTTTAGCTGGTGAAGTTCAAAAAGTCTACTTAAAACGAAATTTTTGTTTATGCTTAGTTGGCAGAACTGATTTCTATACCGACGCGGAGTTCGAACGCGATCTGCCAGTTAGTTTGTTTACAGTGCTCGAAATTGTCAATTCTCACAAGTGTGTATTGCGATTTTTACAATGGATAAAAATATCGAATCGCTGAAAATGTTACAAAAGGCTTATGGTGAATCGACTTCATCAAAAACATGTGCATATGAGTGGTACATTGAATTCAACAGCGGCCTAGATGTGGTAGAAGGTTTTCTTCGCTTTGGTCAAACGTCGACATCTTCAACTGAAGTTAACATCGAAATATTGAATGAAATGGTTATTGAAAATCATCATTTGAGTTTGAGAGAGGTACTCAATGAACTTTCTGTGTCGCACGAATCAATTCGTACCATCTTGGTGATTGTTTGGGCATGAAACGCATCGCAGTGTTGTGCACTTGCAATTCTTGCCAGAAGGTCAGACGGTAAATAAAGAATATTACCTGAGCGTTTTGCGGCGTTTGAGAGAGCAAAGTCCTCGAAAAAGGCCGGATTTGTGGAGAGAAAACTCATAAATTTTGCACCACAATAATGCACCATCTGACGCGGCTATCATTGTGAATTAATTTTCGACCAAAAACTCAACAAATACCATGGAATAACCACCGATTTCACCTGATATGGCTCCGTCCGACTTTTTTCTTCTTCTAAAACTCGTTTTCAATCGATAGAAGACATAAAAGAGAAAATGTTCTGATGATTGGATTATTTGTTGGCGTAAATGATTGTGTCGGAAGGTGCCTACTTTGAAGGCGATACAATAAATTTGGATGAAAAATGAACATTTTGAGATCCATTGACAATTCCCAGTACTTTCTTTTGTAGCTTCCTTAGTCACCATTTCTTCAATTCTTCTTCTTGCCACCTATACGAATAAAAATCATTGAATGAGATTGGAGAAAAAAGAATATTTCAAGGTCACCTTCACAAGATGACCCGTCAAGGTTATCATTGCAATGTCTGTTAATGATATATAACCCAAGATAAGTTCATGAAATCAAAATTTCTACAAGTGTGTCACTTTCTTTGCTGGCTTACTCATTTGCATAGACTGCTACCATTTCTTTGGTTATTTCAAACTTGTTGCTACGAATAAAAATTAATAGATGAACTTGTACCAAAAGAACCACCTTGAAGGGACTTTTCAAGGTTATGCTTTATGAGTGTTATTTCATGTTAACCTTCACAAGGTTACTTTTCTCTCGGGCCCTCGCTCCATGCATTACCATACTTTTTTCGATGAATAAAACGATGGGTAAATGAAAACATTTTGCGATAATGATGATATCTAGACATCGTAGTCAAACAATTTTCAACTCTGAAATGTCTAACATCGATGACTTTCATCAAGAAAATTTGAGTATTGCATCATTTTTTGGTCCGAAGTAGCATTTTTAGGAATAATATTTTCCGGAAAACTTTTTCCAAGCAAGTTCATTACATATTTATACGGGCGCAATGAGAAAGTTGAAAGCAATTACTCGAGTGACGCTCCTAGACTAGAGTATTGAAAAATATGAAATGCTCAAACGAGGCATTAATTAATTTTAATGGACGCTAATGGATTTTGTCGATTGATTTCAATCATAATTCCCTTTATGGGTTCTCTTTTATTGGAGACAGTTTAGAATTTTCTTTTTAAACAGCACGATGAGACACTTCCCTTCATAGAAAGCGTTGTAGGCGTTTTAGGTCGTTCAAAGTGACACCATTGCGTTTAAGGTGTTTTTTTGTGTCAGAGTATACTGAAGCTGTTTTTGAAAGGTCGTCAGCTTGACGAATTGACATGTAGTTCAAAAAGTTTCAGAAATGTAAGAAAATTCGCAAAAAAACTTCATAGAAGCAAAACCAATCTGCGTGCTTGTCTGGTATGCATAGCCGTTGAAACACAATGTTAACTCATCACAGAGCTCATCAAAGAAACTCCAGTTTCATCATCATCATCATTCAGACATCAGAGTGAAGATTTTGGATGAAATGAAAAATAAACTAAGCAAGAATTAATAAAAAATTCACATAACGTTTTAATTTTCCTTCTCTTCATTTTTACCTAGAGTTGAAAACTAAATCTTCATCGCCATTAATTCTGTTTTTTCATAATAAATGTTCACGAATTCTATCTATTAGAATAGAAAGTTAACTAACAAGTAATATCATTAACTATAAATAATCTTGACATATTAACCATGAATATTCACTCAGAATAAGACTTGATGAATTTATTTTGTAAGAATGCATCTAACTGGATTGCATTGAATTGAAATTGTGATGACGAACCTGCGGTTGTTCAGTTATTTTGACAAACGCTTCCAGATTTTGTTCGAATTAACCATGCAAAATTGAAGCATTCTACCTGGCACTAAGGCATACGAGGCATGTACCTAGAAAAAGACAACCCCTTGTTGACCACGACACTGAATATTCTGCTCACCATTCAGGAAAATCCAACAATTTCTGCTCGTGACTACAATGTTTTCCATAAAACGGCATTAAAATGTATTCACGAATCAAGAATCCATCCTTACAAAATGCAATTTGTACAGTAACTGAGGGTGATTCAGATAATCGAGTGGACTTTTACGAATACTACTGTTTCCAAAAAGCAAGGTTACTCAGAAGTTATTTCGAAAAACCTTTATTTTTATACGAAATCCATTTCATCGCCATCATACAATGCAATTATACCAACGGATTTTCCAATCTTCAAAACAGTTGTAACAGTCGTTTCCGGTATGACCTTCACCTCTCTCTTCTATTGACTCAAAACGATGTCCCGGAGCGGTCTTTCGAGTTTGCTGAGTAACCCGAAGTGACACGATGCCAAATCAGGTGAATACGGCGGTTGTGGAACGATTTGTTGGCGAACAGTCACGAAAAATCAATGCAACCAAGAATTGTCTCGGAACCAATCGAGATTCGGCTGCTGTGTGGCCAATAACATGCTTCAACATAGTATTGACTGATCCTTTTGAAATGCTGATGATGAGCAAGATATCTAATAGTTAATCGACGATTTATAAGCCTAAATCTTCTGGTGATTTCGGACGTGAGCTTCGCCGATCGAGGTCGATGGTCGACGCTCTTCATCTTCTACACGTTCTCGATCATTTTGGAATTCTGTATACCATTTGTAAACACCAAAGACTTTCTACATTATCCTCAATGAATCAGCAGTAGAAAATTAATTCCGCAAACAAAATTCCATGCAAATTATCTGCTTAACTAATGCAGACATGAAAATCGAAAAACTCCCTTCTAGGACCTTACAAAACGAAGCGTATCTCGAACACTTATGATTATTTTGATGTCAACCTTGGCATTAATCAAAGACAGTCGTACCAAGCTCTAATAAGAGCACTGTCCCAAAGCCATTTGCTTACGCAGTTCAAATATCACCATACTTTTTGGAGGTCAGAACAACATAGGTTTGAAATTGATACTTTTCTTGTATGAATTTGCCTTTACATCAAAAGGTGAAGTTAATCCTCCAAACTGTCAATATTGGTCTGAAAAAACTCTCACTAGAATATGTAAACTCATACTATATCCAGAGAAAGTTAACCTCTTCATAATTGGTGACCTTGTTATATATCCAAAATTGGAAAACTCACTCGAAATAGATGAGGTCCATACTTACCCGACCAGAGAAATTGGTTTCAACAAGATGGAGCACCAACACACTATGCCTTAAATCTTCGCCAATGCCTGGATGATGATTTTCCTAACAAGTGGATACGTAAGGGCGAAGATAACCAATTTAGTGGCACTTCAGTCCATAGGATCTTACAGCATTAGCCTTTTTTGTAACACAATAAGACACGAAATTAGACAGAGATCATCATAAATTTAACAGAATGTGGGAAATAGTTTGAAATATCAATTATGGTGCTGCTAAATGAATTTGAAGTCCCGGAACTATATGCTGATCTTATAATATTTTTCATACAATTATTTTTCTTTGTTATCATCAAATTTCATTTTCCGGAACTCGAATTTCTTATCAGACACATAAACTTAAACGAATTCTGCGAAAAACTTTATTAACGAAAAAAACTTAAGATAAAACGTAATTCGGAAATAATTCAATGAGTTCCATAAGGCAATTTCCATTTCCATTTTTAATATTCGCCAAATGGAAAAATGACGGCCGAAAAGGCAGTGGAACCGAAGTCAGCACCAGTTCCCGACAAAGCAATATGAGATCTAGATAGGCATGGAGCACAGCACTCTGAGATAAGAGCAGACGCTAACACAAATTCATTATACAGTGTCTAGTATATAAAACAGCGGCCCGCTCAGTTATTGTAAATGCACATGCTTAATTTCAAACAAACACCCGCTGGCTAACTGCTCGGATGGGGATAAAAATCAATACGGTACAGAAAGAATATTTTTGCTTATAGGGGCTGAATTCAGTTTACAAGATGTATTATAAGAGAGTCGTGCATTGTCTTTTGATGAAAGGGAAAAAATGTACGACGATGGCGTTTGTTTTCATTCAGCTTTTTATTAGATTTCGGAGTGGAAGTCAAGGGTTTCTTGATTTCCGTTTTCAGGATAGATTTCCTTTCTTGGTGGTCCATTTGAAGACTAGAATTTATCATACTTTGAAAGGTTCTTCCAAACACAAGAAAACTACTTGGTTTCATGTAGTAACACATTTGAGCCAAGGCTAAATAGGCATAATTTAAAAACTGTTATCGAAGTTTACTGACACTTTTAAAATATCAGACAACATTGTATTTTTCAATTCACTGAGACAGTTTGGTGTCGAACAGAAATTTAGTTTCTCAAAATTTTTCGTACACCCAAGGCAGAACTTCATTTTCAGTAGTGAGGTAAGAAAACTGGGAAGGAACATCTTGAAGAAATCTTGATTCGGTTAACAACTATTTGAATGCAAAATTCCACGTTAATTATATTCTTCAATAATCTGTGCTGCAATATGCTGCAACAATTGGGGAAAAGTTTCCATTGATGCATAATGAGACCCTTCAGTTTAAGTACAGGGGATGTCTCTTGAGTTTTGCATATAGAATGAACCAATTGAGAGGTTTTAAAGAATTTATTGTTAATAGAAGTATTCTCCTCGGAGTTTAATATACTACCATTCCTTTGAACCAATTTGGGAAGCAGTTATTCCAATCGTTAGCTGCTATATTAAAATTGCCCTTTTGGAAGGCATCAACAGCTTCTTCTGAAGACTGAAACCTACGAGCACGCTGTCCATTCTAGATTTTGGAGTGTCGTTGCAGTGTAACTGCAACTGCTAAGACAGATTTCTTAAATTTGCATAGAATGTTTTACTTTAACCTGCCCGAAATGCCTGATTTCCAATGAGCGTGCTTCTGATATATAACAATGAAATGTTATACAAAATTAACATCATTTTCCAAATAAGTAACAATTGTTTGATAGTCTGCTATCGACTTGGTGTTCATACCAATAATCTCTCAACTATTTAATTTTGAGCATGATTAAGAGTAAAGGCAGAAAGAAGTATAGTTGGTTGTGGAAGGAAGTGACAATATAAGCAGACAGTCAGATTGGAAATATTAATGATTGGCTGCTTTAGTGGAACAAGGAATGAAATGCTGAGATCAACAGAATGAATGTGGACAGAGTATAGAGTATAGCTGGCGAAAATTCACCATTAAGACGAAGGATTCAAAGTCAGGGGTGACCTGACTCATGAGAGGAGGTGACAACTCAAGAAGAGCCTTAGAATTTAGTGGGATTCGTTACCAGCATATGTAGCATATATTTCGAGAATATATCAAACTTCCATTAAAAAGGAATGATAAACACCTCAAATCATCTGTAGGAACTTCCCTCCGAATCTTGACGATCAAAAGAGATAACCCCAAAAAAAATTTCCATTCCAAAGGGTTTCTAACAATCTGTACACGGGTCGTCCACGCGCATTATCTAAACCAAGACGGTTATTACCATATCATTTCACAAACAACATACACTAGAATACAATAAAAAGTAAGCTGTATCGCAGGTGATATACCTACTATTACAACGTTTCTCTATCCGTATTATGCAAAACGATTACCGTACGCAGATTATTATTCTAATTCGATCTAGCAGCCACCCTGTCCCACTCGGGCGATTTTTTATGCACGCATATGCAAAACTCACCCCAAAAGTTTATGCAAATATGGTACAACTGGTACTTTATTTAAATTAGCAACCGACCAACATATTCGATGGTAGTTTTACGCGCAGATATAGATACACTTCGTTTTGACGCCTGTAAGTATGGCAGAAGTGTTTTTTGACTTGGTGGTGTAATAAACACGCGTTCCTGGTGTATCTCGTACAATGCAAAATGGTAAAAAAATTCATTGAATTGGGCACACTTTGAAATGATTTGAATATTGCTGTTTATGAGGTGACAACTCAATGAAAGGGTTGGTAAACATTGGGGGTATGTAGAATTGGGATAAAATGATCACTTACCATAAGAGGAATATTGGATGCCCCCTTTTATAAAAATATATTAATCAGTCGATTATTCTTATTGAATTGGTTGAATGTATGATGCCTTCTGTATCAGGCGTCAATATGAAAGAAATAGTCAAATTCAGTAGTTAAAATTATAACGAAGGAATAATGGCTTCCAAATAATAAAAACAGCAACGTATTTTTGTATCATGAGTTATATTTAAGCACCAAATCCAACAAAGTTAAAGAAACACGATGAAAACTGAATATAAACTGTTTATGGACAGATTTCGGTGTTTTAGTAGTGCTATATGAAATATTGTGAATAGAGAAAAATGACCCCCTCCTTTCCCTGTCTACTTTTTGCGTTAGGAATTCATTGCCGTAAACAGAAAACAGAAAGCTTACTTTTTTCGTTTTCGAAATTTGGAAAATTTTCGGAAGCAGTAGAATGCATCATCTCGGTTGTTTTTGAAGTTATTTAGAAATGGTTTTGATATTCTTGAGGCTTTTTTCATGTAGAATCGAATGACGTGCCGGATTTTTTTTGTGTAAGGGTTTATGAGTTATAATGCATACTTTATAAAGTTTGCTTTTTCAATTTTGTCTAGTTGAGAGTTTTTTTTGTATAAAGAATTGATATTCCATTGTTTATCTTTGAAGATCGTTGATCGTTGGTTGAATTGTCATATTTGGTAAATTTGAATGAATTGATACCGATTGTTTCGATAATTCAAGCCATATACTTTTTCTTGTAACTTTATCTGTTTTTACTTGTGGGTAGTTATTGCTAAATTGATGACATCTTTGGTAAACGAAACAGTACATATTTTTTAAGGTCCTGATGAAATTCCGAACGGAAAAATGGATGATTGAGTAAACAAGATATATAAGAAAAAATATAAACATATATATATATATATATATATATATATATATATATATATATATATATATATAACCAAATTTATATGGAACAAATTTATATGGAACCACCCGTTATAATAATACCTCAGGGATTTTAGAAATTTCAAAGGATTGTTAGAATTGATCCTTTTTCAGATATTTCAATTGAAAATAGAGATAAATTAAGAATTATATTTTGAGAAAGAAACAAATAAAAGAAAATAAGAGTAGTAAAACAATTAAAAATTGTTTTCTCACGGAGTAGGTGTTTTTTCTTGACCTCAGTAGCTTGAATTACCTCATCTTGCCCTGATACAAGCCTGGATCCGTGTAGGCATGCTTTGGATTAGGTTTTCAACCTCCTCTGGGGTGATATTCTGCCACTGTTCTGTGGCGAGTTGGATGAGCTGTTGTGGGGTTCTTGGATTATACTAGCGCGATCTAATTTTCTTTTGAGCTCATTCCATAAATGTTCAATAAGATTTAGGTCTGGAGAGCAAGCTGGCCAGTCCAAAATAGCGATTCCCCTGTTTCGAAATAATGTCGCGCAATGTTTCTGGTATGAGGAGCAGCATTATCTTGCATAAAAGTGAAATTCTCACCGTGGACACCTTTCCAGAGTCTCACTATGGGCTCCAGCACTAGGTCCATGTAATTTCTAGCCGTTACACTCGCAGGAAACGAAATCAAATCTGTTTTGCCTCCCAGCATAATGCTACCCCAAAACATCACACTGCCCCCTTGGTATTTCGGAATGCAAAAGAAAAACTTATCTACAAAGTTTAACCAATTACATGCTACATAACTACTTATTTTCAATTTAGAAGAATCTAACCTTTCAAATAAATGAAATTCAATGATAGAGTCAACGATTAATGAAGATAGAAGAGAAGAAATGGATCATAAAGAAGAACACTCAGCTTTTAGAACTGAGGTAAATTCCCACAATGGTTGGATAGTGTTTTATGTCGGTTTTCTGGTATTCCTGTATCTTACAGCTTACAGGTTACTTGATTGGCTGAATATGGTTCACAAGGTGACTGCCATAGGTGGCAAAACTAGTTCCCTAAAGACGTGGTTACCCCAGTCGTGAAATATTAAGGTTTCGCATAAAGATGAAAACTCCTGACAGTAAAATATCTTGATGGTGAAAAAAATCTATAACAATACCATATCTCTCGAATATTGATTTTTAAAATGAACAGAATAAATTTAACTTACTTTTGGAATAGCAGATATCGATTTAGGTTAATATAACGAAAGAAAATTCGAAATCTCTCCTCTCTAATTGAATTCGTTGTCGAGGAAATCCGGCAAAATTATCGACCACTTATAACGCCTCAGACGATTGGAATTTATCCAGAAAATAAAAAGTATACTTAATTACTTTTTGAAAATTATTCACTCCAATCGCTACAACACAGCTCCAATAAAATCACAAACGATCCCGAAGATTTCTAAATGGAAAGCGAATCTAATGAAGTCCGAACTTATATAGACTCGGTTCTATGAAAAACTATTGATTTTCGAAAAAAAAACTAATGAAAATGCGAAATTATTCTCTTCAAAACAATAAAGTGGAAATGAAACATAGGATGAGTACTGCTTTCCGTTCTCCCACAGAAACGAGATAACGATCTTCTTTCAAGTACTGATTTACAATTAACCGGTGAACAACCCAGATCAATACCAGCGACACCTTACGGATATTACCATAATTTTCATTGGGTATCATTACATGTAAATTCTTGATTCGAATTTCAAACTGTTTTAATATTTAACTTGATGAAATGAGATTGATTTGTTAATAAAATTATGAAAACTGAGTTTGAAAGATATAAATGATTAATTCGAGAAATCGAACGTACAGACGTATTACCCGATCACAATTTTTGTAACGAATGGAAAAATTAAAAAACGCAAAGCGACTGTTACCAAATGACGGAACGTCAAATAAGTGGCATTTACCAATATTCTTTATGCATTGGGTAATAAGGTCGCTTCACTTAAACATTTTGTTTGTTTGCATTCTCAAAAACACAGCTTATGTCGAAGGAAAAGCCGAATCAATGCAGCGGCGATATCATTTGAACACATTCAGGAAATGTCGACATAATTTTATCATCTTAAAAATCCACCGTCATTCAAACTTGCACCCTAAAAGCCGCAGTGATCGGAACATAGTGTTGTTTTTAGGAACTTTCCCTAGTTATAATACGGGAGTAAAATATTGATTGTGGCCGATACATAATTATATTCTACAAGGCAACAGAAGGGTGATTAACTCGACGTACTATGATTGGTCGCTCTAGGGGTTGAAAAAAATGACTCACGCAGGGTGTAAAATATTGACTAAACAATTAGCTCTAGGTATATCCAATTCAATGTTATTTCAGATATTAATATCATAATTCTCTGACGAAAAAAATACATTACGCTTTGTATTTGATTTTACGAGAAACATCGTACATATTTATTGAATTGGATGAAATATGGCATCCATTAAACGACGTCATTATTGGTTTCGTTATATTTCGTGTTGCTGTCGAAATATCTTCATCGTTTTTCGGAGTTAATCGCTTTTTGAAGGATGTCAGTTTAAACACGAATCAAGCCGATATCTGTGTTACGATTTTAATTCTTTCATTCACGTTTTTCTCATTATATTTCAAATTTTCAGGATTTGTTCTTGCTCTTCTTGTTTTCTCAGCTTAGATCCTAAAAAGTAACTCACAATTTCAATATTTCAAATGTTTTTCTTGATAGTCAACTAATTATTAACACATGATTTTATTTCGCATATGTCAAGACATTTATTCTGTCAAAAAGTACCGGAAATCGTTTATTTAAAAAATCTGTCTTAAACGATTGTCGAAATTTTTGTTGATGCTGAGTTGGCGTAAGTTTTTTCACAGACGCGGAGTTCCAACGCGATGTGTCATTTAGTTTTTTTACAGTTCTCTATTTTATCAGTTCTCACAAGCGGGTTTTGAGATTATTACAATGGATAAAAATATCGAACGAAGAATCTGTCTCAAATTTTGAATTGCAAATAGAATTTGCAATTCAAAATAGACTGAATATTTTCCAAAAATTGAAGACTAGAACGAGTTAATTCGAATCCTACATTCATAAAACGTATTGTAACTGGTGATGAGACATGGTTTTATGAAGTTAACATGCAATTTAGGCAACTAACATCGGAATGCGCTTGAAACTATGATGCTCCATTTGAAAAAATATAAAAATGTTCTACACATTTTCGGCCACACTGTATAGTCCAAAAAGATTTTAAATTGTTATGGTTTGCATGGTTCTAAGCTTTGAAAGAAATGAATGATAAGTATTAAAGTTCTTCTCGTCCTCTTAAAAATACTTTCATTTTTATAAGATTGAATTTTTCGCTACCGTTTTCAAGAAAAACAAAAAAGTACATATTTCCTTCTTTGGGGTTATATTGAATACTCTAAAAGAGAAGCAGTTACAATTTAAAAGAGTTGAAACATAGGAGGGGGGTCATTTTTCTTTGATTCTCATAGGAATTTACGGAATGACTTGAAAATCGAGTCAACCTCAAGTCAAGCTTTTGTTTTAGAATTGAAGTCAAGTCATTCGTTTTTTCACAAAAGCTTAAAAATTCAAGCGTTCTGAAACGCAAAACTTGAAAGCTTGAATCAGAACACAATTTCATCAAAACATTGAACTCATATTCAAAACGAGCGAAAATAAAGGTTTAAATAATACTGACTATTCGATCAGGAAATTCTTGAGTGAAATTCAATCTAAAAAGAATTCATAAGACATAACAAGGACAAGTGTGAAATTGAAATGAATATTTCCAAACAAACACAATCATAGCATCACATAAAAATCAATTTTCTATAAAATAACTGTGAAATTAAAAAAATACCTTCATTGAAACTTGAGTCGAAAAAGTAGGAATGAGCGAAACTACATTTCCACTCTTGCATATACACACAAACAAATTTATATGGAATCACCCGGAATATTACCACAAGGATTTTAGAAATTTCGAAGGATAGTTAGAATTGATCCTTTTTAAGATATTTTAATTGAAAAAGAAATATATTAAGGTTTATTTTAAGAAAGAAACAAATGAAAGAAATTAAGAGCATGCAGTAAAAAAATTGAGAATTGTTTTCTGACGGAGTAGTTATTTCTTTCTCGACCTCAGTAGCTTAAATACCTCCTCTTGCCCGGATACAAGCCTGAATCCGTCTAGGCATGCTTTGGAATAGATTTTCTACCTACTCTGGGGTGATATTCTGCAATTTGGCACGAAAAGCGGTCTTGTTCTTCAGAAGTGATCTTCCTACGAATTCTTCTAGGTCTACTTTGCAGAGATTTTAGCTCCACGTATCGGGCGTAGATTTTTGAAATCACCCCCTGTGATACCCCCATTTTGGCCGCTATATCCCCCCGTGTCAACCCCTTCTTCAACGAAAGCAATTATTCGACCCCTCTGCACATCCAACGTAAGGCATTTTCAATTATGATTATAGTCTTTTTCAGATTTTGAAATTCCCAGTTTCAAATCTCAGTAACGACTGAGTACAATATCCCGAACATGTGGTGATAATTCAACATTTCTTATAATACTATCCAGTTTTTTTACAACAAAAAACCTCATTCTTTACAAGTAGTCAAGGATCCATGGTTAAAAACAATCAATAATGTGAAATACCGAGTGATTCCATATAAGTTTGGTTGTGTGTAGTTGATACTTTTCGGTTTTGAACGAAGATATTTTGTATATAAATTTCACTCATTCTCCGAAAGGATTCTTCTAAATATCGCAAAATTAGTGAACCTTAATCGATAGATTACTGTGCTTACACTAGGTGACGATACTACATAAATTTCTTTCAGTTTTCCATTAATTTTACAAGGATAATTGAATTTTTAACAAATGATAGAAAAACCTTTGAAAGAAACATTTGATTTGAATTCATTTTATATTATATAGAAATCTATTATAGGTTGTAGATTACATGAATATTTGAATTGTGGAGGCCGTTACTTCATGTAGATCCATGATATAAATGAGATAAAAAACACAAGGTTTAACTTTAATCTACACTTCATTTGAAAAAATTCGACGACGTTTTGCTGACACAGCAGCTTTATCAAAAATGACAAACAGAATGAAGAGTATGGTATTATAAACAAATCGTAGAACAAGTTGGATGAATAACAGGAAAATCCACACCGAGCCATTGTACAGTTAGTATGAAAGGTAATAAAAACTAATCAAACAAGTTAAGTAGGGGTGAATAATTCACATCTACCTGCTCATTCAAAAGCTTGTCCGAATGTTTGTATCTATTTATTTCTAATGCTTCTAGGAGATCTTATTTTAAACTTTTGATTTTATATGTAATATGTCAAAGTTTTTATTGAATGAATGGTTTTCTTTTATTAAGTGGTTTGAATAATTTGAATCAGATTTATTTTTATCGAAGCTACGTTTATGTTCAGATGTTCTTATTCCAAAACTCCTATAGGTCCTACCGATATAAATTTTATCACAAGAACCGCAATTGAGTTTATAGATTCCTGATTTACTTGATTTTTCAACACGAGAATTATTATTTTTAATATGTTTACCTAAGGTATTAGAAGTTTTGAGAGTTATATTAAGATTTTGTTTGACGAGAAAGGATTTAATATTTGTACTTGCAGAACCGCAGAATGTTAAACTGTTGAATATTTTATAGTCTTTATGAATAGGACATACTTCATTTATTGCTTTCTGATACAGTTTTTACGAATGATTAGATCTATCATATCCGGATTATATGAATTATTAATGGCTATCTGTTTGATGATGTTTAACTCTTTATTATAATCTTCTACTGATTAAGGTAAATTGAGTAACCGATGTACCATGCTGTTTAAATCTGTGTTGAATTGGATGTAATAAGTAGTTATGTATAATTGTATCAGTATGTGTTGGTTTACGAAAGACCCAAAAACATGATTATTATTTCGTTTAGTGATTTTCAAGTCCAAAAATTAATGTAATCGTTCTGTTCAATTTCTATCGTGAATTTAATGTTCAAATGGATGGAATTAATGAAATTTAGAAATAAGTCTAATTGACGAGTAGTTCCAATGAAACATACTAAGATGTCTTCAACATATCTATACCAATAAAGAATTTGTTTATAATACCATACTCTTCATTCTGTTTGTCATTCTTGATAAAGCTGCTGTGTCAGCGAAACGTCGTCGAATTTTTTCATATAAAGTGTAGATTAAAGTTAAACCTTGTGTTTTTTATCTCATTTACATCAATATTTTGTTGAGGGTTGTTGTTGATTGCAGAATTTCTTCACATTTCTTACATGACTGTTTTTTGTAACTATTTGTTACGCTGCGAAACGAAGTTTAGAAGTCCCAGTTTATATCAGCCAATTGAAATATTCTATGTAACTAGCGGTAATACCTACTTCTATTTCACCTGTACGGGTACGGCAAGCAGAAGCGATTAGCAAGGAACTAAACTTTATGCTCTTAAAAGTAACTTGAAAAGGCTTGAAGTCAATTCAAGCAGCTTGACCCTAGACACCTAGCTACCGTACTAAATACACCAGAAATATCAGGAGGAGACGCTCGTCGCTAATATTCAAAGTTATCCTGTATCTCAGAACGATTTTGTTTCCAAAATGTTGAATTTCACGAACTGGAACCATATTGTGAAAACCGCATGCCTCTATCTCTAATATTAACGAAGATACAAATCAAATATGGGATACCCTGTACATCTAGTATTCTTGTATAGATTAAGATTGAATATTCCCAATTCGAATAGAATAATTTCTTCCGGATCAGCTAGTATGAAGTAGACAGATGTGTGTCTACATCTACTCTATATTTACTTTTTTATATTATTTTATTCCATAATATCATGAGAAACAGATGAGGGTATACAATCACGTACATGATCGCCGTTTCCAATAATGCTGAAATACGTGTACAACTACACTTTCGCTCTTCAAGTAGGGTTGGGAACCCTTATATTAATTGAAGTCTGGGAACAGTGACGCCAATCTCTTCTAAACGCTTCGTTCAGTTCTCTTTTTGTGTTACTTATTAAAATCGTCTAGGGGTACATTGAAAGTTACTGTAGCGCAACTTTAAGAAAAGGCACAAAAAAAATCGGAATTAAGGTATCCCTATAATGAATTGTAACAGTTGCCTGGATGGTCTTTGTTTTCGGAACCTCCAAAACCGGTAGCTGGTGAAGAATAAGGTATGACGAGTCGACAGGAACGCTTGAAAAGATGTGTAAAGTTTTTTGATTATTTTACACGGTAGGACAATGACTGGTGATCATGGGGCTTTTGAAAGAATTATTCTTTAAAATATTTGGTCCGAGAACAGAACAAAGGTTAGTTTCACATGACGACACTATTATCTGACATCAGAAGTTCAATATCATTATGAGTCTTATTTGTTTTAGTTAGGGTCAAACTTGTATAATCTTTTTTATGTTTGATACCACTTTAGACGAGTTAAAAAATTATTTTGTGATATTTAGCAGTTCCACAAATACACAAGTTCAAATTCAAATGAATAATTGTAATTTTCTCCGAAATTGTTAAAAAACTTTATTTTAATTGGATACAAAATAGATCAGTGTGGGAATTCAAAGAAATTCCCTCTCACACCATTATTGAATCTCCACGAAAATTTTAGGTGAAAAAAAGTTGCACTGGGAATATCTCTCATATCGACGTTTGTCCACTAAAAACGACGATTGCAATGAAAAAGACAAAATCTTGACTCATCTGTAAATAAAATTTTCTCTCATTCAGCTTTTAATTGTCATGTTCCCTTGCAAAATTCAATCTGGCGTTTTGAAGTGCTTTAATTTCTTCCAAAAGTTTTACATTTTTCATTATTAGTTTTATCCCAATTTCTATGAGTACCATTTTCTTTTCGATTGTTTGTAAGCTTACCTTATTGCTGGTGGATTACTGGATAACTAATTCTGCTATACATATAAACTTCTTGTGTATAAATTTGAATTTTTAACTTTCTGCAATTATTTCTTGGCACAGTGTAGAACATTTTTGGATTTGATCATGAACTTATCATTATCTTATTTTCATGTTTTTAATACATGTGTTTTTCTCGAGAAAAATAAATGATGCTATAGTTGATTTGGTAAAGCAGTAGAGCAGGTGAGCATCGCAATCGACTGGTCGATATTTATAACGTAATGAAATAACACTCTGTTAGCGGCAAAAGGCGGCTTCATCAAAGGAAGTCGCGGTACTTGTCAAGGAAAAGAGGCGTTTTTTATTCTTGCCGCTTTTCTAGAAATTTCGGGCGGCGCTTTTGACAGGAACATTAGAGACTTTCGTTCACACCGATATAAATGTTGCGTCTGCAGGAATTAGAGTCATTCTGAATTGTAACTTGAAGGTAATACTACGTCGATACAAAGTTTATTATTAAATAGTACAAAAGGAGTGCAGCGAAAAAATTTAAAACATATCAATTTAATAACGATTGGGAGGAAGAAGTTTTCTTTTGTATGGTGAAGGATAAGTCCATTTGTCATATTTGTCGTGCGTCAGTTGCAATACCTAAGCGTGATAACTTAGAGAGGCATCATAAATCGGTTCATAAAAACTATGAAGATGATTTTCCGCTACAGAGTGAATTAAAAAGATGATTTGATATCTTGTTTGAAAAAAGAACAAGACCAGCCAAAAAATCGAAAGCTTCTACGATGGCGTCATTTAAAATATCTTATATATTGGCGAAACACAAGAAACCATTCGAAGAAGGATCCGTTGTGAAGGAAGCATTTATTGAACCAGGTGAGACTTTATTTGGAGATTTCAAAAATTAAAAAAACCATGTCTGCTATTAGAGAACTTCAGTTATCTCGTCCGAATGAGTCAGGACATGGCAGATAAACTAAAACATGATACTATGAAATGTACATACTACTCTTTACAGTTCGACGAATCTACCGATATGACAGACACTGCCCAGTTAAGTATTTTTATTCGGATGGTATTTAATGACATGTTGACTAAGGAAGAATTTTTGACAATATGAATGAAGATATATATGACGTTTTCTTAAATTTTGTAAAAAGCTACAAGCTACCCATATATAAGTTAGTGTGCATCACAACCGATGAAGCCTGCGATGGTGGAAACAAACAAAAACGGTTTTGTGGTATTGTGTCGAGCTAATGAAGATTTCCCTTCAATTTTTTCATTCCATTGCATTATACATCAACAAGTTTTGTGTTCAAAAGTTTTAAACACGGAGAAAATTTGAGCATTGCAACAATAATTGTGAATTCCATCCGTACACGTAGCATTCAACGGCGGCTATTTAAGTTGCAGTTGGAAGATAGGGAGTCAGCTGAACACACTGATTTAGTTCTTCACACGGACGTCAGGTGGTTGAGTCGCGGAAAATCTCTAGAAAGGTTTCAAGAATTATTGCCCGAAATAACAGCTTTTCAAGACGAAAGAGGTGATGACACTCTGATGTTGAAAAACGAAAAATGGCTGACTGATTTGGCATTTTTGACTGACATCACAATGCATTTAAACACCATCAACTTGGAGCTTCAAGGTCTTTGAAGGCAAGGATTCCTCAGTTGAATTATGATACGTATGAGGCTGAATTATCAAATATTTTGGGACAATTCGAAATGCGTTTTTATGATTCCAGTAAATTGGCAAATTCATCATCCTTTATGAGTTATCCTTTTTCACGTAAAAATATTGAGGAATTAGCTATTCAAATAGCAAGTCAGTTCAATATGAACTCATGTTCTGTTGAAAATGAAATGGTGCAGATTATATCAGATATACATCTCAAAGCTACAGCATCTGATACAAATTTTTGGTTTTTTATATCTGAACTATATCAACTGACGGCAATGTTTGGGTCAACTTACTTGTGCGAGTCTGCATTTTCTGAAATGAACATAATCAAGTCAAAATATCGACTAACTGACGATCATATGTCATCATGCTTGCGATTAGCACTCAGTGCTTAAGTACCATCTTATGAAAAGTATACTAAGGACATGCAGTGCCAGGCTTCAACATCCAAAGTCACTCCTTAGTTAAGTTTAACACCATATTTAACTCTTTTGTTTGACAAGCATTATTTTGGCTTTTATAATTTTAAAGTGTAGAAAGAAATTGAATTTAGAACTAGACGTTTTATGAAGTCATGGAATTATTTATGAACATTGTTTAACATTTTATTAGATAATGTTAAAACCTATGAGGATAATTTAGCATTAGTCTACTATAATATAAAATGAATCTTTTCCATAATTCACTAAAATTATTGAATTATCTGAAATATCATAAACATTATTTAATTATTATATATTTTAATGTATACAATTGATCGTAAGTTGAATATGCATGAAATTCATGAAAAATTATTTTTGGTAAACATAACTATCTAGATATTCACATTAAATTATTGTCGTTTTTAATACATTAGTGTTCAATTGATTCAATTTTATTTGAACCATAAAACACATTCGTCTACGTTACTGATTACAAGTTTTGGACGTCCAAAGTACACATTTTATTTAAAACGGGGACAGCAATATTCGCAAGCAACAAAAAAGAGAAGATCGTAGTTAGGTATTTGGGTAATTCCTAGAGAATTGTACGAGGGTTTCTATCAAAGATACGGCAATAAATTGGTGCCTGCTCCAAGACAAAATCATAGAAATCACATTTATTTTTGAATTTGCCCACGTACCTAGAGTATTTTCATACTTGATGAGCTTTTATTACTCTGCGTCTTCACCGGCTATAGTAGATACAAAATTAATGAAGGAATAATTCAACTAATCTGCTATCATTTAATATTATCAAATAACATACCACTATTCTTCATAAAGTCAACTTTTTTCACCAAAAATCCTCGAAATAAATGTTATTGAAAGCTAATTTCAATAGGGATATGAAAAATAGTGTTATGAGCCCCCAATAAGGAAGGAACTGTACCGCCATTGCAAGGCTTTGTTTATCGGATGAATTTCTATGAAAACTTAAAGGATCCATTGATAAAAAAAATTACCAAGCACACTTTGTAAATAAAAAGATTTTGATACCTTCAGTACTGGAAATTTATACTGAAACCACGATGTTCATTGACAAACAATTGTAAAAATGCAAATAACGACTTAGAAAATACATTTGAATGTATTGGAATCATAGAGGATTTGTTTAAATTCTCCCAAATATTTTTTTCGAAGAAACTGCATATGCACAATCAGGCAAATTCGGTCCTCACATGAATGGGGAATTCTTCCATCCAGTCGCGTCTTCAAGTTTTCCATTGTTGTATGCCAATCCTCGGAATGCTTTCCGCTTGCTCTTTAGTTTTCTATTCTGTTGTCCGTCGGCCGACCACCTCAGGTTACGTTTTGGGGCAATCGATATATCGACTGGGGCAGTGGTCTACTTGTTGAGTCGACGAACGCGTAAGGAAGCGAAACATACTATGTCCAGACTGGCTGGACACTGCACTGGGGTGCATTCATTCACTCATCACATCCCCAACACCCACACACACAGACACACACACATAAACAGTTGGGACACGTGGTTCGCGTCCTTCGGGCACGTCACCGGTCATGTGTCGTTTTCAAGGCCGTTTTGAACGGTGTTATTGATATATCGTACAACAAGATTTATGATTCGGTTCTCTGATTGAAAGTAAATATAAAAATGGTACAGGTAGATTACATAAATTTCTAAATTGCGCCCCAAAAGGTTGGGTTTGTTGAAAGTGAACATAAATTTATTAAAAGTTTGCAAACTTGAAAGTTTTGACAAGAATTAGCCATTAAGTGTGTCAGAAAACTGGAAATTACAAAAAATACTCTCCTTGTATTATATATATATCATATACCTATTTTCACAAAATACAGAGCTTCTATATCTATACTGAAAGCTATATACTCTTTGACGAAAAAGTATCCGGAAATTTGAAATAAAACGCATAAACCTTAATCGACTTCAATATTTATTGAATCTCCTTCAAAATATGCTCCATTTGAAGCGATACACATGTGCCAACGTTTTTAATAATCATCGAAACATATTTTTAGGTTAGATTTAGAAGTTGGTCTAGACGAAATACCGCCAATCGTTCTGGGAAAGTTTGTTCCCGAACTGGCACCCATTCTTAACCGTCTGTTCCAGATTTCTTATAAAAGCCAGACTTATCCGAACAGTTGGAATATAGCGAGAATTCAACCGATCCCAAAGAAAGGAAAGAAGTCCTTACCCCAAAATTACCGCCCTGTTGCACTTCTTCCCATTATGTCCAAAGTGATAGAGAGAGTCATAAATGATGAAATCATAAAATATCTTGAGTTGCAGGGACTTATTAACGACCGTCAGTATGGTTTTTGCAAGCAAATATCGACAGATGATCTGTTCGCCTACGTCACTCATGTTTATACATCAACGATGGAGAAGCATGGGGAATCTAGAGCAATAGACCTCGACATCTCTAAAGCCTTCGATAGGATTTGGCATGCAGTCTTGTTGAATAAACTTGCTGCATGTGGGCTTTCCGAAAAATTGCGGAGTTGGATAAGTAGCTTTCTTTCAAATAGATAATACAAGTTGTGGTCGACGGTATAACATCTGATTGTTTTTAGTTGCAAGCAGGAGTAACTTAGGGATCCATTCTTTCACCAACCTTGTTTCTGTTGCAGATAAACGATCTTCTGTCATCTACAGAGAACAAGATCTTCGGTTTTGCAGACGATTGTATAATGGTTTCGTCTTTCAGTAGTCTGCGGCCAATTACATCTGCGGAATCTCAGCGTCAGAGATGTCAACAAATCAACAACTTAAACTCTGACTCACAGAGGATATCTGAGTGGGGTCAGTTGAACCTGGTGAGCTTCAACGCGAGCAATACGCAAGCAACTACGTTTTCTAGAAAGGTCCCTGCTGGAGAACCTCCTCTAAAGATGCAAGGACAACAAATTGCATCCAAAGATTCGATGCACCTTCTAGGAATAACTGTCAACTCGGGGTTTTGCTGGCATGAACATGTATCAGCAATTGCTAAGTCGGCATCAGCTAAACTTAGTTTTCTTTTCAGATCCAAGCGATTCTTTACGTAATCTCAGCTGTTGCTTCAATATAAGGCGCAGATTTGACCTGCTTTGGAATATTGTTCCCATGTATGGGGATCTGCGCTCAAACATTCGTTGCGGATGTTTGATATTGTGCAAGAAATGCACGTCGACCACCCAGACATCACTCGCGATCTCCAACCGCTGGCTCTCAGATGACAAGTTGCTGAAAAAGCTCCAAGGAGCTGAAAGACCTTGTTCCGGGAAACTTATGTTTTGCCGCAACACTTGGCTGGCAAGGAATTTTCATCATATGGCGGTACATTTAACGACCCCTTGAACCTCTCTCTATAAGAATTCTTTCGTTTACAGGGCCGGTAAGCTGTGGAACTCCGTCCAATATCTTCCCAACATTCTCCCAGGCGCCCACTGACGTGGTGTAACAGCTTTGCCTATTCCTTGGAAGCCCGCATTCCCGAAGCGGCAATTTCAGTCTGGAGAAAAGAAAAGTCACATGAAGCTAGATCAGGCGAATAAGGCTCGATGGTATTTATAGAGTGTTTGGTCCCAAAGTTGTTAATAACATTGTCATGCAAATATGCAGATATCGAATTCGGGAATATATTTCGATATTATAGCTAGAAAACTAATCGATTTCATCCAACATTTAATAACACTATACTTTGACGAATCCTGTGCAGTGTAGGACCAAATGCGCCCATTTTGACGTCGTTTGGCAGCATAATATGAATACACTTCAGTATAAAATTTACTATGATAACCTACGACATTTGTTTGAGTTTTTATCTTGATATCCCGTTCAGGATCTATCATATACGTACATAAAACATTTGTTTGAAATAGTTGTAGAGGTAATACGAGGGTTGGCCCAAAAGCATCCGATCCATCTTTATATTTCCACTTCTAAACATCTTAGCGACGTCCGTGTCATGAGGATATAGCTGAGAAATCTTCTCGTACTTGTAGATAGGCTTTCTCTGAACAGTATGCTATCATTTATAGTGCCTTTTCGCCTTCGCGGAACAATGAATTTGTGTTCGAATTTCAATTTTATACTCAAATGATGAGAGACGAGTGTATCGACAAAATCCAAATAAAAGAGTGGAATAAATATTTTAAGGATGACCACGTATTTGTTGATAGCGATCCACGCTCTGGGTCGCTCTGATGATCAGTATTAACGTATATCGCATTCCATGTCTATGACATAGTTACACCCCAAACGTCTCAGTAAAAGACAAAATACGGTCGTCTTAGATTCGAGATTGTTTCTCAAAAAATTAACTTGAATGCTCGTATAATATAACCATGAATGCATGGCATATTTCGACCGTTAAACATTATTGAAACCAAACAAAGGACGGTTCAATTTCGTTCATAATTTACATGTCACCAACGGAGGCGATAATGACATATCGGCAATACAAACTTATCGCTTCTATCGAAAGGTGCCACGTTCGATCCATGATTTATTCAATATTATTGACATCTATTTGTAATGCGCGAAAATCCCGCTTGGCCAAGTAAATAACATTATTTGGTCTGTATTGTTGCGGTGGGCGTCTACCGAACCCCTTAACGACATTAGTCGGGTACAAGGGTGAGCCCCCCGGCGAACAGAAACCGATTAAAACAACCCCTTCGTCCCTTTACGAATATTCGATACGTTGTCATTTTGATTTGCAAAATGCATTTTTTACAGCTGTTCAGCTGGAGGATCGATAACGATTGATTTGTGCTTTTTTTGACTTCGATTTGTAGACTGGGCGTTTGGAATTATTGTAACTCGGGATTTCGTTTCTAATGACAGGATCGAGGGGTGTCTTGATTCGATCCACAAGGCATCCCCATGGAATGGTTTATGATTCATTCATTTGATACTTTGTGTATGGGACTTTTTTCCATTAATTACAATTCGTAATTGTATAAAGTTTCGGTTGCTGTGTGAAGAAAAATAATGATGGCAATTGTATTCTTGTATTGTGAAGGTTTGATGGTTGGTACCAAAGCTAAAATTGCATGAACTTGATGCTTGAGAACTGCAGCTCAGTAATTATTACCGAAGTAGACAAAAATTACATGCGAAACGTAACGATCTATGAGAAAAATATTTGTGATATTTCATAGAATTTCTTGACTTTTCACTGAAATTATTTCATATGAAGACTTCATTATGTGTAGGTTAACCTAAAGGATCTAAAGGAAAGTGAGAAACATTTCAGTCTTGCATTGCAATAGTACTTAAATCAAAATAATATTCACATTACTATTAATTTTTTCTATTCATGGGTAATCAATTCGAAACCAGTTTTCGTTTTTTTATATTGTCACGTACGAAAATAGATATTTTGGTGTTCTGATTGTTAATATTTGACACAAGAGCACTAGAAAAATATTTAATAGCGTTTACAGAAAACGAACAAAGTAGTTGTTTAAGAAGTCGTGACGTACATTTAGCGAGAAATTCAAAACAATATTTTAATCTGAAAACGATGTTTTTTCCTCATTTTTTTTCCATAAATCGTCTGCACCCGAATAAACGAAACGTCGAATAATTGGTCCACACTTTTTCTGGTCGGACAAATATTCATTATGTTCAAGTTTTGTGAAGCCGAATGATGATTTTTCAATAAAAACTGAATTAATAACGTTTCAACTTTTTTTACAAGAACATCCTTATTTCCTGACCGTTTTACCGTCGGCTAATTATCAAAAGTTGTCGAACCAAGTAGCTGGATCCCAGATCAGTCGTTTCAGTCACTAATTTTCCGATACAGTCATGTATTAAATGTAAAATAAATTGAGTTCCGATAAAAAACGAAATGAATCAAGAAGATCGCTTGTGGGTATGATCGGATGACTTAGTTTCTGCTGACATAAACGGAAATATTTCATAAGAAACTGAAGTTGTCTTTTCTTTTTCGTTTCTGTCGACATATGTTTTAGAGCATAATAGGGGTAGACCACCTACTTACCTGATATTGGTTTTTTGTGAATTTTTAACTGTAGTGAAGTTTAGTGCCAAAAACTTGAAATAAAAACACATGTTAATTTATACATTTATTAATTGAATTTAAATTAAAACTAGTCGAAATAAAATTTTGTATCTGTTATATAAAATATACGTAAAAATATTTATTTAGTAAATATTTTTAGTGAGGAGGATGAACATGATGCTTTAATAATAAAGTATCAACATTTGGCGTCAATTTTGTAAGAGCTAATCTTAAATCTCCTCGGCTAATGATGTCCAGTCTGTTTCTTTTTTTCTTTAGGAGATTGGTAACAGCGCTGAACCCCTTTCCACTAGGTATGACGATGAAAAGGAAATTAAAAATTTCCTCGCTATATTCCATAATACGGGATAAGTAACGGGTATGTTGTTTTGCAGCCAGAATTGCTGATATCCGTTTTAAACTGAATCTTAAGTTCTTCGTTTGTACTTAGTTCAGTCAGTTCCTCTTGTATTATGACTTTCGTTTCTTCTATGTCACCATATGGATTAATTATCCACGGTGGTATTACCATGGTCAAAACATCATCAAACCTAGTTTCAAAATCTGAATAGAAGGCATTTAAATGTTGAACGTAGGTTGAAACGTCGTCTTCCTGGCAGTTTGTCTGTGAAAAACTGGGGAATTGAGAAAATTTGCCCCGTATAATATTTTGCTTCATTAATTTAACTCTGGCAAGAAACGCGGATAAGATGGACTTTGTTTTAATCAAATTTAAACTGTCACCTTGTAACTGCCAATTTACCATAATAAATTTTGCAAACAAATCTGTTAAATAGGCGATATCTGTTTTCCACTTCATCAAAGTTTCTTTTGAAATTTTATCTTAAGTATCCAGAAATTCTAAAATAGTCTCAAAAAGTGCAACAAATCTTGTCAAAATAAGCCTTTCGACAGCCAGCGTACTATAGTGTGAAGGAGTAATTGTCTTCGTCATTTTCTTCAAGGAACTGTGCAAATAACCGCGTATTCAACGCGTTGCTTCAGATTCGGTTTACTGCATCAATGACTAATTAGAGAGATTCACGCAATCTAACACTCAAATTTTTCGCAACTAAATGTTGACGATAGATGACGCAATGTATTGCTAACACCCCTGACACATTTTGTTTTAAATAGCTTATAAATCCACGATAACGTCCAACCATGACAGGAGCTCCATCTATAGCTACTGATATTATATTTGATAAAGGGATTGTTTTTTCAATGAAGTAATCCTTCAAACATGAAATATTGAGTCACCTTTAGTGTCGGTTATCAAAGTTCCTGTGAAGAGCAGTTCCTCGTAGATTTCTCGATTCATAACAAAACGAACATATGCCAATAATAATGCTGCATTATCAGGTAAAATTGACTCGTCCAGTTGTATAGAGAAATGGGTCGTTTGCAAATAATTACACAAGAAGCTTTCAATATCAGAACTCATTTCATCAATACGTCTTTTAACAGTATTATTGCTCAAGGGAATTATTTCAATGATACCAGATGCAGGTTTGTGTAAAACAGTTTTTAAAACCTCTTCAGCGGTTGGCAAAATTAACATCTCTCCGAAAGTATGCGGTATGCGAATTTTGCTGAAAGTAGCGAGATATTGTAAGACTCCCGCAAACCATCATCCTTTCTTTGTGACGTCGAAGCGAATATTCTGTCCAGTGAGGGTCTCTTCTGAAGTGTATCTTTGAGTCTTTGAAAGTATTTCAAATCTTTATCTGTTTTATCAGAGTGACATCATCTCAGATGATCCTGCAGCTCAGATGGTTTCACAGCGTCATTGCCCTAAACTTTGTTGCATAAAAGGCACATAGGCAATTGTTTGTCCGACAATGATGGATTGAAGCCAAATTTCAAATAATCAACACTGTACTGTCTACATTTCTTTTTAGATTCGGATATGGACAAAATTACATTATTTAAATAGGACATAAACACCAGCAGCTGTATATTGAAAGAATTTTTTAGATTTTTTCGAAAACATTCCATAATCCGAACATCTCCTTGCAGCAATTAGTTCGGATTACGGATATTGCACTGTCATTATAATACCCGATTGCTGAAACTTTCAAAAAGAAATTATTGAGGAGCACTCGTGAAATTCTGTATGATTGAATATTAAACTACTAATAACTGAAGTCATGATTAGCGTAATTTATCAATCTTTTCTAACTACGAGTACTAAACTAAAATTTAATAAAAAATATTGTACTTACTTTTCTCCGCCACTTTCAAACAAAATAACACTGATTCTTAGCCATTTACTTTTCAAAATTCAGGAAACGAGTAAACGTATTTGTTCCACATTGGTATTTATAGAGTGACGAATTGAACAAGTCAGTGCAAATTAGCGAAGCTCTGAGACTGATACTGGTATTTCATTATGTGCAGGTTTTTACAAGTTCAAAATGTATTGCGACCACAAAGCGAATGCCCACATCCTACAACTTACACAATTTTATAAACATATATAATAAAATTTTTACTTCATAGGTACTTTCATAAATAATGTATATGTATTTATATCATAAGATAGTATGATGTAAGTAAATAGGTACTATCAGTGTATCTCATTTTTCATTTCATAGACCCCCAAATTGTTTTTCGCTGACGTAGACCCCTTGCAAGTTGTCATAGACCCCTGGGGGTCGATATAGACCACTTTGAGAATCACTGTTTTAGAGGATATCATTTGTTTCAGAATAAATGCTGTAGTAGTGTCTAACAACACATAAAGCGTGTTCCCTAAATACGCGGACTTCCTATATATGGCGATTCCTAAGCTGAAAAGAGGAAAATTTTACCTTAGGGCCTCCGTTTTCAAGATATGGCAGCCCAAGGTGGAAATATAAATTGCGAATATCATTTTTCCCTTCGTGAACGCGGAGTTCAACAAGGGCCCTTCGACAGTATTTTTCATTCATATTTTTTCAGAGAAAAATAAATTATGTAAGCATCTAAAACCAAAACTTCAAGAAACTTAAAATCAGAAAAATCCATCGAAATCGCATGTCTGATTTTGTTAAGCAAACCATTGCATTACATTTTTGTTTGCGGAATGTCGAAATGTTGAGAATGAAGCCGAAAACCTTTCTAAGTGTGTTCATGATAAAAAAAATGTTTATAATTGATACAAATACTCCAAAGGAGGCAGAGATCTTCGTGCTGACTTGGAGCACTCCAGACGGCCATCAACATTAGTGAAACACGTTAACCAAATCAAAGCTTCAGAGATCCATAACCCTCGACTGGCTGTCAGCTGTTATTTCATAAGAATCGGTCGAAAACCATCTTGAAAGACCGTTTAGATCTGAAAAAGTTGATTCTCGTTTGGTTTCAAAAATGCCCAATTTTGTAACTATGCTCTGTGATTTGGATCTAAGCTTACGACCCAGAAACAAGCTATCAATCAAGGGAAACTATACCAACAAAAATCAAGCCAATGTCGCTTAAAAATCGAAGTCATATTGACGGCCTTTTTCGATTATGTATTCCTTCCACCCGGCCAAAATGTCAACAAGGAATATCATTTGTGCGTTATGCGTCATTTGTGCGAAGCTATTTGCAGAAATCATCCAAAATTATGGGCAGACAGTTCTTGGTTTTGCACCAAGATAATGCTTCGACTCTCACTTATTCTTCGTAATCATTTCGCCATAAATTGAATGTATATCGTTCTTCAACCCTCGTGTTCACCAGATTGGGCTCCATGTGACTTCTGGCTATTCCCTAAACTCAAAAGACCACTCCGAAGACACCGTTTTAAGTAGATTGCAGAGGTTTAACGTGAAACGTCACGTTTTTTGAATGCTATTCCTATTTGCAAATTCCTGCTTATACGGAATAACGATCTCATTTTCAAAAGTGCGTAAACGAAGTAACTATTATATATACATGCGGGAAGATATATTAGCGAAGGTTCCCAATGCTGGATAATAATTTTAATTCGAAATTACGCCGTCAAGTAACCGATACGTAACCGCAAACCACCTTCGAGGGGCATCGATGCGAACAGTTCATTCTTATTAACCGCTCCTGATTGCCGGAAATCATCTGCACTGTGTACACCACACTCTAATTATCATTCCATCTCACCTCTATATTGGTGCAACATCTGTGGTATTGTGCAGGTATATTGTAATTAACAAAAAAAAGAATTAACGAAATTAATCGAGTATGCCATGCAAGTTTTTTTGTGTGGTTAGTACCAATTCAATTTCGATTACTTTTTTCGAGGTTTTTTCATTAAACCTTTACTTTTTGTTGTAGGATTTTATGATTAATATTACTTCATCGTAAGGAGAATTTGGGAAAATGTAGTTAAGATTAACGATTTCTATCCAATTTAGAAACCTTGTGAGAAAATTACACTTTCTAGAAGACCTATTGCTTATTGAGGAAAAAAATGTATGAACTATCAACGGTTTCGAAAATAACAAGGATAACGTTAACCTTTACAAAGTATTTTTCAGCAAATAACGGGAAATGCATTCTTGGATTTTTTGCACCATATGACAATGTGGAAAAAATATCTAATGAAAACTATACAAGGTTTTCACTGTAGTAAAATATCGAGTTGCTCAAAAATTTGTCTGACAGAAAGTTTGGGCTTTTATTGGAACAGATAGTAGTCGTTTCTTCACTCTCAATAATGGTTGTCCACAGGATATCTTATTCAATTTATATGTGAGCGATGTTCCTTCAACTTCGTTCGATAATTTCATTTATGCCAAAGATATTTATCTATCATAACTTCACAATAACGTGGAATCCACTGAAGAAGTCTTTGATGCAGATCTGCAGAAAAACAAATGTGTAACTCATCAATTCATTGGATGTGTCCAATAGTTCGAAAATATACTGGGTAATATTTTTTTAGGATTATTCTACCTTTGACCCCATCAAAATCATAGTGTGGTACACCACTCGTCTTCACAAAAATATTCATTGAAAATATCTATAATTTTTTGTTGTCCCTTGAAACTGTTTCGAATTCTCAACCGTTTCCGAGTAAAAAAAATTATTTGCATGAAGAGGCAGACGAAGTAGTCTAGAGAATTCAGATCGGGGGATCGTGGAGGCCAAGCTACAGACCGCCTTTACCAATACCCAACAAGTGTGCTGAAACCACATTTTTCTTCTATTCGCACAAGGTACATCATCGAAAAAATCTGTCGAAGTGTTCTGGGTAAATATTCAGCTTTGAGGGGTTGAATACTCTAAATATGATCAGTTTCTAATGCAAACGCGAAAGTCGAATTAGATATGCTAATCTACAGAGATATCTGATCCATGGACAATTATGAACTTCGTCCAAAATAAGTAATAGAAACAAAAATTTCTCTGAAGGAATAGATAGTCTTCTGGCTTCAGCAGTATAACCACCTGATCGGCCATAGAATAGATGAATATCAGACAATTTTTGAAATGTGCAATTCCAAATTTTCAAAATATTGAATACAATGGATTATTGACGAAAATCAACTTCTATTATGACAAATCTACTGTATGCTACTGTAGATATCAGCAAGATCAAGTTTAACTTAAAAGAACCCGTAATATGAGGGGTCAAAAAGTTACAGCTCATTTGAATTTCCACCAAATAAAATGAACACGCTGATGAAACTCAAAATAACAAAAAAATTCCGATTCCTAGTTCATATTACAAAAATTGACAGAAAAAAATTATAATTGCGAAAATCTTCCAACTGAATATTTTTGAAAATATCATTGGCCCCGTACATTATGATTCTGATGGGATCTTACTCTTAAAAAATATCACACTGTACATTCACGCAACTACTGGACATATCTAATAAATTGAAGAAGGAAAGAAATTGCTTTTCTGCAAATTGGAGATAGATCCTTGAAATTTACAAGAGCTGCCAATAGAAACGTGAAAAAAATCTGAACATCAACACCCTGTATACCTAGAGAACGCAGGCAATTATAACATGTTTTTTGATGAGAAATCTCCTGCAGAAATTAATGACTGCATACCTGAAACAATCTGTATGAACTTTTCTTCATGAAAAGAGCTATGGAATCATCCTCCGAATTTTTTCCGCATTTTTAGAAACACCTTGTATAAATATTCACAGTAGATTTCATACTTTCAATTTGTCATTTTTTCATTTTTATGTTTTAAGTATACAACAGAGCTGGAGGGATAGCGAAACACAAAAATATGTTCCGCAATATTGAGGGGACGAATTTGTTGTTGTTCGCACTCCATTCATTTTCGCAGCCTAACTACATATTGTTATCGTTTTTCATTTCTAATGAAGAGTACAAAAATGTGATAGATCTGATTCCCACAGATATAATGAATAGTTCGTTATAAGAAAATTCCAATTACCCGATCAGAAACGGTACCATCGTCTACTACACAAATGGGTCACACATCCCTTATTTGAAGTCACACAATGACAACCCTTAATTTCGAATGATATTTTCTCATGCCGATAACACCATCCCAAGATGTGAATAGAGTGATCGCGAATGCTTCTCAATCCAGAAACATCGGGACGTGCAGTAATCTTAGAATGGTAAACCCTAGCTTAGTTATGAGATTTTATTTTAAGGGATGTAATTTAATACCCCTTTTGCAGTTGTAACTGTCTGAGGGTTGAAATAAGGCCAGTTTTAGTGAGTGAGAATGAGGTGACATCGCTTGCTCCATTTGTTCCTGGGATTTCCTGATTTTGCAATGAATTATTCGACGTCTTCGACGAAAAATACGAGGGGCGTTCAAGAAGTTTTTTGAATTTTACGAGCAGTAACTTCTAGTTAGTGACAGCTGATCCCAACTGACATCTAGCATGGTGATATTTTGAGCAAACTACGCCATCCAGTTTGTGTTTGACTGTCATTGACTATAGACAATATCGCGAATGTGGAAAAGTGTGATTCAGCATTATTTCTATATCGCGAAATCAAGATATTGATGAATGTGGACCAACAATTTCAACAGTGAAGTGATTACTTACTGAGTTGTGACAATGAATGAGAAGAGATCGTACTGTCACTAATCTTCGATAAAATTCATGGAATGATATTGGACGATCTGAGAATGAGAATGCTATAACTTTCTGAGGCTGTAGACATTCGAACTTAGTGGGAACATCATATTTTGCATGAATTTTTGAATAAAAAGAGCTTTCCGCCTGAAGATGCCGTGGTTGTTCACACAAGTTGTGTGTATCTCCAAAAAGTCATGATCATAGAATTTGGAATTAAACCATACATGTTTGGCGAAGAATTAATCAAGACTAGCACAGTTGTTTTTCAAAAACTAAGGTCAATGTTACGAATTTCAAAACCCTATCAAAAGTATTGAGCAAGGAAACTTAGAATGGCGTCATTCGTAGAAATGATCCTGAATCAGGATGCAGTTTATTTCTTCAAGAATTAAATAAGTATATTAGTATGAACACTACTAAAAAAATAGTAAACAGCAAACATCGAAAAATTAAACCCTGGATAACATAGACACTAATAAACTCTATACGTCATCGCGATTTTCTAAAAAGACAACCCGAAGGAAACTATTCAGGAATAAATTTAACTGTCTAATTAAGCCAACATAAAGTGATTTCTATAAAAACGAGATTGAAAAATCAGAGAATGATTATAAAAAAAATGGCGCGTGGTAAACCAGGCATCTACATATATAACGGAAAACATACAAATTGAAAACACGCAAGGGTTAGTACTTACTGAAAATAAAGACGTGGTGGATTGTTTAAATAACTTTTTTGCGAATGTTGGTGCAGAAACGGCTAACAAAATTAAACTTAGCGATCAAAAACTTCCATTAAAAAGAAATAGGTATTCAATTTTAAATCCTGTGAAAGAGAACGAAGTTGATCTCCTGGTCCAGATAACATTTAAAATCTGTCACATGCGTTCGCTTGTTCATATCATCAATTTTTGCTCTTTAAGTGGAGTTACACCAAAACAATTCACTTAGTAACAGTCACGATTTATGAGTCTGGCAATGAAAAAGATCCATCGAACTATGGACCAATAACACTAGTGAATAACTCCTCAAAAATATATGAACAATGCTTGAAGTCTTGTCTGATGGCGTTTCTGACCAAATATCACATTCTTAGCCAGTTTGGGTTCTTAGAAAACTTGAGTACGGAGGATGCCACTGTTGAACTCTTGAATCGCGTTGTCAATTCCAATAATAAAATGAAAAATGTCTTGCCATATTTTTGGATTTGGCATTTGGATAGACTTGAGGTCATCAGGATTCCAGGAACTCCATTGGATATTTACCGTTCTCATCTAGAAGAAAGATGGAAGTCTGTCAAAATAAACAGTGTGCAAATTGATCCTCTACTTGTTACAATAAGGTTGCCACAGGGTACAGTCTTAGGACCGATATTTTTCTTACTATATATTAATCATCTTGGGAGTCTTAATGTGGGCTGTGATATTATTTCGTATGCAGACGACACGGAGGTAATTATTAAAGATGGGAAGGTGTTTACGAAAAGCAGAACTTTCAATGAAGAACATTTTTTCATTCTTGGATCAGAGTTTATTAAGTCTTAATGTGAAAAAAACTAAGTTTGTTACTTTCTCTGCTACAGTTATAGACCAGCCGAATTGAAACTCGGTGAAAATTTTTTTTGTCAATGCGTTGGGACAGTAGACTCAGCTACTTACTTAGGTGTAGAGGTGGACCAACATATGAGATGGGAAAGCCATACTCACAAACTGGCCAAGCGATTCAGAATTCTGGTGTGTATATTCTACAAATCAAGAGAAATTTTAAATAGGTCGGTGTTTGTTTTATTATATAATGCACTGGTGGAATCTTTATTAAGATATTGTATTGTTGTCTGGGGAGGATGTCGCAAAAATGCTCTGCTTTCGTTGAGAGTTGACCAGAATACCATAATCAAAGTTATTTTACATCGATCCAGATTATATTCAACTGAAAGGTTCTACTGGGAGTCTAATCTATTAAGCGTAAGTAATCTATATACAGGGATATCCACCGGGACCGTCCGTTAAAAACTTTTTGAGTTCCAATTACAATATCAAGCTGAAATTTTATACGCGGCCATAACTAGCGATTTCCAATTGAAGTGAAATATTTTCCAAGTGATACCATTTCCGGTTATACCGGAAGTGGGTCATCACTTTGTTATTTCAAATGGCAATGAACCTCTTTTATTATACATCTAGAACCGACATTGCTGGCACTTATCTGTCAAAAATTTTTGAAAAACACCAGATTGATAATAAAATGGCTGATTATTCAAACGAGGATATCTTTTTAATTCATGGCGAATGTCAAAAAGTGGAGGATAGAACTTGCAGGCAACTCAATAACCAATTTCCAAATTTGGCGCCTATGAGTAAAACAAAATTCCGAAGGATTAGAAGCAATTTTCTGCAATTTGGAGGAACAAAATACATAGAAACTAGAAGAAAACCAATTCTGGAGGACGATGACAACCAAATTAATAGGCTAGCGTATTTTCGTGCCAATCCACATGCGTCCATTAAGTCAGCATCAATGGATATTGGATTGAGTTATACTTCCATTCAAAGGATCTATAAGAAACATAACATGCACCCGTATTCTTTTATCAGACTACAAAAATTGAAACCAACTGACCTTCCCAAGTGGCTAAATTTCTGTGAAAATTTATTAATTCGGCTTCAAGAAGATGAGACCATTCTGCAAAAAACTATATGGTCTGATGAAGCCAAGTTCAATGAAAGTGGAATAACCAACAGGAGAAATCGACATTTTTGGGCCACGGAAAATCCACATTTCATTGAGGTTATTAATTTCCAAAATAAATTCAGCGTGAACGTTTTTGCAATTTTAATGAATGATTTGTTGGCTTATCACATTTATGAGGAAAATCTTAATGGACAAAGATACCTGGAAATTTTGAGAGGAACATTAGCAAATTTCTTAGATAGATTATCCCTTAACATTCTGAGGGATTGCTATTACCAAATGGATGGTGCACCAGCACGTAAAACACGAGCTTTAGATCGGCAGCTAACAGAAATGTTCGAGGAAAGATGGTGGGGTAATCAAGGACCAAATTTATGGCCTCCGTGTTCTCCGGACTTGACGCTCCTTGATTTTTATTTATGGGGCGAAATCAAGTGTATCTTATTCCTGTAAGAAATAAAGAAGAGTTACTAGAGCGCATTCATAATGCTTTTCGTAATATTGATCCTGAGGAAACTAGGACGTTTATTGAATCATACGCAAGATAGTATGGTTCCCCTGTTACATTTCCTGTGCTCACACTTTAGGGGCAACCGTAGGAGGCATGATGCGGGTTTAGATGCCTGAGGAACGGGCATGGTCTGTTTTTCCTTTGGATATATATATATATATATATATATATATATATATATATATATATATATATATATATATATATATATATATATATATATATATATATATATATATATATCTTTTGATATTATGTTCTTCAGTTCCTTTTTGTAACTGATTGTGTGTTGAGAAGTATTTCTTAGATCCATTCAGATTAATGGGTGACGTGTTATTTCCTTCTTGAAGTGCCCACATATCGGCATCAAAAGTATTGTATACTTTATAAAAAGCCGCCGAAAATAAAGGTTAGCGAATATCCTTTCTAAGAATTCATTTGAAATGCCGCAGAACTTACTGATTTACCTGAACGTCTACGAAAATTAATTCTACTCTTCTCTGAAAATGAACAATACGTTTGTAATAAAGACTATGTGCCTACCTGGGCCATATAATAGAGGTTTTATTTCACCACCGAATCCCTTTACACCCACTAAGTAACACCGGCTTACCTTGGCAAACACCTGGCTAATTTGTGGCTCGTTTAATAAAGAGCTGTTTACTTTCAAACATACTACAGCACAGCATATCTCTCTTTCATGGGATTACCCTTGCTTTATAGTATTGCTTGTATTAAATTACTGATTTCTTAAGCTGAAATTTAGGTGTTTCAGATAGGCTTAAATGTATAAATTCTTATTATCATATTATTTCGTTCTCTTAACCGTCAAAATTGATTTCTAGGAGACACTTTGGATGAAAAATTCTGCCAATAAATGACGTGTGCCTTAATGAATATCCTATCAAAGTTATGGGTTTTATACCTTTGTCGGTTGTGCTTGAAATAACTGAAACAACCTTGCGTGACGTTGGTATATAAAAGGGTACGCAAATTTAAGAAGCTCTGCTGGAAGATTAAAACCAAGTAATACAACAATTTCTTCTTACATCCTTCTAAGTCCAGGTTGATTTCAGAAATTGGTTAGATGATCCACAGTTGATATCACACGTCAAATTCTTCTCCAGTGTCAAAGTGCTATATCGTAAAAAATTCGCGGATAAAAAATGCGATCCAATTCGTATATTCGTGGCTAAACATTTCTTCATTCGCGGATCTAATCGGTTCATACATATGTTTAAATGAATAGGTCTCGATATCCTTTGACTAATAAAAGAGTAAAATTGATCTTATTGCTACTACACTTGAGAATATTTTTGACTTATATCGCCTTTTCCTTTTTCCGCAGTCGCTGTTTTTGAGAATGTAAACAAATAAAATGTTTAAGTAAAGCGACTCAGTGCGTATTTATTTGCCACCTATTAGACATTCCGCCGCTTTGCATCCATATCACGCTCATTCAATGTTAAGGAATCATCTGTACGATCGATAGAAAAATCCGAAGATAAAATAAGGTCGTCTGTAGCTTCATCTTCACTGCTAGTGAAAATTGTTCGTGTTCTAGGTGAAAACTAACCCCAAAACTACCGCCCTGTTGCACTTCTTCGCATGATGTCCTATGTGATGGAGAGAATCATAAATGATGAAATCATCAAATATCTTGAGTTGCAGGGAATTATTAACGACCGTCAGTCGACAGATGATCTGCGCGCCTACGTCACTTATGATTGTAAATCAACGATGAAGGAGCATGGGGAATCTAGAGCAATAGCCCTCGACATCTCTAAAGCCTTCGATAGGGTTTGGCATGCAGTCTTGTTGAATAAACTTGCTGCATATGGGCTTCCCGAAAAATTGCGTGGTTGGATGAGTAGCTCAAATAGATCCATACAAGTTATGGTCGACGGTATAACATCTGATTGTTTCCAGTTGCAAGCAGGAGTAACTCAGGGATCCATTCTTTCGTCAACCTCATTTCTGTTGCACATAAACGATCTTCTGTCATCTACAGAGAACAAGATCTTTGGTTTTGCAGACGATACCCTGGTTTCGTCTTTCAATAGTTTGCGCCGATTTCAGAGGAATAATAAATCAGAGGATATCGGAGTGGGGTCAGTTGAACCTGGTGAGCTTCAACGCGAGCATGATGCAAGCGACTACATTTTCTAGAGAGGTCCTCGCTGGAGAACCTCCTTCAACGATGCAAGGTCAACAAATTGCATCCATAGATGCATCTTCTCGGAATAACAGCCAACTCCAGGTTTTGCTGGCATGAACATGTATCAGCATTAGCCAAGTCTGCACCAGCTAAAGTTAGGTTTCTTTTCAGAGCCAAGCGATACTTCACATCTTCTCAGCTGTTGCTTCTATTTAAGGCGTAGATTCGACCTGCTTTGGAATATTGTTCCCATGTATGGGGATCTGCTTCCAAAATTCGTTGCAGGTGTTCGATAGTGTACAATAATGGGCTGTGCACCTCATCGATCACATGCGATCTCCAACAACTGGCTCTCAGAAGACAAGTTGCTGACCTTTCTCTGTTTCACAGATATTTCCACGGAAGATGTTCCAAGGAGCTGAAAGAGCTTGTTCCGGGAAAACTTATGTTTTGCCACAACACTAGGCTGACATGTTTTGATGATTGGACTAGGCTGGCAAGGAGATCTCATCATATGGTGGTGCATTTAGCGACCCCCAAACCTCTCTCTATAAGAATTCCTTTGTTTACAGGGCCGGTGAGCTGTGGAACTCGCTTTGGGCCAACATCTTCCCAACCTACAATTTGGCACTCTTCAAGAAGCGAGTAAACAGACACCTCAATCCTTCCCAGGGCCAACTATGTGGTGTAATAGCTTCGGAAGGATGGTTCAACTTTAATCAAATTTAAGGTGCAACAATCATCACATAGCATTAAAATCGGTATCTGCAGACACTGTTGCAGCATAAAGATATCCAGAAGAATTTGCAAAGTTCAAATAGTTGAAAAATACTTCCAAATATTTCGATGATACAAGGAAATTCGAATTGTATGGTGGATTGAAACTGAAAACTTATTCACCAGTGAGGAATATTTGACATCGATGTCGATAGTTTTCATTGTATCTTATTTTCTTGTTCCTCTTTTCTCCTTTCTGTAATACACTTGCCTATAAGTGATAACAATGAAATGTTGTACAACAGTAAGAGAAATGAAAACATGCACCATCTCATAAGGTTGTCATTGTGAATGAATTTATAACGAAAAACTCAACAAATACTATCAAACAACCCCTGGATTCTCCTGATATGGCTTCGGCTGACTTTTTTTCGTAAAACTCACAAATTAAAACTTCGAAGCACCCGATTCGAATCGATACAAGACATAAAAGAGAATACGCAGTGAGCGTTTGAAAAATGTTTTGATGATTGGACTATTGGTTGGCGTATATGTATTATTTTCGAAGGGGCCTACTTTGAAGGCGACACAATAAATATTTGGATGAAACATTGACTAATTCCTGATACTTTTTCGACAAAATGTAGATATGATATCAGACTTCTCTGTTATTTGAGTTGAAACTTTCTAACGCATTTACAAGGTCGGTACTGCATTCCAGAATTTAATCTGAACCACAACACACAAAGACGAGAAAATGTGTACTGTTAATCATCAATCTCTGAGAAGAGTTTTTAGAGATGCTTTACTCGTTGAATGTCCGCCGATTTCGCACCATCAGTGTACTACTGGAAATATCCTCAATACATAAACAGCATAAGTACACGTGACATAATCAAGTCTTTGGTAACAAATATACCTCACTGACAATAACTGTTTATGTTCAATTACATGAGCCAAGTAGCTCCATCGGCGGGTTTGTACTCGATAGTGAACTCCAAACCCGAGGGTTCTGGGACATTAGTTACACGATGTGGGAGAATAGAGACCTGAAGAGATATTAACAACATTCTTTTCCATTAACCATAAACCGTGCCAGAATAGCTTTTGATTCGACAGTTTTTAGCCGATATACGAGATTGGATTGATAAGTCTCCGGCCTGACCAAGAGATGGCGCCACTAGGCCTACTTCGGAGGTGGCTTTCTACAGAACCATCCTTAGATAGCTTGTAGGTATAGTTTCAGCCCGATCGCCATGTTAGTTTACGTTTGAGAGCATGCTGAACAAGACGCTCCTGTGTTATTCGTGAAAATAGAAAGATTGGAAAAGCATGCTGTCATCAAATACTTTTATTTGAATGGGAAATTAAAGAAGAGATTGATTCAACACTTGGGACATCCTCCCATTATATTCAACCGTTAAAAAAAAATTTATAAAATAGTGCTGGAAGACCACAGATCAAAAGTGCGTGAGATAGCTGAGACCTGTAAGATGTCATATGAAAAGCTCTGTGCAAGATGGGTGCCGCATTTACAAAAAATTGATTCGAAAACCCATTTCTACCGCCAATTTGGCGAAGTATAAGCATAATCCAGGCAAATTTTTGCGTCGATTCGTTACTGTTGACGAAACTTGGGTCCACCACTACACTCCTGAAACAGAACAACAGTCTAAACAGTGGATTGGAATAGGGGAACCAACTCCAAAGAAGGTAAAAACAATTTTATCGGCAACCAAGGTTATGGCTACTGTTTTTTTGAATGCAAGATGTATTATATACATTGATTACCTTCAAATGGGTAAAACTATCACTGGTCAATACTACGCAGACTTATTGCAAAGTTTTAGCCATGAGGTGTATAATAGACGACCTCATTTGTCGAACAAAAAAATGTTGTTTCTTCACGATAACGCATCAGCGCATTCTTCGCACGTTGCCATGGCTAAAATCTATGATCTGAAGTTCGCACCCTCCCTACTCTCCAGACCTAGCCTCAAGTGACTATTATCTGTTGCTTAACCTCAAAACATGGTTTGGCGGTGAGAGATTTGCGGGCAATGAAGAAGTAATCGAAGCTGTATATGGGTATTTTGAGGAACTTCACGAATCAGCCTATAGAGATGGCATTACTAGACTAGCACACCGCTATGAGAAATGTATCAGCCTTAAATGGAGATTATGTTGAGAAATATAAAAAAAAGTCTTAAAAACGTTGTTTTTCTTGGTCAGTCCGGAAACTTATCAGTCCATCCTCGTACGCCTTCCTGCCCGTCCTCATCCGCTTTATTCACCAAATTCATGTCCAATGAACTTCTGTCTCTTCCAAAAAAAACTTACTTGCCTTAACATACTTAAATTCAAAGAGAAACCTACAATTTTCATCAATTCAAACATGAAAATCAAAATCCTAAAAACAAGTCATTTTCCCAGACTAAATCAATGGGAATGAAATTATTTATGATTTAAAGGTAATCGCAAGTAAGTGACAAGGGATAATGTTGATAATGGGTAATCAATAAGGCTTAATAACTCGTCGGTGTTCATTTACATCCGACATTGAACACTTCAGCTTTTCAACCGATGAGATATCGATTATTACCCATCCAGGGTCTGGAAAAATAGTGATTATCCTTCTTTACTCTACTTTGAGGTTGTTCAATATTTATGAATATGCAAAGGGGTCGTCTAGAAATATTAATACGAGGAATGTCTTTTATGTTTTGCATGCAAGGACATTAATCAATTGTCAGTACTAAAAATGAATCTCTATGATTTGTTAGAATAAATCCAAAAGTGCTGTATTTTAGCCGCAATAAACTATTAAAAGTGAAAAATTGAATTAAACCATCATTGTAATAATGTTCTACAATATTCAAAGGTTCGCATACTCAGGAAACACCCTGTAATGAAGATGATGTTGGAGAATAAGATTAAATAAATCCAAAATAATATATATTTTTCTTCAGATTATACACTTTTCACACCACCCTTGTACGACGGTGTGTCGATCGAAAGAAAAATAAAAAATGTATTAGTAAGACGTAGTTCTTCTCGTTCTTTCTTCGTTTTTCCGCGAATCGAAACTCATTTTAAAATTCGTGGAATATGAACCTTCCTGTTGTTTGTACCAGATAAGGTGAAATCTCAAATAAAGAACCCATTGATGTACCTAATCAAAAACTATGACTTTACCTTTATCAAGACTTATTATCTGTGTATAAATATATGGATTCTTAGATGGTTATATTAGCGGCCGATTGTGTGCATGGTCCTAAATAAATATTTGAAATTAATATCTTGCAAGACGTGAGATTGAACAACTGTCATATATATGTGGCATTTAAATAAATAAATAGGAATTAATATATGTACTGAACTGGCTTAATGCGTCACATATTTAATGAATGTGGTGATTGTGCAAAGCTGATCAATCTATACTGATATGTGGAAATAAGTGGGGATTGTTCGAATGTATGATTGCTCGTATTTGTATACGTAAAAGGTGTTTAAGATAACGACTAAATGGATTTCCGAATACTTCAACTTGAATTTGTTTGTCTAGTACTGAAGATATTCATTTTTTTATATCACAGTATGGTCTGTAGGCAAAAACATATCAAAACTGCAGAGGAAATACAACAATAAATGATTGATACACTCGAGATGCTTGTTGCACCATCTTGTTGATCGTTGGAAGGGCTGAAATCAAAAAGTTCTATTTCAAATTGTTTCCTTATGTACCCTAAAGATCTTAATCTGTTTTCTGTAATGAAAGTATTGTTCTGTGATAAGATACAGTACTCAACCTATGATAGAGATCATAATAAAATTGGACGCTCTGTTTTTCCTGAATACGAAAACTTCCAAACAAATTTTTCGAATTTTGCTATCCTTGAAAACCTATTGAGGACTAAACGATTATTTCAAACCAAAGATAACCAAATCAGTTCAGCAGTCAAGTGATGTATTTATCAACGAAACCATTTGATTTTAACACGTTGAAACCCAGCTTGGAAAAAAATTTTTCGGTTCCATAGACCGGTAATAGACTTCATGCATCCGTCAGAAATTCATATCAAGGGTGAATTTTTTCAAAAAAGAAATATCACGGCTGTAAATTAGAAAAAATGAGGCATCACATTGATACTCGTGGTCTGAACACAAATGTGTTCCTTATAGACAGCTAGGCATGAATGCAACGCCCCACATAAACATTTCGATTCATTTGAATTGTGGAGGCCGTTACTTGATGTAGATCCATGATATAAATGAGGTAAAAACAATGTTGGTTTAACTTTGATCTACACTTTATTTGAAAAAAATTCGACGACGTCAAACATGAAATAAGCTTTTTTGCGTTTGATGTTGAGAATTTATACCCAAGTGTTCCTCCAGGTGATGTCAGAATATTAATCGAAAACATGTTGAATTCGAATCATGTTAACCACATAATCAAATCAGAAATATTGAATCTGTTGGACGTTTGCATTGAACAAAATTATTTTTCTTTCAACAACATCTATTACAGTAGTGAAAATGGTTTGATCATGGGAAACTTTTGAGTCCACTTTTAGCAGAGATTTTTATGAATAATATTGAACAGAAAATTCATACACATCCACTCATTTCCAAATTTCTTTATTGGTATAGATATGTTGACGACATCTTAGTATGTTTCATTGAACTACTCGTCAATTAGACTTATTTGTTAATTTCATTAATTCCATCCATTTGAACATTAAATTCACGATAGAAATTGAACAGAACGATTCCATAAATTTTTGACTTAAAAATCACAAAACAAAATAATAATCATGTTTTTTTTCGGTCTTTCGTAAACCAACACATACTGATACAATTATACATAACTACTCATTACATCCCATTCAACACAAAGTTGCAGCTTTGAACAGCATGGTACATCGGTTACTCAATTTACCTTTATCAGTAGAAGATTATAATAAAGAGTTAAACATCATCAAACAGATAGCCATTAATAATTCATATAATCCGATATGATAGACCTAATCATTCGTAAAAACTCTATCAAAAAGCAATGAATGAAGTATATCCTATTCATAAAGACTATAAAATATTCAACAGTTTAACATTCTGCGGTTCTGCAAGTACAAATATTAAATCCTTTCTCGTCAAACAAAATCTTAATATAGCTTTCAAAACTTCTAATAACTTAGGTAAACATATTAAAAATAATAAATCTCGTGTTGAAAATCAAGTAAATCAGAATCTATAAACTCAATTGCGGTTCTTGTGATAAAATTTATATCGGTAGGACCTATAGGAGTTTTGCATAAGAACATCTGAACATAAACGTAGCTTCGACAAAAATAAATCTGATTCAAATTATTCAAACCACCTAATAAAAGAAAACCATTCATTCAATAAAAACTTTGACATATTACATATAAAATCAAAAGTTCAAATGTTTTTACCTCATTTATTTCGATTCATGTCAACTTTTGCTATGTGATCTATGCATATGCATCGTCTTGTACGCGGTAGGATGAAACGGTTGTTTGTGGAGTGCATATCGTTGTTGTGCAATAAAAATAAGTAGATCATATGAAGAGGAGATGAAACATCTTCAGAAACTGTTTGAGTGAAAGCTCTAATGATGATTACAAAGTACTGCCTACAAAAGCTAAAGGATTGAAAAAATCAGAAGTAAACGAGAGCACACAAGATGATCAGCCAGGTGTTTCGAATTGTGCTTAATCATCAAACGGTTCTGATGATCAACCTGCTCATACGGCGATAAGTTTTCTCGATTTTTTTACTATCATTACTATCGGTGTTTCTTTTTGCTCAGGACGCCAATATTCAGAGGACCATTGAATCTATCATATCACTATAGAGTCCGATGAATCAGAGCAAGAAGACGACGAAAATAGGGTTTCTAACTTGAACTGGGATACTGTTGATGGGTCCAAATTTGATTTTGAAGTCGAAGAAGTGGGCATAAAAACCGAGTATGATGCAGAATATAATAGAGAGCTTAATTTTTTTTCAAACTGTTTGTCACTGATGAAATTATCGTTTACATTCTTGAGCAAACAAATATTTATGCTCAGCAAAAACTAGCGCAACAGCCAATGAATCGAAACCGTGGTTCTCTACCGATTACGAAGAAATGGAACGTTTTTTGGGATCATTATTTGGATGGGATTACTAAACCCCTCAATTGCGAGATTATTGGAGTAAGAGTTTCTTATATCAAACTAATGTTGGAAAAGTGATGACTCGAAATCGTTTCGAGCAACTTCTATCCATGCTCCATTTCAATGATTATGAAACTCAGCAAAACAGGGAACTGGAACGACTTCATAAAATTTCGCCTTTGAATGAAAAACTCATTGAACGATTCCAACTCGTTATCAGTCCTGGGAAAAATGTATGTATAGATGAGACGATGGTACCATTTCGTGGTCGTCTCAAATTCAGACAGTATTTAAAAAATAAAAAGCACAAAATTTGGCATCAAATTGTATAAACTATGTCTAGAAAGTGTTTACACATATGATTTGCATATTGCGGAAGAGATACTCATGAAGGTGAAAATGCGTCTTTTAATGTAGTCATGTCTTTGATGAAGAATTTATTTGACTCTGGTAGGACAATTATTATACAAGTGTAAACCTTGCGCATGAGCTGATGGAGAGAAAAACTCATCTGGTCGGTACTGTAAGATGAAATAGGAAATTCAATTGCACCGATGTTACAAAGAAAAAATTGAAAAAGAATGAAATATGTGCGAGACAGAGTAATACAGGCATAACGATGTGGAAATGGTTCGATAAAAGCGAAGTGTTCGTGCTCAGCACAAAACATACAGACGAAATGAGAAAAATTCAACAAAAAGGCAAAGAGATAGAAAAGCCCATAATTGTCATTGATTACAATGAATCTAAAGCTTTCATCGATTTATCAAATCAAATAAAAGCATATTCCCATTGTTTGAGGAGGGGGAATAAATGGTACCGCAAGTTAGCAACCGAATTATTATTCGGTTCCGCTATGGTAAATGCATATACAGGGTAGTTCAACGAAAACTAAACAGATGCTATATCGACTAAGATATTCATTTCTGATCAAAACGCAAAAACCGGTCAATTTTTGTTTCAAAGGGGACATCATTTGTGGTACATTACTTGCCTGAAATATCAACCTCCTAAGCGGGGGTTGCAACCCTTGAACATTTTGAATAGGGAAGATGGGTCGAGTGATGACTCAAAAGAAAGGTGGTATCTTTGCCTACATTGCCTTGAACGAACTTCCATTTTTAATTGAAAACTGTAAGAGATACAGGGTAAGAAACTGAAATATAGGGAAGACTATTTCCCTGAGACCATTGAAGTTTTAGTGAAGTAAAACAGATCCATGCTGATCAATGGCAGTCATCATCAAGTACCATCCTCATCTCGAATTTCAACCACTAGAGCAGGGGTGACCACCCTTGAAAATTTGGAAGAGGGTAGATGGGTCGAGTGATACCTCGAAAGAAAGGTATTATTGAGCTACCCCTAAGCGGGGGTTGCAGTCCTTGAACATTTTGAATAGGGACGATCGGTCGAGTGATGACTCGTGATTCCGTGAACGAATTTTCATTTTGATTGAAAACTGTAGAAGATACAAAGTGAGCCACTGAAAATAGAGAAGACTAGCGCGCCAAGACTATTGGAGTATTAGTGCGAAAACTGGAATAGATTCATTTAGATCAAAGATGACAGCCTTTGATCTGGAATGAATCTGTTCATTTTTTGCACTAATACTTGAATAGCTCTGGGCGATAAATAGTCTCTCTATTTTCAGTAGCTCACTCTGTATCTTCTACAGTTTTCAATCAAAATGAAAATTCGTTCACGGGGATGCAGACAAAGATAATAACTTTCGTAATCTCATGGATTCTTTTGGTCTCCGTTATATGTTTTCCAAACCATCCCGAGACTCTCCACCTTGCGTGGGTAACATATTCACAAACATCAACATCAGCAAAAAAGTTACAAAAAACATCCATGTAGCTCATCAATATGCGCAGCTCGTAGAATTTCCTATTTCAAAGGCACCTGTAAAAAACAAATACGAGTATACTAGGATAATACATGAAGAAAAAAAGAAACACTTACTTGAATACATCGAGAGTGTAAACTGTAATCAGATACAGGATGACGCAGAATCTTGCTATAACACCTTTCATGAGTGGGTTTTATTAAGGGAAAAGGGTATTTTGACAGAACTGCAGCATCAAATAGAAGCAGCTCATACTATTTGGATGGTCAAGAAGGATGAGGAGTCCAAAGAACTCTGCAAGCGTCTTAAAATGAACCTGAAGGCATACATTAGAAAACGCATGAGATATGTTGACTCAGAGTACATCAAATAAAACAGAAAAAAGTGAACACTTAAAGATTATCAAATATGAAAAATCATCTATGTATATACTCGAAGCTTGCCCGCAAGAGATGAAGGATATGAAGTCACGATACTATTATGGGTTTTCTGCAGATTTGTTGACGTCCTTGATATGTCACATATCTAAACCCTTAAATAAGATAGTAAACAAATGTTTCGAAGGGGGGGAGTGTTCCCGGAAAAACTGAAAATAGCAGGAGTGGTGCCGATCCATAAGAAAAACTCAAAGGATGAATGTGGATCTTACCGCCATCAATCTCATAAATTTCCGAATCAATAAGAAATCGACTGTTGAGTTTCATTAACAGTAAATCCATTCTGTGCAAAAATCAACACGGCTTCAGGAAGAACAAGTCTACCATATGGGCAATGATTTGAAATAATTGAGAATATTCTGGGATCATTCGATGAGGAGAAAGAGGCGGTACTCACCTACTTAGATTTGGCAAAGACTTTCGATTGTATAAATCATTCGAAACTTTTGGACAAGCTAGATTGCCTGGGTTCTATAGCACCAGTTCATCGTCCTATTCAGTCATATTTGCATAACAGACTCCAGGTAGTTGGCTGGAACAACCAAAGGTTAGAAAAGAGAACCATAATATCCAGGGTACCCCAAGGATCCATACTAGGACCTATTTCTGGAAGCAACAGGCATCAGTGTATCAGTCAAAACGATACGTCAAAGACTTCGTTCAAGGAGTTTATGCAACAGAAGGTCCCTGAGGGTTCCAGAGCTAACCAGACAACCAAAAATTAACAGACTTAATGGTGTATCGAGCACCAAAACTGAAATATTGAGAATTGGCGAAATGTTCTTTTTTCAGATGAAACCAGAATTGATGTTCGATCAGATGACCGCCGGATACGGGTTTTAAGGGGTCATGGAAGACAATCTAGACTCCGAGCAAGACAAATTCCGTGATACCAAGGGGGCAGTGTGATGTTTTGGGGTGACATTATGCTGGGAGGCAAATCCGATTTGATTTCGTTTCCTGCGGGTGTAACGGCTAGAAATTACGTGGACCTAGTGCTGGAGCCCATAGTGAGACTTTAGCGAGGTGCCCACGCTGAGATTTCTCTTTTAAGCAAGATAATGCTCCTCCGCATATCAGCAACCTCGCGCGACTTTATCTTAAAACAGGGTAATCGCTATGTTGGACTGTTCAGCTTGCTCTCCAGAACTAAATCCTATTGAATATTTATGGGATATCCTCAGAAGGAAAATTAGATCGCGCCAGAATAATCCAAGAACCCCACTACAGCTCATCCAAGCCGCCACAGAAGAGTGGCAGAATATCACCCCAGAGAAAGTCGAAAACTTAATCCAAAGCATGCCTAGACCTATTCGGGCTTGTATCAGGGCAAGAGGAGGTAATACAAGCTACTGAGGTCCAGAAAAAACACCTACTCCATGAGAAAACAATTTCAATTTTTTTACTACATGCGGAAGGAGTCTCTTATTTATTTTGTTTATTTCTCAAAATAAACCTTAATTGATTTAATTTTTCAATTGAAATATCTCAAAAAGGATCAATTGTAACAATCCACCGAAATTTCCAAAATCCCTGAGGTGATATTCAAAATATCGGGTGATTCAATAAAAATTTGGTTGTGTGTATAAGAAGGAATCGCCTCACATTCATTTTGAACAATCATGTATATTAATAACAACATTCGCTAATTTTGTTCGTATGTTGACTCTGAAAACATAACCTTAACGGTTAATACTTTACTATGAGAACCAAACTTATTTATTCAGCAAATTTATAGAACTTTTTCAGAGATATTTATTAGCTTCAGTTTTGACATCAAGTAATCTAATTTCTTCTAAACTAATTGAGTAAATTAATCACTAATTACCTTTGGACGTCGCCATTTTAAAGCTCGTTTCAAATCGGAGATCAGCACCAGCAATTTCGTTGATTTTTTCGGTTAATCTACGATCGTAATGTCTGGCCTCGACGATAAAAAAAAATTAATCTGATACAATTATTTCTATAATTTTATAGGATTTTAATAATTATTTCTGTTTCAGGAGGTGGGTACTTTTTGCATAATTTCCTCGCTGTGATTGTCGTGTCGGTAAGCAAAATAGCTTTATAATTACAATATATATAGTGTAACTTCACGGTGTAATTATAAACAATAATTACCTCTACCACCGGATACTTAAAACATTTCGTAATGATGGAACATCATCGATATATGCGTATAATCAAAGCAGGATGGACTCTTCTGTTCTTCGGTCAACCAGAGTAGTATACTCTTGAAGAAAAATATAAAAAAGTTGGGAATTAATTTACTGAATGTCTTTAATTTTTTTCACATAAATTGGATCTTTCTTTACAGATTTTTATATCAAAGCTATATTTTTAAACAGGATGCCTTATGTTCCTGATGATTTTTGAACGTATTAATCCGAAATAAGGTATAAAATGGCCTCTTTTGATGTACGGTACAATTTTATATCATATAGTAACGGTCGAATCTATTTCAATTTTGAAATAGGTTAGTTTCCTCAAATTAGTACAATAGACTGACGATAATGTGATTTTTATAGCTACCATAGCATCGAAATGGGAAATTTTTGTTGTCATATAATCAAATTTTCGTATTCGCTATCTTCGGATATATTATTCAGTTTGCGAATTGCAAATTGGGGTATTCCAGAATTGTCGAATGTTTTATTTTCCGACGAGTCCAGGTCTGTCTAGTATCAAATGATAGACGCATGCCTGTATACAGGCGACCTGGGGAACGGTATCAGCAATGCAATATCCGGCAAACCGAAAACTTCGGAGGGGGCTCAGTAATGGTGTGGGGAGGCATTTCTTTCCATGGTCGAACTGAGTTAGTTCTAGTGAATCATGGAAGAATAACAGCAGCCAGATACATCGCAGATATCCTTGAACCCCATGTTGTACCCTTTGGCACATTGATTGGCGAAAACTTCATTTATATGCATGATAATGCTCTGCCTCATGCAGCTAGAGTAGTTACAGAATTTCTGCAAAATGCCGAAATTGATATTTTAAGATGGCCAGCCAGAAGTCCCGACTTGAATCCCATAGAACATGTTTGGGACAACATGGGATCGCAAATTCAGCAGCGAAGGATGCCTTGTAGAACAGACCAACAACTAGAAAATCTGCTTTCAGAAATTTGGAACTCAATGACTCAAGAGTACATCCAAAATTTGTCTGAGGGGCTTCCGAGACGTATACTGGCAGTAATTAGGGCCCGGGGAGGAAACACTAGATTTTGAAAATGATTAGTAACCATTCGATGCTAGTTGATTGGTCTCTTCGCGAATGTTTGAAGATGGTAGAATTTCTTAATTTTTCATTAACTCGAAAATTGTTGATATTTTCCATCATAAACTCATCTCTTTAGAATGACATCTTCTTATTTTACACTTCTGAAAGTTATCAAGCGACTATTGAATGACCAACCTAAAAGTTTATATAGTATTGTCGTAAAAGTAGGGTGATGCGACAATTTTTGTGGGGAGTGTATTACCTTTGGTTAGGACCGAGCTAAGCAAGCTCATTCTGAAATATAGATCAGCAAGTCTCATCGCATTCTGATTCATAGTTTGATTAAGATTTGACACAAATATCACTGTCAGGTGTTTTAAACACCTCTGCTGATGTTCTCTAATGAATGTTTCTTATTTCAAATTGATTACCCTAAATTTGACAATGAAAGATAATTTGAATGCCTATTGAATTGTATTAGATATCTCTATACCGATTTTTGATATAATCTGAGTTGAAAATCTGTTTGTATTTTATACTGAAATCTTCACATAATCTTATGAAATTATCAAATATGGTATAACTAGAAACGATATCCAAGAAGAATGACACCTGTCAAAAATATGACGTTATGGACATTTGTTTCGTATGGTAATATACTGCTCGAAATACACTCCCAACAACAAATGTCGCATCACCATACTTTTACGACAATACTATTAGGTTGGTCATTCAAGAGTCGCTTGTTAACTTTCAGAAGTGTAAAATAAGAAGATATCATTCAAAAGAGATGAGTTTATGACGGAAGACTATCAAACATATTTTGGATGTACTCTTGAGTCACTGAGTTCCAAATTTCAGGAAGCAGATTTTTTAGTTGTTGGAGTGTTCTACAAGGCATCCTACGTTGCTGAATCTGCCACCCCATGTTGTCCCAAACATGTTCTATGGTATTCAAGTCGGGACTTCTAACTTGCCATCTTAAAATATCAATTTCGGCATTTTGCAGAAATTCTGTAACTCTCAAGCTGCATGAGGCCGAGCATTATCATGCATATAAATGAAGTTTTCGACAATCAATGGGACAAAGGGGTTCAAGGATATCTGCGATGTATCTGGCCGCTATCCTTCTTCCATTATTCACAGTTCGACCATGGAAAGAAATGCCTCCCCACACCATTACTGAGCCCCCTCTGAAATTTTGCGGTTTGCCGGATACTGCATTGCTGATACCGTTCCCCAGGTCGTCTGTTTACAGACATGCGTCTACCATTTGATATTAAACAGAACATTGGACTATTCTGGAATACCCCAACTTGCATGTTCCCTCGCAAACTGAAGTCTTGCAACTCGATACTCTCTGGTGAGATGCGGGCAGGTAAAAGCCACCCTTAGTCCGATATCGTCTTCTCTGAGCCTGATCCTAATACTTTGCAATGAAATATGCACATTTCTGGATAGTGCAAGTTCATTTTGTAGCTTTCTAACCGTACTGTGCCGAACTCTCAGTGCACTTAAACGAAGCCAGCCATTATTAACTGGTGTTGTTATCCGATTTCTTCCTGTCCGGATCTTCTTCCATATTTATTTATATAATTGCTCTTGAAATAGTGCGTTGTTTAGCATTCAACAAGTTAGCCACGTAACGTTAGCTTCGCCCCTCCTCTAGAAGTGTTACAATTCTTACCACTTCATGATCACTCAAATAGCGTCCAGGACGTTCAGCAGCCATTACAATAAATTCAAAGATTCGAAAATCAACAAGGAACACAGAAAACTTGCAGTAATTCAGCGTGAAAACTGAAGAGAAATTGAATGAATACTAATAGTCAAATAAACTCATTCTTGTTTCAGATGTGTTCGAGATCATATAGAAACAAATGTTACTACATAGATAAGATTTTTTTCCCTCATATGTCGAAAAACATATGTTGACAAATAAACTGCGATCGAGCTGCTTAATCGATTGTGGAATTCAGAATACCAGGTGATGCGACAATTTTTGTGGTGTGTGTATATTGTTGGACATCTTCAATCTTAGTTGGTGCAATTCGTATAAAGTTTCCGTTAACGCACCACACTACTACCCTTGTTCAGTTCTTTATCATAACTGTTGAAAAAGATGGAATGAAAAATAACATTTTATATGACAAGATCAGAGACTTTCGAAGTTGAGATTACTGCGGTATCGCCGCCGTTGTAGCCGAAGGGGCAGAAGTTCCGGGTTTTAATTGCCGGCTGTGCTAAGACGCCGCCGTCCTGCACGCCACCACTTAGCACCGCGACGACGCTTTTTTCCAGCTTCGGCCACGACGATCGATACGCACGTTCTCGTGTTTTTAAAACATAAAGAACCACAGACAGCTGGCGAACAATTAAAACTACCCCTCGGTGTACCGTAAACTACCTCTAATCGACGCTGCCGCCGCAACGTCTTGTTCCGGGGGCAATCGGTCTCGTTGCCGCACGCACAACACCGCACACACTAAGTGGCGGTCAAATGACCCGATCTTAAATGAAGTTTTATGTATTTAACGCCGGACGGTGAGCTTATAAGTTGCACGCCAATAACTCATGAACGAATAATGTGGAACTTTGGGTATAGTTTGTCTATAGTGTGTATCTTTTTTAGATGTTCTAATGCTCTAACGAATAACGATTTTCAAAAAAGCACAAATTAAGTAGTCGTTGGGAGGACAAATTTCGACGTTGTAATACTTCAGCTATGTGAAATATTGTGAATAGAGGAAGATGTCCTCCCTCTTACCCGTGTTCATTTTTTAACAGAAAGTAATTGCCGCAACTTTTTTCGTTTTCGAGTTCTTTGGACATTTTTAATATGTTGGTATCAATCAAGTGTCAATATCTCGGTTGTTTTTGAAATTATACAGGGTGGTCCAGTTTGAATAGAGAAAAATTCAGAGACCAATATAGAATCGAAAAATAGTAGGAGATTGCTATATAAACTATATTCGAAAAATGCTTTATTGAAGAAATACTGGGTGTTCTAGTTTCAACAATTTTTCTGTATTTTCTTCATAAAAACTACAATTTTCGGAATTTTCTGCCGAAAATAGACATAAGAGTTATTTTCAGATATATGCATCTATAACAGTTGTAGCAGTATACAGAGTGATAGTTTTTCTCGAGTCAGGCTGCCTTTCTCTCCCCCAACTTTTTGTGGTGTTTGAGTGAAGTGATATTATTATTGAAAATAATTCGATTGCTCTACTTTATTCGAAAGTATTCAGATATTTACTTGACAGTTTTTACGATTGTTGTGATTTCGAGCTTAGATTTCATTCACTACAGATGATGCTAATCTTGTATCATACACCATCAGTAAATTGAATGAGCTATTGGAAATTGAGTTGAATGAAGATAGGTTCGACAATATCTATAAGCTAGGAAAGTCTAATTCCTCTCCGATCAAGGTTGAGTTTATTTCATACTTAACTAAGTCACTTCTTCTTTACGTGCCGTCTCCTTCAAGAAGGTTGGTTATCATCATGGCGAGTTTTATCTTTGAAGTTGCGGATCTGAACAAATCAACAGAGCTACTGTTGTACCACTGTCTTAGGTTGTTCAACCAGGAGATGCGTCTTCTTCCTATACTTCTTTTACCCTGTATTTTTCCCTGTATAATAGTTTGCAACAGTGTATATCTTTCCCCTCTCATCACGTGACCCAGATATTGCAACTTTGTGATTTTAATTGTGTTGATTATTTCTTTCTCCTTTTCCATTCTTCTCAATATCTCCTTGTTCGTTGTTCTGCTCACCCAGTTTATTCTGAGGATTCTTCGATATGCCCACATCTCGAGTGCTTCCAGCCGGTCAGTGTCGCACTTCTTAAGCGTCCAGGCTTCCATTCTATATAATAGTACTGGAAATACGTAGAATTTAAGCATTCTGATTTTAAGATGTAGACTAAGAACTGTTCTGGTTAATGCATTCCTCATTTTATTAAACACTGTTCTAGCCTTTCCGATTCTCGATCTTATTTCTTGTGAATAATCATTTTTGTAATTTACAATTGTTCCCAAGTACTTGTATTTGCAGACTTTCTCCACTGGCTCCCCTTTGATCCACAATGTTTCTCGCTGTTGTTGGTGTTTTGTGATTGTCATAAATTTAGTCTTTTTGGTGTTAAGTGTGAGCCCCCTTTCTTCGCTGATCTGTACTACTAGCCTTTGTAGTTCTTCCAGGGTTTCTGCTATTAGTACTGTCTCATCCGCATAACTAATGTTGTTTATAACCTTCCCATTAACTTTCACTCCCGTTGTTTTTTGATTTTGCAGTGCTTCTTGTACTATATCTTCTGAATACAAATTGAAGAGTAATGATGAAAGCACGCTTCCTTCTCTTACTCCACGTTTTATTTTTATCTCTTTTGAAAGTTGCACAGAAACTTTGGTGGTCTGGTTAAAATAAAGATATGTTATTATTCTGATATCATTCCTGTCAATGTTTTTATCCCTCATGAGTTTTATGAGATGATTATGGCGGACTTTGTCGAAAGCTTTGTTATAATCGAGGAAGGCTACATATATTGGCTGATTGACGTCCATGAGTCTTTGAGACAACACATTAAAAGCAAACAACGCCTCCCTAGTACCCATTGCATTTCTGAAACCAAATTGTGTTTCGCTTATATCTTGCTCAATCTTTCTGAAAATTCTTCTATTTATAATTTTGAGGAATATTATAAGGGATGGCTCATTAGACTGATCGTCTGGTGATCCTTGCATTCCTAGCGTTCGATTTTTTTTTCAGTGTAATAAATGTTGATTTGATCCATTCTTTAGGGATGATTCCGGTGTTATATACAGTGTTTTACAGACTACCAGTACTCCAATTTGATCTTCTGCAATTAATTTGATATTTTCTGTTGGTGTTTCATCAGGCCCTGGAGCTTTATTGTTTTTAGCTGTTTTAGCGGCATTCATAACTTCTTCTTTTGTTATATTTGGGCCCTGTTCCTTATCTGTGTCTCCATCTATTGTTTCCTGTTGTTTCTCATCTTCGAACAATTCTTCAATGTACTCTTTCCATCTTTCTAGTTTCCCTTTGGTCTCTGGAATTATCTTACCGTTTTTATCTGGTAGAATATTGCTTTTGTTTGTTCTTTTAATGCCTGCTAGTTCTTTAATCTTTTTATGGAAATTGAAGTCATCATGCATTACTTGGAGTTCTTCTATTTCTACGTATTTTCCTTCGTACCATTTTTCTTTGGCGTGTCTTTCTAATTTCTTTCTGTATGGTCTTGTATGCATTTTCGTCTCTATTCTTATACGATCTTCTGATTTCCATTAACTGTAATATGTCATCAGTCATACATGATTCTTACTTGTTTGTATCTTTGATTGTTGCTTATAGGTCTGTTGTTGGGGCTATAATAGTAGTTTTAAGAGTTTTCCATTTTATGTTTACATCGGAGCTCGGGGTTAGTCAATTTTGCTTAGTTCTTCATTTATTTTTTCTGTAAGTTGTTGTTTAACCATTGGGTTTTTCAGATGTGAAACTGGGAGCTGCTTTTTGTTATCTATGGCAGCTTGTTTCTTGAGACGGATTTCCATTTTAACTATCACTGGATTCTGGTCTGACTCGATGTCCGTACTCGGGTAGGTTTTGGTCGATTTGATGGTATTCCGATATCTCTTCTTTATCAAAACATAGTCTATTTGATTTCTTCTAATCTTGTTGTCTTCATCATCTGGCGATTTCCATGTATATAATCTTCTTTCATGCAGCTTGTAAAAGGTGTTTGTGATTGCCATATCATGTTCTCAGCTGAACTCTGTCAATCTATCTCATCTTTCGTTCCTTATTCCCAGTCCAAAATCCCCAATAATATCATCCATTTTACCATTCAACTTTTCCCTTCCAGCTACTCCAAAGTGCGGGGGGATATTGAAGACGCTATCCAATTAAAAGAATTAAGGATTTACACCCTGGGGTTGCTGAAAAAAAATGATTTTTGCCAGTGAATTCAACGGAAGAAAATTCAAATTTTTTTCATTGAATTCTTTGCACATATTAATCATCTTTCACTACACGTTAAGTAATGAATCCTCGAGAAATTCGACCAAAAATTTAAAAATGATCATAAAAATTCTTATAATTCTAATTTCCATTTTTTACTCTCAAATTCTGAGGCGCACATAAAAATCGAGTGCAGTTTTCTTCCAACTTGAAAGGAGAATCCAAAACTGATTTTTATTTGGCTTACCAATATTTCCTTCAAGAATATCCAGTTACGTGTTAGTACGAATACCACTCGTAAAATTAAACATAATATTTTCATTTCCAAACATATCCCCTACCAAATTTCATTAAAAAATCTGCATTTGTTTGGCAACAATTAATATATTTGAATTATTTTTAACAAATTTGAATACCCTTTATTTTTCGATTCTCTATAGGTGTCCCAATTATTCACTATTGAAACTGAACCACCCAGTATGTAGATCTTGATTACAGAAGATAGAAATAGCATTTTAGAATTTTCGGAAAAGCCATCTCTAAAATACAAAATGTATGTCGAAATCTATGAAATTTATTAATGAAATGAATAATAATAAAATAAACGATGAAGATATGAAATTTGTAATTAATTTATGAATTACAAGATAAACGATGAAATTGTTATTGTTTTCATTAAAATCATCCCCAAATATGAAGTAAGGAGTATCAACTAATATAATGATTGAAACTAAAATTATTAGCGCGATATAAATTTTAGAATAGGTTGGGCATACGTCGAGCCGTTGTCGGCCGCCGGTCGTTGTTGAGAGCGACCGGAGCTGCTGCTTCACGCAAATATCCAATATTGCTGGTAGTAGATAGATAATAAAAATGTTAATATCTTAGCTTCAACGAACATGATTTCTGCGATTTCGGGATAGAATTAATGTCAATGGAACATATTGAACTGGAAATGTTTCGTTAGTCACTTCTAATCGTCCTCAATAAAGTAGAGTACCTCGTTATCCGTAGCTCATTTCGATTTTTCTCCACCAAATCGCGATCCAGCACAAAGTGATTGATTCATTAGTAAAAATGGATTCTTTTCATAGAACCAGGGCCGCCACTGCGTTTTACGATTATGCAGCATTAAAACCAATCCCGCTAAATAACCAAAGTCTCCCATACATTTCGTTCAATATCCTCGGCATAAAAATTAATCACATTATCAATCTGGGCCTTTCGTGGGCTACTGCAGTCTGCACGACTATTCAATCTAAGAGATTAGCGAGACAGATTCATTAATTAAGCTGCGATCATTCATTAAGTTGATTGCTAGTTCGACCCACTGATTATGTTGCGGCACAAGCAGTTCTTTACTACCGACTGCGCCAAGTAGATATTTTTTTACCACGCCGATGCGCGGGCTCCCCTATTAATATTTGGAACTTTAAATTCAAAATGTTAAATATATACATATTCCAGACGAATATACAGGGTGAGTTCTAAGAGTGAAAAGAGCATCTAAGAGTGAAGAGACATGCCAGTTGCTAAAGTTAATGATGTTATGAAGAATTTATAATTTTTTTTTAGTAATTTCCAAAAATGATATATTTAAAGTGGGTATAACCCAGCTGCAACAGCGGAAACATATTTGATTTGGTTTTCTGAAGGGCCAGCCTGGTAAGCCTATTTCCCAAATGTTGGAAGAAAATTTTATCAATAGTGCATCGTCCAACGAATTTCTATGAGGATGGTCTGTTATGTTTTAGAACTCCAGATGAAGACGTAAATAAGAGTAACTGAATTTTCATTGTTCATCTGTTGACAGATATTCACCAGAGTTTCAGCAATTTTGGATGCGCAGTTGTTATGGTACAGTCGTTTGAGTGAGTTGATGTGAGTGTTTTTATGAAAATGGACAAAAGAACATTTTGAATAGGGAAGATGGGTCGAGTGATGACTCAAAAGAGAATATTTTTGTCTATATCGCCTTGAACGAATTTTCATTTTTAATTGAAAACTGTAAAAGATACAGGGTGAGCAACTGAAAGATAGGGAAGACTATTTCCTTGAGACTATTCAAGTTTCAGTGAAGTGAAATGGAACAGATCCATGCTGATCAATGACAGTCATCATCAAGTACCATCCTCATCTCGAATTTCAAACTCTAGAGCAGGGGTGACCACCCTTGAAAATTTGGGAAAGAGGGTATATGGGTCGAGTGATACTTCGAAAGAAAGGTATTATTTTTGTCTGCATCCCCGTGAACGAATTTTCATTTTTGATTGAAAACTGTAGAAGATACAGAGTGAGCCACTGAAAAATAGAGAAGACTATCGCCCCAAGACTATTGGAGTATTAGTGCGAAAAACTGGAATAGATTCTTTTAGATCAAAGATGACAGCCTTCGATCTGGAATGAATCTGTTTTTTTTCACTGAAACTTCAATGGTCTCAGGCGAAATACTCTTCCCTATATTTCAGTTTCTCACCCTGTATCTTTTACAGTTTTCAATTAAAAATGGAAGTTCTTTCAAGGCGATGTAGGCAAAGATACCACCTTTCTTTTGAGTCATCACTCGACCCATCTTCCCTATTCAAAATGTTCAAGGATTGCAACCCCCGCTTACGGGGTTGATATTTCAGGCAAGTTGTGTACCCCAAAAGATGTCCCCCTCAAAACAAAAATTGACTTATTTTTGCGTTTTGATCATGAATGAATATCTTGGTATATATAGCATCTGTTTAGTTTTCGTTGAGTCACCCTGTATTTGTTTCTGAAAGGCAGTACGCCTACGATGATGAGTGAAATTCTGAGCAGCCGTAAGAGCTTGGGAGACGAACGTCCAGGTTGTCCAGAAACGTCCAAAAATTGCAACTACCGACGATAACATCACTAGAGAGCTTATAAAGATGTCAACGGAACTTAAGTCGTAAACTTTTCAAAATACCCTCGTAGACGTCGTGAGCGTGGTATTCTCAAAAAGAACAAGCTCAGGTCCTACTGAATAAGATGAAAACAATTTTTGCAGCCAGAGAATCTCATAGAATGTCTACAATTGGTATTTAGAGAAAATTCATGATTGTACTGTCTTTTTTGAAGATGACATATGGACCGATGCAATCACCGTCATCAGTGAGGATATATTTGACTGCCATTATGAGCATTTTTGGTCTTATCTTAATTCTCAGGGCCATATTCTTAATGTTAAGTTAGTTCTAACAGAAATTTGCGTTTCATCTTTGGTCAAACTTGAATTTGAGTTCTGAGGTCGGTAGCTTACATATAGTATGACCAAGATGGGCCGCAATATGAGCCCCTGGATAGCCCGATCTGACTGCCTCCCTCCCCTTCTTGTCCTCTGACAAGAGGACTGTATGGAGCTTGTCCAAGGTTTATGTAATCAAATTATTGTTAAAGCTAAGCTGGTAAGAATCGCTTTTTTCCCTCATCAAACGAACATTTCCAATTACTTTCGATAGTACTTGATTTGTTCTTTCTAAGGCCATGTTGGTTGTAAAACAGAATGAATCGATTATTGGTGAAGCCTAGAAAAATTTTTGAAAGAGATAGCAAAATAGATAAAGGCCGATTGTTATCACAATCTTTTTTGAAGTTTTTTTCAGTTTTTCAGGGAAGACTCCTTCTTCAATAACATTTATTCATTATCTTACTCAGAAACATTGATATAAGATTTAAGAGTACGTTTACGGAAAGCCCTTAATAGTCAAGTGCGGTTTTTAACATCAATACCTAAACAACGGATTCAATTTCTTGTGGGCATGTTTCTAGCAAAAAAGATGAAATTGGTATTGCATGTATCTCCACAGAAAACCTATTTACTACACAAATTTTAGTATACTTCGTCGTTACTTTTTTTGATAGAATGTATATATGATGATATAAAAAATTCAGCAAGTTTCATTTGGAAAGCTAACAACAACTTTATTGCGTCAACCTCAGTAAAGTATACAATATTGTAGGAAATGTCCAAGAAATCACTTAGAGTATGATAAATGTTACGCTTTATAGTTATAGAAGACTTTTAACATTTAGATCTAACGAGACAAATTTGGTCGTAAGGTATACCCACAAAGAGAAAACCCTGTCAGAAAAGGAGAGAAATAATCGATTATTGACCAGGTATAAAACGCATACTAGCTACTAAGTAACGCCACGTCAATTTACATACAGAATATGACAGCCGCGTTTTTATCGTCCAGTAATGAAACCCGATTTATGTTTGACCATTTAAATGTTTCTTACATGAAGTCATTTTCTAGATTTACGTTAATCAGCGACATTATGCGAGAGTATGAATAATGTGTTAATTATATTAAATCAATCTTGTGCTCTTTCGGAAATTCTTGAGAAATTCAATAAAGCGTTGGTTAAGTGGAACGGTGTTCAGTGAACATTGACTTAATTTCCCATTTATCAGATTGCGTTATAGTAGGATGAGGTATAATGCTCGATGATTATGCTATACATATATTCGTCGTTTTCTTTGATAAAAATCAGGAGTCCAAGCTTTAGCACAAAGCACTCTCGATTTGTAGCTCGAAGAAATTTCTCTTTATAATCTTGCATATTGAAGTCGTTAAAGAAATGTTGTAATAGGATATAATTTATACGAGGTGTCCTCACTAATATACCACAGCCCTCTGTATAAAGGCCAGAGCTGCTGAGAATTGGCAACAATGCTAGCAGGGCTATTGACAGCCGTACCCAATGTGTGGCATTGTTTACAGTTGGTTGAAGCACGTTAAAGATATTTTGTATTTTATCCGTTTCTGGAAGTTTTAAGCATTGTTTAAACAATCTACAGTTTTCATTGCGAAATGTATTAATTTTTGAGTGTAACATCACTTCAAGTTTTGGATAATCAGGTGCCTATTCATCTGTATATAGTGTCTGCCTAGTTCTGTTTAATTTTCGTTTCGAGACTCTAAACATGGCGAATACTTGTGTAGTGCAAGCTTGTAAAAAAATTATAAATAACAAAACGAAAAAGCATCAGTGTTTAATTTTCCAAAGGATGACTTGATTGATGAAAAACATTCTCAGAAAAACTGGACTCCTGGTAAAAACTCTGTTGTTTGTGCAAAACATTTTGAACCTTATTTTATTTGAAAAGAAGAGAATTATGTGGATTCGACAGGCCAGGAAAGAGTTATTTCTAGATCGAGGTACGCACGGGTATCTGGGGCAGTTCCCACATTATTTCGCAAGTTATCTTCTTATATAACCAAGAAATTGCCAGCAGAATGGAAAGACCCTGCTGTCCGAAAGGAAATGTTCTTACAAGGAGAGGATTAGGAAATCGAACAATGGCTGTGTTATGTTATGTTACTTTGCAGATAGATGAAATATATGTCAAACAAAAATACGATTATAAGAATGTATTTTGGGACATTACATTCGTGGGGGTCGATTGGCTTTGCAAGCCTTTCCGAACTGCGACCAAATTGGTCTTTTGTTCGTAACCCTTCTTATTCATTTCCCTGTAGGTCTAAATCCCTTACAAAATTAAGAATCTCCCTGGGAGCTTTCGCTTTTACTTCGTGCGGCTCTAGTTTGTCGCTACCGAAGTGTATATGTCTTTGACGGACAGTTGCGATGCAACTGCAAAGAATATGTTAGGCAGTTTCAGCACCCTCGTTACACATTCTGCATGTTGCCGTTTCCGATTTGCCCATTTTATTGAGATGGTAACCCAGTGGGCAGTGTCCAGTAAGGAGGCCTGTTATGATTCTCAGTTCGTCCCTAGAGAGATCGAGAAGCTGTTTTGTCTTCTTTGGCGAATAGTCAATGAACTTTTTCACTTGCCTTTGGCCTGGAGTTTTCCTCCAGTATTCTTTTTTCCTAGATTCTTCTCATCGTTCCAGTTCCTGTCGTCTGTGCGGCTTACTTAGACCGCAGAACGGTTCAGGTCCGATGGGTGGGATTCCAGCAGCTGATTTAGCCAGTTCGTCAGCGGCTTCATTTCCTTGTATGTCTTCGTGGCCAGGCACCCACCACAGGAAAAGTTTGTTTCCCTCAGCAAGTTGCTTCAAGGATTGAGGGCATTCCCAGACAGAGATGCTCCGATAACTGTAAGAGTTTGGAGCTTTTATCATTGCCTGTCTGTCCGTTAAAATGTAGATCTTTGCACCTTTGAGTTTCCTTCGTAGTCCCTCCTGGCAGCAAGTGTTGCTGCTTGTATGATTGTGGGAGTAGAGCCCCGTGGCTGTGATGAAGAGTACTAGGGTCCATATATGCCTGCTCCTGTTCCATCAATCGTTTTTGATCCGCCCGTGTACCAAATGGAGGATTTTGGTCTAATTGATTTATTTTTCCCTTTACGATGGTGCGGTCTACTATGACCACTTCGAAAGGTGTGTGAAAATCAAACTCAGCGGCATTATATCCGATGGTTGTGAAAAGATTTCTGGCGCTGTGTAACCCAGAATCCCCAGGTGTCCCTTCAGATCACCAGGTAATAGTTTTTTGTGTCTTGGAGCCGTAATCTCACCCTCAACGCCTCCTTTTTCAATTTTATATGAAGAGGAGGGAGATTTAGGATTACGTCCAGGGCAATAGTCGGGGTGCTTCTCATAGCATCTGTTATGCCCACGCACGCTAGCTGCTGCAGTTTTTGCAGCTTTTCTTGTTTCTGATGTTTTCGTCCACCATACTAAACTATGCATATGCGACAATGGGTCTTATAACCGCTGTGTATAACCAGTAGGTTATTTTTGGCGGTAGCCCCAGGTCTTTCCGAAGAGTCTACTGCATGCCCATAGGCACGATATAGCCTTGGAAAGAGTTTTGTCAATGTGTAAATTCCAGTTGAGTCTCTGATCTAGGGTTAACCCTAGATACTTAGCCTAGATTTCAGAGTATGGCCATTCAGAAAGAGGGGCTTTAAGTTCAACTTCTACGTCTTGTGAATGGAATTAGAATGGTTTTTTCTGGATGGATGCTGAGCTCCCTTCAGCACACCATTCATTTACGATGTTAAGGGCTTTTTGCATCAGGTTCGATAAGATTCCATCATGCTTTCTCCTTATGATGATAACTAGATCATCAGCATAGCCTTGAGCGTTGAAGCCAGCGTTGTTCAGTCTTTCTAAGAGGCCGTCAACAACTACTGACCATAGTAGCGGCGATAGGACACCTCCTTGAGGGCATCTTTCCACTGCTGAAACCGATATTTCAGTGTCTCAAAAAGCGGCCGTTATCATCTGGCCTTTGAGCATTTCTTTCATCCATTTTATGGTGGGTGTTTCGACACCCTTGTTGTTTGCATCATTGCTAATTTTGGGACATGGAGAAAATGAAAATTCTTGTGCAGCTGAAATAGTGGTGACATATTTAATTTTGTCAGCGTTTGGTAAATTCAAGGATGTTGTCGCTCTTTTTCAAGTCCATAACGTCACAGCGAAATAGTTGGCAGAAATGACTCAAAATGTTTGTACGTTACTGAAAAATTGCAGTCTCAAAGTTGTAGCCATCATTTCAGATAATAATCGAGTAAATAGAGTAATGTTTAAAAATCTCAAAAATTCCACCTCCAAGTTTATGTTCCCACTTTTAGATCAACAGAAAACTTTTTAACTTATGATACTGTTCGTATTTTTAAGAACATCAGAAATAACTGGATAAATCAAAAGATAACGAGAAGAATTTTGTTTTCCAGAGTTTTATCAAGATGTCAAATCTGATGAAACAGTTGTTGCAAAATTTAGTGATTTGAGAAACTTATATAAGAAGAATCTGATATGTTATTGAAAACAGCTTCTAAATTAAATTACAACACCAAAAAACGGAAACTTCTTGCTGTACTTTAAATCATTTACCTATTTCTACTTCTAAGTTTATTGGTATTTTTCTTACACATTTCTTTCTCATTGTAAGTGCATGTTTCCAAGTGTTTTCATATTATATCATTTGAATGCATGCGAACTCAATTTGAAATACCCGCGCCAAATAAACTCTGTGCTAGTTAAATGTCAAGTAACCCTGTTAGTGTGACGTCACGCGCTGTTGCCACATGAGCAGCTCCATCCTTGTTTAGAGAGAGGCCTTGAGGTTCAAGATGCTGTAGCATCTACTTCAGCAACGCCATTCGCGCAGCCAATAATCGCTGCTTCAAAATCGAAAGCACAAAAATAACTTGAGTACAGCATCTAGAACTCCTGCTCCTGCTCAAGACAGATTACACTCGAAACACTCCTTTCATGTCCTACTTTTCCTATCATCGTCCTATTCTCAACAGAATAACACAAGTTGTAAGAAGTTAAATATCACATATGTTTAAAAGTTGTAAATAAAAGTAGTAAAACAATTGCTCAAAGCACATTCATACTTGTAAAAACTATGTACGTTGCAAAAAAATAAATGAAAATTGACATAATTGTATTTATGCGTACAAATAGATGTAACTTAATCAATTTTTGATTTCCATTTACCTCCTCTATATCCATACAAAATATCTATCAAACAAATAAAATTAAAATTTTCTTTTGAAAAAGGCAACCATTCCATCAGTATTTTCTCATGGCGTTGTCACGTTCAACTATCGTCTATTTCTTAAGAAAAAATTGTTTATGTTCTTTTTGTGATGCCATGGTTGGGTTTTATTTGAAAATATACATTTCACTCTTGTTCTTGTCCTGTATTTGTGTTTTCTCCAACAACTTTATCGAGGTTCTTACGTTGAATTCCATTTAAATATTTCCCGAACAAATGTTCAGTATCATTTAAACCTTTATTCCCAGTCTTATTGAATGTAAGAGCAAGTTCAATGTTTGAAGTTGTGTTCTGATTCAAGCTTTCAAGTTTCGAGATTCAAGGAGTTCAAATTTTCAATCATTTATGAAAGAAAAAGCTTGTACGAAATGAGCATAAATCTATTCTATTTCAAATACCGTTTAGGCGAAGCTATAATGAAATATTTTTACCTTCTGTTTGTATGCAAAGCATCTCGATTCCCCTCCAGTAATCCAAGTAAAATTACCTTTTGTTATGCATGTGATTTCAGTTTGGACACTATACTGCACAGTAATTTAGACTTTTGAAAAATAAACAATATAATTTGAAAAGGAAAATGATTATTATACAGTAACAACAGAATCAAGTGTACTTACTAGTTAATTACAATTAATATCATATAATTACACTATTCAAAAGTTTTCGAGCACTAGAGCATGCAATCGTATGTACTTATTTAATTATAATGTAAAAAAACATTTAGTAGGAGAAACATTGTCGAATGACAATGAAGAACGGTAGACACGTAATAATTATTTTAATTGTTCTTTCTCCTATGTGAATTCAACGAGTGAAATATTTCCAGAATTGTGAATATGCGGATATAAAACATAGCGGCTATAACTTATGACTTGTAATTATAATTTCAATTATTTTACTATATGACTGGATGTAAAATTTGACTTGTTTATGTACATAGATTGTGATTAAACAACAAAACAGTTTTACTTGATTGCTGAACGAAGTAAACGTATCGTGTTGGTATTGACAATTTTCTCGATCTCAATAATTGCATAAAATATTAATATTTGAACAATTATTTCAGAATTATCAATTTATTGGATGAAAAATATTTCTTATACCAACTTGATTAAAAACTTTTATTTATATAGAATAATATATCTCAATGTGACAGGGAAAATCTACGTGCAATTTTAAGAAAAAAATTCATATAAACCTAGTTCTGCAAAAGCTTTGTTACGGAGCTACAGGGTGTTGCAATTTCCGGAAAAATTGTTTTTTTCTTCAAAACTCCTGCAGTTTTTGAGATATTCAGCCCAAATTTGGAATGCAAGCTATTTTTCACAGCCTCCATCATTACACGTCCTAAATTTCATCTAGAATCTACAAGGTGTTTTCTTTTCCGGAGCCATGTCTTTTTTTGCCCTTTCAAACTTTCTTTCAGTACGCCACTGATCAGCGTACAATCAATTTTCGTCATCTTCGTTCAATTTAGAAACTTTTTAGTCACTTGTAATTTTTTCGTATTTCCAACCGTTCTCGAGCGAAAAATTATTAAACGATTGTATGCATTCGCTGAATTGAGAGCACTTCTGATTAAAAAAATTACTAGTAGGCTTTGATTTTTTTCATTTATTTATTTATTTTGACAATTGCTAAAGCTGAACCAGTGTCTGCTCGAATTGTTTATTAAATTAACTATTAGTTTTGAGACTTTTGAAGTTATTGCTGTAAGAAAAAATGGTTAATTTTACTAACGCCGAATTGGCTGATATCCATTACATGTACGGTCTGGCTGACGGAAACACAACAGAAGCTAGGCGATTATATCATGTGCGTTTTCCAAATCGAGTAACACCAGACAGGCGAACATTTTCAAATATCCACAGAAGGTTGAGGGAAAACTGGTACTTTTACTGCAAATAATCATTTAAAAGGTGCAACTCAAACTATGAGAACTCCAGATATTGAGTAAGCAGTTTTGAATTCTATTGATTTGAATCCTCATGTGAGTACAAGAAATTTTGGAAATCAGTTGAATGTGAATGAATATTTCACATGTTCTAGTTCGGAGGATTCTCCATGACTTTTTATTGTACCCGTTTCATATTCAAACTCTACTTCCTCGAGATTTCCCTTCAAGACGAATTTCTGCCGGTGGTTCTTAGATAAAATTAGAGAAAATCCTCAATAATTTGATTGAGAAGGTCGTTACTTGATGAAAATCGATATACATTATTTAAATGAAATAAAACTAAAGTATTTAGATTTTCACTATATTAATAAAACTATGGCCCCGGTTTCACCACACTGTGGCTTCATCAGATAGATCGTATCTGATCTTTCAAACTAGAGGACAATGTGATTTTTTGCGTAGTTTCACGAAATCATCAGTATCACAGCAACTTAATCTTGAGATTGAGCCTCTTGTAATTGTTTTATATTTCCAAATCTGAAGACATTGTTGGGTGGAAGATCTGTGTAGAATAGAGAGATCATCACGTATATTTCAAGAGCCTCGAGAAAATCAACCATTTGGGAGGAATAGAAAAATTGGAAAAACGCTGGACTAAATTAAGAAGTATTTATATTGAGAAATGAAATGCTTTTTTCCGGAATATATTTCATTCAGTCACTGAATTATCAAACTGACCTCGTATAATTCGATAACAACCTTTTCATCGTGGCTGTATATAAATTCCCTTTCGTTTATCGCAGGAAGGAAGTAAAATAATGAAGGCCGAAGTCTCTCAACAAATAAAAACGACAAAATTCATTTCTACACCAATAATAATCATACAATAAACGTCGTTCATACGTTTTTCATGGCGTTTCTCCACGAATGATTAGAAAACCGTTTCCTATTCAAATATGCTAACAATGAAAACGTGCGGCAATAAGGAATACAATAATGTGTCGATATTTAATAGACTCTATGTTAGGCATTATTAAATAATGTGGGTAATGTACATAATAATAATGCCACACAATAACAGTAACTAATAAATCCGGAGAGATATTAAAGATAACTGCCATTTTGATGGGATCAATCTGTACCGAATTCCTTTGTCGGAGTGTCATCCAAATTGAAAAACCATTAATTCTTGCATTCGTGACTGTGTTCGCGCACGCGTATCGTTTCCCCCTTATATGCCGAGGGCTGAAAAAAATTCAATCAATACCTTAATGACTACTTTACGTTGGCATACGTAATGAGCAGTGACGTCATCGTGAAATTAGTGTGGCTTTTATCAACATAAACATAAGCCGTTAGGAGGGTACCAAAACAACGAAATTTTCAGTGGTGTACGAGGTTTAAAGAATGAAAATGATTTTATCTTATTTGATGGTAAATGTTAATGACACCTTCATGAAGGCAGTCCTGTTAATGCCGTGACAGCTCTCTTTTTATCCTTCGAACATATATTGATATCTATTTTTGTTATGGTTGGTTGTTGTCCAAGAACATTTTTTCATTTTATTCTCAACTCTTATGAAGAGGCGATGCCTCTCATGTCACAGCAGTAGCCCAAGATGATTTGATATTAATCTGGTATTTCTTTAGAACTGAATTCTTTCTGGAAGCAAGGTTTTAACTGCTTCAGAGCGAAAACCATGGAACGATCTGTAAAGAAGGGAAAGATCAGCAACCTGCCGTCCTTGAGCGAGAGGCTGGAGTTCGCTCGTATCTCCGTCTGATCGATGATACACACTGATCTATTCTGGACACTATCCAATAGATGAAGTGTATGTTTGATAGTTAAATATACTAGCGAATTCAATTGCACCTATACGAGTAAAGCAACAATCGATCAGTTAGTGAACTTATCTTTATGTTCTTACCAGTATCAAGCTTTCAGGCAGCTTGGTGTCAAGTCAAGCTTTTAGGTTGCAGAATGAAGTGAAGTTCCTAACTTCACATATCAGCTCTATTTCCTCCTTCTTTATAGAACGAGGAAGCCATACCTCTGCGTGCCATGTTCACTTCCGATGGTGACCAAGATTACTCCATTTACAACTCAAGAATTTCCTTTCCTTACAAATGTAACAACTCCTACAAGCGTATTAGACCATACAATACATAATTAAAAGGAATAATAGTTTAATTATTTTGTTTGTATATCCCAGAGGCATAAATCGTGCAAGGAAAGAGATGCAAATGTCTGTAATTAAGCGGGGCCTGCATATGAAGATATGATCGAATAAGATCGTGAACATCAGTTTATCAGACGTTTGGTCAGCTGCTTATTACAAACATTCTGATTATTAATTCCACTCATTTCTACAAGAATTGATTATTAATCACCGCGTGTACTATCTCAGCCGCCTGGATTACATTGTTTATACATGCGTACGTTTCAACTTTGTATGTACGTGGTTGCGTAATTGAAACGATGGGTAACTCATGGGTAACTGTTATTGTGTTTGTTAATGTTTGTTAATTTTTATTGCTCATAACCTCAGGTATACGAGTGAGTCATTGACATTGCCGTCAACCTTGTTGGTAATTTATGTACAAGGGGTACTCTGAATTATAACACTTTTTTTTTAACTTATTGACTTGCTTGATGAAGGGTTAATATAGAAGTCTCGCAAATCATTTGGTGAAACATTTTTGATGAGTAATCAAAAAATGAAAAAATTCAAGGCCCAATTTTCAAAAGAATATGAAGACTAATATGATTAATATTTGTTTCTTTTTTAATGTCAACACTTGGGAGGACAAGATTATCACGTGAACTTGTGCAGCTTACATATTCTCTCTACGCACTTTAATTTCCACCTTTCACTTTCTCACTCTGATCAAACTATACTGTGATCTCATCCTCGACTCTGTTGTCTTTTGCCCCTCCATAATTTCCCTAGTGTTCTTTATTCATGTATGCCCACCAATCACCTATGATTCTGTCAATTGGATTGATTCATTTTCACTCCGATTTAATTTCATGGAGGCTATTTATGATTTGATTTTGTAATTTTGTGAGAATTAAGAAATTGGGCGATCTTAACGCCAGAGTCGGAAGTCGAGATGATAGTTTTAGTTTGAAAGTATGGAGAAATCACAATTAACAACAACGAGGAAAGATTAGTTGAGATGTGTAAACATCAGAAGCTTAGAATACTGAATGGATTCTTTCAGCATGAAGAAATCCATACTTACACATAGCACCAAGACACAAGAGGGTTGAGAACCATTATCCACTACATAATTGCAAGGCAAGATACCAAATTCGACATCCAAGATACGAGAGTCTACAGAAGAATTGAATGTGGTTCAGATCATTACCTTCTCATGGCTAAGATGGTACTCTCTGTTAACATCAATAATAATAACAAACAATCATCAGACTGTACACAACAAAAAAGATATAATACAGTGTGTTCCAACGAAAATTTGACCCCCCCTATAACTCCGAAATGAGTAACATTAGCGAAAAACACCAAGACACGTCGATTTTTGTTTCGAGGGGGAGCATTTTTCGAAATAATTCGAAACTTCTCAGATCAACCCCCTACCCCCAGCAACCCTAACTTTGAAATTCATCATAGGGAATAAGGGTCGAGTGGCACCTTACTGAAAAGGTCTGTCAATTCTCCACCTTGATTTGTCATTTTTAGAATTTTAAATTAACATACAGGGTGTCCCAACCAAGGGTGAAGTTGAATTCTGGAAATCCCAAATACTAAATGAAATAGATTTATTTTGGCATAATGCAAGCGCAGGTTTATGCTCGGTCTAGAAAAACGACCTACACTTGTGAATTTGGAGTTGGTGCAATCAACCCCTATTTCCAGCATCCCCAACTCAAAAATCATTCGATCGATAATAGCTCAAGTGGCACCTCGTTGGAAAGGTACTGCAATTTCTCTTCGAATTTGGTATTTTCGAAATTCAGAATCATCATACAGGGTGTCCCGAAGCAGGAACATTGAAAATCCAAATAACTTTTTGAAACTGGTTCATTTCGGTATACGAGAACATGTTTGATCCGAGAATAGGACTTTCTTGTGTGGTTATAGAATTTTGCAATCAACCCTTCCATTCAGCATCCCCAACTTGAAAATCATACAAATAATTCAAGTGGCATATCTTCAGAAAGGTTTTTGAATTCCAGAATGATTAAAGCATTTCATTCAGTTCGGCTCTCCATACAGGATGTCGCTTTCGAAAAATTCAATATCGTTATTTGAAATTATCAACTAAAATTAATTCGAAACTGTTAAAAGTATTGGGGTACGATGTGTTGAGCATCAATTACGAAGAAATAAAGCTGATTTCTGCATTGAAAATGTTCACATTTTTTCATTTCCATCTGGCGTGCAGTCATCTGTTATTTCTCATTTTGCAATGAAATATTATTATTATTCAGATCAGTTCCTCATTATTGTTGTTGTTCGTCAGTTGAAATTAATCTGAAAATGGTTTATTCCACTGAGGAAAGGGTCGAAATTGTATCGACGTATTTTCGAAATAACAGTTGTGCCAAAGAAACGGCAAGGATATTCGATAGAACCATCCTGAAAGAGAAAGGGAGTCAGTCACCAGTACGTTAAATATTTGGTTGACAAATTCCTAGCTACGGGTTCGGTGGCAAACAAAAAACATGAAGTGGCATGTCCTGTCAGAAATGAGGCAACGGAAGTGGCAGTAGTGGGTCATCTACAAATGGAGAATACTACTTCGATCAGAAAACTATCTCGTCTGACTGGTGTATCAGCTACAACTGTCCATAGAATCGTGAAACATCACAAATTTCACCCTACAAGGTAAAATTAGTGCATGAAATAAACGAAGATGATCCAGATCGTCGTTTACAGTTTTGTGAAAATCTGAGTGAAAACCTAAACGCTAATCCAAATTTTCTGAATAACATCTGTTTTTCTGATGAAAGCACCTTTATGCTCAGTGGTGAAGTGAATAGACATAATTGTCGATATTGGGACACACAGAATCCTCATTGGTTTAGAGAGGCCCACACGCAAAGGCCTCAGAAGTTGAACGTTTGGGCAGGAATTTTTGGCAATCATCTAGTTGGGCCTTTCTTTATTGAGGGTAATCTGAATGGAAATGGCTACCTACAGTTGTTAGAGGAACACATACATCCTAGATTGACAGAAATTTTACAGAACGATCCAACTCTTTCTGAGGACGAAATGCGTTTTCAACAAGACGGTGCTCCTCCGCATTATGATGCTCGGGTGCGCCAATATTTAGACGAAAATTTCCCAGGAAGGTTGATTGGTAGAAGAGGACCTGTTGAGTGGCCAGCCAGGTCACCAGATTTAAATCCTAGATTTTTTTTGTGGGGCCATCTAAAATCTAAAGTTTATGCCACAAGACCAGAAAACCTGGAGGAGCTGCGGATGAGGATTATCACAGAATGCCGACTTTTGACTCCTGAAGTTTTCGCTAATGTGAGAAGAGAGTTCGAAAATCGTCTGTATAACTGTATGGAGGTGGGCGGAGGTCATTTTGAACAATTGTTGTAATAATCAAGTTAGTTTTTGTTTTCAATTGAATACAAGTTCAATAAATCTCGTTTTCCTGTTTAGATGAGCATCCAATCAGTTTCTTCATCATCCCTCATCCTGATCCTCACGCCAGAAAACCTCGATTGCCAAACTGAAACCAATGCCTCAGTGATTCAGAAAATAGAAAAATCTTTCTGGAATTTTGCCACTCAACCTGTAATCACTTGTATGATTTTTTGAGTTGGGGATGCTGAATGGAAGAGATTGATTGCCAAAATTCTATATTCACGCAAGAGAGTCTTATTCTCGAATCAAACATGAACATGTTCTCGTATTATACCGAAATGAACCAGTTTCAAAAGTTATTTGGGTTTTCAGTGTTCCTGCTCCGGGACACCCTGTATGCTGATTCTGAATTTCGAAAATACCAAATTCGAAGAGAAAATTGAAATACCTTTCCAACGAGGTGCCACTTGACCTATTTTCGATCGAATGATTTTTGAGTTGGGGATGCTGGAAATAGGGGGTTGATTGCACCAACTCCAAATTCACAAGTGTAGGTCGTTTTTCTAGACCGAGCATAAACCTGCGCTTGCATTATGCCAAAATAAATCGATTTCATTTAGTATTTGGGATTTGCAGAATTCAACTTTACCCTCGGTTGGGACACCCTGTATGTTAATTTAAAATTCTAAAAATGACAAATCAGAATGGAGAATTGACAGACCTTTACAGTAAGGTGCCACTCGACCCTTATTCTCTATGATGAATTTCGAAATTAGGGTTGCTGGGGGTAGGGGTTGATCTGAGAAGTTTCGAATTATTTCGAAAATGCTCCCCTCGAAACAAAAATCGACGTGTCTTGGTGTTTTCGCTAATATTACTCATTTCGGAGTTATAGGGGGGTCAAATTTTCGTTGGAACACACTGTATAGGCAGCCGTATCAATGAAACCACGAAGCTCTAATACCAAAACCGGCTCAATCAGAAACTCAACGATAACTATCTTACATAGAAAAGTGCGTTAGGGTATGAAAATAATATACAAAGAATGAATGGCACGGAAAAACAGACAGCGTACAGAAAATGGTTGAGTACGAAGAATATTGAGGACAGGACAGCATATAAAGAAGAGCTAGGTAAGAGATAGACTGCTATATAGGAGGAACAAGATCATCAGAAGCATGGAAACTAATCAGATCACACAAAACGAACACCTTTAATAAAGTAATATTACAACCCATTCAACTAGAGACATGGAAAGATTATTTTTCAAATGAGCTAAAAGAAGATAGAGTACAGTACCTTACATATTCCCCGAGATAATATCACGTACAAGGTCAACACGTTGAATTAGACGCCGCCATGATATCAAAAGCAGTTGGTTTAATGAAGAACAAAAGAGCGACCAGAAGGCAAACCTGTAGAACTCATAAAAAATGGTACGCCCAAATTAATCACCTACATAAGAGAACGCTCCAGTAGGCTTGTGAACGGCGAACAAATTCGATTATCTGGAAAGAAGCCTGGATAACACCTATCATGAACAAGAATAGGAACCGCTACAGATGGAACAACAATCTGGTTTCCGTATTGGTCGATCCTGTATAGATCAGATTTTTACAATAGTTCAACTCAACGAAAAAAAAGTTGCCACCAACGGAGAAGTTCACTTGTTGTTTGTGGATCTTTAAAAAGCTTACGATAAAGTACCATTTCGGAAGCTGTGGAAGGTTCTCTAGAATTCTCCAATAAACCACACTCTTATAAATGCAGCCAAGCAGATGTACCACTGATCGACCTCTAATATCAAATTGGGGAGAAACCTGTCGGAGAAATTTGATGCTACCAAAGGACTTCGACAGGGGCGCTACCTGTCCTCCACGCTATTCAAGATATATCTGAACCAAGCATTAAAACAGGGAGAAGGTTATGTGGCGAAATGAGTTCTCAACTAGATGATAATAACAATTTCTACACTCTGCACTTTCCAGCAGATGGCCAGGTTGTCATAGCCCAAGACAAGGAAGATCTGGAATTCATGGCAAAGCGTCTCTTCGAGGAATATGAAGACTGGGGGATGACAGTAAACCAGACAAAAACGAAATGTTTCTGCGTTGGAGGAGAAAAAGAAGACTGGCAGTTAGAGGATGGAGAAAATATAAGAGCTTGCGATGACTATGTTTACCTGGGAACCAAGGTAGAAAGAAGCGGACGACCAGAAAGAGAAATAGAGAAGCGGATTGTGCAGGAAAAACGCAGCCTGAACTCAATTTTGTGGTCTAAGAGCATATCTCGAGAGGTTTTTCAGAGGTATAGTGCTGTGCGGATGTGAGACTTGGCAAATCAATCAAAAATTAGAAAGACGGCTTTTGGCATTAGAAATGGAATTCTGGCGAAGATCTGCTGGCAACTCCAAACTTGACAGCTTCACAAACGATCGAATAAGAGAAATTATTCAGACAACAATTGTAGAAGAAATTCAAAGACGGCAACTGGTCTGGTATGATCCTGTCGACCGAATCCCCAAACAAATAATGAAGTGGTCCCCAACAGCAAGAAGGAAAAGAGGAAGACCAAAGACTACATGGATCGGCGGGATAAGAAAAGCTATGTCAGAAAGAAATTTAGGACCAGGAGATTGGCAAGACCGAAGATGCTGGAAATTGGAAACCGTAAGACGTAGGTTAGATTTCGTGGTGTTGCTTTGGACTGTCCGGTAAAGACAGTTGTTATGAAACTGCATTCTTTCCGGAATCAAGCCTTTCAGTTCTTCAGAGCATTTTCAATGGATGTACCTGTTAAAAGAGAAAGATCAGCAATCTGCCGTCTTTGAACGGGAGGCTGGAGATCACGCATGATCACTGGGTAGTCGATGAGGCATACTCCTCTCTTCTGGATACTATGCAATAGATGTAACGAATGTTTGGAGGCGGAATCCTACATATGAACAATATTCTAGACCAAGTCGCACCTGTGGTTTGTATGAAAGCATCAGCTTTGAAGTACTGCTAGGGACTAGCAAGAAAACTGAGTTTAGTACAAGCAGATATGACAGTGATGTTGACTTTGATGCTGAGTACATGCATATTCGTTTCTGAGAAAATTCGATGTCCTTGAACGGTTGAAGGAGAACGTTGTTGATTGTTTCTTGTTCACTTTAAAATTGACCCCACTCTGATATCTTCTCCAAGTCTGAATTCAGTCACTCGTTCCAAAAACTAAGAATTAAAATATTTCAATATCATATATACCTGAGAAACCGATGAGAGAATTTGGGACAAACGTAGTTTGATCGTTATATTTTATAGATTATATCTGTGAGCTGACGAAATTTCTACGAACTCAAATAAATCTAATATCTTGCTTTTGTCAAATGAATATAAACTTAGGGTTCTTGGGAAATCTAAGAAATTATTTTCGTCTATACAATGTTCTGAATACCAGTTTATTAAGAATTATTAATTGATGCCATTGGAACGACCAGTTTAACTTATATGAAAACAGGACAATATAATTTATATGAACCGCCTTTTTCACCTGTATCAAGTAGATTTTTGTTATTGACAATGAGTGAACATACATTTTTCTCATTCGTACATATTGTGTTCATTTAATTCTGTTTTGATATATGGCAAGGATACAGGATTAGGCCATCTCCAAGGACGTTTTCTTGAGGGGCCCTGTTGGTTCACAGACAGCCTCAAAACTGCCCAGGTTGTACATACTGGTATATATGGTTGAGGCGCTGCCATGAAACAATCTATTGGGGTGCACGACTGTTTTTCAAGCAGAAATATTCGCCATTAATCACTGTGCGAACCTCCTATTTGCAAGGGGAAAGGAAGCTGTACTGAAGGCATCCGAAAACTGCACTCACCTGTTCTGCAGGAAAATCGTTAAACCCTTGCCATTGGGCCAATTGAGAGCAATGAGAAGGTGAACTCATTGGAGGCTCCAAGAACAGCTTTGGGATTCACCGAACCGCAAGGATAAAAAAGGCCGACGGTTGGACCTGAAAGTACAGGACCACTGGCAAAGAGCTTTTGTTACAGTAGATCTTCCACTACGACTGGCTCAAACTACTAATTGCTGTATTGAAGCGGTGCTGTCGCTTCAGAAAATACCTGAATTAATAAGGATCTTGAATCTAACAAATTAGTGCTGACTGAACTGAAGAAGGATTGAGCTTGTAGGTGAAATTTAGGACAGTGTGCCACAATAACTACTAGGTGGCAGTGGCAGGTCTGTCAACCAGTTCACATTCAGTTTCTATATCTATGTAATGTATGTCATAATTTAGGGCTTATTCGAATATATTGAATTTTTTGAATATGATGCCTCAGTTTACGAAGGATTTGAGCATAGACAGGTCTTCCTGAGGAACTTTATCTTCATTTACGTTAACATCTTCTGCACATTTGATCATTCTTATTTGTAACATTGATAGTGAAGTATACTTCTTACTCAAGATTTCATCATCTGACATGTACTAATACTGTTTAGGCGCATTTCTCCCATAAACTTGGAAGATCTGGGTTAAATTTTTATACCAGGTAAAACACATAATATTAACGCTTTTACATAAAACAGTAGCTTCACCAAATGCCCTTATGTGTAAAACTCTGTAGGCGTTTTGGACGAGGGCATTTTGGCTGCATGTTCTGCCGCTACTTACGAATCATATTAGTTTTGGTTTTTTGTTCAAGAAGTAATAAATTCTCTCGTATTTCCATTATTATTAGTCGTTGCCATAGCCGAAATCCACTAACTTCAATCTCTTCACCTCAAAAAATCTACCAAATTAATGCCAATGCGAGAGCGTTAGAAAACTGATCCCCTGAAGATGTCTGATTAGGTTAGGCAAATTATTGTTCGTAAATTAACAATTCTGTTGTTTCTGAATTTTCCATCTTGATAAAAGAGCGAGTCATCTGGTTGTCGGATTTAAATTGATAAAGGCATTGACCACGAGCAGTGACAATGATGAAATTTAGAGGTAAAGTGTGGATTGAATGCGTGATTAAGCTGAACGTGGAATTAAGAGGATCAATTTTAGTGCGAAGTCGGGCTAGCCCGAATTGGACCGTGCGGGCTAAAGGTAATATACACGAAACGAATTATCGGAAAAAAATTCTAGAAGGTTTCACATTTTACATCATACCATTATTAAGGTGAATCTTGAGAAATATTCATAGTTTTTTTTGTTTATGATTGAAGAATTTTTATGAGCTTATACTAGATTTTTTTACCGGCCTCCGTTACCAATTAGCAGAGAAGAATTACTAATTCGTTTCACAAGAAAGGTTTGAAAACTGATGTAGTGCAGATTCAACCAAATTATGTGAATATCGAACGAGAAACTTCTGGCTAGACGAAGAGTGAGAACATCTTCACTCTAAGCAGTTGTGCAAGAATATAACGATTACTTTTCTATCGAATTAAAAACCGTATTTCGTTAGACGTCATATTCTGGATCAACACAACAATTCTACTACATTTAACAATGTTATAACAGATTATCTTGCCACACTGTATCTCGACTCAATTGACTCAATGAAATCCAGCAAGACTCCATTACGCATATATTAACAAGTACCGCCCTCTAGTAGTCGAAATATATTAATTGAAAACTTCATACCTTATAACTTAATTTCTTTCAGCAAAGTTTGCTGTATATAAAGCGTTGAAAGATAGTCCGAAAAAGTGTTTCCTTCAGATCCTTTCGTGGGTGACACAACGGAAAACGGTCACGCTGTGTTCCATGCCGTGTGTTATCTGAAATCGGAGTATTGTGCTCTACTAAATGCTAGTTTTACACCGATGGCCCTCCAGCCAAGAGCCCATTACACACCGTCATATTAATCCGGGGTAGTTTTTAAACGGACCCTTCGATGGACGTTTTTTCACTCGCGTCGCTGCTTTTTGTTCGTCTCACGTCTTCTGGATAATTGGACCCCCACCCTATCACGATTCGATTATGTTGATATATCTGTGGAACCGGAAAGTTTCAGAAAATTACTGATTTTAAGACGAATTGCTTTCAGTTTGTGATATACGAGGGTTAATTGATAAGTCAGGTAAACGTGAAATGAGTACTCATTTTCTCTTGCGTATTATCTATTTCAACATAATCTTCTTGGCTTTACACTCACTTAGACATTGCTAGATAGTTGATACTCATTTGGAGTAGTCTTTTACAACGTCCACGGAATACAACAACAACAAACATCCATCTACTCGGCATCGCAGTTTTAGTTGAGTGAACACAGACATTGAATCATCTTGAGCGGCACGACAGTCGTCGTCTCCTAACAAGAGTAGAGAATGAAAAAAAAAAGAAACCAAGAGCCAAGCCAAGAGAATATAATCAATGAGAAAGTATTTCATACCATTATTCCACCAACTTGGTTGTTAGTATACCGAGAACATGGTCGTGGTGAAACAGGATTTTCTTATTGCTCTTTGGTCAGTATTGCGTTTTATCTAACCTAACCTAACCTCTCAATTTCTTGCATTTCTTTTATGAAGGAAATCAATGAAAATAATACCCTGTGGGTCTCAGGAGACGATGGTCATTACCTTGCCGGTTGAAGGAATTGCTTTGGGTGCACCTTCTCTGTTCTATACCCACTGGTTGGATTGCTGTTTCATCTCATTCCTCTGACATGAATCCATGTATCATCTATCGCTTAAATCATAGTCGTAATACCTATTTCATTCCCAAAAATCTCATAATTCCTAATTTTTTGGAAAATTTATGTCAATGATCTTTTCTGGAAAAAGCGGAAAAGCATTTTTCGTTTGGAGGAACACGTTTTTCAGTACAAGGTTTTCATCTATAACATCAACTGTCACTCTTTCAAGTCATATCACGACATTATGAGTTATTACACTAGTGAAGGTGTCGCTTAAAATTTGGTGCCAAAATATTGAGCTAAATTGTTATGCAAAATATGGAATACTTTTGGTACCAATTCACTAACTTCATGTCTTCTAGAATATAATATCCCTTATCCGCAGATAACCTGCGAAAAATAATTGGGGTCAGTATCACTGTCTTCCGAAAGTTTTCCTAATAATTCACGAAGATCGAACTTTGGAGTCAATTTATTTTGAGATTGTACTTTTGGAACCGATTTGGTCTTCTGATTTTCAGTGTGCTGCTTGTAATCTCAGCACTTTTGAGAGACGAATGGAATAAAGATTTCAAATTTGAGAAGATCCTCTTCGAAGATCTTCTTCAGATAGTAGAAAGATTTTTTGTATCTTGAATCCTTTCTGTTGACTATATAATCAAACCTGATAGGCTTCTGGAGCCTATGGCTGTCCAAGAGTGGTTTGAAGGCGAAATGTGAGCCCACACAAAACTCTTGCTGATTCAATTCTGGGGAAATATTTATTGCAGTTACACTCTACAGGCTAGATCTAATTGAGAGATAGTAAAAATGAGATCAGACATAACGTTATTCAAAACCAATATGGAGCAAACCTTTCAGACTGTCATTTCTAGCAGACTGGAATGGGACAGCTCTAGTCGCCGACAACTTCTGTGAGATGATTCTCCCACCAGTTAAGAGATAGTGTGTACATCTTCATCCTAGAAGGTCTGCCACAGACCGTGAGCTCATGGCAGAGTACCATAGAACTCAATTCCAGTTTACTTGAGAACAGGTCCATTGGAATACATGATGTGGATGCGTCCTATGGAGTATTGAAATTCTGTTTATTCATTAACGATCGATGCACAAGAGCTTTGAAACATGTAAATGATCAATTCATACAGTGAAACATTGCAAAGCTACAGGAGAACTCACAGATATACTTATACGTGTTCCTGAGAAAAGAGTCTTGACAAACATACTGACGTAGATAGATAGGTATCAAAATTGTTTGAGTGTGGGTTGATTGACAGTCCTGCCACCTTGGCCCAGAAGGTCGTTTTTGACAAACTCTGTCGTGAATTTCACATACAAGCTCCATCCTTTTCGTAAAGGCTATACGTTTTGTGCTTGAGAACTTAATAAGCGCGGCCAGCTCCAGTTTATTAGATCCAAGTTCCTCAAGCCTGATTCTGTCCCCAGGTCGGCATTCGCACATGGCGTGTTCAATAGATTCTATAGATCTCCCCTCAAATAATCAGCATGAAGGGTCCTCGATCAATCCTTAAGTATTTATGTGATTTCTGAGGCGACAGTGCTGGTTGATATGGCAATTAGAACTCTCAGGTCTAGCCTGAAGAGTTTAAGCCACGCTCTGGCTCTCGTTGTCGAAGATCTAATGGCAAACCGAGAGTATCTAGTATTGGTATAATACAGTTCAGGTCATAATCACATAATTCTTTTCGATCTCCCCATAATGGAAATTTCGACTCCATAGATTCCTGTGATCCATTGCACTCAACCAGGGCTGCCTTATCTTTAGGTCCAACCACCGGTTATTTTCCATCCTTTTGTAGGGTGCATTACAAGTGTTCAGGTCTCACCCAGGAAAGGAACTTCTTCGCTTTGTTGGCAGCTCATAGAACATGATCAGATCAAGATGGATAGTCAGTAATTATGATAGCTACACTTGACCAACTTTAACGTCAAGATCCATTCGTTTGAGCAGTTCACAATTTTGTCCAGATCGTTGAATTATGTCATTAAGTCCTGGACTGTCTTTAATTAGGCAGCCTCCAATTAGTTTCGATTAGTTCACATCAGAATTATCCTCCATTGACGTTTTTGCTTTGTTATGAAAACTAATTAACAAAATTAGCGATATGTTCGAACGGTAGGACGTCATCGTTCAGTTCCAATTTTCCCGATAAATTGGAAGGAAACAAAAGTTCAATCTCCAATGATAATCCAATTTTATTCACATTAAATATCTGCGGGAAAACGCAATTAATCTGGAAGTTGGAAACTTAATTCATTTCTGAATTTTCTTTTTCGCGGCGCAGAGAGAGCGGCGATGAAAACGGCGTCTGGCAAGAAACAAGGTTAGAACATATTGGATTTCCAATAATAAATTAACAAAATCCAATTAAAGCTAGTCTAGAGTTAAAAGGTTTCCCAATTCCGTAATGAGTGATGATTCTGTCCGCGAAACACGTAATATGTCTAGAACCAAAATATCGACACTTCGCTAATTGAATAAAAAGTGCTAAAGTTTCGTACTTGCGGACGTGTGAGATGGAAATCTTAATTAGAACAGGTAGTGAAACTTTTCAGATATTAAATTTAATCCTTAGATTGAAGAATAATTAGTACATATCAATATTCAGTCTGGATTGAATGACAGCCTCTCCATTGCGACCCAGTAGTCTATTGTGCCACACTCAACTTCAGTACTTCATAAAAAAGCTTCATCCTTCATAAGAAGACCAGTAACTTAGTGGTTCAAAGCTAATTAGTCTCACTCAGTTCGTAGATCGATGTGATCGCCTGACGTGTTCAATCCCCACCAATTCCTATCACCACTTGCATAATGTAATGGGAACAACAACGATGTGAAGAATATTGAATTTAGTTCAGTGCGCAATGCGTGGATGAAAGCAAGTAGGAGTGGGGATGTCGACGAACCGCATTATAATGTGCTGCAGCGACTTATCAGAAAGTTGCCTCTAATATTATTTGGATCTTGCTTTGAGAGCTGAAACCAAACCTTGGCTTATTAGCAGAAGATGTGGCAAGCCGAGATGGTCTATTAAGCTCAGTCAGTGTTCCGTTTAACGATTGTAACAGGAATTTGCGTTTGACACAAGAGGGTTTGATGGCATTATAACGGCTTCAAGAATCGAAAAAAATACTATCTAGCGATCTGAACGAACACAAATGGAGAAATTCAATATATTGCTGCTCTATATGGTCATACGGGTCAACACTACAGCAAAGGGAAAAATGTCTCAGTCAGACCTGATATCATCGATCTGGAACACATGGATCCAAAACGAAAACGATCACGGGCATATTTGACCCAAAGTAAATAGTATTAATACCCTTGGATTCGGTTCCTACAATCTTGCAAGCAGGAACACTTTCTATAAATTTGTTCTGCCAACAGAGACTACAGAGGAAAGTCGAAGATGCAGAGATTAAGAATTAGTTATCAGAGTTTTGTGAATATTGTCTATCCCTGTTGCGACTTGTCGCACAATAGAAACCAGCAAAGTGTACGCAACTGTAAGCAACAAGATTTGCCTTCTAAGATAAGAGATATGAGTTCAGTTCTGTTATTTTGGCACTGCTTAGTTCACCTGGTGCGAGTACATCTCGTGAAAAGCATCATGAATGTCATCTCAATCTCTTTTGTGGGTAGAAAAAACTGTTGAGACTTAAGTTCGGGCTGTAAGCATGATGATGTTGTAATTCTAAGCTTACTAACAACTTACGGTTAACAAATGGTTGTGTAGCAATCGTCAATAACTATTCTTTGATCTTGTAAAGGATAACGTTGTTATCATCTTTGTGGAGACAGTTCGGCCGCGGATGACGTTTGTCGGTTTTTATTTCCCTTGGAACGCCCAAACAGAAGGTGCTCATTTTTTGGCTTGTATGAATAAATCTAAGTTTTATTACCCCTTACAATGTTTTAAACGGATTTAGACTTTTCAGAATTGAAACGATCCGAAGTTTTTCGACACCAATTCACCCCTGCAGCTTTCTGTTCTTGTCTTGTCTTCTGTCTGACAATCAATTCTTCGTGCAAAATTTTTTCTATTAAGATCTTTTAATTTTAATAATATTCGTTACATGTCCATTTTCCTAGATAATTTCACACACAGTATTCACATTTTCTTGAGTGATAACTGTTTTTGGTGATCCTCTCGTTGGATCATCCCTTAACCTAACCCTTTTGTGTTTAAATTTTCCATACCAAGGGGAAACAGTGTGGTGCTTAAATGCCGTAATCAGAAACCAACTCGCCAAAACAATTTTGTTGAGATAATTGTCTTTGAAAATTGTAGAAAATTATTATGCTCACGATTTGATTCAATTTCAACTAACTTGTCAACTTCAACAGGTTTATAACTAAAATTTTGGTACGTGGCAGCCTGCAACACATAAAAGACGTCCCTCGTACAACTCACTTCTTGCATAGTGCTAAGTTTGTTCAATATTGAATTATACGCAACTAGTGCACGAATGGCCGTTTTAGTAAGCATTCGCCTCTAAACTTCCAGTGCTCAAAAATGGCCCAAGTCTATTCTGAGTCTATGGAGCAATCGTTTATAAACACAAATAGCTCCAAACCATTATATTGCTGGGTCTGGGTTTATCTGCCAACAATAATTACGAAAGTTATTCTGAATTTCACCCTTTCTGACAGTAAGTATAGGATCTGTCGTAGGATGTGATTGAAAAGAAAGCCTTTGAATCTACTAGTTCAGATGGAATCCGACTTGAATTTCGTCACCAAAGCTGCTAATTAATACGAGCAAGATATGACCAAGAAAGCTCAAGATTGAAATATTTATTGGCTTATATCTGCCAAAAAACAACCAGAAGAAAATTGATTAGCAAAAATTATTCACTTAGTCTGGCATTGTAAACGAATACGTTCAACTTGTTGCAACTGTTGCAGAAGAATCTCCGACTTGAAAATGGCTGGTGTCGACGACAACCAACGAATGGTCAATACCAGGATCAACGGACGAGAAACCGGAAGAAAGAGTCAACCATACTATCTTGCGTATGATTCTATAAACGAGTGAAAAACCTGTGGAAAAAACTCGTTTCCCTGTCACTGTTCCACTAGCAATAGCTTGTCTGTTTATGTTGTTAAGAGTACCAAAGATTCTTCTGCTTAGCAGCTTCATTCTCTCCTTCTCATCTTGCACTCCATGATTTCCAGACGAAGACAAGAGTGAAAGGAAGGGTTTGGTTTAGATTCTGTAACAATGGAAGAAGAAAAACAGCAGAAAAATATTTCAACAATCATACCTGACTCTTATATGTCTTAAACTCACTTGAATCTAAGAAAAGAATTCACATAGCAAGCGAGCCCATAAAAAGGACTAAGGAGATAATTAAAAAGTACATAACCTGCGATATTTCCCCTTTATTTGACCGAGAGAGCCCCGATGGCCAGGTTCGGTCTTCTAAGTGATGCCGATTATGATCTATAGATGTTCTAGAATAATTATGAACCCAATAATTTAGGTTGACATCTGCCTTATATTATTTCTTTATGGATCTTGTTCAATTTAAAGAAAATGTGCGAAAAAATTTTGACAGTCGTTTTAAAAATATGACAAATTAATTTTTTTACGTAGCTTATCTAATACATGTGTGTAGGTCTGGTGTTCTCACACTAAACTTAATAAAACATTCAATAAGTGTGTTTATCACAATTATCAATTTCTCTCATCCAAGCAAATTTAGCATATTTCATTTTGGGAATTAATAATATCATGACAGGCGATATCATAAAGAGCCAATTGCCACTTTTTTCAAACCGAATATTCAATGAATCCTCCCCCAGCATGAAAACACTCAAACCAAACAAAAACAAAGACTTTCAACCCCATTCAGAATATCAGGACGCAAAGAAACCGCGAGAATAAAAAGACGGCTTTCATTGAAAAACATAATGATAAAAAACAATAAGTGTCGAAAGATATCAACCAACCCCTTTTCAATTAATCAGTTTTAAAATCCGGAATCTCGGCTAAGGAAACACCCCCAAGTTCGAAAAAGTGATGCGGTGATTATCTTAAACATTTAAATCTTTCATTTACACCCCTTTTCGTAATAAACGTCAATTAGACGTTAAGTAATTATATATTTAGCGAGGAGCTGGATCGCGGTCGGCGGCGGCGACGGCAGAGGGTCGCTTCCCGGTTTTGCATAATGGACCAGCGAAAGGGGTAATTAAGGGGATGCTTCGCTATTAATTAAAAACTGGGACTAACCTGTTGCTTCTGTGGTGTCTGTCAACAGTTGTGTTATTTAAATACTGATTGACTTAAGGGAATTGTTGATTTTCGTAGTCCTTGGAGGAATGTTTGGTGATGAAGGGGTTGAATAAGAATAGAATAGAATAGAATAATTTATTTCGTACTTTTTACCCATAAGGATGTACATGTCATTTGAAATAGATACTTGGTACAGTTTGCTTACAAAATAAAAACATTGAAATACTCCTCTATTTTTCAGTAGCTCACTCTGTGAGTTCTACAGTTTTCAATCAAAAATGAAAATTCGTTCACGGGGATGCAGACAAAGATAATACCTTTCTTTCGAGGTATCACTCGACCCATCTACCCTCTTCCAAATTTTCAAGGGTGGTCACCCCTGCTCTAGGGGTTGAAATTCGAGATGAGGATGGTACTTGATGATGACTGCCATTGATCAGCATGGATCTGTTCCATTTTACTTCACTGAAACTTGAATAGTCTCAGGGAAATAGTCTTCCCTATCTTTCAGTTGCTCACCCTGTATCTTTTACAGTTTTCAAGTAAAAATGGAAATTCGTTCAAGGCAATGTAGACAAAGATACCACCTTTCTTTTGAGTCATCTCTCGACCCATCTTCCCTATTCAAAATGTTCAAGAATTGCAACCCCCGCTTAGGGGGTTGATATTTCAGGCAAGTTTTGTACCCCAAAAGATGTCCCGCTTGAAACAAATATTGACCTTTTTGCATTTTGACCAGAAATGCATATCTTGGTAGATATAGCCTCTGTTTAGTTTTCGTTGAAGCACCCTGTATAAATTAATTATTGACTTATAGCTTTGAATAACATTTCTCTAGTCACCCATAGACAAGTTAGTATAAATAACTTCATCAAACGAAATGAAAACAATGAACTCTTATAGGATAGCCTTCGTCATCGTAGTGTAGCATCTTGAAGATATATTACTCATTAATGATCAATGTGAAATAAATATCTAATGAGTTATTATTGTACCAAGACCGACGCTACAACCATCTATCTACCAGCAAGACGAATGATAAGTGTCTACCATTACGATATTTTATGAATGTTCAATAGGGACAGAAATATCTTTCAGATATAAGCTCAATAATTCGCTATAAAGTTCAAGTGTGCAACTTATTGATTCAACATTTTTCTCTACGATTCTAATTTGTTTATTATTTGAGTAAAATACCCTTTCCAATTTCTACCTGACTTAGAATTTCTATCACATATAGATACTAAGGAAATCCAAATTGCGCATTTTGTTCTCTATTGACTATTTTATTTATCGTACAATACAAAACAGTTGGTGGAGTCCGGAGGCAGAGACACACAAGAAATCCATAGTGGTTCCATTGGTCTGAAAGATGATGGCCTTCGCCTGAGACTCCGACGGTATTACGTCAGTAATTTTTCCCAATATGAAGCCCATGAAAGAGGAGTAGTGTGCATCACTGCTACTCGAGAACGAGAAAATCCTGTTTCTCCAAGACAAAGCTCCTATCCATTCTCCTTCTCCTAGTGTATTTTACGATAAGTTGCCGAATAAAACTATGCCTAGAACGTTGCTCAGAAATAAATTAGTATATTTAGACTCTTTCACGACTTTGCATGTCATGATTTAGATGAAATGGTAAAATATAATACGGATACTCATTCATTTTTGAATATTAGAAATACGCCTCGAATCACCACCAGAGAAAATCGGACAATTTTTTTCCGTTATAACTTTCGCAACTTTAGAGCTAGATCTTTCGTTTTTGCTTCATTGGAAAGCTAAAGGACTAGGTTTTTTCAGACATTGTATCGAAATTTCACTTCCGGTGAAATCCAATATGGCTCACTCATTCCAAAATGAGAAATATTTCAAGATCGCTGGAACTTTTTTTTTTCACCAAAATATTCGAGTAGGGAATTCAGTTGATAATTCAGTACTTTCTGAATAATTGAACAATTGAACTTAAAATATTCCAAGAACTGGTAAAAAAATAGCGTGAAGAACTTTTTTCATTCTGATTTTCAGCTGAAATCGAAATATTTTTTTCACCTCATGGTGTTGGCACTCCTGAAGTTGTTGTGTTTTTCATGTATATTCTAAGAAGACAAAGAACCATATTTTTCTAAAACCAACCTAAAATTTGATTTCCGTTCGAATTGAAAGTGGCCGACTTCCCCAAATATTAACATTTTTCGCCGCGCATTAAAAAATTTTTCAATTAGATTGAACCTTTCCCATCACTTTGAGGGGTCGAACTCAAATATTGATTCAGAATTGTGCCAATTGTCGTCAATAATGTTTCTCTTCTTCACCATCATATGCACCTCCCGATGTGAAACTTCTGAACATAGACTGCATGTATTAACTGTATGATAAACAAAATATAATGAAATGTCATCGAGTTGGCTATACTGCTAGGTAAATATTACGCCAATTTCCAGCCCCTAATTATAAACGAAGTACAATCTATGATCTTGAGGAAAAATTTCGAACAACAGGGTCATTACGAAGACGATCAGGATGACTGTTTCCCAAATATCTCAGAGATGCCAACTGTTAAAACATCTGCGAGAATAATAATACGACATGATTTTGTTCAACGAATTATATGAGTAAAAATATTCAACAAAAAGAATCAAGTACTCTGAATGGAATATGACCTACATTGGCATCCACAACTATCTGCACCCGTCTTCTCCAGCTTTCTATAGATCTCGAAATTACTTCTTGATCAATATTGTTCCAACATTCTTGAATTTTTGCCTCAGCTTTTCACAATTATTGAAAATGATACCATTTATATACACCATTTCTTCAAAATGACCCCACAGAAAATAGTCGCACGGATTAAGTTCGGGACTATTCGGGGGCCATTGTTTTGGTTCGATGATATCGTCTACACGTTGTCTTAGATAATCCATAGTGTAGTGACTGGTATGACATTGGCTCCTAAAATCCTAAAATCAATTGAAATAGATTTCATTCAGATACATCTAATTTGGGACACCCTGTACACTGACGGCCAGTTGAGAGTAAGTAGCGTTTTTTTGTGATATAGTACAGGTTGTTCAGTTCCTTGATGAACGTTGTCAGAAGAATATGGAAAAAATTGTAGAATTCCAAAGAAGTACTTATTCAGGTCATACAAAAAAGAGCAATCATTTACCTGCATGATAGTGAACTAAGGAGTTGATGTCTCAATAGTTGGTAACGTATGATCGTGAATTGTGTGACAATAATTTTCCGAATCTAATCTTATGCTTTGTTCTGTAAAAATGATATTTGATTTGAAGTTCCTCGAAATACCGGCAGAGATAATTACTTGCCTGGAAAATTTTTGTCTTTCCCTCTGCAAACAAATTAAAGGCACATTCCTCTTGATTTCATTCGTCGAAACACAAATTCTGTTATTCTGGCTGTATGTTGGTGGGGCAACGCTGAAAACTTTTTCGTCTGTGAATTTTCAGTTTGTCTACGTGTTCTAAATCTATTTAATAAACTTCTGCATCGCTTCAATCTGCGCTCATTGACAGCTTAAGTCAATTGAAAAATTATAGTGCCTCCGAAAATACTTAAGACCCAAATCGTGTCTTATTATTCTTCTCGCAGAGGTTCTTGAGATTTGGTATCTCTGAGACATTTGGGTAACAGTCAAGCTGTTTCCTTGAGTTCTGATAGGGCTGACTGCTAATGCAGAAATTCGCTGAATGTTATCCTGAAATTGTCAGTTGAGTTTGTAATACAAAAATGTAGAATTGATGCTTGAAACAGATGATGAAAAAGGCGAGTACCTAATAGTTATAGCTGCACAGGTACCTGGTCTTCTTCCTAATGACCCAGTTGTCGTAAATTTTTCCTCAAGGTCATAGATTGTACTTCTTTTGTAATTAGGGCTGGAAATTGCGTAATATTTGCATAGCAGTATAGCCACGAACAATTAACATCCTCATTTGTTAAAACCATTGTTAACAATTTCAAACGTCAAAAACAAGCAACACCAAGATTAAATTCGCGTTCATGCAGTCTATGTTCAGAGGTTTCACAACGGAAGGTGCATATGATGGTGAAGAAGAGAAACATTATTGACGACAAATGGCACAATTCTGAATCAATATTCGAGTTCGACCCCTCAAAATGATGGGAAAAGTTCATATCGAATTTTAGGTTAGCTTTAGAAAATTATGGTTCTTTTTTTCTTAGAACATCCATGAAAAACACAACAATTTCAGGAGTGCCAACGCCATGAGGTGAAGAAAATATTTCGATTTCAGATGAGAATCAGAATGGAAAAAATTCTTCACGCTACATTTTTACCGATTGTCAAAATATTTTCAAGAACAATATGTCAAATTGTTCAGAAAGTACTGAATTATCGACTAAACGCCCTAATCGAATTTTTTGGTGAAAAAAAGTTCCAGCGATCTTAAAAAAAAAGGTTTCAGCGATCTTGATGTATTGCTCATTTTGGAATGAGTCAGCCATATTGGATTTCACCGGCAGTGAAATTGGGATACAGTTTCTGAAAAACCTAGTCCTTCGACTTTCCAATGAAGCAAGAACGAATGATCTAGCTCTGAAATTGTCGAAGATGAAAAAATCACCCCTGGCGAGAATTACTGCATGATATCTACGATTCATATTCAAAATCAAAGACATTACAGCATTCTTATCCATTTCAATACAAATTTTCCTACATCATTCATTCATTCACAGTAGCTGCCTGGTTTTGTTGTCTTTCGTGATCTTCAAGGTAGTTGCTAACGATATGAGCTTGGTGGAGTGCGAAGGTAGTGGCCCCCAAGAAAACTATAGTAATTCCTTTGACCGACAAGATAATGGCCTTCGTCTAGACCGCCCACAGTATTATCCTCATTAATTTTTTGCTAATACGGAAGGTCTCCAAAGCAGAGAACGCGCAGTTCTCACTGCAAACCAGAACGAAGAAACCAAAACAAAGGCAAGAATAAAAACCTGCTTCGCCACGACAAACCCCTTGTCCCTTCTCCCTCCATGTAACACCCCATCTGGTGAAGTTACGTTATGGATTGCTACCTGATCCACCATATTCTCCTGACTTGGCTACCAGTAATTTTAGTTTATTTACAAACAAAATATGGCTTTGAAAACGTTAAGTTAGGTCATCTCCGAAACAAAAGCGTATTTTAAGGACCGTTGGGACTCAAAGAGAGCAAAAAAATCTCCAGTATCGCCGAAGCAAGGGAAAAGACATTGAAAAATAAATAGTACCTACTAGAAGAAAGTGAATTCTTGTTTAATTTTCATCCAATTCACCCTCATAATCAATCATTGACAGAAAATTTCATATGTTACCAAAGATTCGATTATCTCTCGTCTATAATATGTTTCAGAGTGGAAGACGTCCTTCGTATTGAAATCATTCAGTGCATTTGACGATAATTTCACAGATAAAACCACGCCTAGACCTTTCTCAGTAACAAATAAGCAAATATAGACTCTTTTACATCTTATGATTCAGATGAAATTGAAGAATATGGTGCGGACATTCATCCATTTCTGCAAAGCGTAGAAGTATGCTGACCATTGCTATTTATAATCATTTTGGACTATACAGAGTGCCTGAAAAATGCGAGGAACATTTTTATAATCTTTCGAATAGAATGCCGTTATTTTTAGCACATTTTAAATAGAACGTCGAAACCTTCAAATGATTTGATTGAAATAATATTATTTTCTCCAAATTACACGGGGCCAAGAAATTAACGCACAAAGTCGAGAATTCAAATTTATTCAGTAGAAGTTCAGATATGTTGAAGAATTATTTTTCCAGTAATTCACTAGCACTGAGGAATGCTTGAGAACAATCGAAATCAAAATGGTACGTATAGAAATTGGAATAAAACTCATAATGAAAAATGTAAAAATTTTGAAAAACATCAGACATCAAATTCCTGCTAATACCGGATATTTTCACCCTCTGGTGAGAATTATTGCATGACATTTACGATTCATTCTAAAAATCAATGATATTATAGAAATCTGATCCATTTTGTTTCAAATTTTGATCAGTTCATTCACGGTAGCTCCCTGATTTTGTTGTTTTTCTAATCTTCCATTAAGAATGCCCCAGACATGTACGATGGAACTGAGGTATGGAATTCGTGCAGACTACTCCATTCGAGTGATTTTGTGAACTTGAAGGTAGTTCTTAACGAGCGTGAAATTGTCGCACTACCTTATAGATATCATTAAAAATTATTGTTCATTCAAATCAAAATTTTCTATAAAAAGTTCTTTCGAATTGATAAATAACATAAAAATCGTTAACCTACCACCTAACGCAAAACTTATTTCGTTTGATGTTGAGAATTTATACCCAAGTGTTCCTCCAGGTGATGTCAAAATATTAATCGAAAACATGTTGAATTCGAATCATGTTAACCACATAATCAAATCAAAATTCTCTGAGACGTTGTGATATCATTTCAGTGCTAATTTGCACTCTACTGTTCTTTTGAAGCTACATTTGAAGGATTCTAGCAGTATAAATCTGATTCAAATTAGAACCGTTGTCTCCATGAGGGAATTCTTTAATAACGGTCATGGATCGTCGTTGCTGCTCGACGTTGTCCTTATCGAGATCTTCTTTCAAGACTACTAGTCCCTCTGTACTTGCGACTTCATCTCGATTGGGGCATCCAAGACTACTAGTCCCTCTGTACTTGCGACTTCATCTCGATTGGGGCATCCAAAGCCTTTATTTTATTTTTGTGTCCAACCTAGGTCATCTTACACCGCTGTTTCAGCACATTCTGCTGTGGTAAAATTTCGTGATTCGCCTTGCGTTGTTACCGAAAATTTTTAAAAGAACTAAAGTTACACGCAAAAATTGATCAACAACTGTTGTTATCAATATGCTATGGTTTCTTGCAAAATCTCTGTTTATTTCTTTCATTTCATTTAGCATGAGAGGAACATGTACTCAAAAAATGAGTTGTTGGTATATGTCTGAACATATACGAAAAAATGTGTGAATTCTTATGGGAAACTTGTGTTTAAAATTATCAAGAACACTTTTGCTTTAGAAAAAATGTAAATGTTGGTGAACATCATCTTTCTAAATGGAATACCCTTTACGAAAAATGTAAAATTGGTTTCAAAGATAAAAATTACGTTTAATTCAGTATACCAAAGGAAAGTAATCAATTTCCCTTCAGTATTTTCGGATACGATGCAAACCCCACAATCCGATATGAATCAAACTTTTCAATTAACCTTAACAACTGATTTTAACGGTCTTCGTTTGACTATAAAGAGAATTTAAAGACCAGCCGTAAACCTCATCCATTCAGAACCTCGATTGGGGCGTGCCAAAGAACGGAAAAATCAAGGATGCTGGTAATTTCCTGGTTTGCATGCTAAGGACTTAATTTGCATGTTCAGCCTCGTTCAACGCCTCAAACAATGTCTCCATTAATCCCCTAATGAGATGCTCTCAGATCTCTCCAGTTTCACCCCTCCTGTACACTAATTATTCCTGGCGAAATAAATGTTAATTATCACTTAAACATCGACGGCAGTTCAAGATCGTTTCACCCTCGGTCTTTGGTCTCGTCTGCTCCTGAAGTTTTTAATTTTGCAGGTTAATTAGTGGTGTCAAGTTCATTTATATTTATAATTAACCCTTAGGGATTCAGGAATGATATAATTTATATTTGAAGAGTGTTTTGATTTATTATACGGACGAGACATGGTTTTATTTGTTACAATTGCAATTATTAGTTTATTTATTAGATTTATCTTCAATTAGCAAAGCTACTTCAAGTAAAATGAAAGCACAATAATAGGAATAAAGGCATATAAGTCATGTAACTGGAAAAAGAGAATCTCTTATTGCCAATTCATTTATATGCAGGGTGTTTCCTTACTGTGATAAGAAACTTTGAGGGTTGTTTCCTCAGCTCATTTTAAACAACGAGGTCCGTAGCTATGATCCTGTAATTATATTATTTTGAAAATAAATAATCCATTAGATTTGTCATGAAGAGATTTCTCCAACAAGGTGTAAAATGACATCATTTGGAGAAAGTTGAGGGTTGTTCCCATTTCTTTCATGACCCAAGAATAGCGAAATTAAATGCAGAACATAACTGGAAACAAATATGTCTTTTGAAATTTCATAAAAAATATTGACTGATGTTATATCTATGCTATTAAAATCCTGAAACCTGTTTATTTTTAATATGGCCCCGTACATTTCGCTTTCAGATGAAACGAGTATTTTCGTGAAATCGATGGAATAAATTACATTTATGAGAAAAAGTCATCAAATAGGTTGCAAATTGAACATTTTCATCAATTTTTACCACAGAATGAACGTATTGCAATTGTTATAATGCGACCATAATACGACATCGGCAACAATGGCGAATAACGAAATAAACCGCATGAAAAAGTGGCTTTTCGAAGTCACGTCACGCATGATCGAAGGGCCCATCTACGGGTTGATGTATTATTTATCAATTACATCATAATATGAGAAGAACTCGATCTTATAACAAAATGGTTTCATATTGCGCTTTTGCCAACACGTTTAATGAAATCCGGTTATCGGCGAAAAACGACTTATTTCGAACAAGAACTCGGTAATGTCAACTGTATATCAAACGTCATTTTGACAAATGATTGTCAAACCGAACGGAATGCTAAATTACTTGAACCTGTTGAAGATTTTAATATACAAGGGTAAATTGATAAGTCAGCCAGAAATTACTCAACTTCTGATGCTTTTTTTGTAGTAGAGGGGACTGGGACAATTCTTTTATTTGATTTTTCTACTCCGAGTCTAATTCAAATTGGAGCTTGAAAAAATAATTCACGTCTTCTTAAAACTTGTGGGCATAAGTTGTGATAATACTGTTTCGTAATTTTAGCTTAATTTCAAAGAAATTCTGATGGCATCATTAGGGTGGGTCAAACAAAACGAATATTTTTTTCGCGTGGTACTGTGGAAAATAGGTTCCCAAACACCTCTAAGAAAATCTCTCTAAGTATGAGCTTTTAACGTAACGGAAAGGTTCTCCGCCTTACAGTTTTCTATTTTTTTTATTATCACGTAGAAAGAGCTCATACTTAGAGAGACTTCCTTAAAGGTGTCTAGGAACCTATTTTTCAGAGTATCAAACAAAAAAAAAAGTAAAAAATAAATAAATAAATTTTTTGATCCACCCTAAGCATCATTCCTTTTCGAGCTAACCTACCATTGGGGCAGACTGACTCATCACGACAATATGTATGCTGAATAATTGGAGAAATTTAGCAAATAAATGATTACATATTTCTCATTATACACTCCACAGCGAAAGCATTTTTACATCAGAATTGATTTGATAAAAACCAAAAATAATTGAAGAATATGAAATGCAAGAAAACTAATATATGCAAAAAGTATGAAAGGTGATAATACATAAATTTCTGGCTCATTCTTCGTGTATCCAAAATTTGCATGTCGAACACTGCTCCCAATTTTCACCCAGTTTGATGCTTGAGAAAGCTTCCATGCACTCCAAGTAACAATATTCTTCCTTATCAGATGAGATTCGATACGTATGTTTTTCTGTGCTCTTTAGAGATTTTTACGCTTCTCTTGTTTTTATTCCGAATTAACTGCTTAGTCAAATTTTTGTTTATTTTCTTTACTTAGTCTCCCTTTCTGTATCTGCCTTTTCTAAAGCTAACTTCTCCGGAGTATCGGTTAGTATGGCGGATGAACATTTCCTTTTCGAACTGACTGATTTTGGAAAAGATTTGAGTTTCTCTTATATATTGTCATCAAGGGATAGATATTGATTCTTCGAAGCTTCATCTTTTTAAGTACATTTTCTTCTGTTATGCGACTTGGACCAGTTTGTAGACTTATATTTTCAGGACGTACTAGACTTAGTGACCAGTCAGTTACCCTATTACTAGACACGTTGTTAGATATATCATTTCGTTCCATATCGAGTGGGACTGAATCTGGTGCTGGTCTGTCTGTAGCAAAACTTGGCATAAAATCAGAATCGTTGAAAACGTGTCTGTTAAATTCATAAAGCCCATTTTTCGTGAAACCAGCCATTATATTGGGTTTAGGCCAGTGACAAAACAATTCGAACCATTCAGGAATATCTTATATATTCAATGAATCTCCTGAAGGGTGTGTGATCCAGGAGTCACAAGCACGTTCATGTAATTTTTGAGGATCCAAAAACAGAAACATCTAATGGTTAGAGTTTGTGAGACCAATGAAACATAAAGACCATTGTCTTTGGCAAGGTTCAAGCCTTCAATAGACAAATGACAAGCGTAATTGTTATCAAAAAGCATTTGACATGCCTTATGAAATGTTTCAAAATGTCAACGAAATAATTCTCCTTCGTCCATCCAAACGGATTAGCTCCTCCAGAACTGCCTGGTGGGCCATCTTTCTACTCATTCCTGTTATGTAACTCTGCCTACTTGAGTGAACCCTTTTCTAGCTGAGACTCTATTTGGCTTTTGGGTCGTGAAGATGCCAGTCTCTCCCTTGTTTCAAACATCTTCTGGACTATAGTGATATTTGTCATGAATATGCTTCAGCTGGAACACCTAGCAAGATTAGTAGCCTTAGAAGATCCTATTGATACTGAATTATTTCGTTTAAAAAACGATGTGAACCAGTCGGCACTTTCACTCTGATTCGCGCTTTTAGAAGTGGGAATTGTTGTAGCTAAATTCAAGGCAAATTCAAAAGCAACCCTCCTCACTTCTTTCAGCCGAAACCTGAAGTAGATATCTGACGTTTTTGTGTGATATTGCACTAACTGTACTTGTGGAAACACTAGTCGCTCGTCATTATGTAGATCCTCGATTGATATTTTCGAACCTATACAATACACTCCCCACAAAAATTGTCGCATTACCCTTCTTTTACGACAATACTATATAAACGTTAAGGTTAGTCATTCAAGAGTCGCTTGGTAACTTTCAGAAGTGTAAAACAAGAAGATATCATTCAAAAGAGATGAGTTCATGATGGAAAATATCAACAATTTTCGAGTTGATGAAAAATTCTACCATCTTCAAACATTCGCGAAGAGACCAATCAACTAGCATCGAATGGTTACTAATCATTTTCAAAATCGAGTGTTTCCTACCAGGGCCCTAATTACTACCAGTATACGTCTCGGAAGCCCCTCAAACAAATTTTGGATGTACTCTTGAGTCACTGAGTTCCAAATTTCAGAAAGCAGATTTTCTAGTTGTTGGAGTGTTCCATAAGGCATCCTACATTGCTGAATTTGCCACCCCATATTGTCCCAAACATATGCTATGGGATTCAAGTCGGGAATTCTGACTGGCCATTTTCAAATATCAATTTTGGCATTTTGCAGAAATTCTACTCTAGGTGCATGAGGCCGAGCATGATCATGCATGTAAATGAAGTTTTCACCAATCAATGGGCCAAAGGGTACAACATAGGGTTCAAGGATATCTGCGATGTATCTGTCCGCTGGCGTTCTTCCATTATTCACAAGGACTAACTCAGTTCGACCATGGAAAGAAATGCCTCCCCACACCATTACTGAGCCCCCACCGAAGTTTTCGGTTTGCCGGATATTGCATTGTTGATACTGTTCCCAAGGTCGTCTGTATACAGGCATGCATCTATCATTTGATACTAAACAGAACCTGAACTCGTCGGAAAAGAGAACATTCGACCATTCTGAAATACCCCAATTTGCATGTTCCCTCGCAAACTGAAGTCTTGCAACTCGATGCTCTCTGGTGAGACGCGGTAGAAGCCCCCCTTGGTCTGATATCGTCTTCTCTGAGCCAGTTCCTAACAGTTTGCAATGAAATATGCACATTTCTGGACACATTTCATTTTGTAGCATTCTAGCCGTACAGTACCGAACTTAGTGCAGTTAAACGAAGCCAACGATCATCAACTGGTGTTGTTATCCGATTTATTCCCTGTCTGGCCCTTCTTCCATATTTCCCTGTTTTGTGGTACCGATTAATTGCTCTTGAAATAGTGCTTTGATTAACATTCAACAAGTTAGCCACGTAACGTTGGCTTCGCCTCTCCTCTAGTTCTAGTGTTACCATTCTTACCGCTTCATGATCACTCAAATAGCGCCCAGGACGTTCAGAAGCCATTACATTTCATTGAAAGTTGTTTCCTTTTTCCCACTTGCGAAGAAAAAATTGAAAACCTTATTTTATTCTATAATAGTTGATGAATAACCACCTGCATATGTCCGCTTACTTAGGAAACACCATGTATTTAAATTGATTCGAACGCAAACAAAATTGTGAATACTCTAAAAACTATTGAATCTACAAATCATATCAATTTTTTGTTTCAAATTAATATGCATAACTTACTGACCATTCCTCGTACAACAAGGTTCAGAAATGGAGAAGTACAGAATGGTAGTCAGTTCTAATTTCGGTTCTAGATTGCATCCGGGAATGTCACCACCTAAGTCCTCGCTTAAGTAGAATTCAAAATCAATAAGTGTATTCCATTTCTTGTCTGTTTAAGTGTGAACTTCGGATTCGTTCGGATCTCTGTTCGGAAACGTTCGACAATGGATTTTTTACAAAGCCGACGCCTCTAGATTTGCATACAAGAGCGCTTTGTCAAGATGAATCTTAAAAATACGCTTGTCTTCTTACTCCAAATATGCTCACTCTTCAGGAGTTAATACATAATTGAATTGATAGAGATAAATCGAGTTTCTGGATTGAGTTAACTGAATGTGAGGAGGACATATCTAAAATTTTCATAATAATGAATGAAAGTTTATCACTTTTTTGCAAATATCAAAATCGAATAGTTTGCTCCCTTAGCTTCAAATATATTCTAATTAAAAGTGTATTTGTGTGTAGTTCGTTTCGGATACAGAATGAAAAATCAACTCTACGAAAATTATCAGAAATATGACATGACGAAATGTTATACTCAGAGTGGTAATGATTCAGCTGCAACGGTAAAAACATAGAGACGTCGTGCTCTTGATAATAACAACGAATAAGGATTTCCTCTTAAAATCCAATTTTAGCTAATTCAAAAACGGGGAAGGTCTCCGAAAAAATTATTGCATCACTATAATTTGGTCCGTTGAAAAGGAAGAGAGAGGGTGGAATATCTAACATTACGAGGGTTGTTTGAAAACTTTCCGACGTAACAAAGATACAAGACATTTTTACCCAAGATATTTTTTATTTTTCAACATAATCTGCTTGTACCTCTTCACTTTACAATTTCAGATGAGGAAATAAAAGAAGTCACATTCGGGGATGTTTGCCATAGCAACAGCTGAGGTGTGAGACGGTGCGTTATCTTGGTGGAACACGATTTTCTTTTCCTGTGATTATGGCCGTTTTTCCACAAGTTCTGTGATGGTTTTTCCTTTTCGAACGTTCAAAATAACTCCATGACTATCTTTAAAAACAGTCGCCATCTCCTTCTCAGCAAAAAACAGTTTTTGCTCTTTTTGAAAACGGTTCTCTGCTTGGAGTCCACTGTTTGTACTGTATTTTCATTTCTGGCACCGAAACACAGATTTGTTGCGACCAACAGAGCTTTGAAAATGCTCATTCGAACGTTTTTGGACGTGAGCAAACGCTGCACCCAATGCGCGGACAGCTTTCAACAGATGAACAATGACAACTTAATAGCTATTATTTACGAGTGCTGCCATCTTCACGTAGAGGTCGGCAACTCTTCAGACCATCCTCGTAATATTTAACCTGGATACCGTACCGTGTCATCCGCATAAAAGTACTTGGCACACTGGAGGTGAAGAGGAAGGTCACTAGCGTATGCGACGAATAGTAGAGTGCCCAGAATTGATTCCTGGGGTACCCCTGCAGCAGAATGTTTCTCTAACGAATAGTGCCAGCCTAGTGTAGGTATTCTGAATCGTTGTCCTCATAAGGATCTGCTTCCATATTCGACGAGATGTCAGAAAAATCACTCATTTCATTTCCACACGATTTTCAACATCATGCTAGTTTTCTTTTTTAGTACGATCTGCCGTACTGGTATAATGATAACAGTAACAGTATGGTCACAAGGAATGAAGTAAGAAGGAGAAATCATTTCCTTTTATATCCTAGTTTCGGGGAAGTTCCTGGACCTCCCCGACTCTTAGTTCTCGGGGAATAACCGTTCAATCTCGATTCTCGATTGATTAATTTTCCAAAAGGGTTCTTCTGAATTTCGCCAAATATAGTAAACCTCAATCGATAGATTCTTATAAACACTTCTAGCCACTAGGTGACGACACTACAGAAATTTCTTTCATATTTCTATATATTTTTACAAGGAGTATTTAGTCTTTACCGAATGGTACGAAAATCCTCTGAAGGAATCATTTCATTTGAATCTATTCCCTATTATATAGAATTATTGACGACATAAATATTATGTTAATTGTTGTTGTTACAGAAATTCTTTACAATTTACAAATTAACCAAATTCCCTCGCTGAGCTTTTTGTGTCTACTTGTTGCGCTACCCCAGTGTGTCACTTGATAAAACCCTTCCCTCTACACCTATTTTGTTCTATCCGCTTTATCATAGTGCATTTCTCTTTTTCTCCACTATGGCGCAGATATATATCTCTTGCTTTCTAAGTCATATCTTTCTTCTACGTCATGTAAATCTCTCGAAATTATACTTTTAATTCTGATGAACTTATCGATCACCATGTCGAGAAGTTTCACTTCATAAACAAACGCTACACGAGTAAAATTTGTAAATCAAACAAAATATTCAATCTATGAGTTGTTACTTCATATAGAACCGTGTCGTAACAAAATTATACCGTGTAAGTGAGAAGATCATAGAAGATAAGACAGCTAACGCATGTTATTCAATTAGGAAGGAGGCATCCGTTTGTGCCACTAATTAAATAACGACTACTTACTTGCATTATCACTGATGGAACTGGTAAATTGAAGGAAGTTATACCGACGACTATGTACATGAGCGTTTTTTTACACTGGAACAAATTGGTCTAGGTGTAGAAGAACCTGCCTTAATAAGTCTGAATTTCCATAAATGAATAGATATGTGAATAAATAAATATTATATTTTCAACACCTCCTGCGACTTGTTTATAAGCGCTTCGACGATCCTTCAAATCAGATAAGATATTGTGTTAACATTCTTTTATGAGTTTTAATATTGAATATATCATAATTTTTAGTCGTTTTGATGGGGAATAATAATACCATAAAATCATCTACGAAACATGAATGTATTATTTAGGAAGGGTCTAATTTGAAGGCGATACAATAATTTTGAATGAAAAGTAAATATTTTGTAAATGAGATAAAAAACACAAGGTTTAACTTTAATCTACACTTTATTTGAAAAAATTCGACGACGTTTCGCTGACACAGCAGCTTTATCAAGAATGAAAAACAGAATGAAGAGTATGGTATTATAAACAAATCGTAGAACAAGTTGGATGAATAACAGGAAAATCCACACCGAGCCATTGTACAGTTAGTATGAAAGGTAATAAAAACTAATTAAACAAGTTAAGTAGGGGTGAAAAATTCACATCTACCTGCTCATTCAAAAGCTTGTCCGAATGTTTGTATCTATTTATTTCTAATGCTTCTAGGAGATCTAATTTTGAACTTTTTGATTTTATATGTAATATGTCAAAGTTTTTATTGAATGAATGGTTTTCTTTTATTAGGTGGTTTGAATAATTTGAATCAGATTTATTTTTATCGAAGCTACGTTTATGTTCAGATGTTCTTATGCCAAAACTATAGGTCCTACCGATATAAATTTTATCACAAGAACCGCAATTGAGTTTATAGATTCCTGATTTACTTGCTTTTTCAACACGAGATTTATTATTTTTAATATGTTTACCTAAGTTATTAGAAGTTTTGAAAGTTATATTAAGATTTTGTTTGACGAGAAAGGATTTAATATTTGTACAAGTACCGCAGAACCGCAGAATGTTAAACTGTTGAATATTTTATAGTCTTTATGAATAGGACATACTTCATTTATTGCTTTCTGATACAGTTTTTACGAATGATTAGATCTATCATATCCGGATTATATTAATTATTAATGGCTATCTGTTTGATGATGTTTAACTCTTTATTATAATCTTCTACTGATAAAGGTAAATTGAGTAACCAATGTATCATGCTATTTAAAGCTGCAACTTTGTGTTGAATTGGATGTAATGAGTAGTTATGTATAATTGTATCAGTATGTGTTGGTTTACGAAAGACCGAAAAACATGATTATTATTTTGTTTAGTGATTTTTAAGTCCAAAAATTAATGGAATCGTTCTGTTCAATTTCTATCGTGAATTTAATGTTCAAATGGATGGAATTAATGAAATTAAGAAATAAGTCTAATTGACGAGTAGTTCCAATGAAACATACTAAGATGACGTCAACATATCTATACCAATAAAGAAATTTGGAAATGAGTGGATGTGTATGAATTTTCTGTTCAATATTATTCATAAAAATCTCTGCTAAAAGTGGACTCAAAGGATTTCCATGATCAAACCATTTTCACTACTGTAATAGATGTTGTTGAAAGAAAAATAATTTTGTTCAATGCAAACGTCCAACAGATTCAATATTTCTGATTTAATTAATTATAATAAAGAGTTAAACATCATCAAACAGATAGCCATTAATAATTCATATAATCCGGATATGATAGATCTAATCATTCGTAAAAACTGTATCAGAAAGCAATAAATGAAGTATATCCTATTCATAAAGACTATAAAATATTCAACAGTTTAACATTCTGCGGTTCTGCAAGTACAAATATTAACTCCTTTCTCGTCAAACAAAATCTTAATATAACTTTCAAAAATTCTAATAACTTAGGTAAACATATTAAAAATAATAAATCTCGTGTTGAAAAATCAAGTAAATCAGGAATCTATAAACTCAATTGCGGTTCTTGTGATAAAATTTATATCGGTAGGACCTATAGGAGTTTTGGCATAAGAACATCTGAACATAAACGTAGCTTCGATAAAAATAAATCTGATTCAAATTATTCAAACCACCTAATAAAAGAAAACCATTCATTCAATAAAAACTTTGACATATTACATATAAAATCAAAAGTTCAAAATTAGATCTCCTAGAAGCATTAGAAATAAATAGATACAAACATTCGGACAAGCTTTTGAATGAACAGGTAGATGTGAATTACTCACCCTACTTAACTTGTTTAATTAGTTTTATTACCTTTCATACTAACTGTACAATGGCTCGGTGTGGATTTTCCTGTTATTCATCCAACTTGTTCTACGATTTGTTTATAATACCATACTCTTCATTCTGTTTTTCATTCTTGATAAAGCTGCTGTGTCAGCGAAACGTCGTCGAATTTTTTCAAATAAAGTGTAGATTAAAGTTAAACCTTGTGTTTTTTATCTCATTTATATCATGGATCTACATCAAGTAACGGCCTCCACAATTCAAAAATATTTTGTGTTTCATTAACTTATTTCCTGTTATTTTTTTGACTGAAAGGATGTTACTGCGTCCACTCATCCGCATCGTACGGATCGAACGAATCGGCTTGTTTCTAAGGACGATGTAGTTTTTATGAAGAAAATACTAGAGCAGACGGTGGTAATGTGGCCGATGCAGGTATATTGGCTCCCTTCGATATTTATAATTTCGAAGCACGCCATCTAGTCAATTTTTGTGCAAACGCGTAGCTCTTGTGTATGTTTCAATTAGTATCCAAAAATTTCAGACGAGGGCGTTACGTTCTTTTTTTTCATTCGATCAAGTCGAAACTGCCAAACTTCTAAATGTACTGTACATTTTATTATATATTTTTTCGGAAATACTGAACCTTAGCTCTTGTAATTTGTACATTGTGTTCGGTGAACGTTTTCCTGTCAGATTTTGAAGGTAATTATAAAAAAAACTTCCTATTAATATCTCTAATATGGTTTGTTCATATTTTCTTTGATACATGCTATTTGGCTCCCTTACATTGTTTGTATTATGGACCCAGGGGGCCATATATGATGTATGACATGAATATATCATGTCTTTTTTTTAATCATTCGCTACAGATACCCTAGCAAACTTTGATATCTCCATCTGTAAAAAGAAAAATCTGAAAAGAAAAACTTGCTATCCTGACCAAATGAAAAAGGCAATAGAAGCTGTGAGGACAAAGACGATGGGGTATAAAAATATTTGTGTACTAAGATCTACACTGAAAAGGTTAGTGAAGGATTCTTAAGAATCGTTAGAGTTGCTTGTGCATAAACCTCTCGGAAGAAAACCTATACTACCACCTGAGCTGGAAAAAGTTAGTGGAATATAATTTGTTTATGGAGTAGAAATATTATGGACTCACAAGAAAAGATGTAAGACGAATCGCTTATCAGTTAGCTTTAGGAAACAACATTGAAAATAATTTTAAAAATGAAGTAGCTGGGCGTGCTTGGTTGGACTTTTTGACGCGTCATAAAAACTCTTTATCATTACGCCAATCAATGGGGACTTCGTACGCTTGTGCTCAAGGTTCTAACTCTTAAGCAGTCAAAGAATTTTTCGATGTAACGTAGACGAGACTGGATTGACAATTGTGCAATCTAAAATACGACAGATTGTAGGTAAAAAAGGGAAGAAACAGATTGGAGCCTTGACTGCTGCATTACGCGGGTCACTATGTACTCTTGTTTGCTGCATGAGTGCTTCTGATATGTTTGTGCCACTAATGATGATATTTCTTAGAAACAACTGATATTTTAATGAAAGGTGCGCCACCCGGGTCGATTGTAAAAGTTCATCCATCTGGTTGGAACCAATCAAACTTGTTCACTGACTGGTTTAGAAATTTCAGTGAAGAAACAAAACCCAGCGAGGCTTCTCCCGTATTACTTATTTTTGATGGACATTTTAGTCACACTCGCAATTTAGAATTGATAGATCTGGCGCGAGAAAATGACGTCAGTATTATCAGTCTTCCACCTCATAGGCTGCAGCCGTTAGATAAGACTTAAGAGCTTAAGAGTCACTACAGTCAGGAGAAGTTTCTTCTATATTCTGCCAAAACGCTGAAGCCTTACGATAGTGCTGAGCTTTTTGGTCGGGTATATCTCGAGCGCACCATTAGGGAAATTGCTGTAATTGGTTTTCGTGAGACGGTCATTTAACCATTCAATCTGTAAGTTTTACGGAAGTCGATTTTCTGATGGAAACATCAAATAATGAACAACAATCTTGCCCCAACAAAACTCAGCTATTCGCCATGCTGATCAAGATGCGTCATGTGTGTATGCTGCAGCACAAGAGTCGCAAGCTCGTTTGGTTCTGCTGGAGGACATTCAGCCCATCCCCGGAGATAAGATTCGAACTTCTAATCGTGGAATAAAGACTACCACAGCGAAAGCAATCACATCCTGTCCATACAAGAATGAATTAAGTCATTTTTTGGCTCAGCAGAAACTCCTGGCCGAAGGCGTAGACGTGGGCGTGGGCGCGGTACCGGATGTAGTCAAGCTGGAATAAGCAGCAGCAACAAAGCCCCTCAGCGCCAGAGAATCATTCAGTCATCCGCCAGCAGTAGTTCTGAAAGTGATGTAGTCGTAGAAACAGATTCGGAGAATGACGACAGTCAAAATCCAGATATGACCCTGGAAAGTGCAAATACGAATCGCATGTTTTATGAAACAAGTTATTCTAATGACAGACGTGGGGAAGAGTGGATAATAATAATAATAACTTTATTAAGATTAATATAAACCAATTTTCACAGTATGATGTGGTCAACCAGCAGTAAAGAAAACCTAATCTCAAACAAAATAAAGTAACAGAACTAATGACTTCAAGTAATATTTTATATTTACATTAGAGTAATATATTTTTTCTTTATTTAAACTTTCCCTTAGAAACCCATTGAAGGTTAAACCTTGTACATGGATACAGTGCCAGAGTTGCAATTTATGGGCTCATACAGCCGGTACTGGTCCTGAAGGCGAATGTTATATCTGCGATTTTTTTCGTTAGGTTGTGATAATAGCCCTCAGCGTGCCATATAACCCTCACCTGATCTCACAAATACTTGCATATGTTTTTTATATTTCTGTTTTAATTTCGTTTATTTTATTGAAAGGCATGTATATGTAAGTTAAATATATAAAGACGACTTTAACGTATTTCCTATACTTCTTAGTCTTGTATTTTTTACCTGAGGAGTAAAACAAAGTAGGGGGCCACATTACCACCTTCTCCTCTATATTTCTTCAAAAAAGCATTTTTCGAGTCAAGGTGATATAGCAAACTCATATTATTTTTCATTTCCCTATTGGTCTCTAAATCTTCCACTATAAAAACTGGATGTTTGTTTCACAAATCCCCTCATTTAAGCTGAGGAATCACACTCTAAAGTTAATACTTTGGGAACACTTTGTATATCAGGGGTTCCCAAACTTTTTTGTACCACGTCCCCTTTCTACGTATGATGAAAATTAAAACAAGTATAACATGAAAAACGATTATTATTACTGATACAAATTTCAACATTGTAACACAGATACATTTTCAATTTAAAGAAGGTAAAGCAATAGGCCTACCTACTTACAAAAACAAAACATGAAATGTAATTTAGTGAGATGGGTGCGCTTACATGTTCTGGATGAGTTGACAGATCCTGGGTTGAGTTTCAGACACAGCACAGCGTAGGTCACTTTCGAAATCAAGTTTGTTGCGGTACTTGGTTTTGATCGCCACAAGAGTTGAAAACGCTTTTTTGCACATGTATGTTGTTGAAAAAGGCAAGCACATCTGAACAGCTTTCTCTGAAACACTGTGGTAAACTTTTAAGTACTTTAACCAAAATGAGGGCTTGTCCATTTTTTCAAAATCGTATCTTACAGCAGAGTCATTTTTTATGTCTATTCCCTCCTTTATTTCTATTGCCTCTTCTTGCAAGTCTTCTGGCAGCAACTGTATGCCCATGTTGAACGGGTCGGTTTATAGTTTGTAAAACTCCTTTGACAAGTTAGGAAAGTACCTGCTGAACTCCTCCTTGAGGTTCTTCAAATGGTCAATTATCAAGTTTTTCAAAAACGTCCCTCAAAACATGCTTCTTCTGAGACTGACACTACTTTGTTGAAACTTGAATAGTTGCAGGGGTACATTGACACTTTACGTATCCAAAGTTCTAGTTTATCAACGTACATCTTGATGGCATCCCAATGTATAAAATATTTGCGTCTTCATCTTGCAGTCTCAAGTTTAGGTTGCTTAACGTGTCGAAAAAAGTCTGATAAATAGGCCAAAATCACTTGGTTACTGGATTTTTTGAACTCTGCACTAAGCTTGTTTTGTTTCTGCAGTGTCAAAAACATAATCACTTCATCCTGGAGCTCAATTAGTCTTCCCAACATATTGCCTTTTGATCGTACTTCTGTATGGAATAGCAGCGTTTTGTGGTCACTTCCTAAATCTTCACAAAGACTTTTAAACAGTCGAGTATTTGATGCACTGGTCTTTACGTAGTTGACTACTGTAATACATAGCTTTAAGACAGCATTGAGTTCGTTTGGAAGCGTTTTTGCTGCCAAGGCTTGGCGGTGAATAAAACAATGAATGCCAGCCACGTCAGCATTCTTCTGGTTGACCAACTGCACAAAGCCTGAGAGAACCGAGCATTGAAGGAGCACCATCTCTGCATACACCAATAAGTTTTTGCCAAGGAAGGTCTTGTTTCTAAAAAAAGTCTGATTCTGCTTCAACCACATCTACAGCTTTAGTAATGGTCACCAGCTAAGTAGAAAACTGAATAGCAAAAAGCGGGGATTTTTTAATTGCATCAACTACCTGGTTTTTAATGTCCCGGCCATATAATCAATTCGGCCTTGTCTGAAAATGATATTTGTGATAGCTTTTGCCTTCTTTCCAAGGACAACATCGGCTGCTTTTAGAAGGCACGGTTCAACAAGCGTTTCACCAATAGTGTGACTTTTCTTTTCTTTAGCAATAAGAAGAGATAATTCATAGGAAGCTTCAAGCAGTTTTAAAGATGACTGAGTAGAAGATCCAGTGATACCTCACTTCATGCGCTTTAAATTCTGAGAAGGGGTGCGGGGACACTCGCACTCACAGCAAGGCCAAACGGAGGTATCGGTCCCTCTCGACGGTTTTCAGAACCTTAAACTATTGTGTTCTTTGTATTAAAAACTGTAGCCCACTTTGATAAAGTTTACAACTTTATAAAAACCTTTATTTCAAAGATATAAGGAAATTATTTTTGTAATTTTTTTATTTATTTCATTTGGGTGTCACGCCCCCCCAGTTTGGGAACCCCTGTTGTATATAAATTAATCAATTCATTGAGAAATCTGACTCCAATCAATATCGATATGTTTCAAGAAGATGGATATTGAGGATATTGAGAAATAATTAATTAATCTCTGATTAATTAGTAAATAATTATCCTCAGAAGTTCAATTCTCATGATAGGCCTACCTACTGATTAAATTATTCAGTGATAAACTTTCTTTCACCCAAAGTATCGGTGGAAAACAGAGAAAGAAAAATCGGACTTCCCCGTTGCCCTTGAAAATTTAATAACGCGGAGAAGACAAATGTAAATTGCCTCGGTAATTGCCGGAAAAGGTACTAATTAATTAAAACAAAAAGCTCGGCCGACTTCGATGTAAACAAGGGGAAAATTAGATAGGACGATGTCGGGTTTACCGCCCTCTCGCCGAGTCGTACCCAGGAATTATACGAAATTTTACACCCAGAGAGAAGATTTTCACAGTTGATAATATTCGGAGATGAATAAATGCTGTTTTAATTTGTCTGGCTCTTTTAATGCTTGGATAATTATGAATTTTCTTCGTTTTAATCACGTGAAAAGCAAGACTATTTTTAGGTGATTCACGTTCTTATTGAGAATACAAACTGGTTCAAAACCATAAAACAGTATTCACTGAGTACAATTAAAAAAAAAAGATTAAGTATCAAGTAGATAGAAATCGAAAATATGAATAATTGAAAAAAAAGGCAAAAGAAGAAACTACATCAAGAACAAGTCCTTTAGATTTTTTATATCGTACGATGTTATTTGAAAAAATGTCAACAGACTTAAATTCATTGCTCATGCGCAGCATTCGTTGACCGAAGAACAGAGAGCTGCAAGTGTGAATTGGTAACTCTGAAACGTTTTATCTATGGAGTCTGAGAGCGGTTATAACACTGAGTCTTGGATTTGTTCATACGAGCCAGAAAATGAGCACCAATCTTCTGTTTGGCTTCTCCAAGGGGATGGAAAACCGACAAAAGTCATCCATAGTCGAACTGTCCTGGAAGAAATGTTCGCAACGTTTGTTTCAAAAACAGGTCATGTATCAACAATTCCTCTACAAGATCGAAGAATAGTTAGTCAGCTTCACCTTCACCAAGGCAATGCAAGTTCGCACACAGTCCAGAAAACAATTGAATATTAAACGTAACAAGAACGTACTGCGTGTCAAAGGTTTCAGTTTTCAAAAGAAGCTATTGATGCTTTCCAAAATTCCATTCTGAATGTAGTTGCAGAACGATTGGAATAACTGGTTCCAAAATTCGTTCAAACGAATGCAGAAGTGTATAAATCTTCGCGGATAGCACTTCCAAAAACAATATAATCTTTAAAAGCTCCCAATTGTTTCATTCTAGCTCTAAATGCAAAACTTAAAAGACAACCCTCGTAAAAATATAAATATTGCTTGATGAAAGTTCGACTTGTCAAGTTCTCAACCTAATCTTTACCAAGTTTCCGTATTTACAAATTACCTCGACGCCTATGGTCATTCACTTCCAGCAAGGACAAATCAATGGCATTGTAGTTTTCTACTGCATCGACGTCACTGTCCACGCTCCTTAGAAGTTGCCTTCTTTAACGATTTTCCGTATGGGAAATCCACACATCGCCAATTCAACGTTTCCCACATTCCACACTAGATGTCCGAAGGAAAAAATCGCCAGCGTCTTGGATAGTTTGGAGCGTCGCCGTCGGCGTCGACACCTTCTAGACCGTGTTTATTCACGGCGCTTTCATTCAGAGAGTTTGGAGTAAGTTTGCGCCCCATAAACTTTTAGTGGCCTGTTCTTAGTTTCACAAGAACACCTGATGCTATAAATACGTCGACGAGGCTAGTTATGGTTTGGAAAAGTGTGCTAGGTTGTGGATGTGGAATGCGTTGCCACCTTGTCCTACCAAAGTATTGTATTTCTCCAGATCTATTGTTAACACTTGGAGCGTTAAAAACTATAATTTACAGGTTTGTTCAATATGGTTCAGGATTATTCATATACTTCAATTTGAAAAGAAAGCTCTGATATTCAAAGGGAACCCCACAATACCCATTGGTATTGTAGTATTCCACCACAGAACTTACTCTCTTACAGGGTGGGCAAATTTCGATGTATTTGTACGGCAGCTATGTGAAGTATTACAGATAGAGAAGAATGAACCCTCCTCTCTCGATCCTATTTTCAGGGCCTAGTTTAGTGGTGCCAAAATTTTTCTGATATCTCTTTCCGTTCTGTACTTCCTCGAATTGTGTGAAAATCGTCCACCGCGGATATCTCGATCATCATTAAAGTTACATAAAAATAAGTTTGACATTCTACAGGCACTTTTTAAGTAGAATGCAATGCATTGTGAAAGAATTTTTTTAGCTCAGCGGTTTTCGAGTTTTAATGCAAACATGATTTTTTTATACAAACCAAACCATAGGAGATTTTACTACCTCTATTGGATGCAGCAATTTTTTCCTTTTCCTAAATATATAACACTTGTAGATAATTATTGCATTTAATACTTTTTTCCAGAGAAAAACCTGAAATTTCCACAATTCCATTTATTAAGTGCATGCCCATCAACGATTCATATTGTTCTATGAAAACCACAGATTTTGAAGATCCTTTTCAAGATCATGGTTATTTCTATGGTTTGATTCGATTCAGACCATAGTAATTAACTGTGGTCTTTGAGTTAGACAATCACTTCTACTCTTCATAAATCGAATTACAGATGAATATTAATTATTTTGACATTCGAAAGTCCATGCATGTTGCTTTGGTAATATTCTATTAGAATAATTAGAAAGTTATGCGAGTAAAAAATATATTATTATGACAAACAAGACCTATGACATTAAACTCTTTTCAAACGAAAACCAGAAACACATACGAAAATCTTGAACAGAAACAAAAAGTCCTAACGATACAAGTGGAGGAAACTACTTTATCGCAAATATTCAAAAGTGTTGCCATTGCATTGCATTCATAAATTACATCACCGAGAAACACTACGGCGGGCATCGTAAATATAAATATTGCTAACAGAAGCAAGACATTCCCTGAAATTCTGTTTTAACTCTTCTAAATTGTTACTGTTCCTTTTGTAAAGTGAATCCTCAACATGACCTCAAAGAAATAAATCTAGTGGCGTCAAGCCAGGGGAACGAGGCGGCCATCTCACAGGACCTTTAGTACCTATCAAAAAATGTCCAAAATGCAAATTCAACAGAACAGTGATGGCTTTATCTGGTGTGAAGGGGCACCATCGTGTTGAAAAAAAATAACTGGTCTTTGTGCAGAAGCTGATCGAGAAATCCTTCAATGCCATTATTGTTGATGATTTCTTCATGACGTGCTCGACCACAAATATTAATTAAAGCGATTAAATATCCCATTGATAGTGATGCGCACTCCATCTGTCCATATGACTTCTCTAAAAAAGTCTGGGTGTTCTTGGATATTTTCTAGATACCAGTTGCAGAAATTCAGTCGAAGAGGGGATCCCTGGCTGTTAAAATTGGGAGACTAGCATTTTGTAGGGTTTAAACTGGTTCTCCTTCAGAATGCTGAGCTCCCGACGTCTCGAAATTCCTGTTTGTGCTTCTATTTGAAGCAATTATTTTCTACTCGAAATTGAAGGTTACAGCACCTATCACTTCGATCGTTGTGTCCTCTCTTTCACTCATATGATTTTATTTCTTGATTTTCTGAATGAGCCACTATTGATAAGATTCTCTTTCATTCTTCGAAAAATAGATTTATTTGGCTGGTGCCTTTTAGGATACCGATAGAAATATGTATCATACCCACTAAGAATATAACATTCCATCATATCGAACTATTCATAATTTTCATAGTTATAATTTCTATTCTGCATCTTGAAACAACCAAAGTCTCAGGTGAACAAATTCTTAAATGTAATAGTTGGAACATGCAAATATCAAGCAGCTATTTCGATAATCAATAAACATTAATACCTATACTGAAACTGGAATCGTCAAACTCTAAGACCACAGTTGATTACTATGGTCTAAATCGAATCAAACCATGAGCTTAGATAGGATCTTTAAAATCTGTGGTTTTCAGTCATAGAACAATATAAATCGTTGATGGGCATGCACCTAAAGAAGGTATTGAATGCAATAATTGACTAGAAGAGTTATATATTTTGAAAATAAAATTGCTGCATCCAATAGAGGTAAAATTTCTTAGTATTTTAAAAAATAAATGTTTTCATTAAAACTCGAAAACCACTGAGTATTTTTCACACACCACTGTATTCTTTAAAAGTGCCTGTAGAATGTCAAACTTATATTTTTATGTAACTTTGATGATTATTGAGATATCCGCGAAGGACGATTTTCCGAAAATTCGAGAAATTTTGAAATACTCTAGAACGGAAAGAGATATCTGCAAAATTTTGGCAAAATACACTCCCCACAAAAATTGTCGCATCATCCTACTTTTACGACAATACTATATAATTTTTTAGGTTGGTCATTCAAGAGTCGCTTGTTAACTTTCAGAAGTGTAAAATAAGAATATATCATTCAAAAGAGATGAGTTTATGATGGAAAATATCAACAATTTTCGAGTTAATGAAAAATTAAAAAATTCTACCATCTTCAAACATTCGCGAAGAGACCAATCAACTAGCATCGAATGGTTACTAATCATTTTCAAAATCGGGCCCTAATTACTGCCAGTATACGTCTCGGAAGCCCCTCAAACAGATTTAGGATGTACTCTTGTGTCACTGAGTTCCAAATTTCAGGAAGAAGATTTTCTAGTTGTTGGAGTGTTCTACAAGGCATCCTACGTTGCTGAATTTGCCACCTCATGTTGTCCCAAACATGTTCTATGGGATTCAAGTCGGTATTTCTGGCTGGCCATCTTAAAATATCAATTTCGGCATTTTGCACAAATTCTGTAACTACTGTTGCTGCATGAGGCCGAGCATTATCATGCATATAAATGAAGTTTTCGCCAATCTATGGGCCAAAGGGTACAACATGGGGTTCAAGGATATCTGCGATGTATCTGGCCGCTGTCATTCTTCCATTATTCACTAGGACTAACTCAGTTCGACCATGGAAAGAAATGCCTCCCCACACCATTACTGAGCCCCCTCCGAAGTTTTCGGTTTGCCGGATATTTCATTGCTGATACCGTTCCCCAGGTCGTTTGTATACAGGCATGCATCTATCATTTGATACTAGACAGAACCTGGACTCGTCGGAAAAGAGAACATTTGACCATTCTGGAATACCCCAATTTGCATGTTCCCTCGCAAACTGAAGTCTTCCAACTCGATGCTCTCTGGTGAGACGCGGGCCGGTAGAAGCCACCCTTGGTCTGATATCGTCTTCTCTGAGCCTGTTCCTAACAGTTTGCAATGAAATAAGGACATTTCTGGAAGTGCAAGTTCATTTTGTAGCATTCTAGCCGTACTGTGCCGAACTCTTAGTGCAGTTAAACGAAGCCAACGATCATCAACTGGTGTTGTTATCCGATTTCTTCCCTGTCTGGCCCTTCCTCCATATTCCCCTGTTTCGTGATACCGATTAATTGCTATTGAAATAGTGCTTTGGTTAACATTCAACAAGTTAGCCACGTAACGTTGGCTTCGCCCCTCCTCTAGAAGTGTTACAATTCTTACCACTTAATGATCACTCAAATAGCATCCAGGACGTGTAGTACCCATTACAATAAATTCAAAGATTCGAAAATCAACAAGAAACACAGAAAACTTGCATTAATTCAGCGTGAAAACTGAAGAGAAATTGAATGAATACTGATAGTCAAATAAATTCATTCTTGTTTCAGACGTGTTTGAGATCATATGGAAACAAATGTTAGAACATAGATAAGATTTTCTTCCCCTCATATGTCCAAAAACATATGTTGACAAAGAAACTGCGATCGAGCTGCTTAATCGATGGTGGAATTCAGAATACCAGGTGATGCGACAATTTTTGTGGAGTGTATAAGATCATTTTTCTCTATCAGCGACATTTCACATATCTGCCGTACAAATACATCGAAATTGGCCCACCCTATACTGTCATTAGCAGTTTTACATAAACATATTCGATGTTTGAAGCGAAAATATTCGATTTCCATAGAAAAAATCGCTAAGTGCGTATTTTTATACCAATGAACTCTAGGTGTTTGAATTATCGAATTTCACTGGAGAATTTCAGGGATCTTTAGTAAGTGTTGATATACCTTCAGCATACGATAATGTGTATATAATTGTGAAAAAACAGTTAATTCCAATCAATCCTTCAGGAGTGTTTGCTAATAATGGCAGAATATAACCTGTAAATCATATTAAAGTGTGTTAATTTTTTCACGTTCGTCTATTACTATCTCGGTAGTAGGAAATATACTATCCTCACAATTTCTATCGCAGTTGTCGATCCACGTACCCACATGTTTCGACGAATCGTAGTAGTGTATGACCGCGGCAAAGCAAGCATTCGTCAACGATATTGAACTATCAGCTCGACCTGTCGTATCCTCGCCCAACTGCTTTTCTCGTAAAAATATCCAGTAGGCTAGGCGAAGTTCAAGGCCCGCAAAATGCAAATAGCAAAGGAGGTTTTCGATATCGTTCAATCTCGACTATGTAACTCATCTATAATAGCAATATAAATATTTTAACATGTATCGACTGTAAAATTATTGCCACTAAGGCAGTACACGGGTTCACAATGCTATTATTTACGGAATACAGAATTCTTTGCATTTCCCATCGACTCCGAGAAGATATATGCTGCCTTGGCTTTGAATTCCATGCATCAACCGTGCCTCTGGTGCATGGCGATGTCTTTCTATAACCTCGTCGGATGGTATAGGCAAATACGGGACGACCTGTGAACTCTTCTATATCTGTTGAATGATTCCTCCCAGTCTTCATCAAAGAAAGTCTAAGATACGAAAAACAAGAATAATTACTGTACTCTACACTGGTTTACGTTGTCACTGATATACAGGGTGTAACACATAAGGCTTCACATGGCTGGAGGGAAGATAGACGTGACTGAGGTGATTTCGAAACACCCCCCTATCAACCCCCTGAGGAGCTTCGTTTCACATATACAAGCTGTTTTCTGAATTTCGCTTAATATTCAAAAATTCACAACTCTGCAACTGTTGCACCGAATACCAAGAAATTCGGCACACAGAATCACCTTTGCAGGATCTATCCAAAGCGGGACATAAATTTTGAAAATTTCAGGACCGGACTGAATAAATGTACAAAATTGTGTTTGGAGCGATACATCACCCTGTATAATGTTTTTTCAATGATTTGTTCACTGGTGCTCGAAACGCACAAACAGTGTGTACAAACTATGTAGCAAAATCTTTTGGACTTGAAATAAATATTTCATTTTGCCGAATGACGAAAAATTCACCTGAAAAAAATTGTTATCGCTTTCTACAAGAAATAAACGTGTTTAAAATCTGTTTATGAGTGCATTTTGGTTTTTTCAATGTAGCATCATTTGAGACCTCAGCTTTTCCTGTTTTATCTACGTATGGTCTTTGACTCACAATACAGGTCCGGACTATCAGTGGAATATTTTATTGCTTAAATGAAGACTGTTGCTATCAAAATGATGAGAATATTGATGAATAAATAATATTATTTATTCAGCATTCTACTACCAATCTTACTTTCGTGATGTGTTAGTTTAGTATTTAGCTCTGGTAAAGGTTCTGCAGTTTGATTGCTTGTTTTAAATTCAGACTATGAATAAGTAAGCGAGCAAAAATTATTTTTAATTATTGCTGCATACGGAAATTAATGAATAGTTACACATTATAACGAATATAAAAATACATATCGTTTCAACGAATTGCCTTAATAGTGTGTGAATATTTCAGAATAATAACACAATAACAGAAGGAAAGTACTGACCGCTAAAACTAATAATTTTCGACACCCAATATCAGAGTTTATTCTCAAAATAACTTCTTTAATATATATTTCCGAACGTCTAAAATTAGGCCTGGTTGTCTTCTGAATAATTTCAGGGTTTCCTCTAACGAAATCACAACTCTCTGTGATTCTTTCTAAGAGTTTTTCCTTGTGTGAATTTCCCCCTGGTAAACTCTTACTTTTAGAAAGCCCCAGAGGAAATAGTCAACCGGATTCAGATCCAGTGGCCTAGGTGGCCAAGCGATGGGACATTCTCTGCCAATCCATAGATCCGTATACTGTTGATTTGAATAATTCCTCACTGGAAGTGCGTAATGAGGACCTGCCCTATCATGGTGGAATATAAGACCCCTCATATCAACTTCCGCCATTAATCTGTGCATTAAAAGTTTCATCGAAAACTTGAGGTCCTACTAGTCGATTATTGTGAAGTGCACACCAAACATTGACTGAAAATTTATACTGCGATCTTTTCTTCAAGATAGCTCTCGTTTTTCATAGGACAATAAATGCCTGTTACGAGAATTGTGAATTTGGCTTTTCTTGCCAATGCTGGGTGTTCGTATGAGGAATAGATGGAATTTGGGTGTTTCCAGGAGTTTATAACCCAGTCTACTTTTAGACTCAACTTTGAAGTTAAAATTATCTTCTTATAACTCAATATGCTCCAAAAAATTAAATTTATAACATTTCGGCTTCTTTCAAAAGTTATCTTCACTACAGTTCTGTTCTTAGCAAGGCTTTCGACACATTACTACTGAATATACTCTACAGCTAAAGTTCTACAACTTCCACAAGAAACTGCATAAACGACTGATTTGTTTCCTTTATTAATTTTAGGTTTAAAGTTTTGAATATATCTGTCTAGTGCAGGGGTGCTCAAACCAGTCGATCGCGACTGCTTTTTGAGTAGATCTCGGGAAGAAACCATTTTTAATAAGTAGGTAACTAAACTACAAAAATTTATTACGTAATAACATTGCACTCTGGTATCGGCAAAAGGCGGTTTTCAAAGGAACGAGCGGTACTTGTCAAAGAAAAGATGCGTTTTTTGTTCTTGCCGCTTTTCTAGAAATTTCGGATGGCGCGTTTGACGAGAACCTTCGAGACTTCGTTGTGAATTCCATCCGTATTCAATGTAAAAAAAAAACTATTATTGAGATGATTAGCGCAGTAAACGCATTCAAAAGTACATTGCAACTTATTATAGACAAACTGAAAATAAAGGATGTGAAACATTTTCCGTCTTTGAAAGTAAGAATTCCTCAGTTGAATTATATTTTGCATAAGGCTGAATTATCAAATATTTTGGGACAATTCGAAATGCGTTTTTATGATTGCAGTAAATTGGCAAATATAGCATCATTTATGAGTTATCATTTTTCATGTAAAAACAGTGAGGAATTAGCTACTAAAATAGCAAGTCAGTTTAATATGAACTCATGTTCTGTTGAAAATAAGTTGGTGCAGGTTATATCAGATATACATCTCAAAGCTACAGCACCTGATACAAATTTCTGTTGTGGAAAATAAATATCCGAATCTAAGGCAAATCGCCTTTCAACTGACAGCAACGTTTGGGTCAACTTACTTGTGCTAGTTTGCATTTTCTGAAATGAAGATAATTAAGTCAAAATATCTCCAGATACTGACTGACGATCATATGTCATCATGCTTGCGATTAGCACTCAGTGGTTACGTACCATCTTATGGAAAGTATGCTGAGGACATGCAGTGTCATGCTTCAACATCCAAAGTCACTCCTTAGTTAAGTTTAACACCATATGTAACTCCTTTTCCTTTTTCAACAACCAATAAACTCGTAATTTTGACTATGAGTTTCTTCATTGATGTTATAGAGAAGAACCTAACCAAACCTAACCCACACCTTGACTAAAATAATGAATATTGTGCGAAAAGCTAATATCTATATACTACGGTACACCCTATTTAGGTAGGTAGATAGGTAGGGTGTATAGTGTATGTACGACAACCCTGCATCACACATACTTGCAGCCTCTCAGAGTCGATCGTAAGTAGTCTGAAAATATTGAGGTAGATCGCCAGTAGTTCATGTTTGTGCACCTCTGGCCTAGAGAGTTATCCATTCTGAAAGCTATATTATATTTTGAGAAAAAAAGAATGACTTCAAGTTTAAACTGGGCGGACTAATATAAGTGAATATAGTATATTTATGATAAGTCTCTCAAGACTAGAGAATATATAATACACAGAACGTTTCAAATGTATTTCTTATTTGAAGAAGTCATAGTATGGTGAAACACGTCATGAGTTTCTTAATATAGTGAAAATTTGAACAACATAGTTCATTTGATGAAGTTGAATATCACCTAAACGATTCAAATTCTGTGCAAAAATTCTTAACTACATAATCTAGATGCCTTGGATATTCACATGTACTATGAATTAATTTTGTACAGATGATTGCGCAGAATATTGTAAAAATGATTCAAATCTTCAATTAGCAATAACTGTATTATTTTAACCCTACTTTCCTGTTGTGATTCGAATAGGAAATTAAATTATCTTACAGTATCATGGTTTTATATACTTAAATTTAATGTATTTCATATAGTGAATGATATAATGATAAATTCGAGAAAAACAAAAGAAATTAACATACACTATTATATCTCATGTGTACTCATACTGTTTAAAGGTTGAACATATCGCTTCAGTATAGTGGATAAGTGTTTTTGCAATGTTGGTAATGATTTCGCGAATAAAAAATTTTCAGAAACTTTCTCAGAATCAAATTGTCCACTGTACCCATTTTCGCGTCTTAGCTTAGGTTTAAATGAAATGCTGGAATACGGTACATTTATATTCAATAGACGATGAAACAGAAAACTTACTAATTCCTTCGATAAATATCGTGACCGTCCGAAATACCTTCCGCTAATCGATGGGGTACAGCATGAAAATGTCTAATTGAATTATTTATAATTTTTGTTCGATTTAGTGTGCGTGATAGTCTTTTTAATACGTTGTGGAATGTACTGTATTTAACTACTTCATTATTTATAGATCTTAGGAATCTTTCGTTTTTTCTGAAGACTTCCTGTGATATTTATATTGAATTTTAGCGTTTGTCTTCAAACTCGAAATCATTCAACTTTTAGATATTTGTGAATACAAATAGCTTTTGAGTTTGTTTTGTCATTTTCGAAGAGAAAAATGATGACTTTAAAATGAATTCCAGAAAGACCATTTATTACAAATTTGCATTTTACTAGTCCACTGTATTACCATTGTTGCTTTTGCTTCCAAATGAGACTGAGCTGACCGTCCCTGAGCTGTTAATTTTTGTAGCTTTTATTTTATAGATAGAGATTGAGATTACCAAAACTTTTCACTGGATGCTGCAAGAATAAAAAGATATCCGTCAAGCTTTAGCTTGTGAACTAACGTTTTTAAGCATAGCTGTTCGTAAAAGTCATGTGGATTTTCTATAGTGGCGACATTTACGAACCTACGTAGGATTATGGTTTTATGAGATTTTTTCTTCCTGGAGTACAGCAATGATTGAAGATTAAACATTATTAGAAACTAGTCAGTCGATTTCTATCAATATTATACAATCAATTTAAAATTTTATCAATAAAATATCGAGTGTTACATGGTCTAGACTTCGCCGATAAATTGTTTATTTTTGTTGTATTTGCGGAATGTTGAATGCGGGTAGGTACACGGTGTATATATTTACTATTGAAATTTCTTTATTTATTATACTGTGGCCATGCTAAAAGATAAGATATGTTATTGCAATCATATCAAAAATATTTGTCTGATAGGTTTGATTTCAATAAATCAAACTATTGATACACTTTCAAATGATTTCCTTCACATTTTTGTTTTGTTAATTATAGTAATTTTGTTTTTTTATTTACAGGTGAGCTTGAAGTTTACTATTTCGGAAGTCTTTATTGGTAAGAATGTTTGTTTGTTTTTAATATAAAATAAAATTATTTAGCCTCAGTTCTTTCAAACATTGCATCTTTGTAGAATTGCGCATATTTGGCACTGCAAAGAAATTAGAACCTATGGGCTAGACCAAATTCCAGAGACTCAAACATTTTCACACAACTCTAGAGTTGAAATAGTATTTTACTGGATATTTTAAGAGATAGTTGAAAGTACGTCTAATTCTATTCTTTACCAAATGCATCAAATTAAATGATATATAAAGGAAATTTGATTCGTTTCATTTGTAACTTCTTTCGACGAACCAGTACCTTTCTTAGACAGAATCAAAATGAAAACTAATTGGATGACGCAACCAAAATCTTTTTCTTAATAAACCATTAGTTCCAAAATTATATTCATTCATTAAACTTCATAAGCCAGGATACCCTATCAGACCAATTGTTTCGTATATTTCAGCTCATGCAGTGATTTGTTGATTGATTTGATAAAACGACATTGTCGATTTAAACTGAAATATATCAAAATTCCAATGAACTAATAGATAAAATATTAAATATACATCTTCCTCATACAGTCAATAGCTTCTTTTGTTGTCAATAACTTATTTCTAAGTATTCCTTCAAAAGATCCAATCGGAATTATTGAAAAAAGTATGAAACTTAATATCGTCAACCCTTTAATTCAAAACGAAATATTGTTATTAGATATATGAGTAAAACAAAATTACCTCGTTTTTGAGTCTTCATTTTACTGTTCGGACAAGAAGCTTACTAAGGGAGATCCACTCAGCCCCTATTCGCAGAAATTTTCGTAGATAACTTAGAAATAACAATATATAACGAACCCTTTGCTAAATATTTTATATTAGTGTCGATGATATTATTGTATCTTTTACTGATAGTGAACGTTAGCTGAATATTTTATTTTATAAATTCAATTCTTCCAAATTAAAATTCACTACCGATCTTGAACAAAACAACTATTCTATCAACTGTTTAGATTCAACTATTACTAAATTAAATAATAGACATAAATTATCCATTTTTCATAAACCTTCCTTCCGACATCGTAATTCACAATAACAATGCCAATGAATTGCCAGCTTTACACAGCATGATTCACTGATTATTAAATATTCCTTTATCTTCACATAATTTCGACAAAGAACTCTGTATTATGGAACAAAAAGCTAAAGCTTACAATTCTAATATTATAACTGAATTAATCAATGAAAAATGGAAACGGCAATAGAATTGGTTCACCCAAAACCTAAAGATCAACACAGATATGGTGAACTCACATACGTTGGGAAATTCAACCATAATTCAAAATATTCAAAAGGAAAAGGATCAGTTACATATCTCATTCCGAACTAATAATAACTTCCCAATACTTCAAAACTTATAAAAGTAAAATAGATAAAGGAGAGAAATCTGTTTTATACCAACTTGACTGTGAAAGTTGTAATAACATGTATATTGGTAGAACCTACAGAAATTCCATTATTAGAGTCAATGAATATTATCGTAGTTTCATCGATGAAAAACAAATTCTAATAACGCTATTATAAATCATAATTTCAGCCAAAATTTTGAAATCTTACATTCATCTATTAAGAATCTGGATATTAATTTTTGAGAATCTCTTCAAATTAATAGACATAAACTTTCCAACAAATTATTGAATAAACTGGTAGAATTGTCAGTAATTCTCTTCTATTTACCATTTGAAAACGATTTGCATAAAGTAATGTCCACTAGAATTAATTTTTTCCATCAAATTAAATTTGCTGAAATAAACATATTGAATATAGAAATATCATTCCCGGAATAACACAACCATTCAGTTACTTCATTATCAATCCATATATTTTTATATCCAACAAATATGTATTTGAAATCAAATTTTCACTAAATGTGGAGATAAAATTAACAGTTCTCTAAAATACTATATAATATGTTACTGATATTTTTCTAGCGAAGTAATCATCATATGTGAAAATCTTGAAGCACCTTTATTTTATAACATTTAATATAATTGACATCAGGATCGCGATCCTTATTCTGATTAAATCAAAATGTAACATAACATATATGAATCATGATTCACGTTATTCTATAAATAAAATATAGCTGAAGGTTGAATTTTGGAGATTTTGAAGAGAGTTAAAACGTTTCTGGTTAAAATAATATAGAAACTTCATTTCCGGTATAATGGAACGCAGCTTACAAAATATTCTATGAGAACTAAGCACAGAAATATTGAAAAATTGTTTACCAATATTGAAATGAATAATATGGTAGCAACAATTATTTGTATTAGTTTCGAATTTCTTTTTCAAGTAAGTAGTAGTCGAATATATAGCAGATTAGAAATCATGATTTCCATAAAATTCTAAAAACATAAAAAATTGAAATATAATATCAAAGATATAAAATGAAAGGACTATATCATGAGGAGTATTACTACGAGTTGTTAGTTGTTGTAGATATTCGAAGTCTTTAATTCATTATGACTAAATGAGATTTATAGATATTTCGGTGATTGATGGTCCTATTCAGTCTGAATATTATAATTTTTGGCTTTAATTGTGAGCTAAGAGGCAGAAAGAACATATCATTTTATTTGAAATATCCTATCTGCTTGGCGATATACATTCTGTCAAAAAAAGTACTGGGGATTTATTATTAAAAAATCTGCTTCAAACAATTGTCAAAATTTTTATTATTGCTGAGTTGGCACAATTGTTTTCTATACTGACGCGGAGTTTGAACGCTATCTTTCATAGTTAGTTTACAGTGCTTGATTTTGTCAGTTCTTACAAGTGTGTTTTGAAATTTTTACATTGGATTAAAATATCGGATAAACAATTTGTCTCAAATTTTTTATTGCAAATGGAATTTCGTGTGTCGAATCACTGAAAATGTTACAACAAGCTTACGGGGAATCGACTTTATCGAAAACACAGTGGTACGTACAGTGCATTAAACAAGGGCTGAGATGTGGTGGAAGATTTCCGTCGCTGTGATCGGCCATCATCTTTTTCAACTGAAGTTAATATCGATAAAGTAAAGGACATAGTAATTAAAAGTCGTTTCAGTTTGACAGAGATAGGCAATGAACTTTATGTGTCTCACGAATCAATTCGTACAATTTTAAACGATTGTTTGGGCATGAAACGCGTTGCCGCTCGACTAGTTATAAAAACCTAAATTTTCTTCAACAATTGAATCGTGTAAAGGTCGAGTCAATCTCAGCCGTAAATTAATGGAACTCATTGTAACTAGTAATATAAGTTTATGAGTTTGACATACAAACCAGTCTGTTTTCTTTGATTATCGCGTACTCGGAATGTGCACCTGAGCGGCAAATTCCTCGAAAAAGGCCAGATTTGTGGAAAGAAAAGTCATGGATTTCGCAACACGGTAATGCACATCACAAGGCTATCATTGTGAATAAATTCCTGATAAAAAATCAACAAATACCATCTAACAACCACCGTATTCACCTGATATGGCTCCTGCCGACATTTTCCTTTTTCCAAAATATCACAAAAGTTTGAAAATTTAAACTTCTTGAAATGCTAAACTTGAAAGCTCGACTTAGAACACAATAGCAATAACACATTGAACTTCCTCTTACATTCGATGAGAGCGAGAATAAAGGTTCGAATAACAATAATATATAAAAATAATATTGAAAATGTGATCGGGAAATATTGAAATAAAATTCAACATAAGAATCTGAAAAGGATTCACAAAGTTGTTGGAACAAACACAAATACAGAACAAGTCAAACCTTTGATTTTTCAGAAGCTTGTATGTTTGATTTTATGTATATTCAATTATTTTCGTTTGGTTATAATATTGGCTTTAATTTTACTTTTATATGTTGATCCATAACTAATCTTGAAAAGTTGCAGAAGATAAGAGTCTAAATCAAATTGACGACAAAATGTTTCGACAGTCTTTCAGCTCCAAGATCTTCACCGTATGCTAGACCAAACATTACATGTAAATCTGCATAATCGTATGTGTATACCGTTTTATTAACTCATTGTTTAATTCATAGATTTTATTGAATGAAAACAATATTATCTTCCTCAAATTAAGGGGAATATCACATCAGGAATGGTTTCTATGAAAAATATTAAATAGATTTGTGGCATTCATCTGATGAAATCCATCACGTTAATCTGGGACACCCCTATTTTCTTCACAAATGAAATGAAAATCAATTTTTCAATAAATCTTGATTTTTCACTTAACAAAACTATAATTTGAGTTCGAAAATCGCAAAGCTAAGCGTCGAAGACCGTCAGACATAGCATGTCTCACGCCAAACCAAAAAAGTTACATTTAATTGAAACCCTCCTAACCAAATACACAATATCATATTCCCTAATGAAAACCTTCCGAATCCACGAAACAGCAGCCCAATCAAGCGCTTTAAGTCCAAGAAAAATGAAATTGTTGCGAACTTAAACTCTAAACTTATTTCGAGAGCGTTCAACCGAGCTGCGTTCCCCCACTCCTATCCCCACCGCTTCAGGTGTGTCAGAGTGGGGGTGTTATCCCCTCTTAGTCCCGCCCCTCATTGGCTGTCAACATTATGCAGAAACAGTTGAAGCTCAAGCACGAAGCGGTCATGTTGTCCGCGCCATACAGTCACATGTTTTAATTATTATTTATGGACACCTGTATAGTTTTATGTCCACAGATTTGTGTACGTTGCTCCGATTCGGTTTTTGTGTTGTGATTCGACCGTTTTATGTTCAGTGATTTTTGTATATGTGCACATCCAGTGTTTTTGTTCAATTAAGCTTTTTGTTACTTTGGTGACTTAGGTGTTTGAGGATATAAATCTACTGTAGGAAATGCTTACAGGTAATGTCGTGCTAAATTTATGCTAATCGCGATTAGGGATCTTTAGGCTCATTTGCGTATCGATAGAGATGCCACGTGAGTTTGGTGTTGGTGTGTATACCTCTTTCTTTGCATAAGATCCCTGCCTTTATACGAGGGTCGTGTGCACGTCGAATTAGCACGTGCTGTTTCCAAAAATTATGCGTTATGCTAATCGTGACGTTCTGCCGTATCGTTATTTGAATATTCTTTTATACATGTCAATAAATTATTCTTGATCTTTCGTCACCATTTCACCTTTCTCGTCCCTATTAGGCCCAAATTAAGTGGCTTAAGTTTGAAACCTTGAACACAGAAGATTCAGTACTTCAATTAAGACTTGAAGGCAAAGAGATTTATTTCTTATTCTGCAATTATGTTATCGCAAGTTGGATCATGAACAATGTTGTCATTATGTGACAAGTTTCACCTCCAATCTTCTTCTTGGAGACGAATTCTGATCTCACACACCATGAAGTCTCTTTTTAGCCCTCAGTAACTTTCAGTCATATACTTGATTCGATCTGAAAATTTTTCATTTCTTGAGTATTCACATCAAATACGTTAGTTTATTCCTCGATAATTTCCATTTATATATCTTTTTTTCGAACCGAAGGAAATGCAAGTAATTATTGTGAAGTTTGATCTGTCATTTGCTCTTTGGAGACAGCATTTGATCTTATTCAGCAGAAAGCTTTCTTCTTGAAATCTAATTTCATATTCGACCAACAGAAAAAACTTTCGGTGTTTAGTATCACCTGTCATTTCCCTTGATTTGTCAATATCCTTAATAAGATGTACATAATTTGAGACACTTTCATATCCCCTTTTTTGACTTTGAACAGCAAAATACTGTTTTCGTATCAAAACAACTTCTATCTGTAAGAACACTATCACTTGGTAACAACTTTAGCCTCCCCTTTTCACTTCGGAGATATATTATTTGAAGCGTTAATCTCAAGTTATGCTGAATCAGTTTATTTCTTTAAGTCTTCCAAATATATCTTTGATGTGCGAGACTTGTTCGGGTGAAGACCATATCGAATTTCCGACGAGAAAGTCAAAACTTGTTAAATCTCAAAAATATCAGTAGATAGTTATAATCATCGCTCATCCCTTTCACATTATTTTACTATCGTAGTAGCTGCCTTCATTTATAAATTTCTCATAATGACTTGTAGTTTGAATATGCATCTTCTAAACTAATTTCGAACGTCAGAAAACTTAAGCACCATTTTCTGAAAATTCAGGAATATATTGTCAAGCTAGTGTGCTGATACGAAACGACTTAAACTATGCCCAACTTTTTCCAATAAGTGGCGTGTCAAACACTCTTCATCCAAGAAGCCATGCTCCAGAATCTGGAGGTCTCTTAACTCTTAAGGAAGTATATTTGATTAATTTATCTACATAAAACTGAACATCCTATTATTACTTTAAAAAGGAAATTCAAGTCTGCTGTAGTAAAATTAGATATGGTGGAAATCTAAACCCCTGATTCTTAACTTATGCTGGCCAAACATTAAATTTGAACAAGTCCATCTATTTCGGAAATAACATGTAAATCTTATATAGCCACAATGAATTAAAATCCATTATAATCAGTAGTACAAACTATTATTATTGAACTTCTTCAAATATCTTCTAGTACTTCCGATTCGTGTTAAAATTATTGAATAATCTTTTCGTTTTATGTACAGCTTTATCTGTGATCTGTATACTTCACATTTGCGTTCCCCAACGAACTACTAAAATATAATAAAATATTGTAATTGCAATTTTTCGAGTACTTTCATTAATTCAATCAATCGACATCATTCCATTTTGTTGTATTGTTTCTTATCATAAATTTGACATGTATCTACTTATATAATTAATTTTGTAATGCATATGATAAGTAGTAGAAGAAATATCTAGATACTTCTGTGATTAGCTATCACAGAATAATCTGTAGGCTGCGTTCCATTACACCTCAAATAAAGTTATTTCAACAAGAAAAGTTTTCTCTGAAGTTCATATATTTTATGTTATATTTCTAATTCTGTTGGATCTCCTGATGTCGAGAAATATTTTATATGTTATGATTCTATATATAATTGTTACTTTTTGGAGTAATAACTTAAATATTTATTTTGTAAAAGCATTGGTTTTCTAACCTCACGTTTGATGAAAATTTAATTTCAAATATAGCATAAAAATTTATCTAATTACCCATATTACCAGTAATCAAAAATATTAGAACGATTGCGTTCACTTATCCCGGAAATGATGTTTTTATATTTTTAACCTGAACAGCTTTCGTGATAAGACACTCTTTTTCTTGTTCTCATATCTCAAATTTCTTGTTATTAATTTTGATTCTATCTTCATATCGATCTTGAACCTGTAAAATAATTTTTACATATAATTGTTGCTAAATAAAAGAAAGCAGTGATTTCGTAAAGTTGGTGTCAATATTTCTTTATATTTCGACGTTTTGTGTTGATTTATTTTCAAGAACATATTTGTATTACTCAAAAGTCATGTGTACATATTTCTGTGATGAATTATCACAGAATGATACGTTGGGTGCGTTCCATTATATTATGAATTTATTCAGAAAGATCTGACAAATTCGTGTGTTAAAAGTTTCAAATTCCTGAATTTCCAATGTATCCAACAATGAAGTGTTGATTTTTATAGTCGAAAAAATCGCGTGACTAATGCATCTCTATAAAGAAAAGAGTGAATGTGTCCGCTGTAGAGGGTCGAAAACTTGACGCTTCAGCGAACTGATGATTTCGCAGCATACTTTGATAAATATGTCGCATCAAGCTGAAAGCAGAGAATTTGCTACCGTTTCATAGAAATAAATGTTCGGGTCTCCCCCGACCCTTGTCACGAGGAAGACAAGGTCTTTTGACAAACTGAATTGTAACCCTAACATCGCGCACATTGTTTCATAAGCCTCAATTATGGGGGTAAAAACTAAGGGGTGATATATCCTTATTTATTATGTATAAAACTATATGGCATGGTATGAATCATGAATATCAGTCCATCTTGGTGTTTTCGGGGTCGATCAACGTATGAAATACGTCACCGAATGGATGACCGTGGATTATATAGTTGTAAAAATACACATACTTAAACTAGTTGAAGCTCAAGTACAAACTGAATTCCATTAAATCATTACCTACATTTCTAAGAATCTAACAGCACAAATTCTTAACAAAACTATGTTGTGTATGAAGACATTATATCCTACCTACATGTACGCATAAAAAGTAAAATCTAGTATGATCAGTGAAGATCTTTCAAATATGGTTACTTGTGTGAGTTATATGATGAATCAAGTTGGGTAAACTGCAAATTTTATGTCCACTTCAACTTGAAAGTAACATAAAACAAATTATACACTATATTCACTGGAATAACATTCTTGGATACTGATGATTCATAGCCTACTTGTACTACATCCGTGTTGATGTGGGTGTATCTTTTTTGAGACGAGAGACAAAGATCTTTAATCCTATGATCACGGTATTTGGCAGATAGCCGTCGATCTTTTTCATTATTTGAAATTGAATGATGTCAAATGCGAATGATGTTTTTTTCTCATTTCTTGGGAGAATGTGATGTCTGTCACGTCACTACTATGGCCACCCAAGATGATTTAAAGTGTGTGTTCACTCTCTTCTTGAAGAGCCAAATTATGAATTACCGGAAAGATGTTTTATGGAAACGAGTTTAACGCATGACACATAGTCATGCCAGCAAACTCCGGTGTTGACTATGATGCCGAATAGGTGCATGTTTATTTATGAGGAAATTAGATGTCCTTGCGTGATTGGAGGAGGTTCTCCAGCAGAGTCATATTCGCGTTAAAATTGAACACATTGATATAATCCGAAATAATACATTTACGCTAATAATCACCAAAACATTTTTCGAACGCCTTTTCCGGATTTGACTCCAGTTTTCGCCGCCAATGATAAATTGTGAGATGGTGACGCTATTGCATGAATTACGAGTGTACAAAACCGCGATGATCGAAGAAAACAGTCAACATTTCCTTGTGGTTTTGAATTCGTTGTTTCGGTTCAGTTTTATGAATGTGGGGTTGGGATTGAATCGTTCTAGCATGACTAGCAATACGTTTCATACCCAAACAATCGTTTGAAATGATACGAATTGATTTGTGAGACACAGAAAGTTCATTGCCTATTTCTCGCAAACATAAGTGACGATTTTCAATTACCATTTTCTTCACTTAATTGATGTTAACTTCCTTGAAGATGTTGATTGCATTGCTGATACCGTTCCACAGGTCGTCTGTATACAGGCATGCGTCTATCATTTGATACTAGACAGAACCTGAACTCGTCGGAAAAGAGAACATTCGACCATTCTGAAATATCCCAATTTGCATGTTCCCTCGCAAACTGAAGTCTTGCAACTCGATGCTCTCTGGTGAGACGCGGGCCGGTAGAAGCCACCCTTGGTCTGATATCGTCTTCTCTGAGCCTGTTCCTAACAGTTTGCAATGAAATATGCACATTTCTGGAAAGTGCAAGTTCATTATGTAGTATTCTAGTCGTACAGTGCCGAACTCTTAGTGCAGTTAAACGAAGCCAACTATCATCAACTGGTGTTGTTATCCGATTTCTTCCCTGTCCGGCTCTTCTTCCATATTCCTCTGTTTCGTGGTACCGATTAATTGCTCTTGAATATGGAAACTACATAGATAAGATTTTTCCCTCATATGTCCAACAACATATATTGACAAAGAAACTGCGATCGAGCTGCTTAATCGATTCTGGAATTCAGAATAACAGGTGATGCGACCATTTTTGTGGTGTGTGTAGTTCAGTGAGTAAATTGACAGAAATCTATCCTAACCTAGTCTCTCAAAAGAACTGCGACCTCGGAATTTCGAGTAGAGATGATAATCCTAATATAGACAATCATATTTTGTGTAACAATTGCAAATCTACTCGAATTACACCTTGCTTTGTTCCCTATGCATCTTATCTTCCCAGCAAAAATTTGTATAGCAAATTAGAATACTCCATGTGTCGATTAGTTGATTAGTGAAAGATTTTGAGAACAAATCTTTTTTCGTATAGAAATTGAATCTTTCCACTTTTAGTGTTACTCTTCTCGATACTTTTGCTTATCTAGAAACCAACATCCTTGATTGTCCCTTTCTACTGGTACATCGCTTGCAATTCTTACCATTCAATCTTACAAACACCAAAGTACTCACTGTTGTATTAATTACTTTCTAAAAGTTTTATAACGAAGTACACCTTCAACCCAAGTTTAGCTCTTGGCGTTAAAATAATTATAGAAGCACCATTATATCCTACGCAAAACTGTTTAATTATGTTTTAATGATTGTTTTTCAGTTAGTTTTGATGACATTTTATGTAATTCTTTTCGATAATTATTTTGTCTTGCTATCATAAACTATGATTTATACCATTGTTCCTTTGCAATTAGTTATTTGTCGATCTTTACGACGGTCGTGCAATTAAAACTTTATGGATGCTGATCTAGTCGTTAGATTTGTCTGTGTTGCCTCAAGCGAAACGTCGACAAAGATTGTATAAGAACTAATGAAAACATCACTTTTTTCAAACACAAGACCTCCTGTTGTATATATAGTGTGTATCACAAGTACAAAAGCTTTATGCATATTTATTAAATCTGAATGTTGCCTACGAGTAACCAACAACCTTTCTAATATTATTTCATTCTGTATTGGGTAAAATAACGAATTAAAACGTTGTCATGCTTACATATTTTGTCCGGTACTGATTAGAAACTGTTTTTTCTTGGGTTCTTGGATTGGTTTTGGAAGCGACAGAAAGTATTTCAATGTAACATTCTTTGGTCGAATCATTAACAATTAATTAACGTTGTGCTGGAAATCGACCAAAATTTGGTCAATCAAAAACGAAAATATACTGCCCTTAAGGAATTGATGGAAACCCTCACAGGATGTAGGAGAGACTTATTTAAATAACTCATTTTTCTCTTATGTTAACGCCGATACATTAACGATTCACAACTTCAACGATCCAAATTGTTCTTATACTAATTTCTGATGACGTTTGGTCATATGCGGGTAAAAATCCTACCCATTAATTGCATCCCGAATATGAGTAAATTTTACCTTACATTAACTAGTTTCTATCTCAAAATTGAAACTTAACGTTATTGGCGAATTCAAATTTAATATGATATATCAAACGATCAAAGTGCTTTCTTATTTGGGAAACTGAAATATATCCCCACCCTCGTTATCTTTACAATTTTGTTACTTAGAGTTTATAATTCTCCACTTGGAGATGTTCAGACTAGATTAGGTTAGGTTTGGTATATTCATAGATCAAATGAAATCTCAGACGCGAGTGGGCCGAAGCTCCGCCGTATGACCACCAAGGCATCCCGATTCGAATCCTTTTGCCTTCTTTCTTCAAGAACATTTAGAATTTGTTGTGTACATAATTTCACCTTGGTGACCTAACCTCACCTTGGTCCATAGAAGATTTTGAGGCTCGAACCCTGGCTATACTACAATGGTCCATTAGGATATTTCCAGATTTCAATTTGTCTTCAACATTTCATTTCAGAATATGATGGAGCTTCCAAATTGCAATGGTGTTTAATCCAATCGAATTACCTACAGATTGATCGTCATTTAAAGTATTTTCTGAGAACGCGAGGCTACTATATAACTTTATTTTTTATTCCCAACTCTTGGGAGAAGGCGACACAGCTGTGGCCGCCCAAGATGACGCAATATGTGTTCACTCGCTTCTTGAAGAGCGCCAAATTGTAAGCTATCGAGTTCCACAGCACACTAGGCCTGTAAACGAAAGAATTCTCATAGAGGGATGTACGTAGCTTTGCTAGTTGGACAACTATGTTATTTCCAGGACCAAATCTTTCAGTTCTTCAGAGAATTTATCGTGGAAGTTTCTGTAAGAAAGGGACCTGACACCTTTGAGCAGGAGGCTGGAGATCACGCGTAATCTCCGGGTGGTCAATCAGGCGACTACTATCTTCTGGACACTATACATTTGATATAATGGATGTTTAGGTGCGCAGCTCCACACATGGGAACAGATCGCACCTGTGCGTTGAAAAATAACTGAGTTTAACAGAAGCAGGTTTGGCAATTTCTCAGGAATGATCATGTCAGCCGATATTTATCAGAGGATGATGTCATTGAAACTTATTGTGTTAGATTCGAAGAAAGCTTTCATCGTGAGCAGAACGTTGAAAAGCGGCAGCACTATTTATATGACAATAAGTAAATCATTATGCACTTGATGAAAATGATGAGAGCATCTCACAGATTGTTCTATCCCCCCTTATGTACGAACTCTCAAACTGAAATACTGGAAAATAGGAACTTAGCATTTTGTTTATTTTCGTCTGTCACTTAAATTTTGGAAATTCCATAAAATTTTGAAAGCTTTACACTCAAATATTCCTATTGCTCTGCTCAGAGCTTTTCAATCTTCATTTTCAATTCATCATTGAATCGAAAAGAAGAAAGCCCAGCAGATGAATTCACAATAGCCATTCATCGAAATTAAGCCGTATCACAAACTTTGGAGACTTTATTTCGAGAAATATTTCGCGAATAAAACTTTTCTATAACCGTTCTCAAGAATAAATCGATAACTACGAATTTTCGAATATTTTGGTACACACGCTTATATAAATTCTGTCATAATACCGGAAATTCGTCAATGAAACATAAACTATTTATTTTTATCCAAATAATACATTTACGTCGACGAATAATATCATCAAAACATTTTTCAACCGCTTTTTCCGGAATCGACTTCAGGTGTTCTGGTGAAGAAAAAAGTCGGCCGTAGCCATATCAGGTGAATACGGTGGTTTTTCCATAGTATTTGTTGAGTTTTTGGTCAGAAATTCATTCACAATGATAGCCTTCTGGGATGGTGCATTATTGTGGTGCAAAATTCATGAGCAAATCTGGCCGTTTCCGACGAATTTGCTCTTTCCGACGCCGCATAACGATTAGGTAATATTCTTGATTTATAGTCTCATCTTTTGTCAAGAATGTTGAGTACACAACACCACGCTAATCAAAGAAAGCAGTTAACATTAAATTAACTTTTGATCGATTTTGAAGTGATTCTTTTTCGGTTTCGGTTCAGCTGTAAGGCGCCAAGAAAACTTGTTGACTGGTTTGCATGTCAAACTCATACCAATGTCTCATCACCAGTTACAATGCGTTTTATGAATGTAGGGTCAGAAATGACTCGTCCTTCAACAACCTTTACGCGATTCAATTGCCGAGGAAAATTTAGCTCTTTTGGTCGAGCGACACTGCGTTTCATGCCCAAACAATCGTTCAAAATGTTACAGAGATAGTTCATTGCCTCTCTCAAACTTGAGTGATGATTTTCAATTACCATTTCCTTAAATTTATCGATGTTAACTTCAGTTGAAGAAGCTGATCGTCGACCAGAGCGAGGCAGTATGTGTTTTTGATAAAGGCGATTTACCGTAAGCTTTCTGTATAGAAAACATTTGTGCCAATTAAGCAACAATAAAAATTTTGACAATCGTTCTAAGCAGATTTTCGAAATTGTACTTGGACTGAATGTATGAAGATCGAAAGAATCAAGAATCGTAAATATACCAAATCTTATATATCATAATAATTGTTGAAAAATTATCTTTTTGAAAGATATTTCGGTATATTTGCTCAAATACAGTGCATATTGTCGATATATCACAATCGTCCCAGTTTTGTGAATCGACAAAGAAAGATACAGGCCTAGTCTAATATCTACCGCAAAATAGGGATGAAACGCGTCGTTCCACAAATGATTATACCAACTTTCTGGTAAACACATCGACCCGGTGTTTCGCTGTTCGGGTCGGGCTTGCAATAAAAACTTCAATTTTAACGTCGTTTCAACATAAACTTCGGGAGTGTCATAAAAACCATACTCTGCGATTTCGGGCTTACGACGAGTACTTGGTTTGAGACTTTCACGACATTCTCTTACATTTACCTGCATCAGTAAAGAAGTCTAACGGTTAAGAAAAGTTCTGATCCAATCAATTTTAATGTTGACTTGAAGATGAATCTTCATTTCTGCGTATTCTGAATGTTATGTTGACGTAATTGACTTGATTATTTTGAGAAATAATAAATAATGAATATTAAATAAAATGATGACGTTCACGCAATGCAATTTGATATGAAACTTGATCTGTATGTTTGATTGATTGCGTTTCGTATGCAGCTTGAAGGATCAATAAATTGAACTTTTCTACGGTACTTGATAGCTTTAAAAGGATTTAGTGTTTATACGCTAAGAAGAATTGCGAACAAAGTATCTTCAACGTCTTTAGAATAATAATACTGGAGAAAAATTCAAATTCATTCATTCATCATACAAAATAAAATAAATATAATAGAAAAATTTTGGACAATTTTCAATGCACTTTCCATCTGAACTTATGGATAGCAACAACATATTTGCTGATTTATTTGCGATGTTGTTTCTCACTATCTTCATTAATATTATTCCATAACTTATACATTTTACTCTTCATGAAAAATTCTCTCTTGAATTGAAATTTAACGTATTTATTTTTTCAATAAGAATGGATATCCGGTTTTTGTTGTTGTTAATGATTTATAAAGGATCTTCCATCGGCAGGTTTCATTTTAAATTTGCCGCTAAGTGAAAACTAGGAGAATTTTAATCATGAAAAGATTTACTCTCGCACAACACATCAAAATAGTGAAAATTCACTACAAAACCGGAGAAAATTCACAAATACAGTTCGAAAAGTTCGTACTGCTTTTGGTCATCATCAAGCACCTACTCGCTCATCTTGTGTGCAACTCCATTCCTATAAATGCAGTTAACACAAGAATTGAAGCCAACTGACCACGAACAACGCCGTATATTTGCTGTTTGAGCGCTGGAAATGCATAGTCGAGATCCCTGCTTTTTTGAATGAATTATTCTGTGAATGGAAACCGTTACAGAGCGATGTCGACTGACTTGTTTTGGCCTCGAATGGTCTTGGCTTGCAGGGTGTTCATTTTCAACAGGATGGCGCTACGTGCGATCAGCTGGTGAATCATTGGCTCTATTGCAACAACAATTTCCTGAACGTGTGATTTCTCGCAATGGAAACCTAAATTGGCCCCTATATTATGGGATTTGACACAATAAGACCTTTTTCTTTGGGGCTACGTCAAAGACAAAGTCTACGCCAATTCTACAGCAACTCTGGCTCTCAAAGACAATATTCGAGTTGTTATACGCGAAATATCACCGCAATTAAACTTCCTACAAAGAATGAACATTTGTAAGAAGGCTCGAGGTGTACACCTGCCAGATATCGTGTTTCATTATCAACCTCAGAGTTTGCACTTTACATTAAAATAAAAATATCACCTTTTCCTCATAAAAATGGCGTTTTATAAGGAATTGAACATGAAAAGTATTTGAGTATGAAATCGGAAGGCCTTTTCAGTGAAGTGTCATTGGACGTTTAATGTAAAGAATTTTGAACTGGATTTGCTAGTGGTTTCTACAGACAACCCTATTTGCCATCTTGTGGTCAACTTTATTTGTCTGTTGGCTTTGTAAGAATGCTCTTCTAGAATTATAGTGAATGGAAAAAATCAAGGATCTGGGAGCATTATCAGTAGAATAAATCTACTAAACATTCCCATATGTCAGAAAATTCATGTGTATTGAAACTTTGCTGACATAGTTTGTAGATTCTTTTAGAATAACTGAAGTGTAAAAAATCTAGAAACTATGAAGGTTAATCAGAAATTTAATAAATTTAATGAACTCCTAAAGAATTAGCAAGTTTTGGGTAAATTAAAAGAATGCATGTTTAATAAATCAGAGATGGCTCAAAATTGAGTCAAAATATGACAATTGAGGTTCTTTTATGAATTGAAAGATTGTGAGAACTGAAGAGCTCAAAATAAACTTTACAACATCATATTTTAAGAAAAACTCCATACTATGCCAACCTTACAATCTCTGTGAAAGAAATCTGTTACTGTATTTACAAACGTAAAGATCGTGAGGTTAAGAAGGTGAAATATTTTTTAATATTATAACTAATACAAACTGTAACAAAAATATTAGAATTCTTTCATATAATTATCTAAAATCATACTCTTTAATTGTTCATTGCGAAAATTATACGTATATCGGCGAGATATACACTGTGTTTCAACGAAATTTTGACAACGCCGAATATCGAATTAAATACTCAAAATTACCTCTTCCTACCGCCATACAATTATACCAACGATTCTCGAATTCTCTTTCAATATTTTGAAGAACTTCTGATGCCAAAAATCTGCATTCTTCCCTGCATCTCATTTTTTAGGTTGTGTAGCATAAACTCTCGATTTAAGATGACCCCATTAGACATCCAAAGGACTCAAATCAGGTGATCTGGCTGACCATTCAACTATTCATTTTCTGTTTATACACCGCCCTGGAAAATTTGCATCCAAATAGTGTCGGAGAGGAACATCGAAATGTATAGAGCACCATCTTGCTGAAAACTCTGAAAGAGTTTCATCATTTCCGAAATTTCTGTGAGCCAAGGATTTATTAATTCTTTCAACAACTGCAAATAAGTGTCCCCATTGTTACATTCGATGAAGAAAGGTTCTACAACATGGTTTTCATAAATTACAGCTCAAACATTCACTTTCTGAGTCGTTTATGTGTATGGCTGTGTAGACCAATGATGATTCTGGGTATCCCAATATCGACAATCTTGCCTCTTTACTTCATCTTCGAGAGTAAAGGTACTATCGTCAGAAAAACAGGTATCACACAAATATTTATGTACATTATTATTAATATTTTCTATTAAAAGTTTACAAAATTGCAAGCGGCGATCAGGATCATCTTCGTTTATTTCATTGTCTCACAAACGACAACCGTGATTAAAAGTATTGCGAACATAAAAGACAAATATGAAACAGATTAATCATTACCAGTTGGTTAAAATAAAAACTTAATTTGATTTTAATCACTGTCAATTTTCTTTGGAAAACAAAGTATTGTAAGTTTTGTTGTGTTTGAACTGTTTGTATGATATCAAACGTTTATAAAGATAAAATTTTTGAATAGAAAACTAAAAGACCTTTCCAAAGATATGTTATTCGATCCTTTTCTCCTATAGTAGGGAGTTGAATTTGCATTCTCCAAACCGAATCAAAGTTGCTCCTCATCTAAGCAAAAATTGACGTGTTTCAGGTTTTTCTTCAGAACTAGTCCATCTTGAGATAATGAGGGTGCCACTGGAACCCACTGTATATGCAAGCGTCAGAATGATAATTCTCAAGGCTCAAATAGTATCAAGTACTTAAGCTTTCGCGAATTTTGCTTTTCAAAATACTCATAACGTACAACCACCTTGCCAACTTCCACACCGATGCTTCAACCCATATTGGTAATATAAGTGTACGCCTACTGAAAATGAATAGTTATTAGTCTTATTCAACTGTTTACCCCATCTGCAGGTTTCTTTTGGAACGTTTCGAGAACTGAAAGCTTTAAGATCAAGAATAATCAACTCCAAGCAATGCCATCAAATTGTAATCTTAGACTTAACGTAAATGACTTAAAGCTTACTTTGGCATACGTTTAATCTAAAGCTACTTACTTATGGAGATATTAACAATGACGTTCTGTTCAGGAAACCATCGATGTGATAAATCTACGAGAAATCCGTTGATGAAAACATACGTGTAGTTAATCGACGTAGGGAGGGGCCGGTGCACATCGCCAGTAAACATTACCAGCCGTAACCGTAGTCATAATACACGTACAGCGTACAGTTGAAGTACCCGAGCCAGTCGATAACTGTTAATCATTCTAATAGACACACACTTGATATTTTACAACAAATCAAACAAATCTCGAGTATGGCATACTCGAAACGCGGATTTATATATTATGCGGAATACCGAGTGCTTTTCAACGATATCTGGTTATGATAAAATGCCGCGCGGCTGTCTGGCTGAAACAGGTGAGCTGGTTCGTGTTGGAAACTGAAAGAATTTCTCGGTAGTTGATGCGGTACGCTGAAAGTTGCTGAGACTCCTTCGAGCGGCCCTTATAAATGACGTTTTCTGTTGGAATTACTGTGAGAATTTCCAGTGGCGGCTGAAACTTGGACTGTTCAGAAATTGTGACTTAACACAACTCAAACTAACATGGATACAAGACATTTTTGCTTTGAAATTATCTTTATTTTTCAGCAAAGTACCCCACATAAGTGATGCTCTCATCGTTCAAAACCGACCAAGTAGACCTCGGTGTCTTTATCTGCGAAATTATTGTTCAGGCAAGTGGAACCCTCGTCGCTTGACGAAAATGTCCATGCTTTGATCATAATTTTTTGATTATTCACACCAATGGATGTATGAATTGATTACATTTGCATAATCTCACATTTTGACATCATCAATTTTGTTTTGGTGCAATGATTGCTCTTTCCTAAACTCGTTTTGAAGTCATCCATCAACATTTTCTTTTTCTGCCCATTGTGAAATGATTTTGATAGCTGCAATAGCTTCGAAGTGGGAAAGTTGATAAGTCGAGAGTATCATTGATAAAATCTTGTCTGCTAATTCCTGAAACTGAGGTAAATCTTCATCATCTTCATTGACACTTTTTCATCGTTGCCCTTTCCAGTCGTTTCCAAGCCGTATGTAAATGTAGAGAAGCAGCTTTCAATGTTGTCTTGAGCATCTGCTAGTCTATTACCTTTGGATAACGTATGTCACTAAAGTCTTGGGAAAAATTCGAATAGATAAATTAATTACTGAAAAAAACTTTATTGAATTGATTATATCATTAGGATTTCACCTCATATCTAAACTCTATAAAATCGTATTTAAAGGATTGATAGGGGCCCCTTTTTCCGAACACCTACCATTAGTCTCTGGACGACATCCACATCGATTTCTTTCTGAAAGATTCTCTGTCTCAAACCTTCTTTGTTTTGGGCTTCCCATCCATTGTCATAGACTTTCCTTGTCAGTAAACCCCAAAAATCTTCGATTGGTCTTGCTTTTGGAACGTTTGGGGGGTTATCTCCGCGAGGTACAAATGGGATGTTATTAGCCTCTAACCAATCTCTCGTAACTCGGCATGATGGGAAGACGCCAGGTATGACCAAGACTTTATTTCTTCATCAATGTGATAGGTATTGATGAAATCTAACAATGTTGGGAGACATCTTCCAGTATATAGGTTTGCAACAACAGCTTCGCCTGTCACATGCCCTATGTCTTGAAACCCTAGTTTCAGAAATAGCACACCAAACAAAACCTTGTCTTCAAATTTTTTCTTTGTTTTGAATTTTACTTCGTTTGGACAGTCTTCTATGTTATTTATATATAAATCAGCATTACAGTTGATTTCAGAATGGGATAATGTAAAATATTTTTCATCGTCCAAAACTATGGTTCTGTCATTGGCGAAGTGAATTCTTCTTAAGGGGCGGCAACATCTAGGGATATTTACCAATTGATTCTGGGTGTATTTTGGACACTTACGCCTTTTACAATATTTAAATCCCGCATTCAGTAATGTCGCCTTATTGTCTCATGAGAAGTACGAAATCTTCTGGATAATTTTGTAATGATGTTCCTACTGTGTCTCTTGCTCTTTCTAAAATCCTGTTTCTACGGATTTAATTCAGAGCCTACGGTCGACCACTTTTTGGCAAATTCAAGCATGGTATTCCTTGCTCACATTCATTTATTACCCGACAAATACTTGTCTTAGAAATATTCTGACCACGAAAAATGTTGATGATTTCACGCTTAAGAACTCGCCCAACTAAATTGTAAGTACTTCTTCGAAGTTCCAATTTATAAGCCATTTTAGCTAACTTATTTAGACTTTCGACAAAAGGAATACTCAATATAAATCATAAATGACATCTGTTGATCACGGCAACTAGATCTTCCACGAATTGCGGGAACTATGCATGAAAAAACTTTTTCCCAAGCAAGATTTTTCTGTAATAAAGTTTAGTTTTCAGTCTCAGGGCATTCTGATCCGATCTGATCTGATAGGTTGAATAAGGTGGCATAAAGTTGACCAAAATATCACCTTCTAACAGATAGTTGTTAAGAAAGTTTTCATTTTTCAAGAAACTTTTAACCTGTAAATATTCATGTTTGCTAAATTATAAAGTAGAAAATATATGTGGAAATCTAACCTCAGAAACAACTGAAACCAGTTCTGAAAATTTCTTTGGTCATCCATGCATTTTTTGAGTTTTGAAGACGAGAGGATTATTGGAATTTTTGAAACATCTAGGTTGAATTTCACCTGATGCATCGACAAATCCTAGGAAAGTGATTTGGTGCTTTGCTAACTTCAAATCAGGCGCAATCTTTTCAGATCTCGAAACAGGTTTTATCAGTATAAACTAGTCTCATCTGCCCTGTATCTTTGTTGATTATTTAAATTGAGTGCGCTAATAATATTCGACAGTTCTTTAAAAATGGATGAACTGATTCAAAATGTGAGGACAGTTTTTAACTACGATTTTCAAAACTCGAGTATTTCTGCTTATCAACGTTGTTAACTTGTGCACATCTGAACTCCAACAAATACAAAATGAGTCCATGTGTATTTGATAGAATGTTAGATCTCTCTTCATCTCCGCGATACTGCAGGTTTAAACAAGTTAATTCCTGTTCACATAAAGGTGCCGATTGTTCACACTATACACCGCTAATGCAAAAGATTCTGTGTCACGTTTTAAGCCGTTCACTTCAACGTATTAAGTATCCCTAAATTCTTTGTATTGGCTTTACCCGCCACTGCTTTAAAACAGTGTTCCCTACGTATCAGTGTCTCCCATGCGGCAACCAGTTCCTCTAGATTCCGCCGAGATAATTATGAAATTTGGTACCGGTGTTTTCGAATATGCAACGCAAAAATTTATCTCCGAAACACGTGTACGGCGTGAAATTAATTTTCGCCCTATCGTCTCTCATTTGTTCGCATCATACTTTCAAGGCACGCTGCGTTCCGCGCGATTTTCCATCCGTGTTTGGTGTTTCGCGGCATATTTGCCTGTCATGTTCATAATGTTCAGATTGAGGGTATCGAAAAGTTCCTTGTGATGGTGATGCATCGCGGTGGATATCTCGTGAAGATGCTTTTGGGTGATTAAATGATTCTGATTAGGGAGAAAGAGATTTGACGATAGCGCCACTTCTATATGTATACGCGCTATTTGATAGACATTGATGAATTGAGTTCGGTAACTATACACTCAAAGTTTATTGAAAAAAAAGTGTCGTTTTAATTCATTATATCATAAATCTTTTTTTCTTGTAATGAAATTATAGATTTTTAGTTTTAAGTTGTTTCTTGTTGATTTTCGTCTTTTTAGGTAAACAAAAAATTCACCATGTAGTTAATAAAATTGATTTTTACCCAATGATTAATACATTTTCCATTGCGATATGCAGGTGGCGCTCCTTTGCTGCAAGATGAAAGGCTATATACGTTTCAAATTTAATATACTTTTAAATAACCACAAATCTCCTGTATACATAATTCTTTGTTTGCTTGAGTTTCATAATTAAAAATATTGTCAACAAGAAAAGAAAACAGACTATAGTGATTCACTTGAAAAATGAGAAATCCTTAACTCTATGGAGACTTTCTTTCAATCCTAAAAGCAACAATGAATGTAAAACATGATATTGATAATTATATATATATATATAAAAATTGAAATTTTGGTAAAACGATCTTTTGAATATTATATAGCTAACCTAGTTACAGAATATACTATTCCAATATCGAATCGTCGTTCTTCTGTTCCAGAAAAAAATTGTGTGTATATACATGGGAAAAATATAAGAATTTATCTGTATAGTTTTGGTCCCTTCCAATGCATTCTCGAGTTAAAATTTGATATTTTTTCCTTGTATAAGAATAAACCATATTTTGTGTACTTTCTTCTGATGAGTCAAAGAAGTTTATGTCACGAACATGTAAGATATTTCATGAAGAGACTGAATTCAACATTTTAGAAACTATGGTCCATTTGATGTCTTTGTTCCAAATATAAGTAACTTGATGTTCTTAGTCCGGAACTGTATGTTTTTCATCTTGGTGTCTAGAACAAGCGTAAAACTTCAGACGAAAATTAATCCTCTTGAGAAATGTAGAAGAAATTGAATGTACAAAATTTGGCTAAAATTCATAAAACTATATCTTTGAAACGTAGTGACTTAAAAGGCCCTACGCCAAGAAATTAATACCCAAAATAAAATTCAAATCCAAACCCAGTTTGAATATGTTGAAGAATTATTTTTCAGTAATCCACTAAGGAACGCTTGACACCAATCTAAATGAAAACGGTGCTCATAGAACTAACAATGAAAAATGTGAAGCATTTGGAAAAAGTCCTGAATAAACTGTTATATAGGATATTTCCACTCCTGGTGGGAGTTACTGCAAGACATCTACGATTCATACTTAAAATCATTAACATCGTATTTTGATTGTGCACCTCATTCACAGGAGCTGGCAGATTTTACTGGCTTCTTAATCTTCTATTGCGAACGTCCCAGATATGTTGGATGGAATTGGGGTCTGTAATTCGTGCACGCCACTTCATTCTAGTTATTTTGTTGTCTTAAAATCAGTTCCTATTGATACCAACTTGGTGAAGTCTGGCGCTATCATGCTCAAATAAAAAGTTTTCATGATAGTATTGATGATTTATTTATTTAATTTTCAAAATAGAACGAAATGAGACACTTTTGTCACTTTTCCACAATACATTCAATAATCACGACCGGTTTCGACCCTATGGTCATTTTCAAGTGAAGAACAATATAATACATGAGTAGGCAAGTACAAGTAGAGAATGAAATTTATCCATTATGCTCTAGTTGCTGTTGAAGGTAATAAATTGGGCGTTTTTACATAGTTTGTTAATCTCCAAACTTTCCAACAAATTCATCTCTCTCCCTTTGTTACATTTATGAAGGATTTTAAGATTGTTTAATGATATCGAGTGGTTAGTTGACTTTATGTGTTCAAATATTGGCGAATTTTTATCTGAGGAAATATGTTTCTTGAATCTAGCTTCAAAACTTCTCCCTGTTTGTCCGACATAGGCTACCTGACATTCATTGCATTTGATTTAATAAATTCCTGATTGCTTGAATTTATCGTTCTTTTGTTTGGCAATGAATAATAATCTGCTTACGTTGGGGCTGCTTGAGAATGAAGTAGTTATGTTCAATTTGGAAAAGTAGTTACTGATTTTGTTAGAGAGTTCGCCGGTATATCTGAGACTAGTGTATCTTTTTTCCGGGGTTTCTACGATGCTATATAGTAATTGGGAGCCAATACGTTGTTCTTTGCGTTTAATGATTGTATTTAGAAAATGTTGTGATTTGTTGTTATTTGAGGCAATTTTTCTGATGATATTAAGTTCAGTTTGAAAATTTTCTTTTGACAGGGGAACAGAGTAAGCTCTATGAATCATGGAGTTATATGCAGCTAGTTTCTGACTTTAATGACTGAACGAGTCCATTGGAATCGATGCGTCTGTGAATGTTTCCTTTCTAGAGTTATTATTTTCTAATTCAGAAGTGAAGCCGATGCGGCAATGTATTTTATTCAGGAAATTTAAAAATTGCTGAATTTGTCTGTTTGAACCACGAAAACTAACTACATATCTGTACCAGAAAGTAATATGTTTTTTAGCGAAATCTGTGTTCAAATTTGAGTTTTTCTCTAAATTATTCTTGAAAATGTCAGCCAGTAAGGGGCTAATAGGAAGACCTGAATTTTGTTTGAAGAATTTAGATTAAAATTGAAAGTAACTTTGAGATAGGCATATTTGAAGAAGATTGCTAAATTCATTAGTAATATATGGCGGTGTGTTAGACTCGGATAAGATATCTGTAACAAGTGGAAGACACTCATTCGTTGGAATGTTCGGGTACATATTTTTGACATCGAAAGAGACTAACTTAATATCTTGGGGATTGTGAAATTGGAAAGTTTATGTATGATCTACAGAATTAGAGATAGTGTATTGTCTAGAAATTTTTGATTCAATAATTTGGCTAGTTTACCTGATGGTGTGATACTACAGGTCTTGCAGATTTTTCTTCCTTATGTAGTTTAATCAATCCGTACATTTTTGGAGCTTGAACATTCATTGGAATCAATTTCCTCTTCTCCCATTCTGTGTGAGCTAAGTTTTCTGACAAACTTAGCTCTTCTTTGATTTCTTTTGTGAACCAACCAAACTTTTCACAAAAGAAATCAAAGAAGAGCTAAGTAGGTAGAAAGTTGCACTGGGCATATATCTTATTTTGACGTCTGTAGACTAGAGAATTTCGATCGCATTGAAAAAGACAAAATCTCGACTCATCTTTAAGCGAGCTCCTAACCAATTGACATGTTCTCTGGTTCAATCAGGTTCTTCGATATGCTGCGGTTAGAGCTGGGGCTTGAGTTCCCATACGAGGCATCAAATAAAATTCCCTGAGAAGTTGTCATATCGTTTCCATGCCCATTTGCACCCCACTCTTCAGTTGAAGCTTCATTTGAAGGTGAAGAGAGATATCAGTTCGGACATATCCGAAAAAGAAATATGTGTTACTTCCTCATCAATCACTCTGTATAAGGATAGCCAAGACAGTTATGAGAAAAATCTACAGATCTAATCTAACTTTCTGAAGGTAATCAAGGAGCAATTTCTTGCTAATCTACCATCAACTGCTCTTGAATCATTTTGTATCGAAAACTGTAGTCAGTACCATGAAGTATCACGTGAAGGAAACGCCAAAAACCTAAAACAATACATTTGAATTAACATATCCGAAACACAAGATCGAAATCTTTGGCTTTAATGAAATTACAAAATTACCTGACCAGTTTTACAGTGCACTCGCTAACCTACAATCATCTATTCAAATTTTTTTTTCACGAAATCAATGTTTCTTTGTCTTCTCCAACAATTTGATCCATAATCGAGTATTCGAATAGTGTTTCATTTGCTACCGTTATCAGATCGAACACGGTATTCGTCCATTTAAAACATTAAAGCTCATGTGATTGTGTAATTGCTACTTTGGGTCATTACGAAAAAGCTCAATTAGATCGTGTTTTGTTATTACTTTTTGGGCGACATTGTTTCTTAATATGACACGCTAGCCGCGACTTTACCCGGCCCGGAATTATTTGCTGATAAAATCACGTCGGCTTAATTGTAATAGTCGAGAATTAAAAATGAAACAATGATTCGGAATGGCTTGGTTATTTTAATTTTATGCGTTCTTTTTAGTGACGGCCGAGGCTTTTGTTTGATGGATATCTGGGCCATTTTGTTGGACTGAAGTAAATTATTCGTTATTAATATTTCAACTTTATATACACTCCCCACAAAAATTGTCGCATCACCCTACTTTGACGACAATACTATATAAACTTTTAGGTTGGTCATTCAAGAGTCGCATGTTTCAGAAGTGTGAAATAAGAAGATATCATTCCAAAGAGATGAGTTTATGATGGAAAGTATCAACAATTTTCGAGTTAATGAAAAATTAAAAAACTCTACCATCTTCGAACATTCGCGAAGAGAATAATCAACTTGCATCGAACGGTTACTAATCATTTTCAAAATCGAGTGTTTCCACCCTGGGCCCTAATTACTGCCAGTATACGTCTCGGAAGCCCGTCAAACAAATTTTGGATGTACACTTGAGTTCCAAATTTCAAGAAGCAGATTTTGTAGTTGTTGGAGTGTTCTACAATGCATCCTACGTTGCTGAATTTGCCACCCCATGTTTTTCCAAACATGTTCTATGGGATTCAAGTCTGGATTTCTGGCTGGCCATCCTGAAATATCAATTTTGTCATTTTGCAGAAATTCTGTAACTACTCGAGGTGCATGAGGCCGAGCATTATCATGCATATAAATGAAGTTTTCGCCAATCAATGGGCCAAAGGGTACAACATGGGGTTCATGGATATCTGCGATGTATCTGGCCGCTGTCATTCTTCCATTATTCACTAGGACTAACTCAGTTCGACCATAGAAAGAAATGCCTCCCCACACCATCACTGAGCCCCCTCCGAAGTTTTCGGTTTGCGGGATATTGCATTGCTGATACTGTTCCCCACGTCGTCTGTATACAGGCATGCGTCTATCATTTGATACTAGACAGAACCTGGACTCGTCGGAAAAGAGAAAATTCGACCATTCTGGAATAGCCCAATCTGCATGTTCCCTCGCAAACTGAAGTCTTCCAACTCGATGCTCTCTGGTGAGACGCGGGCCGGTGGAAGCCACCCTTGGTCTGATATCGTCTTCTCTGAGCCTGTTCCTAACAGTTTGCAATGAAGCCAACGATCATCTACTGGTGTTGTTATCCGATTTCTTCCCTGACCGGCCCTTCTTCCATATTCCCCTGTTTCGTGGTACCGATTATTTGCTCTTGAAATAGTACTTTGGTTAACATTCAACAAGTTAGCCACGTAACGTTGGCTTCGCCCCTCCTCGAGAAGTGTTACAATTCTTACCACTTCATGATCACTCAAATAGCATCCAGGACGGTCAGCAACCATTACAATAAATTCAAAGATTCGAAAATCAACAAGAAACACACCATTAATTTAGCGTGAAAACAATGAATACTGATAGTCAAATAAATTCATTCTTGTTTCAGACGTATTTGAGATCATATGGAAACAAATGTAACTACATAAATAAGATTTTTTCCCCTCATATGTTCAAAAACATATGTTGACAAAGAAACTGCGATGGAGCTGCTTAATCGATTGTGGAATTCAGAATACCAGGTGATGCGACAATTTTTGTGGTGTGTGTATTTTGTTGCGTTTGATATACGAGGATGGTCTGGAAAGTTTCCGACTTCTACGTGAAGATGGCAGCACTCGTTAATGAAAGCTAGTGAATTTTCATTGACAGTCTGTTTACAGTTACTTACCGAAGTTTCTGACGTTTTTGAACAGCCGTTTAAGTGAATGTTTTTGTGGAAATGAATAAAATCGAGTATCTAGCTGACACTATATATTTTTTTTGAAAGGCAATACACCTATGCAAATCAAAGGTCAGTTGGTTTCTGTGTATGGGTAATCTGCATGATCTACTACAGTGAAATAAGAGACTATGTACTTTCGGGACGTCCAAAAACTTCATCTACCGACGGTAACGTCGCCAAAGTTCACCAAATGGAGAGATGCAGAAGTTATGAACATGTCACAAGAACGTGTTTGTCTCATATTGAATCAACATTTACACATGAGAAAGCTGTCCGCGCATTGGGTGTCGCGTTTGTTCACGTTAGACCAAAAAAAGTGTTCTAATGAACATTTCCAACGTTCTGTTGTTGCAGTTCGGGCGCAACAAATTCAAGTTTTGGGCCGATTAGTTATTGCAGATGAAACTGCACGATTTCACACCAGAAACAAAATGCAATCCAAACCGTGGACTCCAAAGGGGAACCGGTTTAAAACAAATGCAAAAACTGGTTTTTCGGTGGGGAAAGTGATGTTTTAGTCGATTATCTTCAAGAAGGAAATATCATCACAGTGGCATACAACGCACCGTTTCAAACTTCAGCGGTTGCCATTGCGGAAATTCAAGAAATACTCACCAAATCTAGCCCAGGCGACTCCTTTTTGTTCCCTCATCTAAGAATTATTTTGAAGAGAAAACTCCGAATACTATTTGGACAGGTTCCCCTATATTGAAAAAGAAGTATTCAGAAAAATGTCTTGTATCTTTGTTAGGTCGAAAACTTTCAGACCCCACTCGTAGAGTAAAAATCGTTCAATGAAGGTTAAGGTACTGGGAGAAACGACAATACTGTAATATACAGATACACTATACCAGTAACGGCCTACCTCTCCAACCCTTTAATATTTCTATGCCTTTCTTTTGGAATGATTTATCTTTCGCCACAAAAAAGCGTTAGGTTCGCCAATAACCCCTTCATGTGAGTTTAATCTAAATCAGCAGAAAGTCAGTAATTGCTAGGTGCCAGATCTGGCGAATAGGGTGGGTGCGTCAACAATTTCAAGCGTAAATCGTTGATGTTGTCATGGTTTTATCGATTTTTGGATTGGTGTATTGTCTTGATGAAACTCTTTGCCGTATGAGGTCGTTTCCGGCTAATTTCGTCACTCGATTGGTTGAGTAAGAGTATATAATAGTCACTGTTAATCGTCACACCCTCCTTCAGATGGTGGATGAAGAATATTTCATACGTATCCTAAAATACAAACACCATAACCAGCCAGACGATTGTTGGGTTTTTGGACACTTTGGACAGCTTTCGATATCTCCTTCCAATCAGCAGATGTTCTTTTCGACTTTGACTAGTATTGGTGGATCCATGGCTGCATATCGACGCAATAATTTCTTTTTATTTCACATTAAAAGCTCCAAACAACGCTCAATTGGTGTTGTGTGAAATATTCTTTTTTACTGTTTATTAGTATTGTAGACTAGTATTCCCGTTGAACTAGCCTTCTATATTCAAACGTTCACTTAACTGTACGCTTGATTTACTGAATTCTGGATGCTGAATACTTTTGAACTTAGGAACAAAATTGGCCGATAGGCTAGCAAATTATGCTAAGTTTCATACATAGTAACGACGCCTTTGAAATCGTTTTTTCACCTTCAAATCGAAAGGAAGTTTTAAGTTTTCAATCGCCCCCCGTACATCCAGTTTATGGGTTGAATAAACCCAAACATCTTATTTTGATGAGGTTGTTATAAATTGAAGGTAACCAATCCAATAATACTTTATCACAAAGTTTCTAATATTTCTGAAAATTTTTGCAAAACTTTTGTTTTTTCTGCAAAATATGACTACTTCTATGGTGTCTTATGGTATTCCATAGTTTCATTCTTAAATTTACATCGAAACATATCTAGCCATACGCGTATGTCTAGAGTATACTACGAATAAGAAATTCGGTAATCCAAATGAAACTAAAGTAGATATTCCTCAGAGATATTCGTATTATTCCCGCATCCTTTCTATGTGTACCAGAGGTATCATTTATCTGGAACTAAATCGCCGGAAACGGACTCGAACTCGATGTCATAGTGAATCAATATTTACATCTTCCCAGATCACAACACCAACATCTGCACCGCGTTATCGACGGATAAATCTAGATTTATGCGCAACTAGCCAGTCCCCAGCAATAATTTCTCGATAAATATTGTTACTAAAAAGTTGCGCTCCAGACATTGTCGTAAGCTTTTATTGGAATATTAGTTTGAAATATTACCAACCGATTCTTCTTCGAGACTCTTTAGGCCAGCGAAAGAGGTTTTGCCACCTGCTGAGCGAAGGGGTACTGATTTTGTGGTTGATTTTCTGATTAAGAGCAGCATTTTAAACCCATTTCTTTGTAAGATTTGAGTTGAATTGAAGATATAGTTCTTCAATTCAGTTCAATTTTCTTTATTGAAACACTAGCCTTAATTCTTTATTGTCTCTTTCTCTATAAGTCATAGTTCCTTCGCCCTCATGTAACGTGACATGTCCCTGAAATTTAACTGTAAAATTTCGGGAATATTGGAAAAATTGCTTGATTTTCTTATCATTGTAGAGCACTTACTTTTTACCTCAGTTTTTCATCCGTATACTTATCAATAGCAAGCTACATTCTGTCAAAGAAGTACCGGAATTTTAATAAAATCGGTTTAAAACGATTGTCAAAATTGTTGTTACGAAGTTGGCACAACTGTTTTTTATACTGATGCGGAGTTTGAACGTGATCTGTCATTTAGCTTGTTAACAGTGCTCGATTTTGTGAGTGCTCACAAGTGTTTTGCGATTTTTTCAAAGTATAGAATTATCGAACAAAGAATTTGTCTCAAATTTTATATTGCACATGGAATTTCGTCTGCCGAATCGCTGGAAATGTAACAGAAGGCATACGGTTAATCGAATTCATGAAAAACACGTGCACATCTCGAACGCAACAGTGGCCGAGATGTGGTGAAAGATCTGTCGTGCTCTGGGCGGCCATCAACATCTTCAACTGAAGTTAACATTGATGAAGTGAAGGAAATGGTTAGATTAGTTTGAGAGAGATAGGGAATGCACGAAGTAATTCGTATCATTGCAAACGATTGTTTGGGCATGAAACGCGTTGCCCTCGACTAGTTCCAAAAAACCTGAATTTTCTTCAAAAATTGAATTGTGTAAAGGTAATTCCGACCTGACACTTATAAAAACCTTTGTAACTGGTGATGAGACATAGCTTTATGAGTTTTACATGCAAACCAGTCAATATGCTTCAGAATGGCGCTTTCCAACTGAACCGACACCGAAAAAACCATATTAAAGTCGATTAAAAGTCAAGTTAATGTTGATTGTTTCCTTTGATTATCGCTGTGTTTTGCACTCGGGATTCTTACCAGGTCAGACAGTAACTAAAGAATATTACCTCAGCGTTATGCGGTGATTGAGAGAACAAATTCACCGAAAAGTCAGATTCATAGATTTTGCATTTTGTTCGTTTCCAAAATTTAGATAATCTCACTTAGTAATACAGTTCGGGTATTGCGTATTGTATTTGTATAAGTTTAGTCATTTCGATGTAATCTATGTATTGAAATATAGTATATAAGAGAATATGGAGTATCACATACACTAGTACAAAAATCTACTGATGTTAAATCACGCAATCTAGAAGGCTAAATTCGAACACCAAAATGAATGAGTAAACTACCAAGAAATGTGCATCAATTGTATTGTCGTAGGATGTTCAAGTTGCAATCTTATGTCAAGAAAATATTGTTCTTCTAAGCATTCAAGAATTAGTCGTTCATTGTATTATGAGATTGCTTAAAGTAATGCATTTGCGCAGTAATAAACGCATGAAGAAATTGAAGGGTTATAAATGAATTCTGGTATCACATCAGAGCCTAACTCTATTTTTGAGATATATGATTCTTGTAGTATTCAATTATAATTAACCTCAATCTGTCAACTGTCAAACTGTTCTCTAGTCTAGCTAGTCTGGACATTTGTTAACAGCACATATATAAGTTCAAGAATTTATTCTCAAAGGATCAACATCTCTATCAGCGAAAACGTAGTCATCTCCATAGTAAATACATATTCTTCGCTTTTCAAATAAATCGTGCCTTAGGAATGCAAAGAAACCTAAATTGATTCTATGCATTCAAACGCAATTAATACTGCAATTGAGTTCAGATAAACCTGTTTCGTTGTTAAATACAGAATTAGCAATACAGAAATAAATGTTTCAATAATACAGATATCTTGAAACTAATTAGGTCGTAAACGTTTCGTGTACGTCGGCTCGATCTGAAAGTAAACGAAGTAATACAGAGTTTATTAATTGCATCGTTGATTGGTTCGTCTTGAACGTTTACGTGAAAAAAATGGATTTTTTCTATCCGGAAATTTATATCCGCTACTAGTGGATATTTGAACGAATCGTAGTGGAGTTTGTTGGATGTTGCAATTGTTTGAATTGAAACTAATATCAAGAAGGCGCCTGCAGAAGTACTAGGGCGCTAAGGAGCTCATCTGGTGGGACAAACATGGGGCCTAAAGCCACTGGAGATACTAATGAACCTTCATATATGAGAATAATCTACAAGGCCAGTTTCATAGCTACAAAGTTCAAGAACTTCAAGAGCGGCGACATAGCCGAAAAGCTAGAGAATGGGAACAGGACCCAGACTTCCGAAATAATTACACATTCAGCTTTGCCGAGCAAATTACTATAATTCCGTTAAGCTAGGCATCTAGAAATAGAAATGTTTTGCGAAAAAGGTAAATGTATGGCTCAAATATTTTTGCAAATTTCACAATCCTCCAGATCCCCTAGCAATACAAGATTTGTTAAACTTACCTCATCTTGCCATGGTAGTCGGAACCACCTGGCACTGAACACAACAGAGTGGAACTGGTATCAATTCTGTGTCGTGAAAGACATATTGCCGACAAAATAGAAGTGTCTCAATTAGAGTGGATATGCCACCATCAAACCCAAAATGTTGTACTAGTAGAAAAGGGTAAATCTGCAGTAGAAACATTATTGGGCATCCTAAAAGTAGTCAGACGTCTTCCTGTATCGATATATTAGAAAGGATGATACCTCCATAAGACTCTTGCAAAATGAGCGTTGTTCGTTTGTTTGATATTTCTTTAACGTGCTCTATTTCCGCCTTTCGGCCAATGATACGCCGGGGAATTCTGTCACCTCACTAAAACGGGAATTTTGCCGAACCCCTCTCGTATCGAGGGAAGAGATCTTTAATGTCAAACACATCTCTGTTAGACAGGACCGACGGCTTTACATCTCCTCCGAAAGATGGATACTCAAGCGATTCCCAGAATCGTGTGGGGATTGAACCCAGGTAACTCTGCGCAAGAAACGAGCATCATATCCCATACTCCACCGAGCCGGCTATAAGCGTTGTTATTCCTAGAGCATAGGTTGACATATATCAACTACATTCCAAAGCGTATCTATGTCTTCCTACTTAAATCTACCACACGTGTATACTGAAATAGAAATACGCTTCAATGAAAAGATAATTACACAAAACAAGGACATAAACTGAAATTGACGTCTCCAAATTCAATTGGAGCATTTTTTCAATTAGACTCTAATTACAATATCTAGTTCTTCATACAAAATGAAATTATCTTCAAGGAACAAGTTAATCAATGATGTGTCGCAATCACATTGTTTGATGGCCTCAAGCTGTTCTGCTATGAATATTTTCTGGACTAATCAAGTGTTATGTAAGTTTTGAAATTGATATAATTCGTAAGTGAGGTTTTTATGCTTAGTATGTATTCTAGGAGCTTGTAGAGATTCTGAATGACTCTTACGTTTATGAGATAATTTTTTAGTTAATGCATGAATGTCTAAAACCGCAAAAGTAACCTTGGGGTACTCCCCCATTATACTTATATTAGTTATGTCAAATTTAAATTCAAGCCTATGCAGCATTAACTAGTGAACGAATTACGATAAACCTAGTTCTCACAAGATCGTCGATTAAAGGGAAAAATAATCATATAGATTATTTCAGTGATTATCAGAATAAAATTCAGCTAAGTCTATGTCGTCGGCTTTCGCATATATATCGATAAAGAGTTGTATATCTAGTGCGAACTCACACGAGTTTAGATCACGTTATCGTGAGGGAACTCGGGAATTGTTTAAAGGCTATTTAAAAACTCTGATATTGTTATAGAAATTCCATTAACGAGATCGCTGATTCACGATTTGTGTGTGAATTTTATCGTAGACGAAGTGTTGATGTTGAACGGTTATTCCAATTTTTGTTTGGATACGTTTTCTGACAAGTAGAGTTACCTTATGATTGGAAAGTACCGGGAAGTTAGTAGGTCTTACATTGACATCTTAGATGGTTGTGTTTGTTATCTTGCATCATCAACACGTTGCGTTTTCAACAAGAAGTATTACCTTGACGTTTTGAAGCGTTTGAGAGATTCAATACCTCGCAAATGACAGAAGTTTTGACCGATAAAAATTGGATTCTGCACATGTTTTCGTACCACTCTGTGGAATAGGATTTATATCTCTGGAAGTCATGCAACTCAGATGCAGACTGACATCCTACCTAGAGATAACAAATTTATGCTACTTCAGAAGGGTGTAGGTTTTTGTACGAGACTTATTCTATTTAATGATTTTCAGTAATTCGAAATAATACTAAATAAGTACTCTAAATGATTGGTTTTTGAGCTATGTATTTTCATTCTTCTTGTTCAACATGTGTTTGCATAGGCCAAGATATATTTCAAGGCTGTGGAAACCCTATGTGCAATTTTAAGGTCTTAGCTAAAATATAAGATATATCACTCAGTTTAATTTATTTGATGGATAGAAGAACGGCTTTTGAGTTCTTTTTCAATTCCCAAAATTTTCGTCTATTTCTTCAGTTAGTATATTTTCAGGATAAAAAGGTTAAATACTTCTTTATGGCCAGTAAACAGGCCATCGGCTATAAATGGGGACTAAACCCAAAAACCCATGATTTTACACCTTCCTCTTACTTAGTAGCCAAATGTGATGCAGATAGGTTTAGGGAGAAGTTGTACAAATTCCAAAAACTAGCTTGGCTCTGCATCAAAGTCTCCTCAAGAACAGCACTAACCGAAACCCTGGATGCTATCCTGAATTTATCTCTTGATATTTATCTGAGGAGTGAGGATAGGTTCGAGGATTAAAATACTGAAAACAAGCCTAAAACCGTGATGAATTGGAATAGTAGTCTCGGCTCTGACAACCATTATGACATAAATTGGTAATATGGGGACTAAACCCAAAAACCCATGATTTTACACCTTCCTCTTACTTAGTAGCCAAATGTGATGCAGATAGGATTAGGGAGAAGTTGTACAAATTCCAAAAACTAGCATGGCTCTGCATCAAAGTCTCCTCAAGAACAGCACTAACCGAAACCCTGGATGCTATCCTGAATTTATCTCTTGATATTTATCTGAGGAGTGAGGATAGGTTCGAGGATTAAAAAACTGAAAACAAGCCTAAAACCGTGATGAATTGGAATAGTAGTCTCGGCTCTGACAACCATTATGACATAAATTGGTAATATGGCTGAGATAAAACCTGGTCAAATATCATATGGAACTGTCTGAAGTTGCTAACTGAGCTGGCGAAACAGAACCACGTAACTTTGGTCTGGATGCCTGGGCATAGCGGAATTGGGGTCGGATTCTCTTGCCAGGGAAGCCGCCAAGACAAGATTTATTAAATAGAAAAGCTACACCTGAAAGGTGGGTCGTTACCCCGGAGCACAAACTAAATAAACTTCTGCTCGAAAAGCCTAGCAGGAAGTTCACTGAAGAAGCTCTTCTAGAGAGCAGAACAAAACTAAGTACTGTAACATGCCAAATAACTCGACTTGGGAGGCTAAGAATCTACACGCAATAGGCATTTATCGGTCCTATATGTAGACTATGCAACAGACAGGAAGAACAGTCTATCACATTGTGAGCGAATGCAAAGTTCTAGCCTGAAAAAGATGGCATTTTTAAAGGCATAAACACCTAGATATTCAGGAATAAGTGTCCGAACTCTGAAGACACAAAACAAGATACAAAACACAAGATGTCATATATCATTATCTTCATTGTTTCACAGAATGCAAAGCTAGATTAGTCCATAGTTTCTTTGATACGAGAACGATCATTTCTAAAACGTGGTCACTGAAATTGAAGCCAAGTTTGAGAAGATTTTCTGTTGTAAAATTATTGACAGATTGAAAGATTGTTATAGGCGTTAACTATATTTCGTTTAATACCTGTAGAACTCCTGCAAAAGATATTAATCATTGCAATATCAATGTCGTTCGAAAAGATGGCTGCGTACGTTTCAGACGTCAGTGCTCATGACTCATCAGTTGCATTGTGCTAATTCGGATCTGCTATTCGAATCATGAGAAATATCTAATTCTAGACAGTCAATCTTCAACAATCAAAATATTTGTTTACGTCACTTGTCAACTGACAATATCACTCCGTTTAATTGGACTTTAAGTCAGAGGAAAAATGGTCGAGTCGAATTAATAAATATAACACTGTACGCGCCGTTGGAGCTTTCCTACGAATGATTGCTCCTTAATTACTGGAATAAATAACTGTGACAAGACAAATCTAGACTCGATAACTCATAAATAGTTCATTCTCGACTTTATTAGTTGCGCCGTATGATATTTTCAGTGACAACAACACCGAAAGTCTTTTAACAAGTTGATTTTATTTAAGTAGAACGTCTGTTGATGGTGTGCTGATACACCTTGGTTGTAATTACTTTAAGGTTGAGTTTCACGTTTATTCTTGAGATTTAATAGTGTTCAATTCGATGTAAACTGCTATTCAGACGTGAAAATTATTATTAAGCGTTAATTGGAATTACCAACTTTCCACAATAGAAGTGTTGTTAATTATTGTTACGATGACAGAGTGAAAGTATATTTCCAATTTATAATTACATTCAACTCTCGTTATTCTTATATTCCGATACGAGGCAGATTTCTTATCTCTTCGTGCGCGAAACTTGCTTTAGGAATGCCACGTGAATTTTTAAAGAAGCAAATCTTTCATTTATGGAAAATTGTTATCCAAAAGATGGAGCTTGTCCACGATACCCTCATCAAGTATTTCTATGTAGCTGTATGTAGAAATGCAATGGGAACCACCGGCTAAAGATGATAACTCCTCCAATAGAGATCGATATATATCTCCACGTCAATTAATTATGCTTCTTCGAGAAGCTCATAATGTAACCAGACAACACAGGCGGTTAGGAGAACGCAACAGATGGCCTTAGATGTGTCATCCTCTAAAGCAAAGGAATCGTGCCTTCTAGATTTGCAAATACTGAGAACACTATCAATGAAGTAATGCTTTTTCACTGATGAATCTTGCTTTAATTTGTATTCAGATTCGCAACTGACTCTAACCTAACCACTTGGCATAGAAGTAAGCTCGTTTTCTGCATCGATATGTTGTTCTTATATATAATCTAACCTATATAAAGATAGCAATAGTACAGCATGGAACAAAAATATTCTATTTTGTTATCCGATCTGAATAATATCCTAACATAACATTGATGATCAGGCTACTGGCTCAATAAATCAGAATTTTGTAGACGGTTAACTACTTCAAGGGAACGATGGAAACACCACCAACTTTTTTTTGGGTAGGAAACGGATGGCAACTGTTTTTTGGGATAGTGATGCAGTTATATCAGTTAATTAAATATTCAAACACTAAAAATCGTTGCAGTAGCGTATTAGATAAGAAGATTTTCGACAAATGAAGACAATTTCACCTTCATAAACAATTATTTTGTACACAACGAGTGCTGACGAGATTTGGGCATGGCTGGGAGATGTGTGTAGATTTACGAGGAGATGTAGAAGGAAAAAAACACGTATTTAGGGAGTTCGAACATGAAAGGGACTATGACACAACCACCACTACTGCTCCTAAGGTGATTTCGCTATCCTTCATATACAAGTGAAAAAAGAGGATAGCATAACAATTCCAAGAAATGAAAAAATACTATTTGGTGATCTGAGAGGATAGCTTCAGAATTTCTATCACAACCACCAGTTAGGATGCCGGCAAAGTGACTTCAATTAAATAAATGAAGAAATAACAAGAGATCCTGCATCTGGGACATAGATTGATCTTGAACGATTGAGCAAACTGACGTATGCTAACTTCGTCCAAAAGACAGAGCATCTAACCTAGCCTTGGATTCATATACTATAACCATGAAAGCTGAAAACTGTGAATAAATTTTCTGTGGGTATAGCGAGAAATTGCTGATGATCTGGTTAAAACTATATAGTTCTTGAACCGTTTTGCGACTCCTTCCAATAATATGTAGGTTTCAATTACAACCTTTTATAACAGAAAAGGAACCCACACATAGAGAACCAAGTAGAAATTATAATTTAAACGTTTTAACATTTCACGAGTGTCTTAGTTGACGGAATTTGCAACAAATGTTTTCAAACAACTGAATCTTCTACCATTTTCAATTTCTTTGGTTCTCTCAACACTTCGTATACTTTTCGACTTCTTCTCTCATTTCTTTTGCATTCTTCTATAATGTAATTACATTCTACTCTCATTTAAGAAATTTACGCAATTCAGAACATCACATAACTAGCGTTTTGGTCGTTACTATAATCCGTACAGTCGTAAAGTACGAACAGACAATTCGCTGTAATTAACGATCACTCGTTTGCACTTTACTTACCAGCGAGGTTACTCTACTTGGCTATCGTTAAACGACTCAACTATTGTATTGGTTTATGACCTGTTTTTTTATGAGAACTGCCATTTTTCTTGCCACCATTCGCTGTGACTAATACCTAATGGGTGTACCTTACATAGATACGAAAAGCACAAATCATTTTTGTCGATGAGATAGTTTCATGACTTCTTAGAAGAATAACTCTAGAGATATACAAGGTTAAGTCATGAAGTAAAGGCAATTTTAAGTCATCGTTGAGCTACTTAAGTTATTATATCGTCGATGGTACCATAACGTTCCTTTTGGCTTCTAGAATAAAGGAATTCACAAGGGATACCCAATATGGTACAAAATGCCAAGGTGCTGACTGGAGAAGACAGGACGTTTAAAACATCCCCTTTGGATCATTCCAGAATTAATTGTATCTACCAGGTATGAATGAGTTTAGGGAAACCCTCATATTCAACCTCTTTACAACTTGATGACTACGAAAAGAACGAAGCTAAAGATGCTTAGATTCACACAACTGAAAAATTCATGATCAAATATCATAGGAGATAGTGACGGTCTTCCAAGCTGAGGCACATTTCATTCCTCAAATCACTAAGGAAAATACAAAACTTGACCTGTTCCACTTACTTGGGGGAAAGATTGTTAGTCTCTCTTCAAGACACTATCACTGGTCCTATCACTAATAACACGCAGTGAAGTATAGCAAAACAAAGAAAACGACCCACTCTCTCTCTAGCTTCATCACAAAAAACAATTCCGACAACTGCTTGATTTGAATTTCGGCCATCACTGGATAGGAACTAGAAGACCTGTGGAACAGCTTGTTTCCCGGTTCTGGTATATCATAGGAAATATGTGAAATTTTACTTCATAAAGCAAAAACACTAGACTGCTGCATAATGGAAATACTTGAGTTGATGAGATTATTGCTTTTTATTATTTATTAATGATTAAGCCATTAATTTTATATTCAACATCTTATTGAAAATGAAGTTAGGGTGAATTGAAAAAATTTACGTTGAAATTAACTAACCAGGATGTGACTATTGTTACAAACAACCTTGATTTCATCATCCCTGCATTCTGCCATATTCAAAATTCATTTTCTTTACTACTAATTTACTTAATCAAATAAACAATTACAGGTAATTAAGATAATTTTTCTGTAATTAACAGCACATCTGCCTCAATTACTCATTACTCTAATACAATTTACCATCCAATTTGATAATTTTTCAGCATACCCCAACTCAATATATAGGAAACACATCAAACACAAGTGACTTCCTTCCCTTCCCTATCCAACGAGGGTGTCCGTCCGCACGGCATTCTTTTCTGAGTGTTCTCAAGTAGAATGCGTGACAAAGTTCGCGTGTCAGCCAATAATTAAGGCAGTAATCATTTCAAATTGTCATTAGCCGTATTAAAACTTACCGGCGAATTCACTAATGCGCTCTTATCAATTTTTTTCACCTCGCGATTTTTCAATTTGTTTGCACTTTTATTACGAGGCTGTGAACGATTTTTAACCGATTCTGAGTCGGTTTGCTCTGATTGAAAAATTGTAATTAAGTTAAAATGGTCGATAGAATAATTCTTGAGAAAATAGAGATGATTTTGAATATTTCAGTCGTTGAGATAGCCAGGAAAGTCAGCATATTTTGATTCACTAGGAATAATTGAATGGAGAAGGAATTAATTACATGAGTAATTAAAATGAAATGTTACTTATTAGCAAAAATTACATGTTATGTGTTATATATAGACTCAATGAGGTGCTCTTGAAATCAATTAGCAACCAATGAAACCGTTCTATTCTTTGAAATCAGAAGTACCAAAAATTATTTGCCCTTGAATCATTATGAACGGCAATAAGTTCGCAGGTTTCTTTTTGTTTCTACTGTGAACTTCATTTTGACCTCTTTGAGGTGAAGATTAGTAAAACTTTGGACTGCTTGAGTCTTTCAACCTTTTCCTATGCCTATTTAGGATTGGCCACGTAGCTTGGATCTCTTTGTTGTAGCTGCGCTGTAATATCTGATCTGTAAATGGTATTTCTGAGCTGTTTTGCAAGTTCTTCAGAGATTTTGTGACCTGTGACACCCACATGGCCCAGAATCTAGACCAGTGCCAGTTTGCTGAGTTGTCTTCTGTGGATGCTGCTTTACTTTCTCTTCCACTATACACTGTCTTCATATAGGATCATCTAGGTGTAGATCAAGTGGTTCCTTTCTTGAGTCATACATCATGGTTGTCCCTTCAGTTCATAAGTGCCCTGTGGCATTCTCCATCAACTTGTGGAGTTATTTATCAAATGAGTATTCTATTACTGTTTTCAAAGATTTTCGTTGGTCTTAGGTTAGATTAATCTTCATTAGAACTAAATATTCTACTTTAAAATATTCATCTAAAGTTGGCAAACAACTTGTAGTCAAAAATGGTCTATGGGGAGCTATTTAAAGTACAAAACTGTATAATATAGGTGGGGAATTCTCTCATTCGAACGTATTTTATTCAAAGCATAATAACAGTACATGTAGTGAGAAAACTTTTAAATATGTGGCTGTTGAAATTGAACCTGCAAATTCAAACGAAATGGGGCATTATATACTCTATTTGCCATCTTAACCACTCACAATTGTTACCATGTTTGCGGTATAAGTAAATACATTAAAATTTGATATAATAACGGTTGTAAATTGAATGTGAATGATGTTATCGTACTAGCGTTACAAATGACAAATAATGATTCGAAAATTATACGAAACTTTCAGTCATTAAATAATTATTATTAAAAATATTCAATAGTAACCGAACAAGCAAATAAACATTATGAAATTGTTGCATGAATGACAGAAAACAGGAATAACAGAGAAACAATTTAATATTTTATACCTCTATTATAAAAACGGGATTAATTTGTTTTATCTTGCATTTAATACGAAATAATCTAATAAATATAAATTAGGCAAATTACGCGGACTTTGCGTGCTATAAATGTGACCATTACAGGTTTAGTTATGGGGAATATGGGAATTAATGATAAACTGAAATGGTTCATTATAGAAATTTTTACAACGTGCGTGATTTTTTTCATTAATTGGGACTGACCTTTTCCTTTGTTTTTATGTGCGAAGGTTATCAATTTCGGTAATTTTTATTTCGGCAGGAACGTTTGATACTCATCGCGAATTTATTAGAATGTATTGCTGAGTATGCAAAAATAATTACTTCCAATTATGTCTTAAATTTTAGGTAATAATATACGAGCTTTTTTCCTTCTGAATGTAATCAATGTAGATAAGTCGGAGATACATCTGAAAAGACTGGGACCATAACCTTACTCGCCGACGTCACCTGTCTTAAGTGACATGTACGAATATCAATAAATTCTTAGTCGAATTTTTCAATTTGATAAAAGTATTAAATGACTTTTATTTGATTCTGTGTCTTCAGAATTCCAATTGTGATGAAAACAAGAGAAATCTAGACTATGAACTTGTATTCAGCTTGAGACTCTTTTCAGTTCTCCATGATTTGATGAAATTAACCGAACGATTTAGGTTTCTCAGTCTCTTTTCACTGGCAATCAGGACTCCCTACTTGATAAGATCCATCTCTGTAATTGATTACATTTTGGAAACACCTTTTGGTTTTTTATCGATGACATTTGGTTTAAGTCATCCCTTCAACTATCAAGCGAAGTTTCTGTTCATTTTGAGAGAAGTTTTGCATTTGAAGATTATTTTTTTGTGTGTCCTCCATATGATCGATGGCAATCAACTACTTGCTTAGGGTGATGACATTACCTTAAGGAAAGAATGAACTTGGTCCCATTCTTGCTAGGTAAGGTACCGTTAGAGGTAGAATTATCTAATCCCTATACGAAAATAATACCAGCACTTCCACCGAGACGCATTGCATTTCTAGATTCTAGTGAACTGTGATCATTGCAAAAACATCTATGGTAAAAGTGAATGTCATCCAACTGAGTTCTGGAAGTTTCTTCTTCATGCACGGCGTCCTTAAGGGCAGCACTCAGGCCCTTTGGCCCATTGTACTTGCGTGTTGTGTTATTTTCTTATCAGTCTAGCAGAAACTTTTTGTTTCGTGATTTTCTATGCCATTACGGCACTGTGTGGTTTCGTAAGTCTAACAACCACCCAATAGACTTTTTATCAAGGGACAATAGTTCTTTGTATGCGGCCTCTTTATGAGCCTTTTTGACTGTCTCAGTCCTTGGCGGTGTTCCATTTTTGAGAGAAGGAGAGCGTGTGGGTCCACGGGATGGTCAGAACAGGTTCTGGTTCCATCGACCTAACAGTTGTCTGATATTTCATTTCCTTCGATACCCTAATGGCCTGGGAGCCAAAGCACTGTAACTCTGTTTGTAGTACTGAGTTGTCGAAGTGCTACTTTGCATTCGCCAACAAGTTTGTATGTAACCCTTGGATCTTTCAGATATCAAGGGCGTTCTGGCTGTCAGATGTATGCGTCTCTGTATCTTCTGTGTAGGTTTTCATGTACACATCAGAGAATGGCAAATATTTCTGCGTGTGTTACGGTGACGTGTCTCCTAGAGCAATCGTGATGTTTGCCCTGCCGTTTATGGGGCTCCACCTGGTGTTCAATGTTGTGTTCTCAAGACTGCTGAGTCAAATGAGGTGTTGTGGTTGATAACTTCCGCTGTCAATTTCCGGGTTGGAGTATACCAAAGGCTTCCATCTTCTCTTCTCTCTCAATCAAAAAGAATGCAATAAGCTGAATTCATATGAGATCATCATGAATATATTTCTGAAAAATATCAATTATTATAAGTTGTTAACTGAGGAAAGCGACATTATGAAAAACCAATTTCACTACCGCAGGTTTCAGAGAATATAACAGTGTTATTGTTTGTTAAACAATTTTATAGTCATCCTTTTATGTTTATAAATAAATTGAATGGTGATTTGTCCGCTAATTATTAACATATTCATCTTAATTACTTGCATAATTAATTCCAAGTGGATTTAATTACGCGTCTTCCGAGAAAATCAAAAACCGCTACCAGCTTTCTTGGCAGCGTTGCGAAAGCAATTTGATATCAAAAGTAATTAACGCTACTATAGAAATGAACTATAAAATATTTCTCATCAAGGTTAATTCATAATTAATTATAACCCCAGTCATAACCAACATCTATCGTATTATGCAATTAATAATTTTACAGAAATGTACATGAGAAAATCCCATAAAAAGTTCCAGAAAAATTAAGCTTCAAAGAAAATTACATATTACATGTATGTTCAAAGCTGGCCTGATAATTTTCCTGTCAATATTTGTTACATAAATAATTCATTGAATCCCCGGACTATCTGTGAGTTCAATAATTGATCAACACATTATGTGCTACATTAGTAGTTTTAAATAAACTTTGTAAGTGAGAGAGAAATTATTAATGGTGTACTTCTAGGTGTAATTACTAACTGGACAATTCAATTTTCGTTAATAATTCATTGGGTCGAAATAGGTGCTTTGGAATATGTTATGAAGAAACGAGTGTTTCGTGAAATAAATCAGTAACATCGTATAATGGTATACTACGTTGATTCACGTTTTATCGGTGAAATCATCTAGAATAAATTATTAGATTGATTTTAGGTTCAATCACTCGTTCTGATTGAATAATTTTTTTATACGCGGTAGGAATATTATCGTTTGATTACTTCTTCCATTTATTCTGGTATTAAGTAGATTTTTAAATGTATTCGTACAAGCGAAGGTTAGATTATACCCCAAGAGTACAGCTATTCATTGGCTTTTACACTATTCGCGTATAAATGCGACCCAATTCCTATATTCCCCGCTAAAGATTTCTTCGTTCGCGAATCTAATCGGTACATACATATGCATTAATGAATAGAATTCAGCATTATTTGTAAACGCGTCGACAACTGGCCTAATAAGAAAGTAAAATAGACCTTATTACTACTAGGTGCTAAGTGTGTTTTCGCCACTGCATTAGTTCGGCTTTTCCTTTGACATAAACCGCCTTTGCCGTTGTCGGTGTTTTTGTCTATGTAAACGAACAAAATATTTAAGTCATGCGACGTTATTTCCCAATGAATAAAGTATTTTGTTAAATGCCACGTATTAGACGTTCCGTGCTTTGCGTCTTTTATAATCCGAAGATAAAATAAGGTTGTAGCTTCAACTTCACTATCAGTCAAAAGTGTTTGTGATGTGGCATTTTAATCGCAACCAAAAAGTGCCCCTGAGTGGTCAAATCATCCGTGAGAAGGCAAACCTAATGGTAGTAGTGGAAGCGAAGAATTTCAAGCGTCAGAAGATTGGTTCGAAAAATTTAAGGTGCCACAATCGTTGTGAAACATTAAAATCGTTGTAGAAGCTACATCTGTAGACACTGCTGCATCAGAAAGAATTTGCAAACCTAGTAGTTGATGGATAATACAAACCTAAGCAAGTATTTAATGTTGATGAAACTTCACAGTCCTGCAAGAGTATGCCAAACAAAACATTAATTTCCAAATTTGAAAAGTCTTCCCCTGGCTTTGAGGAAGCAAAGGGTTGAGTTACACTGCTTCTAGGTTCTAATGCATCTGAAGATTATGTTATTAAACCACATGATTGTTAAATCATCATGCTTCAAAAAATCAAAACAAGAACGGCCACTGTTTTGTGCTAATAATAAAAGGGTAGGTTACAAGCTTCATTTGAAAAGTTATAATCTCAAGTCTAAGCCAATTTTTGATCAAAGAAGATGAAACTATCATAACAAAATCATGGCTTAATGGTGGTTCGTTTTAGATGAGAAAAAGGTTAACATCATTCCTAGCAGTCAGGAATGGACCAGCTCCAAGAACTTTCTACTTGAGGCCTCTGTTGGTACACAGCTGTAATCGATCGCAGACTACTGAAAGACGAAACCAGGGTACAATCTTCTGCAAAACCGATGATCTTGTTCTCTGTAGATGACAGAAGATCGGTTATCTGCAACAGAAATAAGGTTGGCGAAAGAATAGATCCTGTTTTTCAAACAGAAATATTCACCATTGACCACCGTTCTAACCTTTTGTTTGCGATGGGGGATTAACAAATAAGGTAATCAAAATCAAAAGGCATTGTCATTCGACACTTGCACGTCAGGTATGGTGCAGGATTGTCGCTCCACCCTCGACAAACTGCTAGGAAGAAATTGGTTCCTTTTGATGTGGACACTCTGGCCTTAGAGGCAATGAGAAGCCGGACTGATTGATCGCTTGAGAAACAGATTGGGATTCTCGGGACCGGAACCTACGCTCGGAATCGCCTTAGAGACTGCACGATCGAAAATAACCGGTGGTTGGACATGAAAGTGAGAGAGCACTGGCTGAGTCTCTCAGGTCTCAGACACTCATGAGTTGTGTAAGTGGATCTTCCACTGTGAGAGCCAAGGCTTATCTTAAATTCTCCATGCTGGACCTGAGAGTTCAGGAATCACCTTAACAAGTTTCAATTGGTTGAAGACCCTTCATGTAGATACTTCAACTGAGGAAAAGAGAGAATTAATGGGATACGTTATATGCGAAACCTAGCTGGGGTTAGAGTCATGTTGTAGGAAATTGAATCTATCAAAAACCGAAGTTGACTGAGCTTGCTTATATCGTTTACAAGAAGGAATGAGCTTGTGGGAGAAATTTAGAACAGATTATGCCACCCTAGACCACTCATTATTTATAATTATCTTATCTTAATAAAATATGCTTGAAAAAAGATGCCCTTCAATAAATAAAATTAAAGATTACACCATGCCATTTGAAATAGCAAAGTTGTAGTCAATGGCCGTATAAACAGAAGTGGTACCGCTTTGAAAACAATTGCAAATTGTATACCATAATCTATTCAATCTAATGCCAAAATCTTAAATTGATCGATAAACTTGTTGTCCAGATATTTCTAATGGGCTTTTTATTGCGGACACCCTGTATGCACCTCCAAAATTCTAGTGAAATTGGAGAGCTCTTCATTTCACATGTAAATTTCGAGTATTTAATATTTTTATTATAATTAACCTAACACATTTTGGAATAATTTTCTCGTAAATGGTACATATTTGTGACATCTAACGAGTACTTTTGTCGGAAAATAGTTAAGGGAAATCGAAAAAAATTAAACGGCAATGAAATACGCAAAACGTTGTGTTATAGAGTTTTATTAATTATTAAGACTTCCAGCATTTTATCGAAATCTGTTGAGCGGAAGAGTGTTTGTCAAATAATAAAAATATTCTCCTCTCGACTTACACATATTTGTATTATTTCGCTCAGATTTATCAGATCTGTCAATGATGCTACATTCAGGGACACCCTGTATTTTTCCATTTGATTTGCTCAATCTATATTCAAGAGTTTTTTAATGTCTATATCAAGGATGAAATTTTGATGCTACGAATTCTAATCAATTTGTAAACTATAGAAGCAGCAACAATTGTAGCCTGTTTTATTCGATTATTAACATTGGTCAGTAACAATTTTTACGAACCCAGTTAACCCTTATTGTTAAACAAATCCAGGTCCATTTCATCCTCCTTGTCCTTAAACAAAGCACAACTACACATAAAAGATCATCATCCTTGAGAAAGATCACAAGAACAATAGGAACCTTTATATAACCCCATTATCACCCCTTAGATCGGCCAAGAAGACCGTTACAAAATCGATGTTGCGCCCAAGACGAGGAAAATTCACACGTCCATGTCGTCTACATGTTCATCCATCATAAGGCATGCAGTTGACCTATTTTGGGAGCGAAGGGCACCTGGAATGTTATTTTAGGTCGGCTTGTCCCTCCTGAATAGCCGGTCGTAGTGGAGTCCCTCTCCCCTAGATGACCGTTTGTTGGTTGCGGTTTACTACCCCATTCAGTGGCCACCATTCAATATCGTGCGAGTGAGTGAGAGAGACGGAACCGAATACGTTTTATCTATTGTTATCTATCGAAAGAGGACTCTGAATCGGTCCGGTTTTTCTCTGATAAAATCTATAATCGAATCTAACGTATCTCTATAACAATTCGTTTAAGTGTTATTGCACTTTTTGATCTGGCACATTGTGAATGTTATTTCTGTGCCTGACCATCTTATGATATATTCAGGACGTTCTTAACTTGTTAAGTACATAGAAACATTTTTTCGGAATGACAATTTATGAAGAGTCACTGTTTTTTTCGTTTATTGATCTCTCTCGACTCTACAATCTGAAATAGATTATGCGAAAACGTCATTGAATAAAATAATAATTAAATTTAAATCATACAGAGCATCAACTCAAAATAAAATCGACAATGGGTACATTTGCTATAACTATGATAATTTATGTACACTAAAAAATTAGACATATTACAAAATACTTTTCAGAACCAATCTTGATTTAAACTCTTACTACTATATCAGATAGCATTCCCTCCAAGTATGGTCAAAATTCCAACCATCAACCTAACGCTCATAGATTTTACCAAACATTAATTCACCCCAACCGTCATCCAGAAATTTTCTTACAAACTCCAAATCCAAATACCAAGATACAATGATATACACCAATGCTCCTAAAACGAAAGCTGCAGGGACTGTAATAGCAGAAGAAACAAGAAATGCCTTCCGCCATCAAAATAACTTCAGTATCTACATTGGTGAAATTTCAAAAATATTTCAGGCTTCTGCATCACTTGGTATAAAATATTGATCATCACGAACCCCCTCAGTGCATTGAAAGCTTTGAAGCTTGAACTTACCCCTCAATCTCCAGAGTCAGAACAGAACCGTCAAATTTCTGAGGATCCTATCCCATATAGAAATAACAGGCAATGAAGAGGCTTGCAGTGACCTCAGCGTTAATTCCGGCACCCAGCTCAAGTATGTAGCCCACTTTGTCAACCAAACTTCATCAACCGACCAACAGTAAAATAAGAAACCAAGCAAAAATAATTCGCTTAAGCATAGGTCACATGCCATTTACACAGCCTCCTTATGAAGCGTGAAATACCTGATTTGCGAAACTTGTTGTGTCCGAACCTTTCACCACTTATGTCTGTATATGTACCCTTAGTCGTTGATGCAACTTATTTGTAATATTGGAGATATACTCTGTGAAGTTCAGTCGAGTTCGCGAACACTCGAAATTAGAGAAATTGAAGTTTTGATATCATTCACAAAAAGATTGAATAATATTGGGCCAAGGTGAGACCCTTGAGGAATACCAGATGTTACCAGAATCTCTCTCTGAGTTCTCAGAACCTGTTATCCCCAATTCCTCAAGCTCCCCCGTGTATACAGAGTCTAACTGGAATCTCTACCAAAATCATTCAATGTCTTTCATTTAAAATGCGAGATTAGTTATTGCCAACGAATTTTGCAGAAATCTTTCACGAGTTATGTGGTTGCAAACCAAGACTCTAATAATTCAAGTAAAGCAGATTGCGATACAAAATCTAAATATGAAATTTAACGGATGTTCAACTTTCATTATCAAACGTTCATCTTTTAAGTATGTTGCTTTATTTTTCTTACATATTTTTTTGTTTCAGGGGATATCCTCAGACGGACAATATTCTCTTTAAAAACGTGAAGAAAAGAATGAAAAAATTACATCATAGGTAAGTAAGATGCATTATAATGATAAAAATTAGGCGAGTTCGTGTTCTATACTTTGCTTCATTGTTTGTAGATGGAGTTGAAAACTTCTTGTAGGTCTTGAAGGAAAGATTAGAAATCTCCGTTGATATTTGACAATTTTTCAATGAAATTTGGAAACTCCAATAACTTTTATCAACACTATCTAAAACCTTCAATTAAAATTTTTCTGTAGATCTGACAATTCCCAATTGTTTTCCACTTTTGACTTCATTATACATATCGGAGAATAATGGCCCTTTTTCTTTTCGTGGAAAAATTGGAATGGAAGAATATCGAACAGATAGATGTTTGGAAAATTTTTCTATCACGGTGTAGAAAAATATATGATAATTTCTGTTACACTCATAGAGAAATCTGTGAACTTTTTAACGTTTTTCGAATGCATCCACCTTTACATTGTATGGTCACATTTTTACTAGCATATTAGATATATACGAGGTGTGTCAACGAAGTAAAGAGACTGAGTTTTTTACAATTTTGCAATATTGCCTCCTTCCAAATAGTTCCCTTGGCACATACAGCGCTGGAAACGGTCCTTCCAATCATCATGCCATTGCTGGAACTCGGCTACAGGAATAACCTTCTGCTGGTCCGTTACAGTTGTTTGAATGTTTTCAAGTATCCCAAAAACCAGTTCCCTCGAGGTCATTTTTAATTCTCGGGAAGAGACAAAATTTACAAGGACTCAAGTCTGGTGAATAAGGAGGCTGAGAAGCCACATGAATGTTTTTACTGGTTAAAAACTCTATTATTACGATTGTAGTGTAACATGGAGTATTAGCGTGCTCCAATTCATTGGTCAGCATCTGATGAGCATAAATGTGAGTCAATTCAAATCACAAGCTCTCAGACATTGAAGGCTTTCCGCTTCGTGGTTCAATCAACTCCTTTTCTTCTGAAAATTACACAAACCACCGAACAAGTTGGGCCTTTGAAAAAACACTTTCTCCATAGGCGTGTCAAACTTTTTAAATGTTTCTGTTGTATCAAGTCCAAGCTTGAAGCAAAATTAGCACACTGTTGCTCAAAATTGATGCCACTAATTTTCAGAACGCACAAGAAAAAATTGTTCAGGAAAACTAGCGCTACGGATAAAGAATCGACTGTAGATTTCAAACTCATACTGGAGGCTTATCTCATGAGAACCTGGCTCTGCTCAAAGCCTCTCGTAATTCTAAATTTGCACAACAATCTAAATATGATCATAGATCAATCATACTATGAAGTGTTTCACGAAAAATTTTAAATATCTTTCACACCTAGATGATTATCGATCGTAGTAGTACATAGGCACTACTTTAGAGTTATAAATAGCGGGCTATGTTTGTTACCATGGATTGGACCATCTCATACGTATTAATACTGTTAAGGTGTAGAATGAATCTTCCACAGTGTTGTGTATTTGAAGAATGAGTTCGCTGATAAAATCTTTTTGATAACTATTCTTTGGACCATTTCCCATCTATGGTTTAGATTTGATGTTGGAATACAGTGAAGACACTCCTGTTTATATATAAAAATGTGAAAACTTCTCGGGTGATGCGTTAAATCTCGATAGCTAGCTTCACTTATCATGTAAATTACGTCACATTGCACAATTCCAAAAGATACTGAAATTTCGAATCGTCTCTCCGTAACGCGATATTATTCCAACTGGATTATTACATGCATGACTTCCTACTATATAAAATACAATTCTGTAATGCATTCGGAATTAAACATTTCTCTTGCACGCAAATTGAATTCGAATAAATTGTTTCACCGTGTTGGGTGTAATTTATTTCAATGGAAGATTTTCCACTTTCTATGACACGATATTGAGATTGCATCCAGATATCGGATTTCAATAGGTCGCCTTGCCGAAGAATTATTACGGTGTCGCTCGAGAACGAAAGAAATTGGGACTGGAGGATATTTAAAACATACCATTCCGATGTGTTGGGCAATGATTTTTCTCATTTCGTCATCGGGCAAGCGATGATGTTTCAAAATTTGTTTGGTGATTCAACAATGTGATAATTACTTTTTGTCATTGACTTATAATTAGCATCCATTACAAGCGTATAATTAATACATATGACTGGTACATGTTTAACCAGCGGCGTACAGATTAATTCTTTAATAAGCATCTCAAAGTGTTTACGAACTTCAGAGTGATGAAAACCTTTTACTAAAAAAATTTTGAAAGAAGATATTGAGTTGGATATTTTTAGTATTCAGAAGGACCACCCCGAACAACAGATACTATAGACTTTATCCCCGACCACCCAACACCAAATGAAAACACATTTATGAACCCAAAAAGCTTCTTGCGGCAAGGTAACATTTTAAGCTATTCGGCACACGAAATTCCATTTGCAATACTAAATTTCATATAGATTCTTTGTTCGATATGATTATCCATTGTAAAACACACTTATGGAAGTGACAAAATCGAGCACTGTGTACAAAATAAATAGCAGATCGCGTTCAAACTCTATGTTAGTATAGAAAACAGATTGACAATCGTTCTAAGTAGATTTTCAAATAATCAATTCCCAGTACTTTGGTGATAGAATGTATTCATCGATTTTCAATCGCAAAAAAATAGTGAATAGAGAAATCAGAATATAAAGTCATTCAAAATTATACGTTCCTCACAAAAAGTTGTGCTTTCAATTCAAACCATCCTCAGATATGTATATACAGTACAACCTCTCTCATCCGAGGGACACTAATATGAGCCCAGGGCTTGTTCGGATTACTGAAATATTCGGATTATCGAGGTAATTCAAATGAAATAGGAAAGAAAAGACAGGGCTGAAAAACGTGAAATATTTATCGAAAACGTGAAATATTTTTTGAAAACCGTAAAATATTAATTGAAACACTCAAAATTATTGTGATTCACAGAAAAACATGAAAATATCACTACAAATTTTTAAGAAAGTGATACATTTCACACATCATTTTTTAGGTTCTGAAGAAGTCTTGGATCGTTTTCTGTTTCGACTAACGAAGATGAGTATTTGGAGCTTCCACTCTCAATTTATTCAATAATAATATTTGGTGCTGAGGAAAATCATTTTCTGTTCACCATTCCAAACATTTGTTGAAACACAAGAGAGCTCCTTTATGTTTCACTGACTTCATGGTGACATCAAGTTCTTCTGTATCCTCGTCACTTTCTTTGTTGATTATTTCAGCTTCAGAGAAATAATTCTCATTATCTCCTACAACCTATTCTTCAATGTCTTCAGTTGTTAATTCTTGACCAGATACATTTGTTAGCACATCTGCCATCACGCGTAGATCGCAATTTTTCTCTTCTTTATTTAGCAAATTTTTTTGCTCTCAACCGTGAAAGAGGCAACAGGTCACCTGCGTCATAATTATCATCTTTTGTGGGCCATAAATTGTATCACGATTTCTGAATTAACTCTTGGGACACAGATGACCAGGCCCTTTCAAGAGAAAACACCACATGTTTGAGGTCCAATTGCTTCAGTAACTCCGAAACGTTATTGTCTTCTTGTCCCACAATATTCAGTAGCGAAGGTTTTCGATAATGCAATTTCACATACTGTATTACATGTTGATCCATTGGTTGTAATAATGGAATACAATTAGGAGGTAGAAACATGACCTGAATATTTCGGTCCTCCTGATTAAGTCCTCTTCTCTTGGATGTCCAGGAGCATTATCTAATAAGATCAGAGCTTTTTGTGGCAATTTGAGCTCGTTCATTTTATTTGTAACATCAGGAATAAATTGTTTGTGGAAGCATTCATGAAAAAGGTCGCTAGTTATCCACCCTTTTCTTTGACCTTTATAATAAACAGGCAAATTGAAGCAGTTCTTGAATGCTCCGGGTTTGTTGGCTTTTCCGATGACCAATAATTTCATTTTATGAGATATGATACTAACGTCTGAGGACAATTTCTCTCCTGATATGGTAGGTTGTCGAATTCCATGTCTTTTTTTTAATTTTTCCAACAATCCATGACTTGCCTCGAAATTATCTCTACCTGTTATACTTGTGTAAAAAAAATTGGCTTTCTCACATATGAGATCACCAGATAAAGGTGTATGTCGAGATCGATCTTATAAGAACCAAGTATATAGAGCATTTTCAACATTTGGATTTTCACTAGTTTTGAGCGTACGCCGTTTCCCAAGACCAGAATCAGAAGAAGATATGAAATTCTCAATTGTTTTTCTTTATATCGCATACTGTAGATTTTCTAATTGAGTGTATTCTGGCCAATTCAGAAACACTTTTTCCATTATCTAGAGTATTCAGACAAGATATTGCAAGTAAGGATTACTGGATGTGCGGATTAGAGAGGTTGTACTGTACTATCTAGTTTTTGTTGTAACTAAAATGTCAAATCTCAAAATGTTGCTGAATGAACTAGGGCCTGAATGAATTAGTTTGGGACACCCTGTATGTGAGTTTGAGAACCAAAGATTATCATACGGTTGTTCGAATTTGAATTCTAGTTTTTCATCTTGTATGAAATAAATATTCTCTTGAATGTCCGAGCTTCGTCTTCAAAGATTCAACATAAATTTGGTCTTGAAACAGGCAATTCGGTGAAACAAAGAAATAATTTAAATATCTAAAATGAATATTGAATTCTGCGAAAATGTTCAATACTGACCTCCAAAAATCTACGCCCCTGTGCGACTCTACGTAACATCGCAAATTCAGGGTGTTGCTCGTATATGAAGCTCTCCTTATTTGGCGTACTAATCACGTTCTCGATTAATTAATTGAATTTTTATGGCGTCACCTTAATAACGAAATCAAAATTTGTCGAGAGAAAGTTTATTTCTTTAAAACTTATTCCCGTACGACTTTTTCGTAGAAAAGATTATTCTCGTTCATGAATATTCAAAAAATTCGCGGTTGGTAAATTCCAATATCTACGAATTCTAATAGATAATCTTAACCTTGTTGATTCTGATTATGATACGTGGGTGAGTCGAAAATAATGTTGCTATTGTGCTGGATTCGTATATTCTGGAGTTAGATAATGTCCTGTATGATTGATTTTTGGGTTTTATGGTATCAGCAGATGCAATTTTCTGCTGCTGCAGTTGTTACATAGTTTTCTCAATATTGTGATGAATCTTTCGATGGGACCTATGATTTCTTCCTTGTGCTTAGGAAAGCTTGATCACAAATATTTACGATGCATTCTCACTATCAATGGTCTTCCTGTTGTTCGATGATAAAAACGATTTTCCTTTAAGAAAAGGGGTATGAAATCACCCTCTATACACCCTGTATACATATATCTTCCTAGGAAATCTACCTGCTAACATTGAAAACGTGTATTACTCAATGATGAACACCTAAAGAAAAAGTATCTTTTTTATTTGACTTACCTCGTACCTACCTCGCCTATACAATAAAATTTGAATATTTTTCCGTTGAAATTTAGCATCCAAAGTTTGTTAGATGTATCAACAAGTTCGCGTGATGTTTCGTTCTGAACTTATCGTCATGAGTTTGGTGCTAACATAGAAGATTATAGAAGTGTCACGTTGTGGTATGTAAAGCTCGATTTCACATTAATTAAAACCATCCATATTCATGAGACCGTTCGTTCCGTGTAGTAAATTAAGGTAAACAGGATTTCAAAGTGTATTTCTACGCTTCATTAGGAATTTCCAATTTGCCTAATTTTGATTGTCTGGTTATTCGAAACTGTTTAGTCAGTTTTATATTCGCGTGTTTGTGGGTTTGTTTTCGATTATTTGCTGGTACTACAAGGGTATTAATTAGACAGCGTTATTCGTAAGTTGAAGACAAATAGTTATTGTTCATTCTTTAGAATTCTGTTCATCTTGATGATGATGACGAAATAATAATTTAGCAGAGCGTTAATAAATGTTTTTTTTCGCTGCGAGTGATTTAGGGATGTGTTATAATGATGCTTTAAACTGTCTTGTTCAAGAAATAACATTTATGAATTGTGAAAATTCAGATCACTTGAAACTAGTCGAGCGGCAACGCGTTTCATGCCCAACCAATCGTTTAAAAATGGTACGTATTGAATGGTGAGGCACATAAAGTCCATATCTCTCAAACTTAAATGACGATTTTCAAATACCATTTCTTTCATTTTATCGATGTTAACTTCTGTTGAAGATGTTAATGGCCAAACAGGCGAGGTAAATCTTCCACCACATCTGTTCGATGCACTGTACCACTCATATACACGTGTTTTTGATAAAATCTATTCACCTTAAGCCTTCTGTAACATTTTCAGCGATTCGGCACATGTAATTCCATTAGCAATAAAAAATTTGAAAGAAATTCTTTGTTCGATAGTTTTATCCATTGTAAAAATCGCAAAACATTCTGAGAACTAACAAAATCGAGCACTGTAAACAAACTAGAGGAAATTGGCCTTAAGACTACTCGTGAGTGTAAAACTACACGTGAGTATCGTTCTAAGCAGATTTTTTTAATGAGAAAAGTGATCTTCAATCATTTACTCCTATGGCATATGCAAAAATATTGCTAAAAAAGGATTGACGTTAATAGTTAACATGATATGGCAACGACTATTTTACAGCACTCTGTTAAATTACCCTCCACATCTTCATCTTGTTGCGTCCATTTTGCAGCAATATTACCACAAGGCATATTTCGATTTTCGCAGTTCACTAGACATTGTGCATCTCGGCAATACCCCCTCCCGCCCGGCATGGACATAAAACACGCCACGGTCATCGTAATTACGACCCACGAGAAAGTGCAACATGAAATTAACTTTGCTTTTTGAAGCGGTAATTCCCCCAAATTGCGCATTGCGAGGCATAATTTCGACCGCGGGCGTCTTCGGGATGATCACCCACTAAAAGAGACTTGGACGTTCCTACTCCCCGTTAATAGTGGCCATTCGCGTGTACAACAATATAATTTTTGAATTCAATATTCAAAGGCCAATATTGTACGTTGAAGTGATGCTAGACGTACGATAACAGTTTGAATATTTAAAGACTAGATCGTTCTTGATTGCATCGCCGGAAGATATCAATTATATAGATCGTTATTCTGTATACCCCAACTAAAGAAGGAATATTTAATGATTTTATTTTCCGATCGAACAAAGGAATGTGAAATCGGTGTGGGACATACTGTTTTTATTTTCCAGGAACGCGTAAAGGAAGAAAGATGAAAATGGCAATAAACAAAAACTACTGATTTGATTCGATTCTCCAAATGAAATCTGGTTATTACCCGATACTTCAAACAACCACTAACCTAAAGTTTACATATTTTCGCAAATTTTTGAGTCTGCAGTAATTTTTGAGATATCTTGGATGGCTATTTTTGAGAGAATCACCATGCATATACTCTGTGAAAAAAGTATTCGAAAATTCTCATTTAAATTGCCCGCTTTGAGTATTTTAAAGTTTTTTAAGTTTCTATATGTTGGTAGGACTATCCTCAATTACTATGCAGAACATGAGCACGATCTGTCAACTAGTTTGTTCACGACAGCTGTCGAAACCAGTGGTACTCAGCTAATTTTACAATGGGAAAAAAATATTGAACGAAGAGTTTGTCCCAAATTCTGTGTTTTGAACGAAATTCCATATGCTGTATCCTTGCGAATGCTGGAAAAGGCTTATGAAGACTGTTTCATCGAAACTCCAAGTGTACGAGCGATACAAAGCCTTTAAAGACGGTCGGGAGATCGTCGAAAATTTGCCTCGTTCCGGACTACCTTCGACCTCCAACGATAATGTCAAAAGATCAAGGAAATGGTACTCGAAAATCGTAATACTAGTGTATTACTTCTATTTAACTCTTTTGAGACGTTTGCGTGAAAATATTTGCTGTAAACGGTCGAATTTGTGGCAAAACAATTCGTGGATTTTGCATGACGATAACGCACCATCTCATCGAGCCACGGTTATTAACGACAAACTCTCGATAAATACCATCGAGCAGCAGCCTTACTCGCCTGATCTAGCTCCGTGTGACTTTTTTCTTTTCTCCAGTCTGAAATAGTCGCTGCGGGGAACCAGATTTGATTCCATAGATATCATAAAAGAAAATTCGCAGAAGGAGCTGAAGACCATCCCTGAAAACACCTATAAAAAATGTTTCGATGATTGGAAAAAACGTTGGCACATGTGTATCACTTGAAATGGAGCATATTTTGAAGGAGATTCAATAAATATTGAAGTAGATTAAGAGAGCTGCGGTTATTAACGACTTTTAGACCAAACACTCGATAAATTCCATCGAACAGCCACCTTATTCGTCTGATCTAGCTCCATGTGACTTTTTTCTTTTCTCTAGCTGAAGGCCATACCTGAAAGCGCCTATAAAAAATGTTTCGATGATTGGGAAAAACGTTGGCACATGTGTATCGCTTCAGATGGAACCTATTTCGAAGGAGATTCAATAAATATTGAAGTAGATTTTTTGCGTTTTATTTCAAATTTTCAGATACTTTTTGTCACAGAGAAATTCAAATGAGAATTTTCGTAGATCGTTGAAAATAAGGTCACTATGGTCAGCCAGATCACCCAATCTTAGCCTCTTAGATTTTTTGTTTAGAATCACTTAAAATCCATTGATTTTCGAACGCTAGTAGATGTTGCGAAATTATTAGTAAATTTGGTATTTTTCAACATATGAATTCATTTTGCTCTAATGCTAAAATGCGCAAAATGCCAATACTTTCGCTAAGATGGAATACTGCATTCAATGATTATTTTATAAGGTGAAAAACAAAGCACAAGTTCTGAACGAAGAATTTTAACAACTAGTGTTACGAGGAATATCTCTAAGTTTTGAATGTACGACGGTGATCTGAAACCTTTTCGACCTAACCTTTCTTCCACACATTTTCCTTGTAATTTTCGACGTCATCGGATCGCCCTTACTGCTGTGTTCATTCGAACATCTTCTTGATCTAACGTGAGCAAACGTGGCACCAAACGCGTGGACAGCTTTTCATGTGTAAATGTTGATTTAATAGGTGACAAACATATTCTTCTGACACGTTCATAGCCTCTTCTATATTTCCCAATTTGATTCGGCGGTTGTCTAGCACCATTTGGTGAACTTTGGCGTGGTTAACGTCGGTAGTTGCAATTTTTGGACGTCTCGAACATTTATCGTATTCCAGAGTCTTACAATCACGTTTAAATTCAGATGTCCAAAATTTCACTGTGGTGAATGATGGTGCAGGGTTCCTGTACATAGAATCCAGAACTATTTCCTTTCGAAAACAAATAATTAATGACAGCTTGATACTCGATTTTGTCCTTTTCACAAAAACACTCACATCAACTCCCTCAAAGACTGTTCCATAACAACTGTTTGAGTTACTGTCAACAGATGAAAATTAAAGGTTCACATTCTTTCATTTACGAGTGCTGCCTACTTTACGTAGGGGTCGGAAACTTTTCAGTCCATCGTAATAGAGCTGTAATTAACAAAGACCTTTTGAATACATTATTATTGTTTTTGAAAGTATCAATCGCGAATATTAGGATGAAATGGCCTTTTAAAAGACATGAACAACTTCTACTGAAGACTGAAACCTTTGTGCGAAGTTGCATTGTCTTGGTGAGGGATGGTTCTCGCAGCTTACTAACGACTTGTGGTGAATAAATGGTTGTGTATCAATGGCAGTAACTATTCCTTGATGTTGTAGAGTAATTGTGCTACATGACCTGTTTTTGTAACAAAGATTGGCGGTTATTTTCTGGCTCATATGAAAAATCCAAGATTCGTTTCCATTGAAATTTTGGATTTATATTAACAAATTATAGAGATCTGTTTTAGTACTGACAGTACAGTATATGTCCCAGCATGTAAAGTATAAAAGACATCCTCGTACAACCACAGAATTGCATACTGTGTAACATAATTATACCATATTTTGATATTATCCTCTGGTGGCAAACAAGAGATGTGTGTTCCAATTATAAGGAATCTGAAATATGCAAGTCAAATTACTGGAAATTATGTGAAATACTTAACATGTGAAACTCAGAACAATACACAAGTTTTGTTAACAAAATAATTAATAAGTTTACTGAAAACTATAACTAAAGATGTTTACTCGATGACAAATCAAGCTAAAAAGACCGGAAAATTGAAGGCAATGAGGAGTGCAGTATATAATCCTCTGTGGTCGAATTGATCTTTCGAAAGTCATTGCCTGAACCAAGATTAATCCACCTGGCCACGCTTACACTCCCACGCCAATCTAAGCAAACATTTGGAGAGCTACACCTGTACATTTTGAAGAAAATTTTTGGAGCCCAGAATAGTAATGGCTTCATAATATGTGTTGACTAATATAAAAATATTACAGTATTATCAATTTTCTATTATTGAAAGAAAATAAAAAATTGCAACATTCCTTAATGTACGTAGATATCATGCTATATTTTACGTGCAAAATCGCAATTCTCGAACCTTCCTTGTGAAACTTAACAAGATTTCCTTTATTACGTGACATTAAGATGTCAAGCTCGGTATTTCCATTTATAAAAGGTCATGTATGCCTTGCACGACGAATAAAATGTCTTCATCACATCTAGCAGCGTCGATATTCGGTTTCTAATTGCAAATAAAAAGGCTCTGCTTGCGAATATACGGTAACTGAAACTGTTATGGAAATCTTCCAACCATGGAATGGGATTTATGGCGATCGCAATAGCTTTTATTATAGACACTTATATTTCCAACGTCCAACTTTCAAGTTCAAAATGAATGAAGAATCGTTTCATTAGGATTTATGGGAAATTTCTATAGTTTGAATGAACGTTCCCAAAGGAATTGGAGAATGTGGTATTTCGCATCCTGTTACTAGTTAATCTCGAAATTGGTAAATTTGTATGAATTTTTATGTGTTTTGCATACCCATCCACCTTATTCTCCGGGCCCAGCTCCGATTGTTTTTTTCACCCTTATTAGTTTATTTGTTAAGTATAATACTTCATGTATGATGAATAAAAGCTGGAGGGCTATATGGATTATGCTATCACATCAAATTTTGATGGGTTTGACGTCCAAGAAAATGAGAAAGTACGGTTGATTCATATGTAGCTTTTTTTATGATTCAAGAGAACAGGAAAAATTAATTTCCTCGTATAGGTAGTCTGTGGGTGAGCTATAACTACTTAGGAGACAAACCAACAAAGATTCCATCAGAGCATGTCACTGAACTTAGACTTGGAGAAGATCTCACAGTGGGATCGATGGGTCACTGCTGTAGACCTCCTTTAATCATGCAAGGACATCAAATTATCTCAGAAACATATGTTTATCTACTCGGCACCACAGTCATTACTGGAGTTTTCTAGCATGAGCATGTGCCAGCCATTGCCAAATCTGCTTATGCTAAGCTCAGTTTTCTTTTCAGGACTGAGCAATACTTGACGCCGTCGTAGCTGATGCTTTTATACAAAGCACAGCTGCGACGGGGTCACACTGTTTCCATCCGTCAGGCTCCGCACCCAAATATTCACTACATCTATTGAATAGTGTTCAGAAGACACTGGCATGTCTAATCGACCACTGGTGATCTCCAGATTCTCGTTCTAAGTTGGAACGTTGCTGATCTTGCTCGTTTCCACTGATACTTCCATGGTAAATATTCTGAGCAAATAGAGAGGCTTGGTTCTGGAATAAATCCAGTTCCAAAGAAAATTCAGGTTTGCGGAAAACTTTCATCAGTGAAAGGTCCAACTAGCAATGCCATGTTCTGTTTCTATAAAAATAATCTTGTTCATAGAGTTAGTGTGCTGTGGAACTCGCTTTTATCGAACAATTTTCCGATAACTTACAGTTTGGTCCTCATCAAGAAGCTAGTGAACAAAAAGCCAAATCATCTTGGGCGGCATCATCTTCTTTTAAAAGTTGAGAATAAAAAAAAATAATACTGCTCCAGACACTTCAGTCTTTCGTATGTTCATTTTCGGTAAACCCGCTTTTCTTATTCCATTCCAATGCAACGAAGTTTGGAATATTGAAGCCAACAACATATTTAGGTCGATAATGGATGTAGATTGATTTTTAACATGTTAATTGAGTTGTGGTACCCTAGTTCATCTTCGATAACCCTTATATCCTTTTACCACATGATGGGAATAAGTTCACTTCTGAAGGTACTACCAAGATTCATACAGCAGGTGCAAAAAAATCGGAGTAAGATCTCTAAATCTACAAGAGTTACATCAGTGAAGATGATTTATCAAGTAAACAATCAATACTAGTTTCACAAAGATATCAAGAATCATCTATGCTAGCATGGGAAGGTCATATGTCATGAAGCACTAATGGAGGCCAAAATGTTTAGTGAGGAGACGCGATTACAGTGTGGCAACATCAAAACGGATCAGATAGTAAAAATGACGACTTGGCAAAAGATCTCTGAGCCTTCCGGCTTGCCACCCAGAAGAACAAAATCAGAACTGATTTAAGAGCAAATCCAAGAAAAGTTGTTATGAAATGATGAAATTAACCCGAAAGTTGTAAGTTAGGAGTGCCCCAAACAAAGCAGAATATGTGTCAGTACCAAGGTGAAAACTACGTCAGAAGACAGACGTGTAACTGTACTGTTAACCAAGAAAACACCTCCAAGCATAAGAGCAGGGACATATCCATCGGCAGAGGAATTGGGTGTCTGAAAATCTAGCTGCCTGCAAGATAGAAAAGGCACAAAGGGCCCAATGATATCGTCATCGTGGTGCTCTATATGTACTATTATGCCATCTAAAGTCAAATTTCAATTGATCGGAAATATACAAGTATTGACTGAAATCTGACTGATGAAAATAAGACCAGTTGTCTGGGCAAAGCCCCGATCTCCATCCTCCGATGAACAAGTAACAATTTGGTACATTTCTTCGAAAAAATTTAATAATTATGTGTAATTTTGATTGTGAGTCCCAAGCTGGTGCAGGGTCAGGCGCCTGCTACAGTCGCACAATTCACTCGTAGATATCGAGATAAAATTGATATTACGTTGAATTGGATGCGCCAACGTAGCACTTTGTAATTACTATTTCCCACACCGATCTGCTCTAATCGCGGACAATAATTACAACTTTTTGTTTATTTTCGTTTTTATTTTTTGAAGAATTTTTCTTGTAATTTCTCACGATTGATTGAGGCAGGCCTACGAGGGACGTTTATTATATTTGATTATATTGGCGCGCAGTTGTTCGCCTTTATTCTCTGCAATTGGACGATTATTTTATCTACCCGAAATCCTTTTAGTCGAAATTGAATTAGCGCTCTTAAAATTCCAATTATTTGTTGTTTTTTTCGCCTAAATTGGATACAGGCACATTGCGTTATATACTAGTGAAAAGTGTCAAGAAAATATATAAATTTCTGATTTTTGTAAGGTCGTTTTACTGTGAAGTGAGGTTATAATCTAACTGTAGAATGATGTTTTCACCTACACGTGTTGAGTGGAAGAAAACTAAATTGAATGAAGCCTTCAGCTAGCTGGCCCAGTATCGGAATCACTCAACCCTATTCTTGACTTTACAACCACCCGAAAAGCCCAAAATTCGCTGATCAGGCCCCCCAGTTATCAATTGTGTTCAGGCAGACAATGCGAACGCACAATCATGAAATTGTTGATCAACTGTTCACTTAAACTGATCTCGTCAATGCAAATCATAAACAATTTAATATATTCATATTATTTCAATTTTATTAATTGATAGTTTGATATTAAATACAAATGTAGGAGAATAACTGAACATTCCCATGCTTATTTCCTCAATATTTATTGCATGAATTAATATTAAATTTATGACACAATACCTGAAATTACGCCAGGTAGAGGAGATTCACCTTAACGATATTACCGATATTGAAATCCTCCATCTGTTGCTTTAATGTGCATATGGTTTCATTATTATTGAAAAGCGCCACGTTCCATACTACTTTGGCGCATGTTTCTTTATGTGAATGAAAAAGGGCCACGTTCGAGTGTTACCTTAGCATTTCATGTGGTTAAATTATAGGTATATACTCGGGTATCGTACGTTTGTATATAATAAGGCCACACGACAGTGCTTTCGTTCCAAAGGTATATGATTAGAATATTTCTAAATAGACTGCTATTATCATGCACCGAATTTTGAACTGATGCCTTGGGTGCTGTTTAGCATATCTTTTAAAATGTAGTGAATAAAATTAATGTCAACTATGTAAATATTCGTTCTATTCTTATAGGAATTTTTTATCGTTTTATCGTCATCTATTCCAATGAATTCCTCTATCTCAATTATTTGCTCTATACCAGCAGATCTTTGCAATTGAGTAACCAATTGAGCGAGTGGTACGTTGTCGTCTTCATCTGTGGGAGATCATTCTCGCTTGCGGAATATCATGGTCGTCCTCCGCTTGTGATGGAGAGAGATCTTTGAAACCTGCATGGCGAAAGCTATAGTGGTCTGTGTGACCTTTTCCCTATCTTCCGATATCATTAGAATTGCATCCAAAACACAAGATTTCCTCTGGTGTGTATCCTTCGCACAGCGCAGGCCACTTACGAGAGAGCCACTCTTCACTCGCTCCTTCAGGAACGTCAGCCGTTTCACCGCAAACTTTTCCTGCCACAATATCATAACGAGCACGAAAACGTTGTACCCAAGACGACGAACACTCAAAGTTTCCTTACTCATAATACGAGCAGAGTCGTTGGCTTTTTATTGCAGAATTGAACCACTTATTGGGATGTTGTTCGCCCTCTGATGTTTAAACCATGTTAATAAAGCATCTTCCATAACTTTATGTTCACTTGTCCCTGATCGTTTAAGTTTTAAACAGTTGTTGTCGAAAAGAACTTTTATTTTATATCTATTCTTCCAAATCGTACATATTGTAGAATGTGAAACTCCACGCTCCTTTGCAATTTCACTATTCGACTCTAATGTCCATATAATATGAGATTTTTCTTCTATAGTAAACACTTTCCTCTTTTTTGCGACATGGTAACACATAAATACACAGTCTTATCAAAGGCAAAAGTTATGAATCAAGTTGTCACTCACGCAGTCAGTTAGCGCACTAAACAATAAATATGCAAGGTAAAATGGCTGGGAAGAGGTTCGAATGAGGTGAGAGAAAGAGCATAGGTAATATTACTTCAATGCTTAGTAATAATATCTGAGATCGTTCGTATTGTTTTGTTTTGGTGGGACTAAATGCGGTTGATCGATGAATATCAATAAAGTTTCGTCGTTATAATCGATATGTCGCTATATCCGATGTTGCTATAGGCGGTATGTTTACTGAATAGTTTACTAAAGATTCGGCCGGGACCTTACAATCTGGTCGTAATAACTGGTCGTTGTAAACGATGTTGTTATAATCGGTTTTGACTATATTATCACAAGAAAATTTTAACAATTTATATACACATATTCCATGGACGCTTCAACTTTCCGACAGCCTAAAAGAAATTTTCATCGACTGTCAAATACCCATTTACACCACATATCACTTCCTCACTGTTTTTTTCATCATCTCGAATAGCAACCACTGTAACTAGAGACATATGCTGGTTTGCTAGTAAAAAACTCCACCTTTCACTGCATTTAAATCTTTTATCAATTTAGGTGTTAGTTTCGCAAAACAAGAGACTATAACAGTAGATGTTTTCTACAAATAATAAATCTAAAATTCACCTTGTGTATCCAGAACACCACATTTTTCAATGGTTTGAAAACTATATCATTGAACGTTTGAACCTTAAGTTAATGACGTTTCTATTTGATTTCAATTGGTCTGGATGTGTGTCGAATAATAGAAAACCGTTTATCGGATTCGTACAAAGAATACATTCAATCTTTTCGTACATGGGAAGTTAAATAACGAACATATCACACGTTCTTGTGTCAATATTATCGACAAATTCGAAGGAGCTTATCAATAATTAACGATATCGAGCTAAGTCGGAAATGTTTATTTGTCCTTGGATGCATAAGGTGTTTTCATTTCATAATCTAGCGTTATCAGAATGCAGAATGTGCATAATCTTACCTTCGTTTCTCTTGTTGCAGGGCATTTAGTTGGCAAGCATGTGATGCGCCGCGATGCCCACACTGTCCGTGGCGCCTGAAGTAAATTCTGGCGGCCCTTCCGAGCGGCTGAAGAAAACGACTGACGACGTAGCCATGAGCCCAGAACAGGAAGCTAGTCCACCGCCCGCCGCCCCTGGAGCTTCACCACCCCCGCAGCCATCGACAAGACTGCCATCTCCTGCCATGTCCCATACCATAGACGCCTCAAACAATTCCGACGTCGAGCAGTTCGCAGGCAAGATCGTCTACAATCCGGACGGTTCTGCGTACATTATCGAAGATTCGGAGAGCGACAGCGAAGCGCAAGTGAACATCCCGGAGGTGGTGCCGCCCCTACAGGCCGTCTACGTTTCGCGTCTACTCAGACAGACCACTCGCGCCACCGACCTACCGGCCGTGCATAGTTACAGAGTAGTTTCTCTCAGGGACGCTAGACCTCCACGCCCGGCTTCCGTGCCCATCAAGCCGATTCTCATGTGTTTCATGTGTAAACTTTCGTTCGGTTTTGCGCGCTCTTTTGCTAATCACGCTCAGTCCGAACACGGCGTTGCTCTGAAAGATAGCGAACGCGAAGTTCTAGCTGCAGACTGTTCGGCTATATTACAGTGTGTCGGTGCCGACAAACGCCCCATGGTCTCCTTGTTGGAGCCACTCGGTCCAGCTTCATCACACGACAATCAAGGATCTCAGATGATGGTACCGTACGGTCAACAAGAAGGACACCACTCGCCCATCACCGACACTCCTCCCGGTTCTTCTTCACGAACTACCCCCGGAAAATCTCCATCCCCTCCATTTGCTCCACCGCCGGCCTTCATGACGGGTACAACGATCGGGGTGTGTCCAGAGCACCTTCAGGGTAGACCTTCGGGCGTCGAATGTGCGCGTTGTGAGATGATACTCGCATCTGGAAGACTGGGCCCGGCGGGCCTCGCAAATGTTCATAGTCGTAACTCATGTAAGACACTCAAGTGCCCAAAGTGTAACTGGCATTACAAGTATCAGGAAACGTTAGAAATTCACATGAAAGAGAAACATCCCGAAGCTGAAACTAGCTGTATATACTGTATAGCGGGACAGCCTCATCCGCGATTAGCAAGAGGCGAAACATACACCTGCGGTTACAAGCCGTACAGATGTGAAGTGTGCAATTATTCAACCACAACCAAAGGCAATCTAAGTATCCACATGCAGTCCGACAAACACTTAAATAACATGCAGGAGTTGCAGAATGGAGGAGCTCCAAGTGTTGAATCCCGACAATCTTCTCCTAAAGCCCCACCTCTTCATCACTCTCCTGTCAGCAGTGGTCACAAACCCAAACCAAGTTTTAGATGTGATGTATGTAACTACGAAACTAACGTTGCAAGAAATCTAAGAATACATATGACTTCAGAAAAACATACGCACAATATGCTGGTATTACAACAAAATGTAAAACATATGCAAACTTTATCAGCGTTACACCATCAACCACATGGTGCCCAACAACACATGGAAAGCTTATACGGCATGTATCCAGGCCTTGGCGATAAACCTGAAGCTGCATTAGCAGACATGGCATACAACCAAGCCTTACTAATCCAAATGATGACTGGAGGTCAAATACCTGGTCACGCTGGTCCCGCTGACATGGGCCAACATGGAGACCTTGGTTTAAATCCAGAAACGATGGAACCTCCACCGGAACCAGCGGATTCAGATCCGGAAAAGACGTTTCAATGTTGCGTTTGTAATGTTTTCACTACAGATAACCTAGAGGATCTCGGAAGGCATTTGGCGCAAGATAGAACAAGACTGCGTGAACAAGAGATCCTCGCCGTTGTGGCTGGGCATTACGTTTGTAAATTATGTACCTACAAGACAAATCTCAAGGCTAACTTCCAACTACACTGCAAGACTGACAAACACCTCCAAAGGTTACAACATGTGAACCACGTGAAAGAAGGGGGCCCCCGCAACGAATGGAAATTGAAGTATGCTTCAGCGCCTGGAGGAGTACAAATAAGATGTAATGCTTGTGACTACTATACGAATTCTGCGCATAAGCTACAGCTGCATTCGGCTGCAGGCAGACACGACGCTGGAGTTGCCCTCTTGAAGCATCTTTGCGAACGGTGTTCGACGCTACGACCTGAACAGCCACGAGTGTATCACTGCTCGCTCTGCGGTTTTTCGGCAACTAATAGACTACCTCTCCTGCAACACGTTAGATCTCTGAAACATCTGCATATGGAACAACTGCACCAATTGCAGAGACGTGCTGAAGGCAAGGATAACTCTCCTGAGATCGGGGAGGTGTTCCATGTTGTTCCTGGACCTGTTGACCAACACCAGCAACATAATACTCCTGGTAAGTGATCAAATATATTAATCCAAGTCTTGAGGACTTGTTGACTCGTTATTGTACCAAACCATAACCAAGGTTCACGTTCAGGCAAAAAGTGTATACTATATTCAATTCTAAAACTTCTAGAAATCTGATATTCCTACTTGTATAGATTTTTTTGTCCTTGCATTCTAACTTTTTATATTCTTTGAGGTATAATTAAAAGCCTTTTGGAAAGTTCGATGGCTGCTCTATATTATCAGTTCTTAGGCAGAATAAAACAGAAGAAGCAGAACTCTTTAATATCTATATGTTATTTCTAATTGTGTCCTTCACATTAACGAATAATTTGTTATTCATCTACACTAATTAATATCACGAAGTTGCTATTTACTACGTTCAATAATTATTTTCAAATAAAGTTTCGAATTACATATTGGAAGTATTTCTAGAATTGAACTAGCCTCAAAGACTGAATTTCAAGATATTAATTTCGATTTTTGGATAATATATTTGCTTCTTCTATATATTCATTGGTTTTGTTGAGGAAATACCAATGAAAATCTATATTTTTCTTTTACATTAACGCTACTTAGTTATTCAATTAAATTAATTAATAACACGAAGTGGTTAATTATCTTTGATAATTAATATGACAGCTTATCAATATAGTGCAATAATATAATATAAAAATATTTCTTTCGAAACCACCTTTCCTAGAAGTCAATTTTTGCTTAATTTCTGAATACAGTCATCCATAATTAAAAGAAACTAACTCTCTTTTCGAAATACACAACAAATCGTATACTAGTTGATTATGGAAATTTTTGCAATAATTTTATAAATTATTTGATTTTGATGAGTTGAACGTATGAAAACAAAATATTTCCACGTTACCATCATTATCTATCAAAATTTTCATTAAGTACTGTATATAAAGCGATAGAAATATAAATCTAGCATGGACCCTAATTTGTCATTCACTTAGACTGATTACCACCATTAAATGGATAATTATTGGAAATACCGAAAACCAAAACTTATTCCTGGTTTCTTCAAAGAATTAGTTATGTCCTTTTGTGTAGATATTTCTGTTTATTCCCAAACGTATTCATCTAAATGAAATTCTCAAGTAATATCGGTAAAAACCCAGCTTTATACCCTTTACATTAAGCCCTATTTGTCAATACCCAAAACCAATTTGTAACACGAAATAGTTAATTATCTGTGATAACTTTTAATCAGAAATGTTAAGGATAATGCATAATGTTACAAACATGAAATATTTTTCACGAAGCAAGATATTCATAAACTAATTATTACAATTTTCACGATGTTTATTTTCTGAAAAATCATCATCATTTAGAGGAATATCAGTAAAGGAACCTGCCTAGTTTTGGTCAAATCAACCCTAATTTATTATTCGCTCAGACTAATTAGCGACATAAAGCATTTAATTAGCTATGACAATTATTGCATGATTGTGTATGATCAAATTTTTTCATCATGTATCTAGTTAAAAATACAAAATATTAACCTTTCCTCGGAAATTTGACATAGATGTCATTTTCTTGCATAAGAAAAAATTGTACATTTAGAGAAGCTCAGAAGTTTTAAATAGTGATTATATTTTAGAGCAGCACTGTTAATTTTCTAACATAACTTCTTGATAGCCTGGAGCAATGCCAGTAAAAACTTAACCTCTTTCCCTTGACATTATCCTGATTAGCAAAACTGGGTAGTTAATTATGTTTTATAGTTAACACAAGTTACAAAATCCAAATATTTCTCACGAAATGGCCATATTTACAACCTAATTTCCTTTAATTGCTAAATAGATGTTCATAAGTACTTATTTCAGCTCAAACAAAAATGTCTACGGTTATTTTGGAATTTATTAATTCCTTTTGATTCATAATTTCTTCTTCCGAAAAATGTTCGTGCTGATAATTGGCTGGTTCTCTAAGAAAGTTCGTAATATAGGTTACAATCAAACAAAAGCCCCATTTTGTCAAAGTATAGTCGAATAACAGTATCGTGATACGAAATTATCGTTGAATTTGGGGTTGTTCATTACCGACATAAAAGAGTGTATGCATACAATGTAGGACTCCCATTTTACACCCTCGGCTATGTTTTCTTCGCCCTGCCATATGTCCTTCGTTAGTAATTATGGGCATTTTTAATAAAAGAATGTATCCGTGTAATTAGGGAGATTTTTATACTTTTTTTCTATCGTAGCCAGTTCGGGTGGGTAGGCGGTACTCATGCTGCGGGGCGATAGACACAATGGCACAAACTTCGATATCGATTGTTCTGGTTGTCGCGACTGGGTTGGTGCTCTCAACTCTCTCCAGTGTACCTCAGTTAATCTCTGTGATTAAATTTACTTTGTACGTTTTACCTTACGTTCGTATGTATGTTCGTGACGTTTGTGCGTAACCGAGAGGTGTAAATTGTTTGTACTAAATCAGTTTTACTGCAAAGAAAAATAATGTAAGAGTGCACGAGTGAGTAAATTATTGAAATTTCTTGAATTATTAGCCTTAATTCTAAAACGAATAAAGAAGATGATAATCGGAATGTGCCAGATGAAACCACGAATGTCTTTCGAAGATTGTTTACAACTTAAAAAGGAACTAGAGATAACGTTGTTATTCGTTTTCATGTTGAATTTTTCTTGGAATTAATAATGAGATGTTATTGGTCTCATTTAATTCAGCTACTATTACTTTTAGAAAATATATAAAATAAATAGTTCATTCTAATATGGTCGCTTTCAGTTCTCAGATTGAAATAGTTTGTACTAAACGGTAACCGCTTTAAAAATTAATACTTTTTGATCTTTTCGATAAATGATATTGAAAAATGGTTTCTATATATATATATATATATATATATATATATATATATATATACTAATGATGGAAAATACAAAGACCATCATTCTATTAATATACTGCTTGGAAAAAAGTACGGACTTGCTTGATTATTGAGTAGACTCAAGTTTTCACAACATTTGTTGAAAATATAATTCTCACTTATTTTGAATGGCAATATATGGCGTGAAATATATCATTGAGAAGCTCTTGTTTTGCTCTTTATGTTCGTAGATTTTTGTGCGACTTGGTCGTGCTTTTATAAAATGACCACCAAAATTGTAATCCCAATGAAAAAATGTAATATAAGAAGAATTCAACAAAGAACAATGAGTAATGAAATGAAAGTTACAAATATCAATATTCTTGAAATTACGACCACTTATAACTTGATAAAATAGAAAAATTTGATGTTATACTTTGTATTTCCATTCTTATGCTGCACATTGAACCTTCAATATTTCTGGGTGCGTTGATAAACTTTGAATTTCAAATAATACACAAATAAGTGATAGTAGTGTCCTATTCTCGGTTCTCAATTAATTTTTTTGTGGTGATTGAGTGAGAGTTCTTGAATGAAATATGGAGTTCTCCGGACCAATAACGTTAATTTTGTCACTTTATAATACATTCAAGGTAAAAATTAGCTTCAACCGCGAATGAAATGTTTGAAACGAAGTTAGTTTTAACAGTTTTCCAAATCGAAGATAAGTTTTTTTGGAAGAATAGAGTGAAAAAGTTGAGGAAAATTGGGGAATTCGAGATTCATAATACGGAAATGCTTAATTTTTTTACTCGTTATGAAAGGAGAAATGTTTTCAATGAGTAAAAAAAATCGAACTAGCCATTTCTCGGGTCCCTTAAATACACTACTGATAACTTAAATATCCAAATAAATTCATCTCGAGTATACATTTTCATTATATTCAACCATGTACTTATACATGGACAACGCAACGCTCTCTAGTAACGGAAAATCCTTTCCGGAATATTTTATACGTAGGAACAACATGAAGTTTCATTCAACAAAAGGTCGAACAATGTTTTTTTCAGGAAAGAGCACCCTCAGTTTACTCTACGATGTCTGTAGATCCCCGTAACATAAAATAGACAAATTAAGAATTTAAGCATTACAGTTAATCCCCTTGTAAATTTTTCCATTGAAACTTTGAAGTCAAGAACACAAGTGTTGGAACCAAGAGTGACAAAAATCATCCCATCATATTTTTCAATCAGTTTACGCCATTTCAGATATCAATTCTAGAATAATCAATAATTTTAGGAGTGAAAAGCACTCCTTTTTGAAGTCACTATAGAGCACAGACTTTGAGTGAGATGGGTTTCAAAATTTTGATTTAATTCAATATAATATAAAATATCAATATAAAAATAGCTACAATGGAACATAATCAGTTTTTAAGGTTATTGGGTAGCAAATGGGTGGGGTGGTACGTCGTTCGGTTTTATTTTTGTCGCATCTGAAGAAATATTGATTATATTTCATGATGCTCCTGTCATACGTCATACGTTTATGTTTTCATTCGATACAATAGACCAATAATTGGTAGCATTTTTGGGATGCACGTTCATAGGGCTGTTACTCTCTTAGGAAAGCATTATCGACTTATGCTGTTGAAAACTTTCATGTTATTCTTCGTGTAGAATACCCTGAAGAAAGGAGGACAACCTATATATTCAAATGATGAACTGCAATACTCGTTTCAAAATTATGTTGCTGTATTGTACACAACCAAATTTATATGAAATCACCCAATATTTTGAATATTACCTCAGGGGTTTCAGAAATTTTGAAGGATCGTTAGAATTGATCCGTCTTGAGATATTTCAATTGAAAAGAGAAATAAATTAAGATTTACTTTGAGGAAGAAAATAAGAAACTTTCCTCATGTAGCAAAAAAATCGGTTTCTCACGGAGTAGGGTTTTTTTTTCTCGACCTCAGTAGCTTGTATTTCCTCTTCTTGCCCTGATACAAGCCTGAATCCGTTTAGGCATGCTTTGGATTAGGTTTTCAACCTCCTCAGGGATGATATTCTGCCACTCTTCTGTAGCGGCTTGGATGAGCTTCTGTGGGGTTCTTGGATTACCCTGGCGCGACCTAATTTTTCTTTTTAGATTATCCCATAAAAGTTCAATAGGATTTAGGTCTGGAGAGCAAGCTGGCCAGTCCAAAATAGTGATTTCCTCTGTTTTAAGATAATGTCGCGTGAGGTTGCTGATATGCGGAGGAGCATTATCTTGCATAAATGTGAAATTCTCACCATGGGCACCTCGCCAGAGTCTCACTATGGGCTCCAGCACTAGATACGCGTAATTTCTAGCCGTTACACTCGCAGGAAACGAAATCAAATCTGTTTTGCCTTCCAGCATAAAGCCATCCCAATATATCACACTGTCCCCTTGGTATTTCGGAATTCGTCTTGCTGCTCAGAGTCTAGCTTGTCTTCCACGACCCTTTAAAACCCGAATACGTCATCTGATCGAACACCAATTCTGGTCTCATCTGAAAAAAGAACATTTCGCCAATTCTCAATATTCCAAATTCGGTGCTCGGTACACCAATTAAGTCTTAATTTTTTTGTTGTCTGGTAAGCTCTGGGCCTTTTCCTGTATAAACCCCTTGAACGAAATCTTTGACGTATCGTTTTATCGTTTCGACTGATACACTGATGCCCGTTGCTTCCAGAAATTGCAATATGCAGAGATTGTAGCTCCACGTAGCGGGCATAGGTTTTTGAAATCCCCGGCTGTGGCAGCTTTATTCCTCTGTGTCACCCCTTCAATTATTGGACCCCTCTGCACATCGGACAATCCAACGTAAGGCATTTTCAATTATGATTACAGGCTATTTTAAAATTTGGAATTCACAGTTTCAAATCTCAATGACGACTTCGTACAATATCCCGAACATGTGGTGATAATTCAACATTTCTTATCATACTTTTCAGTTATTTTCAAAGAAAAACTTCATTCTTCACAAGTAGTCGAGGGTCCATGGTTAAAAACAATCAATAATGTGAAACACCGAGTGATTACATATAAATTTAGTTGTATTTCTCAAAATTGGCTTTAGCCAGTTCACATCGGGGTTAAATTTGAAAAAAAAACTGAGAAGGTATAAGCGATTTGATTTGGAATTATTCAAAAAATTTATGCAAATTTATTACCAACACACAAATTCCAAATGTTATTAAGTTATTCGGTTTGTTGAAGACAATTGCGAAAATATCAATAACTTAAAAATTATAGAGAAAAGTTTTTGAAGAGAGTGAAATTTTCGATGGAAAGTTCCCTAACTCCATCTCTATGATTTATAACTTTTATTTTACATTGAATATCTGATTCCAAGAAACCTTCGAATGCATGACCACCAAACTAATTACATCACCGAATATTATCTTTTATAACACTAAACATCAATTTTGAATTAAGAATGAATCAGCGTGTCATTTGATCACTCAAGGAAATAAACTACATGAGAGAAAATTGTTTTAATTTCTGCCAGAAGCTCTCAGACATCCGCTTATATTGCCCTCAAAAATGCTTAAATGAATGGTCCAAATATTTTTCACTGTCTTGAGTTCCTTTGCTTTGTAAAATCAGCAAGACAAAAGTCTTGAATAGTTTTTATCTTAATAATGAATTGTTGAAATTAAGAGAAATGAAGATTTTTAGTTAATTTGTTAATTTAACTTATCTATAATTGAGAGAATAAGCAACATGTTTCCTCGAAACAATATTTCATATGCTTATATGTAAGAAGAGATATTGAAATTGAAAAATTTTCTAAGCATAAAATTGAAAATTCAAATTTATTCAGAAGAAGCTTAGATGAGTTGTAGATTTATATTTCCAGTCCCCAAATACATTTTAATACGGGATCAAAATCATAGACTTTATAGAATTCTGATCCATTTTGTCCCAAACTTCGATCAGTCTGTTCTCAACCTCATCCGAGGTAAGTGACCCGTTTTGCTGGCTTCTTCATCTTTTATTGAGAATGTTCCAGACACGTTCGATGTGATTGAGGTCTGGAATTCGTGCAGACCACTTCACTGAAGTGATTTCGTTATCTCGAAAGTACTCCAATTCAGTTTCTAACCAATTGGTTTGTTTCCTCGCAAAATTGAATCGGGCTCTTCGATATATTACGGTTTGAGTTGGGCTACAAGCTGCGACACGAGGTCTCAAAACTGAGACGTCTAATCGTTTCAGTTTTAGTATGCACTCCACTATTTTATCGAACTTGCATTTGAAGGTTTGAAGGTGTCAAGCAGTAGCAAACCGTTGTTTCAACAAAGAAATTTTTGAATAACGGTAATGGATCGATGTTGTTGCTAGAGGTTGACCTTGGCCAGGTCTCCTCACATGACTACCAGTTTTACTGTACCTGCTGATCATTCTGGAAACAATTGAATGAGAGACCCCAAGCGTTTGGCCTATTCTTTTATAAGTCAAACCTAGGTTATCTCACAACACTGCTTCAGCACATCCTGTCAAGGTCAAAATTCGTGATTCGCGTTGCATTATTACCAAAAATTAAAATTTTCAAGACTAAACGTAACGCAAAGATTGATCAACTACTGCAGTTATCAGGAAGGAGGAACATATGTACTAAGAAAAATCATCTAATTTGTTGGCAAATGTCGGGATATATCAGAAAAGAAACATGTGGTAATTATTATTTGCCTACTGAAAGAAGAATTTGAAATTGTGCGTTAATTTCTGGACGCAGTGTATTTTGCTGAGATTCTTAAGAATATTTGAAGTCATGCACTGTGGAAAACCTTTCAATCAATAGGAAAAAGACATAACTACTTTTTTGTATTCACGAGGAGACATAGAATTAGAAAAATGAAGTATAAAATTCTTACAAAGAAAATGTGAAGTTTAGCATTAAGTCCAATGTGAGACACTTGGGGTAACCCTAGTTACCAAACTTGTAACTTCTAAACCAACTTATAATCGCTTGAAGACATCAAATTAATCTCCAACTACTTTGAATTGAAAACTATTTTTTCTTCGTGTACCCTCGTATATCGATTTGTTGTGATTTTTTTGAAAAGTTAACTGAAATGTTCTTTTTCCATTCAATTATTTATCCTCCCAACGAATATTTTTATATCTGTCGTTATTAAACAGACACTTTGTTAATATAAACGTGAAATGTGCAAATTCTTAACATTCCCTTTTGTTTCAGAGCGTAGAGACAGCGTGAACTCAGAAATCAGCCAAGCTGACTCCACCAGAGAACAAGCCAAAAGCGAGCCTCGAGAAGACAACGAAGAACCAACCAACCCTGAAAGTAACATTCAGCAACATTGTTGCCCTTACTGCGACTACACCAGCGACTCTGAAATGCGAATTCAAGCTCACGTTCTAGCACAGCACGGAACGAACAGCACGCCTAACCACATGTACCAATGTCCTTTATGTCAAGACGCTTTCAAAGAAAGATCCAACTTGGAACGTCACGTCATGCAGATCCACTCTGTAAACAGCGAAGGCCTCCAGCGGTTACTCATGTTAGTCGATCAAAGCCACTGGTTGAACCAAGCGTCGCGAACGCCAACACCGAACAACACGACTAACCAATTACCCAATGCAACCGTGTCTCCAAATTCCGTCTCGTCAAAAGATTCGGCAAATCGTCTCGAAAAAAGCGACATCAGTAACGAGGCGGAAAGAGAACTAATGTCACCGATAAGCGACGATAATTCCGAACACGAATCCGAACGTTGCGGTACATGTTTCAAGTCGTTTAAGAACATCGACGAATTGTGTTATCATCAAAACGAAACGGGGCATTTAGAGATTAAGCAAACGCCAAGCGGTCCAGGTTACGTATGTTGGAAAAAAGGTTGTAATCAGTTCTTCCCGACGGCGCATACTCTACAGATGCACTTTAAAGACTCTCACGCCAAAAATTCGATTACGAATATATCCGTGTCGGAAAAACACGTGTACAAGTACAGATGTAATCAGTGCTCTTTAGCGTTTAAAACGTTGGAGAAACTCCAGTTACATTCGCAGTACCATATGATCAGGGACGCTACAAAGTGTGTTTTGTGCGGAAGAAATTTCCGGTCTTTAGTCGCTCTTCACAAGCACGTCGAGAGTGTACACTCTGAACTCACAGATGAAGAATTAAATACCTATAAACAGAGCTTGATGAACAACCCGCTTTTACTTGCTGGTTTACAGGGACAGGTGTTGGACAGTTCCACCAACGATTTATTAAAGAAAGAATCTATGCGAAACGACGATTCCGAAATGACTGATTGCGATGATAGCAAAGAACTGAACACTAGTCACGATGATAGTAATCAACAAGACGGCGAGAATTCAGACGACAGTATCATTTATAAAGATCAACAGTTCCTGGAAGACTACTTGAATAGCCAGGCGATTGCAGAGGATAGTTACAATGATCCTAATAGAAAATACAAATGTCACCGGTGCAAGGTAGCTTTTACAAGACAAAGCTATCTTACTGCCCATAATAAAACCCTTTTACACAGAAAAGGTGAGAAACTTAGCTATCCCATGGAGAAGTACCTGGATCCAAATAGACCCTATAAATGTGACGTATGTAAAGAAAGTTTTACCCAGAAGAACATTCTTTTAGTTCATTATAATTCAGTCAGTCATTTGCATAAATTAAAACGGGCTATGCAGGAACAACAAAACAACAATAATAACCCGCCTATGTCCCCGGTCACAGGTAGTCAGCCACAAAATCTTACATTAACGCCAAAAAGCACGTCGTCCGAAGAAGACGATAAGAAACGATACAGATGTAACATATGCAAAGTTGCGTACACTCAAGGCAGTACATTAGATATACACATGCGCAGCGTACTTCATCAAACGCGCGCCAGTAAATTGCAAGATCTTGCAATGGCCGGACAAATCGACTTGACCAAACCATTAATTGAACAACCTGAAGCCATGCAGTCTCCGAAACAGAACAGCCCTTCCCCGAGTAGTGGGGACAAAGCGTCTCCCACCCCGGTGTCGCCCGGAGCAGGTAGTCAAGGGATGATGAGCTGTCAGAAATGCGGTGCCTTCTTCAGTTCGCAAGATCAGTTGAACACGCACCAACAGTTATATTGTGTATTTGCTACGCCGATGGCCATATACCAGGTTCAAGAGCCGGTAGGCCCAAGTCAGGCGAAAAGTCCGCCTCCCATTAACGAACAAGACTCGAAAATGACTCTGCCAAAGAAAAATACATCGCACATATACAAAAGCTTACTTGAAAGCTTCGGATTTGACTTAGTGATGCAATACAATGAAAGTCATCAAAGACGACAGCGACCTCGAGGGGAAGCGGGTGAGGACAAAGCCCAGCCGACGTCGCCGTTACCCGCCACCAGTTCACCAGAGGACCAAACGGACGTACCGAAGACCGAAGAGGATCAGAACGAGAGCAACTTGCCAGAAGTAAGTAAATCGACGTGTCAACATTGCAATAAAGAGTTCTCTAGTGTGTGGGTTTTAAAATCCCACTGTGAAGAAGTACATAAAGATTTAGTGCCAATAGAATACTTAGAAAAATATGCTCAACAGTTCAAGAGCGACTACGAAAAGAAATCCGTGGTGGTGACGGCGGCGACCTCGTCGACGCTAAACAGCGACCCCAAAGTGACCACCCCTACCACCTCAAGTCCCGTTGCAGAAGTCCAGGAGAAGGATGAAGACGTCAAGGACCACGTTCAAACCAAAATCGAGCTACAAACACCTGCGGAGGCTACGTCGACGGCGCCTTCGACGCCTACGTCGTCCACGACGCCGGTCAGCAGCACCGATTCGTCGGCGCTGCCGGCTAACATACAGGCGATGATTGCGCAAAGTATGGCACAAAACCCGATGGCTTTAGCACAGCAAATGTCCGAAATGCAAGCTGCCCTCAACGTTATGCAATTACAACAACTCAATTTCAATCCGATGATGCAAATGATGGGTATGGGGTTGCCGTTGGGGTTGAACGCGTTGGCGGCGATGAATCTGCAGCCGCCGCTTGTTCCTTTGATGATGCCGCCGCCGCCTTACGATCCCATGTCGCAATTCGGGCCGCAGGATCAAATAATGAACAAACAACAAGCGCTAATGCAGCAACAAGTGGTGAGTGTTTTAAATTTAGTACTATAGTGAGTAACGCGAGTGAAGAGAATATTCATTGAATATGGGGAATATCCATATGTATATAAACCAATTTCGTTTATTTAATTTGATACGACTTAATGGAAATACGTTTGAACAGTGAATTAAATGGATTTTCCTAACGTGAATCAGATTGACAAATTTCTAGAAAATTCACACCGGGTAATATTTGCATATCTGTTATACGGGGCAATACAGAAACAAACTGGTTTTAGAGTATTTTGAATTAAAAATTTTCACATCTATTTTGATTAACAAATTGTATTAATCGTTGAAGAGGTCAATGTTTCTTTGAATTAGGTCAAGTAGTTTAATTCAAATTGATCTTTATTTGAATTTGAAAGCTATTTAACAGTACATTAAAATTGCTAAAGTTATTAATGAAGAAAATCCATGTGTTTTTTACAAATATTTCAGAAACTATTAATAATTAAAGTTGTTTAAAGAGGACATTATTTCCGAAAATAATAGACTCGTAAACCTTCAAGAAACAAAGGCATAACCAAACAATTTTTATATTATTAAATATCAACTTTAATCGTGAATAAGATATGTCTTCATATGAATACTCATGAGAATGAAATCCTGTTTTCAAACAGTTTTTCAATTAATTTTTCATAAAGATTTGCTATTGTTGACCACAACAAAAGTTTGAATAATTTTCCAATTTTGTCCCTTTCTAGATTTCTTTTTACATGTTAATTAAGTGAGAAGATATTAGGAAGATTTTAACAGTTTTGTCTAAATTTTCTATTGATTTTAAAATTTATAAATAACAAAGTGAACAACATTCAATTATGATTCATTATGATTTATGGCAAGTTTGATTTGAGTCGTGAGCCACGTGAGGGCTATGTTCAAAATTAAATTTGAACTATATAAAACGGACATGTAGTTTCAGAATTTAAAATTCATTTTGAAAATTTTGTTCTTTCTACCAATTTTTTTTGATAATTTCAAAATTATTATTAGTTTCTAAATTATTTGCAGACAAACTGAACAGAATTTTTCATGAATTCCTATTTAAAATTCATACAAATTCGTCTTTTTAATTTTCGATCTTTACGTTTATCCTAAATAATACATATTGATACTCATGAACTTGCTTGATGTTTATTTGATAGTAATTGATTGTACAGAGTAACCTAAACTGACAAATTTAACAGTACAGTCAGCTTTAGAACGAGAACGATTGGTGGCACATTTTCCATCTCTTCTTCAACCGTTTTCGAAATATTTCAGAAAGTTAACCATTGAATTCTTTATCATTAACATCTTTTTTCTGAGTCCCTTTTTCGTGGTAGAAGATATTTTCAACTTTCTTCGTTTCTTAAATATCTTCAACTTTGAGATTTCAAATATAAATCATAGTTAAATTATTACAATATATTGATTTCGAAAATGGTATTAAAATATTCAGTGATCTTTCTAGTTTCACAACTAAAATTTCCTAAATTCTTTATAGAAATGAAAAATTGGTAATGAAATGTAGATGAGTAAACGTTGATACGTTTCTCACTTATCAAATGAAGTTATTGAATGGAATATTCGTTTCATTAAACTCAAAGATTCCCAACGAAAGAGTTTCAGGGAATCAACAAACAAATATTCTACTTTATTTCAATAATTGAAAAGGGGCAATTCTAGCAACAAAATTCCATAACGACAACTGGAACAAATTGTTAAAATGTTGGGTAAATTTTATAATGCAGCCTTATTGTGGTTGAATTTATGAGTGGGAAATACCACCGATCCTATTATATCTACTCAAGATTTACTATTCATCAGTACTGTAGTTATCATCTGGTATGGATTAATATTAGAAAGTAGTTAAACTAATTTGGATTTTCCCCAATATAATAATAGAGATACACAATGATTATCAACTTATATCGATTAAAATAATCATTCTTCACTTTTTATAAAGTGAAAAGGTATTGTTTATTTCGGAATTATTTTTAATCCAAAATACGAGGTCCGTTCAATAAGTCATTAGAGAATTATGATGAAACCAATTATTTTGGTTAAATTTCTTTCTCTTTTCAACATTAAACTGTATAAATTTATTTGAGAGATTCTTCAACAGCTTAAAGCACTAGTTGTCTGTTTGGATGAAGACCTACATCTTTTAGAAGAACTATTTCATCAGATTTAACATTGAAAGAAAAATTTGTGGTAAAAATTGAATTGAAATGAAGCAAATGGGTTCAAAGAACTTGTGGACAAATGGCCAAAATGTCATATTTAAGAAAATCAAATTATTGATAAAAAATTTTTAATTCCTTATGGGGAATAGTTAAAGCGAAATTATGGCCAATCATTTCATGGCATCTCTTCAATGTCTCACATTTACGAAGCTCATTACCGTAATGAAAAGAACCTTTTTTGTTCTTAAAATCAGGACGTCTCTTCTGGATCTCGATGAGCAATGGCAACGCAGATTTAGAATCTAAAGCTGACACCTTTTGAAAGTCTTCAATCAACGATTGAATTTCACGTTCTTCTTCAAACATCGAGAAAAACGTAACTACTCAAAATTTTTAATCTCCCAAATTCTCTAACGACTTATTGAACGAATTTAAACAATGTCAATTCCAAGCACACTTTCAAGAAGTGCCAATAAAAAAAAACAGTTATCCACTCAGATAAAACGCACCAAAAATTCTTTTTTCAAGATTAACAAAGTGGGTTAATTCGGATTTAAACCGAAGAATGTTCAAGCGATGCCGTTCTCTGTCCCCATCAAGATATGCAAATATATTCGGCAGTTTAACAGGCGTGATTTCAGAGAAATGAATAATCAACACAATTAATATTCTCTTCATTCACGTGTGGGGCTCTTATTTATTCACGAGGTATACGAGTAGAAAATATATATTTTTGCGAAGATCGCGTGAAGTGATAATTGAAATTAATTTTGCGTTTACGATTCGAAGGTTATTGAGTGCAATAAACTCATCGGGAACAAATTAATCCAACGGGTTCGATTCATGGTACGATATTCGTGTCACGTGTTCGCCTAGCGCGGTTTCCTCGAAATTTAGGATTCTGTAGATGATTCCAGATGAGCGGTTTGGAACCATGGACGTAATTTTTGGTTCTAGTGGTGTACATTGATATTTCAACCAGGATATTATATCTTACATGACATCATGACAATCAATACTTTATTCATATAATTTTGCTGTGTATTGTCGGTTTTTGTGGCTAGGGATTTTACTATGCTATTCATTTCACAAGCCATCCTGTCTATTACGGAAGCAAAGTTGCTTATTATTAGGATTTCAGTAAGTTGAAAAAATGCTCTACTTTGCTTGAATAATATATTCGTGTGTATACCACAACTCCTCCCCCACAGAAATTTCTTTTCAAAATAAAAAAGAATTCAGTTAATACTAGGTTTAACATATTAGGTGACCCATTAACTTTAGTTTTCTTTCTGTTCTTCAAATATCAAGATATACTGAAGTGGGTGAAACTAACCAAACTATCTAATCAACATCCAACATAACTGTCAACTATCTATAAAGATTGTCCCAAAAGTATCCGACTTAAGCTCCATATTTATTCCCTGATATTATTATAAACACCTCAAAAAGTCTAGGGAACACTTCTGAATATCGATATATCGTATCCAGAACGATCAATATGGATGATTTTTTTTAAGAAATGAACACCTGCATCAATTTCTCACCAAATTATGTAGAGTGCCGCAACAGATTTCAGTTTTTTTTTTATAAAAACTAAAAATGCAACAGTTGCAACGCTGCTTTATAATCATTTCATGTATTCAGTGTTTCAAATCAGTTAGTTGGCACATTGTTTCTGTTCTAAGCACAAATAAAAGATTCAAGCTTTGTGATTCGACCATGGAAAGACGACATTTGACTAGAGAAGAGATGTTACGAGCCGTTGGCATGCTCCAAGCTGGGAGCTCACAACTACTGGGAAGTAGCCCAAGTGTCATAAACCGTTTATGGTCGCGTTTCAATGGAACAGGTAGCGTAGAAGAACACCATACCGATTTTTGTTTTTCAAACCAGAAGAGATCGTACTACCACAGCATCTCAATTAGCTCAAGAGCTATCACGAGTTCATAATGTACAAATTTCCGAACAAACTGTGAGAAATCGACTGCACGAAGGTCAACTCCACTCCAGACGTCCTTTAAGAGTTCCACAACTGACCCATGGAAATCGCGCTGCTCGTTTAGCTTGGTGCCAAGAACACGTAAACTGGGATCAAGAGAGGTGGGTTCTCTTCAGTGATGAATCTAGATTTAGTTATTATCCCGATTCGGGAAGAATTCGAATATGGAGGGAACCTGGAAAGCAAAACCGTCTCCAGCATGCTCGAGAAGTTGTTAGACAGGGAGGCGGATCAATGATGTTTTGGGGAGGCTTACGCCTTGGTGGAAGAACTGCCGTCGTTTTCATACAGAACAACCTCACGGGAAATTCTTACGCAAATGAGATAGTTTTACCTGTAGTGGTACCGTATCTCCAAACATTGGGTCAAAATCCACTCTTCCAACAAGATAATGCCCCTTCTCATCGTGCAAGAGTTGTCTTGAACGTTCTTGAAGAGAATGATATCGATCTTCTACCGTGGCCATCCTGCTCCCCAGATCTGAATCCCATCGAGCATATGTGGGACACCCTAAAAAGAAATCTCCTGCGTCAAAACGTCTTCCATCATAAATAGGAGCTTCGATTAGCAGTTTAGGGGGACTGGAATGACTTCTTTTTTTTTTACCAAATTTCGTCATTTTCAAATTTCAATTTTTTTTTATAATTGATGAAGCTTTGGAGAAGTCAAATATTATTTTGTTTTCTTGAGAATACATTATATACAATACTTCCTAACAAAAACCGAAAGATTTCTATAAATTCGAATCATCAAATTCATATCTTAAATATAATGGTAAGTGTTCCCTAGACTTTTTTGAGGTGTTTATATCGGCTGGCACATGACATCATTCAAAATAGTCCCCACTGGATTGAACAACATGGAGCCAAAGCTTGAAAACAGCCAAAAGTCGCAAGGAGCTGTATCAGTGCGGTACGAAGGCTGACGTAGCTGTAGGAACTTGTGTTTAGTCAAGTATTGCTACACGACGCTCAATTAATGTGCATTGTGTTATCGCAATGCCATTCTTGCAATTGGTAAGGTCATTTACCTCTTATTGCGTCATGCAATCCTTTCAGATCTTCAACATAGCTCAAGACCATAATAAACAAAATGAACATTGACTGGACACTGCTTCAACTTGATATCTTATTTATGGATTAAAACCATGAACCCCTGTCTTCTATACTAATTTTTCGAGAACAATCTCATCCATTTTTGGAACCCTAAGGCTGAATAATTGGAAAAAGGACGAATAATGATGCTTTATAAAAATTGGATTAGGAATTTATCTGAGAATATTTTTAATCAAGATAGTATGATGAAGTAAATTTTCTCTAATATGTTGTTTTTGAAAAGAAAATTTTTACCAATATCCTGCCAGTGTTCTCAAGTAGACTTTTATTCCATTTCGCTGTGGATGATCGTCAAGCCTAAATATACGCCGTAAATATTTACTTTGCAAGATTTCAATCTCCAATTCGCGGTAAAAACTCGCCAGTGTGACTTTAAGCTTAATACGTCACACTATAAGTCCGTTCGATGGATTTTAAATGGCGTCACTATTGAAAATTCCTATGATTTTAGGAATTGATAATCTTCAAATGATATGTGAACATTTCACTGGAAAACCAACGCTACCTTGATAGTTCTGAAAAATATGAAAAATAAAGTGATTTCATGTGTTTTTATTGGGAAAACGGCGCTTAAATGAAGAAATATTTGTGAGGACAGATTGTAGAGCTGTGGTTCACTAATTTTTTTTTATAAAGGGGTTTAAATTTAATCACTGTTGCGCGTTCTGGCCCCCTAAATATAGTAGGTGCGTCAGAAAATTAAAAAAAAAGGCTACAGGATAATTTTGGCTCAAATGATATCTGAAATAAGCACCAATATTTGTATGACAATTGGTTCATCAGGAGCTTTCTTTGAAATGGCTATCACGTTTGTTCGCATACGATCAAAATAGCGCATCGGCATTTCATAGTTGTTTTTATTTCAGCACAAGAGAATTTTTTTGGGCAATATATGACAGTTGACGAACATGGATCCATAATCATTTTGGCAAAAGCCGCAAACGTCAGCTGATAACATTTTGGCTTCCCTATTTTATGAATTTTCAAAAAAGATTCCAAATAAGGAAGAAACTAATACTTTTCGACCAAGATAATGTTACAAGACTATTGCAGCGAAGTAGAAAATGCATATTTTACACTATGAATGCTTCCTCACTCACCTTACTCTTTGGATCTGAACCGCTACGACTATTATCTGTTTAAAGTCATAAAAAAATGCTTCAATGAAAGGAATTAGATTCGAATGAAGAAACTGAAGCCTTTTTGAAGCTGAAGATCAATTTCTCTATCTACAGAATCGAATTCATTTTTTGATGAAAAAAATTCGTTTAAAGTCATCCTACGACTGAAGAAATGTAATTTTATTTGAAAATAATATCCAATTTACGTATCAAACAAATTTTCATCTAATCTAACATCTACCATATGCGCGACGCTTAATTTTGAATAATTTTAAATAATTAATTGTAATTAAATAAATTAAAAAATTTCTCCGAAATTTACATCGACGACGGACGAACCGATAAGATATCTTAAGTATGTTTCACATTTCGTCGCCATAAAATCTCCCGAACGATTTTTACGAATTTTAGAATTTTATTGATAGTAGAAACACGAATATTCACACCTGAATTTTAGGCTAATTAAATCTTTTTTTTTATTGGTATCCATAAAATTTAATTATCTCGTACGGTGCTGGCTAATGAACGGTTTAAGGACAACATTTTCGGAATTTTTTGTGGACGAACGTACCAAATTATACATTCAAACTTATAATTACGCATTCCTAAATCTGACAATTATAAGTTCAGATCTGGACGGCTGATTATTTTAATTGCTGTTTGTACGTTTTAGCCTTGCATTGTGATAATTATCGTTATTGATTTATTGCCAATTTGTTACAATTTATTAAGCCCGCGTAGTTGCTAGTTAGTTATTGAGTACGGATAAATCTTTTTAATATTGACATTGGTATCGCACAACATTTAACACACTGTATTGTTTTGATCTCCAGGCCGTTAACGCTGCAGCCAATCAGAAACGTGCAAGAACACGCATAACAGATGATCAGTTGAAAATTTTGCGGGCGCACTTTGATATAAATAACTCACCGTCTGAAGAACAAATTCACGAGATGGCATCTCAAAGCGGTCTTCCGCCTAAAGTAATAAAACACTGGTTTCGAAACACGCTTTTTAAAGAGAGGCAACGAAATAAGGATAGTCCGTATAACTTCAACAATCCACCATCCACTACTTTGAATCTTGAAGAATACGAGAAAACGGGCGAAGCGAAAGTAATTCCATTGAACAGTTCAGGTAGCAGTACCGAAGAACCATCAAAATCATCTGATTCGATACAATCTACTCAAGCTCTTGTCAAAACAGAAATCAAGGAAGAACCCAATGAGGAACAACTCAAACCTAATGAAGATAGGTTGAACGAAAGCTTAGAAGACAAACAAAGTATATTTAATTTACCACCAAGTTTACAACCTCCACCAAGTCCTGCCACGTCGATGGCTAGTTCGGAAAACATGGGTTCCCTACATGTTTCCACACCGACTACACCAAATAGCATGAATTTAACATCTATTATAGCATCACAACTAGGAGATACCATGACCACAAGTACCCCTACTCTAAATCAGCTTTCAACAGTATCAACCCATCATGGTCTCACCAGCCCTATGCTGCCACCTCCAAAACTAAATCAACAGAATTTCCCGAACCCAAACAATCTTCAACCTATGCTACCTCTCACACCTAATAGATGTCTAAGTCCGAACAGAGACTATAATAGCCAAGGATCAAACCCTGGATCTTGTGGTTCTTCAGGAAAACGTGCAAACAGAACAAGATTTACTGACTATCAAATCAAGGTGCTTCAGGAATTTTTTGAGAATAATGCGTATCCTAAAGACGATGATTTGGAGTATCTTTCTAAATTACTAAGTTTAAGTCCAAGAGTTATTGTTGTTTGGTTCCAAAACGCCAGACAGAAAGCAAGAAAGGTTTACGAGAACCAACCGGCGGTTGAGCCGGCACCTGGAATACCTGACGAAACTGGTACGAATAGATTTCAGAGAACTCCTGGCTTGAACTATCAGTGCAAAAAATGTTTACTAGTATTCCAGAGGTATTACGAACTTATAAGGCATCAAAAAACGCATTGCTTCAAAGAAGAAGATGCTAAAAGATCTGCACAAGCCCAAGCTGCAGCTGCACAAATCGCTGCAGTTTTAAGTTCGGAAGATTCGAATTCAAGTACCACAGTGGGTGAACAAAGTCACCAACAGCAACAACAACAACAACAAATGATGCAACAAAACCAATCTGGTGCAAACTCATGTCTAAGTCCAATGCATCCAAATGCTCCAACAACCCCTACGTCTAACAGCGGTAACTACCCTTTATCGCCTAACACAGAAACCAAAGAGGGTACGTTCCAGTGTGACAAATGCAATTTAGTGTTTCCCAGGTTCGACTTATGGCGGGAACATCAATTAGTCCACATTATGAATCCTAATTTATTTCCATCATATTCACCTGATTCGCCGTTTGGTATCTTACAACAACACGCTCAGCTACAACAATTGAACGCAAACCTTGGTGATTTATCGAAGGTAACAACTGCACCTAACATACAACATCCACTTTTGAATATGTTGAACAATGTAGCTGGACAAAAACGAAAATTAGAAGATTTTGAGGTAGAGAGTGATACCTCAGATCAACCCAAAGATAAGAGACTGAGAACAACTATTTTACCTGAACAATTAGATTATCTGTATCAAAAATACCAACTTGAAAGCAACCCTTCTAGAAAAATGCTTGAAAATATTGCTAGAGAGGTTGGGTTGAAGAAGAGAGTTGTGCAAGTATGGTTTCAAAACACTAGAGCTAGAGAAAGAAAAGGACAGTTCAGAGCACACGCTCAAGTGATTAATAAAAGATGTCCATTTTGTCCAGCTCTATTCAAAGTGAAATCAGCTTTAGAATCTCACCTTAGTACTAAGCATGCAGACCAATGTGCTCGTGGTGAAATTAACATTGACGCTTTGCCAGATGAAGAACTTAGTATGGAATCTGCCCCAAGTATAAGTTCTGGGGGAAACGACGCTAAATTCCAACAGCAAAATTCAAATATACTACCACCAATTTTCTCGCAGTTACCACCACCTGATATGGAAACTTTGAGAAAGATTTATGAAGATAATGTCAAGAGGTATATGGGTGAATTGCAATCGCACAACTCTTCTTCGAACGGAGAAAAAAGTGAAATTAAACCTGTTAAAGAGGAGGGGGAGATCCCTTTGGATCTCTCGAAGCCGGTGGATTTATCTAGACCAATGAAGGTTATGCTTGATCATGAAAAAACTTTTTGTGATGCAGGACCATTAACAGATCTCAGTGAGCGTTCGTATTGTGGCGATGAGAGGAGCGAAACGATGTCAGAAAATAACGATTTTTATGACGACGAGAGTAATCCTACATCTCCAGCAAGCAGCACGCAAAGCAATAGTCAGAGGATGTCGAATTCTGGGCAAAAATACGCTAATAAAAGATATAGAACGCAAATGAGTTCTGTTCAAGTTAAAATTATGAAATCTTTATTTGGTGATTACAACACTCCTACTATGGCAGAATGCGAAATGTTAGGAAGAGAAATTGGTTTGCCCAAGCGAGTTGTTCAAGTTTGGTTCCAAAATGCTCGAGCTAAGGAAAAGAAGGGAAAAATTGCTTTGCAGAAGGTTCTAGGACCTGAATCTGAATCCAATCCTCCCATTCCTGAAGATTGTAAATTCTGTAATTTCAAATATTCGCACAAATACTCAATTCAAGATCACATATTCACCAAAGGGCATATCGCTAATGTCAGGATATACCTAGAGAACATGAGTAAAGAGAATGAAACTAATGAATTCATTGCACCGCCTCCAATTCCTGGTAGTTCTGGGTCTTTACCTGCGGATTCCACCACGAATCCACAGCAGCACCAACAACATCACCACCAGCAGACACTGAACAACAACACGCATCTTCAACTACTCCAGATGGCTGGTATGCAAGTACCCAATGCTGCAGTGAAAAGTGAACAAGAAGAAAACCAAGAATCCCTATTTCAGCAGCTATACGCCATAGGGAACAACGCTAACTATGGAGTCCAGAACCAATATATGCACCATGCGATGTTTGGCGCAAATGGTGAGTACCATTTTTCATTTAGTAGATCCTAGTTGTTTATTTCAAATTACCAAAAAACGAAGAAAAGCTATTCCCTTTCGGGATAAACGTATATTTCCTTCAGCTTTTCTCCTCCGTATATTCCTATCAAAAATTACGATTATATGTAGGGTGGTTTATCTTGCCAATTTACCATTATGTGGCGGGTTCTGCGTTCGTCGAGGGGTTGGGCGCGAATTGTTTTTCTAGAAAATGAGAAATGAGGGATTAATATTTCAGTTTTCTCCCCGCAATGTTTCCCATATGAATTCCTAATAAGCTGGGGCGTCGGGCAGGATCGGCTTCGATTTTCAATGTACAGAGAAAGAGATTTTGTGTCGCGTCTTTTTTTTTCCAACAGAAGAATTCAAACTTATTTTTTTTTTTTGATTTTAGGTATAAGAGCCTTGAGATTGAATTTATTTTCACAGATAAGAATTTCTTTAACGTTGACATTAACTTCAATAATTAAGTTATAATTGCAAATATTTTCGATTATGAAGGATTGAAAAAAAAGGCGTATTTTTTGAATTGAATAAAATTTGTCATATGACTTAAGATATATCACTCTTACACCAAATGAATTGTTGATAAATAAATTCTAATTTGACGTACGTGGCAGGTGCTATTAAGATGGGGTCGAATTCAAGAAATCAACATCTACGGATGTTTTATTGAGATATGATGTACACTTGGTTAACAGCCAGACATGTACTGTAGCGTAAGCTTTTCGACAAACCACATCTTGAAGACAAAATGTGTAGCGTTGTGGTGGATGGTCAAACAATGACTTCTTGAAGTGTTCTGTTTGATATACTCTTTGTTTTCATCATTTCCCAGTGGCGATCTGCGTCAGTTCGTTGAAGGACGTATATGTTTACATACAGGGTGTTTCAACGAAAACTAAACAGAGGCTATATCTACCAAGATATTCATTTCTGACCAAAACGCAAAAGGAAGTCAATTTTTGTTTCAAAGGGGACATCTTTTGGGGTACAAAACTTGCCTAAAATATCAACCCCCTAAGCGGGGGTTGCAATCCTTGAACATTTTGAATGGGTAAGATGGGTCGAGTGATGAATCAAAAGAAAGGTAGTATCTTTGTCTACATCGCCTTAAACGAATTTCCATTTTTAATTGAAAACTGTAAAAGATACAGGGTGAGCAACTGAAAGATAGGGAAGACTATTTCCCTGAGACTATTCAAGTTTCAGTGAAGTAAAATGAAACAGCTGATCAATGGCAGTCATCAAGTACCATCCTCATCTCGAATTTCAACCCCTAGAGCAGGGGTGACCACCCTTAAAAATTTGGAAGAGGGTAGATGGGTCGAGTGATACCTCAAAAGAAAGGTGGTATCTTTGTCTGCATTTTCGTGAACGAATTTTCGTTTTTGATGGAAAACTGTAGAAGATACAGAGTGAGCTACTGAAAAATAGAGGAGACTATCTATGGCCCTCAGGTATTCAAGTATTAGTGCAAAAAAATGGAACAGATTAATTCCAGTAATTCCAGATCAAAGGCTGTCATCTTCCGAAACACCATTCACATCTCAAATTTCTACTGTTCCATTTTTTTGCACTAATACTTGAATAGCGCAGGGCGATAAATAGTCTCCTCTTTTTTTCAGTAGCTCACTCTGTATCTTCTATAGTTTTCAATCAAAAATGAAAATTCGTTCACGGGAACGCAGACAAAGATAATACTTTTCTTTCGAGGTATCACTCGACCCATCTAACCTCTTCCAAATTTTCAAGGGTGGTCACCCCTGCTCTAGGGGTTGAAATTCGAGATGAGGATGGTACTTGATGATGACTGCCATTGATCAGCATTTTACTTCACTGAAACTTGAATAGTCTCAGCGAAATAGTCTTCCCTATCTTTCAGTTACTCATCCTGTATCTTTCACAGTTTTCAATTAAAAATGGAAATTCGTTCAAGGCGATGTAGACAAAGATACCACCTTTCTTTTGAGTCACTCGAACCATCTTCCCTATTCAAAATAGGATTGATATTTCAGGCAAGTTTTGTACCCCAAAAGATGTCCCCCTTGAAACAAAAATTGACCTGTTTTTGCGTTTTGATCAGAAATGAATATCTTGGTAGATATAGCCTCTGTTTAGTTTTCGTTGAAGCACCCTGTATACATTGATTGGATTGAGATGAGTGAGGAGCAGTCTGGCTTGGTGCTGTGAATAAGTGTGCAACACTTACGAAGTCAAACGAGACCGAAACTGCTCTCTGTTGCTTCTATTCATGATATCCGACAAGATTGTGCCACTACTATGTGACCCTGATTGACGATGATTATGAAGAAAGGGATATTTAACATTTTATTGAAGTTTAATATTGTTCCCTGAATAAATCTTCGATATTGCAATTATATTTCTTTTCGATTCTACTGATTCTCTATACTCTCTAAGTAATTTTTTTCCCAATAAGCTTCTTAACCTGTGTGTTCCAACAAAAGCTGACCCCCTTAGAACTTGGGAAAAGCTATCATATCTATAAATGCTTGATCAAGTCGATTTTGACTAAGTTGTTCCAAATCAATCGTGATGAAAGTTTTGAAACATCCTATTTGAGTAGAGAATCGAAATACCTTCTCAATCAATAATTTCTGTATCCACTTTCCCTATTATGAATCAATGATGAAAATGTGTCTCTTGACTCTTTCCAGAGTGAGTGTAGATGATCAAATTTTCGTTGTTCAACATAATATTGCAGCGAAAAAGAGAACAAGAATCATTTTTTTCTGATTTGTTCGTTCAAAATTTGGTACTTGTTATACGAGGTGTGTGAGTAAAGTAATGAAACTTATTCTTCTTCAATTTTTATTTAAATAAAATTACCATACAATATTGTCTCCTTCAAAGTAGTTTCCTTGGGAAGCCAATCAGCTCTGAAGGCAGTCCTTGTAATCATCATCGCAGGAGCTCGGTTACTGCAAGGGACTTCAGCAGCTCGGTTACAGCTGTTTGGATGTTTTCAAGTGTCCCAATATCAATTTTCTTTAAGAGACTTTTGATTGACGGGAAGGGGAACAGGACACTAGGTCTCAAGTCTGGTGAATGGGAAGGATAAGGAGCCACAGAATTATTTTCACTAGCATAAAATCCATTATTGAGATTTAAGTGAGCGTATTGTCGTGTTGCTAAGTTCTTGATCACACACAAAAGACTCTTTTTGAAGTCTTCATTTTGATATACTGGTGGCGTATCGTATATCCATATGACGCTTCTCAAAGCCTCTTGTCTCACTCGTTGCCCGATCGGATGCGACGTTGACAGTCTTATTACTTTATTTACAAACCTCGTAGAGGACTTTGTAGAAGTTATAGAGGAACTGATAAAATAAAATATGTATTTCATAGGTCTTGTTACGTGTGTGACAGTTTGTTATATATGAGATTAGTGATGCGGAAATATGTCAAATTTAATTTCATCATCTGGAGAATCGAATTCAAATGTTTTTATAGCACTTTGAAAATGATGAATGAAAGTATGTATTGAATTTTTCAGAATATTGCGTATGTCCTTTCTGTACGTAACGTTAATATTTTTAGTTTCAAAAATATTTATAATGTCGCAGGAATTTCACAACAAGAAAAACAAAATCTAGGTGGCCACGTTCATCGAAAATCTTCGAATTTATCTCTCATCTAGCACGCTGTGATCGCGGCAGACCCCATATTTCAAAATCGTCACACATCTCCGCCGATTAAACGAAAAATATTGTCTTTATGTTAATGGGCGCCGTGTATAAAAAGACAATGGTCGTCCTCGACTATCGGGACGCTATCGGTTTCGATACCCCATAAATTTGGATTAACAAAAGGGGTCGCATCTATAACTAATATCTGCATGTGTCTCGTTTTTTATATTATGTGGACCCACACAATTGGCAATCGCGGGACATAAAAAATGACGCGAGTATCCCATCGAGAGAGACGTGGCCATTGTGCCTGAGTGTGTTGTTTTGTTATAGGGGAATATTTAATTGTGAAATACTTTCGTCGTTGATTTATTGTGATTGCTATGCCAATTAAGCATTTCGATTGGTGACGTTCTATCGAATGGGCTGCAATGTTCTCGGAATTCATATAACTTTGGTTTATTGCGGAGAGTTCAAGATTGCCGTTGAAGAGAGCAACACAAATAGTTTTTCGTCTGTTTGAATGTTTCTTTCAATATCGAACTTGGAGTACTTAAAGTCGTGTGCGAGAGATATTGTCGTACGCCAGGGTGCGACCTTTGCCGTTCAAATGAGTTGCTAATGTACGATTAGCATAGGAACAATGCAACCATTAATTAGGTAGACGCGTAGCCAACTATGACGGATGAGACGGGCGGTTGTTCGAGTCGACGGTTATCCTGAGAACGTTCGATCATATCGGGATCCAGACGCCTTCGTCCCCCTCGACCGACGCCCCAGTACAGAGGTGGATCAGATGTGACACGAAAATTTTCTATTTCGTTTTTAATAGCTAATTAACGGAAATAAAGAGTACGTGAATTTCCGGTCCATGATTGTTCTTAATTTTGATAAATACTCAATTCAACTCCCGAATATTGAATCCTTTTCAAAATGAACTGAAATTCCCCAATTTTCAAATTACTGCTAATTTAAATTTCATTGTATTTTACTTTGAATCAAATTTTTATCAACTTACCTTAAATTCCGTTTATTCACTAACAAGTTTTATCTAATCGTCATCACATCTAAGAAGTTATGTTAATTTCGATTACCACTATAATTTTAATTAATTTCTGAATTAATGAAACTTTGAAATCTTAAATTGCCCAAAGTGTCGACTAAAATTGAGTAATTGTGCGTCAAATTATGTTGACTTACATTTCAGTTCAAAATACTAACCACTTTTCTCAAATACAGATTAACCAATTCCAAATTTTAACAAAATTAAGAGATTTTGCGTTACTTATTTTATCAAATTTCAAATTGTTATTAATAGATGAACATTGAAACATTGAAATTTTAAATTTATTGAAATGTCAACTACAATTCATGGAAACGAAATGCGAATCAGATTTTGTTGAATTCGAATTTGATTCAATTTCTGAATTCTTCTACTATTTCTTGAAATTCATCAATAATCAAATTTCATTGAATTCAAATTTCCGTCCGCGTTTTACATTCTGTTTGACAAATTCCTATTTTTATCACATTGTGATCAACGTCTTAAATTTTTTTCTGCTAATATTAAAATTAGTAAACTGATTTTATTATATTTTTCTGAATTTGTAATTTCACTGAAACCTTGAAATCTTAAATTTACTAATTGTCAATTAAAATTAGTTCAGTTCTAATTTATTCACAAACTTTTCAAATCCGATATGCAAATTTCAATTCTTTTCAAATAATGATTTCTGCTACTTAGAAGATTAGCTCAATTAATTAGTTTATAATATATCTTCAAATACTGGAGTTTCGATGCAATATAATTCCTTATTTATAATTGAGAACTGAAATATTTAAAACTGTGTTACAAGGAAAGTTGCTATTATGTTGTCTTCCCAACTGAAGATATTCTACAACCGGTTACCTGAAGTAATCTGCTTATTCTCTGTGCACTGAATTCGTTAGCAAGTTTAACATTTATTGTCGAAAACTTTGAAATTTCCAAGAAACAAGAGAAACGGGGACCGTGTCAAACAAAGCAGATGTTTTTATTATACAGCTAATGATAAGTAATCTCAGTGATCTCAGGTAGACAGAATGGGCAAAGAAAGAGGGGTAAAGAGAGTACGGTCATCGGTATTCTTGGTTCGTTGTGAGATATTTGCTATTCCGTAACACCTGGAGGTTATCCCTCTGGGTCCACAAACAGAACAATACCTTACGATACATTCGGATGTGTAAATGGCGAAAATATACTTGAAACAACCAAAATAAGAACCTACCTGGGTCATTGTTTGATCTTCTTGAATTGTTTTCAACCGGAATAACTAACAAATACTTTTGAAATTCGGATTTGAAGATCTGAGAGTGTTTCATTCTTTGATACCAATTTTGGTTTAGTTCAAGTACGAAGTATAGTCTATTCAAACTTGTAAAAATATGTGCGATAGCTGATCGTTATGTTTTGCAGCACTTCAAAAATTATGATATTGATATTGATGTTTTTGATGTAATCGAAAAAGATGCTTGGAGAGAATGAAATTGTTTATAATTTTTAATTGAATGTGTAATTAAGACACTAGAGCATGGTCTCCAAAGTGAGGTTCCTTTTGTTAACAATCACATATTTTTTGGAATATTGAAAAGAAGAATTTCTAGCAACGTGATTTCTTTCTCTAAGTGTTCGAAGATCATATGATTGTTGAAGTTTTAAATTCATATTTAATATGATATTGTTTAAATAGGTTATATTCAGAATTTTTTAGACTAACTCTAAATTGAGTACATGGAGTAAATATTGTATGATAATATCAAATTAAAATTAAAATTTGCCCACACTGTATAGTTTTGGAACTATTTGCGAAAAAAGAATACCTTTTCTTCATCTCAATTGGTTAGTAATTTTATCAAAAATCAACACCGATTTGAACTTATGAACTAGACTTTATATACGCAAAAACAGTTCCTAATAATAAATTAAAGAATTCAATCTTCTGTTGTTGTGGGAATTCGAAAATGGATTTTTCTGTTTCATGAAACATTTTTGAAATTGATTGAATAATATACAAATATATAGTATTTTATCAATGTAACATAGTATATTTTTATGAGGAAACGAATTGTGATGATCACCCATGGGTTTTATTGTTTTTCTCTCTATTTATTTATTTATAGGATGTTCTGTGAGTTAATAAATTCATTTATTTATATATTATATGTATATGTACCACTTTTTATACTTTCAAAACATCCTGTATATATTTGTACAGACATTACAGTTTTTTGGGTTTGGGTTATAATTTATTTTCTTTTTTGTTCAAATTTTATTTTTTCTTTTCTTTATTATTTCAGAACTCCTGTGGCACAATTAGGAAAATTATAAATAAAGAAAGTTCCTATGGAAATTTTCGAATGCAGAAGACAATTTTCAAAAATTAGTTCCTCTATTAGATTAGTGAAATTGAATCACTCTCAATGTGTATGTGATTTAAAATTATGTATTTGTATATTATTTATATTGTTAAATCTTATTATATTGTTTTAAATAAAGTTTAACTGGAGTTATTTTTCACTCCGCCCTGTACAAATTTTACACGGTTTTTTATTTTGTGTTCCCATAACTGCAGCTAATTGGATTCTTCGTTAAAGGCCACAGCTTTATTGTATGAGTTGGAAGGTAACGGTAAGTTTGCTTTGATTTTATAATTTTGTTTAGAAGAAAATTTTCTGAATTTTATTCAAAACTAGCTTACCCGACGAGCACTGTTCCGCCTTAAAGACTACTGTCGTTCATAATGGTTTCAATATTATTCAATTTTTTTCAATGAATTATTTATTCATTATCATAACTTTTTTATATATTTCTGTTGATATTTTATGAGAATAAATAATAGTACTGCTTGGGGCTACAAGTTTAGTCTCCAGCAAAAAAAAATACGATATTTTCATACCTCCTAATGGTCCTAGAAAAATATTGAAGGAAAACGTATCCGAAAAAAATTAATATTTCAAAGCGATTTTCGAATAGTTCAAGTTTATAAATTGTACTTGGTCCGCAATTAAGTTCTCGCTGTAGTTTTTTTTTATGAAAATACCACTTTATTGTGAAGAATGATTACAAATGAATCATTCATAATATAGACCATCGCTAGCAACATCTTTCTGACGGACGAAGTGTTCGTCTTTTGAGGCTATCCACCAATCAAGCCATTTTTCGAGCTCTTCATATGAGAGAAACTGCGGATCAGCCAGACCATGTGCCATCGAAAGGAACAAGTAATAACACGATGGTGCAATATCTGGGAAATATGGTGGGTGGGGTAGGATTTCCCATTTGAGCGTTTCAAAGTATGTTTTAACGGGTTTGGCAACGTGAGGCCGAGCGTTGTCTCTGCTCGTATTGTGGCTATTTTTCGCGCATTGCTTTACTCAATCGCATCAATTGAGTTCGATACCATTCCCCAGCTATGGCTTCGTTCGGTTTCAACAACTCATAATAAAGAACACCGACTTGGTCCCATCGAATACACAGCATAACTTTCCCAGCGTGAATACTCGGCCGAGGCGAGGATGTAGAAGCATGACCGAGCACACCAAGATTTTTTTTTCTTTGGATTGCTGTAATGAATCTTTTTTCATCACCCTTTACGGTGCGATGAAGAAAACCCTTTCTTTCTTGCCGTTGGATAGCTGTTCACAATCGAAAAACGACGCTCAACGTCTCTTGGCTTCAAATCATAAGGAACCCAAGTTCTTTGCTTTTGAATCATTCCCAATGCATGCATGGCCTAGCGGGTAACTCCTAAGGCTGAAGCAAACTTGAAATCCCGGCACATTGTTTCACTTATAGCAGCATCTCTGTAAACTTTTTAGAGCTCTCTATGATAAATCAACACTTCCCGCGAATGACGATTATTTGGCACAAAATCAGACATTTTCTCACAACTAAAAGTATATGACGCAAACACAAAATCACTAATGTGTCACAGTGGTTTGTTAACCATATGTCTAAGCTTTGTTCAAGACCTTATTGATATATAAAAATCGACCAGGACTTACTGCTGGGGCCATCTATTGACAAACAGCGAGAACTTTGTTGCGCACCTAATAATTTTCTTTAAGTTGATAGCTCAATTATTTAACAAAAAATTCGGTTCACTTGAAACATTTGACACCTTTATTTCGTGATCATAATTTTTCGAAAAATGTTGTGTCTCAGAAGAATTTCGAAGTGTTTTCAGAACGAATCAGTTCTGCAACCAACATAGAAAACGTTGATTTTCAATAAATACGGCAAAAACAAATTAAATCGATATTTGACGCTTATTTCAATTCATTTAAAATAAGGATGAGTGGAAAGATAGAACTCTTATAACCTTATTAATAACATTTTCTTCTACGAGCTTTTAGTTTTTTAATTATGAAGTACTGTATTGTATATTTTCGAAAAAATCTAATTTTTATTAAAATATTGTCTTCTATACCAACATATATTTTGTTTTCTGTTGTTTTTCGATATTTGACATGGCAATCAATTGTGACAAAAAAATTTCCGGAAATTCTCATTTAAATTGCCCACATTGAGCATTCTTGAGTATTTTAAGTTTCTGTATGTTGGTTGGACTGTCCTTAATTACTATACCAAACATGAGCGCTATCTGTCAACTGGTTTGTTTAGAACAGCTGTTGAAACCAGTCGACCTCAGTGATCCTCTGCGAATTTCACAATGGGAAAAAATATTGAACAAAGAGTTAGTCTTAAATTTTGTGTTTTGAACGAAATTCCGTATGCTGAATCATTGGGAATGCTGAAAAAGGCTCATGGAGACTCTGCTCCATCGAAAATCCTAGTGTACAAGTGGTACAAATCCTTTAAAGACGGTCGGGAGATCGTCGAAGATATGCCTCGTTCTGACGATAACGACCGCTTCAATTGACGATAACGTACAAAAAAAAGGAAATGGTACTCGAAAATCGTCATGCTAGTGTTAGAGAGATAGCTCGTGATCTCAACATCTCTCGTGAAACTGCTCGTTTGATTTTGGTGAACCAATTGGGCACGCGGCCTTTCGCTGCTCGTCTGGTTCTGCTAGAGCTGAATTTTCAGGTAGCTGCAGGCATGCTGGATCGTACGAATTCTGATCCCACGATTATGGGACGGATCATAACTGGTGACGAGACATGGGTCTATGAATACGACACACTAACGAGCCAACAATCATCGGAATGGGTGGGGAAAAATGAGCCAAAACCGAAAAAACCTAGCCACCAACGTTCGAAAATTAAGACGATGCCGATTCTTTTCTTCGATATTCGTGGTTTGGTTCATCATGAATTCGTTCAAACGGGTCGATAAGGTTAGATTCACGTTTGCGTGAAAATATTCGCCGTGAACTGCCGGATTTGGCAAAACCACACCATTTCATCCAGCCACGGTTATTAACGACTTTAAGACCAAACATTCAATACATATCATCGAGCAGCCGCCTTATTGGCCTGATCTAGCTCCGTGTGACTTTTTCTTTTCTCCAGATTGAAATAACAATTCTGGAAACCAGATTTGATTGCATAGACGTCGTAAAAAAAATTCGCAGAAGGACCTGAAGGTCATCCCTGAAAGCGCCTGAAAAAATGTTTCGATGATTGAAAAAAATCGTCGGCACATATATATTCAAATGGAGCATATTCTGAAAGAGATTCAATAGATATTGAAGTAGATTAAGATATCTACGGTTCATTTCAAATTTCCGCAAACTTTTTTGTCACAGTGTATAATCTATTTTTATCACAGTTGCAGTTTATGAAGAAAATCAACCCTATTATTGGAAGAAATTTTTTGTTCTATTTAAACCTTTATCAAATATCAGAAAAAAATGGAGAAGATTTAATGAAAATGTACACATTTTTACGACTTCAGCTATTAATTTTAGGTTTTAGAATGTAGCTAATGCAAATTCTGAGTTCTTCAGGCAAAAGATGTCGCATTCCAGAAATAATTATCAGGATTATTTCGGTACCGAAAATTATGCTTTGAAAGCTTTAGAAATCATCAGGTACAGGCATTAGGTTGTTGAATTCAATGGCAACATTACTTAAATAAATCTTATTATTCGCATTGAATTCCTATCTAAGATTAGTTTGTGGGGCTTTCCAGTTTTAAATTTCATTATTTGAAACCTAAGTTGACCTTTTCTATTACCGTACAGCAAAGCTTTCTAAGTCCGTAAACTTTCTGATAGTTCGAATCGAAATTGAATGATTTTGAAAATATATTTAATATAGCACAAGAAGTATAACAATTTTGAGACATATATAATTTTGATGTTTCAGTCTAGAAACTAATGTTTTTATGATATAATTATAAAATAGGAAGCTTTCATACTCAAATTTAAACTATTTTATTTTTTAATCAATACTTTTTTTTGTTTTAATTCATTCATTGAATGCTTTGCAGTGAATTAAAATTTTGGAGGATATATTCCTTCTGGAGTTTGGGTGCTTGAGGAGATTTTTTTCAATTTACCCTAATATGAAAAAAGGGGATGCCAGTAGAGAACGAATGTTTCATATCAGTAGTTCTTCAACCCGATAACGGATGATTAAAAGCTACATTTTCGGTCATGTCAAGTCTGATAGACCCCATTCCAAATGGCTTGGCCTTAGTGTAAGGTTTTTGTCGGTAGTTTAATTTTTGGAAAATTGAATTTATGATATTCTTTTTTAATATAATTAATAAGTGTGTTACAATCAAGTATATAAATATTAAAGTTTCTATCACTTATCTCTGAACCGCAAAAAAAAATGTTGTCAAACATAAACATACAGGGTGTTTCATGATAGTGTGTCACAACTTGAGGGGGTAAATCTACGTGCAATTTTAAGAAAAAAAGTTCATATAAACATAGATCCTCAAAAGCTTCGTTACGGAACTACAGGGTGTTGAAATTTCCGGAAAAATTTGGTTTTTTCTTCAAAACTCCCGCAGTTTTTGAGATATTCAACCCAAATTTGGAATGTAAGCTATTTATCATTACACTTCATAAATTTCAACAAAAATCTACAAGGTGTTTTATTTTCCGGAGCCATGTCTTCTTTCGCCCTTTCAAATTTTTTGCAGCGTACAATCAATTTTTGACATCTTCGTTCAATTTAGAAACTTTTTTGACACATGTAATTTTTTCGTATCTCCTACCGTTTTCGAGTGAAAAATCATTGACTTTGAATTATTTGAATTGTATGTTATTAGCTCATTCAAAAAAGAATTATTGTAATACTCGACAGGTATGCCCAAAATTGCTGTTCTTTTGATAACTTGTCTTCTAAGACTCAACTTATACTTATTCGATATCAAAATAAAAAAAAAAGGACAATTAAACACCAAATTAATTGCTGAAAGTGTCCTCCATCTGCAAGAAAACAGGCCTCGGTCCTTATTCGCATATTATCACGCACTCTTCGAAATATTCCTGGGGTATTTCTTATCGTGTCACAAGAGGTTATTATTCGATTATATAAATAAAACTAAACTTTTGAGATATCCCCATAAGAAAAAGTCTAAACTATTTGAGTCTGGGGACCTAGGAGGCCATGGTTCTGGCCCATCCCGACCTATTCATCGGTTGTTGAATGTATTATTCAAAAATTCCCTAGCTTCTCCACTAAAATGTGCTGTTGCCCGTCATGCATGAACCCATTATAATTCTCACCAAAAGTGGCATATCCTGGAGCAATAAAGGTAACTCTTACTCAAGAAATTGACGATAAGTGTGGCCGTTTAGTCTGTTAGGCAAAAAAATGGCCCAATTAAATAATTTTCAATTATTCCGACCCAGACATTTAGTGACAATTGTTCTTCATGATGAGATTCTTCAATCAAATGAGGGTTTTCCTCAGCTCAATAATGATTATTTCGAAAATTTATGATAACAGTTCTCGAGAGGTTAGCTTCGTCTGTGAACATTATTTCACTATCATAATTAGCATTTTCTCTAATTTTATCTAAGAACCATCGACAGAAATTCAGTCTTGAAAGAAAATCTCTAGGAAGTAGAGTTTGGACGCGTTGAATATGAAATTGGTTCAATATAAAGTCGTGGAGAATCCTTCAAAGTAGAACATGTGAAATATTCAACTGATTTCCAATTTTTCTTGTACTCACATGAAGATTCAAATCAATACAATTCAAAATTGCTTTCTCAATATCTGGAGTTCTCATACTTTGAGTTTCACCTTTTGAATGATTATTTGCAGTAAATTACCAGTTTCCCCTCTGTGGGTGTTTAAAAATGTTCGCCTGTCTGGCGTTACTCGATTTGGAAAGCGCACCTGATATAATCGCCTAGCTTCTGTTGTGTTCCCGTCAGCCAGATCGTACATTTAGTGGATATCAGCCACTTCGACTTTAGCAACTGTCAAAATAAATAAATAAATGAAAAAAATCAAAGCCTACTAGTCATTTTTTTGATTAAAAGTGCTTTTAATTCAACGAATGCATACAATCGTTTAATAATTTTTTGCTCGAGAACAGTCGGAGATACGAAAAAATTACAAGTGTCAAGAAAGTTTCTAAATTGAATGAATATAAGGGAAATTTATTGTACGCTGATCAATGGCGTACTTCAAAAAAGTTTGAAAGGGCAAAATAAGACATGGCCCCGGAAAAGAAAACACCTTGTAGATTCTAGTTAAAATTTAGGACGTGTAATGATGGAGGCTGTAAAAAATAGCTTGCATTCCAAATTTGGGCTGAATATCTCAAAAACTGCAAGAGTTTTGAAGAAAAAAACAGTTTTTTCCGTAACGAAGCTTTTGCGGACCTATGTTCATATGAATTTTTTTTTATTAAAATTGCACGTAGATTTACCCCCTCAAGTTGTGACATACTTTCATGTAACACCCTGTATTTCTACTTATTGGCATTGAAAAAATTCCTTATAACTATTTTGACCTACGCTATTCAGAATTATCTACAACCTACCACGCACCGTAGCTCGTTTTTTAGGTTGTAATTGAGACTGTTTACCAGTCAAGTTTTTGTTTTTTTCGTGCAAAAACTCGCGATTCTGGGATGAATTTTTCGACTCAGCATATACTGCTCAACTAATGCTGGTCCCAAAATAATAATAGTCCTGCCTTTTCGTTTCATAGTCACCCCACTTTATACTTATAAATAACTTGTGAGTTATTACCTGTTGTATTCAAAAGACGAAAAACAAACTGTAAGGGGCTATCGTCTGCTGTTTCGAGCAATGTTATAAGAAGGCGTTGATTCATTTCTTAATCGACTCCTGTCTTAATCATAAAAGGTAATACTTTCGGAAAGCTTAATGCGCCTGTATTGTCGATCTATTGTCACGATGAAGCTATAAAAGAAGTGAGACTTTTCAGTTCTTTTTAGAAATGTACGACACATCTATATATATAAAAATCAGTTATAACTCAAGAACGAGCTCACCTATCCAAACCAAATGTTTAGGCTTTTTTCGGACTATTTAGTAGTATTTAGTAAATCGGTCGAGCGGTTCTTTATTTATCATATTTTTTGTAAGAAATGAATCATTTTGTTAATGGGGATTCTGCTGTCAAATTGAAAATTTTTTCAGTGTTGACAGTACAAGCATGTTGTTATGTCATTCATGTGGTCATTTCATTTCGGACCTGCAAATTGTCAGCGATAATTATTGCTTTGTGTTTATATTTTCAAACATATTGTTGGGTGCATTCATACAAAATGAATAATTTAATCATATTTCTATATATATTGACGTATGTTGTCATATATATTTTCATACACACATATCCGCACATGTATAAATACTGCTAAACCACTATTAATTTTTGTTTTCAATTTGATTTATTCTTTTTTATATGAAGAAAAATTGCCAAGAGCCAGACGAGCAAATATAGGTCGGCGAACGCGTAATGCAAATGTGGCATTACTAAGACGATCACACACTGCAGATGAACGCGCACAAGCTAATGCATCGCAGCGTAAACGTAATGCACGAAATAGATCTGTCGACTCTGTACCTAAACTGAATTTTGCTCGGCGATCACGATTACGTCGTGCTGTTTTGGCTAAAATTATGTATGATGCTTTCAATTACAACAGTTAGATTGATTATAGTTTGTACGGATACATCGGAATGATGGAGGCAATATGTCCACATTGTGATGCGGCTAACTTTCCTGGTGAAACGCCCAGCATGTGTTGTGCTAAAGGAAAGTGAGATTGCCAGCATAAGAAACTCCACCCGAAACATTGTATTCATTTATTTCTGAGACATCTCGAACGTCAAAACACTTTTTGAGTCATATTCAACAATACAATTCGACATTTCAAATGACCTGTTTTGGTGCTACTAAAATTATTAGAGATAATTTTATGCCGACGTTTAAGGTAAATACTTCCACAAGATTGTCCCATGTTTATATCAATCTGAATCACAAAATCGTATTAGGGGCTGATAGAACACCTTTCGGAAAGGCGACAATTCATGAGGTTGCAATTGTAATTCTTGGTGATCAGTTTCAATTCGTGATATTGTACTTCATCATAGAAATGAGCAATTGCAACGTGTTTCGGAACTTCATCGTAATTACGATGCATTACAATACCCAATTTTGCATTGGAAAGGTGACGATGGCTACCATTGAAATATTCGATAGGTTCAAAAATTCTGATCCAACATTTATTTAAGATTCGGGGTCAGATTTATCATCAAGCTGATTTGTTATTGCCATACCCCAACGCTGATCATCAATTTTTGCAAATTCATTTTATTGGTAATGAAAATCGTGAATTGGATTGTTTCTTATACAAGATAGCTGGCTACATTATTAAATTTCACTCTATACGTAGCGAACCACGTACTGAGCCGCTAGTTGGTTATGTTTCTGTAAACCAAAGAGGTTTTATTTTTATAAGGTGGTCTTTAATTAAAAGCAACTCAGGTGGAATTTGCTTTTTACTTTTTTCGAATGGTACCCTGAAGTCAGTTTTTACTTTTTGACGAGTTCACTTGTTATCGAACTAGACATTTCGATTGGTTCCTAAAATTGGTTCAATCATTCGAAGAGCTATCTTTAGCAGTATGCTCAAGTGATAAAGTCAATCTCTATGTTTTTTTTCCTACACTTCTCTGTTCATTGTAAAGTTTTAGAGTCAACCAAACCTTATGCCGTATTTTGCTGGCTTATTTGGACTGTACTGTGGAAACGCACAGTGGCCTCGAAACGTTTTCAACTTTTCGTCTAAAATCACAAACGCATGAATGGTGTGAACAGATTGACAATTATTTACAAACGTTTCAAAAACAGCTATTATATGGGCAAGCTTACGATTTTTCGTCTTTCTGTCTTATTTTCAATATCATCAAATATCAAACCGGTCAATTAAAACTTGAATCTTTCGGCTTACAAAAAATTTCCATTTCTGTGTCGTCATCTATCCAAAAATCGTTCATATATACCCACAAGATGAAGTAAATCAAACACGGCTTTTATTTCAACCTGATTCATATCATTAGTTTTCTTAATACTTTCATGCTTTTTGTACAGCATTTCCTCTAATTCTTGCTGTGGTATATTTCGTATCATCTGATACAAGCTGATCATAAATAAACAATGACTAGCATTCATAAGAGGTTTCAGTATCGTCTGCAATTCACTTGGTTTCTGGCAAATGCTCTGTAATATTTTCAGCCCTAGATCAGGTTTTAGTATTGCAGCAATTTTTCAGCCATTTTGAGCCATCTTTTCCTTTGAAACCTTGAATTTCATCATAACCTGAGTCTACTTTACCTCCACTTAATTCATCCTGTTTCTCCAGGCTACTTATCTCCACATCATCGCCTTCGTGAACCTTCTTCCTCACCTACTAGTGCTTCGTTACTTATTTGGACTTGCCCTTCAGCCTAATCAATTTCGTCTGTCTCGAAATCGCTTTCGTTATCAATAAAACCTTATTGCTTTTCATCTTGTTCATTTAATTCATTCCAGAGTTGCAGAAGTCGTTTTCGTAGGAATTCTTCTAAAGAAAATGTTTGAACTAATCTGAATATGAAACACTCCGTATACTCAGAATTTACCTACTGGAAAAGTATAGTAAAAATCTACATAAACATTCTGGTGGAGTTCGCTAGAGCCCTGATGATATTCCGAAGGGATGTCTTATCAAAAGCTACAAAAAAGTTAATCTGCGCAAATGTCTTAATAAGGCAATAGTGACTTTAGCATTAACGTGGGGTCTATAAAACTTTACCTATCCGTTGCAAGTTAAATTTTAAGCCTAAGGAGTTGACATTACAGTACATAATTTTTCCCTAATCGAAAAATATATCAAGCGTCCCAATTAGTTCACCTCCCCCATGAATTTGCTTTAGTAAGCTGTGATTGCCTAGTTGTTGTTGACGGATCAATTATTATTATCGTTATTATTCCCTTTCCATTCCTCTGCACAGGGTATAAAAGTATAAAAATTCTGGACCACCATCATTTTATGTTTCTGGCACCAAATTATATTTAAACGTTCCTAAATTTGACTGACCAGAGGAAAAGTATGTTAATGGCGATAACAACTACGCATATTTATATGTTATTCGCAATAAAGTCTTCGAGAAATGCAATAAGGTATAAGACAAATAATTTTAAACGATTTTGTTATATGGCCAACTTAATATTTTTACGAGAATGTTAACACCGTATATTCATACTCGAAACGATGAAGTTAGACATAAAGACGCTTCTTGAACATCTGAAAATTTGGCATGATTAAAGTGGGTTGAGTTAAATTTCATGGTCTCTATTAGAAATATTGGTTTGTGGATAATAGTTCTAAAACAGAAGTATTTAGAAATAACAACAGTATATTTCATATAGCATTTTCCCTCGCATTACAGTTTCAGCAATTCTACAAATTTCCCAAACTACCCTCGTACATATATTCTAATGAGATATCGACAAGTCACTGAGACTGCAGGCGATTCCGCCGCTACATTTCCATTATTTACTTCATTACTTTACGATTGTACTATTAGTTAGATAAGGCTAATAGAATTTTATAACCGTAGTAAGAACGTATTTTATTAGTATTAAGACCGCTGGTTTCCTAAAAAAGCGAAGCCGAACTCATTCTCTCATACTAGTTTCATTGTAGATGAGAAAAAAACGGCTTCGGTAATCAGAATCGAAACAAACCTTGATTCAACAGAGCCGGGCAATAAATCGCGTTTAATAGATTGACAAAAAGTTACGTATACAATGTAACGAAGGCAAGAACAAGTGAATACGGCAATACCAGTTTTGCCCGAGTAAAAAGAGATGTGTGGATTCAAGGCGGAGTTTGAGAGGCTCATTCGCTTTTACAATAAGAGTAATAAGACAAACAAGTTGGCTCGTTTCTATAGCTACCGTATTACGCCTTTCCATTGGCCGAGGTTTGTCTTGTGCTCTCTCCTGTATCCACGGTCGATTATAAATTCGCCGAGATGCTCTTAATAACTTCTACTTCTCTACTTATTTAAATATGAATATATATAGGAGCGCATCTCCAGAACTCCCGCCTTTACATATTCTATGCTCCAGAGACGGATTCATCTTTTTAAATTTAATGAAACTTCAGCTTCCTTCTCTCTTTGATGAAGTTTCTTCATATTTTCAAAAAAGTAATACTACTCCTAATCTTTGAGGTTATTAATACAGTTTTCTTTGATCCATTTTGTAATTTAGATTCTATTAATTAAGAATGGAAAGTACAGTTTTCTTCATTCATATCAAAATGGCTGCACCATAAACATTTACATGTCAACTTAGAAGAAGAAATTTCCTATGCTGAAAATGAACTAGCTCTAGAGGCCTTTCACATCTTGTCAAAACTAAATTAACAAGTAATCTCCATTTCAGTTGATTTTCAAAGATCCTTTCTTCATCTTCATAATCTAAATTTCACCAAACCAAACACAATTGTTCATTCCCTTCCACTTCAACTTCGTTAAAAGATACTTGAACCAGAATCCTGTCCACATTTACCTTCAATAGAGCACTTGAATATCGGTGAAGCTTTTACGTAAACCTCAATTGCGACTCTAATTTCGAAGTTTCATTAAAACTTTACTTGAATCATTCATTTCGAACATTTGTTGAATCATTACTTGCTTAGAATTAATTCACGAAATCGACTACATATTCCTTTCGATTAATCTGTTTTTTGCCCCAACTGGCTGTAAATTTGTTGGATTCAACTTTGACTAGAACTCGAGTTTCGTTGTTCTTCCTTTTAACTAATTTTATGAAAACCCAAGTTTCGTCTACTTTGAATTACAACATAATATCAGCTAGAAGAATTCATTAAAACTCTACCCAAATAATTAATTTTGTTTGAGTTGTCACATCTATTCAAAGTTTCATTAATTTTTGCCTTTTTCCGTTTCACTTTTGCGATAATTCTGATTTCAAAATTTTGTAGTTCTCTTTTACTTCAAACTAGAAGTTCCGTTAATTTCATATTTTTTCGTTCAGACAATTATCATATTTACGTTGAGTTCACGATAATTGATTGAAAGTTTCGTTTAAACTTCATTTATGTCATTTCATTGTATCTTGTACTGTATTTATTTACAAAGTCGACTGAATAATCTTAAACTTACACTTTTTGTGAAAGTCAAGTATATACTACTATTTTACTGTCATAATGTAGTTCCAATTTAATTTTGACTCAAATTGAAAGTTTCATTGTGTTCTAACTCTGTTAAACAAATCTTAATTTCTCGTAAGTCCAAATTACTAACACTCTGAACTTGGATAACAAACTAGAGTACTCGTAGTTTCATCAAATCTGTATTTGGAAATTTTATTTTCCTCAAGTTTCATATAGTTTAAATGTGTTTTTAATTTTATTTCTATAGTAACTATATATATATATATATATATATTCATATATATATATTATATGTTTTAACTATATCGTTATAGGGTATATAGACTCGACTTCGACTGGAATTCAAAGTTTCGTTATTATTTGTTTTAACTGATATAATGTGCAAAGTTTCATCAATTTTTGACTCTTTTCCGTTTTCAATCTGTACCTATTTGCACCCTCACATCTTACTTTTGCGAGAATTCTAGTTTCAAAATGTCTCTTTAACTTTAAAAGCTTGAAGTTCTGTTAATTTCTGATCTTATTTAAGTTTCACACTGGATTGAAAGCTTAGTTAAAATTTTATTTGTACCAGTTATCTCTCAATTTTCATATAGATTGAAAGTTGTATTTTATTTAGCTCAGTATTTATTCACAAGTCGACTGGATAACCATAAGTTAAAGTTTTTTAAATTAAAGTAATAATGTAGTTCAATTCTACTTTGACCCAAACTAAGAGTTTCATTGTGTTGTTACTCTTTTGAGCAAACTTGAATTTCTCGAAAATCCAAATTACTTCCACTCTGCACTTGGTTAACAAACTAGAGTACTCGTACTTTCATTAAATTTCTATTCGAATATTTTATTTTTCTTCAAGTTACATATATATTTGAGTGTATTATTAAAATTTGGGTCTCTCGACATTTATTTTCATCAAAGTTTCAGTAAATCTTTATTCGAATATTTCATTGTTCTTCAAGTTTCATATATATTCAAATGTGGAATTAGATTTTGATTTTCTCAGTACCTCGTAATATAACCTTAGATTGGCATAAAACAGTCAGAATTTATATTAATCAAAGAAAACATTCATTCTCATCGAAGTTTCAATATATATCGCTCAATGTCTATGTCCAAAATCGACTATTTGTCCTTATAGGACAACCCGAGTGTTTTCTTCATTTCTACTTGTAAAATTTCACTTCACCTGTAATTAAATCCGAAGTTTCATCAAACTCGTTTAAAGAGGTTTTAAAATTTCACAGAGATTCGAGTTCCTTTTACTCTGAATTAGAAGATATGGGAATAAAACTTGACATCTAGTTATCTATGAATTTAAGAACCAATAAAATTCAAAGCTTCACATCTAATAGAATTTTGTGTGGGTTCGAGTACTATTTCGTAAATCATTAATATTATCTTTTCTTTGTTTATAATTTGAGTTGATCCCAATGGTTTCATCATTCAACCATCGAATTTCATCAAACGATACCAGGAAAAACTAAATTGCGATATAGTTAAGTAGATCATCCAACCAGAAAATTTACTATAGTTACATATAAATCCGCATTAAATTTACTCGGGTACAATGAGTTCCAAGGAAAGAAAATATAAGATCTGACAGGCAGTGAAACTAATGAAAGCAGATTCGGGATTTTTCCTCCGCTTCATATATCATAAAAACGCATTATCATTTCTTTACTTTCTATGGCCCTCTGTATTCTCCCCGTAGTCACGGTTGCTTCCGTTCGTAGTCATTTCAAATTAAAAAAGTTATGAAAATGTATGTTCCACGTTCTTCTCTACTGTGTTCGGGCGAGCACAGGATCGGAATATTAAATATTTACTACGGTAGAGACTCTGAAAAGAAACTCTATTTTGCTTTTGAAAGATACGAGAAATTTTGTTAATTCTCCCTCATAACTTATTCATTTCAATTCAATTAATATCCATCATTGACTACGTTTATATACAAGCTGTTCGAAAACTCAATGTTTAACCGACAAGGAATCTGGAAAATGAAATCTATGTCATTTTCTTCAGTTTCCTACTTCATTTTCTAGAACTTCTGAATATTACTATAGGTATGTGTTCTTCGAAAACTGATCCCAACTTCTTTAGGACACAAAGTGAGAAACCAACTGTTTTTCATCATATTCGACTTGGTTCAACATACTTAGAGCGCGTTTTCTATTGGCTGAATTGAATTTCTCATAAAGTTAAAATTTTGAACCAGAGCTTGGTAAATTTTCAAAAAATTGGGTCATTTATTCGAGATTTCAAAGTGGAAAAACCCTCACTCCTCCTTTCTATCAAATAGTGTCGTTTATTTTTCTGCGAAGTGACCCTTATACAGGGTCTACCAAAAGAGACGATGGGAGTTCAAAACGTTTGAGTGAACGTCATTTGTCAAGCTTTTTGTTTTTCAAGAATCATCAACAATTTATGATCCGAACTACTCAAAGGCAAAAATATTGCAGCCGTTACGGTCAGTGTTCACGAGAATGTGACTGTGTGGCGTATTTTGAGTAAGAGCTTGAGCTTGCATCCATACAAGATCCTTCTCACTCAAGAACTATTACCGAGTGACCCCCAAAAGCGGCGTATGTTTGCGAATTGGGGCTTGCGGCAGCTTGACGAAGATAACACTGACAGAACTCATTTTTGGCTTTCTCAATAAAAAAATTGTCGATTTTGGTCTGAATCAAACTCAAAAGAGATGTTGGAGAAGTTTCTGCATCCACAAAAACTAACAGTCTGTTGCGGAATTGACGTTGGCGATGTCATTGGCCATATTTCTTTCGTGACTATGTTGGAAACGTATGCATCGTAAATAACGAGCGATATCAAAGTACGATCCGTCAGTTCTTCGGAAAAATTGATGAACTGGACTTGGATGACATGTGATTCCAGCAGGACGAAGCCACATACCAAAAAGCTACCGAAACAATCAATTTGCTGAAGAGCAAGTTGGTGAGAGAGTTATCTCGAAAAAAGGCTCAGTCAATTGGCCACCTCTTTCGCCTGATCTCACGCCCTGGACTTTTTTCTGCGGGGTTTCATGGAATCAATGGCTCACACAAACAAACCGACAACTTCGGATCAACTTAAAACTTATATCGCGCTGGCAAGGCGGCTATATGGAAGATGTTGAATTCCATAATTAATATTATAAAATTATCTACAAAATAAAGAAAATAGCTCAAAATATCAGAGCGTTCTACTGTTATTGTATTTTAAAATCCCAGCGTCCTTATTGGTAAACCCTATACCTGTCAGTTAATGATGTGTCTACAAAAAACTTCGGCATTTGCCTGGAATTTTACTCGTTGAACTAGTGTAGCTATAAGTGAAATAGCGTAATTCAAAACTATGACTAACGACAATGTACTATCCGTTTGAGAAACATTCATTTCAAATTTGGATCAACCAATATAGAATGAGACAAAACTTTATTACTCTGAACGTAATATACTAAGTTGGCGTGGCGTTTTTATTACCAGATGCAAGAATTGCAATTAATGATTTTTATTAAAGGTATTCCATCGAACGCAAAATGACCTAACGGTGTATAAGAAGGTCTTATGTCCAACCAACCACGTTGCCAATACTGGAGATCAGAAGTGTACAGACTACAATACTTAATATAATTTACGATCGACAGACTAGAGAAAGATGCAAAGCTGTTTTTGTGCCGACTCAAAGTGAGATAGTGCTCGTGAATTGAACTCAAAACCAGGTTATAAATTATACTATAGTTATTTACCACCTTAAGCAGGAGTGTATCCAGGATTTCCCATTTTGTGAAATGATAAGTGGACAGGCACCTGCCAGATTTATTATATTGAACGAGTCGAGAATTTCTTCGACCAATAATGCATGTGATAAGACTTTCGCCTATAAATCAAGGCATAACTTACGCTGTTTCGACAAAATGTAACAAATGAGATGGTTTATAGCCAATTAGAGCAGTATCTTTATTACTATTTTTTTCAACTATCATAACCTCTGTATAATTAAGCAGTAATTAGTGAACTGAATTGACAAGAGCGTACAGCAACATTTATCTTTGAAACCTGCAAAGGGCTTCGCCTCATTTGTCTTGATGGGTCAGAATCAAATTATTCAATTCAAACCAATGCTGGAAGCAGTTAGTACTACATTCAAAATATATGTACTTTTGGAAGACATCAATAGCTTCTTCTGAGGACTGACTGATGTTGAATCAGGATGACGTTAAGGCCATTCTTTCGTTCGATGTGAGGTCCAGACAATCTGCAATTCAGAAATTCACATAAAACTCATAAGTATGATTGTATACTGTCTGAAAACTTATTGAGTAAGACTCATTCTTTTCGATCATTATCGATGATTCTGTTTTTTATCATTGTCATTTTTATAAAACGTGAGATACGTACCATATTAGAATATTCGACTAGGTTGAAAAGTAGAGACAAAAAATGGTGGTTGTATAATTATTTCTGCTTCTACTTTAGACTTTCAGTCCTAAAGGATTTTACACTGGTCCTTGGTTACCGTGTTCGTATTTTATTCACTTTCATATTCATTTCAACCAATTCTGGAAGCAGTTATTCCAAATCATTTGCTGCTACATTCAAAATGGCCTCAGTAGCTTCTTTTGACTGAAAACTTTTTGCCCCTGTTCTGGATTTTGGAAAAAGTAATGAAATCCTTGGGATTAAGGTTAGATTACAAACTATCTTTTTTTTTTTGGGAAAAACGTCGGTCACGGATGACTTTTATCGGTTCTTCTTCTCCTTGGAACATCTAACCTAACCTAACCCTTTTGCGTTTAAATTCTCCATATTAACGGAAAACTGTTGACGGGTGTGGCGCTTCAATGATGATAACAGAAGCCAACTCGTCGAGACATTCTTGTTGTGTTAATTGTTTTTGAAAATTGTGAAAAATTATTGCGTCAAAATGTTCGCGATTTAATTCCATTTTTAACGAACCTGTCAACCTTGACAATTTGTTGTGGAACTGAAGTTTTGGGTTTATATTCACAAATTATAAAGGTGCAGAAACTTGTTATATCTTTCCTCCCTGTTACTGGCAGAGTTCTGTAAGAGCATCAACAGTTTGTACATATCAGTAAGAGCAGATCCGAAGCAAGCCTTAAGCCTAGCCTGATCAAGTTCCTGTTTTTTTGCATTGATGACCTAGCTTGAAGTAATTTTGACGCCACCAGTTCACCTACTTCTTTTATCCACAGCTAATTATCAGGGGCCAAATTTGCAACTCCGTACTAATTTATATGGTTCAAGCACTTTAGCTGCAGCTTGGCTGTTACTATAACAATAACCTTGCTCTGAAATTTCAAATCTATACTTTCGTAAGGACCCTTAGCAGTGGAATATACTTCAACCTGTTACATAACAATGTTTCCCTAACTTCTTAAGGCGCTACCCTGTATGTCCCAGCACCTATAATTCGCATTGTTTCTGAGGCTTCTGAGGGTCTTACATCATATGTCCATATATGTTCCTTAGAAGAAGGTATAACTGTCTTCAAATAATGCTTGAAATCAAACTCTTCTGTCGTGTATTATAGTCGAATAGCATGAGCATGTCCCTATCACAATGCAGGTAATGCAGTACTGACCTTTCTTAGAATGTTTTCAATTTTCTGCCTTCTCTAGTCTGTACGCACAACTGTTTTTCATTCAATTCCATCTCCATCAACAAACGGAATCCATGTTTTGACATATCATTGGAAGCTAAGATTTCCCAAAAATCTTTTGAATTATACTAGTTCTGCCATCCTACCATTTTAATATGAGTAAATATTGTATAATTTCATAATGAAATAATAAGGATTGGGTGGAGCTTTCATCAGAAAAACTTATTCAGATAAATTTGCCATATAATTCTGCCAGAAAGTAATTTTACATATCGACATCATTCACAATTCTACGATATTCATCAAAAATTCATTGGCATATCATACTGGAATACTGGATTAAATTTTATCGTGGTCGTTGTAGTCCTTGTCGACGACGACCATGGTTACCCAACTCGAAAATAAATTTGTATTTCAAAATAAATTATTTGAAACTTCTTCTTGAATACCTCATATTTTCGATTAACCTCAAAATAAGATGCCTCAGAGCATCTAATTCGCCTCTGTAAGCCGTGGCAGACCAGCAGAATCGCGAAAGGTGTCGATGATGCCGGTTTTAATGACTTTCAGGTGTTTAATATGTCTGTCTGTCGTAAAAACATCGTAAGACTTGAAACAACACTTCGCTTATATTGTTATGAATAGTAATGCAACTTTATTTATTATGATTTTATATATCCGCAATGTAAACTACCTACACCTAAATGCGAATCTAGATCAGTAAAATTATACATGCATAATAGTCATGAAGTTTATCTGATGTGGAACGTAAATTTTTAAATATATATCTGGATTGTAGCGACTTAAATTTCTATTTTCGAATGTCGAATCGATAGGTGTTTTATGCAAACGATTTTGATAGAATTCGTGGAAAAGTCTTATGGTGTTGAATCGGGATGACATGGTGGCCATTCTTTCTTTCAATTCGAAGGTTATCGAAATTATCTTGTATCATCGTCTTTTTCATGAAACGTGAGACATATACCATATAAAAATATTCGACTAGGTTAAAAACTAGAGACAAAAACGTTGATTGACTTTTTGACGGATTTTTCGAACAAACCCTCGTAGTTGATTCGTTCGAAATAATGGAGAATAATAAGTAATTTATCTGGCTTGTAGCGGGCGTTACTAATATACATATACTTAGAGCTAGTGTACAAGCTTTGACTTATATTGAAGGACGGTTTTGTTAGCAAAAATTCATTTTAAAAACCCTTAGTACAATATTTTTAGATATATTTTGTTTTCAATCTTCACTGACATGGGTTTACTGATTACCCCCTTTAAAATATTGAAATATTTACTGGATAAAACTAAGGTAGAGAAGTTTTGTTTTGGTGGAAGTTACAGTTTACATAGAATTTTAACACAGCTTATCAAACGGGTTAAAACTTACCATCTCGGGTTATTTCAAGTACGCGAATACATTTCAAGGTGTAAATCGGACCATAAACCGAATTTTATTGTCTCAAGTTCATCGATCTACACATCAAGTTGGCTTTCTTAGAATCTCATCAGGAAACTCGGAGGCGGCGTCTCAACCCTTAAAAATTTAATTGTCCTTGTCTCTGGGTATAATCCGTGCAGGAGATATCAAAGCAGCAAAAAGAGCTAAATAAATAATCAGATTTGAAATAATGATCGCGACTCCACCGCCCCCAGTCTGCCGCCAACTAGAGCCGACGGCGCGCAAGTCTTAATCGGCGCCGCCTTCGATGTACACGCAGAACATCCGCCAATTAGCCGCCGCTGAAAACAGCCCGATTGGAGAAGGCGGTAATTACAACGGCAGAGGAATTTGGAGGAGCGGAAGTTCTCATGAACTGCGGCCAATTAGGGGATGGGAGATAGAAGGGGTTACTGCGGATGAGGACGCCTCGCGAGAGGATGGAGGCGAAGGAGAAGGTTTATGTAAGAAGTCTGGTGGAAAAATGAGATTAAGTTTATTTTCATTTATCCTGGCGAAAATAAAATCCTTGAAAACATAACTCAATTCTTCGGTAGGGTTCAATGTACAAATAGAATTACTTCAAGTCCCATAATTCATGTCAGTTTGGAAGCTCAAGGATTCTGTTTTGGCGAGTGTAAGTTGCAAAACCACCTACCAACATTTTTCTTCACAGCAACAAATCTTGAAGTACAATTTTCGAGAAAAATCTTTGAGGCCAATTTTATGTTCCAATCTATTTACCCCAGCCTAAGACCATAAAATTAAAGCGAAGAGAAGAATGATCAGATGAATAGAAGTTGCAGTATGTGCTTATGTCACTTGTGAAATTGTGATAACGTGGTAGACTGCATTCGGTTGGTGCCTAATTCGTTTCCAGAGCGTACTTGCGCGAAAAGATAATGGACCGTATTCATAAAAAAGGATATGCTATATGTATAAGGTTATGATGATAAGAAAAAGATTGAAACGAAAGCATATCATTGTTTTTATATTCATAATGATTACCTCCTCGCGATGGTAGAAGGGTTACACAGCGACAAGTTAGAACTTGTTAGACGTGATGCTTCCCCCTCCTTTACTGCACTTTTGGATCAGGTAGGTAATTAGCTATGAATAAATTTTTTATCGATTCGTACTGTAAAAATGCTAATGATCAGAAAGTGAAAGTGAAATTGATGTTATGGAAAATGTGAATAATGAACTGAATACTTGGCAGAAGGGGTGCCCGTTTCTCCTGTTATTTTGGAAAAGTTTCAGATTCCACAAATGAAACGAAAAAAGGACAAAGTTATCAATAGAATTTTGGAGAAATACGAGGCAACATTTGGAAAACCCATTGATTCGAAAGGTATTTTGAAGAAACTGAATAACATGAAATGCAGATTAAAGAAGAAAACAGACCTGAAGAAAACGGGTAGTAAAGCAATAAAACTGTTAAATTGGAAAAACAATTGCTTAAGGCTATGGCGGGAGACAGCAATCCAACGATTGGAAAAATAAAGGGGGCATTTCGAATTGGCGTGAATGAAGATGAGAACCTTCAGGTGAAAAGGACTGAAACTCTTCAGAACTATTAGACAACGGACCCGGAGCAAGGAGGGAGCGTGGATATTTTGATCTACCAGGTACTAGCTTCATAGCTCGTAGTGCTACCATCCAAAATAATTATCTCAACTCTGAAGTATGAAACAGAGCCTTACAACGCTTGGTTCTTTTGCAACAGTATCAAACTAGTATTGTGCAGAAACAATATTATGAAAAGAAGTTGGAACTGATGAAACTTGAGAATTCTACAGCCAAAACTGTTTCTGATGGACTACAAACATATTTCAATTTATAAAAACCCAGTAGAATACTAATTTAATGTTCCGTTCTTTTTCAAATGTACGAATTACTGAATTCAATTATCATTAAAATTGTTTATAATACGCATCAAAATTCTGATTTTCTGTCCCTGGTGACGAATAGGGGGTACACCCTAGATAGAAATGCTATCTGGAATAATTTCAAGAGATCTTAAAAAAGCATTTGACTCGATAAGTCACGGATTGCTAATGAGAAAGCAAATGTATTATGGTATTTGTGGGACAACTCTTCGTCTCATGCATACATATTTGGAGGGAAGAACTCAGCAAGTATGGTGGAAACATTCATTATCAGGGGAAAAGTCAAATTTGGAGTTCTCCAAGGTTCTGGTTTGGGTCCATTGCTTTTCATTTTATTCATAAACGACATGAACATAACCATCAATTGTAGCCATGCTTCTGCATCAACATTTTTGTTTGCTGAAGACACCACCTACAGCTCGAGGCCCACAAAAATTGAGCAATTGAAAAGAATAGAGGATGAGGTGATAAACATGTCTGACAACTGGTTTAAGAGTAATATGCTACATATTAATGATGACAAAACATAATATATCAGGTTTGGAGTTCCCACTAAGGAAATGAAATAAATAAAAATAAGTTCGTTAGAAGTTGTACTCACAGCCTATTTTGGGTATTTTCATTTCGAATGGCGTTTTTCTTTGGGGCACTTAATTTACGAGCCAAAGGTCTTGACCCTACCATCAATATATATTATGAAATGTGTGAGATATGTACATAGGCACTTACCTGAATTTGAAACAAATGGTCAATTCCATCAATTCAACGCGAGGAGAAAGAGAGACCTGAGGACGACCTTTCATAGCAAAACTAAACCACAACAGGGTTGATTGTTGATTACTGGGGTCCTAAGTTATACAAGCATCTGCCCATTGAAATCAAAGAAAAACATCAACTTGCATTCAGGAGAGAGGTCAAAAACCTACTTCTACATAGGACCATATACGAGTTGAAGGAATTTCTCTCTGAATCGGTGACGTTAACGTAGCATACTATTAAATCTTCTATATTAATTTGATGTCATAATATATTCAGTTGGATCGAAATCAGGATCATCCAGAAATTTCGCCACATTATGAAGCACAAGATAAGTCACTACTACTTTTTGTATATTTTCCAATTTCATACGACAGAAGTATTGTAAAATAGAAAACCTGCGTTTCAATTGGCGAAATCATCCATTTTAGAAGGTTATCATAATTTGACTCAGCTCCTGCAGTAGGATTTCTGAATGGAGTCATTAGGCTTGGCTCTATCCCATATCCATCATCCTTAAGTAACACAACATTGTGCCAATTTCTTAATTGCTTACATATTTGAGAATTTCTCCATATTCTAGATTGATCCAGTCCTGCTGACGTCAACACTCGTTAACATTTCTTTGGCATCACATGTAGGTTGCACATTCATTGTTGGTTTTCGTTTTCGAATAATGTATTTATCGCCATGAAGATTCTGTTTCAGAAGCCCTATGTGGATACAATCGATGACGCCAATAGCTGTTGGAAATTGGTATTTGCTTTGCCATACGTTTTTCGCTTTCATTATCTCATTGTTGGTAGCAGGAAACTTAATCCATTCATTTGCTTGTACATATATTTTGTCAATTGTATCATTGACGGTGCGAGATACCGTAGCTTGACTCATTCCAAGTTCTTGGCTCATACCTTTCTGATACCCTGGATCACTGAGGTAACGTAAACATATCTTCATTCGTTCCTGAGAACTTGTTTGAAAGCCACTGTACATTTTCCTCCTCAAACCGGTAGGCAAACGGGGCATGTAATGTTTAACATCCCTGACACCCAAAAAATGAACTGAACAACTTTTCACTTCGGAGTTGAGTCAGATAGATAGGATTTACTTTTCGCTGGAAGGAAAAGGTCGCTATCATGAATACTCATTTACTCCTCTACGAGTATGAGAACTTGCTTGTACTTTTTTGGAAGTATAAGGATCCGCTCGAAATTATTATGAATACAATGAGAAATCTTTTTGTTTGCCAATAAAAGCATATTCTTTCTTTTTATGAAAACGGTCCATTGAAAACGCTACAAATTGCATTCGAATCTATAGTTTGGTTCCAAAGGTGTGAAAAAATTGGAACTGAAATTTATTTCAAGACAAAGGATGAATCTTACCTCAAAGATATAAAACTGTCATACTCCAATAATTCAAACCACGTTTTCCAAATGCCTTAAATTGAGTATAAATTCGAAATTGTTCTCTTGACTTACCGAATCGCCCGTTTTCTACACGCAATACAATTATTTCCATCGAAAATAGTGAATTGTGTTAGATGTTCTCAAATATATCTCAGGCCAGTCATGGTGTCCTTCGCGGTATGATAAACACATCTGAATATTTATAATGCGTACTTCGAACGAAATTCCTCATTGTTATTACGTCTACCCGAAAATAACAATGATTTTGTTGAATATTCACCACGAAAAAAAAAGATTGGACGAATCTAAAATCAGGAGAGAATACGTACCTACTCCGGGTGCATATTTTTACTTATCAGATCGTATAAATGAGGAGTGATGACGAAACTGGTTTGGAGACAGTCCTCTGTATTTGAATATTTAAATATGTCACCGATATTCTTTTGTCTGGTCAAGAATAAACAAATGAATAACTTTAGAATTGCTAATTATTTAAAATGGCCGTGGCTGTCAAAACATCTCCAGCGTACGCTCTTTTTGCCACAGGGCAGGGTACAACGACCAGGAGCGTGCTGGCCTGGGGGTGCTGCGGTTGCAACAATCATTCATAATATTCGCCTGTTTGAATAAACATTATTTTCTTTGAAAACTCGGTATATACAAGCGTATCTCCAGAGTCACAGAGTTAATAAAACACTTATCGCATTTGCAGTTTGATTAATATGGGGGAGTTATCACGTAGGTGCCAGAAGAGAACCTTGTGTTTTCCCAGCATTGATGTTGAAGATGTCTGAACTTCATGTGGTTCAGATGTATTTCAAATCTTTGGCAACTTCGTTGATGTTAACCACATTTACGCTTCAAAATTCCAAAGCATTTGTAATAGATTCTATTCTTTAGCTCCAAAAACTTCATGAGTAATTTTAAAAGTCACAAAGGTATTGGCAAGAACTTTTTCCTCTTTCACGAATGGACTATATGAAAAATAAACTTTATTACTATATTACAAAGCTGCTACGTTAAGAGTAGCTTTTAACACATCTGGTTCTTTTGATTATTATAACTTTTCATCCATTTAGAGCTTTGTTTTCCTTCAGAGTTGGAGCTTCTGTAGTATCTTGGCACCAAAAATCTTAATCTCCTAAAGATGCATCTTGGGTTCGTTTCTTCCTGTTCCTGTTCTTTAACATCACTAAGAATCTGCTCTGATTGTTCGCTATCCCGGATCTGATTGATCTTAGACCAAAGCATCATAGTTTTTATCTCCTGACCGACCCTCTGCTTTTCGCTCTTTGCAGGCAAGTTTTTAGAGTGTGAGGAAAATAGAACCTGACGTTGCTGACTTCAATTTTGTTTTTCCGTGTGATGGTTTTCTTTTACGCCCACCTTCATTTTCTGTTCTTCAAAATATTGATGGAATAATCTCATCTCGTCAGGTCTAAATCTTATGCAGGAATTTTTTTCAACAAATCTTCGATTAATTCTTTAACATAATGGGTTTAATAAAGATGGAACTTGTACAGCTCAGTCATCCACGCTCATATGAATAGGAAAGACCCAGTGGTTTTAATTTTTCGCACAAATGATATAATGTATCCGTGGATCACTTTTTTGTCTTTGAAAATAGTCTCTATTCTTTTGACAATTGATTTCGTCATTTTTACTAAGAACTTCTACAAATGAAACTGAAGTGGTTTCACTGTAAACTGTTAATAACAATCCTTAAAGAATGTGCTCTTGAAAAAAGCATATTATTTTAGTAATGTTTATTGTTTTTTTGACCCTTTGACTTGGGCTACGCAACGGTGCTGAATTTCTAAAATTCCATTCACTTAAATTTTTACTCAAATAAAGTTGTTGTGCGGTGGTTTCAAATTGTAACCCACTATTTTTCAATTCATTATGTTCGCCGTAAAAAACTGAATGAAGTTCTCCATACATACCTTGTATCTGACATTTTAAGTTTGCTAGTTTATGGCGAAAAAAAGAAATTTTACGTACCTACCTAAAGTTGACAGAGGCGGCTAGGTTCCTGCACGTGCATAGACATATCCCAGAGCATAGATAACAAATTAATATTGTTTTAACTGTCAGTGGTATTAATTCGAACAGAAGTTCACTTAGTTTTTTACCGCAAATATAACGAATTGAAAAAATGTGGGTTACAATTTGAGAAACTTAGTTTTCGGTGTTCCTTCGTTACGAAATAAAAGACGGAAAAAAGACAACTATGTATACTGACTGAGATTCACTTAGATATGAGCTATGTCCCTCATAGTTTCTTGTTTGCAAACCACCTTTCATTATTTTGAAGCTTACGCTGTTCTTGAGATATATCATTTTTTTCAAAAAGCAAAATATCCATAATTTTCAAGTAAAACTAGGATATTTCATTTACGATACAAGCTAGAATTATATGTTAGGTGCTCTGTAATTGGAATAATAAGTGTTATCGAACCATCAATATGTTGTGTTCTATATTAAATAACAAAGTTCCGGTATAGCCGGAAGTGCCATTGACGTGAAAATATTTTAGAAATAGAGTTTTGCACCAGCTGAATCAACTACCGAAATTTTCGGACGATAGCATTATTAGTTCTCCATAAACGTCTAATAGGTCACTCAACTTGGGATACCATGTATAGCCTTACTCGATCTCATGTGATGAAAAAAAATTCTTTCAACAAGACAATACACAAAACCACAAGTCAGTAAATCCATGTCAAAAGTCAATAATTTACGCTTGGTAATGTTGCCGCATCCTTTCTATTATCCAGATTTAGCACCCAGCGATTAATGGATCTTCGCTGAATTGAAAAATATGCTCCAGAAAAAAATAGTCCACTCGACTTGGGCTACCCTGTCTATTCTTGCGTTTTGTCAGCACAGCAACAGTTTTTGAGATTTCATTCAGTATTCAGTATACAGTTATTAATGCTTTACGCTTTGTTTATCAGCACAGCAACATTTGAGATTTCATTCAGTATTCAGTATACAGTTATTAATGCTTTAGGATAATATAAAAGTGTTTGCACAGGTCTGTGGGTTGATTACAATACATATCAAAGGACGAAAAGAACAACTGAATTTGTATAAATAAAACCTCAGATAAAATACAAAAAGTAATAGGAAGAATGTTATCAATTTAAAAATGACTTGAATTAAAATAGAATAAAAGTACATTGAAATACACATACACGATAGAAATACTCCTTAGCTAGACAGTTCTGAAAAATCACCCTGTATGATGATATAAGAATTAGAAAGGCATCAAATAATGTTGTTTTCATCAGAAACGATTAAGTGTACACACAAAAATTATAATTCCTGCAGTTCATTTGAATTTGATTGTTGAAGATTTTTGAAGACAATTCTGGTCATGAGCCTATACTGAAATCTATCTTTCTCGAATTTTAAAATTTTTCACCTTATCTTCCCATAAAAAACTAAACTACCAAGATTTCTAACATTTCAAAATGAGAATTGATAGTTTAGTAGCTCTAAGAAAACATTCCTTGTTCCGCTACTGACCAGCCCTGCTTAAAATGCGGGACCCAATCCCTGTAAAAAAGAATCTCGTTAATTTCTCTACATTCGAAGGAAGTTCTGAAATTTTGGTCCCGCTCCGACGTTGAATTTTAAGTTATTGTGGTCTATATTTATTTACAACGGGGTTATTGATGGTTGACAGTTGTTTGAAGTTAGACGTTTCATCTTGACGAGTTTCCATCATTGTCTTTGTGCCGTTTTTTCGGTCCGGTTTCGGGCAGAAAAAGTTGCCGATTTCGCTGTCCGTCTTGTGTCAGTCAAATTCTGTATTTCTTCGTCGATCGCGAAACGATCATTTTATCCTCTCAAGGCGCGTATAATTATTTTCCTCTCAGCAGTCTAGCGTCGGGGATTGGAATAATTTCGGGGATCACGGTGTTAAATTACTGGTAAAAAGTGCCATTTCGTTCGATATTGCCGTTTAGAGATTTCGAGTTGCGGGACTCTTGATGCATTAGCATATTTTCCAGACTCATATTTCGTTCGTTAAAAAAGTCGTTCAGAAAAGATGTTACCCTGCTGCTGGCTCATGCTTCATTAGGAAGCCTTTAAGAAATATCGAAGAAAAGGTTCAGTAGATATTGAAATCATTCCTTTTCCAAATAATTCGAAAGAAAATGTATTTTCTAAAGTGAAAACTTCTATGGACACGTGGTTATTAAAAAAAATTTGTGTATGTTTGAGTTAATCATCTTCCCTTTGCCGTCTTGCTGTAGTTACATGCCAAAGTTATGAAGATATTGTTGCAGCTTTCCCAAAATAGGAAATCTATGATTCTTTAGGTGTTTCTCAAAGAAAACGATTCAAATATCACCAAAGAATACAGATTGTTGCACAAGAGAAAAAGAAACGAAGTTAGAAACACAAATACGAATGAGAAAAACCGACTATGGGACAAAAATGCGAAGAAGTCAATACACACATAGGGGGAAGAAATAACACAGATGCATGGAGGTTCATCAGAGCAAGTGCTAGAAAAGAACAGGATAAAGTCTGCATTCAGGTAATTACACATAATAAGTGGATGAAAAATTACGAAGAACTCTTTACAGGAGTACAGAATAGAGAAATCCCGAGTGACAATAGGTAACTCAATGTCACCAACGTTCATCGTCTAGAAGGGACTCTGACAGGGATTCTGTATCTCTCCAACCTTGTTCAAAATCTATATAGCGAAAGCTCTTCAATTGTGGAAACGTAAATGTCATGGTATGGGAATAGAACTGAACCCTTTACACTATCCAATTCGCTGACGACCAAGTCGTTTTAGTAAATGACAAAGACGACATGAAGTACATGATTCGAAAGTTAGTAGAAGAATATACTAAATGGGGCCTAACAGTAAACACTTGAAAAACCAAATACCTGTGCGTTGGTGAAGATACAGGAAAACTCATAGTCGATGAAGTCGAATAGTTGTGACAAATATAAATATCTAGGACGAAAAAGAGATCACCTCGCGAATCTCACAAGCACGAAAAGCGATAAATTGCTTGAATGGGATCTTTTGGAGTAACACAATTATTCTTGATCGACTTAACAGTTTCATTTACAGTGAAAAACTCCATACAGTTTACTCATGAAACCTATATCCATATTTCAGAAAGATCTAAGAATACCGCCAAGAAGAGTTCATTCATAATATATTGTCAGTTACATCAAATTACAAGGATTGATAATCAAGGTGGTTGCAACTTTTTCAACGATTTTTCACTTTAATGGGATTTTCTTTGTGAATTTTATATGTTTCTAATGGTCCCATTTATATTACTTCGAAGAACTTTTCCAATTTTATGCAAATACATTCACGATTTAGTTCAATTGCTTTTTAACATTCTAGCATGCAATATATGCCAAAGTAGCTTTTAAAACTACCTTAACTTTCGTCAAGTTCTATCGAAAGAATCCTCAACTCTTCTTATGTGAAAAATATCAATATAACTTGTGTTTGAAACGAAGTTCATATTAGTTACCGTTCCTCTTGATTGAAAAGAGTATCCAGAAAATTAGGAAAACCTGTTCTGAAATACGTTTATATTACGGGAAGTAAATGTTAATACCGTTTAGGATTGTTAATAACTCCTTCATTAAAACTCAACGCTGCTAGTATACATGTACGTTGAAGTACCGGAAATTTAAGATCGATTAAACCTAAATTAGCATAACCATAATTTTATAGTTGTCAAAATATCCAGCTAATAATCAATTTATTGCATATACAGAGTATTAATTAAGCAAATAAGAATACGACCATATATCCAAAAATTTTTCTAGATATGGCAGAGGGTCCAACTTTATAAAAATTGATATGTTGTAGGTAATATCTTATTATACTTTGAGTCGATTTTCTTGGGACTTATCAGATGGTAATGGATTTATTTCGGCGCAATTAGCTTTAATTTATATACGTTTCAAAAATGTAGAGATCTTTGGTATTTCTTTTTACCCCTGCTACGGTAAGTGATGAAATATTACTAAGTATAAATCGAAATATAGGAGGACATAGAGGACCCTAATATCTCACTGTCAGTCCATAAAATGAATGATATGTTAAAATTCTACAGGGTTTTCTGACATCGTGGATCAACTTGAAGTAATGATTTTTCAGTTAAAATGAAAAAGCTTTGTCAAACATTTTTAAGATCCTTCTTTTCGAGATATGGTTGTTTAAAATGGAGACGAAATGTGGATTTTAATTTACACTATGCGTCCGGGGAGTGAAGGGTTTCTTACAGTGATTTCTAAATGTCATAAGACAAATGCCAGTAATTAAATACGAGGGTTATCTCTTATGCTCCGCATGCTGAGACATACAGGATACCTTTAATCAACTGTCGAAACTAAAAATGAAGCTTTATGATATGGTAATAGAAATCCCAAATTTCAGTTCTATGCGTGCTGTGTTTTAGCCAAAACAAACTGTCAAAGTTGACAAATAAGTTGAAAACTGGAATTAAAGCGTGAGTAGTTTCGCGCAATTATTTTCTACAAAGACAATTATCTCAGCAAGAATGTATCGGCGAGTTAGTTTCTGTTTTTGGCATTGTAGCTTCACACCAGTCAACAGTTTCCTGTTGGATGGAGGATTGAAACTCAGTAAAGTTAGGCTTAATGACGATGTGCATGATTTGCGTAAGAACTGTGCCATGCAACATATCAAGAAATTGAAGCATAATTTTCGAAGACCCCAATGCAAAAAATTTTGGACGAAGAATTGCGAATAAAAAAGTTAGAATACGGCATCTTTTGACTGAAGAACAGAAAGCTGCAAGGATGAATTCTTGTCAAAAAACTCTGGAAAATCTAAAAGCGCTTACAAAATTGCCTTGAATTTATAAATACGAGCAACAAATTGAGCACTAATCATCTGTTTGAGTGTTCCAAGGAAAAAACCGACTGAATGTTTCAGTCTTCGGAAGAATCTGTTGATGACTTTCCAAGAAACATTTTGAATGTAGCAGCAAACGATTGGAATAACTGCTTCCAGAAATGGTCGAACGAATGCAGAAGTGTCTTTAAGCATCGCAGAGAATACTTCCAAAAACAAGAATGTCTTCAAAAGCTCTCAATTGTTGTATTCTAGCTCTATATGCAAAACTTAAAAGACGTCCCTCGTACTACCCAAAATAAAGCATGCCGAAGTTATCCTGGAATCGTGAGTGATTCTCCTGTTCAAACATCATATCATATAAGTAAACCGAATACATTCGAACGATATTGTATTAAGCAAGTAAAAATCTACTTCAGCAATCTTTTTTGAAGTAAACAGGGTGTCCCAATTTTCAATAAAAAAATCTTGGGTGGTTTTTCCAGATTGGAAGACGACTTTTTGTTGAAGATTCTGCTATAATGTCTGTAAGTAATAAGTTTTTTTGGTGAGTAGTTTCGTCACGATATTTTTTTCCGTAAAAATTCATGAAGATAGGCTCTCATATCATCGCATGCTCCTTCGGCCAGAGAGGATGATACTTTTTCCTTTCGTTTTCTTATTGCCCAATGATAGCTTCATTGATGAATTGAAATAAATTATCCTCATTTTATACAGGAGTGACTCAAAAAATTATTGAATATTTTAATTTTAAAATTATCATATCTTGATTTTCTCAAATGGAACACCCTGTATTTTATTATTCATGTCAACGCATAAAATATTGTGCCATATTTTTGCAGAAGTAACTTTATCTTTATCTTCGACCATTTTCGAAATAAAAAATAAACTAAAATAATAAAATCAGAGGTTGCGAAAGAAGAGTTTATCAGTACATATCATTATACTTGATCAGAGAAATGGAGATATTTTAAGATAGTCGTGGTAGATTGGTTTTTGGTGAGATGATCTACAAGGTGTTAAACTATTGCAATGAGTGTTCGAAATATTGCCCGTTTCTTTGTAGAAACAACTCAATCCTTTTGAGGAAAGGCCGTTGAATTCTAGACAACATTTGCGGATTAACTGTCTGAAAGGCGTCGACTATTCTTTGTCTCATATCCAACTGTGTTGTAGAAGAATCTGGTAAACGATGCCCTTAATATAACCCCGCAAGAAAAAATCTAGACTTGTATGGTTCGGAGACCTAGTTGGCCATCTAGCAGGACCACCACGTCCTATCCATTTGTTTGGGAATAGATTCAAGTGCTCCCTAACCTGATGTGAGTAAAGTGTCGGTACTCCATCCTGTGGAAACCACAAATCTTGTCTTATATGCTCTGGTACATTGACAAGTAACATTGGTAGATGATTGTGCAGAAAGTCGAAATACATTTCACTATTGAGGTGCCCGTCGAAAAAGTGCGTCCCAATTGGATATCCATCTACTATAGCGGCCCATACACTCAAGGACCAAGAATGCTGATGATCTATTTGTCTCATGATGTGTGGATTTTCCTCGCCGTAATAATGAAAGTTGTGCCTATTAACAAGCCCATTTTTGTGGAAAGTTTCCTCGTCCGAGAAAAGAACTCTGCTGAACATATTTGGATTATCCGCTACTTTGTCACTTGCCCAATTGATTGTTCAGTTCCTGGTGCAGCTGTACATGATATGCATGAAATTTATTCACTTTCAAGATTCTCTGGACGGAAGTTTGGCTCATATCTGTTAACTGAGAAATCTCATTTTGGCTTTTATATGGGTCCTCTGTGACTGTCAACAAAACTGATAACTGGTTGTCTTCAGCTGTAGCAGTTTTCGGTTTTTCATGTTTTTGGTGAGCGATATTACCCGTTTCGATAAACCTAATTAGAAGTTTTCGAAGCATTAACTCTACTTGCCATCATATCAACCATTTCTTCTTTGGAGTCAATTGAGAAAATTGGGTTCGAATCTCACTTTAACGATGTCTAATAACGAAACACTGATAAGTTCACCATGCAAAATGCAGAATATGATATGTCCGGACACCTGACAGAAGGCACAAATTAAAAAAAAATGTCAACACTTACCTCGATTTACGTTTTAATCATCTTGATTTTATCATTCGTTAAAAGAATTAACTTGTTTAGGTTTCCTTTTTTACTACTTGAATCATTACAGAAAAGAAAAGCTTCTGTGCGAATATTGATGAGTTTGATCCGGTTTGTAGAATTTTCATCAAAAGTTTTTACAACTAATCGAATATTTCGACAATGATCGAAGATAAAGATAAGGTTACTTTTGCAAAAATATAACATTTTATGCGTTGACATGAATAATAAAATACAGGATGTTCCATTTGAAAAAATCATGATGTGATAATTTTAAAATCACAATATTCAATAATTTTTTTGAGTCACTCCTGTATAAAATGAGGATAATCCATTCCAATTCATCAATGAAGCTATCCTTGGACAATAAGAAAACGAAAGGAAAAAAGTATTCATCCTGTCTGGCCGAAGGAGCATGCGATGATGTGAGAGCCTATTTTCATGAATTTTTCGGAAAAAAATATTGTGACGAAACTACTCACTGAAAAAACTTAATACTTAAAGACATTATAGCAGAGTTTAGGACGCTCTTGAATCTTCAACAAAAAAGTGGTATTCCAATCCGAAAAAACCACCCAGGATTTTTTTTATAGAAAATTGGGACACCCTGTTTACTGCAAATTAAATTGCTGAAGTAGATTCTTACTTTATAAATACAATACCGTTCCAACAAAAATGAAATCTTCAAGAGTGTACGATCTACAGAGCACCGCGCCACTGGTGAATCACCCAGTATATCTGAAGTAATAAATACAAAAGTACTTTCTTCAATCTTCATCATCAGTATCATAATCATTTTCATCATCAATCGGATCTGAATTTCAGAAGGGAGTTTGTATTTCCTAATGAATGAGTCGTTTGATATTTCAGGTTAACAAATTTTGAAAGTTTTGAAATTCTTGATTTATAGACAATAAATTAGGGCTTCCCAATTTGAAATGTCTTCATCTAAAAACTTCTAATTCCTATTTCTGATTCGAGAAATTCAAACTTCTTATTCACCAAATAGAACTCTAGCTGTTTTTGCATAATCCTTGAATCAAAACTTCTAAATCAAGAATTCCAAGATCCTTATTCTGAATTCGATAATTCGAACTCCTTGAGTACACTGATAGTGACAATGATGTTTAGAGAGTAAAAATGAAGAATTGTTTATTAATACAGGTTGAGGGTTGAATCTCTTAGTTCAGAGATATTCAATAACAAGAATGAATTTTCTGATTGAAATATTTGAACTGAAGAGACTGAATTGAATTGAAGTTATTTTATTTAGAGATTTCGATGGTGTCGTAGATGATGACGAGATGGTGACAATGATGGTGATACATTCTGTCAAGAAAGTACCGGAAATTGTTCTATGTAATACATAATATTTATTTTTCATCTAAATATATTGTATCGCCTTCAAAGTAGGCCACTTCCGAAATAATACATTTACACAAACGAATAATCCAGTCATCATCAATGCATTGATAACAGTGATGATGATACTGATGATGACCAAAAAATAAATTCTTATATGACCCTAGCATGGTCAATCAAATTCAGGTCAGGTGACTGAGTACTGCTCAATAACCTATTCATCCCTGTGAACTATGAAAATGATACCTTACTTCATCTAATACGAAGAATTAGCAGTTGGTGTTACCTCATTTGAATGACGTATTGGAGTCGTTATACTCCGATGAACATAATAGCTTGGAATTCCTATTCCAAATGCCAATAGACAATTATAAATTCAAGAATCTTAATTATGGATATTTGAGGTGGAACGAAACAATCGATGTATATATTCAAATAACTGTTGTCGAGATGACACATCAAGAGAAACAACAAAAATATGGTTTATAAACGCACTCGAACATATCAGGCTCATTAATAAACACATATCAATTTATAATCGAACGTACAATTAGACGATTGTTAGAAGAAACCTTGAAATTTATGAAAATGTATAATTTGAATAAACGTTATGACATAAAATTAAAGTAGTTTTAATTGTCATTTGGGATTAATTATTGCAGTAGCAACTCACATGATAATTACTTTATCCATAAGTAGGTATTATAGATCTACTATTAAGACATGAACTTTGGAATAATGAATAAGCATCAAACAGCTTTTTAATTGAAGTTTATCAATTGCATGATATCATTAACAAATTTCTTTATTGTTTGAATTATTATTATGCTAAATACCACTGTGTAAAGCGATCAATTAATTACGAAATTAATTAATGTAATTTCAGTACTGGAATTTGATATTGGTAAAAATAATTGATATTAATTCTTATACAATTAAATTGTAATTTATGTTTGTATGTGTATTTCCGATTAGCATCTCGTGGTATCACAAAATAAGCTCAATTTATATCGCCACGAAGAATCATCATAAAACTATTGGCTCATCCAATAAATCGCAGAAATGCGACCAAGATCATTTCGGGTGATTCTAATGTCCGCTAAATGATATCATTAGGTCGTAGATAGCGTCCTCCACATGATCGAAGGGTCATATAACAAGTCATAATTCTGTTTGGGTATGCTGGATAGCGATTCCTGGGATATTCGACATTCCCAAAGCCGCCACCAAGTTTATTGCCGACTGGTGGCGAGAGATGGAGATAACGCTCTTACCGACAAGGCCTCTTTGTTTTGCGACCGAGTGGAATTTTCGGACAAACTGGCCGGTTTACGCTCTGCATTTGTTATGTATTCGCGAGATCGGAAGAAACGCTTGTACGATTTATTTGCTTCAGCTATACCGGTTGCGATTAAAAAGGGGAATCGGATGTTAAGTTGGAATAATTTTCATGAAAAATTAAAAACTTGTTTTTAGGTGCTTTATTTTTCTAACATATAAAGAAGTAGAGAGTAATACAGACATTCAGGAGTGTTTTCTTTCGAACAATTGTTTGATCTCAAAAATTTGCAATAATAATAATAATAATAATAATTTATTGATCCCTTAAGACATCACAAGTATGTATAGGACAGGTCAATAGAAAAGACATTTAGACATTATCTAAATCAACACATAGAAACTCATTCACAGTATAAAAACATTTTGCTAAAAGTAAATTCTTAACTGCTACCTTAAATCTATTTACACTTAGACCCTGTATATGCCGTGGAAGATGATTGAACAATCTGATACCCTGGTACAGGGCGACATTTCAAATCTAGAAGTTCTGTGTTTAGGGATACATAATGTTTCCTTATTTCTAGTATTGTGGGAATGAAAGTTAGAAAGTTTAGTCATGTTACTTTCATTCTCTTTAATATAAACGAGGCATCTCAAAATGAAAATAGACGCCAATGTGAGGATACCATTCTTCAGGAACAACGGTCTACATGAAGATTGTGGAGCTGTATCGAACATCATTCGCAGAATTCTTTTCTGGATGATGAAAACTCTACCTACGTCTGAGGAATTTCCCCACAGTAAGATATTATAGGACAGGTGACTATATACCAAACTGTAATAAACGTTCACAAGGGAACTTAGAGGTAGTGAACTCTTGATTCTATTTAGGGCATAATAGGAACTATTCAGCCACTTACAAATCGCATCGATATGTGCACTCCACTTCAGATTCCTATCGATGTGAACGCCGAGGAATTTAGTGGTGTCCTTCGAAGAGATGACTGTATCTAAATACCTTATTGTTATGCTACCCTGATCACAAGACGACAGAGTGAAGTGAATGCATTCCGTCTTGTTGACATTGATCATAATAGCATTAAAATGGCACCATTCTACGAAACTCTCCACCAGCAGCTCGCATAACTTTTGAAGCTCCTCAAGAGTCTCAGCAGTAATAGCTATGGAAGAGTCATCAGCGAACAGTATCAACCAGATTATTTTTGATAATAAATTGCGAATATTAGATTTTCTGTAGAATATTTTTCTCAAATTTGGTGGCAGATCGTTGATGAATAACAGAAATAGAAGTGGCCCCAAGACAGAACCCTGGGGTACTCCTAATTTACAGTACTGTTCATTTGAGAACGAGTCGTGAACCCTGATTGAGGCAGTTCTGTCCTCCAGATAACTACGAATCCAGTTCAAGAACACGCCTCTGAATCCAAGATTATAACATTTATCCAATATAAACTGGATAGCAAGACTATCAAACGCTTTAGACAAGTCAAAGAACAATCCAGCAACATATTGACCATTATCAAGGCAACGATAGACGAACTCCACGAACTGCAATGCTCCAGTTTGAGTCGAGCGGCCGGTTCTGAAACCATGTTGTGCAGTATCAAGTATTTGAAATTTATCTAGGTACTTCATCATTCTATCAAACACTATTCTTTCAAAAACCTTGGAAAAGACACTTAAGATAGATATAGGTCTATAGTTCATGATATCGTGTACATCATCCTTTTATGAATAGGAATGACGATTGCTTTTTTCAGAATACGAGGAAATACGCCTGTGCTAATTGACAGGTTAATAACATGAGCGAAATGTCGGCTGATATCGGTACCTATCATCTTCAGAATTCGTGCTGAGATGAAATCAACACTAGAACCTTTGTTGTTTTTGAGTGATCTTATAACATCATGGATTTCATGCTCCAGGACTGGGTGGAAGAAAAAGGTTGTGTCTAACGTACGTGACGTCGTACATGAGGATGACAATGAGTCTTTATAATAACTGTTGGGGGAAGATTCGGCAACTGTAGTGAAATGATTAGCGAAAATCTCAGCCAAATCCTTGGGATCGTTATGCGTAACATTATCAATAACCAGTGCAATAAAATTTTGTTCCATACGTTTTCGACCAGTCATAGTATTTACTAGATTCCACACAGTTCTATTTTTATTTACAGATTTATCAATATCAATAACAGCTAGATGAAATATTAAAGTTGAAGAAAAATGACTCCCGGCCTGTGTATTGTATTTTCAGAGACTACTATGATACTAAAATTATTCCGATACACTAAAAGCTCCCTATCCCTGAATGATCCAATTATGCGGGAAGAGACAAAGCGTCTTTACGCATATTTTAAGGAACCTGGTGATAGCTGTGATAGTGTAGGATTTCAGGCAGCTAAATATTGGTTCAGTAAATTTAAGGTGTGACAACCATTGCATTAAAATAGTTGGAAAAGCTGCATCTGTAAACACTGCTGCAGCAGAAATATATCCAGAATAATTTGCAAACATTGTAGCTGATAGAGCCTACAAACCAGAGCAAGTATTTAATGTAGAAGAACATGCACTGTCTTGCAAAAGAATGCCAAAAAAAATTCATTTCCATAAGCTAAAAGCCTGCTCCTGAATTTAAGGCATCAAAGGATAGAGTTACACTGCTGCGCTGCTATATTCAGACTACTTACGATCGACTCTGAGAGGCTGCAAGTATGTGTGATACAGGATTGTCGTACCTACACCCTACCTACGTACCTAGGTAGAGTGTACCGTAGCATATATAGATATTAGCTTTCCGCACAATATACATTATTTTAGTCAAGGTTTGGGTTAGGTTTAGTTAAGTTCTTCTTTATAATATCAATGAAAAAACTCATAGTTATTCAAAATTGCGAGTTTATTAGTTGTTACAAAACAAAAGAGTTTCATATGGTGTTAAACTTAACTAAAGAGTGGCTTTGGATGTTGCAGCGTGGCACTGCATGTCCTCAGCATACTGTTCATAAGATGGTACGTAACCACTTAGTGCTAATCGCAAGCATGATGACATATGATCGTCCGTTAGTCGATTGCGATATTTTGACTTAATTATCTTCATTTCAGAAAATGCAGGCAGATATAAAACAACAGATGCTGTAGCTTTGAGATGTATATCTGATATAATCTGCACCAACTCATTTTCAACAGAACATGAGTTCATAATAAACTGACTTGCTATTTCAGTAGCTAATTCCTCAATGTTTTTACATGGAAAAGGATCACTCTAAATGATGCTTCATTTGCCAATTTACTACAGTCATAAAAACGCATTTCGAATTGTCCCAAAATATTTGATAACACAGCTTTATATGTAACATAATTCAACTGAGGAATCCTTGCTTTCAAAGACGGAAAATGTTTCAGATCCTTTCTTTTCAGTTGATCTATCATAAGTTGCAATTTACTTTTATTTATTAATTTATTATATTTTAATACATCATAATTGACGTTATATGTGTATAAAGTTGAACGGAAACCCATCCTAATGTCGAATAAAAAATACATAACAATAATTTCAAATATTGAACAAAACATAACCTTACATAAAACAGCATCAGAAATTTTCAATGACAATCCATAAGTCGCGAAATGAAAACATGAATGCCACCGCTACAAAAGGAGTTCCAATCGCCTTATCAATGAATGCAGTCGAAACGGCAAAGAGATCAACCTGAGTGTGTATTTTGTTCGCAATAGCAACCAAGCGATCTGGGAAGAAGTTCCTTGTGTAATTCGTTCGGCAAATTGTAAATAATGGTGTAAACCTAGTTATTCTAATTGGAACATTGAAGTTGAATAATGTTAATAGTTCAGGACAATCTATTAGACCATTAAGAATTTTATACAAGAGACACACATCAGAAATGCTTCTTCTACATTTGAGTGATTTCAAGTTATATCTTTCATTCATCACAATTATTGAGCGCTCGCAGACGGTCAGTCCAGATCGAAACGCCAACTATCGAAGACATCTTCGCTGCACCCTTTCCAGGCAATCTATGGAAACTGAGGTATGTGTGGACCAAACCATGCAACCATATTCCACCACCGAACGTACCAAGGAACAGAATAGCAGCTTCAGAACATCGGGACATAAATCATCAGAGTTACGCAGCACAAAACCGAGCATTTGGAATGCCTTCTTCGTAACATTTTTATATGTGTTCGTTAAAATTCAAAGCTTCATCGAATGGGATCCCAGATCTCTGACCGAGCTGACGCGGGCCAAAATCGGCCCTCCAACATCATACCGATATTCAATTTTCTCTTTGTATCGTTTTTTGAATGCGTTTACTGCGCTATCATCTCAATAATAGTTTTTCCTCTACTTCCAAGTTAATGATGTTTAAGTGCATTGTGATGTTAGTCAAAAATGCCAAATCAGTCAGCCATTTTTCGTTTTTCAACATCTGAGTGTCATCACCTCTTTCGTCTAAAAAAGTTGTTGTTTCGGGTAATAATTCTTCAAACCTTTCTAGGACTCCCTATCTTCCAACTGCAACTTAAAGAGCCGCCGTTGCAAGCTACTTGCACGGATGGAATTGACATTTTTTGTTGCAATGCCCATAATTTCCTCCGTGTTTAAAACTTTTAAACCCAAAACTTGTCGATTTATAACGTAATAGAATGAAAAAAATGAATGCTCGACACAATGCCACAAAACCGTTTTTGTTTCCAGTCATTGTTGGTGCTCCATTGGTTGTACTGCACACTAATTTATATATTGCTAGTTTTTTACGAAATTGCAGAAAACGTACTTCAATTGTTGCTTCTACTTCGTCTCTAAACTCATATATCTTTTTCTTGGTGCTTTCAATGTTCCATTATTGATAAGATTTTCGTTCAACCTTTTGAAAATAAACTTATAGGGCTGGTGCCTTCAGGAAACTGATTCAAATTTCTTTTTTGCTGAATCATACCCTCTTTCGATATTAATAATTACTAATCAATAATTGCATCGTCGAAAACATGAATATTCTTAACTGAATCAAGGTTTTCATCTGTTTTAAATTGTGACTGGTTGTAAGGTTAATCTTCTATAAAACCATCACCTCGTTCCCCATCAGGGGAACGAGGTGACTATCTCTTTAGACCTTTATCGTGTTGAAAGCAAAAAATGAAATTAATTGGAATTTTCAACTACATGAACTAAATTGTTAACTAATATCCTTCATGGATATCGATACCGGAGATTATGGCCCTTTAAATCCCACTTCCTTGTAACTATATACCCTTCTCGATCTTTATAAAGAAGTAGATTACTGATTTCCAGCATCTCCGCGCCCAGTAGCTTACACCCAAGGCGGATCCACGGCAGGCATGATCAAATATGAATTGGTATTTCGACCTCAATTGTACACTACTTGCACTCAGATTTGTTCTCCATTCCTATCTTGTAGAGGTCGTGCACTAATTCGACTGCCTTTAAGTGTCTAGCTTGTCCAGGTTTTGATATATGATGTATACAGCATTGGACTGGCGACAACCTCGAACATTCAACTAGGCGTCCCTATGTTGTTCCTCTGGATAGTTCCTCAGTCTCGCCTTAACAACAGCTTAAGATCACATCCGCAGACCATAGTCCTGTTAGAGTGTTCTTAGTCCCTAGAGAGACCAGCCTATCCGTAATATCAAAGGTAATTGGTCACCGCCAGTTGTTTCAGTGCCTGAACGCACTGCCAGACCACCCTAGAAGTAGCTGTGTGGAAAGAAAGTATTCAATCTTTGTGCTAGAGGCACTTCATAGAAAATCCTGCAATGATATTAATATTAATGATTTCTTCATAAATTGCTTCCTCAGCAATTTCTCCAGATCAAGTTCATAGGGGCTATTACATCTCAAAAGTGCTTAAAAGGAAGTAGATTGGGTTACATTGAAGAAGTAATTGCCGATATTGAAGCCCATTTTGGGCCTAATATACATCTGTCAAATGAAATTGCTTCGTTAGTTACCCTATGAACTCATTTGATGGTAGTAAGAGTTACGTGAAATGTCCACAACGCCCTCTTCATTTGATACCCTTCAACTTCTCTATGTTTTCAAATGTGTACAATTCAAACCTAAATGTTCAATGACGGTAATTTACAGAGAAAAAATCTGCTTCGTCTGAGCATCAGATCGCATTAATCCCATTTTTACTCCTCCCATGGGAGCATGATCCCCTTCATCCCGAAAATCGATAGAATGCAATTTCCTCCTAATATAAGCAGATACTTATAACAACATGGAAATTCAGAGATAGGCAATATCGAATCATACGAAGTATTTAAATTTATTGGAGCTTGAATTCGTCTTCCCGGAGCTATCGACGCCCCGGGGAGATAGAGAAACGCGAATTTAAAATATTCCAATTCGTTTCGGACGTTGATAAGTTAGATCCGAGTTTACCAAGCGATGCACGGGATACGGGAACGTTGAAATATGCATGTTAACGCAGTTGGCTGACTATAAGACAATTGCCGTACGACTAGGCACCCCCTATTTAACTATCGCCATTCCCCAGAACCGTTTAAATTGTCTACAGGATAAATTTGGCTGACACTTCGAGCCGTTCTTTCCTTTCATGGATCACTGTTTCGTGAATCGCTCTAATTTTGGCGGACTTTCAATTTTTCTCTTTCGGGTGAATCGAGTCGTCATGTGGGGAGTGATTTTTCCATTTAGACCCTTCTGGAGAAACGTAAATAGCTTATGAAGTCAATTGCTGCATATAATCGAACATTTTCCTTTAATATATGAATTGATAACCTGGACTTCTAAGAACGCTTTCCTCTAATAATAACTCACCATTCAATTTTTCTGACCTTTATGGTGGAAATCCTATCCATTAATAGAAAGTTCGAATATAATACGAGTAAATGTCAATTTTTCGTTCATCAATTACTGGATGCGGCCCGAGCGAGGTCAAACCTTGTTGATTTGTTATTCATGAAGAATTTCGCATGTCCCGCAGAGATTTCTAGCGCATGGCACATTGCTATAAACGATATGAATTGTTTATTATTCTCTTGCAATAGCGAAGTAAGGGACACGATTACCTTAGGGACGGAAAAGGAAGCGCAATAAAAGAAAGTAATGACTTCAATTAGACCTGCCAAATTGGACCAAAATTCATATTTTCCTGTGATATATACATCTTTAATGACATTTTTATATGGTATCTTGCTGTTGGCTTTCATGGCTGGCACTAGGTTTCATGTTATATCTTGTACATTTAGTCTGGTTTATGTAAAATAGATTGCACCTCGAAAATGAAACTATACTGGATGGTTTAGTTTCTATATCGGAAAATTAAGAAACTAATAGAGAATGGAAAAATAATATGAGTTTGCTAAATGAACTTTATTCGAAAAAGCTTCATTAAAGAAATACAGGGTGTTCCAGTGCGATGAAAAATAATCAAATTTATTATCTGTTGCCAAACGACTGCGGATATTTGAATTAAATTTTGTAGACGTTAACTGCCGTCCAGGGAGTATGTTTTGCAATGAAAATATTATTCTTAATCTCCCCATTGAAGTCCGTACTAACACGTAACTGGATACTCTCAAGTAGAAATTAAGTACTCCAATGTATTTCCACAAAATAAAAATCAGTTTTGGATTCTCCACTCAATTTGGTTCCGAGTAAAAAAATTGAAATTAGAATTAAAAAAAGTGTTATGTTTATTTAACTTATTCAATTGAAGGCATTCAAAAACAAGATGAATATAATTAATATAAAGATTCTAAAATACCCCCTGGAAACACTTAACGCCTACAAAATTTCATTTAAACTCTGCAGTCTTTTGGCAGCAATTAATATATTCAATTTCTTTCCAAACTTGAACACCCTATACAAGATGCTTCAACGAAAACTAAACAGAGGCTATATCTATCAAGATATTCATTTCTGATCAAAACGCAAAAACAGATCAATTTTTGTTTCAAGGGGGACATCTTTTGGGGTACAAAACTTGCCTGAAATATCAGCCCCCTAAGCAGGGGTGCAATCCTTGAACATTTTGAATAGGGAAGATGGACTAAGTGATACCTCGAAAGAAAGGTATTATTTTTGTCTGCATCGCCGTGAACGAATTTTCATTTTTGATTGAAAACTGTAGAAGATACAGAGTGAGCTACTCTAACTCTTATGGAACTTAATGAGAGAATTTATGCGAGCAGTCATGAAGGCAATCGAAATACTTTACTTGAAAGGTATCACTGGATCGACATATTACCCCTGCTCTAGGGGTTAAAATTCGAGATGAGGGTGATTTCGGAAGATGACAGCTTTTGATCTAAAATGAATCTATTCCAGTTTTTCGCACTAATACTCCAATAGCCTTGGGGCGATAGTCTTCTCTATTTTTCAGTGGCTCATTCTGTATCTTCTACAGTTTTCAATCAAAAATAAAAATTTTTTCACGGGAATGCAGACAAAGATAATACCTTTCTTTCGAGGTATCACTCGACCCATCTACCATCTTCCAAATTTCAAGGGTGGGTTGAAATTCGAGATGAGGATGGTACTTGATGATGACTGCCATTGATCAGCATGGATCTGTTCCATTTTACTTCACTGAAACTTGAATAGTCTCAGGGAAATAGTATTTCCTATCTTTCAGTTGCTCACCCTGTATCTTGTACAGTTTTCAATTAAAAATGGAAATTCGTTCAAGGCGATGTAGACAAAGATACCACCTTTCTTTTGAGTCATCACTCGACCCATCTTGCCTATTCACAATGTTCAAGGATTGTAACCCCCGCTTAGGGGGTTGATATTTCAGGCAAGTTTCATACCCCAAAAGATGTCCCCTCTGAAACAAAAATTGACCTGTTTTTGCGTTTTGATCAGAAATGAATATCTTGGTAGCTATAGCCTCTGTTTAGTTTTCGTTGAAGCACCCTGTATTTTTTCAACGAAGCATTTTTTCGAATATAGTGTATGTAGCAAACTCATATTATTTTTCGATTCTCTATTGATCTTTAAATTTTCCGCTATAGAAAATGGACCACCATCTGAAATGGCATTGTAAGAATTAATGTTCGAACTGTAATAATGAGAGTACAGGACATGCTCAAGCTATTTACTTCACTGTATAAAATTTGGGAAAAGTTATACAATTTTTACCTTTTCATGATAATACGTCGTGGATTGATAAAAAAATGAACACAATTGTTTCCCGCAAATATTCCTGGTAAGATGGAGTTATCAAAGTTTGTAATAATAACTAATGTCATATAATAAAAATAAAGAAATGGTTATAAGTCAAGTCGACACCAAAGTCTGATGCCTTAAAATACCACAAAGATAGCAATGCTGTAGATATAAGTTCGAAGCGCTCTCGGTTACTTCAATCAATAGTTTTCAGTCCAAACAAAATCGAAAGAATTACAAATGAAACTTAAGTATTGTCTGAATTCTGAACAGGCCAACCGGTGAGGGTATAATCCTTCGGATTTGTAAAATAAGTAGAAATTTGCGGTACCTTTGAAATTGGTTTCGAACGGTTATTAAATTTTTTACAACTAAGAAGGTACATTGTAAAAGTTAAATACAGGAACCCACTAATTTGTAGGAACCGAACGTAAAACCATAAAATTATGCGGCACTGCAAACAGTTCAGATGAATTATTCTAAAATGTCAGTGTTCCTTCTTTATCATAGGAGGTGGGTAATATTTAAAGAGTGAAGCATTTGTGTATTCTATGTTTTATTCAGCAACACATTTTTTCACATTGAAAAATGAGAAATTTGTCTGCTCTGTGTTTCATCAGATAAAATAGTTCACTTAGTTGGTCAGAGTAAAATGTACAGGGTGACCCAATTTTAATAGGAATTTCATCAAGCGATTAACATATTTTTGAAATAAACTAAAGTAGCTTTTTTTTCCTTTTGAATAAGGCTGCAATTATGTGAAGAAAATATTCTTTATATTTGAAAAAACGCAATTTTTGATGTTCAAAGTTACTCCAGCTGGCGGGTGGTTTTCGACCCTAGTGGTGTAAACAACTCGAGAGGTTTGACATTTTCTATTAATCATCATATCCTATTGATTGGGTAAAAAAATACTGAACGAATTCAAGTAAATTATTTACTTTAAGGAGTTAAACGACGTTCGAGAAAAATTGGAAATCACATACTATACCATTTGAAATAATAAAGTTCCAGTAAACTTCTGTTGTAACCGAAGTACCCCGATTGTGAAAATTTCTTCCGAAAATTCTTTAGAACAACTTGAGATCGCCTGCAGAATTTCAGAGTTTTATGTGTAGTAGAAGTCGACTTAAAAGAATCACCCTTTTCAGTCAGAAATTGAAATTTGACAGGTTTCATAAAATGTCTCGTAATTCTCTTGTTTTATAATATTTTTCAAAACACTGAAAACTTTCTTAAGAATTTCTCGAAGAACTGGATAGATCACAGTAACAAAATTAGGAACATCTGAAAAAAATCAAGTACAATGGAAGTGTTCAAAGTCTGCTTCTGAATTATATCAGCTTCTGACAGAATTCTCAGCCCACAATAGTACGAGGGGTGTCTTTTAAGTTTTTCATAAAGAATTAGAACGAAACAGATGAGAGCTTTGAAGTACTTTCGAAATATTGAGAGTAATGTACTTCCACAATCGTTCGTTTAAAAATTGTACAAAATGATTGCGCAATACACATAGAACTGAATATTTCGATTTATATTAACAAATTATAGACATACATTTTCTATAGTAACATTGATTATTGGTATCTTTAATGTCCAGCATGCAAAACATAGAACACACCCCTCGTATTTAATTGCTGACATTAGTCTTATGGTATTTATAAATCACTATGAAAAAAATCTGCCACTCTCCTGACGCGTAATGTAAAATGGAAACCACATTTTAAACAGCCATATCCCGAAAAGGAGGATCTTGAAAAAGTTATTTGACAAAGCTTCCTTATTTCATCAGAGAAAACCTGAAAATTGTCCGCGATCTTAGGAAATATCCTGTTAAATCAAAGTTGAGAATGCAGATCGATTCGTTGGTGCGCCATCCTGTTGAAACCACTTTGTCTATTTCCTCCTCATAAAAATCGTTTTTATTTTGATATGATCAATGGTGTATAATTATTGATTGGATATCTTTTTATTCTTATCTCATCGGTTCATAATACACACTCCACAAAAATTGTCGCATTATCAATATTCATTCAATTTCTCTTCAGTTTTCACGCTAAATTAATGCAAGTTCTCTGTGTTTCTTGTTGATTCTCGAATCTTTGAATTTATTGTGATGGCTGCTGAACGTCCTGGACGCTATTTGAGTGATCATGAAGTGGTAAAAATTGTAACACTTCTAGAGGAGGGGCGAAGCCAACGTTACGTGGCTAACTTGTTGAATGTTAACCAAAGCACTATTTCAAGAGCAATTAATCAGTACCGGAAACAGGGGAATATGAAAGAAGAGCTGGACAGGGAAGAAATCGGATAACAACACCAGTTGATGGTCGTTGGCTTCGTTTAACTGCACTAAGAGTTCGGCACTGTACGCCTAGAAGGATCGTTCTACCGGCCCGCGTTTCACCAGGGAGCATCAGTTGCAAGACTTCAGTTTGCAAATTGGAGTATTCAGAATGGTCGAATGTTCTTTTTGTGATGCGACAATTTTGTGGGGAGTTTATTTCTGTAAAATTTTCAAATCGACCAAAAACGTGAAAACGTTTTATTGTGGCATGGAAAGATTAATTATTTCCACACGATCTGGATGAAGCAACAATCCAAACAGTGGACGCTGGTGGCAGTGCATTCAAGCCTAGGTCATTTCATTGGCCGACAAGGAGATTTCTACCATCTTCTCTAAGACACATTACCTTAATTTATTTGTCCATAAATTGACAGTACTAGACATCACTGTAAGACCTGTTTCATCACAACAATGCAGATGACCAGTCTTCAACCACTGCAATATACAGCTCCACCATCCTATATATTGCTATAAGAATTGCTTCCTGATTCACCATATTCTCACGGTCTGTCTCCCTTTGATTTTTATCTGTCTCCAACCATGAGAATAAAGCTCAGGGTACGAAATTTTTCAATTTCAAAATCATCTACGAAACAAATGCGTATTTCGAGAAGATTACCACAAAGACAGTTTCAAAATCCTCCAGCATCGCCAAAGCTAAGTTGTATTCCTTATGGGGAAAAATGAAAAATACATTATATCCAGTAGAGGGAAATGAGAACTTTCTTTCTTACCCCACTTATCAATTAGCCCTCGTACATCGCAAAGAGAAACCGTAAAAATCTGCAGCTTGTGAATGAACATCACTTGGACCCTGTCAGCTTCACTTAATGAGTGAAAACCCGAATTATGTATAAATTCATCCGTTACAGTAATTGGTACCCAGCTGTATACTTCTAATCGAAATTACGGGGACGCATAAATATCTAACCTTAGGGTTTTCCGACAATAAGGCCCAAATTCGTGAAATCGCTACGGCAGGGGTGTTCTTTGTTGAACCGCTTTTGTCGAGGTGTTTGCCAGGGCCATTAGTGCCATCCATGCGTCTTTTGTATAAAAAATATTTTTCCATGCAAAATCCCCTAACTATGCATTGTACTAGCGATGATAAATGAGACGGAAAGCTTTCTTTATTTAGGTATTAATATCAAAAATCATGGCCCACCCCTATTCTAAATGTTACATTTTAAATTGCATTAGCGAACTTGCGGGAAGACTCGAAATTAAAATCTCAATATACGGGATATTCGGCATTAAGATTTATGAGTCCGTTAACGTTTTCCATTGTATTTATGTGTCGTAGATTCAATAATATCAGTTACATTTATAGATTTGAAATAGTGATTTTAAAATATCGAGTGAATTATGGGTCTGGGGTTGAACATTTTTCGACCCCCTTCGGAAATTGGTAATCTATATCTAGAAAAATAATGGAATGGAAGTAACAACTGCAATAGAAATATGGGGTTGTATTTCATTTGAGAGAAACAGTCATAAAAATTGCTTGTATAGACGTATCATACACCTCCAGTTGTGTGAAATCCGATCCAGGAGTTTATTCATAAAAAAATTAAATGCACCAGACGGGGAAAAGTTTCTTGATTAAATTATCTTTAACTTTAGTTTTTGTTCTTCCTTTTTTGTATCAAACACAAAGAAAACATTCAATTTCTTAAAACAATTATAGTAGACAATATTTAAGCAAATATGTATGTTGGTATGTTGAAAATTTGAAGCTGAAAGCAGGTGTTATCCAGGGTTCTATCTTTTGGATATAATTCTTAAAGATGTCTCCTACATTCTACCCAGCATTTACTTCTTCTAGAAGTTTTTCAAAAATGCAAGGTTTTCGTTGAATTCTTTAACTCCATAACTGATATTGTTATTGAGCTGGTACTGTAGTATTTCTACCAATAGCTCTGTTTTTCATTCGTTGTTAATTGGCTACTTTTGTTTCGTGTCTGGGATATGAGTATTGGCTTCTTGCTTGCTTCCTCGTCATCTGCTAGAAAGGCCGGTGCTTTGTAGCTAATTTCTTAAGTTTCCTTTTCCATTGTTTACTGAACGTTTCTCTGACTTCTTCCTCGACTTCGTTTATGAGATTATTCAGCGTTCTATTGTTGTTTGAGTATAAGTTTCCCTACATCGACTTTTTTCTTTTCTTTCCCTGAAAAAATTGAAATATAATCTGTCGTAATCATTTCTGAATCAGAGTGAGAGAGATTCAATGAAAGACACTACCATCTGAAAGTCTCATTTTCAAAATTCTTTACTGACGCTGACTTTGAACGCGATCTGTCGTTTAGTTTATTTACAGTGCTGGATTTCGTCAGTTCTCACAAGCCGAGTCGCTGAAAATGTTACAGATGGCTTATGCTAAATCAATTTTTTCAAAGGCACGTGCTTATGAGCGGTACAGTGCATTGAACAACGGCCGAGATGTAGTCCAAAATGTTCCTCGCTCTGGTCGGCCATCAATATCTTCCACTGAACTAAACATCAATGAAATGGGAGAAATGGTAAATGAAAATCGTCATCTGAGTTTCAGAGATTAGGCAATAAATATTCTGTGTCTTACGAATCAATTCGTACTATTTTAAACGATTGATTGGGCATGAAACGCGTTATCGCTCGACTGATTCCAAACGACGTGAATTTACTTCAAAAACATGGAATCGCGTAAAGGTCGCTAAAGGTATGCTAGATTCCGACCCCACATTCATAAAACGCATTGTAACTGGTGATGAGGCATGGGTTTATGAGTTGGACATGCAAACCAGTCAACAAGCTTCGGAATGGCGCCTTTCAATCGAACTGAAACTGAAAAAACTACGTGAAATTCGATCAAAAGTCAAGGTTATGTTGTTTGTTTTCTTTGATTATCGCAGTGTACTCAGAATTTTTCAGAAGGTCCGGTTGTAAATAATAAATATCATTTGAGCATTCCAAAGAGACCAGATTTGTGGATCATGATTCTATGTGAATGAATTTCTGATCAGACTCAACAACTACCCTGGACAACCATGGTATTCACTTGATATGCCTCTAGCAGACTTTTTACCTTCTCAAAAACTCGAATTACCACTTACAGGTACCTGTTTTGAGTCGATAGAGGGCAGAAAAAAGAATTCGCGGTGAGAATTGAAGTCGATTCCGGAAAATGCGTTTGAAAAATGTTTTGATGATTCTATTATTCGTTGACGTAAATCTGTTATTTCGAAAATGGCCTACTTTGAAGGCGATACAATAAATTTGGATGGAAAATAAATATTTCGTGTTTCATTGACCATTTACCACTACTTTTTTGACAGAATGTAAGTAAGCAAATTAATTCGTCTAAATCTAGATAGCGTTAATGAAGAAGCGAGTCTTTCTATTTCTCTTCAGTTCTCTCCAAACTCAGCTGAATGAAATGATATAGCAAATGTTAATTCTCCTTTTAATGAACGAAACTGCACCATCAGCTGATTTTATATCCATGAACATTTTCTTAAGGAGGGTATATTTAGCGATTATCAAGAGGTTCAGTATAAAAGGTTTGGGTATAAAAGGCAAGTCTATCTAGAGATGAAATTTGACGAAGGAGAAAGAATAACGAGGAAGAGGAACTAAAACCGTACGGCTTAAATTGCATCTTTAATGAATTTATTTGAAACAGAGAAGGTCATCCAGAATCGCTTAGTTAGGTTATGTAAATTGAATCCTCGCAGATAAATTGAATATTTCGAGCTTATAATGCATTTCGCGAAATCGGAAAAGACTTTAGCATAAGTTATCTCCTCTCGCACGACGAGTGTCTCGATACAGAATATCCGCGGGTGAATAAGCACGGAAATATCCACTTATTTGATATTCCCGCGACGTTCCCATAGATGGCGTTCCGTCGCATTCGTATACACCGCGAAATCTGAGCGCCCCGCGGCTCTGATATTCAAAATACTCGAAAACGCAAAAAATACAATCTCCCCACGAAGCGAAGCATGTAATGAATTTCAGTTTCGCTTTATCGGCGGCGTAGAGCGGGTTCTCCGAAGCGCCAGCCCGTATTGGAAGCTTTCCAATAGCGGGAGCTTTTCCAGACGTTCTGCTCCATTGCAATTGTGATCCGCCCCCCATACATTGACATACGAGTTGGTCGAAATTAAACGACGCTCTTTCCGACGAATTCTTCTCCGCTCGGGGGTGGAAGTTAAAATTTTAATATTCTCGATATTAACTGCTGCGCTGCTATCCCCCCGCGTGCCTGCCAACCGACATTAGATGGATTTAATGAGATGGAACTGCCACTCAAGATTTTGATGAAACTGCTGAAGGATTATGCATCTTGGAGTTTGCTGAAAGAAATTCATGGCGAAATGCTGGAGGAATGAAGCTGTCAACATTTTATATTGAATATTTGTAGAGCTAGAAATAAGGCAAATTCATACCAACAACCTACTCCCTTGAGTAACAGTAACAAACAACTTCATTTCTCAGCACGCTTTCTACGTTCTCGCTTCAGCAATCGCATGTGAAGATAATTATGATATGATCATCTGCTAGGCAGAAAATGTTTCTAGCGAATCCCGGGTATTTATGGCGAACAGTTGGGCTTTTCTCGCCGTGAAAGATAGTCGGAAAAGGGGTCCCACAATACAGACGTGAAATTTGCTTCAGAAATATATTTTCAATCGCCTCGAAATCACGGAATTCGGAAGGCAGAAGTTGGTGAAGTCATAGTAGTCTTTTCGAGACCGAAAATGTCCTAAGAAACGGAATTAGATTGCCAAATGAGAGTGGCTCTATTGAATGAATAGATTCTTCTTTCAAATGTCTACATAAGATACCCGTCTCGGTTCTCGATAACTTCTGAGATCCTTCGGGTGCAATGCGGTAAAAGGATAATTTTTATATAAATGTATCGGGGTCATGTTTTTTTTTTATTAGATAGATAGATATATAGAGTATGAGTGAAGGCTGTCTACTCTAACCCAGGTTCTTTTACGGCACATTATGTCCTAAATTCACCTTCAAGCTCCACCCTTCTTGTAAAGTATATGAACTTTGCGGGCGAGAGCTTGATAAACTCAGTCAGCTTCAATTGTTAAATCCAAGCTCCTCCATCCTGACTTTGTCCACAGTGGGGCACTCGCACATCACATGTTCCATTGATTCTATTTCTTCTTCACATAGTCTACATGAAGCATCCTCAGGCAATCCTAACTTGTTAAGGTAGTTTCTGAGGCGACGGTGCCTCGTTAGTGTGGCAATTGGTACTATCTGGTCCAGCCTGGAAGGTTTAAGCCAAGACACTGATGGCAAGATGATATTGTCTGAGATATGGAAGACTCACGTATATTCAAGTCCAACATCCAGTTGTTTTCCATCCTTGCAGTCTCCAGGGCACTTCCGAGCCTAGGCTCCGGTCCGATGAATCCCAAGCCTGTTCCACGAACGGCCAATGAGTCCGTCTTCTCATTGCTCTCAATGTTCTCCCAGTTTGGTAAGCGTAGAGCGACATTCCTTCACCATAAGTGACGCCGTCTATACACCAACAGGGACTCTTAAGTAGAAGGCCCTTGAAGCTGGTCCATTCTGCCAGGAATGATGATCTGGAATGGCAGCCCCATGTTGATTTTAGGTATGCTATGTCAGACTTCTTACTCAGTATATCGTTGTAATTGATTTCAGACTGTAAAGCGCCGGGCACGAAGCTGAACATAGCCGTACCCTTTCGAGAAAGGTAATGGAATCTATACTAAGCCATTCTAGCTGCTGCTCTAATTACCAGGTGAAGAGGGGCAAGGCCCAGTATCAGTTCTATGGCTGCAGTTGGTGTAGAGCTAAATGTTACAGTAATCATCATGCAGGCCGTTCTCTGCAATTTTGAAAGTAATGCAACCGTATGTGATACGTGGTCTAACCACCATCACATATAGCCACTGGAGTTGCTTGGGGCAAGACCACATGTATCTCCACAGGTCATTTGATATGCCCATAAGGAATGTCTAGCCTTGTGTATTGTGTTTTCTAGGTGCGAATTCCACGTGAGCTCACTATCCAAGGTAACCCCCAGATATTCTGCTTCCTCTGCAACTGGAATAAACACTCCACCCAGGATTGGGGAGAAACAGATATCCTCCTTTTCCTGGTGAATGGTACCATACGGGTTTTGGGGGGTTTATGCCGAGTTTTCCTATATTAAGGTTGGTTGAAAAACATAGAATTGTCTCTCTCGACTTTAGCGCCGTCTTATGAATCTCTCAGACCCGAGTTCGACATATTTGAAAAGAAAATATTCCAATCTTCCCCAAAAGACTCCGCACTTGAGAAACAACTCCCCGGTTCGGAAAATTCTACCTGTTTATACAGGGTGTGTCAAGTATTCAGTAATTAATTTTTATAGGATTTTCCTCATCGAAAAACATGAAATAAATGTCAGTTCAGATTTTTTTTTTCACGTTTCTGTTGGTAACTCTTGTAGTTTTCAAGGGATCTAACTCCAATGTGCAGATAAGAGACTTTTTAACTCATCAATTCATTAGATGTATTCAGTAGTGTTTGAATATACAGGGTGATTTTTTTTCTTCAGGGTCATGCTACCATTGGCCCCAACAAAATCACATTGAAGTGCACTACTGGTCTTTTTAAGAATATCTACTGCAAGAATCTTTCAATTTCAAAACTTTTTTGTGTTTTGAATTTTTTTAAATAGCAAAAGTTTTCGAGTAGAATTAGACCGATAATCCGTGGAACGAGGGATTGGAACTGTTTCACAGAAAACTAGGAAGTAGCCTTCTAAAGTAATTTTACCTCATTTTGAGTTCGAATATCAGAGTATTCTTTTTTTTGAACCATCATATTATGGGTACGTTCAAGTAAACCAAAATCTTAGTAGTACCCACAGTAACATACATGAGAGTTATTATAATTGAAGCTGATTTCTGCCAATAATGCATAGTTTATGGTATTTTGAAATATTAGAATGAGGTACACCCTTCAGGAATTGGCTCTATTCTTTAGCTGATCAAGTGATAATACAGCTGAAGCCCGAAAAAAATCTTGCATCTTTTCTTAGCAAAAATATTCCATCAGAGGAAAACGGCAAGGAATATTCTACACCAAATCAGTTTGCTAGAACACCAATAAATGAAGAACTGATTTTGAATGAAGTCCATAATAAAGTGCTGGACGTATGGACTGAAGAAAATCCTCATGAGACATTTGAGTGCAGCCTCCAAGAAAAATTTTCTATCAATGTTTGGGCTGGTTGATATGATGGCAAATTGTTGGGGCCAGTAATTTAACTTAACAGATTGATATCTCTGGGATAATCTGACTTCCTGCACAACACTCTGGTTAATGCCTTTCTATGCCTTGAAGAAGAATGATGGTCTTTCCTCGCATTTCCGACTAATAGTGAGAAATCATTTGAATCAAGCACATCCCAAGAGATGAATTGGTATAGGAAGTCCTGTAGCTTGATCTTAACGGTCCCCTGATCTTATTCCCTTAGACTACTTCGTCTGAGAGAAGTTGAAAAGCCTACTATACTCACAACATGTTGCTAACATACAGGAATTTCATGGACGTGGGAGAATAAAAAATATGCCAGCCAATCTCGATCCACTGTTGGCTTAAATGAATCACCGTCTAACACTGTGTGTAAAAATGAATGGTGATAATTTCGAATTTTTGGCGTACTCATATGTAATTTCTTATAACACATTTTTGTTTAAAATAAGAATACGCTAAAATACACTTAAGCTTCAACCCAATGTTTAAATTTCGACTAAATGAAATGAACACAGTGTATTTTCAAATTCAAAATGAAACTGGTTTAAAGGATATTTTCCCAGTTTTGTAAAGATTATGAAAATAGTTTCGCTGTCATCTTTGAATTACGGATTATCTACCTCACTCACACAAACGGTTGCGATTTCGAAAAGTTTTGAAGAGACAAAAACAAATGAAATTAAAAGGTCTCTTCAATACATATTTTTGAAAAGACCAGTGGCACACTACACTATGATCTTGATGGGGTCAAAGGAAGTATGACCTTGAAAAAAATATCACCCTGTGTATTTGCATACCTGAAGCATCCTGTATAATTTTATTTGCACAAGTACCCAAACATTTTCGCGTCTCTTAGTTTCGAAACATTACTGAACGAATCACAAAAAATTATCGTTCGAACATATTTCTCTTTTGGTCAAAACCTTTTCTCACAATCAATTCATTAGTTTTTTGTCTTAGATTTGAAATTATCAACTCAGATGTTCGAACAGTTACAATAAATTAAATTTACGGTGTAAAATGGAGCTCGTAATTTTGAGTAAAATTATCATGAAAATAATATTTGGCTATTAAAGTTCAAGCGATCAATTCACTAGATCTTTCCAAACTTTACTTATATCATTATCATTTATATCTTGCTGTTTCGAACAAAGTTATTCGTTACTTGAATCCCCCCTGAGTATATCGAGAAGGTTGAAAGGGTGAAAAACAAAACATCCCGTGCTAATCAATCAATATATCCAATAAACCAAGCTCGTAAAGCTCGAGGCCTCGCCAACGATGCTGTAGAATCAACGTCTGTCTAACTAACCGAATAATCAAATCAACATTGAAGCAGAAATTCTCCATCGCAACAATTTGGCTACCGAATTAAAAACCCGGAAGAATGCTATAGTTTGTAATGCGAGTATTGATTCCTTTTCTGGCAATCTTGTTTGAGATTAGACAAACGAAAGTGTGATAGTTTCTGATGGAGAGTACATCCAGATTCCTGCTTATCGATTTGTTAGATTCCACGAAGACCCTTTTTGTATGTAGGAGTAGTATCGGGTGAATACGGTGGACGTCTGTGTGTAGGACTTATTCTATCTTTTCCGAATAATTGTCAAAGAATCTTTAAGTAACACAAAATGTGTATATATCAACATTCAACAATCTTGGTCTTCTTCAGTTCAGTGTGGAATGGGAAAACTCATATCTCTGATCGCTATTGAGAGTCGTATCATTTCGGTACTAATTTGCACTCCACTATTCTGTCCAAGTTGTATTTGAAGCTGTCTAACAGTATCGAACCGTTGACTCAACGAGGAAATTTCTAAGGGACTTTTACTTTCTAAATTGAAAAAAAACAATTTTAAATGATTAAAAACACTATTTTCTCCACAATTATAATTCTTTCTTAGATTGTTATATAAGTTTTAAGGTATTCAGAAAATATGTTGATGAATTTTGGTTTGCAGGACACTTTTCTGTCCTTCTGTAACAAATTTATTCGAAATTCCAATGCGATTCAATTCATTGGACTTAAACTAATAAATGAACCTTTAAAAGTTGATTTTTATATTTTTTGGTCATCGTAAACGATTTTATGAAAAGTTCGAAAAACGCCTGTTTTGGGGATGAATTTTTACCCTTAGTCGTTTGTATCAAAATAAATTTAGTTTACTGAGATTGGTTCAATAGATTTTGAGAAAACATCCCCCAGATTTCAAAATAAAAACTACTATAATTTTATCTTACGAAGGTACCGTTATAAATAAAACTATAATTTTCTTAGAATTCCTCAATGAAATTTCAGGACGGTATTTCTATGATATGTACTTAGGAATATTTTTACGTTGAGAAAAATTCGATTTTTCGAAAATGCAGAAAGTACGATTCCCCTTTAAAAAACGGGTCGTCCTTGCCAAGGTCTTTTTTCATGACTACCAGTCTAACTGTTTCTGCGGATCATTGCTGTCGTAAGAGCAATTGTTGAGCAATAGATTTACGGGAACCTGAATCAATATAGAGTTTGGTAAGCATTTATTCAATCTAAAAAGAGATTTGTTAATTCAATTTATATTGAATTCAAGATATTATTAGGTTGAAAGTGGTTCATTATAATTGATTAAAATAATTTAAATTTTACTATGGAAATATAATAAATTTAATTAATGATAGAGTATAGTATTGTGAAAGAAACATATTTGAATATAAAAAAATTTTACCATGTGTATCAGGGTTGAAAAAAATTATATTAAAATATCGAATTTAAAAGAGCTAGTTTTGAATGAATTTTATTGTATCATAAATATTTAAAAATAAAATCAGTAATGAGATGATTTTGCATATATCTTTTTTTTTAAATCTATAATTGTATAATTTTTATTATATTGAATAGTTCAAGGATAAGCTTTGAATTAAAATATCAAACTTAAAGTTTATTATATTGTAAATAAATGAATTGATACATTTATTTATTAAATGATAAAATTAGTATATCTAATATGTTGAATGAAATTTGAAAATTAATTTTAAGTAATTCGGCGAAATATTTTCTCTTGTTCTTTAAAACATCTCTTTCTCATAATAATTGAAAGTATGGCCTCCTCACTGATTATTCTGCCTGTGCAAAGGTAGCATAATCATTAGTTATTCAATTGAAAGCTGGAATAAATGGTTCGATGAAAATATTATTCAATTTCTCAATTTCAATATATAGACTTTTATTTTTAAGTTGAAAGGATTCAATACTCTTTACAGTTTCATTTATGAGTATAAATGATTTAATAAATTTAATTGAGGTGACTTAAAAATTCAATTTTTTTTTGAAAAATATAATATTACATTAGCTTAGGACAGCGTATGAAAAATAAATATTTTGTGTTTCATTGACCATTTCCTGGTACATTTTGAAAGAATATATGTCTGAACATATCCAAAAAAACATGCGTTAATATATATTCGCTTAGCAAAAAGAGAATTTGAAATATTAAACTGTGCCATAATTTCTTGGAGGATTGTATTGCAGCACAACAAATCGTTTGCGAAATTTCTACGACTATTATTCCATTCCCAATAATTCTGAATGCAACCAGTAATTGCAGGACTATGAGCATCCTGTTACCGAAAAATTCATTACTCTTATTACTTTCCATCATTCCAAAATATACTCACAACCAAATTTATATGGAATCACTCGGTATTTCACAATATTGATTGTTTTTAACCATGGATCTTTGACTACTTGTGAAGAATGAAGATTTTTGTAGTAAAAAACTGGATAGTATTATAAGAAATGTTGAATTATCACCACATGTTCTGGATATTGTAAATTCGAAACTGTGAATTTTAAAATTTAAGAAAGCCTATAATCATATTAACATGCCTTACGTTGGATTTTCCGATGTGCAGAGGGTCGAATAATTGCTCTCGTTGAAGAAGGGGTGACACAGAGGGATATAGCGGCCACAATGGGGGTATCACAGAGGTAATTTCAAAAACCTACGCCCGATACGTGGAGCTACAATCTCTGCAAAATAGGTCTAGAAGAAGGCATAGGAAGATCACTTCTGAAGAACAAGGCTGATTTTTTTGCCAAATTGCAAGAAGAGACCCTAGTGCGTCGCACCCCATACTCCAAAGGCAATTTCTGGAAGCAACATGTATCAGTGTATCGGTTGAAACGATACGTCAAAGACTTCATTCAAGAGATTTATACAGCAGAAGGCCGTTAAGAGCTAACCAGACAACAAAAGATTAACAGACTTCATTGGTGCATCGAGCACCAAAATTGGAATATTGAGAATTGGCGAAATGTTCTTTTTTCGGATGGGACCAGTATTGGTGTTCGATCAGATGACCGCACGATTCGGGTTTTGAGGGGTCGTGGAAAGCAAGCTAGAGAAATTCCGAAATACCAAGGGGGCAGTTTGATGTTTTGGGGTGGCATTATGCTGGGAGGCAAAATTTGATTTCGTTTCCTGCGAGTGTAACCTCTAGAAATTACGTGGACCTAGTTCTGGAGCCAATAGTGAGACTCTAGAGAGGTGCCCACGGTGAGATTTCCACTTTTATGCAAGACCATGCTCCTCTGCATATCAGCAACCTCGCGCGACATTATCTTGAAACAGGGGGAATCGCTATTTTGGACTGGCCAGCTTGCTATCCAGACCTAAATGCTATTGAACATTTATGGGATGATCCCAAAAGAAAAATTAGATCGCGCCAGGATAATCCAAACACCCCACAACAGCTAATCCAAGTCGCCACAGAAAAGTGGCAGAATATCACCCCAGAAGAGATTGAAAACCTAATCCAAAGCATGGTACATTAAAAAAAACACTCAAAAGGACCTCTAGTTCATATCGATCTATTTGCGAAACAGTTTATTTATGAGTTCTTTTAGTCGGTCGAGAAGAGTATTTACTTATAGGGGGTTGTGCTAACAATCGCCTGCCCCTCATTTGAATATAAAGAAACGCGGACCATTTTATTTAAAATCCTAAATCTTTGTGCCACGAAAAAGAACACATAGTCGGGAATTGAAAAGAATTTAATGTGGAAACTTTAAATTTACGACCACAGAACAATGATACCAGTTTTTATAGAGTTAAATTATTGGTTAAGTTTGGTCATTTAAACGGGCGTTTTTAAGTAAGTTATACATTCGGATACTGTTCCGCGTCGGAACATTTATTACGGGCTGAAATCGCCTACTATCCTTCGGCCCACGATCTTTTCGTTTTATTACGAATGCGGAATTCATACAGCTTAAAATAAATAATGACGAGAGTGGCATCGCCAATCAAGCCCATTAAGTAGTTGAGCAAGGCACCGGAATAGCAGCAATTAGATTTGAATTTTTAATTGTCTGACTTGTTACTCAATTTATTAACTGATTCCGAACTGATTGTTTGTGTTAATTGAATAACTACAACAAATAACACTGGAGACAATCGTCATAATTTCTTGAACAATGATTATTGAGAAAGCGACTGCAAATCATTGACCTCGAAATAAATGTCAGGTCTCACTAAATTTGAATTAAAACTCTCTACGATAGGAAACTTCTCCCAAGTTTCAAGCAATTAATATCCAAGAAGCAGCTTGTAGGTCACTGGTATTAAGAATTTTCCAGTATTTTGGGAGGTCATTGTCCAAGAAGACACTTTTCATTTTGATGTCTCAAAGAAAAATTACTCCACGATCCCTTCGAATTCCATGCATAATGAATACTTATCTGATATCAAGATTATTGTCCAGAGTTTCATCGAGTACTCTGAGATAATTACTTTTCTATATTTTATTGTTTCCAAACCTTCATTGCGTATCTATGTTTTTCGATACAATCATTGTTCCCTTATATAAAGACTTTTCTTTGATATCGAGATTATTGTCCAGAGTTTCATGTTCTCTGTGTAATACTTTAACTTCAATCTTTTATGAACATGATGCAAATCCTTGTTTTTAAAATGAATATCAAGTCCTCCAACATTTCATGAGTCTCACTTTATAAGATTAACTTCCAGAGTTTCGTAAGCATAAATACCTTGAGAAATACTTTTCATTTAAAATATATCAAAGAAAAATTACTCAACAACTCTTTCGTCTTATAATCAATATTATTATCTAATTGATACCAAATAAGAAATTCATCAAAAATCCTATAATTTCTTTCTGAAGTTTATTGCGTAGCTATGATCTCAAGATAACAGTCAAATCTTCTAACATCTCACGAGTTTGATGATGCTTTTTGAGGTTAAGTATTTTCCAGAGTTTCATTAATATGAATGTCTCTTTGATTTTGAATGTATGAAGGAAACACAATCTTCAATCTCTTCAAAGTTTTATTGAATAGCTATATTTTTTATGTCAGTATGCTTACGTTAAATTTTGACCAAAATTCTTCATGAATGAAATGATTAATGAGTACTTAATTGGAATCGTCATTGTCGTCCAGAGTTTCGTCAACTTATTACCTCAGATAAAATCGTTTCTATTTCATGTTATGAATACTTGAACTACGATATTTCAGAAATTTGATACGATTCATTGCTGTCAAAATAACTGTCATGTCTTCCTACATTTCATTAGTTTGATGAAGCTTTTTAGTATTAAGTATTTTCCAGACTTTCATTAGCATGAATGTCCAAGAAGATTCTTTTGATTCTGAATATATAATTAATATTACTATATGATTAATGATTAGAAAATTTCTCGAAGATCTTATAATTTCCTTCCAAAATTTCATTGCATAGCAATGTTTTTGATGTCAATATAATTAAGTTTAATTTTGACCAAAATTCTTCATAAACCTCATATTAAATGTGAACTTCTTTGGAATCGTTATTGTTGCCAAGAGTTTCGTCAACTAATTACCTCAGATGATATCATTTCCCTTCATATTATGAATACTTGAAAGTAAACTCATCACCTAAAATAAAATCGTTTCGATTTTATATTATGGATACTCAAACTACGAGTTTTTCGAAATCTGCTACGAATCATTGATGTCTATTATGTCTTTCAATATTTCATTTCTAGGATTAAATATTTTCTAGAGTATTAGTAACATGAACGTCCAGATGGATACTTTTAATTCTGAATATATAACAAGAAAAATAATCCTCAATCTCTACATCTTATAATTGATAATTTGATTAAAACCTGAAATTAACCAGAAATTCTATAACTGAAATAAAATTTGTTGTATCTTGAAATTTATTGAAGCTATTGATCCAAATTCAGTAGAGGAGGAATTTTCCAAAGTTTCACGATACAGCAACGAGTCACATTTAATTTTGTGTTTCGCTTATTGAAACCTGTAAAGAATAAATTTCTAGTGAACAGCTTTTTCCTATAAAGTTTCACATCATAACAAAAATATTAATTTAACATGAATTTTTGTATTCTATTGGTTCTTTAAATTTTGAACTACCAAACCGAGGGGTCAACGTTTTTCTTGTTTATGAAGTGATTTGAACAATAAATTTTCAGAAAGTTTCTGTAACGCAATGGTATCTAACCTAGCATTTCATCATGAAGCAATATCTAGCATATAATGTTCTCCAAAGTTTCATGAATATACCCGTTGATTTTTTTTGTTATTCATATTACTGTTCCAAATTAAGTAGACAAACATAGTTTCACGATGAAAAAAGTTCGTCATTGGACTTTAGTAAGCCTTAAGACGAAAAAAAAATAAAAATACTAGTTAACAGAGTTTCTTCAATTTAAACATTTAGTTTCATCACTTACATTTGTCTATTCAAACACAATTCACGAAGTTTAATCAAGTATCTACGCGTTGAGTATTCCCAATTCGTTATCTGACTGACGTCGAAATAAATTTCCGAAAGTGCCCAAAAATGAAGGATACAACAACACAAAAGCGTACGTGTATCAAAACAGAAATAATTCATCAAGAAAACTTATTGAAATTCCGAAACCGTAAGGGCAAAACGTGCCGGATGCAGGGTATTTGTTTAGGCTTGAAACGGGGGTGTTCCTTACTACCTCGTCTAATTTGTTACACTGGACAGGTAAGACTGTAACAGTTCCATGAAAGAATGAATGGGGCCATGCATACGGGCTACGTCCTGTTATGACGAAACATCACAATGAAAATGAATTGGAAGGACGTTTCTGTTGTTCTCGTTTAAGAAATGAAAATATGCGATCGCCTTATCGGATGAATGGTGTCGGGTCTTCGGCGTAAAGAAAATATTGTTGCTCGATTTGAGTTGATGGATAATTAATTTAACCCTCTTCGTGCTAATATGTTTAAATATTGGGTAGAATAAAAAAAATAACCAACGCGTGAAAGTAGTTCTCTACGCAGTGTATAGAGGCGCTGCTCTCTGTGACAGGTGACATATAACGTTACCAAAAGTTTCAAATTAATCGTAAATGGTAAGAAAGCGTAATATTATACTGTAACCGGCTCTCACTTCTATAGATATCTCCAGACAAAAGTATATCTCAATAAGACCTTACTCAATTATGATTTACATCTGAGTTGGCCCTGTATCTCATAATATATAGTGTGGAATAGGCCTTAAAAATACATACTGTGAAATAATAACTCACGGCAATTATTCAGTAATGGATGCAATATATTCATATGAATAATAATTCAATTATTATTAATTGAAACATAGATCCTACTGGCGCCATTTATGCTTTATGTTTTATGAATTATTATTCAACTGTTGATAATTATCGATACCAAATTTGTTATTTAGTCACCGGGAGGTGTCATTCGTTGAGTTGTCAATAAATATGTTGTGGGAAAATTGTTTTTATCAACATTTCTTGCATAATTGCACTTTGAAGAATGTTCTTACTCGAAACGATTGTTCATAAAAAATAACACAAGCAGGAATTGAACTCGGAACCATTAAACATTAAATCAAGTCCCGATCTCTCCCATCTGAAATCAATAGCTTCCTGCAAGTATATTTCTTTAGATACTATTACAGTCGATATATTGGACAATTCTTCACGTGCTCATCTCGAGATATGACCTCTGAATTAATCAGCGGTCATTCAAAGTTCACAACGTTTCAAATTTTGCTTAGTATTCGTTGCTCCTCTGAATTAATTAAGTAAGATGTTATTGATAAAACTCTTGTTCATCCGTGATGTGAATGTTAATTCATTAACATAAAATAAAGAAAAAACACGTGCAGAACGATACCGTACTCGCTTAATAAAAGAGACGTTTGTGTGACAACACCCTCTACCTCCAAGACGAATTTTCAGCTGCGAGGTCGAACTCAGGGGCGTAACAAAGAGCTGGGCAATTCAACGTGTCCTCCCGGAAATGTCGTTTTTTTCTTAATTATATCTTATTGATAAGAATACGTGAATTGAACTGAAAGAATACCCGTGCTAGAACATCCGACGATGTCTGTGAGGCATGGACGTAACCAATGAGTCTTCAAAACTTTTAAACGTTAAAGTATCTTGTCGCGTATGTGTATGAGCAAAAGGCAAATGAAAGAGTGGCATCAACAGTCAGAATATGTTGATAGCGGCCCATGCTCGGTTGGGTCACTCTATCAATAACAGACGATTTGCAATTGAACTCTTCTCTGTGGAAGGTTCTTTTTAAGCGATGACTACAACTTTGGGTAAGCGGTGATTTAATGCACCAGCACATAGCATATTCATCCACCTTATGCAGCAATATTGGATAAATTACGGGATCTTAGCCTTAGCCTGTGTATAGTCCTGGTAACTCCCTACAACTTCTGACTGATTGAACCAAATGCTACAAAGACTTTGGCGATGCCGAAAAGCAATTATTAGGATTGTTTCTAGAACTGGAAGAGGCGTTGGAAGTATATTGTTCAATCTAATGGGGTTTATTTCGAAGGATAACGGACAAGCAAGACCAATTCCAATAACAGCAGGCAGTAAAATTGCAGGTACTTTTAGGTCAATTCTTATATACACAGAAGAAATCTATGGAGCTTGGACGAGTAAAAATCATACAAATATTTTCCAAAAAAATAACAATGTATGAACAAAAATGTGTACATTGAAGTAGAAACAACTTCATAGAGGCTTGTAGAGCTAATGTGAAAAGCTCATCGACAGCATCTATGAGAGCAATCGAAAAAAGAACCTGAAATAAACTTGCACACTTCTCTTCATCTTTTCGAAGGATTTCGCTTCTCCTGAAAAGTTATTATCCAAAGAAGGGCCTTCAGATTCCTGCTCTAGTTTTACATGTGCTATGTATCCAAAGCACCTCGAATATCTTGGTCATAATGACTTGTGCATAGGTGAATGTGATCATCAAGAAGGAATGCAAAAATCAGATCTCCATGACCTGCCTTTGATCAAAAGAGGAAACCAAGTTATTTGGAATTCTCGTGATTCCTTTGTATAATTTCTAGATAACAGAAGCTGGATCTTCAAATAAAAAACCGGACTAACCTAATTCTATCTCACGAAAAAGGTAAATTGTAATAATTTAGTGAAGCAGGATTGTTCTTTTCAAGAATGCGTTTATGTAGACGAAAATCATAAATGTGAGAGGCCTTAAACCGAACCATGTGGAACGCCATCTTTAACAGTGCCAGTTTAAGTAAATTTGAAATGTTTAAACCGTATTATATCTATCATCCAGTGATTCCGAACGTAAAAACCAATTCAAATTCGTTCATTTCAGGTTATGTTATGAAATAAAAACGCGTGGTCACTGAACCAAACACGTGTTGAATCGGAAAACAAGCTAACCTTATACAATAAATAATAGAAGATGGGATGAATCCGTAATCTCACTCCTACGCCAATGACCCATCAAGAAAACAAATGATAAAACCAAATCCATAACTGGCTCGATCAGAAATAAAAGAGAAAAGGAGAACGCGGCAGTTGGGAGAGAGGTGACGGCTATTTTTTAATAGATTCGTGTCGGGTAGCCCGGACAATATTGAATTCCGTTGCCAGGTAACAGGACAAAAGACGGATTTCATATCTTTTGTTACTTGTTCATTGTGGGTGCCAGGTAGACATCTTTGCTGGAATGCCATATATATATACGTTCATAAACACTGAACTAACATTATTTCAAATGAACTTTTTGGGATGTTGCTCTCTTTTTGTTACCTACAGCTGCTATTGATTTCCGAACTGAAACTAAAGGAAGTAGAATAAGAGAATCACACGTGTGTACGTATGTGTGTGTGTGTTTGACACAGTTCTTCGAATATTTCTTTATTGCTTCGACAAGGAAGCGTGAAGCAACGTGTAATCATTTTTTGGGATATTTTATGGGTCCATTATTTCGTAACAGCAATAAAATATCATCGGTCGTGTATAAAACCAAGAGAAACTTGTAACATATGCACAAAAAGATCTATTATTTTGTTTTTGATTCTTCTTTCATGTTGTGAATTAAATTTATCTTCTCAGAAATGATTTTACTTCTTTTCATGAAGATAAGTCATCTATGATCTGAACTGTCAATATTTTCACGCGGACGTGTTATAGAGAGATCCCTAATGTACTTCGAAAGCAAAAGTGAGCAAAAGAAGCGATACACGTTAGTCTCCATTCGTTGTATATTTTACTCCATGGAAAACACAGTTCATTTCTGAGGGAGAAGTTTTCCATATGGAGAAATCTTTGAAGAAAGAGTGATAGGAAGAGTTTAACCTCAAAAGGTTATACCAAATTGTTTCGACGTATATTCTTAATATGAACCACTCTTGGTGGAAATAAGCAGGTTACTTCTGCTAAACTCTCTCCATGAAAGTATCTTCTATGCGATGATCGAAGGAAACAAGTGTTGAGAGTCTTCCGTCAACAGATGCAGAGTTAACAGGGGGGGGGTATACAGAATCTTGTGCGAAATAAAACCCAAGTAATTAAGAGGAACTCTTTACTATGGATACCACATGATCTTGCCGAGATATGTTTGCTGCTATGTTAACGCTTAGAAAGTTGGGTGATGCTAGATTAATTTTACGTCCCGACATAATCATATCGGCTTCTTAAGCGTAATTTTTCAAGAAAAGAACCAAAATTTATTTCAGATTTCTGTTGTTGTGTTGCCAAACTTCATGCTCTCTGCGGAGGTCTATCAGGAACGTTGATGTATAAACGTTTGTAGCTAATGATAAAATTAGTCTGCTGCCATCTCCAAAGCAAATAGAGATTTTCGTTCTTTCAAGCAAGCCGTTAATATAAAGAAGAAAAGTAGTAGGAGAAATAATAGAACTCTGTAGAGTAAGTGTTGGAGAGAAATCCATCAAGCGCTACTTTTAAGGAACGGTCGTGAAGGCAATTGGAGAACCATAAACACAACTTATCGACCATACCATAATAATGGTATGGTACTATGCTTAGAAGTAAAGAAACTACTCGAGACTCATCATAATGCTCGATAGCATTGTTCCAAAGATGCGTAACATCGGTCAAAAGAACTCCTTTAATCTTTACTTACGAAAGCAATATTGGCAATCGCTAATAATATTAAATTATTCAAGATGTGAGCTTGTTGCTTCTCCATAAGCTTTGTGGTCGCTGATAGCAACGCGTTCGGTCGGTACTTATTTGGCATCTGTCTTTCTTGGGTATGGTTTCATCTTGGGCGCATTTCCAACAGGAGGAAAATATAACTTTTTTTGTAGGGAACGTTCAAAAGTCGACATAAAACCAGTGTTAGCTTCTGGACGAATTATCTAAGTACATTTATATATACTCAAGCAGGACCATCTTGGACTAGATATTAGGAATAGCAAGTGGTGTTTTCCCCTGGAAACTGACCTTAGACTGTGAAGCAAAAGTTTCTGCTAACAAGTGGACTTTTTGTAGGGTGTAAGTTTTAACAGCAGTTCCAAAGGACCTTGAATCATTGGGGCAGGCAAGAAGTTTCTCTCTAATTCTCTGGTTATGTGCTTCCATGGTTTCATAGATAACTTATTTGCATTGGTTACGAGCACTAATAAAGGCACTGTGATTGGCGATATTTGGATTCACTCGCCTTAATTGTTAAGTCCAAGCAATGGCTTTTTCATTTTCGACCAAACTAAGGAATTTTTTGAAAAGGGTATAAGAGTTTCCATTCTGACTAAAATAACCTCGGAAACCTCTCTAGCACAGTTGGATGGATTGTCAGAGTCAGAGAAAGTTAGGCAGTATTGTATTTATATTTACATTTTGTCTTGTGTCTTTAGAGTTTGGTACCACTGTTATCATTGAACGCCTATTCTGTTCCTTCGTTGACACTCTTTCCTCAATGTGCAGGGTTATCTCTTTTACAAGGTTTACATTCCTATGTATAAGGTCTCTCGCTTAGCTCTTTAAAGGTTTCTTTGTCCCCTAAAATTTCGTTTTTTTCAGGCTAGAACTTCACCTTCGTTCATCATGTAATAGGCTCTTTCTTCCTCCCCGTTTCATAGTCTACATATAGGTTCTTCACGATGAATGCCTATCGTGAGTAGTTGTTTTCTTAGCCTCCCATGTCCAATTAGGCTTGTTACTGTGCTTCGTTTTTCTCTACTTAGCCTAAGAGCTCCTTTACAAATTTTTTTGCTAGGTTTTTCAAGCAGAAGTTTAGTTTGTTTATAATTCAGGGTAAAGACCCACCTGTCAGTTCCAGATCCAGATGTTGATCTTGTCCTGTACCTTCGAGTTAATTATACCAAAAGCTGGTTCCGAGTCAACAAATCTCGTCTTGGCGGCTTCACTTGCCCAGGAATCCAAACCAAAGTTACCTAGTTCTATTGCTGCTTGACTGTCCGAGAAAATTTGCTTTTGGTTGGTAAAATGCTTGATCTTGATATTAAAAGAACGTTTTGGAATCTGTGTTGGCTTATGAATACATTGGGTAAGGCCACAGATTATCAAAAAGATTTCCACTTCGAGACCTTCTGAGTCAGTAATATTAGTATATTTTAACCAGTTAGATTTCATCTGTCAACTGTCATTCTTTGTACGTCAAATATCATTTATTTACAGATCAAAGTGATTGGGTTTTCTATGACATGATATAACAACATTCCATGAAAAGTGATTAATTTTTTTCACACCTAGAATCAATACTGAAATCAATGGTATTGTCTACCTCATTCCAATATGCCAGAGAAAGTAAGGTGCAGTATTGAATTCTTTATATTTCATGAATTATCGTTACACTCACGCCGCCTAATCAATAAATACACATTACAATGAAATATACATTGGGAAATAAACAAATTTTTTCGGGTACAATGTGGTTTTCGACTCAGTATGTTAATAAATAATATTTATGCTATAATTCTTCATTAATTAACTTCTATCTCGTTTTATACGGATTACTTAATATTCGTAATCTGGTTTTAGCGAGATATTATATATAATAGGATTTGATTAGAAGCGTGACCGGTGGATTTTTCATGTTGGGAAAAACCTATATTCGCTTAAATATATCAAAGTGTGCCATGCATATTGTGAAATATCATTAGTCTCTGTGTTGCGAAAGTTTCTTCATAAAGATTATAAACGAAATGAATTTAATTTTAAAGGCTTTAACATACAAGGTTCCTTCAATAAGTTCATTCCCACACCATTATTGAAACTCAACCAAAACCATGAGTATGTCAAAGTTGGACTGTGCCTATCTCTCATTTTTATATGCACCAGATAACATCGATCGCAATGAAAACGACAGAATCTCGATTCATCTGTGAGCAAAAATCTCTCCCTTTCATTCGATGTTCTGCGGTTAGAGCTGTGCCTCGAGCTGTGACATGATGCCTCAAACCAATTTGGTTTGGGACGTTGTCGTATAGTTTCAGTACTAATTTGGACCACACTGTTCTGTCGGAGATGCACATGAAAGTGTCAAGCAGTAGCGAACCGTTGACTCAACGAGGAAACTCTTGAATAACGGTCATGGATTGCCATTACTGCTGGACGTCGTACTTGCCTAGGTCCCTCTGTACCTGCAGATCATTCTGGAAACGTTGAATGGGACACCTCAAGCCTTTGGCTTATTTTTCTGAGAGTGTAACCTGAGGCATCTTATACCAATGCTTCTACAGATTATGCCGGAGTCAAATTTCGTGATTCGCGTTGCATTATTATCGGAAATTAAAATTTCCAAGGAGAACAAATTCTCAGAAGTGTTTAGCAACTGCTGTTAAATTCTCAATTTGTTTCTTTCATTTTATTTCTCGCGACAGGAACATGTGCTCTAAGAAACATCAAATTTTATTGGCATATTCAAAACATAATTTGTTGCCTTTCAAAATAGAAGGAATATTGAAATTGTGCATTCATTTATTGGCACTGTGTATTTGTTCCGGTGAACATGTTTCTTCAGTAGATTAGTAGCAAATACTCATCGAGTGGTTTTGTTTTTAGATTTTAGCTCTCTGGTTTTTTGTCTCCTTCGCGTCTGAAGACAATGCAACCTTGGACTAAAATCTAATACCTATTTCCTAGTATAAAAAAATAACTATTACTATTTCTTAGATTTTTTGAACGACCCTCGTATTTATTGCAATTCTTAACATAACACACTTCCTATTCACCTAATGTGGACCATATTTGATAAGGAAAATACGATTCTATTTATTCTTACAAATTGGTTCGCCTCATCCCTCACCGTCAAGTTGAATTCTGATTCAGAAATAACCGTTACGAAAAATGGAAAGATCGAAACGGGAAATTGGTCTCTTTGGAATTTCTCGTTATCGTTTCATAAAAGGAATATAAGTTGAACATTTGATTAATCCCAAGCAAACTCTTTATTCCTGTTACATAGGTAGAAGGAGATTCGGAATTCCTTTCCCGTAGGGTACGGGTTTCACTAACTGGGGTCAAGAGCGTTCTAATATCTATCTCAGAATGCTGCATGAAATTGGCCAATTAAATTTGAACACTTGGGTAAACCTGTGCTGGAAAACTGAGTCTTTAGAATTTGGTTTTTAATTCGAATAGCTATGTACAACTGTGGCATATTAATACAGGGTGTTACATAATGGTATGTCACAACTTGAGGGGGTAAATCTACGTGCAATTTTAGGAAAAAAAGTTCATGTAAACATATGTCCGCAAAAGCTTCGTTACGGAGCTACAGGGTGTTGAAATCTCCGGAAAAAATTGTTTTTTTCCTCAAAGCTCCTGCAGCTTTTGAGATATTCAGCCCAAATTTGGAATGAATGCTATTTTTACAGCCTCCATCATCGTCCTAAATTTTAACTAGAATCTACAAGGTGTTTTAATTTTCCGGATCCATGTCTTCTTTTGCCCTTTCAAACTTTTTTGCAATAAGCCACTGATCAGGTACAATCAATTGTCGTTCAATTTAGAAAATTTTTTGTCACTTATAATTTTTACTTATCTCCAACCGTTCTCGAGCAAAAAATTATGAAACGATTGTATGCATTCGCTGAATTGAAAGCAAATTCTAATTAAAAAAATGACTAGTAGGCTTTGATTTTTTTCATTTATTTATTAACTTATTTTGACAGTTGCTAAAGTTGAACCAGTGTCTGCTCGAATTGTTTATCAAATTAACGATTAGTTTTAAGAGTTTCGAAGTTATTGCTATAAGAAAAAATGGCTAATTTTACTAACTCCGAATCGGCTGATTTCCATTGCATGTACGGTCTGGCTGACGGAAACAAAACAGAAGCTAGGCGATTATATCTGGTGCGCTTTCCGAATCGTGTAACACCAGATAGGCGAACATTTTCAAATATCCACTGAAGGTAGACATGGCCTCGGAAAAGAAAACACCTTGTGAATTTCACTCAAAATCTAAGATGTGTAATGATGGAGTCTGTACAAAATAGCTTGCATTCCAAATTTGGGCTGAATATCTCAAAAACTGTAGGGGTTTTCAAGAAAAAACCATTTCTTTTCGGAAATTTCAACGTAACGAAGCTCTTGCGTACCTATGTTTATATGAACTTTTTTCTGAAAATTGCACGTATATTTACCTACTCAAGTTGTATCATAGTATTATGTAACACCCTGTATTGTAGTATTGTTATTTCTACCTGAAATTACCAGTGAAAGTACAGTGTACAACGTTTGAAACCATTGAAGTATTTAAATCAATACAGTACAAGAATATTTTGAAGTAATTTGGGAATAGGATAGAAGACAACATTTTGAATTTGATACTTTCAACTTCTTGGTAACGGGAATAAAATGACATATCGAAATGAACACAAATTCAAAATTTGTTTCTGATGCTAGAATATAGGTGTCGCTTCACCACATTTTCAATCAGCCTATAAAAACCGATTTCTGCTTTATTTAGCAAGGAAATTAAGGATTTTTCCGCACCGGCTAACATTACTTATGCCACAAATTTCTACCGGAATGACAGCTCCAATTCACACTTCGCAACAAAGAATCTCCCCTCCGAGAGAAACGAGTTTCTAATTCCAGTACTTATCCTAGCAAAAAATTGTCTCGAAATCCTTAATTTGCGCGAAAACATAAAAATGCCATCTTCCCTCTGTGTGCCCCAAGATTTATGGTAATCGAAAGGAATCGAGCTTATAATGGCGTGAGATGTCCGTAGACAATAGACAATAAAAAATAAATTATAACCGAACCTTAAGAGAGTACGTTACGTTTATTTAATATGAGCTAATCATGCAACATTTAAATATAAAATACCCCTGTACGACGTGGTACAGCCAGGAAAACGTGTTTGAAACCATCGTCGGATTTGTGGCGATCCACCCCGGATAGTTTTGATTGATCAAGGAACCTGTGTAAGAATTGAGCCTCTCGCCAACTTAGATATTTATTTTATGCAGATTACAATCATTTTATCGGTTCATTGAGTAATTGATTATATCGAATATTTTTTCGAATGTTCGTTGTCGTTTTAAGGCAGTAATTCAAGTTATATTGAAAATGGAAGTCACGAAATTCAAATGAGAGGTCGTTAATTCGGAAATAAAAAAGTTCTCGATATTAAATGGTATTTCTTTTGAATTCACGTCATATCTTCTGGGGATCAATAAAACTAGAAAATACTTATTGTCTAAATTTGTCACCATGTTTTATATACAGGGTGCTTCAACGAAAACTAAACAGAGGCTATATCTACCAAGATATTCATTTCTGATCAAAACGCAAAAACAGGTCAATTTTTGATTCAAGGGGGACATCTTTTGGGGTACAAAACTTGAAGTCCTTGCAGTCCTTGAACATTTTGAATAGGGAAGATGGATCAAGTGATGACTCAAAAGAAAGGTGGTATCTTTATCTACATCGCCTTGAACGAATTTCCATTTTTAATTGAAAAATGTATAAGATACAGGGTGTGCAACTGAAAGATAGCGAAGACTATTTCCCCGAGACTATTCAAGTTTCAGTGAAGTAAAATAGAACAGATCCATGCTGATCAATGGCAGTCATCATCAAGTACCCCTAGAGCAGGGGTACTTCAAAATTTGGAAGAGGGTAGATGGGTTGAGTGATACCTCGAAAGAAAGGCATTATCTTTGTCTGCATTCCCGTGAACGAATTTTCATTTAAAACTGTAGAAGATACAGAATGAGCTATTGAAAAATAGAGGAGACTATCTATCGCTCTGAGCTATTCAAGTATTAGTGCAAAAGGTGGAACAGCTCATTCCAGATCAAAGGCTGTCATCTTTGATCTAAATGAATCTATTCCAGTTTTTCGCACTAATAATCAAATAGTCTTGGGGCGATAGTCTTCTCTATTTTTCAGTGGCTTACTCTGTATCTTTTACAGTTTTCAATCAAAAATGAAAATTCTCTCACGGAAATACAGACAAAGAAAATACCTTTCTTTCGAGTTATCATTACCCGACCCATCTACCCTCTTCCAAATTTTAAAGGGTTGTCACCCCTGCTCCAGGGGTTGAGCTTCGAGATGAGGATGGTACTTGATGATGACTGCCATTGATCAGCATGGATCTGTTCCATTTTACTTCACTGAAACTTGAATAGTCTCAGGGAAATAGTCTTCCCTATCTTTCAGTTGCTCTCCCTGTATCTTTTACAGTTTTCAAAATGGAAATTCATTCAAGGCAATGTAGACAAAGATACCACCTTTCTTTTGAGTCACCATTAAACCCATCTTCCCTATTCAAAATGTTCAAGGATTGCAACCCCCGCTTAGGGGGTTGTTATTCATGCAAGTATTGTTCCCCAAAAGATGTCCGCCTTGAAACAAAAATTGACCTGTTTTTGCGTTTTGATCAGAAATGAATATCTTGGTAGATATAGCCTCTGTTTAGTTTTGTTTTAAGCACCCTGTATAGGGTGTTGTCAAATAGCTATCTAACCTAATGTAACCTTACCTACATAGATCGATTTTCGAAGCCAATTTTACGTGTATAAATTAATTTCACTACTTTCTAACCGATATAATAAACTTGATCCCACAATACAAGCTCTATGACTCTTGAAAAGAATCAACATTAATATTTCTATAAAAAAATTCATTGTTAACCAGTACATCAGAGGAAATTTCATTGGCTACAGTTTTTCAGGAAAGCAAAAACACTTTTTGCAACTCGCTGTAATTTTTAGATTATGTTTATAATAAAAAATGTGGAACAACATCTTTTAATTTTTTCTCCAAGCTATTATACAGGGATATCCACCGGGACCGTCAGTTGAAAATTTTTTAACTTCCAATTACTATATCAAGCTGAAACCTTATACGCGGCCATAACTAGCGATTTCCAATTGGAGTGAAATATTTTTGAACTGATACCATTTCCGGTTATACCGGAAATGGGTCATCACTTTGTTATTTCAAATGGCAATCTACCTTTTTCATTATACATCTAGAACCGACATTTGAGCAAGGCATAAAATACCCAAATTGTTGGCACTTATCTGTCAAAACTTTTGACAGATTTAATTATTTTTGTTATAAACTCGATTTTTGAGGAACATTTAAAAAAATTGTAGCTCGTAGATCTTTGCACTACAGACACAATTTTTGCTTGGGTGGATAGAAGAAGGATCAAGAAATTTTTAAGCAATCTACACATGTCAAATGTTTATTGCGTTGTTTTGTATGATTTTTTCAATTTGGCCTTTTTCAAACAGCAATAACTCAATTTTTCAAATTTACGTGCCAATTTTATATCGCCATCAGATGAAGCTCAAATTTCAGATGGAATTGTATAAGCATGTACTATACCCATCTCTTATAGTTTCGAAATAATTTGGGAATATATTGAATTTTGATGATTTTGCAAGAACTAACAGAGAATGCTTTGAAATATTTGAATCAAGTAGCTGAACTGGCTACGCTCACCTGACAGGTGCCTAAAATTAATGTACTTGTCACTTCGTTCATTCGAATTTGATATTTCAACAAGAATTGTCGTTATTTCAGATTGAAAATATCCAAAAAATACAACACATTTGGAATGAAACCACTGGTTATTCAAACGAAAATATATTTAATCTCTTTTTAATTCATTTTAGAATGTCAAAAAGTAGTGGGTAGAAATTGCAGGCAATTCAATAACCAATTTCCAAATTTACCGTCTATGAGTAAAATAAAATTTCGAAGCATTAGAAGCAAACATCATATGAGAAAACTAATTTACGATCTGAATAAATGTTCAATATGGGCCCCATCTTGCTCGATACACTTGACAGCTCGTATATGAACATGATGAGTTGCCCTCCTAGTTTCCTCAGGATCAATATTACGAAAAGCATTATGAATGCGCTCTAGTAACTCTTCTTTACTTCTTACAGGAATAAGATACACTTCACTCTTTTTGCCCCATAAATAAAAATCAAGGGCGTCAGGTCCGGAGAACGCGGAGGCCATAAATTTGGTCCTTGATTACCCCACCATCTATCCTCGAACATTTCTGTTAGCTGCCGATCTACAGCTCGTGTTTTATGTGCTGGTGCACCATCCATTTGGTAATAGCAATCCCTCAGAATGTTAAGGGGTAATCCATCTAAAAAATTTGCTAATGTTCCTCTCAAAATTTCCAGGTATCTTTGTCCATTAAGATTTTCCTCATAAATGCGATAAGCCAACAAATCATTCATTAAAATTGCAAAAACGTTCACGCTGAATTTATTTTGGGAATCAATAACCTCAATGAAATGTGGATTTTCTGTGGCCCAAAAATGTCGATTTCTCCTGTTGGTTATTCCACTTTCATTGAACTTGGCTTCATCAGACCATATAATTTTTTGCAGAATTGTCTCATCTTCTTGAAGCCGAATTAATAAATTTTCACAGAAATTTAACCGCTTGGGAGGTCAGTTGGTTTCAATTTTTGTAGTCTGATAAAAGAATACGGGTGCATGTTATGTTTCTTAAGGATCCTTTGAATGGAAGTATAACTCAATCCAATATCCATTGATGCTGACTTAATGGACGCATGTGAATTGGCACGAAAATACGCTAGCGTATTAATTTGATTGTCGTCGTCCTCGAGAATTGGTTTTCTTCTAGTTTCTATGTATTTTGTTCCTCCAAATTGCAGAAAATTGCTTCTAATCCTTCGAAATTTTGTTTTACTCATAGGCGCCAAATTTGGAAATTGGTTATTGAATTGCCTGCAAGTTCTATCCACCACTTTTTGACATTCGCCATGAATTAAAAAGAGATTAAACATATCCTCGTTTGAATAATCAGCCATTTTATTATCAATCTGGTGTTTTTCAAAAATTTTCACTTCAAATTACCAACAATTCTTGTTGAAATATCAAATTCGAATGAACGAAGTGACAAGTACATTAATTTTAGGCACCTGTCAGGTGAGCGTAGTCAGTTCAGCTATTTCAAATATTTCAAAGCATTCTCTGTTAGTTCTTGCAAAATCATCAAAATTCAGTATATTCCCAAATTATTTCGGAACAATAAGAGATGGGTATAATACATACTGAATCAATTCCATCTGAAATTTGACGCTTCATCTGATGGCGATATAAAAATTAGCACGAGCCATTTGAAAAAATTGAGTTATTGTTGTTTGAAAAAGGCCAAATTGAAAAAATTATACAAAACAACGCAATAAACATTTGACATGTGTAGATTGCTTAAAAATTCCTTGATCCTTCTTCTATCCACCCAAGCAAAAATTGTGTCTGTAGTGCAAAAGATCTATGAGCTACAATTTTTTTAAATGTTCCTCAAAAATCGAGTTTATAACAAAAATAATTAAATCTGTAGAAAGTTTTGACAGATAAGTGCCAACAACTTGGGTATTTTATGCCCCCATATTTATAACCGGAAATGGTATCACTTCGAAAATATTTCACTTCAATTGGAAATCGCTAGTTATGGCCGCGTATAAAATTTCAGCTTGATATTGTAATTGGAACTTAAGAAGTTTTTAACGGACGGTCCCGGTGGATATCCCTGTATGTTGCCAGTTATTAACAAATAATTTGTTAATGTTACGGCTTTTTGTTTGGATTCTATTTCGAATTCAATTGTGATTAAATCTTCGTCTTGCTTCACTGACTCCATCTCTGATATGTCATTCAACGTCTCTTCAAATGGTATAGCACACATTAACAACAATCCATAAGAAACGTTTCTTATGAAATATATCTTTTGAATTATCCCACTCAGCTGAAACTTATCATTATAATCTAATCTAGTTATTTATATCCAGCAGTCCATGAAAATTTTTTTCAAATATCGTTACAAAAGTGAACGTACAAACGTTTGAGAAACAATTTTCATCGAACAAATTTCATGTACCCATTTTAAGCATGTTGGAAATATCGTTTTTGTATTTGTGCTACCTCAATTAATCCAAATATTAAATATATCATTATGTATACGCGACCCTGATGTGCTTAAAAAGTTTTGTTAAAAATCTGATGAAATTGCTTTGTTTCTTATATGGTTTTTTCAATATTTCAGCGTACGATACTTCACAATGTGACTTTGGACTGGCCTCAATGTCAAAGGTCAGTAATTAATCTTATTTTACTAATTTAAGCACGCAGGGTCACATTTAGTGTTAATCAGTTCAATTGTATCTTTATAGTACGCGTTCGGGATAAATTTGACCCGATTTTAGAATTGGTCATTAAAATTCTGAATTAATTTATGTATCGCCTTGTTTAATCAAATTAAATGGGCCACACATTGTATTTCATTAAATAGTTTATTAATAACTATTTTAAAGGGTTTTGGGGAAATACGAGGGTAATTTAAGAAGTCTTGAAACTTATAAAGATACAAACATTTTTCTCAACACTCTCTTCATAATACCAGTCATTACGACTGATGTATTCTTCATTTCATTATGAAAAAAATGCTCATGGCAAGTTGTAACTTCTTTGGTACCTCTTTGCAATGTGGCGAAATACAGTTTGAAACAAAGTGACATGATTTTAGGACAAATGTTATGTTTAAATTTGAATAATTCTTTGTTGTTTCGACTAAATATATTACCAACTATTAAATGAAGAAAAAAGCAAACTATATTACCTAATGTCGAATTTCTATGTGATTCAAATACACGATCGAGAGAAGGTACTATACAGGGTGTTTACTACAAAAGGTGCCAAACTGCAGTAGGTGATAGTACAAGTCATTTGCAACAAAAAATGTCCTATAACATTTTTTCGAGAAGTTGTTAATTATCTAGTTATTTAACACTTCTTGATTTTACAAAAGTTTTTGCTTCTCTCTATAAAAACAAGAATATCTCTGTTACTCCTACAGCTACATCAAATCTGAATATACTATCGGAAAGAGCATTGAATTTGCTATAAGATAGGTTAGTATTAATAGTAAAAAAATTTTGTATACCGAGTGTTGTAAAAGACTAAATGAAAAAATTGTGAAATGAACAAAATTAGTGGTATTTTCTTGTTAGCTGTACCACCAAAACTGATCGATAAGTAGCTGTTTTTTATGGTAAAATTACTACATTTAACTGGCTTCCAAATAGTATATCAAATTTTGAACTAACTATTTTTTTCCAGCAATATCATAGGTATGAGTAATTAGAACATAAAATTCGAAAACGCATATATCTTATAATACTTAATGAAACATGAACAGGAACTTAAAACATCAATGCATCATATTTTCACGAAAGAGATTTAAAAACTGTAACAGGTGTTCAAAATGTGTTCCTTTTTCTTGAATGCTCTTAACACATATTTTTCTTAAATTATCAACAGACTCGAATCCTTTCAATTAATTCTTTTCGAGTATTAAATGGAATTCTATAAACATTAGTCTTTAATGAGCCCCACACATAAAAATCAAGTGGCGAAAGGTCAGGGCTTCTGGGTGGCCATCTAACCTGCCCGAATCGACCTATCCATTTCTCTCCAAATCTCTCGGTCATCCAGTTCTGGACCATTCTAGAATTATGAGCCGGGCAGCCGTCGATTTGAAACCAAATCTGATGCCGAGTAACTATAGGCATTTCTTCCAGAACGTTCATTATTTCGTTATTTAATAGATTTAAAAATTCGTTTGAATTGAGACGATCAGGAAGTATTACTGGCGCTATCACCTCCTTAACCCCAACCACACATTTACTCTAATCTCGTGCTAAGAGTGTGACACAATAGTGCCATGAGGATTTTCTGTATCCCATACATGGTAAAAGTTGCCTTTCCGTCCATAGAATTTTATCATACCAACCTTGGTAAAAGTTGCCTTTCCGTCCATAGAATTTTATCTGATCCCCCATCCTATAATTTATTCATGTACCACCTACAAAATTGCAACCTCACCTCACTATCCACTGGCAATAGGTCTTGAACCTTACTCTAATGGTAAGGATGTGAATTATTTCGCTTGAGAACTCTATGAACCGTGGAATGATGAAGTCTCAATGTAGCACCAATTCTTCGAGTACTTGTTGTAGGGTCCTCGCGAACAGCCTGCAATATTGCAGGTGCTTGTCTCCATTGCTGAGCATTTCCATCACCTTCTCTAATTCTTAAACCACTGAATGAACCAGTTTCACCGGAGTGCCTAAACACTACAACAAATGTCTTTCTGCATGGTTGCTGTCTGTTTGGAAAGCGCAATGCATACTCCCGCACCGCTGCACGGGAATTCGCGAAACCACAGACAAATAACATATCTCGATATTCAATATTTGAGAAACTAGGCATGTATTCTTCTTTTCTAAAAAGAAAATGGAGCTGTAAAAGGGAAATTGAAAACTTCAATTCATTAATTCATTGAATGACAGTTCCTGTCAAAGTCTAAATATTTTTATTTGTTTTAAAATCAAGTAATACAAGCCTTCTGTGATTTATTCTTTTACGATTCTTTTTCTTATTTTTTGTCTTTTAATCCCAGAAAAATTAATTATTCTTAACATTCAATAACCAAACACGTTATTCGTTTATCGCTTATTGTTATTGAAAAGTCATTTGTGGAATTGTTTAGACGCTCCGGTGAAACTAGCTCATTTGTGATCGAAGGATAAGAGTATTTAATGTTCTTACTTTTACTCTTGCCCATGATATTGCTGGTAAAAGAATGGTAAGCTCAAAAGTTGATATACCATTTAAAAACCAGATGAATGTATTAGTTTTTTCCAAAAAAAAACGGCAACATATCGATCAGTTTTCAGTGGTACAGCTAACAAGAAAATACCACTAATTTGGTTCATTTCACAATTTTTCATTTAGCCTTTTACAACACCCGGTATACAAAATTTGTTACCATAAGTACTTCACTATCTTATGGCAAATTCAATGCTCTTCCGATGGTATGGTCAGATTTGATGTAGCTGTAAGAGTACCAGAGATATTCTTGTTTTTATAGTGAGAAGCAAAAAATTTCGTAAAATCAAGAAGTGATAAATAACTCGATAATTATTAACTTCTCGAAAAATATTAAAGGACATTTTCAGTTGCAAATGACTTGTACTATCACCTACTGAAGTTTGGCACCTTTTATAGTGGACACCCTGTATATAGAATCGATAATCATTCAAAACATACTATGCATCACACGACCTAAGTGTAAATTCAGGAAAATGAGATTAAACTAGTGGTTCAAGAGATCTGGGAGAAAAACCTTGTATTCCCGTCGCTAATAATCATTAACAGCTAGTCTGTTGTGAACAAAATGTCGAAACAGAATGATCGTGTTAACGTTGACGATGTGGGATAATGAGATGGCACAAATCTGAGGAGAAGCAGAAGAAAAACATTGTGTCAGTAATACTAAATGAATTTCAATGTTTCGACCCAAACAAGAAGAGAATCTGATACCACATGTATTTGATAACATCTGGAAATCGAGATATAAGAGACTTGAAGAAAGACTTATATTTTTCTCAGCCTCACCACACTCGAAATTCGGACTATCTACAGAATTCTACTTCAAACAACACCTGGGGTACACCAAATCACTCTTCTGACGCCAAATCAAGAGACCTTCTAAGTAGGATCTTGTTTGAAGAACATCAGTCCGTTCACTTTTCAAATGGGCTAACGCATCGAAAGGAGTACTCAGAAAACTAAATGACCAAATCGGTTTGAAGATTTCAATATCAAACAGGTTGACTCCAAAGTTCCCTTCAATTGGAAGTTCCGGAAGAAGGTGACACTTGTCCCAACTTTTTTCAGAAGCTGATGTGGGAGAATTTTATTTCAGAGGATGTGTAGCCAGGGAAATGGGATTGAGATAATGGTATGGTTCATAATTCTGATGGCATAATACAATTCGAACTCAATTCTACGCTCCTAAGTACTATTTAGTTAGATTTAACATCAATTCGCGTCTGTAGAAGAAAACAGAGCAAGAGCAGCAGTTTGAAATGTGGTAATTGGAATTTCCAACTACAAGAATCAAATATAATATAAATACAGATTATATCGAAGAGTCCTTCATGGATATCGACACCTACGCCTATGGCTGTTTGTTTTTACTGAAACCTGTGCCCAATCCATACAAAGAAGTTTCTAATCGAGTCGCACGTTAGTTCGACTACTCTTTGCAGCACGACTATCTCCAGCAGTAAACTTTGCTACCTCTCTTTGATCTTCGAGCCTTTCGTGTAAAAAATGTGCCGTCCACCTGGAAGAGAATCCTTCATTTTTTCCCACTCTGGATGGGGTTTCACTTCGATCACCACCGAAGTAGTATCTCGGTGTGGTTCTATCCGAGTTCATCTAGAGGAGGTAGTTATCCAGATCGGCAGACGAAACTTGTTCAATAGTTTCGTAATTATAGTGGCTATGACATAGAGCAATATCATTATCATAAATGAATTTATATGAAGTTATAACATTTTCGAGATCCAAGAACAGATCCCTCTGGCAGACCATTATCAAGAATGTGAAAACGACTACTTTTCTCTCAAACGAAAACACGACGCTACAATGAATAATCTTATATACTTAAATCACTTGCTGTAGATCCAAGAATATAACTCCCGTATCTAACTTACCATGAAATCCCGACTCAACGAACGTCGTTAGTCTCAATACTTGATCTGAACAATCGAAGACATACAAATAATATTTGGACTTTTGGAACACTCGAAACTTCTATTTGAGGCGCTATTTGCTAAGTGTGTTTTCAAGCCCCATTGTGCCTATGATTAAACGAAGTTTCTTCTTCGCATTGTTCGCAAAATCTTACATCTCCCCTAATCATATCGGATTTTTTCCAACAGTATTCATTAAAACTTGCAAGCAGCAGGAGAGACAGCTTAGAGTTCTTAAATGAATTAATCTCCTGGAATATAATAGCAGCTAATGCGGGGGAGTCTCGAACGCCTATAATTATTATTTATAGAGTCCCTCATTACCGGTAATCAATCAACATTTATTACCGATCCAAACGGAAAGGCCCAATTTAGTAAAAGCATTTCCTTTCTTGAAAAAACGAAAAGTAACCCCGAAAAATTCTCCAATAATTCATTAATATCTTAATGTATTCCCTGGGCAGACTGAAATCTCAATTTAATTAAGCACGTCTTTTTCAACGGGGCTCCCTATTATTCTCCTAATGATATGAAAATCGAACCACTCGCAGGAAATGATAGGAGCTTGCAGGGCGATTTCTGATTCGACGTTCGCTAGTTATACGAGGCTCTGGTTTGGAAATTCTTTCATACTCGGCGTATTTATCAGGAGAGATTACTGATGAATTCTCGAGAGGTTGGCGTATTCATTTGATCAACTTTGAGTTCAGTAGACTAAATATACGAGGGATGTCTTTCAAGTTTTGCATATACAGCTAGAATTAAACAGTTGAGAGCTTTTGAAGACTATTGTTTTTCGAAAAATTATTTCTCATCGGCATTCCTTCAAACCAACTTTGGAAGCAGTTATTCTAATCATTGTGGAAGTTTGACATGACTTTCTTGAGAAAACTCTGTGGTGTGGAAAAAACTTCTTATACCTAGCAGTTTTCGAGTTCTCATGCAAACATGCTCTTTTTTTAAATATAAACCCTTAGCAATTTGTTGTTGGATGCAGTATTTTTTTAGAAATACACTGCGCCTAGAACTTAACGCACAAAATCTCCAATTCAAATTTATTCATAATAGAGGCAGAAACCAGACTTTCAAGAAGTCGTGCGCACAGTATCACACTTGGTTCACACCTTACAAAATGCGAGTATCACTATTTTTGCTGTCAGGGAATCACATTCGCCAACTTAGATTTCGCAATTGCCCACCCAGAGAAAATCCACATCTCCAGTGATGGTCTGACGTCAATCCAAAGAACCATATTGATGTGCAGCATCAAATTTAGATATGTTGAAGAGCTGTGAAACTTTTGGAAAAGATCAAAGTCCCAAAAATCTGTTAATACCAGATATTTCCCCTTCTTCGATGTCCATAATATTTATCCAACTTTTCTTTCGCTTCCTTCGCCGTTAAACCTTTCGGAAAATAATGTTTTATGAAAGAACGAAAATCGTTTTAGTCGATATTCAACATGATGGCAAACAGTTCAACAACAATCAGCTATCAACACAAAACTACGGCCAGTATCACAATGAAATTTGGTATCTCTGTCTATACCGGGTGAGTCAATAAGGACGAACTTCTATATCTCGGAAACTATTTGAGATAGAAGCAAAATTTTTTCTGATTATCGTTTTATAAGTATGTGTGCATTCCTTAAAATTTTCGTACATACAGGGCGTTCCATTTTTGCTCCAGAGATAAACATAGATTTTGTTTAAATGGCACGCCCTGTATTTTTTATCATATTCTGATTACAATTTGGTTTTTTCAAAAGTTCTCGAATGCCTCATTTTGCATAACTTACGCATGATATTTTTTTCTTGGGGTAAAAGTGTTGTACCTAATTATCAAATGAAGAAGAAATTTTTTTTATACCGAGTGTTCCTAGTAACCAGGCGAAAATGAAATTTTTCAAACATGAAAAACTTTTTTTTCGAATATAATACCCTGTATTTTCTTACGTGTTTTGTTCTCACTTGAATAAGCTTTACAACGATACCTTTTTTTCAAAAATCCGATGGAGATTTCCCAGAAAATTTCGAAATTAGTGTGAGGTTTAGGTATTTCCTGCAATAAACATGCTGTTGATAAAATTCAGACATTGAAATATGCAAATTTCAACACAAAATTAGATTCTTTGCTGTTCAATGAAACTTAAACATCAAAACTCTCAAGGTGTATGGAAATTTCTTCACAAGAAAAGATTCATTTGCGATATTATCATTTGTGTTCAGAGCTAAGTCTTCACTCAATTGAAATTACTCAGTTTGAAATTATCTCAATACAATACCTCACCCTAATTTCGAAATTTTCTGGGAAATCTCCGTCGGATTTTTCAAAAAAAAGGGTATCGTTGTAAAGCTTATTCGAGTGGGAACAAAACACGTGAAAAAGATATAGGGTGTTACATTTGAAAAAAAAGTTTTTCATGTTTGAAAAATTTCATTTTCGCCTGGTTGCTAGGAACACTCGGTATAAATTTTTTTTTTCTTCATTTGATAATAAGGTAAAACACTTTTACCTCAAGAGAAGAAAAATATCATGCTTAAACTATGCGAAATTGAGAACTTTTGAAAAAACTTTCAAATTCCCGAAATTATCGATATTTTAATTAATTTAAAATCTACCGATAGTTGTTTGGGCACAAAACAGATATCGTTGAAGAGAGCATCCAAGTTGCAATCAGAATATGATAAAAAATACAGGGCGTGCCATTAAAAAAAACTATGTTTGTCCCTGGAGCAAAAGTGGAACACCCTGTATGTACAAAGATAATTTTAAGAAATGCACACATACTTAAAAACAATAATCAGAAAAAAATTCGCTTCGATCTTAAATAGTTTCCGAGATATAGAAGTTACTCGCCTTATTGACTAACTCTGTATAGATGAACGAATTCGTATTTTCGACCACTGTTAGTATTACACTTTACTTGGCGTAACCTTAAGTTTATGCGAGGTGGGACTGCGAATATGACTCATTATTATGATGTTTGACAAATGACAGATGACAGATGACAGATGTCAATTAGTTTCTTAACTAAAAAGACATTTGTTCCATTTGTTCTTTCAGAATATCGAAATAATATTCATTCCCATTCAGATCCTTTGGGATCCCTCAGATTTCCTGAAATATTCCAATGGTATTTGTTGGAAAATTTATTCTATCCCGAATCTTTGAATAATTAATAAACTTTTTTATCAACCTCGCCGAAGCATTGTATGCACAGGACACATTCGAAAACTTCCAACTTCCCCCAATGTTCAAAACGAAGGAAACATAAATTTAAACTGAAACTTTCGTGATTGGAATGGTCCATTCAGCGGGAAAATTTGTTTCAGTCGCGCCCTAATATTCGAAATTCCTCACATCCGAATAGAAAAATCGCCGGCAGGACCTTAAAGAAATGAAATACGTCTCATTCCGTATTCAAACCGATGCCCCGTCTGAAATTCGGCGAGGCTGCTGAATATGCGAAAAGTAAATTAGTATTAGGGCCCCCTTATCGGAAATTGGCGAGTTTGTGTGTTGTGTGTGGATGAAGGAGAAGAGAGGATACGGATCAATATTTTAAACCCGCGGGTCCGTTTTAAGTGCCTAAGACGGCTTCATTTCTCGAGGGTGCACTGCGTGCGTGACTCATTTTTTTCATCCCTTATTAAGGGGCAGAAGAATATCTACACATAAAAAATGCAACCCCACATCGGAGCGTCACCCTCTGCTCCTCCCGCCGCTCCCAAATTATATCGGAAGATGTTTTAAAGAAGAACGAAAGCAAATTAATCTCTGGAATATAATGGGGGGTGGGTTTGAGGTAGAAAGTCTCCCGAAATTTTCTAATTATTATTTATGGATGCTCTCATTACTGCAGATCGATCAAATTGTGAGTGATTGGTAAGAGATCTCGAGTTGATTGTCAAGAAATTAAAATGTGGAAAGAGGGTAATAATAGCATGAAAAATAAATATTCTGCCCTTCTCCGGAAAATTTGTTAATGCAAAAGAATTTTCGGTATCTCCTGTATCTATCAATGTAAGAGAATCTTCGAATTTTCTTAAAAAAGAAATTAAAATGTTTCTTACGAAATTATGATTTGTATATGTACTCTCAATAAAATTTGACAATGGAAACGATAACCTTGATTATAACTTTATTAACTCTTCTGTTTTTATTTTTATTTTCAGTACAAATATCACTGAATTTCATGAAAGAACGGAGATACTTTTTATTTATATAGGGAGATCCACTTTTCGGTAGAAAGCTTTATTTAGAGATGATTTCTTTCTATAAACTAAAAGTTCGGCAAACGCTTCTTTTTCGAGACACAGGGTGTTCGATTTTCAAGGAGAGATATTGGCCATTAGTTTAAAACATAGGCCATTGTTTTAGTCCTGCACGATATGATTCAACAGTATTGTGAAAATCTAGGGATAGTATTTTCATCACGGATCTTCTCTCCTCGTACAATTTGTTGTCGCTGTTGATTTCCTACAATAGCAACACCTGATTTCTGAATTCCTTCAAGAACTTTTATGTGACTTCAATTTTGATCGCTACCGTTTTCGATACAGAAATGTTAACAAATTTTTACTCATTCCTCGAATTACGACAAAAAGTTCAACTCAGCAAAGAACACAAATTAAGCAACCAAAATATTCTTTTATTGAATGTTCTGATTGTCAAAATCAAAACGTGTCCGAACCAATGGGGAATACCTTTCTCAAGTCTTTCCACCACTGTCTCTTCTGCGCGCATAATCTGTCTTATTTGGGTGTTCTTTATTCTCACAATTCGTGATATTCCCGCGTTTCTTCCCAGATAGTCTATCTCAACCTCCGTCTCAAATCGGCATTCAAAGTCCAAAGCTTTGAAGCATAACATTGGATTGACTCAACCAATGCATTTGATAGTCTCTTTTTCGTATCTTTGGAAATATGTTTGTCCAACCACAGGCTATTGAGGCATCCAATGATCTTTTTACTACTTCTTATTCTTGCCATGACTTCTTCCTTTCCTAGACCCTCGCTATCTATCAAGGCCCCAAGGTATTTGAAGCATTTAACTTGCTTAATTGCCACCTCATCGTTTATCAGGACTTCAAAATTTGCATCGGATTTACTGCGAAATACTCCGTTTTCTTGAGACTTACCTGAAGTCCCATTGCTTGTAAGCATCGCAGAGTCCCTTTATCATGAACTTCACATCATATGAATCCTGCGCAAGAACTACCTGGTCATCTATGAAACTTAGAGTGACAAGATGTTTATATCCTGTCGGAATACCCATCCCTTGGCAACTTCTTTTCCATTGTCGTAGTGCTACCTCCTCATACACATTAAATAAAAGCGGTGACATGGTGCACCCCTGTCTCATCCCCTTCGTAGTTTTTATTGTTTTTGACAGTAAACGTTGGTCTGACAGCCACCTGTGATCACATTTTTTCTTCTCATCGATTGACTGTTTCATTTCGTCAGTCAACCAGGTAGGTGCCTTCTGAATCTTCCTTTTCTACTCATACCCCAGAGCTTCGTGCGCCGTTCTCTTCAAAGCAAACTTGATATTACTGTATTCCCCTTCGATATCCTCTGAGGGTGGAGCCTCTGCAAGAGCCGAATCGAGTCTTCTTTGGTATAGATGTTTGATACTTTCCTATTGTAATAGGTCTAAATGGTATATTTTCCTTTCATCTTCACTAATGCTCGTCCCCTGTTCTTCTGGAACGAGTCCTATTCTAGTTCCGCTTCGAAATGTTTGATAGGGAACTACTAGCTTAGCGGCAACCAACCGGTGATCAGATCCGCAATTAGCACCCCTCTTTACCCCAGCAGTTCAGCTTGGACAACTGTCTCTTGATGCCATAATCGATAATCGATCTTTGATTTTGTGTTTAAAGGAACCATTCAGAATTTGTAAGCTATATAATTCGCAAAAATCTATGAGTCGTTCTCCCGAGTCATTGATAGTTTGCTCCCCGAATTGGCCCAATACCTTACTGTCATCTCTGGAACCCACTCTAGCATTGATATCTCCCAAAATCAGAATTTCCTGGTGTGGCTTGATTCCTGCAAGAAAAAATCTAATGGAGTTAAATATGAGGAGCACGTGGGCCACAAGATCCGTTCACATGTACTATCTATCCAGATAATCAAAAAAGTAAGAGGAATGAGGGGCTACAAAATGGGGGACAAAGAGATAACTATCCTGTGTTACGCCGATGACGCTGTGTTGATTGCAGAAAATGAAGACGATTTACAGCGCCTCCTACACCAGTTCAACCGTACAGCCAAATCGTTTAATATGATAATTTCCGCCTCTAAAACAAAATGCATGACTACATCGAAAACACCATTGAGATGCAAGCTTGAGGTTGATGGTAAATCTATCCAGCAGGAAATGAAATTTAAATATCTCGGCATAGAGATTTCGGGCTACGGAGATGTCGAGGCGGAGGTAAGGAAGCAAGCAACAAAAGCAACAAGAGTAGCAGGATGTCTGAATGACACAATATGGCGCAATAAGCATATCGGAATTGAAGCCAAGGCACGAATCTACAAAGCAACTGTAAGGCCCATTATGACATACACTGCAGAAACTAGACCAGAAACAACGAAAACCAGGCGACTACTGGAGACAACCGAAATGAAGGTACTTCGCAGGATAGCCGGGAAAACACTGCTCAACAGAGAGAGGAGTGAGAATATTAGAAACATGTGCAAGGTGGACAACATTAACAACTGGGTATTGAACAGAAAACAGGAGTGGAATGACCATATAAACAGAATGGATGACAGAAGAATAGTGAAAATCGCCCGTGATAGATCTCCACTGGGGCGCAGAAGCGTGGGACGACCACGAAAAAGGTGGAGTGACAACTTGAACGTTCCGTAACAGACAAACGACCGAAGAATAAACACGCGGTTTCGCCTAAAATAAAGTTGGAAGAAGAAGACCTTACTGTCATCTCTGGAACCCACTCTAGCATTGATATCTCCCAAAATCAGAATTTCCTGGTGTGGCTTGATTCCTGCAAGAAAAAATCTAATGGAGTTAAATATGAGGAGCACGTGGGCCACAAGATCCGTTCCACATGTACTATCCATCCCTCATCTGTAGGAGCAGTAATGACCAAACTTTCCAATGCGAGTATTACAATTTTTGCAGTCAAGGGATCACATTCGCCAACTGAGTTTTTACAATTGATAGCCTTGTCCACGCAAGGAAAATCTTCATCTCCAATGATGGGATTTCAATTGCCATAATTTATTTCTGGTCTGACGTCGATCCAAAGCACTATATTGATGTACAGTATCAATAAAGATATGGTTTTAATGTGTGATGTGTTCTTAAAGACAGCTACGTTTTAGCTTTAGAAATTTTGATGGAAAGGAGTCATCGTTATGAAGAAATCATCAATAACAATAATTATACTGGAGGAATTCTCGATGAACAACCTCTAGCACAAAACATACTTATTTTCAACATAATGACTAATTTAGTAATGAAAATGCTCTGTGGATCATTGAATTGTAAGCCTGGTCGATGGCATACTTAATTACCTAAACGGTACACCAAGATAATTCGATCATTTTCCGAAATTCATAAACTGTGTGATAACAATCAAATATCATGTTCAGATTTGTCAATTTTCCACTCAAATTGCAAAATTAGCTTCAAAATCTTTAGAAAACAGACTGGCACAAACACATAAATGGGAATATATCAGCTGTTTTTCAACGTTGAACATTTTTAATTGCGTAAAATTAAAGCTAAAATGTTACCATTTAGTGTAGAAAAAGTGACTTTAGATGTATTGCGATTAGTTAATTAATCCATACTTAAAGTCACGAACTGACTACCAACTTATATCTAGATTAAAAATCTTCCGCGAATAAATAACGCCGTTAATAAATCTGAAATTAATAAATGCCACCGCTAAAAAGAAATCACAGAAAGTATTTAGCGACAATAATAATAATTTATATAGCCAAGGTGTTGTGGGAGATCTACATGAAGATAGCCTTTTTTGAATAATTGCCATAATTTTAAATGCAACTTTCTTGGCGTTATATTATATGCGACCACATTCAATGTGAATGACGGTCACTATTAAAAAATGAGTCAACAGTTCAAGAATGCTGGAAAAGGTACGGTTACATCGTGTCTTCTCAATTTAAGCGAAATCAGAACAAATTGGGAATACGTCCTTAATGCAGGAAGCGCCCGAACGGATGTGGCTTAACGAGTAATTAGAGTGTGAACAACTCTTAACAAATTGTAATTAGTTATCTTAATAGGGATACACTAGTTAAAAATAATTAAATCAACTATTTACACTGGTAAGAGGTGTTCTTTCCAGTTTTAATTTTGAATACGTTACAATGTCAATCTTCACTAAAATAAATTAGTGTCTTACTGAAAATTAGATGGTGTTTCAATGCCATTTGAGTTTGGAAAATTTTTCTTAAGCTGACACAATCATTTAATTTCAGGAGGAACAAGGTTTTGATAAATTTGCGAATGAAATGAAAACGAGCCATTTCAGGTATAGAGAAACTTAATACCAATCAAAACTAATTTAAATACGGTTCTGATAAAGTATTATTGACTTAAGTGGTTTTTGAGCACCCTATATATAAAATAGCATCGGAAAGTACGTTGCCAACAGAAATAACACTTCTCTCGTTAAACTAAAAAAGTTATAAGTTAACTCGAATCTGGGTTAGGTTAGATTACAGAATTACACTCTCATCTTTTTAGCCCAAAAAAAATCCCTTCTACTCACTCACCGTTACGTGTACTACCCATTCCAAAAACGCCCTTCCTTTGCGCCCCACCCTGTAGATCAGTGTGTATTCACCCTATCCCAAAATTTGAAATTGATTGATAAACACTTTCCCCAGATACTCACCTACAAGCACACATTAAGAATGCATGAAAAATATTAACATAATGATACATATTATCTCAGTAAAATTCATATTCACATCATTACAGCCAGCCTTCATAATTTCTAATCCTATTCTAAGAAATAATCAATTCTGAAAGAATATTTACAATTATTTTCATTCGGATAGGGCGCACTTTAAGAGAGGAAATTTTTAATAGACATAACAAAAGACTTTGGTCACGGGTAACTCTTATATAGTGTTGGAACAGGAAAATCAGGGAATATTTGGGATTAATGTGCCATGTTTCATTTTGCGCAGTAAGAAGGATGTATAGAGCTAGAAGGAAGCAATTGGGAGCTTCTACAGACTTTATTGTTTTTCGAAGTATTCTCCTCGAAGAAGTATTCGTTCGGAACACTTCTGGAACAATTATTCCAAACGTAAGCTGCTTTGTTCGGTATGGTCTTTTGGAAGACATCAACAGCTTTTTCTGAAGACTGAAACATTTGACCACGCCTTTTTGATTTTGAGAGTCAAAGAATCGCTGGGACTCAGGTCCGGAGTGTACGCAGGATGATGTAGTAATTTGATGTTTTCTTGCATTAAAGATTCAATTGTTCTTTGATCTTGTGAAGAAATTGTTGCTCCACGACCTGTTTTTGAAACAAACGTTTCGACTATCTTTTTGGAGACACTTCGGCCACGGATGACTCTTGTCGCTTTTTCTTCCGCTTGAAACAATGAGACAGAAGGTTGGCGCTTAATTTCTTGCGCGTATGAACAAATCCAAGATTGATTACCACTGACAATGTTGTGAATGCTTTTAGACTTTCCAAAGTTAAAACGATGCAGAGATATTTGACACCAATTCAACCTTGTAGCTTCAATCTATCGATATGTTGCATGCTGATCTTCCTAGATTATCTTACGCACAGCATCCACATGTTTTTGGTGCACCTGCCCTTGTATCGTCGCTAACCCTAACCCTTTTGCTTGTAAATTCTCCATACCAACAGGCATTTGTTGACTGGTGTGGTGCTACAATGCCGAAAATAAAAACAAACTCACCGAGATAATTGGTTTGGACAATTGCAGAAAAAGACAGTAGATTAATGTATGAGCATACAAAACATAAAAGACATCCCTCGTAAAGTAGTATGTCGTATACATGAGATGGGTCTATAGGCAAATGGATACGTGCGTATACTCAGTAGCCTCATACCAGGATTAATAAATGATATTCCTTTGTTGCAACTCAACAGTATATATTCTCAACAGGACGGTGCACCTACTTACAATGCACAACTCGTGTACCCCATTTAAGAAAATAGTTTTTCAGAATAATGGATTGGTATGAATGGTATTTTTAGAATGACTTCCTGATCTCAAACTTATCTGCTCTGTATTTTTTTTCATGAAGTTATCTTGGTAGCGAGCGATAAACATTAAACTAGAAAAGAATTACTCAACTCGCGGGACGGTAGAAGCCACCCTTGGTCTGATATCGTCTTCTATGAGCCTGTTCCTAACAGTTTGCAATGAAATATGCACATTACTGGAAAGTGCAAGATCATTTTGTAGTATTCTAGGCGTAGAGTGCCGACCTCTTAGTGCAGTTAAACGAAGCCAACGATCACCATCTGGTGTTGTTATCCGATTTCTTCCTTGTCCGGCCCTTCTTCCATATTCCCCTGTTTCGTGGAACCGATTAATTGCACTTGAAATAGTGCTTTGGTTAAAATTCAACAAGTTAGTCACGTAACGTAAATTCAAAGAATCGAAAATCAACAAGAAACACAGAAAACTTGCATTAATTTAGCTTGAAAACTGAAGAGAAATTGAATGAATACTGATAGTCAAATGAACTCATTCTTGTTTGAGATCATATGAAAACAGGTGTTGCTACATAGATAAGATTTTTTCCCCTCAAATGTCTTGCGATCGAGCTGCTTAATCGATTGTGCAATTCAGAATACCAGATGATGTGACAGTTTTTGGGGTGTGTATTTTATGGTTTTTTGACTTGTTTTTTTTTTAAATAATGAAGAATTCGAGAATACGATTCGAATGATGCTTAAAAAATTATAGTTTAGGAACTTTCGAACTACAGCGCTCATCCACTTTTTTCAGTCTTGCGCTCGTCTGAAAATGTTCAATTAAATATTTCACGTATTTATCAAAGCCAACTGATATGAAATCATCATTTCCCAAAATTAACCTCGAAAAGGTTCATTAGGAATAGAACAGTCAAGAATGATGTATTTCTCGAGTCCTAAGAAAAACTGTTTCCCAATAATGAAGAAATATACAGGGTGTTTCATAAGAAAAACCACACTGATTCTGATTCTGTTTCCAAAATGATAAAGTAAATGAAAATTCCAATTCTGTTAACGGATTTTTCGTTCTCATGAAAAACGATGTCAGGATTGTAAAATCTATAATCCTCTAACTTCACAAACGACAGGGATTACATTTAATTACATCGAATTTGACACACCCTGTACAAAACACCCTAAAGCAGGGATAATTTTCCCTCTCGACTCTGAAAAATGATAAAAAGCGGTAAAATACAAAGTAAAGTCAAAAGAAAAGGTCAAAAAGAATCTGGCAACCCAACTTGTTGAAGTCGGTTTTAAAACGCCTACTTATTAAACAAACCAGAGCGCAGAGGAGGACGAGGCTTTCTCCCGGCACTCCGGAATAATCATCCCGGATTCCGACTGAAGTTTTAAGTATCGCAGTTAATTAGAAACACCGAAGCTGTCTGGGTTGCGACACTCAGACCGGAAAACGGTCTTTTAATTAGGTGAAAAGCTAAGGGAAACTTGGGGCTAATTGTAAAATTAACATTGGTGAACCCTTTTAGCGGGACCACTTGTTGCTCGCGAAAGGGTTGCCGCTTCACTATCATTAACGTCTGTCGCATTGTCAGAGAATAACCAGAGATTTTCACTGATTTATCTTCATCCAGGGTTTGAAAGGTATCTGGGGAATTTAAACCCTTTTGATGTAGATAGGAAGTATTTAATAGGATTGCTGGATTGTGAACAAGGGATTATTTAAACTTAGTAATTTTATTTATTTATATTTTTCAATTATATTTATTGTTACTATTCATTACTATAATTTCAATTGATTTCTTCGAATTAATGGTGAGCAAAGTAACAAACGTGGATTATGTTATTATGTCAAACTTTGATGTGATTCAAAATACGGACGTAGGAAAGCACAGTATGTGGAATGGATATCTATTCAAAGATCCCCTACGATCGCCCCTAAAATTTAGAAGAAATGGGTGAATAATACGTAATCATATATATGCCAATTCAAGAAATCAACGCACAAAATAAAACGTTCAAATTTATTCAGAAAAAGTTCACATATATTCGAGAATAATGTTTCCAGTAATCTACCAGCACTAAGAAATGGTTGAGAACAATCTAAATTAAAATGGTACCCATAGAAATTGAAATAAAACTAATAATCAAAGATACTTCTGAACTGAACCTCCACCAAACTATAGATTGGTAGAGGTTGCACTGGTCATTTCTCTAATCTCGACGTCTGCACACTGGAGAACGTTGATTGCAAAACTCTCTCCCAGTCAGGTACTAACCAATTGACATGTTCAGAATTCAATCGGTCTCTTGGATGTGCTGCAGTTAAGCACGAGGCCTCAAACCAAATTCCCTGACACGTTAACATTCGCTGTTCTGATGAAGTTGCATTTGAAGGTACCCAGCAGTAACGAACCTTTGTCTCAACAAAGAAATTCCTAAACAACTACTGACTGTTGATCGAGATCATTCTTGTCCAGTTCTCCTTTCACGACTACCTGTTTCCCTCTACCTGCAGATTATTCCGGAATCAGTTGAATGAGACACGCGGAGGTCTATTCTTGTATACGTCCAACCTAGCTCATCTAACACCACAGCTTCAGCACATTCTGCTGTTGACATTTTCAAGAAGAGCAAACGTTAGTCGCAAAAATTAATCAACAGCTGCTGTTATGATTATTTGGTGATTTCTTGCAAAATCTCGATTTATTTCCTTTATTTCATTTCTCATGAGGGGAACAAGAACAAGCATCGAATTAACGGAAGAAGTAAGATCAACACAGGACTAAGTAGATAATCAAATAATACAAAACTACTTTTCTTCTCACGGCTGAAGTTTATGTTTATTGTACGGCTGATACTTTCGCCGCATAGAACTATGCCAATTTTGTGATGATCAAGTTCATCGACACTATAATATCTTCTCTTTTCAATCGGGAGGGTCAAAATGACCAGGTCCGATATACAACGGCAGTTACAGTATCACTGTAAGTCCCAAAATAAGAGATATCATCTCCCATATTTGATCATCAAATATAAAACGAAGAATTCTCGATAAATTTTAATTCCAAATAATTTCATCAACATACGTCAATAAAAACACATAAGTGAAATAGAGCATACGAAGATTGCTTTTTATAATGATAAATGAAATAGTTTACAATTTATATATACAACTGTTAAAATAGAATCGAATCCATTAGGATGCTCTGTTGAAAGTAGTTTTTTTTATTATAACTTCTGATATTTGATAGGAAGAGCTGATCCTGTTCATTTCTAACGTCTTCATGTGAAGAGGTTATTTTGCCATCTTAAAGAACGTGTGATTTGGCTGGAGGCCTCGTGTCGCAATTCGAGGCCCAGCTCTAACCGCAGCACACTGAATACTCAGAGGTAGGTAACAGACAGTTTAGAAGATCATGTTTCATTTGGACCAAGCTCAAATCGTTAAGAAAAACCTTTAAAGTCCTCAGTAGCAGATGAAGAAGCCAGCAAAACCAGCTAGCTATCGTTAATGAGGTTTGAAAAACACTGATCGAACGTTGATACGAAATGGTTCAAAATGCTGTACGTTCATTGATTTCGAGTTTAAATCGTAAATGTCATGCAGGAATTTTCACCGGGGATGGAAATATCCTGTATTAACAGGTCTTGAGGATTTCAATCCTTTTTCAATAGTTACACTTTGCATCATCAGTTTTTCAATTGTTCTCAAGCATTTCATACTTCTGGTGAATTACTCGACAACTAATTCTTCAACAGCTATAATTCAGAATAAATTTAAATTTTTGATCTTGTGCTTTGATTTCTTGACGCAGTGCTTATTTCTATAACGGTATCATGAATGGTTATTTTAGAATTGATATCAATTAATACCCTTTTTTTTCATCAACTACAACTGATCCTTCAGATTGTAATAATTGTTCGAAAGCTGCTGGAATCAATTGCTTTAAAACAATTTCGACAAAAGCGATGTGACGCTTTATATAATAATTGTCTCACCGTGTCCAAAGTTATTCTTATGAAATAATTGGTGATAAACTGGTGTGTGCTATTAAATATAAGTAATAAAATAATTGAACCAGTTTGTTATTGAAGGATTAAGGTTACTTAAAATATTAAGACTGCATAAGGAAAACGGAACAACAATATTGATTCAACTTGTTTACTCGTCAGAATATAATTCATAAATTTATATACAACGAAAATGACTCAAAAAATGCAAAACTGGACAAAGCGCAAAACTATGACTATTTTTATCCACTTCTGTATAAGCTCATTTCTATTTATTTAGTGAAAGAATTTCATAAGCCACTTTAGTTCTTGAAGGGTGATCACAAAAGAAGATTTGAAAGGCAAGATGAATAAATATAAGCTTTGATAATGCAACCCTTTCTGATGCTTCAGATTCCACTTGTTGCACAGGGAAAGGGTTAAACGTTCATTGCCGTTTAATTACCAAGTGCCTGAATGTTGTGAACGTTTATTTGGACTTGCAAATCCGAGGGTTAAGATGATCACTTAGATTTCAAGGAATTCGGCCAGATTTTTATTTGAAAAAATAGAAGTGGATGTGAGAAAAGGCAACAACTTTATAGTCGATGTGTCTACCATCTCGATCCAAATACGTTTGAAATGTCGTCAACATTTAGATGAAATTATGGGAAACGAATCGCTTAAAATCTCTTAGAAAGTCTCGGGTTTATCAGTATAATTTTTGTTTGAAGTATTCATACGAGAAAAATACAATGGGGTAATATCGGTTTAGTTCAGATTATTTTCAACTTTCCAGCAGGCTGGCATTTTTGATAAATTCAATATCCCTCGAGAAGTTATGATGAAAAATTCTTAAATTCAATTAATATTTTCGAATTACTAATCAAAAGCCGGAAAAATTGGTGGGCATTGATGTTTGACGGTGAATATCTCGTAAATGCTTAACATAATCGAAAAATTATAGGAGACCACTTTTGTACAGGAGTAAATTTTCCACAAAACTGTGATTTTTATTATTCATAATGATTTTTTCATTGATTTTTAAAATTCATAGGAAAAGACAAAATTTATCTTCAAATAAACAAACTTCAGCCGTTAATATCTTTTAAACGGTTAGGTTAGCGAAAAAATCATACGAGGCTTTTTTTGTGAAACATTCAATTTCCTACAAAATCTATAAAGCGATATATTTTTCGAAGTAGTCGGGAGCGAGATATCAATTTTTCTATGTGATAATAAGAAAAAAATCAAAAACTGTAAGGTGGAGGACCTTCCCGTTAAAATTAAGAGCTTATACTTGGAGAGACTTTCTTAGAAGTGTCTATTTTTCAGGGTATCAAGTGAAAAACAATATTTGTTTTGACCCACCCACTGTTGGTATCACTGTCGTTGTGACTCGTCAGCAATTATAAGATGCTGTATAGAAATTAAGGACACCAGGTTACAGTCCTCCGCTAACCCAAATATGAAGTCGTTAGAGTGCAGATCATCAATCTGCAACAGAAAATCAGTTGATGGAAGTATAGAACCCTGGGGTACTCCTGCATTACCATGAAAAGATTGTTATATCTCAAGAACGACGTAAGCTACCACAATAAGGAAAGGTGTTTTGCAAACAAGAAACCTTGCGGGACATAACTCATATTCGACTGAATCTCAGTCAATTTACATAGTGCAATTTTTTCCCCTCATATTTCGAAACGAAGAAACATCGAAATATGCGTTTCTTCAAATTGTAACCCATATTTTTTCAATTCATTAGATTCGCCGTTAAAACTAAATGAAGTTCCCCATGCATACTCTATACCTGAGATTTCAAGTTTTTATGTTATGGTGAAAAAACGAATTTTACGTACCTACCTGAAGTTGGCAGAGGAGGCTTAGATTTCTGCACTTGCATAGATATATCCCAGAGCATAGACAGGCTCCTGAGCGTAGATAACAAACAATTATTGTTTTAACTGTCAGTCGAATCCATTCGAGCAGAATGGCTAGCTACACAAATGAGCATATACTCAATTTATTGTTCATTCATGGAGATGACAGACGGAATACGAGTAGAACTTGTAGGAGATTCAACGAATTATATACAGATATGCCTTCTATGACAGCTAAAATATTCAGCAGATACGTTACAAATTTTTTTCGACTGGAACCCTCCAGAATAAGACATCATTTTCATCGCCTGTAAATAACAATGAAGACAATGAAATTTCCATTCTAGCTTATTTTGATGTTAATCCACGTGCATCATTTGCAATAGCAGATCATGATCTGAATTTACCTCATAGTAGTAATTACAGAATTCTAAAAAACTAAAACTGCACCCTTATAAATTTTCATTGGTCCAACCTCTACAAGCAGGCGATGTACAGGTTCGAATAAAACCGTGTGAGATCCTTCTTCCCAGAACACAAGAGCATCTCGATTTTCTCAAAAGGATTATCTGGACGGAGGAGGCCAAATTTTTTTTCAATCGGAATTACTCTCGCTTTTGGGCCAACCAAAATCCTTATATTAAGAGGGAAATAAATTTAGTTTTAATGTGTCTGCACTTTTGAAGGACAACATAAATTCGTATTTTGTGCATGATGAAAACTTATATGGAGATTTTGAGGACGGAAGTAAGTGACTTCGTTGACACTTTATCAGTAACTTAATCAAAGCGTTTTTGGTACCAACTTGATATAGCTCCAGCTCAGTGCAAAAATGAAAATTATGTTTGAAGATAGATTAGAATGAAATTTATGTCTTTGTGGCCTCGAAGGTCACCTGACCTAACACCTATGGATTTTTATCTTTGGGGAAAGCTGAAAGATAAAATTTATTATGAAACTGTGACTTCAAGATATGATTTGCATAATAGACTGCAAAATGCTTTCATGTAGTTGGATGTGGAGGAACTGAAGCACAGAGTGTTATGCTTCGAGTAGAACTATGTCCAGAAGTGAATGGTCATCACTTTGAACAATTATTATGAAATCTAGGAAAACAGAGTTTGATTCGTTCTGGTATTTTGTAACTTGACTCTGGAAATTCGACAACAACTGCAGTTTCGCATTTTTTTCTCTTGATTTATCAATTATCCAATGACAAAAGAACAGTTATTTGTTTACTCTATGAAAACTGTCTACTCACGTGCAAGAATCTAAGCCAACTTCACGTAAGTACGTAAAATTCGTTATTGTGTTATTGAACCAGTCATCAATACATAGGGTGTTCTATATCGAATAACCAAGTTGCTATACACTCCCGGTATAATATGTCGTGGTAACAGCTACCGTTTATTTGCTGCTAACACAAGTAACCTTCGTCGATATATTGAATCTTGATACTTTTACTACTGTAAAACAATCTGCCCCATTTTCAGCAATCCAAAAAAGATAATACACATTTCACATCTTGGAAAGCTACATCGATTTCGAATTACATTTTTCTTCCAATAGAAAAAGCGACCAAGATTCCCGGTAATACGCCAAACCGCATGAATCACCCTTCTTTGACAAACTTCCTCATATATAGAAACTTGGGAAAATTCGCCCTTAATTTCTCATGAAGCGCTCTCCAAGTTACAGAATTTTCAATATCAATCCGGCCACGACGGAGCTGAACGAATAACAGAGATATTTTATAATTCAGAAAAACTGCTCTGCTTGGAGCGTCGGAAGCAAAAATCCATATCTCACCCCAAGCGGCCCCTACGACCTACCCTCCCCTTGCTATTATAACTCGCAGAGCGAAAAAGTAAATTTTAAGAAACCCTCGCCCTCCCGTATAATCGCCCCTTTTTTCTTTCTTTTTCCTTTCAAACGTTCGCCGTCCACGGATCTCTTGGCCCGCTGCAATTAAATAGGCAATTTATTTTTTATGTGACTCTGGATTTTTTTTAATCAGACCGCGATATAATTAAAAAGTGCCTTCGATGTAATTTCTGTCGCTGTTATTCCGTTGTTATCGTGCTTTTATTGTTGGTTAGAAACATGGATATTTCTCGTTTTGCTTGTTTTTTGCAATTGTTGGAATTCCTCGAAATGCCCTTTGAATTATTCTGTTTGTTTTGTTTGCTTTGGCTTTCACTTGACATTCAATTGTTCTCTCTTTATAGCTATTATTACATCTAGTAGCTTTCGTAAATGAAAGTTCACATAAAAATGAAAACATCAAACAGTTTTTTAATGAGTGTTTTTGGAAAAGGGTAAAGAAATATTCTTAGGAAAAACTGTGTTTGATATTTTTTCAATAATCAGACTTTTCCATGAATCAAAAAGTAATAGAATTTCACAGTTTTTAGGCTTACCACAATACATAATTTTATAACAGTAGACTCGCGATAATGTAAATTGGTGCAAATTTCCAATGACTGCTCTTTCCTGAATTCGTTTCGAACTCATCATGTCACTTACATCAACATACTTTTGTTCAGCCCATTGAGAACAATTCTGATAGCAGCTATAGCTACGGAGTGGGAAACTTTTTGTTTTGCCACATGCTAGTCTCATTATTTAAAATGTCTTCATTCCAATTTTCAACATCTTGCATTTTGTACTCAAAGAGTGTAGTAAGTCCAGAGTATCCTTAATCACGGTTTCCGCCAACATCTCACTATCGTTTCCCTTTCCAGTCGTTTCCCAGCCGTATGTACATGTTGCTAGTCCATTACCTTTGAATATAACAGAGCCATGGAAGCTTTTTCTGTAATAAAGTTTAGTACATCTCGACGCATTCTGATCCAAAGATTGAATAAGGGGTGTGACATAAGGTGGCATAAAGTTGACAACAATCATCGTCAGGTATTTTAAACTTCTGCTGATGGATGGGATAGAGCATATCTAACAGCAGGATGGCTTAGATAGGTATCAGATACCAAAAGTAAACAACATACATTCAAATGAAAATAATCTCACTGCTTATATAAAGCTATCTAACCTAACCTGTTACACCACATGAGTGTGCGCCTGGGAAAAATTGAGGTGTCTGTTTACTCGCTTCTTGAAGAGGGCCAAATTGTAGGAAGTTGGGAAGATGTTGGACGGAAGTGAGTTCTACAGCTCACCGGCCTTGTAAACGAAGGAATTCTCATTGAGATAGGTTCGAGGGGTCGTTAAATGTACCGCCTAGTGCCCCAATCGCAACAAAAATTGGCAGAAACACTAAATGTGATTCGAGGAGCAATTTGCCAACATTTAAAAGCCATGGGAAGTATGGAAAATGGGTGCCACACCAGCTGAACGATAGACAAATGGAAAATCGAAAAACCGTTTGTGAAATGCTGCTTCATCGATTCAAAAGGAAATCTTTTCTGCATCGAGTTGTCACGGGCGACGAAAAGTGGATTTATTTCGAGAATCCGAGATGAAAATCATGGCTTTCACCTTGTGAAGCCGGACTGCAAGGCCAAATCGCTTTGGCCGTAAGACAATTCTCTGTATTTGGTGGGACCAGTGTGGTGTGGTGTATTACAAGTTGTTAAAACCTGGTGAAATAAGTCGAAAAATGACTCGTCCATTGGTTTGCCTCGAAAGAGAAAAAGTATTTTCAAATTTCAATAGTCATTCATCAGAAGAAAAGTGTAATTTTATTGTCCAGTGTTTTCGATAGTTTGAGTGAAGATCTGTGTATCTGTGAAAAAGAGTGCTGACCGTCTCACATATCGAAAATATGAATTTCAGAGTTTCGTGAACCCGAGTTGATGAATCTACGTAATATTCTGCACTTCTACTACACTCTCTATATGAAAATTTTTCTGTAATAGATTAACCAGTGTCTAGAACGGCAAAAACCAGTCGATTAATGTCAAACTATAATCAAGAAACAAAAACTATAACAAAATTTCAGAACAGCTTCAGCAATTGTGAAGAGTCTTGTACAGTTTGTTTTGATTGGAATATTAAAATTATTAATTTCGATTTGTTTCTTTGAATATAATTCTCTCGGCGAATTCGTTTCAGAGTATAGAACCCATCGATGAGAGTTGCGTTAATTTTAACGTTTCGTTAACGTTAATCTAAAGTGTCGTTTGCGGAACGTAGACATGCTATAACAATTATCGAAGATGGCATATATCAAACACCTTTAGAGGCGCGACAACGTCGATCGAAAACCACCTTAATAAAATAAACGTTGTCCTGATCGAGTGGGCCGAATTTTAACTACACTTTAATCAGTTTTAATCTCAGACACAACCGTGATACAAATTTATACAAGACTCAGTTACATTGGGCTCGGCTTCATCCCAATCAACCAGATCATTATTGGCAATTTATTAATCAGTTCTGTGTCCGTTTTCTACGTTTTTCTCCGACTGTTCGACTGTGGAGAATGCTTGGTTTAATGTATTGACAAGTGTGTTATCTTCGGTATATCCTCTTCTAATGGCGTACCTTATTTATCCTCATCGGCGTGGAGTATTTTTAATGGACGAGCGCGAGGTACATTATGGACTTTAAATATACTTTAATCAGGTATTGCTGATAAACTTGTTTCGGATCGTGGGTATGTTACAGGTTAGTTATTCGGTTATAATCGAGTTTTTCGTGTTTTATGACCCATCTGCCGCCTATAATTCATACGATTTTATGATGAGCGATTGTTGGATATAATTTGAGGAAAAAATTGGAAATTATCTGATAAATTGTGGAAAAAGTGTCCTAATTATATAGTTAAACAATCTTTATCTTTAAAACTACATAATTGATATAAGTATCGGCTAGTTATTTAACCAGGGTTATACGAGGTGTTCCGATTCTGGAATATTTCCTTCTATATAATGAGAATAGGGTGTAAAGTTTTCGACGTTTTAGTACTGCAGCTATGTAAAATATTGGAAATAGAAGAAAATGAACCTGTCCTTCCCCGTGTTTCTTTTCTATGATTCAATCTACCTTCTTTCGTTCTTGAGTTATATGGAAATTTTGAATTATTCAAGTGCCAATGTCAGGGTTGTTTTTGAGGTTATGTAAATTGGACATTCTACTCTCATTAAGACAGTTCAAAAATCAATTCTTGCAATGACATTTAAGATGAACTGTTCAACGTTTTTTCAACAAGTTACAACTTTGTGTGAATACAGTATCGTTTGTAATAACGATGCGACCAAGTGATACGAATTTTTCAAAAAGTTTTATATGATTAGATGTTATATTCAAAATAACTGTTGATAATGCTGCAGAAGCTCCTCCTCCTTCAACTACTTCATAATCTTTTTTCCTTGGGACGTTGAATGTACCATCGTTCATGATATTTTTCCTCAATTTATCGAATATAATTTTCTGAGATTGTCTCAGAAAAACGATCCGAATAAGCAGCTTCTGCAGCTTCCGCAACATGATTACTCAGAATAGATTCTGTTGGAAAAATTCAGGAAATTGGGAATGAAACTCAAAATATTAATGTATCATCCAAATTTATTGTATCGCCCTTCCGAAATAATACATTTACGCCAACAAATAATCCAATCATCGAAACATTTTCAAACACTTTCAGTTCTCGCAGCGAATTCTCTTTTATGTCTTCTATCGATTCAAAAGGAGTACCTCGAAGTGGTATGTTGAGTTTTGGAAAAAGAAAAAACTCGGCCCGTGCCATATTCGGTGAATACGGTGGTGGTTCGATGGTATTTACTGAGTTGTTCAGAAATTCATTCACATTGATAGCCTTGTGAGATGTTGCATTATCGTGAAGCAAAATCCATGGGTTTTCTTTCCACAAATCTGGCTTTTTTTGGACGTCACAGGCACTATTCTTTATTTACAATACCCCAATAATCAAAGAAGACAGTGAACATTACCTAAACTCTGTATCAAATTTGACGTGTTTTTTTTGGTTTCGGTTGAGTTGTAAGGCGACATTTCGAAGCTTGTTGATTAGTTTCCATGTCAAACTCATGAAGCCGTGTCTCATCACCAGTTACAATGTGTTTCATGAATGTGGTGTCGGAATTCATTCGTTTTAGTACGTCTTTAGCGACCTTTACACGATTTAATTATTGAAGAAAACTCAGGTCTTTTGGAACTAGTCGATCGGCAACGCGTTTCATGCCTAAACAATCGTTTGAAATGATTTAAAATGATTTGTGAGACACATAAAGTTCATTGACTATTCCTTCACTTTATGGATGTTAACTTCATTTCAATATGTTGATGGCTAACCAGAACCAATCTCACCACATATCGACAGCAGTTGTATGCACTATACCACTCATCTGCACGTGCTTTTGATAAAATCGATTCACCGTAAGCCTTCTGTGACATTTTCAGCGATTCAGCATGCGAAATACCATTTGAAATTCAAAATTTGAGACAAATTCTTCGTTCGGTATTTTTATCCAATACATATTCAAAACACACTTCTGAGAACTGACCAAATCGAGCACTGTAAAACAACTAAATGACAAATCGCGCTTAAATTCCGCGTCAGTATAGAAAACAGTTGTGCCAACTCAGTAACAACAAAAATTTTCACTATCGTTTCAAACAGACATTTTAAATGATCAATTCTCGTTATTTTTTTTGACAGAATATATAACAGAATTTTTCAAAATTTTCGTACGACATGGTCGCTTCGTTATTTCAAACGATAATTACAAAAGTTGAAATTTGATCAAACCAATTTTTACAATGATTTATCTGAATAACCATTGCGAGAAAATTTTCGAACCGTTATAATGAAAGCACAGAACATTGAGTAATTACTATCATTCCGTGTAAATTCTGTTAATGGACGTCCAGCTACTAGATGAAATCAGGAAAAGTTATACAATTTTCGGATTTTAATGAAAACTTTGAGTGCATTTTTGAAAAGGAAGAAATTATTCAACGAAATCAATGTTACATGTGATACGTTTTGCAAAAAACGTAAATTTGCATTATAACTCAAAAACAATTGGGCGAAAAAGCTTTTGTTCGTAGTTCCAGTCTATGAAAAAAGTGGCTCTAGAAAGTCAAACCATTCTAACATAATTTCAACCGAGATTTTGGCTTTCCATTGCCAATTGACTCAAAAGTCGAATAGTTTATTTTGTAACTAGGTTAAAATGAAAAATTCGATACGAGAAGAAAATAGAAGATTTTTTCATTTCTACCAAGTAACAGACTGTATTTTCTCCACGACCGAAAAGTATAAATCAAGAAGAAATAAATTAAATCTGAAAAACAATGAAACAAGTTATTTATTGAGATATTTGTATTTACATTTTAATATTAAAATTTATAGTATTTGAACAATTATTGAAAACACCAATCACAAGGGCGACCTACAAATATAAACTAGATTTGATTTGAATTGTTATTAAAATTATAATTTTTTCACCTTTGTAGCTAAATATATCTCATTCGAAGCACTTTCTAAATATTTTTTGTAAAAAATCTTCGATTTCTAAGCTATATTCTCAGACGATCGTTTTAACAAATATCTCAATTTCTTATATTTTGAAATATCGATATCATGTCCCACATTTATTGTTGCTTTTAGAATTGAATAAATCTTCTATAGAGTTGAGGATGTAATTTTTAATGAATCACCAAAAATTGCAAGTAAACATTTTCAGAAAAAGAATTCGTTCTCTTTCTTTTCTTCTGAACAGTGCATGAAACTTTTCGTTTTCATATTGTGATTTTTGCGGTTGCAGGTTCTCGATTATATTGTAATATATGTAATTTCAATGGTATATTAAGTTCTATATCTAGTGCACTCGGTTTTCACTCATAATCTTATTTGAACAATAATTTTTTGAAGATAATCGTTATGATGTTCATTGACACTGGCGCATCTGACACTGGCGCTTGTTTGAAATTCATGGAAAGTATGGTATGTATGTTTCATATTTTTGGTAAAGTTTCGTCATTTTGAGAAAGTCTAGAGTGCGTTGTATGGAGGTTGTCAGAGCTTCTTGTAGGTTTCGTGATATTCTAGTTTTCTTCGTTCATCTTCGTAGGTTGTGCAGTTGATCAGAATGTGTTCTATGTCGAGTTTGGTATTGCAGGTGTTGCAAATTGGGGTTCTGTGTTTTGCATGATATGACTGTGAGTTAGATTGGTATGTCCTATACGTATTCTGTTTGTGACGACTTGGTCTCTTCTTGCTGTCGGTGTTGTTAGTGAGTTTGTTGTAGTTACGTGGGGAATTATTTTCTTTAGGTGTGTGTTCGTATCGTTCCATTGTCTTTGCCATTCGTCCATGATGAATTTTTGATACTTAGTTTAATGTCTGTTGTTGGTACTAATGTGATGTCTAGAGTGTTATTTTTGCTGCGGCGACTGCTGCTGTGTCTGCTCTCTCATTCCCATCGATGCCTATATGTGATGGGACCCAAAGTAAAGCGATATTTATGTTGTGTTTGTTGATTTTGTATAATACTTCTTTCATCATAATTTGAATAACATTCGATGGGTACATTTCTTCGATTCCTTGTAAAGCGCTTAACGAGTCTGATATCACCAAAGTGTTTCTCTTGAGAGTTAGTGCAATTTTGAAGGCTTCGTATATGGCTATAGTCTCCCCTGTATATATACTGCAATAAGGTGGCATTTTGAGGGTTTTGGTCTCGTTTTCAGAAATGAGCGCACTGGCAACTGATGAGTCCTTTTTCGAAGCGTCTGTGAATATGTGTGCTGAGTGTCTGTATTTTCTAGGATCTCATGGTATTTATTTTTATGATTTGATGGTTTATTGCGTCTTTTTGAATTCGGTAAGTGATTTTCTGTTTTGGTATTTTTACTAACCAGGAGGAGTATTCAATTCGATCGGAATGGATGACTTCAAAGTATCTAGGTTGAATTTTGTTTCAGATAGTTGATCAAAAATGCTCGATGTCTTTTTGTGGTGTACTAATCTGTCTATCAATTAGAAGATTTTTATTTGGATTTTGCTCGTCTGATCCGATTCTTGCTGCATAACAAAGCGTGATATATTTTCTTCGTAAAAAGGAGGGGTTCGTTTGCCAGAGTGTATAAGCTTTGTACTGGGCTTGTTCTGTACGCCCCTAGTGAGAGGTAATTTTGTGACTAATATCATTCCTAAGAATTTTATTTCTTTTGTTTGTTCGATGTTTTTTCCGTATAAGTTTAGATTGAGATGGATATTTAGATCTCTTTTGGCAAATACAATGTACTTGCTTTTTTCTGTAGAAAAGCTGAAACCTGTTCTGCTTGCCCATAGTTGTATTCTGTCCAGTTGTTGTTGTAGGAGATTTTCAGCGGAGTCAAGGTTTTTGCTAGCTGTATATATAATTATATCATATATTTCCTTGTATGTTCCAGTCCGACATCTGTTTGAGGATCAAGTAACGCCACGCTCTATCAAAGGCTTGCTTTAAGTCTGGGAGTATTGCTATGAGTTTCTGATCGTTTTGGAAGGCTACTCTTATATTGTTCTCTAGTCGTACAAGTATGTCTTATGTTGAGCGGTTATTTCTGAAAGCGTATTGGTGTTGGCTGAGTATTTTTCTTTCTCAAGGTACCAAAGCAGTCTTTATTCAATATTTTTCCAAAATTTTGCAGGTTGAGCAGGTCAGTGAAATTGGCCGGTATGAGGAGGTTCATCCTTTGGTTTGTTAGGTTTTACGATCGGAATAACTTGATGATGTTTCGTTCAATTACGGAATATTCATTCGGTATGTTTCAGAATAAATATTCAAATGTAAGAGTGGGAGTTATTACATTACTGATAGTCGTGGAGGAGTCCCTCACGCAAAAATTATATGAGAAAGGGGATATTCTTTTCTATGCTCAATATTTCACCTAGCTGCCGTACAAAAAGAGAAATTTGCCAACTCATACGTCTCTACAGTTCTCTTTGAATCACCCTGTATATATTGATATGAATTAAGGAATCTTCAAATCAAATATATATTACTCTTATATAATTCAGAAATAATTAACCTTAATACAATTCCCTTGCAAATCAAGGCTGGTAATATAAGAAGCTTAAATATTATTTGTAAAAAATATAATTGTACTGGCGCCTTCGCCATTTTACACATATGAATATTGGCTCATACTATAAACTTTCAATCTAATGGTAACAAATTGATTGAAAATTGTTAATGAAATTCTCTGGTCATTATATTTAATCTAAATAAATGAAATGAAAAAGTTGATTAAAGAAACTCTGTACTTTCGAATTCCAGAGTTGAAAGATTTTGCTCAATTTAGTTTCTCATTGTTACAGGGGGAGCCGGAGGATTGCTTCTAGACACCGGTTCCGGACCATCCTTCCTGCCGCTCACTGGTCCAGTCCTAGAACAAGTAGCGGCAGGCAATTCGGAACCCGGAGTCACCACCCTCAAACTTCCGGACATAATCCCAAAGATAAACGACCCCCTGAGCCGTGAAATCGACGTCGAAGTCTGCTTCGTCTGCAAAAAATGCAGAATGGCTTTTCCCGGTGAGTCCCAGTTACTGATCCACCAAAGGCAATGTTACTCCGCCAATCAAGAAAATCGCGGCGCCTTCAGAATAGTCCAAACAGGTTACGAGTGCAAATTGTGCAACAGCACGGATAGATACAAGAACTCTATAGAGTTCAGGAAACATTTAGACAGTGAAATACACAGAAACAGAGGTCAGAAACCAGGCATGGCCCTGCCGCCGCCGACTGAGTCTCCTCTAAGTCACGAAATGGAAGATGTGGTCAATCAGATCACCCTTCTGGCCGCCAGAGCAGCGCAAGAGTCTGTACCGGACGCCAGAGGGCTCGATTCTAACTCCAACAATTTTTGTCAGCCAGGTGACGCCAAACGGCGTTTTCTAGCGCCCCCCGACGTGGCTGCGCCACCTCTAACTTCGGCCGGCCACTGAATCCACCCGATCCGGATCCTGTTATGTTTGTAGATGTGTCAGTGTAGTTGTGTAATGTGTTAGTCGAGTAGGTCCGACGATTCCTATAAATGCAACGCATAGTTACTACGGCGCTGTCAGATATGATCGCCACGCAGCGTTTGTGCGACTTAATGTTCCTATCGAAATGTAGATACTGCATGCGGCCCACTACCGGCCGACCCAGAATTCACGCTATATCGGGTCGGCGATGAGGCCCAGTAAAACAAGTTCCTATTCGGCCGCTTATCGCCTCCAAGTTCCTCAACGACTCGTACGATAGCGGCCGCTTTTTTATTCATTATTATTATTAATTATTACAAACTTTATTATTATTACACTATTATTAAAAAAAAAGTTGATAAGGCAAATGCTGTATTTATCAAATTTATGTAAATGTAACTATATCAGCTGGTACAACGGACACGGATAGCTTTTTTGGTCTCATCACCCATCATTCTCCACCCAGTATACCAGCAGTGAAATTGGTTCCTACTAATTACTAATAATAATAATCAATACGGTGTTTAAGTAATAATATATAGTTATTATGTTTTAAACGTTGGTTTTGCGCCAGCATTGTACGTATATAAAGTAGTAGATATATATTTAAAATTTTAAATATATCTTAGGTTACGCATCCAAAATGACTCAAAAATGGGAAATACTTCGGTATGACCTGCCTCGCATATAAGTGAGTTTATTTGGAACTAAGTGTGATTGTTGATAGTGCATAATAGGCCAAGGGGATACACTAAAAAAATTCTCTATACTCTTTAATACCATCGAACCAAATCACCATCAAGTGAATTTTCTTACCATACTTCTGAACTAAACAAAATATGTCTATTTTTTACAACCATATGGATGCTTAAGTAATTTAATTTTCAATGAAACTAAGAAAGAAAATAATGTTAATACATTTCATTCTTTTTCTATGAATTGGAATATTTGAGGGCATTTTTGACAAGTAGATTAATGGATCTAGTCATTCAAGGTCAGGTTAGATGTCAATTTATATATAAACCTCGTACTTCATTATACAGAAAATATAATTTCAGTTAAAACTCATGAAAATGGATGAGTGTAATATTAACTAAATTCAAGTAAATCTTGAAAGTTCCAGTCTAGTTTTTTGTTTCAAAAATACTTTGTTGGTTTGGATTTGCTCTAAAAGTTCATCGAATTTCACCAAATAATTTTTCTTCTCATCAAGGTTTCGAAAATATTGTTCAATATTTTTCTTTCACTTATATAGTGGTGAAATAAAGAAATTTCCTTTAACAAGTCTAGTTCAACTTTCCGCGAAAATTTGTGCTTAATTTCTTTCGAAACTTCAAAATATTTCCCAATTTTTCCACTTAAAATTATATAGAATTCAGATATTTTTCAATATAAATATGCATATTCATTTCTGTGGACAAAGAAAAATATCAAATCAATGAAAACAAGAAATTAAAATGCATGTTTCAAATTTACTTTTGTATAAACACATGTTTTGTAGATATATAGGTGTGTCACGAAAGGGTTGGTCTTTCTCTGACTAAACGTATCCTTTGGATTTTTTGAAGCTAGAATCAATACAGTCTATCACGGGTTATAATTGAAAATTATCTTGTACTATACAGAGTGTCCGAAAAGTATCTGGCATTTTTCACGATTTTTAGTGTATTTTCGGATAGTACGTCAACATCAAACTTTTATCATTATTTGTCTATATTCTAGTCTTTTCGTTTCCGAGTAATTTGGAATTTAGAACAACTGCTAAGAAAACTTGATTATCATCTAAATGATTTCTTCTGAATATTTTGTTTCCGCATAATCTAGATGTCTTAAACTATTTATAGTCATATTTACCATGAACCAATTTTATGCAGAGTGCGAAATATTCTTGTTTTCTTTCGAAATCTTAAATCAGATTACTTTCTTACTTTATATGCAATACCCTACTTGCTTGTGATGATTCACATTGGAAATTGAATTATCTCTCGAATAATATTATGGTTTCCTATACTTAATTTCTATTTTCTCATTTCATCAATGATTTTTCCTTATTTAAATACAATATCATCAATTTTTCATATGAAAATATCTCAATTGCAAACATCAAGAAGAAGAAACAACCTTGTTGCACCATTCAAAATTAAACCTTATACTGTTTGAAAGGTAATTCAGTTTCATATTGAAATCACAATAAGAAAGTGACGTGTACTGTTCAGAATAAGAAAGTTCTTGCTATTTGAAATTGGAAAACACAATCACAATTTTGCACAGTCAGTGTATGATTTTAGTTTATGGCAATTGTTCATGGCATCTACATGACGTTGTTGAAAATTTGTTGCCAAAGTTTAATTGTTTGTTATATTCAAATCCTATTGTAGCAGCATTCGCGAGAAAATTTAAAATAATCTGAATTCTATTTTTTCGGATACCTGTGTTCTCCAAAATAGTTTTGAATTGTAGTAATGAACTGCATACATTTAAGTTTTCAAACAAATAATGTGAAAAGCACAGTTACACAGAGAAAAACCAAGAAACCATCATGTTACTCATGACTCACCCTGTAAATCTAATTGTTTCTGTTTACACTTGTCTAAAATTTAAACCAAAAAATTTTCGTGATTTCTTCTCATCCAAAAACATTCAGAATTCAAATAGAAATAATATTTTTCAGAATTTATTTTTTCATTTGTATACCGGGGACATTAAATAATTTTTGCTTCAACTAACTATGTTAATTGAAATTGGTATCTAAGGGTGACTAAGTTTTACCAATTACCTAATTTCCTGGTTAGATACCAGGGGGCACGAGGCGAAAAGTTGGTTTTCAATTAATATTTTCAGAAATTAGGAATGTAGAAAGAAAACATAACGAAAGTAAATATTTCGTGAGATTTCAGACAATTCAGACTAATAATTATTTTGAATTATTAAAATTAATTTTTAACCATTTCAAGATAAAATTGTATACGAAATCAGATAATTGGCTCAATACGTTTGGGAACTTTTGTGTTCAGAACTAAAGGTGAGAAATGATGGAAAATCCTAAAAATCCTCTCCAAAATCGTCTTGGCCTTTAAGCCCCGGCGTATTACACGATTATTATTACTATTCATATTATATTATTACTTATTGCTATGTATAGAATCAATGTGTATTTGTTTTTTGAGTACTGCTGGACTTGAGTCCGTATCGTGGTTCCTAAACAATTTCATATCGCAATTAATTGAGATGAAAAACCAAAACGATTTTGAAATTCTCGTGTTTTGTAACTTTGAAGCCTTATCCCCCCCCCCATTATCTCTTTGATGCTCTCTATTCTTCTCATTAGGGTAATCGAATGACTGCTTTAGATAATTGTGACCAATTGAAAACAAATATTTTCATTCGACTACGCGTCAAATACTACAAAATTTACTTTTTTTGTACGAACACTTGGTTGTGAAAATTTGAAAGTTTTTTCAATATCTTCTGTGATATAATAAAGTTCCCAGTTTTTCGAGAAAATATTTGTTTTCGATTTTCTCTTGATAATTTTGCTCAATTTCTCTCTAACATACCAAAAATGTCTACAATGATGCATTTTTACTAACATTTCTTTTCTGCAGTATTAACATTGTAATGCTTTTTTATTTTATAATTTTCTGTTTTACATCTATAACCCAGAGTATACAGGGTGTTTCTTAAATATGTGGACCTACTTGCGAAGGATTTCTCAGCTTAAAAGAAAAAGATTTTTTGAATAACTGTTTTTCCTTTTCCTGGCTGCTAAAAGTCGTGAAATAAGATTTTGAATTTTTTTGACAAACACAATTGCGTGAATTTCTGCAGAAATCTTCAGTTTGACGAGGGCTATTATTTCATTCATCCAAGTCTTCTGAAAATGGCTAAAATCCTCAACCTCTTCCTTTTTTTATTAGAATAATCTTGGAGGGAATTTGACGATGAAATAATTTATTAAAACCCCATCCTATCAGAAAATTTTTTGCCCCATTTGTTCTTCTCGAAGAATATATATTATTTGAGAAAAAATAAATTATAGAAGCAACCAAAATTCAAGTCTGCTGTGGTTCAAAACGAGATTATTATTATTTGATTCTGTAATTAATGACTTATTTATTTGTTCCAATATTTTTCTTTGAAAATTAGTATTGGAAAGTGATGACTAATATTTCATTCAATATTTCAATAATTGACAACAATTTGAATTTTTCAATCCTTTATAATTTTTTTCTCAAAAATATGCATTTTTTGTTCATGATAAGAGTTCCAGTAAAAAACGAGAAGGGGTTGCGAATTTTACTCATGTCTAACAGAGGTGGTGGATAATTGAAAAATTTTGGCAAAAAGCCTTTGCTTAAGAAAATTAAAATAGCTAAGGAAATTTGACATATAATTTCTTTCTTTCTTTAATTTAATTTTATTATAGTTATTCATTCAACTAATAAATTCCACAATTACTTTCTCGCAAATTTTCAATTTCAATATCAAATCACAAGGTTTTTGAAGTAAAATACACATTCAATACTAAAAGTTTGATTCAATTTATAAAACAAATTAACTGGACAGTAAATAAATATTTTGAAAATCATTAACATTAATAAATCAAAAGTGAAAAAGTATAATTTTTATTTATGATTCATTTCAATCAAATTTGTTTTACTGGACGTTTTTTTGGAGATTCAACAACGGCAATATTATTTTTGTGCAATTTTTATTTCACCGTATGCAGTTATCTCCATGCCTTCAGTTCTACATTTTTTATTACAGTTAATTCAAAGCCAGTTTACGAAATTCTAAAAGTGCATCTTTGTAAATATAGCGGCACTACATTTTACTATTGTTGATATATTGTATAAATTATTTAAGTTCAATGCAAGATTTAATTTTAACATACGTAAGACTTGACAAAGTGATTTTAGATTAAGTTTGTAACTTTAGATTAATTTATTCCCAATGTATATATTTTATTTAATCTTTATTTTATCGCAAATAAATGGATGTATGAGAGACATTGCCACTATGCAAGAATTTCAATTTTGCTGACCTAAAATTTTATAATTATAATATTACACTGAAATTTTTGTTGATTGTTGTAACTTTTGTTCTTTAATTATGTGTAGATTAAATTTCTCCTGATTACTTGTTTTTGTGCCCACACCGAGAATGTTCAAACCAATAATAGATATTTTGTTAAATTTAAAACTGATGAATACTAATAATAATAATTACTAGGTAAATGTTTCGTATCCTACGGCTTAAGCCGCTCTCAATTTGTGAGTGTATATGAAAGTCAAATAAACTACATAGTTTATCATAGAAATGATTTTTATTCATAGACCTAACACCCTCTTCTTCTTCGTCTTGAGACATCTGATATGTCACAATTAACCATTCGCAAATAAGGGATGATTGGAAGGACGAATGTTAATTGAGAAGTATATTATTTATTTGGCTGTAATTTCAAAATTCTGGTAGACGCAAAACACCACTCGTTAAGAACTTTCAGAGCAATAATTGCCTCAGTGTAAGAATTTAAGAAAATCAAGAAATTCTCCCTTCCAGTGCTTTCACGAATTTACATATCATTCAACCACAGGCATTTTTTTATATGGGTCAGAAACCTATATTCGTTTGGACAGAAATTTGTTCTTTCTCAAATTTTGCCAGAGATACTCAAATGAAACATTGTTGGGATGCTTAAGCGTAAAGGCACCACGGTCAGAAGTTGCAAAAACGAAGTGTTTCAGTCAAAGCGTTTTCTCGCGATTGGTGACTTCGTACGGTTAAGGAAACAACAACAACAACAATTGCGCAGTAGGCAACCATTCAAAACGTTCATTACTTAAATGTATGATTGAAAGTCGATTTCAATTCTTTAAACAAACTGTGGTTCAGTAGCTGTGCCTTTTTTCTACTGAGTTATTTTTTAAGAGTGTAATTGTTGTCATCGAATTGAATTGAACGATCGAATATCAGCGTCAATATCCTGAGCAGATAAGATAACGCTTTGATTGTTTATATACGTTTTTTAGCTAAAACACGAGGTGTTGAAGTAATTTTTTTTAATTATATAGCTAGAATGGTATATTGTTTCCTTCAAAATAGTTTCCTCAGGAAGCCACATAGCGCTGGAGATGGTCCTTCCGATCGTCATAGCATTGCAGGAACTCGGATACTGGAATAGTCTTCAGCTGGTCTGTTATAGCTGTTTAAATGTTTTGAGGTGTTCCAAATTCCCTTGGGGCGATTTCAAATTACGGGAACAGGAAAAAGTCACAAGGACTCAGGTCTGGTGAATAAGAAGGTGGAGGAGCCACATGAATGTTTTTACTGGCTAAAACCTCCATATTGAGATTGCACTGTGACAACCACGTTGAGATGGCAGCACTCGTAAATGAAAACTAGTGAATTTTCATTGTTCATCAGTTGATAGTTACACATCAAAGCCATTTTGGACGCGCAGTTTTTATGGAACATTCGTTTAAGTGAGTTGATGAGAGTACTTTTGTGAAAAATAAAATGGAGTATCGTGCTGTTATCAGATATTTGTTTTTGAAGATTAGATGAGTTAGATTCTGTGTATGAGAACTCTGAACCATCATTTACCACGATAAAATTTCGGACAGCTTAATTTAAACGTTGCCGTAACCGCTCGGGAGATGATGAACCTTTGGGACGTCCGAAAATTGCAACTACCGATGATAATATCGTCGAAGTCTACCAAATGATGCTAAATGACATGTTGTCATGTTGAAAGAACGTGTTTGTCACATATTAAATCAACATTTACACATGAAGGATGTCCGAGCGTTGAATGCCGCGTTTGTTCGCGTTAGATCAAAAAGTGTTCGAATGAACATTTTCAATGCTCTGTTTGCACAGATTGTGCGAAATAAATCCGAGTTTTGGTGCCGATTAATTACTGTAGATGAAACTTGGACAGTCGATGGCGAAGGAGAACTAGTATCAAAAAAGCAAAAACATTTTTTCCGGCTGTGAAAGTGATGGCGACTGTTTTTTGTGATAGTCATGGCGTCATTTTAATCGATTATATTCCAAAAGGAAAACCATCAGAGGAGCATATTACGCATCATCACTTGAGGGAACGGAAAGCGGTCACATTTACGGAAAAAATCACAAATTACGGATTGAACCGCTTGACCATCCGCCTTAGTCATCATATCTAGCCCAAGCGACCTCTTTTTGTTATCTCATTCAAAATTGCGCTCGAAGGACAGAGATTTTGGTCAAATGATGAGGCCTAACCTATCCTACGTAAACCACTATTTTGAACAGAAAAACGCCGAGTACTATTCGGATAGGTTACAGCAATGGGGAGATCGCTGGGAAATGTGTAGAGTTACAAGGATACTATGTTGAATCGTAAAAAAAAAACAGATGAAATGTCTTGTTAGGTCAGAGGTTTTTCAGAACCCCTCGTATGTTCAGTGATAGATATAATCAAAGTAACCAAATTTTTCCAAATCTCAAACTATGACAAATCGATAATCACCACCTGTTGGTATTTACTGAACTGATACAAGTCGTTCACAATGAATTGTATACACACATTGAAAAAATGTAGAATATAATTAGATTTCTCAGTAACTTCCAAACAGCCTAGTTCGCTACAGGAACGTACAATAAATTACATGATTTCTAGGGGAAATATTGGCAGTATGATCCATGAAATAAATCTTCACTCCAAAAGAACATAGAGGTGTCATCCCTAACAATAGGAGACCGCGTATCTTGATTTGAATAGACTCAAATCATGAAGAATGGAGACTTGAAGACTAGTCTAATTCATTCTCAGATAACCCTTGAGTGGTACGCTCAGCTGTGAAGAAAGTTTGATTAGGATCAGAGATTCCAGGAAGTAGAGTTACCTGTTTGGACTTTTCGATTTCTCCCAGACGCCCAAGTAATTCTATTGGACGAGAAAAGTGTTGCTGTAGAAGAACTTCATGACCTTTGGCAAAAAAATTAATCTAATCGCAAAATATTCAGCTAAAAGCGCCGCATCCAATAGAAACTTCTGCTCAAGCACAGATATTGTGAAATAATAAAGGTTATTTACAGCTCAAACGTGGAAAAATATACGGAAAATGGTTTTTCATCAGCAGACGCTCGAAAATATCAAAAAAACTAAATCAACAGATGGAAAAACAACTCAAAGCGTTTTCGTAACTCAAGGAGATAAGATTCTGGTGGAAAAAAAAGAAGTGCACTGCGTACTCGATTTCCATAGTAACTCTTGCTGGTTATTTCCAAATGAAGGTGGAAACTTCTGCTTATTCCTAGCGTAAAAATTCTGCAAAGGATATTGAGTAAAGGTTTGAGGTGGAACCCTCTTTCTCTACATAATTACCAACTCTATTAATGCAAACTTATTTCTCAATCCCATCCTTCAATCTCTGTGTTACCATATGCTGCAATAATTGTGGAAAACTTCCAGTTCATACACAATAATGCCCCTCGTCACACTACACCCTCTCCGAAGGCTTTCTTAAATCTGCAATGCTTTTCTTGGCCACTTCAAAATGATTAATTTTTGACGATACTTAAGTTTTCATTCGTTGCCTTCGATTCATTTTCACATAGTAAATCGGTAATCCATATGTTTCTTGCATAAATAAACAGTCGAGAAAATTACGTTCGTACAGGCAGAATCACGGTTTAAAGTCATTGTCTTATCTCGAAATTAGCTATCATTACAGGAAAATTATAGATGTTGAATAAGTGAGTACCTCTCCGCACCTTTGTGACGGACGAACCAAATGATGACTCTCCAAAGTGGAGAGGACAGGAGAGAGAGCGAATAAAGGAGAACACACACTATCCGTTCCTTGATAAGCTCGTTGAATAACTAATAAAATAAGTATTTGTTGATAATGTAATTCATACATTGAAAACAATGGCGATGCCTATCGTACCCAAGATGATTTAATGTGTGTGTTCACTAACTACTTTAAGAGAGCCAAATTGGTTCCTCAGCACACTAGCTCTATAAACAAAAGAATTTTTATGGAGAGAGGTATGTGGCGTAGCTAGTTGGAGGAAATAGGAATGAAACAGGTTGGTAAAAGTGAGGCAAGTGTCAGTGAGTTATGCAACAGTAAGAACCGTTCAACAGAAATTGGTCTTCGTGCCAGAAGACTTACAACGGTCTAGAATTGAATAGAATACTAGGTGGTGAAAAGTAATCTCCTTGGGAATAAAAATTTTTTTTTGAAAATTTTTGTTATTTAAAGCAATGTACTCGCCTTCAAGCACGATATACTTCTTCCAGCGATTTTCCAACTTCTTGATCCCGTCCGAAAAGTAATTTTCCGGAAGGTCTGCAAAATACTCCTCCGCGGCGTCGATGGTTTCCTCAAGTGAGCTGAATTTTTTATTGACGAGTCATCCTTTGAGGTGCGGGAAGAGATAATAGTCCGAGAGATCATCAGGCGAATGCGGTGGATGTGGAAACAATTGGAGGCCCCAATTATTGATTTTAGCCTTTGGTTGCGATACTTTTGTGCGCCAGTGCATTGTCTTGCAAACACAAAATTTGTTTTCGCTTCATGTGAGGTCGTTTTGCAGCGATTTCGGCCTTCAATCTATCCAATAAGGTACAGTAATACTCGCTGTTGATGGTTTTTCATTTTTCGAGGTAGTTCACGAAAAGTATGTCATGATAATCCTAGAAAACCGACGCCATAACCTTTTCGACCCATTGAGCCTCCGTCAGCCGCTTTGGAGCACTCGCGCAGGCTTCAGTCCATTGCTGGACACTCATTCTGTTTTCTGGTGTGTAATAGGGATAGTTTCATCAACAGTTACCAATCGAAGCCAAAAGTCAGCCCGATTCCGCATCAGCTAGTCCAAACATTCTTTCGAAACGTTTACGCGTTAGGGATTTTGGTCCGCAGTGAGAATTTGTACCACCCAGCAGCAGGATAACTTCTTCATATGTGGAATCTCGCCCAAAATATGGCGTGTGCACTCAGTACTAATCTTTGTGGCATCTTCTAGCTCACGTATCTTCAATTTTCGGTTAGTCAACACCATTGCACTTATTTTTTTGACATTGCTCTATAATCGCATCGGAGGCTCTGCCGTTGCGGACTTCAACTTCAGTGAAGTTACGGCGACCAGGAAACTCACGAAACCAATATTCGACGGTGTAATCTGACGGAGTATTACCCCCATAATATTTATCTAATTTTTCTTTTCTTTCCATCCCTGTGTTGTCTCTCGAAAAATAATGTTTCATGAGAGAACGAAAATCGTTTTTGTCCATACTCCACATATTGGAAAACACTTCTACAACAGTCAGCTGTCTAAACAATACTAAGACCAGTATCGCACTGAAACTTGGTATGGCTGCCTATATATGAATGGACCACAAGGCACGATAAACTTTTTTGCAGTACCAGCGCATTTTGGCGGTCAAGGACGTTACTTTTCACTCCACCTAGTACACCAAACGGCGCGTCTTCAATTCACCAGAGAACTCCATGAATTATGGTGAAACGTTCTGTTCTCTTACGAATCCAGGTTTTGCCCTAAAGCTCCAGATAGGAACCTTTGAATTTATCGGTAAAATAGTGAGAGTTTCAATCAGGACAATTGCTACAAGCATCGATTATGGAAGCAGGAACGTAATGTTTTAGGGTAGAATCAGTATAGAAGAAAACACAGAATTAATTACAGTTGATAGGTTAGATTTCCGCTTAGTCCCAAGGTCCTGGTGGAATCGCTCAGCCCTGTTCTCCACCTAGATATCAAATATTAGAAGGAAAATAGTCTAGGTGGTTGTGAATAAGCTTATCTTGTTTCTCATGTCACATCCAAGCATTTGAGGATGGTCAACTCTTTCATTATTTCTCAAAAAAATTTGAAATTATTCCATGGTTTTTTTCTCAATCTCTGTCATTGTTTCCTTAAAACTTGCGTCTCTTATTAATGATATAATCTAAGCCGCTTCAAAGATGCCCATTTTCATCTGCTCTGCACTCAGTTTTTGGAACTTTTGATACAAGAAAAGGAAACAATTTTCATTTAAAAAATTGATATCTGAGCTCTAAGTTTAGACGCAACGAAGGAATATCATGAGATTCCTTGATACTATCACGTTTCGTTGTTCTGGAATCAGCGCTTTCCAAGTAGGCCAATCCTTTTTAACCATGTGTTGATTTTTAGCCCTACTATCCTACAATTTGCGATTTTCGCAATTTTCTTATCCTTATATCGTCATTAAACTGCAAACGCGAACACATACGGGGTGAGCCATTTAGAATTTGAAATTTCATTTCGCTATAAACATAATACTAGTAGACATTTCATCGAAATTATTTTTTTATTGGTAAGACATCCTTAAGCTGGCTGCCTTACAGTACCCCATTCGATCTACCCAATTTTTCAGTACATTTTCGATTGTTGAGGCCTATTTCTTCAACGGCAGCTTTGATTTCGTATTTTAAGGCACGGAGCCCCAGAGATATTAATCTAACGGTGTCAAATCGCAGCTGCGAGGTGGCCAATTGACTTACGAATTTCTGCTGATTATGCAGTTTTCGAACACAGTGCCCAAAAGATCAAGTATATCGTTGGCTGTGTGACACTTAGCGCCATCCTGTTGAAACCATACGTCCTTTGTGTCATCCTCTTCAGCTTTCGGGAGCAAAACGTAACTTAACATGGCATTACTTGCTCATTTTCAAAGAAAATGGGCCTATGATGCGTCCAGACCAAAAAACGCATTCAACCGTCACTCGTTGAAGATGCATCGGCTTCTCTACGATAACGTGTGGATCTTCCGAGCACCAAATGCGACAATTTTGCTTGTTTACATGCCATCCGAGGTGAAAATCAGCCTCATCGGAAAAGACAATTTTTCGGTAGAAATATTCATCCCAAACGATTTTCAGCCCACTGAGCGAAGCGAAATCGCATTGGATGATCATGAGGCTTCAGTTCTTGAACCAATTGAACTTTTTAAGTCTTCATACCGAGGTCTCTATGCAAAATCCGGCGTGAAATGTTCAATTGTTGCGAACGGTGCCGAGTTGATGTTGATGGCTGTTCGACCACACTTTGAGCAACAGTTGCAATATTTTCCTCCGTATGCACTGGACGAGAACGTACGCGAGTTGCTTTGTCCAATACCGAGCCACTTTGATGAACTCGCTTCACAAATTGATCCACAAACTGAATTGATGGCACCTTATTCTTACCAATTTCTTACAGTTTCAGTCAAAGACTCTTTGTAAATATGTTTTTAATATTTCTCAACTTTGTTCAAGCGAAAAGCGACCCATTTCGTAAATGTCAAACCTTTTACTAAATATATGTCAATTTTCGCCGGTTTCGTGGCACTTCACTCTAAGTTTTTTAGTTATATCTTTAACTCGACCTGTAATAGATCTTTTTTTTAGGTTTCATCGAGAGTGTTGGTTCTTCATCACTACTTTCTTCACTGAATTCGATTCTAATGGAAATCAGATTTCTGAAAAATTGGACTCTGATAGTTTTTCTCGTGCAGTCTTCATATTCATTTGTTATTCCATCCTCTAATCCCGTATGAGTTAAATAAAGATCTTATAGTGTATCATTCAATAAAACCATATTAAGGAACAAATATTTTAATGAAAATGTTATACATACCTTTTCCACATCAAATAACCTAACACAAAAACCAAAATAATTATTTTAATGTTCATCTTAGTTTTTCCCCTCGTATAAACCATCATCCAATCTGTTATTGGCCTCAGTTATCGTTTTTCGATATAATGTATACATTCATACCGATAGGAATAATCGGAAAGAAGAAATCCGACTTGAAAAAGTGACTGATGGTGTCTATCATGACGCTGCACAAAGTGGTGAAGAAATATCCAGTTCTTCGAAGAAAACCGGCAATAATCATAGAGCAATCGGAGGCCATATAATATTATTGAATTAAAGTAATTTATCGAATGATTATCTTCGGGTATCGAATTCCAAAACGTACATAGAAAATGGAAGAAGCGCGTGGACAGATGGCCGTGTATATTTCTACAATCAAATGACAGAATAAGTGATTCAAATTTCAATTTATTCAAAATTGATAGCGATAACTGAGTCCATATCATTATTTCTGTACAGAATATTGCAGAAGTACTTGTACAAAAAAGTACGTCTAATAATCATTTTTAAATATACAGGGTGTTGAATAACAGAAATTTTCTGAACAGGATGCCTTTTGTTTCTCATCAATTCTAAATGAATTCTGATATAAGGTGAGTTTCTTCTGATCAGTGTATGAAATATGAAACGTTTATTTGTTGATACACGACCGATTTCGACCTTTTAAGTGCTGAATTATTAATTTCATATTGGCTGTTAAGAGAAGTATAATATGGGATTTTCCTGACTTTAATTAATTTCCTAATTTTCCAACAGATTCATTCTACTTGCTTTATTGCATTTGTGGAGGAATTTAAAATTCTGTAAAAGTATCGTGTGGTTTGTTGATTGAATTTGCTTAAAGATTGGGGATTTATTGTCCGAAGATATATGTTTAACCTGTTTAACTTACATAAGCTGAGGACATTCAAGTCAATTTGGTAAATACCAGATTGTTTGAGTTTATTTGTTTCCTCTTAAATGAAGCAATGGGACATTCTTTCAAACTTGTCAATTTGGTAAATACCAGATTGTTTGATTTTGCGACAATGCTTTGTTACAATCTCAGTTTTGAATTTTTAGCAACAATGTGTGAAGTTCTGCTTCAAACTTGCTCACAAATCAACACTTTTACCGAGAGGTTAGGTTAATTTACAATGCGACAATGCTTCATGTCGCCCTACAATCTCAGTTATGAAGTTTTTAGCCAGTAAAAATATTCCTGTAGGTCTTCAGTCTTCTTATTCACCAGACTTGAGTATGTGGCTTTTCCCTATTTCCTAGAATTGAAAATCACCTCAAGGAAACTCAATTTTAGACATTTGAAAACATACAAACGACCAGCTGAAGGCTATTTCATTATCCGAGTTTCAGCAATGCTGTGTAGCTTCCCTAAGAAAATATTTTGAAGAAGGTAATATTGCAATGTAATAAAAAGTTAAGAAAAGTCAGTCTCATTATTTCATTCACTCCTAGTATTCCTTACCATCTACCACGTTTGTAGGTTATGTAAAAAAAATATCCACATGGATTTTTCCCAATTTCTCATTTTACAAATATCCCAAACCCCTTGCCCCCTTACGCCAGCACCACTGACGCATTCCAATAAGATCTACTGATTGAGTCGACGAAGATGGCGCTGAATGCAATGAATAAAACATCAAGAGCTCGTAGGGAAATATTGAAAATTGAAAAGAGTCTCTGAGGAGACGCGATAGATGCAATCGATGTCGTTATGTAAAGATCCTATATAGAGGATGCGATACCGTCACGGAAGGGTGCCGGGGTTGAGGGGGTTGGGGATATCGTGAGATTTTGTTCTTTATGTGTCGCAGGAAGGAGAATGCGTCGTCCTAATGGTGTTTCCACCTGTAACTGATAGGGGATCTCCCTTCTTTCCATCTCGAATAAGGTTGGAAGTCCGTCCTAATGTGATGGATTTTGTGGAAATTGTCTGGAAAACAAAAAGAACGATTTTGTGTAAAACATTATCATATAAGAAATTATAAAATTTTTCTCGGAAAGACTACTCTATCTACATCGATCGAGAAACTGAAGTACCTTTTCCATTATTGCCTCATCACTGTCATATATCATCCAGTGACGCTTTAACGCATCTTTCCATCACAAAAAATACCAACAATTTTATTATGACAGGATGTTTTAAATGCATTATTAATCATTTTCGTTTTCAATCAACGCAAGCTTGGCAATTTTTGTGAATTTCCATATTTCATGATAAACTCAACTATAATAAATTCTTCCCTCTTATTCTCCTGAACATTTGTTAATGTTCATACAGCATTATGAATCTGAATTAAATTTTTCATGAGAAATCAGGAATAATTATTTTTCTATTTTGTATTCAGTGGGTCCTACAGGACCATTCTGATGGTTGTTGTTGGCATGCTTCTTATTAAGTTTGTTGTGAATTCCTGAGGAAAGTTAATCCACTCTTCTCGAAGCATTTCGGTCAACCTATTAAACGTCATAATTTATATTAGCTTGATTGGATTGATATCAGGGGAACATGAAGGCCAGTTTATTGTGTAAATTTGAATGAATTATAGAGCGACAATGTTGGATCAAACTTTCCAAACTTTTTTGTACCACGCCCCCCTTTGTACGTATGATTTAGCAAGATGGGTGCGCTCGCATGTTCTGGACAAATTGACAGATCCTGGGTTGAGTTTCAAACAAATCACATCGTAGGTCACTTTCGACATCAAGTTGGTTACGGTACTTGGTTTTGATCGCCACAAAAGTTGAAATGTATGTTGTTGAAAAAGGCAAGTACATCTCTGAAACAGCTTTTAACCAAAATGAGGGCTTGCCCATTTTTCCAAAATCGTATCTTGCAGCAGAGTTATTTTTTCTCTTCTTCTTCTGACAGCAACTGTATGTCCATGTTGAACGGGTCGGTTGGTAGTTTGTAAAACTCCTCTGACAAGTTAGGAAAGTACCTGCTGAACTCCTCCTTAAGGTTCTTCAAATGGTCAATTATCAAGTTTTTCAAAAGCGGACCTTCAAAACATGCTTCTTCTGAGGCTGACACTACTTTGTTGAAACTTGAATAGTTGCTGGGGTTTATTGACACTTTTCTTATTCAAAATTGCAGTTTCTCAACGTAAATCTTGATGGCATCCCGATGTGTTACTATATTTGAGTCTGCAGCTTGCAGTCTCAAGTTTAGGTTGTTTAATGGTCAAAAAAGTCAGGGAAATAGGCCAAAATCACTCGGCTACTGGAATTTTTGAACTCTGCACTGAGTTTGTTTGTTTCTGCATTTCCAAAAACGTAATCACTTCATCACGGAGCTCAAATAGTCTTACCAACATATTGCCTTTTGATAGCCATCGTACTTCTGTATGAAATAGCAGGGTTTTGTGGTCACTTCCCAAATCTTCACAGATTTTCAAACAGTCGAGTATTTAATGCACTGTTTTTTACGTAGTGGACTACTGCAATACGTAGCTTTAACACAGCATTGAGTTCGTTTGGAAGCGTTTTTGCTGCCAAGGCTTGGCGGTGAATGAAATAATGAATCCCAACCACGTCAGCATTCTTCTGGTTGACCAACTGCAGAAAGCCTGAGCGAGAACCGAGCATTGAAGGAGCACCATCTGTGCATACACCAATAAGTTTTTGCCAAGAAAGTTCGTGTTTCCCAAAAAAGTCTGATACTGCTTTCATCACATCTACAGCTTTAGTAGTGGTCACCAGCTCAGAGAAAACATCAGTTCATTCTTCATTCTTTCATTTTCAATGTAACGAACATATACAATCAAATGACAACATTGTGCTGCGTCTGTACTCTCAACTATCAGGTTTTTAATGGCCTCGGCCATATCATCAATTCGGCGTGTTACGATGTTGTCTGAAAGTGGTATTTGTGATAGCTTTTGCCTACTATCAGTTCCAAGGACAACATCGGCTGCTTTCAAAAGGCATTGTTTAACAAGTGTTTCACCAATAGTGTGACTTTTCTTTCCTTTAGCAATAAGAAGAGATAATTCATATAAAGCTTCAAGCACTTTTAGAGATGACTGAGCAGCATATCCAGTGCTATCTAACTTCATGCGCTGAGATTTTGCAGCGAAAAACTCTTTAGATTTGTCCTTTAAAGAGGCATGTTTGGTTGACAAATGTCCCAGAAGACGATTAGGCCTCATCGCGTCATGGCTTAATACTTCAAGCAAATAACGCACTGAGGGTGATCAACATTATCTTTAAGCAAGGAAACAAACCCATATCGAATATAATCGTCAATATACTTGCGTTTCTTTGCCGTGTTCATCTTCTCTGATTCAGCTTCACACAGAACTCACACAACACAAAAACAATTACTCCAATTCAAACATCGCAACGATTATAGAACATCCACAATACAGCAAACACGCTGACTGATATTTCACGGAAAGCACTGTGCCAGAACAAACTGCAAGGTTATTGACATTGGACTCAAGATGCGTTGGGCTAGTGATGGAAGAGGTACGGGGACACTCGCACTCACACCAAGGCCAAACGAAGGTATCGGTACACACGGCCGTTGCCGTGTGTAGCCTTCTTTGATAAAGCTCACAACTTTATTAAAACTTTACAAAAACAATTATGAAACTTAGAAAGACTTTATCTCAAAGATTTAAGGAAATTATTTCTGTATTTTTCTATTTATTTCATTCGGGTGTCATGACACCCCCCCCCCAGCTTGGGAACCCTGATAAAGAGTTAAATTTTAATCAATTTTTTATATCTTTTTTTTCAATTTTTCTGAGACCTTATTGGTTATTCTCAGAATAACTGATTTGTTGATACCTTAGTTTTTCTCAACTAATCTGGGGAAATGTCATACGTTTTTTCAAGTTTTTCAGAAATTTCTGGATTTTCTTAATTATTCAAATTTTATTTTTAATATGAACTGGGAATCACAAAACTCAGTAGTCACTTTTAACAAACCCTGCAGAAGTAAGATAAGCAACACAAAAATTAAGCCATTTGAAAAATCCCTTAATAATTAATACAATTACGTCGTTCTTCCTTCCCCGCATTTTCCAGTCAGTTTTCGAAGACTCGCTGAGATAAGCTGTATGTAAGGAAAAATGAAAGCCGTGTTTATTTTTCATCAGGAAGATCTTAAACCCTACACAGTCAGCCAGACGGTTATCGTTTGAAAATGTATGAGAATTGTGGCAGAAACGAGCTGAACGGCGTTGTGTTTGATCTTAGCCTATATATATACGTATTTGAGCTTCGATTATAGAAAATACACATATGTGACGTAGATCAATTTCTATACGGACGCCGCTTCGGTGGTGTGTGTTGGAATGAATGCTACGTTATTAATTTTAGGGATTTTTCTATTCCAAATAGTGCTATGTTGATTTGCTTCATATTTTATGTTGAATTATACAATCTCAGTGGCATAAAATTACTTCGAGATATTGATATATTTATTGGTCTTCATGTCGGATTTAAATTTAGTTATTTATTTAATTTCGGATTTAAAGGGTATAATCGAAAGATGTTAAATTTGAGTATTCCGTAAACCGCTAGAGATATTGAGGTAAAATTTTGGGAGTGCATAATTTTCGTTACGAAACAATATTTTGTACTCACAAGTGGCATGCATATGGGCACAACGTCGGTTATTCCCAAAGAAAAAACTAGGACGGTACTAATTTTTTCGCAAACGAAAAATATTTTTGAATTTTCCAATTATTCTTCGAGAAACACGCCCTCGTGACATTTAAGTGAATGTTAAAAAGTTTTCTAGGAATCCTTTCGATTCCTTTGATGATACCTGTTCTATGCTCAGTTGTAAATGTGTTCAGAAAGGATTAACGTCACTGTCATTTTAATGTTTCCGTTTTTCAATAATTTTGAATCGTTTGAATTTGAATTTCACATCGGCTATCATGAATCGTTATACGAATGCTGAGATGACCGACATGCACTTCATGTATACAGATGATAGATTATTATAAACAGATTATTTTATTCTAACAAATCATACTGAAGATGCAGTGCGAACCACTGAAAATTCAAAAAGTGATTGCAAATAGAAGCTTAGAACAGGTTTTGTTGTTTTGCTCACGCATCCATAAAACTACATTTTAAATTTGTGGTAAAAATAATCTTCTCAATCAAAGCAAAGCACCTGCTATCGTAACCTGATGTTAGTTCCCTACTTTAAGCTGTTTTCAAGATTAAAAGCACAGCTCAAAGGATCTGACAAGTATTGAAAAATTATGATTATCGCCGTGAAGACTGAAACTCGAATTCATCTAGAAAAGGATGAGAGAAAATGACTTAGCTCGGATACTCCTAGGATAACCCTCGTATATCCTATAAAATTTCAGTTCGACCACTATTCCCCGCTGTTAATTATTCAGTTAATTTCAATCCCTACTCTCTCCTCTTTTTTGATTATCCATCTGTGAAACTTGAAAATAGATCAAACGAAATTCCAAGTAACATCATATTTGAAACGGAATTTTAATAAGTTAATGGACAACTCGCAAGCCACCGTATCGGGGATGAGCCGCAGTAACATTTGAAAAGGGTCGTAAGTTTAGGATGTATTTAGAAGCAGCAAAAGGTTAATATCCGTTAGATTCATATGGGAATATGATGTAACCAATTTATAATCACCACGTGCGTTCAAGTTTCGATTTCACGAAATAAAGTAAGGAATTCAAAAGTAGTTCTAAACTATTCTTATTATAACAAAACTTATTCTTTTATTATTTTAAAATAGATTCATTATTTAAACATATTTCTTTTATCCTTCTGGTATATTTCCGCTTGTGGAAAGCATCTGGATGGTCTGTCTGAGGCATCCAACAGTAGCCTGCTGGCATTGAGATTTTTGGTACCTTGTTTCCATCTAAATATCTTGGTGAAATCGTCCACTTTGCTCTTGACTCATGTTTACTGAATTTTCTGGTAAGTCGTCGAGGTGGGAATGAAAAAAATGGACTTTTAAATTCATTGAGCAATCTAAAGATTGAAATGCTTGCAACATTGTATTGACGATTTGTTGATAGTTAGGTTCTTTGTTATTGCCTAAAAATTATCTATTTTCTCTTCAGAAGCAACCCATTCTTCTCTAAGAAGATCCAACAAGGTTGTGATGAAATGTGGATCAGCTATAAGCCGTCTTATATCTGGTCCTTCCTTCAACTTTGCCTACAAAAGGCCTGAAAACATTGATATTAAGTATTTGTAGCCATTTCCATCTCTTGAAAGTGACGCTACAAATTGCTACATAAATCCCAGCTTTAGGTGAAGCGGTCGTAAAAGAACCTTATGAGGAGTCACCGAAGATTCATGCAGCACGTTCTTTTCGCCATCTTTAAGCTCCCTCCGAGAACACTTTTTGGTCCAATGATTTGCTCGTTCTCTACCACCATAGACACACAATGCACGGAAATTTAGTATATGCAGATTGTTCTCCGAGACACATGCTGATTTTCAAATCATCGTTCACTTGCCAACCGTAGTCTTCAAGAACCAATAGCATTGGAGGACGATGCTTTCGACCTGGCATGGTTCAAAATATGCTTTCACAACAAAACCATATTCCTGTATCGATCACCAAACGATAACAAGTACCATAGATTGTTTCAGTATCCAGGCGATAAGGTAGACACGATCCAAATACAGCATACTCCAATGTCAATAACATCAACTAGCTCCAACACTCAAAAGAAACCGACGAAGCAGGAAGGCAAGGTCTTGATTTCTCAGAGTCTCCGACAGAGGTTGGCACATAGCCTTGATGAATGAACTGATCGCATATGACCTGAATTATGAGGTTGGTCATGTAGTTTTCTCTTCCGTAGATTCATTCAGGTGGTAGTTGATGGTGTAATGAGTGAATCTATTCAGGTTAAGATATTATAGGTATGATGAAACTCCTCCAGTAAGTATGCATTCCGATACAAATGTATTATACATGAGAATGCAAACATTTGACGAATATCCAAGATCCGAGCTTCATCATACAGACGTGAAGTAGGGTAAGTATTTTCCTTATTGAAGATGATTTTTAAAAACTTTTTTTGTAGAACCTCGATACAAGCTATATGCTCAGCCCTTGCAGCTCCCCAGTTCAGAATACCATAGCATAATCTAGAGTGTACAAGTCCGTAGTAAATCTTTATCAAAGCTTTTTGATCGAGAACATTTTTGAGGTATTTGAATCTGTACAGCACACCGCGAAGAGTTGCAACTATGGTACAAATATGATGGTCCCAACGTAGATGGCTATCAACAAGAATTCCCAAACACTTATAAGTGACAGCTTGGCCTACTTTCCTTTTTTCAGAAACATCTAAAGTTCTAAAAGATGGCATATTGCGGTTGTAGCATGAAAAAAGTAAGAATTTAGTCTTATCAAAATTGATTGTAAGCAGCTTTGCATTCATCCATCTTTCTATAACTCTACGCCTTTTCCTTTGTTTCATACCAACTATCACCCTCAACTATTAAAGTGGAATCGTCTGCAAAACTGACTATAGTCCATTTAGATTCAGCTGAAGCAAGCTATTAATATATATCAAAAAAAGCGTGCTGGGCCTAGCACGCTGCCCTGTGGTACACCAAATTTAATAATTTTTTCATCACTCATTTCTCCGTTCAAACTAACAATCTGCTTTCTCTCATTCAAGTAACTCTCAAAAGGGCGTTGAGCATTCCCCCTTATTCGAATCTCATCCAAGGCTTCCAATAACTTTTTGTGGTAGACGGTGTCAAAGGCCTCAGCGAGATCGGAAAAACACACCTAATATTTCTACTGTTATCCAGACCCTTATATATTCTTGAGGTTATACTTGAAAGTGCATCTTGTGTGGATTTATTTTCTCGAAAGTCATACTGATTTGAAGAGATGATGTTAAATTTGTCCAGAAATTCACCTAATCGTTTTTTATAACCTTCTCAAAATTTTTGCCAAATTAGACATAACCGAGATTGGTCTATAGTTAGAAAATTCAGTTCGCACTCCTATAAACAAATAAAATTGAGGATGGGAACAAAACTATATGTTGATTATTATTTTTGTTTTATTCTGTACTGAATATAACTAAATCTGAAATGATAAAATTTATGATAGTTGAAAATATTCAGTTCGAGTTAAAAAGGAGCCACGCCCATAGAAAAACAAACAAAACAAGATAACATCTTTGAATCTGATCCAAATAAGTCAGGACACCGAGTGGAAGATATTTAATAAGTGCAACCCGAAGTTATAATTATTAATGATTAAAATACCCATTTTGTTATGAACGAATTTAAAATATTCATAAACTTCCGACGATTTCGTGATAATTTGATGGCTATATAGGTTTCAAAGGGTTACTTAATTGATAGGTCAGCTCTCTTGAATATTAATACCACAAATTAAAGATTATTTAAAATTATATCCACCGCCCGGCATTACCATACTGAATTAATGATACAGGTTACTAGCTACATTTTTCTGAAGAAACTTCATATAATTAACTGCAATTATTGCACTGAGAGCTTAGCTCGAATTCTTTACAAGCAAAATGCTTGGGGTGCTTGCAGTTTTGGCTTAGCATGAAAAAATTAAATTGCCAATATCGATTACAATGATTAGGTTTTGGTCACGTTTCTTGCTAGTGGTAACGAGAAGTAAGGTGAGGGACGATCAAGATTATGGAAGGAACAAATCTGAATCTATTTTTACTGCAGAATCTCAAATATACTGGGTGATTCACCAGTGGCGCGATGCTCTATAGCTCGTACACTCTTGAAGATTTCATTTTTGTTCAAACGGTATTGTATTTAGAAAGTAAAAATCTACTTCAGCAATTTATTTTGCAGTAAACAGGGTATCCCAATTTTCTATAAAAAAATCTTTGGTGGATTTTCAGATTGGATTACCAATTTTTTTGTTGAAGATTCAAGAGCGTCCTAAACTGCTATAATCTCTTTAAGTAATAAGTTTTTTTGGTGAGTCAAAATACTTTTTTTTTCCGTAAAAATTCATGAAAAAAGGCTCTCTCACATCATTGCATTCTCTTTCGGTCAGAGGAATGAATACTTTTTCCTTTCGTTTTCTTATTGCCCAAGAATAGCTTTATTGATGAATTGAAATAGATCCTCATTTTATATAGGAGTGACTCAAAAAATTATTGAATATTATCATTTTAAAAATATCATATCTTGATTTTTAAATGGAACACCCTGTATTTTATTATTCATGTCAACGCATAAAATATTGTGCTATATTTTTGCAGAAGTAACCTTATCTTTATCTTCGATGATATTCGAAATATTCGATTATTTGTAAACATTTCTGATGAAAATTCTACAAACCGTATCAAAACCATCAACATGCATCATTATTCGCATAGAAGGTTTTTTTGTAATGATTCAAGTAGTAAAAATTAAACTTAAACAAGATAATTCTTTTAACGAATGATAAAATCAAGATGATTAAAACCTGAATCGAGGTATGTGTTTGAACCCAATTTTCTCAATATACAGAGTGTTCTATATTAAATAACAAAGTTTGTATGCACTAGGCCACTCAACTTGGGATACCCTGTATATAGTCCATGAAAGTCTAATAAAATTTCCTTCTATAACAAAATTCAAATATTTATGTTCGTTATTGTAAAAATTAAGGCTTCAAAGCATAAAATAGAAACGGCCATTTTCATTGGGCAGTTTTCCATCAGTAATTGATGATAATGAAGTTTTCCATGCAAAACTCAGGAAAAGAAGATAGAAAGAGAGGCGGAGCAGGAATATTCAGCATTCGTATATCGATTGGATTCCATTTGAACTCAAAACTAGCTTTTTCCTTATATCTACATACTGAAGTGCTATTCAAACATGACAGTGACCCAGGTGTACCGTTCTTGAAGGGCTCCGCATCCGATCCACTCCCCACGACTGGGCGACTATTCTCGTAAGATGCAGCTTTCAATTTAGCTAATGACGTTTCGTCGACTGTCACGAGCACACGTGGAATGTAATGCCGATCGCGATTTAGCAAAATAAAGGTGTGCTACTAACTAGACGGCGGCCACGGTCACTCTGAACTCTTTCTGAATATTGATTGAATGTTGATCGAATTACGAGGATTTATGGGGTGGACTGATTTCGTCTTTGCCTTGGAATTAGCATTCGAAATATTTTGAAAATGTCTGCGAGTTGCGGATTTAATCTGCATTGAAAGGAGCGTATTGTGTGTTCAATAATGGCATCAAACGACAAAGGAAAGCAAGCAATAATCATTTCATCATATACGGGGGTCGTAGTAAAACTTAATATTGATTTTTTAATGGAATATGATTTAAAAAGTAAAGTCAATTTTTCGACAAAAACTGAGGGAGAGGATGGACAATATTACCAAGAAATAGAATGAAACAACATCAAAAACTCACAATACTCGTTTTCCAATCGCAACTTCCAAGGGAACTGGCACGGAGGTGTTGAAGTAGCAATAGTACTAACAAAGGTCCACTGGCGGTTGCAAAGAGTTCTTCACAATCTGATGAGAAAAGCCAATTCGTCATTGCTATTTGCAACACAAGACGATTTGGGCATACCAACAAGAATGTGAGAGCAGTTCATTAGCTCTCTAACGAAAGCATCTACCTCTGTTTCAATCGCTACATTCAGGGTTTCGGACGTGGCATTCCAAAGAAAGTGCAAAATCTGCTTATATATTACGTCCGCAAGTAAGTTCTCGCTGTTTTCCATGAAAATATAACTGCATTGTGAAAAATGATTACAAATGAATCATTCAAAATATTGCCCATAGCTACAACTATTTCCCATCTTTCTGGTAAAGCTCGAACACCGTGACGGTTGAAGTGTTCGTCTTTTGAGACTATCCATGAATCAAGCCATCTTTCGAGCTGTTGATATGAGCGGAACTTCTGATCAGCCAGACCATGCGCCATCGAACGGAACAAGTAATAATCGGATGGTGCAATATCTGGGGAATATGATTTGTGGGGTACAACTTCCCATTTGAGCGTTTCCGAGTAGGTTTTAACGGGTTTGGCAACGTGAGGTCGAGCGTTGTCATGCTGTAGAATTACTTTTTCGTGTCTCTGCTCGTATTGCGGCAGTGTTTAACTCAATTGCATTAATTGAATTCGATACTGTTCCCTAGTGATCGCTTCGTTCGGTATCAACAGCTCGTAATAAATAACACCGACTCGGTCCCATCGAATACATAGCATAACTTTCGCAGCATGACCGGGTAGTCCCCAAGATTTTTTTTTCTTTGGATTACTGTAATGAATCCATTTTTCATCAGTCGTTACGATGCGATAGGAAACCCTTTCTTTTTTGCCGCTGGAACAGTGGTTCACAGCCGAAAAATCGACGCTCAACGTCTATTGCCTTCAAATCATTTGGAATCCAAGTTCTTTGCTCTTGAATCATTCCCAATGCATGCTTTCGCTTAGAAATGGCCTGGCGCTGGAGCCATTTATTGACAAACAGCGAGAACTTAGTTGCGCATCTATTAACAAAATCATGTTCCTATGATGTCTATATCGATCTCCTAACGATAACAACAATTGTTTCAGAATCTAAGCGACAAAGTAGATACGAAGTAATTACAACATCCTGATCATAAAGGGATACTTTAACGTTCACATCAACTGGCTCCATCACTCAAATAGTACCGACGAAGTAGGAAGGCAAGTTCTTTATATGTCAAAGGTCTTTAACAGGCTTTGGCAAATAGCTTTGGTAAATAAACCAATGGCATATGGACAAGAGTGATTCAGACAGTAGTTATTGGTGTAACGAGTGAATCTTCTTAGGTTAATGCAAGAGAAGCTCAGGGCTCCATATTCCCGCTAACTCCTTTTCTGCGTTTGTGGATGACTGCACTGGAGTCCTCATTTTCTATTCAGTGTCCTCAAACTGTTGAGGAGTCACATCGACAAAGATGCCAATAAAGCATGTCACTGAATACTTGGTTAATTTTAACATGAACAAAATGCATTCAACAACGTTCTCCAGGAAACTTTGCTGACATAACATGCCATTGCCATATCTGCTTTTGCTAAACTCAGAAGTCGTTATGAATTATCATTTCAACAAGTCGAAGTTTGAGAATTTTGTATCGGATTTTATATTTCTAATCGTTTTATCGTTTAAAATATCTACAGTTACGACAAACATGCAAATTTTCTAAACAAATTTAATAATCAAATAAATTGCAACTGCACTGCAAGAAATTTCGGGGGGAAAACTTTGTTGATGTTAAAAGTGACCAAGTTCAACAGGCCTAAATCAGATATTTCTTTCAAGTCTGAATTCTGTGACATGCTCTTTTGGTATCTTCGTCTGTGTACTTCCTAAGACGCAAACTAGAAAATGAGGATACCAGGATACAGTCCTCCGCAAACCCAAATATCCTGTTTTCGGTGGAGTGAAACCGATCAATCTGCTAGAGCGAAAATATGGAGACCTGAAGTGCTCCTGCATTAACCTGAAAAGATTCACTCGTTACACCATCAAACACATATTGAAGGGAAAGCTACTCATCTAACCACGCAGTTTTTCGGGAAGTCCATATGCGATTAGTTTATCCATCAAGAATGCGTGCCTACACCCTGTCGAAGGCCTTTGAGATATCAAGAGCAATGGATCTTAATTCGCCCTGTTTTTCAAACGTATGCAAGGAGAACACCAGTTGTTTGGTGTCTATGGAATCCGTATTGTCGATCACTGATGATACCCTGTAACTTGAGATATTCTATGATCTCATTGTTCATCGCTCTTCCCATGAATTTTGACATAATGGGCAGCAATGCGATTTGACGATTATTTTGGAGTAGGCATTTCTTCTCTTTCTTTGGAATCGGTTGTTGTCTTGCAACTTTCAAACACTCTGAAACGCCAGGCTCTCATACGAAATCTGAAACAGACTCTGGAGAAGATTCTTCAAAACAGTTGGTGGTATTCCATAAAGAGCCACTGCTTTCTTACAGTTCAGTTGTTGAAGAAGGCGCCTTACTGTACACATTCTGAACTCCACTTCATTCGATTGAACATGAGATGCTTAGTGGCACTTCATTTGATGCATCTGAAACAGAATTTTGCGAAAACATTATTGCAAATAGATACATCTTTGCTCTAGGCGAAGATACGATGGAACTATTACCTCTAATCAAATGTGGGAAGGATGGCTTGGAAAAATTGTTGCTGATCTTCACCGTGGACTAGAACTGGCGAGTTCCACTCCAAAAGTTTATTATCAACTCTTTCATTGAAGTAGGCTTCGCTTAATCAATTCTCGAGTTACAGATGTTGTTGAAATGCAGAAATTCAGCTTTAGTTTGATCTGTTGGATTGTTCTTCCAGTTCTTATAAGCTGATCTGAAGGTATAACCTTGACGAGAAAACGAAGTTCTGGTGACTTTGGACTATCAACTAACGTTTGTACTATTGATTGTTTGCTATTAAAGATTTGAAATTGTCTAAAGTGTGTACAATATTGTATTGAGAATTATTATTAGATTCATCATTGTTTCGTTAAATTGAAAAATGTATATATATTTTCATGAAGTAACCACCTCCTCAATGAAACTATTAAATTCTCCAAAACAACTTTTTATTTCATAAATTGTGTAGAAAAAGTATTGGAGTAATTCCACTTGAAAGTTGCACTTTTATTCTTCAACTTTTGTAACAAACGCCGTATTTATTAAGCAAAGTATTTTCAGTAGAATACTCTCTGAATAATAATGAATAATATCCGTCTCTATACGGCGAAAATCTTTTTCTCTTCAAAATTCATAACAGAACAATGGTCATATCCTGAAACGAAAGCCGGAATGGCTATCTAATTGACACTGGACATACAACGCCTTCGTGATTCAGCGTAGGCGTTCTTATGTACATAAATCCTAATAGAAATAAATCAACTGCCGCAGATTGCCACAAATTAACGGAAAATGTGCTCCGTCCGAAGAAAGTAAAATGACAATATTTGTTAGATGAGATAAAATTAAAAACGTGCTCTGCAGGTCTAGCACGCACCACTATTTATTCAAGTTATTAGCGTAGATCAGAGCACTACCTACGTAAGAAATCATGGAATCTAGGATAATGAGTTTTGCCGGATTGGTATGTGAGGGCAGGGAGTTATTACGTGGCGTACGTGTACCAGTGTAATAATTAAAGGGAAGTTATATTAGAAATGAGAAAATATACTCTGGCTTTATTGGATTTATCCCAATACATCATTTCTTTGAAATGAAATTCCCATCAACTGCAGAAGTAAATTGGTGAAAATCGTCAAGTAACGTAATATACTTAACCCTTAACTGGTGACGTGGTTGAAATTGGACGTAACTGGTGACGTGTGCTATTCGTGACCCCAAAATTCTGAAATTCTCATTCAAAGACTTATACCATACAACACTGTTACAGCCCATTTTTGTTTGATAAAACTGCTTCGGCTGCTACAGATGTGCCCTAGATCAATTTCGCATAAGATGGTAGGCTGTGGCAATGCGAGAAGTTGTCTGTTCGTGCTACGCCGTCTATGATCCCCCTCTTCATAGTTTTGAGCATATAAATTGCATTTGATAGTTTGGATACCACTTCTCGACTATGAATTCGCAAATTGATCTTATTCTTCATACGCAGCCCCAGTAGCTTTATTCTAAGCCTACTCGTATAGATTTGTTAGCTGTAGACATTGGGTCTTTACTTTATTGCCTTGCAATTTTTTTTTCAAACCAATCGTAGGGAGCAACCACTCCTTCACTCACTTCAGTACAACTTCTGATGACTGATAAAAGCTGCACCGACTGGGTGACTTTTGTATTCTTAACTATTGGGAGAAGGCTATGCTTGTAACACAAGTTTGGCCGCAGATAGTTGGACCGTACACTGATGACAGTTTTTCGAGAGCATGGTTTTTTTTTGTAACTTGATTGTATCAGGAACCAAGTCTTTCAGTTCTTCATTTACCATAGAAGTAACTATGGAAAAGAGAAAGATCAGAAACCTGCTGCCTTTATGGGAGAGGCTGGGGATCACGCGAGATCTTCGTGTGGTCAATGAAGCGTACTGCACGCTTTTGGATACTATCCAATAGATGTAATGAATATTTGCCTGCAGAGCCACTCACAGGGAACAGTATTCCAGACCAGGTCCCACCTATACTATTTATAAAAGTTTTACTTGGAATGGCGTAAATTACTGCTTAGCCCTGAAAAGAAAACTGATGTCACCAGAAGCAGATTTGACAATGGCTGACACATGGTCATGCAAGCAAACTTGCTGTTAATTGTGACGCCGAGTAGGTGCATTTTCTTTTCTGAGAAGTTTCGATGTTCTTGCATGATCAGAGGAGGTGACTATAAGAAGAAAATGAAAAGCAGTGGACCCAAATTGGAACCTTGTGTCACGCCTACATTCACTAATTTTTGATCTGATAGAGAATTATTCCAGAAAACCTTCTGTTTTTCTTGAAGGATTGTATTATTAGTCACGGTGAACCTCTCATTCCATATATTTCGAGTTTATCCGAAAGGATGTGCTTCCTGATGGAATCAGGCAAAAATTTCCATTTCGAGTAGTAGTAGCAGTAATTGTGGATCTGTTATTTCGATATCCTTCTTTATAACCAGATTATGAACGACAGTTCCTTTAACTTTTTCACGGCATCTTCATCACAACGATTGAAAATTCAGGAAATCTAACCTAACCTAACTTTTCCACGTTTGCGAAAAATTGATTCACGGTTTCACTTTCATTTTGGTGTTGCGTGGTACATTCTTATTCATTTCCTATCTCCCTTTTATCATTTTACATATTGCTGTGTTCCTACCAACAGAACTTTCTATGAATCGAGTGTTGTATAATGATGGGTGGGAGAGTGCTTTCAATTTCTTGTATACGATGAGAGATACGTTATCATTTCAAACCATGAAAATGGTGTGCAATGCATCAAGGTTTCCTCTGAGATGCTATTTGTGTAACATAGACTTTCTTGCTGCAGGATCTCAATTTTGGTTTCAGTTTTTGAAATAGGCAATTGAGTATATCAAAAAGCTTTTGAATGCCTCTTCAATCGACTGATTTGCCGGTGTTGTTCTCCATTGGGGGTTATTTAATTCCTGTCGAAGAAGTAAGAGAGACGATTGAAGGTAAATCACGAAGCGGAAGGCCTTCAACAGAACAGTTGAATTCGAATCACACCTCCGTTCATCTAACATTGACGATAAATTGGATATGATTTGTGCAAAAATGTTTCCAGAGAACCTTTCCCAAGACCAAAAGGATCTCAGAATGGAAAGGAGTCTTGAATTTTTGGGATTGAAATGATCCCAGTTTTCTGAAACGAGTCTTAACTGGTTACGAGTCTTGAGTACGAGTACGAGAAACCAAACGCCAAAGCATGAAGTGGCAAACTGCAACCTCTTTATGACCTAAAAAGGTTCGAGCAATCATTTTATTCGATTTTTATCTAAAACTTGCAGTTCGTTTGGACACTTATCATTTGGCCGCGAAACAAAGAAATAAACAGAGTGGCTTTAATTTCGACGCCAGTTTCTATGTTCCATGTACCCTTCGATGAGTTTCGACCTCAGTTTGACGTTAATTTAAAATTAAAAACTAGCAGGAAACAATACAGAAAGTATCAATATGCTACCTCTCTCGTTGCCGAATATACTATCCCCATTCCATACATTGATTTAATCGAATTATAATAAAAAAAGAAAGGGCACTTATTTGTAGCAAAACAACCACTTTCAAAATATTGAAATTTTTTTGTGTGAACATCCGATGAGTGAGTCCGATAAGTTCTTTGCGTCATTAAATAAAACACCCCTATTAAATGAACCAGAACTTAATAGACCAATTTTCCTTTGGCCAATTATGTTTCCGACATACCAGAAACGTATAATTACAACAGTTGTTCTATATAGGCTCGGTCATCACCACATCGAATTAAAAATTAATCAGACTTGGTTTACAATTAACGAAAAACCTTTTTGCGTCCCTAACTTAGTCGACTTTAAATTACATGACGGCCGGACGCAGACAGACACAATCGTCTCAAGTCGATTATTTTGTCAGTGCAATAAAAAATACATTAGAATCGTGAATGTATTTCTCATCTGTAGCTTTATTTGAATTGTTTTTTTTTCTGAGAGAAAATACATTTAATATCTTGGGGAGATTTAGAGAATCGTTCACTTTAAATGTATGTTATATTTCATTAACACAATATTTCTTTAGTAAAATTAGGTAGAGGTCCCATTCTTAGAAAACATGTCAGCTGTTTTATTCACTTCTATACAGGGTGTCCTAGAATAAGGTATCAATATCTAGGGGCTAGATATCAAAACATTGTCATAATTCTAAATAACTTTTATCATAGGTCTCTTAAAATAGAAATGCAGAGGACTCAAGTAAAGAAACCTAGGTCGCCATGTGATAGTTCCTCCCCGACCTTACCATCTATGACATTATCTGCCGAATTTATTGTGAAATATCTCCTGAAAGTTCTGGCAAGTTATTTAGCGAAAATTCTAAATAGTTCAATTGAATATCACCAACCGTTTTGAAGAAATATGCCAGTCATGGAACGAGTGATGAACGATGAGCTTCTTAAAATATCTGGAGTTGTAAGGCATTATCAGTGGTCGATAAAAAAAGCCAGTTTTTTTTTTAGACAAAGTGGAGAAAAATCTTCGAAAAGATGCACCCTGGGAACGGGGCCAATGTAGGATTTTTACCGACAAAAAACTCCTCTTGAAGTGGCACCACGTAGGCTATAGTTTCAGAAGATGGGGGAGATTGGCCTAAGTCAAATTCGTTACCGCAACCAAGGGTATTCCCCATAGCACATATAAATACTTAATTCATCACAAATAACTGCACACGTGTTATGACCAGGGACAGAAAAATCTTGGAAAATGTGCAACCTGTCTTCAGAATTCCATACCATAGGCTAAAGTCCCCATGTTGGAAGAAATTGATTGAAGTTTCTTAGGAAATTAGGAATATTGGACTCAATATGCTGTCACTGAAATTTGTTATGAATATTTACAAAGTGAGGTAGAGGGGCGATATCTTAAAGATTATTTATCTTGACGCGAATTAACCTGAATCGAAAAGAAAGATTGAGAAGAGAATTTCGCATATTTTTCCACAGAAAACATGTGGCTCAAATTTTTTGTCCAATTATAGCAAAAATAATATATTATCCATTACAAATAAGGAAGAAATAACTGGGACCAACCGACCGATTTTTCAGGCCTTTTCATGAAAACTATCCCCCATAACCCACATCTATACCTAATCTTCCACAGATGACTGCTCTTATTTCAAATGAGTCTTACAAACACCCTCGAATTGGTACTTCACCCACGTAAAGGTATTCCAGTGAGATATCAAAGATTTTTGTTTCATGATTAGGAGTAGAAAATCTTCAAAGAGGTGCAACCTGTCTACAGTGCTCCAGATCGCAGGCTATAGCCTCCATAGAGGAGGAATTGGAGTTAGTTGGGATGATTGAGCTCAACATGCTTTCACTGAGATTAGGCTTGAAAACTTAAAGAAAGAACTCCATTAAGAGATAAACCTGAAAGTGTTTTGTTTCGATGTGAACTTCCTGATGATTAGAACGACTGTCAAAATTTTTTCGCAAATTTATGTTTAAATTAAACAAGATCCAAGAACAAATAATATATGGGCGATGTCAACCTAAATTATTGGATCCATAGTGATTCTAAAAAGATATTACGAAGAATCAGAGCGACATATTTCAGATATTTCGCCACAGGAAACATCTGGTTAATAATTTTCTATATAATTGTAGCAATAAACATAGTATATAATGCATTACAAATGAGGAAGAAGCAACCGGGGCCAACCGACCGATTCTTCAAGCCTTTTCATGAAAACTATCCTCCCATAACCCACATCTATACCTAATCCTTCACAGATGACGAATTGGTACTTCACCCTTGTAAGAGTATTCCAGTGAGATATCAAGGATTTTTGTTTCACCATTACGAGTGAAAAAATCTTCGAAGAGATGTAGCCTAACTACAGAGTTCCAGACCGCAGGCTATAGCCTTCATACAGTAAGAATTGACTTAGGCAAAAAGATTAAGCTCAACATGCTTTCAATGAAGTTAGTCGTTAAAGCTTAACAAAATAAAAACCGCGGTTGAGAGATGAATCTTAAAATTACAAAGTCTTGATGTGAACTTCCTGATGATTAAGAAAGAAAAATTGAGCGGAATTCAAGATATTACGAAGAATTAGGGTGACAAATATCAGATATTTTGCCATAGAAAACATCTGGCTTATATTTTTTTATCTAATTGTAGCAATAAACATAGTATATAATGCATTACAAATGAGGGCCAACTGACCGATTCTTCAGGTCTTCTCATGAGAACTATTCTCCCATAACCCACATTTATACCTAATCCTTCACAGATGACGAATTGGAACTTCACCCTGGTAAGAGTATTCCAGTGAGATATCAAGGATTTATGTTTCATGATTAGGAGTAGAAAAACCTTCGAAGGGATGCAACCTAACTACAGAGTTCCAGAGTGTCGACTATAGCCTTCATACAGTTAGAATTGGCCTTAGATAAAAAGATTGAGCTCGACATGCTTTCCCTGCGATTAGGCGTGAAAACTTAGCAAAATAAAAACCCCAGTTGCATGTTGAATCTTGAAGTTTTAAAGTCTTGATGATTAGGAAAGAAAGATCAAGTGGAATTCGAAATATTACGTAGAAAAATCCTCGAAGAGATGTAATCTATCTACAGAGTTCCAGACTGCAGGCTATAGCCTCCATATAGAAAGGATAGGCGTCAAAAGGGAAGATTGAGCTCAAAATGCTTTCACTGAGATTAGGAGAGAAAAGTTTGAAAAAAATCCCGGTTGAGGGGTGATATCGGAATGATCTTGGTTTTGGTGTAATTTCCTGGCTCAGGAAGAAAGATTGAAAGGAATTTGATATATTAGTTGGGACATTGTCAAGAATTAGAGCAGAAAGTCCAAGCATTTCGCCACAGAAAACATTTGTTGTCAGCTGGAGATGGTCGAGAGACCGAAATTGCTTTCCTGATTTTCAATGAATCACTTGAAATAGTATAATAGTTTAGTTAATACATAGTTTAGTTTCTTATTATCACTGGAAATTAATGTGTCAGAAGTCACCTGTAAATTTGCCTGTAAAACATATTTTCCTGCATTGATGCCACAATTTTGCAGGGGTTATAAATCAAGGATGGTCTTTTTAACAATGAATTTCTACAAATATGATCGTATATTCTATTTCAAGGAGAAGGAATGTCTAATCAATCCAAGTTTTATTCATGAAACTACAATTTATGAGTGATGCTCGACAGTATTGAAATGTTATTTTAATTGAATAAACTATACTGCAACAATTGTCGAAGCAGTAAAAATGACCATAAAGTAAGCAAATTTATTCGCGTTCATAATTCGAGTAATAATAATTTATTGCATATTTGTATGCACGGATAAATCCATTGTATACCGCCATTTTTATTCAGTCCAACCGGTTCGCTTGAATCACTTGATCGATAAGTACACTGATATAATCGTAAATGTATCATAAAGCAAGATATTTTCCCAATGATGTATCAAAAAAATATCTACCCTCTGGTACTTTTAGTTATTTATATATGTAAGACTTGGTAATAAAAGTGGTAGAAAGGATTTTCATTGCGTCCGTCTGCAGAAATATGTATACGTATTGTCACATATAATAAAAGTGATTTTAAGTCGGACATTGCAGATCTAACTTCAATTCGGAAGAATGAAAATACGGAACTCTTAAAATATGAATGACATATAACGTTTCCAGAGTTTCTATTGGAATTCTTCAACTTGACCTTTTATTTTACTGGATGTTGTTTATTACATCCAAATTACATTCTTTTGTGACGCTGTGAATGGCATGGGGAACTACAAATAGATTCAATGAATTGTTAGATGATGACAGCAACATACAAAGTGGTTTTTGAGAAATACACTCTTGAAGTTTTTCGAAAATCTAATTTAGTCATAATAAAAGAGCGGATTATATATAAATTATATATTCTGAATTTTTTCATCAAATTTGAACGAAGATCCATATTTCACGGTATAGTTACACATTTTCGTCATTTACCTAAATTCCATAGATCATATTCCTTCCAAAAGTTGTGACTCAATTAATTGAATGGCCTTTCTATGGTTAGTTCATTAAAGCTATCGTGGAGTGGACATCGTTAATACACTCTGTGCAACAATTATTTGGTATTAGGTATTCGAAAATGGAATCCAAAACGAAAGTGAAGAAACAAGTGTTGTCAGGCTAGTCTAGGGAAGCGTTAGCAAATGTGATTCTGTTGAAGAAAAAAGAAACGAAAACAGAGTTGCTCTGGCAACTGACTTAGATGATTTCGATAAAGAGTTTCTTCGTGGTATGATAATAAACCATAATATAACGGAAAAGAAAGTCCCGACTCTAACACGTATTCATAAGAAATTTGTGAATGACAATGGATATTTTGGATCATATGAATCTCTAAGCGTAGTGATTTCGCTGAGAAAAAGCCAAACTAATAAAAAATTACTGGAACAGCCAGAAATCCAAATGCTGAGAATAAACTTTCTTAGGGACATGAAAAAAGCTATAATTTATATTGACGAAACATATATCTACTCATCGCACACACATATGAAAGCTTGGAGCAACAAGGACAGAGTCTGATAATCGTGAAAGCTGACGGCGAAAACGGTTTTGCGGAAAATTCTCATGTCAAGTTTAAATCGAACACGAAGTTAGGTGGTCTAGAGCTCTACTTTTTGGGTATTTTTCAAACTAGGATGAAAAAATTAAGAACATTTTTACTACATTTATATGCTAAAAGTGTTTCTGTTATAAACAATGTTCCATACCATAGCGTTCAACTGAACAAATGTCCAATATGGCTTCAAGAAGAGAAGATATGCAAGGATAGCTCCGACGTCGTGGACTACCTTTCACCCGACATGTTGAAAAATTGAACTCTATAACATCATAAAAAGTAACAAACCACGGTTCGGAATATTCAAATATCCTGCGTGTATGCGCGCATGAAACAATTTTAATATCCTATAACCATAATATCCAATTAGAGAGTTTTCTGATCGAAAAAATTCTTCCGTAATGATTTTTAAATATTTTTGCCATTATTCTTACATTTTGCTCACCTTAGTTAGAAAACTCTACTTCATCGCTTCTGCGCTTGCCGGAAATAATGGAAATAGTCGAATACTATATCGTACAAACATATATAGGGTGCGCCAGAGAAAACCGGACAATTTTTTTCCGTTATACCTCTCGCAATTTTAGAGCTAGATCATTCGTTCTTGCTTCATTGGAAAGCCAAAGGACTAGGTTTTCCAGAAATTGTATCGAAATTTCACTTCCGGTGTAATCCAATATGGCTGACTCATTCGAAAATAAGCAATATTTCAAGATCGCTGAAACGTTATTTTTTTCACTAAAAAAATCTAATGGGACATTCAGTCAACTTTTCTGAACAAATTGACATATTGATCTTGAAAATATTCCAAGAATGAGATAGCGTGAAGAATTTTTTCCATTCTGTTTTTCAGCTGAAATCGGAATATTTTTTCATCTCATGGCGTTGGCACTCCTGAAGTTGTTGTGTTTTTCATGGATGTTCTAGGAAGACAAAGAACGATTTTTCACTAAAGCCAACCTAAAATTTGTATTCCGTTCGAATTTAAAATGGCCGACTTCCTAGCATTGAAAAAGTTTTCGCGGTCGTGATGAATCAACTGCGTAATTCAATCACTAGATTGAATCTATTCCATGATTTTGAGGGGTCGAACTCGAATATTGATTCAGAATTGCGCCAATTGTCGTCAATAATGTTTCTCTTCTTCACCATCATATGCTCCTCCCGTTGTGAAACCTCTGAACATAGACTGCATGCATTAACTCTATGATAAACAAAAAATAATGAAATGTCATCGAGTTTTCGACATCTGGTTTGAACTCGGATTTTATCTTGGTGTTGCTTGTTTTTGACATTTGAAATTGTTAACAATGGTTTTAACAAATGAGGATGAGCTTTCCATTGAATGTTTTTTTGTGCGTGGCTACACTGCTATTTCTGAGATATTTAGGAAACAGTCATCCTGCTCTTCTTCCTGATGACCCTGTTGTCCAAAAGTTTTCCTCAAGATCATAGATTGTACTTCTTTTGTAATTAGGGGCTGGGAATAGGCGTAATATTTGCCTAGCATTATAGCCAAGCACAAATAAACATTTAATGAAACGCTTATTCTCATTTGTTAAAACCATTGTTAACAATTTCATATCAAAAACAAGCAACACCAAGACAAAATTCGAGTGCAAACCAGATGTAGTCTAAAATTCGATGACATTTCATTATTCTATATTTATCACAGAGTTAATGCATGCAGTCTATGTTAAGAGGTTTCACAACGGTAGGTACATATATTGGTGGAAAAGAGAAACATTATTGACGACAATTGGCTCAATTCTGAATCAATATTCGAGTTCGACCCCTTAAAATGATGGGAAAGATTCAATCTAGAGATAGAATTACGCAGTTGACTCATTACGACCGCGAAAAATTTTTTGATGCGAAAATCGGAACATTTGAAGAAGTCGGACATTTTGAATTTGAATGGAAATCAAATTTCCAGTTGGTTTTAGTAAAATATGGTTCTTTGTCTTCTTAGAATATCCATGAAAAACACAACAACTTCAGGAGTGCCAACGCCATGAGGTGAAAAAAATATTTGCATTTCAGCTGAAAATCAAAATGAAAAAAATTTTTCACCAATTCTTGGAATATTTTCCAGATCAATATGTCAAATTGTTCAGAATTATGAATTATGGACTGAATGCCCTTTTCGAAATATTCAGTGAAAAAAAAACGTTCCAGCGATCTTGAAATATTGCTCATTTTCGAATGAGTCAGTCATATTGGATTTCACCGGAAGTAAAATTTCGATACAATTTCTGAAAAACCTAGTCCTTTGGCTATCCAATAAAGCAAGAACGAATGATATAGCTCTAAAATTGCGAAAGTTATAACGGAAAAAAAATTGTCTGGTTTTCTCTGGCGCACCCTATATATAATTTACAATTCGTACTTTCGTTGGAATTTGATCGTTTATGAAATCACAATTATAGAACATTCATTTAAGTGATTTATATCGGGTTGTACACAGAAACATAGACTTTTAGGTATTTTTCAGTTTTTAGGTTATGCTTTCAAATAGCATTTTCAATTTACTGTTTATTCTCCCTAAAGATTTTTTAATTTATTTTCTAATCGAGGTTGTGAAATACTGAATTCCTTGTTATTGCTTCATCGTTGTCATAATTTTTTTTGCTGTTCTACATTGCCCCTAATGTTTTAATGTGTATCAGTATGTGTTGGTTTACGAAAGACCGAAAAAACATGATTATTATTTTGTTTAGTGATTTTAAGTCAAAAAATTTATGCAATACGTGAATTTAATGTTCAAATGGACTGTAATATCAATGAATAAAATAAAATACTGAAACATGTTCAATTCATTTTGTAGAGAGACTTGAGTTTTTTCGCACTAAAAGGCAAAAAAAAAGATGAAAGCTTTTCTTGTGATCACCCCTATGATGTAATCAAGGAAAAAGAATTTCGCAACTATCTTAACGGGGGTTCCTTTTCAACAATCAACACCTCAATTCAATAACAAGTCAAATATTTTGTGAAACGTCGAGCTACTAAGATTTATGCGCATGATCTGACTTATCTCTAACTGAAGTCTACAAACGAAATGTGAACAATAATTTTAATTATACAATAAGACTTTTCCCTGAATAAGGTACAATTATCAATAACTGGGAATCTGATAGACATCATCAAAATAATATCACTACTTGAATGTCATTTTTTTCGAGAGATCTACACTTATTAAGATATTTACCCTTAGAGTTGAACATGAAAATCTATTTTTATTCATTAAAACAGCACATACTAGGTCCCTTGAGTAAACGCATAGTTCAAGAGGTTTCAAGTCAGGAGACCCAGGTGTCCATGTGATTTATTGACGTTTATATATGGAGACTATAACAATAATAAATTACATCAGTACCTGTTTATTTACTAAGAGTGATCACACGTATACTAAATCATTAACAAATAATACAAATTGGAGTCTAACCTAATGTTAATAAAGAAAGAAAATACTAATCAAAGTTGATATGAATAATGAACTATTCAGAAAGTGTACAACATGTAGTCAATCATCTGTTGTAGATGATACTTGGTATTGTTGAAATTCTTCAGATTTTGTTGGCGCAACATTTTTCTTCTCTGCAAGTGCCATAAGGGTCTTCACATTCTCCAAACGTTTTCTCCTTTTTCTATTTGAAAGCAACAAACCTCTGAGAGGACATACATGAAATTCCTTTTCAGGATACTTATTTGTATTCATAGTTCTGAGAAAAAGGTAATCATCCTCATCATGATCAACAAACGGTTCCAAAAATGTCTCAACATTGATATTTGTGGGATTAAAATTTTTCATGAAGAAACGAGCATTTCTCTTATCTAGTGCCTCATTAATTCTCAGCGGTGTATATCTGTTCATCTTGCAACCATATTTTGAAGTAAGAAAGTCGTTTGTCCATCCACCTGCAATGTGCTTAGAAAAATTTGATGTCCTCTTCATTCGGCTCAACAAACTCAAAGCGAAAATAGATGATTTCTCATTCTTCAAACAGCCATAGCTTACTTGCGAACTGGAAGTTGTAGAGTCACAAAAGTCTAATCCAGGTATTCGCAATAGGGAAATCTGGACTTTCAGGGATGACCTCGAGCTAGAAAAAAACGTTTCGACAAGTAAAACATATTTTTCATTATATTTCGAAATTATGCCGCAATATTAACATAACATAATGTATAGAGTCTTTGTATGCAAAACTCATTCACACTGAACGTACGTAATGCCTATATACAAGGTGATTCTTTCAAGTACCTTATTTTTGACTTCTAATTATAGAAGATTCAAAATTTGGCTTAAAGTCACTGAAGTTATTCTTGAAACCATTAACCTCTCCATTCATCACTCCTCGAAAAAGCCTTGGTTTACAAAAAACTGTCAAAAAGCTGCCAATTTTTGGCAGTTCCCACTTACTAACCTTCAGTGCTTTGTGGATTCTGAGCCAACTTATCTTATGATGCGTAGAAAAGTAATTTGAAATACAATTTTTATTTATTCAAAAATTCCTGAAGAAATAATGATTCATCATGTTATATATTGTCGAAATGAAACAACTTCGTCAGGGGTGTTTAAACGATCGATCGCGTGTGCTTTTTGAGAAGATCTCGAGAAGAAAAAAATCTAATAAGTAAGTAACTAAACTAGAAAAATTTATTACGTAAGAAAACGAAAAGTACGTGATTCGGCATCTTATTTGAAAAAAAACAAACCATGTTCACAAAACCAGCCAAACAATCAAAAGCTGCTACGACCGCGTCATTTAAATTTTATATAATTATTTATTTATGGAAACGGGTGAGTTTTTATATGGAGAAAAAATTTTTCAATAAGTAGGTAACTAAACTACAAAAATTCATTACGTAATAAAATAACACTCTGCTAGAGGCAAGAGGCGGCTTTATCAAAGAAACGCGTGGTACTTGTCAAAGAAAAGCCGCGTTTTTTATTCTTGTCGCTTTTCTAGAAATTTCGGGCGGCACGTTTGAAAAAAAGAACAAACCATGTTCGCAAGACCAGCCAAAAAATCAAAAGCTGCTACGATCGCGTCATTTAAAATATCTCATATATTGGCGAACACAAGAAACCATTCGAAATTGATCGGTTCTGAAGGAAGCACCTACTGAAGCGGTTGAGACTTCATTTGGAGATTTTAAAAATAAAACAGAAATCAAGTCTGCTATTAGAGAACTTCAGTTATCTCCTCCGACTGTCACAAGGCGTATTGAAGTCATGAGTCAGGACATGGCAGATAAACTAAAACATGATATCATGAAATGTACATACTTTTCTTTACAGTTCGACGAATCTACCAGCAATGACTGGAAATAAAAACGAACGGCATTGTGTCGAGCTAATGAAGATTTCCCTTCATTTCTTTGATTCCATTGCATTATACATCAACAAGTATTGTGTTCGAAAGTTTTAAACACGGAGGAAATTATGAGCATTATAACAAAAATTGTGAATTCCATCCGTGCACGTAACTTGCAACGGCGGCTCTTTAAGTTGCAGTTGGAAGATAGGGAGTCAGCTTAACACACTGATTTAGTTCTTCATACGGACGTCAGGTGGTTGAGTCGCGAAAAATTCATTTTGTAAATTCCTAGAAAAGTTTCAAGAATTAATGCCCAAAATAAAAGCTCTTCTAGACGAAAAAGGTGATGACACTCAGATGATGAAAAACGAAAAATGGCTGACTGATTTGGCATTTTTGACTGACATCACAATGCACTTGAACACCATTAACATGGAGCTTCAAGGTGAAGGAAAAACTATTATTGAGATAATTAGCGCAGTAAACGCATTCAAAAATAAATTGCAACTTATGATAGATCAACTGAAAAGAAAGGATCTGAAACATTTTTCGTCATTGAGAGCAAGGATTCCTCAGTTGAATTATGATACGTAGCAGGCTGAATTATCAAATATTTTGGGATAATTGAAATAGCAAGTCAGCCCTACCTAGGTAGGTAGGGCATATCCTGTATGTACGACAACCCTGCATCACACATAATTGCAGCCTCTCAGAGTCCATCGTAAGTAGTCTAAAAATATTGAGGTAGATCGCCAGCAGTTCAAGTTTGAGCACCCCTGAACTAGGCCATTTGCATAATTTATGAAAAATTAGTGTTTGTATTTCAAAAAATACAACTTTATGTAATATCATACAAAACCTTAAACAAAATGTTTACTCCCTTCATCACATTCACAATAAAAGAGTACCTGTAGAATATCTTTTATTTTCTCTGAGAAAAAGGTCGAAAACGCACAATTTTTCGTAGCTCCAACACTTATCATTATGCAAAATTGAAAATAGAGAACGTATGAATGCCTTGAAAACTAGAGATTCCATATAAATTTGTAAGAGGCGAAATGTTTCCATCAGTATATAAGAGCAGTCAGTGACGTATTACAGAAAGGTTTTGCTGGGTAAGAAAGAGTATGTCTTCAAAAAAAATAGCTTTTTACAACAAAGTGAGAAGAAAAGAAATCGTGCAGACCCTCGATGGTAATGATCATCTCCATTTGAGTCAAATAACTATAGAATTGAAAGATATGACAAAAACATCATCAAATTTTTTCAGTTATTTTGTGTCTGAAGGATTTTCAAGAACATTCAAAATGAAAAATAGTAGCTATAAACTTTTTTTGCAGAACAATACCTTCTTTCGTCTCGTTGTTCGTTGTTTCACACTCTAATGTCGACATACTTGAAGCACCCACGATTGAAATGTATGCAAAAACCTAGTGTACGTTCCACAAGCAAGATAAAATGACGGTGACTGAACACTTGGACATCGATAAGACTTAACTAACCCAGGATATGAAAGACATCAAATAGGGTCACCCCATCGTTATCGTACCTGATAATACCTGTTTCTAAACATTTTGGAAATACCAGCAATTATGTTTGAGTCAACTTCAGTTTTGAATATAATATCTCTTTGCCTGAGCAACTTTTCTTGGAATCTAGAGTTAATAATATTTTACCTACCTCATTGTACCTCCCAATATATTCTTTGTCGTACACAAGTATTGTAACTGGATGATACACAAAGCACAATTTGAACATACCCCAATAAATTAAAATTTCAAGATGAAGATAAGAAGATGATCAATGGTATAAAATATTCATCTCACTCTTCCCCCCTACCGCAACTTTTATGTGAAATCTACCTTTAAATTGAAACTGAGTACTACTCTAATATACAGAGTGGTCTAGAATAAAATAGCAAATAATGCTACAACTTCATATAATTTTTTCGTCTCTCTCCTGCTGAAATATTCACCATCGAAATAGATGAAAAATGTATTTTCAAATGATGAAATTTGTTTCGTCCAATGGAATTTAATGAAATTTCAATGAGAAATTAAATTCTACAGGACAGCATTTTTCGTTTTCTAGTGGCTCTCCATATGTAATATAAATAACTACTACTAATACTTATTACCTACTAATGTTGAAGAGAGTGAAATTTTCGCTAATCTGCTTGAATTTTTATATACTCTAAATATTTTTTAACAAAAAGGTATCCTTGTAGATATCTAACAAATGAACCAGTAATGAGAAAAGCGGACCCGATGACGCAGACACAATCTATGAGTAAAAGGAAAAAGCATTCTGATTTCGCTTACAGTTTAGACAGCGTATAAACTTTGTACTTAATATTTATCGCATTTATTGAAATTGCAAGGTAATTCAATGAAGGAACAAACTTTCGAAGAAAATGCAGATATACAACTGTGTCCAAAAAGTAAGATGACATTTGATTTTGAACTGTGCGGGTGAATGCATTTAGGACAATGCTCTTATTTTTATGTTGGTAGAACTGTCTTTGATATCTGTACCAAGGTTCATATCAAAATATTCATTAGTGTTTGAAATACGCTTGGTTTTGTAGACTCCTAGAATGATATTTTAAGATTTTTGAGATGTCTGCATTTGTTGAGCAAAGAATTTACATTAAAGCTTGTTTGCACTATGAATTTTCAGCTGCTGATTCCTTGAAGGTACTATAAAAAGCTTTTATAGATGGGGCTATTTCGAAAAAAAAATGGTTCCAAAAAGGTCGAGAACGTGGAGAAGGTGAGTATCGTCTATTATCAATTAAAGATCTTGCTGATCATGTTGGATCAGTCAATACTATTTCGAGAATGTTATGGGCCTCAGGCGAGTCAAATCTCGATTGGTACTGAAAACAATGAATTTTCAGGAAGAACATCATCTCGTTGAAGTGTGGCAAAAAATGCTATGTGACTATCAGGACAAAATGAAAGGCATTATCATACGAGATGAGACATGGATTTAGGCTTACGACCTAGAAACAAGCGATCAATCAAGTGAATATCGTGCTAGAGGTGAGGCAAGACCAAAAACACCACGCCAAAGTCACTCAAAAATCAATAATTTCGCCGAAAACTCGACCCATCTTGTTCCACAACCGCCGTATATACCTGATTCGACACCGTGTGGAAGGAGATTAAATTGATTCGAAAGAAAAATGAAGAATTCTCAAAATAAATGCTGAGACACCTTACTTTTAGGACATAGTTGTGTGTTTAATATTTGACGTAGCATATAGATTGCCGATTCAGAGAAACTTGTAGGTTCTGTTCACATGATATTCTATTTTTTATCAAGTTGTTCTTGAAGAAAAATTGCCCCTATGTCAGCAAATGAAAGATATCAACTCACTTCAGTTCATGTCAAAATTTGTGTTAATATTTAGTAGTCTACCAAAAATGAAATTTGAAATGTTGAAATATCTTCATAAATTACAAAATAAAAATATTATACGTAGATATCATGGTAGAGTTGTACAGGATCACTTTCCTCAATAAATCACCTGCCAGAATCCCATTTGAAAATGCGATAACTTAAGTAATCAGCAGAATCAATCGTATAACCGCATACATATTTCAAGAAGAACTGTTGGCAATAGGTTGCTTCAAGTCAATCTTCACTCAACAAGAACTTGGAGGTGTCAACCTCTAGATAGAGGAATCGCACAGATCGATTACAATGGATTCAAAATAATATGCATTTATTGGATAGTGTTCAGGAGACAGCAGTACGCCACATCGAACACGGAGATTACGTGTAATCTCCAGCCTCTCGCTCAATGACGATAGGTTGCTAATCTTTCTCTTCTCGACAGATCTTCCATGGTAAATGCTCTGAAGAATTGAGAGATGTGGTTCCAGAAAGAATCCGTTCCCAGGTTTGCGGAAAACTCCCATCAGAAGACGTTACAACTAGCAACGCCACGTACTTCCATCGAACATCTTTCCGATAACTGAAAATTTAGTCCTCTTCAAGAAGCTAGTGAACGCATACATTAATCATCTTGGGCGGCCACGGCTGTGGCATAACAGGTAAAACAGATGAATCTCGATTCTAGGAAAGTGTGACCTGATAATGATCAAAAGTTTAGAGAAGTTCAGGAAGTATAAGCAACAAGAGGTACTATGATAGTCTGAACTAATCCAGTAGCAAGTCTGAAGGCAATCTTCTGTTGCCAATATATCAAACATACATTGATAGATGAATCACACAACATTCCATATCTTCTTAAAATTTACAGTCCAGAATCATTGAAATTTGTTGTCAAAAAGACGAACGCTTTGATTTCCCGAAGAGAGCCATATGTTAACGAATATTTCTTCGAGCTAGGTTGTTAGACCGAGATGAATTCGTTCTAATAACGGACAGGGCAACTGTTCCGAGGTGATACTAGCTACGGCCTCGGGCAAATTCACGGAGACGTATAAAATTATATACAGATTTTATCCGCGATCATTAAGATTATTAGGGGCGGTACAAACAGTCAAGCATGTATTGTGAGCACTTGATGAATCGACCTGTTGTTTACTTGAACGTCCGCAATCAGGTAATGTATGGCGAGATATCGGTAACAAAGAAAACTGTAATTTCGCTAATGGAAATGGCGCGAGAAATTATAATATTCAAATTGGATCGAATGTATTTTTAAGAGAACATTTCAATTGATTCATGTATCTCATAACATTACTAGTAATAACAATGGACAACAAAATTGCACTTCGTCTTATAAATGTCACTTGACGTTCATTAATTTGACGTCACTGATTCTAAATACACCCCCATTTGTTTTCTAACAGCTCTAGTTTACGAGTTTGTGTGAACGATTCAAATCACTTTTGTTTTATTTACGGAGAGTATACATTTATAGAATACCGTTTAAACGTGACAGATTTTGTTAGTGAAGCTTTAAAAAATTACTTTGAGCATCTACTGGAAATGCGTGATAAGCTTTTGGTTCCTCGAAAGTTTTATCAAACGTACGTTGAGTTTATACGTTTATGGACATGTAATGTACCTACCAAGTATTCATGTACTCATTTAATAGTTAGCCTATCTATTATTATAAAACCCTGAAATTTCGTAGTCCGAAATTCCCATGTTATTTTGATACTTACTAGCTCTTTTACCCATAAAAATCTCAATATCTCTTCCCAATTAGCCCTAGTGAACAATTTATTTTCAATAAGAATAATGACATCGAAAACGGAATATGTCCTTCTGATCGATATTTCGATTATTACTATTTAACTGAAGTCAACAAACTGCTCTGAAGGTTAAGTGTTTATTATGTCTTCTCAAGGGACGCCTATAACTTATACTATGAGGCAAAGATACAAATTTTCATTCACTTGAGAAGAGAAGTTCACTTCAAGTACCACAATACTTACAAGCACTCATCTAAAGAATTCAATCAGTTATAGATCATATGAACCAAATCAGTTTGAAAAAGTTACAAATAGTGTAACTGAGAAGTTAATATAAGAAAATTAGAATAGTTTGTTTTTCTTATCTGACACCCTATCCATTACAGATAAATAAGAAAAGAAAAAAAGAAAAAGTTTCCGGTTGCCTCTGGTATATTGACTTGAACCATACTAGAAAAGTCTTCTAGCGGGAGGCAAAACAGATTTGATTTCTTTTCCTGCGAGTGAAACAGCTAAAATTACGTGGACCTAGTGCTGGAGCCAATAGTGAGACTTTAGCGAGGTGCCCACGGTAAGAATTTCTCTTTTAAGCAAGATAATGCTCCTCCGCATACCAACATCCTCGCGCGACTTTATCTTGAAATAGAGGGAATCGCCATTTTGGACTGGCCAGCTTGCTCTCCAGACCTAAATCGAAAATTTATGGGATGATCTCAAAAGGAAAATTAGATCGCGCCAGGATAATCCAAGAACCTCACAACAGCTCATCCAAGCCGCCGTAGGAGAGTGGCAGAGTATCACCCCAGAGGAGGTCGAAAACCTAATCCAAAGCATGCCTAGACGGATTCAGGGCAAGAGGAGGTAATACAAGCTACTGAGGTCGAGAAAAAAACACCTACTCCGTGAGAAAACAATTTTCAATTTTTTTACTACATGCGGAAGAGTCTCTTATTTTCTTTCATTTGTTTCTTTCTTAAAATAAACCTTAATTTATTTCTTTCTTCAATTGAAATATCTTAAAGAAGATCAATTCTAACAATCCTTCGAAATTTCCAAAATCCCTGAGGTGCTATTCAAAATATCGGGTGATTCCATATAAATTAGGTTGTGTGTATTCAATTAATATGATTTGAACGACCTAATCAGAGATTTAGAACTATCAAGGTCTGCTTTAGAAATCAAAACAACAACAGAAGGAATTGAAGTTTCTTATAACCGCACCAGAGAATAATATTTTGTAACAAAATTAACTTTTCTACTGGTTAAGCCCAGAGAAAAATGAGCAATGAGACTCTAATTCAATAATTTTCACTGAATTCTTGGTAGAAAAGTCAATGAAGTTTAGCTCAGATATTTATAATAATTACATATTATATTTATGATACATAATGTCACAAATGCTTCTTTATATCTTATATCCAGGCAATAAGACTTATCTTGGTGGTTCTTGGTCTTACTGCTGCCTTTGTGGAAAACCTCTATTTCAGCTGTTGAGCTCCACGTACGAGTCTTTATCTAGGAATTTCTAGGACTCCTCACCTAGGACTTTCTAGATACGGGTCTCCACCTAGGAATTTCTATTCATGGGTCTCCGCCTAGGACTTTTTAGATACGGGTTTCCACCTAGGAATTTCTAGCTACAGGTCTCCACCTAAGAATTTCTATTCAGCACTCTTCACCTAGGAATGTCTAGCTACAGGTCTCCACCTAGGAATGTCTAGCTATAGGACTCCACCTAGGAATTTCTATTCAGCACTCTCCACCTAGGAATGTCTAGCTACAGGTCTACACCTAGGAATTTCTATTCAGCACTCTCCACCTAGGACCTAAATTTTGATATAGGTCACTACACAGCATATGAGAATCTTGGTGAAATAGTTTCCAAACTTTCTTGTTCTTACTACTTCTTATGGGGGAAAACCTCTATTCAGCTTCGGATTTCTGGATTCCAGATAGAAGTTATTATATCTCAATCTCTAAGTTCCACGTACGAGTCTCTACGTAGCAATCTCAACTTAGGAATTTCAGTCTAGGACTCTCCACCTACGAATATCTGTCTAGGGCCCCCCACTTAGGAATCTCTAGGTATGGGTCTCCACCTAGGAATGTCCGTCTAGGGCTCCCTACCTAGGACCTATATTTTGATGTAGGTCACTACACAGTATACAAGATAATTTAATTATTTTAACTTCAATTTAAGAGGATTTTCAAGTTCAACTAATTAGCTTGAAGGTCTCCAAAGAAGAGGAAGCATAAAATGAAGAATTTGAAGAATGCTCGTAGCACATGCACACATCATCTGATAGCCGAATTATGCGCATCAGACTGTTAACAAGTGGCGTGACACAGACGGAGGGTTGACTGGAATCAGGTGTTTTAATTTAAATTGTTGTGACGTGATTTTAGTACGTTAAAATTTTGATGAAGATGATTTTGTATTTTGTGAATATGTACCGGGTTTAATGGCTGCAATATGATTACGAAATTACGTTTGTAATGAATGGCTTTCGTTCATAGATTCGTCGAAAAGGAGTCTAAAATGAGTTCTTTTAACAACGGGAATAAAATAAATCTAACCTAACCAAATAATTTGTTTGAAATGTCCAGTTGTACGCCTGTGGCACATGGATAAAATATTGAAACTCCAAATGTGGTGATTTAGAAGAACTTTGAAAATAGTAAGGATTCACAGAATAACCAACTATGATGTACTAGAAAATTTTAACGAAAACAAGCATATATTAAATATCATTGCTGATATGACATCTTCTTTGCCATGACGAATGCTGAAAGCTCAAATTGAATAACTGAATGAAAAGGAAAACCACATAAACTTGATGCTGGTGGCTCAAACAAACAAAACAGCCTGAATCAAGGCTTATTTTCTTTAATCTAACATCATATCTCACAGGTATCACCGTCGAGAGGATTAATAATGTGACACTAATTATTTGCAATTCTGTAACGTATAATAATTGCGCGATTACCAGAATCATTAACAACGACTTTTATAAAACATCTCGAAGGAAAATACGGTCTTAAATATAGAAACCACCGGTGGTAAGGCAAGTCTAATAAACCGTAATTAAAGAGAGCTATTTTTAACATGGCCGATACCCCAAGCTTGAACGTACGATTTGTTATTTTGATTTATCAGAATAATTATTGAATAATGTGCGCTTAATCCAGTGGACCAAACATGTTTATTAGGTGAGAGCGGACAGATTGTTTCAGTAACGTTCTGATCGGTTATCTCAAAGCATATGCTAATTCGCCTATTATATTCAGTGCTATATGATGTTGGCAATATGTGAAATAACCAGATAGGTTGGTGCTCGTTTAACGTATTATGAGTGAGGAAGACGGAAGATTCGATATATTTTCTGGAGAGAAGCGATTGTACACCCACGACTTGTTGTAATTGTGGCTGTGCTTCGTGAGAGTAGAACTGACCTCAGGCTTTCAAAATGGACTGCAACAGTTTACAGCGATTATAATTCAGCAAAAAACATGTCGGTTTTATTGTTGGACTGCATCTCTCCTACTGATGATTAAAGAAATTTCGAGGCCTTGGTATTCTTGATTACTAAACAAGACAATGTTTGAATAGCAAATCATCAACCCCTAGATATTCTAGGCCAGCCAGGTAACCTGATATGATCATTCAGGCTTATTTTCGTGGACTTTTTTTTTTAATGCAGCAAGTAAAAACAGTAAAGTTCTGAAGTGCCGCATTAGGAGGGAAGTAGAAAATTTCTTGAAGATTTTAGGGTCTCTGAATCTAATGCTACGCTACGCAGACGACACCGTGGTACTAGCTAACAACCTTCAAAACTTGCAGAGAGCCATGAACCTTATTGTAGAGCATAGCCAACGCTTTGGACTATCTGTTAACGTTAACAAAACTAAAAGTATGGTGTTTTCTAAGCGGGCAGTGGAGGCTGTAATACGCATTAACAACCAACCTGTGGAACAAGTGCATTCGTTTCGGTATTTAGGAGCCACGGTGAACGACCAAAGTGACCCGAAAATAGAGATCAAATCTCGAATCGAACAAGCCCGTAAAACTTTCGTTGGCATGAGAGACCTTTTCGTCAACCGCAGATTTAATATTCAGCTTCGTATGCGACTACTTCGTTGTTATGTTTTTCCTGTCCTTACTTATGGATGTGAAAGTTGGACTTTTAATCCAGAAATGGAGAGACGCATAGACGCTTTCGAAATGTATCTATACCGTAGAATATTGCGTATCTCTTGGATGGAAAGACGGACAAACATCGACGTCCTAAATACAATGGGAAAATCACGAGAGTTGATGAGAACCATCAAAGAAAGAAAGCTCCAGTACATCGGGCACATCATGCGCGGCAAAAAATATGAGATCCTTCGCCTGATTATTGAGGGGAAAGTCCAAGGAAAAAGATCAGTTGGACGACGCCAGAACTCATGGCTGAAAGATCTACGGAGGTGGTTTGGAAGAACGTCCACTGAAATTTTTAGAGCTGCAGTGTCGAAAACAATTATTGCCGATTGGATCGCCAACCTTCGTTTGGAGACGGCGTCATAAGAAGAAGAATCTAATGCACAATTCTAAATATTTCAACAGATTTAATACTAGATTAGGGGTGCTCAAAGGGGAGATAGCGAGTGCTTTTTAAGTAGAACTCGAGAAGAAAATAATTTTTCATAAGTAGATAACTAAACTTAGAAAATTTATTACGTAATAAAATAACACTCTGCTAGCGGCAAAACGCGGCTTTATCAAAGGAACGGGCGGTACTTGTCAAAGAAAAGCCGCGTTTTCTATTCTTGCCGCATTTCTAGAAATTTCGGGCGCGTTTGGAGGGAAGTATCTCAGATACTTCTGTTTATTTCCCTATTCAATGTTTTGTAGCTGTCATCCTCCCGACTTGTTTTTCTCCTTTTTTCAATTAGATGTCTGGTGTTTCGACTGATTTTCCCTGTGCTCTTCTGAGTACTGCACGTCTTCTTTGTTGCCACTTGTAAACAATTTGTTATCTTCTGAGTAAGATCATCGATTTCTCCATCTCCTTGAAAGTCTGAGTGTTGTAGTTTCGTCGTGACAGCTTTTTCGAACTTTTCGCTATTTCTAGTGAGAACCTCTAAAGTGGGATACTTCTGTTTCTTCAGTATCATTTTGGTTCGTTCAAATTTGGTGTCGAGATGGATTGTGGCTCTAACGAGCCGATGGTCGCTATTTGTGTCGAATTTATTCAGGACCGAAACGTTGTAACATATTTCTCTCTTGTTTATTATGATGAAGTCGATTTCATTTTTTACTTTTCCATCAAGACTTTTCCAAGTCCATCTTCGCGTTTCCTGTTTTTGAAAGAAAGAGTTCAATGTAACTCAAAATTTAGAATTGAAACGCCACGCTTGCCAGGAGGGTTAGCGAGTTTGATGTCAGCCTCTCGATTCAAGAACAGATGCTGTTGGTAGCCGCCCAATCTGGATGAAACGCTAACATGATAGATTTTGGTCCACCCGGAGGTATTCAAATTTCCTCGGTACCTGCCATATCTGACAGGCTTTCCCCTATCCGCCACCTGGGAAGGTGCCCAGTGGGGGATCTAGCAAACCCCCTGATAAAGCTGATGAAGCTAGTGACAGTTTACTGTTCGAGGGAAAAATGGAAATTCCAAGTATTAGAATTAAAGTATTTGAAATCACAAATTTTGTCATTTCTTTGTAAGGTTAGGTACTTCTTAGATCAATCTCGTACTTTTTAATCGCTATACCATAAAAACTATTTCTAGTGAAACTTATATAGCATTTGTGGTAATTTATGTACTAGTTGCTGTGATTGGCAGGTGTTAATGATTAAAAGGTGTAAGACTATAATAAAACAAACGACGTTAAAACAATTCTGCATAAATTTGTATAAATCTAATCAAATTCAAAATGCAAATTTTATTCCTCCACTAAGCACTTATATGGTCATAAATTTAATTAATGCAGACACATTTCGTGTTCTATTACTATAAATGAATGAATTAAATTCCTTTCATAAAGAATGAATAGAACGACATAATTTTTAATCTTTCCAGTGAAATAGAATCGTAGGTGTTAAGGTCAGATTATAAATAAATGATAAATTAGAGTTGAGATCGAATTTAGATATAAACATTTGATGGAATTCTATCATTTGAATAATAATGCATAGTTTATGGGCAGAATAACAGTGATTTGTGCCATTAAATGTTGATTAATCATGCAAATGTAATGTTGTGTGATTTTGGAATGGGGAAATTTTTTCCATTTTAATTGTGAAATTTATCATGTTTCGTAAGAATTTTAGTGTAATAAACCACACACGAGGGTCTTCCAGTCCATGTGGAATTTTTATTGTTTTCTTCTTAACATGGATTACGTGATTTTATCTATCGTTATTAGTTTTTCGAAAGATGTTTTGGAATTATTGGTTATTCATTGATACTCCTTCTTAAACAAGGTGAAAGAGGTCGAATTAGTTTCACGAAATTTTGAATCTTTTTTATTTTATGCGTACCAGGTTTATATTGTTACAAATAAGACCGATGATGTGGAAGGAGGCGAAAGCCTTTGAGATCAAGAATTCCTAACAGTATGACCGATTTCCAGACCAAGTTTCTGCCACTGACAGCTTCGTACACCCACGCAATAAAGATCCAACGACTTCCAAGAAGATATGGCATTCAACCAAGCTGCCCGAGTTTTTATCGTCTTTTCCCTTTAATTATGCCCAGTTTTTAAATGTTTACATCAATGTCTGCACTTATTCCGTCACTGAAGTTATTCTTGTAGTATGGAATCAGGTGGCATTCGGCCTAACCCCCGTCGCTCAGTGTGATCCCACCACATCCAGCTATAGGTTTCGTGAATTGGTCACCTGTGTGACTAAGTTTCGAGATCTGGCGGATGGTCCTGTTTCCAGAATGGGAAGGATGGCATCGAAGCATGATAAGCTCTTCTGGGACAAAATCATCTGGAGTTAAAATAGTCTCCCATTCGGATCCTCGAGAGTAACTAATAAACTCCTTGAACAGGCACGTAAGACTAAACAGTTCTGGTCTGTCAGTGAAAATCTGCGTTTCCGTCTCTTGTTAGAGGAGACGGAAGTATAGCATCATCTCCGAAAGAGAAAGCCGATCTCTTTGCTCTCTTGTTCTCAAAGAATCCTGTGCTAGATTTATCTAACGCAATACCACCGAACATTCCACCTACAAATTCTTCCATGGCAGAGATCAAGTTCAGAGTCCGTACTGGGAGACGGGATCTCGAGTAGCTGAACTGCAAGAAGGCAGATGGTCTAGACAAAATACCGCCAATTGTCGTGAGAAAATGTGTTGCCGAACTGGCACCCATACTTAACCATCTGTTTCAGATTTCTTATGAAAGCCAGACTTTTCCGACCAGCTAGAAAATAGCGAGAATTCAACCGATCCCAAAGAAAGGAAAGAAGTCCTTACCCCAAAACTACCGCCTTGTTGCACTTTTTCCCTTTATGTCCAAAATGATGGTGAGAGTCATAAACGATGAATTCATCAAATATCTTGAGTTGCAGGGAATTATTAACGACCGTCAGTATGGTTTTCGCAAGCAAAGATCGACAGGAGATCTGCTCGCCTACGTCACTCATGTTTGTACATCAACGATGGGAAAGCATGGGGAATCTTGAGCAATAGCACTCGACATCTCTAAAGCCTTCGATAGGGTTTGGCACGCAGCCTTGTTGAATAAATTTTCTGCATATGGCCTACCCGAAAAATTGTAGATGAGTAGCTTTTTTTCAAATAGATCAATACAGGTTGTGGTCGACGGTATGACATCTGATTCCAGTTGCAAACAGGAGTACCTCACGGATCCATTCTTTCGCCAGCCTTGTTTTTTTGCAGATGAACAATCTTCTGTCATCTACAGATAACAAGATCTTCGGTTTTGCAGACGATTGTACCCTGGTTTCGTCTTTCGGTAGTCTGTGGCCGATTACAGCTACGGAATCTCAGCGTCAGAAATATCAACAAATGAATAACTCAAACTCTGACTTACAGAAGATATCGAAGTGGGGTCAGTTGAACCTGGTGAGCTTCAACGCGAGCAATACGCAAGCAACTTCGTATTCAAGAAAGGTACTCGCTGGAGAAGCTCCTCTAACGATGCAAGGACAACTAATTACATCCAAAGATTCGATGGGCCTTCTAGGTATAACGGTCAACTCCGGGTTTTGCTGGCATGAACATGTATCAGCAATAGCTAACTGTAACTTAGTTTCCTTTTCAGAGCCAAGCGTTACTTCACGTTTCTCTGCTGTTGCTTCTATATAAGGATGCTGCTTTGGAATATTGAAAGACCTTGTATGAGGATCTGCACTCAAATGTTCGCTGCAGATGTTGGATAGTGTCCAAAACACTAGGCTCATCAAGGAGTTCGCATCATTTAGCGACCCCTCGATCTTCTCTCTATAAGAAATCATTTGTTCACAGGGCCGGTGAGCTGTGAAACTCGCTTCCGTCCAACATCTTCCCAACATCCTACAATTTGGCCCTCTTCTAGAAACGAGCAAACAGACACCTTGATTCTTCCCAGGTGCCCACTAATGTGTTGAAACAGGTTCACTTATTCCTGGGAAGCGCGCATGAAAAAAAATCTTGTGCGTTCAGAACGACAGTTGACAGTCATCAGATTTTGACCAATGAAACATTCCAGTAAAAACATTCCTGCGGTTCCTCAGCATCTTTATTCACCAGACTTGAGTCCTTGTAACTTTTTTCCTCTTACATAGAATTAAAAATCTCCTGAAGATAACTCATTTTGGGACACTTGAAATCGTCCAAACACCTGTAACCGACCAGCAGAAGGCTATTCCAGTATCCGAGTTCCAACAATGCTATGATGATTGAAAGAACCGTCTGTGGCTTCCTATGGAAATTATTTCTAAGGAACAATATTGCATTGTGGTTATATTTGAATAAAACTTCGTCAGTCCCATTACTTCATCCATACACTTGGTATATAATTTTTTTTCTCCAAAATAAAATAGAATTCTCTTTGTTTTTTATGCTTTTAACAGCTTGCGTCTCCAACGAAATATGAAGAGGGAGGGTAAGATGAAGATGTTCTCTAATTGTGTGGAAGCAAATAGAAGGGTTGATAGGTTATGGTTGTTGGTCTACCTTCCCGAAACCATAGTTTTATCTTTCTCTATCGATACCATAGATCGATCAGTCTACAAGTCGAACTAATTCACAAAAAAACCGGTTGGGAATAATCTAGATAAGCCATAAATTATAAGAATTTGGCGACTGGTGCCTTTAATTAGTATGCGGGATTTTATAGACCACTATACCCCAAAAATAATTACTTTGTATTTTGGCCCAATTCTTGGATTTTAACAAACAATAATTGTCGATCGTCATTATCGTCGGTTCTTCCGACGGCTAAACATATGAAATCTTCAGATTCATCAACAGGGTAGGACTATGAAAATTTGGTAGCAAATACAAATTATTTCAACAAATGTTCTTTTTTTTATGACCATGACTACTGTAATGATAACTGCCTTCTGCCCTGGACTACCCGTTGTGGTAACAACTATGAATATCATCATGAAGGTCCGGGATATGTGTTAGACGTTCACCAAGCGAATCATGTAGACAACAAATATGAACTAATTTTCAAAATCTTTTACCACATCAGCGAGCTATCGGCTAGATGGGTGTAGCATTGGTTCATCAAAACAAAGCGGTCATATCTTGCCAAGAAAAATATTCTGTTTCATCAGGACAATGTTCATTCCATCACATTGCACAATCAAGTTGGTGGAATTACAATATGAATTGTTACCTCGTCCACCACATTCTCCTGATCAGGTCCCAGTGATTTTTATTTGATTCCAAACATGGAAATATGGATCGGATGATTTAAATTCTCTACAAATTTGGAAGCAAAGACTTATTTCGAGGGAAAGAATACTATAAAGCAGGGGTGCTCAAACGGTAAATCATGATCGACCAGTCGATCGCGAGTGATTTCTGAGTAGATCTCGAGAAGACAAAAATTTTTAATAAGTAGGTTACTAAACTACAAAATTTATTACGTAATAAAATAACACTCTGCTAGCAGCAAGAGGCGGCTTTATCAAAGAAACGCGTGATACTTGTCAAAAAGCCGCATTTCTAGAAATTTCGGGCGCGTTTGACGGGAACATTCGAGACTTTTGTTCACTTCGATATAAATGTTGAGCCTGCAAGAATTGGAGACATTCTTAATTGTAACTTGAGGGCAATATTACGTCGATACAAAGTTTATTATTAAATAGTACAAAATGAGTGCAGCGGAGAAATCTGAAACGTATCATTTTAATAACGATTGGGAGGAAGAATTGTTCTTTTGTATGGTGGAGGATAAGTGCATTTGTCTTATTTGTCGTGCGTCAGTTGCAATACCTAAGCAAGGTAACTCAGAGAGGTTTCATAAGACAGTTCTTATAAACTATGAAAAGGATTTTCCGCCACAGAGTGAATTGAGAAAACGGACAGTACGTGATTTGATATCTTGTTTGAAAAAGAACAAACCATGTTCACAAGACCAGCCAAACAATCAAAAGTTGCTACGATCGCGTCATTTAAAATATCTCATATATTGGCGAAACACAAGAAACCATTCGAAGATTGATCGGTTTTGAAGGAAGCATCTACTGAAGCGGGTGTCATGTCTGCTATTAGAGAACTTCAGTTAGCTCGTTCGACTGTTACAAGTCGTATTGAAGTCATTGCAGGACATGGCAGATAAACTAAAACATGATATAATGAAAAGTACATACTTTTCTTTACAGTTCGACGAATCCACTGATATGACAGACACTGCCCAGCTGTGTATTTTTATTCGGATGGTATTCAATGACATGTTGGCTAAGGAAGAATTTTTGACAATCATTCATCTGAAGGGAAAGACCCGTGGCGAAGATATATGACGTTTTCTTCAATTTTGTAAAAACTACAAGCTACCAATATATAAATTAGTGTGCATTACAACCGATGGAGCACCAGCAATGACTGGAAACAAAAATGGTTTTGTGCCATTGTGTCGAGCTAATGAAGATTTTCCTTCACTTTTTTCATTCCATTGTTTTATACATCAACAAGTTTTGTGTTCAAAAGTTTTAAACACGGAGGAAATTATGGGCATTGTGAATTTCATCCGTGCACGTAGCTTGCAACGGCGGCTCTTCAAGTTGCAGTTGGAAGATAAGGAGTCAGTTGAACACACCGATTTAGTTCTTCACACGGACGTCAGGTGGTTGAGTTGCGGAAAATTCCTAGAAAGGTTTCAAAAATTATTGCCCGAAATAACAGCTACGAAATAACTATACGAAAGAGGTGATGACACTCAGATGGTTGACTTAAACACCATTCACTTGGAACTTCAAGGTAAAGAAAAAACTATTATTGAGATGATTAAGGCAGTAAAAGCACTCAAAAGTTATGAAAGATCAACTGAGAAGAAAGGATCTGAAAGATTTTCTGTCTTTCAAAGCAAGGATTCCTCAGTTGAATTATGATACGTAAGAGGCAGAATTATCAAATATTTTGGGACAATTCGAAACGCGTTTTTATGATTGCAGTAAATTTATGAGTTATCCTTTTCCATGTAAACACATTGAGGAATTAGCTACTGAAATAGCAAGTCAGTTCAATATGAACTCATGTTCTGTTGAGTTGGTGCAGGTTATATGAGATATACATCTGAAAGCTACAGCATCTGATACGAATTTCTGGTGTTTTATATCTGAAGATAAATATCCGAATCTAAGGCAAATCGCCCTTCAACTGACGGTAATGTTTGGGTCAACTTACTTGTACCAGTCTGCATTTTCTGAAATGAAGATAATTAGGTCAAAATATCGCAATCGACTAACTGACGATCAAATGTCATCATGCTTGCAATTAGCACTCAGTGTTTCCATTTTGACAAAATGGAGTACTGTAAACAAACTAAATGACATATCGCTTTCAAATTCCGCACTAGTATAGAAAACACTTGTGCCAACTAGCCAACAACAGAAATTACAGTCCCGGTACTTTTTGACAGACTGTATATGATGTGGTTACAATACAATTTCTGATGAATATTCATTGAATTGTACAATTTATAAGAAAAAATAATGACTTTTTGGTTAAAATTTCTTTAAAGAATAAGAATTAATACAATAATTCTCCATTAGAGTTTCTCAGTATAAATAAATATTCTAATCGAATAAATGTCCTGAATGCTTCACTACGGACCTGAATAAATCACCTTAGACCAGATCTATAGTCGGTGCTGCATTCAGTGCCGGTAAAAGTACCTGTTATTATTGACTAATTTTGGGCGCAATTAAATACGGTTGTAATTATCTCATTTTGTGGCGTCGCTAGATTGGTCCCGTCTGGTTGCGGTGGTGTTGAAGAAAATTTATTGAATGAGAAATGAGCCCACATCCTACTGGGATGTGAATAAGAATATTACTTCAAGACTAATTTTATTAATTATCTGATATTTCTGATTGATTCGGTTTTTATTCACATAAACCTTTGTCTCGAGTTTCAGGTCGTTCTAGGTTTCATCAGATTGGTCTATGGTATAATAGTATAGAAATGAAAACGTATGGGAATCATTTGGAATGGTAGATAAGCGAACGAAATCAAAAATTTCTTTTTTTCAGCGTCTTATAGCTGCTGAGGAGCACCACAGACGAAGATAACCAAAGAGCACTTATTTCAGAGAGAAAGTATCCAAGTGGGCCGGTTGAACTTCGTCAATTTTAAAGACACAATCAACAACGTTCTGCAGAACAGCCACTGCTGGAGAATATCCAGCGAATGCATACAATCGTTCAATAATTTTTTGCTCGAGAACTGTCGGAAATACGAAAAAATTACTAGTGTCAAAAAAGTTTCTGAATTGAACGAAGATGACGAAAATTTATTGTACGCTGATGCGTATTGCAAAAAAAACACCTTGTGAATTTCAGGTGAAATCTAGGACGTGTAATGATGGAGGCTGTGAAAAATAGCTTGCATTCCAAATTTGGGCTGAATATCTCAAAAACTGCAGGATTTTTGAAGAAAAAAAAAACAATTTTTTCCGGAAATTTCAACACCCTAAAATTGCACGTAGATTTACCCCCTCAAATTGTGACATACTTTTATGTAACACCATGTATAAAGGCGTATCATCTTTTTAAATGTACTACTTATTTGATTCAGCCACAGTATCGATAAACGTGTCGTAGGTTTCTGAATATAGTTAAAATATTGAAAATCATTGTTTCATTCAATCCAAAAATGTATCTTTATCAAATATCGAACGGCTAACAAAATTTGTTCGCAATTTTTTCTTTAAATTAAACAAGTTCCACGAAGAAATAATATATGGGCGATGTCAACCCAGATTATTGGGTCCATAATGATTCTAAAACATCTATAGACCATAATCGGCATCACTTGGAAGACTGAACCTGGCCATCGGGGCTCTCTCGGTCAAACAGAGAGGGAATTTGAGGAAATATCGCAGGTTATATATTTTTTATGATCTCCTTAGTCCTTCATGACCTTGCTTGCTATGTAAAATCTTTTCTTAGATTTGTTTAGACATATGAGAAGTATGATTGCAGAAAAATCTTTGGTACTGTTTATGTACACACGACACTAACACAACATAAACAGAAATGATATTGCTAGTGTAATAGCGACAGGTAAACGAGTTTTTTCCTCAGGTTTTTCACTCGTTTATTGAATCATATACAAGATAGTAAGATAGTATGATATATATATCAAATTAAAACCACCTCAGTCAAATTAGTTATCATAATTTTGACTGGGATAGAAGTGACAAAAACTTGTTTTTTCTTGAGGTGTTCTCGGTAAAACCGTTGCCAGACCCACCCAGGTGTCGCCGCAGACACACGATTTAACGACACAATTGCATGAAGTATCTCTCAAATCTACGGTCTGGTGAAAATGATAAATAAATATCAGCTACTGGTTCCATGGATGATCAGGGGATAGAAATGAAGCAAACTCAATAGATGCTAACCTCCTCATTTCTGAACAAAACACCAAAATTGATTGATTGTTTTAGAAAGGAAACATCTTTCAGTATGAGGAGTTCATCTACATCAATGATTTCCAAAGTGGTCTATATCTACCCCCTTGCTATGACTTCTTGCAAGGGGTCTACGCCAGCGAAAAAAAAATTTGGGGTCTATGAAATGAAAAATGGGGGTCCAAGATAGTGGATCTCAACACATACTTACATCATACGATCTTATAAGATATACATTATTTAGAAAAGTACCTATGAAGTAAAAGATTTATTATATATGTTTTTAAAATTGTGTGAGTTCTAGCATGTAGGCATTCTCTTTGTGGTCGTAATAGATTTTGAAACCTGCACATAATAAAATACTAGTATCATCTTGTACGAGCAATCTCAGAGCTTCGCTAACTTGCACTCATTTGTTCAATTCGTCACTCTATAAATACGAATGTGGAACAAATACGTTTATTCGTTTCCTGAATCTTGAAAAGTAAAGGGCTAAGAAAATATAAACAGATAGTTTATCACACAAATTACAGTGAATCGTGAATCAGTGTTATTTTTTTTGAGAGTGCCGGAAAAAAGTAAATACATTATGTTTTATTAAATTTTAGTTTTGCACTCGTAGTTATAAAAGATTGATAAATTACTTCAATTATTAGTTGTTAATATTCAATCATGCAGAATTACACGAGTACTGCTCAATAATTTCTTTTTGAAAGTTTTAGCAATCGGGTATTATAATTACAGTGAAATCTCCGTAATCCGAATCAATTGCTGCAAGGAGATGTTCGGGTTATGGAATGTTTTCGGAAAAATCTAAAAACAATTCTTAATAAACAGCTGCTGGTGTTTATGTCTTATTTAAATAATGTAATTTTGTCCACAGACGACTGATGCCTGTCCGAATCTAAAAAGAAATGTAGACAGTACAGTGTTGATTATTTGAAATTTGGTTTCATTTCATCATTGTCGGACAAACAATTGCCTATGTGCCTTTTATGCAACAAAATTTTGTGCAATGACGCCATGAAACCATCTAAGCTGCAGGATCATCTAAGAAGATGTCACTCTGATAAAACAGATAAAAATTTGAAATACTTTCAAACACGATACACTTCAGAAGAAACCCACACTGGACAGAATGTTCGCTTCTACGTCACAAAGAAACGATGATGGTTTGCGGGCGTTTTACAATACAGGGTGTTTCCGAATAAGATGTCATAAATGAAGGATGCGAATCCCTGAATGATTTGAGCAAAAAAGTTCGAAGAACCAATGGTCAAAAAATGCTTCGTTGCCGAGATACAGGGTGTTAAGGTTGAGAAAATTTTTCGATTTTCTCTCGATAAAACCTAGACTTCTCAAGATTTCGGGCTCAAATTTTCCACATAAGCTATTAAACCCAATCTGAATCACCAGGTGAGGCCAAATTTTGGAACAATATACAGGGTGATACTTTTTCATGGGCCATAATCCATTTTTACCCTCGGAACTTTTTCTTGGTACGCGACTGGCACTAACAAAAAATAAAATCGAATAGATCATTCAATTTGAAATTTTTTTTGACTCCTGCATTTTGATCGTAACTATCACCGTTTCTGAGATATTAATTATTGAAAATAATCCAATAGTTTTCCCATATCGAAGCCATGGAGATATTATCTTAATAACTGATGCAATTTTTCAGAATTGAGCTAAAATTTACATCAGATATCTCCTTATTGTATGTTTATAACAAAATGAGGCAAAAATTCCTGACAGTATACAGGGTGTTATTTTTCACGTGCATTTTCCTCTTTTGCCCCTGAACTTTTTTGTGGTGCGCTACTGGTATATTCTGAAAACAGAATCAAACAGATTATTCAATGCGAAAACTTTTCTGTTCTTTGTATTTTTCCGTATCTGCCACCATTTTCGAGATATTAATCAAGAAAAGTAATCGTATAGTCCCTTCCGTATTGAAAGCTTGAAGATATTTTTCATGTTATTTCGGCAATTTGTGAAGACCTTGAGCTCGAATTTCAAACGAAGTTCACATTTTAAGATCTGCACCACTAGATTGGTAGGATTTATGAGAAAGTATAAAGGGTGATATCATTTCCCTGATCATTGAATTCGAATTCAAAAATGTGTTTTATTGAGTGTATAAATCGGAAGTAAATGAATAAACAACATAAATAATCGCGAATGATTTCAATAACAAAAACTCATAATGATGAAAACAAAAATTGAACAAACAGAACAAATCAAAGAAGATGTTAAAAATGTCCTCCACCTGAAAGAATACATGCTTCTGCTCGTCTCCGCATATTAGTGCGCACCCTCTGAAATATTCCTGGGGTATTTCTGATGACGTCACATGATGCTGTAATTCTATTCCTCAATTCTTCAAGTGTATTCACGAGAGAGCTATAAACCAAAGTTTTCAGATGTCCCCAAAGAAAAAAATCCAAACTGTTTAAATCTGGCGAATATACCAGTAGCGCACCACAAAAAAGTTCAGGGGGCAAAAAGAGGAAAATGAACGTGAAAAAATAACACCCTGTATACTGTCAGGAATTTTTGCCTCATTTTGTTATAAACATACAATAAGGAGATATCTGATGTAAATTTTAGCTCAATTCCTGAAAAATTGCATCAGTTATTAAGATAATATCTCCATGGCTTCGATATGGGAAAACTATTGGAATATTTTCAATAATTAATATCTCAGAAACGGTGATAGTTACGATCAAAATGCAGGAGTCAAAAAAATTTCAAATTGAATGATCTATTCGATTTTATTTTTTGTTAGTGCCAGTGGCGTACCAAGAAAAAGTTCCGAGGGTAAAAATGGAACATGGCCCATGAAAAAGTATCACCCTGTATACTGTTCCAAAATTTGGCCTCACCTGGTGATTCAGATTGTGTTTAATAGCTTATGTGGAAAATTTGAGCCCGAAATCTTGAGAAGTCTAGGTTTTATCGAGAGAAAATCGAAAAATTTTCTCAACTTTAACACCCTGTATCTCGGCAACGAAGCATTTTTTGACCATTGGTTCTTCGAACTTTCTTGCTCAAATCATTCAGGGATTCGCATCCTTCATTTATGACATCTTATTCGGAAACACCCTGTATATCGCTACTTATAGCAAAGTCCGGAAAACCGCATACTATCGGAGAGAAGTTAATTTTGCCAGCCGTTGAAGAGGTTTTAAAAACTGTTTTACACAAACCTACATCTGATATCATTAAAAGAATTCCCTTGAGCAACAATACTGTTGTAAGACGTATTGATGAAATAAGTTCTGATATTGAAAGCTTCTTGTATAATTATTTGCAAACGACCCATTTCTCTATAGAACTAGACGAGTCAACTTTACCTGGTAATGCAGCATTATTATTGTCATAAGTTCGTTTTGTTATGAATCAAGAAATATACGAGGAACTGCTCATCGCAAGAACTTTGATAACCGACACTAAATGTGAATCAATATTTCATGTTTTGAAGGATTACTTCATTAAAAAAGCAATCTCTTTATCAACTATAATACCAGTAGCTATTTAAAACAAAATGTGTCAGGGGTGTTAGCAATACTTTGCCTCATCCATCGACAACATTTAGTTGCGAAAAATTTGAATGTTAGATTGCATGTATCTCTTCAATTAGTCATTGATGCAGTAAATAGTTGTGTGAAGAAAATGACGAACACTCTCATCAATTATTTCTTCACACTGAAGTACGCTGGCTGTCGAAAGGCGTATGTTTGACAAGATTTTTTGCATTTTTGAGACTATTTTAGTATTTCCAGATACTAAAGATAACTTTTCAAAAGAAAATTTAATGAAGTAGAAAACAGACATAGCCTATTTAACAGATTTGTTTGCAAAATTTTATATGGTTAATTTGCAGTTACAAGGCGACTGTTTAAATTTGATTAAAACAAAGTCCATCTTATCAACGTTTCTTGCCAGAGATAAACTAATGAAGCAAAATATTGGACGGGTTCGAATTTTCTCAATTCCCCAGTTTGTCACAGACAAACTACCAGGAAGACGACGTTTCAACCTATGTTCAAAATTTAAATGTCCTCTATTCAAATTTTGAAACTAGGTTTGAGGATGTTTTGTGCATGGTAATGCCACCGTGGATAATTAATCCATATGGTGACATAGAAGAAACGAAAAGAAAGAGGAACTGACTGAAGTACAAACGAAGAACTTAAGATTCAGTTTAAAAACGGATATCAGCAATTCTAGCTGCAAAACAACATACCCGTTACTTATCCCGTATTATGGAATATAGCGAGGAAATTTTTAATTTCCTTTCCATCGTCATACCTAGTGGAAAGGTGGTTAGCGCTTTTACCAATCTCCTAACGAAAAAAAGAAACAGACTGGACATCATTAGCCGAGGAGATTTAAGATTAACCCTCACAAAATTGACGCCAAATGTTGATAATTTATCATTAAAGCATCATGTTCATCCTTCCCACTAAAAATATTATCTTATCGCTTAGTTTATTTAATGTTACGTATATTTTATATAACAGACACAAAATTTTATTTTGACTAATTTTAATTTAAATTCCATTAATAAATGTATGAATTAACATGTGTTTTTACTTTAAGTTTTTGACACTAAACTTCACTACAGTTAGAAGTTTATAAAAAATCTATATCAGGTAAGTAGAGGGTCTACCCAAACCCGAAAAACATGGCAAGGGGTCTACGACATAGAAAAGTTTGAGAACCTATGACTACATGAATCCTCATAGCTGGTGTGGTATTATTCTATATTGGGAAACCTTATGCTTTCTCGAAAAACCTCAATTGCTTGATCTTTTTCAAAGGAAATTCAGATTGATTATTAATGATTACATTCTCTTGATGTGTGTAATTTTCTAGCGATCCGAATAGCCTTGGAACGCTTCCATCGTACGAGAGATGTTTTTGTCCTCACCGTATGCAGCGAATTCATAGACAGCTTGGATAGTGCACCCGAGCTAGCAGCTGCCGATCTACACCCACGCAATGTATACAACAATTAACGTTCGTACAAATATTTGAAATATTATTATCATCGGTGTAAATGAACCTGCACGACTGAAGGCTATAATTGGAAGGCTAGTATTTATTATGCATTGACTAGGTCGACCAGTTCGACAGTGGTATCGATGGTAATTAGCGGGAGGTGAATATCGATTTGGTAAACCATAGGGGATAAAGCAGTCTTATTTATGATTCATTCATTATTTGTTTACTGACTAATTGGTGTGCGCCTCTTTGGTTACTGGCTGTCTACAATAACACTTATGGTTAATATGTTTTATACGAAAGCCCAAAGGCTGATTTCTTTTTGGCTTGGGCGGATGGAATCTGGATCTGACCAGCGTTAATCAAGGTTGGCTGATGCTCTTCTTGTGTTGGAAACTATCTAGTCATCCTTCAATAACGAAAACGATGATATCCTGGTTTAAACACCTTGCAACATCCAAACATACATGAAAACATTTATTTGAAGTTCCTGATGAAAGATCTTATGAAGATTTATAATCATATTGCTTCAAAAAAGTATTCCTTTCTATTTTCTTCAATTTATGTCGAATGTAGCATCTTATATAATTTTCGAGCATCCATAATCAGGGAAAAAGTAAATGATGAAATAAATACTAGGTTGAATTGTCGTTTCAGAGAACTACTGTTGTTGAAATTAATAATGATATGCCTTTTAATACATAACTATGATCCCTTAAAAACTGAAGCAACTCACTTTTCACCTTTTCACGTGAGTAATTTCAGCGCATGCTAAAATATATGCACAACCGATATGCTTGTCTGACTTGTTGTCATTTTCAACTATTGGGGGGGACCATGCCTTTCATACCATTGCTGTGGCAGCCAAGATAATTCAGAGTGTGTGTTCACTCGATTCATGAAGAGGGCGACATTTTAAGTTATCGAAAATATGTTCGATAGAAGCGAAATCCATAGCACACTATCCCTGAAAACAAAAATTCCTCAGTTCTAAATTCAGAAAATGCTGAAAATGGCACCAGCCTAAGGAGAACGTGCTTGATTGACTTAGTAGCTTTCGTTTCCGTTGATCGATTCAGGTGGTAGTTGACAGTGTAACGATTGAATCTCAAGACTCCATACTCTCGCCAACTATATTTCTGGAGAGAATCAAGCTCCAAAGAAAAAACAGGTTCGTGGAGAACTCTCATCAAAGAACGATCCAACCAACCTACGCCACGTACCTCTTTCTATAAAAATTCTTTTGTTCGCAGGCTAATATGCTGAGCTTCTTCAAGAAGCAAGTGAACACACACATTAAATTATCTTGGGCTATCCCAGTTATGGCATAACAGGATTAAATTGAGCACATGCTCCAATATATATGCGCAACCGCTTTTTTTCATTGTCCATCCTATGGAAAAAGCGATGCCTGTCCTGCCACAGCTTTGGCTGCCCCAGATAATTTGAGTGTATTTACAAGTTTCTTGAAGAGGGCCGAAATGTAAGTTATCGAAAAGATGTTTGGTGGAAGCGAGTTCCACAGCACACAGCCCTGTGAACAAAAAAAGTTCTTCAGTTCTTTTTCGAAAACGAGGGCATTTTGTTTCCACCTATATCAAATATCTTGATGCCGGACTGCTCCTAAGCCTTCGAATCATATATCAATAAAATGGGTCGAATTCTCAAAATGGGAAATATCTTACAGAAACTAGCTGGGTCCACTTCAATTGCCGATGTTCGCACTCTTCGAACTTCTGCCCTTGCTCTGGTCTGTTCCACAGGTGAGGTCTGCTTATCTGTCTGGCTCAATAGTCCCCATGTGCATAGAATTGATTCCCATGAAAGTAATAAGTCGTACCATAAAGCTTAACCCCAATTTCCTGGCTTCATGTCCTCAACAATCTATGCCTGCCATGCCACAGCTGTGGCCACCCAAGATGTTTTGATGTGTGTGCTCACTTGCTTATTGAAGAGGACCAGCACCCTGGCCTTGTGAACAAAAGAATTCTTATATAGAGAAATACGTGGAGCATGCTAGTTGAACCGCCCACTGATAAGAGTTTTGTGCTAGCCTGGTTTACTCTTGTAACTGTATTCTTTCCGGAATCTAGACTTATAGGTTTCCAAACATTTACCGTGGAAATAACTGTAAGAAAGAGAATGATCAGCAACCTGCCGCTTTTGAGCGACAATCTGAAGAACACAGGTGATCTCTGGGTGGTTGATGAGGCGTACTGCTCTCATCTGGATATTATCCAATAGATGTTATGAATGTTTGGATGCAGAGCCGCACATATGGGAACAGAATTCCAGACCAGGTGACTCGTGTGCTTTTAAGAGCATCAGCCGTGATGATGTGAAGTACTGGTTGGCGCGAAAACGGTAACTGAGTTGAGCAGAAGTAGATTTATGGTCATGCTAGCAAATTCCGATGATGATTGAGATGTAGATGCAGGTTCGTTTCTAAGCAAATTCGAGTTCCTTGTTCTCGCCATAAGTGACTTTTCTGGAGAACGATGTCGATAGCATCTTGTTCGCGTTGAAATTCTCCAAGTCTGAATTAAGTGACATGCTCTGCTAGTATCTTTGTCGGTGTGACTCCTCAGCAATTATAGGATGCTGGTTAGAGAATGGAGACATCAGGGTACAGACGTCCACACCCCCAAATATTCTGTTTTCGGTGGAGTGCAGCAGATCATGAATATGCACCAGAAGAGCTCTGGGGTATCCCTATATCAACCTGAAAATATTCAGTCGTGACACCATCAACTACCACCTAAATCGATCTTCTGATTTAACCACGCCATTTTTCTGGAAGTCCATATGGGATTATTCATCATGGCTCCTGCCACTTTCAGCGTTTTCTTTGACAGTTACAAAGGTCTAAATGTTTTATTCTTTAAGAGTTTTTTTGGATCCTTTCACGTGCTCTATTTCTGCCTTTCGGCTAATGACACGCCAGGGAATTCTGTTACCTCACTAACCGGGAATTTTACGGAACCCTCTGTCAAAAAATACTGGAGATTGATCAAACACAAAATATTTTTTTCTTTCAAATTTATTGTATCGCCTTCAAGGTAGGCCCTTGCGAAATAATATATTCACGTCAACAAATAATGAAATCATAAAATACATACACCACAAAAATTATTGCATCACCTGGTATTCTGAATTCTACAATCGATTAAGCAGCTCGATCGCAGTTTCTTTGTCAACATATGTTTTTGGACATATGAGGGAAAAAAATCTTATCTATGTAGTAACATTTGTTTCCATTATCTCAAACACGTCTGAAACAAGAATGAGTTTATTTGACTATCCCTTCAGTTTTCACGCTAAATTAATGCAAGTTTTCAAGTTTCTTGTTGATCTTCGAATCTTTGAATTTATTGTAATGGCTGCTGAATGTACAGGCCGCTAATTGAGTGATCATGAATGTTAACAAAGCACTATTTGAGAGAAATTAATCGGAAGTGGTAAGAATTGTAACTCTTCTAGAGGAGGGAGAAGCCAACGTTACGTGGCTAACTTGTTGAACCAAAGTACTATTTCAAGAGCAATTAACCGGTACCACGAAACAGGGAATATGGAAGAAGGGCCGGACAGGGAAGAAATCGGATAACAACACCAATTGATGATCGTTGGCTTTGTTTAACTGAACTAAGAGTTCGGCACTGTACAGCTAGAATGCTACAAAATGTACTTGCACTATCCAGAAATGTGCATATTTCATTGCAAAGTATTAGGATCAGGCTCAGAGAAGACGATATCGGACTAAGGGTGGCTTTTACCTGCCCGCGTCTCACCAGAGAGCATCGAGTTGCAAGACTTCAGTTTGCGAGGGAACATGGAAATTGGGGTATTCCAGAATGGTCAAATGTTCTCTTTTCCGACGAATCCAGGTTCTGTCTAGTATCGAATGATAGACGCATGCCTGTATACAGACGACCTGAGGAACGGTATCAGCAATGCAATATCCGGTAAACTGAAAACTTCGGAGGGGCTCAGTAATGGTGCGGGCAGGCATTTCTTTCCATGGTCGAACTGAGTTAGTCCTAGTGAATAATAGAAGAATGACAGCGGCCAGATACATCCTTGAACCACAAGTTTTACGCTTTGGACCATTGATTGGTGAAAAATTCATTTATATGCATGATAATGCTCGGCCTCATGCAGCTAGAGTAGTTACAGAATTTCTGCAAAATGCCGAAATTGATATTTTAAGATGGCCAGCAAGAAGTCCCGACTTGAATCCCATAGAACATGTTTGGGACAACATGGGGTGGCAAATTCAGCAACGTAGGTTGCCTTGTAGAACACTCCAACAACTAGAAAATTTGGAACTCAGTGACTCAAGAGTACATCCAAAATTTGTTTGAGTGGCTTCCGAGACGTATACTGTCAGTAATTAGGGCCCGCGGAGGAAACACTCGATTTTTAAAATGATTAGCTACCATTCGATGCTAGTTGATTGGTCTCTTCGCGAATGTTTGAAGAGGGTAGAAATTTTTAATTTTATATTAACTCGAAAGTTGTTGATATTTTCCATCATAAAGTCATCTCTTTTGAATGATATCTTCTCATTTTACACTTCTGAAAGTTACCAAGCAACTCTTGAATGACCAACCTAAAAGTTTATATAGTATTGTCGTAAAAAATAATCAGTTCTTTTCTTATTAAACAAAACTATGTAATTAATCTTATATTAATTTTTAAGACTTAAAATCAGACTTTAATTAAAAATACCTAACTTAGTTCTTTAGTATCACAAGCATATTCCTAGACTCAGAAAATAGACTCAAAACAAAACAAAATATCTTCTGCAAACAAAATAAAAATAAAAACGATTAACAAACATATTATTCATACTGACACGGTAAAATATAGTTAAGTATTTTGTTTAAACACAGCAATAAAAAATATCTTTATCTTCGGTTGAAAGTCCGACACATTCTTCGTGGTACCATTTTAAACATTGGGCACATTGTCGCATGTCCGAAACACGACCTACTTTGCAAGCATGACAGAACCATTCAGATTCAATTATTTTTGACTTCTTAACCTTACTGCTATCTTTTCCAGACTTATTCTTACGATCTTTAGTTTTCCGATTGGCTTTTTTCACCTTTATTACCTCATTTTCTTTTAGCTCCTCCGTTTCTTAAAAAGGTCCTAGTAATCCGTTGACCTCTATAATTGATGGCCTTTCTTCTTGGTTTGTTTTTGATAACAGCATAGTTTGGAGTTGGCATAAGTTCTTGAAACGGGGATTTAGTTTCCTTTGTTTTAAGACTGGCTAGCGGAGTATCATTGTCTGAGTCTTCTTCGGAGGTATATACATTGATTCTAGTGGGATTATTTATATTCAACATCTTCTGTATAGCATCAGGCTCAATATCCGTTTCTGAGTCTGAACTTAAAATAAGAAGACGTTTTGTCACAATACCAGATGTTGATGGTTTAGGCGATGGTGTTAAAGTTTGTGGTACTTTCACAGGAAGAGTTGATGTATCAATATCAGTTAAAGCCCTTACACCAATTTGCTTTTCTGGGGTAACAATGCCAGCAATAGTACATTCTTCGTTGTTTAGTATTGACGGTGAAACAGTGTCAGAACGTGACGTTACTTCAGGGTAGTCTATGTTTGCCTCAATAATAGTTGAAGTTTGTGGAGGAGGATGTTCGGTCAAGATCGCTGGTGCAAATGCTTCATCTGGTAATACATCAGGGTTGAATGGTAACAATCCAGTAGCCCTGAATCCATTTATTATATTTTCATGAGTCAGTGCCCTCGACCAAGCTTTTGAGAATATTTTGTTGAAGTTCGATTTTGTCAAGCGTCTGTCAGGATTTTGATACATATATGTCATAGCTTCTTGATCCCAGTGATGCTCAAAAGACTTATTGACAGATTTATCGAGGGTTGAAGTTCATGGGTTGTGTTACTAGGCAAACAATAAAGCACAATATCATGCTTGTCTGCTTCTTCAACAATTGTATAATCCAGGTGCGAGGATGCTCCATCAAAGATAAACAAGACTTTTCCTGCGTTTTATTCTTTCCCAGATGCTTGATGAATTCAATAAATAGCTCCGTGGTCATACTTCCTTTTGGAGCCATCTTTATGAGAGATCCAGCTGGTAAGTTATCACTATATTCTGGTTTTTGCCTTTGGCCTTTGAAGATGATCATTGGTGGGATAGCAGTACCAACAGCATTAACACACATTGCTATCGTAACATTTTCCGCGTGCTCAGGTGCAATCAAATGGACTCGACGAGCTCCTTTTGCGCCAAAACAGTTTGTTGATGATGAATAGTGAGTCTACACCCTTTTCATCCATATTATAGAGTCGTTGAGGGTTCTGTAGAATATCTAATTCTTCATATAGGTCTTTCACTTCTTGGAAATGCTGAGCGACAATAGGACGGTTTAATTTCTGTGCTCTGCCTGGATTCATAAACTGGGCTTTTCTTTTGGAAATTTCTGGGTTCCTTTTCAAAAACGTTTTAAGCCAGTCTTTGCCCGCAATTCCAGAGTCTTTGTTGAAATCATGCTTAATATCATAACTCTCGCAAAATAAAATGCTTGTCTCCGTATGACTTTCGGAGTAACAGGTACACCAATGTTAGAAAATCGTATAATGCGTTGTACAAGATCTTTTTCTTGGTCAATTGTCAAAACGGAACGACGACCTAAGCGCTTAATAGTACTTTCGGACTTTATATGATTTCGGAGAGTTCGTCTTGGAATATTGTATCGTTCAGCTGCAGCTCGTTGCGTCAGATGCCCTCGTTTTATAGCTGCCATAGCAGCCCGTAAATTGTTTTCTGTCCACTGAGCTCTCTTTGGAGGCATTTTAATCAAAATCTGTAACAATATTACACATATATTCTCAAAATTCACATAGTACATTGTACTATATACATACAATAAGGCCCAAGTATCGTTACAATGGGCCTTATTAACCGCATGCCACGTTTTTACAAAATAATCCAAATAACCTACAAAATCATTCTCTGGTTAGGAAAAGCCATATCCTTTGTATTACGCGAGACATACTTAAGGTAATAAATACAGCGTTATTAGTCCATTATTAAATAAAATGTTAAATACTTACTTTCTTGGTATGAAAATTATAAAATTGCACAATAGCCAGTCACTTCATCAAAGCATCGCACTTGACTGACAAGATAGCGGCGCTAGCGTCTGCTGACCAATACGGAATCATTCACACCGACATTGTGCACGTGTGCGTAAACAGTGAAGTGTCATAGGTATATTTTCCCGCGAAATTTGAAATTTGGGCTTTATTACCCCTTGGGCCTTATTTACCTCAGGTACCTTAGTATTGTCGTAAAAGTTGGGTGATGCGACAATTTTTGTGGGGAGTGCATCATACCATTAGTCAGCTGATTTGCTATTCTTCAGTCCACAAATACTGTTCCTAACCTCAATCTGACCCACCCTTCTAAATAAAAATGCAACGTGCTCGAAATTTTCTTGACAAACAATTCTCTGAACTCTGAGAAACATTGGGTATACTCCCCACAGCCTCTCCGGCAGCAGACGAAAAATGAGAACTGAACTCATTCGCACTCATACTTGAGGTGCCACTACTATTTTAATATTTTCTTTTCGCATTAATTATACTCCACAATTTACCTTGCTTGTTCGATGCCAATTTGATGGCCTTATCATTAGCAGCTATTTTAGCATTTTTACATTCAAGCTTATATTCGAGCCTTACCATGTTTCTTATATGATTGAGATTGTCAGTTTTATATCTGTCAAACATTTCTGAGATGAAATCTAAACGCGCATATCTCTCAAAGAATATGTATACCAATGGAAACCAGTATTACGTCCACCAATCTTAATCCGCTTTTCCGAAAATAAGCTAGGTACTCACTAACAAAATCATCACGAAACCCTTTGAATGCCTCACCAGCACATATATTATGATCATTTACAAAATCCCAATCTGTATTCTCAAGAATATGATAAAAATTGTTTAAACCCTTTTGCGTTATAGGTCTATATTTATGTGTGTCTGTAATGTCTAACTCACCTGAGATATCCATAGTTATTTGTTGGGCTCTATGATCAGAAAACAGGCAATCAATGACCCCAATATTCTCATTCATTGGTTCAAAATTAACAAAAATGTTGTCAAGACAGTTTGTTCACCTCTTAGGTGAAAAAATTTTTCACTGAAAACCGTAGGTACTCAAGATGTCGCATAATGCCCCAGCATTTCCCCCCGAAACGTTAAAATGGACATTTAAATCATCACACATTACAGTTTTACATGATAAACTAACATTATCTAAAATGTTCCCACTAGTTTCAATAAAAAATCGAAATTTCCAGTTGATCTGTAGCAGCATATAATCGTTACGTTAAACACATTAAGGTGAATTTCTACAAGTTCACAATGTATTTGTTACGTCTAAGAAATTTATTGAATTATTGCTTTCTATTACGGTTGTGAATCAATTTTTGGATGTAATGAATTTATATGATTTTCGAAAATTTTTAACTGTCAATCTGTTCCTGTGAAGCAAAATATTAATAAATAATTGTTCATACAGGTATCGCTATGTAGACGATATTATTATTTGTTTCACAGGAACAGATAGACAGTTAAAATTTTCGAAAATCATATAAATTCATTATCAAAAATTGCATTCACAACCGAAATAGAAAGCAATAATTCAATAAATTTCTTAGACGTATCAATTACGAATGAAAATGGAAAACATGTTTTCGTAATTTACCATAAGCCGTCACATACAGATATTATAATACAACACAAAGTAGAATCGCATTGAATGAAGTTCACCCTGTTGATAAATTGAAACAAAAATTCAACACCTTAACCTACGTTGGCATTACAAATGAGAAACTGAAATCATTCTTGAGTAGCAATAATTTCAACATAGCTTTTCAAACTAATAATAGTTTAGGCAAATATATAGAAAATAATGAAACCAAATCAGGTAAAAACAATAAATCAGGTATTTATAAATTGAATTGCAATGACTGTGATAATTTCTTCATTGGTAGAACACATAGAAATTTTAATATTAGAATATCGGAACATCCCCTAGAAAATAATCACTCTTTCGACCCATAGTTTGAAATTTTGCATACAGATAATAAATTTGGAAGGTAGATCTTTGGGAAACTTTAGAAATCAACAAATACAAACACTCAGGTAGACTCATCAATGAACAAGTCGATTTAAGCCCTTTACCTCTATTGAATCTCTTCGGGGAGCTATCTATTCCCCAATTTTATTGGATATACCTGTCATAAATAACCACTTAAGAAGAATCAACCCAATAAGCTTTTAATTACTTAAGAACATTTATATTTATATTCTCATTCTTATTTTCTGTATATTCATTCGTCTGAAGAAGCTATGGTGTAGTGAAACGCTTTACGAATCACAATTACTAAGTAAAATTCCAAAAAACACATTACTTGTTTTTATTATTGAAAATAGAATTTTATCAAGTAAAATCCTCCCAAATTCAAATGTTACTGAAAATAGATACTCCACCATGTTTAATAGATGACTTACCATAAATTGAGGATGTTTGTCATCCTTCAAGAACGAAAGATTCCGAAAATGCTTCGTTAATAAAATGTTCAGATAAACAAAGGACATCAGGACAATTTTCATTCAGAAGTTCCTCTAGTAAGTTCGATTTATCACCCACCCCTTAAACATTTAAATGCATAATACCTAAACGTCTCTGATTTTTAAGATCAATTACCTTTTTTTCAACATTCACTGCACTTCCTCGGAGTGAATCCTCTTTCGAAAAAACTTGGTGATAAGAGCTCCTTCGGGCCAAAATTCTTTCGCTCTCGCAGTCACCAAATTTTCTTAATTAATTGTTACATCAGGATACTTGGACTGAAGTTTTTCACATTCGGCTTCGGACAAATTTAGTATGACCATTTTTGTGAAATTTTCCAATGTTGTGGAGCAATGTATTCTTGAAACAAATAAGTGTGTTTTTCTCTGAATAGCCTTGATACTGTTTGTCTTGTTAGTACCAATAATAGTCCAAGAAAGCATTTTTTAACCCATATTTATGTGAACTCTTTCTCGGCATCACTCGAGGAATCACCTTCACCATTTACGGCATCCTTTTATGAAACTCCCTTTATAATCCATTATATTTGTCTTGAAAAGGCCTTTCCTTGGAATAACAAGGCATTTGAAAAGAAGCTCTTCTTTTTTGCAGAAAGAGGAACAAAATCACTGTGAAATTTCGTGAAAATATTGCCTGACGTTTTACTAAATCTATTCCATTTAAAATCCGATTATTGTTAATCTAAATGAACTGTTTCAAAACCGCAATGCTCTACCGAAATCTGTACATATCAAAGAATAAAATAAGTTTCAGTATTTTTCGATATATTTATGAAAATAACAACCAAACAAAATGTTTTTTCCAAGTGACGATTTCATGAATGAACGGATTTCAATTAAATTGAAACCTGCCTCGCAATCGTCCTTAATAGAGAAACGATGGAAAGAAAACAATTATCCACCATTTGTGTCAAGCATATTGACAATGATAGACATATTTCGATCTGTTTTGCCTGATCTGCTCTGAAATTGCTCCCACACCTGTTCATTCTCATGTTTATATATTATGTTTTTATTATTCCGAGGCTTTTGACGTTAGTAATTACGAAAAAATATCGTGGCGGAAAATGCCAGCGTTCTAAATCATTTATTATTTTTTTTTTTTCGTTGGCTTAATGTGTTTTATCTGGTTTTTCCTGGTTTCCCTGATTATTGATATAAGAATATCGTGTTTCTTTTTTCGGGAGAGAGACTAAATGGTACGTTAACTACTAGCTATGTTGCTAGATAATCAAAGGTTTCCTATTGTTTGAAATCAAGTATGGCTTTTTACATTTTATGCTAAAACGTGAAAACCTGAAATTATTGCAATGCCAACTTTTTTACTCAATTTTCATTTGCTATTTTTTATGGAAGATAATAACTGAAATTAAATCGCCAAAGTTTCTGTAATATTTTCGAAGTCAGTCTGACTTTCTCTTATCTGGGAATATACAGGGTGATCAATTTTCTGTAACAGAACTTTAATAGTTGATGAAACACGTTATTGCAAGATTCTATGAATATACGTTTGCAAATGCTTTGTTTTTGAGATAAAAATTGCATCAGAAGAAAGAAAACCCAAAATATGTCAACATCAGGACAAAATCGACATCAATATCTTCAAAGAAAGCAGTCAAAGTATCAGAAACCACCTGAATAAAAGAAGAGGACAAATTTATATTCATCAAACGAGACGTCATTCAGCATTAAATTAGGTAATTCATTCAGAATTATCTTTTAAACTCCATCCAATAGAATTTCATTTATGTGACATTAGCAAACTTATTAACGAAAAATTCAAAAATCAATCCAAGAAAGTCCAGAAGCACAAAAGTTAAGTTTTTCGAAAAATTCTGATAACATTCAGAATACCACTTACGTTAGATCAATCAGTAATAGAGTTATAAAAAATTCAGATGTTGATTTACCAACTTCTGAACGTAGTTTTTAGAGAAAAGTCACAAATTCAACCCCATCATCTCATCCAAAAACATGATGAACCTCATTTAGAATCACCTAAAGTTGTCAAGATTTTAACAAAAAACCACCAAAAAACGAATCAGAAAATCGCAGATAACGAAACAACTTCAGAACAAGAATCAGAGCTCCGATGTAGTTTCAATTAAAGCAGATAAATCAAACGTCATGGTCATTTTACCTAGATCATAATCTATATGTTCATTCAAAATCGACAGATTTTGCAAATCACTGAAAGTAACTCGTCTTTTGACGAACCAGACTGTATCTTCTTCTTATTACACATTTGTGTTGATAAGCAAAAGAGCTTTCCAATGAGGTTTACTCGACCTATCTGTCCTATTCAAAAAATTGCATTTTGTGCAATGCTGAGGAGGTTGATGTAAAATAAAATCACTGTGTTTTGAAAGATGTCCCTTCAGACAAAAATTGAACTGTTTCTGATTTTTGTCCAGAAACAAACATTTTAGCAGTTATTGAGTCTATTTCGTTTTAGTTTTCCCCACTCGTTATATATATATATATATATATATATATATATATATATATATATATATATATATATATATATATATAGGGGGTTTTACCCCGACGAGTTGCCCATATATCTGTTCATGCAATCAAACTGATTTCATGAAAAAATATAAATCCACCACCCGGTAATTAATACCATTGCCAGGCAATGATTATAATCAAAACATATCCTGGAGTAATTATATATTAGGATAACGTTAAATGTTATGAGAATATATCAATCTACCAGAATATATACATACTATAGCATCATCAGACAATGATATCAATGTACCAACGAGTAGTGTCAGAGGCTTTCTCCCCGGAAAAATCCAGTGTACGGACCTTAGTCAAGTAACACTGAATGTTACTCATTAATAGTTTCCTTTGTGTGAAGTGGTGAACGATCGAATAGAATACTGCTCTGAATATAAATATGACAAAATTGTCAGTTAATTAAATTACATTTATATAAACAAATAAATAAAATATGAAATGAGATTCTGAGCAGTATAAACTAAAGAGAAAACCTATGACTCTACCTCATTATTATTTTCAGAAAGAAACCTACGAAGAATATTACAAGATTTGATGACTGTTATCTTTTGTAACTGTTCAAACAAATTTTTCTTCAGACCCAAAATCTCAATACTTTTGTGAAGATTTCTAGGAATAACGCCTGTTGTAGAAATAATAATCGGTAGAATAAATATTTTCTTCATTTTCCACATTTTTTAATCTCGTCGCCAAGCATCATATATTTAGAAATTTTTTCATTGTATTTATTTTGTATATTATGTGTGTCGGGTATAGCAATATCAATTATATATGTTATTTGATTCTGTTATCAATAAGAACGATATCTGGTCTATTGTGTTTTACAGCTCTGTTGCACAGAATTGTTTTATCAAAATAAAGTTTATATTTGTCATTTTCACAAATAATCTCAGGTTCATATTTTTGAAATTTTTTCTTTTGGGAATTAGGTCATGTTTAATTCCTAGAATGAAGTGAATAATATTAGCGACGGCATTATGTCTTTCTAAATAATCTGTTGAAGCAAGGACTGAGCAAGATGATAATATATGAAAAACTGTTTCTGAAGAACAGAAACATCTACGGCAAGAATCATCTATATTTTGTTTGATGATATGTTTTCTATAATTCCTTGTGAAAACAACCTGGTCCTGGATCGCAATTGCCAAGCCTTCTGTTTCAGCAAACAATTCTCCAGATACTAACCATTTATTCGATGCAATTTCATCAATATAATCATTTTTCAATTCTTTAGGGTGCTTTCCGTGTAATTCCTTCTGCATCCAACTTTCTATTTTAGAATTATCATCAAATATATCGAAATCTACCTTTTGCATTGTCAAGTTCAGAGGTGTAAGATTATAATCTGAAGCAACAACAATATCATGTAATTTAGACGTTCTCTGTTTATCATGAAAATGGGAACGTAGATGAAAAATCTGTTTACTATGAAGATTATTCAAATCAATTAATCCACGACCTCCAAGATGTCTAGGTAGTGTAACTCTCTGAATAGCTGACTTTGGGTGGTGCTTATGATATTTACAGAGCATTTTCCTCGTTTGACATTGTAATTCATTTAGATCAGTTTTAGACCATTTAATAATTCCAAAAGAAGATGTAAGAATAGAAACGGCATAGGAGTTGATAGCTCTGAAAAGGTTTTTACTAGTTAAATAACTCTTGATGATAATTCTTAGTCTTTTGTAATATGAACTTCTAATAATTTCTTTAGTGCTGCTATGGTTAATTGTCTTCTCTTGACAAAATCCAAGATATTTATATGTATCTCCTTGATGCATTGGCTCGATTTCGATATTGGAAATCTTTATATAATCAGAGGTGATCTTTCCTTTTCAATAGAAAGATTTTTACATTTTGAAGCCCAAATTTCATATGAATATCATTGGAATAGTTGAAAGTAATCTCAAGTAGACTTTTAAATGAGATCTGGTTCCGGCATATAATTTAATATCATCTAAATAAATTAAGTGACTTAATTTGAATTCAGTTAATAAACTCTTTATTTTGAAGCCGAAACTAGTAGCATTTAATTCAAGAGATAATGGATTGAGGCAAAGACAAAACCAAAGAGCACTTAAAGAATCACCTTGAAAAATGCCTCTTTTGATTGGAATTACTTCGGATTTTAACGATTGTTTTGAAATATTTAAATGAAGATTGGTTCTCCAATTTTTCATTACGAATTCAAGAAAATGACGAAGTGTCTTATCAATTTTATAAATTTCAAAATTTCCTGAAGCCATGAATGGGGAGAACTGTCAAAAGCCTTTTGGTAATCAATGAAGGCTGTATGAATATTTCTCTTCTTAGTTTGAGCTTGATTCAAAGCAACAGAATCAATTACAAGTTGCTCTTTAGTACCAAGGTGTTTTTTCTACATCCTTTTGATGTTCGGAAAGAATATTATAATTCTCCAAATGTGCATAAATTTTTTGGGTAATACATGCAGTTAGAATTTTATATATTGTTGGAAGGCAAGTAATTGGTCTATATTGAGACGGATCAATAGTATTATCACTTTTCGGTTTTAAATAAGTAATTCCTTGTGTGAAAAATAAAGGAGTAGCTGAGGGTTCTTTATTATAAATGAAAAATATTCTGCCAATTTTTCATGAACGCAAGAGAATTTCTTGAACCAAAAGTTATGAATACCATCAACACCTGGAGATTTCCAATTTTTTGTGTGTTTAATAACTGATGTTATATCTTCGTTTGAAAATTTTTCAAATTGCATGCATTCTATTTGAGAAAATCGAGACCTTTCATTTAAAATCCAACTTGCATTGGAATTATGTTGCCTTGGCACTGCCCAAATTGAAGACCAATAATCAGTTAAAATATCAATTTTAGGAACTCCATTTCCAGAAATATTTTCATTTGAACCTGAAATAAATTTGTAAAAATGTTTTTCATTATTTTTGAATAGTTTGTTTTGGAATGTTCTATCTGAATTTATTTTATATTCACGTAGTCTAATAGAGTATACTGAAAGTTTTTGTTTTAAAGTATCGATGTATTCTATCAATTGTCCATTACTTATCTCATTATTTTTATTTGTTTTATTTTTGAGGAATATTTTTCCAATATGTGCCATAAGTTTTTTGATCGATTACCTCTGGAATATTGAGTCAATCTTCCTAAATCACATCTGATAGAAGAAATTTTACCTTCTAACCTTTTTTGCCATGAAGGTTTTTCTTGATATTATAATTAGATCCAAAATTTTCTAATTTGTATCCAGAATGTTTAACTACTGTAATAGCGGCACAATATATAATCAGATGAAGTGTATAGATATTCATTACTTTAACAAGTTGCTTTGGAAGAATATTCTCATTAAGCACGTTTATACAATCGAAAATTTTCTTTGAATAATGAATTTTAGGAAGTTTAGGTCTTAAAGTTGGGTCAATATTTTCAAATAAATTCATTTGATTGAGAAATAAATTTTCTATATCTTTGTTATCATTATTTTAAATGAATTTTCTGATTTATTTTCGATGCTTTTCATGAATGGGACTAGGTTTTCATCTGAAACTTCAAAATTTAAATGTTCTTCTTGTTGAACGTTGTTTTTAATTGATTTTAATTCTGATTCAGATATAAAGTTTCTATTTTCAATATACCGTCTTTGATTCGCAATGCTTTGTTCTGAAATACAGTAATTGGGAATTTTCTTTGAACATATTATATAGTTTAGACATATAACCTTTTTATTTGTTCCATTATTTGTTATTTTGTAATAACAAAACATAATAAATTTATTCATTTCATACGTCCATTTCATGCGTTTTATTTTTTATTAATTTTGTGTAGATCTGAATTAGGTGATGAAGTTATGATAAGATTAGAGGAACAAGGTGATTCTACATGATTTTGAAAACAGTCATCAAAACTTTTGTTGTTTGAAGAATAGACAGAACAAGTAGAAATGTCAGAACCCTTAGATTTACTTCGTGTATGATATGAATGTATAGTTTTAATATATTATTCCTACCTTCATTTAAGTTGTTTACCTTATCATCATATTCATGATTAACGGGCCCAGAAATAATTTTCTTTGCTATATATATATATATATATATATATATATATATATATATATATATATATATATATATATATATATATATATATATATATATATATATATATCAAAATCAGAGACCTTCTTCAAAAAGAGAACATAAGTATAATACTCAAAAATCAAACACACGAAATTCCATTTGCAATACAAAATTCGAGACAAATTCTTTGTTGGATATGATTATCCATCGTAAAATCGCAAAACACACTTGTAAGAACTGACAAAATCGAGCACTCTAAACAAACTAATTAGCAGATCGCATCCAGTATAGAAAACAGTTATGCCAAATTAGCAAAAATGTTGATAATCTTTTTAAGCAAATTTTTAAATAATCCATTCCTGGTAATTTTTGACAGAATATGTACCAAGTAAAAAGAAAAACGAAAACTGAAGTTCAATAATTATATCACAAAAGAATTACGAAGATAAACTTATTCCCATTTTCTCAACAACGCATAGATGTATCAAGTTGAATTTTATTGTTCCTGTTGTTCAAAAAACAAGAACATGTACAAGAAATACAGTCTTAAAGCAAGTGAGGTTGAAGTTAAAGTGAGGCGGAAAATTTCGAAGAACCTTAATAAATTATAATCAAACAACCACAGTTTTTGTGACGTTGATATCAGCACATATGGACGATTTAGAAAAATGTACAACAGCAACATCGATTGGCTGTATTTATCAAATATCTATGGGATATTAGAATTTCTGAATCAACACCAATACTTTTCATTAATTTCTTCTGTATGTATGTTTCGACGAATACTTGATTGTTTCGATATGTAAATCATTCGACGTGAATCTTTGAATACTAAATATTTCCAGAATGATCTGCAGGTACAAGAACAACAGTAGTGATAAAAGCAGAGAACTGTTCGCTACTGCTAGGCACCTTCAAAGGTAGCTCTAACATAACAGTGGAGTACAAATTAGCTCTTAAACGACAACATCCCAGAGAATTCGGTTAAGGCCTCTTGTCTTAGCTCGAGACCCAGCTCTAACCGCAGCACATCGAACAACCCGATTGACTTTTTACAGGGATTCAGTCAATTGGTCAGAAGCTTTGGTTGGTGGGGGTTCAACAATGGTGTAGGAAGGAATTTCTTTAAGCGCCTGCACTGATTTGTGGCAAACATAGGTGGAAACTTTCAGTCATGGTAAGCCAGACCTCGCTAAGTTTTTATCGTTAAGAGCTACAATAAAGATCACGAAATCACTTCAATAGAATCGCCTGCACGAAGTTCAGACCTCAATCCTGTCAAATATGTTTGAGACATTTTCAATAGAAGATCAAGAAGCCAACAAAACCAGCCAGCTATAGTGAATGAGGTTCAGAACAGACTGATTAAAATTTGAAACGGAATGGTCATTGATTTTGAGTATGAATCATAGATGTCATGTTTTGTTCTCGCTGGGGGTGGAAATATCCATTACCAACAGATTTCCTCCTAAATTTCACAATTTTCATTATCAGTTTCATTTCAATTTCTATAAGTGTCAGTTTCATTTCGATTTTTCAAATTTTAAATAGACATAAAACTGAAAATCATTCACGTTTTCTACTCATTCATAAATTGACGTACTGAACCAACGTTCGTCAATTCCATAGAATCTCATCAGTAGCTCTACGTCTTCATTGTTCCTAAGCTAGTTCATTCAGTGTGTGTTTTGGCAGGCAGACAGTCTCATCCTTCTACCTGGCGAATGATGGTTCGTTTTGTCTGTAATTAACGCGTCCCCCAAGTTACAATTAAAACCCGCCCGACGAGTCACAGGTACCGCCAACACACATCAATTAAACTGACAAATTAGTACACCCTGTTATTAGGGACTTTCTGCGACGGTGTCTGTCTCGTTGGCTCACCTGCTAAATTTGTTTGAGGCGTCATAGAAGGACGTTCATTTGTTAATGTCATCCAAAATATTATGGCCAATTTTAGATTTGAAGGGCTGATGAAGAGAATTGCAATATACAGGGTGTTTCAGGTAATATTTGCAGGATATTCCTCATCAAAATCATGAATATAAGTCTCAAAGCCCAAAAGAAGCAAAATATCTAGAGCAGGGGCTCCCAAATTTTTTTGTACCTTGCCCCTCTCTGGTTATTTCTATTCCCTCCTCTTGCAACTGTTCTGGCAGCAACTGTATGTCAGTTGATAGTTTGTAAAACTCCTCTGGCAAGTTAGGAAAGTACCAGCTGAACTCCTCCTTGAGGTTCTTCAAATGGTCAATTATCAAGTTTTTTAAAAGCGGTCCTTCAAAAACGTCGTTAAAACATGCTTCTTCTGAGACTGACACTACTTTGTTGAAACTTGAATACTAGCTATGGTTCATTGACACCTACGTAAGTATTTCTCAACGTACATCTTGGTGGCATCCCGATGTGTTACTATATTTGAAGTCTCAAGTTTAGGTTGTTTCACGTGTCAAAAAAGTCTGATAATAGGCCAAAATTACTTTGTTACTGGGTTTTTTGAACTCTGCACTATGCTCGTTTTGTTTCTGCAGTCCAAAAACGTAATCACTTCATCACGGAGCTCAAATAGTCTTCCCAACATATTGCCTTTTGATAGCCATCGTAATTCTGTTTTATGGTCACTTCCTAAATCTTCACAAAGACTTTTAAACAGTCGAGTATTTAATGCACTGTTCTTTACGTAGTTGACGACTGTAATACATAGCTTTGAAACAGCATTGAGTTCGTTTGGAAGCGTTTTTGCTGCCAACGCTTGGCGGTGAATGAAACAATGAATGCCAACCATGTCAGCATTCTTCTGCTTGACCAACTGCACAAAGCCTGAGCGAGAACCGAACATTGAAGGAGCACCATCTGTGCATACTCCAAGAAAGTTCGTGTTTCCCAAAAAAAGTCTGCTGCTTTCATCACATCTACAGCTTCAGTAGTGGTCACCAGCTCATTAGAAAACATCACTTCATCCTTAATTCTTTCATTTTCAATGTAGCGAAAATATAAAATCAAATGAGAACATTGTGCTACGTCTGTACTGTCGTTAATCTGGATAGCAAAAAACGGGGATGTTTTATTGCATCAACCACCTGGTTTTTATTGTCCTCGGCCATATCATCAATTCGGCGTTTTACGGTGTTGTCTGAAAGTGGTATTTGTGATAGCTTTTGCCTAACATCAGTTCCAAGGACAACATCGGCTTCAAGCACTTTTAGCGATGACTGAGCAGCAGATCCAGTGCTATCTAATTTCATGCGCTTTAAATTCCGAGATTTTGCAGCGAGAAACTCTTCAGAATTGTCCTTTAAAGAGGCATGTTTGGTTGACAAATGTCTCAGAAGACGATTAGGCCTCATCGCGTCATTGCTTAATATTTCATAACAAATAACGCACTGAGAGTGATCAACATTATCTTTAAGCAAGGAAACAAACCCATATTGAATATAATCGTCAATATACTTGCGTTTCTTTGACGTGTTCATCTTCCCTGATTCAGCTTCACACAAAACTCACACAACACAAAAACAATTACTCCAATTCAAACGTAGCAACAATTATAGAACACCCACAATACAGCAAACACGCTGACTGATATTTCACGGAAAGCACTGTGCCAGAACGGACTAGTTACAACTCAAGCACTGAACAAACTGCAAGGTTAGGTTAGATTCTAATTCATTGATTTAAATACTATCATTCTTCAATGATACAACCATTTCAACACTTCTCTAACATTTCGACGCCTTTCTTGTAGAACGATTTATCTTTGGCATCCAAATAGTCGTTAGTTTTGGCAATATCCTCTTCGTTCGAGCCAAGTCCCTTTTCCTGGAGCATATTCTTCAATTCAGCAAAGAACCAGTAATTGCTGGGTGCTAGATCTGGATAATAGAGAGGATGCGGCAACAATACCAAGCGTAAATTATTGACTTTTGACATGGTTTTTACTGACTTGTAGTTTGGTGTATTATCTCGTTGAAACAATTTTTTTTTTCGCCAGCGATAAGGCTATACAGGGTATCCCAAGTTAAATGGCTTATCAGACGTTTATGGAGAACTAATAATGCTATCGTTCTGAAATTTTGGTAGTTGATTCAGCTGGTCCGACACTTTATTTTATTTTAAAAAATATTTTTACCTTACTTCCGGTTATACCGGAAGTGCATACCAACTTTGTTATTTAATATAGAACACCCTGTATATTGATGGTTGGTTCAATAACACTTGTTATTCCAATTACAACAACACCTAAATCATAAGTTTAGCTTGTTTCGTTCATGAAATATTCTAGTTTTACTTGAAAATCAGCGATATTTTGCTTTTTGAAAAATATCTATATATCTCGAGAACGGCGTGAGCTACCAGAATAATAAAAGGTTTTTTGCAAACAAGAAACCATGCGGGAGATAACTCATATCCGTCTGAATCCCAGTCAGTATACAGAGTTCTCTTTTTTCCGCCTCAAATTTCGAAACGAAGAAACTATGTTATTCAAATTGTAACCCATATATTTTTTCAATTCATTAGATTCGCCGTAGAAAACTAAATGTTTCCCATACATAACCTGTACCTGAAATTTCAAGTTTACAAGTTATGGCGAAAAAACGAATTTTACGTACTCCTAAAAGCAAAAAAATCCATATTTTTCAAGTAAAACTAGGATACTTCATGAACGAAACAAGCTATACTATGTGTTAGGTGTTTTTGTAATTTGAATAATGAGTGTTGGAATAACAAGTGTTATCGAACCAGTTATCAATACACAGAGTGATCTATCTTAAGCAAGAAAGTTGGTATAACATAGTGCTTGCGTACTATGAGCTCCCACTATCAAGAATTTTCGTAGAGAAAAAAGTTGAGCGTCTCGTCGAAACGAGGCTACTCACAAATATTCAGATTGTTAGTAATCATGAAAAATTTTGATTTATTTATCGCTTAAAATGACACAGGAAGTAAAGCTATTTCAATCTACCAGCATCGTAAACTACTGAAAGCAATGTTATGAAATTTTGAGATGTTTCTTTTCAAGGTTGGTACTACGTGAAACAAACGCGCATTCGATATTTCTAGCGCCATCTATTTTATAATCCCGGGACTTTGGACCCATGTGTGATTCGGTTCTTGTTTCTCTTTAAATGTTCGTACTATTCGAAATATTCTTGGAAAATTGAAATTCTGAACAAAAATACGAAGAAAATTCTGAAAGTATTGTGCATCGTTCAATCATTCAATCACTACTTCAAAAAATTATCGCATCACCTTCCAAATATTTTTTATTCCTTCACACGCGTTCCTTTGTGAGTTCCATCAAAATCTGAACAGGTAAAAATGATTGCATCCACCCCGTAACATTTCCAACAAACTGGATTCAGTATAGAACTGGGCGATTGTTTTGATGGCGACGATCATTTTCATAATTCATAATTTCATTAATTTGTTACTCCAGGCATTGTCACGATTTTATGAAGAATATTATTGGTTTACTGAAAGAAAATTATCTTGATAATTATTGAGTGAGCCTAAGAACCTTAAGAATTTATTAAGTGCATAATTAATGGTTAATTATCATGGAAGAGAAATACGTGGATATAAGTCCGAGATAATGCAGAAATAATAAGACTTTCTTTTTATGATTTCACGGTTTCTTCCCAACCACTTTATTCACGAAGGTGTTCTTGAATTAGACTGGTTTTAGTCTTGCCTTTTTTTCGAATTATCCCTTTTTCATTCGAATAATTAATTGGTAACATTAATATCTGGTTATCTAAATATTGGAAAACGATGTTATTCTGAAAATACATTTCGGAACTATAATATATATATATATATATATATATATATATATATATATATATATATATATATATATATATATATATATATTCTTTTGAAAAGAGAGGATTTACAAAAATTCGAATAATTGTATTTACAATAAATGCTTATAGCTATAATGTTGGTGTGTGTTTGAGAAACACAATCGTAAGAAACAAGCGAATAATTAGAATACCAGCAGAAAAAAACAGACCATGCCCGTTCCTTAATCAGGCATCTAAACTCGCATCATGCCTCCTACGATTGCCCCTAAAGTGTGAGCACAGGAAATGTAACAGGGGAACCATAATATCTTGCGTATGATTCAATAAACGAGTGAAAAAACCTGTGGAAAAAACTCGTTTCCCTGTCGCTATTGCATTAGCAATAACCTGTCTGTTTATGTTGTGTTAGTGTCGTGTGTACAAAAAGAGTACCAAACATTTTTCTTCTTAGCAGCTTCATTCTCTCATTGTCTTCTTGCACTCCATGATTTCCAGGACTTCTTCACGAAGACAAGGGTGAAAAGGAAGGGAGATTGGGACAGGAAAATCTGTAACAATGGAAAAAGAAAACCAACAGCAAAATATTTCATCAAAACATACCTAACACTTATATGTCTGAACTTACTTGAATCTGAGATCTTAACTAATGCTCCTCTATTTTTCAACAGGGAACATCTCATATACCTGTAGGGAATGAAGCCCTACATGGGTGTAGTCCTTGCCTTATCAACATAACCCATGGGAAAAAACACTAAGGGGGAGCAGTTCTAGCCTTATCTAAGAACTTAACTAATGCTCCGCTGTTTTTCAACAGGGAACATCTCATACACCATTCGGGGATGTAGCCCATAATCAACCTCAAGATTCAGAAACTAATCTCCTAAATAGACTTAAAGTTCTCTACCCAGTTAATGAAACTATCTGAAAAGGAATGAATTTCTCGACAACTCCCCGTAAAAAGGTGAATAGGACAATCGAGGACTAAATGTCTTATTGTTTCTTCAGCTGCGCCACATTCACATGCTGGACTTTCTACAGTATTCCATTTGAACAACATACCATGTCCTGCCCTGAGACGATTTAATGTACACCAATTTTTCCTACTTATATCGAAACCTACAACCCTTTTGGAAGGATCCTCTATGAGAACTTTATTGAAAACATCAACTTCCTGCCATTCAGTTTTCCAAAGATCAACTGCCATCACCCGTGTACGTAAAAAGTCAATCGGCCAAATTGGTTTCCTAGATTTCAATCTCAGGTTAGGTGGATTTTTAAGATCGTGTATTATCGGAAAAACTTCTGGAAATGAGGATTCTAGAGCTAATTTATGCGAATATGGGAAGGAACTTTATTACAAATAACTGGAAGCCATGGGGTAGCAGTTGAACTGATACATTCATTTATAACTCTCATAGAACAGTTCAACTGAGAATCAATCCTATTGACATGAGCACGATTCAACCACACCTGACAGCAATATTCTGCTGCTGAAAATACTAAAGCAGTAGTTCGCAAAGTAGAATTCAAATGAAACAAATTCAGGAGAAGGTAAGACAACATTTTGTATCGACCACGCATAATAGGTGGAGAAATTGTTTTAGTCAAAATTTCTGAAAATTTGATATGTTTCAGTTTTCCTTTTGTTAAACACAATGATACATTTTTTTACAAAGTCGTATGACTAAGTATAGTTTTAGATGCGGGACATTTGGCTCTGTATATGGTTTGGACTTCGTATTTTTTCTGCTGTCTGTATAGGTTTTCATAGAATGAATCAACTGGTTCTTGCAAGTCCAGACTTAAGGTTTAGCAGAGATCCAGAACGCTTCCTTTATATTCATCTTGAATTCTTCAAGAAAGACTAAAGCTTTTATTTATGATGAAACTACAGAAATTAAACCCCAGAATTTGCACGAATTTTGGAGATAGCGTAAGATTCTGAAAGGAATACAGCAAACCTGCATTTCATTCACATACGGGGGATGTCGTTAAGTTCCGCATATTGAGCTAAAATGTAATAATTAACCAATGGAAAAACTGTTGATTGGTGTGGTGCTTTAAAGCCGGAATCAGAAAATTATTGCGTGAAAATGCTCACGGTTTAATTCCAAATGTTAACTAACTTACCTTTGGCAGTTTGTTATATATATATATATATATATATATATATATATATATATATATATATATATATATATATATATATATATATATATATATATATATATATATATATATATATATATATATATATATATATATATATATATATATATATATATATATATATATATATATATATATATATATATATATTTTTGCCACCTACCTCTCTCTATAAAGTTATTTTTGTTTCCGATAACTTACAACTAAGCCCTCTCTAAGAAGCGAGTGAACACGCACATCAAATCACCTTGGGCGACCACATCTAATCTAACTTATCAAGAGGTGAGGCTAAAAAAAAGTGGCTTCAAATTTACTCACGCTTCCGAAAAACTTACTAACATTTTTAACACCAACAATGACTGAGCATCGGCTGGAAACCTACAAAGGATGAATTGTCTCCATTAAGAGCTTCTGGTTGCATAGAAGCAATGTTGTTGTTTCTTTAATTAGTCGCAAATTGACGATGTTACAATTCACCCTGTGTTATAACATGTCCCGGACTCCCCAACATACTGGCAATTTCACAAATTCCTGACTAATAGGTAAAATATCCATTTCTTACCACAAAGAAACGTGCATTTTTTCCTCAAACCCTTCATCCACGCCACTGCTCTCGATTCAAGATCGTTGAGGAATGTTATTCAATGTCTAATTGCCATTAACCATCAGGTTCGGTCGTCTTATGGCACGACCGATCGAATTATAACTCCGGCTCAAAATGCTCTTGGCTAAAACAGCTCCAACCTCGGTAAACAGTGCGTTCACACTTTCATAATTATTTATGGTTTAAAGGCAGCCCCGGAATGCTGTGCGATGCTCTATGCTCTTTATCTAATCATACCACATCGCTTGTACTCTATGATTCACGTTTTGAGATATTTCCAATAATTGCGTGCTTTGTACATCGATGGCTAATTACTCGAGTCATTAGATTAGTTATTTATGATTCGCTAAGTTGGTTATGCTGCAAATGTGGAATGTCTAACTGCAGTAATTTTAAACGGATCACATAGAATCCTAACATTCGAATCACATTGTTTGGTTAGGTTAGATAAGTTAAATAAGAAGTATAATTCGAAATATCATTGCTACATTTCTTGGGAGAAGGAATAATGACAAATTACAATCAGAAGAGTCATTATCTGAGGTGAGTCCATAGATAATTTGCGGTCAAGCGGACAACACGCGCCAGAAACAAATCTGTAATAGCACAGTGATCTCAATCGTTTTATTGAACTTCGTGATCTATTGGATTTCTTTTTGCTTTCATTCTTCAGACGCAAAAGAAAGCGCATAAATTCTGTTGAAAATTGATCATTGAAATCAGGGGAGAAACGACAATTTTTACAGATTTCAAACTTATCAACCTGCAAAATCAAAATGGCAGATTGTATTTCAAAATGGTTGATATAATAGAATGTTCTATGAGACGGTAATTGTTTTCAATGATGAAAAAATTGCGTTAAGGGAATGAATATTGTCAAAAATTACTTTTTCTTTTTATGAACTTATTAAGTGAGTTATTGACTGTGGTAGACCTCTAATAGATGCAAAAGAAATTGATTTAAATTTGCGTTTAGTCTTCATCTTTGATACCTAGACGAACAAACTCAAGAGAATATACGGGTGTCCCAATGAAGTTAACCTGTTTCAAAGATCAAACCAGTACATTTTGTATCGAAGCATCTTCTACCCACTCTGTACATTCCAAATAACAATAGGCCATAAAATTTAAATGAGGGATAAACAATAACCCAAATTCATTCATTGCCGGAGGTGAAATGAAAGTAATGGGTTCTTTTTATAATTAGGTATTCTACTTTTAAATTATGATTGAATGAATATCTATAACAAAATTTTAGTTGTCAAGAATTTTCAAAGGTGTATTGATTTAATATAAAGTAGATTGCTGTTGATTATTTTCAAGAGAAATTATGTTGAGTGCTTCTTCTTTCGACTGCGGTGTTATTTTTATTTTTCTAAAGACACATCAATTAATAATATATCGAGATTCAAAAGTTCTCAAATGGGACATGGACGAATTAGGGTTAAATATTGATCGAAGTTGTTCCTCAGCTAAAACGACACCAGTCTACTTGAATGTTTTGATTCAAAGATTCTTGAAATTATGATTGCAGGCACATAATTGATTTTTTCGTCAAAATAAATGCATTTTTCGAAGAAAACACAGGAGGCGAAAAAGTTTCCTCTTGAAATGGGTCTTGACAAAATATTTATTTTAAAATCAGATTAAATCTTTCAAAAGAGTTACAATCGAAATACTGGAAGACATTGCTGATTTCACCAATTTCCAGAAAAAGCGCATGAACGAAAAATGAAGATTTCTGAAGAATTTTCAGTAGATGAATTTTTTCGTTTGGGAAGGAAAAACAAATCTCCGAACAATATGTGTTCTGTTGTTAGAAGAACCAGTTGCTTTATTGTAACGTTTCGGCCCTTCTGTTATTATCAAGCGGTGTGAGCTGATACACTACAAGCAAGCGAGTACCAGTACAAGCTTACAAATGCGATCGAGAATGATGATCTGAAATCATTAGATTTAATTTTTTCATTGAAAGCATGATAATTAATTTTTTTAGGATTTTTACAGTGTGTAGAAAGGACTTTCAAAAGAAGTAACGATAAAACCTACCTACCACTTTATCTGAAACCCAAAGTTTAGTGAATTTACTGTTTGATGCATGCAGGCGTTGATTACTCTCGAATAGTTTTTCTTCAAAATTGTGTGATTTCCCCTTTTCAAGAATCTTTAAATTAGCCAAGATATCCAAGATGGCTTGTTTGTTATAACAATGATTTATTTGCGACAAAGTTACTTGTAGTGGATTCGTATAGTTTTCAAACGATACCGCTCGACTCTTTTGCCCTGTTCAATTTTGAGAGCTCGAAGCGCCCCCTATTATGGAGTTTCTCGTTGTTAAAGTCTTGAATATACGTCAAAAGATGTAGTACAAACAAAATAATTCGACATATTTCAGAAAATCTTCAATCACTATGAGATAAGAGATACATTTTTAGAATAAACAGAATAAAATAGTGTAGCTCTGATCATACAGTTGACGTATGAAATGGTTGATGAAAACATGAAAAAAGACAAGTGTGACGTAGGACGGGGTTTATAAAAAAATTACTTCACTTTTCTGATATGATGATAACACCGAAAAGCTGTAATTGATTGATACATTATTGAATGAAATCTAACCTCACTGAATAAAAATGTCAACACAGTTTTATAGTTTCCATTAGTTACACCATAAATATCTCTAGTGGCAGTTCTCAAGCATCAATAATATGACCCTCCAATAATATCAAAGATTTCAAAATAATTGTTAAATCATAAAACTGTGTGAGAGCTCGAAAAAAAAATCTGAATATGATTCGATTCGCACCTGTCTCCTTTTCTCTAAAGAAAAGTTCAATTTTTTTTACTCCAACGGTTACAAGATGGCAGAGAAGTCCACCAAGGGACGAAGTTAAACTTCTAAGACTAAGTGATCGCCACAGTTGCCTATAAAACTATAGATCAGGGGTGCTCAAAAGGTCGATCGCGACTGCTTCTTGAGTAGATCTCCAGAAGAAAAAAAAATTTTAATAAGTAGGTAAACTGCAAAAATTTATTTCGTACTAAAATAACACACTGCCAGCGGCAAAAGGCGGCTTCATCAAAGGAACGCGAGGTACTTGTCAGAGAAAAGCCCTTTTTTTTATTCTTGCAGCTTTTCTAGAAAATTCGGACAAGCCAAACATTCAAAAGCTGCTACGATCGTGTCATTAAAAATATGTCATATATTGGCGAAACACAAGAAATCATTCGAAGATGGATCGGTTGTGAAGGAAGCATTTATTGAAGCGGGTGAGACTTTATTTGGAGATTTTAAAAATAAAACAGAAATCATGTCTGCTATTAGAGAACTTCAGTTATCTCGTCCGACTTTCACAAGGCGTATTGAAGTCATGAGCAGGACATGGCAGATAAACTAAAACATGATATCATGAAATGTACATACTTTTCTTAGCAGTTCGACGAATCCAGCGATATGACAGGCACTTCCCAGCTGTGTAATTTTTTTTGGATGGTATTCAATGACATGTTGGCTAAGGAAGAATTTTTGACAATTATTCCTCTGAAGGGAAAGATCCGTGACGAAGATATATATGATGTTTTCTTCAATTTCGTAAAAAAGTACAAGCAACCAATATATAAATTATTGTGCATTACAATCGATGGAGCACCAGCAATGATAGTTTTTTCATTTCATTGCATCATACATCAACTAGTTTCGTGTTCAAAAGTATTAAACACGGAGGAAATTATAGGCATTGCAACAACAATTGTGAATTCCATCCGTGCAACGGCGGCTATTTAAGTTGCAGTTGGAAGATAGGGAGTCAGCTGAACACACTGATTTAGTTCTTCACACGGACGTCAGGTGGTAGAGTCACGGAATTTCCTAGAAAGGTTTCAAGTATTTTGGACCAAAATAACAGCTTTTCTAGATGAAAAAGGTGATGACACCCAGATGTTGAAAAACGAAAAATGGCTGACTGATTTGGCATTTTGGTCTGATATCACAATGCACTTAAACACCATTAACTAGGAGCTTCAAGGTAAAGGAAAAAGTATTATTGAGATGATTAGCGCAGTAAAAGCCTCCAAAAGTAAATTGCAACTTATGAAAGATCAACTGAAAAAAATAATCTGAAACATTATCCGTCTTTGAGAGCAAGGATTCCTCAGTTGAATTATGATACGTATGAGGTCGAATTATCAAATATTTTGGGACAATTCGAAGTGCATTTTATGATTGCAGTAAATTTGCAAATATAGCAACATTCATGAGTTATCCTTTTTCATATGAAAACATTGAGGAATTAGTTATTGAAATAGAAAGTCAGTTTAATATGAACTCATGTTCTGTTGAAAATGAGTTGGTGCAGATTATATTAGATATACATCTCAAAGCTGCAGCATCTGATATAAATTTCTGGTGTTTTATTTCTGAAGATAAATATTCGAATCTAAGGCAAATCGCCCTTCAACTGACGGCAATGATTGGGACAACTTACTTGTTCAGGTCTGCGTTTTCTGAAATGAAGATAATTAAGTCAAAATATCGTAGTCGACTAACTGACGATCATATGTCATTATGCGTGCGATTAGCACTTAGTGGTTACGTACCATCTTATGAAAAGTATGCTGAGGACATGCAGTGCCACGCTTCAATCCAAAGTCACTCCTTAGTTAAGTTTAACACTTTATGTGATTCTTTTGTTTTGTAATAACCAATAAACTCGCAATTTTGAATATTTATGAGTTTTTTCATTGATATTATAGAGAAGAACCTAACTAAACCTAAACCAAACCTTGACTGAAACAATGTATATGGTGCGGAAAGCTAATATCTATATATGATACTATATGCGCTACCTAGGTAGGTAGGTAGGAAGGGGGTATCGTGTATGTACGACAACCCTGCATCACACATACTTGCAGCCTCTCAGAGTCGATCGTAAGTAGTCTAAGAAATTGAGGTAGATCATCAGTAGTTCAAGTTTGAGCACTCCTGCTGTAGATGATCTTGAATTGAAGTATGAACAAGTAAGTACCAGTTTAACTTGCAATAATAAGTCGAACTTTTGTAAAGTAGCCGGCTGGACTTAATATTGAAATTTTTCCAATTTCCCTGATTCATACGACAGCAACATTTTGCAACATTTTATTAAAATTAATTCGCTTAATGCTTGTTCGCGCAACTCCTAGGCCAGATGCTGGATAAAGTTATTTTGCAAATGGAATTTTAATAGCAATTCAGTTAGTTATCGGCGTCTCCCAGCGCCGATAATTCGTGAGCGTCGCCCTCAGGGGGGCGGGGGCATCACATATGCGGGTGAAATAAGAAGGAGAAAAGAGGGCGGCAAGTGTAAATGACATCATTATAACTGCAAAGTGGTATCCCGTCTCCACGGCAACGGCGCTACGTCGCTAATGGCATACATGACAAGGGGGACGATCGATTTTTTAAATTTACACAAAGAATAAACATCGTCTCGCAAGTCTCCCACAAACTAACGTACATCTTTAATGATGTGTCTATCTTTATTTCTTTTCCCTTTATTTCTCTGCATGTGGAATCGATTGCTGTTCCTATCTAGGGTGCGCAATTTGAAACCCTCAAATTTTTTGAATATCTCCAACGAAATTTATAAGCACTAAAGCTAGAGATATACAGGGTGTTTCACATAACTCGCCGCTAACAATGGTTTGAAAAACGACACATTTTATTTTTTAATGAAGTAATATGTATCGTTATTGGTCAAACGTATGTTTCTTAAGTGAATACCCTGTACTCGAACTACGTGAACTTGGGAGTATCTCAAGAATCTGTCCTTGGACCTCCTTCTTTCTTCATCTTCATGAATGATCTTGTTTGTATTCGAAGGATGAGGATAAGAACATCTCACATCAAGGATCAGCATCATTGACCAGGAAAATTACTGTCGAAATTTTTTCGCAAATTTTGCTTCAAATTAAATTAGAACCACGACAAAATATTAAATGGGAGATGCCAACCCAAGTTATTGGGTTCATAATGATTCTAGAACATCTATAGATCATAATCGACATCACTTAGAAGACCGAACCTAGCCATCGGGGCTCTCTTGGTCAAACAGAGTGGGGAATTGTTTTGTTGAGTTTGAATTTTGAAGGGATTTTGCGAGATTATACTTCGACATTGGCCAGCAAAAACAAGGAAGTGATTATGTGAGGAGTGTGAGGAGACTCACACTGCGACGGAAGAACATCTCCGCGAAAGAAAAAATATCGCAGGTTATGTACTTTTTGATTATCTCCTTAGTCCTTTTTATGTCCTTGCTTGCTATGTGAAATTTTTTTTTAAATTCAAGTGTGCTTAGACATATAAGAGTCAGATATGATTGATGAAATATTTTTCTGCTGGTTTTCTTTTTCCATTGTCACAGATTCTTGTCCCAAACCCCTTTCCTTTCACCCTTGTCTTCGTCTGGAGATCATGGAGTGCAAGATGAGAATTGAAGCTGCTAAGTAGAAAAATCTTTGGTGTTCTTTATGTACACACGACACTAACACAACATAAACAGACAAGCTATTGCTAGTGCAATAGCGACAGGAAAACAAGTTTTTTCCTCAGGTTTTTTCACTCGTTTATTGAATCATACGCAAGATTCCCCTGATACATTTTCCTGAGCTCACACTTGTGTTTTTCTGTATAAGGATTTATTGTAAATACAATTTTCGAATTTTTGTAAATCCTCTCTTTTTCAAGAGAATATATATGATTTACAATAAGTCTATTTGCTGATGATGCCAACTTCTGAGGAGCTTCAAACGACATCTTAACTAATTAAAATCACTTTCAAGAAGACCTCTCCCGCATCAATCGATGGTGTTCGAATTGGCTTCCCCTATCAAATCCGAACAAATGCAAGGTTCTTCACATTGGAGAAAATAATCCAAGAGTTCAATATCACTTGCTAGGTGAACCAATTAGTATTACGGATAAGCAGTTACACTTGGCGTTACTGGACCTAACGTCAGCTCATATCCAAAACATCTACTCCAAAGTTCTTATACTTTCCAAAGATCCTTCAAACGATGCTATACAGCATGTTGCAGCTTACTATACGAGACTTATATTGGACCAATATTGGAAGTTACTGTACCAGTAGGGTTTCGCACACTCAAGTGTGACAAAGATGCTCTTGAGAACATCCAGAGTCGAATTACTAGAATCCCGCATGGTACCAGACGACAAAAACCTTTTCGAGAATATTCAACCTCATTATAACATTTCGGATTCTTCGAGGCTTGTTCAGTTGTAATCATTCTTCACTATTAACCATGAATGAAAATGGACGCTCCCCTGGTCATCATTTCAAATTATACAGGAGAACTTTAAGATATCTTAACCTCAAAATTATCTGTACATGGAATGAACTACGTACTGACTTCATCAACGCAACCTCTATCAACTCATTAAACAACAATGATTGATGCATGGGTTGGTTGACATAACAAGAATTTCCTTTCCATTATAGTTTTATTTATTTTCTTTTTTTTTTATATATTTATCCAACAGAGGAAAAAAGAACAACCTTCGAACGAATACGGAATGTATGCAACCTGACAACTGTGAGAGCAAAGGCCAATTCCTACGAAGGGGTAACTAATAAACTCCTTGAATAGACAAGCGGAACTAGACAATTTTGGTTTATGGCAACGACTGTCAGTGCAAATTTCTGCAAATCTGCGTTTTCACCTCTTGTTAGAGAAGACGGAAGTATAGCATCATCTCCGAGAGAGAAAGCCGATCTCTTTTCTCTCTTGTTTTCAAAGAATTCTGTGCTAGATTCATCTAACGCAATACCACCGAACTTTCCACCGACAAATTCTTCCATGGCAGAAATGAAGTTCAGGGTCCGTACTGTGAAACGGGCTCTCGAGCAGCTTAACTTCCAGAAGGCAGTTGGTCTGGACAAAATACCGCCAATCGTCCTGAGAAAGTGTGCTCCCGAACTAGCACCCATTCTTAACCGTCTGTTTCAGATTCCTTATGAAAGCCAGACTTTTCCGAGTAGCTGGAAAAAGCGAGAATTCAACCGATCCCAAAGAAAGGAAAGAAGTCCTAACCCCAACCTACCGCCTTGTTGCACTTCTTCCCATTATGTCCAAAGTGATGGAGAGAGTCATAAATGATGAACTCATCAAATATCTTGAGTTGCAGGGAATTATTAACGACCGTCAGTATGGTTTTCGCAGTCAAAGATCGACAGGAGATCTGCTCGCCTGCGTCACTCATGTTTGTACATCAACGATGGAAAAGCATGGGGAATCTAGAGCAATCGCCCTCGACATCTCTAAAGCCTTCGATAGGGTTTGGCATGCAACCTTGTTGAATAAACTTGCTGCATATGGGCTTCCCGAATAATTGCGGGGTTGGATAAGTAGCTTTCTTTCAAATAGATCAATTTCAGTTGCAAGCAGGAGTACCTCAGGGATTCATTCTTTCACCAATCTTGTTCCTGTTGCAGATAAACGATCTTCTGTCATCTACAGAGAACAAGATCTTCACTTCTGCAGACGATTGTACCCTGGTTTCGTCTTTCAGTTGTCTGCGGCCGATTACAGCTGCGGAATCTCAGCGTCAGAGATGTCAACAAACTAATAACTTAAACTCTGACTTACAGAGGATATCTGAGTGGGGTCTTTAGAAGATACAGAGTGAGCTACTGAAAAATTGAGGAGACTATCTATCACCCTGAGCTATTCAAGAATTAGTGCAAACAAATGGAACAGATTCATTCCAGAACAAAGGCTGTCATCTTTGATCTAAATGAATCTATTCCAGTTTTTCGCACTAATACTCCAGTAGTGTTATCTATTTTTCAGTGGCTCACTCTGTATCTTCTACAGTTTTCAATCAAAAATGAAAATTCGTTCACGGCGATGCAGACAAAGATAATACCTTTCTTTCGAGGTATCACTCGACCCATCTACCCTCTTCCAAATTTTCAAGTACCCCTGCTTTAGGGGTACTTGATGATGACTGCCTTTGATCAGCATGGATCTGTTCTATTTTACTTCACTGAAACTTGAATAGTCTTGGGGAAATAGTCTTCCCTATCTTTCAGTTGCTCACCCTGTATCTTGTACAGTTTTCAATTAAAAATGGAAATTCTTTGAAGGCGATGAAGACAAAGATACCACCTTTCTTTTGAGTCATCACTTGAACCCTATTCAAAATGTTCAAGGATTGCAACCTCCGCTTAGAGGGTTGATATTTCAGGCAAGTATTGTACCCCAAAAGATGTCCCCCTTGAAACAAAAATTGACCTGTTTTTGCGTTTTGATCATAAATAAATATCTTGGTAGATATAGCTTCTGTTTAGTTTTCTTTGAAGCACCCTGTATATGAATATAAATAACATAAACCAAAAAAGCCGAGCAAAATGGAAATATCCTTCCCTACAATCGGTACATAGACGAATTTTGAGCAGAAATTGATTAACATTGAGATTTAAACTGACAGTTGTGATAGTGACGTTGAATGTAACCTGAAATTATTCAATTGATATGGTTTGAACTACCTAATCAGAGAACTGAGACTGTCAGAGTCTGTTTCAGAAATCTTGACGTCTAGGCTAAAAGAAAGAAACCTCATCAAGGCTACAGGAACGCACACATGTTGGCTGACTTTTGTTGGTGCATTCAGAGCAACTCACTGGACTATAACAGATAACCTTACAAAATAAAAATTTTTCAATTAAAGAATTCAATAAACAAATTTTGAAGATGTTGTTTCATTGTAAAACGTTAAATATTTTCTAAACTAGAGCTGATATGAAGTTTCAATCACGGATTCGAAATCGTCGTTGAAAATTAGGCTGGTATCATGTCCCTTAACTCAATCAGTGTAATGGATGAACTTTTCAGAACGGGATTTGCGTTATCAAATTTTTTAAATATGTACTTTCAGATTACTGCAAAATTAATATACTGTTACTGGATCATTCGTTGATTCCACACCCATTCCTGCATCTTTACATTCATTCAGTATATCCCCAGCATTATAACTGCTCTTGATTTCGAATTCCTGGAAATGAATAATCTCAGCTCATTAAAATCGCTATAGATAAATTTATTTCCTCCTTACACTCACCATGCCGTTATTCGTGAAGACATCAACTTCCGACTATCGACTAGCATTATAAAAATCTCCCGCTTCGATTCGTGTAGTGAAAAGTGTATAATATGAAAGAATACTCAGTAAATTACCTATGGAATTAGTTTTTGAATTGGTCTCGCAATCACAACAATACTAATCTACATCGTGATCGAATTACAGGCGATTATGCAGACGGAGACGTAGTCAAAGCCATTTCGAATTCCAGGTGTGAAATGTAGATAGTCAGCCGTGCGAATACTTTTACGAACTTTTTCCTGAATAATTTGATTTAATCAATCTGTAGAATGTAGGCATTTTATACAATTTAATAATTAAATTGTAATCTAGTTAGGTTGTTTAAAAAATAGTTAGTATATTTTCTAGTCAATAGTCGGTTGAAAAAATATAAATGTTTCATAGCTTCAGAGAAATGAAACTTTACAGAAAGAAAATAGTATTTTTCGGTTCTTCGAACCAGAATATGGAATAAATACTAATTACTCTACAGGTAAATATAACATATGGTCCTTCGAGCCGGATATTAAATAAATAATAAAAACAAGTACTGTGTTTTAAGGAATTTCACTTAATAATTGCGATTCGTAACGCGTTTCACTACACCGTAGCTTCTTCAGACGAATGAATATACAGAAAAATATAAATGAGAATATAACTATAAATGTTCTTGAGTAATTAAAAGCTTATTGGGTTGCTTCTTCTTAAGTGGTTATTTATGACAGGTATATCCAATAAAATTAAGGAATAGATTGCTCCCGAAAAGATTCAATAGAGGTGAAGGGCTTAAATCGACTTGTTCATTGATGAGTCTACCTGAGTGTTTGTATTTATTGATTTCTAAAGTTTCCCAAAGATCTACCTTCCAATATTTATTATCTGTATGCAAAATTTCAAACTGTGGGTCGAAAGAATGATTATTTTCTAAGAGATGATTCGCGTAATTTGAATCTGATTTTTTATTTGAAAAACTGCGTTTATGTTCCGATATTCTAATATTAAAATTTCTATGTGTTCTACCAATGTAGAAATTATCACAGTCATTGCAATTCAATCGATAAACACCTGATTTATTGTTTTTACCTGGTTTGGTTTTATTATTTTTATATATTTGCCTAAATTATTATTAGTTTGGAAAGCTATGTTGAAGTTATTGCTACTTAAGAATGATTTCAGTTTCTCACTTGTAATGCCAACGTAGGTTAAGGTGTTGAATTTAAAAAAAATTAAATCAGATATTCTTTCATTATTACAAATTTGTTTAGATCAAAATTATTTCCATTTCAATAACAAATATTATACTATTGAAGACGGCTTGATTATGGGCAATCCGTTAAGTCCGTTGTTAGCAGAAATATTCATGAATAACTTAGAGAAATTAATTCATAATCATCCACTCAGTAAATATTGTTTATACTGGTATCGCTATGTAGACGATATCATTATTTGCTTCACAGGAACAGATAGACAGTTGAAAATTTTCGAAAATCATATAAATTCATTACATCCAAAATTGCATTCACAACCGAAATAGAAAGCAATAATTCGATAAATTTCTTAGACGTAACAATTTCGAATGAAAATGGAAAACATGTTTTCGCAATTTACCATAAGCCGTCACATACAGATATTATAATACATAACTCGTCGTGTCATCCATATCAACATAAAATGTCAGCATTCAATAGTTTTATTCATAGATTGATTAACATCCCGTTATCACCAGAAAATTTCAACAAAGAACTAAATTTGATTAAACAAATAGCCAAAAATAATGGTTACAATCCCAAACTAATAAATAATATTTTAAATAAAAAACAAAGTAGAATCGCATTGAATGAAGTTTACCCTGTCGATAAATTGAAACAAAAATTCAACACCTTAACCTACGTTGGCATTACAAGTGAGAAACTGAAATCATTCTTAAGTAGCAATAACTTCAACATAGCTTTCCAAACTAATAATAATTTAGGCAAATATATAAAAATAATAAAACCAAACCAGGTAAAAACAATAAATCAGGTGTTTATCGATTGAATTGCAATGACTGTGATAATTTCTACATTGGTAGAACACATAGAAATTCGAATATTAGAATATCGGAACATAAACTCAGTTTTTCAAATAAAAATCAGATTCAAATTACGCGAATCATCTCTTAGAAAATAATCATTCTTTCGACCCACAGTTTGAAATTTTGCATACAGATAATAAATATTAGAAGGTAGATCTTTGGGAAACTTTAGAAATCAATAAATACAAACACTCAGGTAGAGTCATCAATGAACAAGTCGATTTAAGCCCTTCACCTCTATTGAATCTTTTCGGGGAGCAATCTATTCCTTAATTTTATTGGATATACCTGTCATAAATAACCACTTAAGAAGAAGCAACCCAATAAGCTTTTAATTACTCAAGAACATTTATAGTTATATTCTCATTTATATTTTTCTGTATATTCATTCGTCTGAAGAAGCTACGGTGTAGTGAAACGCGTTACGAATCGCAATTATTAAGTAAAATTCCTTAAAACACAGTACTTGATTTTTATTATTGATGATGGAATTTTACCAAGTAAAAGCCTCCCAAATTCAAATATTAAATAAATACCAATTACTCTACAGGTAAAATAACAGATGATCCTTCGAAGACTTTGGGAGCAGTTCTTTGGATATACAAAGTAAATTATCTTACCTTGAATTATGAGAGCAAAATTGAGACGAAGCAAACGACTAGCTGACAAAAAGAATGGAAATTTGTCGAATGTCAGTAGCAGTTCTAATAAAGAATCCCAACGAAGAATAAAAAAATGGATGCTGCAGCAGTAGAAGACAACACTTCAACCAGAAAAACAGCGAAAAGCACCAGCAGTCAAGCTTCAAGAGTAAGAAGAGCTGAACTAGAAACGGCCATCGCAAAGAAGCAGCTGGGGCAGGAACGGTTAAAATTGCAGACAGAACGTGAGCAGTTGCAGAAACAACATGAACTTATGTACTTGAAATTAGCACTGAAACTATTGGAATTCCAAGGTGAAGATGATGGAATTAGTGATAAAAGTAGTGAAAGCCGAGTGGAATCTGGGACAGTGAATGAGTCTTGTGGTCCGGACGTGGATAAATGGGTTAAAGTAGATACTCCATGGGGACTAGCCCACAAGCAGCAAGATCACCATTCAGTAAGTCAGTTGAACAGAATCTACGGGTAAGAAAATCTAATTCAATAAAAAAAGGATCTTCTAGTTTAAATAGACAAACTGATCATTCTCAAGTTGCAAAAATTCTAACTCGCCAGTCTTTACCCCGAGACTTGCCAAGTTTCGATGGAAACTTGTATTACTGTATGCTTGTATCATCCTCAAGTTATCCCCAAAAAGGCGTTTTTAAGTAAATGCTCTGAGAAAACTAGATTACCTTCTGGTATAAAAATTCTTAATTCGTTGAAGCATTGCAACCTAGCAGCTAATCAAGATATTTTTATTTTTGCAAAGACAGCATATTGCATGTGTGGCAATATGCCAAATATGCCAATATGTCGAAACCTTTGCAGTTACCAGTACGATTATTTTTAATTTTAAAATATTATTCTGATTTGAAAATCAGTTCTACCGCATTTTAGAGTTATATTAATTATATTAACAGTAGATTTTGAAGTTATGTGTCGAATAAGTGCTAATAAGTCAGGGAAAATGTTTCTTTCAATCTCAAAGCCATCAATTTCGATTTTAAGACATTATTACCTATAAATGAATTTTGCAGTGTACCAGAGCTAATCGGCAATCATTTAAACAGCAGATTTTGAGGTTTGACCGCCTCGGTAGCTGCACGGTTAGTGAGCAAGTATGTAGGAATATGCTTAGCCGAGGTGCCTGGTTCGAATCCGGGTTCAAGTCATGGATGCTGTCCTTAAACAAAAAAAAAAAAGTGAATTTGACAAAGACTCACATAGAGATTGGACACATAACCATAGTTGTTGAGTCCATAACCTCTGAAGGCCAGATAACTTGTAATTCTGAGAGGTGGCAGTTATCATTGCACGGTCTAGGTGAGTGGTTCGGAGTCCACTATAAACTGTAGGTCCATAGAAAAATAGAATAGATTTTGAGGTTATATGTCAAAAACGAGAGGAAAAAAGGTTTTTTGATTCTCAGGTTGATATATATTGGTCTTAAAACTTTATTTTCACTTGTAAATGAGCTCTTCATTGTGTTAGAGTGAATTTAAAATCATTTACTCATCTGATTTAGAGGTAATGTACCAAATAAGTATCGAAAACGATGGAAAAACTGGTTTTTGCGTTTTTTCATGACGCACCATGAAAGAGTCCATTCTGGTGGCGGTATTCGAAACAACGAAAATAAAGACATAAAATGACACTAATTAAAAGTTAGCCAAAAATTTCGAACATAACCTAAACAACAGTTGAAAATTTCAATTATTTTTCCTGGGTGCATATCTGATCGGAAAAATTTGAGAAAAACCTCCATGAACTTTTTCAAATTTTTTTCATTGAAACTGCGCCCGTAAAAGAATAATTACGAAAAAAAGAGAACATAACCTATAATATCGACTGTATAGCCCCTAGAGGGCTGAAATTTTTTTTGTATGCATCTTTTTACATCCTCTATCGAATGTGATACCTGCTGTAACGAAATGAATCAATTGAAAATTGGCGAAATTTCAGATGATATCAGTTTTTTAACAGATTTAAAAATGATGAAACTTTTTCAGAGAATGAAATACGTTTCAGCAAATTCTGAAATTTTCCTTGGAAAAAAGTGTTAATCATCCTGAACGATGGTATAATTAGTCCCTCAACAAAACTGTAAGTTTTATTCATAAACCATGAGTTAATAATTTCAAAATACAGCTATGTTCAGGTGATTTTGTTTGCACGAAATAAGCTACATCATATTTATCCGTTGAACTCTTTTCACTGATTTAATTCGTCTCTCTCTTTCCAAGAAGCTACGTGCCTCCCTTGTACATTAATATCTGAACCTGAAATCCATTAACGAAAACCAGTAGCCACGAAGTTAATTCCAAGGAGATTTGTTTTTTGTTCGTTTATGGGCATTATTACAAGAGAGAAGATTGCATTGGTCTCCACTAATGTATCGCGGGACCAGCTGAAATTACAATTTACATCAATCTCAATTGTGTGGTGGCTGATGAAAGAATTATGAAGTAAATAAAAATACAAGTCATTTCAGGAAACAAGCTTCGTCTTACAGGCTAAGAAGAATGAAATTCAATCTTTCAATAACTGAAGGGAATCTGTATGAACGTTGTTTGTAACAGTTTCGGATCAATTATTTATGAAAAATACTAAGAACAAGGTACATTCAATTGTTTCTCTATACTGTGATATATTCCTCCTCTTTATCAGGAAGTTTTTTGATTCTCAACAGTTGGTTTGGTCACCAGAGTCGTCTCCGATACACACATGAAAGAATCTAAGAATATCATGAGAATTCTCCCTGATTTCCAAACACCACACTCAATGAAGTTTAGTTTCTTCATTTTTTTACAGCTTCCTGAAATTTTTCGTATATCTACAATCATTCTTGTGGAGGGGTACCTTAATGAAATTATAGAAAGGCTTCATGTAAGTGTTGATGATATGGACAAAACAAGTGCGATGCTTAAAGGTTGGGCAACATAGAGAGAAGTTGTACAAACGATGGGCATTCATGCCCCAGTATACGTAAGGAGTGTAGGGAACGACATCGTGTGAAGTCAACTTTCATTCTAGAAGACCTTGGAGGTGTCAATCCCTCACAAAAGGCTGAGAGAGAAATCGTGCAGGTAGATTAGAATGAGTCCAAAATCATGTGGAATGTGGACCTGAAGACTGAGCCAATATTTTGTTCTCAGTAAATTGGTTTGGGATAAACTCAAATTTTAGGCGATTGACAACCTAATAATGTTCAAAGGTTTGAAGAGGTCCAGGAAGTAGACAGCATCAGAGGAGATACTGTGATGGTTAGATGTGCAATACCTTTTAATAGCCAAATGGATCTCTCTGAATACAGATTTCTACGTAAATCTGATTCTCAATTTTCATGCTGTTAGTTCTCGCGGTTTTTTTCATGTGAATATAACTTTATTGTGAAAAATGATTACAAATGAATCATTCAAAATATTGCCCATCGCTAGCTTCAACTTCTTTCCATCTTTCTGGTAGAGCTCGAATACCGTGATGGTAGAAGTGTTCGTCTTTTGAGGCTTTTCACGAATCAAGCCATTTCTCGAGCTCTTCATATGAGCGGAACTGCTGATCAGTCAGACCATGTGCCATCGAACGGAACAACTAATAATCGGATGGTGCAATATCTGGGGAACATGGCGGATGGGTAGGACTTCCCATTTGAGCGTTCCCAAGTAGGTTTCAATGGGTTTGGCAACGTGGGGCCGAGCGTTGTCATGCTGTAGAATTACTTTCTCGTGTTTCTGCTCGTATTGTGGCCGTTTTCTGAGCAGTGCTTTACTAAGTGATGATTTCGTTTTGTTTCAACAGCTCATAATAAATAACACTGACTTGGTACCATCAAATATGCAGCATTACTTTCGCAGCGTGAATATTAGGCCGAGGCGATGACGTGAAAGCATGACCGGACAGTCCCTGAGATTTTTTTTTCTTTGCATTGCTGTAATGAATCCATTTCCCATCGCCCATTACGATGCGGTGAAGAAAACCCTCATTTTTTGCCGCTGGAGCAGTTGTTCACAGGCGAAAAATCGACGCTCAGCGTCTCTTGGTTTCAACTCATAAGGAACCCAAGTTCTTTGCTTTTGAATCATTACCATCGCATGCAATCGCTTGGAAACGGCCTGGCAGGTAACTCCTAAGGCTGAAGGAAACTCTTCTTGCGTTTGGCACGGATCCTCATCAAGCAATGCCTCCAATTTAGCGTCTTCGAAGATTTTTGGCCTTCCACGGGGACGGTCGTCCACATCGAAATCACCGTTTTTGAAGCGACGGAACCAATCTTGTTTCACTTAGAGCAGCATCTCCGTAAACTTTTAAAGCTCTCTAAGAGCTTCAGCCGCCGTTTTCTTCGAATGAAAGAAGAAAATCAACACTTCTCGCAAATGACGATAATTTGGCACAAAATTACACATTTTCTCACAACTAAAAGAATATGACGCAAAAACAAAGTCACTAATGTGTCACAGTGGTTTGTTTACCATATGACTAAGCTTTGTTCTTGATATGTAAAAATCGACCAGCACTTACTGCTGGAGCCATCTATTGACAAACAGCCAAAACTTAGTTGCGCACCTAAAAATATATGCTGCAGTAATTGAGGAAATGGAGTATAAATTCCACAGGTTGCTTGCTACAATGAATTATCTATCATCTTGAGTAATTGTAAAAAGGGTAAAACTATCAGTTGAAACACTATTAGACAAATTTCTCTTCAGACAAGACCTTTTGCATTAAATTTGATTATGTCATATCAACTCCTTCACCTGAGAACGACCTAACTTTGAATATTAGAAAGGAGGAATCTTAATTGCAAGGTCATTTGATTTCCCATCTAGATTCCAAAAGGTAACAAGAAAGAGTTATTTATCAAAGAAGAAGAACTGATGGTTAAGCCATTTCGACACATGTCATTATTTTATGTTAGTTAATTTCCTCTGGTTAATTTTCGAAAAATCTCATGGATTCGTTTGCCTCCATTCTTCTTAAGCAGCAGAACATCTGCACACACCAAGCCGCTGAATAAACTGTTAATTCTATGCGTCCATCACAAGACCACAGATGGAAATACCTGGAGCATTCGATAATCGCTCGGAGCGTGATCTATGCCCGAATGCCGATACGTCTTACCATAGATCAATCACGCATCGATCAGGAATCAATAAAAAAGCTGACTATAATTATACCCGCTTATTTCGGAATCCTACACATGCATTGTAATTATTGTAAATGGTCTCTCAATAACAAAAAGCGATCGCACGGCGCGCAATTGAACAAATAAATCTTGCTTTTGAAAAGTACTTCCGAACGAAAAGGAATGCCATTATCGGTAATAGGATGGCGAATAGTGCTCATATTTTATATTATTAATATCCGTTTGAATTTGTTACCATTTTGCCGATTCGAATTGGAACAATGACGTATATGAAGCTAGCTTTGTTTTATATTGTAGTGTACAATCATTGCGTGCTAATGAACTTTGCCTAAAACAAGTATTATTAAAGACTCTATTGATAAATGTGTGAAGAACATACTTGATTTTTCGTCTGCTGTTTTTGACGTATCTACAAGGGGGAGTCAAAAAGAAAAGTTATGTTTTTTTTCCGAAAAACTCATATTTTTCGAAAATATACGCATACATTCATTGGCCAAGGAGGGAATAAAAACCAATAGCTTTTTCTCCACTTTGAGCCATATCTTGAAAGGGAGTAAAGAAGATGGGAACCTGTTTAAACTAGGGAATCACGGCTTGACTAAAAAATAAAGCAAGTTGACTTAATTTGACTTGAAAACAACTCAAGCTTTCGTTTTTAGAATTCAAGTTAATACGAGCCTAGTTTCCACAGAATCTTGAAAATTCATACTTCTTGAATCGCAAAACATAAAAGCTTGAAACAGAACACATCTACAATAAATCATTGAAAATAAAGGTTTGCTGAATATTTGATTGGGAACTATTTAAATGAAATTCAACAAACGAAACTGAAAAGGATTCATGAAGTTGTTGAAGGAAACACAAATACAGAAGAACAAGACTGAAATCAAATAAAGCACAGCCACAAAATCGATATCAATACATTTTCTATGAAACAACCGAAAAAAACAATTGAATCAGTGTCGCAGCCAATTAAAACATTCCTTATAACTAGAGATACTACCTACTTCTATTGCACCTGTACGGCAACAAGCGATTACCAAGTGAACTTATCTTTATGCTCTAACAAGTATCATTCTTTCAAGAAGCTTCAAGGCAAGATTAGGGTTGCAAAATCGAGTCAAGTCAAATCTTTGATTTTTCAATACGTTCCATTTCAAGTCAAGCTTTTCGAAAAGTTTTCAAGCTGCTTGACTTGATGGAACCCTAACTGAAACATATTATCGAGATTAGTTAAGTGAGCGATGATAAAAGTATATTGAATAAAAACTACATATCTGTTTACTAATGACAGATATTATATGAGATCATTATATTGTTTTATACGTAAAATCAAAATTTATGTGATTTGTGTCAATTGAATACATGCAAATAATGAAAATACAATTAATCAACATGTGAAAAATTAACATTTTATTCATCCTGTAAAAGTTTATATTCAAAATGATGTTCAATCCGCAAAACCTCATTTATTCGGAAAATCCGAATTTTGAACCTATAAAACGTTTATTGGCTGAACTGAAGCATATTTGTATCAAAGGTAACCTCTTGAATTGGATCGGAAGTTTTTGCCTGGAAGGCAATATTATGTTAGAGTCGGAAACCCACGATCTTCTCAACGACCTGTCACCAGTGGTGTTCCACATAGGTCTGTTCTAGGAACTCTGCTTTCTTGGATATACTTCTAATTTTCCTGTTTCAATTCAGTTTAATTGCTCGATGTTTGCCGATAACACTTAGCTCTACAATACTCCCCTCGATAATGCTGACACTCTCCAACAGGATATTGACTCCAGCAGGCAGTGGTGCATCCACTGGTCTTTGCCAATGAATAAGGATAAATTTAGGTTTCTTCACATAGTATACTTTCGATGACACGACCATAACTAATACTACTTCTCATCGCGACCTGCCGGTCTTGATTAACAAAGATTTAACGTGGTCCGATCAAATCCAAGATGTGGTGAATAAAATATCAAGAGGCGTACTCATACTCAGGAGAACTTTCAATAACTGTCATCCTAGCGCAGAGCAACAAGAAATACCTATAGCACCACACGTCCTCTATGAATAACGACTCAATATTTTTGAGATACCATACCTCTCCTCTCGATGCTCCACAACATGTTCAATTGTGACTTATTTGCGTTAATTGATCTGAATAAAAGTAGACAACTTTGCGGTCACATACTTAAACTATATAGAGAGAATCTCTAGACATCCCAAAGGCAGCAATTTCTGAATTTTTCATTTGTGGAATGAATTACCTTCTGACATTATCGACGCGTCATCTGTGAATGCGTTTAATAATATATGTGAACTCTGGTCTTCATCACAGCTAATGTAAGAGTGAAATATTTCTTCTGTGGTTCTATTCTAAAAGTGCACTTATTGCTTTAGCTTTATCCCTGTTGCCTAATCGATTTTAAATATTGTTAGACTTACATATTCAATTGATTTCCCATGGTTCTGCTACTCGCTGTTGCTTTTCTGATTTAACTCTTGTAATTTTTTGATTTGAAGCATCCATAGTTCTTAGACCTCTGTCTCTTATTTAAAATATAATAATAATTATAATATTGGATTAATGGATGTTGTCAATTTACACACAACAGATTAAAAATCTCAGAGAATTCTTCTCTGCAAAATCTCGCCCTTGTGACCTCCTAGAGTGGTATCGTTGGCTGACAAGGGATATACACCTCTGAATCTTGCTACACAGGATGACCTGCTGAATCTACCGTTTCTACCTGATACTGAAAAACAAGAGCAATGGTCAATGAGATTAATCAACCACACATCAACAAAGAAGCTTCCAACAAGTGGTTGATGAAAAGAGAATTATTCGCGGAAACAGTAGGCTTCCTTATGGCCATTCAAGACTAAGTAATCGCTACAAATATCTACAAAAATTTATAATTAAAGACGGAACATTACAAACAGATAAGTGCAGAAAATGCTGTATAAGACCGGACACTATACAGCATATTACGTCCAGCTGCGAACAACTGGCCAATACAGACTATCTTCACAGGCATAATCAAGTATGCAACATTATCCATCAGAAACTTGCACACAAGTACGGACTTCTGAATACCTTCCAGCCATATTACAAGTATCAACCGTCGCCCTTATTGGAAAATTACTCTATCAGATTATACTACGATAGGCCTGTTATCACTGACAGAATGGTGACGAATAATAAGCTGGACATAGTTATGTATGATAAGAGTGCCAGAACAGCAATGATGGTGGATGTCACCATACCAAATAATAACAACGTGCTGGACAAGATCCAGGAGAAAAAGTCCAAATACACAGACCTTGATGTTAAGATGAAGCAGATGTGGCACCTCGATAAAATAGATATCGTTCCTGTCATCATTTCTTCGACTGGGTTAATATCGAAAGTTTGCATGATAGCCTTAAGAAATTGAAATTGCATGAGAATACTTATATAGAAATGCAAAAAGCTGTTATTCTCAATACATGTAGGATAGTAAGAAAATTTATGTCAAGTATATTGCTATCGAGCCTATTCCCTTTGATTGCTGAATCTGGGAAAGGTAAATTATATCCAGTGCACGATAATAAATAATAATAACGCAATTTATTTAAAGCAATAAATTCAACGAATCAGCGCTTTAAGATATGTGAAAACACTGAATATTTATTATTTCTATAAAAATTAATATTAGAAAAAAAATTAGATGGTTAAGCGATCAACCGCCACAAGTATGGCAAATATAACGAAGATTACCTTCGGTACACTCTTCATGTGCATAATTTACATTGTGTGCATTATATTCACTCTCGTTCTGTTGCCTGAATATGCTGATATACAAACAATGCAGTAGCACTCTTCTTCTAACAATGATTCATGTTGCATAATAGCTTTTGTGTTGTTTGTACCATTTCTTTGGGCATCTTCTTCATTTAATCTTTTCTTAACTTGCTTACCTTTGGTTCGTTCAAATTGGTTTTCATATTCTCTTCTTATCTCTTCTGTTTCAGATTATCCATCTAGGTAGTTGATTCCCTAGTTTGTCATCTGTTGGTCAATTTTCCTTGAGCAGCTTGTCGTACAGCTTCCGGCGAAAAGGAAAATGGAGTATTTTAAGTCACAATCGTAGGTTCTAATCTTGTATAGGGTTCGGGTACTAGATCTGCAATAATGTTCTCTTGTTAACATTGTAGCACATTCATGGTTGATTGTTGTTCACAAAAAATTACAGTAGGAATCTTTTTCGACCCTTTTGATGGTGCAAGAGTTGAAATTGATGATGATGCTTGCGTCAGATATATTTTCAATAAAGCCATTAGTGGCATCAATTGTATTTACAGAATAGATTGATAGACAACTATCTATTACGATTGCAGGTGCAAAATCGTGATCATTTAAAAATTCCGATTAAATGGACCAATCAGTGTTCAGAAGTCTGCTGGAATATTAGGTTGGGTAATAACCTGCGGCATAGCAGTAACTATTGGGATGTCATATACAGACATTGTCTGGCAGAGATGGCTTTGCATCCATTGATTAAAGTCAAAATTCACAACTTGCCCCAAAAAAATATAATGAATGGTTCATCCTGCATCCAGCCAGAAGGATTCGCTATTCCAGCAGATCCTATTGATCCATACCTGTCTTGTTCTAGATTGAACACTCGATTGTGATCCTAATATCCCATTTCATGATTTTCATTTTTACCACTCGCATCTCGTTTACTTACTCCAACAGGGAACAGTTGTTCAATAATTTCGTTTCTGCCGTTGGTCTTAACGAAGATACCTTCATAAACTTGTTTGTACATTGATAAGTGGGCCTGACCATTCGTAGCCTTCCTTTGCCGTACCCTTGGCTCCCAAAAACACGAGATTTAAGTAAATCACCTGTTTCAACCCTACCCACAAAAACTATTTCAACTATCCCCCATTTCCTTTCCAGGCATAATTGTAGGAACGATATTGAATTTGGATTCAAAGGAATTATCTTCTTCTTCTTCTTCAAATAGGACGATGTCCTGTTTTTCTGTTACAGCCCCTGCTGCGAACCGGAGCTCCAGCACTCATGCCATCACTTTTTCGGCCTTCCTTTTATGCCCACTTCGCCATACGTTCGGGGCCCATTCTGTCTACGTGATCTCTCCATAGGCGTCGACGTGCTCTTGTCCACCTCACCACATCCTGGACACCTAGCTCCCTTAGCCTATCCTCATTCCTTATTCTATCTCTGCGTGTAATACCTCTTATAGCTCTTAGTGTTCTCATCTCTGTTGTCCTCATTAGTTGTTTTGTCTTTGTTGTCTCAGCTCTTGTCTCAACCGCATATGGCATCACGGGTCTCACACAGGTTTTATAGATTCGGACTTTGCTTTCTGTGCTTATGTACTTATTCCGCCAGATTACATCTCTCAGGAAGCCAGATATTCTCGATACTTTCATTGTCTGCTGTTTTGCTTCTTGTAATAGTTGCCTATCGCTCGATACTTCTACTCCTAGGTATTTAAAGTGTGAAACTTGCTCTATTATATGGTCGTTCACTACTAGTTTGCATCTAATTGGATCTTTCGCTATTACCATCGATTGGGTTTTCTGTGTTGATATTACCATGTTATATTTTTCTGCTGTTACTTTGAACTTTTGTAGTAGGCGTTGTAGGTCGTCCTCATTCTCGGCTATTAGTAAAGCATCATCTGCGTAGCACAGTATTCTCATAGTTTTGATACGCATCCTATAGCCTTGGTTCATTTGGTTAACACCTGCTATTATTTCATCCATGATTAATTTAAAAAGACATGGGCTGAGACTTGTCACCTTGTCTAATGCCTGCGTTAATTTTGATCTCGCTTGTAAGTCCCTGTGTAGTTTTTACTTTCGTCTTATTAGAGTTATTTAGTTCTTTGATTATGTTTATGTATTTATTGCTTAAGTTTTTATTTCTAAGGATAGTGATCACATCGTTCATTCGAATTCTGTCGAATGCCTTTTCCAAATCTATAAAACATATAAACATCGGTTTGTCAAACTCTATGGACTTCTCCACCAGTTGCCGCAATATAAAAATTGCACCCGTTGTTGATCTATTTGGTCGGAATCCCTGTTGTTCTTCAGACACACCTACTTTGTCATATATCTTTTGCGATAGAATTTTAGTGAGTAGTTTCGATGCAGAGTTAAGGAGTGTGATGCCTCTATAATTTTCTGGGTTTGTCTTCACGCCTTTTTTGTATATGGGTATTGTTATGCTCTCTCTCCATTCTTCTGGTATCTCCTTGTTGTTTTCAATTTTTTGGAATAGTTTTGTTATTTCTTTTGTTATTTCTGCTCCCCCATATTTAATTAGTTCGTTATTTATGTTGTCCGGACCGGGTGATTTTCTATTTTTTAATTTATGGATTACTTGTTGTACTTCTTCTGGGCTGATAATGTCATTTTCTGTTTCTTCGTAGAGTGTGTTTTGTTGTTCGATTTCTCGTTCCTCATTGTTACCGTTATCATTATCTCCCAGGTATAAGTTCTGGAAATATTTCACCCACTCTTCTGGTTTTATTACATTAATCTGCAATTCATCGGTGATTGTTTTTCTCCTGTTTCTCAACATGTTCCATACCTTTTTCTGTGCTCCTCGTAAGTCGTGTTCCATGTCATTTGTAAATCTTTCCCAATATATTTTTTTTAATTCCTTAATTTTGTTCGTTGTTCTATTTCTTTCTGTTTTATATCTTTGGTACTCTTCTGGTGTTCTGTGATTGACATATCTGATATATGCGTTCTTCTTTTCTTTTGCTAAATCTTTGATTTCCTGTGTGAACCATGGTTTATCTTTTCTATGACTGTTTATATTGATTCTTCGTTCCCCAATGGCTTCTTCTGCGCTGTTAATTATGTTGTTTTTCACTTTATTACATGCGACGTTTATGTTGTCTGTGTCTACTATAGGGTTAAGGTTGATCTTTTCCTCGAGTCGTGTTTGGTATAGATTCTTAGTACTTTCTTTTTCTAAAGATTCAATGTTGAATTTAGTGATGTAGTTAGGCGGTTTTTTCTCTCTATTCTATATGACATGCGGTACTTGCAGATAACCATTCCGTGCTGTGTTCCAACATTCGCTGATGTCAGTGTCCGTACGTCAAGTATTTCTCGTGGGTGAATTTCCTATTGGTGATCACAAAGTCAATCATAGATTTTGTCCTCTTGTGTTGGTGAATGTGTATTTGTGTTGTTCTTTGTGGTCAAAGTACGTGTTATTTATTCGGAGTTCATTATGTGCACATATCTCGAGAAGTATGTCTCCATTTTCGTTTGTCGCCGCTTCATTAAACTTCTGCATAATTCCCGGGAGGAGTATTCCCTATTCTCGAGTTAAAATCTCCCATTATAAATATTTTTCTGTTTGTGGTATTCTGTCTAGTGTGTCTTGAAGTGTTTCGAAAAATTCTTCCCTTTCATTCTTTGGTTTACTTATATCTGGCGTGTAAATGCTGATAACATGGGTTTTTTCCGCTAGCTTCATGGATAGGTGAAGTATATTTTGATTGATGTAGTTTACCTCTTTGACTGCGTTTTCAAATTTCCTATGCATTAGTATACCAACACCGCTTGAGCTCTTAGGTCCTTGTCTAGTCCACTGTAGAATAGTGTGTAGTTTTGGTATCTCATGCTGCCTTTGCCCTTTTATTTGTCTCTGCAATTGTACATACGTCTATTTTGTGTTTCTCTATTTCCAATATTACTTCCTGGTCTTTTGTGTTCCACGATGTAGTGTTCCAGCATGCTAGTCGCATGACGTTTTTCTTTTTTGATAATCGTGTATACCGTTTTCTTGCCATGTTGTTATCGTTAATCCGTCCGTCATCCCAGGCTGTTGTAACAGTTCTTGGAGCAATTTTAGTTTTTTATAAAATGGTAGGGTGCTAACCTTGCCCTTCAACCCTCCTCCTTTATCCGGGCTTGGGACCGGCAGGGAAGTCGACTTTGGGCTACTCAATCCACCCATTGTCGACAACCCAGGCGAAGTTTCAAAGGAATTATATTTCACTAATTTATACTCTTTAAAGTGTATGATATGCAACTTTCAATTCATTAACTTCAATATCAACCATAATAATTTCAAAAATGAGTAATCGAAAATATGATTTGTTGTAAGTTTCTTTTTCCCTATATACTTCTCACATCAACTAATCCACCGTTTCAATCGTACCCAGCCTATACTACTTTAAGATGAAAAGGTTATTCTACCAAATTTTTCTAATTTCATCTAGGACATCACAGCATAAAAGTGTCACGTATACAAGAAACATGCTGTATGTGATATTGGACAAGGAGTTTACATCCTGCACATCAAGACAATTCCAGCTTCCAAATATCCATTTGCTACAATTCAGAAATAAAGCTTTCGCAGCTTTCTTGAAAACTCCCTGAATGGGTCTTGAAAAACTAATTTATTCTGTCCTTTCTTCGAATAATGATCACTTCAAGAACGTGGAAAGAACCGACATTGATTCCCAAGTAATTTAAATTTAATTATAATCCGAAATTTATACACAAACAAAAATCCAATTAAAGCCCGAAATTAAATTCAGGAAACATTTTTACACGCGAAAGCTTGAAATCGCATAAAAATTATTCGTGCACATAATACTTTATTAGGCGGCGGGTATTTCGAGGGAGAAATGACCTACGGATAGTCGGCTGTAAGGCTGCAAATCGCGAGAAATCCTTTAGACTTTTTAAATTGCATCATGTAATTTCTACTCAAGTATAAATGAGGTTTTTTAATTTGAAATCCGAGTTGCGGTGTAAGGAGGGAAATTTATTCTAACGAGAGTTCCAAAGCATCCCTTCGTTAAGCGTCTTGCATTCGGAATTCGGGTGGGGTTGAAGTTATGCCGCATTAAAATTAACTGTTTCGATTGTAATTGAATTAATCTACTTATTATGAGGGCTTTGGCGCTTGGATTGAAAAAATCCTCATTATTTTCTAAACACTTTTCTAACCACTTGAAATCTTTCATTGTGAGTCCAAATGTTTACGCTTTATTTTTACCAAAGGCATTTCCTTTACATAAAGCCAATTGAAATACACCAATGGAAAAAAAGTGAGTACATTATTTTTTAACGAAGATTTGTTGAACATATTTTTCTTATAAACCCATTAGTCCATAAGGTTGAAAAATGATGAAAGTTCAGTTTTTTTATTTAGTAGTCATAATAGTCATAATAATATAGGGATATCCACCGGGACCGTCCGTTAAAAATTTTTGACTTCCAATTACAATATCAAGCTGAAATTTAATACGCGGCCATAACTAGCGATTTCAAATTGAAGTGAAATATTTTCGAAGTGATACCATTTCCGGTTATACCAGTAGTGGGTCATCACTTTGTTATTTCAAATGGCAATCTACCTTTTTTATTATACATCTGGACATTTGAGCAAGGCATAAAATACCCAAGTTGTTGGCACTTATCTGTCAAAACTTTTGACAGATTTAATTATTTTTGTTATAAACTCGATTTTTGAGTAACATTTAAAAAAATTGTAGCTCTTAGATCTTTTGCACTATAGACACAATTTTTGCTTGGGTGGATAGAAGAAGGATCAAGGAATTTTTTAAGCAATCTACACATGTCAAATGTTTATTGCGTTGTTTTGTATGATTTTCTCAATTTGGCCTTTTCAAACAGCAATAGCTCAATTTTTTCAAATTGCACGTACCAATTTTTATATCGCCATCAGATGAAGCGTCAAATTTCATATGGAATTGTATCAGCATGTACTATACCCATCTCTTATAGTTCCGAAATAATTTGGGAATATATTGAATTTTGATGATTTTGCAAGAACTAACAGAGAATGCGTTGAAATATTTGAATCAAGTAGCTGAACTGGCTACGCTCACTTGACAGGTGCTTGAAATTAATGTGCTTGTCACTTCGTTCATTCGAATTTGATATTTCAACAAGAATTGTAGGTAATTTGAAGTGAAAATTTTTGAAAATCACTATATTAATGATAAAATGGCTGATTATTCAAACGAGGATATGTTTAATCTCTTTTTAATTCAAGGCGAATGTCGAAAAGTGGTGAATATAACTTGCAGGCAATTCAATAACCAATTTCCAAATTTGGCGCCTATGAGTAAAACAAAATTTCGAAGGACTAGAATCAATTTTCTGCAATTTGGAGAAACAAAATACATAGAAACTAGAAGAAAACCAATTCTCGAGGACGACGACAATCAATTTAATACGCTAGCGTATTTTCGTGCCAATCCACATGCGTCCATTAAGTCAGCATCAATGGATATTGGATTGAGTTATACTTCCATTCAAAAGATCCTTAAGAAACATAACATTCTCTTATGAGACTACAAAAATTGAAACCAACTGACCTTCCCAAGCGGCTAAATTTCTGTGAAAATTTATTAATTCGGCTTCAAGAAGATGAGACAATTCTGCAAAAAATTATATGGTCTGATGAAGCCAAGTTCAATGAAAGTGGAATAACCAACAGGAGAAATCGACATTTTTCGGCTACAGAAAATCCATGTTTCATTGAGGTTATTGATTTCCAAAATAAATTCAGCGTGAACGTTTTTGCAATTCTGACTTGCGCATAGCATCCGATATATCGGATCACAAGTTTAAACCCATATATTTTCGAAAGAATATATATCTAAGGCTAGTATTTGCAAGAAATATATACTTTCAACTCTTACATGTTTGAATTGATGATTCAAGGGTTTTGAAAAACACAGGAAAAGTAAAGAAATCAGAATATACTTACCGTCCCGCATTTTCTGGGTAAAGGGCTGGATCCATCTCTGTTCAAACTTTATTTTCTCTTTTTTCGTTCACTCAGTCACTTCAAAAAGTCCCAAAACTATTACACGACACGTTCAGTTTGATATTGCACGTGGTAATAATTTCGAGTTTATATTGTTGTGCATGTTTGGTTGCCTAATTGATGAATCCGATAAATCGGATTGTATGCACTAATGGGTTAACTAAACTCCAAAAATGTAGCACATGTCCAACTTGCTCCCAGACTTATCTCCCAATTATGCAAGCTGATTACTATACAGGGTGTTTCAGGCATGTAGTCATTAGTTTCTATCGGAGATCCCACATTTAAAAAAATCCCCAAAAACATATATACACAGGGTGTTGAAGTTTATATTTGTTTTTCGCCTTTCTGTTGATAACTCTTTTAGTTTTTAATGGATCTAGCTCCTATTTGAAGAAAATGCATATTCCTTTTCATCAATTTGAAAGATGTGTTCAGTAAATGCAAAAATATACACTGCGTTATTTTTTTATGATCATGGTAACCTAATCTGAATCATAGTGTTGTGCACCACTGGTCTTCTCAAGAATATATACTGAATAGATCTTTCAGCTTCGAAACTTTTTTTAAATTTTTTTCGGAGGCGTAGCCGTTGGTTTTTGTCAATAATACGTAGTTTTTGTTATTTGGAAGGGTTAGAATGGGGTACACCTTTCAGGAAATGGCTGATATTCGTCTATTTTATTGCCAATCAGATGGTTACGCAGCTGAAGCCGGAATACTCTATCTTATAGCTTTCCCTAACAGAAATATTTCCCCAGAGGAATTTTTCTTCTTCATTGTCCGTTCGTTACTTGACGATTTAGGCCAGACAAAAAATTCTGGACCAGATCGGTTTGTCAGGACACCGATAAACGACGAGCTCATTTATGATGAAGTCCATAATAACCAAATAATCAGTGCTCAGCTGATATCTTTACCATAAGACAATTGAGATTAGCCATCAAGAAAAGATTTTTATCTATGTTTGGGCCGGTAAGTCTAATGGCAGATTATTGAGGCCAGTATTTCTACCATACGAATTGAGTTCTCTAGCCTACCTAATCTAACCTACCTTCTTGCCGAAGTCTTTTTTGGTTGATGTGTCTTGTGCGAATTGAAGAAAATTGTGGTTTATGCATAGTGGTGCTCACCCGCATTTTGGACTTATAGCCAGGAATCATTTGAATCAAGCATATCCCACTAATCCCACTAGATTGATAGGGGAGTCCCTATAGCTTGGCCACCACTATCCCCTGATCGGAATTCCCTAGACTACTACTTCGTCTGGCGGCATTTGAAAAGCCTAATATGCCTACTTCAGTTCATTAATTCGAAATAGAAGGTTTTTACGTTTTTTACTTCTGTTTTTGTTAAATGCCCCGTCATTTCTATTTTTTTCGAATGGAGCAAATTCAATGATTTTATCGACTTTCTTGCATTGTACTATTTTTCTGAAAAAAATGATAAGCTCGAAAAATTGTAAGGGCAAATACGGCCCTGTCACCGCTCCAGTAAGAAATTCATAAATATAGTAAGAGAAAATCATAAATAATAGAATTAAAGACATTTAGAATTCAATTTCATCGGAATTATCATCTAGTTGAAATAATAACACATCAAATTGAAACGGTAAAAGTATATTTTTCAATTCATTCGAATTAAAACTGTTGATCTGACGCATGCCCACCGCCTGGTTACCAAGTGTTGCCAACCGAGAAATCGAACATTTCCATTGTAACCTGGTTTGTTTACGTTGTAGTCGTGAATGTTTTTTGTTATTTTTGTTTAAAAATGAACGAATTGCTGAAGAAACTGAAAGAAATTTATTGAGGTGTTTCCAGAGCGAGTACGGATTAATTTCGGTAGTGTGGACATTATTTTATTGCAGTGATAATTAGGGAATCGATATTCTAACCTACAACGACGGTTTTCATACATTTTTAATACATCGGGTGAAGTGGAATATAAAGTTTACTCAAATAATAACACAGTGCAGTTTGAAGAATTACTTTTTATCTTTACAATGAGCAATACAGATGCGAAAGAATGGCAGTATTCCCGATGTTCAGCGTTTTCATCATCATTTGCGTTCAAACCAAGAAGTGCTTTGGCTAGAGCAATGTATGAGAAGCAGCAAACAGATTTGTTCTTAACAGAATACGATAAAATGAAGGTAACTGCCTGAAAACTCCTCATATTGAATGCTTGTTGTTTATGTACAAAATAATTTGGAGGTTATTCATCTGACAGCTGGTTAGAGCACAGTGCCGGTTTCAGCCTTTAGTTTCAAGCTTGGCAATAACTCCTATAATTTTTCATGACATTTTATTATTGTTTCATAAATGACAAAAACTAACCCTTGCTCGTGCGATTTGTATTCGAATTTCTTAGAAATAATTAATTATGAAAGATCATATCTTCGGATTTGTCAAACTTCAGAGTCATAAAATTTGGTGTAGTGATTTTTTATTGTGTTGAGTAGTTTTTGTGTAATTTGCAACACTCTGTTCTGATGATTGTCACAGATATAAAGTGCTATGGTATTCGCAAAACATGATTAAACGAAATTTCTTCAGCTTCATGTCATGCTAGTGTGAAAATGATGCTTGATATGTTTATTTGAAACAAAATCTCATGCTCTCCAATCAGTGCAAATTGTTACTCTTCCCTTTCTACAGTTTTTGTGGAGCTGATTCAAGGACCAAATTCATAAAATTAAAACAAAAATGATGAGTTTTCAACAAGAGTTTTTCGATAGAGGCAGATCGGAACCACATGACACCGTATGATACGCTGTGTAGTCTTAAGACGTAATTGGACCTTATTTTTCGAAAATTCGGATGAACATACACTATTCAATGGATTACGCTATCCGGAGACGTAATTCTCTCAGTTTTGGTTTATTTTTGATAATATGCTCTTTGCTGACATGTGATTTCAACAGGATGGTATCACCAGTCACACAGCCACCGCAGCAGTGAATTTATTGAAAACCATATTGATGTGTGATTCAATATCTCAACCAATCGAATTGATTGTAACCTCAAAAATCAAAATCTGTTACTCGATTTACGTAGTGTATCTGCCATTTTGCAAAACATGATTGAAAATTTTGATGAAAGAATCGAATAAACGGGGTCGTAGTGAACATTTGTCCCATATCATATTTCATACAGTTGTCAAAATACTCTTTCTGATACAATAAAAATTTAAATCATGTTAATTGTTTGTTTTTTTTTGTTTTTTGTCGCAAAAATCTTGACAAAATGTGGGTTTAATGCCAAATAAACCAAGTTCAATCAATACCTAAAATATCGCTAGTCAATTTAGAAATATATATTTTATTATTCGCTCAACTTCAAGGCCCAGTTGCCTCATTGGCCCAGTCTTGCTCTTGCTCAAGTCTTGAAGGATCAGTTTTGGTCTTAGTAGTCAAACAATTAAGCGGTCCATGTCTTGGTTTTGGTATTGCGAAAACAACACAACAAGATCAAAATTGAAGAGAGAAAATCGATTTTGGACAACACAAGTTGTCTGCATTTGGCTTTGAGAGTTTGTAATATATTTTCCTTCATTGTAGAAAAAAGAGTGGTCAGTCTATAGGTTTAGATTAGTAGCTGAATACTGGCACTGTCGTTGAATACTGTAATGCCCCAAATTGGTCCTTGTGGTGTGTATTGACTCAGAATTTAATGGATTTGTCTGTGAGAAGTTTTGGATGAGTGCCTTTATGTTTATGTTATGAATATTCCAGTCTATAAAATCCGAATGATTTGAATTGTAGTTTGACCCTTGATTTTCGGATTTTAAATTCAAAATGTTATAGAATTGACATGTGCGAAAACAGCTTTGCAATGTTCATAGAAAGTTATGTCTCCCTGGAGCTGAAAGACGATTGAATTCAAACTAGACTGGACATTTTCATACGTTTGCAACTTGTTTTCCCCCGTTTCATCAAAATATAACAAGTAAGCCAACTGCGATTGAAAAAATACTCGATTCAAATTCTGGTCACGAACCCTGTAATTCCGTACAAATTAGAAAAGCATTTAAACTGGCGGTTTCTCGAGTGGCTTTAATTGTATTCTCTGAATTCCTTGAATAAACAAACGTAACCGCATTTTCCCAGACATTTTCCCTTCTTGGCGGTAATTCGGATCACGCACGAATCCCTTCATGAAAAAGGAAAGACACCTGAAATAACCAAAAAGGCGAACGGCGGTACAATTACTTATATGCATTATTTAAATGTTTGTACAGGATCGTTTGAGTTGGAGTAATAAGAAAGTTTTTTGTGTCTTTAGTTGATTCTTCATCAGCCCATACATGGTGTCAATCTTCATATCATAGTCTGATTCAATATCTTCCATTGTTTTAAGTGTTTCACGTTCTGTTTTTGATATATCGCCGAAAAAATAAAGTGTGTTCTGGTAAACCAGGAGGCCAAAGAGATAGGATCCCGCATTGGAATACCGCCTATCATTAAAGTATCTTTCCAAATTTCCAAAATAGTATCCACTTTCTTCGAGAAGTGAGTCGGAGCTCCGTCTTGTTGATACCAAATCTTATCTAACCTTTCGTCAAGGACATATCATCTACCGCTTCTTCCAAGACATTTTGTGAAATATCGATGCAAAAAATTCGGTTTTTTCTAATAACATAAAAACTCCAAACATCAGATGTGAATTTTCATAAATAAAATATCAGGATTATAATCTTGATTCCATCTGGCAGAATAAAAAGTGCCTTTTGACTTAATATCGAACATGTGCTGAAAATCATATAATTAGGTCCAATTAGCAAGAGAAATAAATGGTGATGATCTTTTATACCAACCGAGAATGGCTAAATGGAGAATTTTTTGTAACATACACAAATCCGAAAAAAAACGATTGAATGATACATAACCCCCTCGCAGAGCTGATCTTCAGTCGTATGTGTTTCTTGTAAAATAATTACTTCCACCTAATGGGATCTGGATAGAGTAACACGAAGGTGATGTTACAGATGTGCTTAGATAATATTGAGAAGAGGGCAAAACCCATATGTACGAGATGTACGAATGAATTAGTGAGACTGATTTTCTTTCAAATATAATTATAATGAATATTGTCTCCTTCAAAATAGTTCCTTTGGAAAGCCACACAGCGCTGGGAACAGTCCTTTCAATCATAGCATTGTAGGAACTCGGATACTGGAATTGTCTTCAGCTGTTTGGAGATTTTCAAGTGTCCCAAAATAAGTGGGAATAGGAAAATGTTACAAAGACTTGAAGTTTGTTGAATAAAGGGGCAAAGGAGCTGCTACATGAATGTTTTCACTGGCTAAAAACTCCAAAATTGAGATTTGAATGTGACATGGTGCATTATCCTGATGCAATACTCAGTTTTTTTTTGATGTTTGGTCACACATGAAAGGCTCTTTTTCGAAGTCTTTCAAGGATGTCTTGGTAAAAATGTAAAAGTGAGGTTAGGTTAGGTTTTTTTTCAACCTAGACCCAAAAACCTACTCAAAACACCCGAGATTCGTCACTGGTAATGATATGTTCCAGAAAACGATCCCAGAAACTCGAGACTACTTTCGTTTCTGCGATACTTTTGATCTTGGGGAAAGTCTTTCGGAACAATTTTTGCACAAAATTTTCTTATCTCCCATTCGTTTGTAAAAATTTGATGAGAGTGACTTAAATTCAAATGTACCGTGATCATTCTGACTGTCAACCGTCTATCTAAAGGCACAAGATCACGGACTTTGTTAACATTTTCATCGCTGTTTGCCCTTGAAAGCCTACCGCTTCGTGGTTCATCTACAATCAACTCTCTTCCTTCTGAAAATGCTTTAAACCTCCGAAAAACCTAGCCCTTGACAAAATATTTTTTTTAAGGTCTGCCGAAGTTTTCCAAATGTTTCTCCTGTCTTGTGTCGAAGTTTGAAGTTAAAGGTGATATTACACTGTTGCTCAAAAATGATCATTTTTAGAACGCACAAAAAATAACTCTAAGGACAAACAAATATTGTAGCAAGTTCAAACTTATACTGGAGACGTATCACATGTGCACCTGACGCTGCTCAAAGCCTCTAATAGTCTTACGCGTTCCCGGATCGGAAGTGACGTTGCCAGTCTCATTATTTCATTTACAAACCTCGTACAGAAGGTAACCGTACCTTGTTCAAGAATTGGTTCAGTACCGAACTGAAACCAAGTTGGTATATGTATGAACTATACTCCCCGACACATTTATATCAGAAACCTTAATTTGGAATAAAAGATGGAGGCTAGGTCAAAATGAGACAGTAGGAAGCTACTTTCTGTAGACCCGTGCGCTCATTCCATTCATTACGGATATATTCTCCTTGGAACGACCTGTATATTGTTATTATCTTTTCTGGCGTACAAGGAGCTGCCAAATTGCATCATAAAAATTTGCCCACACTGTACAACGAGTATTATGAAAAATTCAAACGCGCCGATGACACGAAAATCATTCGAGGAACCTCCTGATGATCCTGTCATAACGTAATTGAGAATAATTGGGTTTGCTGAACATGTGGAAGAACGAAATGCGTCCTGTATTATTCATGTACCTTCTTAATGATTTCTTGTTGGAATTAGGGTGGAAAAAAGGGTCGGCAGCGAGCGTGGCACAGAATTTTCAAATCCAACATTGTTATTTATGAATATGACGTAAACAACGGAAAACCGGCTCGGAAAATATCCGAGCGAATGCGGGGGAGAATTCTTTACCGTCTCACCGTGCATTAAACCGACAAACGTTTAAGTGATCCGCGTATATTACGCTTAAATTTGATGAATATTTAAAACGCAGCGCTTCCTTGTTTTCCTTTCGAAAACGTTTTGAAAGTTAGTCATGGGGAGTTTATGAAGATATGTAAGTATACTGGGTGCCCGTTTAGTCTGTTATCGGTACAAAACTTTGTTCCTGTTTTTTTTATTCTCAGTTCTTGGGAGGGGGCAATGCTTGTCATGTTACAGCTGTGTCCACCCAAGATGATTTAATGTGTGTTTTCATTCGGTTCTTGGAGAGAGCAAGTTGTAATTTATCGGAAAAATGTTCGATGGCAGCAAGGTCCACAGGACATGGGTGCTGTAAACAAAAGAATTTTTATAGAAAGAGATACGTGGTGTTGGTAGTTGGTCGGCTTATTAACGTTTTCCGAAAACTTAGTTCTCCTTTAGAATTGGATTTGTTCAGAACCAAGACTTTTAGTTCTTCAAAGTATTCTCCATGGAAGTTTGTGCGAAAAAAGATGGATCAGCAACAAACCGCGTTCGAGCGGGATGCTGTAGATCACCCGTGATGTAATTAAAGTTTAGTTGGGGAGCTCCACACATGGGAACAGTATTCCATACCTGCGCTTTGTATGAAAGCATCAGCTACGATGGCGTGGAGTACTGCTCACCCCTGAAAAGAGAACTGAGTTCAGTAGAAGTAGATTTGATGTCTATAATTAAAGGAGGTTCTCCAGCAATGATTTTACTAGACAACGTTGTTGTTCGCGTTAAAATTAGCGAGTTCAACCGGTCCCATTCTGATATCTTCTCCAAATCTGAATTTATTGACATGCTCTGTTGGTATTTTTGTCGGTGTGACTTCTCAGCAATTATAAAACGCTGACTGAAAAATGAGAACACCCCGCAAACCCAAATATTCTGTTTTCGGTGGAGTGGAACCGATTATTACTCTGCAATAGAAAAAGAATTGGTGAGAGTATGGAGCCCTGGAGTACTTCTACAATAACCTGAAAAGATCAACTTGTCACACCATCAACTACCACTTGAATCGATCTACTGAGAAAGCTTCTAATCCAACCACACAATTTTTGGAAAGTCCATATGTGATTAGTTTATTCATCAAGGCTTCGTGCCAATCCCTGTCGAAGGCCTTTGAGATACGAGGTCGGACAATTAAGTAATGCGACCAATTTTTTTCTCGGCCTGTGGTAACACTGCGAACTCCGCCACTGTAATAGCAGATCTCTACTTTCTCGATTGAGACCTTGACGACCCTCGTTCGATCATTTCTTCACTACCTGTTTAGTGTTTTGTAACGAGTAGTCCATGTCACAAAAATGGAACAAGGAAATTAAGAGCAACGGTGCTCAAGATCATCTCGAGCAGGTATAAAGAGATTCTTCTTTTCTCGATCGAGTTATTACTGGTGATGAAAATTGGTTCTTTCAATATGACCCCGAAACACGGCAAAACAAACAGTGGCTGTCCCCTGGAGCGCCATGGACAAAAATGGCGAGAATTAGCAAGTCCTACGTGAAAACCATGTTGATTTGCTTCTTCGACAGTAAAGGGTGGTTCTCAAAGAGTTCGTACTAGCTGAGCAGACCGCAAATCAAGTATTCTATCACAATTTGCTCGAAAGATGTTTGCAAGGAGAGCCTATGGTTACCGTATTGTCGATCACTGATATTTTTTTATGCGCGCTTCCCTGGAATAGGCGAACCTGTTACACCACATAAGTGGGCGTCTGGGAAGAATTGAGTGTCTGTTTACTCGCTTCTTGAAGAGATGTTGGGAAGATGTTGGACGGAAGCGAGTTCCAAGCTCACCGGCCCTGTAAACGAAGGAATTCTTATAGAGAGAGGTTCGAGGGTCGTTCAATGAACCGCCATATGATGAGAACTCCTTGCCAACCTAGTGTTGCGGCAAAACATGAGTTTTACCAAAGCAAGGTCTTTCAGCTCCTTGGAGCATCTTCCGTCGAAGTATCTGTAAAACAGAGAAAGGTCAGCAACTTGTCTTCTGAGAGCCAGTGGTTAGAGATCGCGGGTGATCTCCGGGTGGTCGATGAGGCGCACAGCTCGTTTTGGCACACTATCCAACATCCGCAACGAATGTTTGGGCGCAGATCCCCATACATGGGAACAATATTCCAAAGCAGGTCGAATATGTGTCTTATATAGAAGTAACAGCTGAGATAACTTGAAGTATCTGAAAAGAAAACTAAGTTTACCTGATGCCGACTTTGCTATTGCTGATATATGTTCATGCCATCAAAACCCGAAGTTGACCGTTATTCCGAGAAGGTGCATCGAATCTTTGGATGCAATTTGTTGGCTTTGTATCATTAGAGGAGGTTCTCCAGTGGGGACCTTTCTAGAAAACGTAGTTGCTTGCGTCTTGCTCACATTGAAGCTTACCAGGCGAAAGAATGGATCCCTGAGGTACTCCTGCTTGCAACCGGAAACAATCAGATGTTATACCGTCGACCACAAATTGTATTGATCTATTTGAAAGAAAGCTACTTATCCAACCCCGCAATTTTCGGGAAGCCCATATGCAGCAAGTTTATTCAACATGGCTGCATGTCAAACCCTACCGACGGCTTTAGAGATGTCGAAAGCTATTGCTCTAGATTCCCCATGTTTTTCCATCGTTGATGTACAAACATGAGTGACGTAGGCGAGCAGATCTACTGTCAATCTTTGCCTGCAATCATACTGACAGTCAATAATAATTCACTGCAACTCAAGTTATCTGATGAGTTCATCATTTATGACTCTCTCCATCACTTTGGACAAAATGGAAAGAAGTGCAAAAGGGTGGTAGTTTTGGGGTAAGGACTTCTTTCTTTTCTTTGGGATCCGTTGAATTCTCGCTCTTTTCCAGCTGCTCGAAAAAGTCTGGCTTTCATAAGAAATCTGAAACAGACCGTTAAGAATGGGTGCCAGTTCGGGAGCACACTTTCTCAGGACGATTTGCGGTATTTCGTCTAGACCAACTGCTTTCTTGCAGTTCAGCTGCTCTAGAGCTCTTCTCACAGTGCGGACTCTGAACTCGATTGCGTTAGATGAATCTAGCACAGAATTCTTTGAGAACAAGAGAGCAAAGAGATCGGCTTTCTCTTTCGGGGATGATGCTAAAGTACCCTTAACTCGAGATATTTTATGAGCTCTTCGCTTATCACTCTTTCCATGACTTTCGACATAATGAAAGTACGTTACCCCGTAAAATAATACTTTTCTCGTTAAACTAGAAGAAAATTTATAAGCTAACTCAAATCTGAGGCAGTTATCTTCGGTAAAGAAGATAACCGAACATTTTGATAAAACAATTGTAGCTCAATGATGGTTAATTTTCGATAGGATAAATTTTTACAAAAGATGCTTGAAAAAAGATGCCTCTTAATTAAAAAAATCAAAGAAGTACTTTATACAATTTGAGATAGCAAAGTTGTAGTCGACATCTGATATCAATTTGAAAGTGATCGTTAAAGTGTTTCCCATATTCGACATCTACTCTGTATATTCAATTTGATTTCATCGACCGATCGATTCATTAAAGAGTCTCATTGGCTTGCGCTTTTGGATAATTTTGAGCTGCAACTTCTCGAATAGTATTTTACTTCTTCAGTTTGTAAGAAATATCTTATCAGCAGAAAGTTCTTCGAAGAATCAATAATATCTGGGGAGTCATCATCCATAGACATTTAATTAGTTAATTGGGGAAAATTGGGTTCAGCAGAAGCAGATTTGGCAATGATTTACACATGGTCCTGCCAGAAAACTCTTGTGTTGTGATGCCGATTTAATGCATATTCTTTTCTGAGACAATCGAATGTCCTTGCATGATTAAAGGATCTTCTCCAAGAGTGACTCTCCTGACGAACGTTGTATATTGCGAATTGCTCGCGTTTAAAATGACCAAGTTCAACCGGATCTACTCTGATACTTTCTCCAAGTCTGAATCCAGTGATATGCTAAATGATATCTTTATCGTTGTGACTCTTTAGCAGTTTTAGAACGTTGCCTAGAAAATGAGGAAACTAGGGCACAGTCTATCGCAAACCCAAATATTCTGTTCTCGGTGAAGTGGAGCAGATCATCAACCTGCAACGGAAAAAGAATTGACGAGAGTATGGAGCCTTGAAATACTCCAGCATCAACCTGCAAAGATTCACTCGCTATACCATCAACTACCACCCGAAATGAAAGAGAAAACCACTAATCTAGTCAATCACTTTTTCGAAAAGTCAATCTCCAACTGATTTATTCATCAAACTTCGTTCCAAACCCCGTCGAAGATCTTTGAGATATCAAGAGCAAAGGCTCTTGCCCTACAAGGATGAGTTTCGTGAGTCATATCTTTGGTCTTACGTTGAGAATTCCTTTTGCTATTATTACCATATCTTCCCCTTGTTCCTCTCTTCTATTTTTTCAGTTGCTGTAATGCACTTGTAATAGATGATCTGGCTGGAATGAAGAATGAAGCATAAACACAATAAGTCGATTACAATTTTTTCTTTCTCTCAGACTAGTTGCTTTCGTATAAGCGACGGAGTGAACTTTCCTCGCATGTCTATTATACAGAATATGTATTCAACCGTTTCTTCTCATTTTCCTCATACTTATACTTTAGGAACGATAGTAGAACGCTTGGTGTGCACATCAAAAATGAATAAATTAGTCATTGAAGACTATTCGACTAACTGAACGTACGTGATCAGAATTGGCAACTGTTGTTATAAGTAAGATTAGTGGAGTTCCTCAAGGATCAATATTTGGTCTCTTTCTTTTTGTAATGTACGCCATGTAATCTCTCCTTTAATATTTAGTGTAGGAAAGCCCTTAATGACTAAAATGTCAAGGACTCGACTTTCTGTTTACTCCTCGTAGAAAGAAATGTTGTTCTTGTTCCGCTTTTTCCATACACCCTATATATATATGACTGATCGTCAAATTTATTTCCATTGGATAATCGTGACACACTCGAACCTGTAACTATTTGTCTAATCAAACTAGTTGTAAAATAATAAAGTAAGTAGAAGCTATCCAATTTATATTTCAATACCTTTGAATCTAATTATCTTATCTGTGCTGCTTTTGTTTGTTTTATGTTATGAGCGGGCAGTATCATAATGTTTGGCATCGTGTTTTCGTTTTGAATTCGCGTTATTCGTTTAGAAAGTCGTGTGGAATGTGGAAGAGAAAAGTTTTGTTAAAAATTGACGTAAGTGTCTTATTCTTTCAATGCATTATTTTGACACTGTATGAATTGTTTGGATAGTTTTAATATGTTCTGTACATGATATTTCAAGCATTAAAGTACTTGTTTGATGAGATTTAGATATGGTGAACGTAGGGGATGTACATCATGAACAATTCCGTATCTTGCAGAACATTGACTACTTTGTGCGATATATACGAGAGTGCATTCATAGTTTAGGTTAAAATGATACTAGAATTCCCTTTTTCGATTAGCTGTTGTTCATAGTTCAACTTAATCTGGTTTTTCGGACTATATATTAGCTTAGGCGAATCTGGAGATTTATGATGACTTTTTTGTAATCAAAGTCTATTGCAAGGTCCTCGCAATCTGTTTATAATCTCCGTCCGCTACACCACATTTTCAGGTTTTGAAATAACTAGAAAGCTGTGAGCCTCAGGTCAGAAGAATATGGTGGATGAGGTAGAAATTCACAACGTAACTCTACAAGCTTGGCTGTTGAAATGGCGGAAGAATTGGCGTGATGAAACATGATTTTTTGATTATCAAGATGTTTGATGTTTGATACCATACTATGGAAAGCATTATGCGAAGCAATATATCAAAGGAAATGTTGTTTTATCTATAATTCCAATGCAAGAGAATAAGGTTAGATCCTTTCAGTTTTTATCGGACGAGAAAATTCTGATGGCTCAATGGAAAGACAACAAGGTGGTAAAGATGGTCACCAACTGCGAAGATCAATCTATGATGACCGCTAGACGTTGGTGCAAAGAAGCCAAATCCAAACAGAATGTTCCCCAACCAAAAATGGTATCAAATTACAATAAATACATGGGAGGGGTTGATAAGATGGATGGATAAGTAGCTGCGTACCGATCGAGAATGCGGCAAGGAAAATGGTACTTCCCCTTTTTTCAGTATTTGTTCGATGTGAGTGTGGTAAAGGGCTGGATTTTGATGAAGAAACTGGAAGCTGAAGGTCCAAACTGTGCAAATCTTCTAACATTCAGACATCGCATAGCCGTGAGCTTTTTGGAAAAATATGGGACCGGATCAGTCAAACTGCCGATAGTTTGTCAACAATAACGATGTTAGATTCGACAATGTGGAACATTTGGGCAAATACTCTGAAAGTGACAGGAAATATAAAATGTGCCATGAAAATTCGAAGTTCATATGTGATAAGTTCAATATTGGCTTACACCCTTAAAACTGTTCTTGATTTTCATAAGAAATAATGCCAAAAAATATGATGTTAATGTTATCGTATTGGTTTATTCAAATGTGTTACTATCTTCAATATTTCATTCGTAGAAAAGAATAAATGAATTTTTGAACCAAATATGCTCTTATGGATATAGATCCCTTTTTTTCTAAATTGAGAGAAAATTTAAAAATAGCGACAGAACTACGTTTCAACAATAAAATTATATTCATCTCAAGAAAAATTATAATCAAATCAAAATTTTTTTTCCACATGCACTAATGGGTTAATTAGTATGCGGATTATGCTTCATTAAACAGAGATTAATTAACATCACATTTGTGCACAATACCGACCATATGTTATATTGCACGTATATATAAAGGACGTAAGAGAATTATTATAATCTATAGATGGGTAACTTTTTTGTACAGGCAAATTGCGGTGACTTAAATCGCATTACGCATTTCCAATTAAAATACACGGCGTGCTTTCATCATAATACTTATAAATTCCGAGCATTCAGATAGCGGCTGAAACATCTAGAAAATGCAACTTATGATGGTAAATTCATTTTATCACACACGTTGAGGCGACCTTCTAAAAGGCCTGTGTGATGGTTAGATAAATGGAATGTAGGATCTTGAGAGATTTCTATTTGATGAAAATTCATAGTTGGAGAAAACAATAAGTTCTGCTGTACTTAGTACAGGGATTATCAATAGGAACGCTGGATTTCAAAACGTCATAAACTCTGCGCTTTGACTAACGTCATCCATCATTATGACTACACAAATGAACAGCGTCCCAAAATTATACAAACGTATCTCGAAAATAAGCGAGCTGTAAGTGTTTTGGCGTAGTTCGTGAATATTTCTGAGTAGAAATTGCTCTTCTGAGTTTAGTTGAAAAGTTTGAATCGAAATTCATTCTATTGGAAGCCTCCTTCATGATCAAGATCCTTCTCATTCAAGAACTATGGCCGGGTGACCCCCAAAAGCACCGTGTGTTTCCAAAGTGGGCCTTGCGGCAAATTGACGAAGATAACAACTTTCACTATCCTTATTGGTAAACCCGATATAAAAGCATCAGATATTAGAGGTTAGAGGTTAGATTTGGTCCTTTCAGCAAGCTCAGAAACCTCAGAAATATACATATTTGTTTCTGAGGAAATTCAATCTCCATGAATGATTAAAGGAGGTTTTCCAGCAATGACTTTGATGAAGATCGTTGTTGATAGCTTCTTGTTCGCGTAAAAATTGAAATAACGACTGGTAATTCCGTGAGCTGAAATGAAATGTGCATCCAAGAAGGTCAATTTGAATATTTTTCATAGCGTGTGAAAGTTACCCACTTCGCGGATATTGTTGCTAGTTTGTACTTGTCTGCGAATTTTAGTGGTGCAATTATGTGGAAATTCCAGCATAGAATACAAATTCATTTTCAAATTTGATTGTACAGAATATAGATATAGAGCCACCTAGTACGTTGATATAGGTATTGGAATTATCTTTCATTTGTATTCATTAAATACAGAGTGTTCAATTTGACATAGGAATAATAATGATTTTGAATCTGAACAAAATTCGGCATCCATTACCGAACATCATGTATAGCTTATCGGACTACCCTCGTACATAGATAAATGGGTTCTGAACAGCGATGAAAATCTAATTTTCTGAAATATTTCGTAAAAGTTATTTTAGAGACTGAAGCCTCTCGATACAATTTTGTGAAGTTTAAGGAATCACAAAATTGTACGAGGGCGGTTTGAGAAGTCAGTTACTTTTTGCATTTCTCGCGCAGTTACTTCAAATGTAAAAAGCTGCCGTCAACTGTAATCTATCAGTAGGCAACTTTCTAATTTTGAGCAACCTACGAAATCGTTGATAAAATCCATGAAATGATTTTGAACGATCGGAGAATGAAAGTGCTCAGCTGGCTTTTCACACGAGTATTTGGACATGAAAAAACTCTCCGCGAGATGAGTGCCTCGATTGCTTACACTCGACCATAAGCGCAATAGTGTGACCACCTTAAAAGAGTGTTAAGCGATGTTCAGCCGTGAAACGAACGAGTTTTTGCACCGTTTTGTTGCTGTGGACGAAACATGGATCAATCACAATACGCCAGAGAACAAGGAACAAACGAAAGAGGATCAAAGAAGGCCAAACAGAGTCTGAAAGCCAAAAAGGTCATGGCGACGAATATTATTCAAAGCTTTTGAACAGATTCGACGTTGATTCGAAGCAAAAACGGTCGCCTTTGGAGAAGAAGAAAGCGCTGTTCCCTCAAGACAATTATAAAGTGTTGTTTCTGGTATGTACACTTCGACCAGAGTACCTAGAAAGCGGTATCAGTCACTCTATACGACTAAAGAAAAGAGGTACTTAAATTGTTGAATTACTCAGGTTGGGATTCTCTATATCTAAAAGGAGTAGCAACTAAATCAAGACCTGTCAACTCAACCTCATCATATGAAACTATCAAATTTATTCAAGCAAATATTCACTGGACAGACACAATTCAACAAGTAGGCACCTACATACACAAAATTGACTAATCTAACTATCTACGATCAAGTGACACAAATGAATAAATAAATTAAATACAATAATCGGTGAAAGACTTTCTTCAAACAGGCAAAACAATTAAAAATCCATGTCACAATTATAGCTGAGAACGCTATCTAGACTTCAACTCTCTTTCCATACAACGTTAAAATTCTCTACTACACTCTTGTAAAAAAAAACTAGCTCACTTCTAAAATTCTAAGAACAATTAATTCTCTGATGGTTAGGAAATTACTTCTGAGAATAGAATTGAAACTCAGCAGAAAATGAAAACAATTGAAATGACCAAGGTACTTATCTTGACATGATTGTCTTCAGGTAAAGATGGTCCCCAACGTATGTCACAAACTTGACGGTAGAATTTGCTAATACTGTAGGCGAGGTCGGAAGGTTACAGGTGGATCGGTTCTATTGCTCAAACTATTGCTGCTGAGGGTGGGTAAAAGGTGAGGGAAAAAAACTGCCTCAAAGTTCTATGTGGTCGGTTTCTCCAGTTCCAGAGTTTACAAGGGCTTCCAAGGTGGACAGATTCAAGAGGTGCTCAGAAAATAATTCATTCCAAGCTCCCTGGTATTAGTTCCTTCAACCGCGTGTTCCAAAATCCACAAATCTTTGTACTTTGTAGCATAGGCTATCCATACAAGAAGATTTAAATTAACGTCGCTTCACAGCCTGAAATGTTCGTTAAACCAAAGAAATATTTCACAACTTAATGGTATTTAACCGAACACGAGTTGTGAACTTCACAAGATGGTTGAAATGGAAAGAGAACGTTTTCTTATTTCCCAAGGAATATATGGATTTCCACGTTCATAAAAAACCATATTCGAATTCGACCGGATGCACGAATGACGAACTTTCAATCTCAATCAAACGTCAAAAGCAAACAGCTCAACGGACTTCTGAAAGAATTTAATGTATGAAAGTGGTGCCAAAAAAAATGTTACGGAATTAATTTTGAAATTAGTGAATACTTGAAAAGTGTCTATGGGTTGGAAAATTATTTATGCGAGCACTGGAACCTTCGGCACGTTACTTCGTAGTTCCTATGTCAGTCAGTTGAAGTGAACTGAGAACGACAACCTAGAACTGCAGCTATCAAGGTAAACGAATTGTCACCACAAAGAACTCAAATAACCTTACTTTAATTTTCGAATAGAATGAAGTGAAAGAAAGGTAAGGATTATCACGAAAGGTTTTACTATTGATTAGTCACTTGATTTTATTTGTTTTAGGTACAGTGAATGAGAAAATCAATTTTGAAAGAGCTATGGACCAAAATGACTATGTTGTGCATTGAAGTTACTTTGAAATGATCAGTTATATGGGAATCAAATTATTGAAAAAGATTACTGGATGTGTATACCAAACTGCAAGGATTGAATTTTTTACTGTATTATACCTGAATAAATGGTTGAGACTTCAGAAAACTGAAAAATTGCTTTTGAAAATGGGCTATATTTTTGCTCAAATTAAAAGGACTGTGACTGTGAAAAATCGAACTGTAACACAATGCACGTAGGGACACTTGTCTAGTCACGATGGCCAAAACCTACGAATTGGGATACTAACTGCTACCCTATCTGACATATACTCCAGATTTAGTCCCCTGCGACTATTTTCTGTTTCCAAACCTGTAGAAATGGCTGGGCGGTAAGATATTTGAGTCGAATGAAGGAGTCATTACCGAAACATACGCGTATTTTGTGTGCCTTGAGAAAACCTATTATTTGTAGGAAATAAAAAAAAGTTAGAAAAATGCTGGACTAAATATATCGAGCTAAAAGGTGATTATGTAGAAAAATAAAATGTTTATTTGCCGAAAAAAATTGGTTTTATTCAAAAAGTCACTGACGCATCAAACCGCCCTCGTATGTAATCTTTTCTCCTCGTCATTTTACACCACCGGGCTTGTCGTAATTCAGACAGATTTCGAATATCCTTCTTGCGTATATTTTTTTCGAGCCTCTGCTCGTCCTTCCCCTCCCCGAAGATCGAAATCGAAGCTATTTTCGCTATACTTACCGAGCAGAATGTGAATTTAAAATGTATCACACGAGTGTCTTTAGAGGTTTCGAGCTCGGCTTCGATACATATATTTTTACTTAAGGTTGTTACCGGCAAATGGCTCGTCCATAATGTATAGATATTTATGCGTTTTCTATGGTGCTCAGGGCGCCGCATTCGTTCATATTCTGATTGTGAGTGAAGCGAACATCAATTCATATCATCCACGCTCTCTAGTCTCATATTATTCGATCGAAGCTAGATTTTGTTAAATCCCGTACGATAAAATAGGGATTGTGATGGGAACTGAAGGGTATAGGGTGGACTTATTTTTAGGTCATGGTGGTTGGTATTTTATTTCATTTTTAGAAAACAATAATCCATAGTATGGGTAAAAGAACTCGAAGCTGTTTCAAACTTCTGGCCTCGGTTAATGTTCATTCAGACTTTTCTAAAGCATGTCCCATTAATGCTCGATTGTATTAAGATGGAGGCAGAGATGAGTGCCTAATTTCCTGATTTTCCAATTCATAATATTATGAGGACAAAATGAATGAGTAACAAAATTATCACCTATGGCGCCATGAAAATTAGGTAGAATACTGTTGATTAGGTTACTTCATGAATACGAGGGATGTTTTTTGACTTTTGCTTGTTGAGACATAGAGGACACCATTGAAGAACTCTCGAAATGAAAATATAAAACTTTGAGCTTTGGAAACGAGCTGTGTTTTAGCCCCAACGGACTGTCAAAACTGATGAACTTGTTGAAAAATGAATTAAACCGTGAGAATTTTCGCGAAATGATTTCCTACAAGCTTCAAAGATAATTATCCCAACAAGAATGTCTCTGCGAAGTATTTCAACAGTTTCTCTTTGATATGGAGAATTTGATTTAGCGACGATCCAACAAAAAGTCATTCAAGAAAATGTGGAAAGATAATTATTTCCAGTACTGAAAAACGAAGAATCGCTTGTGAAAAATACCGTAACGAAAGTCTGTTTACGACCTCCTTGGGAATAAAAATTTTTTTTGAGAATGTTTTTCATTTTTTCAATGCTTTTAAATTCGATACACTTATGGTGAAACGCAAAGTAATTTTCCGGAAGATCTGCAGGATACTCCTTTGTGGAGTCGATAATTTCCTCGCTTAAGCGAGGAGCAAACCCCATTTGGGGTTTGGGAAGAAATAATAGTCCGAGGGAGCCGAATCGGGCGAATAGGGTGGATGCGGAAGCAACTGGAGCCCTAAATCATTGATTTTAGCAGTGGCTACGATAGTTTTGTGCGCCTGCGCATTGTCTAGCAAAACAAATTTTTGTTTCGCTTCATATGGGGCTATTATGCAGCGATTTCGAGCTTCAATCGCTCCGAAAGGGAAAACTAATACTCGGTGTTGATAGTTTTTCCTTTTCCAAGGTAGTCCACGAAGAGTATGCCTTGGCAATCCCAGAAAATCGATGCTATAAACTTTCTGACCCATTGAGCCTCGCTCGGTCGCTTCGGAGCACTCGTGCCGGTTTCAGTTCATTGCCGGGCACTCATTCTATTTTCTGGTGTATAATAGTGCGTCCAAGATTCATCAACAGTTACAAATCCACGCCGAAAGCTCGCCTGATTTCGCATCAGCAAGTCAAAACATACTTTCGAAGTGCTCGTTCGTGTTTTTGGTCCGGAGTCAGCATGTGCGGTATCCAGCGGCAGGATAACTTTTTCATATGCAAAATATGGCTTGTGCGCTAAGCACTAATCTTTGTGGCATCTCAGGTACCTTCACTTTCTTGTCAGCCAATACCATTTCATGTATTTTTTGACATTGTCTTCTGTAACCGCATCGGAAGGCCTAAAGCTGCCGATTTTATCGGTAGTGGAGTTAAGTATTTATCCAACTTTCGTTTCCTTCACTGTTTGCTTCTCAAAAATTAATGCTTTATGATAGAATGAAAATCGTTTTTCTTCATACTCAACATGATGGGAAACACTTCAACAACAATCAGCTGTCAAAACAAAACTATGGCCAATATCGCACTAAAATCTGGTACGTCTGCCTTGTTTGAAGGGACTACAAGGCATCATAAACTTTTTTGCAGTACCATCGCATTCTGGCAGACAAGAAGATTACTTTTCACTCTACCTAGTACAATATTGTATGGTGTAATCGCCAATCTCCTGTTTGGTCGTTCCAAGGGAAAGAAAAAACGTCATAAATCATCCGTTGGTTCTTCCAAAAATAGGTCATGTAGCAACAATTCTTTTACAAGATCAAATAACACTTGCTGCCGATTGGTACACAGCCATTTGTTTATCGCAAGTCGTTACTAAGCTTCGAGAAATCTACCCCGAACGGTCAAACAGAAAATTAGCCCAAAAATAAACCAAATAAAACTTGAAAATTCAAATCACACGGCGAAAATCAAAAAAAGAATTATGCAGGGTTAGACAGCATTTGTCAAGCTAAAATACCTCTCCAAGAAAGAATATACATTATACCTGAAGAAAGAAGGACTTCTCATGTTCATTCAAGCAGCGCCAGTTCATATAGAACAATTAAAAGCATTTCACAAGTCTGAGATGCAAAGAGAAACATTCATTTAAGAAAGAAAACGAAATGACAGATGTGAAATGGAGCCGAACGGCCAAGCATCCTTCACCAAAACAATCAAAGAACTGCATCATCAAAGATTTCAGTCTTTAGTAGAAGCTGTTGATGCCATCTAAAAAGCCATCATATATGTAGCATCAAATAATTGGAATAAATGCTTCCAGAATTGGCTCGAACGAATGCAGAATTGCGGAGAATACTTTGAAAAGTCTTCAAAAGCTCTCAATTGTTCCATTCTCTATATGCAAAACTTAAAAGAAATCCCTCGTGAACTCATTAATCTTTCTTCTCGCAGGGAGAGATTTTCCATTGCAAATTATTTTGTCATCTCTGAATGGGTATATCTCTTGGACTGAACGTAAATTTCTTCCTTTGTTTTCCATAAAAAAGACAACGATTATCTAAATATCGACCATACCTGGACTGGTCAGTGAAAAATATCGAACCCCGCTCGTGGGTGCAATGAAGGTATGGTCTTACCCAATCTTGCACGTTTGTGTTCTCAGACAATAGAAATACGACGCTTAAGACCTTAAGGATATTTGTACTTCTGTCAGTGTACAGAAGTGCACTTCTGAATATCGATATATCGTATCCAGAACGATCAATATGGATGATTTTTTTCAAGAAATGAACACCTGCATCAATTTCTCACCGAATTATGTAGAGTACCGCAACAGATTCAAGTTTTTTTTATAAAAAACTAAAAATGCAGCAGATGCGACGCTGCTTTATAATCATTTCATGAATTCAGTGTTTGAAATCAGTTAGTTGGCATTTATTTTCTGTTGTAAGCACAAATAAAAGATTCAAGTTTTGGGATCCGACCATGGAAAGACGACATTTGACTTTCTCTAGTCTAGAGATGTTACGAGCCGTTGGCATGCTCCAAGCTGGGAGCTCCCAAGGGAAGTATCCAGGGTTCTGGGAAGTAGCCCAAGTGTCATAAACCGTTTATGGTCGCGTTTCAATAAAACAGGTTGCGTAGAAGAACGCCATACAAGTCGTTTCAGGATTACTGCAGTCGCCCAAGATCGATTTTTGGTTTCACAAGCCAGATGAGATCGTACTACCACAGCATCTCAATTAGCTCAAGAGCTATCATGAGTTCATAATGTACAAATTTCCGACCAAACTGTGAGAAATCGACGAAGGTCAACTCCACTCCAGACGTCCTTTAAGAGTTCCACAACTGACCCGATTCGGGAAGAATTCGAATATGGAGGGAACCTGGAAAGCAAAACCGTCTCCAGCATGCTCGAGAAGTTGTTAGACAGGGAGGCGAATCAGTGATGTTTTGGGGAGGTATACGCGTTGGTGGAAGAACTGACCTCGTTTTCATACAGGCCAACCTCACGGGAAATTCTTACGCAAATGAGATAGTTTTACCTGTAGTGGTACCGTATCTCCAAACAATGGGTCAAAATCCACTCTTCCAACAAGATCCTCATCGTGCAAGAGTTGTCTTGAACGTTCTTGAAGAGAATGATATCAATCTTCTACCGTAGCCATCCTGCTCCCCAGATCTGAATCCCATCGAGCATGTGTGGGACACCGTAAAAAGAAATCTCCTGCATCAAAACGTCTTCCATCATGAACAGGAGCTTCGATTAGCAGTTCAGGGGGCTTGGAATGACTTAGGCCAAAATGTAATAGAGAATTTAATATTGAGCATGCCGCGACGATGCCAAAGTGTCATTAATAACAGAGGTGGATCTTTTGGGCAGTGAAAAATATAAGTGCTTCTATATCGTTTCTAAAATATTAGTTCAGGATTTTTTTGTGTTTTACCAAATTTCGTCATTTTCAAATTTTTTTTTATAATAGGTGCTTTGGAGAAGTCAAATATTATTTTGTTTTCTTGGGAATACATTATATACAATACGTCCTAACAAAAACCGAAAGATTTCTATAAATTCGAATCATCAAATTCATATTTTAAAGATATTGGTAAGTGTTCTCTAGACTTTTTTGAGGTGTTTATAAGATAAGGCGATATTGCAGTCAGGAAGACATGATAATAACCCTTGTGGCGATACGACGTCAGTTATGCCACAGCTGTGGCCCACCAAGATTTCTTGAAGGGAGCCAAATTTTGAGTTATTGGGAAGAAATTCGATCGAAGGAGTTCCACAGCACACTATCCTTGTGAACAAAAGAATTCTTAAGTCTGCAGATTAGAATTTTCCCCAAACCAGGCTTTTCTTTGGAACTGGGAACACATGGGAAACGTAGTCCAGACCAGGTCGCACCTGTGTTTTGTATAAAAGCAGCTGTCTAGTCCTGAAAAGAAAACTGAGTTTAGGTGAAGAAGATTTGGCAATGGTCATGCTAACCCCATTGTTAAATTCAATGGCGAGTAGATGCATGTTCGTTTTTGAGACAATTCGATGACCTTGCGTGATTAAAGGAGGGTTTCCAGTAGTTACTTACTGGAGAACACTGTTGATTGCGTCTTGTTCGTGTTAAAACTGAAGAAATTCAATGGGTTCAACTCTGATATCTTCTCCAAGTCTGAATTTGGTGGGTATCTCTTTCGTTGTTACCCTTCAGCAGTTGTAGGACGCTGAAGTATTTTTCTCAAACAATAACCATCACTTCATCAACAATCAAAATTTTTCCGCATTGTTATTAATATAATAAAAGTAACACCAAAGCAACTGTAGTTTGCAAACAATCGAACAAAGATTGTTATAAAAGTTTGATATGAAGCAGTTTAAAGGTCTTTATCAGGCACCAAACGAAGAATCATTGGCTGAGATTCCTGAGAATGAATTCAATTCTATATGCAGTGAATATTAAAGAAGTTTGGGTGAGCAGAATCGACCTAAAGAAAGAATAAAACCAATTCTAATATTAGGAGATAACGTCCCTTCCATGAACCCCATTTTCGTCGTATATAATCCTTACAAGGTAATCGCAGAGTGGCTACGATTCCGCTTAACAAACAAGACCATGTAGCCATCCGCTACCGACGTAACGGCACAAGGTCGGTCCGAGGGGCAGTTTGTCACGGAATGTTTTTTTACGACCAGTCCCCAAGGTGCGCTAAACTCCAGTTACGTACCTTCGCTTTTAGCGCGAACGGAAGGGGGAAGGCGACAACGCAACGGACGACGCACTATATCTGAACGGGACGGACGCGCCCGTAATATATTCCGCCATCCATTTCACCCTCATGCCGCACGGACTTGCAATGGCACAGGCATCGTCTTGGAATTACTTTTACAATTGATGAATTTCAAGTGAGGAGGAATGGAAATTTATGCTAAATTTCCGTGAATATGCAAGAATAAAAATGCATAATTCCAAAGACAAATTTGCTTCAGGAAGGATCAGGAGACTTCAATAATTTCTAGATTATCAATTCGAGGAGCTAGTTTGGAGATAAGATCATTAGTATCGTCTCTACAAAGATTACTATGGGTGTCACCCATTGAAGCTGGATGCCATATTTCCATCACCTCTAAGAATAGTTGGGCTTGTATTCTTGTCAAAAAAACTTCCTAATCTTCGAATAGATCTCAAGATCCACCTTCAAGACACCTTTGATCTATATACTCTAACGTTGGAAATTGTTTTTGAATAACTAAATAAGCACAGACAAAGACGAACTAGAAATAGAATGTTAAAAGAAATTTACCAAGGAATACAAAATATTGGCTCAAAAATAAACCAAATAAAACTTAGAAAACCAAATCACACAGCGAAAATCGAAAGAAGAATCATGCAGGATTACGTGCATTTGTCAAGCTGAAACACTATTATGGAAAAAAGATAAGCGATATAATTGAAGAAAAAAGGACCTCTCATGTTTATTCAAACAACGCCAACGTTTGGAATGACAACAAAAACAAGTGCAGTAAAACTAAGAATGGCATAGAGAACAATTAAAAAATCTGAGGGGAAAGAGAAACATTAATGTGCGGAAGAAAACCAGATGGTAGATGTGAAATGGAGCTGGCCTTGGGATGTAACGAGAAAATCAGCAGATGAGCATAAACATAAACGGAAAAACACTGAATCGTCTTAGGAACGCCGATGATATTGTCCTGATATCCACCACCCTTAAAGAGTTGCAAGAAATGACTACAGAATTCGATCAAGCATCGCAAAAAATTGGTTTGAAATGAACATGCAGAAGACGAAAACCATGACTAATACAGAAAATAACAGAAGGATTACAGTTGGCGTAAACTCTCTGGACATGGTGGATGAATATGTTTACTTAGGTCATATACTCAAACTTGATAGAGAGAATCAAACAGCAGAAATTACGAGAAGAGTTCGGCTTGCTTGAGCTGGATTTGGAAAATTAAAATGGGTCCTTCAAAGTCTACAATCAGTTTATTTTGCCTGTAATCACTTACGGCTGCCAAACATGGACACTAACTAGAGCTATTATGGCCCAAATGTGCAAAACACAAAGAGCAATGGCACGCATGATGCTTGGAATAAGACTAACAGACAGGAAAACAAACACTGTGATAAGGAAACTCACCTTAAGTTCGCAATGTCAGAGAAGAAAATGCCAGACTCAAATATTTAGCCAGAAGAGGAAGAGGTCGCCCCCAAGGAGATGGGGGGATGACCTGAAACGCATTGGAAGGTTCAACAGGTATTAGGTAGCACAGAACAGAGACCGTTGAAGAGAACTGAGGGAGGCCTATGTCCAGAGTTGAATGACAGATGGCTGAAGAAGAAGAAGAGCGCAGATGCTCCTAATGGTTCCCATAATTATCAAATCGCAGATTGGACTAGAAAAAATGGCTAGATGATGCAGATTCAATAGCAGGAAGATATTTCTATCGTATGGTATAAGATACAGGTGGAACTTACTGCAAACACCTATCCTGCAATAGATGATAAGCAGCTGGGGATTGGAAGAAAAAATATCCTCTCGAAGTCTATTTACTGTTTGAGTTTCTTTGCTAAGGTTCGTCCTCTTCAAGTCCCACCTACTTCTCCAAATTGGATAAGAAGGCTATTCATTCTGCATTCAGGAACCAGTGGTCTGTCTAAGGTCAGAGCTCCACACGAAATGGATTTTCTGTTGTTCTGCTAATTCAAAAGAGATTTTTGGAGGTACTCTTCCTCCTTGTTCATCATGGACCAATTTAATTCATTCTATCGTTTTACTTCCAAATGTTATCGAGGTCTTAAATAAAGACACAGCCTCGTAAACTTGAAGGTTTTTAAGGAAACGATCCAAGAACAACGAACTTGCTCAGATGATGTAAATTACTTTAGAGACGACGGGAGCAACATATATATACTTTTTACGAAATAAAAATCACCCCACGAACGTTCGTTTCGGGAACAGATAGACCAGAAACTAATCAGGACGGATTTCAATGAAATACAGCCGGTGCGGGGCGGGAAAAGTCCGTAAGAACGGGGGTTTAATACCGGAAAAACAAAGATGCCAGCATCTATCCCTAAGCGAGACGCCGGAGTTATATTCACGTTTCTCACCGGGGAATGGATGTTGGTTTAAAATGTTGCGAAAGTTGAATCTTTGACCGTGAACGTTATATTGCAAATTTCGGGTTGCGTTTGCAGAGAAGCGGTGTTGCAACGCATGGGTTTTCGGGAAGATCGATTCGTTGGTTAATTCAAACGTTCTTATTGATATTAAAGATATTTGTGACATATTTTCATTCTGAAATCTTAACAATTTATTTCGTACTCCATGCTGGATTGCTTTAAGTTAATGATGCAGGAAATGTTTTCGTGTATGAGGAAGGCATTTGATTCAACCAAGGTGATAATTCCTCGTATGAAAGAACTATTTTAATACAGGGTGTCTGCGTTGGGGGATACATAAGAAGTATCTGGGGAATGGATGTGTCGATCAATTTCAACTTTTGACATTACAATGAATGGATACTGATGTACAATTTATAGTTTACAGAGCGGTACCACTTCCGGTTATACCGAATATTTTATTGAAGGGCATCTTTTTTCTAGCTGCTCTTGTTAGGATTGGCCCCATTTGAAATTAAGCACCATTGTTATGATTTTTTTAATCGAAAATGTTGGTGTCATCTTCTTTGACCAAAAAATTGACTCAAATTTGAGTGCAATATAACTCCTTCTTCAGTTTAACGAGAAAAGTGTTATTATTCATGACTACGTACTTTCAGATGCTATTTTATATACAGGGTGCTCAAAAATCACTTGTCAACTCAATAATACTAAATTATCAAAGAAATGTTTGTCTGTAGTATGAGTACCTATTTCTTAACTTTATTAGAACCGTATTCTGAATTGGTATTAGGTTTCCCTATACTCAAAATAACTCGTTTTCATTTCATACGTAATTTTTCCAAAAACCAGAAGTTCCTTCGAAAAATTAAGTCATAAGGCTGTGAGACAGAGTATAAGGTTTCTATGAATTTCTGCCTCAGTTTAACGTTTGGAAATTAAAACTCAGCAATGAAACTAATTTTGTTTGTCTATAGTTTTTTTTATTAAAATGGCAAAAAATACTCAAAGGAGCATATTATTAATTAATTCATTATTCATGATCAATGTCAACAAATAAGTCGAACCTGCAATCATTCAATGAAAAGTACCCAAATTTACGACCAATTTGCAGAAAATCTTTTAGAAAATTATCGTTTGAGTATTTATCTGCCATTTTATTTATTACCAAAAGAAAGTATACACAAACAAAATTAGTGTTGTGATTTTCGAGTATGGTTTATATAAAATTGCATCGGAAATTACGCACCCCTCAAAAATACAACTCCTCTCTTCAAACTTAAAAATCTGAGTCATTAGCAGACGGCACTATAATTCAAGAAATTTTGATACAAAAATAATAGCTCGTTGGTAGATAATTTGAAATATATTATTAACAAATGATGCTTGAAGAAGAATGGCATTTAATGAAAAAATTAAAAAGAACACCATGGCATTTGAAGTAGCAAAATTGTATTCTATGTCCGGTATAACCGGAAATGGTACCGCTTTGGAAACAATTGCAAATCGTAGATCAGTATCCATCAATTAACTCGGACACCCTGTAAATATACCCAAATATCCCTTCATTGAAGCCATTCATGAAAATATTGGACGAAAACTGTTCAGGACAAAGATGGTCACCGTTCTGTTCTACTAACCTTGATTTCAAAATTAGCATTCAAGGTCGTTTGATTAGAATTTTATGGTAATTACCTCTTTGTATTGTTCATTCTGAAGAAAAAAAATATTTTATATTTGAAATTGCACCTGAGAGTTTGTATTGATTACCTTGTCAAGGTCAATAAAACAAGGTATATAATATCAATTGAATGATCTTTTTAAAGTATTAAGCTTCAGAAAAAGATTTCAGATACTTTTGTATTTTATACCGCTGACCTTGAACTCAAGATGATCCTTCAAAGTCGTTCAAAAGTCATGATGTATTTTCGAGGTGTCAACATAGTTTTCTATCCACATAACCTTGAGTGAGTAAGTCAAGCTTGAATGTGCCAATAATTTTGAACGCCCTGACCTTCAGATCAATTTCTAGGACATTTGAAAGCCGCAGTGATTCTTATACTTCTCGAATAGATCTATCACTCTCTCGAAACGAATTGTTACTGAGAAATTGTGAAAATGGATCGAAAACAACAACCTCTAATTCAGTTTTGAGTAACCCAAAATTGGATAGTGATAAATCCTTGAAGACATTGCCAGGAAATTTGTTACGATATTCTCTGAAATTTACAGTCTCAAATATATTTGTGTCTCTTGAAAGTACTCTCCCTTATCTGTTTTCTTGTTTTGATAATAATATTATCGATTGGATATCAGATTTTTCGTATGTCTCTCAGAATTTTGCAATTGACTTTTAAAGAGCATTTTCCAGTTGTAGTTGTTTGAAAATGATATCAACGCGAGCTAAAATTAAAAGGTGAACTAAAATGTGAAATCATTGTCTTACAGTGTTTGTGAGCACCAGCTTGTTGAATTGTAGAGTCCACCTTTATATTTTTTCGTTTTTTCAACTCTTCATGACCCTACTTAAAACTATTAGGTATTTACAACCCGCGAATGAAAATTTCAAGGTCTTTGTGGAAAATCCGTTTCGTTCTACGTTTTGTTATAGAAAGAAAATTGAAAACTACGACTTGGATGAAGCCTTAAATAGATGGCCTGAATCTTGGGTCCCTGTACTCGCTGGCTTACCCTCCATATCATTGGGCATTTTTGGGCATGCTTCAATTAAGAATTATGTACTACCACATTTATAAATTTTGAGTCGCCAGCAAAATATCAATACTGAATTTTTCATGGAATACTTTCCGTACCCTGGATTCTGAGATTGTGTTATGTTTCAGTTTTATGTTTCATTCAATTATGTTCTTTGACATTAATCCAATTTATAGTAGAATATACAGAATAACCATAAATAACAATAAGACTTATTGCTCTAAGGCTATTCACCCTTGTGAATTATCTAAAAATCTGAATTACAAACAACACAAAGAAAAAAATTTCTATGGAGAACTACATTCCATTCAAGGAAATCATATTAGCTCATCTCAGCGAAGCGAATCCCGCTTGGAAATTAAGAATTCTGGAATTTAGGGAGCGGCACAGCGAACTAAAGGAAACTGGATGATCCAGAGATACTGTACTATGGATGACAGCTATTTAGTTGTGAAATATCAATATTCGGTCCCGCTCATTACTTTCAAAGAAAGAGATTTGCGAAAAGTGGGATATTTGAATTTTTTGAAATCGATTTGTCAGTATACAAGGTGTCCAGAAATTCAATATAAAATATTATTCAAGAACAAAAAATAAGGGCAAAGTTTATTTGGAATCTATACATGAACATGCTTCAAGCGACCAAACAAAGAATTTTCAGGTTCAGCTATTTTTTTTAATTGAACCTTATTTCTCTGGTTTATTCTACATGGTTTTTTTGAAAATAACAAATTATTTTCGAGAAAATTGAAAGAGAAAGGCGTCGGGGTTTGTTGGTATGGTCCTTTATCAAAATTCAGTTTTTATTCAAGCTAACGATGACAAAATTAAGGCATGGATCGATGAAAAGACTGAAAAACAATTGGTGAGATGACATAGGTATTGAATCCATTGATTTAAATAGCGTATGATCACGTGAAACATCTTGATTCCATGGTTATTTCGCCAAAAGTTGGGCAACTGATAATAATACTTCTTCACCTTTATTTTATTTCATTTCATGGGCATGGTATAATGTTACTGTCAAAAAAATGCCAACACTTGGACCGAGACGGACAATATACAGGGTGTTACATAATAGTATGTCACAACTTGAGGGGGTAAATATACGTGCAATTTTAAGAAAAAAATTCATATAATCATAGGTCCGCAAAAGCTTCGTTACGGAGCTACAGGGTGTTAAAATTTCCGGAAAAACTTGGTTTTTTCTTCAAAACTCCTACAGTTTTTGAGATATTCATCCCAAATTTGAAACGCAAGCTATTTTCTACAGCCTTCATCATTACACGTCCTAAATTTCAACTAGAATCTACAAGGTTTTTTTTTTTCGGAGCCATTCCTTTTTTTAACTTTTAAACTTTTTGCAGTACGCCACTGATCAGCGTACAATCAATTTTCGTCATCTTCGTTCAATTTAGAAACTTTTTTTATGCTTTTAATTTTTTCGTATCTCCAACCATTCTCGAACAAAAATTTATTGAACGATTGTATGCATTCGCTGAATTGAAAGCACTTCTAATTTGAAAAATGACTAGTAGGTTTTGATTCTCTCATTTATTTATTTCGACAGTTGCTGAAGTTGAACCAGTGTCTGCTCGAATTGTTTTATTAAATTAACGATTAGTTTTAAGACTTTTTTGGCTGACGGAAACACAACAGAAGCTAGGCGATTATATCAGCTGCGCTTTCCAAATCGAGTAACACCAGACAGGCGAACATTTTCAAATATCCACAGAAGGTTGAGGAAAACTGATACTTTTACTGCAAATAATCATTTGAAAGGTGCAACTCGAACTATAAGAACTCCAGATATTGAGGAAGCAGTTTTGAATTGTATTGGTTTGAATCCTCATGTGAGTACAAGAAAAATTGGAAGTCAGTTGAATATTTCACATGTTCTAGTAGGAATGATTCTCCACGACTTTTATTGTACCCGTTTCTTATTCAAAGCGTCCAAACTTTACTTCCTCCAGATTTTCCTTCAAGACTGAATTTCTGCCGATGGTTCTTAGATGAAATTAGAGAAAATGCTCATTTTGATAGTGAAATAATGTTCACAGACGAAACTAACTTTTCGAGAACTGCTATCACAAATTTGCACAATAATCATTATTGGGCTGAGGAAAACCCCCATTTGATTGAAGAATCTCATCATCAAGAACAATTATCACCAAATGTCTGGGTCGGAATAATTGGAAATTATTTTATTGGGCCATATTTTCTGACAAACAGACTAAACGGTCCCGCTTATCGGCAGTTTCTTGAGGAGTTACCTTTATTGCTCGAGGATGTGCCACTTTTGGTGAGAAACATAATGTGGTTCATGCATGACGGGGTATCAGCACATTTTAGTGGAGAACCTAGGGAATTATTGAATAATAAATTCAACAACCGATGGATAGGTCGGGGTGGACCAGAACCATTGCCTCCTAGTTCCCCAGACTTAAATAGTTTAGACTTTTTCTTATGGGAATGTCTCGAAAGTTTAGTTTATACCACTCCAGTGAACACTGTAGAAGAATTGAGAAATCGAATAATAAGTTCTTATGACAAGATAAGAAATACCCCAGGAATATTTCAAAGAGTGCGTGATAATATGCGAAGAAGGACAGAGACCTGTATTCTTGCAGGTGGAGGACACTTCCAGCAGTTTATTTAGTTTTCAATTGTTCTTTTTTTAGTTTGATATTGAATAAGTGTAAGTTGAGTCTCAGAAGACGAGCTATCAAAATAAAAACAAATTTTGGGCATACCTATCTAGTATTTTATTTTATTTAGCGAATAACATACCATTCAAATTCAATAATTTTTCACTCGTAAACAGTTGGAGATACGAAAAAATTAGGATTGTTAAAAAAGTTTCTAAATTGAACGAAGATGACGAAAATTGATTATTCGCCGATCAGTGGCGTACTGCAAAAAAATTTGAACTGGCAAAAAAGGACATGGTCTCGGCTGAATATCTCGAAAACTGCAGGGGTTTTGAAGAAAAAAGACAATTTTTTTCGGAAATTTCAACACTCTGTAGCTCCGTAACGAAGCTTTTGCGGACCTATGTTTAAACTGTATACCGTGAAGCCTCTAAATGCATTGACTTCTGCTCTTACTTAAAATGAGCTAGAAATAATCTTGAATGATCTTTAGTATTTTTATGATGCCTTCAAAGACACAACCAAAAATCGCAAAATTCCGATGGAAAAATTAATACACTCCCCACAAAATTGTCGCATCACCCTACTTTTACGACAATGCTATATAACTTTTAGGTTGGTCATTCAAGAGTCGCTTGGTAACTTTCAGAAGTGTAAAATAAGAAGATATCATTCAAAAGAGATGAGTTTATGATGGAAAATATCAACAATTTTCTAGTTAATGAAAAATTAAAAAATTCTATCATTTTCAAACATTCACGAAGAGACCAATCGACTAGTATTGAATGGTTCCTAATAATTTTTCAAAATCCAGTGTTTCCTCCCCGGACCCTAATTACTGCAAGTATACGTCTCGGAAGCCCCTCAAACAAATTTTAATGTACTCTTGAGTCACTGTTGTTGTTGGAGTGTTCTACAAGCCATCCTACGTTGCTGAATTTGCCACCCCATGTTGTCCCAAACATGTTCTATGGGATTCAAGTCGGGACTTCTGGCAGGCCATCTTAAAATATCAATTTCGGCATTTTGCTAAAATTTTGTAACAACTCTAGCTGCATGAGGCCGAGCATTATCATGCATATAAATGAAGTTTTCGCCAATCAATGGGCCAAAGGGTACAACATGGGGTTCAAGGATATCTGCGATGTATGTGGCCGCTGTCATTCTTCCATTGTTCACAAAGAAGAAAGAAATGCCTTCACACACCATTACTGAGCCCCCTCCGAAGTTTTCGGTTTGCCGGATATTGCATTGATGATACCGTTCCCCAGGTCGTCTGTATACAGGCATGCGTCTATCATTTGATACTAGACAGAAAAAGAGAACATTCTGGAATATCCCAATTTGCATGTTCCCTCGCAAACTGAAGTCTTGCAACTCGATGCTCTCTGGTGAGAAGCGGGCCGGTAGAAGCCACCCTTGGTCTTCTCTGAGCCTGTTCCTAACAGTTTGCAATGAAATATGCACATTTCTGGAAAGTGCAAGCTCATTTTGTAGCATTCTAGCCGTACAGTGCCGAACTTTTAGTGCAGTTAAACGAAGCCAACGATCATAAACTGGTGTTGTTATCCGATTTATTCCCTGTCCAGCCCTTCTTCCATATTCCCCTGTTTCGTGGTACCGATTAATTGCTCTTGAAATAGTGCTTTGGTTAACATTCAACAAGTTAGCCACGTAACGTTGGCTTCGCCTCCCTCTAGAAGTATTACATTCTTACCACTTCATGATCACTCAACAACGTTCAGCAGCCATCTCAATAAATTCAAAGATTCGAAAATCAACAAGAAACACAGAAAATTTGCATTAATTTAGCGTGAAAATTGAAAAGAAATATGAATGAATACTGATAGTCAAATAAACTCATTCTTGTTTCAGACGTGTTTGAGATCATATGGAAACAAATGTTACTACATAGATAAGATTTTTTTATTATATTAAAATATTGTCGGAACTTAGTTCGAATAACATTCAAGACAACAACACAAAAATTCTTCAATCGATCATTCCTTTCTCCATATACTTTTAATGTCCCATATTGCGAGGACACCCTGTATATACTGATGCAACTATTGAAGAAACTGTGACTTAATCTTCTTGGCGAAAAGGAAAGAACTTTCTTATACAATATGTGGTAGCTACATATCCATAGCACCTTCACAACACCTTGTTTCTAGTATTCACGCGGTCGTTACCTAGAATCTCATAATCGCTGTGAATATATGATTCTCGACTCTATATTGAACTGTATGCTGTTTCGGATTAAGCTAAGGAAATATGGAGCTCCCCTGTACTAGACTCTATAATAACCCCTTCAGCAAAAAACTGTTCCTGACTTTATATCTCTTCTTCTCTCTCAATTCAAAACTGCTTGTTTGACCATAGTTGCTCTACCTGGGTATGTAGAAGACCATTGCTCTTTCATTTATGGATTTGTTCGAAACATCTTTATGATGCAATCTTTTCTATGAGAAGTATTCTCTTATTCTCAACTCCTGGGAGAAGGCAATTCCTGTTAAGCCGAAGTTGTAGCCACCCAAGATGGTTTAATGTGTGCTGCCTCGCTTCCTAAAGAGGGCTTAATTCTTAGTAATAGGAAAGATGTTCGATGAAAACGAGTTCCGCAGCACCTAGAGCTCTAAAAAAACATTTTTAGAGAGTTGTACGTAGCGTTGCTAGTTCGAACCCTCTGCTGATGAGAGACCTTGCTTTAGAGTCTCTGCTTCATCCTCTGACCATCGGTTCTTAGAAATAGTTACACATACTCTGTTATCGTATAGTATATTATTCTTAAGTAGTAGTGGGGACTTGAAGCTGGCCAGAAAATCTGTATTCGAGAGCTTTTTGTTTTCAAGCTTCAGTCTTCGCTTTGTAATTGTAACTTCAACCCGGAAATACTCTCGTGAAGCATATGCCTTAACCGTATCCTAAAACGTATTTTATATGATTATATTTTCTCACCACGACGTTCCAGGGTGCCGCTCGCCTCGAATAACGACCCGTGTTATTCTTTTCTTTGAAGTATTTTCAAGGGGCGAGGTTCGTAATGACGTTTTCGAGGTAATCCATGCATATACGGGACCCGGGACTACCCCTACACATTCGATTTCTTTTATTTCTTGAATCGGGAAAAGATTTGATGAAATCCCCTATGCTAAAGTCCCGTGTTCCAATCAACACACTCAACGCGTCGTCTTTTCGGGCCATTATCGAATCGCTGCAGAAAAAACATCGAGAGGAAAACGGGTTCGGAAAAGTTTATTCGGAATTGATGAATTCGAAGTTGTGTGGCAAAGCCGCGGATTCAATTAGTTGATTGAATGCGGCACTTTTCGGCATATTTACATCGGGTGGTTCGGACGTACTGCATCATTGCTTCATGTATTCAAAGATAAAGAGGCTGTTAATTCTTCTGGAGATAAAGATCTTGAGTCATTAGACTCGAGTCCATGTCTTGGTTGGCACCTTTAACCCAGAGCAAAACTTCAATAAGACCTTTGAGTCTGTTAAATAGTCCCAGAGAATCTACGTGGTATCATGGGATATTATTTTCAAACATATTTACATATGGGAAGTCAGAAAATTCTCTTGGGAAGTCACACAGCGCTGGAGAGAAGACCCCTTCTATCATGATGAAATTGCTGGAACTCGGATACTGGAATAGCCTTCAGTTGGTAGGTTACAGATGTTTGGATGTTGGAATGATTTTTGATTCTCGGGAAGAGAAAAAGTCAGAAGGACCCAAGCCTGAAGAAAAAGGAGGCTGAGGGCCACAGGAATGTTTCTACTAGCTAAAAAATCCATTGTTGAGATTCTAGCGTGACATGGCGTATAGTCGTGATGTGACACCCATGAGTTTTTATGTTTGATCGCACACGAAAGACTCTTTTTCGAAGTCTTCCAAGTCTGTAAAATTGTTGATTAACCATTTGGCCTTGGGGCACAAACTAGTCTACCAAAACAACAACCAGCATGCATTTGATCTTTGACTTGCTCATTCGTGCGTTTTGGAGCCTTAGAGAGGTTGCTGTGTGCCGTTTGGTTTCTGGGTAATACTCTTCACTAGAAATGACGCGTTCCATTTTGTTTGGAAGTCATAAGATATTCTATTGAAAACTCCTGCTTTTCATTGCTCATTCTGAAACAAAAATATTTTACATGCGAAATAGTATTCGAGAAGTTGCATTGATTACCTGGTCAAGGTCAAATAAAGTTCATAATACGAATGAATGATCTTTACGAACTATCAAGCTTCAGAAAAATCTCAGACACGTACGTCTCTTATACCGCTGACCTTGAACTCAAAGTTAACCTAGTTTTCGAAGCGAGTTACCTTGAGCAAGTAAATCAAGTTCAAATGTGCCAAAAATTTTGATCGCCTTCACCTTCAGGTCACTGTGATTTTTTTTATACTTATCGAATAGGACTATCACTCTCTCGAAACGAATTCCTTTAGTGATTTAGAAGATTGTAAAAATGGATAGAAAACAACCATAATTCAGTTTTGAGTAACCCAATGAATAGTCATAAATCAAATCTTTGAGGATCTTTGAAAGTTATCTTCAACTTGAAAGTACGTAAATGTTGTTTTCCTGCCTTGATAATATGTTATCGGTTGGATATCGAGTCACTCTCAAAATTTTGCAATTCACTTTTACAGAGAATTTTCTAGTTGTAGTTGTTTAAAAATGGTATCAACGCGACCTTCACGAAAAAGGTCAACCAAAATATGAAATCCTTGTCTTGCAGTATTTGTAAGCACCAGCTTGTTGAATTGTAGAGTCCACCTTGATATTATTTCGTTCTTTCAACTCTCCATAACATAGGTATTTACTTCTCACGAATGAAAACTTCAAGGTTATTCTCTTAGTGAAACTTCCGTTTCCTTTTGCGTTTTGTTATAGAAAGAAAATTAACTAATTCGACTTGAATGAAGCCTGAAACTAGATAGCACGAACTTGAGATCTGAACCAGTCGCATTCTTGCAGTATGCTTCAGTAAAGAATTATCCACGACCACATTTACGCTAGAAAAGAATATTTTATAATGAATTTTTCATTATATTTTACATGCTTTTTCTGAAAATCGAATATTTCATGCATTACTTTCCTGGCTCCTGGGATTGTGTTAAGTGTTCGTTTTAAATTTCATTCAATCATCAAAATCCACTGAGCAATAAGTCAATATTTTGTTCGAATATAATTTCAATGTTCTTCAGAACAGTTCGCCTGGAAAGCCACACAAGGCTGGAGACGGTCCTTCCTATCATCATAGCATTGCTGGAACTCGGAAACTGGAATAGCCCAGGTGTTTGGATGTTGGGATGATTTTTGATTCTCGAGAAGAGAAAAAGTCATATGTACTCAAATCAGGAGAAAAGGGAGGCTGAGGAGCAATAGGAATGTTTCTACTAGCTAAAAACTTCATTATTGAGATTTCAGTGTATCATGCAGTATTGTCCTGATGTAAAATCTAAATTCAACTGTTCTGCGATCATTCTGACTGAAAACTGTCGATTTGAACCCATAATATCCCGGATTCTGTTAACATTTTCATCGCTGTTTGCACTTGAAGGCCTGCCGTTTCGTATTTCATCTTCAACCGACTCTCTTCCTTCTGCCAATACTTTGAACTACCGAAAAATCGGGGCCCCCAATAAATTACTTCTTTGGTCGGCCTGCTGAAGATTTTCAAATGTTTCTATTGCATTGTGTCCTAGTTTCATGCAAAACTTGATACTCATACTGGAGGCGTAGCACATGTGCATCTGTCTGACGCCCAAAGCCTCTAGTCTCACGCGTTGCCAGATCGGAAGCGACGTCTCATTACTTTATTTACAAACCTCGTACACCAACTAGGGCTATAGAAGTTAATCTATGTTATGGATGCTATGTGACCTGCTTGATACCAATTCACTTACTTGTATAGAACCTAATACGGGGTAAGATAGAAGAAGGCATCTGCTATTAAAGAAGGCACTTAGTTGTCCTACAGAGTCATACTCCTCCCAATAACATTTTGGTTTCCAAATCCACTAAAACTTCTGATGAATCACAATACTTATGAATCCAAGAACGTTCAGGAATTGTAAGACTTTGTACATTAGATTGGGTTATAGATGAGGACGTGATCAAACAAAACTGATAATTTTCTCTGTAACTGCAAGAACTAATCACGGATAGTAGCCAATATACAACTGAATATCATGGTCCTTCCAGTTGAATCGATTTAAAAAGTGATATACCTCAGATACTAACTGAATAAAGTGGGGACTTTGATACTGAAGAGGGTGAAATATAGCATAGTGAGATAACGTTCTTCTGGAGAGTGCGTACATTGGTCCAACTATGGTCTTAGTACACGCTGTGGTAAAACAACAGTGCAGTTTCAATGGGTTTTTAAATGAAAAAGACACGATAAAGTGGGTTATTCTGCGTCAGTACTGTGCGTAATTATCTCACATAAGTTTTAAATATCAACTCAGCAAGATTAGAACATTCAAATATAACTTGGTGCAGTGACGGTTGTTGTACGCCCATCTTCCTCAAAAAACAAGGTCTAATAACCCCAATTTGGAAATAGCACACCATTCAGCCTTCAAAGAATGAATGTCGGTTCCGAACAAATGAAAGTGGACTACATCACTACAACCGAAGGACGTCTAACATTTCTTGGGCGTGATCCACACAGAGGATCATCTCCGCTGTGTGATAATGAAAGAACGACCATTTTCTTGAAACATGCGAACTGCTAAGCCACTCCAAACCTAACGACTGGAAATGGATGAGCGAATATAGTCATCCATCACAACTACTGTGTTGTTTTGACGCACCTTTTACCATAAGCTTTATCTTAATACTCTTGGAAATTAAAATGGTGATAACACAGAATCATGTTTCATCTCTATTGATAAATTCACAATTTGTTATGAAGCTCTGTACGTAAAAGCTCTTACTTTCTTAGTATCGATTGAATAAAAAGTATCGCGGTTAGAAAAGAAGATCTATTACTGTTCAAGTTCTACAAATCGTATTTGACGAAACAAATCTCAGTTTTTCATAGCCAATACCGACTTTTCCTATTCGTTTTCCTTTCAGATTGATCCTTTTTTTGATATCGTTATGCGATATCTTCTCCTCATTTCTCGAAGACATCAGCTATCTGAATAATTCCGCCGAACGACAGAATAAACTTTCGGAAAGCCTCTAGAAGGCTTTGATGACATATATACGATTTCTTTTATTTCGCGAATCTAGAGATTTGATGAAATCCTCCTCTCTCAAGTTTCTCATTCCAATCAACACACAACTCGGAAGGCCGTTAGTCAACCCGCTTGGAGAACTTTGCGATGGAAAAACGTTCGAAAAGTTTATTTCGACATAATGAATTCAATAAATCTTACTACATTATACATTCGAATGGCGTTTGAAAACTTGGGATACTTCTTGAATCGGAAGGAACTTTTATATATTATTTTCATTACGGGTGGATTTTACTTCCTGAGCCTTTTTTTATTTCGAATTATATCTGCTACGAAAGAGGGAGCATTTTACGTTGGTAAATGAGTGAAGAGCATTCTTTCAGGTCTACCAACAGACAAAACTGGTGGATGCGGAAATAAATTGAAGTCTAAATATGGAAAGATAATGAATAAATGAATAATTAAAACACTTGGCAAAGGTTTCACATAAATATATTGAAATACTCGATATATCATTCGGGTTATCAGCCCATTATCCAGAGTAATACAATACTGAAAGACAAATTGAGTGGTTTTACTTAGATATAACGGCAAGATATAGATGGAAGTCTGTTTATTCATTCAGAAATTGACTGGATCTTCATACGAGCGGACGTGATTTACATCATCTGAAGAATGTCCAATTTCTTGCCATTGTTACCTTTATGTATAAGTTCAACTCTCTCGAAATCTATGAAATGATTTTTATCAATGGTCAGGAAAACCAGTGGAATTTTTGTTTGCTTCAGCGACCTTCACGCGATTGGATTTTGAACTGATTCGTGAGACACAGAAAGGTCATTGCATATCTCTCACCACATTTCGACCGCTGTTCAATGCACTTTACTACTCATATGCACGTGTTTTTGGTGAAATCGATTCACTGTTAGCCTTCTGTAAAATTTTCAGCAATTCGGTACAGGAAATTCCATTAGCAATACAAAATTTGAGACAAATTCTTTGTTTGATATTTTTATCCACTGTAAAAATTGCACAACACACTTATGAGAACTGATATAATTGATCACTGTGAACAAACTGAATGACAGATCGCTTTCAAACCCGCGTCTGCTCTTTATACAAAAATTTGCATTTTCGTAGAGTTTGAAGTTGTGATGCCTTTCTCTGATAAGAGTTTCAATCAACTGGCGCTTGGTAGTGATCACTTTTTTTGCAATCGCCTGTTTAGTCAACTCCGACATGTTCAACTCTGGTGAATTTCCTGGCCAAGGCGAAACATCAATCAGAAATGAATGTGTGGCTTGCTTCCGAAGCACGCATGAAAATGTAGTCGTTAGCATCACGAATTTATTGATTGAAGTGAGAAAGCAGCCGGTTCTTTTGTACTCGCTTGTACCGATCCCATTTCATCTTACCTTCTACGATGTAGGCTGAAATAACAGACCTTACCATAGCAGTTAACCCCTCCACAAAGCAATCTCTACTAGATTATTCTCCACGGCATCAAAAGAACATTTATCAATCAAATTTTGGAATGTTGACCCGTCGGTAGCACACCTATGCAATAGAAATTAATTCCAGAAAAGGAATTGTGACTCCTTGCACTATTCAAAAAAGTTCACTCGATTCCAATCTGCTATGGTCATCTATGGTACTGTCTGGCTCTTTGCAGTCATAGTCTCATTGTTTTCAGACATATTGTTCTGCAATGCAACTATAATGTAACAAACAATTCAGACAGTGTTGTTCTTACAATATCTGCTAATAGCAAAAGATGACTGATCCATTAGTTGCGTTATCAAACAAATGTACTGAAAACGATCAGTGTCATGCATCTTCTTACTTCTCACCTGTCAACAAGGTTTGGACTTTTAAAATTCAATCACAAGTTTCTCGCCGGATTCCCTCATGTGATACCCACGACTCGAGAACTCTTCTGTTTTTCCCCCTCTTCTTTCCGTTATCTTCGACGGATGCAAAGCAACCCGGTTGCAGTTTCACCTCGACTTCGCGACGGAAATGGAGGCGTTGCTATCGCATTGCTGCACTCTATCGGATGAACATGTATTAGTTTTCCAATATCCTAGTTCCGGCATTCCTCGCCTCTACCAGCTATTTTCGCCAGGCTCTCGCTTACGGATTACCGCACGTGGTACCTTCATTTTTATTCATCGGATATGATTAAATATCTATCGGGAATTGCTTCAATATGAGTCGCGTTTGGGGATGTCCTTCACATAAGAGTTTAATGAAAAATGTGCTGAATTTTATATCTTAGAGAATTTGGCTACTTTATTCTCTTGTTTTCATTTACAGAACTTTTTATGATTTTCAGCATTCTTGAGAACGAGGAGTCCGTTTTTTTCCCACGAAATTTGAACGGAATTGGGCGATGAAGGATTCACGAAGCCGCCTTGTGTTGAGCGCCTGGAGTTGCTAACTCTGTTACTAAAGTCAGAATATTCCGAATTACCGACGAAATCGTCAAAATCATAGCGTTTCTTGGTCTAGAAAACAGTGCTTTGATTCGGGAAAGCTTCACCTATCAAATCCGGAGTTCTTGAACAGTTCGAAAGCATGTTTGTTCAGAGAGTTGTGGCGAAATTCCTCCACCTTTACCTTATACTTTAATCTTTTCAAAAAGAATACGTACATTACCCTAGAAATGTAGTTTTTCGCTGAAATATAAACCTATCAAATCGGCCATTCTCTTCAGAAAATATTTCATGACATGAATGAAACTCGAGTTGTCGAAATCCTTTTCTTAGCCTTAATTACTCCGAATTTTCTAGAAAAATATTTCGCATAGCGAACGATTATTACACATTTCTAGCTTAAGGCATATCATTAGTATATATTGTGTGCGTGTGCAACGGGTCACTTAGTATAACTATACTAATCATCTGGTGGGCGTAAAGCAGTTGAAAATCGAGTGGGGAAATCAGAGAAAATGAAAATTGTTCTCAACTCTTGGGAGGAGGCGATGCCTATCATACTTCAGCTGAAGCTGAAGTATGATAGGAGAAGATGATTTTATATATGTGTAAACTAACTTCTTGAAGACTGCCAAATTGTAAGTTATCGAAAAGCACTGTGTCCTGTGAACAGAAGAGAGAGATAGGTGGCTGTACTTACACAGGGGAACAATATTCCTGACCAGGTCGTACCTGTGCCTTGTATAAAAGCATCAGCTATGATTGTGTGAAGTACTGCTTAGCCATGAAAAGAAAACGGAGTTCAACAGAAGCAGATTTGGCTATGCCAGTAAACTCCGGTGTTGTGATGCCCAGAAGGTGCATGTTCGTTTCTGAGTAAATTAGATGTCCTTGCATGATTAGAGGAGGTTCTTCATCAGTGATTCTTCTGTAACGTTGTTGATTGTGTCTTATTCGCGTTGAAATTGACTAAACTCAACTGGCCCCACTCTGATATCTTCTGCAAGTCTGAATTCAGTAACTTGCTCTGTTGGTGTCTTTGTTGGTGTATCTCCTCAGCAGTTGAAGGATGCTCAATAGAAAATGAGGACACCAGAGTACACTCGTACACGATCAACCATCAACTGAATTGACCTACTGAAGAGAAAGATATTAATTCAACCACGCAATTTTTTGGGAAGTTCATATGCAATTAGTTAATTCATCGAGGCTAGGTGCCAAACCCTATCGAAGGCCTCTGAGATATCAAGAGCAGTGGTTCTTGATATGAATGTGGAGTGAGGAATGTAGAGGTCAATGCCTACAAGAATAACTTCAGTGACTGACTCACTGCAAACATTAGTGTTAAGGGAAAAGGAAAGAGAAACTCGGACACCTTCTCCCAGCCGGTTCGGTTGTAATGCCATATCTTCCTGGAAGGTGTTTGATCTTTATTGCGTGAATATGAATATATATATATATATATATATATATTTATATATATATATATATATATATATATATATATATATATATATATATATATATATATATATATATATATATATAATAGAATCTGCAGCCAAGATTTATATGACATTCGAAATGATTTTCGCCAGAAATCGACAATCTTATCACAGAGGGAATGAGTGGGCGCGTCGTGTTATTTCCCTTGAAGTTCTTCTAATCTTCAAATGCTCCTACGAAAAAAGACCTACTGTCTTTCACATGGTGATGGATAGGTTAGGTTAGTTGAAATATATATATATATATATATATATATATATATATATATATATATATATATATATATATATATATATATATATATAGGGTTTTACCCAGAAATCGTCGAGTTGCTCATATATCTGTTCATGCAATCAAACTGATTTCATGAAAAATATAAATCCACCACCCGGTAATTAATACCATTGCCAGGCAATGATTATAATCAAAACATATCCTGGAATAATTATATATTAGGATAACGTTTAATGTTATGAGAATATATCAATCTACCAGAATATATACATACTATAGCATCATCAGACAATGATATCAATGTACCAACGAGTAGTGTCAGAGGCTTTCTCCCGGAAAAATCCAGTATACGGACCTTAGTCAAGTGACACTGAATGTTACTCATTAATAGTTTCCTTTGTGTGAAGTGGTGAACGATCGAATAGAATACTGCTCTGAATATAAATATGACAAAATTGTCAGTTAATTATATTACATTTATATAAACAAATAAATAAAATATGAAATGAGATTCTGAGCAGTATAAACTAAAGAGAAAACCTATGACTCTACCTTATTAATTTTTTCGGAAAGAAACCTACGAAGAATATAACAAGATTTGATATATATATATATATATATATATATATATATATATATATATATATATATATATATATATATATATATATATATATATATATATATAAAAGGTGGTTCTTTTTATATCTTATAAAATAAAACTTGAAAATTGACATATTGATTTGATTTTCAGCAAAATAACAATAAAAAGTATGATTCAACACCTCCTTGATTTTGTCCGATCATACATTCCAAGGTTAATTACGCACAACTTAAGCTAACCAAAAACTCCAGTGCCTTTCGGCACTCTCCCAGATTATAATTAGGCAGTCTTCGAAATGAGTTTCAAACTGCTTAATAATGCAGATTTACATTTAAAACTGCCCCCCTTTATATCACGAAGCGATAATACAATTCTTTTTTCTTTTGCCTGTCATCACGTGTATTTTGAACGCGTCGAGCAAAACTCGAGGCAGTCTTTATAATCCGTGTTCATTTAATTTTTTCCCTTTTCACTGATCATCTTTAATTATCGGTAGCCACATTGGCCCATCTTCTTACTCCAAGTGACACGCTTGCTTTGAAACGGCGGCTACAACTGGCTGGGCATTTTGGTGTAATTAATGTCAGAATGACCCAGCAGTTTTGACTGAAATTATTTCTACCATCGGTACCGGTCATTCGTACAAACGTAGAAATTACGTTTCGGCGGTTGAAGTCGTTGTATTGAGACGAAAATATTCGTGAATTGAATCGTTTTTTGAAATGTGAATAATATAACAGAAATTGTGTTTTTATGATGAAAATGTACAGGGTGTTCTTGTCAAAGAGGCATCAAAGCTTTTTCACACTGCGTTAATACTTGTATTGATCATTCAGAAAGAATTTGTCGTCGGTTCGTTGATTTTATGGAATGTATGTTCTTTTCTTTCATTTCGTAAGTTAGTTCTATGATTTGGTGATAGATTCGAGAATTTATTATTTTTATACGTGAGGTTTCTTACTGATCTCTTTTCTTCAGACATTGTCCCTTCTCGTGCAAAGGAAGTCGACCTTTTTGACTCTATTTGTTCCAATGTTGAAAAGCATTCAGCAAACTTCTTGAAAATCCACATTTATAGTGGTACCTTAGTGAACTTATGAAAAAGGCTGGAAATATTTAGAGTTGATTGACATGTTAAAGAACTCCACTTTTCGATTTTCGAAAACTCAAAATTTCCACAACCGGTGTATGAGAAAATCACCCTGCATCAAACTCAGACGTAAATGAAAATGTTAGATGAGTTCCTTGGTCGATCCATCAGGAGGTTTATAAATAAAGTAATGAGACTGGCAACGTCGCTTCTGATCCTGCAACGCGTGACACGAGAGGCTGTGAGCAGCGTCAGGGGCACATGTGATACGCCTTCAGTATGCTCTCTACTGTATTTTGATTGTCCATAGCCTCAGTTTTCGTGAAATAGCTTTTTTGTGCGTTCTAAAAATGAATGACATAAATTTTGAGCAACTGTGTGGAAGTTTATTTCAAACTTGGACTCAATGCAGTAGAGAAAGTGTTTTGTCAAAGTTCCAGGTTTTTCGATGGTTTGATTCATTTCGAGGAGGATTAAAGATGAGCAACGAAGCGGAAACACCGATGAAAATGTCGACGGACTCCGGGATCTTTCAGATCAACAGTTGACATTCAGAATGAAGACTTTGAAAAAGAGTCTTTCGTGTGCGATCATACATTGGAAACAACTTGGTGTTGCAACACGACAATGCAACATGTTTCCCTGCAATCTCAATAATGGAATTTTTATCCATCAAAAACATTCATGTGGCTACTTATTCACCAGACTTGAATCCTTCTCATTTTTTCCTCCTTCGATAATTAAAAATCAGCTCAAGGGAATTTATTTTGAGTTACTTGAAAACATCCAGACAGCTAAAACCGACCAGCTAAAGGCTATTTTCGTATCCGTCTCCATCTGTGCAGCTTCTCTAGTGAATTATTTTGAAGGAGGCAATGATGCTCCATAATTATATTTGCATGAAAAGTCGAGGAAAAAGTCTCATTACTTTATTAACACACCTTTCATATTGTTTTAAGATTTACCTGAAGATTATTTCCTCCTATCTTTGCTGGTCACTATTTCTGAAGGATTCCTCGAAACTTATATCACAATGAATGCTTGCCTGTTGAGTCTATTGATTGGATCTAGTTCTACTAAGCTATTTTGAAAACTATGGGACAACAAAGTCATAACTATAGTTTCTTGGAATGCTCGAGGTGTCACTAGGTTGTATAAAGAAATGAAATGAAAACAGCGAGGAAATGATTACAGGTTTATATTCAGAGCTTTTGGATAGACCTGATTCTTAGCAAAAACTACTGCATTTGGAGAAAAAAAAGTGTTCCACCAGGACAATGGTGTATAGATACACTTGTATTCTCACTATGTCAACAAATCATAAATTGGGGTACTACCTCATCCAGCATATTCTCCAGATTCAGTCCCCAGCGATCGTTTCCTATTTCCAAACGAAATGGTTTAGAATCAGGAGATTTGGACCGAAAGAAAAGATCGTCAATGATATAAACGGCTATTTCAAGAGCCTTGAGTGATTATTTAACAGAATTTGAGATTGAAAAATAGCTGTACTCAATATATCAAGTTAAAAAGAGATTTAGTGACGCTTCTTTGTGGTCCTCGTAGGAAAAGCTATTTGGTAATCCATGAGTAACTTATGGGAAATTATCTGGAGCCCTTTCTACTCGTATTGAATGTTTTCTGTAGACTTAACTATGACGAGAAGCTAGCCTCGTTACATTTTTCTTTACATAGTGGTAACATAACCAACTGCGCATAGAAAAGCTCATATTTCAATTGCGATTCACCAATAACGTACAATTCCTAAACCAAACGACAGAATTACATACCAAAAGGGTCAAATTCAATGTTTTTGAAATGTTCCATATAAAATGGGTATATAATCATAAACGTTGATGCCTTATAAATCATCAATACTTCTTATTTGAAAGAGAATTTTATGTGATGAAATTCCTTCACTTGGAAATTTTCTATATGATTTAGGTCTGGTAATTGATCAGGCCAATTTGTATCCCACTTCAGCTGCATAGGGAAGAACAAATGGTTCAAGAATCAGGTTAGAGTTTAGGTTAGAATTCGAAATTTGAACAGGACGAGATCTCCCTTTTAATTAGGTGATGCTTCGATAGAAGTATCATCTCCCATAGAAGACTTGCAAAAGCTGTTGCTGACTGCCTTCGTCATAGACCATAATTGACGAGTTCCACTGGTCTTCTCAATTCTCATTTGAATTGGTTTTTACATTAGCCTTTTTCATTTGTAGGATTTATCTTCCAGTTCTCACAAGCTCTGTTAACTACGTCAGCTTTTTGACAGTTTTCAGTGAACCAAGGCTTTTGTGTGGATGTTTTTTCGTGAAGTGAAGTGTAGGAGTCCATGCCTGCAAAAACAACTTCAGTGACGGATTCATTGCAGATATTCATGTCAGGATCTGAAAAAAAGTTATCATTACAAGGAGAAGACGAGAAAAACTCGAGGAGCTCCTCCAAGCTAACTCGTTTGTAATGCCATGTCTTCCTGGAAGGCATTGGATCTTTATTGTATGGCTATACGAAGATACCGGTGGTGGAAACAAGGTTGTGGTCGGAGTTTTCTGTAAACGGTACATCTGGGTGTGAAACAAGAAATGGTTCGAAAGTTGGCCTTTGTTGCCTTCCTGCTTCTTCGGGTTATTTGAGCGTTGGAGTCAGTTGATGTTGTGGGATTTGTCTTCCATTATGATCATTTCAGCTAACGGAAGCCTCATTTAGATCGTGTTGATCTTGTCGATTAAATACTGAAACAATAAAGGGTATTTGTTATCGTAAGGAGATTGATACAGACAAGATAGAAATGTCGAAGATTCTACATTTGATATGTCATGAAACTAATTGACAAATTTGTCATCTGGTCCTTTCGAAAAACTAAGTTCATGTTGAATAATCTTTAAACTAAATCTCAGACCTTAATTTTATACAACAATTAGAATTTAAACTGGAGTTAATAAATTATTATTCACAACTTCAAGTCGATGCACTCAATATAATTTCAATTTTCATTACTTCCAATTCAATTTTCAGTTTCTTGAAATTTTCACGCTAAAACTTAGCTTTCAAGAAGTTAACGCCCTGAAGTGAATTTTCTTCGATGCTGTAATTAAGGATACTACTTGTCCGTTGTCAGACTTTGCTTCAGGTGTTCGTCAAGAAGAATATGCACAATCTTATGAATATTTATACTCTGTTCGGCGTAAGAATCGCTCCCTCGGTGAGACGGGAATTGTTATTCACGTGCTCGACGAGAAAAACATCTTGTTAATTGGTATTGTATTAGGGCTGTACGCCATGACGCTATAGGTTTAGACGGACGACTGCTTCTAATTTTATGGAATTTCATTTTAAATAAAAACTCTGTACACTCAAGAAAACATAGATTTATCTAGATTCACTTGAAATACATTACTAGAATACTTCATCTCGAGCTTTTGAAGAAAGCTTATAAGGAAATATCAAAAGAAGTATTGAAACATTTACACTGTGCTAGACCATTTGAGCCTATCAGAGCCATCTTATTTGGGGCAAAAAGATTCTCTTTTACTTATTCTCTTTGGGTACAAGAAAAACCAAACTGTGTTTCACTCCAAAATGGATGAAGTTCGTTGTGATAGCAATGACTTTTACCCCTTTTGCCACCCTTTTCTTTTTCAGACATCATGGTCTTCTCCTAAACATTAGAATGTTTGAAGAGGGTTCAGTCATAAAAGATGCCGGCAGTTCCCCTCTCCAAAGATAGAAAACAATTGTTCGTACAATGCCAAACTCTGTTCGTCTAGAACTTTTCTACAGTTTCATTGTATTCTTATATTTTACCATATAAGCGTGCAACTGACTACGACTTTCATGTTCCGGCAATGCGTGAGATGACAGGCTTTGAGCAGCGTCATGTGCACTTGTGAAATGCCTCCAGTATGAGTTTGAACTCGCTACAGTCCTGTTTGTTATTCCTTTAACGTGCTCTATTTCCGCCTTTCGGCCAATGACACGCCGGGGAATTCTGTCACCTCACTAACCCGGAAATTTTTCCAAACCCCTCTTGTGTCGAGGGAAGGGATCAACACATCTCTGTTAGACAGGACCGAAGTCTTTACATCTCCTCTGGAAGATGGATCCGAAAAATCGCACCGAATTTGTGGGGATTGAACCCAGGAGACAAGCATCATATCTCCTACGCCACCGAGCCGCTTCAGTCATTTGCTCCTCTGTGGCGGTAGTTTTCGTGAAACAGTTTTTCTTATGGGTTCTAAAATCGAGTCGCATCAATTTTGAGCAACGGTTTGCTATGCAGTTTTATTTACTAAGGAACAATGAAACAGAAACATTTGAAAAACTTCGACAGACTTATGGAGTTAGTGTTTTGTCTAGGGCCCACGTTTTTTGGTGGTTCGAATCCTTTTCAAGAGGAAGAGAGGCGATTGAAGATGAACCACGAAAAATAAATAAAATAAAAGAATTTCAAAAAGGAGTCTTGACATTTTAGGATCGATCGAAAATGAACGTGTCATTACTGGTCTTGAGTGTGTAAGTACGATAACGAAACCAAACGTTTGAGCATGGAGTGGCACACTGAAACCTCTCCAAAAAGCAGTAATGAGCAAGTCTAACATCAAATGCATGTTGATTTGTTTCTGAGCATCAAGACCAAACGGTTATATTGGCACCAACAGTGTGCTCATAAGTTACAGTCATACCAAGATCGACGTGCGATGGAACAGCTCCGAGGGGATAACGGTCGATAAAGTATCGAGCGGAGGGTTTATTGGGTCCTATTTGCAGCACGACGAACTTGTTCACATTCAAAGGTAGTAGGCAGTCGCCGCACCACCACTATATTCCTTGCAGATCATTCTGGAGAACAATCGACTTGTTTAAAGGATTAACACATAAGTTGATGTCATTTGCGTGAAACCATTTCATCGATTTGATGTGAAGTGAGAGGTAACTAATAAAAATTATAAATAGGAGTGGACCTAGGACAGACCCTTGTGGGACACGGAGAAGAAGCTGGTACCAACTCGAGAAGGTTCAACCCGACAAATAATCGCTTATCCACAGAAGAAGACCACCCACGTGATCTATTTTGGGAAGCACCCTCCTATGATCGAAAGCTTCAGCAAAGTATATAACATCGGTTGACATTTTACGATCGTAAGCTATAGTACAATCATTTAGGCAACTCAGAAGATTAGTAGTAGTGGATAGCTAGAAATTCTGACATTTTCGCAACAATGATGGATTCCATTAATTTCGGGACAGAAGGGAGACTGATCGGCCAATAATTGAGAGGGTTAAGTTTATTGTAACAAATGCGGTAACTGATGATTTTTTCCACGCTGAGGGTTGCTTTGTTTTGATAGATGTGGACATAATCAGCAAAGCTTTTCAAAAACATTTAATCAACCAAACATCATGTTGCCTTTAGACTATGCACCATGTTACACTGCAATCTCAATAATGAACATTACTTTGGCTCCTCAGCCTCCTTATTTACCAAACTTGAGTCCCTGTGACTTCTTCATCTTCCCGAGAATTAAAAATCACCTCAAGGAAGTCATTTTGGAACACTTGAAAACATCCAAACAGCTGTAACCGACCAGCTGAAGGTTATTCCAGTATTCGAGTTCCTGCAATGCTATCATGATTGAAAGGACCGTCTCCAGCATTGTGTAGCTTCCCAAAGGAAGTATTTTGAAGAAAACAATATTGCATAATTATATTTGAAGATAAAGTTGAAAAAAATCAGTCTCATTACTACATTTACACACATTCTGAGCAATAGATGTTACTATAATTCCAGCATTAAATATACATAATAATATTAAATACCAATTCGCGATATAAGAGGACGGATACACACTTAAACGTTTTCCTCGATTAATGAGCAGGCCAGTTATACGGATGAATCACGTCTGAGCATATCCGCCAGATTTAATTGTTACGTTTGAAAAACTAATTGTCAACCGGCGCAATCTAAATGACATTTTAAATACACAACAATTACGGTGGCATCGGTCGCAATGAGGATGCCCTCGACGAGCAATTAAAAAAATGGTATGATTTCAAGTGTGTTCCTTTGTTCGGGAGCATCACACCTTGAACGTGACACTTAATCCATCTCAATTTTTCGATTCGTTCGCTTAATAATGTCCGGAATGTCCGCTAGAGGTCACCCTCTTCATATGCGTTTTTAATTGAGTAGAGATTCTGATGGATGTTAATGAAATTCAAATACTCTCAATTTGAAGGTGTCTAATGATTTTCAATTCTTCATTCAAATAAAATTACAATGCAATATTGTCACCTTCAATTTAGTTCGCGTGGGAATGCATACAGCGCTGGAAACGGTCCTTTCTATCATCATAGCATTGCTAGAACTCGGATACTGGAATAGTTTATCCTTTACGTTTTCAGATTGTTTTCAAGTGTCCCAAAATGAGTTCCCTTGAAGTGATTTTAAATTCTCGAAAAGAGAAAAAGTCACAAGGACTCAAATCTAGTGAATAAGAAGGCTGAGGAGTCACTGGAATGTTTTTATTAGATGTATCTGTTGAAAACCTCCTTCATTTGGAAAAAGTTTTAAACTAGAGACTGAGCCTTAATGACCAATTCAAATGAGACTTAAAATGTAACATCTGTCCATAATATATCATTCATAAAGGTTTACTTTTGCATTAGTTTCAATGTGTTCTAGAGCGATTGAAATGTCTAATTCCGAACCAACAAAGTATCATTTGCGCGAAACGTTGTTGTTTTGCTTTACTTTAGAGAAAACTACCGCTGAATCTCATAAAATATTAATTCAAACCTAAGTGATCATGTTTCATCGGGTTTTACTTATAAGGAATTGAATTTCGATGTTTCAAATCTAGCTTCTTCAGTGTAGTCGACAAAGAACTTTCAGGAGTGAAGACAAAGTTCGAAGATACTGAATTACAGGCTTTAATAGAAGAAGACCCATTCCAAACTCAAAAAATTCTTGCAAAACCACTAAACATAGCCCAGTCTTGGATATCTGAACGTTTGAAAGCAATGGGTAAAGTAAACAAAGAAGGTAAAAGGGTGCCATATGAGCTAAAGCCAAGACATCAAAAGACGAAAAACTATTAGTGATATGCTGCTGACTAGACAAAAAAGAAAGGTATTCTTCCATCGTATTGTTACTAGAGATGGAAAGTGGATATATTTCGACAATCCCAAGCGACGAGGATCATTTGTGATCCTGACCAACCATTGACATCTACTCCAAAGCGCAATATTCACGGAAAGAAGACTATGCTCTGCATTTGGTGGCATAAGGAAGAGGTTTTTCACTATGAGCTTCTCATACGAGGTCAAACAGTCAAAGGAGATCTCTACCAAGAATTAAAGTGAGCACCAGAAGCAGCCAGAATACGAGACAATCAATAAAGTCATCCTGGTGCATGATAACGCTCGTTCGCATGTCAAAAGGCTATCAGAGAAACATTTGAAGACGATAGGACGTCCTACCACATTTGTTTTGGTCAAAGGCCCATAGGCTTCAGGAGCAGCACTTCAATTCATTCGAAAATGTCGAGAAATGGGTCACCTATGGATTGAATCCATTGAGTCATTTTATCGTCGTGGCATTCGTTTCCACCCAGAAAAATGGTAAAATAGTTATAATGAATGATGTTCTATACTTTGATGGTATCTGTATTCATTTTCTTGGCATAATTTCAACCAAGAAATGAAGGTTTCCATCAGATACACCAACACTTGCCTAAAACTCCCTTATTGAGATTACAATCTGACATGACGCATTGTCCTGAAAGGACATCAAAGGTACTTTTTAGAAGTCTTTCAAGGACCTCTCGGTAAGAGTGTTGGTAACCGTATATTTATGAGATATTTTAAATGACGCGATCGTAGCAGCTTTTTATTGTTTGGATGCTCTTGTGAACATGGTTTGTTCTTTTTTCAAACAGGATATCAAATCACGTAATTTTCGTTTTCTTAATTCACTCTGTGGCGGAAAATCCTTCTCATAGTTTTATCAACCATTTTAGAATCCACTCTGAGTTACCACGCTTAGGTACTGCAACTGACGTACGACGAATAAGACAAATGCACTTATCTGTCACCATACAAAAGAAAAATTCTTCCTCCCAATCGTTATTAAAATGATACGTTTCAGATTTCTTCGCTGCACTCATTTTGTACTATTCAATAATAAACTTTGTATCGACGTAGTATTGCTTGAACGAATGTTCCCATCAAACGCGCCGCCCGAAATTTCTTAAAAAACGTGGCTTTTCTTTGACAAGTACCGCGCGTTCCTTTGATAATAAATTTTTGTAGTTTAGTTACCTACTTATTGAACATTTTTCTCTTTTCGAGATCTAATCAAAAAGCACTCGAGATCGACCGTTTGAGCACCCCTAGTGTAGAGTTACAAGGGGACTATGTTGAAAAATAGAAAAGAAGTATGTAGAGAAAATGTCTCGTATATTTGTTGGGTCGGAAACTTTTCGGGACACCCTCGTAGTTACCGTTCAAAAACATCGAAATTTGCTCACCTTATGCGCTTACCATTGACTTAGGGCGTTCAAATTCTAGAAACATCGTTATCATCAAATTATATTGAAATTTCTTTCTCCCTTTCCATTGCCTGACTCGTGAAGCACAATTTCGGAGGACTTAGGAGAAGAAGCGCAACAAAGCCCTACAAACATCCAGAATTTAAGTTCACGTAGTGCCTGAGGCGATATTTCATATCGGATGAACGGGTCGCTAATAGAGGTTCGCAATTCTTCAGAAAAAAATGTCATCGTCGCGGTTCCAGCACATGGGACTCTTCTACGGCCGGGAGGGGGAAGAGCAGACCGCTCCGCCGCCCAGGTAAGTGATGGATGACTCCCTGGAGATATTTTCCATCATCCGTCCAATCAAGCAAATGCAAATTCCGCTAACAGTCGTAAAAAGAGCCGCGTTGCTCTATGTCGCTCTTCGGTAAGTGCACGTTCAACTATTTTCAATAAGAAATCAGAATATGTATTTGTTGTATTTACGTATACGTCGCATCACGTACTTCGCTATGAACAAATGACATTTGGATGTACATTAATTGGAGTAGCATACTTTAAACCGAAAATTAAGCTACATGAAAAATTTGCAGGACTACTGAAATTTCTAACCTAACAAATGGGGGTTGAATCTCCACACATCTAAGGATATTTGGGATGAAATTGGATCCAGACTCAATTGGCTTTGTCATAGAAAGAAAATTTAATAAGAGAACTATTCGCATGAACAGAGCAAATCCAGATACGATCATAATAAAAACCAACTAGTCGCTGCTCATACCATATCAAGAGTGAAAGGCGATCAATCATCAAAAGTGTTGTACGAAAGATTGAAAGACAAATATAGGTCTCATCTAGGAAAATCGATACGGAAAAGAGACTTGCAAATGTTGAATAGTGACGACAACAAGAGCAAGGTAATTTTGAATGTGATTAACGAAAAAATTGGCAAAAATAAAGACTCTCATCAAGATTTGACATGATGGCATAATTAATGAGAGTGTACTTTTCTAATTTTCATGATACTCTTGCTTACGGATAAATAAATAAACGAATGATATGTTATAAAGTAGCTTTAGCGTTGCTTTAACACATCTTAACACAGTTCTTCGACGAGGGGTGATAAAAACAGTGAAAGAGTACAATTCGGTATTTTTATGGCGTCCATTGGGCTGATTCGGCGGCGGCTTGACCCATTCCAAGAATGCCGCGGGTATCTCGAAAAACCGTCTTCGCGCTTTCGGCCAACTAAAAGATTGTTTTGTCTTGCGATCTTAGTGTCACTTATTGACGTTCGCCGATTGTTGTGGTAGGCGCTTTTTTGTCCCTTTGTTGTGTTGAGACGTTACTAGACACCTTTTGACGGAAGTCGTTGGTATTTTTTTCGTTTGGGAATGTTCGACTTCAACTCGACTGCTAATTGCCGAAACGAATTAGAATTTTTCCAGATTACTCTAGTGTAACTGATTTTAATGATTAAAATTCATAATACAAGAATATTTTATGGTTCTGCTGTTTTCCTGTACTGGGCATTAAAAGATATACGTTTCTTTCATATGAAATACTATAGTTTTTCTAGATATCATCTTATGAAATATACTAGGTGTCCATTTATGTGTAATCGGTTCATAACTTCGTTTCTGTTCTGTCAAAAAAGTACTGGTAATTAATTATTTATGAAATGTGCGTAAAACGATTATCAGAATTATTGTCATTTAGTTTGATTACAGTGCTCGATTTCATCAGTGTTTTTCGATTTTTACGAAGGATAAAAATATCGAACAAGAATTTGTCCCAAATTTCGAGTTCCTAATGCAATTTCTTGTGCCGAATCGCTGAAGATGTTACAAAAGGCTTATGGTGAATCGACTTCGTCAGAAACACCTGCGTATAAGTGGTACAGTTGCTCTGGTCGGTGATCGAGATCTTCAACTGAAGTTAACATCGATGTAGTGAAGGCAATGGTGATTGAAAATTGTCATGTGAGTTTGAGAGAAATAGGCAATGAACTTACGGTGTCACACGAATCAATTCGTTCCATTTGAAATTATTGTTTCGGCATGAAACGCGTTGCCGCTCAACTTATTCCGAAAGAACTGAATTTTTTTAAGAATTGAAACGCGTAACGGTGAAGAGATACTAGAGCGAGTCGATTCCGACCCCAGATTCATAAAACACATTGTAACAGGTGATGAGACGCGGGTTTAAGAGTTTGACATACAAACCTGTCACCAAGCTTCGGAATGGCGCCTTCCAACTGAACCGAAATCAAGGAATGTTTTCTTTGATTATCGGGGTTAATTCTTGCCAGAAGGTCATACAAATGAAGAATTTACCTGAACGTTATGTGGCGATTAAGAGAGCAAATTCGTCGAAAAAGTCCAGATTTGTTGAAAGAAAACCCATGGATGTTGCACCACCATAATGCACTATTTCCAAAGGCTATCATTGTGAATGAATTTCTGACCAAAAACTCAACAAATACTTTCGATTTAACACGCTACGCTTTCATCACTTCGTATCTGAGCAATGCCATTCGGACCGTGTAAAACTGGCATTACATTGGGTGTGTGTTGCCACTCCGTGAACTAACCGTAGTTCGTTTGGTTTTGTGCTCCGTGCCCCCCCCTGCGCATGCTATAGACTTCTTATTTCACAACGATTAGGCGGCGATTCATTTCTGGTTCTTACCTCTCAACAGCAGCTTGCTTCTCTGCGAAGATTTTGAGTTTTATACCTTTGGGATTATAGTTTTGGAATTTTTTGGACTTTTGTGAAACTAAGGCTCGTATTCGCTCAATATATACGAGCTTTTTGGGAGAGGCTGTGTTGTGGCAAACAAAAATACTCTTTTTGGCGGAGGCTTTATCTCAACGATCCAAATACTTTTTGGAAGAGTTTGTATTTTAACGACTCAAATACTCTTTTTGGTAGAGGAGGTGTTTTGGCCAACACAAATACTTTTTGGGAGAAGCTGTATCTTATAGAACAAATTCTTTTTGGAAGGAGTATTTTAACCAAAATACTTTTTTCGGGTGATGCTGTATTTCAACGAACCAACATTTTTTTCGGAGAAGCTGTATTTCACCCAAATACACTTTATGAAAGAGGCTTATTTCAACGAAAATACTCTTTTTGGAAGAAGCTGTATTCTAGAGCCCCATAACACCATTAGAAGCATCTCCGCTCTCTAGATAAGTGATTCTAGTATTCAACATGTTCTTTTTTTGATTGATTTTCAGTTTTTAAATTTTCCAGTATAATAATTTTTGGCCTTAAAAATCATTTTGTATATATATATATATATATATATATATATATATATATATATATATATATATATATATATATATATATATATATATATATATATATATATATATATATATATATATATATATATATATATATATATCGATATATATTTCGGGTATTTATTCCGTGGTCCAATTTGATTGTGGCGACGTTTCGACAAGTTGTACCTTGTCATCATCAGACGTTCGGTAGACGATGTCTCGAGCGTAACTGATGAATCATAGATACTTCCGTGAAAATTTAAAATTTACCAGGCAAATTGCCCAATTATTCACCTATGATCACATCTCACGCTGAGCTATCGTAACCTGATAACTGAAGGATAATTTGCAATAAAAGCAAACTAACTTGCTATAGTTTCAACTTACAACATTTTCGAGTTGATGAAAAATTGAGAAATTCTACTATCTTCAAACATTCGCGAAGAGACCAATCAACTAGCATCAAATGGTTACTAATCATTTTCAAAATCGAATGTTTCCTTCCGGGCCTTAATTACTGCCAGTATACGTCTCGGAAGCCCCTCAAACGAATTTTGGATGTACTCTAGAATCATTGAGTTCCATATTTCAGGAAGCAGAATTTCTAGTTGTTGGAGTGTTCTACAAGGCATCCTACGTTGCTGAATTTGCCACCCCATGTTGTCCCAAACATGTTCTATGGGATTCAAATCAGGACTTCTGGCTGGCCATCGTATAATATCAATTTCGGCATTTTGCAGAAATTCTGTAACTACTCTAGCTGCATGAGGCCGAGCATTGTCATACATATAAATGAAGTTTTCTCCAATCAATGGACCAAAGTGTACAACATGGGGTTCAAGGATATCTGCGATGTATCTGGCCGCTCTCATTCTTCCATTATTCACTAGGACTAACTCAGTTCGACCATGGAAAGAAATGCCTCCCCACACCATTACTGAGCCCCCTCCGAAGTTTACGGTTTGCCGGATATTGCATTGCTGATACCGTTCCCCAGGTCGTCTGTATACAGGCATGCGCCTATCATTTGATACTAGACAGAACCTGGACTTGTCGGAAAAAGAATATTCGACCATTCTGGAATACCCCAATTTGCATGTTCCCCGCAAACTGAAATTTTGCAACTCGATGCTCTCTGGTGAGACGCGGGCCGGTAAAAACCACCCTTGGTCTGATATCGTCTTCTCTGAGCCTGTTCCTAACAGTTTGCAATGAAATATGCACATTTCTGGAAAGTACAAGTTCATTTTGTAGCATTGTAGCCGTACAGTGCCGAACTCTTAGTGCAGTTAAACGAAGCCAACGATGGTCAACTGGTGTTGTTGTCCGATTTCTTCCCTGTCCGGCCCTTCTTCCATATTCCCCTGTTTCGTGGTACTGATTAATTGCTCTCAAAATAGTGCTTTGTTTAACATTCAACAAGTTAGCCACTTATCGTTGGCTTGGCCGTTCCTCTAGAAGTGTTACAATTCTTACCACTTCATGATGACTCAAAAAGCGTCCAGGACGTTCAGCAGCCATTACTATAAATTCAAAGATTCGAAAATCAACAAGAAACACAAAAAACTTGCATTAATTTAGCGTGAAAACTGAAGAGAAATTGAATGAATACTGATAGTCAAATAAATTCATCTTTGTTTCTTCGTGTTTGAGATCATATGGAAACAAATGTTACTACATAAATAAGATTTTTCCCCTCATATGTCCAAAAACATATGTTGACAAAGAAACTGCGATTGAGCTACTCAATCGATTATGGAATTCAGAATAGCAGGTGATGCGACAATTTTTGTGGTTTGTGTATTAACACACAAAATCTAAATTTCAAATTTATTCGAAAGAAGTTTAGCTATGATGAAGAACTATTTTTCCAGTGATCCACCAGCATTAAGAAATGTTTGAGAACATTCCATATGACAATGGTAATCATAGAACTTGAAATACAACTAATAATGAAAAAAAATTATTTTTTGGAAAAAACCTGCTTATACCGGATATTTCTAATCTTGGCAAAAATTACTTTATGGCATCTACGATTCATATTCAAAATCAATGATCTTTTAGCATTCTGATCAATTTCTCACCAAATTTCGATCAGTCTGTTGCAAAAATAACAAATGGCAAAATTAAATCGAGCTCGATGAGCTGCGAAAAGAGGTGTCAAACTAACTTCCCTGAGACGTTTTGTCGTTTCAGTGCTAATTTGCACTCCTATGTTTTGTCGAAGCGTCAATTGTAGGTGTCTACCAGCAAAGCGTTATCTCAATCAGGAAATTTTTAAATAACGGTCAAGGATCGCCGTTGTTGCCTTTGTCCAGATCTCAATTCATGACGGCAAAGTTATGGAGCAATTACGCACAAGGTGGACACCCGAAATACTTAGATAATTATCAAAAAGTTGTATAATGTGTCAAATCTTTTAAAACGCAAAAATTTCAAAGTGTGAAAATTCTGAAAGATTCTCGAATTGTGACATATTTAAGAATAGATAACTTTCCGTTCTCCACCCGTACTTTTTCCACTAGATTATGCGCGCAAGAAAAAAACCGAGTGCTTCATAGCATTGGACACGTTTTTGTTCCAGTAGTAATAAACAATTCCTCGCACCTGTGTTAAATAATTTACAATCATATTGCGGCTGCTGGGCGCACAGTAGCAACGAGTACAATAAACGTCGTGGAATGCCATTAGGGCGGACGGCATCTCCAACGTAATCACCACTGGTAATTAAAAGAGACCATCGCTGAAGAGTTTCGTTTGCGATTAAGATCCATCATACACACCTCTTTCTAGACCGGAATCAATCTTGAACACCTGACATTCCTGTAGATAGGAGTTTTTGGTGTATTATAATATTGGTTGAGTTTCGAGAGGAAGAAGAGGAACAATTATACAGGCTGCTCTGCCGGAAGTTTTCAGTAGAAATATCTCAGAAATGGGCGTTATGAAAATTTGTCTACAAAGGATTTTGGATCCTCGCGAACTAGAATAATATTAACATTTTTCTGGAAGTAGCTCCCAATTCTCTTATTTGCATGGTAAACACCCATTGTTTTATTCCAGATAATGGTTCCCCATCCGATTTTAAGTACCATACCCCCAATTTAATTTTCGTCGTTTTCGAGTATTAAATCACAATAGAAACAAGAAGAAAAGAATAGATACGTGGGATGTTTTTTGTTTTGCACGCTGGGACATTAATCAACTTTCTATAATGAAAATGATCAGAATTTCAGTTTTGTGCGTGCTGTGTTTTAGCCAGCACAAACTGTCAAAGTTGACATGTTATTTAAAAAATGGAAATAAACCGTGTTCATATTCGTGCAATAATTTACTACGGTTTCAAAGACTCAACAAGAATGTCTCTGCGAGTTTCTGTTTTCGGCATTGAAACACCAGCCAGTCAAATGTTTCCCGTTAGTATGGAGAATTTAAACGCAAAAGGGTTAGGCTTGGCGACGATCCAAGAGCCAGTGCACCAAAAACTGAGGTCACACAAGAAAATGTGGATTCTGTACGTAAAATCACCCAAACTGATCGACATGCAACATATCGGGAGATCAAGGCATCACTGTCGACTTCGAAGACCTCAATATATAAAATTTTCACGAAGAATTGAAATCGTGAAAAAATTCATTCCCCATTGAATACCGCAACTGTTGACCAAAGAGTAGAAAGCTGCAAAAGTGAATTAGTGTCAAAAAACTCTGGACCGTTTTAACTTTGAAAAGTCTAAAAGTGTTTATTATATTGTCAGTGGCGATGAGTCTTGGATTTATTCATACGAGATAGAAAATAAGCGTCAATCTTCTGTTTGGGCGTTCCAAGGTTAAGAAAAACCGAAAAAAATCATACGTGACCGAGGTAGATTGTCGTTACGTTTATTTCAAAAACAGGACATGAAACAACAATTCTTCTACAAGATCAAAGAACAACTACTGCCGATTGTTACACAACCATTGGTTTTCAGCAAATCGTTAATAAGTTTCGAACAAACTCCGAACAGCAAATCATCCTTCAACAAGACAATGCATATTCGCATACAATTCGGAAAACAATTGAATATTTATTGCCATAAAAGATAGAATTGTTACTCCATCCTGCGTATCCTCCGAACCAGAGTACCAACGATTTTTACTTTTCCGAAAATCAAGATTGGAATGCAAGGTTTCAGTCTTCAGAAGAATCTGTTGATGCATTCCAACAGGTAATTTTGAATGTAGCAATAAACGATTGGAATAACTGCTCCAGAATTGGTCCGAACGAATGAGAAGGAGATGAGAATAATTCGTAAAATGATTCTTTAAAAGCTCTCAATTGTTTCATTCTAACTTTATATGTAAAACTTAAAAGACATCCCTCGTACTATTGAAAACTGCCCATCAAAAAACTCTGATCATTTATTTCTGTTGTAGATAAATTTATTTCCGAATTATAATAATTGTTTGAAGTGTTATAATCCCCTCATGTTTGGTGAATCGAACTAAAACCCTGTAGATTAGTTTTCTCAAAGCTCAGCCTTTGTAGTTTTTGTATATTTTGTATATTTCGGAAGCAATTGGAGATTTCGTAAAGCGGTTGTTCTCTATATATATGGTATATATTCAAATGGAAATCACTTCCTGCACGTAAGGAGCTTAAGGTGCCTATCTTTTATCCTAGAGGATGTGTGTATTTCACCAATTATGCTTTTCTTGGTTGGTTGTTTAATTAGTTGGATTACATGTGTTCTATGGGATTAAGGTCTGGACTTTGTGCCAGCCACTCTATTGAAGTGATTTCGTGATCTTGAAGGCAGTTCCTAACGATATGAGCTTGGTGAGGTCAAGCATTATTATGCATAATATGTTTGCCGTATATATATATATATATATATATATATATATATATATATATATATATATATATATATATATATATAAACGATATATATCCTTCCAAAAATGTATGTAACGTTCCTATTAGTATTCAGGGTTCCATAATTCACAATGACCAGATCTGTACGGGCGAAGAATTCCTCCCCAGACCATCATTAAACCTCAACCAAAACCATAGATAAGGGCCTATCGCTTATTTCGACGTCTGCACACTAGAGAAAATAGATCGCAAACAAAAAGACAAAATCTCTATTTATATGTAAACAAAACTCTCTCCCTAACCTAACCAACTGACATGTTCCCTGGCAAAATTCAAGCAGACTCTTTGATGTGGTGCAGATAGAACTCGGTATTTCTGGTAGCTTCTCTAGCCATAATTTTCATATGATGATACAATTATTTCATATTTGAGCGAATGATTAAAGATCAACCATTTTATTTTCGTTTCATTATTCTCAAAGTTTCCTGATTATCATTCCATAAGCTTGAATTTCTTTCTTTCTCCAATATAAACATTCCAAAATGCCAAAAAATATCTCAATAACATCTAGTCAATCGAGTTTTCTAAGACGCAAATCTCTTGGTGATTAACAACAACGTCATTGAAATATTCCATCATATTTGTTTTTTTTACAGTGGTACAACTGTGATTTAAGCCAGCTGCCATCTACGCTAACCGAGAAATTCATTCAACTTAGTCCAGATAAAGAGTCCATCAAATTCCTTCTAAAATCAGAGGAGAAATCAGACTGGATATTCACACAAATTTGGCATACGATAGCTAAAGCCATTCTGAGTTGGTTCATGACGCAAACGTCTATTAATGGGTGAGTAAATTACATGTTTTTAGTACTACGAGTATTTTTAAATGGATGTGTGTCCAACAGTTGAATTCAATGATTTCTTTCAATAATTTTTCAAAGATACAGGCTTCTGAACCTACAATCTGATAATTAAACAAAGAACTTTTGGAAAGGAAAAATATAATCCTTTCTTTTGATGCAAAATTCAATCATAAACACGCTCCAGATTTACAGAATATTAACGCCATAAACGAATTTTTCATCAATGTAATAGGAGATCCTCTATCCCGATGATAATTATTTGAGTTTTTTTGAGCACAGTAGATTGAATGATCAACTCTTCGAATTTCATATTGTTAATGAAAGAACCATTTTAGATGTGTTTAGAACTACAAAATCGAATGCCTATGGTGTTGACGATATTAATTTGAAATGCTGCAACTTGTTCTTTTTGTGTGGGTGCTCTGACTATAATTGTGAATAAGTCTTTAACAACTGGTCAGTATCCAGAAATTTGAAAAAAATCGATTGTGTTGCCTTTACCAAAGGTACCAAGGCCCTCAGAGTACAAAGATCTCCGTCCGATTCATATTTTGCCTACTTTGTCGAAACTCATGGAAAAAATCGTTGCGCAACAAATTGTTGATTATTTGAACAAAAATTTTATTCTGCCACAAATTCAGAAAACTGCGTAGTACTTATACAGCTCTTTTGAAGGTCACGGATGACATAAGCTTAGCAATGGATGTTTCAATGATAACCTTTTTAGTTCTGCTGGATCAATCTAGGGCTTTTGATTTGGTGGGCTGATTTCTCATGGATGCATAACTCGCTTACCTCGGTATTCAACGTTCCTCACTTGATTGGTTCGAAGCTATTAGGCCACTAGGATGCAAGCGGTAAAATTCGGAAATAATTCATCATCTTATTTGAATATTCGCAGTGGCGTGCCGCAGGAAGTGTTCTCGGCCCCATTTTATTTTCAATTTTAACATTTGATGTCTACAAGTGCTTCAGATACTCAAGGATTTATTTATATGCGAACGATATTCAAATCAAATCTACAAATCTTGCAAAGTTGATGACATAACAGAGACGATTGAAAGTCTAAATCAGGATTTATGTAATTTGGCTGAATGGTGTATTTATGCGTTGGGAATAATCGTTTGGTGCAGCAAGTGAATCGATCGAGATAGGTTTGAATGGGGTAGCCATAAAACACGGTAATCATGCCAAGAATCTTGGTGTGGTTTTTGATGAGGATTTGGGCTTCAGTTTGCAAGTCGGTGTTTAAAGATTCTCTTTTTGTTTTTAGAGCCCTTTATCAGTTCAAGTTTCTACTAACTATTCTGTGAAATCTCATCAGCTTTGCAAACGAACTGGACCAAATTATATACACACGACCAAATTTATACGGAACCACCCGATATTTTGAATATTACCTCAGGGATTTTGGAAATTTCGAAGGATTGTTAGAATTGATCCTTTTTGAAATATTTCAATTAAAAAAAGAAATAAATTGAGGTTTATATTGAGATAGAAACAAATCAAAGAAAATAAGAGACTCTTTCCGCATGTAGTAAAAACTTGAAAATTGTATTCTCACGGAGTGAGCTACTTCAGTAGCTTGTATTACCTCTGTTTGCCCTGATACAAGCCTGAATCCGTTTAGGCATAGTTTGGATTAGGTTTTTGACCTCCTCTGGGGTGATATTCTGCCACTCTTCTGTGGCGGCTTGGATGAGCTGTTGTGGGGTTCTTGAATTATCCTGGCACAATCTAATTTTCGATAGGATGTTCGATAGGATTTTGGTCTGGTGAACAAGCTGGCCAGTCCATAATAGCGATTCCCTCTGTTTCAAGATAATGTCGCGCGAGATTGCTGGTATGCGGAGGAGTATTATCTTGCATAAAAGTGAAATTCTCACCGTGGGCACCTCGCACTATGGGCTTCAGCACTAGGTCCACGTAATTTCTAGCCGTTACACTCGCAGGAAACGAAATCAAATCTATTTTGCCTCCCAGCATAAGGCCACCCCAAAACATCACGCGGCCCCCTTGGTATTTCGGAATTTGTATTACTGCTCGGAGTATAGCTTGTCTTCCACGACCCCTTAGAACCCAGATTCGGAAGTCATCTGATCGAACAATTCTGGTCTCATCCAAAAAAAGACATTTCTCCAATTCTCAATATTCCAATTTGGATGCTCGATACATGAATTAAGTCTGTTAATTTTTTCTTGTCTGGTTAGCTCTGGAACTCTTGATGGCCTTCTGCTGTATAAACTCTTCGAACGAAGTCTTTGACGTATCGGCGCGACTGGTACACTGATACCTGTTGCTTCCAGAAGTTGGCTTTGGAATATAGGGTCTCTTCTTGCAATTTGGCACAAAAAACGGTCTTGTTCTTCAGCAGTGATCTTCCTACGACTTCGCCTATTTCGCAAAGATTGTAGCTCCACGTATCGGGCGTAGGTTCTGGAATTACCCCCTGTGATTTCCCCATTATGACCGCTATATCCCTCTGTGTCACCCCTTCTTTATTATTATTATTATTCGACTCCTCTGCACATCGGACAATTCAACGTAAAGCATTTTCAATTATGATTATAGGCTTTTTTAAATATTGAAATTCACAGTTTCAAATCTCAGTGACGACTTGAGTACAATATCCCGAACATGTGGTGATAATTCAACATTTCTTATCATACTATCCAGTTTTTCTACAACAGAAAACTTCATTCTTCACAAGTAGTCAAAGATCCATGTTTTAAAACAATCAATAATGTGAAATCTGAGTGATTCCATATAAATTTGGTTGTGTGTATGAACTGAGTAGCAATAGCAAATGTCGCCTTGACCTCAGGCTCAAAACTTTTTGGGGTTCGCAGGCTTTAGCGTAGCTTTAACAACCGACATCTATTTCTGTCTTCTTCAAAGCTATTGCACTCTGACGTTCATCTCGTGGACACTCACCTTCATTTCAAATCGGCAACAAATGAATAACTGCAACTCAAAATGCATCAACAACAGAATTGCCTTTATTGTGCCCCGTTGATTGCAAATCGGTTTGCAATCGTCTAAGATTGTGATAATCCAATAACTGAATATAAAAAAACTGGATGCCCGAGAAAGATTCTTCGAAAAATGCCTATTCATTAATAGAAGGCTTGGCTTCTGCCTCAGACTGACTGTCATTCTGGGCATAACTAATTATATAATTAGGTTTTTTGTCCAACGACGAAAGTCATTAAGTCGAGGTAGGAACTCGAAGAGAAAAAAAACATTATTCAATAATAATTATTGTAACACAGTGTCGACGTGTATACCCAATGGGTCGGTCGTACAATGCTCGCTAGAAACTAATTATGAAAAATTACGTTTAATCACTTTTTCAGATTAATAACTGGTTTAGTGATTTTTTCTTTTTCGCGTTTCGTCTTTCTCTCTCTCTATGTTGTGGACGGAGGTGAGCACCAGATGTTACGCGGTCCGTCGAAAATACATTCACCGATTTTGTGGTCCATTCAAGTTTAAAATGCAAGGAAATTAGATTCACACATCAAAAGAAAGTAGGAGACACAAGGATTTTTGGAAACTAATCACTCAAAATCTCGAAAATCATTGTTATGCCTTGAAATAATTAGAACACATAAATTTTACTTTTTAAATGCCTTTTATAACTCGAAAATTAGGGATTTTCCCTTTTGTAACGCATTGGGTAGTCCATATCTTCCTGAGTACAGGGTGAGCAAATTTCGATGTTTTAGTGAAACAGCTAGGTGAAATATTGTTGTTAAAAATTAACCCTCCCTACGCTCTATCGAGCTCTTTTTCAAAGAGGTTGAATACGCGGTTATTTTTACAGTTGTGTGAAGAAACTGACGAACACTTTCATCAATTACTCGTTCATACTGAAGTACGCTGGCTGTCGAAAGGCTTATGTTTGACAAGATTTTTCGCACTTTTTGAGACGATTTTAGAATTTCTAGATACTAAAGATGAAATTTTAAAAGAAAATTCAATGAACAGAAAAACAGACATCGCCTATTTAACAGATTTGTTTGCAAAATGTAATATGGTTATTTTGCAGTTACAAGGCTACAGTTACAGTTTAAATTTGATTAAAACAAAGTCCAAGTTTATCAATGAGATAAAAAACACAAGGTTTAACTTTAATCTACACTTTATTTGAAAAAATTCGACGACGTTTCGCTGACACAGCAGCTTTATCAAGAATGAAAAACAGAATGAAGAGTATGGTATTATAAACAAATCGTAGAACAAGTTGGATGAATAACAGGAAAATCCACACCGAGCCATTGTACAGTTAGTATGAAAGGTAATGAAAACTAATTAAACAAGTTAAGTAGGGGTGAGTAATTCACATCTACCTGTTCATTCAAAAGCTTGTCCGAATGTTTGTATCTATTTATTTCTAATGCTTCTAGGAGATCTAATTTTGAACTTTTTGATTTTATATGTAATATGTCAAAGTTTTTATTGAATGAATGGTTTTCTTTTATTAGGTGGTTTGAATAATTTGAATCAGATTTATTTTTATCGAAGCTACGTTTATGTTCAGATGTTCTTATGCCAAAACTCCTATAGGTCCCACCGATATAAATTTTATCACAAGAACCGCAATTGAGTTTATAGATTCCTGATTTACTTGATTTTTCAACACGAGATTTATTATTTTTAATATGTTTACCTAAGTTATTAGAAGTTTTGAAAGTTATATTAAGATTTTGTTTGACGAGAAAGGATTTAATATTTGTACTTGCAGAACCGCAGAATGTTAAACTGTTGAATATTTTATAGTCTTTATGAATAGGATATACTTCATTTATTGCTTTCTGATACAGTTTTTACGAATGATTAGATCTATCATATCCGGATTATATGAATTATTAATGGCTATCTGTTTGATGATGTTTAACTCTTTATTATAATCTTCTACTGATAAAGGTAAATTGAGTAACCGATGTACCATGCTGTTTAAAGCTGCAACTTTGTGTTGAATTGGATGTAATGAGTAGTTATGTATAATTGTATCAGTATGTGTTGGTTTACGAAAGACCGAAAAAACATGATTATTATTTTGTTTAGTGATTTTTAAGTCCATTTTATCAGCGTTTTCTGCCAGAGTTAAACTAATGAAGCATCATATTGGACGGTGCGAATTTTCTCAATTCCCCAGTTTGTCACAGATAAACTGCCAGGAAGACGACGTTCCAACCTACGTTCAACCTTTAAATGCCCTCTACTGAGATTTTGAAACTAGGTTTGAGGATGTTTTGACCATGGAAATACCACCGTGGATAATCAATCCATGTGGTGACATAGAACAAACGAATGTCATAATACAAGAGGAACTGATTGAACTAAGTACAAACGAAGAACTTAAGATTCACTTTAAAAACGAATATCGGCAATGCTAGCTGCAAAACAACAATACCCGTTACTTATCCCGTATTATGGAATATAGCGAGGAAATTTTTAATTTCCTTTCCATCGTCATATCTAAAGCTCTGTTACCAAGTTCCTAAGGGAAAGAGGAACAGACTGGATATCATTACCCGAGGAGATTTAAGATAAACCCTTGATTGACGCCAAATGTTGATAATTTATCATTAAAGCATCATGTTCATCCTTCTCACTAAAAATATTTACTTATTGCTTAGTTTATTTTATGTTACGTATATTCTATATAACAGATGCAAAATTTTATTTTGACTAGTTTCAATTTAAATTCAATTAAATAAGTGTATAAATTAACATCTGTTTTTACTTTAAGTTTTTGACACTAAACTTCACTACAGTTAGAAATTTACAGAAAATCAATATCAGGTAAGTAGTGGCTCTACCCAAACCCGAAAAACATAGTAAGGGTTCTACGACAGAAGAAGTTTGGGAACCTACTTCTACATTATGAAAGTCGTAAAGTCTTTTTCGGGAATAATCCGAGGGGATGACGGAAGTTTGAACCTATCGTAGAAGAAAGGACGCGAAAGGCGAGCGGAGGTCGAAATCCCCCGCATGTATTCATTTCCTGGTAGAAAAGGGTGATATTTCTTCGGAAAATTTCGCCGAACGGAAAGTCGAAACGAGATTTCTTCGAAATAGGAAACTTTGGTCTTTTATGTCTATAGAAATTCATCTATCGCGTTCGATCGTTTCGAACTGGGACGAGGATGAGGCCTCGAGTTTCGCATATGGCGCCGCGATATTTTAATCCCCATAAAATCCAAGGAAAACGGGAAAATCTGCCAATCTCAGAATTTCGCTCTTTTATTTTGTTCATTCCAAGAGTCTCCGACGGTACAAATGAACGAAATTAGTGAGTTTAAAGCTGTCAACATAAGGGTTTTTCTTTCATCTGTCCTACTTATACAGGGTTAACAGGAGAATTTTTGAGACCTAGATTTTCGAAATAAAGACTGAAAATACGGGAGTGGAGCCAGCATTCTCTCCTACCGCCCCTACGAGTGCTATTCGAACTCGTACGACAGTCTGCTTAATTTCGGAAGTCATTTGTAACCTTTATTTTTTTACGATGGAAGAAGATAGCAGGGAGGATGGAGCATCTCATTGATAGCAGACTATTGTTGGACGCTGGAGTCTCACTGGAAAAAAGAAATATGTTTAGTGCTCACTCATGAATGTATTTCAGATGAAAAATGAATTTCGTTACGCAATTATAAATTTGAAAAAGTTATGTCTTTAATATTTTATTGCATAATGATAATTTGTTTAACATAGACATCCATATTGTCAGAAAACGTGACCTGCTATGTCAAAGTGAAAGTCATTCACGGAATTAGCACATCTAAATCCGTAAGAAAGATGAAAAACTAGTATTCGTAGAAAGAACTGGAATCAAGGATATAAGTCGGTAATTCTTCACTAGAAATGCTTAGAGATGGTTAGAGTATCATTGTAGAAAAAGAGTATACATGGCTAAATTCGAATTTTGAGAAAAAATTTTCATTCTTTCATTAGTCTAGGGTCTCTTCGACCCATGTTCTATATTTATGGGGTAAAAGCACTCGTATTTCCGTCCTTCATCTTTCCATCTGCCATCAGTATAAAAATAAATGTTTACTATCCCTGTCTTCTCTAAAACGTACAGCACCAAGACCTGACAAACCTACATCGCCATTTCGAATCTGAAATATGAGACACATTCAAATTCTTCATTACGCGTAAGACCGGCTTGTCTCCTTCGGGAATCCAATCGGTTGACCGTTGTGAAGTTGGTTTACGAGCAAAACGTCAGTCAATGAGGGAGTATGGACTGACGATTATTAATTGTCCATAAATAAGCTCTTCATTCGCATCTAAATGCTAATTCACCAGACGATTAATTATCACCAGCTCGTATGGGAATGGTTGGTTGACCGTTTCTTCGCCCTTCATTTAAGTCTGTGGCGATTGTTCAGGAATTCACGGCACCCATCTGAATACCTTGCAGAGAACATTCTTCGAACGTTGTTCATAACAATGAGTTAGCCAGGACTCTTTGAGACTTGAAACAAAAGCGAATAATTTTCTTAGGGGATAAGATAACATACAGGGTGTTACATAGTATGTCACAACTTGAGGGGGTAAATCTACGTGGAATTTTAAGAAATACATAGGTCCGCACAAGCTTCGTTACGTAGCTACAGGGTGTTGAAATTATTTTTTCTTCAAATCTCCTGCAGTTTTTTAGATATTCAGCCCAAATTTGAAATGCAAGCTATTTTTTACAGTTTCCATCATTACACGTCCTAAAATTTAACTAGAATCTACAAGGTGTTTTCTTTTCCGGAGCCATGTCTTCTTTTGCCCTTTCAAACTTTTTTGCAGTGCGCCACTGATCACCGTACAATCAATTTTCGTCATCTTCGTTCAATTTGGAAACTTTTTTGACACTTGTAATTTTTTCGTATCTCCAACCGTTTTCGAGTGAGAAATTATTGAATTTGTATTATTTGAATTGTATGTTATTCGCTAAATGAAAAAATTATAGAAATACTCGATAGGTATGCCCAAAATTTGCTTTTATTTTGATAGCTCGACTTTTGAGACTCAACTTATACTTATTCAATATCAAACTAAAAAAAGAACTATTAAAAACTAAATGAATTGCTCGAAGTGTCCTCCACCTGCAAGAATACAGGCCCCTGTCCTTTTTCGCTTATTATCACGCACTTGGGGTATTTATTATCGTGTCACAAGAGGTTATTATTCGAGTTCTCAATTCTTCTGCTGTGTTCACTGCAGTGGTATAAACAAAACTTTCGAGATATTCCCATAAGAAAAAGTCTATACTATTTATGTCTGGGGACCTAGGAGGCCATGGTTCTAGCCCACTCCAACCTATCCATCGGTTGTTGAATGTATTATTCAAGAATTCCCTAGCTTCTCCACTGAAATGTACTGGTGCCCCGTCATGCATGAACCACATTATGTTTCTCACCAAAAGTGGCACATCTTCGAGCAATAAAGGTAATTCCTCCTCAAGAGATTACTCGATTTGGAAAGCGCACCTGATATGATCGCCAAGCTTCTGTTGTGTTTCAGTCAGTCAGACCGTATATGTAATGGATACCAGCCAATTCGGTATTAGTAAAATTAGCTATTTTTTCTTACAGCAATAACTTCAAAAGTCTTGAAACTAATCGTTAATTTAATAAACAATTCGAGCAGACACTAGTTCAACTTTAGCAACTGTCAAATAAATAAATAAATGAAAAAATCAAAGGTTACTAGTAATTTTTTTGATTGGAAGTGCTTTCAATTCAGCGAATGCATACAATCGTTTAATAATTTTTTGCTCGAGAATTGTTGAAGATACGAAAAAATAACAAGTGTCAAAAAAGTTTCTAAATTGAACGAAAATGACGAAAATTGATTATACGCTTATCAGGGGCGTACTGCAAAAAAATTTGAGAGGGCAAAAGAAGACATGGCTCCGGAAAAGAAAACACCTTGTAGATTCTAGTTAAAATTTAGGACGTGTAATGATGGAGGCTGTAAAAAATAGCTTGCATTCCAAATTTGGGCTCTCAAAAACTGCAGGAGTTTCGAAGAAAAACCCAATTTTACCGGAAATTTCAACGCCCTGTAGCTCTGTAACGAAGCTTTTGCGGACGTATGTTTATATGAAGAACGGTCATGGATCGCCGTTGTTACTCGAGGTCATCTTTGCCCAGGTCTCTTTTCATGACTACGAGTCTTCCTGTACCTTCAGCTCATTTTGGAAACACCAGAATAGAACACCCCACGCCTATGGCCTATTCTTCTATAAGTCCAACCTAGGCCTTCTGATACCACTGTTCAACACATTCTGCCTGGGTCAAATTTCGTGATTCGCGATTACTGAAAATTAAAATTTTCAAGAAGAACAAATGTTACCCACAAAAATTGTTGTGGTTTCTTTCTTTCTATTTCTCATGAGGGGAACATGTACACCAAGAAAAAATATCGAATATTGTTGGCTTATATCCTTGAAAAAACATATGTTAATAATTGTTGCCTACCAAAATTTGAAATCTTGAAATTGTGCATTAATTTCTAGGCGCAATGTATTATACAGGGTGGGGCGTAATGGAATGGCATTTTTGGAACGAGTAGTACACGTAACGGTGAGTGAGTAGAGGGGAGCGGTTGAGGTCATTCGACTCAGGAGAAGTTAACATCTAGTTCACAATGGTTATCTGGACGAAGTCAAGAAGCGTTCCCAGTTGAAGAGTATTTAAAATACCCCTAAAGCTCTTGGTTCTCCAGCACCCTAATGAAGGATATTTTGCACAACACCAGCAGTTTGTCAAGAGAATACAATTGATTATCGCTGATGAAAATGAACCAGTGATGATAATGAGTGATGTGGCTCATTTTCGTTTGAGCGATTCGGTTAATAAACAGAACTGCCTATATTGGGCAACAGAAAATCCCCGCGAACTGCATCAATCTTCACCTCACAGTGAGAAAGTTACAAATTGGTGCGCTATGCGCCGTCTTGCGGTGATTGGACCGTATTTTTTCGAGGAAGAGAGAAGGGCAACCGTAACTATAAACTCAGAGCTATATGTTTTCATGCTGGAGAACTTTTTCATCCCAGAGTCGCGACGAAGAAAAATGAACAGAGGAAATGTTTGGTTCCAACAGGATGGTGCCACGTCACCGGATCTCACTGCTTGTGATTATTTTTTGTGGGGAACCCTAAAGGTTAAGGTCTACGTCGATAAACCTCGAAATCTGCAACAGTTGAAAGAAGCTATCACAAGACAAGTTAGAGCAATCGACACCGATTTGTTAGAACGGATGATTCAGAACTTTGAGAATCGACTACAGCAATGCATTGCGGAAGACGTCATCTATCTCATGTCATTTTCAGTACATGATTCTTTTCACCTTTTCTACACTAAATGGTAACATTTGAGCTTTCATTTCACGTATTTAAAAATGATCTACGTTGAAAAACAATCAAGTTATTCTAATTTCAAAACGCCCTTTATGCCCCACCTTGTACCATATTTATTTTTGAGTAGTGTAAGAACGAATAGTTGTCATTATAATAAAACTGATTCAGGCTGCTCGAAAACAAATTATATTCTCTAGACCGCCTATGAACCTACATAATAACCTAGAACTTATTATCGAACGTGAAAGATGTTTTAACCAGTTTGAAGCTTAGAAAAGATACAGTAGGCTAAGGGTATGGGAGTGTGAAGAAATTACAGACGCAAAGCTGTCTGGTCAAACAATACGGGTAACTCAGGTAGCCGGTACAGATGATGTCGAGAGACTGGTCAGGAAGAGATGATAGTAAAAGTTCAATGACGGTCTAGCGATTGCCTGTACGTTATTTGTAGAGTACGTTACCACTAGCAAAGAATTTTTATTGGATCGTGCTTTTTCGTTCATTAAAAATTTGTGTTTAGGATAGTTTTCTGCAATTGTTCGGCGTACGTTTACTGGGACGTCGAGCTTGCAACTGTTTTGTACAAAATGATTAATTCTTGTTAAGCTTGCAGTTTTATGTGTAGGCGGCTCTACATACGAGGTTTGTTAATAAAGTAATGAGACTATCAGCGTCGCTTTCGATACTTCAGCGCGTAAAACGAGCGTTAGATGCCTTCAGTATGAGTTTGAACTCCCTACAGTTATTTAATTGACCGTACCATTAGTTTTGAAAATGACTGGAATCAATTTAGCTCAACGTTTGCATTCAAGTATTGCTTCAAATTTGAACACAATGCTACAGAAACATTTAAAAACGTCGGCATTTAAAATTCTCATATGTAACTCTTCTCGGGTGGCAATTGGAGAAGAGTAAACCCTAGATTTTAAAGCACCCAGAAGAAAGAAGTCGCACGGTGTCAAGTCGGGAGATCGTGCTGGCCAACTTGCAGGAGTATCAGCTCCCCTTCTGATACAACGATTCGCATACTGTGCACTAAAGTGACGTGAGGAGGTGCATCGTCCTGCATAAACTACATTTCTGCACGCAGTAATACTGGAATATCGTCCAACAAATCCGGCAACGTTTCTTGCAACAAAAATGTCTCTCCGTTTGATCGATCTGTCACTACTGGACCAATAATGAAATTGTCAATTACTGAAATCCATACGTTAATTTTGAATTGATTCTGATGATGTGTACTTGTAAAAGCATGTGGATTTTCGACACTGTGCACGTGTTCATTGTGAAGGTTAGTGATGCCAGACCTGAGTTCTCTTCTCTTGGATAAATCGGCAGAAAGTTAGGCGATTCTCAGGATCGTTGGGAAGTAAGACAAGGATGAAATAATTGTTCCTTCAAGACATCATGAATTATTGTTTTAGGAACGACCAACTACAAACCTAAACGCCGCGTGCTTAATTGTGAGTTTTCCTCAACCATGTCCTTAATGTTCGTTGTCGTCCTCGACCCAAATTCCTGGGCTTTTAGCATATACTCTTTCACATCCATTGAATTGACAAAATCCGTACACGATAACCATATCAACCATTTCAGAATAACTGTACATCTCCGTGCCTAATAGTGATAAAAAAATCACCAAAATACCTAGTTAAGAAGTTAAGGAACACTGTTGTGTCAACAATTGGTTGTCAAGCCTAATAAAATAACAATCTGCCAGACCACAGAAATAAATCCAAAGCCACCATAGTCAATATGACTTGCTAGGTGGTTGAAGAAATGAAATCATGAAATTGAAAAACTGGTTTTGTGATTGAACCGCTCATCATATCAAAATTTCTCAAGAGACAAAAAAGTTTGATAATTGTTGTAGCTACTCAATGTCTAAAACAGTTTTGCTCAAACACAGAGAGTTGAAAAATTATGGTTGATTTAAAACACGTTCGAGTTTTTAGGGACACTGTAAAACGTCACGGTTATTGGGGCGATCACTAAAATACGTGAATAAGGCACCCGATTACGCATACCAAATATGGTTTCTATCGATCGACTGTCTCGTGTTAAATTACCAAGTCTCACTTATATTTCTTGAGCAATTGTTCGTGATGTTGACAATATAATTCACCACAAAATTAAAACAAATATTTTCAAATGTCAACAATTTTTATTATTTCTCTCTTTTGGACAACAGTTTCTTGAGTTTGACAGCCAATGGTTGTCTTCGGTATTGCTGCAGGGCCTGATGGATCAGTGTATAATGTAATGAATTAATGAAAAAAACCTATTCTGGTCTTTCCTGTTTATCTGAAGTGATTCCGCATATTTCGGCATCACCAAAGGATAAAGACAAAATGAGACAGCTCAGAGAACACCGGACTTAGCTCGTATTAGAGCTTCCTTGAAAGCTACTTTAATTCCTTTGGAGAGACTCAAAACTACTTAATTGCTATAGGAGAGCTTCTCAGTTCTTCAGAGAATTGAGCTGTGAAAAGAGAAATCAACTTTGAGGCTACAGAATACCTGTGATTTGTAGGAGGTGGATAAGGCGTAATCTTGTGGACACATGCCATGAATGTTTGAGTGTGAAGCCCAACACATGTGAACAATATTCCAGACCAGGTAGCACCTGTGTTTTGCATTAAAGTATCACCTTTGGTGGCGTGAAGTACTAGCAGAAGCTGATACCATAGAAGTACCTTCAAAGGAGGAAAAATAAGAAACTGCAATATACACAGTTCAATGATTTTCCTAAGCGAATACTTTCTATATCCATTTCTACCATATCCGTTTGGCCAGCCTCGCTCAGAATTGAAAGCCTCTTAATGAATGTGATTGGAGAAAGTGTTTTGTTAAGGGGCCAGGTTTCTTGGTGGTTTGAAGCATTTTCAGAAGGAAAAGAGTCGAAGATGACCCACGAAACCTTCATGAAAACACCGACACCTAGAGTCAGGGATCTTGTGCGTTCAGATCGACGGTTGACAATCAGAATGATTGCGGAACTGATGAACTTCGTTCATCAGGTTTTAATCAATACATCGAAGATGAGAAAGACGCCATGTCGCAATGTAATCTCAATAATAGTGTTTTTAGCCAGTGAAAACTTATTCACCAGACTTGAGTCCTTGCGACTTTTTTTTCCTGGGATTTAAAAATTGCAATTTAGGAAACAATATTGCATTGTAATTATATTTGAATAAAACATCAAGAAAAGATCAGTTTCATTACTTTATTTGCATTCTTCGTACATACTAAAGAAATTCATAAATGTTATTGGTGTCGACGCTTTTCCATACTTCAACGATTTCTGATATACAGTCGATAGTACCACCAATCTGACAATGAAATATCTGCAGACATTCGTAGAAACTGTGTTTGCTTAATTTATTTCCACTCTTAATGTATCGCGCAGTTTCCAATTATACTCATAATTTCCTTCGGTGATTCAAGACATTGCTTCTTGTATACTTAGGAATCGGAATATTATAATAAATTTCACTTCATTTTCAATGTAGTACTCTAAAATTCGCTAAGAAATATAAGAACATATAAGAATGATGTACCACGCAATTTTGAACATTCTCCATAGTCCAAAATATTTAAATTATAGGACGTAAGGACCAGTATAGGTCTAAGCTTAAAAAATCTTATGAGCATATTCTAACAATAAAAGACTGTTACTCGTGACTAACCTAACCTCACCCTGTATATTTTGTTTAAGAAGACAAAAAATCGATTCAATTTTCTTCATTATCAGGTATTGTTGGAAAAGGAACCAGAAAATTGTGGAACTACTCTCGTACAGCGTCATAAATATTGTCAATTTGTGGAGTGTATTTTCAGAGAAAAGCTTCTAGTTATCAAAAGTTTCCGCATTAAAAATATCATATACCATCACTAAAATATTCAAGACGCAAAGCAGAACAGCTTTATGTTTCCTTTAAACATGTCAACAACTATAACTGAAATTTGATTTTCTAACACTCCATGTATACGATATGCGTTAAATTGGGAAGCCTTGGACCAACCATTTCTCGGAAGAAACAACAATATAACATCTTGATTATGTTCCAACGTTCGAGCGCCCAAACTGGAATACCGACAATGAACGAACATAAAAATTGGCCGTGTATCCAAACGGTCCGACATATCGAATTGCGAACTTATATTACCTCGCGTAATTATTGAGAACCGTGGCTCGACAACGGACCGTTCATTATTCATTCTTTTAACAAATCATCTAACCGTGGAAACAATCTGACTCGGCACGCATTTCAAACAAAATATAATTATGGCGCTACTGCTTTTGGCAAGTCTTCACGTGTATCGTTTGTGGCTGCACTATTCTGGTGAGAAATGGGCTTACCTACCAGCCGAGTTGTCGGTTGAATTAATCTGTGATGGACTGTACGTGAACGAAATGATGAAGCTGGAATTTAAGGCGGTTTCATATGAGAATCATACGAAGTTAACCTATAAGATCTTCAAATGACACAGGATGCCAAATTAGATTCAGAAACTGACATACAAAGTGAAAGCTGACATACGAGGTGTGGCTATTAATTAACTAGACTGACGTAAAAAATTTCATTTTCATTTTATACATAGTCACTTATATTACCTTCAACATATTCCTTATTTATCCCTACCACGGTCCATGCGAATTTTCCATTGTTGAAAATTCTTCTGAAACTCTGAAAGTGAGAAATATGCCCTGAGCAACTTTTTACCTACATAAACACCTCAAAAAAGTCTAGGGAACACTTCTGAATATCGATATATCGTATCCAGAACGATCAATATGGATGATTTTTTCTAAGAAATGAACACCTGCATCAATTTCTCACCAAATTATGTAGAGTGCCGCAACAGATTTCAGTTTTTGTATATAAAAAACTAAAAATGCAGCAGATGCGACGCTGCTTTATAATCATTTCATGTATTCAGTGTTTGAAATCAGTTAATTGGCACTCTGTTTCTGTTGTAAGCACAAATAAAAGATTCAAGTTTTGTGATTCGATCATGGAAAGACGACATTTGACTAGAGAAGAGATGTTACGAGCCGTTGGCATGCTCCAAGCTGGGAGCTCACAACGGGAAGTATCCAGGGTTCTGGGAAGTAGCCCAAGTGTCATAAACCGTTTATGGTCGCGTTTCAATGAAACAGGTATCGTAGAAGAACGCCATACAGGTCGTTTCAGGATTACTACAGTCGCCCAAGACCGATTTTTGGTTTTACAAGCCAGAAGAGATCGTACTACCACAGCATCTCAATTAGCTCAAGAGCTATCACGAGTTCAAAATGTACAAATTTCTGACCAAACTGTGAGAAATCGACTGCACGAAGGTCAACTCCACTCCAGACGTCTTTTAAGAGTTCCACAATTGACCCATGGAAATCGCGCTGCTCGTTTAGCTTGGTGCCAAGAAAATGTAAACTGGGATCAAGAGAGGTGGGCCACAGTTCTCTTCAGTGATGAATCTAGATTTAGTTATTATCCCGATTCGGGAAGAATTCGAATATGGAGGGAACCTGGGAAGCAAAACCGTCTCTAGCATGCTCGAGAAGTTGTTAGACAGGGAGGAGGATCTGTGATGTTTTGGGGAGGTATACGCCTTGGTGGAAGATCTGACCTCGTTTTCATACAGAACAACCTCACGGGAAATTCTTACGCAAATGAGATAGTTTAACCTGTAGTGGTACCGTATCTCCAAACAATGGGTCAAAATCCACTCTTCCAACAAGATAATGCCCCTCCTCATCGTGCAAGAGTTGTCTTGAACGTTCTTGAAGAGGATGATATCGATCTTCTACCGTCGCCATCCTGCTCCCCAGATCTGAATCCCATCGAGCATGTGTGGGACACCCTAAAAACGTCTTCTATCATGAACAGGAGCTTCGATTAGCAGTTCAGGGGGCTTGGAATGACTTAGGTCAAAATGTAATAGACAATTTAATATTGAGCATGCCGCGACGATGCCAAACTGTCATTAATAACAGAGGTGGACCTTCTGGGTACTGAAAAATATAAGTGCTTCCATATTAGTTCAGAATTTTTTTTGTGTTTTACCAAATTTAGTCATTTTCAATTTTTTTTTATAATAGGTGCTTTGAAGAAGTCAAATATCATTTTGTTTTCTTGAGAATACATTATATACAATACATCGTAACAAAAACCGAAAGCTTTCTATAAATTCGAATCATCAAATTCATATTTTAAAGATATTGGTAAGTGTTCCCTAGACTTGTTTGAGGTGTTTATGATGTTGATGGAGGTTCAATAATGCTGTGGGGAGATTGTTTGAATGTCCGCACTGATCTGGTGAACGTAAATAATGAAATATGGTTAGAGGTACATTTTAGAAGAGAATGTTGCACCATTTCCGTCAAAGATGGCTGAAAACTTTTTGTTTCTGCATAATAACGCCAGTACTCATCAAGCTCATACTGTAGGAACTACCTCCAAGATCACGGAATCACTTCAATGGAGTGGCCTGCACGAAGTCTAGATCTTAATTCCATCAAACATTCTCAATAGAAGATTAAGAAGCCAACAAAACCAGTCAGTTACTGTGAATGTGGTTCGGAACAGACTGAACGAAATGAATCAGAGGTCATTGATGAATCGTAGATGTCACGCAGTCATTCTCACCAAGGATGGTGTATCATCAAGATCCAGTATCATCTTGGCGCAGTGTAAAATAATTCTTCTAGAATCGCCAAAAACCGTGTCTAAACATCTTCTTAACTAATACAACTCTGTTTTCCCGTCTGTTTTGCCTACTTCTTTAATTAGTCCAAATTTACTCTTTAGCAAGAAACTGCGCAAAAAACCTGCGAATCATCCTTCATCATGATCAAAATGCTGTAATTGTAGTCCATAAGCAGTTTCCTATACAGCAATTTTACGCATCCTTATTTCACCATAGTATGGACGATATTCACGATGTTTCTTCAACATTTTATCAAACCGCAAATCGTTCACAATTTGTTTCTATAAATTCAAATAAAATTAAGCAGGAAAGTCCATAATGCAAAACCGAAATCCCAATGATCTGTTCAATTCATCTCTGCTCTACATTACTTTCACTTCTTAAATTGAGGGTATTTTATCACTGTACGTAATTCGTTTAAGTGTGACAACTGCTGAACTATTCATTTCAAGCGACTTTCATTATAAGGCTTCACCAGTAACAATGTTTGTTTTCTTCAATCCCTTAGTGAGGAAAAATGGATGAAAATGTTTATCACGCCATGTTAGGCTGGGTTTAGTTGTAGCACACCTACTCGCGCATTAAACCTCGGCACTCACTAGCGCATCCAACTCATTCTCGCCCACTGTTCACTCGATGTGCATTTTCTCACCTGGGAGAGTCAGTAATCAGTCTCGTTCGGGAGTTCAACATGGCTACACCTTCAGTTGCTCGTTCAAATGACGCTATGGAACACGGTGAGTTTCGTTTGAAGCGCGACTGAAAACCGACTGGCGCTGGATCACCAGAGTTTCCTCGTGGTGAGGGAACTCACGGAGAGGGGGACCGTCTACACGGTGCGAGGTAGATGCGCGAGTGGGTGTGCTTCGTCTGAAGCTTTATGAATCATTCCTTCCTAGCAACTCCGAAATTGTTATTTTAAGTGAAAGTTTGATTAACGTGAAATGGAAACGGTTCGTTCGAGACTGATTTTTTGATGTTACAAAATAGACTGTCACTGTCACAGCATAATAACGAAGAAAGTGTCATGCAATTTTGACAGAATAGCAGAGAAGAATGGTATGGCTCAAATGCCCTACAAATAGATGATACCACCATCAGGTAACCATTTAACCAGACCTGTGTGCTATGTAACAATAGATTTATTAAAAAAGTTAATTATACACCCTGTATAAAATGAGAACAGCACTGTGAAAATAATAGCACCATTAAAAAGAATCATCGGTCTACAATACTCCACCGTTAAACAGTATTCCGACAAATTATAGTAATTATAATAGCAGAGGTAAATGACACTGAATGTATCAGATCAGAAAGATTTTGGGCAACGAACCAAGGTCCGACAGTCTCCCAGCCATTCCGTACGTGTCCGGTTGGCCGTCAAATAATTAACTAAGGCACGTATTCCGCGATCGGACAACGAACAATTGAAAATTTTTAATTTGGAACCCGAGGAATATTCACGGTTAACTAAATATCGTTAATAGCGGCCAGAAAAAAGCACATTGAAACATAATCGCTCCTTAAAAACTCTCACCTCTGTTGATTAAAGTCGGAGGTATGGAGACTGGCTCGCGTAAAGGCTGTTTCACACTGAAAGGTTGCTCCTGGGCTGATGTTGAAGTGTTTTGAATGATGAAGATGAAACTAGACCTATTTCCTATGATATCTTGATGATTTCTTATCAAGCTTGATCTTTTCCATTACTTCGTCTTAACAACCCCTTTCTTTTTTATACCGGGTGTGCATTCACTATGTGATTCGTTTAATAAATACAAATTCCCATTAAGAATATCACAAATGGATTGAATGAGAACAAGGCAATAGCATTTGCTTTTATCTAATTTTTGTTTGATTTGATTCTCCCCGAAATGTTGACATGTTGATTTTTTTCAAGAGGGATGTTTTTGAGGATGATTTGGAGCATGTGAATTTAATCAGCTTCCTTTAGCATCCCCCAAATCAACAAACAGTGGTCGAGTGACACTTTTTCGAAAGGTTAAATTATTATACAAGGTGATCAATTTTCTATAGCTGAAAATTTAGATACCAATAGAGAATCGAAAAATAATTTGCTGTATAAACTATAGTCGGAAAATGCTTCGCTGAAGAAATACTGGGTGTTCAAGTTAAATCCAATAGTTGTTGCTAAACGACTGCAGATATTTGATTGAGAATTTGTAGGCGTTAACTGACTTCCAAGGAGTATGTTTCGCAATGAAAATATTATTCTTAATTCTACTAGTGGCGTTCATACTAACACGTATTTGTATATTGAAGAAATTGATACGCCGCTGTTTCCCCTCCATCCATTCATTTCCAACTTCCATATCTTAAATTTTTATTTTGTGGAAAAACAGTGGCGTAACAATTTCTTTGATATTCAATAACGTATTAGTACGGACACCGCTAAAACAATATTTTCTTCGCATTCAAATTTGCAGTCATTTGGCAACAATTAATAAATTTAATTTTTTTACCAAACTTGAACATCCTGTATTTCTTTAACGAAGCATTTTTCCAATATACTTTATATAGCAAACTTATATTATTTTTTGATTCTCTATTGGTCTCTAAGTTTTCTGCTATAGAAACTAGACCACCTATATAGGTGTTGCTTCGAAGAGAAAGTTATCATTCATTAAACTTAAAACAGATTAACTTCAAAATATCATGATAGGTTCAAGGATTTCCACATATGTCTAATATGTGGGACCAACATCCCCCCTAAGTGTATATGGTTAAAAAATAGGTAAAGTTGCACCTCATCGAAAAATTAATCCCAGTACTTTGAATGATTAATGCATTACTTTCAGATAGGCTCCTCATTACAGAATATCTTTATTTTCATTCAAATTGTACATGAACAAAACGAGAAACAGAAAGGGTTGCGTTTTCTATTCATTTCTTGTAATTCTCGATTTGAATCCTGTGTGGTGAAGGTGTAATTTCATTGGACTGCTCTAAATACAGAATTTTTATCTTCGAATGTTTAATCTGTTGTTTCGATTATATTTATTTTATAAAAACACAAAATTCATGGCATGTTAAATACTTCAAGCGAAAACACAGAGCTTTTTGTTGCGCGCATTGATTTCATGACTTTAATCTTTCAATAAGTACGAGGGTGGTCTGAAAAGATTGCGACCTAACAAAGATAAATGACATTTTTTCTGAATATTTTTTTTTTCATTTTTCATCATAGTCTCCTTGTAACTCTACACACCGCTCCCAGCGATATTCCCTACTCTTTAAACCGTTCAAATAGTACTCGGCGTTTTTCTCTGCCCCTTTAGAAATTTCACAAACTAATTGAAAAAATCGATCTTCCAATTGTATGTTAGCAAACGTCTTAATTTCTGAATATATTTGGGAATTATCTTGATTGTTGTAATTTTTCATGCATTATTGTGCTTATTTTAAACTTGTCTACAGAATGTGCTCAACGATTTTTATTCCGCAAAGAATTAGAAGTTGTTCAAAAGATGCATTAGTGGATTTTGAAGAAGTGTTTATTCGTATACGAGCGAGGTATTTGAATGAAAAAAACAAACAAGTACTGTGTTTTAAGGAATTTTACTTAATAATTGCGATTCGTAACGCGTTTCACTACACCGTAGCTTCTTCAGACGAATATTTTCTTCGCATTCAAATTTCGTCTGAAGAAGCTACGGTGTAGTGAAACGCGTTACGAATCGCAATTATTAAGTTAAATTCCTTAAAACACAGTACTTGTTTGTTTGTTATTATTGATAATGGAATTTTACCAAGTAAAAGCCTCCCAAATTCAAATATTTGAATAAAGTAATGAGTCAACTTTTCATTCGAATATAATTACAATGTAATATTGTTTCCTTCAAAATAGTTCCCTTGGGAAGCCACACTGAGCTGAAGACTGTCCTTCCAATCATCGTAACATTGCTGAAACTCGGATACTGGAATAGCCTTCAGCTGGTCGGTACAGCTGTTTGAATATTGTGTCCCAAAATGAGTTCCCTTGACGTGATTTTAAGTTCTCGGGAAGAAGAAGAAGTCACAAGAACTCAAGTTTGGTGAACAAGGAGGTTGAGAAGCCACAGGAATGTTTTTACTGACTAACACCATTATTGAGATTGCAGTAAGACATGGCGCATTGTGGTAATTTGACACCCATGAACGGAGTTGTGATTCAAACTGTTTCGCGATCATGCTGACTGTCAACCGTCGATCTGACCGCACTGTTGATATTTGCATCGGTGTTTGCACTCGAAGACCTACCACTTCGTGGTTCATCTTCAGTCGACCTACGAAAATCACGACAGCGGTTTTGTCAAATGTTTCTGTTGCATTGTGGAATGCAAAACGTGATAGCACACCGTTGCTCAAAATTGATGCGCATTTTTTGACCTCACAAGAAAAAAATTTTCACGAAAGCTAACGCTACGGACTAAAATATGACTGCAGCGAGTTCAAACTCATACTGGAGGCGTATCACTTATGCAAAAAGCCTCTCGTTTCACGTGTTGCTGGATCGGATGCAATTTTTCTCACAAACCTCTTAGATGTCTGAAGGAGGATAGTGGAAATATTGATGATGACGAGCACCATGTACTTTTTCTACACCAGTAATCTTTAGTGACGCTAAATCACACAGGATGATCGTTGAAAATTACAGAATGGCTGTGGGAGGAAACAAATATCCGCGAAATTCGCTCAGCATCCGAACTAAACTAAACAGTTGGATTCAAGAAATTTTCGTTCGAATTAACAAAATAAGATCTTACACAAGTGTAAACCAGCCCTAACATATAAGTACATTCTGAAGGTTGAAACATCCGTTGAAAATTTGATAATTCCTTAATAAGCTAACATCCTGTCCTTTAATCCGATCATATGATGATGCTACCTGAGTTCTTCTGTACTCCTTTTCATACAGACCTAATGAAATTCATGATTAGAAAATGATTTGTTTCATTATTACCATTTCATGTGGGGCAATTTACTCTGTCACGTGAACACATCGGAGAGAAAGGAAATTGAAGCAGTATATGAACTAAGAACTGTATCGTTCATGTGTTTCATCTTTTCAAAATAATTAATAAATGCGCCGACTTTTGAATAGACTGCGCCAAGAAAGTAACGCAAAAAATCATAAATTTACATTTATTCAGAAGTTTAGGTATGTTGAAGAATCATTCTTCCATCAATCGAAATGAAAATGGTACTCATGGAAATTGAAATAAAACTGATTATGGAAGTTGTGTAACTTTTGAAAAAAATCCCCAACACTTGTTAATACCGGATATTTCCACCCCTGGTCAGAATTACTGTTTGACATCCACGATTTATATTCAGAATCAATGACTATGCCATTCTGATTCATGTAAATTTCGATCAGTCTGTTACGAACCTCATTAACGATAACTCGCTGGTTTGGCTGGTTTCTTAATCTTCTATTGAGAATATCCCAAATATGTTCAATGGGATTGAGATGTGGATTAAGTGCAGGCCGCTCCATTGAAGTGAATTCTTGGTCTTGAAGGCAGTTCCTAACGATTTGAGCTTGATTAGGTCTGGCGTTATCATGCTTAAACATGTTTGCCGCAAATACAACATGTTATTTCTTTATTTACGATGACTAGTTCAGTTAGAATATTCAAACAGTTGCTCCCCAGGCCATTATTGAACCTACTTCAAAACCAAAGGTAATTAAAAGGTTGTACTAAGCATATCTCTCATTTCGACGTCTAGACACTAGAGAACGACAATTGCAATGAACGAGACGAAATCTCGACTCATATGTAAACCAGTTAGTTAGTTTTTTGAGTCAGTTGTTTTTGTGCGTTCTGAAAATGAGTTTCATCCATTTTAAGCAACGGTGTGCTATCAAATTTTGTCTCAATGGACACAATGCAAAAGAAACATTTGAAAAACTTTCGCAGGCTTTTGAAGAATGTGTTTCGTTAAGGGCCCAGGTTTTTCGGTGGTTTGGGGCATTTTCAGAAAGAAGAAAATAGGTTGAAGATGAATCCGAAGGAAAGAGACCTTCAAGCGCAAACACCGATCAAAATGTCAACAGAATCCGGGATCATGTGCGTTTAGATCTACAATCACAATGATCGCGGAAGCGTTGAATTTGAATCCGGTTTTCACCAGTGAATTGAAGATAAGGAAAATTTAGGCAAAAAAACCTTTGTCGAGACCAGAGGGATTTCGAATAAAAGGAGTTTCGATTTTTGGGATTCTATTAAAAATGATCTCCGTTTCCAGATACCAAACTTTGGAACATGGAATGGCACACTACAACCTCTTCAAGGACCAAAAATACACAAATGTGAAAGTCAAAGATTAAATGCATGCTGTTTTTTTTGATAGCTACAAATCGTTCACAAAGAGTTTGTGTCTCAAATCCAAACGGATAATCTATAATTTTACCAAGAGATCCTTGAAAGACGTTGAGAAAGAGTCCAAATATCAAATACCACTGAGAGTTCGATTACGACAATGTGTAATGTCACACTACAATGTCAACAATAACGTTTTTAGGCAGTGAAAACTGACTGGCTCTTCGAGCTTCTTATTCACCAGACTTGAGTCTCTGTGACTTTTCCCTCTTCCCGACAATTAAAAATCACCTCAACGGAAGTCATTTTGGAACATTTGAAAATAGCTGTAACCGAACACCTGAAAGATATTCCAGTATTCGAGTTTCACCAATGTTATAATGATTGGAATAACCGTCTCCAGCGCTGTGTGGCTTTCCAAAGGAACTATTTTGAAGGAGATAATATTGCATTGTACGGGCCGGCATGAACATCTGTGCGGGCGAAATAGCTCCTCCCCATGTTGCGCGTTAACTTTTCTGGTCACGTGCCCAAGAGCTCAGTTCTCAATGAACCTTTGAAGCTTTAAGAAGAGCCAAGCGAACAGGACCGAATCTTGCAAATTTCATTTCAATATTTCTAAGTTTCGGTGAGGATGGAGTTCGTTTCCAATTTGAAAGGTAAAAAATTGAGTGGGCAATCCAGGGAAATAATTGCGAATGTCATTCATTTGTCGCAACCAACAGGAGTAGGTTCGCGAATTGTGAATTTCGAGCGAAATGAAGAAGATTGAAGAATAACATTTCTTCAACACCCGATAAAAAGAGAAGAAATTCAATTGTAGGTTCTTCGTTCTTACGTCGTCGATGAAATCGTACCCACATTAAAGGGAATCCACCAAATATTCGTCGATGAGAATGAATATGCAGGATCACGAGAGAGCATTCGAAAAATTTTGACAGTAATGGGGTTCCGTTAGATTAAGACGAAAACGAATAGAAAGCTACTTACGGAAAAACCCGGTTTGAATTATTCAAGAAGCATCATACGATACCTCAAGAAGGAGACCAATAATTTACATGGACGAAACATTTATTCATTCCTCTCATACACACAAGAAGGTTTGGAGTGGCGAGACAAACGACGGCCTACGTCAGACTGTTTCAAAAGGAGCAAGACTGATAATTTTGAACGACTGTACTGAATCTGGATTCGTAAACTGCACAAACCCAGGTATAAAACGTATGCTATTGACAATATGAATGATCAGGGTCACGATGTACTTAGACTTCCCCCATTTCATCCTGACTTGAACCCGATTGAAAAAGTTTGGGCAACAATGAAGGTTTATGTAGCTGACAGGAATGTGGAAAACCCGTGTTGTGAGTTTTTCTCTTCGTTTTCTCCATATCAGTGTGAATCATTATGCTATAATACGCAGAAAATTGAACAATCTTTTATGGAGCAAAAACATATGCTGGATGACATCATTGATAATTTCATAATTACTTTGCAAGCAGACGATAGTTATAACAACATCGAGTCTTCTAGTTCTGATGAAGAACTATCTGACATAGAAAATTTTTAATTTTTCGTTCACACGATAGCGCAATACGATTGTACTTTTTAAAATTTCTGTAATTTTTGTTATGTCGTTAATCCTATATGAACCCATCGAGGTATCACGAAGATACTAGGAAAAACATAGTTACTAATCCTTTACCTCAAATCCCTATTGAATATCAACCTTCAATTGCTATATTTCATCCTATTGTACAGATTACAGATATTCCTGAAAATTTGAATTATAAGGAGAAAACAATAGTACTTATTATGAAGGTTCAGTTAGAAAAACATCTGCCTCAAGCACTTTTCTGTGACTCTGTGACTCACTTCTTTGTAATAGAAATCGAAATGAACGAGTACCTTGAAATGCCATATGCCTAAGACGGATAATTTTCTTAAAAAGCCCTTACGCTGATCCTGATAGCTATTTGACATCACATTGCAGAACGTATCATTAATCTTACTTCCTACGCTTGCTATCTCTTTGGTTATTCGCGTATGTCTCAAACGCGCAGATATTCGTTTCGACTTGCAATTATATTAAAATAAGAAATTGAGAAAAAATCAGACTCATCACTTTCTGTATACGCCTCGTACATCATATTTTGCCTTGCTGTGAGTCACATCACAGTTATACGATAACGCTTGGCTTTCTGGCGCTTTTAGGTCGCGAGATCCAGGTTAAACCACCTGGAGTTGTAGTAACAAATAAATCATCAATGGTGTCATTGTTCACTCGTTCACTTTTCAATGAAAATTTTCAACATAACTTCATTATATTACTCCCTCCATTCCAATTGTAACCGAACTGTGTGAAATTAGAAAGAACCAGTATTGATTTTGATTAAAATCTTTTTTATTGATCAATGTATTCGCCTTCTGCATTGATACACAAATTTGCACGCGCCAACAGTTCATCAAACTTCTGTATCTCCTTTTTTGAAATGGTGTTAAGCAGCTCTTTGTTTGAACCTCATTTTCCGCCCGATGTACTAAACGCACTAACAAACATGATTTACATACTTATGTCATGAGATTTTTAGCAGCTATCAATGAAGTACCAAGTTATCGACAGTTACAATATTACAACAAGTGGTACAAGTTCGATTACTTTTGGAATGGAGGGTGTATATTCAGTTTCAATTTCAGACCTTGAAACCATCGCTAAAGCACACTAAGATTAGAGCACAGTTCCTTGACGCCACCCTCTTCACATTCTTTTTTTTTCTCGGAAATCATTCGATCGTCTATAAATTTCCGGCAGGTCGTATGAGTTCATAGCCGAACGGTCATTATAAAATTATTAAAGAGGGACAATTTCAAAGCAGGAAGATGTGTTTTGTACGGTTTTTAACGTGCAATCATAAGCGCATTACTGGCCAGCATGGGCCGCAATTAAAGCCATATGCTCGTTGGCGAAATTGTCATTAAGCCAACCCAGGGTACAATTAAACTAATTAACAATGTACTGAATTTTTCTTCTGTCATTTCTCCGTTTCCTCCGTCCGGTAATTTCCTTTTTTCCCATCGAGCGGTACCGTCCAATCTCAGTCGCGCTCGGTAGGTTTAATCGACGATTAATTAGTTTTTTGAGATGAACGGCTGTTTCGAAAGTTGGATTCGGTATGTCGCGAAGATGAAGACATAATTTGAAGTCGACAACAACAACTACGACTGTTGCAGTAGAAGGGTTGCATCAATCATTGCACTGTGATCCTAAGGTTTCATTCTACAGTGTGGGCTCTTTATTCGCGGTGTATATGTTCCGTAAATACACACAACCAAATTTATATGGAATCACCCGATATTTTGAATATTACCCCAGGGATTTTGGAAATTTCGAAGGATTGTTAGATTTTTTTATCCTTTTTGAGATATTTCAATTGAAAAAGGAAATTAACTAAGGTTTATTTTGAATAAGAAAATAAGAGACTCTTTCCGCATGTAGTAAAAAAATTCTCGACCTCAGTAGCTTGTATTACCTCCTCTTGCTTTCATACAAGCCTGAATCCGTCTAGGTAAGCTTTGGATTAGGTTTTCGACCTCATCTGGAGTGATATTCTGCCACTCTTCTATGGCGGCTTGGATGAGCTGTTGTGGGGTTCTTGGACTATCCTGGCGCGATCTAATTTTCGTTTTGAGATTATCCCAAAAATATTCAATAGGATTTAGATCTGAGGAATATGCTGGCCAATTCAAAACAGTGATTCCCTCTGTTTCAAGATATTGTCGCGCGAGATTGCTGGTGTGCGGAGGAGCATTATCTTGCATGAAAGCCACATTCTCACCGTAAGCACCTCGCCAGAGGCTCACTATGGGTTCCAGCAATAAGTCCACGTACTTTCTAGCCGTTACACTCGCAGGAAACGAAATCAAATCTGTTTTGCCTCCCAGCATAATGCCACCCCAAAACATCACACTGCCCCCTTGGTATTTGAATTTGTCTTGCTGCTCGGAGCTTGTCTTCCACGACCCCTTAAAACTCGAATCCGGCAATCATTTGATCGAACACCAATTCTGGTCTAATCCGAAAAAAGAGCATTTCGCCAATTCTCAATATTTCAATTTGGTGCTCGATACACCAATTAAGTCTGTTGATTTTTGTTGTCTGGTAACTCTGAAAAAGCGGCCTTGTTCTTCAGAATTGATGGCAGCAAAGCGGCCTTTGGAGTATGGGTTGCGACGCACTAAGGTCTCTTCTTGCCTATTTCGAAAAGAGATTGTAGCTTCACGAATTGACGTACGACTTTTTGAAATCACCCCTGCAGAGATTGTGCTGTTATCCTCTGTGTCACGCTTTCTTCAACAAGAGCAATTATTCGACCCTCTGCACATGCAAAGAGGTCACCAGGTTAGGTTAGTTTGTTGTTATTTACTTAAACAGTATTGTCAATCACTGATACCATGTATCTCGTTATGTTTTATAAACTCGCTTATCACTCTTTCCATGACTTTCACATAATTGGAAACAATGCGATTGGTCTGTAATTTTGGGTAAGCATTTCTTCCCTTTCTTTGAAAACAGATGTAACAGATGCAACTTTTCACCACTCCGGTAACGTCTAGCTCTCCTACGAAATCAGAAACAGACGATTAAGAACAGGTGGTAATTCTGGAGCACAGTTCTTCAGAACAGTTGGTGGTATTTCATCCAGGCTTCCATATAGTTCAGTTGTTGAAGAACGTGCCTTACCGTAAGCACTCTGGCCTTTACTTCACACATAGTCGATTGAACATGTGGATGCTTGATGGCACTGCGTTTGATGTATCTGAAACAGAATTTCGCGAAATCATTCTCGCAAAGAAATTTTCGTAAGTAATTTCAAAATGAAAACTGAAAGATCCATCATTCAAAGCTTATTCAGTACTTCAATTCAATCAAAAAACAAGAAATATCCTTTTTGTCTGGCTGAATGTGTAAACAAATTCCGAATTTCAAACTTTTCCCATTTGATTTTCATGCATTTATATTTGGATGAAATCGATTAAAACTTTCCTACGAATTTGGTTAACCTTTTTTTTCGTCACAAATCGTGAAACGTTTTCGTTCGTGAAATAATATCGACATTGAAATGGTTCTGTAACTGTTAAAATAGACAGTGATATCATGTCTCCGAGAAGATATTAAGGTGTAATTAAATCACAAATTGTGTTTAATTACAGTGTAGCGTTTTCAATTACTCAACTATGGAATCATTAAAGGACTATTATAATGATGATGTCAATGGTTTGCGTTTAGAACATAGGAGGTGGTTGATAGAGTCTAGCTTTTTCTTTTGTTCTTTTTAGTAAAACTGCGTTATAATGAAGTTTATTAAAAGAATATACACGACAGTACCTAATGAAAATTTTACCAAATGAAATTATCTTATTAAGAATTCAACAATTGAATTTTGCACAATTCTTAACTTCATGAGTACTTGATATATCAATATTATTTTTTCAGTGAGCAATATTCGTTCCTTTGCCGAATCACTTCGGGTCCAAGAAAAATTTGGACTCGTACTTGAATATTTACAGGAAGTGAAAGAGGAGTATCTTTTCTGAGGAATGACTCAAACACTGCATAAGAGAATTAATGCAAAAATCGAAAATTCGAATGCAAACAGAAGTTTGGATATGTTAAAAGAATGTGATCTTGATTAACAAATTAAGTCTGTGCAGAAGTGTATGAATTCGTTTGACAGTTCCTGTTATATTCGTGCAAAAATATTGCATTAAAACAACTTAACATTACAACTTTGTGAAAAGTATACTTCGCGTATTTTGGCTTAATACTTGGAAATCAGGATAAAGTTTTGGCATCTCATAAACGATGCGTCTGCAAACGATGTGTTGAAGACCTTCAGAACTTGTTCAAAGGCGATAAGAACGCTTTCTGATATGCGATTTTTATGGTATAGCGGGAACAAAAGAACCGTAGGGATGATTGTTACTTTTGTTCTTGTGATTTGAAAGGGTATAGATCAGAACAGAAGTACTGGAATCAGCTACTTGTCCCATATCTGTGCTCAAGGCTCCTGCCTTGAAGGGAATTTCCAAGTTCTGACGAACATGCTGGTGTATATGAACCCTATGATATAAAACTTGAATTTGAAGATGACAGGAGTCGGAAATTGTTTTCTCAGGTAAGAGACTGAGTTGCTTGGATCTAGGCTCAAAAGCAAGTACTTACTTTTGCTAGGAGTATCTTCCTCCTGGTTGAGATACCATGAAATGCAGTTCACTTTCTTCAGTTTTCAATGAATACATTTCTTCAAAAGTGAACCCTTAAGCAGTTCTGCTTCACTAGCAGCTTCTATACTTCCATTTCTGTCGGTCATTTCGTACACCTCAAGGAAAGTTACGAGAACTTGGAATTGGTTCTTTGTCGATTGAAATGTGAAGACCACGGTTGATAATCGTGGGGTGATTTAAAAATCTTGGTCATGCTCGGACAACAATATGGGTATACCAAATTCCCTTGCTCTTTGTGTGTATGGGATAGGAGAAACCGAACAAATCACTGGACAAAAAAGTGTTGGCCTCCAAGGAGCTCAGTTTGGTGCCTCTTCTTAAAGTTCTTCTACCACTGCTTCACATAAAGCTGAGATTGATGAAGACATTTGTGAAGTAACTTCCAAGAGATGAAAATTGCTTCAAATACTTAATATCAAAGTTTCCAGGCCTCTCATAGGCTATGTTGAAGAAAGGTGTTTTTGTTGGACTAGATTTGAAGGCTCATGGCTGATCCACAATTCATCATAACCATGACGGATCTTCAAAGAGAAGGGTGGATTGCCTTTGAAGAGGTGATAGGGAAATTTTTTGGCAATAACAGAGACCTTAACTTCAAACAAATCGTCAAAAGAATGTTTGAAACTTTTCACGCTTTAGGTTAGTTTCGAGAGACGTGAGTGAACAGCAAGGTTAATGATTTCACTAAGATATTAAGGTGATCGAGCGTCTCAATGATCACAGATTACTGTTATACGCTTCAGAGACCTTCTAGATGCTTCCCACAAGTGGAAATGTACCAAAAGAAGTTTTCAGATGAAGAATTAGGTTTTATTACTCAATTATAAATTTAAAAAAATAATCTTCTATTTTTAGATGTTAACTTCTTCAATATAGACAATGTCAGAAACGGTGACATTCTATTACGAAATAAAAGTCATTTTTGGATTCAGCAAATCTAAGTATAAGAATCAGGCGAGAAACTAAAACAGCTCCCAATTTTTTATCTGCAGAGAAATACGGGATAATGTGAATTACCCGAACTAAAATAATGATCAAATCGCTTTCGAGTGATAGTCTTTTCACTGAAGTTTGCTTAAATTGAATGTGTAATCGAACATATCATGAAAATATGGTAGTACCATTCAAGTTGTCCTTAAAAACATCAACTTCATATATTTCCGGAAACTACGAAAACATTCCAGACTGAGGATATCAGATGCAATACGGTTTCTGTTTAATTGAGATCGACCAACAATAGTAGAAACTATAGCTTGTGGTGTTTTTCACGGCCCACCCGATATTTCGAAGGTGCCCGCAGCGAATTCCTCGACTAGCAATCGAAAAAAATTCTTTTATCAACTATTCATTTATAAAAGGAAATTAAATATGTTATCCACCTGTCATGCCATCATAAACATGATTCCTCGCGTAATACGGTAGCTGGAAATGTAATAAGCTCCGTGAAGAGAAAGCAACAACCTTGGGAACTGATGAATCGAGAGCTACGGCTTCAATTATTACATTGTTGAGGTCTAATCCCGTCTTTATTATTATTTCATAGTACGTTGATCTGGCGGAGGAGGCTGCCGGTCGTATAGGTTTGGTCTGTGTTCGTCGCAATTCATTTCTCCGGAGTATTCAGGATTTCGGGGCTTTTTGCCGCGATATGAATAACGTGCAAGAATATGATACATCTTGAAAAGTTTCTGGAACTAGTCTATAGAATTTTGATCTATATAATGATACAGTTTTGTCTGATTTCCACAGTGTCAAATGTCTACAGCTTACAGTTATCAGAAACAATGTTCTAATTATACATCTTTTAAATATTGAGTAGTGGGGGGTGATTCAATTCTTGTTGTTTATTGAGAGTGGTGAATTCTAGGTTTTTACCAAGTTCGTTAATTTCTAAAGTTTCCAACAGATTCATTGTCATCCCTTTATTTCGTTTATGGAGAAATTTTTAATGCGCTAAAAAACTGCGGATTTATTATCTGAGGGGAGGTATTTTTTGAATCTTGATTCAAAATTTCGACTAAGCTGTTGAGCATTCATTGCTTTCAATTCTGTATAATTCACGCTATTTGAATAATTTATCAGTTTCTTGTTTGGCATTGAATAGTGCACACAACCAAATTTATATGGAATCACCCGATATTTTGAATATTACCTCAGGGATTTTGGAAATTTCGAAGAATTGTTAGAATTGATCCTTTTTGAGATATTTCAATTGAAAAAGAAATAAAGATTTTAAGAAAGAAACAAATAAAAGAAATTAAGAGACTCTTTCTGCATGTAGTAAAAAAATTGAAAATTGTTTTCTCACTGAGTAAGTGTTTTTTCTCAACCACAGTGGCTTGTATTACCTCCTCTTGCCCTGGTACAAGCCTGAATCCGTCGAGGCATGATATGGATTAGGTTTTCGAACTCCTCTGGGGTGATATTCTGCCACTCCTCTGTGGCGGCTTGGATGAGCTGTTGTGGGGTTCTTGGATTATCCTGGCCCGATATAATTTTCCTTTTGAGATTATCCCAAAAATGTTCAATAGGATTTAGATAGCGTAGGTTTTTGTAATCACCCTCTGTGATACCCCCATTGTGGCGGCTATATCCCTCTGTGTCACCCCTTCTTCAACGAGAGCAATTATTTGATCCCTCTGCACATCGAACAATCCAAAGTAAGGTATTTTCAAATATAGTTATAGGCTTTTTCAAATTTTGAAATTCACAGTTTCAAATCTCAGTAACGACTGAGTACAATATCCCGAACATGTGGTGTTAATTCAACATTTCTTATCATACTATCCAGCTCATTCCTCACAAGTAGTCAAAGAACCATAGTTAAAAACAATCAATAATGTGAAATACCGAGTGATTCCATATAAATTTGGTTGTGTGTAATATGCTTATGTTGGGACCACTGGAGAAGGATGTTATTGTATTTATTTTCTGGTTTTTCTATAATGGAATATTGAGAAATTTGTTTTTGTTCTTTGTGTTTAATTATTTTGCCTTTTTTATTCCCCTATCCATAGCTGACTTCTATATGAAAATCATCATTAAGAAAGTTTCATCAAATAATAATAGTACAGTGTCCCACATAAACAGAAGAACGAAAATAAATTTCTCAATTAATATATTCTGCTATAGCAAACCTAGATAATAAATACGCCAAACATTGGCCTCCTCTCTAAGAACATCAGCAATTATGTTTCCAAATTTAATTTAACGAGCTCCTCTAGTGGTTCCTACATTAGCAAATTACTAATTGATGCCAAACAAAAACGAATAAATCCAAACAGTCTGGAATATACAGAATTGATTACAATAAATGCCGAACAGCTTATCTAGGATAAACAGGTCGAAATTTTGAATCATGATAACAAACCCGCAGTTTGTGATTATATTGAAACTACTAATCACATAATTACATTCGATAATTTAAAAATCGTGCACATTGAATCTGTTGGAAAGTTTGGTAATTAACAAACTTCGTAAAACCCAAAATTTTCTCAATAGTTAACTAGGATTGAACTCTCTCCACTACTCAACATTTAAAATGTGACAAAAGTGTATCATCTCATCCATATTAAAATTGAATAAATCCATCAAGAATATCATTAATTAATTATGATCGAAAGTGCATACAAAATAATGATTTTTAAGTTTCCAAAGCCTCAACAAGAAATAAATCAGACAGTCAAATTATTTTAATCACCAATAATAATCAAATGTTTTTCGAAAACTATGATTTTTTGTGAATCCTCCGACTTTTGCCATTGTTCCAAAAGTATAACCTCGTATTGTATTTTCACTTTCAGTTTTTCTCGAATAACGGTAACAAAAAATATAATAGAATCCGAAATTGTTAAATTATTCAAAAACAAAACACGTTAGGCTTTGAAGTTTTCTCGTAAAAGAGCGAGTCAGTTGTCGTTATGCACCACCCTATACATAAACTACTTCGAGAAATATTTGTTTTTCATCCAACAATATTCAATTCGTCAATAGTGAATATTTCTTTCATTTATTGTCTTGAAACCTGAAGAAATTTGTTATATTGCATCCGTTGACAAAATGGTGAATGCGCCGATGCTAAATATCGTCGTTCTTGTAGTGATCAGACTTGAGGCTTAGCTCCAACCGCAGCAGATCGAAGAATCTGATTGAATTTTGCAATTGAATATGTCAATTAGTTGAAAGCTGACTGGGAGGGAGTTTTGTCTACAAATGAATGGAGGTTCAGCCTTTTTCATTGTAATCGACATCGCATGAGAGATATGCACAGTCCTACATTTTACCTACCAATGGTTCAGATTCAATAATGATGTGATTCATCCATTTATTCGACAGAATCAGAAAATTGGAGGGGATACAGGAATATAGAAGGGAAATTATGGAGAGGGAAAAGATAACGGAGTCGAGGATAAGATCATGGTATACAATGCATATTGAAAAAAATAATATAATAAATAAAATTTCTTTTCTAACCTACCTATGATTTTGGTTTAGGAATTTCTTTGAATGCCTGCACTGACCTGGTCATCGTAAATGATGGAACCCTGAATGCTCAGAGACACATTTGAGAAGAAGATTTATGGCAAACTTCAGTCTATTCAAGCTCATGGAACGTTAGGAACTACCTTCAAGATCACGAAATATTTTCAATGAAGTGGCCTGCATATACTCCAGGCTCCAATTCCATCGAAAAAGTCTAGGACATTCTCAACAGGAGATTAAAAAGCCAGCTATCGTGAATGAGGTTCGGAACAGACTGATCGAAATTTGGAACCGAATCGATCAGAAAGCTATAAAGTCACTGATTTCGAGTATGAAGCGTAAATGTCCAGCAATAATTCTCGTCTGGGGTGGAAATATTCGATATTAATCGGATTTTGGGGACTTTAATCATTTGTTAATCTTTTACAACTTTCATTATTAGTTTTATTTCAATTTATATCAGTATCATTTCATTATTTCCTCCAGCTTTTCTAAGAGCTGTTAGTTTATTGGAATAATAATTCTTACACATACGAAGACTGCTTGGTCTGATATCGTCTTCTCTGAGCCTATTCCTAACAGTTTGCAATGAAATATGCACATTTCTGGAAAATGCAAATTCATTTTGCAGCATTCTATCCGTATAGTGCCAAACTCTTAGTGCAGTTAAACGAAGCCAACCATCATCAACTGGTGTTGTTTATCCGATTTCTTCCCTGTCCGGCCCTTCTTCCATATTCTCCTGTTTCGTGGTACCGATTAATTGCTCTTGAAATAGTGCTTTGGTTCACATTCAACAAGTTAACCACGTAACGTTGGCTTCGCCACTCCTCTAGAAGTGTTACAATTCTTACCACTTCATGATCACTCAAATAGCGTCCAGGACGTTCAGCAGCCGTTACAATAAATTCAAAGACCCGAAAATCAACAAGAAACACAGAAAACTTGCATTAATTCAGCGTGAAAACTGAAGAGAAATTGAATGAATACTGATAATAATACTGATAACATATAAACTCATTCTTGTTTCAGACGTGTTTGAGATCATATGGAAACAACTGTTACTACATAGATTTTTTCCCCTCATATGTCCAAAAACATATGATGACAAAGAATACCAGGTGATGCGACAATTTTTGTGGTGTGTGTGTGTATATATGAACTTTTCCCTGAACAGATTCAATGAGGATGAAGAATCAAAGTCTATTAGCTTACTTACATATTACTTGAGTGCCTATGTTTTTGAATTTGTAAAATTTTCCTGAGATATATTTTTCGGTTACCACTATATTCATGTAAGATCTCGAAATTTGTGTTCAAAGAGTGATTATATTTAAGAGATTATTTTCGTAATTTGAATCCGATTCCTGATTCAAAAATCTAATATTGAGACTTCTATGAGTCCTACCAATGTAAAATTATTTTTAAGATATCTTAGATGGACACTTTTTCAATTAATCTTTCTGCGTTAGTAATACACAACTAACTGAAATTACTTATATATTATAAAGAAAATCATATTTTAATGCAAATTGTGGTTTTTGCGATAGGATTCCAGGGCAGGACAAGATCTGCCGGGTCCGCTAATGATTCGATAAAAGTTTATTGTGTACTCGTATTAGGGAAACAAAAAAAGGAATAAAAATATACAAAAAAATTCAATAAAATAGAAGTTACAGGGAGTATTTTGTCTCTCCATCATCGAATTTATTGCTTATGTTAAATCAGTTTTTCGATTCTTTTGAATTAATTAAATTCACAATAATTAAATCCCAGCATGTAGGAAAATGATAATTATACAGCGAAAATGTTATAACTGTAACTAACTACCAGAACTGTAATTGAAAAGATAAATATCGGAGGTGATAGTTCTTAATTTTTAATGCTCTTTTAATTCTCCTGCAAATTACTTAATGTTGTGCTACCTAATGCTGAGATGAGTGATTCTTTTCAAGGTTATAATTATATTTTCTTCAAGGATACAATTATTTGGATCACTGGTGAAGCTCGTATGGACAATAAGTAGCTAGGAATATCTGAATATCATCTTTTATTGTACGGGTGATTATACTAATTTACAAAGAATTGAAGATTGATTAGGTTAATTTAGAATATACAAGGTGTGTCAGGAATCAATTAATTTGCTTCCCATAGTCGACAAAATTGTTGAAATTGTGGTTCGTGAGCAGATTAGTAATTTTCTTGAAGAAAATGGGTTGATATACGTCAATCAGTCTGGATTTAGAGGTGGCCACTCATGTGAGTCAGCGTGCCAACTGGTGTTCAGTCAATGGAAAAAAGATATCGATAGCGGAAAAATCATTATTAGTGTTTTTGTGGACATTAAAATAGCTTTTGAAACAATTGACAGAGTATTGCTCATTAGAAAGTGTGAAAAAATCGGTATTAGAGGAATTGTGTTGAAATGGTTAGCATGTTTTTTGGAGGGTAGGTGTCAGAGGACTCTGATTGATGGTAATTTCTCTCAGCAGAGGGAGGTAAAATATGGAGTTGCCCAGGGCAGTGTACTCGGTCCTCTTCTCTTTATTATTTACATGAACGATTTAAATAGGTACTTGGAACACTCTTTTGTGAATTTGTTCGCTGATGACACATTGATATCGGTCTCTGGGGATGACTTCGGGGAAGTGGTTGGTGTTATTAATGCGGAACTGGAAATCATGAATAACTGGATGATGTTCAATAAACTGAAACTGAATAGTAACAAAACTAAATGTATGGTACTTGGTTCTAAAGCTAATTGTAGTAAGTTTAAGAGTGAAGTTTATGTATTGAAAATTCGCGACATGGCTCTCAATTTTGTATCTGAAATTAAATATCTGGGAGTGACTATTGATCCCCAATTGAATCTGTCTCAACATGTGTCTGTCTTATGCAAAAAATTGGGAAAAAATCGGTTATTTTTATAGAGTGTGTAATAAACTTTCACTCTGGAGCAGAAGAATTGTATATAATTGTATGATATATCCTAGTTTCAATTATTGTGCTTTCTTTTGAGTGTTTGTGATAAGAAAGATATTCAACAGTTACAGTTCCTTCAGAATAAGTGTATGAGATTTTTGTTAACATGTAATAGGCGCACCTCTATAAATTTTATGCTTAAAGAACTGAATTTCCTGAGCGTTCGGCAGCTTGTGACTCAATCTTGTCTGGTTCTTATTTACAAAACAGTAAACAAAAAACACCTTTGTATTTGCAAAAGTTTCTAAAACGAAGATTAGAGTCAGTGTGTTACGGGTTGCGCGGCGCTCAGGATTTTCAAATTGAGAGATATGCCTCAACTGCCATGGAAAGGTCACTTTTTATTGAGGGTCTGAAAGCTTATAATACGTTGCCACTTTTGTTAAGTCATCTAGCACTGTAAGGATCTTCAAAGTTAGATTGAAGAAAATGTTTTTTGTTCTTAGAATTATCTTTTCGAAATCTTTGCTGATTTTTTCATGTAATATATGTGATTAAGTAGCAGATTGCTAAATAAATAGATATTATTATTATTATTATTATCAATGGAATTACTTAAGATTTACGATATACACACGCCACAAAAATTGTCGTACACCTGGTATTCTGAATTCCACAATCGATTAAGATGCTCGATCACAGTTTCTTTGTCAACATATGTTTTTGGACATATGAGGGGAAAAGAACCTTATCTATTTAGTAACATTTGTTTCCAAATGATCTCAAACACGTCTGAAACAAAAATGAGTTTATTTGACTATTCAATTTCTCTTCAGTTTTCACGCTAAATTAATGCAAGTTTTCTGTGTTTCTTGTTGATTTTCGAATCTTCGAATTTATTGTAATGGTTGCTGAACGTCCTGGGTGCTATTTGAGCGATCATGAAGTGGTAAGAATTGTAACACTTTTAAAGGAGGGGCGGACCAAACGTTACGTGGCTAACTTGTTGAATATTAACCTAAGCACTATTTCGAAGGCAATTAATCGGTACCAACAAACAGGGGAATATGGAAGAAGGACCGGGTAGGGAAGAAATCAGATAACAACACCCGTTGGTGATCGTTGGCTTCGTTTAACTGCACTAAGAGTTCGGCACTGTACGGCTAGAATGCTACAAAATGAACTTGCACTTTCCAGAAATGTGCATATTTCATTACAAACTGTTGGGAACAGGCCCAGAGAAGACGATATAGACCAAGGGTCCCTTCTACCGCCCCGCGTCTCACTAGAGAGCATCGAGTTGCAAGACTTCAGTTTGCGAGGGAACATTAAAATGGGGGTATTCCAACTTCGGTGGGGGCTCAGTAATGGTGTGGGGAGGCATTTATTCTCATGGTCGAACTGAGTTAGTCTTAGTGAATAATGGAAGAATGACAGCGGCCAGATGCATCGCAGATATCCTTGAACCCCATGATGTACCCTTTGGCCCATTGATTGGCGAAAACTTCATTTATATGCATGATAATGCTCGGCCTCATGCAGCTAGAGTAGTTACAGAATTTCTACAAAATGCCAAAATTGATATTTTAAGATGGTCAGCCAGAAGTCCCATAAACTTGAATCCCATAGAACATGTTTGGGACAACATGGGGTGGCAAATTCAGCAACGTAGGTTGCCTTGTAGAACACTCCAACAACTAGAAAACCTGCTTCATGAAATTTGGAACTCAGTGACTCAAGAGTACATCCAAAATTAATTTGAGGGGCTTCCGAAACGTGTACTTTCAGTAATTAGGGCCCGGGGAGGAAACACTCGATTTTGAAAATGATTAGTAACCATTCGATGCTAGCTGATTGGTCTCTTCGCGAATGTTTGAATATGGTAGAATTAATTAATTTTATATTAACTCGAAAATTGTTGAGATTTTCCATCATAAACTCATCTCTTTTGAATCGTATCTTCTTATTTTACACTTCTGAAAGTTACCAAGCGACTCTTGAATCTCTTGAAAGTTTATATAGTATTGTCGTAAAAGTAGGGTGATGCTACAGTTTTTGTGGGGAGTGTACAACCTGCTTTCCCTATTTGGTTGAAATTTCAATGACCCAATTCTTTGTTGATCTGAATTTGTTTGAAATTTATGAGTTTATTATATGAGTGGGCCAGAATTACATCAAATTGTATTGTAGAAAAAACACGGCTGCATTAAAGAAAAAATTATTATAATAGCACTATTTCTATTAAATTGGAAATAAAGTCGAGGTGATTCCTCAAGCCGTTTTAGGACGAAAAGTTTCCATAAACATACCTTCTGTCAAAAAAGTAAATCCATGTCTCTTCACCCGTTACAATGTGTTTTATAAGTATCGGTTCGGAATTGACTCGTTCTAGTATGTCTTCAGTGATTTTGACGCCATTCATTTTTGAAGAGAATTCAGGTCGAGTGGCAACGCGTTTCATGCCGAAACAGTCGTTCGAGATGGTACGAATTGTTCGTGAGACACAGAAAATTCGTTACCTATCTCTCTTAAATTCAAATGACGATTTTCAACTACCATTTTCCTCACTTTATCGATGTAATCTTCAGTTGAAGATGTTGATGGCCGACCGGAGCGAGATAAATCTTCCACCACATCTCGCCCGCTGTTGAATGCACTGTACCACTGATATGCACGTGATTCACCGTTAGCCTTCTGTGATATTTTCAGCGATTCGGCACAAGAAATTCCATTTTCGATTCAGAATTTGGGACAAATTCTCTTGCAAATACACTTGTTAAAACTGACAAAATCGAGCACTGTAAACAAACGTATTGACAGATCGCGTTCAAACTCCGCATCAGTATAGAAAACAGTTGTGCCAACTTAGTAGATCAGAGTAATAGCAGATGGGAATTTCTTCTATTAATTCCAATCGAAAAGTGTTTTTCAGGAAATGGTAATTACATTCATTATAACAAAAAATTTTTTTCGTGATGTTGAAATGGAACCAGAGATTTCAAAAATTATTTAATTAATATTTTATATTTAAAAAAATATTGTGCTATGTTCACTCTGAAGACTTTACATTATTGTCGTAAAAATCGCTCGGAGCTCTTTATTCTACATTTAATTAAGAGTTTTGTGAACAAGACTTTTCATCGAAAATTTCGTCCTCTTTGAGAATCTTCATTTTCTAAATAAATGAAAGTTTCTGAATCACTTGCATAAAACTGAATACTTTATTTTCATCTCACGAGCTATTAAAACATTGGAATATTTTTAGGAACTTCAATTCATCAATTTCAGAGTTTTTATTTCAAAACTCATAGTGATTTGCAACCTCTCATCATTTGCACTTCAAAATTAAATAAATGGAATTGCCTTAATCGAAATCGATCGAAGCGTCATCATGCGGATGAGATTGTAACTAACAGAATTCTTAGATTTGACTTTAATTGTTTTGTTCGATTGATTTCATAGAATTTACATGGAAACATCATTTCCAATAAGAAATCCGAAAGGATTAATGCTACAGGGTGTTTAACTTTCTTCATTGAAAAACGATCCAATTAAATCCGATTTCGATGGTTCCAAGCCTTGCTCTTAACAAATATCATCACTTACGAGGACAAATTAATAGCGGCCCTATCTAGATGGCCGAGACGCGTAGGCAGACGGGTCCATACATGAAGAGGACCCTTATCACGGGCGCGGCTATCACAATCAGCGCTTCCGAAGAGAGGCCAGGGCCCCAAAGTGTGAGCCCCCGCCTTCTGTCCGCGCCAGAAGAAGCGCAGGTGGGCCATGCGCCCCGCATTGATTTTTATGATTATACGTTTTGTTATGTTAAATAAACATTAGTCACTTTAATTAAAGCCACCATGGAATATGTAAATGTCCGGTCCGAGATCGTTCCGAGGAATTCGGTAATGAATAATGGGATAGGTGTGGATCAAATTAAGTTATGATGAATGCCACATTGTCCCCTTATTCGGTGCAGGTATTAATAACTGATATTGATGGTCGACTTGACGTTTTGGAATTTTTAATTGTTTTCAAAATTGCTGACATTCATCATGTGTGAGTGGAGGACGAACGGTTGATTGACAGATAAGGAAGTTGATATCTATGGTTTATATTGTAACGTTTCTTAGTTCTTGAAATTATTAAACACTTCAACGTTGCAAAAACACTAACTAATTTATTTACACGTAAACAATTGAAACACTAAACTAAGCGATTAACTTCTATAACTAATTTATATAACACAATTGATACTGCTTGATCTATCTCCAACACTTTGTCCACTTATTGCGCTCTTTATCCAAACTGAATTTCCTGCGCTTCGCGAAGTCTCTTCTTATATACAAGCTCAAGATCCTTCGCGTAATTTTTAGATCTTTCTCGAATTCTATCGAAAGTGTATCGCAATTCGTCATTCCGTCGGGCAGTGACAGGGTCGGCTTCAGGGAGGATTGGATATCGTTACAATATGAATGTTTTCACATATCCCGAGAGTCAGCAACAGATTTTTTTCAGTCAAAATTTTCAAACAATTGAGTCATGATGTCTCTTCAACTAGGGCACCATGGATGGGTTTGGCTTCAGCTAAAGCAGTTTCATCTCAGCGAATTTCAACTGTCGTAGTGAAAAGTTGCACAGTAACCAAGCGTCGCTCTTCCATTTAATACTTATTTTCTGAAGAAGTGTCCACCCAAGATATCTAAAAAATAACTATTACAGTGTCTGAAGTTAAACTGAAGCGATTGGAATAAATTTTATATTGATAGGACCCATAGAATTTTCCGAACAGCACAACACATATAAGGTTTTTTGAATCAAAAATCGGGTGCATTTTACGCAAATCATCTCTTAGAATGTAATCATTCTTTCGACTTCAATTTTGAAATCAACCGATAACGGTTATAAAAACATATATTTTTGGAAAATTTTACAAATTCCAAAACATAAGCAATCAAGTAACTTGATCAACGAACAAATGGACTTAATCTAAAAAAGCCACTATGTAGGGAAACGCGACCCCATTGAACTACATAGCGCCAAGTAAATAAAGCACAAATCGAAAATACAAATTTATTCAAGAGAAGTTTTAATATGTAGAAGAATAATTTTTCGGTTCCAAATTTCGATCAGTCTGTTCCGAACCTCATTCACGATAGCTGGCTTTTCAATCTTCTGTTGAGAATGTTCCAGACTTTTTCGATGGAATTGAGACGTGGAGTACGTGCAGGCCACTCCATTGTAGTGATTTCGTGATCTTGAAGGTAGCCCCTAACGTTCCATGAACTTGATGGGGCCTGGCGTTATCATGCAAAAACGAAAAGTTTTCACTCATATTTACCACTAATGTTCTTCTCAAATGTGCCTCTGAGCATTCAAGGTTCCATCATTTGCGATGACCAGATCAGTGCTGGTATTCAAAGAAATTCCTACACCAAAATCATAGGTAGATTAGATAAGAAATTTTATTTATTATATTATTTTTTGTAAAAGCATTGTAACGTTCACTTTATTTGCTCTCTCTAACTCACTTCAATTCCTAACTTTCATTTCTTTACTCCGATCAAACTATGCCGTGATCTCATCTTCGACTCCGTTGTCTTTTCCCTCTCCATAATTTTCCTAGTATTCTATATTCCTGAATCCCTTCCAATTTTCTGTGATTCTGTCGAATAAATTGATTAATTTTACTTCGATATAACCTCAAGGAGGAAGTATATGAGTTAACCTTGTAATATTGTGAAAGTTAACAATTTGAAGGGGATTTGAAGAAATATCTACAGTTAATAGAGGAAATGTCCATTTGTTAACTTAGTTTAGAGTTTGAGAAGAGGATTGCTAATTTACCCTTTGTTTTCACTTCAATGAGCCACATTCTGTTCAATTTATCGTAAATTGAAAGTTTGTGATTTGTAAATAAATTGTAATTAGACAGAACGGGTGCATTGAGGGGTGCAAATTCTTTCTGCTAATAGAATTTATAGTCCTAGGTTAGACCTACAAGAAAAGGCCTACCCAATCGTTTGGAAGTAATAACGATGCCAACAACCCAGCTAGCAACCAGGAAGGGATAGTTGCAACTCTGTTGAAAGGTTCCTAAGGACAAATATGTCACCTTTGCTTCGCCCCCCTGTAGCGTGTTCGATAAGTGTTTTTCTTTTTGTGTATGTGAATTGAAGGCACCTTATTACACATTATTGATTTTTCAAGATTGTTCATGAAAATATCTGCTAATAAGGGGTTAAGTGGGGATACCATGCGAATCACTTATTTCATTGGGAAGAGTAAAAACATTGATGGCTAATACTAGGCATAATTGTTAGAACCTTAGAGTGTTGTACTTATCTACCTTAAATATTAATGCTATTGAATATGGAGATATCTCCATTCCAGAAACTTTCATGAAGTAGAGGTAGTTGGCATCGTCATAAAAAATGTCTCGAGAGAATAAAATAAATTTGAACCACCCTCGTATATTTGAGGCCAATGTGCTCGAAAGCACAATGTACCTGGAGCTCTTCATAACTCCGTCGTGATTAGACAATTTCAATAATTATACATTCAATTATGCCAATTCTAATTCACAATACCTTTTTCGTTCAGTGGTACAGATCAATATAATGAATACGTGTGCAAGAAAATTCAGAAGCTCGTCCTTGAGATGTGTGTTGATACGAATGCAATTTTTGTTAATCATTCTTATGAATGACTGAATCAAATCGACGCTTCAAGATAGAGCTCGATTGCAGGCTGGCCAACCAACAAATCATTAAAAAGCCACCTTCCAATGCCATCGTTAATTAATCCATTCTACTTCCAAATTACAAAAAAAACATATGGCAAATCTTACGCCAAGCAAATTACAATCATTATCCACACCAGTGTGCCGCGAATTAAAAAAATGGGAATTACCAGTACTTTCGTTCCCACGTTAATAAAATATAATCTCTTTATTCTTAATTTTTAAAGTCATTGCGGACGTGTTCCTATCTCGCTCTCGAGAAGGAGAATCATGAAAGATATTAGGTCCTGATAGAGGCTGACTGGACGGCCACACCTCCCGCGGGTAAAAACGCGTAAAAAAATTATATTGTGAAGATGATACAAGTTGGCTGTGTACAGTAGCGCATACCAGAGAGTTTCTGGTTTATATTTTTGTTTGACGTTTCTCTTCTTCGCTTGATAGTGGTCGTAATAGATTTTATACAGGCTCGTGTGCCGAGAATTTTTAATTACAAATTGACCGCACATCTACACGGAGTTTCAGATAAATTACCAAATAACTTAGGGCCCTTCTTTTTGAAATATGGTGTAGACTCAAGTTCAGTACTTTCTCCTCGGAAAATGCAAATTTGTTGAGGAATAGTACATTATTCAACGAACGTGTGATAGCCGTGGCTACTATTATGTTTGAAAACAACCCGCTTCATATTCATTTCTGATCAAAACGCAATAACATGTCAATTTTTGTTTCAAGGGGGACATCTTTTGGGGTACAATACTTGCCTGAAATATCAAACCCCTAAGCGGGGGTTGCAATCCTTGAACAATTTCCATTTTTAATTGAAAACTGTAAAAGATACAGGGTGATAAACTGAAAGATTGGAAGACTATTTCCCTGAGACTATTCAAGTTTCAGTGAAGTAAAATGGAACAGATCCATGCTGATCAATGGCAGTCATCATCAAGTACCATCCTCATCTCGAATTTCAACCCCTAGAGCAGGGGTGACCACCCTTGAAAATTTGGAAGATGGGTCGAGTGATACCTCGAAAGAAAGGTATTATCTTTGTCTGCATCCCCGTGAACGAATTATCATTTTTGATTGAAAACTGTAGAAGATACAGAGTGAGCTACTGAAAAATAGAGGAGACTATCTATCGCCCTGAGCTATTCAAGTATTGGTGCAAAAAAATGGAACAAATTCATTCCAGATCAAAGGCTGTCATCTTCCGAAACACCATTCACCCTGTGTTACTTTTAAAGCAGAAGATAGGTCCAGTTATAACCTTTTGAGAAGGGATTTTTGTTTGTCTCCACAATGTTGTGCAAGTTTTCGTTCTCCATCAAAATAATTGGGTGAGCAGCTGAAACATTGGAATGATTATGAAGGATTATGAATCTTGATAGAAAATGATAAAACTATCAGTCACAGTAACTCCATTGATCTTTGAACATTCGTTGTACGATATGCGAGCAATGCATCTAGAGTTGGGTTCACATGTACATGCGTTTTTATCAGTTGACTGAAAGGAAACTCTTTGTTTTCACAGGTGATACTGTATGATCATCGTCCTCGTGTGAAATGACTCTTATTTGACGATACAAATTAACACTACGAATCAGGAACGCAGATGTTACAATGATCAGATTCCTTCAACAAAAAAATTGATTCTCGATGTTTTCGTACTTTTTGTATAAAATTTCATCGTCCCAATTTTATTCCACATTAGTTGTGAAAATGCTGTTGCATTCATCACAATAGTTTCTCTTCTATTCGAGATTTAGTTTTCATGAAATCGTCATGGTTTACTCGATAGCGATGGGTTGAAATGATTGAACTATTTTTCAGTTCTGATAGTTGCGCGAACAGAACAGCCAATATCTTCAAACAACATCACAAAGGTGCTAAAGTGACTTCGAAGTATGTACTAGAATTAATATCAACAGATAAAAACGCATGTACATGTGAACCCAACTCTAGATGAATTGCTCGCATATCGTACAACGAGTGTTCAAAGATCAATGGAGTTACTATGACTGATAGTTTTTTCGTATTCTTTCAGGATTCATAATCCTTCATAATCATTCCAATGTTTCAGCTGCTCACCCAGTAATTTTGATAGAGAACGAAAACTTGCACATCATTGTGGAGACATATAAAAATCCTTTCTCAGAAGGTTATAACTGGACCTATCTTCTGCTTTAAAAATAACACAAGGTGGTCACCCCTGCTCTAGGGGTTGAAATTTGAGATGTGTATGGTGTTTGGAAGATGACAGCCTTTGATCTGGAATGAATCTGTTCCATTTTTTTGCACTAATACTTGAATAGCTCAGGGCGATAGATAGTCTCCTCTTTTTTTCAGTAGCTCACTCTGTATCTTCTACAGTTTTCAATCAAAAATGAAAATTCGTTCACGGGGATACAGACCAAGATAAAACCTTTCTTTCGAAGTATCACTCGACCCATCTACCCTCTTCCAAATTTTCAAAGGTGGTCAGCCCTACTCTAGGGGTAGAAATTCGAGATGAGGATGGTACTTGATGATGACTGCCATTGATCAGCATGGATCTGTTCCATTTTACTTCACTCAAACTTGAATAGTCTCAGGGAAATAGTCTTCCCTATCTTTCAGTTAATCACCCTGTATCTTTTACAGTTTTCAATTAAAAATGGAAATTCGTTCAAGGCGATGTAGACAAAAATACCACCTTTCTTTTGAGTCATCACTCGAGCCATTTTCCCTATTCAAAATGTTCAAGGATTGCAACCCCCGCTTAGGGGGTTGATATTTCAGGCAAGTATTGTACCCCGAAAGATGTCCCTTTGAATCAAAAATTGACCTGTTTTTGCGTTTTGATCAGAAATTAATATCTTGGTAGATATAGCCTCTGTTCAGTTTTCGTTGAAGCACCCTGTATATATATATATATATATATATATATATATATATATATATATATATATATATATATATATATATATATATATATAAATGTCGATGATTTCATATTTTCAACAGGTATCATCAAAAGAGCAAATAACTTTTACCACAAGGAGAAAAATGATAAAAACTAAAACGACTTGTTGGAACATTTTTCATGAAACTTGAAGACTACCTAATTATTAGGGTAAGTCCATTTGTTTCATGCCGTAATGAAAGTTCGTTTCTAGAACGGAAAATTCGAAAAGTTCAGTCGATTCTTGTACGGTACAGCCACACTACTAGATTTTCAAATCGAAACTAAGGACTGCACACAGATCGGGCATGATAAATGAACACAATCGCCATCGAAACCCACCGGGTTCAATTAAAAACTGGCCCACGCATTTAGAGGCCACTTCTTGGCTAATGATCCACACTGAAGTCCACCGCGTGGTAGCCAGAAGCATGGTTCAGTTTATGAAACCGAAATATAAACATGTCAGGCGGGTGAATGATCGATTTGCTCCATACCTGTCGAGTAGGTAGGACACGATATTAATTCACTTCTGTAAGTATTGAAACAGAGTTTTTTTTTGAACTGAGCTGTATGTCTCGAAGAGTGGGGCGAAAATATTTGATGATGATTAAATTTGAAGTAGTTTTAGAGAGTGAGAGTACCTCAATGCATCGTCAGTTGACAGTTGACAGTTTAGGTTAGAAAGCAGTGGCTCTTATCCCATTAAAGCAAACCGACACTGCTTTCCTTCACGCGAAAAATACACACCTGATAAAAATGTAAGAATATCATGTTGTTGCTCGATATCAATTAGAGATTCATTTTCTTTGTGAAGTAAAGTAGTTAATAAATTCATTTGCATGTTTTCACATAGAGATTTTTTCCTTTATTCTAATAGGTACAATGTTTATGACTTAAGATATTACAATAAACATACATCAGAAAAAGTACAAATTTAAAGTAAGAAACTCTTCAATCATACCATAAAATACGCTTTCACCACTTTTTTCAAAGCTTTTTGAACCCAAGTCTCAAGTATTTGATCGGGTATTCTGATGAACAGTTTAACCCACATCCCGTTGGGACAACATAAACCTGCAAGAATGGGGCCTGTTCTGATTTCCACCCCTTGTGGGATAATTATGACAAAAGCCATCACTGTTGCTTGAATCAGTGACTCAAAATTACAAAGACTAGCAAAGTTTAAGATCTTAGGTTTCCCTATAACCTAGACCGACTAAAAGTCTTACCGCCCCACTTTGAATCGCAGAAATCCGACGCCGAGATTAGAGTTACCCCACGCTAATATTCTATATCTAAACAGCGATCAGTGAAAAATAAACCTCCCTCAGTATTCCACTCGACAACTGATTCCTCGTTGTCCCCTGGACAATACGCAGCAAGCTGCTCAGCATGGATACAAGAGTACACAGTCATTCCCAAAAACCTATGGGTATCCACAAGGACCTCATCATCAACTCTGCCGAAGGAAGATACAGGTGCACAGTCTTTCTTTCGTTAACTATAAGCTCGTTTCACGTGATGCAGTTTACATCACTCGCTCTGGATAAGCAGCATATAAACTTGAGAAAGCCACTGATATTGTAGTATCATCTGAAAAGAGCACTGTAACGTACCTGCTAACTTTGAAAAACGTTCACATAAATCAAAAGAACATTGGTTCTAGCATGAATCTCTGCGGGACACCAAAAGAGATCAATTTGCTATCAGGCCAGCCGCTATTATAAAAGAATGTTTGTCATCGATTTGAAGGGTATGAATGTATTTTTTTTCATTCGAGCTTCCCAGGAGGGCCAAATTGTAGGATGTTGAGAAAATACGAGTTCCACAGCTCACCGGCGCTGTAAACGAAGGAATTCTTGTGGAGAGAGGTTCGAGGGGTCGTTAAACGTACCGCCATATGATGGGAACTCCTTGCCAGCAATTTGTCTTCTGAGAGACAGTGATTGGAGATCGAGGGTGACCCCCGAGTGGTCGATGAGGCGCACAGCCCGTTTTTGCACACTATCCAACATCCGCAACGAATGTTTGGGCGCAGCTCCCCATACATGGGAGCAATATTCCAAAGCAGGTCGAATCTGCTCCTTATATAGAAGCAACAGCTAGTATGACGTGAAGTATCGCTTGGCTCTGAAAGGAAAACTAAGTTTAGCTGATGCCGACTTAGCTATCGCTGCTACATGTCCATACCAGCAAAACCCGGAGTTGACCGTTATTCCGAGAAGGTGCATCAAATCTTTGGATGCAATTTGTTGGCCTTGCATCCTTGGAAGTTCTCCAGCGGGGAACTTTCTAGAAAACGTAGTTGCTTGCGTCTTGCTCTCGTTGAAGCTCACCAGGTTCAACTGACCCCACTCAGACATCCCTTGTAAGTCAGAGTTCAAGTTATTAATGTGTTGTCATCTCTGACGCTGATATTCCGCAGCTGTAATCGGCCGCAGACTACTGAAAGACGAAACCAGGGTACAATCGTCTGCGAAACCAAAGAACTTGTTCTCTGTAGATGACAGAACATCGTTTATCTGTAACAGAAACAAGGTTGGCGAAAGAATGGATCCCTGAGGTACTCCTGCTTGCAACCGGAAACAATCAGATATTATACCGTCGACCACAACTTGTATTGATCTATTTGAAAGAAAGCTACTTATCCAACCCCGTAATTTTTCGGGAAGCCCATATGCATATGAGTCTAACCCTGAAACAACCGTACGACTCCAGCTTTTCCAACAGTACCGAGGGTGCCACATAGTCAAATGCATTTTTTAGGTCCAAGAATAATAAAAATGACACACACCCCCCTGAAAGCATCTCAAGGTCCGATCAACTAAGCCCGAACAGGCATCCACATCAATTTTTCCCTTTCTGAAACCAAATTAGCCTAAACTGCATAAGTTATTAGCTTCAAAATTGTGTACTAATTGAGAACTCAGTTGCCTCTCAAATACTTTCGAAACTATGGGATTCAGAGATATTGGTTTACAGTTGTCAACTGGATCCACATTTTCATTCTTGAGAAGTGCTCCCCTATTTGTGACCAAATTTATGGGATCATGAATTTTATCACCTAGTCAACTGCTATTGAATTAAATAAGTCATTTCATTCATATGCAGATAATGAGGCAACATTTTGTTTGAGTGTTGACGTAATGAACAGAGCAGTTGATATCTTCAAAGATGGGGCAACACAGCCAGAAGTTGCACAAACGATGTGCATTTTGTCAATTTTGCTGTTTTTTTGATAGACAAATGCAATTCAAAGTTAGACGTGAAATGGAATTTAAAGAAGACTTCTCTACGTTACAACCACCATGATGCACAGGACTTAGAACTAATCAAATAATTCACAAACGGCGATATTCACGTTCTCACTTCTGTGTATATTGAATGATGACCACTTCCGCCTAATAATTTGAAAACATCGTTTTTTCCTTCGAAATACCTTCCATAATCACACTCAATAACACAATATTCTTCTCTTCGACTGGGAGAGTCCCAGTGCCTGGTCTTCCAAGTACTTCTAATTACAGAAAGAGAAACATTATGGACCCCGAAAATCCCCATATTTAATTATCGAACACTATGAGATGAGAAAATAAGTTCTTGGATCAAAACGTGAACTTCAATCTTGTATTTTTCGATTAATCAAGGCAAAATCACAGAATTCTTGCGTTATTCGCGAAATCTATATATCCATGAAATTCCATCATACATATTCATTGTAATAGTATCTTTTAACATACAGCCTCTAGAGATCTAACACTTGAAGGTAATTATATCCAACCCAATTGCACCAAATAAAAGCAATATCAATTTTCCAGGTATTAAAAATCGATTATTACGTTGATTGCAGTTACGTCACAAAGTATGCCGTTGGTGTACTGTAATTTAACTGTACATTGTTTTCTTAGTATGATTATGATATCTAATTATCAACGCTGCTCCTATAATAAAACTCTTTTCTTTGGTATTTCTTAATATACCTTCGATATAAAATTGCATATCTGACGGGCTTTAATGAAGTGTACCATTTTCTCATTCTAGTATACGAGAAATATTTTAATATTTTTTTTTGGACGAAAAAACAATTTATCCTCAAATCCTGTTTAATGTGAATCGTTAGATGTCAATATACTCGGTGTTTCTTCATAAGATACCGAAAATGAAGTAGGTTAAACCTTACGTGATTTCAATAAAAACGTTCTTATAAACATACAGGGTGTTGAAGTTTCAATGATTTGATTTCCCCTTACAACTTGGAGAAACTTATTGAAAATCATAGTTTGAACCATTACGACTCCTACCACGAGGGATGTTTTTCAAGCTTTGCATATAGAGTTACAGTGAAGCAATTTCAAGCTTTTAAAGACTTTATTGATTTTTAGAATAGACAGAGATCAATGCACTTCTGCATTCGTTGCAACCAATTCTGGAAGCACTTATTCCAGTCATCTGCTGCTACATTCAAAATGGCTTTTTGGAATGTATCCATTGCTTCTTCAGGAGACTGAAACCTTTGACCACGCAGTCCGTTTTTGATTTTGGGAGCAGTAAAATGCTCGTTGGGACTTAAGTCTGGACTGTATGCAGGATGATGTAACAATTCCATGTTTCTTGCGTTAAAAATTCGATTGTTTTACGGACTGTGTGCCAACTTGCTTAGTCTTAGTGAAGGATGATTCGCCGTTTGGGGTTAGTTTCTCGAAGCTTTTGACTTGCTTTGAACAAAAAGAAAACTATTCTTTGTTCTTGTAAAGGAATTATTGTCCTGTTGACTGTTTAAGATGACTTTTGTCAATTTTTCTTCTCCTCGGAACACGCAAACAGAATATTGGTGCTCTTCAAAGTTGAAACGAGTCAGTTTTTTTCGACAACAATTCACTCTTACAGCTTTTTGTTGTTCGGTCAACAGATGCGATATCCTAATTTTTCCACACTCAATTCTTCGTACAAATTTTTTTGTATTGAGGTCTTTGAAATCCACAATGATGCCTCAATCTCCCAATATGTTGCATGCAGATCTTCTTGAATGATCTTGCGTACAGCATCCACATTTTCTTGAGTGGCCACTGTTTTTGGTGAACCTGCCATTGGATCGTGCAAATTTTTTTCTATTGAGGTCTTTGAAATCCACAATGATGCCTCAATCTCCCAATATGTTGCATGCAGATCTTCCTGAATGATCTTGCGTACATCATCCACATTTTCTCGAGTGGCTACTGTTTTTGGTGAACCTGCCATTGGATCTTCGATTTTTGTTCTTGAATTCTCCGTACCAACTATTGATTAGCGTAGTGCTTCAATGCCGAAAACACAAACTGAGATATTCTTGTTGAGATATTTGTCTTTGAAAATTGTAGAAAATTATTGCGCTCACGATTTAATTCTAATTTTGAACTAACTCAACTGTCAAATTTGACAGCTTGCTGTAACTAAAACACAGCACACATAGAACTGAGATTTTGAATTTATATCAACAAATCATAGAGGTTTATTTTTAGTACTGGCAGTTTATTGAAGGTGTCTTCCATGTACCAGTATGCAAAACATAAAAGATATTCCTAGTAGCATGTTTCTTGCCCTCTGCGAGTGCAGCCTCTGGCTCTATCTACAACGAAGTTGTATAGAATGCGGTAAGTGGCTTCGAGAAAGAATGGTTTGTCCGTGTTTTCTGATACTTGGTTAGGTTAGGGCCTTACACCTAGATTTTGCGAACTTTGGAATATCTTCCTGCATTCATGGTTTTAGAAAAATACCAAACTTTGAGAACTGAATAGCCATTATTTTGGGAATATAGTCCAATAATGACAATGTTTCGTGTTCAGATGTAGTATTCCTTTCTATCATTTGTAGTATTGACAGTTTAATGGGGTCCTCTATGTCCCAAAATGCAAAACATAAAAGACATGAAAGGACACTCAAAAGTATTACCTGAGTCGAGGCTTTATGAAGTGGAGATTGCACCACAGATCAAAGTTTCTCACTTTGGTTTTCACATTGAAGTAAATATAATGAAGGGACAGTGAGAATCCTCAACCATCTGAAGGAATCTTTACAGTAATCTTGTTAACCTAATCGGGCAACATCCGAATCGCCTGTTTTTGCAATCCAGATTTTCTGATTAGAGGCTAAATAGTTATTCAATAGGATACCGTAGGCAACTCTGGATTAAACTTGAAAGGCAACTAGAAGAAAGACTCGAAAACTATTCCATGTAAATTTCTAAATGCATATAGATCACTCGATCAAATTACCTGATTTGTACATGCACAATACTGGCCAATACTTACACCCAAGAAACGGGCGACGCTAGAATCTCGATTGATTCGAGTAAAAAGTAATTGAAATGACTCTAAGCATGTTTGAACGCTAATTTCTTTGCTAGCAACCAGTCATTTACTTTCTTCTAGTCGTTTTCATGAATAATTCAAAATGTTGAGGTCAGGACCACTCTTAACTACTGAGATGTCATCTGCAACTCGTAGGTACAGTATGGATTTCTATGAGAAATAGACCCTCGGGGTCACCTATTGCTATGAACATAACATAACAGTGACACAATCAAAAGCCTTTGAGATATCGAGAAGAAGAGCAGCAGTATATTGAATTTTTCAAAAGAATTATTGATTGTGTTCAGTAACATTGACCTTCACAATTCTTATAACAGTTGTTTGAAGTTTGCACAATTTTAAGAGATGCCTTATCAAATCGTCTGAAGTAAGGACCGATGAGGGTCTGGTGACGATGGTCTATCAGATTTCATAATAATTCTCCACGAAGCGTTTGCTATAAAAGTATCCTTGTGTAATTTACTAGCTTAAATTCAATAAATAAGCAGATTTTGGAATTTATTAATTATTTTTTATCAGAAAAAATACAAGAAAAAATTAAGTACCTCCATTAATCATTCATTATTATTTCTGTATTTTAGTACATAGGTTGCTCTTCACTTGAGTACCTTGTGATGCACGACATTTTTCGGTTTATTATCAGGCGCAAAAACAAACAACGCAGATGGTCTTCCGACCCGTGAACATGCCAGATATAATTGACCATGGGAAAACATGGATGTTCTAAATTCAAACCGCAAACTTTTAAGGATTGGCCTTGTGATTTGTTGAGCTTGGTTGCACTATTGTGGCTCTTGGGGGCTGCGTGCATGACGAGCAGATTTGGGAACTAGCTCTTGTCAGGAAGGATTATTCATTGATCTACGGGTTTTTGAATAATTTTTCTTGTCTCAAGTTTACATATGTAGTCTCCTCGCGAAGTTTATCACGGAAGATATTTGACTCATCAAGTTTGAAAATGCATTGTTGATAAGTTCGTTCTTGATGAGACAAAATTACAGAAATTATTTGGAAATGATATCAATCCGCTCGATTCATCGACAGGTACTTGACCATTACCGATAATCAGCAATTGCTTCGAGAAATCATCAGCAGATTTATCATTAAGCAATGTAACTCTCATGTTTGTTGTCAGCTGCAGTTTCTTCACATAGCGCCATAGTTTCGACGATTTGAGGCAAGCGTTCAATTCGTCGGCAGCCATACATCTTGGAATTACTGGCCATTGCTGAGTGGTTTGCAATATTATACGTTGGTTCTTCAATAGTTTGAAGATTTAACGGTGATTTTAATGCTTAATGAGCCGTACGGCATCCTTTTAACAATGTGGCTGCTATTCCTGAAGAAGCAACTGCAACCGCTATGTTGGATCTCGCACGAACAGTGGCTAAAGCTACTGACATGAAGAATGTCTTACGAGTTTCACCAGAGGCATCTAGGAAATATAAACCACCATCATTTTTATCTTCGATTGCCTTCATCAAAATTTTTTTTTCGTTATAGTTCACTTCACTTTTTTAATATTGATTTCTTACAAGAATCAAATTGTCATCCATACGTCCAAGTCACACGGGAACGCTGTCGAACGGGATAAACAGTATCATATGTCCGTCTCCTGGCTCTAAGCTACCTACCCACCAATTTTCAGCCATATCTGTACAGCCGTTCTTGAGTTATAAATAGTGTAACTAACACGACTTTCTTTTATATATTAGATAGCATCCTGTAAAGACAATATTTTTGTCTGAATGCTCTCGTTTCACAAGTAACTCTGATAATGGCTCCCTCCAAGTAGATAAAGTTACTAGAAGGTCTTGGCCATTGTTGTTTTCATCGGCCTTCCTGTTCGGCGTCTATCTTCAATTTCCAGTTTCTTGAAATTTTGTTGACAGGCTGGGAGACATTGAACACTCGTCCACTTCGTGCTATTTCCTACCAATCTGTACTCTACTTCTGTTCTCTGCACTTCTATCGAACCTTCACAAAAAGAGTTTAATGCAGACACTCAATTTCATTGATGGGTAGTTTGTGCGGGTTTTAATTTGTCAGGTAGGGCCATGGTCTTCTAGACCAGGCCCGCCGCTAGCGGTTTGAACGCCGGTGTGCAATTCCTATCGTGCCGCCCCTATCTAACTACAAAACCTAGGTGTTTATAAAAATGTGAAAAAAAATGCTGTACAGTGAAAAACTATGTTATATTAGGTTATTTTATACAAGATAGATACACTAATACGACATTAAATGAAAAAATGAAGGCAAGAAAGGTGCAGTTTATACATATTATGTAGGTAGGTATAGGTATTAAGTTATTTTACAGAAACTGCACCTTTCTTGCCTTCATGTTGGCAAAATCAGCTATAATTTTTTTGGTGTCTAGTCTATTTAGAATCTCATGTTCAATTGAAATTATTGCTAAATTACTTAGTCTTTGCTGGTGCATAGTTGATCTCAAATAGTTTTTATTATTTTTAACTTTGAAAATGACCTTTCACCAGATGCAACTGAAACCGGCAATGTAAGTAGTATCCTTAGCGCTATTGCTGTATTCGGAAATGTTGACATTAATTCATTAGCAAAAATGTATTGCAATAGGGTTTGTGGATCATTAGACTGGTTTTCAGTTAAATGCAACTTTAAAGCATTGATTTCATTAAACATATCTATACTGTCAATATCTGCGTCACTACTTGAACTATCTTTTAGCTTCACATTCAAATCTTTACAATGTTTCATTAAATCATCTTTGGAGTAACTAAACAAGTTATTATTGGTGAAAAGCCAAAAACGTCGGTAAAAGTTTCCAACTCATCGAATCTACGTTTTAAAGAAGTTAAGGTTTGGTCCAGGATCCTAAAAAAAACATCTACCTTGTATTTTGTTTTAGGGTCTAGTAAGACTTCATCACTCTGTTCATACTGAAATTGAGTTGGTTTTCTTCGTGGACGAACGGTATCTATAGGCGGAAAATCTGCATCTACATTAAGTTCCCGAGCCACAGTGGTAGCTTCTTCTAACACCCTTTCGAAATGCTCATCTGTGCGATATTCGGTGAATTTATGAATCAATTTATGTAACAAATTTATTCAGATTTGAGTATTTATTGTGGGGTTTTGCATCATTTTGCTAATAGCATTAATTTCGTTTAAAATATCAAACCAAATTACAACTAAGCAAATAAATCTATAATTTTGAATATTCAAAGCAAGCGAATGTGCTTTGTGAGTTGTTGTACAATCCCATTCCGACGAATTGTTATCTGATATTTCAAGTAAAGCGTCAAATATTTTTTCGAGGTGATACCGTAAAGGTTTGACTGCATCGATTCTGCTAGACCATCGCGTGGCACTTAATGCCTTTAGTTTTAAATCAGGTAAATGCTTGCAAATTATGGACCACCTTTTGGTAGAAGACGAAAAGAAAACGTAAATTTCTTGAATTAAGTTGAAAATGTTGACCGTGTCTTGCGTTATATTTGCCGCATCGTTAACGACCAAATTGAGACTATGCGCCGAGCATGGAACGTAAAATGCACGATTATTCATTTCCAATATTTTTTTTGTAATCCATTGTGTTTTCCACGCATATTAGAACCATTGTCATAATCTTGGCCACGTAAGTTTTTAATATCAAGGTTTAATTGCGAAAATAAATCTAAAACAAAATTTAATAGTCCTTCACTTGTGGAGCTGATTATCGGACAGATGCCAATAAAACTTTCGCATATTGTAACATTTTCAGTTTCACTGTTTAAAACAACATACCTTAGTATAACTGTAATTTGTTCTGTGTGACTTACATCTGGTGTGCAATCTAATATGATAGAGAAATATTTTGATTCTTTGACTTTGTTCAGGATATAATTTTTTATGGTCGTGCCGAGTAAATCAATGATTTCATTCGGAATCTGATCTCCTGAATAGTGAGTCATGCGAGTTGAATCGAATTTCGAGGCTTGAATTCTGTGAATATGTTCCCGCATAACTGAATCAAAGGATGCTATCATTTCTATTGCTTTGAGAAAATTACCATTATGATGCTCATATAATATTTTGGACGAGCCCCTAAACGCCATTGATGAGATAAAAATTTTATAACAGCTATGATCCTTTCCAATACATCACACCATTGTTTTTTTTTTCAGATTCTAATAGTCTCAGTTGCATTTGATTTACAGTAGTTTTATTTTTAACATATGATTTAGTTGGACCCAACATTTTCAATTTTCGCTATGGGAAATGCTTGTTTCGTGTCGTTTTAAGGTAGATGACAGATGTTGCCAATCGGAAAAACCGCTTGGAGCTGACAGACTACTTACAGTTTTACTGAATATTTTACAACGAAAACAATAGACTGAACCTTCTGACGTAGAGTAAACAAGCCATTCTCTGTTAATTTTTTCTCCATTAGGAAGATTTCTAGAGTAATAACTGTTTGCAAATTTTCTTCCATCGATATTAGCAGGAAAATTGTGGTTAAACAGCTGCACGGGACCACGGCTAACCAAATTATTAACAATATCATTAGTCATACTGGCGGGCCACGAACCGGGATCATCACCACAATCTAAACAGCTACTTGATGACGATAAATTGCTTACAGGTTCTTTAGCACTACTTTCTCTTTTTTAGTTTCACTGGAGTCTCCTTCTGAAGGACTAACATTTTCTCTTCAGATACCTCCATAACTTCTAGATTTAAAGCTGCGCTTGTTGAAGCTCATCTACGTCAACATTCTCTTGACATTCAGAGTCCCTATTTTCTGGTTTGCTGAAAAATTTCTCAAGAGATCCCGCTAGTTTTTTTTCTCTGTATCTTTTTCTCGTTTTTGCCGTCGAAATTGAGCTCCTGAAATTTTTTCCTTTTTGCGGTTCCTGGAATTTTTTGAAAAGTTTAGTATACGGTTGTACAAAAGTAACTTAAATCCCAAAGGGGTTGATCATTCCACCCATTATTGCGAACAACCTTTACTAGGGGTCAACACTGAAATCGCGAAAAAATCAGCTTTTCCATACATTTTGTATGGAATAGTTATTTTTTCGCGATTTCACCGTTGACCCTATAGTAAAAGTTGTTCGTATTTATGTAGAATGACTCCTTTCGGGATTTAAGTTACTTTGTTACACCCTGTATAGGTATAATTTTAATATTTTTTTTATAAATCTTCACTCTTAAGTTGTATAACAGAAAAAATACCCTTTAAATCACAATAATAATCACAATACTACTGCGAAAAGAATGTTCATACCTACTGCACACAAATGTAATGGAATAACTAATTTTTTTTCGCGACTTCAGAGTTGACCTCATAGTAAAAGTTGTTCGTATTGATTAGATGAAATGTCCCCTTTCGTTACTTAAGTTACTTTTGTTACACTCTGTATTAATTTTAATACATTTTTAAATAAATCTTTACTTTAAGTTTTTTCAGTAAAATAACCTTTAAATTTTACATAAATACCTGCTGTTTATATGAATGCGCCCATATGATGATTAATTAAACAAAGACACTTACCATAATTATGATTTTTGCGCCGACGGATAATATAAATAATTTTCTAAATTATTTTTATAGTCACACTTCGCACAAAAATATACAGAATATTATTAATTTTAAGTACCCTGGACCGTTTCCGGATCTCACATTAGGGCTATAACCAAATAATTGAAGTTTGTTGTTCACTCACATCACTTTCGCATTTGTGTTAAATAAATAAAACAAAGAAATGAGTATATAGTTTTGAGGATTTCCCTGATATCTGTGGGATTTCCTATTTCGCATAGAGCACGATACGGATTAACTTTGTTCTCATGAATTTCAATAGATGGCGCTATGTAATGCTACGATATAAAAGAAATATTTGGGCGCCGTTCATCATATTATTTTTATAAGGATAATCTTTTTAGTATTGTGAGGTGACAATGTCTGAATTTTAGTCGATGATTGTCTGATTTGACGCCCCCTTGAATGCGCCGCCCGCGTGCATTGCACGCCTTGCACGCCCGCTTACGGCGGGCCTGTTCTGGACCTTTGAACCATGCCTCTTCTGACTCAAGTGGAAGTATTAAATGAGTTTTTATTCTCTATTATTTCCAAATAATCTCTAGCCATCCAAAGGACTCGAACAATGCTTTAGTTGGCAGAGCATAGATATCTACATGACTCTTATGTATCTCATAGATGTCGCCTTAATTTATGTTCACTATGTCGAACTGCCTACCATGTTATTAAGTTTGAAGGCTCAAAGAACGAACGCGGTTCAATTTGTGTGGAATAATAAATTATTTCAGTAAATATCCAATACGATATTTCAAACCATCATACCCAGAATGTTTAGTTTCGTACAACCAAGAGGACAAGGGAATATTAAGAACACCTGAAGACATGATAAATATCCTCCATTCCGACCAAGTTTTATGATTTATTCCAAACAACGTATTAGGCGCAATGTCATCACTTGCGTTCATATTTACATATTCATCTTGTTCGGAACGGCTAGCATCCTCTCGTTTATTTATATTGTGTTAATTCTTGTATAATTACAATAAATTCCGTGGATCGCCGACGTCTTATTCATGTATTCCAATATTTTGACTTATACGCGGCCATTATTAATGCCAGCAGCCATTAAATAAATCAATGACGTCGTTTCGCGCTAACTAACATAAACAAAATATTAAAATTACTGTTTATCGAACGTGACAAATTACAAATATGTTTCCTGGGCTCGATACATGGAAACATGAATAATTCGGTTGAAATTAATGCTCTCCTTTCATGCCATCTCGCCTTTCATTAAAGCACGGTGAATATTTCATCATCAGGTTGGCCATTGATTTTTGGGCTTCATAAATGTCCGTCGAACGATTCGTCGTTAAAGGAACGAGCTTTAAATTAATCGGTGCGAACGGCGTACCATTAGTTCTGTGATTATATCGTTCACAGAAAATAGTGGTTATGTGTAACTATATTTTTATAATTTTGACGTTTGACACTTGGAACTCGTTGACGTCTCAAACGTCTTACTTTTCATGATTATAGTTTCAATTTGGTCGAAAGACTGTACGAGGGATGTCTCATTTGTTGCATGCATAGAGGACGAGCTGTCATACTATTTCTGATGCCTAAAATTTATAAATGCCAAGTTACTACAGTGAAATTTGAAGAGAATTGTAATGACAGATGTGTTAATCTGACACACTGTGTCCTTTCCAGATCAACAGTATTAGTGGAGTATTCTTCCAAAAAACTAGTTTACTCGACAAACGTCCTGTTAAAATTTCAATAAACGTTCCAAGAGCTCCCAGAATTCTTTCTCGATTCAGTTACAGTTTCATGTTGGGACATAAGACCCCAATAATCAACTGTCAGTATTAAAAATGAACGTCTGTGATTCTTTAAATAAATCCAAAATGTCAGTTCTATGAGTGCTGTGTTTTAGCTTCAAAAAACTATGGAAGTTGACAAGTTAGTTCGAAAATGGAACTAATCTGTGAGCATTTTCACAAAAATACACTCCCCACAAAAATTGTCGCATCACCCTACTTTTACGACAATACTATATAAACTTTTAGGTTGGTCATTCAAGAGTCGCTTGGTAACTTTCAGAAGTGTGAAATAAGAAGATATAATTCAAAAGAGATGGGTTTAAGATGGAAAATATCAACAATTTTCGAGTTAATGAAAAATTAAATAAACTAGCATCGAATGGTTACTAATCATTTTCAAAATCCAGGGTTTCCTCCGCGGGCCCTAATTACTGGCAGTATAGTTCTCGGAAGCCCCTCAAACAAATTTTGGATGTACTCTTGAGTCACTGAGTTCCAAATTTCAGGAGCTGATTTTCTAGTTGTTGGAATGTTCTACAAGGCATCCTACGTTGCTGAATTTTCCCATGTTGTCCCAAACATGTTCTATGCGATTCAAGTCGGGACTTCTGGCTGGCCATCTTAAAAAATCAATTTCGGTATTTCGCAGAAATTCTGTAACTACTCTAGCTGCATGAGGCCGAGCATTATCATGCATATAAATGAAGTTTTCGACAATCAATGAGCCAAAGGGTACAAGGATATCTGCGATGTATCTGGCCGCTGTCATTCTTGCATTATTCACTAGGACTAACTCAGTTCGACCATGGAAAGAAATGCCTCCTCACACCATTACTGAGCCCCCTCCGAAGTTTTCGGTTTGGCGGATTTAGCATTGCTAATACCGTTCCCCAGGTAGTCTGTATACAGGCATGCGTCATTTGATAATAGACAGAACCTGGACTCGTCGGAAAAGAGAACATTCGACTATTCTGGAATACCCCAATTTGCATGTTCCCTCGCAAACTGAAGTCTTGCAACTCGATGCTCTCTGGTGCATCCCCATTTTCTGACGCGGTCCGGTAGAAGAATATCAAATGAACGTAGTGTATTGCAGAAAGAGAACCTGAGTTCCACATCCACAATTTTTCACAATTTTCCGATTTTGGCATTCCATGCAGAAGCTTATACTATTAAAATTCGGCAATCCAACTGTACTTCTAGCAAAAGGGAGAATAGTAGTTTTTTCTGATTTAGTATTAAACTATTGCTGTTCATCCAATTTCCTGCCAAAATAAGCCCTTTACGGACTAAATCCCTTGTAGCGTTCCAACTTTTCCCACTAAACAATAGCACCGTGTCGTCCGCATAGGATGTTATCTCACCTACACCACTCAAACTAAGAAAGTCGTTTATATAACATAGAAACAATAAAGGACCCAACACAGTACCTTGTGGTACACCCATTTTCACATTTTGACTATCACTTACAGATTGACCTATACGGACGCACTGACATCTATCTGAAAGATACGACGCCAAGAGACGCAGAGGAACACCTCTCACCCCATTCTATCAAGCTTACACAGTAGTTGTTTATGAGGTACAAGATCGAAAGCCTTGGTAATATCGAGAAAAACAGCCATCGGAAACAGTCCCTGGTCCAGAAGCTCGTAGACGCGGCCCACAACCCTCCTAATCGCGTCATTGGTGGATCTACCATTTAGAAATCCAAATTGATTACTATTAATGACCTCATATTTATCAAAAAATTTATAAGCCTCTTTTGATGACCTTCTCAATTAGTTTGGCTATACACGATGTAAGGGATATAGGTCTGTAATTATTCATATCTGCTCTATCGCCCGATTTAAGTAAAGGAATTATTGTTGCCATCTTCAAACTATCCGGGAAGACACCTTCGCCAAGAATACGATTACAGATGTGAACAAACGGTCCTCCAATAATATCAACAAATTTCTTAAGTATTTCATTACTAATACCATCACCCCGCCAGCAGAACGACTAATTTTAAGATCCTTTATCATTCCTTCACTTCATTAAAGTTAGTAGGCTCCAAAAAAATTGAGTTATCCTGAGTTAGAGTATGCGGGTTGGAATTGAAAGATCTATACGGACAAATGTTTTCAGACAACCTAGAACCTATTCCTGCGAAAAAATCATTGAATTTTTGAGCAATATACTGTTTATTAGTAGATTCGACATTGTCCACTCTAATTTTTTCGATAATATTACTATATGCACTAGGATCCCTCAAATTTGAAACCTCACTCAATAAATTCCACATCTTCCTAGAATCATTACCTGCATCTTTTATTTTGTTTCTATAATAAACAAGCTTACTAGACGACACAATTTCATTTAGTTTATTTCTATAACTTTTATACTCTTTAAAGATTCTCGTCATTTGGGCGGGCCAAAGTTTTTTGTAGAGACTGTTTTGTTCCAAATGGACACCGATAGCGCGGCTGTTATCCATGGCTTTCTTATCTTACGCTTTTTATACTGAAAAACTAGTTGAGCTTTCAATCGACTTCGTCACCATATCCAAAAACAAGCTCATCTTTGAATTTATATCACCCACTGAATACACATTGTCCCAATTTAAGCCCATCAGAAGCTCTTCAAGCAAAACAAAATCAATCTTTTTTCCTTGATGATCATTATTACTACTCGCATCTGGAGTATTTTCAACTTGTCGTATTTTCAGCACTATAGGAAAGTGATCGGTTATATTATGGTCAATAATCTCCGCTTCAACAACTATATTTTTTTCAAATTTGAAACAAAAAATGATCAAGGCAGGTGCCACCCGAATCACACCTTCGTGTAATATCATTTACATATGACTTGAACCCAAAAGAGTACAAAAGATTTAAATACTCATCACGAATATTACCACCCACCGCGGAATCCAGAATATCTATATTGATATCTCCAACAAAAATCTCAACATCATTCTTTTCATTCAATTTTGTGTTGAAATATGAGCCTAGATCTCTAATAAATTCGTCTACCTCAATAGGGGAAGTTTATAGCAACAACTGATCAAATAACTAATATTATTTATCTTGAAACCAATTTTAATTATTTTTGTGACACCTACATCAACAATATCAACATTTTCGAATAAACCCACCCTTACATAACAGATCACACCATCATTTTTATTAAAATGACAAACGTTGTAGTATATCTTAAAATTAGGTATTCTGAAAAGGCCTACACTACTAACACTAAAACATTCCGAGAGAACAATAATATCAAAGTCGACTGAAAGGAGTCCAGAAAAATTCCAATAATTGAAAATTTTTTCTATACTTCTAATGTTGCAGTGAATAATCCTCAAACCAGGCGCCCTCAAAGACATTGCTGAAGAACATTCTGAAGGAGAATCATATGTAACAGTTTTGTATTCTAAATTCTCTAAGTCATCTTGTATATCCTGTAGAGCCATCACAGAACAGAAAAACGACAATAACAAACACACTATACCTTACAATTGAATAGTAGAATACTATCCCATCAGACCCGTTATTACATCCTCCGAAGTGATCTTTGTGATCTTCCTCCCATCAGACTTCCACCCTTGGTCTGATATCGTCTTCTCTGAGCCTGTTCCTAACATTTTGCAATGAAATATGCATATTTCTGGTAAGTACAAGTTCATTTTGTAGCATTCTAGCCGTACAGTGCCGAACTCTTAGTGCAGTTAAACGAAGTCAACCATCATTAACTGGTGTTGTTATCCGATTTCTTCCCTGTCCGGCCCTTCTTCCATATTCCCCTGTTTGTTGGTGTTCTTACTACTTCATGATCGCTCAAATAGCGTCCAGGACGTTCAGCAACCAATAAATTCAAAGATTCGAAGATCAACAAGAAACACAGAAAATTTGCATTAATTTAGCGTGAAAACTGAAGAGAAATTGAATGAATACTGATAGTCAAATAAACTCAGTCTTGTTTCAGACGTGTTTGAGATCATATGGAAACAAATGTTACTACATAGATAACATTTTTTTCCCCTCATATGTACAAAAACATAAGTTGACAAAGAAACTGCGATCGAGCTGCTTAATCGATTGTGGAATTCAGAATACCAGGTGATGCGACAATTTTTGTGGTGTGTGTATATTACAATTTTTAGAGACAATTATCTCAACAAGAATGTCTCGTCAAGTGGCCGAGTTATTTTGGCTTTGGAGTATCACACCAGTCTACAGTTTCCCTTTGGTATGGAGAATTTGAAAACCAAAGAATTAGCCTTAGCGACGATCCAAGGGCGGATGCACCAGAAGCAGTGAATGTGCAAAAATGTGTATAGTTTTTCTATATAGGTACACAAATTGGCTCATTCCAGCTTCAATTTTTAAGTAGATAATGAATATTAAAAAGATGAAATGAATATATATTCAAATAGTATCATAGCCCACTAGAAACAATTAGAAACAATTTAATGAAATTAAGTTTCGTCATTTTTTCTTTTCAATGAATATTGAGATGTGAGTATTCTATAAGGGGACAAAAAGTTCCTAAATGAAATGGAGAAACGATTGTGGTATTCTGAAATGACTATCAGCGCAAAGCAAAAGAATCAGGCGAAGGAAATAGGGTGTAACTCTTGAATAAAAATGCAACTCATTTATGCAACCCTATTTCAAAATTTGAGGAGCTATACAGAAAAAACTGAAAAATTTAACACCCTGTAGATTCGAATCGGAGTTATAAAATGACTCAAATGTTCACCCAATTTCATTGCTACATGATATTCGGTAACACCCTATACATTCTGTAAAAAAAGTACCTGAAATTGATTATTTAAAAAATCCGCTCAAAACGATTGGCAAAATTTTTGTTGTGGCTAAGTTGGCAAAACTGTTTTCTATACGGACGCGGAGTTTGAACACGATCTGTCATTCAGTTTGTTCACAGTGCTCAATTTTGCCAGTTCTCACAAGTGTGTCATACACGAGAACATCCCCGAAAACCGAAAATTCGATCCATTCCTAAGTTAATTCGACTGGTAATTGCCAGCGTTTAGCTGAAAGATCTATAAATACATAAAAACACCTATCTTAACTTCATTCAATTCCATTTTTTTTTATTTTTTATTCCATATACTTGGAAAGAAGCGATGCTTACTATTTGAATTGTATCCCAATCATGCAAAATCGGATTGAGATCAGGCGCTTAAGTAGGCCAAGGTGAAACATTGTTTCCAGGTAGATTTATACAAACTGTCAAAGCTGTAGAGCCGTAGAGGCATCTCTATGCATCAACAGAAGTTTTCCACATTTACTGCATATGGTAGCAGAAAGGGTTGAAGGACATTGTTGCTTTTTATTCTCAACTCCTGGGAAGAGGCCATGCTTATCATATCGCATTTCTCTCAGTTCTTCAGAGCATTCACACCGTGGAAGATGTTGTTGGAAGAAAAAGATCAGCAACTTGCTGTTTTTGGTTGATAGGATGGAGATCACGCATGATCTCCAGGTTGTCGATAAGGCCTACAACTCTCTTCTGGACACTATCAGATAGATGTAATGAATATTTGGATGCGGAGCCCCAGACCAAGTCGCACTTGGGCTTTGTATAAAAGTATCAGCTGTGACTCCCCTCAAAGTACTACTTAGCCCTGAAAAGAAAACTGAGTTTACCAGAAGCAGATTGCTTACACATGACCATAGTAGATGAATGTTCATTTCTGAGGAAATTCTCTGTCTTTGCATAATCATGCAATCTAATCAGTAGAGGTCCTCAGCATCCAGCAGTTGTCAACAAACCCAAATATTTTGGTTTCGTAGGACTGAGTTAAACCATTAATCTGCAACAGAAAAAGGGTTGGCGAGAGTATGGAGTCTTGGGGTACTCCTGCATTAACCTGAAAAGATTCAATCGTTACACCATCAACCACATCCTGAATTAATCTAATGAAGAGAAAAATACTAAACCATACACATACCATATTCGATTAGTTTCTTCATCACTAAGCATACCAAACCCTGACGAAGGCCTTTGAGATATCGAGAGCAATAGCTCTTGATTCGCCATACTTTTCGATTATAGACGTCCACAAATTCGTAATAGATGCAAGAAGGTCACCAGTTGATCGTTGTCTACGTAAATTGTATTGTCGATCGCTAATGATACCTTTCAACCCGTGAAATTTTATAACGAGATGTGACTCCTCAACAGTTATAAGACGTTGATTAGGAAATGTGGACAGGGTACCGTGACTAGTTTTGGATTTGAATTTAGTTATCCACTTAATTCGCACAGGCGCGCCCTAGAGTCGTGACATTTTACAATGCGCCACCTTACCGTACGTTGTATTTATTATCGTGGACTGAAGTATTCATATGCAATTCTAATTTCTGAAGGCTATTATGCAAACTTTGGGTATTAACCCAGTCGAAGAAATGATGACAGGAACGATATCTATTTTATCAAGGTGCCACATCTGTATTGTATTTGGACTTTTCACCTGGAATTTATTCAGCACGTTGTTATTATTCGGTATGGCGACATCCACCAGCATTGCTGTTCAGGCTCTCTTATCATACACCACTATGTCCGGCCTGTTATTCGTCACCATACGTTGTATTTATTATCGTGGACTTATGCACTATCTCAGCTAGTAGCTGGATATAATTTACCTTTCCCAGATTTAGCAATCAAAGGAATAGGCTCGATTACAATATACTTGACATAAATTTCCTAACTATCCTACATGTATTAAGAATTACAGCTTTTGCATTTCTATATAGGTATTCTTATGCAATTCTAATTTCTTAAGGCTATCATGCAAAGTTTTGGGTATTAAACCAGTCGAGGATACGATGACAGGAACGATATCTATTTTGTCGAGGTGCCACATCTGCTTGATCTCAATAGCAAGGTCTGTGTATTTGGACTTTTCTCCTGGAACTTATTCAGCACGTTGTTATTATTTGGTATGGCGACATCTACGTTGTATTTATTATCGTGGACTTATGCACTATCTCAGCTAGTAGCTGGATATAATTTACCTTTCCCAGATTTAGCAATCAAAGGGAATAGGCTCGATTACAATATACTTGACAGAAATTTCCTAACTATCCTACATGTATTAAGAATTACAGCTTTTGCATTTCTATATAGGTATTCTTATGCAATTCTAATTTCTTAAGGCTATCATGCAAAGTTTTGGGTATTAAACCAGTCGAGGATACGATGACAGGAACAATATCTATTTTGTCGAGGTGCCACATCTGCTTGATCTCAATAGCAAGGTCTGTGTATTTGGACTTTTCTCCTGGAACTTATTCAGCACGTTGTTATTATTTGGTATAGCGACATCCACCAGCATTGCTGTTTTGGCTCTCTTATCATACACCACTATGTCCGGCCTATTATTCGTCACCATTCTGTCAGTGATAATAGGCCTATCGTAGTATAATCTGATAGAGTCATTTTCCAATACGGGCGCCGGTCGATACTTGTAATATGGCTGGAATGTATTCAGAAGTCCGTACTTGTGTGCAAGTTTCTGATGGATAATGTTGCACACTTGATTATGCCTGTGAAGATAGTCTGTATTGGCCAGTTGTTCGCATCCGGACGTAATATGCTGTATCGTCTCCGATCTTATATGGCATTTTCTGCACCTATCTGTTTGTAATGTTCCGTCCTTCATTATAAATTTTTGTAATTGTTTGTAGCGATCACTTGGTCTTGGATGGCCATAAGGAATCCCTCTGTTTCCGCGAATAATTCTCCTTTCATCAACCATTTGTTGGAGGCTTCTTTGTCGATGTGTGGTTGATTAATCTCATGGTGATGTCGTCCATGCAATTCCTTTCTTGACCATTGCTCTTGTTTTTCAGTATCTGATAGGAATGGTAGTTTCAGCAGGTCATCTCTGGTAGCAAGATTTAGAGGTGTATATCCCTTATCAGCCAACGATACCACTCTATGTAGGTCAGAAGTGAGAGCTTTTGCTGAGAAGAATTCTCTGAGATTTCTTATCTGTTCCGTGTGTAAATTGACAACATCTATTAATCCGCGTCCTCCTTCTTTCCGCTTCAAAGTTGTTCGTATCACAGACGATTTTGGATGATGATTATTGTACTTTGTCAGCATCGTTCGGGTCTGCCTTTGAATATCATCTAGCTCCGTCTTAGTCCATCTGATTATTCCAAATGAGTAAAGCAACACTGGAATGGCGTAGGTGTTAATTGCCTTGACTAGATTCCCCGAGTTCAACATCGATTTCAGCACAGACTTCAGACGCTGACTGTATTCTGAACGAATCTTCTCCTTTGATTCTTTTTGGTCTAACAATCTGGCTTGTTGGTATCCCAGATATTTATATGTTTTGCCATCTCTCATGCACTGTATAATGTCACCGTTTGGAAGTTGTGTTTCACCATCTATGACTTTTCCTCTTTGAACGTTCAGGGTCTTACATTTTCAATCCCATACGTTGTATTATTATTATTATTATTAGTTGTTATTGAATGTTTCCTATCCTACAATAATAATTTTAATTGAAATTTTCATATGAATTTTATAACACATATGAACTATAAAAGTTTGTGGCCGAGCTGCAGCCACATTTAGCAGACAATATATTCCAAACGTCAATTATACAGATGACAATCGAATATTTCATGAAAAAAACACTCATTTTATTTAAAACTTGCATTTCTCCCTCGTAATGGAACACAGCTAAGTTCTGGTATCTTCAGGAATCACTAGATTTCCTCGTAGTTTCATCTCGATAAGCGTTCTGTCGCAAAAGGCCGGCGTAGATTCTTAAACGCCACATATCTGATCGGCATAATTGAATTACGCGACAAGTCCACAATGAGGCGCAAGACAAAGCCGATGGAGCCTCGAGTGCGGGGAATAGTTCGGCAGCTCTCTTAATAATAATAAATAATCGCGTATTAATTGGTTTGATATATTGCTGGCATTGCTGGTTTTTACCGGCATTGTCCTTTGTGTGAAATGCGGCACAGGTTTTTGCCCGACTCACCTCGGTATGTGTTTCGATTACGGTGCTCCGTTTTTTGTCTACGGCGGTCAAAGCTGCGACGAGTTCCTAGCGAATCTGTAATTAAAAGCAGAGCGTTAATTATGGAAGGAAGCTGAACTGCTGTCGTCTCTTATGGTGCGATGTAGTCGGACGGAGTAGCCGTGAATTGCAACGCAATCTCCTCAGTATTGTTTCAATGCTCTCTAAAAGAAATGATTGTAAACGATCTTTCGAGACCCTCTTTTTTGATATCGATAAAATCCATAATAAGCTATACACATAGATTTATTGAATAACTCGAGAGCAATAACAGAAATAATATGCTTATTTTTTTGCAATTATATTGAAACAGATGTATCCAATTAGATAAACTCTAAGCCATAGGTTCCCAAACTTTTTTGTGTCGTAGACGCCTTACTATGTTTTTCGGGTTTGGATAGACCCACTACTTACCTGATATCGATTTTTTGTAAATTTCTAACTGTAGTGAAGTTTAGTGTCAAAAATTTAAAGTAAAAACAGATGTTAATTTATACATTTGAATTTGGGAGCCTTTTACTTGGTAAAATTGCATTATCAATAATAAAAAACAAGTACTGTGTTTTAAGGAATTATACTTAATAATTGCGATTCGTAACTCGTTTCACTACACCGTAGCTTCTTCAGACAAATGAATATACAGAAAAATATAAATGAGAATATAACTATAATAATTAAAAGCTTATTGGGTTGCTTCTTCTTAAGTGGTTATTTATGACAGGTATATCAATAAAATTAAGGAATAGATTGCTCCTGAAAAGATTCAATAGAGGTGAAGGGCTTAAATCGACTTGTTCATTGATGAGTCTACCTGAGTGTTTGTATTTATTGATTTCTAAAGTTTCCCAAGATTTCCAATATTTATTATCTGTATGCAAAATTTCAAACTGTGGGTCGAAAGAATGATTATTTTCTAAGAGATGATTCGCGTAATTTGAATCTGATTTTTATTTGAAAAACTGCGTTTATGTTCCAACAAAATTCAACACCTTAACCTACGTTGGCATTACAAGTGAGAAACTAAAATCATTCTTAATTAGCATAATTTCAACATAGCTTTCCAAACTAATAATAATTTGCAAATATAAAAATAATAAAACCAAACCAGGTAAAAACAATAAAAGGTGTTTATCGATTGAATTGCAATGACTGTGATAATTTCTACATTGGTCACACAGAAATTTTAATATTAGAATATCGGAACATAAACGCAGTTTTTCAAATAAAAATCAGATTCAAATTACGCGAATCATCTCTTAGAAAATAATCATTCTTTCGACCCACAGTTTGAAATTTTGCATACAGATAATAAATATTGGAAGGTACATCTTTGGGAAACTCTAGAAATCAGTAAATACAAACACTCAGGTAGAGTCATCAATGAACAAGTCGATTTAAGCCCTTCACCTCTATTGAATCTTTTCGGGAGCAATCTATTCCTTAATTTTATTGGATATATCTGTCATAAATAACCACTTAAGAAGAAGCAACCCAATAAGCTTTTAATTACTCAAGAACATTTATAGTTAAATTCTCATTTATATTTTTCTGTATATTCATTCGTCTGAAGAAGCTACGGTGTAGTGAAACGCGTTACGAATCGCAATTATCAAGTAAAATTCCTCAAAACACAGTACTTGTTTTTTATTATTGTTAATTTATACATTTATTTAATTGAATTCAAACTGAAATTAGTCAAAATAAAATTTTGCATCTGTTATATAAAATATACGTAACATAAAATAAACTAAGCAATAAGTAAATATTTTTAGTGAAAAGGATGAACATGATGCTTTAATAATAAATTAACAACATTTGGCGTCAATTTTTTGAGGGGTTAATTTTGAATCTCCTCGGCTAATGATGTCCAGTCTGTTTCTTTTTTTCGTTAGAAGATTGGTAACAGCGCTGAACCCCCTATTTCACTAGATATGACGATGGAAAGGAAATTGAAAATTTCCTCGCTATATTCCATAATACGGGATAAGTAACGGGTATGTTGTTTTGCATCTAGAATGGTTGATATCCGTTTTTAAACTGAATCTTAAGTTCTTCGTTTGTACGCAGTTCAGTCAGTTCCTCTTGTATTATGACATTCGTTTCTTCTATGTCACCATATGGATTAATTATCCAGGCTGGTATTACCATGGTCAAAACATCCTCAAACCTAGTTTCAAGATCTGAATAGAGAGCATTTAAATGTTGAACGTAGGTTGGAACGTCGTCTTCCTGGCAGTTTGTCTGTGACAAACTGGGGAATTGAGAAAATTCACCCTGTCCAATATTTCGCTTCATTAGTTTAACTCTGGCAAGAAACGCTGATAAGATGGACTTTTTGTTAATCAAATTCCAACTGTCGCCTTGTAACTGCAAATTAACCATATTGAATTTTGCAAACAAGTCTGTTAAATAGGCGATGTCTGTTTTCCACCATTAAATTTTCTTTTGAAATTTCATCTTTAGTATTCAGAAATTCTAAAATAGTCTTAAAAAGTGCAAAAAATCTTGTCAAACATACGCCTTTCGACAGCCAGCGTACTTCAGTGTGAAGAAGTAGTAGATGAGAGTGTTCGTCATTTTCTTCACACAACTATTTACTGCATCAATGACTAATTGAAAAGATTCATGCAATCTTACTCTCGAATTTTTCGCAACTAAATGTTGTTAATGGATGACGCAAAGTATTGCTAACACCCCTGACACATTTTGTTTTAAATAGCTTATGAATCCACGATAATGTCCAACCAATGGCAGGAGCTCGATCTATAGCTACTGATATTATATTTGATGAAGTAATCCTTCAAAACATGAAATATTGATTCACCTTTAGTGTCGGTTATCAAAGTTCTTGCGAAGAGCAGTTCCTCGTAGATTTCTTGATTCATAACAAAACGAACATATGCCAATAATTATGCTGCATTACCAGGAAAAGTTGACTCGTCTAGTTCTATAGAGAAATGGGTCGTTTCCAAATAATTACATAAGAAGCTTTCAATATCAGAACTCATTTCATCAATACGTCTTTCAACAGTATTATTGCTCAAAGGAATTATTTTAATGATATCAGATGCAGGTTTGTGTAAAACAGTTTTTAAAACCTCCTCAATGGCTGGCAAAATTAGCTCCTCTCCGATAGTATGCGGTTTTCCGGATTTTGCTATAAGCAGCGAGATATTGTAAGACGCCCGCAAAACATCATCGTTTCTTTGTGACGTCGAAGCGAACATTCAGTCCAGTGTGGGTCTCTTCTGAAGTGCATCTTTGAGTGTTCGAAAGTATTTCAAATCTTTATCTGTTTTATCAGGGTGACATCTTCTCAGATGATCCTGCAGCTTAAATGGTTTCATTGCGTCACTGCCCAAAACTTTGTTGCATAAAAGGACATAGGCAATTGTAGGGTAGTTGTTATCGTTAAGAAATCGAAAGAGATAACATAGAATTGCCGAAGATTCTACTACAGATGTCAAGAATCTAATTGTCAGAACTGTCGTGCTATTCGTCTCAGATCCTTTCCTTGTTGAAAGGCCCTTCACAATGAATCTCAGATCTCACTTCCATACACCAACTTCAATTTGAGCTCGAGTTAACAAATTATAATTCATAATTTGGGAATTAATATGTTAAACTGGCATCATTAAAAGGACAAGATGTTGGCTCTTTATTACGTGCCTGAAACGAGTCATAACTTTGTGAATATATTAAAAATTTGAAGGCATTGTCATCAAATAAAGCCCTCTCCAATCAAGTATTTATATAACTTAATTCCTTTGGAACTTTCGGCCCTACTTGTATCTTTTTATAACAGACATATAACCTGATTGTCACACGCAGATTGCTATCTCAATAATTGAACAGCTGCAGCTGAATGGAAATTTACCGTTTTCATCAAAGAAATATCTGGAAAAAGTCAGGAATACACTTATATTCATAAATTCTGAATAAAATACCTACAGGGTGGGGCGTAATGGAAGGGCGTTTTTGGAACGGGTAGTACACGTGAAGGTTAGTGAGTAGAGGGGAACGGCTGAGGTCATTCGACTCAGGAGGAGTTACCATTTGGTTCACAATGGTAATCTGGATAAAACAGCACCGTGGGTTCGCATGTGAAGAGTATTTAAAATCGGGAGGGTCGTGCAGAAGCGCTTTGGCCAGCTCTTCAACATTGGCCGTAACGCCTCAGTTTCGAAACGTAGCACAATCATCAGATGGGTACAGAATTTCAGAACGACTGCATCAGCAATGAATCCGAAACTTCAAGTTCGCACTAAAGTATAAGGACACCAGCTTCCGTGAAAAGAGTGAGACAAGTTGTAATTCAAAGCCCAGGGCGGTCCGTCTGGAAACGACCTGCAGTACTCCAAATGAGTAGTTGAAGTGTTCGCAGAATTTTACACCAAGACCTCCGTCGATCCCCCTATAAGCTCATGGTTGACCAACACCTGAAAGAAGGAGATTTTGCACAACACCAGCAGTTTGCCGAGAGAAAACAAATGATTATCGCTGATGAAAATGAACCAGTGATAATGATTGAGCGGTTCGGTTAATGCACAGAACTGCCGATAATGGTTAGCAGAAAATCCCCACGAACTGCATCAATCCGCACTGCATAGTGAGAAAGTCACCGTTATGGTGCGATATGCGCCATCTTGGGAGCGTATTTTTCGAGGATGAGAAAAGGGCAACTGTAACTGTAAACTCTGAGCGATATGTTTTCATGCTGGAGACCTTTTATCTCCCAGAATTGCGACGACGAAGAATGAACAGAAGAAATGTTTGGTTTCAACAGGATGGTGCCACGGCACATACAGCCAAAACCTCAATGGAAGTTGTGCGTCGCATTTTCCTGGTCATTTCCGTGCTTGTGATTATTTTTTGTGAGGAAACTGAAGACTATGGTCTACGTCGATAAACCTCGAGATCTGCAAGAGTTGAAAGAAGCCATCACGAGAGAAGTTAGGGCAATCGATACCGATTTGTTAGAGCGGGTGATGCAGAACTTCAGCAATGTATTGAAGAACACGGACGTCATTTGCCTGATATCAATTTCAGAACATGATTCTCTTCACTTTTTCCACACTAAATGGTAACATTTAAGTTTTCATTTTACGTAAATGAAAATCTTTTCTAGGTTGAAAAACAGCTGAGTTCCATGCTCCCTACCCTGTACTTCTGTTTGAGCTCACGCTTAATTTCATAAACAAAATACTGGACGATTGACTTGAGCATTGTTTAGTCCAACATTCGTTCAGATATTCGCAGCTTGTATAAACATTTTTCCAAGGAAAATTCCTTCTCCGTACCTGAAATCAAATCACAACAGCCAAAGTCGCCGCCAATAATATAAAGTCAGATAAAAAACGATAATTTAATTACTGATTATATAGGGATTTGCCGGCCGAAATCCCGCTCAAGATAGCCATTTAGAATTTTAATTAATGTTTTTTCGATGCCATTCTGTTAACAAATAAAATGCCTTGTATAGGTCCTTGAAGCCGTGAGGATGACACGGTAAAAGGAACAAAACCGTAGACGTTAAAACCGAATTCGGGATAATTAGAAGTGGTTATGTTGAATCGGCTCATTAATTGGGTGCCTTTGGTACCGAGTAATTAACTCGGAATGTGTCGGTCAATAATTAACAGCCAGGTAGACGAGGTTGGGCGAAACTTCGTCCCCCAGACGCCTATCAATAAACATGCTGTATCTACAAATTTAATGGCCTTCAGATCGGTTTCGAACTAGAACTTTCGGATTAAAAAAATTCTGAAACGATTAGGTCTTGAAATTTTAATACTTCATTTGATTTATGAGCTATTTTCGTAGAAAGAGTGATACAAAATCAAGTATTGTCAAAAAGGGAAGAATGTGAAGAATTTAACACTCAAAATATTGATGTCGCTTATAGCCTACAAAAGATTTCTACATAATATAAAATAGTATCATTCGTTATAAACTCAATATTCCTTGAAAAAATATATAGAAAACTTAAGGAATTCATGTAGTGTCGTTATTTAGCGGCCTGAAGTGTAAGTATAATAATCTATCGATAAATGTTTACTTCATTTGGCGATATTTCGGGACTTTCCCGAAACTCTAACATGAAAAAACAAATCATAAATATATAAGGAGCCCCAGAGAAAACCGGACATTTTTTTCCATTATAACTTTAGCAATTTTGGAACGAGAAAATTCGTTCTTGCTTCATTGGAAAGCCACAGGACTAGGTTTTTCAGAAATTGTATGAAAACTTTCATTCACATTCGAAAATTAAGTTTTTTCACTAAAAATTCGAAGATTGCTGGTTTTTGTATGACTTGAATAAGTACAGTTGCCACCAGCTGAAAATGAACGGTTGAGAAATTGAATAGCTTTTTGAATGAATTTCATTGGTTCAATTCTTCTTTGGAATTCTACAATTTTTTTCCATATTCTTCTGACGACGTTTGTCAAAGAAATGAACAACCAGAACTATATCACAAGAAAACGCTACCTACCCTCAACTGGCTGTCAGTGTACAGGGTGTCCCAAATTAGATGTATCTAAACGAAATCTATTTCAATTGATTTTAGGATGGAGCCAGATGTCATACCTGTCACTACACTATGGATTATTACAGACAACGCGTAGACGATATCATCGAACCAGAACAATGGCCCCCAAATAGTCCCGATCTTAATCCTTGCGACTATTTTCTGTGGGGTCATTTGGAAGAAATAGTAAAATGGTATTATTTTCAAAAATTGTGAGGAGCTGAGGCAAAAAATTCAAGAATGTTAGAACAATCTTGATCAAGAAGTACTTTCGAGATCCATAAAGATCTGGAGAAGACTGGTGCAGATGGAGGAGGTCATATTCCATTCTGAGTACTTGATTCTTTTCGTTGAATGTTTTTACTCATGTAATTTGTTAAACAAAATCATGTCGTATTATTATTCTCGCAGATGTTTTTAACAGTTGGCATCTCTGCGATATTTGGAAAACAATAATCCCGATCTTCTTCCTAATGACCCTGTTGTTCGAAATTTTTCCTCAAGATCATAGATTGTACTTCTTTTGTAATTAGGGGCTGGAAATTGGCGTAATATTTGCCTAGCATTATAGCCACACACAAATAAACATTCAATGAAACGCTTATCCTCATTTGTTGAAACCATTTTAACAAATTCAAACGTCAAAAACAAGCAACAAGGGAAAATTGTTAATATTTGAGGAAGTCGGCCATTTTGAATTCGAACGGAAATCAAATTTGAGGTTCGTCTTAGTAAAATATGGTTCTTTCTCTTCTTAGAACATCCATGAAAAACACAACAATTTCAGGAGTGCCAACGCCATGAGATTAAAAAAATTATTTCGATTTCAACTGAAAATCAGAATGAAAAAAATTACTCATGTTACTTTTCTACCAATTCTTGGAATATTTTCAAGATCAATATGTCAAATTGTTCAGAAAATACTGAATTATCGACTGAATTTTTTGGTGGCAAGAAAACGTTCCTGCGATCTTGAAATTTTGCTCATTTTCGAATGAGTCAGCCATATTGGTTTCCACAGTGAAATTTCGATACAATTTCTGAAAAACCTTGGCTTTCCAATGAAGTAAGAACGAATGATCTAGCTCTAAAATTGCGAAAGTTATAACGGAAAAAAAATGGTCTGGTTTTCTCTGGCGCACCCTATATAAAAAAAAATAAATAAGGAGGAAAATAACCGATATCTTGTTACTGGATTCTGAGACTGAGACGTCGCCTTTATTACACCCACTTCATTTTTTCAGATAAGTGATTTTTTTGGGTATGTCAATTAAACAAAACACATTGTACATACTATTCGAATAAAGCGGCAATCAAAATTAAAACTGTTTGAATTTTGACTGAAGATTCAGAGATAGATGCACTGCAATATTTCAGAGTTGTCGTGACTTTACCAATCAGCCAGGGCATTCACTTCAAAACTTTCTATAATGTTACAAAATTATTTATATTGTTATAAATAATCTATCGATTAAAGTTTACTACATTTGGCGATATTCAGCAAAACCCTTTAGGAGAATGAGTGAATCCCCGAGAATGGAGATTAAACAGTGATTTCCCGAGAACCGACAGTCCCTAGACTCCCTCCAAACTCATATATAAAAAGAAATGGTTTCCCCTTCTTACTCCATTTCCTGTGAATATACTGTAACTGTTATACCATTATCAATATACCAATAGTAGGAAGGTGAGATACACAGATCCTTATGAAAATAACATTCTGATATTGATATAGTCTCAATAAATAGACAACCAATACCACAAAACAATAAGAGTTGTAAAAAAACTCTGAAAGTGATGGATTATTTTATTGTTACACGTGGAAAGTTAAAGTAAGCAAGATAAAGTGCATCTGATACTCACTCGTACTTCAAAGTCTCGTAAGTACGTTTAGGTTAGAAAATGTGGAAATACACGACGCAGTTGTCGAATGGGAATTGTCAACAGCAAAAGTGCCAGAGGCGCAAAATTTAAAAGGCAATCTACGTACGTAATTTTTAGAACCATCAACCATTCGTCTCTCTAATTGACTTGACACATTAATCCCCAAGAATCTCTCATTCGTTCGCGCATAAACGTGGGTACATAATTCTCAAATTTCTCAGAAAAGACGAAGTCCAATCAAGTCGATAATTAAACCGCGGTTAATTACCGACCGTAAATAATGCTTTAAGTGCCGTTTTAACGCGCCAGTAAATGTCACGATACGAATTTTAAACTTGGCGTTGTCTCGAACCCCTCACAGAAAAATGACGAATAAATAAAAATTGACAGTCGTAAATGTCAATAGATGGCCGAATATGAACGGTGCTCAAGCGCAACCTTTGGCTTTTCGGAGAATAACAATACGAACGCGCTGTGGAAGAAATCTCGACATCGGGAGGTGTCATTTGAAAAACGGGGTGTCTTATTGCGAATGTGACAGCGACAGACGAAAAAATAATTCATGTATTCGTCGTTTTGAATTCCAGAAAGTTGAACGGTATTTCATCAATCTAAGTTGTTCTAAGTTGTATATTTTTTATACAGTGTGTTGAATAATAGTATGTTACAACTTGAGGGGGTAAATCTACGTGCAATTTTAAGAAAAATAGTTTATATAAACATAGGTCCACAAAAGCTTCGTTACAGAGCATCAGTGTATTGAAATTTCCGGAAAAAATTGGTTTTTCTTCAAAACTCCTGCAGTTTTGAGATTTGAGTTTTCTTTCCCGAGGCCATGTCTCCTTTTGCTATTTCAAACAAACTGCAATTTTTTCGTATCCCGAACCGTTTTCGAGTGAAAAATTATTGAATTTGAATTATTTGTATGTTATTCGCTAAATAAAAAAAAATAATAGAAATACTCGATAGGTATGACCAAAATTTGCTTTTATTTTGATAGCTCGTCTTCTGAGACTCAACTTATACTTATTCAATATCAAACTGAAAAAAGAACAATTAAGAACTAAATGAATTGCTGAAAGTGTCCTCCACTTGCAAGAATACAGGCCTCTGTCCTTCGCGTATTATCATGCACTCTTTGAAATATTCCTGAGGTATTTCTTATCGTGTCACAAGAGGTTTCTATTCGATTTCTCAATACTTCTACAGTGTTCACTGGAGTGGTATAAACTAAATTTTTCAGATATCCCCATAAGAAAAGTCTAAACTATTTAAGATTTAAGTCTGGGGGACCTAGGAGGCCATGTTTCTGTCCCACCCCGACCTATCCATCGGTTGTTGAGTGTATTATTCAAGAATTCCCTAGCTTCTCTACTAAAATGTGCTGGTATCCCATCATGCATGAACCACATTATGTTTCTCACCAAAAGTGGCACATCCTCTAGCAATAAAGGTCAATAAATAACTCCTCCTCAAGAAATTTCTGATAAGCGGGACCGTTTAGTCTGTTAGGCAAAAAAAATGGCCCAATCAAATAATTTCCAATTATTCCGATTTAGACATAAAGTGAGAATTGTTCTTGATGATGAGATTATTCAATCAAATGGGGGTCTTTCTCAGCCCAATAATGATTATGAATATGAAACGGGTACAATAAAAAGTCGTGGAGAATCCTCCAAACTAGAACATATGAAATATTCAACTGATTTCCAATTTTTCTTGTACTCACATGAGGATTCAAATCAATACAATTCAAAACTGCTTTTTCAATATCTGTAATTCTCATAGTTGGAGTTGCATCTTTCAATTGATTATTTGCAGTAATAGTACCAGTTTCCCTCAACCTTCTGTGGATATTTGAGAATGTTCGCTTGTCTGGTGTTACACGATTTCGAAAGCGCACCTGATATAATCGCCTAGCTTCTGTTGTGTTTCCGTCAGCCAGACCGTACATGTAATGGATATCAGCCAATTCGGCGTTAGTAAAATTAGCCATTTTTTCTTACAGCAATAACTTCAAAAGTCTTAAAACTAATCGTCAATTTAATAATTAATGGTTCAACTTTAGCAACTGTTAAAATAAATAAATAAATGAAAACAATCAAAGCCTACTAGTCATTTTTTTAATTAGAAGTGCTTTCAATTCAGCGAATGCATACAATCGTTTAACAATTTTTTGCTCGAGAACGGTTGGAGATACGAAAAAATTACAATCGACAAAAAAGTTTCTAAATTGAACGAGGATGACGAAAATTGATTGTGCGCTAATCAGTGGCGTGCTACAAAAAAGTTTGAAAGGACAAAAGAAGACATGGTTCCGGAAAAGAAAACACCTTGTAGGTTCTAGTTAAAATTCAGGACGTGCAATGATGGAGGCTATAAAAAATAGCTTGCATTCCAAATTTGGCCTAAATATCTCAAAAGCTACAATTTCAACACCATGTATTGTTGAGTGTTATTGTTGAATACAGAAATTCCTTATATTTCTGAAATAAATGCTGGTTGATTTCTTCCCTTCTTCTTTCAAATTAATCAAATTCCGGCAGGATTCCATTGAGACCATTGAAAGTGCGGTGACAGACGCGCTAAAGACCATTCCAAAAAAGGAGATACAGAAGTCGTTTGACAACCAGTTGGAGCGTGCAAATTTGTATATCAATGCAGAAGGCGAATACATTGATTAATAAGAAAGATTTGTATCAAAATTGATACTGGTTGTTTCTATTTTCAAAATGTTCGATTACTTTTGGAATGGAGGGTGTATATCTATCCTATAAGAGTAAACTAATAATTGTAAACAATTTCAAGTATCTCCGTATTGTGGATTTGATGTGATACTGAAAGACATTACAGACGAGATAAAAAACATTAAATTCACGATAGAAATTGAACAGAACGATTCCATTAATTTTTGGACTTGAAAATCACTAAACGAAATAATAATCATGTTTTTCGGTCTTTCGTAAACCAACACATACTGATACAATTATACATAACTACTCATTACATCCAATTCAACACAAAGTTGCAGCTTTAAACAGCATGGTACATCGGTTACTCAATTTACCTTTATCAGTAGAAGATTATAATAAAGAGTTAAACATCATCAAACAGATAGCCATTAATAATTCATATAATCCGGATATGATAGATCTAATCATTCGTAAAAACTGTATCAGAAAGCAATAAATGAAGTATATCCTATTCATAAAGACTATAAAATATTCAACAGTTTAACATTCTGCGGTTCTGCAAGTACAAATATTAAATCCTTTCTCGTCAAACAAAATCTTAATATAACTTTCAAAACTTCTAATAACTTAGGTAAACATATTAAAAATAATAAATCTCGTGTTGAAAAATCAAGTAAATCAGGAATCTATAAACTCAATTGCGGTTCTTGTGATAAAATTTATATCGGTAGGACCTATAGGAGTTTTGGCATAAGAACATCTGAACATAAACGTAGCTTCGATAAAAATAAATCTGATTCAAATTATTCAAACCACTTAATAAAAGAAAACTATTCATTCAATAAAAACTTTGACATATTACATATAAAATCAAAAAGTTTAAAATTAGATCTCCTAGAAGCATTAGAAATAAATAGATACAAACATTCGGACAAGCTTTTGAATGAGCAGGTAGACGTGAATTATTCACCCCTACTTAACTTGTTTAATTACTTTTTATTACCTTTCATACTAACTGTACAATGGCTCGGTGTGGATTTTCCTGTTATTCATCCAACTTGTTCTACGATTTGTTTATAATACCATACTCTTCATTCTGTTTGTCATTTTTGATAAAGCTGCTGTGTCAGCGAAACGTCGTCGAATTTTTTTCAAATAAAGTGTAGATTAAAGTTAAGCCTTGTGTTTTTTATCTCATTTATATCATGGATCTACATCAAGTAACAGCCTCCACAATTCAAAAGAAAAAGACATTACAGACATCAACGTTCGTATGTAAATTAGACGAAAAGGCGAATAAACCTAAATTAATTATAACGGACAACAACACAAACATGTAATTCGGATCGTTTCCAAAAAAAGCGAACTGACTCTTCAACTTATACGGACCGTCAACATTTATATTCGGAAATATTAAAACAATGGTCCTTTTCGGGAGCGGGTATATAAGATAAAATATGGAATTTTTATAGCCGAAATAAATCGATTTAGCTGGTGCACGTCCGTTTTTATTGGGACGTCCTGAACTTGTTTGTCTCGGTTAATGTCATTTGACAAGTACCAGCGTTTTCGGTTACATTTTTATTATATTTCCGGGGCATGAATTCAGACGTTCAGAAATCTCGAATTTGAATCGAACGTGCATTTCGATTACAAAGTTTTAAATGGGACGCCGTCCGTGGAAAGCGCGGATTATCTTGTTTTCGAAATGAGGAATATCGACGCTCTCTTCGCTACCTCATGCTATCGTTCGGTGGCGTCCTGAATGCTAGGAGATGTTATACTCTGCGAACAAAACCTGAGGTGAATTTTCAATTCTTTTCGAGCTTTAATCAAATTCATTTATTTTTATGTTGGTACTACTGTATCATGGTTACGCTGATGTTTTCTAAAAGGCTGAAAGTGATTTTGTTGTTTTTCACAATGTGAGGATCAAGAGGTACCATTAAATTTTATTTGAAGAATAACATTTCTGCTACGAAAACTTTCAGAATGTTGCACAATATTGTCGAGGTCGTTATTGTAGATCTGGTATCGTCGGCGACCATGGAACATTTTAAATTAAGAAAACGGGACAGACTCTAAATGTATAAAAGAAACAAGATGGACCCAAAACCGAGCCTTGGGGGATACCACTGCTAACTAGTTTATGAACAGACAAAGCAACACCAACCTTGTTTGAAAAAGAATATCTTGTACGGGACACGGTAGAACGCTTGAAAAAACTTTAGGTGAAACACGTCGACGGGGACTTGTATGATACAGTTCGTCAGTGTGAAGTCGAGAACTCGCTGCATAATAATTTCTTTAAATATCTTAGCCACAATCGGAACCGAACTCATTGGACGGTAGTTGTCGGAATCCAATTTATCTCATTTCTTGAACATTGGTGTCAGTAGAGCGCAGAGCCAGGGTGAAGGCAAAAAATGGGATGAGAATGAATAATAAAAAACAAGTACTGTGTTTTAAGGAATTTTACTTAATAATTGCGATTCGTAACGCGTTTCACTACACCGTAGCTTCTTCAGACGAATGATTATGCAGAAAAATGTAAATGAGAATATAACTATAAATGTTCTTGAGTAATTAAAAGCTTATTGGTTGCTTCTTCTTAAGTGGTTATTTATGACAGGTATATCCAATAAAATTAAGGAATAGATTGCTCCCCGAAAAGATTCAATAGAGGTGAAGGGCTTAAATCGACTTGTTCATTGATGAGTCTACCTGAGTGTTTGTATTTATTTATTTCTAAAGTTTCCCAAAGATCTACCTTCCAATATTTATTATCTGTATGCAAAATTTCAAACTGTGGGTCGAAAGAATGATTATTTTCTAAGAGATGATTCGCGTAATTTGAATCTGATTTTTTATTTGAAAAACTGCGTTTATGTTCCGATATTCTAATATTAAAATTTCTATGTGTTCTACCAATGTAGAAATTATCACAGTCATTGCAATTCAATCTATAAACACCTGATTTATTGTTTTTACCTGGTTTGGTTTTATTATTTTTTATATATTTGCCTAAATTATTATTAGTTTGGAAAGCTATGTTGAAATTATTGCTACTTAAGAATGATTTCAGTTTCTCACTTGTAATACAACTACTTGTTGTGACGGGGCACAGTCGCTTTGGAATTGAGTTTCGACCTCAAATACTTGAAAAATCGTTATTGATCCGTGGAACAGTCAAGTCTCAATTCGAGCCTTTCTTTAGTAGCCTTAAGGATGGTTGATGACAAGTTGGATGGACAAGGTAATCGTCGTGTAGTTTGCATCGACTATATCTCTGCCACATTGACGATTTGAACAAATTTGGACCATATATCTTCAACGGTAGTTCAGCTCTCTAATGAACTATTCTAGCCTTCGGTGAGCTTATTCTCAAGCTTTTGGTAATTGACTGGTTTTAATAGTTTTGAACACCCTTTCGCATAGCTTAGGAAAAATTAAGTTGAAGCCTTGATAACAACATTGTAGCCTGACTTGCCAAATGGTGAAAGATGTAAGTGGGATCCCTGAATCGAGTGGATCTAGTTCGAAGTCCTTGAACATTTTGACAGAAGGGGTGAATGAGGATGGCACTGTGATGGGCCAGGCAGGTTGGAATCACCGGCGAGGTAGATACACACACCACAAAAATTGTCGCATCACCTGATATTCTGAATTCCACAGTCGATTAAGCAGCTCGATCGGTGTTTCTTTGTCACATATGTTTTTCGACATATTAGGGGAAAAAAATCTTATCTATGTAGTAACATTTGTTTCCATATAATCTCAAACACGTCTGAAATAAGAATGAGTTTATTTGACTATCAGTATTCATTCAATTTCTCTTCAGTTTTCACGCTAAATTAATGCAAATTTTCTGTGTTTCTTGTTGATTTTCGAATCTTTGAATTTATTGTAATGGCTGCTGAACGTCCTGGATGCTATTTGAGTGATCATGAAGTGATATGAACACTTCTAGAGGAAGGGCGAAGCCAACGTTACGTGGCTAACTTGTTGAATGTTAACCAAAGTACTATTTCAAGAGCAATTAATCGGTACCACGAAACAGGGGATTATGGAAGAAGGGCCGGACAGGGAAGAAATCGGATAACAACGCTAGTTGATGATCGTTGGCTTCGTTTAACTGCACTAAGAGTTCGGCACTGTACGGCTAGAATGCTACAAAATGAACTTGCACTTTCCAGAAATGTGCATATTTTATTGCAAACTATTAAGAACACGTTCAGAGAAGACGATATTAGACCAAGGGTGGCTCACCAGAGAGCATGAAGTTGCAAGACTTCAGTTTGCGAGGGACCATCCAAATTATTCCAGAATGGTCGAATGTTCTCTTTTCCGACGAGTCCAGGTTCTGTCTAGTATCAAATGATAGACACATGCCTGTATACAGACCACCTGGGGAATGGTATCAGCAATGCAATATCCGGCTTTTCCTTAATAATGGTATGGGGAGGCATTTCTTTCCATGGTCGAACTGAGTTAGTAAATAATGGAAAAATGACAGCGGCCAGATACATCGCAGATATCCTTGAACCCCATGTTGTACCCTTTGACCCATTGATTGGCGAAAACTTCATTTATATGCATGATAATGCTCGGCCTCATGCAGCTAGAGTAGTTACAGAATTTCTGCAAAATGTCGAAATTGATATTTTAAGATGGCCAGCCAGAAGTCCCGACTTGAATCCCATAAAACATGTTTGGGACAACATGGGGTGGCAAATTCAGCAACGTAGAATGCCTTATAGAACACTCCAACAACTAGAAAATCTGCTTCCTGGAATTTGAAACTCAGTGACTCAAGAGAAAATGCAAAATTTGTTCGAGACGTATACTGGCAGTAATTAGGACCCGAGGAGGAAACACTCGATTCTGAAAATGATTAGTAACCATTCGATGCTAATTGATTGGTCTCTTCGCGAATGTTTGAAGATGGTAGAATTTTTAATTTTTCATTAACTCGAAAGTTGTTGTAATTTTCCATCATAAACTCATCTCTTTTGAATGATATCGTCTTATTTTACACTTCTGAAAGTTACCAAGCGACTCTTGAATGACCAACCTAAAAGTTTATATAGTATTGTCGTAAAAGAAGGGTGATGCGACAATTTTTGTAGGGAGTGTATTTACCTTGGAGAAGAAGTCGGTCAGATACTTGCTGAAGGCCAAGTCGTTGAAGCCGGAACGAGGTCTGTGAACGCACCCTATAGTAAGACAGGACCTTCCTGTGGCCAATAGTCACCCGACTATCGGTACGAAACAGCGAATTACCGGGTAGTGCAACGGAGGTATTCAGAATACCAGGGTGTAGCCATAATTCAGCAATAGGATTGAAGGTAGGTTCGTCGCTCTTCAAATAAGATAAGATTATGATGCATTAAGAATTAATTTTGAAATGTTGAAAACTAATGATTTCTGTTATTAATATGATTCTTCCGAAACGCAGACTAAATTCACTAAAGAGTTATTAGTAAGTAGCAAACAATCTTCCAAATGATGATAATATGGACCATTTACAACAAATTGAGTCATATGTACTGCTATCAAAAAGTGAATCGTTTCTGTGTTATTCATCCTTCAAGGTTGTCCCTAAAATATTTTTCCGTCTACCTGATCATTAAAATGGAGGGGGTGATTGGTTTTTGAAGAATTTCTTCAATAGTTTTGAATTAATTATATCACGATCAAATAATTAAAATTAATAAACTTATTTGAGTAATTTTGGAAATGATCTTCGTCCACTCCACATTTTTGACTAAACCAAGCGGAACCACAACTTTACTCAAACCCTTTTAATTTGGTGCGTACCACCAAATTCAAATGATCAAGTCATTCAGCCCAACCCCGTACATTACATAACTCTCCAAGAAAAGAAAGAATATCCCAAGTGTGAAGAAGCAAGGCGAACATTCCAAAGATACCAACAAGTCGTACCTTGCTTCGATATGAAAAAAACGTCGATTACGCATAAATAAGATTACAAAATGTTATTGGACGCGATATAGCCCCAACTAATTATCCTTGTTAAGAGCCCGGCATAACATTTAAGCGGCTAGAAACTTCACTGAATGGATTTCAATTTTCTGTTAAACATTAAGGTTCCCATTTAGAATCGAATTTATTGAAACAATATTCCGCTAATGTTCGTAATTATTTCGCTGTAAAAATATTTTTTAGATATTGTGGGTTCGTTGTTTGTGATTCGATATGATTTCTCTGTTGGAGATTTGTGCAGGGTGGTATCTAATAATTTTATCTAGAATTTTTGAGTTTTGAAATAGGTGATCTTTCGCCTTTTCGAGGAAACAATGCACTTAATAAGGCCCCATTGTCGATTTTTTGTGGAGTAAGACGGATTTTGATGCGGAAACTCGCATTCGATTCTGAAAAACTTAGGAAAATTTTTATCAATTTTCTATGACTACTGTTGGGAAATTGCATTTCTGCATAAGGAAAATGCACTTTTCCAAATGCATTTCTTACGTCTATATGATGAAAAAATCATAACTCTAAATGAGAGCCAAATCGAGTTCAGTTCTGTTATTCGGGGGTTTGTCGGGTCGCCGAATAAGAATATGAGGGTAAACATGACCTCCGCAGACTGGTGTCTGGGTCATCTTCTGGAGTTTTGAGAAAATTTTTCATAAAAATGATTAAAGCTCGTCAGCTCGAATAGTTTTCGAGGTCGCTGAACATGAATTTCACGACGACAACTATTCCCGATGTACCTGATCGCCAGAGTGACTAGTATCTGGGTCATCTCCAGGAGTTTTGGGAAAAATTATAAGGGTCATTCAAATACTTGTAGAGAATATACTTCTACCTCCCCGTATAGTGTGTTTTCCGCGTTGTGTTTCCTTTCTGGGAATGATAACGAAAAAATCGAAACAACGAGTTGATATTAAAGTATGCTTTAGAGTTAAGAAATTTCTGAAAAATCAAAGGTTTGACTTGATTTTATTTTGCAACCCAAAAGCTTGACTTGGTATTGACTTGACATCAAGCTTTTTCAAACTACTTGAAAGCTTGATACTTGTAAGAGCATGCAGCTAAGTTCACTTGGTAATCGCTTGTTGCCGTACCCGTACAGGTGCAATAGAAGTAGGTAGTACCTCTAGTCACACAGACTTTTTTAATTGGATGCGACACTCTGGGATTTCAAAACTTAGTACATTCATTCTAGTCAATTCGTTTCGCAGCGATACAAAAAGCTCCTCGAGGGAATTTGGTTAATTTAAAGGAGACAGGGAAAAAATTAACCAACAGTTATTTCAGAAATGTGAAGGATTTCTGTATTCAACAACAACACTCATCAAAATATTGATATCGCCTACAACCTAAAATAGATACAATAGAGGAATGAAATCGTTAAAGATTATAGAGAAGCAACTGGATGTACTCTGTAATTTTAATTTTGGACCCCCGTTATAAGGTGAAAACGTTCCTAAAGTCTATTTGGGAAAGGGATTGCAGGTCGAAGCAGTTTCTTTCTTCGAGAAAATTATAAAACAAAATATTTTAGCCCCAACACATGCCCACATATTACACCAAGAACGCCTGCATCGAAAAAAACAAAAGCAGTGACTTGGAGTCGAATCAATCGAGATAGATCTACATGGTCTATACAAAAAGTCTTTTGAGCTCGCACCCAATGATGATATGTGGCGATATAAGACAGATACGACCTGAGGGATTCCCGCTTTGAAAATTTTGGAAGACATTTTAAAGTGGTGGTAAAAACACGAAGCTATGTTTCCTGATTTGGCGACTATGGCAAGAGCCTTCTTCTGCAAGTTTGGTTTCTATAATGAGACAGTTTTCTGAAGCTGCGTTTACTGTGACCAATACTCGAAACAGATTGAGTCACATATTAGTTAGTACTGTGTTTTTGTGATGTTGTGGCTGTTTTATTTTCGAGAATATACATTTCAATTCCACTCTTCTTCAGTATTTGCGTTCCCTTTCACAATTTTAGGATTTCTTTTCTGATTCTTGTGTTGAGTTTTTTTCAAATATTTCCCGATCGAACATCCAGTATTCTTTTTACCTTTATTTTCGTTCTTATTTTCAATGTTTTATTGCATTTGTGTTCTGATTGAACCATTCAAGAAGCTTGCGTTTTGAAGCTTGACTTGAATTCTGAAAACAGAGGCTTGACTTGAGGTTGACTTCGTTCTAAGTCAAACCAGATCAAGCAGCTTGATTTTGAAATGGAGCCGTGAATTCCTCTTAATGATGAAGGCAGCATTGACGAAATATTGATGTATATCTGTTAATAGCAACCCACGCTGTGACTGGTCCTCTACGTCAGAAACTGTTGCATCGAACGTGTTCAACTTGAATCGATGAAGATGGTCCGTTGACATTTCTACATGTTAAAAATCAAAATTAGTTGAATGCTCAACAGGATCTAAAGAAATGAAAGATTTAAATCTTTTATCAGAAGAACCTGAAGCTGAAAGTTATCAGAAACTTTTCCACAAACTTTTTAGCGAATGGTACACAGCCGCCTCTGTTTGATATTCGAACAACAGACGAACCTATGCAATTTACACAAAATGGGCGATAGGCAGTCTACGAAACATCGCGTAGTGTCTGCAACGGGCAAGATAAATAATGCAAAAACGAAGAGCAGAAGAAACTGTAGAGAGCGGGAGTTTATTTCGTGGCAGGAGCGTTCCTGTCACCGACTACTTGACTGATGCGATCCGAAATGACTGACAGCCATCGATCCGACGTCTCGGCCCGCTTGATCATACATGGAGACCACAGAGAACCAATGCGTATCGCGCCCTCTAGATCTGAATGAGCGAAATGAGGGCCAGACGCGGAATCCCGCCATTAAAATGCTCGAAACTGGTTGTTTCGTAAACGTATTCAATGAGACAACTCATTATAGTCATTGTAACATTTCCAGGATTCTAGACTATGCATTGTCATCGATAGTTATGCGTAGCACGACGTTTCGATGTGTCTAATGCTGCATGATGAGGACGGATACGATTAAATTGAAGGGTACATTCCGTGAACTGAGAGAAATATTATTCCTGCAAGTTTTCCAAAGGAAAGAACTCATTTCTCATGTACAGGGTGGGCCAAATTTGATGTTTAAGTACAGCAGCTATGTGTGCTATGTACTATAGTAGATAGACAAAAATAATTCCTCCTCTCTCGAGCTCGCTTTTCGAGAGAAACCTAGTGTTGAAAACGGATTTTAGCTATCTTTTTTATTTGGACACTTTTTAGAGTATATGGCAGGCAAAACATTTTTTGCAGATCGGTTTCTGAGTTATGATTTCTGTTTTTTCAAATAAGAATTTTAGGTGATTTTGGTATCAATAGAGAGGATTATCTTCTTTCTATCCAACTATACATTGCAAAAAGCACAACGAGAAATTTTTGTCAATCGGCATCGACAGCTGAATATTGAACACCAAGGGCGATGCGGTTTCAATGAGCGGTATTCTTTTTTTGACGGCAACCTTAAAGGCGAAATTCATCATAGTATTTTAGATGAGAATATGGTAGAAAGATATTTAGGCCAAAGGGGAAATATATATATTTTCAGCACGCCACACCGGAAACGAACCGTATTCCAACTGCGGAACTAAAATTTGGGTGATCACTGAATAGGAACTAGGAGTCCTATAGAATGGTCAGCCTGTTAACCAGATTTGACTCCTCTTGATTTTTTTCTGTGGCATATTGATAATTCATTGTATAAAGAGAAAACGAATAACACAAATGAGCTAAAACAAAATTTTAGGCTTTATTTGGAGGATGAATAACATTCATGTAGGATACGCATGCAAAAGTGTTGCCAGGCATTACAACTCCCGCATTCTCAATGATGGAAAAGCTTTCGTATTCATGAGATAATTATTTATTGATTGTATATAGTTATTACTTGTTGTCAAAACATATTTTTTTCAAGTCCAGAATTAAATTTTTCAACAAAAGAAATGTTCTAAGGAGTGAACACAGATTTGAATCAATGGGATCTTTGGCGTACACAGACGAACCTCTTCTAACATAGAATTCTGAATATCTGCTATGTTCCAAGTGTATAGATATAAATTCTCGAATTTTTTTTCTGAAAAAGGCATTAGTTGAGGGAATTGATATAGCATATAATATATAGGGTGCGCCAGAGAAAACCGTTATAACTTTCGCAATTTTAGAGCTAGATGAATCGTTTAAGCTTCATTGGAAAGCCAAAGGCTTAGGTTTTTCAGAAAATGTATCGAAATTTCACTTCCGGTGAAATCCAATATGGCTGGCCCAGTCGAAAATGAGCTATATTTCAAGATCGGTGGAACGTTTTTTTCACACAAAAATTCGAATGGGGCATTCAGTCGGTCATTCAATTATTTCTGAACAATTTGACTTATTGATCTTAAAAATATTCCAAGAATTCGTAAAAAAGTAGCGTGAGGATTTTTTTTCTTTCTGATTTTCAGCTGAAATCGAAATATTTTTTCACCTCATGGCGTTGGCACTCCTGAAGTTGTTGTGTTTTTCATGGATATTCTAAGAAGACAAAGAACCATATTTTACTAAAACTAACCTAAAATTTGATTTCATTTCGAATTCAAAATGGCCGACTTCCTCAAATATAAACAATTTTTCCCTCGCGTTGAAAAATTTTTCGCGGTCGTAATGATTCAACTGCGTTATTCAATCCCTAGATTAAACCTTTACCGTCATTTTGAGGGGTCGAACTTGAATATTGATTCAGAATTGTGCTAATAGTCGTCAATAATGTTTCTCTTTTCCTCCATCATATGCACCTCCCGTGGTGAAACCTCTGAACATAGACTGCATGCATTAACTTCATGATAAACAAAAAATAATGAAATATCATCGAGTTTTAGAATACATCTGGTTTGAACTCGAATTTCATCTTGGTGTTGCTTGTTTTTGACGTTTGGAATTGTTGACAGTAGTTTTAAAAAATGGGGATAAGCGTTTCATTGAATGTTTATTTGTGCTAGCCCCTTATTACGAAAGAGTACAATCTATGATCTTGAGGAGAAATTTCGGACAACAGTGTCATTAGTAAGAAGATCAGGATGACTGTTTCCCAAATGTCTCAGAGATGCCAACTGTTAAAAACATCTGTGAGAATAATAATACGACATGATTTTGTTCAACAAATTACATGGGTAAAACATTCAACAAAAAGGAATCAACTACTCAGAATGGAATATGACCTCCATTGGCATCCATAACCATCTGCACCCGTCATCTCCAGCTCTATATGGATCTCGAAATTCTCAGCTCCTCACAATTATTGGAAATAATACCATTTGTATACACCATTCCTTCCAAATGACCCCACAGAAAATAGTCGCACGGATTAAGATCGGGACTATTTGGGGGCCATTGTTCTTGAAATATTGCTCATTTTCAAATGCGTCAGCCGTATTGGACTTCACCGGAAGTGAAATTTTGATACATTTTCTGTAAAACCTAATTCTTTGGCTTTCCAATGAAACAAGAACGAATGATCTAGCTCTAAAATTGCGAAGGTTATAACGGAACAAAATGGTCCGGTATTCTCTGGCGCACCCTATATATCACCTTTAGCTCATATTTGAAAAAACACAAGTTTGCTCCATAACTCATAAACTGACCGGCAAGAAAATATTCGGATACGTCCCTGCATTTTACTCGAAAAAAACTAAGATATTTTTCGCCTAACTTCAATAGTATTCGAGAAATCGTCACATGTCAAAATGATCCGTTTTCACAAATGAGTCTTTCTCGAAAATCGAGCTCGAGAGAGGATAAATCATTTTCCTTTATCTGCAAAATTGCACAGATCTGCCGTACTTAAACATCGAATTTGGTACACCCTGTACATTGACCATACGTCTTCGATAATGGAGGCAGTAAATTCCATGAACCGCTCAATATCGTTGAGATAAGGCATTATCTCTGCCTGATAGGCAATTATTTTTAATAATATGAACAAACCAAGAGGACTACACTGAAACCAATCGAAGACAATATGTATGCAGTTGAATGTTCAATAACTGTTCACATCTCTAAATCGTCGAGATTATCAACTTTAGATTTATAGATCCTACTTTTCAAGTATTTCCATGAAGAATAATTACAGGGTCTCAAATCTGGGAAGCTAGCAGGCAATTTCACGGGTCCTCTTCTATCAATCTAACGAATTCCGAAATCTGCTCACAGGCTTGAAAAAGGAATACAATGTTAAACCAAATCAATTCAAGAGCTATGTTACACTCTACTATGCAGACAAACGAATTAAGTTCTTTTGTCACTCGATTCACTTTCCCAACAATGAATTCCAACTTGGGAGCTCTTGAGGATAGGTGGTTCATTTTACATGCTAACCAACGCAGAATTGGTCCGCCTTCAATCAGTCTATCTCGAGATAGAAGGGGTAGCAAATTTTCGTTGGAACACACTGTATGTGTATTCATTACAAATAATCACAGTTAAACAAATGTTACTCTTCATAGTTCCCTCAAAAAGGCAGCAATATAAATGAGGCAAACTGATATCGAACACAATACCTCCTTGAAATGAAATTTCCTTCCAAGATCTAGTAGCTTATGAAAAGTGAATCAATTTTGAAACAAAAACCGAGAGAAGTTACTCGAATCTTCTTTCTACCAGTCCGTTCTAATTGGTCCAGAAAATAAAGGTGGAGACAGGGGTACGAGGGGCGCCTCATCAACCCTGTCTCCGCAACGGAGGGGACGCTCATTACGGGCAGCGTCGGACGCCCCTTAATAGGTCAGCGTCGTTAATTCGCGCTCGACCTCATCGACCCATCACTCTGGCCGGCCCTTAATTAATCCACCCTTGTAGATTGGTGGTGTGTGCGGAAGTTTGCGCGCGCAACTAAACCCTTTCCGCAGCCTCCGCCCTAATTAACACTTCTCATTAGTGGTGGTGTGTTTCATTGGCGCCCCCGAATTAGCCGGAGGGGATTTTCCCACGAGGAAATGCGCAACGAAGTAATTTCCACTTTCTTGCCTTTCCTGAGGCTGGTCCGGCGTTCCGAATGTTGAAGCGGATTTGCCGGATAAAGCGTAAAATATGATATGCGGTAATGTACTGCGTATCTCGTGAAAAAAACGACAGTATTACCCTTGGGAGTCAAATTTGCTGGGTTGACATATAAAAGCAGAAATTTTTGGCAAAATTTAGCTTTATTCATCAATATAGTCTCTTTTGAGAGTAATGAAATCAGCACATCGCCTTATTTGGATCTTCAAAATATTCTCTTGAAAGTCACACATGGTCATGTGCAAGGAACCTGCGATATTCAAGGTCAAAGATCTCAAAATTTTTGACATAACACCTTTTCCGTATTTCCAATCATTTTTGTATGAAATTCTTGATGAATAAATCAGTTATTCCATTGGTTAAGTCATTGGCTGTGTTCTAGTAATAAGATGAAAAATACGAAGATAGGCTTAATGTCTTACCCGTTCTTGAATTTCTGACTGAAAACTAACTTTGTCGTCTATTTTTTTTCTTCTCATCTATGAAAAAAAACATAAATAGGGCAACCAAACAGAACAAATACTAAATTATCATAACAACAGCTGTTTCAATGTGTACTTTCTCGGTTTTTTCTTTGTCAGAAATTAAAGGAAGTTCGAGAATGTTTGTTCAGAATTTCAAAAACGAGTGACGAATACAGCTCATAACTCCGGGGTTTGATTTCTTGGTCTATTTCGAGAAGATTCAGTGAAAATATGATGGATCAGTTTTTTGAAGAAAAGTCATTATAACTTCGTTACCCTGAATTCTAGATGATTGATTCAGCAATGCTACTCATTAGAGCATTTCGGTTTTCGAACCAGTGGCGTAGTATAGTATTCATCAACATTCCTGCGAATAAGACTCCTACGCCACTGAGCATTTTCTTAAATTCACTTTATTTTTGAAAAGGACAAGAATTCTTGGGTTTTTTATAGTTTAGAAAAACGATGCCGAAGAAAAAACATTATAGAAGTCCCAAAAAATTTTTATATTTGAAAATAGTTTTATAGCAACCTATTCGATCGATACCCAGTACATATTCTGAGTGATTCAGGGGCTATCTTTCTAGAGAACTAGATAATTTTCAACCGAATCGGTGGGGTAGATATGGCCAATCTGTATTTGAATAAAAATTGGCATGATATGATCTACAATCTATAACGTCATACCATAATTAATTGATGAAGTTCTTTTGGCACAACCGAACAATATTTTCAAGAGGCTGGTGCACCTGCTCACCTCGCTACAAATGGGATTATTGGATGACCTGTTCTATCACCAGACTTATATGTTCTGGATTTCTTCTTGTGCGGGTATCTCAAAAACGCAATGTACGGCTCCAGACATCAAACTTGAGGAAGATTACTTAACTCCTCAATTTGGCTTTTGGGGCCTCACGGAAAAATCCTGTATCAATCCTGAACGCTATCACAAATTTCACATCTTTGTGTGAGAGAAAATGACAATAACTTTCATGCAGGTATTAATCATGACCTACTCAGTTATGAAATTATAGTTTCTCAAAATTGGCTTCGATAAAGGTTTATTATAAATAGAACAGTCAACCTCTGAAAAATGTTACCGAATAATGAAGAAATTCGCAGGATGTTCTTTAAGAATAACCACACTCAGTATCAAACTGATGATTACACCTGAAATTTTTATAAAACGTAGTTTTTCCCGTTGCGATATCTCGAAAGTCAACGGAGATAGAGAAGGTTCCCTAAAGCTGAACCTTTCGAAACCCACCCTGTTTCTAGATTGTAAAAATTGCAATCGTTTATCTCTATAATGAACAAAGACTCTATTCAAATGTAATGGAGTTTGGTAGTATTTTAGGAGACCTTTTTTTTATTCTGCCTTGTTCACTTGTTCATCAACCTCACCTCACCTAGTTGTCGTCAAATGTTTTTGTTTCGTTTGAAACTTGAATAATCATTCATTCATTTAACCCTACCACTATTTTTTGGGCCTGGTTGATGATCATCATTATTGAAATATGAGGTACAACTGATTAACAGTCGGACAAGTATCTAGAGTATTAGCTTTTCGACAGGTCGCATCTTGCAGACACAGTGTGTAGCTTTGCGGTAGATAGTCGAACAAGTATGACTTCTTGAAGTTTTCCATTTGATTTACTCTTTGTTTTCATCATTTTCCTGTGTCGCTGGTAGTTACCTCTGTGTCAGTTTATTGGGGAACGCCAGTTATACATTTATACATATACATGTACGTGATGCGCTCCAACGGATCGATATGAATGGGTAGCAGACTAACCTGATGCTGTGAATGGGGCTGCAATACTGACGAAGTCAAACGAGACCAAAACTGTAGTCTATTGCTACTATTCATGGCATTCGATCGAACTATACCACTACTGCTTGGCCCTGGTTATCGATGATTATGAAAAGTGGATCGGAAACAAGCCCCTTCAGGAAAGGATGTTTAAAATTCTACGGAAGGTTGAACATTGTTCTTTAAATGAAAGTCTTTAATGTGTTTACAATTACTTTGTTAATTTTCATAAAAACTAATTACTTTTTATATCGTACTTAATCTGCTATTCCGAAATATTTTGAAAATGTATAATGCTCCTGTCCTTTTGGGGACAGTATCGTTTAACCTCAAACTTTTTTGAAATCGGCTACCGACCGATTTATTTTTTCGTTCGGATATTTTTGTTTCATGCCATTTCTTCTTATTGGCAATTTCTTCGAGAGAATGTCCAATTATTGTTGAGAACTTAAAATACCAACATTTATCATTTAAATAAGTACGAGGGATACCTCTTAAGTTTTACATATAGAACCATAATAACACAATTGAGAGCTCTTGAAGACTTCATTGTTTTTCGAAGTTTTCTGCGCGAAGATTAATAAACTTCTGCATTCGTTCGAACCAATTCTGAAAGCAGTTTTCCCAATCGTCTGCTGCCATATTCAAAATTGCCTTTTGGAAGGCAATAACACCTTTTTCCAAAGACTGACACCTTCGAATACGCAGTCCGTTCTCAATAATGGGAACAGTGAAAAAATCGTTGGGACTTAGGTCTGGACAATACGCAGAATGATGTAACAATTCGATGTTTTCTTGCTTTATATATTGAATTGTTTTCTGGGCTGGTACGAACAGGCATTGTCTTGGTGAAGGATGAATCGCCATTAGGAGTTGGTTTCTAAAAACTTATTAACAATTTGCTATAAACAAAAGCTTGTGTACCAATCAGCAGTAACTGTTCTTCCATATTGTAAAGGAATAGTTGCTACATGGTCTGTTTTTGAAACAAACTTCCCCTTGGAACACCCTAACAGTAGATTGGTGCTTATTTTCTGGCTCATATGAATAGATTCAAGATTCATTACCACTGACAATGTTGTAGACGCACCACCACACTCTGCGGCTTTCGTTTTTTCGGTCAACAGATGCGGTATTCAACAGGAAACTAATTTTTTCATACGCAATTCTTCGTGCAGAATTTTCAGTTTCGAGGTCTTTGAAATCTGCCATTATACCCTTACCTCTCTATACGTTGCATGCCAATCTTCCTGTATAATTTTATCCACATTTTCTTGAGTGACTACTATTTTGGTGCACCTCCCTTGGATCGTCGCTAAACCTAACCCTTTTACGTTTAAATTCTCCAAACCAACCAGAACTTATTGACTGGTGTGGTGCTTCAACGAACTCGATGAGACATTATTCTTAAGATAATTGTCTTTGAAAATTATTGCGCGAAAAGTTCTCGGTTTAATTCCATTTTTAAACTAACTTACCATCTTTGACAGTTTGTTGTGGCTAAAATACAGCACGCGTAAGACTGAAATGGAATATATCAACAGATCATAGAGGTTCATTTAGTACTGAATCACGTCACAACAATTAGAGTTGAAACACCTGATTCCAGTCAACCCTCTATATGTGTCACGCCACTGGTTAACAATCTGATGCGCGTAATACGTATATGATAAGTACATGTGCTACGATCATTCTTCAGTCCAGGCGTTCCTTTTCGTTGCAGACCTTCAAACGAATGAGTTGAACTTGAAAATCCTCCTAAATTATATTAAAATTCATATCTTGTATCTCATAAACTGTGTAGTGACCTATATCGAAATATAGGTCCTAGGTGAGGAGCCGTAGCTATGAAGTCCTAGGTGAGGAGCCATAGCTAGACAAATTCCTAGGTGGAAACCTGTACCTAGACCGACATTCCTAGGTGGAGACCCATGAATAGAAAGTCCTAGGTGGAGACCCATGAATAGAAATTCCTAAGTAGAGACTTGTACGTGGAGTTCAACATCTGAAATAGAGGTTTTCCCCAAAGGCAGCAGTAAGACCAAGAACCACCAAGATAAGTATTATTGCCTGTATATAACATAAAGAAGTATTTGTGACACTGTATCATTATCATAATTTTTGTAATTGATTAAATATCGAAGTAGAACTTCATTGACTTTTCTTCCAAGATTTCAGTGACGAATATTGAATGAGAGTCTTATTGCTCATTTTCTCTGGGCTTAACCAGAGTATTAAAGTAAATTTGGTTACAAACATAAAGGACGTCCCTCGTATATATTTGTCGTCGGTCGTTACGAACAATCGTGGATTTTCTTAATTTTCTTGAAAACAGATACCGATACGAAAAATAAGCAAGAAACAAATTATGTTTCAAATGAAACAAGCAATGAAATGATATATATTCATATAGTCAAAGACGCACTGCAAAAAAGTTTGGAGGAAAAAAAGGCGCCACGTCTCGTCCGACCGAGGATTTTGAGCTTAAACTTGTCCTCGCATGCGAGTTCCGAAGCGAAGCAAGGTTACCTCGTTCATTCGATGAAACACAAGATTTGGAACAAACCTGCACTCAAGAACCAGCCTGTATAACAAGAAACCAAAATGTTTCTTTCAGCATTCATGAATGAAAATTCATCTATCACTAATTACTCCACCCCTTTAAAAGGTGGTCCTGAAGAATGTGCGCACAGCAACCCTTTCCGCTGCCTCCGCCCTAATTAACAGTTTTCATTAGCAGCGCTGTGTTCTATTGGCGGTCCTGAATTAAGCGAGAAGAAAGAGAGGCAGGAATTTTCCCAATAGAAACCGAAATTGCGCTTCCGAGAACTTTCCAGATTGTTCGAAATGAGTGTGCTTCCGTCCCGGTTTGTTTCATTAAGTTTTCAAAGAATTCCAGTCCGCCTCGTTGAAAATTACATCTTCGAAATATAGCACTCGATTTCTCCATTATTGCGCACGAAACTCGAAAGTTTTACACTTCCGTACCGAAAAATAATATTCCCGAATTCTTAATCTCCGGCCTAATGAACCCCATTCGCAATACGGCTTCCGGAAATTGCCCGAAACAGAATCGGGTCATGAACTGGATAAAAGTTTGATGCGGAGAGCAACGTTCTTACACTCAGAAGTATTCTCATTAAAAATGTAAGAAATGAAGAATCGGATATGTGCAAATCATACTTAAATCAGTTCAGTAACGTATACCAGAAACATTGGTAACAAGATGCGACTTTGAAGGTTTCAGACCTTTGAAATCCAACTTAACCTCAAGAATTTACTTTTCATTGACTAGAATTCCTTAGTCAAAATTTTCAATTTCAACAGAACAAAACTTGCCTGAAATATCAACTCCCTAAGCAGGGTTGCAATCCTTGAACATTTTGAATAGGGAAGATGGGTCGAGTGATGATGAAAACTGTAAAAGATACAGGGTGAGCAACTGAAAGATAGGGAAGACTATTTCCCTGAGACTATTCAAGTTTCAGTGAAGTAAAATGGAACAGATCCATGCTGATCAATGGCAGTCATCATCAAGTACCATCCTCATCTCGAATTTCAACCCCTAGAGCAGGGGTGACCACCCTTGAAAATTTGGAAGAGGGTAGATGGGTCGAGTGATACATCGAAAGAAAGGTATTATCTTTGTCTGCATCCCCGTGAACGAATTTTCATTTTTGATTTAAACCTGTAGAAGATACAAAGTGAGCTACTCTAACTCCTATGGAGCTCAATGAGAATAGAATTATTTCGAGCAGTCATGAAGGCAATCGAAATCCTTTACTTGAAAGGTATCACTGGATCGAAATATTACCCCTGCTCCAGGGGTTGAAATTTGAGATGAGGGTGGTTTCGGAAGATGACAGCTTTTTATCTAAAATATATCTATTCCAGTTTTTCGCACTAATACTCCAATAGTCTTGGGGCGATAGTCTTTTCTATTTTTCAGTGGCTCACTCTGTATCTTATACAATTTTCAATCAAAAACGAAAATTCTTTCATGGGAATGTAGACAAAGGTAATAACTTTCTTTCGAGTTATCACTCGACCCATCAACCCTCTTCCTTATTTCCCAGGGTGGTCACCACTGCTCTAGGGGTTGAAATTCGAAATGAAGATGGTACTTGATGATGACTGCCATTGATCAGCATGGATCTGTTCCAATTTACTTCACTGAAACTTGAATTGTCTCAGGGAAATAGTCTTCCCTATCTTTCAGTTGCTCACCCTGTATCTTTTACAGTTTTCAATTAAGAATGGAAATTCGTTCAAGGCAATGTAGGCAAAGATACCACCTTTTTTTTGAGTCATCATTCGACCCATCTTCTCTATTCAAAATGTTCAAGGATGCAACCCCCGCTTAGGGGGTTGATATTTCAGGCAAGTTTTGTACCCCAAATGATGTCTGCCTTGAAACAAAAATTGACCTGTTATTGCGTTTTGATCAGAAATGAATATTTTGGTAGATATAGTCTCTATTTAGTTTTCGTTGAAGCACCCTGTTTATATATTCTTTGAAAAGAGAGGATTTATATATTTAAATATATATATATATATATATCTATAATTTATGTGTGTGAAATACACAAGTGTGAGCTCAGGAAATGTAACAGGGAACCATATTATCTTGCATATGATTCAATAAGCGAGTGAAAAAACCTGAGGAAAAAACTCGTTTCCCTGTCGCTATTGCACTAGCAATAGCTTGTCTGTTTATGTTGTATTAGTGTCGTGTGTACATAGAGTACCAAAGATTTTCCTGCTTAGCAGCTTCATTCTCTCTTGCATTCCAAATTCCAAACGAAGACAAGGGTGAAATAACGGGGGTTTGGGACAGGAATCTGTAACAATGGAAAAAGAAAACCAGCAGAAAAATATTTCAACAATCATACTTCTTATATGTCTGAACAAATCTAAAAAAAGATTTTACATAGCAAGCAAGGTCATAAAATCGACTAAGGAGATAATAAAAAAAATACATAACCTGCAATATTTCCTCAAATTCCTTCTTTGTTTGACCGAGAGAGCCCCGATGGCCAGGTTCAGTCTTCCAAGTGATGCCGATGTTTTAAAATCATTATGGACTCAATAATTTGGGTTGACATCGCCCATATATTATTTCTTCGTGGAACTTGTTTAATTTGAAGAAATACATTTCAACTGTTCTCAAAAATTCAACACAGATATACTTCTTTTCAGAAAAAAATGTGTGCTATTTAATGATGAACTCAATTTTAGAAACTAAATAGTGACGTGGGAATTTCAATTGAGGAAAAGGCTGTTGAATATCACTGGTTGTATTCTCCCATTTTTAACAAAAACGAGCATAGTTTCCAGCACTCGCAATCCAAGTTTCCAGTGTTTCGGTCGCCTTACATCATGATTCTATTGAATCTACTCGTAAGAGATCAAGGAATAAAACCCAGTCAAGCTGTATAATTTGAACAAAACGAAGATTTCTTGGAGATTTCCATTATAACGACCACATTTTAAAACGTTAGTTTTCTGAATTTTGGAAATTATTTCAATGTTTTTTGCGGATAGTGTATAATAAAACCGTTTTTGCTCATGAAAATTGAAATCTGCTACAATCATAGTTCTAATTCTCTTTATGATTCGTTATATCAGCTAGTGTGAATTTATTGAAGATCGTTTTTCCATTTGTAAAATTTTCGAAATATATTGTACTAACCAGTGTTGTTTAGTGTTCGCATTTGTGACCCTCGACCCGCTCGACAGGTCGCATATCGGTCCGAAGACCTGCCCACACCATCGCCGTTAATTCCGCCGGTAATTGCGAATGCCAATAACATCACCATCGGACCTCCACCTGGATATTCTAGACTATTTATGTGGACTTTTATGCCTTCTTCGAGATGTGGCATTGTGCTCGACGTGCATCCAGGTTAATTTTACGAGAGTATTATTACATCCAGTTCTGTTCTTCTGTTCGCTGTTGATTTCCCCACTTGAGACTCATAACTTATAAGGCTAGTTGGAGATGTTTTTCGGACCGGACTGTTTTATTACCTGTGGTTTTTGTTGGTGTTCGGTTTTTCTTAATGCCCCATAGGGTTATTCAAATTAGTAATTATAAGCTCGATGTTGCATTGTGTCTACTTTGTACTTAGCACTTGTTTTTTAGTACTTAAAGTTTTCGGTTTACAATCCCGAATATATAATTCATTTCTTTTCGAGGAGGCTGAGATGTGATTATGATTTTTGTCTGCGTCTTTGTAACTATTTCGTCCCTTCGACAGTGGAGAAGTTTAACGCTTAAAATATCATTATTTTATCTGAAAACTTTGAGAAATATTCGCTTGCACGATACATGAATTTATGGTTCATGACATGAAAGACAAGGCTGAAAAACGTGAAATATTTATTGAAAAATGTGAAATGTTTATCGAAAACGTGAAATATTTATTGAAAACCTCAAAATTATTGTGATTCACAGAAAAACATGAAAATATAAGTACATATTCTGTATATCATTTTCTGTGCATCATTCCAAACATTTGTTGAAACACAAGAGAGCTTCTTTATGTTTCACGGTGACATCGTCTTCTTCAAGTTCTTCTGTATCCTCGTCACTTTCTATGTTGTTGATTATTTCAGCTTCAGAGAGATAATTCTCATTATATCCTACAACCCATTATTCAATATCTTCAGTTATTAATTCTTGACCAGAAACATTTGTTAGCACATCTGTCATCATGGGAAGATCGCGATTTTCTCTTCTTTCTTTAGCAAAATTTTTTCTCTCACCTGCGTCATAATCTTCATCTTTTGTGGGCCATAAATTCTTCCATGATTTCTGAATTAACTCTTGGGACACAGATGACCAGGCCCTTTCAAGAGAAAACACCACATGTTAGAGGTCCAATTGTTTCAGTAACTGCGAAACGTTATTGTCTTCTTGTACCACAATATTCAGTAGCAAAGATTTTCGATAATGCAATTTCACATTCTGTATTACATGTTGATCCATTGGTTGTAATAATAGAGTACACCTAGGAGGTAGAAACATGACCTGAATATTTCACTCGTCACTGATTAATATCTCTTCTCTTGGATGATCAGGAGCATTATCTAATAAGAGCAGAGCTTTTTGTGGCTATTTCAGCGCTCGTTCATTTTATTTTTAACATCAGGAATAAATTATTTGAAGAACCATTCATAAAGAAGTTCTCTAGTTAGCCACCCTTTTCTTTGACCTTTATAATAAACAGGAAAATTGGAGCAGTTCTTGAATGCTCGGGGTTTGTTGGCTTTTCCGATGACCAACAATTTCATTTTATGAGATACTGATGCATTAGAGCATGGCATAAATGTATTACGGTCCTTACTCATCTTCCGACCTGGATCTGAGTTTTCAGCAGCATGGACTAGTGTTTTGTTTGGAAGAATTCGCCAAAATAACCCACTTTCATTTGCGTTGTAAACTTAATCTGAAACTAGATCCATCTCCCGTATTTGCCGAACAAATTTATTTTTAAATGGTTCTACCGCATTAACGTCTGAGGACAATTTCTCTCCTGATGTGGTAGGTTGTCGAATTCCATGTCTTCTTTTGAATTTTTCAAAGATTTCTCAAGAAAGTCTGGTACTGCTTCCATCACATCTACAGCTTTAGTAGTGGTCACCAGCTCAGTATAAAACATATGTTCATCCTTCATTCTTTCATTTTCAATGTAACGAACATTTACAATCAAATGAGAACATTGGGCTACGTCAGTACTCTCGTCAAGCTGAAAAGCCAAAAACGGGGATTTTTTTATTGCATCAGCCACCTGGTTTTTAATGTCTTCGGCCATATCATCAATTCGGCGTTTTACGGTGTTGTCTGAAAGTGGTATTTGTGATAGCTTTTGCCTACTATGAGTTCCAAGGACAACATCGGCTGATTTTAAAAGGCACGGTTTAATAAGCGTTTCACCAATAATGTGACTCTTCTTTTCCTTAGCAATGAGAAGAGATAATTCATTCAAGAAGCTTTAAGCACTTTCAGAGATGACTGAGCAGCAGATCCAGTGCTATCTATGTCCTTTAAAGAAGCATGTTTGGTTGACAAATGTCTCAGAAGACAATTAAACCTCATCGCGTCATTTCTTAATACTTCATAGCAAATAACGCACTGAGGGTGATCAACATTATCTTTAACAAAGGAAACAAACCCATATTGATTATAATCGTCAATGTTTCTTTGCCATGTTCATCTTCTCTGATTCAGCTTCACACATAACTCACACAACACAAAAACAAATTACTCCAATTCAAACGTTGCAACAATTATAGAACACTCACAATACAGCAAACACGCTGACTGATATTTGACGGAAAGCACTGTGCCAGAACGGAGTTACAACTCAAGCACTGAACAAACTGCAAGACTATTGACATTGGACTGAAGATACGGTGGGGTGGAGTGGAAGGGGTGCGGGGACACTCGCACTCACACCAAGGCCAAACGGAGATATCGGTACACACGGCCGTTGCCATCGGGAGAGACGGTTTTGAAAATCTTGAACTCTTGTGTGCTTTGTAGTTTTAAAAAATGTAGCTTTCTTTAATAAAGATTTCAACTTTATTAAAACTTATTAAAACAATTATGAAAACTCAGAAAGACTTTATTTCAAAGCTTAAAGGAAATTATTTTTGAATTTAATATTTATTTCATTTGAGTGTCACGCCCCTCCTGGACTTTCTCCACGCCCCCAGGGGCGCGCTCCCTCAGTTTGGGAACCCCTGGGCTAAAAGGTGCGTTGGATGATATACAGATGGCGTAACTAGTGTCAAATCCACATTATTTTCAGTTAGTACTAACCTCAACTAGACACAAGTAGAAAGTTTTCAGCTTTTCGACCATTTTGATTTTTGATGAAAAAAATATAGTTGAAGCCAAAGTATGGCTTGATAAATATTATTCGTACTCTATGCCAGGAAATCAACGGGGAAGAGTGGTTTGCAAAGTTTAAGCGAGGTGATATGAACATCCAAGACGATGAGCGCAATGGACGTCCCAAAGAGGCTGTCATCGATGAAATACACAAAATTGTTTTGAATAATCGAAAAATGGAATTGATCGTGAAAGCTGAAACCCTGAAAGTATCCAAGAAACGTGTTGGTTTCATTCTAGAAAAATATTTGAATTGTTTGGAGATAATTAGTTTTTCTGTCGATACACACAATGAATGAAATATAGATTAATAACTACTATCCAGAAAGCAATCGACAGTCAGCCGAGTGGACTGAACCAGGTGAACTACATCTGAAGCCTTCAAAAACGCAGCAGTCAGCTGGCAAGGTTATGGCATCTGTTTTCTGGGATGCGCAAGGTATTATATTACCTCAAACAGGGCCAGACGATAAACAGCGACTACTATATTGAGTTATTGGATCAATTGAAGGACCAAATGACAAAGAAACAGCCGCATTTAAAAAAAGAAAGTGTTGTTTCATCATGACAATGCACCTTGATACAAATCTTTCAAAACAATGGCAAAATTGTACGAATTACTTCTTCATCCACCTTACTCACCAGGTCTTGCCCCCAGCTATTCTTTCTGTTTTCAGACTTGAAAATAAAGCTCGCTGAAAAAGTTCAAGACTGATGAACAGGTAATTGCCAAAACTGAAGCTTATTTAGTTAAGGAGAAATCGGATTATAAAAATGGCTTCAAAAGAATTATTGATCGCTATAACCGCGATGAGACAAGGAGATCCCCTTTCTACTACACTTTTCAATATCGTGATGGATAAAATTATAGAAGAGAGCAGTATAGCTAGCAAAGGTACAATATACAGTCAAAAGACACAAGTTTTAGCGTATGCAGACGACATAGTTATTGTGACCAGAACAAGAGAACATTTGGTGAATGAATTCAGGAAGTTAGAAACCGCTGCAAGAAGAAAGGGTTTAATGATAAATGAAAATAAAACCAGGTATATGATAGTAGGACAACAAGAAAATGAAAGGCACTCAAATCTGCAAATAATTAGTGAAGATAAGACATACTGCTTTGAAAAGGTAGAACAGTTCAAATATTCAGGTGTAACATTGACGAGAACAGGGGAGGAGAAAGTAGAAATACAGGAAAGGATAGCTAAAGGAACAAAATGCTTAGGAGGATTATACAGAGTGCTCAGGTCCAAAAATATGTCGAAAAACGCGAAGAAGAAAATTTATCAGAAGATCATCAGGCCTGTGGTAACATACGGTTGCGAACTGTGAAATCAGAGGGAAAAATATACATTAGATGTTTTCGAGAGAAGAATACTCAGAAGAATATATGGTGGAAAAAGGTAGAAAATCGTTGGGAAAGGAGAACGAACGCCGAGCTTCAAGAATTGTATGGACAACCCTCAATAACAAATGTGGCTAGAGCACAAAGAATGAGATGGCTTGGCCATGTTTTCCGACTGGGAGACTATAGAACAACAAGACAAGTTTTGACAAGGGGAATAACGGGAAGAAGAGGCAGGGGAAGACCACGCACAGAATGGATCAAGATGGTGGAGAAAGATATTGAAGAGCTAGGAGTGAAGGACTGGAAGGGAGCAGTTATGAATGAAATGAAATGGAGAAGAACGTGTAATGAAGCCATGGGCCTACTATATATATATATATATATATATATATATATATATATATATATATATATATATATATATATATATATATATATATATATATATAACACCTTGGTACTAAAGAGCAACTTGTAATTGATTCTGTTGCTTGATGAAATTGCATCGAATAAATGGTTAGTATCTGGAGAATTGTTTGCTGAAACAGAAGGCTTGGCAATTGCGATCCAGGACCAGGTTGTTTTCACAAGGAATTATAGAAAACATATCATCAAACAAAATATAGATGATTCTTGCCGTAGATGTTTCTGTTCTTCAGAAACAGTTTTTCATATATTATCATCTTGCTCAGTCCTTGCTTCAACAGATTATTTAGAAAGACATAATGCCGTCGCTAATATTATTCACTTCAATCTAGGAATTAAACATGACCTAATTCCCAAAAGAAAAAAATTTCAAAAATATGAACCTGAGAACCTTTATTTTGATAAAACAATTCTGTGCAACAGAGCTGTAAAACACAATAGACCAGATATCGTTCTTAATGATAAACAGAATCAAATAACATATATAATTGAAATTGCTATACCCGACACACATAATATACAAAATAAATACGATGAAAAATTTCTAAATATATGATGCTTGGCGACAAATGTGGAAAATGAAGAAAATATTTATTTTACCGATTATTATTTCTACAACAGGCGTTATTCCTAGAAATCTTCACAAAAGTATTGAGATTTTGGGTCTGAAGAAAAATTTGTCTGAACAGTTACAAAAGATAACAGTCATCAAATCTTGTAATATTCTTCGTAGGTTTCTTTCCGAAAATAATAATGAGGTAGAGTCATAGGTTTTCTCTTTAGTTTATACTGCTCAGAATCTCATTTCATATTTTATTTATTTGTTTATATAAATGTAATATAATTAACTGACAGTTTTGTCATATTTATATTCAGAGCAGTATTCTATTCGATCGTTCACCACTTCACACAAAGGAAACTATTAATGAGTAACATTCAGTGTTACTTGACTAAGGTCCGTACACTGGATTTTTCCGGGGAGAAAGCCTCTGACACTACTCGTTGGTACATTGATATCATTGTCTGATGATGCTATAGTATGTATATATTCTGGTAGATTGATATATTCTCATAACATTTAACGTTATCCTAATATATAATTACTCCAGGATATGTTTTGATTATAATCAATTGCCTGGCAATGGTATTAATATATATATATATTGATTATATGAATATATATATATATATATATATATATATATATATATATATATATATATATATATATATATATATATATATATATATATATATATATATATATATATATATATAACCGCTGTATCTCCTCGAACGTGACTATATTGAGTAAAAATTAAATTTTACCAAAAAATGTGTTTCACTATGTTAGCCTACAAAATTTTCCACCCACCTGGTATGTAGGCTACAGTGTACGAAACCCTTTCCTCATCGCATTTATCAAAGTAATCGGCGTCCAACTTACACCCCACATATTGTTCTTTCGTCCTAGATTCCCTCGCCCTCTCGCTGACCCTTCCGATGATATCGTCCCTCCTTGTAAAGTCCATTTGCCGTTGTAAACCGCGACAAATAGATCACTTTTAATCCACAATTTAAGGCGAATGGGAAACGATCCGTCTTGGCAACCGGGCAATTGTTTGACTTGCGGGCGCGTGCATTATCCTCCTTTCATTGTCCCCCGTTGCCTCACCTCGCGATCGCGACGCGGCAATTTACGCCCGTGTGCCCACTACTTTCCGAACAACGTCGACACAAATCTGATGATTTAGCATCGACCGACCGCGGGTGGTTCATCGAAATCGAATAAATAATTGTTCTTTGTAATCAAACAGATATATGTGTTTTGGATGTTAAATATCAGCCATAAGTAATAATTACCAGGGCGGAATGCAGAAACTGTAAGACTTGAAGGTTAAATGTCACATTGGCTTTTAGTATGAAGAAATGCTTGTAATTTGGGAGCATAAGAGAATGGGGTAGGTTGAACCCATTACCTACCACTGTACCCATTGGAGTATATTGCAAAATGTCTTCTTCTTCTTTCTGTGCCCCTTTGTCAACGAAGGTTGGCGATCATCATAGCAATTTGAACCTTGGACACTGACGCTCCGAACCACTGTCGAAGGTTTTTCAGTCAGGACGTTCTTCCCCCTCTAGGTGCACGCCTCCCTTTGATGTTACCTTGGATAATTAGTTGTAGGAGCTTGTACTTTTCATTTCGCATAACATGATCAAAGTACTGTAGTTTCTGTTTTTGATTCCTGTGATTAGCTGAACACCACGTCCGATCTTGCGAATGAGATTCTAAGCATTTTCCGGTATATCCACATTTCAAATGCTTTAATTTTCTTCTATAGATACTAAGTCAGCGTCCAGCCTTCTATACCATACAGCACTACTGGGAAAACACAACAACGGACCATTCACAGCCTTAGGTCCAAACTCAATTAGCAACTGTTGCATCTAAATGAAAACTGCTCGAGCCTGTTCAATTCTACTCTATATCTCAGGTATCATTTCCCATTTGCTGTTGACTAGGGAGTCGATGTATTTATATTACGTGCAGCGTTAGATTTGCTGACCCCTCAGTTGTAGAAACAACAGAAATGTCTTCATTTTTGCTGATTACCATGAGTTTGGTCTTCTTAATATTCATTTTAATGCCATAATTTTGGCTGGTCGCGTGTACTCGACTCAGAAGTAATTGCAGTTCCTCAGATGTTGTTGCTATAAGCACCGTATCGTACGCGTATCCGAAGTTATTTTTTTAGGTCCCCTTCACAAAGGTACCTTCCTCTACTCCTTCAAAAAGGGCGTCGGCGAGAGGATCAACCGTGCCTCATCCCGTGTTTATTTCGAATGTTCTTCGTTTCCTCTTGCTCAATCAGCACTGGCGCCACTTGATTCCAGTACAAACTTGCAATTGTATCCACATTTCGATCATCTATCCCGACATTTTTTAGAATTTCTCTCACTCTATCATTTCCTAAGTTTCAAACACTTGAGAAAGGAAAGTAAAGTTCGGATTTTGGCAGATTATAATCACTTAATTTCAAATATCAAAAAAGATGTCGAAATGAATCCAAAAAGAATATTCAGTATCTCTTCTAAGCGACTCGGTAGTAGCTTGCCGTCGTCAATGCACTATAACAACGAAACCGCTAATGGTGCCACGGAAATCTGTGAATTGTTCGCTAGTTTCTTTCGCTCGGTATTTGTGCCGCCAACAGTAGCAGCAACTCCTCGAGTTGATCCAGGTTCGGAACCCCCTGCTTATCTTTAATTCAATTCGTTAACTCCAAAAGAGATTGAGAAATCAATAAGAGCTCTTGATCAAAATAAAGGAGCTAGACCTGATGAAATACCTTCTCTTTTTGTAAAGTCTTGCCCTGAATTATATACACCTCTTTCTCTTTTATTTAATACATCACTCAAAGACGGGGTTTTGCCGGATCGTTGGATATGCGCGAGTGTGACACCTATTTTTGAAGATGTAGACAAAAGCAATGTCGAAAATTACAGCAAGTTATGTATCTTCGCCGAACTGTCTGAATCATTGATCTACAAATATTTTTTTCTCTCGTCAAATTTCAAATTATGCCTGAACTACATGGATTCTTCAAAAACAAGTGAATCGAAACTAATTTATTGACATTTGTCGAGCATATTTTGCGTGCTATGGATGAAGGCTTACAAGTGGATGCCGTCTACACCGACTTCGGAAAGGCCTTTGACAGAATTTGTCATAATACTCTTGGTTGTCGGGTCGAGGAGGTTGGTGTGGGTGGTTCACTTTTGCGATGGGTCGACTCTAATGTGAGAAATCGACAACAGTACGTTGCTATTGGTGGTGGGCATAGATCGGAGACATGTTGCTGTACAACTGGGGTCCCCCAAGGATCACACCTCGGTCCCCTCCTGTTTCTCATATATGTGAATAATATAAGATATATATTTTAAAAATGTCAAACTATCACGTTCACTCGAAATTCGAAATCCTTCAATTTTTCTTATCCACTAGATAACAATTCTTTAATGAAAGTGTCACAAATTCGAGATCTTGGAGTCATCCTGGATTTAAAGTTGGTTTTCGATCAACACATTGATTGCATAGTCAGCTCTTCAATTAGAATGTTGGGATACACTCTCCGCCAGTGTATTCAAAAATTCTAGTTCTGTTCTCAGTGTTTACGCCTACGTATTCAGTAAACTCAACTTTGCCTCAATTATATGGAATCCTCAGTATTAAGTATATCTCGCGAATTGAAAAATTCAGAATAAACTATTATATCTGGCTTATTTGTGTAATTTCTGGGTTGACTTCTATGCGGAAGCAAGAAAACAATTTCACTTGGTTTCACTTGAGGACAGAAGAAAGATGAATGGCAACTCTTCAGAGTTAGGAAATATATATCTTGAACTCTACTAATTTTCACTTGAGGAAACATGAGTTGTTCTACATTCCTTTCAAAAGAACTAACTATCCAAGCACGCGCCCTTAACGAGAATGCTACGCATGGGCAATGAATTTAATCAGTCTGTTGACTTTCTGTTGAAATTACCTTTATGAATCCGGAGTTCATGTTATGAAGTGGCCTCCCCGAACTCCTAATCTGAATCAAATTGAGGAGATATGAGAAAATGTTTAAATAATATCGAAACTGAACCTTAAAAAGTAATTAAAGACTTTCAAATTTCTCTTAATATTCATATTTCTCTCTACTTCCGTATTATCATTCAGGATTTCACTTTTTCGAAACTTTTTTTAACCCTTCTCATGCACTGTTTCACACCAAGTATAGAACTTGTGTATCCAGATGCAGCTTCCATAAGCAGATAATATCTACAGAAACGTAAAGAAACAATGAATTACGGCACGAATGACGACATATGCAAGTTAAACGCTAGAAGTCGAAAGCTTATTCACTTAACCAGGTGTTTAGCATGAGCGTTTGCAAGACAACATTTATAAATAGCGATTTTTTCGCTTTATCTCTGTGCATAAAAGAGAAATCAGCAAGACAATGAGCCAGCCATTAATTACGGAGTTAGAGACGTGCACAAAGCGTAGCCACAGTTCGGCTTGTATGTGTGTGTGTCCGCTTGAAACACAGTGGAGTAGGAAATTGGACTTGAGGTTAATGTTTAGATTTTTCATGCAAGGGGAATCCCCAAACAGATTTACAACATTGTGAATATAGTATGATTTTCAATTTAAACTAATGAAATCAAAATATGAATCAAACTTGTTAAATCAATGAAAGAATGTGAATGCATGCGAAATTATTAGAGATTACAAATTGTGACGTCATTTGACCCATTTTAGATAGACGGACCATAAAGTGTTATTAGAGGTTCTTTCACATACTCTTGAATTTTCTTCATTAACAGTTTTAGCTTTGGCCAAATCTAACCTGTTTCCATGAACTGAATTATTCTACTTACAATTTATTGATATTTATGGTTATTCCTCTGTACTTTTTGATGAATTTATAGCGGATGATTAGGACACTCCAAATGTACCAGGGTGGATCCAGAAGTACTCGGCTTGATCTAGAGATATCGGTGTTTGTTGAAAAATATCATTGTTGGAAGGAAAACAAAGCATATGTTTCAATTTTGAAGACGCTATGTTGATTAATATTTATTTGGCAGCCAGTAGTGAACGTTCTCACCTAATTATAAAAATGGAAAAAATTGGTCATCATTATATTAATCAATACTTTTGATTCCTGACTGAGAGTAAGCGAGCTAGCAGAAATGGTAGAGACTTGAAGAAGTGCAACTAAATTGACAGCTTATGGCTTATTCTCGGAACCAACAGTTTGCAAATGCCCAATATGCGCCAAAACTTCTGCAGAACCAGCTATGAAAATCCCTGGAACAATAGTTCTGTTGAAGAAATAATATCGATAACTCAGAGGCTGAAGAACGAGATATTTATGACCCAAATGTAATGATGTTGGAAAGGGATCAGACACGCCATTGTAGGACCCCTTTCTTTTAAAATAAACAACTAAAACACTATATATCCATCTCTATTTAGCCTAGAATCTCAAACAGTTTTGAAACGCTACTGTAACACAAATTACTGAATTATCTAGACTCAAATTCAATATTTAATGATTGGCAGCATGAATTTCGCAGGGCAAAATCAGCAGCGACCGCAAGGGGGGAGGTTTATCTGGTGAGCACTCTGGATGGTAAATGTGAGGCAGAAGTGGACTGCTGCGACCTATGTGGAGCCATTGACCCCACGTTAAAACCAACTTTAACCATGAAATCATAATATTGTAGCATTAGAGGCAGAACATTCAATATTATGGAATCCTACCTACAAGATAGTGGCATGAAGCAACACGTTCCCATCACAAGGTTCAATTCTGGCTTTTCGCTCACATCGTAACACCGGGAAATACCTGCTGATTTGTGGATGATACCACATTCCATTCCTCTGAATGATATTCGGAAATAGCTTGAAGCAAACTTGATAAGACTCAAAACATGTATCTGGGTGCACATGAACCATTAATATAGATGCTTGGTTTCCATATAGAGGCATCGCTAACGTAGAAGGCTCACGTTGGGGAGACTTTAAGAAAACTGCTGCAATATATTCCATACGCTGGATTCGTATGATCGTTAACGTGAGAACAGTGATCAAGGCGTACTATGCACATTTCCATATTGTGGCCACATACATAATGCTACTGTGAAGAGCAACCTTAGAGGCTGAAAGAGATTTTTGCGAAAGATAATAATAAGAGCGCCACAATCGCCTAGTTGTAGACCCATTTGCAGCAAATTTGGAATTCTTGCCGTACTCATCAAGTATCTTGAGTTGCAGGGAATCATTTACGATCTTCAGTATGGTTTTCGCAAGCAAAGATCGACAGGAGATCTGCTCGCCTGCATCACTCATGTTTGTACATCAACGATGGAAAAGCATGGGGAATCTAGAGCAATAGCCCTCTACCCCTCTAAAGCCTTCGATGGGGTTTGGTATGCAGCCTTGTTGAATAAACTTGCTGCATATGGGCTTCCTGAAAAATTGCGGGGTTGGATAAGTAGCTTTCTTTCAAATTGACAAGTTATGGTCGACGGTATAACATCTGATTGTTTCCAGTTGCAAGCAGGAGTACCTCAGGTACCATTCTTTCGCCAAGTTTGTTTCTGTTGCAGCTAAACGATCTTTTGTCATCTACAGAGAACAAGATCTTCGGTTTTGCAGCAGATTGTACCATGGTTTCTTCTTTCAGTAGTCTGTGGCCGATTACAGCTGCGGAATCTCAGCATCAGAGATGTCAACAAATTAATTACTTGTACTCTGACTTACAGAGGTTCTCTGAGTGGGGTCAGTTGAACCTGGTGAGCTTCAACGCGAGCAAGACGCAAGCAACTACGTTTTCTAGAAAGGTCCCCGCTGGAGAACCTCCTCTAATGATGCAAGGCCAACAAATTGCATCCAAAGGTTCGATGCACCTTCTCGGGATAATGGTCAACTCCGGGTTTTGCTGTCATGAACATGTATCAGCAATAGCTGAGTCAGCATCAGCTGAACTTAGTTTTGTTTTCAGAGCCAAACGATATTTCACGTCATCTCAGCTGTTGCTTCTATATAAGGCGCAGATTCGACCTGCTTTGGAATATTGTTCCCATGTATGGGGATCTGCGCCCAAACAGTTGGAAAGTCTGCAAAAACGGGCTGTGCGCCTCAGCGACTACCCGGAGATCACCTGCGAACTCCAACCGCTTGCTTTCAGAAGACAGGTTGCTGACCTTCCTCTGTTTTACAAATACTTCCACGGAAGATACTCCAAGGAGTTGAAGACCTTGTTTCGGGAAAACTCATGTTTTGCCTCAACACAACCTTGCCAGCCTGGCAAGGAGTGACCCTCGAACCTCTCTCTATAAGAATTCCTTCGTTTACAGGGCCGATGAGCTGTGGAACGCGCTTCCGTCCAACATATTCCCAATATCCTACAATTTGGCCCTCTTCAAGAAGCGAGTAAAGAGACACCTAAATTCTTCCCAGGTGCCCACTTATGTGGTGTAACAAGTTCGCCTATTCCTGGAAAGCGCTAATAAGAAACAAAATTGCTTTTATGCTTCGCGACCGTCAGAACAAGAACGAATACGCTTTGTGCTGATGTTCACAGTTACGAGTCGAGGGCTAAAAATGGCATTATGCTTCCACGATATAGACCTACGTGTGCTTCAATTCTGCCAGATCAAACCTATGATTCTTTATCTCAACCCTCAAGAGAAGCTTGTCATGCCACAGTTGTGGCCGCCCAAGATGATTTAATGTGTATAATGTTCCCTCGCTTCTTGAATAAGGCCAAATTGTAAGTTATCGGAAAGATGTTCGATGAAAGCGAGTACCACAGGACCTTGGCCCTGATGCTAGTTGAACCATTCTCTGAGGAGCGTTTTACGAAACCTGGTTTTTCTCTGGAAGTGATTTCTTTCCGGAACTAAGCCTTTCTGTTCTTCAGATGATTTACCATGGAAGTATCTGTAGAATAGGGAGGCGACAGAATGGAGATCACACTTGATCTGTAGAAAGTTGTCGATTGCATCTTGTTCGCCTCAAAATTGACCAAGTTCAACCTGATATCTTTTCCAAGTCCAAATTTGATGACATGCTTCGTCGGTGTGCCTCCTCAGCAGTTATAAGAAGCTAATCAGAAAATGAGGACAGAATCGGCAAACCAAAACATTTTCTCTCAATGGAGTGGAGCAGATCATTAATCTGCTACAGGGAACCCTGGGGTACTCGTGCATTAACCTGAAGAGATTCACCCGTTACATCAATCTACTGAAGAGAAAGCTACTAATCCAACAACGCAATTTTTCGGGAAGTCCATAAACGATTAGTTCATTCATCAAAGCTGCGTGCCAATCCCTTTCGAAGGTCCCTGAGATACCAAGAGCAATGTCCCTTGATTCGCCATGCTTTTCGATTGTTTATGTCCACAAATACGTAACTTATACTAGAAGGTCACCAGTTGATCGTTGTCTACTGGAACCGTATTGTTGATCACTGCTGCATTTCATGAGCTCATCTTCTCTCACTCTTTCCATGACTTAGGACACAATGGGCAATAATGCAATTGGACAGTAATTTTGGTGTAGGCATGTCTTCCCCTTCTTTGGAATCGATTGTCTCGCACTTCGGAAACGTCTGGCTCTCATACGAATTTTGAAACAAACGATTAACAACAGGCTTACTCTGGAGCACATTTCTTCAGAACAAAACTACTCACTTGAGGAAATTATATATCAGACCATTCAAATCAAAATTGAGAATCTTATTGTTGCCGATTTGTATTGACGAATTTGTAAACGTGTTTGCTTCTGATTGTTATGAAGTGACAGTTCAGGTGTTCATTTATGAAAGGAAACTTCAAGATCGTGTTATGGATTTTGATTCCTTCCACATCGATTTTGACTTTGTGATTGTCTCTTCTGACTGTATGATATTCAACTCTGTAATTTCCAAAATGTTTGTGTTTTCCTTTGTTTGGACAAGTAGTACTTCCTCATACCATTCACCAACCGCAACGTCATCGGCTTAACCGTTGAAACGCCAATGTATGACCAAGCAGGAGATAGTGGACGCGTCTCGAACTATGCGACAATTAGCAGCGGTCTAACATATTACACACATTCAGCTGTACCGGCTGAGTAAGGACTCGGTCCGCGCCGTTAATTACCTCCAATCACGAATTCACCGGCGCAGTGCACACTGATCGCGCCACAAAAGGGCAAATCATCCTCTGCGCGCGAACTGCGGCGTCTTTCTGATGCGCGTTTACCGACCTGGCAACGTGGCATAAATCACCCGCGCTAGACGTTAATTAGGCCGTGGACACGACGTAATATGTAGATGCACGATTAGATTAATGTCTCTTTGGGGAAGGATTATTATTTTGCAAATCGGGCGTTTAATACCACTCTGCTGGTTACACGATCTTATCTCAACGACTGAAGAATAATTCCTATTCATATAGAGTTGGTTAAATATTATAGTCGCTCCTTAAGATCGTACGGCTAACGAGTTATGTGGAAAAATGTCAAGTTAAGATGAAGAAAAATCTTCTATGAATGTTCTGTTTTCTGTGAATGCGTCTACTGTTCGAACTACGTAAGTTATTGACGAAATATTTATGCTTTTATATCTGAATACACGTATTTATCTATTTCAGATGGTGATTCATCATTGGAATCAAACTATGTATTATATTATCACAAGAAATTCATTGAAAATCAGGATTGCAATTTTGGTCCCTCAACCATCTTCAGCTGACAACCAGTCTTGAACTAAAGTTGAAAATGCATACATGAACAGATAGATACAAAACTAATAAGGGTGTAAACAAGAGATAATAAACTTATTATGATAAAAGCAACTATTAGGTGCGCAACTAAGTTTTCGCTGTTTGTCAATAGATGGCTCCTGCAGTAAGTGCTGGTCAAATTTTACATATCAAGAACGCCTTGAAAAAAGCTTATGGTAAACAAACCACTGTGACACATTAGTGATTTTGTTTTTACGTCAAATACTTTTAGTTGTGAGAAAATGTCTGATTTTGTGCCAAATAATCGTCATTTGCGGGAAGTGTTGATTTTATTCTTTCATTCGAAGAAAACGGCGGCTGAAGCTAATAGAGAGCTCCAAAAAGTTTACGAAGATGCTGCTCTAGGTGAAACAACGTGCCGGGATTGGTTCCGTCGCTTCAAAACGGTGATTTCGATGTGGACGACCGTCCCCGTGAAAGAAGCATTGCTCGATGAGGAGCCGTACCAAACGCAAGAAGAGTTTGCTTCAGCCTTAGGTTAGGTCAAGCCATTTCCAAGCGATTGCATGCGTTGGGAATGATTCAAAAGCAAGGAACCTGTGAACAACTGTAATATTTTCCAGATATTGCACCATCCGGTTATTACTTGTTCCGTTCGATGGCACATGGTCTGGCTGATCAGCATTCCGCTCATATGAAGAGCTCGAAAAATGGCTTGATTCGTGGATAGCCTCAAAAGACGAACACTTTTACCGTCATGGTATTCGAGCTCTGCCAGAAAAATGGGAAAAAGTTGTAGCTAGCGATGGGCAATATTTTGAATGATTCATTTGTAATCATTTTTTACAATAGTTGTATTTTCAAAAAAAACAGCGAGAACTTTGTTGCAGACCTAATATTATTCAAAGATATCAAATAGGGACGAATAAGCCGGACCATACTGGTAGTTCAGAAGATTATCTCCATGTGGAGTTAATTGCAGATTGAAAATTTCGATGGATATTGTGAATGATTTGAAGTTGATCTATGGGTGGAAAATGATGGCCATTTTCGATACAATGTGAAGCGAGAGTTGATTTGTCGGTTCTTTGGTTATTTTAATGTGATTGATGCTTTTTGTATCTAGTTTTGAATGAACGACTAGTCTGACCTATATAGACGCCTTTACAATCCCTACAGGACAACTTGTGAACTCCAGTATTGTCAAATTTAACAGTTTTATCTTTACTTTTAAAAAATTCATTGCAGAGTTTCATGTGGTTCTTGAAATATACTTTTATATGTTTATATACTTGTCTGTATTAGTTGATTCTATACATGGGTAAATATTATGATATGCTATTTGTGTTCGTTTTTTTTTTTTTGATCATTCCGTTTATTATATTCGTGGGATAACTATTGTTCTCAGCTGATACTTCCCTGGACAATGGCAGAGAGAAATCCCTATGAATCATTGTATTTATGAGATTTTGGGTGTGTTGAGCCAGTCATAAGGGATGCAAATATCAGTTTTCGATATACACAGTGTTACATGATAGTATGTCATAATTTGGGAGAGGGGGTAAATCTACGTACAATTTTAAGAAAAAATTCATATAAACATAGGTCCGCAAAAGCTTCGTCACGAAGCTACAGGGTGTTGAAATTTTCGGAAAAAATTGTTTTTCTTTAAAACTCCTGCAGTTTTTGAGATATTCAGCCCAAATTCGGAATGTAAGCTATTTTTTACAGCCTCCATCATTACACGTCCTGAATTTTAACTAGAATCTACAAGGTGTTTATTTTTCCGGAGCTATGTCTTATTTTGCCCTTTCAAACTTTCTTGCAGTACGCCACTGATCAGCGTACAATCAATTTTCGTCATCTTCGTTCAATTCAGAAACTTTTTGACACTTTTTTTCGTATCTCCAACAGTTTTCGAGAATTATTGAATTTGAATTATTTGAATTGTATGTTATTCGCTTAGTAAAAAAAATAATTGGAATACTCGATAGGTATGTCCAAAGTTTGCTTTTATTTTGATAGCTCGTCTTCTGAGACTCAACTTATACTTATTCAATATCAAACTAAGAAAAAGAACAATTAAAAACTAAATAAATTGCTGGAAGTGTCCTCCACTTTCAAGAATACAGGCCTCTATCCTTCTTCGCATAGTATCACGCACTCTTTGAAATATTCCTGGGTATTCCTTATCGTGTCACAAGAGGTTATTATTCGATTCCTCAATTCTTCTATAGTGTTCACTGGAGTGGTATAAACTAAACTTCTGAGTTATCCCCATAAGAAAAGGTCTAAACTATTCAAGTCTGGGGACCTAGGAAGCCACCCTGACCTATCCAACGGTTGTTGAATGTATTATTCAAGAATCCCCTGGCTTCTCCACTGAAATGTGCTGGTGCCCCGTCATGCATGAACCACATAATGTTTCTCACCAAAAGTGGCACATCCTCGAGCAATAAAGGTAACTCCTCAAGAAATTGCCGATAAGCGGGATCGTTAAGTAACATGGTTAATTTTCATAACCGCTTCGGAGATCTAATAATTTGGAGCCTATTTGAGGAATCACCCCTCAAAATCTTTCTCTTTCATTTATTAACAACCTGTATGAAGAAACAGTTCAACTGAATATATGAATATATAGAATATCCTTAGATTCACATCAATTTCCTCGCCTTTCATTTTTTTCTTCAATCGAATTTTCGTTGATACAATTCGCGATAGTTTAGATAGTTTCATCGCGATTCATTTCTTATTCATACAGTTCTGAATTCGTTTATTCCAACTGGATAACTTTTCGGAATGGCAACAATCACAATCAGACTCGAGGACCAAATGTTCCGGCCTTGAAATTGACTTTTAACTTATCGAAAATTACGTTTTCTTCAACAATCTCGAGTACTAGCCATTTAAGAATAGTACATTCTGTTATTAGGTTAGAATAAAAAACTTTGATACGAGTGGAAGCACAAGTATAGAATTTTTTCATTCTTATCAAGCAACAGTATTTTCTCCACGACCGCAAAGTTAAATCAAAAACAAATGAAATAAAAACGTTGTCGATAAACTACAGCAGAAACAGTGGCCAGTATATTCTTCTGGATTGTTTAGACTCGGAAATGTGGCAATTTGTTCAGGCATATTACCAAGTTTTTCTATTCCAATTACTTGCCGTACACATTTATTCTCGTGAAATTCAATGAAAAAATTATTAGAGGGAGTATTATAAGGTTTCAGAGCCGAATATATTTCTTCACGATATTATAAAGATCACCCGTGATTGTAAACTGTCTTGGTGTTTTAGTTTTCTCCTTGATAACATTATTAAAGATCAGAAGAAAAACTTCCATCGTGATTTTAGCCCCTCTTGTCCCTTCTACCTCCGCCAACATCAGAAAACTTGTTTTTTTCCTGATGGCTTAAAAAACTGAAATCCGGTTCCCCCTTTGTAGTTCACTGTTTGGGCTGTATTCTTGTTTCTGGAGTGTTCATTCGAACACATTTTTGATCTAACGTGAGCAAACGCTCATGTGTAAATAACGATTTAATGTGTGATTTCTCTCACATTTCACTCACGCAGCTGTCCGAAATTTCACTGTGTTAAATGATATTGGAGAGACCCCATAGACAGAATCCAACTCATCTTCAATTTGCATAAGCGTATTGCCTTTCACTCGGACAATTTTCGGACCAACCTCGTATGCACAAATATGCACTTTGCATACAATTCGGTCTTTTAATTAAACAACCGCATTTCTTGCAAAAAATTAGCTAGCATCATGAGCCAGAGGCTATGTCATTGAGAATTAATAGAGTTTTGTAATGAAGTTTATCTTCATGACAAAATTCAACTCAGAAATCTCACAGGGTGATTCGAATTGCTTGACAAGAAAGACATAGATGGTTTAAGCTTGTATATCGCTATTTAAAATGCATTTTCACACATCACCAATATCAATTGTTATTCTTCATTAAATAATCTGCAATATATTCAAAAATTCCAGGATATCAAACGATAAATCAGAAAGTTGATAAGTTTCAACCTGAAGGATGGTTTCTGATCGATCGAAATTGTTGTCGGTGAGTATATGTATAATACTTTGATTTATCGTTTACAGTTACTTTTTCATTACTCAATACCAATTGAATATCGAACTAAGTCGATTTGCTCAAAATTTTGCATTGCACCAGACACTTAATGTGGAAACGAAATATTCGCTCAAAATAATTTAATGTCATTCTCCTTTCAGATAACGTGCCTCGTTTTCGAGAGAGCACTGATGAAGAACACACAGCTAATATCCAATAAATAAATGGCAACTGCAATGGGAATATTTTGCTGAAATCAATCGGACGATAAATTACGAATTAGATTTAGTGACATTTCAGTAACGGATAGGAGATGACATTTCCTCGAATAAATATCAAAATCGATACCGACACTCCTTGAAGATACGAGAGCGATTTCAGAAATAATTTAACTGAAATTGTACGGAAACAAATTCACGAACTCAAATGATGTATTCAATTTGCTTTCACAATTTCATTATTATTTTATAGTGAATAGATAATCGTTTCCTATTTGACTATAGAAGACTGTAGATATATACGAGTGGCACACGGGAAAGTTTTCTCCAAAACTATCACTGAATGTAATAATTCTGAAATTAATTTTTAATAATAGAATTTAAACATTTTCACAATTTACTTTAATTATATATTCTAAAATACATATGTGTTTTTCATTTATTTTCATTCTAAAATGAGATTCCGTAATTGAACCTCTATCTTCGATTGCCATGAATTTCAAAACAGTGTCAGTGTTAGATGAAAATGTTAACATCTTAATAATTATCTTCTAAAAGTTATCGTTTGAACAAGATTATGACTGAAAAAGGAGTGCACTAGATATAGAATTTGAAAATATGCCACTTGAAATTACAAATTATGCAAATATTATAATCGAAAACCTGCTGCAGCAAAAATTAAAATATGAATACGAAAAGTTTTATGCACTGTTCAGAGATTGGCAACAAGAAGTGAAAACAGACTCCTTTTCTGAAAATTCTGAAACTTGCATTTTGGTGATTTATTAAGAAACTGGAAATTCCCAACTCTATGGAAAATTTATTCAATTCTCAAAGCAATAACAGATGTGAGACACAATATCGATATCTCAAAATATAAAAAATTCTTTGTTCTTTGTTGAAACGATCTTCTCAAAATTATATAGCTAAGAAATCGAAAAATTTACAGAAGGAAATATTGAACAATATTTAGTTATTTAGTGCTCTGGATTAGATATATTTTGCTATAAAGGTGAAAGATTGAAATTCGAATAATAATTTTAATCGAAGGCGTTTTTTCACATTTCATTTTTTTCCTTGAATTTTGATCGTTCAAAAAATCTAAAAAAATTCATGAGCATTGTTAATCACCTCACAAAACATAAAGAATTTTTTCGTGATTGTTGGGTCCGCCACAAGAGCTCTAAAAAATTATTTTTCTCCAAAAAATTTTTCCTAGGCTTAATGAATGACTGAGCAGATCTAATTTCTATGGCGTTTGGAAATTCAATTTTCCACATGTCTGTTCGTGCGGTAAAGAATGGAAACAGTTTAATATTAGAATATCCTTCAAACATAATATCCAACTGTGATGATTTTCAGATACAATCGTTTAATATTTTTTTGCTCGATAACGGTCGAAGATACGAAGAAAGTGTCAAAAAGTTTCTAAATTGAAAGAAGATGACGAAAATTGATTGTACGCTGATCAGTGGCGTACTGCAAAGAATTTTGAAAGGGCAAAAGAAGACATGGCTCTGGAAAAGAAAACACCTTGTAGATTCTAGTTGAAATTTGGGAAGTGTATTGATGGAGGCTGTAAAAAATAGGTTGCGTTCCAAATTTGGGCTGAATATCTCAAAAACTGCAAGAGTTTTGAAGAAAACACCAATTTTTTTCGGAAATTTCAACACCCTGTAGCTCTGTAACGAAACTTCTGCGGACCTATGTTTATATGAACTTTTTTTCTTAAAATTGCACGTAGATTTACCCCCTCAAGTTGTGACATACTATTATGTAACACCCTGTATATAGGCAAATATCTACACCAAAATATTTTCTTTTTACAAATTTGAAAATCATGCATTTAAGGGTTGAATCATCTTGGGCGGTTACATTTGTGGAATGACACATCGCCTAATTGTAAATAAGAAAGAATAAATAAATACAACAGTTCATCTTTCGCAGCCGTTCATTCAGGTTCTACCGTCTTGATGCTGCTTGACTCAAGTGATATTACTCATACACTCATTGACAGCGAGCTATGTTTAATATGAAGAATTGCATTATCTCACATGTACTGATGTATTAAGGTGTTTTCCAGAAAGAGATTGATACGAGCTTTCGGAACCTTGAATTCGATAAAGAAATCAATACTTCTCTGAAGGAACACCGTCTTTCTGCTAACATTTGTTGTTCTTAATGACCTTTACAAGCTCAATGATAATCCAATTAACATATTCAGAAGTAAATTTTAATTCGTGACAACCGCCCAGTGTCTCATAAACTCATTTCCGCTAAGACGACGTTAAAAAGACGTGAATAATATAAATGATCCTTCTTGAGTAGGCAATTAATTATTCTCATTTTTTCAACTGTCTGTCACGATATACTCCTACCTACTGGATCCTATGGATACGAAGCAGTGCTAAACGTTTATGGAAATTGTACTTTCAATCTGAGGCATTCAGAATTTCTAACGTATCGTCCCATATTTGGCATTTACCAGCTTTTGTAATTATCCAATTACAGATTTATCAAAAGGTTAATTAATTACTGGTCGAAGCACGACCGCATAACTTATTAGAATTTTTCCGAATTGATGGTAGTGTCCTTCGAGAAATATCAGATACTTCAGGAGTGATATAAGCCGTGCGAATGTTCGCTACCGCGTCATTGAAGTTGAAAAATGTGCGAATACGGTAATGATAGAAACTTTTGTTGCGAGTCAACGGTGATTAAGGTGAAGAATCTTGAAATACTGGATGTCACCCGGAAAACAACGACAGCTTGTTTGGTTTTCTAGTGATCAATCCTAATGACGGATTTTTTTCGGAATTTCTCAAATTTCGGGAAAATCATGAATATCTCGGTTATTATCAAAGTTATACTGGGTGATTCACCAATGGCGCGGTGCTCTGTAGCTTGTCCACTCTTGAAGATTTCATTTTGTTCGAACGATATTGTATTTTGAAAGTAAAAATCTACTTCAGCAATTTATTTTGAAGTAAACTGGGTGTCCCAATTTTCTATAAAAAAATCTTGGGAGGTTTTTTCAGATTGGAACACCACTTTTTTTTTTTGTTGAAGATTCAATAGCGTCCTAAACTCTGCTATAATGTCTTTAAGTAATAAGTATTTTGGTGTGTAGTTTCGTCACAATATTTTTTTTTGCGTAAAAATTCATGAAATTAGGCTCTCACATCATCGCATGCTCCTTCGGCCAGAGAGGATGAATACTTTTTCCGTTCGTTTTCTTATTGCCCAAGGATAGCTTTATTGATGAATTGAAATCGATTATCCTCATTTTATACAGGCGTGACTCAAAATAATTATTGAAAATTGTAATTTTAAAAATATCATATCTTGATTTTTACAAATGGAACAAACTGTATTTTACAATTCATATCAACGCATAAAATATTGTGCCATATTTTTTCAGAAGTAACCTTATCTTTATCTTCGACCATTTTCGAAATAACAAAAAAAAACTAAAATAATAAAATCAGAGGTTGCGAAAGAAGAGTTTATTAGTACATATCATTATACTTGATCAGAGAAATGGAGATATTTTAAGGTAGTCGTGTATGAAATACGATATTCAAATATCCACAGAAGGTTGAGGCTATGAGAACTCCAGATATTGAAGAAGCAGTTTTGAATTGTATTAATTTGAATCCTCAAGCAAGTACAAGAAGAATTGGAAATCAGTTGAATATTTCACATGCTCTAGTTTGGAGGATTCTCTATGACTTTTTATTGTACCCTTTCTTCCTCGAGATTTTCGTTCAAGACTGAATTTCTGCCGATGGTTCTTAGATAAAATTAGAGAAAAGGCTAATTTGGTAGCGAAGTAATGTTCACAGACTTTTCGAGAACTGCTATCACAAATTTTCACAATAATCATTATTGGGCTGAGGAAAACCCCATTTGATTGAAGAATCTCATCATCAAGAACAATTATCACTAAATGTCTGGATCGGAATAATTGGAAATTATTTGATTGGGCCATTTTTTGCCTAAAAGACTAAGCAACCTCGCTTATTGGCAATTTCTTGAGGAGGAGTTACCTTTACTGCTCGAGGATGTGCCACTTTTGGTGAGAAACATGTGGTTCATGCATGACGGGGCACCAGCACATTTCAGTGGAGAAGCCAGGGGATTCTTGAATAATACATTCAACAACCGTTGGATAGGTCAGGGTGGCTTCCTAGGTCCCCAGACTTGAATAGTTTAGACCTTTTCTTATGGGGATATCTCAAAAGTTTAGTTTATACCACTCCAGTGAACACTGTAGAAGAATTCAGAAATCGAATAATAACCTCTTGTGACACGATAGGAAATACCCCAGAAATATTTCAAAGAGTGCGTGAGAATATGCGAAGAATGACAGAGGCCTGTATTCTTGCAAGTGGAGGATACTTCCAGCAATTCATTTAGTTTTTAATTGTTCTTTTTTCAGTTTGATATTGAATAAGTATAAGTTGAGTATCAGAAGACGAGATATCAAAATAAAAGCAAATTTTGGGCATACCTATCGAGTATTTCTATTTTTTTTCTTTATTTAGCGAATAACATACAATTCAAATAATTCAAATAAAATAATTTTTCACTGAAAACAGTTGGAGATACAAAAATATTACAAGTGTCAAAAAAGTTTCTAAAGTGAACGAAGATGACGAAAATTGATTGTACACTGATCAGTGGCGTACTGCAAAAAAGTTTGGAAAGGCAAACGAAGTCATGGCCTCGGAAAAAAAACACTTTGTGAATTTCAGTTGAAATCTAGGTCGTGTAATGATGGGATTCCAAATTTGGGCTCAATATCTCAAAAACTGCAGGAGTTTTGAAGAAAAAACCAATCTTTCCATGAAATTTCAACACTCTGTAGCTCCATAACGAAACTTTTGCGGACCTATGTTTATATGAACTTTTTTTCTTAAAATTGCACGTAGATTTACCCCTCAAGTTGTGACATACTATTATGTAACACCCTGTATATTCGAACTCATAATGATGTAAAGGCTACTTCAAATGGCTATGGTTCTAGTTTTTGTGAAAGTTGTAAGGACAGTTCTGATCCCTCGTTCGTATAACGGAGAATCTTCCTTACTTCAGAACATTCAAAAAGCGTGTGCCTTTTCATGTAAATCAATTGTTTTCTCGAAAAAGGCTGAGATTCCAAAAATATTGAAGAAGACGAAAGATTTTCAAGATTGAAAGATCATTGCATTAAATATTCTTCAAAAGATCAGTGGCGCACTACGCTATGATTTTGATGGGGTCAAAGCGAAATCACCCTGTATTCCTGAATTACTTTTCTGCAAATAGTAGCTAAATCACTTGTCACCTACAAAACATACCAACAAAAACGAAAAATAAATCTCAACCTCAACACCCCACATTTCGAGAACGGAGTACTTTTAGACCTATGTTTATGGGTCCTTTTTTTCCTGTTTTCTGATGAGGAATGTTCTGTAGAATTACTGCAAATATTGAAACACCCTGTATATCCCTGAAATGAAGATTCTGCGGATTATTCAACTTTCTTTCATAAAATAACCTGTAAGATTACCCCTGAAATCTTTTCAAAATCAATTATGAAATATATAGTAATTTTTTTCAGATTAATTATTTATCAGTTCTTCGAACGTCATAAGAACTCGTTGCACAAGAAACGTTTCTCAATAGCTGTGACCGATCAAAGTTATTATGAAAAGTGGGTGCATCAAATCGATCAGAAGGAGCGTGAGAACCAATAGTGTTCAAAAAAATAATTACAATACGTTTTCAGTTATCTAAATTTAGATTGATATACCAAAGTTACATAATTGTCGAGTTCGTTAAACTCGTCTGAACATCTGAGCTTTTTATGTTATACTCTTGTAACGTCACGTTCTGTTATCGGGATATTTAATATTGCTGTTAGAAGAAATCAAATGCAGTTAAGTTTTTTTTTGTTTTCTCTCAAACGCAGGCGAATAACCAATAATTATGGTGCGAATCGGTCGATATTAAAAAAGTAAACATATCTGAATTCATTGAAATTGTTTATCGATTGAACCATCTTGGATGGAACATGTAATTAACAATCTTTAGACTTTTTCCCTTCTCAGCAATCATGTAAACACACGAACACTTTGAGGAAGATGTATTCCAATATAATTATTTCAGTACGTGAGGAAATATAATCTACATTCAAAAAAGAAGTCATTAGAATTCATAAGTACGAGGGTTGGACATTTATTTATTAGTCTGATCGTAATCGATCAAGACCTTTAAATCTGCGTACTTTAACTATTCTAGAGTGAATATTTGGAATCTACAGAAGCCTTGGGTGCCTGATAGTATACGCCAAAAATTGTATTGTCTCTTTGCGATATGGTTAAGTGGAAAAAGATGTACTTTTAAGTTCAACACAGTCATAATTTGGAGGGAACCTCGAAATTAGAAGGAGTAGTGGAAAAAGAACTAGCTAATCTATAAAATCATCATTAAAGTTAATAAACTTCAAATTCAACTTTTGAAGTCATTGAAAATCACCATAGAGTTACCAGATAGCAGACGAAATAAGAATGCTTGTCAACAATACTAGGATGGATTGATAAGCTTCCGGCCTGACCGGAATCTCCTTTTAAGTTGATACATTTCTCATAGCGGTGTTCTAGTCTATGGGCTGATTCGTCAAGTTCCTCAAAATACCCATTTACAGCTTCGGTTACTTTTTCATTTCCCGCAAATCTCTTACGCCAAGCCATGTTTTAAGGTTAGGAAACAGATAATAGTCACTCGGGGCTAGGTCTGGAGAGTAGGGAGGGTGCGGCATCAATTTGAACTTCAGATCATAGATTTTAGCCATAGCAACGTGCGAAGAATGCGCTGGTGCGTTATCGTGATGAAACAAATTTTTTTCTTCGCCAAATGAGATCGTTTAATTTGCACCTCGTGGTTAAAACTTTGCAAAAAGTCAGCGTAGTATTGACCAGTGATAGCTTTATCCTTTTCAAGGTAATCAATGTATATAATACCTCTTGCATCGCAAAAAACAGTAGCCATAACCGATAAAATTGTTTTTGCCTTCTTTGGAGTTGGTTTCTCTGTTCCAATCCACTGTTTAGACTGTTGTTTGGTTTCAAGAATGTAGTGGTGGACCCAAGTTTCGTCAACAGTAACGAATCGACGCAAAAATTCGCTTGGACTATGCTTATACAGCGCCAAATTGGCGGTAGAAATGGTTTTCGAATCAAGTTTTAGTAAACACGGCACCCATCTTGCACAGAGCTTTTCCATATGCAAATGTTGGTGCAAAATATTTTGCGCACGTTCATATGACATCTTACAGGTTTCAGCTATCTCACACACTTTTGATCTGCGGTCTTCCAGCACTATTTTATGAATTTTTTCGATCATATCTGGAGTTGTGATCATCTGAGGTGACCCACTTTAAACTCGGAAACCCACTGCTTAACGGTTGAATATGAGGATGTCCTCAGTGTTGAATCGATCTCTTCTTTAATTTCCTTCGGCGTTAACCACTTCAAATAGAAGTATTTGATGACAGCACGCTTTTCCAATTTTTCCATTTTCACAAACAACACAGAGACGTCTTGTTCAGCGTGCTCTCAAACGTAAACTAACATAGCGATCGGGCTGAAACTATACCTTCAAGCTATCTAAGGATGGTACTGTAGAAAGCCACCTCTGTTAAAAAAATTATAAATTTGTTTTATGGAATTGCATATGGTAGGAAAAAATTGTCAGTGCATCTTGTAACAGTTACATTGTTCGCTTTTTCAAGATAATTTTCATTCCCAATAGCTTAGGAATGAATGCCCTGGAATATTTTCTTCCAGCTCTCCAATGAACAAATTAACTATGTGTCTTCCACAAGCATTTGTTGTTTCATCCACAATAAAAGTGATTTTCGCCTAAAGTTCTCTGATTTCATTGTTATGAAATACAGGGTGGGGCGTAATGGAAGGGCGTTTTTGAAACGGGTAGTACACGTAACGGTGAGTGGGTAGAGGGAAGAGGCTAAGGTCATTCGACTAAGGAGGAGTTAACATTTATGGTTGTGTGGATGTCATGGTTATCTGGACAACAGAGCACCGTGCGTTCGCAGTTGAAGAGGATTTAAAATCGTTAGAGTCTGCATCAATCCCCACTTTACAGTGAGAAAGTCACAATTTGGTGCGCTATGAGCAGTCTTGGGGGGATTTGACCGTATTTTTTCATGTATGAGAGAAGGTCAACCGTAACTGTAAACTCTGAGAGATATGTTTTCATGCTGGAGAACTGGAGAACTTTTTCATCCCAGAATTGCGATGATGAAGAATGAACAGAAGAAATGTTTGGTTCCAACAGCCATCACAAGAGAAGTTAGGGGAATCGTCGCCGATTTGTTAGAGCGGGTGATGCAGAACTTTGAGAATCGACTACAGCAATGCACTGCGGAACACGGACGTCATTTGCCTGATGTCATTTTCAGAACGTGATTCTTTTTACTTTTTACTCTAAAAGCTCTCATTTTACGTAATTAAAACGTTGGAGAACAGCTGAGTTATTCTCATTTTAAAACGCCCTTCTATTACTCCCCACCCTGTACATTCGACGCTTGTTTTTCTTAATGCATATTCATCAGGGATATTTTTAAGTTCAACACGGCCATCATTTGGAGTGAACTCCAGAAAAATTGATAAATAATTGTAGAAAACGTTTATTGCTATCGTACAATTGTTCTAATAACCCCTCGTATAATATTGATGTTCATTCAAATGTCCTTCTGTATTTTTTTATGAATATTTTCGATTTTCCCACAATGATACAAGAATAAAGAAATGTTCATCAACAATGATTTGAAACATTTTTCCCCAGTTATACCCTAAATGAATATTTTACTAAAAGCACTCAACTTTGCCTTAATTTCCTGTTGCCATTCATTAGATGAGTTCTATCAGAAAAAAACTCTGAAAACTTGCATTATCAACGCTCAAAGCTGCTTGGTGATTAGCAGCAAAGGCAGCTTGTTTAACACATGGTGAATACATTATCTCGTATGACGAAGCATATTTCCATTCTGATTTGGTAGCGTACATATAATTTGATAATTATCGGTTTGCGATTGTGACAGGTGATAAACGAAGCGGATACTAATTGATGAAAACAAATATACAATTGGGAGTTACTTGCTTATTTTTTAATTAAAATTGAATTTTCTTTTATGGTAACGTAGAGAATACGTGATTGTTGAAATATCCGATCAAGACGGTGAGAAAAATGTAGAACTCTTCATGGGTTTGTGTAGTTTGATTCATCCCAACTATGGAAATAAGGTAATGTATATATTTGTTTATATATATATATATATATATATATATATATATATATATATATATATATGCTATATATATATATATTCTGGTAGATTGATATATTCTCATAACATTTAACGGCCTGGCAATGGTATTAATTACCGGTGGTGGATTTATATTTTTCATGAAATCAGTTTGATTGCCCAAACTGCTCTCACCAGGCTCTAGTTGATTAAACTTAAACGGACATAATTTTTATGACGAAAAATAAATTTATTGCAAAACCTTTATTTCATGTATGAAAAAGATTACAGAACATTGTAAAATTTTTTTTTCATAGTGCTGAAACAACTTCCGCTCCTTCGGCTTCGAAAAAGTAATTGCATCGATATTTTTTGATCCCCTATAGCAGGGGTGCTCAAACTTGAACTGCTGGCTATCTACCTCAATATTTTTAGACTACTTACGATCGACTCTGAGAGGCTGCAAGTATGTGTGATGCAGGGTTGTCGTACATACACGATACACCCTACCTATCTACGTACATAGGTAGGGTGTACCGTAGCATATATAGATATTAGCTTTCCGCACAATATACATTATTTCAGTCAAGGTTTGGCTCAGGTTTAGTCAGGTTCTTCTCTATAATATCAATGAAAAAACTCATAATTATTCAAAATTGCGAGTTACTTAATAAGGAGTGACTTGTTGAAGCATGACACTGCATGTCCTCATCATACTTTTCATAAGATGGTACGTAACCACTGATTGCTAATCGCAAGCATGATAACATATGATCGTCAGTTAATCGATTGCAGTATTTTGACTTGATTATCTTCATTTCAGAAAATGCAGTAAGTTGACCCAAACATTGCCGTCAGTTGAAGGGCGATTTGCCTTAGATTCGGATATTTATATTCAGATATAAAACACCAGAAATTTGTATCAGATGCTGTAGCTTTGAGATGCATATCTGATATAATCTGCACCAACTCATTTTCAACAGAACATGAGTTCATATTATACTGACTTGCTATTTCGATAGCTAATTTCTCAATGTTTTACATGAAAAAGGATAACTCATATATAATTCTATATTTGCCAATTTACTGCAATCATAAAAACGCATTTCGAATGGTCCCAAAATATTTGATAATTCATCCTAATACGTATCATAATTCAACTGCGGAATTAGTTGATCTATCATAAGTTGCAATTTACTTTAGAATGCGTTTACTGCGCTAATCATCTCAATCATAGTTTTTCCTTTACGTTAAAGCTACAAACTTATGGTGTTTAAGTGCATTGTGATATCAATCCAAAATGCCAAATCAGTCAGCCATTTTTCGTTTTTCAACATCTGAGTGTCATCACCCCTTTCGTCTAGAAAAACTGTTATTTCGGGCAATAATTCTTGAAACTTTTCTAGGAATTTTCCGCGACTCACCTGACGTCCGTGTGAAAAACTAAATCAGTGTGTTCAGCTGACTCCCTATCTTCCAACTGCAACTTAAAGAGCCGCCGTTGCAAGCTACGTGCACTGATGAAATTCACAATATCCAGTCCATTTTTAATATTACTCAAAATTCTAAGATATTCCAAACAAAGCCAACATGACTACAATTAAATAATTTTATTTCATTCTTTTCTTTATCTGATCTTGGGTCTCCTTAATCTGATTCTGGAAATTTTCACCTACATTCTCCATGAAACTTCTGAACTGTTCAAGATTCGCTATCACAAATGTATTTTGAGTTTATCTATATCTTGTCTTTTATATATATTAATTTATATGTTGGTAGCTTGTAGTTTTCTACAAAATTGAAATATCTATCTTCGTCACAGGTCTTCCCTTTCAGAGGAATGATTGTCAAAAATTCCTCCTGCCAACATGTCATTGAATACCATCCGAATAAAAATACACAGCTAGGCCATGTCTATCATATCGGTGGATTCGTGGAACTGTGAAGAAAAGTATGTACATTTCATGATATCATGTTTTAGTTTATCTGCCATGTCCTGACTCATGACTTCAATACGCCTTATGACAGTCGGACGAGATAACTGAAGTTCTCTAATAGCAGACATAATTTTTGTTTTATTTTTAAAATCTCCAAAGCAAGTCTCACCCGCTTCAATAAATGCTTTCTTCACAACAGATCCATCTTCGAATGGTTTCTTGTGTTTCGCCAATATAGGAAATATTTCAAATGACGCGATCGTAGCAGCTTTTGATTGTTTGGCTGGTCTTGTGAACGTGGTATGTTCTTTTTTCAAACAAGATATCGAATCACATACTTTTCGTTCGAATGTTTCCTTCAAACGCGCCGCCCGAAATTTCTAGAAAAGCGGCAAGAATAAAAAACGCGGCTTTTCTTTGACAAGTACCGCGCGGTCCTTTGATAAAGCCGCATTTTGCCACTAGCAGGGTGTTATTTTATTGCGTTATGAAATTTTGTAGTCGAATATGATTCCTGACACACCAGCTGTAACGAACATTTTAAATCCCTATTTTTTCGCTTTTTTGGGGAGATATTGAAGACTTCATGATCTGGTACCTTGATACTGCACCATCATTTCATCTACGGAGAAGCATCTCTCAACTTTCAGTTTTGAAACAATTCTGTCGTATTCTTCCGAAAACCGGTCTTATTTTATATAAAGGATCGCCATTGTTATTCAAAATTGCTATTCGTGAAATGAAGTAGTCTATAAAGTTTTCTAAACCTTCTAGTGAGTGCCCAATAGTCGTCTAATGATGGCATTTTTCTACGCCCATTTGAATTCAAACACCAACAGAGCTTTTAATTTCATCAGGTGTTGTATTTATTGACGAACTTATTGACATTGTGGAGTAGTAATTTGTTTCCTCTGATATAAGTTGAAATATCTGAAGAACTGAAGAAAAAACTACAATGGGGTTATAATATCCATTATACGTGTTTTTAATGGGTTTTCCCTTATTTGTTCATTCGTTTGTAGGACAGTTAACCTAGGTGGAAAAATGTCGATGCGTCACCCCTGTATAGAAGTGACAATTATTTCGGTTTAATTCATAAACTGAAAATTCTCGAATGACCCCTGTACAGTAATAATATTCTATCGCAAGTTGCACGTGATAGCAAAATTGAGTTCCTCTACAAGATAAAGTTGCAAAATGCGAACTTGAATTTTCATCTGCACGTCATAAATCGCCCGCGAAAACTATTCTTGACCTTTTCACTAGCAGTCGTTTCCGGCAAACGGGATTTCTTAATCCCTACCGGCATCAAACGTTGGGGAATCGCCGCTCCATTGCGAAACACCAGGTAAGAAGAAGTGCGCTAGTTAAAACCGGCCGTCAAGATAATAACCAGTTCGAAAGGCGGCGGGTGGAAGGAGGCGGCGGGGGCGGCTGTGAGAAAGGGGCGGCGGGTGCGGGACGCAGAATCTTATTAAATTGCCCGGGCGTCATATCAGGCCGAAGCTGCGTTGCCAGGGAAACGGCCGGGACACTTTGAAAGTCTAATGCATACATCTCACACTTGGGGGCGGCGATGCGCGGGGAGCGGGAGGAGTCATTTTGTTTTCACCCATTCTTCTATTATGCCGCTCGAGGAGCACTGTCTTTCTACCTTCGTCTCCGCCGCCACGATGGTGTATGGGACCGCGATTCACCGCTTTCGTGTCCCTAAATTCCCCGTTCCCCGGCTTGGCCCACCAAGCCCACCCCCGCCGCTAACAAGGTGAATACATGCGTGTGTGAGGTGCGGATATTCTCTGCGAAAACTTTGAATTTCTTTTTAATCTTACAAAACGTTTGTGTAGCAGAGAAGCAGTTCTTTCAACACAACGAAAATTAAATGTTCAATAAATCATCATGAATAAATTGAAATGGGTTAGAAAAACTCTAGTAGAGAACACATTAACATCTTCAAGGAGTTGTTTAGATAAAAATTCTCGATTCTAGAAAAAGATCTTCCTCTTATATTATCTTTACCACTTCCACCCAGAAAATGCAGAAAGTTTTGAATGTCATGCAAAAAAGACCTAACCTAACCAAGACAAAAATTTTGGGAGCCACTAATATGTTTTAGTGTAGGTTTCATTTGTGTTTGAGGAGAAATAGACTCAGGTAAACGCACAAACCTGGATGCCCTATAGAATTCAACAATGAAGGCTGTTGGTGACAATCTCATGCGATGCTAAAGCCAGCACGTTCTCCAGATTTGTACAGCATTGAACATATATGGTCCTGGAGCTATCCGAAAGTTTGAATCAGCCCAAAAAAAAGGAACTCACAATATAATAGCAATATGCAAATACCAATTATTTCTCCAGGTGAAATAAAATGTATTACTGATAATTTATTGCCATTTCATCTTACGAAGTAAAAAACTTTGAAAAGCGACGTTATTTCTTGAATAAAGCCAGCTCGGTGGCGTATGGGATATAACTCCTACCCAGAGTTACCTGGGTTCAATCCCCACAAAGTCGGTGCGATTTTTCGGATTCTGGGAATCGCTTGAGTGTCCATCTTTCGGAGGAGATGTAAAGCTATCGGTCCTGTCTAACAGAGATGTGTTGGACATTAAAGATCCATTCCCTCGACACGAGAGGGTTTCGGCAAAATTCCCGGGTTAGTGAGGTGACAGAATTCCCCGGCGTGTCATTAGCCGAAAGCTAGAAATAGAGCACGTTAAAGGAAAAAAAAAATTTCTTGAATAATATTCATTTATACGGCAGACAATGATGAGTAGTCACCAGAGTTTTTTCAAGAAACACAATCTATTAATTCTGCCATTATAAATTTTCGGAAACGAAAAATTTTTGAAATTTTATTTCACGCCAACTTATTGTTATCTCTGTGACAACTGTTGTTTGTAAAACACGCTGGACTCACAGAGGCTATGAAGATGAAAGGCAGAAATACATATGCCAAGTACATCATAATCATTGCGAAACTCTTATTGATGTTAGGCCCTTCGGATTGGTCTGGCTGTCTACAAAAAGTCTTGATATAGTACTCCAAATAACATACATAAATTTCACTTACTTTTTTCGAGCTTCAATGCGTCTGCCGCATACTAGAAACCACGAAAAATGTCTGGCAATGAAAAATATTAATTTGTAAAGTTTTTATTTATCTTTTAAACCTAGCTTTATACCAACCCTTCCGAGTACTCATGCGTTCTTGGACACATATTGTACTGTGCATTCTGAAAATTTAACTCTAAAATAAATCCCAGAATTATTGAAAATATTTCGTCCATCCCTATCAATGATTGAAGACTAAAATAAAATAGAGTAAACAAACGTTTTTTTTTCGCTAATACGAGATAGAGCTGGAATGAAACAATTGAGAGCTTTTAAAGACTTCATTGTTTTTCGAAGTATTTTCCGCAACATTTAAAGCATTTATCCATTCTTTCGAAACAATTCTGGAACCAGTTATTTCAATAATTTGATGCAACATTCAAGATGCCTTTTGGAAAGCATCAACAGCTTCTTCTGAAGACTGAAACCATGCAGTCCGCTCTTGATTTTCGACCATCTTTTTGGAGAAATTTCGGTCACGGATGACTTTTATCGGTTTTTCTTTCCCTTGGAACACACAAACAGAAGATTGGCGCTCATTTTCTGGCTCGTATGAAAAAATCCAGATGTTGTTAACGTTTTTAGACTTGTTATTTATGTTGAGGTATTTGAAATTCCCAATAATGCCTCAATATTTCGATATGTTGCATTCCGATTTTCCTGGTTAATCCACATCCACATTTTCTTGAGTGACCACTGTTTTTGGTGCACCCTTGGATCGCCGCTGAGCTTAACCCATTTGCGTTCAAAGTCTTTATACCAACGAGAAACTGTTGATTGGTGTAGTGCTCCAAACACAGAAACCAACTCACCATTTTTCAACTAACTAACAAATCATAGAAGTTCATTTTTAGTACTGACACTTGAATAATGGTGTCCTGCATGTCCCAGCATACACTACATAATAGACTAGAATTTTTAGTATATTTTCGATCTTTTCAAGTAGCTCATTGCATAGAAAAATTCGAATATATCCTTAAACTTCCAACTACGTTCCTTATTACAATTCCTGGCAGAAATGTTGAGTAATGTTCATGGAAATAAGTTACATAATGAAAAGAAAGAGCATTTTTCTACGGCAAAGAACTCAATAAAAGTGGAAGAGGTACGAGGTTGGCCATAATCGATAACCCCGCTCGGTTCCCAGTCTCCCATCTTACAATATGAATACAAATATTGGTTTCTTGCAGGCGAGCGGTCTTTAATACGTGTGAAATGAATGAAATTTATCTCTCACAAAAGACTTCCACGGCCGGCCGAATAAAAACGTTCCGATTGTATTGAATCGTTGAAAAATTGGTGGCGTATCATGCGGGACGAATTTTCTCTTTTTCATTTTCGATATCTTCATATTATTGATCGTCGACGAATTAACTGGCAAACGAGGCATTTAAATTGATGCGGAAAAAGCCGCCATTATTGTGAACAGAAAATGGCGCGACCTCGTTTCGTTCTCATTGTATTCATCGGTGGCAAACGGAAAAACTGGAATCTGGTGATTAGTTTTGTAGTTCGGAATTATGCGGGGACTCATAGACTTATCCGTGAGTTTTTTCGATGGATCTCGTTATACTGATTCATTTACTCGGCGGTTTCAATGACTGCAGAGATGGATCTGCCATATTTTATCATAGCTTCAACTACACAGTACACGAGAGGTATATTGGGAATGATTATGTTATCACGCATAATGTGAAACTTAATCCTGCTGCAGCTGCAGTTCTTTATAACTTACAGCATTTAGAATACCTCAACCACTAAATATGGAACGTACCCCTTGGCAACTTCCTTTAATTCTCAATATCCAAACATTTTCAGGACTCCCCCTTACACTTCAAATATTCTAGACCCATCGCTGAATAGCACAGGGGTCCAGTGTTTTCTAGCCCTACTTTGCCTCACGATTATTTCTTGACAATGTGGAAACTCTCATCAGACATGTAGATTTATGTTCCATTCTCACAGTTTGTTCACTTGTGCAGTCGGATGAGATGCTCGTCAGTCTAATTCTCTCGTTATAAATAACTACGGATGAAACCGTAGGGAATACTGGTGGCGTTAAATACTTTTGAGAAGGTCTGAGTCGCATATACACACAACCGAATTTATATGGAATCACCCGATATTTTGAATATTACCTCAGGGTTTTTGGAAATTTCGTAGTATTGTTAGAATCGATCCTTTTTGAGATATTTAAATTGAAAAAAGAAATGAATTGAGGTTTATTTTAAGAAAGAAACAAATAAAAGAGAATAAGACACTCTTTCCGCATGTAGTAAAAAATTGAAAACTCTTTTCTCACGGAGTGGGTGTTTTTTCTCGACCTCAGTAGCTTGTATTACCTCCTTTTGCCCTGATACAAGCCTAAGTTCGTCGAGGCATGATTTGGATTAGGTTTTCAACCTCCTATGGGGTGATATTCTGCCACTCTTCTGTGGCGGCTTGGATGATGATCCCATAAATGTTCAATAGGATTTAGGTCTGGAGAGCAATCTGGTCAGTCCAAAATAGCGATTCCCTCTGTTTCAAAATAATGTCGCGCAAGGTTGCTGGCATGCGAAGCAGCATTATCTTACATAAAACTGAAATTCTCACCGTGGGCACCTCGCCAGAGTCTCACTATGGGCTCCAGCTCTAGGTCCACGTAATTTCTAGTCGTTACACTCGCAGGAAACGAAATCAAATCTGTTTTGCCTCCCAGTATAATGCTGCCGCAAAACATCACACTACCCCCTTGGTATTTCGGAATTTGTCTTGCTGCTCGGAGTGTAGCTTGTCTTCCACGACCCCTCAAAACCCGTATCAAGCGTTCATCTGATCGAAACCAATTCTGGTTTCATCCGAAAAAAGAACATTTCGCTAATTCTCAATATTCCAATTTTGATAGACCAATTAATCATGTTAATTTTTTGTTGTCTGGTTAGCTCTGGAACTCCTTTAAGGGCCTTCTGCTGTATAAACACCTTGAACGAAGTCTTTGACGTATCGTTTCGACTGATACACTGATGCCTGTTGCTTCCAGAAATTGCATTTGGAATATGGGGTGCGACGCACTAGGGTCTCTTCTTGCAATTTGGCACAGAAAGCGGTCTTGTTCTTCAGAAGTGATCTTCCTACGACTTCTTCTAGGCCTATTTTGCAGAGATTGTAGCTCCACGTATCAGACGTAGGTTTTTGAAATCACCCCCTGTGATACCCCCATTGTGGCCGCTATATCCCTCTGTGTCACCCCTCCATCGGACAATCCAACGTAAGTCATTTTCAATTATGATTATAGGCTTTTTTAAATCTTGAAATTCTTAGTTTCAAATCTCAGTGACGACTGAGTACAATATCCCGAACATGTGGTGATAATTCAACATTTCTCATCATACTATCCAAGTTTTTTATAACAAAAAACTTCATTCTACACAAGTAATCAAAGATCCATGGTTAAAAACAATCAATTATGTGAAATATGCATTAAGAGAACAGGATTGATAAAATGTATATGGTGTATAAAAGAATCAGGAGGAGGCCCAAAACCGAGCCTTGGGGGACACCACTGCTAACTAGTATGGGAAGGGACAAAGATTTACCAACTCTGACGGGAAAAGTTCCATAACTCAAGAATGCCCTTATCCGTAACAGGTTGTCTCTTAAAGCCTGATCCACCAGTTTGAGTGAGATACTTTTGTGCGGTCTAAGCAAGTCGACATGTACTTGTTTGTCAAGCATCAAACTCCAATCGTTGACCCATTTGAGCAGATTGATAAGCACGGAACGACCAGGTATAAATGTTGGTTGTCTGCTATGATACAGATGTCAGTGTAAAGTCGAGAACTCGCACCAGATTATTTTTTTCAAATATCTGGGAACAATCGGAACCAAACTGATTAGATGGTAGTTGTCGGCATCTAATTTATCTCTTTTTTTCAAAATTGGTGTCACCAGAGCACAGAACCAAGGTGAAGGCAAAGAATGGGATGAGAAGGATTTGTGAAAATAACGAACAAAAGTGGCCACAGCCAGTGACGTAGCTCAGTTTTCTAAGGTTGCGGCAGAAATCTCATCGAAACCCGGTTCGGAAGATGTCAAAGCTGATCAAGATGTGTTTCAACGTCACTGGTGGAAAATTGGATATCACTCAAAGCCGAAACGGATCTATTGGTGGTTAGACTAGGAAGAATGTCTGTCTCCTCTGTGAATGAAGCTGCTAACGTTTCAGATAAAAGCGGTGCCAAGTGAAGTAAAGCACTAGTAACCTTGTTTGGTCTTGACACAAAGCACGGTAACTTCAGGATTGTACCTCGAATATCTGGAAAAACGTTTTCGATTCGTGGAGGAAAAGGAGGCAAGCCTCTTTTCGACCCTTTCTTTAGCAGCCTTAAGGGTGGTTGAAAATAAGTTGGAGTAGTAACGATAGGCAAGGTAATCGTCGTGTAGTTTGCGTGAACTATATCTCTGCCACATGGACTTTTTGTGGCAGATCATTTTCAGAATGTTGTTGTTGTCGACCCAGAGGTTAGAATAATGCAAATTTGGTTGCTCCGGTTTTACCTGAATATTGTTTTAAACGGATGCATAGACTATTTGTAGCAGATTAATTGGTCCCCAGAGAAGTAACGTCAGCCTTGAGGCCACCACTTGCTTACAGTTCTCCTTGAAGATGACGTCCTTTTATTACGGCAAAATTTATGGCAAATTTAACAACATTAAACATATGCAACTTCTGAATTGGGCTGTTTTTAAGTGAAGTATAAATTAAGGTGGACTTCAGAGTGTGAGAAAAATTGCTAAAAGTTCCGGAAAATGGTGATTTTGCAACCAGATAGAGATATAACAAATCGGCGTTAACTTTGTTGAGCTCCTTAAGTTTTTAGAAATAAAATGGTATTTTATTGAAATTTGAATGAACTTAGAAGTACATGTGATAGTTAAACCGTTTTACCTCAAGTAACAACTCAACGGCCACCCCAGCGTTTTAAAAAAACACTTCAATTCCCATCCCCCTCATCTAAATGAATGAAACCTTGATGAACCATTATGAAGGCTCCTTCACGCGGCCAAATATTCAACTCCCATCTGGGGAAGCAATTAAAATCCAGTAATAAGATCATAAATTTTCGTCTGGAAAGAAATTTGTGGAGGAACGGGGCGCGGGTAACCGCCAAGATTAATGTATTTGAAGCGTTTAGAACAGGGTGGCGACGGTGCCCCATGAATAAAACAGTGTATCAGGACGATATCCTGAAGGAAGGATCGAGAATGCCGTCGAAGAAGGAGAGCGGAAGTCGAGAAACGCAACATAAAAGAACGAATTATTGTGGCCTCTACTATTATATACATCCAACCGGCACCTTATCAAATCGGGGGATAGGACGAATAATTGCTTTTTTCTATACGTCCCACCCATAGGATATGAATTATGGTTGATACGCATTGGAAATCGTCTTTCGTCTTTTGGACTAGATACGATTTTCGTCAGATTTTATGCATCATGTTTTATTCAAACAAATTAGACAAAGAGAAATTGATTTTTTCAGAATTTAGTTAATATTAGTTGAAATTTTCTGAGGCTGAAACTTATAAGTAAATTTGTGTCAAAGGAGTCCATTCGTCTTCTGGGTCTTCCCCTTTCTTAACACTACTTAGTCTTCTTACAATCCATCACTAAGATAAAGCTGAACCTCCATATATAACCAACAATTAAAGGCTGTGCACTTCAAGACTCACGCAGGGTCTATTCATAAGTTCAATCATAGCTGGATAACAAATGCATAAGAGCAGTATGAAAGTGGAAGATCGAGATCTTCAACGCTTCACTTATATTAAGCTGCCCCAGCTTCTATATTATAAGCACCAAACGGAGTCAATCCTTGAAAAAAAAATATTAACATTCTGAAAAAAATTAGCCAGGCCTATTTGTGGTGCATGTGCTGTTTTTTCTTTTTTATTATTCTTAACTCCTGAGAGACCTGTCATACACTGTGGCCGTCTAAGGTTTACTGTGTGTGTTCACTCGCTTCTTAAAGAGGACGAAGTTGTGAGTTATCGGAAAGATGTATGATGGAAGCCCGTTCCACAGACACTTGACCTGCAAATGACAGATTTTTTATAAAGCATTCGCCACGGAATTATTGTTAAAAAAGAGAAAGATCAGCATCCTGCCGCATTTGTGCGAGATGCTGGAGATCACGCGTAATCTCCGGGTGGTCGATTCTGAAGCAATTTGATTGACTTTTCTGAACAAGGTTGTTGATTGCATCTTGTTCGCATTAAAATTGACGAAGTTTATCTGGCCCCACTCTGATATCTTCTCCAAGTCTGAATTCCTCAGCAGGACGCTGACTAGAAAAGACACCAGAGTACAGTCGTTCGCAAACCCGAATAATCTGTATTCCTATTAATACAAAAAAGGACCACCTATATAGTTAACATGTTCATCAATTGACTAACAGATCCAGCTCGAAGGAACATGAATGAAGATCTGTTGTGATTTTCTGATGTGTGTTGATGTCAACTAGGTCTCAATCTGCCTACTCCTAGTTGAAAGTGTATTGTCTTAACCGAGCCTAATCTGTCTTCTCTCGGTTAAGTGTGTTCCCAATTGCCCTCAATCTGCCTACTCCCAGTTGGAGAGTAAGAAATGACTTGAGAAAGGTTGTTCAGCAGGTACTTTATTAAAAATTAGAGTTCCTTATATACTAAATAAAAAAATGTATGGTTGAAATGGAATCATGCTGACGTCGTCTTCGTCCGGTCATCTGCCTCAATTATTATTATTTTTCGATGGTAAAAACGTTATCTCGCTGACTCGTCGGTACTGCATGGATGTCCCAAATTAATTAAATAAGCACCTATTGTCTGGTGACCTACTTAACACGTATATTGCTTCCTTCTCTGCTAAATATTTCAACTAGCAAAGTGAAATATGTACTGTAAATGCCTGATAGAGGAATATGTTCGGAATAACTCTAAGATTTTGAACGTCAATCTGAAAGGAAGCATTTTTCCGATCTAACAACTCATTCATCCCATCTGTCGACTGTCAAAGTGCACCGGTCGTACGTCGTAGCTTATGCACTTTAGGTTATTAGACGAAATATATCTCAGTATACACTTGGCAGACTCCCATAAACCCAAATAAGTTATTCTCGGTGAAGGAGTAGATCATTAATATGTAACAGAAGAAGAGTTAGCGAGAGTATGGAGCCTTGAGGTACTCTAGTATTTAGATCAGAACTGACTAGATCCACTGGTCTGCCCCAAGAGTCTATTCGAAACTCTTTTATTGAAGTTTGTTTTCGCTTTTTCAATTATTCAGTCACAATTGTTCCTGACAGGTACACATTCATTGTGGGTTTCTTATGGCTCTGGCACTGGTCTGTTCTATATCTGAGTACTTTCTGTCTTGTTGATAACCGATCAAGTGATTTCAGTAAGGTCCTCATACAAGATTTCACGGAGAAGCTCCCTGGTTTTGGATCTGTAATTGTACCAGTATAGGTACACGTTGGGGAAACTGTAATGCAAATATTCAAGTCTGTTCGATATGCAGTAACATTCAGAGCGAGTGCCAATAGCTTTCTCAGACCTAATTCGTTCTTCAAGATATGTGTTCAGCCTAATTAATTATTCACCATGAGTAAATATGAAGTACTCATATACAGTGACTATCGATTATTAGCGGCGTTTTGTCGTTTATTACGAAAACAATTCGTGCACGAAAGGGTGGCTCTCCTATTGTGATTTATTGTGGAATTGGATATTTCTATATTTAGTTAGATAGTCGAGATGAATATGGTTTAGCTTAGTGCGAAAGTTTCTCTCACAAAGATTTCTTATAAATGATGATTGAAGAAAATTGCAGCTTATTTCTATAGGCAGCTATGCTTTTTTCAATAATAATTACCAGGAATGAAGTATTTGAATACGGCAACATCGCATCGTGATGCCTTCACGTACCGTCTCGATTTTCCGTTTCCTCCCACAATGACCGGCAGGTTATTGTCTATGGCCGACGATTAGCAACCAAGTTATCCCTTCGGCCTCTGGATTATAAGTAAAGGATAATAACAGGATAATTATAACATAATAGCGTTCCGGCAGAGGCATGTCCGACGTTTTTCATCCAATTCGTTTCGACTCCTCATCGGCCATTGTGTATCTCTGAACAGAACGCGGAGACAATATCTCATTTTCTTATATGAATCTTAAACTCACTTCGACGACTCGTTTTTATTTTCAAATACTTTGTAAGTCCAAAATATTCTTACTTACAAATGTGACCGTCCACTTTGTCCTGAATTATTTGTAAAAAATGAGGAAAGTAGAGTTACATTCGCTTAATCCACTCTATGATGTTCTAGCCATTGTTCAAATCTTGAATAGTCCATGACAATACGAAACCATTCAAGCTCTATCGACTGAAACATGTTTAGTAAACAATATGAAATAGTTTCAAACATATGTACCAAAGCGTTACGAAAATGTGTAGTGTACTTGCCTTACATCATTATAATCAGTAAAACGCCAAGTAATGTTTTTAATGAAATTTATATTTAATTTATATAATGAAAAAAATGCAGAACTGTTAGGGAGACGTTTCAAATATTGTCCTTGTACAATTTATTTGAACTATTTGAAAATGTTAGCCGTAAGCTCTGAGATTGCTCCTAGATCAATAGAAGTTTTAGATCAGTGATTCCCAAAGTGGTCTATATCGACCCCAGGAGTCTATGACTACTTGCAAGGGATCTACGTCAGCGAAAATGGGAGTCCACGATAGTGGATCTTCAACTTGAGTTAACATCGATATAATGACGGAGATGTATATTGAAAATCGTCCTTTGAGTTTGAGAGAGAAAGGCAATGAACGTTCTGTGTCTCATCTACTCATTGTTAGCTAAAGACCATTCGAATGCAATTGGCCTTATTAAGGAGCCTGGAGGAGAGTATTCTAAAGATTCGGCGGAAGCCTGAGGGTACTTTTAAATAACCACTTCACGGACTCGAAAATACTTTCCATCAATAGCACTCAACAACAGCAGCTAGAACTGTATAGCTCTAGTAGGGAAAGCAGAAATCTAGCGGGCCGAATCTTCACCATAGATAGGATGAAGTGGGCCACCAAAAGCTTCAAACCCTACAAATCATGTTTCAAAAAGGCAACACATATACAGCCCCATGTCTAAGAGCTATATAAAAAGCCAGCTACTCACTGGACTACATACCCCAGTCATGGAGGAAAGTCAAAGTATTATTTATACCGAAAATGGGCAAGAGGTCTCCAGATGAGCCTAAATCATATCGCCTGATAAGCTTAACCTCCTTTCTCCTAAAATCAATGGAGAAAATTCTCGACAACCACTTGAGAAGTTTCGTAACACTTCTTAAAAAACAATTTGCCTACCACCCAGGCTAATCTACAATTGATGCCCTACACGCTCTAGTCAAAGAAGTGGAAGGAGCACTAGAGGCTAAAGAAAAAGCCTTAGTCCTATTTGGAGACTTCGACAATACCTCCTATACATCCATTAGCAATGGTGCAAACAACAAGGGTGTCGAAACACCCACCATCAAATGGATCAGAAAAATGCTCAAGGCCTGGATCATAACGGCCACTTTTGGAGACACGAAATATCGGTGTCAGCCCTCAAAGAGGTGTCCTATCGCCTAGTTGTTGATGGCTTCTTAGAAATACTGAACAACGCTGGCTTCAACGCACAAGGCTATGCTGATGATCTAGTCATCATCATTAGGGGAAAACATGATGGAATCTTATCGAAGCGAAATCAAAAAGCCCTTAACATCGTAAATGAATGGTGTGCTGAAGAGGGTCTCAGCATCCATCCAGACAAAACCATTCTAATTCCGTTCACAAGACGTAGAAAGTTAAATCAGAGGTATATCCTTACAAAATGCAATTTGCACAGATACTTGAGGATCAATCAGATCAACGAGTGGAATTTTACCAATACTTGATGAATTCCATCAATCCTACCAACATGAGCTTGGAATGGGAATATTTCTCGTCTTCACATTAAACAATTTCAAAAACTATAGATATTGGTCTGAAGGCAACCTTTACTGGACTATGGAAAAGCATACTCAAATTCCAGAGAAAGTTAACATATGGGCAGGCTTCATTGGCTGGTCTAAAATTGTTCAATGATTATCTCAGTAGAGATGATACCTATATCCTCTACTTACTCGGCGAGAGATATTGGTTTCAGCAGGATGGATCGCCTACACATATCGTCTTGAATATTCACCGATGTCTGGTTTATAAGTTTCCTTACAAGTGGATTGGGAGCTGAGGTAATTAAGTGACCGTCCACATTACCGGATCGTACACTATTAGTCTTTTTTCTATGGGAAATACTGAAGCTTTTGACAATACCTGATTCCATTGAGGTTCTTATAACACACGAAATTAGGCAGATCTCACTAGGATCATTCCTAGGAATAGGCCAGCTCCATGGACCGTCTACTGAAGGGCCCCTGTTGATTCAAAGACGGTCTCTTGTGGGTCCAGAGCCACTGGAGTTCATTGAGAAGGTGGACTCATTGACCGCTCTAGGAACATCCTTAGGATTTACCATACCGGAGCAAGGCTTGGTGTTCCCTTCAAACCACAAGAATGAAAAATAATTTGATCTCAGACACTCTCGGCTTGCCAATGCGAGAGCCAAGGCTTGGCTTTTACTCTCCTGGCTAGACCTGAGAGTTCAAATTGCCATATTAACAGAGCACTGTCCCTTCGGAAATCTCCCAAATAAGGTAAGATTGATCGAGGACTCTTCATGTAGACTATGTGAGGAGATCTACTTTCTAGACCTAGAAGTAAATGAAGCCCATTCTGACCCTTTTGTGCTTTAATTTACATTCTATTTGAATATCAATCATTTGGAATTATGTGCTAAAATTGTAATATAATAGTGAAAATAATTATTTCATTACATTTGTCTTGAAACAACAACAAAGTGAAACATGACATATTATGTCATCTGAAGAAAAATCAGCGTTGTTCCCACCCTGTTTATAACTCAAAAACAAAGAACATACATGAAAAACATTACTGGCTATTGTGTAGACTCAAATTTGGTTGATGTCACAATTTATTTTCGTCAGCACAAATGTTTGCATTACTCGGAATATATTCTAAAAAAATATTAAAGAAATTTTTTTCATGTTTTACAATTCTAACTCGCGTCATTTGGAAACAAGAATCTGAAGAAGCTACAAATCGTTGAAACTCTGCGAGTAAATTAAATTAAGTAAAAAAAACAGTAATTTTTTTCATTCCAATTGCAACAGTTTAATCATTTCAGCTCGTTCGTGATACGAAGTTAAAATCGGTGTTATTTCGCAACAAAGTCTTTCTTAAATGTTTCCAATTACTTTAATTATAAGAGTAATTTTATCAAGTAATAACTTCACGAAAAGAGAGAATTTATACTGTTAATGCATTATATCGAGAGTGTAATTATTCCGCTCAAAACCGGAGATATAATTACATTAAACTTCATAATGACGAAACGATAAAAAACAGAAAAGAAGAAGAATCGTTTAAGGAATTATGTGCCTCATCTGCCATCGTTTTATAGTAATTATACAGGACGAAGTTACCGCCGATTAGCGAAATTTTCATTAAATTGATTCCATCGGTTGTTGGTATTGAAGTTGAATGGACAACGCGACAACAAGATTCAGTTCATCAAGACCGTATGTTTAACATTTTGAATTAATCGAGTGCACGAGAAAAATTGATTTTTCTATTCATTTTCTTCGTACCGAGACTTTTTGGCTTTGGAAAACGAATAACGGTCGCTGGGAGTTAAATCCGGTAAATTAGACGGATGAGGGAACAGTTTTAGCCATCGCAACGATCGTAAGACGAATTTGCCGGGACTACGGACTTTAAGTATTCGTTCCTGAATTCGCCACAAGCAAACTGCCGATGTTAAAAACAACATACTGATCGTATCAAAGCCGCCACTGCTCTTGACGTTATATTTCTGTCAAGATCTGCCTAACTTCATGTGTTTTAAATTCCTTAGAAACCCAAATAGAATTTAATTTATTTCCAAAACTCTTGATTTGAACAAACGTGTGGGGAAAGGATTTTTTGCCAGGTGGAAGGTACATCTGGTGCACGGATGGGTTGACAACGAAGCGGAACTTCCTGCTGGGCGAGTAGGAGGAGTTTCTGCCTCCCATTAGATAAAAATACAACAATTTCCCAGTCGAAAACACTTGGTATATTTGATGAGTGGATCACGATCTGCTCCGACAGTTAGGCTGCTCTGGGAGCTCTGAATTTCGATTTGCTTTGTGATGAGTAGCACCATCTTGTCGAAAGTAGATTTTTCTTCGTTCTTTAGGAGGAAGATCATCCAGGAAATATTAATCGAATGGGAATTTAATTATAATATTCTTTTTACTTTTTTATGCGCGCTTCCCAGGTACAGGTGAACCTATTACACCACATGAGTTGGCGCCTGGGAAGAATTGAGGTGTCTGTTTACTCGCTTCTTGAAGAGAGCCAAATTGTAGGACGTTGGGAAGATGTTGGACGGAAGTGGATTCCACAGCTCACCGGCCCTGTAAACAAAGGAATTCTTATGGAGAGAGGTTCAAAAGGTCGTTAAATGTACCGCCATATGATGAGAGCTCTTTCCAGCCTAGTGTTGCGGCAAAACATGAGTTTTCCTGGAACAAGGTCTTTCAGCTCCTTGGAATATCTTCCGTGGAAGTATCTGTATTACAGAGAGAGGTCAGCAACTTGTCTTCTGAGTGTCAGCGGTTGGAGATCGGGGGTGATCTCCGGGTGGTTGATGAAGAGCACGGGTCGTTTTTGCACACTATCCAACATCCGCACCAGCGCATTCTTCGCACGTTGCCATGGCTAAAATCTATGATTTGAAGTTCGAATTGATGCCGCATCCTCCCTACTCTCCAGACCTAGCCCCGAGTGACTATTATCTGTTCCTAACCTCAAAACATGGCTTGGCTGTAAGAGGTTTGCGGGCAATGAAGAAGTAGTCGAAGCTGTAAATGGGTATTTTGGGGAACTTGACGAATCAGAGATGGCATTACTAGACTAGAACGTATAATCAATCTTCCATATAATTCAAGAGACAACAATACATAACTTACAACACAACTGCAGCTTATAATTATTGTAAAGTTAATACTTCTGATCCATGAAATCATGCCAATTTGAGGACGCAATTACAATTGTCTTGAACAGATCTTTCCAAAATATACAAAGTGAGAGCCAAATCGACGAATCGAATTCATTCTGAAGCCCGAAGTATGGTTTCTAAGGACGCGTAAATTTATGGTTTAACCTAATGTGGCATTTTCTAATCTCACTTATTGGTCAAAAGCGGCAAGATAAAGCAATATTCCATAAGGATTCGACAAATCAGTACGATTTCTCTGTCAGTTTAATCTATTTTGAATGTTGAAAAAATTGAGTGATGGACAAGGAGTTGATGGAATAAAAGAAACATTCCCGTTTTATTCACACGCTTATTTTCAGCATTAACAATAACATTCATCAACTTGCTGGCTCGTTTGAATAAATGTTTCTCATTTACGTCGACTTCTTGCGGACCAACTTCTCTAAATGGTTTATACTAATACATACACATTCGATCTAGCATTGTGTGTTCGGCGATACTGTTCAGTTGTTAGGGCATATACGTCTCGAAATACGCACAACGAGTGTGTTTTCTCACGGATTCGTTTAATTGGAACTTTTGCGTAATGTAATATTCATTAAGCCATCTGCTCGGTTTGTTTTGTGAAGCCGAACTACGTGAATCTTTTTGGAAAATTCTCATCTTTCGGAATTTCCGTCAATTTTCATTGAATTAAGTACGAATTATTCTCTACTGAATTTCAGTTTCTGAATAAGTTCTTGTTTGTGGAAATTATTGACAGCAAAGAGCTGCGAAATTAAAAGAGATGTCAATCTCAAAACGCGTAGTCTTCGAATGCGATGGAAAGAGTTATGGAAGAGAGTGAAACCTGAAAAATTTTACTTCAGACATAATAGATTGAATAGAAATAGATAGACCAAAACTCACGAGTTCCACTGGTCTGCTCAAAGAGCAGATCATTGATTTAGGTTTTCGCTTCACCAATTGATGAGTTACAAATGTTGCTGAAACGCACATATGCAGCTTTAGTTTCATCTGTTGGATTTTTCATCCAGTTCTTATAAGTTCTGTTTTCAACTGTAACAGCTTTTTGACAGTTTCAATGGAACCAAGCCTTTCATGCAAATGTTTTTTGTAGAGTTTTGGAATGTAGAGGTCTAAATTCTCTATCAATTTGATGAATATTCAGATGAAAACATATACCTTAGTTTTCGAAGTATCAAGGGCTGGAGAATCATCGAGAATATCCAGATAAGTAATCAAAAGTTGTTGAATGGTTTCGAAGTTATGGTGATAACAAGATAGAGACATATTATCTTCCTAAAAGAACTCATTAGACAAAGCTGTTAGGTTATCACTCATATATAAATTGAATAATGGTGGAGTTGGAACAGCCTCCTGTGGAATTCCATTATTGAGAATGCGTAAATGACTTCTTTTCTTTTCAACCAAAGGCTGAAGTCTTTTTTAGGTATTATCGAACAAGCTGAAGTTATTTCTTTCTTGTCCTACGGTTTCTGAGTTATAATGCAACCTTGAGTTTTTCAAGTATGAACCATGGACAACTTTGATTTTATTAAAACGAGTTTATTTCTTTTTCAAACATATATCACATGTGCATTCAATATTTCCATCCATTAAGTACACACAAAACAAATTGTTGCATCACCTGCTATTATGTTTCTTTGTTAACATATGTTTGAATGTTTGAAGATGGTAGAATTTTTCAATTTTTCATTAACACGGAAATTGTTGATGTTTTCCATCATAAACCCATCTCTTTTGAATGATCTTCTTATTTTACACTTCTGAAAGTTACCAAGCGACTCTTGAATAACCAACCTGAAAGTTCATAAAGTATTGTCGTAAAAGTAGGATGATGCGACAATTTTTGTGGGGAGTTTCTTGAAAACCCGAAAATTGTATAACTAAGTTTATATAGTAACTCTATTTCCATTCACAAAATTTAATTTACACGGAATGATTGAAATGCTTGCGTATGTTGTGTGAATATCGTTTGTAATAACGAAACTATCATGCCGTACGAAAATTTTGAACCCATATATGCCTTGACGTTAAATAATAGTATGATGATGTGGGTTTACATCGATCACGAATGTTCTTCTTGACGAATGAATACTTCATCACTACTGATGTGAACTTCGTCCGTCTAAATTGTTCCTCAGAAAAACTGCGAATTTTTTATTATTTATGATTATGCATGCAACTAACCTAACTGTTAATTCGTTAATTGTGATTAAACTTTTATCTGACGGTCACCCCTTTGTGTGTAGAAAACACGTGAGTTGTTCAAGGAAACGTGGATTTCTTCAGTATATTTCATGTAATAAATGTTATTTCAATTCTTTTCAACTTAGACGATATATTTGTGGCGCTCACGTCGTATCTTTGCAATCCAAATTCTCGGAACCGACCAATCCAACTATTAATCAACGCCAAAAAATAAAAGGATGCAGAAAAACGAATACGATTCAGAAATCCCGGTATGCAATAACGTAAAACACGAAAGATTTAAGATCGGATCCAAGCGAGGAGACAACTTGTAGGAAGGGACAACAAAGGCGGCGGAACCCAAAAAAAACTCGGTTTCTAATTAATCTGATGGCCGCTCGGACACCGTACCGACTGCGGGGGACACTTTCGGACACACCCGTATATCTTGCAGAGAAGACAATAGCCGACCCATTAGGCAAATGAAGATAGCCGCTACATGCGCTTTCTGCACCGGCTGCACTCGGTGTCGGTGCAGTGGCACTGATGATGAACGGCCCGATGTTATCTGTGATGCAACAACGTGAGTGCCAGTTGCAGACGTTCAAACACAGGATCATTCGACCCAATTCAATTCGAATATAAACCTGTGGTATTGATAAGAATTTTATTGTGTTTTCTAGTGGTACACACATTTGAAGTATTCATTCTTTTGGTGTTGTTTCAAGTGTTTCACACTTTTTAAATCACATCTAGGCGTCATTTTGTGCGAAAATGATGAAAAAATTGTGGCACCTCGTATTCTGAATTCCACAATCGATAACAGGTCGATCGCAGTTTCTTTGTCAACATATGTTTTTGGACATATGAGGGGAAAAATCTTATCTATGTAGTAACATTTGTTTCCATATGATCTCAAACACGTCTGAAACAAGAATGAGTTTATTTGACTATCAGTATTCATTCAATTCCTCTTCAGTTTTCACGCTGAATTAATGTTTTCTGTGTTTCTTGTTGATTTTCGAATCTTTCAATTTATTGTAATGGCTGCTGAACGTCCTGGACGCTATTTGAGTGATCATGAAGTGGTAAGAATTGTAACACTTCTAGAGGAAGGGCGAAGCCAACGTTACGTGGCTAACTTATTGAATGGTAACCAAAGCACTATTTCAAGAGCAATTAATCGGTACCACGAAACAGGGGAATATGGAAGAAGGCCTTACAGGGAAGAAATCGGGTAAGAACACCAGTTGATGATCGTTGGCTTCGTTTAACTGCTCTGAGAGTTCAGCACTGTATGGCTAGAATGAACTTGCACTTGCACAGAAATGTGCATATTTCATTGGAAACCGTTAGGAACAGGCTCAGAGAAGACGATATCAGACCAAGGGAGTATGCAAATTGGGGTATTCCAGAATGGTCGAATGTTCTCTTTTCCGACGAGTCCAGGTTCTGTCTAGTATCAGATGATAGATGCATGACTGTATACAGACGACCTGGCGAACGGTATCAGCAATGCAATATCCGGCAAATCGAAAACTTCGGAGGGGGCTCAGTAATGGTGTGGGGAGGCATTCCTTTTCATAGTCGAACTGAGTTAGTCCTAGTGAATAATGGTAGAATGACAGCGGTCAGATACATCGCAGATATCCTTGAACCCCATGTTTTACCCTTTGACCCATTGATTGGCGAAAACTTCATTTATATGCATGATAATGCTCGGCCTTATGCAGCTAGAGTAGTTACAGAATTTCTTCAAAATGCCCAAATTGATATTTTAAGATGGCCAGCCAGAAGTCCCGACTTGAATCCAATAGAACATGTTTGGGACAACAAAGAGTGGCAAATTCAGCAACGTAGGATGCCTTGTAGAACACTCCAACAACTAGAAAATGTGCTTCCTGAAATTTGGAACTCAGTGACTCAAGACTACATCAAGACGTATACTGGCAGTAATAAGGCCCGGCGAGGAACACTCACCATTCGATGCTAGTTGATTGTTTGAAGATGGTAGAATTTTTAATTTTGCTCTAGGTTTGTTAAGTATATAATCAGGTTTATATTTATATATGAAAGAATATGAATCACTGTCGAGGTCAATATGAAGAAACGAGAACTATCTCCCTCCACTCCTTGATGTCTATGTAGAATTGAGGTAGGTACCCCAAGAAAACCTGAGGGTAGCAGCTCGGTGTTGAACTAGATTACCTCCAACAGTCTGGGCCAATGGAATTGAGTTATGGACATACAGGAATACTGCACCACTAGGCTCACTGTAGACTACAGATGTTGAATTTGAGCCCCTCCTAACCAAAGGTGAATAAAGAAGAGTGAAGAGGGTGTCTTCTCAACTAACGTTGACTCATGAATGACTAACATGAGATGGAGACCAAGAAGTTGAACGTATACTTAATAAGGTTGACGTAACTATCCTTGGAGAGCTTGATGAATACTTGGAGATTGCAGGTTGTAGACTGTAGGTTTATTTCAAGCTACAATGTAAGCTTCAAGTAGAAATGGAGATCTTTGTAATTCTATACAAGTAGGTAGATGAATTATGGCTTAATGTAGAAGTAGGTAGATGAATTATGGCTCAATGAAGAGCTTTCTTCAAAGCTTGTAGTAGAATAAATCGGGGAAGCACTCGAAGTGCACCTCCTAACTAACCAAGTGATGAAATGATATTTGGAATTTCACAGAAAAACCTCCCAACGTGAAATGACGTCACAGATGAATCCTCAAGCTCTAGACATGGTGTACACACTGCATTTATCCACCACATATAGTACTGACGGTAGATACTGTCAGCGCCATCTATACGTCCAATACGATGAAACAACGTGGTTGAACATGAAGCTGGGTACTGTAATACTCCCCTCAGATGGTTCATAGAGAAAACCAAAATCTATCTATCTCCCAAAAGATCTGTCAGAACCTAGTGTAAATAAACTAGGAAAATCCTTTAGATTTTTAAAATTATGAATCATATTAACGACGCTTAAGGAGAATAACTATAAGAATGGACATGAATATAGCCTGGTACAATTTTGACTTAAAGAACTCAACTGGAAGGAGGTGTAGTATGCAGGTGATATAACAGTTTATTTATTTCTTGAGTTGTAGATATTATAAGTGATGAAAATAAGGCTCAACAAATGAGATAATTTAAGCAGTTATTGAATATTTGTGGCACAACCATTTGGTAACGTTACAATTTTCTTGGTAAATGCTCTGAAGAACTATTACGCTTAGTTCCGGAAAGTAACCAATTCCAAAGAAAAACCAGGTTTGCAGAAAACTGTCATCAGCGGGAGGTATAAACATTTTTTTTACACGGCTAGCGCGCTGTAGAATTCGCTTTCACACATTAAATCATCTTTTTTCTTTTCTGCTAATTACTCTAAATCGATTCCATATCATACACCAATCGTAAAACGTCGTATGTGAACAGAAAAAACAAAACCGAGTGAAATTGTTGACGGTTCAGGAGTGTGCGTGAACATTTCAAAATGGGGATAATTCCAACGAATGCGGTTTAATTAAATGAATGGATATAGTTAACATTGCACCGACCTATTATTAAATTTTATTTCATTATTAACTCAACTGCGCGGCCTTTTTTCTACGATGATTCGAATTTCTAGGCGGTTCTTGTTTAAAACCGATTCCTTAGCAAATTGAATTCCTGTCTTATGAATTTGAATTACTGGATGTGACAAATAAATAAAATTGGACGGTGTTGCCTCGACGAGTGTCCTCCTGTCAAAAAATGTACGTTGTTTTGGAAAAATACAATTAACTTTTCTATCGCAACGAGCTTTGAGAAAATTTTTTCTTGGCCATATATTTATAGTACACTGTGTCAAGAAATTAGCGCACAATTCAATATTCCAAATTTTTTTTGGTCTGATGTATTCTGTTTACGAATTTAACGTTGCTGATTCTAAATATACTCTCATTTGTTTTCTAGCTGCTCTTGTTTACGAGTTATAGGCTTTATTTAAAAACACTAAGTCACTGTAATAATTTGCTGTTAATTGATTTATCTTGCAATAATTTATATATAATTATGCGAAATATTTGCGGACCTATGTTTATATGAATTTTTTTCATGAAATTACTTCAGCAATCACCTCGTTAAATATTACCGTTTCTTTTTTAAACATCCTGTATATTTGGTAGGTCTTGGAACACGCAATGAACGTGGGGAAAAACTGATAGAGTTCTGTGCTGAGAACGAGCTGTTTATTACAAACACCATCCATGAAGACTTTATACATGGCTGTCGCCAGATGGCAAAACGCAAAATCAAATAGACTATATTCTCATGCGCAAAAGATGGCGTACATCACTCAGAGATCTAACCTAATCTAAGTCCCTAAACGACCAAACAGATGGGACCTCAAAAACAACAACAAATTTATAGAAAGCGCATCTGAAGAACTTGAAAGGATAGACGCAGGAGAGATTCGACTAAGTATGGCGAAAGAATTGTGGAACAGAATGAAGGCAATCATGGAGGCATCCAAGCGCGAATGTAAAAAAGACAATAAGCCAAAAAAGCAATAGATTTCAGGTAGAACTTGAAGCTAATAAGAGAGCGTCAAAGGATGAAAACGCTCGAATTAACAGATCCACCAAAGAAATCAACGCAGCTACAAAAGAAGAAGGCAAAAATGCATATTTCGAAACCATATCTCAATAAATTGAACAACACTCCTTTAAAAGCGAGCCCTGAGACCTATTCAAAAAAGTCAGATCTCTAACTAAAGCAATTAAGCCGCGAATACTAACTATCAAGGTCAAGAAAGGAGAGAAGCTTACCTCCAAATCGGATGTTATTGAAAGATGGAAAACTTACTTACATTCGCACAACATAGAAGCAACAGAAGAGTTGGAACCGCCAATTCGAAAACAGGAAGTGGAAAAGGCTGTTCAAAGGCTTAGTGAACAAAAAGCAGCAGGTAATGATGGCATAGTTACTGAAATGCTGCAGGCGACAGGAGACGCTGGCATAAAAATATTACACCACTTCTGCACAAAAATCTGGGAAACGGGGATTTGGCCAACTGAATGGACAGAATCATTATATATTCCGCTACATAAAAAGGGACCGAGAGACCAATGTGAAAACTATAGAACCATCGATCTGATCCCGCATGCCAGCAAAGTTATGCTGCTGATGTTGCAAGAGAGGCTGAAACCCTACCTATATCCCCAAATTCCGCCTGAACAGACAGGTTTCATGCCAGGACGCGGCACAAGAGACCAACTCATAAATATCAGACAACTTATCGAGAAATGCAACGAATATAATGTTCCTTTGCTGATTCTTTTCTTGGACTACATCAAGGCCTTCGATAAAGTTGTCTGGTATAATCTGTGGCAGGTTCTAGATGAGATGGGCACGCCAAACCATCTAACGCTTGTTATCAATAATCTTTATACAACCAGCAAAGATTTTGAGAGCGTGGACGACATGGTTTGGGATTCGTTTACAGTAGGAAAGGGTGTAAGACAAGGGTGCGTTCTGTCACCCATTTTATTCAACATATATGGGAATGGATAATAAGGAAGGCGACAGAAGTTTGGAATGGTGATGTATATGTAGCGGGAAATAAAATATCAAACTTACGCTATGGCGATGACAGGAGGCTGGATTACTTCTCAACCGTTCCAAGTGCTCCCTGATGGTGGTTGATAGAGCAAACTCACTTCCGCCATTTAGAAACCTCATGAATGATACTGAAATAACAACCGAAACAATATATCTTGTAGCCAGAATAACCCACAACGGAGACTGCGAAGGAAATAAAACGCCGATTAGCAATAGCTAAGTCATCTTTAGCTAAATTAGGACAGGTGTGGAAGGACCATCACATAACGAAGAGGACCAAAGCCAGGTTGGTGAAATCATTAATATTTCCCATAGCAATGTCCGGTTGCGAAACCTGGATAATTAACGCTGCATGTCGGAGACAAATCGAAGGATTTGAGATGACATGCTACCGCAGAATGCTTCGGATACTCTGGTCTGTTTATAGAACAAATGTCTCTTACCAACCATACAGAAGCGTCTTCTCGGAGTCGTTGGGCATATAATACGGCAGGATTGGTTAGAAAAATTGACGATACAGGGCAAGGTAGAGGGGAAGAGGCGAAGAAGTCGATCACCAAATTGATTCATCGACCAGGTGGAAGACCTCACAAACTTAATCTCTCTCAGAAATAATGAGAGACGCATAAGATCGCGAAAAATGGAGATCTATTATCAATGGTGATACTGATACGTCCCTGTATTCCACTCAAAAAGTGTAGAATTTGAACATATTTTTCACCTAACTTCAATTCGAGATATCGTGATGTCGAAAAAACCAGAATTCCGGAATAACTCGAAAACTAAAATAGATATCTGAAAGTTTTCCCGAAAAACCTAGCTCGGGAGAGGGGAATCATTTTTTTGTTTCTACAATATTTCACATAGCTGGCGTACTAAAGCAACGATTTAGTTTCAACTGTATATCAACATTATTTTCTTAAGAAAAAATGATCCAGCAACTTTCCCTGTGTTATATGGACAACAAATAGCAAACCGAGGCTATCAATGGAGCACCTTCCATTTTTTGACATCTCTAAAAGCGAAACGATCAGATTTTCAAAGACGCTGGCTTCGATCCTTTGTATTGCATATTCCTTATTTGCTCATTCATTAATTTGTTCATAGAAATCCAAAGCTCTTCCATTCAAATACGTGCAGCTGCAGCATTATCTTCGACATAATAATATAATCATTGCTTCAGTGATCTAAGTACCCGTTTTCACCTGCAATGGTAACCGGAAGTCAAAGAACAGAAAAGTTGAGTTTGTGATTGGACCAATTGCGATGCCGATCAGGAACAACAAATCACGAAGTACCTTTGTGGTGGGTGTACGAAATCGGTCTTATGCAGCCAATATATCAACATAGCTCATGGCCAAACGCAAAATATGGCAATGCTGTCCGATTATTACACCGGCACGGAGGTGTATACTGCCTAAGGCACCCCTGATTACCCTAATCACTCTAATCGAAGATTACAGTAAATGCGGAGAGAACCCTGCTCGCGCATGCGTGCCTATCTTCATGATTGAAATATAATTTTTCACCAGGGGCCATCGATATTATATTCTTCGCATATTTCAAAGATAATATATCGCTGTGGTGCACCTAGTGTATATTTTTGACAAGTTATATTTTACCTCTGGTATCTCCGTAGAATAGTAATTGTGTATAATTAAAACATTTTAGAGTCCGGTAATAAGAGGCCGGTGTACAGTTTTCGAGGATTTGTGGAATTCAAACGAATTGCTCGTAGAATTGTGAATTTTAGTTATTTCAAGAGCTGAACATAAAATTATATAATTATACCTTTCTGTGACAAATTAAGAAGAGGAAGAAGGCATTTTATCCTTCAGCTAACTGTACCAATAGCTACATAAACTCTTCCTCTTAAGAAAACCTCTTAAGACACCAAAAACGAAGCCTCTTTCTAAAATTAATGATGTGTATACGCAAAATGAGATCTAACTTAAATAAAATAGAACCACAATGTTTTTAACACACACGGTTGCGACAGCCATTTTCAAGTGCTAAGAAAAAATACGAGACAACATCCATACTTTGGACGTAACAGAAATCTCAAGAGAACCCACAACAAACTACACATAGAGAAAAACCCCACTATTCGAGTTGATCTTCCATAAACATATCAACAGGTAAATGAAGTTGCTTTAGGGCAGTACCCATGTTTTCCATTTTGGTATGCCCATAAGGAATGTCTAGCCTTGTGTATTATGTTTTCCAGGAGCGAATTCCACGTGAGCCTACTATTCAGATATTTTGCTTTCTCCGTTACTGAAATAAACACTCCACTCAGGATCGAGGGAGAAACAAATACCCTTCTTTTCCTGGTGAATAGTTTCTTAGGGTTTTGTGGGGGTTTATGCTATGTTTTTCACTCGTATACCACCCCTAGATAGCTGAAATAGCTTTCTGAAGTCTGTCGAAGACATCCTCGTCATCTTCGACAGCCAGAATGACTATATCGTCAGTGTACATAAACATACACTTCGTCGATTATTGCCAGAAGGTCATCAACTAGCAGGGACGACAACAAAGGGGATAATACTCCCTTCTAAGGGCAGCTCCTCGCAGCCAGAATACTAACAACTTACCCTTCAAGGAAGTGTTGATCACTCTTGCATTTAGCATGCTTCTGATCTATTCTGGCCGCCCAGTATAATGAACTAGTAGGGGTGGCATTAAATGCAACCTCAATGTCCATGAAAGTTGCAGCTGCAGTCTCCTTGCGGTCCAGAGACTGAATGATCCTCCCGACTAGGTTGTTGAGTGCCAGATGAGTCGATTTACCTTTTGGAATGGCCTATTGATGTTCACTGAGAGGTTTCAGCGATAACACCTCGGTCCTGATCAATCCATCTAGCCTTCTTCAAGGTTTTCAAGTTCAATTTACCCATGTTAGGGATGTATACAGCCCTAATCTTCCGCCAGCTGGTCGGGACAGGCCAGACTCCACCGAGCCTAATGAGGTATGGATAAAGGACGTCCTCCCTTGCTATAGCAAGGCAGGCATGATGCCATCCTCCCCAAGAGCCTCAAATAGCTTGAATGAGCGAATCGTCACCTAACAACTCGGGGTTTGATGATTGGGTTCTTCCAGTCAACCTTTCTTGGCCTTTTGACCAAGACCCTTCAGGGTAACGGTATCACAGCTATCACTGATATCAGGATGATGTAACCATTCCATGTTTTCTTGCGTTAAATATTCAATTGTTTTTCGAACACAAATCGGCAGTAAATTGATCTTGTTACCTATTGATATGTTTTCGAAACGTTTCGACCATTTTTCTTTTGGAAACACATCGGCCACAGATGACTTTTGTCGGTTCTTCCCCTTGGAACACTTGAACAGAAGATTGACGCTTATGTTCTGGCTCGTTTAAATAAATCCAAGATTCATTACCACTATTTTAGATTTTTCGAAGTTGAAACGGTTCAAAGTTTTTTGACTCCACTGGTTTTGCTGCACCTACCTTTGGATCATCGCTAACCCTAACCCTTTTGCGTTTTAATTCTTCTTACTAAGAGGAGACTGTTGACTGGTATGCTTCTTAATTGCCGAAAACAGAAACCAACTCGCTAAGACATTCTTGTTGAGATAATTGTTTTTTATATATATTGTTCCGCTTTTTATAACGTCCTACGCCTTACGGTTCCCAATTTCCAGCCTCTTCGGTCTTGCCCATCTCCTGGTCCTAAATTTCTTTCTGATATGGCTTTCTTTATTCCGCCGATCCATGTAGTCTTTGGTCTTCCTCTTTTCCTTCTTGCTATTGGTGACTACTTCATTATTTGTTTGGGGGTTCGGTTGTTACCCATTCTTTCGACATAACCATACCAGACCAGTTGCCGTCTTTGGATTTCTTCAATAATTGTTGTATCGATCTGCATAATTTCTCTTATTCGATCCTTTGTGAATCTGTCAAGTCTAGATTTCCCAGCAGAAAGTCCATTTGTAATGCCAAAAGTCTCACATTCGTACAACACTACACCTCTGAAAACCGAGTAGAGAAGTCGCTTCTTTTCTCGAGATATGCTCTTAGACCACAAAATTGATTTCAGGCTGCCTATTACTGGTTTCTCCATCACAATCCGCTTCTCTATTTCTCTTTCTGTTAGTCCCCTTCTTTCCACCTTGGCCCCCAGGTAAACATAGTTATCGCAATCTCTTATATTATCTCCATCCTCTAACTGTAAGTCTTCTTTTTCTCCTCCAACGCACAAGTATTTCGTTTTTGTCTGGTTTACTGTCATCCCCTAGTTTTCATATTCCTTGAAGAGACGCTCAGCCATGAATTCCACATCTTCCTTGTCTTGGGCTATGACAACCTGGTCATCTGCGAAGTGCAGAGAGTAGAGATTGTTGTTATCATCTAGTTGAAAACCCGTTTCGCCAAATGACCTCCTCTATTTTTTTAGTTCTTGGTTCAGACATCTTGAACAGTGTGGGGGACAGGCAGCACCCCTGTCGAAGTCCTTTGGTAGCAGCATTTCTCCGACAGGTTTCCCCCAATTTGATCCTAGAAGTCGAAGGGTGGTACATCTGCTTGACTGCATTTATAAGGGTATTGTTTATTGGAGAATTCTCGAGAACCTCCCACAGCTTCTGAACTGGTACTGTATCGTAAGCTTTTGAAATATCCACAACAAGTGAACTTCTCCGTTGGTGGCAACTTTTTTTTTCGTTGAGTTGAACTATTCTAAAAATCTGATTTGTTGGGGTATATTGTTATTTGAGGCAATTTTTCTGATGATATTAAGTTCAGTTCCCTTTCGAAAGGGGAACAGAGTAAGCTCTATGAATCATGGAGTTATGCAGCTACTTTGTGACATACCACAACATTTTCTAAATACAATGATTAAACGCAAATAACAACGTATTACCTTCCAATTATATAGCATCGTAGAAACCCCGGAAGAAGATAGACTAGTTTCAGATACACAGGCGAACTCTCTAACAAAATCAGTAACTACTTTTCCAAATTGAACATAACTACTTCATTCTCAAGCGGCCCCTACTTAAGCAGATTATTATTCAATGCCAAACAAAAGAACCATAAATTCAAGCAATCAGGAATTTATCAAATCAAATGAATGTCAGGTAGCCTATGTCGGACAATCAGGGAGAAGTTTTGAAGCTAGATTCAAGGAACATATTTCCTCAGATAAAAATTCGCCAATATTTGAACACATAAAATCAATTAACCACTCGATATCATTGAACAATCTTAAAAACTTTCATAAATGTAACAAAGGGAGAGAGATGAATTTGTTGGAAAGTTTAGAGATTAACAAACTATGTAAAAACCCACAATATATTGCGCTCAACAGCCAACTAGAGCATAATGGATTCCCACTACTCAATATTTAGGATAAATTTCATTCTGTACTTGTACTTACCTACTCATGTAAACACCTCAAAAAGTCTAGGAACACTTACCAATATCTTTAAAATATGAATTTGATGATTCGAATTTATAGAAATCTTTCGGTTTTGTTAGGATGTATTGTATATAATGTATTCTCAAGAAAACAAAATAATATTTGACTTCTCCAAAGCACCTATTATAAAAAAAAATTTGAAATTTGAAAATGACGAAATTTGGTAAAACACAAAAAAAAATCCTGAACTAATATTTTCTAAACGATATGGAAGCACTTATATTTTCCAGTACCCAGAAGGTTCACCTCTGTTATTAACGACACTTTGGCATCGTCGCGGCATGCTCAATATTAAATTGTCTATTACATTTTGGCCTAAGTCATTCCAAGCCCCCTGAACTGCTAATCGAAGCTCCTGTTCATGATGGAAGACGTTTTGATGCAGGAGATTTCTTTTTATAGTGTCCCACACATGCTCGATGGGATTCAGATCTGGCGAGCAGGATGGCCACGGTAGAAGATCGATATCATTCTCTTCAAGAACGTTCAAGATAACTCTTGCACGATGAGGAGGGGTATTATCTTGTTGAAAGAGTGGATTTTGACCCATTGTTTGGAGATACGGTACCACTACAGGTAAAACTATCTCATTTGAATTTCCCGTGAGGTTGTTCTGTATGAAAACGAGGTCAGTTCTTCCACCAAGGCGTATATCTCCCCAAAACATCACTGATCCGCCTCCCTGTCTAACAACTTCTCGAGCATGCTGGAGACGGTTTTGCTTTCCAGGTTCCCTCCATATTCGAATTCTTCCCGAATCGGGATAATAACTAAATCTAGATTCATCACTGAAGAAAACTGTGGCCCACCTCTCTTGATCCCAGTTTACGTGTTCTTGGCACCAAGCTAAACGAGCAGCGCGATTTCCATGGGTCAGTTGTGGAACTCTTAAAGGACGTCTGGAGTGGAGTTGACCTTCGTGCAGTCAATTTCTCACAGTTTGGTCGGAAATTTGTACATTATGAACTCGTGATAGCTCTTGAGCTAATTGAGATGCTGTGGTAGTACGATCTCTTCCGGCTTGTAAAACCAAAAATCGGTCTTGGGCGATTGTAGTAATCCTGAAACGACCTGCATGGCGTTCTTCTACGCTACCTGTTTCATTGAAACGCAACCATAAACGGTTTATGACACTTGGGCTACTTCCCAGAACCCTGGATACTTCCCGTTGTGAGCTCCCTGCTTGGAGCATGCCAACGGCTCGTAACATCTCTTCTCTAGTCAAATGACGTATCTCCATGGTCGAATCACAAAACTTGAATCTTTTATTTGTGCTTACAACAGAAACAAAGTGCCAACTAACTGATTTCAAACACTGAATACATAAAATGATTATAAAGCAGCGTCGCATCTGCTGCATTTTTAGTTTTTTATAAAAAAAACTGAAATCAGTTAAGGCACTCTACATAATTTGGTGAGAAATTGATGCAGGTGTTCATTTCTTTAAAAAAATCATCCATATTGATCGTTCTGGATACGATATATCGATATTCAGAAGTGTTCCCTGGACTTTTTTTAGGTGTTTATTATATTGTTATTCACTTGAAAATGACCGTAGGGTCGAAACCTGTCGTGATTATTAAATAAATTGTGGAAAAGTGACAAAAGTGTCCCATTTCGTTATATCCCAAGCAACATTAAGATATCTTATTTTTTGTCGTACTGGCAACCAAAACATATCTTTGACAAATAAATCAGCATCTGTTCGAAAATGGTACAATCGAAGCTCATACCTGCCTAACACGACCATAAGCAATGGATTCCATGTGGGCATCGATACACATAAACATCAGGTCCACGACGCGCAAACCTCTGCAGGAGACTGATAATTAGCCTTGTCAAGGCTTGTAGAACCCCACATTTAACCAATGCACCGGCTTCGATCACCCTACGGCATCTAACCACTCAATAACGATTCTACGACTTTCTGTCACGCATCCCGAATCACCGCAGGAAGGATGTTCAAAGATGACTTGTTCGGAACTCTCACGATACACTGTCAAAAATTTATAATGTGCTAAAACTGAATTGCAGTCATGGTACGTACCCATTGGCCGAATATGGTAAAGTTTAATTTCGCATAATTACAATCTCATAACATATATCAAGTTTACATAGCAACGTACGCTGCCTCGAATTTACTTACGCTAAAAATTCGAAATTGCTATCAAGAACAATTTTTTTGTTTCTTCATTTAAATGTGTTCCGTAAAAGGTGTTGGTATTTCGCGTTTTTTGTCAGTGGCGCAACTAAGGTTCTTTAGGCTCATATCAAATTGCACATCGCCGAGTATGTTCGTAGAATAATTCTTGACGCTTGAACCAGACACATTTTGTGCATGAAAACCACAAGAACAATGACGATTGTTCATAGTGTCTCAACACGGGGCTTTCCCTCTTGAAATCTTTCCGCGAAACGGCCATACGAGGATCGTCTCAAAAGTAGGCGAACTAAGTTTATAATTCTTCGTTCAAAGTTGTCTGTCTCGTAGCATCCTTCGAAATAGTCCCCATTGGATTGTCTAACACGCACCCAACGTATTTCTAATCAATCACATTTATTGGTTCCATGAAACAGCAAACTGTAGAATATGTCAAATCAATAAGTGTAAGTTTCACGAACATTTTTGGGTAGGAAATACACAGACATCTTCTTCCTGCACGGCGCCCATATAGGCAGCACTCAGGCCGTTTGGCCCGTTATACTTGCCGTGTGTTGTTGAGTTGTTATTTTTCTTGCAAAAACTTCCTGATGAAGCTTGCAAGACTGTTGTAGGGGGCCTCCTGGATCATCCGGGCGCTGGGTGTTTCAGTGCCCAAGGTGTTCAGTCTGGTTTCCTTATAGGCGGGACATTCGAAGAATATGTGTTCTGTTGTCTCGTCATTTTCTAGGCAACCACGGCATTGTGTGGTTTCCGATAGTTTCATGACGTGTAGATGTTTGTTGAGTTGGTGTCCCGTCAATAGACCCACTGCCATCCCAACAGACTTTTTTTCGAGGGACAGTAGTTCATGTACCCTCTTCTTTGATTGCGGCCCTTTTATGACTGCCTCAGCCCCGAGATGCCTGTCCAGTAGTTTTGGGCCTCGGTGGTGGTCCACTTTTAAAAGAAAGAGAGCACATGCGTCCATGGGATGGTCAGAATTGGTTCTGGTCCCATCGGCCCGACAGCTGTTGCTTTTTTAGCGAGGCTGTCTGCTATCTCGTTTCCTTCGATGCCCTGGTGGGCTGGGCACCAAATCAGATTGTCTCTGTTTGTAGCACTGAGTTGTCGAAATGCTGTTCTGCATTCGTCAACCAGCTTGGATGTAACCTTCGTATCTTCAAGATATCTAAGGGCGTTTTGGCTATCAGAGCATATGTAGATGTATGCGTCTCTATAGTTGCTATGTAGGTTTTCCAGTACGCACCGGAGAATAGCAAATATTTCTGCGTGTGTTACGGTGACGTTGTCTCCCAGCGCAATCAAAAGGTTTGCCCTAGGGCCGTGAACGCCGATGCCTGCTGTACCCGTCCCGGTTTTGGACCCATCCGTAAACCAGGTGGGGCCCTATGGTTTTAGTAAGACGTGGGGTGTGGTCCAAATTTCTTTCGGTGGAATAACTACTTTGTAGGGTTCGTTAAAGTAGTAGGTGGCTCTTGTTTGATCTCCTCTTGTGAGGAGGTCAGGTCGGAATTCTCTGATTTTGTTCAGGGATGCGGAGTGTCCAGAGATTGGATTTCTGTCCCTTCACATACATCCTTCCCACAGTCTCAAAGAGGCCCTCATGGGCACCTCCTCCACCACTATATGTAGTGGAGGATGCCCAGAAGACACTCCATGGAGACCGTGGGTGTGGATCTCAAAGCTCCAGTGAATACCAGACATGCTTGCCTTTGGATATTGTTGATTTTGTTCCGTTTTATTTCTTTTTCCAGTGCAGTCCCCATCTGGGGCCGAATATTCTCCGGCACGCCCAGAGTGTGTTTTGGGCTCTTTGCGCCTGTCTTTCGATGTGATTGTCCCAATTTAGTTTGGCATCAAGCATCACACCTAGGTATTTCACTTGTTTCACTAGTGTTGAAAATAATGGGTGCCTTGAAGGGCGGTAGTTTCCTTTTTCGAGTGAGTATAATCATGTCTGTTTTTTTACACAGACATCCGATGACAGCAAAACACAACTTTACCCTACTTACTCCTTTTGTGGTATATGGATTTGCACTACCTCACTTCGCAAATAATAACGGTTAAACTCTCAGCAAAATGCACACAGCAATACTCCGTCTGCCGGAAACCCAACACTGCTCTTAGTATCTTTTCTAGAGGATGCATAGTCTATCAACACATGATGAATTTTCCCGAATGACAATTCCATACCGAAGCCTACTATCCACATAGTCATTGTGTGCCAGAAAGGCATTTCCAACATTCACCAGTTCTGTCAATTGCTCCAAAGTATAAGTATATATTGTAAAATCTGCAGAGAGTCTCTCAATATATTCACACCAGTTCAAATGATATTCGACACTGATCCCCAGCAATCTGACAGACTGCACAGTTAGAATTTCAATGTCATATGTATATGATTCTCTTGTTCTCCTTGCCATAGTCGAACTGCAATAGCTGCGTCTTACTTTCATTGTTGTAACAATCCGTGTTCGTGAGAATCTCAAAAAACCCTTTAAAAACAGGGGGCTAAACATTCTTTCGGATAGTCAGGTGTCAATAAAAGCTTCGGCTGGGAGATTAACCCGGTCAAAGCTCATATAGGAATGTCTGTAGTTATTAACCAGGCTGGTGCAACGGAACCAGGTAACTTTGCACTCGGTGTCTTGGCACAAAGGGATCAAAGGCAACTAGGACACGAATTATTTTACAAGGGAAACCGCCAAGACGAAATTTATTGGTCCGGAACTAAATCTCGATATAACTAAGTTTAAGGAACAAGGCACGATCAACACTTGGATAGGAAAGCTACACGCTGACAGCTGGGTCCTTACCCCGGGGTGGAAAAACCTAGCAAGGAGTTCACTGAAAATGCTAATCTGAGCACTATGAAAGTCTAGGTTGGATATGGAATGCTGAGAAAATATCGACACATAATAAGCATTCATCGTGAAGAACCTATAAGAAGACTGTGCAACGATAAGGAACAAGCATCCCATTGTAAACTCATGCTAGGATCTAGTCTGGAGAAGACCTAAGGGAAAGAGTCCTGATAAATGAGATTCTTAAGCTCGTTAAAGAGATAACCCTGGACATTTAGGAATGGAACACAATAGACCTTGAATGGCAGCGGTGGCACCTGACCTAACCTAACCTAAACCATTAATATGTGGTTAAATGATGTACAATTTCATAAAAATGAACTGGGCTTCATCCGTATGGTGTTTAAAAATCTTTATAATCAACTCTCATTTTTGTAATTATAATCCGAGTCGAAGGACCAATATTTTGGCTTGAAATAATAGAATTAAGTTATACTTTATCATTATTGAAATGTGTCACCTGAAGGATTCAAAAATCGCTTTTCAAATCAGTAGAAATATAGCTTTTTGAACTATTGAAATTAAGGGACCCATTCTAAAGACACAAGACAAGATACTTTCATTAAACCTGAGATCATATAATAAAAGTTCTAATGCCAGATCTACCTGTGTCTGTGTTAATCCTGTATCAGAGAGCACCAGAGAGGTATCAAACGCACGCACAAGAAAGTTGGGGATAGTTTTAACAAGTCATTTGGTATATGATAAAAAGTCCGAGACTTGAAGCACTCCAATTTTATTTTTAGGTCGTTGATCTGATGTTTCACAACATATTGGGTTCTTCCTCTATGTCGTTCTTTTAGACGTGGACCACACAGCAGTAACTACGGAAGATTTTGCGAGTTTTGAGTGCAGGACCAATTCAAAGAATCTGAAATACTAACCGATTGATATGTTGTTAAATAATATACAAATTCTAACCTAACCTAACCTAAACCATTAATATGTGGTTAAATGATGTACAATTTCATAAAAATGAACTGGGCTTCATCCATTTGGTGTTTAAAAATCTTTATAATCAACTCTCATTTTTGTAATTATAATCCGAGTCGAAGGACCAATATTTTGGCTTGAAATAATAGAATTAAGTTATACTTTATCATTATTGAAATGTGTCACCTAAAGGATTCAAAAATCGCTTTTCAAATCAGTAGAAATATAGCTTTTTGAACTATTGAAATTAAGGGACCCACTTTTATTGCTTGCATCTTCCGTAAGAAATCGCAAAGAAATCAGCTGCCGCCCTCTTGGTTCTCGACGCCTCGCAAGTTCCTCGCTCATTTTCAATATGAAATTTTTATGTATTGATCGAGTTTTTTAGATGTGGAGAGGGGTTGTTGATTGGGGTGGCGTGTGTGTAGGTGTTTGTGTGTGTACGTTCCTTCTCTGTCTCATCGCCGGACATCGTCGCTCATGGATTTTTAATATACTTATATTGTACCTCACGCCTCTGTTATTATATGCGATGCAATTATATCATTCAATATCGACCCTTTTCTGTACATAATCTTAATAAAAGTGTGTTTTATGGGGTTTCCTGGTTTTCGAGGCAATTGTGTAAAGCCGGTTTGTCATTGACATTTCAATTTTATCATATCGATGTTTCTAATCTATAACGTGTATCTACCCTCGTTTGGTTTCGATATACATGAGTTTTTCTTTAACGCTTGTATGAATCTTTTTTTAATTCAATAATGATTTTGTGTTTGCATGAAACGATAATCTGTGAATATAATTAATATTTTAAATTTAACGAGTGTTTCGAATTGATCTATTCCTCGAGTTCAAAAATAAATAAAATGAGAATTGCGCTCTGAATTTATCTGGACAGTTATACATTTATACAAGATGGTCCTTTTTTTGTAGCAAGGATTCAACAATCGCGTTAGTTCAAGACGATTTCCTTCTGAGAGGCATCGAATTTTAAAAGATTCCAGGGTTGATACCGATAATATTTATCAATTTTTTTAGTGGGTATGTAGCTATAGCTTCAATCGCCTCCGTGACCCTCCCTGCGCGAGTATTATCGTATTTGATGAATTTTTGTTATTATTTTCATTCTCTATTGTTTGTACAAAATACCTTCTTAATTCAGAATTAAAGAACAAGCATCTTTTTACTTTTGTTACAGTTCTACATAGAAAATTATTCGGGACAAGGTTTGTTTCTGTTTATTGTTTCGAGAAACTCTTTTCAGAGATAGAGAAAGGGAGAGTTAGGTTAGATCGTTGAAACACACAGAATAAAAAAGATTTATAGAACATAGATCCATGCTAGTGTACCCCAGTTATATAGCCTATCACAAATTCATGAAGTTTGGGTTACGGTATTTTCCTGAAATTTTCACGGTTAGGTTTTGGAAAACTACATTTTAAAAATGATTTCGCCATTTCAGGTTAGACTGGCAAAAAGTTGAAATTATTTTGTAGTTTGTCAAATCCAAATCTCTTTGAGAAAATCTTAACCCATTCTCCATGAACTTCTAATTATTAACTGGGCTAGCCATAATCAGCATTGTCATGTTTACAAACAATAAGAATGGTGTCAAATGAATTACTAATTTATATTTACTGATATCATACAATAACTGATCGAAAATTATTTGGGACGAAGAAAACGATAAATTATCATAAGTTTGTAAACTTGAGATAAGAAGAATTATTAAAAAGTCTGTAGACCAATGAATAAATCTTTCTGACAAGAGCTAGCTCTCTTTGACCACCATGCACGCAGCCATCAAGAACCAGAATATTGCAGTTAGGCAGAAAGCCAAAATAAGAACACATCAGTGTCGCATATCGCTATTAATCATCCTAACCCAACACATCGGAACACCCAAAAGATTCCAGGACAGACGCTTCTCGTATACAAGTACGAGAGTCGCCCTCTATGAATTCACACGGTGAACACAACAAACAGATGTGAGAAAGTAAAAAAAAGTTCCAACAGTTGTAGACCATCTTTCGCCGGTACCTGATTCGCATCACGGTTCAAACGAGCGAAATATTCTCGTTGGCTTCGGTGCTCTAGACCACGACATCTTCAGGAAAATCCTGCTTTATATTTGAAGTAACAAATATATTCCTAATAAGGGCGAAACTGCAGTCTGTCAGTTTGTTTTTCGTCATCCTGCAATTGTATCATCGTGGCTCTTGATGTGTGCATGGCAAGTAGATTTGAAACTAGCTCTTGCCAGAAAAGATTATTCATTGATCTACGGAATTTTAATAATTCTTCTTGTCTCTCATATATGAAAGTCACAAGCTTTCAATTGGAAGGATCTCTATCCGAAAAATGTCCCGCCGATGACTAGCCGGTACCACAGGAGCATTCCTAGTCTGCCCCAATTCGAGGTTGGCTTCATGGGGGTAGTGATTGAAAGCCCACGCCGGGTTGGAAGTAAACCTCGACGAGTGAGCTACAATCTGAACTGGGATACCAACCTGCAAAGTTGGTAGAGGTTGGATAGTGCCTCTCTCCCACCATTGAGGATGGTGGCCTTGAGACCCAAAGTTAATACAAATAGTAACCGTGGCAATAGGCCAAAAGGCAGGTGTGTCACGTTAATCCTAAGGCATAATCTGTCTCACGTTATACACTACACGCAAAAGGTATCGATATTTGTTTCATAAAATATTATAAGTTTATTTATATATTCCAACATTTTTCTCTTCGTAACTTTCTTCAAATTCCGTATATGGTTCGTCCTCATTTAACTATAGAGTACCACATGAACGTCCTCAAGAATATACACACATGGTAAATCTATTACAATAGTATTACAGTTGCACAGGACCGCTACTTCAACAAACCGCCCACCAGAATCACATTATAACATGCAATGAATTTCGTGACCAGCTGCATCAAGCACGTAACCTAAATATTTCAAGAAGGAATATTGGCAATATATTCTTCACTCCAGGAGACCATTAAGGTGTATGTATGTATGTTGGGGGTTGGGAGGGCAGCAAGCCCGTTGCAGCTAGGCTTCATTAACCTTTTGCACTTCGCGTCTTTATCATTGCACTCTACCACACCTTCAACCATACGAATTTCACAATTCAAGTGACGATATTGTCCACTATGGTCCTCCGCAGTTTGCCATATATTTCCTAACGTGTGTAATATAGTACCATAGTATTTGAGGCAATAGAACATTGGCATTCAAGCTGAACATATTCGATCGTTTCGTCCTCCTGTTCACACACTCTTCAGTGGGATGTGTCACTTTTATCCATGGCATGGTATTTCTTCTTTAATGGACAATGTCCAGTCAGTATGCATGTCATCATAGAGAGTTTTGGTTATTGTCAGATATTTCACTGCTGTTTCTCCACTAGGGTACTCCAGAAGTTCTCTGATTAACCTTCAGCTTTCCATTTCACCACATAACGTTTTGAACTATTTTAAGATATAGTCTTTGATCACAAGTGCTCCAATTTTCGGCTGGATGCTCTTTTGACTATCCTGTCTACTTCATTGTTGCATCTGTGGACCTTCATCCATCAAAGGGAGATATTGTTGGTGATAATCACTCCTGTCTGTGCTCGTGGCATTCCCATGTTATCTAGTGGTATCTCGGTGATCCACAGTCCATCCACAGAGATCAAACGTGTCATGGTTGTCAGATGTTAAGGGCTTAGAGAACTTTAAGGTATATACAGCTACAGAGGAAGTACTATAGTTGTTTCGGATGTAACTTCTACCATGCGAATTTCAGAATTGAAGTGACGATATTGTCCAGTTTGGTCCTCCGCAGGTTTCCTAGGGTTAGCCATTTATTTTCTAACATGTATATCATAGTATTCAAGGCGATGGAATATAGGCATTCAAGCTGAACATACCATATTCGATCATTTCGTCCTCCTGTTCACACACTTTTCAGTGGGATGTGACACTTTTATCCATGTCATGGTATTGCTTCTTTAATGGACAATGACCAGTCAGTATGCGCGTCATCAAACTGAGTTTTGGTCTTGACATTGTCATATATTTCACTGCTGTTTCTCCACTAGGGTACTCCAGAAGTTCTCTGATTAACCTTCAGCAACTATTTTAGGATATAGTCTTTGATCACAAGTGCTCCCATCTTCGCCTGGATGCTCTTTTGGCTATCCTATCTACTTCATTGTTGCATCTGCATATCTATGGACCTTTATCCATCGTGTTGGTGATAATCACTCCTGTCAGTGCCTCGTGGCATTCCCATGTTATCTAGTGATATCTCGGTGATCCACAGTCCATCCACAGAGATCAAACGTGTCATGGTTGTCAGATGTTCAGAGGCTTAGAGAACTCTAGGGTATACACAGCTACAACGGTACTATAGTAGTTTGGGATGGAACTTCTTTCAATCGCGGAATGATTTAGTTTTGATTAACAAATCTCTGAATTCAATCTTCTGCGTTAATCAAATTCTTCAATCCTTCATGCTACCATATGCTGCAATAATTGGGGAAAACGTTCCATTCATACTTGATACTTCTCCTCTTCTCATTGCAGTTGGTGCGAATGAATTCTCAAATCTGAAAGGAACCAATGTTTCACCTTGGCCTGCTGAATCATCTAATTTGAATCCGATTGAGCATGCTTAAGATACATTGTAAATAAGCGATATGCAAAGCCGACTTTAAACTTAACTAAGTTGTACACTGAATTCTGTACCAAAACTTTGTTAATTTTCATTAGAATCTTGAGTATCTAATATGGAATTAATTTTTTTTAGATGGTTGCAGCGGGGATCTATGTTCGTTGTCTCTCTAGCACAATTCCTGAAACTCCTAAGATCGGATGGTGATTGGCACAGAGATACATTTATAGACCTTGGAGCTGGTGATGGAGCAGTTACTTCACATATGGCACCTTTGTTCAACGAAATTTACGTAACTGAAGTTTCCAGTACTATGAGAACATTGCTCGCAGGAAAAGGTTTTAAGTAAGTATTATTGAATCAATATTTTGATGATGGAACTACGAGCACAACAAGGTATACAGGTTAGATTGCCCCAATTGATTTTCTTATTTCCTTTATCATTTTTGAGATAGGCAGAAACTGATAGCCTGGAACCAGAGCAGATTCTTGCTGTTCCCGGTCAAAAATTTGAGAAATGTTTCAGAATATTGATTAGGTAAGTCTCGTGAACGTTATTGTCAATTGGACAACAGCAGCCCCCAAAACACAAAAAACCTAAGTTTTTATCAGTTCCTCCAGGTTAAAGCTTTGACAGTTGACATGTTGAAATGAGGAAGTAAACCATGTCAGCATAATCATAGAAGAATATCCTTTTCTTTTTTTTGCCCAATTCAATTGTTCTTAAGGTTTCCAATTAAATTGGATTTCCTGCGTATACCATTTCCGTAAAGTGAGTGATAATCGTCGAAAAAGCTCTAATGAAAACAGCCAACTCGCGCAAATGCCAACAATAAAATTCGTGTGCAAATTGACGGCAATTTTCCTCACCTCGCAGGCAAAAAGCCTATAAAAGGCGCTTAAACGACTTCGAGAGAAACCCCAAGCAGGTATTTTAGCACATACAGGTGATAGCCTGGAATAATTAGTCGAAGTAAAATCGTGATTAAGACTCGTGAAATTTAAGTACACTCCCCCGGGACAGTCATACTCTGTTCAGTGCGTTTATGCGCACAGATATTGATGTTTCAACCAATGGGTATAGAAAATAATTCTTTATATACAACCATCATCCATAACCCCGTTAGTTATGAAAATATCAATCAAAATCAAAGACACCACGTTTTTCCATTGTTTTAGAGAATTTTTATGAACGCTGAAAAAAGTCTATGGATCTTCGTCCACTAAGTATGGAACATTCAGCATTCTTTATTAATTATCAAAATGGACAGTGTACAAGACAGATAACCGATATCCCAAATAGTTAGTTATCTGGGTTTCCTTGTGCAAAACAACACACTGGACATTCTTTCCGGTACTTAGCCGCCATTTTAGTGATACGGCACTGTGTTAAGGAATCTTCAGTAGCAGGTGAAGGTTATTTTGAAGATCATTATGAACAGAAATTTTGGATGCAATGAAAAATTGCGCAACTACTCCAGTTAACACCAATTGTGATTACATTTGTAGTAATTGCGCTATAAGAAGAAGGCTACAACAAAGACAGTTAGTGAAGTGGTAGCACATTGGGCTGTAAAAACAAAACCGATAACTTTGAAAATTTTCGATTTGTTTGGACGTGCATTCCGAATTTTCTGCGATTTGAACATTTGCCAGCTCTATTGGCTCTTCATCTAATCAAAATATTCTTGATCAGCCTAGTGAAAAGAGACATGTTTTTTCTATTTTTATTTGTCAAATATAATCACAATGTGATATTGCCTCCTTCGAAATAGTTCCATTGCGATGCCACACAGTGATGAAGATGGTCATTCCAATCATCATAGCATTGCTGAAACTCGTATATTAAAATAGCCTTCAGTTCCTCGGTTATAGCAATTTTTGTCCTAAAATGAGTTTCCTAGAAGTCATTTTTAATTCTCGGGAAGAGGCAAAATCACAAGAAATCAAGTCTGGTGAATAAGGGGGTAGAGGAGCCATATGAATGTTTTACTGGCTAAAAATTCCATTATTGTGATTGCAGTGTGAAATGGAGCATTGTCGTGATGCACCCAATTATTTTCGATGTTTGGTCGCACACAAAAGAATCTTTTTTGAAGTCCTTCAAGAACCTCTCGGTGAAAGTATTGATTAACGGTTTATCCTTGAGGCACAAAATTTTTATGGGTATTTTCATTGGTGTTTGCACTTGAATGCCTTCTTCTTCGTGGTTCATCTTCAATCGAGTCTCTTCCATCTGAAAATGCCTTAAATACCCTTGACAAAACACTTTCTCCATAGGTTTGCTAAACTTTTTCAAATATTTCTGTTACGTGTTTCCAAGTTTGAAGCAAAATTTTATAGCACACCGTTGCTCAAAATTGATCCCACTCATTCTTAGAACGAAAAAGAAAACATTGTTTCACGAAACCTAACGCTACGGACAAACAAAAAACTGTACCGAATTTAAACTCATACAGAAGGTGTATCATATGTGCACCTAACGCTGCTCAAAGCCTTTAGCCCCACGCGTTGCCAGATCGGAAGCGACGTTGCCACTCTCATAACTGTATTGTCAAACCTCGTACAAAGTTTTTTTAACGCAGCTAGAAATTAAGACACGGAGTGTCCATGATTAATTGTTTCTAGAATTCCTCTGCTCATGATATTAAAACTTGAAATGAAATGCAAGCCATCAAAAAACCACAAACGAATTCATGAAGACATTGACAAGTATAAAACGTTATTATTCCAGCCAATTCTCATAAACAAAGTATTCGGCGTATAGTTCACTGTGAGAGTAAATTCCGTGGCCAATCTCGCTAAGTAACTCTTCTTAATTAAGTCTGGCACTTAGTTTTATGGGCTAAGTTTTACTGCTTGGAATAAGACTCAATTAACAGTCCTACATGAAATGACTTTAATTACAAGAGATGTGTTCGTGATAAAATGTTAACCACTACGATATCCAATGGCCCGTCGCCGATATACTTCCTTGTTGATCGTCATAATCCTGACCGTACATGATTTACGTGCTGAATATTCAAATATATTTGATTAAATTGTGTTGTTAATAGTGAGAGAAACATTAAATTCTTCTATTAAAAAGTTCCTACGTCTTCACTGAATTTCTGATATATCATCTACATATACCTTGTAAGCACAGCAGACTTTTTTTTCAGATTGCCGTTAGATCTAACTGACAGAGCAGATTTTCTCATTCTCATTCATATATGTTCAGATGTGTCTAATAGCTGCACCCAACAGTCTGATAATTTTCTGATGTCGTCTATGGGATCTCCTCTAATATATTCATTCACTGTTCCTGGTGGGTCTATAGCCTGGAATCTTTTGAATGGTAGGAAGTGTCCAATTCTATGTATATCTTTGTCAAATTCTCATCCTCCATGTCACATGATTGGTATCCTACTTAAAATTATTCGGTTTGACTCAAGTCAGTAGGCATGAAAATAGTGTGCACTGAGCAATGTTACATTCATCAGTCTATGTCTCTCTATATTTATACTTGTGGACTTTTCAAGAGCAATTAAATACAATCTAATATTTTCGTAATAGGAATATTGAGCTGAGCCAATTGTCACTGTTCATGGCCTTCTAGAACGAAAGATAAAAATTGCGAAAAAAAGAATTTGTTTTGTTTTTCTTTCGAAAATATGTCAAAGGGTCGTAGAATGAGATGAACAATTAAAATGAGCAAAAAGATACCGGGTGTCCCAGAAAATCAAAACTTGGTATTGTTTCCGGCGTAACGAAATATCAAACATATTAATGTTATCAAATTCAAGATGTTGTCTTCTATCCGATTCCCAAATTTCATCAAAATATTCTGAATAGAAAAAAAGTTACAGGGGTGGTCCTAGTTTAAGTTACACCCGGTATATATACTAGCATAATTTGATATTAAGTAGTGGGGAGGTATTTATGTCTATCTGGTTATTAAGGGTGATTTCACTAAGAGTTTTTACAAAGTTTGATTTCTTGTTCTTGTTTTGTGGTTTTTATATGTTTACATATTGAAGAATTATTGTCAGAGGATAAATGTTCTTTAAATCTGCTTTCGAAATTCCTACCGGTCTGCCCAACATCAGCTTGCAAGCAGCTTCATAAACTCCTGATTTTTTGAATTTGTATGTTTTTTGTTTGGCATTGAATGATAATTTGTTCAAGTTAAAAGGTGGTTATTTCAAATTCAGAAGAATAGTTACTCATGTTATTGGAGAGAGGACCAGCGTAGTGGAAACTAGCGTATTTTCTCAAGGAAATATCTTTTATAAAATATAATCTTTGTATTATGTGATGTTTTTCTCTACATTGGATAATTTTGTCCATAAAAACCGTGGAAATTTTGTTATTTAAGGCAAATTTATTGAGTACTTAATTTCTATTTCTGCTGTAAACTTAATGTTGGTATGAACTTCATTCAAAATTGAATGAGAGGTCTATCCTATGGGAAGTGCTGATGTTTGTTGGTGAAATTTAGATCGAAATTGAAAATCTCAAAATTATGCTACCAAATATCATCCGGACTTTCTATAGGATCAACCCTCAGCCCCCTTTTAGCCGATATATTCATGTATAACTCAGAAAGAAGAGTAATATTGAATAGCCACTCAGCGAAAAAAACAAATAGTGTTCTGGTACCGATATGTAGATGATATTTTCGTAGATATCATAATCATTATCATTCATAACATCTACAGAAATCACTCATTCAGTCACTTAAATCATAAGCAAGCAGTTACAATTCAACGATTCATAGAGCCTTTTCCATTCCACTGTAACCGACAAATTGAAATTATTACTTCATAGTTCTGACAAAGGAAAGAAAATGAATCTGTTGTAATATTTGAAAAACGATAAAGTTTGTGGAAACCCAAGTGAAATCACCCTTAATAGACTAGACATTAATACCTCTCCACCACTTAATATCAAATTAGGCTAGTATCTATATAAGCAAGTTCATTTCCTGTAGTTAACCACTTGAAAATGACCTGACGGTGGAAACCGGTCGTGTTTATAAAAATAAAATTGTGGAAAGTATAAAATATATTTGACTTTTCAAGATTTGGCTTGTGAATCACAGCAATGGTACCTTACATTGTTTTGGACCGTATATATCCACACTATATCTCCATGTAAAATGCTCTGTACGAGATGGCAGATGATTTAAACCTTACTTAAGCCTAAAACAGTATTTACTTCATCGACATCAAAAGTATTTTGCTTTTATCTTATAAACAACTGGATTCATCTAGAAACACACAATAACTTTTTCTTTATTATTGCAGAGTTTTGGAGGTGGACGAATGGGACATCGATAGAAAATACGATCTGATAGCATGCTTGAACCTGTTGGATCGTTGTAACAATCCGATACAACTTCTAAAACAAATAAGGCAGGCCTTGAAACCCAATGGACTGGTGTTTTTAGCTGTAGTACTGCCATTTTCTGCTTATGTGGAAATCGGTATGTATTAGTTGTAAGAAAGGTTTTTGATAGAAAAGTCGAAATTTTATCATCGTTACCTTGGTCTCAAACGTTTCTCGTTACTTTCTATACACATAATTATTGGATGAAATTTTTCTTTGGTATGTTTAGTGAACATCGAAAACAAAAACTGCAAAATGATGGTACTTTAACATGTATTGTACGAAAGGACATTGCATATTTTACTAGTAATGAAAGGCCAGAGACTTGAAGAAAAGTCTGATCAAATAGTCCTTGAAGAATATGATCTATAATCTCTACAGTTGGATAATTCTAACCTACAAGTTACTCGTATAAAGATAAAAAGGTATCCACAGAGCTAATAACATCCCTTTTAGTTAGAAATGAAAACTGCACTAATATAAACATGATAAATAAAAAGGGATCAGAACTGTCTGTTGTGGAACTCCAATTGTCTGTTGCTGATATTTTCTCAAATTCCAACATAAATTTTACAATATTATGTTTTCTATTAATCAAAGAAGTTGCAAGATTCTTCTGCATTCTTCAATGAGATAATCCATAGGAAAATATAGGAATGACCCATTTTTATCATAATCATCATGTTGTCAGTACTAATATTTATATTTATTTATTTTTCCTGTATAACACATACCTAAATGTATTCCTTGTACTCCTGTTATCTATTCATTATTTTTTTCATGTCATTACAAGGTTTCGGCCAATTTTATTTATCTTCATTATTGTGGGCAAGAAGGAAAAAAGTAATATCACCAAGTAAGTGATTGGTTTTTGAAAGCTGGAACTTAAAGCATGATCTTTTAACATTATGCAGTAGCTTACCCAACATATGTTGCTCTGTGCAAATTTCTAAGATTTTTCCAGATTTCTAAATTAATTTTTTAATGAAGCTGAACTAACAAAGTAATAAATCAATAAAATGTGACGCTCCTTTCCATAAGAATAGTTAAGAGGGCATACAAATATTATGGGTTTTGCCTTTGTCCTCGTTTGCCACTTTCGAAAGTTGAATTCCTGAAAGATCTTTCAAGATCATAACTATCTTTAATTATTATCAAAAGATAAAAAAAATTATATTTTTGCAAGAATTCCTGCAAAAACAGTGTTCTGTAGTTTTTCAATCATTTCAAACTTTCTCTCGTGATTCCCCCATTTTCTCCTAAATACTTAAAGGATCATAACAGACTTTCTTAACGTGGTTGTAACTTTCTTCTTTTAACAACAATAAATATACCCTGGTACAATATCTCACAATATGCAGTGCATAAACAAAAAATTTTACCTTCCAATTTCAATTTCTAAACTAATGTTAAATGTAACAATCACTTATACCTTTTTTTTTAGGATCCAGAAATCATAGACCAGAAGAATTGTTGCCAATAATAGGATCAACTTTTGAAGAACAAGTATTAAGTACAGTAGAAGATGTTTTGATACCGAATGGATTCGAAGTACAATCTTGGAGTAGAGTACCATATCTTTGCGAAGGAGATTTGAGGCAGTCCTACTATTGGTTAGATGATGCAGTATTCATCCTCAAGGCATCCGCAATGGAAGTTAAAGAAAAGTATTAGATAATCTGTATCGAACATTTATGTAATACAAACATCTTATCAGAAAACAAAAAGCTGTGATATATATATATATATATATATATATATATATATATATATATATATATATATATATATATATATATATATATATATATATATATATATATATATATAAACTTATACATAACTATCTCAAAGTACCAATATTTCTGAAGAATTTTTCTAATATAAACTGATTTGAGTATAAACAATTAGTAGTTTTAATGACTCTTCAATATTCTGTCAATTGTTAAGTTCTCTTGAATCAATAAGCCTACTGTTACAAAGAAATAATAATAATAGCTCTAAGAAAATTAATTTTGTTGAAATGATTCAAATAATTACAATGAGTCTACATTGAAGTTATATTCTCAGATTTATTTATTTATTACTATGAAAGAGGCAATTACAGAATGTGCAAGAATACGTTTTCACTAATTTTGTCATGTCAGATTTTTATGTGAGTTAAAACATTAGAGGAAAGTATAGCATGTAGAATAAATAAGTAAATTCAAACACACTAAGTCTCCCACAATCATCTCTAAAAAGTAAGGTTAGAATATTGAGAGGAAAAAGGTGAACCGTACATAATATTTTATATGATTCAATAGAAAAGGGATTAAAAACCTACGGATTCAAAATTCTCAACTTAAATCGAAAATACAGAGGTTGCCTTCAGATTTTAGCCTCCAGCACTTTTACTTATATACTTCCAAAACCATGTTTTTGAAGAACAATAAAGTTATTTTTTCCCCTAAGTTACTTTTTTTTTCAGGCGCAAAATTTAAAAGGTAGCCTACCTATTAGGATATCGATATAAATGGAACTTTCATACACTCACAATTTAGACTCTGCAAAATTCCTCTAGAACAGAACAGTATTAGAACGCCCATGACCTGTTCTCAAACAATTCAACATACATCAAATATTTCTACCAAGGTCAAAATCAGGAACCGAGTAAGATCATGTATCAGGAAACTTATTGAAAACAACAATTTAATTCTATTCGCTTTTTCAAAGAGCTAACACAGAAACCCTAACGACCATATCGCTTTTCAAGATTTCATTCGCGAAACTGGAGAACCCTGAAGTTCTTGCACGATTTAGAAAAGTTCCTGAAGAAAGTGATATTTTGCCCTACTCATCGTCAAAATTCATTGCCTGCGTCTATGTAGATAAACTATATTGAAGAGGGCATGAAGCCGAGAAATTTGTGTTGATCTGATGGTATCACTTGCATAATTCAATTGGAAATTAATTCTATTCACATGAGATTATTTAACCAGGCAGAATATCAGTAGTCCACTGTAGAAAAAAGCAGTAATTCGAAGAGTGATGTAAACTATAGCACAAACCATCTTTATATTGATGATGCCTTCAACTATATGTGAGAATATGTGGCCTTTCCCTCAGCTCACATTCTCTTGATTCATTTATTGCTTATTGACAAGTCTTGGGGTGGTTCTAGGATCTGGGCATTATTGTTTTTAACGTTACTGATGGGTTCCTTGAGGGTTCAACCTATCCAGAGTGTTTTCTTGAACTTAATCTCAACAGTCTGATTACCTTCTCATTTATACTGTATCAGAACAGTAAACAGTTTTGCATAGAGGCTGTGACATTTTTTGACCGCAACAATGGGCATCATTGTATCTACATAATGTTCAACTTTTGTTTCTATTTGTAACACAGGCTACCCCTGATGTAGGAGTATAAGTATATAAACAATGGTTTATCATAATATCTCTCCTTTGACATATGCTAAAGACCATTTATCTAAGCTTGACTAGTTAGTATTGCTAATGAATTCACTCAGGATCTAAGATTTGGATCCTGAGCCATATTTGATCTGAACTTTATCAATATGCTAAATTAGGCTCTATGGTTGTATGAACTCAAATCCGTTTTTTCTGGATTTCTTTATGAAGTTCAATGAGTGAAGAAGTTTGGTAATGTTTTGTCCAACAAGAAAACAGTTCCCTAAATCCGAAAATTTCCAACATAACTTTAACTGTTAGTTCAATTCTTCTCATAGTCACTAAGACAGACGCTCTTATTTCAAAATGCAATATTGTGTTAGCATTATATTGAGTGTTTCAGTCTATAAGGTTTTAATGACTCTTCAATATTCTGTTAATTGTTAAGTTCTCTTAAATCAATAAGCCTATTGTTGCAAAGAAATAATAATAATAGCTCTAAGAAAATTAATTTTGTTGAAATGATTCAAATAATTACAATGAGTCTACATTGAAGTTATATTCTCAGATTTTTTATTTATTACTATGAAAGAGGCAATTACAGAATGTGCAAGAATACATTTTCACTAATTTTGTCATGTCAGATTTTTATGTGAGTTAAAACATTAGAGGAAAGTATAGCATGTAGAATGAATAAGTAAATTCAAACACACTAAGTCTCCCACAATCATCTCTAAAAAGTAAGGTTAAAATATTGAAAGGTCCTAAAATTCTATCTTCCTGGTAAATCTAAATATGCAACCCCAAAAACTAAGATCATGATAGATTTCATCGAAAGTAATTTCAAGAATTACACGTATAGATCTGTATTTGTGACATTTATATAAAGATAGTACAATATTTTCTCCCAATAAATTTTTAATCCAGAAATTTCTATGTATCCGAGATACGTTAAGGTATCTTTTCATTTCGAGCGTCAAAATGGTTATGTGAGCTATGTTTCTATGAAATCATGACGCTCCCTTGAAAAGAGGTTTTCAGTATCAAAATATATAATTTATCACTTATTCTAGGTTAAAAGACTTAATTGATAAATATGAAGTATTATTTTTTATTTATTTGGTATCATTTTTGGAATCTTTAATGTTATATATTGCAAAATTAATTTCTCAAGACCTCTATGTTGTTCGAATATCGAAAGCTAATATTGCGCCATAAATGGACGACTATAAAAAGAGACTTAGCCATTTCTAGCGTCAACGCTGAAAATTACATGACCATCCGAATCTCCAATGAAAAGGAACCTTTACATAATCGTTTTCTGCCTAATTCATGGTCTGGAACAGCTTAGCTCATTCTACTAAGGCAAATGCTCTTCAAAGAGTTTTCCACATCAACTAAAATATGTGTTCAAACAGGAATTCTTCATTAAAACAAGATTGTGGGAAATACATTAATATTAGTATTACATTACATCATAGTGTGAATTGTGTAAAAATTATGATGTTGATTCAATTTATACTAGTCTTTTTCTCTCTATGTTTACAATAGCTTTGATTCAAGAGGACACTTCCAACACTCATCTTTTATCTAGTCTTCTATTTTAATAATTATACAAATAATTGCCAGACCTAAAATATTCCAAAATATATATCTAAAAGTTTCATTTCATTCTATTGAAAAACAAGTAAGGAATAACAGCTCTCAAATTCATCATTAAAGGATATAACTAACTATCTAACTCAATACATGAAGAAAATGCACTTCATTCAAATTAAATAAGACTGATATACCAGTTTTCAAGAGCCATTGAACCAAAGGGTAAGTGTAAGGGTATTTGCTTGCTTACTTTTAATGGCATGAGGGTCTTGTTGCTATTTGCATCAGAAATATTTATTCATTTACTTTTTCTGCAACATTTTGTCAATGCCCATTTGAATTCATCTTACAATTGTTGCAGTTTAAATGTGCCCTAATATGAACAAATACTAATCCCCAAAAAATACAAAAATGAGGAGACACAACATCAAGCAGCAAATATCCACTGTCGTCGATAATTAGTCATGGACTGTGGACGATTAATTTGAATTTAGTAGAGTAGATTTGAACATAATGAATTGATATCGTTCATATGAAGAAAATGAGCTTGAATAAATATTATATATTCTTCAACTTCCTTTAGGGCCTATAAATTCCTATTTCTAGACTTAATATCTGCTGCTCAGTATTGAGAAGAAAGAAAGAGAAAAGATTAAAATAATTATATATATTGAATATGATTATCTCAAGTATAGGAGGATAGTAAAGGCTTTATGTTTGCGGTTTAATGTTTGAATGTGTCTGAACTAAAATTTAGCTTACGTTATACTTGAATAGAGCTCCTTTAAACATTTATTTTATAATGAAGCAGCGTCCAACAGCATTCAATAATTAATAGAAATTATACGGTATATCAGCATTTTCTCTGTTACAATTCTTTTATTGATTGATTCACTTGTAGGGAAGATCAGGATTCTTTGAAATCAAATAGCAGAAGATTCAGTTTAGAAGTCGATAGACAAATCAGAGTTCCCAATTTCCTATTTTGCAAATCAGAACCCGACAAATTTTTCTCGAAATTGGATTATATAATTGAAAATGATTACATTAAGTATAGGAGGATAGTACATGCTTCAAGTTTGCGGTTTAATGTTTGAATGTGTCTAAACTAAAATTCAGCTTACGTTGTACTTGAATAGGGCTCCTCTGAACATTTATTACATAATGAAGCAGCGTCCACAACCTAAGTTGTTAAGACCGATTAGTCGCACGTCTTTTGTTTCGAAAACCCTGGAGAAGGTGTTAGATGGATATATCAGGACCGAGGTGTTATCGCTGAGGCCTCTGAGTGAACATCAATACGCCTATCAAAAAGGTAAATCAAACGATCTGGCACTTAACTACTCAGTCAGGAGGATCACACAGTCTCTGCACCGCAAGGAGACTGCAGCTGCAGCTTTCATGGACATTGAAGGTGCGTTTAATGCGGCCCACTGGCTCGCCGTGTGGGGCTGTGAGAGCCAGAGAAGTACCAAATATTATTGCGGAATGGATTTGTAACATGCTTAATTCCAGAGTGATCAACACTTCACTGAAAGTGGAAGTAGTCAGTCACTTTTGTGGATGGCAGGGGCCTCCCACAGGAAGGAGTTCTATCGCCTGGCGCCTTACAGTCTGAAATCGAGGAGAATGAAGTGCTGAGTATGAGGTCGGACATAGCAACACCTAAAACCTTAGGTGTTAGGCTTATTAAGCTCTCACCCACGAAACTCGTATCCTTTACGAGAAGGATGGAGTTCGTTGGTGAAATTTAGGACAGAGTGTGTCACAATAGACCACTGGGTCTCAGTTGCCGGGCTGCTAGGCAGCCCTCACTCAAATAATAAGTAAGTAAGTAAGCGTCCAACACCATTCAATAATTAATAGAAATTATACAGTATATCAGCATTTTCTCTGTTACAATTCAGAATTCAGAAGATACAATTTAGAAGTCATAGACAAATCAGAGTGCCCTATTTACTATTTTCCGAATCAGAAACCGACATATTTTCTAGAAATTGGCTCCTTGAAAAATGGTTTGACAACCTACGCATCTTAAACAAAAATGAACAAACTTGTATGACTAAATTGAGAAAATATTTTTTTGTTGCTATTATTAATATTAATTAATGTAGTGTTTTTAGAGCTTATATTTGAAGAATTCTTATTTATATTCTTTGATAAAGCATACTCAACCTACAATGAACAAACTCCTTTGAAAATTTTCATTTCAGATGCACAGGGGCACAGCAAACATCATCATAATGAAGATTTTAAAAATTGGAGATCTGAAATAAAGCTGCTACTCTGAAATAAAAATTTAACTAGTTAAAGTTGAAGATGTTTAGTTATAGGAATGGAATTTTTTCGAAGGAAAATAACGCGAGTAGGCTGTGTACATCCCTTGATATTGCAACTTAACCTTAAATTAATCATGAGTCATACTTGCTTGCTTGCATCTTTTAACAATGTGCTCGGGAACTTAGCCCATTTACACAGCTGGACCTACAGTTTATATTGGATTCCGAACCACTCTCCTAGACCGTGCAATGATAACTGCCACCACAAGTTATCTGGCCGTCGGAAGTTTATGCCTTCTTTAGGCGACTCTTTCAAATTCAGCACTTTTTGTTCAAGGACAACATCCATAACCTGACCCCGGATTCGAACCAGGAGCCTCGATTTAGCAGTTCTAATATGCTTGCGCACTAACCGTGCAGCTACCGAGGCTGTTCATGAGTCATATAAATACTCTCATAACGCTCATTTCTAATCAGAGACTTGAACCCAGGCTATCTATGCAGTTACATAATAGTTCAATAGACTTATCAACGAAGTTCTTGAATAAAGCATTGATTCTCCACAACAAATCTCTCATTTCAATCTTTATTATAAAGTAAAGTAACATGTAAAATAATGAGCTAAACAGTCCGAGAGCTGCCCATAGAGGCGCCGTTAAGGAAGAACTTGTAAAATAACCACAAGATATAAAACTAAATCTAAGAATATGAGTAATATCGTGGATCAAAATGCCAGAAATTCATTTTAATCAAACTATAGCACAACTTTCGAAAAATAATTCAGAACTCAATTCAGATTTTGAGAATTTATTTGACATCAACATTTTTCTAATAGGAGTACGTTTTTAATAAGAAAACATCTAATTACAATCTCAAGATTAATGAGCTGCAGATTTTGCTTCTTGGGCCTCTTCCTCTCTATTTTCTTCCGGAATGTGAGGCCAGAATGTTGGTTTGTTAAGTGGATCCAGGGCTAATTCTGGATGAGCATTCCTGAAGTCTTCCATTGTCATCTCGTTATAAGGAAGAAGGCTATTCAAATGTTCCAATTGCTTCTGGAATCTAAAACAGATATTTACTTAATACCAATTATATCAAGTCAATCGTAAGAGAATATAATGTATACGGTTATACAATGAACAATATCAATAATGCACATTCTTAAATGAAGTACTCACTTAGCAATTCTTTCATTCGATTCTCGTTTGAACTTTTCAATGTCTTCTTTGATCTCCTTTTCCTGGGCATCGATTTGAGAGCTCACGGTATCTGGTGGGTATGGAATTTTCAAAGCAGCAAATTGTTTCTGGAATTCATCTACCATTCCAGCAACTGGAACTTTGGCTTTATAATGTGACCAGTCAATAGCTGGAGGATTTTCAGGCAGAGAAATTACTCTGAAATTGAATGTCTACGATTAGTATATATGGAATTCAAATGTTAATTTGTCTATAACTTTCTGAATATTACGAAGAGTATTCAAAAGCAAAGTGGTAACCATGAAAAATAATCGAACCTCAGCCACAGTTACATCACACAACTTACCGTCTCAAATATCCATCAGACTTTGACTTGAATGCTAAGAACAAGGGGCGTTGATGCTCTGGAACCCTTTCAGCTAATTGGGCCCAGTTGATTGAACTTTTTGCAATTCGTTTCGCAGCCATTGCAAGATTTAAGCCAAGACACCCAAAAAAATTATAAAAATTAGTGCAACTCGATTTGGGTTATGTAATTTTTGGCAGAATTAAGATGATACGACAACTGACGTTGACAAGTATCATAGAGCTTTATCATTGTTGTATTCTTTTCAGTAAAACGAACATTATTCAACTGGAAAAATTATTTTATTATTGAGTGAACGATAACCATTATATCATTTCAGAAACTAGGAAAAACAGAACAAATGGAAGAGAAATTCTTGCTCGTTTTCACGTTTTATTCGGGACTTCATAATATAATTTTCCTACAGAAAAATTGCTTTCAATTTTCTATTCGACAAGAAGTCTTTCTACTTACCTAATTGAATTCTCTGGGTGGACTTGAATTATTACAGCCAAGGTTGCCACCTGAGTATTAATAAACGTTTCAGCGGGAATGGGGCAAACGAATGAACTACGTGATCTGATCTAAATATCTATGGTTTACGGTTGGTAGTAAGTAGGTAAAATACCTTCTACTGTAGTTTGTCATACGTCTACTGTCATCTCTTGCTAAGTGTTTACGTTTACGTACCTTCTATTTCGTATGCGTAACGCTTGGCACTGGAAACGTTCACCGAAGTACAACTTTTGGATCGCTTCTTGGTCTTGCCACACTCGCCAGAGAGTAGCGTGTACCAGTGTAACATGGCCGTTTAAAGACAGTCTGTTTAGTGTTGTATGTGAATTGTTGATATTTGTGAGAGTTGTGTATGAATAAGTGGACATGAACGTTGGATATACTTTTATCATATTGTCTTCTACATTTCGCGATTGAAATTTGTCACAATCAGAGAGGTTTATTCTGAATAAGGTCAGTATTTTTCTTTCAATCTGACAGGTCATTGTTTAGTTTTCAATTGATTTTATGACTGAAAAACTGGATGTTTAGTCGACTTTCCTTAACGATCTGGTTATTCATTGGAAAATCCATTTCTTCAAGTTTGATTTCAGTTGTATATTTCTAAATATCAACTTTGGCTTATGGCAGTTTGATAGCAAGTATTATTTTTGTTACGTCCACTTCTTTTGGACCTTCTGCTTTATCTCAACAATAAATGCAAATGAATTTTGTCTTCTCATTTCCTTTAGTTCCTTTATAATTATTTCTGGGTATCTTTTTATGGGTTCAAGCAATGAAAGGTACAGTTATTATAGAGTTATAAAAATAAGTCTCCAATCTATCTGTAGTTGAGATCTCCCTCAGTTGTCATAAAATACTTCGAAGTGGTAAAAATTTTTATATGATTGGGAAAATTCTTAAGATTATTAATTACGTTAGATATGAACTTGAAACGAATCTTTGAGTTGATTAAATATACAATCAACATCTGTAAGTAGACTTTTGTTCCAGTGAATTGAATTTTCATAATTTACATATATTACTTTCACCCAACCTTATTATTCTCTTATTGTGATTCATACATATTGAAATATATTATTTCTTGAATGAAGGGCACTTAATTATGGCATAGCTATAAAATTTTGAATAAACAATTAGGAATAGTTAATATATTCATATAAATAAATATAAGCCAAAGTTGCAGGTGATGAATATATTCTATTTTAGGTGTTACTATTCAAAAAGTAAAGGAAGTGTGGAATTTGGGAATTATCACGTTCCAAATGATATTTAGCATTTGCAATTTTAACTTTTGCTACTTCTGAATAAATGAATATAGTTAACATTTACAGGTTTTCTATGAGATGTTGGAAGAGTTTCATTCCTCACTTGAATATCTTACAGATTTTTGATGTGATCAAGGTATTGGTTCAGGTCTCGGTCAGTGGTATGCAATATCATTTCATAATAGGAGATTTAAACAAAAATGCTTGAATATGAACATGGATCAAATTTGAAATAATTATAACAATTCATTCTCCTATTTCATCTTTTTTCCTTTCAAAGTACCCCTTTATGATCTTATATATCAAGAAGGGCTCCCGAAAGAATGACATTAGGTGACCTCTCTGTTAATACACTCTTACATTTACAACAATTTTAGAATTTCTAAACTATAATTTATTTCCATACCAATTTTTCTTCATATCTACAATGCAATTTCAACAAATTTCACTGGAAAATGGTACAGTTGACAAAAGAACTCATTATTCATGATTTGTCCCCAAATCATATTTATTCTCCTTGAAGTGAAACTAATTTAAAATTTATAAGATGCCAAAATAGAAAGAATATAAAACAATATATTTATTTCCACTGAATTTATCATTCGATATAACTTATAGAAAGTGAAAATGGTAATTACATAGTGTGGTACAGATGTTTATCATACAATTAAACTGATTTAATTGTATTATGATTGTTAACCGTTATGAAAGTTATAAATTGACCACAACAAAGTATGGATGTAATCGTAATGATTCAATACAATAAAAATGATAGGATTAAAATTTGAATGCAAGGTGTAACCATTGATAGATATCTGTGTTGGTTATATCTATTTGGCAAGTCATGCAATAAATGTGGGCGGCACATAATTATGTTCTTCTTCTTTTATCATATCAAGTTCAAATATGTATATTCAGAGCTAAAAATAAGTAATCAAATATCTATTCTACTGGATGTTCTAATAACTAGTCGAGTCTCATATTTAGCCAGTTGTTTGCCAAAATTTTAATGATAGGTAAACACAGCTCTTTGGTTGTTTTATATATTCGCTTGGCAATGTTACATAGGGACCTATAAGCCAATCTATATGATCATTTGAGGTTACAATAATTCGCATACAGATAAAACTTGATGTAGGCTTTGAGGATGGTAGTAAAAAAGGAAAAAATGAAATTATTCATAAATAAAAACAACTAGATATTATTGAAATACGTTTGAGCCAAAATTTCTTCAAATTAATAACGAAATTAAGTACACCAAAATGGTTTAGTAATGGGATCACCTTCAAGTCCCTTACTTTCAGAAATAGAAGATATAAGAAATGTGATAATGAGAGAAAATATTAATGTGATAATTTGAGCTAATTTATGTTTAGACAAATTATTAGTAATGAATAATCAATGCCTTTAAAAATTGCAGTAATTATAAATATTGACATGCACTTAGTTTTCGGTCAAATTAGACCAAAATATAAGAGTAAAGCTAAATAAATTCCAAGCAAGCTAAAAATCAGTAACATTGTTTAAAATATGATTAAAAACGATATTTGAAAGTTCCCCATATTTCCCCTTTATGGAAAAAATTTTATTCAAGGCAAAGGTTAAAAAAAAATGAGTTTTTCGCGATTTTCAGCAAAACGGTAAGTTTTATCATACAATACAAACATTGTAGATCATAGACATTATCTACAGAAAATGTATTAATACTACGAGCCACCTTTTGTAATCTTGTAATCGTCATAATATGCACACGTTTCCACGCCACCAATAAGGTAGTGTATTTAGCGCGTTTTTTTAACTTGGTTCCCCAGTAGGCCTATTCCTGAAGTCACTTGTGATCCTTTCTAATTTGAAACTATTGCAATTGCATATTAGCAGAGATTGACCATGAATAAAAATTTTTTGATATTTCAACTTGCTGGGAGTTTATGTAGCTTCGAATGTCTAAATTGACCTGACTATAGTTTCATAAACTCTCGCAATACTGTTTAAGGGCGTTAATAACCCTTCAAGTTGGTATATGTCAAGCTGCTCTCTCGAGGCCCAGAAGCTTTGATCCTAGAAAAACGCGTCGACCTGACCTAGTTACGCTCATTGTGTTGTTTGGCTGACTGTGGAAAATTCAGCTTGAGAGAATATTTATAATTTTAGTGACTAGACTGGACTGAAGTAGGCTAAAGTATTGATGTATATATATATATATATATATATATATATATATATATATATATATATATATATATATATATATATATATATATATATATATATATAATTCTTATTTATTAACTGGGAGAAGAATATAACAATAATAATTATTTAATTATAAGTTTCTTTGTCTAAAGTGTTAAGTAACCTCCCAAATTTTTTTGCTGTACCATTGTTGAGTAGATTTTATTATCGTGTGTTTGGATTAGAAATACAAATGTATCTATAAAAAGAGTCAAGGTGATTTTGTATTTACTTTGTCTTGTACATGAAGTATTTTTATTATAACTTCAAATTTTTCTGTTGTATAATTCAATCTACAATTCAAGCCTCAATTATGTTTTACACCTTTGTTCTTGTGACAGGTTGGAATGAGATCAAAGTACCATTCACATTTTCTTATCCCTTAAGCTACTATACCTTTCCAGTTATAAAAACCAGTTCACTGGACATTATATCACATTCAGAATGAAAGACTGAAATATTTCAATTTTCCGAATTCCATTCTTAAACCTATCAAGGGTAAAAATATATCTTTCATGACAGAGTTTTGACTGTAATTATTTTGATGGTTATTCTCCAAGCTTTAATTGAAAACTTTTCTAGTTATGAAATCGAATTCAATAATTGCGAACTCATCTTCTATGATTGAATCTATGATAATCGATTTTCTGTAGTGGTTAAGTTGAAAGCAATAAAAAGAAGAAATCAATAATTGCATTGTTATTTATTGAATTCACATATGAAATTGAGAGATTTTTCAAATAATCATTCTATAAATTCAAAGATTCAAAATGAAACTATGAATTTCTTAAAGAAAACAGTTGGATCTAAATATAAATTCAAATTTGTTAGATTACCATTTAAGGACAAACTGTGTTGGTTTTAGTGAGATCTTATAACTTTTCGCACAGATCTGCGTTGCATAGTTGAAATTTTTCAGTTTTATATTTCTGATGAAAAACTTCCTAATGCTTTCTTTGTTTTATACTTTATCCTCCTAGAAAAGTTAAAAAATGCGAATATTAAAAGAGACATTCTCGTTGTGGGTTTCAGTGAAATGTAGAGTCAATTTAATTTACTGCCATTAGTCGCTTAGAACAGAGAATATGTGAAGTTGATCAGAGAATTCTAATATGAGTATAGCATGGCTTGAACTGGTCATAAAACCATGAAAAAATTCAAACTTCAAGATAAATATGAAGTTTTATGTTTTACTTCTTCATAAAAAGGAAGGTAATTACAATTTCGAAGATAGGCGGCCATTTTAACATTAAAGTTGATAAGTTTCAAGGTTAGATAAAGAAAGCGTTGAAATTCAAGAACAGTGACTCATAAATTGCAGATTTTGACGCGTTAGAACGAAAACATTCGATAAGGGAAAATTCGTAAAATATGAAGTCGTTGAGAGGCATAGAATAAAACGAGCAAAAATCGAAGAAGATAATCAGTTATAATTTCGGGTTCCTAACTGAAGGAAGATAGCCAGTTCTGCATAAATCATCTCGTATCGCTGAAATTTATTAGAAATCTCCTTGGCCATCAACGATATCGAGGAAGTAGCCAAATAATTATACAGATCCGTGTGATAACTCGATACGATAGTATCGTATAACCCACAATTACTGCCGAAAAAATACGTTTCACCTTCTCGCTCATATCGATTTCGAAAATTAACGTGAACCACGTGATACCCTTATTTTTCCGCATTTTGTTAGTATGCAAGGCGAAACCAGCTCGGTAATTTGAAATTGCGTCTCGTAGGCCATTCTCTCATTATCTGAGATGAGAATTGCGGGTGAAGGATTTTTATACGATTGTTTTAACCGGGTAGAGGAAAAAATAATGTTTAATTCTCTCGTAGTAATTATTAGTAGATATTACTGGCTCATCCCATTATGCGAACGTGAGCACAATGATTAAGGTTTAATGAAATTTAATGAGGTCATGTTATTCGAGAAGAAGAAATCCTAATTAAAGAAGAACTAATGATGGAGTCAGGAAACGTTAAAACTCTGATATTTATTGGAATTTAGTCATAGAAGATATTAATATTTCCAAATTATATCAGATTACGAACAAAATTAGAAAAAGAGGAATTTCTTTTGATTTCTATGTTCTATATGATATAGGAAACATCCAGTGAATTGGACTTTCAACTGGAAAGGTATCACTTTTGGGTTTATTCAATATTAGGTTTACTAACTAAATTTGTGAAAAAGGTAACATCATTGTTCTATCATGACGACTTCTATGTTCTTTTGATAAATAAATATCCAGTGAATCGAATGTTGTAACAGCAAAAACATCTTTTATCTATTATAGCGTCTTGTATTTTCTTCTGCTATAAGAAATGTCCAGTGAACTAAATATTGTAACAGGAAAGGTGTCACTTGGAAAAAGGTGGCACAATGGTGTACATCCTTCGATTTCTAACTGAGCGCAATGAATTAAGGCTTGATTTTAGAATGAATCTTCCATTTCATTTCAATTAATCACAGTCACAACAGCATTAAGGGCTGCATTTTGCTTTTCATGGCTTATTGATTATTTAATTTTGAAAGAAGTGAAATATTCTTGGATTTCTATGTTCGGAATATGTGAAACATCTAGTGAATTGGATTTCCAACTGGAAATGAATCAATGCAATGTTTATTTGATATCAGGTTATGAACCAAGGAATCTTTTATTTCATTCTAATTATTCAACGTTGTCACTCTTATTAGATGATTAATTCTACTCTTAATGTCGAAGCATTATTGATTATATAGTATCAAGAATTCAGGTCGAAACGAGCAAAGTTGCTGTTAACAAGTGGTCGCACACTATTCCTCGTAAAAATCTCGCAAAGCTCTGTTAATTTGTGTGCGAAATCACGAAATTGCCTTGAAAATCGATGAAAGCTTGAGACGATTTTGAACAATCAAGAAAGATTGATGCACCATTCGAATTCCTATTGAATTACAACAATGAGATAGTTTATTAAATGACCTAATAACCGCATAATGTTATTATCGGTTATTTTTCTCTTCAAATCAACTTTCTGATGTGATGTACGTTCTATTATCTTATAACGAAAGTGGTAGTACTGTGTTACTTCTAAATCTATTAGATTCAATTATAATAATGAAGTATTGTTCTCTTGAAATAATTATTAATTATCTATCAATTTGAAAGTGAATATTTTCTATTAACAGTAATTTTTCAATTATTAAGCATACTTTAGAGTCCATTCATTTCAATTAGTTTGGCGTTGATTAATATTATCTGTTTATAGTTGTGTCCAAGTATTAAATTGAATTGAATTAGATTGACAATTGCTTTCAAATATTTTTGGAAGTTTTTGAAGCTTAACCTTATTTTTGTGACTTTGCCGATTTTTAAATTGATGAGGTCTTATTAGTCAAATACTGAATTTAGTTTTGAGTCGAGCTATATTAAATGTACATTTTCCAGTTATAAGTTGGAGTTCACTGGTTGCAGCTAATAGTTTCTATGATTAAAACACTGGTAAATTCTAAATAATCTATTGCAGAAGTAAGGTTAGGTTTGAAGAGTTATCCTTATCTTTTTCTCCTACCACTATGTAACCGAAAAGTTGTTCCAAATTGAAGTGAACATTTTGAAATACAGTTTTTCGTTAGAGGAAGGATCAAATATCCTTTAAAATACAAGAATAAACGTTGTTCACATCAAAGAACAGTCTGTCCAATTGAAACCTTCCATGTAAACAAAATGTTTTAATACTAAAAGAAAGGGGAGATAGTTAAATTGATACTCTGAAATATCGTGCAGCATTATCGGAAGTTTCACGAGCAATTTCCAGTCTGGAAACTGCAATTCTACTAAAACCGAAACAGTTCAAGGCCTATCATTTCCGTGCATTCCACAATTCCCCTCGCTATCATCTGTTAACATTTCCCAGGATTTCCTTCACGTCAATTGAAAGCTCCGCAATTAAAACCAATCATAATTGAGCAGGGAAGAACTCATTTCACGTCTCATTTGAATATCAGAAACGGTTTGTTAGTGCAGTCCTCCATCAGCCTTAACTCTGTGTTCCGCGAAATTATGTTAGCAAAAGGTCCCTGATTCGAGAGAATGTGATTTACCCCGTTCTTGCATATTGCAATGAGATCTTCAACAAGATACTAGAATAATTTTGAAAATTAGAGTTTTAACTACAAAACTTGAACTTCGTATGGTTTCTTGAGATATCTTACTTAACCTCACTTCAGGAAGCCATTAATTATCATAAAATATGTCACAATCATCTATGTTTGATCATAGAAAATAGGTCCAGTTTGCAACCATTGAACTCAATTTGAAACTGGAAAAAGCTTCATTGTTGCAGCTTCAATTTTAATGATTAAATAATTAAATTAAAGTATTCTAGTGGAGGGACTAGGTTTTAATATCCCAAGATTACATTGTTGTTCGCATACGAATTATTGCAAATTTTATTGATTTTTAGTCGCACACATTCTATATTATTGGCTGTTTTTATATAGAAGACCGCCCAGAGCGTGGATCGCTATCATCAGATAAATAACCATCTTTAAACCGTTTGTGTTTTGCCCATACACTCATTGCTTAATGTTTTTGATAGCGCTTTTCATTTAACACAAATTTTTTTCAACGATCCAAGCTGGAAATATGTAAAAAACGTTCGTTACGCGAAGTATATCTGTTTGAAATCCAGGGTAATTAGGACGAACAAAAGCTTTGGAAAGCTTCAGTTTCGTTCTTGTCGTCTATTTCTCGCTGTGAAATAGTGGTAGATATGATTTCAAACTATTTATATATTATAAGTTTACAGCCGGGAAAAACGGTTTCTTTTTGAGTATTTCGACTTGAGCGACCCAGACCTATTTCACAGTTCTCTTTCGGTCCCTCGTGGGAAACAAAATATCGAGGAAATAATAGATGTTATTTGGAGAAGCGAGTAACTTTTAACAGAAGTGTACGTAAACGAATTTTCGCATAATGTAAAGACCCAAGTCGTAAACTGTATGCGTTAGAGCGCCACATTTTTACATTTCTGCATAACTCGTTCTCCCAGGCTTGAACAGGTTGTTTGATTTAAATAGAATCGAATATGTCTGGGTAGCCAAGACAATATGTAACAAAAATATAAGTTGTTGGTAAAAATTTCGTGCAACCATTTAGTTCAAACAATGAGTATTTCTGCGCTCGTTCTCGGTGAGCATGTGAATAAGCAGCTTGTTGCGGTTTTACTATTATGTAAATGGTATTCGTTTATATACACATACTGCTCTTAAATATTTGCATGTATATAGTCTTTCTAATAAAATTACAAATGTAATTTTTAACATTGCTCGTATAATGGGTTAATCAATGGAATTTTCATCCGAATATGCGAAAAAATATTATTATCACTTTTTTGAAACTCTGATTATGGTCTTCATCCTATTTGAATTTTTTCTTGTGGGATGAGATCAAAGGAAAGTTCTCGAGTCCGATTCGATAATTTTATGCAATGTAAAAATCGCAAAACACACTTTTGAGAACTGACAAAATCGAGCACTGTCAACAAACGAAATAGCAGATAGCGTTCAAACTCCGAGTCAATCGGACAGAATGTAGAGAATAATTAAGAACTGACTCACATAACTGTGTTTATTTGTTGCAATAACTAGATCGACAGTATATATGATGACTTAAAATCATAAGTCTCAAGTACAAAATGAATCTCATCGTTTCTGCAATTACAAAACAAAAGAAAAACCTTGCTATAGTCAGTTCACGTTAAGTTTGAAGTGACGTCATCAACCAGTTTTCTCGGATGTTGCCAATGTTTCCCAAAATTCTTATTCAGTGCGACTGTAAAGTATGGAATAAAATTCATAATTTCTTCATTTTTGATTTTGTGCAAAACGACAGGTCGATTTTTATATTCAACTAGAAATTATTTGGAAGAAAAAATACTTTGTCCATTGCAATCTTTTCCAAGCAGACATCCCTAGCTATGACGTCACTTTAAACTTAACGTGAACAGAGTATAGCTGTGTTAAGTGTGAAATGCTAATTTGAGAACACAAGAAGAATATGAGTCTTGAATGTTCCCTATTTCAATTTTTATTGTGATCTTTTATCTAATTCATTGTTGTGTTTCTTATATTGTTATTCTCTCCTGTTAATATTTTCCTCTACATTTTCTTTCGCTTATAATTTATATTATCCCTGATATCTCCTACCAAATGCATTATTTTTGACAGATGAATTAAATTGTCATCTGAATGAAATCATAAATCTGTAAACTAAACGCGCTAGAGTCGAATTATCCCGAAAGATCCAAAAATAACCATTTTTCTAAGAAATTAGAACCCCCAACTACAATCTGAACACATGTGGTAGAAATAAGTCTCAAATTGCTCGAGTCGAATTGTGTGATGTTAAATTAGTTCTCAAATGTGCATATGATTGTCTTCTCTCGTGTTATTTTACCTGGCACTGCTAAGTATTCAAGGAGGTTTTTCAAGAAAGTAATACCTTAAGATAGGATTATTGACTTTTTTCAACCACTAGATAGCTTATGAATAATGGAGACTCTGATTAATATTCAAACAGCGTTTTTTGTTTCTCTTCGTCCATTCATTCCTTTTTAAGCGGGGAGGCATTAATGAGTTTGGTATTTTCAGTCTCTCAGTCTTTCTATTCAGGTTGTTTTTGCACTTTTATCTCTTGAAAATTTTAAGTCATACCACATAGAGTTGCTAATTTTGAATTATTTTCAGAAATAGTTGAATCCAGAAATTAATTTTCATTTTTTAATACGGGGGTCGTTCGATAATTCAGTGACTTGAATTTCCCGTGCAGTAATTTCTGAAAAAAAAAGAAGACCCTTGTTCAAGCGAGAATTTTTGGACTTAACGAGAACTCAAATTGCATTCTTTACCTTGCCTAGGTGACAAAATATTTGGTTATACATATACATCTGAAAGGACAATATGAATTCTTGAAAACAACAATATCCGTGGTAAGTGATAAGAAATACTAGAACATATAATATCAAACAGTTGGGTTTTTATACGAGGGTTTCTTCTCGCTCAATCGACAGTAAAATTGCGCAAGTGTCGATGCGAAATCACAAATTCCCCAGTAGTTTTTTCATGAACTTCTTTTAATGTTTTACTCAACGCAATATACAGTGTTCTGCATATTCAGACACATGCAATTTACATTTACCACAATAGGGACATCATTGTGAATATTTGAAATTCACACGACACCAGGCTTGTTTTGAAGATAGATAGATTTTGAACCGATAATTAAACATTTAAATATTCGTAATAGACGTTTAACAAACAATTCGTAATAAATTATAGTTCCATTGTATTATAGTTCTCACGACGTTTGCATGAATGAATATTTGATCAAAGTATTCCAGAGACAGTGTTCAGAGATACTCCAGACAACTATAGTTCATTGTTTGATGAAGTAGGTTATTTTTACTTTTAATACGAGAATGTAAGGTAGACTTTTTCAGATAAACGATGCTCTATCTGGCGGCGAAAGTGAGCACTGTTTTGTGTGACAATAAACTATATATCATGAATTTTTTCGAAAAATGTTTCAGGTAGCATCAGCTTTTCGCATATGTAGGTAGAAAAAAATCTATTAAATTTTGATGTGTTAACTGAGATGGCTGGAAAAAAGGAAAATTACGTCACCGCTCACTCTGTAATGTTTTCTGATTCCTGCTAACATGCTGGTCTTGAATAGATATTAATTGCAAACGCAAATCAGTGTTTTACAACGTGGGACATATCTGAGTTATTGCATACGTATGTGGTTCATAATCTAACCTGCTAGCGCCACAGCAAGTTTGAAACACAGCTGCGAAGCTAAGCACTTTGTTTTCCTCTCCCGTATTGACTAGAAGAATCTTTTCATGCAATTCACTGAATTCTCAAATATTTCAGTAGTCTCTTCTTCTTCTTAATTTAGACCTTGAGGTCTGTTTTTTCCAGGAGACCCCTCTACTATTGTTCTTGTGAGATGGACTGCCAACTATCTTTACAGCGTTTGGGGGCCTACCCGGTGGCGGACGTGCTGCTATTGGTTTTCCGTCTCGTACAATACGTGATAGTCTGTGTTCTTCCATCCTGTCTACATGTTCATTCCATCCTCGTCTGCGTTTTCTTGCCCATCGTACAATATCTTCAGTGTTACATATTTCTCATATAACCTCGTTCCTAATTCTATCTCTGAGCGATTTTCCCTATATTTGTCTTTGGTTTTGAAGGTATCGGTCCTAGTTTCTATTGCATAGGTGGCGATAGGTCGTACACACGCTTTGCACTCAATGCTCTCCGACCTCTCGGTAAATCCTCGTTAGTAGTTATTCGCACCCCAAGGTATTTGAAGGACATTACCTGCTCTACAGTTTTATCATCAACTGCGAGCTTACATCTTCTTGGCTCCTTCGATATCACCATGCTCTTTATTTTTTGGTAGCTATGTTGTAATTTTCAGCTTTGGATTTGAAAGCAATCAGGTGCCTTTGAAGGTCATCTTCATTTTCCGCCATTATTGCAGCATCGTCCGCGTAGCATACTATTGTTATTTCTCCCTTACTCGTCCAGTATCCGTTTCCTACTGATTCGTCTTTGTTGATGATTCTGTCCATTGTTAAATTGAACAGAAGAGGGCTGAGACTATCTCCTTGTCTCATGCCCGCTGTGAAAGGTGTTTCTGATGTAAGGCTACCTTGAGATTTTATTTTCGTGGTGTTGTTGGTGTTCAGGTCTTCGATAACTTTAATGGTCGATTCCGGGATCTGTTCCTCTCTCAGTATCTGCAGCACATCTTTCACTCTTACGCGATCGAAGGCTTTTGAGAGATCAATGAAGCAGATGTATAAGGGTTTGTTGTATTCCAGAGATTTTTCTACTACTTGTCGTACTATGAAGATTGCATCCGTTGTTGTGCGTTTCCTCCTAAATCCTTGTTGTTCTTCGTTGAGGTCTATCACTTCTGTTATTTTGTCTCGTAGAATTCCAGTAAATAGCTTGCTTAGTGCCCCTAGCAGAGTTATTGTTCTGTAATTTAGGGGAGTCACTGGTATTGTCAAGGATTTTTCCAAATAAAGCCTTTCCGTATTTAATCATTTCCTTAGTGATGTTGTCCATTCCTGGTGCTTTTCGATTTTTGAGTTTTTGAATGGCCTTAGTTATCGACTCATTGGAGATCACAACACTCAAGCTGATATGCTTGTCTCTCACTATCGTTTTCGCTCTCTTCGTTATTATAGAGTTCTGTGAGGTATTGTTCCCATTGTTTCGCGCCTACTTGATTCAGATGGACATACTCATTTACTAGTTTCTTCCTTGCTCGAAGCATATTCCATATTCTCCTCTGAGTTCCTTACATATCGTTCTCCATATTCTTGCTAAATTTTCTCCAATGTTCTCTCTTTATCTCCCTGATTTGTCTGTACACTCAGTTCCGCGCCTCCACGTATTCTATGTGTTATGTCTGAGTCTTCATACTCCTGTATCTCAAATATGCTTCTTTTTTTCCTTTGTTAGAGTTTTAACCTCCTCTGTAAACCATGGTATCGATTTGTGCTTTGTGGCGTTTCCAACTATTCTCGTCCCAAGCGCTTCCATTTGCAGCCTCCAGAATGTTTGTTTTCATTGTGTTCCAGCTATCATAAACATTTTGTTCTTGCTTCATTGGATAGTCTGTAATTTTGGTCTTGAGTCTTTCGTTGAACAGCCATTGAGTCATTGTGTCCTGGAGTGCTTCTGTATTGAATTTTTCTGTTTTTGATGTCGTTGGTACCTGTTTCCTGTGGGTTAGGTTAAATTTCGTATCTATGGTTGATCGATGTCCTTGGGTATTAGACCAAGTAAACTTATGTTGTTCCTTGTGATCGTAGAAGGTGTTGTAGTTCGTTGAAGGCGCAGAATTCCGTTAGTAAATCCCCATTTTTGTTCATCACTCCTTCGTTAAAACGTTGTTTCAGTCCATTTATAACTTAAGTAGTGAGGAACTAAAATAAAATTATAGGAGGGAATCATTTGAGTATTGGTGAATTGAGTGGAACAGTTGGCATGTTTGTGGGTGAGGTAACACAAACGATTGATACTAGCCAAAGCGTTATTTCTTGATTAATGACTTGGTCCAGGGATTGTAAGGAAACTATATGTTGGTAGATACGCAATGAATTGCGTGATCCATGATATTACGTTGGCAATCTTCGATCCAAGAAGCCTTGGAGGTGTCAGCCCCTAGCAAGAGTGGAAACAATTTGGTAATGTTCAAATGCTTGGAGGAGTTCTGGTACTTTCTACCAGTACGAAACCTTCCGTATGCTGCAGCGATTGTGGAGATCTTTCTATTTATACATAATGATGCTCTTCTATTACTGCAGCTGCTACGAGGGTTTTCTTGAATTGGCATATACATATTTTCTTGAGTAACCACTACCCTTAGATCGTCGCTAAGCCCAATTTGCGTTTAAAATCTCCATACCGAAATTGTTGACTGGTGTGATGCTTCAATGCAAACAGAACATACTTGTTGAGATAATTGTATTTGAAAACTGTAGTCAATTATTGCGCGAAAATGCTCACTGTGTAATTTCTCCCGTATAAGCAAAATTGCTATTTCTAACCCACTTAGGTTACGATCTCTTGATGTGTCTTTCCTTCTCTAACATTTGATATTATTGGATTGTCAAATATTTGTAACTCATTCACAAATAGGCCACACAAACGTTTCAAATTAAATATAGAACGTAAAACTTCGTATTCTAAAAATATTCATATACGTACCATGAGGTAAAATATTTTTAGGCAAAAGTTTCCGCAATTTCAGAAACAAATAATTCATAAAATTGACCAGAAACAATTTCCCAGGTCTAGAGTTTTACGGTTTGAAATCATTTCGCACTATAAACATTTCATCAGAAACTCAATACCGTTAAATTTACTTTTACATCAATTCACTTCGAGTGAGAATGAAGTGATTATCGATAAAACTCGTTAAAGTTTATTTGCAAACATTTATTTCGTGTGTTAAATATGGTCTGTGTATAATTATTGTAAGTAGAAGACCAACTTTTGTATGTAAAAAGCGTTATCACAACTCTGTAGTTGTATAATTTCAATGAGAATATTTTGATAGAAAATATATAACTTTTATTTTCCAAGTACTTTGGTTTCTTTCCTCTAGTTCTTGCGTTTTTCGATGCTGTCCAACCCCTAATTTCCAAGCCTTGCGATCATTCCACTGTCCTTCAGTAAGTTCGTTTGCGGACACGGCCTTTCTTATGCCCTCCATCCAGGATTTTTTTGGTCTACCTCATTTCCTCTTTGCAGCAGGTGTCCACATCATTACTTGTTTTGGCAGTTTGTAATAGTACATTAACGTGACCATACCATGTGAGCTGTCTTCCAGTCCCATTCTACTTCGTACCTCCTCATTTCGTATTCTGCCCCTTCTTTATATTCTCATTGATCTTCTTATTGCGTCCATATCTGTTGCCTCTACTTTTTTACGGTTCCTATCTGTGATCCTCCATGTTTCGCTCCCCTAAAGCAGAATGCTCTTCACCATTGTGTCGTAAATAGTGAACTTTCTATCTTTACTAATTGCGTTACTCCAAAAGACTCCTTTCAAGCAATTTATCGCTTTTCGTGCTTGTGTGATTCGCGAGGTTCGTCTGTCAGCGAATTGGTATTGTAAAGGGTTCTATCATTCAGTTCTATTCACATACCATGACATTTACGTTTCCATACTTGAAGAGCTTTCGATACATAGATTTTGAACAATGTTGGGGAGATACAGCATCTCTGTCGGAGCCACTGTGAAGATTTTGAACGGCCTTTGTGAGTGTATGATTTAAGTTAGATTCATACAAAAATTCCCAAAGCTTCGCAACTGGTACTGAGTCATACGCTTTCTGTAGGTCTATGAACGTGATGTGCATTTCCTAATTGGTTGCATTCTTTTTTTCTATAATCAACTTGAGGCAAAATATGTTATCCGTGCAGGACCTAGCGGCTCTAAATCCGCTCTGTTCTTTTTCGAAAGGGCTGTACTCTTGTTCAATTAGGTCTCGAAAGATACTCTCATAAACTCTGCTCATTGTACTGGTCACCGAGATACCACGGTAGTTGTTTGGATCTTTTGCTACCCTTCTTATGAATAGACGATGTGTGTGCTATTTTCCATTGCTCATTCATCACCTTTGGGAGTATACGGTATAGTTTTTCGGTACCATTCTTCAGTAGTTCAGCTGGTATACCTTCTGGTCCCGAAGCTTTATCGTTCTTCTGTTTCTGGTGTTTCTGGTTTCACTTCTACCGGCTCTCCTTTAACATTGATGTTGTGTCCTATCTCTATTCTCTACTCCTGTCTGTCTTCTGTCAAGAGTTTTTCGTAATGTTTCATCCACTCATCAAGTGTAATCACCCGAATGCAGACTTTATCCTGTTTTTCTCTGCCAATCGCTCTGATGAATCTCCAAGCCAAGTAATTATGTTTCGAAATCTGTCGGCGGTCTTTTCCGTTAATGGCGAGAAATTGTCGAAATCACCGATTTTCAAGCTGTCAAAATAGATATTTTTTTCTTATAAATCTATAAACCACTTTACATCCTATTTTACTAATATTGGAGATTTTTAAGGTCTAGATTTTCGAAGGATATGAAAGAAACGCAAAGGCGTTAACTTTTTTACCAATCAGGTTCCTCGAAACTCCAAATATCTAAGGTTATATCCGGTAGTCAACCTGACAGTAGCTGTCAGTTCCTGCGAAAAGATTTCCGACATAAAGACGAACGACGAAGTGATCCAACACGTTGTTTTACTGAATATTCCAAGACTTCTTGAATAACCCTCGTATCTTGGGTTCTATTCCTGCTATATATGCGAAACTTGAAAGATGCCCCTCTTACAATGTTGCAGCAACTTTGTTTCGTAAAATTTCAATTAGTGGATGTGATATAAAAGAATAGTACTTTCACGAAATCTGTTTGACACTCGGTTTGACGTATTCCATTTTGGAGGGTTGTTTTACAGCATGTCATATTTCTTTCTGTTATTGTATGAATACACACTATAAATAAGCAAGACGTTTAGTGGGTGATAGAAGACAACATATGTGCTTTACTTTCAATGATAGTTGAGTCAATTTCAAGGGATTTTTCATAGCTTTGTTGTTGCACCATAAAAGTGTCTAAAGGTTTCATTACGTATTCTTGGCCATTTTATTCACCGGATATAATGATCCTTGAAAATATTTGTGAGCACGTTCTTGTCTGATGGTTATCAAACTTGAATAGGTTATTGATTTAAGAGTCACATTAAAATATCCTGTCCGGGACTCATTCATCGTGTCAGATTTGTTCGAAACCTATAAATTATGCTGTCTGTCTTTTATGGTAACTTGTTGAAGACTAGTTAATTTAGGTTATTTTTTTATATCTTGCAAGATCAAGAAATTTGTTTTCTGGGTACAAGGCAAAAATTAAAAAACAAAACAAATCATTTTGGGTCATTTTTTTATTTTCAAAATAATCTACGTTAGGATCATAGTTTGTTTTTGCCGATCGCCACCGTGTTTGGCCGACTGGATCGGGTCATATCGATGAGACAATAATTATCGATTTTTTGCGCAGTAAGACGGTAATGACCTCATTGAATGAAAGTTTTTGTCCGCAGAGAAATATCTTCAAGTGTGGAAATCGGGACTAGATCTGGTGAACACAGTGGATGGAGTAACCATTCGATTTTTATTTTCATGGTTTTAACTATTATCCTTGCGTTGTCCTGTCGAAGGAAAATTTTTTCTATTTCGAATCAGGATGTTCTGTCTCAATTTCAATTGACGAAATCACCACGTAAAATACTCTTCCATTTTTTCTTCTTTCAGTCATCAATCTGAATTCAGAAAGAGTCAGTTTAGCGAAAAACGTGACCCCGAAAGAAAAAATCTAAGGGATTCTAATCAGGTGACCTCGATGGCCAGTCAACTATTCCTTTTCTGCCATTCCACCGACTTTGGGAATTATTCGAAATGCAGGCGAGCACCCTCTTATTGAAAACGTTCTCATTCTCATCTGATATGTATCTGTACTCTGTTATACACAACCTATCACCTTTTCAATTCTATGGTAAGCCTATGATTTGCCATTACAAATTACACAAAGAACAAATATACATTATCACTTCGGATTTGGACCACATATCTACTATGTAATGAAAAGGAATCTTTCTTTCATTGACTTTGTCCGGTTATCATATTACGTGGCGTAACATGTGAAATCGAGCCACTCACAATATTTTGATGGTAACTTCTAAGAATAAGGGAAACATAAAATCCAAAAACTAGAGAATTCTTGTTAACTCAATCATGAATTTGTGGCGCCTGTTGACCCCACACTTTGCGAGAACCATGTGTATTTCAAAAGATCCTTTGTCCAGGTCAATTCAGTCAGTGCTATATATAAGTGTCATTTACAAAGAAGAGAGTCAATTATTCAGTTCTCATTCCTTCAACATCCATTCTACAGTCTCAGTTCAGCTTTTAATTACTCAAGAACATTTATGTTTATATTCTCATTTATATTTTCTGTACATTCATTCGTCTGAAGAAGCTACGGTGTAGTGAAACGCGTTGCGAATCGCAATTATTAAGTAAAATTCCTTAAAACACAGTACTTGTTTTTTATTATTGATAATGGAATTTTACCAAGTAAAAGCCCCCCAAATTCAAATCTTTTTCTGCAAATTGGAGCTAGATTCCTTGAAAACTACTAGGAGCTACCAACAGAAACGTGAATAATATAGTTATTATTTATTTAATTATATACCTAATACCACTGATTAAATATAAAATGATCTGTAGTAAAACAAATATCTAATATCCCTACATTTTACTACGATGTAGGCAGTTTATTTATCAGTGCTCCTGGTATATCGAAATTGGCATTTATGATAACGAACCACATTGGATCCGAGATTGACAAACCTTGTTCGCTGATTGCTTTTCAACGTCAGTGCACACACAGACATCGATCTCGATTTGGGGCCACCCAATGGTACACCGTAGATGTTGAAAAATCAACTGAGAATCACATGCTTTCTTCCATGAAATTTCAACCGGTTGACGATTGCAATCAACGTTAAATCGTGACTAGATAGAAAGAGGAGAGAAGAATAACGTTCTATTAAAAATGTGTGACACACCCATGATAAGAATGCATATCATGAATACATATGAAATTTGATTATATCGAAGATTTATCTACAATTCGTGATGTAGAAATTAATAAATATGCCTCGGAAAGCTAGGAATTCACTTTTGAAGCGCTTGAGTTATTCGGGAATGAGGAAAAATAATGCAATTCAGAAAATTATATTGAAATCGAAAGGTTTATTGTGTCTGTGAACTCGATCTGATGTAATTTAAGGCAAACTACACTTGACATTAAGGCATGACCTAGCCAGAGTCGAAAATAAACTACCTGTAACATTGCACGGCTAATTTCAGCAGGTTCTAATATAAGATAGTTGCATTCATTAGTAACAAGCTTTAAACAAGTATTTAAGTTCGGTGTTGCGTTAGACCAGGGGTGCTCAAACGGTCGATCGCGATCGACTAGTCGATCGCAAGTGCTTTTTGGGTAGATCTCGAGAAGAAAAAAAATTTTAATAAGTAGGTAAAGTAAACTAAACTACAAAATTTTATTACGTAATGAAATAACACTCTGCTAGCGGCAAAATGCGGCTTTATCAAAGGAACGCGCAGTACTTGTCAAAAAAGCCGCGTTTTTTCTTCTTGTTTCTTTTCTAGAAATTTCGGGCAGCGCATTTGTCGAAAACATTCGACACTTTTGTTCACACCGATATAAATATTGCTTCTGCTGGAATTAGTGGAGCACCAGCCATGACTGGAAATAAAAACGGTTTTGTGGCATTGTGTCGAGCTAATGATAAGATTTCCCCTCATTTTTACATTCCATTGCATTATTCACAAACAAGTTTTGTGTTCAAAATTTTCAAACGCGGGGGAAATTATAGGCATTGCAATCAAAATTGTGAACGGCGGCTCTTTAAGTTGCAGTTGAAAGATAGGGAGTCAGCTGAACACACTGATTTAGTTCTTCACATGGACGTCAGGTGGTTGGGTCGCCGAAAGGTTTCAAGACTTATTGCCCGAAATAACAGCTTTTCTAGACGAAAAAGATGATACTCAGATGTTGAAAAACGAAAACTGGCTGACTGATTTGGCATTTTTGACTGACATCACAATGCACTTAAACACCATTAACTTGGAGCTTCAAAGTAAAGGAAAAACTATTATTGAGATGATAAGCGCAGTCAACGCATTCAAAAGTAAATTGCAACTTATAATAGATCAACTGAAAAAGGATTTAAAACATTTTCCGTCTTTGAAAGAAAGGATTCCCCAGTTGAATTATGATACGTATGAGAATTATCAAATATATTGGGACAATTCGTAATGCGTTTTTATGATTGCAGTAAATTGTCAAATATAGCATCATTTATGAGTTATCCTTCTTCATGTAAGAACATTGAGGAATTAGCTACTGAAGTAGTAAGTCAGTTCAATATGAACTCATGTTCTGTTGAAAATGAGTTGGTGCAGATTATATCAGATATACATCTCAAAGCTACAGCTCTGATACAAATTTCTGGTATGTCTGAAGATAAATATCCGAGTCTAAGGCAAACCCCCCCTTCAATTGGCGGCATTGTTTGGGACAACTTACTTGTGCGAGTCTGCATTTTCTGAAATGAAGATAATAAATATCGCAATCGACTAACTGACGATCATATGTCATCATGCTTGCGATTAGCAGTCAGTGGTTATGTTATGAAAGGTATGCTGAGGACATGCAGTGCCACGCTTCAATATCCAAATTCACTCAATTGAGTTTAACACCAATGTAACTCTTTTGTTTTGTAACAACTAATAAACCCGCAATTTCGAATAACTATGAATTTTCTCATTGATATTATAGAGAGGAACCTAACTAAACCTAACCCAAACCTTGACTAAAATAATGTATATTGTGCGGAAAGCTAATATCTATATATGCTACGGTAAACCCTACCTAGGTAGTTAGGGTGACCCGTGTATATACGACAACCCTGCATAACACATACTTGCAGCCTCTCAGAGTAGATCGTAAGTAGTCTAAAAATCTTGAGGTAGATCGCTAGCAGTTCAAGTTTGAGCACCCCTGCGTTCGACACACCTATGAATGTATTCGATATGTCATTGTCAACGTAATTTCCTATTGTGTTCATGTATGTATAGTGTGGAACATTTAGGATACCATTAATTTAGTTATGTAATGAAATATCTGAACTCTGAGCTAATTATGTGCTCTCAATCTAAGAGAAATAAACAAATTAGGGGAAAATTAAGTAATTGATTCCTCAACTATAACTAGCAATAATTGAAGAAAGCAGGCTTCTTGAATTTATACGATACTGAGTTTCTTGAAATCTTTTTATTATTTATTCAATCGTATTCTTATTTTAGACAAGGGAGTCATAAGAAATAAGATGATTATGAAAAAGTGGAAAATGATATTCGGCATTCAACGAAAATAGAAGCAACAAACGAGAAAACCTTATTTTTAAACTAATGAACAATAATATTCGAAATTACCACCATTTATTTCTACACATCGTGTTGGACGGCGATTCATTGGAGCCAAAAAAATCGAAAATGCCTGAACAACCTTTTGAAAATAGGAACAACCATTATTGATTTTGATACAAATCTTTTTTTATTGAACAATGTATTCGCGTTCGGCATTGATACACAAATGTGTACGCGCCAACATGTTGTCAAACGACTTCTCTATCTCCTTTTTGGGAATGGTGTTAAGCTCGTCGGTCACCGCCGTAAACTAATTTGAGATATTCAGCTCAAATTCAAACAAGCTATTTTTTACAGCCTTCAACATTACACGTCCTATATTTTAACTAAAATTCACAAGGTGTTATCTTTTTCGAGGCCATGTCTACTTTTGACCTTTCAAACTTTTTTGCAGTACGCCACTGATCAGCGTACAATCAATTTTCGCCATCATCGTTCAATTTAGATACTTTTTTAACACTCGTAATTTTTTCGTATCTTCAATTATTGAATTTGAATTATTTGAATTGTATGTCATTCGCTAAATAAAAAAAATAATAGAAATACTCGATAGGTATGCCCAAAATTTGCGTTTATTTTGATAGCTCGTCTTCTGAGACTCAACTTATACTTATTCAATATCAAACTAAAAAAAAGAACAATTAAAACTAAATAAATTGCTGGAAGTGTCCTCCACCTGCAAGAAGACAGGCCTTTGTCCTTCTTCGCATATCATCACGCACTCTTTTAAATATTCCTGGGGTATTTCTTATCGTGTCACAAGAGGTTACTATTCGATTTCTCAATTCTTCTACAGTGTTCAATGGAGTGGTATAAACTGAACTTTTGAGATATCCCCATAAGAAAAGGTCTGAACTATTTAAGTCTGGGGACCTAGGAGGCCATGGTTCTAGCCCACCCCAACCTATCCATCGGTTGTTGAATGTATTATTTAAGAATTCCATAGCTTCTCCACTGAAATATGCTGGTGTCTCGTTCTGCATGAACCACATTATGTTTCTCACCAAAAGTGGCACATCCTCGAGCAATAGAGGTAACTCCTTCCCAAGAAATTGCCGATAAGCGGGACTGTTTAGTCTATTAGGAAAGAAACATAACCCAATCAAATAATTTCCAATTATTCCGACCCAGACATTTAGTGAGAATTGTTCTTGATAATGAGATTCTTTAATTTAATGAGGGTTTTCCTCAGCCCAATAATAATTATTGTGAACATTTGTGATTGCAGTTCTCGAAAAGTTAGCTTCGTCTGTGAACATTATTTCACTATCAAAATGAGCATTTTCTCTAGTTTTATCTAAGAACTATCGTCAGAAATTCAGTCTTGAAGGAAAATCTCGAGGAAGTAGAGTTTGGACGCGTTGAATATGAAACGGGTACAATAAAAAGTCGTGAAGAATCCTCCAAAATAGAACATGTGAAATATTCAACTGATTTTCATTTTTCTTGTACTCACATGAGGATTCAAATCGATACAATTCAAAACTGCTTCCTCAATATGTGGAGTTCTCATAGTTTAAGTTGCACCTTTTAAATGATTATTTGCAGTAAAAGTACCAGTTTCCCTCAACCTTCTGTGGATATTTGAAAATGTTCGCCTCTCTGGTGTTACTCGATTTCGAAAGCGCATCTGATATAATCGCCTAGCTTCTGTTGTGTTTCCGTCAGCCAGACCGTACATGTAATGGGTATCAACCAATTCGGCGTTAGTAAAATTAGCCATTTTTTATACAGCAATAACTTCTTAAAACTAATCTTTAATTTAATGAACAATTCAAGCAGACACTGGTTCACCTTTAGCAACTGTCAAAATAAATAAATTAATGAAAAAAATCAAAGCCTACTGGTCATTTTTTAAATACAAGTACTTTCAATTCAGCGATTGCATATATTTTCATTTAATTTAATAATTTTTGCTCGAGAAGTGTCAAAAAAGTTTCTGATCTAAACAAAGATGACGAAAATTGATTGTAAGCTGATCAGTGGCGTACTGCAAAAAAGTTTGGAATGGCAAAAGGAGACATGGCCTCGGAAAAGAAAACACCTTCTAGATTCTAGTTGAAAATATGACGTGTAATGATGGAAGCTGTAAAAAATATCTTGCACTCCAAATTTGGGCTAAATATCTCAAAAACTGCAGGAGTTTTGAAGAAAAACCATTTTTTTCCGGAAATTTCAACACCCTGTAGCTCCGCAAGGAAGCTTTTGCGGACCTATGTTTATATGAACTTATTTTCTTAAAATTGCACGTAGATTTACCCCCTCAAGTTGTGACATATTATTATGTAACACCCTGTATATGTCGAGCAAATCATTAAGTTTGCGGGTCCAATCTGGCATCCCACCCTGAAACGCGACATGGGTCTTTTGGACTCCGTATGAAGAGCGACTCAATATTTTCGAATTACCATACCTCTCCTCCAGACGCACGGGAGGAGACCTGATAGTCAGCTGCAGAATCCAACACATGTTTAATTGTGACCTCTCTGGGTTATTTGATCTGTATCAAAATGGACAACTCTGAGGTCACAGGCTGAAACCATATAGAGATTTTTCAAACACCCCAAAGGCAGCTTTTCTCACCAAATAGGAATTTTGAATTGTGGAATAAATTCCTTCCGATATTATAGACGCAGATTTGAACTCTGGTCTTTAGCACAGCTAATATAAGAGTGAGATATTTCAATTTTCACTTGTATATTCCTGTATAAAACTATTTGTAACTTCTTATAAGGTTCTATTCTAAAAGTGCACTTATTGTTCTAGCTGTATCACTAATACCTAATCAGTTTTAAACATTTTTGGACTTGCATATTCAATTGATTCTCTATTGTTTTGCTGCTCGCTGTTGCCTTTGCGATTTCAGTCCTGCAAGTTCTAATTTGAGGCTTCTATAGGTCTTAGACCTCTGTGTCTTATTTTAAATATAATAATGATGATAATAAGAAAAAGTCCAAATACACAGACATTGCTATTGAGATCGAGCAGATGTGGCACCTCGATAAAATAGATATCGTTCCTGTCATCATTTCTTCGACTGGGTTAATATCCAAAGGTTTGTATGATAGTCTTAAGAAATTAGAATTGCATAAGAAAACGTATATAAAAATACAAAAAGCTGCAATTTTCAATACATGTAGGATAGTGAGAAAATTTATGTTAAGTATATTATAATCAAGCCTATTCCCTTTAATTGCTGAATCTGGGAAAGGTAAATTATATCCAGCTAACAGCTGAGATAGTGTACAAGTCCACAATATCTTTTTTAACTGTATTAATGTTTCTGGCGGATAATGGTGTATCCAAGGTTCGTCTACAGTAATTATTCGGCGCCAAAACTCAGGCTTATTACGCCCAAACTACCCAAAAAGAGCGTTAGAAATGTTAATTCGAAAACGTTTTTGGTCTAACGTAAGCAAACGCGATATCCAACGCGCGGACAGCTTTCTCTTGTGTAAATGTTGGTTTAATATATGACAATTACGTTCATTTAACATGTTCATAACCTCTGAAATCTATCTCACTTTAATTCTGCAGTCTTCTAACACTGTTCGGTGAGCTTTAGCGATATTATCGTCTGTAATTTTTGAACGTCACGGACGTTCATCATCTCATAAGCTCTTACGGCCACGTTTAAATTTTGCTGCCGAAAATTGCACTGTAGTAAATGAAGGTGCAAAATTCTCATACACAGAACCCAACTCATCCTGAATTTACATAGGCGTTTTGCCTTTCAAAAACATAATTACTGACAGTTTGTTAATGAATTTTATCCATTTTTACAAAAACACTAATATTAACTCACTCAAACGATTGTACCATAACAACTGCGAGTCCAAAAAGGCTGAAACTTTGGTAAGTAACTGTCACAAGATGAACAATGAATATTCACTAGCTTTTATTTACGAGTGCTGCCATCTTCAGTAGAGGTCGGAAAGTTTTCTGACGAACCTCCTATTAACAAAAAATTCAATTATGACAATTCTCTTGTATGTTACTGTGGATACCATAGCAAGATTAGGTTAGGTTATTTGATTTGCCTCTAAATAAAATTAACACTTCTGATTTTTAAACTCAAATAACGTAAAAACATCTTCAAAAAGCTATTTTCCTAGTTTTTGCGAAAATTATGGGGAATATGCCGATATCTTCGTATACCGGATTATCGATCCCCACATCAGTTCATGCAAAAAACGTGCGCCTTCTCTTATTTATAATTTCTATACTCGAAAATACCTGCGATTTCGAAAAAATTTCAAGAGACAAAAATTTAAATAAAAATTTAAATCGCAAGATTTTTTCAAGAAACATGTTTGAAGAGAGCAGTAGCGTACTACACCATGTTTTTGATGAGGTCAAAGGTAGCAAGTAACGAATTGATGGGTAAAAAAATTCCTTGTCTGAAAACTGCAAGACTTATCAACAGAAACGTGGAAAGAAATTTCGAACAACCGGTTATGAGAACGGAGGACTTTTGGAAATATGTTTATAAGCATTTTTTTCATGTTCCGATGAGTAGAAATTGCTGACTGCATATCTAAAACACCCTGTATATATACGAGTACTGTCCTCTAGGTGTGGTGCCAGTGAACTTTATTACATAACCGACATTTGCTTCTTAACTAGACAAACTATGATGAAATGTTATTTAGTCAAACTCGACCCGGTCCAAATTGAATTGTATCCAATCAATTTAATTAATCAAACATAAATATAATATTCATAGTTTCGCTGAGATCACCAACGTTTGAGTAGATATATATTTCTTAATTGAATATTGAATTTACCCCAAATACAATTGATCTACTGCCTTCTCCGATCCGCATTTCATCACTAGTAAATGTAGACATAATGTTTGCTTTATTGTGTGCTAAGATCAACCCTCCTGTTTACACTGCAAGTTGAATATAATTCGGTTGGCCTTGAGATGGATCTAAAGATATGCTCTGTTGGACCCCACAACAAGGAATTAGACGATCAATATTAGTCTGGTACTTTTCATTGGACAACAAGGCTTAGCCTCGACGGGTTATAAGGGTGAATAAGACTTAAATCGCAACTCATTGTTGAGCTAATTTTTGTACGAGGTTTTTCCAAAATGTAAAAGGTATTTTCGGTTTTCTTGAATCTTATATGTCAGGTGAACTAATTTGTTCGTAGTATCATATTGCAAACAAGTTGGTAGTTTTATATACATACTGTCCAAAAGTACCGAGAATTGAATATTTAAAAAATCTGCTTAAAATGATTGTCAACATTTTTGTTGTTGTTAAGTTGGCACAACTGTTTTCTATCTGTTATTTAGTTCGTTTACAGTGCTCGATTTTGTCAGTTCTCACAAGTGCGTTTTGCGATTTTCAAAATAGATGATGGATAAAAATATCGAACAAAGAATTTGCCTCAAATTTTGTATTGCAAATAGAATTTTGTGTACCGAATCGCTGAAAATGTTACAAAAGGCTTACGTTGAATTGACCGTGCTTTCAACAGCAACCAAGATATGGTGGAAGATTTGCCTCGCTCTGTTTGGCCATCAACATCGATAAACTGAAGGAAATGGTAATTGAAAATCGTCATTTAAGTTTGAGAAAGATAGGCAATGAACTTTCTGTGTTTCACGAAACAAATTTCATTTAAAACGATTGTTTGGGCATGAAACGCGTTGCCGCTCAACTAGTTCCAAAAGCCATGCCAACATTTCAAAGACCTTCGACAAAGTTAAATCCCTTACTAAGCCACCTAATTGACTTTGATTAAATGGTTGGGTTGTTCTTTTGACAATGTGTGATTCAGATTCATGATTTTCTTCTCCAATTTCTATGTTGACAGTTTCAAAACATTTTGATGGTAGTCCGATCATAGAGGCCTCTGAGCAGAATATATCGTCGGATATACATAACTACTTATCACGTAGTTCCCGTCAAATCCAAAATTCAAAAAAGTTGTCTGAAAAGTTTTCGACCTAACAAAGATACAAGACATTTTCCCTGAATATTTTTTTATTCTTCAACATTGTCTCCTTGTAACTTACACACTTCTCAGCAATGTTCCCATCGATGTAATCCGTTCAAATAGTACTCTGCGTTTTTCTCTGCAAAATAGTGGTTCACGAAGATAATTGCCTCTTCCTTTGACGATAAGGGAACAGAAAGACGTCGCTTGAGACTAGATCTGGTAAGTAAGACGAATGGTCAAGAAGTTCGTGGATTTTTGCTATAGCAACAGCTGAGTGCGACAGCATTTTCTTTTCCTGCAAATGTGGCCGTTTTTTAGCTCTAAGCTTGTCAAGTTGAAGATGACTAGTATGCTCCTGTGATGGTTTTTTCTTTTGACGATAATCTATTAAATAACTTTATGACTATCCAAAAATACAGTCGCTATCACTTTTCCAGCCAAAAAAACAGTTATTGTTTCTTAGGAACCCGTTCCTCTTTCGCAGCCCACTATTTGGGCTGTACTTTTGTTTCTGGCGTGTATCCAAGTTTTATCTACTGTAATAAATCGGCACCAAAACTAAAACTTGCGCTCATTTGGTCTAACGTGAGCCAACGCGGCATCCACCACACGGACAGCTTTCTCATATGCAAATGTTGATTTGATATGTGACAAACACGTTCTTTTGACTGTCATACCTGCTCTCACTTTGATGCGGCAGTCGTCTAGGTGAACTTTGGCGATGTTATCGTCCAGTTGCAGTTTTTGGACGTCCCCAAGCGTTCATCGTCTCCTAAGCTCTTACGGCCACGTTTAAATTTAGCTGCTTAAAATTTCACTGTGATAAATGATGGTGCAGAGCCCCCATACACAGAATCCAACTCATCTTTAACTTGCATAAGCGTATCACCTTTAAAAAACAAATATTTTAATTTAGCTGGATACTCAATTTTGCCATTTTCCCAACTTAGGTGTGTAACTGTCAACAGATGAACAACAAAAATTCACTATTTACGAGTGCTGCCATCTCACGTAGAGATCGGAAACTTTTCAGGCCATCCTCGTAATATTAGGGAAACAATAATTAACTACGTTTTCTTGTTACGTACGACTCTCATACATTCACACTAATTGCTTTCAACGGAAATGCTAGTTAAATATATTAATTTTTATTAGTTCACGAACTAAATATTTATTGATATTACTTCAGAAATTCGCAGAATATTGTGTTTCGCTACAAAGCATTAACGAGAGAAATTCGTTGAGGAAATGATTTCACTTTCTTCGAACAAGCAATAACATCAAATGATCAACCGTAAACCTACTAGATGGATTAATTGTTAGATTAATGGCAAGATTTACAATGAGATAGGTTTTAACACCAGAATATGGATCGTAAAAACACAATGTTGCAATACGTCCTGCTTGGAGTTCGTGCAATATTGCATTTTCAACGCGGATCTTCACAATAAAATTTTATCTACGGTTGGGTTTAGTGCTCATGGGGCAAAACAGAGTATCGTTGAAAGTATCCAAACTGATAAGGATGTTTTTAACTGTCTACTAAAGCATTAGTAATAATTTTATAATACGCTCGATCAATTTTCTCAAAAATTACATTTCGAGCATGAACATTATGGGTATACCAACGTTTTTTCCACTCAGAACTTTTGCATGGACAACATTAATAGACACAAATTGTTTTGTTCGATTGTATTGTTGTTTCCAATGTATTCTATACTGCCAAATCCCATCAACGCCCTAATTCTTGCATTTGTATTGGGACGCAAGACACTGGTTTCGTCCTTGGCAGAGGTGTATAAGATTAAGAGACGTTGGTACAACATACACTGCACAAAATCGAAAGTTCCAGTTCATTCAGAAGAAGTTTAGATGTATAGAAGAATCATTCTTCCAGTATTCCAGCACTAAGGATTGTTTGAGAACAACCCAAATGAAAATGGTACTCGTAGAAATTGAAATAAAGCAAATAATGAACGATGTAAAACTTTTGGAAGAAATCAGAGACCCCAAAAACCTGTTATATTCGATATTATTTAGGTGTAGACTTCGTGCAGACATATATAGACAATAAGTGAGGGCTGCCTAATAGCCAGACCACTGTGACCAAGTGGTCTATTGCGGCACACTTTGTCCTAAATTTCACCCAAAAGCTCCATCCTTGTGAAGGAGATACACTTTGTGGGTGAGAGGTTAATAAGCTCAGTCAGCTTCTGTTTGTTAGTTCCAAGTTGCTCCAGTCTTACTCTGTCCCCAACTGGACATCCGCACATAACGTGTTCCATTGATTCTATCTCTCATTCACATAGTTTACATGAAGAGTCCTCAATCTATCCCTACTTATTAAGCAGGTTTCTAACGCAACTATGCCCCCGTTAATATGGCAGTCAGGACTCTATGGTCCAGCCTGGGGAGGTTAAGCCAATCCTTGGCTCTCATATTGAAAGGTTCACTGATGGTAAGCCGAGAGTGTTTGAGACCTGAGAGGCTCAGCCAGTACTCTCGTACCTTCAGGTCAAACTACCGGTTATTTTCCATCCTTGCAGTCTTCGGAGAAATTGCGAGCCTAGACTCCGGTCCGGTAGATCCCAAGCATGTTCTACGAGAGGCCCGAGTGTCCGGCCTCAGACGGAACCTATTCCTTTCTCCCAGTTTGGCGAGGGTACAGCGACAAACACTCCTGCACCATTGGTGTTTGATGACAATACCTTCAATGCAGCTTGGCTATCGGTGATGACTTTTATTGACCTTCTAGTTAATCCCCCGCAAGCTATAGGATAGCACAGTGGTCAATGACGAATATTTCTACTTGAAAAACAGTAGCAAGGCCGACAAGACAGTTCTACTGTTCCTTAGCAGCACCTCGACCATATACACCAACTCCAACATCTACAGTTTTGGAGCCACCCGTGAACCAACAGGAACCCTCAAGTACAAGGTCCTTGAAGCTAGCCTATTCCTGTCTTCTAGGAATTATAATCTGCAATAGCAGCTCCTTGTTGGTTTTGGGTATTGCTATATCAGACTTCATCATCAGCATTTCCTGATTCCAGACGGTGAAGCACCGGGCACGAAGTTGAACATACTTGCTCCGTTTCAGAAAAGGGGATGAAATCTATAGGTGGCCATTCTAGCTCTTGCTTCAATCATCTGGTGTAGAGGTGTAAGGCCCAGTATCAGTTCCATAGCTGCAGCTATGTGTAGTGTAGAACGAAAAGCTTCAGTAATCATCATATAGGTCATTCTATGCAATTTAGAGAGCTTGAGTCGGGATTGCTTCTTAAGCCTGCTCTCCATTAAGCAATGCAGGCGTATGTGATACGTGGTCGCACCACCATTTTGTATCATTTTTTACCAGGTGCGAGTTCTACGTGAGCCTACTATCCAAGGTAACCTCCAGATATTTTGCTTCCTCTGCAACAAGAATAAACACTTCATCCTAGATCGGAAGAGAAACAAATATTCTGTCTGTCGGAGACGTCTTCATCTCCGAAAGCTATAATGACTTTGTTGTCTGCGTAAGCTTGTAAATAAATCTCCAGTTTGCCTATTATTGCCAGAAGGCCTCATCCAGCAGGGAGCTCAACTGAGAGAATAATACTTATACCTGAGGGCAACCCCTGCCTGCCACAAAACCGACTACTTCCCCTTTCAGGGAAGTGAGGATCCCTCTGGCATTTAGCATGTTGCTATTCCATTCCTCCATAGTATTTGGTACTCCTCTGGCTCTCGCAGCCTCGCATAGTGAACTAGGGGGTGCATTAATGCACCCTTAATGAATGAAGAATGCAGCTGCAGTCTGCTTGTGGTCCAAAGATTAAGTGATCATCCCGACTAGGTTGTTAAGTGTCAGATCATTTGATTCACCTTTTTGAAATGCAAATTGATGTTTGCTCATAGACTTCAGCGATATCACCTAGGTCTTGATGAATATATCTAAACACCTTCTCCAGGGTTTTCAGATCGAAAGTCATGTGTTTTATCGGGTTGAACGATTTAGACTGGTCGGGACAAGTTACAAGATTTCGTGATCTTGGTACTTCCTAACGATATGAGCTTAGTGAGATCTGGCGTTATCATGCCTAAATAAGAAGTTTCCACCCCTCTTTCTCCATTTCAGCTTCTAACCAATTGACATGTTCTCTGGAAAATTCAATCGGGCTCTTCGATGGGTTAAATCCTTATGTAAGGGGCAGTTTATCGAAAAATCCTCCATTCTACCACCATTGATGTTTTCATCACACATTAAAGTCATATTATTGATGCTATACATCTATATGGTGCTGAGGCCCATATGGCGATTAAACTGGTAATGTCTAAGACGCCATGGTCTTGGAGATTACCTAAAAAACTTTCTTTCCACTCAAATACCTTCTGATAATCTTCCTAAAATTCCGAATTTTTTCTGTATCTTCAATTTTGATAATTATTGTATTCCAAGAATAAATAGTTCGAGCACTTAGGCGTCGATGACGACACCATAAGTTGGGAATAAGACATTGAGATTTTTCTGCGAAGAAGTGATTATAAAGTCATTACCATGCAATCCCGTTCGTTTACTTCACTCCGGTTCCGCACGGATATATGTTGCGACTGTCAATTTACTTGAAGGTTAAACTGATTCCAATCTGAAATCCAAAGTTAACGATGCCATAATTCTCGGTTGAACCCACGGTTCATTAGACCATTTTGGGAATCGTACACACAAAGAACCTCTTTGCATCATCTGCGAGTACCTTAAAGATAGCGGTTTGTACCATATGGGTTACCACAGATCTAACCCATTTCAAGTCGCAAGCACTTAACGTAATATGTATTCATTTAGAAAATAACTTATTTATGGAAGCGTGTCTAAATTGGTAATACCTCAAAGTAATGCAGTTTTTGTTCTGTAATACTCTGCGCCCGTTTTCAATAGACTCTTTGTATCTGAGGAAATCGCTTGTTACATCAACAATTTGACATCATGATTTTGCAAATACGTACGAGATTATCGTGGGTTGTAACTGTATTTACGTCGAATAATATCCTAACTGTCGGCAAATTGCTTTAATTTATATGTACGAGGGTTACGTTGAAAGTTCTCTGATTATTTCCCTATTCATCTTGTCGTGGTACTGAAACTATGAAGTAATTCCATTTTTTTAATTTCTTTCTCAAACTCTGACATTTTAGAAACCCATGCAGTTTACTTTAGAAGTGTTTTTTGACAAAATGCGTCGTTTTTAGTTGGAGAGTATGTTATGAAGGACGCCTTTTATGTTTTGCGTCCGAGGACATAGAGGACAGTATTAATCGAAAAACGAACCTCTATGATTTTTCAATATAAATCCATAATTTTCGTTCTGTGCGTGCTGTATTTCAACTACAACAAACTGTCAAAGTTGACAAGTTAGTTAGAAAAATGAATGATTCGAGGTAGGAAAATGATAACAGGGTTAGGAAGAACACAAGGTAACAGCGCCTGAATTCGTACATTAATGGATATAAGAGCTGTTCTTTCAATATGGCTTATACCGACATATGATTGATATGTAGGTGTAAAGCGATTTCCCTAGTGCTAGTATCGGATTGCCGTTTTTGCACACTATCCAACATCCGTAGTCTGGCTTTCATAATAAATCTGAAACAGACGGTTAAGAATGGGTGCCAGTTCGGGAGCACACTTTCTCAGGACAATTGGCGGTATTTCGTCTAGACCAACTGCCTTCTTGCAGTTCAGCTCCTCGAGAGCCCGTCTCACTTGAATTCTGCCATGGAAGAATTTGTAGATGGAATGTTCGGTGGTATTGCGTTAGATGAATCTAGCACGGAATTCGTTGAGAACAAGAGAGCAAAGAGATCGGCTTTCTCTTTCGGAGATGATGCTATACTTCCGTCTTCTCTAACAAGAGGCAGAACCGCAGATTCGCAGAAGTTGGCACTGACAGTCGTCGCCATAGACCAGAATTGTCTAGTCCCGATTGCCTGTTCAAGGAGTTTATTAGGTGAAATTGGCCTTTGCTCTTGCAGTTGTACGGTTGCATACGTTCCGTATTCGTACGAAGGTTGTTCTTGTGTCCTGTGTTGGATTTATCTTCCATGACTTGTAAGCTCTGCTCTTGGCTGCCGAGGAATCTTTCGCAGTCTTTGTTGAACCATGGCTTTTGTGCTATTGTTATTTTCATGGAATGAGAGATGTAAAGATCCATTCCTGCATGCATGATTTCTGTAACAGATGCAGTGTACACATTGATGTAGGATCCGAAAGGCAAACATCTCTGAATGGGAAACACGAAAAGAATTCACGCAGCTCATCCGAATTAGCACGGTTATAGTGCCAAATGCGTCTGGGTGGTTTAGGTTCTTGGTTTAGCGGTAGCACAATGGTTCCAGTAGCAGTTGCCTAGCAGTGCTGAGACCTCCACTCCAAAATCATCTGGATCTGAAATCGAAAAGAGATCCAAGGTATTCGGGAAGTCGGTTGGCTGATCAGGAATTTTTGTCGATTCGTCGACTAGCTGTGTTAGATTATGGCTGATTGCGAAAGTTTCAGCCTGTCTTCCCGCTTTATCTGTTCTATTGGCGTGGCGCAGATAGTTGGTGTTACGAACGTTGAAGTCACCCAGTACAATGACCTCAGCTGCCGAATGATGTGTCTGAATCCAAGCTACCTTACCACCTAGATACTGAAACTGTCTAAGGAAGTGAACATCGTGAAAATCCATACACCTGTAATTGATCAATTGTTTACACGATAACTGCGGTAGATACGGAAAAACAATCAAGATATGAAAAAGATTGAAAATTAATAAATTTCCCAGGATATATTGTAAAAAGTTGTACGAGTAGAAAAGACACATGACATCTGAAAAAGTATCACCCTGTAGATTTTCATAATTGTTTCTGTGAACTAAAAAAATCTGGAGATTTCATGTTAACTTTTCGTCAAAATGGTTCGAGGAATCACCTTGCGGAAATCTTTCGCACTTTCATTTACAGCCTGCATAGTATAAAATATTTTATATATGAACCTTACATTTTTATGCCGGTGATCGAAATCCAAGAAATCATAATTGAAAGGGAAAAATAAAGAATAATCAATAATTATCTTACCTATAGCACGTTACCAGAGTTTTAACCCAGGGAAATCCAATGTGTAAGTACTGGTTTTATTTCAAGAAAGTAGTAAATATTCTCTTGAAGTCTCAGGTAAAAACGGAGGTGAACAATTTACCCGAGTCGGTATTATACAACATAAACTTCATGTTTAGTTGTCATAATATTCATCCCATTTTAGGATGCAATCAAGGGAAATACTAGAAATCAGTATTAGTAGTATCCTGATAAGACCACTTCATTAATTTTCACCTGAATTATCAATTCGCCCTCGTAACATCATCAAAGCACAAGAAACTCGTGAGAATTCGGCCCCCGTATATATTCTAACTGTCGCTAAATTGCCTCACTTTATATAGTGGTATGTTATTAAGTCTAATATACAACATTTCAGGTATTATGTCACGAGAATCTCAGTATCCAGAAGTTGATGGGCTAGTTAATAGATTGATGTGAACGCTGAATGGCCATGGGAACGCAATAAATAATTAGAACGATTTTGAATAATGATAGAAGTCAATTTACAACTTTCTTCTTATTACATATGTGTCTGAGATATTTATAGATACTCGTTCTGAAGGAATTTATATTGATGTATTCGGAAATTTGCGTTTGTAAAACATGAAAGAGTTTTTAAGTTACAAATGTTTTCTGGTATAAGTTTTATACTCCACGATATATGGGGTGTGCAAATTTCGATGTTTTTGGATGGCAGCTAAGTCAAGTATAGTTTGCGACATAAACTTATTATCAGTAGCTTGTCCAAAGCACGAAGAATCAAATAAAAAAAAATATTTACATACTAATTTGGCTTAGCATTCATTTTGCAAAAGCTTCATTTTTCTTCCAAATCAATAAATTTCATCGCCTTCAAACTAATCCTCTCCAGATGCACTCATAACAACGGATTTTCCAATTTTCAAAAAGTTGTTAGAGTCGATTTCCGGAATGGCCTTCAGCTCTCTTTTCGATGCGGCTTGTTTCTCTTCTATTGACTCAAAACGGTGTCGTCAGAACAGTCTTTCGAGTTTGCTGAATGATCAGAAGCCACACTGTGCCAAATCAGGTGAATACGGCGGTTCTGAAACAATATAGGTCGAGTTTTAGGCGAAATGGTGAGAAAGTGCATTATCGTGTTGCAAAACCCAAGAATTCACGCCAATTCCGGTCTCTGTAGGCGAATAGCTTCATGCAAATGACGCATAACGCTGAAATGATGATGCCAACATGATTAGCCAGATCTCTAATTGTCAATCAACGATTTACATGACATCTGCCATATTTTTCGAACGACTGTCAACAACCCATCTACTTGGCCATCGGGGCTCTCTCGGTCAAACAGAGAGGAAATTTGATGAAATATCGCAGGTTATGTATTTTTTTATTATCTCCTTAGTCCTTTTCATGACTTTGCTTGCAATGTAAAATCTTTTCTTAGATTTGTTTAGACATATAAGAAGTATGATTGTTGAAATATTTTTTTGCTGGTTTCCTTCTTCCATTGTTACAGATTCCTGTCCCAAACCCCCTTCCTTTCACCCTTGTCTTCGTTTGGAGATCATGGAATGCAAGAGAGAATGAAGCGGCTAAGCAGAAAAATCTTTGGTACTCTTTATGTACACACGACATTAACACAACATAAACAGACAAGCTTTTGCTAGTGCAATAGCTACAGGGATACGAGTTTCTTCCTCAGGTTTTTTCACTCGTTTATTGAATCATACGCAAGATAGTTTGGTTCCCCTTTTACTTTTTCCTGAGCTCACACGTCAAAATTTTACGATTTACAAGCACCAAATCTTTCATTTTTTGGACGTGAGCTTCGTCTGCCGCGGTTGATGGTTCTACACGTTCTCGACCTTCTTGGAACTCTTTATACCTTTTGCAAACATTTTTTTCGACGTAGCCTCATGACCAAAGGCTTTTTGCACCATTCTCAATGAGTTACCAGCGGAAAATTCATTCCGCAAACAGAATTTGATGCAAATTCTTTGCTTTATTAATGCTAACATTATGAAAATCGAAAAATTCACTACTAGGAGCTTAGAAAACGAAGCGTATCACAAACACTAATGAATATTTTGATTTGAACCTTGGCACAAATATCGAAGACATTCCTACCAACTAAAAAACTAGAGATAATAATAAGAACGCAACTAAGTTCTCGTTTTTTTTATGCAAATACAAGTAAATTTCTATTCATATAAAAGTGTCCATTGTTCACACTACAGAGCGTTAGTGCAGAAAATTCTGTGTTCACGTTTTCCTGCCGTTCACAGTTACACAAGTTCACAATAACGAGAGTCTCCCGTGCTTTAATTTAATAGAGTGGTGTATATATTCCACCTAGCTGCCTTACTAAAACAGCGAAATGCCCTGTACATCAAGCTGACGTCCATTGCCTTCGAAAAATTTCATTTGAAAAGTGTGATAGGTGAGAAAGTGTACATGACACTTCCTCACCAATCACCATATATATTACATCGACAAATACCTTGAATATTTTCAATAAATCACAAACTAATAATGATTTATTTATTGCAGATTATGGAATGAAATCTGATTAAACTCGAGGGCACAATTTGAAACAGTTTGGTAAGTCAGAGGAATGTTTATCGTGTCGATTTACAATCAACACCTTTCAGACTCATACACTAAAAAAATTTAAGAATTACCGATTCGATTTGCCAGGAGAAACAATGCTTTATCAGACTTGAGGAGGTTTATGCAAATGTTATAATGTCTGGAATGCAATTTCTATTAACTCCTCCGGTAATTGTTTTGTTACTTTATGTGCTCATGCTTGAACAAACTGGCTATTTCTCCTATCTGCAACGGTGTTTGATAGACGTCCAGTGTGAATTTACACACAACCAAATTTATATGAAATCACTCGGTATTTCACATTATTGATTTTTTTTAACCATGGATCTTCGACTACTTGTGAAGGATGAAGTTTTTTGTTGTAAAAAACTGGATAGTATGATAAGAAATGTTGAATTATCATAACATGTTCAGGATATCGTACTCAGTCGTTACTGAGATTTAAAACTGTGAATTTCAAAATTTAAAAAGCCTATAATCATAATTGAAAATGCCTTACTTCGGATTGTCCGATGTGCAGAGGAGTCGAATAAATGCTCTCGGTGAAGAAGGGGTGACACAGAGGGATGTAGTGACCACAATGGGGGTATAACAGGGGTGATTTCGAAAACCTACGCCCGATACGTGGTGCTACAATCTTTGCAAAATAGGCAGAAATACAGCAGAAGAGCCTTAAGAGTTCTAGAGCTAACCAGACAACAAAAGATTAACAAACCTAATTGTTGTATCGAGCACCAAAATTGGAATATTGAGAATTGGCGAAATGTTCTCGTCACCAGTTACAATGCGTTTTAATGATGTGGGGTCGGAATTGATTCGTTCTAGCATGTATTCGACGATTTTCACGCGTTTCATGCCCAACCAATCGTTTGAAATGGTAGATACGAATTGATTTGTGAGACACAGAAAGTTCATTGCGTATCTCTCTCTAACTTAAATGACGATTTCGAATTACCATTTCCTCAACTTTATCGATGTTTACTTCAGTTGAAGATGTTGATTGCAGACCAGAGCGAGGCAAATCTCCCACCACTTTTCGGCCGCTGTTGAATGCACTGGTTTACTCATATGCACGTGTTTTTGATGAAGTCGATTTACCGCCTTCTGTAACATTTTCATCGATTCGGCACACGAAATTCCATCTGCAATACAAAATTTGAGACAAATTGTTTGTTCATTATTTTCATCCATTGTAAAAATCGCAAAACATACTTGTGAGAACTGACAACAATCGTTTCAAGCAGATTTTCTAAATAATCAATTCCCTTTTTACTTTACTTTTTTGACAAAATGTATATTAACATTTCACCTAACCCACCTCATTGGGTAAACTGAAGACATTCATTTATTTATCTATTGGGACATTAAAGCACAAAAATAGGCCTTACTATCGATTTTTATTCAGAACCTTTTTCTTGCTGTTTAAGTTTGTATGCACCCTCCTGTTGAATTGTAGAGTCTAACCTCCAAACTCTAATCGCTAATCTGTTTACATCTATTGTTTATATGTCAGGCAGAAATTATTGAACGGGCCTTGTAGTTATCCTTTTAATTCTTCAACGTTCCACGTGTATATCACATATATCGTATGGAATTTTTAATCGGCATGTTCCAATAATCCATATATTCTTATCTCAAACAATTACGAATATTTTTAGAGGCATTTAAACTGCATTTTTAACTTATCAAAGTTATTAAATAAGAGCTATAATTGTTTGTGAAAAGGTACTTTCCTCAGCTTTTCGTCGATTACCTTCGTAATAAATAGCTTGTGCGATAAGGCATGTTCGAGCGATATAAATAAAATGTTTGCTGTAAAAAATGGCGTAAGTAATTTTCATCTGGAAATACAGAAACGAATTGACAGAGTTTTAATCGTTATGATGATATTATATGTGAAAGTCGAGCTGTCAATATCGGGGTTTTTCGTTCGTTCGTCCTAAATACCCGGAGTTCGCGGAATATGTATATTTCGTGTATCAGACGATTCGAAATTTCAAATGAATACCCTCATGATAATGATGTAATTCCTATCCTTATGTGAAAAGTATAGCTAACATAACAAACAATGATTTTCACTGCGATATATAAACCAATTTCTCCTGGTTGCCCCTCAAATCTTTCGTTTGTTTATTATAATTCAATAGTCATAATTACAAACGTTATTCAATGCTCGTAGATAAATGAAACGGAATTAAATTAGCCAATAAAATTCCGAACGATTTAAATCTATTGTTGAACCCTATGGCCCGCCTGATTCATGTGTCCATGTTGATTTAATCGACGTTCACGATTACATATAATTAATATTCAATCGAAATTTTTCAATTTGAAATCCTTTAAGCCGCTTTGATAATAGAATTTAAAGCTTTCAAACATGATTCATGTTCAGTTGTTAGATCGGAAAACAATTATTGTTTGATTCAATTTTTATCTTGATAGATGTTCGACGAGATATTTTTTATTGAAATTGCGTTCTGAAAAAATTTTGGAGGAATTGAATACGACTGAAAAATGTGGAGATTTCGTTCAAGTATCCACTTAAATATGTAATAACTATTGTTAGGTTCTTCATTTGTCTGGTATTCTACAGAGAATACTGAAATTCTTCTTGTTTCAATCGAGATTTTCTTTGCTTACGTTGTGAGAGATCGTCGGACTGTCCCAGTCCTTTCATATTTTCCAGAGGTTGTAATTGAGGTATATAAACTACGTGGCTCAGTTCTACTGATCTACGAAGGTTATCTCTACCCCATATCCTGTGATTTCATCACTTATTCCATTTTGTCTTATCCTAAATGGATCAGTTTGCTGTCTTTTCGTTGAGGTAAGAGAAAATTTTCGATATGAGGTCTGAAATGTCAATCCCCAAAAACTTATATAGAGCTGTCTCCGAATCATCTCGTCTAGCAGCAGATATAGCTCAAGCACAAGATCCAATTATTCGACGACTCTGTTGGTTTACATTGCCCACTATGCTAATCTATAGCTTCGAATGAAGGAACACGAAGGTCACAATAGAAATCATAACGGTTTAATTGCTCTAAAAAATCTGCCGTATTAACCGGTCATAGAAGCCTCAGAAATCATCTAAATGAATCAGGAGTCATCGAAAGCCATGCATTAGTGCGACTGCCTTCAAGTGCCGACCTTGTCCAGGTTTTACTAGGCTATATACCCAGCATTGCCTTACACTGGTGACAACCTCGAACATTCAACAAGTTGTCCCTATGTTGTTCTTCTAGCCGATCCCCCAGCCTCGCCTCAACAACAAAGGCAGAGATCTCGACTGCGGGCCCTGATCCTATTAGAGTATTCTCAACCCCTTACACAGGGTATCTAACCTATTCGCAATCTCATTTCCTCTGATCATGGAACCGAGAGGAGACGGTTGCCTATCGCCAATTGTTCTAGTGCCTGCACCAGACTATCTCAAAAGTTAGATAGTTACACTGCCCTGAACTCGTCGGTATCGGTCAACTACAACTCGTTTATGGTACAAGGATTTTGGAAACTCTCGCCAGGTAGGGTAAGGAAACAGGTTTCGGCTGACATGAGTCCTGGGCCACTCGGATCTTAAGGGTAATGAGAAGGCCTCCAAGGTTGGAGAATTAGCACTGCTTGGTTCTGAAGAGCATCAATGGCTCGTATAGGACCCAGAGACCCTATCAGTGAACCTTTCACAGATAGAACCAAGATCTAAGATTTTCAACTGCCATATAAAGCGGTCATTGTAGCCTCAGAAATCATCTTAATGAATAAGGATTTATAAAGGGTCGCTTATACAAGTTATACTGAGAGAATGACTAAGGGGATGAGCAATGAAGAGATTGAATATGAGACACTGTAACTGAAGGAAATCTAAATAAGTATATGCCAGAATAAACCACTGAGTTGCAATGGCGGGACTACTGTTCAGCCCACCAACAGGAGACGTGCAACAAAAAACTCTAGAATGTAACAACAATAGCAACTTCAATGGCAATTTCCTTCAAAACCAAAATGCTGTCCAAATCATCCTATCTAGCAGGCAGAAATGGGCCAAGTTCGAAACCCGATTATTTGAGGGCCCTGTTGGTTGACATAAGGCTCCAAACGTGCCAATGGAACGGGAACCGGCTACCAAAGGACAATCTATTTCTGTAGGCAGGCTAGTAACAGTCCTCCAAGCTGAAGCATGGACGAAGGTCAGAAAAAATTATAACAGATGGTAAATAATAATTGGAATTTCCTACTACAAGGATCAAATAGAGATTATATCAAGGAGTCCCCAATTTCACACCGATTGCACTTATGATTAATCCCACTCTCATCCAGGTTTTACTAGGCGATGTACCCAGCATTGCCTTGGACTGGCGACAACCTGGAACATTCAACTAGGTATTTCTATGTTGTTCTGCTAGCCAGTCCCCTAACCCCGCATTAACAATTCAGGCTGAGATCCTTCAGAGTGTTCTTAAGCCCTAGGCAGAGTACTACAAGACCATCTCAGAAGTTAGGATGGTTGAACTAACCTAAAGTCGTTGGGATCGGACAACTGTAACTCGTTTATTGTGCAAGAATGTTGGCAACTCTTGCCAGACTGGGGTAAGGGAACAGGTTTTTGGTGATATAGGTCCTGGACCTTGAGGGCGATGAGAAGGTGGACTCTTTAGGCGGGAGCCTATGCTCGATGTCTTTATGGTGACTGCAAGGTTAGTACACAAGTAGTGGAAGGATCTGTAGAGCACTAGTGGGCCGTATGGGTTAGATACTATCGGAGCGCTGTCAGTGATCCTTCCACAGATAGAACTAAGTTCTAAGAGTTTCATCTGCCATATTAACTAGTCATTGTAGCCTCAGAAATCATCTAAATGAATTAGGATCAATCAAGGGTCGCTTATGCATAAAAGATGACGAATAATGTCATTTGCGAATACCCGGTCGGGAGGGGATGAAGATTGTGAAACTGTAACTAAAGGAAATGATCTGCCATAATAGACCACTGGATTAGATTCTGTCCTACAAAATACTCTCGAATGTAACAAAAATGGCAAGACCAATGGCAATTATCTGCAAAACTAACATTGAGCTGTTCAAATCATCCTGCCTAGCAGGCAGAAATGGGCCAGCTTCAAGACTTGTCTGAGGATTCTGTTAGTTTACAGATTACTTTAAAACTGCTCATGGGCAGAATCTGGTGTGTACGTTGACAGTTCATTTGTTTGGGCAGACTAGGGATAGTCTCCCAAGTTGAGATATTCATCGTTGGTCACCATGCTGACCTGCTGCTGTAGCAGTTTTCTGATCTTTCTATCTACTGCATCTGTGTAGTCACGGTTTCAAAGATGTCTGTTCCCCACAGTTAATTCTGTGATTCCACACCTTGTTCACTGTACCTCGTTATTTAGGAAGATCTGATATCATAGTGAAGAGGAAATCGGACTCAAATTTTCTTACCACCAACGTCTTTGTACTAACCGTTTGAGAAACGTCAGTTCTTTTCAATTTAATCACTATATTTTTCTCACTTAATATTATTTAAACCTCGTGGGTGTTATCACTCTTTGCTAACGTGTTTACTTTACGCGAATTATTCCATTTTACCGATAACTTCCCAACAGTTCGCGTGATGCGGGAAATTTCCAAGCCTACTCTAGCGATTAAGTACAGTGGTGCCAGAAGCAGGCTCTCTCGAGTGAAGTGATTTTATTATCAGAACATTTATCATCTTATATCCGTTGCATTCAATGTTTTTAATTGTTGTTGCTACAAAGCGCTCGGAGAGTCGCAAAACCAACTCGAGCTTGAACGGTTAATGGACCAGGACTGTTAAGAACAGTTCGGGTTCAAAATTCACTAGAGTTTATATGAATGGGGGCAGACATTACGCACTTTAACATTCGCCAGATTATTGCACTCGTAGGGGATCGATGTTGTTTCGAGTATAATGGATGATATGGTGCAGTAAATCCTCGAGTGTTCAATCTCGTTTATTACAGGAAATTGACAAATGCGCGACATGTATGAAAATCGACACCATGTAGATGGGGAAAAATTGCTCGCATAGGTGTTATGTAATTGCACTCAACGTGGATTTTTCAAATATTGATTCCAGAAATTCTATTCGAACGAGGTATATGGATTTTCGACAAGAGTTGTGCTTTTTACAACAAAATGAAATACAGAATTGAGAACTGAGATTTTAAAGAGCATTCAAGGGAATTTGACAGACTTCTAGCTTGGGTAGAAAGTTCTTTTATCAGGAAGGCGTAGATACTCGGTTGTTTAGTGGAGTTCTTCAGGGATCGGTTCTCGTACCCATTCTATTCGTTCAGTACACCTACGATCTCCCATCTGCCAAGTTTTACAATAATGCACCCACAAATACCTAAACCATCCAAAGCGCCATATTCATCTGGTCCAGTGGCTTACCACATATTTCATACTACAGCAAGGGCAAAGCTACTCCCTTTTCTATTGCTGAGATCTTTCTCAGAGTGCGATCTTTCAATGTGTTCTTTGTTAATAAAACCATATATTCGCGTAATTAACCTTCATAGTGGCATCAGAATCAAACTTCTTCTTTTCTTTAATAAATATAATGGCTTCGCAATCGCACGACAAAATCTATTGGCGCTATATCATAAGTCTAAAAAGTAAATTGAGAGCGCTGTTAGTTTTTTGCGTAATCCTTCCATTTTGTCAACGTCACGTTTTCTGACAATGTAGGTCGCCATGTTGAACAAGATATCATCTTAAAATAAATGATTAAAGACTAATTTTTTTATTTATAATTGCGTAACAAAACTTTTCTTGTCTAAAATACATTTATTAAGACTATTTTTGGTATATCCTCGCTTGTGGGAAGCAGGTGGAAGATCTTTCTGAAGCGTCCAACAGTAGTCTTCTATCATTGAACCGCCCCATCTTCTCTGGTATCTTTCTTCTATCTATTTAAGATCTTAGTGAAATCGTTGTCCTTAACTGACGTCTTCTTAATTTTCTAGAAAGTAGTCGGAGTGGAAATGAAGAAAATGGACCCTTAAACTCATCAAGCGATCTAAAGCTTGGAATGCTCTCAATATTCTTAGACGATCTGTTTATAATAGGGATCTTTGTTATTGCCTGAAACTTTCTCCATGAACTCTTTGAAGGCAATCCCCCTTTTCCGTTAAGGATCCGTTATGGTTGTGATGAATTGTGGATCAGCCATAAGCCGTGTAACATCTGGTCATAGATCACCTTCCTTCAAAACTTGCTCCCGAGGAGCCTGAAAACTTTGAAGCAATTTCATTTCATCAAAGTAGCTTCAATCCTAGTTTGGAGTTTTTTTGGTGAACCAAGATTGTTGTCTGGTTAACATGGCCAAGATTTTCACGTGTCAACCGTGGTCTTTATATTTTTCTTTGCAAAAAATCAAGTTCTTGTGGGTTCCTTTGAGGTGTACGAAATGACCGACAAGAATGGAACCATAGAATCCGCCATTGTGAAGCAGAACTGCTTTAAGGCTTCTCTTTGAAGAATCTATGAAAATACGATCTATGCTGGATCGTATGATGTCTTACATGTATTCATCAAACCTTCAATATTGATACAATGAACGAACTCGTCCGTTTATGCAAAGTATGAAGTGAACTGCTTCTCACGATATCTAAACCAGAAGGAAATTGCTGTTTTTGAGCTTTGATCCAAGCAACGTTTCTGGGAAGATTTAAGACTTTTCCAAATCATTCAGCTAGCTCTAAGAAAACAATTTGGGTCTTCTGACATCTTTAAATTCAAAACTTGACGTCGAGTTCGGGTACAGTACCATCTTCGTCAGAACTTGGCATCTCTTCCAAGGTAGCAGGCGCCTTGGGCACTTATATTTCGATTCCATGAGGAATTGGTGACTGATTGCGGATTGGGGTATGAAATCGACTGATTCCGTTTTGAATTTTTTCAAATTAAAGTGGAGCCAAGATTGAAACATACCCTATACAATAAAAAAAGAATTTCGCAAGTTTTTCGCGGATTGAATATTAGTGTTTGGAATTTATTGAACCCACCTCGTATGTTAATGACGCACGATCTAAATCGCTGGTGCCATGCAAGTAATAAACTATTTTACATGGCTATTCTGTGCACTATAAAACACTCATAGAATTAATTAATCGTTGCTATGATTTATGACGTATTAATAGTCGTAAGAATTCCATTTAAACTTTTATTAAGTTCGTTGAGTCGATCTGCACTTCTTGAAAATTCTCTTGCGTTCATAATTCCTCGAAAAGAATCAAATATTTCAATCAATCTTTGAAAATACTAAGGGGGTCAATAATAACAGAAAGCAAGTACAGACATTTTCACATTCCTAGATCGTTCACTTTCCTTTCACAATTGCGTTGTCATGTATGAACAAAGAATTTTGGCAGAACTGTCAAATATCTGTCAACGCACAGTTTTGATTTTGACGCGAACCTAATGTTTTTATTTGTAAACTTTAGCAAATGTAAAAAAAAGCATATGGCAGAAAACCATGAATTGCAATAATTTTTTTTGATCTTTAACAGAATTCTGAAAAATGAGATATACAGTCTATAATCTATTCACTATTTATATTAACTCGATCATATATATCGTTGATAACGCAAACTTGTTTGATTCTCGTCCAAATAACAAATGATTTTGTTGATAGTACTGCATTGCTTATATTTCTCTAACCTAACCTCGTATTTCCTTGAGACTTTCTGATATTGCTTCTAATAAGTGTGGCAATGTAAGGAAACATCAGGTAATAACCTTCAAATAAATACACTAACGAAAAAAATAAAGGAATAGATGGGGTGTCATCATAAAATACACATATCTATTCTAAAATAAGTAATGAGATACATTTAAAATACCCAAAATATCCCACAAAATTCATTCATCTTTAAAAACTATCATTAAAATACTCATTGATGTTATAATATGCCTTGGACATAAGAATACTCTTCAAATCTCTTTTGAGGTCAGTCTTGTTTTTCCTTTTCATTTCCTCAGGAAGTTTGTTAAAAATCTTTATTGCGTTATAGTTAACGCCAAGAGTTGCGTGAACTCTGTGGTGGGGAATTCTGTAGTGGTGTGCATTCATGGTCAAGAAGGAGTGGTTTTCATTATTTATCGGGAGATCATCTCCAAAATATATATAACGCAGGCTAGAATGTACAGTGATCACAGAGTAAGTATGCCTCCCTTCTTAAACAGGCCTCTACAACTATCTGTTTATTTGGCATCACAGATAAACCGCACCACATATTTCTGTTTGATGAATATCATTTCACTGTCAGTATGATTTCCCCAGAATATTATCCCGTATGAGATCAGGCTATGGAAAAATGTAAAATATGCAATATTTGCTGATGGTCCAGCGATTTGTTTAATTCTTCTCACAGCAAAAATGGCACCAGATAATCTACTCACCAAATCCTCAATGTGGCGACCAAACCCCAGATCAGGCTCTAATATAATTCCCATGAGCTTTACGTGATTATTTCCTTGTGGCCTTTTCTGAAAAAGTAGTTCCTGCGTTTTTTTAGCGTTCATTTTCAGTTTATTCGTGTCAAAACACAATTTTGCCTGCTTCAGCGTTTCTTTGGATTGATGGTTCATTTCCTCTCCATATTAACTCCAATGTTTAAGAAGGTGGTGTCATCTGCATACAAGATTGAGCCATTGGATTTTTTACATTGTATGGCAGGTCATTCACGTACAAAATGAATGAAATCGGACCCAATATGGAGCCCTGTGGGATACCACTATTTACTAACTTCCACTTAGAGCATGAACCCTTAAAGTGTACTTGTTGATATCAATCTTGTAGATAGCTCTTCATGAGCTGCAAAGCTTTTCCTCTGATACCAATAAATTCAAGTTTGTTTAGCATAACTATGGTCAATGCTGTCGAATACTTCACTTGAATCACAGGCCGAAATAAAAATGGTACTCCAGAAATTGAAATAAAACTAACAATGAAAATGTAAATGGAAAAAATCGGTCCCCAAAAACCTGTTGATACCAGATGTTTCTACCACAGGCGAGAATTTCAGCATGCAATCTACGATTCATACTCCAAATCAATGATCTTTGAGCATCCCGGTCACGGTAGCTACCTTCTCAATCTTCTATTGAGAATGTAGCATACATGTTCGATGGGATTGAAGTCTGGACTTCGTACAGGCCACTGCAATGAAGTGATTTCGTGATCTTGATGGTAGTTTCTAATGATATGAGCTCAGTTTAGATTTGGCCTTATGGTGCAAAAAAAAAAGTTTTCACTCATAGATAGGTAGAAAAACGCATTGGACACATCTTTCATTTCGACGTCGCAATGAAATAGACAAAATCTCCACTCATCTAAAACAAAACTCTTCAATGTGCTGCGGTTAGAGCTGGGTCACGTTCTGCGGCACTAGGGCTCAGATCAAATCCCCTTACACATTGTCGGATCGTTTCGTTGCTAATTTGCACTCCACTGTTCTGTTCTGATCTCCGTTGTTGCTCAAGACCTTCTTGCTGTACCCACGCATCATTTAGGGACACGCCAATCCTTTGACCTTTTTCTTGAATACTAATACGTCCAAAAAGTAATTTTTATAATGTGTGCTTTTGTTGGGCAAAGAATTTGCTTTGAATTTTGTTTGCGGAATGAATTTTTTGTTACTAGTTCATTGAGGATGGTGCAAAAGCCCTTGGTGGCTACGTCTAAGAAATGTTTACCGTTGTATAAAGAGTTCCGAAAAGGTCGAGAACCCCTGTGTAGAAGACGAAGAACGTCCCGGTCGGCCTTCGACCTCGACCAACGAAACTCACGCCAAAAAAACTTGTAGATCAAATTTCTTGACTCACGTTGCATTATTACCAAAAATTAATGTTTTCGAGAAACACAAACGTTACTTGCAAAAATTGTTCAACAACTAATGTTATCAATATGTGTAGGTTTTTTGCAAAATCTCAATTTATTTTTTCATTTTATTTCTTTATTTCAGTAATTAGTTGCCAACCAAAAAGAAATTTGAAGTATTGAAATTGTGCCCTAATTTCTTGTCACAATGTACTTTGAACATCCACATCTCGAAGAAGGGGCTCTAAGAAAATTCGACAAAACTTTCCCAATTTATGGAATCATCACCTGAAACACCCTGTATACCAAAAATCTTTCTTATTGTTATTTGAAATGTAACAAATAAAATTCTTTTTACAAGCTTCGTTTATCTTCAAGGAACTCATCTTCAAATTCGGTTCTGAGGGAATAAAATGGAACGATAATTAAATCTCGTCTAGACGTAGTTATCAGGCAAAATCATTTTCATTAAAATGGAATTGGGCGCAAAATCGACGATTTTTTTCCATTAGGCTGGAATGTTTTTGTCCATGATTTGACGTAAATGATTGCTCTTAATATTTATTTAATTAACAAAACAACTGATCGAGGAAAGATATTGATGAGATTTTTCTGATTTTAAGACCTGTGAAGGTAAAGTGGATCTGAATTTTGATTTTAAGATACGTTCATTAATCTTGGGGGTAGTTCAGAAAGGAATAAAATGGGACATAATTAGTTTTTTATTCAAAATAAAACATGAAGAAGAGGGAACCTATAAAAAATCAAAAACAATTGTTACATTTCCATATTGCTTATCAGCAAGGCAGAACAGGGTTCTGGGACTAAAGTTTTATATTGGGATATAATTGGAATCTTTTGGAGAGTTTTCCTGTATTGGGAATTTAAGAGATGTAAAGTGACCCGAATACTCCCCGTAAATAATAATGGAATTATCTTTGCCGTCAGGTAGGCAAGGTATTGATAGAATTAAGAATGAATTGAGACGAAATTCCTTAATTACTTTCATTTGCCCCCTAGAGGTGCCATTATGCTTATCTAGGTAGGTACTTGATACAAAGAGGAACGGTTCTTGGTTCTCCAGAGTTAGTAGGAACTTCCACTGTCAGTGTGTAAGTATGAGCTAAATAAAAATAATATGCAAAATATGCTAACAATTAGACTTTATGCAGAAATATTGACAAATTCATAAAATATGCACTTTGCATAAAATCCGGTCTTTAATGCCTGTCGTTTGAATAAGTCTATAATACCCCACCATCAAGCACCCTAATTGCTCTATTCATTAAACCAAAACTTAAATGATGATTTTATTAGGGTAACTGACCGCTAAAACTTTTAGAAAGAGACATCAAACTGCCTCTAAAGCGGTAATAAAATGTTTGTCAGAATATGTTAACATATGAATTAATATGCAATTCATGAAGAAGGAATTGCGCGTCTTCCATATGGTGTTTGGAAATTAGAAAAAAATCTTATGGTATCCCTACATTTTTGCCATGTATATGTTTATTGCTGTTCCCTAAACTTTTTCGAGCTGTTCATGTTTTCTTTTATCAGTCAAGAGGTATAAACACCAACTTCCTCAGTCTCTATAAATAATTTCAATTACTTTGACATCTGCTCCTCGTTTTATAACACGTCGTGGTCGGAAAACAGTTTCGATCCCGTCATATCAATTTCATTTGGGCTGCCACTTCTAAAACCAAACTCCGTTTCGCTATTTTCCCCACTCGACTGAATAATTAAATGGAGAGGGTGCGGAGCTATCATTTAAATTTCAACGGAAAGCATCGGTACCAAACAGACAGGCAAGAGCGCAATCCAACCCCATTTCAACCCCAAGTCATTAGTGAATCATGAACAAAATTGAAAATGGAGGTGGAAAGCGTTACAGCATGCAATGGAGTAATTTATAGAAGAGCCTCGTATATGTTTTCCTATTACGTGGAAATAATTGTGAAAACTGAAATATAAATATTTGGGCGCAGATATTTTGTTTTGATTGTAGCGTTACTGTTTGGTATTGATCAGTGGGGTTAGTGGATAACTCAATTTTGTTAAATGGAATCTGATTTTGAGTACGTTTCTTTCATAATTGTTTTGTGTTCTTTACAGGGTGATTTTTAAAAAATTGTCCATCCAAAATATATGAAAAGGCTAATTACTAAGAATACCTTAACCAAAAATTAGATGATCCAAGCAATTGAAGCAAGTTGTCCTCACTCCAATGTCTGTCGAAGTGTCGTTAGCAAGGGAGTTAGAAGATTTGAATGAATGAAGGCGCTTTTCTACCCCAAGACATGATTGCTTATTGTTAACTACAGTCAAGCGAAAACAAGCATGGACTGCTGCTACGGTGCAATTTTCAGTGTCTACAATTCGCCGAAGGCTTCTTGAAAAGGGATTGAACGTTCGAAGACGGTTTCCGCAACTTGAAAGAGAAACTGAAGAACATGTCGATTGGACTATGGAATATTGAAGGAAACGCATTTTTTTCTCTCTTAGCTCTTGGGACGAAGCGATGCCTGTCTTGTCACAAATGTGGTCGCCCAAAATGATGTAATGTGTGTATTAACTGGCTTCATGAAGAGACCTTCAAACAAAATATTTTTATGTGGCATTGCTAGTTGGACTGTTTGCTGATGACAGTCTTCCTTGAACCTGTTTTTTTAACTGGATTCTTTCCGAAACCAAGCCTTTCAGTTCTTGAGAGCATTTACCATGGTAGCTGTGAAAAATGGAAGATCAGCAATTTGCCGCCTTTGAGCGTGATCTCTAGATGGCCAATGAGGCGTTCTGATCTCTTCTGAACACTATCCAATAGATGTAATGAATGTTTGGGTCTTATTTTAACATGGAAGAAAGCTGGTCATCGTTTTTTGAAAGCCAGTGATGAATCTATAACTATCAACTTTAGCACTAGCCCGTTATTTTCCTTAGAGAAAATACAAATCAACAAAGATAGAGACATCATTTCACCTATTGTAGTACCATTAAGGGATTAAAGGAAAAACCATTCTCATGAAGGATAATGCAGATCTCTATCGAGCCAACTACTGAAAGAAACTCTACAACTTTGCCATATCCACTGAATGGACTAGCAAGCACAACCTCCTGAACCCAATCCTATCGATTATATACGCTTACACAATCAAATTTATGAAAGATGTGAACCCATCGAGACGGTAGATACGTTAACTGAAGTGTTTTTGGGAAAACAGTCCTGGAGAAGCCACTGAATACTGAGTAGAAGAAAATTTCTTTATGATTTTTCATGAAATATTTCATTCAAATTCATAATTTTGTATGTAACATAAATATATAAAATTTCCGCAGAGTAATAGAGACAAATTCACTGTTGAATTTTTCATGTAATGTGATCACAGTATTGTGATCTATAATCATCAAAACTTGCTAAGCTTGCTGTAGCTACATGTCAACTCTTGGGATATATTTTTCTTAAATTAATTCATTGAATATTCACTGAAACATTACATCACTTTTTCAGAGTGACTAAGCTGTATAAGTTCCATCGCTTAAAGCATATCATATTAACGATTTGAATGATTGTGGTCAGAGAATTGAGTTTTTGAGCGGATAACAAACAATCAAATTAGATCCATGGCGACATTAATTCAAATATTTTGGAGAATGTCATAGATTCATTAATGAAATGGGCAAATTAATTGTTTTTCAACATGATGGAGCTTCTCTTTGCTTAATGTGATGTAAATGATAGATTTCTCAATCGTGGTAGGTGCGGCACAATAGAGTGGCCCGCATGTTCTCCAGATTCAACGAGTCAGCTTTCAAAAAACTATGGTTTATTCGTCGCAATAATTTTGAGATATATTGTTTGGGCAGTTTTCATGAATCACTCTGTATATGGCGTAGGCGTACCATGATTTACCGTTTTTAAGTTTGGAATTAAATTTGGTTTTAAAGAATATTTGGTACAATATTTCGAATGTTATCACCAGGTAATGTAAAATTGTCGCCATAATTCCCTGGAGATTAAAACTCAAATTGCAATGAATTTTCGTGCTGATTGAAGGAAATAAACATCAAAGTGCCAATCTAAAAATTGATTTCGAAGTTGAAAACGAAAATGTTCAAAGTCGATGCTGATTTATCTTTTCTATTCGTTTGTCGCTTTGTTGAATTTCAATTACAGAAAAAAATAAACATTTCATCGCGAGTCAAATTTATACTTTTTAATTAAAGGAAAATTGATTATTGATTGAATCCCCTTTGTGGATGAAAAATAGTATGTTTTTCCCCAGGATATTTGTCATTTTATGATGAGTCAAATGTCAACAGTTTAATCACTTCACGAGAAATGATTAATGTTGTAGATAGTACACTTGTTGGATAACTAATACTTTCTTTTTTCTAAAGGGAATCTTGATTCATTGTTTCTGTGAGTTTATTGGCAGAAATGAAAGGATTTCATGAAAATCCTCCATAATTTCCAAACATCATATAGAACGAAGCCCTGTTTTTATGATTTTGCACATTATATAACGACTTCATTATCATGCATCAGTTTAGGACTAAGACAGTTGTTCAATACCTAAGACAGAAATTACTTCTTCCGTAAATCCATTATAGTTACGTATGCCTGTAAAACTGAAACGGCATAATTAATATTAACGATGGGCATTAGTCAATATGATATAGGAACTATAAAGGGATGTCATGAGGTAGACATCGTGTTACAACAGTTGCACAGGACCGCTGTCTTCTAAAAATCAAGTATAACTAGATATGAGTTGCGTAATCAGCGTAATCAAAAACATAACCTGAATATTTCAACTATTGACTGATTGCATGCAGTCTTCACTACAGAAAACATTGAAGGTGTCAATTATCTAACGATAGGATATCGCGCAGCTCCATTAGAATCGGTTAGAGTGGACTCAAAATCATCGGAGCCCGAAGACTTGTCTATTCGGTAAAGACGTATAGTAATAAAAGCTCATTAAGTATGCAAAACCCCTAGAAATGTGGTACGTGCGCAAATTCAAAAATGAATATAGTTTCTCATTGTCTTGTCTTGGACCAAGCACCAATTTATTGCCGGATCTTTGATAGAAACCCTTGTACAAATCTCCAGGAAGAACCCAACTACCCGACTACGATCAGCTCTGTCTCTTTTGTTGCTTGCGAATATTGCTCTCCTCGTTTTAAATAAAATGTTTACTGTAGACGTCTAAAAGTAGTCAGTAACATAGACGAATATGTGTTTCAGGGTTTTCATTGAAACTGAATCGATGGAAGATTAATTTATTTAAAAACGGTAATAATTTAATATGAAAATCTAGATAGTTACGCTTACCAAAAATAATTTTTGGGATAAAATGGCGAATAACGCGGAAACGATTCATTTTCGGTATAGAGAAACCCATTACAGATCGATGTCTATTAATATTACGAGTTAAATGGTGTATGCAAAAATAGGTAGTCTAGTTTGAACTTTTGTACCTTTGAATGTGATACGATTTGCCACAAGCTTTGGAAACACCCTGTATACCGTGAAGCCTCTAAACTCCTTGAATGATGAATGAATATCTTTACTTACATCCAGCTAGAAATAATCGGTATTGAATGATCTTTAGTATTTTTATGATGCCTTCTAAGAGACAAGCAAAATCGCAAAATTCCGATTGAAAATTTCTTCCTTTCGGTTGCTTTCTGGTGGCAATAATATGAGAGAAAATTGTTCAGAATTTAATTTTCTACAATAAAGAAAATAGAAACATACATTATGACATACAAGACAACAAAAAACTCTCGAATCGGTCATTCCTTTCTCCATATACTTTTAATGCACATATCGTTTGATAACACTTATGATTTTGAACTCAAACACACCAAAATACGTGTAGGGACTCCCTGTATACATATCTCAATTTAATATTTTGTTGAATAAACATATGTTACCTGCATAGAAGGAGAATGAAACGTTCTTGTTTGTTTTTGTTTCATAGTCTTATTAAACCAATTCCTTTCATTTAGGTCATGAATGCGAATGTTCAAAATGACTTCACCGTGTATACATAGGCGTACATTTAACTGTATAAACAAGTATTTATAGGGAATGTCACTCTTACTTTGCCACCTCCCGCTTGGCACTCGTATAACAATTCCTGATTTGCAAATGGTTTTGGTTGCTAATTACAGGCCGTGGCTGCGAGATGGATAATCCACCCACACGCATCGGGTTAAAATAGTCGATTGTAAGTGTTGATCATAGGTGGCCGGGATTTGCGTAGGTAAGGCGACGTGCCATCTCGCCGTGATTAGAATAGAGCTCCATTATGATGCTTTATTCGCCCTTATATATATATATATATGTAGGTAGGTGTGTGTCTTCCACATTTTGCGATTTATGGGGATATTCATGAATAAACATAACGACGTCTGGCTTTTGAATAGTAAAGGTGAATTTTTCATTAAGATTATTCAATTATGTTGAGTCTAGGAAAAATGTCGTTAAAGATACTATGTTAACTACAGTCCTCGAAATTTACACATCCCTCCTTGATACACGATGCGAAAAACTAGTGGATTTTAGATTCAAGGTAGTAGCCATCAAGACTAAATGAGAACAAAAGAGAAGTACCTTCAATACTGTCAACTAATCGACATACGTTTTACCTACAACTTCCCAACAACTTTGAAGCCCTGAGTTTGATAAGGATCTCGAAGGGAATTGGTATAAAGCCAAATATATTCTATAAACAGCCTGAAAGGAACCGCTCGGATATGGAGTAAAGCGTAAGAACTCATGGATGAGCTACACAACTTGGAATGAAGTACAAAAACGTAGTTAACGTGCCACAGAAGCTGACGAATGAAAAGGGCAACCCAAGAATACAGACCTAAACACAAAGAGGTGAAGAAAAGGTTGCATTCAATCAAAAGGAAATTCAGAAGACTCGGGAGTTAAAGCACTTGAAGCAGAGCTGATAGGCAACACAAGAATGTTGTACAAACCAAAACACTGACCAACAAAACGAGGAAAAACTAAAAGCCCATCCGAAACAAGGGGAGAAAACTCCAGTAGATATGAAAAGCAGTGAAAACACTTTCAACGACTGTCCACCCATCAAAGACGAAGTTAATAGAGTCAATAAAGATCTGAAGGATAGCGAAGCATCTGGTATTGAAAATCCTATGTCCAATTATCCAGGAAACTTGAGGAAAGGAGAAGATGTCTGGAGATTGGAAAATATGTCTGCTGGTAAAATTGCCTAAGAAAAGTAACTTAACTGACTGCACAAACCTTGCTTACAAGCCTCAAAATCCTCACAAGAAACATTCTGTACAGAATCAAGACCAACATTGAAACTAAGGCAAGAACATACATTGAATTTCATAGATTTCGACATAGCGTTTGAATTCATTTTTCGAGACACCATTTGAAAAATCCTGAAAGAATAAGAAATGATAGATATGGCATCTGCAACGGTTTTTACATTATTGACAATGACCAGATCAGTGCTGGCGTTCGAATAAATTCTCTTCGATGTTCTGTGGTTAGAGCTGGACCTCGAGCTGCGACGTAGCGAACCGTTGTTTCAACGAGGAAATTCATAGAAACATTCATGGATTGCCGTTGTTGCTCGAGGTCCTCCTTACCAAGGCTTTCTTTCTCGACTACCAGTCTCCCTGTACTGGATCATTCTGAAAACAGTTGAATGGGACACTCCAAGCCTTACGCCTATTCTTGTATAAGTCCAACCTAGGTCAGATTACACATCAAATTTCGTGATTCACCTTGCATTATTGCCAAAAATTAAAATTTTCAAGAAGAAAAACCATTTAATAAGTTATGGTTTTTTCCAAAATTTGAATTTATTCTTTTTTTTTTATTCCTCATAAGAGGATCATTTGCTCAAAGAAAAAACATTGAAATTGGTTGAAACATCCTGACATATCCGAAGAAATTAATAATTACTCGTCTACCAAAAAAAAATTGAAATATTGGAATTGTGCGTTAATTGGGTAGTGTAATATTCCATCTTAGTTAAGCTTGATATTGTATTTTAATTCATGTATAATTTTTATTCCTTTTTTCAGGAATCCAATGAAAATTCTTGATTACTGTTTCAAGAGTATCAAGGCTGTGACTATAACAAGTTTTGATGATCCGTTTCCAGTTGATATGTAAGTTCAATTATCTGTTTTAATCCATAACAAACACTAGCGCGCTCCGTTCACTTTCACGCTGTCACAATCTCCATTTCAAAAGAATTAGCGATCATTAATAAGAAAAATTAAGACGAAATTCTGTTTATCAATATAACTTCCGGAATACAAACAAACTTATCCCCAAAAATAACTGAGAAAATACAGGTACAGAAGTATTTAGCGAAGTGTAACCTATAAACAAATAATGTTTTGTCATTAAATTTCGACAATGTTTAAATTGTAGATGGGGGACAAAGCGTTCACGCATAGTTTGGACGATAACTGTGAATCTCTCAATTTATTTATTGATTAGCATGAAGGCGGATAGAAAAACTATATTCTCAGTATGTCATTCTGTCATATTTTGATGGGGACAGACTACGATTGAAGGAAAGCAATTTATGTAGAATAGATAAACATTGGCCTTCCACGCACGCTCCTAAAGTGTAAGCTCATGATATTGAGGAGAAACAAGTAAATTAATACATCAGTAATAGATAGTCTGTGGTATTGTTAACAAATCAAATTTGTTTACATCCATTCGCAAATGATATAAGTTATGCCAAATCTTTCTACTAAGATATCTAAGAAACTTCTAAGTAGGATATGGTACGAGGTTCGGAAATGAAGTGATGAGATTGGCAACGCGTGAAACAAGAGGCTTTGAACAGCGTCAGGTGCACATGAGATACGCCTCCAATAAGAGTTTGAAATCGCTACATCCGTTTGTTTATCAGTAGCGTTAGTTTTCGTGAAACAATTTCTTGTTGTGTGTTATAAAAATATGTGGCATCAAATTGGAGCAACGGTGTGCTATCAAATTTCGCTTCAAACTGGCAAAAAAGCATTTGTAACACTACGACTGGTCTGGAAAAAATTAAAAGCATTTTCAGAAGGAATAGAGTCGATTTAACATGTGGCTCATGTTGAATCGACACAAAGCGTAAGGTGCAAGTGCAAACACCGATCTTGTATGCGTTCAGATCGATGGTTGACAATCAGAATGATCGCAGAACAGTTGAATTTGAATCACACCTCCGTTCATCAGATTCTGATCGATGAATTGAAGATGAGGAAATTTGTTTCGAAATACCATTCCCGAGACCAAAAGGTTCTCTAAAAGGAAAGGAGTCTTGACTCTTTGAGATCGATTGACAATGATCCCCGCTTTCTAGAGTGTGCCATTACTGGTGACGAGGAACCAAACGCCAGAGCATGGAGTAGCTCACTGCACCCTCTTCAGGGTCCAAAAAAGCACGAATGAGCAAGTCAAAGATCAAATGCATGGTGGTTTGTTTTTTGATAGCCACGGAATCGTCCACAAAGAGTTTGTGCCTCAAGTCCAAATGGTTAATCAACTCCAGGAGGTCCTTAAAAGACTTCGGAAGAGAGATCTCGTTTGCGACCAAACATCAAAAACAATTTGGGTTTACATAACAGCAATCCACCATGTCATCACACTGCAATTTCATCGAGTTTTCAACCAGTAAAAATATTCCTGTGGCTTCTTAGCATCCTTATTCACCAGACTTGAGTCCTTGTGACTTTTTCCTCTTCCCGAGAATTGAAAAATGCCTCGAGGAAGTCAATTTGGGACCCTTGAAAACATCCAAACAACTGTTACAGGCCAGCTGACGGCTATTACAGCATCCGATTTCTAGCAATACTGTGATGATTGGCAGGATCGTCTCCTGCGCTGTGTGGCTTCCAGGGAAAGTATTTTGAAGGTAAACAATATTGCATTCTGTTTCCAAAGAGCTAACATATCGAAAGAAGTGCATAGAAAACCAAACCTGTTTCCTACTGTCAAAACAGGCCCTCTTCCGAACTCTCTCTCAAAGCTGATTGTCTGGAGGTATACGAAGGAAATATACTGCAGCGGAAGGAGCCAGCACATTAGCACTATTTAAACAGACAGATCAACAATATACTGCAGAAAAAGAACATGGATTGCATTTGGGAAGGTATGAACATCTGGACTCTATATGCACCACTTTTTGCAAAATATTATCCCTTCTTTTCAACTTTTGACTTCATGAAATGTTTGACACCAATATAATTAGGATTGGAAATATTGATAAAGTGGAGAATCATTAGAAATTGAAGAATTCGGCAAAAACCTTGTTCAATGTTCTCAACGTTATTGTGACGAAAATATAACAATATTGTCGGCGTCATTAAACTTATAAGACGAAGTTATCGGAAAAAACGATCAGAACATTTCTGAGAACGAACAATTGCTGTTTTCAGTATCGGAATAAAACTAATTCGAAAAGAAACTCGACAATTCTCAAAATTGTCGTTATGTGATTCGATAAGTATTCACAGAGCAAGAGGCCCTAGAATAGTCAGTTAATCTTGACGTATCTAATTTTTTTAATGTGTCCATTCCGACACACTATATGAGTAATTTTATACATGCCCATTCATAGAAATCTTCTGGTTTACGTATCGTTAATTATAGTTACACAATTATGAAGTGTTCTAGTTGGAATTTCAATTCAACGAATTCAAAATTGACCAAAGAAAGTGTTTTATTAAACGCAGGAACAATTATATCGCTTAATGACTACTAAAAATTCCAGGAAGCTGCTTTTCGTGAATTACGGGTATTTTAAAGTGATTGTACCAGGATGAGATAGCGAGGAAGTTAGATGATAGTTTATATTCTTCAGGAGAATCATATAACACTTAATAAGTTCCTAAGATAGCCGGTACAGTTCCGGAAGTAATGCATTGCGAGTTGCGACCCTTCGGGTCTATCGTACTTAATCATCTAGTGGGCTTAAAGTATATCCAGCAGAAGCGTATAATACTATTCGCCAGAATCTGATTATATTTGTTCTATTGGACTGGATCTTGAAGTTAATGCCTTGTTGAACAACTCATCCATACAAAATTGACATTGATCTGCCGATGTTGGTGATTCGTGTCTCTGTTTTATCTAAACTTTCTTTTGAGTCTTATGACTTGCTTAGGAGAAAATCACCTGTGGAGATCTGCACTTTGCCCCAGTAAAGCTAAAATTGAACTAGAGGGCGCTTTTCATCCAGTATCTATATTTCTGATGATTTAACATTACTTTTCGATGTACAAGACTATTCTTTTTATCCACAATTCTTGGGAGGAGGCGACGCCTGTCATTCCTCAACCATGGCCGCCCAAGATGATTCAACGTGTGTGCTCACTCGCTTCTAGAAGGGGGGTCAAATTGTAAGTTATCTTTCAAACTGAATTCTTTCCGGAATCAAACCTTTCAGTTCTTCAGTGCATTTACCATAGAAGTTCCTGTAAAAACGGGAAAGATCAGCCTTTGAGCGGCTTCAAACTCGAAGCGTAGATTCGTCCCCGCCCACCGGCTTACTGGAACCATACTCCAAACGTTCACTCTAAATGAAAGGTAATAACTTCAAGAAAGAAAGAAAAACCGTACTCGGGATAGGCTGGATGAGGGATGACTGACGAATATCATTTTGTTGTGAAGTCCATATCATTTTTGCACAAAATTTTGTTTTATTTGTTTGAATGACCTCTCGATCCACCCTATTTGCCGGATCTGATGCCTATTGTCCGTTTGATCATAGGTTTATGCAAAGAGGATTTAGAGAAGACATTGACACTTTCAAATTCAAGACGAGTTACCTTTAATTTCGTGCAAGACTGCAAGAAATTTAGGGATCAACCTCGCGCTATGATGTTTGATATCATTGTAAACAGGAATAAAATTCAGGATACCATTTTTGTCACTAATAGGTGGTATATCAACCATTACCTGCAATAGAGGCTGGAATGCATACGATTGTAGCTAGCACGTTGGCATGTAGCATTTACTGTAATAAAATCAACCTCGTCAGTAGTGCACACCCTTGCACAGTACAAAGAGCGTTAGTTTTTTGACAGATCGCTTCTTGCAGACACAGTGTGTAGCATTGCGGTAAATAGTCGAATGATTATGGCTTATGAAGTTTTCTGTTTGATCTATCCGTTGTTTTCATGGTTTCGCGGTGGCGCTGGTAATCTGGTTATAAGCCTCTGTGTCAGTTCGTTGGAGGCGCCATATATATATATATATATATATATATATATATATATATATATATATATATATATATATATATATATATATATATATATATATATATATATATATATATATATATATATATATATATATATATATATATATATATATATATATATATATATATATATATATATATATAGGTATATATATATATATATATATATATATATGCAACTATAGAACTATTTGCAACAAAAAATGTCCTATAACATTTTTTCGAAAAGTTGATTATTATCGAGTTATTTAACACTTCTTGATTAAGTGCCACTACTGTGTGGCCTTGGTAGACGATGATAATGAAGGGGGGAACGGAAAACCATCTCCTTCAGGAAAGAATATTTAGCACTGTACCGAAGATTTCATTTTGTTCTCTGAATATGATTCTTCTTCTGAAATTGATTCACAAATCGATTCACATTGATACAAAAAAATCGAATTATCATACAATCGATTTTTTCGATTGTATGGCACATCCCTACATTTTGATCAGTAATTGCTTTTAGGCCTTGAAGATCACTGTATCGAGAAGAAGAGAAATTTCAAGGTTGATTGCCTTCTTCGTTTTCGAAGAATTTATTGAAATTTTATATTCTTCATTTGAACTACCAAACGCCGAAAAGGAAGACCTAAGAAAAAGTTGAAGAAATTATTCTACAGATCTCCCTTGTTTCAGTTGAAGAATCACCCAATGTAGTTGGTCTACATACTCTTGAAACATTCTGTATCTCATAGAGAATTTGTGGAACATATTTATCCTCAAATATTTATTTGGACAGAAACTTTTCTAATTTTTGAATCATTTTCGAACGTTTTACCTATTTAGAGATACGACATACAATAGATTCCAATAATTCACAAAATATACCCAGATAACAGACTTAATCTTGAAGGTATGCGTCACATAACTTACCCAAGTTACATTATCTCTTGTCCAAACTGTAATGGGAGTTTCATCGTTGTCCAAACAATCTCCCCCCACCTCATATTCGAGTAGGTACAGTGTTTGTTGTGATTAGGTTAGTTTTGATTTCAGTTTCATTGAAGTGCTTGTGTTAATTCGACGTTTCTAACAATTTCGATAATTGACATCGATATCGTCGGAACATTTTTTTCGAGTTTTACGAAATTAGTGAAGTAGTGCTTATACTGGACTCGAATATAGTTTATACGTAAAAATCTTAGGTCATCGATTTTTTTTTTAAGGATTATAATAATTTGCCTTATATAAGGTAAGGATGAATTAGTTCTGGAAATATTTAATATACGTTTTTGTGCGATGTATTTTGATTTAAGTGAGAGGAAAATTGGGACAGTATGTATACTGGGTATTCACAGTCTGGAGAATCAGGAAGTCGGGAATCCCGGCGTTGTCAATGCCATTGAAATTGAGGGGTCGATTAGAAAGGCGGAAAAAATTAAGATTTTACACTGTATTTCTTTTCTGGCGCCAAACTATAGAAACATTTTCAATCACAATATCTTCGATCAACTTCTATACGAAGCTTACGAGGAAAATTTGAACAAGAATAAGAATAAATAACTTAACAGTTGTTGAAAGAGCTTCAGAGGGAAAAAATTTGAAAGTAAAAAGAAAAAGAACTCTGTGTGCTGAAAATGTAGAAGAGAACCATGAAACTTAAGGAAAGTACAGGAAATTTAGTACTGCAGCTATGTGAAATATGGAAAAGAAACGAGCCCCTCTTCCCGTGTTCTTTTTGCATGGTAATTTTTTTCGTTTTCGATTCATTCGGAAATTTTGTAAATCTTCGAAATCAGTCAAGTGGCAATATATATTCTTTTTCAATTAATCTAATGAATGATTGAGATAGCTTGAGTTCTGTGCACTCATGATAGTTCGATAATCAATTTTTGCAATGACAATTCAGATAAATTATTTAATTCCTCATTCAGGTGTGAATCCTTTGTAATATTCGTTGATTCGTACCTGATTGCCTTTCCTGAGATTGAGACTAGGGGTAGCGAGTGTACCACTTGCAGCAATTAGTTTACTTAGGAACTTCGAGTCTTAAAAGATCAACTTCAATTGGTTACTGAACTACAATCTAGATACAAGACCGAAGAGTTGAAGCGTTTGAGAAATATATTACGTTTAAATTATCGATTTCATATTAATAGAGCAAGAAGAGCTGCAAATGTTGGGGAAACTTTGAATTCTTCAAACAGACAGGCTAAAATGTGGCAAGTGCTAGGCGCAATATACCAACAAAAACATAGGCACTAACAGGGGTGGATGAATTTCTTGATTGTTTCGGATCTATACGAAAGGTAGTTGACTCGATAGTAGTAATACTGAAATAGATAACTTGTTTCTGAAGTAAATTCCTAATAATTTGAATTTTACATTTAATGACGTGAGCCCTATAAGGGTGACAGATGCTATTCATTCGCTAAAAAATACCAAGTCGAAAGACATCTATGATCTATCAATAGTATAGCTGAAAAGAAATGTTGAACTCATTATTTACCCACTTACAACTTTGATAAATACATACCTAAAGAGTGGAATTTTTCCGAATTGTTTGAAGATTTCAAAGATCTGACCAAGGCGTTTGACTGTGTTTCCCCCTTGGCTCTGGTGACCAAACTTGAGCGCTATGGCTTCGGCAGAGTGAGTATCAACCTTATGGAATCGTTTTTATCAAAGAGATTTCGAACATTCCATGCAAATGGCAGTTGGTCAAACAAGGTGCCAATCAACATCGGAGTACCACAGGGCGTAATTATGGGCCCATTGCTATTCCTCATTTTTATAAATGATTTTCCTGAATACATGGCCACCTGCTTCCATACTCTTTGCGGATGATTCCACGATTTCTGTTGATTGTGGTGATCTGGCGTTGGCGGATGGGCTGATTGAGGATGCACAGTCCAGGGCCTTGGAATGGTTCTCGGTAAATTGCTTAGGTATGAATGCTAGCAAAACGGAAAAGATGACCTTTGGTCTGAGACACACGGAGTCTTTTAGTGCAAAATTTCTTAGCATATAATTGGACGCGTGGCTTACCTGGAATATCCATATAGATTATCTAGCAGGTAAACTGACCAAAAATGTTTTCGTATTGAGAAATTTGAGAAATTCTGTATCACCAAATGTTTTGAAGACTGCTTATTACGCTTTATGTGAGTCTCAATTGAAATATGTGCCAGTGAGCAGGAAAAAATATTTCGATTACAGAGACGGGCTGTAAGAATAGTTGGTAAACTAGGGATTGCTTAAACAACTACAAATTTTAACGCTACCTAGTCTCTTTGTTCTTGAATGTCTAACCTTTGTCCAACCGAATATAACATGGATAGGGAGACATAGTGACATTCACAACTACAACACACGCAACAGAAACAATATCTCTACTCCCTATTGCAGGCTTAATAGGTCACAGAATGGTCTGGGTTTTCTGTCACATACATTTTTTAACCATCTACATGCTTCTATTAAAACCTTCCGTCTGAAAGCTTCAAAAATTCTGTAAAGAAAATACTGACTTTTTCAATGTTAAATTTTAATTCTTCTGTTTTTTTTTTGAGTGAGTGTAACGTAAGTGTATTTATTTATTGCATTGTTGACGTGTGCATATACATATATATCGTTTTTTTATTCTAGCACGAATTAACCTATCTATCTAATAACGATGCGACCAAGCTAAACGAAAATTTTGAAAAGTTTGATATGATTGAATGGTATATTCAAAATAATTATGATGTTGAGGCTGCATTAGCTGCTGGATGAATTGAGGAAAATCTCATGAAGCATGGTACATTTAACGTCCCAAGGATATCAGAATATGAAGAAGTTGATGGAAAAGATGCAACAATTGATGTAATAGACAGTGTAACTGCTTACCCATTGATTTCGAGTAGGAAATTGAAATGGAAACGGGGGTATCTAAGACCGCTTAATATCCTCAAGAAAAATTGATATAAACAATGAGGATATCCTTGTTTTTGCAGCCAGTAGATTTCCATCGTCGACTGGATTTTTGCAATTAGTTTCTGCGAGAATCTGAAAAAAATCCTAGGTTCTTCCGAGAAATATTGATCGGAGTGATGGAATATTCAATCGTCAACATTTACATTGGTCGTCAAGGCCGATATGGGTTCCAAATTTTCGTACGACATAGTCGCTTCGTTATTAGAAACGATACTTCATTCACACAATAGCTGTAACTTGATGGAAAAACATTAAATAATTAATCTCAATCATCACAATGAAAGCATTGCACATATTTAAGCTACTTTAATTATTCTGTGAATTTTGTGGATGGATATATAGTTACCAGATAAAATAAGGGAAGAGTTTTCCATGAAAACACATCCTGGATGAAAGAATTGAGTGCACAAGTCTGATATATTTTTGCAAAGAAAAATAACTATTTAACGAAATCAAAGTTGCATATAGTTCATATTAAACAATGCAAGTCTGCATAAACTCGAAAACTGTTAGATACAAGAAAAATCACCCCAAGTAGTGTGATTCTTGGTAAAACAGTGCCTGTTGAATATCAAAACCATTTTCACTTAACTTCAAAGGCAACCGATACATTGGCACTGATTCTGAAAATTCTCGAAATTTGCAAATAACTCGATAACGAAAGTAGCTAGCTCGAATCTGCGCAAATGAATGCCTCACGCAAAAGAAAACGGGAAAGGGAGGGTCATTTTCTTGTATTCACAATATTTCACATAGCTGCAACACTGAAACGAAGAAATCTGTCCACCCTGTATAGTGAAAATAAATATAGATTTACCATAATAATCAGGTACAAGTTTTGTGGAAAACAATCGATTTTATTTCTCTTTTTCCACCTGATAAAATTCATTCGCACAATTAGACTTTCGAAAGGCAATATATGGAATCTAAATTCAGCTCTGTTCGTACCTAGATTTTTGTGCGACTGTCGTGACGTTTGAAGATTGCGAAATTACGAAATGTTCTCTAAATGAGATCACAGTAAACAAATCCCTCTCTCTTGTACCAGGAAAAGAGATGGATATGGCTTTGATATCAATAAGATTATCTGAAAAAAAAAAGAAAAAGAAATCAGTTATAGTATGAGCTTCATTCAGATGTAATTTCACTAACTTCGAAACTAACTGCTCGTCAAAACTGATTCAAATCCTTATTTGTAATTAGTGTTTTCAAGTCCAATATGTAATGATGGAAGCGCATATACAGCCAGTACATCATTTTGATTCCGTAATTGTTTTTGTTGTATTCCTTCGTTTCATTTCTTGATTTCAAAACCATTCCTGTTTTCTCCAAGAACAGAACATGAACGAGTAATTTCTTTATTGGGATCACATTCAAGTGAAATTTCACAATTCAGGTTGCCTTTTCAATGAATCCCATGTGCTCAGCCGGATTGAGATCAGGACTCCGCGGTGGCCACCTCATAATATCGATTCCGACTCGATCGAGGTCATTTCTCAAATCTTGATCAATAAGATTGACAAAAGGCAGTACATATTCGACTAAAATCTGGTTTGCGTACAGGTGACTTAAGATAAACTGTGATTAGACACACGAAAGTGCCTTTGTAAACCATCAAGGATCCACAACCCAAGGAACGGTACCAATAATTTTGGATATTGTTTTTCGTTACTTCATACAGTTAATTAAATTGCTTGCCAAGTTAAATGGACTCAGGTTTTTCGAATCCACGATGAAAATATGACCTAAGCTAGTTTAAGTAAGGAAATAATTCAGATTTTGCTTCCTTAGATTCAAGAATCGCCCTTGTACTATGTTTATGATTATATCAAGGTTGAAAAGAGCAAGTTCGAGTCCGATACCTAATATCGGATGTATTTTTCCACATATTTATCATTGGAGTATTTTCCAAAAATGAATATAACCGCTTTGATCCCACTGTTTTGTCGGTGAAATCCCAGCCTACTAAATGTGTGCAATTTCGTGATAATTACGTCACATATATCCGCAAAATTACACAGTTTTAAACATACTTAATCCTCTTATCTGTTTCCGGTGTTTCTCTAGTTCGTTTTATCACCTTTTGCTTCATATTTTAATGGACACGCATACCATGTAAAGTTACAGAACCGAGTAATATATGCTGGATGAACTCATTGAGTTCTGAATTTATTGTGATGGGGATTTTGACAAACAAACTACACTGGGCAGAATATCAATAATTCAAATTCCTCTTTCGTGGGCAATTAATTATTTAATTTATTTTTTCGGATATATGCCAATACAATTCGAAGTTTTTCTTGGCGAACGTGTTCCTATCATGAGAAATAGAGACAAAGAATGTTAGATTCTGGTAATCGCCTGAGCGCCCATCTTTCGGAGGAGATGTAAAGCCGTCGGTCCTATCTAACATGTATTGGGCATTGAAGATCCCTTCCCTCGACACGAGAGGGGTTCGACAAAATTCCCGGGTTAGTGAGGTGACAGAATTCACAGCAGTTCATCATTTTTTGCAAGTGACTTTTGTTAATGCAACGCGAATCACGATATTTGACCCCAACCAAATGTGCTGAAGCAGTGTGACCTCGTGTAGCAGCTCGAGGTCAACTGGTGAAAATCTAACTAGGAGTTTACAGATGGGAGATATGACAGTGCAACTTTTTACTAACTTATAGATTTGGTGGAGATTTAATACTGGCTTGTTGAGGAATTCCTTTGAACGCTTTCACTGATCGGATCATTGTAAATAATGGAACTCCTAAATGCTCAAGATTTTAGAACACGTACCATTTACCACAAACATTGGTGTTTATGCATGATAACGACAGACAAACGGATATCGTTAGAATATACTTTCAAGATAACGAAATCACTTCATCTCTACCTACCTATGGTTTTAGTGGAAGTGCAATAATGGTGAGAGGAGGAATTTCTCTGAACGCCCGCACTCATCTGGTGATCCTTAATAATGGAGCCCTGAAATACTCAATACGCTACAGACATTTTAGAAGAATACCATTTATTACAAAAACGGGTACTTATTGTTTGAGCATAGTAACGCCAGACCGCACCAAGCTCATATAATTAGGAACTAGCTTCAAGATCACGAAATCAGTTCCTATGGATGTCTGGGACATTCTTTATAGAAAATTCAGAAGCCAGCAAAACCAGCCAGTGACCGTGAATGAGGTTCAGAACCGACATCGAAATTGATCAGAATGCTATAGATGGCATGCTGTAACTCTTACCAGGACTGTAAATATCCGGCATTAACAGGTTTTTAGGGATGTTTTACATTTCATTAGTTTTATTTCAATTTCTATGAGTACCATTTTCATTTCGATTGTTCACAAGCTTTCCTTAGTAGTGATGGACTGCTGGAAGAATAATTCCTCAACATATGTAAATTCTTTCTGATCAAGTTTGAATTTTGTGCGATAATTTCTTAGCGCACAGGCACAAAAAATCAAAGTCCACGAAGATGACGTGGTAAAATGTTTTTTGGTTCCTGATTCGGAACCTGCGGTCGGGTTTCTCGCATCAGATGGTTTCCGAGTATATTTGAAGGTCAAATTCAGAAAAAGAATCTGAAAAAAATATACATGGGTTTTCAGAATGCGGAATCCAGTGTCGGTTGACGTTTATCGGCTCAAAGTCGAGGGTTTTTGAAGGTCAAATCGATAAAATAACATCTAAAAAAATGCAAAAATTCATACGTAGGTTGCCTTATGAATTGTGTGGCGCTTTTACCGTTGACAGCTCCCATATGACAACTGCGTCGTGTATTTTGACATTTTTTAACCTGAACGCACTTACACTTTGACGTACGAGTGAATTTTGCTTTTGTTTATAGTCATTCGAAAAATTCAATTTGGACAAAAAGTTTGTTGTTTTTTTTTGTCAGGCGCAAAATTTGAGAGGCAACCTACGTTTTTTGGTCGCTGATTTCGAATCTGCGGTGGGTTTTATCGCATCAAATGGTTTTCAAGGTTATTTGAAAGTCAAATTCAGAAAAAGACCTGAAAAAACGGAAAAAAGTATGCATGAATTTTTTAGAATGCTGAATACGAATCCAGTGTCGGTTGACGTTTATCGGCTCAAAGTCAAGATTGTTTGAAGGTAAAATCTATTTTTTCCCTAAATTACTTTTTCTTTTGGTCGCTGATTTCGAATCTGCGATCGGTTTTTTTCGCATCAGATGGTTTTCAAGATCATTTGATGGGTTTTTCAGAATGCTGAATACGAATTCAGTGGCGGTTGACGTTTATCAGCTCAAGGTCAGGGTTAAATCAATAAAATAACATTATTTTGAGGGTCGCTCAGTCCGAATCCCAGGCTGGTTTGATCATATCGGGCTATCTGAAGGTCATTTAAAGGTCAAATTAAAAAATACTAAAAATATCTGAAACAGTTCAATTGATAAAATTTTATACTAAGAACAACCGTATCATTCTTTTTCGGCTGCTTTTTTTACTAATTTTAAATGAGCATATTGAGATTATGAAAATGTTTATTTCATTGGTATTACAGGTTTTAACAAATATTAATTTAGAAACATCTCTAGTTTTTTATCAATGTAGAAAGTAGAAATATTATAATCGATCTTTATCAATATTAACTGCTACTGCTTTCTTGAAAGAGAAGTCACAAGAAAAGTAACTTGAAAAAAGAAGTGGGTCTTCTTTTTTGCCTTAGTATGGGAAAAAATACATTTCCTAGAAAAGTCCGCATGTATTCTTGGGTGTGCAGATGTGTGGATGTGCGAATGAGTGAATTTGTGGACATTGTTTTTCTCCAAAAAGAAAGAAAAAATCATGTTTCGCTACAAGCCTTGGGAAAAATTACTACAAAGACGGCATCAAAAGCCTTCAGTTGACCCAGGTTATATCATCTAGCAGCGTTCATAAAAATTGAAGTAGAAAACGTCAATGACTGTTTCAATATTGCAAAGAGTGTAATTTCCTCTACAACATCCGTAAGTCACCATTGATTGCCTCGCCCGATTACAAAATGATAAACTGCCTGGTTAAATGAATTGCATGCTAGTTAATTTAATACGTTTCGCCTTCGTTTTTTTCAACAGTACATTGTTCTCCTGTCTAGAGATTCGAACGCTTTATTTCAGGAGGTGAGCTCCTCTTCCTTCTGAATATTTTAAGGCTTATTGATGTTTTCCTTTTTGCCTTTGTATATTACGACCGGGCCGACCTTCGCCAAATTGGGTTTTAATCATCGAAATTGTTCGCTATGAAAGATGTTTATTATGAATTGCTAAATTATTCTCAATTATTTTTGTTACCAAACTTGAGTTTCGTGTTGGACGAACACGCCGCTTCTTCGAATGGTTTTGAAAGGAATATTTTGGTATTAATTAACGATAAATATTTCCTTGTAAATTAATTGAATCGTATATATCAACAATAATTAAATGTTGGTGGATATTTTGTAATTTACTTTTTGTTTTGTCTGGAAATCTTCAAGGCATATTCGATTGTATAGAATTATTCATCATTCACTTTCATTGCGAAGACAGAGCCAAACACTTTGTTCAACGAAACAAGAAACTTTTCTGTTTTTCCAACAGAACAGAAAACTTTGTGTCCCTTATCTACTTACTCATAAAATATTGCGATGCAAGCGTTCTAGTGTTTCATTTACATCACTTTCTTTTTGCATTCTGTAAATACCCAAAGGAAAAAATAATTTCCAATAGGAAAATGAATGAATGTACCAACGAACAAAAAATTTGCATCCCTTATCAAAAGACTCTATGGTCTATGAGTTAGTGTTTTATTCTCAATTCTTGGGAGCAAGAGCTGCCTGAAATGCCACAGCCGAGGCCGCCCAAGATGATTTAATGTGTGTGTTCACTCTCTCTTGAAGAGTACCAAATTATAGATGATTAGAAAGATGTTCGATGGAATCACAATAGCCTTGTAAAAAAAGAATTCTTATAGGGAGAGGTGCCTGGCGTTGCCAGTTGCACCATCCTAGATGAGAGTTTTCCACCTAGTTTTTCTAGGTGGAACTAGATTCTTTTCGGAATCAAACCTTTCAATTGCTCAGAGCATTCACCACGGAAGTACCTATAAAAAGACTGTATGTCAAACCCTGTCGAAGGCCTTTGAGATGTCAAGAGCAATCCACGGAAACCGCATTATCGATCACTGATGATACCCTGTAACTCTCTTAAGAGTTTATCGTTTATCACTCCATGACTTTCGACATAATGGACAACAATGCGATTGGACGATAGATTTGGCAACCTCCAACATTCCGGAAACGGCTGGCTTTGATGAAATGATGGAGCACATTTCTCCAAAACAGTTGGTGATACAGTCAAAACCGGATATAGCGTCGTTGAAGGGACCGTATAGTTTCCGACGTTATATCCGATAGTTGTTATAAGCAATATATAGCATAATTATGTAGTTGAATTATCATATGGACATATATATCTGATATAGAATGAAATATTGTTTTCAAATGAAATATCAAAAAAAAAGAAACAAAATGTTTATTAAGTAATAATTGGATATACAAGATGTACTTAGCTGCACTATAAGACTTACACGAGTTTTTAAAGTAATCAGTCATTTCAGTCTGTTTTTTTAAGCCCACTCTCAAATATGTTTTGCATTTTACATTTCATACTCCTCAAGTTATGAGTATCATCAGTATCAAACTGGTCGTTAAAGGTAACAAATTTTTGCAAAGCTGTTATAACGCTAAGAGCCTCGGAAATTGTTGTTGGCCTAAACTGTTTTTCAGGGTCTTGCTGGTCTTCGTTTTCTTCGTCAGTGTTACGATTGTTACTTTCAGCTTCTGCAAGAATTTCTTCCTCAGTAGCTAAGGCGCACACATCGGCACTGTCATCTTTTTCAATGAATTCCTCTATCTCAATATCTTCAATTCTCAAAGACAAACTGTCTCCGATGGTTACCCCAAGCATTGTTATGGAGGAAGTGAGTCTCGTTGTTCATTACTATATCTGGTACAGTACTGTTAACCTTCCAAGAAAACAAACAAGCTTGAGTTTTGCTAGCATTAAACTCCACCAGGTTCGCAGAGCCCCAATCGAGAATTGCCTTCAAGTCACTATTGATTTTAGCACATTGTTACAGACGTATTTCGTCTGTAACTTGGGATGATAGAGGTTTTCTCGATCAGAAGGATGCGTGGAGTGTACTGTCGTCAGAAAAAGTGTGGATATTACATCCTGTAACAGTAAGCAAGTCGTTTATATGAAGTAAAAACAGGGTTGGTGCTAGAATCGAGCCCTGAGGAACACCAGCATTAATGGCAAGTGTGTCAGATGTAACTCCATCCAAGACCACACTGAGAGATCTATCTGAAAGAAAGCTTGAAATCCATAGGCATAGGTATTGGGATAAGCCATATGAGGACAGCTTGCCTAGCAGACTCCTATGCCAACCCGGTCGAAAGCCTTGGAAATATCGAGAGCCACAGCCAAAGACTCACCAAATGCTCTATAGATCTCTTCCACATGTGCGTGACATAGGCAAGTAGATCTCCTATGGACCTCTGGTGCCTGAAACCATATTGACGATCATAAATGATACCAACAGATTCTAAATATTTGATAAACCCTATATTGATGGCTTTTTCCATCACTTTGAAAATCACAGGTGAAAGGGATATTGGCCTATAGTTGGTAGGGATGGTTTTTTTCCCTCATTTTAGGAATTGGTTGAATTCTGGAAGTTTTCCCGTTTGAAGGCAAATGCCTTCATTATAGGACATAGTGAAAAGTCCATAGAGAATAGGTTTCAATTCACAACCACCTAATTTCAACACGATAGAAGGTATTCCGTCGGGTCCAGCTGCCTTATTAGTGTCAAGCTTGAGCAGTATTTTCCTGACTGTCTTCTGCCTGAAAACAATATCAGGCATATGAGATCCGATATGAGGAATAACAGGAGGATCTTCATCTCCTGCATCCAGAGTGGAATTGGATGCAAAAAGGTTAGCAAGAAGGTTGGCTTTGTCTTTATTAGTAATGGCTAACGAGCCATGACATGTTATTCAGTTCTCGATTTGAATTAAATTTGTAATAAAGTTACATGATTACTAATGAAACAAATTTTCCATTGGGCCATGAATTTTTGTGAAAAATATCTACTATGACTTTCACAAACATATTTCTTTCAATTTCATTCCTACACAACACAAAATAATTGTACACTCATGGAAGAACACTACACAATTACCTTTCTCACAAAGAATCACCTACCTACTATTCTGTTTCGTTCATTATAAGCATTATTCTTGATAGTAGATTACATAATAACCTAAAGCTTGTTCAATGGAACGGAAATCTTTGTTTTCTTCCTTAGCGGACCCACGACACCATTTGTGTTCTGTATAACCAGAAAGTTCCATCTGATATTGGCTATAATTCTCGTGGTTGAATTGAAACAATTTTGGACAAATTGTTCAACGGAATAGAAAATTGTTTCTTCCAGTATTTTCTATATTCTAGGCTCTACGAAAAGGTAGGCGTAAACAAAAGGGTGTAACTTTAACAAATGTCCACTTAGAACACAGTGATAATGACAGATATGTTGGACAAACAAGAACATCAACTTCATTTGTAGTGCGTATACGACTATAGCACATGCACAAGTTCCAATTAGGCCAAACAGTTAGTCCATATAAAAACAATCAATCATATTCCAATAAATTCCATGTCTCAATCAAGTGGGCATGCAAATCAACAGTAGTCGAACCTAATTCCACATTTTATGAAGAGCGAAATGAATATAGACAGGCTCTGACCATTTGAATCCTCCCATTTTCTGAACTGGTTATTCGGAATACAGTTAGAAAGACACGTCTACCAATTAAAAGAAAATATCCTTCGTCAGTGCGTTCCGTTTCATCGACGGCTGGGTATGCATGCATAGTTTAGAAGATTGGCTAAGGTCATTGACAAATAATTTCGTTAGAGGCGTAGCGAGATGCGGGATGTTCACCAAATCGCCGTTTAATACGAAATATATCGAAGAGACTGACGAAAATAAGTCATGCGCGAAATTGAATTTTGTGAAGAGTTTTTTCTGATAGTTGTGACTATCGTGAAACTTTTTGCCTAGAGAGTGACTTCCGGTACATATGCAGAGTTGTATATAGTTTTGAAAAAGTTGTTTGCGAGCATTGTTGATGTCGGTATTGGTTAACGCCTCTTTTCCATAAACTCCATAATTCATTCTTACTTGATAGAAAAAAATCACCAGTTTTCGTCCCATTAATGGTTTTCCGCAAGGGTCTGATCTTGGACCACTATTGTTCAATGTATTTTCTTCGAATGAGTTTCAATGGAAACGAACCTTTCTGAATAATTCGGGTGGTTTGATTTTACTGTGAATTTCCTGAAATAAGTCGATCAACGGCCTACCCCTGACAGCTGCTATCTCAGATTTTTGAATAGGGAAAAAGGGTTTTGTGATACCTTTTTGAAAGAGTGATTCCATTATCTATATGACCACGTAATTATTTACTTTCTGAAATAACATGTGATGAATTAAAATCGAGAATTGTTTGGAAATAATTCCAGATTTTCATGAATTTGAATCTCTATTTAAAAAAACATTTGATTGGTCGATTGGTTGAGTCGGAAAAATTTTTGTGACTTATTTAAATGTTTGCGTACCTAACGCTACGCCTATCAACAAGTGTTGTGTGATTCCTCGTAAGAAAGATAACCTAATCCTGAATATCAGTGTGCTTTTGAAGTACCATTAATTGTAAAGTAACACTGCTTGATCTTCTGTGATCCTCAGAAAATCTTTTATCAAATGAAACATTATTTACTTTTCAGCTTTTTTGTCATGGTACATTCCTATCGCAAAAGTTCGAAGTTTCCCATGTTCAATTCCTTGCTTTGGTGCCATCGAGATTCGAATAATCTTGCAACATACGTGGGGTTATCTGCTGACATAGTTTTCTCAATTCAAGCATTTGCTCTTCAACACAAGAACGTATTTGTGCTCCAACTTTCTTCCAGGGATATTTTCGTTGAAAATGGAAAAATGAAGATCAGCAGAAGTATTCACTTTTCGAAACTAAATCGATGAATTTTGAAAAATGCAGTGAATTGAACAAATATTTCAAGAAGGTACCACACAACCCTATCCTCATATGGAAAATTTCGGGGTGGTAGTTGACAGGGGTAGAGATGATGCACACACGTTCAAATGTGAGAGAAAACATTTTTCAAAGACTTTTCACACGATTCCTTCTACCTATTCAAAAATTTTGGGTGGGCGAAACATGCAACGAAAAATGTCTGCCCCAATTAAAAATCCACGTGCTTCTGGAAGTTGAGAGAAAAATTGAACCAGCCAGGTTTCTCTGGATGGTTCGTTTTCAGTCGAACGCACTGTATAATAAACGAATCAAATGAACATGATTTGAATAATAGTGGTGCAAGAACAGACCCCTGTGGAAGACCATTGATGAGAAGACGAAAACGAGTAATTGATTGAAATGTTTACTAGCAAGAACTACACATTCTGTCTTCTTTTAAATCAAGATGACTATTGGAGCTCGAAACTTCTGTATTCGATTCGTTGATCTACATCGGGAAGATATATTGGGAACATGATGGTTCTAAACTTTTCTGTTTCCGGGATACAGTGTCCAAATGATATTTTTTTAAAAGACAAATTATTTGACATTCGGAACCTTAAATTGCGAATTCATGTCTTTTAGTTTGTTTACAGTACTCGCTTTAATCAGTTCTCACGAGTATGTTTTGCAATTTTATAATGGATAAAAAATAATAAAAACAAGTAATGTGTTTTTGAATTTTACTTAATAATTATGATTCGTAACGCGTTTCACTACACCATGCTTCTTCAGACGAATGAATGTACAGAAAATAAGAATGAGAATATAAATATACATGTTCTTAAGTAATTAAAAGCTTATTGGTTTGATTCTTCTTAAGTGGTTATTTATGACAGGTATTAGATATACAATCAATACAATCAAACCAATAAGCTTTTAATTACTCAAGAACATTTATATTTATATTCTCATTCTTATTTTCTATACATTCATTCGTCTGAAGAAGCTACGGTGTAGTGAAACGCGTTACGAATCGCAATTATTAAGTAAAAGCCCCAAATTCAAATGAATAAAAATACTGCATACTTCATTGGTGTAAATGTATTAATTCGGAAGGGGTCTACTTTAAAGGCGATACGACAAATTAGGATTAAAAATAAATATTTTGTATTTCATTGATCAATTGCAGGTACATTTTTTATGGAATGTATTTTCATAGAAACTTGTTTGTTACCAAATTTAATATATCAGGGAGCGAGATCAATTATAAGTCATGCAAAACGCAAGGTCGTGAAACGATGTTGAAAAATGCACATGAACCAATAACCTACATCAGGGCGACCACAATATGTGAAGGGTGGCGAATTGCAGAGTAATATCAGCGTATAAATATCCCAATAAAGGCATTCCAGTGGAAAATGCGAAGGTCGTTTCTCGGAAGGACGCACATTACCACTTTTCTAGGCCGTATGAGACAAGATATTAGATGCCGTTGAGGTTTACGGTACAGAGAGGTGCAGGATACTGATACGTATTTCTTATTTACTTGTACATATAATCAGGAAAAAGCAAATGGAGTGATTGATTTTTTGTGTAATACAATTTACACTTGAATTCCAGAATACGATAGCAATAAGAAGTGATAGATTTTCACACCCAAAGTTGAGAGAAAAGTTTGTATTCAATGAAATTTACTATGCTAAGAAATATATGTATACTTTATTCTTCATGTAAAACATAAGTTTGAATGCCATGTTAGAAAAATATAAAAGACAATTTAAAGGTAATACATTGAAAAGTTAGGTATAATCAAAATTGTGATTGCACAAGTATTCTTCCACCGAATAAAAACAACTACACAACAAGAAGTTTTCCACGCAAGATTTAAAGCTAATGAGAGAATATTTTTTCCACTTTGAGGGAAGTCTATTAAGCTTCAAGTAAATAGAGTTCTTTGCTGCCTTCGTTGATTTGAAACGCGGGCACAGAAGATCGATTGCATACCTAGAAGGATATGTGTGCACATCTACCTTTTCAAATTTGAGTGAACGTACATGATCTGCGAATAGAAATATAGGGTAGGCAATGATATAAGTTTAGAGTGTATGAAAAAAGGCCTGCAATGATCCAGATATCCAGCTCCTCCTATCACTCCAACTGCTCTTTTCTGAAGCCGAAAAATTCCATCCGCGCTGCGAGAATTTCCCCAAAGCACCACACCATAAGACAAAATGGAATGGAAGAGGGAGAAATATTATGATCTCAAAATGTGGTCAGCATAGTTGGAATAGTGCATCTTCCTTAATAAGAAGATAACAGATGACAGTCGACCAGCCAAAGTCATTTTGAAGAGGCCTAGACAACAGGTGGAAGATCCTGTGTTTTATCGCGATTCAGTTTCAAAGCGTTTGTTCGCAACCTTGTCTCAGCCAATGGCCAATGCCACATTTCCCAAATTAGACACAGTAAGCCTCTCAGCAGCCGAGCACATATCTAAGAAGCTCCAAGTACAAGGGAAGTTCATTAATATGCATGAGAAACAACAGGGGTCCCTAAACAGACCCCTGAAGCACCCCATACTTCACAGGCAGAAACTCAGACACAGTTCCATTCAACTCAACGCATTGTAAGCGGTTGTCGAGGTAAGACCTCGGCAGAACTAGTAGTCTTCTCTTCATGTTCTTTTTGTGGATGTGGCCTCCCTACTTGTTCTCACCTTCATCGGACATATATTTGACCAATTCTCGAATATGCGGGTCGTGTATGGTGCACTTGGTTGGTTCGAGATATCGAACTTCTCGAAAATATCCAAAGAAGAGCAACGAGGATTCCATATTGTGTCTCACGTCCCCGACCAAACTACAACCAAAGGCTGAAACTCCTTGACCTTTCTTCATTTGCTGATCGTCGACTACGTGGCGATCTCATAATCACTTACAGAGCCCTTCACTCTTTCTGCGATGTTGACCTCAGAAGTCTCTACCAACTCAACCAGGATAATCGCTTACGTGGATTTAATAAGCTTCCTTGTCGGGAGCATTTCATATCAAATCGGGTGTTTTGTGTGTTGCACAGTCTTCCTGAATCAGTAAAAAACGCTCCTAGTGTAAATAATTTCAAGAATGCTTAAGAAATGAACACCTGCATCAATTTCTCAGCAAATTATGTAGAGTGCCGCAACAGATTTCAGTTTTTTTTTCATAAAAACTAAAAATGCAGCAGATGCGACGCTGCTTTATAAACATTTCATGTATTCAGTGTTTGAAATCAGTTAGTTGGCACTTTGTTTCTGTTGTAAGCACAAATAAAAGATTCAAGTTTTGTGATTCGACCATGGAAAGACGACATTTGACTAGAGAAGAGATGTTACGAACCGTTGGCATGCTCCAAGCTAGGAGCTCACAACGGGAAGTATCCAGGGTTCTGGGAAGTAGCCCAAGTGTCATAAACCGTTTATGATCGCGTTTCAATGAAACAGGTAGCGAAAAAGAACGCCATACAGGTCGTTTCAGGATTACTACAGTCGCCCAAGACCGATTTTTTGTTTTACAAGCCAGAATAGATCGTACTACTACAGCATCTCAATTAGCTCAAGAGCTATCACGAGTTCATAATATACAAATTTCCGACCAAACTGTGAGAAATCGACTGCACGAAGGTCAACTCCACTCCAGGCGTCCTTTAAGAGTTCCACAACTGACCCAAGGAAATCGCGCTGCTCGTTTAACTTGGTGCCAAGAACACGTAAACTGGGATCAAGAGAGGTGGGCCACAGTTCTCTTCAGTGATGAATCTAGATTTAGTTATTGTCCCGATTCGGGAAGAATTCGAATATGGAGGAATCTGGAAAGCAAAACCGTCTCCAGCATGCTCGAGAAGTTGTTAGACATGGAGGCGGATCAGTGATGTTTGGGGAGGTATACGCCTAGGTGGAAGAACTGACCTCGTTTTCATACAGAACAACCTCACGGGAAATTCTTACGAAATGAGATAGTTTTACCTGTAATGGTACCGTATCTCCAAACAATGGGTCAAAGTCCACTCTTCCAACAAGATAATGCCCCTCCTCATCGTGCAAGAGTTGTCTTGAACGTTCTTGAAGAGAATGATATTGATCTTCTTCCGTGGCTATCCTGCTCCCCAGATCTGGATCCCATCGAGCATGTGTGGGACACCCTAAAAAGAAATCTCCTGCGTCGAAACGTCTTCCATCATGAACAGGAGCTTCGATTAGCAGTTCAGGGGGCTTGGAATGACTTAGGCCAAAATGTAATAGACAATCTAATATTGAGCATGCCGCGACGATGCCAAAGTGTCATTAATAACAGAGGTGCACCTTCTGGGTACTGAAAAATATAAGTGCTTCCATGTCGTTTCGAAAATATTAGTTCAGGATTTTTTTTCTGTTTTACCAAATTTCGTCATTTTCAAATTTCAAATTTTTTTCATAATAGGTGCTTTGGAGAAGTCAAATTTTATTTTTACATTATATACAACACATCCTAACAAAACCGAAAGATTTCTATAAATTCGAATCATCAAATTCATATTTTAAAGATATTGGTAAGTGTTCCTAGACTTTTTTGAGGTGTTTATTTCCCAGTTTTAGCATTATGTATTTTTTTTGTGAGTTTATAGCTTTTTACCTAAACTCTCATCTACTGTCAATAATAATAATAATATCAGGACAATATGCTCTCCTGCATTTGTATTCTGAAAAGGTCGAAATCAAATCTTGCTCTTCCAGCATATTTTGAAAATGGCGAAACATTACGTTACACGCTCATTTACCTGAACGATAAGCCTGGCAGATTTCCCACCGTTTAAACGCTGCGTTTCATAGCAGCAACGTATAATCGATGTTATCCAAAAGTTGCAACACATGCATAATAACTTTATGAATGTCAGTTTCACGGCGGATATTCAGGGATCCGCAGACAACGAAATTAAGCATTGTTTCGTCCGCCGCATAAATTAGCGGCGGTTTCGGAGATACAAGATTAAAAGTAACGCATAAACAACGATGCGATATGTTCTCGGAAGAGTCGCAATGCGGGGTGGCATAAATGAATGAATGCGGTCAAAAACAGCGGGATAAAATGAAGAAAAAACATGCTGAATAAATTTCGGTTGAAGGTGCAGGACGTTCCGTACTGGGATAATATAATGCTCTCTAGTAGTAGAATCTGGTCGCTGGAGGGATATGGGAGCTATAGAAATGAATCGATACTCTGGTGAATATACATACAACACTAAATACGAATGAAATGAGCTTGGATCCTTAGAACCAAATTTCTGAGAAGAATCCTACCGCCACGACAATCAAGGATTTATATACATTTGTAAATTCGATCAATGGAGAGACTTCGTCACTTTTGACTCTATCTCCGAATATTCTACCACTAAATTCATTTAGATCTTGCAGAAAATACTGGAACAAAGAAGGTGTGTCATATGATTTCCCCTCAAGTCCCTTCAAATTTCAAATACGCTGGTGACTCTCAGATGGTGACAGGCTTGAGTTCGTTATTCAGTTGACAGTATTGACAGCAAACAAACCGAAACAAAGTAGAAGTTCAGTGAATAATATAGGGACTCCGAACGTTCAGGTTGCCTGAAAGAGGACTTCGCTAGAAATCTAAGCATCTCAATTGACAGGGTACATCACATTTTACATTAACATTTGGATTGACTAAGCTAATCGCGATGGGTGTCATGATTGCTTATAGTGCAACGTCTTTGCCATTCTTGGCGATGTTCAGACTCAAGCCAAAAGAGTTTTGAATGGAAACTTCAAAAATCAGAGGCCAAGCAACAATCAGAATAGTTTGCTTATCTTAGTGGTGCACCAAAGAAGGCTGAGTTGTGTTTACCGGACAACAAAATATGGCCATCGTTTTTAGTACAGTGCACACGTGTGAACACCATAACAAATTTCCATTAATTGGGCTACGTACTGCTATCCTATGCAGTATGTTCTGCAAATTCAGCCCCTGAAGCGATTTCTTGCTTTCAAACCTGAAGAAATGGCTGAAACAAACCTATTTAGGGAACTTTGAAAAAACTTATTATCTGAAAGGAATGAAAAATTGCAAAAACGCTGAACTAAATGTCTTGAGTTAGAAGGAAATTATGATGAGCAATAAAATCACCTTTCGCCTGAAAAAATATATTTCATTCAAAAAGTCAATAACTTTCCTAACTGCTCTCGTACCCGGAATTCTCTATTATTTTTTGTGTGCACAGCCATTATTATTCAAATTTCATTATTCATGGCTTTACTTTCAAATATTTCGTAAATAGTGGCTACGAAGAGGCGTGTCTTTCAACTTCCCCTTTAGTTCCCACAAACTTCAAATACGATTGATGACTCTATCTTACGTCAGTAGTGCTATGGGTAAAAATCACAGTGAATTTTTGACTTCAAACTAACCGATTTGTATTTGTATTTTTTATTTTTCTCGTGTGTCCTCTAAGTTCCCATTCAAGACTTACTATCCGGCTCTGAGTGTCCAGGTTTATCTCTTCAACAAATCCAATTTATTCATTTTGTTCCCTAGGACAAAAGATGGGCTGTTTCTTCCTCTCCGTTACTTAGTCTACATAAAGTTCTTCACGATGAATACCTATTGTGTTCTTAGTTTTTCTCAGCTTAATCTGAGCGTTTCTTTAGTGAACTGCTTGCTAGGTTTTTCCAGCAGAAGTTTGGTTTGTGGCCACCTGTAGCTTTCCAGGTGTTAATCGTGCCCTGTACTTAGAGTTGGTTATATCGATGGTTGGTTCCGGGTCAGTGAATATTGTCTTGGCGCCTTCCCTGGTTAGAGAATCCGCTTCCTCGTTATCTCTTTTTCCGCTGTACCTAAGCACCTAGACCAAAGTTACCTGGTTCCGTTCCTGAATTGGGTTTACCTCCCAGCCGAAGCTTTCATTGTTGGTCCGCCTGTTCTTAAGCATCTTTTGAGACTCTCACAAACACAGGTTGTTATACCATATACTTCTGCCTGAAATATGGTTGAGCGCTCCCCTAATGGAATTGTCAACTGACATTCGAAGAATTAGCATCCTGTAAGAGCTTAGCTTTAGTGGATTTGACGCGAAGTGTTTGTTTTTTTGCATAGAGTAGATGGCGAGCACTATAACACTGCTGAAGCGCATAGTTGTTCACATGTTTACTGAATCTCATTTGTTCATCAAACAACAACACAACCCCAAGTTCTTGGAAACACACTCATTGGGAATTATCTCTCCCGATATCAGTACTGCTTGAGACTCTATATAGTCCTCAAGTTTTCGCTGGCAAAATATAAGGAGCTTTGACTTAGAGGCGTTTATATGCAAATTGTGAACCGAAGAATAAGAACTGATTCGACGCAAATCCGAATTTAACCTCTCCACAGCCTCCGCACAGTTACCAGGCAGAAAGTCGTAAAACAATTGCGTGTCATCAGCAAAAAATTGAACATTAGAATATGTTACTTGTCTATGAGATTCCGAAGTGTAAACCAAAAAGAGGAGCGGCCCAAGGACCGAGCCCTGAGGTACGCCCGATTTGACTGGAATCGATGTTGATCTCTGCTCATTAATTATAACTGACTGTTCGCCCATATAAATATGTTTTAATGAAATTGAGTGATACATTATCGAAACCAAAATAATGACATTTAGCTGCGAGAAGTCTATGATTGATCGTGTCAAATGTTTTACTGTAGTCTAAGAGAGCAAGCATACCAGCTCTACCCTTATCAATACTGTTGAGAATGTTATCACTTAAGTAAGCCAACGCTGTTGAAGTGCTGTAGCCCTTCTGAAAACCTGACTGGTAAACTGGAATTATGTTATTCCGAAGGAGATACTCATAAATTTGAGTGAACTTGTTTTTGAAATTTTAGGTGAAGGTATCACCTCAGCATGCCTCCAAGAGAGTGGAAAATAACCTTGTTCCAAGCACGCGTTAATGCTGTGTAGCAAATATATGTCGATGAAACTAATACACATTTTCAACATTAACATATTAACCCCATCCCGACCCCCAGCATTCGACTTAATACCTCCTATGATGTTATATAAGGTTGAAATATCAATCGTATTAAAACTGAATTTAGCACCACTACCAAATTTATTATTTCTATAAAATAATATCGATTCATGACATCTGTCATCGCTTTCCTGAAATACAGAAGAAAAATATTCGTTGATTTCAAATGGGTTAGAGATTTGTTGTAAATGCAGATTTTTCCCTTCTCAAAGAGGCCAGGGCATAACTCCGAAGATTTTTATAATGATCACAGTTTTCAGGAGTTCTGTTTTTATTATATATTCTCAGGGCTGCATCACGTTCTTTGAAAATTAACCTAAGACTAGGATCAAGCCAAGGTGATCGAGGCTTACCTACTCGAACTGTACGAAGAAGGGCGTTTTTATCGAACAAACAGAAATTTGAGAGGTGAGATATCTTATCTTACTCTCAATATCATTAAAATATAGTATATGCTCCCAGGGATCCCTACGCAAATCAAACTCAAACATCGAGGACTTTATATTCTGAAAATCCCTGCATGTGACAAATGTGACATTGGTATATGACCCGGGGATGTTAAGGTAAATTGGATCAATCATAGTAGCAGAATGGTCAGTGATATGTGTAAGTTCGCGAATGATTTGCGTCAAAACATAAGCATCGAAGCACCTGCTCAATGCATTATTTTCATTAGAAAGGTCCACATTTACATCACCAAGAACTATATCATCACAATTGGTAAAATATAATCTAAACACTGAATTGCCTCATTCAAATTCTCTCGGGGAGGTCTGTACAAAACACCAACCCCAAACATGACTCTGCGAACCTTAAAGTTAATCCAAATATGTTCCAAACTAGAATTAACATGCAAAGAATCAAAATTGATGATATCGGCTTTAAAGCACGACCTGTCTTGACGGTTTCGATCAGTACGAAAAAATGAATAGTTCTCTATAGAGACATCAGAATCCGAAACTTCCGCCGAAAGCCAAGTCTCCGATACGGCCATGATGTCAAAATCTTGATCAACCATAATGGCAATCAAATCCGATTGAAGCAATATCTCTCGATCTGTTCAATACATCTCGAAGCATCAAGAGGGCACCACCATTTATGTACATGGTAATTTCTCTGAATGCAAGAAGCGTGAATATAATTTATTTTTCTCACGCAACGCTAATAGCGTCGTTAAGGAACGTGCCTCAAGACCGCTAACAAAGTCAACAGATGTAATTAAAGCAGAAACACACCTGACAAACACTAAACAGTGATGAAATTGGGCTCTATTTCCGTGGTTATTTCCTCGCTATGAAGCTTGGAAAATTAGTTATACAAGTCCCGTATCGCACCGCGAAAGATAATTATTTCCACGAACTACAAGCGGCATGGGTAGCGAAAGCAAAGACGGAAAACCGAATGCAGTGTGGATTAAGCGATCTCGTCTAGAGATCTGCGCTTTGTTCGCCTTTTTGGATAGACGGTGTTCAAAGCGGCGCTAAGCGTCGTGTAAATTTCAGTCGGAGTAAATTGCCGCGTTCTTCAGATTCATTGTCTCGCGGCTTTTGAGGAAACAACAGTTTTCACAATCAGAATTGTAAAGCCGAGACGAAAATCAAATAATCTCTTGAATTAAAAGGTTTTCGTTAGTATCAGCAAAACTGCAATTGTACTAGAATTTCAATTTTAATACCAAATTTTTCTCATAATACTAAATATTCATTAACAATAAGTAATTGTTGATAGAACTATACAGAGTGTTCTGTGATGGATGACAAATTTTGTTCAGTTTTAGACCTCATTCTTCAAAATACGGTTCTAATAAAGTAAAAAAATAGGTACTCGCATGTGAAAGCACGTTTTTTCGAAAATTAATTTCATTTAGTTGACAAGTGATTTTTGAGCATCCTGTATATAGAATAACATCCCAAAGTACGTTGTCCTCAAGAATAACTCTTTTCTCGTTAAACTAGAAAAAAGTTCGAATCTTATTCAAACCAGAGTCAATTTTTTTGGGCAAAGAACATGACACTAAAATTCCGAAAATTTCGATAAAAAAGATGGTGGTGAATTTTAGATAGGACAAATCTCAAAACAGGGTGGGGCGTAATGGAAGGGCGTTTTTGAAATGAGAATAACTCAGCTGTTTTTGAACGTAGAACATTTTGAATTACGCAAAATGAAAGCTTCAATGTTACCATTTAGTGTAGAAAATGTGAAAAGAATGACATCTGGCAGATGATGTCATCGTAATGCATTGCTGTAGTCGATTCTCAAAGTTCTGCCCACAAAAAATAATAACAAGCAGTGTGATCCGGAGAACGAGGGGGCACATCACCAAAACGAGAGTTTACATGACCAGGAAAAATGTGACGCACAACTTCCATTGAGGCTCTGGCTGTATGTGCCGTGGCACCATCCTGTTGGAACCAAATATTCCTTCTGTTCATTCTTCGTCGTCGCAAGTCTGGGATAAAAAAGTTCTCCAGAATGAAAACATATCGCTCAGAGTTGTCAGTTACAGTTGACCTTTCATCATCGAAAAAATGCGGTCCAATCATCCCAAAATGGCTCATAGCGCAAACATTGACTTTCTCAATGTGAAGTGGGGATTGATGCAGTTCGTGGTAGTTTTCTGCTGTCCTTCTGTTTATTAACCGAACCGCTCGAATGAAAATGAGCCTCATCACTCATCATTATCACTGGTTCATTTTCATCAGTGATTATCATTTGCATTCTCTCGACAAACTGCTGACGTCGTGCAAAATCCCCTTCATTCGGGTTCTGGACAACCATGACCTTATAGGGGTGAAAGCGGAGGTCTTGGTATAGAATTATGTGAACAGTTCGACTACTCATTTGAAGTGCTGCAGCTCATTTTCGGGCGGAGCGCCCTTGGTTTTGAATTACAGCTTGTCTCATTCTTTCCGCGGAAGCTGATGTCCTTACACTTCGTGGACGACCTTGAGGGTTCGAATTCATTGCTGATGCAGTTGTTCTGTACCCATCGTATGATTGTGTCACGTTTCGGAACCAATATTGAAGCGCTGGCGAAAGCGCCTCTGCACGACTCTTCCGATTTTATATACTCTTCACCTGCGAACGCACGATGCTGTTTTATCCAGATAACCATTGTGAACCAAATGGTAACACCTCCTGAGTCAAATAACCTCTGCTGCTCCCCTCTACTCACTCACCGTTACGTGTTCTAACCATACCAAGAACGCCCTTCCATTACGCCCCAACCTGTAAAAGATTACAACCTACCCAATTAGTAAAAGGATGTAAACTAGTAATAATGACTTGAATTGAGAAAGGTTCACACTTTGTGGTTTACCCTGCTCAGTCGTTTTAGATGGGTCGTGGATTTTAGTTCACTTCAACCATCCAATGCTGACAGTTCCTCCCCAATAAAATGAACACAATTTATTTAAAATTATATATTTAATAAATATCTAGGCGTCACAAAATTTAAGAAATCGACTTATCTTTATAGTGATGTGCTAGCACATAAAATGGAGAGTATCTCAGCAGGTTGGTGGCTATCCAAGGGAAGGATTGATCTCCTCTAAAAATAATGGAGGTTGATGGCTGTCCAAGAAAATCATTAAACTCCTTTATCCTTCCCAAAATAGAGGTGTTGAATTTGTCCTCTCCAAAAAAAAAAAAAAAATGGCTGGTGTTTTGTCCTCTCAAAAAAAATAAGGCTTTTGTTTTGTCTTCTCCAAAAAAATATGGCTGGTATTTTGTCCTCTCCCAAAAAAAATAGGAATGTTTTTCCTCTCCGGAAAATATGGCTCTTGTATTGTCCTTTTTGTCCTCCCCGGAAAACTGTAAAAGTTTTCATATCACCATGTGCTCGTGATAAGTACAAGTGACCTCTCCTCTGCATTTATTTGAATTTTGAATGATTTTAACAAATTAAAAATGAAAAATAGCCGAGATAAATATATAGATATACATATCATAAGAAAATAAAATGGTGATTGGACACACCAGACTAGCAAATCAATTATAGAAAGAAAATCTAGATATTATGATAAAAAATATCACTTATTTTCTAGGCCATTCAAATAAAGCCGGAGAGAGGTCAGCAAGTAATGAATGAAGTTAATAAGCAAAAGAAATATAGGATGAATATGAAAGGAATGAAAAAATAATAAAAAAGCGATGCTGGGTACTGCTAAAAGGAAATGAACAAAGCAGTGAAATATTCCTATATGAAAATTAAGAATCAAGAACGTAGAAACCATAGGTCCATGCTGTAAGTAAATGTGACCTAAAGAGATTATAAGATTATCGAGGAAGGATATTCAGAAATCTATGCACATGTTGAGAATATTAATTTAAAGATGGAAATTGAAAATAATTACTTAGTTGTGCGAGGGATCTAGGTATTAATTGTCCAATATTGAAAGAAAATAAAGAAATAAAGTGGATGACAATGGATTATTACTTACCCCTTTTATTTTAAAGGGTTATTGAACAATTCACAAATTATTATGATTAATTAATTTCGAGTGGCTTCAACGAAGTCTTCAAAGGAAATGTTTGAACCTCGATGTTCTCTCATGTCCGATGTGTTCGATAGTCGCCGACGGTAGAGGGGATTATTCACGAAATGAATGGTCATAGAATCAAAGTGACTTGCACTGTGTTAAACTTGCACCGTGTAAATCCAAAGGTTTTTCAGTTAAAGTAGTAGCGGCCACTAAGCACGCTACAAGATGCTCTGAAAAGCACGCCCTTTAAAAAAAAATTAAAAGTGCACCGTACCATTTGAAATAGCAAAGTTGTAGTCGACGTCCGGTATAACCGAGAGTGGTACCGTTCTGAAAATAATTGAAAATTGTAGATCAGTGTTAATTCACTCTAATTCCAAAATTAAAAAGTGATCGATGAACCCGTTCCTCAATAGGACCTTCAGTGGGGACACTCTATATATACTTCTTCAATATTTTCAACAGGAATAAAGTTATAGAGCGATTATGCACACCCGGTATAAGAATCAATGGCGTCATTATCAAAACAACACGTATTTCAGTAAAAAATCAACACACGACCCACCCATTATAAGTTATTACATGTAATAAAGTTTCGTAACGCTACTATCCTTGAAAAAATTGATCGTACATCCTGATGTTCGTGAAGTGTGAAGATTTCCCATCTGAATGACTGAGGTCAATGACAATTTAATTTGGTTATGGGCGAATCGAATTTTTGCGGTTTTACATAAGAACTGAAAACAACTGGAACCAATATTCTTCTCCGCCGCTTAACTGTAATCCTCCGGGCACATACGTCGTTTCGATCTACGAGATAGCCTAAATCGGACATAATGGGATGAATGGGAAATGTCAACGAATATTATCTCTCTGTTGCGATATGCAAGAAGGAATGGAAAAATTTTATATCCTTGCTGGGAATATATTTGATCAATAGTTCATTCGAAATCGTGTAATAACCATCAATTAAGATAGTATTTTTCCTCCACACTCTATAATTAAAACTTAATGTTTAATTGGACGTTGTTAAATTCTTCACAAAAACAGTATTTATATTTATCAAGTATTTTTCCTTCCGCGTGTGCAATTTCGAAGATATAGCAATTATATAATTACAAAATACGCAATGATTTCTTTGTATGGGAGTTGAAATTTGAAAGGATAAACCCTGGTGCTGAATCTGGCTTGTGGGGCGGTTGCATTGCGTATCTTGATGATATGGTCGGACTCTGAGTTATCATTGTACGAAATATACAAGCTCCACCATAAAGGCGATCTCTTTTAGCGAACTGCCATTCTCATTTTATGACGCCCAAACCATCCTCTTTACTGATGTGTGATGTACATTCTCATTGTCATTGTGTTTTTGCTAAGTTGGCACTACTGCTTTCAATACTGACGCGAAGTTTGAATGCGATCTGTCATTTATTTGTTTTACAGTGCTCGATTCTGTCAATTCTCACAAGTGTTTTTACATTGGATAAAATATGAAACAAAGAATTTGTCTCAAATTTTGTATTGCAAATGGAATTTTGTGTGCCGAATCGCTGAAAATATTACAGAACGCCTACGTTCACAAAACGCATTGTAACTGGTGATGAGACATGGTCATGTTTGACATGCAAACCAGTCAACAAATTTCGGAATGGCCCCTTCCAACTGAACCGAAACCAAAAAAAAAAGATCAGAGTCGATCAAGAGTCAAGGTAATCTTGTATGTTTTCTCATTGTGCAATCGGAATTCTTTCCACGTGAGACGATAAATAAAGAATATTACCTGAGCGTTTTGCGCCGTTTGAGAGAGCGAATTCCTCGAAAAACGCCAGATTTGTGGAAAGAAAACTCGTGGCTTTTGCACGATAATGCACTATTTCACAAGACTATCTTTGTGAATGAATTTCTGACCAAAAACTCAACGAACGCCATCTAATAATCACCGTATTCACCTGGTATGGCTCCGGCCGCCTTTTTTCTTTTTCCGAAACCATTTCGAGGTACCCTTTTTGAATCCATAGAAGACATAAACGAGAATTCGCGGAGAGAACGGAAGTCGATTCTGTAAGAAACGTTTGAAAAATGTTGGTTAATCGTTGGCGTAAATACATTATCTCGGAAGGTTCCTACTTTGAAGGCGATACAATAAATTTGGATGAAAAATAAATATTTTGTGTTTGTTTCTTTGTTATTCCTTTAACGTGCTCTATTTCCGCATTTCGGCCATTGACACGCCGGGGAATCCTGTCACCTCACTAACCCGGGAATTTTTCCGAACCCCTCTCGTGTCGAGGGAAGGGATCTTTAATGTCCAACACATCTCTGTTAGACAGGACCGACGGCTTTACATCTCCTTCTAAAGATAAATAGTCAAGCGATTATTATATTTTGTGTTTAATTGACCAATTTCTGGATTTTTCTGACAGAATGTATTTTAGTATAATTTAATTATACCGATGATATAAAGCAAACACGAGCAAAGGCTGCATGCCCATAGCCGACCTGTCACCTAGTGATTTATTGCTCTACGCCTCTTCTGAATGGAATATAGCGAATCTGGTGAAAACCAAGCCATTTTCGATGATTGTTTAAAGCACATCTGAATTGTAACCCAAACGAACGTCAACTCGTCACACAATTCGTTTGCCTCTACTAATTCAAAGGAATATGGAAATTTTATAGGTTATGTTGATGAACAGAACAGTGGACTTGATTTTTTTATCCTAATTCTCCCTAGTTTTCTTAATATTGGTGTATTTATCATGTATTTGCCTTGTTTCAGATGATGATGTAATGTGATACGGGGAAGAAGAGTTCCACGACTTCATAGTCGTTCAAAATGGGGAACAACTGTTGTTGTTGCGGGAGCGTTCGCTCACCGCCGGAAAGGATACCCAACTTCAAGGAAACTGCTGGGTGTAAGTACTGTTTTCTAATACTAAACTACAGGCGAAGTGTTGGTTTCGATTGGAAAACGACAAAAATATTTATGTACACTTTATGATTCATATTTGCGATGGCATAGACATGGTGTTTTAGGTTTGCAGTCATTAATTTCTATAGAAGACTCCTCATCGAAAAAACATAAAAAAATGCCTATGATCAGAAAACCTCGTTCCTGAGGTACAGGATGTTGAAGATTAGATTTACATTTCTGTTAGCAACTCTCGAGGTTTTCGAGGGATCTAGCTTTAATTTGCAGAAAAGGAATTATGTGTCCAGTAGTTGCGAAAATAAAGAGGGTGACACATAGGTAGTACGCCACTGGTCCTTTGCAAAGTATCTCTTGGATAAACCTTCCAATTTTAAATTTTTCTTCACTGCTGACATTTTTTCGAAATCGCAACTGTTTTCGACTAGTAAAAAATTGATTTACATAAAAGGGTCACATCAACTGATGTGAGGGTCGATAATCGATTAATTCAAATTTTTTTTACATAAACTGGGTGAATAGACGTTTGAAGTAGTTGTCACTCCATTTTGAGTTTGAGTTGATTTGAAATTGAAAAAGCTGGTAAAGACTCTAAAAAATTATGAAACATAATGAAAAGGTTTAATGCTCACCCTACACCAACTGCTGAGATTCCTTTCCACTTAAAAGACGTCAACAAAAGTTATACACGTATTGAGAATTACAGCTTTTTGCATTTCTATATAAGTATTCTTATGCAATTCTAATTTCTTAAGGCTATCATGCAAAGTTTTGGGTATTAAACTAGTCGAGTATACGATGACAGGAACAATAGCAGGTCTGTGTATTTGAACTTTTCTCCTGGAACTTGTTCAGCACGCTATTATGCGGTATGGCTCTCTTATCATAGACCACTATGTCTGGCCTATTATTTGTCACCATTCTGTCAGTGATAACAGGCCTATCGTAGTATAATCTGATATAGTCATTTTCCAATACGGGCGCCGGTTGATATGGCTGGGAGGTATTCAGAAGTCTGTACTTGTGTGCAAGTTTCTGATGGATAATGTTGCACACTTGATTATGCCTATGAAGATAGTCCGTATTGGCCGGACGTATGCTGTATAGTCTCCGATCTTATATGGCATTTTCTGCACTTATCTGTTTGTAATGTTCCGTTCTTAATTATAAATTTTTTGTAGCTGTTTGTAACGATCACTTGGTATTGAATGGCCATAAAGAATCCTTCTGTTTCCGCAAATAATTCTCCTTTCATGAACCATTTGTTATAGGCTTCTTTGTCGATGTGTGATTAATCTCATGATGATGTCGTCCATGCAATTCCTTTCTTGACCATTGCTCTTGTTTTTCAGTATCAGAAAGGAACGGTAGATTCAGCAGATCATCCCTGGTAGCAAGATTCACAGGTGTATATCCCTTATCAGCCAACGATACCACTCTATGAAGGTCAGAAGTGCGAGCTTTTGCAGAGAGGAATTCTGTGAGATTTTTAATCAGTTATAAATTGACATCATCCATTAATCTGCGTCCTCCTTCTTTCCCCTTCAAAGTTGTTCTCATCACAGACGAGTTTGGATGATGATTGTAGTACTTTGTCAGCATCGTTCGGGTCTGCCTTTGAATATCATTCAGTTCTGTCTTAGTCCATCTGATTATTCCAAATGAGTAAAGCAACACTGGAATGGTGTAGGTGCTAATAGCCTTGACTAGAATCCCCGAGTTCAACATTGATTGCAGCACAGTCTTCAGACGCTGACTGTATTCTGAACGAATCTTCTCCTTTGATTGTTTTTGGTCTAGTAATTTGGCTTGTTGGTATACCAGTTATTTGTATTCGTTTCGCCATCCCTCATACACTGTATAATATCACCATTTGGAAGTTGTGCTTCACCATCTATGACTTTCCTCTTTGAATGTTCAGGGTCTTACATTTTTCAATTCCGAATTTCATATGAACATCTGCCGAGAACTTACTGACAAGTTCTCAGCAGATCATCCTATTGCTTCTTGTTCGAAGCATATAATTTGATGTCATCCATATACAGTAGTAGTTCCTATCTGCTTTCATCCTAAATCTGTATCCTGTTCTATTGAGCATTGAAGACAATGGGTTCATAGCCAAACAGAACCATAGTGTACTTAAAGAGTCTCCTTGAAAAATTCCTCGACGTATGGATATCTCGTCGGTTTCAATTGACTTATGGTTCATGTTGAACTGCTGAGACGTGCGCCAGTGTGTCATTGTTGTCTTCAAGAATTCTACCATGGCTGGATGAATTTTGTATATCTGCAATACTTCGAGAAGCCAAGAATGGGCGGTACTATCGAATGCCTTCAGATAATCTAGAAAAGCTGAATGAACATTCCGATGCCCTCCGTGTGCCTGTTTCATTATCACAGAATCGATGATGAGCTGTTGCTTGCACCCATGGTGTTTCTTTCTGCATCCCTTCTGCTCCTCAGCTAATATATTGTTGTCGTCAAGATGTTGGTATATTCGATTGGATATGCATGAGGTGAGTATTTTGTAGACCGTTGGCAGGCAAGTGATTGGCCTATACTGAGGCGGATCCTGTGTTCTATCACTCTTAGGTAGCACATATGTTAAGCCTTGTGTTAGGAAAGTAGGTGTTTCCTGGGTTGTTGAAAAACATATGTGAGGCGACCGATATCCTTCTCTAGTCGTTTTTGCCATGGTGGTTTTCTGGCGCTTTTTGGCTCAGCTGGAATCGCAGTTGTGGAGACTTGTTGTTTGTGTACTCGAAGAATCGCTACCGCTCCACAGTAAATCAGAGAGTAAATCTTCTCAAAGTTGGTCAGTTTATTCTTCAAACACTGAGTTTACGCTTGCTAGGATGATATTAGCGTTCTTGTGTCTTGAGTTTGGGCATTTTAGGTCGTTTAGTTGGGTTACTACCACTGAATTCAGTCATTGCTCTGTTGAGTTCTGATCTTGCTAAATACATACATTTGTTCTGCTGATTCGGCTCAGGAGGACGTTCTGTGTTAATATGACATTATGACCTCTTCTCGTATGGTTTGCAGCGTTTCTGAAAAAAGTAGCCTGTTTTTAACGATTGTTCTTCGTTGATCCGAAATTCTCTGCTCGGATATGTGCTGTAATTCAGGATATTTTTCTACGAATGCAAGATGTAACGCGTATCTGTATGCTGTCATTTCTGAATCCAAGTTTGTAATCTTGTAATAGCAAAGCATAATGAAGGAATTCATTTCTGGGGTCCACTTCATGCGTTTCCTAGGGAGTCCGGCTCTCGTGGTCGTAGGTATAATGGCTTGCGCCACCGTTGAAGCATCAAGAGTCGGTTGGGAGGTAGTGATGTTGTTTCCCATTTGGTTTTGTGTTGCAGTATCCCTACTCGATATCACGCTGCTTCTGTCGCTAACCGATTGAGACTGGGATATTACTATTACCATTATTGTATGTGCCGTAAATAAATCAAATCAAATTATTATCATTATAGTATACAAACGCCTGAATCTCCTATTGCCTTTCGATTCCCGTCTGAAACACCCTTCATCATCACCAAATTCACCATAATGATCCATAAAACCTTGTGCAATCGCATCGATATACTTTCAACAACGTGAACATCAAATGGTACGAAGAAATCATGCGAGACAATGATTTTTGAATCGCATTAGCGACGTAAGATTAGACGTACGACCTTGTCCCCGATGACAATGTCAATTTCGCGTTTCCAACATTTCCTGTGTCGGTTTTGTTTCAGACAGGACATTCGCTATGACATCGCGTGACGCCATTTTCTATTATTCAGGTCGATAATGACCAGACCTATAATTTGCCGATCGAAATCGTACCGGCGTTCGAACGTCCTTGGAAAGGTTTCGCAAAACGCGATTTCAATTATAATTCAATCTGGAACGAGTTTAATTTTTCACGGGATAGGATGAAGGTAAGAGTGGACGTGGAAATCTACGCTACACGTGGCAGAAACGTTCTGTTACGAGGGTAAATGGTAAATCACTTCCTTACTAGAGGTCATGTATTTTTCAGGAATCTCCTTGTACGGAGATGACCTAAGAAAAAATACGATCTTGCAGATTTTCACTAATGTTTCAAATATGCGGCTAATATCTCGAAAATTGCACAAATTGGTAACAAGAAACAATACACCCTGTATCTCGAAAACTAAGTTTTTCATATTCTCAACTCTTCAGAGGAGGTGCTGCCTGCTATGCCACAGCTGTGGCCGTACAAGATGATTTAATGTGTGTTCACTCGGTTTTTAAAGAAGTCCAATTTGTAAGTTATCGGAAAGATGCTAAATGGAAGCGTGCTCCACAGCACACTAGCCCTGTAAACAAAAGAATTTTTATAAAGAGAGAAGAGCATTTCAGTTCTTCAGAACATTCTCCATGGAAGTACCTATGAAGAAGAGGAAAGATCAGCAACCTGCCGCCTTTTAACGAGAGGCTGGAGATCACTGCGCACTGCGCTCTTCTGGACCATCCAATAGATGTAATGAATGTTTGGGTACGGAGTCAGACACATGGGAACATTAATCCAGACCATTTTTGATACTATAACCATGCTAATTGGGCTTCTCTTATTAGAGAAGACGGAAGTATAGCATCATCTTCCGATCGAGTGTTACCAAGTGGAACACCATGTATATATAAAAGCTGAAATAGAGACGCATATGTAAACAAGTAAACGATTTAACGTAGGAAGTCCTTTTGTTGCGAATTAGTTGATATATTAGACATTCCATTCCACCGCCTAAAACAATCCGATATTGTTATCAAAGTTCTATTAGAATATGTGCTTCAATTAAAAATAATATTGTTTAAACAATATGTCTGCTGGTATCATATCAGCTCGAGTGGGAAATTACGACAGATTTATAGCGAATATCCGCTAACATAAAAAATCAGGATGATGATAACGGAAGCGGTTTTATTTAAATAATTTACTTGGAAAACGATAAGACAATCTAGCAGATTCAATGACAATATTAACAAACGAAGGAATTATTTAATGTCTTTGTTCAAGATTATTCACCAGTTGGGATTTAGTTCCTCTAACTCGTATGTGCACTTGATCGAACTCCGAAGAAATAAGTGAATTTAGAGCAGAATTCTTTAAAGTCCAACATGACTCCAATTTTTTTTTAACTTTCTCAGTTTCTGTAACCAAATCTTAGCAGTTTTTAAGGACAGTGAGTTGTTTGTGTAGCAATACGTATGATTTTCTTGGGTTTTCCATATATTTCCCGATATAATACGGGGGTGAATTAATGTCAGGTAAAAAAGAAGAAAAACTCACTCTTCGATAATACTTGTAATTTGTATTTCAACATAATCTTACTAAAGGTTCCCGAAATACGCCTTTGTGTCGGTTGAAAATCTCCATCCTCCGATCCATATTTTGAAAACAAATAGAAATATCAGTACGAAATTTTCTGTTTGCACTTTCAATTGTTCAAACTTTCTAAGCATTGTAATGAAGTTATACGAGGTGTGTGAATAAAGTAATCAGACTGATTGTTTTAAATTTTTTATTCGAATAAAATCACAATGCAATATTCAAATAGTTCCCTTGAGAAGTTTTACAGCGCTGGGGACGGTCCTTCCATTGCTGGAACTCGGTTGCAGCTTTTTGGATGTTTTCAGGTGTCCCAAAATGATCCAGCAGAGGAAACCGAAATCTCATTTAGATCTGTCCAAGACATCGACGCAACGTTGATGTTTCAAGACTTAAATTAGAACGAAAAACACACCATATTGACATGAACTTTAAGTCTGAATCTGTTCCATGATTACGACAAACATCATAACATATTTCCTAGTGAGATGTTAAAGGGTAACGTCCATATGAACCCGAATTCCCTGATTTGACTTCCTGTGATACTGTACTCTCATCGGTGGTTGCACTTGAAGGCCATCCGCTTCGTGGTTCATCGCCACTCGACTCTCTTCTTTCTGCCTTGAACCAACGAAAAAATTTGGCCCTTGATAAAACACTTTCTCCATAAGCCTGCGGAAGTTTTTCAAATGTTTTACCGCATTGTGTCCAAGTTCGAAGCAAATTGATGCCATTCATTTTTAGAACCTACAAAAAATACTGTTTTACGAAAATGCTACGAAACAAATGACTGTAACGATCTCGAACTAATACTGGAACGTACCACATGTCCACCTGACGCTGCTCAAAGCTTTTCGTCGCACGCGTTGCCAGATCGGAATCGACAGTGCCAGTCTCAATAACAGTCTCCTGTATCTTTTACTGATTTATCGATTCACCCTCGTAATTACAATCCTACCCATCCATTCAGCAAACGGTTATAACATAAGTATTTATAGTTATAGTCCATCTTGGAATTGATGAAAACTTTAATCAAAGAACTTTAAGTCCCATTAAATTACAATACTATAGTTACGTTTAATGTATATCTCTGCATATTAATATTGATGTCTGCGTGAGAACTTTCTAATATAGGACATAAAAATATCGATATACTAATAAATAAATATTTACAATTGAACTTGATAACTCATATTATCTGGGCTTTTAGTTGATGTATAAATATTTAGATAATTTTTAACGAAAGTGAAATCTATGAGTAATTGAACTTACATTGCAGCTTTAAAGAGATTACCAACATACGAGGTGTGACTAAAAATACAGTGAATGATTTTTTTATAGCATCTTCTCTGTACTGGAATAAATTGAGTGAAATGTCAGGCAATTTTTTTTATTTTCAGTCAGTTGTTTTGCATACATATTCTTGGATATATGGGACCTTTGTTTTTATTATTGGTGATTAATTTTGCAACGTTGTATCGTTTATTTTGATAGTACATTTTGTCAAAAAGATAAATATTTTCTTTAATTGACCAATATCTGATACTTGTTTGACAGAATGTATAATTCCATATTTAGCCTTTTTGTTTCCGAATGAGATCGGCTGAGACTTATCAACGAGAGAATGTGACTTTAAGAGTTATTCTCATCCCCGTTATGACCCAAAAATAACAAAATTACAAGCAAAACATAACTAATTAATAACAAAAATTGTCGTGTCTTGTAACATAAACGGAACTTAGCGTTGATAATTATTCAGATACTGTAAGGGTGGTGTAATACAGGTTATCATAAAGTATCGACACATTCTAACCTAGAAATATTGTATTAGTATATTAGATTCTAGCTTTGATAATATCTCTCTTTTGTTCCAGCAAATCCAGGAAGAATAGGAGTTATAAACAATCCATATACACCAGATCCCCATCGCGGTTCTGCTGACTTCATCAGGATTAGATCAACGACCAACAGACCTCCAAAGGGAAACGCTAAAGGCAAGGTTGTCGTCGCTCTGTACAACTATGAAGCAAGGGATAATACAGATGTCTCCTTCAAGAAAGGCGACAGGATGGAGGTCATCGACGATTCCGAAGGAGATTGGTTGAACGTTGTTCATCTCATCACCAAAGAGAAAGGCTATATACCTAGTAACTTCGTAGCTGCAGAGATGAGCGTAGAAAGTGAAGAGTGAGTAATTCTTTCTTATTGTTATACCCGAGATTAATTGCTTAACATTCTTCAGTTGGTTCTTCGAGAAAATATCTAGAAAAGAGGCTGAGAAACACCTTTTGGCCGAAGAGAATCCAAGAGGAACATTTTTGATCCGTCCTTCCGAACACAATCCAAACGGTTATTCGCTTTCTGTGAAAGATTGGGAAGAACACAGGAACTACCACGTGAAACACTACAAAATCAAACCTTTGGACAATGGAGGGTTCTATATTTCTACAAATAAGACTTTCGATACGCTTTCGGAATTAGTGAATTCATATACAAGTAAGTATTAAAGTGCAAGGGTTCTTCCACATATATCCATATTTGTTTCTCGGTATTTTTGTATTTTGTCTGGCCAGTGACATCCCCACTGGATGTACGTTCGATGTATGATATTGTCGTTCAGGGCCGCCCAAAACGTGGGTCGCTATCAATAGATTTGCAGCCATTCTTGCGTAGTGCCCTTGGACTTGGCAGCAATTCTGAAACTGTGTAGTTTCAAGTTATATACCCGCGCTGTTCGTAGATTTCTCTCACATTTCGAACTTTCAAGAATTCGTTCGTCCACCAACACGTTTCTGGTTGAGGCCTTTCAGCGAATTGATTATTTCGAACTGTTCCTCGCAATTCTATTCGAAGTTAAAACTAACCTACTAAAATTCAATCGAAATCAACCGGTCATGTCGGACGTTCGAGTCATACTTTCCAAAACCCGTTGCTCGGACTGAAAAACGCAAAGATTTAAACATAATTACCTCACAAATCCCGTCGAAACATCCCAAATATTCTACGTTTTGAATTTCAAATATTCGTTCGTAGCAGGTCAGTTGATTATTTATTGGTAGTTCTAGAAGTTGATTATTGAAAAAAATTCAAGATATCTTGTCTCGTTCAGTTTGGAAATGTTAATTTTTCGTATGCAAATAATTATTTCAAGAAGTGTTGCTAAAACTCATTACAGAATGATTGACATCTACTCTGGTTCCAGCGATGAAATGCGAACTGGATTATGTAATAAGTTATCTTACACGTGGTATTTTAATTCATGTTCAATTCATATTCGTTCTCTTTTATTTCGATCATAAATACCAGGGAAGGACACGAAGTGCAAGTGTTAGTCTTCTAGTTTTCTTTACGTGTACTATTCACTTAATTCCACACAATAATGAGTTTTTGGTTGCGACGAGAGGGCTGCCTTTTGTCGAGAAGGCTTACATTATCTAGTGCCATGATTCCTATCATAGAACTGAGCTACTCGTTTCTAGGGCCGTTTAATATTTATAGACTCGCATGTCGTGACTTTCTACACTTCATGATGAATGGTAGTCTTTGATCCATGCCCTCTGAAAGGCACCCACATAGATGGTTCCCTTTTGATAATCTCATAAATCTAACCTAGAATGAGAACAGTCTAGCAATAAATATATTAGGAAGATAGTCCAAAGATAGATAATATTGCAAAACTTATTCATATTGTATCTCAGGCAGATTGTCTGTGCCCTGCAATCCAGGAGGATGTATGATTTTCAATGGCCACCTACTGGAGTAGTCACAAGGACTCAAGTCTGGTGAATAAAAAGACTGAGGAACCACAATAATGTTTTTATTGGCTAAAAATTCTATCACTCAGATTGCAGTGTGACATGGCGCACACGAAAGACTCTTTCTTTTTCGAAGTCTTTCAAGGACCTCTCGGTAAAAGTATTGATTAACCGTCGACAGCTTGCAGTGTGCCACTTCATGCTCAGGCGTTTGGTTTCTGGGTCGTACTCGAACACCCAAGCCACGTCACCAGTAATGGTACGTTCGAGAAAACGGGGATCATTTTCAGTCCATCCCAAAAGCCTAGGGACTTTTCTTTCTGATATCCTTTTGGCCTTGCGCAAATTTTTCTCGTCTCCAATCCATTGATCAAAATCTGATGAACGGAAGTGTGATTCAAATTCAACTGTTCCGTGATTATTATGATTGTCAACCTTCGATCTGAACACACAAGATCTCGGACTCTGTTGACATTTTCGTCCGTATTTGCGCTTGAAGGTTTTTCGCTTCGTGTTTCATTTTCAATCTACTCTCTTCCTTCTGAAAATGCTTCAAACCACCGAAAAACCTGGGACCTTGTCGAAACACTTCCTTCATGCCACTCATTGTTAGAACTCCCAAAATTAACGCTATGGACAAACGACTCTAGCGAGTTTCAACTTATTATTATTATTAGTATTATAGGCGTATCACATTTGCACCTGACGCTGCTCAAAATCTCTCGTCTTCCGCCTCGTGGACCGGAAGCTAAGTTGCCAGTGTCGTTTCTTTCTTTACAAACCTCGTATACCACTAGATCAAATGGTCATCTTACTGACAATGAAATTTAAAAAACGCCCATTACTCCCACAATCACTTTGATAAGGAGACTCCGAGTGTTTTAAGAGACCCCCGATCTTTTCCTTCCTCAACTAACCCTACTCGCCTCCATGATTTTTTTTCGATTCACTTACAAAGTACCCGCGTTTGTGATACGCCCCTGCATGAATATTACGAGAAGTTTACATAATTTATTCACACTTTTTAATATCTCTGTAGTGTAGTGTTCTAGTTTATGTCATATATTTTATGTGAACATATAAAGTCTTGATTACATGCAACTCACGTTACGCAAATATGTCTCATTTTGTAGATAGGCTAAGCGATAAGCACTCACTCAATTCCTAGAGATTACACCTACAAGTTATTTTATTCCATAAGTAAGATTCTCTTGTAAATTGAATAGAAAACAGGAAAATAATTTGCGTTCACCTTCTGGGCAATTTGGAGATGTATTTATGATCGAACGTAATGGGTTCACCTTTCATCGAATGGTAATCGAAATTATTTCACATCTCATATACCAACGGCTATTACCCAGATTCATCTACGTTGGATTGAAAGTTGCTCTTCCTTAACGTATAAATATTATAATTATTGTTTTCACAAGTATCTGTTCAGGCGAAGACAGATCACCCTACGGTTAAATCTTTCGAAATAGCGTATAGTTTATATACGGAATAGACCACGTTGTAGTTTTTTATTTTTATTTTTTCGTTTCAAGGATGCATTTATTCGTGAAATCGTATGATAGTCTTTGAGATACACGGCGTCAAACAAGAATTGATCTTTTCTATATGTTAACAATACAGTAGACTCGCGATAATCTGAACTTGAAAATTTCAGGGCTGTTCACACCTTCGACCTGTTTACACCAATGAATGTATGAATCAAAGAAAAAACACATTTACATACTCTTCAATTTTTATTAGAGATGTATCTACATATACTCATATTTTGACATCATCAGCTGGTATACAAATATAATTATTTGAAAAATGAAGTTACTTCAGTTTGAATTTTTTGGTGCAAGTACATTACAGTACATTTTGTACCCAATCTTCTAGAAGCCTAGCTGAAGGTAAATCTTCATCATTTTCATTGTTTCTTCATAAAATATTATGTCAACACTTTACTATCGTTGCCCTTTCTAGAGTTCCCAAAACTTACATAAATGTAGAGAAGCATTTTTCAATGTTATTGTCTTGAGAGCATCTGCTAGTCTATTGCTTTTGGATATAACAGAGCTAAGCAAATCTAACCTAAGAATATTGATTATTTGTGAAGTCGAAAAGAAATGTAAAAACTCACCTCATGAACAAACTGCTGAAAGAACCAGTTTCTAAAAATATATATATATATATATATATATATATATATATATATATATATATATATATATATATATATATATATATATATATATACGTTGCAAACATCCATCTCTTCGCTCTTAAGCATTTCTCCCGTAATGGGAAAAAGTAGTGACACTGACATCCTTTTTGAGCTCTTCTATAATTAAAGATTTAAAAATCAAAATTTCATTTGTTGCTTTAGCGATTATCATGAAAATCAATTAACAAACACTGAGCACATCTATGTATGAACTCCAATTAACACTTAATGAGTCTTTAATACAGTGATAGGTCTCCTTTTATCCCCGTAATACTGCAGGTCTGGACAAGTTAATTCTTATACACATAAAGATGGCCATTGTTCACACTGCAGACCAGTGTGCATGCAAGGGATTTTATGTTCACGTTATTGAGCCTTTCACATTAATGCGAGTCTAGTGTATATTTTAGATTCTGTTTCTTTCAATATGAATTTTGATATATAGAATTTACCATAAGTCTATCTTCCTTGTTGAGTTTTTCGTTCTATTTATTTCAAATTTGTCATCCTCAATTCCTCTGACAGACTACGACATTCTTATTTGAGGGTGCTAATATAAATATTGTCCAAAAGGAATATGTTTTAAGGAGTGTTTTTAAGTAAGTGAAGATATAAGAATGTATTACTAATGAATCCCTATAAAAAATATTCCATAAACTTATTTATTATTGTTGCAGGAAATGCATTTGGTTTATGCCATGTATTATCGAAGCCATGTCCAAAACCGGAACCAACAATGTGGGACCTTGGTCCAACATACCGGGATAAATGGGAAATACCACGTAATGAAATCCATTTAGTTAGAAGGCTAGGCAGAGGAAACTTTGGCGAAGTGTTTTACGGAAAATGGAAGAGCAACATTGAAGTTGCAGTAAAAACCTTGAGAGAAGGTACAATGTCCACACAGGCCTTCCTCGAAGAAGCCGCAATCATGAAAAAGTTCAGGCACACACGTTTAGTACAACTTTTTGGTGTATGCAGCGCAGATGAACCGATATTTATAGTACAAGAATATATGTCCAAAGGTAGTTTACTAGATTTTCTCAGGAGGGATGATGGTAAAAATTTGGAATTTGAAGATTTAATATATATAGCTTCTCAAGTTGCAAGTGGCATGGAATACTTAGAAAGCAAACAATTGATACACAGAGATTTAGCTGCAAGAAATGTACTCATCGGTGAGAAAAACATAGCGAAAATATGTGATTTTGGCCTAGCAAGGGTTATTGAAGATAATGAATATTGTCCAAAACAAGGTACAAGATTCCCAGTTAAATGGACAGCACCAGAAGCTATAGTATACGCGAAATTCTCTATTAAATCAGACGTTTGGTCTTTTGGTATTCTATTGATGGAACTGTTCACTTATGGCCAAGTTCCTTATCCAGGAATGCATGGTAGAGAAGTGATAGAAATGGTTGAAAAAGGTTATAGGATGCCTAAGCCAACGTCACATGCCCTCCCAGATGAAATTTATCAAATAATGTTAAGTTGTTGGGATGCCAGACCTGACAACAGGCCAACCTTTGAATTCCTCACTCATTACTTTGAAGGCTTCAATGTGACTTCAGAGTTACCCTATAGGGAAGTACCAGATTAACAAGAAAAGTTTGTTTGACTGTAATTATTGTGTAGTGATTATCCTCTGTTTCTAGTTGATTTCCCTGATATTACTCATCCTGATCATAGGGTTAGATCTCATTTAGTTTAGGGAAGGCTTTTTATATGTTTGGTGTATGTTGGGTGCTTTTTAACTATTCTAATATTCCTAATATTCAACACTTGCTTCGACAATGAATTATTATTCTCATAAAATACTGCCAAATTAATTCTTCAAAAAAAAGATATCTTTTAAATGCAATAGTTGAAAAGCACCGTCATCAATATTGTTGACAATTATTCAAAATTATCTATGGTTCAACAACAATCAAAGTATTGGTAAGATCGAGAGAGATGATTCAATTTGGTACTTACTCATAATCAGACATGATATCTATTCCATCTATGTATACAAGGTGTTAAGTGCGGTTTGAATGTGATATTAAAAGAAATCTTCAGTAAAAATTATTCTCAATTTACTGTTATTGGGAAATTATTTACTAGAATTCACTTCTAAAATTGTTCTAATACTCAACCTATCCCCATCAACTCCTGTTTCCACTTGCGCAGTTTACAGGCGCGAACCTTTCTCATAGCCGTCTTTTTTAATTGAATGAATTGTATCAAAACTTATCCATTCTACATAATTACATTCATTTGAAATGTGTAATAATTTTTCTTTATCATTGTTATTACTTTGTTTTCCTTTGAAAGAAACTTTGTTAGATTTTCTAAATCAAACTGAAGCTTTGAATGTCCCATATTGTTATTATCATGTATGATTCTTTGATGAGTAATGACAAATCCAAACATTTCCACTCTGAATGGAATACACCTGAAATCAATAATTTCTTGAGCTTCACAAGATTGCTGTCAACTTAGTATCGGCATAATTGGATGAGCTGCTATAAAATATAAAGATGTTGATAACTCCCAAAATTCGAACTTTATTCTAATATTGTGTATTGTAAATTGTACAAAAAGTAAAGGTAAAGTGTCCTCATACCAAATTATCTTTTATACTATGAACTTTTGTACGAGCTGTAACCTTAACTCATAAAATTTGGCATGGACCAATATAAATTCATTTCATGCTACACGCTTAGTTCCTAATTCTTAAGTATAAACATTACCGCAAGTTATCCAGTTTTCATTTCATCATAAGATATTTCTATTTCCTCAATGTTGAATAAGATTTTAGTTTGTCTACTTAGTTAATATCGAACAAATTAATACTGAATACTGCATAAAGTGTGCTTGTTGTAAGTGTGCATGTAATTTCAACCTTATTGTACCGACAATATTGTATAGATATATCTTTCCAGAAGGATGGTTTCACATTTTCAACTTGAAAAAAAACAGTAAAATATTCTCTCAGTGATAATTCATTTCTCACAAAGTTTAAGTAAAATTCATAACTAAACAAAAATCATGTTTGAAATGAATTTCTTCAGAAATGATTCTAGTTACTGTGAAAACACTTTAGAATATTCTGTTCTGTAGCATAGACTCAATAATGTCTAGTATTGATTGTTTTTATAATTCAAACAATGTGTTTTTGTGTATATTACAATTTTTTACGTTCGAATATGTTCGTTTTAGTCATGTATGTATGTGGTAGTCTTTTTATATATAAAAGAAAAATGGGTGAAGCGGTCAAAAAGTCGAACGTTGAAGTGATTAAGATTTTGTTTTATATTTTAAAGAAAGCCATAAATATTATTTATATAAACGATTTAACTTTTGTATATACATTACAGTATTGAAATAAAACATTGTGCTACTCCAGTTTATTTCTTTTGAATGAACACCTCCTCCCTCTAAATGATTCAGGATTGGCTCACAAAGATGGCAGACGTGCGCAGTCGTCTTTATTGAACCATACATCAATAAGGCGACAGGCTACAATATGAAATGCTTGTCAATTCATATCATAATTACTAATTACTACAGTTGAAATGCTCAATCACTATTTCTGATAGATTGAAAATTGAACTGTGTCTTCTATAACGAAGATTATAATTCGTTGCTTTCATGAATATAATGATGATCATGGAAATCATAATTAGTGGAGCGATAACAACTGTATCGTTGATCGTCACAACAATTATTTTTTGTTTGAAAATTAAAAATATTGCGGAATGGATTAGTTAAATGCTAAATGCCAGAGTGATCAACACTTCTCTGAAACGGGAAGTAGTCACTTTTGTGGCTAGCAGGAGCTCCCCCTCAGGGAGTAGTACTATCCCTCTGTTGTGGTCCCTGCTAGTTGATGACCTTCTCTGGCAATAATTGGCGCACTGGATGTTTATGTACAAGCATATGCTGATGATATAGTCATTCTGGCTGTCGGAAATGACAGTGATGTTTCCAACAGACTTCAGGAGGCTACGTCAGCAATTCAGGGATGGTGTGAGGGAGAGAAACTTAGCATAAACCCCTACAAAACCCTTATGGTATCATTTACCAGGAGGATATTTGGTGGGAGTGCAGTCTTAAGAAGCAATCCCAACTCAAGCAGAGAACGGCCTGCATGATGATTACTGGAGCCTTTCACTCTACACCCACTGCGGCCATGAAACTGATATTGGGCCTTGTACCTCTTCATCTGGTGATATGATGAGTGGCTAGAATGGCTTTCTACAGATTCCATCATCTTTCCCGTAGGTAAACTAATTTCTATTATACACTGACTTCTGATTAGTGCCAAATGATATTACGCTATACTACCTCTTGTAGCAATTGTCACAAAAAGTTTAAATAAGTACCAAGTCTGGGATGGAGAGAGAGCTGCAAAACTTATCAAGTTTGGTAGTTCATTGTCTCTACACACTCCTTCTTCTCTTCTCTCAGCCTGTTGTCATCCACTCCTGCATATAGGCCTCCTCCAAATCTTTCCATACTCGTCTATCTTGCGCCAGGTTCACTCAGTCGCTGTCACCTACGGTTCTGATGTCGCCCGCCCAACGTTTTTGCGGTCTTGCTCGACTACGCGTCGTCGAGCGAGGTCTCCACTTCAGAATTTTCTTTGACCATCTCTCCTCGTCCTGTCTCGCCAGGTGGCATGCCCATCTACATTTAAGTGTTGCAATTTTCTCCATCACGTGAGTGACCTTTGTTTTCGTTCTTATAGTGATATTTCGAACTTCACGGAGTGAGATTCCTAGCAGGCAGCTTTCCATGGCTCTTTTGGTGATGGTAAGTCGGTTAGCTGACGCTTTTGTTAAGCACACAGTTTCGAGACCGTATGTCATCACAGCCTATCTTTCCAAATGCGGCCCAGCTGAGTCCCACGCGTCTCGTCACTTCTGCTCCTTGATTTGCTGTTCCAAGCTTGACACTGTGCCCCAAGTAGACATATTACTTTTTATTTTCAAGTAATTGTCCCTGAAGTTCGATGCTTACTGTTTCTGGGCTCATAACTTGCGCCTTCTTGGAGTTAACCTCAAGACCGCCCTTAAGAGGTTCTTCACTTAGTTCTTCAAGCATTTTTTCTAATTCAATTGGGCTCTCTCTCTTTCCGATCAGCATCACGTCCTCAGCAAAGTGGAGGTGGTTTAAGTATTGGGCGTTGATGTTTATGCCCACATCGTCCCAGTTGAGCTTTTTGAATACGTCCTCCAAGGCCAGGGTGAAAAGCTTTGGAGAAATTGTCTCCTTGTCTTACCCCTCTGTGAATAGGTATTTTTCGGTAATTAGATCTTCATCGAGCTTAACATGCATTGTGGCTTTCAGGTAAATATTCTTAAGTAGTATTGAGTATCTGTGGTCTACTCTTGCATTGTCAAGTGAGTCGAGGTTTCAATGAATGCACAGGTTTCAATGGAATCATGCATAGTTTAAAGTCGTGCCATATCATTTTCTGAATCTTGCCTGTTCCACAGGTTGGTAGAAGCTTATTGTTGAGTCCGCTTGTAATGATTCTGGTTAAAAGTTTGTATAAATTTGACAGTAGACTTATTGGTCTATAATACTCCAGGCTCGTGCAGTCTCCTTTTTTATACATGATTCTCACCTCTGCACCCTGCCAAGCATCAGGTATTTCTTATTCTGAATGCACTTATTTAAGAGGGCTAGTAAGAATTTCGCCAGCTCATTTCCTTCCAGCTTGTGATGCAGTCTTCTCCATGCGCTTTATTGTATTTCATTTTCTTTAATGCCGCTCTCAACTCGTCTCGGTCAACCTCTGGAACTTCTTCCGATCCCACGTTTAAAATGGTCCGGTTTCCGACTCCGCTTGGCTTTGACTTTTTTGGATCGTTATAGATTTTCGTAGAACTTTGCCACCACAGCAGCTAGTTGGGCATTATTCGTCACCATCCGTCTGTTTTCATTTTCCATTTTTGTGATGACCCGCCTTCCTCCATCTAATTTCGTTCGCAGCGCTTTCATTGAGCAGTTTTTCTCTATTACGTCACTTATGAGCTTTGTGTTGTAGTTTCTAACGTCCTTTAGGATTTCTTTTTTGATGGTTTTGCTAAATTTATTGTTTTCAGCAGTGCGCTTAGCAGTTTTCCGCCTCTTTTCAACCAATGCATTAGTAGCTTGACTTATCTTGAAGGTTTTGTCGTTTTTGGTTTTGCTGCAAATAGTTTTCGTTGGTTATATCTAATATATAATAGATATAAGAACACCTAACCCCTTCCACACAGAATAAACAAGATTCAACTATCGCCAATCATTGTTTCGAAAATGGACACTCATTTCCTAGTATAGACAGTTTAGGAATTTTACACGTTGCTCCTAAAAGCAAGAAATTGAACTTGAATCAGTTGAAATCTTCAAATCACTTCATAATAGAAACCCACAAATAATTAACGACCAGCTTGATCTATATAAATCCCAAATCTATGATATTTTTAAATAGTACCACCCACTACTGCCGGCTCGGTGGCGTAGGGGATACGATGCTCCTCTCCTGCGCAGAGTCACCTGGGTTCAATCCCCACAAACTCGGTGCGATTTTTCGGATTCTGGGAATCACTTCAGTATCCATCTTTCGAAGAAGATGTAAAGCTGTCGGTCCTGTCTAACAGAGATGTGTTGGACATTAAAGATCCCTTAACTCGACACGAGGGGGGTTCGGCAAAATTCCCGGTTTAGTGAGGTGATAGAATTCCCCGGCGTGTCATGGGCCGAAAAGAGGAAATAGAGCACGTTAAAGGAATAACAAACAAACAAACTACCACCCCCTAATATCTGCTGGGTCCTTTCCATCTACCCTTTAAATCACAAATATAGTTAGTAACAGTACTTTGTATTCAGTTTTCTTAATCTGTCTGAAGATGAATGTTAAACATTTGAAACTGCAGTAACAGTGTATATTTTATAATTTATTGGTAGTAAAGCATAGTAAACATAACCTCGTGTTTTTCTGAACTTATATTATATAGCCCCTAAAAATATAAAACCATCCTACTTATTTAACCCCTACAATGCTATAATAGTAGTGTTTTTGTTTATCCCCTAAGTTTGGGCGGGAAAACCTAAGGTTGGGAACCCTGCACCGGAATTCCATCTTTAAAGATAAATTTCTTGCGTCTTTTTCTTATACACTATTTCACAGAAAACTAATAGTTCATTTCACCTACTTCTATTCTATACGCTATATAATGCATGTTAAGTTAATACCCTCTTTCTTCTTTCTCTCTGGTCAATAACATTCCAAAAAAAACAAACTTATAGTTTGTAGTATTGATAATTTCAGGTTGATTGGTATAATTTGGATTCAAGATGAATGAAACAGTAATAGCCCATAGTATAGAGAATAGCATTAGAACAGAGGATGTGAAAATTCAAGAAAATGTGAGCTTTGAATCTATGTTTTTGATGAAAAGTGTGTCAGAAGGGCTTAAGACCTGCGGATTTCGTACACCTTCTCCTATACAGTTGAAAGCTATACCTTTAGGAAGATGTGGTTTCGGTAAGTGAAAACTTTTCCTCAAATTATTTAAGCATTATGAAAAATTTCAGATTTGATTGTTCAATCGAAGTCAGGAACAGGAAAACACTAGTGTTCTCTGTGGTAGCTCTAGAAATGGTTGATCCAAAAGTATCTGATTTGCAAGTTTTGATTTTGGCACCTACCCGAGAAATTGCTGTACAAATTTCAGATGTGATACATAGGATTGGACAAAATATAGAAAGTAAGATGTTTTGAAACTTTTAGCTTATATAAATTATACAAAAATAATGGTAGTTTTGGTAAATAATTAACTCTTGTAGGTTTGAAAGTGAGTTCATTCATAGGAGGTCTACCTGAAAAAGACGATTTCGAAAAAGCACAGAATTGTCATATAGCAGTAGGTGCACCTGGACGTGTAAAATCGTTGATAAAGAAAAATATTCTTAAAGTAGATGCCCTTAAGTTATTTGTATTGGACGAGGCAGATAAGTTGTTGGAGAAAAACTTCCAAAATGACATCAATGAAATATATTACACTCTTCCTGTCAGGAAGCAAATGATTGCAGCAAGTGCCACATTTTCCAAAGAGTTAAAAGAATTCTTACCAAATTATATGCAATCTCCAACAGAAGTCAATGCTGAAGTTGAAACTCCGTTACTCCTGGGATTAAAACACTTTATCAAAGAAGTGAAGCATTCTTCAAATGTAGTGCAAGAAATGAAGAATAAAAACGAAGAATTGGTGAAACTTCTAACAAAAATATCATTTACACAGTGCTTGGTATTCTCAAATTATCAGAGTCGTGCGGAAACTGTCAGTGTTACCATTAATCGTCATGGTTTTCATTCGGCTTTTATTTCAGCAGCTCAAACTCAACAAAAAAGATTGGAAACCATAAATAGCCTCAAGAATTTCAAATGCCGCATTCTTTTATCCACTGATTTAACTGCTCGAGGTATCGATGCAGCAAACGTAGATCTGATTATAAATTACGATGTTCCCATAGATGTTATGACTTATTTGCATAGAATGGGAAGAGCTGGTCGATACGGATCTAGAGGAATATGCATTTCCCTTGTTTCAGGAAATAAGGATCTGAGACAAATTCAAAAATTTTTAGGTTATATCGGTGGTACAAATCTGACGATTTCTAAGATTGATGACATAGCATGCCATGACACGGATCTTTGGGAATGTGATCAAATGAAATTTGAGCAAGTTTCAGGGATAATTGAAGATGATAATAATGAGCATTCAGTATCTGAGAGTATTAAAAATGAATTGTTAGAATTAAACAGTGTACAGAAGAAAGGAAAATGTAAATCTCAAGGTAAGAAATCGAAAGAGTGTAAGACATCTAGTGCGGATATAAATGATGTTATACGGGATGAATATGTTGTTTATGATGAAAATACCCTGCAGGAATTGAGTTCTCTTGAGATAAACGAGACAAAAACTGATCCATCTTCGAACATAAAAGCCGCAGATATTTCAAAAACAATTGAAGATGTTCAAGGCACACTAGAATCTATGGCAAAAGGATTATTTAATTTCGAAAATCCAACTGATTCCAAAAGTTCCACTTTAACAAAACCTGATATTCAAGATACAGGCGATGATAAAAAACGGAAAAGAGTACCAAAAGTTGACGAATCTAACGATATACTCAATTCTTTGGCAAAAGGAAACTTCAATTTTTCAACGTTGGAAGATAAAGTTTCGAAAATTGAAAGCATTGATCCAAAAATTGATGAAACGAAGAAAAGGAAAATTTGTGGTTCTGCAAAAAGTCAAATTTTTGTTAAAAACAAAGCTCTGTACGAGACTGCAAAGATTTTAATGAATCATGTGGAAAATATTGATGGGGAAGCTGACGAAAATCTAAGTAATTATATACAAATTGTTGGGGAAAAAAAGACTGTTTTGGATGACTGTGAACCTGAACAACTAGAAGAAAGTAGTACAAATATTAGAGAAAATCCAAAAAGAGAAGATAATTTAGAAAACATTTTTTTTCATGCATATAATTTTACTCTCGGATGTAAACATCACTGGAAAGACTTTGTACCTGAAGAGGAATTGAAAAAGAATTTCCAAAAAGAAGAGATGAAAGATGACGCTGTAGAAGACGAAGAAGATGAAGAAGATGATGACTATTACGATCAGGAATATTATGAGGAGTATGATGAATATTACGAAGCTGAAGGGGTTTCATATGATGAAAATGGTAAACGTATATATGCCTATTCAGACATTCCAAATCGTATGGTTTGGATGCCTGTAGATCCAGAAGAAAGCGTACTTAATTCGAAAAATAAATACCCTACAATTAATTTATTAGAAAACGACGGAGAAACGGAAGTTCCAGTCGAGGAGACACAAGTGCATGCTCAGACATACAATGAACCAAATTTAACAGAACCTTCTACTTCACATGTTAACATTGGGGAAGCACAGGCTATAACCAGAACAAGAGACGAATTTACAACAAACCAGTCTTCTCTGATAAATAATCTTACCTATTCCCAACATAATCATTTCTTGGATTGTTTTCAACGTGTTAGTAATCAATTGTGGAGGGATGGTGTGAGGTTTGATAGGGTGGAAGACTTTGATTCTTGGTTTTTTAAGTGGCATCAACAGGTTCAATCTGTTAGGGATTATGTGAGGCAAAATATTTATGTGAATGAAATGAGCACCTATCAAAATAGTATGAGAAAATATGACTGAAAGATTTTTAGATCTAGATTTAATATGATGGAAAATATATATTGTATAATAAAATTCTTTTCCTAGACTTCATTTATTTAGCAGAATAATTTAGGAAGTACAAACTTTTCAGAGAGTATATAGTGGTTGCCTAGTAACAGAACACAAGCTTTGAATGTCCCACTCATAAGGCGACCAGACTGAACACCTTGGGCACTGAAACACATAATGCCCTGACGATCAAGTAAGCCTCCTACTTCAAACTTCGTGAAAAAGTTTTTGGAAGACTGATAAAATAATAAAAAGGCAAGCACAATGGCCCAAATTAAAGATAATTCATATACACTAGATAAAGAATCCAGTTCATCAAAGTGTTAACTCATAAAAAATGTATTTCGCGTGAAAAACAGTCCGTCTGCTGGTGACCTTGATAATGAATTATATGTGCGGTACTATATCTATTTGAGCAGTGTTCTGCACTATCACGACTACATAATAAATGAATTATTTTGATATAGCATATAGATGACGTATGAAATCGAAACAACATATGATTTTTCGCTGATATAAGCATGGACATGAACAGAAAGAAATGGTTTTACTCATTTTCTATATTCTGTAGTCTAAGGTTATTAAGTCGATGAGAAATGAAAAAGTTGAAAATGAGTCCAATTATATATCAATAGCATTTCTATATGTTTTCACGAACCCATATATACTTAAACACAAAATATTATAAATATCCATTCTACTTTGGCTTCTCTTTTCAGAGATCTGCAGACAATATTTGAATGTTTCATTTTCAAATCGAAGGAAAGAGGAGTAAACATCTATAAAAATGACTCAATACAAGTAACACGCATTTTAATCAAAATTTTTAAAAGAGTATAGCATGCTATTTTCAAAATAGAAATGTAAAATTGAAAATTACTTTTCCTCCAAGAATATATATATATATATATATATATATATATATATATATATATATATATATATATATATATATATATATATATATATATATATATATATATATATATATATAAATATGACAAATTTGTCAGTTAATTATATTACATATATAAACAAATAAATAAAATATGAAATGAGATTCTGAGCATTATAAACTAAAGAGAAAACCTATGACTCTACCTCATTATTTTTTCCGAAAGAAACATACGAAGAATATTACAAGATTTGATAACTGATATCTTTTGTAAGTGTTCAAACAAATTTTCTTCAGACCCAAAATCTCTCTACTTTTGTGAAGATTCCTGAATAACACCTGTTGTGAAAATAATAATCGGTAGAATAAAAATTTTTTCATTTTCCATATTTTTTAATCTCGTCGCCAAGCATCATATATTTAGAAATTTTTTCATTGTATTTATTTTGTATATTATGTGTGTCGGGTATAGCAATATCAATTATATATGTTATTTGATTCTGTTTATCAATAAGAATGATATCTGGTCTATTGTGTTTTACAGCTCTGTTGCAAAGAATTGTTTTATCAAAATAAAGTTTATATTTGTCATTTTCACAAATAATCTCAGGTTCATATTTGTAAAATTTTTTTCTTTTGGGAGTTAGGTCATGTTTAATTCCTAGATTAAAATGAATAATATTAGCGACGGCATTATGTCTTTCTAAATAATCTTTTGAGGCAAGGACTGAGCAAGATGATAATATATGAAAAACTGTTTCTGAAGAACAGAAACATCTACGGCAAGAATCATCTATGTTTTGTTTGATGATGTGTTTTCTATAATTCCTCGTGAAAACAACCTGATCCTGGGTCGCAATTGCCAAGCCTTCTGTTTCAGCAAACAATTCTCCAGAAACTAACCATTTATTCGATGCGATTTCATCATATATATATATATATATATATATATATATATATATATATATATATATATATATATATATATATATATATATATATATATATATATATATCGAATTGGTACTTCACCCGTAAAAGTATTCCAGTGAGATATCAAGGAATTTTGTATCATGATGAGGAATTAAAAAAATCTTCGAAGAGATCCAAGCTAACTACAGAGGTCCAGACAGCAGGCTATAGCCTCCATACTGGAAGAATTGGCCTAAGGTAAAAAGATTGAGCTCGATATGTTTTCACTGAGATTAGGCTTGAAAACTTAACAAAATAAAGGCCCGATTGAGAGATGAATGTTGAAGTCTTTATGTGAAATTCCTGATGATTGAGCGGAATTCAAGATATTACGAAGAATTAAGGTGACAAATATCAGATATTTCGCCACAGAAAACACGTGGCTTATATTTTTCTATCGAATTATAGCAATAATGATAGTATATTATGCATTACAAATAAGGAAGAAACAACTAGGGCCAACCAACCGATTCTTCAGTCCTTTTCTTGAAAACTATCCCCCCATAATCCACATCTATACCTAATCCTTCACAGATGAGTCTTACAAACACCCTCGAATTGGTACTTTACCCTTGTGAGAGTATTCCAGTGAGATATCAGGGATTTTTGTTTCATGATTAGGAGTAGAAAAATCTTCGAAGAAATGCAACCTAACTACAGAGTTCCAGACAGTAGGCTATAGCCTCCATAAAGGAAGAATTGACCTTAAATAAAAAGAGATTGAGCTCGACATGTTTTCACATAGATTAGGCTTGAAAACTTAGCAAAATGAAAGCCCCGATTGAGAGATGAATCTTGAAGTTTAGATGGAAAGATTGAGCTTAACATGCTTTCACTGAGACTAGGGGTGAAATCTTAGAAATAAATCTCGGTTGAGGTTATCGTAACGTTCTCGGTTTTGGTACAATTTCCTGGCTCAGGAAGAAAGATTGAGAGAAATTTGGATATTAGTTGGGGCATTGTAAAGAATTAGTGCAGAAAGTTCAAGTATTTCGCCACAGAAAACATTAGGCCAATATTATTCTGTCGAATTGTAGCAATAAGATGAATGTATTATACATTGCAAGTAAGGACGACCAAGAGTTTTTGAGCTTTTTAATGTAGTTTCTTGAATAGCCCACATATATAGTTAATGCTTTAAAAATGACTTTGGCATACCAACAACTTAAGACTACTAGCTACTGCTAGAGAAACCAATCAACAATCAAATTAAATTTTTAGATTCAACTGTTCTTAGACAAAACAATCTTCTTACCTTTGATATATTGTAAACCTACCTACATTGACATTTACATTCCTTATGATATCTCTCATCCTTTTCAACATAAATTATCTGCCTTCAATTCTATGATTCACAGAGCTTTCATATTACCTCCCTCTATTATAAATCCCAATAAAGAAATTTCAGTAGTTAAAACTATCGCAAAAATAACTGCTATTCTCCCTCAATGATAGACAAACTTGTGTCTAAAAAACGTTTGTTAACGCCTATAACAGTATTTACCCTCAAAATAGTTCTGACAGCCACACACATTAATATTCCTCATTAATCTTTCTCGGTCCAACTCAAAAAATAATATCCAAATCCCCAATGTGAAATTAGCATACAATTCCACAACCAATCTACCGAATATATTTTTCAATATTAAAGGATATAACTCAAAAATTATATAATTCTGGAGTGTATACATGTCCGAATTAAAAGGAATTTTTATTGATCAAACAAGCAAGTCGTTTAGAATTATATATAAGGAACATCATTCACACTTTTTGAAATCAAAACAGATTCCACTTTGGCACAACATTGCATAGAAAACAACCATATTTTTCCATCAGTAAACTATCTACAGATTCTCTAACGAGCGCAAAATGGTAAAACACTCAATTATCTGGAATCCTTAGAAATATTCAAAGTCAAACAAAATACACAGAATAATCAAATTTTACTTAACGACATGTCTGATTATTGTTATTCCCCAATATTTGAGATTTTTAAGTAGTTCTCAATTATGTATTAGTAGCTAATGTTAATCTCTAATATGTATTTACCGGTTCTATTAACCCATTTCTCTATACCTTTATATAAGAAAATTGTTAACTTTGTATTTTAGTGTTAACTCTTACTTTTCTGATGATAAGCGAAAGCTCGAATTAGCTATAACGTTGAATAAAATTCTCCATCTTAAACAGTGATATTTTTTACGTAGTAATATTCGCAAGCCTTATAATGAAATTATTCTGATTTTTAAAATTTGTACTCCTAAAAACAAATCTTTGAAAACTTTTGCAGCCATCTGATAGTAGTAATTGAAAATAAAAAATTTTAATATTCTTTATTATCAGGAGCTATCCATGAATTTCACATCAATCTTTCAACCCTGACCTATCAAACCAACCAGAATTGGCGATTCTAGTTGGCTTAGAAACTTCAATCAATTCTACAGGGAGCGTTGACTGCTTATATACTTAGTCAATGGCCAAATGGCCTGAGTGCTGCCAATAAAGGCACTGTGCAGGAAGAAGGACTGTTAGTATTTGACATAACATGACATGTTTATCCAATATAGCATCAAACTCAAACATCAGTTTAGTCGTATAAGCTTTTAATAGATGGCGGAGCGAATCATTTTATAATATAACACTTCAATCTGAGATAACTAAAATTTGGAATTGAAAATCTTTTACTGGTTTAGTTTAATTGCAATTAAATCCAGAGTAAGGAAAACCTGCCGGAACGTCTACAATCCTACAATAATACAAAAAAAATCATTTCAATTATAAACATATATTTTCACAAATAAGTAATTTCAAACATCAAATAAATTTCACGTTTATGCACAATATCAATACTTCTTTAATACAATATCTTTGATAGATTACTCCATTTTGTTATCTTTGAAATAAATTTTTAAATCTAAACGATCAGAAGAAACTGACCTATCACAATATCAGATATATTAAAAGTAAAAAATTTGAACTAGATTATTAAATGCAATTTTATAAAATTAATATTTAGTTATGAGTCATAAAATTCCATTGATTTGTTGTTACAAGTCTATATACTTTTCCTGAAAAAAAAAAAATTGAAATTGGGCCACACCAAGAACAACTTTGATCCTTCATTAAATCAAAATTACATATTTGACAATTCTAAGAAATTATTTTGACCTTCATAACTAGATATAATTACTTATGTTACTGTAGAAAACACTGCCTATAGGCAGTATTACCAATTATTAATTGCTGGCAACATTCAAATATCACATAACCCAAGTTTGAATAAACATAGCAAACTTCTTGTCTAAGCACTGCTGGCAAAAGTTACAAGCAACAGGGGATCACTTAATGTTAATTTATAAATTAATGTTAGGTAGCGTTAGTAGAGATCTACTTCTGGTTAGAGTAGATAGCAGAAGATATTAATTATCCAACGCCGCCAAGTTGTCTCCGCTCCAACCTCTGGATAGATCTCGAAAAGTAAAAGGAGAAATATTCAAAATCAAAAAATCGAAACCCAATACTGAGGGCGACCACAACTTTGGCATGACAGACATCAACTCCTCCCAGAAGTTGAGAATAAAAAAAAACATATTTCATATTTTTGCATGATATATCTGCTGTAGCAATGATTACCACCCTATAAAACCGATCTTGCAGAAAATCTATGCTTTTTTCTGAAGCAATCAGTTAATTGTACAGGAAAAAGGGTAATCCTGCTGTTTACGCTGACTACTTTCGCGTATCTAGTATCGAGTCGAACAAATGTTTCCCGAAAGTATTCGAAATATAGCCATTGTTGCCACAATTTATCTTAAGTCGGAGATTTGATTACCAATTGTTGAAAATGAAATAGCGAAGGATAGATATACTATTGACGTGAAACCGATGGGAATGGAAGGAACATGTGACTTATATTTTTTCGCAAGTGGGCTCAGGAACCCGCGCTTGATTATCTGAATAAACAGATAAAATTTTGACTTCTTTCAAACAGGGTAGTGCGGTATAGCACAAGATGTTTTCAGAATATTTATATGATATTCGAATCTGACCTCTCATTTCAGTAATTTAATTAGTTCAACATGAATGAGGTGAGGCAAAATATTTCCTCTTGTTTGGTATAAATTTTCTGACAATTTGAGTGCAGCATATGAATTGCTTTATAAGCTAGAACCTATACTATCTAGCTGATACTACAGGAGAATAAGAATTGTACACTGTACAATATATTATTTTCTTTCAGTTGGAGGGGGCCATTACCAACATCTCAGTTATATTGATTCATTAGTATTTATAGATCTAATAAGTTATTCACGAATTTTGATAACTTCGTGATTTCACCCATACTCCATATCTCGGTTATGAAATTTACATCAGAAATATTTTTACATTAGACTTTTTTGGAAATTGTTGAAATTCCTTCTCCCCCTTAGTTTGGCAGATATAGACATAGATTTGTTTTTTTAAAACACTCACACTCATTTAAAAAATCAGACTAATCTAAATGTTGATTTTCGAACTTCGAGAGTTCTTCAATAGATGGCGATTATAACGATCGCTATTTATTCAAAAAGTCGCTGAACAATGTGAAAATACTTTTTATGTAACTTCAATAGTATCCGAGATATTGAATAATTCAAAAATCACTGAAGTTTAAAAAATCCACGAGGAAAAGCAATCTGGCAACACTGGCTGAAATTAAAATCGTTCGGGAAACATTACAAGTCGGTACTGGATGCGCGAAAGTGGTCAGCGTAAACAGCAGGATTACCGGAAAAAGTTCGGACAATATTTGTAGCTTTTGCAAAGCAGTGTTTTTAATCAATTTTTCTAATTTTTTTATCCTAAATAAAAAAATTATTTAATCAAATGCAAACATGGAGATGAGATCTTGTGGTATTCAAAAACCAATTTCAGATTTTTGAGGAAACTAAGATCACAACAATTATTTCAAAACTAAGTATTGCACCAATTCATGTTTCTTTGTAAAAACAATCTTCAATTCAAAAATCCAATTTTTCTACTTGAATAAATGAAGAAAGCTCAAATATTTGACATATAATGATTATGGTATTTCCTTGAAGAAAATTTCAGCGAGAAATATCTGAAGAGATGTTCAATTTTCATTTCTATGTCAGAAAATGATATGGGGTTCTTCTTGGCGTATAAATTCATATAGATTCCAAATACAACTATAAGACCTGACCACAAATATCTGTAAATTAAATAATGAAAGTTATCATCATGATTATATAGAATAAATTTAATAAAACTTACTGCATCGTAAAAGGTTTTGTGAAGAATACGAAAGAAATAACAATGGTGAGAGCTTTTCGGAACGTGGTAACTGTAACGGCAGCAAAAGCACCAGATATCCTAACTAATGTGAGTACAATTTGAATTCCTAGGTATCCTGTTATGGAGAATATTAAGGCATACCCATAACACTGTTTAGGATTCTGAAATATTCACTCTTAATTATAATTACTATTAATTCTATATAAATCTTACCTTTGAAAAAAATTCCAGTCCACTTATTAAATCTCCAGTCAAAGCCATTGCTATGAAAAGATAAAGGAAACCAATTGCATAAGAATACAAAACAACTTCGGCATTTTGAGCACTATATGCTTTAATCGATTTTTCTTGCACATTTCCAATTATTGCATCACATAAAAGAGCCAGTGAAATCATTATTATCCCAGTAGTATTAAAATTTGGCTGTAATTGTGAATCAGCTACAAAAAATATGAGATATACTAACATTCAATAATCAGAACGATTTAGTCACACAAAATCATTAGTCAAAGTGAGATGTTAAATTTCATTAGATAAAGTGACTATTTAGAAAGATAACACCCTATTGAAGCTTTACCCAATGTAAATAATGTTAGTCCTATACAAAGTAATAATGCAGCAACAAAATCCAGAGGTCCATACTTTTTTCCTTGAATCAAAATGCTCCCAGTCATTACAGGTATCAGCTTACAACATTTGAATATAACTTGTGTAGGATAGTTCAAATATCCTAGGGATGCATTTGAAAATCCCATTGTACCTAAGGTAAGAAGAGCCAATAGAAAATATGTCCGTATGGGTATCCTAAAAACAAATAATTAATTTACGGAATCAATGCACAAATGACATACCTTCTTGCTCCTACTTTACGTATTTTGATTTCAGTAAAGCCAAAAGCTGTATAAAAACCAAACTGTACTAATGTTAAAAACCATCCATATGGATGAAATCCTCTATAGTAAATATGAGTTCTTGCATATATCCATAAAGTAAAAAGAATACGAAAACTATGGCACTACAAAGTAAAAACTGTATAGTTTTGCTGAATTTGCTAATATCCAGACATAAAATGTTAGACTTCACTTCTTCTGGTAAAGGATCAATATTTAAAAATTGTTTCGTGGCCATTATGATCACTTTGGAAGGTGCAAAACTTTTATCTAAATATTATTTAACTATACAAAATAATAATATCATTTTTTGCTATAATGTCAGAGATTAGACGTTTTCAAATTTATGTTAACGTGTTTGATTCATGTAGGTTGACAATCACAGAAACTGATATTATCTTATCACATTCAGTGTAATGCTTCAAATTGCTTTTCTGAAATTGAATTAGCTTATGCTTGATTGTTTATATATTTACATATATTTTATTTGCTGTAGAATTGAGATATTACTAGTGGTTTGCTAGATTTGAATACTTCAGAGAAGGCATAGTGTTTAGATGAATGAAAGGGAGTCCGGAGTCTATTAAAAAAAGGAAGAACTAGCAGTATTAGGTAATCTATAATCACAGAATTAATAGAATGCGCGTTGCGATTTCACGCATCATGTGTAAAAATCATTGGAGGGGCAGTCCCATTAAAATTTTTTTGCAAAACGCGCTAATAATTCTTTTTAAAAATTTGACGAAAAATGAAACCTGAGATAATTTTGGTATTGGAATTCAAACATTCTCAGTCAAATTGACAAGTTTTCATTGATTTTCGATTTCATTATTAATGAAATTAATGAAAATGACAATTTAATAGCTGATAAGAAAATGTTGCGTATCAATCAAGATAATTAAGGTATAGGACAATCCAACTTAGTGGTTAGCGATGGTAAAGAACGATAAATTCTCAGAATTTTCGATTAAATTATGGTTAACCAATGCAGTAGGGTTCAACGCCATCTGCATTGCAAAATGTAAACAAAAATAGTAATGGCTGCTCCGTGTTGGTAGTGTTCTTCGTGTCGTAGATAAAAGTGGAATTTAAGCAAAATTAGCAAACGTATAATTATGATAATTTTAATTCGGTGAGAGTGACTAATTTCCTAGTGATAAAGTGTATTATTATGTATTGTACTGTTGACAAAAGTCTTAGTAGTGGATCGTCAACGACGCAGTCTTTGAGTATGAAAGATGGTAAGCCCTAGGTTTTTATTTTTATTACGTTGTTAAGGAGGCCTTTATGTGATATTTATTATTTTTTTCTGATGGTTAATGCTATTACTTTAATTCTTAATTTAGTGTATTGTAATTTCTTTAGTTCTTGATCGTAGTTCAAGGCTTGAAAATGCTATAAAAGCAAACAATAGAACATTAAATATAATTTGGTAGGTTGATGTTGATCATTTAAAAATTATAAAGGGATTTCATTGCCAATTGAACAGTATTTCAATGGTTACAGCTTTTTGAATAATATTTTTTAAAGATACTGAGAAGATAGATAAAAGATAGGTCTTTAGGTCAAAGTTAGGATGAGCCAACACCGGCTAAAAGTCAGGGTTGGCTTTTGAATAAACAAGTATCTGCAACATATAGTTGAAGAAATATATAGAAAAAAGATATCTTAGATTCGTTTGTGAAAGACGAGGAAAAAGATATTTACATCTGCTGTACATTGAGGTTGGGAGTATACAAATATTTATGTTAGCTGTTACATTTCTGGATATCGATTTTATTCATGTATTTTTTGTTGTGTTTGATGTTCTGCATTCGTGGTCATTCGTTCAAATGAAAGCCTAAATTCTGTAGTAATACAAAACGAAGGTTCCAAATTCTGAGCCCTTTGACTTACCAAGCACAAAGGATTTCACATATTTAAAAATGTAAGAAATATCACTTCTTTCACACTTGTTCTTTATGCATAATTTAGCATAAAGTGCAAGGGGGTTGAAATTGAAATATCCCAGGCGCCTTGTTTATTGATTTCTGATTAATGAATTAGTTTTTCATGGTGTTTTCCGGAAGATTTTCTCGTTTTTGCCTATTTTGTGTGAGTAATTGTGTAGTATGTATGCTGTGCTTTTTGTTCAGTTAAAATGCCTGTTATTGAGAATAAAATTGAATATTTTCGTTAACGATTGATGATTCTGGCTTTTTATATAATCTTCTGAACACAAATAGTTCACGATGAAAAAATAGTTCACAAATAATTACCAACGTCGTACGAAATTGCATAGATTTCGTAGATAAGCAGGGTTTTTACACAAAAATGTAATCAGAATAAGAATAAATATTGCTGATTAGAGTATAGATTATTATAACATTACCAGAAACAAATTATATATTAGTATAACACCCTTCTGGATCATTTGTATATATGCCAATCTTACAATAATATTAAAACATAAACTTGGTCAGTTGAGTGAATATTAATCTGTGATAAAAGTTATTTATTTATTGGTCAACAAAAAGGTATGTAGCCAACACATTGTAGGAGATGAGAAATCGGAACATCCTAATAAAACATTATGATTAAAATTAACAAGATAGGTATTCTATTCATTAATTCATTCAATCTGAAAATTCTTGGCTCATATAACAATTCTGTCGTATACCTTTGAGAGGTAGTTCAAAACTTTTTCTATTTTCCGCTAGTAGCGCTAGTAGGCATCGTGCCTATATCATAAAAATTGATTTATACATTTAAGAGTACGATTTTCTGTTTAATCTTCATTGTTGGGCTGCCTTCGAAGAATCTTATTGTTGATTTTCGGGTTGAAGATCCACTTCAGCTTATTTGCAGGTCATTCTTTTCATAAGTTTCTGCGTCAGTTCCTTGGAATCGTCACTTATGTTAGAGACTACATTCTCAAGTCAGGAATCAGTTGAAAAGCGAAAATAAATTGAATTTAATGTTATATCAGGGTCAGGTCTGTACTGAGGTTTGTAAATATAAATAGATCTATCGAGATCTTGTTTAAAGGGATCTTCGTAAAAAATTGATATTAACTGGAAGATCCATAACATTAATCATAAAAAGCATTTTGAAGAAATGAGAGAGTACAAAATAATACCAAAAAGCACAATAAAATAGCAAAAATAAATCACAGTCGATATGCTCCACGGTTGAATCGAGATCTGTAAAATTTAAAAGACAATTGAATTTTTAATGGTAATCATTGTTTTCAAAAGCTTGTTATTTTGGATATATAGTAGAAATTGCCCCCATTATTTTTATTATTGAATATTGAAAATTGGTGGAGGGTTGAAGATTGATCTTGAGAATTTATTTGCAAAACAACCACCTGTATATATGTAAGTGCGTTCGTCACTGAACTTACTCTGAATAGTTTTGATGAAATTTTTGTGTGTGTTTGGGTGGATCCCTGGATGGCTCTACTAGGTTGCGTTGCGATAGTTTTTGAAGGGGTGTTTATTTTTATTTTTCGACAAAAATTTTTATTTATTCGTATTGAATTATGAATATTTCTCAAATACCATGCCTCTAGAACGAAGTAGACCAAAAGAAAATTGTTTTTCTCTGTCTACGATTCGAAATAATTGAATCTTCTACTTATATTTGAATCAAGTCTATTCAGTTAATGCTTTGGAACTCGAAGAACAAAATGAAAGAGAAATGTGATATTCATGAAAACAGGATGTAAGGATTGTAAAATAGAAATGTTCGAGAAAGATCTGTAACGGATAAATTGAAAAAACATATACTGCATAGAACATAGAATTTGAAAAGAGCGTCTCTTCTTTTTATTTCAGACACATCATTGTTTTGTGGCTAATTAACCTTGGATAATCACAGAAATAATGTGATTACTTCTTTGACGTAGCACCTGGTCGTCCGACTCTGTGTTCGAATGAACGTTCGCACTACTGAGAAGGCCGTGCGGTCGCCCACTGCAGGTTCGTTGTTGACGTTCCTAGCATATTCGCGATTATCGGGTTTGTTGACCGTCTAGCTGTGTTCACTAGAAGACCATTCCAGCTGCTGTAATATTTCCCGTTTCAAAAGACATTGCTGTGAAAGGCTCGAATAAGCATAGAAAAAGGTTATTTCTACCGACACTGAACTATACGACCTAGAGTTCATAGAATTCCGTTGAATATTATGGCTATAGAGTATTTCGACGGAATAATATTTCTGTGGTTTCATTGTTGTCAAAATGAGGGCTGCGTTCATAGTTTAAGGGAAAATAAAACTACAGAGGTAGATTTAAACGGGACTGCGTAATAGAAAGATGCGACAGTCTTATTTGGAAGGAACGACGCGTAAAAAAGAAAAACCTCTGAACAGAGATCAGCAAATGGTTTTTATGATATTCTATTGTCGAATGTTATTGCAAAGTCGACGATGAGTTCATGAACCTTTCTGGGGAATCAATTAAGAACTTTACATAGTTTAGAGTCATAGAATCGATAGAATATTTCGTTTAACTGCAGTTTTGGTTTTTGAAATTGCGTGCTAGTTGAGGGATGCGTTCAAGAACTAAGGAAAATGCAATTAGAACGAAATGGCATTTACAAACTACAACTTATGACATTCAAAATTGAAAAAAAATATAATAAGAGATGTGTATCTGTAACAAAGGAAAGGAAAACTGAAATTCTATGATTTGTTGCGCCACACGTTGGTCATTCTTGAAACTTTCTTAAGAATTTATTTATATTTAAATATCTCCTTGACAAATATTCGTTAAATTATTGTGTGCCATCTCATGCAACACCCAAACAATTGTTTCTTTTGGCAATATTCCTGACAGAAAATTATTTAAATGTAGACAGCGTGAAATACAAATTGGCTTTCGTAAGAAGCGTTTGTTTTTGTGCATTCAGAAATATTCCATACTCGAATATTAGTGGAATTAGTTTCATATATTGTTCTTCCTTCACAAATTCTACGCAGTCGGCAACACAGCTCGCCTCTTAAGGCCCGATAAAGTGAAAAAATAAACATTACGATGACGTATCCGCCTCCCAGACGTTTCCGCTGACAGTTTCCAACACGATCATCCTACACAAATGTCGTGGGTCGAATTCAAACGTATTAAATCTAATAACACACATGTTTCTCGAGCCCAGGTCGAGTTCCATAATTACAAGTGAATTATGACGAGGTATTTTGCGGCGTTTTGCTGATAGAAATTCCACACATTCTTCGGTGCGACACAAAGATTAACACACTAGCTGATTAAAGGCATTATTAACGGAAAGGAGGAATGAAATCTAAGCGAATAGATCTGAAGATATAGAATAAGATCAATTGATGTTAACAATAGGAAAAATAAATGTATTTTTGGGGTTCAATCGTTGATTTTCTGGCTTTCCAGCGATCTTTGTTGCTTCGGTTGGCCGTGTCCCAACTCTGCTGCCCTAATTCGCCTATGTGCGATTTCAAATTTTCGATTCAATGACTCAAATCCTGTTTTGTACTTTTGTGTTGTCTTTTCTGTCGAAACTTGCTTCTTCTCGATATCAGCCATGTTTTCTTGAGCTGCCTTCTCGTTTTCCGTTTGTTGGTGTTGAGCGTGATATTGTTTTGCTAGCTTTCATTTTTTGGATTGGAGGTTATCCAAGTCTAATAACTTTGATTTATGTTCCCTCAACAATAATGTTCGTTTCATATCCATCTGTATCCAGATTATTCTATTTTGAATCTCATGAACCAAATGAAAATCCTACTTACAACCCCTCTGGACAACACCCCCACAATTCAAAGACTAAGAAACCATTTCCGAATTTACCACAGTATATAACTTCCCTTAACCTCTTTTTCGGACATCAGCGTCCGAAAAAGAGGTTAAGGAAAGTTATTGATTGATTCATTCAGATTCCAGCAACCTCCTCTTCTCCTTATTTAGACCCTAACATCGAGCTCTGTTTGACTGGAACTACAGTATTATTTTGGTTGACAATCTACGTTTTCCAAGTAGTGTGAATTTATCGGTCGATCCTTTCGTTGTGTTCATATTCCCAAATAAATACGGTTCTTTTGTAGGATAGCGAACTTCTTTCGTACGTTTTTGGACCCAAAGGGTGAACTAAAATGGGAGAAACTGAAGGACGTCGATTCTGAGGTTCAATTGAAAGATCTACCGAAGTTACAAAGCTTAAAGAAGAGCAGAGTGGACATAAAACCTTGTAGAGAGATGTATTCTAATTAAACCTATATATATATATATATATATATATATATATATATATATATATATATATATATATATATATAATTTGGGATATTGTGAACTGAAAATTATCGAGGGGTTTCTTTACTAAGTGTTGTTGCGAAAGTTTATGAGAGAGTGCTAGAAGGGAAACTGTTACAGAAAGTGGAACAACAACTGGCTGACTCACAGAGCAGATTTCAGAAGGGGTACAGTATCCAGGATCATATTTTCAGCCTTAAACAGATCACCGAGAAAATACTCATTCAGGATCTCAAGGTGTGGATAGCATTTATTGATCTAGAAAGCCTTCGATAGGATATTGAGACATCGAGTTTAGAAAATTTTGGCACAAAGACAAATAGGACACAATTTTCTAAGGGCACTAAAAAGCTTATATGCTGTATGCAGGAACGTGGTATGAGTAAGAGGATAGAATCTGAAGAGTTTGTCACCGATCAAGGCATGAGACGTATTGAGTCCCCTTCTGTACATAGTGGTCATGGATGAAATTATCAAAGAGGCGAGAACTAAAGTCAGAAAACTCCACTTGGGTTTCAAAAATTTCTATCCAGTTGAAATCACTGAGTGCGCCTTTGCTGATGATTTGGCGATTTTTGCCAAAATGATCTCCAGTACAATAAGGATGTTTGGACTAACTGCCTCACGAGATGATCCTAAAAATCAACGAAGGAAAAACGAAAATTATAGTTATATCGAATAACAGAAATAATCCGAAGGTGACACTCAACAACAAAATCATAGAAAGAGTAGAAACTTTTAAATATTAGGGGTATATAGTGGAGGAAAAGGGTAAATAGGATTTGGAAATCGGAGAAAGTGCTGCGAAAGTTTATGGAACATTCAGAAAAAGTTTTCTTATAAAAAGAAGGATCGGGAGAAAATCGAAATTGAAAGTTTATAAGTCAATATACGCGCCGATTATTTTGGCTCTGAATCATGGACATTGAGTAGAAGGGAGAAAAGCAAAATAGTTTCGATGGAGATGAAGTATCTAAGAGGTGTGGTTGGAGTGACAAAGAGAGATAGACTAAGAAATGAAGATATAAGACAACAGCTAGAAGTAGACAGTATTGTGAAGATAATTGGCCGAAACCAGCTTGGACATTTATGCAGAATGGATAATTCAAGACAGGTAAATCTATTTGGGATACACGAACGAAGACGAAGAGAAAAAGGGGGCGACCGAGGGAAACGTGGAATGGGGTGGTAGCGAAGATACTAGCGGGACAGAATTTAGAGATGACAGAAGCGAAGATATTGGCACAAAATAGGGGACACTGGCGAAATAGTGTTTCGAATGTAAATTATTTAAGTTGATTTTCATTATTTGATTTTTGGTTAAGTTCTTCTCTATTTCGAATATTGTAAAATTATGTTTTGTATCAAGCCTTACACCGTTACTCGATAGAAAGGCTTTTAAATGATAAATATATATGCTAGCACAATTGGAGTAAGTTGAGATTTTCAAATTGATTGTATCCCTTTGAATTAGAATAGTAGTGAATAGTGTTGACATTCGTATGGTTGATGAGTCAGTATACATAAAACAATACTGAAAACTGCGTTACCATAAGGATGTATGAGGCAATCTATGAGAGAGTTCCATATAAAATAAAGAATTATTTAGTATAAATATCAGTGAATATATGAGGCTTTCCGTATAGATAGAGTTCGATATGAAAAGGCGTTCAGTATATTTGGTTTTTAGTACATTAGGCGTTTAGTTTATTAGGCGTTTTTGTATATTAGGCGTTTTTGTATATTCGGCATTTTGTATATTAGACGTTTTTGTATATTAGGAGTTGCAGTTTATGTATATTAGTCGTTTTTGTATATTAGGCGTTAAGTGTATGAGGCGTTTAGTGTATGAGGCGTTTTTGTATATTAGGCGATTTTGTATATTAGGCGTTTTTGTATATGAGGCGATCTTAATGAGCTCACTAGTTAAACCTAAAGCTTTAAGGACCTTCGTAGTTGATGCCTACCTTGAGGTTCCAATTATTCAGTATACTCTCCTTTTCGGCATCACCAAACAATACTCAGGAGTAGCCAAGCCTAGTACACCAAAAACTGAGTCTGAAAAGACCAAGTTGTAGGGTTGTTGAGAACACATCCCAAGAAAGTTTTATAGTCATATGGGTCCAGTAATCCAAAGAATTTTAATAAAAAGAACTCGGTGGATACAGTTGAATTATCATTTAAGGGGGAGGCTGGACAAGTCTAGTGTTGGGAGCTTCCTGGAACCAAAAGCGACAGTTCACTGTCTCTAAGACTTTCTCCTGGAACAAGTGTAGATATACCGAGTCCATAACTGTGTTTCTGTTGACTATATTTAAGTCGCGAGAACACACAAATTGTTCGTATGATTAATTTTCAACATCAATGTTTGAGGAGGGATTGTTGATAATTACGTGGTCGGAACTCATTTCTTCGATAGGCCATTAAATGGTGATTTCTTAGAAAGATTTTCCAATATTGATTGAGCTTTTTCCGAATGCCTAAAAGATGAATTGTGATTGTTGTGAAATGAAGCATCTAAACACCATTTCATTGATGTAACAAATAAATCAGACATTATGTTTCGGGACGAGCAAGTAATGTTTAATGACCTCAAGGGTGTCCAGATTTTAACGTTCTTGAAATTCTATTTAGAGGAGTATAAATTGAAGCTTATCAGGGATGATATGATGAATTTTTAGTTCAAAATATTTCTTATGTCATTCTTATATTATGTAGCATTTTCATTGGTGAATGGGTTTTGCAAAATCTGTTTATTATTTAAAACGCTCCATAAAAGATAATGACATCGAACTCACTCACACTGGTTCCTCAAAAAATGCTAATACTCACTGTGTAATTAAGATTTCAAATACATATCTCTAAATTCGAAACCTAAAGAATTCTCATACAAATTTTCATCTCCTAGTGCGCATTTTTAGGGATAGAATTTTGAAAAAAAGAGTCCATGTCCGGTCATGAGGTTCAAGATATATCAAATTTCATCAGAATCCTTATTACACTTTAGATGTGACAGTATCACAGACTGCAATATAACTTTCTTATAGTTTATGTTTGTGAGCACCAGCTTGTTGAATTGTCGAGTCTAACTCGATATTTTGTTGTTCTTTAAACTTTTCATAACGCTGATCAATTCTGATTCATCAAATGAACAAAATTTGGAATTTCATTGAAATTTGAATGAAACGTCTGCTATTTCAGAATGAATGAATTAGCTAAACTTCTCGTCAATTTCAAAAAGCAACACTCCATACGATTACGCTAATTCTTCAACCATTCCCTACCGATTTTCACCAGCTCTCGACACGGGGAATGTCGAGGACATATAACTATCCTCTTTATTGAAAAATATCCCGCGGTTCTATGGGGGCTGGAAATGGCACATGCAGTCCTTCGTGAGACTGCCGAAGGGGGCTCGCTCGTGGCAGGGCCACCCTTCGTTAGCTTCTCCTGGGCCCTTGGGCAGACGGGGCATAGCGATGGGGTGGATTACGTGTATTACGCCACTAAATGGATTTATATGGACTGTTTCGAGTTGCGTGGCGGATATTTTGTGAGAACCGATGCAGTTGAGTCGAACTTCTGTTTTATTGGTCGTTTGGATCAGTTTTCATCGTATTCGAGCACCTGCGTCTTTAACGAAAGTCTCACACGAAATTTCAGAAGAATTGAAAGTCTTATTGTGTCTGCTCGTAAAGAATTGGAAATGTGACTGTTTTAAACGGCATAAATATCTATGTTCTGTGATAATCCATAGACTATAGATCTTACAATTGTTGATCTATGTCGATGAAACAAAAACCAAATAGCATATCAAATGATATTCTCAGAGTCTGGAAAACTGTTCTGTTACTTTCAGAAACACCAGAGGGTTGACCTTCAATTGGATTACTACTCATTCAATTTCAAGTATCTTCTGTGAAACAAGTATCATGCAAAACGTCGTATTTTTCAAGACAGAAGAAATTCTTGGAATATTTTCGAAGAAAACTGAATATGCGACAATATTTTCAGTTATAGAAATCGTTACGATCTTTATTTCAGTTTGCGTCACTCATTACCCATTACCTTATTCCGTATTTCGGGTAAGAAACGACTGAAAAGTGTGGCGTGCCAACATTGAATTCACGAAGTAATTTTCATATATTTATGATGATTGTCATTTTCAATCAACGAAAATGCTAATACCTAACCGCTAATTATTGTTATTGCTTTGTATTGCGTTTTTTCCACTGAAAAAAGGGAGGGAAGACGAAATCGAAGGGCTACATACATGATACCTGCCAATTTTTAATTTAACGGAAGTAAGGCTCATTAATTTCGACTTTATCGAGCACGATTTCCAAAAGGTTCATTCAGAAAACCGATAACTATCAAAGGAAAATTCAATGAAAACAATGGGATTTATGAGTGGAGAACGGAACCAACAAACATCTGTTCGATAAATTCCTGCAGAAATGGGAAGCCATCGAGGACTGTTTACAAAAACATTTGACGAAAATGCCACTCGAGTTCCGCATTTTTAACTAATAGATGCATTTAAATTATACTACTGTGTCCAAGAAGTAAACTGATATTTAAATTCAAACTGCGTGCGCAAATGGATTTCGGGCAGAGCTCTTCTTTTTAGGTTGGTAGGAGTGTCTTTGATACATGTGCCACGGCTAACACTAAAATATTCACCAGTACTTGAGATACGCTTCATTTTGTAAGCTCCTAGAAGAGAATGTTTTGATTTTTATAATGTCTGCATTCGTAGAGCAAATAACTCGCATTAAATTTCGTTTGCGAAATGATGATATAAAGAGTCCAAAAAAGGTCGAAACCGTGTAAAAGAAAGACAAAGAGCGTCCCGGTTGACCATCAACCTCGACCGACGAAACTTACGTCCAAAATATCAAAGATTTGGTGCTTGTAAATCTTCGATTAACAATAAGAGATCTTGCAGATCCTGTTGGTAGCTATTCACCTAAAGAGGACGGAATTGTGGTGAGATTATTCTTGGCCTTTGCACCACGTTAATGCACCTTCTCATACTGCATTAGTTCTTCATGACCATTTCGACAAAATTCGACTCACATTGTTGTACAACCGCCGTATTCACCTGATTTGGCACTGTGTGACTTATGGTTATTCAGCAAACTCAAAAGATCGCACCAGGGACACCGTTTTAAGTCAATAGAGGGATACAAGCCGCATTGAAGAGTAAGATGAGGGCCATCACGGAATTTTTTTCAAAGATTGGAAAATCCGTTGGCATAAGTGCATTGTATCTGAAGCGGGTTACTTTGATGGCTATGAAATTGATTTGGAAGAAAAATAAACATTTTTCAAAATAAATGCTGAGTCAGCTTACCGTTTAGACACAGAATGGTTAGGTTGTTGCCACGTTGGGTTCTACTTATAAAGAAGAACGCTTTGTACTATATACATATATTGAATTCAGTACACTAATATGATAATTTGTACATGTAACTAAGTATGCTGTTGTATGCTTGATAGTATATATATATATATATATATATATATATATATATATATATATATATATATATATATATATATATATATATATATATATATATATATATATATATATATATATATATATATATATTTGAATTTGGGAGGCTTTTACTTGGTAAAATTCCATTATCAATAATATAGTATGTATATATTCTTTAGATTGATATATTACTCATAACATTGCGTTATCGTATATAATTTTCACTACATGTTTTGCTTATTCAGACGAATGGATTATTCATGAAAAATGTAAATGAACAGATATATAAGTATATATATATATATATATTATATAATATATATATATATATATATATATATATATATATATATATATATATATATATATATATTCTTTTGAAAAGAGAGGATTTACAAAAATTCGAATAATTGTATTTACAATAAATGCTTATATCTATAATTTTGGTGTGTCAGAAAAAATTCAGGAAATTAACAGGGAACCATACTATCTTGCATATGATTCAATAAACGAGTGAAAAACCTGAGGAAAAACTCGTTTCCCTGTCGTTATTGCACTAGCAATAGCTTGTCTGTTTATGTTGTGTTAGTGTCGTGTGTACATAAAGAGTGCCGAAGATTTTCCTGCTTAGCTGCTTCATTCTCTCTTGCACTCCATGATTTCCAGACGAAGACAAGGGTGAAAGAAAAGGGGTTTGGGATAGGAATCTGTAACAATGGAAAAAGAAAACCAGCAGTACAAAGCAAGAAGGCCATAAAAGGACTAAGGAAATAATCAAAAGTACATAACCTGCGATATTTCCTTTTTCGCGGAGAATTTCTTGATAGTGATAGTACGTTACTACAATATTGGTTGGTTGATATGTTATTGTGCTGAGTGTTGAAGATATAATGCCAGTTTTCTCGGTCATTCTGTCCTAGATAGGATTTTATGACCTGTTCACATCTGGTTTGGGCGTATAAACCCAGTTCTGATATGAACCGTGGTGAAACCCGAGGTTTTGTGGTGACATTAGTGCTTTTTTCAGAACCATCATTTGGTTCGATGAGTGTACTTCTCACAATAATCGCCATTTAAATAGGAATAAAATTAAACATTGGAGCAAGCAGAACATAATTTGTAATTTTCTGATAACTTCCAACTCATAAATCTATTTACTTCATTTAGATTTTGTACAATTTGCCTTGTTTCAGGCGTTCACGTCTGTATATTATTAATTCTGATTTGATACTGAATCCTTATTTCAATAGTTCACATAAAGCAAACTTAAGACTAGGCGGCTAACGGAAAATCCGCATAATCCCCCCTGAGAACTTGGAAAAAATTAGTTTCAACAAGACGGTGCTGCTGCTCATAACGCAGCTTTGAAAGTAAAATGGCTAAATGATATGCTTGGGAGTAATGGATAGGGACAAATAGTCTTGTAAGGTGGCCTGCCGCTCGTTAGAGTTGACGCTTCCTGATTTTTGACTTCGAAGTTACTTCACCAGAAAATTTGTTGTTGGAAAAGAGGATAAGAACCGCCTATCAGGAAATTCCTCCTGATTGCGAAATGCCAGTAATGTATTCAACAGCACGGTGACATTTTCAACAATCTTCATAGGAAACTCATTAATCCTCATTTCGCTGTTTTAGCATTACTGAAATAGATATCTCCACTTTCACGATCTGGACATCGTGCTTGATAGAGTCCGAATTCTCGAGCACTCTTGCTATAATCATGAAAATGTTAAAACGCAAATAGACATGATAAAGTCTAGATTCACTTGATTTCCATACTTATTGATTCTTCACTGGGGTAGATACAATACAAAACAATAACAATAATGAGCAGGTAGGTGCCTAATAGGCGACATTTATATTGAAATTACGACTGTTGTGAAGAAAGCTCCCATCGGAAACTCCCGACCTCTAACACTGATATTTTCTTCAAGAGCTTGAACTTTTTGAAAGACGTAAGGCTTGTAATTATGTTTTCTTAAAATATACTCAGCAGTCGTCGTTGACGTCGCGATTTTTTTGTAACCTGACGAACAGATTCCGGTTTCGCTACTACACTCAACAATATGTTCGATCCTGTTTCTTCATTGACCTTCCGTTAGAATTTTTGGTTAGATTTTAATTGAATTAATGAAATCATCGGTTTCTTCATGTATGGAAAACCTGTGGCGCTCGGAATCATTACGATCTGGAAATCGTGTTGTATAGAGTCGAAATGCTCCAGCGCTATTTCTGGTAGATTGAACAGTAATGAGTGGGTAGCTAGACAGTCATAATTTTCAATGTTTAAAAATGGCATTCATCATAAATATATGAAGATTATTCTGTGATTTTCAATGTTCTTACGCCATAGAGCTAACTTCACAATTTTTTCAGTCGTTTTTATTCAAAATATGAAAAAATGTGTGCTGAAAAACCATCAAAACAGTCGACCATTGTGTGAATTACGTTGAGGAATTGGAAGTGAGAGTTTTCTCAGAATTATTTTTTCGGAAAACGCAGCATTTTCAGTGGGAAGGTACTTGATATTGAAAGAGGAAGGATAACACTCAAAAACTCCAAATGAAGGTCAACTTCTGATATTTCCGGGAGTGACAGAATTACGTAGATGTTTCAGGTTGTTATATTATCCTTTGAGTTGTATTTCCTTTTTTGTTCCATTGAAACCCATCAACAATTGTAGGATTATTTGGGGCGTTTTTCAAAAGATATAATGAGAGTGGCTACGTCGCTTCCGATCCGGCAACACGTGAGACGAGAGGCTTTGAGGAGCGTCAGGTGCACATGTGATACACCTCCAGTATGAGTTTGAACTTGCTACAGTAATTTGTTTGTCGGTAAACTGTGAAACAGTTTCTTCTTTTGCTTTCTAAAAATGAGTGGAATCAAATTTGAGCAACGGTGTACTATCAAATTTTGCTTCAGACTTGGACAAACTTCGGCATGCCTTTGAACAAAGTGTTTGGCCAAGGGCACAGGTTTTCGGTGATTCAAAACCGTCTCATTACTTTATCTGCACAAGTCGTATACATATAATATATGATTCAGTTTTCAGTACTTATACAAGGAGTAAATAAATTAATTAAAGTACGGTTGTATAAAATAAAAATCACAATAGTTAATATTCAAACCGCATAGAAAGTGGGGGTGCAGCTTCCCCTTCACGATCCTTTGGGAAAAAATATTTCTGTAAACTTTTTCGAGAGAAAATTTGTATCATTTTCTCCACAAACATGTTATACGTACGTCGTGCACCCTCTGGAACAAGAGGGTAAGATGATTTCAACCGGAAATTGCAGACGATTAGATTGTTCGTCACAGAGACGTGTTCTGCAGCGAGAGTAAAACTTCGTATGAATGTTTTCATGTCTGGAACTTTATCAAAAAGGAAGAACAAATGGAAACAGCTGCACGAGAAAAGAAACATATTTCCCTGTCGCAGTCAGAGCGTGGCGTAGATTTTCTGTAAAGTAGCGTCTGAAATGATGTGAGTTGAAACCAAGGCTAAACACAATTTATTGCGATGAATTGGCATCAAACAGAATGAAAGAAAAAGTATTATAGACGTTTAATAGAAGAAAAAACACTCACTTCTAGTAGAATTTGAAGTTTTATATTGATTGGGCTGAATCCTTTCAAATAAAAGTATTGTATGACCATTTTCTTTCATTTTACAAAATTTTAAACAAGGTAGCTTCTTCTAATTTGGTAACTTCTGGGATCGCCCTCGTATTCCAACAGATGATTTACCTAATGTCGATCCGATTTATGATTGAATACTTCGTATTGATTTAATTATTAATACTTCGGAAATTTATATTAAGATCGTTGTTATTCAGGAAAACTGAAGATTCCAATCACTTTTTCAGCAAACCTCGTATAAAAGTGCGATACTGTCGTAAGAAAACAGCATAGAATTTTTATCCGTTCCGACTGCGTCGCTATCGTTTCCAAACAACGGACCACGGAGAATTTTTATTCCCAATATTGGCAATAAAGTTTGAAAAAGGTGTATGTGGTAGGTGTGTTGTTTACTCCCCGAGGAAATACGGCCGCTGTCACGAACGGCCGTAAGCGTGGGTGTGACGTCGACATACGCCAAAATGAGCGAAAATGTGGACTTCCAATAGGAAGATTTCGAACAAAGAATTCTTTGACTATGCAGAACGATTCTCAACTCTTGGAATAGTAGAAATTTACTTTAAAATTGGATTTAAAAAGGTAACGTAGATATACACTGTGTGCAGAAAGTTTGAGATATTCGGAATTATCAGTATTATTGAGCGACTCGAGGTTTTCAGACTCGAAAACAAAGTGAAAATATCTATTTCAAATAAGCAAATATTCAACTAGGACTAATGAATTTCTTATAGAAATTATTGAAAACGCCCCCGTGCTATTATACGGTACGTATTGCGTATAGAATAGTAAGCATAAATTCAGTAGGCATCAAATCTGGGGTGCGGCAGACCACCTTACAGGACCATTTGTCTATCAATTACTCCCCTAAATTATTGTTTAGCCAGTTTACATTCATTGCATTGTGAGCAGCAGCACCGTCTTGTTGAAATCATCCAAAAAATTTCCTAACGATGGAACGATAATTCAATTATAATTGTTTTGATTCAAGTTTCCTTCATTGAAACTGGCTCTATCAAGCAATAAATCGCGTATTAGATTTTAGCATCGTGTCTACATTGGAAATTTTCATTCATTATGTTATGCGGATTCTGCTGGTTCCAATGTCTGATTATATTTCTACAGAAATGAAGATTGTTGTGCAAAATATACGAGGGACGTCTTTCAAGATTTATATATAGATCTGGATTGAAACAATTTTTAAGACTTGATTTTGTGAAAAGTAACGAAATCGTTAGGAGTGTACGCAGGATGATGTAACAATTCGATATTCACATGCGTTACATATTCAATTGTTTTCTGGGCTGTGTGCGAACTTGCATTGTCTTGGTGAAGGATGATTCGCTGTTCTCGAAGCTTACTAATGATTCGCGGTAAAGAAATGGTTGTGTACTAATGGGAGGTAACTGTCTTTGATCTTGTGAATGAAAGAAAGGGAAGAAACGTTTCGATCATCTTTCTGGAGGCACTTTAAACACCCAAACAGAAGATTGGCTAGGATGAATGGATCCAAGATTCATCACCACTGACAATGAAGTTAAAACGGTCCAGAGTTATCTGACACCACCCTTGCAGCTTCCTATTATTCGGTTAACAGGGAAACAAACTTTGTCACACGAACTTCTTCTTGCCAAATTATTTGTACTGAGGTCTTTGAAATCTGCAATGATGCCTGAATCTCTCGATATGTTGCATTACGATTTTCCTGGATAATCTTAGGTACAGCATCCATATTTTCTTGAGTATCCAGTTTTTGGTGCATCTGCTCTTGGATCGTAGCTAAGTCTAACACTTTTGCATTTAAATTCTCCATACCAATGGGAAACTATTGACTGGTGTGGCGTCTAAATGCCGAAATGGGATACCAATTCGCCGCGATAATTGTCTTTGAAAGTTGTAGAAAATTATTGAGCAAAAATGCTCAATTGTGACGGTTGTGGCTAAAATGAAGCAAGCATAGAATTTGCGATTTATATTAACGAATCACAGAGGTTCATTTTTAGCACTGACAGTTAATTAATCGCGTCCTCTATGTCCCAGCATGCAAAACATAACAGCCACCCCTCGTACTTATTCGACCAATTGATGTTTATGAAAAAAGTATAATCTAAATGCATTTTATTAGTAGATAAATGCGAAAATTGGAGGTGCTTAAGACTCTTTCTTCCGCAAAATCTTATGAAACACTTGAAGTTGCTATTAATGTTTTCATAGAACATATTGAATAGTCGTCGTTAATGCCTGATTTCTGCAGAGACTAGTGAAACAAGCGTTTCTGGTTTCGCTTATACTCTGAACAAGGCATTCAATAAGAGCTTTCGGTTTTCTTAATGAATCTTATTCAAGTTTTTCAAGTCTAGAAAACTTGCGTTTCATTCAGATCTGGAAATCGTGCTCGATAGAACATAAATGCTCCAGCACTATTTCTGATATATTGAAAGAAATGTTATGTCTGCATTCACTTAATTTTCAACTTATATGCTATATTAATTCTTCAGTAACAACTATAATTGTAGAAACTCTAGTTTGGGGCGTTTTTCACAGAACATACGAGATAATCAACTAAGTTTAAAGGATGTAAATCAAGTATTATTCTGTGTGCGCATCGAAGAGACAGCGAATCAAATGTCAGTTTAACTCGGTTGTGTTTTGAAATCTCTTGTTGTAATTCGATATTTTTTATGGAATTTTGGTATTTCAAATGTGGAAATTTAGGAAATTCTAGTGGTATTTTTGGTGAGTTGTTAAAATAATTCCTATCATTTCTGGAGGATGAAAATTTCAGCTGTGTCATTTATATGAAGCCCTTATTGTTGTGGCTTGAAAATCTGCTAAATGTCTAAAAAAAAGATGAAGGTTTGAATGACTGTTATACTTATAGCCATGTACAGGGTCTCCCAAATTGGTTGTGTGGAGCAGCTATGTAAAACATTGCAGATAGGAAAAAATGAACCCTCCTTTTCTAGGTCTTGATTTTCGGGAAAATCTTATTGGTGAAAACTAATTTCAGTTATTATTTTGATCATATCTCGGGATACTAATTAAAATTAAAAAATTTCATGCATTTTTAAATAGAATCCAAGGGATGCATTCGAAAAAATTTTCACACAATGGTGTTCGAACTTTTTTCAATACAGAGCGTACGCGAAATTGGAAGATGTATATGATAATCATATTATTATGGCGTATTTCCCAAATAATGAAATCTCGTCATCATTCTCTATGGTAATATCAGTAGAATTAATCTATGAACATGGAAAGATCACAGAGAAGCACTTTCGATACGGAACAAGGTGTATTTGTGTTCGATGAAACCACAGAGAACGCCTCATCATTGTCAAAATAATTGATTATTATCTCCTCATTTTTAGAATTTTTGTATTGTTAGAAAGAATTTGTGATATTCTGGAAGATTTTTCGAAATTGAATATAGAAGCGACGAGAGGAATGATTGCGAACCTACATATCTTCCTACAAACTGAAGGTACAAGAATATGCTAAAGTGAGTTAGAAACTGAAACGATCGTAATTGTTGCAGTAATTGAAACTCTCGAACCATCGACGAGGGAATAGCCGATGTAACTGATGTTTCGAAAAGCCGCAGAGAATATTAAAAAACATAAGTTTAAACCATATACGATTAAATTGAATCACCAGCTTTTCTCTGAGGATTCTGAGCGACGAATTCTTTTCTGTATATGGTTCGAAAAGAAATGCCTCGAAAAGGCAAAGTTTCCAAGAAACGTTATTTCGAGCGATGAGGTTAGGATAAGTAGTGATGAACTCTAATAGAAATAATCGAAATCATTGTGCAGATGAAAATCAAAATTTTTTCCGAGATAGAAATCGCCAAGTTCGCTTTGGCTTCAATCATGGTTGGCAATTGTTGGGAAACAAATGAAAGGACCGTATATTTTTGAGGAATTTGTAAACGCTAACACGTATCTGAATATTTTTGCCGAATTTGTTGAGTCATATTTGGAAAATGTTTCGCTTGCAGACTTCGAGACAAAGTGTTTTTAACAGGACTGTGCACTTGCCCATAATGCAGGAATTTCCGTTCAAAAATCGAACGTCATTCTGGGAGATCACTGAAAATAAATAATCGACATCATTGGACAAATGAAAATCACCATTTTTTCCAAAGAATAAATCGCTAGGTCGCTTTGTCTTCAATACGTGGTTGGCAATTGTTGGGCAACAAATGATAAGACCATCTAATTCTGAGGAATCCGTAAACGCTAACAGGTATTTAAATATTTTGACCTAATTTGTTCAGCCATATTTGGAAAATGAGCTAACCAGACAACGAAAATTAACAGACGCAATTGTTGTATCGAGCACCAAAATTGGAATATTGAAAATTGGCGAAAGTTCTCTTTTCGGATGAGACCAGAATTTGTGTTCGATCAGATGACCCCCGGATTCGGGTTCTAAGGGGTCGTGGAAGACAAGTTAGGCTCCGAGCAGCAAGACAAATTTCGACATACTAAGGGTGCACTGTGAGGTTTTGGGGTGGCATTATGCTGGAAGGGAAAACAGATTTGATTCAGTTTCCTGCGAGTATGACGGCTAGAAATTACATGGATCTAGTGCTGGAGGCTATAGTGAGACTCTGGTGAGGTGCCCCTGGTGAGATTTTCACTTTTAATCAAATAATGCTCCTCCTCATACCAGCAACCTTGCGCGACATTATCTTGAAACAGAGGGAATCGCTATTTTCGACTGACCGGCTTGCTCTCCAGACCTAAATCCTATTAAACATTTATGGGATAATCTCAAGAGGAAAATTAGATCGCGTCAGTATAATCCAAGAACCTCACAACAGCTCACCCAAGCAGAAGAGTGGCAGAATATCACCCCAGAGGAGGTCGAAAACCTTATCCAAAGCATGCCTAGACTGATTCGGGCTTCTATCAGGGCAAGAGTAGGTAATACAAGCTACTCAGGTCGAGAAAAAAACCCTACTCCGTGAGAAAACAATTTTCGATTTTTTTACTACATGCGGAAAGATTCTCTTATTTTCTTTTATTTCTTTCTTTTTAAAAATAAACCTTTTTTTCAATTGAAATAGCTCAAAAGGATCAATTCTAACAATCCTATTCAAAATATCGGGTGATTCCATATAAATTTGGTTGTGTGTATATGAACATCTCAATTTATGATGCCATTTGTCGACGGGTTACTATTTCATTCCTAGTCCTTTTCCTTTTGGTAATGTCATATTTTTTATATTATATTTTTAAGGAATACTTTATAATAAGGTAGTAAAACACAATGCTTGCTACAAAGATCATTTAAATCGTTCTTTGTTTTGGATAACCAGATGTTACCCTGTATTTTTGCATTGTGAAAGAAAAAAAAAGCGTTTAACTTCAATAACCTACCCTTCACCCTGAATTTTACAATAGCTATTATTAAGGAAGTGCATAAATACGTAGTGTTGACTAAAGAAAGTACCATTGATTTCTATATTCTCGTCCGTTCAAGATGACTTAGTTTCTTATTTTCGTATTTGTTAAAAACGCTTCACAGAATTTCTGAAAATTTATAGACGTAAGACCTGGAAGTGTTTTAATCTCCCGACCTGAGCGTCATGCTGCGTTTGGATGATAGCAAATTAGGCTATCATAGTGAATGAATTCCTGACCAAAAACCCAACAAATACCATTGAAGAACCACCGCATTCACCTGATGTGACTCAGACCAACTTTCTTCTTTTTCCAAAACACGAATTACCACTTCGAGGTACCCGTTTTGAATCGATAGAAGATATAAAAGAGAATTCGCGACGAGAACTGAAGTCGAGTCATTTTTTTCTATCTGCAATGTTTCACATAGCAGCCCCACAAAAACTATCGAATGATTTGTTTGATTTTAATGTAAACAAAGCAAAATAAGCATTCTTCATATGTTTCATGGCTAACTAGTTTCTAGATGAGACTGACGTCGAAGATTCCTCGTTCGGAGTAGGTACATAATAAAACTTCTTAATCCTGGAACCATTCCGTCTACATGGTAACGGATGTGAATCACATTCATCCCATGTGGGTCAACGTCAACGGGGAATCTTTGGGGGGTTATTTATTTGTTCGGGTCGAAGGCGGGATACTGCGAACCGAAACCGTAAAATCCCAGGTAGACCAGATAATTTAGTTTTGAAATACTGTACTTTGGCACGACAAAGTAGGCCAAGAAAAGTCCCGACGGACAAAGGCAGGACGGAACTCCTTCCGGACGAAATTCAGAAATTGGATTTCAAGGTGTTTGCGCGAAGTTTCAGCGCTGAGAATTGATGAGTAAACGGAAGTTTCGAGATTTAATTAAAAGTATTTCATGCTACAATATTGCTTACGTCGGAACTTATGTACGAGGTGCATGTATTAAATAATGATTCCGATACTGTGAAATAATTGAGTTTGAAATTAAACATATGTATTGATTGCTTGAATAAATACCCTTCCTTCATCCTACACTTGTTCATATGAATTTTGAATTATTCAAAACAACAACCAAATATAAATAAAATTGAATACTTTTGTCTGATGTTTATTTTTAATATACAACAAACATTTTTAATATACAAGTCTAGAGCTTGTATTCATGAGAAAGAATTTGTTTATTATATCTGTTTTAAATCGTAAAATCAATTTTCGTTATCTTCGTTGAATTTAGAAACTTTTTTGACATTTGTAATTTTTTCGTATCTCCAACCGTTCTCGAGCAAAAAGTTATTAAACGATTGTATGCATTCGCTGAATTGAAAGCACTTCTAATTAAAAAAAATGACTAGTAGGCTTTGATTTTTTTCATTTATTTATTTATTTCGACAGTTGCTAAAGTTGAACCAGTGTCTGCTCGAATTTTTTATTAAATTAACGATTAGTTTTAAGACTTTTGAAGTTATTGCTGTAAGAAAAAAATGGCTAATTTTACTAACGCCGAATTGGCTGATATCCATTACGGTCTGACTGACGGAAACACAACAGCTAGGCGATTATATCAGGTGCGCTTTCCAAATCGAGTAACACCAGACAGGCGAACATTTTCAAATATCCACAGAAGGTCGAGGAAACTTTCAATTTAAAAGATGCAACTCAAACTATGAGAACTCCAGATATTGAAGAAGCAGTTTTGAATTGTATTGATTTGAATCCTCATGTGAGTACAAGAAAAATTGAAAATCATTTGAATATTTCACATGTTCTAGTTTGGAGAATTCTCCACGACTTTTTATTGTACCCGTTTCATATTCAACGCGTCCAAACTCTACTTCCTCGAGATTTTCCTTCAAGACTGACTTTCCGCCGATGGTTCTTAGATAAAATTAGAGAAAATGCTCATTTTGATAGTGAAATAATGTTCACAGACGAAGCTAACTTTTCTAGAAATGCTATCACAAATTTTCACAACAATCATTATTGGGCTGAGGAAAACCCCCATTTGATTGAAGAATCTCATCATCAAGAACAATTCTCACTAAATGTCTGGGTCAGAATAATTGGAAATTATTTGATTTGGCCATTTTTTTGCCTAACAGACTAAACTGTCCCGCTTATCGGCAATTTCTCGAGGAGGAGTTACCTTTTTTGCTCGAGGATGTTCCACTTTTGGTGAGAAACATAATGTGGTTCATGCATGACGGGGCACCAGCACATTTTAGTGGAGAATCTAGGGAATTCTTGAATAATACATTCAACAACAGATGGATAGGTCGAGGTGGGCCAGAACCATGGCCTCCTAGGTCCCCAGACTTAAATAGTTCAGACTTTTTCTTATGGGAATATCTGAAAAGTTTAGTTTATACCACTCCAGTGAACACTGTAGAAGAATTGAGAAATCGAATAATAACCTCTTGTGACACGATAAGAAATACCCTAGAAATATTTCAAAGATAATATGCGAAGAAAGACAGAGGCCTATATTCTTGCAGGAGGATGACACTTCAAGCAATTTATTTAGTTTTAATTGTTCTTTTTTTTAGTTTGATATTGAATAAGTATAAGTTGAGTCTCAGAAGACAAGCTATCAAAATGAAAGCAAATTTTGGGCATACCTATCGAATATTTCTATTATTTTTTTTATTTAGCGAATAACATACAATTCAAATTCAATAATTTTTCACTCGAAAACGGTTGGAGATACGAAAAAATAACACGTGTCAGAAAAGTTTCTGATTTGAACGAAGATGACGAAAATTGATTGAACGCTGATCAGTGGCGTACTGCAAAAAAGTTTGAACTGGCAAAAGGAGACATGGCCTCGGAAAAGAAAACACCTCGTAGATTCTAGTTAAAATTTAGGGCGTGTAATGATGGAGGCTGTAAAAAAAGCTTGCATTCCAAATTTGGGCTGAATATCTCAAATACTGCAGGAGTTTTGAAGAAAAAACCATTTTTTCCGGAAATTTCAACACCCTGTAGCTCCGTAACGAAGCTTTTGCGGACATATGTTTATATAAACTTTTTTCCTCAAAATTTCACGTAGAGTTACCCCCTCAAGTTGTGTAATACTATTATGTAACACCCTGTATATGTAGCAGCTGAGAATATTATTGAGTTCAGTGATATTTGTCGAATTGTTGCATTCAGTGAGATTATTTTATTATGTATTTTGATTAGAAATTGTAAACTCTGGCCTGTTTTAGCCAGTCACAAGAATATTATTAACATATGTATACCAAAAATAATATGTTCTTGTGCTAATTTATTCATTATAGATATTTTCAAGATTGTTCATGAAAATATCTGCTAATAAGGGAAGTCCTAAGTTTTGTTCGAAAATTATTGATTTGTGACAAACAGGTCTATAAAATACATCTATAACGTGTAGTCAAGTATTTTTGTTTGATTCCTTTTATATTCAGTCAAAAAAGTACCAGGAATTGATTATTTAATACATCTTCTTGAAACTATTGTCAATTTTCTTGTTGTTGATAAGTTCGCACAACTGTGTTTTATATTGACGCGGAGTTTGAACGCGATCTATCATTTAGTTTGTTTACAGTTTGCGATTTCGGAAAAAGCGTTTGAAAAAAGTTTTGGTGATTGGATTATTCGTTTGCGTAAATATATTATTTCGGAAGGAGCCTACTTTAAAGATTAGATATAAGTGTATTCAAAGAGAATGCTTTGTGAATTTTTCATGATGATCATCGTTGTTTCGACCAAAACCACGTATTGGCACTGAGTAAGTTCCTACGGTATACTGAGTATAAAATGTAATTGAATTCTTTTAACGTTTCCATCAAGGTGGTATATTTCGAGACGTTCTCCACATGCAGACACCTCAACATATACTAGAGTTAGCTAGGAATCTCCTTTTTAGGTCATACATTTGCTTAGGCGATGATATATTTTTTTTTTGATGCCCTATTTGTAGTAGGGGTTCACAAGGCCTTGAAATGCACCATTCTGTAGAGATCTTCCGAAAATCTACGTTCCCCGAGCCATTTTCAGTTTGGAAACAAATAGAAATCACTGTGGACCGGATTAGGAAAATGTGGTAGCAATTATATCCTAATTTCACTGGCGTGGCTATTGCAGAGGCGGAAGAATGGACACTGCATTGTCATGGTTAAACAAGATTTTCTTCTTCTTGGTCACTCTGTCTTGATTTCCTCATTCAATTGGTCTAACAGTGATGTGCAGCGTTCTTCATTGCTTCATGACCCTCCCTTTTTGTTTTCTATCGTAATTTTTTTTCCATTTTAACTCAAAAGGAGCAACTCGTACTGTTCGATAGACTGTCAAATCAGTACTAATTAACATATCAGCATGAAATTTCATGTTTGCACTTTTAGCCATTGTATTGTCCAAATATTTGTACACTTAATTCATTTTTACTTAACAATTCGCCCTCGTAACTGCGGTTCAAATGTTAGTTCATATGGATTTAAATAAATAGATTGTGTTGGTTCTTGGAAAACCGGCAAGTGGGTGTAAAACTGCAAATAGTGTCGAGTTACTGAAGAAGTTAACGCGTCTACAACTTCGGACATCTTGAGTTTCAGCTCCGGTTCTCTCAGTTTGTGCTAATTAAATTTCCAAATGTTTTGTTTGACTATCATATTTCGCTCGGTCGTGTTCCCTTATTTGAGTTTTGTGTTCGCTTAATGAAACTGTTGATACGCGAGATTAAGGAATGGTCCTTTTGGCGGATAATTTCATGGTTTTATGCCTCCGAGATGTTTGCCAACGCCTTGTTTTAATTTGATTTTGAGAATGAACAAACTCACTCTCATAATTTGATTCTAGAAATAAAATATATAATACGGATGAGGAGGGAGCAAGGGTTGCAATTTGGAAATGGTTAATCTGGCGTTGCGGTATTTATTTTGGCTGGTATGAGGGATTATGAGGAACCCAGTCCTAATTTTCAGGATCCATGACTAATTTGTTGTTCTTCGAAATAAATTGAAATATGTAAAAATATCAGTTGCACATATTGTTTCATTCAATTTCAAAGTTTCTTTCATAAAAGCTACTTGAGTCTCTGTGACGTATATTCGAACGCAGCTCCTAATGTTCTATGGTCCAAATGGAGAACAACGTAATTTGGACACTCATCGACTTCACGTACTCGACTTTGACAAGTCCAGGTGACAGAATGACATTAGAAACTGATTTTTCAGACATAAGCGGTATAGAGAAAGATCCCTTCCATGATATCAATGGACGAAAAAGTCACGTTCAGTTAATGAGAATTCTTGGTAAAATTTTTAATTTTCTCGACATCATAATTACTAACTTTGTCGCAGTCGTTAATGAAGGAGCCTTCTTAATTATAATTCGTTTAAAGGAAATTCTAAGAGATTTCTTTCTTGCCATTTTATTTTGCAAGTGTCCCTGGCATCCGGTGGAAAAACATTTCGGCTAGAAGTTTTCTTTTGTCAAATCTGCGTCGCTTAACTCCGCTAAATCTTGAAAAGCAAGATAAACACTCTTGAAAGCTGTTCCTATTTCTGTTACGAGTCGAGAAACAACCTGGCTTTGTCACGTTTTGTTATATGAACTTCCATAAACCACAAATGTTGCATGTTTACGTCCGAGTAGGACGTAACTCACTTCCATCCATTCACTTTTGCCTTTCTTTGATGGTTTTTTGAAAGAATGAAATGCCAGCTAGCTTCCTGGTGGAAGTCTTCTACATACTAAGCTGAATCTTGAAAGGAATAACATTTTTCTAAATCATACACTTATGATTACAACCATCATTAGTGAAAATAAGAAAATAAAAAATATTCATTGCTCTTAATCAATCGGTTCTTTATTTCCACAATTGAAAATTACAATTCTTCACCGATTAATAAAGTTGAAATTACAAATTGATTTAATCAGAGGGTAAAATTTTTATCAGGGAATGTTTCTACATGTCCTCGAACTTTATACGAGAAACGACAGAGCCAAAAGCCATTCTCAAACTAAAAAACTAATACCGTCGGACATTACACTCGGGATTTCCTTTCGGGAAGGGTCCTAATGGAACAAATTTTCTTCTGTGGATAAAAGTGGAAGCACGAGACGCGACTTTCGATGCACTGTGTCGTCTCTGGTTATTAAATCCCAAGCTTAAAAACACGGTAACTTTTTATACCGTCTTTATTCTCGATAACGAGGCCTTTATCTAGTCTCACGAACTTTTCTCGAGCGAGATATTTCAAGAAAAAGAACCGGATTGAGTGAGGCTATTCCTTATTATCTGTTTATTCGATCGTAGTCCGAATCCGACCTGATCTCGATTTTCATTTAATGTTGACGTCCATTTGACCTTGACTCTCATTTGATTTTGACTTGTTTCATTATCATTTGACTCTGGTTTTCATGTCCTTAAAAGAAAACCTCTAATTAAGAAAAAAATCAGACTTATAGGGCGATTGCTTTAATTCTTTTGGTTTCGCGAAATCTAATTACTATGAAAGCATGAGAAAACCTGTAGGGATCTCGAGCATGACCTTCAAGTGTCTTTTCAAGGTTGAATCGACCAATGAATGACCTTCAAAATTGATCCCAAGGTGAAGTTGAAGTCGATCCAAGCTTAACAACACGGTAATTTTTTATAACGTCGTTAGTCTCGATAGCGAGACCTTCATCTAATCCTCCGAACCGGATTAAGTAAAGCTTCGCCATTTGTTCTTTTTTATCTGTTCATTCGATCGTTGTTCGAATTTGACCTTAATCTCGACATCCATTTGACCTTGATTTTATTTGATTTTGACTTGTTTCACTACTTTTTGATCCTGATTTTTATGTCCTAAAAGGAAACGTCTAATGTAGAAAAAAATGAGACTTATAGGGCGATTGTTTTAATTCATTTGGTTTTGCGAATGCTAATTACTTTGAAAGCATGAGAAAACCTGTAGAGATCTTGAGCATGACCTTCAAGTGTCTTTTCAAGGTTGAATCGACCAATAAATGACCTGTAAAATTGATCCCAAGGTGAAGCTGAAGTCGATCCAAGCTTGATACGGTAATTTTTATACCGTCGTTAGTCTCGATAGCGAGACCTTCATCTCCTGAATTTTCTCGAGCGAGATATTTCAAGAAAAAGAACCGGATTAAGTAAAGCTTTGCCATTTGTTCTCTTTTATCTGTTCATTCGATCGTTGTTCGAATTTGACCTTAATCTCGACTTTCATTTAATCTTGACATCCATTTGACCTTGACTTTTATTTGGTTTTGACTAGTTTCACTATTATTTGACCCTGATTTTCATGTCCTAAAAGGAAACCTCTAATTTAGAAAAAATTAGACTTATAGGGAGATTGTTTTAATTCATTTGGTTTTGCGAATGCTAATTACTTTGAAAACAAGAGAAAACCTGTAGGGATCTTGAGCATGACCTTCAAGTGTCTTCTCAAGGTTGAATCGACCAATGAATGACCTTCAAAATTGATCCGAAGGTGAAGCTGAAGTCGATCCAAGCTCAACACGGTAACTTTTTATACCGTCGTTAGTCTCGATAGCGAGACCTTCATCTACCGAATTTTCTCGAGCGAGATATTTCAAGAAAAAGAACCGGATCAAGTAAAGCTTTGCCATTTGTTCTTTTTATCTGTTCATTCGATCGTTGTTCGAATTTGACCTTAATCTCGACTTTCATTTAATCTTGACATCCATTTGACCTCAACTTTTATTTGATTTTGACTTGTTTGAATTTCATTCGACCCTGATTTTCATGTGAAAAGGAAACCTCTATTTTACAAAAAATCAGATATATAGGGTGATTGTTTTAATTCATTTGTTTTGCGAAGGTCTATTCAAACCTGAATTTTGAAACCTCAAAATGACTTCGGATACTTGGTTCCTTGATCAAAAAGTTTTTCAGTAATTCTAGGCTAATTGCTTTGAAAACATGAGAAAACTTGTATAGACCTTGAGCACGATCTTCGAGTGCCTTTTCAAGGTTAAATTGATCAAGAAATCACCTTGAAAATTGATCTCAACGTGAATTTCAAGTCGACCCAAGCTTAACACCACGGTAACTTTTTATACCGTTGTTAGTCTCGATAAGGAGATCTTCATCTAGTCTCCCGAACTTTCTCGAGCGAGATATTTCAAGAAAAAGAACCGAATTAAGTAAAGCTTTGCCATTTGTTCTTTTTTATCTGTTTATACGATCTTAGTTCGAATTTGACTTTGATCTTAACTTTCATTTAATCTTGAGATCCATTCAACTTTGACCTTTATTTGACTTTCATTCGACCCTGATTTTCATGTTTCAAGAGGAAACTTCTATTTAAAAAAAACATACTTTAGGCGATTGTTTTTATTCATTTGTTTCTGCAAATGTCTCTTTTTCAAACCCTGAATTTAGAAACCTTAAATAATTTCAGATACTTGATTTCTTGATCATGAAGTTTTTTTCAGTAATTCGAGGCTAATTACTTTGAAAGCATGAGAGAACCTGTAGACACCTTGAGCATGACCTTCAAGTGTCTTTTCAAGGTTGAATTGATCAAGAAATGACTTTTTAAATTGATCCCAAGGTCGACACAAGCACAAAAACGCGGTAACTTTCTATACCTTTATTCTCGATAACTAGACCTTTATCTAGTCTCCCAAACTTTTCTTGAGCGAGTTATTTCAAGAAAAAGTACTGGATTAAGCTTCGACGTTTGTTCCGTATTATCTGTTAATTCGATGGTAGCTCGAATTTGACCTTGATCTTGACTTTTATTTAATGTTAACATCAATTTGATTTTGACTTGTTATACTTTCATTTGACCCTGATGTTCATGTCTTGAAAAAACCTGTGTTTTAAAAAGACATCAGACTTATAGGGCGGTTGTTTTCATTCATTTGTTTTCAACGTCTGTCTTTCAAACCATGAATGACATCAGACACTTTGTTTCTTGATCATAAAGTTTTTTTTTCAGTATTTCGAGGCTAATTGTTTTGAAAGCATGAGAAAACCTGTAGGGACCTTGAGCATGATCTTCAAGTGTCTTTTCAAGGTTCGACTGACCTTGAAATGACCTTCACGATTGATCCCAAGGCGGACATCGAGTCGACCCCATATCCCCCATAACTTTCACATCGCTCCTCTTTCTTTAAATGTTTAGAGCCCAGCCCATTAGTTACAGTGTCTGTTATTTTCTTCCCCTTCTAATTCTCTTACAGATAATTCATGGATTCCACTTCTTCAATCCTTTCAACGTTTTTATCGATATGTTGACCTGCTAATCCGTTCGTGATGCTCACGACCACTTCTGAAGCCTCAGTGCCACACATAAACTCACCATATTTTTCAGAATATTATATACGTCCTGATTGGATGAGAGTATTGTCATTCATTGAGTTTGAATTGACGTTTCCGTTCGACGCGCCGTCGGCAATTTCAGGTGAACTTCGAGAACGGTAGCCGGTAACCGAGAAAATCAGCTGAAATCGCTTGCGTATCCGGAATAGCAACAAACCGAGCGTTGGCATAGTTGAGAAGTTCCGATCGTTCTATACCGACCTTTATTGAGAAGGCGTTGCTACGGAATACGTCAATTGTGGAATACCGACAGCTTTAATCCTTTTGTTGGAATATTGTGGAGGTCTGTCAGCAGTGGTTGTATTCGTTTATGCGCTCTCTCGAGAGAATATACCACGTCAATTGAAAAGTTCTAGCATAAGGAAGGTTTATAAGTGTCTTTGTGAATAATCTTAATGGATTGTTACTTGTTAAATCCTTGAAATCGAAATAAAAAATTACAGGGATCCAAATCATGGAATTTATTGTAATTTTGAACGAATGCAAAATTTTGGATTAGATATTTTTTCAACGTAGTGGATGCCGTCTGTTAACTCTATTGATGATGTTTTTATTATGTTATGATGTCTGCTTGAGAAGGAATTGTATGTAATGAGCCATATTTGATACTACGATAAACAGTTGCGGAGTTTAAGCGAGTTATTTCATATTTTTCTGGACTGTACATAAACTTTGTAAGCGTAATATTTCCTTCATAGCTGCCGGTGGGTTTATTGGAACCCTCGCACATCCAAAGCGATGATCGTCGTATGGAATCCTTGGTTAATTTCGTCTCTTCTCACAAATCTTGTTTATATACTTTCAAAGTTCTTTTTACATTTTAATTAATCAATATTTACAATAATTGATAATTAAATAATCCTCTGTCATGCCACAGACATTATTATTTTGATTCTCACAGCGTTTGGAGGGTAACAAGTAGAAAAAAGGTAATAGCTACAATTTGTTTTGAAACTGATACAATATTGAAGCTTCCAATATTTCTCAAGAAATTTAACCTACATTTTTCTCGAAAACCTCTTAATATTTAAAGGGTAATGGTCAGAAAAAAGGTAATGGCACTTGTTTTGGAATCAATGTTATATTGAAGCTGCTTAGCAAAGAATATGAGACGATTCCTGATTTTGGTAATTTGTTATCTTATTATCACAGTGTTTAAAGGGTAATATCTAGAAGAAAAGTACTGGCAGATGCATACCTAAGGGTCAGAATTCATTCTCTGGCGGATATTATATTTTGTTGGTGCGCGAAGTTTATGTAAAAACTTTTAGTTTTGGTAAATTCTTATGTGAACTCTCTCACGGCATTTGTAAGGTAATTATTGAAAGTATAGTATTCAACCAAGCTTTCCGATGAAGTAAATAATTATCTTTATTTCTTTATTCAACTATTAGAATAGATGCGAGACAATAACTAATCAACGGTAGTAGCAGAATCATACTTAATTGCACTGTTTGTTTTGAACTTACATTACAGTGAAGTTTTGGAGCATCATTTCTGAGAAAGATTCATAGTTCTGGTAAGTTCTTATTTTGGCTCATATAGCATTCAAAAGGTAAATTCTAGAAGAAAGTGTATACTTTGGAAAAAAATTTAATGAACGCTGATAAGAAATGCTTTTGAGAATAATTAATTTCTTTTGATACATTCTTCTTTCGACTATAACAGCGTTTAAAGGGTAATAACTAGAAGCAAGACAGAGGTGGAGTGTTACATAATGGCTGTAATTTGTTCTCAAACTAATATAATATTGATGATCTAAGCATGAGAAAAATGAATGATTTCGATTAACTAATATCTAACACTCATTTCGATTGAAAGGTAATAGGTATTTGTACTGAAACGGATATATTGAAGCTTCGGAGCATGGTTTCTGAAAGATTGAATGTTCTGGTAAATTCTCCTTTTGCCTCTTAAGGCATTTGAAGGGTAATTGCTAGAAAGAAATTAAATGCAGATTCATACTCACCAACGAAATTAAATCTTGAATGGACGTTACATTGAAGTCGCTAAGCAAAGTTCCTGGGAAAAAGGTTAACTCTGGTAAATTTTTATTTTGATTCTCAGGACATTTGAAGAGTAATGAACAGAAAATTAATGAACTAAGACGAATATGTTAATGAAGTTAGGTTGATGAGAAAAATTGATAATTTTGGTATTTAATTGAAGCATGACAAGAAAGGTAATGGCAGCTTCATATTTAACTACCAAAATTTGATCTAGAACATATATTACTGGGGATAGTTCCCTTGAATTCTTGTTTGAAGTCTCATAGCGGTTGAAGGGTAATGAGCAGGAAAAAGTAATGGCAGTTTCAATTTGTTCTGAGACATTTATCCTTTCAATAGGAACGCCTGAAATATTCATAGACCGATCCCTCGAATCGACTTTATTATTCGCGAAACCAAGTGAATCGTTTAGGGACGCTCCATCAACCCTTCATCAGATAGTAAAGGGCGCATTCCTTCACGACGTCATTCGTCAGATTTGGTTCCCACATCGTTCGCCGGAATTTCGTGAAACTAAACGCGAAATCTGCGCGCCCCCCTGCCGAATGTCTTAATTGAAATGACGGCACTTTGGTTGTTAAACGACACTGTACCAATTCGTGGAGAGGGTTGACGGGAGTCTCGTGATTTGCGATCAAGGGGGACGCGTCGGTCCCCTTGGAAATAACCCGACGTAGAGCTAACCGGGCACGTGGATCTACGGCGATCTGATGAGAGAATCATGCCTGGGATATGTCGGATTAGGGAATATGATTCCTGGATCATGCGATTAGATATGTTCCAATTGAAATTGGATTCGTACAACTGTTGGATTGGCGATAGTCCTTCGAAACAGATAGAGAGCACAGAACTGAATTTACGTAGGATATCTTTTGGGGTAAAAGAGATTTAAACTTTCAAAATAAGTATCTGTTCCTGTGATGACCTCTTTATTCGACCCAAATCTCTAATCATTCAGCCATATATTCAGTTCTCGAAATGAGAAATTGTCGCAGGAGGTTAAAATAGGAGAATATGCTACAAGAGATTGTAGTTCATAGACCAATTTATGAATTTTTGCCGTGATGTTTACGCATTTTTGCAGCCGTGCTTTACTTTATGCTTAATTCGAGATGTGGTTGTCAATGGCTGCCAAATACAATTAATTTTTTTTTAATATCAATTCTTGGGGGGAAGGCGATGTCTTTCATGACACCGCCGCGACCGCCCAACATGATTTAATGTGTGTGTCCACTGGCTTGTCGAAGTTGTAAGTTATTGGAAAGATTTTTTATGGAAGCAAGTTCCACATCACTCTAATCCTGTAAACAAAAGAAATTCTGATAGGGCTACGTGGCGTTGTTAGTTGGACCGTTCGCTGGTGAGAGTTTTCCGCGAACCTGGATTTTCTTTGGAAATTGTCTCTTTCCGGAACCAAACCTTTCAGTTCTTCAGAGCATTTACCATGGAAGTACCTGTAAAAAAGAGAAAGATCAGCGACCTGACGCCTTTGAGGGAGATCACGGGTGACCTCAAGTTGGTCGATGAGGCGCATTTCTCTCCCCTGAACAGTATCCAATAGATGTAATGAATATTTGGGCGTGGAACCCCACGCAAGGGAACAGTATGCCAAACCAGTGCTTTGCATTGTAACGATATCCAATCGTCCCTGAAGCCGACCCTGTCACCGCTCGGCAGACAGACGAGTACGGAGCACTTTCGGGAGACATCCAGAAAGATTTAAAGGTTTCAGCGCGCCGTATTACGAAAAAATCAATGTTGCCGTTTCCGGAAGGTTCTCGAACGAAGATCTGGAACAGAGCCGAAGTTACGCAAATGTTCTAGAACAATTCGTACCTGTATATAAGAAGAGAGCGCGAAGCGCAGATGATTAAGTTTGAATACAGAGCGCGAATAAGTGGATAAAGTGATAGAGATAAATTAAGAAGTATCGATTATGTTATATAAATTAGTCATTCAGTTAGTGTTATAATTGTTCAGTCTACGCGTAAATAACTTAGTTAGAGTTTTGTAACGTTGAAGTGTTTGCTTCGAACCCACAAATAATTCCAAGAACTAAGAAACGTTAGAGTATAAAAGCATCAGTTGTGATGGAGTGGTGCTCAGCCCTGAAAAAAACTAAGTTTACCAGGAGCAGATTTGGCCAAGGCAGACACTTTGTCATGCCAGCAGATTCCGGTGTTTACTGTGATGCTGATCCATGTTCGTTTCTAAGGAAATTCGAATCTCCAGCATAATCAAAGGAGGTTCCTCCGATGTGGTTTTTCTGGAGAACGTTGTTGATCTTCTTGGCGTTAAAATTGACTAAGTTCAACCGGCTCTACTCTGATATCTTCTCCAAGTCCGAATTCAGTGGCATGCTCTGTTGGTATCTTAAGAAAAAGAGGATACCAGGGTACAGTTGTCCGTAAACCCAAACATTCTGTTTCAGGTGGAGTGATGCAGATCACTTTTCTGCAACAGAAAGACAGTAAGTGAGAGTATGAGGTACTCTTGAATTAATCTGAAAAGACACTTGTTACACTATCAACTACTACCGGAATCGATCTACTTAAGAGAGAGCTAACCTAACCTAAGCTCGCAATTTTTCGGGGAGTCCGTATGCATATGTTTATCATCAAGGCCGCTTGCTAAACCCTGACTAAAAGTTATCCACGAAAAATTCTAAGTCATTGATTTATCAAAGGTTAATCACAGCCTAAACCATTGTGTGGCGTAGTTCCTGAGTTACTTGGAAAAAAACTTCTTTCACTGAAAAAGAAAATTTATTTCGTTTAATTTTTTATCGAACGCTTCGAAAAAACCACGTACTTGTTTCTCAAGAACAGCTCGAAACTTCAAAGTTTGATTCCTTGATGTACTTTGAGAAGATTACGAAAATTCCTAGAAAGGTTTCAAGAATTATTGCCTGAAATAACAGCTTTTCTAGACGAAAGAGGTGATGACACTCAGATGTTGAAAAATGAAAAGTGGCTGACACATTTGTCATTTTTGATTGGCATCACAATGTACTTAAACACCATCAACTTGGAGCTTCAAGGTAAAGGAAAAACTATTATGATAGATCAACTGAAAAGAAAGGATCTGAAACATTTCCGTCGTTGAAAGCAAGGATTCCTCAGTTGAATTATGTATGAGGCTGAATTATCAAATATTTTGGGACAATTCGAAATCCGTTTTTATTGATTGCAGTAAATTGGCAAATATAGCATCATTTATGAGTTATCCTTTTTCATGTGAAAACATTGAGGAATTAGTTACTGAAATAGCAAGCCAGTTTAATACGAACTCATGTCCTGTTGAAAATGAGTTGGTGCAGATTAAATCAGGTATACATCTCAAAGCCGCAGCATCTGATACAAATTTCTGGTGTTTTATATCTGAAGATAAATATCCGAATCTAAGACAAATCGCCCTTCAACTGACAGCAATGTTTGGGTCAACTTATGCGAGTCTGCATTTTCTGAAATGAAGATAATTAAGTCAAAATATCGGAATTGACTGACAATCATATGTCATCATGCTTGCGATTAGCACTCAGTGGTTACGTACCATCTTATGAAAAGTATGCTGAGGACATGCAGTGCCACACTTCAACATCCAAAGTCACTCCTTAGCTAAGTGTAACACCATATGTTTTCAACAACCCTTTTTCGATTGGACACATCGTGTTGCAGCTTGAGACCCAGCTCTAACCGCAGCATATCGAAGAGCCTGATTAAATTGTCAATTGGTTAGAAGCAAGCTCATGAGTTGATTATGTTTTTTCATTGCGAGATATGCCCAGTGCAACTTTATACCTACTCATGGTTTTAGTGGAGGTTTATCAAGGGGGAGAAATTTCTTTGGACCCCTGCACTGATTTTTCAGCGTAAATAATGGAACCCTAAATGCTCAGAGGTACGTTGTAAACATTTTGTTTGCTGCGGAGCCTTGTTCGTAGGTTGCTACCTATCACGCGACAGTTATAAGTTCTCTAGCTTCCTACTCTAGTTAACTTAAAAACTAGTTGATCGATATTTTGCAGATCTTATCAGTTGTTTTGAGGCTACGCTCCTAGAGAACCAAATAATTATTAACTATACCAGTGGCATAAATGTGGCCAATTCGTAGCGTTTTTTCAGAGGAAAAGAAGGTATATCATTGATTTTTGGCAATTTCTTTGTGTATAGAAATTCAAATCACAATGAAGAGGTTTCTTGAATTTTTCGCATTGAGAGTTCAGGAGTTATTTATTAAATTATATTCAAGTGCTCGTCTCTGGTTCGAATTGAGTAGACATTAAAGATGCACCAAACGCTACTTGAACCCTTGAATCTGCCACAAGGAAATGGAATATTGAAAAAGAATTCTCTCAATAGGAATTTTCTGAAAGAAGATTTGTTGATGAAACTCAGAATAATGTGTGATTTTCATTCTGAATTTGGGTATTCATCCTGTTCAAAATGTAACGCGATAAAGAAGTGGAATAAGTTGGAAAAATTCGATTGAACGAGAAGAATATATATCATGCCCTCATTATATTTTCTTGACATAGATCAAGGAATCAACCATAAACTTTCAAAATGTACTTAAAGATCACCCTGTTCATCTCGATACTATATTTTTCACTCGAAATAAAACGTTGGTTTTAAGTTCACGTAACATTACATTTATCATTCGAGAGAACAGTCCCCCAGCTCCAATCATATCCGGGTAATTGTCGACGTCATACAAGAGATCCATCTTTCTCAGCATCCTAACGCCCTTAAAGAAAGAAACAGACATTCGGCTTTATCGCTCATGAAAGAAACGGCCCCATAATTGTCTGAGGAGAATGCGAGTGCCGGATGGGTCTCTATTTTGGTTTCTCTCAAGCCCCTGCACAAAACCCGAGGACGGGGGGAAGTTGAACATTATTCACATCTTCAATCGGTCGGCCGGATACGTGCGAAGGCGTGTTCCGCAAAAAAATCGGTTAATAACGGTATGAGAAATCGACGCTATTCAAAACGTTCCTATTTTGACGTGTCATTCTGTGGGGATGCGGGAAGCATTAATCTGGGTTGGATGTTGAAATGTAATTTGGGGGAGTAAAAGTTGGAACGGTTTACAGTTCAGAAAGGCTGAATGATGTGGCCTTTCGTGTGATGGATGGCAATATAGACGATTTGTTCAAATTAAATATAGATCTCTGTGGGTACAAGTAAAATTCAAACTCAAAAATACAGTATCAACCTTTTAAACTCAAAAACAAAGAGTTTCGAATTGAAATAGCCTCAGGTCAAGTGGAAATCCAACTCAATTCGAACATTATTTCGCCATTAACCCTTTGCTATTTCGTAGCTAACGGAGCATATCAGATGGCACCGCAATCTCACCCCAATTGTCGGAAAAGCGATTTTCTCAATTACGATCATTTCCCAATGATGAGTTTTCCGTGAAAGTTCGGGACAAAGCAGGACGGTTTTCTGAAACAGCCACGGGCTCCCTCAGTGTTCGACGACAGCAGTGATGGCGCGTGAAGATTTACGACCTTTAACGTGCAGTTCAAGTGTTTGCGAGTTCAATTCATGTAAAACGTTGAGTATAAGGGGAAATTTCAGTGATGTCCCTCGGGACTCGAGGCGTTAAGGAAAAATGGGTGTTGTATCTTTTGTTCGTGTCATTATAGTAAGTGATATTTCTCATAAATTAACAGGGAAATAATTTTCGAATCCGTCAGGCAGAAATGAATTAAGCGGTGATACTAGTTCACCAGTTATAACAAGTTAAAATACTGGCTTTCAGTAATTGCTTCACGAATTTATTCAGCAGAAGTTCAGATATGTCGAGAAATATTTTTTCAGTAATCCACCAGCACCAAAGAATGCTTGAGAACAATCGAAATGAAAATTGTTCTCCTAAAAATTGAAATGAAACTGATAATAATATCAGAGCCTGCAAAAACCTGTTAACACCGGATATTTTGACCCTTGGCGAGAATTATTGCATGCCATCTACGATTCAACTCAAAATCAATGATAGCATCCAGATCCATTTTTTTCCAAATCAGTCTGTTCCGAACTTCATTCACGGTACCCGCCTGGTTTACTGGCTTCTAAATCTTCTTTTTAGAATGTTCCAGACATGTTCTATGGAGTTGAGGTCTTCACTTCGTCTAGGGTAGGCCACTCCAGTGATTTTGTGATCTTGAAGGTAGTTCTTAACGATATGAAGTTGGTGAAGGCCAGCTAAGGTCATCAAACATCACTGCTTCAGCACATTCTGCCGCGGTCAAATTTTGTGATCCGCGTAGCATTATACCGAAAATTGAAATTTTCAAGGAGAATAAACGTGTGTTGTGGTGGTTTTATCCAAAATCTCAATTTATTTGTTTCATTTAATTTCTCAGAAGAGACATATTGAAGAATTTTCATTCAATGAACAATATTCAACCTTCCGTAGAATGTTAAATATCCTTTCCTGACATCTTTCCGACAGCTTGGTCGGATGTCATGAATAGGAGCAATAGACTTCAGTTTCGGTCTCATTTGACTTCGTCAGTATTGCATACGAATGGGTATGCATTCATACGAATGAGTATGCATTCATACGAATGGGTATGCATCCATACGAATGGGTATGAATCCATACGAATGGGTATGCATTCATACGAATGGGTATGGATCCATACGAATGGGTATGCATTCATACGAATGGGTATGCATTCATACGATTGGGTATGCAATACTGACGTAGTCAAATGAGAAATCATGGGCGCATTTTCACCTGACATAAATGTACCCTCGTATTACCAACAATCATTTCTGTTAACCGATGCAGTCAAGAAACATATTTCGATATTGAACACTCAGCAAACGCTGTCGCAGCATTATTCATCCATGCAAAACTGTCTAATTCATCACTCACAACGAATTTCATTATGAAATTATCATACTTCCCTGTACGTAATTGCGACCGCAACAATTATCATCGTATTTGTGATGTTACATAATATTCATATTTCAAACAGACAGACGATGAGACCGCAAAATCCTGTCATAATTGAATTTTGCGGTTCACTCCCTCACAAAAGTATGTCGAATCAATCAAGATATCCTAGTCGATTCATTATTCTCGATCTATTGTTCGACGAAAGTTCAATTTGTAAGATAATGGCAGCGGATTGCTTGGAAATCCATTCAGTTTCGATTATCTGATTTAAAAATATGCAGTTACCTCAGAATGTGATGTTTCATCAGAGTTTTATCGCATCAAAGGGAAGGACACGGCGGAATAGTGTTTTGAAATTTATTATTATTGAAACGAAACTCATTTTTTAGGGTTGTTTGCCCCAAAACTGATAATAAAACACTTTTCTTCATTGTTCAGAAATCTACTAATCAATTCAAAAGTTCAATCTTGATTTTTCAATGGATATGACCAAGGACCAAGTGTATGCTCCAACAACACAGGCAACAGATGAAGAACTGAATACCTTTTACCAACAGCTTCAAGAAGCTCTAAAAATAGTAAATAATAGAGAAATTACAGTTTTAATGGACGATTTCAACTCGAAGATTGGCAGCGGAAGAAGTGGGGGAGTGGTTGGAGATTATGGATTAGGAGAACGAAATGAGAGAGGAGACCGCCTTGTGGAATTTTGTCAAGAGAAGAAGCTAATCATTACCAACACATTCTTCAAACTGCCGAAGACGAGACTTTATACATGGCGCGCTCCTTTAGATGGACTTAATGAAGATCGTTAGAAATCAAATTGATTTCATTCTCGTTAATGAGAGATACAGGAATGCCATTCAGTCGGTAAAAGCATATCCTGGTGCCGACGTTTTTTCGGACCACAATCCGTTGGTTGCCACTCTGAAGCTGAAACTAAAAATTCTTAAAAAACCAAAAGCTACACCAAAGATCAACACAACAAAACTACAAGTGCCAAACATTAGAGAACAAGTCCAGAACAGAATCTATGAAAACTTAAATAGAATACAAATAGATCACGAAAATATTAACGAAGAATGGGAGGAATTAAAAAGAAATATAATTAAGCCTTGTACAGAGATTCTAACTGAAGATAAAGAGAAGAAACAGGAGTGGATGACTGAAGAAATATTAAAAATGATGAACGAGAGAAGACTTTATAAAAGTCAGAACACTCAAAAGTACAAACAATTACAAAAGGAAATTAGAGTAAAGATTCGTCAAGCAAAAGAAAAGTATTACGAGGACAAATGCAAAGAAATTGAGGACTTGGACAGAAAATATGACATGTTCAACCTACACAAAAAAGTCAAAGAGCTTGCAGGCACACAGAGAAAGAATCAAAACACTATTCTTGTAAATAAGGAGGGTAAGATCTTAATGAATACAGCAGATAAACTACAAAGATGGAAGGAATACACAGAAGAATTATTTATGGATAACAGAACTGAACCAGAAGAAATTAACACATACTGTGAAGAGATAGGCCCAGATATTACTAAAGAAGAGGTGAAACATGCATTAAAGAACATGAAAAATGGGAAAAGCCCCGGAGCAGATCAATTCGCAAGTGATATACTCAAATTAATTGATGACAATCATATCGGTCTCTTAGTCAATATATTCAATAAAGTATACAGAACTGGAAATATTCCAAGAGAATGGTTAGTATCTACTTTCATCAGCTTACCAAAAAAACCACATGCTAGAGAATGTAGTGATCATCGTACAATCAGTCTGATGTCACACACTATCAAACTGCTCCTCAAGGTTATCCATAATCGAATATACCATAAACTTGACATGGATATAAGCGATACTCAATTTGGATTCAGAAGGGGATTGGGAACCCGCGAAGCCCTTTTCGCATTCAACGTGTTGACTCAAAGGTGTCTCGATGTCAACAAAGTGGTCTATGCGTGTTTCATAGACTATAATAAAGCCTTTGACAAGGTTCGTCATGATCAACTGATAGACATCCTTAAATCAAAACATCTAGATAGTAGAGACGTACAGATCATCACTAATCTCTATTATAAGCAAAAAGCTATAATATGCATGGACAACCACACATCAGAAAAAATTGAAATACAACGAGGGTAAGACAGAGATGCGTTCTGTTGCCGACACTCTTCAATGCATATGCTGAAGAAATACTTAAGAAAGCTCTGGAAAACGAAGAATGTGGGATAACAGTTGGTGGAACACGAGTAACCACATAAGATATGCGGACGACACAGTAATCTCAGCGGAGAGTATCGAAGCTCTGCAGAGACTAATGACCAGAGTATCTACTTACAGTGAGGAATATGGGTTATCACTAAACATAAAAAAGACAAAATTCATGGTAATCTCAAAGAACAATCCAGTAAATGTTAGTCTAACTATAAACGGCAGAAATGTAGAAAGAGTGGAGCAATATACTTACCTTGGAGCAATGGTGAACAGCACAAATGAATACACCCAAGAAATAAGAATAAGAATAGAAAAAGCCCGAGCCAACTTTATAAAAATGGACGAAGTTTTTCGTAGTAAAGATCTAAGTATGGCATTAAAACATCGTTTAGCTAAATGTTATGTTTTCTCTACTCTCCTTTATGGAGCGGAAGCATGGACAGTGAATGCCGCAATTCTTAAAAAGATTGAAGCATTTGAAATGTGGGTGTATAGGAGGATTCTTAGAATATCATGGATGGATCGAGTAACAAATGCAGAAGTTCAGAGACGCATGGGCAGGGAAAGAGAGGTTGCTAACACACTCAAGAAACGTAAATTGGATTGTTGGGCCATATTATGAGAGGTGAAAAATATAAATTCCTACAGATGATTATCCAAGGCAAAATACAGGGAAAACGAAGTATAGGAAGGAGAAGAATCTCATGGCTGAGGAACCTGAGAGAGTGGTTTGGATGCACTTCGAACCAACTTTTTAAATCAGCCGCTTCTAAAGTAAAAATAGCGATGATGATTGCCAACCTTCGACTCGGAAATGGCACTTGAAGAAGAAGAAGACCAAGGAAACGTCGACTCCTCTTTCTGCGAATTCATCGAATTCTAGTTGAACATAATCTACACTGTGTCAAGAAATCAACGCTAAATTTTAATATTTTTAGTTTCTTTTTTGGCATTTATTATTAAAACAAATTTTTTTAGCGTATGTCTGGATATATATTTATATAAAGATTTCATTATAAAGCAGCAATTGAAAGTTTAAATCGTAAAAGGGATTTAGTAGTTCAGTGAAGTGATTCATGAAAAGCCCAATATATAAATCGGCAATTGGGGTTCAAACCCCAATCAAATCATATTTAATTAGGTCTTAGACATCTTAAAGAAATCACACGTTGATCCGGTTGTACAAAATGATTTCATTTGTTTGCGCAAGTTTTGCGCACAACAGAAATATTTCAAATTCGGTAATAATACAAAATGTATGTTTTGAGTTGTTTCTAGAAATCTCACTTAATTCGCAAGGAAAACATTCTCGCCGAAGGTGTCGATAAACCAGTCAATGCAATAAAATCATGAATGGAATTCACAGGAATATCGACATCGAATAAAGTGGACGCCTTGGGACATTTCATTTCCTGCGCGCCAATAAAAATGTAAATTCCTTTTCGTTTTGTACCATATGAAAAGGTTTGAAAAAGGCGTCATCCTTGGGGTCGGTCTACCAGTTCGCTGAAACGCGAAGACGACGATCCTTTCAGGGGAAGTGTTCGCAATGATAATACTCAAGGCTGATTCGATATTGACCACAAAGAAATCCGGAGGAACATCCGCATATCGCCGTCGAATTCGTTTTCGTTATTTTGCAAAGTTTTCTGCTACCGGCGACGTCGCTTTCATTTTTCCGCATCTGTAGACTTTCCGGAAGGCATTCTGATGCGTTATTCTTCCGTGTCCGAGGAGATTTCGGACTTAATATTATGGAAAATGGGAGCGTTCGCTTTTGAACTACGGAATTGAATTTTTCACCAACGAGATGGAAAGTGGCTCGTATACAAAACGCCGATGTTGTGACTTTCGAAAGTTTACAAGATTCCATTCCATCTCGTACGCCTGGATGATCAATGGATGAGCAAAACTTTATTGGAAGACTAATTACAATGGTTGTCGAACAATGAAATTTACACAAGGGAAAATGTCAGAATATAATGAAAATTCTTACTGCAACCTCAAACTGCGACATGAGGCCTCAAATCAAATTCCCTGAGATGTTGTCTAGCAGTAGCAAACCGTTGTCTCAAAGAGAAAATACTTGAACACCGATCGTGGATCGGCGTTGTTTCTTGAGGTGGTGCTTGCCCAGGTCCCTTCATGACTACCAGTCTCCCTGTACCTGCAGATCTTTCCGAAAACAGTTGAATGGGGGATCCCAAGTCGCGTAGATCCTTGAATTTTGGTGAGGGTCGAATTTCTATCCTTTTTCCTCTTCATCTCGCTTGTTTTACATCTCCTTGGTTTGTCCTGGGGTTCTACTGGTTGGTTATCCTCCTTCTTTTATGTTGTGGCTTGCCTGTTTCTCTTCCATTGTACTAGGGATGTCCTCTTTCAAGGACCCCAAGCCTTTGCTCTCTTCTGTGGTTTGAATGTAATAAGCTGACTCTCAATCTAGAAAAGACATTTTACTTACCATTTGTATCATATGCATCTGGTCTGCCACAAATGGGTCCCTACACGTCGACAATTCCACCATCATACCTGCAGCGGAGAGTATAAAATACATAGGAATTACCCTCGACAGACATATGAGATGGAATAAACATGTCGATAATATAGTTTAGAAGTTAAGAGGGCTGCTTTATAAATTCAGATATTTAAGGAAGATTCTTGACGTCAAACACCTACGCATACTCTATTTTGCTCTCGTGGAATCCCACTTATCATATGGTATTATAGGTTGGGGGTGCTTACGAGAATCAACTAAAAAGATCGAAACAATGCAAAATGGTTGTTGAGGATTATTTTTGGGAGACCACTTACCTCTGATGGAGACGAACTGTATAGATTATCAGGAATAGCTGACATTCATCAGTTGTTCTCGGCTCACATTTTGTTTCACACATTTCAAGGAAAATACAATTGAATTCAATAGAACATATTTATTCTACCAGAAACAAGAAAAATAGATTTGAAACCCCGAGAGCTGAGAAAAGAGTTGGGCAACGATCCTTTACCTATTTGGCACCAAGAATATATGCCATGTTGCCTCAAGAATTAAGAACAGCCTATATGTATAAGAATTTCAAGAGAAAAATAAGAAGATGGATACAACGAAGTGGCAGGCAAATCTTTTTTAATGTTATAAATCAGCTGCCTTAATCAGATATGTGACAATAAAATACCAAATTAGTGACTTTGATGCTGATAGTCTCTCCTCATACCGATAGTGACTTTTTATACCGATCGTGACCTTTATACCGACAGTGACTTAACATAGTGATTTTTCACACCGATAGTGACTTTCACACCGATGGTGACTTTCCCAACGATAGCGACATATCAAGGGACATTGATAGTAACTTTCTTCGTGGTGACTATGAAATTTCAATGGTACTAATTAGAAATGTTGGTTTTGTTTTTTGTTGTTTGCTTATATTTTTATTTTTATTTTTTGTACTTATGGGAGAAATATATTGTTTATTTAAGTTCAATTCACGTACAGACATTATGTAATGTCTCTGTGATTAAACGTTTATTCCGACTTATAATAGTTATTAGGTAAGAAATTCATATTATTTGTTATACATTCTTCAAATCTGAATAAACTATATATTATTATTATATTATTATTATATTATATAAGTCCAACCTAGGTCATCTGATACCACTGCGTCATCACATTCTACCAGGGTCAAATTTCGTGATTTACGTTGCATGAATACCGGAAATTGAAATTTTCAAGAACAAACGTTACTCGCCGTTATCGATATGTAGTGCTTTCTTGCAAAATTTCAATTTATTAAAGAAAAAACATCGAACATAGTAGTTGTGGTTTATTCATATCAAGTTATACAAGACAAAACAAAATATCTCAATAAATTTATTAAAGATAGAAGGAATAATATATAACACAATAAAAACATAGATACTATGAAGTACACCCAACCAAATTTATATGGAATCACTCGGTATTTCACATAATTGATTGTTTTTAACCATTTAACGCACTTCTTCGACAGGCACCTCAATAGTGAAATGTATTTAGATTTTCTGCAAAATCATCTACCAATGTTACTTGCCGATGTACCAGAGCATATAAAATCAAGATTTGTGGTTTCAACAGGATGGAGCACCGGCAAATTACTCACATCAGGTTAGGGAGCATTCGAATCATGTATTTCCAAACAAATGGATGTACGTGGTGGTCCTGTTAGATGGCCAGCTAGGTCTCCGGACCTTACAAGTCTAGATTTTTTCTTGTGGGGTTATATTAAGGGCATCGTTTACCACATTCATTCTACAACACAGTTGGATATGAGACAGAGAATAGTTGACGCCTTTCAGCCAGTTAATCCTCAAATGTTGTGGAGAGTTCAACGGTCTTTCCTCTGAAGGATTGAGTTGTGTCTACAAAGAAACCGGCAATATTTCGAACACTTATTGGAATAGCTCAACACCTTGTAGATCCTCTCACCAAAAACCAATCTATTACGTATTTCATACACGACTATCTTAAAACATCTTCATTTCTCTGATCAAGTATAATGATATGTACTAATAAACTCTTCTTTCGCAACCTCTGATTTTATTATTTGTTTTTTTTCGAAAATGGTCGAAGATAAAGATAAGGCTACTTCGGCAAAATATTGCACAATATTTTATGCGTTGACATGAATAATAAAATACAGGATGTTCCATTCGAAAAATCAAGATGATATTTTTGAAATTTCAATATTCAATAATTTTTTTGAGTCACTCCTGTATAAAATTAGGATAATCCATTTCAATTCATCAATAAAGCTATCCTTGGGCAATAAGAAAACGAAAGGAAAAAGTATTCATCCTCTCTGGCCGAAGGAGCATGCGATGATGTAAGAGCCTATCTTCATGAATTTTTACGGAAAAAAAATATTGTGACGAAACTACTCACCGAAACAACTTATTACTTAAAGACATTACAGCAGAGTTTAGGCCGCTCCTGAATCTTGAACAAAAAAGTGGTCTTCCAATCTGAAAAAACCACCCAAGATTTTTCTTTCATAGAAAATTAGGACCCCTGTTTACTGCAAAATAAATTGCTGAAGTAGATTCTTACTTTCTAAATACAATACCATTCGAATAAAAATGAAATCTTCAAGAGTGTACGAGCTACAGAGCACCGCGCCACTGGTGAATCACCCAGTATATATATAAGGTGGTCCACGAAAAACCTGAATTGCTTTCATAACCTATAAATTCCATAAAATTTTTAAAATAGGCAACCACGATTACTCGAAAACTGCTTGTCCGATTCAGCTAAAATTCTTAGAGTTCTTCCTTTATACGTTAAGGCTTGTCTGTAAACCAAATTTAATTTTTAATGCAAATATGGTTGCAAAATTATTGACTTTCTCCAAAAACTTCTACCAAACGCAGAATTTTAATGTTTTTTTAATCTTTAGGTTTACCGACATGTTTATTCAAGTATGTATATTCAAGTCATTCTTTTCATGGGATGTTAGAGATCAATAACACGACGTCTACAGTGGTTGTTTTTGAAAATTGAAAAAAATTGTTTACTTATCACATCTATACCTTCACAAGTGTACAAAGTTTTATAATGATTGCATTAAACCTTCTTTGTAAAAAAAAAGTTTTTTGATGCGTAATTTTTGATGTTGTGATTGTATTCACTCCCTTGAAGGAAGGAGGGACGAGGGCATGCTATCCCACGCCCGTCCTTCCTTGACCTTATAGGCCATGGATTTGTCATGTGCGACATTTTTCCAGCAGAGTAATTTATTTATAACCAATCAAGGGACAAACACAACATTCAGGCCTTTGTCGGAATCGAACCAGCGGCCGTCGAACGGGGACTTCTCCATTGTGCCACCGACATACTCAACTCAATTCCTACGCTTACGAAGGCCCAGGCAAAAGCTAGTTTGTTTGTTTGTTTTTCCTTTAACGTGCTCTATTTCTGCCTTTCGGCTAATGACACGCCGAGGAATTCTGTCACCTCACTAACCCGGGAATTTTGCCGAACCCCTCTCGTGTCGAGGGAATGGATCTTTAATGTCCAACACATCTCTGTTAGACAGGACCGACAGCTTTACATCTCCTCCGAAAGATGGACACTCAAGCTATTCCCAGAATCCGAAAAATCGCACCGACTTTGTGGGGATTGAACCCAGATAACTCTGCGTAGGAGACGATCATCATATCCCATACGCCACCGAGCCGGCAAAAGCTAGTTACTGTTATACATTCGTATATCGTGAAAAAATCATTCGTCAATTTATTACTGATAACGATTCGATTTGCTTTCGAAATTGATCATGTTCGAACATTTCAACGGAACGAGATGCCTGTTGAAATTGAATCAGCTTCAAATCCCCCGGAATCTCTTCGTAACCCTCTTCGGTGAACAGGCTTTCGACGACGATAAAATAACATTTATGTAAATCCATTATGTAAATCTCCTATCGAAATCATCTGTACAGCTACATTTATACGGAAAAAAGATTCTTATCGCCTGCTCGAGAAGATGCGAATGTGCGAACGATAACACTTTTTCATCTAACCCGACAGCTGACGGGCGATATATGATCGTACCGAGCGCCATTCATTTTTCTTTCGCATATTTTCCCTGAAAAATTGATTGGAAATGGATGTCGCGAGTCGATTTATTTCGGACCCCCATAGTTTTTCTGGCGGCCATGCGATGGAATCACGAATTTTTTACGTCATGAATGAATTATCTCCGTGAGGTCATTGGAGCGCTTGCGCGTTTATCAAAGCGGACATTTCTGAATCACGCAACGAAATGGTTATTTGAATCATATGGAAATTATCCCCCGTCAAGCATAATTCATCAGAATCTGAAATGATGAAAATGAAGTCCGCATCTTGAACATGTTGCTGCAGAATCCAGTGGCAAAATATAAGTCGATGCTGCTCGTTCCCTGCATTCAATGCCTGTACTGTCGATGATAACGGTGCAGTTCCTCTCTTTTCCAAAGACACCACACGAAACGCCGGGAATTTGCAACTGATTTGCAATGCGTCGATTACTTATCGGAGAGCTTATGTTCAAAACAGTCTACAATAATGTTCTTCTCATTTTCTATGTTGATGTGACGGATTCAGACGGTGCTTTTCTCACTAATTTGTCTTAGAATTGCTTCAGGAACCACCTTTCAAAGTTTGTCATAGAGCTTGGAGGACACCCTCCAAGCTGTATATATGGCAACGTTTTTCCAATCCACGAAGCGATCAAAAAAATAATTTTTGTGATCTCGTTCAGCTCTTCCTTCGATGCCGTCTCTATCGCCTCAAACATCACGTAGTGTCATCTTTTAATGGCTCTTTTAGTTTTGGGAACAAGAAAAAGTCACAAGAGGTCAGGTCGGGAGAATACGGTGTCTCCGGAATCGTGAGTTTGTTGTTTTTGACCCAAAAGTTACCGTACGTGCAACGTACGTGTGTGTTCGGCACTCTCTTCATCTTGCCAGCCATCTGAGAACGTTTTGTACCAATAAACGTAGGTTTGGCCCATTGTGCATTCAATTTTCTTTTTCACACTTAATTTGATGCAGATTCTCTGATACATCTTTGAAATAGCCAAAAATCAAAGACGGGCCAAAATACGTCGGAGCGAAATAACTGTGAAAAATTAACTAAACATTGAGGAGCATATGTAAGGCCAGTGACTACCAACATGACGCCACAAAAATCGAAAATCGAAGATACATTCCTCTTCTTTCATGTGTTGTCCGGTATCCCTGACGTTAGCAATCACTTCTGCAAAGGCATTCCGATCTTCCGTTTTTCTAAAGACTTGTTCCGCCTGTAGTATATACGTCCAATCTCGGATGTTCTTAAGCCAGAATATCTGTTTTCTGCCGACTCCTCTACGTCTCTCTATCTTTCCTTTCATTATCAGCTGTAGTAGTTTGTACTTAGATCCACGTAATATGTGTCCAAGATAGCTTCCTACATTTGATATTTGTTAACAGCTCACGGTCACATCCTGCTCTTCTAATGACTTCTGTGTTAGTTCTTCTAGCTGTCCACGATATTCTGAGCAGCCTTCTATGAGCCTCCAATTTATTCAATGTGTGGACCATTAGAGTCCAAGCTTCTACTCCATATAACAGTACCGACCAGACATAGCATCTAAGCATTCGTTGTCTTAGTTTAAGATTCAAATTGTCGTTGCAAAATAAAGTTCTCTTTTTAATGAAGTTGATACGAGCTGTCTCAATTCTGCACTTTATTTCTATGTCTCGATTTACCTCTTTTGTTATATAAGCATCGAGATATTTGAATTGTCTCACGCGTTCAATCCGTTTGCCGTTGTTATTCATTATGACTTTGTCTTCTGAATACCATAAATTTGGTCTTGTTGACATTTATATTCATATCCATTTTCTAGTTGATGCTGTTGATCTTGTTCAGTACTTCTTGGAAGTCCTCTATATTTTCAGCTAGTAAAACCGTATCGTCTGCATATATATTTTATGGTGTTGATTGGTGTTCCATTTACTTTCACTCCTATTTCAGTTTCTTCTATGGCTTCCTTGAAAATCTGGTCTGCATATAGATTGAAAAGTAAGGGTGAGAGTACACACCCCTGGTGAACTCCTCTGTTAATGTTCATATCCCTCGAAAGTCCATCTCATATTCTAGTATTTGTATTTTGGTTCCAATATAAATTTTTTATTATTCTGATGTCCTTGGTGTCAGCTCCAGTTCTCTGTAATATTTCAATGAGGACTTGGTGTCGTACTCTGTCGAATGCTTTTTCATTGTCGACAAAGCATGCGAATACGTATTTTCTCTGGTCGCGATATTTCTGCAATAGTACATTTATACCAAACAAAGCCTCGCGTGTTCCGAACCCACTCCTGAAGCCGAATTGGCTGTCGTCTAAGTCTTGTTCACATTTGTCGAATATACATAGCTCTCGTAAATTCAACATTCGCGTTACTTTTTGAAGAGACCTTGCATTCTTTAACTGCGTTACTGTTACTAACTGTTTGAAGTTCCTATGTCTTCAATATCTCTTGGACCTCCACGAGAGCGTACAAGACTCATAATTCGTTTTGACATTTCACGAATTGATTTTCTGTGAAATTTCAGGGGATATTCGCCCATATATCTAAAAAGGGCTGCATTAAGTTGTTGGTTTTCATGAAGCAGGTCGGATGACTTGTTGGTCACATACTTGTATGTATTGCGGTAGGAAACAAATGAAAGAAACTGAATTGGATGGACGCTTAAGCCAGCTGGCCTAAATTCTTAGTATGTACCCACTCGTAAAGCCCTAGTTACAGTGACCTGTAATTATCGTCTTACATGTAGACGCTGATGGCTTGGCAACATTGTGAGTTTCTCTTTCTAGTCAGAGGGTAAATGAACAGTTTATCTTCTTCTCGACTTTATTATTTGGTAGTTTGTCCGAGAATTAATATTGTCAGGTAGTGATTTAGCCGCTTGGCTAAATTGTACATTTTTAAATTCCGGACTTATAATTTTAGGAAATTAATTTATTTGAATGAAAGTTATTGAACGATATATTCACTCATTCAGAATGATGATTACGGTGTATTTTGACTTTTTTTTCTTTTTTCAGGTAAGTGAGTGGTGATTAACAGCTTGGATCATTAACGATGCTGTTGCTGCGGAAGAGGAAATACACAGTGAACAGGTCGTCATTCGATGGTAATGTTACATACCGTGATTTGTTTTACATTAGATAGATATCCTGATTTTCGATATTAATGTATTCATCTCTGCTAACCTCGAGCATGTCAATGAAGTTGCGTGCGTTTCATACTAGACAAGTTTTGAATATTATAGCGATAATTCGTTGAAAGGGTCATATCATAGCTTTGCATATTTTGTTTACAAATTTCAATTGTTTGAATGATTTTTAATACCGTTTAAATATCATGATTATGAGTGATTTTCCTTGAGCAAAAGTTTCCTGAATTATCAGCAGAACATTCAGTTTAGTATCCATGAATATCGGCGTTCAATATATAGAGAGATTGAAGCATCATTGCGGATTTCGATAAACTCGATACAAAACATTTTGCAAGAATAATTGCGTGTGAAAAAGTTTTCTGTTGGATACTGCATCTGTTTACCGATGAACTGAAAGCTGCAAAGGTGAATTGGTTTTATTAATATGAGTCAGAAAATAAGCCGATCTTATGTTTGGTTGTTCCAAGGGGAAAAACCGAAAAAGTCATCCAAGTACGAACTGCCCCTAACCTAACCTAACCCAAGATGGTCGCAAAATTTTTTTTCTAAAACATTCTCTCTTGTGGCAAGAACTCGAAGGAAACTGTAACCAAAACCTTCACGTTCGACAGAACTTCCTTAGCAATGCTAACGCAGTGCTCTTTCTGGTGAAAATTCATAAATTTAAGAAACATTGATCTGGCCCATGGTAGCTCCACTACACAACCAAATTCATATGAATCACCTGATATTTTGAATATTACTTCAGGAATTTTGTGAATTTCGAAGGATTGTTCGAATTGATCCTTTTGGAGATATTTCAATTGAAAAAGAAATGAATTAAGGTTTATTTTAAGAAAGAAACAAATGAAAGAAAATAAGCGACTCTTCCACATGTAGTAAAAAAATTGAAAATTGTTTTCTCACGTAGTAGGTGTTTTTTTCCCAATCTCAGTAGCTTGTGTTACCTCCTCTTGCCTGGGTACAAGCTCGAATCTAGGCATGCTTTGGATTAGGGTTTAGACCTTCTCTGGGGTGATATTCTGCCACTCTTCTGTGGCGGCTTGGATGAACTGTTGTGTTCTTGTATTATCCTGGCACGATCTAATTTTCCTTTTGAGATTATCCCATAAATATTCAATAGGATTTAGGTCTGGCCCGTCCAAAATAGCGATTTCCTCTGTTTCAAGATGTCGCGCCAGGTTGCTGGTATGCAGAGGAGCATTATCTTGCATAAAAGTAAAATTCTCACCGTGGGCTCCTCGTCAGAGTCTCATTATGGGCTCCAGTACTAGGTCCACGTAATTTCTAGACGTTACACTCGCAGGAAACGAAATCAAATGTGTTTTGCGTCCCAGCATAATGCCACTCCAAAACATCACACTACCTCCTTGGTATTTCGGAATCTAGCTCGTCTTCCACGACCCCTTAGAACCCGAATCCGACGGTCATCGGATCGAACACCAATTCTGGTCTCATCCGAAAAAAGAACATTTCGCCGATTCTTAATATTCCAATTTTGGTGCTCGATTCACCAATTAAATCTGTTATTGTTTTTGTCTGGTTAGCTCTGGAACTCTTAAGGGCCTTCTGCTGTATGAACCCCTTGAACGAAGTCGTTTCGACATACAATGATGCCTGTTGCTTCCAGAAATTGCCTTTGGAGGCCTAGGGTTAGATTAGTTCTAGGCCTATTTTTGCAGAGATTGTAGCTCCACGTATCGGGCTTAGGTTTTTGAAATCACCTCCTGTGATACCACCATTGTGGCCGCTTTTTCCTCTGCGTCACCCCTTCTTCAACGAGAGCAATTATTCGACCCCTCTGCATATCGGACAATCCAACGTAAGGCATTTTCAATTATGATTATAGGCTTTTTAAAATTTTGAAATTCACAGTTTCAAATCTCAATGTCGACTGAGTGAGTACAATATCCCGAACATGTGGTGATAGAAAGAAAAACCCGAATAGAGAAATGCTTGTTTTAAGTATGTCTCATAAAATAAAACATTATTTTTCAAAGTTCAAAATAACCACCTCATTATCAAGCGGCCTTGGTCTTAGCAAATTTCTTTATAATGCAAAACAAAAGACAATATGGTATCTACAAAATCGAATGTGACAAATGCCCTTCAGCTTCTGTAGGTCAAACAGGTGGAAATCTTGAAAGCAGGTTCAAAGAACATTAAATTATCCCAAAGTTCACCACGAATGCAATGAAGGGATTAGAAGGTCGCTAAAAATAGTCTAGAGATTTTATGGCCTATCTTCTATGCTTCTTAAAAATAATAATAATTCGATTATATATTCACAAAATTAATCAACAAATGTCTCGTTTCTGCAGTTTTTCCTAAGTCTCTGAAAATCGCAAAAACCGTTCCACTTTTCAAAAGAGGTGATGCAAATAGCATTGGAAATTATCGACCCATTTCCCTTGTGGCCATATTTTCGAAAGTGATAGAGAAAATTATGTCCAATCAGGTATTGAGATATTTTGAAGCAAACTGTCTTTTCTCCTCTAATCAATATGGACTATTCATTCAGTGGTTGAATTTGTGAACAACACATTGAAATGTTTTTTTTCTTCTTTCACTTTTAACTGATCGACATCAGGTGGTGTGTACAGATGGTGGCTGGTCGGATGAAAAGGAAGTAACAATTGGTGTTCCTCAGGGTTCTATTATGGGACCTTTACTTTTTTCAATATTCATTAACGATTTTCCTGATTATCTATCTGACTAGCTGTCTAGTCGGTCGGTTGTGGGGATCTGGGGCGTGCGACAGAGCTTGCGGCGGGGGGAACAGTTGAGGGCTTCAAAATGTCTTCTGGTAATTAATTATGCATGAACAAGGGAAAGACGAAAGAGGTTATCTTTAGTTTGAGACGTGTTGAGTTATCGTCCGTCGGTTTTCTTGGAGTTAACATGGATACCCGACTCACTTGGTCTGTTCATATAAATCACTTAGCGGCCAAATTGAGTAAAAATATTTTTGTTTTGAGAAATCTATCTAACTCAGTATCACCAAGTGTCCTGGAGGTGTCTTATCATTCTCTATGTGAGTCGCATATGAAGTATGGTATTCTGGTATGGTGTAATTATGGTGAATTTGACATAATTTTTGGTCTCCAACGTCGTGCTGTGAGAATTCTGGGTGGGCTGAGGTACAGGGATTGCTGTAGGGATGCTTATAGGACTCTGATGATTTTGACCCTTCCCAGTTTATTTATCATGGAATGTATGATCTATGCACATAATAATATTGAAAGTGCAATATTACATAGAGATAGGCACGCCCATAACACCAGATTTCGCAATGATGTGTGTGTTCCATACTGCAGGTTGAGTAAGTCACAGAATGGCCCAGATTGTATTTCTTTTGTTGTTTTTCAAAAACGTCAGAAATTTGTCTGGTATTTTAAATTATGCCTGAAAAATTTTTTCAAAGAAAACGTTTTTCATAGCACAAAAGATTTTCTAAATTTTAATATGTCTGTAGTCAAATTTTAGAATTTTTAAATGTGCTGGTTGAATCTTAATTTATTTTTATGATAACTCGTTCTCACTGTTGCCAAACGCTCTCTTACTGATCGTTTCACTAAATAAAATGTTTGTGAATTTTTTTCTCTATTTCTTAATAATGTTTGTAGGCAAGTTTGAGCAAGGTTTCAGGTTGTCTACTCATCTCAATAATTGAGTTAATTTATATATAAATCACTAATTTAATGACGACTGCAAATACACATGTATAAAGGCATAAATGAAGATTTCTATTTTTATTTTTATTCGATTTCAATGAATCTGCTGGAAAGTTTGTAAATTAATGAACCCAGGAAAACCCCATACTATACTACTCTCAAAAGTCAACTTGAAATCAATGAATGAAAATATATTTTGTTATCATCTTTGTACCTAAGTTAGTATTCAGCACTTAAAAATGACCGAAGATTAGAAACCGATCGTGTATCAACAAATAAACGCGGAAAACTGACAAAAGTGTTTTTTCCCTTTCATATTTTGAAATGGATTTCCCCAAAATAAATATAAATATGTCATCAATATCATTAGTTGAACTAAAATTGTTATTATTCTTTACAAAACGCTTGTTTGTCGAGTACCACCCTGTATTTGCAGAGAAAATGTTACTTGTCCGGTAGATATTTTCGCTTCGTCCCGGAAATAAATCGAAAATTCCCTGAAAGCCTCCGGGCTTTCAGAATATTTGATTTATCCTTCGTAGTATCGAATAAGATACGACAGCGTTCCCAATATACGAACAAAAGCTTCCCTAATCCTGTCAATACAAACAAAAAGCATGTGTGCCCATATTGGCTTGTTCGGGTAGCCACATTTTTTTGACGTACCCAAGATGAATTAGTCTAGACTGAGATAATCATTCGTCATCGATGACGGATATCGCGCATAAGAGAAAACGACGCCGTGCAGGTGTCACCCTGTTTCTTAGATATTCGCAAACGAGCAAGAAAAATGGAAGAACATTACCATCAGATGGGAATATTCAAATTTAAAATCTCCTCTTGGTTGGCTTTATATTTTGATGTTTAATCGGTAGGAAGTACTCTTGTACACCACGTTGGTCTAAGAGTGTCTTGAATATATTTATAAAACAAAAATACTTGGTGAACTTGACATTCGTATGATTTTGATAAGAAAAAACGAAATGTTTGAGGAAAAGCGGAAATTGATCAAGTGGCTAGTGGATGGCCACCCTGGAGCGCAGAATTTACATGTTTAGATTTTTCCTAGACGGAAGCGTTTACGCCAGTACCAACTAGGATATGAATTTGCTGTCATACTACACACACCACAAAAGTTGATCAAATGATAGACGCATTCCTGTATACAGACGACCTGGGGGACAGTATCAGAAATGCAAAGTCGAGCAAACCGAAAACTTCGGAGGGGGCTCAGTTGTGGTGTGGAGAGGCATTTTTTTCCATGGTCGAACAGAGTTAGTCCTAGTGAGTAATGGAAGAATGTCAGCGGCCAGATACTTTGCAGATATCCTTGAACCCCATGTTGTACCCTTTGGCCCACTGATTGGCGAAACATTTATTTGTATGCATGATAATGCTCGACCTCATCAGCTAGAGTAGTCACAGAATTTCTGCAAAATGCCGAAATTGATATTTTAAGATAGCCAGCCAGAAGTCCCGACTTGAATCCCATAGAATATGTTTGGGACAACCTGGTGGCAAATTCAGCAACGTAGGATGCCTTGTAGAACACACCAACAACTAGAGAATATGCTTCCTGAAATTTGGAACTCATTGACTCAAGAGTACATCCAAAATTTGTTTGAGGGGCTTCCGATACGTATACTGGTAGTAATAAGGGCCCGGAGAGGAAACACACGATTTTGAAAATGATTAGTAACCATTCGATGTTAGTTGATTGGTCTCTTCGCGAATGTTTGAAGATGGAAGAATTTTTTAATTTTTCATTAACTCGAAAATTGTAGATATTTTCCATCATAAACTCATCTATTTTGAATGATATCTTCTTATTTTACATTTCTGAAAGTTACTAAGCGACTCTTGAATGACCAAACTAAAAGTTTATATAGTATTGTCGTAAAAGTAGGGCGATGCGACAATTTTTGTGGGAAGTGTGGATATCAGGCAGATGAGAATATAATATATTAATTTCTTTGATTGTATTAGGCACTTACGTTGTGATGATACTTATAATACTCGAACTGAATAAACCACATTATCATTATTGTTACATTCACTATTTCACATTTTGGATCAATTTCAACAATTATTTATCAAACCGCAGATTTGTAACTTTTTCTGCACTTTTTGTCATCGAGTTTACGAAAAGTTTGAATGGATATTATGATATACCGGGTGGGGCAACTAAAACGAAAAAGATTCAATAACTGCTAAACTATTCGTTTCTGGACAAAAAACAGAAACAGGTCAATTTTTGTCTGAAGGGGGACATCATTTAACACTCGGTGATTTTATTTTACACCAACCCCCTAAGCAGGGGTGCACGCAACCACAATTTTTGTGGGTAGTGTATTTCAAATGCCTGAAGTTTAGAAATGCCAAGTTGAGAGAGTGAAATTTAGGGGGAATGATAATGACAATGTGTCAATATCATCATCAAAAATATTACTAGAGTATTTTTGTACAAAACAAGTCGACTCGGCAAACGTCCTGTTAAAAGCTCCAGAATGGTGAGTTGAGAACTTCGAAGGGTGATATACAGATAGCGTTACTAGGGTCAAATCTACCTGATTTTTCCCTTAGTACTACTTAGCACACGAGTAAGAAGATTCAGCTGTCAGACCGTTGGTTAGCGAGATATAGCATTGAAACAGAATCAATTTCTTGTATTATTGGAAAATGGATAAAACAAATCCCGTGTGTTGATTAAACATTGCTTTTTGATGAAAAAAATACAGTTAAAGCCAAAGCATGGCTTGATGTACATTATTGGGACTCTGCGACAGCAAAATCAACGACAACAAAAAGTTTTGCAAAGTTTAAACGAGGTGATATGAGAATTCAAGACGATGAACGCAGTGAACGTTCCATCGATGAAAACATCAAAAAAGTACACGAAATTGATTTGAATAATCGAAAGATGAGATTGATCGAGAAAGCTGAGACCCTTTAAAATAATGGTATAGAGAATTTAAACGCAAAAGGGTTAGACTTAGCTACGATCCAAAGGCAGGTGCTCCAAGAACAGTGGTCACTCAGGAAAATGTAAAAGCTGGCCGCAAGGTTTGCATGCAACAGATCGAGAGATTGAGGCATCATTGTAGATTTTAAAGATCTCAAAACAAAAAATTTCACACGAAGAATTGCGTGTGAAAAAATTAGTTTCCTGTTGGATACTGGAGAAGAGAAATCAGCAAGGATGAATTGTTATCAGAACACTCTGAACTAGGAAGTTTAAAAAATTTTACAACATTGTCACTGAAGATGAATCTTGATTTACTCATACGAGCCAGAAAATAAGCGCCAATCTTCTGTTTGGGTGTTCCAAGGTGAAGAAATACCGAAAAAAGTCATCCGTGGCCAAAGTGTCCCCAAAAAGATGGTCGCAGCATTTGTTTCAAAAACAGGTCATGTGGCAACAACTCCTCTACAAGATCTAGGAACAGTTACCGCCGATTTCCCGAAATCATGAATGGTTTGCGTGGTCAAAGGTTTCAGTCTTCAGAAGAAGCTGTTGATTCTTTTCAATGTAGCAGCAAACGATTAGAATAACTGCTTACAGAATTGGTTCGAACGAATGAAGAAGTGAATCAATTTACTACTTCGAAAAACCATAAAGTGTGAGAGCGCACAATTGTTTCATTCTAGCTCTATATGCAAACAAAAGACATCCCTCGTATTACAAATAGATGAGTGTGAAGATTCCTATACACTCAAGAAAAAGTCTGATGAGGTGATTAAGTTTCGGAAAAGCTCAGGCATGTGTATAAAAGAAGAAAAAGGGGTCCCAATACAGAACCTTGGGGGACACAGCAATAAAATGGATGTGAAGAAGAGCTTCGATCCATAGAGGCTACCCTGAATGCCTGAGCTCTGATGCTTTCATAACAGGCGCTTGTGGGACACATTGTCAAAAGATCTGGGAAAATTTAGGTAGATAATATCGTCCGGAATTTCACTGTGGAACCCTCGATCAAGTGTCGACATACATTAAAAGATTCGTGATAAACGAACGGTTAGGAGCAAACCTTGTTGATCCTGAGTGAATTTCTGGCGATATTTTTGCATTGTAGTGGTAGGGTTTGCTTGCTTGATCTCCTGACATAGGGAATTGGATTAGTTTCTGTAAGCTTAATAGTCTCCTACCTAGTAGGACAGTGTCCTTCCCACATGTACTTTTTGTGTCGAATCATAGTCAATCTAAGTTGGAAGTACTACAAATGTCAATGCAGGAAGAGTTCACTAAATTCATTGTCATTTAACAACTGAAAAGAACTTCAACATTTCCCTGAATGACACAGTATAGATAATTCGGCGATATCTCGCATATTAAAATTAGAATAGAATAATAGTAATTACGAAATCGAATGGTTATCAAACTTATTGAATTGATATAATAGTGAATAAAAATGTATTATTCAGCAATCAATTAGATATATTTCAGAAATACGAGATAAAAAATCAGCATTGATTTGCATAGTTTATTGAAATTTTTAACGGAAATTTCGATATAGAAGGAACGAAAACAATCGATGTCGTAATGATTACGATTTAGTTGAACTCAATTTTGATTTATAATAGTCTTCAGCAAGGCAATATTAATATGTAGATGTTCATTTAATCTTTGATGATGTTAGTTCGTCAATAACTACTACTAGGAAGTTCATACAATCAGCACTAGTATTTTGCGAATAAGATTATTCTGGAACCAAGAAATGCTGAGCCAGGAATTTGTGGGTATCATTTTCCATTTTTATATCAGATATGTAAATATAGAACAAGAATTGCTCTATAAATAGTGCAATACCTTTCGAGCTTACACTTGAATTTTCGAACGGTTGGTGGAAAAGTATCAGATCATCTAACATTTCGAGATGGAAGCGAAGAAATTGTATTTTTGCCTCTTGATAAAACTACTTGCGAAGTAAAAATAAACATGAAGAATGAACATTTTATATCGTCGACTAAGTTGTTCTTCAGGACGGTGATGTAAGCCTTCTGGATGATTTTTACATCTTCGTAACTCTTTCCAAGGGTCGCCCATTTCTATCCGTCACTTTCCTGTTTCAGGGTGTCGCTTATTTGACTTGTGACATTAAGGTTGATGTGATGCCGCGTAGCTTAGAGAAAGTGCAGCTGGGTCGTTGCGTCATTGGTCCTTGTTTCGTGAAATCATCAGCTATTTCGTTTCCAGTTATTCTGAGATGGCTTAGTATCCATTGCAGCCCCACTCTACTCATCCTCAGGTGATTGGATTGAAACTGCGGAACGCCATTTGGTCGTTCTCTTGGTAAGAACAATGCTACGAGCGCTTACCATAGATTGCTTCATACGCAGCAGTTTGAAGTTGCTGGGGTACTCTTTTACACCAGTGTCTTTTCAAATAGGGTGTGGGAGACTCTTGCGGCTAATTTTGATTCAAGGAACTGGTAGCAGAGATGAATAACCTCTATGCAAATTACTCTTACGGGCGAGTCATTGATTTCGCTGATTATGGCCCATTCAAGCTTATTTGACTGCAGGCGGAGCAAGTATCACAAATACCACGGGAGTGGCTGAGAATCATGGCTGCAGGTTGCAGTTGTTATTTTTCTGACAAGGCGTCTATATGGAGGAGCGTGTTTTTAACTGGATGCTTGTCGGTTTGTATATTCCCCAGTTCTTTTTGTTCACTCAATTGACCCTTCCTAAGTATTTGAGGTTTATTGGGTCTGCATGGTTCCAAAAGTGCTTCAGTTGCAGTACCACGATGAAGATGTAAGTGGCAGGGCCAGTGCTAGTGCGTAAAGCTTTGTTTAGAACATGTTTTCATTCTTAACTCCTGTCGATTTGCTAGGTAGTGATACGATTTCGCATCTGTATGCCATAAAAGTCCTCACATATGTTCTATAGGCCGTATACATCATGTTTTCGTTTCATTTGATTTCAATCGATATTTTACCTGTTGTTTGGTGAAATGACGTATTTTCATGGAATCAGTGATAATGGATTACAGTTTTACAAAATGTTGGTCGTAGATCCTCACGACTATTGTTAATAGTGTATACCACTTATGGTGTATGCCGTGAAATGGGCAATTATTACCACAAATTTGGTTCATCTATGGATACTTTTTGGTAAAAGTTTCACAAAGTTTAAAGCACGATTCAACATTGTTTCTCCTATGGATGATCATGATTGTTCTAATGGCAACATATTATCATCACAAGTGCAATGATGGAATTCGAATCAAGTTGGGACCATTTTTCACCATCTTACACGGCTCTTGGTTCACCAATGAAAACGTTTCGGTAAAAGTTTCATAACGTTCAAAGCATAACTCAACATTGTCTCTTTGATGGATGATCATGGTTGTTCGAATGACGAATAGCAATAATACCTCTGCCAGTGCATCAATCGCTCTGAATTTTCTTCTGGGCATGGGGAACGAATGAAGCTATCATCTATTTGTAAAAGGTTGCATATGTGTGGCACTAGAAGCCATTTTGAAAAAGGCCTGTTTTCTTTTGAATAAACCTCTTTTTTCCTTTATCTTCGATTTTTCCTAAATATCGTGGAAGAGAGACGACCTATTCAATACTTCGTTAATATTTATTTCCACTTGTTTCTCTTTTCGTCATTAAAGCTCAGAAATAAACGGACGGAATGGCATTCAACAATATTTATGAAGTAGCGTGTTGATTTAATTATTCAAGGCGTTGCAACGTGGTTGCCAAATTGAAGTTATCAATTAACGCTAATGAAAAATTCTTTGAATCGAATCTGAAACTCGCCAAAATATTTCAATCCATTCCTTCAAACTTAAGTGGTCGTATCGAAGATGAGACAGTTCGCAGGAACTTATCCGATTCGAAGGACCAAGAACAAGTGTCATTTACGATGAGGTCGTTTCTTACCTGACTGTGTGAATGCTGCCTACGTTTAAACCGCTTCAACAGTATCGATTTGGATAAAATTCGCTAATTACGCTTTGTTCGCTCATAAATAAATGGAATTTATACGTCCTATGATTCATGTTATGATTAATGAAATTTAATGGATATTGAAATTCACCTAACATGAAACTTTGAGGTTATAACGAAGTGTTACGCGCTCGGAAATCATGAAGTATTCTTCATTAGATTAAAAGCGTTTAAAATGAACACTCAATTTTTTTCTTGGGGTCAGAGGTAATTTAACTGGGTAGACATTGGAAACTTGTTTCAATGTGAGTGGTGAAATGTCAACTTACTTCACCTCTACGAACTGTTCTCCAAAAAAGGGGATTTAGTGGATTTTCCTGTCCCATGACTTCGCTTTTCTAAATTTTAAGTGCAATCTACTGCATACAGCCCAACTCTATCCAACCGAACTCTTTTCGCACTTCGCCCGCCCGAAAAGCCATGTTCTGGTGGCCACGTCCCATTACCGACTTGTTATGGTGCGGTAATAGCGTTTCCGGTTACTTCTAGTGAGAAAGTAAGAATCATTGATCAAGTCAATACATTTATACCGTTTTAATAATATCACTCAGTAGTTTTCGCGAATTGTAGATTTATCAGTAGTAAGGTATTTGGTTCTTGAAACCAAACAGACTTCAGTAGACTCGCGATAACGTGAACTCGTTATTATTATTACATATACGTTTGACATCATCAATTTGTATAAATACGTAGTTATTTGAAAAATGAAGTTATTTTAGTTTGAATTGTTTTTTCTGATGCAGATGAACAGTAGCTGCGGCATCAAAACTTTCGTATCTAGCGCTTATCCGCCCCCGTTTGGCTATCGTATTTCGATTGTTTGCACTTTTATTTTCATTTATGCCTGAATGGATCTCTTGAAGTACGCACGCCATACAGTAGCTGCCACGCAACGTACATACGACCCCGTCGCGGAACAGCTTATGCATTTACCTTTTGTAAGCCTCCGCCACTTTACCGAACCCGCCACCGCTCTCCTACTACACGATCAAACGCCGCTGATTCATAATTCAGTTGGTATCGTGACGCCGACGAGAGTGCAGGCGCGATCTGAATCTGCTGGCGGTGAAAATCTGATAGAAAAAAAGGACACACGACGCGGAATGATCGAAAACGATCGCAGTCACTTACGAAAGTGGGCCAATTGATGTATTTACGATCGGAACATCTGCATTAGGAGATCCCGTCGCGGATAATTGACGAGAAATCTCCGCTTATTTGGCGTAAAACTTTCGGCAAACGACCGTCCCAAGTGAAGTTTTCGAAGTTGCGACCCGTATCAGCGCTGCGATGTTCTTGTAGGAAGTTTATCCGGTTCGAAGGACCAAGAATAAGTGTCATTCTTGTGAAGGTCGTTCCCCTCTGATAACGACTCGATGGTTCTCTTGGATTGATCGATTTGTTAGTGTTTGTTGTTCGTTTATTGTCAAGTGCGTATTGTTGTCGAGGAATTTAAACGTTCAAGTGTTAAGCTGGCTTCGATTGCTTCGTACAGTATCGATTTCGATATAAATTGTGAGTTGCTTGTTACTAATTACTCTCTTTATGTCGGAACGAAAAGCTGAACGTACGGTTTTAAACAAACACGTAACGTTTATTTGTTCGAGCGATGTGATTCATTTCGGTAATGATATTTAATGCGCGGGGCTTCTATTTAGATTTCAGGGGATCTACAATCATGGAATAATATTTACATTGAAAATGACAGAAATATGTATTATCAATCGATGATTGAATTTATTGCGTTGTTATTCGTTGCTTGATGATGTTTCGTATCACGTTCGATTTGCTCGATGTCAACCAGCATGTATTGCATTCTTTCCACGACGATTAAATTGGGAAAAATTAATTCGGAAATCTTTTAAATACTGTGTGGAAAAAAATATGAAGCTAACCTAATAATTAGATAGTCTTCAACATTATTGGAAGAATCTTTTTCCACTTTTTCACTCTGTATTACTAGATTTTTGTGTCGTCACTCTTTTATCAGATTTCCACAATGTTTACTTTTGATACACACGACCGGTTTCAACAGTTACGTCATTTTCAGGTGTCTAGAACTAACAGTGAGAAAGAATGAGCTGATTATACATATTTTAAATGTTGAGTATTGGGGAGTGATTCAAATCTAGTTGGCTATTGAAAGTGGCGAATTTTGTTGGGTTTTTACAATGTTTGTTAATCTCCAAACGGTCAAACAGATGCATTGTCATCTCTTCATTGGAATTGTGGAGAATTTTCAAATTATCTAAAGTGATGATGTGATTGGTAGATTCAATATGTTTAAAACCTCCGAACTTGTTATCTGATTAGAAATGTTCTTTGAATCTTGATTCAAAATTTCTACCAGTTTCTCTTACTTTAGCTGTTGGGCGTTCATTGCATTCAATTCTGTATATTTTCGACTAGTTGAATTTATTAGTTTTTTGTTTGGCACTGAATAGAAATTAACTTATGTTATGCTTACTAGAAAAGTAGGATGTTAAATTATATTTATATATATATATATATATATATATATATATATATATATATATATATATATATATATATATATATATATATATATATATATATATATATATATATATTCTATTATTGATGATTTCAATTTGGGCAGTACCAAGGCAACACAATTCCAGTGCGAGTTGGATTTTAAATGAAAGGTCTCGATTTTCTAAAATAGAATGCATGCAATTTGAAAATTTTTCAAACGAAGATTCTAACTGCATGTATTACCCAAAAAATTTATGCATATTTGGAGAATTATAATTTTCATTCCGAACAACAAAAGGGGTGTAGAAAAAAACATATTGGTACTAAAGAGCAACTTGTAATTGATTCTGTTGCTTTGAATCAAGCTCAAACTAAGAAGAGAAATGATCATACAGCCTTCATTGATTACCAAAAGGCTTTTGATAGTTCTCCCCATTCATGGCTTCAAGAAATTTCGGAAATTTATAAAATTGATAAGACACTTCGTCTTTTTCTTGAATTTATAATGAAAAATTGGAGAACCAATCTTCATCTAAATATTTCAAAACAATCGTTAAAATCCGAAGTAACTCCAATCAAAAGAGGCATTTTTCAAGGTGATTCTTTAAGTGCTCTTTGGTTTTGTCTTTGCTTTAATTCATTATCTCTAAATGCTACTAGTTTCTGCTTCAAAATAAAGAGTCTATCAACTGAATTCAAACTAAGTCATTTAATTTATTTAGATGATATTAAATTATATGCCGGAAATAGATCCCATTTGAAAAGTCTACTTGAGATTACTTTCAACTATTCCAATGATATTCATATGAAATTTGGGCTTCCAAAATGTAAAAATCTTTCTATTGAAAAGGAAAGATCACCTCTGATTATATAAAGATTTCCAATATCTAAATCGAGCCAATGCATCAAGGAGATACAGATAAATATCCTGGATTTGGTCAAGAGAAGACAATTAACCATAGCAGCACTAAAGAAAATATTAGAAGTTCATATTACAAAAGAATTATCATCAAGAGTCATTTAACTAGTAAAAACCTCTTCAGAGCTATCAACTCCTATGCAGTTCCTATTGTCACATCTTTTGGAATTATTAAATGGTCTAAAACTGATCTAAATGAATTACAATGTCAAACGAAGAAAATACTTTGTAAATATCATAAGCACCACCCGAAGTCAGCTGTTCAGAGAGTTACACTACCTAGACATCTTGGGGGCTGTGGATTAACTGATTTGAATAATCTTCATAGTAAACAGATTTTTCATCTACGTTCCCATTTTCATGATAAACAGAGTACGTCTAAATTACATGATATTTGTTGTTGCTTCAGATTATTACTTACACCTCTGAACTTGACAATGCGAAAGGTAGATTTTGATATATTTGATGATAATTCTAAAAGATAAAGTTGGATGCAGAAGGAATTACACGGAAAGCACCCTAAAGAATTGAAAAATGATTATATTGATGAAATCGCATCAAATAGATGGTTAGTTTCTGGAGAATTGTTTGCTGAAACAGAAGGCTTGGCAATTGCGATCCAGGATCAGGTTGTTTTCACGAGGAATTATAGAAAACACATCATCAAGCAAAATATAGATGATTCTTGCCGTAGATGTTTTTGTTCTTCAGAAACAGTTTTTCATATATTATCATCTTGCTCAGTCCTCGCTTCAACAGTTATTATTTAGAAAGACATAACAACCTGAGATGAAAATGAAATATAAACTTTATTTTGATAAAACAATTCTATGCAACAGAGCTGTAAAACACAATAGGCCAGATATCATTCTTACTGATAAACAGAATCGAATAACATATATAATTGATATTGCTATACCCGACACACATAATATACAAAATAAATACAATGAAAAAATTTCTAAATATATGATGCTTGGCGGCGAGATTAACAAAATATGGAAAATGAAAAAAAATTATTCTACCGATTGTTATTTCTACAACAGGTGTTATTCCTAGGAATCTTCACAAAAATATTGAGATTTTGGGTCTGAAGAAAATTTGTTTGAACAGTTACAGAAGATAACAGTCATCAAATCTTGTAATATTCTTCGTAGATTTCTTTGCGAAAAAAATAATGAGGTAGAGTCATAGGTTTTCTCTTTAGATTATACTGCTCAGAAACTCATTTCATATTTTATTTATTTGTATATATAAATGTAATATAATTAGCTAACAATTTTGTCATATTTTATTCAGAGCAGTATTCTATTCGATCGTTCATCATTTCACACGAAGAAAACTATGAATGAGTAACATTCAGTGTTACTTGACTAAGGTCCGTACACTGGATTTTTCTGGGGAGAAAGCCTCTGACACTACTCGTTGGTACATTGATGTCATTGTCCGATGATGCTACAGTTTGTATATATTCTGGTAGATTATATATTCTCATAACATTTAACGTTATCCTAAATATATAATTATTCCTAAAGCCGCATTTTCCCGCTAGCAGAGTGTTATTTTACTACGTAATAATTTTTGTCCTTTAGTTACGTACTCATTAAAACTTTTTTTCTTCTCGAGATCTACTCAAAAATCACGATCGACCGTTTGAGCACCCCTGCGCCAAAGGGCTCTCATCAGTTTCATTGTTCTAACAACATTAAATCTCTAACATTTCTTGAGTTCATGTTAAACCACTAAGGTTGGAAAACATTTCTAATTTTCTTGAAATGAAATAACAACTTGTACCATTGAAATTAAATTATTTCGAAAATTCGAATGTCTTCAGAATAGCAACCTTCTTTTCGGCATTGGGAAAAATTGAAGTGGTTCTGAAGCTGAACAGCATTTCATGACGCAAAACGACTAATCAATTTTTATAATAGCCACCTTAGCGATGGTCGTCTTGTACGTTATTGGCGTATGCCTAGATGTTTCGCAATAAGTCTCCATTGCCATAACTTCAAGAGCCAGTTGCCTTGAGTAGCCAATAAATAGCAGGGCAATTAGTCGAGCGAGGAAGTGAATCGGTTATAAATACATTGTAATACTTAGTTTACAAGTGGCTGGGAATGCATTCCTCTCGAGCTTTTCATATTTGCCCAAGTATACTTCTACTTATTTTCAGATGAACGACCAATTTTATTGCCAGACGGTCTCGTTGAACTGTGGAGTTCATTGCTCCCTGTTATGTTGATGTAAATGAATTATTTACGAATCGTCACATAAAGGGTACTTTCCTCGGTTTTCTCTGTCTGTTTTCAGATTGATTTGGTGTATTTTCATGCAACGAGGTACATTGAGTTTGAAATTGTTGTTCGAGTAGTTTCATAACTCCGAGTTACGTCTTGTCTTTCGTTGGGTCATCCTGTTGCTTATAGAAAATGCGATTAATTCCAGAAATTTACACGCAGTGTGGAAAGTTCATGAAGAATGAGGGAGCGATTACTGCAAACTTCTGGAAGGACTTCTATTAGATGTGAATGTTGTAAGCACGTCGTGATTTGAACGTAGATGGTTATTAGATCGTCCAAGCTCAATTGTTAGATGGGACCAGTTAATATTGAGGTTGAAGTAGATGGGCAAAGTTCCCTAGTACAGGGTGTCCCAAATTTCATGGCTTTGTGGGGCTATGTGAAACATTGCAATAGAAAAAATGACCCAACTTTTTCGATCTCGATTTTCGAGAAAACTTTATTGGTGAAAACCAATTTCAGTTATCAGTTTTTGTATTCGAGTTATTCTTGAATTTTCGATTTTGCGGGATTTGAGCAATTGAGCATATCTAGGGCACTTTCACAAAAATAATAATTGAAATTGGTTTTCACCAATGGGGTTTCCTCGAAAATCTAAACTGAGAAAACAGACAATTTGTTCTACCTGCAAAGTTTTACAAAGCTAACCTACAAAACCATCCAATTTGGGACAACCTGTATATTGATAAGAGATGAGAGAGTGAGAAGGATCTTTTCTTGCTTAGCCTATAATTGCACCTGTCACAACTCACGATCACAATACCTCATATTTGTTACATGCCATTCAATTTTTATACAGTGGTTATGAAAATTGAGTGGTCATATTCCAGAATATTCTCGAATCAAAGAATAAATAACTGATTTGTCCCCATTGAAGAAGAAATAACATTAATGTACTTCATTTTTAATGACGCTATTTTGGGATTCTCTTTCGTAGACATTTATGCTTTGCGTGATAATATACGAGTATAACAGCAGAAGTAATCACCGATATTTCAGCTATACACTGATAATATGGGGCAACGTGAATCATTCTTTATTCATTGAATAATAAATATGACAGTATTTAATGATACAGGAAGAACATTTTCATATCGTAGCTTCGTTATTTTTATTGATTCTTAGGAACATCGTCAGTTAAGTGCCACAGTTTTCCTTACATCAGTCAACAATTTCAGAAATTCTTATTCGACATCTTCCTATTTTCTGATATTCCACGACGATCTTCATCAATTTGATTTCATCCATTCGATGCTAGGTTTTGTCGTCAAAGACCGTCCAGAGCGTGGGACGGTATCAACAGATCTTTAAACCGTTTATACCACTCTCTCATTTGTGTTTAGCCCATATACTCGCAGAAGAGGCAAACATAAAAAATCGCACATTGTTCTTGGACCAAGGTGTTCTGTTGGTAACAAACGTGAAGACTTGATGGTTACGTCCATGCCTCATAGAGGATTCGCACATATTTCCAAGATTTTCTCACCATAAAATCTAGTTTTTGCAATAGTTTTGAAGCAAACGGCTTTGAAATATTAAGAAAACGTGACGTAACTTTCGTAAACTTGATACTTTCAGATCAAGGTGGTACAGTCACTCTATTCAATTCTGATTTTTATCGGTTATTAATTTATTTTAACGAGTTTTCTACGTTTTGACTTGAACGATGAAGTCGTTTAGCGTTTTTCCAATAAAAAGTATTATTCATTTCAGAAAATGAAAGATAAAATCCTCGTAAAACTAATTGGACGTAATTTGATATACCCATTCTAGATTATGAATATGTGAATATTGAATGAACGGTTACGATTTTGTCGTACGGGGGTATTCGGGAAAAAACATGAATTTTTCGAAGCTTATAAATTTTTTTGGCAAAATTGTATCTGATCGAAAATGAGGTCTTCAACTGGATTCAGGTTTCTCTTTGATATATATCATCAGAAACAGGGTGGCGAGGGTGTAACGGGTATTATCTCAAAGTTCATTAGTAAATTGTAGATAATTTTTTCGTTAATGTTATACAATTATAAAGGATGTTCTCAGGAAGAAGTTTTGTTCGAAATGACTAAATCGAGCACTGTAATGCTAAATGACATCGCGTTGTAACTCCGCGTAGGTAGAGAAAACAGTTCTGCCAACTCAGCAACAACATAAATTTCAAGCATCGTTTCAAGCAGATTTTTAAATAAACGATACCCGGTATATTTTTGCCAGAATGTAATAAAAGTTTCCAAAGGATCTCCCCAGTCCGTTAGTGCATTATACTACTTGGCACACCCTGTATAATGAACAAGACATCCACTTGTTCTTCACATTTAAATTATATTGTATTATCTTGCCAAGCTGTGGCGAAAAATGAAGAAACAGATGTCGTTAATCATCTCCATTGGGTTAAAGCACCTTCAGTTGATATCTTTCAAGTTGTGTTAGAACGATAACTTCGTGACCCAAAACACAAACGGTCTCGGTATTCATAAAGTATGAATCAACTCGACGTACGAACACTTAGATATGCATGAATTATAGCAGGCCATGGAGTTTAGAACTCCTTGGGGCATCGGATCGGTTAGTCGAAAAATATGTTTTCATTTTCGAGTGTATGCATTATATACGAGGGGACAAACGATGTTATGGGTCATTGATGGAGGTTGGCGAATAAACTATGACGTTTGGATGAAGAACTTCTTCCAATTTTGACGTGAAACGTCTTTTATAACCAGAGTGAACATACGGGTATCATTAACAATTGATAGTTGTAGTACAGGGTGTCGCAAATTCGGTGGTTAGATTAGGAAAAATAACCTCCCTTTCACAATCTTGATTTTCGAGAAAAAACCGAGAAAGGAGCGTCATTGTTTTCTATCTGCATAGTTTCACATAGCTGCCTCACAAAACCATCGAATTTGGGACATCCTGTTCACAAATACAGGTTTCTACGTGACAATTTTTGTCGTGTATTCCATGGTGCTTTTTATCCGGAACACCTGTATAGAATAAAACGACAATTCAAGTATAGAGATCCGTTAGGTAGTGTGTAATCTCCTCATACTTCTTAATGGCTCCAAGCAACTTCTACATGTGGATTATTTGGTCCAATAAAGTCGGAAACTGTACAGGTATGCGTGGGATATTTTATCTGCGCCAACCAGTGTTCGTTCTCAATCGAAACGGTGCATAATGAAAGAAAAAGAGGAATGCAGCGTATCTTCAATCATGAGCTCAACGTATCTATGATCATTTAATTAGGCACTGTGGTATAGCGAATATGGTAATCTTGCCATATGTTTTGTTTGCTACAAGCTCAATTTCGATTGTTATTCGATTATTATGTGGAATCTGTTGTACAGTTATCCCATAGTGATTATTCTATTGGTGATTATAATAAGATCTATAAATCGTTAACAAGATGCTCCTTTTGACTGGAAATGAATAAGAAGTTACCAGGACCTAACAAGATATGTAGAGATTTGCAAACAGGTATTGTCGAAATTAATACAGTACAACCTCTCTAATCTGAACACACTCTAATCCGCACATCAAGTAATCCGAACAACGAATCTTTGAAATCATCTACCTCTATAATCCGCACAATTTATTCTTAACCTCTATAATCCGAACGCCGTCAATAATTTCATCGATTGAAAGTGTCCGAACTTGCAATATCTTGTCTGAATACTCGCTTCACTTGTGCAGATTAGATTCTCTTCCCACATTCAGCGCTGATATCCGTACTAATCATGTTGCCTCGACATAAAACGTTAACATTGCAGGAAAAATGCGAAATCTTGAAAGAATTAGATAATGAAAAAGGTGTTTCTGAATTGGCCAGAATACACTCAATTGGAAAAATCTTTGGGTTATTTTGGCGAATTCTTCCAAACGAGACACTAGCCCATGCTGCTGAAAATTCAGCTCTAGGTCGAAAGATGAGTAAGGACCGTATTACATTCATGCCATGCTCTAATGCATCAGTATCTCATAAAATGAAATTGTTGGTCATCGGAAAAGCCAACAAACTCCGAGCATTCAAGAACTGCTCCAATTTGCCTGTTTATTATAAAGGTCAAAGAAAAGGGTGGGTAACTAGAGAACTTATTTATGAATGGTCCCACAAACAACTTATTCCTGATGTTAAAAATAAAATGAACGAGCTCAAATTGCCACAAAAAGCTCTGCTTTTATTAGATAATGCTCCTAGACATCCAAGAGAAGAGGAATTAATCAGTGAAGACCGAAAAATTCAGGTCATGTTTCTACCTCCTAATTGTACTCCATTATTACAACCAATGGATCAACATGTAATATAGAATGTGAAATTGCATTATCGAAAATCTTTGCTACTGAATATTGTGGGACAAGAAGACAATAACGTTTCGCAGTTACTGAAGCAATTGGACCTCAAACATGTGGTGTTTTCTCTTGAAAGTGTCTGGTCATCTGTGTCCCAAGAGTTAATTCAGAAATCATGGAAGAATTTATGGCCCACAAAAGATGATGACGCAGATGACCTGTTGCCTCTTTCACGGTTGAGAGAAAAAATTTTGCAAGAGAAAGAAGAGGAAAATCGCGATTTACGCATGAAGACAGATGTGCTAACAAATGTATCTGGTCGAGAATTAACAACTGAAGACATTGAAGAATGGGTTGTAGGAGATAATGAAAATTATCTCTCTGAAGCTGAAATAATCAACAACATAGAAAGTGATGAGGATACTGAAGAACTTGAAGAAGGCGATGTCACCATGAATTCAGTGAAACATAAAGAAGCTCTCTTGTACCAGCGGGAAATTCAATTTGTGATTTGAATACAATTTTGTAGAGTTAAAATGTCCAGAATCACTTACGTGCGAGAATTTAGCGAAAATTCGATCTAGAAATACGTTTTCTATCGGCATGGAATCGCGAAATTGGGGGAATGAAAGTTAGTCTGGTCTTAGCACTCTTTCCGAACCTGATTGACGCTTCGTTTTCCACGATGTCGGCGGACGCTTGGAACTTTCTAGACATTGATTTCTCCGAAACGGAATGGGTTTCGAAATAAGGGTACGCTACCAGAAAAAAAAACACATTGTCGTACCTAATTACATCAGTGCCGCTACTCGATTCTATGCGATTTTGGTGAACACTTCGCTAGCAATTAGGTTCAAATGTCCAAAAGAAGTGAATTTTCTAAAAACGACTATGTGACGAATTTTTCGATCGAGTACAGATCGTTCAAAAGGATCGAATTTTGTACCTTTCAAACATCATTGAAATTGAGGAAAATGAATATCTCTCTTTCTTTTGGTCTTCATTTTCGATGGTCACGTACTTAGGTTAGTTTTCTCTGTAACTCTGTGTTCTTTGAAGCACGAGGTTATATTGTTTTGAAACTGTCATGTTGACAACCAACCTAACCTCATATATTCAGTAGACAGCTACTTAACCTTGATAAGTATCTGATGGAAACTTCAGCTTCTTGAAGTTTTAGGAAGCAAGGGGTGTATAAAAGTAAACGCATCTGCGCTTCTGGTATTAAGTCGTAAAATGACGATTCTTGTAAAGATGTTAAAATCGCCCGATTCGCGAACAATAGTTCTCGCGTACTCCCTATTATTAGGACCAACGAAAGGAAAAATACAATTTTTACAAGTTTTCATGGGGAGGTGGTTTTACACGGTTTCAGTTGAAGAAAATGTCAGAGTATTTCGATCGGCTAGAAACGCTGTGTTTATAGACTGAACGTTGGTCAAGTCAGAGCATTCTTTTTGAGGAATTTTAGGGCGCGGTTTTCTCAGAGATCAAAATAAGGATTCGCTATCGAACAATATGGTATTTTGTGTCCTATTTCTCCTATTTCTCTCGATAGTTTCAAAGATCCTCTGCTTCTGGATGGAAACGAAATTTCGATCAGAGAAGTGAGTGTTTCTTGAAACTTCTCGAAGGTGCAGGTTTTCGAACTTTTTGACCGGGTAAAGAGCGTAATCCTCGTTCATATCAAATTTCTCACACAAAAAAAAATAAATAAACGAATACGAATGTGCTGGATGTAGTTGATTTCAATGAAGAGAATCTATGTTCGAATTAAAAGGATTTAATCGATACAGATGAGTTTCTCTACGTGCCACGCGATCTGGAAGAGTCGTAATTCCCGTCGTGTTCAACGGTCCGGAATACCGAAGCGAATCGAAAAAACGGGGTAAATTAGACGTGAAGATCAAGCGAAAGTCGTGTAGAATCGATTGTGAATGTCGGTTCGGTCGACGATAGCGATCTGACCCACATTCAAGAAGACATTTCTAATGTCGCGTCAAAGGCGAAATTTTTCTCTCGGAATATACAATCGTAGGAGTGCTATCTCGCGTCTCTCCTTCAATTTCGCGTTTCTGGAAAAGCCAAACGGCAGATTCGGTTACGCCTCTCGAGTCGGCGGAGCTGGGGCGATAAAGATAAGCAACCCGGTTTCGTTTTTCGTTTGTAGAACTGATGCTCCCTTGTGTGATTGTCGGATGACCCAGTTGGAGCGGAAACTGGATAGAATGCTCGTGTTTACGATGCATTTCTGAGCTTGTTTCTTCGAAGTCTGAGTGTAGACTGAGATATATTTCGTCTTACCAGCTAGAGTGCATAAGTTACGATGTACGACCGGTCGACAGATGAAATGAATGAGTCGTTAAACTTGAAAAATGTGTTCTTTCAGATTGATGAACATATTAACTATATAGATGGTCCCTTTTTTGTATTAATAGGAATACAGAATATTTAGGTTTGCGGACGATTGTACCCTGGTGTCCTCATTTTCCAGTCAGCGTCTTATAACTGCGGAGAAGTTACACCGACAAAGATACTAACAGGATATGTGAATTCAGATTTGGAGAAGATATCAGAGTGGGGCCGGTCGTAATTGGTCAATTTTAACAAGATGCAATCAACAATGTTCCTACTGCAGAACTGTATTTATGCAAGGACATCGAATTTCCTCAGGAATGAAAAGCATGCCAGCAAAGGGAGTGTGTTTGCCATTATTGTCAAATCTACTTCTGCTGAACTCAGTTTTCTTTTCAGAGCTAAGCAGTATTTCACGCCATCACAGCTGATCCTTTTACACAAAGAACAGGTGCGATCAGGCCTGGAATACTGTTCCCATGTGCGGGGCTTGCAACTATCATTACATCTATTGTATAGTGTCCAGAACGGGGATTTTTAGCCTTACCTCCACCACGCTGGCCAGTGCGTCTTGGTACGGGGTCAATTTAGAGAGATACATTTCCTTAACTCTCGATACAACGGTTATACCGCCGTGACTCGGTCGCCAGAGCCTCGTCAGTTGTACAGCAGGGTGTACCGGATGACAATTTTTTGTCATCTCTCGTGCAGGTGAGGTTGACATTTGGGTTGGCATAGACCATCTCGCCATCACCCCTTACACCCCTCTACAGGAGGCTTATGTCTAGCAGTGGACAGAACGAGCTGCTTGATGATGATAGTGTCCAGAAGAGAGCAAAGTGGATTATCAACCATCCGGAGACCGCACGTAATCTCCATTCTCCCTCTCAGGGGCGGCGGTTTCTCTCTTTCACATATAATTCCATGGTAAATGCTCTCAAGAACTGAAAGGCTTGTTTCCGGAAAGAATCCAGTTCCAAAGATAAACTAGGCTTGTGAAAAACTCATCAGCGGACGGTCCTAGTAGCAACGTCGCTTCTCGCTATAAAAACTCTTGTAAACAGCTCTAGTGTGCTATGCCATGGAACATCCTTCCTACTAGGTGGCGTGAAAAGTAACCTTCTTGACCGCCAGAATGTCTGCTACTGCAAAGTAGTTCATGGTGCCTTGTAGTCCGTTCATATACAGGCAGATATACCAAATTTTAGTGCGATACTGGCCTTAGCTTTGTTTTGACAGCCGATTGTTGTTAAAGTGTTTCCCATCATGTTGGGTATGGACAAAAACGATTTTCGTTTTCTCACAAAACATTATGTTGGATAAATATTATAGGGGTAATGCTGCGTCAGATTACACCGATGAATATTGGCTTCAGAGTGGCGTGGTGGCCACAGTGTCAAAAAATACATGAAATGGTGTTGGCTGACCGGAAAGTGAAGGTACCCAAGCTAGCAGATGCCACAAAGATTAGTACTGAGCGAGATTCTGCATATGAAAAAGTTATCCTGTCGCTGGGTGCCGAACATGCTGACTCCAAACCAAAAACAAGAACGCGTGAGCACTTCGGAGGCGTGTTTGGACTTGCTGATGCGGAATCGGGCGGGCTTTTGGCGTTTGGTAACTTTTGGTGAAACGAGTGTTCCGAAGCGGCCGAGGGAGGCTTAATGAGTCGGAAAGGTTATGGCGTCGGTGTTCTGGGATTGCCATGGCATACTCTTCATGGAGCACCTCCAAAAAGGAAAAACCATCAACAGCGAGTATTACTGTGCACTTTTGGAGCGATTGAAGGCCGAACCCGATGCAAAACGGCATCACATGAAGCTATAAAAAAATCAATGATTCAGCGCTCCAATTGCTTTCGCATCCATCGTAATTGCCCGATTTAGAATAAAATAAAAAACTATTTAAAAAAAGGAAAAATTTTCAGTACCAAGATTACTTTTCACCCCACCTAGTATAACTTACAATCTGACCCTCTTCAAGAAGCAAGTGAAAATATACATTAAGTCATTTTGAGCGGCCACAGCTGTGGCATAACAGGCATCTTCTCGTCCCAAGAGTTTAGAATGAAAGAAAATTCTGAAATATAGTTAATTGATACAACATAGAGGTATAGTTCATTTGAAACATTAAATTTTAGGTTAACCACAAATTATTCATTTCACAACCGGTAGAGCTCAGCTCTGCTTAAACTCTGGTAGCTTTAGTATGATAAATACACTTTGATTCAAAACGGTTTTCAACATTACGGGGGTGTTTTTTCTTCATTGTTTTTGGATGTATTCTCCTCGAATATTACACTTCTGCATTCGTTCGAATCAATCCTGGAAGCAGTTATTCCAATTGTTTGCAACCAGATTCTAAGTGGTCTTTCGAAGGCATCATCAGCTTAGTCTGAAGACTGAAGCCTTTCATCACGTACTGTCCGTTCTTGATTTTGGGAAGAATAAAAAAATCGTTGGGACTGTTCTAGTGTTGAATATTCAATTTTGTGCCAACTTGCATTGTCTTGCTGACAAATGGTTGTGTACCAATCGACAGTAATTGTTCTTTGATCTTGTAAAGGCATGTTGCTACATGACTTTCGAACACCCAAACAGAAGATTGGTGCTTACATTCTGGTTCGTCTAAATAAATCCAAAGCTCATCATCACTGACAATGATGTGAACGCTTTTGGACTTTTCAAAATCAAAAATGGTCTAGAGTCTTTTGACACCAATTCACCCTTGCAGTTTTTTCATCTTCGGTTAAAAGATGCGGTATCTCATAGGAAACAAATTTTGTCTCACGCAATTCTTCGTGCATAATTCTCTAGAACAATGGGAGACTGTTGACTGATGTGATGCTTCATTGCCGAAAACAGTAACCAACTCATCGAGACATTCTTGAGATTGTCTGAGAATTCTAGAAAATTATTGCGCGAAAATGCTCATGGTTCAAGACGATTTTTCATCTTGTTAACTTTGACAGTTTGTTATGGCTGAAACACAGCATGGTGTCGTCAATGTCCCAGCATGCAAAACATAAAAGATATCCCTCGTACTATCATCAACGTAAAGCAACCGCTCGAACTTTTAGTTGATTCTGTAATACATTTGTTGGTTTGTACTGTTTCTTGTTAATTTGATATTTTCTAAGACCTCTATTTTATGGAACTGTCAAGTGGGAAATGTATTTCCACCGCAACGGCGTTCTCCTTTCTCCAATTTCGACGTATCCGACAGCCTCTCGCCCGACTAACTTCCCAACATCTAATCTAGAATCTGCTTTGCCCACGGGATACCCTCAACTCCCCACGCGGCGACTTAATAACAAGTTCTAGTCGACACTACCGAATCAGTTTCTTACCAGGAATCCGACTGCACGTTCCCGTAATCCATTTTGCGTACCTCTTGATTGCGCGCCCGTCTACGACGCGGGGGAACAACCTCCCCACAATAGAAACCCATTTCGCGTCAGAAATGATGCATCTGTCTCACGCCAAATCACGTTCGCAACAGCGTCTCCCATCCGATATGTGTGGGCCCGAATGACTGATGCGGGATTGATTGGAAATATTCGCGGGACCGGAAAATATGCGCGGGACGCAAAGGAGGAAAATTGGAATTTCCCTTTTCCAATTCGAAGGAACCGTTTGGTTCTCGTTAATCAAGCAGGCGGGGGGAGGAAGGGTTGATCGTTCGACGGGCTCGGGGGGTCGGTAGATAATAATCAACGAATTGGAAACGGAAATGAACGTTTATTGATAAATTTGGATCGACGTGTCTGGCAGAGTCGATTTTTCATTTCCCCGCAGCAACGATAGTCTGTTGTTTCTCTTCGATATGGAATGGAAAATATGTTCATGGAGCGTTGCGAGCAACGTTTTGTTACGCCTTGTGAGTAGTCAGTGATAATTAAAATCGAAATATAAACATATATGTTTACTAGATCATATCGTGATTTCGATGAATAACTGCAAGAAAAAATGAAATAAGAATAAGAGCTGGAAGTGTGTTTGTTGCGACAAACACATATCAGCCAATAACTGTGTGAAATGATTGTGAGATCAGTACTATGATTTGTTCATATAAATTTAAGATTTCAGTTCTATGAGTGCTGTGTCTCGGCCAGAACAAACTGTCAAAGTTGACAAATGGAATTAAACCGTGAGCATTTTCGCGTCATAATTTTCAACTATTCCGGAAAACAATTATCTCGACTAGAATGTCTTGCCGAGTTGATTTCTGTTCTTGGCATTGAATCACCACACCTGGTGACAGAATTGGTTTGAATGGCTGCAGAAATGTATTAATCTTTGCGGATAATACTTCGAGAAAGAATATGGCCCCTCAATTGTTCATTCGAACTCTATGCAAAACTAAAAAGATTCCTCGTATATGACCTTCAATGAAGTGAAGAGAATTTCTCGATAATTAAAGGATTAGTTCCCAAGTTCAACTCGTTGATTTAGATTTAGAACTGCTTTTGTATGTTTAAAGACATTTTCTCTCTTGAAAATGAAGTTTTGTTCGTTCACCTATTTTAGGATTAATTTAGTATCGTGAGCTCAACAGCACTGTTCACTTAGACATATAAAGTTCTCATTGTATTTGTTATCAACATTTGTAGATGTGTCTCGTAGTTTAGACGACGTAAGTTCTTTCCTAGCTGAAAAACATTAAACATTAAATCGGAACCTTCCTTGAGGTTTTTTGATGAAAAGAATCTAGATAAACATATTTACTCGGTGAGTCGAAAAATTTGAGAGAGAAAGAAATAATGATTGTAGAATAACTGAGTACACCACTGGATTCTTTGTGAAAATATCTATGAATAGCCGCTTCAACTTTTCTGTTATATTTTATAGTAGTTGACGTGTAGGCGGTGTTTACAAATGACATAAGTAGTACAGAAACTATGATAGCTATAGCGAATATCTGTTCGAAAACTGTATCACTCTGTTTTTACTCCAACCTGAAATTGATTCAAACTGAAGGTTCTACCATTGCGAGCTGGCTTTTATAGCTGATTAAGACAGGTATAGCGAGTCGTTTTCTCATTGGATCACTAGAAGCGTTGGCTCCTCCCTTATGCGCATAGTCTCTCGCGCTGATTGATAGATACCGATCTACGTGATCGTGTATTTCCGACTAATTTCGATTTCTACATGGTAAGTTAATTGTGTTTCTGCGAAGTGGTTTGTCTCATGTTATATATTCTAACTGAAGTGAGTTTTAAGTTTCTAGAATTTATTTAAAGTATTTGATGAAGTATGACTGTTTAACTTGACATGCGAGGAATGTGTTTAAAGTATAATTTTTCAGGTATTTTCTCCATTAATAATTTCACGTTACCCATATGGCTAATTCTGCGTACGAAATCCGAATTCTCCAGCTGTTCATGGGGCTGGATCTCTTGATATCGAGACAGGAAATAATTATTCAGCGTTGTCCGAAGTATTATTAATCCTCGTCGCTCGAACCGGTTCGACCGCTTCTTTTTCCCTATTTTATAAGTGTGTACTTATCTAATTTGAACGAACTCCGTCCGTGAGAAATGTCGAGATCTTGCCAGTTGGAATCCGACGTTCGAGAAAAATTACAAACGTTAAGTTCTATGTCGGTAATTTCGAACTTTCGTTTTTCATTAATGAAAGAATTTCCGCGTGGATTTTTCGGAACAAAGCTCGAATTAATAAACGGGACTGATTAAACTGTCGCGATTACGAACTTCCGAAGTCGCTTTCATAACGGTCTTCAATGATGCGACAAGGGAGGAGAAACTTTTCCACTTCGTGGAGAAAAGTTCGGCGAAAAGTTGTTGAAAATATCGACACTCCTTCGCTTGACAATGTTAGTTATATGGCTGTTTTATCATCGTTTTCCCAGCGTTGGAATACATTTATTTTCGTTAGGGTGTCAAGTAGCTGATTTTTTTTTCAACTAGTGAAAGAAATAGATGTTTTATTTCGTACAGGTCGTTTTTTTAATGCGGTAAATATACAGGGTTTTTACATGGAGATAAGGTTGAACTTCGAGGTGGTATTTGTTCGAAAAAATTTACACTCCTTTAGATATAGAATTTGGAGAAAAGCTTCAATTAATCTTCGAGGAACAATCAATTTTATTGCCATAATTCCATTAACAAAGCCGGAACATTTGAAACAATAACAGGCGCGTGTGTTTATTGCCGAAACTCATCAATTCTAATCGCAAATATTTACTCGACCAGTGCTAATTTGTTATTGAGCTATTAATTCGCGTTGTGGACGCAATTTGTTGTGGAAACGCTCGGTACACATGCGCCCCCGATATTTTTACACCTAATTTACATACGTCCATTATTTGCGGCGACTTTTATGAGTCATACGAGTGGGCGTAAACGGGTATGACACGGTTTTTCGTGAAAATTGACGATATAATTCCCGTTCGTTGTCGTAGACGCCGCGACGCCGCGTGTGATTCAGGGGTTTGTCGGGGTGTATCCAAGATGTTAAATTCGTTGAATTGAACGGCAGAACGTCACGCGAATATTTTTGCTTGATGAAAATTGCGTGTAACTGTCATGTATGACATAGTGAACGCATGTATCAACAGAAAGGCTATAGCGGGATAAGATGGTCAAAATTGTCTAAGAACGAATCGTTACGGCAGGTATCACATTCGATAGAGGATGTAAAAAGATGCCTACAAAAAAAATTTCAGCCCTCTAGGAGCTCTACAGTCGATATTATAGGTTATGTTCTCTTTTTTCGTAATTATTTTTTACGGGCGCAGTTTCAATAAAAAAAAATCTGAAAAAATTCATGTAGGTTCATCTTTTGGTCATAAACAACCATGATTTTTTCGAATTTTTCCGATCAAATATGCGCCCAGGAAAAATAATCGAAATTTTCAACTATTTTTCAGGTTATGTTCGAAATTTTTGGCTAACTTTTAATTAGTGCTATTTTGTGTCTTTTTTCCGTTCTTCCGAATACCGCCACCAGATTGGACATGTTCATGGTGCGTCATACTCAAAAAACGCAAAAACCAGTTTTTCCATCGTTTTTGATACTTATTTGGTACATTACTTCAAGATCAGATGATTTAATAATTTTGAATTCACTCTAATACAATTAAGAACTCATTTACAAGTGAAAATAACGTTTTAAAACCAATATTTATCAACCTGAGAATCAAAAAACCGTTTTTCCTTACTCTTTTGACATAACCTCAAAATTTACCGTTTAAATGATTGCAGATTAGCTCTGGTACACTGCAAAATTCATTGTACACTGCAAAATTCATTTATAGGTGATAATAATGTTTTAAAATCAAAAATAATGATGGCTTTGAGAATAAAAGAAACATTTTCCCTGACTTATTTGGCACTTATTTGACACATAACCTCAAAACGTATTGTATATATAAATGCTAATTAGCTCTAGTATATAAAAAGTCATTTTGAAGTAAAATGAATGTTTTACAATTCAAAATGATATTAATGAAAATGAAAATATCTTTTTTTCTAACTGTTTTTGATACCCATTTGTCTTATAATCTCAAAATCTACTGCTAAATATTTACAAGGAAGATAAGAATTTTTATCTTCTTTATAGTTTAAATAAAGCTTGTTTTATTAACATTATCATGAAAACTATTACAGTGGTCCATCCCCTCTTTTTAAAGGGGAATAGGAGGGAGATCATCTAATTGAAAGAAAAAAAATACAATAAAGAACCATAATATTCAATGTAGTCTTTCATATCTTTAATCGAGATCATGGCGTAAAATACCACCATAGCCAATGGAATGAGATTGGTACTCAATATAACATTTATATGTTTTTATTGATATGTCTGGACTTTGTTAAAACTTTGATAATATTGGGTTTCATTTTTACATACTCCGTATCGATGTTTGCAGAATCGTCCATTTACTCCGCTTAATAACAAACTGCTTCACCAAGTTGATAGGTACCTGAAAAGAATATCTATAGATCTCTTTCAGTCATCTCTGGAAAATCACTCATTTCTTGGGATGTTAATTTTGTTGTGGTAGTACTGCGTCTAGACCACCTTGCAGTCTCCGCTTCCATCGCCAAGGTATTTTCCTGTTGGTTTGATTTCAACATTCTTTCTTCTACGACCTCTTGCAATCCTTCGTCACTTTCATCACTATATATGCGTTTTCCAAAGCGATTGTAGAGGAAACATGCTATTCTGCAATAAGAGCCCTCCCGCGGTAAAAGTTTGTTGTCTAGCTGGTGATGGAGTAACTTATATTTTTTTCCCAGAATACCATTCACTGCTTCTACCACCCATCTCAATTTTGTCTCATTCGCTTCAGCTGATGTTAGGTTTGCCCTCTGCCCTTTCAAGGTAGGCATTAGAGCCTTAAAGCCAAGACTTTTTAGGTAAGGTACTACATCTCTGAATCCTCTATCTACGATACTCGATCTACATACATCGTTTTTTCCCATAATCTTTTTTATGCCATTAGGATCTTCCATAATTTTTCTTATTATGCTGGCGTCATTTTCTGTGGCCAGAAAAGGGCCAGGTAAATCAACAACATATCCATCTGTGGTACAAATGGTGGAAGGTTTACATAGTGGTTTCTTTTTTGCCCGGAATAAGACTTTCGTTGGTACCAGTTATTCTTACTTTTCTGATGAGATAAATAAGTGCCATCAAAAACCAAAACAAGTTCATCTACAAGGTTGAAAAGTTTTTTTGCATAAATGGACGTAAAATTGACAATTAGATCATCTCGATCAAGACATTTGACACCAAAATAATTTGGTAATACATCTCTGTCGAACGAATTTATAACTGATTCACAGAAGTCTGATATTTTTATTTCATTGTCAATTTCGAAAACTGATGCAATAAAATTATTTGACGCTCCAGTACGTAATTTAAACAAGCAAACTACCAAAGCTTCCATGACATTTCTAGAATTTGATGATCTCATCGAAACCAGTAGCTACTTCAAAACTTGTAGCTGAGCACTTGTAAAACTGGTGAAAGAGAATAATTGTCTATCACTAAGCTTTGACGTAGTTTTGTCTAGGAATGTTAATTTTGTTGAGTCTGATAATTTTGTTAAAAATAAACATATTTCTTCAGCAGTTAAGACACCTGTATTACTGTATGCTTGTATCATCCTCAAAAAAGCGTTTTTTAATTAAATGCGCTGAGCGAATTCGATTACCTTCTGGTTTAAAAATTTTTGATTCGTTGAAGCATTGCAACCAAGCAGTCATTGGTACACTAGTCAATATGTTTTTATTTATGCAAAGACAGCATATTGCATGCGTGGCACTATGCCAAATTTGCCAATATGTCAAAACCTTTGCAGTTATCAGTACGATTATTTTTAATTTTAAAATATTATTCTGATTCGAAAATGAGTTCTACCTCATTCAAGAGTTATATTAATTATATTAACAGTAGATTTTGAGGTTATGTGTTAAATAAGTGCCAAATAAGTCAGGAAAATGTTTCTTTTATTCTCAAAGCCATCAATTTTGATTTTAAACATAATTATTACATATAAATGAATTTTGCAGTGTATCAGAGCTAATCATTTAAACGGTAGATTTTGAGGTTATATGTCAGAAAAGTAAGGAAAACTGTTTTTGTTTCTCAGGTTGATAAATATTGGTTTTAAAACTTAATTTTCACTTGTACATGAGTTCTTCATTGTTTTAGAGTGAATTCAAAATTATTAACTCATCTGATTTTGAGGTTATGTATAAGTATCAAAAACGATGGAAAAACTGGTTTTTGCGTTTTTTGAGTATGATGCACTATGAGAATGTCCATTCTGGTGGTGGTATTCGTAAGAACGGAAGAAAAGACACAAAATAATACTAATTAAAAGTTAGCAAAATTTCGAACATAACCTAAAAAACTGTTGAAAATTTCAATTATTTTTCCTGGGCGCATATTTGATCGCAAAAATTCGAAAAAAATCATGGTTGTTTAATACCAAAAGATGAACCTCCATGAATTTTTTCAGATTTTTTTCATTGAAACTGAAACAAAAATAATTACGAAAAAAGAGATCATAACCTATAATATCGACTGTAGAGCCCCTAGAGGGCTGAAATTTTTTTTGTAGGCATCTTTTTACATCCTCTATCGAATGTGATACCTGCTGTAACGATTCGTTCTTAGGCAATTTTGACCATCTTATCCCGCTATAGCCTTCCACTCAGATCCGAGAGGATCAAACTTTAGAAGCTGAATATCTCCGAATTTAAAAAGAATAGGATCTAAGTGGTCGTCTCACTTATTTCGCTTAGGATTTCTTCAGGAACCATCTCTTAAAGTCTGTCATAGAGCTTGTATACAAGATTTCATAATAGATTTTAGGTGATTATTTTTCAGGTGATCTGAGAAAGCTTCAGCTTGTTTATATTCATGATTTTCCCACAGAAATCCTTGCTGAAATTAACTGTTTGCGCCCGCAGAGCGCCCAATGAAATTTGGGATACCCGCATCATGAATAACAATTGTTTTCATTTCAAACTGTTCCAAACTTTCTCACTGTAAACATGGAGTGTGTGTACAATTCCAGTTGCCCTTCTCTCAACTCTTTAATGATTAGTAATTTACTCGCAGCTGGTTTAATAATTGAAAGCATATCTAAATTCTGATTCACTGCATTTCTGAAAAGGATAGCAATTAAGTCATTTCTGTCAATAAAAGGATGACTCAAGAATGGGGTACAAAGAAAAACAGCTCATTTAACTATTTCGTTGCTGTGACTCAATCTTTTATCTTCCTGTATATTGTGAATGGTTGTTTGTTGCAATTTGTAAGGATTAATGTTTTTATCTTAATGTAGGTAGGTATAAATTGCTTTTATGTTGAAAAGTACAGCTTGTTGCTTTTTAAAGAATATTTCATGTTGATCTCAGAAAGTTTAAATGCTACAAGTTTAACATTTGCAGTTAAATTCTTCATACGGAGTAAGTATTCGTTATGAGAGTACTTTTGGAAATTCTACCCTTGATTACCATTCAAGATTAAAAGGAATTGTAATTTTGTGAGATCAGATTGTGAATTAAATGTTCCGAAATTGAAAATTTGAAAAATGTTTTATCTTCATTTAATACATAAACCTATGTCCTGGGATGAAGTTAATCTCAACCCTAGTGCTCCACCTCATAATTCATTGAAATTAATCAACCAAGCTCTGCAGAATAGTAGTGTGAATCCCATTACACAATCAGAACTTATGAATCTTTCAGAACTATGTTTAATTTAACTTCAATGATGAAATATAGATGAACAACATCGACTTAATAATGGGTAATCCTTTACTAGCAGAAATTTTCATGGATAACATTGAGAAAATAATTCATAACCATCCGCTGTCAGAATACTGAATTTTTGGTTTAGATATGTGGATGACATAATCTGTTGTTTTACAAGTACAAATAGAGTGATGATGAGTTGGATTCTGTTTTTGGGCATCTGCATCATCATTTTACCTCAGTGAAATTATGTGCAGCTGAATTTAATCGTGGCCATAAGATCTTGGAACAGGATGAACATTCGGGACGTCCAAGTCCAACTACCGACGATAACATCGCCAAAGTTCACCAAATGGTGATAGACAATAGCCGACTTAAAGTGAGAGAGATAGCAGAGGTTATGAACTTGTCAAAAGAACGTGTTTCTCACACACGAGAAAGCTGCCCGTGCTCTAGGTACCGCGTTTGCTTACGTTAGACCAAAAACGTCATCGAATGAACATTTCCAACGCAATTTGGGCGTAAAAAGTCTTAGTTCTGCGGCCGATTAACAACTATAGATGAAACTTCGGTACGCCATTATACGCTAGAAACGATAATACAGTCCAACTAGTGGACTGCGAAAGGCGAACTGGTTCCAACGAAAGCAAAAACCGTTTCTTCGGCTGAGAAAGTGAAGGCGAACCATCATAGGAGTATAATACGCATCATTACCTGACAAGTTAAAAGCTGAACTTGCGGAAAAACAGCCACATTTATAGAAAAAGAAAATCCTGTTTCGCCAAGCCAACGCAGCGGCTTGCCATGGCGAAAATCCACGAATTACGAGATAAACCGCTTGAGCATCCGCCTTATTCACCAGATCTAGCCCCAAGCGACTTCTTTTTGTTCCATAATGTAAAACTGCGTTTGGGGGACAGGGATATTCGCCAAATGATGAGGCTATCACCTTCGTGAATCACTATTGTGCAGAGAAAAACGCCGAGTACTATTTGGACGAGTTGTGGAGATGGGAAAAGTCTGTAGAGTTATTAGGAGACTATGTTGAAAAATATTCATGAAAAATGTCTTGTATCTTTGTGCGACCAGAAACTTTTCAGAGCACCCTCGTAATTCTGCCTTTAAGAGGCGAGTAGCTTTGAGACAATAACCATCAAACAATAGTAGTTATTAACAGTTTTTCCAGACGAAAGGAATTCGTAATGGACCACATCAGGATATTCGAGGAAACTTTCTATTTTTTGGTCTTTGGTCATTCGCGCCACGATATTTGTTTGTTTGGCCTTTTATTTCTGGTTCAAAGTGTAGCTATGTAGCATGGAGATAAACTGGACATTATTTTCTTACGAATCTGATTGTTTCGATACATGTCGCAAGCTATCTGCCATAAAGGTATTGGCTGATGACCAGGAGTCCAACGGGGCTACCAGCAGTCGTTTCAGATTTTCAAATAGCAATTGTGACTTTCTTAACTTTGGCTTCATACGTAGATATTTGCGTTTAGTCCCCAAGGCTTTCTCCGTTTCTTTTGCTTATTCGACACCAATCAAACATTGTTTCTGATTTTGCTCAACGAAAGTCTTATGCAACATCCTTAACGTTTCACAGAATTAACTGCACATTCTTAAAATAATTACAAACATTGTGAACATTGAAAATGCTTTTTCTTGATGTTTTCAAATTGGTCCATAAACGTTTGAGATGATTTTTACAAGATTAGCACTGCATTAGATATTTCGCGGAACTCAAATAGAAAAGGGAAACAAGTAAAAACGAGCAACGTCTCATCAAAGACGATTTCACTGCCGGCAACAAGACGGAAGTGTCATACTTCCATTCTGACAGACAAGCAATCGAGGACGACGGGTAAATACCGGAGAAAAACCTCAAAATTCCGAACCAATTTGCATCAATTGGAAACGGGAAATTGCGGCTTGGCATCTGCTCGACGAGAAATTCGGTTTCCTCGAGGGACATGTTGAAACCCGCTCGACTAGATTTCTGGATATTTCGCACCAGCAGAAACAAATGCGACTCGCTTGTCGTTCTGGAATTGATACGTTCCGTTCGAACTTGACGTATGTTCCTTGTGACGGAAACGTCTTAAAATCGACGTATCAACCGGAGCCGTTCGTCCGGAAAATGTGATTCTTATGCATCGGGGTTTGACAGATTGGGTCGTGTATAGTTACGGTATGTTGGTGTTTTTGTTTAGGAGTTCATGTTGGCTTTTCTAGTAGCAGCGTTTCTTTGTGTGTGAGGTAGCCTGGGGATGATCGTTTATGAAATGGTGGATGCGCCTTCGTTAATTTTGTTCAGTCATTTCTCAACTCTGAAATTGTATAGATAGGGAGTTGAAATAGGGTTTCCTATTCAGGTTGTCTTCATGCCTAATCAAGAATATTACGATTCCATCTTCCTGAGGTTGATTGCGGAAAAAAAAATCAGGAAATTTTCTGTTTCAAACAATATTAGTCGATTAAACACAAAAATTAGGCATAGCGCGTTTAAGAGAAAGACCTGGCAAGTATTCCGAGTGCACAACACCGCGATAATCAAAGAAAACAGTAATTACCTTTACTTCTGGTCGACGTGTTTTTTTTAAGCTTACGGTTCAGTTGGAATGCCCCATTCCGAAGCTAGTCGACTGGTTTGCATGTCAAACTTATAAACCCATGTCTCATCACCAGTTACAATGCGTTTTATGAATGTGCGGTCGGAATTGACTCGTTCTAGCATGTCTTTAGCGATCTTTACGCGATTCAATTCTTCAAGAAAATTTAGGTCTTTTGGAACTAGTTGAGCGGAAACGCGTTTCATGCCCAAACAATCGTTTAAAATGGTACGAATTGATTCTTGACACACAGCAAGTTCATTGTATATCTCTCTTAAACTTGAATAACGATTTTGAATTACCATTTCGTTCATTTTATCGATGTTAACTTCAGTTGAAGATGTTGATGGCTGTACCCAGAATTTGGAGATACGGTACCACTACAGGTAAAACTATCTCATTTTCGTAAGAATTTCCCGTGAGGTTGTTCTGTATGAAAACGAGGTTAGTTCTTCCACCAAGGCGTATACCTCTCCAAAACATTACTGATCCGCCTCCCTGTCTAACAACTTCTCGAGCATGCTGGAGACGGTTTTGTTTTCCAGGTTCCCTCCATATTCGAATTCTTCCCAAATCGGGATAATAACTAAATCTAGATCATCACTGAAGAGAACTGTGGACCACCTCTCTTGATCCCAGTTTACGTGTTCTTGGCACCAAGCTAAACGAGCAGCGAGATTTCCATGGGTCAGTTGAGGAACTCTTAAAGGACGTCTGGAGTGGAGTTGATTTCTCACAGTTTGGTCGGAAATTTGTACATTATGAACTCGTGATAACTCTTGAGCTAATTGAGATGCTGTGGTAGTACGATCTCTTCTGGCTCGTAAAACCAAAAATCGGTCTTGGGCGACTGTAGTAATCCTGAAACGACCTGTATGGAGTCCTTCTACGCTACCTGTTTCATTGAAACGCGACCATCAACGGTGTATGACACTTGGGCTACTTCCCAGAACCCTGGATACTTCCCGTTGTGAGCTCCCAGCTTGGAGCATGCCAACGGCTCGTAACATCTCTTCTCTAGTCAAATGTCGTCTTTCCATGGTCGAATCACAAAACTTGAATCTTTTATTTGTGCTACAAAAGATACAAAGTGCCAACTAACTGATTTCAAACACTGAATACATGAAATGATTATAAAGCAGCGTCGCATCTGCTGCATATTCAGTTCTTTATGAAAAAAACTGAAATCTTTTGCGGCACTCTACATAATTTGGTGAGAAATTGATGCAGGTGTTCATTTCTCAAAAAAATCATCCATATTGATCGTTCTGGATACGATATATCGATATTCAGAAGTGTTCCCTAGACTTTTTTGAGGTGTTTATATGAAGGTGTTTTTGATAAATTCGATTCACGTTAAGCCTTCTGTAACACGAAATTCCATTTGCAATACAAAATTTATTTGTATCCATTGTAAAAATCGAATAGTTCAGATGTGAGAACTGACAAAATCGAGCACTGTAAACAAACCACATGACAGATTGTTTTTCAAGTCCTCGTCAGTATAGAAAACAGTTATGCCAACTCATTTATTTATTTGTTTATTTATATGCGCACAAATGTTTTACATTGTGCACACTGTAATATTCGATACAAGCCATTTGAAAACTTAAGGCAAACAGAGCTTATAACTGAGATACAGAGATTATAAAGATGAAATATTGAGTAATATAATTTAAAATTGACCTACATATAACATGAAATCTTGGACTACTTTCAAGAATACTACCTACACCATCAAAATAAGTATTATAACCCAAAGAAAAAGAAGAAAGCAAACAACTTAATTCAAGAAAATGAACGACTTGGGGTAGCAAAAAAATCTCCTTTGGAGCAAACATTATTTGCGAGAAACATTACCCGATTTAGAAAAAAGGGATTTCGGTAATTCGTACGAGCCAAAAGACCTCTCATAAACAAGTAGTCAATCTCATTCCCAAGAATATGCATCTTAAAGGCAACAAGTCTTATAAATTTATTCTGTACACTCTCGAGGCAGTTAATATAAAAGTAATATGTAGGGCACCAAACCACAGAAGCATAATCCAGGATATTCATGACTAAGGTACAGTAAACAAGTCTGAAGGTGTTCATAGGGAACGATGAGCAATTCCTCTGTACGAATAAAAGAATTCTAAGAGCCCTCTTCCTAATATCCCAGATGTTACCGCGAAACAATAACTGGGAATCAAGCTCTACTCCCAAATCGTTAACAACACTGACTCTCTTCAAGCGATGTTCAGACAGACTATAATTGAATATGAGAAAGTTATAGTATAGCATTTCTCCAAATTTAGTCCAACCCATTGATCGAACACCAGTCACTGAGCCTGTCCAAATCAGACTGAAAACTTATAACATCGGTTAGACAAGAGATTGATCAGAAGACTTTCAGATCGTCAGCGAAAAGAAGAAATCGACTGAAATTAAAAGCGTCAGATATGTCGTTAATGAACAGAAGAAAAAGTAAAGGGCCCAAGTGCGAGCCCTGTGGAACACCAGATGGTATGTAACATGAAGATGACAAACAACCGTTATAACACACGAAAAAATATGTATTACGCAGATAGCTTTCCAACCATTGATGCAAATTTCCTCTAATACCCATAGCGTAGAGCTTGGTCAACAGCAAAATTATGTTAACTCGGTCGAAAGCCTTGCGGAAATCTGTGTACACCGCATAAACACTGCACCGGCTTCCTAAGGAATTTGTTATCTCGTCTAGGATAAGTAGAAGATTTGTAACCGTTGATTTGTTTTTCGAAAACTTCTGTATTAAACATGCTGAACACCTCCCAGTCAAAAACACTGATACCAGCTTATTGAACAAAGTGAGAATAACGGAAGGAATATTGATACCTCTGTGATTGGATACATCGTCTTTATCTCCAGATTTATGAATAGGTATAATAAAACTTTCCTTCCAAATTAGAGGAAACGAACCTGAACACACAGATGAGTTGAAGATATCAGCTAAGGGTCCCGACAACGAATACACTCTGTTGCTCAACAGAATAGATGGAATACCGTCAGGGCCACAAGAATTACTAGGCTTTAAGCTGTTAATACCATCAAATATTTCAGCAGATGAAAACGACACGGTCGTGAGATCCAAAACCTCAGGAATATTGAAGTTGGGAGAAACAATATGGTTTGAAGTAAATACTGAAACATTCTGCGAATAGTGAGCTATTTCACCATTGTCCTCGCGCTCGATCGATTGCCAAGAAACATTGGTCCACGAGATTTGCCGAGCTTTTCATACTTTTGATTGTATCTCCAAAAAGATTGGGGGTCAGATCTACTATCAGCTTCAATCTTGGATAAATAAGGGCTATAACGCTAAGCACTTTTGACTTTACAACGATTTCTCAATTCGCAAAATGGATTTGTACTTGGCGTGTGCCTTCTTCTTTGAATTAATAAGCTTAATTGAATTTTTATCAAACCAAACAGGAAAACGACTTTGTTCGACCATCTTTTTAGGAATAAAAGCTTCCATGGCTGAGTAAACAATATCATAAAACCTACCAACTGAATCATTTACATTACTTGATCTACAAAAACTCCAGTCTACAGAATGTAAGTAATAATTCATGCCAATATAATAACTATTGTTGAAATCGTATGATTATTCACGGTTGTAAGAATATGTTGAGCATAGGTTTTATTATGTGACGAAAAAGGAATGCAATTGAATACCCATAATGATGCAATGCCGCCTCAAAAAATGGATCTCCGGCATATTCAACAATAACATTGGTATCAGAAGAATAAACTAAATCTAAAAATGTATTTCTACTATTAGGATAATGATTAACTTGAAAAAAGTCCATGAATGAGAAATAGTCCATTATTCAGCTAGCTGGACGTCCAGGCGAAGTTAAAATGAACTCACTCTAACCTAACCTCGCAGTGGGATGCATATAACTCACCTGGTGAAGCAGGTGGTATATATATGCCACCCAAAATTAAACGACTTTCATCATGATCGAATATATGTTCCACGTTAGAGAGTAATGATGAATAAAATGAGCTTTCAAGCCATCACGCACCAACACAAGTGCTCCACCTCCTCTACTCTTTACACTAGTTAAAGGGGATCTGTCTTGTCGAGATAACTGATAACCTGGAAACATCACTTTCCCATCCAAAAAAGCATCACTCAAAGAAGTCTCAACTATCAATATTATATCATACACAGAAGAACAAACAGCAATCCTGAACTCCCTCAATCGAGTTCGTTACCCCCCACGTTGTGATAATATATTTTCAAATGGGAGTTTTTTTCATATCGACAATTGTCGGAGCTCCACGAATATACCTGATTGTAAGGTTCTCACCTTTTTACTTACGACGATTCGTCTCATCCCTAATACTCTTCAAGTGCTGTCGCTGTTGAATAGTCAGATCACCATCTATTCGTACAGTAGAGTAATTTACGGACCTCCTCAAGTTTATTTTATTTTTCAAAAGATTCGTTACAGTTACGGTAGATGAGGCTACAACCTTAAGTACTCGAGGTTTGTCTGGAGCAGATTTACCCACTCTAATAACCTCGATGTCATGTTCATTAGAAGACGCGCCGGCACCTTGTTCGCTAGTCAGTAGTTCATCAATTAAACCGCTAACTTGATCACAGTCGAATTTTTTTCTTTCATTGATATTATTAGCATTACTCTCCTTCAAGTTGTAAATCATGTAATTGGAGGACCTAGCTGCCCTATAGTTGATTTCAACATATTACACCCTTTCCTCGCTAGAAAGCTGCTGAGCTCCTCCTTTAGCTCCTCATAACATCGCAAGATGTGAACAACCCTTCTCAAAACACCCTTGCAATACTCAAAAAGAAAAAAAGGCAACGCTGCATTCTGAGTTCCAACTTAGCATCAACAAAAATTTTGACAATCCTTTCAAGCGGATTCTTTAAATAATTAACTCCTGGTCATTTTTTGACAGAATGTATACTTCTTATAATTTTCTGTAACTTCTTAAATTCTTGTGAAAATACAATTTCGTTTTCTTCTATACTACATATATTCATAATCATGAATATGAAGAACCCATGTGTTGAATTAGTCATCAAGTCGAAAATAAATAAAAATGAAAACATTAGTGTGTCATTCCAACCACGATGAAATTCCAAAACTATATTTAGTACTTAATATTTCTTTCGAAACCCGCGGGATTTTCAAATTTTTGGAGCGTAAATGTGTCATCAACTAACAACAAATAACATATTTATCATGCACATCAATTATGTCAACTAGATTATCAGTTTCGATTGCTTCCAAGCACTGCATCTTATCAAACAATGACTTACTTCCCCAGTATTGTTCCTTTATAAAATATTTACATAGTCGCTTTGATAACGAATATCTTCGAATGTTGTTTAGTTTGAGTTGACGATTTTGTGCGTAACCGTTTTCGAGTAAAAGAAATTTACTTGTGAATTCAAGAATAAATTCAGTGATGTTTCAAAACAATTTATTGTTGTATTGATGGGACTGAATTAATAATAATCATTGTGTTCCGCTCTGTTTACTTTTAATTTGTGTTATGTTTAATTTATGGAGAAATCTCTCTAGATGTAAGTTGTGTTGATTTTTTTATTTGACTAAGATATACTACTCAGAGAAAATATTGTACCACTGTTTAATTTCAGTTCTTTCATGAAAACAGCAGTCGTTTATATTTCATTTTGTTCTGTATTCTTGAAGATGTATGTAAAAAACCCTTATAGGACCATTTCATCGTCCGTCTGTTTATCTGTCAAGACACTTTTTTAAGGGTTACTTTTAGGTATAAAATTGAAATTAATACTGAATACACAAGTCGGTGATATCTTGCAACTGTTGAAAATTTTTTGAAACATTTTGTTGCATATTTTGACACTGTCAAGAGAATCAGAACCTATTGGACACTTGCTGTCGATATTAAGTTTGTATTGTAATACAGATATAGGAAAAAACCGTGAATTTGTAATTAGATCACGAAATATATACAAACAACAAAATTTATATGGAATCACTGGGTATTTCACATTATTGATTGTTCTTAACCGTGGATCTTTGACTACTTGTGAAGAATGAGTTTTTGTTGTAAAAATCTGGATAGCATAATAAGAAATGTTGAATTATCACTACATGTTCGGGATATTGTACTCAGTCGTTGAAATTGCCTTACATTGGATTGTCCGATGTGCAGAGGGGCCGAATAATAGCTCTCGTTGAAGAAGGGGTGACACAGAGGGATATAGCGGCTGCAATGGGGGTATCACAGGGGGTGATTTCAAAAACTACGCCCGATGCGTGGAGCTACAATCTCTACCAAATAGGCCTAGAAGAAGTCGTAGGAAGATCACTTCTGAAGAACATGTGCCAAATTGCAAGAAGAGAACCTGGTGCGTCTCACCCCATACTCCAAAGAAAATTTCTGGAAGCAACAGGCATCAGTGTATCAGTCGAAACGATACGTCAGACTTCGTTCAAGGGGTTTATACAGCAGAAGGCCCTTAAGAGTTCCAGACCTAACCAGACAACAGAAAATTAAGAAACTTAATTCTTGTATCGAGCACCAAAATTGGAATATTGAGAATTGGCGAAATGTTCTCTTTACGTATGAGACCAGAATTGGTGTTCGATCAGATGACCGCCGGATTCGGGTTTTAAGGGGTCGTGAAAGACAAACTAGACTCCGAGCAGCAAGACCAATTCTGAAATACCAAGGGGGCAGTGTGATGTTTTGGGTGGCATTATGCTGGAAGACAAAACAGATTTGATTTCGTTCTCTGCGAGTGCCACTTCTAGAAATTACGTGGTCCTAGTGCTGGAGCCCATAGTGAAACTCTAGCGAGGTGCTCACGGTGAGAATTTCACTTTAATGCAAGATAATGCTCCTCCGCATACCAGCAACCTCGCGCGATATTATCTTGAAACAGAGGAAATCGCTATTTTGTACTGGCCAGCTTGATCTCCAGACCTAAATCCTAAATCTAACCTAAACATTTATGGGATAATCTCAAAATGAAGATTAAATCGCGCCAGGATAACCCAAGAACCCCACAACAGCTCATCCAAGCCGTTTCTTTCTTAAAATAAACCTTAATTAATTTCTCTTTTCAATTGAAATATCTCAAAAAGGATCAATTCTAACAATCCTTCGAAAATTCCAAAATCCCTGAGGTGATATTCAAAATATCGGGTGATTCCATATTAATTTGGTTGTGTATATTACGTGTTAGAAAAATTAACAAACGGATGTCAGCTGATAATTGATGAGATATGCAGTGCTTTTGACTGTCGATTTAACAGGTTTCTGTCTTTTATTTATTTGCACTTTGTATATTCTTAAAGAAAATCCATTATCGTATTGTTAAAAATGAAAGAGAAAAGAATATTAAGTTGAAAATTAATGAATGATGTTATCTAAATAAAATAAGGAGTGCCAAGTACAGGGTGTATAGATTTCGACGTTTTTGTACTATAGCTATGTGAGATATTGCAAATGGAGAAAAATGAGCTATTATGCAAACTTTCATTTATTTTGAATATACAGACATTTTCGATTTTCTTAAATATAGGTTTTTCCTTTTCAAATGTGCACTCAATTTTTCATCATCAGGACGTGTTTTAGTGAAAATTGTAATGGGATTAACTCCTTCCTAATTTTAGATAGTAATTATATGACCATTCTGAGAAATTACATGGAATGATTGTAATAGCTTAAATATGTTCTCTGCACTCATAATAATTCAGAAATTATTTCTTGCAGTGACAATTCAGGTGAATTGTTTAATATTTTTTCATCAAGGTACAGCTATTGTGAGAATATAGTATCGTTTGTAATAACTAAGCGACCATGACGTAGAAAGCTTTTGAAAAGTTTTATACCGAGTGTAACTGAAACTAGGGCCACCCCTGTAACTTTTTTTCTATTTGTAATATTTTGATGAAATTTGGGAATCGGGTAGAAGAAAAAAACACAAACAATTCCTAAGATTTCTGAATGGATAGAGAGCGAATATAATGAATTCCGAACTTATATAGACTAGGTTCTATGAAAAACTATTGGTTTTCAAAAACTAATGAAAAAGCGAAATTATTCTCTTCACAACAATAAAGTGGAAATGAAACATAGAATGAGTACTGCTTTCCGTTCTCCCACAGAAACGAGAAAACGATATTCTTTCAAGTACTGACTTACAATTAACCGGTGAACAACCCAGATCAATACCAGCGACACCTTACGGATATAACTATAATTTTCATTAGGTATCATTACCTGTAGATTCTTGATTCGAATTTCAAACTGTTTGAATATTTAACTTGATGAAATGAGATTGAATTATTAATAAAATTATGAAAACTGAGTTCAAAAGATATAAATGATTAATTCGAGTAATCGGACTGTTACATCATATAAGTATATTCGAAATATTCATACTATTTTCAGTTTTTCAGGAAAATACGTCCTGGATGAGTATATATATGAAATATTTTTGAAAGGAAAAACTCTATTTAACAAAGTCAAAATTCATAATAAAAAAGTTTGCATTGTTGAACAAAATAATTTCCTCGTAATTCGATTCAACGTACAGAAGTGCCTCAGACTGTTGAAATCATTTTTACATAACTTCATAAACAACCGAGATATTGGCACTTCACTGATACCGAATTTTTTTTGGCCAATAACTCGAAGCGAACCTGTTTGCGGTAATAAATTCCTCACTGAAAAAGAACACGGGTAAGAGGAGCCATTTCCCTCTGTTCACAATATTACATATAGCTGCAGTACTACAACGTCTAAATCTGTCCGCAATGTACTCTTATATGATCATAAATTCTTTCTGGCATACTGCGTATTTGAACGTCTACGCTTTTCCACGGAATTCGTCCAATATCAATTCAAATACTTTGCCAACTGCTCAACCTTCTTTTGCTGTAGCTGAAACACAAAAAATTCGTCTCAGTAAATCGCAGGTACGTTCGATAGGATCTAAATCTGCAGAAGTGCACTGACCAACAGCAGGTCAAAATTCGGTAACATAGTGAATTACGTCGTGAATGTACAAACCAGTCATTGTCCTTTTATGAATAACCTAACCACACAAACACTGTCTTTATCTATCAAAATTGATCTTCAAACTTTCTCCACCCTTCTCTCTTCCAGAGAGAGTCCTGAAGAAGATTACTACTCTGGTAGTGCAACCGGCTCTGCCTTCTCCTGAATTAAAATGAAATATCTTTGAAGCTTATCTACCACTTATAAACGTAATGTAGAATATTGTATGAAGGACTTACTTTTATGATTGGTACACAACAATTTGCTTGCAGACGTAATTGACAAGTTAAGAAGAATCAATTCTTCAGTCATTGCAACAATGTGAGTCCCAGCAATTCCATATTTGACTTCATAACGTGAAATTGATGCATCGACCTTCCTGCAGACCTGATTTGACACCCAATCACTTCTTAGTTCTGATACGTAATGAGTAAAGCTATCACAAATGAAAAATATTTGATTAACATAACCATTTCCAATGATCACTTTTTTTCTTGTCAGTTATTCAGGATACTTAAATAATAATCCTTTTAGATGTCACTGTGCAGCAATATAATCCTTATACATTGCGTATTCATTTACACGATAATTTACCATCGTTTTATCGACTGAACTCCTCGTTTAAGAATCTACATAAACTGCCTATGTTAACTGTAACAATTTAGGTTTATAGGTATAAATATGCACTTTATGTTGATTAGTACTTCAGGCAGAGAGGTTTAAACGTTATTAATATTAATTTGCATGTAAATGATACCCTTCGCATACCGTTAAGCAATCGATAAGAATAGATGAGAAGAGCGAAAGCATCCTCCTAGAGACAATGGATTTGATCTTCGTTTGGCAGTTCAATAGAAACTATTATATCCGACTAGAAGGACCAATGCTGAGGGTTTAAGGAACAGTTGTATGGTGCGGAAAATATATAAGGAAATAAGATTAAGTTAAGGAATGAATGATCGGAAAGAATGTACAATAAATATAACGATATGATCGTGATTACCTTGTATGCACTCGCGGTTTTTTCACGATTACAGTAAACTCGCGTTAATGTGAACTTGCCTAACTGTAAACGGCTTAATAACGTGAACATGAATTCTTTTACACTAGCGGTATGTAAGATGAACAATCGTATTAGGGGGTTGAAAGGAGACCTCACTCTATCAAATATACTGTGACGTGATCTACGGAAAGGTACGACGTGTTCGCGCTATCACACTTATAAATTGAAGAATATATAAATGTGTTTTTTTTCTAGTTCACACTATCGCGAGTCTGCTATATTTACTTGCTCTAATATAACCGATTCAGTTGATATGAATTGTTGGTTAATGATTTGTTGATGGTTTTAACTGCGGGTAGTTCGAAAATTAGGTTACCTGACGAATCACGTGACACTTGACCTATAAGTATAAAATGCAAGTCATAGCTTATCTCCATAAATGAGAACTACAACTTAAATGGACGGATAGAACGGAAACTTGGATAGTTTTCTCGACTTGTTTCATGTGTCCAGAAGTTTGGATCTCGTTAGTTCTAAAACCGCCGGTATTCCAGGTATTCGTTAATCCGTAAACTTCTGTGACACCTGACGAGGGAGAATTCTGAAATCCGCCAAATATACGGAATCCTATTTTCGCGAACCAGTTGAGCGAAAACCGCATAAACTTTGCGTGGATTCCGAAAATGGCGACTTAACTCATTTGAAACGGTAATTGACATTTACTTGTGGGCGATGTTTCGTTTAGAAATGTTAGGCAGTCGAGCGAAACATATGGCGGTTGAACAGTTCGTTCAACCGTGAAATTTTCGAAGTGTTATTCAATAGTTCTGTGCGCTTTTATTGCATGACTTGGATTCTGAATCCGTCAGGTATTGCACAATTTCATTCATTGATAATCACACTAGATTTTGACGTGGGTTTTGAAGTGAATGGAACTGTGGGTAGTTTGAATATTAGGTTACCTGACAAATCATGTGCAATACACTTGACCTATAAGTATAAAATGAGAGTGATAGCTTATCTTTATAAATGTGAACTACAGCTTAGATGGTCGTGATGTTCACATGTTTATTATTCTAAGGAAAGTCTGAATCTTTGTATCATCACAGTTTAAATACAGACAATACGAGAAAGACAATTCTCTGTACCAGTTCTTTCATTGAAGAACTAGTTCGCTAAAGAGAACTTTCGGAAATCTATGTATTGTTATACTCACGTGAATTCAGAATCAGATCATCTACCAAAATCAATTCGAAGAACTAATTCCTTGGAATTACTTGTTCCGAAAACTGACGCATACTGTACATTCTGTCAAAAAATTACCGGGAGTTGATACTTAGCAACAACAAAAATTTTTACCATCGCTGCAAGCAGATTTCTTAAATAATCAATGCCCGGTACTATTTTGACAGAATGTATAAGAGATTAGAATCACAAGTCTAATATCCGAGGAAAATTCTGCTCCAATACACCCTCAGTTCAATTCGACGAACTAGTTCGGAAGGCGAACTGATTCGCATAGAACTGGAAGAGGAACCAAGTTCGAATTATTATATCGTCACAATCCAATTCGAAGAACTATTTGGCAAAACAGAACCTTCTTCTGAAAACTGATTCAAGAAGAATTCGGTGGGGAGATCATATGATTCAATATTCGAAGAAAATTCAGTTAAATTCCAATAAGTGATTTCATCATCTGAAACACAAATCCTATTATTTGAATTCGAAGAAATAGTTTTCAAGATTCACATGAAAGAACTAGTTCAGACAATTGATTCACATAGAGCTTATTCACCGAATTCGAAGATAAGTTTGATTCTTCTGTATAGTAGTTCACTATGGAAAAACTAGTTCACAACAAAGAATTGATTTGTAGACAACTCATTTACTGGTTGAGACTATTCAGATACGTGCAAAATTTGAATTATTTCATTTTCGAAATTCTGAGAAATAGTTCTTAAGAATGAGTTAATCTAAGAACTGTTTCCGATAATTGTATTAGTGAATAAAGCCTACTTACATGCCGACTACTCGAAAATGATTCTAAATCTTCATGATCTCATAAATGAATTGGAAGAACTAGTTTCTGAAAACCGATTCAATAAGAGACTGGTTCATATAGAACTGCCTAGATCTTCTTTGCATAAAATTGGCTCAAATAATGTATCCGCCTACGTTTATCTTTGTGAATATTTCTTTTCAGAAAACTCTGATATAGAAATTTATAGATTCAGATCATAGAAATATGATTGAACTGATTCAACAGGGAACTAGCAAACTAAAAGAGCGTTTGTTCTCGTAATTTTTCAGATTTGAATAATTCCTGAATCAGTTCGCCTAACGAACTGATTTTCGGCGATATTCTTCTGGGATTTTAGGCAGATCATTTGCGCTAAATATTATATCTAACCATTTGAAAGTAAATGCAGAAATGAAAGAGAAATGTTACAATGCTCATGTAACACTGAACGCGAATGAACAGTTCACTCGAGAACTGCCGCGTCAATTAGTTCTCTTAGAAAATGAGAACTGTTCTTACTGGTTTATTTTAAATGCTTAAATATCGAATACGATGATGTTGGCAGAGATCAGAGAATAAGCGTCTCGGAGATGAGCTTGAACTCGAATCTATATCATTGCATCACTAGATACTTGAGATTTTGACACCTCAAAGTTTGTCAGATTTCAAAAAGATCACTGGTTCGAAATGAAGAGGGCTCTCGCCCGATCCATCCTTATTTCTCTTTCAATTCAAAGTCGATGAATTGCAAATATGTGGCTTTTTTAATGAGTATTTTATTGTTTGCAGGCGTCGGCTTACCAACAGGAGTTACCATGCGTGAAAAAAAGAGCGGTGCATTGTCTCGGATGCAGAAACTCAGGAAGCGACTATCACACTCGTTCGGCAGATTATGTAAGTATTTAGCAACTTCTTTCATCTTCAAAAGACATGAATATTTATCCGTTAAGGGTCTATGATAATGTGCAGTTTGCTGGAGAGTAAAAGCGAATCGCGTTTCTCATCTAATATATCCATTTTCGTTTGAAATTGTACGCTTATTTTGGAATTCAAAGTTTCCACGATAGTATTTTCGCAAGATGAACTGACGAGGTATAATTTAATTGTTGTTCTGCACTTTCTATCAAATCGAGTTTAAATATATTCACTTCGGTCGCGTTAACTACATCTGTACATTTACAAAGTTTCCGTAAACTCGTTAAAACTGACAGCGACGTTCGCAAAACTCTGTTTTGTTAGTTTACTTAGTTTCCAATTTCTGGTTCGTGATATTTCTACGGATATCGTACCGGAAGTGCATGTACGCGAAATTCGCAACTCCCTGAAAAATTTCGTGATAATAGCAGCTGTGTATGTTCAGTATGCTTATTCTGTTATGAAATTTGATGAAGAATTTATCGAAAAGTAATATAGCGGATGATAAGATAAGAAAATGGGCTTATGAAATGGGTGTTTCAGGTATACGGTTGATAATATGAAGGGTGATAGATGAACGGAGTTCAAAAATTCTTTAGAAAATGATGTTCTTGACCGGGTGATTCGTTATAAAAAAAAGATCAACTCCAAGGTTTCCTAGAAAACAATAATGCGCTCGGTTCGCCAGCTATTTGCTCCAACTCTTCCATTATGCCAGAAAACTATCCCTACTAACCTACTAATAACGGATTCAAAACATGAGCTATGTGTATATTGAAAGTACCCCTAATCTTCTTCTTCTTCAAGTGCCATCTCCGAGTCGAAGGTTGGCAATCATCATCGCTATTTTTACTTTAGAAGCGGCCGATTTAAAAATTTGGTTCGAAGTGCATCCAAACCACTCTCTCAGGTTCCTCAGCCATGAGATTCTTCTCCTTCCTATACTCCGTTTTCCTTGTATTTTGCCTTGGATAATCAGCTGTAGGAATTTATATTTTTCACCTCTCATAATATGGCCCAGATATTCCAATTTACGTTTCTTCAGTGTGTTAGCAAACCTCTCTTTCCCTGCTCATGCGTCTCTGAACTTCTGCATTTGTTACTCGATCCATCCATGATATTCTAAGAATCCTCCTATACACCCACATTTCAAATGCTTCAATCTTTTTAAGAATTGCGGCATTCACTGTCCATGCTTCCGCTCCATAAAGGAGAGTAGAGAAAACATAACATTTAGCTAAACGATGTTTTAATGCCATACTTAGATCTTTACTACGAAAAACCATTCCATTTTTATGAAGTTGGCTCGGGCTTTTTCTATTCTTATTCTTATTTCTTGGGTGTATTCATTTGTGCTGTTCACCATTGCTCTAAGGTAAGTATATTGCTCCACTCTTTCTACATTTCTGCCGTTTATAGTTAGACTAACATTTACTGGATTGTTCTTTGAGATTACCATGAATTTTGTCTTTTTTATGTTTATTGATAACCCATATTCCTCACTGTAAGTAGATACTCTGGTCATTAGTTTCTGCAGAGCTTCGATACTCTCCGCTAAGATTACTGTGTCGTCCGCATATCTTATGTTGTTTACCCGTGTTCCACCAACTGTTATCCCACATTCTTCGTTTTCCAGAGCTTTCTTAAGTATTTCTTCAGCATATGCATTGAAGAGTGTCGGCGATAGAACGCATCCCTGTCTTACCCCTCGTTGTATTTCAATTTCTTCTGATGTGTGGTTGTCCATGCATATTATAGCTTTTGCTTATAATAGAGATTAGTGATGATCTGTACGTCTCTACTATCTAGATGTTTTGATTTAAGGATGTCTATCAGTTGATCATGACGAACCTTGTCAAAGGCTTTATTATAGTCTATGAAACACGCATAGACCACTTTGTTGACATCGAGACACCTTTGAGTCAACACGTTGAATGCGAAAAGGGCTTCGCGGGTTCCCAATCCCCTTCTGAATCCAAATTGAGTATCGCTTATATCCATGTCAAGTTTATGGTATATTCGATTATGGATAACCTTGAGGTGCAGTTTGAGAGTGTGTGACATCAGACTGATTGTACGATGATCACTACATTTTCTAGCATGTGGTTTTTTTGGTAAGCAGATGAAAGTAGATACCAACCATTCTCTTGGAATATTTCCAGTTCTGTATACTTTATTGAATATATTGACTAAGAGACCGATATGATTGTCGTCAATTAATTTGAGTATATCACTTGCCAATTGATCTGGTCCGGGGCTTTTCCATTTTTCATGTTCTTTAATGCATGTTTCACCTCTTCTTTAGTAATATCTGGGCCTATCTCTTCACAGTATGTGTTAATTTCTTCTGGTTCAGTTCTGTCATCCATAAATAATTCTTCTGTGTATTCCTTCCATCTTTGTAGTTTATCTGCTGTATTCATTAAGATCTTACCCTCTTTATTTACAAGAATAGTGCTTTGATTCTTTCTCTGTGTGCCTGCAAGCTCTTTCACTTTTTTGTATAGGTTGAACATGTCATATTTTCTGTCTAAGTCCTCAATTTCTTTGCATCTGTCCTCGTAATACTTTTCTTTTGCTTGACGAATCTTTACTCTAATTTCCTTTCGTAGTTGTTTGTACTTTTGAGTGTTCTGACTTTTATAAAGTCTTCTCTCGTTCATCATTTTTAATATTTCTTCAGTCATCCACTCCTGTTTCTTCTCTTTATCTTCAGTTAGAATTTCTGTACAAGATTTAATTATATTTCTTTTAATTCCTCCCATTCTTCGTTAATATTTTCGTGATCTATTTGTATTCTATTTAAGTTTTCATAGATTCTGTTCTGGACTTGTTCTCTAATGTTTGGCAGTTGTAGTTTTGTTGTGTTGATCTTTGGTGTAGCTTTTGGTTTTTTAAGAATTTTTAGTTTCAGCTTTTGCTGAATTGTGGTCCGAAAAAACGTCGGCACCAGGATATGCTTTTACCGACTGAATGGCATTCCTGTATCTCTCATTAACGAGAATGAAATCAATTTGATTTCTAACGATCTTCATTAAGTCCATCTAAAGGAGCGCGCCATGTATGAAGTCTTCTCTTCGGCAGTTTGAAGAATGTGTTGGTAATGATTAGCTTCTTCTCTTGACAAAATTCCACAAGGCGGTCTCCTCTCTCATTTCGTTCTCCTAATCCATAATCTCCAACCACTTCCCCACTTCTTCCGCTGCCAATCTTCGAGTTGAAATCGCCCATTAAAACTGTAATTTCTCTATTATTTACTATTTTTAGAGCTTCTTGAAGCTGTTGGTAAAAGGTATTCAGTTCTTCATCTGTTGCCTGTGTTGTTGGAGCATACACTTGTATTAAATTTAATTTCGTATGGGTCGTTTCCAGTTGTATTATCATCACTCTCTCAGAAATAATAATATGGCCTAAAAAGTTAGAGAATCATTTGAATTTCCAATAAACGAGCATCATATCCTTAACGCTACCGAGCCGGCTTAGGTGTAAATGATGATGATTAAACGTAAAATCATCTGGTTTTCGTATTGTAAACTGAAGAATGGACTATCCTTCAAGTTTGTGCAGTAATAATAACTGGAATGATTCGTTCTCGATAGACTTGGAATGAGACCGAGAAACACTTTCTGAACGTCAAAATTTGTTTTTAAATTCGTTGTACATCGTATGCTATATATTTAAAAAGTGTGAATTTGGATGAATTTCCGAATCGGAATACGTCTTGTTTGTAATGACGAAGAATTTGAAAAAGTGTGAAATGAATCGGAATACGAAATGGACGAAGAATTTGAAAATGTGAAATGAGAATTCTCGCCAAATATAAACTACCTGGGTTAGTAACTTTCTTTAGTAAGCTTCTTTTATTAAGGATGTTCATGAAACTTTCCCAAAATTATGTATTTTCGAGAAAACAACAAATGAAAAGTTTTTATTGATCTTCATGGTACTTTTCTATTTCTTCTCTCTCTCGGTCATAAATAGAAGAAAGTTTTTGGTATTCGTAGTTTCAATTTTTCGTCATCAATTTAGTACACACAGTATACTGAAAGCGTGTTCACGAATGTCGAGTCTATAATGAATAATCATTCAATAATTCGTAAATCAAAGAATAAACTCATCATGTAACATAAGTTTCGTTCTTTTCAGAGAATTATAGGTTAGGTTAGATTAGAATATGAAATAATCTGGTTTTTATATTGTAGACTGAAAAAGGGCTTGTCTTCGAAGTTTATACAGTAATAAAATGTACACTCCGATATTCAAACTCAAAATTACGTGAAAATTACTTCGAAAGACTATTTTTCTAGTGTTTGTGAAAATTATGGGGACAATCACCGATCCCTCGTTCGTATTAATTCTATACGAGGGCGATTTGATAATTTAATGACTTTCAATAAAAAATTTTTTTTGTGCAATAAACATTTTATTTTTTACATATTCACCTTTTAGTTCAATACATTTAGTCCAGCGTTTTTCAAATTTTTCATGTCCTCCAAATAATAGGTTTTCTGTTGAAATACGCGTTTGTTTCGCTCTGCTACTAATTTTTAGGAACAATAAGTATTATTGTACCATTTATAAATAAAGATTAGAAAAATGACGTCGAGGTTCAAATAGATCAATAATTCGGTAATTCATAGATTCTTTTATAAGTAAAAAGGCAAAATACAAATACTGATCAATAATAGTCGGTAATTCATAAATTCGTTTAAAACTATAACAAAGACTCTGTCAAAAATACGGTAAACTAAAGGATGGAGATCACTATGAATTATTCGTAGAAGAAAATATTTATCGGTCACAAAAGTCATAAGTTCTTCGTTATACGTTTCGAAGAAAATAAACATTTTATTTTTTACATAATCACCTTTTAGTTCAATACATTTAGTCCAGCGTTTTTCAAATTTTTCATGTCCTCAAATAATAGGTTTTCTGTTGAAATACGCGTTTGTTTCGCTCTGCTCAATATTTAGGAACAATAAGTATTATTGTACCATTTATAAATAAAGATTAGAAAAATGACGTCGAGGTTCAAATAGATCAATAATTCGGTGTAAAGAGAAAAGAAGTACTGACCTTAGTGCTGAGAGAATCACTAAGTACGGTAGAACTATGAATTATTCTTAGAAGAAAATATTTATCGGTCACAAAAGTCATAAGTTCTTCGTTATACGTTTCGAAGCCTTCTGCCGTCTTGCTGTACTCCTTTTTTTCTCCCATGTGTTAAAGGTGTAGAAAAAAAACAGAGAGAGAAGGATGCGAAGGGAAATTATCAAATTATGAATAACCTCAGTTGATTGAAATAAACTTCCATTTCTTTAGGTTTGAAAACAGAAAATAGTCGCAGGGGGCTAAATCTGGAAAATATGCTGGATGGGGTAGCAGTTCGTATCCCAATTCGTGGATTTTGGCCATCGTGAGTAGACAAGTGTGCACAAGTGCATTGTCTTGATGGAACAGCACTTTCTTCATCGCCGAATGCGGCCGTTTTTCTTCATATCAACGTCGAATCTGATCAAAAGCTTTGAATAATATTCGCCGGTGATCGTTTTACCTCTCTCGATATAATCGATGTGAATGACACCGTGTGCATCCCAAAAAACTGGCCATGACCTTGTTAGCTGACAGACTCTGTTTGGCCTTCTTTGGTCTTGTTTCGATTGTCCTTGGTCTTTGGCGTATTGTGATGGTTCCATGTTTCGTCCACAGGGCAAAAACTCGTTCGGATTTCGGCTGAACATCGCTAAACACTCTTCTGAAGTGGTCACACTGTTGCGCTTATGGTCGAGTATAAGCAATCGCGGCATATGCCGGAGAGTCCAAATATTCGTGTAAAATATGATGTACCCGTTCAGCCGAGATACCTACATCATAAGCCAATTCACCTACTTTCATTCTCGGATCGTCCAATATCATTTCATGGATTGTATCGTTCGCCGTCACTAGTGCTGGTACGACCACAACGGAACTCTGTAAACCACATCTTAACCATAGAAATTGACACCAACACCAACTTCGAGACGTAGCTTGCTCAAATTAGAAAGTTGCCATCTGATAGATTACAATTGACGGCAGCATTGTTGCATTTAGGTAACTGCGCGGGAAATTCAAAGAGTCACTGACTTATCAAACCCCCTCGTACCTAAAATACCCTATATATGAAATAAACATTTCTCCTTAGGAAATGTGGAGCACACAGAAAAAAACACTCACATTAAATAATTTCCCTTAGGATTTCATCACGTTTCGGCGTGAAAAGTTCGCATTTCCCTTTTCAATTTCCCCAGAATAGTTTTGCGAGATTCGAATCAGAGCAATAAAATTGCTCGTCCCCGTTCCCTCAATTGGCCGATAGTAGTGAAATGAAACTCGGCGATTATTCAAGGTCTACCCGGAAAATTGCGATTTCGATGAAATCTATTTCAGTTGATAAATATCGTATTTGTACGATTGCGAATGTGAATTAAAAGAATGAGCGTGAGAAATTGTTGGTTAGTTTACTAGAGGTCCGATGATGCTCGAAACGACTTTGATGAGGGATCGATTAATTCTGAATTGCTTCCGTGAGTTGGCAGGCTATTCATGATGAAATATAATTTCCAATGAGACGGATTTTATTTGATTTCGAATCGGAACGTGTATTCGTGAGAATTATTCTGAATGAAGTTCAGTTCATTTTTGATAAGTTGATATGGTATCGTAGATAAGGTTATCTTAAATTAAAGAACTGATGACTGGAATCAAATATGACTAAGCTTTGATATGACTAATGTGTTTTCGTTTGGTTTGAGAAATTTTGTGTTATTTAAAGACTCATTTGTCATACTTTATTAGTTGGTTTCTCAACCATGAACGTCTACAAATCCATGTACAATGAAACGTTTGAATTGCTCCGTTGATATAAGAGAAAAACGAATGCGGTTACGAGGGAAGTCGTTTATGTTTTGCATGCTGGCTGTCAGTACAAAAAAACGAACCTCTAGGATTTGTTAATATAAATCCAAAATTTCAGTTGTATGCGTGCTGTGTTTTTAGCCACAACAAACACGTTTGTTCAAAAATGAATTTAAACCGTGAGCATTTTCGCGCAATTATTTTGTACAATTTTCAAAGACAATAATTTCAACAAGGTCTGGGCGAGTTGTTTTCTACTTTCAGCATTGAGCACCACCACCAGTCCACCACAAATTATCAACCAAAAAATTGGATTAATATAAATAGTTTTGTAACATTTCAATCAAATCAGTTTTCTGAAATATAAAGTAAAGTTTTGAATCAATATTAAACTTCATAACATATTAAATTAAAATAGTTATTGGAACCAGTCTACGATTGTATCATTACGTTTCAATAAGGTTGCTAGTTATGTAAAGAAATGTTGAGATCAATAGAAACACTTCAAACAATTTCAAGTTTGGAGACCCTGTCGGGCTTCAAAATTTTCAAGATTTGATGTTACAAATTAGGAACAGTCTGCGTCTTCCATCTTTCTGCCAAGACTTACGTTACTGAATGAATGAATAACTCGCCCTCCTAACGTCGCGATCGCGGAATTCCTGAAAATATATCTGCGTTACTCAGAAAAAGTCCCTACACAACCCTACTTCCTCTGCCCTTAGTATTCAAGTACCTGCGTTTACTGGATAAGTCATTTAGAAACGCGTTACTTCGTCGCGACGTAGAAATTGCTGTTTGAGAAAATACCAGGTGGTGTCTGCGATCGTGAATACGAAAGGGTATTTAATAACTATCGGTGATAACGTCGAATATCGTTCACGCTGGATTTCTCATCGAAGTTTGGATGAATTCCTTCGTCGCGACTTTTACGCATTTGGGTGATTTTAAACTGTTCTAAAATACGTAATGTTTCACTACCTTGAGAATTTAAAATAGAATTATGAAATTATTCTGGCAAATGACCGTCTTTCACGGGAATTTTGAATCCAGACTATATAAAATATGCAGGTAGATCTACATAATACAGTATTCACAATTAATGATGAACTCAATTAGATTCAATCAAGAAATATATGGATATTTCCAGCAAATAAACAAAAACAAAAACAGAACCCGGTTCTGGGTCTTCTCACTTGTAAACAAATTTGAATTTTCGATTGTGTGCGTTAATTTTCTGGCGTTGTGTAGTTTTCAACAAAGTTCGATAGCACTCGAGAGATTGAAGTTCGGCGAAATCCCGGAAAATTCGAAATAACTCGAAAACAAAATAAGATAGATAGATTTGTATTCGCCAATGTATTTTCCTCGAATATGGAGCATGGAGTTGGGGTGCTCATTATTCCTTATTTGCAGTATTTCACATAGCTAGCGTACTTTAACATCGAAAATGTAAATAATATAAAAATTGATTCCTTGATATCTTTGAAGTCGTGATGAAACACCTCGTATAGCAGATTTTGTAACAATTTTTCTTTGGTCGTATTTGAGAAAATTGCGGGTGCAAAGGTGATAAGTCCAATAATTCCAAGTGGTATACAGATTAAGCTAGCTACACGTGCTTTTCGACAAGGAAATGAAAAGCACTGCCGCGGCTATTTATACTTTCAATAAAAATACTGATAATTGCTTTGAAACAGGTTGACAAAGATCATGGACATTCTGTGTATAGCGTGGGTATGCGGATAATGAACCAGTTAGAGTTATGTTGATATTACTCATCGGTTCTCTCGAAGCACAACTGGCTTCGATCGAAATGGAAGCATGTGTCATATATAATTATTCCATAATAGATTGGAAAACGTTAGCACTAACCGACAATAGTTGGGTGTGCATATTGTTGTATGTGGGTGTAGATCTTCCATTCTGTATCAGGATATACGTTCAAGTATTCAAGCTGCTCGAGTAAATATTGAGATAATGTAGAAAATAACACTGTTTGAACATATTTTATATAACTGCGTTTATATTGAAGAACAAACTTTCTTGTACAGGCTGCCACTCGAATGAGTAGTCATCACTACTACTGCGGACAGATCATGAGAAATATGAAGAATGTACAGGTTGTCCAACTTCGATGGTTAGTAGGGCAGCCATGTGAAATATCGCTCAAAAAAAATACATTTGTTTTCGGTATCGAAACTTAATAAAAATTCTACTCGATGCGACTAATTCTGCGTGTGGTTTGTACTGAAGAAAGAAAAGCCTTAAATAAAGCAGATTATTTATTGAAAACCAAAAATTTCATTGAATCAGGTAGTTATGGAAAAATTGATAAAGATCCAACTAATAAATTTCAATCCATAGTAAAAAATGCTTTAGAGTATGCCAAGTATTTAATACCAATCAAAACTATGAACTTTTCATTGACAATCCGCAATCACCAAAACTTTACTCCCTCGTCAAACTCCATAAAACAGGGCATTCCATTAGACCTTTCAGAAATTTGTTTAGAACAAAATTATTCCAACTTCAATGAAATAATATATAATAGTAAAAAAAGTTTAATCATGGGTAATACTCTGAGCCCTCTACTCGCTGAAATTTTCATGGATAATATTGAAAAAACTATCCAAGAACATATGTTATTCAAATAATTTATTTATTGGTTTAGATATATCGACGATATCATTTGTTGTTCCACTCACACAAGCAGGCAATTAGAGTCGTTCGAAACATTCATTAACAAAATTCAGGATAATATTAAATTAGAATTAGAGATAGAAACAGAAAACTCCATTATCTTTCAGGATTTAACTATTACTAAAATTAACGGCAAACATGATTTTTCTATTTTTCATAAGCCATCGCATACAGATATTACTATTCAGAGCTCATCTACACATCCTTATCCACATAAATTAGCTGCTTACAATAGTATGGTACATAGACTCATTTTTATCCCAATGACACAAAATAATTTTATAAAAGAGCAAAATAAAACAAATAGCAGTCAATAACGGTTACAGTCCTAGTATGATTGTGAACATGATTTCACGCAAAAAATTCAAAAAGCAATCCAGAAAATATTTCCAAGTATAAGAAGTTCTAACACAAAATACAACAGCTTTACTTATATTGGTAATCCCAGTCTGAAATTAAAATCATTCCTGTCGCATTATAATTTCAATATAGCATTCCGAACTGATAATTCTTTAGGCTGACATCAAAACTGCAAATCTAAAATTAATAAAGTTATTAATTCCGGTGTTTATAAACTGTCTTGCGGGATTGTAATAAAATTTATATCGGTGGAACTTCAAAGTAAGATTATCGGAGCATAAACGTAGTTTTAATTATCATAAATCAGATTCCATTATTCTAATCACTTACTCGAAGAAAACCATAACTTTAATAATGGCAAAATTTCACACAATGAAAATAATAGACAAAAACTCAATCTGTAAGAAATTTTGAAGAATAACAAGGAAAAGAATTCAGGTAGGTTACTTAATAGTCAATTAGATCTAAATCCTTCTCCATTACTCAAGCTTTTCAATTCATAAAGTAAGCAACTCCGATGGGTTTTCCACCATACCCTTTGTACCTGTACCTAATGTAATAATAAGTAGGAAATAAAAATATTATATGAGGAATAACTCTGTTCATTAGTTTGTATCTATCTGATGAAGCCACAGTGTGGTGAAACCGGTCATAGTTTTGTTAATATAGTGAAAATCTAAATACCATAGTGTTATTTCATTGAAAACACAAGTTGACCTTATAGCTCGAAAACCGTTGCATCCATGGATTTTATTCAAGAAAGAATGTGAAAATATTTTTTACTCAATTTGTACCCTAGATATGACTGGCCCAGATTCCGGAAAATCGAAAATTCCGGAAAAACTCGAAATCGAGAAACGACATTGAAATTGGTTTTCACCGATCAGGTTTTTTCGAAAATCGAGACCGACAGCACATAGCTGTCCCACAAAACCATCGAATCTGGGACACCCTGTACAGAAAGGTCGAAAGATTTCGTCTTCGTTTTTGCCGAAATTGATTGCGCAACTCTGGTTTGGCTTTTGACGTGAGTAAAACTGTGTTGAAAACTGGGAGTGAACCGTTCCGTAGTGACAGTGGACTAAACGTCCGTTTTGCATGAGCGATAAAACGTACAATAAGACGTAGCGTGGTAACCATACTTTATCGTAGGTTGAGCGGCCGTTCGTGTCATGTGTGTAACACTTTGCACAGTAACAGAAATCATTGGGGTGTAGTTATTTTCATGTTATAATGCAACCAATTCAGTATATGCAACAGAAGCATTATATAAACTAATCAGGAAATAAAAATCACATCTTGATCCAATACTCGTCGTTCACATGCCGCTTAAACTGACGACATTATTCAGCCGTAAAGTAGTTCGAGCGATACTTATCGAGCGTATTTAACGCCGTATTAGCAGCGGCCTTCATTAAGGACTTCATTCCATTGAAAGAAAAACTTGGGGCTTCGGTGTTTACCGTCGAACAGCTGGCACTCCAACAGCCTCTTTCGCCAGCGGCATCTGGTTACCCAGAAAGGTATTTATGAAGTGGCTTAGCTTTTGTTGTGTCAACATCTTCCGTCTGAAATTCTGATGCATTCCTAATGTTCGATCAGATTTCGCTTCACTCAGGAAGGAAGTTTTAATGTATCCTTTTTTCTGTAATCACACAACTAAACGCAAGAACTATCAGAATTCAATTCAAGAGGCTCTGGAATTTATTTCACTCAATTTTACTCTTCTGATAGTTTGAAACAACACTTTTTTCAATGTTTCATTTAATAAAGAAAATAGGAATTCACAATAAATCGTTCACAGTGGGAGAAGCAATCCTTTCACGCACGATTTGTTTAGACTGAACAAACGCAACCGGAAATGTTTCGAAAAAAGAGTGAAATTCAACGATGAGGCAGAATATCTGGGAGTTATCCTGGTTTAAAGATAGAATCAATACCTTAATCAAGTCATTAATAAGGGAAAATACTCTTTCACGGTCAGCAAATGGGCCATCGGTAATAAATGGTGATGGAATTCATAAAATGTGGTGAAATATGGTGATTATACACTGTGCTTTTACATGGTGGACAAATGTGATCTAACCCAACCGCAAGCAAGGAGGTTATCGTGAGTTTACCTCCTCTTGATACTTATATTAGGAGTGTGGTTAGAAAAGCTGCATTCAGGCTGGCGATAAATGGAAACTGAAAAATCAGGTACCAAAATTAAGAAATTGATCAAAAAAGAATTGGCTAGGCACTGACAACCGTTAAGACATTAATTGGTATGCGAATGAATCCAAACTGGAAAAGGGAACGGCTGACAATTCCACTGGGGAGCTCGCAACCACCTTTCAGGCAGAAATATATGCCATGTGTTCGTGAGAACCTCAAAAGACAGGCCGATAAACATTGATTCGGACAGTCAGGCGGCAATAAAAGCTTTGGTGGTCTGGATGCACATCAGATTGCAGGCAACGAGGAGGCGGATACACTTGCCTGGGAAGCCGCCAAGACGAGACTTATGGGGTTTGGAACCAGGTCTTGGTATAACTAACTCTAAGATACAAGACATCTGGATAGGAAAGCTACACGCTGACAGGTGGGTCCTCGCCCATGGGCATAGAAAAACCAAATTTCTGCTGGAGAAACCTAGCGCAAGAACTAGGAAGCTCTTAGACTAAACAGTGAAAAACTAAGAACGGTAATAGGCCTAATAACTGCACATTGGAGGCTATGAAAACTTCTACTCATAATAGGCATTTATCGTGAAGAATCTATGTAGATCATTGCGAAGATCTAGCCTGGAGAAAAAAAAATTTAGGGTACAAAGAAACTTTGTTAAAGTGATAAGCATAATAAGACAAGTTACACTGGTCTATAATGGTTTTGTTGCCCTAGATATGAAAATGATTTTGGGTCTATTTATGCACACAATTCGTGAAACTATCAATGATTTTGTAGGATTTGCTCTGATTTCTTTTTAAATCTTTATTTTCATTTTACATAACAAAAATCGTAAAAAAAGAAACAAAATAACAGATATATTTATAATGTCAGTTATGTTTTGAGAAATTCGGATACATTGAAGTAAATAAAGAGGAAAATGTCGAAAATATATTTCATATTTCCATAAAACGCCTTTTATGAGCTTTTCTTCTATAATTTTTCAGGGGACAATCTCTTTTCAAAGACCAGCAGTAATCTGGTGTTCTTCCATCACTTTTAGATCTTGATGAAACCGCTCTCCCTGTTCCTCACTATAATTTCCTAAATTAACCGGAAATTTATCTAGATGATTGCGGAGATAGTGTAACTTAATACTCATATTGGCTCCTAAAGTCTGAAAGTTTGTCAGCATATTTTGCACAATTTCTTCATAATTTGCTGCTAGGAAATTTTCGACAACCAACACAAAACTTTTCCAAGCTTTACTTTCCGGAACAGTCATAACTTTGATAAAATCTGAGTCTTTCATCAATTGCCGTATTTGAGGACCATCAAATATTCCACCTTTCAATTTTTCCATACTAAGCTTCGGAAATTTTCTGCAAATGTAATTAAAACAATTTCCGTCTTTGTTCAACGCTTTTACAAATTGCTTAATCATACCTAACTTAATATGTAATGGTGGAAGTATGATTTTGTCTCTGCTCACCAGCGGCTCCTTATTACGTTGGTTAGAGTTAAAGAATTTCTTACAGGCCAAACATCTTGTTCCCAATGAAGTTGCTTTGCTCTACTATCCCACATACAAATAAAGCAAGGGTATTTTGTATATCCACTTTGTTGGCCAAGTAAAAATTAACCATTTTAAATCCACACAGATCGGCCATTGATGCTCAGAGTATTTAATGTTCTCTAAAACTAATTTTACATTTTCATATTCTTCTTTGAGTTTCGTTGAATGGGCAATTGGAATTGATGCAAATTTATTTCCATTGTGCAATAAGACGCATTTTAAACTTCTTTTGCAACTATCAATAAAAAGGCGCCATTCAGTAGATTTGTACTCTTTTAAACCCATGTCTATAAGCAGCTTCGCGATATCATTACAATACACTAATCCTTCATTTTCACTAAAAATTGTAATAACTCTTTTCTCGCGTTCTGTATGTTGTAATTGTTACTGTTGGTGCCAATAAATTTTTTCTTTCAATCTTGAGGCTAACAGTTCTGATCCTTGTTTTGATAAATTGAGATCATGTATTAAATCAGTTCATTTTGAGAAAATAACTTTGGCGTAGATGTTTCACCTTCCCATTCACTTCCACTAGTAGATGGTCCCGATTTCTGTGAATTTGGTAACATCATTGTTTCTGAGGGCATGCGAATTACTTTTGAAATGTATATGGGCCGAGGAGATTTTCTCTGTGTAGAACCGGACATTTCGTAGACTGTAAGTCTGGGTATCTCCACGTTTGATTTCGATTAAAACCTTTAACATCTACTACGCAAAAGTAACAATCATCTAAATGATTCGTAGGCTCCATCCAGATCATAGGAATACCAAAGTCTAATCCAGAACGTTCACCTTTTTCCACAACCGTAAAGACTCAACACAGGACTTACAAACTTTATTAGGAACCCATGGTTTACCTAATTTGTCCATTTTGAAACCAAAATATTCAACATAAGTCTCCTTGACAAAGTCTGTGATATTTCTTTTTGTTTTTTGGTATATAAACACCGCCAATATAACAAAATAAATCACTACAATATTTACACTTTCTTCGTGACGAACTCATATTTTAGACTAGAAGACAAATATATAAGAATGGACATTCAGTAATTGAAACAAAATATTAATCCATGACACTTTATCCAGATTTGCGTGTATATGTACTTCAATATTGTCAAATAACTGAGATCTCAGCTGATCTGTGGAGCAAGGGGTCTGAGAGTGGGGATCAGGTGATGTTTGTATGCGCGAAAAAGTTGCGCAGAAGCCTAATCATGACTGGAAAATTAAATTTTATTTCTAACAAGCTTATAATTGTTCAAAATATAAGAAATGCAAAAAATACGAGCACATTGAGAACTTTTATGAATATATTCGTAATCTGGGCACTTGAAAACATAAAATTTGCGATGATATCCAGGGCAACAATAAAAATTTTTTTTTGTAGAGCTGTGTTATTCGATCCGAAAATGGGTAGAACTACTCGAAATTTGACCATAACTAATTGAAGAGACGACTGTGGCAGAATTATTTATAATCATTATTTTAACACTGCCTTATTGAAATAATTAATTCAAGTTTCAAGTTGCAAAGCAAAAATTATGTGTGGAATAAGAAATAAGTTATTAGAGAATAAAAATGTCCAATATTCCTTGATTTTGGGAGTGTGTGCACGATGAAGCATATAGATATTGGCTTTCATGGCGATATCAATGATTGTTAATTCAATCAGCCATCTTATCATGAATTGATTCATTTCTCACAATCAATTGAGATGCAGTGGTTCATTTGGCATAGCGCCATGTCTGTGAAGCGAATATTAATAATATCTGCTGAAAATAGATCCCTGAAAGTAACCTGCTTCAATGAAAATGCCATATTCAATGAAAGTATAGACTACGATATCATAATGAGGTTGAATATCGCTTGAAATACATAACCCCACAAATTCTTTCATACAGCGCTTGCGCTGTATTTGTCCATAGAAAAACAGTCAGGGCTACGTTCAGGTATACGAAGAGACGATATTTAGACTGTGTTCCACAATCAATACTCAAAAATAGTTTAGATTGAATCTATTATTCAAAACTTGCTTATTTTCCAAAATGCGAATGCAAGAATGGTTTGACAGTGAAAATCGTCTTCGTTGCAGAATAGATCGATAGCATATTGATTCAAAAGAGAACTACAATATGCGATTGTCATCATTTTTCCCCATCAAGCTCGTTGTATCAAGTCTAATTTTTCTTGCGAATATAAAGCGGACGTCATCCATCTTTCAGTGGCTTCGACACTCAACTAGCAACGCACTCTAAATCAATTCTTCATCACTTGGGTCGTGTCAGGCACTTTGAGAAACCAATACAGTTTCCATTCATCATTTCGGCGTCACTCAATATACAGAGATAGCTGTTGCGGCTCGTCGTTCATCCGCAACAAAGGGACATATCTTGGGGCACAACGGCTAAACGGCGCGTAATACGTGACGTATATACGCGTACGTTAAAGCAGGACGGCGCATCTATCACGTCAAATTGAAAGTGCGACAGCAGAGCTTTTCACGGTCGCTTTTTTAATGTTGTCGCTATGAAGATTGACGACGGCCCCCTCGGGGGCTAGGGAACAAATAACAAGAATTCTGGATTAAGAGACAGGGGCGTAGCAGTTATACTTCAGTTATGAGAGGAGAACAGTGGCAATGCTCAAAATCTCGGTTGTGAGAGCGTGTATGAAAGGTGTTTCCCATGGATTCTTTTTGGGGCGTGTTATATTCAACATATAACTCAAATAACGTCACGATCACTCGCTTGCGCTTGCACTATGTCGATACTATTCGGCCATAGAATAACAGTTAGGGCTAGGTTCAGAGATAGCGATATGTGATATAAGGTGCGTTCAAAAATTTAAAAAAAAACAGGAAAATTCATGACTTCAAATTTGATTAATTCCTTTTCTTAGCCTATATACAAGAGTTTTCTTAGAATTTATATTTTCAGGGGTCTAGGGTTATTCCTCGTTGATCCTGTCATTTTGAAATATTGGCGTATCGACGAACTTGCAACATCTGCTAATTCACGAAAAATATTATTGTGGATGGATGTACGCATTTTCCATTTTGTTTATAATTTTTTAAACTTTCATTATCGATTATGAAAATGTCCCTAGGAATTCCGATGTTCCAGTTCGTGTTTCACGCCACTGTACGAACAAGAGGGCTTCGCGTTCACGGAAGTGAAAAATTTGTTTCGCTTTTAGTAACGCACTTTAATCCGGGGTGGCGGATTCCCATCTTGGCGTTTTCATCAGGGAAATTGTAACTGGGTTTGGGGATTATCGACCCTTGTGGCTTCATTTCCATTCTATCGATTCGGCGTGGCGTTTTGGAGAATTGTAATTGGACAAGTCGATGTTTCACTACTTTGGAGCATAGTTTGAAGACAGTTGGATATATGTAAATCAGATAAATTGAAATTTGATGTCTCTTTGCACCTTTACAAAGTTGATGTGATTAATATTAAGCAAATATTTCTATAGCTCATATCTCTAATATCTATTATTTCTTTTGCATGATAAGAATTCAATTAATAGTAAAAGCTTCGTCCTACTTTTGAATTGATATCGACCAAGTAAGAGGTTTGTTTGACTTCTATTTGTCGATTATTCACCTGATAATAACCTCTGAATAAATTGGTGTACACGTTATAATCCAGAGAATGAGAAGTGGTTGTTACCTGTTGACAGTAATAACTCTGATATCTCGAAACAGTGACATTTACCATGATGAAGTGCCAATAGTTCATTCTACTTTGAGATTGGGACGCTTGACTCTCGAATCTTTTGAGTTCTTTTTTCTATTTTTCTGCAGAGTACCTCATCAACCTATCTAGATAAAGCACCTTCACTTTAATCTGCGGTTTACACTACATAGTTGATTTTCTTCAAGTTGATAGGATTATTCCTAAGTTTCCCGTTCTCCCTTTTTTCTTTCAACTTGAAATTCTGCTGAGTATGCTCTTAAATCATTTCTGTTCTTCATTCTGGCACTAGTACTTCGTAAGGATCACGTAGACGCTCTCCAAGTTCATCCGTTTGAGTATTATCTTCTAGCTTTTCTTCTAGTGAGCCAAACATCGGGACGCATAGTTATTTCATCTCTCAGGGAAAAATGATCGTAGTGGGATTAGCCTATCGTGTCCTGAACAGAGAATCTTTGAGCCAATACGATCATCGACAAATGTTTCTGATCTTGCTACAACTTTCGCCAAGAACAACACGCGAAGATATCCCTGTAATTCTCATTCCCAGATTTGAAATTTCTACCTTAACCTGAGAAAAGATCTAAGAGTACCGATTGATGAATTCACCAAGCAAAACCTGATCCACTATTGATGTTTCGTGGTTAGGTGTTGCTTGAGCTTCTAGTCATTAACTGAAGTAGTCTATTGCAACTGGAATATATTTTTCCCTTTATGTCATGGAAATTGTGTATGGCTATTCTCTCAAACGGTACTCCTACTGTATTGTATTGATTCTTCATGCCTATGGTTCTTATTTTCAAACCTCTTGTTGCTGCGTGATGGTTTTATTCACTACAAAATAAGCCCAGATCTTCGACCATACATTACTCTGAGAACTTCTTCTTTCTTTCTTCTTGGGATGATTCATAAAATCTTCTTTTTATACCATTTTTCAAGTTGAGCGAATCCCACCACTCCAAGCCAGTAAATCTTGTAAAACCTCTCCGTGATATTTTATTGAAATGAGCACCTATACATTTTTTTGAGAACTTCTTGTTTTTAAGATGATCCATCAAATCTCATCTTTATACCATTTTCTAGAATTAGTGGGTCCCACTGTAGCCACAGGGCTTCAATTATCGGACCTCTATCTGTCTTTCATTCAAGTATGTTGCCCTTCATTCAAGTCATTGTTGGGCCAATATAGGGATGATTACTTGCTCTATTATCATTTCAGCTTCTTCTGCACATCTCCAACTTCGAACGAAGTTGCCTTATCATAGAGAATGCTTTCCCAATCTTATCTACTTGGTCGGTATTATTATTCAACCATCCTGGATGATGTTCAATCTTGAAGTCGTATTGATGTAATCCTTCTATCCATTTGGCGATTTTCCCTTCTGTCATCTTCATTCGTGATAGCTACCTCAGAGCAACATGGTCTGCTTTTTCACTTCGTATTGATTTTTCAATTCAGGTATGTATTCTATGGTTAGGGGAGGAACTCGACGTTGTAATATATTGATTGTGCATCACCAGTAGTAGTGTCCTTCTGACTATTAGGTACTGAAGTCTTTTCCTCACATTTCGCTGCTTAACTGTTCAGTACTACAGGTTTCTGCTGTACATTGACTACTCTAAACGCAATTCTCCACTTCCCAGCGTCAAACTTCTTGCCACCTCCGTCAAATAATTTTTTCAGATCTTACCAAAGTAATTTGTTGTGCTAGGAAGAAGCTCAGTGTCACACTTTATCAAGGCCATTTCTAGTATGAACTCATCAGTTATATCAGCAACTAATATTGGTTGTGGTATTCTCAGTATCCCTCCAATTTCCAATAGTACTTCTGCCTCTCCGTACTCTGTACGTTCCTGTCGACTTTCTGGCTTCAACACTATCTGTTTTAAAGTCATCTGGACTTTTATCTACGCGTTGAAATGAAACCTTGGCATCAATAAAACATTTCAGTGGTCCTTCAGTTTTTTGGTTCCTTGAATATCTGCCATTCTGCGCCCCAGGAAAGATCGAAATCAACTCCTGATTTGATGAAGATTTCTTCTTCGTGTGTCTATATTTTCCACATTGGAAGCACTAACTTTAGAAGGAAACTTTCTGCTTAATAATTTTTCTCTTCTCCATAATCTTGCCTATTGACTGGCTCGATAGCCATGAACGGCTATCTTTCTTTGGAACGGCATTCCTTCTTCATGTGCCCATATTTTCCACATATGGAATACTCCCTCTGGAAGGAAAGTTTCTGCTTATTAATTTTCTCGATCTTCTCCATAATCTTGCCTATTAACTGACTCAATAGCCAGAGGTCCATCTTCAGCCATGAGGATCTATGGAACGGCATTCCTTCTTCATGGGCCTATATTTTCCACATTTGGAATACTCCCTCTGGAAGGAAACTCTCTGCTTATTCATGTTTCACCTGGTGCATTTAATACCCTAATATTTAAAGAGATTCCGTCTGTTTAAGAAGCATATTTTATGATAATGTCAAAAATTCAATTACGATATTTGTACGCCTAATTGTTAATTTTCGACACCGTATGTCCTCTGCGGAGGGTGCGCCCCGTCCTCCCTATAAATTAGCGTTAGTGCCGACAAACACCCCGAACACGAATCGTCGGGAATTTTCCATTTTCGGAATTAGATTTTCCCCGGCTCCTGTTCGGGCTCATTTGAATAAGCTGCGTTCACTTAAATTTTAAAATATGTTTTATAATCATGTCGGAAGTGTACAATCATGGGAGTCGAGTGAGGTGCGGCGGCGCGGTGACGGCTTAGTCTGCTCGTTAGAATTATAACGACGCGTGCGGGAAAAAATTAATTGAGATTAAAAGCGTTGACAGTGCGAGTGTCAAATGATGACTTCATGATCTGGCGAATTGCGAGTCGTATGTATGGAATAAAATATGGACTATCCCTTGTAATTTGATGATTTCGAAAGGATAGCATGACGATTTATTCGATCTACGACTCCACAATGCTTCAACTTGATTAAAGTTGAAGAAGATATGAAAAGTCGAACAATGGTTTGTTGGAATTTAATGAAGATGAGTAATGTCTTCATCATAGCATGCCTTGAGTTCATATATCGAAACAATCGGTAGTTCCGAGATATTTTATACAATAGCCCGGTTGACTTCCGCTTCGTTTTGGAAAAAAGCGAAGAAAGTCAGTCTACTTCCTTCAGGTTAACGAACCATCCATAGTGTGTCTCCTTCACGACCATATGATATGGACCATGAGATTTGTATAGTTGTAGTTTATCGGGTTTCGAGATCAGTTTACTATTTCCTGCCAAGTTTTTCCAGAAGAGAGAAACATTATTTAAATACTTGCTGAGCCTACAGATTTTCCTTACTTTCATTCCAGTTATTCTAATCACTAGAGATGAAAGGTAGTTCAGGATTATTATTTTTTATTTTGTCAAGGCTTCAGGCTAATATTATCTAGATTTTTTTATTCGAAAAATCTTAAAGTAGTAGTCAATTGAAGTACGAGGTGCCTAAATAAAGTAATGATCTGACAACGCGTGAGACGAGAGGCTTTGAGCAGCGTCAGGTGCACATGTGATACACCCCAGTATGAATTTGAACTCCCTACAGTCATTTGTTTGCCCGTGCTATTAGTTCTCGCAAAACTGTATTTTCTTGTGCGTTCCAAAATGAGTGGCATCAATTTTGAGCCGCGTTATTCAATCAATCACACTGCAATCTTAATAATATAGTTTTTAGTCAATGAAGCATTCCAGGGGTTCCTCAGTCTCCTTATTCACCAGAAAGCCTTTTGTCAAAGATCAAGGTTTTCCGGTGGTTTAAAACATTTTCAGAAAGAAGAGAAACGATTAAAATGAACCACGAAGCAGAAGGCCTTCGAATGCAAACACCGATGAAGATCAATTGAAAATTAAAGTTTAATTGGCATTTCAAAAATTCAATGATAATGATTTGTTATTTTGATAGCCACGTATTTATATATATATATATATATATATATATATATATATATATATATATATATATATATATATATATATATATATATATATATAAATGCTTATATCTATAATTCTATAATTTTGGTGTGTGTCAGAAAAACACAAGTGTGAGCTCAGGAAATGTAACAGGGAACCATACTATCTTGCATATGATTCATTAAACGAGTAAAAAAGCCTGAGGGAAAAACTCGTTTCCCTGTCGCTATTGCACTAGCTATTGCTAGGGCAATAGCTTATCTGTTATGTTGTGTTAGTGTCGTGTGAACATAAAGAGATTTTTCTGCTTAGCCGCTTCATTCTCTCTTGCATTCCATGATTTTCAAACGAAGACAAGGGTGAAAGGAAGAGGGTTTGGGACAGGAATCTGTAACAATGGGAAAAGAAAAACAGCAGAAAAATATTTCAACAATCATACTTCTTATATGTCTAAACAAACCTAAGAATAGATTTTACATAGCAAGCAAGGTCATAAAAAGGACTAAGGAGAAAATAAAAAAATACATAACCTGCGATATTTCCTCAAATTCCTTCTCTGTTGGACCGAGAGAGCCCCGATGGCCACGTTCAGTCTTCCAAGTGATGCCGATTATGATCTATAGATGTTTTAGAATCATTATGGACCCAATAATTTGGGTTGACATCGCCCATATATTATTTCTTCGTTGAACTTGTTTAATTTTGAAGAAAAATTTGCGAAAAACTTTTGACAGTCTTTCGAAAAATATGACAAATGTCACGTAATCGTCCACAAAAAGTTTGTGCGTCAAGCCCAAATGGTTAATCAACCGTTTTACCGAGAGGTGCGACCAAACATCAAAAACAACACGACAATGCGCCATGTCACACTGCGATCTGAATACTGCAGCTTTTAGCCTGTAAAAACATTCAGGTGGCTTCTCAGCCTCCTTATTCTCCAGGCTTGGGTCCTCGTGACTTTTTCTTCCTCTCGAGAATTAAAAGGAACTCATTTTGGGACACTTGTAAACATCCAACCAGCTGTAACCGACCAGCTGAAGGCTATTCTAGTATGATGCTATGATGATTGGAAAGATTATCTCCAGACATGTGTGGCTTCCTAAGGGAATTATTTTGAAGGACACAATATTGCATTGTAATTATATCTGGGAAAAAAATCAGTCTCATTACTTCATATATACACCTTGTAAGTCATTCTTGTTGACCCACGAATCATAATTTCATGGAAACGAAACGATGAAAATATTTCACCAAGAAAGAACTAGAAACTTGCTCGTATTTAAAGAAAGTAATTCATCGCTTTCCAACTAGCAGAATTCCTTGGATAACGTAACAAACTTAGAACTGGCTCTCTCACAACCTCTTTGACGTGGTTTAATCAATATCGTAGTCCCAGATTGGTCGTTTGAGTGTTCGAGAGTTAATCAGTGGATTAAAATTTCATGAAACTAACCCATAATCCCTTCATGATTACAATCCAAGCATCTCGTAACCTTGACCCAATTAAATTCATTTCGTAGGCAGACGGACGTTTACTAAAAAATTAAGTTAATTTATGATTTCTTTATTGGACTCTGCGTTATGTAGTTCATCACAGTAGGCCATTGATATGGGAAATGTACACATTGTAAAGGGCTTCAATTTTTCCATGATACTGAGCCAATTAAAGAGGTGGCATTCAAGGAGCTTAGGAATGTATAACTGTTTTTGATTGTTATGTCGCAGCAGTGGCTCTAAAGGACCAAGAACTGACCCTTTGCTATACAGCTGCAAGCTGCCATGAGGAGGAATAGTGGATGCAGCAATATTATTCTTTTCCAAGCTTATGCATCGGCCAGAGTGTTTCAATATTTGACGTTTCGAAAAATGAAAACAGACAACGAATTTTCCTTCTACCCCTATACGTGAAAAACAAACAATTAAATGATTTGTTATTCCACAAACATAAATTACGGTTCGGCACATCGTTAAAATATGACGTATATCGAAGAAACACATACAGCCAAAAATAATCTTGGGGTGTTGTTCCAGACCATTATAGAAGCCGCGTATCACCGATATCAATGCCTCTCCCCTGACAATGCATCCCATTTATTCAAGTGGCGATTCTCGCCCTAATGGTGACCATTACGTACGTATTGATATAGGTCCATTTGCCTCGGACATAACAGCACTCATTGTCATGACGTACACTTAAAAGTCAATTACGGTAGATCGGATCACGCTCTGGAACGACCAATTAAGTGCAACGATCCTCGTGGGTCCTTAGCTGCAAAGAGGAGGGACGTTGGTCGAGACAAGGATAGAAAAATCGTCTTCACGTCTTTGTGCGCGTTTATAAAAAATTCTAGAACGGTCGAACTGTCATGATGATTAATGCTAGATTAGTGTCATCAATTTCTCGAGAAATGATCTCTGGAATTCAAGGCCTACTTGAGATTTGAACAGATGATGGCTGAATAAATGAGAGAAACTAAATAGCTTCCAAATTGGTGTTCGGTGACTGGGTATCACATTTACCGTTTGATGTGACTCTCGAAACTTCTGTGAAGTTGTCTAAAGAGGAAACTCTAAGCAAGCAAGCTGAAGAAGAAGGAGATTATAAACCATCTTTCAAAATAAGGAGAATCTTTCAAGAGTAACGAGTACATCCTACTGTGTCCAAAAAGTGAGGTGACAGCGCGCGCAATTTGGTTTGGGACAGAGCTCTTATTTTTAGGTTTGGGATACGCCCTGTTAGCTCCTAAAAGTGAATTTTCATAATGTCTGCATTTGTTGTGGAAAGAATTTCCATCAAATGTTGTTTGCGGAATGAATTTTCTGCTACTGATTCGTTAAGGATTGTGCAAAATGCAGTTGGTGATGAAGCTATGTCGATAATAAAATATTTACAAGTGGTGTAAAGAGTTCCGAAAAGGTCGAGAACGTTTAGAAGACGAAGACCATCAACCTTGAAGAGTTTTCAGAGTCTGAATCACCTTACTTTGGACACAGTGTACACTATGCAATCACAAATTTCAACAACTATGAAAATTACTCAAACACATAATGCTGGTTTTCTAGATTGTGGTCGTCATGAGTAGAACTTTGAAAAGCGGCACCGCTATTTATATACCGTAGACTCGCGATGATGTAAACTCTCAAAATTCGATCAAATAAAAAACACATTTTCATGTTTTTCAATATTTATCTGGGATGTACAGACATATACTCATACATTTTGACATCATCAGTTTGTAAAGTGAAGTTATATTAGTTTGTATTCTTTTGTATGCAAATTTGCAACAACTGCTCTTTCCTGGATTCGTTTCAAAATCATCATCTGACTGACATCAACATTTTCATGTTCTGCCCATTGTGAAATCATTTTCATAGCTGCAATAGCTCCGGAGTCGCTTTATTCAGAAATATCAGCCTCCTCATCTGCTCCCGTGAAAGGTCTCTTATCATCCCCGTACTACTCCAGGTCTGAACAAGTAAAATCCTGGTCACATAAAGGTGTCGATTGTTCACACTACAGAGCGTTAAAGCAAAATATTCTTTGTTCAAGTTATTGAGACTTTCTCAATTATCGCGCGTCTACTGCAAGTTGAATTGTTGAGAATCGGAATCGAATAAATTGAATATTGTTTGATTATGTAAGAATGTTAAACAGTAATGAACAAATTGCGTAAGCACCACCTATAAGAGTGAGATGGCATTTCAAAAGGTGAGACGCCTGACGCCGCGCGTACGAACTCATATTTCCTTCCCTCTCATGTAACGTGACACGTCTTTAAAATGTCATTCTCTCGTCCACTTATCATCGAATCACCTCCTAAGAAATTTCACTTCTAAATGTAGGCTTCACTAAAACACAATCATAGCATAATTTGCGAAATGGCTTCGGGAAATATTTCCCAATTTTCTATCTAAAATACTAAATGTGAAAACGCCCTCTGTAGTACAGTTTTTGAAAATCATTCATCATCCTACTATTTATCAATGAATTTTCGTCTAATTTAAGTCTACTGTTTCGATTATGGCAAATTTCCTAGAAAATTGTTCATTGACAACCGTCACAGATCTGGTAATTCTTCAGTGCTCGACTTCATTGATCGTACTTATACACTCATTGAGTGTGAGCCATGATTGTTACCAGCAATTGGATATTCTTACGCGTATTATTACCGTGTGGATGTTAATGAGATCTTCGATAGTATAGTGAAGTGGTAGTTTGAAAAATACAATACGGGTATACAGGTTTATATAAAGAAAAAAAAAGTTGTCTTCAATTCAAATGATCTGATTTCATATATCAACACCAGGTCGTCGGAGATGCCCTTAAATACGTGCACTGCATGTTCCCTAAACCGTTCCAGCTCGATTCGTAACGACGGAAAGGCACTTGTGCGAATTCAGCCAAGGTCGTGAGGGATTATTAAAATTGGATAAAGCATACCTGACGTTGCAAGTTCCGCGAATCTGATGATGTCATAAAAGAGAACGTGTCGCATAATGTACATTCTCTCACCTTTTCCATTACCTTGTCCGCGCAATTGTACGCGACTAACTCGAGCCGGGTCGAGTCCTAATGGCGCTTGAAGAACGTCTTGATGTCCGTCGAGGACGCGAGAAAATTGGGCGTGGGAACTACCGTTGTGTGGCTCTCTCGGTCCACAATAGCGAGAGGACGTTACGAACGAAGACAGTTCTGAATAATTGAAAGATATAAAAGCTACAGTTGTTAAAGTAGAATATAATGGGCAAACTTGTACAGAGAGGTTTTCTTAATTTTAAATACGATGGATTCCTCCTAAGGTTAGCATAGATACGCATCGGACGCATCGCACCTTACGGATTTTTGAATATTATATAGAAATTAATGTATTTGCGTCCACTTATCCGCATCGTACAGATCAGACGAATAGACCTGTCGGAAGTGTCTTCCATTGGCAGGCTTTATTTTAAATTTACCGCCATTTCTGAACTGTCAACATAGGACTGTCACTGCATTTTGATTTGACAAGTGGAAACTGGGAGAATTTCAATCATGAAAAGATTTACTCTCGCACAACGCATGGAAATAGTGGAAATTCACTACAAAACCGGTGAAAATTTCTCGAACACAGTTCGAAAAGTTCGTACTGCTTTTGGTCATCATCAAGCACCTTCTCGCCCATCTGTAGTGAATTTAATCCGCAAATTTGAACATTGCGGACAAGTAAGTGGTGTACAGCATCTAACACATGCTTATCCGGCCTGAGCAGTTGAAAATATCGCCGCTGTAGCTTACAGTGTGGCTGAAAAGCCAAATTTGACAATTTCGAGACGATCACTGGAACTGGGCATTTACCCAACCACTTTGCACCGTATTCTGCATGATCTGCATCTCATTCCCTATAAACTGCAGTTAACACACGAATTGAAGCCAACTGACCACGAACAACGCCGTATATTTGCTGGAAATGCATAATCGAGATCCTGCTTTTTCGAACCGAGCTATTCTGAGTGTCTGGGTATATCAATAAACAAAACTGTCGCATTTGGGGATCCAAAAAACCCAAAAGGAAATACTCGAACAGCCTCTTCGTCCAAAACGATTGACTGTTCGGTTCGGTTTTGGGTGGGAAGGTGTCATCAGGCCACATTTTTTCGAAAATCAGGCTGGTGCAACCGTTGCATTGAATGGAAACCGTTACAAAGCGATGTTGACTAACTTTATTTGGCCCGAAGTGGATGCTCCTGGCTTTCGGGGTGTTTGGTTTCAACAGGATGGCGCTACGTGCCACACAACTGTTAAAACAATGGCTCCATTGCAACAACAATTTCTTGAACGTGTGATTTCTTGAAATGGAAACGTGAATTGGCCCTCTAGATCATGCGATTTAACACCATTAGACTTTTTTTGGCGCTACGCCAAAGATAAGGTTATTGGGTCAATCTACTGAATTTACCGACCACTATGTTAAAACCCTATAAAGTAGGTGTACTATCTCAACGTTCTACCAAATGCTATGACGCCTTGGTGCCAATGGTTCGCTCAGTCGAAGATGGGGGGTTTGTTGGATCAATTAGAGGGAAAGGGGCGCCAAAGCATCTGTGAATAACCTTAGTGTAATACTATACTCCTTGCAGATCAAAAATGCTTAAAATTCCACAATCCGAAATATGACTTACCAGGAGAACGATCAAGAAATACAAAATACTGCTAAGGGTAACTATGCCTCTTCAACTATTGGGTAAAAGAAAGATGGTAAAAATTCCGTGTGAGCTAGGTTATATTATCCAACTGACAATGAGTACGTATATAGGTTCTCAAAATTAAACTCAAATATTCATCAAAGTCAACACTGAGACTTAGTTTCCCCTGATTGAAATATCTTACAAAACCCATGAAACAGAGAGAAAAATACCGTAAGTAATCTGACAATTAACTATAGAGACCATGAATTCCAAAATGATAAGTAACGGCCAGAATTGAATGTTACAAGGTCTACGTCGATGCTGCAACAACTATTGAGGCACTTAAAGATAATATTCGAGCTGTAATGGAAAATTCCCTACAAGGAATGACCATTTATAAAAAGGGCCAAGGTGGACAGATATCGTGTTTCATAATTAACTTCAGAGTTTATATTCTGCATCAAAAAAATTGGGTTTTATTTGGAATTGAATATAAAACCTGTCGATGGAAGACTATATAGGAGCGACTCTCGTGAGGCTATAAAGCAGTGAATACCATTGGCGACTTCCGTTCCAGGGTCAAAGGGCTAAAATGTATGGATATTTGGTATTTCTTGGTTCATTATTCTACTTACTGTCTTGTTAACGTAAACGAGATCAGTTCTGCGATTGGAAAAATTGCACCCCAATCCATCAGAGTACTTTCTGTAGTTGTTTACTTCTTGGATCTGCCAGTTAGAATAGCATATGATTAAAGAAAGCAAGATTTTTCTGAATCGACGTTCAGATATTTTTATACGAAAATTTGCCAGAGTTCATATAAAGCGAGAGTTCTGCATTCGTATGCTCCACAACCTTGAAAAAACTATTATTAGCAAATGTAACTTTCGCTCAAGATAATTCCTGTGATTATTTCGATTCATAATTCATAAAATATACACCAAGGATGCTCATTTATATAATTGCTATCATAATGGTCTTTTCTAAAGCGTTTCTCGTCTCGTGCGAAAGAATTACGGTTTCTAGGCGACACTGACTGAATTTATCCGCCATTTTTTTCACATTCAATTAGGAGAGTCTTCCCGCATTGATATGCCACGGCGCGTCGTTCCGATCTATCCTCGGCGAAATAATAACCGCGTATAAAATGGGCAAATGGAAAAATATTTCCATTGTTTACGGAGCACACCGAAAGCAATTAATTTTAGGGGCACCATAAACGGCGACAAAGAAACAATAAACATAGTTTATGGCCTCTATCGTAAAAGTATGAGGTAATGGAAGCGAGGAATTATGTTTAAAAGAAAAGCTATTGTTCTTTGCAGTCTTAATCCTAGATCGTATTGCGGTATCACGGACGATAATATTGTCACAGCGGTTGAAAATGTGATATGAGGTTTCTTTGAACGTGCAACCTTCCATTTCGGTGTGTGTGTTTCGAATGACTCGAATAAAATCTACTATTCTCCAGTGTTCAACATCCTACATGTTGCCAATACTTGAAGAACATATTGGCATGTTGTCAACCTTGTTGTCAACATATGTTACTCGTATGTTTGCAGGTTTGCGCTTATAATGAACGGTTGTGAAAGATTCACAAAAACAAAAATTTTCCAACTCAAACTTCATCGTATTAGCCCAAACATTCTTTCGCTAATTAATTCTATCACCCTCTTAAAGATACGTTGCACACTGGCTAGAATAAATGCACTCTGTTCAATCCCCAACATCTCCAACTATTTTAAATAGACGTCCAAATTAATTGTCACATATAATTAAATCTAATGCATCCCCGTCGCAGCTGCAGGTACGACTTGCAATTAGTTGGAATGCGGATTCCGTGTTCTCCGACATTCACTCGTCGAGATATGGAAAATTGAAAAGTATGAGATAGGGAAACTGCAGTTGACTCCAATTTGATGAAGACAGAGTTAAACAGTGAAACCCATTCGGGGTTGGTTTAAGTATGGTTGCAATTGAAAGAATGCCTTCGTGTACAAGATTTCTACATATGAGTGGAATGGAAATGGCTGAATATCAACTCGTCGGAAAACATCATTAAAATTTTTATTCTTTTTCGAGCCACAGTGTTGTATGTACTTTTGCGCGTTATTGCGCTAACTAGGTCGGTTTCTTCATGTTCAACATCTGAACAAAATGTTCTCCAAGAACTTCAGAAGAACATTTATGTCGTCCGTAATTAAGGGAATTAGGTCCTTAATTAAGTTGCTTCGCTTCAGAATTTGTATCTCCCAAATTTTTCTATCGGAACCCTAGCTTGAAAGTGTCGTTAATGTTAAGTAAGATCAATCTAACACCTATATCAAATAATGTTTACTCTCCAAAACTCATTTGGTTGAGCTATGTAACTTTACTACAACTGGGGTCAAGGTTTTACAAATTCTTAAGTCTTTGTGCTATCAAAAAGTGCAGCATAAGTTTGTAGAAACATAAAGGGACCTTGTAAATCTTATGAAAAATTCTTGATACATATGATTCCCCGAATGAGAAAGTTTCTTGGTATAGTCCCTTTACCTTAGACAGAGGACTTGTCCAATGACTGAAAGCTAGAAATATCCATTTCTGATAAAGATTCTAGAAGTACTCCATGATTCGACGTATACCTGACTCCTCGAAGTATGAGAAGGCTTAGTTCAAATGCTTTTCTTGTATGATGCATCCTTTCGAGAGCTTCATACAATTTTGTAGAAGCACAGCTTCCACATCAACCTTAAAATAAACCTATATTCAAGATGAAAATACTGCGCAACACCTTCGTTCAGATTACTGAAACGTGTTAGGGGTGATATGACCAGCAATAAATAATTCAAGAAAAATTTTCTCCAGAGACACTCTCTTGAAAGACGAGGCAATTGAACTGCTTGCTGACATCGAGATATCTTGAGTTAACGTCGAGCCAGCTTCTGCAAAGTTTCTCTTTTGGTGCCAAATTCAGCTGTTCTTTCATTGAGGCTTAATCTGGTTTAGAATTCTGCTCCTGTGTAAGATGGGATGCCCCCCAAATACTGTCTACATCGATCACATCTGATCTCCAACTCCTCTTTTCCTTTCTTTCTTCCGTAGAAAAGAAATCTAGTAATCCTCATAAAAAAATAATTCATATGGTTCCTCTTAATTTAGACGAGGGCTTTTCCAAAGACGGAAAGGTGTATATAACTATTTCTTGATGAGATTCAATACATCATATAAGATCACAAAGATTCCTGACTGAGGGAGTATGGAAAGGGTTGGCTGAAATGATTTTCTTACATTTCTTGTTTGAAGGACTCTTCCGATGGCAGAGAACTTGATACTTGTTTTATTGAAACAAGAAAAAATCCATATGAATAACAGCTTCTCACTGAGAGTTTTAGAGGGGTTGCTCCCAACCACTGTCTTTATCAAGAACATGTGGTTTCCAACTAAGGGATCCATTCTTTCGCCAACCTTGTTTCTGTTGCAGATGAACGATCTTCTGTCATCTACAAAGAACAAGATCTTCGGTTTTGCAGACGATTGTACTCTGGTTTCGTCTTTCAGTAGTCTGCGGCCGATAACAAATGCAGAATCTCATCGTCAGAGATGTCAACAAATTAATAACTTAAACTCTGACCTACAGAAGATATCTGAGTGGGGTCAGTTGAACCTGGTAAGCTTCAACACAAGCAAAACGCAAGCAACTACGTTCTCTAGAAAGGTCCCCGCTGGAGAACCTCTTCTAATAATGCAAGGCCAACAAATTGCATCCAAAGATTCGATGCATCTTCTCGGAATAACGGTCAACTCCAAGTTTTGCTGGCATGAACATGTATCAGCAATAGCTAAGTCGGCATCAGCTAATCTTAGTTCTCTTTTCAGTGCCAAGCGATACTTCATGGCATCTCAGCTGTTGCTTCTATATAAGGCGTAGATTCGACCTGCTTTGGAATATTGTTCCCTTGTATGGGGATCTGATCCCAAACATTCGTTGCGGATGTTGGATAGTGTGCAAAAACGGGCTGTGCGCCTCATCGACCACCCGGAGATCACCCGCGATCTCCAGCCGCTGTCTCTCAGAAGACAAGTTGCTGACCTTTCTCTGTTTTAAAGATACTTCCACGGAAGATGCTCCAAGGAGCTGAAAGACCTTGTTCCGGGAAAACTCATATTTTGCCGCAACACTATATTCCTTCGTTTACAGGGCCGCTTCCATCCAACATCCTACAATTTGGCCCTCCTCAAGAAGCGTGTAAACAGGCACCTCAATTCTTCCCAGGCGCCTACTCATGCAGTGTAACAGGTTCGTCTATTCCTGGGAAGCGCGCATAAAAAAATTTGACCCTTCTCTTTTCCATCGAGAATTCATTCAAATATATTCGAAAGAGCTAAGAGGTGTACCCTAAGGAAAATCTAATTTCAGTAAAGATGAAATGTTACCAACAAACGATGGATCTAATGTCGATAGACACCATCAAATTAGTTGGGTCTTGTATCTGATATCTTGTCTCGTGTCTCCAGAGTTCAAGACATATTGTGTTCCTCCTCTGACACTCATTCCTGCATGGTTTATTCCTTTAGCAAGATTTATAATCACATTCATCACGTCGCTTTCGCTTAGCTTTTTCTTCCATCTTTTCCAGGCTAGAACTTCGCAGTCCTTTACAATGTGATAGGCTGTTTGTTGCACAGTCTACATATAGGTTCTTCACGATAAATGCCTATTGTCGTTTTCTTAGCCCCCCATGTCCAGTTATTAGGTCTGTTATGGTGGTTAGTTCTTCACTGCTCAGCGTCAGAGCTTTTTTAGTGAACCTGTTGCCAGGTTTTTCCAGCAAAAGTCTGGTTTATCTATGCCCTGGTGTAAGGACCCACCTGTCAGCGTGTAGGTTTCTTATCGAAGTGTTGATTGTACTCTGTACCTTAGAGTTAGTTATATCGAGGGTTGATTCCGGGCCAATAAATCTCGTCGTGTCCAGGTACCCAGACCAAAGTTACTTGAGTCCGTTTCGCCAGCCGAGTAATTTCCATATGAGTTTTGGTAGGTTTCCCTCCCAGCCAAAACTTTATTGCCACCTGACTATCCGAAAGGTTTATCCGCCTTATAGCATCTTTTGAGGTTCGCACGAACACAGGTTGTTATGGCATATACTTCTGCCTGAAAGATGGTTGCGTACTCTCCCAACGGAATTGTCAGTCCATTTTCCCAGTTGTATGAGTACACCCAGCTCCAGTCCCTTTTCCATTTTGGATCCATTCGTATACTAATTTGTCTTTACGGTTGTCAGAGCCGAGCCAATTGTCCAGGCCATGCCGTTCTATGCCCTTGGTCTTTGTAAGTTTTAGTCATTGTATCATACTCAGTGTTGATTTTGATCAATTCCTCAATTCTGGCGTGCCCCGCGTTTCCGGTTTTCCATTCATCACCCGCCTGAATGCTACTTTTCTAACCTCACTCTAATATAAATAACAAGAGAATGTAATATCAAGATAACATCCAAGCTTGTTATTGGGTGTTGTTCTTGGAGACCCTGTGACGCCGACCCCAACTAGTCTTCGAAGTTTGTTCAGCTTCTCCATAAGTCCCTTCCGCTTCACATCTGGCCACCATGTAATAGCACAGTATCTCATTACCGTAATGTTCAGCCAGTATACATTTTTCGGTTTTGGTCCCTATTTATAGCCGATGGCCCTTTTGCTAGCCATAAGGGAATATTTTCTCTTGTTTATGACTTGATTAAAGTGGTTATTCTATATAAGTCTTTCATCCAAGATTGGATGAAGAGTGACTGCATTTTGCCATCAGTTCCTTCTTGAATGTATATGGTCGCACCAATCCTATGAGCTCATTGCATGACTTCAGATACCAATTGAACTGGTTCCCTCTCACTACCACGACTATATCATCATCATAGCCTGAGAAAAGAAGCCTTGTTATTTAGTCTTCTCAGGAGGTTATCCACTACCAAACTCCATAGTGTTGGAGAGACAACCTCTCTGGCCAACATTCGAGTTGGGACTACACTCAAAGAGTGCATCCGGCTCTGCCTTCCCCCGGGATTAAATGAAATATCGTTGGAACTTATTCACAATGAATGTTTTACGCGAAGCTATAAACTTGATGGAAATAAAGTTCGAAGAAATTAATGACTGGAAATTTACGGGACCAATAAAACGATTGATATGTTCGAAATACTACGAGCTATCGAGGTTTCTATTGATGCCAATTGCATTCTCAGGAATACAAGTTTTGGTATGACCGTCAGAGCCGTCTTCAATTATTCCATCAAATCTGTATTTTTAAGACAAGAAGATCCCTTGAGGCGATTAAACAGATTAAGTCACATGTAACTAAATCAGTCGAATCCAGTGGCTGTCACCTTCACGTTATAACCATCATTATATAAACCTTTGTTTTTGTTTCCAAGAGTTTTCTCCAAGATTGCTGGGATTTCCACATCTAGTTTCAACATGAAATGCCACATGTATGTCACCTTTACCCTTTTATTAAAATTCTGGTTCCGCCAAGAATAAACTCGAAATACTAGCTACGAAGTGTCAGTGTCACAAAGCTCTTTCGCACGCGGAGACTTTAGTTGACTAGCATCTTATTTGCTCGTTCCTTCTTACTTTACATACATTAATGCAAATTGCAGCAACCCAGCTCAAACACGAACAAATTGAAAACGTTATGACTGCATAATTGAATTACGCCGAACGTCTTGGCGATAGTTGCCGCCGTTTGTGGAGGGCAGAAAGTATTAAACTTTCAACAAGGTGGAGAATGGCGTAATCTAGAACACCTCAATCTGATAGGGAAACGGATTTTCGTCGACATTTTATTTAATACGTTTTACTGAAGCAGGGTATGAGGTTTCTCAGCTAAATGAGAAAAAATTGTGGAATAACTTTTTTCTTGTAGTCCATTTTTGAGGATATGACTACTCAAGTTCAAAATCCTGCAGAAATCCCCAAATTAACAATAGCTTTTATACATTCTGTCAAAAAAGTATCGATAATTGGTCAGTGAGACACAAGATATTTATTTTTCATCCAATCGCCTTTAAAGTTGACTCTTTCTCTTTACGCAAACGAATAATGCAATCATCAAAACAATGTTCACACGCTTTTTCCGGAATCGACTTCAGTTGTCGCCTTTTGTCTTCTATCGATTCAAGACGGGTATGCAAGCTCGGTGGCGTAGAGGATATGATGCTCGTCTCCTGCTCAGAGTTACCTGGGTTCAATCCCCACAAAGTCGAAGCGATTTATATATGTATAACATCTGATTGTTTCCAGTTGCAAGTAAGAGTACCTCAGGGATCCATTCTTTCGCCAACCTTGTTTCTGTTGCAGATAAATGATCTTCGGTCATCTACAGAGAACAAGATCTTCGGTTTTGCAGACGATTGTAACCTGGTTTCGTCTTTCAGTAGTCTGCGGCCGATTACAACTGCGGAATTTCATCGTCAGAGATGTCAACAAAATAACAACTTAAACTCTGACTTACAGAGGATAGCTGAGTGGGGTTCCTCTATCAATATCGAAGAAGAAGAATATCTTTTTCACGTGAAAATTCTCGAGGTGTTCATATGAATTCATCTGTTCACGGAAAGAGATAAGGAATCTCCCCTTGTATTTTTTTCGCATATTCAGGAAGACCCGGTTTAGATTATCAAACATACATAGGGAAGGGCATTAAATCCTTGAAGCCTTAGGTTTTCATGAAGAAAAATTATCAATAAAAAAGATTTCTTTATCTTTTTTACGAATTTTTGCTTCACGTGAAGATGTGAACACCCCTTTGCACTCTTTTGCCGGCGCCCATGTTTTGTAAATATTTTCGACAAATTGAATTGATCCCTAACTATTTTAAGGAACTGTATTTGCCTCGAACCATCTATGAGATTCGAAAAATCAACGCCTGTTCTGTCATCATTATTACCTCTTGAATAACGTTCCATCATGAATATTTGACATCGACAACTAGTTTATTTAATCTCAATTTTGTCCACATATTCGCTGCACCATTGAAAGTGAATGCTGACGACGACGTGCGGAGCGAAACGCAATTAAACCTTCGTTTGCTCAGCTGGCATTTTTAGGGAACCGAACCCCTTGGATTAATTGTTAATTATTAATCTGACACAGTCGATTGCCGGCGGCGACGAGACAGATTGGATCATTAAGCCGCCTCCATCTCCAAGCTGCACTCCTTACGGAATATAATCCAGATATGGGCTTTTTACGGAGCTCCGTTTGAGTTGCAACATGATACGCAAGGTTTGGATAATTAAAGGGTACGCTTGGAAAACGACTCTGATTAGTTTGTAGAAGAAAGGATGTTTCGTTTATAAGGCTCAGATGGGTTAATTCATCAGGATAGTCTCTTCTTATATTATTCCAATGCGTTTCCAGCATTCCGATGTTCTTTTCGACTGCAATTCATGCATTTCAATTGGGAATAAATCAGAAGGCACTAGATCCATTTTTCCAACTCTCTAGATGAAGTTGGATTTATCGTTACCGCTTCAACACCTTACGTGAAACGACAACAAACCTCACCACTTTATAGAGTGAGGTTGCTTTATTTAGGTCAACTAAATTGAAACTATCATTCTACGTAGAAGTAAAGTCATTATATTCTTCATGGATGAATACCCCGACGTTTACAAAATCGATAAAATTTTCATTCGGTGGATATGAATACTTCTAGTGTAGATTAGAACCCTTATGAAAAGTTCAGAGAACGTTAGACTCAACAATTCAACAGACTGGTGCATACAAACTTATATTGCGTAACAGGAATTTTATATTTTGGTTGATCTTTTTATTCCATAATAAAATCATCATTTTTAAACGAGTACAAACGAGGAATTCGACTCTGTGAAAGTAAATCACGATTTGCAGAATTTCGAGAAAAATGAATCGTAAGTCGCGTCTGGGGCTCTTCACTTTTCAACTCTTCTTTCGGAAGAAGAAATGAGTGACGCGTTTCAAAAACCACCAAATTCTCTAGATCCATGTCAACATCCTAAGCTGAGGGATGTTTTTCGATGCTTTCAAATCAGGATTAGATGAAAGAAAAGACAGAAAGTAGTTGTGTCAAAACTCAAAACGGCAGTGGTTCCATTAAGTTGAGTGGGTGCACAGTCGTAGTATACCCTTTTCTCGAAGCAATTCACATTTCTTGTTGAAAATGCTAAAAGCCTGAATTTTCAGTAATCTATAATAATTAAACTAATAACACTAAGTATTTTTCCTAATTACATATTATTATACCTTATAGCAGCTTTTAAAGAACAGTGAAGTGTAAATTAGCACAAAACAATACAACGTCTCAAGGACTTTGGTTTTGAGACCTCGCGTCGCAGCTTGTCGTCGAAGAGCTCGCTTGAATTTTGCCAGGGAACATGTCAATTGGTTAGATGCTGCTTGGATACTGATTAGGATGAATCCCACTCTGATCACGTGCTCTTCTTTGATATCCATTCTAAATCAATAGTCTGTAATAATGCAACGCGAATCACGATATTCAAACCTGGCAAGATTTGCTGAAGCAGCGATGTTAGATGACTTGGAGTATGCGATTCAATTGTTTCCTGAATGATTCGAAGGTACGGGAGGAGTGGTAGTCATGAAAGGTGACCTGGACAAAGACGATCTCGAGTAACGACGGCGATTCACGACTGTTCTTAAGAATTTTCTCGTTGAGACAACGGTTCGCATTGCTATGCAGCTTCGACAGAATAGTGTAGTGCAAATTAGCAGTGAAACGATACGACAACGCCTCAGGAAATTCTGTTTGAGGCCTCGTATCGCAGTTCGAGGCTCAACTCTAACTGCACCACATCGAAGAGCACGATTGAATTCTGCCAGGGAACATATCAATCGGTTATAAACTGACTGGGAGAGCGTTTTGTTCACAGCCGAGATTTTGCCTTCTCAATTGCGATCGATGTTCTCTAGTGTACAGACGTCGAAATGAGAGATATGCCAGGTGCAACATTTTATCTTTCTATAATATTGGTGGAGGTTCAATAATGGTGTAGGAAGGAATTTCTTCGATGGCCAGCACTGATCTGGTTATCGTAATGAAACACTGAATACTCGAGAGTTACGTTACTGACATTCTAGAGGAACATGCTGTACCATTTACGGTAGACATGGGTGAAAACATTTTGTTTATGCATGATAACTCCAGATCTCACCACGCTGATCTTGTTAGGAATTCGAAGGTCACGAAATCACGTCAATGGAGTGGCCGGCACGAAGTCCAGACCTCAATTCCATCGAAAATGTCTGGAATATTCTCAATAGAAGCTAAAGAAGTCCACTACCGTGAATGAGGTTCGGAATAGACTGATCGATTTTAATTTTGAATATGAAACGTAGATGGGATACAGTAATTCTCGCCAGGAGTTGAAATATCCGGTATCAACAAGTCTCTAAAAATTTGAAATTTTACATATTTCTATATTAGTTTTATTTCATTTTTTATGAGTATCATTTTCATCTCGATTGTTCTCATGCGTTCCTCAATGCAGGTGGATTACTGATAAAGAATATCTTCAACATATCTGAACTTCATCTGAATAAATTTGAATTTTCGATTTTGTGCGTTTATTTCTGAGCACAGTGTTCATTCATTATTGTAATAATATATTATGTAAAACAAAGTACACACCGTTTTCTTTACGTAGAGGTTAGTATCTAAATGTTATTATTTATGAAATCAATAATTATGTTCAATGTTAACTCATTCATTTGATTAATACATGCCCGATTGGATTTCTCCCAATTAGGGGACAGACAATGATACATTAGAAATTATAGTTTAAATCAACATAAACTAAATACAATTTGAAATACATACCAAAATACTTAAAGAAGAGTAAGATTGGTTTCATTTTATTCTTACAAAAGCTTAAGAAATGATTTTGTAATTCTACCCTTCGTAAGGGTCAGAACTCAAAAGGGTCAGGAGTTCCTTCTGAAAATTGTTCTTACTGTGCGAAAAGTCCGCAAGGGACGCGATGGTATTGTAGAAATGACAGCTGCGATTTATTGGTGAATTGAAATAGATATCTGTTGATGCGCTTGTGACATAAAATTTCATTTAGTTCCTTCTCATGAGCCTCGGGACCAAAAACCTTAGCTATCCAAGCAGGTATGGACACTTTGTAATGTTATTGACCAGGTTGAACAGAAACATGCAACTTAAGAATTTTCTTCGACTAGCAAGTTCTATCACAAAAAAGCTTGTGGTGAGAATACAATTTGGTATGCCACGGTAGGGATAGACTCCATCCAACTTGAACGAAATGAATTTCAAAAAAGACCTCTGGACACCCTTCAATAAAGAAACATATTTAACATGATGGGGATCTCACACCATAGCCATATTCTAATCTCGAGCGAACGAAAGCGAAGTAGAGTTCCTTGAGCGTCTCAACATTTTGAAAACTTGACCAAAAGTCCACTCAGAGTTGAGAAGTACCCCGAGATCCTTACAGCTTGATGCTCGCTGCAGCTCAGTATTACCCACTGAATATGGGCAAAGAATCGGAAAGTGCTTGCGTGTGATGGTCATAATCTTACATTGGGACACGTTCAAGGGCAGCCTATTCTCTGTATACCACTCATGAATTCGAAACAGTTTTCGGCTGCACCTATTTCAGAAAACAATTTGAACTCAACTTGAATGGTTTCTAGTTAATCATTTATGAAGATTGTAATTATAAGAGGACCCAAAACGGATCCCTGGGGAACCCCAGAACTGGCTTCAAATTCATTAGATTTTAATCCATTATATAACACATACTGTTTTCTCACAGTCAAATATGAATGAAAAAACCTCAATAGTAACGGAGAAATGCCAATGCGATACATTTTCCTGTGCTGAATCAGATGGTTCAGGCGATCGCATGCCTTGGAAAAGTGGGTGAGTAGCACATCTACTTGACCGCCATGATTCAAAACCTCAGTGACATACTCTGAGATTTGTGACCGTTGACCGCCCCTCCCTAAACCTATGTAGTCGATCTGAGATGACATGTTCAAGCTGAAAAGATAGTGAATCATTGATGAGGGTTTCAAATATTTTGGAAAAAATAAATTAAGAAGGGCAACTGAACGATAGTTCGATACGTTAGACTTATCTCCGCTCTTGAAAATAGGACAGATTTTCGCAGTCTTCCATTGAGATGGAAACCGCCCTTTTTGAGTACTCATAATAAAGATTTTACTCAGGGGAGTACTCAGCAATTGAATATTTCCTTCACCATAGAGAAACTTGTCTTTGCTTCCATATTTTTCGTCGCTTTGATCACATTCAGGTCGGTGAATCTTGGAATGATCAGAGAGCCTGAAAGACCCACAGCCCCTTATGTTAACGTTACATCCCACAGCAGTTTTGTATCATCTTACCGATGAAGGACACATGACGAGAGTCACTCTTTTTATAAATTCGATTGCAATGATTCACTAGCAATTTGGATGTTGTTTGGGCAATTTTTGGTATAGAAAACTATTCGTACCAAGGTATGCTCTTAAACTGCAAAAACTCATCATTGACACCAAGTCCTATCATCTTTCCTTCCTCACCTAACAAAATTGTCAAGGTACTATGCAAACAATATGAATATAGAATGAAACCTATTGAAAAAAGTTGTGTGATATCATCTGAGAAAAAGTCAATTATTTGAGTTTGTATTGAAACACCCACAACCCCGGTCTATGAAAGACGATGCTAAAAGCATCGCTTTTACGTGAATTGCAATACCTGAATTATCTTATTTTCTTCCCTATATTAATTACACCTGAGACCTGAGACCGACTGAAATCGGTCAAATGAAAAACCATGTGATCGTCTAGTACCTGAACTTGCCTTGAAGTTCTCTTAAATAAAATAGGACCCTTTTCTTTGTTGTGTTGTGTATTTGTAGTAACCTACTCAAGTTCTTTTATGTAAAGTTTGATGTGATACGACCAATTCTTCGTCGCTTAAACCATAGGTAAGGAAATTAGAAAATCAAAAACAGATTCGGTAACAATGTCTATTTGATCTTTGTAGCATTTGTATTAAATTCTTATCCTTGCATTCTTTGGCGTCTTTTAATGTCCGGCTTCTCGGAGAGGAACAATCTGCGTCTTCCATTTTTCTGGACTCATGTTATGTTTGAATTTGGAAGGCTTTTACTTGGTAAAATTCCATTATCAATAATTACTCATGTTATGCACGATTAATTAACTTAAATTTAACTTCGATTCACACGAATGAGTTAATTCACTAAATAAGACTAACTGCACCTCGGAAAAAAAATAACTCAATAATAATAATGATAATGATAATGATCCCTTAACGTCGCGATCGTGATCCTTATATATGCATATTATATATATTAATTTACACACCGAACAGATAAAAAATCTCAGAGAATTCTTCTCTGCAAAAGCTTTCACTCCTGACCTCCATAGAGTGGTATCGTTGGCTGATAGGGGATATACACCACTAAATCTTGCTACCAGAGATGACCTGCTGAATCTACCGTTCCTATCAGATACTGAAAAACAAGAGCAATGGTCAAGAAAGGAATTGCATGGACGACATCACCATGAGATTAATCAACCACACATCGACAAATAAGCCTCCAACAAATGGTTGATGAAAGGAGAATTATTCGCAGAAACAGAGGGATTCCTTATGGCCATCCAAGACCAAGTGATCGCTACAAACAATTACAAAAAATTTATAATGAAGGACGGAACATTACAAACAGATAAGTGCAGAAAATGCCATATAAGATCGGAGACTATACAGCATATTACGTCCGGATGCGAACAAGTGACCAATACGGAGTATCTTCACAGGCATAATCAAGTGTGCAATATTATCCACCAGAAACTTGCACACAAGTACGGACTTCTGAACACCTTCCAGCCATATTACAAGTATCAGCCGGCGCCCGTATTGGAAAATGACTCTATCAGATTATACTACGATAGGCCTGTTATCACTGACAGAATGGTAACGAATAATAGGCCGGACATAGTGGTGTATGATAAGAGAGCCAGAACAGCAATGCTGGTGGATGTCGCCATACCGAATAATAACAACGTGCTGAATAAGTTCCAGGAAAAAGTCCAGGAAAAAGTCCAAATACACAGACCCTGCTATTGAGATCAAGCAGATGTGGCACCTCGATAAAATAGATATTGTTCCTGTCATCGTATCCTCGACTGGTTTAATACCCAAAACTTTGCATGATAGCCTTAAGAAATTAGAATTGCATAAGAATACCTATATAGAAATGCAAAAAGCTGTAATTCTTAATACATGTAGGATAGTTAGGAAATTTATGTCAAGTATATTGTAATCGAGCCTATTCCCTTTGATTGCTAAATCTGGGAAAGGTAAATTATATGTGTATGTGTATATAGTGCATAAGTCCACGATAATAAATGATCCCTTAACGTCGCGATCGTGATCCTTATATATGCGTGACCCAGCAGCGCTTACACCCTCACTTCCCTCTGCCCTTGGTACTCAAGTAACTGTTACATAGTCTTTTACAGACGCGTTCCTTCGTCGCGACGTGGGAATTGCTGTTTTAGAAAATACCAGATGTGGAATCGTGGATATACGAAAGGGTGCTTAAGAGCTTAGGTATTAAAGTCGAATATTGTTTTTGCTGGATTTCTTATCTGAGTTTAAATAAATTCCTTCGCCCCGATATTTACGCTTTTAGGTGATTTTAAGCTGCCTTAAAGATACGTAATATTCTACCATATTGAGAATTTAAAATAAAATTATTGAATCATTCTGGCAAATGACCGTCTTTTCACTGTAATTGTGAATTCAGATGAACAATATGAAATGTTATGCAGGTAGATTTACAAAATACAGTTATCACAATTGATAATAAAATTCAATCAGATCAAAACCAAGAAATATATGGATAGTTTTAGCAAATTAACAAAAAAAAATTTGATCCCGGTTCTGGGTCGTCTCAGTATCAATGAAGCACCACATTACTAACTTTATCTTTAATTGTTATCTGTTAAGTTGCTTACCGATATTAACAGAGACCATCACAATTAGACATTTCTATTTCTATAATAAATATAATGACTTGATAATCGCACGACATGATACGAACTATTTATATACCTACTCGGCGAATTTTTTACTTCCAAATACGTGCTACTCCCCACGGACTTCCTTGAAGGACGATGAAAATTCCTTCCCCTCCAACAACGCTCGTTAAGGCCGTCCCGATTACTCGCAGAATAAATTCGTGGGGACTATTAAGAATCCGTGCAGCAGATAAAAATGCCAGAAACAGGGCGCCGACCAAGTGAATTCTTCACTCCGCGTTAAATAATTGCACTGGCACCCCAGAACCGAAGTTTTCATTCAATTAGCTCGACGCTGCCGTTTTGACGTCGAGTTTCAATTTTGTTCGGCCCGCGGGCCGATAGGGGCTCTCTGCGAAATTTTCACCAACAACGGTCGATCCTGTTGCATATTAAGAAGTTTGATAGGAGCGATGATCAATTTGATGAACTTCCACTAATTCGGAGGGAAAATTGTAACGGAAGTAGAAAGTTTGTTTTCTATCAAATTTGCAACTTTTCTGCGTCCGCGTTGGTACTTAACAACAGTCTAACAACGTTAGAAAGTCGTTGAAGAAATTACGCATCTAAATAAGGTTTCAAAGAGCGACGTTTCTTTTAGTAAACTTTTTGATTTCATTTGTTATGTAATGTAAAAAATCTCAAAAGTGTACAGGGGGGTTCATTTAACAGGCGATAGAACACGTTATTTTGGGGCAATTTCCTATTACTAACATAGATCCGCAATGTTTCGTTTTCGAGATAAAGTGTGTTCAAGTTCCAGAAAAAAATCTGTAATTTTCGAAATATTGCTCTCAACTTTAAACGTGGGTCACTCCGTTAGTCTTTCACTACTTGGTATTCAGAGTTCTTGTAAAAAATTTGCAGAATGGTATTTTTTCTTGTGAAATTCTCTTTACTTCCTTCCATACCATTAAAGTATCATTTCACGGTTGATTTTTCGGTTGTCCTATTGCCTGTGACCCAATTTATTCTGCCAATTGTCTTTGAGTTTGTCTTGGCTCTTAGCATAGACACAGCTGGATTACAGATAACCAGGTGGCCAGGGAAGTCGCCAAGAGGAGATTTATCGTCCCAGAACTAGTTCTTGATATAACCAACTCTAAGGTATAACACACGATAGGAAAGCTACACGCTGACAGGTAGTTCCTAACCCCGAGGCATAGACCAACCAAACTGCTGCTGGAAAAACCTAGCTAATTCACTAAAGGAGCTCTTAGACTGGACAGAAAAAACTAGATACCGTAACAGGCCTGATAACTGGATATGGGAGTCTAAGAAAACATCTACACTCATTAGGTATTCATCATGAAGAACCTATAAGTAGACTATACAATTTGGACAATTTTAGGGCATAAGAAACCCTTTGTGCCTGCGTATCAACTTGAACTGCAAAACTCATTTCAGACATCTACTCTTGTGGTATACAAATAATTCGAAAAAGTTTATGTAGAAAGAGAAATGAGATATATACAATATAAAAAAAAAATCCAACAAAAATTTTGAGGTCTCATTTGAAATTACATTGGTTAATTCCTCTTCAACAACTTTATCATGACGATAGTATTGATGATTTATTTATTTTATGGAAATTCATTCTTAAAGTGAAACGAAACGAGGCACTATATAATTCAGAGAAAAACTCAATATTAAACACAGATTTCGCTAAAAACCACATTACTTTCTGGTGCAGATATGTAGATGACATTTTAGTTGGTTTTCGTGGTTCAAACAGACAAATTCAGCAATTTTTAAATTTCCTGAATAAAGTACATTGCCGCATCAGCTTCACTTCTGAATTAGAAAATGATAACTCAATTAATTTCCTCGACTTAACCATTACAAATTGAAATAACCAACTCACTTATAAAATTTACAGAAAGGAAACATTCTCAGACGCATCGATTCCAATGGACTCGTTCAGTCATTTTAACCCACAAACTAGGTGCATATAACTCCTTGATTCATAGAGTCCCCTTTCGACAGAAAATTTTCAAACTGAACTTAATATCATCAGAAAAATTGCCTCAAATAACAACATACCACAACATTTTCTAAATACAATCATCAAATGCAAGAACAACGTATTACCTACCAATTACTATATAGCATCGTAGAAACCCCGGAAAAAAGTTACACTAGTCTCAGATATACCGGCGAACTCTCTAACAAAATCAGTAACTACTTTTCCAAATTGAACATAACTACTTCATTCTCAAGCTGGCCCAACTTAAGCAGATCATTACTCAATGCCAAACAAAAGAACGATAAAATCAAGTAATCAGGAATTTATCAAATAAATGCAATGAATGTCAGGTAGCCTATGTTGGACAAACAGGGAGAAGTGTTGAAGCTAGATTCAAGGAACATATTTCCTCAGATAAAAATTCGCCAATATTTGAACACATAAAATCAACTAACCACTCCATATTATTGAACAATCTTAATATCCTTCATAAATGTAACAAAGGGAGAGAGATGAATTTGTTGGAAAGTTTGGAGATTAACAAACTATGTAAAAACCCACAATTTATTACACCCAACAGCCAACTAGAGCATAATGGATCCCCACTACTCAATATTTAGGTCAAATTTCATACAGTACTTGTACTTGCCTACTCATCTGTTATATTGTTATTCACTTGAAAATGACCGTAACGTCGAAACCGGTCGTGATTATTGCATAAATGGTGGAAAAGTGACAAAAATGCCTCATTTCGTTTTACTTTAACTTTATCATAAATTGTTATCTGATAATTTGTTGGGGCAGTGTATCACGTAGTTATTTTGACGAAACGTGACTTGTGTAGTTTTGAAGTTAATATCAGCACAACAAAATGAAACGTAGTTCAATTCGTAATATTCCATACTAGCGACATCTGTTACAAGTATCGGAAAGAAATTACTGATGCACCTGGTATATATTTCATGAGATATCTGTTTACTTGACGAGGTTATCACAGATAATTGTGACTTGTACCGTTAATTTTTCGTTCATTAAAGGCCGACTGAAGGTTTCACTTCACGTTGAAAGCACTTCTCTATACCGTAATTAGTTACGAAAATTATATAACCTGCACGAGCGTGTTTCATGCTAATGGATGCTATACACCGTCACACATCTCTGTTATGTTTGTCAAATTGAATTTCTAACCCGATTTGCTCGCATATCTCGTCACGAAATTTACCCGGTAATTGCCTGATTGAGTATCTATGAGGGACGGGACGTCGCAGTCGGCATTTCGACGGTCGCTTCTGAAATTACGAAATATATACCGACGGTTTTTCGATATGGTTTTGCAATTTGAACTCGTGTTCGATGAGTTTTCGTCCATTTTTTATGTTGGTGACTTGCCGCTTCTTTCCTTATCTTCGAAGCAATCACGGCCACTTGTGTGCAGCGTTACCATGAACGTCTACCTCGAACCAATCGTAATCCGTTCTTCAATCAACACTTTTTCCGGTTGAAAACGTGCGAATAAATCGTCTTCGCGCGAAATAAATCCCATCGCTTATGCCGCAATGATCGACGATGCTCGTATCATTCTGCTCTTTTTACGCGGATAATCATCGAGGTCGACTCGAGCCGTTCCAATCGGGAAACCTTTTGTCGAGCTAGAATTCCACCTATTGAAAATATTATGCTGACCGTAATCCGCGACTTGGGAACTGTGAAATTTGCGAGACGGAACGGAACTGGAAACGGGCGTTCGTGAACAAATAAAAATTTAATTTCTTCGATGCTGGAACCGCCGTTTTCGGTAGTATAGACGAATGGTTGGATCGTTTCGGATTGGAGAAAATCGAACAGTTCGCGCAGATGTTATCTTCATTTTGTTGTGACTTCATTTTTATAACTAGATGAAAATCCACTTGAGAAGAGCTTTAAAAATTTAGTAGCCAACAATATAAATTACTAATCTATAATAATAATTCTGAGTGTACTGTGTAGCCTTACTAGGTAACGAATGTGCAATTTCTAAGTCGTTGTATTTATTATAGAAACGGAGATGTCTGATTCTGTCACAGTTACTATGAATTTATGATAAAGTTGTTAAAGAAGTAATATAATGATAATAATAATAACCTCAGGGGCTCAGGAACATTGTTTCTGAGTACGGGCTTAGCGAACCCGAGGTACCCAAACTGAACCTGGCAGTAGGTATAAAATGCAACTTATCCAATGATGTACAATATAAAGGAATAAATGGGTGAATCGACATTGTACCACCATAACCTCTTGTCGCGTTCAAGATTTAGGAAGAGGGTCTTGTTCGGAAAGTGAGTCACAGCCTCCCTCGGTTAACGACGGAAGCAGCATGATATCGAGTAGGGATACTGCAACACAAAACCAAGTGGGAAACAACATCAATACCTCCCAACCGACTCTTGATGTTTCAACGGTGGCGCAAGCCATTATGCCTACGACCACGAGAGCCGGACTCCCTAGGAAACGCATGAAGTGGACCCCAGAAATGAATTCCTTCATTATGCGTTCCTATTACAAGAGTACAAACAGAATCGGAAATCCGGAATCTATCCGGAATTAGAGCACATATCCGAGCAGACATTTTCGGATCAACAAAGAACAATCGTTGAAAACAGGCTACTTTCTCCAGAAACGCTGCAAAGCATACGAGAAGAGGTCACAATGGAACTCAGAAGTGAATATGATACTCATAACGGTATACCTATCGTCAATGAAAGTGTTACAGATAACATCGAAGCCATGGAAACGAATATCGACATAGAGCGTCCCCTGAGACGAACCAGCAGAACGAATTTATGTATTTAGCACGATTAGAACTCAACAGAGCAATAACTGAACTCAGCGAACTAAACGACCTAAACTGCCCAAACTCAAGACGAACAAGAACACCAATATCATCCTAGCAAGCATAAACTCAATACTATATAAACTTTCAGAAGTGTAAAATAAGAAGATATCATTCAAGAGAGATGAGTTCATGATGGAAAATATCAACAATTTTTGAGTTAACGAAAAATTAAAAAATTCTACCATCTTGAAACATTCGCGAAGAGACCAATCAACTAGCATCGAATGGTTACTAATCATTTTCAAAATCGAGTGTTTCCTCCCCGGGCCCTAATTACTGCCAGTATACGTCTCGGAAGCCCCTCAAACAAATTTCGGATGTATTCTTGAGTCACTGAGTTCCAAATTTCAGGAAGCAGATTTTCTAGTTGTTAGAGTGTTCTACAAGGTATCCTACGTTGATGAATGTGCCACCCCGTGTTGTCCCAAATATGTTCTATGGGATTCAAGTCGGGACTTCTGGCTGGCCATCTTAAAATATCAATTTCGGCATTTTGTAGAAATTCTGTAACTACTTTAGCTGCATGACACCGAGCATTATCATGCATATAAATGAATTTTTCGCCTATCAATGGACCAAAGGGTATTACATGGGGTTCAAGGATATCTGCGATGTATCTGGCCGCTGTCATTCTTCCATTATACACTAGGACTTACTCAGTTCGACCATGGAAAGAAATGCCTCCCCATACCGTTATTGAGCCCCCTCCGAAGTTTTCGGTTTGCCGGATATTGCATTGAGGATACCGTTTCCCAGTTCGTCTGTATACAGACATGCGTCTATCATTTGATACTAGACAGAACCTAGACTCGTCGGAAAAGAGTACATTCGACCCTTCTGTAATACCTCATGTTCCCTAGCAAACTGAAGTCTTGCAACTCGATGCTTTCTGGAGAGACGCGGGCCGGTAGAAGCCACCCTTGGTCTGATATCGTCTTCTCTGAGCCTGTTCCTAATAGTTTGCAGTGAAATATGCACATTTCTGGAATGTGCAAGTTCATTTTGTAGCATTCCAGCCGTACAGTGCCGAACTCTTAGTGCAGTTAAACGAAGCCAACTGGTGTTGTTATCCGATTTCTTCCGTGTCCGGCCCTTCTTCCATATTCCCGTTTCGTGGTACCGATTAATTGCTCTTGAAATAGTGCTGTGGTTAACATTCAACAAGTTAGCCACGTAACGTTGGCTTCGCCCCTCTAGAAGTATTACAATTCTTACCACTTCATGATCACTCAAATAGCGTCCAGGACGTTCAGCAGCCATTACAATAACTTGAAAGATTCGAAAATCAACAAGAAACACAGAAAACTTGCATTAATGTAGCGTGAAAACTGAAGAGAAATTGAATGAATAGACAAATAGACTCATTCTTGTTCCAGACGTGTTTAAGATCATATGGAAACAAATGTTACTACATAGATAAGATTTTTTCCCCTCATATATCCAAAAACATATGTTGACAAACGAACTGCGATCGAGCTATTTAATCGATTGTGGAATTCAGAATACCAGGTGATGCGACAATTATTGTGGTGTGTGTGTATATAAACATCAAGTGATAGGTTAAATAATGGTCGATTTCTGATTACGGCATTTTTTTCAATGCTCGTTCCCCAATTCTAGCGAAAAATCCTTTGGAAACTTCACGAAAGAAATTATGGACAACTCTCGGTCCCGCAGCAAGTTAGAATGATTAATCTCAGTTTTTTCCTCCCGTACGATCGTGAAACCGCTCCCGGACGTAATGAAAACCGGGCCCCATAGCAGCACTGATCAATTTTATCGCATTTTTATGTAAACTTTACGAGTTTTCTTTGCGAGGAAGACGGGCTGTACTAAATCTGACACAACAAGAAACGATTGCCGAGTTGGAAAGTGGCGTATCCATCGTCTTCGCGAAGTTTCTGAATGTAAAAGTTTTCGATTTGCCTCAGAAATGGGGAATATTTAATGGATCACGTTTTGATGTATTGTTGTTCTTCGAGTATTTCCTCAGGAACGGCGGTTTGATTTTCCGAACGGGAATCAAGCTTATGCTTATTTAAATTATGTTGTCGTTGCATTCTATTCTTACTGACGTTCACTTAGTTCTCTGAGTATTTGTTTGCTTTGACTGCGTCTTGCGTTTTCCTGAATTTCTTCTTTGAAATCCAAAATGGGTATTCTGGTACTACAAATCCTTCAAATCACACCTTACCAGTTGATTATCTCTTCACATCATGGTTACTTTCGATTATAGAAGTATGATTCCATAAAGCCATAAAGCTTCTTTTTCAGTGTAAAAGGTACCAGTTCAACTCTTGTTAGGTCCAAATCAAGACCAATTCTGTTGCACTAGTTCTCTAGAATCTTCAGGCTCTTTTGGACGAGTTGTATTGTTGAGTTGACTTTCTTCCCACTTCTAACAACAGTTATATCGTCTCTATTGCCTCAAGAGAGCAATCTTTCACTGTTTAGATTATTCAAGAACCTAGAGTGTTCTTCCACAGGAGAAAATACCTTCCGATTTGCACTCTTTATGATTCGCCAAACAGTTTTCCTGAGGTAAATTTGGTGTAGAACATGTTTCAACAACTGATCTAGCCACTTCATACCCTTTCATAGCCAAGCACCTAGCAGAAGAAGAGTTTATGCCTCTCTGAAAGTCCCCTTGGGGATTTAAATCACCTTCATAGACCCTCTTGGTAACGTTTATGGACAGTGATTCTGATTGTAGGAAACGAACGCAAGAATACTAGTGCTCAATTCTTTGGGTCAAGTAGACGAGATTAAAATGCATCTTTCAAATTATTGGAAGACGTGACCAAAATAAATTTGGATAACGTACAAAATGCATTGAAAAATTGTTTACAAACCGACAAGGGGTTGCTGATAACGAAGCTGACAAAATAATTGGTAGATAACAATTTTTTGTTCAAATGCGTTCATTTCAGTTCAGTGTAAACAAACAACAAATCTTTCAGTTTCCCCTAATGCACCAAAAAATAAATATTGAGTATTTTCGAACGCGCCTGTGAGTACATCCAATCAGGGTACCATAACAATACCAATATCGTTCGTGTGAAAATTGGAACGGATACAAATAACAACCGATATAATCCAGGTGTGTGCGAGTCATGAAAATATATTGGATTTCTCTTATACTAACAAAGGGCGATAGGTGACGCGCCCAATTCATTTAGCCTCGCCTCATGGCTGAACATCACGAAAGGCGAAGCCTTTCAATTCCCTGAAATTATCGCGATCCCCATCCTCTTCATTATTGCACTCGGGCTGACAAATCTCCCGTTTTGTACGAGGACACCCCGAAACATTGAACTAAATTGTCCCATGTAAATGACCCAGATGAATATTAATTTGGTTTGACAATTTTCACTGATCAATAAATTAACTCTTGAAGGGTTTCCCTATGCGAACTTTGCTTCATGAAACAAAATAAAAGTGCCTGGTGTTGTATCGTTTTCTGGTAGCAAAACGTATTGGTTATCCGTGAAACTCATACATGATAACTTAACGTACTACTGTCTCCAAAAAGTAAGATAACCCCGCATTAAATGCTTATATCTATAGTTTTGGTGTGTGTCAGAAAAACACAAGTGTGAGCTCAGGAAAATGTAACAGGGGGACCATACTATCTTGCGTATGATTCAATAAAAGAGTGAAAAAACCTGAGGAAAAACCTCGTTTCCCTGTCGCTATTGCACTAGCAATAGCTTGTCTACTTATGTTGTGTTAGTGTCGTGTGTACATAAAGAGTACCAAAGATTTTTCTGCTTAGCAGCTTCAATTCTCATATTGCACTCCATGATTTCCAGACGAAGACAAGGGTGAAAGGAAGGGGGTTTCGGACAGGAATCTGTAACAATGGAAAAAGAAAACCAGCAGAAAAATATTTCGACAATCATACCTGACTCTTATATGTCTAAACACACTTGAATTTAAGAAAAGATTTTACATAGCAAAAAAGGCCATAAAAAGGACTAAGGAGATAATCAAAAAGTACATAACCTGCGATAATTCCTCTTTAGCGAAGATGTTCTTCCGTCACAGTGTGAGTCTCCTGAAACATAATCACTTCCTTGTTCTTGCTCGCCAATTTTGAAGTATAATCGCAAAATCCCTTCAATATTCAAACTCAACAAAACAATGCCCTCTCTGTTTGACCGAGAGAGCCCCGATGGCTATGTTCGGTTTTCTAAGTGATGCCGATTATGATCTTTAGATGTTCTAGAATTATTATGAACACAATAATTTGGGTTGACATCTCCCATATATTATTTCTTCGTGGTTCTTGTTTAATTTGTAATTTGACTAATGCCAATGTTTAAAACAGTTGTTAAAGTCGATTTCGGGCATGGCTCTCTTTCGATGCGGCTCGTATCTCTTCTATTGATTCAAAACGGTGTAATCGAAGCGGTCTTTTGAGTGTGCTGAATAATCAGAAATCATACGGTGCCAAATCAGGTGAATACAGCGGTTGTGCAACCAGATAGGTCGAGTTTTAGGCGAAATAGTCACAGAGAATCAATACAAGAATTGTATCGCCACAATTTCGGTCTCTCTAGGAGAACAGTTTCGTGCAAACGACGAATTACGCTCAAATAATACTTTTTGTTGACGGTTTGACCCGGCGGAAAACTCAAAATACACAACACCGGTAATCGGTAATCGAAGAAAGCAGTCACCATGACCTCTAGTTTTGAGCGAATTTGTCACGGTGTATTTGGTTTTGCCTCACCTTTAGCACGATAGTCACTTGATCAGTTGTTTCTGGATCATAACATAAGTCCACGCCAAGTTTGATTGTTCCAATAGCGAAAGTACCATCACCAGTATACCCTGAGGATTATAGACCGATAAATTTTCTGCCTACTGTCAGAAAACTCATCGAAATAGTAATGAGAGAACAACTCACATCATTTCTAGAGCATTGTAATATGTTTTTGTCACCTGGAGAAGAGATATAAATAACGGAAAAATTGTTCTAAGCGTTTTTTATTACTGGAAAAGCTAAAACAGTTCGGGATGTCGGAAGGTGTTATACGTTTACTGAAAGACTATTTAACAAATCGTTTTCATAAGACCAAAGTGACCGGTAGGTTCTCAGCAGTAACGGAATGTGACATAGGGGTACCACAGGGCAGCTTATTAGGGCCACATTCATTTATATTATATATGAATGACATTAAAAGAAAACATTTATTAAATATCCGTTCGATACATTGAATTTTGAAGTGATTGACTGTAAGCGTCTTGAATCCAATATGGATTTTTTGAATTAATATTGGGAATTTTGTTATTTCGTTGTGTGGAGTTTCCCCATCCTAGAAATGAATTTTCGAGGCGAAGTACTCATCCCGAGCAAAATTTGGTTGCATGTTTTTGGAGAATTGTAATCTTCATTCGAAATCATCCCCAATTGATTCTTGTACGATCTTGTAAAAATGCAATTTTTCCTATCATATTTAGGAGAAATTTCACATTTGAACTGATGCCATTTTGAAAACGAACAAAAATCTAGGAACATTCAGAGTAACACAGCTTTCAAACTGTCGAACGCCATATGTCGCCCTTTGAAAGACTGTCGATGACGTATTTTCGACAGGCGTCAGAACGAATTCGACCTATTCGAGCGTGAAACTTCAAGATATACGTTAATAATATCTTGAAAGCTTGTGATTCCAATAAGTAGATGTTCGCCAGAACTCGGGTGTAAGGATCTGTCCTGAACGTCAACTCACCCCTAATGTACTGAGGCTTGCCGGAAACAAGAAGTTCGAGAAGAAAGATAACAAACTGTAATCCCTACGGTTTCTGATATTAATCCAGTTAAAGCTGTGCGAGTGAGTTGTTCTCCAATATGTGGGCATGAAATAAACTTTATAATCATTCTGGATTTTCTGTATATTTTGTAAGTCTTCATCCTTGTTAAAACGACAGTTTTGGTATCTGAGGGTGTTAAGATGAAAAGATCACTGCAACCTCCAATGGAATTTTAAAAGAACTATTGTTACAAAAAATGATTTCATATACATTTTAAAGTACGCGGACCTACTTCTGGTAGTGGTTCCCCAGCTGAAATAAGGAAGCATTTCCAGAAAAGATGGATAAATGAGAAAATCTTGGCATGAACGATCTTCTTAATCTAAGAATGTCATTTCATTCCTCGTTAGAAACTAGGCAAGCTTTAAGACCAAAATCGTCTTAAGCGAGGCGTGGCGCCATCTATTTCCCCAAACTGGTTTACAGTTCACCATTGAGCCTGTGAATGTGTGCACTTTTAGTTTGTTTTAATTGAAGATCTTTTCATGCTAACATTTCCTTTCGTGTTTTCATGAATTTCAATGATCAAGAAAACCGTTGAAATTCATCGTTTTTCCCAGACAAAAATGTACCTACTTGAATGAGATATCTAGGTTGGTTGGAAATCTAACCCAAAAAAAGTTTGCAAATTTCCCTCTATGAGGCCGGCAGGGCACATGTCGACAAATTCGCGTCGAACTACTGGCTGATCTCCGGACAGATGTTTCCTGAGACGGAAGCGTTCATTTTGGCGATACAAGACCAATTTGTTCCAACCAGAAATTGACTAAAATTCATCGCCAAATACGCATGTGTAACGACAGATACATGCAGATACGGATGCCAGACTTCGGAGACGATACAGCACAAAACATGAGGATGTCAGATGTTCGCGTCGACAGAATATAAGGAGAGACACGACGCGATGACTAAAATCGTGCACCAAGAATTGGTACAGAAGGATTCGCTCACTCAAGCAACTAAGGTACTACCTTACCATACTACTGATACATTCCAGAGCCAATTCTTGAAAATGAAAACTATAAACTGTACTGGGACCGTACAGTTCTCACCGATCAACGAGCCGTGCACAATAGACCTGTCATACAAGGTATATTTTATTAAGTTCGCAAAAGTTGGCAATGTTGCAGCGGTTGGTAACTCTGCAGCGTTCGCATTGGTTGCATTCGAAACAGAATTCATTTCTGCGTCAACCTGTGCAAGTTTCGTGTTGATCGGTTGTAAAGTATTGGGCAAAACGGTTCAGAAGCGGCAGAGAGTCAGTCAAGGAAGGCTTCCTCCACCTCTCGAAACGCACAAAACCTCGATCGGTTGCGCTCGCGAGTGCTCGGGGACCGTCGGGTAAGCCTTAGAATGTTGGAAAACGAGTTGGGCATCAACAAGGAGACGATCTGGCAGATGCCTCACGAAGCTTTAGGGATGCGTAAGCTGTGTGCGGAAATGGTTCCCAAAATGCTCACAGTTGAGCAGAAAGAGCTCAGATTGTCCATCTGTCAGGACATAATTTTTCCGAATTGACGAATGTTATCACTGGTGTCGAGTCGTGGGTGTTCGAATACTACCCTGAGACCAAAAGGCAGAGCATGCAGTGGGTAGAGAAGGTGGGTAACCGCCCCACGAAAGCCAGAATATCAAAATCGAAAGGGAAATCTTTACTCATCGCATTTTTCGATATTAATGGAGTTGTACACCACGAATACGTTCCAGCAGGTCGGAAAGTCAACGCAGTATTCTACATTGAAGTTTTGAAACGTCTGAAGTCCCGTGTGTTTCGTTTACGACCCGAATTGGCGGAGCGCGGATGTGTGACTTCCATTTGTTCCCACAGTTGAATTCGTACCTCAAAGGAAACAGATATGACGGAGTTTCGTAAGTCCAAAGCATCACGACAGCGGTTCTGTGGGACCAATCTTCGGGGGGGCTCAGGGTGTGCTCTAACAGTGGGTTCAACGGTGGCGCCGGTGCATCGAAGTTGAGGGAGACTATTGCGGAGGAATATAAGGTATTTTCAAGTATTTATGTTCTTTCCGGTCCGTCCGAGCACTTTTCCGCGAACTTAATAGACATACCTCGTACTTATAAATAAATTTTCTGAGGCGGCAACTTTGATAGACGTGGCCATTCCCAACAACAACAGTTTGGAGCTGAAACATGCCGAAAAAATTGCGAATTATCCAGACCTAGAAGAAAGCATAAGATATCAGTGGATAATGGAATCCGTTCAAATACTTTCAATGATAATGTCTACAAATGGAACTGTACCGAAGAACTAACAATCGAAAATCAAGAAACTGTGACTGAACGAACATCTGTACAAACCAACGCAGAAAGCGGTACTGTCAGGAAGTTTATGGAAAACACAACAACGCGTCAACACCGGACTATGACCTGATAACCTGGAAAGGGTCACATCAGAACTGAATACTTTTGACATCGGAGATATCTGGGATCCGTAAATGTTCATCTTAGAGGGAGTGCGAAATTCCTTAGACTAGTCATGAAGTACCATGGAAATTAGAAAAGTATTTTTCGTAGTTTACGTCTATCCATAAGTATTAGCGATCGGCCCTCGTACCCTCTGCTCCACCCCAATTGAGAAATTAATCAATTTCGAAGTATATATAGGTGCGTTTTCAACGCCTACTTGTTGTAAGTAGTACACTGTACTAATTGGCGATGAAATGAAAGCTCAAACTTTTTGTTTTTCCGCTTCGTTGCAGTTTACGAGACTGGATATTTCCGGTCCTCCGGAAGATGAAGTGGAAAGGAGACTGAAGCGAATTCGCAGTTTCGTTTTAATTACAAACTTGTCCGGATTAATTAACTCTATTTTGAGGAATCGAGCTTGTTTTATTCGGCGAGAGATACTCGTTTTTATGGTTCATTATGGAGTAAGTCAGTAGGAATTGAAGAAGAGACTGGTAATAAATGAATGTAGTCGGCACCCTCGCGTTGGTGTTGCTTCAATTATTCCAAATCGGATCAACGATTTCACGATGTTGTCATCAGATGACAATGAACTGCAGCCTTTAACAGTGTTTGAGAACTTCTAAACACTTATTTCATGAATAGAAGTATCACAAAAGTTTTCTATGCATTTCGAAAATTATCGTTTGGCAATTTCACAAGAAGAACGTGTACATTTCCTTTCATTACTCATAGTACTTAGAAAATCGTTTTGTTTAATTTTAATTTAGGATGTATTTATTTATTGCAACTAAATAAATCATTACAATGTGGGTCATCATGGACATGTTATACGATTCTTCAAAACGAAAATACATTGAAAAATAAAATGTAATCCAGAAAAGAAGAATATTTCGTTCATTTCGCCACTTCATCAGACTCCTTTGAGAATTCTGTAGTCTTTCAGCAATCAAATGAAACGTTGGTAGAAATCACCCTGTCGTTCTTCATCGGGAAAATCAAAGCAGCGTTTGTCACGGACGCTTTCCATATCAATTAAGCTCGGCGGAGAACCTCCCGTGCTTTTGGATCGAACGAAATGCCACAAATTTCCCTGTTAACCTCAATTTCAAACCGAGCGTCTCTGAGATAATCGGGACAGACGTCCGAATTAGCTGAAATTGTTAATCGAAGTCATCAAGTGAGAGCTTTCACATTGATTCAGATGAATTGATTATTTTATAATGATCGGTTATTGAAGAAAAAATACTTCACGGTGTACAGGGTGGACCAAATTCGACGTTTTACTACGGCATCTATGTGATATATTGGAGATAGAGAAAAATGATTCCCCTCTCTCTAGCTAGATATTTGAGAAAACTCTTGGTGAAAACGGATTTGATTATTGATTCTGTCAAAACAATTATTTATGTCATAATTTCATGTCGTTTTCTCTATCTCTTCGAGAATTTCTATTTATAACTCCACCGTTATCGCTGTTCAATTCCAAAAAGTATGAGATGCTGGAATATTATACTATATGTTGTATTTAGAAAGTAAAAATCTACTTCAGCAATTCATTTTGAAGTAAACAGGGTGTCCCAATTTTCTATAAAAATAGCTTGGGAGGTTTTTTCAGATTGGAAGACCACTTTTTTGTTGAAGATTCAGGAGCGTCCTAAACTCTGCTATAATGTCTTCAACTAAGTTTTTTGGTGAGTAGTTTCGTCACAATTTTTTTTCCGTAAAAATCCATGATAATATGCTCTCACATCATCACATGCTCCTTCGGCCAGAGAGGATGAATACTTCTTTCCTTTCGTTGTCATATTGCCCAAGGATAGCTTTATTGATGAATTGAAATAGATTATCCTCATTTTATACAGGAGTGACTCAAAAAATTTTTTGAATATTGTAATTTTAAAAATATCTTATCTCGATTTTTTTCAAATGGAATACCCTGTATTTTATTATTCATGTCAACGCATAAAATATTGTGCTATATGTTTGCAGAAGTAACCTCATCTATATCTTCGACCATTTTCGAAATAAAAAAATAAACTAAAATAATAAAATCAGAGGTTGCGAAAGAAAAGTTTATTAGTACATATCATTTTACTTGATCAGAGAAATTGAGATATTTCAAGGTAGTCGTGTATGAAATACGTAATAGATGGTTTTTGGTGAGATAATCTACAAGGTGTTGTTCAATAAAAGTTCGAAATGTTGCCCGTTTCTTTGTAGACACAACTCAATCCTTCTGAGGAAAGACCGTTGAACTCTCGACAACATTTGCGGATTAACTGACTGAAAGGCGTCGACTATTCTCTATCTTATATCCAACTGTGTTGTAGCAGGAATTTGGTAAACGATGCCCTCATTTTAACTCCAAAAGAAAAAATCTAGATTTGTAAGGTCCAGAGACCTAGCTGGCCATCTAACAGGACCACCACGTTCTATCCATTTATACATGATTCAAATGCTCCCTAACCTGATGTGAGTAATGTGCCGTTGCTCCATCCTGTTGAAACCACAAATCTTGTGATATATGCTCTGGTACATCGGCAAGTAACATTGGTAGATAATTTTGCAGAAATTCTAAATACATTTCACTATTGAGCTGCCCGTCGAAAGAGTGCGGCCTAATTAGATATCCATCTACTATAGCGGCCCATGTATTCAAGGCCCAAGGATGCTGATGATCTATTTGTCCCATGAGGAGTGGATTTTCCATAGCGTAATAATGAAAGTTGTGCCTGTTAACAAGCCCATTCTTGTGAAGAGTTGCCTCGTCCGAGAAAAGAACTCTGCTAAACATATTTGATTCGATTTTATTAGTCTTGATTGATCTGAGAAATCTCTCTGGTTGTCTTCAGCTGTAGCAGTTTTCGTTTTTCATGTTTTTTGTAAGCGATATTACCCGTTTCGATAAATCTAAATAGAAGTTTTTCAAAGCATCTTGCATCAGGATGTCTCTCATCAGGAAACCTTTGTGTATAAACTCTACTTGCCAACAAAGAATTTCTATCACACTCACCCAGAATGAAAATCATATCAACCATTTCTTATTTGGAGAACTTCCTGGCAGTCAATTCAGAAAATTGAGTTCAAACCTCACTTAACAATGTTTAATAACGAAACACTGATAAGTTCACCATGTAAAATGCAGAATATGATATGTCCGGACACCTGACAGAAGGCACAAATAAAAAAAAATGTCAACACATACCTCAAATTACGTTTTCATCATCTTGATTTTATCATTCGTTAAAAAATTAACTTGTTTAGGTTTCATTTTTTACTACTTGAATCATTATAGAAAAAAAAACTTCTGTGCGAATAATGATGCATGTTGAGGAGTTTGATATTTTGATTTCATCAAAAATTTTCACAAATAATCGAATATTTCGAAAATTTTCGAAGATAAAGATAAGGTTACTTCTGCAAAAATATAGCACAATATTTTATGCGTTGACATGAATAATAAAATACAGGGTGTTCCATTTGAAAAAATCAAGATATGAAATTTTTAAAATTACAATATTCAAAACATTTTTTGAGTCACTCCTGTATAAAATGAGGATAATCTATTTCAATTCATCAATAAAGCTATCCTTGTGCAATAAGAAAACGAAAGGAAAAAAGTATTCATCCTCTTTGGCCGAAGGAGCATGCGATGATGTGAGAGCCTATTTTCATGAATTTGTACGGGAAAAAAAATTGTGACGAAACTTCTCACCAAAAAAACTTATTACTTAAAGACATTATAGCAGAGTTTAGGCCGCTCCTGAATCTTGAACCAAAAAGTTTTTTTTATAGAAAATTGGGCCGCCTGTTCACTGCAAAATAAATTACTGAAGTAAATTCTTACTTTCTAAATACAATACCGTTCGAACAAAAATGAAATTTTCAGTAGTGTACGAGAGCTACAGAGCACCGCGCCACTGGTATATCAAATAATTCGGATGCTGCGGAAAAATCTTATTTCAATAGATTCCCTGAGAGCAGACAGCCGCTTAAGTCTATTTTCGAAAGACAATTTAATTGCTGCAGTTTCTTTCCAAACAAAGGAGCAAAACATGAAATCGAAAGTAGAGAAGATGCTATCTTCGATATTCTAGGAGCTGTTGCAGTCCAACCTAAAATTTCAAGCCGTCAAACCGCAATTAAAACTGGCATGTTTAACCTATGGGATATCAAGATGTCAAAGTTTCTCACAACTTTGACGTCATTCTTTTCCTGGTATTCGATTTTTTCAATCGTTCTTATGTTCATTGATGTTACACACATTCCAACCACAACATGCTACTACAAGCGTACGCAAAATCTAGTCGTCCCACCGACGACACCCGGACATCCTCTCGTCTCATTATTATGACAAACGCCGATCGGCGTTTATAAACTTCCCGAAACGTCGGATTTACGTTCGGCGACGTTTCCCATGCATGCTAACGAGGACGCGCGCGCTGTTGCCAACTCTTTGTCCGAAGATTAATTGCCGGTCGCAGGATGTATAGCGACAATTATTGCTGTAGCGTCGTTTCAATCCCGCGTATGGAATATAAATCGATCGAAATTAGTGCACTCGACCATAGTGGAATCGAAGTTACTGCGTAATTAATTGAGTGTGTTAAAATGAATGGCTTTTCCGATTGATTATTCGACGTTGAAAAATTCGTTTTTGTAGGAATTCATTCCGCCAGAATGGTGATATGAATTTTGAATAGTGTGGACTATTTCATTTTTGTTTTATAATAAAGGGGCTCGAGATAATGGTAATCAACTTTTCATATACGAAATTGAAAGATCTTGATGAGAACAGTCGATTTAATCTTCAATGAACGTCATAATTTCCCCGAGTCAAAATTATGTGACGCTGCAACACAATTTAAAATGGTGGCAATATAAATGTAATGTATGACATAACAAATACTAAACAACGTTTTCAAAGTTGAAACATATGCTTTACGGATTTTGTATTTTCTATCACGGTGATATTTTTTAAACACTTCTTCTATATCGAAGCTAGGCTAGGTACTTCCGAGTCGGCCCTCGTATAATTAAAACGCCACTTCGCAAACAACTCTGCTCTGACTAATAATTCTTGTAAAGTAGCACAATTGCTGATTGACGATTATCTTGATAATTGATGAACTTTTAGTTAATCTCTTAATGTTTGTTTCAGGTGAGTAAATGTTCAAGTACTTGATGGGAATACTGGTGAGTCAAATTGGAAAATATAAAAATTTGTTCAAACTAGAACTGACGCCTTGTGATCGATACCGACCACCTCTATATGTATTGCTACCAGAATGGGTCACACACGTTTCGTTTTAACGAAAATGTATGATTAATTAAAACACGTGGTTCGCTGGTAGACACCGGCGCTTTTGCAATATGGCGGACGGCGTGGGTTATCACTAGACTCGACTCGTGGCAACGCGTACTGCAGACGATCTACAGAGACGATGTGACCTCGATGAGGTCGGCGAAGGAAGAGACAGAGAGAATCTCAGAAATGTACCGATTTGAACCCTCGGGTCAGGTAGACAAAGCTGTTCTCAGCTTTGTCGGAGCGCCCTTGAGCGATTTATGATTTAATTCTTTATTCTCAGTCGAAGAGCTTCTTTAATGAACTTCTCGCTATGTTTCCAGGAGAAGTTTGTTTTGTCCACGGTCCGAGGTAAGAACCCACCTGCCAACGTGTAGCTTTTCTATCCAGGTACCTTCTAGTTATACTGAGAGCTGGTTTCGGGCCAATAAATCTCGTCTTGACAGCTTCCCTGGCAGGAACCGCCTCCTTCTTGCCTGCACTTCCGCTGTGCCCAGGCACCCAGACCAAAGTTTCCTAGTTCCGTTTCGCCAGCTCAGTTTGAGTAGAGAACTTCGACCGGGTTTCTTTTCCTTCAAAGCTTTTATTGCCACCTGATTTCTGCTTATGCTGACGAATTCACGATACAAAACAAAATCATATAGAACTTACCAAGACTAGCTATCGATATTTACATCAACAGTTAATTCCAGAGGCATGGAACATCCATGAATATGTTTTGTGTTGGATATCCAATATGTAAATCGATAAAATTCAGAAGTATCTACGAAAGCTTTCGAAATTTATGATGTCAATGCGAAAACTGTTGAAATTTCAGTAGAGGAGCAATCCAATCGCGACTACAATAGTGTTTTATAATCATATACACAGTATGTCGGAAAAGTCCCCGAACTTTTGAAATTCAAAATTACTTCTTACGAAATTTATTCCAATCAACTTTCAACATAGTCCCCTCCCCTAAATATACATTCCTTTGAGTGCTCTACGAAAGCTCTCTGGAACTCCTCTGAAGTTATCGCTCTAAGATGCTCGGTGCAAGCCGTTGGAATGCTGGGTACATCTTCAAATAATCGTCCTTTCGGTGCATTTTTAGCTTGGGAAATAGGAAAAAGTTTGCTGGAGCCAGACCTGGGAGTATGTGGCGTGGTTGATACGTGGAATCACGCATTGTCATCCAGCAAACTCCTCGATCCGTGTATTAGGTACAGACGTTTCAACACTTCTACGTAATACGCAGCATTCATGGTGACGCCTGGGGGCACATATTCTTGGTGGATCAGGCCTTTGGAATCGAAGAAAGCGATGAGCATCGTCTTCACACTTGATTTTTGTTGGCGCACTTTTTGAGGCCTCGCACAGCCCGAACTGAGCCAAGCGGACGACTCCCGCTTCGTGGAAGGATCGTATTGAAAACACCAAGTCTCGTCACCAGTCACAATTGAGGTTAGAAAGTCTGGTGTGGTCTCGCAAGTCTTGATAACATTCGACGCGAGTGTGCTTCTGCTCGTGTGTCAGGAAGTGCGGAATAAATCGACAACAGACCTTCCTACGGTTCATTTTCTCTTTCAAAATCAAAGCTACGCTATCCTTGCTCATGTTCAGTTCGTCTGCTAACATTCTGAGAGACATGTTGCAATCCTGGTCCAGTAGCGCGCGCGCACACGAGCGTCGTTTTCGCTGGTAGCAGCTGTTGACGGCCGGCCGCTTCTCTCGTCGTCTTCTAAGAACTCTCTTCACTTCTTAAACCGATTGAACCATGTGTAAACTGTTGTACGCGACACTACACCTTCACCGTGAGCCAAATTGATCATATTTTTCGTTTCCGTGAACGTTTTTTTAAGTTTATTACAAAATGATATCGCCGCACGGTACAAGCATAGCTTGTACCGGGGTACCAAACACTTTCACGCAAACACGCGTATCTCGAGAACTAATGAATCGATCCTGAAGGATGTAGCAACGTGGTACTGGTGTCGTTTAAAAGATCGCGCCACTTGTATGGGCGCTAAAAAATAAGTTCGGGAACTTTTTCGACATACTGTGTACGTACTGTGCCGGAGCAGCTATAGCCAATGAAAGATTCATTCAACAGACAAAAAGAAGACTATTTTCTAATGTAAAATGGCAGTCGATATCGAGGAATGAGTACAGATCTAATCAGAGAAAGCCAAATATCTTCTGGATACCGATTTGTTGGCGAAAATTGACTTTTAGAGCGCGAGACATATAGGTGAACTCGCGAACGGAACTAAGAAGATATTTTTCATGCAAAAATTGAGTCCGACGGTCCGTTTTCAAAAGAACCAAGCTTAGATACTTGAAGCTACTAATTGTTTATTTGGGAATATATATTCGTACAAGAAACAACATCCCTGCTTTTTTCATAATCATAGTGGTAGAGCATTATGGAAGTGTACGAGGGTCGTTCAAGAAACCATTAGAGACAGAATGAAAAGAAGTGTAAAATATCTTCTACTTTTTTTAATAACGTTGAAATAATTGATGCCCATTAAAAATAAAACATTTATGATTGTACAAGCGTCATATTTTTGAATTTCTATCGACTCGAACTTTGTATATCCATACTGTCGATAAATCCTAGCGCGCGAGGAAACATACGAACGAGTGTAAATACCAGACAATCTACAGAATAAATACAAGGAAAATTTTCAATTTTCCTTCATGTCTGCAATTATTACCATATTCGCTACGTTGAAACTCATCGTTCATGCATATTTGAAAATATTCAATCTCTACGAGGCAAACGTTAAACAGCTCGCTTTCAAACGTCAGGAGCGAAGCCAGACGAAAAATTCGTTTAATTTCAATGGATCGCGAACAGAGGATAATGGAAGATGGGAAAAACTGTACTTGAATCTGGAGTACATCGCCAACAATGACATAATTCGAACGTGAAGTATTCGAAGGTATTCCTTTGATCCTGGCGGAAAATGGTTTATCGAAAGTCTTTTGCGTGAAGAAACGAGTGCGGAAATGAACGCTAGTATCAAAATGTACAATCGTGAATATCTTTCAGCGATAGAAGTAACTTGTTTCCGCCAGTTAAATGTTCGAAAATAAAAATTCAATGGAAAGGGTTTGAAAGTTGTTATACGAAATGAAATAGTCGCAAAAGACTAAATCTGTAAAATATGCTGGACGGGATAGCAGTTCGTTGCACAATTTATAATATAAATCTTTGTATAGTTGCAACACGTCTTCACGTTTACCCTTCAACTAAGTGTCAAATATTGAAGAATGTATCACATCTGTTTTCATGTTTAAAAATATACACAAATAACTCTCACTTTCCATAACGATCCGTAATCGAGGAGGCGCTACACATGAAATATGCCTTGACCATGAACTTTATCAAACCAGACTCGATTCGACATTTACGGGATGCGGTTTTCCAGCTATCGGTTTTAAATTTTAGATTACAGAGAATCGGTTCGAGTTTCATCTCAAAGCGATCGTTAGACGTAGAGAATAAGCAGGAAGCCCAACCTATCGGGAAACGATTGAAAATGTAGATGATCGTCGTTAACGGTACCCACGATAATGGGATTTTTTCCTTTGCACGCAATCTGGCTTATTGAAATGGTTTGATCTTTCGGATGACGAGAGGAAGGATAATGTTTTAATCTTAGTGATGGTGTCGGGATGGCCCAGTTATAATAATAATAGTGTCTGAGTCTTGTCTTCTCAAGTGCGTCCATTTTCGGCACTCTCAGGGAAAGGAACATTATAAGAAGACCAACAAAAAAGTTGTGTTACACATCCTTTATTTCCATATTTTATGACAGAAACCTGCCATGCAAGTCTCAGAGGCTTACAAATTTAAGTTCCAGAATGACGACTTAATGGAGATCCTACCGGGGCTGAAAACATTCCCAAACTGAGACGTCTGGAGGAAAATTTGAACAGTTAGCTCTGACAAGCTTTACGGGAACTGGATTAATCAAATTGGAGTGGCCTCAACGAAGTCTTCAAAGGAAATGAAAGAACTCCGGTGTTCTCTCAGTTGTCAGTCTTCGATAGTCGCCGATGGTAGAGGGAATTCTTCACGGAATGAAGGGTCATATAATCAAAGTGACTTGCACTGTGTTAAACTTGCACCGTGTTAATCCAAAGATTATTCAGTTAAAGTAGTAGCTGTCACTAAGCACGCTACACGTGCAGCAATCTAAGCCGCCTTTGCCAACTTTAGGTACGCGAAATTCGTTTTTTCGCCACAACTTGAAAACTTGAAATCTCAGAGGCTTACAAATTTAAGTTCCAGCATGACGACTTAATGGAAATCGTAACGGGGCTGAAAGAAATCCCCAAACTGAGACATCTAGAGGAAAAGTTGAACAGTTAGCTCTGACAAGCTTTTCGGAAACTGGATGGAACTCAAGATCTGAAATCTGCGATTTTAGCCGGGGATTGGACCTCTAGGCAAGCTTCATTTCAGGCAGACATCCTGCTCGTACAAGAGACTACCTATATATCGAGAATGGTTTCCAAATAGAGCTAAGAATATAAATGCTATCCGACAGTTAGGTAGTATTAAAAGCACTTAAAGAAAATCAAGTCTGGATTCGGAATCATGAAGGACACATTCGTAACGTAAAACTGGTCGAAGTTTCAAAAAAGGGACAGAGATACCCACCAAGGTCCACAGTGAAGCTCTGAGAAGAGAGTAAATGACTGAAGACAATCGCAATATCTACTCGACTTCAACCTGAAGACGTTCAAGGAAGTCCTCAATAAAGGCCAAAAGAATCTCAGAATCCTTTTGTGGGAACTAACGCGCCTTGCGCTTGACGTGGCATATAAAGCGTGATTTTCAAGCGTTTGGTTTCCGAGAATGAATTGAATATTTATTTGGGTCAATAACTCAATGCCATTTATGTTTTCAAATTAGTTCATGCAAATAACACGTATAATGTAGTCCTCCAAGACAGCAAGCGTCGTTCATTTGTTTCTATTAACCAATTGACTGTATCAAACTCACCTTTCATTCGGTTCATAGTATCGCTTGTAGTGTGGCATGTGGCGACGTTCTGTTGAAACCACATGTCGAGCAAGCCCTATTCTTTCATTCTGGGCAAAACAAGTTCATAATCATCGGACGGCAATATTGCCGTAACGTTGCGGCCGTCATCATCCTCGAAGAAATACCGTCCAAAGATGAAACATGCCGTTGATACAACGACTTGAGCAAAAGGATCGCAATGTAATGGCTGAACCTATCCTTTTTGATGGTATAGCCGTAAAAAAAACTAATCTGCGTATAATCAGTGTATAAATGAAAGAATCTATCAGGAATACATTGGAAAACTTGTTAGTTACAACCTAAAAATGCTCTAAATAGTTTATGACTCATAAAACTATCATGGAAAATAAAACAACCGCATCAAGAACTATCGCTTCACATGTGTCATTAACATGATGAATAAGGAAGGCTATGCACGAACAAATGACTTTAATATTAACGAGAGATCGTTTGCATTCATTCACATCTAAATATAGGCCCTATTAGCTTCTTGGTTCAACAACAGCGTATAAATAAATGAGGCATGGGGCATAGTCTATCATTTACGTGTCCCTGAACTTTTCCAATCATCAATCTGTGTGTACCAGATGCATAAGAAACGTCAATGAACTAATGGAGAAAATAACATAAACATAAACCTTTTGGTTCGAAAATTTTGCAATTGAAACTTGATTTCTGGTTTTTATGAAAGATATCTTAGTCGCTGTTCATCGGACTTATGTCTGATGAGGATGGGTCTTCACTTTTATTTCAACAAAAAAATAAGGCTCTTGTTTTGTCCTCTCCAAAAAAAATAGGAATGTCTTGTCCTATCCGGAAAACTGTAAAAGTGCTCGTGATATGTACAAGTGACCTCCATTCTGCTCTTATTTGAATTTCGAAAGATTTTATTAAATTAAAAATGAAAAATAGCCTAGATAAATATATAAATATACATATAATGAGAAAATAAAATGGTGATTGAACACACCAGACTTGAAAATCAATTATAGAGAGAAAATCCAGATATCATCATAAAAAAAAATCACTTATTTTCTAGGCCATTCAAATAAAGCCGGAGAGAGGTCAACAAGTAATGAATGAAGTTAATAAGCAAAAGAAATATAAAATGAATATGAAAGAAATGAAAAAAATAATAAAAAAGCGATGTTGGGTAATGCTAAAAGGAAATGAACAAAGTAGTAAAATATTCCTATATGAAAATTAGGAATTAAGTACGTAGAAATCATAGATCCATGCTGTAAGTAAATGTGACCTAAAGGGAATATAAGATTATGGAGGATGGATATTCAGAATCTATGCACATGTTGAGAATATTGATTTAAAGATGGAAATTGAAAAAAATTACTTAGTTGTGCGAGGGATCTAGATATTAATTCAATGTTTACTTAATATTAAAAGAAAATAAAGAAATAAAGCGGATGACAATGGATTATTACTCACCCCTTCTATTTTGAAGAGTTATTAAACAATTCACAAATTATTATGATTAATCACTTTTGAGTGGCCTCAACGAAGTCTTCAAAGGAAATGAAAGAATTCCGGTGTTCTCTCAGTTGTCAGTCTTCGATAGTCGCCGATGGTAGAGGGAATTCTCCACGGAATGAAGGGTCATATAATCAAAGTGACTTGCACTGTGTTAAACTTGCACCGTGTTAATCCAAAGGTTATTCAGTTAAAGTAGTAGCTTTAACTGAATAAGTAGGAATCTAAGCCGCCTTTGCCAACTTTAGGTAAGTAAATTTCGTTTTTTTCGCCACAACTGAAAAAACTTGAAATCTCAGGTACAGGGGAACTTCATTTAATTTTCTACGGCGAATCTAATAAATTTGAAAAAATATGGGTTACAATTTGAAAAAACCTAGTTTTCGATGTTTCTTCGTTTCGAAATGTGAGGCGGAAAAAAGAGCACTTCGTATACTGACTGAGATTCAGTCGGATATGAGTTATGTCCCGCATGTCTTATTTGCAAAACACCTTTCATTATCTTTGCAACTCACGCCGTTCTCGAGATATATCAATTTTTTCAAGAAGCAAAAAAACCATCATTCTCGAGTAAAACTAGGATATTTCATGAACGAAACAACCTAGACTTATGTGTGAGGTGTTTTTGTAATTGGAATAACAAGTGTTATCGAATCAGTCATCAGTATACATGGTGTTCTATATTAAATAACAAAGTTGGTATGCACTTTCGGTATAACCGGAAGTGCCATTGAGGTGAAAATATTTTAGTTATTGAGTTTCGGACCATCTGAATCAACTTCCAAAATTTCAGAACAATAGCATTATTGGTTCTCCATAAACGTGCAATAGGCCGACAGAATTGACTTCAACAGTTAATAACTCATAAAATCAGAATGGTTGTTGTTTTCGCAGTGTTTATAACGCTTTGATTCAAACAAACTTGATTATGAAAAAAATTCCGAGAATTCGATGAATTATAAAAAAGGTTCAGTAAACTTTCCTGAGATTAATGAACGTCACTTATTCATTTATGTTGTTTCGAACATTATTCACTGTCGCCTCATGAAAAATTCAAGCTGTCCGCGTCTATTTATTGATGGAATATTTCAATAGATAATGAAGAAATACGAAATGATGGAAATCGTTCTAGTCGTCAAAGTCACAATTGTATTCCGAACGATTCATTTTACCTTCTAGAGGTTGTCTCGAGTGTCGTGGAGAAGATCTGTTAGACCAGGGCCACACCGGCATTTTTTCACTCTGAATATGTGCGCGAAATTCTTCTGAACGTCTGAAGACATTATGCAGAACTGGGAATTATCAAAATTATAAAACCAGGGATCACCAATGAAATTGCAAGGAAAGTAATGTTTCCGACTTGAATTACCATTTGTCACCCTGTATAAATCCAAACAATCTGATCTTTGGTGCGCTCGAATATATTTCGGAGATAAAAAACATAATCCAAGCGAACTTTCCTCGGCGTATACACGTCAAAGGCGGAATAATTCAACCCTCGGACCACTCGATACGTTTTCGGCTACAGATTGACCCGCAATATTCGGAGATATAGCCGCAATCGGCGGCCGAGCGTGGCATTTAGATGAAGCGCAAACGGCTCGAGGACGTCCCGCATAAAACATCTTTCGAAGAATCTCTCGGACCGAACGTGAGCGGTTTAATTCAATATTTCGGGAGGACGACAACAATCGTAGGCTCGTTCGTTACTGCGGATGTCTTGCTCTAGGCGGGGTGTTGAGCGGTCGTGCTTCCGTCCATATTTCAATCAATGGGTCTTTAGGACGTTTTAGTATGCTGCATCGTTATAGCCGGAAGGGACAATTCGTGTTTTTGTATGTTCAAGGAAGAATCGTATCAGAAATTGTTGTTAGACAAAGCACTATGTCGCTTTCAATCTAAATTGACGAGGAACCCGATTGTACGTTATGAAATCTTGCATGACAGGCTGATTTTATTTTCTTGAAAGAAAAACACAATCATGATAAATACCTTACGACAGCCATCTAATTCACGTGATTTCACCTTCCCTTGGTAGACTCAAGAATCTTATTTAGCTGGGAGATCAAGCAAAATCTTACTGGGATTGTTGTGTACGAGGGATGTCTTTTAAGTTATGAACCTAGAGCTAGAATGAAACTGTTGTTCTCCGAAGCAATCTGCGAGGATTATTGCACTTCTGCATTCATTCGTAGCAAGTTATTCCAATCGTTTGCTGATACATTCAAAACCATGTTTTCTTGCGTTAAATATTCAGTTCTTTTCCGGTCTGTGTGATAACTTGTATTGTCTTGATGAAGGATAATCGCCTTCGGGTTGGTTTCTCGATGCCTACTAACGACTTGCGGTAAACAACTGGTTATGTGTGGTCACAACGATTGTTGCGACCGCCTCTTCGAAGACACTTCGGCCACGGTTGTTTTTTGTCAGTTTTTCCTCCCTTGGAATAGCCAAACAGAAGATTATCGCTTTTTTTCTGGCTCGTATAAACTATTTTTTCACACGCAATCCTTCGTGCAAACTTATTTGTATGGGAGTCTTCGAAATCCGCAATGATCCTTCTGGGTAATCTCACGTACAGCATCCACATTTTCTTGAGTGACCACTGTTTTTGATGTACCTGCCCTCGAATCGTCATTAAGCCTAAACCTTTTCCGTTTAAATTCTCCATACCAACAAAAAACTGTTGACTTCCATTCGGAACCAACTCGCCGAGACATTCTTGTTGGGGTAATTGTCTTTGAAGATTGTAGAAAATTATTGCGCGAAAATACTCACGGTTTAATTCCATTTTCCAGCCAACTTGCCAACTTCTACAGTTTGTTGTGGCTAAAATACAGCACACATGAAGCTGATATTTTCGATTTATATTGACAAACTATAGAGGTTCATTTTTAGTATTGACAGCTGATTGATGGTGTCCTCTATATTTCAGCACGCAAAACTTAAGAGACATCTCTCGTATACATAATTTCGTGAATAAATTGTTTAGTCTGGCGGTCTGTTTCAACAGTTCTTGTTTGAGTCCCTCCTTTCCCATTAAATAGATTTTTCATGAGGGTATTTTCATTTTCAATTAGTTATTTCAGACTTTTGGTTACGTAAACCTTGTTTTCGAATGAAGGAAGGACACGTGGAATTTGGTTGTCTTTTCAGGTCTAGACTTGTCATTTTCGACATTATCCATCAACTTTTAATCAGTAATACAGGGTGCTTCAACGAAAACTAAACAGAGGCTATATCTACCAAGATATTAATTTCTGATCAAAACGCAAAAACAGGTAAATTTTTGTTTCAAGGGGAACATCTTTTGGGGAACAAAACTTGCCTGAAATATCAACCCCCTAAGCGGGGGTTTGCAATCCTTGAACATTTTGAATATGGAAGATGGGTCGAGTGATGACTCAAAAGAAAGGTGGTATCTTTGTCTACATCGCCTTGAACGAATTTCCATTTTTAATTGAAAACTGTAAAAGATACAGGGTGAGCAACTGAAAGATAGGAAAGACTATTTCCCTGAGACTATTCAAGTTTCAGTGAGGTAAAATAGAACAGATCCATGCTGATCAATGGCAGTTATCATCAAGTATCATCCTCATCTCGAATTTCAACCCCTGGAGCAGTGGTGACAACCCTTGAAAATTTGGAAGAGGGTAGATGGGTCGACTGATAACTCGAAAGAAAGGTATTATCTTTGTCTGCATTTCCGTGAAAGAATTTTCATTTTTGATTGAAAACTGTAGAAGATACAGAGTGGGCCACTGAAAAATAGAGAAGACTATCGCCCCAAGAATATTGTAGTATTAGTGCGAAAAACTGGAATAGATTCATTTAGATCAAAGATGACAGACTTTGATCTCGAATGAATCTGTTCCATTTTTTTACACTAATTTTTATCTTCTACTCAAGGCGATAGATAGTCTCCTCTATCGACCCCCTGCTCTGTCACCCCTGCTGAAATTCGAGATGAGGATGGTACTTGATGATGACTGCCATTGATCAGCATGGATCTGTTCCATTTTACTTCACTGAAACTTGAATAGTCTCAGGGAAATAGTCTTCCCTATCTTTCAGTTGCTCACCCTGTATCTTTTACAGTTTTCAATTAAAAATGGAAATTCGTTCAAGGCGATGTAGACAAAGATACCACCTTTCTTTTGAGTCATCACTCGACCCATCTTCCATATTCAAAATGTTCAAGGATTGCAACCCCCGCTTAGGGGGTTGATATTTCAGGCAAGTTTTGTACCCCAAAAGATGCTTTCTACAAATGGAAAGGGATAAATATATAGAAAAAGGGTTCTGATTAGCATTTTTCCACGATACAATTCTATTGGTAATCTGAAAATTGACCTGTTTTGCGTTTTGATCAGAAATGAATATCTTGGTAGATATAGCCTCTGTTTAGTTTTCGTTGAAGCACCCTGTATAACTTCTAAATACGTGGACATATACAACACCCGTACCTTCGCCGGGCTCGAGTCGGCAGCCGCATGTGTACGAAGTGGAAAGCACCCCACCAGACCACATGCGATGGTTACATAAACCTTCATTGCTCACCAAGCTGTCCTCCACCTCGAGACTCATTCATTGTGGTCATGGATACACCGTTAGTTTCTAACAAAATAAATCACATTAATTTTTAATCACACCTCGTGCATTCTGTAAATAATAACTTCATCCCTTTTACTACATCAAGGAAAAGCTAGAATATCTTATTTATATCTATTTCTTTCCGATCCATGACGTACTTCGGTCGATTTGCCATGGCGTTTTACGATGTCATTGTTCTGGGCGTCCTCGAAACGGGCACAGACCCTCCTGACACACTAGAGCATGAGTTTTATCGACCGGATAATCGCCGATTTCGTACTTAAATCCCCCATTTCTGCAATACACCCCAATTTCCACTCGAACAATCTATTTCATTCGGAAAGTTGAAAGGTTCATGGAAATTTTCGCACGTGCTACTTTTTTAACGTAGATATATGTTTACTACTTTGATCGGAGTGTTTCTCTTTCAGTATATGTATGTGGGTTATAAGGAAAGTAGTTTGAACATATTCAATATCAAGATAAAAACGCAGCATATTTTCACAAATCGTTTACCTCCAAATCCGAATCGAAAATTCCCTGAATTCAAACTTTTCTAGAACTGGAATTTATGGATATTACTGTTCTCTTATCCTTTTATTTACATATGACTAACTGATGCTGTCAAACATAGGATTGTGCTACTGTCAGCCGGTATATTATCCAAAAGTGGTCGACGTGTGAGTGTGTACTTAGCTCCGTATTAGCTATAGACTCTTCGATACTCGAGTTGTCGAATATCGTAGATTTGCGTTGCGTTGTCTAATTGACCGACAACTAGAATATGAGATTAGTATATGGAAAAGTAGTATTCAGAGAAATTTGAATCAAAATTTGAAGATGCTTTGCGTTTACAATTGGAAATGGTCGATAATAATGAAAATCTACTTTTAAAGGCCAGACAATCATTAGGGAATGATACTAGCTTCTTCATTTCGATAGCGCGCTATCACATTCATTGAACCTTCGTGCTGTCATATTTGACAAAGCACAAGGTCTCATAGCCACGCCAGCCTCCGTACAGTTCTCCCTGCGACTTTTGACTCTTCAAAATTAAAAGCGCAGCTTAGAGAGTAAAGATTTTGATGATTCGTACTGGGAACAGTACTAGAACTGTTCCCAGAACTAAAAGAGGCGTTGTGGACTACTTCTACTGCCACGAGATAAACGACGTAGAATAACATCAAGAAAGAAATATGAAATGTAGGGCAAATACTTTGGACCAACCCTCGTATTTCCTGACCACACGATTAACAAGATCAGGAAACTGATCAAGAAGTGCATCTATTTCCGCTATCTGTTGATCAAATGGAAACTTGAAAACATCTTCGTATAGAGAAGAGCTTAATCGGTTTACGTTAACGACGAAACCGTCCTATCGGACGTTATCGCGTAGATCATACATGCGATTTAGCATCCAATCGCGATATCAGGAAGGCCAAGGCAGGAAGGAAGAGGAAAATCAACATGACACAGCCGGATTGAATCATGTCAATCCGCATGCCACGATAACAGGCCGGTGCATATGTCTGATCGTGTAAACAGGCGACGAGCTTCTCGCACTCCCACGCGTTGTATGGCTAGTTTCTGGTGCAAACTGTCACGTAGGTTTGGTCGAGGAACGTGACGCGGATATGATGTTTCATGGTACGTGGACATTTTTCTTCTAATATTTATAGCTGGGAAGGTATCCGGAGTATACTGGGTTGATTTTGTATTATGTCGTAATCGTAGTTGCATAACTGTGGCTAAAACGGAAGTTACGATCTTGTTCTTCAGCAGTTCCTAAATCTTTGTCACGGTGAAGAATAGCTAATAAAAGATCTAAATCTGTTTAATAGACCAAGAGAAACTGGGAAGGTAGTACATTTTTGGAGATGCGCTGAGTAGCAACAACGGCTAACAAAGAATGTCAAACCTTCTCCCAATGTAGTAGCAGAAGGGGAGGTATGGCTACTGTGGAATTCTACTTTGTCAACAGCTGCAGCATCAGTAGCTAAGAAGGAAATCTTTGCCTCCTTCTACTGCAATTGCGAAAGAATAAAATCCCAATGATGTCGAAGTGTCAAAAGTAACTAAAATGGAATATCAGATCTTCCATTGTAGTAACACAATGATAAGTATCTATGGTTCTAACTATAGAGGGTGCCTAAATCTATATGTTGTGAATTACCAAAGGTTCCCTAGTATTATCCGAAATCATTGACATCGATTCAACATACTGGGAATCAAATTGTCAATCGTTCCTTAATTAATCGCATTCTCCTTCTGCTTCAGAACCTAGAATACTTGATTTCTTGTTTGAATATAACTTTATATGATGGGATTTATCTACCTAGCATATGCTATAAGCGTTCGATAGGATTAAGGTAAGGTGATTAAACAGGCCAATCCATCTACCCTCTTCCAAATTTTCAAGGGTGGTCACCCCTGCTCTAGGAGTTGAAATTCGAGATGAGGATGGTACTTGATGATGACTGCCATGGATCAGCATGGACCTGTTCCATTTTACTTCACTGAAACTTGAATAATCTCAGGGAAATAGTCTTCCCTATCTTTCAGTTGCTCACCCTGTACCTTTTACAGTTTTCAATTAAAAATGGAAATTCGTTCAAGGCGATGTAGACAAAGCTCCGACCTTTCTTTCGAGTCATCACTTGACCCATCTTCTCTGTTCAAAACGTTCAAGGATTGCAACCTCCGCTTAGGGGGTTGATATTTCAGGCAAGTTTTGTACCCCAAAAAATGTCCCCTTGAAACAATCTTGGTAGATATAGCCTCTGTTTAGTTTTCGTTGAAGCACCCTGTATACATACATTATTCAGAAATCGCCGCTTTCTACAAATGGAAAGGGATAAATATATTGAAAAAGGCTTCTGATTAGCATTTTTTCCACGATACACACTCTATATGGTAATTAGGAAATTGTACCTATTTTCTGATAAACGTCGTTTGCAGTGTAATCAAACGATACATTCTGCATACTTTAGCATATCTACGGTCATAAATACGCCCTAGATAATTCGTTTCGTACAGTAACAATAGTTTTACAACCTTTAACAACGATCGTTATATGCACCAGAACGAATTCAAAGCAGATATCACGAGTGATTGGAACATTTTCTGTGTTGGGAGAAAGATTCCGTAATTATTGTTTTTACATGCTAACCGAAAAACATTTGGATGTAATCTTTTACAATCAACAACTCTGAAAGTGTATCTTGTCTGATTTTGCATGTCTTTTAGTTCTTCTTGGACTTTGCGATTGGCATATGTCATCCTACCCAAATTTTCCTTATAATTTCAAATGAATAGATTCTCTAATTCAATAAAAACGTATGGAGCTCAAAATGAGCTCGATTTATTCTTGACAGGTTTTGGCAAACCCTCGCCACCCCTCGTACCTCGTGAAACACTAGGTTATCCATCATGGAGGAAAACTTCAATCATTTTGATTGGATAATTTCTAAGGTTGTATAAAATGAAACAACTCGAAGAATTTTCTGCGTCACTTTTTCGTGGCCGAATGTACGAGGGATGTCTTTTAAGTTTTGCATATGGAGCTAGAATTACATTCGATTTGAGTAATTGAGAGCTTTTAGAAACATTATTGTATTTTGAAATATTCTCCGCGAATGTTAATATATTTCTGCATTCGTTCGAACCAATTCTGGAAGCAGTTATTCCAATCGTTTGCTGCTGAAAGGCTTGGTTCCACACGAATTCAGTTCCGAAGAAGAAGCAGGCTCACGGAAAATTCTAGTCAACGGACGGACCAATCCCGAGTAGCTCACTCTATAAAAATTCTTTTGTTTACAGGACTAGTGTGCTGTGGAACTCTTTTCCATCCAACAACCGATGGTGCAACGACTGGCTCCTACCACTAAATGTTGATAAATGTGTTGTGCTCCATATAGGACCCAATAATCCATCCCGTCAATACTCGATTGACAATCATCCACTTCGCTCAGTTACTTCACATGTAGATCTAGGAGTAACCGTTACTTCAAACCTTACGTGGTCGGAACATGTCCTAAGTGTTTGTAAACGTGCTAATTCTTTAATTTATCTCATTCGTAGATCGTTCGTTAAGTTGTCCTTCTCTAGTTCGGTTACACTTTATAAAACTTATGTGCGTCCTATTTTGGAGTATGAAGGCTCGGTTTGGTGCCCGGTGCTCGCTCGGGATAAAAGCATGCTTGAGGGTGTCCAGCGCCGTGCTACACGTATGACTTTTGGGGTCGTTCGTCCTTCATATAATGAAAGATTGGCTAGAGCTGGTCTCATAACCTTCGAGCAGCGAAGACATCGCAGAGATCTAATCTTGTGCTATCGTATAATTAAACACAATTACATAACTTCAATAATAATAATAATAATAATCTTATTCCTCTTCAAGAAGCGAGTGAACCCACACATTGAATCATCTTGGTCGGCCACAGCTGTGGCATGAAAGGCATTTTCTCCTCCCACGAGTTGAGAATAAGGAAAAAAAATCTTTGCAACTTATGTATTCTCATTTACATTTTGTAATTCAATAACACTCAACCCTTAGGATCTCCCCAAAGAATGAATCTGAATGCAAGGGTTGTGGGCTCCAGGAAGGCCATAACATTCACGATTGTCACAAATTTATGCAATGGTGGGAAGAAAAACTGTCTCCTCTATTCTGGTCGACTGATTAAAATCGTCTATTTCATCTCTGAAATGACAAAAATCATAATAACGCAGAGATAGATCTGTTGATGCAACCCGATTCAGTACACGTTGACGGAATACGCAACTACATTAAAAAACGAATTAAAACGTGCCCTTCCACTCATAACGCATCACGACATCGCAATTTCTCATCTCGGGCACGCGAAACACATTAAATCAAATATTCCGACTCATGTGGAGCTTCTGAGAGTTAATAATTATTCATCTTGGTATCCATATGCCGAATGAATATTACGTAACTGAGCGTTTTGACGAGGGTAGGCTTAAAACCGGGCTTCCGGCGAAATGGAAACGTGATTTATGTATGTATTAACGTGGGATAACGGTTGAATATCATTTATTATAAGATAAGCGAAGAGACGATTCTCTTTCGTGAAAATGCTGGTCGGCATAAACGCCGTTTGAAATAACCCACCCATTAAGAAATGACCGAATTAGATTGAGGTCCATCGACGCACATGTGGAACACTTTTTGATCGCATTCGCAAGATGGCGTCACTGTTGAATAATCCATATAATTTGGGAGGTGCATTCTTCATACGAGGTGTGTAAATTAATGAGACTGATAAATACAATTACAATGCAATATGGTCTCCTTTAAAATAGTTCCATTGGGAAGCCACACTGCGCTGGAGACGGTCCTTTCAATCATTATAGCATTGCTGGAATTCGGATATTGATTCCAAGGCTAAATGTGCTTCTCTGTTGACAATCATTCCTGAATTTCCACGTTTATCTCTTCAACAAGATTTAGAATTGTCTTTCGCTGAGCTCATTGGAGGTTTCTTTGTCCCCTGAATTTTTCGTCATTTCCAGGCTAGTATCTCGCATTCATACTCAATGTGATAGGCTGATTCTTCCTCTTCGTTGCAGTCTATATAAACGTTCATCAGGATAAATCGGTTTTTCCAGTATAAGTAAAGTTTGTCTATGCCCTAGGGTAAGGACCTACTTGTCAGAGTGTAACTTTTCTATCCAGGTGTTGATCGTGTACCTCAGAATTAGGTATACCGAGATCTGATTCCGGGTCAATGAATATCGTCTTGGCGGCTTCTCTGTTGACACTCATTCCTGAATTTCCACGTTTATCTCTTCAACAAGATTTAGAATTGTCTTTCGCTGAGCTCATTGGAGGTTTCTTTGTCCCCCTGAATTTTTCGTCATTTCCAGGCTAGTATCTCGCATTCATACTCAATGTGATAGGCTGATTCTTCCTCTTCGTTGCAGTCTACATAAACGTTCATCAGGATAAATGGGGTTTTCCAGTATAAGTAAAGTTTGTCTATGCCCCAGGGTAAGGACCTACTTGTCAGAGTGTAACTTTTCTATCCAGGTGTTGATCGTGTACCTCAGAATTAGGTATACCGAGATCTGATTCCGGGTCAATGAATCTCGTCTTGGCGGCTTCTCTGTTGACACTCATTCCTGAATTTCCACGTTTATCTCTTCAACAAGATTTAGAATTGTCTTTCGCTGAGCTCATTGGAGGTTTCTTTTTCCCTTAAATTTTTCATCGTATCATTCCCTATACTGGGTTTTTGATCAATTCCTAAATTGTAGCGTGCCCTCGCGTGTCCGATTTTCCAGTTTCCATTTATTTCTTTCCTGAATGTCGTTTTTTTAGTGTCATCCCTAAAATAAATATCAAGGGGAGGTTAACTCAGGATAGTATCCAAGCTTGCGGTTTTTGTAGATCTTGAGGAGCTTATGATACAGACCCTGGATAGTTTTTGAAAGTTGTTAAGCTTCTCCGCAACCTCCCTCTGCATCACTTCTGACCACCATGTAAGACCACAGTGTACAATCTTAGTACGGCCGATGGCCCGTTTACTGGACATATTATCATTCTGGTGATTATTCACCATTAATCCAAGATAACTCCCCAGATATTTAGCCTCATCATTGAATTCCACTCTATTTCCGAAGAAGAGTGGCTGCATTATGCCATCAGTCTTTTTTTAGGTGTATACGGTACTAGTTTGACCTTGTCTGGGTCGATAGTTAGCCCTGTTTGTTCGCACCATTCCCCTACAATTTTCTGAGCTCCTTGTATGAGCTGAGATACCAGGCTGAACTGCTTCCTTCTCACCACTATCATCAACATAGTCCTGAGAATAAAAGCATTTGTTGTTTAGTGTCAGAAGGTCATGCAATACTAGTTTTCACAGTGTTGGAAACAGAACCGCTCCCTGCGGACATCCTCGGTTGATGTGGAATTTTCCGGTAGCATCGAACAGTTTGGCTGAAGTTTTGCTATTTATAAGCATGTTGTCTATCCACCCGCAGAGAGTGCTATCTATTGATTCAGTCATTGATGTTCTCGAGGTGTTATTAAAAGTACTCTGTCAAGAAAAGCTAGCAATTTCTTGATTAATAAAACCTGTATAAGTTTTTCTATGAAAAACGTTTCCCTCATGTACCTATCTATCAGTTTTTCAATCGTCTCCAGAATAAACAAAGTTAGGCTGATATGTCTTATAATGTGTTGTTTAGATGTGTACACTTCCACGAGAGTACCTGGAGAAAGCTGTATCAGTCACTCTATAAGGACTAAAAAGAGGTTCTAAAAGAGATACTCAAAATGTTCAATTACTAAAGGTACCAAATTAATTCAAGGATTTTCTATCTCTCAACTAGCAAAGGGTTAGTTAATAAATTTTAGATCAAGGCCTTTCAACTCAAATTCATCACTTGAAGCATGAAACTACCAAATTAATTCAAGCTAATATTTACTCGACAGCTAATACGATAATAAATTCAATAATAAAATGGTAACTTCAAAATAGAATTAGGAAGGTAGGATATTAGTGGATAAATTTGCCCATAGAGAATCCTTTCGTTTCCATAGCAACGCAACATTCACAACAAATAGCACGGTTTTAAAACTGTCAAGAACAGCCATTTTAGTACCTGTTGTAAAATTTGTGCCGATATGAATTAAAATGTCTCGTTTTGGAAGCACCAGAGAAGCAGAAATAAATAGTTCCATACAGAATTCTATCCCCAAAAATACAATAAAAACGCACAACTCGATTTGGAATCAATTCAGTATATTCTGCAAGGAACGAACGTTCGATTTGGATATACAGCATTCTATTGAAGATATTGGAGAAATTCTTATGGATTGGGGTTTCAATATGAAACAAATGAATGGACAAGATTACAAAGAATACGTTGTCAAAACAATGTGGAACACAACTGCGAAAATGATGCAGAATATGTATTTTGAAAAATTCAACATGAGTTTCAACCCCTTTACCGATTCAGCATTTAGAAAAACTCGTGAAGCTCGCAATTCTAAAAGGAAGATGTTACAAGAGGATGTGGAAAAGCGCAAAGTAAGTTCCATTGCATTAACAAGAACTGAAATTGATTGCATGGCTGTACTGGGACGAAAATGCCCCGATAGGTTTGTTGAAAAATTTTTTCCATATTGTTGCTTATGAATTAATGGCGTGGTGGTGAAGCAGCAACTTGCAAGGTACACTTTTTCAAAGAGGAAAAATTTAATAACGGAGAAGTGACTGGTCGTATTGAATATAACCCAGTATTCTCGAAAACTTGCCAAGTTGGACTGGATACGAAAAATAAAAAGATCACAAATCATTCTCATAGATCCAGTGCTGTTTCGAACCTATCTGAGGCTGGTGTCAGTGAACAATAATTGATCAAACTAACCGTACACTCTACGGCAAGCTCTACTAAGCCCTACCTGCAACTGAACAATGAGCATCATTTGAATCTTGTTTCAAATCTTCGAAAAACTTCTGCGAATGCTGAATCTTTAATAATTCCTCAGGCATCGTCCCATATAGAATCGACCCGGAGTGAAAAAATTGTATATAGTAATTGCATTTTCAATAACTGCTCATTCCAATAATAACTAAACATGTTTGTAATGAATGCTCTATGATTTTCTCTTTGAGTTTGTGTGCATTTCTCAATAAAGTTCATTTTGTACGTTTTGTTATTCGCGGAATTTTCTCAGCAAATACCACTCGAGCTCAGATTTGGCAGGATATTTTTCTAAGCTCGTTTTCTCATACTTACTTTTCGGTAATTCATCTCGACCTGCTGGACAAACTCGACAAATTTTGTCGCCTAGTTCTCGTTGAATTGATGTGGTTTTGATAAATATGTGGGGCAATTCGGAAAAATAGCTGGTACTGTCCCTTCTTTCAAGTGAAGACATTTTACTGGCACAGTAGAGTACTTACCAGTTTCTTTATCAAATTTTGTAGTATCCCTGATTCAAGTCATCTGTTTGAAAGTGTAATTCACATACCTTACTGTACTTCGACGGATCGAAATGAGCTCGGGGAATAGATTTCAACCATTTACCTTTCAAACGGATATCAGTAGTTTCCTGAACAACTAGGAACACAACACCTGAACGGCATAATATCTCAAAGACACTAACACTCTCACAATAAAAATATCAAAAAAATTTAGGTTTATGAACGAAAAGTTCAATTGTACACTAATACGCCTTTTCTAACCTCACTCACAATTCACCTCACTGGAATTCGTTCAAATTTATAATTGTCACGAATGCTGAACACAGCACTATACTGTATCCTTATGTCTTATAAATGCATTACTACATAAATTAAGCACTGAAAACACTTATTTTCGGATGAAATACAGAAAACAAAAGGACATGCACCGGCTTTTCGATTACACTGTGCTTTCGTTTCGCATGCTTGTTATGACTACTAGAGATGTGTGAATTATTTCACGATGAGTAAAAAATCAATTGCTTTACTATTCGATCGAAATAACTATCGAGCGTAGCTATGATTTCAAAAATTAAAACATAAATGTCATCGTCCTATTCTCAACAGAATAACACAAATTGTAAGAAGTTAAATATCACACATGTTTAGAAGTTGTAAAATAATTGCTCAAAGCACATTTATACTTGTGAAAACTATGTACAATGTAAAAAAATAAATGAAAATTGACATAATTGTATTTATGCATACAAATAAATGTATCAAACTTGATCAATTCAATTGTGATTTCCATTTACCTCCTCTATATCCATACAAATAATTTTCTTCTGAAAATGCAACCATTCCATCAGTATTTTCTTATGACGTTGTCACGTTTAACTATCGTCAGTAAACCTACTTACCATACAACCGATTTCTTTTCAAGAGGCAAATTGCAAATGGCACTGCTGAATATCAGTCTAAATTGAAGGAGCTTTGAAATGCCAAACGAGAAAAAAATTACAAAATTCTTTAAACCATTGCCTAAGCCTGGAGATGAAAATTAAATCAATTCAAAAACTCCAATTAAATTGATCGGTATTCTGTTTCCTGTCATATCTTTCATCGTTCAATCAATATCGCTCATAGCGACGTACTTCAATGTGTATTCTTGGAGCGAAAAAAAAAAGAAAACGGTAATCCTCCCCATTCCTGCCGTCTATTGTGGCCGGTAGACTTAATTGTTATCACTCTCTCGAACTTACCCTGGACATCCGCATCGAATAATTGAATTTGTGTCTGCGGCACTGCCCGATTCAGTACGCCCGAACGTCCAGAATAAATTTCAATTGATTTCCGTAATTCGCTAACTTTTTTCCGCGCTGCGGACGGCCCCGGCACAGGTCGTTGGGGAATTGCTGCCCGGATTAACATTTGAATAACAAAGAGATGTTTACATGAATATTTTATATCCGACAAGATTTAATAATCTCCGCCGGTTCGGTTGTTCCAGTCAATACGCTTCAGATCGCCGCCGTCGACGAATAATGGATCTGCTACGTTTTTGGCATTCGGCTCTTCATTTTTGCTTTGTATCTTACTGATAACTATTATGGAATAAGTGAAAATCGGTTATAACGTCATCGTTTAATACGACACATCGGTTTTAACAACTCGATTATAGTTTAGATAGATAGAGATAGATTCGGAAATGATGTCGTGAAGTGACGATCAAAGCCGGAGAGCATACGATATACGGAGGATACCCTCGCGAATCCCAGACAGTTAAGGCTAACGAAAAAGGAACCTTTTGATAACTAGAGTTAATTTCATGGCAAAAACGGGGGACAAGGCCTTTTATAAGTCCGATGAAAATGCTTTGAATTTTTTTTGTAAAAGAAAAATTTCAGCTATACCGATAAACTCGAAGATCAAAATCTGAATCAAATTGTTTAATTCATATCTTAAGACCTGTTTCTGTGATAAGCGAGATGAATATACTGGGTGATTCATCAGTGGCGCGGTGCTCTGTAGCTCGTCACTCTTGAAGATTTAATTTTTGTTCGAACGGTATTGTATCTAGAAAGTAAAAATCTACTTCGGCAATTTATTTTGAAGTAAACAGGGTGTCCCAATTTTCTATAAAAAATCTTGGGACGTTTTTTCATATTGAAAGACCACTTTTTTGTTGAAGATTCAAGAGCGTACTGAACTCTGCTATAATGTCTTTAAGTAATAAGTTTTTTTGGTGAGTAGTTTCGTCACAATATTTTTTTCCGTAAAAATTCATGTAAATAGGCTCTCACATCATCGCATGCTCCTTCGGCCGGAGAGGATGAATACTTTTTTCCTTTCGTTTTCTTATTGCCCAAGGATAGCTTTATTGATGAATTGAAATAGATTATCCTCATTTTATACAGGAGTGAATCAAAAAAATCATTGAACATTGTAATTTTAAAAATATCTTATCTTGATTTTTTCAAATGAAACATCCTGTATTTCTTTATTCATGTCAACGCATAAAATATTGTACCACAAGTAACCTTATCTTTATATTCGACCATATTCGAAATAAAAAAAACTGAAATAATAAAATTAGAGGTTGCGAATGAAGAGTTTATTAGTACATATCATCATACTGAATGGAGATATTTTAAGGTACTCGTGTATGAAATACGTAACAGATTTAGGTGAGATGATCTATAAGGTGATTTCAATAAGTGTTCGAAATGTAGCCCGTTTCTTTGTAGACACAACTCAATCCTTTTGAGGAAAGACCGTTGAACTCTCGACAACTTTTGCGTATTAACTAACTGAAAGGCGTCGACTATTATCTATCTCATATCCAACTGTGTTGTAGAAGGAATTTGGTAAACGATGCCCTTAATATAACCCCACAAGAAAAATCTAGACTTGTAAGGTCCGGAGACCTAGCTGCCCATCTAATAGGACCACCACGTCCCATCCATTTGTTTGGAAATACATGATTCAAATGCTCCCTAACTTGATGTGAGTAATGTTCCGGTGCTCCATCCTGTTGAAACCAGAAATCTTGTCTTATATGCTCTGGTACATCGGCAAGTAACATTTTCTAGTGCTCTCACTGGTTGAGTGGAAGAGTAGCCACGGCTAAACTTCACCAGTGTAGAACACTATTTGTACACTTTGTAGGTATAGTAAATAAAGACGATTTATTATTATTGGTAGATGATTTTGCAGAAAATCTGAATACATTTCACTATTTAGGTGCCCGTCGAAAAAGTGCGGCCTAATCAGATATCCATCTACTATAGCGGTCCATACATTCAAGGACCAACGATGCTGGTGATCTATTTGTCTCATGAGGTGTAGATTTTCCGTGACGTTATAATGAAAGTTGTGCCTGTTAACCAGCCCATTCTTGTGGAAAGTTGCCACGTCCGAGAAAAGAACTCTGCTAAACATATTTGGATTTTCCGCTACTTTGCCCAATTGCAAAAATTGATTCGATTTTCATAGTCTTGATTGTTCAGTTTCTGGTGCAGCTGTACATGATATGCATGAAATTTATTCACCTTCAAGATTCTCTGGACGGAAGTTTGACATATCTGTTAATTGAGAAATCTCTCTTTGGCTTTTATATGGGTCATCTGTTACTGTCAACCAAATTGATAACTGTTTGTCTTCAAATGTAGCAGTTTTTGGTTTTTCATGTTTTTTCTGAGCGATATTACCCGTTTAGATGAATCTAATTAGAAGTTTTTCAAAGCATCTTGCATCAGGATGCCTCTTATCAGGAAACCTTTCTGCATAAACTCTACTTGCCAACAAAGAATTTCTATCACACTCGCCCAGAATAAAAATCTGTTCAGCCATTTCTTTTTGGAGAACTTGATGGCAGTCAATTGAAAAAATTGGGTTCAAACCTCACTTTAACAATGTTTAATAACGAAACGGTAATAAGTTCACCATGTAAAATGCAGAACATGATATGTCAGGACACCTGACAGAAGGCACAAATAAAAAAAATGTCAACACATACCTCGATTTACGTTTTAATCATCTTGATTTTATCGTTCGTTAAAAGAATTATCTTGTTTAGGTTTCATTTTTTACTACTTGAATCATTACAGAAAAGAAAAGCTTCTGTGCGAATAATGATGCATGTTGATGAGTTTGATACGGTTTGTAGAATTTTCATCAAAAAATTTTTACAAATAATCGAATATTTCGAAAATGATCGAAGATAAAGATTAGGTTACTTCTACAAAAATATAGCACAATATTTTATGCGTTGACATGAATAATAAAATACAGGATGTTCCATTTGAAAAAATCAAGATATGATATTTTTAAAATTACAATATTCAATAATTTTTTGAGTCACTCCTGTATAAAATGAGGATAATCTATTTCAATTATCAATAAAGCTATCCTTGGAAATAAGAAAACGAAAGGAAATAAGTATTCATCCTCTCTGACTGAAGGAGCATGTGATGACGTGAGAGCCTATTTTCACGAATTTTTACGGGAAAAAAATATGGTGACTACTCACCAAAAAACTTATTACTTAAACACATTATAGCAGAGTTTAGGACGCTCTTGAATCTTGAACAAAAAAGTGGTCTTTCAATCTGAAAAAACCACCCAAGATTTTTTATAGAAAAATTGAGACACCCTGTTTACTGCAAAATAAATTGCTGAAGTAGATTCTTACTTTCTTAATACAATACCGCTCGAACAAAAATGAAATTTTCAAGAGTGTACGAGCAACAGAGCACCACGCCACATGTGAATCACCCAGTATAGGCACAAACTCGTATATATAGGCACACATACGTCCGGATACCTTCCAATTTATTCTGCTGAAAACTTTGAAATCGACAAAGAAATTCATAGTACAACATAATTTTCATTACAAACATCTCTTCTCCATTTTCATCACAATCATTTCTTCTTACGACAATAATCGGGTATGCAACTCGAGAATCGTGGATCATCATTGAAGTATTCCGCAGATCCCAAGGGTATCGTCAGGTTATAGCATTCCGTCGCTACTTCAATACCGACAGCGAAGAAAACTATACTTTTCAGTAATTCCCATCCGTAACTCTCGTAGAACCTCTTGATCTCGTCCGGTATCATTTCGAACTTTTCGTTTCATAATACCCACTGAAATTTGCTTTGAAACTTGAGCCGACTGACATACGAATGACGTTTTTTTTGTGGTTTCTAACTCTCGGTAGCAGGCGATGCCTGTCATACCACAGCTGTGGCCGCCCAAGATGATCCAATGTGTGTGTTGATCTGCTTCTTGAAGGGGGCTAAATTGTAAGTTATCCGAGAGGTGGCAGCGAGTTCCACAGCGCACTAGCCTGTAAACAAACGGATTTTTATAGAGAGAGGTGAGTACACGAGCCTAGTTTTCTTTGAAACTGGATTATTTCTGAACCAAACCCTTCAGTGCTTCACGAGCATTTATCGTGGTAGGACCAGTAGAATAGAGAAAGATCAGCAATCTGCTTTTGAGCGAGGTGGTCGATGAGGCGTACTGCTGTCTTTTAAACACTATCCAACAGATGAAATGAATACTTGGATGAACAGGATTCCAGACCAGATCGTACCATGGTACCAGAGATTCCTAAAATATGGCGCACCAGTAAAAATTCAAACACTTTAATTTTAACCACTTCATTTAACTAATATACGCTTACAAGCTGTTTTTTCTCTAATTGACATACAGAAACAAAAGAAAAACAACTCATCTGAAAAAAATTAAGGTGATGAAACAAATGCATCGTCGATGTCTAACCTAGGACTATCGATTCGATGAGTAAAAGTTATTATCAACCCTCACTGAATCCGTTTTGTCTAATCACAATTTATTTAAAAAATACAATATTTTAAACTACAATGAATTAAATAGAACGTTGAAGTGAAAACAGAAGAAAAACAAGGGAACAACAATAGAAATTAAATAACGATAATGTTGAGATATTTAGGAGAAATCGGAAAAAGAAATAAACATCGTGGACTTGAAATATAAAATTACGCACCCCAAATTATTAACGGGTAAATTAACAATCCACTCATCAAACTTGAGATTCAGATAATAAAAGGACATTTTCTTTATTCACTGGGGATGTTTTTCCAAAACTCCTTCAATTTCTTAACTTTCACGAAAATCATCAACTACTTGAGGTAATATCGGAGTCGAAATGAATCAATTAAATCGACGGAATCATCGAAAATTGGAAGGGATGCAGGAATATAGAATACTGGGGAAATTATGGAGTGGGAGTCGAATATGAGATCACGGTATACTTTTATCGGAGCAAAGAAAGTGAAAGATAGGAATTGAAGAACGATAGAAGCAACATGTAAAGTGTAGTTTGCACGTTACAAAGTACTGCTGAATTTTACTTCAGACATATTCGATTGAACATGTGGGATGCTAGGCGGCATCAAAAAATACCATACTTACAAAAATACCATAGACTGGCTAGTTCCACTGGTCTGCTCCAAGAGTCTGTATCTTATTCTTTCATTGAAGTAGGTTTTCGCTTTATCAACTGTTTAGTTACAGATGTTCCACATATTCAGCTTTAGTTTCATCTGTTGGATTTTTCTTTCAGTTCTTATAAGCACTGTTCTCAGCTTTTTGACAGTTTTTAGTGAAAGAAGCCTAACGTGCAGATGTTTTTTTTCGTGTAGTTTGAAATATTGAGGTCCTTGCTTGAAAGGATAACTTTGGTGCAGACATTGATATGAGGATCTGAAAAAAATACGTCATATGTATCTGGAAGGCGTTGGATCCTCATTGTGTGGCTGAACAAATTTACTAGTAACATAAACGAGGTTGTGGTCAGAGTTAACAGGTGCTGCGACTTGTAAATTGAAATCATCTGGGTCTGAAAGAGATCGAAAGTTGAGTAGAGTTGTGGCTGATCGCAGAGACCTTATTCTGCCTTCTTGTTTCGTCGGTTCTATTTGAGCGTTGCAGCCAGTTGATGTTGTGGATGTTGAACTCTTCCATCATGATCACCTCAGCTGACGAATGCTGTATTTGGTTCGTGTTTACCTTCTCGTCCAGCTACTGAAACAATCTAGGGCAGTTGTTATCGTTAGGAGATCGTTGCATAAACATGGTTTTTTTGTATAAACAGATTTTGAACCATGCCAGGGCGAAAGCGTTATCCTTCAACGTATCCTCTATTTGGAATGCGACATCCGATCTAACAAAAACACAAAACCTTCCTTAAACCGAAACCTTGAGTGGAACTCATAGCCGTTGAAACAGAGATGGTGGTTTTTCGGCATCATTTGAGTTTCCGTTAGAGAGAGGTGAGTTTGCGTCCATTATGAGTGCTAATTGACTGCACTTACATTCATGTTGATGTGTCCTAGTGCTCTCATGTTGCTGAACTCAATAACGAATTGGTTTTTCTCATTCTAGGGAACTATGCGACCGCTAGAGCATTGTTGTTAGTCGTATTATCATCATGAGCTCTCGGAGGTAAGAGTGGGAAACGAGTTTACCTCCAGATAATTTTGTCCTAAGAGAGCTCATCATGTTTTATCTCGAAAAAAAATCATTTCCGCTCTAATTACTAATACACCGAGCCTAAAGCATGATGTGTTGATATAACACTCGGTGACGGGATTGGGACCGTCTTCCACCTTTTGGGAAGAACAGAGATAATTGAGAGTTATGAGAATCATAAACTATGAATGATGTTTCACACTCGCCAAATATAACGCTCAAGTTTCCTTCCCCGATTTCAAACGTGACTTAACGCCGCACAGACAATAGAATCCGGGTCTGACGAAGCACAACAAAGGATTGATTGTCACGAAATGAACGAAGGAAATTCCCCCGTTTGAGGTTAGGACCGTCCCTTGAGTAGACCCTGATATTGCTCTAATGAAAGGCTGAGACAAAGGCAGGCTTTCTCGGAGAAAAAGAAGTTATTTCTGGTAGGGTGCATTCAGCGGGGGTTGTCTGCAATTAAATCGGCCCCGGCAACAATGGAGTGGATGCGGTTGGAAAAAGCCATTAAACCTAGTTGGTGAGGACTCGCATATTTATTATTCGACAACCCGGCCCGGTCCTTTTCAAAACCGACGAATTCTTGAATACTGCAAACTTTCATTACGTGAGAACTTTCGCTGACGAATTTTCCATTGAGGTCAAAATATTCTGGGTGGGTTAGATCGGTGTTGTGTTGTGCATATATTTTGAACGATATCAAAAATTAACCGTGTCAGTGTTCAGGGTGGTCCATATTTTTGTAGCATGAATTTGGGAAATAGGTAAATCTTTTAGTCCTACATGAATCGTTACTCAGCGTTGTTGTGTAAATTTACTGGCTGGACTTCACTTGGATTATATCTCCTTTCTCCTCCAAAGTTTATTTGCAGTAAGTCTGTGTTAGGGGACTTTGATTCTTCCCAAAAGCTTTATATTTTTCATTAGAAGTTTCGTTTCAATTTCTAAGAGGTATGTCAATTAAATTCGCGGGAGCATTCGTTTCATTCGAAACAGAATTCATTTCTGCGTCAGCCTGTCCAAGTTTCGTGTTGATCGATTGTATACTTCGGGTTTTATTGTCCTTTGAACCTCGACCTGTTATGACCCACCGTCGTGAAGATGAGTGATAAAATAACTGAGCGAAGAATAGTGATTAAATTTTTGGTGAAAAGCGGCGAAATTTTTTTGGAAATTATGAAACAGTTAATCGACGTGTATAAGGAAGATTGTCTGAAAAAATCAGCTGTCTACGATTGGGTAAAGCGGTTCAGAAGCGGCAGCGAATCAGTGGAGGATGATTCGCTTGAGGGAGCGCCCTCCACCTCTCGAAACGCACAAAACCTCGATCAGCTGCGCTCTCGAGTGCTCGGAGACCGTCGGGTAAGCCTTAGAATGTTGGAAGACGAGTTGGGCATCAACAAGCAGACGATCCGGCAGATGCTACACGAATATTTAGGGATACGTAAGCTGTGTGCGAAAATGGTTCCTAAAGTGCTCATAGTTGAGTAGGAAGAGCTCAGATCGTCCATCTGTCAAGACATGATTTCTCGAATTGACGAATGTTATCACTGGTGACGAATCGTGGGTATTCGCATACGACCCTGAGACTCATCGTATTTTTCGATATTAATGGAGTTGTATACCACGAATACGTTCCAGCAGGTCAGACAGTCAACGTTCCCGTATCGTTTTCTCCGATCGTCAAGAAGAATTCGTTCAATTTTCGACACAAATTCGTAAGAGATCGACGCACGCCCGCTCTGTTGTTCGTCGTGAATGTCTGGCCTTCTGAAAACTCCGTACACCATTTCTGGACACGTTGAACGCTGATGAATGATTCTCCATACACTTCTCGCAATTGGCGACGAATCCTAACAGGATGTAATTTTTGAAGCGAACAATATTCGGATTTCACATCGAAACCATTTCGGTTGACAGTCAGGCAGCATTCCAGATCATCATTCTTAGCAGATAGGAATGGGCCAGCTCGAAGGATCCGTGTTGGTTCACAAGTGGCCCCAAAATTGTCCAAGGTGTTTGAGCTGGTTCATATGGTCCAGGTGCTACCAAGAAACAGCCTATCTGTCTTGGCGGCTTTGCGACTATTTTTCGAGAAGAAATATTCGCCGTTGCCAATATTCTAACCTCCACTTGCGGGGGAATAACGAGTAGTTTAATAAAAATCATCAAGGAGAGCCAAGCTGTACTTTTCATTGGTATCCAACCGGTGCAGGTCACTAATTGTACAGAAATGCCGTTCAACCCTCGCCAAACTGCGAGAAAGAAATACGCTCCGTCTAATGATGGTCCAGGCCCACTTGGGCAATGAGAAGAGTTATTCGATGCTCGAGAAGAACAGCCTTGGGTTTCACTGGACCCAAGCCTAGGCTTTGAATTATCCTGGAGACCACAAGGAAGGAAAATTAACGGAGGTTAGATCTGAAGGTGCGACAGCGCTGGCTGTCCCTCACAAACCCCAGATATTCTGCTTGCTTTCAGTGGACCTTCCACTGCGAGCTGCAAGGCTTGGCTCAAACTCTCCAAGCTAGACCTGAGAGTTGTAATTGCCATATTAACGGGGCTCTGTCATTTTAAAAATCACCTAAATAAGTTAGGGTTGATCGAGGATACATCATGAAGACAGAACGTTGCAGCGAAGCGATTGTTGGAGAGATTTAGAGCAGGGGAACCAGTTCACATGGCGGTGTTGCTAGATTTCGTCTAGCAGCTCGCGCAGCATACTTAATGCGTAGGGAAACAACTAGAAAGTTGTTAAGAATAATAACCACTCATAACGAAGAAATTTTCCAGAACACGCTATTTCATATTTGGTCAACGCCAATTGCTAATCAAATTCATGAGATTTAACTACATGGACTATGTGGGGTTAAACGGGATAGCATTTTATGTATTTCGAAGCATCTAAAATCAATCAAAATATGCCAAAAAATGCTCGAAATACATTTTAATAAATACAATCTGATGAACTGAACGATTTTGTTCGTATTTTATTCTCTTTTCGAAGTCTTTTATATCTGACCGAATAACAGTAACAATAATAAAAATGTAACAACAAATATTGTTATCCATTTCCATAAAAAAGTCCCGAGAAATCGGACATAAAAATATCCCATTTCATTCAACTCCACATTCATTCGAAGCATCCGGCCAACTGACTCAGACTCGTTTCCTTAACAATCTGGAAAAAGGTCGTCTCTCAAAATGACTTTTCGCTGAAAAAGGTGAAGTAGAAAATGATGTTTATTTTCCTCCTTTCCAACTCTTACATTCAACGCGGAGAACACAGCAGAATTTATACCTCTAAATTCCAAGGGTTGGAAACGGTTGCTTTCTAGCGAGGTTTCTTTTGATGGGGATTTTGAGTGTTGTTTTTTCAAGAAACGTCTTGGGGCGAATTTTTAAATGAATATTTCATATTCAATTGATTTTTTGAGTATTTGCTATCTGTAAATACTACTTTGATCAAAGTGTTGTAGGAAATTTCAATTAAAAACATCTGTGCTTGAAGGAAATTCGAAAAAAAGGTGTTCAACTATAAAGTCCTCCGGAAAATGATGGAAACAGTGAACAGATCAAAACGAAGAGAACCCTAAAGGACAGACTAGTTTGATTATTCACCGCAACGCTAAACACAGCTAATGCTCTAGAATGATTCTTTCCCAGATATACATCATATCGCATATATATGGGGTGCGCCAGAGAAAACTGGACAATTTTTTTCCATTATAACTTTCGCAATTTTAGAGCTAGATCATTCGTTCTTGCTTCGTTCGAAAGCCAAAGTACTAGGTTTTTCAGAAATTTTAAATTTTTTTTCACTAAAAAATTCGAATGGGGCATTCAGTCGATAATTCAGTCTTTTCTGAACAATTTGACATATTGATCTTAAAAATATTCCAAGAATTGGTAAAAAAGTAGCTTGAAAATTTTTTTCATTCTGATTTTCTGCTGAAATCGAAATATTTTTTTCACCTCATGGCGTTGGCACTTCTGAAGTTGTTGTGTTTTTCATGGATATTCTAAGAAGACAAAGAACCATATTTTACTAAAACCAACCTAAAATTTGATTTCCTTTCAAAGTCAAAATGGCCGACTTCCTCAAATCCTTGGAATATTTTTAAGATCAATATATCAATTTGTTCGGAAAAGACTGATTCATCAACTGAGTGCCCCATTCGAACTTTTAAGTGAAAAAAAAACGTTCCAGCGATCTTAAAATATTGCTCATTTTCGAATGAGTCTGCCATATTGGATTTCACCGAAAGTGAAATTTTGATAAAATTTCTGAAAAACCTAGTCCTTTGACTTTCTAATGAAGCAAGAACGAATGATCTAGCCAGCAAATTGCGAAAGTTATAACAGAAAAAAAAATTGTCCGGTTTTCTCTGGCGCACCCTATAAGTCGGGTATTTGTAAACACATTGAAAAGTTTTATTCTGGAGGTAATATTTTCCGAAGTATGTTTAGTAGCTCCTTTCACGAATATTCAATATATATATATATATGGCAAACTTTGTTTGCTTCTATAATAAACTGAGGAGTTTTCAATAAATCCTTGTATTTGCCGCTAACACGTTGATGGTAATATCAATCTCTTTGCATACGATTGTAGACGAATTTTCCCTTTTAAAAACACGCCCCAAATCTCATTTCCACGTCGACGTAAATGGTGGGTATTATCACTGGAACACGAGAGCCCTCTACAAGGGGTTAAAAGAATTATTACTCGAATCATTAGCCGACATAATACTCTCGCGGACGTAACGTTCCACGCGTACAGGTGGGGGAGAAATTTTCAAAATTACAATATTATTAATACCCGTCATTAATCTAAATTAGGGACGCCCATGCGTAAGCCCTGACGGCTGTATTCGTTGCTGATTCATTGGCGCGCCACGTTTCTTCAAAATAATTTTGTTGGGGCTACGTCGGTGTTCCGTTTGGGCGAATAGATGGCGACAGTGAGAAATTAATGAGATAATGATCCGCATTATGCGTCGATTCTAAAGTGGGAGATTATAAATTTGTTGAATGAAACAATCAAACAAGCCCGGCTTTGCCGATGTCAACACATAAGGGTGGTTCAGACAAATGCACAACTCAGCGATATCGATTGGCGGTATATATCAGAGATCTTTGAGCTATCGGTTTCATCGGAGAATCTGAATTTTCATTATCTAGTAATCTCATGACCCTTTAAGGGGTGGGTCTGTCGCCGCCTTTGGAAATATGCGATTCTTTCAAAAACACGTAAAATTTTTCTCAATTTGATAATTCTCAATCAATTTTCACTGAAGATAGAAAGTTTTTCGAACGTAGCTTTCGTAGAAAAATTCTGAATAACCAGGATTCGCACGGTGCCAAGTCAGGTGAATACGGCGGTCACGAAAAATCAATGCAGTGTGAGACGGTGCATTACCAGTGCTGTCGGTACGAATCGAGATTTGACGCGTCTGAGGCCCATAACATCCTTCAAAATGGTATTGATTCATCCGTTTGAAATACCAACATGATCTGCAAGATCTCTAATTGTTAATTGGCGATTTACATGCATCAAATCTTGAATTTTTTGGACGTGACCTCATCACGAAAGGTTGTTCGCACCATCCGCAATGAATCAAAATTTTCAGTTCTAAGGACAAAACGAAGCGTACCTCAATGAATATATTGACGGAACCTTGGCACATATGTCAAAGAGAGTCCTAGAAATCTAGAAATAAGAGCACTGCCCCAAATCCATTTGCACGCGCAGTTTGAATTCAAATGTCACCTTACTTTTGGACACAGTGGTATACACCATGCAGGTGGTAAGTACTACCGGTATGGTTTAGACTTCGCACTTGAAAGAATTATTTTCTATGACCTAAGCGTTAGGTGTAAAAGTTCTCTTATGTCATTCATGAATAAACTGCTTGCGAGTTATAGGTAACACCACTAGCAACAACTATTCCTAAATATTGCTGAACCACCTCGGCTTCTATAATCAATTTTCAAACGTCCACCTTCGAACGCCACTGTCATCTCCTATCGAATTCGCCCCCCCAAAACAGAAGGGCGATTATAATTACAAAGCGGCGTTGGGACGATTGTTCTCTGGCAACTTCTACCGGACCCCTTTCGTTCTATTAAATCGTTAATGTCTGTACAGCTTTTCGAGGGCTGATATGAGCTTTGGATCGCCCCCCAAAATGCAAATCCCATAAATGGTCATACCCTCTGTTCGACTAATTTGTGAGTTGCCAAAGCATTTGCGTATTCGTAAAACAACGTTAAAATTCCGTATGATTTTCAACACATCCACGACCATATTGCACCGAATGATTCTATCAGTTTTTCTGATGGAGAAATATTATTTCGTTTCTAAACCTTCTACCAATGTCGTATTTGTCTCCGATACGGCAAAATTAACGACTTTCCTAGTGTTTTTTGGGGGAACAATTAGTTTCAGTTCGATAAGAGCAATAAATGTCGATGTTTGTGAACTCGGTCCGGCGATTATTGGCGTTTTATTTGCTCTTTACTGTCTCGTGGTCCCAAGGATCCAGAAACAGTAATTCGTTCTCAGGCGTAATATATGGAAGTGCACCGAACAGGTCTGCGGTCGTCTCTCGTCGTCTTGATCAATATATATTGCTTACTCGCCATTGCTTCTTACGCCGTTTTTCTCCCGGTATATGTGTGCGATTTATACGATAATGGGTTTTTCACATTGTTACCCCATTAGTACGCTATAGATCGTAAAATGTTATTTAGGCCCTATATGGATTTATTTCACACTTTATTACGTGAATAAGGAGGAAATGTGATATTCTCAAGATCTGGAAGAACCATCCCCGACGTGTGTGTATTTCTACAAACATTGAGTTGGACGAGAGAGTCCATCTCCTATTCTCCTCATTTATTAGGTAATTTATATATTTATATATATATATATATATATATATATATATATATATATATATATATATATATATATATATATATATATATATATATATATATATATATATATATATATATATATATATATATATATATATATATATATATATATATATATATATATATATATATATAATGGCCTTCACATTCTCCTCATTTAACACCATTACAAATCTTTTTCTAGGCGGTTGTTGAATCAACCTTACGACATATGTGAATTTCTAGATTTTCTAGACATTCAATTGATCAATGTGGTACTTCAACATTTTTTCTCACACTATATAGAAACCACGAGATGTATGAACTATACCTTAACAAGTCCTCCGCCAGAAATATCTTAGAATTCTAAAAAAAATATTACTCGAGAAGACGAAAAGTTATAGCATTTGTGAAACATGAAGAACGAAAACTGCTTTGGCAGTTCCCCGCCGTTTTCGAAGTTCAGCAATTGGAATCAAGGGCGCTCATTGGTGCTTGCTTTCGAACTTCCATGTTTTATCAGCTTCGCGTTTTCAGTGCCACGAAATTCTGCATGTTATATAAACACACATAGATCTAGACCCGATGATTTGCTGGCTTCGGGCTTGCTATAATAAATTCCTGCTCCATTTGCTTCAGACGTTTTCGAAAAAATCTGTAAAAGGGATTAGATCGATCTCCAAGCAGACACCAGCTTGCAGGGCTCCATCCTTCTTTTCAAGAATGATAACTTCAAAGTGTAGATCTAGACATGATGTATCAGATGATATTTAGTCTATAGGTATGGCTGGTGCTTGTTAATAATCGAGACAGCTTGTGTCTGTCCGATTTTGTTGGCCAATTGCTCGTTACTCTTTCTCTTCTACACTACAAAGCCATGAATAATCTGAGGTCAGGTGACCACAGATGACCATCTGTAAACAGGATTAGATCAATTTTCAAGAGGACACCAGTTTGCAGGGTTCCATCCTTTTTTCAGGAATGAATACTTTGGAGTGTAGACCTAGACATCACGTCTAAGACAAGCTTGTCTCTGTATGTCAGTTTCTGTTGGACAACTGCTCGTTACTCTTTCTGTATCTCACTACAAAGCCATAATTAATCTGTGGTCAGATGACCAAAGTGTATAACTAGGGTGTCTGTATTATCATGGATTCCTGGTCCATTTGCTTCAGGAATTCTGAAATCATTCGTCAAGAACATTAGATCGATCTCCAAGAGAATTCAAGCCTTCTTTTCAGGAATAAATGCTCTGAAGTGTGAACCCAGACACAAACTTCACAACCAAGATACCGTTTTCGTTGTGTGGAGTTGAAGCAAGCAATGTTCATTTGTGGGAAGAAAATCAACAACATATGCAGAGGCAATATTATAACTAACACGTCCACCCCGAAGGCAATCAAGCTAGTTGTATCTATAAGACGTACGGAGTCACAGGGTTACACGGAGCACTGAGACTAGAATTGTTACAAAACCATGCAAGAAGTCTCATTGCGATAGAAATTCTGGGAGTTAAAGCCAGGGAATCTGCTTAAGGTTCACAGCCTGTCTTTCATCAAATGCGCCTACAAGTTCAGAAGAATAATCTGGCAAACTTTCTCTAAACGAGCGTTTCAGCTCTCGAAAATTGACTTCTAAATAAGAAGAACAATGGGTGAATTCAATACATCTAGTTTTTTTTTACTAGCGAACACACTACAGAATTCATCACGACTACTCAAAGATAAAAATGTCCAGAGACATCAACTCAACCTCACAGCTTCTGTTCTTCTATCGACAGACGCGATATCCAACGGAAATTTCTCACACGCTTCGTACTGGTATTGAGGTTTTAAACATCCGCAGTGATGCATCAATCTCTCGACATGTTGCATCTTCCTGAATGATCACAAAGTATCTACATTTTCTTGAATGACCATTTCCCTTGGTGCACCTAACTTGGATCGTCTCCCAGCCTAACTTTTTTGCGTTTAAATTTTGCATATCAACAGGAAACTGTTGACTGGGTGTTGGTTCAATGCCGAAAACAGAAACAAAATTGCCGAAACTCTTCTGTTGAGATTATTGCCTTTGAAAATTGTAGAAAATTATTGCGCTAAATTTCTCACGGTTCAATTCAATTTTTCAACTTTGACAGTGTGTTGTGTAAAACATAAAATACATCCCTCGTACAAGGTCGTTTTAATACTGTTATTTGGCGTTGATAGATCAAGCTACAAACCATTGATCTATTTTTGCTATCTTAGATGACCACGTAGTGAAACTGCATGTGAATTGTAATAATACTTACAGTTTTGGTGTACCTTAGAATACTTCGCCACACAGTCACCATGGGGTTCTTCAGTACCATCAGAATCCTTTCAATGGAATCATTCAACAGATCATCTCAGGATCAGTAATTTCCTGTAAATTGCATTTGAATTCAGTCTCCACCTACGTCCTCCACATCAGAAACAAATGTTATGGTGTCCCTTAAACTATTTTATTGTTCTATTTACTGAACTGCATCTCCATTAGCCATGAAAACCCCAGTTTGCATAATAATAATAGTAATTCTCACTCGCCTTCGTTATTGGGGTATTTAAAAACGTTCGTTTTTTTCGTTTTAGATAACATTTCCAGTAAATAATCTTCCAATAACCATCAATTGCAAATGAAGACATGAAATAAATTGGAGGCCATAAATACACATCTATTCGAATAAAGCTGACGATTATGATTCCATAAGAAATAATGACATGCTACAAATAGCATCATTATATAAATCCCCCCAAGAAGAGTCAATGTCCCGTATACCCTTAGCAAATTGACAACACTTTCGTTTCCCATTCCGCAAAATGAACGACGTCTTCAATGATTTCGTCGCTTGTAGTTTCCCTGAGAATATGACGGTGTTTATCTGGGAACATACCTTCCGAGGAACGTTTATACCGTAAGACCACTTGCTTTTATAGCAGGAGGAATCCAAGGATCCCGTTTCTAGAGCAACTGTTTGTTCTTCCCCCCCATAACGTTGGGCAGATCAAAAGTTAAGACCGGCTTCGAGTCGCGCTTGGGGAGGCTTGAATTATGACAAGTTATATTATCGAGGGTCTTTATCTAGTTCGGACTTGTATGGCGATGCTGTCCGTTGGGTATAGAATTGAATTATATCCCGAACAGTGCTCTGGGATAAAAGCCTACGCCTGAAGAAATTTAGTAAGAATATCTGGAATATCCAGATATGGGTCAGAGGTGTTGAATGATTTATGTAGTCCGTTCCATCGGAAAATCCTGAAATGGGTCAATATTTATTATTATAGATAGCTTTTATACCATTCATGAGGAGGAAATGTTAAAAATTAGTTGTGAATTGAATGAATCTTTCACTTACCAGTGTATAATCGAAATATTACAAGTTATTATACTGAAAAAAGTCTCTTGGAACATTAATTCGAAGGAGAAGTTTCGAAGTGATATCTAATGGGCGAAGAGACCGACGTCGGTAAAATTCGTTAAAAATAATTCGACCGAACGGGATATAAAAGTTTCCGGAGAAAATCATCATATAACATCGACTCTCTGGAATTCGTCCAGCCAATCCGATCGCAGGAAAAGTTTAATACCGCATACTCTAAAATTCGTTTAATGGGACAGAATTCAGTTCGGAAAGGAAAAATTTCTCTCCGCAACGGGAATGTCTTAGTCTGAGTTTTAAATCATTTTTTTTTTGGAAGCGGCTTCTATAGAGTATGCGGAAATTTCTATTTTCTATTTGACATTGTCGTAGAATGGACTAAGGAAAGCACATCGTACGGTGGAAAATTCATAGTTGGTTTGAAGAGAAAAGACAGTATAGAGACTATAGAATATACTTCCTAGGCTTGAATTGATATTCAACTAATCTCCGTTGAATTGAATTGAAAACTTAGACGTTAGAATGACTTGGTGAATCAAATAAAGAATAGACGACTCCAGCCGTCTTTTCAAAAATTAATACTTTGAAGTGTAGATCTAAACAGAAACTTCACAAACAAGATACCGTTTTCCTATTGTGCATGCAGTTGAAGCAAGCAATGTTTATTTGTGGAAACAGACATATGCAGAGGTAGAAGCATAACCAATGAATCCACCAAGAAGGCTATCAAGCAGGTTTAGGGAATGCAATCTCGGTATACCAAGATCTCGCACATATTCTGCAAGATCAATCTCGCATCCAAAATCATGCGCGATCTTGCAAGATTAGTATTATGTCAATTTTGGTTAGCTTTCAGTACTTTCACTTATTACCGTTGACTTACGTAAACAATGTACCTATTCCCAGCGGCAACACGTGGCGCTAGGGCTACAGGGCGATAGGGATGAGTAAGGTTGTCGTAAATTTGTCATTGTTTTGCCAGCCTGGACGTGTCAGAGTGCATGGCAATCTGCAGATTTATAAACTATTCCAATAACTGTTGAAAATAGTTCTCTAGGTCTGTTCGTTTTCTGTTAAAATGACAACAAAGGTAGTTTCAAAGTGGATCAGAGGTATGGAAATACTTTTTGAAGGCAGAGGAAAGACAAACTGCTCAGTTCAAATTATGTAATGAAAACAAGTATTGTGTTTTTTGGAATTTTACTCAATAATTGTGAGTCGTAACGCGTTTCACTACACCGTAGCTTTTTCAGACGAATGAATGTACAGAAAATAAGAATGAGAATATAAATACAAATTTTCTTAAGTATTTAAAAGCTTATTGGGTTGATTCTTCCTAAGTGGTTATTTATGACAGGTATATCCTATAAAATTAAGGAATACATTGCTCCCCGAAGAGATTCAATAGAGGTGAAGGGCTTGAATCGACTTGTTCATTGATGAGTCTACCTGAGTATTTGTATTTGTTTCCCTAAGATCTACCTTCCAATATTTATTATCTGTTTGCAAAATTTCAAACTGTGGGTCGAAAGAGTGATTATTTTCTAGATGATTCGCGTAATTTGAATCGGGAATTCTCTTAGTCTTGATGAGGAATTGGAAATGGCATTGAAAGAGCGTTCGCAAAACGTGTGGCACCTTTGTCATCGTCACTTGATATGATTTTGAAGAAAATCTACAGTTCGCTCACCAATGTCTTTTATCTGTAGTACCAACAAGTGTCGAGGCAGAACGGGAGTTTTCCTCAGCTGGTTATCTGGCATGCAGCATTCGGAGTCGTCTGGCAGATAAAACCCTAGATACTTCATACTTTTTGAGGAGTTATTTTCAAGTTTTAGAATAATATGTTACTTTTTGAATAAATTACTGGTTAGCTTGAGATTTTATTTCTCTATTTTGCTCCTGAAGAATAATTAGAGCCAATAGAAATATAAATGATAGGAATTTTCGTACATTTTCGATGCTCATTTCTTTACAATGCGAGATCTCGCACACTAACGAGATTTCGCAAGATTAGAATTCCTGAGTCTCGCGAATACCGAGATTGATATTTCGATGCAAGATTGCATTCCCTAAGCAGGTTGAATCTATAAGACTTACGGAGTCACGAAGATTTCACAAAGCATTACGACGTGAATTGCCACCATAGAGGAAATTCTATTACCACGGAACTTCAGGTGTCATATTGATGAGCAGATGCAATGTGGGAATCGCGACTTGGTATTGTCAAGTTGAAAAATTATGTAGAGACTCTGAATAAGAAGAAAAAGCAGTTGAACATGCACATGTTTTACAATCTGCCTTGAACTAGACCAATGGTGTACTTCAGACCAACCTTTCTATTCTCCTAATTGAACAATTAATACAATTGATTAATGTAGTGATAATGATATCATATGTAAACAGGTTTAGATCCATCCTCAAGAGGACAACAGCTTGAAGGGCATCCTTCTTTTCAGGAATGAATTCTTTGAAGTGTAGACCTATACATGATGTCTGAGGATAGTCAGTCTGTAGATATGGCTGGTATTTGTTCGATTCTATGGGTCAATTGCTCGTTACTCTTCCCCTACTATACCACAAAGCCATAAATCTGTGGTCAGATGATCATAGGGTATAAACAGGACATCTGCTTGACGTTGAAAGCAAATGAGTCTACAAGTCTTGAAGAATAATCTGGTTCACAGATTAGTAGAAATTCTCATTGCGATTGAACTTCTGAAAATCATGTTCATGAACAGAGAAAAGCTACCCTTCGTCGTGGGACCTGCGACTTATCATATTCAACCACTAAGTCGAAAAACTATGTAGACTTTGAATGAGAAGAAAAGATAATTAAACATGCGTATTAGTTAGCGAATCTACATTGGATTGCTACATAGTAGTAGATGTTAACAAATGCCAACAAAAAAAAAACATCTCTCTTGAACAACATTATCACGTACATGATAAATCAGTTTCGCTTGTTGCTAAGGCATGAAAATCAATTTAACAACTAGATAGGGACTCACTGCCACTAGTAGACAACCTTGAAACGTAAGAGTACTTGACTATCCTCTACTGCAGACCAAGAAATTGGATGAGTAGCCAAGTCAGTCAATAATTAATTGATTCACTAGGTAACCTTGTTACTCATTGCATGAATATCTTTCGGAAATTCCTAGTTGTAAGCTGTTTCTGGAGTAATTTAATTCATCTTCGTTCCTCGCTCGAAAGAGATTCGTCTGCTTGCGTCGTATCCCACTCCTGATGTCATAACCGCATTAAATCGCGTAGTACGAATAAGTACGTTAATGAAAAGGAACATAATATTTCCGCTCATGTCGAACGTATAACGCCGAATAAGAAAGAGGCCATTAATTTCATTGTATTCCATATTTTATCAGATTTCTTGTTCGTTGAGCCGGGAAACGTTCGTACAAATGCAATTATTTTTACCGTTCAACGGGCCCAACCGAAGTTTTTCCGTGAAATTTATCTCTGCCGCCTCTTTGAACACTCGAGGGGGACGTTACGCAATTAAAAACGGAATCTTAACTGGAATTGATGGGGCGTTCAATTAATATGAGCAAAAATGTTCTACATTAGCGCGATCTTGACTCAACGAAAATTTCAATAAAGATTGCTTTCCTTTAGGAAATTAATGAAGTTTTTCTGCTGGAATTTAATTATGAACTTTTGAAGTTCTTTTATAGATTCATTTTATGCTTTCAAAACAATAATTAGGGAATGTAACATTGCTTAACATTTTTTCAGAGCGATTTAATCATGGCCTCAATTTTCCAATTTTCGCAAGCACTTTTTTGTCAGCAAAATTTGTTTAGGGAATCTTTCTTTCAGACTCCATGCCTAGTAGAAAGAAGAAGGGGCATAAAAGAAAAAAATCAATTCGTCTTCAGTGTTTTTATTCTTTATTATTATTTTCTTTCATAGATAGTGGAAGGAACTATATTAAAACATTAGTTCCTGGGGGTCTATTTCCGTATTTTTAAGTGAGATATTGCCTCTTATAAATATACATCACATTATTTTATGTTGGCATTTTCTAAAATTTTAATGACATTTAAAGGTAGTCATCCATAAATCCGTATCGAACATATCGTTTTATAGGCAGTAAGTCCACTGTTGCCGTAGTAATCCGAACATCTACACACTGCCAGTGGTCACCACTTCTCATAGTGTGCCGATTAGTATCTCATCGGTACGCAACGGACAAATTACCCCTTTGAGCAACTGCATCCACATTACCGACAGACCGATGCGTGCGATCGATACGATCAGCTACATTACTTTCTATACAAAATACACAAATATTCGTTGAGTGCGATACGTCCGATGGGGAACTAGGAAGCCTCAATTCGACATCTCAAGATAACTCCATATTATCTGAATAGCTCTGATTGTCAAATTCTGTTTTGATGACTAAGGGTTCTTCTTTTATGACTATAAGGTCTTGGATCTCCACTGCACTGGCGGAAATTGGTTGGTTAGTGCCTTCGAAACTTCCCGGTGACGTACAATTTTGGTCAACGCCAGCTAAAAGTAAAATTGAGTTAATAAACAAAAACGGTAAATGCTCCCTTATGGTCAGTAAACGGGCCATCAGTAATAAATGGGGACTAAATCAAAAAAAATGTACATGTTTAGAGAGAAGCTTAATAAACTTCAAAGACTAGATGTGGTCTGCGAAAGCGTTAAAAGACGCTATAAGAACAGATAAATATTCTCTAGTGGCAATAAAAGGTTGTGAGGGAAACACGATCAAAGCTCATATGGGGATGCCTGCAGTTACTGAGCTAGTATAACGAAACCAGGTAACTTTGGTCTGGGTGCCTAGACATGGAGGAATTTCAGTTAACGAGGATACGGATTCCCTTGCCATGGAAGCTGGCAAGACGAGATTTATTGGCCCAGAAACAGCTCTGGATATATGCATAAGGTACAGGACTAGATCAACGCCTGGATATAAAAGCTGAACGTTGACAAGTGGGTCATTACCTCGGATCATAGACAAACTTCCGCTGAAAAAACCTAGCAAGAAGTTCACTAAAGAAGCTCTTAGATTTCTGAGCAGAGAAAGACTAAGCATCGTAACAGGCCTAAGAACTTGACATGGGAGGCTAAGAAAGCATCTACACTCGACAGGCATTTATCATCAAGAATGTAGACTATGCTCGGAGAGGAAGAAACAGCCTATCACATTGTAAACGAATGCGAAACTGTAGCCTGAAGGAAACGGAAAATTTTAGGCGGCAAAGAAACCTTAAAAGAGCTGAGCGAAAAAGACCTGATAGATGGGATTCTAAACTCTTGTTAAAGAAGTAACCCGGATTATTAAGGAATGAGTGTGAACAGAGGAGCGCAATAAGCCTTGAAGGATTGCAGCGGCACCAAACTCTGAAAACACAAGACAAAATGCAAATATATAATAAACTAAAGTTTACACATATTAGTAAGATACGTTTTTTCTGTCGCACAAATTTCTTCATTAGACATGACAATAAGAAGTCTACAGATTCAAATCAGGCGAATTCGATGGCTGTTGCATCATGAAAAATCCACGGTTTGTCTGCTTTTCTTGGGAATCGTTTTCCTCAAATGCACCAAAAGACTTCTTGACGGTCTTACGTTTTGATAGGAATTTTTGATGCACAATACCTCACTAATCCATGCTAACCCATCGGCATCAGTTTTTCCAGCTACATAATGGATAAAATTTACTTACCCACATCCAAGCCTGGATATTTCTTCATTCCTCCATCTTGCCTAATGGAACTTACATCTGATTCTCCAGTATTATCTGACTCATCAGAATTCAGCGTCATCTGCAACAAATCGAATTAAATCATTTTTTAATATGTTGATCGTTGAAAATCTGACAATTTGAGATCTATCTTCACCTACTCGACTATCAGCTTCAGCTTCGAGGTGGTATGTCGAACAACGTGTTTCAGCAGATTTCTTTCTTACTGGTGTATTGTGCATATCATCAGGCTTTGGACGTTTTGAACCTTTGCCTTTCAATCCTACAATAAAATACTACAGGCTTATTTGATGTTACTTTCATTTTATTCAAACCTTTTTTATATTCTCTAGACTTCATAATACTCTTCTGATATCGACTCAGAATAGTTTTTACGTAAGTTTCATCTTTTGCGGACAGATATCGAGTGTATTTATTCGATTTATCAAAGTTGTCCATTATCTCTTCTATAGTTGTCGTTCCATCGACGTCTTCGAGAATTTTCTGTTCTCCTTCGGCGATACAAGACAATCTACCCAACCTGTCAAAATTTGGAGGGTGTTGATGGTTCAAGTTGTAACGCACGATCTTACCATTATCTGAAACCATGATATGCTTTGAAATGAACCATTTGATGCCCGTCATTGTCAGGAAGATATTAACAATTGTCTTAAATATCACAAACGTCAAACTGTAACTCTTAAATTTGGAGGGACAGATAACTTGAAGCGCCATGCAATGATCAGTTCTGAAGCTTGTGGTCAATGTATACTACATTGACCACAAGCAAGTACAAGAGTACATGTATTTTCAATATTGAGGATTTGGGATTCAAATTCTTCTGATTGGGACCTTCGGTTTCAAAATAATATCGTGTATTCTTTGAATTCGATCTCAGTACTTACATTGGGTATAACACTTGGCTTGGCACGCCTTATAATAGTCCTCACAGAACCACTCTTTTATTCCGTTATGCGAGATAGAATTGTATCCGAACATATAATTATTTACAACCAGTAGTGTGTCTCCGTCAAAATCGCGTATAGTATCAATTAATTTTGGTTCTATCATATTTTCAGGAAGTAACGCCTGCAAATTATTGAGAAATTAGAATTAGGTTCTTTTTATTTCGTTATACATTCTGTCAAAAAGGTACCGGGACTGGACTGTTTCAATCAAATCTTGTCACTTGGACAAAAAGTGGTATTGTTCTTCAGAAGTGATCTTCCTACGACTTCTTCTAGGCCTATTTTGAAGAGATTGTAGCTCCACGTATCGGGCGTAGGTTTTTGAAATCACCCCCTGTGATACCCCCATTGTGGTCGCCCTGTGTCATACCTTCAACAAGAGCAATCCAACGTAGGCATTTTCAATTACGATTATAGGCTTTTTTAAATTTTGAAATTCACAGTTTCAAATCTCAGTGACAACTGAGTACAATATCCCGAACATGTGGTGATAATTCAACATTTCTTATCATACTATCCAGTTTTTTTACAACAAACACTTCATTCTTCACAAAAAGTCAAAGATCCATGGTTAAAAACAATCAGTAATGTGCAATACCGAGTAATTCCATGTAAATTTGGTTGTGTGTATCATTATGAAGGAATGTCTGACAAAAACCTCAACAAATCTTCGAACAACCACTGTATCCACCTGATATGGCTTCGGCCGACTTTTTTCTTTTTCCGAAACACATGTTACCCCTTCGAGGTACCCGTCCGTACTTTTACAGAATGCATAAAGGCTTAGGTAATATGGGTTCATCATTTCTTCACCTACCTGACTCTCGGCTATGCTTTTCGTTTTGGAAGTAGAATCTATAAAAAAACAGAATTAGAAAACACTCAAATAATTTATGGTGATGCATAAGATGAAATGATATGTTAATTTAAGAGAGGCCAAGTGCAAAAGCACTGCGAACTCACCCGTAACAGAATTCCCATCTAGTTGTCTGATGTATGCCTTATCACAGCTTACTTGACTACTAGATTCAACTCCTGAATCAGCAATTTTTTTCGTTTTAGCTGTTCCGTATGTTCGAGTCGGTTTGGATATAACGTTATAGTATACTATATCTGTCTCGTGCAGTGCTATAATAAAAAATATATAATATAGATTCATAAGGTAACTCTATTCCAATCGAAATCATATATCGTAATTTAACGTTTACCTTTTTTGAGGGATTTAATTTTTGATGTCACGATACCTTTTCGATATCGTCCAAGGACGTTTCTTATATAAGTTTCATCTTTAACAGTCATATATTCTTTATATTTGCTACACTGAGTAACGCTGAGCGTTATCTCTTTTATGGAGGTCTTTCTATGAATGTCTTCTAAAACTTTTTCTTTTCCTGGACCGATGCAAGCGAATCTACTCAACGTCTTGAGATCGGGAGGGTGTTTATGATATAAGTTGTATCGCACAATTTTACCGTCATCTGAAACAATGACATAGATTTCTAGTTCAATAAGTTCTTAGAATGATTGTTAGATGGCGAAATTCCATACTACCTAATTTCATATTAGGTGCGCAACTAAGTTCTCACTGTGTGTCAATAGATGGCTCCAGCAGTCAGTCGATTTTTACATATCAAGCAAGTCTTGAACAAAGCTTAGACATATATATGGTGAACAACCCAGTGTGACACCACTCTGCCAGAAAGATGGGAAAAAAGTTGTAGCTAGCGTTGGCAATATTTTGAATGACTCATTTGTAATCATTTTCACAATAAAGTTGTATGTCTCTAAAAAACACAGCGAGAACTTTGTTGCGGACCTAATAAGTTGTAATGGTTTATTTTTATTATTCCAAATACTGTGGAAGAATTTGAATGTCGTTGACAAAACGTTTAATTCATTATAATTAATAATAATTCAAGAAGAAGAAGAAGACTCCATCGAGACAAATCATGGAGAAGTGCTTAACGTTCTGCACGTTCAAATTCTTTTCCTAAGTTGGCACAACTGTTTTCTATACTGACGCGGAGTTTGAACGCGATCTGTTGTTCAGTATGTTTACAGCGCTCGATTTTCTCAGTTCTCACAAGTGTATGTCGCGATTTCTACAATGGATAAAAAATTCGAACAAAGAATTTGTCTCAAGTTTTGTACTGCAAATGAAAATTTCGTGTGCCGAATCGCCGAAAATGTTACAGAAGGCTTACGGTGAATAGACTTCATCAAAAACACGTGCATATGAGTGGTACAGTGCGTTCAACAGCGGCCGAGATGTGGTGGTAGATTTGCTCGCTCTGGCCGGCCATAAACTACTTCAATTGAAGTTAGCACCGATAAGGTGAAGGAAATTGTCATTGAAAATCGTCAAGTTCGAGAAAGATAGGCAATGAATTTTCTGTGTCTCACGTCAAAATCGATCAAAAGTCAAGGTGATGTTAACTGTTTTCTTTGACTCACCAGAGGTCATATTACCTATGCGTTACGCGACGTTTGAGACAGCAAATTCGTCGTTTCACCACGATAATGTACCATCCCACAAGGCTGTTACTGTGAATGAATATCTGACCAAAACCTAAACAAATATCATCAAACATTCACCTGATATGGCTCCGGCCAACTTTTGAGTTTTCCAAAACTACCACTTGAATCGATAGAAGAAGATATAAAAGAATATTATGTATGTATTATTTCGGAATTGCATACTGTACCACTTTTTTAACAAAAAGGACGAGGAAAAATTGTCGCACGTCCGATGTTGGTTCAACATTGGTGTCTGAAATTTTGTCAAAGACCTAGAGAATATTTAGAGTGAAATGAACTATTGTAGTCCCTTTTTTCTCAAAAAGACAAAAGAAAATTACCCCGCGTTCGATCTTGCTTCAACATTGGTCCCAATTTCGAACTAACGATAATTTCTTCTATTTACGAGACACGTTTTTGAAATATTATTGTGAATTTCTCATTTGACAATTAATTTTGAACTAAAAACTTACTCTGCGTGTAACAGTTCGCATGACATTTCCTCTGTTGGCTCTTGCAAATCCACTCTTTCAGTCCGAGTTTCTTGCAGAAATTGAATTTGAACAAATAATTATTCACTACGAGTAACATATTTCCGTCCAGATCAGAAACGGTATCCACGGATTCTGGCTTGATACATTTCGCTCGTACTCCAACAGCTACGTCGTTTTTCGCGTCTGAAACAAAGATTCTTATTCAAGTAACAAAATTAATTTTGACAAAGACCAAATATCAGAATATTCAGATAACTCTTTAAAGTACCCAGGAAGGGTATGACCATCTGGGAAAGGATGGGAACAAGTAGTCTTTGGTAGGTCTTCTGTTTCGATTCTTAGGGGGCGCCACGCGTATAAACGTACGACGTGGTCCATCACGGAATCGATACAGGCTACATCTAAGCTGGATAGCTAAGATGTTATGAATCGGTACGCAAAACTAATATCTTTCTCCTTACATCTTATTGAATTGTCTCTGCTATTGTAATGATGCTCATGATAAGTAAATCGAAGAACTAGTTCTAGAATCAGGTCATTGAACTATTGACCAAAAAAAACAAATATTAAAATGTTTTGAATAAGAAATTTCAAATTACAAACTTTCTAGGGAAGTTTCAAAATATTTCTCGAAGAATGAAAGATTCGTTCATGGATAGATATAAAATCAAAGAAGGAGTACATAATAACACATACCTTTGATTTGTGCTATTTTTTTATCCGCAACAGAATTCAAAATCATCGGCACATAAGTCACCAAATTAGAAGCATAGTTAGAAGTTGAATTTTCTTCATAATCGGTATCGTCCATATTCTCACATTCCTCTTTGAGATCCAAAGGTTCCTCTTTTATATAGAAAATGTTCATGGCTTCCAAACCTGATGGTTTGTGGTTTTCGTCTTCTGTTTCGTTGGATTCCGTAACTAGAAGAGAATCAATATTACTTTTCATTTTTTTTCTACTCACATGAGATGTTCGAACTCGAAGAATTGACGGCGTACGAAAGATTTCACGAGGTGACTCCTCAAGTTTTTCAGATACTCAATTTAAATACGGCACATAGGTGCTTTTTAAAAATCTACATTATCAGATCACAGAAACAATTATGGAATAGGTAGTGATAGTTCCAGTGACTCTTTCATAAACGCAGAAAATGGCCGACATGCATTTCATCTACGGCCTCTCTAACAGTAATTCTTAGAAACGTCGAGAAGATATGCTGAAATGTACCCTCAACGTGGAACACTAAGAAAATGGCTTTATAGCTACATCTTGATCATATGACGGTATTTGAGATTTTAAAAGAATAGCTCTTATATCCATATCATGTAATAGAAGAGCGTTCTTGAAATGAGAATAACTCTGCTGTTTTTCAACGTAGAACATTTTTAATTATTTAAAATAAAAACTTAAATGTTACCATTTAGTGTAGAAAAAGTGGAAAGAATCATTTTCTGAAAATGACATCAGGCAGATGACGTCCGTGTTCCGCAATGCATTGCAGTAGTCGATTCTTAAAGTTCTGCATCACCCGCGCTAAAAAATTGGCGTCGATTGCCCTAACTTCTCTTGTGTTAGCTTCTTTCAACTCTTGCAGATTTCGAGGTTTATCGACGTAGACCTTAGCCTTTCTGTTTTTCCGCAAAAAATAATCATAAGCAGTGAGATCCGGGGGACGAGGGGTCTACGGCACATCACCAAAACGAGAGATTACATGACTAGGAAAAATACGACGCACAACTTCCACTGAGGCTCTGGCTGTATGTGCGTGGCACCATCCTGTTCTTCTGTTGATTTTTCCTCGTCGCAATTCTGGGATAAATAAGTTCTTCAGCATGAAAACATATCGCTCAGAGTCTATAGTTACGGTTGTCCTTCTCTCATCGAAAAAATACGGTCCAATCACCCCAAGACGGCTCATAGCGCAACAAACGGTGACTTTCTCACTGTGAAGTGGGGATTGATGCAGTTTGCGGAGGTTTTCTGCTACCCAATATCGGCAGTTCTGTTCATTAACCAAACCGTTCAAATGAAAATGAGCCTCATCACTCATCATTATCACTGGTTCATTTTCATCAGCGATAATCATTTGCATTCTGTCGGCAAACTGCTGGCAGTGTGCAAAATCTTCTTCATTCAGGTACTGGACAACCATGAGCTTATGGTGTAAGATTCTGCGAAAAGTTCGACTACTCATTTGAAGTGCTGCCTCGTTTTCGGAGGGAGCGCCCTGGGCTCTAAATGACAGCTTGTCTCACTCTTTCCACGGAAGCCGGTGTCCTTAGACTTCGGGGACGACCTTGAGGGTTCGCATTCATTGCGGATTCAGTCGTTCTGAAATTCTGTACCCATCGAATGATTGTGTCACGTTTCGGATCTGAAGCGTTACGACCCATGTTGAAGCGCTGACGAAAGCGCCGCTGAACAACAATGACGCACTCTCCCGATTCTCTTATCCAGATAACCATTGTGAACTAAATGGTAATTCCTCCTGAGTCGAATGACCTCGTTACGTGTACTACCCGTTCCAAAAACGCCCTTCCATTACGCCCCACCCTGTACAACGAGTCTAGGCACTGTTATCTCGTGATTTCCCTAACCGTCTTGCACTTTCGTTTTGGTTGCTCGATATGATTAGAATACAAACGGAATTACTGAGCATATATTATTTACGGACGAAGCAAGTTTTTCGAGATATACCATTATTAATAACTACAACAACACATATGGGCGGGAAAAATTGTGCTTTCGTTGAAGCTCATCACCATGAACAATTTTCTCTGCACGTGTGGATTGGAATGATTGGAGATCACCTAATTGGACCACATTTCCTTCCACCTAGATTAAATGGTGATTCGTACACACAGAAGAGCTGTCGGATTTACCTGATCCTACTTCTTCAGGTGACAGGGGGGGAATGTGGTACATGCACGATGACGCTGCTGCATTTTAGTATAAGAGCACATCAACATGTTTTAGAGGAAACATCCAGATCGCTGAATAGGCCAAGGTGGAAACCAATTCTGGCCAGCTCGTTCACCTGATCTAAATCGAATGGTCTTTTCTACTCGAGAACATTTGAAAACGTTGATTCGCAGGGCTCCTGGACGATGACGTAGAAGACTTAAGAATCCGCATTATCATTTCTTGTAGAGATTTATGTGTCGACGTCTAGACTCTGGTGTAATGGCTGAACGAGACCATTTTCAGCAGTTACTAAGTCGCTCCCTTCACATTGTTTTCATCAAACATATAAAATTTATCAATTTTTCACATAAAAGCTGAAAGATACAAAAAAAATTGCCTGAGGCGTACTGAAAATAACGTTGTGGGGTAGAAAGGACACGTGACCTCTGAAAAAGTACCACCTTTTGATGAATGTTTCTGTGATCTGATTATGTAGATTTTAAAAAGGCATATATGTGCCGAATTTGAACTGAGAATAACTGTAGTAATCATAAGAGAAAAACAGAAAAAATTCGAAGATTTCAACACCATGTATTTCGATAACGACGCGTTTGCAGATCCTGTATATAATAATTTTCTCACTCACAATTGGTTTCCACGTTTGCAATAGAAATAGAAGAGTCATACTGGCTTTCATTTTCTATATCATCGAAGGGCTCATCTTTTATATTTTTGACATCAACGATATCTTCGGTAGTGTTGCAACTCGATATGTTTTGGTCTTGATCTTCTCTTTCTCGGGATTTTGCAATTTTCGGTGAGTCACTTTCGTCCTCTGCAAGCATGAAATAGTTTACACTCATCAAAAGAATCTAAAGATCGAGCGGAAATATTCGTTTATTAGCCAAGTGTTACAATATCGTGTTTATTACCTTAGAAGTACTTTTTACACGATAATATTATGCAATATAAAAATAATCTACGTGTTATTGAAGTACTACAAACGGTCCCGAGCTCGCCTTTGATATTCTACTCGAATCTCGATATTGGATATTCGTTTTCGTTATACTAGCAAGGAGGGAGCATAAAGCTGTTCAGTCACAATTTCTTTGAATTCACTGCTACTGGTGCTTTATAGAATTTCGTTTTAGTAATCGATAGGCAAGGATTTGTTCTGATAGAATTATCCAGTGCCGGCAAATTGAACTTATTTGGCTAAAACATGTTTACTACTTAGGGTCATGAGTTGTGAATGGAGCTGCAAAAAACTTGCATTTTCACTTTAATTGTAAAAAAATTGGGACATTAACTCATAAATACGAACATCTGATGTAAACGTTTAAGAAAAACTAGTTACTTACCTTTTGCATAACCTTCAGAAGAATTGTGTGTTTTATCACAAATCCGTACGATTATGTTTTCTTCTTTGATGAAAGAACCGCCAACAAAAGTGAGATTGCTCTGCATTGTGTTGTTCTCGTGAGTACCTAAAACAAATTGTACAGCTTGAAACAGATTTTTCGTTTGGGGCGCTCGACCTGAACTTAGGAAACTTTCACATAGGTGAAACATATAATCCACCAGGTTGATGTCAGAAAAACAAACCTCTTGTAGACGACGCTGAATTGACTAAAGTCGCTTTCACAGTAACAACGTTTCTTGTGCTTCGGTGGCACTGTTTTATGCATTCATGCATTGAAGACCCTGCTGGATGCTTACGAATGGGATAATTTAAACTTGGGAACGTGTCGTAACTAAATTAGTATTCATATCAAATTTGACAGCTGCTGCTTACTGTAACAATACGGCCGCTGTACGCTATCAAAGATCGAGTGTCCCTATCGAAAAATCAAAGGACACTAATACGCAGGACCTTCAATTAAAACTAAAGCTATGGTATAGGGAAAGTGGAATGTTGATGTCACATTAAGCACCTGCGTGCGCATACCAACTGATCTCATACTATGTGCCAAACTATGCCATCAGTAAAGCTCTACCAATAGGTGCCTTCAAGCAATCTACGCACTAACTTCATTGGTTCACGAAATGTGACAGATGCGCAGTGGTCAGAATTAGGATTTCTCCCTAGGTTTTGGGCTTACTTGGAGGTCCTGTGTATTGTGTACTTAGGAAAACTTCAGTTGTAGTCAAGGCCTCAGTACTTACCTTAATTTTTATCCGAGTTTTCTATTTTAGTAACCGAAGGTGTAAATTGAGTTTGGACAACTCCTTCCATTCGCGAGTTGTCTGAATGAAATGAAAACTTACCGATTTCTTCCAGTTCTTCAATTTTTACATCAACATTTGTCGACATTGTACCGTCTTTGTACGAATTATCCAAAGAAAATGTTGAACTAATCGAGTCGTCCTCTCTTCTCTCTTCTTTCATTCCCGGATCGATCGAATGATTATCGAGTATAGTAAGAATTTTCGCTTCTATGTTTATCTCGAAATCTATCTGCTAACCGATGTCTGGTTAAATTGGAGCTGGAACCAAAAGGAATCGATTTAGATATGTTTGAGAGGCGAAAACTAAAGAAAGAAGTAGATATTCGGAAACTCTTAATAAGCTTTAGATTTCTAACACTCAGAATGGCGATGGAGTACGGATATATTATGAGAATCCTGATCGGAAAAACGGATGTGTTTGGTGTGATCTATTATGACCCACTGAAATCTGGCGATACTGAACGTGTTACCAACAACAAAGATTTGGACCTTGGCTCTGCTTCGAACATACTGAATATTGAAAGAGGTATCACAATGTGATTTTACTTCATGAAGGAAATGTTTGAGGCTATCATATAGAAAATATTCTTTGAACTTACTCGTCAAAAAGCTTTTCTGTATTTGCCAGACGATCTTGATATCATTCATCAATCAAAATTGACGAAAATTTAACTCGTGCGAAATTTGATAAAAACGATAAAAGTCCATTTCATTGAACGAAAAGTGAATGGATATCAGCACTTGGTACACATTGCGTCTGAAAGATTCTGGTCAAAAAGAGCGTGGCAGTACAGCCAATAGCACTTCAGAACATATCTTACCCTGGAAGACTTCTGTTTCCCTGATACCGAAGGAATGTATGCTTGTTTGTCCAATATGAATTACTATACCATTGTCGTTGAGTAAAGTCCCGTTTCTGGTATAGTACATCTACCCTACGGTGGATGGAGCGCGTATCGTTTCAGAAAATTTTGCGACAAGTTTCTGCTACATTTTATTTCACCTGTCATGCGTTGAATAAGTTACAATACACACATTTCGTCGATTTCGATTCTGAACTTCATTTTTCATTAAAGTTGCGATCATCGCCGACAGTTTTAATTCAATTTATTCGTGTACGGGGCAGACGGAAGAACAAGAGCTATCACTTATCCGTGAACACAAAAAGAATGAAAGTTTCTGTGAGCGACATAATTTAAATTGGATTCTATTATGACGAGTTAACTTCTTCTCTTCCGAGATCTCAGAAACTCGCGAATGGGTAAGCTAATGAATCGTGAATTACATTTTTATAAACCATAATCAATCCTAATCAAAGAAAATTCGAAAGCAAGCATCCTGCCTATGCGGAAGTCTTGCTTTCCAAATATCAGGATTCTATAGTGGCGACACCTATGTACGAGTGCCTCAACTATAATTGCAGAAAATTCCTTTATCAGGCGATTTTCATGTCTCCGATAGTCAGAATCAACTTTCAATTTACTATAAATAAAACTAATATGATACATAACAATTAAAATTTCATAAAAATACTGTCACTTTTGAAAACACAATTCGAGGTTAATTATTCCTTAAAATGTCGTGAGAAATAGGAACAAATTTACGTTTTTCGATTTATTTCCTACAAAATTATTCGATCATTTGTAGATAATACTTTCCAAAAAGACTGAATTTGTCTATTTCTACGGTATTACTTTAGCAAATTCTTCTTCATTAAGAAGTGTAATATCAGAAATGCATGTAGTTGTATATATAGTCTACTTACTGAAGTGTGACAACGAAGGATTTATGAATATAGTTCGCACACAGCGCTTCAATTTATTTATATACACATCGAAGTATTGTTTGTTGTTGTACACATACGACGGTGACAAGGAACAAGGGCAATACCGGCTGCCTTACTTCCCATCCGATTGGTAGTTAACTGGTAGCGCAGTCTGTGGCGTCGCATGGAAGTTCTCCTTGGCCGCTGCGCCGTCTAGCGGATTCTCGGATAAGAAAATTAAGTTAGAAACCTGTAATGTAACTAAGAGGCATAATAGAAATATTTGTTTTGGTCTTGATTTTAACTAATGAGATATTATGGTAATTACCTGTATCAACATACTTGACGAAGTAGGATTTATTAATCTGATTGAGGAGGTCGTTACTTGATGAAAATCGATATACATATTTTCAATGAAATAAAACTATTTTCTTTGGTTTCATCTATCTGATGAAGCCACAGTGTGGTGAAACCGGTCATAGTTAATATAGCGAAAATCTAAATACCATAGTGTGTTCGAATTGAATGAATCGCTTATAACGACATGGAAAAGCCAGACATACATCGAAAGACGTTAAATCTAAGAGTTATTCACAAAATTTGATAATATTTTTGACAACTACCTCAACAATCCGTACTTGTTCAACTATCTGTGTTACGATCACATCCAAACCACTGAACGGATTTTGATGAAATTTGGTATAAAGGTACTTTGAACTTCAAAATTATATCTACGATCTAGATAACGAAGTAAAATAATTGCGTTTTAATGCGGCGTGTCGTTATAAGCGATAAAATTGTAGACGATTTAATATATAAGGGGCACGTGCATGCGGTTCACAAGGAACATTCATTTTGGAATTTAATGCCCGTATGTTTCTCTAAACGATGTCATTATAAGCGACTTTGGCTCGAATCGAGTTAGTCAAGTTATTGAATATACACACAACCAAATTAAAATGGAATCACCCCAAACTATGGGGTGATATTCTGCCACTCTTCTGTGGCGGCTTGGATGAGCTGTTGTGATTGTTGTGTAGAGATTATCACATAAATGTTCAATGTGATTTAGGTCTGGAGAGCAAGCTGGCCAGTCCAAAATAGCGATTCCCTCTGTTTCAAGATAATGTCGCGCATCACTCGCAGGAAAACGAAATCAAATCTGTTTTGCCTCCCAGCATAATGCCACCCCAAAACATCACACTGCCCCCTTGGTATTTCGATATTTGTCTTGCTGCTCGGAGTCAAGCTTGTCTTCGACAACCCCTTAAAACCCGAATTCGACGGTCATCTGATCGAACACCAATTCTGGTCTCATCCGAAAAACGAACATTTCGCCAATTCTCAATATTCCAATTTTGGTGCTCAATACACCAATTAAGTCTGTGTCTCACGAATCAATTCGTATCTACCATTTCGAACGATTGTTTGGTCATGAAACGCGTAAAGGTCACTGAATACATGCTAGAACGAGTCAATTCTCAATATTCCAATTTTGGTGCTCGATACACCAATTAAATCTGTTAATTTTTTGTTGTCTGGTCAGCTCTGGAACTCTTTAGGACTTTCTGCTGCATAACCCCTTGAACGAAGTCTTTGACGTATCGTTTTGGCTGATACACTGATGCCTGTTGCTTCCAGAAATTGCCTTTGGAGCATGGAGTGAGAACACTAGGGTCTCTTCTTGCAGTTTGGCTCAAAAAGCCGTCTTGTTCTTCAGAAGTGATCTTCCTACGACTTCTTCTAGGCCTATTTTGCAGAGATTGTAGCTCCACGTATCGGGCGTAGGTTTGGTTAGATTATCACCCCCTGTGGCCGCTATATGCCTGTGTGTCACCCCTTCTTCAACAAGAGCAATTCTTCGACCCCTCTGCACATCAGACAGTTCAACTTAAGGCATTTTCAATTATGATTATAGGCTTTTTTAAATTTTGAAATTCTCAGTTTCAAATCTCAGTGACGACTTAGTACAATATCCCGAACATGTAGTGATAATTCAACATTTCTTATCACACTATCCCGTTTTTTAACAACAAAAAACTTCATTGTTCACAAGTTATCAAAGATCCACTATTAAAAACAATCAATAATGTGAAATACCGAGTGATTCCATATAAATTTGGTTGTGCGCATCATTCTGAATGAACGTCTGATAAAATCCTCAACAAATCTTTGAAGGCGATATAATAAATAAATAAATTTGGATGAAAAATAAATATTTTGTGTTTCATTTGCCTGATTGAATATCGGGTACTATTAATAAAGATTGTCAAACAAATCCTATTCGCTAAACGAATCTGTTTTCAAACGAATGCATTCACAAATTACTGGCTTTTTCGTTGCAAAAAACAGATGAAACGCGTTTTGTTTTGATATATTACAACAACACCCCGAACGTCCACAACACATCGATAACGATATTTATTGCATCTACCATAAAACTGAACTATCAGGCACATATGTCAATGTCAGAAATGTTCATTTTGTTTTATCGCCCTTTATGACGTAATTTTCGCGTAGGGCGTTGAGAGCATCTTAGATAAAAATTCTCATAAATATTATCGCTCGCATTTATCGCAAAAACGGCGCAGGGATTTAGGGTGTACGTGCTCTAGTATCTTGTTGTTGAATAAAGAAATCCATCGAGTTGGGTGGGTGGGATACGAGGGGTATCCAAAAATACTTGAATGATTTTTCGTATTGTTATTGACGCCAGTATAAAATGTTAGGTGTAACAGTTTTGTGTATATTCGATACAGAAGCGGGCAGATAGAAATGTGGAAGAAAGAAAGGGAGCAATAAGTCCTAAGTCTTCTCACAATCGAACAAAATAATACGAAGGGTGGAGCTCGAGGTTCTTGCAACATCGCATATAGCAATAGCTGGCAACCTCTCTGAACAATTATTCATTCAAAAAATCTTGTAGCTTTTTCTGCTTCATTATATTATTATTAGTTTGTGATATAACTCCCTCTTGGAGTTTCCAGACAAATAAACTGTGTGTTTTTCGCTTTGAAAATAAGCAGCATTTATTAACGTTTTTTCTATTATAAAACCTCTTAATTAGTTACGCTGACGCAACAATTCTTTGTTGTCGGTTATAACGACTGACTACAAAACATGAGCTTTTAATTAAGATAGTCGCAGTTTTTTCAATACTGTTGTTCTCGTTTATTACCCTGTTTCTACATAAATGCTCCAGGCCATCTCTTTCGTTAAAAATTTTGCAAGATCACTCGTGACAAATTATTTTGGACAACGTACTCTTCATCGTCCCCCGCGTGTTCTTGTCACCGTGTATTTGTCAGCTTGAGTAATACCCCCAGAGAGGTAATTTTGAAACTTTCTGGCTTTGACATGTCCCTGGGGAGATCCCAGAAACAAATTGCTTCGGATGTGCGGTATTCGTCTTGGGCCGGGCCTACGTTCGGGATCGCCCAATATCATTGTCCTTTATGTGCCCTTGATCCCGGATTACAATGACTTACCCGTAAATCCCAAAATGTATCTGTTTTGATTTTCATAATTTATAATAATGCAAGATGTATTTCAATTATCATACCCAAGAAATTTCAATTTTTTTTGTTGAAACGAAGATCTGTTTTTCTCATAAATAAACTATCTATGGTGAATAAACCGAATTGGCTCCCAAAAGACAATCTCTTTCAACACTTGTTTCAATATCTCTTCGTTGTTTGATTGTTTGTTTTTCCTTTAACGTGCTCTGTTTCTGCCTTTCGGCTAATGACACGCCGGGGAATTCTGTCACCTCACTAACCCGGGAATTTTGCCGAACCCCTCTCGTGTCGAGGGAAGGGATCTTTAATGTCCAACACATCTCTATTAGACAGGACCGACAGCTTTACATCTCCTCCGAAAGATGGACACTCAAGTGATTCCCAGAATCCGAAAAATCGCACCGACTTTGTGGGGATTGAACCCAGGTAACTCTGCGTAGGAGACGAGCATCATATCTCATACGCCACCGAGCCGGCCAGGGGGGAAATATACCTAAAGGAGAGGAAAGAATTTCGGAAAGAATTCATGAGACTCTTACAGCGGCAAACCGCTTTGATCTTAAGATACGAAAAAAATATATAAATATATTTATGACCATCTTTCAAAGTAACATACGAGGTTCAGACGATTAGTCAGTGATTCTTTCAATTTTTTGCCCACTAAAATTAAATGCATCGCTTCTGTCGTGAACCATTATCATTAATAGAATGCTGTGAAGTTGTTTCATCAAGGCTCATGTGCACGTGTGTGTATTCATCATGGCAGAAATCCATAAATTGGCCGACGAACTGCTACCCCATCCAGCATGTTCTCCAGATTTAGTCTGCTCCGACTATTTCCAGCTTCCAAAGCTGAAGAAATGGCTGAGTGGTAACAGATTTGGGCCCAATGAAAAAGTAATCATGAAACACTTCCTTGTCGAAAAAATATCTCTGATATGAAAGGTTACTGTCTTATTAAACTGCCCTCTAGTAGGCGCTGAAGACTTCTTTCATCTATTTTCAGCTCCATCATTATCTCAAATTAATGACAGAATCACACTTCGAGCCGCTTTCAGTCGGCCACCTTATTTCCCACATCTTTCTCTTAGCGACTATTACATTGTAACCTCCCAATTACTAATAGGATGTAAACTAATAATAACGACAAAGCTGGTATTTTGTCCCCTCCAATAAAATATGGCTCTTGTTTTGTCCCGTCCAAAAAAAATATAGCTGGTATTTTGTCGTCTCCAAAAAAAAATATAGCACCGTATTTTGTCCTGAGTAAAAAATATGGCTCTTGTTTTATCCCCTGCAAACAAAAGAATGAAGCTCGTCGTTTTGTCCTCTCCAAAATGAAATGGTGATTGAACACACCAGACTCTCAAATCAATTATGAAAGTTTTCATATATAATGTAATGTTGAGATGAAGGGAATGAAAAATGAACAGAGCAGTAAAATATTCCTTTATCAAAATTAAGAATTAAGAACGAAGAAACCATAGATCCATGCTGTAAGTGAATGTGACCTGAAGAGAATATAAGATTATCCAGGATGGATATTCAGAAATCTATGCACATGTTGAGAATATTAATACAAAGATGGAAATTGAAAATAATTACTTAGTTGTGCGAGGATTTATGTATTAAATCAATATTTGCTCAATATTAAAAGAAAATAAAGAAATAAAGCCGATGACAATGGATTATTACTTACCCTTTCATTTTAAAGGGTTATTAAACAATTCACAAATTATTATGATTTATTAATTTCGAGTGGCTTCAACGAAGTCTTCAAAGGAAATTAATGAACTCCGGTGTTCTCTCAGTTGTCATGTGAGTAGAGGGGATTATTCACGGAATGAATGGTCATAGAATCAAAGTGACTTGCACTGTGTTAAACTTGCACCGTGTTAATCCAAAGGTTATTCAGTTGAAGTAGTAGCGGCCACTAAGCACGCTACAATATGTTTCCAGATCTGAAAACAGGGATTTGTAGGAAATATATTTGGTTCCAAAGAAAACTGGTGGCTGAAGCTAGAATCCATTGTAGCAAGAACCGAAAAGACATTAAACTATTGAAGTCAAAATTAACTGGCTTTGTCATCCCAGGAACATTCAAGTTCTGTGTTATTATTCATTCCTCTCGTTCATACTCTCCCACACTCCAACCGAACGCGCCATCGATCCCAGATCCACTGCTTTATTTATTCCAACAAAAGGCACTTCTCATCCCCTCCGAGTTAATCGAAAGAATCGAACTCTTCCGTAAGCGAATGTATATATCTTCTCGTTATCACTTTGAGGGTTAACGAGGTCGCAGGGATTTCCAAATCGATAACGGGGTCGTAGGACTCTCGGGACCTCGTTTCGCTTCTCCCGGTCTGGCGAAATAGGTCATTCAAGTTGCAGAGGCTTCCCCGACAGGAACGGATTTGGATATAATGTAGGAGAGGGTGGTCTACGGACAATATTAACTCGTAATCTATGAATAGAACAATCAGGTGTGTGAAAATGGTACTAAAAATGTCAGGGCAAATTCTAGGGCTGCGTAGGTGGCTCTAGCAGTCTATGAATGACTGCAGTCGTCTCAATATGTACGTATGAAGATTGCCACTGCGCAACAGTCGATTCTTTGAATTGCATAACCAGTAGATTCACCAATGGCAGCGTCTGGTGCATAGCACATGTTCATGTGTCAGCACAGTTCTAATGCGTATCCTCCCCACACATTAAATTCAGTGTTGGACATCTTGAGTATATAACAATTGAACTGGACTCTAGATTCCTGATTTATCTTAGAAGAGAACAGTTTTTCTAGTGTAGCAACACAAATTACCGAAGTAAATAATATAGTTATACTTTCCTATCACTTTCTACGATAAACTTGTACTTTCTAGTTGAAAATTCTGACTTAATATTTATACACGTAAAGGAATCGAAACATTTTGGTAACAACTTTCTGTTTTGTTTCAGCGATATCGAAAGAAGAATCAGAAGAGCACAATCACGCAAAACTTCCCTATAATGGTTACAGCGAAGAGTTCCTAGACCGTCTTGAACCAAATGGCAATATTCCTGCCGGAAAAGGTGATATTAGATATGGTGAGTCTCCTTTATTGAACAATTGTCAAATACAACTTGATTGAGTCATTTTTCAATATAGCAAATATTGAATCAGCTACTTCACAACAGATGGCGCTAAAGTTATTGTATATGAATTCATCCATTATCTTGAAAATGGCTCATAGGATTTGGATGAAAATCTAACCTCAAAATTCATGTGTTTCTGGTTACGCTACAGCAGTTTAGTGAACAAACAGCCATCGGCCTATTCCGAATCAGCTCGACAATGTCCGGATGACATGCGCTTTCGCGAGGCTATCAAATTTCAGCCATAATTAAATGGCGCGAAATTTAAAAACTAAATATTCCCTTCCTCGAATATCAATTTTCTTTGTTCGCATTTCTAATGCTAAAAATGGATATTTATTACATTACTCGAACATATCCGACTGGAATCAATAGAATCCAATCCTGCGGGCGTTCGCCATTAACTGATTAACTTTCCGCAGTCAAAAGATTAGCACAATCGGATTGCGGGTTCGTTTTACATCGTTCAATCTTTCGATCTTAAGACTAGGGACAATTTATTCCGCCAGTCGGTTATCCTGTGCATTAAGTATAATCTTCACAAACGGAGTTTATATCCCCAAGCCGGAGGGTGATTAATGAATTTTCCTTCGGGAGAGAATCTGAACATCATAATTCTTTCTAAGATCGATTTGAAGAGGTATTTATTTGACGGAAATTAATTTTCATATTTAATCATGAGAAGACGCGGAAATTTTCACGAATTACACTTACATAGTTACCTTAATGTTTGATTTATTGTTCTGCACTATTTTTCACCTTCATCTATCGTTAAATTTTTAATTTAATCCTTCTATAACCTTTCTATTCTGTTTTCATTACACAAAGCATCTTATGAAAAATGTATTAGGTAGTTAAACATTACATTCATAGAAATTATTGGCAACAAATTCTCACTAAGGGACTGATTGAACAAGTCACTGGGTGATTAAATACTGTACAAGGTTTCCCATTTTTCGATACTTTTAAATGATATTTCCGTTAATGAGAAGGAATGCGGTTTCGTAATACTGTGATAACTTTACTTAAAACCAAATCATGATGAAGAAGTATTCGGATTTTTTGTAACGATCCTTTTGAAAAAGGTTGAATACTAACCTAATATTCAAATGAAAAATACGAGAGTTGAATACTGAGAGTCAAAACACATGCAACTATCATCTTTCCACTGAAGACACCTAGCAAACTAATTAATTGAATTTTTCGAGATTTGTATACGAAGGTTGTAAATGAAGTGATAATACTGGCAACGTCGCTTCCGATCCGACAACCCGTAAGACGAGAGGGTTTGAACAGCGTCAGGTGCACATGTGATACGCCTCCAGTACGAGTTCAAACTCGCTATAGTCATTTGTTGTCTGAAGCGTTAATTTTCGTGAAACAGTTTCTTTTTGTGCCTTCTGCAGTACACACTGTAATCTTATAATGGAGGGTTCAGCCAGTCAAAACATTCCTATGGCTCCTCGACTTCCTTAGTCATTGCGACTTTTTCCTCTTTCCGAGAATTGAAAATTACTTCGAGAGAACTCTTGTTGGGACACTTGAAAACATGCGAACAGTTGTAACCGACCAGTTGAAGGCTATTTCAGTATCCAAGTTTCAGCATTGCTATGATGATTGAGAAATTGAAAAAAACAATCTCCTTACTTTATTCACAACCCTCGTAATTTTTGCATAGGGAATTAAAAAAACATTTCCAAAGATATATCACTCGACCTACTGTCTCTATAATAAATTCTGACTTAGGTGCTGTTGGGGGTTGTATTTTACATGCTCCCAGCCAATTCAGTCCATCTTGATATAGAGGGGGTGACAAATTTTCTTTGAAACACTCTTAATATAATGTATGAACACTATTATGAATATTGCTCAGGAGGCCACTGGTAGTTTTCTACTATGGAGACAAAATTGTTATCCAGCGATCTACACAGATGGTTCGAATCAAATCTCATCATTACTATTTTTCCCCTTATCGATGATGATCTTGGTAGACACATTCTACTTTACGTATTTTCCTTAGTTCAACAGACACTCAATGATCGATACAAAAACGTTCTTACAAAATAGAAGACCTGAATAATAAATGGAAAAAAGACAAGAAAGAGCGGACAGACGAGTATAATAATGATTATGGAGGAAACACCCACCACAAATATAACTAAGTTAGTTATGGCCAAGAGTTTTGTAACCAATTTCATAAATGACTAAACAAATTTGAATTTATGAGTATCATTGAAATAAGGCATTGGATCATTTACCCTGTGATGTTAACTTTTTCCATTACTTAAATTTCACCATTCCTTATAAGCTTGTACATCAATTTGTGAACTTTTTTTCCCTCATTTATATAACTTTCCAACGTCATTTTTATACATGTCAACCTTCATTCTTTCTATGACCACTTGACAGACGTTATCCTATCAAAATATCACTGAATTTCCAGATTTCCTTCTCGATTCAGTTATTTTCATCACAGAAACTGGTCGACAAGAAACGAAATAAGAGTCAAAAAGTCTAGAATTACCATTTTCAGAAGTTATAAGGTAATTGAGTCATTGCAAAACATAGAGTTTCCATACGTTGGTAACACTGATGAAAAATTGCGTGACTGAAGTAGATACGATCCTGCCCCCTCAAAATTATATGACGATCTGTGTTTGTTCGAGCTCAACGATATTTCGTCGTTGAATAAACATCGCAAAATTGGTTGATGATCAAGTACATCAACAATAGATACTGCGTTACTGAAATCGATAAATCGGAGGAAGGAAAAGTGCGCCCGAGGGAGCAGAGATTTGATGCTTGAGCCTTTTTCACCTTGTTAAATTATCTGAACGGAAAATTTGTTTGTTTAAAGTCTATGGAAATAAAATGGAGGATAATGAATTGTTTGTTCCTAGGACTGATCGAATAAACTTAGAGGTTTTTTCCATCAGAAACCCTCACTTTGAGATGAATTCATGTATTGAAATGTAATAAACTAATATTCGCCCTGTTTCAAGATAGAGGTTTTTTCCATCAGAAACCCTCACTTTGAGATGAATTCATGTATTGAAATGTAATAAACTAATATTCGCCCTGTTTCAAGATAGTTCAAGTCTTCTTGAAACATCTTCATGGTCCTGATAGATACAACTCGATTCTAGTAAAATATTAGATCCTGGGTTTTTAGAAAATTTGGTAGGTTCGCAAATTATTCTCCAATCTTCTGAAATACATTTGTCAGGCTGGTGTCGCTCCGGGAACTGCTCTTGATAAAGATAACCAGCAGCTTCACTAATATTTCCGCTTTCAATGAAATCATATCGTCGTTTCTATATTTCATTTCGAATAACCATCCAAAATACCACAAACTCTTTCTAATAATAAGTTGAAAAATTCTGAAAATGAGGACGAGAGATAATAATAAATTATTTCGACAATGATGAGGCGTTTTCTCTGGTTTCACCAAACACAAATACACTTAGGGGGTCAAATTTTCGTTGGAACACACTGTATATTCCATTTCGAATAACCTTCCAAAATACCACAAACTCTTTCTAATAATACAAAAATTCTGAAAATGGAGAGATAATAATAAATTATTTCGACAATGATGAGGCGTTTTCTCTGGTTTCACCAAACACAAATACACTTTGCCATGAATCGAAAGTTCTTCTCTGAGATTTTTCCATGTTCACAGATTAATTTTACTGGTATTACCATAGAAAATTACTTTGCGCATGGCAAGATTTTTATCTCATAACGAGATTCGACTGGAAATAACTATTCATTTTTGAAAAATACGCCATAATTATATTATTATCATTTTATATAGCTATGTGAAACATAGCTGCTCCAAAAAAACCATCGAATTTGGGTCACCCTGTACATTAAAATTTTGTATTCAGAAGTTTCTAAGTCCCCTTCTCATTAACAAAACCAAGCCGTAGTCAGATGAACTCAATTCTCCGACTTTTCAACGCGTACAAAACATCTTCAAACTGACTTGCACGTAGCAGTTTCTCGTCGACAATATTCATAAAGTGATCAAGTGAAAACGTGACCGTACTTGGGTCATTTAAGTATCGCATAATCCGCAGCGAAGAAAAAACTGGAAAGGGTCTATAACGATGCAGTAGTAATCAACGGAGTGCTTTCCATTGAATGTAAAAATCCTGATTAAGACTTTTTCCACGCCGATGGGCCAGTATTTTTCGTCTCTTATCATTTAAAAGGGTTTTTATATACATTTCTCATGAAGCATTTGAATCTGGTCTGGGAGGAATACAAAGTTTGTTATCCCAGACAACTGCAACGTGCTCATTATATTAATATAAACATTGGGGGAAGATGTTCTGAGATAAGGGATGATCTTCAATGCGAATTTTTTCACACACGTGAAAGCCTTTACGTAGTTTCTTCGAAACTATACGTTTAATAACATAATGCAACAAAATGTTGCACTCTAAGAATCAAACTTCTACTTCTTTTTGTGTTCGTTCAATGTTTCATCACCAATTGTACCTATTCTTGAAGGTTAGATATAGCAAGTATCTAGTTTCATCAGAAATCATTAAGATATAGACAATCTACCATGGTCAAAACCGTTTATAGCCGCGAAATTGGTTATAGCGACCTCCTTAAAAGTAGATCATAAAATTCATGTCTATTTTAATAACGTCGTTTAATCCTGTAGTTGGAATATCTGGTGTAATATTTGAAACTGACATCCTCTTTGTCATCACGCTTTCCAGGAAATACTTGCAATTGTAGTTACCCATATACCATATATGTTTTGTACACGGCGCAAAAAACTGATTTTACGAAAGAATCTATCTATAATTACTGTACCAATGATAATAACAACTTTTTCTTTAGAAATTATTGGTATGATCCCTACTGTCTTTTATTCAGAGGAACAACAGATGATCCACCGATAAATCGATATAATTCCTGTAAATTTTGTAAACAGGTTTAATTCGGTATGTCGTTGTAAGCAATAAATGATATATGTATCGAAAAATTAAAAACTATATGAAGAACATTAAAGTCTTTAAAACCGATGTTAATATATCCCTTGTCGTTATATCCAATTTCGACCGATTCTTTTATACTTTGTAACAGAATTAAGATATGCCATCTCCGTGATATAGGAAAAAATCCATCAGTTAAAGCAGGCTTATTTTGGGAAAGTTTTCGAAGGGGAATGACAACTTGGAATTGCGACATATTGCGAGGTTATTTATAGTCTTCAAAGTATATCCCAGTATTTTTCAATCGAAAAAATAAGGAATTTTATCTGTTTGGGGCCGCGATATCGGTTATAGCGACATCCTCAAAAATAGATCATAAAACTCATGTTTATGTTGATAACGCCATTTAATCCTGTAGTTGGGATATCTGGTCTAATATTTGAAACTGACTTCCTCTTCGTCATCACACATTCTAGGAAACACTTGCAATTGTAGTTACCCATAAATAATATATGTTTTGTACACAGCTCAACAAACTGATTATACGAAAATATCTATATAAAAGGACTGTACCAATAAGAATAACAACTTTTTCTTTTGAAATTATGGGTACGATCATTGTTGTCTTTTATATAGTGGAAACAACAAATAATCCACCGATAAATCGATATAATTCTCTGGAAATATTGTAAACAGAAAAAAATTAGAAACTATATGAACCTCAGCCCGGAATATTAAAGTCTTTGAAACTGATGTTTCTATATCCCTTGTCGTTATATCCGATTGCCAGATTTGATCCAAAAAAACAGCCGAAGATAATCCAGCAGCTTCGATAAAGTTATTATTGATGGAGCAAGGTTTCGTTCGATGATTAAAATTTTTTATGCAAAATGAAAGAATTAGATTTGGTTGATATGTGGTTTCAACAGGACGCTGTCACATGCCACACTGCACATACCGTGAACCGATTGAGTACAGAGTGTAATGTATCTTCCCAGCACTCCATGTTACATGGCACAACATGTGAAATCGACCCCTTCAGAATGTTTTTATCATTCATTTCTTGGAATAAGGCAAACATAAAATTCAGAGGAAACCAGAACTTTCAAAAACTAGGGAATTCTCTAGAATTCTTGTCAACCATGAAATATATAAGGTTTCTTTCCGAAAAAAATAATAAGGTAGAGTCATAGGTTTTCTCTTTAGTTTATACTGCTTCATATTTCATTTATTTGTTTATATAAATGTAATATAATTAACTGACAATTTATATTCAGAGCAGTATTCTATTCGATCGTTCACCACTTCACACAAAGGAAACTATTAATGAGCAACATTCAGTGTTACTTGACTAAGGTCCGTACACTGGATTTTTCCGGGGAGAAAGCCTCTGACACTACTCGTTGGTACATTGATATCATTGTCTGATGATGCTATAGTATGTATATATTCTGGTAGATTGATATATTCTCATAACATTTAACGTTATCCTAATATATAATTATTCCAGGATATGTTTTGATTATAATCATTGCCTGGCAATGGTATTAATTACCGGGTGGTGGATTAATATTTTTCATGAAATCAGTTTGATTGCATGAACAGATATATAGGCAACTCTTCGGGGTAAAACCCTATATATATATATATATATATATATATATATATATATATATATATATATATATATATATATATATATATATATATATATATATATATATATATATATATATATATATATATATTTGAAGGCTCTATATAATATTTCTCTTCTTAGTTTGAGCTTGATTCAAAGCAACAGAATCAATTACAAGTTGCTTTTTAGTACCAAGGTGTTTTTTCTACATCCTTTTTGATGTTCGGAAAGAATATTATAATTCTCCAAATGTGCATAAATTTTTGGGTAATACATGCAGTTAGAATTTTATATATTGTTGGAAGGCAAGTAATTGGTCTATATTGAGACGGATCAATAGTATTATCACTTTTCGGTTTTAAATAAGTAATTCCTTGTGTGAAAAATAAAGGAGTAGCTGAGGGTTCTTTATTATAAATGAAAAATATTCAGCCAATTTTTCATGAACGCAAGAGAATTTCTTGAACCAAAAGTTATGAATACCATCAACACCTGGAGATTTCCAATTTTTGTGTGTTTAATAACTGATGTTATATCTTCGTTTGAAAATTTTTCAAATTGCATGCATTCTATTTTAGAAAATCGAGACCTTTCATTTAAAATCCAACTTGCATTGGAATTATGTTGCCTTGGCACTGCCCAAATTGAAGACCAATAATCAGTTAAAATATCAATTTTAGGAACTCCATTTCCAGAAATATTTTCATTTGAACCTGAAATAAATTTGTAAAAATGTTTTTCATTATTTTTGAATAGTTTGTTTTGGAATTTTCTATCTGAATTTATTTTATATTCACGTAGTCTAATAGAGTATACTGAAAGTTTATGTTTTAAGTATCGATATATATATATATATATATATATATATATATATATATATATATATATATATATATATATATATATATATATATATATATATATATATATATATATATATATATATATATATATATATATATATATATATATATATATATATATATATATATATATATATATATATATATATACAATTCTAAATAAGTAACTAGTGAATGACTGTTATGTTATTTTGGTGATTTATATTATTTACAAAAAACGTGTTTTATGTTGTGTATTAGACCAGTTATCCGACCATTACAAGAGTTTGGTGAGCTAATCAGTGACTAATCGGCATAATCAATCGGACCTCACGATTTGTCCTCACTTGACTATTTTCTGTGGAGGTTCGTCGAATCTCTTGTTTGAGCCAAATAAGATTGCTCCCTTTGAGGACAACATTAAACGTGTCATTGGTGAGATACGGATCGAAATGTTGGACAAAGTCAGATAGTTTGTTTGTTTTTCCTTTAACGTGCTCTATTTCTGCCTAACGGCTAATGACACGCCGGGGAATTCTGTCACCTCACTAACCCGGGAATTTTGCCGAACCCCTCTCGTGTCGAGGGAAGGGATCTTTAATGTCCAACACATCTCTGCTAGACAGGACCTACAGCTTTACATCTCCTCCGAAAGATGGGCACTCAAGCGATACCCAGAATCCGAAAAATCGCACCGACTTTGTGGGGATTGAACCCAGGTAACTCTGCGTAGGAGACGAGCATCATATCCCATACGCCACCGAGCCGGCTAAAGTCAGATAAAATTATACTTGATCTACTTGAATGGTAATCGCGGAATAATCTCTAAAAAGAAAATAACAGGTATTGATTTGTCGATCCACAACTTTTGCAAATTTTCTTTTATTTTTTTTATTTTCAAAAACGACACGCTCGAAAATCACTCACCATCACGAACATATTAAATTAAGAAATAATCATATCGTTTTAGCCGTTCTAGAATGATAGACACGCTTACCAACCCTCATTTTGCTGAACGTTTGTGCTTAGTTGTTCGCTTTTTCAAGCAGCATCTTCTTCGTCGTTAATGATGTTCTAGAGTTACAAAATGCCTTCATCTCCTGTTGCCAGCTTGAAACATGACCCAATTAGCGGGTACCCCGAAATCATCCTCAAATTACCCCGTCGTTGGCGAACGAACGGTTCTCTTGATCCTATCTGGGGCGATATTAATAAAACACCTTGGCCGTTAAGCGCGATATGTCACCCGCACAAAACCAGGTGTTAGTTCTACGGCGCTATTTCGGCCCGTAAACTCATGCTCGAAGGGTTGAAAAATATTTCATCCCCGATGAATAATGAAGTGTCTCTCCACTCCCGTTTCGGAATAGTCGGGAATTTGTAGATTCGTTAAATATTGCGCAGCCGAGAAGAAATTTATTACGGTTAGCGGAAATTATGAACCCGGAAATATTGTCTTATTTATGAATATCCGTAAATATTTCACTTCCGCTTTAATAAATAACCGCGTTTCAAGTCGCATTTCATTCGCCTTAGATGTAATAAGTCGTTATGACAAGCGTTTAATATTCGCCCCCCTAATTGAGTACATGGTAGAGGCGAGATGGGTCGTGAAATTATGTATTAATGGTTTACGAGACAACCGTGAAGCTCGAGTTGTGTACAGGGTGTTTCAGGTGTGAAAACGGGTTGATTTATAGTTTTTCATTCACGATGAACCGACAGAGACTAAAAGGACATTGATTACGTGGCTGGAAATTACAATTCCCCATGATAAAACAAGTATTATCTTTATCGATCTTCTTCAAACAATGTTGTCCCCTTTTACCATGATCAGTAAAACGAAACTGAAATAGAATTGCGTATCTCGACAGAGACTCGAATCGGGTGGAATATCCGTGGGAAAGGGCAGATGTCACTCGGTCACCCCACGGCATGAATCTCCGAGACTCTTAACTTTCGGATCTATATTCGGACTATTACATTACTCAAAGGTTTTCTTATTTCTCCCACTTCAGTTATTCAATCCGATTACACGAAAGGTGAGATAGCGCGAAAAACGTTTCCTTTCATCGCGTTTTCGTATCCAAATGCTACGAGACTTAAGATAATGATGTTTTTGAAGCAGCGAAATTGTCGGCCGATTGATTGATATCGCGAAGAAAAAGTGGCGGCAAAGGCGAATGAATTCGGGCGGAATGTGCTCTTTGATGTTGCTTTCTATGGGGTGTTCATCATACACACATGGCAAAAATGTAAGGTTATTGTGAGAATTGAAGACTTTTACCCAGAGAACAATATTCAACCTTCTGTATAATGTTGAATATCCCTCCCTGAAGAAGATGGTTTTCCGATCCGCACTTCATAATCATCGTCAGCCAGGCTCACACAGTAGCGGTAAGTGGTACACCAGGCCAGACTGCCATCGTATCATCTCAATCCATTAGAGAAATGATGAAAACAGAAAACCTCAAAAGGCCATACTAGTTCGACTATCTACCGCAACGCTATACGCTGTGTCTACAAGATGCGATCTATCGAAGAGCTAACGCTCCAAGTACTTGTCTGACTGTTGACCAAGTGTACATCGTACCTCAATGATGTTTCATCTTCAAAAAATGGCTCCATCATGCCATAAACCAAGCCGTACGGCCGCTTTCTGCGGGAACAAACGCTTTTCTACAATCTTATGTGGATTGTTTTCCGACAAGAATCTACTGTAGAAAACATAATTTTCTCACCAAATGGAGGGTCATTCTGTGTCTTGATTTGCTAAATTGTCGCACACTGCATGTCACGATGACAGCATAATGCACAACTGGCGTCTGACTTCGTTCTTATCGCGAAACCTTTTATGGGTGCCTCACTTTTCACTCCAGTGCTCTATATTACCTACATTCAAGATGTGTTCACAAATGATTCCACGAGCTATTCTAAACAGACAGAAAACTGTTCGAAATATGCAATGAACCGTGAAATCAGACAATCGGAACAAAATAGACTAAACCAATTTGAAGCAGACAGAAACCAGCACAAAACACACAGCAACCTGTTCAAAACAGACTGTCGAAGAGCTAACGTTCCAAGTACTTGTCTGGCTGTTAGTCCAGTGTACATCATATCTCAATAATATGCGAAATTTATCGCTATATTCAACATTTGAAGGTCTTTAATGTGTTCACACATTTAACGATGAATTTCGCTTGTTATCATTATGGACATATGATATTCTCTTTACGGTGATGTATCATTTTGTTGTTGACGAAATGAACAGGGAGGAGGTGTTTGAGATTGCGATAACACAGACAAAAGTTGCCCAAACAATGGACACTGATCAACGCGTTATTTTGCTAATGATAGTCCGGTATAGAGAACTAGAGAGTGCAAGGGAACGACTTGAAGGTAGATGAACTGTTTCTGTAATAGTTCCACAAATCGTTTTCAACAATTGCTAAGAGGCGTTATACAAAGTCAATGTGATTCTAAAATTCAGCAACAATTGTTGAATGCTCTAGTAGTAAAGGATTCTCATCAAAAACGATACAATTTCGAATTTGAATAAAACGAGAATTATTGGAGACATTTCGTTTCTCCACGTAATGACACCGCGATTTCTTTCAAGGCTGAATCTGAACTACCCAGTTTTCAGTGACACTGTGTAATAAGTCGGGCAAAATTTCCCGAACGCCTCTTTCAATGCTCACTTAATCATGTAGTTTTCGTGCTTTGTATTCTTCAGAAATCCTCACAGAAAGAAGTCCATTGGAGTTAAATTACAACTTCTCGTAGGTCCCAATCTACTTTCTATTCTAGTCAATTCCATTTTGACCACAGAAAACCTGTCAGCATTGCTGCATATCGCTCGACATTCACAGCAACTGCATTTACAGCTTCATCTTAAAAAATTATGACCCTATGATGCAATTATGCCATAAACCAAGCCATGCGGTCACTCTCTGCGCGTACAAAGACTTCTCCACAATCTTCTGTTTTGCGGAGAAGATAATTTTTTCGCCAGATGGAGAGTCTTTCTGTGTCTTGCTTAGATAACTTGTCCTAACCTACTTGGCATGATGACAGCAGGAGGCTTAACTGGCGTCTTAAACAAAGTCTGTGGTTTTTTCTAATTATATCGTTTTTGATGGACGACCCTTTACAAGAGCCACTTGAACTCACTATTCACTTCGCTGTTCTGTATTACCTACATTCAAGATGGTGGCTATCTGTGCCCCGATTCCACAAGCTGTTCACAGAGATATAACTGCTCAAAATAGACAACAAGCCGTTGAAATATGACAATAAGAACAAAACGGACTCAACCAGTTTGAAAAAGACACCAACCAGCTTGAAACAGACAGCAAGCTGTTCAAAACAGACAACAAGAGACGTACTATTTCAGATCGTTAATCGCGTATGGCACCATTTGTCAAATTAACGAAAGCATTTACAGATAAATCGAATCGTCATAAAACAGAGGCTATCCCAGAAACATAATTCACGCTAGTCTGGTTTTCGCGCCAGAAGGGCTAGTCTGCCAACTTTTTAATCGTCTAGTACAAACGTTTAAAATTTAGAATTAATTATTTAGGGAGCAACTGTTCTTATCGTTGGATTATTCATCATTTTCAGGAGTAATTAAATTTGGCACAAAGTGGATGATCCACACGCGAAATCGCGTGCGTTGAATTATTTTTTCCACTAATTACATTGTTCACAACTTCAGATCCAGTTGACTGACCCCTCTCTCGTTGGACAAATGCCCGAAACTTTTTTCATCTAGGAAAGGGCGATTATCATTTCGAAACTCGACAAGAAACAAAGGGGTGTAGTTTTTCTGCGTTGTCTACTGTTATACAACTTTTTCGCATGATAAAGTGCATTGTTCGGGTTAGATTTAGAATCCCTCTTCTCATTTTATCGTTCTCATCCCGAATGTGGAAGTGTAACTGAAGAACGCCACACAACTCTCGTAACGAAAGTCCTACATTTCAAGAAACTCTGTAAACGTTCATCTTCAAGTAGAATAATTATTACCAAATAAAAGATTCATCAATGAATTGTGTATCTCTGTCAGGAGAAATCACGTGGACACCTGCAGAATTCAACGGTAAGTTCATTCTAAAAACCACTTGTATTGCCATCCTGTTTGGTCCTTCCGCTTCAATCTCAAAATAAAATATTCCATTCTCGTTCTTAATATCCTGTAAAACAGTATTGGTCCTTCGAGTCGGATAATTCATGCATACTCATGCAAAACTATAAAGTTTTTCCCAATTGCGGCAGTATATGGTAGTATGGTAGTTGAAAAATCTACTAAAAAATTGAGAAAGATAGAATTTCTGTCTCAGGTATAGGAAAAAGTCAAAGAAACTAATTTCAACCAACTGGCTCTCTGCTTTTGGAATTACCGCAAAATTCAGTCGTCCATGAATATTTGTTTGTGTAGGTGGGTAGCCAGAAATTGACGGTTACCTTGTCGGGCGGATTGATAGGATTATCTTATCAGATTACGGGATTACCTCAATTATAATGACACAAGGCTTGTCCATTACCGTTCGCTAATTGACAACGGCACTCTCCTTGCAGTGGTAGAGTTGCTTGACCCCTTTTTCTATTGTTTTATGGCGTATCACCTTTCACGAAAGCCGAGTTATGTTTCAGGTGATATTTCGTTACATAATTGAGGCGTTTAATTACTCTTCGACATTGCATTGTTATCGTAGTAGCCTTTCCGTCGATATTTGATACGGCGTTATGGGGAAATCCGACGAACGTATTACTAGCCGTTATTTTGTCCTTTCTCCTTTAAAGAGGTTGTAACTTGAACGGAAATGTGTTGAGACGAAAATGCGCTACGTGATGTCATATAAAGGATGTTTTATTAATAAGGATAGATCCTATGTTAGACCTATCAGAATTTTAATAAATTCCCAGGTCTACATTTCTTCTTCAATTCAGTATATCAGGTGTACCGGTATGAAATGAGCGTTTTTTGTGAAAATGAAATACTAATTTCGAATGGAAATGTGCTTTTCACACATTTTGACCACCCCTCTGGAAATTTGTCTATACCATGCCAATAGGATTGTTCGTCTTTTGAAGCAAATCAGACATCCAATTTTCGACTTCTGCTTAGAAAACGAAGTGCTGCTCAGCCAATGCTTGACCCACTGATGAAAACAAATGGTAATCGAAAGAGGCCAAGTCTGGTGAATACGGCGGGAAGGGTAGCACCTCCCCAGCCAAGTGCTTTGATTGTATCGTGAACCGATTTTGCTTTGTGGGCAGGTGCATTCATTTTCGTGTAACAAAGTTACTTTGCCGTGTCTTCTGGCCAATTTTGGTTTTTCGATCAAAATGCATGATCCAAATTGATCATTTCTTGTCTGTAGCGATTGGTATTAACAGTTTCAACAGGTTTTAGAAGCTCATAATATTCCAAACCGTTGGATAACATCAAACACAGAGCATTGCCTCCTACTGAATCGATCTGTTTTCGCAGTCGATGCAAAACTGATTTCATTCGTGTCTGTGAAGCAAAATTTCACAAGTGTTTTTTCGGTTTTCCATTTGTCTTTCATTCAATTCATGAGCACCCATTTTCCACACTTTTTGATCTTTTCCATGGCATTCAAACAGTCTGTTTGTTGTTCAACATTTAATATGGCTACCATTTGCTTTTGACTCAAAGTATCATCTTCATCCACTATTGCTGCAGTTTGGCTTCTTAAAACTTGTCTTTTTGGTGGTCTTCCACGTTCTTCATTTTTCACATCAAAATCATTATCTCTGAACCGTTGAAACCATCCTTTGCATGTTGCTTCTGATAAGGCATGATCACCATATGCATCGACAAGCATTCGATGCGACTCTGCTGCACTTTTCTCCAAATGGACACAAAAATATTTGAAATTTTCAACAAAATGAAAAAATATGTTGTTTGTTCAATGACTGTAAGGTTATTGAATATGTTTGACAGATGTCATGCCAACCAAACAGAAAATAATTAAGGATCGTTCACAACAAATGTTCTCTACCAACACTCACTTCATACCAGTGCACTTGGTATACAAGGTGATCCATTCAGAAATTAACTAGCGACATCACAGTTTCCAAAGCTTTGATTAAATAACCTCTATGATTTGTTAATATAATTCCAAAATTTCAGTTCTATGCGTGCTGTAATTTAGCCACAACAAACTGTCAAAGTTGACAAGTTAGTTAAAAAATTAAATTGAGCCTTCAGCATTTTCACGCGATAATTTTATTCTATTTTCAAAGACAATTTAAACAATTATCTCAACAAAAAAGTCTCGGCGAGTAGGTTTGAGTTTATGGCGTTGAAGCACAACTTTCAACACTTTCTCGATGATATAGAGAATTTGGGCGCGAATGGGTTGGCGTAGCGACGATCCAAGGTCAGGTGATCGCTCAAGAAAATATAGATACTATGCGTGGGGTTACCCAGGAAGATTGGCATGCAACATATCAGGAAATTGTTGCATCATTACGGATACCGCATCTGTTGACTGAAGAACAGAAAGCTGCATGGATAAATTGGTGTCAAAACCAACGGAAAAGAAAAACCGACAGAAGTCTTCCCTGGACGAAGTGTGTCCAAAAAGATGGTCGCAGCGTTAATTTCCAAACAGGTGATGTAGTAACAATTCCTTTACAAGATCAAAGAACAGTCAATTGGCACACAACCGTTAGTTTACCCCAAGACGTTGGTAAGCTTCGAGAATCCAACACCGAATGGCGAATCATCCTTCACCAAGACAATGCTACTTCGCACACAGCCCAGAAAACAACTGAATATCGAATTGTTACATCATCCTGCGTTCAGTCCGGATCTAAGTCACAATGATTTTTCTCACTTTACCCAAGATCAAAAACGGACTGCTCTTCAAAAGAAGCTGTTGGTGCCTTCCAAAAGACCATTTTGAATGTAGCAGCAGAAGATTGGAATAACTGCTTACAGAATTGGTTCGAACGAATGCAGATGTTATTAACCTTCGCAGAGAATACTTCGAAAAAGAATGAAATCTTTAAAAGCTCTCGATTGCTTCATTCTAGCTCTATATGCAAAACATACAAGACATCCCTCGTATATGTCTTACAGATATTGACTTCTTTCCATGGAACCACGCTAACGTGCTCAAGGTTTATCCAAGAACATACACATGTTTTATATATGCATGCATATTGCGAGTTATTGTGAACCGTGACTTTCCGCTGATTGTATGGAATTTCTAGTTACTGTTCTACTTCGTTAAAAAGAAATATCAACAAAATCAACTTCAACATAGAACAACGATTATTTATTTTATAGGATTGCCTTATTAGTACCTAAGTTTCAGTATTTTGACGAAATGATGAATTCCTTCTTGCTTAATTTAATTCCTGCATTGTCCGATATCAAAGTGAAATTCGAATTCCGATGTTGCCGTTATCGTTATGTTTTGAACGATTCTAGTGAAGAAAATATTCGGTTCACTGGATTTATATCCGTTTTATTGATTTTTGGTAAGTTTTATTTTACCTTTTTCATAAAATTATTTAGTTGCTGAAATTCTGGAATTTAAAATTTGATTGGAAATAGTCTGTCGAGACAGCTAGTATTAGTAAAGATTTAAAAAGTTTCTCCATATTAGATGGTAAATATATAGTATGGAGATTTTGAATGGAATAAATTCAGTAAAATATCAAGCAATGTTATTTATGAAATTTTTCAAGAAACGTCGTATTACACCTTGTTGCCTCTTTGAGACAAATGTAATTGATTATTTGTTTAATAACTATATTTACTATACAGGGTGTCTACTATAAAAAGTGCCAAACTTCAATAGGTGATAGCACAAGTCATTTGCAACAACAAATGTCCTATAACATTTTTTCGAAAAATTGATAATTATTGAGTTATTCAATACTTCTGATTTTACGAAAATTTTTGCTTCTCTCTATAAAAACAAGAATATCTCTGTTACTCTTAGAGCTACATCAAATCTGACCATATCATCGGAAAGAGCATTCAATTTACTAGGAGATAGATAAGTGTTAATGGTTGAAAAATGTTGTGTACTGGGTGTTGTAAAAGGCTAAATGAAAAAATTGTGAAATGAATAAAATTAGTGGTATTTTCTTGTTAGCTGTACTACTGGAAACTGATCGATAAGTAGCCATTTTTTTTTTTGGAAAAAACTACTACATCCATCTGGCTTTTAAACGGTATATCAACTTTTGAGCTTACTATTTTTTTACCAGCAATATCATGGGTAAGAGTAAGAACATTAAATTCTCTTATCCTTCGATCACAAATGAGCTAGTCTCATCGGAACGTCCAAACAATTCCACAAATGACTTTTCAATAATAATTAGCGATAAATAAATAACATATCTGGATATTGAATGTTTAAGAAATTAAAAATAATTTATTTTTCTCAGATTAGAAGGAAAAAATTAGAAAACGAATCATAAAAGAATAAATCACAGAAGGCTTGTACTACTTGATTTTAAAACCAATAAAAATATTTGGAATTTGACAGGAACTGTCATTCAATGAATTAATGAGTTGAAGATTAAATTTCCCTCTTTCACGGTTCCATTTTTTTTTTTCGAAAAAAAGAAAACATGCCTAGTTTCTCAAATATTGAATATCGAGATATGTTATTTGTTTATGGCTTCGCGAATGGAAATTCCCGTGCAGCGGTACTGGAGTATGCATTGCGCTTTCCAAACAGATAGCAACCTTGCAGAAAGACATTTGTTCAAGTATTTAGGCGCTCTGGTGAAACTGGTTCATTCAGTGGTTTAAGAATTAGAGAAGGTGGTGGAAATGCTCAGAAATGGAGACAAGCACCTGCAATATTGCAGGCTGTTCGCGAGGACCCTACAACCAGTACTCGGAGAATTGGTGCTACATTGAGACTTCATCATTCCACGGTTCATAGAGTTCTCAAGCGAAATAATTTACATCCTTATCATTTGGGTAAGTTTCAAGACCTATTGCCAGTGGATAGTGAGGTGAGGTTGCAATTTTGTAGGTGGTAGATGAATAAATTACAGGATTGGGGATCAGATAAAATTCTATGGACGGATGAGGCAACTTTTACCAAAGTTGGTATGATAAATTTGAGGAATTCCCATATATGGGGTACAGAAAATCCTCATGGCACTATTGTGTGACATTCTCAGCACGAGATTAGATTAAATGGGGTTAAGGAGGGTCAGCTTGTCGGGCCAGAAATACTTCCTGATCGTCTCAATTCAAACGAATTTTTAAATCTTTTACATAACGAAATAATGAACGTTCTGGAAGAAATGCCTATAGCTACTCGGCATCACCTTTGGTTTCAAATGGACTCATAATTCTAGAATGGTCCAGAACTGAATGATTGAGAGATTTGGAGAGAAATGGATTGGTCGATTCGGGCCGGTGAGATGGCCACCCAGAAGCCCTGACCTTACGCCGCTTGATTTTTATGTGTGGGGCTCATTGAAAACTAATGTTTATTGAATTCCCTTTAATACTCGAGAAGAATTAACTGAAAGGATTCGAATCTGTTGCAACGAAATGAGTCAAAAACACATTGAACTTCAAAGAGTAGTTGATAGTTGATGTGTTAAGTGCATTCAAGAAAGAGGAAGACATTTCGAATACCTATTATAGTTTTTAAATCTCTTTCGTGCAAATATGATTCTTATACTCTTACCCATGATATTTATGGAAAAAAAATAGTTAACTCAAAAGTTAATATACATTTGAAAGCCAGTTAGATGTAGTAGTTTTTACCAAAAAAACAGACTCATCGAACAGTTTTCAGTGGTACAGATAACAAGAAAATGCCACTAATTTTGTTCATCTCACAATTTTTTCATTTAGTCTTTTGCAACACCCAGTATATAAAATTTTTTTACATTTAATATATACCTATTTTATAGCAAATTCAATGCTCCTTCCGATGGTATTATCAGATTTGAAGTAGCTGTAAGAGTAACAGAGATATTCTTGTTTTTATAGAGAGAAGCAAAAATTTCGTTCTTCAAGAAGTTTAAATAACTGGATAATCATCAACTTTTCGAAAAAATGTTATAGGACATTTTTTGTTGCAAATAACTTGTACTATCACTTACCGAAGTTTGTCACCTCTTATAGTAGACACCCTGTATAGTAAAACTGTTGAATTTATTTTCTAAATAATGATTCTAACCGAATCGCATAAAATTGAGAGTTTGATGACGATTGTTTAGGCGACAGAACCGGAACTCAAGTGTTTTGTTATTTCGGGAAATGCATCCAGAATTATTTCGAGTTTTTTCACTTTTTATCTGGTGGTTTGTTGTTCGTTCTAAAGTGTTTCAATAAAACTTCATTGCGTATAAAATACGTGAAATAATCAGCAAATTATGTAACTTCGTACCTATCTGCAAATAAACTCGCGAAGAGAGATTCTGAAATCAATTTAAAATATTTGTTTTCGAAAGAATCAAGTGAAACGAAACTAAAATCAGTTTGTATGCAGGTATGATTTTTCACTCGAAACGTTCAATATGAGCCTAATCAACAGCTTGACAAATAGCCAATCGACCTTCGAATACATTGAGAACTTCACGGATCATTTCTGGGATGATCAAAGTAATTTATGCTCAGTATTACTCAATGTGTATTTTATCTCACAACAATGAATCTTCTCAAGGAAAAATGATAAAAAAATCGAGAAGTAAAAGATCTCACGAATTCCATGGCGATTAGCATAATTATGAAGCCGATCATTCTTATACAAGTGCATCTTCAAGAAAACTAAATGAAAAAAGTGATGTTGACGTTAAGATCAATGATAGCAATACGTATTGCATTCTTTCACTTTCCCTCGTTTTTTCAGCGATAGCGTCTATGTTAAAATGCAAAACTTGTAATAGTGATATTACTTTTACTAAATCTGGAATTCGTGGCTTGAGATTTATTATAAATATGGAATGTGCTTGTGATAGAAAAGTAAATTCATCAAAATTAATAAATAACTCGTTTGAAATCAATCGACGCTTCCTATCCTAAAAAAAAATATCTAAAATGTGAGAAAAAAAAAACCTAAATTGTGACTTAAATACCCTAAATTGTGACTGAAATACCGGTTTTGATTAACGCCCGATTGTGAAAAAAAATAAACCTATCGTGACGAACAATTCAAGAAACATAGTGATTTTTTGTTTCGTAATTACGCGCTGTGAAACTAACTTTACTTTTAAATAGAAAAAAAAACATTCCACGCAAATGAAGTTATTATAAATTTATATTCAACAAAATATACCTATCTCAAAGGCGAACAGGCGAGACATTCTTCGGAATGATTAAGCCTCTGCTTTTTCATTGTTTATTACTCTGTATATGAAATCAATTGTAATAAACTTTATTATTATTTATTATTTGAAACACCCCCAACCCCAGTGTATGAAAGACGATGCAAAATGCATCGTTTTCCTATAAATTGCAATACCTGAATTATCTTATTTTCGTCCCCATATTAATTACACCTGAGACCGACTGAAATCGGTCAAATGAAAAGCCGTGTGATCGTCTAGTACCTAAACTTGCCTTGAAGTTCTTTTATATAAAATAGGACCCTTTTCTTTGTTGTGTTGTGTATTTGTAGTAACCTACTCAAGTTCTTTTATGTGAGGTTTGATGTGATACGACCAATCCTTCGTCGCTTAAACCATAGGTAAGGAAATTAGAAAATCAGAAACAGATTCGGTAACAATGTCTATTTGATCTTTGCAGCATTTGTATTGAATTCTTATCCTTGCATTCTTTGGCGTCTTTTAATGAATTTAATGAAATATCAGATCATTTAGATAGAGGCCCAATTTGCCCTCACCCATATTTTGAGTGGAAGTTTATACATTAGATTATTTTATACAGACCTGATTGGTCCTCATCCATATTACGAGTGGAAGGTGGAATATTTAATTATTATAAACAGACCTAATTGGTCCTCACCCATATTACGAGTGGAAGTCGGAATATTTTTATTATAAACAGGCTTGATCAGCCCTCATCCATATTCTGGATGGAATTCGGATATGAGATTATTAGAGACAGGCCTAACCGGCCCTCACCCATCTTATGAGTGGTAACTGACCCGATGTAAGGGTTTTGGTAATATGATATCATGTTTTCTGAAGAGGTCGTTGCCCTGATACTTCAAACTCTGAAAGATTTACTTTTAAAATTCTAAGGAACACGTCCACAGCTGACAACTTGCAAGCGTTAATTCAGACATTCTTCAAAACTTTCATACCGACAACATACAAGCCTCAATGTCTGTGGGTCCATACATGCGTATCGTTCCTAAAGCCATTTATTTATACTAATGAGTAATGATATTATTCGTAGGTGATCATTACACCTGAAGGCAGGGAAAGTTCCCTTATTGAGCTTAAGAGTATCGGACATCAAATCAATAATTTGAAAGTAAGATCTTCCCCACAGTTGGATACAATGAAATATAAACATCTTCGTTACAGTTTAAGTTGTTCGGCTAAGTTATAAACTGAGATAAATAGAAATACTGAATAAAAAGGATTAAGATAATTCAAATAGATAATTGGCCCATTATAGAAGCAAAGATAAGAATCAATATTAAATGTTCTCACATTCGAACGTATCGTTCATCAGATTATAACAAAAGATTGGCAGAATGGTTAAGTAACATTTCAATGAGATCAATTTTCTGAGTTATAAAAGTAAAGTTTCACATCAATATTAAACTTCATAACATTTCAAATTCAAATAGTTCTCAAAGTTGGTGGAATCAGTACACAATAGCTTAATTACGTTTCAATAATGTTGCAAGTTTGGTAAACAAATGTTGAAATCAATACTAAAGAATTTTAGTGTACTTCAAAATAATGTGTTAAGTTAAAGAAGCTGTTGAAATCAATATAAAATAAATTCAGTACATTTCAAATTCTATCAAGTTACGAAAGCAAACGTTTTAAATAAGTCTATGAAAATAACTCTTTAAAATAAATATTAGAAATGTCAGTGCAGTTCAAATAGATCATTTGCCAAGAAGAAAAAAATATGTGAAAATAATTTGGAATTTGAGAAATGATTATTTCAACTCGTCCTCAGTGCGTTTAGAAATTACGTAGCATATACTTCAAGAAATTCGTGAAAATCAAGTAGTGAGCAGAAATGTTAAAAGAAATTCAGAAAGTAATCACCTGTGGACACAGCGGGAACGGTGTTTCTTCTTCCCCTGTCCGGCTTCTCGAAGAGGAACAATATGCGTCTTTCATTCTTCAGGACTCATGTTATGCACGATTAATTAACTTGAATTTAATTCCGATTCACACGAATCAGTAAATCCACTGAGATTCGAAAACTAAATAACTGAACATCTGACGAAAAATAACTCAATAATAATCATAATCATAAAAATGAATGAATGATCCCTTAACGTCGCGATCGTGATACTTATATATGCGTGACCCAGCAGCCATTACCCCTCACTTCCCTCAGCCCTTGGTTCTCAAGTACCAGTTACATAGTCTTTTACAGACGCGTTCCTTCGTCGCGACGTGGGAATTGCTGTTTCAGAAAATACCAGATGTGGAATCATGGATATACGAAAGAGTGCTTAAGAGCTTAGGTATTAAAGTCGATTATTGTTTTCGCTGGATTTCTTATTTGGATTGGATAAATTCCTCCGTGTCTATGTTTACACTTTTGGGTGATTTTAAGCTGCCTTAAAATACGTAATATTCTACTATATTGAGAATTTAAAATAAAATTATTGAATCATTCTGGCAAATGACCGTCTTTTCACTGTAATTTTGAATTCAGATGAACAATATGAAATGTTATACAAAATACAGTTATCACAATTGATAATAAAATTCAATTAGATAAAACCCAAGAAATATATAGATAGTTTTTAGCAAACTAACAAAAAAATAATAGACCCCGCTTCTGGGTCGTCTCACTATTTATTTTTCGATTGCTCGGACTAGGCTTCAAGGGAATAAGTCTTATAGTTATGCCAACTATTAATAAGGCATCTTACAGAGAAGATAATAATTGCTGCAAAATCTGGCATCGAAGAGAAGAAATTGAATCAAGAGAAGGGTTTCCCCGAGGACAAATTATATTTATCGAGATACTGCCCTTGGTCGAAACGTGGATTTAGTTCCTTACTGGGCGTTTCCACAAAGATTGGCAAAGTTTTAGATTATTTCGTTTCTTCGAAAACATGCAAGACTTGTGAAGTAATGCATTCAAAGTGGATCTTGAAATATGGTACGAGAGCGAGCAAAGTAGTGAATGCTCTTCAAATTACAAAGGTAGCTCTGGTGGCATGGATGTACAATTTTCAAAAATTCCAGGAACCTTCATAATGCAAAATATGCATGTTACATAGGTGAAGGTTATTCTAACACGTTCGAAACTCTTTTAGATGCCAAGTCCTAGTCATGATTTAGATGTACAAAAACTGGAGTGTGTATTGCATGTCGGCAAACTCATGTTTCGTCAGCTAAAAGAAGCAAAAAATATTATAGTTCGATTAAAGAAGATGAGAAAAGAAGAAGAAAAAAAAAGAATGAGAATGTACAAGTGTAATCAGCCAAAAAAGAAGAAAGTCTGAGCCGAAACCTCAGCCAGTAAAGACTCGAGATTTAACTGGCAAAGTCATGAAAAGAAAAGTCCACAAATTATGCTTAAGCAATTCAACGAAATTCGGATTCGGTTGATAAAATAAAGAAATATTGGCAGGTTATTAGCATAAGATTTCTACAGACGAATACTGCAACCCAGAGAGGTGCAAATACTTGAAGGCTCAAACGGATAATCGCCTATACGATCACAAACCAGCGCTCAGTGTAGAAGTACAAAGCTATGTGAAGCCTGTGTTTGAGAAACTAACTGATGAAGAATTATTGAAAATAATAATGAATCATACAACAATACCCTTTGGAAAATAATTCCTAAACATAACATAACATATTTCGCTACCACTGTTCAATGAAGGGCGAATGACCATTCTGAAAATGATGGAAGTTATGGAATGTGAGATCGAGATCACTGATTTCAATTATGCAGAAAATAAAGACGCTGAACGGATTGCTCAAGCTGAAAGAGCAAGTACGTCCGCTTAAAATAAAGCGCATACAGCAAAAAAAAAACCGCACTAGAGGAGCAATTGGCATATGAGGACTCAGGAGAACTTTTGTATGGTCCAGGGATAGCAGACAATAACGGTGAGTAATATAATTCAATATTTTCAATAAAATTCACTGAATAAACGAAAAAACAATTCAAACGCGTTTTTCTCAATATGTTGTTTTTCTATATGGGTGACACTTAATCTCCGGATTGGCTCGACCGATTCAGCTCAAATTTGGTGTGGTATTTTATTTACGAATTGTGTATGACATGTCACCAGAAATTATAACAAAATTAAACACAAAAAGATTTGGCTAGCAAATATAAGTTGTAAAAATTGTGGTTTTTTGAAATTTTTTTTAAAATAGCCGCCATTTTTATTCTCGGACAATACGTGTATGTATTGTCACGTAAGAAGTACTTAATTTCCATATGCCATTCGATTTTTTTGTTTCGGATTCATCATTTTCGAGATTATCTGTCACCCACGTATGTTGAGGTCTCTACTTGAGCGCCACCTATAATTGAAGAAAGAAATTTTTTTTTATAACCTTGAAACTAGTTTTAATGAACATGGAAAGTTTCAAATTAATATGTAATAAAACAAAAGAGGAAAAAAAAATTGAACATTGTATACATTTTTTCTCAAAGTGTACTACCCCCTTAATGCCTCGAATAAGCAAAAAGGGCTTTTTTTCGACAATACCCTGTAGCTCGGGGTATTCTTCGCAGAACCCAGAAAATAAGCTCCATGCGATATAAATAAAAAAAAATGATCGATTACAACTGACCTGTTCGAGCATTGTTCCTAAAAGTTGAAGTTAAAGGAATTACGATTTTTATTCTATCCACACAACCAAATTTATACAGAATCACCCGATAATTTGAATATTACCTCAGGGATTTTATAGATTCCGAAGGATTGTTAGAATTGATCCTTTCTGAAATATTTCAATTGAAAAAAGAATTGATGTTTATTTTAAGAAAGAAACAAATAAAAGAAAATAAGAGATTTCTTCCGCATGTATTAAAAAAATTGAAAATCGTTTTCTCACGGAGTAGGTGTTTTTTTCTCGACCTCAGTAGCTTGTATTACCTCCTGATACAAGCGTGAATCCGTCTAGGCATGCTTTGGATTAGGTTTTCGGTCTCCTTTGGGGTGATATTCTGCCACTCATCTGTGGCGGCTTGGATGAACTGTTGTGGGGTTCTTGGATTATCCTGACGCAATCTAATTTTCCTTTTGAGATTATACCATAAATGTTCAATAGGATTTAGGTCTAGAGAGCAATCTGGCCTGTCCAAAATAGCGATACCCTCTGTTTCAAGATAATGTCGCGCGAGATTGTTGGTATGCGGAGGATTATCTTGCATTAAAGTGAAATTCCCACCGTGGGCACCTCGCCAGAGTCTCACTATGGACTCCAGCACTAGGTCCGAGTAATTTCTAAGCCGTTACACTCGCAGAAAACGAAATCAAATCATTTGCCTCCCAGCATATTGCCACCCCTAAACATCACACTGCCCTCTTGGTATTTCGCAATTTGTCTTGCTATTCGAAATCTAGCTTGTCTTCCACGACCCCTTAAAACCCGAATCCGGCGGTCATTTCTCGAACACCAATTCTGGTCTCATCCGAAAAAAGAGCATTTCGCCAATTCCCAATATTCCAATGTTGATGCACCAATTTAGTCTGTTAATTTTTTGTTGTCTGGTTAACTCTGGAACTCTTAAGGGCCTTCTGCTGTGTAAACGAACGAAGTCTTTGACGTATCGTATCTACTGATACACTGATGCCTGTTGCTTCCAGAAATTGCCTTTGTTGTATGGGATGAGTCGCACTAGGGTCTCTTCTTGTAATTTTGCACAAAAAGCGGTCTTGTTCTTCAGAAGTGATCTTATCGGGCGTAGGTTTTTAAAATCACCCCCTGTGATACCCCCATTGTGGCCGCTATATCCCTCTGTGTCACCCCTTCTTCAACGAGGGCAATTATTCGACCCCTGTGCACATCGGACGATCCAACGTAAGGCATTTTCAAATATAGTTATAGAGTTTTTCATATTTTGTAATTCACAGTTTCAAATCTCAGTGACGACTGAGTACAATATCCCGAACAAGTTGTGATAATTCAACATTACTTATCATACTATCCAGTTTTTTACAACTAAAAACTTCATTCTTCACAAGTAGTCAAAGATCCATGGTTAAAACCAATCAATAATGTGAAATACCAAGTGATTTAATATAAATTTGGTTGTGTACTTTACGCTCGCACTGTATAGAGCTTTCCATCGAAGTGCAACATGATATATCATATCATTCGAAAAAAAGTTGGAAAGTTTTTTCATTTATTTATGACCCAAGAAGAATGAAACTACATGCAAAACATAACTGACAAAGAAAATTGACTGACGTTTCAATGCATTTATTCAATTTACAAAGTCTGCAGTCTGTATACTCTCTAATTATTCTACAGTTCACCCGTTTCAAGCGTGCAATAATGCAACTTCAATAGTAGCAATAAACAAACAATAGTTCAATTCGATTACATTTACTATAGCAACACTGAATCACTTCTGATTTAATTAAAGTAGAGAGAACGGGAGAAAGTCGTAAGGCGGAAAACGCCGAAAGAGAAATGAGTCAATTAAACGGCACCCTGAGAAACAAATTTTCACACTCCTTATGGCAAAGTAAATAGAGGGGAGTCCCTAAAGTGCCCTTCACTTGTTTCCTATTGTAGTCGCAAAATTATTACAAGACATTCCGATCGTGCTACGAATGGAAATGAAAATTTTATGGCGTTTCATTCTACGTAATCGAAAGGGATCGGCGAAAAACGTTGATATTTCGCGTAACCGGATATTCGGAGAAATTGCCAATCTGTTAGAGGGTAAATTCGTTCCTTTGTAAAGTGATGTGTACAAATGACACTCTGGGAGTTTCTATGCCGGATCGTTGAATGAAATCGTGCTGCGGTGACACTCCGGAAACGAATATGTTGGAGAAAATATCATAATTTTCAAGCACTCATTCAACGTGAAAAACGCCAATGTTGCTGACGTTAATTGCCATCTAGAGGGATTTTCAACCAAAACTGAATTTCTCAATAGAGACAAATCGAAACAACCTGACAAATTTGACATTAATTTTTGATCATATCTCAATTAATTCAAAAACAACGTGCTAGTTTTTCTGAAAGAAAATTTTTCCTGACCAAACCCATTTTCATTCGTCTAGATATGCCAACTAGCAAAATTACAGCATTTGGGTTTCCGAAAATTCAAAAGCGAATGTTGAGATGCCTCTACGCTGAACGTCACTAATACGATTGAGTCTTTTTTTCGGAAATTCGAGAGGTGTCAAAACCTCAATTTTGCCCGATTGGTGATACGGATATCACTGACATGTGGTTTCATCAGGACGGTGCCATAAGTCACACAGCCACCGAAACAACCAAATTATTGCAATGTGATATTGATTTCAAAAACCACTGCATTTTCCGAATGTCGTTCCATCAAGACAATGCACGGATGCACACGTGTTGGTCAACATAGCCAAATTCGTATATTCTCCAGACTTAGCGCCTTGCGACTATTACCTGTTTTTAAGCCTGGAGGCAGTGTGTGGGCGGTAGCTAAAGATTCAATTCGAAGAAAAAGATTATCACTTAAACAAACTCATACTTCGAAGGCCTTTACAAAACCGCGTTCAAGAAGAATAAAAAAATTGGCAAAATTGTTTCGTTTGGTATCATTATTATTGTCAGACAGTCAAAATTTTGTTGACTATTCGTCAAAACATCTCCAAGAAAATATAGAAGAATCCAAACATTATAATTGCACCCACATATTCCCAAAATGGTATAGCAACTTTCGCACTAGTTTCAAAATCTGTTGTCAAATGTATTAAATCAAAAGGGACAATAAAGTATCATTGGAACTAGACCATGTCGGAAAATGTGACAGCAAAAGGATCATACTCCTTGTACCGATCGGAAAATCAGAGACGTCTGTTTCAAATGTGTAAAAAGAGTGTTTCACGTCTATGATGCCCTACAAAGAGAGTATAGAACCGGCACAGAGACTAATATCAGCGCCACCGGGCAAAATGAAAACAAATGGCAGATGAAGCAGAATATTTCGAAGAGCCTTACTAATTCGACTATCTACCGTGACGGTACACATTGTGTCTGCAAGATACGATTTGTAGATCGCAGATCGCATCTTGCAGACACTGTGTGTAGCGTTGCGGTAGATAGTCGAACTAGTATGGCTTCTTGAAGTTTTCTGTTTGATCTACACTTTGTTGTCATCGTTTCATTAGAGGGCGCCAATACATTGTCATATACTTAATGCGTTCCAACGAATTGAGATTACTAGGTAGCAGTCTGACCTGGTGTTATAGATGAGTGTGCCATACTGACGAGGCCAAACGAGACCGAAACATCGGACCGAAATGTACCACTACTTGGTAGCCCTGATTGACGATTATAATATAGAAGGTGGATCGAAAAGAAAGCTCCTTTAGGGAAAGATATTTAACATATTACAGAAGGCTGAATATTGCTCTCTGAATAAAAATCTCTAATGTGGTTACAGATATATCGATGAATTTCACATGTAATCTTTGTTGATATACTGGGTGCTTCAACGAAATCTAAACAGAGGCTATATCTACCAAGATATTCATTTCTGATCGAAACGCAAAAACAGGTCAATTTTTGTTTCAAGGGGGACATCTTTTGGGGTACAATACTTGCCTGAAATATCAACCCCCTAAGCGGGGGTTGCAATCCTTGAACATTTTGAATAGGGAAGATGGGTCGAGTGATGACTCAAAAGAAAGGTGGTATCTTTGTCTACATCGCCTTGAACGAATTTCCATTTTTAATTGAAAACTGTAAAAGATACAGGGTGAGCAACTGAAAGATAGGGAAGACTATTTCCCTGAGACTATTCAAGTTTCAGTGAAGTAAAATGGAACAGATCCATGCTGATCAATGGCAGTCATCATCAAGTACCATCCTCAGCTCGAATTTCAACCCCTAGAACAGGGGTGACCACCCTTGAAAATTTGGAAGAGGGTAGATGGGTCGAGTGATACCTCGAAAGAAAAGTATTATCTTTGTCTACATCTCCGTGAACGAATTTTCATATTTGATTGAAAACTGTAGAAGATACAGAGTGAGCTACTGAAAAATAGAGGAGACTATCTATCGCCCTGAGCTATTCAAATGTTAGTGCAAAAAAATGGAACAGATTCATTCCAGATCAAAGGCTGTCATCTTTGATCTAAATGAATCTATTCCAGTTTTTCGCACTAATACTCCAATAGTCTTGGGGCGATAGTCTTTTCTATTTTTCAGTGGTTCACTCTGTATCTTCCACAGTTTTCAATCAAAAATGAAAATTCTTTCACGGGAATGCAGACAAAGATAATACCTTTCTTTCGAGTTATCACTCGACCCATCTACCCTCTTTCAAATTTTCAAGGATTGTCACCCCTGCTCCAGGGGTTGAAATTCGAGATGAGGATGGTACTTGATGACTGCCATTGATCAGCATGGATCTGTTCCATTTTACCTCACTGAAACTTGAATAGTCTCAGGGAAATATACTTCCCTATCTTTCAGTTGCTCACCCTGTATCTTTTACAGTTTGCAATTAAAAATGGAAATTCGTTCAAGGCAATGTAGACAAAGATACCACCTTTCTTTTGAGTCATCACTCGACCCATCTTCCCTATTCAAAATGTTCAAGGGTTGTAACCCCCGTTTAGGGGATTGATATTTCAGACAAGTATTGTACCCCAAAAGATGTCCCCCTTGAAACAAAAATTGACCTGTTTTTGCGTTTTGATCAGAAATGAATATCTTGGTAGATATAGCCTCTGTTTAGAGACTTTGGAGATGATCTCCAGAAAAATAATGAAAACCACTCCTACTCGACCAGGAATGCACACCACCACAGAATTCCCCACCACAGAGTTAACGCATCTCAACTTGGCGTTAACTATAAAGCAATAAAGACTTTTAACAAACTTCCTGAGGAAATGAAAAGGAAAAACAAGACTAACCTCAAAAGAGATTTGAAGAGTATCCTTATGTCCAAGGCATATTGTAGCATCAATAAGTATTTTAATGATAGTTTTCAAAAAGAAATAAATTTTGTGGGATATTTTAAGTGTTTTAAATGTATTTTATTGCTTTTGCATATTTTAGAATAGATATCTATAGTTTATAATGACACCCTATGTATTTTTTGATGGGAAGTATTTATTGTTCATTCCTTTTTGTTAGTGTATTTATTTGAACAATAAATGAAATCAACAATCAATCATACGCTCAAAATTCTAATCAATCTTGGAAATTCGAAAACCTTGGAACATCCCTAATAATCTAACCTACTGAAGTTATGAAATTAAACGTTTCTCAAGGGAAAATATGTGAAATTGAAATTTCTAGAGTTCCAATCTCAAAGTCAAAACTCAAAAACCCTCGTAACCATCAAACGAAATTAATAAAACATGGACTTACAGTAATATTCAAACATTAACCTACAAATATAGTTCAAATCCACCGATAATTTCATTATTGCATGTACATTGTAATATAGATATACTCGTGCATACAGAATTCGAACGATGTTTGGCTATAAAAAGTTCCAATTCAAATAGACTCGATGATTCCAGCAATGTATCCATTCCCGCACTAGAAATATTGCCCGATTCATATGAATGAGTACATGGGGCGGGAGTGTTCATCATCAGAGATAATAACGCCACAAATCCGAATAGGACTATTAAATATGATGATAAATCAAGGGAAAATGGCTTTTGAACTTTCTAAACGACCGTTCTTCCTGGAAATTCCGGAATTTATCGTCGTCGGATTGTTTTTCGCCTTTCTGTGGCCGAGGGTGAGAAATATCGTCGCTAAATCTGGGAACATACGGTAGACTCGTAAAAATTCACCGTATCGATATTGGATTTAGTGTTGCCGATTCAATTAAGTATATTATGTCGATTCGTTTGCTTCAAAGGCGATATTTCCTGTTGAAAGAAGCTGGCGCTTCTGGGGACGGTTGAATGGGAAATGATTTGGATAGCACGAGGTTCTTTCAGTCTGGAAATAGCTTGTAGCTTTCCCCATTTTAACTGACAATTCATAACCTCAAGTACGGGTCGACAAGAACATCGTGCGACTAAATTAGCTCCTCCCCTTGTTGCGCGTTAACTTTGCCGGTCATGTGGCCAAGAGCTCAGTTCACAATGAACCTTTGAAGCTTTAAGAAGAGACAAACGAACAGGACCGAATCTTGCAAATTTCGTTTCAATATTTCCAAGTGTTGGTGAAGATGGAGTTCGTTTCCAATTTGAAAGGAGGAATTGAGTGGACAATCCAGGGAAATAATTGCGAATGTCTTTCATTTCATTAAATGAGAATGGATGAAGAATGAACCTGTAATTTCTTTGAAAAAGGTTCAAGAACGTGTAGCTGTCACAACAGGAGTAGGTTTGCGAACTGTGCAAAAAATTTCGAGCGAAATAAAGATGGCGAAAATAACAGTTTTTCAACTCCCGATAAAAGACAAGAAAATCAGCGAAGAAAACAGATCTTGATGACTTCGATAGAGTAGGTTCATCGTCGATAAAATCGTACCCACATTAAAGCGAATCCTTCAAAAGTTCGTCGATGAGAATGAATATGCAGGTTAACGAGAGAGCGTTCGAAAAGTTTTGGGAGGAATGGGGTTCCGTTGGATTGAGACGAAAATTAATAGAAAGCTACTTATGGAATAACCTGAAATACAGGAACTACGTTTGATTTATTTAAGAAGCATCAAACGATAATGTCAAGAAAAGAGACCATTAGTTTACATGGACGAAACATATATTAATTCCTCTCATACACACAAGAAGGCTTGGAGTGACGAGACAAATCTAACCTATGCTGAATGACGTTATCGACGATTTCATATTGTGATTTTGGAACCTTAGGCGCATGAACAATGAAAACACTATATCACATACTGTACAGTATATTATCATCTCCTGATGATACTAACTTAGTTAGCGAAACGCGCGTCGAGAGTTAAGGTTAAAGTTTTGGTGTAGTGGTGATATGGTGTCTTCATTGACAATTTCATAATAACTAATTATTTGCAGGCACGATAGTGACAGCAACAGCGAGTCTTCTAGTTCTAATGAAGGACTATCTGACAGAAAATTTTCAATTTTTCATTATTTAACTAATTTTGTGTTTCATATTTGAATTGTTTGTCAAAATTATCTAGATAAATAGAGTTTCAAGCATTTTTAAAGAATTTGTATTATTAAACTGTCAACCAGGTAAATCCGAATCATTCGTCCTCACGATAGCGAAATACGATTGTATCTCTCAAAATTTCCGTTTTCTTTGTTATGTCGTTAATCCTATGTAAACCCATCGAGGTATCACAAAGATACTAGGTACTTGAGAAAAACAGTTACTAATCCATAGCCTCAAATCACTATTGAATATCAACATTCAATTACTATATTTTCATTGTACAGATTCCAGCTTTTCTAAAATTTGAATCATAAGGAGAAACAATAGTACTTATTATGAAAGTTCAGTTAGAAAACCCTTGCCTCGAAAATTTCATGTAGTCTAACTGGTGATGAGTCTGTGACTCACTTCTTTGTAAGAGAAATAAAAATGATCGAGTACCTTGAAAGAGGGATAATTTTCTCAAAAAGGCCTTACGCCGACCCTGATAGCTATTTGACATTACATTGCAGAACATATTATTCATCTTACTTCCTGCGCTTGCTGTCTCTTTTGTTCTCGCGCATCTTATAAGAATCTCAACCGTACAAATATTATTGTCAACTTGTATCTCTGCGTACTTACAAAACACCCTATTAAGTGAACAATCGTTGGTACGCTGAATAATTTTGATTGATTCCCAATAATATGATAGCAAATATACGAAAAAAATGAGGCGAAATTGAAGAATTTTAACCCATAAATGAATAAATGAGCTCAAATTTGACAGTTATTAATGTCTTGCGCATGGAGATGCGCATTGTTCCAAAATGTGAAATAAGCTGCCTTTAGTTTACCCCTATATAACAAAACCAAAGAACCCATATCTACGTTCTATGATTAAAACAATCCTGGCAACTCACACGTCTTACAATGACAATTTATAGTAAACATGAAATATAACTTCAAGTCTTTTCTGATTTCAACAGTTTCAATACCTCTGCTTTTGGAAAATTGATTTGGGTAATCTGTTTTGGATCATTTAAGAATGTGTGCTAATTACGTTCATTCTTTTCAGAATGGAATAGCGTTAGTCACGACAGAGTGAAACGGCAGCTATCCGTCTCGTCCGATAGTAAGCTTCTCGATGACGATATCAGAGAGGAGACGAAGGTGATACTCAGGCCCAAGAAGCCCCCTAGACCCAAGTCAGAGGTTCTGCTCAACGAACAAGGCTCGGAACATCGAAGAACGAAACGGTATTCGGCCTTTGGGGTGAGGATATTGGTATTTATAACGGATGGTTTGGGTGGACAGATATTTATAAAGGGTCTTCCATCGGCAGGTTTCATTTTCAACTCCTAATAATTCTATGTTGACAGTTCAATAACGGCGACAAATTTAAAATGAAACCTGCCGATGGAAGATCCTTCATTAAAAACTGGTTGGTATACACTTAATTTCTGGTCTAATTCCACAATATCAATACATACTTCATCTGTCCTCCCATTTGGAACATCCGGTAATATACGTTAACTTCTTCGTAGTCGAAATTCAAGCTGAATTTATTATAAGCCCTATTTCTTTTTCAGGGAGATTCGCCGTTCGGGAAAACGGAAGCATATATTAAGTTAGAACAATTAGGTGAAGGATCTTATGCAACTGTGTACAAAGGATTTAGCAAGTAAGTTATTACACTCGTGATTTATAATATCTCCCCGAACGTTCGTTCCACTTGAACTAAAAAAAAACTGTACAAATAGTGCTGCAAAACGTACCAGTTTGATAAAAAGTTTCACCAGTTCATTTATGTAATTAAAAGTACGAGTTTATTCGTCTAACTGAATCGATATTATTCCCTTCTAAATGATCTCTTTTCCTACAACATTTCCTCTCGGTTTGAACTTTATTACTTTATACACTACCGAGTAATTTTATTTAATTAATGATACCGTTGATGGATTCATTTTATGGAATTCATTCAAATATAAATATAAGTTTTAATTCCACAATGTTAATTCTCAATAGGCGGTTTTGACAAACAAAACTCCGGACTCTCCATGACATCCCCACTCATCTCTTTATTAGCAGATATTCTTATGAACAATCTTGAAAAATCTATAATGAATGCTAAGTTAGCACAAAAACATATTATTTTTGGTATATATACGTTGATGATATTCTTCTGGGTTTTAAAGGCTCAAACAGACAAATATACCAGCTTTTACATGTTTTAAATGAAATGCATAATAGAACAAGCTTCACTGCTGAAATTGAACGCAACAATTCAATAAATTTCCTAGACATAACCAACACTAAACTCAATAATAATATAACCTACAACGTACATAGAAAAGAAACAGTTACAGACTCAACAATCCCAATGGATTCTTTTAAACATATTACACGTGAAGTAGCCACTTATACGAGGCGTGCTTTTTAAATGAGTACCGTTTGAAATCTAACCGCGGCCGCAGCGCTGCGGTCGAAGTTCTGCGCATGCACACTGGGTACCTACATCTCTTGCCTATGCACTGCAGTCCGATTCTTCTTTATTTACGTTCTTTACTGAGTCTTCGAGTCGCCGCCGATAATCGTGAGTAGATACCTTTGCAAGTTTTTTTATTTCGAAACGGTACTTACTTAAAAACACGCCTCGTAGTTCAATGATTGGTGGAACCTTTTCCATTCTTCTATCTATAACAGACGAAAATCAATATCCTTCAGAAAATTGCATCAAATAATAATATTCCAGTCTTCACATAAACAGCGAAGAACACAAACAAAATGTCTCTATTACCATATTCCATACAGAATAACCAGGAAAGAAATACGCATGTCTTAACTTACGTTAGCCCCCTCTCCAATGATAACAGCAATCATTTTTCCAAATTTAATTCAACAACCTCCTTTTCCAGTGTTATTCAATGCCAAACAAAAAACTAATAATTTCAAACAAGTCGAAGTTTTGAATTTAGATTCAGAGAAAATCTCTTTACATAATTTAAAAATTTCCCACAAATTCAATAAAGGAATGGCAATGAATCTGTTGGAAAGTTTTAGAAAACACAACAACAAATATTGTAAAAACCTAAAATTCACCACTCCCAATAGCCAACTAGAACTTAATCACTCCCCACTACTCATAATTGTTGGCTCTAGACACTTAAAATTGACGTAACTGTCTAAACCGGTCGTGTGCATTAAAAATAAACATTGTGAAAATCAGACAAAAGTGTTTTTTCTTTATATTAATTATTTAGTCGTTTTTGATCATTTTTATCACTTATACATTGGTCTGCAGAAGTCATAATTCAGATATGTGTGATTACGATATATATCACAAATCGAAATAATTCTGATGAAACCCGCTGAATCACCGTCTACATTATACTCAAATAAATTGTTGATGTTTTTTCAGTTTACAGAACCAAGTAGTAGCTCTAAAAGAAATTCGACTGCAAGAAGAGGAAGGCGCGCCCTTTACGGCGATTCGAGAAGCTTCTCTGCTAAAAGAACTGAAACATGCCAATATAGTAACCTTACACGATATTGTTCATACGCGGACCACCCTCACCTTCGTGTTTGAATATGTTGTAAGTATTTTAAAACATTATATTTAGTCGTTAAAAAATCATGATATCTCGACAAATTATTCCACTTTTCAGCACACCGACCTCTCCCAATACCTGGAAAGACACAACGGCGGCTTGGACTCCCGAAACGTCCGTCTCTTTCTCTTCCAGCTTCTCCGAGGACTTTCTTACTGCCACAAGCGTCGCGTACTCCACCGCGACGTCAAGCCCCAAAACCTGCTGATCAGCGAAATTGGCGAATTGAAGCTTGCCGATTTCGGACTAGCAAGGGCGAAATCAGTCCCTAGTCACACATACTCCCACGAGGTTGTCACGTTGTGGTACAGGCCACCAGACGTACTCCTGGGTAGTACCGAGTACTCGACGTCGTTGGACATGTGGGGAGTCGGTTGCATATTCGTAGAAATGATCACTGGAGTCGCCATATTTCCTGGTGTAAGAGACACCTACGACCAGCTACACAAAATATTCAAGGTAACAGATGACAGAAAATATCGCTTTATGAAATGTTATATAAATTTCTTCTTACAGGTGCTTGGCACTCCAACGGAAGAAGACTGGGAGGGGGTAACCCGATTGCCGGGTTACAAACCTCAAAAATTAACGCAATATAAGCCGAAGAAGTTGGGCCTCGTATGGCCGAGGCTTCACGACGTTCTTCACGGAGAATCTATGGCTACTGCCCTGTTACAACTAAATCCAATCAATAGGCTAGGAGCAGAAGAGGCTATGGTACACCCTTATTTCGCAGGGTTGCCAAGAAAATTGTTAGAATTGCCAGATGGTAAGTATATCAACACTATGAAAGGACTCAAGTTCTCTAAGTGGCATATTCGAAAAATGAGACAAAAAGATACTACTCTTCATCATCAAGAATTCAAGTCGCGAAGGATTCAAAAGAAATTTTTTTAATTGATTACTTTCAAACACAGAAAAACAATATAAGAATATTTTAAAAGCCCTCCAGACCAGCTAGATACAAAAATTCACGACAAAAGGCCTGCTTCGTAAAAGAAAAAAATATTTGATCACCAGGGCATCTGCTTATACCAGCGATATTGTGGAGGTGAAGCTTGAAAACATCCACCATATTTACAACATGTGGCCCCCTTCGACTTCCATTTGTTCCGAAAAGATAGACAGATATTAAAATTGAATATGGGCCAATTGATAACCTTGCCACTACGACCTAGTGGTCTATTATGGCACATAATTTCACCTACAAGCTCCATCTTCTTTTGAATGCTACAAGTTTAGTGAGTGAGAGCTTAATAAGCTCAGTCGGCTTCAGTTTGTTAGTTCTCCGGGCCTGATTCTGTCCCTTGGGCATTTGCACGTGACGTTTTCTATTGATTCTATCTCCTAGTCACGTAGTCTGCATGAATGTTCCTCGATCAATCCTAAAATATTTACGTGATTTCTGAAGAGAAAGTATCCCGTTAAAATGGCAATTAGAACTGTTAGGTCTAGCCCGGGGAGTTTGAGTGAACCCTTGGCTATCGCAGTAGAAAGACACTCCAGAGTGTCTGAGACTTGTGAGGCTCAGACATTTTTCCCGTAGCTTCAGGACAACCACTGTTTATTTTTCATACTTGAGTTCTCCAGGGAAATTCCAAGCCTAGGCTCAGGTCCCGTGAATCCCAAGGCTATTCCTCGAGTGGCCAATAAGTCCGCCTTCTCATTGCCCTCAATGTCCGAGTGGCCCGGAGCCATATCAGACGGAGCCTATTTCTTTCTCCCAGTTTGGCGAGGGTTGAACGACATTCCTGCACAATAAGTACTGTGCAGTTGTCGGATGCGAATACCTTTAGTGCAGCTTGACTATCCGTGATAGTGTTTATTGACCTACTTGTTAATCCTTCCAAGCAGGATGTTAGCACAATGGTCAATGAAGAACATTTCTGCTTGAAAAACAGTCGCAAGCCCACCATGATAGACTGTTCTTTGGCAGCACCAGCTCCAACACCTTGGACAGTTTACGAGCCGTTTGTGAACCAACAGACACCCTCAAGTAGAGGGTCCTTGGAGCTGATCCATTCCTGTCTGCTAGGAATGATGATCTGAAATGGCAGCTCGATATTGGCCCAGTATGACTTCTATCGCTGCTGGGACAAGTCCCCATTCCTTTCCACATTTGACATGTCCATAAGGAATGTCTTATGTATAATGTTTTCCAGCTTCCAATTCCACGTAAGCTTACTACCCAAGGTAACAATATATTCGTTCTGCACTTTTCCCCTCATTAAATAACGCTGTACATACTAAATTTCTCATTTTTCTTTCGCAGATGCTTCAATATTCACAGTGGAAGGAGTACATTTATATCCGGAGCCATATGCGACGTTAAAATGAGATCTACAAAGACCATATCTCAGGAATTCATCTTAGGGAAGTCAATCCAATCTCTCAGTTATCTTTGAACTTTTCTGTCTGAATTTTCACGCTTTGGAAAACTCCAAATCCGCCTATCACAATGCCAAATTATTGTTTCATAAATATCAAAAACTGTTTTATTTTTCTCTTGTAATATTTCTGCTGTGCTTCGAGGTGATTGAATCGATTTGTAACTTGATCTTGTACATAATAATTTTGCTGGTGTTCAGTTGATCATAAACTGTCCATTACCTACAGAACACAAGGAGAGACCATATACGAACATACAAAGTTGATTACTTAGCCAAGGCGTCAGGGATGATAAAGGAAATGTTTTGTTATTTCCTTTTATTAATAACAATTTTATAAAATGGTTTTCTATCTTCCCTTGTATCTTCTTTCAGGTAATTTTTGATATTTTTATAGCATTTTTATTCTTTGAAAAATTGATCCAAATTTCAATAAGATTATTTTCTGAATTTTTTGGTCTACAAAGTCGCTTATGAACAATATATCTGAAATATTATCAGTCTTACAAACTTCACTGTTTTTAACCAGAATTTGCTGAATTTTGATTTACATACTTATATACATGACAATATCTTCTGTTGAAAATATTTTGTTATTTTTAGACTTCTGGTATCAACTTAGAGAATATCCAAAAAACTTCAAAGAGAATGTCAAAAAAAGAATGTTCATCCTTTTCAATGTGATGCGCAGTTCCCATCTAGTGTTCTTTGTTATTCACAATAGAACAAAAGTGTTGTCCCTTGATTTGAAAAATTATTACTTGAAATATGAGAAGACTCCTTTTGTCTTACATCTGAGCTATAAAACAATGTTAGTCAAACTTGAAACAAAAACTTAAAATCCAACACCTTGTTCAGAAATTCAATATACAGAGTGTTCTTTATTAACTATCCATTCTTGAAACTGGAAATAGTTTTTGCAAAAATATGAAAACTGCTCTTCACAGTAAAGTCGTAAGACGTGTTGAAATTTCGATTTCGGTCAATATCCCTTTTATTTTCAAGAAATTGGTTACTTTTAAGTGAGTACACAATTCTGTCTTCTCAGTTATTGTAAAAATCTCAGAGCGATAGTTTTCTGAGATCATACTCGTAGATTTCTTTTGGCAATACGCCACTACGTTTTTATCATAAACTTTTTTGTCTCTTGCGAAATTTTGACAAAACGTCTAGTTTTCGAATAAAGAATAATTTTTTACGCAGTCTTTTTATCGATAAACTACAAATCGCCCTTTCAAATTTCAGTCAAATAACTTGCAAAATGAAAGAGATTTAAGAAAAAGAAAAAAATCCACAACCTGTATTTTAAAAATGAAACGTCCTTCAACTCTACTGTCAAGGACATCCTTCATATTTTCACAAAAACTATTCCCAGTTTAAAGAAAGGACATCTATAGATAGAAGATGGCACTACAAGTACCTCAGCTTTGGCGACACTCCCCCAAATAGTCCAGCAATATTTCCTTGAAAACTCTTCAAATTTGTTCAATGTTAGACGTGATGGAAAAAAAATATGATTAACATATAGCAAAAAAATAAATTCAATAGTGTAGATAACAATTTTCAAATTGAATGCCGTATATTATGCAATAGTTTTCAATAAGAACGAAACGTGCAGATTCCAGCTTTAATGGATCAAACATTAGTCTTATCTAAATCTAATTCTACAATATTTGCATGCAACTTTTTACTAATATATATGCTATGCATTAATTCCAATCAGGAAAGCATAACTAGAACAATTACCTATTAATATGATTAACTCTTCGAAAAAAAACTGTAGGTTGAATGAATTGTTACAAATCGATTCAATTGAACGCAATATATTCTGTGAGGAGACAAAAGTGTTTAACTATAGCGAAATACAAAAACTGTCCTTCTGCAGACGTTAGATATTAAGATTTAAAAGACTAATTTTTCATTGAATTTCTGTGATATACGGACATTGTAAAAAAATCTTAAAAAATCGTATCGCCTTTGCCTTTTGGGTAAGTTTCTTCGAGTTAAACACCGATGTTATCTGTGGAATATATCATAAAAGATATATAAGTTACCTTATGTAATATATATGGAGATCTTGAGTGGAGATTTTGTTATTGTACAGTGCATGTTATTTGAATTATATAAGTGCGCATAGGACATTTTTTAGGATTAGCGACCTTGTTGAATTGATTTGTTGAGCGAGTGATAACGATTGTCACAGAACCATTCCTTCCACGGTGCTCAATTACTACTCTAAGGCTAGATTCTGGTCTCACTATCCGGCTCTTAAGCCTGGTGAAGCACAATAATGAGCTTAACAGTTTTACATTCACTTAAATAGATCATTAAAAAGTACTGGACCTTCCTCCGTCTCAAAATCTTTGCATAATACTTGATATGACATTTGTTCGAAGCTTGTAAATCTCTCCGAGACCTTAGGGGTCTTAGTGTTCCCCAATATGATAACATATCTGAAAGTGAACATTTCCTGAACCCGCAGCCAAATATAGCAATTCCGATTTACAAACCATTTCGTGAATTTTTCATAGATTCTGAGATGAAGGATGACTCTGGAAACCTTGTCTAATATATTGGCACTTTTATATCTCATTAACGATTATTTAAATTCTCTGAACCCAAGAAAAGAGGTTACTTCTCTCTTATATTTGTTAAATTCCATATTAAATATAATTTATCTCCTCCCTTTATTTAGGACAAATATTTTCATGAAAATTGCAGTAAATACATTAATTGAACCATTTCAAATCCAAATTTTCATATAAACTCACTACGAAATTGCCTTATATTTTGAATTAATTAGGAATTGCAAAATGAAAATCAAAATTAAATGAGTTTTATTAAATAAATTCTGATTGTTGACTTTTTAAACTCATAATTAAAACTGAAGAACCTGCACCATCCATAGGGAAACAACGAATTAAATATCCAAAAATTTTTATAGACTCAATTTGCGAAATATGTAGACTTTCTTTATTTCTGCAGTACTATATTAGTTTAGAATATCACGCGTTTTTTGAGAGAAACAAAGACGTCAATTACCTGAATCAAAGACAAGAAAATACGCAAACACAAATTTTTCGATTGCCAAAATCACTATTGCCTTGCAATCAAACTATTTTATAAAACATATTTATTTCTCTCATGATTCAATTCTGTATTGAACTGAACACTTCACTGAAATAAATTGAATAGATGAGGTAAAATGAGGTTTGGAAGAAACCAAGACGGAAGCATCAAAGAATCGATAAAATTTAACCACTAAAAATTTTGATATTGCAAACTACACAAGCTCATTATTCTGTACACATTTTTTGTAAAGCTGCTCGCAGCAGACTGAAATAATAAAAAGGCTGGGCTATGCGATTGCCTAACTGGCACGATTCAGAGCATGGACTTCATTTTTTCTCCATCCAATGACATGCACTCCTACTTTTAGGGAACGATTGCGAAAATCTACCAGATTTCAAGAAATTCATCTTATTCGAATACGATTTCGTATTAGAAAAAATCAATGAAAGAATTGATAGTACTTGAAAGTGCCAAACGGGCAATAGCTTAAACTTTAGCTAATAATTAGCACGAATTTCTACATTATACAATCATAGCCGATTTCGAAATATTGCCGATTCGTTGACAAGTATCAAAATTAGTAAATATGAATTCGTAGGCCTAAACAAATAGTTCAAAAGAAGATTTAGCTGCTAAGTTTAATTTTAGAGAGAATGCTGTGAAGTGTAGAACACCATCATAGAAATTTCGTTTCAAGTCAGTAGTGAATAATGCCTAGACTGACAAAGAGCCACCAACTGGAATATCTCATAAAATCCTTGAAAATGCATGTTTTCATTATAAATTTGCTCGGCACACTATCATTATATTGTTTTCATCCTTGAAATTAATTTTATACAAAGTGAATAACTAATAATTTCAATACCTTACACACAAAGTAATATTCAATTAAGGAAAAGCTTTTGCTCTTTCAGTAACTTTCAATACCTAACTACAGTGAATTTCTGTTAACAACACTTCTTGCTCTTAATAGTTTTGACGCTTTAGAGAATCTAACTTAACCTAAAGAGAACCAAGGGATTATAGAATTACGATTCATTAATTTTAAATATTTTCGAAAGTTTTAAAACAATTATAATTTAAGGCAAATTGTTTAAAATTACAGTCGACTTCGGTTATAACGACAATGTTCATTTCGCTAATATAATTTAGTCGGTATAGCAAGTCGTAACAAAAGATGTATGTTTAATACGACTTAGTTCAATTCAAATATCATGTTTAGAAAATGAAGTGGATTTAACAATATTCAAAACTCATTTCTGACGTTTGACCTAGAGTAATTCGATTAGGTTTCGGTTATAGAAACAATGCCTCTCCTGTAATAACAATTTCGATGCTATAGCAACAAGTAATAGAAATGAAAACTCCAATTCACAACAATCAATGAAAGTTTTTCCATATCCGAATAGCACTACATAATGAAATAAAAGTCTATCAACCTCCACAATTTCTGAGCACCTGTAGCTTGGGTATATAACGAAATAATCGTTATATACGAAGGAGTAATGTGCAATACATTTTCTGAAACTCTGTAACAATATTACCGCAATGACGTTATAACAGAAATACACTGTATTGAAATATAATTCAAAAAAAAATTTGTTCAAAAGAACCAGAGATATTCTAGATGCCGGCCCAGACAATTAAATGCTTCAATCAATAGAATAGAGTACATCGTTGCAAGAAAAGGCACTAATCCAATGCGGCAATGCACCCCTCCTTTGATGACGTCCATTAACATGACATCAGCCTTCTTTTATTGTAGAATTACTGTTGTCATGTTCTCTAGCATTAGTAAAAGAAGAAACACATCCATGCTCAGCTGTGTGCACGCTTTTCGGGCAGACAATTTCATTTTATACAAAAATAATAATTTCAAATACTGAAGAACATAATTTTGATGGCGAAAAAAATGGGATATTTTTTTAACCCTAATATCGAAGAATAAATGATAATTGGTACAATTTTACTCAATTACATTATATATGCTTTATTTATTTTTATTTTATTTTTGCAATTTATATTTTTTCAATTTTAAATGATTTATAGTTTTACTTATAGATTTCATGAATTTCATAGGCTCAATATTTCGTTTTCAAATTTTTCTTTTTTAAAGGGTTGCACTTCGTTTCAAGACCATATAGATTTATTCTTCGTCAAGTTCCTCCTTGTTTATGTGTCAATATGCAAAAAACAGGTGCGAACATTTCGACATGTGATAGAGGTGAATTGTTATTTTTTTGGTTGTTACATAATATCGGATGTATTTATTGAGAAGGTAAATTTTATGAATGCCGAGAAAATCTGGTGTACGTAATCTATGTACCATGTTGCATTGTAAATAGAAATAGTTGTTTATATTAAGATAATTATACGAATATCGAAACTATAAATAAATGTCTTTGTATAAAAACGCATTTCATTTCATCATTTGAGTTCTAGCACTTATTTCATTAGAATCAAGAAGAAATTCAGGAAAAATATATTTGTACACCCTTTTTGCGAGTTACAATGCAAACTTGCAATTTTTTACTGTAAAGCATAGGTAACTCTGATTTCTTCAAGTGGTGTATATTTTTCTTCATCAAAATATATACATTACTCATCAACAATGTGTTTTCATGAGAAATCAAGAACTGTATGACTTTCCCAAATATTATATTACTTCTATGTCAATTTATACAGTAATAATTGAAATCGTTTTCATTCAGTGTTCGAACAATTATTTCTTACTATGTCAATTGAGAAAAATTGTTGAATTTTGTATCAACAAGTGGCAATTATTGTTTGTCAACAAAATTCTGAACATCAAAGGAGCCTGCTTCTTCATGCTATTGTTTTATTAAAGGGTGTCCCGATGTTGATGAAAACAAATGGCCCACCAAGTATACTTTCTGCCAAAAAAGTACCGGGAGTTGGTCAATGGAACACAAAATATTTGTTTTTCATCCAAATTTATCTTATCGCCTTCAAAGTGAGACCTTTCCGAAATAATACATTTACGCCAACGAATAATCCAATCATCAAAACATTTTTCAGAGCCGGCTCGGTGGCGTAGAGGATATGATGCTCGTCAACTGCGCAGAGTTATCTGGGTTCGACCCCCACAGTCAGTGCGATTTTTCGGATTCTGGAAATCGCTTGAGTAACCATCTTTCGAAGGAGATGTAAAGCCGTCGGTCCTGTCCCACTCACTGGAACCTTCAAATACAGTGAATCAGTTTATGTTGATCAGTTCAGATACTATATTCATTTAAGTTTTTCAAATTTTCAGTCCAAAATTGAAGCTTCTCACGAAATTCGATATATCGAACGAAATATATCGATAATACATACGATACGAGATGATTGGGTGATATCGGAAAGAATCGATAAATCGCATGTATATATCGATATTCTGGAATATCGATAGATATCAAGCACCCCTACCTCGAAGTAGTAATTGAAGTTTTGGAAAAAGAAAAAAGTCGGCCGGAGCCCATATCAGGTAAATACGTTGGTTGTTCGATGGTATTTGTTGAGTTTTTGGTTACAAATTTATTCAAAAAGATAGCCTTGTGAGATGGTGCATTACCATGGTGCAAAACCGATGATTTTTCTCACCAAAAATCTGGCCTGACAGATCACGTTCAAACTCTGCGTCAGTACAGTTGTGCCAACTTAGCTACAACAAAAAATTTGGCCATCGTTTTAAGCAGATTTTTTAAATACTTAATTCCAGGTCCTTTTCTAACAGAATGTACTTCACGAAGTGTTTTTCTCACCATACTCTCACATTTTAATTGCGCCGTGAATGAAGATAAGAATGATATTCTCAAAATGGATATTATAATTAGAATGCGGCAGAGGCAGCATTTTAAATCGATTTCTTTCAAGACGGCAACTACATTTAAGCATAATTTCAACACTGAAAGAGAATCTCATCAACAGCTATTTATTGAAAGCAAAGTTATCAATGAAGAAAATGTGAATGTTTATTTCCACGTAATATTCAATATCGACGAAAATTCCGAAAATACTAGGAAACTAGAAAAGTTATACTGAATTTGTGTGATTGATTTCTTCGTGAAAAAACAGCATGTGGAAAGAGATGGGGTCATTTTTTATAATTACAGTACAACCTCTCTAATCCGAACAACGAAACTTTGAAATCACCCACCTCTATAATACGCACAATTTATTTTTTACCTCTATAATCCGAACGCCGTCAATAATTTCATCGATTGAAAGTGTCCGAACTTGCAATATCTTGTCTGAATACTCGCTTCACTTGTGCAGATTAGAATCTCTTCTCACGTTCAGCGCCTGATATCCGTACTCATCCTGTCGCATCGACATAAAATGTTAACATTGCAGCAAGAATGCGAAAATTTGAAAGAATTAGATAATTGAAAAGTGTTTCTGAATTGGCCAGAATACATTCAATTGGAAAATCTACAGTATGAGATATAAAGAAAATCAATTGAGAATTTTATATCTTCTTCTGATTCTGGTCCTGGGAAACGGCGTACGCTCAGATCTAATGAAAATCCGAATGTTAAAAATGCTCTATACACTCGGTTCTTACAAGAAGGATCTCGACATACACCTGTATCTGATGATATCATATGTGAGAAAGCAAGATTTTTTTACACCAGTATAACAGGTAGAGATGATTTCAAGGCAAGTCAAGGTTGGAAAAATTCAAAAAAAAACATGGAATACGACAACTTACCATATCAGGAGAGAAATTGTCCTCAGACGTTAGTGCGGTAGAACCATTTAAAAATGAATTTCTTAAAAAAATACGGGAGATGAATCTAGTACCAGATCAAGTTCACAAAGCAGATGAAAGTGGGTTATTTTGGCGAATTCTTCCAAACAAAATACTAGCCCATGCTGCTGAAAATTCTGTCTTGTTTCTACCTCCTAATTGTACTCCATTATAACAACCATTGGATCAACATGTAATACAGAATGTGAAATCGCATTATCGAAAATCTTTGCTACTGAATATTGTGGGACAAGAAGACAATAACGTTTCGCAATTACTGAAGCAATTGGACCTCAAACATGTGGTGTTTTCGCTTGAAAGGACCTGGTCATCTGTGTCCCAAGAGTTAATGCAGAAATCATGGAAGAATTTATGGCCCACAAAAGATGATTATGACGCAGGTGACCTGTTGCCTCTTTCACAGTTGAGAGAAAAAATTTTGCTAGAGAAAGAAGAGAAAAATCGCGATCTACGCATGATGACAGATGTGCTAATAAATGTATCTGGTCAAGAATTAACAAATGAAGACATTGAAGAATGGGTTGTAGGAGATAATGAGAATTATCTCTCTGAAGCTGAAAAATCAACAACATAGAAAGTGACGAGGATACAGAAGAACTTGAAGAAGGCGATGTCACCATGAATTCAGTGAAACATAAAGAAGCTCTCTTGTTTTTCAACCAATGTTTGGAATGGTGCACAGAAAATGATTTCCCTCAGCACCAAATATTATTATTGAATGAATTGAGAGAGGAGGCTGCAAATTCTCATCTTCGTTCGTTAAAACAGAAAACGATACAATACTTCTTCAAAACCTAAAAAATGATCTGTGGAATGTATCACTTTCTTAAGAATATGTAGTTATATTTTCATGTTTTTTCTGTGAATCACAATAATTTTGAGTTTTTCAATGAATATTTTACGGTTTTCAATAAATATTTCATGTTTTCGATAAATATTTCACGTTTTTCAGTCCTGTCTTTTCTTTACTATTTCATTTCAATTACCTCGATAATCCGAATCATTCAGTAATTCAAACAAGCCCTGGTTCCATATGATTCGGATTAGGGAGGTTGTACTGTATAATATCTCACTTTGCTGCCGCACTAAAAGACTTGAATACCTTTTACTTCAATCTAACATAACCACTATTGTACCTGACCAACGGCTTCATATATCTCCTGGAAAATGACTACCCCATATGCCCATATTATTTACAAGAAAAATAAATTGTGATAGATGATTGAACCTGCTTCACCAACATTTATCCGATACACACATATATAAAATGATATGCAGTATATATTCCTATAGCGAATTCAACTAGACAGTACACTAAGGCAATATACCAACTTTTACTTCGTGGAACCAAATTTCTCTCTTCCTTTCCACAAAAATTTATAATCATTCATTTTCGATAAACGTTAAATTTTCCAGAAATAAGTAAAGTAGCAAAAAATAATAACTACTCACACCAAGAATCAACAAAAGTTATCACTTCACCAGAACTGCACTTCCGAATTTCGACGCGCATTTCGAAAAGCATGTTGCATTCTTTACCGACTATTATACACTGACTAGACCACCTGGCTAGCAACAATATTCAGAAAATTATCATCTTGGCAACTATGACTCACCTTATTTGGAAATCTGAAAGGAAAAAAACACGTGCTCTATAAATGTGGCTAGAAAAACTGAACAAAAATAAACACATGCTCAAAATCTAAGAATATGAAATAAATTATTCTACTATTGAATCAACGTTTTTCTCTATTTTCAATTTCTATTCGACAATGTAAATGCAATCACTGAAGTAAGTGATAGTATGCATGCAAATCTTATACAATCTAATTATTTCATAGCAATTTAAATACACTTCAATAACATTTTCTTTATTGATGTGGACTTCTTGTGTATGATTTAGTTGCCTAAACCTTCTTACAGAATTCTGATCCAACACTGATACATAGCGTGGAATAACTAATTTGGATTTTGAAAATGATTGTAGTCCCAAAAAACTCTATGTCTTATCATAACCCAAGTATACTCAATGAGATTAGGAGATTGAGTGGGCTAGCAAAAGCGGTGACTCAAATGTGTGTGTGTACCTCCAATATTTACGAATGAGTTCTGAAGCATTTCAAAAGGCTACTTCAGCTATCCAGGTGTTGTGTAAGAGTGAAAAACCGTCACGGTACCCTTCGCCAAGAAATGGAGGATAAGCGTATTGTGTTCAGCCTTAAGAAACAATCCCAACTCAAGCTCTCTAAAATGCAGAGAACGGCCTGCATGATGATCAATGGAGCATTTCGCTCTACACCTACTGCAGTCATGGAACTGATACTGGGCCTTGCACCTCTTCACCTGGTGACTAGAAAAGAAAAAAAAATGTTCACCCAAAACTAACATGAAGCTATCATTCTAGATCACCATTCCTAGCAGACAGGTATGGACCAGCTCCAAAGACCGTCTACTTGAGGGTCCCTATTGGTTCACAGAAGGCTCCAAAATTGCCCAAGGTATTGAAGCTGGTGTATATGGTCGAGGTGCTGCCAAGAAACAGTCTACCTATCTTGGCTGACCTGCCACTGTTTTTCAAGGAGATATATTTGCCATTGATCACTGTGTTAGCCTCCTGCGGGGGCATTATCAAGTAGGTCAATAAAAATCTTCACCGATAGCCAAGCTGCACTGAAAGCATTGCCATTCGACAACTGCACATCACTTATAGTGCATGCATATATGTGGGTCTCAGGCCACTGGAGCAATGAGAAGGCGGACACATTGGCCGCTCGAGGAACAGCCTTGGGATTCATAGGACCGGGCTAGCCTTGTACTTCCCCTGGAGACTGCAAGGATGGTTCATAACCAGTAGTTGCACCTGAAGGTACGGGAGCACTTGCTGGTCCTTGCAGGACTCAGTCACCCTCAACTTACCATTAGTGAACTTTCCTTACACTGCGAGAGCCAAGGCATGGCTTAAACTCTCCAGGCTAGACTTAAGAGCCTAACTGCTATATTACGGGGGCACTGTCGCCTCAGAAATTATCTAATTTTATATGTATCTAATATTACAGTTTCTTATTAATATTCAAGATAACACACTTCGGAGACGAAAATAAATTATTAGTCATAGAATATCTAATATCCCTAGAATTTAAGCATGTGTATTAGACAAAGTGATTCATAATAATTATATTAAGAAAAATATGGCTAAATTTAGATTCAAATTTGAAACAAAGATATAATCACTGCGAAAAAATTATGATATGTAAATTATGGTATATAATATGGGGAGCTTATGGCTCCTCTCATCGCTGCTGTAGAATGTTCGAGTAATTGTAAAATACACCCGTTCAGTAAAATGTAATTCTTCAAGCAGTAGTTCACAATAGAAAAATTACCAGGTCTAAGGATTCTTTCGAACCGGGGCAAACAGAATCAGTAAAACCCCTTTAAGAACTAGCGGTTACACCTGAATAATCAAGAAAACTGTATTTGGAACATGTTCTGTAATTGGGGTCAGAGTTCGCTAGATGTCACCCTAAGAAGAATCCAGTGGCACAGAGACTTAGGAAATAAATTAATCTCTTCTGACCTTGCTAACCTACCAGATGATCGAAGGGGCGTTCATCCGAATGCCTAGCTCTGCGATAGACTTAAAAACCTGGCAGCCAATAGTAACATCAAACTTCCAGTTTTTTGGCCTTTAGATATTAGAAAAAGATTCTGTTAGGTAGCCCCCATATAGACAGCTATCTTACAATCCATCTTACGGTGAGACAAGGGACACTTTAATTTAGCTATCTAATATTTTCGGCACCTATTTAGTAATTGAAACTATCAACTAGTGGATCCATGTATTGAATATATTATACCAGAAGATTTAAAATAAAGGTCCATGTTAAGGTAAAAGAAAGAACTACTTTAAGTGTTTCTTTACTCTTTACTTTGCATTGTTATATATAATTAATAGTTAAGCATAAATAATTGAAGAGTTCCTCTTGGGGTGTCACGGTAACAAAAATAAATCTCACTGTTGTAAAACAAACAATTCCATCAAACATAATAATGAAAAGAACAACTTCAATAACATCACAACAAACCTTATAATAATAAACGAACAAAAATTATGTGAGAGTAACGAATCAATGTATGGAGATATACGTTTACTTTCATTTATTAATCGTTAAAATTATATCTTCATTAACTTGATATCCAGAGATAAATATAAAAATATTTGGAATGAAGATATTACGGTGGATTGTGCTCTATTTAAAAGCTTAATCAATATCACTTAAGTAAAAAACTAGCTTTATACATCTATATATGTATAAATATATAGATATGACAACTCACACTCACTTACACTTATATCAATATTCAGTATAAAAGCCTTTATATATAAATACAATTTTTAACAGGATTTTTCAGTGTTGAAACGCTTAACTGGTCTTGAATATCTCATTCTTAGATATTTTTATGATTACCTATTTAATTAAAATACAATGTCTAAATTTTCTCCACACTGAATGAATAGAACGAAGATGCTGAATGATTTTGATGTCCTTTAAAACTAATAAATAATTTCAATGAATATTGATAAATCGTTTTTCTGTACTGCAGAGTTCAGAACTTGAATCATTTATTGCTACTTCTCCTCAATTACAAGGACAATTTAGGTCACAACACTGAAAGTACCAAGTTCAACAAATTGAATGATCATTTTGATTTATAATTATATTTAGCCAATATTTCTTGTGATGTCTTTGGTATGTGACTGAAACAGTTAAGGAACAATCCTGAAGGAAGATAACATGGGGAAAAGCAAAGATATTTAGGGATTATCTGAAATGAGACTATGAATAATCTAGATCGCTCGTATTAAATCATTATATTAGAAGATGACTCATTTTCGATAAATTTACAAGGAAAGAAAATTTTCTTTGTAACCTTATTCAATCGACATCATCATTAAAAGAAATAGGATTAATATCAGATAAGCCCCAATTGTTCATAAGCTCCTAGATGACAAAGATGGTTCAGCTTCGTTTTAGGAACTTAGCTTTTCCCACTTTATTATCCATAAGTGTCCATAACTTCAGATACCACTATTTGTCAGTTTTCAAAGAAAATTGAGCAAAAAAAGTCAATGCTGCAAAAACTAGCTGCATACAGTATAAAAACATATGTAACAAATCAAAAATGTCAGGCAAAGATTTTTTTCTGCTCAAAATTTCACATACTTATTTGTTATGTGGTAACAAACCACTCTTCAGTATAAATTTGTTACTTCGATTAATTTTTATAAGCCTTAATTTTGTTTCTATTGAAAGTGATGAGAAATCAGTCTATTATTTTGTTCGAACATTTTGAAACTAGGTGTTTAATACATGACGAAATATTCACCTAGATTATAAATGACCGGAATGTTCCAGCAAATTTTCATTAAATATGAAATCTCTTACACCTTCACCATTTGAATATCACATACCACAGTCATATTTTCTTTGTTAACTGTCCTATACCATGGATGAAAACTTGCTGAAACGTTCAATAAAACGTATATTCCAGTCTGGGCAAATAGAACGCCCTGTACTCATGCGCTATTAGAGGCACTCGATCATCATCTTCTCGTAAAAAGATCATTGTAAAACTATTGTAAACGTGAAAGTTACTAAACCTGACCTATAATTGTCTATTGTGAATGAAGACCTAACTAGCTGTTTGTTTTTTGATATATTAGGCACCAAATAATTTTTTTACAACCTCTTCACAAATTCTACATTCTAATCCAATATAGAGAGCGAGTGGGAGTACACGGGGTACTGCAAACGTGATATCTTAAGTAACTAAACTTCACAACTCGCAAGTTTCGGAAACATGAAAAAGTATTCGAAATAAGGGAAATGTTCAAAGTAGAATTTTTGAAACCCCGACAAACTTCAAACATTTCCCTTCCTTAGAAACCCTATTCTAGATCATAACACATACATAGATGATTTTAAATGATTAATAGAATTAAAAATTTCACTAAACGTGTCTACGTGTAGAAGATAGCGTTTTCGATTTAAAATTCAATTTGTTCTTATTTTTTCATTATTTGTTTTCAATTTGATGTCGATATCATGACTGCTAGAATTAGAACAATCCCTAGTTTAATTTTCATTCGTTCTTATTTAATTGATGGCGTTTCAAACGCTTTCAAGATAATCTGATTGGTTTGTAGCGCCACCTATACAATTTGGTATGTATTAAATTCTCCATTCTCCATTTTATAACCTCCATGTTATTAAATACCAGTGAATAGAGATATATCTAGCAGAGCCAATTTCATAAAATTTTGTTGATCCACTGTTTGGGAACCAAATGACGGAAAATATAAGTATAATGAAACCACGCTTTCTAAACGGTAGGGTAATGATCGAATTGTCAAGAAGACCTTAAAATCGTTTTTTCCACCCTTATGACCCTCGTCAGCACAACAGCAGTCCAGACAATTGTCGATTACCCTGCTATCTCTTGAATATGCATGATTAGTCTAGATACATCTCTATGGCAGCACGAAAATCTCCATGGAGCTTGAACATTGTATCTATCGAAAACGCCATTAGGAACAATCAAATTCATTTTACGAGAAATATTCAACGTGAATTTGGGCATTAGTATACATCCTACTTATTTCTTCAACAAATGTAATGAGTTTCCCAATAGACATGATCTATTTTTGAAATGTCATGGCAGCCATATTTAAAGATCTAGAAATGTTAGTTGCTATCAAGAATATAGATTGGGAGGGCAAACTGCTTTGGTGGAAGGTGCCGTTCGTCGACATCCTCACTCTAACCTGCTTTGTTACTTTTGTGTCCTGCTTTCGCCAGGTGCTTTATTGTTCAATAGAGTGCATTGCCCCTCTTGGTTATATTATTAATAAAAGTTCAGGGCAGTCAGTGGGAACCGTAGTTTGTAAGGATAGCCGCAAACATCATTATTTCATCCTACCGCCATCAACGCAGTTTACCCTCCTGGTCTCTAGTCTTCTTCTCGGTTACTGTAATTTATTGCTACTTTAATTTGACAGCGGTCATTGAGCAACTTCTAATTAACTCCGATTTTTTCATAAATGTCATCTTACATGAACCACATTTTTGCTGAACAGTTTCGTTTTCGGTTTCGGTTTGAAAAATACCCACAGAAGAGAGGCCTTTGCATCCACAAAAAACACCTGTCTGATCTTATTTGTTGCCTTATTTCTTTTGAAAATTGACAGGGCTGAGGTAATAGCAAATGTTGTGCGTTATTGATCAAGGTTAACCATTTTTTTGTGGCCACAATTGGATGAAATTGATAAGAAAAACTTGTTTTTGTATTTTATTTGAATTTGAAAACATATCCTTTTTGGGAAGCTCACTATATCTTCGCTGTAGATATAGTAATGTACTTTCATTTTGATAAGAAAATGTTTTGAGCACAAAGATCTGTATTGTTGTAGAAACAAACTTATAGAATACAAATTATTTCAGAGATATTTCGAAATAATGTATAAACCCAAATTATTTGAAGAAAATTCGTCGTAAAACTCGGGAAAATGTACACAACAATATCACTAACCGAACAAAAATAAAAATATAGCGATATGATTGAAAAATAACGCATCTCATTGAAAAATATCTCGCCTACTATCCCCATAAATACAAAAAATAGTTTCATTAGTTCTACTGAAGGCAACACATTTTTAAAGATATAATCCAGTGATTATCGATACCGAAGTATACTACTTAAATAGTCATCTTTGTTTTCTTTTATGGCTAGTATGTTTATCTTATCACATAGTTATATCCTATTAAATTATATTCAATGGCTCAAGATATGTTGTATCTGTATAATTATGTATTCCATAACAGTATGATTGTCCAATAAGGAGAACAATACAAATTAATAATCTAAATTTGTCATATTATTCAATTGTTGTATTACTGTTCGCATATCAATAAAAACGTGTCACTTCCGAAGAAATATCAACCTCCTAAGTTGCGTGGAAGCATTGTCACAGTGTCTGTTTGCTCTACCCGACAATTTTCGAGATAAACACATTCAAATTTGAGTAATATCATGACTAGAAACGGAAATAAATCACTAAGAAACTAGAAAACTATGTATCACTATTCGGTAACTCACTCCAGCATTTGTAAAAATACAATCAATCGAAGATAGTGATGATGGAATTTAATTCTTTGGTTTATCATTTTTGACGATTAAACTAATATCTCAGATTTTCTTTTACTTCACTTTCTGGATGATGTAAAACAAAAGCTAAATCTTTGAGAATGGGGAAAAACCTACACTTGTCTAGGCTGAACTACCGTGTTGTTGTTGAGACGTATTGGATTTTCGTTATTGAAATTTTCGTCGGCTGGTACATTCTCATTCGGATTTCCATCGAAGCCGGGGTTTAGAATGATATTGGGAACGAGTTCGATGATTTCCTGTTCGTCTGAAACTGAAATCGGAAGATAGATAAAGCTACAAACCTCAAGACACACCACACAACATTTATAATTTAGAACTTATATTGATTGTAATAACAGAATCATAATCGATATGCTAAACGAGTTTCAGTGAAGAAAACATCAATCACTAATCCCTAACAAAATACCAAAGTTGTAAACAATATCTGTTTCACATCACCATCACAGACCAGTTGTTATATTCGGAGGTGTAATAACCAAGTAAATTTTCAATACCGTATGCTTAACAAAGGTATTAAATCTTCGATTCCAAAAAGCCTTTATCCGAATATTTTTTTCGGTTAGTACTCTGAAAAATAGGTTCTTAGGCAACACTAAGGAAGTCTCTCTAAGTATGAGCTCTTAATTGTAACGCGAAGGTCCTCCGCCTTACAGTTTTCTACTTTTTTTGATTGATATATCGCTTCAAACTACTTGAAAAAATATATCGTTTTAAAGATTTCGTAGGAAGTTGAATATTATACAAAAAAACCTCTTCCTATTCTTTCTTTTTATTTTTAAAAGACATTACCAGTTGAAGTTTGATTGATTTTTTCTCTTCTTATGAATTTCATAACTCAATGAGAAAACATCATTATGAATCATGAAACTCATAGTTTTATAGGAAATTTACTGCTCTACAGAAATGGTCTCTTATAATTTTTCGATTAGTTAAGCGTTTACCAGATATTCATCGACAAACCAATGCCAATTTTTGATCAATTATTCGAAAAATTTTAATTTAATTTATGGGTTTAGGAAAAATTTACACAAATTTGAGTTTCTATTATAGAAGTAACTACTATAGAAGTTTTATGTTTAACAATTTATTTGAATGTTTCTATTCTAATACTTTTTCCAATTTAATCTTTAATAATTCAAAATCTTAGTCGTGTTGTTATTTATTATTAGGACGTTTGTTCAGTGCGTATTTTAAATTTTTTTCCACAAAATATACTTAAAACTTTTTTCGAGGGATTTTTATTTTGAAGTCCTTTAGTTCTTCTGTTTGTATTCTGAAGCTAACACCATCTATGTTTTTTTACTTTCAACTATCTTCAGTATATACCTGTTTAATACCGTTTTTCAGTGATCCCGAAACTGATCATCTTGCATACGTAATAAAATAATTAATTCCAAATAAGTGTTATATGCATCACATAAGTTTATTCATCATTAATTAACCTACAGAAATCCGTTTTATCGGTATACATATTCACATCTAATCTAGCCCAACATGCTGGTAGAAAAAAATTTAAAACAGTTCATAACATTTTTCTGTCCCTAAAACTCAAATTTGTGAAAATTTCCTCTAAACTCATAAATTCAATAGAAATTTTTGAATTATTGATCAAAAACTGGAAGAATTGATAGGCATTGATGTTTGACGATGAATATATTGTAAACGCTTAACTTAATCGAAAAATTATAAGAAATCATTTTTGTAGAGTAGTAAATTTCCTACAAAACTATGAGTTTCATGATTCTCATTGATGTTTTTTCATTGAGTTATAAAATTCACAAGAGAAAAAATTTGATTTCAAATAATCAAACTTCAACCGGTAATGTATTTTGAAAAGAAAAGAAAAAATCGTAAAGAGTTTTTTGTAGAACATGCAACTTCCTACGAAATCTATAAAACGATAAATTTTTTCAAGTAGTTGGGAAGCGAGATATGAGATATTTTTCTATATGATGAGAAAAAAATTGAAAACTGTAAGGCGGAGGAGCTTCCCGTTACAATTAAGAGCTCATACTTGGATAGACTTTCTTCTCAAAGGAAAAAACAATTATTCGTTTTTTCTTGACCCACCCTAATGTCCACTGCTAATTTTCAAAAATCCTTCAACAACTGAAACAATCTTTGGGAAATTTTAAAATCAAACTTCAGTAAAATCCAGTTTGCCTCTGGATTTCACTGAAGTTCCTTGACCACATTTAGCTTTTCTGCCTTTTCCCCTACCCTTCTGATTGTGGAGACCACTGCTGTTCTGCTCCTGTTTGCTTAAATCAACTTTTCCAATTACCTTTTTCATAAATGCTCACCAACAAACAGTATTTTATTTCCACTCAAGTAAATTTGTTACGATACCACAAAGTAACAGTTTTATCTATCATACCACCAAGGAAACTCTGCTAAACAATAACTGTAATAGGGGTGATCTACCCAATTACTTACCAGTCGGAAGTCGGCACTCCTGGTACAGAAGAAAACACATTCCCATACTAAGTAGGATCAGCGTACCCATTACCACGCCCACGGCGACCGCCCATGCTCTAGTATCAAAGTCCTCAGCACCTGCTAACAATTGTCGAGCTAATTCTACAAAACAAACAACAACAACCAAGTCACATTGACATATCCACGACATCTAGAAGAATGTTAGAGAGATAGAGACAAGAGGAGAAGAGAGATAGGGCAAATCATTCCAAGACCAACCAATAGTGAAGTGTTTTAACATTTATAGTGAGTGGGAATTCTCCAATGAACACTTGGATCATCGAAGCTAAGGAACATTAGTTTTGAAGTTAATAGTTAACATTCAACATCAAGTTGTATGAAGTAAAAGCAAAGCATAATTAGCGTCCATATACCATATACCTTATGTTATTCAAAAAAACATTAGAAAAATTTCAAAAGAACAAATTTTTAAATGATTTACAGTTTTCAAAATAATCTAAGAAATTGTTGCTGTTGATCTTCCGTTTAATTTTAAGGCGAAAAGTTTCTTTTAAAGAGTAAGATAAGTTTTGTCTTCAATGAGATACGAGTTGATGAGTTTTTCATACTAAATGAGCACTGACTGTGATACTTAAATTTGGAAATTAAATGTGGAAAACAGTATTTTGCTGTCCTATGTCTATACATCACAAATGTACCGAACAACGACCAGTGCCTTACAGGAACCCCAAAAAAACCGATTGGAACCGATACCGGGAACAACTATCGGAAATTGTGATACCGACAGCCGAGAAACATCGAGGATCTGAAAGCTGCCGTTGAAAAACTGCAAACCAGCATCACCTTGGCGTACAATAACAGCTGCCCTATACAATACAATAGAGGCAGGAAGAAAACCCTATGGTGAACAGCAAAACTCACTGCCCAAAGGATGAAAAGCGATTAGTACAACTACAAAGAAGCCCCAAGAGCATACAAACCATTGATGAAAAATCCAAAAAAAGAAGCATGGAAATCTTACTGCGAGGAAATAGAGGGTGTACCGGAGGCAAGCCGTCTTCGATACATCCTCTCTGCAGCACGATCGACGGACATCCAAAGTCTTGACACACCGGAATGAGTAAAAACACAGACAGACAAAACACTGAGTCACCTGGCGGAAGTTCACTTTCCGTGTTTCCTCATCGACAACACAGCAATCCAGAAATCCAATGGACACGCTGACAAAGCAAACTGGAACACAGCCTCAATGGTAGTTACAGTGAAAAAGGTTCGATGGGCAGTAACTACCTTTCAACCATATAAAGCACCAGGAGTAGATGGTATATACCCTGCACACTTGATAGAAGGAATGGACCAAATTGTTATGCATTTAATCCACATCTTCAGTTCCTGCCTAGCCTTGGGATACGTTCCGGACCGCCAAAAAAGTTGTCTTCATTCCCAAGTCGGGCAAGATTGTACTTGAAATATCCAAAGATTTTCGGCCAATTAGTCTCACCTCCTTCCTACTGAAGACTATGGAGAGACTAGTGGAAAGATATCTTAGGGAGAATACCCCCTACATATCACTCAACATGCCTACAAGCAATGTAGATCAGTTTCAGCACTACACTCTGTAGTAGAACAAATTGAGAAAGGACTGGAAAAAGGCGAAGTCACTGTAGGTCGACCATCTGGGGGACCGAGGAGTACTATCAGCTCTCCTCTGGAACTTCGTGCTGGATGGGCTCCTGGCGGGCCTTGCTGGTGCTGGGCAATTTGCAGAGGGTTATGCCGACGATCTCATCCTCCTTGTTCGTGGAAAAAAACCTCAGCTCCACATGCGAAGTTGCACACAACGCTCTGCAAATGACTGAACAATGGTGCATAGAGAACGACCTGTCTGTTAATCCAAACAAAACAGACATGATTCTATTCACTCGAAAAAGAAAACTACCTCCTTTCAAGGCACCCATTCTTTTTAACAAGGAACTAACACTAATAAAACAAGTGAAATATCTAGGTGTGATGCTGGACTCCAAACTAAATTGGGATAATCACATCGAAAGACAAGAGCAAAGAGCGCACAACACACTCTGGGTCTGCCGGAGATTATTCAGCTCCAGATGGAGTCAAACCAAACATAATATATTGGTTATACACCACAGTGATAAGAACCTATACGGCCATCGTATGGTGGCCTGCACTGAACAAGGAGATGAAACGGAACAAAATAAACAAGATCCAAAGGCAAGCATGTCTAGCAATCACGGGAGCCTTGATATCCACACCCACGACCTCATTGTGTCTTCTGGGCGTCCATCCACTACACATAGTGGTGGGGGAGGCGGCCGTGAGGGCCTCTTTGAGACTGTGGGAAGGAGATATGTGAATGGATAGAAATTCAACTGCTGAACACTCTACATCCCTCAACAAAATAAGAGGACTCCAACCTGACCTTCTCACAAGAGATCAAATGAGAGCCTCCTACCACTTTGACGAACCGTTCAAGGTCGTAATTCCACCAAGAGAAATTTGGTCCACACCCCACGCCTTACTGATCCCACAGGACCCCGCCAGGTTCACAGACGGGTACAGGCATCGCCCGAGGGCAAACATTACGATTACTCTAGTAGACCACGTCACCGTACACAGGAACTACAGATACGCATACATCTACATATGCTCCGACAGCCAGAACGCCCTTGGATATCTGAAGATACGAAGGTTACATCCAAACTAGTTGACGAATGCAAAACAGCACTTCGACAACTCAATGCTACAAACAGAGTTACTCTGTTTTGGTACCCAGTCCATCAGGATCTTGAAGGAAATTAGATAACAGACAGCCTTGCCAAAAACGCAACACGTGTTAGGCCGATGGGACCAGAACCTATTCTGACCATCCCGTGGACACAGGTGCACTCCTCCTTTCAAAACTGAAACACCACGGAGGCCTTAACTATTGGGCAGCCATCTTGGGACTGAGACAGTCAAAACGGCTCGAAAAGTGGCCGCAATCAAAGACTAGGGGGGTACATGAACTATTCTACTTCAACAGAAAGACTATTGGTGTTTGGTCTATTGACGAGACACCAACTCAATAAATACCTACATGTCATGAGACTATCGGAAACCACACAGTACCGTGGTTGCCTAGAAAATGACGAAACACCAGAACACATACACTTCGAATGTCCTGCTCATAAGGTGACCAGACTGAACACCTTGGGTGCTGAAACACCCAACACCGGATGATCCGGGAGACATAGAGGTAGTAACACAAACAGTAAGCAGAATGGGCCAAATGACCCAAGTGCTACCCATAAAGGCGCCTTGCAGGAAGAAGATGTCTATATAAACTTTCCGCCTTGAAATAATAAATCTCACATAACATCTCAGATAATTTTGGAAACACACTGTATATACACCAATAACACAAGATAGAAATATTGAGATACGTATTGCTTTTCCCGCATCATATACTTAAGCAAATGTGAAAAATGAAAGAGAACTTATATTGAAAATATAATATCTATATTGTGTGTTCTGAAAGGTGACTAGTGAAGATGTGAGACGGGTCAATCTTTGATTTGAGAGGAAACGTTTCTAAGATTGTGTAATCAACCACTCATCCTCAGCAATCCCTCATTATAAACTCCATATGTTACTAGCCAGCCAAGTCATCTAATTTGACTCTCTTAGATTTCTTCTTACGGTGTCACCTCAAATCAAAAGTTTATGCCACACAACCTAACTTGAAGAAGGTGCAAAGAAGAATCATTCAAAAATCCAGATTTTTGACCTGATTTCAATGAAAGTTAAAAAAGAATTAAAAAGTGGTTTACATTATTGTATGAATGTGGAAGTAGGTGCAATGATTATTTAGTATGCGTTTTTATTTTTTGAAAGGAAGGAAAGAAAGTTTGACTGATCACCTTTTTTTCCATTCTATCAGAACAACTACTGTCAAGTTATTCTGAAACAATTAAGATGAGCATCTCAAAATAAAGCATTGAGAAAGTGTGTTTCAACCACTCGACCCACTTTCCTTTTAATGAATTTTTGAGTGGGGGGTTGATTTCAAGTGGTCCGAAACAACCTCGAAAACAGTCCTATCGAATAAAAAATTGACCTAGTTAATCACTATAATCACTCTTTCCAGAGTTAGAGGGTTTCAAATTTTTTTGAGGCTCTCAATATAGCATTGACATTTCTGTAGAGTATACTATAAACTTTACTCACAAAAAATCATTATTGTTAAATTATAAATATTATCAGAAAAAATAATTTTGAAGAAATGTTTTTATATTTTATGATACACAAAGAAATCTGCAATCTTTCCCTTCGTCTCCAATCTAACGTTTCTAATTCTAAGGACTCGAAGGACACCTCACTATCGTTTCTAGAGTAACAAATTCAGGGATATTGTTCATTGCAAAGAATACGGGGAACATACAAGAACTACACTGAGAATTTTTTGAACAAAATAGGAAACATTCTAAACAAAAAAGATGAAAAAATACTTCCCAATCTGTCAGTGTAACTTTTGCATTAGTACAATTTCATCATTCATAGACATGTCTATCTAATAATTACCTTCTTCAGTGAAAACACCCTTTGTTGTCGATAAGACATTCGTCTTTCTCCCTCTTCCTAACTGATTGGTAGCCCAAACTCGAAACTCATATGTCGTATTAGGATGCAGTCCGTAAACGTCAATTTGTCGCTGAAAGAGACATTTGTTGATGTGCAACCAAAAAGTTACTGAAAATTTGGTGTTCCTGTCTAACTTCAAAATTCGTATCAAAATTATTTCAATTTATACCAATCACTACTTTAGGAAAAGGTTGATGCAACACCGAGAAAAAAGATGTACTCACCGAATTGGGCATAATGTGATTGGGTAGGATTGGAATCCATTTATTGTCTGTGTAAGCTAAACGATATTGTGCAGTGAAATTCATTATGGGATATCCACCAGTGCCATTTACTTCCCATACTATAACAGCCAGAATAGTACTAGGAAATATTCTAACGTTTACCAAGGGTGGAGGAACAGCTGAAGAAATTAAAATTGTTCATAACTTTTCAATATTCCTAATACATTAACAAAAATATTTTATTCAAAAGTATTGAAAATTTTTTAGTTAAAAATTTCTGTAACTGATGAATGAAAACAAAACATACTCTAATACTAGCAAACGAAAATGTTTTCTTATAAACAAAGTGTTGTACTCAGATAATTGTGAATCAATGTACACAAACTACAAATATCAGGTTTCATGATGAAAGAAAAACATTTTGAAGGAACCCAACTTACTTCTAACAATCACTTTCATATAAACTTTATCGTCAGTCACAACGTTTTCCCTCGAGCAAGTATAAAGACCATTGTCTTCTTCATCAACTGTTTCCAAAAATAAAGATCCGTTTTTGAGTACAGTGGATCGAGATGCCTGGTGATTTTCTCTGCCTTCCCTTACCCACATTACGTCCGAGTGGTCTAGAGGACATTTTATAGTTAAATTTTTTCCCCTATCTACATAGTACTGTTTGATTTCCGAACCTGAAACTACTCAATTAAAAATGTTGATTTTAAAATAAATTACACATTGTTACATTTGATCGATATTAAAAATAGAAGAAGATATAAAATTGGTTCTCGTTCAATATACATAATTCCATATTATCGCATTAATATAAAAATATTTCAACTATTCACGTTCAAGTTTAATCGTGGTTTATACATCATTGTTGCATTTCACAACACCGAACTGCACTTGCATTTATTTTTAATCATTTTCATGCCTTCCTATTCCAGTTGACAATTCGCAATTTGCGCAAGCCTTCCAAGAAACGTGTGCGGATTGGATAGCGCCGTTCGCACACCCACTGCTTTCATAAGAAGCTGGTAATGTTATCGATCAAAAGTATCAAAATATTATTTCCGTGGAAATTTAAGCCATAGTCGATAGAGGGTGACTCTTGAATGGGGAATTCAATATCAAATAAGACCTTATCATAATTAATAGTATCATTTCTATTTATCACGAAGGATGTTGGAATTCTCCATTTGGATCATTCATAACTCCTACTATATAGAATTTTCCTTTGACGTTTAAACATAACCTCATTTTTAGTACACTAACCTACAAATTATATTTGCAAATTACATTTGGATCTTTGGAAGTATATAGGGGCCATCCATAAATTACGTCACATGAATTTTAGGACTTTTTAACCCCTCCCCCCGTCCTTGTCACAGGTTGTCACATTTTTATAACCCCCTCCCCCCTGATGTGACATCACATATTTGTCAAATTTATGCATGTATTCAAAAATAATCAAAGAAAAATAGTTATTTTTATTTTTTTCTTATTTTTATTAAATAATCTTTCATAAAATCAACATAAAGTGAAATATTTCAGATAACTGGAAACAAACGACTAGTTAGTAAACAATAAACGACTAATTCATTAAAAACGAATAATTATGTGGTGGCGCTTGTCGAAGATCTCGCAAACAACCGACGCGCGGAACGATAAAAAAGCAAGCAAGCATTCGCTGACGATTTAAACCTATTTAAACCCTTACCATTATAATTTTTGTTTTGTAATTTAAATTTTAACATGTGACATCACACAGCTTTTGACCCCCTGCCCCTTGTCACACTATGTCACATTACGGTGATACCAAAATTCCTGCCCAAACGTTAACTGAGGTGTGACGTAATTTATGGTCCCAATATCGACAATATCTTTCTTGGTTTATTTACAATTTTAAAAGTATTTACTGATTCCGATAAAGAAAAATGTATATTCATAAATGCCTGATATATTTCTTATTCAGATTTCGTAGCATAAATAATAGTTTACATCATTTGAAACCTGCCTTTGGAAATAATTCTGGAAAATGATCTAATCTTGTTGATAGTTGGACTGCTTTTTGTTTAATTTTGGTGTAGTTCCTTAATAGATCTATAGGTATGCTCTTGGAGGGCATTATTCATTAAACTCTTCTTGTTTTTTACTCAATTTTACTTATACCTAATTGGATATAGCAATCTGGTTTATGACAAAGGTCAAAATAATAAAGAAAATGTAGTTTTTCCATTTTATAATATTCAGTTGAAGTTTTGATCAGTTCGTATATATATATTACTCACGACTGTCAAAATTTTTTCGCAAATTTGTCTTTATATTAAAAGTTCCACGAAGAAATAATATATGGGCGATGTCAACTCAGATTATTGGGTCCATAATGATTCTAAAACATCTATAGATCATAATCGGCATCACTTGGAAGACTGAACCTGGCCATCGGGGCTCTCTCGGTCAAACAGAGATGGAATTTGAGGGAATATCGCAGGTTATGTATTTTTTTATTATCTCCTTAGTCCCTTTCATGACCTTGCTTGCTATGTAAAATCTTTTCTTAGATTTGTTTAGACGTATAAGAAGTTTGATTGTTGAGATATTTTTCTGCTGGTTTTCTTTTTCCATTGTTACAGATTCCTGTCCCAAACCCCCTTCCTTTTACCCTTGTTTTTGAAAATCATGGAATGCAAGAGAGAATGAAGCGGCTAAGCAGAAAAATCTTTGGTACTCTTTATGTACACACGACACTAACACATCATAAACAGACAAGCTATTGCTATTGCAATAGCGACAGTGAAACGAGGTTTTTCCTCGGGTTTTTTCACTCGTTTATTGAATCATACACGAGATACTATGGTTCCCCTGTTACATTTCCTGAGCTCACACTTGTGTTTTTTCTGACACACCAAAATTATAGATATAAGCACTTATTGTAAATACAATAATTCAAATTTTTGTAAATCCTCTCTTTTCAAAAGAATATATATACTCATAAAAATTATAATTGTCTGAAATAGTAAAGCCCACTTACCATCTTCCTAAAGGTTTTTATCCATCCATGTCTTCTACTTCAATAAAAATTAAAGAAATTCACGTCCACGAATAAAACAAGGTGAATAATATATTAAAATTTATCATATTTTATTAAATATATAGTAATGGTTACGTATAAACATTCAATGGCACTTATACACACAATTTCTATACAAGCAACAAATAATTAATATAGAACAAATATCTTCAAAGTACCGCTTTTAGGGTGAAGCCACCTGCAAAATATGGAAAAATTAGTTGTGATAAAGTAATAAATGAAGGATGTATACTTCAAATTTTTCTTAAGGCGCTGTTACATGTATCGATATAAAAATAAATATTGTTTCTATTCAAAATTCCTTACAATTAATAAATGTCCGCTTTTATCTTTGTGGATTCTCTCAGGTTTTCCAAGTGTTATATCTATAACACCTTGTTTTCCTCGTTTCATTGTATGTTCAATCCTAAAATAAAAAAAATCGTGCATTACAAAGTATAAACGTTTTTCTAGAGGCTTACGAATTGTTATCAGCAACCATTAACATACTCTCATCTTGCGTGATAGAAATTATTTTTGTGACTGCTTCTATCAGATGGGGAACTTCTAGTATAAGATCACCCTATAATATAAAAAACAGTAATACCAACCACATAAACATTTCCATACTAAATTTTACCTTATTTTTAGCAAGGAGATCTTCAGGTATCCTAACCAGAAGGATTTTGTCATTTTCTGAAGTAACAGCCAGAGTCAGTCTTTTCAAGGGTAAACAATGTTTCACTTTGGCACTTCCCTTTAGTTCTATCACATGCAAATTATCTTTCGTCACTATTACAACTCTTTCTCTAAGCTTATAGCCATGTCTGTCAAACTTTGAGACTGATGAAGAATACTAAAAGAGTATGAATTTAGATATAGATTTATAATAATAAACACAACAATTCAAGGTTTCCATCAAACGTTGACAAAACGAATTAAGAAAAAATATTAATTAAGAGCTTTATGCTTCCACCGTGTAACTATAGAGTGATTCAGATGATGCTGACGTTGTTCAAAAGACCAGTACATCTCCAAGAAAACTTTTGACTCTTACAGTATCGAAAATTGATTCAGTTAAGATTCAAGCATACTTTCCTAGTAAGTTTTCTCGTTATGGGGCGTTAAGGAGCTCAAAAAAAACTCACGTTTTTCCAATAAACTGTACACAGTTTATGTACAAGAGAATAGTTAATTTTTATAGAATCAAAAAATTTAAAAGACTGAAGGAATGAAGGTTTGGGGAAAACATCCCCTTCAATGCGTCTAATTAGTGATGAATAACTTTCCTCAGATCGTAACTCTTTCATACAAATAAATAAATGATTACTTTGTACTACCCTTTTGAAAAACGTGATTTCCAACACCTCCTTTGTGAATTTGTTGTGATTGAAGTAACATGGTAAGCCAAGACAATTAGATATTGACAAGGAAAATATTCCATTTCTACAAATACAGCACATTTAAAATGAGCCTAATAATTTCGTTGATATACATGGTTTCCAAAACATTACAGTTACTTACAAGTTCTTTTTCTCCATTCAAGGTGACTGTGTAGCTCTGCTTAAGTCCAAGATGCATCTCAGAAGTTCTATCGGTTACGAACCATTCGGGAATAGAAGATTTGTAACTCTTTTTCTTACCTGAAAACGAGAATTGTTGGAATCATCACGAATAACATGTGTAGTTTTACCAACCTTGGAATAATTTCTCAGCTAACACTTTCAAGTCCAACTGTTCTTTCCTTTCCGGAGTCAAGCTCAGCCTGTAGACTCTGGAAAGATGTGACTGGTGTAGCAGGTGCAACAATTGTGACGCCTCCGTGCATATCTGCGGACAGGGCGGCCAATATTTGTTCAACACCGTCTTGGGTAACGCTTGCGATAATCTTCTTAACCATTCGCGCCTAGCGATCTGTTGGAACTTGTGATTCACGTCATTCGTAGGCCCGTTTCTTGTGATGAAACCTTCGATGAATCTGAAAAGATTCAGACTCATCATTGTCACGTAATCAGACATCCAATACGATAGCCAGTGCAATTAAGAGATTGATTCTCTTACAGAAAATAAGAGGGTAGAATATTGTATTCCTGTGTGAAGTAATGCTCTGAAATATTTTTTCTTGGCCATTTTTGTTTAAGATACTCTTAATTTTAAAATGAAAGTTATATAATCTAGGACCACCGAGGTATATCTGAAGAATATGTTAGAACAGTCTCATTGTGAAAACTGGAAACTAAGTATAGCTAACCTCCTGACATCCTGAACGGCTTTCCGTCTTCTTTCTGCATGTTTTTTCGCAAGGTATCTCCTAATATTCTTCTGAAACACAATCGCAGACTCCTTGGTCTTCAGGTATTTCCTTCTCTGCAACAAGCCCTTCCATTTAGATTGAATGATAGCCGCGATCTCGTGTTTCTTGGCTTGAAAAGCGTCCTCTGTTTCGAACAGTACTTTTGGGTACCTGATGAAAATCTTCGTCCTGAAGAAATGTAAACAAGTTATAAAATCATAATATTCTTCTTGTTTTACTCACTTTCCCATCTTGTAATCGTCTGATGTATATCCCAGACAGCAAACAAGCTCCTGTACTCCGTCCTTTGCTGATCCGTGATAATTTGGCCATGTTTTCACGCTCAAGCATTTGTACCTGTGCAAGAATTTCTCGTACAATCTTCTATATGCGAATCCTGCTCTTCTCACTCGCAAATTTTCCATGAGTCCCAGATACTGCACTTGGTGTCGGACAAGTTCCTCGTCGAAGATACCTAAAGAAATTATAATCTATGAGCTTCTTATAACTTTTTCCTTTACACAATTCGTATTCGATATCTTCTGTTCTGAACCCAAGAGTTATTGTAGTAATAGTCAAAGTTGTTCGTATCCTTTTTGGAGAAAGTAAAAACACAGTTTTGACGAAACCAAGAACAATTTCTTGAAGAACTCCATAAGGACCTGTACCTAACGGAATTCACTATTTAAACACAGTGCTGATAGTACCAAAATAATGTATGGTGTTCAAGGTGCTAAATAAATCTCACCTGGTTGTTTATTGTCGTTTGGCTTGATACATCTAACATAAGACGGTTGTTTTTTAGTCAAAGATAACAGCAACACGTTTAAAGAATTTCTAAACTTTGTAATCGCCGTATCCGGCATTTTTTTACTGTTTTGTTCGCTCGTTGGGAAAACTTCGCATAAAATACTGTTCATTGATTGTGACATTACTTCTCTGAGATCGCGATAGAGAAGATCGTTATTCTTCTCCAAAAATCCCCGGATGTTGTACGTAACTGTGCCTGCGTAGTGGATGAGACAAAATTCCTGAAAAAATGAAAGGCAAACTAATATCTTGCAAATTAGGTTAAAGCGGAAATTCTTACACTTCTATCCATTGTTTTCTGTAGTTTTATGTCCGCTTTTTTGTGGCTAATATATCGTTCGTGGCTGCTGAGTTCCTTGTCCAGTTTTGCTAGTAAGGTTATATCGTTGGGGTCTCCTGGTCGAAGACACTCTTCGTCCATGAATGCAATTATACCTAAGAATAAATTAAAATGCGGAATTAGTTAATGTGTTACAACTGCTGAAAGAACTCAGCAAGTACTAATTAGGAGGAATACCTAGGTGCCATTTAAAAAAACATGTTCCCATTAAAATTTGGTTTAGGTACTCGCAAATGTGTGCGCATACATCGTGATAAAGACGGCTTTATGCAAGCGGAACCCTGGGCAATAAAACGCATGATTTTCACAATTTGCTATCGATTTGAAACGTACCTTTGTGTTTTTCCTCGATCAAATCACAGATCATCTTGTTATCGAAATAATCGATCTTCTGCCAGTCAATACCCTCGTTTTCGTATTCCTGCTGTTCTGATTTCAACGTCAGTTCTATAAACAGCTGTTGAAGTTTCTCGTTGCAGAAATTGATACACAGTTGTTCGAAGCTGAAAAATATTAATCATTAGCTGCGTCTTGAACAATCGGACAGCCTCACGATGTGATTCATCTGGCGAGGATGAGTTTTCTTCCAACATCGGTATTTTGACTCATATTGAATTAAAAAAAAGTTTAGAAGCAGATAACAAGCTGGAAACGAATGGTTTAGACAGTTGTGATTCGAAGTTGAAGAAGGCAATTGTACGAGAATGACAGGAGAATCTACAAAATGGGTCACGAGTTATGGTACGCTCTATATTGAACTTAACTGAGCTAGAATTTTTTAACAGCTTAAACCTATTTAATTAATGACTGATTACAATTTGACATTATTTTAGATTTTAAAATCCAAAAATGAGCGAATCATTTATATATTTTTTTAATGGTATACCATAGTTTTCATCTCTTGTAAATGCCAAAATAGGCAAGGACACACATTACCGAGAAGAAATAATCCCGATAGAAAGATCATTGGTTACGTTACGTTTCTCGGTCTCGCCTGCGATCAATTCCATCGTTTGGTTTGGGTCGCGACATGCTTGGGCGAAGCGACTAATGCGTTTGCCTCTATCGAGGCAAATTTCGTCAGTAAAAATTCTCACCTGTTCTTTTGGAAAATCTCGAAACCGTAAATGTCCAGGATTCCCATGCACATCAGTTTCCTGAATTCCTGCGACTTAAGCGATTTATTAATGAATTGAACCAGCCAGCTAAACAACCTGTCGTAAACGGCTTTCGCCAGCGCGTCTCTAGCGTAGGTAGCCTGGTCACGAGCTAACGGTGTTTTTACCATATCCCTAATGGTTTTTACTGTCCTGTGCGTGAGGGCTTCGTGAAGATTATCTTTATCGCATTGTAATAGCTACAATTGAAACGTAAATTCTATTAAAACCCACGCAGGAAAATCCTTGAACTCTTACCTTGCTAACCACCTCCAATACCTCCGGTTTTCTCACTGAAATTTTTTCGTCCACCGTGTGAAACGTGATATTTCCCAGATTCAATATCGCCGCCAAAATTGAGACTATTTCGTTTTGTTTCGATTCCGGGAACTCCAGGGTGTCCAGGGAGTTTTTAACTCTGTTAAAGTCACCTCTGTCGTTGATAAAATCCAACTTACCTTTCTCCTAACAAAAGATGATTGAGATTTAAAAAAATACGCTCAATATTATGAAAAAATTAAACTTACTCCATCTGTCAGATAGTAATATGTGTCGAAATTCCGTGATAGATTAAGTTTTTCTAAGTCTTGATCGCTGGCGGATGACAGTAATTGATAGAAAATGTGGAAATTTCTTTCCCCTGTAGCTTGGCTTATAACTCTAGACTTTTCCAGCAGGTAACTTAAAACATTTCCTCCAACAGGTTTACCCTAAAAACGCATAATTATAAACAGCTGATCCTAGAGACTTTGTTCCATCAACCACGCTGTACAGGCTGTACAATTTAAAATGGAATATAATCGCGTTGAAAATATTCTTAACATAAATTTAAAAGTCAAAACAGGTTTTTGTGTCGCTTCTCTTTACCTCAAAATTGAACATAATGTCCATGTACTTCCCGAATCGACTGGAGTTGTCGTTTCTGTTCGTTTTCGCGTTTCCGAACGCCTCTAGCAAGAAAGTCGACTCCATCAGCTTATCCTTGACCGTTTTCACATCTCCGCTTGTTTCAACTTCCGCGATGTACTGAAGAATTTTCTTCGAGGCTTCGGTTTTTCCGGCACCTGATTCGCCTGAAATAAAAGCGAGAAAATATTGGAAAAAGGAAGAGTACACATTCCTTTCAATTCAAGTGAATGAAGAAGATTTTATTTACATTAATTGGTAAATATCTAATCATTATATTTCAAGAAAGATTGCCACCAGATAAGCCGGAAACAATCCCGTAGGTCCGTTAACGACAAATCGTAAGCTTACCGGAAATGAGGATGCACTGTTCCATAGACTCTTCCTTTAACGACCGGTACGCCGTGTCCGTGATGGCGAATCTGTAGAAGAAAAAAAGCGACAAATTTAAAGCATTAGTCGAAGCGTCACGTACTTACATGTGTGGTGGAACTTCGAAGAAGTGTTTCCCGTTGTACGCTTTGATGTTGTTGATTCCATAAATGTTTAGTTCTTTGTACGGATTCACGGAAATTAATACATGCCCAATATACGTCTAGGAAAAAACAGTATCAATTAATTACATAGATTTTCTTCTTTCATACCTATACAGAGCTGGTTATTAAGAATTTTTTACCGTAACACTCTCGGTACATGCATTTTTGTTGGACTGTCAATGTTCGTTATAGATTTCGATAATTTCAACGCACTGACAATTGTAGAAATTAATGTTCCATCTAAACTTAAAACTAAAAAAATGGATGCAATTCATGGCGAGGTGTGATGCATCTGCAGCCAAATGTAGTGTGTATTGTTGCGAAGATCATGATGTTTGTACAAGTTCATGCATATCGATTCTGAAAATATATCTGATGCGCACGACGCCAGCAGGTCAACAAATCAAAAGACCAGTTCTCTTCCAGTTCTCATTGAACTTTCTAAGATTTCGCAGGTATTCAATGAGTACGGCAAAAATTGATCGAATTTTTTCAAATATTTCAGTGTTATTAAAGATGTTGTTTGTTTCTTATTGGTGAATGATAAAAAATTGGTAGAGAATCTAAAGAAATAATAATTGATGTCATGAAACGGTAAGTATTCGAAAACAAACCTGTTGGTCTTGAAGAAATGTCAATTTAGCTTGTGTCAGCGTTTTTAATTAATGCCAATACCAAAGTTGACACAGGACAGTAGAACGCCAGTGCTGATACTTTCAAGTGTTCAATAATCCTAGTGACATCTCCCATAACTGAATTTGTCAAAGACTGACTATCAGAAAAATATGTCTTGTTGTCTTGTTTATTTATATTCAACATTTGTCATTCAGTTGTATCAAAATAATATCAGACCTTAAATTTCTAGAATAGATGAAAGATTCCATTACATCTCCTCAAATAAATACTCTTACTGGCTAACCAACTACCTGAATCAATTAAGACAAATTACGCCATCAAAATAAATATATTTCAGAATTGATAGCGCAGCATTTTTTTAACTGGCAAGGGGTACTTATGTAATTCAATATACGTTGATACGATAATTCGATATTATATCTAATAATCTCGATTGTATTCAAAGCAATATGCGAGTTTTGCCGGCAATTACTTTGAATCAGATTAAGGATTTTTCAGAAATTCCAGGATTGATATGGTGAATTGAATAACCTTAAAACATTACTGGTCATTTGCTTAGTGGTGGAACATTGAACAATGCTTGAAGTAGGTCAATGAATGAAAAGTTTTAGCACTATAAGGTGAATGAAGAAGTGTTCGTTTCATCGTTAGGAACTCGAAAGCAATAGTAATTAAAGGCTTGAATACTCTGTGATGTCGAAACAGTATATTTTGACATTAACCATAGAGGAAATATAATGAAAATAAACTGAAGCCGGGAGGCTTTGCTTGTCAACCATCCTTGTAACTCTACTGAAGACCAAGGAGGGATTATTCGAAAAATATCTTAGTGGAGCGCCCACCGTACATATCACTCAACATGCCCTACGAGCAAGGTAGATCAGTCGACTCTGTAGTAGTCTTTATTAAGAAAGGACTGGAGCAAGTCACTATTGGAATATTCTAAGGCATAGAAGGAGCTTTTAACAACACATTTCATGAATCGATAGATGGAGCTATCGTAAACAACTCCATAACAAGGTGGGTAGGACGTTTGTAATCGACAAGGCGCATCGAGGCTCTCCTCGGCGAGTCGACCGTTTTGGGGATCGCCAGCAGGGGATGTCCTCAGAGGCTATCTGCACTATCTGCTGGGCGCTTTGAAAATGTCGATGATCTTGTACTCCTTGTTCGTAGAAAAAAGGAAATTATCGTCGTTCGAGGCCCCAATTCTTGATGCTTGTAACCAAACTAAAGACAAGCGCTAAGACCGCAAAAAACAGTTATTTGGGCCCAGATGGGGATGCAAATCAAACGTAATATATGGATTATACACGACAGTGGTCAGACCGCTTCTGTATGGTGGCTTGCACCGAACAAGGAGAACAAACGGAATCAAATAAGAAAGATCCAAAGTTAAGCTAGTCTCGGGAATCTTGATATCGAAACCCATGGCCACTACGGGATGTCTGCTGAGCCTCTTAACCTATACACATAAAGGTGGAGGAGACAGCCATGAGGGCCTCATTGAGGCTGTGGGAAAGAGTGAGATAGAGGATAGAAATCTGATTTCTGGACACTCTACATGCATCAATAAGATACGATTGCTCACCTAACCCTAACACTATTCTCAGATGCGTACATATTTCAAAACTGGAACACTACTGAAGTCCTGAACTACTGAGAAGGCATCTTGGGACTGAGACAGTCTAAAAGGTCTTCTACAACAGACTCGCAAACTTCATTAAAAAGTTTCTGCAAGAATAATAACACCAACAATGTTTTCCAGATAAGTCACTACTGGAGAAGATCCTTTAATCATGCAAGGATATCGCATTTCCTCAAAAACATGCACCTACTCGGTAACAAACACCGGAGTTTGCTGGCATGATCATTTGTCAGCCATACCTAATCTGCTTCTGAAATACTGTTCCCATATGTGGGGTTAGCACCCAAACATTCATTACATCTATTGGATAGTGTCTGAATAACTGAAGAGCTTGGTCCCGGAAAAAATATAATTCCAAAGAATTACTAGGCTCGCGAAAAAGTCTCACCAGTAGTCCAACCAACACAGCCACATACCTCTCTCTATAAACATTCTTTTTTACAGGGCCAGTGTGCTGTGGAACTCACTTCCATTAAACATCTTTCCGTTAAGTTACCATTTGGCCCTCTTCAAGAAGCTAGTGAACACATACATTGACTCATCTTGGGCACGACAGATATTGCCTTCTCCTAAGAGTTGAGAATAAAAAAAGAAAACCACGACACAACAAGCACAATGGAGCAAGGGGGTGCTGTCCATAAGGGCGCTGTGTATGAAGTAGAAGCCTACCTTAATTCATCAAGATGGTCAACAGTAGAAAGATGAATGTGGATATGCTAGTTTTCATTTGATGTATATAAAGTATACACTCATTATCATTAGCAGTAGCCTATGGTTTCAATGGTATTTGAAAGGCCAATATAAAGTTTCATACAAGTAATTTGTTTCTGGAGTAAATTGTTTAACCGAGACCAAAAATAAAGTGAAATCTTTGTTTCTCTGTAGATTAACTGAAAACCACATATACCCGTATAATCTGCGTATGCACACTTTTACCATTTCTTTTACTACCACTGTTATATAGGATAATTAAAGCGAAAAATAATATACATCTTTTTGTTCCTTTCCTACCAATATAAATATCTGATAGTTGAGATTCGTCATCTATCAACCCAATAAATCCGTCTATAGATTTGACCTAGAATCATTGATAAAACTTACATAAATCAGATTCTCCTTGAAACGCTTCTTGAGATTATTGATAAATTCTTTTTCATCTGTGTAATTTTCCAATAAGACGGCATCTTGGACACCCACCCGGTCCCTGTGTTGAAGATCTGTTTCCATCCTGAAATAACAAAAAGTAAGTGAATTTTTCAGTCCGGTCCTGGATTTTTCTTTCATTCTGTGTAGTGCTGCTTGTGGTACAATTAGAAGTATTGGACCTCAAAACTGGAATAATTTATTAAAAATAATGTAGAGGATACAGGGTTAGACAGACTTGGCCAAAATTCCTGAAGCAGCCTTTAGCTCTGAATAAAATGCCTCATGGTTTATTCGAATAGGAGTTTCGAAATAACCTCAATGTCCACTATCTACGTCTATGTATACTTCATCATCAATCATATTGTATAGTACCTCAATAAGCTCGATCGTTTTAAATTTCCACAAGGTACAAAATATTAAACAAGAATGTTCTCATTCTATTACAATCAAATATTTCATCAGTTACTTGGTCATTCTGTTGATAAAGTGAATTACACTCATTTCCGTATCAACACTTCTGAATCACCGCAAAATGTTTTTCCTGTATGAGAATATCTTTGAAAAAGCCTGAAAACTTACTTTAAAGCGAAACTTTATAAACGCAAGAAATCCTCATCAAGATTTCGAGTCGTGAAAAGAAATTGATTTTGTTTAGTAAGAATAAAATGAAACGACATCTGGAAAAATTAAAGTTTGACTAAAGTAATAAGAGAATCCTATATTGAATGTTATCGTTTATACGAATGAATTCTTTACCAATAACGGCCAATAAATTGGTGTTAATAGTTTGAACAATCTGTAGGGTAATCCTGAATTAGAACCGTTCTCTTGATAGATCGTTGTGGATACACCTCTTCCTTCTCCTCCAGACACGAATAAGTCGACTATCACTGCATAAACCAAATCTAAATTCGTTAACAAAAAGGTGTTATCGGGTATGAAGAATGACTTGATATTCCTACTTTAGCCTACATTGAAATCAAACGTCGCTTCCATTAATTCTCGACGAAAAGAATCCAAAACTAAATGAAGCATGTGTTAAGTGATAAAGGACAAACAAATATATTATTCGAATAACAAATATTACTTTCTGAACAAGGCACTCAATAACAAACAATAATCCTAAAAAAGCATACTCCAATTACTCGAGCGACCCATAAAACGATACAATAAAATTTTATCAATTCTTTCAATGACTACATCTTGCTGTAATAACGCATATCGATAAAATAATAAATTGTAATGCCAATAATTATTGATGTGTGTAGCAACGTGTTTTCGTCAACATTTTTTTAACGATAACATCATTTCAATCAGTTGAAACTGCTAGATGGTTGCCCCTATTAAAAGCTATATTGCTTCTGACCCAAATAGATGGTATAAATCAAATCATTTATTCGATTTGTTTATTATTCTTTTTACGTAATCGTTGTGATAATTTACATTCACCGTTAAATTATTACACTGATTGCAGGTTATTCGCATATTGCATGTGAATTTTTTTCTAAATACAGATTCGTCCAAGCGGAAACTACTTTTATGGAAAACTTGTAGAATTCAAGAGATGTAAGAATTTGGGCTTATTTAGAGAAAGAGTCCAATTTGTCATCGAGAACAATTAAGTACAAAACAGTTGAAGCTGAACGAAAAATGCCTAAAAATACACGAAATTTTGAGAAAGGGTTGGATCTTGTCACAGCATCAAATTTTACATATTTCATATTTTATTTATATGGGAAAAAACAATGAGAGAATTCTTCAGCACAATTGGGCACGAAGCAAAATATTTGAAAGTATTGAAATGTCGATGTGGATTCACTATCCTGACGTTGAAAAATACCGGGTGTTTACATAACACGCGGATAAAATCCAGGGGGTGATTCTTAAGCTCTTTTCATGAAAAAAAGATTATATGAACGTTGGCTGAAAAATGCCAAGAAGGGGATATACCCGTCAAACCAGGAAATTATTAAATTCGGTTATCTGATCACCAAACCGACTTCCCGAACACCTTATATCTCTTTTTGATTTCAGATCCAGATGATTTTGGAGTAGAGGTCTCAGCACCGCTAGGCAACTCAGACGACAACCTAAACCACCCAGATGCATTTGGCACTATAACCGTGCAAATTGGATGAGCTGCGTGAATTCTTTTCGTGCTTCCTGACATCAATGTGTGCACTGAATCTGTTACAGAAATCATTAATGCAGGAATGGATCTCTACATCCCTCATTCCATGGAAATAACAACAGCAAAAAAGCCATGGTTCAACAAAGACTGCGAAAGAGCATCTGCAGCCAAGAGCAGAGCTTACAAGTCATGGAAGATGAATCCAACAGAGGAAACAAGAACAACTTCGTACGAATACGGAACGTATGCAAACTGACAACTGCAAGAGCGAAGGCTAATTTCAACGAAGGGGTAACCAATAAACTACTTGAGCAGGACTCGACAATTCTGGTCTATGGCGAAGACTGTCAGTGCCAATTTCTGCAAATCTGCGTTTCCGCCTCTTGTTAGAGAAGACGGAAGTATAGCATCATCTCCGAAAGAGAAAGCCGATCTCTTTGGTCTATGTTCTCAAAATATTCTGGGCTGGATTAATCTAACGCAATACCACCGAACATTCTACCTACAGATTCTTCCATGGCAGAAATCAAGTTCAGAGTCCTCACTGTGAGACGGCCTCTCGAACACCTGAACTGCAAGAAGGCAGTTGGTCTAGACGAAATACCCCAGAGTCTTGAGAAATTGTGCTCCCAAACTGGCACCCATTCTTAACCATCTGTTTCAGATTTCTTATGCAAGCAAGATCGACAGAAGATCTGCTCGCCTACGTCACTCATGTTTGTACATCAACGATGGAAAAACATGGGGAATCTAGAGCAATAGCCCTCGACATCTCTAAAGCCTTCAAAAGGGTTCAACATGCAGCCTTGTTGAATAAACTTGCTGCATATGGGCTTCCCGAAAAATTGCGGGGTTGGATAAGTAGCTTTCTTTCAAATAGATCAATACCAGTTGTTATTTCGCCAACCTTGTTTCTTTTGCAGATAAACGATCTTCTGTCATCTACAGAGAACAAGATCTTCGGTTTTGCAGACGATTGTACCCTGGTTTCGTCTTTCAGAAGTCTGCGGCCGATTACAGCTGCGGAATCTCATCGTCAGAAAAGTCAACAAATTAATAACTTGAACTCTGACTTACAGAGGATATCTGAGTGGGGTCAGTTGAACCTAGTGGAGAACCTCCTCTAATAATGCAAGGCCAACAAATTGCATCCAAAGATTCGATGCATCTTCTAGGAATAACGGTCAACTCCAAGTTTTGCTGGCATGAACATGTATCAGCAATAGCTAAGTCGGCATCAGCTAAACTCAGTTTTCTTCTCAGAGCCAAGTGATACTTCACGTCATCTCAGCTGTTGCTTCTATATAAGGCGCAGATTCGACCTGCTTTGGAATATTGTTCCCATGTATGGGCATCTGCTCCCAAACATTCGTCGCGGATGTTGGATAGTGTGCAAAAACGGGCTGTGCGCCTCATCGACCACCACAGAGATTACCCGCGATCTCCAACCGCTGGCTCTCAGAAAACAAGTTGCTGACCTTTCTCTATTTCACAGATACCTCCACGGAAGATGCTCCAAGGAGCTGAAAGACCTTGTTAGGGAAAACTCATGTTTTGCCGCAACACTAGGCTGGCAAGGAGTTCTCATCATATGGAGGTACATTTAACAACCCCTCGAACCACTCTCTATGAGAATTCCTTCGTTTACAGGGCCGGTATGCTGTGGAACTCGCTTCCGTTCAACATCTTCCCAACATCCTACAATTTGGTCCTCTTCAGGAAGCGAGTAAACAGATACCTCAAATCTTTCCAGGCGCCTACTCATGTGGTGTTACAGGTTCGCCTATTCCTGGAAGCGCATAATAAGAATTCGAAAACAAAATTCCAAAATTCCAATCAGGACCAAAACCCTATTTTGTTGATTTTAGTTGATCTTTTTCGACATTCTGATGAGGGTTTAATCAAGTCAAGCAAGTTGAAAGTTTTTCGAAAAGCTTAATTTGACTTGAGATTCAAGTTTCTGAAAGATCAGAGCTTTTAATTGATTTTGCAACCCAAAAGCTTGACTTGACATCGAGCTTCTTCAAACTGCTTGAAAGCTTGATGCTTTTTAGAGCATGAAGTTAAATTCACTTGCTAATCGCTTGTTATCGTAACCGTACAGGTGCAATAGAAGTAGGTAGTATCTCTATTCATAAAGAATTCTTTAATTGGCTGTGGCACACTCGAACGATAAGTTAGTACTTTCGATTTAATCAAATCGTTTCGAGGCGAATCAAGTAGATACAAAAAGCTCCGCCAGGGAATTTAGTTAATCCAGAAGAAAAAAAGAAGAAATTAACTAGCAGTCATTTCAGAAATGTGAAGAAATTCTGTATTCAACAACACTCATCAAAATATTGATGTTGCCTACAACCTACAATAGATTCCTATATAATCTAGAATAGATTCAAATGAAATGATTCTTTCAGAGATTTTTCGAATCATTCGTTTAAAACTCAATATTCCTTGTAAAATATATAGAAAATTGAAAGAAATTCATGTAGTATCACCTAGCGGCCAGAAGTGTGAGTATGATAATCTATCGATTAAAGTTGACTACATTTGCCGATATTCAGCAGAACCCTTTCGGAGAGTGAGTGAATACCCAAGAATCGAGATTGAACGGTGATTCCCCGAGAAAAGAGAGTCGGGGGAGTCCAAGGCCTTTTTGAAAAGCTATTCCTTTTTGAGTGCATCGCTTGTAAACCGCTAGACCGATTTGACCTCTTAAAGTGGTTGTAAAAGTCGGACTTTAATGAAAAGTAAAAATGAAAATCTCTCTCAGACAATTTGGAAATTAAGAAAAATTTGAAAGACATTTTTTCCATGGAGATTTCGTACAATCCCAAGGAGTAGCTCACGAATCAAACTTTGGAGATGCTTATTTTTTTAATCGCTAAAGTGGAATTCGTATATAAAAAAATAAAAATATATACGGATATATAAAAGGATATCTTGGTTCAAAAACAACGATCTGATAAAGTGGGAATGTAGTTTGGCTTATCTTTATTCTTTTCGACTTAAATTTTAATGTAGGTATTTCTTTAATTTCTAATTTCTAATTCAATTGTTTTTATTTTGACTGAAGTTTATTTCAGTTGTTTTATAGAAAATTTATTTATATTGTTTTTGTGATGCTATGGCTTTTCATTTCTCTTGTTCTGTATTTGCATTTCCTTCAACATTTTTTGAATTCTTTTCAGATTAGTACGTTGAATTTCATTGAAATATTTCCGATCAAATATTCAGTATCATTTAAATCTTTATTTTCGCTCTTATTGAATATGAAATAGAGTTTAATGTTTTATTGCAATTTTATTCTGTTTCAAGCTTTCAAACTTTGCGATTCGAGAAGCATAGTTCGAGATTATTTCGGCACAATGGAACATAATACTGTTCAAGTCGAATGAAACGGGGAATCACCGGAAAATGAAATTTTGAGGTTGAGCTGTAACCGTCACTTAGCATCCGGTTTGAAATGTTTCACCAATTGTAACATAAGTGCAATCTAATTCGAGATTTTTTTGCTTGAACGCAAACAAAACGAAAGATTTATTGAAAATGTTAAAATTTGATATTGATATATCTCCAGTTCTACTCATTTGAACGAATATTCTTTAGAGCAATTAGATTCAATATCAATTGTGAAGATGTTCGATATTCGAAATTCTGCTTGTTTGGAAATGATGAAACTGAAAGTTGCGTGGAATTAACACAATCAGCAACAGTAAGAAAGTTATGGAGTAATATGAGCCTATTAAAGCGGTGATAAATAATTCAGGTAAATAGCAATAAAAACTGCCTATAATAACTTTCAACCAGTGTCCATTCAAAAATGAAGTTATCAACAACATAATAACTATATACATACATTTTTGGTATCCTTTAACCGATGCCACATCGAGAAATTATCACAAATGAAGTAATAATGGCTATTGTGGAAAGTCGTCAGTTGTTAAGATAAGATTTTATCTGTGACGTAAGGCTCGGAACTGTCTCGATAATTATTACCTGCTTCGTGATTGTAACAGATTATTGCATGATTAATGATGATTTGGAGAGTGCAAGTTATCGAAGGTATCGATTCAAACTAATGATAGGTATGCTGGTTTTTGAAAGTTTCCATAACGATCGTAAAATAAATATAATTCGCCCCTAAGTTTGAAAGGAATGTTCAATTTTGGTTTATCCCATTTTCATAGGTATATACAGTGTGTTCCAATGAAACTCCACCACCTCTTTGTCAACAGAGACTGATTGTAGCAGAAAAAGCTGAGACACGTAAATTTTTGATTGGAGGGGAACAAATTAACAGTTTCTTCTGAGGGTGTAGAATCAACCTCTTATCATTAGCAATACCTAAGTCGAAATTGATTAAAGGGAAGGTGGATCGAGTGGCATATCTTTGGAAACGTCTTACACACGCTTCAAACATAACGAAAGTTTGTATCTCAATGAAAATTTGACAACGCCAAGAATCAAATTAAATGCCCGAATTTTCTTCGAACATTCTGAAGAACGTCACGAGTCTAAAGTCTATTTCGGTGACGATTCTTCAAAGCAACTCTTCCAAGTTTCAGGTTGTGTAGCATAAGCTCTCGATTTAAGATGACCCTATAAGATGAAATCTAAAGGACTCAAATTCGTGATCTGGCTGGTCATTCAACTGTTCAATCCACCGACCTGGGAAATTTTCATTCAACTATTGTCGCACACGAACATCGAAATGTGCAGGAGCTCCATCTTGCTAGAAACGTATCTCATTAGTACTCTCGTCAGAAAAAAATGAAACAGAATATGTGAATTATTGTTAATATTTTCACTTAAGGCTTTACAAAATTGCAAGCGGCGGTCAGGAACGGCTTCGTTTATTAAACGGTTTTATTAAACGGTTTTTAAACGGTTTTATTTAGCTCACCCCGTTTGTTTTATTTATTCTTGGGTCAAATTTAGTAATTCAAATTTCACCCTCTTCCTGTCAACCGATTAATCTGAAATTTTGTATACACTTTAGATTTTGGTGACAATACAATTATATTTATTCATTATCATTATAAATACAAGATGGCCGCCGCTACAAAATGGCGGATAATTTACGTTTTATTAATCCCATCAATATGGGTATCAAATGAAAGGGCTCAACAAGCAGAATACAATATACTATAAAAAATTGAAATCCAAGATGGCGGCCGCTACAAAATGGCGGATAACGTAGGTTTTATCAATCCTATCAATATGGGTATCAAATTAAAGTGCTCAACCAGTAGAATACAATGTATCCAGCCTGAATTCACCACCCAAGTCAAGATTTTGTATCGTGTTGAGGACTGTGTGGCGTTAGGGTGGCTAAAAATGATACGTCGTTAGCGGTACACCACCCAAGTTAAGGTGAAAGGTTAAAACGCGCCGAGAACTGTATGGCATTAGGGTGGATAAAAATGATATGTCGTTAGCGTTTTCCCCTTAAGACTCAGGCGCATCTTGTTGTACAAAGCGTTAAGGGTATACCCCACAAATCAGCAAGTTAACGACCACAGCTAGTACACGCCACACGAAATGCAGACAATGTGGATATAGCTACAATAATACCAGCTGATATCAACAAAACTGGGGGTTTACCAGCGGAACTGGAAATATTTGTGGGGGCAAAAGTCATGCTACGGTCCAATATTGACGTTTCAAAGGGATTAATAAATGGCGCTATAGGCTACATCACCGAAATGGTTTGGCCTCAATTTCGTCGAACTCAGATGTATGCAACAGATGTACCTTCCGTCCGAATTGATTTCGCAAGAGACGGAGTACATCTTATACACACCCGAAAGCCATACAGTTTCCAGCTAAGTACAATTATGGGACAGCTGAAAGAAGAATGTTGCCTTTAATACTATCATGGGCTTCTACAATACATAAAATGCAGGGCAGCACTGTGGATCACGCAGTCGTATACTTAGGTGCGAAACTGTTTGAAGAAGGTCAAGCCTACGTGGCTCTTAGTAGAGTAAGATCTTTGCAGGGACTACGTATAGAGGAGTTGGATTGCAATAAACTAACGGGCAAGAAACCTTGCAATAATGAAGCACTAAATGAATTAAAAAGAATGCGAAATAAAAACTAAAAACTAGAAAATAAAAATAGGTAAAAAACTTTTAAGTTAAACGGTTTTATGTTAAACATACATTGCACTGTTTAAGATAAATGTACTAAAAACCAAAAAATAATAAAATAGATACAGTCGTGGGAATTATAAACATATGCATAGACTAGACTAAAATAAAACCGTGGGGCACGTCAATTGTCCACAAATTATCGACTTAATGTGCGATAGAAGAATCGTTTAATTCGTCGTTAGGCAGTTGGCCCGCAGATGGTGAGGAAATTATTTACTATTTTCTTGCTCATGAAAATTCTAATAGTTATACACTCCATGTAAATAAAAGAGATGTTTTAACTAGTTTATCGTTGGACATTCACACTGCTGGCTGGCGAGGAATCGTTTCACTGCTTGTTGTTTGTCTTTAATCGACAAAACATATGACAAAAGTACTACTCGCTCACCACTATGAAACCCTAAAACTCGCTTATAATCGAGCTTGCTAGCTTGTTTCCACATTCTAGCCCTACTTATCACACGTCCATCGTTGTCGGTTGCACAACTGCCTAATAATTATAGTGTAACATTACAAAACAAACATTTTAATCAACGATTGTAGACAATTGACGTGCCCCACGGTTTTATTTTAGTCTAGTCTATGCATATGTTTATAATTCCCACGACTGTATCTATTTTATTATTTTTTGGTTTTTAGTACATTTATCTTAAACAGTGCAATGTATGTTTAACATAAAACCGTTTAACTTAAAAAGTTTTTTTACCTATTTTTATTTAATAAACTAGTTTGACTTTATAAGGGTGAAACTGGTGATGTTTCACGATCTTGTGATCTGACGAAGTTGATAAACCAGACATACGTGAAAAATTATTTCTATAAAAAACGACCCGCTCGTCGGTTGAATCACCATTTTCAACGTTTGTCTAAAAAATCACAACTGTGATTAAAACTATCGTGAAAATGGAAGATAAAAGTAGATCAGATCATTACCAGATCCTTTGTGATGAAAAGAATTGTGCGTGATACTCATCAATTCCTCAGATTAAATGGACTTTTACTTCCCAAATTTTGAACATAAAAATATTCCTTAGTATCATAGAAATACTGTCCTAAAATTTTATTGGGAAATTCGAAATAGAAAAAAAGTTTTAGCTGTATTTCTAACGGTACCTTCGTGAGATAAAATTATAGTGAAAATACTTCAAACGCGTTTTTCTTGAAATTACATTTTTCAAAACAAGGTTTTCTCAAAATCTACCAAACCAATCTTAGCAAACCAGATTTTATTTGATACTCTATACAAGCAACTAGTAAATAAACCTCTAAAAAGTAAAGAAACCCAACCCACCTTTTCAGTACAGGATTCATCTCCAAAACAGGCGTTTTTTCGAAACTTATAATCATAAATGAAATAGTTTTTTTAAATATTTAAAAATTTTCTTTTTTTTCAATTCAGAAAGTAAAAGACCCTTTAATATATTTCCTTGAGAATCAAAAACTAAGGACAAGAATCGTCACTTGAGAATGAAAGCAGAGTTGGAATTGTGTCATTGAATGGATGTCGAATGAGGTCATTTTCAGAGTTTAATTTCTATTTTGTTGGCAAGTTTTCGTTGGAACACACTATATATATATATATATATATATATATATATATATATATATATATATATATATATATATATATATATATATATATATATATATATATATATATATATATATTATATATCAATTCACACAACTTTCAATTACTACTATCAATTCACACAACTTTCAATTACAACAGCCCATCTGCAATTCGTTCTGCATACTCCAAACGTACAACACATTCTTTGTCGTGAAAATCTAGGACAACCATATAATGAAAAGATCATACGATCAGTTTTCCATTAAGCTTAATTAAGTTAACTAAATGAGGGAAAGTGTGAAGTACTCTCAACATTATCAGACTTGATTGTCTTAAGTTAACTTTTATTCACATTATTGAAGACAATTATAGAAAATCGCTTGGCTGTGAATCATTCATGATTTTCATCAACATAAATTCTCTAAGATTTCCAACGTTTTTTTCTAAGTGATTGTTATGCAAAAAATCACATTTGTATTTCAGCGAAACAACCATTAATCATGAGATTCAAACTCGGAAAAACATGATAAACAATGATTATCACTTAGAGAAGTTCTTACCTAATGCAAACCCTTTTAGTGGAGAAAGCCACAGACTTGTTGAACGATAATCGTTTTCAGATTCTTAGGAATCATACGTCAATTCTGTGAAAATATAAAAAGTATTTATTCAACACGTTGCGCTATATTTTTATATCCTTCCTTTTTTTCTGTTTTCCCAATCGTGGGAAATTGAAACCATCATAAAGGTGATTTCTTTTCCCGAATTTTACGAGGAAAAAGCAGCAGTTCGTTGCGATCATGGTACATTACCGCAATTGTCGTCCATATTCCAGGAAGAAATTTCTCTAGAAACGTTTATGACTAATCCGACCAGTGTTAAGTATTCGAGTGAAAAATAAACGTTGACTCACAATACCGTCACATTTCAAGCTGACCTTACGAGATTTTCACGGTGGTATATATTTTCCATTACTCAGTTCTTCCGATAGCATCTATGAACAAAACAAGTCGTTGGATGATTCACAAGAGTATTGAACAAAAAAATATATACAGAATGTATCAACCAAACAGAATTAATCAGATGATAAATTCATAAAAGGGTGAACTCATCGATTGTTATTTTTATTTGAGCTTCTTTTTTTCTTTGATTTTCACCTTTTCACAAAACAAAGTAAGTCAGGTTAATGAGGCAATTCTCTGTAATATTGGTTCATGCCATGAACACTAAATATCTCAGAAATAGCTGAAGATAGTTATGGGGCATGATACAGGGTGTTTCGTAGGTTTTGTGGGGTATCTCAGTTTTGATGAGGTTTTCACCGCATTGTGCTACTTTTAAAGAAATCAGATGTCACAAGCAGCTTATCTATCATAGTTTCTGTGATATAGGGTGATCCTGAAAAATTGGTCATTTTCTGATACCGACTATATTTCGGTTATGGCAAAGTATATTAGAAAGAATGAAACGACCGTTCGAGATATGTCTGCTTAATATGCAGTAGTCAACTTGATTTGAATGAGTGATTTTTTCAATATTCCTCTTATTTGAGTGGTACACACTGTATATGTGAAAAATATCCATTCGAAATCGAAAATATATACCCAGTCACCGATCTTCTTGGATGTCGTTGAATCTGCTATAATTCGATAACTTTAGAACTGTTGAATGATTTCCCTTAACAAAATTCGAGGTATAAAGCCGCTGTACAGCATAAAATCGTCAAGAATCCTCATGTTTCATGTTAGATCATGTTGCTTCGATAAATGTTAATGGGAAATACGTGGGTTCCTTTCCGACCAACAGAGATCGTATGAGTCACAATTAAAAGCGTATAAAGAAAAATCCTTCCATACGAGTAGCTCGTAACAATAACATCAAGGCCGTTGACATCAACGGTCTGAAAATAAAACCAGATCTGGTCTGTTCGACAGTTTCCATTTTTCTTCTAGTCATTGCATATCGCCAATTCAATCTTTCTGAGGTCTTTAGTATCATATACATTCACAATCGAGTGGGCGTACCACCTTAGCGAATCACAAACTGTTACAACCGTAATTTTAAATTTATGAAGTCAGTATCCTGTTCGAGTTTTAATCCATCAAACAATGTGTCTTTTTTACTACTTTATTCTTTTATTGATGTGTATAAAATATAGAAAAGAAAACAAAAATAAATTACAAAAATCTTTCGCAGCCATCATATTCTCCAGATTTGTATCTCTACCACCATTATCTACAGTAATCAATGATTACTGTCATACAGGGTAAGGCAACAAAAACGAGACTCAATGATTGCAATACAGAGTGATTCACAAACAGATTTGAAAGAGTCATTAACTAATATGATTTCCTAAGTCGAGGATTCAACGTTGATTTTTTTCTGTATATCCATATATAAAAAAACAGAAAAAACGTTAGAAAAAACGAGAAGATATAAATAAACTGGTTTATCTGAAACGAACGATGATTCACGAAAGTATCCTTGTGAAGTGTTGAAAAATTAAAAATTAACCCCTGTAATTTAAGCTTCGCATTAATTCTAATGGTTAAATCTTATTCACACATGCTTATCGTATTAGGACTGTGTGTACAGTTCAACAAAAATAAGCCGTTTGCTTTATATCGATCGGTATTTGCATAATGTCACTGACATCGGATAAAATCGAGTGTGAAAGTGTCACGACAAATTTAATTGCTTTGCATTATCGAGACATGTGTTTTATTACTTTTCAGGTTATAAAAGTGTACTGATAATATTTCCTTGTTAGAAAGAGTCGATATTTCGACGGTAGCTTATTTAAGATTAATATGGGAAAAATTAGGCCAGTAAAGGCTGGATTTTTGTTGACATCATTCGGTTTGAGAACTTCAGCGTTGAACGAAAACGAAGCTAATCACCAGTTCGCCAAAATTTTGATTTTGTGAAACCACCGTCGTGTTCGAATCATCAAATTAATATCATCAGGAAACTATTGCATTGAGAATATTATTAAGTTAAGTCATATTGTTTTTCAATTCTTTTAGTTAATACAATCCAAATATACTACATTACATTTTACATTACATTCGTGGGGGTCGATTGGCTTTGCAAGCCTTTAGAACTGCGACCAAATTGGTGTTTTGTTCGTAACCCTTCTTATTCATTTCCGTGTAGGTCTAAATCCCTTACAAAATTAAGAATCTCCCTGGGAGCTTTCGATTTTACTTCGTGCGGCTCTAGTTTGTCGCTACCGAAGTGTATATGTCTTTGACGGACAGTTGCGATGAAACTGCAAATAATATGTTCGGCACTTTCATCGCCCTCTTTACACATTCTGCATGTTGTTTCCGATTTGCCCATTTTATTGAGATGGTATCTCAGTGGGCAGTGTCCAGTAAGGAGGCCTGTTAAGATCCTCAGCTCGTCCCTAGAGAGATCGAGAAGCTGTTTTGTCTTCTTCTCTGTCTTCTCATCGTTCCAGTTTCTGTCGTCTGTGCGGCTTACTTAGACCGCAGAACGGTTCAGGTCCAATGGGTGCGATTCCAGCAACTGATTTGGCCAGTTCGTCAGCGGCTTCATTTCCTTTTATACCTTCGTGGCCAGGCACCCACCACAGGAAAAGTTTGTTCCCCTAAGCAAGTTGCTTCAAGGATTGACGGCATTCCCAGACAGAGATGCTCCTATAACTGTAAGAGTTTAGAGCTTTTATCACTGCCTGACTGTCGGTTAAAATGAAAATCTTTGCACCTTTGAGTTTCCTTCGTAGTCCCTCCTGGCAACAAAGGTTAACAGCAAGTGTTTCTGCTTGCATGATTGTGGGAGTAGAGCCCAGAGGCACTGATGACGAGTACTTGGGTCCATTTATACCTGCTCCTGTTCCATCAATCGTTTTTGATCCATCTGTGTACCAAATGGAGGATTTTTGATCTGATTGATTTATTTTTCCCTTTACGATGGTGCAGTCTTCTATGGCCACTTCGAAGGGTGTGTGAAAATCAAACTTAAGCGGCATTATATCCGATGGTTGTGATAAGATTTCTGGCGCTATGTAACCCAGAATCCTCAGGTGTCCCTTCAGATCATCAGGTAATAGTTTTTTATCCAAATATACTAAGTTAAGTTGTTGACAAAAATTTTGCTCATTATATCATCTTCCAAACACTCGCCATTCTTAAAATAAGAAGGCAAAGGATCTGCACGACTGCCAAATACAAATAATGGCAAGAATGCTGAAATTATGAGTGTATACACTCAAATGTACACACACAAATAAAAGAATGGTATAAATGGTTCAAAGAGGGTCTGTTTATAGCGACCCACGCTCTAAGGGGCTCTCGATGGCAGAAATAGGCGAACATAAAACTTCGCACAGGAAGCTTCGATTTTCATTCCAATGTCGAGTAAATTTTGGCGTTCGTCATGAATATGCTCCTTAAGGTCAGACAATCAACAAGCAATATTATGTCAAAGTTGTGAAAAGATTGTGTGTCGCAATATGAAGGAAACGCAGCTCTTGTCAAGCTGTGATTATCTCGTTCATCACGATGACGCGCCAATACAACAATCGCACCTCGTATTATGGCTGTGTTAGCCTCCGTACAGTCCAGATATTGCTTCATGCGACTTTTAACTGTTTTCAAGTTTAGAAGCGCCGCTTGAAAGGCGACGTTTTGCCGACAAGCAAATGTGGAAAATACTTTGAAGACGCGTACCAGGACTGGTTACAGAACTGAAAAAGTCATCTTCGATGGGGTCAGACGACGTACAATAACAGTTTTATAGTTGCACCACTCGTGCAACGATCAAATTTGTTATTAATGCTGATAACTGTGTTATCAGCCGTTTCAGAGGTGTAGAGTAGCATAAAAAACTGTTGTTTGCCCCCCGAACTTCAAATACTTTTGGAACTATCCTCGTATACTGGCAACAAGATGCAGGGAGCTAGGAACTATAAAATCATTGTCAAACAATCTGCAATAAAACTGTGGCTAATGTTGTTTTGAATAGAAACTAATTGAAAAGTGTCACGGATGCCTTGAGCAAAGACAATAAACTGTGCCTTATATGGTCGGACTGGGTATTCGGAGCAACGAAATGTTAATTTAATTGTTCGTTTGAAGAAGAATCAGAAGAGCAATTTATAGTTCCATATACGGATCACTATATCAGCGCAAAAACGGGAGACTACTGAAAATCTCGGAACTACATACCGAATGTATTACGAACTGGTCTTACTGTAAAGCCTCCATAGTTAGTACAACAACTAAGACAGTTTTTAAATGATATATCAATTTAAAATCATGAAAAGACTATTGTTTTTTCTTATAAACAAATTTTCATGTTTTTCCCTCAGAAATGTTAATATAGTTTGTTTTTAGTACTTCTCATAGTGATAGCGAAAAGATTTTTATGTGCACTCTTTCTTTCAGTTTTGGCGTTCAAATGATTTTCAGAAAAATCTACAGAATTAATACTGTATAAGTTCATCTATATTCTATACCGCATTTGAATTTTCGCACTTCCAAAACAGCTTAATCCAAATTTCCTTCACTATTCACAGTCATCAGTTGTCAAAAATTTTTTACTCAAATTCATGAAATCTTATTGATCTCAAGGTATCTCACCTGAAACGAATATTCCCTGTTCACTTTCAGAGCTCACAAACAACAAAACACACACAGATTGACATGGCAATTTCGAAATGTCACCGTATCGAAAAAGCGGCAAATCGCACACGAGTTTACGTTGCCATTTAACGCACGTGCACCCAGAAATGTCAAGCCGTTCTCCGGCTATGGCGAGCGACCCAAGTTTGAAGCTCGTCTTGAAGCGACCGTTGTACGCACTCCACCGCCACTAGAGGATCGGATCGGGCGAAAGGTTACCCCACGCGGAGCGAGACGACGTCGTCGTACGGTTCACCTGTCACCTGTCCCCGAGCACCTTTGTAATGCACCTGGCCAGGAAATTGGCGATTTCCACGTTCTTTTGCCAATAAAAATTGTCCGAGTAGATGACCAAACGACAAATATAAGGAAATGTCGATTGTAACGTATCAAAACCCGCAACAAATTTTCTATTATGTCATCATTACGAATAACATTAAAACTTTCTCGGAATAGTTGCGATTGGAATATCAAACTATACTACGATCACAAAGACGCCTAGACTAAACGGAACTGTTGCCACTCGAAATGTCACATCGACAACGTTAACTATGATTAAGAATATTGATTTCTGTCAACAAGTTACAAAAGTTTTGTATGTTCATGAAATTCGACAATACTCAATCCGTAATTTTTCCTATGATTCTGATCTTCGTTTTGTTATAGCGGAATAGCGTTGGACAGATAGTTCCAATATGTGAAACAGTCAATATTTGTTGTTGAATTTGGTAACTGTGTTATCAGCCGTTTCGAATATAGTTATCAGTAAATTATCGTAAGGATCCAAAAAAACATGAATCTAATGAAATATCGGAAATACTCAAAAAATTGATTTACATTCAAGTACAATTTTGCCAGCTAAATTGTAAGCTACTTTGTTCTCGAATTGGCACAGTCCAGCCAAAAGTATAATTTTGGAAGTCAGTTAATCAATTTTCAACTTTTGCAATTTTTGAAAAAACTTAGTTCATATATACAGGGATATCCATCGGGACCGTCCGTTAAAAACTTTTTGAGTTCCAATTACAATGTCAAGCTGAAATTTTATACGCGGCCATAAATAGCGATTTCCATTTGAAGTGAAATATTTTCGAAGTGATACCATTTCCGATTACACCGAAAGTGGGTCATCACTTTGTTATTTCAAATGGCAATCTACCTTTTTTATTATACATCTGGACATTTGAGCAAGACATAAAATACCCAAGTTCTTGGCACTTATCTGTCAAAACTTTCGACAGATTCATTTGAGGAAAGTTTAATGTTACTTATCCTATTTTTCATTATAATATACGAGGTTTGCAAATGAAGTAATGAGATAGGCAAGGTCGCTTCCGATCCGGCATCACGTCAGAAGAGAAGTTTTGAGCAGTGTCAGGTGCACACGCCTCCAGTATGAGTTTGAACTCGCTACGTCAATTGTTTGACAACAGTTTCTTCTTGTGACTTCTAAGAATGAGTGGCATCAATTTTGAGAAATGGTGTGCTATCAAGAGAGTCGATTGAAGATGAACCGCGAAGCAGAAGACCTTCAAGTGCAAACACCGAGGAGAATCTTAACAGAATCTGGGATCTTGTGCGTTCAGATCGTTGGTTGGCAGCCCGAATGAAGACTTCGAAGAGTCTTTCGTGTGCTATCAAACCACAAAAACAACTGGGTGTTGTGACAATGTGCCATGTCACATTGCAATGACTATAATGGAGTTTTTTGAAAGTAAATATATTCATATGGCTCTTCAGCCCCTTCATTCACCAGACTTGAGTACTTGTGATTTTTTCCTCTTCTCGAAGATTAAAAATTACCTCAAGGGACCTCATTTGGGACATTTGAAACCATCAAAAAAGCTGTTATCGACCAGCTCATGGCTATTCCAGTATCCGAGTTCCAGCAACGCTATAATGATTGGAAGGACAGTCTCCAGCACTGTGTGGCTTTCCAAGGGAATATATTGGAATTAGAAATTGAAAAAACAGTCTCATTACTTCACTTACACACCTCGTACTTTCTTTACATTCTTCTTTTTGTACAATTATGAATATCTGATTTTTTCATATAAATTCACACAGCCTTGTTATTATGATACAAAGGATTTTAATAACCCCCAAGGGCGAAAGATAATTCAATGAAGTTGTCATGAATGAATTGGCATCTTCAGTTTTGAATCTATCTTATTGTTCCAAATGAAGTTTCATGTCAGCTGGCTTACGATTCAGCTAAGAGAAGAACATTTGATTGAACTATCTATACTTGCCTAACCATTGCAAATAATACGACTTTAGTAATAGTACTTCGAATTAATCTCACAGAAAAATCTACGGATAGTTCTCAGGTTTCAGATGAATAATTCATCTTCACTGTCATATTACAATAATATTATGTACGGTGTCCATTTATAAAAATGTTTGTTAATTACCAATAAGGAAGTTACATGTGAAATGTTCCCGTGATAGTGATTTCAATTGTGGAACGAGTTCCCGAAGTCATTGCACCGATTATCTTCTACCCGATTCCCAATCTCTACTTCTCAGCCATGAGAACCAGTTATAGTATGTCCTATAGCAGTGGCGGAACGATATGCGGTCGAGAAGGGTTAGTACTCCAAATTTTGTTTCATACTCGTCTTGTATTCTAAACATTTCGGTTTTCTAAACTACAAAATCTATTCAACTTCACTCAACTCCTACGAAGAATCATTTGGTCGAGTTGATTCCCTACCACTTGAAAACGGCAAGCGCGAAGGCGACCGTGTGTCTCCATGCATAAGAGTAACAATATTGGAAAACACTTCTAGTAGGACCATCTGATTCAGCTCTCTGTATATAGCGATCATCAGGCCTAATCAAATTAAGTATATAACTGAGCATCCTCTTGTTCACAGAGAAAAGCGTACCAAATTTTGTTGTGGACACATCTTATTAACAACTTTCTAGTTCTTAGTTACCCTGAGATCAGAAAATACATCTCCAACTTATTGGTATCACAAACATCAGAAAAGGGCAGAAAATGAATTACAGAAACTGAATTCTGGGATGAATAGAGCCATAACAAGAGAACCACTGAGTTGATCGTTCATCAAATGAATCTCCTTAATCTTCATGGATACGTTGAAGACCTAGTATATAAAGCAAGAATTACTTCATATCTCAATAATGCTTACATGCAGCATTTATAAGTATTGGCACCCTCCAACTACCTTACACAAAGAGAGATCAAACAGAAAACTTGAAGAAGCCGTACTAGTTCGACTATCTTCCGCAACGCTACATACAGCCTGAAAAATACGATCTGTGAAAAAGCTAACGCTATTTGTACTTGTCTGGCTGTTAACCAGGTGTATCATATCTCAACTATGATTACCTTTCGAAGAATATTAAATATCCTTTCCTGAAGGAGCTGGACTATACCACTTCTGTGTCACCCTGGTTGAAGGGGGCATTGGAAAACCAGCTCCTACAGGGAAGAATGTTTGATATTCTACGTAAGGTTGAATATTGTTTAATGAATAAAAGTCTTTAATGATAATTTCGTATGTTATCATTGTTGAGATATGGTAAAAGATAATTTCAAGAAGAAAATCATAAAGTATGTATTACGTAAATATTAGGTTCCTTAGGAATGCTTCGCGCTGTCATCGGTCGTTTGTCGTCGTTGAGAGCGCGGAACCTACCGGAGCGAATATAAGTGGTGAAGGGCGGCGTAGGGAGAGAGTATAACACTAACTATCTTCAGTATCTGAATTGAGCATCCATAAGTTTTCAATTCTTTATTAACATTCAACTCTGTGACCATGGAATCTCTCAAAGACTAGCCAGCGTTCTGGATTCCATTGTTAAGAAATCCATCTTGGTGTTTTCTCAAAAACCTTGCGGAGTAATTTTAAGTAAGTAATCTCAAATAACTAAGACCATACTCAGGTCTACAAAGATGATCAAATAATATATAACCTGCGATATTTATCCACTCATGAGGCTGATCTTCGGTCACAGTTTGACCGAAATTTGACACCTCAATGGTTTATTGCTAATAAGGAAACATAAATAACATAATATCCTCGCTCCTTGACCAGGGGGTACTAACGACCAAGTCTTGTCTTTTAAGTGTTGGCTAGTATGTTTAACTACGAAAACAGTTGAAACATAGGCTCCAAAAGAAGGTTTACCAACTCCAAATTCTTGGAAAAATCATGTTAAAATGAAAAAAAAAATAGTGCTATACTTAAATGAACTAGTCTTATACAAAAATTTTCATTAAGAAATTTATAACATATTTGTGCCATTCAGTATGAATTTTCCATCAACTGTCATGTAGCTATTACCCGAAAAAACTAAGAGACTAGGACGGTAAACTGCTTTGGTGGCAACACACCCTTTGCGCACTGAAAGAAATTCGATATCCTATCAGAAATGTTTTACATTTCACATTCGGACAACCTCGACAGTATGAAAAATTGCGCATCAGTGCCTTGCCCAAGTTGGAACACGGGTTGGTGGAAATAGCAACAAACGACACTATTTCTTGCTAACTACACCATTTTTTAAAAATTTATCACTATATGTGTAAACCCATTGAAGGGGAACAATTTTCAACCTTCCATAGAATGTTTAATATCCCTACCTGTGGGAGCTGGTTTCACAATCCATCCTTCATAATAATCGTCAATCAGGGCGACACAGTAGTGGTACAGTCCGATCGGAGGTCATGAAAAACAGCAATAGACTGCAATCCGGCATCAAGCCAAACTGCCACCTACTCATCTCAATCTGTTGAAAGGCATCAAGTACATATATAAGACTGAAACAGGAAAATGATGAAAACAAAAGGTAGATCAAGGAGAAAACTTCAAGAACCCATACTAGTTCGACTATCTACCGCAACGCTACACACTGTGTCTACAACATGCGATCTGCTGAAAAGCTAAGTACTCCAAGTACTTGTCTGCTTGTTATCAAGGTGCACACATCTTATTCCAATGATGATAACAAGCGAAACTTATCTGTATGAACTGAGTCAGTACAAGAGAATCACCGAGTTGACAAGCAAGTTAGATACGTATATAAAATAAGAATTAATAATTTGTAAGAACTTCTAGAAAATCAAAATTGGCGTAAATGAAAAATATCCATGAAATTCGCTTGGCACTAAAAATTATCTTGGCTCAACATTTTCATCGACTGCCACTGTGCAACTCTTTCTTGTTCGGTTTTTAATCTCGTGACACGAATTCTGCAACAGTCTGGTCCCCCTCGAGATTATTCTCGAACGAACGAGAGCAACGGATTTCTTCTTAACCTTCGATATATTGTCTTCTGCCGGTTTTAGCTTCAATGAATATTCATTTTATTAGTTTATCATGCAAACTGAATCTATTTCTAGTTTTTAGTTGCGAAATTTAAATATTGCATAATTAATTTCTGAAACAATACGTTAAAGGTCCACTTTCCCTTTATAACCAGTATATCCGTTTATTGAATAGTTTTCAAGGTGAACTTTTGGAGACTTCTAGTAGAAGATTATATAGGCCTTCGTTATAAAGACGGGTATGTTCGGGTTTTTATACGGAAAAGCACATCTACTTAGAAACATTTTAGGCCTTTGACAAATTGAGGCTATAAAAATCAAACATCTGTTAACATATTTGAGGAATTATTGGTGAAACTTTACTGGTTGATATTTTCAAATTATGGCTACTTTCTAACGTTCATTGACGATTTCTTAGCGGCAAAGCTTGTAAATTATTTAATATTGCCTCCAAGAGAAGTCGCTTGTGAAGATTGGATGCTAGGATCGAAGAAAACAACTTATACTGTTTTAAAATAGCAAAATATCACTATTCTAGACATATTGGTAGTATATTAGACCACTGAAACCGTTATGAAACTGTACAGGGCGATATTTTTCTGGGGTGACGTGTTCTTTCTGCCCCCCAATCTTTTCAGTACGCTCCTGCGCATAATAAAAATTGACAACGAAATTTTCATTAATTTGAAACCTTTTTATTCCCAGCAGTTTTTCGTATCTGCTACCGTTTGTAAAAAAAATAATTAATATGAAATGTACGATGAAAACAATAATCGTATTGTAATTCAAATTTTTTTTTGTTAAAAAAGATTTTAATCAATTTTGAAAACCAAGAAATCACATAACATGCTGTCTGCCTTCAGCAACCACATTCTCAAAATTTTGATAACGTAAACCAAACTATGAGGAAAATAGTCTAACGTCATATAAATAACTGTGCCGCTTTTGAACATTCTGCTCACGATCAACGCAAACATCAGCTTCTTAAAAACTACAATTCAAGATAGTTAATGTAAAGAAACATAACATAATTTTCTCGTCGCCTGACGTAAATATATACTCGTAATAGTGGCATAGTAAAAACATCAACTATTTCCGCCAAACCATTACATAAAATACTCATAAAACTTTTATTAAACCAATCAGCCCTTATTCGTTTCCACATCGTCCCCTAACGAACCTAACTAAATCGATATTAACCATTGTTCATATCAATAACCCTAAAAGCATCGTTATTAAAAGTAAGGAAAAAAACCAATTCTGAAAAAAGTAGCTTCATAAATAATTCAGTGATAAACAAGCGTCGCGTTGTTCCCTTATCTCAGAGAAATCTTGTGAAATTTCCACGTAATAAAATGCTGCGGGATAATGCCGATAGTGATGACGTAGTTTTGTATTAATGGAAAGTGCATAGCGACGCCTCCGACGGTCAGCGTCGGAGGAATAACTAACGGTGAGCCATTTCAGTTTGCGACGCGTTTGCTGGAAACGAAAAGCGCTGGTTGTGAAAGTTCGTGACGCGAAATAGTTTCGGTGAAGAGGTACATCCGAAGTTTATGGCACACCGGATGAGCTTTACGAAATATTAGGTATGTAATTATAGATTACAGTTTTGATTCAGGTTCCTTCACAACTCTACACTTGTGGTAGTTATAATAAGGGCATTTATGTACCTTATTCTATTCCTAAAATATACAGGATGTACATCTATTACAGGTGGTGCTAAAATGGGGAAGATTTGCCACAAAGTTTTTTATCCCTTTTCGATATATGTATGTTTGAATTGGAAACATGAAATTTTTTTTTCACAATCGAAAAAACAATCAGTGTAAAACTCTTCGAGACTCTCAGTTTAACAAGGGCTTCTATGTTAGTATTTTTTTATTCATCCACCTTTCCTGGAAATGGGGAAAATGCAATTCGTTGCCCTTTCTCGTTTCTTCATTTGTGTGTTTTGGAAAGTATGATTTGTCCATGAAAAACTTATTTGTCTCATTTTGTTTTTCTGGAAAAATGTATATTTGAAAATAAATAATTTAGGAATCAAAATTTCAAGAAATTCGGAATCAGAAAAACTTAAGTAGGCTGCTGTTGGCTATGAGTATTATTGACAATTTTTTTCATTGAATTATCTAGTTATTTTTGATAATTTCCAAGCTCATTAACGTCCTTTATTAAAGCAAAGTAAACTATGAATTTTAGTCCTAAACGAAAAAGCCTAAAGGCTAACGTTCGAGTGATTTGGCAGGCCATAGTTGGAGACCCAGTGGACCTAGAAAATTTCTTGTATATTTGTGAGGTCGGGAACTTTTCGGACCACCCTCGTAGAACTTCCCCCTATCCCTCTGCAAAACCAACTGCAATTTGCACATTACTCACATAACTCGGACACTGTTCAACCCCTATTTTTCAACAAGATTGGAAGAATCCATATTTCCTTTATATTGATACACAAGAGGAAATAGGTACATAGTATTCCCCAATATACAAAAACTACAGACTTTTGGAAAGCAACGACAATGAGTTAATGTACATCAATTTATCATGTGCCGATAATAAATACTGGTTGAAGAACATTGAATGACCTTTTTCCTCTCTTAGAGATGTCAATCAATTTGAACTGATATTAAAGCCTTTGGTTCATTTTCAGTTCAAACTAAAATAAGACCTTTATATAATATAGGAATTGTAACAACAAGAAAGTGAAGAGTATCCACCAAGATCACCAGATTTAACATATTCGTGGGCTACATAACCATTACTTCTATGTTAAAGTTTCAATAAATAAGGAAGAACTTGAGCGATCTTCAAAAAGTGAATAATCAGTTTGTTTTGACAGAAAACGCAGAAGCTCAACCCATTTTCAACAAAGTTTGAACACCATTAATTTCAAATCGCCACCAAGAGCTTCTGACCACCAAGATCTCCTTGCCACCAAGATCTCCTGAAATAACACCCTTTTCAGCCCAAACCCCTACAAAAATCAATTATTTATAGTAAACATGTCCTTAACCGACAAAACGAAAGGTAAATCAATATCAAAGTACACCAAAGGCCAGCTTTTCACCCTGAAAGATCTTTCCGATCTATTATCACGGATGCAGCTCTTTTCAATAAGCTCAAAGCCTGTACGAATTAGTCACTTCGCAAACCAATACTTTCCAAACACAATGAACAAATATTTCCATCGCACTAAATGACAAAAGAAAGTAATGTGTACCCACATCAGCCGTGAATGACAGCCACGATCCAAGCATTCCATCGATTATTCTATACTCACAAAAGAAACGTATGGGGAAATTAGGTTAATTGTAGCCTATCCTTGGGGCTATCATTATCTACCATTCGACGTAGAAAGCTTTCAAGAAAAAGTTCGATTTGTGTGCCTAGCTAATTGCGATGACGCTTGGACGAGGTTATAAGCTGTCAAAACGGCAAATTGGAGCTATTGATGGCTGAGAACTTTAATTTCAACCGACCATTAGCGAAAGCGATTGATAAAAAGCTTACCTACTGAGTTTAACCGGTATGGCATCGCACATTTTATATAACCTGTGAAATTATTCACTACAGTCTGAATGAGCTGAAAATTTGTTCTTCCGTGCTTCATCCTCTTCAATACAAATTTGAATGTTCAGCTTTTCATCGGAACCATAATACAGTGAATGTGTACAGTTACACTAACTTGTACTTTACTTTACAATAACAATAGGCAAATCTTGAGGAATAGAGTCACGTAGGTCTATAACAGAAAAACGTCATCTCAACACTACTTAAAATGTCCTAAATACCTAAACAGTATAATTACACATGATATTATAAAACCTTTGGTAACAAATATGCCTCGTTGTCAGTGATTGTATAAACTCGAACACCGGAGGCAAGCAGAATTAAAAATTATATTATATGCTAATTTATATGATCAAAAGTGTGCTTGAACTCTCCTAGCATATCTACAAAACAGCCATTTTTTATCGGTGTGCATATCACTGACTGTCATCATTTAAAACAATGGATATTCAGTGTTGATCTACTGTATAGAATGGATGAAATGAACATAGCGCTGTTAGTATAACTGGAAGATGATGAATCATCCGAAAATGATGAGATATTCAAAATTTCTTTATATTCATTCTATATTACCAAAATTATAATAACGAAGAAAACAATACGAAAAAATTTAACAGAAGTATGATAACGCTAACTGCTATTGGAATGAACAACTGTCCATCACAGTAATTTATATTGTGATGCCGCTTTTTAACGTTCCGCTCACGACCAACGCTCCCTAAGGAATCCGTGGCTTATGCAAATAACTTCATGCATGCAATCCATATGATCTCATTTCAAACACTTATTACAGGAATCAAGAATCTTAACACTCACTTTGATGTCTTGAAAAGATGGTGACAAGACCAAACAAGCTTCATAAAACTCCCCCATCATCGAGGGGAAATAGCCCTTCTAGAATCCTGAACACTAAAAGTAACAGATCCAGTCCAGCCCAGTCACCCACGGAAAGAAATCAGCTTAGACAATCTCCAAAGAAATTCGCGAGCAGTCCAGACAGAAGACGCAAAACAACCCCTGAAAAACAACTACCATTAAGATCTAGGGGTAATAGTCCCGCAAGAAGTTTGGATGATTTTTCAATACCCAGAAGTAGAGGTAGCGAGTAAGTAGATAATTGACAGGAATGCTTACCTGTACTAATCCAGATATTTTTACTTTCATCAATCTTTTTATCTTGATAGAGATGTCTTGTGATAAGCTTAATTTATTTCATACATAAGCTTCGACAATTTCATTCATTTCCAATTGAAATAAAAAACATTGTTTTCGTGCAACGAAATATTCACAGTTTTCTATTTTTTCCGAAGTCGTGCTAAAGGACATTGCTTCTCGATTTCTTGGAAAAAAGATCTATTTTCAAATCAGCGTAAAAATTTTCGTTTCCAACAGAATAAAATGCCTTCAATATTGAGAAATTCTGATGGTTTTAACCTCAGTCTGATTCATGGAGTATAAAATAATAAAGTATATCGACTAATTCAAAGTCATTTGGATTAATAATGAAATTGGAATAAATGTTAAGGTCAAATGACTTAATGATTACTGTAAATAATAGGATTTTCTTCAAACAGTTTTCGATCGCAGGTTTTATTTAAATCGATTCGTCAATTATTAACTTCTTTCAAGGCAGTCGTGTAATTCGGAGCATATTTTTAGATAGAAATGACGTAGAACCATAGTTTTCCTTCGAAAAAACTTGATTAGATATTAAGATATGATCCTGGCGCCTTCGCCATTTTGCACGAAATGAATACCAAATCAAATTCTTTATCTCGATTGATCATTTTATGATGAATGACTGAAATACATTCTGTCAAAGAAGTTCCGGGAATTGCTCGATTAAACCCAAAATATTTATTTTTCATCCAAATTTATTGTATCGCTTTCAAATTAGGCCCCTTCCTAGATAATACATTTACGCCAACAAATAATACAATCATGGAAACATTTTTCGAACGCTTTTTCTTAAATCCAGTTTTCGCCGCGAATTCTCTTCTATAGCTCCAACCGATTCAAAACAGGTACTAATGTGCTAATTTGAGTTTTGTGAGAAGAAAAACGTCAGCTTAAGCCATATGAGGTGAATACGGTGGTTGTTCGAAAGTATTTGTTGAATTTTTGGTCCGTATTTCATTCACAATGATAGCCTTGTGAGATGGTGCATTATCGTGGTACAAAATCCATGAGTTTTCTTTCCACAAATCTCGCCTTTTTCGACGAATTTGCTCTCTCAAATTCGCATAGTCCGCATAACGCTTAGGTAATATTTTTTTTACCGTCTAACCTTCTGGCAAGAATTCCGAGTGCGCAACACCACGATAATCAAAGAAAACAGTCAACATTACCTAGAGTTTCTATCGACTTTTTGCCGGCTCGGTGGCGTAGAGGATATGATGCTCGTCTCCTGCGCAGAGTTACCTGGGTTCAATCCCCACAAAGTCGATCCGATTTTTCGGATTCTGGGAATCGCTTGAGTATCCATCTTTCGGAGGAGATGTAAAGCAGTCGGTCCTGTCTAACAGAGATGTGTTGGACATTAAAGATCCCTTCCCTCGACACGAGAGGGGTTCGGAAAAATTGCCGGGTTAGTGAGGTGACAGAATTCCCCGGCGTGTCATTGGCCGAAAGGTGGAAATAGAGCACGTTGAAGGATTAACAAACACACATCTATCGTCTTTGAAGTTTTCTCAGTTTCGGTTCAGTCAGAAGGCGCTATTCCGAAGCTCGTTGACTGGTTTGCATGTCAAACTCTAAAAACCTATGTCCCATCACCAGTTACAATGCGTTTTATGAATGTGGCATCAGAACTGACTCGTTGTATCATGTATTCGGCGACCTTTACGCGATTCAAGCCGAGCGGCGTTTAAAATGGTACGAATTAATTCGTGAGGCACAGAAAGTTCATTGTATATCTCTCTCAAACTTAAATGACAATTTTCAATTACCATTTCGTTCATTTATCGATGTTACCTTTAGCTGAAGTTGTTGACGGACGACCAGAGCGGGACAAATCTTCCATCACATCTCGATCGCTATTGAATGCACTGTACCACTCATATGGACGTGATAAAGAGAACTAACAGCAAGCGTTCTGTAACATTTTCAGCGATTCCATTTACAACACAAAATTTGAAACAAATTCTTTGTTCGATATTTTTATCCATTGTAAAAATCGCAAAACACACTTGTGACAACTGACAAAATCGAGCACTGTGAACAAACTAAATGACAAATCACTTTCAAACTCCGTATCAGTATAGAGAACAGGTGTGCCAACATCGCAACAACAAAAGCGTTGACAATCGTTTTAAGCAGATTTTTTAAATAATCAATTGCCGTTACTTTTTTGACAGAAAGTAGCTGACCCGACATTCTAATCGTTAATTATTAAGACTGAGAAACCACATAAAATTATAATTTTTGCAGTTTGTACCATCTCTTTATAATTGCCCCGAATTTTTTTTCATGTAAACTTTTTCCTAAGAGTATTTAATTGATTGAGAAACGAACTCGGCATTTCCATCGTTCGAAAAGGTTGTTGAATTGTCCATGAATTCGGAAATTTTCTGTATTTTTGGCATTTTTTTGAGAGAATCACTCAATTTTACCAATTACAGATAAATCATGCATGGATTCATTGAATACGGTCAAATTCGATGAATTCAAACTCATGAGCGGTTTGGTTTTCAATTGAATTGCCTTTATTTCATCTTCATCTGCTCGAATTGGGAAAAGTAATGACCGCACCAGTTGACCATTTGGCTGTCGACTTTGTAAGAAAAGTCATTTCTCTGATCCAGAAAAAAGTGGCCCAGCTGATTCACGACCAGAAAGCGGTTCTTCAAGGACCAGTTTTGGGGCCTTTGGAATTTTCTACCACCATATTTAAGAATTTCATAAGCGATGTGCCGATGATATTGGAAAAATATTGATTTCCTGTTGGTCCCTTGCATTTCAAAATTACAATAAAAGAAAATAAAATTCTCAGACGTTCTAATTCTCAAATATTTGTTTTCCTTGAAAACCAAACGAAAAATCGAATTCGTATGTATGTCTAACCCAGTAATAATATACATTACCTGAGTGGTCCGCATATAGGTACTGTGGATTTCTCAGAATATATAAGTGAGTTTAACCTTCGGTTAAACCTTTCCTACTATTGAATGACACGTTGTTACAACTCGAGTACCTCCATATTAGCATGAAATATGAGGTAACCATATGTTTTATTCACCTTTTGTCCGATTGCTCTTGAACTACCAACTTTCGACCCCTAACCGGTGTTCTGTTATGAATTAATTACTGTAGACGTTTAAGAATCAGACATGCGATGCCTACACGAAACCCACGTATTTTTCCTGAATTCAAAAGAGAAGAAATCAATTAACATAAGTTCTTGACCTTTCTATAGCGAAAAAATTAGGTTAGGTTAGATTTTGTGCATTTTTCACGATTTAAGAGCCTGAATTTCATGATCCAGCAATCAAATCTCTTGAAGACTAATCCCACTTTTTTCGCTTATTACACAAAATTGTTTCTGTTTATTGAGTCGAGCGGACTGTGTATTTTCAGGTGTGGTAGTATTGAGAGACTGGATGATGATAATAACCTTCGTCGGATAATTACGAGCTACAATCAGGACGAAGATAATATAAATGTAGTGGTCAGGTGAGTGCTTCAGAAACAAAAGGAAAAAATCATCATAATTTAAGCACATTTTCTAAATTTTTCTTACAACCCCTGTTGAGATATTTATTTATTTCTTTCCTCGTTGAAAAATGGATTACTAGGGTCTTTTGGGTATTCCAACGTTTAGTAATATTGAAGGGGTAAAATTTTTTAAATCACCAGAAAGGTGTTCTAGTTTGACGTAACGATAAAAAGAATATATTATAGAAGCCTATAAAGTGTTGCAATATCCAAAAATGAGATTATCTCAGAATAGAAGAAAAATAATTCATTTGTATTTTCTAGAGTGAGGCCGGCCAACGAGAAAGAACGCCGAGGAAGCGATAAAAGCGTCGTCGAATTTCCCGGCAATGGACAGATAATGGTTGGTTTCACACGATTTGAATTGAAACGCAAAAGTTTTTCAACTTCAACTATTACAGGTTGACGGCATAGCTGGAGGACCTGGGGGCGGCCAGAAACCCAAACTATTCTCGTACAATGTGGTCTTTGAACCGGCCGCCACTCAAGAAGACGTTCTTCAGTACTCTGGAATGAAAAGGTTGATAGAAATGTCGGTCGAGGGCTTCCGGTGTACTTGTTTCTGCTACGGCCAGACCGGAAGCGGGAAAACACACACGCTAACGGGGCCGCCTGGATTGGTAACGTTTACTGACCTGAGTAAATATTTTGTTCAGAATTTTGTTGTTTCAGTTTGGACTTCGATCGTCTCCGTATAGCGATAAACACGGCTTGATATTCCGTTCGTTCCTATATTTATTCCAATTATTGAAGGAAAAACCGGAAGTGCATTTCGTCCTTAAGGCCAGCTACTTGGAGATTTATAACGAAAAGGTAAGAAGGGGGCTTAGTATAAATGAAGTATGAGACAGCATGACGGTCTTTCGGAATGACTAAGGCGTTAGGAAAGGAAAGATGTAACATCCCATTCCTTCGTCCAGAGTATTTCTTTCAGATGAAAACAAAACCATCTAACTCGCTGCCCATAGAACAGTAACAGAATCAGAGAAACCTTTATCAGATGACCACTCCTTCCAAAGACATTCTGCAGAACTATGGATTAACCAAATATTCATACGTATACATAACGTATATCATTTCATTCTTCCTGCCAATGATTATTTGACAACTGCCATGGATAGACCTTGGTTAGCACGTGAGGAATTTTCCACTTGGAAAGCAGAAAAGGTTTCACATAATAATGTAATCGATTTGAGGTATTTCGGCAACTGTCCACTTCTCTAAGACCAAATCCACAACATAGTTATCACACCTACTGCCCTCTAGCCTGGAGCATTCCAATTATACGCTTGCAGTTACCTTCTGCTATTCAAATTAAATTTGTCGTCACAGCATACGACGAACGTCAAATAGTTAAAAAAATATGATAATAATTTGGTGCACGGTGTATTTAAAATAGTCTCCTCTAGTAACTTGATAAGAATATATTTGATTTTCCGCCATAAGTGCGATATTTTAATACTTCAATGTTTATCAGGACCTATTTCCAGGTAATAGACCTACTGAACCCAGGAAGCGCTCGTAAGCCTCTAGCAGTGCGATGGAGCAAAAAAGCTCGTGGATTTTTCGTAGAAAATTTGTTCACGGTCGATTGTGAGGAACTAGATGATCTTATAGCCGTTCTCGAAGAAGGCCTGAGAAATAGGGCGGTTGGAAGGCACAATATGAACGACTTTTCCAGGTAAATCCACAATAATTCTACATCCTAACAAACAGGCTGAATGTTTTCTTTCTATTTTCTTTTCAGCCGCAGTCATACCATTTTGACGGTACACATTTCCTCCGAACAACCGGCGGAAAACGGTGTATTTCTGTCGAGATCGGGAAAAATCAATTTCGTAGATTTGGCGGGCAGCGAAATGACGAAGAAAACTCAGAGTGAGGGAAAAACGTTGGAAGAAGCAAATAACATCAATAAGAGCCTAATGGTCTTGGGTAAGCCTTAAATTCTATATATGATGCAAACTACGGCTTATCATGAAATTTAAAAAAACTTAAGTGGTCAAATACCTATTAAGTCCACACCTGACGCTGCTTTGCTACAGTGACCACTAGAGCACTGGCATTTTTGGCCCAGTATGATTGTTGGCGCAAATTTTGTTTCAATATTCTGTATATAACGATACACTATTTTCATTTTTGATAAAAATATTCATCTTCAAATAATAACATCTCATGAATGTCATGAATAAGAACAATAATATTATACGACTATTAAGATTGTATCAACGAAAGAGAACACTATTAAATTACACCGTAGGCGGAATGAATAATAATATTTGTGGATAATTAAATCTAACACTGCACATCAGTCATGTTACGCCATCTAAATGGTTTGTTCTGTTATTATGATCATTGAAATCTATAAACGTTTGCTAGAATAATTGGTATACAAGTTGTCCGCTAGGTGGCAGTCTGTGTTTCTCATCACTGATATCGAAATAAAATCTAACTCAGCAATTAGTCATGTTGCGCCATCTATGAGTTGCGCTCTGATATTATAATCACTTGAACATAGAAATCTACAAATATTTGCTGAAATAGTCAATACTATAGAAAGAAGCCACTAGATGGCAGACTATGTTTCTCATCACCGATATCAGCGTATTTATTCCGCACAAATACTATATTACATATTGCAGCAGTATCGCTTCTCGGCCCTATGGCTAAGATCAAAGTGTAGTATCTGTTCTTATCAGCTTAATATCTGATACGCCCCGCATGCGGGGCCAGTATATTAAACTGATTTTTGGAAATTGACGGCGGTAAGGGGCTTGCTCCACCGCTGTCACGGGTTGGCCCGGTATTGCAGTACCTCCGGGATCGGCCCACTTATTGAAACGAAAATTAAATCTTCTTCTTGTATTAAGTGATAGTTATAATTTAAGCTGTTCCTTTTTAATTTGATAGGTAACTTTACATAATTGTTATCGAGTTATATATATTATATAATGATACTATTCGATTCGACTAATAATTATTTATTATATGTATCTCTGTTCAAAATTTCAATAAGTAAGTATCTGATGCGTTTACCTACCATCTATTTGTCTACTTTTTGTGTTTGTAACAAGCAGATAAAAATATAACATTCTAAAATGCAGGAAAATCTATTCATAGATATAAAGTAATTTCTAAATTGATTTGAGTTTTGCTCGTTTTCCGATCTATAAAATGTTTTAATCATTTTGATTTATTCTTCAATTTTGAAGATCTAGATTTCTATCTTCAAACTTGTAATGTCAACGATCAATAGAAGTACAAAAATTGGTAACTAAGTTGAGATCTGAAAAATCTAAAAGACGCAAAATGAATAAGTGCATTATATTTTTACCTTTTGACATTCTTGAGATATATGATTTTACAAAGGATATTTAATTAATCCTGGTCTTCTCAAGGCACCATACGGGTCCTTATGCATGCATTTTCTTCCATTTGCATTGGCGGATGAAGTCAACTATGCTCGAGATCTACAGATCTCTAGATACAAAACTGAAAGATACGGATAACCACGGATCAGCCATCCTTATTACTTTGTTCTGCACGACTTAGAATTTCTGGATATGCGTTGAGTAGCATATTCCCAAATAAACGAGGTGTAAGTCGTCATTAATCTGATGATTGTCTTCTAGAGTTTCAGCTTGTTCTCTGCGCTAAGCTTGCTCTGCCTATTCATCAGGGGGTACAGGAAGCTTGGGTAGCCTTCGTCTTGCCTATGCAGTCCTCCAAATGTTGAGGCCATGTCAACCTTCGATTTAACGTAACTCCCAGGTATTTGGCATTGCTGACCCCAATGCAATGCTAGGCCATTCGTTGTGAGCTGTTCCTCGGCGCCTCGTCTTCTCTGAGACAGATAAAGTGCAATTGATTTGGAATTGGAAAAGATCTATTCAGTGTATAAGCTCACCTGTACTATACGATAACTGGTATAGAAGCAAACTTTGAATCTTGTTGACTCCTGTGACCCGGTCAGTGAATCGGTAATTTGTCACTGTTTTAATGGCGTCAATGGAGCACTTAGACCGCCTATGCTATACTGCTATGGTAGCAATAAGTAAGCTGGAAAAAATTCAAATTATACGTTTTTAAATGTACCAGATTCTTTTCACAAATCTATTTTTAAATTCACAGTTTGTATAGTATGGGTTAGTTGTTCGTTTCGAAGTCAGAACTCTGGACTACCAATAATGAAAATGTAATTATTAATTTACAATTATAAATGAATAATTTATATTACATTCTCGACCAACCTCTTCCTTGTAAATTATAAATTGAAAGGTTTGTTTAATTTGAAATATCGGCCTTGTTAGAGGCCTCCAAAAATTGCCGTAGCGCACGGTATTTCACGTGCACATGGCGGGGTATTGGTTTAAGTTTTCAACTAGCAATAATCGCACCTCGGATTAACCTCATCGGTTACGATACTGCCACTGCGCAAAGCTAACAATTATATGATTGCTATATCATACAAGACCTACAGTACAGATGTTACTCGTATAAATTGAATTGAAAAATTGCTGATAATTATATAATTCTCTTATAATCTGTGAGCAAAGTACTCAATGAAAATTTAAATTAATTAATCCCATCCAAAATAGGTCAAAATCGTATTTGAAATATAATAATTTCATGAAAACTAAACTAAATGAGGAAAATATTCTACTGTGTCGCTGTCTAGTGTCGTGCAGTTACACCAAAGTATTGATCTTTTTGCACTTATAGGGCTCGTGACTTAGAATACAGACTGCCACCTATTGGCGATCGTTTGAAACTCCACTGAAAGCTACCAAAATTATAGAACACTTTTCTCAGTTTAGGTCTACTAAAATGAATTTATCGATAAAGACAGGCAAAACAACACTTTTAAAGATTTGGTTAATATTCCTAATTCATAAATGACAAAATGATTTTATTGTGTTACTATCTAGCGTCGCGCAAATACATCTAATTATTGATATTTTTACACTTATAGGTTACACGATCTAGATTACAGGGTTGCTATATATCGGTAATCAATTGAAGCTGCGGTTGAAGCAATCAAACTTATAGAGCACTTCTTAGTTTTGGTATTCTAAAATCGAATCATTAGCAAGTATAATTGACTAATTTAATGTTCCTTGCATGTTCTCAAAAAATCTAAAGAGGTTGATAGTCATTAGATTCCTAGTTTTTTTTCATTGGAAGAAAGACTAGAGGGTTGCACGGAAAATTTTCGAAAAATCCTGATGTTGAATTTGGTACAGTGGTACAGACTTGTGACTCACTATTCAAAAAGTTGAAATCATTTGATTTGATTTATTTGTGGAACATCAATATAATAAGGTTAATTATCTCTTTGGTCCATTCCATATGGTCCTGTAATTTAAAAAAAATTCGGGGGAAATTTGCGTTGGATAGCTCAATTTTACACTAGTGGATTTTGTTGCATGCGCTGAGACAGTTGAAATGTTAACAAGAATTATTGTTGATTGCAATGATTGCAAAAATTAACAAATAAAGCAGACGAAGTTGAAGCAGTTATTGTTCTCTGCTATTTTGTGTATTTTTTATATCGAACGATATTAATTATTATAAATAAAAACATAACCTGGACCAACTTGGTGTTTTTTTTTATACATTTTTATGTAACAGTTTATTGATTAGCACTCATGTATATGTACCATATCCTTCAAATATGTGTATATATTTTTCCCTATTTAGAAAGAGACGTGCAAAAATCCTCTAGAAGATGGAATTTACGTGGAGAGGATTTTAAAGTCTGAAAACCTTTTCTCAATAGTTCCAAACAAAAGAATATCAAGACCATCAATACACTTTGCAGACGGAGCTCAGGTAGCTTAGGATTGAAAATATAGAAAACCATCGCGGAAGAGAGATGTTATCAAGAACTTCTTCGTTTTGAAAAATTCATGGCTGAAGTAACAGTTTCTTCGCTACAGAAAATAGCAGACCGATATATTCGTATCAAATTATAACAAGAAGAACTACATTTTTTGAAGAAATCGCAAGCAGAGTGAACCTAAACCTTTACATGGAACAATTCCCCAGGTAGCACACATCTATACCTAATCCATAGCAGATGACCGCTCACGTTTCAGATAAGGCTTACAAACATCCTAGGACTGGTACTACACCCTCGTAAGAGTAATCCAGTGTGGTAGCAAGGAGTTTTGTTTCATGCCTAAGAGAAGGAAAACCTTCCAATAAACATCCCAAGAGCAAAGCCAATGTCAGACATATTTCATGGAGTTGCAGCCTGTAGGCTATAGTCTCCATATTGAAAAGAATGCTATAAGATGGATTGACGGTCAAAACACTTTGCGGAGGGAGCTCAGGGACCTTAGGATCATAAATGTAGATTACGGAAGAGAGATGCTATCGAACACATCTTCGTTTTGAAGAATCCAGGGCTGAAGCAACAGTGTTTTCGCTACAGAAAATAGCAGGCTAATATATTCGTATCGAATTGTAATAAGAAGAGTTGAATATTTCGAAGAAACCACAAGCAGAGCGAACCAAAACCTTTACATGGAACAATTCTCCAGGTAGCACACATCTATACCGAATCCATAGCAGATGACCGCTCACGTTTCAGATGAGGCTTACAAACATCCTAGGACTGGTACTACACCCTCGTAAGAGTAATCCAGTGTGGTAGCAAGGAGTTTTGTTTCATGCTGTTCATTTTCCAACAAACCACAAACAGGGCGAATCTAAACCTCTCCTTCCGTAGGCTATAGCCTCAATATTAATGAATGAATGACACAAAATAGATTGACAGTCATTACACTTTGCAGGCGGTGCTCCGGGTGCTCAGGGTCAAAAAAATAGAGGAATTCGCAGAAGACGAATGCTATTGAACACGCTTTCGTTTCGAGGCAATAACAGCTGAAATATCCGGTTGGATATACTCGTATCGAATTGATGTAGAAAGAATTGCATATTGCAAAGAAACAACAAGCTGAGCAGACCTAAACCTCTTCAAGCAACAATTTCCCGGAAAGCAGACATCTATACATTATACTCTGCTGATGACTGCTCACGTTTCCGATGAAGCATACTTTACATTCGTAACAATATTCCAATGTGGTATCAATGAATTTTGTTCAATGCCTAAGAGAAGGAAAACCTTCCAATGGATACATACCTAGAGCAGAGCTAATGTTGGGCATATTTATTGGAGTTCCAGCCTGTACGTGATAGCCTCCATATTGGAAAGCATGTAATAAGATGGAGGAAATTATTAATTTTTGGTTGTTCGTGTAACAACTGCATAATATAATTGATTATCTTTTTATTCCGATTGTTATGATCGCGGAATAGATTTTAAGCAAATTACGAAGGAAATTCGGGATCGATAGGTTAATTTTTTCACTGGAGAATTAGAAAATTCTCAGAAGATAAACCTTGAGTAGGGGAGCCAATATCGAACTTTCATAGACTAAAACCTTCTATTTGTGATTCCAATCCAAAAACTATGGACGCTATACTGAAGAGAATGCCATGAGATGGATTGACAGTCAAAACACTTTGCGGAGGGTGCTCAAGGACCTTAGGATCATAAATGAAGATTACGGAAGAGAAATGCTATCGAACACATCTTCGTTTCGAAGAATCCAGGGCTGAAATGACAGTGTTTTCGCTACAGAAAATAGCAGGCTAATATATTCGTATCGAATTGTGATAAGGAGAGTTGAATATTTCGCAGAAACTACAAGTAGAGAGAAACAAAACCTTTACATGTAACAATTCCCCAGGTAGCACACATCTATACCTAATCCATAGCAGATGACCGCTCACGTTTCAGATGAGGCTTACAAACACCCTAGGAAAGGTACTACACCCTCGTAAGAGTAACCCAGTGTGGTAGCAAGGAGTTTTGTTTCATGCCTAAGAGAAGGAAAACCTTCCGATAAACACGCAAAGATCAAAGCCAATGTGAGACATATTTCATGGAGTTGCTATAATCTCCATATTGGAAAGAATGCCATAAAATTGATTGACAGTCAATATACTTTGCAGACGGAACATAGGAAGGAATCACAGAAACCGAACACTTTTCCGTTTTGAGGCTTTTAAGGCTGAGATATCCGTTTTTTCGCTACAGAAAACATCAGGCTAATATATTCTTATCGAATTGTAGCAAGAAGAATTGCGAATTTCGAAGAGACCAGAAGCAAACCCAACCTGAACCTTTAGGTGCAACAATTCACCAGATAGCACAGATGTATATATACCTAAACCATTAAATATGTCTACATATATTTCAGATGAATTATCATGAATTTTTTTCGATTCAGAGAAGGACGGGAAAAATACACAAAATGATATACCTTGAGTAGGGGAACCAATGTCGGATTCTGAGACAAAAAAAACTCCTCTTGGTTATTCCAAATAAAGTATTCATATCGGAAAAATAACATAAGATAGATTGACAGTGAGTACAATTTGCGAGCGAAGCTCATGGAGCTCAGGATTTCGAATATAGAAAGCGGAAGCGAGGAGGGACGCTTTCGAACACTTTTTCGTCATGAAGAATCCAGGGCTGAAGTATCAGATTTTCCTCCATAAAATACATCGGGCTAATATAGTCGTATCGATTTGCAACAAGAAGAATTTCATATTGCGAAGAAACAAGCAAAGCGAACTTAAACCTTTACATGTAACAATTCCCCAGGTAGCACACAGCTATACCTAATCCATAGCAGATGGCCGCTCACGTTTCAGATGAGGCTTACAAACATCCTAGGACTGGTACTACACCCTCGTAAGAGTAATCCAGTGTGGTAGCAAGGAGTTTTGTTTCATGCCTAAGAGAAGGAAGACCTTCCAATATATACATGCCGAAAGCTAATAACAGACATATTTCTTGGAGTCCGTAGACTGTATTATTAGGAGCTCAGGGAGCTTAGGGACGAAAACATAGGAAGGATTAGTAGGAAATGGGCTGTTGTCGAACATTTATGATAGACAGAGCAGATAGTTCATGGAAAAATGATCTAGGTCGTCTACATCTATACCTAATCCTTCGCAAATGACTGCTTACAAAACCCTTGGAAGAGAATTCTGAGTGGTATCAAGGAGTTTTGTTTCATGTCTAAGAGAATGAAAGCCTTCTAATAGATACATACTGAGAGCAGAGCCACTTTCAGGCATATTTCTTGGAGTTCCAGCCTGTAGGCTATAGTCTCCATATTGGAAAGCATGACATAAGATGGAAAAGCTAATGTGAATACACTTTTCGGACGGAGCCCAGGAACAAGAATTCTGAAAGAGGTTACGCTCGGGGGGTGATATACTAACGTTTTTTATTTTGATATAAACGTTTTGGGTCGGGAAGTCAGATTGAGAGAAATAGTTTTCACAAATAAAAAATACTAGGGCAGACGAGGCAGTTCATTAAGCCTCTCTATCTTCGAATAGCACACATATATACCTAATCCTTCAAATATAACTGCTTGAGTTCCAAATAAGCCTCAGACACACCTTAGGACTGAAACCCTCGTTACAGTATCCTCTATTGTGTTATCAACGTTTTTTAACGACAGAGAGAGTGGAAGTTTTTCAAAAAGATGCATTTCGGGAACGTTGCTAATGTTGAACTTTTATCAATTTACTAACTGAAAATCATGGCCTATACCCTTATATTGAGAAAAATAACCTAAATATGACGATTGAAGATAGATTTTAGAAAGAAAGATTGATAGCGATTAGAGAGAAATACTACTAACGAAATATTTTTCCCTATAGAAAACATCAGCAATATTTTGTACTGCTTTGTAGCAGGAAGAAGTTCATATTGTGCATGGCAAATCAAATGCAACCATGACGCACAGATCGATACCTCCACAGATGAATGTTCACATTTTAGATAGATGGACTATAACTAAGAGAGGATAGATACACACCAGTTCATACAATTCCTCGAATAGCAAACATATGTACCTCATCGCGATATCGTATTTGAAATGCAGTGTTTTATGTTTAGTTTGTACCAAAAGAAAAATTTCATAATCTATAAATTGAATTATATATTAGAATGATGGACTTCGAAGTTCGTGGGTACCCTCATATTTGTGAAGAAATAGTTAGCTTCGGATTCACATTTTCGCCACTTAGAATACCGTTCAAGGAGAATTGGTATATGTTTTCGAATCTGTGAGCTTTTGTGAACAATTGTTTTGCTGAATAAAAGAGGGCTATATTTTCTACGTAGAGCGCTTAGGGAATATTTTATCGGGTACTAATTCCGAGGAAACAATACTAAAAAGGATCAAACACAGACCCTTGGGGAACACCGGCTGTAATAATTTGGATACATGATAAACCATTACCGACGCCGTTAGAGAGATAGAGCGTCACACTCCTGAAATCGTCAGCGCTGTTTAAGAAGATTTTAACGTAGTAGATGACCTTTGACCAATTAGGTGTAGCAGGTATTTTTTTCCCACAGGGCAGATTAAAGACAATAACTAGATTGTGTGACAGGCACCTATAAAAATAGGACGAGTTAAATAACTCGAGATAAAGTATAAATCTCCTCACGTATCTAACGTTACTTATAAACAAATATTGCATGTTCAATTGAACCTTGCCTTTGCCGACGTTGCTCTTTTCGATGAAAATCTCGGGCAGCAATTTTCAGGGCCAGACTCTCTCGGACATTCAATAATTCACGTACTATAAAATGATATTAACACGAACAAACAAAGATTCCCATTAAACCTTCTATTAACCTTTCGTCGTTTTCCGAACAATGATAGACACAATGATTCTTAAATAATAAATAGGTACTTTCCGTCAATCTAATAAAGCCTTTCAAGGCAACCCAATTGTCGAGTTTTTGTACCTCCTTCCGCGCCCGTATTCATGATATTCAGTCTATAAATCCCTGCCCTAGGGCAAGGGTCCTTTTATGCGTGTTAAAACACGCGCGCCGTGAAAATTCTCGAGTTTTCCTTCTTCAAACACGCGAAATAGAACAAGGAGGAATATGTTAATTCTCCATTCGATAAAAGTGTTGAATGAAAAATAAAGTTAGTTTGAACTGAATCTTCGATGTACGAGGGCTGACCAAAATTCGCCGTTTTCAGTAAGATGACTACCAATATTTTTACGAGTGGAATATTTTCATAAGAATCGTTGTCAGTTGGAATATTCGATCTTTCAATTTAAACTAATGATTCTCGAGTGTTATAATGTTAAGTTTTGAGCCTTCTAAAAACAAGTTGCACCGTGCAATTTTGATTGCAATGATTCTAGAGTCAACATTTCTCTCTGAATAACAAAATGCAGTGAAATTTCAGTAATCCGCTTAGAAAATTATGTTAACAATATAAAGAAATCTTTCACGTAAATTAAATAACGACTGGGAAAAATTTTAAAATTTGTCAATATCTCAAAAAACAGAGATGTTGGCTATATGAATTCTTCAAAAAATAGCCAAGACTTGTGGAAACCGTAAGTTTCTAGAACCAGTATTAAATGATATGCCCTAAATGCAATTATAAAAAGCGACGTACGTGCAGGGTCAGTTGAACAATTTTGTGACCTTGTTCAATTAACGGTTTAATGAAAAATCGTGTTTTACCCCCTAAAGAAACTCATAAATTGGAGGTCAAGCAACTTTTGCATTAGAGTTATACATGTAAATATATAAATACTCATCTTGTTTAGGATACTGCATTTCTTCGTTGAGCGACCAGAAAAGAAAGCATACGCACATACCATATCGGGACTCGAAACTAACGAAGCTACTTGCCGATTCCCTTGCCGGAAATGGCGTTACCTTAATGGTAAGTTAACATTCTGCCATGAGCCCAAAGTAACTCTTTCCACTTTCCAGATTGCTTGCATATCACCAGCCAAGTCCAACATAAATGAAACGATAAACACGCTGCGGTATGCGGCTAGGGCGAAGAAGATCCGCACGAAGCCGGTGGTCCTGATGGTGAGTGAAATGTCATCTGAAAATAATAAGAAAATATAGAATTTCATTCTTCAAAATATTCTTCAACCATAGATATTCTTTTGAATCAAAAGATTGTAATAAAGCCGAAAATCCTTTTGTTCTGATAATGCTTTAAAATTTATATACATAAGCTCAAAATCTAGTCATATTTAACAATTTTTTTATTAGGTTATTAGCTCCTGATTCAGGAGGTATATTAAATAAATGCGATTTACGAATTTCATGAAAAAAAAAATTATACACATTATTACGAAATATTTTTATAACTTGAAAAAAGAGGTGATTAATTATATAAGGAGTATAGCCTTCTCTTTCATATACGATAGCTCAATGGGATTGATACCTTTAGATTAAGCAGGGCAGACTAAAATCTTCTGTGAGAAGCATTCTCATGCATCAAGATGACACTCGACCGGCAATATACGCCTATGGAATGATAACGGTTTCTAGAACATTCTCAACATTATCGTTTGCCGTTAAAACTCAATCTAGCAAAACGAGCTCCGTTCTGCGGCCCACCACATGTTTGTACCTCCCCTATTGCTGTGATCCTTGCAGTTACGCTGGATTCGAGTTTTTATAGCAGCTTATCTCGAAACACACTCTGCGTTAACCGGGAAACAAACCAAACGGAGATTCATCAGAATATTCCCCAATGGATTTCTTTATCAAAGACCATGTTCTCGATCCATCACCTATTGGTCCAAGCTATGAGTTATCACCAATGACCGAATCAGATACCCTTTTCGTACACTTCCTTTTTCACCATAACGATTCCAGATGCGTGGGATAACGCTCTGTTCAGTTACCATTGCGTTTCCAACATCAGCTGGAAGCATTTCGGCTTTAAGTAGTTCCACAGCTCTCAAAACCTCATTTACAATCAATTGATATCTAGGCCGACCTGTCTTATTATCTTCTTGCCAGAACGACCTCTGTGGGGCATGACGTTACCAGTAAGCCTCAACGACCTCCCTGAATGCGTTTGCCACGCAAACAGATCGGAAAGTAGAATTTGTTACAAACAAAATGGAAGTCTACATAGATTTCGCCATAATGTTAAATATTGATGAGTGTTGAAACACGATTAGATGGTTTGACGAAAACACAGTAAGTAAAGTCGATAAACATTTAAACAAAACACACTAACATAGAGAAGGAAATAGAGGGGATGATCGAATATCTTTGGGACATTCCTCGTATATTTATCGAAATTTCGATAAATTTGTTTTCGTTTTGAAGAACTAGTTCTGGATGGGAGTCCTGCTCAACATACTGGGCTAGGAAATAAATGGTTGAATATTCAATATCCTCAGATAGATTTAGAGCATGCGTATACAAGGGGTATACAATTGAAAACATGGAATTTTCGTAAAGATAGTGGTATTTCATTGTTCAATACAGTTTTTGAAACTCATTGTCGAATTGAATGAACGGAGATGAGCAAATTAAATACCTTTATTGAAATATTGAAATTTCACTGTTATATATAAATTAACATAATATGATATAAAATTACTGAAAAATTGTTTGAATATGACGTTATATAGATTTTATGCTAAGTTTTCGATAAAAAACTTAACAGTGTGCAGAAAAGTGCTTAATATGCAGAATGCAATTGGCTTAAGTCTAGTTATCATATTTCGATATGCTTCACTTAAAATAGATTGCGAGCTTTGAATTTCTTCTTGTCTATAATATGCTAGTCGCACTGAACGAACACATTATATTTCAGGACCCCCGCGAAGCCCTCATCTTGAGCTTGAAGCGTGAGGTAACCGTCCTCCAGAATGAGAACGACCACTTGCGCTCTGCGCTGCGTGTCTACTCTAGCTCGTCCCACGGCGACGACGCCGACACTGGTAAGGCCGCTTATCTATTCTAATCTTCATCTACGAATACGTTTAGATAGAAAGGTGGGGACATTTTTATATTTAGTTATCTCGCGTGGAAATCGTTCTGCCCGTCGTACCGGCCTATCATTCCGCCTCTGTGGCCCAATGGATAAGGCATCGGCCTCCTAAGCCGAGGATTGTGGGTTCGAGTCCCACCAGAGGTACGAGGAACTTTTTCATCAAAATTAGGAACGGACTTTTGGCATGGTTCCATTCATCATTGATGTTGGATATTGATACAGTAGAGGGGAAGGATTACGCTTGATCTTGTTAAATTACATATAGGCAAAAAAGTAAACATATTTCCAAAATGAAATATGTAATAAAGCCAGCTTTTTTGAATTAATTTGCACATTATTCATTAATATATTAATCTATTATGTTTGCATTTTTCACACACACACGTGTTTTACTATCGGCTTGGCACCGAAACTGTTGTTTGTGATAGATTAGAAATTCAGTTTCTTTGAATGTTCCGTATACCCAAGACTTTCTCAATTTTTTTAGTAGTGAGTACCCTAAAAAACTATGAAGAAACATTACTTAAGTGTTGCATGTTGCAAATAAGCGGTATTTCTCGATTCATTGCCCGGTACAGACAGTGCCTTACACTTAGACTTAAAGAAACCCAAGAAGAACACAGCTACAAAGAAGATACTGTGATGGTTTGGAGTGCAAACTTCTACATCAATCAGATTCTTGTAAGATAGCACATAACATTTGATGCAGCAACTGGGAAAAACTTTTTATTCGTGTGTGATAATGCCTCTCATCTTGATGGAATCAGTGTTTTATCTTGGCCTGCTTGGCGCTTGATCTGTATCCAATTGAGCATGGTTGGAATAAGTTGAAGAATTGACACTATTTGGATTTCCAATACATTTTTTCTGGAAGAAGTTTGATTTTGGGTTCACAAGAATTTTTCAAGTAGTACCAAATATCCATATATTTTCGCCCCGTGTGTATTTATATTATTGTTGACTTAAATTGCCATTCAGAATTGTCACTGAGTTTCTTTCTTGACCTGTATCCGCTCCTACTTAATATCTCACAAAAATTTTCAAATATATGAAGATGAAAACATTACATATCCACCTGAATCCAAAATTTGTGTACAAGGAAAAGTAAGGAAGATACTAACTCCCTAAACTTAAAAACATCGACATCATATCCAACACATTTTCGAAATCCGACCATATATTGGTTCGTGTGAAGAATCTGAAAATTAAATCCAATATTCCTGGAATATATCCTGAAGTTCTGCATAATAACTATCTGCGTATATCACCCATAAATAATAGCCGTAGGATCTTTTGTCAAATATTTCAGTCCACAATTTCTTTACTATCAGAACAAATCTTACCGTCCTCTGTTTTTAAATGATCCACACTAGTTCCACAATACTACCGCTAATCTCCCTGACAGTCCTCCACAAACCCTTATTACCCTTTGTGTTTTTCACAATTTTAGTCCTTATAAATAATAAATAAATTGATTAGTCCGTTCAAATAATTTCTATGTTTATATTCGTTTCTTAGATCTTCATTTGTTGAATTTTTTAACACTTGACGATACATATTGTTTTTGATCTCAATAGATTTGAGTAGATTGTAAGTGACCCATTCCTAACGTTTTCTTTCTGTTCTCTTAATGAAAACTTGCTTTGTGCGCGAGTTTATCATTTCTCTCAATTTTCTAAGAAAAATATCAGAGGCGTACTCAGGATCATTAGAATTGTAAATTTCACGTAATTCCTATAGTAGGGGAGCCCAGAGGGCTAAATGAGTTTTCACTCCAGCTCTTTGAAGACCTATTGGATTATAAAGATTAGATGTTAAACAGAAAATAAGTTTATATGATGTATACCTTTTTAGTGGTGGGGGAAATTTCTGTGAATTTGCAAAAATGTAAAAAAAGATAGTTATAAAAAAATCCTCAAGCGTGTCAGTGTTCGTTAACGTAAACGGTCTACGAACTCCTGTTTACAAAGAGATATTAGTCTGACAGATTTCTCGTTGAGGATAGCTGTATTAAACGATAGAAGTTAAGAAAAATATGTTTTTCTCGGGCTCGTCAGAAATTCAAAAGAAACGTTAAATAAACTACAAAAGTATACTGTTATAAAGACTGACGATTTGGAGGTGACCAAAGGTTTATGGCCAATATTTAAAAGTGCAAAAAAATCGTGATATCGAAATACTCGAGCGCGTCAGAATTTCATACAGGTGGTCCAGCTCAATATTCTAGAGGTGTGAGCTCTTAATCTGATGAGTTTGTAAAGGAATTTTTAATCTGACAATTAAAAATAAAATTAATTTTTTTTAATTTTTATTGTAAATTTTTTATATAAAGAATTGAAAGCAGAGAATATTAATAAATAAAAAATATAATTATATTTTTATAATTAATTTTCATCGTCTGTTGAATCTTCGTCGAACTGGAAATTCAAGTCTGATTGATCATTTTCATCCATATCTTGCGTATCTGTAACAACAAATAGTTATGATCTTAACAATCTATTCTTTATTTAATAACATTATCACAGCAATATAAACTTACCAGATTCAGAAGTATTTCCTAAAATCTGGGAATGGACAATTCTGCTGGTGTATCAGCATCTACTGTGGTAATAGAACTATCTGGAATAGACAGTTCTGCTGAAGTTTCAGCAATTTGGGTTGTTGTAGAAGCAGGAATAGAAATTTCGGAATTTTTCCTGAAACTTCCGATACAATATTACATTCTGTCCCACTTTCCTTTTAAAATCAGCAGGTATTTTTACCGCAGTAAACAGTTTATAACACTGTGCATGATAAACTTCACTTAATGATTTTTCATCGAATAATTGAACGTCACTATAATTACTACGTGATTTTCTTTTAATTGGTTTGGCTCGACGATACTCCAAAACACTCAAAGATTTTTTAAAGTTTCTGGAGTAAAATAAATAATTTTTCAAGTGTCTCTTGTGCACAAAATACACATTTCTTTTTATCTTCATTATCACCACTCATTTTCGTAAAACACAATTAAATTCACTACATTTATTTCATAAAATACAATAAACAAACTAGATCGTTGTAAACAGATAAACACGGACGCGTTGTTGTGATCAGCTGTAACTGCAACATGGCGGCAAAGAGCAGTGTGGGGCAGTGCAAGAGAGTAAGACATAGAAAAGAGTGAGAAAGGTTGAGAGGCGTGGAGCGGGAAATACACAACCCCAGTAGTTGTACATATTATACTCTAATGATAATTTTAGGTATTTAGGCTCACGAAAATCGGCAGAATATGTCATGCCTATAATTTTTAAACAATTTTCTTTAAAATGAAAGAAACGAAATTTGCGCTCGAAAATTTTAAGGTAGCAATTTTTTTGCAACTTTGTAACTGGCTCAATTTTTATGTCACGCTCAAATTGTCAGATTAATAAAGGATTTCATTTTCTGCATGTAATTAACTTGGAACGTTTAAATCTGACGCGCTCGAGTTTATTTGAGGATCGATTTTTTTTTACTATTCTGATCGACTGCCCTAGACGCTCTCCACTATATTGAGAGACCATACTAGGTAGAAGTACTCAACAGAGTACGAAGATCCTCCCCTAATATTAAACTGCTAAGCTCAAGACACATACAAAATCCCCGCTTGGGCTCCCCTACTACTATGTTTTAAGCACATTTCTCAGTCGGTTAAAATCAATAAAAGTTCTTGCTATTGGTTTGGGTGTACCTTATGGGAAAATCGTTGACTGGGCTCCTTCATGATGAGAATAACTGAGTCATGGTCAGTCAAACCCATTTTCCAACATATAGACGTGAAGTTCTCAATAGGTACACTGCTATTCAGAAAAATATGGTCAATTCATCTATGTTTCCAGGTAGGAGTATTGATTAGGGACTGAAAACCCATGATTGTAGCAGTATATTTTCCCCTACAGCTCTTCAGAAATTTATAAATTCGGCTGTACTGAATGACGGTGATCTATACAGTGCCAGTATATGCAAAGATGAATTTCCATAATTGATTACCGTCTGTATGACATTGATTGCATTAATCTATTACACTATAATAAAAAGAAGAGTATCCATCAATTCGGAGAAAGTTTTCGTTTTCCAATATAAAACTTTCTGTCATTACTATGAAGTCAAACTTGGTACTCAATTGATCCAAAGTGATATCTAGCTCATCTGAGTTCTTCGAGAGGCTTCTAATGTTAATATGAAATAGCTTGAAAGATACATCACCCCAGGACGTTATAAGTTCTTCGCATTTTTTTAGATCGCTGACAGTTTTCGTTTCAATGGTTAAAGGCTCGAGTTGTCTTATATAATCAACCATTATAAAATACCATACTATTTCTTATAAGCAGATCGGGTCATGGGTCGTGTTATCTCTCTATTCAGGGTCCCCGAAATTCTTTCCTCTCCTTTAGGTATATTTCCACCCTGGCCGGCTCGGTGGCGTAGGGGATATGATGCATGTCTCCTGCGCAGAGTTACCTCGGTTCAATCCCCACAAAGTCGGTGCGATTTTTCATATTCTGGGAATCACTTGAGTGTCCATCTTTCGGAGGAGATGTAAAGCTGTCGGTCCTGTCTAACAGAGATGTGTTGGACATTAAAGATCCCTTACCTCGACACGAGAGGGGTTCGGCAAAATTCCCGGGTTAGTGAGGTGACAAAATTCCCCGGCGTGTCATTAGCCGAAAGGCAGAAATGGAACACGTTAAAGGAAAAACAAACAATAACAGGTTTAGTCCCCGTATTTTCCGAGTTCTTAAGTTCTTCCATAGAAAATGCCTTCCCTTCAACTATTAACTGTTTGCCTTTAATTTGAGCTCTGTTTCCCCTACATTTGGCTGACGTTTATTTTGATGTTTTATGAAAACTGAGGCTGATTGAACAAAACTAAGTATGAGGTTTATATGCGGGTAGATAGTAGTGTTTGAAAATATGATTTTATTTCGTTTAATAACTTTACTGTTTATCAGTGTAATTAATCTTCCGTAGAATGTTAATTATCTCTCCGATCTACTCATCGTGATTATCGTCAATCAGGGCCTGAATATTAGTGGTACAATCCAGTCGAATATCATGAAGAGGATTAACAGACTCGTCACAATATCGGTGTTCACACATTTTGCCATAGAATCGAGTTTGTTTTGTGATACATAAGGCTTCATTGGTAGTAGCGCGTTCTAGATATCTTCCAAAAACGCTAAGAACACATTTTTCTGCAGAAAGAAGAATCCTCGTCACACCACCACACGTAGACTTGGAGAAACTAGGCCAGCTGGAAAGCCCCCAGCTCATAGATCTTGTGAAGCTCTACATGACGGAAAACGAAGCCCTCAAGAAAGAAAATTATGAGCTTTTCACGTCCAGAGAGATGTTGCAGAGGGACCATGAGGTAGTATGCCGAGAAAACGAGAGGCTGTTGAAGAAAGTCGAAGAGGTCAACGCGTAAGTAGGCCGAAATACTAAATTTGTTATAGTTACCGTCTTGAATTTAGGATATGTTGTAGGTCACCTTTGATTCCAGCCAGACCAGCCTTCTCTGCCGAAATTATAAACGTACTCCCCGAATCGGAAACAACACCCAATATTTGGACAAATCCATCTGTAAGTCGATTCAGAGATAAAATAACTTCGTAATTCATAATAAATATTTTTTCTAGGAAAATACAAACAAAATTCCCGCTTCCATTCAGAAGGAATTAGAAAAGAGACAAATAGGGAACGGGTAGGTATTTCCACTTTTTAACATTCCCATAATCTTTTGAATAATTAATTTCAGAGCACCTCTCAGACGTCATAGGTCTTGGGACGACAAACCAAAATCGAGTAGAATGATGAAAATAAAGAGTACTGAAGCTGATGGAACAACAAAATCGATTATACCAGCCAGGTAACATCTCTTTCTTATTGAATACATTTTCACGCGATACGATGAATTCAAAACACTGATTTGGCACACCTGTATATTACTTTTCAGCAAAAACATACGAAAGTACGACATATATAAATGAATAATTACAAATAATTTTGAATAAAATGAACTTTTCCGTGAACTGTCTGTTCTATGATCAATCGAAAAGTACTAGAATAATAGAATCTCCCAAATATTTTCAGTAGAAGCAATTAGAAGAGGCAAAAGTATGCCTAAAATAAAATTTAAATAAATCACCACGTTGAATTCAATACTTTACTTGCCTGTATATGCTACTTTTCAATGGATACAGTTTCAATTTTTCTCAGCACCTCGCAAAGGACACAACACACATAAATGAATAATTTGAACTTTTAAAAGTTGAATTTTTTTACCGTCCTCCCCTTGCAAAATAGACTCTTCCGAAAACTTACGGTTCTCTAGTAAATCGAATAATGAAATTGCCCAAATATCTTCATATTTCGAATGAAATATCTCGAACAAAACCAGTTAAAAAATAATACTAAAATTTAAACAATCTACCACGTTAATATCAATAATTAACTCACCTGCTTGTTACATTTCAATATTAACAAAAATCTACCACTTTTCTCTATACTACATAGAAACCCACAATAGGCATAACACATACTAAATGAATAATTTTAAATTAAAAATCAAATTAGTTTTTCACCGTCCTCCCCTTGCACAATAGACTCTTCCAAAAAACTCTTTGGTCAATCGAAAAGTATTTGAATAATGGAATCGCCCAAATATTTTCTTGTTTCGATTGAAATAATCCGAAAAACAATTAGGAAAAAGCGAAAGCATGCTCAATATAACTTTTAAACAAATTTCTATAATAACAACAATGAATTAACTCACCTGTATTACTTTATTTAAATGAAAACCATTTTATACTGTTCTAAAATCCACTCACAAAAGGTACAACACATATGAATATTTGAAAACTATAAGAAGTATATGAAATATTGAACGTCCTCCCCTTGCAAAGCAAAATAGACTCTCCCATCAGCCTACTATTCTATGGTCAATCGTAAAGTACTTGTATAATGGAAATACCGGAACCTTTTTACGTTTGGAATTAAATATCTCGAAAAATAAATACAAAGTGGACAAAAATCACTCTTAAATTAAAATTTAAGCTAATTACCAATCATAAATCCATAAAATAACATCACAGTATCAATAAAAATATCATCTGGAAAATATTCAAATAAAGTATTTCTATCAATCTTCCCTTGAGAATAATAATGGACTCGTCCAAGAACTTAATATTTTTACTGATATAATAATTTCCTAAATTTTACTACTAGATTCTTTAAAACCCTAGAAGTACAATAATTTATCTGAAATATTTTTTTATATTCTATTTCAGGCAAAACCTTAGCTCCGCTGCCAAAAGACGATTCTCTATCGCTAATGGTCAAAATGTTAAATCTGAAAGTTTCGATAGTTCTCTTACAAAGCCCGATGTTTTTGGAAGTATCATATCTTTGATAGACGAAGATTAACGAAATCAATGTGTCTTTCGGCTAGAAATTTGCAGAAAACATCCAGGAAAATATAAACGAGATTGATAAACTACCTCGTTTTACAATTGCGATATATATTTAATTTTATATTTAGAAACCACTAAATCTGTGAATATATGTCGTTATCCTATTCATGTTAAAAGCTGATTGAGCAATAAATTTGATGAAATTTGTGTATCTTGAATACCTCCCTATCGGAGTTGAAATATAAACTTCCACTTACTTTCTTGTCTGAGAATTTCCAAATGCAAAACAATTTATGTGAATAATTTTACGGCAAACAAATCTTTTGAAGTTAGCTCCATCTATTCTTATTTCATTATATGGTATTTCTACTCAAATTATTAATATAAAGAAGGAATCACATTTTTTTGCAATATTTTCTAGAATTTTCCATGCTCCAGTAAATTATTTAATCTGATCATCGAAATCTATGATACTTCAATGGTTCGTAGAAAGTCTGTCTGGTATGCGTTATAAATAATTCCTTGCAGCGCTTTTAGACTTCTTGATTATTGATTTTACTGTTTCAAACAGCATAAAGATTATGAGCTGAGCAAAGCTTTAACTTAAAATAAACAAAACAAAAAAGTCCAGATTGTTTCATTACTTCTATCTGAGATTAGATAGTTTTTGTTTCAAGATAGATTAGATAATGTAAAGTGGTTATATTTTGAGGAGATCCTTGCCGAAACATTGAATGTGAACAATTATCAAAGCTCTTCAATTAATTAACATAATCAAATTCTTTATTATTGAAATTATGTTCAGTTTTCAAACTTTTTATGTCGTAACTTTTCATTTTTTGTTACTACATCATATTTATCTTGGCTCTGTAGTTAACGAATGAAACTTCAAAATTATCCATTTCTTACATATTCCTAAATATCAAGGCATTATAATCAATTAATGTTAACTCGAACCTTTTACTTTGATTAAAGCTCTTTATAGGGCCTGTCACTAAGAATAACTGACGCCGACATGAAGAACGGTCCGAATATTCATTTACCATAAAGTATCAAGGATTTCACATATTTATTTCAATGATTAATCCATCAGTTACCACTCTCCTTCGCATAATGTTGCCTTTAACATTATCTTTATTTTTGTTCTATCAGAAAGTAGAGATGCTTTGAAATATATTTTGCAACATAAGCAAGTAAAAATTACAGTATTATAGCTTTGAATGATACTAATTGGTTCGAGTATACTTATTATTTTGCAACTCAAATTCCATTGCATTTTGTTCGAATGGATAATGATACAAATATGTTAAAAGTTGGTGTTAATAACAGAAATAATTTTGACTGCAACAACTTAGTGGATGGTAAGAACACATCCTATTTTGAAGGTTTCAGTGTAGATGTTATGAACAGCTTAAGAGACTTTTTAAACGTCAGGTAACTATAATTTTTCTCGTCTACCATAAAGAAAATACAAAATTCTTCAAATTTCAGCATACAATTCATTGATTTAGAAGAAGATATTTTGACTAACAATACAGAAAACTATGATGTAATAATTTGCGATTCAATTGATGAAACTTTCGAGGATTATTTTCCTATTAATGTTGGAAGGTAAATACAACTCCATGACAGACGTCTTAGCTAGCAGAATACTCCAAGATTCAAGGACTACTAATAATTGTAAATATTTTCAGATATTCCATGCTTTACAAAACAGAAAAGGTTCATTTTACTAAAGATATATTTATATTAACATTTGTTGGAACATTGTGGTTCATATTTTTTATATTAATGGTAATCCTGGCCTTATGTCTTAGAATAGCAACAGTTCAATATTCCAAAATATATGATGGATATGAAGCTTGGTCTTCTGTTGAAATCACTTTGTGGGCTGTAGCTGCTGCCTGTCAACAAGGTAAGAATTATTATACATATGGAAGTTTTTGGAAAATCATATGAATATAAGCTTCAATAAAAATTTAACACTCAAAAATAAAAATTTAGATGTAAATAAGGTATGTTCCTGCAACTTCTGGTGTGCGAAAAATTACTCAGGTTGTTGTTTTTAAAATGTGTTATTCCTTTCTGAAAATTCATTATACCTACCAAATGTATTCACAGAATATTTTCAGGGGATTTACCCGCATATATACTTGTTCCATCAGGCAATCGATACTTCAGGTGCATGAACACGATTAAATGCTACCTCCCAGTTAAATCAAGTGTACAAACATAAATTAAATATTTGCTGAGTATTTCATTTTTGCAGTGTTCTGCTATAAGATGTTCAAATAAAATCGTATACAAGACAATTTCATGAAGAGATTTAAATATATATAATTATTTTGTAGGATTAGGATATGCCCCCAACGGATTTGCTAGCAGGGCGATTTTCTTCTTTGGCTACTTGATGTCATATCTCTTATACACTGCTTTCGCAGCTGCTATAACTTCATTACTTCTGCAAAACGAAACTACACAAAATTTAGGAAGTATTACGAGCATGACCACGCTGGTTTGTTTAAGGAATTATGACTGTCTATCTGGTTCTCTTTTTGGAACATTTGTAAGTACCTAATATGCTATAGTACTGGATATTCCATGTTGTTTAAAATAATCTGATCTCATTTCAATATTTATAGAAAGATACACAGTACGTATACGACATGGACGACCTACTCAATCACCTGAATGAAGAAAGTACTATCATCATGGCACCTGAAGTATATTTCCAATATTCTAGAAAGAAACTTAAATCTGAAGAACAGTTAGAATTGACATCGATTCCACTTGAAAATATTTTCAAATTGGGATTCACTATTAATCATTATAGTCCGTGGAGAATGAAAGTGAAAAACGGGTAAGTTTATTGTGTATTGTTTTTCATTTTCAATTCAAAAGAAGTATTTCTACGTCTGAATACACAACACAATGGTAGTGAAACCAATATAGTTCCACTATTCTAATTTAGTATCAAGACAATCAAAAAATCATGCCAGTTTTCATTAATTCGAGCTATACAGCGCATCTATACAGTGTATGTTCTCTCCAAATTACTTCAATATGTATGTTATCTGTGAATTACCCAACGTAGAATTTTGTGCGCAGTTTGCCTGCGACCACAGAATGAGATGGGACTGCGTTCGAATATGAACTACGTTCAACAACTAAATTGAAAAACATTTCAATCCATTTGAAAGATAAAATTAATATGGAGTGTAATTCATTCTCTAACATCACATTGTATATTTATTTTCAGGTTGAACAGACTACGTGAATCTGGAGTTCTACAGAACATTCTCTCAAGAAACCTTTTAGAATTACCAGCAAAGAAGGAAAAAATTCAGTATGGATACTCAAATGCAGCAATTGAACATGTTAAATCGGCTGTATATATACTGTTTTATGGTATATGTGCTGCAGTTTTGTTTCTTATTGCTGAACATATATATGCTTTTTATAGGAGCAAAAAGGGACTAATCAATCAATTGCTTTAACATGAGAAATAATTTTCCTGAACCTCAATGTTGTTTGTTTCGCCTTTTAGCAATGTGCTCGGGAACTTAGCCAATTCACACAGTGGACCTACAGCTTATAGTGGATTCCAAACGATTCTCTTAGACTGTGCAATGATAACTGCCACCTCATGGATTACAAGTTATCTGGTCTTCAGAAGTTTATGCCCTCTTTCCAAGTATCACTTGTTTGTTCAAGGAGAACACATCCGTAACTTGAACCCGCATTCGAACCAGGTACCAGGGCTTAGCATTTGCTACATACTTGCTCACTAACCGTGCAGCTACCCAGATGGTTAACTTCAATATTCATGATAGGCAAAATCAACCTGAGAAAATTAATGGGTTATTGAATAAATACAATAAAAATCCTCAAACATTTTATTTACATTTGGCAGCACAATATACATCAGACCCAATTAAATGCCCACATAACTGTTTTAAAAAATTAAGAAGCTTATGAATTAACGAATATCAAAATAAAGTAGTACTTAAAGCTTTACATAGTATAAAATATATAAAATCATGTTGCAATTAACAAATGTATGTTATTTCACATTTTTCATAATCTCCTTTCTTTAATTCACATCACGAACATTTAAGGAATTGATAAACATAAAGATAACTAAAATTAGAATCATGCCATCCATTCCATGGTCCCCATGTCAATTTCTTTTTCAATTTGGCATCCATGAGCTCTTTGCACCGAAAACAATTAAACGTTGACTAGGATTTTAAGAACTAAAAAAGTAGCTCACTAGTTTCTGAGATCAAACATTGGAGACATTCTTATAATAATCTAAATCTTATTTGTTCAAATTAGAGATTACATTAGGAATCTTTGATAATAAATTATAATTAGTCTTTACGATGTTTGTACACATCAAGCATACTCGACATTTGAACTACAATATTACAAAACTTCTTACGAGGTTTTCCTAATAGAAAATTCGAAATATTTTACTTATCTCATTTTACATATTGATGAAGGAAACTTAGCTTTTAATTTTTGAATTTAATTAGTATATTCAAGATGGTAATTCTAATGATTTCAGTATTAATTTGCACTACAGTCACCAGAGATCGCTACATTGCGAAAACGAAACGTTGCGTCAGTATTTTTAAAGTTCTATAAAAATCATCAAAATCCAATCAATAGGTATGAATGATCCTCAGAATCTTTAACAGAAAACAAAAAAATTGTTGAGTGGATCTCTAATCTCCACATTATCAAAGAATTCGTAAAATTGAAAGAAAGTATTCCACAAATAATTTGTACTTGGGGTTTTCAAAGAATTGTATTATCACGATAAAAAGAATGGTAACAATTTTATTAACTTTAACTGTTCGAAAATGTCTTTTAAAGAATCAAGATTTTCTTGGTGACGTTTCCTTAATTATTCCTTCCCATTTTAATTTTTCGATAATTGCTGTTTCGGGAATTAATTGATGGCATTGTTATACGAAGTTAAAAATTAAATCTTTCACGGAATACCAGCAAATCTATTCTAGTAACATTCATTATCGAGAATTGAAGATAGAAGAAATATTCAAAGAAAACGTATTTCAAACAAACCATGATAACTACAAGTGATTTTAGGACACTAACGATTAATATGATAGTACAATTCTTTTAGGAAAAGTTGAGACCGAATGTGTTGCTCTCAGATGTGACAACTGATTTTTGAAAACAATTTTGATATATTTCAAAGAATGTTCGAATTTTTCCAATTTAAAAAAAACATACTTTGTCGTTCGACCTGGGCAACATTTATAACTCGTAGCAATTTATGAAACGTTAATTTGAAAAGGAATGGCGAAAATAAAAAAGGCCATTTTTGTATTGTTTCTTCGATATATGTCGAAAAGTAATAACGATCGATATAAAATCAGAAATAATTCAATATATCTATTTAAAACTTACGAACTTATACTTAAACATTTCTCAATATGAGCTCGGGGTCATTTTAATTGTGAATAACTGTTTTTTAATTTTACCCATTTTTGAGACATTAGAGATCCAAGGATGAAAAATAGTGTTTTTCATGGATTTTTCTTTTATACAACTATTTTCTCTGATTTCTGTTAACAATTTTAGGAAATCATACATTCAGCAGTTACCTATTAATTGATTAAATTATAAAACCCTAACATATCCCCAAATTACCAAGGAAATGATCGGATGGTAACAGTAGTTGATAAAATAGACCATTTTAAATACATATCATGTAGAAATTTTCAAACCATGAACTCCAATTTCTGTTCTGAGTAAGTTCAACAGTATGTTCTTGTAGAACTGAAGTTATTCAAACCAAAAATAGGAAAATTTCAAATGAAGAATTGAGTTATATACCCATTTTAACCTTAAAGATCGAAGAAAGAAAATAAAATACAACAGGTGAATACGAAAGAATATAACATAAAAATCAAGAATCTGAAAATAGTTTTACCTTTTGATACTCATTCAATTCTCCATTTGAATCCTGAAGGTGAAAATAAAGCTCCTAAATCTCAAATGAATAATTTCGTGATACTTTCATAAAGTCAATTTCTAAAGAATTAAATTCATTTTAAACTACAAAAATCACAGGGGAGAGGGAATTATCATCTTTTGAATTATTTCCATCTAACTCACACATTTCATAAAGCAAATCATTTTCTTAAATTTATGTTATATGGTATTTCATTGAAATTTTAAATAATTTAAACAAAAATCATCTCTAGAAGAGTGGGGCAACGTTGGTACAATAAATTGTTTTTGAAAATTTAATAATAGAAAATTGAAAACCTCGTATTTACATATACAAATCAGACTACTTCGAGAACAAATTAAAACAAATTCAGGATGTTTCCAAATAATCTGAAATATTGTTGTTGGCAATTCGTCATTCATATTTAAGACAAAAAGTTTATATAAACATGCCTCTTTCTATAAAGGAAGTCAAGTTTGAAAAAGTTTAAGAAAGCGAATATTTTTCGCTTGGTTCTTTGAAAAATAGGTTCCTAAACATCTCTAAGGAAGTCTCTCCCAAGTATGAGATCTTAATTGTAACGGGAAGGTCCTCCGCCTTACAGTTTTCTATTTTTTCTTTTCATCACATAGAAAAATTGATATCTCGCTTCTAACTACTTGAAGAAATATATCGTTTTATAGATTTCGTAGGAAATCCTCCTACGATTTTTTCGTAAACCTAACCGTTCAAAAGATATTAACGGTTGAAGTTTGATTATTGGCAGACAAATTTTTTCGTTTCTTAAGAATTTAGTAACTCAATGAAAGAAAATCATGAATCATGAAATTCATAGTTTTGTAGAAAATTTACTGCTCTACAAAAATGGTTTTCTATAATTTTTCGATTAGTTAAGCGTTTATGAGTTCATCGTCAAACAACAATGTCAATCAATTTTTTCATCCATTTGATCAATAATTCGAAAAATTTTGATTTAATATATGAGTTTCGGGAAAATTTAGACAAATTTGAGTTTCTATTATGAAAGTAATTTCCTAAAAGTTTTATGTTCAAAAATTTATTTGAATGTTTTTATTCTAATAATACTTTGAACAATTGAAAGTTGTTAATGATTCAGAAGAGCGAGCTCTTGCATTAGTTAGTCAATATAATCAATGCTTGACAAAACATGAAGAGCTATTCCAATACTTATGGCAAATTATCAAAAATATCGAAAAAATATCCAGACTGCAGTAAAGGAAATTATTCTCAGTCTACCATTATATTAAAAATATTGAACAATATATCGCAATTGATAAGTGAATAAAAAAACGTTTTCAATAAAAAATGAATCACTTGTTTCTTTATTTCCAGATCAATGTTTTCGTATTAAATTGGAAATAATAACGCTACTCATCCTAATCGAAATTAATCATTGACTATATGTTGAAAAAAATGCATAATTTTTTTGTTTCAATGCAACCTAATATGGAGATGACTGAAAAAAAATTGAAAATAGTTCATAGCATTTTTCTGTTCCTCAAACTCAAATTTGTGTAAATTTCCCCAAACTGATAGAAATTGATGTTTAACGATGCATATCTCGTAAACGTTTAAAATAATCGAAAAATTATAAGAGACCATTTTTGTAGAGCAGTAAATTTCTTAAAAACTATGAGTTTCATGATTCATAATGATTTTCTTTCATTGTGTTATAAAATTCATGAGAAGAAAAATTTCCTTCAAATAATCAAACTTCAATCTTTTAAAAGGTTAGGTTTGAGTAAAAATCGTAAGAGGCTTTTTTGTAGAACATTCAATTTCCTACGCAATCTATAAAACGATATATTTTTCAATTACTTGGAAGCGAGATATCAATTTTTCTATGTGATAATGAGAAAAAATTGTTAACTGTAAGGAGAAGGACATTACAGTTAAGAATCCATACTTCCCTATAAGTGTCTAGGAAACTATTTTTCAGAGTACAAAGTGAAAAAAAATATTTGTTTTTTCGACCCATCTTAATATACTTATCTTCAAAATTCAAAAAATTGAATAACAAATCACCAACATTTCATACTAAACTTGGGAACACCCTGTATAATGGAAATGTGATGAGAATGATTTCACTGATTAAAAACATAAGTAGAAAATAATCAAGTATATTATTTCACGAACCAGTCTTATACATATGGAAATAGAATATATCAAATATTCAGCACCACATTGCTCAATAAATTTTTTTATTCTTATGTTATAAATAGATGAAAAAAAATTTATAAATGCACTGGTGAACGAAAATTCAATGCTCCTCATTCGTATTCGTAAACTTTTTGCTATATAAAGAACAAGAAAAATTGAACAAAAATTTTATAACTATATTTCAATAACTGTTTCACAATATTTCCATGTTTAAAATATCAAAATTAAGCATGGAAAGTTTCATTGATGAATATTGAAGATGGAAAATTCAATGAAATAATGACACTTAAATCTTTATATAGCAAAAATTGGTTTTGCAAATCATTTTATAGTAAGTTGTGCCCGAAGAAACCATCCGTACCATACTAGAAGCAGAATGCGATATTGTTAAAAATTATAATAAACTTCATGGTAAGAAAAATTTTTTATAAAATATTGTTGTTCACTCAATGCCGTGGGCAAATATCATCACCAGGCCTGGTTCAACCATCATATCTTCTCCCATATGGGTATTATCACATGCAAGTACCACAACTGCTTGCTTACCTGGTACCCTTTTACATACATAATTTTCATACTGTCTGCGGTTATTCTGTCTAGTTTCTAGAGAGCACAAACCAGGTGGCCACCTCCTCTCGTGACAATTTTCCATCAAATCATCTAATATGTGTGGCGGACATCCAATTTCTGTTAGAGTTCTTCTAATCATTCTCTAAAAGGATTAATTGAAATTGTATCCAACATAAGAATTTCTGAGGAAAATACTCACTTGTAAGACTTCATCAGGAGTTGAAATCATCCCACCCCAACGATTCACTCTAGCCCGTTGAAGTGTATTGCTCCAACGAAGTACTTCATCCCTTTCCATTGCATCAGCAATTGCTCTCATTGAAGGATTTGATATTCGGATCGCCCTTATAAACTCCTATTGGATAAAATGCAACACTTCAAATAAAAATTTTATTAAAATCAAAATTGAACATACCTTTAGGAGCTGCATTTCTCTCTTTTGTTCATTTATCACAAATCGCTGTTCAGCAAGATCTTTATGGAAATCATCAATTTTTTGTTGTTGAGTATGAATAAGAGATCTTAATTCCTTCACACAATTATGGTCTTTTAGCTCATCTTTTGGTATAATAAGCCCACATCCTTGCTCACAAGGCAGAGGCCTTTTAGGATTAAATTCACATTCTTCTAGATGATTTTGTAAAGAATCTAATTTCAAAACTCGTGTGCATCCATAAGGAGCATTATCACAATGTATGCAGAGTCTAGAAGAGAAGACAAAATATTTAGACATACTTATAGGAAAAACTATGACACATAATAGATTTTTGACAATTCATCATATAAAACCAATGTAGAATTAATTGAAAAAACATGTAATTATTAAAGGTAAGTGATGTATAAATACATCTTACCTCGACAGTAAATTTCTAAGGATACGAGGAACTTGGCGAAGTTGTGCAGATGTAACATTTTGTCTATCAACTGGACATGTAGGTTGTCTTGATATCCATTCAGTGATACAAGATTTACAAAATGCATGTTCACATGTAGGAGCCTTGAAAAAAAAAGTTAAGTCGGTTGAGTTTCATCAAAACTTTTATATACCTGTAAGGGGTCTTCTAGAACACCAGAGCATATTGGACATATTAATTCTTCATCGACATCTCCTTGAAAACGATTTAATTCGAAGCCCATAGTTTAACATTAATAATAACTAAAATAATTTCAAGATAATGATATTCCTTTTTACAACCTTGCAAAAATTAGCAAAAGTGTATAATGTAAATCTAAAACAAAAAACTCCATGGACATTTTCCTATCTATGGTTCATTCCCTGAATCAGGTAGTTCTAATACAACACAATATTGAACTACGATTTCAAGAAAACTTCATAAATCTATGCTATACCTTGTTTCCATAACCTCTAAGAAAATTCAATATTTCTGATCAAGCAGTAAGTTTCCACAAATTTTTATTGGGCTGATTCAAAATCGATTCAATCCTCGAGTTTTGAAATTCGGTATTTTCAGATTGACATTTTTCAATAATTCTTATGCTTTCACCCTAATTTTGCTTTACAGATAAAATGAGCTCAGGGAAGATTATGAAACCCAAGAATAAAAACTTTTATATGAAAAACAATCGTAAAAAGTCGAATAATATTGATGTAAATTTCAAAGGATTTTTATGCAGTTGCAATAATAGAGAAAAAGATTGTATAAAGGAATCTTACAATATACTTAATAAGGCAGCAGAAGAACTTTATGGAAGTACAAAAGAAGAAACTGAAAAGTTGGAAGATGTTCAGGAAACTGACATTTCTGATGAAATCGCTAAAGAAGTTGAAGATTTGAAATCAGATAATACAAATAGTAAACATAAATTCAACTCGTACGATTCAGGAGCAAAAAATTTAGTGTTTATTCGTACTAGATTAGAAAACCCTGTAGAAATTGCTGAGCATATTGTGAAGAACGTTTATGACACAAAACAGCAGCAAACTCGATTCCTTATTCGATTAGTACCAATCGAAACTACCTGTAAAGCTTATATCAATGATATCGAGAAAGCATTTGAACCTCTAGCAGAAAAACATTTCAAAAATGATGCAAAGACTTTTTCAATTGTTTATAATCATCGCAATAATAATTCACTATCGAAAGATGAGGTTATCAAAAAGTTGCAGACAAAATTTCATCTATGAACGATGAACATAAAGTTAATCTCAAGGAAGCTGAAGTATCTGTTATAATTGAAGTGATTAAAGGTTTTGTCTTTATGGGAGTTGTTCCAAACTTTTGAAGTATAAAAAGTATAATTTACTTACTTTATGTGAAAAACTGGAAGATTCTTGTCAAGATTTGGTTAGTTCACAAAATGAAAATGTTAATACGGAATAAAGTGTTTATTTTGTTATTGTGAATTTATAATTATAAAGCTTATGTATCCATTATTGCACTTTGAATTTGATATATTTGATCGAGTAAAAGGTAATCTTGTTGTTTACGCTGACTTCTTCACACATTCAGTACCGAGTTGATCTGATGTTTGCTGAACAATTTAAATTTCAACCAGTGTTGCCAGATCCCTTTTCCTGGTGTTCATTTCAATTTCACGTTCAAATAAGAGAATAAATGTTTAATCTCACTCAATGCAGAGAATTTATCGAGAATTCTACTACTGCTCAATTTTTACCCCATCTTGTTATGCAAAAAAATCTGTCCCATGAATTAATAACCTCCTCCTTTGTTTTGTTTGTTTTTTCTCTGGACCTACAGTTTATAGTGGACTCCGAACCACTCACCTAGACCATGCAATGATAACTGCCACCACAAGGATTATAAGTTATCTGGCCTTCAGAGGTTATGGACCAACAACTATGGTTATGATCCAATCTATGTATGTCTTTGTCAAATTCACTTTTTTGTTCAAGGACAACATCCATGACTTGAACCCGGATTCGAACCAGGCACCTTGGCTAAGCATATTCCTACATACTTGCTCACTAACCGTGCAGCTACCGAGGCGGTCAACATCTTTTTCGAATTTTTGTTGAGAAGGAGAAGTCGCTTTCCGAACCATAGAACATTGAGAATCATATAATAGCAATGAGCGCAATAATTCAATAAATGCTTCAATTTCTATTGGATTGTGGAAAACAACTCAGTCCATCCAATCTCGCAAATTGTATAACATTTATAACGATCGCTATCGTTGAAAAACTCAAGTTCTATGGTAAGAAAGACAACATTTAATTTTGCGCGAGGAAATGCGAAAAATATTGAGTTTTTTCATGAAAAATATGCTCATCTATACTAATATTAGAGAAAATATTTGATTGTTTTCTTGTTTGTTTGCATTGAATAGGCTCCGAAACTACTTGACAGATTTGAAAAATTCTTTCACTGTTGGGAAGCTACACAATCTCCAGTGAACATAGGCTATATTGAATTTTCGAAAAGGATCCTACTAAAAAAAACGTAACCCAAAGTGTGATAAAATTAAAAAACGAAAACTATAGATTATAGAACAAAATAATGTACTACGACTTTGCAGAACATAATTATCTACAAAAATATCGCGACAGCATATGTCTATTATACAGGGTGCTTCAACGAAAACTAAACAGAGGCTATATCTACCAAGATATTCATTTCTGATCAAAATGCAAAACCGGTCAATTTTGTTTCAAGGGGAATACTAGATCAAAAGATTTGAACATTTTGAATAGGAAAGATGGGTTGAGTGATGACTCAAAAGAAAGAAGGTATCTTTGTCTACATTGCCTTGAACGAATTTCCATTTTTAATTGAAAACTGTAAAAGATACAGGGTGAGCAACTGAAAGATAGAAAAGACTATTTCCCTGAGACTACTCAAGTTTCAGTGAGGTAAAATAGAACAGATCCATGCTGATCAATGGCAGTCATCATTAAGTACCATCCTCATCTCGAATTTTAACCCCTGGAGCAGTGGTGACAAGCCTTGAAAATTTGGAAGAGGGTAGATGGGTCGAATGATACCTCGAAAGAAAGGTATTATCTTTGTCTGCATTCCCGTGAAAGAATTTTCATTTTTGATTGAAAACTGTAGAACATACAGAGTGAGCCACTGAAAAATAGAGAAGACCAAGTGAATGAAAAGAACATATTGTGCAGTGTACAATTCTTAATTTATTACCATGTAGTATGAGCTAAATAGTATAGGTTCTAGCTTACAAAAAAGCTCTGAAGCAATTCATATTGTGCATGTCCCTTCCGCTCCCGAGAAGTTACGCCCCTGATTAGGAGTTTTCTGCTATCGGTTTTACTTGAATAGTGTATCTTATCCTTCGCTATTTCATTTTCACTACAACCCAGTGGTCTATTGTGGCACACTCTGTCCTAAATTTCATCCAAGAGCTCCATCCTCCTCGTAAAGGGTACGAGTTTTGTGGGTGAGAGCTTAATAAGCTCAGTCAGCTTCAGTTTGCAAGATCCAAGTTCTTCCTTCCTGACCCTGTCCCAGCTGGACACATAACACGTTTCATTGATTCTATATCTTCTTCACATAGCATACATGAAGGATCCTCAATCAATCCTAATTTACTTAGGTGTTTCCTGAGGTGACAGTGCCCTGATAGTATGGCAGTTAAAGCTCTCAGTTCCAACCTAGAGAGTTTAAGCCAGGCTTCGGCTTTTGCAGTGGAAGGTCCACTGATGGCACGTCGAGCGTGTCTAAGACCTGGGAGGCTCATCCAATGCTCACATACCCTCAAGTTCAGCCATCGGTTGTTTTCCATCTTTGCAGTTTCGTGGGGAATTTCGAGCTTAGGCTCCGGTCCTATGAACTCATATTCTGCATGTCCCTTCCGCTCCCGAGAAGTTACGCCCCTGATTAGGAGTTTTCTGCTATCGGTTTCACTTAAATAGTGTATCTTATCCTTCGCTATTTCATTTTCAACGATAGGTAAACAAATCTTCGACGTGAGATAAATTGTGTCAACACTGGCTACAATTCGAATACGTTCAGGAAACATCTGATCGACTCGGTACTGGACGCGCGAAGTGATCAGCGTAAGCAGCAGGATTTCCAAGAAAATTATTGACGGAACCTACTGAAGATATTCAGTATTTATTTCCTTTATATCTTCTGTATGAATAGTCGATTTGCTTTCTTTCGTTACATGATGAATTTTTTCTAAATGCCTTTGAAGAGAATGGTTTGTTTTACTTCCAAAATCGCACATATAGCACTCATATTTTTTAATTCCAAAATGAACTGATTGTAAATGATTTTCAAGCAAACATTTCTGACTTGTTTTGTACTCGCACTTTTCACATTTGTGTCGCTCTATCTTCAAATGTACCCTATTAATATGCGTATTAAGTTCAGACTTTCGAAATGTTTTGAAATTGCATAATTTACATATTTTATTTTTCATTCCTTGATGGTGTACGTTATTAATATGAGACTCCAGACATTCTTCTTCGTTTGTTTTGAAATTGCAGAATTTACATTCAAATTTTTTCACTTCTAAGTGCACATTTTTTTATGTCTTTGTAGGTTACTTTTTTATTCGTTGTGTAATTGCATAAGTCACATTTATTTGGTTCCTGTTTCTCTATACATAAATGCACTTTATTTATATGCTTTGTCAAATATTGATTAATATTCGTACTATAACTACAAGAATCACAACTGTATTTACCAGTTTTTTTATGGACACTCGGTACATGCTTTTTAAGTGTTGTTTTCCGTTTGGATTCGTAATTACATTGCTCACCATCGTATTCTAGTTTTAGATGCAAACTACTTATGTGGTTCTTGAGATGGCTTGAATAATTTGTACTATAATCACATAAATCACAGTTTAGTTTTTTATTCCCATATGTGTAGCATCTTTATGAATATCCAGACTTCTTTTTGTGTTACAACATGACCACAGATATCACATTCATAATTCTTCTTTCCTTTATCGGCACTTTCATCTTCACATTTTAATGATTCCATATTTTCTGAATGTTCTTCAAATTCATCTTTCACTATAGGGCTATAACTGCATAAAGGTTCAATAATATCAAGATTATCTTTTTTATTCCTTAGAATCATCACAGCTGGAAAAATAACTGCAATGAAAAATTAAAACATGAAATATGAGAATTGGTAACTGGACTGGTCAGACATTTATTATTTCACCTGTTCTTGAACTTTTTCTTTATCCCAAATTTTTAATTTTATACTTTTAAGTTGATCACCAAAATATTTACTATTTTCTAATTGTTCCTTTTTTACTTCGGGCATAATATATTCGGTTGTATCTTTTTGTGGATGCTTTACATCTTGCAACGCCACAAATATGTCTTCATTACTGCTGAAATAGTATATGCCTGAATAGAGAATACTGAACTAGATGCTTAGTGAATTAGACTTGATATTCGTCTAAATTTAACTATATACAGCATACCTATACTGTGAAAAATTGTTCTCACATTGTAGATTTCCGTCTTCATCATTTGAACTTTTTTCACAGTTTTTGCCGTTGTATTTTCCACCGAAATCTATTAATATTTCCTCTTTCATAATCTGTAAACGAATTCTACATGTATTAGGATTAAATAACATCTTTTATTTCCAAAACTTAAATTAACCTATTACATATCTGAGAAAAGGTTGAACAATAGAAGTAATGCTAATGATTTTCATTATGAAAATGTATCAAACAAAAACTACAACTTACGATAATAACCTATGAATTCCCTTGAATATGGTAAAATTACAAAATGTCATAGAATAAAATTTTATCCTCTTTGCGTCGGTTCAATGAAAAAAATTAGTTTCTACTAAAATATGTTGTAGGTTACTCACTCAGAAATTCATTTCAATTCAAAAATATACGCATTATTAGCTAGATTATTTAAAATAGCATTACTTAATGTATTCTTATACCGTTCTCGAAATAAAGGAAGCACATGAGGCAGGGATTCCTTGTTATCCGGACAATCCCCTTTTCATGTAGTTACTCGAAGAGACATACATTATCTTTGTTGACAGTTAGATTTCCTTATATGTAATATGTATGTTGAAAGCATAGAAATAGGTAAAATGCAATGGCCTAAACTAAAATTTTTAAGTTAAGTCGATCTAAAAATGCTTTTTATATGAGAATGGAATAAGGCTTTCAATTTCACGAAACATTCATACGAATACATTAATGAATATATACATTTCAAACAGTTGTGAATTGAATTAAAGATAACGCATCAAGTGTTTGTGATATGAATACTCATAGTAGAGAACACCAGCTTTGACATCTGAGCAAGTATCAATAAACAAAGAAGTTATGATTAAAATTAAAGATCAAATCTGATAATGTTCAACTAGGAAGTTGAAAATTACAATCAAAATGTAAAATTGTAGTTTCCTGATGTTATTGAAATTTCATTATAATTACTAGATAGGTGCTCAATTTAGGAAGAATATTCCACTGTGAAATCATCCTTCTAGTAAAATGACCTCATTTTGATTTATCATGAAGTCCGATCTGTTAAAAATATAAAAAGGTAATACTCGGTTATACGATTTGCCGAAACGTGATATGTTAAATAAAATGTCAAAACCTGTGGGCTAGGCCTCAAGGACGGTAGACGGCAAGTAACAAAGAACCTCCGATTTATGAAGCAACGAGATCAATGAAATAATGAATTTTGTTTATTACATTTATTCCAGAAATATGGCGTAGACTTAATCAGATAGATATATTATGCTCGTAAATGAACAACAATAGTTATGTTGTTGTATTCAGTATTCAAACGTGAAAATTATATTATCAGAATTTACAATATGTCATTGATAAAATAGGGCAGCTAATAGATGAACAAAAATTGCTGAAAATTGTGAGAATCTTCATTGAAATATCCAGAACATAACCTCAAAGTTAATTTTCTGTCGATTGGAAGTTTAGTATTGATGAAATAGTAGAGTTTTTTCATGTTATCCACACCAAGTGATGGGGTGTAGAAATTGTATTGCTTCAGAACAATACATATTAGCTTACAAGAAATTATTTCAAATCATTAATTTTTATATGACATGCTTTTTCGTTACACATTATAAATTATATTTACCTAATATTTGACGGGTATGTTATTTATTTGTTACGTCAAGGTAGCTTAAAAAGTTGTGTATTTCTAATAAACAAATCCGAGAATTGAGGCCTTTTACCGTTATTATAATGAAATTATCATTTCGAAATGTAATGACACTTCAGCGATAAATTGAAGATAATAATATATCATCAGTAAATTAATCGATTCCATAAAATTGATTCCAAAATTGGCCAAGGTATTGTAATCAGTCATCATTATAAATTGCATTCTTTTAAATCGAGAAACTAGATATAATTACTTTTCAGAATAATGGTAGGTGAAAATCTGTGAGAATTCAGTGATGAAAACTTGAGAAAGTGAAAATTTGGTGACTTGGGTGACAATTAATTGAGTGACATTGAAAAGGATTTTAAAGGAGTGAAACTTTGGTAATTACAGAAGTTATTTCTACCAGGTGAAAATTTCATGAATAGAGTTTCTGATTTATTTTGGTAGGACGAAATTATCTCGAGATATTATTCTGCTACATTTTCTGTATCGACGAAGAGTTATTTACGATAAGATGGGATAAACTATGTAAGAAATGAACAGATGCAGTTCTAGAAGAGATAGTTTAGAAGGTGGAATAACGAAAAATGGCTGTGGAATAGACATGTACAATTTTAGAGATTTTTTGTCTGTTGACTACTTTCATCATATGTCGAGAAAATCTCCTTCCGTTACTGAAAGAAGAAATCTTAGGTGGTATGAACAATATCGACTTGAAAGAGTTCTAGAAGAGAAAATGTCTCAAAACATTCAAAAACTGGGGTCTAACTAGAAGAAATGAGAAAAGAAATACATCTCATTTCTTAAATGTCTCGGGATTTCTTCTTTTGTCATTGAAATCCTTAAACTGTCATTTTCTTGATCAATCTCTTCTGGCTAGTGGATATTTGAAAGAGTCTTTTTCTGCAGTTCTACATGTTGCTGAAGAATGATACCTGAAGCGCTCTGGAATTTCTCCTCAATGATAATTATGAGTTCTTGAAGAAAGAACTCTTGAAAAATGTGCTGATAACCAAAAGGAGTTATAAATGAAAGAGTCTCTTGTCTTAAATATCTCGAGACATGTCTCTTCCACCCTATCAAATCATTGACATTCATGACATGTCATTTATCTTCAACAATCCTTACTAGTTGGTTAGTAACAACGTTCTTTAATACTCTTGAGATAATCTTCTATTATAATTCCTCGTATTGTTTTAAGCAGTGTGAAGGACGTCGTGAATGACCAGAAGACGTTGTAGAAGAAAGAATATATCAAACATGTTGAATAATGCGCCAATTACTAGAAGGAGAGAAATAAATGTCTGGATTTTGAAGTATCTTCAGACATTTTTCCTCTACAACTTCTGTTGGTTATTGACATTCTTGAAATGAAAAGAAAAACACTCTTTCCTGGTTAGTGATTACGTTCTTCAAATGTCTTGAGATAATCTTCCTCAAATATTGTTAGAGAAAGGTGCTTCAAGCGGTGTGAAGAATATCGTCAATGAACAAGTAGTTCTAGAAGACAGAATGTACTTATTACATTCTTCTAATGTCTTTAGATAATCTTCTATAACTTCTTCTATTGTTAAAGGAAGGTCCTTTAAGTAGTGTGAATAAGATTTAAATATCTCGAGACATTTTCCTTAAGGTCATTCACATTCTTAAGAGGTAATTTTTCTTCAAAACTTTTCTGGTTGGTGATCATATTCTCCAAATGTCTTGACATAATCTCTTTCCATGAAAACTTCTACTGTTAAAGAAAGGTGTTCTAAACAGAGTGAAGACTGTCATCAAAAACCGGAAGAAGCTGTAGAAGAGAAAAGGTCTGACAGCTTTTGAATACCGTACCAATAAGCAGAAGGAGAAGAGAAAAATACACACATCACAAAAATGTCGCATCACCTGGTAATCTGAATTCCACAATCGATTAAACAGCTCGATCGCAGTTTCTTTGTCAACATATATTTTTGGACATACGAGGGGAAAAAATCTTATCTATGTAGTAACATTTGTTTCCATATGATCTCAAACAAGTCTGGAACAAGAATGAGTTTATTTGACTATTCATTCAATTTCTCTTCAGTTTTCATGCTACATTAATGCAAGTTTTCTGTGTTTCTTCTTGAATTTCGAATCTTTCAATTTATTGTAATGGCTGCTGAACGTCCTGGACGCTATTTGAGTGATCATGAAGTGATAAGAATTGTAACACTTCTAGAGGAGGGGCGAAGCCAACGTTACGTGGCTAACTTGTTGAATGTTAACCAAAGCACTATTTCAAGAGCAATTAATCGGTACCACGAAACAGGGGAATATGGAAGAAGGGCCGGACAGGGAAGAAATCGGATAACAACACTAGTTGATGATCGTTGGCTTCGTTTAACTGCACTAAGAGTTCGGCACTGTATGGCTAGAATGCTACAAAATGAACTTGTACTTTCCAGAAATGTGCATATTTCATTGCAAACTGTTAGGAACAGGTTCAGAGAAGACGATATCAGACCAAGGGTGGCTTCTACCGGCCCACGTCTCACCAGAGAGCATCGAGTTGCAAGACTTTAGTTTGCGAGGGAACATGCAAATTGGGGTATTCCAGAAGAGCCGAATGTTCTCTTTTCCGACGAGTTCAGGTTCTGTCTAGTATCAAATGATAGACGCATGCCTGTATACAGACGACCTGGGTAACGGTATCAGCAATGCAATATCCGGCATACCGAAAACTTTGGAGGGGGCTCAGTAATGGCGTGGGGAGGCATTTCTTTCTATGGTCGAACTGAGTTAGTCCTAGTGAATATGAATGTGGAATAAATATGAATAATGGAAGAATGACAGCGGCCAGATACATCGCAGATATCCTTGAACCCCATGTTGTATCCTTTGGCCCGTTGATTGGCGAAAACTTCATTTATATGCATGATAATGCTCGGCCTCATGCAGCTAGAGTAGTTACAGAATTTTTGCAAAATGCCGAAATTGATATTTTGAGATGGCCAGCCAGAAGTCCCGACTTGAATCCTATAGAACATGTTTGGGACAACATGGGGTGGCAAATTGAGCAACGTAGGATGCCTTGTAGAACACTCCAACAACTAGAAAATCTGCTTCCTGAAATTTGGAACTCAGTGACTCAAGAGTACATCCAAATTTTGTTCAAGGGGCTTCCGGGACTTATACTGGCAGTAATTAGGGCCCGGGGAGGAAACACTCGATTTTGAAAATGATTAGGAACCATTCGATGATTGGTCTCTTCGCGAATATTTGAAGATGGTAGAATTTCTCAATTTCTCATTAACTCGAAAATTGTTGATATTTTCCATCATAAACTCATCTCTTTTGAATGATATCTTCTTATTTTACAATTCTTGAAATTTTCTTCATAATCTTCTATTGTTATTGACGACGTTCTCTGAATTACTTTAGATAATCTTCTATAACCCGAACAGGAAATTAAATGGAAACAGTGTTCCTTTTCGGTTACCCCTCGTACGAAACGAGTACCTACCGCGAAAATTAAAACTTCATACAATTTTAACAGCCAATTTAACATATTTCACGGTGTAATTGTAAAATTAATTCTGAATTATTTTTGGATGAGCCATGGCATGCTACAATTATTAGACCTTCACATTTCAATTTTTCCACAGCGTAATAAAATGGTGTATTAGAAATGATGGACCTGAAGACTAGAATGACTGATTCTCTTTTGTTTATTAACGTCACCCTTGAATTTGTGTTTGAGCTAAATATCATCTCAAAGTCACGGTATGGGATAAATGGAACATTTAAAATACGAACTAATTGCCTTGAGTGAATCTGCACCCACTTACGATTGTTTATGCGAGTAATTACTTATATATAATAAATAGTTTTTCATAACATGGGTACCTACCGCCCACATTGAATTAATCAAGTAGATTGTAATGATTCAAGTAATTAAATCTACATTTGTTTCAATGATTAATATTTGTATTAATTAATTACACCAAAAACTAAAACTTATTGAACATTTACTAAAAGAAAGTGAATGTAGACAGTGGCGTGACAGGCAAAATGCTATGGACTCATGCGCCAATTGGAACATTGTACTTTTTCGACATTTTGTTTTATTCTTAACTTTTGGGAGGGGGCCTGTAGGCCACAGCTGTCGCCTACTTTAAACATGCAAGAACATCGGATTTTCTGAAAAACGAACATGAATCTATTTGTATCACAGTCAATATCGCAGTTTGCTGGCATGACCACGTTCAGCCATTGCCAAAACTGCTTGTGCGAAACTAGGTTTTCTTTTCAGGGCTAAGCAGTATTTCACGCCAACACTATAACTGAGAATAAAACTGAGGAGTACCTCTTTCTATAATTGTTTTTGTCTACAGGGCTAGTGTGCTTTAGAACTCGCTTCCATTGAACATCTTTGGCTCTCTTCAAGAAGTGGTTGAAGTTACCAACTAAAGTATACACAAATCTAAAAATAAAATATAACAAGATTTAAACGTATTCATTAGAAGGAGATAGTCCAGTTGAACACATTGGGCATAGAATAAATCTGTACCTTTTGTTAATGTGCGCAGCGCTGTCTATCAGCTAATAGAAGAAATGTTGTTAGTTCGATTTTGCACCAAGGTCTTCGTTGCGCTGCTGGCGATCGGGGAATCCCTACTTCCTGTCTAGTAATGTGTCACTGTGGCAGTATTCCAGAGCCCGATAACAACGAAAATCCACTTTTTGATGTAGAAAAGTTACCTATGTACCATATGCTACTGATAAGAGTAATTTTAAAGAATTGAATCATCAAGTAAAATGTTTTATGACTGAAAAAGGGCACTTTAAACCTAAAAGCCCCTTCATAATGATGATAAATGTTTCTTAGAAAAATATTATATGATTCTGGCATAAAATTAGAAGTACAACGCAATTCTATTCCATATTGATTTAAATATATTGTGGACAATATTGATTATTTGCGAATAGGACATCTAAAAATGTGACGCGCTCCGCTGAAAGGGCACTTAGGTTTCCCAAATAGATTTTCGGTTATGCTTACTGAGGTTGCCTTTTTTTACGCCTGACGAAAAAAACAAGTAACTTAGGGAAAAAATAGCTTTTTTCTTTTTTCAAAGTATTCTCCGTGAAGATTTTGATCCGATTTAGCAACCTAGAAAACATCATCTTGTCAAGCATAATAAAATGATAATCTGCCAGACCACAGAAATGAATCCAAAGCCAACATGGTCAAATATGATATTTTTGACTTGCTAGGTGGCTGAACAAATGAAATCATGAAATTAAAAAACTGTATTTTGTGATTGAACCGCTCATCATATCAAATTTCTCAAGGGTCAAAAAAGTTTTATAATTAGCCTAGCTACTCAATGTGTAAAACAGATTTGCTCAAACGCAGACAGTTGAAAAATTATGGTTGATTAAAAACACCTTCGAGTTTTTATGGACACTTCTAAAACGTTAAGGTCATTGAGTGGATCACTGAAAAACGTGAATAATGCACCCGATTACGCATACCAAATATGGTTTCTATCGATCGAGTCGTTCTCGAATTATTTGAAAAATAAGAAGAAAAATCTATGGATTTGGCGACCTCTAGCGGCCAATGAAGAAACTTTTCATATAGGTAAATTGGCTTAGATCGACTTATTTCGAGCTAAAGGATCTGTGGTTCACGCAATTCACGGACACCCTGTATATCTCATCCGGAGCTATAGAGGGTGTTACATAGTAGTATGTCACAACTTGAGGGGATGAATCTACGTGCAATTTTGAGAAAAAAGTTCATATAAACATAGGTTCGCTAAAGCTTCGTTAGGGAACTACAGGGTGTTGAAATTTCCGGAGAAAATTATTTTTTCTTCAAAACTCTTGCAGTTTTTGAGATATTCAGCCTAAATTCGGAATGCAAGCTATTTTTTACAGCCTCCATCATAACAAGTCCTAAATTTTAACTAGAATCTACAAGGTGTTTTCTTTTCCGGAGCCATGTCTTCTTTTGCCCTTTCAATCTTTTTCGCAGTATGCCACTGATCAGCGTACAATCAATTTTCGTTATCTTTGTTCAATTTAGAAACTTCTTTGACATTTGTACATTTTTCGTATCTCCAATCGTTCTCGAGCAAAAAATTATTAAACGATTGTAGGCATTCGCTGAATTGGAAGCACTTCTAATTAAAAAAATGACTAGTAGGCTTTGATTTTATTTATTTATTTATTTTTACAGTTGCTAATGTTGAACCAGTGTGCTCGAATTGTTTATTAAATTAACGATTAGTTTTCAGACTTTTGAAGTTATTGCTGTAAGAAAAAATGACTAATTTTTTTAGCGCCAAATTGGTTGATATCCATTACATGTACGGTCTGGCTGACGAAAACACAACAGAAGCTAGGCGATTATATCAGGTGCGCTTTCCAAATCGAGTAACACCAGACAGGCGAACATTTTCAAATATCCACAGAAGGTTGAGGGAAACTGGTACTTTCACTGCAAATAATCATTTAAAAGGTGCAACTCAAACTGCGAGACCTCCAGACATTAAGGAAGCAGTTTTGAATTGTATTGATTTGAATTTTCATGTGAGTACAAGAAAAATTGGAAATCAGTTGAATATTTCACATGTTCCAGTTTGGAGGATTCTCCACGACTTTTTATTGTACCCGTTTCATATTCAACGCGTCCAAACTCTACTTACTCGAGATTTTCCTTCAAGACTGAATTTCTGCGATGGTTCTTCGATGAAATTAGAGAAAATATTCATTTTGATAGTGAAATAATATTCATAGACGAAGCTAACTTTTCGAGAACTGCAATCACAAATTTTCACAATAATCATTATTGGGCTGAGGAAAACCCCCATTTGATTGAAGAATCTCAGCAACAAGAACAATTCTTACTAAATGTCTGGGTTGAAATAATTGGAAATTATTTGATTGTGCCATTTTTTTTTGCCCTACAGACTAAACGGTCCCGCTTATCGGCAATTTCTTGAGGAGGAGTTACTTTTATTGCTCGATGATGTGCCACTTTTGGTGACAAACATAATGTTTTTCATGCATGACGGGGCACCAGCACATTTCAGTGGAGAAGCTAGGGAATTCTTGAATAATACATTCAACAACCGATGGATAGGTCGGGGTGTGCCAGAACCATGGCCTCCTAGGTCCCCAGACTTAAATAGTTCAGACTTTTTCTTAAGGGGATATCTCAAAAGTTTAGATTATACCACTTCAGCGAACACGGTAGAAGAATTGAGAAATCGAATAATAACCTTTTGTGACACGATAAGAAATACCCCAGGAATATTTCAAAGAGTGCGTGATAATATGCGGAGAAAGACAGAGGCCTATATTCTTGCAGGTGGAGGACACTTCCAGCAATTCATTTAGTTTTTAATTGTAAAAGCAAATTTTGGGCATACCTATCCAGTTTTTCTATTCTTTTTCCATTTAGCGAATAACATACAATTCAAATAATTCAAATTCAATAATTTTTTACTCGAAAACACCTTGTGAATTGTAAAAAATAGCTTGAATTCCAAATTTGGGATGAATACCTCAAAAACTGCAGGAGTTTTGAGGAAAAAACAATTTCTTCCGGAAATTTCAATACCCTGTAGCTACGTAACGAAGCTTTTGCGGACCTATGTTTATATGGACTATTTTTCTTAAAATAGCACGTAGATTTACCCCCTTAAGTTGTGACATACTATTATGTAACACCCTGTATTAAAAATAAAAATGAATTTGTATTTCCAATATCTATCAGTCCGCGAACTTCAAAATTCCGCGTCTTATGAGTATTATAAGCAGTACTGCCAATACACATATGTGATGATAAAAATACCAACATACGTGCCATAGAATCTTACCAACATAGTAAATTCACATGAATTTCACTGAAATTTTCATTTATCAAGCAACTTGTCTCCAGATTCTACTCAATCATTTTATAAATTGGTTGTCTCTCCTCCACTATAATGCAACTCACCCATTTCCCCAACTATATCAGAATCCGATACTTACAAAACATAATGTTATTACGATTATGAATTGTATTTTTATTTTCACAACAATAGCGATTCCAAGGCTATTTGGTTGATCACATTTAAAACAATCACCTCTGGAATGCTTTAGAAACAATCTGTGTTACCTAAGAATAATAAAACTCCACGAAGATACACAATAAGCAGAGTGCATCTCAAATGAATAAACATTTTACTCATTCAATTTTCTGGCATCATTTACAGTATTTCCAATCATTTCGTCAAAGTTGTTTGTCACGGATGACTTTTTTATTGTACGAGGGATATCTTTTATATTTTGTGTGGACGTTGTTCGTTATTCCTTTAACGTAACGTGCTCTATTTCCGCCTTTAGACCAATAACACGCCGAGGAATTCTGTCACCTCACTAACCCGGAAATTTTGTTGATCCCCTCTCGTATCGAGGGAAGGAATCTTCAATGTCTAACACATCTCTGTTAGACAGGACCGACGGCTTTACATCTCCTCCGAAAGATGGATACTCAAGCGATTCCCAGAATCCGAAAAATAGACTTTGTGGGGATTGAACCCAGGTAACTCTGCGCAGGAGACGAGCATCATATCTTCTACGTCACCAAGCCGGCTTGTGTGGACGTGGAGGATACCATTAATCAACTGCCAGTAATAAAAATGATTTTCGTGGTGTGTTTTAGCCACAACAAACTGTCAAAGTTGACAAGTTAGAAAAAAAATGGAATAAAACCGTGTTCATTTTCGTGCAATTTTCAAGAATGATTATCTCAGCAAGAAATATTATACTAGTTGGTTTCTGTTTTCGGCATTGAAGCACCACACCAGTCAACAGTTTCTGGCTAGAATTGAACACAAGAGGGTTAGAGTTAGCGACGATCCAAGGGTAGATCGACCAAAAGCAGTGTTCACGCAAGAACATGTGGATGCTATACGTAGATTATTCACGAAGATCGGCATGCAATATATCCAGAGATTGAAGCATCATTGCGGATTTCAAAGGCCTCAATACATTTAATTTTGTACGAAGAATTGCGCGTGGAAAAATCAATTTCACATTGGATACCTCATCTGTAGACCGAAGAAGGGAAAGTTGCTAGGGTGAATTGGTGTTAATGCCGGACTGTTTTACTTTGGAAAGTCTAAAATCTTTTATAACGTTATCAGTGGTGATGAATCTTGGAGCCAGAATTTAAGCACCAACCTTCTGCTTGGGTGGCCGTAGTGTCTCCAAAAAGGTAGAAACGTTTCTTTCAGAACAGGTAATGTAGCAACACTTCTTTTACAAGATGAAGAACAGTTATTGTCGATTAGTACACAACCATTTGTTTACCGGAGGTAGTAAGCTTAGAGAAAACAACCCTGAACAGAGAATCATTCTTTATTCATTAACAACTGAATAGTTAACGCAAGAAAACATCATCCTACGTACAGTCCAGGCATAAGTTCCAAAGATTTCTTCACTTTTCCCAAAATCAAGAAGTGACTGCGTGGTCAAAGGTATCAGTCTTCAGAAGAAAAACTAACCCAAAAGGCCATTATGAATGTAACAGCAAACGATTGGAATAAATAAAAATTGGTTCGAACGCACGTAGAAGTGTATTTATCTTCGAAGAGAATACTTCGGAAAACAATAAAATCCTTGAAAGCTCTCATTTATTTCATTCTTGCTCTATAGCCAAAACTAAAACGACATCCCTTGTCTCAGTCCTCGAAAAGGAACATTTTAGAAATAATCCTCAATGATGAAATTATTGACTCATTGACGTCATTTTTCCTAAAGATAAGTGGTTATCGAAAAATAAAGATCTTAGATGCTGGATTATATGCCTCGTATATAAATACTTCAATGAATGTTCGTATTTACTAATTTTCGCGAAGAATACTTCGAAAAACAATTAAGTCTTCAAAACCTCTATATGCAAAACTAAAAGACATCCTCGTAATAGAAATTTTCCGTTACTTCTGGTACTCCTTTATGAGAACATCATTTTATATTAGTTCATTTGTAATACTCCAAGAAAATTATTTCAAGCAATATTATTCTATTATTACTATTTCTTCGAATATAGTTACATTCCCATAAAACTCCCCATCATATTGAACACATAATAGATGATGGATGCATTCTCATTAAATACCAAAAGGAATATACCACAAGATTACAAAACGTAGAGACCTTTCTAAACCTAGTTTGTTATAATTTCTCACATTATAATTATTAAGTCTATTCTACTGTCTATCCTTACATATTCCAACAATCAACTGTTATAACATAGATATTCTATAAGATGACTATCTCTCTTAATTAATTGGAATTCTGCACTTTTACGCATTTTCTTATATTGCCTTTGTGGGTGATTATAAGATAATAAATAGATATAGCACTAGATTATCGATTATTATCTGAATATGAGACAATCATCTTGGAATGGAATAAATGTAGGTAGTTTACAACCTTGAGCAGGAAAATTTGAAAATTTGGAAGAAATTCGTATCTCTTCTTTATTCAATAATAATAATTGGAATTTCCAACTACAGAAATCAAATAGGTAAGGGATCTGATATAGATATCAGCACTTGGATATATGGCTTTTTGTGTACCCCCACCTATTGTAATTACATACCCTGCTCAATCATACAAAGGAGATACTGAAAGAGATACGACAGATCACTCACTTCCAGCATTTCGTGCCCAGTCGGTTAAGCCTAAGGCGGATCCATAAAGGTCATGTGGTGATCAAAGGAATTGGTGTTTCGATTTGCCATGTCCCGTGACTATCTGTGCCACAAGTAGTGCATCAGTTCAACCTTGTAACCAGCATTGACTTGGCTGGCGACAACTTTGAGCATTCAATCAGGTGTCCCTATATTGTTTCGCTAGCCAGCCCCCAGCCTTGCCTTAAAGACACAGACTGGGGCGGGTCCTGGTCTTAGCTATTACTTATTAGAGTAATTAGACCTATTCTTAGCTCCTTACAGATACCCGATTTTTTGGTTGAAAACAATATGTTCCCTTTAAACCAGCATGGTTTTATTTCCGCATAACGAATCTCCTTTCGTGCGTTTCATCTTGAACAGATCTGTGGCTTCGGAGGAGCCCCTCGATATCATTCCCTTTTACTTCTCTAAGACTTTCGACAGGGTTCCTCACCGTCGTCTTCTGGTGAAACTTGAACACTTTGGGAATCGGGATAATTCACCCTTGTCGGATGGGGCTTTCTTGAGTGGTAGATAGATAGATAGATCTTCTTATAGAGATGTTACAAGTGGAATGCTGCAAGGATCGGTTCTCGGTCCTGTGTTGTTTCAAATATATACAGCCGATCTGCCAATAACTTTCAAATATAACTGCTCACAATTCACTGACTACACAAAAATATTCAACCACCCTATCAGCAATTATAATTTACTGAACTGATGCTGTGGAAAAGTGGTGTTATGACTGGCTGCTACCTCTGAATATATGAAAGTGTTGGGAAAAACAACCCCAACCACCAATACACAATCGACGGGAACCATATCGTCCAGAAAGTCATACCAAAGATCTAGGTATTATCGTGTCTGATGACCTAAGTTGTAGCAGACACACTTAGGAAATCACCTTTAATGCCAAAAAAATGATTTATCTGATGTCCAGATCATTTTACCACTGTGGTGCAAAGATTTACAGGACCTACCTGTGCCTCATTCTCGAATTTGGAGGACCAGTATGTTTCCCGAATCTAAGAGCTGAATTTCTTGATGGTATTCATCGCCGAGCGACCCGAATTCCTTGAGGCATAAACAGGCCAAGTTATGAAGATCATCTGAAGATAATGGGGTTAGAGACATTTGCGGAGAAACACGTAAGAGGCGATTTTATTGCGACGTACAGAGCACTTCATGACGTCTTTGGATGTAATTTAACCCACCTGCTTGCGCTGAACTCTAAAAATTTGAGAGAACTTCTCTTTCTTTCTTTCATCAAATATTTCATCTTTACTGCATTCTTATTCACTGTGTTCTATTTATTACGTTTGGACCTGTTGACAACAGTTTAATTTTAAAAGTATGTGTCATTGTGTCGTAACAGGTCTCGTCCTTGCTTACCTCAAGATAATAATAATAATAATAATCTAGGTGTGACCCAAAATCCAGAGGAGACGGATATGGTTGTTTACCGCTAATTTTTCCAGTGCCCAGTGAAATCTAATCTTAGTGTGCGCCGAGGGCTCCTAGAGCAGATGGTGATCTTCAATTTCACCTCGTCCACCAGACCAGCGATGCTTTGGTGAGTCTGTCTAACAGAACACGTTTTTTTTGCAGAACCACATCAGCACGTGTGGCTTCAGCACGTGTGGCTTCAGTCTGTAGGGCTACGTGCCACTGAAGGTCCTCCTACATGCCATGAGGTAGCAGAAATTCTGCCAGTCTGTAGCTTAAGCTACTGAGTCTAGCTAAGCTTCCTATCAGGATTACCTCCAAGTACTTCTTTCATATCGAGTCTTGATCCAAAGAAAATTGGTCAGGAATATGATAGCATCGTATGCTTTCTCTCAAAAACAACCATTTCCGTTTCTGAATTTTTTCTTTACTTAACTTACACAACTGTTTTCATCATTTCTTCCAAAACAGATTGTTTAAGCTTGACATTTTCGAAAGTTTCGTCGACATAAATTCTGTCGAAAAAATACCGGGAATTGGTTGATGAAACACAAAATATTAATTTTTCATCCAAATTCAACCATCTGGCCTGAAAGCGCCATTTTTTAAATAATCAATCCCCGGTCTTTTTTTGACAGAATGTATATCACAGTAGGCTCATTTTATTCCATTTTAAAATATGATTCGTTAAAAGCTTTCCGAACTTTCTTAACATTTTTCCTCCGTGCTTTTCTATATACTCTGGTGTAAGTCGCACACACTCGATGTGGAAGCGTGCATCGCTATCAACAAATATGTGGTCATCTTTCAAGCATATAAATCTCTAGTTTGTTAGTGTTTTGTTTATACACTCGTCTCCAATTGCTGTCATTATCATTTCGATAATTTTTGCATAACTGTTTTCGTGTTTAAAGGAAAATTTAATGAAATATTTTTGTTATTTTTCGCACACATCGTTTGCATACCAAAACATTCGAAAGTTAACAAATGCTTACAGAAAATTCGTCAAAACTTACTGATTATCTTCATACCATACAAGCCTTTTAGGCCAAACAGATCTGGTACGATCTGGATTCTTTGGGACAACCCTCGTATTTACGTAACGAGACCAGAAAATAATATTTTGAAGGTAGAATCAATGAAAAGAGCCACTTCGACGAAGATGTTTGGGAATTTGAGAATAAGTTTCTCTTTGAGTAAGATTGGTAAGGGTGGAAAGTTTTCGATACTTCTTCCTTATGAAATCATTCAGCGTTGGTACCCCTACTTGAAATTTACGCAATATTTTTCTCATTAGTCATTTTACGTACCCATTAGGAATAGGAATTGGTTCCTTCTACAATTCACTAACTAATGACGATATACTAAATAGGGTTAAGTGAAGTAACACTCTCAAAAATAATTACTCAAACAAAACCTTAACCTCGAAATCGAGTCATCCCAAACGATTTGAAGACAATTATTCTGATTAACATGATTTAGGGAAGGTTCATCCCAATGTAAATATCAAGGACTTTAGCTCACGCAAAAACTTAAGAATGCTGACTTCATTGCAATGTATTACCAATGGTATTTTAACGGATTAAAAATAATTCATACCTTATTGACGTGGTATAGATCCGTTGTTCCAGATGAAGAAATATTCGTATTGAAAGGGAATCCTTCAGAAAGCGTTAATTCATTTTGCTGTAATTACTTCTAGGTATGATGCGTCTCGAAAAACCCATTTTTGTTGGTAAGGAAAAAAGTTCTTTTTATTCATGGTAGGACTAGGAAACGTTACTCATCACAATTATTACATATTTTCATATACAATTGATTGATTGAATCAAGGAAGCTCCTGATATAATTATGATGTTATCTTATTTCAAGGAGAAATGAAGATGTGATGCACTGTGTTTGCTCCAATCGAAGTGCGTTATTCATTAATATACAAATCAGGATGTTAAATGACAGCTTGTTTTCGAACAATGTTCTTACAAAGTGTTGAATTCAAAACAAAAATCCTCGTGTACCAGTAGCGCATCATTCGTTAGAGTTCCATGAAAGCTGGATAAAAAAATTCTTTTAAACGCTTCTTTTTCTGCTAACTGAATGAAATTTTCAATTTCTTCTAATACGATCCTATTTTCCTCTTCGATACAAGATAATTTCATTGACGTCTACCCATATAATGAATTCACAGAATTCGATCTAAATCGAATGAACAGTTTGGAAGGTTTAGCATTCTAAAAGGGCTACGAAACTCGGAACACAGCCTGTATATCGTGAAAGAAAAGAAAGGGTACAAGTAACAACTCCGCAAATAAAACCCTTATGGCATCCACCAGAAAAATGAAAATATCTGTTTCTCCTCCGATCCCCTGTGTGGAGCAAAATGTTTGAGTGGTACCTTGGATAGTAAGCTCACGTAGAATTCGCACACAATAAACAATACCTTATGGGCATGCCAAATGACCTGTGGAAAGAAATGGGGTCTTGCTACAAAGTAACTTCAGTGGTTATATGTGATGGTGGAGAACCCGTATCACATACGGCTGCATTGTTTGGTGGGAGTGCAGCCTTGAAAGGCAATCCCAACTCAAGCTCTCTGAATTGCAGAGAATGGCCTGAATGATGATTACTGGAGCTTTTCGCTCTACCCTACTGCGGCCATAGAACCGATACTGGGTCTTCAGCCTCTTCACCTGGTGATTACAGGAGCAGCTAGAATGGCTTCCTACAGATTCCATCACCTTTCCAGCAATGGTACTGGTTCAGATTCTTGCCGGCGCTTCACGTTCTGAAATCGAGGACAACCAGATGCTGAGTATAAAGTCTGACATAGCAATACCCAAAACCAATGTGAAGCTGCCATTTCAGATCATCATTCCTAGTTGAGAGGAATGGATAAGCTCCAAGGATCGTTTAGATGAGGGCCCCGGTTGGTACACAGACGGTTCCAAAACTGAAAAAGCTGATGTATCTGGTCGAGGTGCTGTCAAGAAACAGTTGATCTCTTTTGACAGTCTTGCGACTGTTTTTCAAGCAGAAATATTCGCCATTGACCACTGTGATAACTTTTTGTTTTCGGGAGGAGTAACAATTAGATTAAAAAATCATCACCGATAGCCAAGTACGTCACTTATGGTGCAGAAATGTCACTCTACGCCAAACTGGGAGAACGGGACAGACTCGGTCTGATGTGGGAACGCGGACACTCAGGTATCAAAGGCAATGAGCAGGCGGACTCATTGGCTGCTCGAGGAACAGGCTTGGGATTCATCGGACCGGAGCCTAAGCTCGGAATTTCCCTGGAGACTACAAGGATGGAGATTAACCGGCTGTTGAAGACGTTCCAGAGAAGAAGATTTGGCTCGAATGAGGAGTGATTCACCAGTGGCGCGGTGCTCTGTAGCTCGTACACTCTTGAAGATTTCATTTTTGTTCGAACGGTATTGTATTTAAAAAGTAAGAATTTACTTCAGCAATTTATTTTGCAGTAAACAGGGTGTCCCAGTTTTCTATAAAAAAATATTGGGTGGTTTATTCAGATTGGAAGACCACTTTTTTGTTCAAGATTCAGGAGCGGCCTAAACTCTGGTATAATGTCTTTAAGTAATAAGTTTTTCTGGTGAGTAGTTTCGTCACAACATTTTTTTTTCCGTAAAATTCATGACAATAGGCTCTCACATCATCGCATGCTCCTTCGGCCAGAGAGGATGAATAATTTTTTCCTTTCGTTTTCTTATTGCCCAAGGATAGCTTCATTGATGAATTGAAATAGATTATCCCCATTTTATACAGGAGTGACTCAAAAAAATTATTGAATATTGTAATTTTAAAAATATCATATCTTGATTTTTTCGAATGGAATATCCTGTATTTTATTATTTATGTCAACGCATGAAATATTGTGCTATATTTTTGCAGAAGTAGCCTTATCTTTATATTCGATCATTTTCGAAATATTCGATTATTTTTACTTCAAAATAAATTGCTGAAGTAGTTTTTTCTTTCTGAATACAATACCGTTCGAACAAAAATGAAATCTTCAAGAGTATACGAGCTACAGAGCACCGCGTCACTGGTGAATCACCCAGTATATCTATTTATCTTTAATTTCTGAAACTCTATTTAACTCATCACTATCTTCTATTTTAACTCCCCTGGTACATTGCGAATATTCAGAGTTTCATATGTGACTGACATTTGTTCAGTTTATGATGGTGATATTCTGAAAAAGACGGTAATAATCGTTTATGTAATAAAATTATAGATTCGCATGGACTAGGAAAACCTATTTGCAAATTTAAGTGGTTTAGAAGCATCCTATGTGATTTCTAGTCATTAAGGACGAAATACTATAAAGAAATTTCACGATTTTATCGGACATCACGATTAGAATCTTGTTGAGGTAATGCATGAGTCCGATTTGTTGTGAGCATTAACAAAATGGGATAAATTCGGTAATAAATAAATAGGGGTGTGATGAACTCTTTAATACAAATAATCGACGTTGTTGGTAAGATGAATTTAAAGAGAGAAATCGTCAAGGTGGTTTCGGTTTCAATGCGTGGTTAGCAATTATTCGGCACTTTGTTGAGCTCTATAAGGAAAAATTCCCGACTTCCAAATAAAGTGGTTTCAACAGGACAGTGCACTTGCGCATATTGCTGGCACTTCCGTCCAAAAATTGAACAATATTCTATGTGATCACTGGATAGACACAAGGGGTCCCATTTTATGGCCTACGAGATCGATTAATCTTAGCTCAATGAACTTTTTAATGTGAGGTTTTGTCGAGAACAAATTAAACTCACGCGGAGTAGGGAGTATTCGGTTAACTGATTCCAGGATACCATTGACCAAATTTGTGGATTTCAATACTACGAATTTGGTCAGAAAAAGATGCTGATTATGAATAGATAATTTAGGAGGACAATTCGAGCATCTCCTTTGAAACCAGCATTGCTTTTTCATCAATATTCATTTGCTTAGTTTTTTGCGATAAGATATCTATTGGTTAATAGCTGAAATAGTTAAATTTTACTTTTATTATATCAATCGGGAAGTTTCCCAATTAAAAACTTATCTCGAAATTGTGATTGAAGATTTCAACGTCCTGAAACATTTTCGAAAACGAAATTTCAAGAATATGTCAGATCTCAGTTTTTTCCAATGAATAATGAATGTTCTCGAAACTGGTTCTCACTATAACGCGGTTCTCGCAAGAATCGTGAACACATCTCTTTTGATATAAAGATCACCAGCAGCCCAAAATATATCATTATTATAATATCTTTCGAACAAAACGAAAACGCTTTCTAGGGTTTTCATCTGCACCTTTCATCATGGATAGTTCATCTAAATTATTCTGTAATCTTTCCATGTTCATAGATATACTAATATTGCCATAGAGAATTATTTTGCGATTGGCAAGACTCCCATCTCATAACAAGATTCGACAGGAAATAACTTTTCAATTTTTGAAAAATATACCATAGTAAAGTTATATGCACCAGAGAAAACCGGACAATTTTTTTCCGTTATAACTTTCGCAATTTTAGAGCTAGATCATTCGTTTTGCTTCATTGAAAAGCCAAAGGACTAGGTTTTTTAGAAATTGTATCGAAATTTCACTTACGGTGAAATCTAATATGGCTGGCTCATTCGAAAATGAGCAATATTTCAAGATCGCTGGAACGTTTTTTTTTCACTAAAAAATTCGAATGGGGCATTCAGTCCATAATTCAGTCTTTTTGAACAATTTGACATATTGATCTTGAAAATATTCCAAGAATTGGAAGAAAAGTAGCGTGAAGATTTTTTTTCATTCTGATTTTCAGCTGAAATCGAAATATTTTTTCACCTCATGGCGTTGGCACTCCTGAAGTTGTTGTATTTTTCATAGATGTTCTAGGAAGACACAGAACCATTTTTTACTACAACTAACCTAAAATTTGATTTTCGTTCGAATTCAAAATGGCCGACTTCCTCAAATATTAACATTAAAAAAGTTTTCGGGGTCGTAATGAATCAACTGCGTAATTCAATCACTAGAATGAACCCTTCCCATCATTTTGAGGGGTCGAACTCGAATATTGATTCAGAATCGTACCCCTTGTGAAACCTCTGAACATAGACTGCATGCATTAACTCTATGATTAACAAAAAATAATGAAATGTCATCGAGTTTTAGACGACATCTGATTTGCACTCGAATGTTATCTTGGTGTTGCTTGTTTTTGACGTTTGAAACTGTTTTCAAAGGTTTTAACAAAGGAGGATAACATTTCATTGAATGTTTATTTGTGCGTGGATATACTGCTAGGAAAATATTACTCCAATTTCCAGCTCCTAATTACAAAAGAAGCACAATCTATGATCTCGAGGAAAAATTTCGGATAACAAGGTCATTCGGAAGAAGACCATGTACTGGTGCAGCTAGAACTTTTAGAACACAGGTACTCGCCTTTTTCATAATCTGTTTCAGGATAACATTCAGAGAATTTCTGCATTAGCAGTCCGCTCTATCAGAACTCCTATTTTCTGTGGGGTCAATTGGAAGAAATGGTGCATAAAAATGGTATTATTTTCAAGATTTGTGAAGAGCTGAGGCAAGCAATTCAAGAATGTTGGAACAATCTTGCTCAAGAAGTAACTTCGAGATCCATAGAGAGCTGGAGAAGACGGGTGCAGATGGTTATGGATGCCGATGGAGGTCATATTCCATTCTGAGTACTTGATTCTTTTTGTTGAATGTGTTTACTCATGTAATTTGTTAAACAAAATCATGTCGAATTATTATTCTCGCAGATGTTTTTAACAGTTGGCATCTCCGAGATATTTGGGAAACAGTCATCCTGATCTTCTTCCTAATGACCCTGTTGGGGACCTAATTGGACGTAATATTTTCCTAGCAGTATAGGAACGCACAAATAAACATTCAATGAAACGTCTATGTTCAGATGTTCCACAACGGGAGGTGCATCTGATGGTGAAGCAGAGAAACATTATTGACGACAATTGGCACATTCCTGTATCAATATTCGAGTTCGACCCCTCAAAATGATGAAAATGATTGAATTAAGTGCTTGAATTACGCAGTTGATTCATTACGACTGCGAAAAATTCTCTAATGCGTGAGGAAAATTGTTAATATTTGAGGAATTCGGCCCTTTTGAATTAGAACGGAAATCAAATTTTAGGTTGGTTTTAGAAAAAATGGTTCTTGTCTTCCTAGAATATCATGAAAAACACTACAACTTCAGGAGTGCCAACGCCATGAGGGAAAAAATATTTCGATTTCAGCTGAAAATCAGAATAAAAAAAAGATGTTACGCTTCTTTTTCACCAATTCTTGGAATATTTTTATGATCAATATGTCAAATTGTTCAGAAAAGACTGAATTATGGACTGAATGCCCCATTTGAATTTATTTGTGAAAAAAAAACGTTCCAGCGATCTTGAAATAGTGCTCATTTTCAAATGAGTCAGCCATATTGGATTTCACTGGAAGTGAAATTTCGATACAATTTCTGAAAACCTAGTTCTTTGGCTTTCCAATGAAACAAGAACGAATGATCTAGCTCTAAAATTGGGAAAGTTATAACGAAAAAAATTGAGATCGAAAAAGGCGGCAATTCAATGTTTCACATAGGAGCTCCACAAAACCATCGAATTTGGGACACACTGTACATGGTGACCCAAATTCGATGTATACTAAAGCCATATCTGTAAGCGTTGAAGCTAGAAAGAATGATTGGCACTCTTTTTGGTGAAATGAGACAACTGAAAACCAAATACTGTTCAGATTTTTCATTTTCAAGTTGTCAAGGAACATTGAGTATTTGTAAAAGCACTTTTTTATGTAGAAAACGATGAAGGGGGTGAACATTTTTCTTTCAGAGTTTCGTTTTACATGACATAAAAATTTCTAACCATAGTGAATGTAAATCACTTGGAAAGACTTCTTTTTCAATTGGGGGACGTTTCTTAATCATCTGGTTTCACTGAGTATTTAACTAATAGCTTCTTGAGAAATAACTCTAAGTAACCTCAATAAACGAAAACCCTCATTTGTTTGTATGAAGATTAATTTAGTAAAACCAAGAAACCATAGGTGATAAATCTCTCTTATATAACAAATAATTTGGCAGAGTAAATGAATTACAGTTCATATCTACAATCTCGGTTCTAGGCAAAAAGGAATTATCTTCTCATAATTTATCCCATACAAAAATCTTTCATAACAATAATTCATGAACTCAAGGCCCTGGATTTGAATCCAGATAACGTAAATAACTCCCAATGAAAAGATACAATCTGATTGGATATTGGGCATTCAAACGCTTTGTTCTTCACATATTACACACTTATTTTTTTCATTTAGTACCGAGGTTGTTGAATATACAGTGTCTATTCATTTTGAAGAGGAACTGTTATTTAAAGGGTCCAATATCCTAGAGCAGGGGTGCTCAAACTTGAACAGCTTGCGAACTACCTCAATATTTTTAGACTACTTACGATCGACTCTGAGAGGCTGCAAGTATGTGTGATGCAGGGTTGTCGTACATACACGATACACCCTACCTAGGTAGGGTGTATCGTAGCATATATAGACATTAGCGTTCAGCAAAATATAAACATTATTTTAGTCGAGGTTTGGTTTAGGTTTAGTTAGGTTCTTCTCTATAATATCAATGAAAAAACTCATAGTTATTCAAAATTGCGAGTTTATTGGTTGTTATAAAACAAAAGAGTTACATATGGTGTTAAACGTAACTAAGGAGTTACTTTGGATGTTGAAGCGTGGCACTGCATGTCTTCAGCATACTTTTCATTAGATGGTACGTAACCACTGATGATACATATGATCGTCAGGTAGTCGATTACGATATTTTGACTTAATTATCTTCATTTCAGAAAATGTAAACTCGCACAAGTAAGTTGACCCAAACTTTGCCGTCAGTTGAAGGGCGATTTGCCTTAGATTCGGATATTTATCTTCAGATATAAAACACCAGAAATTTATATCAGATGTTGTAGCTTTGAGATGTATATCTGATATAATCTGTACCAACTCAACAGAACATGAGTTCATATTGAACTGACTTGCTATTCAGTAGCTAATTCCTCAATGTTTTTACATGAAAAAGGATAACTCATAAATGATGATTTGTCAATTTACTGCAATCATAAAAACGCATTTCGAATTGTCCCAGAATATTTGATGATTCAACCTCATACGTATTATAATTCAACTGAGGGTTCCTTGCTTTCAAAGACGGAAAATGTTTCAGATCCTTTCTTTCCAGTTGATCTATCATAAGTTGCAATTTACTTTTGAATGCGTTTACTGCGCCAATCATCTCAATAATAGTTTTTCCTTTACCTTGAAGCTCCAAGTTAATGGTGTTTGAGTGCATTGTGATGTCAGTCAAAAATGTCAAATCAGTCAGCCATTTTTCGTTTTTCAACATCTGAGTGTCATCACCTCTTTCGTCTAGAAAAGCTGTTATTTCGGGTAATAATTCTTCAAACCTTTCTAGGAATTTTCCGTGATTCAACCACCTGACGTCTGTGTGAAGAACTAAATCAGTGTGTTCAGCCGACACCTTATCTTGCAACTACAACTTGAAGAGCCGCCGTTGCAAGCTACGTGCATGGATGGAATTCACAATTTTTGTTGCAATGCCCATAATTTCCTCCGTGTTTTGAAACTTTTGAACACAAAACTTGATGTATAATACAATGGAACGAAAAAAATAAAGGGAAATTTTCATTAGCTCGACACAACGCCACAAAATCGTTTTTGTTTCCACGCTAATTTATATATTGGTAGCTTGTAATTTTTTACGAAATTGAAGAAAACATCATATATATCTTCGCCACGGGTCTTCCCCTTCAGAGGAATGATTGTTAAAAATTCTTCCTAAGCCAACATGTCCGCTAGCAGAGTGTTATTTTATTACGTAATAAATTTTTGTAGCTTAGTTACCTACTTATTAAAAATTTTTTTCTTCTCAAGATCTACTTAAAAAGGACTCGCGATCGACCGTTTGAGCACCCTTACTGTACATTCCCCACAAATTCCAGCTACAAGCAGTTCTTCAATTTTTTGCTCATATTTTATTTACCTTTACATAATTGCTACCCATCATTCAGAACTAATTAAGCGGCTATTTGAACTATTATTGCATAGAATAATTATTTGAAAAAACATCCATTTCATCATAAACGTCTGATTGTTTTTGAAATTCTTCAAAATGAAGTAAACTTTGATTACGAATGTTTAAGTGCACATGTCAGGAAGAATTAAAGATAAGCATGAAATCAACCTCTTACCACATAATTTAATAGGACGCAGAAGAGGCGGCAAAACGCTTTTGCCGGTTCATTCTCAATTACTAATAACACAACTCAAATATTTATTAATGCGCTTTTAATTGATAATTGCCTCTGCATTCGTCGCGCCATGGATTTGTCGTTTCTTCGATCTTTGCGCCGGTGTATATTCCAAATAAAATATTCCATCATTTTCCGAAAATAGAATCACAATGATCACTATACGGTGTAGAATTGTATAGGAATACAATTCGTTGTTATTGCAACATTCGAATATGGAAATACACTCCAGGGAATTTAAGCTTGGTTTAAACATAATTATCTCTAATTTACAAACGGTATATTGAATACGGCATAGTTTTTTTCATGAATTTGCACATTATTTAAATTATTTCATAATTTTAATTTTCTTGATAACTTCAGAATCAATGTTTCAATTTTTGATTGGAACACTACGCCAAGAAATCAATACACAATTTCAAACAGTGGTGCTAATCGACCTAGGTTGGACTGATACAAGAATAGGCACAAGGCTTGGGATGTCCTATTCAATTGTTTCCAGAATGATCCGCAGGTACAGGGCAACTGGTAGTCGTGAAAGTAGACCTGGGCAAGTACCTCGAGTAAGAACGACGATCCATGACCGCTGTTTAAAAATTTCCTCGTGGAGACAACGGTGGTCTTTTAATTTTGACGAGGACCGAAATATCTTTCCTTTCTACTCTTCGTTTTTCTTTCACCTTTTTTCTACTGTTTTTCTCATTATCTTGTTTCAAGAAGTTGTACTCTTGCCTACTTATGTTTTCATTGTCTCTGTTTAAGTATCCTTTTCATTTCGTTTTCGTGTTCCTCTATTTTCTCTAAGAATTTTTCTGTCTTCCGGACTATCATTCCTTCTAGCGTCGTAATATTGAGTTCTCATCTTAGTTGTTCGTTTGATATGTACCAGGTGCTCCCAATTGCCGACTTGCCTATCTTGCTTAATGTCATTTGTAATATTCTTTTCTGTATGATCTTGTTCTCCTGAACCATATTTCTCCTGCGTATGCTTGATACGTTGATTGTTTGGAGACAACAGTTCACTACTACTAAGCACCCTATATTAAAATTACTATAAAACGGTGAAGTGCAAATTAGCACTGAAATTATACGTCTCGAGGAGTTTGAGACCGAGCTCTAACCGCAGCGCATCGAAGATCCCGATTGAATTTTGCCAACATCAATTGGTTAGAAGCTAGCTGGGAGAGAGTTCTGTTCACAGATGAGTAGAGATTTTGTCTTTTTAATTGCGATCGACGTTCTCTAGTGTACAGACGACGAAATGAGAGATGTACCTAGTGCAACATTTTACCTACCTATTGTTGTGGTGAAGGTTAGATTTCTGATCTGATCATGGTAAATAATGGAATCCAGAATGCACAGAGGAACGTTAAAGACATTTTAGAAGAATATGTTGTACCATTTGAAAATATGAGTGAAATTGAATGGTAACGCCAGACCTCATCAAGCTCATATCGTTAGAAATCACCTTGAATATTACGAAATCACTTCAATCGAGAGGCCAGCACGAAGTTCAGATCTAGATTCGTTCAGAATACAGTCAGCATCTGAAGACTGTGCTGAAAGGTAAATTATATCCAGCTGAAAGCTGAGATAGTACACAAGTCCACGATAATAAATGATAATAATATCTATATTGAAAACATACAAGACTTGTTCAAAATTGAGAGTTGTACAATAATAATATAAAATCCCATGCAACAAAAGATGAAAACTCATACTACTCTTTATGAATACTTGTGCGTTTCGAAAACAGGTAAAATGAATGGTACTTCTAAATCTACAGGAACTGGCCACCGGAAAAACAACTCTCTTGTGGAAAAGAGCTGCTAGTATATAGCAAGATGACACTGTGAGTATTCTATACTTTCTGAAAATTTCCCTACAACTAGTAGCTAAGTAACACCTGACAATATCCTGACTGTCCTTTTTTGTTGCAGAAAGACTCTTTTTGCCTTTTCAGCACAAAATCACAACATCGTTAAAATATTGTCGATTTTCTGTTGAAGAGAATTAGGTCTCATAATGAATGATATAGAATCAGGCTTTATCTAACTAAGAAAATCTTTCATGTAGCAATGAAATGGAAATAAATAGGGTGCTTCAACGAATACAAAACAGAGGCTATATCTACCAAGATATTCATTTCTGATCAAAACGCAAAAACATGTAAATTTTTGTTTCAAGGGGGACATCTTTTGGGGTACAAAACTTGCCTGAAATATCAACCCCCTAAGCGGGGGTTGCAATCCTTGAACATTTTGAATAGGAAGATGGGTCGAGTGATGACTCAAAAGAAAAGTGGTATATTTGTCTACATTGTCTTGAACGAATTTCCATTTTTAATTGAAAACTGTAAAAGATACAGGGAGAGCAACTGAAAGATAGGGAAGACTATTTCCCTGAGACTATTCAAGTTTCCGTGAGGTAAAATGGAACAGATATATGCTGATCAATGGCAATCATTATCAAGTACCATCCTCATCTCGAATTTCAACTCCTGGAGCAGGGGTGATAACCCTTAGAAATTTGGAAGAGGGTAGATGGGTCGAGTGATACCTCGAAAGAAAGGTATTATCTTTGTCTGCATCCCCGTGAACCAATTTTCATTTTTGATTGAAAACTGTAGAAGATACAGAGTGAGCTACTGAAAAATAGAGGAGACAATCAAAAATGAAAATTCTTTCACGGGAATGCAGACAAAGATAATACTTTTCTTTCTAGTTATCACTCGACCCATCTACCCTCTTCCAAATTTTCAAGGGTTGTCACCCCTGCTCCAGGGATTGAAATTCGAGATGAGGATGGTACTTGATGATGACTGCCATTAATCAGCATGGATCTGTTCCATTTTACCTCACTGAAACTTGAATAGTCTCAGGGAAATAGTCTTCCCTATCTTTCAGTTGCTCACCCTGTATCTTTTACAGTTTTCAATTAAAAATAGAAATTCGTTCAAGGCAATGTAAACAAAGATACCACCTTTCTTTTGAGTCATCACTAGACCCATCTTCTCTATTCAAAATCTTCAAGGATTGCAATATCCGCTTAGGGGTTGATATTTCAGGCAAGTTTTGTACCCCAAAAGATGTCCCCCTTGAACAAAAATTGACCTGTTTTTGCGTTTTGATCAGAAATGAATATCTTGGGAGATATAGCCTCTGTTTAGTTTTCGTTGAGGCACCCTGTATAACAACCACTATTATGCAAATTGTTCTTATTGAGTTAACGTGTTATAATTTTGGTAAAATCATTAATTAAGTTACAAGATACCATTCGTTCTTTTATCCTCAACACTTCCATAGCACACCTAAGATGATTTGATGTGTGTGTTCACTCGTAGATGTTCGAAGGAAGCAAGTTCTTCAGCACACTACTTCTGAAGATGAAAGAATTTTTGTTGAGAGAGGTACGTGGTGTTGCTATTTCGATCGTCTGCTGATGAGAGTTTTCTGGAGGAACTGGATTCGTTCTGGAACTGAGCCCTTCTGTTCTTCGGAACATATACCATGAAAGTACCTTTAAAAAAGTGAAATATCTGAAACTTACAAGCTTGGAGCGAGAGGCCACGCGTAATTGAAGGAGAGTTTTCAGCACTCACTTTCCTGACGTTGATTTGCGTCTTGTTCGCGTTCAAATTTACCATGTTTAACCGGCGCTACTCTGATATCTTGTCCAAGATTGCATTCGGTGACATGTGGTTGTGATTTTTCAGCATTTATAAGACACTGACTAGAAATTTACGACACTAGGGTACAGTCGTTCGCAAACCTAAATATTCTATTTTCGTTGGAGTGAAGCAGATCGTCAATTTGCAACAGAAGAAAAGTTAGCGAGAGTATGGAGCCCTGGGGTACTCCCGCATTAACTCGTTATATTATCAACTACCTCCTGAATGGATCTACTAACGAGGAAGCTACTAATCCAACCAAATATTTTTCGGAAGTCATGTAATAGATATATAAAATTAAAATACCGTTTTAAAGGTAATTTGATTTACCATTATTTTTTGACTTGATTCCTTATAAGAAAGAAGTGTCCTTGGTTTTTAGTAAATATGGCCAAAAATAGTCCCAGGCATGTGGATTATGTTAGTTAGTTATAAGTCACACAACATAGTTCCAAATTTTGCCCCTACTTGAATATTGTTTTCTTCATCTTGAGATTTGAGTTTGTTTTTCAAAATGTCAGACGTATATGTTTCTGAAAATTGAAATTTGAATTGGTTTACAAGCAATTCAAGAACGGAAACGAATATTTTCTTGATAACGTTCAAAGGGTTTTATGATCTTAGAATTTGCGCTACAACTTATATACTACTAATTCCATGCAAGAATGTTATGTACATTGTCTGTATAATTTATTTTCTCTCATTTTTCTCTAGTGACACACGCCTTTTCCAGCATCCTTGTACATAATTATTCCATTAATCTACAGACAGCATGGACCAAATCTAAGAGCGCTTCTTCTTTCGCTGAAGTCTCCCACATCGAAATCCGTTCTCTTCTTCGCGTTGCTCGAATGCTTTGACAATTACTAACTAGTATTTCTTTATTTTGGTTCGATGATAGTTACAATATTCTAAATACTGTAACAAAGATGTCCCCTCTTCTTCAGCTCCCACTAGGATCTTCTGTATAAAAGTGTCTGTTATTATAATGGCAGCATCTTATTCCTATAAGTGCAGTGCCGTATTAGGGGGTGCTTCAGTGAGAAGCTGGTTGTTGAGTGAATTAGTTTTTTCGGAACATGATTTTACAGGTAGGGTTGTTTCTAATCTAATTAGAATCGGACGAAAATTTGTTCACCAAATTTATTCCATTCTTAATATAATTTTCAGTGTTACCTTTCTTAGAAATTTTAGTTCGTAATTTATTTTCTTGTTTTTAAATCTTCGAGTTTAGATTCATTTTGGTTCACGCATTATTCGCCTTAACCAGTTTTTCGATATGAAATTTACCGCAAAATTCTACTGACCATAGAGATAGTAAGCTTATTCAAAAGAAGAGGTACTTAATCCCAAGTAATTCAACATTTTCTCTTTCAACATCTTCACCTAGCTAGTCTTTATATAATAACAACAAAAATACAAAGATTTTTCGAAATTACATATTCATGTAAACTAGAGCTCCACTTTCGAAATGGGTGGTGCAGGGATTTTATAGCTTCAGGTATTTCTGGCCATTGTCTTATCAAATTGCTCAATCTTTTCGATGAAATGCTTTTTTTTTACGTATTCCTAAACATTCTAAGTCGCAAGCTACTCCTCTATTCCACATAAGTTCACATTTTTTGCATTGAGTACGATTGATTCTGCAGCTACTATTTGGTAGCCTTCTTGATAAGAATGCCAAATTTTTATTGCTACTATACTACCCTTTACATGAACTAGACTTGTCTTAATTATGCTTACATCGATTCTGCACTTTTATTTTGAATCATATAATGTGACATACCAAGCTAAACGTTTATGAAAAAAAATGGAAAAGGATCTCAGAAAATGTTCATGTTCTGAAAAAACTGAACGTTCTTTTTCTATGAGAGTTTTGCTTGAATTGATGATGGTAACTCCTGATTTGAATTATAGAAGTGCTTTATTTTTTTTTCTTCAATTTCATGAGCGCAAGTTTTTGTATGCTGAAACACACACATCGATTTCAACTTTGTGTTAACCTGTCGTATTTCTATAGTATTATATCATGTTTTATATGTCTTTCTCGATAACTTGGAAACGGACTTTGGCAAGAAACAATAGTCTTTTAAAGCTCGTAACTCTAAGACCCACTCTCTGAATCAATTTATTACTTTCAACATTTCGAACTTTAGTATTCTAGACTATTTTCCAGATAAATTCAAGAATAGCTTTTCCGATTTGGACGGAAAACAAGAGGCTTTCAACTTCTTACTTCTAGTCAACTGGCAAATTTGGAGCTTTAATATTTGATATTTTAATTTGTGATTTCAAAGTTCTACTTTCTTCTCTAATGATTCAACGGTTCATTCGATTAGTACGGAAAATAAAAGGGTTCTTGAGCTACCGAGTATAGCCTTGTCGGATTACAATTTTTTATACTCAAAATTTTGATATATACCCGTACAAATCCAAATACAATCTTCCAAATAATTCAAAAACGATTCATATGATTTGGTAGCCTTGGTCAGTTTGCAAAATTTCAAGCTTTTGCGTTTTACGTTTTCACGTGTAATCCAATTTCAAATTCAAGTTGTTCAATAACAGGTGAATTATGACAGAAAACAAAACGCTTTTAGATATGCTCAGCCTAAGCTAGCCAACCAATTTCTTCTTCTTACATTCAATATTTCCGCTACTAGCAGAAGTTCAAATTAGAGTTCATTTTATTCTAATATTTAAGTAATAATTCAATCAATAGATTTTGAGAAAAAACAACAGACTTCTAGAATTGCTAAGTCTGAGCTAGTTTGTCGAATTTCAAGTTTTAATGTTCAACATTTTCACCTTCAATCAATGTTCAAAGTTAAGTCTTATTCTCTAGAGTAATTCGAAAACGATTCAATCGATTTTGGAAGAAAACAATTCGCATCTAGAACTACCAAGTCTAAGTTTGCTTGACGAATTTCAATTTCTTGCTCCTAGAACTGTCAAGTCTAAATTAGCTCGCCTTTACATTTGGAATTAATTTTCAATTTCTCAAATTATTCTAAAAGGGTTTCAGCGATTTTGACGAAAAAGAATCATAGAATCCGAAAACTAAGCCAATTTGTACCTATTTACCAGTATAATCGAATATAACATAAATAAAATGATTTTCAGCTTTGAAATTATTCTCAATATTTCCCTTTCGATAAAACTTCTTAGAAAATTCATGAAAAAGCTCTTCAAATGTTATGTTTTCAATTCTGTATAAACGGTGCAAAAATTTTGAAGATGAAATTTGAAACAAAAGGCATAAAAATCTGTATATTTTATTATTTATTACTCACAACATGAACAGAAAAATGCAGTCCTTATTCTTTTGAACTTCACAAGTTGAAAACTAAATATTGAAAGTCTCGTTGACAATAAATGGTTCTTTAAAACCTCCTCGATAGCCTAACATCGCTTATGTATGCTGCCTTCTTTCTATCAAATTTTTCCTACTGCAAAATTTAGTTTATAATATCAGTAGATCTGTCGAACCTGTCAAGTATGGAGCTCATTGAGGTTTCTCTGAAGTAGGCCCTATAAATGTTTAATTGGAGCAATCTCGGGAAATCCTAAAAGCAAATGTAGCTGCCTGATTCTCCAATGCATTCATCACAGAGATTTGTGATATACAGGTTCTTGCCCAGATTATTATCACCTCTTGGAAGATCCTGAATTTCTCTAGGTTTGCCCATTAAGCTATTGAATTTTTATGTTTCAACCAAAGCTTATAAGTCTAATGGAGATGTGCTCTCTTATGTTCATATTCTTGAAATAAGCCAGAAAACGTCCATACACAATATTCACCTTTTTCTGGAATCGTTTTGATAACGATGGCGCCAGGATAATCGGAGAACCCCATCAGTTCATCCAAGCCGCCACAGAAGAGTGGCAGAATACCACCCCAGAGGAGGTCGAAAACCTAATCCAAAGCATGCCTAGACGGATTCAGGCTTGCATCATTGCATAATATATGCGGAAAAAGTCTCTTATTTTCTTCTATTTGTTTCTTTCTCAAAATAAACTTTGATATATTTCTTTTTTCAATTGAAATAACTCAAAAAGGATCAATTCTAACAATCCTTCGAAATTTCTAAAATCCCTGAGGTAATATTCAAAATATCGAGTGAATCCTTATAAATTTGGTTGTGTGTATATAGTAATTACGTTTCTGGAGTTGAACGTTAAAGATACACGTCCAAGGAAGCTGTGATTTGACGAGTACACAGTTAAGTGATTGTTTAAATAATGCTCCCGATGCAGATTTTTTGAAGGCCAAGATTGTTGAATTACAGGAGCTTGTCGTTTTGCGAAATCAGCCGGGTAACGTTAGATGGTATTGAAGATTTGGGAACTTTATTGATTGTGAAACATGAGCATTCAAAAAAATGATGTAAACAGGAAATTTGTAGTTGACGAATATAATATATAATAAGTATCTCCGCTTGTTTTATGCATATCGCAATGTTTTCTTATAATACACTGCGCCAAGAAATTAAAGCAACTAAATCAATGGGGCTCTTCGATGTACTGCGGTTAGAGCTGAGCCTCGAGCTGCTATACGAGGCCTCAAACTTAATTACCTGAGACGTTGTAGTATCCTTGCGGTGCTAATTTGCATTCGACTATTCTTTCGAAGCTGCATTCGAAGGTGGCTAGCAGATTCCAAACTTAGGGGGTTTAGGGGGTTACAAAAAAATTGTAAAATTCACACTTATTGCAGTGTATATCCGAGAAAAGTAATTTCATGAAAATATTTTATTACCTATTAACAATGATGAAATGTCAAATATTTTGTTTACCACCAGAATTTTACTTTGATGCATTTTTGTGCTCTTGCATCAAGATATCTTTAAATTCTAAAACAATTTGATGGTTGTTCTATATTTCAGAAATACATTAGTATTTCAAGTAACATCATTTTTGTGTTGCGGAAGAATGAACTAGGGTCTTAATTGGACCCAGAGATAAAAATAAAAATAAAAATATATAGAACTAAAATAACTTGTTGTATTAAATTTGTATTAGGATTTACTGAACGATTCCATACATACCGGGTGGCTGGAAAGTCCTTTGTAAAATTCATTATTCATTGGTTGAAGGTTTTTAGCAGAAACTCTCGCACAGGTCGATTTTTGATTTTTAATTGAGGATTTTACCTCCAAACCCTCTAACCCTCATCGATCCTCACTTCTTATTGTTAAATGGCAACCCCAATCTTGTGATTACTCTCTTTAAATTCTAGATAACTGCGAAAACTTCCAGAAAAAAGACGATTGGTCTCTTAAATACAGGGTATTAAAATATCGAAATTTATGCATAATTTTGATGATTTTGTTATCGCCAATAAGGTCTTGAGCACATGTTTGACCATACGCAATTGTGTTTGAAATTAATCGTCAGTTGAGTTTCCAACCCCTAACTCGAAAATAATTTTGTGAGGAAATGATGAAGCGATGTGACGAGAATAATAGGTATTTTAACATCCTGTTTTTCTGAAATTTTCTGTAAAGTTATCTAGAAATTTTATAGAGCTTTGAAAGAGCAATCACAAGATAGGGGTTGTTATTTGAAAATAAAGTGAGGGTGGCTGGGGGTTAGGTTAGATTTCGTTTTTGCTAAAAATCGACAGTTGATGAATTATGAATTTTATTAAGGACTTTCGCGCAACCCACTATAATATACTTTGTAGAAGTAGGTATACACAAGAAGATGCAATAAATGCTAATCACTTCATTAAATATATTCGCGTAGAATCATTGTATTGAACTTCATCCTTGAAATTATTCGCATCACAATCACAATTGGTCCTTGATCTGTACTCATCCTTGCCGATGAAAATAAACAGGATTCCATCTTACTCAAATGACTGAAGAACTATGACTAAACAACTTGTATAGACGTTGAATAAAACTGATATTAACGATATCGCAAATTATTAAGATATTGATGATTTTATTGCCGACATATTGATTGAATCTTTCCTGCTAAAATGACATAATTAATAATCGATAATTCAATGACGATGAAGAGTAACGTATCTCAATTTTTTTAAGATCGGTTGTGAAATGTTTAGTTGTCAATCGTGACAAGGAAGACACGAATTGATCGCTTCTAATTCTTGTTTGTTTATTCGACATTCAAGAATGCAGGAGAGTAAGAAATGGGACCTGGTTCAACGTTGAAATTGATGTAGCAGTGTCCGAACTATTGGTGGAATAGAATACATCGGAGTACCACTGAGTGCTAATCGTAAGCATGATAACATATGATCGTCAGTTAGTCGAATGACATATTTTGGCTTAATTATCGTCATTTCAGAATATGCAGACTCGCACAAGTAAGTTGACCCAAACATTGTCGTCAGTTGTACGGCGATTTGCCTTAGATTCGGATATTTATCTTCAGATATAAAACACCAGAAATTTGTATCATATTCTGTAGCTTCGTGATGTATATCTGATAAAATCTGCAACAACTCATTTTCAACAGAACATGAGTTCATGTTAAACTGGCTTGCTATTTCAGTATCTAATTCCTCAATGTTTTTACATGAAAAAGGATAACTTATGAATGATGCTATATTTGCCAATCTACTGCAATCATAAAAACGCATTTCGAATTGTCGCAAAATATTCGATAATTCAACCTCATACGTATCATAATTCAACTGAGGAAGCTTTGCTTTCAAAGAGATGTTTCAGATCCTCTCTTTTCAGTTGATCCATCATAAGTTGCAATTTACTTCTGAATGCGTTTACTGCGCTAATCATCTCAATAATAGTTTTTCTTTTACCTTGAAGCTCCAAGCTGAAGTGTTTGAGCGGATTGTGATGTCAGTCAAAAATGTCAAATCAGTAAGCCATTTTTGAAACCTTTGTAGGAATTTTCCGCGACTGAACAACCTGACGTCTGTGTGAAGAACTAAATCAGTGTGTTCAGCTGACTCCTTATCTTCCAACTACAACTTGAAGAGCCGCCGTTGCAAGCTACGTGCACGGATGGAATTCCCAATTTTTGTTGCAATGCCCATGATTTCCTCAGTGTTTGAAACTTTTGACCACAAAACTTGATGATGTATACTGCAATGGAATGAAAAAAATGAAGAGAAATCTTCATTAACTCGACACAATGCCACAACACCATTTCCAGTCATTGCTGGTACTCCATCGGTTGTAATGCACACTAATCTATATATTGGTAGCTTGTAGTTTTTTACAAAATTGAAGAAAACATCATATATATCTTTGTCACGGGTCTTCCCCTTCAGAGGAATGATTGTCAAAAATTCTTCCTCATCCAACATGTCATTGAATACCATCCGAATAAAAATACACAGCTGGGCAGTGTCTGTCATATCGGTGGGTTCGTCGAACTGTAAAGAAAAGTATGTGAATTTCATGATATCATGTTTTAGTATCTGCAGTATCCTGACTCATGACTTCAATACGCCTTGTGAAGGTCGGACGAGATAACTGAAGTTCTCTAATAGCAGACATGATTTCTGTTTCATTTTTAAAATCTCCAAATCCGCTTCAATAAATGCTTCCTTCCAAACCGATCCATCTTTGAATGGTTTCTTATGTTTCGCCAATATATGAGATGTTTTTAATGACGCTATCGTAGCAGCTTTTGAATGTTTGGCTGGTCTTGTGAACATGGTTTGTTCTTTTTTCAAACAAGATATCAAATCACATACTGTTCGTTTTCTTAATTCATTCTGTGGCGAAAAATCCTTTTCATAGTTTTTATGAACCGTTTTATGATGCCTCTCTAAGTTACCACGCTTAGGTATTGGGACCGATGCACGTTAAATAAGACAAATGCACTTATTCTTCACCATGCAAAAAGAAAAATTCTTCCTCCCAATCGTTATTGAAATGATACGTTTTAGATTTCTTCTCTGCACTCATTTTGTACTATTTAATAATAAACTTTGTATCGACTTAGTATTGCCTTCAAGTTACAATTCAGAATGATTCCAATTCCTGTAGACGCAATGAACAAAAGTCTCGAATGTTCCCGTCAAACGCGCCGCCTCAAAGTTTCTAGAAAAGCGGCAAGAATGAAAAACGCGGCTTTTCTTTGACAAGTACAGCGCGTTTCTTTGATGAAGCCTTCTTTTGCCGCTAGCAGAGTGTTATTTCATTACGTAATAAATTTTTGTAGTTTAGTTACCTACTTATTACAAATTTTTTTCTTCTCGAGATCTACTCAAAAAGCACTAGCGATCGACCGTTTGAGCACACCTGGACTACATCGTCAGCAGGTGGTCTACAAAGTTTCCGGACATTATTTTTCATAAACATCGAGTATCCTGAATCGTTTCAATCTTCGAATGTTTAATTGCTGCGAATTATTGTTCGTGAAATCATTGAATCTTCAATAAGGGCGCCATCTAACACTCATTCTTTGTACAGTGTGCTCTTATGTGATGGCCTAAAGTGATGCTGAGAAGAATTACAGAGAAGCTGGAAAAACTTCAAAGACTAGCCGGGGTTTGCATCACAGGTTCCTTCAGATTACACCAACAGTAAGCGTGAATGCTACCTCCCCATATTTGTATTAGGGGTGCAGCTAGAAAAGTGGCATTCAGGCAGGAGATAGTGTGAAACCTGACACGCAAGTCACTCCAGAATTGAGGAAATGATCAAAAGTCGAATACTGAGTATGAGGAATCTACTTACCGAGACTAACGTGCATTGAATGGCGATAGACTAGATGACTAGAATAATTGGCTCGGCTCCGACAACCGGACGGATACACAATGGGAAAGGGAACTGGAGATGGAGTGTTCTCCCAAAACCCGAAATGTCGGCTGACAATTCCACAGCGGGAGCACGCAGTCATCTTTCAGGCAGTAGTATATGATATGCCATAACAACCTGTGTACATGAAAACATAAGAGAAAGCTATAAGAACAGGGGGATTAACATTCCCTCGGACAGTCAGGTGGCAATAAAAGCTCTGGCTGGGGGAAAACCCGGTCGAAGCTCATAAGGGATTGTCAGTAGTTACTAACTGAGATGTTGAAATTGAATGAGGTTACTTTGGTTCCTGAACAAAGTGGGAATGTAGGCAACGAGAAGGATTCTCTTGCCAGGGAAGCCGCCAAGATGAGATTTATAGGTCACTGACACACACTGACAGGCGGTTCCTTACCTTGGGGCATAGACAAACCAATCTTCTGCTAGAAAAACCTAGTAAGAAGGTTACCAAAGAAACATCATCATCATCAAGCAGCTCGTTCTGTCCACTGCTGGACATAAGCCTCCCGTAAACTCTGCCACATCCTTCTGTTCTGTGCCGTCTGTATCCAATTCGTCTGGATGCGTTTTATATCGTCAGACCACCTTGTTGGGGGACGTCCTATACTTCTTTTTGCTTCGTGTCTTGGTCGCCTTTTAGAATTTTCTTGGTCCATCTTCCGTCGGTGTTTCTTGCCAGATATCCGGCCTATTTCCACTTAAGTGTGGCGATCCTACTAATAGCATCCTCCTCTTTGCCTGATTATGTCATTTGATATTCGGTCTCTAAGGTATAATCCGAGCATGCATCTCTCCATGGCACGCTGGGCCACTCGAACTTTATTGGCCGATTTCTTGGTCAGAGTTAAAGTTTCCGCGCCGTAAGTCATGACAGGCAACACACACTGGTTGTAAACTTTTCGTTTCAAACAAATTGGGATATCTGATTTTAAGATATTGCTCAGTTTACCAAACGCTGCCCAAGTAAGGCCAATTCTTCTAAAGATTTCACAGGTTTGGTTGTCTCGACTTATTTTGATTTCATGTCGAAGATATTTGTAGGCTTGGACTTGTTCCATTTCAGCATCACCTATCTGAATATTTCCACTTGTAACGAGATTGGTCATATATTGTGTTTTAGACGCGTTCAGCTTTAGTCCAACCCTTTCAGAAGCTTGTTTGAGCCTTTCAAGCATTTCTTTTGCATCTCCTATGTTGTCGGATATGAGGACGATGTCGTCGGCAAACCTAAGGTGGTTCAAGTATTCCCCATTATTATTTATACCCATATTTTCCCAGTTTACCCTTTTGCACATATACTCGAGTAGGGTTATAAAGAGTTTTGGCGAAATCGGATCTCCCTGTCGCACGCCCCTCTGTATTTCGAATGTTTCTGTTTTTGCGTGAAGTTTCACACAAGCTGTGGCATGATCATATATGTACTTTATCTGTGCCATGTATCGATGGTCTATGCGACACTCAGCTAGAGCCTCTAATATTTAACGTTGGTTTATGGTATCGAATGCCTTTTCATAATCTACAAAGATGAGAACCAGGGGTTTATTGTATTCGAGGCATTTTTCTATTAAGGTTTTAATAGTTTGTAGATGATCATTCGTACCAAATCCGCTCCGGAAACCAGCCTGCTCGTAGGGCTGGTAGAAGTCAAGCTTGACTGTCAACCTTTCTGTAATAATTTTCATATAGAGTTTGTATATGTGCGATAAAAGGCTGATTGGTCTATAGTTGTTAAGGTCAGTGATGTTTCCCTTTTTGTGCATTATCACCACCACGGCGTTGTTCCATTGGGTTGGAGTTACACCCTCCGTTAGGCATGCATTGAACAACTTCTGGATCTCTCGCAGCAGAGTCCCTCCTCCTGCTTTCATAGATTCTACCACAACCTCATCATCACCAGGTGCTTTATTATTTTTCATCTCTGCTAATGCCGTTGATATCTCATCTATTGGTGTATCTGGTATATCTTCTGACCCAACGTTTAGTATTTTAGGTAAAGGGTTTTCTTCTGTTTGGTTTTCTCTTAGTCGATAGAGCTCTTGGTAGAAACCTTTGGTAATTTCAAGGATTTCATCTTTATTCGTTGTTACATTCCCTTCCTTGTCCGCCAACTGCCAAATATTTTTCTTTCCTGGACCCAATCTTCGTCTTAGTACTTTCAAACTCCTGTTCTCCTCAATCACTCTCGTAATCATCTCTGTATTGTAGTTTCGTTTGTCTCTTCTGATAGCTTTCGAAATATCTTTGTTCAGTTGTTTTAATTCGCCTGTATTTGTTGTTTGTTTATTTTTAAGTTGTCTTCTCCTTTCCATAAGTGTCTTTGTTGTCTGACTTAATTTACCCTTGTCTCTCGATGTTTTGGAACTACAACCTTTTTCGGCACTTTTAATGATCTCAGTTAGTTGTTGGTTTTGTTCGTCAACAGTTTTATATGTTTCGTTTTCTAGGTTTTCCAGGTTTGTTTCTATCAGCTTTTGGAATTTGTTGATATCGTTAGATGTCCATTTCATGTGGTTTATCTTATTCATCATTCTTGATCTTGCTGTCTTAGTATTTATCACTACTTTTGCTCTGACCAATCTATGGTCGCTTCCTATAGAGCAACTATTCAAAACGGTAACATCATGGACTATTTCTATTTCCCAAAGAAGCTCTTGAACTAAGTTGAGAAAAACTAACCACCGTAACAGGCCTAGTTATTCTGAAGACACAAGACAAAACAAATACAATACAACACTCATTCTATGAACTCATCGAACAAATCAGGAAAATAAAAATTTATATTTGCTACGAGGAGAGTCTGAAAATTTTCCGTCTTCTCGATGAAGATGGCAGCAGTCGTAAATGAGAGCTAATGAATTTTCACTGTTCATCTTTTGACAAATACTCACCAAAGCTTCGGCCATTTTGGACTTTGGAGTTGATGTGAGCGTTTTTGTGAAAATAGACTAAATAGAGTATCGAGCAGTCGCCAAATATTCAATTTTAAAACTCAATTCGCCTATGCAAATATATCATTTATCATTTTAGGTTAGATTTCCAAAAACTATCAACGATAACATCGTCAAGTTCACCAAATGGTATTAGACGACCGCCGAATTGAAGTAAGAGAGATAACAGAGACTATGAACATGTCAAAAGAACGTGTTTGTTGCATATTAAATCAACATTTACACATGAGAAAGCTGTCCGCGAGTTGGGGCTGCGTTTGTTCACGTAAGACCAAGAATATATTCTAATGAACATTTTCAACACGAATTTTGGGCACATTTATCCAATATTTGGCACCTATTAATTACTGAAGATGAAACTTGGATATACCATTATAAGCCAGAAACAAAAAAACCAGTTGAAGGATTGCAGAAAGAGAACTGTTCTTTTCGGCTGGGAAAATAATGGCAACTTTTTTTTGGGATAGTCATGGAGATATTTTAATTGATTATCTGCAAAATGGAAAAAAACATCATAGGAGCATATAACGCATCATTAGTTGACAAGCTGAAAGCCGAATTTGCGGAAAAATAGCCATATTTACATAAAAATATCCTGTTTGAATGAGACAGCATACAGTCTTAACTGCATTGCGGAAATCTACGAATTATGGTTTAAGCTGCTTGACTTTTCGCCTTACTCACCAGATCTAGCCCCAAGCGTCTTCTTCTTGACCCTTATCAATAAATTGCCCTCGAAAAACGGAGATTTTCGTCAAATGCAGAGCAAAATGCCGAGTACTATTTGGAAGGGTTACAAAGGTGGGAGCATCGCTGGAAAAACTATGTAGAGTTACAATTAGACTATATTGAAAAGTAAAAAGAAATATTCAGAAAAATCGTCTTTTGTTAAGTCGAAACTTTTCGGACTATCCTGGTATATTTATTGAAAATTACATTCAATTCCTTCAATTCAATGATAAAATGATTATGTACTTCCATTAAAAAATTAATGATATACGTAATATGAGTGATATTCAATAAATTTTAGAAAATACAATTTCCCACTGTTATAAATATTAATGAACGTAGACAGATTCACTGATTCACTAGTGAAAAAACGATTGTTTTAGGTGAGCGAAATATTGTGAATGTGAACTAGGTAATGCAAATTGTTGTTTCGTACTCGTTCCAAAGAATAGTCATTCATTGATGTTGATCAACATCTCAACATACATTATGTATGAATTGTTAACAATAGGTTAATATCAACAGAGAAAAATCCGATCGAGTAATCATTGAGATTCCATCATACATGTGTGGAGAGATTCAGCTTGCTCTGAATATACTTTATTGCAAGAAATACGCAACAATATACAGGCTGGAAATTTTCGAAATCGGTCAATTGTCAAAATTACGTTTGTCTACAGGAGATACTTCATCAAAAAACATGAAAAAAATGTAGGTATTAAACATATGTTCTTTAGTCCTTCGATCTCGAGATACAGTGTTGAATTTCAGATTTTTTTCACGTTTCTGTTGGTAATTATTGTAGCTTACAATTTCGAATTTTTTATGCATCCTGAAATTTTAATGAAATCGCAACCATTTTCGACAAAAAATGATTTACTTGACAAGGTACATGTTTACGTGATTGAAAAGAGGAAGAGAAGCTGCTTTCATAATTTTTAACAAGAACTGGAAAAATAGCCTTCTAAAGTAGTTTCGTCCCCATTTCGAGTTTGAACATATATGGCAGCAACAGGTTGTGAATATACTAGGCTTTTCACATACAACCAAACGAGCTAGTCTAGAGAATTCAAATTGGTAGATATAGCTATAGAACCGCAATAAATCTATTGAGATATGCTTGATTCAAATGATTCCTCAATATCATTCCAAAATTCGAGGGAGCATCTTCATGCAGCAAGCACATTTTTCTTCTATTCGCACATAACACATTATCGCAGAAACCAACCAGAGTGTTCTGCAGGAAATCAAGGTGTGATAGAGAATTCAATATGTTAGGTGGAATTACTGGCCCCAATGATCTGCTATGTTAACAACTGGCATAAAAATTGATTTGGTGGCTACTTTCAATTGTGTCATGAAGTTTTTCTTCAGATCACTCCACACGTATCGTTGTGGAAATTCCTTATACCCTCTCGTGTGAACCCTGCTTCGTCCGTGAGCGAAATACTCCTAAAAATTCGGCATTTTCAATATTAGACATGCATTGAAAATATGAATATTGCTAACAGAAGCATGGAATTTCCAAAAATTCTATTTGAACTGTTCCAAATTGTGACTAGTTTTGATATAGTGTAGATTTTCAAGATAATCTCATCGAAAGAAGTCCAGTGGCGTCAAGTCAGGTTAACGAGGAGGTCATCTTACTCGACCTCTAGTCTTTATCCAATTATCCCGAAAATTCAAATTTAACTAATCAGTGACGGCTCTTGTTTGATGGGGACGTGCGCCTTCGTGAGGGTAAAAAAAGTTGCATGATTAGTAATCTAAACTGTCAATTTTTAAAATTGTTAACACCATATCTTGAATTTCAGCTTTTTTTTTGAAAACTCAAAAATTTTACGTAATAGATTTCAATATCTTAAGTAGAATTACTGGGCTTAACAATCTGCCATTATAACAACCGGCCAAAACATTGATAGAAAACTTTTCTTGATTGCTACGACTACAATTTTCTTCAGCTCACACGTGATCATAGTAGAAATTCCTTATACACTCTCGCGTAAACCCTGATTCGTTTGTGAACAATATATTCCTATAAATTCAGCATTTTCAGCACATCTATGTAGTAGTCAAAATTCGGGCTTTCTGGGTAGATCTTTAGCTCTGAGAGCTTGAATTCTCTGGATGTGGTAGGAGTATAACAGTTATAATGAACTAAAGTAAGTGTTTGAAATTATAACCATTCATTCCTACACAAAGTGTTAGGTTTGATGTTTGTGAGCCAACACTTGATCGAAAATGCATGGCATATTTCTTATTCTTTCAAATCCACCCAAAACGCGTGCATGCTATTCCTGTATGGTAGCAACAGGTTGTGAGTATACCAGACTTTTCAAGTGCCTTTAGACGAAGTAGTATAGGGGATTTACGTAAAAGGATCGTGGAGGCCAAGATACAGGATAGTCCTTACCAATCCATCCATTGAGATATGCTTGATTTAAATGCGAGAAAAAAACCATCATCACATTCTTCTCTATTCGCACAAGTCACATCATCGGAGAAATCAACCAGAATATTCTGCATTAATGAAAACGAAAACTTTCTGTAAGGAAAACCTGCAAGAGTCTTCAGCTTCGTTACGTCCTGATGGGCCATAGAATAGACGAATCTCATGAAATTTTTGAAATTTTAACGTTTCCAAATACCAGAAACTATGTATTATTGGGATTAATCAACTTCAATTATGGAAAGTCTCCAGTATTTTACAGTGGATACCAGTGAAATTAGGTTTTACTTTAGTGTACCAGTGATTCGATGTCTCAAAAACTTAGAGGTCATTTGAATTTCTACTAAATAAAATGAACACTCTGACATTCGAACTCACAATGACATAAAAACTACTTCAAAAGTGGTTCATTATACTATGTTTATGATGGAGTCAAAGGTAGCGTGACCCTGAAACTAATATGCTGTAGAATTTTGCAAGTACTAGACACATCTAATGAATTGATGGATAAAACATTAATTTTCTGCAGATTGGAACTAGATATCTTGAAAACTTCAAACGTGAAAAATACTGAACCCTGCATTTCGAAAACGGATGATTTTTGTATTCATGGAAATTTTTTGATACGAAACCTACAGTAATAATTCATGACTTCATACCTGAAACAGCCTGTATATCGAACGAAAAAATTTCAGTGAAAACGGAGCAGAATTACGAAACTTGATTTATATCTTTTACGTAAAGGTTAAGTTTCATTCCTGCTAGTATGCCCATAGAATCACTATTATTTCCTATTCGTCTTTGTTAATCGAATAGAAGCCGCTTGTTCTTTATTGAAAGATGCAAATGATGAATGCCTAATCAACAACTCAGCGTGGCGTCCTTTGATAAAAGCATACAAATATCATAATACATTGTTTGCATTGAAGTGGGATGATACTTAACCACCATAGAATTTTGTGCTACCAGAAAACTAATTATGACAAGCATTCTGTTATATGCCAAACATAGAATAAACAAGCTGAGAACAATTGGCGAAATAGAAAGTATTACACTGGTCAGCAGTAATCCAGCATCCTTCCGTCCATTGTGGTCTGACTCGCAACAACCTTAACCTATGCTCACTACGATCACGATCATACCTAACTGGCATCCGGTTACGGCATGCAAACACCAACACTGAACTTTATTAACAATTATTGCACATCACTGTAGGCATGTGGGAGGAAGAATGGGGTTAATATCGAGCATTATGTATTCGAATATCGTTGCAATCTCTTTAGAGTCTTTTTGAATTGCATCTGAATATTTGCAGCTCCCTGGAAATATGCAAATTTTTCACGTACAATGATGTTCTTGATCTCAATTTTAAATGATATCGAACAAACTACTTGTACGCTGCAATTGTTCTGGTACGTTTTCATTTTCATAATAAACAGGGAATCTCTGTATTACGAGGTTTGTTCCAAAAGTATCTGACCTAATTAAGAAAAAACCCCAAAAATGTTGGAAAGTCTTCATTTTTTAACACATATTCTTTCAGCTCTATACGCTATACCAGCAATGTTCGATATGAACCGACAAGCTGTGCAGAATAACTATCAGTTGCTGATTTCACTTCTTCATTTATTTGTTTTTCATTTTTATCTCTTGAGAGGAGCTGATGGGAAATATGGTCGATGGAAGCAATTTCCATAGTACACTAGTTAAAAAAATAATTCAGTCAGCCGTCAGCTGATGACAGTTTTCCAAGAGCCTAATTTTTCTTTGGAACTGAAATCTTTTGGAAACCGAGCCTCTCAGTTTTCAGAGCATTTGATATGAAAATATCTGTAAAAAAAAAGAAAGACCAGGAACCTGCTGCGTGATCTTCAGGTGGTCGAGAGGCGTACTGTTCTCTTCTGGACACTATATAATAGACGGTTATATAAATAATGAATGCTTGGATGTGAAGCCCCACGCACGTGGACAGTGGTCCACACCTGATCGCACCTGTGTTTTGTATAAAAGCTTCAGCTGTGCTACCATGAAGTACTGCTTAGTCCTGAAAAGAAAAGATTGGAGGAAACTTAAGTTAAGGAAAAGAAAACTATCCAAGGGTACTAAATCTAGTGAATAGGGTGTATGAAGAAGCACTTTCGTTTTAGCGAAATGAGACCGTTTTTTTCTGAATTATTACTCAAAAGTTGCAGTGAGTTCGTATAATACTCACCATTGATAGTTTTTCCTGTGTCAAGGTAACAAATGAAAATTATACCGAAGGTATCAGAAAAACCAACGCCTGCAGATGGAAAGCTTTACACCTTCTTTGAAGCCTCTTTTCCCCTTTCAGATCATTGTTTCAACTGGTCCTAACTAAAAAGACTGCTTCATTGCTGTGAAATACCCGAAACACTCGATTGAAAATATCTTAACGACGACTGTAAGCAAACGCGTCACCCATCTTTCACACAGTTTTCTCATGTTCAAATTTTTACACATCACCGTACTTTTTGAAATTCTTACTTTGTGGATTTTCTTCACTATTTCTGGCGTGGTCATCTCATAAGGTCGGCTACTTTGAGGCTCTTATTTTACTGTTGGTAACAACTCCCCCAGAGTAGAATCTATTTTAGCTTTCGTTTTGGTTGAGCTGAGACCTTTCGAATAAAAGTATTATAAAACGTAACGATGATCAATTTTTCCATTTTATAAGAGCACTGAGAGCGTTCACTTCTGATGGTTGCCAAACAAATACTAAACGTAGCGTTCAAAGCTGAAACATGCTTTATAGATTATATACGTTCTAACACAGTAATATTTTTCGAACATATACAGTCATCATTCAGGCCAGGTACGTTTTGAACTGCTCTCGTACATATTGTTGGTACTGTAGATATTCTCAGACATAATTTAATCGAACCATGCATTCATTGAAAATGTGTCTGAAAAGAAAAGCTGAATGCAGAAGAAATTATATGTAATAATGAATCGAGTGACAGATGGAAAAAACTACTTTCTTTTTCTGAAGAAGATAATGACGAAGCATTATAGTTTTTCTTTATGGAAAATACTGCAGAGAAACTCAACTTATGTTTTTTAAAGTACACAGTGTGTTCAAGAATTAGGTGTCGTCCTTTTGGGAGGATATTTTACACAGAGAAAAAACAAAGTTCATATTTACATATGTAGAAGATAGGGAGTTAAAGCCTTTAAGAGCTCTACGTCAATTTTTTTGTGCAATAATGATAGAATCCTAAAACATAGAATAAACAAACTTTGTATTTAAACATTATTGTAAATCTCTATACAGGGTGGACAGATTCGACGTATCAATACTGTAGTTACGTGAAATATTCTAAATAAAGGAAAATGACCTTCACTTTTCCTGTTTTTTCAGCGTGGGTAATTAATTGCAGTAAACAGATTCAACCTAGTTTTTTCCGGATTGGGAAATAAAAAAATTTTCTGAATCAACAAATGCCTATATCTTGGTTGTTCTTGAAGTTATGTGAAAATAGTTTTGACATTCAACAGGGACTTTTTTAAGTTAAGTCGACTTAAGAAAACCTTTTTTTTCCCACTGTTTTTGAGTTATAATACGAACTCTATGTCCATTCACAGAATTTGCAGAGATTGATTGAAATAGCTTAAGTATGTCCTGTGCTCTTATTATGACAGTTCGAAAATTAATTGTTGCAATGACAATTCAGATAAATTATTCATTATTTTTCCATCAAGATAGAACTATTGTGCTGGTATAATATCGTTCGTAATAACGAAACGACTATGTTGTACATCATTTTGAACCCATATCAGCGATGTGGGTTTCATCCAACCAGCAATGTTCATTTTGATGACTGAATAATCCATCACAACTGACGTGAACTTCATCAGTCTAAATTATTTCTAGGAAAAACTGCAGATTTTCTCCAAATTGTTACAGAAACCAATTACAAAATTTGACTCGCTTTTTGGGAATTACCTGGATGAAAAAACTATGATATTCTCATTTTGTAAAGTTTATATCTATTTTTCTTGTTTCTATTACAATTTGCCTGCTCGAAATCGATCTGTTGGCAGTTATACTATGTATTGTATCAATTCTTGCATCTTCTCCATCAATTATTTCATTTTCTTATATCTCATGTTGAATATACCAAGGTTCTCATGGTTTATTTTGGATTTAACATTCAATTATATCAAACTTTTCAAAATTGGTCGCTTCGTTATCACAAACGATACTATATTCACCCAATAGTTGTAACTTGATGAAAAACATTAAGTAATTCATCTGAATTGCTATTGCAAGAATTAATTATTTAGAACAATCACAATGATTGCACAAAACATGATCAAACTACTTCAATCCTTCTGTGTAAATATTGTGAATTAACATGAAATTACTAGAGGAAATTAGGAAAATTTAATACAATTTTGAATTTCCATGAAAAGACGTCCTGGATGAAAACATTGGGTGCACATGTGATATATTTTTGGAAAGGAAAAATAACTATCGAGGTCAAAGTTACCTATGGTTCATGTTTGAAAAAACGCAAGTTTGCATTATAACTTTAAAACCGTTAGACAAAAAAGATCTGTACGTAGTTTGTTTCCACGTAAAGAAGTGCCAGTAGCATATCAAAACCATTTTCAGATAACATGAAAAACAACCGAGAAATCAAGTCTTAATTGATTCTGAAAAATTTCAAGATTTCGGAATAAATCGAAAACGAGAAAAGCTAGCTTTAATCTGTTTGTGGCAATACACTCCTCACGCTGAAGACAACGGGTAAAAGGTGTCATTTTCCTCTATATACAACATTTAGCTACAGTACTGAAACGTTGAACTCTATCCTGCCGTACATTTACTCCTTGAAATATTGAAGTAACGCTCTACGCCCTACAGGCGCCGAAACTAAAGGTAATAGAAGGGGTAAAAATCACGTCATATGTTTTTTGGGTAAGCTTATGCCATTATACATATCAATCCTAAAAAACATCAACAATCTCTACAAGAAAGAGGAGGAACACTTCTTAGAAGTCTTCGAGAAAATTAATTTTAAATTATGCCTAGTTTCCATTCACACTGTAAACCAGAGTTTTCTCTACCAGATACATCCTTTGCATTAAAACAAACATAAAAATAAATCAGAACTTGTCATAGAAGAATTTATTCTCCTCTTAAATGAGACACCCTGTAGTAATTACTGTGAGTTGAATTTATATATCGAAATTAAATTTTGTATTAAATTCGAATTTTTCTACTTTCCTCTGTATGTATACGGAATTTTCCATTTATGAGGTTTTCGTAATTATAATGAACATAAATAAGAAGCATTAACGAAATGTGTCATTTCTAATTTAAGTTTCACATTTTGGAGCTCCCCGATTTTTATTTGCGAACACAATAGAAAGAGAATCAAAATATGTATAAATAACGAATGTCCAACTTGAAACTCATACTGCGTTTATTTGAAGAAATGAGCAATGACAATTTAACTTGTGGCTTCAATTTTATAGTCATTTTTGTTGTTTGTTGAAATATACGAAGAACAAATACATAAAGTTTTTGTGGGAAGAGTTCAGATCATTTAACATGATTATATGGAGGATATGCGTTAATGATCTAGAAGCGATACAACCATAAACAGCTATCGCGATGAACTTTACTTCGAAGGTTAACAATTCCTGGCTGATATTCAATTTTTACAATAGTTTAGTTACACGACTATCTATACTTCTTACAAATGCCTAGAATTTTCAGTTGGCGAGAAAATCTATCTTGAAAACTGAGATTTTCATATAATATAATGCAGCTAATTTGGAAAATAATTATTTGATGAATGACTTCTATAATTCATTTCGACCATTCACGAATGTAACACAAATCACAACATAGGTCTGATCAGTTAGATTTGACAAGGAAATTTATATCTCAGACGGGTCCGAGCGATTCTCCATATTTTCATTTCAAAACCGGAAAAAGGTGTTAAGTTTTCGTGTTTTCGCTGGACCAGCCTGTATATATGAAGAATCGCTCGGATCGGTCGATTTCCGATTCGAGGGGGAACAACTTTTCCGATTTCTTCATTCCCGTAACTTCAATTTCTTAACGGGGGTGAGCACAACCCCCTGATTTTGAATAGGAATGAGGGGTGTTCCGATACCTAATTTTGAAGATCTTATCCAGTAATATCTGACCCTAAATTTTCGTTTCATAATTTTCATCGTTAACGAAATGGCAACTAAAAAAGAAGACTACTTACTTTTGTGATTAGTTTATAACTGCTGAAAATGAGGGTATAATATAGTCAACAAAACGATTTTATCTCGTAACGCGTAATCTGTACCCTTCGGAAAAAGCTTTCAACACCATTGGGTTATACTGGCAAAATTCAATCAGGCTCTTCGATGTTCTGCGGGTAGAGCTGGGCCTCTAGCTGCGACAAGTGGTCTCAAACCAAAGTCCCTGAGTTTGCCATATCGCTTCAGCGCTAATTTGCACTCCCTGTTCTGTCGAAGCTACATTTGAAGATGCTTAGCAGTATCGATCCGTTGTCTCAACGAGTAAACTCTTAAATAACGGTCTTGGATCGCCGTTGTTGGTCGAAGTCGTGCTTGCCCAGGTCTCCTTTTATGATTCCCAGTCTCCCTGTACCATTCTGGACACAGCCTTCGATCTTATATAAGTCCAATCTAGACAATTTAAAGCTACTGATTCAGCAAATTCTGCCAGGATCAGATTTCATGTCTCGCTATGCATTGTTACGCGAAAAAATTGACCAACAACTGCTGTCATCAATATGTGATGGTTTTAGAATCACAATTTATTTCTCATGCGAGGAACATGTGCTTCAAGAGAAAACATAGAATTTGGTTAGCATATGTCCGGAAAGATCTGAAAAAAACACATGTTAATAGTTGGTTGCGTACCAAAAAAGAAGTTTTAAATATTAAAATTTTGCGTTAATTTGTTGGTGCAATGTATTTCGAAAACTGAATTCCAATATCTCTGTTAACTTAACAACTTGGACAATGAATTCTTCATCTTTTCCTGAGTATGTTCTCCCATTTAAAATCGTTTAGGTTAGATTAGATTTCATCTTTCGAAGGTATCTGTAGCGACAGATAATATTGGCAATTCCCCAAGAGCCAAGTTTAAAGACTAAACCACTTGTCTTGATAAAATGGAGCCCGGAAAGCAATTGTTAAGTCATATCTTTGTCCAAACGCTACTTTTTTCTCTTAAAAGTTATGTTACATCTCCCTTCACTGAAATCTCTGTTATTCATGGACTAAGTTTTTCTTTTTATCTTCAAGTAGGCTAAAGACGTGTTTCGTTTGGCTGTCCCACTAATCTGATATAACTTCTGATCCGATTGTCTATTATGCTATTTAGGAGCCTAGAGTCTAAATTGTTTTTGAATTCTAGGGTTAGAAATACTCTACAGTTTCACATTTCATGTCACACTATGGGCACTTTCCGTTATCCTAGTACTTCTGATTCTATGTAAGCTACCCACATGGTATGTCCAGAAGATCAATTCACCTCATTTCATTTCTACCTGAGATCACCCTGAAGCAAGTTTCCTAAGAGACCTTATCGTCACCTACTATTTTCTGCATTTGAATGCAATTCTAGAAGTATATTCCAGCCATACTATTAAAGCCTTAGGCACATATCGGATCAGTTCATATATTTTTTTTTTCATCACTTGAATGGTTCGAGTATGCCCAAGAGTAACTCCGTATGCCAGGTAACAATTTCAGGCTGTGTTTAGAATCTATGACTTCAGTTTTCGCGTATGCTCTAGTGTTTCAATTGCAGCTTCACTAGCACTGAGTATAAAAATAGCCTTGATGTGAATTCTATATTGATACATAACTCTTTGAGCACATTGAGCAAAGTAGTCGAAGTAGCATTGTTAAATAAGGCTTGATGCAAATAATAATTTCATACATGACTTGATCCGCTAACCATCAAGACAACCCATCAAATTACTTCAAGTTTACAACTGCCACCAATCGTACTTCAAATTGCAGCAGATATAATGAAGCTCTAGGAAAATTGAGAAATGTCAACAATTGTTGTGCACGATCCTAGTATGGAACGTTCGCATAGTTATTATTAGATAGTGTTTATTACACTTGTATTATAAATTTCAGTGTTATGCAATTGACGTAATTAGACTCGCGAGCTCATTATTTGAGATTCCGAAATCTTACAGCTGTTAATCACAAATATCATCATTATATTCATGTATTTTTCGATGTGCTCTTCCAATTATATTGCAGCTAAATAAGATAGTGAAGTTATTGTGTTATAATTCCATTTCTTCCAATTAGTCTCATTGAGATGTTAGTGTGCGAGAGTTTCCAGTTGCCTTATTCAGGTAGAAAATTGGTCTTCAGCCAGTCACGAGAAGAGATCTTCTTCTTTCTTTTCATGTCTTGTCCAGCTAGTATAATTACCACAATGCAGGGAAGCATGCAATCAATTTTCTATGTTCGAGACGAACTGAAATGCGCAGGTTCGTACTCAATGATCATTCATCTTGTTTCGTTCTTCAAGGCCATGAAAATAAATTTTCATGGCAAATCTACTTGGTTAATTGTTGGTTCTTTTTTATTCTCAACACAACTCAACGAAGGAGGCGATGCTTGTTATGTTAAAGGTGTGTTCACTCGTTTCTTGTTGTATCTTAGTCGCAACTATAGGACGCTGGCTAGAAAATGAAGACACCAGGGTACAGTCGTCCACAAACCCAAATATTTTGTTTTAGATGGAGTGGAGAAAATTATCAATCTGCAACAGAAAAAGATGTGGAGTATGGAGCACTGGGGTACTCCTGATTCACTCGTGACATCATCAACTACCACCTGAATTGATCAACTGAAGATGAAAGCTACTTAGTCAACCACGTCCATGTGCGATCACTTTATTCAGCCAGAGTAAGTGACAATCTCTGTAGAAGGCCTTTAAGATATCATATGACACTCGATTCGCCATACTATTTGATTGTTGATAAAGTATGCAAGAATGTCACCACTTGATCATTGTCTACGGAAACCGTACTGTTGATCACTGATACCCTGTGACTCGAGATATTTTATATGCTCATCGTATATCACTTTTCCTCATGGGCAATAATGCGATTGCGATTTCTTTGAAATCGGTTCTACTCCCCAACTTTCCTCAACACTTCGAAAACATTTGGCTCTCATACCCAATCAGAAACAGACGTACGAGGTGCGTCTTTTCTAGAATCGATAGGGTACCCCTATGTAGCTTGATAGGATACTGAGAAGCGATATGCGACACTGATGAGCTCCTCCGTTTCTCGGCATCCTGCTTAGTTGCACTATTGTGGCTCTTGGGGGCAGCGTGCATGGCAGGCAGATTTGGGAAATAGCTCTTGTCAGGAGGGATTATTCATTGGTCTACGGATTTTTGATTAATTCTTTTTGTCTCAAGTTTACATTTGTAGACTCCTCGCGAAGTTTATTGTGGAAGATATTAGCAAAAATTCGAATAATTGTATTCACAATAAATGCTTATATCTATAATTTTGGTGTGTATCAGAAAAACATAAGTGTGAGCACAAGAAATGTAACAGGGGAATCGTACTATCTTGCGTATGATTCAATAAATGAGTGAAAAAACCCGAGGAAGAAACTCGTTTCTCTGTCGCTATTGCACTACCAATAGCTTGTTTGTTAATGTTGTGTTAGTGTCGTGTGTACATAAAGAGTACCAAAGATTTTTCTGCTTAGCAGCTTCATTCTCTCATTCTCATCTTGCACTCCATGATTTCCAGACGAAGACAAGGGTGCAAGGAAGGGGGTTTGCGACAGGAATCTGTAACAATGAGAGAGAAAACCAAAAGAAAAATATTTCAACAATCATACCTGACTCTTATATGTCTAAACTCACTTAAATCTAAGAAAAGATTTTACATAGCAAGCAAGGCCATAAAAAGGACTAAGGCGATAATCAAAAGTACATAACCTGCGATATTTCCTCTTTCGCGGAGATGTTCTACCGTCGCAGTGTGAGTCTCATGAAACATAATCACTTCCTTGTTCTTGCTTGCCAATTTTGAAGTATAATAGCAAAATCCCTTCAATATTCAAACTCAACAAAACAATTCCCTCTCTGTTTTACTGAGAGAGCCCCGATGGCCAGGTTCGGTCTTCTAAGTGATGCCGGTTATGATCTATAGATGTTCTAGAATCAATATGAACCCAATAATTTGGGTTGACATCTGCCATATATTATTTCTTCGTGGATCTTGTTTAATTTAAAGAAAAATTTGCGAAAAAATTTTGACAGTCGTTTTTTTTCGCAATAAACTTTGTCTTTATAGTAAATAGAACATGCAACTAGTCTTCGCATATTCGATTCAATTGATTGATCATACTTGTGCTTTTTATTGCTCGAACGCCACGATAGGAATCTATTTTCATATCTTGATTGTTGGAGATGAAGAATTGGTTATTTATGGTAATCTGAAATGCAAAAGTGAGGGCCAAAGTACACATCCGTAGTTACTGTCTTCAAGGTGATAACTCGTTTTGAAATCATGGCACCTATACAAACTGTAAATATAGGTATTTAATATGGGAAGTTGGATGGATAAGTTAGGTGAAAATAAAACAAGAACTCACTTTCTCCATAGGGTGTCATTTTTCCCATCATAATCTCCTTTTAGGGTTATTAACTTGCTTAGGCGATGCTACAGGCTTTAGATGCCTTCTTTGTCTTCTTCTTTAAGATCCCCGAATTACGCCTCTGTTTCGGAGATGAAAATCTATTGCCCGAGCCATATTTTTATGTTGGGAAACAAATAAAAATCACTGAGTGTCAGGTCAGGAGAATATAGTGGATGAGGAAACAATTTATATCGTAACTATATGAGATTGATTATTTTAATTGCGAAAGAATCGATAGAGGTGAAAGAGAATATTCTTTTTTTCAAGATGCTGATGTTTTATTTTGATTTCCTGCTTTTTTTGTCTAACAGTGATGCGTGGTAATTTCAATTCATGGTTTTTCCTTCCTGGACAAAATAAATATATATAAATAAAATAGGCTGTGCATCCCAAGAGACGGTGCTCATCATTTTGCTGGCAGATGGATTTATCTTGGCTTTTTTGGGTGTACTGCTACTGACCTTGATCTACTGTTAGGATTCCTGTTTCGCCACCAGAGTATAAAAATCAATCCATGTTTCATCTTGTGTAATGAAACGGCGTAGAAACTCATACGGGCTTTGATCAAAAAGGCGAAAATTAGCCTAGAAAAATTTCATCTTTCCAATGTGGAAGTGCTGATGTAAGACCTTTGCTCTGTAGAACAGTGATCTTATAATATACTCTCCAGTAAATGCGCAAGACAAACAAACTAAAATTGAGATTTAGGCTGGCTTAGCCTCCCTACTCGCGTTACATTGTACCATTTCATTTTTATTTATTACTTTCGTTGTACATTTTTTTCCTGAGAAAAATTGACATATTTTGATAACCAGATATCTTTTATTCTATTATTTGGCGAAAATGAAATACGCACAACCATTAAGAGACTTGAGAAAATCATCTGAAACATAACGTCTACTACCCATTATTTTAATGAAAACAAATGAAATATAACAATAGTGAAGCCTTTAAACTGACATATTTCAAAAATGACCAATATTTTATTTTATTGTTAATACGTGGCATTGAAATGTTTCAAATTGAGAAAACGCAAAATCGTTATTTCTTTCTTAACATATTATTGCTTATAAATTCCCATTGTGGTTGACTGAACAATATGGAAACTGATGAATATCCGTATTGTTGGCATAAAATTTTAAATTGAAGATGTTGTAACCTTTATAAATATGATTCTCAACGAGTTTGACCTATTTCAAGATCAGAAGTATTGTATCATTCAAATGTGCCATTAATTTTCGAAGATATTGAAAAGAGGCGCGATGAAATACTGAGAATTGTAGGAATTCGTATAAGTTTATTTCAATTACGAACGAGAAATTATTTTGGAACAATTCCCAAGAATCTCCATTGTGTTCACAGTCAACTCGAAAGAAATATAGTTTTCGAAATACAGTTCGAATTTTTTGTTTGTTTAAGTGTTTCATAGATATGGAATTAAAATTGATACCGAAAAGTCATAAGGGCAATAGAAATCAAACTTCTGAGACAACTCAATTCAAAGATATGTTTATGTAACATGTTGCGGCATATTTTGACACTTTCAAGAGAATCAGAATCTAAAGATCACTCACCGTTCGTCTAGGTACATGAAATTTATATTAAATTAAATAACAATCATTCTGATCAAAAGCCATGAGATAAATTACGATTCGAAACAATTAATAGAACACGGTTTGTACGAATGTCATCAGATATTTGATGATTTAGACAGCTGTGCTATTGATCGGCGGTATATCTGTCGGAGAATTTCATGTATGACACTTTCACCCGGAATCCTCGGTGATTGAATTTTACTCGCATTTCATGGATTTTTTCGTCAATATTCCTCTAATTTTTCAAATTATCCGAATCAAAATTGAAACGTAAGTTACGTAAGGTTCTTCGCGAGTTGGTTTCTCAATTCGTTGTATAAGTCTGTAGAGTGATATGGAAATTCTTTGCGGAAAGTTAGTCGGGTTTTGTTAATGTTTGTTGAATTTTTTTTCAATTTGGCCTTTTTCAAACAGCAATAACTCAATTTTTTCAAATGGCACGGGCCAATTTTCATAGCGCCATCAGATGAAGCGTCAAATTTCAGATGGAATTGTTTCAGCATGTACTATACCCATCTCTTATAGTTCCGAAATAATTTGGGAATATAGTGAATTTTGATGATTTTGCAAGAACTAACAGAGAATGCTTTGAAATATTTGAATCAAGTAGCTGAACTGGCTACGCTCACCTTACAGGTGCCTGAAATTAATGTACTTGTCACTTCGTTCATTCGAATTTGATATTTCAACAAGAATTGTTGGTAATTTGAACTGAAAATTTTTAAAAAACAACAGATTGATAATAAAATGGCTGATTATTCAAACGAAGATATGTTTAATCTCTTTTTAATTCATGGCGAATGTCAAAAAGTGGTGGATAGAACTTGCAGGCAATTTAGTAAGCAATTTCCAAATTTGGCGACTATGAGTAAAACAAAATTCCGAAGGATTAGAAGCAATTTTCTGCAATTTGGAGGAACAACATACATAGAAACTAGAAGAAAACCAATTCTCGAGGACGACGACAATCAAATTAATACGCTAGCGTATTTTCGTACCAATCCACATGCATCCATTGAGTCAGAATCAATGGATATTGAATTGGGTTATACTTCCATTCAAAGGATCCTTAAGAAACATAATATGCTCCCGTATTCTTTTATCAGACTACAAAAATTGAGACCAATTGACCTTCCCAAGCGGCTAAATTTCTGTGAAAATTTATTAATTCTGCTTCAAGAAGATGAGACAATTCTGCAAAAAACTATAAGGTCTGATGAAGCCAAGTTCAATGAAAGTGGAATAACCAGCAGGAGAAATCGACATTTTTGGGCCACAGAAAATCCACATTTCATCGAGGTTATTGATTTCCAAAATAAATTCAGCGTGAACGGTTTTGCAATTTTAATGAATGATTTGTTGGCTTATCACATTTATGAGGAAAATCTTAATGGACAAAGATACCTGGAAATTTTGAGAGGGACATTAGCAAATTTTTTAAATGGATTACCCCTCAACATTCTGAGAGAACTTCCGGTATAACCCGAAATGGTATCACTTTGAAAATATTTCACTTCAATTGGCAATCGCTAGTTATGGCCGCGTATAAAATTTCAGCTTGATATTTTAATTGGAACTCAAAAAGTTTTTAACGGACGGTCCCGGTGGAAATCCCTGTATAAAGAAACTATTTGTGTGTTTTATATGGGTTAATATCAAAATGTTTCTAACACTTTTTGTGTATAAAATAATTCACAGAAATTTCTCTTCATTAAGCCCGAGTATTGCTAATTCCTTTTATATAACTCCATATCTGGTTTCAGAGCAATTTATAGAGGCGCCTTGTAGCTTGCATATACATTTGTATTGCTTTCGACAAATTATATTATACCCAATAGGTAACTTAATTGAAATTATCATTCTACACATACATAGAAGTCAAGAAGTCCTGAACTTTTAAGGAAGTTCGTTATTACCTGAGATCAAGTATGATATAATGATCCGCCTATTTACAATAAAATATAAACATGCAAATAGAAGTGAACGCACCCACAAACGATTATATCGAAAAGCTCTCACTACTTGTGCGATGCAGTTAATTTATGAAATCAATAGTTTACTTGGAATTACGTTAATTATTTGGTATATTCTTTTTATTTGAGATGAATGGGTATTTACAACTCTGACATTCCGGTATTTCAAGTAGGAAAACATTCTTTCTGTATGGAATGTGCTGCCACCGATGTGTTTAATGGAAATTATTAAAGATTTTACTTCTAGAATTGAGACTTTTACAGCTCTTACAACGTCTATTTGGAATATTCTGGACTTATATTTGCTTATACAGGCTGAGGTATGAAAAGAAAGAGTAAAATATTTAGTAAATACTGAAATATTTGTAAATTTTCAAATGAATGAATATATGGGGGAATAATGTACAAATTAGAGAGAATGTTAACACTCATGAATATATAAAAATCTTGCATCACGATGTGACACATTGGTTACTATTATTTGATGGGTAAAATATAGTACAACCTCTGGAATGGATCGCGGAGTTTTATTAGGAAATTTCTTCGAAATAACAGCTTTTCTAAACGAAAGAGGTGATGACGCTGATTGAAAAACGAAAAATGGCTGACTGATCTGGCATTTTTGACTGACATCACAATGCACTTAAAAACCATTAACTTCAAGGTAAAAACTATTATTCAGATGATTATCGCAAAAAACGCATTCAAAAGTAGATTGCAACTTATGATAGATCAACTGAAAAGAAGTGATCTGAAACATTTTACATCTTTGAGAACAAGGATTCCTCAGTTGAATTATGATACGTATGAGGCTGAATTATGTGAAAGACATAACACTGGCATCTTCTAAGAGTTTTCTCATTGAGAAATTCAGGAATTTATGTCTTAATGAAGACATTTTGCGAGCCACTCAGGTTATCCACTGGTGGCAAATCGTTTCAGTTCTGGAAGCAGTTATTCCAATCGTTTGCTGCTACATTATAATTGTCTGTTTTTCCAGATTATATTAGCTGCTGTGTTAAAAAGGAGAAGAATGCGTTCAAGTCAATTTGTGCTCAGATAATCTGATATAAGTACAACATTATCTATACCCAATTTCCAGTTCTGTGGTTTATAGAATTGTAATTGTGTCAAATCTGGAATATATTCTGAGAAATCATCCATACTTTTACCAAATTTTGTAAGATTGCTCGACGATCTTTCTTGCTTCTCAGTTTGTCGTTTTCAATTCTGGTCGGGTATTTTCAACTCTTTAGCCTGATGCTGCAGTAAAAAATGTATGTAAAAGAATAAGAATAGTATGCTTTTATCGACTGTTTAAAGTAGAAGAAGCATCATATGGGATGAAGAAACACTGTGGTACTATCTCATTATTGTTTTGAGAATCTGAAAAATCGTTTTTGGTGGCAATGACTTGAGACTTTTTTAACAACTTAATTTCTTAGGGTGCTTTTGCTACCACAATGATTCAGAAAAATCATATATAATATATATATATATATATATATATATATATATATATATATATATATATATATATATATATATATATATATATATATATATATATATATTGGATATGGGATCCATCTTGTATCCCAGCTTATCGTTTACACAGTTCTAGTAGGGTATTTTCAATTCATCAGGCATTCATGTGAAAGAAGAAGAATAGAATGCTTTTATCGACTATTCAAAGTAGAAGAAGAATCATATCACATGAAGAAATACTGTGTTACCAAAGTTAGATTCTTGATTAACTAGGTTAGTTAGAATTCCGAATAATCGTTTAGTTTTGGTAATTCAAGGCATTCGAGGCTTTTACAACTTCAGTTTGCTAGGTTGCTTTTTGTCGTCTTAAATGTGAATAATCTTCTTTACCGATATGAGATTCCTAACCTCATTTTACTGTCCTATACGAAATCACGGAAATATGTGGTCCTCGTATTACGCCTTCTCTGAAAGAAAAAGAATTATGTCGACGGTATTCACAGCAATACTGTCAATTTTCGTACACAGAATCTGACACAATCTTCTTTTCTACATTTATGACCGAAATACTATCAGAATTACCTGTTACTTCAAATATCTAAAATAATTATAACTTATTGTGAATGGCATGAGGTAAGAAGAAGAGTCAGTAAGAACCTTTTAGTACATAGTCCGCAATTAGCACAAATGTTAAAGTCGGTGATTTGCAACGAGAAAACATGGACGGATTTTTATGGCAAATATTGATACATGAATGAAATTACAGAGTAACGTTGTAATTCAACTCATCAGTTTATAATGTGTTTTCATAGTTGCGATACAATTATTCTAATTTACAAGCATTGCAACATATAGAATAAGATCACGAATTGATTCTAACGTTAGATGCGTACTATATAAATAAACATGGAGATCATCGTGCACCGTTATGTAAGAGATGAGAGTCTTCATTTCAGTCACACATTATTCACGCTTGGTCTCACGATAATCGATTGAAACATTTCTTGAGTATCATAGAGAATGGGAAAAAGTAATGAAGTTATTTTTACTTGTATTTAGATTGCTTTTGAAATAGAGAGAAAAGTCTATCTTCATGTTCTTAATTAAATGTTAGCTAATGTGACCAATATCTTATAAAGGCTAGTACGTTAAAATAATTTGGATGGGACGGCATTTACTACTAAAAATCCTATCAACTGCTACTATAGCTCCATAAAATCAAAATTTTTGATCAATTGTAATTCTACACAAATTATTTCATGACTTAATAGACTGTATATATCGCTATTTCTTGTGGAAGATTCTGAAATATCTGAAGCAATACGTGTGAGATTTTGAACTTGTTATCCTTCAATAAAGATATTTCTTCTTCACATAAACAATGGGAGATGGAGACATTCGTACAACTGTAATTAGTATTATGAAAGACTTTGAAATCTTACGAGGTAGTTGAAATTTAATTTTGGCAATGATTTTATTATAGCATCTGTGAACATTTAATGTTGAATGCTTATGTAGTATTTGATACACTCATTGTAGTTATTTTCAACCCAAGTTCGATAAATATCAGGTACTTTCGTTAGTATTTCGGTCATTAACGTTGAAAAGAAGATTATCTCATATTCTGTGAACAGGAATTGACAGAATCGCTGTGACTCTGTTGACATAGAATTCTTTTCATTCCAGAGAAGAGGAGGACCTTGAATATTCTGTCAAGAAAGTAGATGAAATTGATTATTTAGAAAATCTGCTCGAAACGATTGTCAACAATTTTCTTCTTCCTGCGTTGGCACAACTCTTTTCAATACTGACGCGGAGTTTGAACGCGATCTATCATCGAATTTGTTTACAATGCTGCATTTTTACAGTTTTCATAAATGTGTCATTCATGTTTGAAAGACAATGAACTTTCTGTGCTTCACAAATCGATTCGTATCAATTTAACCGATTGTTTGGCGTATGAAAGGCGTTGCTGCATGAGTTCCAAAAGACGTGTCAGACGAGTCAATTCCAAGCCCACATTCATAAAACGCATTGTAACTGGTGATGAGACATATAAACCAGTCAACAAGCTTCCGAGTGGCGCCTTCAAATTGAACGGACGTCAAAGTCGATCAAAAGTCAAGGTAATGTAGATTGTTTTCTTCTATTATCGCGGTGTTGTGCACTCGGAATTCTTTCTTCTCTTTGAAGGTTGGTACCACCTGAAACAATACCGCCTTCGATATTTCTAGAGCCATCTGTTGGTCCGCACCGGGACCTTTTGGCTCATGTGATAGGTTAGGTGTGATAGGATTGAATGGAAGGAAAAAAGCTTGTGAAGTTAGAAACGTTTATTTCGCTTCCATATGAAAAAGGAGTAGGTTGTTAAATTCAAAACTTATATACAGGCTGGTCAACTTTCTGCTACTGGACTTTAACAACAATAGAACGCGTTGTTTCGAGACTATTTCCCCCAATAAATAAAGGTCCATAAACGTTTCCTTATCAAGATACAGGGTTTTCAAGTTTCGAAAAATTGAATTTTTAAAGAATTATAATACTTTTGCAATTTTCATTAAATTTGATTTAAATTCTTCCTTTATTTGTTTGCTTGTAATGTAAGATGTGTCCGTTACGCTCTAATTACTTCAATTATTGCTTCTTCCTTATCTCTTACGTCACATTTCTTTTTACTTGGTGCCTTGAACGATCCACTACGAGGGATGTTATTTATGTTTTGCATGCTGGAACATAGAGGGTACCATTAATAAATTGTCAGTAGTGTCAGTTAGGTTAGATTAGATTTCAATAAATCTTCAAAAGCTCTCAGTTATTTCATTCTAGCCCTATATGCCAAACTTAAAAGACATCCCTCGTATTGATATGACTGGTGTCTTTTAGGAAACCGATTCAAATATGATTTTGCCGTTGTAGCTGAATGATACCCACTTTGAAAATAACATCATATCCTATAAAGATTCATATAATCGTCCAAGAGATACCATACTAACTTGTGATCTAATTTGGTAAATATCATTTTGAGTAGGTTAAACCTTCAAGAAAGTCATCGATATATGATGCCCTTAACAGTCATCCTGTTGATTGGAATAATTATAATTAACCCGGCATAGGAGTTGCAGAACATGCAGTCTAGTTCACCATCTAGAACCCATCTTAAAATCACAGAGAAAGATTTTATCGAGTATGTTGAAAACCAGAGAATGAATGGAACACAGAAAAAACCTATTTCATTGTATGCTAGTTTATAATAATTGAGGAGAAGCAATAAAATGATTGCGTTATAACGGTATCATTAGGTTCGAGTGACATTTCTTCTTGAAATGATATTATTGTAGAGGCGCTTCTTCTCATATATCCTGAACTATTCTAGTTTTATATCTCGTAAAACTCCGGCTTCGTCCTTGTACCATTTTCGAGCGTATTATAACAGAAAGCTAGATCCAAGTAAGCACTTATTTCTTTAGGTGTGACTCCAAGATCATAAAACTAACCTTGCCATCACTTGTAATTGTAAGTCGTCTGTCGTCATACTGTGAGATACCGCCGTTTGAAGCCGGTAGTGAACTGAGGAGCGGGTTCAATAGGGTCGAGCTTCAAACGTAAACGAAATCCACCGCCTTCTTATTCACTATGTGAATGATTATCTAAAAATGCTGTTGCTACAGATTCAAACCGCAATAGTTCGACAATTTTTAATTATTGAAATATTGTTTTCTTCAAATGAATACGAGGGCTGTTTGATAAGTTTTGTAGCAGTGAATTTGGCTATAAACTGCTATCGAATCCAGCATATATAATAAGATAATAATACATTCGTCTGTCCAACATACCGACATTCAGGTCGATATCACTGTTAAAATACATTCGACGGATTCCGATTACAAAAAAAGGAAAATGATTTCGTTCAGCAAAGAGAAGAACCTGGACACTAATTCGTTCTTCTGGTTGAAATGCCAGTTTGGTGCTTGATATCCTCAGGGATCCCATAATTGATCGAATTGTCAGCAGATATTCATCAACCTCATGCTCAAGTCGACAAAATGCATGATACCACTATGAAATAGAAACTCCATTCTATTCAACAGATTCAGCTTTCAAAAGCTTAATTTCAGAAAACGATTGAAAAATAACAATGATTTATTGATCAACGCAGCATCATTATGGAAAATCAATTTTTCCTGTCATTAAATAAAATAAGAAAAATTCTTTCCCATATCAGTCCGGAGTTTTTTCAAACGACCTTCGTATACAACATTTGCAATTGGTAGCTACAATTTCTGAGGATGATTTAAGATTGAAATATTATTAGATACTAAAACATTTAATTATGCCCATAAATTTTATTTTCTATGTGTATTAGAGTATCTTATTTGCAATTATTGAATACTTAAGTCAAGCATAAAATTAAAATTGTATCCTTTCGTTTAAAACCAATAAAACTGCAAGAATAATTATATATAAAGATGAATATTCAATAAAATATTACGAGCAAATTCACTAAAGTTAAAATTAAATCGATAGCTCTACTTATGCAATTCATTTCGATGAATTTAGATTAACACAAGTTTTTTATTGCAGATAATAGCAGCTATATGCTGCTTAACGTCCGCAACATATGCTGCTATAGCGCCTGGACAAAATGCATATCTTCCTCCTAAAAATGGTTACGATTATGGTAAACCAAATGTACCATTTCCTCCCGCAAGACCTTTTCCCCCATCAATTCCTAGTCAACCAACGTTTCCTCCACAAAGACCAACTTCACCCCCATCTGTACCTTCTTTCCCTCAACGACCTACATTTCCACCTCAAAGACCTACAAGTCCACCATTCCAACCTTCTTTTCCGCCACAGCGACCGACATCTCCTCCTTACCAACCTCCCTCTCCACCTGGTGGGCGACCACCTTTTCAACCACCTTCACCTCCTAGTGGGCGACCACCTTATCAACCACCTTCACCTCCTAGTGGGCGACCACCTTATCAACCGCCTTCACCTCCTAGTGGACGACCCTCTCTTCCTCCTTATCGCCCACCTCCTCCTACTTCTCCTCCTGCGTTCAGGCCTACGCAAAGACCTGGAAGTACTCCACCAGGATATCTGCCTCCTGTATCCCGACCGACGTCGCCACCATTCAGACCTCAACCACCTGGAACTCCCGGAACATTTAGGCCAACGTATGGTCCTCCAACTGTAGGTCCAGGTGAGTTTTCCACGAGTACACTTTTAGTTTCAGTGGAATAACCATCTCTGTCCTCACAGGTATTACCCCACCTTTTAGACCACAAACAACTTATGGTCCTCCCACCGTAAGACCAGGAATATCTCCATCCTATAGACCTCGTCCAACTCCAGGTATTCCTGCTTCTACCTATGGCCCCCCAACTACCAGACCAGGAACTTTCCGACCAACGGGACCAACGGGACAACCAACTGGACCTCAACCAGGATATGGAGAGGTGAATCGTCAAAATCTTTCCTCTAATCTTATGTTTATGGTTCTTTAATTTCCAGAATGATCATCTTCTTGTACCACACAAACCCGCTGAACCATTTGATTTTAATTATGCTGTAAAAGATGATCGGTTTGGTAATGACTACTCTCACAATGCGATAAATGATGGAGATACCACTCAAGGCGAATATAAAATTCTACTTCCCGATGGTAGAACACAAATTACTAAATATACTGCCAACTGGGCAACAGGATTCCACGCACAGGTGTGTTCTTGATTTTAAATGAATCCATTATCAACATCTTACTAATACTATTTATGATTTGATAGATACGCTACGAAGGTAATCCAACGTATCCATCTCAGAGACCAGGAGTTCCCCCAGGACCATACCCAGGACCAGGACAACCTTCGAGACCAGGACCAGGACCAACAGGACCGTACCCGGGACCCGGACAGCCTTCCAGACCAGGACCAGGACCAGTAGGACCATATCCAGGACCAGGACAGCCATCTAGACCAGGACCAGGACCAACAGGACCATATCCCGGACCAGGACAACCATCTCGCCCTGGACCAGGTCCAATAGGACCCTATCCAGGACCAGGACAACCTTCTCGACCTGGACCAGGTCCAGTAGGACCTTATCCTGGACCTGGACAACCCTCAAGACCAGGACCAGGACCAGTAGGTCCATATCCCGGTCCTGGACAACCCTCAAGACCCGCACCATATCCAGGACCTGGACAACCGTCTATACCATTCCCAGGACCCGGACAACCATCTAGACCATTCCCAGGACCTGGACAACCATCGAGACCGTTCCCAGGACCAGGACAACCCTCTAGACCATTCCCAGGACCAGGACAACCCTCTAGACCATTCCCAGGACCAGGACAACCCTCTAGACCATTCCCAGGACCAGCACCTGGTAAAACATATAATTGAAATAAATGATCAGAACATTTTCTGAAATATTTATTATTACTCAGGTCCAGCACCATATCCAGGCCCTGGACAACCTTCAAGACCATTCCCAGGACCCTCTAGACCAGCGCCCAGTCCAGGACCAGGGTATCCCTCAGGAAGGCCCAGTGTTCCTTTCCCAACACCATCTCGACCAACAGGGCCTGGTACATTCCCTGGTCCCAATCAGATACCAACTACAAGACCGTCGACGGGTGGGCAACAGTACGATAAAAACGGAGGCTATAAATATTAGTAATTTCAAATGGACAACCTGAAGAACCATTATGTGTTCGAAACGTTTAGTTGTGAAAGAACAGAGTGTGTTAATAGTTTAATTCCATGTTCAGTTTGTTTTCTTGAAACTCAACATGAGTTTTTAGTTGAACTTATCTGATACTTGTTAGTTTGAGAAAATACTTGAAATTTTTTAGGAAATAATTTTATTTTTCATTTGAGATGTAAAAACGAATTCCACAAAGACATGAATGTGGTATAATTTCACTTCCATACAATGTGAAGATTTTAATGTAAATGTGTATTATATTGTATTATACAGAAAAATAATCAGAAAATCAGTTCTTTAATTTTCCTGATACTTTAAGCTAATTTGGAAAATCTCAGTTATCGGAAAATGGGAAATTTGTGTGATGCTTTATGGAAAAACAAACCCTCTCTTATCAGTTTTTCAGGAAATTTTGAATCCAAGCACGATTTGATGAAGAAACAGGGTGAATTATCGAAAGGCGAACATTCACCTGAATTCACTGCCTTTTCATCATTCCCTTTATCATGAATGGAACCTCCAATTTTTCTGAATAGTGATTAGAAATAGTTAAATTATTTAGAAAAATTTTCCCTCTCATTTTCGTTGCAACATTCTGTATACACGAGTCTATGTCTCTTAAATTTTGCAATACTACAGCGATCATTCAATCTCCATGAAATTTAGGAATATTGTTGAGTATACTACCTCGAACTTTTCGGGTATAGTAGCTACATCTTTTTCTCTACCTGTTGTTGGTATTTTCATAGTTAATTAAGAATTTAAAAGTAATTTATCTTGATGATATTCGCTATGGAGGTACCTTGAAATTCAGGAATGAAAATAGGCTCTTTTTTTCAAAATTTTACCCCTAGGTGTCGAGATGGGACTTAGAAGTTTGTATGGAAAGTTCTTGGGCATTAATCTCTTCACTTACAAAGCTAAGTTACCTTAGCGACAAAACTGAAATTGTGTATCACAGAATTTTTGTAAAATCACCCCTAAATAGGGGTTGAAATGTTGTTCAGAATTTGTTCAGTTTTGACGTTCAGGACATGCAAATTTCTATTTAAGATGGTGCGAAATAGATTTTGAAGGTAAAACAAAACAGAAAATGGTGTTTGAGATCTTGATTACGAAGTAAAACACAGTGTTCATACTTTTTCTAAAAAACACATAGGGCGTTTTAGCTCCAATTGAATTGAAATTATTAAGTCCAGTGGTGTCCTTGGGGCACCGCTACCATAATTAGATACTTTATAGAATATATATATATATATATATATATATATATATATATATATATATATATATATATATATATATATATATATATATATATATATATATATATATATATATATATATATATATATATATATATATATATATATATATATATCTAAATCAGAGATTTAGACATGAAAAAATATGTTCGGGGATCTTGATTATAAAAGTAAAAATAGCGTTTCAGAATTTTTGAAAAATTACTTCTGGGGTGCTAAATATGGAGACAGGTTTGTATTGTGTATGTACAAAATGAACAAATTAAGAGAATATTATGAACGTAAAAATATGAAAGATTATTAAATCTTTTCCATGTGAAGATTATATTGATTATACATGCTTTGCGACGCCGACTTAAAATTTAAATTTTTGAAATAATTAAAGGTTTGACATGAGTTGATTTTGGAATCCAAAAGCTTGACTTGACATCAAACATTTTCAAGCTGTTTGAAAGCTTAATACTTGTTAAAAGCAGAGAAAAAAGGAAAGATCAACCAGCAGTCATTTCAGAAATGTAAAGAACTTCTGTATTCAATAACAATACTCAACAAAATATTGATGTCACCTAAAACCTACAAAAGATTTCTGTATAATATAGAATAAATTCAAATGAAATGATTCCTGCAGAGATTTTTCATATAATTCGTTAAAAACTCAATATTCCTTTGAAAATATATAGGAAACTGAAAGAAATTTATATAGTGTCGTCACCTAGTGGCCAGAAGTGTAAGTTTAACAATCTATTGATTAAGGTTTACTACATTTGGCGATATTCAGCAGAATTCTTTCGGAGTATCAGTGAATCCCCCAGAATCGAGAAGGAACAGTAGTTACCCGAGAACCGACAGTCGAGGGAGTCCAAGGACTTCCTCAAACGCTATTCGTTATTGCGCGCATCGCTTGTAAATCGCTAGAGCGATTTCACACCTTGAAGAGGTTGAAAAAGTCCGACTTTTATGGAAAGAAAAATAGAAGTATTCTCTCAGATAATTTTGAAATTAAGGAAAATCTGAAAGACATTTTTGTCCATAGGCATTTTGTATAATATCAAGGGTATAGCTCACGACCCAAACCTTCGAAATGCTTTTTTTTTTCATTTTAATGGCTAACGTGGCATTTTTCAGATAAAAATGAAAGAATTTTTTTATATGCATTCTGCATCATCACTGACGAACGAAACAGAATACTTGAATAATCCTTTTCAGTTCTGTCATCTTTGGAAAAAAAGGAATAATCAGAAGAACGAATGGACCCTAACCATTTTCGTTCGATAAGTTTCATTTCTAACTCAAGTACAAAAATGGATCTGTTACTGTGTTATTCATCGATTGATTATGAATTTATTCAAGTAACAACTCATAAAAATAATAATGAAGCAGAAAGTGTGACGTAAGAATCTATACTCCAGCAAAAAAGTTTTCTTCAAACGCTTGGCTGCTAGTGACATCTCTTATTCAGAACTCTATTGCTTTCAACTACAACTAGAACTACAGAGTAGGCGTACTAGAGAAAATTATTCTGTACCAATAAATGTTTAAATTTTTAAAGTAACGTATAAAAGTATCAAAGTATCAAACCGTAGAGCTATATCTATATTTATATCTTTGTCATTATTTCCATGTTTTATATATGGTATATAAGGTAGTAAAATTGAAAAGAAAAATTAATGTAGAACTTGCCATCTATTGATCAGTTAACCAATTATAAACTTGCTCAGTATAGAAAATGCTGCAATGTAAGTAGACATCTAATCCATCGACCTGAAAATAATTGGCGATATAAGTATACAGAGGGTTCACGAACAAGTGACTCCTATACTTGTTCATAGAATCAAATTGATTCCATAACAAAGTATAAATAGATCTCTCAGATAGTACAACTACTAAATAATAAACTACAGCAATATATAAGAATTGCATAAATAGTTAGGAAAGTACGAGGGGTTGTCTTTTATGTTTTGCATGCTAGGACATAGAGGACACTATTCATCAACAGTCACTACTAAAAATGAACATCTATGATTAACTAATATGAATCCAAAATTCAAGTTCTATGTGTTCTGTGGTTTAGCCGAAAATCACTCTGCGAGTTCTATTTTTGGCTTTGAAGCGTGTGAAAAATTAGTTTTTCGTTGAATACTTGTTGACCGAACAGAAAGCAGTAAGGTTGAATTGCTGTAAAAAAACATTGGACCATTTCATTTTTGGAAAGTCCAAAAACATTTACAAGATTGTTAATAGTGATGAATCTTGCAATAATTAACATGAGCCAAAAAATAAGCGCCAATCTGCTGTTTCGATGTTCCAAGGGATAGAAAATCCGATCCGTGTTTACTTGAGCCACAGGATTTTGTCATTGGATGTTTGGATGTTCTCAAGTGTCCCAAAATGAGTTCTTTTGAAGTAATTTTCAATTCTCGGGAAAAAATAGTCACAAGGATTCAAGTCTGGCGAATAAGGAGGCTGAGAAGTCATGGAAAAGTTTCTACTGACTAAAAACGCTATTATTGAGATTGCAGTGCTGGAACCATCTTTGCCCAATTCACTGATGAACGGAGGTGTGATTCAATTTCAACTGTTCCGCGATCATTCTGACTGTCAACCGCCGATTTGAGCGCACGTGATTTTAGACTATGTTGTTATTATCATCGGTGTTTGCATTTGAAGTCCCTTCCAAATCGTTGTTCATCTTCAATCTCTCTTGACAAAACACTTTCTCCATAGGCCTTCCGAAGAATTAAAAATGTTTCTGTTCCATTATGCTCAAGCTTGAAGCGAAACTTTTAGTTACAATTGATTTCACTTATTTTCAAAACGCACAAAAAAAACTGCATCACGAAAACTAACGCTACGGATAAATAACATGACAGCAACTTCAAACTAATACTGGAAGCATATTGTTACTGTGTTCACTATTCTTTCTAACAATAGAGCGTTGCAGGCCTCTCCGACCAAGCTGAGCAGTGAACGTGCTCTTTTTTACCTGGCCCGAGGGTATAAACGTCCGGGCATTTTTTAGTTTCGCCGACTTCAAATCATCTCCGTAAATCGTCTGCATCATGCTTTGCTACGAGTCGATTGCACAGACGACTCATGCAATCCGCCATTGAGGACAAACCACGCCGTCCGCCATATTGCCGCACTGCTGATGTCTACGGGCGAACCACGTGTTTTATTTAATTCTATATCTACGTTTATCACAACGGGCGTTTTGTGAAGACTCTCGTATCTTGCGTTGCTGGCTCGAAAGCGACGTTACCAGTCTCATTACTTCATTTACAAAGTTCGTTCAAACAGCGGCGTTCATCTCCGTTATGCTCGTTATTTTGGGCAATGGTTGACTGAAAACTACTATAAAATGATGGATTGAGAAAGGTCTAGGTGCACCACCACGATCCTCAGATTTAAACTCTGTTGCTTCATGGGGACACTTGAAGCCAATATAATGTGAGAATCATATTCAAAATATAGAGGATCTTGACGGAAAAATAATTCCGAACGCTGAATTTTCGTTCAGCAAGTAAAAAAGTTTTCCTTTCGGATTTCTGAAAATCTGCAAATTTTATAATGTATGTTCTCATGACATTTGTTTAACCTTGTGTAAATAAATAAAAAAAATTACTGAACTGCTTCAAGCATTCTGCATTATCATTTTTTCGATAACCCTCGTACATATGCAAGGGCAAATAGACTTCCTCAGTGAACAGCTCTCACTACTAATATTCTATATGTTGTGTTCTACTTTCGATATGTATAATATATATCCTTATTTGTTCATGAGAAGTGTTAATGAGAATTTGAAATGGCAAACTTGAGATCTTGTTTTCGAAACGATTTCCCGGCTAGAAAATTCTCACGCGAAATGAACACAATACGTTAGGATGTTTCGATCTGAGCTAATTGCGAAGTTTACGTTTTAATTTTCCCAGGATAGAGATCTCATGTCAGCTTATTAGGAAATTGAGTCGATGACATGAAAGACCGTGGAGATTTATAACTTTTCGATTCTTAATTTCGAAAAATAATTGAATGAACTTTTAAAAAGCAATTATTTCGAAAAATACTGTTCCAGATCGGATTTTCATTTGAAAAATTTGATCGTTTTCAGCGATGAAAGTTGATAACATTTCTATTCGTTGTTTTTGTGATGAAAATAAGTGAATTGATGCAGGAATCTTGAAGATTTGCAGAAGAACTGAAAATTTCTTTGAATTTTGATAGGATAACAAGTGGACAATTGTGTAATAATTTTTCAATTGAATGAAATGGAATCGAAGAATATAATTGGTTTTCATGCAGTTATCAGTGTGGTCGCATCCATTTAAACATATAGGGTAGTTCAGTTCTATAGATAGTGGTTTTGATTGAAAAAAAATCAAATTCAAAAATTGTTGCCAAAAGACTGCAGATCTTTGAATGAAATGCTGTAGCGTTAACAGTCTTCCCAGGAGTTGGTTTTGCAATTAAAATAATTTTTTTATTTCAGCAGTGGATATTTTTTAAGCAAAAAATGGTAGGCCATTTTCACAAATCGAAAATCAGTATTGGAGTCTCTATTCAATCTGGAAAAAAAGCACTCGTTAGATTTTTCTGTACGATTCAGATTTGAGAGTAATTAATTAACAGCAGAATTAAAAAATTTTCAATTTAATGAAACTACAACAAAGACACATATTCAATTAATGGCATTCAACAACGAAATTAAATGAATAAAAGATTTGAAGAAATTGTTACCGCTGAACACAAAACTACAAAGTGCTTTTTCTTTCAAATTGAATGCAAAAGCGAAAACGTATTTTTATATTCTGTGAATATTTTTCCTTTAATATTATCCAGTTATATGTTAGTAGAGACACCATTGGTAAAATAGAAAATAATATTTGAATTGGAAATCATACTCCCTGGATGGCAGTTAACGCCTATAGCATTTCATTCAAATATCTGCAATCATTTGGCAACAATGAATGAATCAGGACTTGAAGTAATTCTTTAACGAAGCACTTTTCGAATGTAGTTTATATGACAAATTCATATTATCATTCGATTCTCTAAATTACGCTATAGAAACTGGACCACCCTGTGAATCGAATTCTAAAAAACCCTACCTAATATTTAATTGAATGAAGTCTCCTCCACGATGAGTCAGACAAAAAACTCATTTTGTTTATTTATTTTCTACTTTTACTGCATTGTTTCGAACTCATATTCTCTCATGAATGCCTTGGAGACTTCAACGTGACGTTAAGCGCGAAACCTACAAATATTTCAATGATTTTTGAAGTAAAAATATTTGAACATCTTATAAATAAATAATAAATAAAAAAATATTTTAGAGAAGAACAATTCCTTCATTTCACTCTATTAGTCTCTCTGCTAGATACGGAGTGAGTCGAAATATTTATTTCACGTTTTCGAATTTTTAAGGATTCAACAAAACTCTCCATGTCGTTTGATTGCAAGTTAGACTCATGAATCGGTTATTATTTCTTGCAATAATTTCGAGTGCTTTAGCTTTTCGAAAAAATTACGCCTCTGTGTTTCATCTAGCTCTGTATGAGGTGGCCGAATTTCGATATTTTTGTATGGCAGTTTAGTGAAATATTATAGTTAGAATTTCGGGATTTTATTAGTAGATATCGCGTTATTTATTAAAGTTACATAACACTCAGTTCGAAATTTTTTAGGCATTTTTTTGAACAAAATTCAATGGTGTAGAAATTTTTTGACTCAATAGTTTTCGAGTTATAATGCAAATATGATTTTCTTTAAATATGAACCATAAGCGACTCTATTTTTCTGGTTGCATCATTTTTTTTTGTCAGAATCAAAAATACAGGGTGTTCGCGCTAGAGATCCATTAGAAGATCTGGAAAACGAACAGTTTCAAATTTCGGCATCAGAGTTAATGAGATACTGATCTAAAATTTTAAATTATTTTCAGAATAGGACCACTTCCGGTTATTCCGGACATCGACTACAGCTTTGCTACTTCAAATAGCATGGTGCACTTTTAATTTTTTTCATAAAAGGGCATCCTTTTTCAAGCATCTATTGTGCCTATTGAGAATTCCGTTACTTGTTATGAAAAGTTCATCGGTCCATATAACGCGTCGATAAAATTCTGGGTGTTCTTTTGTTTTCTGAAAGTACTAGCGATAGAAATTGAGTTGTCGTTGGAGATCATAGGCTGAAGGAATTGCGATTTTGTCATCCTGTACGGTCTGGATTTATTATCCTTGAGAATTCTGAAAGGCGTTGACTTCAATTTCCATTTGACGGCTTGAAATTTCAAGTTGATCTGCAATTCCTCCAAAAACATCGAGGATAGCATCTTCCCTATCTTCAATTTCATATGTTTTGCCTCATTGTGCTTTGCTCTAGTAACTAAATTGTGCTTGAATCTTCTGAAAATAGACATATGCGGCTGTCTCCTCTTAGGAATCTATAGAAATAAGATTATTTGCAGCATCCGAGTCATACCTTTTCTGTATACAGGGTGTTACATAATAGTATGTCACAACTTGAGGGGGTAAATCTACTTGCAATTTTAAGAAAAAATTTTATGTAAACATAGGTCCGCAAAAGCTTCGTTACGGAGCTACAAGGTGTTGAAATTTCCGGAAAAAATGGCAGTTTTTGAGATAATCAGCCCAAATTTGGAATTCAAGCTACTTTTTACAGCCTCCATCATTACACGTCCTAGATTTCAACTGGAATTCACAAGGTGTTTTCTTTCACGAGGCCATGTCTCCTTTTGCCCTTTCGAACTTTTTTGCAGTACGCCACTGATCAGCGTACAATCAATTTTTGTCATCTTCATTCAATTCAGAAACTTTTTTGATACCTGTAATTTTGACGTATCTCCAATCATTTTTGAGTGAAAATTTATTGAATTTGAATCATTTGAACTGTATGTTATTCGCTAAATGAAAAAATAATAGAAATACTCGATAGGTTCGCCCAAATTTGCTTTTATTTTGATAGCTCGTCCTCTGAGACTCAACTTATACTTATTCAATATCAAACTAAAAGAACAATTGAAAAATAAATAAATTAGTGGAACTGTCCTCCACCTGCAAGAATACAGGGTATACAGAGTATTTCTTAAAGTGTCACAAGAGGTTTTTATTCGATTCCTCAATTACTCTACAGTGTTCACTGGAGTGGTATAAACTAAACTTTTTATTATCCCCATATTAAAAAGTCTAAACTATTAAAGTCTGGGGACCTAGGAGGCCATGGTTCCCCGACCTATCCATCGGTTGTTGAATGTATTATTCAAAAATTCCCTAGCTTCTCCACTAAAATGTGCTGGTGCCTCGTCATGCATGAACCACATTGTGTTTCTCACCGAAAGTGGCAAATTCTCGAGCAATAAAGGTGAATTGTTCTTGATGATAAGATTCTTCCATCAAATGGGGGGTTTCCCCAGCCAAATAATGATTATTGTGAAAATTTGTGATAGCAGCTGTCGAAAAGTAAGCTTCGTCTGCGAACATTATTTCATTATCAAAATGAGCATTTTGTCTAATTCTAAGAACCATCGGCAGAAATTCAGTCTTGAAGGAAAATCTCGAGGAAGTAGAGTTTGGACGCGTTGAATATGAAACGAGTACTATAAAAAGTCTTGGAGAATCCTCCAAACTAGAACATGTGAAATATTCAACTGATTTGCAATTTTTCTTGTACTCACATGAGGATTCAGATCAACACAATTCAAAACTGCTTCCTCAATATCTCATAGTTTGAGTTGCACCTTTTAAATGATTATTTGCAGGAAAAGTATCAGTTTCCCTCATCTTTCTGTGGATACTTGAAAATGTTCGCCTATCTGGTATTACTCGATTTGGAAAGCGGATCTGATATAATCGCCTAGCTTCTGTTGTGTTTCCGTCAGCCAGACCGTACATGTAATGTATATCAGCCAATTCGGAGTTAGTGAAATTAGTCATTTTTCATACAGCAATAACTTCAAAATAACTGTCAAAATAAATATAGAATTGTGAATATCGGCGATATTATGAATTTGGTGGATAGTTATGAGTTTTCGATTTTTTAATGAAAGATGTTGAGGAAAGATAACGATTTTTAATGAAAATCCTCTCTATTGATACCATAATCTCCTATAGTTTGTGTCTAAAAACACAAGATCGGCAGAAAAATTTTCGAATACCTTTCTGCATTCTACTCTGAAAAAGACCTGCAGTGAAAATATTTTTTGCCTAAGTTTAATAGGTTCCCGAAAAATCTAGAATTCCCCAATAACTGGAGAACTGAAAAAGATAGTTGAAATCACTTTTCACCAATTAGATAATAATCTACAATATATCTCTAAATTGTCGTACTAAAACGTGGAATTTGGTCCACCCTGTACATAGCTTCTGTGGAATTATCTACGAAAGATGCATATCTCCTTCTAGGTGAGATATTTTCATTCATCAATTTGTCTTTAAAAGAACAACAATAAAATTGCATGTTAGATGTTATCAGAAAACCATCGTCCATGCATTCTGGTTTCAAATCCAACTAATTACCACTACATATATGTGAACAGCTCCTCTGTTAAATATTATACAAAACACGGTTTGGTAACAACTCAAGTTACAACGAATCTTCCTGAATTATGAAATGACCAATGAGAAAATGACGAAACTGCTATAATTGTTGAATTAAACTCATATCTATTCAACTGAATGATTACCCATTTCTGAAACAATGCCCTCATTGTGATTTATGGCTTTCGTGCAAAATGTACTACGTAGTTCAACCCATACTTCCCATTGAAGAATAGATGCAATATTTCTCTTCACTAATCTTTAACCATTTGATCATTTGCTCTGATTATGTCACGATTTAATTTTTTTCGACACGAATCACGAAATGGTGAATAATTCGATATAGTTTTCAACATTATTAATGTTTCTTAAGATAGTCTATAATCGCTATTTCAAATTCAGCTCGTATTTAATAAACAAGTGGAATATACATTCTACAGGACCGTGAAACATCAACAATTTCACCCTTATAAAGTGAAACAAGTTGATGAAATAAACGAAGAGGATCCTAATCGTCGCTTGCAATTTTGTGAAATTTTAAGTGAAAATATTGACAATAATCCATATATTCTGTTTCCTGACGAGAGAATCTTTATTCTCAATGGTGAAGTGAATAGGCATAGTTGGCAATATTGGGAATCCAGAATTCTGTTTGGTTCACACAGGCATACAGAAAAAGGACTCAGAAATTGAATGTTTTAGGCTGGAATTTATGGTAACTATATTATAGCACCTTTTTTCATCGACGGCAATCTCAATTGAGACATTTATTTTGTTGGAAGAATTAATAAATTCCTGGCTCATAGAAATTTTGGAAAATGATGAAACTGAGTATGAGAGATACGTATCCAGCAAGATGGTGCTCCTAGACATTTCGATGTTCACGTGCGACAATAGTTAGATGCAAATTTCTCAGGTCGGTGGATTGGAAGAACAGAAACAGTTAAGTGGCCAGACAGGTCACCTGTTTTGGGTCCTGCAGATTTCTGTTATGGAGTTATCCTAAATCGAGAGCTTATGCTATACAACCTGAAACCTTGAAAGAGCTTCGTAGATGAATCGTCACCAAATGCTGACTTTTGGCACAAGAAGTTCTTCGAAATGTTAAACGAGAAGTACGAGGAGGTAATTTCAAACATTTAATCTGATTTTTGACATTGTGAAATTTTCGCTGAAATGCTAACGTTCGTTGTATTTGAACTGTCCTTATTGCATTAAATGTTCATAAAGATACTATTTTCGAATAAAAACTAAGGGACCTTTCGAAAGATATGCCTCTCGACCCACTTTCTCTAAAATCAATTTCGACTAACTACGGAGGGGGCTCAGTAATGGTGTGGGAAAGCATCCCTTTCCATGGTCGAACTGAGTTAGTCCTAGTGTATAATAGAAGAATAACAGCGGCTAGATACATCGCAGATATCCCTGAACCCCATGTTGTACCCTTTGGCCCATTGATTGGCGAAAACTTCATTTATATGCATGATAATGCTCGGCCTCATGCAGCTAGAGTAGTTACAGAATTTCTGCAAAATGCCGAAATTGATATTTTGAGATGGCCAGCCAGAAGTCCCGACTTGAATCCCATAGAACATGTTTGGGACAACATGGGATGGCAAATTCAACAACGAATTTGATTCTCACCTACTATCAGTTCGTTAACTTGAATCATGTCATTCTCCGTACTAAATTTCGAGTGATTCCATCCATGCATTCAAGATTAATGGCGTTTAGAATATTTAACAAATATAAATAAAACAGCCTGTATATTCTGAACTTCTCTAGATATACTCTAACTACAGTGTTTCTATGAACAGTGTTTTCTGAATCACCATGTATATGGTCGATTTCAGATCTCAAATAATGTGGCCGCATAGATAGCATATAAGTCAACATATGGTCTATTCGACATCTTTTTAATAAACATCAACATATTCAAGTCAAGATGAACTATTATTTTCAACGTCATGTTATGACATTGTTTCGTATATCCATATGTAGGTTGATCTCTTTATTAGCCCAACTTTGATGTGCTATGAATAATTTATATTTCACGCGAAGTGCATGTCATAGAATAATATTCTTTTAAGAACTTCGTGGGAGTTATAGATCTGATGGCCATTTTTATTGTTTGCGCCTCTGAATTGAACCAAGTACATTTAAAATAGAACAGAATCACTTGCTTTGAACGCCTACTAAACCGAAACTGATAGGAAGATTGCCTATTTTATAACTGGCGATATTGTGAAAGGCTCTTCAAGTTGAAGATATGACTTGATGAAGACAATTTGCACTTCATAAAACATTTGTTTCGGTTGAAATAGATCCTTAGAGGCAATGCTATCTTTATCATGTAACGCATAAATTGGTATGAATTCATTTGTTGCCATTTTTTTCCAGATTAAAATGATTCGTTGAATGTTGATACGCTATTGTTCAGAAAAGTTGCTGGAATATTATCAGGCTCTCTCTGTTTTCTTGAAAGGTTCAACCCTCGCTCCTCATTTTCCTTTACACTTTGAGGGCAAGCGTGAGAGGCTTTGTTATTTTTTAATGTGTTTGGACTCACATCAAAATTTGATACTGTGACATAAGGTGGTCTTTCAAATTTTGGTTTCTTCTTTCAGTTGAAAAATGTATGAATAAATGAATTATAAAATAATTTAAATTTGAAAGATATGAAAAGTTGTCATTAATTTCATGGATTTGGTCGAAATTTTCAGAATTATTTCTTTTACTTGTCAAATTGATGCCACAGCTTTGGTGTTCGCTCACTTCTTGAGGAGGGCCAAATGTTGGATGGAAGCGTTTTCACAGCACTCTATCCAACAACAAAAGAATTTTATAATGGCAGGTACGTAGCGTTGCTAACTGAACCGTCCGCGATGAGAGTTTTCCTCAACCTTGATTATTCTTTAGAACTGAATTCTTCGCTTGTTTTCAAGTTATTTCGGATTTTTCGATTTTCCGGGATTTTGACAAAGGTTAGTTAGGTGAAATCTATTTTGACATTTTCGGACATTTTTTGAATAGGAATATATTAAAAAAAATTCTTGATTCACATTGTTGATTCACAAATAATCAACTGAAACCTTTTAGATAGACAAATGTTCGTGAATTTGGAAAATTATTCTGTTCAATTTCCTGACGAGAGGTAACCTCACAAGTCTATATTCCAAAATTTGAAACAGAATCTCATAAACACTGGTCCTTTCAAAACACTCGGAGAAAAACGTTAGAATAAACAAGATAACGAAGAAGAGGTTGCAATTTGGAAGTTTTGGGAGCTTGTAACAGAGAGTGCAATACCAAAATCTGAAGATTCGCGAATCCTCAGAAAACGTAAGTTTCAAACTTATGAGGAAATCTCATTTTCTACAGCTCCGGCTACAACTTTGTTGATGGTATCAGAAAAAATCAAGAGAAAATTCCGAATCTAACAGTACATCATATGGACTGATGAAGTGAGGGTGACTAGTGACGTATTATTCAACGCAATAATGAACGTTACTAATCTGAGGTCAATTTGGGAAGTGAACGTTCAGCCTTTTCGGTTTTAATGTTCAGTGTGTTTTGGCTTATGTCATTTTTGCCGAAATTTTGTAGGGCACTTTATTAGGATATAAATTTTTAACCAGTCGTTTGATGATAACTAGATGAAAAAAACAGGACCAGTGAATTGGCCACCTCGTTCACCAGATTTAACCCCGTTAGATGTCAATGGTTTATTATATAGACAAACTCATAATGATATAAAAGAGATGAATCAAAACATTGGAAATTAATGACCTATATTCAGATTCAAATTGCATGCAGAATTATTTATGGGCATTGCAATTTTTGCATTTTGGATAATTTTGAGCATTCAAAATTATCTGCATTTATTTTTCTCGTTATTTCCTCACTCATGAGTGATCAATAACTTTCATTTGTTCTTATTAGAATTTTATGTGCAGCATAGAATTGAAATCGTGTGGAATGTTTTATGTAAATTGGCACTAGCATACTAGATGAAACCAAATTTAATTTCTGGAAAAATTCATATTATTCAGGAAATTTGTCATATATCTATATATATATATATATATATATATATATATATATATATATATATATATATATATATATATATATATATATATATATATATATATATATATATATATTTATTTATTTATTTATTTGTAGAAAATGAAAAATACTCTTCCTATTTTATGGAAATTCAGCTATAGTATATATTTGAAAAAAAAAAAAATAAGTTTATATTATAATATTATAATTCGAAAACCATTCAACAAAAAATATTCTGCCATTGTAGTCAAAAAATGTCCGTAGAATAACTCGAAAACAGAAGGAGATAGCTGCGATCTGTTTTTACCAATGAATTTCCTTTGAAAATCGGGAACGATGATGGGGGAGTCATTTTTCTCTATCCGAAAAACATCATTTAGCTGCCGTACTGAAATATTCAAAATGGAAAACCCTGTACAGTGTGCGAAAAGAGTTTTTAGTACAGCAGCTGAGGTAAAATATTGTAGTTGAAGAAAAATCACTACAAACATTTTTCTGAAATCTCTTTCCGTTTTCGATTCATCCACAATTTCTCTAATTTTAGAAAATCGTCATTTGAGGTTATTATCAAAGCTACATAAAGATGAATTTGACATTCTACAAACGGAAGACGGTCCCACCCTTGTCACCCGGTGTAATACCACCACATCATACCATAGGCTCAGGGAATTGACCATTTGTGACTAAGTTTCGGATGCTTTGCAAATGGTTCGGTCGATAAAGTGGGTAGGATTTTTCAGATAAAACATGATGAGCTCTGTCCGGAGGTAAACTCGTTCCTTAGTCGGATCTCCGGGGGGAACTGGTTCGGGGAGGTCATGATGGTAATACGAGCAACAACGGTTCTCTGGTGGACGCAGCATGTATTTTCTCCAGAGTGGAAATTTCTTTCTGCTAAAAAAACTTTCCTGCAGAAGTTTCTGGAGGTTTCACTATAAATCCATTTTGAGATTTTCTTTCCTTGAGGAGCTTGTATATTGTGGACTGTTCAATTTCCGTAATCTCAGAACACATTTTAACATTTTCATCGATTGCAGGTAAATAGCTTTGATGCCTTAAAGCATCGTATATTCAATATAATTAATTTTTCACTTTGGGAAAGCGGTATATTCTTAGCACGTTAAACAGGGGTAAAATCAGAAAATTTCCATTATTTGTAAAATGAACAGAACACTTCCACCAACTACTAACTGATGCGTACAAATGATAAAAGTACTTCAATAACTCTTCATAATATATACCTGTGTACCACTTATTTATTACTCTTCACTGTTTTGTTCATTGTAAATCATTCATGATAGGAATTATTCATCAAATTAACATCTATAATGATCTCTTATACAGGTTAACGTGTAAGATGAAAACGGTTTCCATATCAGTTAATGAGTATTCAACTAAGTGCTTATGAGTTTTTGAGAAAAATAGATATTTTTCTCATTATTATAATATGTAAGAAGAATATATTTTTGGCAAGCCGATGACTATCCTGTCACCTAAACATTTATTAATCTACGGCTCTACCAGAAAAGCCAGTAGAATTTTTGTTATGAATATTAGATTCTTTATATTCTTCAATTCTTTTCTCGATTCCTTCGGGTTGGACTATATAAGGGTCAATTCTATCAGCACCTGTTAAAATTTGAAGATTCATTGCAATTTCAAAGGATGGTTAAATCTGTTTTGGTATTCTATACGTTTATCCATCCGTTAATATCTAACGGTAACGTTAACCATAAGCTGATACGCGTTATTATTATTATTTATTTGCGATTGTTGTAATAATTGTTATGTCGTCATAAACTTTTGGAATATTATATTTATTGAGAAAGTAAGTATGACTTTCTTCATTTTCAGCAGGGCATATAGGACTCTTCAAAAAAATTTAAGGGATGCTATGAATCCATTTGAATTGCCTGAGCAAATATTTATAAAACTATTTCGACTGGATAAGCATACGAGCCAATACATTATCAATTCTTTATGGACTTCATGAAGGATTCTCAAAATAATTATTTCAACAATCGCAAATAACCTCAAAGAAGTTCGGATGATTATTAAACCCCACATTCCAGTAGGGTTTATATTAACAGATGGATAAACTTACAGAATACCAAAACAGCTCTAACCATCCTTTAAAATTTTAATGGACCTTTAAATTATTAGGTGCTTATTGAATTGACCCTAAAGCTTGTGTTACAGAATTAACAGGATTCATTTATCGGGGAGTGTTTAACCGATAAATTTCAACAGCCCGCTAATTTTAAACGTGTACATACAGAATTGTCTCTATAGAAGTCTTGCGTCCACTTCAGTGTATTTTATATACTCCGCTTTTATCCAATAATTTAATAATAAAAAACAAGTACTGTGTTTTAAGGAATTTAACTCAATAATTGCGATTCGTAACGCGTTTCACTACACCGTAGCTTCTTCAGAAAATGAATATACAGAAACATATAAATGAGAATATAACTTTAAATGTTCTTGAGTAATTAAAAGCTTATTGGGTTGCTTCTTCTTAAGTGGTTATTTATGACAGGTATATCCAATTAAATTAAGGAATAGATTGCTCCCCGAAAAGATTCAATAGAGGTGAAGGGCTTAAATCGACTTGTTCATTGATGAGTCTACCTGAGTGTTTGTATTTATTGATTTCTAAAGTTTTCCAAAGATCTACCTTCCAATATTTATTATCTGTATGCAAAATTTCAAACTGTGGGTCGAAAGGATGATTATTTTCTAAGAGATGATTCGCGTAATTTGAATCTGATTTTTTATTTGAAAACTGCGTTTATGTTCCGATATTCTATGTGTTCTACCAATGTAGAAATTATAACAGTCATTGCAATTCAATCGATAAACACCTGATTTATTGTTTTTACCTGGTTTGATTTCATTATTTTTATATATTTGCCTAAATTATTATTAGTTTGGAAAGCTTTGTTGAAGTTATTGCTACTTAAGAATGATTTCAGTTTCTCACTTGTAATGCCAACGTAGGTTAAGGTGTTGAATTTTTGTTTCAATTTATCGACAGGGTAAACTTCATTCAATGCGATTCTACTCTGTTTTTATTTAAAATATTATTTATTAATTTGGGATTGTAACCATTATTTTTGGCTATTTGTTTAATCAAATTTAGTTCTTTGTTGAAATTTTCTGGTGATAACGGGATGTTAATCAATCTATGAATGAAACTATTGAATGCTGACATTTTATGTTGATATGGATGACACGACGAGTTATGTATTATAATATCTGTATGTGACGGCTTATGGTAAATTGCGAAAACATGTTTTCCATTTTCATTCGAAATTGTTACGTCTAAGAAATTTATCGAATTATTGCTTTCTATTTCGGTTGTGAATGCAATATTTGGATGTAATGAATTTATATGATTTTCGAAAATTTTCAACTGTCTATCTGTTCCTGTGAAGCAAATAATGATATGATAATATGATATACTGTGATAATTTTTACATTGGTAGAACACATAGAAATTTTAATATTAGAATATCGGAACATAAACGCAGTTTTTCAAATAAAAAATCAGATTCAAATTACGCGAATCATCTCTTAGAAAATAATCATTCTTTCGACCCACAGTTTGAAATTTTGCATACAGATAATAAATATTGGAAGGAAGATCTTTGGGAAACTTTAGAAATCAATAAATACAAACACTCAGGTAGACTCATCAATGAACAAGTCGATTTAAGCCCTTCACCTCTATTGAATCTTTTCGGGGAGCAATCTATTCCTTAATTTTATTGGATATACCTGTCATAAGTAACCACTTAAGAAGAAGCAACCCAATAAGCTTTTAATTACTCAAGAACATTTATAGTTATATTCTCATTCATATTTTTCTGTATATTCATTCGTCTGAAGAAGCTACGGTGTAGTGAAACGCGTTACGAATCGCAATTATTAAGTAAAATTCCTCAAAACACAGTACTTGTTTTTATTATTGATAATGCAATTTTACCAAGTAAAAGCCTCCCAAATTCAAATGCAATAATTTCATTGTATCGCTATTATTAACTAACAATGAACACAGATTTTTTTATTAGTACTGATGGTGATGATATTATTTTCGTTCAAACTATTACACTTGTTGCTTGTAAGAGGAATAAAATTAATTCGAAATTCGATTTCTCAGTATGTAAAGGATGAATACTTTCTAGTATTTTTCGATGAATCTAGTGCTGTGGAAAAACATTTTTAGTCCAGCGGTTTTTACAAAGCAAACCTTGTACTGATACATTCACATATTCACCCAATTAAAATGAGATTTCATGTACTAATGGCTACTTTCTTTCCATTTTTAATGATTATTATTATTTTCGTTTCAACTCCTATTTCTAACTTTTTTATTCATTAATGAAAAAATTATTTCGAAATTTTTATGAATTTACTATTAAAAACCACAACATACACGTTGGGAAAATACTAATTAATTCATTCACATTTCAGAGTATATATTCATACCTTTGACGATTAATTCGTGGGACGCCTTAGCAGTGCGTTCGGACATAAAACTTCTGCTCTACATTTCGACACAACGCCAAGTAGAGGGAACTAACAATGCACGATTCTCCAATTGAATACAAGAATTATTATATAAACTATGTGAATTCGCAAATAGGATCGTTTTAGGTTGAACTGGGATATAGTTCACAGTTAAGACACGGACCGTTAAGGCTTGGTTACGTAAAGAGAGTATTTATGAATATTAAATCAGGAATTCGACCATTTCACCCGCAAAACACTAATCGTTTCATTCAATCATTTTCGTGCTTCCTTGTTGGCAAGTAGCTTAGCGATGGTTATCATTAAGAAGACATTTTTTACGTTAAGTAATGTTTCAAGCTTTCATTTACTTAAAGAACTCACTGCACTGGGTAATGCTCCAAATCCACATGGCAGAAATGTAGGGATATTTGGTATTTCTCGATTCCATATTCACCAGTGATGAAAGATTTCTGTATAAGATAATCAAAATTTAATACATATAAGTCAGAAATATCAACAAAAAGCGGATGTCCCTTCTTTTAGAGGAGAAATCCAAATTTTCCTTGAAATAATTTGAAACAAAAAACTCAGTGACAATCCAAAATTACCCCGAGAGTTTTCATACAGTTCCTTGTAACTTTTACCTCAATAGCGAATTCGAAATCAATAAAATTTTTATTGTATTAAATAATAAGAGATCACCCATACTAGTCTTCAATTTGAAACTATGTGCTAGTTATATTTTCATGTTTTTCTATGATCACAATAATTTTGAGTTCAATGAATATTTTACGTTTCTCAATAAATGTTTCACGTTTTCAATAAATATTTCACGTCTTTCAATAAAGATTTCACGTTATTCAGACCTGTGTTTCTTTTACTATTTCATTTCATTTGAATTGTGGAGGCCGTTACTTGATGTAGATCCATGATATAAATGAGATAAAAACACAAGGTTTAACTTTAATCTACACTTTATTTGAAAAAATTCGACGACGTTTCGCTGACACAGCAGCTTTATCAAGAATGAAAAACAGAATGAAGAGTATGGTATTATAAACAAATCGTAGAACAAGTTGGATGAATAACAGGAAAATCCACACCGAGCCATTGTACAGTTAGTATGAAAGGTAATAAAACTAATTAAACAAGTTAAGTAGGGTGAGTAATTCAAATCTACCTGTTCATTCAAAAGCTTGTCCCAATGTTTGTATCGATTTATTTCTAATGCTTCTAGGAGATCTAATTTTGAACTTTTTGATTTTATATGTAATATGTCAAAGTTTTATTGAATGAATGGTTTTCTTTTATTAGGTGGTTTGAATAATTTGAATCAGATTTATTTTTATCGAAGCTACGTTTATGTTCAGATGTTCTTATGCCAAAACTCCTATAGGTCCTACCGATATAAATTTTATCACAAAACCGCAATTGAGTTCATAGATTCCTGATTTACTTGATTTTTCAACACGAGATTTATTATTTTTAATATGTTTACCTAAGTTATTAGAAGTTTTGAAAGCTATATTAAGATTTTGTTTGACGAGAAAGGATTTAATATTTGTACTTGCAGAACCGCAGAATGTTAAACTGTTGAATATTTTATAGTCTTTATGAATAGGATATACATCATTTATTGCTTTCTGATAGAGTTTTTACGAATGATTAGATCTATCATATCCGGATTATATGAATTATTAATGGCTATCTGTTTGATGATGTTTAACTCTTTATTATAATCTTCTACTGATAAAGGTAAATTGAGTAACCGATGTACCATGCTGTTTAAAGCTGCAACTTTGTGTTGAATTGGATGTAATGAGTAGTTATATATAATTGTATCAGTATGTGTTGGTTTACGAAAGACCGAAAAACATGATTATTATTTTGTTTAGTGATTTTTAAGTCCAAAAATTTATGGAATCGTTCTGTTCAATTTCTATCGTGAATTTAATGTTCAAATGGATGGAATTAATGAAATTAACAAGTAAGTCTAATTGACGAGTAGTTCCAATGAAACATACTAAGATGTCGTCAACATATCTATACCAATAAAGAAATTTGGAAATGAGTGGATGTGTATGAATTTTCTGTTCAATATTATTCATAAAAATCTCTGCTAAAAGTGGACTCAAAGGATTTCCCATGATCAAACCATTTTCACTACTGTAATAGATGTTGTTGAAAGAAAAATAATTTTGTTCAATGCAAACGTCCAACAGATTCAATATTTCTGATTTGATTATGTGGTTAACATGATTCGAATTCAACATGTTTTCGATTAATATTTTGACATCACCTGGAGGAACACTTGGGTATAAATTCTCAACATCAAACGAAATAAGTTTTGCGTTAGGTGGTAGGTTAACGTTTTTATGTTATTTATCAATTCGAAAGAATTTTTATAGAAAATTTCGATTTGAATGAACAATAATTTTAATGATATCTATAAGGTAGTGCGACAATTTCACGGCTGGGACTGTAACGTAAGATACGACTGGTCTAACGGGGTTATTTACTTTATGCAATTTAATGAGTGAATACAGTTGAGGTGGTTGAGGATTTGGTAAAATTAATTTGTATTTATCTATTGCTTTAATTAAAGATTTTGCGTCATTTATTGCAATTTTAATATTTTCTGGAATTTAATAGTTGGATCTTTGTTTAAAATTGTATAGTTTCCGGACGAAATGAAATTTAGTGTTTTAAATAGGTAGTCATTTTTATTTAACGCAATAACAGTATTACCCTTATCTGCTTTTGTAAAAATAACTTCATTTAGTTGAGATTTTTGTTTGATGGCCTTTAAAATATTTTGTTCTTTACTCGGTTTAAAGTCAGCTAATGATTCATTTTTATAATGTTAGATGCTAAATATTTAAGGTGAGTGTTATTAGGAATATTTTTCAGAGAAATTTCAGTATCTATGCCAAGTTCCTCTAAATCAGATTTTATCTTGTTTGATTTAATATTGTGTTTGAAACCTTTCTCCAAGAGATTTGTTTCATCAGTTGTGAAATTAGTATCAGAAAGGTTAACAAATCTATCAAAAATTGATGGTCAGAAAATTTAGTTTTACGTGGAGTAGGTTTCGGTTTTCGTGACACGAGAAACTTTAATTTGCGGTATTGGATGGTATATTTATTATGTATTATTGATCTAATTTTGAATCTATTATTGTAATCTAATGAATCGAATTCAAGTGGATGAAGTCTGTACAATAACTCGGTATGAATTACCTTGAGATAAATATTGTAGATGTCTCGCTTGTGGAACAAAATCTTGCATTCTGATTTGATCCATATCTTCTGTCCAGAGATAACTGCTCTTCGAGCTGCATAACTGTTGTTGTTGGTCTTGAGTTTGATGTATTTAGGACACACTTCACTCTTCAAACACGTGGTTAAAAACCACAGGTTTTGGGATGTTATAGCATTTTTAAGTAACAACTTAAACAACTTTAAGTTGTTATGTTTCATTGGAACTACTCGTCAATTAGACTTATTTGTTAATTTCATTAATTCCATCCATTTGAACATTAAATTCACGATAGAAATTGAACAGAACGATTCCATAAATTTTTGGACTTAAAAATCACTAAACAAAATAATAATCATGTTTTTTCGGTCTTTCGTAAACCAACACATACTGATACAATTATACATAACTACTCATTACATCCAATTCAACACAAAGTTGCAGCTTTAAACAGCATGGTACATCGGTTACTCAATTTACCTTTATCAGTAGAAGATTATAATAAAGAGTTAAACATCATCAAACAGATAGCCATTAATAATTCATATAATCCGGATATGATAGATCTAATCATTCGTAAAAACTCTATCAGAAAGCAATAAATGATGTATATCCTATTCATAAAGACTATAAAATATTCAACAGTTTAACATTCTGCGGTTCTGCAAGTACAAATATTAAATCCTTTCTCGTCAAACAAAATCTTAATATAGCTTTCAAAACTTCTAATAACTTAGGTAAACATATTAAAAATAATGAATCTCGTGTTGAAAAATCAAGTAAATCAGGAATCTATAAACTCAATTGCGGTTCTTGTGATAAAATTTATATCGGTAGGACCTATAGGAGTTTTGGCATAAGAACATCTGAACATAAACGTAGCTTCGATAAAAATAAATCTGATTCAAATTATTCAAACCACCTAATAAAAGAAAACCATTCATTCAATAAAAACTTTGACATATTACATATAAAATCAAAAAGTTCAAAATTAGATCTCCTAGAAGCATTAGAAATAAATCGATACAAACTTTCGGACAAGCTTTTGAATGAACAGGTAGATTTGAATTACTCACCCTACTTAACTTGTTTAATTAATTTTATTACCTTTCATACTAACTGTACAATGGCTCGGTGTGGATTTTCCTGTTATTCATCCAACTTGTTCTACGATTTGTTTATAATACCATACTCTTCATTCTATTTTTCATTCTTGATAAAGCTGCTGTGTCAGCGAAACGTCGACGAATTTTTTCAAATAAAGTGTAGACTAAAGTTAAACCTTGTGTTTTTATCTCATTTATTTCATTTCAATTACCTCGATAATCCGAATATTTCAGTAATCCGAACAAGCCCTGGTCCCATATTATTCGGATTAGAGAGGTTGTACTGTATACAACATTCCAGCATCTCATACTTTTCGTAATTTTGGGATTGGACAGTCAAAACGATTGAGTTATAAGTAGAAATCTTCGAAGCACATAGAGGCGTAAATGATTGTTTTCATAGAATCAATGTTGTTTCAAACACAGATTTGATTGCATCCAAATGAATAAAATTGAGTAGTTGAAATACTGTCATGAAAGGTGAATCTATGTTCTAAGATCTATTGTTTTTACACATAAATGAATGAATGGGATACTTGACGTACATAGACAAACTATTTCTACCATAGAATTGTGAATATCTACGATATTCCGAGTTGATAGTTATGAATTTTTGATTTAATGAAAGAGCTTATGTTATTCTATTAAAAAAGTAACGGGAATTCATTATTTGAGAAATCTCTTTAAAAATTGTCAAAATTTTTGATGTTGGCACAACAGTTTTCTGTATTGACGCGGAGTTTGAACGAGATTCATCATTTAGTTTGTACAGTGCTCGATTTTGTCAGTTCTCACAAGTGTGTTTTGCGATTTTCACAATGGATAAATCGAACAAGAAATTCGTCTCAAATTTTGTATTGCAAATGGGATTTCGTGTGCCAAATCGGTGCAAATTCTATAGAAAGCTTACAGTGCATTCAACAACTGACAAAATGTGATGGAAGATCTGCCCCGCTTTGGTCGGCCATCAACATCTTCAACTGAAGTTAATATCGATAAAGTGAAGGAAATGGTAATTGAAAATCGTCATTTAAGTTTGAGAGAGATAGGCCATGATCTTCCTGTATCGTATCCTTGTTTCGGCATGACACGCGTTGTGAACTAGGAACTCTTGCTAGAAGGTCAAATAATAGTTAAAAAATATCTTTCGGAAGAAGCCTACTTTGGAGTTTCATTTTCCAATTCGGTACTTTTTGGACAGAATGTATAAAATGGCGAAACCAAGAACGTCATACTCAGGACCTCCAACTAAAGGTTACTTTTCATCAGAACGTTTTGATGCTTATTCGGAAGGTCATGTGATTTTCACCGTTGACGCTAAAAGTTGGGAATTTCTGAACTTTATAGCGGCAGAGGGCAGACGCTGGAAGAGACAAGTCTATATGCAAATCAGTTCTTATTTGAAAAACTACGAGTTTGCTCTGCAATCGACTCAAAAAACTGTCTGTAGAATGTGAACATATTTTTTACTCAACTCCAATTGAATTCGAGATATCGTCACATGTCGAAATCCTAAAAAATTCGGAATTCCAGAATAACTCGAATATTAAAAGAGATAGCTAATACCAATGAGTTTCCCTAAAAAATCGAGCTTGAGAGAGGGGAGATTATTTTTCTCTATCTATAATATATCACATAGCTATCGTACTAAAACATTGAATTTGCTCAGTGCAAGTTTTTAGATACCTTAGGTTTTAGTGGAGTTTCAATAAAGGCGTGGGGGGAATTTATTCGAACGTCCACATTGATCTGGTCATAGATAATGGAACCCTGAATGCCTTAAAGTTACAGACATTTTAGAATAATGAAATGAAAACCTTTTGCTTGGGCATGATAACGTCAGACCTCACCCAGCTGATATCATTGGGAACTATTTCCAAGATCACGAAATCACTTTAATGGAATAAGTCTAGACATCAATCTCATCGAACATGTCAATAGAATATTAAGAAGCCATGCATTAATTATTTTCGCTTTGGGGCATTTGACTTCTTCCAAAGAAATTACGTTTTTCATTTTAAGTTTTATCTTAATTTCGATTGTCGTCAACCATTCCTTAGTGCTGATGAATTACTGAAAAACTAATTCTTCAACAAATTTACACTTCTGAATAAATTAGAATTTTCATTTTGTGCATTAATTTCTTGACTCAGTGTAGTTCCACTTGGTGCATTTAATTTTTTATAAGAAAACTCCATGACCAGTGGCTATCTTTGACATAATTCCCAGCTTCTGGACATTGAATTAAATGAATTAACTCAGCCTAGAGTTATTACTCGTCCTCCAATCCCATTGAGATGTGTTAATCTTGAACGAATTATAGTAATTAAAACGCCGCTATTGCTCTATTACAATTCGGAAAGGGAACTAATTATTACAACATGTTCACGATACATAAATCGACAATGATACATTCGAAGGTTCCGATTCATAACCGAAATTAAATCTATTCTTATAATTTCTCAATGTTCCTTGAACGAATCATCTCAATAATGAAATAAGTAGGGCATTAAAATTACGAACACATAAAATTAGGAGTTACTTCACATAAATAACGTTCTTAAACCGAAGTCTTATAATAGATAATGAAACAAAATTAGACTTTAACTATATACCTAATTAATTAGACATGACCGATAGAAATAGATCGTTTGATGGATGGCGAAAGTCAAAAATATGCTCCAATTTTTTTACGTTCAAGGATAAGGAAGAACTAACATCTCTCGTTTTCGACGACGGGAACCTCGCTGAATCCATTTCGTGGGAGTACAACAGAGTAAAAGTATTAGTTCATATAGATAGACACAATGGATTGCAAAATAATGATACAATATATAAGACGAAATTTTATTTTTCTTTGCAGTATCGTTTCACACTTATTAGTGTAGGGTTGTTGTGTGTTAGTGTTCTGTAGTTAGTTCATATTTATGGATTATATCATGATCTCGAAGGTAAATGAAACAGCGTGTTCAGAAAATAAACATTCAAGTTTTGATGATATAAATTATCAATATAATTGAAGTGGTCTCCTAAAAATTCCATAACTTGATTTTTGAAATGAGGACAAAATTTGGATTCATTCTCTAAGCTGAAGATTTCAAATTTTTACCAGACGTCCAAAATTTGCAGGTGGAATAACGAAATTTACAAAAAATAAGGACTAACCATCTAATCGAAATGATTTTCATTTATATTTGCAAAAAAACTTAAGCCATGCTCTAGTTTCAAAATTGAAGCAATTTCTGTAGAGTCGAGCTTAACTAAACTGTTTAACAATCATCTTGACCCCCGTAAATATTTTCGCAAAATTGAATAACTTTATGAGTACTTGCAGCAATTAATCTTTGTGGAAATTAATTATTGTAGTTTCAGACTAATGTTTGGTTTTGTGCATGAATATTTGAGAAGTATCTTTTTTGTGGAATTTGAATGATCCACAAAAAAGTGGTCTAGCGATTTTTATATTTTATTTCTTGAAAAACACATCTGCATCTCATAAAAATTTGTTTCAAAAGAGAAAGAACTCGTAAGTTCTTTCAATATTTGAGAATATTCATTTCAGAATGCTATTTTATGAATTCAAAATTCTTTGTATTTTTGAGAAATTTCAGATGAACGAAGAGTCTTTTTGAATTTCTTATTCAACTGAAATTTTTTGGGAATTGTTTCAATAGTTTTGGGATATAATCATTTATGTCACTCCAAATTGAAACAAGTACAAACAAATTTTGATTGCCTGAAAAAATTCCGTCCATTTTCACCTCAGAAATAGAGTTCAAAGAGTGGTTTCTCGAGTGGCTTCACCACTAAACCTCTATCAACTTCCGAAATTAATGCGAAAAAAATCAATTATGATGAGGAGCTGAAAAGTCCAAAAAATTGTAAATCTCTATGACTGCAGAATAAACTTTCATTCTTAGCATAGAGCGTTTTCCAATTCCAAACTTAGTTCACGTTGTGAAAGTTGCAAATTCACATAAGACTAAACATGCTCGATCGGATTCAGATCTTGTGTATGACGTGGCCAAACCATCCAAGTAACATCATTACAATTCCAAAGAGCATAAACAGTATTCGACATATGTGGACGAGCATTGCCATCCCCAAGAACCATATCAGGTCCCATTTTTTTTGATTCCTAAAAATCAACAGCCAAGTCCAAACGTTTATCATTATAACACTCCAAGCCAAACCTTCACTGCTACCAAATACTACCTGGGTCACCATATTCTATTAGATTTCTCCTTGTCTAAACCAATATATGATACGTCTACTATTCTGAGACAAGATTCACAATTGAGAGAAATATGCCTAAAGGAACATATTTCCATTTTAGCTCTGTCTTGTTCATGACTCAAATGAGGTCTTCTAGTTCTGAGATTCGCCTTGCAGTTTGGGGAATAAATTCGATTAGACCATTACATCCCTGATACTTGAAAAAATTTACCCTTTCTGTTGAATTTTTCTGTGAAGAACACTTGGACTCACTTAAAATATTCTCACTGTTATGGATACGAACAATCACATTCAAACTATTATCATCTCAAAAAAAAAGAGCCGTTATGGCATAACTCGGATTAAACCGAGTGTTGATGATTCAAATTATGAATATGGACCTGTTTGTTTGAATTTGTTTGTTCTCTTGCAAAGTTCGAGATGTGCAAAATACATTTGCTCATAGCTCATAGCGATTGATATGATTATAACCTCAAAGTGTTTGAGGTTATAATATAAATAATTTTTGAATTTCTGAAACAAAAAAATTTCCGATAAGACTGAACTCCAAAAAAAGTGACTATTCGCATTCTTCGAATGAAAAATATCGTCCTTTCGAAAATATAAATATTCCGAATTTATCAAATCGCATATTCATTTCAGCTGTAATCCAGTTTATTTGATCGATTCAATTGGTATGCAAGCTCAATTTTTAGGTTGAAAAATATTACCTGAAAATTATATTTTTACACAAAAACTAGATGCCTCATCAAAGTTTTGCGAAGGACAATAACGTTTCTTTCTGCGAAAACAATTTAGCGAAGTAAAAAGGATTATGATCCTAAAAAAAATATCACCCTGTAGACATTTATAATGAATTGGAACGCAAAATTGTGAAGAGTCTTCAAAGTAACCTAGGTTATATATTTGAGACATGCTACATGAAAAGTGAAAGAAGTATCGCCAAAAAACGAAAAAAATATAAAATTTTAATTCTGTATCTTGAAAAGATTTTTCAACTTTACTGTTAGGACTATTCTCTATTTCAACATGATCGATTTTTTGTCTATACACTCTAGAAAGAGCCGAATAGCAGTATAATTCATACAAATTATTATGCTTAGAGAATTTTTGTACTCTGAGTGTGATTAGAAAAAGTTTAAACTAATTCCTTTCATTGAAACAATGTTCTTACAAGCCTCCAGATTACCGTAGACTTAATGAACATTACCATTACTGGGAGAAGGAGAAAATGATATGAATGTAATTTTCCGATTTTTACCTCACTTACTGAAAAGTGGATAATCATGTTTTTGTTTTACCCCATAGGTAATTTTTCTGCTTTCTGCTTACCTTACAAATGTACTTTGTGAGCCACCAAGCAGTGAATATGGTGCCCCCGTAGGTGCCCCATTGAACAGTTATGGTACCCCAAATTATGATGCCAATGACCAACACAACCACCACGAATATGGAGAAGTATGTATACCCTTAAATGTTTTTAATTTGTGACTAATATTCCCCATTAAAATAAAGAAAAATTCAGATTTTGATGGAGAGTATATCAGGTCTAACATATGTAGCAACATAATTTCCTATTTTTTATATTTCAATAGCTTTTTCTAGATTTACTTGTGCAGAATAATTACGAATACACACTACTGTTTATATAAAGAAGAATTCAAAGGAACATGAATCAAAATTACATTTAACAACCTATTTTAGATTCATGTTATTTAGTATACTTAATGAAATACCCCAGGGTCCTGTATTGGATCCCCCAGTTTTCTTTCTCATTCTCCTCTAGAGATTATAGTGATAAAGTTTCTACATTTTCTAGCCAAAAGCCTATCAATTTGGGTACCAAGTGAAAGATGATTACACAGGTAATGATTATAACCGTCAAGAAGCAAGTGATGGTAACCAAGTAAGAGGTGAATACAGAGTAGCTTTGCCTGATGGAAGAACCCAAATTGTAACTTATTGGGCCGATTGGCAAACAGGATTCCACGCTGATGTCAGGTAATGCCAAATATTTTCTTGTACCAATAAAATCTGGTGTTTTGCATTGGTGTTATATATTTTATAGATATGAAGGTGAAGCCCAATATCCAACTCAATACAATAACAACCAAGGCGGTTATAACTACAACGAACCCTCAGGACAATACGGAGCACCATCAGGTTTTAACAATAATGCTTATAATATTAACAACGGTTACGCTGGTGGTTATGACAACACGCAGAGACCCAGAAGCGAGTATGGAGCACCTTAAACAAACTGAAAAATTGCATCAATAATCTAGGGCATTCAAATGCTTTAAAACCTTCATGAAGCTCTTTGATGAGGAGTTATATACATATATTAGTTTATTATTGTATATAAAGTATTTATTTTTATATTTTGAATTGTACAGTAAAGATTTTTTTATATTTTTATAATAAAGCAATTATGAATATTTGGTATATTGTATATGTTACGTTCTTTATTCCATGATTTTCATTGCCTCTATTGTCAGAATAAGTCGCTAGTTCACGTAAAACAGTGAACAAGGACACAAGGGCATAAATTGTCATTGCATGTGGAGCAATTAAGGACCTCATGTGATAGATCAATTTTCCTCTAGATTTAAACAAGAGCATATTCCACAATTTTCTACGCCATAGTGTATCGAAATTTATTTTTGGAGTCTATAACATTTATGTGCTCAACAAAACGGATGTCACTTCGAGCAATTGCTGTGCTAATGTATGTTTATTCAATTATTGTCATATAATAAAACGTCATATAATAAATTTATTAATACTCTAAAGTCATCGCTTCTTATAATAAGAACATCATGAAATGAGCTCATAAGTGATTTTGGACATCCTTATCAAACACCCCCTATATTTTCAAAATTGAATACTAAAATTTGTAGATTTCATTGAAAAGAAACAAGAAAGCGAATGAGAAATGGTAACTTTTGGATTTCCTCGAATATTTGTCCTTTATTTCTCCTGAGAAATGCAAAAATGAAATGGTATATAAGGTGTTTCATTCGAAGAAATAATTTTGATTTTGCTACTTCATCATCGAACACCTTGTATAGCCTCTCCATTAAAAATAAATGAGGAACAAGTAATTTGGAGAAATTTATTCTAGATTTGTTGTACAGGTGGAACATCTGAAACGTGCAAACTACATTTTATTGCTAGTCTAAAATACAAATTCTTGTTTATACAGGGGCACACTGAAAGCTTGTATTTTTGGAATGACTCGAATGAATGGAAAGGAAGGGTTCTATAGCAGGTAACGTTCCATTCCTTGAATTAAAGCATTTCCTTTCAGTATTTAGATACTTGAGAATCGTTTTTTTATGTTGGACAGTTAATTAGTTTTAACTATTTTTCCAAAAACGGTTGTTTTCCGTGTGTCACACTGTATTATAAATCATGAATAAACTTACAAACTATTAGGCTGATTCTCCGAAATTCCCCTTGAAATATATAAAGCGAAGTGAGAAAGGAAATTGTAAAAATCAGAATACCAATTTTACAGATCTCCTATCGTGTGTTTCTCTTTCTTAAATAACATAGGAAAGACTATTTTTGGATCAGTCTACTAATTATTTTATATAGTAAATCTATTCTCCTTACGAAAATATTTTTCTTCTGCTTCTAACTAGTAAATCAAGAACACATGGCAAATCAAAAATAAATACAATTAACGCATATAAATTAACAGAACACCTGGTATTACCACCGCTAACAACCCTGTGATAATCATGACATATTTGAATAAATCCAATATAATGAGCTTGTTGAGCAGTTCATCTTTAATTTTATTTGTATATTTGTCTGGTAGAATTAGACCCTGGAAGAAAGAATTTTTGGTTACATTTATATCTAATCTATTAAAAATATATAGTGATGAAAATTTTCATGATATTCACATATCCCAAAAAATTTTTCAAATGTGCACAAAATCATGTATTTTTATTGATTCAACGATAAGTTCGTCGCATGCTGTCTGAAGGGTATGATATTTATACCTAAAGAAAAGCCTTAGTTCTATTTGAAGATATAGAACAAGCCTTCAACAATACCTCCTATACATCCATTAGCAATGGTGCAAACAACAAGGATGTGGAAACACCCACCACCAAAATGATCAGAGAAATGCTCAAGGGCCGGATCATCAGCAGTAAAAGGATGCTCTCAAGCAGGTGTCCTATCGCCGCTACTATGGTCAGTAGTTGTTGATGGCCTCTTAGAAAGACTGAATAACGCTGGCTTTAACGCACGAGGCTATGCTGATGATCTAGTCATCATCATTAGGGGAAAGCATGATGAAATCTTATGGAACCTGATGCAAAAAGCCCTTAACATAGTAAATGAATGGTGCGCTGAAGAGGGGCTCAGCATCTTCCCAGACAAAACCATTCCAATTCCATTCACAAGACGTAGAAAGTTGAACTTGAAGCAGCCCTTTCTGAATGGACATACTCTGGGGCTAACCTTAGATCAAAGACTCAACTGGAATTCACACATTGACAACACTCTTTCCAAGGCTACATCGTGCCTATGGGCATGCCGTAGACTCTTCGGAAAGACCTGTGTATAACCTACTGGTTGTACACAGCAATTATAAGATCCATTGTCACATATGCATCCTTCCAAATAACTACGCAAAACAAGCTGCAAAAACTGCAAAGGTTAGCGTGCGTGGGCATAACAGGGGCTATGAGAAGCACCCCGACTACTGCCCTGGAGTTCATCCTAAATCTCCCTCCTCTTCATATAGAATTGAAAAAGGAGGCGTTGATGTCGGCATTACGCCAAAAAAACTAATACCTGGTGATCTGAAGGGACACCTTAAGATTCTGAGTTGCATAGCGCCAGAAATCTTATTACAATCATCGGATATAATGCCGCTTGAGTTTGATTTTTCATACACCCTTCGAAGTGGCCATAAAGGACCGCACCATCGTAAAGGAAAAAATAAATCAATTAGACCAAAAATCCTCCATCTGGTACACGGACGGATCAAAAACGATTGATGGAACATGAGTAGGCATATATGGACCCAAATACACGTCATCAGTGCCTCTGGGCTCTACTCCCACAATCATGCAAGCAGAAACACTTGCTGTAAACCTGTGCTGTCAGGAAGGACTACGAAGGAAACTCAAAGGTGCACAGATTTATATTTTAACGGACAGTCAGGCAGTGATTAAAGCTCTAAACTCTTACAGTTATTGGAGCATATCTGTCTGGGAAAGCCGTCAATCCTTGAATCAACTTTCTGAGGGGAACAGACTTCTCCTGTGGTGGGTGCCTGGTCAAGAAGGCATACAAGGAAATGAAGCCGGTGACGAACTGGATAGATCAGCTGCTAGAATCTCACCCATCGGACCTGAACCATTCTGCGGTCTGAGCAAGCCGCACAGACAACAGGAACTGGAACGATGGGAAGAATCTAGCAAAAAAGAATACTGGAGGAAAACTCCAGGCCAAAGGCAAGCGAAAAAGTTCATTGAGTATTCGCCAAAGAAGACAAAACAGCCTCTAGACCTCTCTAGAGGCGAGCTGAGGACTATAACAAGTCTCCTTACTGGACACTGCCCACTGGGATACCATCTCAGTAAAATGGGCAAATCGGAAACAGCAACATGCAGAATGTGTAAAGAGGGCGATGAAACCGCCGAACATATTCTTTGCAGTTGCATCGTAACTGCGACAATCTAGAGCAGCACGAAGTAAAAACGAAAGTTCCCAGGGAGATTCTTGATTTTGTAAGGGAACTAGATCTACAGGCAAATGTATAAAGAAGGGTTACGAACAAAATATCAACTTGGTCGCAGTTCGGAAAGGCTCGTAAAGCCAAGCGACCCCTTTCAATGTAATGTAATGTAAATACCTAATTCAATTAAAACGTTAGCATATTAGAAGCTAGCAAGTACAACAAAGAGCATGTTTCAATATCTTTAATTTTTTGTGCACAGTGTCTACTAAAAAAATTAATTAAACGGGTATAATTACCTCTTCTACCCATAAAAGGGGCAAGAGAGCATTAGTAACATTTTCAATGCTAGCAACATCTTCTATAGCCCTCAAAAACATATTAAATTGGACACGTTTTGCTAATTGCAATGGTGTACCGGTTGTCTGTAACGAAAATATAAAATTTATGAGATACCTTTAAGAATATTCACTGAAAATAAGAATGAATTATTGGATTTAAAACATAGAAATTGTGTCCCCAAGAGATGCTAGATTCAAATGAAAACAAAAGAGAATTAGTCTTATTATAAATTCATTAAGCTCATTTGAAACCAAACAATATTTTCTAAATATCTCCCTTATTTATTAAAATATTTATTTCCACTAAGGCAGCTGCATTTTAACTAAGTAATCACCATTAGAAGTAGATCCGTGTATAGAGAATACCTTGTATATTATTAATATTATACATCTAAGACTTTATAGTCCAAATAACAGTAAAAATTTACTTACTGGCTCCAAAGTAACAAATGATTCATGTAGTGCTGGATCAGGAGATTGTCCTTTGACACTATTCAGATAACTTTTATCTGCATACAAAAGATGTGGAAAAGACAATATAATTTGAGATCCTAAAAAATTATGTTAATAAATCTTCATCGCTTACAAAGATCAATGCACGATTTCATACTGTTTTACTTACCCAAACAGGTAGTTAGGTCCAGGATACCATCTTTCAGACAACCAAAACTCCCATCTAATGTTCTACTCCTATTTACACAATAGCACAAGCTATCTGCAGGTTCCTTAGGTGCATTGAAAGAGCTATTGAGAGCAGTGAATTTATAACCTGGAATTCCTTTTACTTTTACTGTAGCGTTATACTGTAGAGTAATTATCCTAAAACAGAAATATATATAACCATGATTTCAGTAGCTGGTGTTTGCTGAAGTAGAAAGCAATAGAAAATTGAGAATCAACCCCAAGCAGAAGTCTCAAAAGAAGGATAAGGTTAAGAATTATATAAAATTCCTGGATATTGTGCGAAAATTAATTATAACCTAGTTCCATTAGAGGTCATTCTGTGTGAGCAAAACTCACAAAAATCAACCTTACATACAAAAGCTTACCTACATACATCTTCACCAAATGTGTCAAACTTCATTTCCTTCTTGATAAATGCTGGAAACGTCACAACACCACGTATGTGATTACATTTGGTTCCAGTTCCTCCTCTCCAAACATCAATATGGGAATTATCGTTATACTTCACCAGAGCAGCAACCTTTTCCCTTTCTTTCTTTCCAGAATTGATAGTGAATCTTCCCAAGTGTGTCATATTTTTCTGAAATGCAGCTATTGACATCGCTTGTTCAAATTAGGGCCAGTAGGAAAGGTTTGAGAATCTGTAATACGTACGTGATACATTTGTGCTGCCAATAACCTATTTCCATCAATTCGGAGACCTTTTCCAACCTTTGCCTTTATTTGACCACATATTGTTTGAACAAGAAAACCTTTAGAGGCTGGATCGTCACAGAGAGGAAATCCTCCGAAGAGGTAATCTTTCACTGACATTTTGACAAATAGGTTGTCCATTTTGCCGAATATGGGTTCTGTTGTAGGACCTATGCCTTCTAATATATTTGGAGAAATTTCCTCCACAGTTATGAATAATCCCTTGAAAGTTGCAATGTGAAGTTTTATAAGAAATGTAAAATAAATATTACTTGTATTAAAAAGTATATGCATAAGTCTAAGTGTCCTGTAACATATTAATGTTATATGTAAACTCTTTTGACATAATATTTACTTCTGAAAGATTCAATTTTTATGAATGTATGTGAATATTTTGTTTACTTAAGTATACATTAATATAGTTGAAATAAATCTCTTCGAATTGATAACTCACATTATATGGAGCATTCAGTACAGTAATTTGATCATTGTCACTCCATTTTCCTGATTTTTCAGCATTAAATTCAAATTTTGACCATTCATAATATGAAATAAATTCATCTTTCCAAGCAATATCGGTTTTCCAGCGATATACACTACAAACGCAAAATGTGTGAAAGTTCTTTCTAGTTAATATTATTTTATATTGTCTCTTCGATAAGAGTGTTTATTACTTTATTACTATCTTTTTTTCAATACTTACTCATATATATATGGCCCTTTTCTGTAACAATTGGTTTTTCCCCATTTAATATACCTTCCGGATTATCAACATTAAATATATATACCTTGAAGGTGAAGGAAAGGAACTTCTCTGAAAAATTCCCACTGCTCTGTGTTTTCTGTTAATACTACCTTCTAATAAAACGAAAGAACCAATTAATAGAAATATTCAATAAAGTTAAATGTAGTAATAAGAACTAGTAGGAAAAATAATATAAAAGATAAAGCTCGACGAAAAAAGTTATATTAGAAACGTTTCCTGTTCGGCCTTGGACCTTAATTTCCATCCATTTTAATTTCATAAGTATGCTTACCTCCCAAACTTTTTCCTCCACGATTTTCGGGAAGACTTTGAAACCCAATATTACTCCCAATATCACTAGAAGTGTACCGCTAAAAGTCATATAAATTAAAGTTTTTTTGCGCACAAATAATTTCATGATGGAAATTTTGAAGTTCGCTTAGATATAGGAAATAGTTCAGGGAAATGGGGAGATCAAGTCTGCACGAAAAATTAGATCAGTAATCAAAAACACATCATCATTAGTTCAATAATATTTTTACATATAGGTAATTGCATACTAAACAATCATTGTCATTCCATTGATTGAAGTACATCACGTTCTTGAATATTAAATGAGATGATCTGTTGATGTGAACCATGTATTACTTGATTGGTTCAATGTTTAAATATGTACACACAACGAATAATGGGGAAGGAATCATTTACATCAAATATAGTAATGTATTTTTCGTGAGGAACATTAGAAATAAAATATATAAATTCGTTATTGATATTCTTTCTCTTTCAAATCGAATATTTCATTAAGATAAATTTGGATGAATTAATTACATGACACAAGTACCATTATAATAAGAATTTAACTTTGCAATGTTGAAAACTTTATATCTAACTGTTTCCCAGAATGATTGGAAAACTTTTATACAAAGAATGAAAACATATATATATATATATATATATATATATATATATATATATATATATATATATATATATATATATATGATGAGACAAATATCTCCGCGAGGAGTCTACATATATAAACTTGAGAAAAAGAATTATTCGAAAATCCATAGATAAATGAATAATCCTTCCAGACAAGAGCTAGTTCCCAAATCTGCCCGCCATGCACGCAGCCCCCAAGAGCCCAAGAGCCACAATAGTGCAACTAAGTCCGGCAGCGGGATCGCCGTCTCAGTCCATAGAGGGCGACTCTCGTACGTATGTACGAGGTGCATCCTTTCTGGAATCGATAGGGTAACCCGATGTAGCTTGATAGGGTGCTGAGAAGCGACACTGATGAGCTCCTAATAAGGGCCAAACTGCAGTCTGCCGCTTCGTTTCTCGGCATCCTGTTTAGTTGCATATATATATATATATATATATATATATATATATATATATATATATATATATATATATATATATATATATATATATATATATACAGAGATAAAGGTGAAATTAATACCAAGCGAAAAATCAAGTGGATGTCCCAAGTTATATGGGGACCCCTTTGAGACCGATTGTTACCGCCTTCAACTCGCCTTTGCAAAAATTAGAAGAATATCTAGCCACACAGTGTACAGAATACCAACACATACAGATATCTCAACGCCAAATCACACCATCATCCAACACAAATACAAGGAGTCATCAATACTCTCTTGTCCAGATCGATACGCCTTACAGACAACCAAAGCATCAAACAAGAAATCGAAAACCCAACGAAACAAGCATTTAGACAGAACGGCTACACAAGTCACACAATAGATAAGGTATCAAGTCAGCAAACAAAACCACGCCAACAACCCTCTCCAACCAGAGAAAATAGAAAAACAACGCTCTTAACCTACATCGAAGGAATAACAGATAGAATTGGAAGAATTCTACGGAAATACGACAGATCAACCATGTACAAACCTCTTAAAACCATTGGAGCCTCCTTGAGGAACCTTAAGAACAAAATCAAATTGGAAAACCAAGGCGTCTATAGCATTTCCTGAGGAACATGCCAAGCAAAGTATGTAGTATAAACCAATAGAAAAATCTCTGGCAAGATTGAACGAACACAAACTAGCCATCAAAACCAAACAAACATCAGCCCTTTTCCAACACTACATAAACACAGACTATAAGTTAGACTTCGACAGCTGCAAACAAATCGCCAAGATAAGCCACTTCAAAACCAGAACGATACGAGATACGAATTCCAACTCCCTAGTAGATCACAGGGAATTATAAAAACAACAACTCTATTACCCAAATTGTTTATTTCATTTTTCCTTACAAATAATTAACATTTATTTCTCATAACATTAAATATATATCCAAACACAATTCAATCTAGAGGGCATGGAACTCAAAATGTATTGTGGAAAATAATGTTTAATTGAAGATTCTGTATTTTATGTAAGAATTAAATAAATTAAATTGAAGGTTTATTATGTGAAGAAATAAAAGAAATCAAGCTCTTAGCCACAATATGCCACCTATATATGAAGTAATTATGTTACAGCTTTCTCTTCAGGTTGGTCATCGAAGGATTAAAACTCGTATTATCTGATTCTGAATTTATTTCAGGACAATAAAGTTCTTAATGCCTTATAGGTATTGATCTGGTTATCTTCGTATTCACAAGTATCAAAGGAGGCTAATTTCTGAAAACAAATGCAATGATGCATTATAGGAATTTACATTAACGAATCGACATACCTTAATTTTGATTTTTTCAGAGTCTGCTTTTATACCTAATTCACTGTTGACATAGTTCTTTATGAAATGTAAGTTAGAAAGATTTGCTTCTATTTGTATAATTTTGGTTTCATTATTATATGTAATGAAAGTTTTCAAGTCTTGGTTTTGGATACGTGAGAGTGTTTTGTTCATCGAATATCAATCTACTTAAGTTGATATATGTATAGCAGTTTTTAATAGTTTTTCCAACAAGCACTGCTGGCTTAAAGAGTTTAATATTTGGTATTTTAAGTAATATTCTTTCATTACATGTTTATCACAATTAGTATTATAGAGGGTAAAAATTTTTGCTAGCTTTTTCGACTGCTTATGAATCTTTCCTTTTTCTTTTGCATAATCTGAAACTAAATAATATGAAATATCTATTTTCACTGTTGGGATCTTCAACGTGATGATCTTTCCATGTATTTTCCCAAATACTAGTAATTCCACATCACAGTTCAATACAGATTCTTTTATAGGAATTATTGCCCTGACTGCAGTTGATTCATTCAATGAAAATGATTTACTAACAGTTGATTTTCCATGATAAACACTCATGCATACCCTGAAGTTATTTTCTACAAAAATTGAGAGTAAAAATTTAGGAATGAATAATTCTATCGAAATAAACCTGTAGTCTTCAGGATTTTCAATCGTGATAGATTCATTGGTCATTTCTTCTACATCAAAAACACTTCTGTAAACAACTACTTCAACATGTGAAATATCAAGGATTTTATTTTTCAGCATATTTGAAAGTTTGAATGAGAATAAAATTCTCTTCATTTTTTGGATCTCTACCTTAAGTTTTTCAAATTGCTCAAACTGACTTTGTGTCTCATCAATTATAGATTCAAAGTTTTGGAGTTGGTCTGGTAAATAATACATTTTCAATTCGTTATCTGTATCACTATGTTCATATTAACAACATTCAAATAAGGGAACAGTTTAGCTAGAGAAAATAAACTAAGGGGTATTTTTTGACAGTTGACCTTTACTGATCCAAACATACATGATCATTGTTACCAAACGTGAATGATTATTCTAAACAAACATAATTAATCATTGTTACCAATCTGAACTAGAATAAAAACAGCATATATAAAATCTGAGGGTGATTATGTCATTAAATAACTTCATTTCAGAAAAACAAAAATCCAAATTAAATACATATAACTTTAGGCAAGATCATCTGAATTGCGCTTATATTAGTTCGTTGATATTATGATACGTTAGGTAACAGGTGCAGTAGTTCATAAGTTCTTCAAGAGTTCTGACTTTTGACTTTTCATTAGAGGTTAAAATGGAAATAATATTGAAAACAATAATAAGAAAGATTATATACTAATAATATTTATTGAATATGTTACTCCGGAGATATTTTTCCTTAATATTTCAATCTTCAACAGATACATGTTTATTATGTAGTTATAAACCCTTAATTCATGAACGCAGAACAAGAGCATACTCGAATATTGAAGATGAGAAAATTATACCTTCTAGTAAAAGAGTAGTGATATGTGGAGCTGGGGTGATGGCAGCTTCTGTTGCATATCATTTAGCAGTTTTAGGATGGGGTCCTGAGACAGTTGTTATAGAACAGAACAGGTGCCTACCTTTTTATTGTAAACAACTATATTATTCACAAGGGAGCAACTAAGTACAGAAAATATGTGTACATACTAACTACATAAACATTCCATTCTAATTTTTTCTCTCATTGCTTCTGTTTGTTTTGAAAGTACATCTGCTTAATTGTTTTCATAAGTATAGATTTTAATCTATAGGTATATTGCTTTTTGTGAAGTAAATTTGTTCTTTCTTATTGTGAAGAATTGGTGGAGGTACAACGTGGCATTCCTCTGGACTAGTTGGTATATTCAAACCTAGCCTTGCACAAGTCAAACTTACAAAGTCTAGTGTGGAACTTTATAAAACATTAAATGCTAAAGGTTTACCAACTGGATGGAAACAGTGTGGTAGTCTTAATGTTGCCAGAACTAAAGATCGTATGACAGTTTTTCGAAGGATGAAAGCTCAATCTGTGTAAGAAACATTTAATCAGTTCCAGAAATTTTATATTTTACCTCATTAAATATTTACAATTCCAGTTCATGGAATATAGAATGTGAGCTTCTCACACCCACACAATGTAAAGAAAAATGTCCGTTACTATATGTTGATGATCTTGTTGGTGGTATATGGATTCCAGAAGATGGCGTTGGTGATCCATACAAAGTTTGTACTTCACTTTTACATGAAGCTACTAAAATGGGTGAGAATTGTTATATATAATAAATTTTTCTCTTCTTTATTTCATGTACAATTAGAGTTATGTAATCACTTGGACAGACAAATAATTTCTTTCAGGAGTGACTGTCATAGAAAATTGTCCAATCACCAAAGTTTCACAGAAAAATCAGCGTATAACTGGAGTAGAAACAGGTAGAGGAAATATAAGTTGTGAATATTTTGTGAATTGTGCTGGTTTCTGGGCAAGAGAAGTTGGTCAACTGACAGAGCCATATGTGAAAGTCCCGTTACATGCTGTTGAACATTATTATCTTCATACAAAATATGTTCCTGATTTAGATCCTTTGACACCAGGTAATATAGGTTATGATAGGGTAATTTGTTTTGATTACCTTTCAATTGTTTATAGTTGTTCGTGATCAAGATGGCCATGTATATTTTAGAGAGAACAAAGGGAGACTTTTGGCTGGAGGTTTCGAACCTGTTGCTAATCCAGCTTTCGAAAGTCGGAATGTCCCAAGTAAGAAATATTTTACTTGAATTTGGAAGGAATTGAAGAGATTTTTTCATTGTATCTGTATTTTTGAACTATAACATTATTGAACAATTATGAAACCCATAGTATGTTTAAATTTCAAAGGTCTGACCGATGGATGTTATGGTTAGTAACCAAAATCAAATTGATGTTATAAAAAAAAAGAATTTCAACGTTGAATAATTTTCTACACCAGTTTGAATTTTATCGATCCATTGTTACAATTGGGCTTTTTTTTATTCTGAGTCTTGAAAATTAAAATATTGAGAAAGTTATTTAGGCTGAAATCTTGCACTTTTGCAGATAACAGTAGAGAACGTAATTTAGCTGAAAATTGGGATCATTTTCATGTTTTGTTGGAACAATTGCTGCATAGGATTCCTTGTTTAGCGTCGACTGTTTTGGATCGTCTTTGCAATGGTCCAGAAGCATTTAGTCCGGATTGTAAGTGGATTGTTGGTGAAGCACCTGAGGTAGATTTGAAGTCTCTTAGTGTTAGTAATCAAACAAAACATCTGTACCTGCTTTAGGTGCGCAATTATCTAATAGCAGCAGGAATGAAAACAGTAGGTATCGCAGCAGCTGGCGGTGTAGGTCAAGCTACCGCAGAAATGATTGTCCACAACGATACATCTTTCGATATGTACGAACTAGAAGTATCACGATTTTTGGGGCTGCATAACAACAGAAAATTCTTAAGAGATAGAGTCAGAGAAGTTCCTGGTTTACACTATGCCATCAATTACCCTTTCCATGAATTCACAACTGGAAGAAATCTCAGAATGTCTCCGGTTTATCCCAAATTAAAGGAGGCTGGTGCAGTGTTTGGTCAAGTTATGGGATATGAGAGACCAACATGGTTCGAGGAACCAGACTCTGAAGGTAATTGACTAATAACGGGTGTTATCAAGTATTATCTCTAGCTGAATACAATATAATTGCTATGTAAGATCAAGCTGAAACACTTGTATTCTAGAATACAGTTTGATTTAAAATATTGCTATACTACATTTGATTTGCGAATTTGTTTGTTATGTTGGTACACATGTCTCCAATATATGTTTACATTCAAAAGGTTAAAAAGATACTAATGAAATTAACGAAAAAATAAAAAAATTTGATTCGAACAGATCTCAAATCATCAAAATAAGATTTTCTTCACTAATCCTTTCTTTCAATATTCTCTTGAAGTAGGAATATCCTGAAACAGCAATTCTTTATAAAAAAAATTGCAATTGTTGCTCTGAATCATATTTGAAGCTCTCAAGAATGAAGATCCTGGTTCACAATTCAAAGTGGCATCTGCGAAGAGTTTTGCGAAACCCCATTGGTTCGATAGAGTAGGTTTGTAGTACGAATTGTGCAGGGAAGAAATCTCCGGTAGTGGCACATATCGCTAATATGATGTTCGAGAGGGGCAAATATCCTGACATCCTGAAAGTAGCTAAGATAAAGGCAACTCTCAAGAAGGGCAACAAAAAGGAAATGGCGAACTACAGACCGATTTCGCTCTTGAGTAATATTAGCAAAATATTTGAAAAATTAATACACAGCAGAATTGTCAGCAGTGTTGACTGAAAGTCAGAATGGATTTAGAAAGGGTAGATCAACTGCAAGAGCTATATATGTCGCTATTACAAATATATTGAAGAACTTCAATAGTGGTAGAGTCACTGCTTTGGCATGAGTAGACCTGAGAAGGCATTTGATAGTATCAATCATGAAAATTTTTTTAATAGATTGTACGCGGTCGGTGTGAGAGGCACGCCACTATAGCTTATTAAGAGCTATGTAACAGCTAGAACTCAATATGTTGCTGAACAAAATCCAGAAACAGGTGACGAGGTAAAGTCAAAAACACTCTTCGATGAAACTGGAGTGCCTCAGGGCTCTGTCTTGGGGCCACTTCTGTACATTGTGTATACCAATGATTTGCCTGCTGGGATACCTAAGCCCATGATTCAGTATGCGGATGACATCACCCTGATGCTTTCAGATAAAACTTCGATTGATGCACAAGTGGGCGGGGCTCTGGATGACCTGAAGGAGTGGTTTTCGTGCCGTGATTTACGAATGAATAAGGATAAGACGCAGTTGCTGAGGTTTTCCTATGACATGACCTTCAAGAGCGAAACATTTCAGTGTAGGGACTCTACGGTTACAACCTCTGGAAGTCTGAGGATGCTGAGGGTGACTGTGGATTATCGACCGAGCTGGATTGAATATATCGATCTTGTTGCCAGAAATATGTCTAGGTACATATACGCTTTAAGGACACTGTCGAAACTTTTTGATGTGGATGCTGCTATCTTGGCATACCATGCATATGTGAGCAGTACGTTGCGGTATTGCATCATTGGGGAAACTGTGCGAGTGGGGAGGCTGCTAATTCTGCAGAAGAGGTGTCTGAGAGCTATGCTGGGCCTGGACCGGACCAAACTGTGTAGACCATATTTCGGGAGAACATCAGTGCTCACAGATGTTCTACTCTACATATATGAATACATTGTTTTCATCAAGAATAATGTAGAACTTCTTTTTAAAAGAGAAGAAATTAATCCACACAATACTAGAGGAGCCAATGATATAGAACTGCCCCACATGAAGTCTACTTACCTGCAGAAGAATGTTTCCTACATGGTTGCGAAAATTTGTTATCACTTGCCCCTACATGCGAAGAATTGGCCAATAAATAAACTGAAAACAAATTCAAATAAACATCTTGTGCAGAACCCCTACTACTCACTTGATGAATATTTCTCTGCCAATTGTAAATGTCTAATTGTGTGGATTTTGATGTGGTTTGTGATTTGTTTGTTTGTGAATTCTCTCAAGTTGTGTATTATTATTTTCTTCTGAATATAATTGATTTGTATTTTTAACTTTATAATTTGCATGTGAATATGTAGATTGTGAAATATGACGTAATCTACAACATAAGTGTTATTATGGAACAAATGAACGGATTTTATTATTATTATTATTATTATAAGCTGAAACACTAGTATTCTAGAATACAGTTTGATATAAAATATTGCTAAAATACATTTGATTTGACATTTTGTTTGTTATGTTGGTACACATGTGTCCAATGTATGTTTACATTCAAATGGTTAAAAAGATACTGTTGAAATTAACGAAAAATGAAAAATTTAATTTGAACAGACCTTAAATCATCAAAATGAGATTAAGTACTTTTCAAATATATGGTATTCTCCATTAATAGTGCTAAACAAAAAAAATTTCAGAATATATTCTTCACTAATCCTTTCTTTCAATATTCCCTTAAAGTAGGAACATCTTGTAAAGAGCAATTCTATCATGAAATAAATCATAAATTGCTATTTACGCTTTGATTCATATTTGAAGTTCTCAAGAATGAAGATCCTGGTTCACAATTCAAAGTGGCTTCTGCGAAGAGTTTTGCGAAACCCCATTGGTTCGATAGAGTAGGTTTGGAGTACGAATCGTGCAGGGAAGGAATCGGTTTAAGTGATTATTCTTCGTTCACTAAAATCGATATATGGGTAAGTCATTTCGAACTATATGCATAATCTATATTTTCAAGGCCACCTCTGTCATATAAACAATAACCGAATCAGATTTCAAGTTAATTTGACAATAGAAGTCTTCCTCCTTGAGAACAATGTTTGAATATTTTAGTCTAAAGGGAACGAGGTAGTGAAAGCTCTGCAGTATATTTGCTCCAATGATGTAGATGTTCCTGTTGATAGTATTATTCATACTGGAATGCAGAATGAAAATGGTGGATATGAAAATGACTGTTCACTTGCTAGAATATCTGAGAATCGGTAAGCCATGAATTGGCATCTAGTTATCCCAATAAAAGAGTTAGCTATAACTACATCGTTGTCTTATTTCTACACCTATAACTTTCTTTTTCAGATACATGATGATTGCGCCAACTATACAGCAGACGCGATGTAAGGTGTGGCTAGAAAAACATTTACCACGCGACGTGGCAATGTCTGACGTTACAAGTATGTATACAGCCTTGTGTATAATGGGTCCCTTCACCAGAATTTTACTGTCTGAAATGACTGAAACCGATCTAAATCCGAAAAACTTCCCGTTTTTCACTCATAAGATGTTGGATATTGGTTTAGCAAATGGAGTTAGAACTATGAACCTCACACACACAGGTGAACTAGGATATGTTCTTTATATACCTAATGAGGTTAGTGAACACTTAGTGTAATAGAATTGATTTATAAGGTTGGTACTTCTGAATCAGATTTTGTTTTGTTATCAAAATCAATGCAATATTTCTCATTTAATAGTGCAATAGTTCAGGTTATTGGAATTGATTGTATATTTTTTCCAGTTTGCTCTTCACGTATACACCAGTTTGATACAAGCTGGTAAAAAATACGGCATCAGGCATGCAGGATATTATGCTACAAGAGCCTTGAGAGTGGAAAAGTTTTATGCTTTTTGGGGGCAAGATTTAGATACCAGAACGACCCCTCTAGAATGTGGGAGGGTGTGGCGCGTAAAATTTGATGTGAGTACAATTTAACCCGCAAAGAATAATTGAAATAATCTCAAGTTGATTTGTATTAAGGAAAGGATTGAAAATCTTGATGATTCAAAGTGCAGTTAAGTAATACTAACAAAATGACATATTTTAAAGATTTTGTAGATAGTAAAATATTATTTCTATTAACTGTTATATATTACAGAAAAACATCAATTTTATCGGTAGAGATGCATTATTGAAACAGAGAGATGAAGGAATCAAACGAAAGTATGTTCAGTTGATTTTGAATGATGATTTTTGTTCTGAAACAGACCCTTGGCCATGGGGTGGTGAACCTATTTATAGAAATGGAAAATATGTGGGAACTTGTACAACGACAGGTTATGGATATACTTTTAAGAGACAGGTAATCCAAACTTGGTGAAAAATTGTGCAATAAATATTTAACCTTTTCATTACTACGTACGTATAAATACGTGTACGATGTCTAGGCTGGGAATGACGTTTTCCTGGCAATGGGCCTGGCATGCTACGCACGTACATTCACGTTGTTCGCAGTTCTACCTTCTGGTCGCTTCGGATGTTAGTTTGCTTATAATTCACTTGATAGCGTATTTTTGGAAGTATAGAATTCGAGTATTTACCGGTAGGATGCGCTCATCCATCGGTTTGATGGTAATGATTTGTGCATTTTGTTACCGTGTACAGTTTTTTCGGGATGTCGCGTCGAGCTTATACTGATGAAGAACTTCTTCGCATACTCGAACATAGTGATGACGAGGACGATATTTACAGTGATTTGTTTGGCGAGGGGAATCACGACGAAATGAGCAGCTTAACAAGGCAATGGTTGAGGTTCGGGGATCCTTCAACTTTGCCAAGCCTTGCCCATAATATGTCTGTCGGCGATCTTTGGATGATGTTTCCAGCAGTGAAGAGGAGTCTGATGACGAGGGAAGACAACCGGTGAGTCATGATGGTTGGATATGTACAGAACCCAGTACAGTTTTTCATGACTTTACTGCGGTAGACAGTGGAATTTTGGGCGGACGGTATTTGTGATCAGTCAACGTGATTGGACTTCTTTGAATCATTTTTGTCCCACTTTATTCTTCAACATATTGTTGACGAATCAAATAATTATTATACCTACCTCAACAACAAGGGATATATAAATCAGATGATGCAGAAGCAATTTAAACTTTTGAACGTCGAAGAATTGTTCTGCTTCTTGGGACTCACTTTATTGATGCCATCTAAAAAGCTGAAGCTTCAAGAGTTTTGATCCAAAGACTCATTGATTCAAACTCCCGTTTTTGGTCAGATTATGGCCCGAGATAGGTACATTCATATTTTACGTGTTCTTTACTTCAACAATAATGATTTGCCATCTGGTAATGACCCTCTACAAAATACGACCACTTCTGAGCCATTTCGCGAACGTCTTCAAAACTGCTTTTTACCCTTTCCAAAATATTTGCATTGACGAAAGTCTTCTGCTGTATAAGACGGTGTTTATTTCATACAGTACATCCCTTCCTAACGCAGTAGGAATAAAGTTTCATCTCCTATGTGATTTATGTGATTGTCAGACCAGGTTCATCTTAGGTTTCATCATTTACACAGGTGCGAGAACTCAGGTTTCTTTCTTTGAGGAGGAACTGGTAAAATCGGGAAAAGTTGTAGTCACACTAATACAACAGTGTCTTCGTAAGGGCATACTCTTTATGTCGATAATTTTTATACAAGCTCTACATTGTTTCAATGTTTGCACGATCGTGAAGCAAATGCAGGTGAAGCAGCACGTAAAAACCGAAAGAATATGCCTAAATTGACAAAGAAAATGAAAAGAGGGGAAGCGGTTTTTCAATCTAAAGGAACTATGCTAGCTATAAGAGAATTGCCAAGAAATAGGTGTATATATAGGAAACATTTCACAAAAACGCAATGATGACCTTTCACAGATTCTTATAAAGTGAAGCCTTAATGCGTTGTTGATTATAGTACCAACATGGGCGCGTTTGACAAAACTCATATGTTGCTAAATTCAATTGAGTGCATCAGGAAAACTGTGAAATGGTATAAGAAGGTTTTCTTTCATTTTCTAGATATGCCCTTTTTGAATGTTCATACTCTATACAATGTACAAACTGGAGCGAATGAGTCTTTAGCTCAATTTCACCAGGAATTGGTTCATGGAATCTTCGCAAAATATTTTAGAGAAAGAGTTAAGAGAGGGGTATTTAAAAAGTCGACTGAGGACACGCCTCTGCGGCTGGAGGGGCGGCATTTCCCCTCACTGCTTCCAGAAACATCTAAAAAGAAGCACCCAGCAAGAGTATGTATTGTCTGCTATAAGCACAAAAAAACGAAAAGAGCCTGTACAGGTGCCAGATTATTGAAAAATGACCGAATAATACTAATACTGAAAAAATGAACTAATTAAAATATAATAATTTTTTAAAATTGTGATGAAATTTCATTCTTTAAAGTTTTTTGGTAATTACCCATTATAGATATAATATCAATGAAAATCATGTATAACCCAGGTGAAAAAGTATTTGGTAATTTAGCAAGGCAGAAGCAACTGAGCGTCAGAGCATGTACGTGTCCGGCAACACAATGGCGGAATGTATTAATGAAAAGGTTAAATAGAAAATTCTATCTTAGATTGTTATCGTATGACGAAAGATACTGTAAGAATTTTAATACATTTTTTTTGTTTATTCTTCATATACGTCTCATGAACATACATCATGTCTCAATTTTGAAATTTCTCTACAGGTTTGTCTTGGATTCATCCAAGATATAGGACCAAATGGTGAATCTCGCGAAGTAACTAACGAGTATGTTATGAACGGAGAATATGAAGTTGATATTTCAGGAATAAGGTATGTTTGAATGGTAGATTTTCTAAAATAATTAGACTGTTGGCTATTTCAATGTATCAATATATTTATCAAAATCTTGGCCAATATATTCAACAGAATTATTGAAATGAAATTGAAACTTTTAAACAGAAAATATATTCTTTGTGGGAGATTCATCACTCAATTTCAAGACAAAAATGATATAAACATGTGGGACAAGTTTTGTTAATGAAATACGAGGTCCCAATGTTTTTAGTATTTTAATACATTCAGTAGGATTGTGATGAACAAAAATATAAAAGAAGTTCATTGTAGAGCCAGTGTGCACTTCCAGGTAAAATACTTTAATGTATTTTGTAGCGTCTTAATAATAAAAATATGGTCAAGTCATTTTTAATGGAACTATTCTCTTCAATGAAAATATAGTTGAACGAAATAAAACGATGTACGAGAATAAACATATTTTTTTATTAATATAATTAGTTGCAAAAAAGTCAGCACCGCGTATCTCATTAACGATGAAACTTTTCATACAGCATTTATTTTTTAGATTCCCAGCCAAAGTGAATGTTCATTCACCAATTCTGCCCACTAAATTTCCTGACCAGGAACGTGATGTGTACAGAGCAACAAGAGATAAAGATAAGTCTGAAGATTAATTCATTAATTTATTCAAGAAAATTGTGTAATCGAAAGATGTCCAATTGTTTTTCCTCATATATTTTATTTGAGTTGTGAACAGCTACATTAGTTTAGTTTTCTAATCATACGTTTTGTTTGCATAAAAGTAATTTTTATGCTGAAATTTGAATTGTAACAAAGTTCTTGTATATATGTTTCATTAAAACCGAGTTTCATTGAAGTGAAAACATGAAAAACCGGAATTAGTGGAACTTGAATCGCTATAACTGTCAATGTAGGTTCTTAACAGAGGAAATTGAATAAATATTAAGTTTTCTAGGGTTTAAACAATATATTCTTTCACTGACTCATACACTTCTTCAATATTTCTTCATGGGCCCTCATACCCTCAACATTTAGTTTGTAATAAGGCAGAGACTCCATTGTCTTCAACCAAGCTGCTAATTTCGTGTATTTCTTTAAGTCAATAGGTACAGGTATATTTGCAGATGTTAAAGTTGCCACCAAACAGAAATCAGCAATTGTCATGTCATTTCCAGCAATAAATTTCCTTCCATCAAGTATTCTTTCAATGCATTCATAGGAGTCTTCAAGAGCTGTTCTTTGCCTTTTCGTAATTTCTTTTGCTTCTCCAGAATAGATTAGTTTCTGAAATATGGATAGAAAAACATTTTTCATTAAGTTTATTGTAACAGGTGTTTCTCACGGTTCCCATCTGGGACTTTACTATTTCACTCAAAAGAATTTAATATATATTGTAGATGATTATTCATATACCAATATAAATATGAAAGCATTATTTCTAGTGGTGATTTCGACTTGAAGTTCGAAAAACACATCAAATTACAAGCATTGTAGAATGAAGATAATGCCCAAACAGACTTCGTATGAGAGTGACACGAAAATTCTCGGAGAGCTAAAAAAGATCGAAAAGCACAGAAAAATTAATTTTGCAAGAGTTGAATGAGCAGAATCAATGTAAAAACAAATTGCGCAAAAAAGGTTATGTTAATAATCAAAAACATCGATTACAAGGCCAAATTGCTATGTTCAGAAGAACAGAGTTGGTGTGATCTGTGCAGAGCTAAAATGTTGCCAAAGTTAACACTAAACACTATCAACGATAATTGATCCTTTTCTTGAAAAATTAACTGAATATCAAGAAAGGAACCACTGTAAATTCCAATTCACTTGATATCGTTCGCACTTTTTATATTTTATTCATAGACTATATTCTTTCTTTGACAAACAAGTGAAAATGGAGGTAGTATCTCTGAATTTAAACTATTTCATTACTCACCATTATTGCTTGCATGTTTGCAAATGTAGCAGCATCACAAAATAGCAATTGATTTACTAATGCTCTTTTCGCTAAGTCTTTTGGATACATACTATCGTTCTTGGCATATTTATCCATTAAATATGTTAGAATAGCGTGGCTGTCCCATATTGTCAACCCATTATCATCCAGAACTGGTACAGTATGACAAGGGTTTATCTACAACCAGGGAAGAGGTTTAATTCCAACTTTTAAAATTTTTTCGTAATAATTTATATTAAGTTTCTGTTTGGTGATGAAATTTAAAGTATCAGGATATTTTTGTGATCTCATTCTAAATGAAAAAGAAATATTTTGTTTTCTTATGATACTTCTATAGTAAGTTTTAAATGTGTCGCCATTTCGACGTAAGTTTGTTTTGGCAGAGTACGACAAGAAATATCTCAACCACGGCCTTCTTCATGTCAAAAGATTTGATTTTGTTAAGGATAATGATTTATTATTGTTGTGTTGTTTTTATTTTATTGAAGACAATAATAATACTACTTCAAAGAAATGATGTCATATCCTGAAATTAATTTATAGACTTCCTGAATTCAATTCTATACATGAATATTGGTCCCACTCTGTCGGTAAGTTTATCAATAGTTGCAAAAATTGTTGAAAATCATTAACGATGAATTCCGATTAACAACAAAAATTCAAAAACAAAGAGAATCTGTCCAAGTTGGTCTCTACGTCAAAAATTTGAATAATCGCCATCTGATTTTTCGAAATGGCAACTTATGTAAATCAAATTTCTGAAGTATCCAACAATAAAATCGACAGGAAGGTTTGTAGAGATGACCAAAAATGATATTGATATTACTAATCCTAGCAATTTAATCAAATGTTCAATAGGAGATAGGGCTATTGGTTAGCTCAGCTCCTCAACTGTCAATGTAGCTGTACCTCTGTGCTGCTATGAAAAATTCAAATTGAATTATACAAAGCTGATGAATTATATATAGCTCTAATATTCGGTTTTACTCGATAAGATACTACTCTGTCGACACTAACTTTAGGTAGAGGCCTGTTGCGGGAACTTAATCGGTTGACTTAAAGCGCAACTTAATATTTCTGAATCCTTATAATTAATGGTATTTGAAGAAGAAATATCGGACGTCTTAGATATGATTTCCGAGAATTCCTTAATTTAGAACTTCAAATTTCAAGATATTTTGCCGTACCTATTAAAACATTCAAATCAGCACTCGTTCATTGTAATTAGAAATGTGGGTTCAAAAATTGTTATTTTCCTCACCTTTAGATATTCAGGATTAAACTGTTCCATGTTGAATAAATCAACGTTCCTCAGTTCTAATTCTAAATCCAAAACATGAGCTAGCATTTTTACAGCTCTGACTCCTGGACTCAGAACAACTTCGTATAAGATAGGTTTTGGGGCCATTTTCAATCGATAAACGTACGTTATACCGTCTCTCGTAGGATACTAACCTATAAATGCATTGAATGAGAAAAACTGCTAAGTAATCACCTAAAGCATGTTTGTTTCCCAATTTAATCTCAAGGTCAGATCAATTCATTTAAATTCAAAATCATTTATTGCAGGGGTTCCCAAACTTTTTCGTACCACGTCTTCCTCTGGTTATTTGGTGACCCCCCACCCCCTTTGATGAAAATTAAAACAAGTATTACATGAAAAACGATTATAATTACTGATACAAATTTTAACTTTGTAACACAGATACATTTTCAATTAAAGGAAGGTAAAGCAATAGGCCTACCTACTTACAACAGAGTCATTTTTTATTTATATTCCCTCCTCTTGCAACTTTTCTGTCAGCAATTGTATGTCCATGTTGAAACTGTCGGTTGATAGTTGGTAAAACTCCTCTGACAAGTTAGGAATGTACCTGCTGAACTCCTCCTTGAGGTTCTTCAAATGGTCAATTATCAAGCTTTTCAAAAGCGGTCCTTCAAAAACTTCCTCAAAACATGCTTCTTCTGAGACTGACACTACTTTGTTGAAAATTGAATAGTTGCTGTGGTTCATTGACACTTTACGTATCCAAAGTTGTAGTTTCTCAACGTACATCTTGATGGCATACCGATGTGTTACTATATTTGAGTCTGCACCTTGCAGTCTCGAATTTAGGTTGTTTAACGTGTCAAAAATTCTGTTAAATAGGCCAAATTTACTTGGTTACTGGTTTTTTGAACTCTGCAATAAGGTCGTTTTGTTTCTGCAGTGCCAAAACCGTAATCATTTCATCACGGAGCTCAAATAATCTTCTCAACATATTGCCTTTTGATAGCCATCGTAATTCTGTATGAAATAGCAGCGTCTTGTGGTCACTTCCTAAATCTTCACAAAGACTTTTAAACAGTCGAGAATTTGATGCACTGTTTTTTATTCTTTCATTTTCAATGTTCGTATATGATGATTGTATGTATAAACAATCAAATGAGAACATTGTGCTACGTCTGTACTCTCGTCAAGCTGGATAGCAATATTGCAAAACTACCTGGTTTTTAATTGCCTCGGCCATATCATCAATTCGGCGTTTTACGGTGTTGTCTGAAAGTGGTATTTGTGATAGCTTTCGCCTGCTATCAGTTCCAAGGACAACATCGGCTGCTTTTAAAAGGCACCGTTTAACAAGCGTTTCACCAATAGTGTGACTATTCTTTTCCTTAGCAATAAGAAGAGATAATTCATAGGAAGCATTTTAGAGATGACTGAGCAGCAGATCCAGTGCTATCTAACTTCATGCGCTTTAAACTCTGAGATTTTGCAGCGGAAAACTCTTTAGGTTTGTCCTTTACAGAGGCATGTTTGGTTGACAAATGTCTCAGAAGACGATTAGGCTTCATCGCATCATTGCTTAATACTTCATAGCAAATAACGCACTGAGGGTGATCAACATTATCTTTAAGCAAGGAAACAAACCCATATTGAATATAATCGTCAATATACTTGCGTTTCTTTGCCGTGTTCATCTTCTCTGATTCAGATTCACACAGAACTCACACAACACAAAAACAATTACTCCAATTCAATCGTCGCAACAATTATAGAACACCCACAATACAGCAAACACGCTGACTTATATTTTACGGAAAGCACTGTGCTAGAACGGACTAGTTATAAGTCAAGCACCGAACAAACTGCAAGGTTATTTACATTGGACTGAAGATGCGGTGGGAGTGGGGGTGGAAAGGGTGCGGGGACACTCGCACTCACACCAAGGTCGAACGGAGGTATCGGTACACACGGCCGTTAGTTTTAAAAACTGTAGTCTTCTTTGATAAAGTTTACAACTTTATTAAAACTTTACAAAAACAATTATGAAAACTTAGAAAGACTTTATTTCAAAGATTTAAGGAAATCATTTTTAAAATTTTTTATTTATTTCATTTGGGTGTCGCCCCCTCTGGACTGTCTCCACGCCCCCTCACGTTTGGGAACCCTTGATTCATTGAACATATGTTATATACATACATAAGTTATATGTATCTACAGAAATCGTCGCTTGAGAATTTATTGGAAGTTTTCGGATTACACAGAGTTAGTAACGTATCGCAGCTGCTAGGTGGCACTGTTTTTCAAGAATATCAAGGTGCGCTATCTTCTGTAGATAGCAGTAGTAATTGAAAGAAAACGAAAGTAGAACTGGAGTTGCAACAATAAAAATTTCTTGCTTTTTAAGCTTGATACAGTAATTGTCAACATTTCAAAGGCCACTTAGAATAAAGCTATTTCTTATTAGTTTGTTCAATCTCAGTACATTAATAGGTCGGATAACTTTGGAAACTCTCTGTATGTTTTATATTCTTAGATTTTCAGCTGACATTAATGCTCATTTACGAATTCTATTCTGTGATTTCCTGGAGGGAAATGTGATGTATGCGAAGCAATAAGGAATAAAGATAAGTCTGAAGATTAATTTGATAATATATTTAGGAAGGAAGTGTATTCGAAATGTTCGAATGTCTATTCAAACATTTTTGAGATTTGATTTGTGAATAGTTTTAGTAGTTTGTTTTCTAAATCATAAGTTTCAAATTTTTAAGTAGTTGTTTATGATGAATTATGAAATTGCACAAAGTTCTTACATATATTTCCAATAATACAGAGTTTCATGAATTGAATATTTGAAAAATTTCTAATGATATCAAGATTCAAACTAGCTCTGAGTTAATACAATGAGACGTGATATATCAAAGGATATTAAGAATGTTTCACTAGCACAAATTCTTTCACTGACTCATACATTTCTTCAATATTTCTTCATGGATCCTCATACCCTCAGCATTTAGTTCGTAGTAAGGCAAAGATTCCATTGTCTTCAACCAAGCTGCTATATTCGTGTATTTCTTTAAGTCAATTGGTACAGCTATATTCGCAGATGTTAAAGTTGCTACTAAACTGAAGTCAGCAATAGACATATCGTTTCCAGCAATAAATTTCTTTCCATCAAGTATTCTTTCAATGGATTCATAGGAATCTTCTAGATTGGCTTTTTGCTTATCGGTAACTTCCTTTACTCCTTCAAAATATATTGGTTTCTGCTACTAAACTGAAGTCAGCAATAGACATATCGTTTCCAGCAATAAATTTCTTTCCATCAAGTATTCTTTCAATGGATTCATAGGAATCTTCTAGATTGGCTTTTTGCTTATCGGTAACTTCCTTTACTCCTTCAAAATATATTGGTTTCTGAAAAAATGGATAGAAAAGTAGTATTGGTCCTAATAAAAGGAGTTTCTGAGGGTTCCTATCTAGAGTTTCTATACTTTACAGAAACAAATTGATTGCATATAGATGATTATTTTATATTCCAGGTGTGTGAATAAGAAATCATAATGTGGAGAATCGAATAAGACCTTGAGGACACCAAATTACAAGCATGATTGGATAAGAATCGCCCAGAAACCTAATGAAGCACACAAACCAAACCAAAAAATAAATTTCGATATGTTGCCTGGGTTGAAAAACTCAAGTTTTCATCGGATTGTGAGTGGAATTGGGGAGAAAATATTTCTACACTACCAAAAGTAAATAATCAACATGCATTTCAAGACTAAATTGCCATAAACAAAACATAATGTAGTTGGTGGGGTCAGAAGGGTATAATCTATGATGAGCTGCGAAAGTCTTGAAAGACTGTTAATACTGAACCATACGAACAACAAGTGATAGGATAAATCTTGATTTGCTTGAGAAATTAACTAAACATCAATAAGAAAATAATTTTACTTCGAGATATATCTCATATAGCAGAACTGGTATTCTTCATCTGCTAGAAAAATAATACAATTATTCATGTCAACCTTCAGCAATTTCAACAAGGCTAAGACACAGAACAAAATGCTATATTGCCAATTATGAAACGATTTGTAATTATTCTATTTATATGAATTACTCTGAACTGAGTACTACTGAAAACTTGTTGTTTCATTTAATTGATGCACTTATTTGTTATAATTATATTAAAATTATATAGTTTTATTTTTAAGTAATAAACTGTTCTATGAACCATCTAAAAGAAAATAAACATTTGAAATTGCAAATTTTAATTGCTTCTGAACATTGCATTTTATGCTTAGTAGTGTTTTTGGGTTTGAATTTCAATACTCACCATTATTGCTATTACTTTGGCAAATATTGCAGCATCACAAAAAAGTAATTGGTTGATATTGGCTCTCTTCACTGAGTCTCTTGGATACATACTATCGTTCTTGGCATATTTATCCATCAAATATATTAAAATTGCATGACTGTCCCAAATTACCACCCCGTCATCATCCAGAACTGGTACAGTATGACAAGGATTCATCTATAACCAAGATACCAGGAAAAATTATATCCTTTCATATTTTTTTGTATAAGTTGATCAAGTATTGGCAATATTATTTTCTTGGTTATGGAAGTCACACAGGTATCAAAATAATAATCATTGTATATCATTATTTTGAAACAGTTCTAAAATTATTAATAAATAAAAATTGTTTTCCTATGGTACCATGGAAAATAGTTTTGAATATCCGTATTGAATAATTTTATCTAGAATCGTTTGTGAATTATTGTTCATTGATTAGTTCAGTGTTTTGTTAGAAAAAGCAACTAATGCATCTGTAGTGCTCTTGTGGTGATGTATAAAACCCAAATTAATCACAACTGAATTATATCTTTAATATCAAGTGACATGAATATTAAGAAGAAATTATGAAATTCAAGAATTAAATCGATGGATAATCTAAAGAAATCAGCATATCCCATCCAATTTATACAATCATACTGGGTGATTCACCAGTGGTGCGATGCTGTGTAGCTCGTACACTCTTAAAGATTTCATTGGTGTTCGAACGGTGTTGTATTCAGAAAGTAAAAATCTACTTCAGCTATTTATTATGAAGTAAACAGGGTGTCCCATTTTTCTATAAAAAAATCTTGGGAGATTTTTTCAGATTGGAAGACCACTTTCTTGTTGAAGATTCAAGAGCGTCCTAAACTCTGCTATAATGTCTTTAAGTAATTAGTTTTTCTGGTGAGTAGTTTCGTCACCATATTTCTTTTTCCGTATAAATTCATGAAAATAGGCTCTCATATCATCGTATGCTCCTTCGGCCAGAGAGGATGAATACTTTTTTCTTTCGTTTACTTATTGCCCAAGGATAGCTTCATTGATGAATTGAAATAGATTATCCTCATTTTATACAGGAGTAACTCAAAAAAATTATTGAATATTGTAATTTTAAGAATATCATATCTTGATTTTTCAAATGGAATATCCTGCATTTTATTATTCATGTCAACGCATAAAATATTATGCCATATTTTTGCAGAAGTAACCTACTTCAGCAAAATAAATTGCTGATGTAGATTCTTACTTTCTAAATACAATACCGTTCAAACAAAAATGAAATCTTCAAGAGTGTACGAGCTACAGAGGGCCGCGTCACTAGTGAATCACCCAGTATTAACTCCCTGCACATTGTATGTAAAATATATTTTTCAATTTTGTCTGATATTTTCCTCACCTTTAGATATTCAGGATTAAATTGTTTCTTGTTGAATAGATCTACGTTTCTCAGTTCTAATTCCAAATCCAAAACATGAGCTAGCATCTTCACAGCTCTAACTCCAGGACTCACATCAAGTTTGTATAAGATGGGTTTCGGGGACATTTTCCTTGAATGAAATGTTTTGGCACTTCTAGTGATACTAACTTATAATGTACTGGATACAACAAAGAATTGCCTAGCCCATGTTGATTATATACGTTTAATCTCAAGGTCAGAATAGTTTATTTTCGAATATTGTATCTGAACAATCTATTTCCCTAGGAGATAAACTACTCACAAAAAAAATGTACAAGATATGATGGTTTAGTGTGGAATGTTTAATTATCACAGAACTGATCTGCTTTTGGTCAACAACTCTCTGAATGTAAACTTTTGCTTCAATCAGATTCTTCAGCACAGTGTTCTGATATATGCTAGGGCAATTGGAGAAAACTTTTTATTTATGCACATTAGAGCTGCACATTTTTGTGAAATAAAGAGTAATCAGAAGGTTGAAAAATGCAGGAAATTATTAAACAGGTGCAATTTTTTCAAGGGCTTGAAAAAGAGTGGACTGTTACATGTAACAGCATGGTAGTTTGTAACTACTTAGTGACAAAAAGTATCTGGAAATTCTCATTCAGATTGCCCGCGTTGAGTATTTTTAAGTTTCTGTATGTTGGTAGGACTGTCTTTATTTACTATGGCAAAAATGAGCGCGATCTGTCAACTAGTTTGTTTACGACACCTGTTGAAACCAGTGTTGTTACTCTGCGAACTTCGCAATGGAAAAAAATATTGAACAGAGATTTTGTCACGAATTTTATGTTTTGGACGAAATTCCGTATGCTGAATCATTGCGACTTTAAGACTAAGCACAAAATGATCTAGCTCCGTAAAAAAACGTTGGCACATGTGTTGCGCTTCAAATGGAGCATATTTTGGAAGAGATTCAGTTGTCGACAATATATCAAGATATGAGGTTTTCAATTACGACAACATAAATAGACTCTCTACTAATACCAACTAGGATGAGGTCCTGGGCGACTCCGGAAACCCTGAGGAGGTTTGGCATAACTTCAAAAACATTATTAATGATTACAAAGCCCAAAATACAAGAGTGAATACATGCTACAAAAACAAGATCAAACCCTGGATAGATGGTGAATTGATCTCCATGATGAAGTACAAAGGAAATCTCTGGAGAAAATACAAACGCTAATTTGGAAGCAGATTTCCTCATTTACAACCAATTTGCACGATGATTGAAGAAGGATATCAGTGGAGCTAGAAGTATATTTGAAGAGTCAGTACCTCATAGTGAAAATCCGGAAAAGCTCTTCAAGTATATCCATTGATCATTATCGTTCAAGGTCACGGTTCCTCTGCGTCAGAAAGAAGATGGGACGTGGAAGTCAATCGGAATCTGCGGATCAATTCTCAAAAATTTATTCTATTGAGCCAAAATCTGATCATATGCCAGAAATCCTTATACCAAGAGTAAAAACTGATGTTAAGGATGTTCAATTTACACCCGAAGTTGTTGAACGTCACCTTCAAAAACTCAATAGCAATAGTCATCCCGGTCCTGATCTGATATCCCCACTGTTTCTCAAGAACTGTTCTGCTGCCTTGGTTAATCCATTGTCGAAAATAATGATGCTATCTTTACCACACACATCATCCCGTCCATCGAGTAAAAAGCGAATATCACCCCAATTTTTAAAAAGGGAAATAAACTGAAGCCAGATAATTATCGTCCAATCAGTCTGTGATTTGCAAGATCATGGAAACTATTATAGTAGAATCTATATCAGAAATTTTCATTGAACTCGAAGTTATTCCAAGGTGCCAACATGGCTTTTTGAAGGGACGTTCTACCATGACAAACTGCTCTCATGCGTTAACGATTGGTCGTCTGCACTAAATAAAAGAACACCTATTGACATTATTTACCTGGATTCAGCCAGAGCCTTTGACAGGGTTCCTAAAATACGACAGATTCACAAATTGGAACACCTAGGTATTCGTGGCGATCTACTCAAGTGGATAGATTCGTTATCTGATAGAAACTTTTGTGTCAAACTTGGAAAATCGTTGTCAAATGTGAAACTAGTACTGAGTGAAGTTCCCCAAGGTTCTGTGGTAGGACCGTTCCTTTTTGTGATGAATACTTGCTATCTTCACTTGCATATTTCTTCCAAAAAATCTTCTTCGCGGATGATACCAAAATTTATTCAGACCCTACCTTGAACCATCATGTCTTGCAGTCTGACTTAGATTCAATCTTGTAATGGTGTACGGACTGGATGCTTCCTTTGAATGCAGCAAAGTGCGTGCCCTTCACATGGGTGCAAATAACTCTCGTTTCCCATATTTTATTAATGGTCATTCATTGGAAAAAATAAGAGATACAACGACCTTGATGTTATTATTACCGAGGACTTAAGTTGGTCCGAGCATATTCTCAGTGTCGTGAAAAGGTGAACAATAGGCAGTATTTGTTGAACCGAGCTTTCGAAAACGTATCTTCTCAAGCATCTATTCGGCTATTTCGGCCAATTATGGAGGATTGCGGTACAGTATATATGCAACTTCTAGAAAATGTTCAGCCCGATGAACCAGATAGTATTTCGGACGAAATAGACCTTTTTACTAGGAAAGATTGAGAACTTATGAACAGTGCAGGCTTAGAGGAGATCTGATCATAACATTTTGCATCCTGAAGTATTATTATGGAAATCTGAGAAGTATGTTCGCCACCAACAGCGATAGTAGACTCCGCGGACTTCAGTTCAAGTTAAGAAAGATGTCTTCTATACGAGAACTAGAACACATTCTCTCAGCAACCGTGTCTTTTCGGTGTGGAATAGTTTGCCTGCGGAGGTTGTTGAGGCATCATCCGTCAACATTTTCAAAACTAGAATGGACCGGATTTTCCTACAGAATTATCGACCTTATAATTCAGTTAGTTTTCTTTAACTTTCGCCTACTTCTTCCTGAAATATATTTTCATTCCCTTTTTTCTCTTACACTTGTTTTTTTTGTTGAAAATTCATTGTTGTTTCCGTCTCACGGATAGTTAAAATATGTTATATTTGAAGGGGTATATGGGCCTTTAGCCCTGCCTATATCAAATTATAATAATAATAATAGCAATAATGAATATTGAAGTAGATTAAGATTTTTGCGTTTTATTCCAAATTTCCGGATACTTCTTTATCACAGAGTATGTCAAACAACAAACGTGGATTCAGTAACTGAATATTACTGAAACTGAATTGTGAATCTTTTTCAAAAGATGTTCTCTGATAGATTCATCAAACAATTTTTGAAATAAATGAGTTACTGCAGGATGAACAGAAGAGTATTGTTTTCAGATTATTTTGCGAAATTTTAGGCCATTGAATGATTCATTAAAATCTTTGTTGAATATGCGCTATCATTTAAAAAAATTGTTAAAAGTTGGATTTTCAATTAATTTTTTCTGGAAGAAAGGAAATGAAATTTTTTTTATTTTCGCTAATTTGTACATATTATTCCTTGATTATTATTTACTGTAATTTTTTCATTACTAAATACTAGTTCCAAGAGAAATACCAAATTCAAGTTAGCTTTTTATTGATTTTCAAAATTATTTTAACATTCTGTTGGAATTTTTGAACGAAAAACAGCAAATTTGCTATTTATAAAGTATCATAGTGATAAAACAGTAGAATGCTCATCTAGTGATGTATGAGGTGTGGATAGTTATCAATAATTTCAAAAAGAAAAAACAAATCGAAACAAATTGTATATTTCCAATATTCACTCATTCAAAAACTTCTTCACTATTTCTGCATGCAACTTCAAACCGACCACATTCGGTTCGTAAAAGGGAAAAGACTCCATAATTTTAATCCAAGCAGCTATTTTTGTGAATTTCTTGAAGTCAATTGGTACAATGCAATTAGCTGAAGTCAACGTTACTACTAAGCTTATATCAGCAATAGTCACGTCGTTTCCAGCAACAAAGTTATTGCCGTCAAGTATTCTTTCAATCGATTCATAAGAATCCACAAGACTTGCTTTTTGCCAGTCAGTCAGTTCTTTCACATCTCCGAAAAAAATTGGTCTCTGAAAAAATATAAGTAAACTGAATACTAATCATCATCTATTCTTATACAGGTGGCCCATGAAAAAGTATATAAGTATATTATTGAGAAGAATAGACCTTTTTCTTTGAAGCTAAAAGAAAAATATAATCTTATCAAAATATACAAGGGTTGTCGGAAAGTTTCCGATCTAACAAAGATACAAGATATTTTTCCTGAATATTTTTTTTTATTTTTCAATGTAGTCTCCTTGGAACGCTACACACTTTTTTCATAGATGTTCCTATCTTCATAACCCTTCTAAATAGTAATCGGCGTTTTCCCTGAAAAAATTGTGGTTCTAGAACAGCGGTCAGGGTACATTTTTAATCATTACCCCAAAATATTTTGTGTAAGCTGATATACCCCATGACAAAGAGGAAAAAAAAAACGAAATCGTCTCTTTTTAGCTTCTTTCATATTATAGCCCCCCATGACAATTTTGAAAAGAAAGCAATAATCAAAAATTTAATTCAAGCATCATTTACTTTCACTTTCCTAACACAACTTAACATATATGCTACCTAAGAGCGATAGAACACAGGATCCATCTCACTATAGGCCAATCACTTGCCTGCCAACACTCTACAAAATACTCACCTCAGGCATATCTAATCGAATATACCAACACCTTGACGACAACAATATATTAGCAGAGGAGCATAAAGGATGCAGAAGGAAACACCACGGGTGCTAGGAACAACTCATCATCGATTCTGTGATGATGAAACAGGCGCACGTAGGGCATCGGAATGTTCATTCAGCTTTTCTCGATTATCTGAAGGCGTTCGATAGTACCGCCCATTCTTGGCTTGTCAAAGTATTGTAGATATACAAAATTCATCCAGCCTTGGTTGAATTCTTGAAGACAACAATGACACACTGGCGCACGTCTCTGCAGGTCAACATGAACAATAAATCAATTAAAACCAACGAGATACGCATACGTCGTGGAATTTTTCAAGGAGACTCTTTGAGTCCACTATGGTTCTGTTTAGTTATGAACCTATTGTCCTCAATGCTCAATAGAACAGGATACGGATTTAGGATAAAAACAGATAGGAATTATCATACAGTCTCCCACCTGCTGTATATGGATGACATCAAATTATATGCTTCGAACAAGAAGCAATTGGATGATTTGCTGAAAACTATCAGTGGGTTCTCGGCAGATGTTCATATGAAATTCGGGATTGAAAAATGTAAGACCCCGAACATTGAAAGAGGGAACGTCATAGATGGTGAAACACAACTTCCAAACGGTGATATTATACAGTGCATGAGGGATGGCGAAACATACAAATATCTAGGATACCAACAAGCCAGATTGCTAGACCAAAAACAATCAAAGGAGAAGATTCGTTCAGAATACAGTTAGCGTCTGAGGACTGTGTGAAATCAATGTTGAACTCGGGGAATCTAGTCAAAGCAATTAACACCTACGCCATTCTAGTGTTTCTTTACTCATTTGGAATAATCAGACCGACTAAGACAGAACTGGATGAGATTCAAAGGCAGACCCGAACGATGCTGACAAAGTACAACAATCATCATCCAAAATCGTCTGTGATACGAACAGCTTTGAAGCGGAAAGAAGGAGGACGCGGATTAATAGATGTTGTCAATTCACACACCGAACAGATAGAAAATCTCAGAGAATTCTTCTCTGCAAAAGCTCTCACTTCTGACCTCCATAGAGTGGTATCGTTAGCTGATAAGGGATATACACCACTAAATCTTGCTACCAGAGATGACCTGCTGAATCTACCGTTCCTATCAGATACTGAAAAACAAGAGCAATGGTCAAGAAATGAATTGCATGGACGACATGAGATTATCAACCACACATCGACAAAGAAGCCTCCAACAAATGGTTGATGAAAGGAGAATTATTCGCGGAAACAGAGGGATTCCTTATGGCCATCTAAGACCAAGTGATCGCTACAAACAACTACAAAAAATTTATTATGAAGGACGGAACATTACAAACAGATAAGTGCAGAAAATGCCATACAAGATCGGAGACTATACAGCATATTACGTCCGGATCTTCACAGGCATAATCAAGTGTGCAACATTATCCATATGTATGGTACATGTACGGATTTCTGAATAACTTCCAGCCATATTACAAGTATCAACCGGCACCCGTATTGGAAAATGACTCTATCAGATTATACTAGTTTAGAGATTTAATTTTTCTGATAGATGAAAAATGCTGTTTTGATGATATACAAAGAGTTTTTCATCAATTTTTGGAAAGGAAGGAAGCTGTGAAAATCAATAGAAAACATTCCTTTTATGTTGAATTTTTTAATGGTGAACAATTCTGTTTCCCGTAATTGATAAGAGAATGGAAAAAAAAACTGAAAACAATTGTTACATTCGAAAACCGCTTCCTTTTTTCCTAAAACATGAAAATGACAATGCCCTATTTTTCATATTATCTGGAAATACAAGGTAACGCTTTTCGAATCTCTCTTGAACGTATAAACCGATTACCTCGATACACCAATAACATATCTGATGTAAATAATACTGTTTGTACACGAAAATTAAATTCCAGGGCCGCATTGAAAAAAACTTTTCCGCTAAATAACTAAAGAATCACTCCGTACATGACTTTTCGAAAACTCTTGCACACGATCTTAATCAGCAAAAACTGCTCTAAACAGTGATCCTACTGCGAAAACTGTCGTATTCCACTGAACAATTTTCTTGAGATATGATTATGATGATAATCCATTTTTTGTTTTGAAAAAAATTCGCGATCACCAAATTAACTTACCTTCCTACAAAAGTTTAATAGAATGCGACAGTTTTCTCAATAGGCTCAATTTTTAGAGCAAACTTTGCTGATTAGGATCGTGTGCAAGAATCTTCGAAAAGCTACGTACAGGATGTTCGTTTAGTTATTTCGAGTAAAAAACTCATTTTTTCACTCTCGCCCCGAATTTAATTTTTATCTATCAACACTATTGTTAACATCAGCCACGTTATTTGTGGTACGAAACACCAAGGAATTCGGAGTATGCTTTCATGAGTAATTGCGATTAGAAAATTCGACCATATCCATAAAACAGCCAATTTATCGAAAAACAATAGTATATGTATGCATAAACGGGCCGATTCGAACGTCCTTAGGCGTATTCTATAAGATACACTATTCACCATTGCGCCATATTGAAGGATAACCGAGATACCAGGGGTACTTGAAAATTGAAGATTTTGAAAATTACCCTGTATTTGAAAAACAAAAAAAGCTATGAAATTAGATCTATCGTTTCACCAAAAAAGCAACACTTCGTGAAAACCACATCCTTGTATCTATATTAGTTTAAAAGTTACCATTCAAAGATGAATTTCGGTAATCACGATAACTTGCTACTGAAAGTAGCATTCACCTATAGTCCATACTTTTTTTCACTCTGTAGATTAAGAATCAACAGTGGTGGAAGAAAAGTCAAATCAATGTTTCAATACAATTAACGGTGTTTTGTTTTTGATTATTAATTCTGAAAAGTTTTCAGTTTACTCACCATCATTCCTATCATTTTATCAAATATTGATGCATCATAAAAGAGCAACTTGTTGATCATTGCTCTCTTCACCAAATCTTTCGGGTACATACTGTCGTTTTTGGCATATTTATCCATCAAATAAATCATAATAGCATGACTATCCCATACTATTAGCCCATTATCAATTAAAGTTGGTACAGTATGAGTTGGATTTACCTGTCAATATAATACACAAATTAGTATCCATTCAAAACTGATTCAATATTTTGTTCACCTTCAAATATTCTGGATTATATTGTTCTTTATTCATCAAATTCACTGGTTTCAATTCTAATTCCAAATTCAAAGATTTAGCAAGCATTTTGACCACTCTAACTGGAGGGCTTGCAACGAACTCATACAAGACTAGTTTAGGTGCCATTTTCATTCGTTCAGACTTTCCTTGACTATGTACGTTGGAACTTAACTAGATAATAATTACTAAACTCTATTTCTATGATTGAAAACACAAATAAGTCGATAAATACTTGACGTTGATAATATATATTATGTTCATAGTCGATGATAGTAATTTTTTTGACTTAGTTCCATAAATAAAAACGTAATTAATTTATAAATACCTCAATTTATAAGATGATATGATTGAAAAAAAAATGTTTTTATACGAGGGATGTCTTTTATGTTTTGAATTCTGGGATATAGAGAACACCATAAATCAACTGTCAGTATTCAAAAAAAAACCGTTCTGCGCAATAATTTTTTACAACTTCCGAAGATAATTAAGTATCTCAACAGAGAAGGTTTCCGCATCTGTTGACCGAAGAACAGAAAGCTGCAACGGTGAATTGGTAAAAAACTCTGGACCGTCTTAATTTTGGAAAGTCTGAAAGCGTTTTGAACATTCTCAGTGGTGATGAATTTTGGGTTTATTCATACAAGCCAGAAAATAAGCGCCAATAGGCTGTTTGGCTGTTCCATGGAGAAGAAAAATGTACAAACGTCATCTGTGGCTGAAGTGTCTTCAAAAAGATGCTGAGAACGGATGTTTCAGAGATATAACGTACCAACACTTCCTTCATAAGATCAAATAATACTTACTACCGATTGTTACGTAACATTTGTTTATCGCAAGTCGTTAGTAAGTTTCGAGAAACTAACCCCAACGTCGAATCATCTTTCACCAAGACAATGGAAGTGCCGAAAAACAATTGAATGTTCAACGTGTAACGAGTTTTACGCTCGTAAACATTTAAGCTCCTTGTACTGTCGAAGGAATATACTATAATGTTGAAAGAAATTTTATCAGTGAAATTTTTTTTTGGATGTCTCACATATGCTCAATAAGTCTGGCGCACGAGATGGCCAAGGAAAAACATTGATATAGTGCATTTTGTACTACTATCGCACAGTGTGGAGTTATATCATCTTATAATTCACATTCGCCCTTTCTGATAATTTCTTGAGCATCATTTGCATATAAGGCATATGGCATATGAAGTGGAACCATCATATTGAATATCTGACAAAGAGGCTGTTTGGCTTATTGTATAAGTTTAAATATTTCAAAGGATATATGTAAATTTTAGTTGGGGAGCTGCTTACGAACATCATCTGAGGAAGCTTGAAATTATCCAGAAATGGATTGTCAAAATTATCCATGGAAAGAAGAGGACATATTCCAGTGATCGATTGTTTACTTTATCTAACATCCTTAGCGTTCGACAACTTTATTACATAGTACAGTAGTCGCTTATGTGTATAGGAAAAATCATCATTCATCCGATAGATTTATATATATATATATATATATATATATATATATATATATATATATATATATATATATATATATATATATATATACCCCACGAGAATTAGGGATGAGGGATACAAGACGCTGCACAGAAAAAAAAATAGGACAGAGTAATAGTGCATATTTGGATTCCCAAGTTTTATTCACAACTGCCTAAACACTTAAGTGACATTAAACGATATCAGGTTTTCAAAAAGGAAGTAACAGTTTGTACTCTTAGCACTGGTCGAGAATATTTCGAAAAATTAGTGAACCAAGTATCAAACTGAGAAAGAGTGTTATAAAAAAAACTGAAAAACCTTGCTATGAGTGAAAATTAACCCGAATTGTGTATTCGAAACTAGAAACTCTATTACGACTCTTCTGGAATGTTTTCTCGAATGTGACTTAATCCTGATTGCGACATCTTCCTGATTGTGACTTTTTCCTGATAGTGACGTTTTTATTTTTACCCGGACGTGACAGAAGTGAAACTGATTGGTTGTTTACATTGAAGTGAAAATTTTGAGCCACTTTAATGAATTGTTTAATTTAGTTATGGTATTTAAAACTGCTCGGGCATTGAAGAGTATATTTTTGAGTTTATTAGGAGCGTACAAGCGAAACACTCATTTTGAGTGTCTAGCCTCTGCTATCTATTGTTTATTCAGCATCATAAGTATGTAGGTACAAAATGTTATGTAATAATTTTCACACGGAACATAATGGTTATGCGAATAAACTATATTATATTATATATGTCTATATTATTATAAGAATATATAATCACAAAATTTCTTTCCATCATCACTACGAAATTCGAATTTACTTTGAAAAATTAAAACAACAAAATACTCAATACACAAACTAAAGTATATTGTTTTATTTTACAGGCTAGTATAGGTCTTTATTACTTTAGCATCTATTTTTATAGCGGATGCATTTGATTCAAAAAAAGGCAGAGCCTCCATATTCTTTAACCAATATGCTATTTTTGTGAATTTCTTTAAGTCGACAACATCCCCAGCCGTTAAAGTTGTTAGTAAACTGATATCAGCAATAGTGACTTCTTGGCCACCGAGAAATTTCTTTCCTTCAAGTATTCTTTCAATTGATTCGAAAGAATCTACAATACTTTCTTTTTGTGAGTCAGTTATTTCATTTTCTTTTCCAAAGAATATTTGTTTCTGAAAAAAAGTAGAATTGGTAAATTTCTTTAAAGTGACTATCGGTTTTCCTTTAAAGGGTAATGATAAGTTAATATTTCATTGAATATATTCTTATGAATGAAAAGTTCTTTTAATTGCCTTAAAAGTTCACTCAGCGGATATGTTGTAATTCTAAGATTGCATAGCTCTTATCTCCAATTAACAATTTGAAAGAAGAAAACATAAAAGATGACTTGTTGCAGATTTCATAAAGATTAATAATCAATTCAATTTAAATAATTGTAAAAATGCATGAACTTGAACTTCGGTTGAAGATGATGCAACAGTGAGTTGTTATTTTATTCAAAGTTTTCAATACCTTATATATTTGTTTTAGATAATTGAGATATAATAATTGAGAAACAACTTGTGATATTTTTGATGACTCCGCAGTTTTAATACTCACCAATACTCCTATCAATTTATTAAATATTGATGTTTCCAAAAATAGTAATTGATTTACTATTGTTCTTTTCACAAAGTCTTTTGGGTACAAACTATCATTTTTGGCATACTTATCCACCAAATATATTAAAATAGCATGGCTGTCCCATATAATCACCCCATTATCATCCAGAGTTGGTACAGTATGAACAGGGTTTATCTGTGAAGATGAGACACTAAAACACTGCGACAAGAAATTAACACACAATCGAAAATTCAAATTTATTCTGCAGAAGTTTAGATATCTTGAAGAATTATTCTTCCAGTAATCCATCTAAACTTGAGAAACTTAAGAATGCGAATCATAGACATTGAAGTAAAACTAATAATGAAATACATTCTTTGAAAAAAGTATTGGGAATTGATTATTTCAAAAATATGCTTAAAAGGATTGTCAAAATTTTTGTTGTTGCTAGTTGGCACAACAGTTTTATATACTGACCCCCAATCTGTCATTCAGTTTGTTTACACTGTTTGATTTTGTCAGTTCCCACAAGTGTGTTTCGTGATTTTTTCAATGGATAAAAATATGGAACGAAGATTTGTCATAAATTTAGTATTGAAAGTAGAATTTCGTGTACCGAATTGCTGAAAAGGTTACAGATGGCCTACGGTGAATCGACTTCATCAAAAACTTGTGCATATGAGTGATACAGTGCATTCAACAGAGGACACGATGAGGTGGAAGATTTGTCTCACTCTGTTCGGTCATTACATCTTCAACTGAAATTAACATCGATAAAGTGAAGGAAATGGTAATTATGAATCGTCATTCAAGTTTGAGAGAGGTAGGCAAAGAACTTTCTGTGCCTCACGAATCAATTCGTACCATTTCAAACAACTGTTTGGGCATAAAACGCGTTGCCGCTCGATTAGTTCCAAAACTACTCATAAAACGCATTGTAACTGGTGATGAGACATGGATTTATGAGTTTGTCATGCAAACCAATCAACAAGCTTCAAATGGCGCCTTCCAACTGAACCGGAACGGAGAAAACCACGTCAAAGTCGATTAAAAGTCAAGGTAATGATGAATGTTTTCTTTGATTATCGCGATGTTGTGCACGCGGAATTTTTGCCAGAAGGTTAGACGGTAAATAAAGAATATTACCTGAGCGGCGTTTGAGAGAGCAAATTTATGGAAAATTACCAGATTTGTAGAAAGAAAACTCATGGATTTTTCACCACGATAGTGCACTACCAGGCTAGTATTGTGAATGAATTTCTAACCAAAAACTCAACAAATAGCATCGAAGAACCACCCTATTCACCTGATATGACTCCGGTCGTTTCTTTTTCCAAAACTCAAATTACTTTTGAATCGTTTTGAATCGAGAAAAGACGAGGGACCATTCCAATATCTGTTGAAAAGACTTTAACGTTCTGCGATGTAACTTTTGATTTTGCTAACGACAATTACGTTGGCCTCAATGAGTATTCGTCTGTCGATTCTGATGATATCAACCTTGCCGTTGCCAGATTTCATAATATTCTTTATGGAGGATTTGATCTCTTTATACCTAGAGTTTTTAGGAGCAACAGGAAACATCCCACTTGGTTTTCTGGGGAGTTAGTAAACATGATTGGTCGCAAAAAAGAGCTCACCGTAGATTCAAAAAGTCTGGCAGGGATGAGTACTACAATTACTTCAGCTTGCTGCGCTATAACTGTAAATCACTCTCGAGGCAGCTTTATTCGGATTACCTCAATAATATGGAGCGCAGGATCCACTCTGACCCTCAATCATATTGGAAATTTGTAAAAAGAATGCTTCTGAGTGTTATGGAGTACAATGGAATAACCAGTAAAGATGGAGTTGTGAAGCATTCTCGTGATTCAATGAACTTGCAGTCTCAAATTGATAGTTTCCTTTTGTGGGTGGAAATTAATGTTCTTAATATTTTCAATGAAATAAAACTAAAGTATTTAGATTTTCACTATATTAACAAAACTATGACCGGTTTCACCACACTGTGGCTTCATCAGATAGATACAAACTAATGAACAGAGTTATTCCTTATATAATAGTCTTATTTCCTACTTAATATTACAATAGGTACAAGAGGTATGTTGGAAAACCCATCGGAGTTGCCTACTTTATGAATTGAAAAGATTGAGTAAAGGAGAAGGATTTAGATCTAATTGACTATTAAGTAACCTACCTAAATTATTTTCTTTGTTGTTCTCTAAAATTTCCAATAGATTGAGTTTTTGTCTGTTATTTTCATTGTGTAAAATTTTGAAATTACCATCAAAGTTATGGTATTCTTCGAGTAAGTGATTAGAATAATGGGAATCTGATTTAAGATAATCAAAACTACGTTTGTGCTCGGATAATCTAATTTTGAAATTTCTGTTCTACCAATATAAATTTTATTACAATCCCCGCAAGACAGTTTATAAACACCGGATTTATTACTTTTATCAATTTTAGATTTGCAGTTTTTGATATGTCGGCCTAAAGAGTAATCAGTTCGGAATGCTATATTGAAATTATAATGCGAGAGGAATGATTTTAATTTTAGACTAGGATTACCAATATAAGTTAAGGTGTTGTATTTTGTGTTAGAACTTTTATACTTAGAAATACTTCCTGGATTAATTTTAGAAATTTTTGCGTGAAATCATGTTCTCAAACATAATTGAACTGTAACAGTTATTGACTGATATTTGTTTAATTATATTTAGCTCTTTTATGAAATTATTTTGTGACACTGGGATATTAATGAGTCTATGTACCATACTATTGTAAGCAGCCAACTTATGTGGATAAGGATGTGTAGATGAGCTGTGAATAGTAATATCTGTATGCGATGGTTTATGAAAAATAGAAAAATCATATTTGCCGTTAATTTTAGTAATTGTTAATAGTTAATTATAATCACCATATCATCAAATCCTCGATCCGTTCTGCTTCACTGAGCTTGCATACCATTATTAGGAATTGAAGTGCAAAAATCTAAACTTCAACAAATACTTGACATTATTTGTCAACTTGTCCCGTTGATTATTAATGCTAAAGTAATTTGATTTAGGTGATATAATTTCTATTATTTTAATTTTTATGAACTCGACATTAAAAGGAAATGTTTTTGTTAATTGTTTTTAAAAAAAGTTTTCTTCTCTGAATCTGAAAATAAATGAACATAAATTTGAAATTCACATTTTTTTTGTTATTTCTGACTAAACCAGAAACACCAGCGAAAACAAAATATCAACACTGAATTCTGTAGGTTTAGCAATGCAGGAATACCAATTTTCAAAAAAATTGCTGGGTAAATAACTGAGATAATTAACCGTTCCGGTACTTTTGCCTAACCCAGTATAGACATTTCGTCTCAAAATTGAATGATGAATGATAATATTTCACAATATTTCGGTATCACATAACTCTTCGAGCCTACATCTTTCGATATTTATAACGTTAATGACATAAATGGTGGTTACTTACCTTAAGGTATTCTGAAGTGTATTGTTCTTTATTCATTAGATCCACAGTCTTCAATTCCAATTCCAAATCTAAAGCTTTTGCTAACATTTTGACTGTCTTAACTGGCGGACTTTCGTCAATTTGGTATAAGATAGGTTTTGGAGCCATTTTTGTCTCACCTTGATAATGGTTGATGGAAATTTCATCAAATACTACTTCTTCAACTATGTACTGCCCAAGGATTTATAAGAAAAAATGTGTGAACTGGGATGTTGACCTTGATGGTTGGTAGTCATTAAATGCAGGCACGGTTTCAGTGAATGTCTTCAATTTTCTATTTCATGGTTTCAAAGAAAATTGTTGGTTCAATTGACTATTGACGATTAAGATGATCTTTGAGACAACTGACGAAGGCAAATAAATTCGTGCTAGATTTTGAATTGCTTCTCGAAAAATAGGATCTAATACTTCGAATTTTTTTTGGAATTAATACGAAAATTTGCACGTGGACTAATGAATGCACAAAAAATAAGTTATTATCATATGAGGGAAGGGAAATTTATTTAAAAGGGTTTTTTCCACTTTTACAAAAATTAGGAGTTGTTTCAAATCGACTATATGCTGGAAGAATTGTTGCAATTTGACGATTAGGTAGATTTCAGGAATTTTTCTGTTTATTGATTTCCAATGCTTCACATATGTTCAGTTTCAATATATTATTTCATCATGTAAAATATCAAAAGAATGGTTTTCTTCTAGTAGATGTTTTGTATAGACCTCTGTACTCTGATAACCTAATATTAACATTTCTGAAAATTCTACCGATATAAATTTCATTACAACTCTCACAAAAGAGTTCATGAACACCTGATTTGTTTCCTTTGTGAAATTCAGATTTATAGTTTTTATATATTTGCCTGAAGAGATATTTGTTTCTAAAGTTATAGTCAAATCATGAGACGAGAAAATGACTTTTAATTTAGACTGGGTTTACCAATATAAGTTAATATTTTATATTTCTGATTGGTTTTTCTAACTCCCGAGAAAATTTCATGGATTACGAGAGAGTGCTGTCAATTATATTAAAATTGTAACCATTATTGATCTTTATTTGATTTATAATATTGAACACTTTCAAGAAATTATTTTCTGCCATTGGTATCGTAATTAGTTCATGTATCATACTGGTATAAGGAGCTATTTTATGTTAATGTGAATGTGCGAAAGAATTTTGAATGGCAATATCTACATGGCATTGTTTACCGAGAATAGAAATATCATATCTGTGGTTAATTTTGGTTATAGTTGAATCTATAAAATGGAATTCTCAGTTTCCATTTGCAAAGTGAATTTCATATTAGGATGAATTGAATTTATGAAGGTACTAAAGAAATGTAATTGTCCATTTATACCTGTATAACAACAAGTTATGTCATCCACATATCTAACCTAATGAATACAGTGTTTCGACAGTAGGTGATTATGAATTATTTTCCAAATGTTATCCATGAAAATTTTTGCTAGTAAAGGACCGAGAGAATTGCCCATTATTAAGCAGTTGTTGCTCATGTAAATTTTTCCATTGAAGTTGAAATGATTTGGTTTTAAATATATACTCCTGAAAGATTCATAAGTTCTGATTGTATAATGGGATTCACATCATTTTCTCTAGAATACTAGAAGAAAACCATACTTCTGCTGATATTCTTCAGAAAATATTTTAAACTTGTCGGCTCACAATTCTTTTTTAAATAGAAAGGAATCGAAAGAATTTCTTTATACATTTTTTGCAGTTTTTTCGAACTTTCTCCTCTGCTATTCTTTTCCAGAACACTTTGTTTTCTTCAGAAAAATACGATATAATCTAGGCAATTTGAATATTTTGTTAGAAACACAAACTCATGAAACTCCAATAATCTCATAGCGTTGGAACAATGGAAAACGCTTTTCAAGAGTAAGTAATGAAATCAAAAATGCTGAATAAGAAAACGAACTATATTTCCAATTTCATTGCATTAATTTATAAATTTTTTCAATATTTCGGCGTGTACTTTCAAACCAACAGCATTTGGTTCATAATAAGATAAAGATTCCATATTCTTCATCCAAGCTGCTATTTTCGTGAATTTTTTGAAGTCAATTGGAACAACCAGATTAGCCGAAGACAACGTTACTACTAAGCTTATATCAGCAATAGTCACATCGTTCCCAGTTAGAAATTTCTTTCCTTCAAGTATCCTCTCAACTGCTTCAAAGGAATCTATAAGACTTTCTTTCTGCCAATCAGCTAGTCCCTTCACATTTCCGTAAAGTATTGGTTTCTGAAAAAAAAAAAAGAAGTGAACTAATCCTCATCAAGATTTGAATTTGGCGCTATATGAACAGAATATGTTGGCAATAGTAATACTTGGATAATTGACAGTTCAAAGAGGGAAATTTGAAAGAAACTGTGTACCAACAAAAGCGTCATGGTTTGCTGGATGTGTTGATCCATACTTCATTGTATGTTCTACATGTTTCAATACAGAAATTACAACTGATTAGTAAATTACTTTCCATATGGTTCGAACTTTGCGTACAATATTGCCTTCGATAAACTTAGCTACGATTGTTAGACTATCTGAATCTTTTTGGCTTGTAAAGACGTGATTGTGGAACTTTCCGCATTGCGAAAATAGTTTTTTCAACCGTATATATACTGTGTGTTCCAACACTGAATAAACCTCTATTCGATCCACTTTCCTTTAAGTGAATTTCGAACTAAGTGATTCCACAAATATCAAGTCAACATCAACAACAGTCTCTCTGAAAATAAAAATAACAAATTACAGCTAACAAAGAGCCCTTCAGGAAGACCTTGAAGATTTACATCGAGGAATAATTAAACTTGATAATAAGTTATTTCCTTACAATGTGCGTTATAATTTGTAGCAATTTATTCTCAATTATAAAATCAAATTTCACTACCATGCCAAGATTTACATGACATTGACTTTTGAAACGTTTACGATGACTGGAAACAAAATTCAGTTGAAATAACCTTTTATCCTCAAAATCTCTTCATTTATTGATTGCATTTATACAGGGTGACCACGCTAAAGGTAAATGGATACTGATCTACAATTAGTGCAGTAGTTTTCAGAGCGGTAATACTTCCGGTTATACCAAACATCAACAACAACAAATGGCAGGGTTTGCATCTTATCTTTTTCATTAAAGAACATCTTTTCTCAAGCATCTTTCGTTAAGTTTTATCGTATCTAAAATGAACCACTATTTTAATTTTTTGATTAAAATGTTCGGTCCTCTTCTTTGCCCAGAAAAATTGACTCAGATTTGAGATTATAACCTTTTTAAGTTCAAAGAGAGAAGTGTTATTTTTGAGGCAACATACTTTCCGATGCTATTTCATATACAGGGGCTCCAAAATCAGTTGTCAACTCAATAAAACTAAATTGGAAACTTTTTCCTAAATACGAGAACCTATTTTTTCATCTTATTGAAAACGTATTACTAATTAGTATTTATTGGTATTTTGTTTGCCTATACCTATAATGAATCGTTTTCATTTTATTTGCTATTTTATTAAAACCTACGGAAAATGTTCCAAAATATAACATAAGGTCAGATTTCGCCTGAATTTGACGATTGAAAATTATTTGAAAATAGCAATACTGATTCAGTTTGTATATAATTCTTTTTAAATAAAATTGTAAATGTTTATACGAGGATATTATGAATTTATTCAAAGTTAATGGTCTATGTCAACATATAATAAGTCAAAATTGCAAATACAATTAAGAAAAATACAATCAAATTTTGTCACTTCAAACGATAAACATGACGTTTTGCCGACATGAATCATGAAACAAAAGTTTGAACATTCATGAAAAATAAAATTGAAAAAAAAACCGCAAACGTAAACAACGTAATAAAAATGAAACCAAATATTTCTCCAAATCGTCCACGAGCATTTCATTATTTGAAAACCAAATTGCAATGAATAAATATGATTTAATTCCTGGAAACAGAAAATTTCGGAGAAAATTTCCTATTTCAAGTTTATTATCTCAAAAATAGGAATAACGCTAAGAACTATGGTTAAAATTTGACAAACTAGATGTTCAGAAAAAGAAAGGAGCCTTCACTTTATCTAATGAAGATCCAAATGAAATTAATGATTATTTTATTAATGCGATAGGCCATGGTACAATTGATCCGGATATTTTGAATAGATTCAGGAATAGTGAGTTGAATCATTCAGTTTCAAAGACATTACAAGTGAAGATATTCGTAAAATATTAGGAGCAATTAAATCAGGAGCTGTATGATTCGATAGTTTAAAAATGTTGAAAATTGTTCTACGCTATTGTAATGACGTACTAAGTGAACTTGTGAACGAGTCATTCAACAATATCTGAGGTTGAGGTAGCAACAGAATACTCCCAGTTGATACCCATTTATACTCTCTCGGTTGTTTCCAAAATCATTGAAAATGCTGTGGCTTCTCAATTGTCAGATTATTTAAAGGTCAACAGCTTGCTTCCAAACAATCAATCAGGTTTTAGATAACTGCGTAGTACCAAAACTGCTCTCAAGAGTGTAGCTAATGAATAGACCACAGCTCTGTATGAGGGCCAATTTTTTTTCGTTACTATTGGATCGAACTAAGGCTTTCGATCTAGTCAACACACAACAGCTTCTAGTCATACTATCTTATTTGGGCTCTCAGGGAAATGTGCAAAAGTGATTTGAGAGTTATTTAAATAATCGTTGTGAGGCTGTTGAATTAAATGGCATTTTTCGAATTTTTTTAACTAATCAGACGGGTGTCCCGCAGGGCCGTGTTCTGGGTCCTCATTAATTTGGCATTTTTATATCTGAAATTACGTCAGCTCTCGAGCATCCACGCAAAAAATAGATGAGGATCTAGGCAACCCATTCCTGAGGTGTTCCAAATATGGACTTGGACCTACAAAATATGCCAGACGTCTTATTATGAACTAAAATCTCTGTATCGATACGTAAAATTGAATGTATTGCCTATAAAGAAATATATAATTTTTCTGTACTGTATATTCTTGTACAAACTATTGAAGTTAAAAATTCCATGATACCTATACTCTAACATTAGGAAGAGGTCAGATGAACGCGGTGTTCCTCTTATAAGAGATACCTTTGTGATTCCAATGCATGTAACATCATAGTTTGAGGAGTGCTTTTTGTATAGAGCGCCAGTTTTCCTTGACAGGTTTTTCAATATTAAATTTGAATGAAAAAAAATTCAAAACTGAATTGGGAAAGATTATCGATGTTTAATTCGTCCCACTGTTTTTCACTTATTGTTTGTTAATTTTATTTTTTTTTGCTATTTTGATGTTAGGCAGGGTGAGTGGAGTATCAGAAAACTGAACTCGTCCATTTGTGTCTCTTCTATGTAGGTTAGTTTGTAAATAAGTTACTGTAAGTGAATGATATTATTATTATTATCGTGGACTTGTGCACTATCTCAGCGTTTAGCTGGATATAATTTGCCTTTCCTAGATTCAGCAATTAAAGGGAATAGGCTCGATTACAATATACTCGACATAACTTTTCTTACTATCCTACATGTATTGAGAATTACAGCTTTTTGCATTTCTATAAAAGTATTCTTATGCAATTCTAATTTCTTACTGCTATCATGCAAACTTTTGAGTATTAACCAAGTAGAAGAAATGATGACAGGAACGATATTTATTTCATCGAGGTGCCACATCTGCTTGATCTCAATAGCAAGGTCTGTGTATTCGGACTTTTTCTCCTGGAACTTGTTCAGCACATTGTTATTATTCGGTATGGCGACATCCATCAGCATTGCTGTTCTGACTTTCTTATCATACACCACTATGTCTGGACTATTATTCACCATTCTGTCAGTGATAACAGGCCTATCGTAGTATAATCTGATAGAGTCATTCTCCAATACGGGCGCCGGTTGATACTTGTAATATGTAATATGGCTGGAACGCATTCAAGTCCGTACTTGTGTGCAAGTTTCTGATGGATAATGTTGCGTACTTGATTATACCGATGAAGATAGTCCGTATTGGTCAGTTGTTCGCAGCCGGACGTAATACGCTGTATAGTCTACGATCTTATATGGCATTTCCTGCACTTATCTGTTTGTAACGTTCCGTCCTAAATAATAAATTTTTGTAGTTGTTTGTAGCGATCACTTGGTCTTCAATGGCCATAAGGAATCCTTTTGTTTCGCGAATAATTCTCCTTTCATCAACCATTTGTTGGAGGCTTCTTTGTCGATGTGTGGTTGATTAATCTCATGGTGATGTCGTCCATGCAATTCCATTGCTCTTGTTTTTCAGTATCTGATAGGAACGGTAGATTCAGCAGGTCATCTCTGGTAGCAAGATTTAGAGGTGTATATCCCTAATCAGCCAACGATACCACTCTATGGAGGTCAGAAGTGAGAGCTCTTGTAGAGAAGAATTCATCTCTTGTACTTTGTCAGCATCGTTCGGGTTTGCCTTAGAATATCATCCAGTTCTGTCTTAGTCCATCTGATTATTACAAATTAGTAAAGCAGCACTGGGATGGCGTAGGTTTTAATTGCCTTAACTAGATTCCCCGAGTTGAACATTGATTTCAGCACAGTCTTCAGACGCTGACTGTATTCTGAACGAATCTTCTCCTTTGACTGTTTTCGGTCTAGCAATCTGGCTTGTTCGTATCGCAGATATTTGTACGTTTCGCCATCCCTCATACACTGTATAATATCACCATTTGGAAGTTGTGTTTCACTGTCTATTATTTTCCATCTTTGAATGTTCAGAGTCTTACATTTTTCAATCCCGAAGTTCATATGAACATCTGCCGAGAACTTACTGACAGTTTTTAGCCCATCATCCAATTGCTTCTTGTTCGAAGCATATAATTTGATGTCATCTATATACAGTAGGTGGGAGATTATGTGATATTTCCTATCTACTTCTATCCTGAATCCGTATCCAGTTCTATTGAGCATTGAAGACAATGGGTTCATAGCTAAACAGAACCATAGTGGACTCAAAGTGTCTCCTTGAAAAATTCATCGACGTATGGGTATCTCGTCGGTTTTAATTTACTTACTGTTTATGTTGACCTGCAGAGACGTTCGCCAGTGTGTCATTGTTGTCTTCAAGAACTCTACCAAGGCTGGATGAATTTTTTATATCTGCAATACTTCGACAAGCCAAGAATGGGCGGTACTATCGAATGCCATCAGATAATCGAGAAAAGCTTAATGAACATTCCGATGCCCTCCGTGTGCCTGTTTCATTATCACAGAGTCGATGATGAATTGTTCCTTGCACCCGTGGTGTTTTTTTCTGCATCCCTTCTGCTCCTCAGCTAATATTTATTATATTATTATTATTATTTGAAGACGAGGCTTCAATAAGCACTGGAAACGGGACATTCAATTTGAACGAAGTCTTAGTTTTAAAAGGTAAATTGTTAATGCTACTGCTGAATATGTCAAAATTGAAGGAGCTTTAAAAACTGCCAAATAATAGAAAATTACAAAATTTTTTCATATATTTATTTTGTCACCTATCCCTATTATACCATATAAATTACTATTCCATATTCGCGGCATATTTAAAAACGAATAAAAAGCTTATACCTACTGTAATCCGTTTGTAATCGTAAGATCCCATTATTTCCTATTTTATACTTAAAACTTGTTATGCAAGAGAAATGAGAAAAGATGAAGAAATGCTCTCAAATAGTTTGGTGAAATGTAAGTGGCAGAATTTCTTAAAGTAGAGTATTTATATTGAAGAAATTAACGAAAATTGAACACTAGTCTAATAGAAGTTTTGATACAATTTATGTATTATTTGAATTTTGTGGAAAGATTGCAATTCTGGAACTTACCACTATTCCAACAAATTTATCAAATATTGAAGCATCACAAAATAAGAACTGGTTAACGATTGCTCTCTTCACCAAGTCTTTTGGGTACATACTGTCGTTCTTTGCATATTTATCCACCAAATAGATCAGAATGGCATGACTATCCCATACTATTTGCCCATTATCATCCAAAGTTGGTACAGTATGAGTAGGGTTTATCTATTAATGAAATGCATAATTTAATATACATCACACTCCTCCCACTTTCAAAATATAAATGGTAGTAGATATTTATATTTCTCACCTTCATATATTCCGGCTTATATTGTTCTTTATTAAACAAATCAACAGTCTTTAATTCCAATTCTAAATCCAAAGCTTTAGCAAGCATTTTGACTGCCCTAACTGGTGGACTCGCAATGATTTCGTACAAAACTAGTTTTGGTGCCATTTCAAATCGTATAGTCTTTCTTCGACGATGTACCTTGGGAATCTGACTAGAGATACTGTTTGCTTAGCTCTATATCGAGTAAGATTTGATCCGAACAAATAAACAACAAACTTGATGGCGTTGATTATAGATATTAAATTCAGGACCGGCTTCAGTGGGTATTTGTCCAAAATTTCACGAATTTATTTATTTACTTATTCGGACGAAAGAAAGTTATAAAATAATGGAACTACATTGTTTATCTCATAAAGATGCTATGAGTTTTCAGCCTAAATAAATAAAAATTCAAAACAGAATTCAGATTTTGATGTGAACAATTGAAATTTTTTCTGGAAACATAAATGAAAAAGATAAAGGTATATGAGTTAAATTTATTTACAAACATCAAAGTTTTTATTTTTACTTAAGATTCTTTGAGAAAATTATTAAAACAAGCTGTTCCTAAAGAATGTCATTCAATTCCAGTTCAATTAAAGCAGCGATCGGGGAACTTTTTTAATCAATACCCCAAAATATTTTTGTGTAGGTTGATATTACCCCATAGCGAAGAGTAAAAAAAATGAAATTGCCTCTTTTAGCATCTTTCATATTATAGCCCCCATGATAATTTCGAAAAGAAAACAATAACTAAAATTTTAATTTAAACATCATTTATTTAATTTATCAATGTAATACCTAGTAATACATAACGGTAATAATAGTAATATAAGTAATATATATATATATATATATATATATATATATATATATATATATATATATATATATATATATATATATATATATATATATATATATATATATATATATATATATATATATATATAACAAATTGAAACCCACGGGGTACAATTGAGGGTTGACAATTTGAGGTACAGTAACAAATTATAATAAACAGAAATTAGAATTAAAAAAATTAGAAAAAAAAATAATAATTGAAAACATTCTCCCTTCACGTTTTGGAGATGTTGTTTCATGTTCGATACAATTACTTCAAAATTAGGACTTTTTGATGTAAGAGCGATTTGAATAGTCTTCGGCGTTTAATCCATCTCTGTTCTTCGTTTTAATGTTCATTAGAGTGGAAAAGCCTTGTTCGCACAAATGTTGTTCCAAATGGCAGCAATATTTTAACCACCTCTTCATGTGCAATTTTGAAAGCCTTTGCAGATTTTGAAATCCAAAAAGACGTCGAATTTGGTTTATTCTCATATTAAATATGTGCTTCAGTATTAGATCGAAGTTTAAAAATTGCTTTTGCAAAACCTGAAGGTTCTTCTGGTATCATAACAATCTCACATTTAAAAGGATCTACAATCCGTCTGATATTACGTGTGTCAAGACCTGGAAAGTAATCTGAAAACCGCTCTCTGAGTTTGATAAGATATCTTACAATTGTATCCTTGATGCCAGCAGAAGTAATATTTTCTCTACCATTTTTACAGCAGCTGGTTAAACCAAATCTTCACTAATAGTGTATGGTTTTTTATTTCGAGCAATCAACCAGGCTACTTCAAAGCTAGCCCTTGAAGCTGAACGCTGATCGAGTGTAACAAACAAGTTGCTATTCAATCTTTGTCTTTCAACAGATATTTGTGAATTTGCAGAGCTTTCTCGCGGTTTGGAAGACAGGTGTGAATACAAATTATCTAAATGTTTCTTCAATTGACTTTTTTTGAAAGATTCTTAAGTCAGTACCTTGATACATACAACACACTGTGGTTTCATTGTACCATTGTCTTCTATTTGTGTAAAACCGCAATTTAGGAATTCGTCTGGATTTCCGCCAAGTCGTGCAAAAGCAGAATTACATAAACATCGTGAAAAGTAAACGAACAACACACAAACGCTTGGCCGTACCATCCTTTTCATTAACCGTTTCAGAGCATTTTCGACTTTGTTGTGGATAAAGCAGATTAGCTGTGCCTTCATTATTCAAGGCATATTGCCAAATTACCGTTTTACAAATTTTCTTGCTCATACCACCTATATTATAGAAACTAGAGACTGTCCAACTTCTCCATTTTTACCTCTTCCTGTAATAACTCACTGATCATCAAATTGTTTGAGAACTTCTAGCATACACACATACTTGAAATTTTGGATTCAGTCATTATTTATCCCACAGAGTAAGAAAAAATTTAGAATCCAGGCTTTGTTTTCTGAATTTGAGCTTTGCACATACCTAGTGCTTCCTCACCTTGAAAAACCACTTCGAGAAAGGTACGTAATATCCTTCTTGTTTTGAAACGAACGATACGACATCATTTGTATGGCTCTGGGAAGAATTTGCAGAAGTTTCGAACACTAATATTCACTTGAAGAGTCATAACTTCCACATAAATTACCTAAAACTTAGCATTTTTCATTCTAATCACAATTCTGTAAGCTAATAACCTCACTAAAAGTGTATTCCTCCGCCACTCAGATCATAAACAGAAGTCGGCTAATTCCTACGCCATAAAAAGAACTCTAAAACGCCCCACACGGTCAATATTTATGTCAAAAATATTGACATTAATCCATCAATATGGAATTAAACCATCAATATTTCATCCTTACACGATCAATACTATTTTCAATATCGCAAAATATTGACAATATTATTGAACATCTGAGGCGACCTCTGTGGAAGAAAGAGTTGAACCGCCGTGCCCCTTAAGAAACGATTCTTTAGGCAACCAACAATACGCAACAAGACATCATTGCCTGTGCGGCTTATTTTGGCCTCGTAATTTGGGGGAAATATCTATATTGTAGATAATGTACCCACTATATAGCTTTTTTAAAATACAAAATAGGCATAATTGAAAATTAATATATTAAAATTGAATTCAAATATATTACATTGAATAGTGGTAGCGGCACGGTGTGTGGCGCATAGAATAAATCGTACAATTCTGCGATTGAAAAAATAACAGAACAAATGCTGTCAAAAATTTTCCAACCAGTTCTTTTGAGATAGAAAATTATCTGCTTAATCTCTTGATCATGTTCATCCTTCGTGAAGGTAGCCAATGATGATTTACGAAAAGAGATGAGATCCCACCAAAAACATAAAATGTACAAAAATGCAAGTCTCGCAATGAAAACACTCTGCCGTAAGAAGGTGTGAGATATTATCTGAAACCAAGTCGGTCATTTCAGTTAATATCCACACATTTGTATTAATATAGAAAAAAATATAATGACTTGGCAATCGCTCTACAATACAATAACATGGGATTTACAATATTCAAAGAATAATATCCTCGATTAGACGGAGCAACAGTATTACCAAAACGAAAATCTGGAGCAGAGCCGAAGTTTACAAATGTTCTAGAACAATTCGTACTTGTATATAAGAAGGGGGCGCGAAGCGCAGAGAATTAAGTTTGAAAACAGAGCGCGAATTAGTGGACAGTCTTAGAGATAAATTAAGCAGTATCGATTGTGTTATACAGGGTGCTTCAACGAAAACTAAACAAAGGCTATATCTACCAAAATATTCATTTCTGATCAAAACGCAAAAACAGGTCAATTTTTGTTTCAAAGGGGACATCTTTTGGGGTACAATACTCCAGGGTATTCGAGATGAGGATGGTACTTGATGATGACTGCCATTGATCAGCATGGATCTGTTCCATTTTAACTCACTGAAACTTGAATAGTCTCAGGGAAATAGTCTTCCCTATCTTTCAGTAGCTCACCCTGTTTCTTTCACAGTTTTCAATTAAAAATGGAAATTCATTCAAGACAATGTAGACAAAGATACCACCTTTCTTTTGAGTCATCACTCGACCCATCTTCCCCTTTCAAAATGTTCAAGGATTGCAATTCCCGCTTAGGGGGTTGATATTTCAGGCAAGTATTGTACCCCAAAAGATGTCCCCCTTGAAACAAAAATCGACCTGTTTTTGCGTTTTAATCAGAAATGAATATCTTGGTAGATATAGCCTCTGTTTAGTTTTCGTTGAAGCACCCTGCATAAATTAGTGATTTAGTTAGTGTTATAATTGTTTAGTCTACGTGTGAATAAACTAGTTAGAGTTTTGTAACGTTGAAGTGTTTGATTTGAACTCACCAAGTAATTTCAGGAACTAAGAAGCGTTACAATAACATATAACATTTAGGAGATGATTAGAATCAAGATTAAAGCTTTGAAAAGGTATAATCTGTCTAAGTTGGGAACACACAAATCTTACTACATTGAACTTGAAAATTATGTAAATAATTTAGAATATGTAAGAATATAAAATAAAAATGCTAAGTAACACGGGCTTATATATTTTGTATTCATTGAATCATTGACTCAAATATTTTTTCAATATCTCTGCTTGCACTTTCAAACCAATCGTATTTATCTCGTAATAAGGCAGAGTTTCCATATTCTTCATCCAAGCTGCTATTTTCGTGAATTTCTTGAAGTCAATCGGTATAGCCAAATTTGCTGCTGTTAAAGTCGTTACCAGACTGATATCAGCAATAGTGACGTCGTTTCCAGTAAGAAATTTCTTTCCTTCAAGTATTCTCTCAACTGATTCATAGGAATCTATAACACTTTCTTTTGCCAATCATTAATTTCTCTTACACTTCCAAAAATAATTGGTCTCTGGAAAATATTCAAAAGTCATCAATAAAATATTGAAACAATAATTTCTTAACTAAAGTAAAATCACTTAAAAAAAGCATTAAATCTGGCTTTTTTAACAGAAGAAATGACAAGAGAATAGGAATTTGAAAAGAAACTAATCACATAGTCTCTTCCAATGTCCTTCCTAACTTGATTCCCACAGAGGTTAAGTTCAAAATTATTTAATTTTTATTCAAATATGACATTTTGGTTTTCTAGTTGTACAACTCCTGTATATAAATAGTTCCTACAAAAGCCGATCTCTTTGCTCTCTTTTTCTCAAAGAATTCTGTGCTAGATTCATCTAACGCAATACCAGTTGGTCTAGACGAAATACCGCCAATTGTCCTGAGAAAGTGTGCTCCCGAACTGGCACCCATTCCGAAGAAAGGAAAGAAGTCCCTACCCCAAAACTACCGCCCTGTTGCACTTCTTTCCATTATGTTCACAGTGAGGGAGAGTCATAAATAATGTACTCATCAAATGTCTTGAGTTGTAGGGAATCATTAACGACCGTCAGTATGGTTTTCACAGGAAAGATCCACAGGAGATCTGCTGGCCTACGTCATTCATGTTTATACATCAACGATGGAAAAGCATAGGGAATGTAGAGCAATAGCCCTCGATATCTCTAAAGCCTTCGATAGGGTTTGGCATGCAGCCTTATTGAATAAACTTGCTGCATATGGGCTTCCCGAAAAATTGCGGGGTTGGATAAGTAGCTTTCTTTCAAATAGATCAATACAAGTTGTGGTCGGCGGTATAACATCTGATTGTTTTCGGTTGCAAGCAGGAGTACCTCAGGGATCCATTCTTTCGTCAACCTTGTTTCTGTTGCAGATAAATGATCTTCTGTCATCTACAGAAAACAAGATCTTCGGTTTTGCAGACGATTGTACTCTGGTTTCATCTTTCAGTAGTCTGCGGCCGATTACAGATGTGGAATCTCTGCATCAGAGATGTCAACAAATTGATAACTTAAACTCTTACTTACAGAAGGTATTTGAGTGGGGTCAGTTGAACCACGTGAGCTTCAACGAGAGCAAGACGCAAGCAACTACGTTTTCCAGAAAGGTCTCCGCTAGAGAACCTCCTCTAATGATACAAGGCCAACAAATTGCATCCAAAGATTCGATGCTTCTCGGAATAACGATCAACCCTGAGTTCTGCTGGCATGAACGTTTATCAGCAATAGCAAAGTCGGCATCAGCTAAACTTAGTTTTCTTTTCAAAGCCAAGCGATACTTCACGTCATCTCAGCTGTTGCTTCTATATAAGGCGTAGATTAGACCTACTTTGGAATATTGTTCCAAGGAGCTGAAAGACCTTGTTCCGGCAAAACTCATGTTGTGCCCCAACACTAAGCTGGCCTGGAGTTTTCATCATATGGCGGTAAATTTAACGACACCTTGAACCTCTCTCTATAAGAAAAAAGAATTACTTGATTACTTGAAAAATATCGTGATTTGCAGTATGGATGACTGTTTGAGTTCGTAATAATTTTTGTCAACCTAGAAGGCGTATTATTTTTGTTCAAGTAACTCATATTATTCTGTATTTCGGGTAAAAAACGACTGAAACCGAAATGAGAGTGTGATAAATTGTGAACTAAGCAGTATAGCGAGAGAACATTGGAAATCTTACGAATACACTCGGGTGCACTTTCCACAAGAATCTCATATCAATACAAATAATTTCAGAGATTGAAACGTATGATTCTTACTCAAAATCAATGACCTTACAGCATTCTGAACAATTTCGTCTATTTCGAAACTCATTCAAGATAGGTGGCTGATTTCATGGTTTCTTATTCTTCTTATGTGAATACTCCAGACATGATCGATGGGATTGAGGTCTCGAATTCGTGCAGGCCACTCTATTGAAGTGATTTCGTGATAGTTCATAACGATATGAGCTCACTGAGGTCTGGCGTTATCATGCATAAACAAGCAGTTTTCACAGTCCTCATTTCGACTTATGTACACTAGAGAATGTTGATCTCGATGAAAGAGACAAAATCTCGAATCATCTGTAAACTGAGACATTGTCGTATAGCTTCAAGGCTAAATTGCTGCCTATTTTTAAACAATCGTCATGAATCGCCGTTGTTGCACGAGGTCATCCTTGCCCAGATCTCCTTTCATGACTACCAGTCTCCCTGTACATTTTATTGTATAAGTCCAATCTAGGTAATCTATAGGACCACTTTCATTAAGGAAAACTTGAATCAGAAGGTAAGTAGGTTTTCTTGATTATCTTTCGGAGGAAGGAAGAAATTTACTTTCAGTATGACGTTGCAGTTTGCAACGCAGCTTTAGTGTAAACTTGTGAACCAATAATTTGGGGTCAAATAGCCCTGTAAGGTGGCCTGCGTGCTCCACACCTTTGACCCCCCCCCTGATTCATGCGTCAGGAGTTATCTGTGCGACTGAATCGAGTTTACCGTATTTTTCCGGAAAATTTGAACGTGTTGAAAGAACTGATAAAAACAGCCTGTTAATACAACACGTAAGAGAAGATGCTAGTTTAGTATTCAACAGCACGAACAACTTTTGTGTGAAGTATATTAATCCTAGTCGAGTTTTTTATGTCAATATGTTTGCTTAATTAGGTTCATCACGATCTGGAGATCGTGCTCGATAGAGTTGAAATTGGAATAGATTCAATATAGAACAGTCACGATCGTGTAGATACCTAATCCAGTGACAGAATTACGAAAATATTCCAGGCTGTTAAAATATAACCTGAAATTCAATTCGGTTGTTGTTATATAGAAATCGATCAAGAAATATAACAAATATAGCTAGGGGCGTTTGCATCCGACATAAATGATTAGTTCAATATACATTCTGTCAAAAAAGTATCAGAAATTGATTATTTGAAAAATCTGTTTGAAACGATTGTCAAAATTTTTTTAGTTGCTCAGTTGGCACAAGTGTTCTCAATACTGATGTGGAGTTTGAATGCGAACTGTTATTTAGTTTGTTTACAGTGCTCACTTTTGTAAGTCCTCGCAAGTGTGCGAATCGTCACTTAAGTTTGAGGAAGATAGGAAATGAACTTTCTGTGTCTCACGAATAAATTGGTACCATTTTAAACGATTGTTTGGGAATGAAATGAGTTGCCGTTCGACTAGTTCCAAAGGAAGAATTTTTTCAGAAACTCGGAATTCTTGAATCAGACGGTAAATAAGGAATAAGCATTATGCGGTATTTGAGAGAGTAAATTCTTCAAAAAGGCCAGATTTGTGTAAAGAAAACTCAAGGATTTTGCACCACCATAATGCACCATCCTACAACGCTATAATTGTGAATGAATTTCTGGCCAAAAACTCAAAAAAAAAACATAGAACAACCACCGTATTCACCTGATATGGCTCTGGCCGACTTTTTTCTTTTTCCAAAACTGAAATTACAACTTCGAGGTACTCGAAATGAACAGATAGACGACATAAAAGAGAATACGCGAAATTCCGGAAAAGAGTTCAAGAAATGTTTTGATGATTGGATTATTCCTAGGCGTAAATGTATCATTTCGGAAGGCGAGATACAATTAACTAGGATGAAATATTAATATTTTTTGTTTCATTGAGCAATTTGCGGTATTTTTTCGACAGAATGTATTAAGTTATTATTATTTGCACTTGATGAAGACATAATGTGTCGAAACGCTCGTGCCAAATGTAATTGAAGGAAATCCTAGTTTTCATGATTTATTTAGTGAATTTTGATGGTCTAATCCTGATATAAATATCAAAAAGTTCAAAACTAGATCTCCTAGAAGCATTAGAAATAAATAGATACAAACATTCGGACAAGCTTTTGAATGAACAGGTAGATGTGAATTAGTCACCCCTACTTAACTTGTTTAATTAGTTTTTATTACGTTTCATACTAACTGTACAATGGCTCGGTGTGGATTTTCCTGTTATTCATCCAACTTGTTCTACGATTTGTTTATAATACCATACTCTTCATTCTGTTTTTCATTTTTGATAAAGCTGCTGTGTCAGCGAAACGTCGTCGAATTTTTTCAAATAAAGTGTAGATTAAAGTTAAACCTTGTGTTTTTTATCTCATTCAATTCCAAATAACTTAACAAATATTGACATAAATTTGATTTTTTGAAAAAAATTTACAAATTTCTTGCTCACCATGATTCCAATAAATTTATCAAATATTGAAGCATCACTAAATAGGAACTGGTTAACGATTGCTCTCTTCACCAAGTCTTTTGGGTACATACTGTCGTTCTTTGCATATTTATCCATCAAATAGATCAGAATGGCATGACTATCCCATATGATTTGCCCATTATCATCCAAAGTTGGTACAGTGTGTGTGGGGTTCAACTGTTGTCGAAAAATATTAATAAATAAAAGTTTCTCATTTCTCTAAGCTCTATCATTTACAACTTCCTTTATCTCACCTTAAGATATTCTGGTTTATATTGTTCCTTAGTGAATAAATCCACAGGTTTCAATTCTAATTCCAAATCCAATGCTTTTGCTAGCATTTTGACAGCTCTAACAGGAGGGCTTGGAACAATTTCGTGTAAGATTAGTTTGGGAGCCATTTTTATTAACTTCTCGATGCGGTACGCAAGAGAACTCACTAACTACTGATTATTAAATACTATGATGAGCAGATTCAGTCCCAATTTGGAGCTAAATAAAGTTGTTGATAATTATAGTCAGAACCGGCCTTATTAATTTGAGCACCCGACGAGTCTGATCTATTTGGTGTCATTTTATACCAGAGCGAATTAATGTCAGGTGAAAAAGAAATTTGTGGTGTATGTGTATGTTATACACATACAATGCCATTATAATGTAAGTATAAAATTTCATACTGATGAGTTAATAAATATTGATTTGACAATTGTACGATTCGCTCCTTTGAGAACTTGAAAGCACTGAATATCATTGTTGAATGAATGGTAAATGCTCTATAAACGCTATTGGCTTGTTCTTCATAGATCAGCGATATGATGTTACCTCAAAAAAAATCCAGAGGTTGGAATGCACGAACAAGATAGAGGGACGACCGTTGCTGTCGCAGGATTTCAATAATCCGATTGTATGGTACTCTGTATGATACGTTACGCCGTCCTGTTGAAACCACATAATTTCGAGCAAAGCGTTGATATCATGGCGTTGTAGCGATCACTGATGAAGACGTCACCGGCATGAAAACAGCACTCGAACGATATTTTGCGAATAAACTTGCCTGCGTTTCAGTTTGCTGGCTCGATCAAATGCGACAATTTTGCTTATCAAAATAAGAATAGATTTAACAGTTTTGGGTGGAGATATTATTTAGGTATCTTATATTTTGCTGCTTACACTAAGATCAAATATTGCAGTGTAAGCATGTCAGCTAAATTCTTAACTTAATCAGAGCAGTATATTCCAATATCCCCACCTTTCTGTGGGTATTTGCGTATTTCAACGAAATCGTTCAATTTTCTTACCACATCCAAGTATAAGTTAGCTGACTTATTATAGCAAAAGTAATAAAAATCTTGTATAGACTAATAAAACTTAAATTGAAATCACTAAAATTTCAGCCATTTTTCCACACGCGTGCACATTTCGAAACCAAGGTAATAAATACAGCGGTTTCTTTTATTGTTGCACGAAAGTACCGAATTATTCCTCGTGCAAATATTATTTGGGTTACGTAACGCTCATAAAATTTGCAGCAGTAAAATGCATTCTTTATACCCACCTACAGACTGGTCCGGAAAAGAATATGAAGCAGTTATTCAATATTTGGTTGAGGATTTACTCTTATGAGAAACTCGAACAGTTATCAAGTTCTTGAGAAGTTATTGGATATTTCAACCTGAACATGGTTTATGCAGTTCATATCTGGGAAACGAGTAGGCCATTGTTTCCCATTGTCGATCTTATAACCGTTATTTGTTTCCTAACGTTGAGCTTTTTCAATAAATTATTTCCTGACATTGGTATCTTAGTGAATCTATGCATCATATTGTTATGTTGATGCGGTTGCGCGGAAGAATTGTGAATGGAAATGTCTGTATGGGGTGGTTTATGTTGAATAGAAAATTCATGTTTGCGGTCATTTTTGGTTATAGTAAAATCTAGTTCAAAATTTAACATAGTGTACTACAAAAAATGCTGAATTTATGTCTTGAGATATATTCAATCTGTATCCTAATGTACCACATCATGATTCATTGAAATTGATTAACCAAATTCTGCAAAATAATAATGTGAGTCCCATTATACAAACAGAACTTCTGAATTTTTAGAACTGTATTTAGAACACAATTATTTGAAATTCAATGATGAAATTTACATGAACAACAACGAATTCATGATGGGTAGTCCTCTAAGTCCTTCACTAGCGGAAATTTTCATGAATAACATTGAGAACATAATTCATAATCATCCGCTGTCGAAACACTGCATTTATGAGTTTAGATATGTTGATGACCTATTCTGTTATTTTATAGGCACAAAGTATTTTTCGTATTTTTTCTCATCTTATAATCTCTCAAATGTATCAAAAACTGTAAACCTTATATCAAGAAAAGAAATCAAGTTTATATAAACTCTTTTGTGAAAATTGTGATAAAATTTATATCGGTATAACCTTAAGAAACTTCAATATTAGGATATCGGGGCATGAACTCAGTTTTGACAAAAGTGTCAGATTCTCACTATGCAAATCATCTATCAGAATATCTAAACACCTCAAAAAAGTCTAAGGAACACTTCTGAATATCGATATATCGTATCCAGAACGATCAATAAGGATGATTTTTTTTTTGAGAAATGAACACCTGCATCAATTTCTCACCAAATTATGTAGAATGCCGCAACAGATTTCAGTTTTTTCTTATATAAAAAACTAAAAATGCAGCAGATGCGACGCTGCTTTATAATCATTTCATGTATTCAGTGTTTGAAATCAGTTAGTTGGCACTTTGTTTGTGTTGTAAGCACAAATAAATGATTCAAGTTTTGTGATTCGACCATGGAATGACGACATTTGACTAAAGAAGAGATGTTACGAGTCGTTGGCATGCTCCAAGCTGATTTTTGGTTTTACAAGCCAGAAGAGATCGTACTACCACAGCATCTCAATTAGCTCAAGAGCTATCATGAGTTCATAATGTACAAATTTCCGACCAAACTGTGAGAAATCGACAGCACGAAGGTCAACTCCACTCCAGACGTCCTTAAAGAGTTCCACAACTGACCCATGGAAATCGCGCTGCTCGTTTAGCTTGGTGCCAAGAACACGTAAACTGGGATCAAGAGAGGTAGGCCACAGTTCTCTTCAGTGATGAATCTAGATTTAGTTATTATCCCGATTCGGCAAGAATTCGAATATGGAGGGAACCTGGAAAGCAAAACCGTCTCCAGCATGCTCGAGAAGTTGTTAGACAGGGAGGCGGATCAGTGATGTTTTGGGGAGGTATACGCCTTGGTGGAAGAACTGACCTCGTTTTCATACAGAATAACCTCAAGGGAAATTCTTAGGCAAATGGGATAGTTTTACCTGTAGTGGTACCGTTTCTCCAAACAATGGGTCAAAATCCACTATTCCAACAAGATAATGCCCTTCTTCATCGTGCAAGAGTTGTCTTGAACGTTCTTGAAGAGAATTATATCGATCTTCTACCGTTGCCATCCTGCTCCACAGATCTGAATCCCATCGAGCATGTGTGGGACATCCTAAAAGAAATCTCCTGCGTCAAAACGTCTTCCATCATGAACAGGAGCTTCGATTAGTAGTTCAGGGGGCTTGGAATGACTTAGGCCAAAATGTAATAGACAATTTAATATTGAGCATGCCGCGACGATGCCAAAGTGTCATTAATAACAGAGGTGGATCTTCTGGGTACTGAAAAATATAAGTGCTTCCATATCGTTTCGAAAATATTAGTTCAGGATTTTTTTTGTGTTTTACCAAATTTAGTCATTTTCACATTTCAATTTTTTTTTATAATAGGTGCTTTGGAGAAGTCAAATATTATTTTGTTTTCTTGAGAATACATTATATACAATACATCCTAACAAAAAACCGAAAGATTTCTATAAATTCGAATCATCAAATTCATATTTTAAAAATATTGGTAAGTGTCCCTAGACTTTTTTGAGGTGTTTATATCCCTGCATCCCATATGTTGGAGAGTTGATTCTTTCTGTTTCGCCTAATTACCCCTTAACTAATTTATTAAAGTCCACATGGTTTATCCTGGATTTGTTGAATTACCAAAAAAGCGAAGGTGATTTTTTTTGATTCTGCTATAACTCTCTTCAATATAAAAGAATAGGTTCTGAATTCCTCCCTTGGCACTAGCCCTTTCTTCATGTTTCTGTGGATTTTCTTCTTGTTTTGAGTGACTTCATAATAAACGGAGTCATCCAGTTTTGGTTGTTCTTTTTCTGTGATTTAATGAGTTTTTCTGAGAATGTAACCTCTCAAGTGGGAGATGAAAGTTTCATGAAAGATATTGTACGCATGTTCAGCATTTTCACATGAAAATATTTCGTGCCAATCTAATGATTGCAATTCTTGTTTAAGTTGTATTATTTTATTTTCAGAAAATATACGTAGTTTTTGAGGAAGAAACTCCATCTTTGCATCTGGGTCATCTACGATGTTCAACAATTGTCCCTCATGGTCACTCAGAGCTGTCTCCATTACCACTCCTTGTGATGAGTTAATGAAATTCATGAAAATGTTATCTAGCATGGAGGCACTCAATTGCGTTATTCTTATTTGCTCTGTAATAGTTGGCGTAAAATCATATCCTACCAGCAAATCTCTAAACTTCTTTGTTTGAAACGACTGATCCAAAATATTAATGTTAAAGTCACCCAGTAGTACTGCTTTACAGTTCCTACCTAAATCTATTTCTGACACAGATCTAATACTTCAGCCAAAATATCGTGGAAGACATCCTTGTTGCCCTGAGGGGGCTTATAAATAGCAATCATGATAAGTTTACATTTTCTATTCACTAGCGATGAAAACTAGATAATACCCTCGACACTCTTCTGTAACATCTTTCACTTCTTCAACTTTAACAATTCCTTCTTCCATAAAAATACTCGAACCACCATGAATTACAGTATCTCTAGCAAACGCAGACAATCGTCTGAATCCTTTGAGATTCATGCATTGTACTTCAGTGTTTGTATACCAGTGTTCAGTTATTGCAACATAACTTGGCTTTTCATACATTGTGGAGAGCACAGCTTCTAGTTCACCCACCTTGTTTTTTAAGCACTGAATGTTTCGGTGAAAAATACAAGTTGAGTTAATCTTGTTGGATGTCACCTTATCTTCTAATTTATCGTTTATGTTACAAGTCTCATTTTCTTAATAGGTCACGAAAAAATGTTTATATAGGGATTTAAGACAAAGAATTAGTAACTATATTTTTCGTAAGTACCTAGTATCATTGTGATACCTCGATGGGTTTATAAAGAATTAACGACGTAACAAAAAAAAACATAAATTTTAAGAGGTACAATCGTATTGCTCTATAGTGAGGACGATTGATTTATATTTACCTGGTTGTCAGTTTAATAATACAAATTGTTTTAAAATGGTAAAAACTCTATTCATCTAGATAATTCTCGTAAACAATTCGAATATGAAACACAAAATGAGTTAAATAACAAAACTTAAAAATTTTCTGTCCGATAGTTCTTCATCAGAACTAGAAGACTGGATGTTGCTGTCACAATCGTCTGCTTGCAAAGTAATTATCAAATTGTCGATAACGTCATCTAGCATAGGTTCTCGCTCCATAAAAGATTGTTCAATTTTCTGTGTATTGTCACATAATGATTCCCACTGATCTGGAGAAAAACTCACCTCACAGTTTTTCCACATTTTTCATTGAGAAATCAACATTCCTGTAAGCTACATATTGGGGAAGTCCAAGTACATTGTGGACCTGATCATTTAGGAGTTTGTAATATTATACGTTTTATATCTGGGTTTGTGCAATTTAATAAGATTATAAAGTTCTGAGCATCCCATCTGCTAAGGCAATATTTCTACATTGCAGTCACTCTTTCATTTCTTCTTTTAGGGAAGCCATGTTCGTTCATTTTGGGGGTAACTTTGGAATAATTTTTTTCTCAACCATTTTTCGTAGTTTGCGAAATTCATATCATATCAATTTTAAAATTGGACTTAAAGGCTAGATATGCGTTTTGTACGAATTCACTACCAGAATTCAAAATTATCAGTCTGGTCCTGACGTACGCCGTCGTTTTTTTGTCACTCCAAGCCTTCTTGTGTGTATGGGAGGAATGAATATATGTTTCGTCCATGTAAACTTTTGGTCTCTTTTCTTGACGGTATCGTTTGATGCTTCATAAATAATTCAAACGTAGTTGCTGCATTTCAGGTTTTTTCATAAGTAGCTTTCTTCTATACGTTTTCTTCTTAATCCAACGAAATGTTCTCTCGTGATCCTGCCTATTTATTCTCATCGAACTTTTGATGGATAAGCTTTAATGTGGGTACGGTTTGATCGACGATACAAGAATTGACGACGAACCAACGAGGCAGTGCTCTATCCAAGTCATTGCGATCTGTTTGCTTCGCTGATTTTCTTCTCTTTTTATCGGGAGTTGAGAAACTGTTATTTTCGTCATATTCAATCTTATTCATTTCGTTAGAAACTGTTTGCACCGTTCGTAAACCTACTCCTGTTGCGACAGCTACACGTTGAACCTTTTTCGAAGAAATTACAGGTTGAAATTCGCAATTATTTCTCTGGATTGCCCACTCAATTTTTTCCCTTTCAAATTGGAAACGAACTCCATCCCCACCGGAACTTAGAAATATTGAAATGAAATTTGCAGGATTCAGTTTTGTTCGCTTGGCTCTTCTTAAAACTACAAAGCTTCATTGAGAACTGAGCTCTTGGCCACGTGACCGGCAAAGACAACGCGCAACAAGGGGAGGAGCTATTTCACCCGCACAGATGTTCTTGCCGATCTGTACTTAATAGCCAATTAGGCCTGAATTAATCACCATAACTTAACCTTTTAAGTTCTTGAAAGTGGCAACTCTGTTTGAATTTTCCTCCTATTGAGAACCTGCTTTCACCAATGATATATATAAGGAACATCATTCTTTTAAATGTAATATTTATCTTAAGAAGCCATTGTGGTGAAACGTATCATACATTAAAAAGGTATATCAATTTTCATCAAGTATCCACCTCTTCGACTAAATTATATTTCCCACCTGTGAGTCAGTTCGAATTTCTGAAGAAAGACTTCCGTGTTTGAACCTGTGAATAACTCAGTAAATCAGTCATATTTGAATTCTGAAGCTACAAATCTTCAGAACGCCTGTATATAAAGTTGCTACGCATTTTCGTAGCAGGTGCGAGGAATCTGTGCATATACACACCTGATCCATGAAATGTACGTGAACGAAAGTGCAAGTAAAATCAGTAAGAAATAAACGGTTGTACGGTATTGACGATTATTTTGGTCCACGAAAAATGGTGCTTATTTTGTACATGCATGAGGTCAGCCCTGGGGTGAGGGCAACTTTACTTACAGCTGCTGCTCTTGGAATCAACATAGATAAAAAAATTGGCGTGGATTTGATAAACAGGGAACACTTCGGCGCCAGTTTTACCAAGGTAGGAAATCTGGATTTCAAATTTATCATTCTAATTGTTCAAATTCATGTTGTGTTCGGAAGATTCGATATAATTTTTTGTACAACACAAAGAGAAAAATGATTTCGATACTTTTTACACCCAGTGGCCTTGATCATGCAAGATAATGTAATGTGTACTCATGTTATCAGAGTAATTATTCAATGGAAAAACGATCGTGTTTGCCAAAAAATATACTACCTATCAATTCAAATCATTGCTAATTCATATTAGAGTTTCTACAAAGCGACAGCCTTTTGGATTCCGAATGTCGCAATGAAAAATGTATTAAAATATTTCCACAGTATACAGAGTGCTAGATAATAGTATGTCACAACTTCAGTGGGTAAATTTACATGTAATTTTAAGAAAAAGAGTTCATATAAACACAGGTCTGCAAAAGCTTCGTTACGGAGCTACAGGGTGTTGAAATTTCCTGAAAAAATTGGTTTTTTCTTCGAAACTCCTGCAGTTTTTGGAAATTCAGCCCAAATTTGGAATGCAAGCTATTTTCTACAGCCTACATCACATCATTGCAAGTACTAGAATCTACAAGGTGTTTTCTTTTACGGAGCCATGTCTTCTTTTGCCCTTTCAAACTTTTTTGCAGTACGCCACTGATCAGCGTACAATCAATTTTCGTCATTTTCGTTCAATTTAGAAACTTTTTTGACACTTATAGTTTTTTCGTATCTCCGACCGTTCTCGAGCAAAAAATTATTATTGTATCCATTCTCTGAATTGAAAGCACTTCTAATTAAAAAAATGACTAGTAGGCTTTGATTTTTTTTCATTTATTCATTTATTTTGACAGCTGCTTAAGTTGAAACAGTGTCTGCTCGAATTGTTTATTGAATTTACGATTAGTTTTAAGACTTTTGAAGTTACTGCTGTAAGAAAAAATGGCTAATTTTACTAACGCCGAATTGGCTGATATCCTTTACATGTACGGTCTGGCTGACGGAAACACAACAGAAGCTAGGCGATTATATCAGGTGCGATTTCCAAATCGAGTAACACCAGACAGGCGAACATTTTCAAATATCCACAGTTTAAAAGGTGCAACTCAAACTATGAGAATTCCAGATATTGAGGAAACCGTTTTGAAGTGTATTGATTTGAATCCTCATGTGAGTACAAGAAAATTGGAAATCAGTTGAATATTTCACATGTTCTAGTTTGCAGGATTCTCCACGACTTTTTATTGTACCCGTTTCATATTCAACGCGTCCAAACTCTACTTCCTCGAGATTTTCCTTCAAGACTGAATTTCTGCCGATGGTTCTTAGATAAAATTAGAGAAAATGCTCATTTCGATAATGAAATAATGTACACAGATGAAGCTAACTTTTCAATAATCGTTATTGGGTTGAGGAAAACCTCCAATTGATTGAAGAATCTCATCATCAAGAACAATTCTCACTAAATGTCTAAGTCGAAATAATTGGAAATTATTTGATTGGGCCATTTTTTTGCCTAATAGACTAAACGGTTCCGCTTATCGACAATTTCTTGAGTAGGAGTTACCTTTATTCCTCGAGGATGGGCCACTTTTGATGAGAAACATAGTGTGGTTCAAGCATGACGGGGCACCAGCACATTTCAGTGGAGAAGCTAGGGAATTCTTGAATAATACATTCAACAGCCGATAGATAGGTCGGGGAGGGCTAGAACTATGGCGTCCTAGGTCCCCAGAATGAAATAGTTTAGACTTTTTCTTATGGGGATATCTCAAAAGTTTAGCTTATACCACTCCTTTGAACACTGTAGAAAATTGAGAATTCGCATAATAACCTCTTGTGACACGATAAGAAATACCCCAGGAATATTTCAAAGAGTGCGTGATAACATGCGAAGGACAGAGGCCTGTATTCTTGCAGGTGGAGGACACTTCCAGCTATTTATTTAGGTTTTAATTGTCCTTTTTTTAATTTGATATTGAATAAGTATAAGTTGAGTCTCAGAAGACGAGCTATCAAAACAAAAGCAAGTTTTGGGCATACCTATCGAGTATTTGTATTATTTTTTTATTTAGCGAATAATATACAATTCAAATTCAATCATTTCTCACTCGAAAACGGTTGGATATACGAAAAAAATTACAAGTGTCAAAAAAGTTTCTAAATTGAACGAAAAAGACGAAAATTGATTGAACTCTGATCAGTGGAGAACTGCAAAAAGTTTGAAAGGGCAAAATAAGACATGGCTCTGGAAAATAAAACACCTTATAGATTCTAGTTAAAATTTGGGACGTGTAATGATAGAGGCTGTAAAAAATAGCTTGCATTCCAAATTATATGTTTATATGAACTTTTTTCCTTAAAATTGCACGTAGATTTACCCCCTCAAGTTGTGACATACTATTATGTAACACCCTGTATTTAGTGAACAAATAAATGAAAAGTTAGATATTTTTTCTGCCATACATTTAGCGTCATATTTTGCCTCCTGATCGAACGATGTACCATTTGATATTTCATATAAGGCATCATAAATTTCTGGTAAATTTGTAAACATGTTTTATGGCATCTATTCTGCTTGAACATCTTGTTTGGGACAATGGTTTTAGGGTTAGATTTATGATATTTTTTTAAATAAATCCCATAATTTGATAGAGGATGGAAAATATCAATATAATTCTCGCACAATACTAAAAAATTCAATCGTGTGATAATTGAGGTTGGCAGCGTCGTTTGCTATTAAATTTCAACTATGGCTAGCGTACGGTACATAGAAAACGCAAGGATTTAAGTCCAACAATCTTTTTTGAAGACCATTGTTCTTACCACGTTTATTTGATCCATTATCTGTTTGTCCCCTTAAATTGTTTGTGTCCAAATTGATTTTGCATAGCACTTCTATTGTAAATGAAGTTAAACCAGCGCCAGTTGTATCCATAATTGGGCAGAAGGCTAGAAAATGCCCCCTAATTTCCAACTTTCTAGTTTCTGTATTGAAATTGACAAATCTTGCCCTACGATTGGTTCTCATTCGTTAAAGTCGAGGAATCCCCGGTGACCGGTGACCCCACCCTTCACGCGTCGTTTAGCATCGGGTTGTGTTCATAAACTCACCAACAGCTTTTCTAATAAAATAGTCGGCTGTGGTCTTGCTGCGATTGCGGCGGTTCTTTTGATTCTAACGCTGAGCAGGTAATTAATGTAAACTGAACTTGAAATTTAAACATTCGGTCAATTCAAATAGTGTAAAAACAAAGCACATACGTGAATATTGTCTTAGGAGACTTGTACCTACTCATTCATCGGTACTCAACCGTAAAGAATATCCTGTGTAACAAAAATCATTTCAATAATTGGCCTTTCATCCGGCGCTCCTATTGCCTTGGCGCCGCACACTTCGCACATAGGGCCAGCGCGGCACTGCACCTGCAAGAGCTAAAACAAACTTTCAAAGATGACAACTTCAAAATAGATTGAAAACGGAAGCACATCGAACAAGTATATCCTCAAAGTTCTAGGTATGTTTGTACCAAATTTCATGAAAATCCGTTCACCCATTTAGCCGCGAAACAGACACGCAGGCAAATGTACTTTCGTATTTATAATATCAAATGTGCAAAAATTATTTTCCACCATGAAATATCTTCATATTAAACAAACCCCTGTATGTTTTGAACTTAAACTTGCCATATTGAATCATTCATATCGAACTATTCAAGGTTATACAGAACAAGATAAAGCAATGCGATAACACTATAATCAATTTTAGTAATTCAATTTCGATTTTATTTCTGTTGATTTAATAACAATGAACAGATGGGTACTATTTATAGAATAAACATATATCAATAATATGATAATGCTTCGGCAAAACTGATAATATATTAATTTTGAGTGCATTCCGAAGTTATTATGTTTTCAGCTTGATATCATTTTTCTGTTTGCACACTCTAATTTTTCTTGAAAATGCTTAGTAGATTACTTAAATCATAAAATTATTAGTGTTATTCTTGGTCGATTCAAAAGTCCTTCCTTACACAGTCTCACGAAAACGAGGTACGAGATAACACTCTGAGTCTTTCCTATTGTGAATCAACTCCTAACATTCCGGCCTCAAGCATACCCACCATCTCATTTTGATTGAAATGGAGTCCAGGATGAAAAACACACGTTGGAGAAGTAAATAAATTATTGGAAATATAAAATATACAATTTTCCTAAATTTGAATATGTGTGTATGTAAATATTGAACAGAGATAACTTTCCATTAACCGCTAGAATTTGAAAAAAAAACAAATTTTTCTATATCAAACAAGATATGCCAAGTTTCAAAATGATTTTATCAGTTTTTAGGTGTTTTCTTAATGTAACATTGACATAATTCTTGTTGCAGAGGAATCCAGCACGCACGGTGCCGTCATTAGAAGATGATGGTTTTATCGTGAACGACAGCCACGTTATTTTACCCTATTTGGCTGATAAGTATGGAGAAAATGACGATCTGTATCCCAAGGATCTCCAAAAGCGTTCTAAAGTCAATTATATACTACAGTTTGATAATGGTATATTATTCCCGGTTCTCTACAGCATTGCAGTAAGTCTGATTACCATTCACATTTGATTGTAATGTAACATTACTAAATATATTCCATGAACAATATTGCAAAATCAAACTAAAAATGATAGAGCTCAAATCAGCTTCTTTAATTGCCATATAGAGAACACTAGCTTAAAGAGGTTTTACTTCCTAACATCACTCTCCCAGTGTAGTTTATCTACTCTCAATTTGACTATCTTTTCTTTTCATTTCATTGACAGGCGCCAATATCTCCAAATATTGCTTATATAAACTACTACAGTCTCTTAAACTTAGTTTTCATCCAATGAATAAAAAGTATATGTTGCAGTATCTAATATATTTCATCAATAAATTCTCATTCCATTCTTTAAAATTGAAGAATAAGTCAATAAAATTGTCCTTAATGCATAATTCAAACAGTCTTTAATAAACATCCATTAAGCGCAAAGTAATTAAATTCACTGTTAATTTCTTGAATATAATTGTGATATCCATTTCAGATGAATATTTACAAAAATATCTCAAAGGAGCCTACAGAAAAAGATCTTGACGCAGCATATCGTGCTTACGACATCTTAGAAAGTTTGCTGGACAATCATTCTTACACAGCAGGAGATTTCCTCAGTATTGGGGATTTCAGTGTTATTACCACCATGTCATCCATGAACCACTTGGTACCAGTGGATGCAAAAGAATATCGTAAGATCACCGCTTGGATGAAAATGATGAAACAGTTGCCATATTACCACTACAATCAGGATGGCTTGGAGAAACATATAGCATTACTGGAGGAGTATAGAGCAAAGTTTGAATGAATTTCATATTACTTAATTTTTGTCGAATAACTTTAATGTATTCTTTAAAGTATTGTTAACTATTTTCTTATAAATTTAATGGAATTCAATTATTTGTATACACACTGTGGTTAATTTGTTGTTTCATTTTAAATGACATGATAAAAATCTTTGATCTCGATATGAGATAAAATGTTTCTGGCTGAAATCTTGAATATCAAAATGAAGCAATTACTTTTATTCAATAGTTAAAGTAAGTTTATTCATTTTCGAGCATAATTAGGTTAATCTCGCTACAACACTAGCTAAATCAATATATAGATTGAAAATTAGGATATTTACGAAATAACATTCACTTTTACTCAGAATTGTTGATCGTACTATCTTGATTCGTTATTTATTGCTTTTAAGTACAATTAAAACTAAAATACATTAGAGTTAATTAATTATTGAGAAATTAATATGACAATTTATCTTAGAAAAATATTGCATCTTTATGGAACTTTTGGATCTTTTTCTTGTTTGCATGTCCAATTTTTTTCTGTAGTATTTAATACCAGATTTTTAATTCCAAATATCAGCTTTCGTGATGATGTTGATTTTTGATTTCCTAAAAAACAATTTTCTTTAGCAAGAAAGGAAAATGTTCATAAGAGAACACTATGCTACAATCATTGTTGTTATTATAGCGAAATTCTCGTGGAAAAATAAAACTACATTCATTATAAATTACTTTTAATAAAACAAAATGCAGCATAAAGATTCCCTTTTGGTGCTTTCCTCAATATAGCAAATACAAGGTTAATTAATATTAATATGAGTGTAATTAATTATCCTCATTAATGAGCTCTCAGAAAAATAATTTCCTCTCAGTGTAATTTGGTCAGGTTGGGGGTTACAAGTATTTGAAAGGAGATTTGCAGAATTTCCTGCACCTTTCACTCGTGTAAGTTGAAAATTTTCCTCAAGAACACCTTTGTTTGATAGCTAACAGAATTTAGATGAAAGAAATCTAATTTAATTCAAATTTCAAGAACTAAAGAAAAGCTCCTTCACATGCTTTAGAGCAAGCATCAAATTCAAAACTATGTGATGTCGATATGATTAATATTTTTCATAGAACATTCTAAATAATTGTTAGTCAATTAAGAGGGTTAGATGAACTTATGGTGTGATAATTAAGATAATATATTATAATATATGAATTGAGGTCAATATATCATCTACCAAGATAATAATGTTTTCCAATATCAATTTTCTTGTACTACAATAAATTTTTCATAGGTATATGCGTAATATATACAGGGTGTTCCGAATTAATTAAGTGTTCATTCTTGTAAGTGGGAATAGCTTCCATATTTTTTCTATTTCATTTACTGTAAAGACGATTCTTTAAATTTTTACATGATCTGTCGGCAGTATCAAGGATGATTATTCAATGTATAACAACCTGTATACAACAGAAAAATGAAAAGTAAGTACTGTGTTCTTTAGGGATGATTAGCAATTTGGATATTATTCGAATTGAATTATCAATTTTATTTGATTTAATTTATATTCAGTTCAAATATAAAAATGTACATCACAATTTGAGAATACGTTAGAATTTTTTTTATATATGTTTTCATTTAATTTGAAATATATATACTTGATTAGGTATTGATTTCGTCAATATTCTTATTGAAGAGGCGCCAATCTGGTTGTGTACCTTGTTGTATTTGTAACCAACTTGGTTGCCCCACAAAATATATCTGTATGCAATGTTGCCAATTCTTCATTTTCTAACAGTATAATTAAGCGGTAGCATCTCGTCCTTGTGATAACAAAGAGCAAAGTATACTTCTTAGAATGTCAACCTTGTTCCCATCAACAGGGTTGCCAGTATAAGGCTCCATTTACCGAAAATCAGAGTCTTAGATCTTCCCTAGCCATCTACTACCATAGATTTCTTTAGTTTCAATACCCTTTAACATGAAAGTTCAGATCTCGATCTTTACAGTGTCGAACTGAATTATAACTAATTTCAACTATCAAAACAATGTTAATATGTTATTAATCATTATACAAATAAAAATAACCTAACCTAACTTATAATAATAATAAATTAGGTTAGGTTACCTTATCTGTCTATACAGTAAGTTACAATAGCTCGAGAAAGGTACTGGAAATGGAACAAAATAATTGGAGTTCTAGCAATAGCACAATTGAAACTAATAAAATAAAAAATATATTGGAGAATGAAAAAACAAATATTTGGCTTTTATATCACCTCCAACCGGTAAAACTAATACAAATACATCAATTATTTCATAGTTACACTTTATCACAATCAACGTCTACGACCAATCAGTCTACAAAGGCATACACAACATGGAATGTTGTTCGGAATGTACTAATCATCATCTATTACAAAACCTAATCTTGCCTGTTGGGCATGCTGATTTCTCTGAAGAATGTTGGAGCACTGCATGAGACAGTGTAAAGCAGCTGCTGATGTAGCTTTTAACAGAAGAAGATTAGGATCTATGCAGAATTTTGGTCCAGCAGCTTCTATTGCTCTACATAAGGCTAAATCTGCTTGCTCGGTTTGCTGTAACTGCGTTCTTACACAACCCATTGCGTCTAAGACTGCTAGTTGCTCCCTCGGTGGTAGTGGTGCACTATTAGCTGTACTTGACTGAAAGTGATCAACAGAATTTGAACTATCCATTAATTTTGAGGGATATTAAAAAGTAATCACTCAGAAATTTTTGATATCATTATCTAATACAATTTGACATATGTCAAATATGAAATATATGAGATTATTGTTCAATTATTATAGTCTTTAGAGATAAGAATTTTCTTTCATAAAATGTTCATTTCTAATGCTTAAAATAAAACCAAATTATATTAGACATGTCATATCCTTTTTACCTTAGTATGTGATTCAGCTACAGCCCTCAATCCATTCACCCATTCTTGCCTAGCTCTAGCATCAGCTGCTCTAAGTTTCAACATATCTCCTGATGCACAGTTGACTGTAAAAGTCTTCGAATCTTCCTCACTAGGACAAATTACTGCACCCGAAAGGTGAACGGATCCTCTCGGAACAGACCCATCAGGTTTTTCGCCTTCGCAAAGGTAATAATGCAGTAGACCTGCATTCGCATCAACCATAAAATATCTATACTGCCAGCCTTTCATGACATTTGTATATTTGTAGAGTTGACCAGAGAATTGTCTCTGCTTAGTATGCAGGTCCATCACAGACTAGAACAGACAACACATTTTACATTGGTCAATTCGATCTAAGAAATTTTATAATATAACGATCAACTTTTTCTTGATTCTTCTTAGTTTCAAACTTTACTACGAGAGGAAAAATATAAAAATTATTGCATGATATTCAAAATATGTTATCTCTACAAACAGAGTTCATGTTTAAACAGCTGGATGTAATGAGTTCTAACCTCGACTAACTTATTATTCATGTAGTGTCAACTTTGAAAGCAATTAAAACTTATAGAAACATTGTCCCAGAATCTTGATAACAAAATTATGAAAAAGTCCTTGGTTCTGTATGTTATTGTTGCCTCTTTTTTGACAGTCACACGTCAGGTTTCATATTGTCATTGACCTGTAGGTGCGAGTGAAGATAATTCATTGGAACTACTTTCTTTTTGATGATTGAGCTTGGATTCTGCATTAACTAATTGCTAGTTACTATACTTATGTATTGTGAACAAAGTTATACCTACATGACGTCATCATATCGAAGAAGAGACGAATATTGCAAAATAAAGCGAGCCAAGAAAAATAAATCTTTCTAATATGTTACACTTTTTTTTATTCAGTTCGTATTTCTAAGAAAAAGTTGAATCGGAGAATGTTTAAACGGGATAAATTTTATCGAATAAAACTCACTTCTTCTCTCAAATTTAGGGCTGCATATTTCAGTAGTTGTGGCATTATTTTGATGAGATCCATCAGATCACATTTTACATTGGTTAATTCGGTCTACGAAACTTTATAATATAACGATCAACTTTTTAGTGATTCTTCTTGGTTTGAAACTTTACTACGGGAGGAAAAATGTAAAAATTATTGAATGAGATTCAAAATATGTTATATCAACAAGCAGAGTTCAAGTTTAAACAGTGGGATGTAATGAGTTCTAACCTCGACTTACTTCTTATTCATGTAGTGTCAACTTTGAAAGCAATTGAAATTTATAGAAAGATTGTCCCAGAATCTTGATAACAAAATTGTGAAAAACGTCCTTGGTTCTGTATGTTATTGTTGTTACTTTTTTGACAGTCATACGTCAGGTTTCATGTCATGTTGACCTGTAGGTGTGAGTGAAGATAATTCGTTGGAACTATTTTCTTGTTGATGATTGCGCTTAGATTCTGCATTAACTAATTGCCAGTTAACATACTTATGTATTGTGTACAAAGCTATACCTAAATTACGTCATCATATAGTTATTTATACAACTAGATCGAAGAAGAGAGGAATTTTGCAAAATAAAGCGAGCGAAGAAAAATAGATCTTCCTAACATATTACTTTACTACGGAGGAAAAAGTAAAAATTATTGAATGAGATTCAAAAAATGTTATCTGTACAAGCAGAGTTCAAGTTTAAATAGCTGGATGTAATGAGTTCTAACCTCGACTAACTTATTATTCATTTAGTGTCAACTTTGAAAGCAATTAAAATTTATAGAAACATTGTCCCAGAATCTTGATAACAAAATTATGAGAAACGTTCTTGGTTCTGTATGATATTGCTGTCACTTTCTTGTCAGTCAGACGTCAGGTTCATGTCATGTTGACCTGTAGGCGTGAGTAAAGAAAATTCATTGGAACTACTTTCTTTCTGATGATTGAACTTGGATTCTGCATTAACTAATTGCCAGTTAACATACTTATGTATTGTGAACAAAGCTATACCTAAATGACGTTATCATATAGTTATTTATACAACTATAAAGAATAGAGTAATTTTGCAAAATAAAGCGAGCCAAGATAAATAGATCTTCCTAATATCTTACACTTTTTTTTATTTAGTTCGTATTCCTGAGAAAAAGCTGAATCTGAAAGTGTTTGAACGGGACAAATATTATCGGATAAAAATAACTTTTTTCCTCAAATTTAGGGCTGAATACTTCAGCAGTTGTGGCATTATTTTGATGAGATCCATCAGATCACTAGTTATTGATACTTTATTCTGAGACATCCTGCATAAATTGCTATCTTTATCAGTTTTTCTATTAAACGAGGATCCATTTATTCTTTAGTTTTTGTTCTAAATGGTATGTTTAACGGTAATATAAATCATATAATTATATAGTTGTAAAAGCAATTCATTTTCGATCTGATCTGAGCAGTTATGATCTGTTTAACTTGTATTGTGATGGTGTTACCATTATGATACAAAGGAGAGGCTTGATGAATAATTGGGGGGCTTTGTTTTATCAATTTTCATCGTTCAGAAGTGGCTTTTTCAATTATCACCACAAGAGACGCCGAACGTTCAGGTCGACATGAAATCGCAGATAAAATACCTGGAGTTATATTGAACAATGAAAGAATGAATGTGCGTGAGGTGGCATAGAGAAGCAATCTCAACTGAGCGGGTAGATCACATTACACATAAATATGTGAATTAGAGAAGCTGAGTTTTGTTACCATTGGCGAAATATGGATACGTCACAAAACAGAAGAGACCAAGAAATACCAAAAGCATAGGGTTTGCTTGGAGAACGTGCACCAAATAGGGCCAAGCTGCTTCCGTCGATCAATAAAGTCAAGGTTGCAGTTTTTCGTATGCGCGAATTACTCAAAGCGTTTGGACAGACTGGGAAGAATAGAGGTGTCTGTTTACTCGCTTCTTGAAGAGGGCCAAATTGAAGGATGTTGGAAGGAAGCGAGTTCCACAGCTTACCGGCCCTGCAAACAACTGAATTCTTATAGAGGAAGGTTCGAGCGTTTGACGAAGAAGAAAGTGATTTGCATTCACGACAATGGATGGTTGCATACGAGTGTAGTCACCATGCAAAAAACCATAAATTAGGCTACGAACTGTTACTCCTTCCATCATATTTTCCAGATTGAGCCTCCTGCGACTAATTCCTATTCCTAAATATGAAGAAGTAGCTTGTAGATAAGAGATTTGGGTTAAATGAAGAGGCCATAACTGAAACGAACGCCTACTTCTAGAGTCTATTTGCAAGAAAAAAAAAATAATTGAAAAAGAAATATATTGAGTTGGAAAGATCACAGTCAAACTACCCTCGTATCTTCAAAATTTAATATTCCCAAAAACTTTGAACACAATCCCTGAAGGCTTTTACACCTTCGTCTTATCGATAAATTTCGAATTACCTTATTATCGAGACACCTAACAAGTATCAAATTGATTAATTCACAAATCAATAAAAATCTTGTTATATAGAGAGTGCACCGCGGGCGACCTGTTGTACAAATAAAATCACAAGTTTTATGTGTTTATAAATTCGTACATATAATATTGATGCTTTTATGGTAGCTATTTCGTTAAATACGATTATACCCAGCGATAAATAAATACACTTTTCTCGATTTCGATTTAATGCTTTTTATTATACTAGGATCATAATCTTCAATCAATTTTGTGCAAATAATTTAGATTAGCACTTAGTATTTCGAATATCTTGAAGAGGAACCGATGTCAGGTTAAATGAGGTTAGATAAATTGAAAAGAAAACCAAACTGTATACCAGAGAAAAACAGAATTCTCCCCCATCTTCCAGTAAGCTTTCTGATGAGTTGCGGTTATAGTTGGGCTTTAAGCTGCGACATGGGTCCTCAAACCAAATTCCCTGAAAGGTTGTCGTATCGTTTTAGTGTTAATTTGCACTCCACTGTTCTGTCGAAGCTTCATTTAAAGGTGTTGCTCGAGGTCGTCCTCGCCCAGGTCTCCTTTCGTGACCACCAGTCTCCCTGTACCTGTGGAGCACTCTGGAAACAGTTGAGTGGGACACCTCAACATGTGGTGTTTTTTTGCAAAATCTCAATCTATTTCTTTCAATTCATTTCTCATGAGAAGAACATTTAGACCAAGAGAAAACGTCGAATTTTCTTGGCATATGTCTGGACATCAAAAAAAAAAAAACAATTAGTTGCCTACCAAAAAAGAAAGTAATTGCAATACAAATCGAAATGCAAAAATATTGAAAACATAATCTGAAAAATGAACCTCTTGAAATCCATTAACTGAAAACAGAATTTTTCGATTTAATATACAGGGTGTTACATAATAGAATCTCATAACTTGAGGGAGTAAATCTTCGTGCAATTTTAAGAAAAAAAGTTTATATGAAGATAGGTCCGCAAAAGCTTCGTTACGGAGCTATAGGGTGTTGACATTTCCGGAAAAAATTGGTTTTTTCTTCAAACTCCCGTTGTTGTTGAGATATTCAGCCCAAATTTGGAATGTGAGCTATTTTTTACAGCCTCCTCATTACACGTCCTAAATTTCAACTAGAATATACAAGGTAACCTAACCAACCTAACCTAACCTAACCTAAATTTCAACTAGAATCTACAAGGTGTTTTCTTTTCCGGAGCCATTTCTTCTTTTGCCCTTTCAATCTTTTTTGCAGTACGCCACTGATCAGCGTAATATCAATTTTCGTCATCTTCGTTCAATTTAAAAACTTTTTTGCCATTTATAATTGTTTCTCCAACCGTTCTCGAGCAAAAAATTATTAAACGATTGTATGCATTCGCTGAATTGAAAGTACATCTAATTGAAGAAAATGAATAGTAGGGTTTGATTTTTTTCATTGACATATTTATTTGGACAGTTGCTAAAGTTGAACCAGTGTCTGATCGAATTGTTTATTAAATTAATGATTAGTTTTAAGACTTTTGATGTTATTGCTGTAAGAAAAAATGGATAATTTTACTAACGCAAAATTGGCTGATATCCATTTCATGTACGGTCTGGCTGACGAAAACACAACAGACGGTAAGCGATTATATCAGGTGCGCTTTCCAAATCGAGTAACGCCAGACAGGCGAACATTTTCAAATATCCACAGAAGGTTGAGGGAAACTGTTACTTTTACTGCAAATAATCATTTAAAAGGTGCAAATCAAACTATGAGAACTCCAGATATTGAGGAAGCAGTTTTGTATTGTGTTGATTTGAATCCTCATGAGAGTACAAGAAAAATTGGAAATCAGTAGAATACTTCACATGTTCTAGTTTGGAGGATTCTCCACGACTTTTTATTGTACCCGTTTCATATTCAACGCGTCCAAACTCTGCTTCCTTGAGATTTTCCTTCAGGTCTGAATTTCTGCCGATGGTTCTTAGACAAAATTAGAGGAAATGCTCATTTTGATAGTGAAATAATGTTCACAGACGAAGCTAACTTTTCGAGAACTGCTATCACAAATTTTCACAATAATCATTATTGTGCGGAGGAAAACTCACATTTGATTGAAGAATCTCATCATCAAAAACAATTCTCACTAAATATCTGAGTCGGAACAATTGGAAATTATTTGATTGGGCCATTTTTTCTTTTTACACTTATTGGCAATTTCTAGAGGAGGAAATACCTTCATTGGTCGAGGATGTGCCACTTTTGGTGAGAAACAATGTGGTTCATGCATGATGGGGCACCAGCACATTTCAGTGGAAAACTAGGGAATTCTTGAATGATACTTTCAACAACCGATAGATAGGTTCGGGTGGGCCAGAACCATGGCCTCCTAGGCCCCCTGACCAAAATAGTTCAGACTTTTTCTTATGGGGATATCTCAAAAGTTTAGTTTATACCACTCCAGTGAACACTGTAGAAGAATTGAGAAATCGAATAATAATCTCTTGTGACACGATAAGAAGTACCCCAGGAATATTTCAAAGAGTGCGTGATAATATGCGAAGAAGGACAGAGGCCTGTATTCTTGCAGGTGGAGGACACTTCCAGCAATTTATTTAGTTTTTAATTGTTCTTTTTTTAGTTTGATATTGAATGAGTATGAGTTGAGTCTCAGAAGACGAGCTATCAAAATGAAAGCAAATTTTGGGAATACATATCGATTCTTTCTATTATTTTTTTTATTTAGCGAATGACATACAATTAAAATAATTCAAATTTAATACTTTTTCACTCGAAATCGGTTGGAGATATGAAAAAATTATAGATGGCAAAAAAGTTTTCCAATTGAACGAAAATGACGAAAATTGATTTTACGCTGATCAGTTTCGTACTGCAACAAAGATTGAAAGGGCAAAAGAAGACATAGCTCCGGAAAAGAAAACACCTTGTAGATTCCAGTTGAAATTTAGGACGTGTAATGATGGAGGCTGTAAAAAATAGCTTGCATTCCAAATTTGGTCTGAGTTTCTTAAAAACTGCAGGAGTTTTGAAGAAAAAACCAATTTTTCCGGCAATTTCAACACCCTGTAGCTCCGTAACGAAGCTTTTGCGGACCTATGTTTATATTAATTTTTTTCTTAAAATTGCACGTAGATTTACCCCCTCAAGCTGTGACATACTATTATGTAACACCCTGTAGAAATCATGAATTCAATTTAAACATTTGGTGGTCTTCACAGCTCACAGATAAAAAATTCTATTCCCATAAATTAGTTTAGATCGCTATCGCTATGAGAGAGAAACTGACATGGTATAATTTATCCTGTCAGCTGATGGTTTATTAAAAATACTCAAAGCTAATACATTGCTTGAGAAAATAGATCAAAACTTCCAAGTACTATTACTTTGGACCAATTTGAGAGATCACGAATACAGTACCGATCGCGTTCACTATGAAAAACTTACAGATTTCGTAATTTTAACGTGGGATCGAGTTAAAAGCCGAATAATGAATATAAAGCGAAGTACTAGTACTTATCTATAACGGATCGGTTGTTAACAGACCAATTTTCTATTGGAAATTTCTAGATGAATAACAGTGCTGAATTTCTTTCTTTTAAAGGGAGCAAAATGTATGACTAGTTTTTGAAATATAAGACTCCAAATTTGGATATCTGGCTCTGTTTTTGTTTTAACACTATTCTTGGATTTTGTATCTTTTCTATCCTCATTCTAGATTCTGGAACAACTGTTCCAGAGAAATTTCCGTATATAGAGTGTAGAAGAAGTCCAGAACACTACGTTGATTTTCATCTCAGGTTATATCAGTGAGAATTTGCTTCAATTTTCAAAATAGCTTTAGAACCAAATAGGAATATACCTGAGATGTAATTCATTAATATTCAGAGTTTTGAACCAGTAATTTCAAATCTAGACTGCATACCGTCTCTTACAGTTCAAAATATTTGGGGGACACTCATCTACAATTCGCTGGGGTATATGTGCAAATCCACAGTCACGAAAATTTTGGTCTTACGATGTTTCACATGAGTCAGAAAAAAGTATGAAGGGTTCAGGTCAGGAGATAGGGCAGGCCACTCCATATGTCCTCTTCTCTTAGTCCAACGAGCAGGTTATTGCAAATCATGATTTTGAAAAGCAGGTGTAGAGTAGTATAGAGAAGCCACCTCTTATTGGGAATGCAATATTGTTCAAGTAGAAGAGGATCGTTCTCTTCTTTCCTGTGGAATAAATGGATCCAAATTCCGTCAATTAAATTACTAGCAATAAACAGAGGTCCAGTTAGGTAGTCTTCCAAAATTACTATCCGAACATCTAGCTTTTCCGGATATTAGTATTGGCTACCCGAAATACATGTGGATTTGTATCGTTCCAGAATCTGCAATTATGCCGGTTAACATCTCCATGAAGTGAAAAAGTGCATTCCGTAGAAACGCAATAGTATGAGAAATACGGGTTGTTGTTGATACGTTCGGCCATAATTTATCAAAATGCCTTCGAACCAAATCATCATTTGATTGATAAATTAATTTAATTTTATACGGATGGAACTTGTATTTATGTAAAATATACTCAATAAATTTCGATATTAATTCCATTGCGTTCTTAAGGCCGGAGTTACGTTCAAGATGGATATGGTTAGCTACAATAGACTCTTAGATTTTATCATTTTTGATAAGAGTGCAGAATAGGAAAAATGAACAGTCAGAATTTGCTCTAATTTTTAAAATAACGTTAGAACCAAATATGGGTACAGCTGAGGTGCAATTCATTGATATATCCTCACCGAAAGTCTTGAAAAAATAATTCACAATCATGACTGAAAACCGTCTCTACCAGTTCAGAATATATAGAGCTATTTGACGACACTCATCTATAATTCTCTGGCGTATATCGTCCGAATACACAGACTGAGTCACAAAAATTTTGGTCTTACTGTTTCCACTAGAAAAATTCCACAGGATTCAAGTCAGGAGATAGGATAGCCCACTCCATAGGATCTGTTCTCTCAATCCAACGAGCAGGATATTGCAAATCGAGATATTGGTAAACTGATGCAGCGTAGTGAGGAGGAGCTTCGTCTTGTTGAAAATGCAATTGTTGTTCAAGTAGTAGAGGATCGTTTTCTAGTTTTCTGTTGGAGTAATGGATCCAAAAATCTGTTGATTAAATTGCTAGGAATAAACAGAGGTCCAGTTGGATAGTCGCCCAAAATTCCTACCCAAACATTTAGCTTTTCCGGATAATGATGAAAGGTTTCTCGAAACCCATGTATCGCTCCAAAATCTAGAGTTATTCCGGTTATCCTCACCATGTAGTGAAAAAGTGAATTTCTCGAGAAAGCAATTGTTGTACGAGAAATACGGTTTATTATAGATAAGCTGGGCTATATAAACTCTTGAATTCGATCCAAATCATTATTTTATTGATGAATGGATTTGATTTTATACGGATGGAACTTGCATTTATATAAAACGTTAGATTGATTGAATATAGGAAGTTGAAGTTGAAGTTATTGCATCCTTGATAATTCTAATGGAGGTTCTTTTTACTCATTATTAAAGTCAATTCAATGAATTTCAATATTACTCTCATCACGTTTTTAAGGCGAATGCTACATCAAGATGGTTTTACTTAGGTACAATAGATCTATGGCTTAATAAGGATTCATCAAAAAGTCAAGGCTGTTTTGTTATCGCCTAATTCATAATTAGTGTAATGAATACCAAATTGGATCTTCAGTCTCGAAACGAATCTGCATCATACTCGAATGGCAGAAGTGAAAAATGAACGTATACTCAATTAAACCGCAATATGTCACAAACAGTTCAAAAAATAACCATCAACTCGTCAAAATCCTGAACGTCTGTTTCACATTTCGGTAATCCGACGACCTCCTCATAAATTGAACTTAATTTCCCATGGTAGAATTCAACCTGAGGCGAAAGAAGACTAGCACGACGTACAATTTTTCACGCAAAAATGCTCGACATTCACGATCTAAGTCATCGATCGCGCTATGCCTAAATTGAAAAACTGAACGCACTACTTTGTAATTAGTTACAGTTTCGGAATTAGCATTCAGAAAATTAATTTCTTTACGCCAAATTAAAAATAAATAAATTAATTGCTTCGAGGCTTCAATAATATGAAATATTAGTTCCCCTGGTGGTAATACATTTTTAAATGTGCCTCTTAGATTACTAAATATTCATTACCATATTTTAAACTAGTATAATGAATGAATTTTGACAGTTGATATATTGTTGGGTGCCTCAGTTAAACTGAAAGTATGATACCATAAATATCGCCTGATATAGGAGCTTGTGAATATCTATAACACTATCGTTCTGGTTGAATAAACTAACTACTCTGCAGGTACGGGGGTCGTGTGGCAAGTTTTCTACCTAACAAAGATAACAGACATTTTCCTTCTTTGAGTTTATTCAAATTTTCAACAACAGGCTTGAAATTTACTATGTTTAAGAGAATCATCCTGAACGAATTTTCTCCTAATAGAAAATTATGAATTAATCTTGGAATCATTGAACACCCGTATATTTCCAAAATCAAAATGCCCTAAATATGGTAATTCGAGGAGAAATGCACAGGAAGCAGAGACAGACCGATTCAAATTACTCCTTCCTGCTTTGCTGTATTGCAACGTCTTCCCACCCTATATATCAGTTACGTTGTCGCCGTGAATACGTGTAGACTTCGATCCACTTATTCCGCTGCATTCTATTCAACATTTTAGTGTGAATTGATTCGCATTCTCAATATTCATAAAGTAATACTTGTTTTATGTCACATAACCTAAAAATATTGACGAAAACACTTCGAGCCCTGAGAATTCGAAATGTCCATCTCTCCTCAAGGATACATGGACAACTAGATGGAAGGAAAGATGGACCAAGTATTCAGGAGTTTCAATGTTCCTTTCAGATATGTCTACAATTCATAAAAGGAAAAAAAACTGCGCCTACTAGAGGTGAATGGCGTATTGAGAATTAGAAGATGCTCTCAACGCCATCAATCAAGATGGAATTGCGATAGGTGGAGCAGCTAGACGTTTCAGAATCCCTAAAATAACTCTTCTACGTAGATAGAGAACGAACAATGTTTCGAAAAAAGTCTGGTCCCTGTTTTTTCGCTAGGGGAAGACGCAGAGAAGAACTTGGTAAAACATATAATAAAGTTTTTTGTTGTATAATACTGGATAGTATGATAAGAAATGTTGAATTATCACGCGATATTTTACTCAGTCGTCACTGAGATTTGCAACTGTGAATTTCAAATTATAAAAAAGCCTAAATTCATAATTTAAAATGCCTTAAATAGGTTTGTCCGATGTGCAGAGGTCGAATAATTTCTCTCGTTGAAGAAGGGGTGACACAGAGGGATACAGCTACCACTGTGAGGGTATCACAGGTTGTGATTTTAAAAACCTACGCCCGATACGTGGATTTACAATCTCTGCAAAATAGGCCTAGAACAAGTAATAGGAAGATCACTTTTGAAGAACTAGGCCGGTTTTTGTACCAAATTGCAAGAAGACACCTTAGTGCGTCAACTCCTTACTCCAAAGGCAATTTCTGGAAGCAACAGGCATAAGTGTATCCATCGAAACCATAGGTTAAAGACTTCGTTCAAGGGGTTTATACAGCAGAAGGCGCTTAACAGTTCCAGAGCTAGCCAGACAGTAAAAAATTAACAGACTGGTGTATCGAGCACCAAAATTGGAATATTGAGAATTGGCGAAATGTTCTTTTTTCGGATGAGACCAGAATTGGTGTTCGATCGGACGACCTCCTGATTCGGGTTTTAAGGGGTCGTGGAAGACAAGTTTGACTCCGAGCAGCAAGGCAAATCCCTAAATACCAAGGGGGCCTTGTGATGTTAGATTTGGGAAGGCATTATTCTTGGAGACGAAACAGATTTGATTTCGTTTCCTGAGTATAACGGCTAGAAATTACGTGGACCTAGTGCTGGAGCTACTGAGAGAGACTCTGGCGAAGTGCCCACGGTGAGAATTTCACTTTTATGCAAGATAATTCTCCTCCGCATACCAGCAACCTCGTGCGACATTATCTTGAGACAGAGGGAATCGCTATTTTGGACTGGCCAGCTTGCCCTCCAGACCTAAATCCTATTGAACATTCATGGAATAATCTCAAAACGAAAATTAAATCGCGCCAGGATCATCCAAGAACCCTACAACAGCTCATCCAAGCCGCCACAGAAGAGTGGTAGAATATCATCTCAGAGGAGGTCAAAAACCTAATCCAAAGCATGCCTAGACAGATACAGGCTTGTATCAGGGCAAGAGGAGGTAATACAAGCTCGAGAAGAAACACCTTCTACATGAGAAAACAATTTTCAAATTTTTTATTACATGCGGAAAGAGACTCTTTATTTTCTTTCATTAGTTTCTTTCTTAAAATAAACCTTAATTTATTATTTTCAATTGGAATATCTCAAGAAAGATCAATTCCAACAATCCTTCTTAATTTCCAAAATCCCTGAGGTAATATTCAAAATATAGGGTGATTCAACATGAATTTGCTTGTGTTTATGTGCAGGATGTATGGATGACTACAGAAAGACTAAAAAGCGCAAAGATTGGATGAAATGTTTGATATGTGCAAGAAGGGTGCATAAACTGTGTCAATTTGTGCGGTAAACATGCAGCACAGAAAAAGACCCAAATAATTTAGGAAAATTTTGTTAGGACCGTTCGTTTTTCAAATGGCGATCCATTCCTACTAGTATGTGAAGGTGAGATGGTCTGACACTAAGTTAATATGAATTTTTTGTCTTAAACGGTGAGGAATATCATTAATTGATTGTGTTTGTTTGTATTCTGAATTAGTGTTTCAAAAGCATTAAATGATTTAAAATTCATTGCGTATTTTATGAGACAGTTATATCGATTTTGAGAAAATAGAAAGGGTACTCGACGTACACTACTGAAATTTTAAAATTTCATGGACAAAAAACAATAATGAGAATGGTTCATGTATTTTTGAATATCTTTAAATCTAGTGGAAATAATTTCTTGTTGCTTTCACTAGAGAAATTAAAAATGAAGTCTGGACTAAAGAAAGAACTTAATCACCAATATCCTGTAAATTCCGAAATATTTTTAATTTGTAGTAACGATACATTAAATGAAAAAATTCAAAATTTGTTGTTTTTCTTTCTGAATCTTTCAAAAAAACGAGGTGAAACAGCCTGTATATCTGAAAAAGAATATAACACATAATCGGGTGACTTAGTGCGGCATAAATGATTTTTGCTTCTCAAATTAATATGTTCATCAAGTTGGATTCATTTAATCTTGATTAAATTTAAAAATGTAAATAGAATTTTTGTGTTTTTACTTAATCAGTTGGAATTAATGATAAATTGAAGAGTTTTGTCTCTAAAAAAATACTTTTTCCCCACCTCTTGCACCTTTTACCACATTTCGGAAAAATCACTACAAATATTAGTTGGTTTCGCGCCTGACGCGATGTTGAAGTCTCCAGAGCATAAAGGATAGGGGACAAGTTGAGAACTTGAAGTTTTCTCTAGTTCTTCATTTCGGCGATATCAAATATTCATTGAGATTTTCTGGATTCGCCACTCTGATTTTTTCATAAGAATAACTAGCTTATAATTCACGTAGTTTCGCTTTGCTACTGCAACAATTATTTTGAACAATGTGCGCCAAGAAAAACCTAAAAAAAAATTGAAATATTAAATTGCGCGTTAATTTCATGGCGCATTTCATACAAGCAACAAAAATGTTTGTTGAGAAAATAATGATTTCATGGTGAGGATTTATTTTACGAGAAAGTTCCTATGGAAAACGAAAAAATTTGCGTTTTCGTCCCGTTCCAGAAAAGGTGAATGAAAAAAATGCTGACTTGAAGACACTAAGAATTTCGGTACAATTTTAAGTGTGTTTGAGAAGGAAAAATTGAAAACCACAATTTTTACTTCCAGTTAGTGGAGATTATTAGTAAATTGACAAACTTCTTTTTACCCATTTCACCTTAAAAAATCACCCTCTGTAGTAAGAGTAAGCATCTTGACGATTAATTTCCTTCTAAATTAAGGTCTCACCAAGTCAAGCAGCTTGAAAACTTATCGAAAAGCTTGGCTTGACTTGAAATTCAAGCATTTGAAGAATCAAAGGTTTGACTTGATTTTGCAACCCAATAGTTTGACTTGAGTCAAGCTTTTTTTAAGCTGCTTAAAAGCTTGATACTTGTTAGAGCATAAAATTAATTCCGCCTGCTGAAACACCCTGTATATCTGAGAATAGAATACATAATCGGGTGATTGGTTATTTCTCAAATTAATATGTTGATCAAGGATTTATTTAATCTTGAATAAATTCAAGAATATAAATAGAATTTTTTGTGTCAGTATCTATTCAGCAGAAATCAATGATAAATTAAATAGTTGTGTCTCGAAAGAATTACGTTTTCTCCACCTCTTTCACCTCTTACCACATTTGGGGAAAATCACTAAAAATATTAGTTGGTTTCGCGCCTAACGTGATATTGAAGTCTACAGTGCAAATAGGATAGGGACAAGAACTTGAAGTTTTCACCTGGGCAACATCAAATATTGTATAAGATTATCTTGAAATTCGCCTGTCTGATTGTTTTATAAGAGTAATTAGCTTATAGTTTACGTATTTTGATTTGCTACTCCAACAATTAATTTAAACAATATGCGCCAAGAAATCCAAGAAGAAATTCGAAATATTGAAATTGCTCGTCAATTCCATGGCGCATTTTACTCAAGAAACAAAAATGTTTGTTGAGAAAATAATGATTTCATGGAGAAGTTCTATTTTACTTTCTGAATTCTTACATTGAATTTTATTTTAATATTTTCTGATCTTTCTTTTGTTATTATTCTCACTCTTATTGAATATGAGAGGAACTTCAATGTTTTATTGCGATTCTGTTCTGTTTCAAGCTTTTAAGTTATACGATATAAGAAGCTTGAATTTACGAGCATTTAAGATAAAGAAGCTGGTTGACTTGAATTCTGAAAACAAAAGTTTGGCTTCATTTCAAGTCGACTCAAGTCAAGAAACGTGATTTTCAAGTCAAGCAACGTGATTTTTAAGTCAACCTGTGAATCCCAATTCGGAATGTGTATCAAACCTGTCAACAGATGAAATACGCCTCCTAGTGGCAAAAGTTAAAACCCGTTTGTGTGATAATCAATACGTTTATTATGAAAAATTGAAATTCTTGGAGCTTCTACACATCTCAAGAAAAACTTCACAATTCAAAAACTTATGGGACTTGACATATAATTAAATTAGATTTTGTAGCTTCCTCAAAGAAGTCATTGACAAATCAAACAGTACGTAAGATATCCAATTTCAATAATAATTTATTCAATAGATGAGGTGCGTCTTTCTGTTAGTACCAGCGTTAACTCAATGTAAATAAGCACGAGTTCTGATCACACCCTGTGATTTTACGTTCGTACATATTAGCACTCTGCTGGAAAAAACCATTAGAAAATGATAGTGTAATAGTTTCTTTAATTTATGTTCCTGTTTGGGTAGATCACAGTGCGACGTGCTTGCTTTGTGGGAGATTTCGTAAAAGAACCGTTCAGTTTTATTGATTATGATCATTAAAATAATTGATTTAAAGAATCGATGGGTCGATTTAACTACCATTCGATCGCGTACAGGCATTTGGTAATCGAGAACTAGTGCTTTTTTATCTAGAAAAAAAATTTGGAAGTATATTATTCGTTTGCTGTTACATTTTGGAAGAAATATTGATGTTCTGAATCAGATACGTTAAGCCTTCAGACTACCACAGATGTATGGTATCATCAAATAAAATTTTTCCTTCTGCACGTGAATCGTTTTGTTATACAGGGTGTTTCAACGAAAACTAAACAGAAGCTGTATCTACCAAGATATTCATTTCTGATCAAAACGCAAAAACAGGTCAATTTTTGTTTCAAGGGGGACATCTCTTGGGGTACAAAGCTTGCCTGAAATATCAACCCCCTAAGCGGGGGTTGCAATACTTCAACATTTTGAATAGGGAAGGTAGATCGAGTGATGACTCAAAAGAAAGGTGGTATCTTTGTCTCTATTGCCTTGAACGAATTATTTCCATTTTCAATTGAAAACTGTAAAAGATACAGGGTGAGCAACTGAAAGATAGGAAAGTCTATTTCCTTTTCAAGTTTCAGTTAAGTAAATTAGAACAGATCCATGCTGATTTATGGCAGTCATCATCAAGTACCATACTTATCTGGAATTTCAACCCCTAGAGCAGGGGTGACCACCCTTGAAAATTTGGAAGAGGGTAGATGGGTCGAGTGATACCTAGAAAGAAAGGTATTATCTTTGTCTGCATCCCCATGAACGATTTTCATTTTTGATTGAAAACTGTAGAAGATACACAGTGAGCTACTGAAAAATAGAGGAGACTATCTATCGCCCTGAGCTATTCAAGTATTAGTGCAAAAAAATGGAACAGATTCATTCCAGATCAAAGGCTGCCATCTTTGATCTAAATGAATCTATTCCAGTTTTTGGCACTAATACTCCAATAGTCTTGGGGCGATAGTCTTCTCTATTTTTTAGTGGCTCACTCTGTATCTTCTAAAGTTTTCAATCAAAAATGAAAATTCTTTCACGGAAATGCAGACAAAGATAATACCTTTCTTTCGAGTTATCACTCGACCCATCTACCCTCATCCAAATTTTCAAGGGTTGTCACCCCTGCTCCAGGGGTTGAAATTCGAGATGACGATGGTACTTGATGATGACTGACATTGATCAGCATGGATCTGTTTTATTTTACCTCACTGAAACTTGAATAGTCTCAGGAGCTAGATAGGGGTGATGAGGGGGATTCGGATTTTACCTCAGCCTTACAGTAGCTTTTAGGCCCCTCAATTTTAATTCTTTGAGCAACGAAAGTGAAGTGAAGTAATTGTCAAAGTATAAATGAAATCCTTCAAATGGCATATTTTTCAATATTTCTGCTATTGTAAAACTACTGATGCGCCAAGACCCATATGTTTGTACCTATTTATCTGGCAACGTACTTGAAGAACCTTGGTATGGGTCAAAATGACCTATGTAACCTAGTCGAAGAGCACCAATCCATAACTTATATCCATATCTGATAAATTTTCCACGTATGAATTGGTTTGCACTACGACGTTCAAAATATGGTCCATACTATGATTTTCTTCGATAGGGGCATGCTCAGAAAATTTCAGAACGTCAAAAAGTGGTCGCATTTTTGAATATTTGTCCTTCAAATCCTGGTTTGTATTATCATTGTAGTGGATGTTTCTCATTGTATGCTGGAATCTAACACGCGATATAGTTTCATATACCATTTTATTGTTGGTGTCATCCCTATTCTGCCAGAACAACTTTTTCTGTGGAGGAGGTACATAGACTATAAGCAATGTAATTCCAATAAAACAAAGTAGCTCATTTCCTGTGATATCCCCGGCATGATTCTTCTGCTGGATAAAGGTGTTTGAGAATTGAAGAATAAAATCGATCACTTCCTCTTCGAAGAATAACTGGAACGTAGCAGCTGGTGAAAGATTGTTATCCGTCGATGATATTGGCGTCCGTTGCGGCAGAGGCGACTTTTCGAAGTCCAAATTACCTTCTTTGCAAAGTTTTCAGAAGTTTAGGTCTTTGTTCTACAAACTATGAGAGAGGTTTACAATCGTCGCTACCCCAGTCGTCGTCAGTTTGCATCCGTACTTCAGCAGGAGCTCTCAGTTGATTTCCGGGAAATTGTCCAAAAAGACGGTGTTTTCATCTCCGTACTGTGTCGCAGTCATCAATGGTGTTCTCAGAAGAAAAATTGCTATTTCTTCTGAAACCTCATTCTCAATTTATCGATCTCTGCCATTATTTGAGCTAACGTTAAAGGTCTAAAATGATCAGCTTTATACCTGAAACAAAAATATTCTAATTGAGTCGACGTTAGTCGAAAAACCTACTGTCCTTTTAAAAGAACAGCTTTTAACTTCACTTCAACACTGGCTAATCACAAGTTAATTCTACGTCCGCAACGGTTGCACGTCTTAACTCGTTTAAATAGATCAATTGTCATGCTATACAGGTGGCGCCATCTAGAATCGAGTACTTCATCTGAAACGAGTTAGGTTGACAACCTCAATCTTTTAGAAAAGACAGTAGGGCTAAATGGATTAAATTCAACCAAAGAATCACAGCATTCCATTATATTTGGGAATACCCTATAAAAAAATCGAATTTTATTTACATCTTTATCTTAAATCAATATTTCGACAATGGAATTCGATGTTGGGATAACTGTAAACGATGATTTCGAATCAATACCCAACCGTACGTATAAAAATTGAAAAATAATGTGCCGGTTTGTGCACGCTCCGAAAATAAAATATAATGCTCTCGTATGCTCCGGGACGTAATAAATTTGAGTCACGAATAGTAAATCGAGCGTCGAACAGAGCCGAAACCAATTAGAGCTGTCACTTTGACTTTGGTTTTTTCTTTACAATAATTATTTATGTATCTACCATTTAGTAATGTAATGAGACATAAAACGCGACTTTTATATTTATTGGTAATAAATAAGAAATTGTCGAGTCCTGAGTCATGCCTAATAATATTTTTTTTTAATCAATTCAATGTGATTGTTCGTGTTAACTCGTTTTATCAACGAAATAAGAAGTCCCGATGGAATGATTTTGAATTGGGCGCTCTCTAAATCAAATGCCCACATTTAGATGCTTTAATGTTTGGTATTTCGTTAATCAAGTTATGTTTCGAAACTGCAATTGGATTGCTGTATCCTTTATATAGCCCCACAAAAATTATCCATTAGTATTAAATCACATCATCGGGTCGGCCACACAATAGTTGAATTTAGTGAAAATAATATAATCGGGAAATTTGGTTGGCAATTAATTCTCTGTTTGTGATTGTGTGCTTTGTAGCACCGTTCTATTGAAACCACATGTCAGAGATATGCATATTTTCAACAATTGGCAAAAATTGGGTTGCTAGTATATCTCGATAACGTTTCCAACCGAATGTCCGAGAAAGAAACGCTCCAAATAGGTCTCCAAACATCATAGCGCACTATACAGGGTTTCTATTATAAAAAGTTTCAAACTTCAGTAGGTAATAGTACAAGTCATTTGCAGCAAAAATGTCTGATAACATTTTTTCGAAAAGTTGATAATTATCAAGTTATTTATTCTTTTTACGAAATTGTTTACTTCTCTCTATAAACACAAGAATATCTCTGTTACCCTTACAGCTACATCAAATCTGACCATACCATCGGAAAGAGTATTGAATTTGCTATGAAATAAGTAGGTACAAATGGTAAAAAAATGTATACTGGGTGTTGTGAAATGAAAAAATTTTGAAATGAACAAAATTAGTGGTATTTTCTTGTTAGCTGTACCACTGAAAATTGATCGATAAGTAGCCGTTTTTTTTAGAGAAAACTACTACATTCATCTGGCTTTTAAACGGTATATCAACTTTTGAGCTTACTATTTTTTTACCAGCAATAGCATGGATAAGAGTAAGAGTAAGAACATTAAATTCTCTTATCCTTCGATCACAAATGAGCTAGTTTCCCCCGAGCGTCTAAACAATTCCACAAATGACTTTTCAATAATAATAAGCGATAAATATGTAACATATCTGGATATTGAATGTTTAAGAAACTAGGAATAATTAATTTTTCTCGGATTAGATGAAGAAAATCAGAAAAAGAATCGTAAAAGACTAAATCACAGAAGGCTTGTATTACTTGATTTTAAAACAATTAAAAATACTTAGAATTTGACAGGAACTGTCATTCAATGAATAAATGAATTGAAGTTTATATTTTCCTCTTTTACGGTTCCATTTTCTCTTTCGAAAAAAAGAAAACATGCCTAGTTCCTCAAATATTGAATATCGAGATATGTTATTTGTTTATGGCTTCGCGAATGGAAATTCCCGTGCATTGGTGCGGGAGTATGCATTGTGTTTTCCAAACAGACACTAACCTTGCAGAAAGACATTTGTTGAAGTGTTTAGGCGCTTCGGTGAAACTAGTTCATTCATGCAGTGGTTTGAGAATTAGAAAAGGTGGCGGAAATGCTCAGCAATGGAGACAAGCACTTGCAATATTGCAGGCTGTTCGCGAGGACCATACAACAAGTACTCGGAGAATTGGTGCTAGATTGAGACTTTATCATTCCACAATTCATAGAGTTCTCAAGCGAAATAATTTACATCCTTACCATTTGAGTAAGGTTCAAGACCTATTGCCAGTGATAGTGGGGTGAGGTTGCAATTTTGTAGGTGGTGAATGAATAAATTACAGGATTGGGGATACAGAAAATCCTCATGGCACTATTGTGTCACAGTCTCAGCACGAGATTAGAGTAAATGTGTGGTTGGAGTTGAGGAGGGGTCAGCTTGTACTTCCCGATCGTCTCAATTCAAACGAATTTTTAAATCTATTAAATATAATATAAGAAATGCCTATAGCTACTCGGCATCACCTTTGGTTTAAAATGGACGGCCGCCCGGGTCATAATTCTAGAATGGTCCAGCTGGTGAGATGGCCACCCAGAAGCCCTGACCTTGCGCCGCTTGATTTTTATGTGTGGGGCTCATTAAAGACTAATGTTTAGAGAATCCCCTTTAATACTCGAGAAGAAATAATCGAAAGGATTCGAATCTGTTGCAACGAAATGAGTCGAAAACACATTGAACTTCGAAGAGGAAGAGGAGACAATTTGAACACCTTTATAGTTTTTGAATCTCTTTCGTGAAAATATGATTCAATAATTTTCTTCGTTCCTGTTCATGTTTCATTAATTATATAAGATATTTGCGTTTTCGTATCTTATGTTCTTATTACTCTTACCCATGATATTGCTCGAATTAAAATAGTTAGCTTAAAAGTTGATATACCATTTGAAAGCCAGTTAAATGTAGTAGTTTTTAAAAAAAAACAGCTACTTATTGATCAATTTTCAGTGGTACAGCTAACAAGAAAGTACGACTAATTTTGTTGATTTCACAGTTTTTTCATTTAGCCTTTCACAACACTGGGTATACAACATTTTTTTACCCTAAATACTTACCTATTTTATAGAAAATTCAATATTCTTTCCGATGGTGTAGTCAGATTTGATGTAGCTGTAAGAGTAACAGAGATATTTTTGTTTTTCTAGAGAGAAGCAAACAATTTCGTAAAATCAAGAAGTGTTAAATAACTTGATAATTCAACTTTTCGAAGAAATGTTAAATGACATTTTTTGTTGCAAATGACTTGTACTATCACCTACTGAAGTTTGGTACCTTTTATAGTAGACACCCTGTATAGTGAAATGTTTAACTTGTATGCAAAGTCTTCTCAACAATCGCTCGTGGATTTTTAGAATGTTAAATGCGGCAATTTTACTTGTTGACGTATCCAGACAGATGAAGATAGGCTCTGAAAAAAAGATTTTTCAGCTAAACCTGCAATTTGTTTTCGAATCAATTGAGAAATGTACCTAAGGAGTTAAAAATGGTCGGTCAAAGCCAAATTTTGCCATGTGGAAGGGAAGAGCGTGGATGAAATGGACAGTTCAGTACAAGAACAATTTTTTCTTCAACAACCGAGTTTTTAAAATCTTCTTGATTGGATCTTTCAATTAGAAACTGTTCAGAAATTCGCGAAAATGGAACGGTCAGTTTTCGCGATAGCGGTTCTTTCAAAAAGATACAAATTTCTTTGCCATTATTCGTCGCTTTTCTCGAAGAGAGAGTTCAACGTCTCGGTCCATAGAGGACGTTTCTCGTACGTATGAACGAGATGCGTCTTTTCTGCAATCGTTAGGATCTTTCGATGTAGTTGGGTGAAATACTAATGCGAAACTGATGCCTGAAAAATTGTCTCGAAAGTGTGAATTTTTCTGGAAATGAAAATTCTTTGAATATCCTATGGTTTCAGCTAGTGTGCTGGTGCAAATTGACACAAAATATCCTAGACTTTTCCAATGAATGCTACTTTCAGAATGGATATGATGCTGATGTAGATTTCCTCACAAGAAGCTCCTTACTAATCTATATTCCAAAAATTGAAACGAAATCTCATAAATACTGGTTCTTTCAAAGTACTCAGAGAAGAATATTAGAATAAACAAGAAAATAGAAGTTTTGAGAGCTGTTACTGCGAATCTCACAATTTCATGTAGTTCCACATAAGGACGAAACTGAAGTCTGACACGTTTTTCGGCATCCAGCTTAGTTACACCATTGTGACTCTTGATGGATGCGTGTATGGCGTGCAGACCTGAAAACTACCTCTTGTCAGGACAGATTATTCATTGATCAATGAATTTTCGAATAATTATACTTGTCTCAAGATTAACTATGTTTTGTACACTCATTATTATACCGGGTTGCGCGACAGTCCTCAATGAAAATCACTCTACTAGAGTGCCTCTTTCAGTCGAAGCGACCTGTCCAATCTGCTTTGACTCTACATGCTACATCCAGTTTCGTCCAAGTTCCATATCATATGTAGTTCAAACTTTTGAGTTTCTTCTCTAGATTGTTTCAAAATTCATTTACATTTTTTACATTGAAAAAGATAGCTTTATAGAGTGAAAATATGCCTTTATTGCTGATATTGAAACAGTATTGATATTGATTTTAGGTGCTAGCTATTTCATGAACAGATCATAAATAGAATTTCGAAATCTCTAGAGCATTTGCTATTCATGATTTCTAATTAAAATTTCTTGAACTGCTATGGGTATTTGCTCTTTTTTCGTGGAATCCATAATTTGCATTATCAATTCACACATGAAAATCAGCGTGAGGTGCAATATGAAAAAGTTGAGATTGAAACGGACATGGAGAGTTTTAAGGCAATCACTATGTTGGTTTTCTATTCCTTGTAAATCTTCACGAATTCGAGTAACGTCATACTTTCTCCACATTAATGTAGAGAATATTGACAAAATAAACTGTCAAGATTATGAATGAAAAATGAAAATCACGAATGATATCACATATTTACTTTTATTAGTCTAAAACTAGAACAGTTAGTGGCGCTCGAAGATGAAGATGAACTTAGGTGTTTGCGAGATCGTGAAAAGCTATTGAGGCAGAGTTGCCAATAGGCCTTAAAATTCGGATTGATACTGAAAAGTATCGAAGTTACGGAGGATGTCTTCTTCATAATCCATCCGATTCAGTGGCACTCAGTCTTACCCAGTTTGTTAACTCTGGTATATCAACCAAATTCGTAAAAACGATTTTAGAAGGATGACTACTTTGAGCAGAACTCACAAATTTTACGTAATCTAACTTTTATAATCCCACAATTTCTGAGAGAATTTTTATTATTCAAATGAAATATTCAACTGAAATTCAATTCATTTTACTAATTGCCAAATACTCTTTTATTGCTATGTCAAAAATCTAAATGCCAAAACTGTCATATGGTTCCGATTAGCAACTATTGGAAAATAAAGTTCTTGTTGGGATAACTTTTATCATAAATAAAATTTACCCTGAATTAAAAAAAAAAGGTGAAGTAGTATTATTGCACCTTCAGTAGGCTCAGTATTTGAAGAGTCGTGGAAAAGAGGGTACAATTTTCCTTGAACAGAAGCTACAATTTTTGATTAAAATATTATTTAGCATAAAGTTAAAGAAGCATATTCGGAATTTCTGCAGATGATTTGAACAGGGCATGTAGATTGTCCCATATTTCTTGGCTACAGACAACCGAGGCTGTTTTCTTCTGGAGCTGCTTTGATAGCATCCCTTATTCATGCAAAAATATGTACAAATATGAGGTTAGTTCACATTATTATTAGTAGTAATAAGTTTGAGCATCACGATGTGATTGAAGTGTTACTTTTAATAGTTTATAACACTGTGCTGCAATGGTGAGAATATACAGGGAGGTGGTGAGATATTGTAAATACAAAAACAACAAAATGCCATAATTGAAATTGAAAGCGGGCCTCGTATGAGAGTTTACCTCATCGCTATGGCGAAACACTACAACTGTTTCAGATACAGGCAAAGATATTGCTTTGGATAACAAACAAAAAGTTCAGAGAATAAAACTGTTGGTTTTAGTCATCATCAGGTATTTGATTTCTTTCAAATGCTTGTAGCTGAGACCCGTTTGTTTGCAATGATATTCCATTTTATGTTTAGCAGAACCGTACCTTTGTCGGCATTTTATGCTCTCAGAACGGTATTGTGAACGAACCTACTAGGTTTTAAGACCTTCATATTTCAATGAATTATCTATCAATCAAGATCATAGAATATTGTTGAACACTTTGGTAAACCCACAGCAAAATGTTATAAATTTGAAATTCATAAGTGTCCAACAAGTTAATAACAGACCATAGAAAACTAACCAATCCAAATTGACGTAACGTAAATAATTCTATGTTTGAAATGTCATATTTCTTCGTCTTCGAACCTAAGCTTGCATATTACGTCAACAAAACTAATAGGCATATTCGCCCAGATTACTGTTACACAATCCAAATCACCTCGATAGTTTCAACTTCCTGATAGGTAACAAGAGAGCAGAACAGCTCCACCTACAACAAAGATTGGCCGACGTCGACAAAGCTTGCAGCACGCTTCCAATACTATTCTCGATAGGCGTGCACAAGAAATTCTGGGGAACTGAAAGAGGGGAAGCACTGACAGGTAGCGCCACCAACGGTTGACTGAGTAACTAGAGATCACAATTGTGGTACAGGTGTAAGGATGCTGTTCGGCTTCAGTACCAGCGCGACTTACCTGTTGTTAGCTACGATGGTACGTGGTGTGGTTCTTATTTTTGGTTCGTAATGACACGCGCTTCACACTCGACGCTCAAAGGTTAGTTGATTTGAAAATGATTTCCTTTCAAGGATGTTAGGTTTGGTTTTTATTCTATGGTTTCGAACAGAGAGTGTAATGCGAACTTGTGGTCTGTGTAATGATTCTCTATGTCGCTAATTGGTATATTGCTTTGAAAACTCTCGATAAACATCTTGTTTTAGATTGGTTAGGATTTTCAGTGATTATATCAGAATTATTTTGATGTCTTGAGTGGAAATTTTGATTCTAGTGATTTATTAAACCTGTGTCAAAGCATTTTTGTTGTGTTGAGTTGCTATTATTATTACATACGAGAACTTCATTTAGCGAAATAGGATGAAACAAGGTGATATGTCATTCATTTAAATACTGAATAATACATAAAATGTTATGTTTAAATGTGCAAAAGATAACACAATTCAGTGAATACCGTTTACTTCACATAGATCTAGTTTCTAATTCCATTTATAGACAAAACTATATTTATTTTGATACGAACACTAAAATAAACTCAGAAGAAACCGTCGGATAAATATGATTTGATTAGAAGTAATTTGAATCTAGGAAAACGTAATCATTGGTCAGTTTATGTTTGAAAATATGAAGTTCGTATCGGTAATACACTTACAGGATGAACTCTGATAATTTTCCCACTATTTAACCCATAAAATTATATCATCTGATGTATCCAATTTTTATGCTATTCATATAGTTTGATTCGAAATATTTTTTTCATCTTGCCAAATTTTTCGTCAAATCAAATTGAATATGAATGAATTATTGTTTAGAAAATGTGAAACAATTTTTTTATGTGGTGATAGATAAAACTGTTAATCCGGTATTGACTGGTCCGCTATAAATTATTACAGGAACCGCCAACACGTGCGACGATGTCTAACGTATTGTATTTTTATTACTTTTATGATAGAATCCGTTTTTTATAGTTGATTTGAGCTTCTTACTGCCTATTAACGAAAAGCTTTTCTATAAACCGAATTTGAAATAACATCTTTGTTAAGTAAGCTAATATCAGAAGAGTACACTAAATTTCAATATAGTACGTTGTAATTTAGTACAATTTAAGAGCTGAAGTGCAAAACGTGAAGTACTTTGTTGTAGCGTTTTTAGAGGGACAGTGATGTAGGTATTTCGGAACACAGTAAAATACAGTTTCAAAGCTATACAGACTTTTCATTATTTTCTCCTTTATAGATTTATGAAAAAGAAGAAAGCAGAATCTTTTTGTAGCGGAATCTATATATGAATAATTGCAGTATAGACAATTCAGTGGTATTGTACTATATCTATGATAGTATATTATCGTATAAGACAATCTACTAAGTCTTTCTTGAATATAGAACAAGGGTCCAAATTTTTATCCTTAGCGCTATAATCAAGTTTTTAATGATATTGACCAATACAATGGAGTGTAGTATAGGTTAGATCAGTGTAGCAGAGAATCGTCTTTTGACTATAGTATTATCAGAAAACGGTGCACAAGTACACTATCTTAAATACTTCATTCTCAATTTATAAAGGGAAGGATGAATATTTTGTATTCTAAATGGCACCTCTAGGAAAGAATTGTAAAACGTTCCTCTAATGGTATTAGATATACTATACTATACTAAATAATTTTAGGACAGTGCAATATAGAAGAGTATTATACAGAATAGCACAGTACTTCTTTCGATTCAAGCATTATCTTGACACGATGATGTACAGTGTAGTACAAAATATTACGGTACGAAATTTGTATAGTACTTACAGTTAACTAAATATTTTTATTCTAGATTCAAGAAACGAGCAGGTAGTACATATATTTTGTACTTCAAATGTCCATTGCAAGGAAACAATTGCAGTGAACGATTTTACTAAATATTGCACGATATACAGTTCTATATTATCTACCAGAAAAGGGAACAAATAATCTTTATTTATAACCGTGAATGATCGTACTGTCTAGCATCTTATTTAAACGACGAGACGATCTAAAGGAGTTATTGTTCTAAAGAAGGTTATAGAAGGGGTTTTTCGTCGCCAAGTTCTCGAAATAAACTGAACTACATGGAGGATTTTTTTGTAAACCAAAACAGATTCAAGAATGAAGTAAATGAACTTTTGGTAACAAGCATTAACTAGCTGTCAACGAGTAACAATCTCGGTCAAGCAGCGTTGACGAGAATTGAGATATGAAATTTTAGGAACGTGTCAAGTTACATGAGAGAGAAGTGAATATGACTTAAAGAGGTACACACCGACACCAGTGAAGCAAATATAATAGAAACGGCGCAAGACCTATGGGCTGAGTGCGAGCTTAAACTATTGAATTGATATATAAGTATAGGATAAAGCGGTTTAGAATATTGTTATATTGAAAGATCTTTAAATTATGGCAAAGTATTCAGTATTTTCGATCTTGATAACTTTCCAACATAGTAAGATATGATGTATATAGTAGGTACAAGATACTGTGTACCTTATCATCGTATGGGATATTGTGGTGTAGAACAGTACACAGTGGAATTAGCGTTGATGATGTGAAATATAGTGCAATATTGAACTGTCGTTCTGTCGAAAAAGTACTGGAACTGGGTCAATAAAACACCAATATCAATTTTTTACCCAAATTTATTGTATCGCCGTCAAAGTAGGTTCTTTCCGAAATAATTCATTTACGCTAACGAATAATCCAATCGTCAAAACATTTTACAAACGCTTTTTCTGGAATCAACTTTAGTTCTCGTCGCGAATTCTGTGTTATGTCTTCTATGGTCTTAAAACGGGTACTTCGAAGTAGTAATTTGAGTTTTGGAAAAAGAGAAAAGCCGGCCGGAGTCATATCAGGTGGTTGTTCGATGGTATTGGTTGAGTTTTTGGTCAGAAATTCATTCACAGTGATAGCCTTGTGTGATGGTGTATTCTGGTGCAAAATCTATGAGTTTTCTCTCCACAAATCTAATCTGGCCTTTTTCGACGAATTTGCTCTCAAAGGTCGCATAATGGTCTGACCTTCTGGTAAAGATTCCAATTGAACAATAGCGCGATGATCAAAGAAAAAAGTCAAAATTAGCTTGGCTTTTGATCGTGGTTTTTTCGGTTTCGGTACAGTTGAACGGCGCCATTTCGACGCTTGTTGATTAACGAAATCATGTCTCGTCACTAGTTACAATGCGTTTCATTAATGTGGGGTCTTCTGCGACCTTCACGCGATTTAATTGTTAAAGAAAATTCATATAGAACAGTGTTGCATACAACAGTATACAGTTTAATTACTGGAAGTTGATGATGTGGAATATAGTACAATACAATACAGGTTAGCAGTACAGACTGTTTGTTTGGTAATTGTAAGCAAGCAGTTGCAAAAACCGATATCTCAAAAATAGTGTACTTTGTTGAAGAATATAGAACAGTGCAAAATCGAAAACTATTCGCAATAATGTACATGGTATTCTTATTAAAACACTATAATTAATGTAAAGAATATTACAAAACATGAGCAATTCAAGAAGCAATTCAGTATTAGTTTGGGACAAACCTTCAAGTATTCACTCTAGAAATATGAAGAAAAAAAACAATTTTATCAATTCTAAAAGTTAACAGCAACGTCTTGGTTTTCGAATAATTTATTGAGAAACAGGAAAAGTTGAAAATAGAAAATTTAATTCGATAGTGAATACTATAAGAGTTTCTCTGGGTGAAATATTAAATAGTACTACTATATACCCAGTAGTGATTCAATACAGTACAGTCTAGTATCTTTGATGAAATGAAATTTATGAATTATGGATTTCCAAGAAAGTGGCAAATGATGGTACTATGAAGAATAGTAATAAAATATAGTACGGGGGATGTCTTTTAAGTTTTGCATATAGACCTTGAATGAAACAATTCAGAGCTCTCAAAGACTTTCTTCTTTTTTGAAGTGTTTTCCGCGGAGGTTTATACACCTTTGCATTCGTTTGAACCAATTCTCGAATCAGTTATTTCAATCGTTTGCAGCTACCTTCAAAATGGCCTTTTGAAAGACATCAACAGCTTCTTCTGAAGAGTGATACCTTCGACCACGCAGTTCTTGGTTTTGGAAAAACTGAAAAAACACGTTGGGACTGTTCGCAGGATGATGTAATAATTCGGTGCTTTTTTGCGTTGAATTATTTTCGGAGTCGTGTGCGAACATTTTCTTGGTGGTGATTCTCTGTTCAGGGTTGGATTTTCGGGACTTATTAACGACTTGGGGTTGTGAACCAATCGACAGTAACTGTTCTTTGATCTTGTATGAGAATACATTACCTGTTTTTGAAACAATCGTTGCGACCACGGATGATTTTTGTCGGTTTTTCTTTCCCTTTCACCAACGAACAATATTCAACCTTCCGTAAAATGTTAAATATCCTTCCCTGAAGTTACTGGTGTTCCAGCTTTATGTGTCTACACATATAGCGATAATTTCGCAAGTTGTTTTTTCTGAGATTGTGTTCCTTTGACCATACAAACAGAAGATAGGCGCTTATTTTCTGGCCCCAAGATTTATCGTCACTGACAACGTTGTAATCGTTTTTAGACTGTCCAAAATTTAAACAGCTTTCTGCTCTTTGGTTGACAGATGCGATATCCAACGGGAAGCTAAATTTTATGTATTGAGGTCCATGAACTCCGCAATTCTGTTTCAATTCCTCGATATGTTACACGACGATCTTCCTGGATGATCTCACGCACAGCTTCCACATTTTCTTGATTCATAACTGCTTTTGGTGCAACTGCCCTTGTATTATCGCTTAGCCTAATCCTTTTGCGTTAAATTCTCCATATCAAAAGGAAACTGTAGACTGCTGTGGTGCTTCAATGCCGAAAATAAAAACTAACTCTCTTAGACATTCTTGTAGAGATAATTGTCGAAAATGTCCACGGTGTAATTTCCTTTGTCAACTAACTTGTTGTGGCTAAAACACAGCAGTTATAGTACTGAAATTCTGGATTTATATTGACAAATCACAGAGTTTCAAATTTAGTACTGACAATCCCAGGATGAAAACATAAATTCAGTATTTTCAGTATTTTCACACGTCATATCACAGAAAAATATCACTAAAAAATTACAAACGACCCTGATACCCCTTCAAAAGCAAACACAGCGAATAGAGTTCAGGTTGTCAGTTCTGAAAAGTTGAGTTTAAAATAATCATCAGTCTTATACAAACATTCTATAATTTGAAATTTCTTGATTTCATTTTTAAATTATGCCACAGAAAATCTACGCATACAAACAGGTAAAACATTATATAATTTGTTACATAGAAAGTTTGGTCCATTCTGCGATTTCGTCAACCTATAAAACGGGATTCTTACATTATCTTTGACTCTGGTACTATAGGAGTGAAACTGGCTATTTGAAGTTACTAATTGTTGGTTTTTATGAGCATAGAGTAGACACTCAAGTACAAAAAAGCTAGGGACAGTCAGTATATTCAGTGCCCTGAAAGAATTTTTACAACAATCTCTGTAGCCCACTCACTGCAATTTCCCCACACCAGGGTACTGTTCGTTGTTATGTTTTTCCTGTCCTTACTTATGGATGTGAAAGTTGGACTTTTAATCCAGAAATGGAGAGACGCATAGACGCTTTCGAAATGTATCTATACCGTAGAATATTGCGTATCTCTTGAATGGAAAGACGGACAAACATCGACGTCCTAAATACGATGGGAAAATCACGAGAGTTGATGAGAACCATCAAAGAAAGAAAGCTCCAGTACATCGGGCACATCATGCGCGGCAAAAAGTATGAGATTCTTCGCCTGATTATTGAGGGGAAAGTCCAAGGAAAAAGATCAGTTGGACGACGCCAGAACTCATGGCTGAAAGATCTACGGAGGTGGTTTGGAAGAACGTCCACTGAAATTTTTAGAGCTGCAGTGTCGAAAACAATTATTGCCAATTGGATCGCCAACCTTCGTTTGGAGACGGCGTCATAAGAAGAAGAAGAAGGGTACTGTATCTCGAATGTGTCTCAATAAGGGCAAAATAGGCAGTCCTCAATACCCTCATAGACAAAGAGCATGCCAAACTTTGCAAGAGAAATGCATTCTTGCAAATTTTTTCAGCAAGAACATCACAATGAACACCCAAAAAAACAACACTTTGAGCCTCAAGAGCTCTAACACCAAACAATACTCTCTCAGTCTTGTTGTTGTTCATGCTCAATCAATTACCCGAAAACCATTCCAAGGCCTTCGACTCCGTATGCGCAAACCTTTCTTCAGCTTCCGCCAAACTATCACTAGGTACAGATACAGCAGTGTCATCAGCAAACAGAATGTGAAGGCAGCCACTTAGGTAATCCAGAAAATAATTAATAAAGATGAGAAATAATAAAGGATCCAACACAGAACCCTGTGGTACTCCAACTTCAACTCTCTCCTTACCCGATTTACGAAAACCGTTTGAGACCTATCAGTTAGAAATGAGAAAATAAGTTTACAAATATTTGTATCAAACCTATACCGAGAAAGCTCCCGCATCAGAACCGAATGAGCGAGACAGTCAAAGGCCTTAGTAAGGTAAAAAAACAGAGAGAGTGAATAAAAATCTAACTCAAAACAGTTGAGCGTGTTATTGATGAACTCAAGAATGGCATCCGCGATGTTACATGCTTTTCTGAAATCGAATTGATGCCATGAAAAAAGCATATTTCCTTAAAGTAACAAACTATTTGAATACAAAGAATTTTTTCAAAAATCTCTGAAAATATCGTCACTAAAGAAATAAGGACGAAAGTTGGATACATCATAAGTATCTCCTTTCTTGAAAACAGAAATCACCTTTGTAACCTTTAATACTCTTGGAAAAATGCCATCAGCAATACATTTGTTAATAAGATGTGTGAGCGGATACACAACACTATCGATATTTCTTTTTAGCAACACCACGGAGAGACCATAGGAGTCTTGAGACCTGCTATTCTTGAGAGATTTGATCGTGTCTCTAACCTCTATAAAACTAACTTCCCTAAATGAGAAGTTTAGTCCAGGACATAACTCTTTCTTGAATAGTTCATCCAAAAGACATACTCCGTACCGTATAGCAAAGAAATATAGAACAATACTGCCAATAGGTTAAAAGCTTCATAAAATCCGAACTGCTAAATATTTTCATCGTGTAATTAACATTTTGTCATACCAAAAAGTATTCTCACAACATTACCACTTATATAGTATAAATCTTGACGCATAATGGAAAAAAAAATCACTTGTAGCTAATGTAATTACATGGTGGACAGATTCAATACGCAGTAATTTAAAATTGACGATGTAAGTATTCAATACTGCACGTTATTTTCCGCCGTCAGTATACACACGGAGTACCTCCGATATTCTATACTCTTTCATTAGCGATTTTTGCCTCGTCGACGTTTATAGGGAGACATTTTCTTGAATTATTACCTCTGACTTATTTTATGTTGGGGCCGTCATAAAGTGTTCTCCGGTAAGAATTTGTTTAGCAATCGATCGGTGCTAAAATTACTGATATTTTATTTCTTTCATAATTTATCTTTGCATTAAGTTTATAGTATAGCAGTAATAGTGTATGGTCGTGCTATTTATTATACGTACACTTACCCGTAACTGGTGTGGTATCCTATTGATGTGGGTACGAAGATATGGATTCATTAGAATTTAGGATCGTTTGGAAAGTTTTCTCATAACTGTTCAAAAAAATGCTTTTTATAAGTATTAACCAGGGAACAGTGGTCAATTCAAACCTCAATATTTAGAATGGAACACCTTGTAGATTATTCAATTCATAGATTCTTCTCGGATCGTTTGGAAAGTTTTCTCATAACTGTTCGAAAAATGCTTTTATAAGTATTAACCAGGAACAGTGGTCAATTCAAACCTCAATATTTAGAATGGAACACCTTGTAGATTATTCAATTCATAGATTCTTCTCGGATCGTTTGGAAAGTTTTCTCATAACTGTTCGAAAAAATGCTTTTTATAAGTATTAACCAGGCAACAGTGGTCAATTCAAACCTCAATATTTAGAATGGAACACCTTGTAGATTATTCAATTCATAGATTCTTCTCGGATCGTTTGGAAAGTTTTCTCATAACTGTTCGAAAAAATGCTTTTTATAAGTATCAACCAGGGAACAGTGGTCAATTCAAACCTTCACATTTAGAATGGAACACCTTGTAGATTATTCAATTCATAGATTCTTCTCCAAATTTCAACTACTCCCTCTAGGATACGAGGGATGTCTCCCAAGTTCTGCATATAGAACTAGAATGAAACAATTGAAACATTCTGCATTCGTTCGAATCAATTCTGAAAGCAGTTTTTCCATTACATGGCTGCTACATTCAAAATGCCTTTTGGAAAGCATCAACAGCTTTTTCTGAAGACTGAAATGTTTGACCACGTATCCCGTTCTTGATTTTGGAAAAGTTAAAGATGTTCTTCCGGTCTGTGTGTGAATTTGAATTGTGTTGGTGAAGGATGATTTACCATTCGGGGTTAGGTTAGACACAGATAGCTGTGCACTAATCGACAGTACCTGTTCTTTAATCTTGTGAAAGAATTGTTGCTTAGTCAAACGTTAAAATGGTCCAAAATTTTTTGATACTAATTCTCCTTTGTATTTTCTTGAGTGACCTGTTTGTTGCATTTGCTAAACTTAACCCTTTTTGTGTTTAAATTCTCCATATCAACGGGAAACTGTTGAATTGTGTGTTGCTTCAATCGCGTAAACAGAAACCAACCCACCGAGACATTCTTCGTGAAATAATTCTATTTGAAAATTGTAGAAAATTATTCCGCGAAAATGCTCATGGCTTAATTCCATTTTTAAACTAGCTTGTTAATTTTGACAACATGCATCGAACTGAAAGTTTGGATTTACGTTAACAAATCACAGAGATTCATTTTTAGTACTGACAGTCCCAAGATGCAAAACTTGAAAGACATCCCCCATATAATCTTGGGATCGAGATGGGGTTTAGTTCTGATGATCACTTTTTCATTGAAGCCAAATATTGATTTCTGCGTATTCTTTAATAATTTACAGATTGCTTGAAGTTAGATGCGGTCGTTAAATCAACATTCGTAAATATAAATAAAATGAAATAATTTTTTCTGATTACCTAATTTTTCGGAATATTATTATTTGATGCAATTTTTTTTAGTGATATCGTTTTCTGCCCATTAGTTATGAATAGCGGATAGGAAAAGCTCTATGATTAATCAAATTATAAGCGGTAGTTTATGTGAAACGTGGTTAAAACAATCCATCGGTATTGTTGAGTCCGTAGGTGTTTCTTTTCCATATATATACCTAGAGTACGGCGTATTCATAAAATTATTTATCATTAATTTCCCTATACAGGGCGTTACTTAATAGTATGTCACAACTTGAGGGGGTAAATCTAAGTGCAATTTTAAGAAAAAAAATTACATAAATATAGGTCCGCAGAAGCTTCGTTACGGAACTAGAGGGTGTTAAAATTTCCAAAAAAAACTCCTGTAGTTTTTGAGATATTCGGCCCAAATTTGGAATGCAAGTAATTTTTTATAGCCTCCATCATTACACGTCCTGAATTTTAACTAGAATCTACAAGGTGCTTTCTTTTCCGGAGCCATGTCTTCTTTTGCCACCTCAAACTTTTTTGCAGTAAGTCAAAGATCAGCGTACAACAATCAATTTTCGTCATCTTCGTTCAATTTAGAAACTTTTTGACACCTGTAATTTTTTTGTATCTCCAACCATTCTCGCACAAAAAATTATTGAACGAATTGTATGCATTCGCTCAATTGAAAGCACCCTAATTAAAAAAATTACTAGTAGGCTTTGAATTTTTTCATTTGTTTAGGTAAAGATGCCTATTATGAGATACCATTTCCATTTTTGGGTATAAAAAAAACTGTTACATTTAAAGCTTTCTAAGATATACTTTTAGATAGAAAATTTAATGTACTTTAAATGTATATTAGCTATTTTAGGCTAAATTATATTATTTTTGGCTATGCTGTAAAAAGTGAAAAATATCAGAAAAAATTCCAAGGCAAAGGGCGCCTATTATGAGATATTAGGGTTCTAAATATAAGATACTATCTTATATTAGGTTCCATAAATTTTAGGGTCAACAAACAAAAAAAACAATATTAACGTCATAATCACGTTTTTATTGTAGGTAACTTATTAATTAAATATTAAGACAAATCAGTCTTAGCAGTTTGGTACATTAATTATTAAATTTTAGACTAACATCAGTCTTCAAAATTTTTACTTTACTTAAACTTAACAAAGATTTGAGCAGAACTCAGTTATCATAATAAAATTAGCATTTTTAATAAAATTTTAAAATAAAGGTTATCAAACAAAGAGAATATAATAAACAATAAAAAAATTAAAATCTTTTCTAAATTATTTTTTAGTCTTACCATGTCTTACACATCTAAACATAATGAACACAAAAAACGATTCGATGCTACATCTCCACAATCTTCATGAGCCCATTTAAAACAACTATCACATTTGGCCCATTTTTCTCCTCTTGTATCCTGCGAAAAGTTACCGCTACAGTAGGGACATTCAGCATCATATTCATCCCCACTGCTATCTGCCAACTCAGGCATGTCATCGTCTTCGGAACTGGAACTAACTTCTTCAGCTTTTTTCTTTTTAATAGGATTTTTTTTCTTTGTCTGCTGTTTTTTAACTGATTGTTTCTTCTGTCCTTTCTTATTTTCTTTTTCTTGTTTTTATTTAGGATTCTTCTAATGACTTCTTATACGGAGATGCCGTGATTATAGAAGCTGCTCCAGTTCGGGTTTTCTTAGAAGAAGAATTGTTCTTAGGTAGCCTGGGCACTGGCTTAAGTGCAAACGGGGAGACAGAAGACGATGTACTGGGTACTGGATTGTCATAAACACTAGCTGTTGAGGCTGTTTTAGAAGATGCTAATCCTTGGTACTCATCTGAAGGATTGTCATTTGTAATTCCGCTATTGGGTAAGATTTCAGTTGGCTCTGATTGGTTTTCAATCGAAGTAAGCACACAACTAGTATCTTCCAGATCTGCGTTCTCATCATTTCTCTGAACATTAAGTAAATCTTGCTCTTCATCCCCATCATTAAAGATTGAAAACTCTTCGTCTGTAAAAATATGTCGATTGCACGGAAATAACCCAGCTTTGCGAAAACCGTTAACGGAGTTGGTCATGGTAGCAGCTTTTTCATAAGCCGCACCAAACAATCTAGCCACATATTTGTTTGTTAGAGTGCGCCCCGAATTATTACGCAGCCAAGTTTCAATTTCTTGGGAGTAGTAAGCTTTTAGTGGCTTCATAAATGCTACATCCATTGGTTGCATTCTATGAGTGCAGTGTGGCGGTAAACAAACTATAATTACGTTGTTGTCTCGAGCTAAATTAATAAGATCGATGTTTCTCGTGTGTGTGTAGTGGCCATCTAAAACCAATAAAACTGGATCATCTTTACTTGGCTTTGTAAAGTTGATAAAATGCTGAAACCACTTTGTGAATAGGTGTGTCTGGATCCAGCCTGACGGATGACAATCGCCAATGGAACCTGCTGGTGCACCATCCATTAGGTCTTGAGCCATATTTTTCCTTGGGAAAACTATTAATGGCGGCACGTAGGTACCACAAGCGTTCATACAGGTCACTATGGTCATGAGCTTTCCTCTTTCCAGGGATGTCAACGCACCGACCTGTTTTTGCCTTTCATACTGACAACTTTGGAACGTTTATGTTGAACTACTGTTATTCCTGTCTCGTCAACGTTGTATACCCTATGTGGAGCGGATTTTATCTTATCAAGTTCAGGCTCGTACAAATCAAAAAGTTGGCGACTGCAACTGGATTAAATCCTTTTACTCTAGCAGCAGAAACTGCTTCAGGTGTCCTAATAGATAATGTAGGATGTCTCCTCAAAAATCCACGAAGCCATTTTTACCAGCAGAAGCTTTAGTAACACTGAAGGATGCCTCAAATTATTTTAATTGCCAATTGAAACGCCATGTATTTAATGTCCTGCAGACGTAAGCCATAAAATCTTCTATCCATTTCTTTGCAATAGCTTTCCAGCTCGGCTTCTAAATCAATAGGCAAGGCTGGCCGTCTTCCCATACGAACCTGGACAAGATCTTCTGCGCGGACATCCTTTTCACATAGCGCTCAAGGGTACCCTTAGGAACACCAAATTGTTTCGCTGCTCTTAAGTAACCAATTTCTTTTCTTCGTACTGCATTCACAGCCTGTATCATGGCAGCGTGGTCCCAGGTCTTTCTTTTGATGGGAGGCATCTAAAATAAAAAATATACGGTTTAACCCAACACCCATGATAATTGTTCTTTTGTGTACCATAATATGAGATATCTCAATTTAGGAACCCTAGCATATCTCATATTAGGAAAACAACAGTTTTAGCAAATGGCTGCCTTTTTTTTGTTTCCAAAAGAAAATACAATTTAACTGCATTCATAACTTAAAATTTACCATATAAGCTACAAACAAAACATAAATTAAATGCGTTTAACGTAATAATAAAGTTGTTACGTACCTTGTAAACATTTGATGAAAAATATTTGGTTTTACGATGTTGAAATAACCAACACGCACACGTTCTTACATTGCCGTTAGCCGGCGCGAACTGACAGACGTTTAGCACTGTTGATGTGTCAATCCGAGCCACACTAGCGCCAAATGACTGACGTGAGTAGTTTGACCAATATCTTCCTATCTCATATTTAGCGCCTATCTCATATTAGGCATCTTTACCCTATTTATTTTGACAGTTGCTAAGGTTGAACCAGTGTCTGCTCGAATTCTTTATTAAATAAATGATTAGTTTTAAGACTTTTGAAGTTATTGCTGTGAGAAAAATTGGCTAATTTTACTAACGCCGAATTGGCTGATATCCATTACATGTACGGTCTATATGACGGAAACACAACAGAAGCTAGGCGATTATATCAGGTGCGCTTTCCAAATCGAGTAACACCAGACAGGCGAACATTTTCAAATATCCACAGAAGGTTGAGGGAAACTGGTACTTTTACTGCAAATAATCATTTAAAAGGTGCAACTCAAACTATGAGAACTCCAGATATTGAGGAAGCAGTTTTGAATTGTATTGATTTGAATCCTCATGTGAGTACAAGAAACATTGGAAATCAGTTGAATATTTCACATGTTCTAGTTTGGAGGATTCTCCACGACTTTTTATTGTACCCGTTTCATGTTCAACGCGTCTAAACTCTACTTTCTCGAGATTATCCTTCAAGACTGAATGTCTGCCGATGGTTCTTAGATAAAATTAGAGAATGTGCTCATTTTGATAGTGAAATTATGTTCACAGACGAAACTAACTTTTCTCGAACTGCTATCATAAATTTTCACGATAAACATTATTGGACTGAGGAATACCCCCATTTGATTGAAGAATCTCATCATCAAGAACAATTCTCACTGAATGTCTGGGTCGGAATAATTGGAAATTATTTGATTGGGCCATTTTTTTTGCCCAGCAGACTAAAAGGTCCCGCTTATCGGCAATTTCTTGAGGAGGAGTTACCTTTATTGCTCTAGGATGTGCCAATTTGATGAGAAACATAATGTGGTTCATGCATGACGGGGCTCTAGCACATTTTAGTGGAGAAGCTAGGAAATTCTTGAATAATACATTCAACAACCGATGGGTAGGTCGTGGTAAGCCCGAACCATGGGCTCCTAAGTCCCTAGACTTAAATAGTTTAGACTTTTTCTTATGTGGATATCTCGAAAGTTTAGTTTATACCACTCCAGTGAACACAGTAGAAGAATTGAGAAGTCGAATAATAACCTCTTGTGACACGATAAGAAATACCCCCGGAATATTTCAAAGAGGCGTGATAATATGCGAAGAAGGACAGAAGCCTGTTTTTTGCAGGTGGAGGACACTTTCAGTGATTTCTTCAGTTTTCAATTGTTCTTTTTTTTAGTTTGATATTGTCTCAGAAGACGAACTATCAAAATAAAAGCAAATTTTGGACCTATCGAGTAGAACAACATACAATTCAAATAATTCAAATTCAATAATTTTTCACTCGAAAACGGCTGGAGATACGAAAAAATTACAAGTCTCAAAAAAGTTTCTAAATTGAACAAAGATGAAGTAAATTGATTGGACTCTGATCAGTGGCATACTGCGAAAAAGTTTGGAAGGCAAAAGGAGACATGGCCTCGGAAAAGAAACACCTTGTGAATTTCAGTTAAAATCTAGGACGTGTATATATATCTCAAAAACTGCAGGAGCTTTGAAGAAAAAAAAATTTTTTCCGAAAATTGCAACACCCTGTAGCTCCGTAACGAAGCTTTTGTGGACCTATATTTATATGAACTTTTTTTCTTAAAATTGCACGTAATTTACCCCCTCAAGTTGTGACATACTATTATGTAACACCCTGTATATTGAAAACTATACACCGTTTTCTTTAAGTGTAGGCACGTATTCGCCTGTTCTAATGATACTCAATGTTTGTAGCTTTTGTTTCATGTATTCGATTGCAATTATAGATTACTGGCATCAATTGCCATCAATATTGATATTAATTGGATAATTTCTGGGCTATTCGTATCTACTTATTTAATTGAATTGCAAAAAATTACCATAAACACCATTCAAAAATATAAAATAGTTGATGTAAAATGAGACTTACAATATCCCAATAACAAACATCTAACCTAACTTTCCACAGCAAAAATTGTCATATCTCATATGGAACCAACTTGGTTATTCAAGTATCTATGAAAGAACCCTTCTATCAACTTTATCATAAATTGTAATCTAACAAGTTACGAATTAACATTTCCATTGACTGACTTAGACAGCTTCATTTCTATAGTAAATATGATGACTGGGGAACCGCATGACAACAGGATATACTTATACATAATCATCATTCATAAATGCACTCTGTTGAGCATTTATAGGCAAAGAGTTTCTCATTGAGTTAACGAAATAGTAAAAGTAATTGGCTGACTTAAAGTTACGTGAACTCAATGACAGAAGCTAATTCAATTCAAAGTATTCTAGAATTTGGACAAACTCGCCCGGCAAAATGTTCGTACAAAGACTCGACAGCATTACTTTTGGTACAAAGTATGAAACATTCTTCATTGCGTTCAGTAAAGTACAAATCCACGACAATGCTATTTTCATATTCAAGAAACAGCTAAAGGTTTGAATCATACTTCTGAAAAAGTCTTGGATTAGAAGTAGAACTGCGAAATTGCAGCTTGGAATATCAATTTGCGAATGAACAGATCAAATGTCGAAGGCATCGCTGGTAGAACTGCGAATTTTAAATCGAAGCATATGCACAGACATGGATAAATGGTTGACTAAAGATAAATTTCAAATTTGGCAAACAGAGCAAGAAAAATAAAGAAGAAGGAAATGTATGAAGTTCACTCTGGATCAACCACTAACTGAGGAAAAGAAAAAGGAAAAAATTATAGTCTAGATCGGTGAGCCAGATGATTCATGTGAATACGAAAGTACGAAGTCTGTTCAAAAAGTATGTATTTATTGAATCAGCCAACGTTTCTTCGAATCCTCCAATCCTCTAGTATTTTATACGATGTTGTTGTACTCTTCCTTTGATGCAGTAATTTTCGCTTCAATCTTGGTGTAGACGTCGTCATTTCAAAATTCTCTTTAGTATCAGGAAGCAAAGTGACAGGGGACCTGATAGGTTTTTGGCCATATGCAACAAAGTGTAGCCAGGAACATTACCAAGGAGCCAAAGCCAATTTTTGTTCTTCCACAAACTCGGGTGTTCCTAGCGGATTGCTCTGCGCACATTGCATATAACTTGCCAGTAATATTGCTTATTGATTGTCCTATCCTGTGGTGAGAACTCATGATACATAACCCCAATGTAATCACATTGCAACATTAAACAAGTTCACGTAACGAGATATCCATTGCAGAATTCAATTCTCTAACACTAAACATGAAAAAAGACGTAATTGTTTCAAACATTCAATATGCAGATTCATTCGAATAGAAAAGCCACAATTCTGGAAGAGAATATGCATCTTTCGATTGTATATTCGCCCCACGTACCAGTTTCTAGAAGAGAAAGAGAACTGTTCCAATTGACAGAATGGTAGGCATATATTATCTCCAATCTTATCGCACACACGTACGCTACAGATGGACGATGGCATCTCAATGCGAATAATGCGCAACTAGAATCTATTAAAGACCGCTAGTTATGTAAAGAATGATTCATATCCAATTTGTACAAATTGCTTAAGTTGTCTTATGAATATGTAATAAATATATTAATAAGTATGACTGGATTTTTATATGATCTGGTATTATATTATTATGCAGATCTTTTGAAGCGTTATCGGATTGAATGTACTTTACTGGATGCGAATGGGATTGTTTTTATTTATATGTTGAAAGAAAAACAATACCGGGTGTCCACTGACTGTATGTAATCGGTCATTATAGTATAAACTATTTATTCGCGAGGTATATGTTCCATAAATACCGTGAATATGGAATGGTAATTTATATGGTATTATTGGGGATATGTTCCTAGGTGACAAAATGAAGAATAAATTTATAAAAGTATCAATTTAATTGAAGTTTCTGACCATATTGATTGATTATTATCTTCAGGCTTGAGCGGTGAAAAAGCGTTGGCCGGAGGGTCCCCGGCAGTTATTTTTTTCTGGGATAAGGTTCGGAAGAAGGTCCGTGCTAAATTTTGCATATTGCGCCGTATTTGCCGTAAAAGCCTGGGAAAACTGGAAAATTTTCGAATCAGAGAAGGGCTTTCGTTGAGATGTCGAAATGAGGGTTATTCTTTCATCTCTTCTACTTAATACGACTTAATTTTCGATTTTGAGACGATTTTTGAGACCGAGATTTTCGAGAAAATGACCGGAAATACGGGGGTGGGGTCAGTCCCCTCTCCTACCGCCCCTTAGATCGCTATTCAAGATCGGTCGGCAGTTAATCTAATACACGTGCCAAAGTCGATATCGTCGGCATAGCTGCTTATTTCCTCGGAGTTTGTATTCCAGAAGTCAGCTTTATCGACGTGTAAAATTCAATGCTCTCTCTCTCTCTTCCGAATGAAAATAATAAAATGGAAATAGCTAGTATGATTTTGAAAGTTCGTCTGATGTGATAGAGCTTGAAAGCTTGAGTTTTTCCTTGTTCCATAGGTTCAAGCAAAAAAAATGAAAATAATACTTTCATATTTCGATGCATAGTTCCAAGTTCGCAATGATGATTTGGTGAATTGTCCAAAACGAGAACAGTTTTTCTAATAAGTTTCAACTTCTGAATTTAAACAATTCCGGAACCAGTCACAAAAAATAGTATTTGTAACCCACGCTCTCTTATTTGCACGCCAAAACACTGGCTGGTCGTTCTTGTTTCGATTTTTTGAAACAAGACGATTTAACGATCTGTGAAGCATCAGTGGTTCAATGACACCATCTCTAGATGCATTATAACATTTTGCAAATGAATTTTCTTGTTTGGCATTCTCTTCCAAAACAGTGCATATTCGTTTGTATCAAATACTTTTCTACGTTTGTATCCTCCATTAGCTGCTAGGATTATAAATTTTTGTAGACATCTTTCTGCTGCATCAGTGTCTGCTGATGAAGCTTGTCCAGCGATTTCAATGATTGAATTTCAAATTTATTGAACGGAATTCCCAATGCTTGAAATCTTCGACCACAACAACTAGCACGCCATGCCTTATCCCGGATAATTAGACCACTCAGGGGCACTCTTTTTTGGTTGCGGCCTTGATCCATAATGGCAACGCTATTTCCATTTTTTCTATTGGTGGATCGCGAACAATTTTCGCTGACAGTGAAGATACACACAACCAATTACAACAAATATAACAACATCCGAAAGCACAGACATAGAGCTTTTTTACGAAACTGAAAAAAGCACTAAAATGATGGCGTAGTCGGAGTTAACAATACCAGAGGAGATGGCCGGCTCGGTAGCGTATGGGATATGATGCTCGTCTCCTGTGCAGAGTTACCTGGGTTCAATCCCCACAAAATCGGTGCGATTTTTCGGATTCTGGGAATCGCTTGAGTATCCATCTTTCAGAGGAGATGTAAAGCCGTCGGTCCTGTCTAGCAGAGATGTGTTCGACATTAAAGATCCCTTCCCTCAACCCGAGAGGTGTTTGGCGAAATTCCCGGGTTAGTGAGTTGACAGAATTCCCCGGCGTGTCATTGGTCGAAAGGCGGAAATAGAGCACGTTAAAGGAATAACAAAACCAGAGGAGAGGCTCAATAATTCTGTTCTGAAGAAGAGTAGGTTGTTATAAACACGTTCTACAATTTACTACCTAGGAGACTTTATACGATCAGTCAGGACATACATTCTGACCATGGCTCCTTCTCTCGATGATGAGATTCCTTTCGAAGAATATAAAAATTCAATAGGAAAAAAAGAATGGATATTCAAAAACTGAAGAATAATAACATAAAAGAAAAAATCTTGAGCTTGCCATTGAGCAAACATGGAATCAAATAAAAAATACAATTGTTAAAATCACGGAAAGTACAGAGAAAAACATAAGAAGGTACTGAGGAAGATCACAGAGGCTAGAGAAAAGTGGCTTGGGGATAAACGTAGCGAAATCGAAAAACTAGAAGAGAAGCATGATTCCTTCAATCTCCATAAGAAAATCAGGGATACAACAGGAATGAAAAGAGGACGCAGGCAGGATCAATCTTTTACTAGACAAAGACATGAACTTTATTAACGACAAGAAAGGTAGAATTCAAATATGGAGGGAGCACATGGAGAAAATTTTCGGCAGTGTAGAAGTAATGGGGAAAGTAACACAAGGAACAACTGGGCCAAAAATAACGCAGGAAGAAGTTCTTGCTGCAATCAAGAGGTTGAAGAATAAAAAGTCTCCTTGTCCTGATGGTGTTCTCGGGGAGCTGTTGTAGCTTCTGGATCACCAACAAGTTCGGCTGCTCAAGCGATTGTAGAACCGGATTTACGACTTATAGTCGTAAGTAGCTATTGTCAACTTTCATACCAATCCCAAAGAAGAAAAATGCAAGAAGATGTGAAGAGCATCGGGTTATCAGTCTAATGAGCCATGTCTTGAAAGTTCTCTTGAATATCATACACACATGAATCTACAGAAAAATTGATGACAACATGTTGGAGACACAACTTAGATTCAGGGCTGGACTTGCCACAAGAGATGGGCTGTTTGCTGTACAGGTTCTGATTCAGAGAGCGAGAGATATTAACTGTGATGCGAACATGTGCTTTATCGATAATAAAACCGCCTTTGGTTTAATACACCATCCAGGACTTCTTGAAACTCTCAAGATAACAAATATCGATGTAAAGATCTGCGGAATCATTAGAAATCTGTATGCGAATCAGCGAGCAAAACTAAGAATCGAACAGGAAGAAACTGTTGAATTTTCTGTGGGAAGGGGAGTTCGGCAGGGCTGTATTCTTTCTATAATGCCTACTCGGAAAGACTGTTTCAGGAAGCTCTGCAGGATGTGGAGGATGATGTCAACATCAACGGCGAAATGATAAACAACCTCAGATACGCAGACGCCACCGTTCTTGCTGACAATGCAGAAGGATTACAGAACCTAACACATCTTGTGGAAGATGTGAGTAAGCGATGTGGAATGGAGCTGAACTGCAAGAAGACCCATACCCTTACAGTCAGCAGAGGCAACAATGTAGAACCACAATGCAATGTTGGTGATTCGGTATTGCAGCAAGCCAAAAGAGTGACATACTTGGGCTGCAATGTTAACAAGGATTGGCATCACTCTCAAGACGTAAAGATCTGAATAGAGAAGACCAGAAGTGCTTTCAATCGCCTGGAAACTTTACTGTGTAGCAAGACTCTGAGTCTGAGATTGAGAACGCGAGTCCTCAGATGCTATGTATTTTCCACACTTCTGTATGGCGCTGAGGAATGAACCTTGACTGATGCGTCTAGTAGAAAACTACAAGCCTTTGAGATGTTGTGCTTCAGGAGTATGCTAAGCATATTGTGAATTTATTACGTTACCGATGACATAGAGAATGCAAAAAGAATTAATGGTCATACGGCTTATTTCGAGCATGTAAGGAGTAATGAAAAGTATCGCCTCCTCCAGCTGATTCTGGAAGGAAAAATCGAGGGGTGGAAGGGGCCCAGGCTGTAGAAGAATTTCCTGGCTAGAAAACTTGAGAGCATTATTAGATCCGCTGTAAACAAAATAAAATGTGCCAATGTGATCGCTAAGATCCACAGAAGGAAAAGAAGACATTGAATGAATGTGATATGAATGATCAGAGCGTAAACAATTAAGCATTTTCATTTTCGTTTCAAGTGGTGACAGTAATTTTTTGGTATCGAAACTCATCTTTCAATTTCAACGGAAGAGACATATTACTCGATCAAAACTTTTGTAACGAATGAAAAAATGAAACAATAAATAAGTAATAGTGATAAGATCTATTTTAATATTTCATCAGTCCCCTTCACGATGAATCCTATTAATTTATACATTTGTACGTATCGAAGTACCAATTGGATCAAATCATCAAATAGTCAAAACGCGAATGTAGGAATAGCGAATAAGAAGCTTTTGCTTTATTATATACCAGTGAGCCCATTAAGATCGCCTTTTATATCTAAATATCCAATATACTAAACGCCTAATATACTGAACGCCTTATATAGTAGCGCCTAATATACTTAACCCCAAATATACTGAACGCCTTTTCATATCCAACTCTATCTATACTGAACGCCTTATTATATTCACTGAGATTTATACTTAATAGTTCTTTATGTTACTCTCTCCCATATTGCTTCAGTCATCCTTAGGGTAACGCAGCTTCCAGCATTGTTTTATGGATACTGACTCAGCAACCACACAATATTCCAAATTTTTAGTTCCGAAAGTATTAAATATATACTTCAAAAGATCGATATATGCAGATCTATAGTTTCAAATTTTGATCTAGATCTGCTAAGAACCGAATAAGATTCATGAATTATAATAAACAACAAATATGAGCTTGAAACAGCTAGATGGAAGAATTACTTCTCAAGTATATTAATGAAATAGAAAATAAAAGTTCTTCTCAAATTAAAATTTCTTGGGAGTATACAAAGAGAAAAGCGAGAAATTAGTAATCTAATGAAGGAACACTACTGAATACATAAAAATTTCACCTTATGTGATTGCCCTATACGTATTGTATAAATTCAAATTGACCAAAATTCACACAATTTGCTACCAGAAAGAACAAACATCTTCTGAATTGAAGTGTTCTTGTGGAAAGCAAAATGAGATCCACAAATTTGTAAATTACATTATGGACCCTCATATACAATACAATAATGTTATTTACATATCAGTTTCAGAAATTAACAGTTACAAGAAACAGTTTTCTTGTAACTGTTAATTTCTAGATTGCTGAAAATTCAACTTTTCACTAATCTAGGCTTGTGGAAAAGAATAACAATGGACTATTTCTCTACTTTTTCATGATTATATAGGCTAACTTTAGGTTATTTTTAACTTATTGTTTATTTAATTTACGTTTATCTATGCATCACATCATTTTATGTGAAAATGTAATGAAGAAATCTAAGAAATTGGAAATAAATGAACCAAAAAAAAGAAAAAAAGTATCATTAGTATAAAGATTTTAGTAGTAAAAATATGCTAATGCGTCTGTGTGTGCTATGTGGAGATATGAGTTTGAGTGAAAATGTATAACAGAATATTTCAAAGTACGAATCTTCATAAACTGTATAAAACATGAATTCAATAATTTACATAATTCTCACTCATTATTTCAGTCTTCTTAGCTATCTTCATCTATTACAGGTATCGTATCTCTGTTTGTAAATATATCAGTTAGGTGCTCTGCCGGTTTATTAATTCTCGATTGAAATCTACGACAAAATATGGCAAAAATGACTAAAAATGGTCTCTAAAAAATATGTTTGAATTGAAAATTCTTTACTCAACTCTTATATTTATAAAATGCAAATAAACACGTTTTTTGATGGCAGGAGGCTAATATATCGATGAATGTTTTTCTTTTGATCCCCTATGATGTAATCGAGAAAAAAAAATTTCGCGAGTGAGGGCATTTCGCCCATCTTATCGGGGGGTACGCTTTGGCACAGACCATCCTGAGACCCTTGCCTTCCGGGAAAAATACACGCCGCGTTGTTTCTTCTCCACCCGTTTCAAAATACCGTTATCCACTCGTATTATTCCCGAAAAACGCATTACGACTTTAATAATATAGATTTAATATACTAATCAAAATAAAAATCTACATACCGATATTTAAATTGTTAGCATTTAAAATTTTCACCTATACCGTTTGGTGGTGGAATTAATTCTGAATAATTCTACATATTAATTAAGGTAAATTTACAAATAAGGAATACATCTCGAATTGACCGATACTGAACTCGATAAGCTAGTGCGCGATGCTTCATGCAAAATGAAGACGTTTTTCCACAGCTTAGATTTATGAGCAAATATTCCCAATTAACACAGCCTATATCTTATCTTCATTTCAGTATCTTTCTGCTAAAAGCATGTTTAATGACCAGCGCATCTTCGTGAATAGCGTAGACCGACTATTTTGCAATATGGCACAACACGAATATTCAAATTGAATTATGTTGTGCAATTTGTGTATGGTTAATTAGTGTATTTGGGCCGGTTGGAACATCTTCTTTCTTGAACCCGGAACTGGTAAACTAATGATCCTTATTAATTATCAGAAGCAGGAGTTGCAATTACCATGCAAATATATTGAATCTCAACGATTTGAAAGGATTTCTGTTGAGAGCAGTTTGAGATAAACCGAGAGAAACATTCAGGGGCAGGAGGTTTTTACCACGTACAATTTTTCTCATTAATGAGTTTCAATTCGTGAAACACTGAATCGAACAATTGAAAAGTTGTCGAATTTATAACCAATTGACATATTTTTTCAAACAGAATTCATACAGGGTGTGCAACACTCGGTAAAGGATGACACCTGTCATTTTTTCTTTCCTTGGAAGAAGTATTTTTCATTTTGAAGATATATTGTCTCAACGCCGAAAGTAACATTAAGAATTGATAAGAAAAAATAACAGGATGAATCAGTTAATTCTGTAGATAAAAATGACTAGAATATGATCACCATGAATTGATTCAGCGGAATTGGAAATGAAATAAAACAGGCGAAAGTCTTTCAAATGAGTTATTTGCTGTATTAGGGGTTTCAGTTAGTAGGTTCATCGTAAAGCCTTCGAAAGTTTGGGTAGATTACAAAGTACAGTTCACCAAGTTTAAGAAATACTTGGCTAAATACATATTGAAATATCAAAAAAAAGTTGTTTATACCGGGTGTTACTGAAACTAGGGCCACCCCTGTATCTTTTTTCTATTCAGAATATTTTGATGGAATTTGGGAATCGGATAGAAGGCAAAATTTTGTATTTGTTAAAATTAATATGTTTAACATTTCTTTTGTAACGTTACCAGATGGCTCTGCCACAAATATTCAATAACTTCATGAATTATCTCATTTATTGAGCCTTATTTTCCTCACTTATAATATCTACAACTCAAGAAATAAATAAACTGTTATATCACCTACAAACTACGAACAACACCTCATTCCAGTTGAGTTCTTTAAGTCAAAATTATACCAGGCTATATTCATGTCAATTCTCATAGTCATTCTCCTTAGGCGTCGTTAATATGATTAAGAATAACCCAGACCATCTTCTGAATGAAAGTTGGTGCTCTGATACTCGTGGAAATTGACTGCAATATCGTGAAGAGACTCGTTAACGATTTCGTATTATTTCATGCTGTTTTGAAACCTACCTTCGTGAAGCTGTTGTCAGTGATAAATGCGGTGAGAGCTTCCAAATTCTTTTTGAAATTTATAATTTGGAAAATCTTCTAGGATTTTCCTAGTTTATTTACACTAGGTTCTGACAGATCTTTTGGGGGTTAGATAGATCTTGGTTTTCTCTATGAACCATCTGAGGGGAGTATGACACGTTCAACTACGGTGTTTCGTCGTACTGGACGTATAGATGGCGCTGAACGTGTCTACCGTCAGAACTATATGCGGTGGATAAATGCAGTGCGTACACCATGTCTAGAGCTGGAGAATTAATCTGTGACGTCATTTCATGTTGGGAGGTTTTTCTGTGAAATTCTAAATATTATTTCATCACTTGGTATAACTTTGATTGAGGTTCACGGTCACCCTATGCAATCCCATTTATTGAAAAATATTCAGAGGACAGGTCAAAATAAAATTCATTTTGGAGTAGTCTTTCATACCTCGGTTGTCATTGTCAAATGTCTCAGTGGAAAACTTCCTTGATTGTTTTTTGAATTTCCTTTGAGGGAACTAGCCATCTTGTGGCGTCGTCAAATTTTCATTTCAATTCTGGGATTGGTGTGAGTCGGTGAATTTTATAATTTACTTGTTAATTTTGGTTGAAGTAAATTGCCATTAAAATGGGATAATATTGTACTGACATTCAAATAATTATTTCTATTGAGTTGGTTTTACTCTTCGAGGATCCAAAATTCGTTCATCAAGGCCGCCCTTCATCTGAGTAAGTTTTTTTGCGACCTTGTTCTCGTCTCCTCAAGGAATTCACCTGTTACAGTAGTATTTTCTGTCCTTGCAGGATCTTCAAATTCTTTGTATTCTCTGTCTTTAGGAGGGCACTTCGAGTGTTTCCTCGATTTATTTTACTACAAGCTTTGAAGAAAGCTCTTCATCGAGCATTAATTCATCTACATTTCTACCTGAAGCCTGGAGCTACATATTTCTACTTGTATAGTATTACGAAGATCTCCCTTTCTACTTGAAGCTTACATTGGAGCTTGAAATAAACCTAAAGTTTACAACTTGCAATCTCCAAGTATTCATCAAGCTCTCCAAGGATAGCTACGTCAACCTTGTTAAGTATACTTTCATCTTCTTGGTCTCCATCTCATGTTAGTCGTTCATGAGTCAACGTTACTTGAGAAGACACCCTCTTCACTCTTCTTCATTCAGCTTTGGTTAGGAGGGTCTCAAATTCAACACCTGTAGTCTACAGTGAGCCTTATGGTGCAGTATTCGTGTATGTGAGTTACATCCATAACTCAATTCCATTGGCGCAGACTGTTGGAGGTAATCTAGTTCAACACCGAGCTGCCCCCCTCAGGTTTTCTTGGTGTACCCACCTCAATTCTACATAGACATCAAGGAGTGGAGTAAGATAGTTCTCGTTTCTTTATATTGACCTCGATAGTGATTGCTATTCTTTCATATATAAATATTAACCTGATATACTTAACAAACCTAGAGTGATTGAACGAATACCATATTTTCCTATAAACTTTTAGACTTGGATATATTTTGACGGTCATCATGATGCATATATTTTTATAGTAGTCCTGGATATTTACTTAATTATAACCTTGATAATTTTTTCTAAATTTCATATTTTAAATAAATTTGATATAATCTCAAGTAGAATTTAGCCCGTAATGAGCAACTAATTAACTGCAAATAAGGAAGCGTAGTAGTAGAGATTTTCTATAAATTTTGTGTATAAATCTGAAGGTTTGTGAAAATAACTCCTTTTGCAAAAGGGGTTATTTATGAGCCATTTTTTGTTGTTGTTATGATTTTTGGTTGGCATGTTGTTGTTGTGAATATTGGTACCATATTCGAATAAGTGTTGTGTCAATTTATACAGGGTGCACTATATAATCCTGGTATTTTATTACTATTCTTATACTACTGTTTACCTGAAGAATTCGTCAATTTCATTTATAGAGTCATCGTGTGTCTTAAATTCGAAGTTGATACTCTAATTTCTTTATTATCTTCCTTATTGTGATTTCATAATTAAAAAATATTGAATATATATAACTTTAGCGCAACTTGTGTTTTATTCTGTTCAGGGTGTTTTATATTTTCAATCTTTTGCAGGTTTCATGTCCATTAGCTCATCCATTTTGAATCATTCTTTTAAATACTTTTCCTTTACTATTTTTGATGGTTTTTCAGCACGATTGAGAGTAACGTAGTTCGTCATCTTGATAGTTTGTGAACTTATTTTAATAGTTTAAACGCATTGGCGCCTTTGAAATCTTATTTTATAAATAATTTGAATCCTTCCATCTCCACTGAGTCTAACTTGTGGTCTAGTGCAACCAATACGGGATCCTCATAGTGCAGTAACCACTTCAGTTTTTTTTTTGATAATTATGCTGCTCTTCAGGAGGTTCAGTGTAGCTATACGTTTCCGGTTATGCTGGAAACGATAATAACTTTCGATTTTCAAATGGGACGCCCAGTTTTTTGCTTATTTTAATTGCTCATCTCATTCTACGACCTTTTGACTTAATTTTGAAAGAAAACAAAACACAACCTTTTTTTTTGCAATTTTCATCTTTCGTTTCAGAAGGTCATGAACAGTGACAATTGGTTTAGCTCAACATCTATCACGAGAATACAAGATAGTATCTGAAGATTTAATTGCTCATTTTTTACGGGGTGTCAAAGGTAATAACAAAAGAGTAAACAGCGAAAACGAAAGAATTATAATAAATGTTCTCACAACATTATTTAACTGTTGGCCTGTAATGTCTGCGATAGCCTGTATCAAACGGTTCTCCAATTCTAGTTGGGTTCTAACAGGTGTTTGGTGAACATTATTCTTCAAATGGCCCCACAGGAAGCAATCTAGTGAAGTCTAATATGGCGATCATCTTATTGAAAATATATTTCATTCACAACAACTAATGGTAACTCGTCCAATTCATCTTTTATTTGGGTCCTCACAAATTCCAAATATCTCTCCCCTGTCGTGAACCTTCAAAAATTGTAGACCCTATTAAATATCTTCCCATCATCCCCATCCAGACATTGAAACCAAAACGTTCTTGCAAGTTTCCATCTTGATATTTGTGATCATGTGGTAATTTCTTAACTCCCCACATATTTTCCATTCATATTTGTTCTTAGTCATTTCATCCGAAACATTGCGTACATTTTCATAACTTTCCTATATCGGTACTGAATGGGCAACTGGTGTAGAGGGTTTTAAATTTCCATTCTGAAAGAACACAGCTTTCAAACTGTATTTAGTCGAATCTATAAATGAACGCCACTCAGAGGGGGAATGTTCAAATCAAAGTATTGCATGAAACCATCAATGTCAGTACAAGAGCACAACGAATTTTCCAAACTAGAATGCAGAAAACCAAGGATTTTTTTTCTGAAATTCGTAGTTTTGTTTCATTGGCTAATAAATTCTATTCTTTAAGAAGAAATTGCTTGATGATGCATTGTCTCCAGTATTTTCCAAAACAACATTTTTGCGGATTTAAAGGTAAATGGTAAATCTGAATTATGAGGAACAGATCGTATGGCGATCGCGAATTCGGATTGTCCATCTGGCAATTTTTCTTTTAGAAATATCTTTCAGTTTTTGTCAGACGAAAATAGCAATCGTCTAAATGATTAGTGGATTGTCGTCATATCATAGGGACTGCACAATGCATGCTCTTTCTCTTTCTATTCATGCACTGCACTAATTATACGCTACGACTAATACGGCACACATGGGGAACCAACTGATTGTCATTATCTCCAAATGAAACATCAAAATTTAGGAAGCAGGCTATTATAATATTTTTAGGCCTGCCTTGTGATTTCACCATGAATTCTCCACTATACTATACTTGGTTCAATAATAAATTTTTATATTGAAGAAAGAGTTATTCCATATTTTTTGTTTAATTCAATGGAAAGAAGAGCAGTTAATAGTCTAAGTCGACGTGATCCGTAAAAGATTGGCACGTAGATAATTGAATCATGAAAGGCATTTCTGTAATTAATCTGTTCTCGTGAAATAGTCCGGTAGAAATTCTCTAAATAATAGCAGAGAGAATCCTTGTACCATCAGATTTCTCCAGAATTCCCTAGGCATCAAGAAATGATCCCATTCCGCCTTATGTGGGCATAAAGGAACATAAAAAGTAAAAACTGTATCAAATGATGCTCTGCGGTATGCAACCTGAATGGTACGCAGAGTGCGGAACTGAACCATTTTCCAGGTACTCTCAGATACAACGGCGGCGTTTACAGAAGTTCCTTGTACCGATAGTAACTGTCTTCGACAGACGACACGGCGTATCCATAGAAGTATCTTCTATGCGTGAAATATCTGCACGAGACACTTAATTAAGGCAGAACAACATTAACGACACAGGCGGCTCTGCGAGTGACATTCTAAACTGACTCCTCTTCTGTAATGGTCATGGGACGAATAGGTACCATTTTCCTGCTGGTCATCTTCCACACGGCGTAATCCACATACCGCCTTCTATTTAAGTGCATTGGTGTCTGAAATGGCCTATTGATTATGGCAGTAATACGTTTAAAATGAACGCTTATATGGACGCGAATTCATTATTATGCGCTGTTTCACATTATTCACTTCCAATCATAGATAAACAAGAGTATCACTTTTTGAAACGACGCGACGGGCTGCTTTCGATTATGATCAAGAGCGGTTCCTTTTATATGAAACTGTTGAGTGACTTTAACTTTCATTGTACGAATAAATCTCGGACGATATCCATGATTTCCATTGAAAACTTTCCCATTTATACCTTTATCCCAGAGAATGCTGCCTATGTACAAGGTCAGATCAAAAAATATTGGTACTATACCAGGTGTAACTGAAACTAAGGCCACCCCTGTTACATTTTTTGTATCTGGAATATTTTGATGAAAGTTTTTTAAATGTTTGACATTTCGTTTCCAGTTATGCCAGAAACGACACCAACTTTCGATTTTTACATGGGACACCCCGCATTTTTTTGCTTATTTTAATTGTTCATATTATCCTACTACCTTTTGACATATTTTTGAAAGAAAAACAAAACACAATATTTTTTTTTTGAAATTTTCATCTTTCGTTCTAGAAGGCCATGAACAGTGAAAATTGGCTTAGTTCAACATCTCCTTTCACGAAAATACAAGATTGTATCTAAAAATTTAATTACTCATTTTTTAACAGGTTGTCAAAGTTTCAAATTTCAGTTTTTCCTCAAAAAGTTTATTTTTTCTGGGACAACCATATCGGGCCACCATGTATTACAGAAGCAGTATTTTTTATACCACTTACGTCACTCTATTCTTAATAGAGTTTCCCCATTCGCTAATAATAATAACTACGTTGGCGATGCAGAACTTTTGTTCATAATAAAGGTAAAATGAAATTTTTGGATGAAAACAGAGTATACAAAATATACTGCAGTAAATCCGAGACTTTCTATATATGCCAAACTGAAAGATGTATCGAGAAGAGAATTGAAGAACATAAAAGATTCATTACTCAAAACAAAAATTCTACTGGTTTTCCTGATCATTGTGTAGATGAAAAAAATGTTCACAGATTTCACGACAATTGAACTCATAGATCTAGGTAATAAAGGGGGGAAATTGGACATTTTCGGGGTGAGGGAAATAACGCCCTTTCGTACAAAAAACCATCCAATTTGTGATGTGAAAAAAGACGTCGGTTTATCTTCGGGGTGTAAATGTCGTTATATATGAGTAAAACCATTCATTATTTGTTTCAGCATTATGATATGCAACGTAATGAAAACTTAGCTGTTTTTAAATGTAGAACATTTTTAATTACGTAAAATGAAAGCTTAAATGTTACCATTCAGTGTAAAAAGTGAAAATGATGACGTTTGAGTTCCGCAATACATTGCTGTAGTAGATTCTCAAAGTTCATCCACTCTAACAAATCGGTGTCGATTGCTCTAACTTCTCTTATGATGGCTTCTTTCAACTCTTGCAGATTTCGAGGTTTATCGATGTAGACCTTAGCCTTTAGGTTTCCCCACAAAAAATGATCACAAGCAGTGAGATACGGGGAACGAAGGGGCCATGGCACATCACCAAAACGAGAGATTACATGACCAGGATAAATGTGACCTGTTGGAACCAAAACATTTCTTCTGTTAGTTCTTCGTTATCGCAATTCTGGGATAAAAAAGTTTTTCAGTATGGAAACATATCGCTTAGAGTTCACAGTTACGGTTGCTCTTATTCATACTCGAAAAACTACGGCCCAATTACTGCAAGATAGCTCATAGCGCACCAAACGGTGATTTTCTCACTATGAAAAGGGGATTGATGCAGCCGAACCGCTCAAATGAAAATGAGCCTCATCACCCATCATTATCACTGGTCTGTTTTCATCAGCGATAACCATTTGCATTCTCTCGGCAAACTGCTGGCGTTGTCCAAAATCTCCTTCATTCAGGTTCTGGACAACCATGAGTTTATAGAGTTGAAGGCGAAGGTCTTGGTGTGAAATTCTGCGAACAGTTCGACTACCAATTCAGAGTGCTGATACCCGTTTTCGGACGGAACGCCCTGGGCTTTGAATTACAGCTTGTCTCACTCTTTCCACGGAAGCTGGAGTCCTTACACTTCGAGGATGACCTTGAGGTTTCGAATTCATTGTTGATGCAATCGTTCTGAAATTCTGTATCCATCGGATAATTGTGTCACGTTTCGGAACTGAAGCGTTACTGACAATGTTGAAACGCTGGCGAAAGCGCCGCTGCACGACAATGACAGACTTTCCCGATTTCAAATACTCTTCAAAATTGCAAACGCTCGGTGCTCTCTCATCCAGATAACCATTGTCAACTGAATGGTAACTCCTCCTGCTTCGAATAACCCAAGCTGCTCCCCTCTACTCACTCACCGTTACGTGTACTACTCGTTCCAAAAACGCCCTTCCATTACGCCCCACCCTGTATTACTCTTTATCATCGACTTTAGGCAAGCTTCGATAGGTTAAACAGAGTCAAATTGAAAAATGTCTTGGATTACTTCAACGACACCGAGAAGTTAAGTAGGTTGGTGTTGATGACTTAAGACAAAACAGAGGCGCACATAAAAATAGGTAACAACACAAGTAGGTCTTTCGTCGCTTTATCGGAGTCTTTATGGGCTGAAAACTGGGAGCATTACCGACTACGAACAAGATACCCCCCAAAAATTTGAGTGTGAAGTCATTAGGATATATGGACCAATTAGAAAAGAACACCTGTTATGTATTGGAACAAGTATAGAGATTGACAATATCCTCAATAAAGAAGACATCGTGCGTTTTATCAAGTCTGAAAGAATTTAGTGGTTGGGACATATAGCACGGATGAACACGGATGCCGAAAACAGTTCTCAACGCTTTAAGAAGTGAAGGAAGACCACGTTCGTGATGATTTGACTGCGTTAACAAAGATCTGCAAATTATAGCTGTAAGACATTTAATATATTGCTGTAGAACATTCTCTCAATGTTTTAAATAATCATTTGATTCAATGCTGCATTAGTTTGCTCTAATTCTGGAAGCAGTTTTTCCAAATGTTTGCTGCCGTATTCAAAATGGCAGCTTTTTCTGTAGACAGAAAACTTTGATCACACAGTCCGTTCTAGATTTTGGACAAAGTAAAAGAATCGTTGGGACTTAGATCCGGACTGAACGCAGTGAACAATTGGTTGTGTACAAATTGTTCTTTGATCTTGTAGAGAAACTGTTGCTGCATGACCTGTTTTTGGAGGAACTTCAGTCACGGATGACAAACAGAAGATTGGTGCTTATTTTCAGACTCGTATGGAGGAATCCAAGATTCATCACGACTGACAATGTTGTAAACGTTTTCAGGCTTTCCAAAGTTGAAACGGTCAAGAAGTGTTGACACCAATTGACCTTGCAAGGTTCTGTTGTTCAGTCAACAGATGCTCAACTCTTGGTGCAAATTTTTTTCAATTGAGGTCGTTGAAATATGCAATGATACATCATTCAACAACAACATAAACATTTCCTTGAGTGACCAATGTTTTTGCCGTACCTGCTCTTGGATGGTCCCTAAACCTCCTTTCTGCGTTTAAATTCTCCATACCAACAGAAAACTATTGATTGGTATGGTGTTTTAATATCGAAAACAGAAACCATTTCGCCGAGATTTTTCTGTGGAAATAATTGTGTTTGAAAATTGTAGAAGAGCGAAATTGCTGACGATTCAATTACATTTTTTAACTTACTTGTCAACTTTGATAGATTGCTGTGGTACTCAGAACTGGAATTTTGGATTAATATTAACAAATTATAGAGGTTCACTTCAAGTAACGACAGTTAATTAATGGTGTCTTCTATGTTGTTGCATGTAAAACATAAAATACATTCCTAATTTGTTTACGAGGGTGTATTGATAAAACAGATAATAATGAATTCAGTAGTTACAATAAATTTGTTGGAATTTAATATTAACTGTTTTTGTTCCAGATGAACCAGCTGTGCAAGGTGTGCGGAGAGCCAGCTGCTGGCTTCCATTTTGGTGCTTTCACCTGCGAAGGATGCAAGGTCAGTATGAATTGTTTTGTCACCTTAAAGAGTTCATCCACGACCTTGTGGTGGTATAAAAAAACATCCGTAAGACTCATTCTTCATGAGAGTATTTTATGGCTAGAATATGAATCGAATGATATTTTATCTTGGCCTGCTTAATCACCTGACCTCAAACCGATTGAATAAGCTAGTGAAACATTGCAAAAAGGCGTTACAAATCTCAATGTAGTTAGGAATACATAAAATCCAAGTTGAGAACTAACAGAAGGTACTATCTTCAGAATAAGATATCAGAGAAGCCGTTCCTGCTCCAGTAATAATCCCTGTAATAGAATACTAATGTATAGTATTAACTTTGTCGTTAAAGGAGCAACGATTAAAGAGCGCATGATGCAAATCGCTTTTTTCACGCAACAATTAAATGAATATGTTCACGCAGCTATTATATTTACGAACTGTTTATTAATTCTTATATCATTATATGTAACAATGATTATTATTTATGTACATAGTAAGCGGCTTAAATTTGTTGTTTGCCTACACGATGTGTCTGATAAATATTCAACAACGATGGTAGTAGATAGAAGGGTTGACGTTTATGTTGCAAAACCAGCAAACCATAACCAATGTTTATATTTCAAGGAATTATAACTTCATACAACTGATTTACATGTTTTCGGTAGCAGTGCTCTGAAAAGTAAAAAGTAGTGCAGTATAATACAGATATTTTATACAATTTTTTTCTCATTCTTAACTCTTGAAAGGAGGAGATGCCTGTCATCCCTCGTTACTCTTATAACTACAATCTGTATCGACCTTCTGAAGAGCAGGTTACTAATCCAACATCGTAATTTTATTGGGAAGTCAATATCCGATTAGTTTATTCACTAAGGCAGCGTGCCAAATCCTGTCGAAGGTTTTTGATATATCAAGCAGTGGCTCTTGATTTGCCATACTTTTAAATTATTGATGTCCTCAAAAGCGTAGTGTATGCATTACTTGTTGCTCTTATTTGAAGGACAATAACTATATACAGAGTCATCCTTGTTGTGAAAATCCCTTATTAATTAAGAAGAACGGTATTTATTTTCGAAATCAGGTGTTCAATTTTTTTTTTGTTTTTCGAGGATATCTAGATTTCTTTTGAAGTTATTTGGTTCGAATTTGAGAAGTAGGTTAACTTCAATGATCTACGCGATTTGGAGTTAAAATTCATTGATTATTTATACTACAATCAGCTGACTTCTTGTTATATTAAGAGATTTTCTTGTTCCCTGCAAATTTTGATAATACATCTTGTTTTCGAAATGAATATGATCTGTACAGGGTGGATAAATTTCGTTTTAGTACTGCAGCTATGTAAAATGTTGTGAATAAAGGAAAATGATTTCCTTTCCTCGTATTATTCTTGCGTGAGCTATTCATTGCGGCAAACAGATTTCAAGCCAACTTTTTTCGGTTTATTTTCAAATTGAAAATTTTATGAATCATCCAAGCGCCTATATTGTAGGGTCCAACTACGCGCGGAAATTTCTTTTTGGTTAACGGTTTTTGAGTTATAATGCAAACTTGCGTTTTTTGAAATATAAACCATGGGCAACTTTGATTTCGTTAAATAGTTTTTTACTATTCGAAAATATAACCACATCAATATTTTGATCTACGTCATTTTTTCTTGAAAAACTGAAAATTGTGTAACTTTTCCCTAATTTTATCTAGTAACTCTAAGTCTATTCACAGAATTAACATGGAATAATTGATGAAGCTCAAGTATATTCTGTGGTCACATTATCATAATCCGATAATCAATTCAGATATTTTTTTCAACAAGTTGAAACTTTTGTATGCATACGATATTGTTCATACTAACGAAGCGCTGTATGAAAGTTTTGAACCCATATCGGCCTTGACGTTGAATATTAATATAGCAATGTGGATTAACATTGATTGAATAATTCATCACTACTACTGAAAACTTCATCAATCCAAATTATTTCCTGAAAAACTGCGGACTTCCTTCAGAATTGTAGAAAATAATTTCAAAAATCGAGTCGACTATGGAAATCTTTCACCATCAAAAACTAGAATATTCTCGTTCAATAGGGTTTGTATCAATTTTTTTGGGCTACTGAGTGCTCGATTCTCAGATATCTCTGTTTCCATTCTAATTTGCTTGCTCGAAATTGATCGGTTGGTAGTTACACTGAGCAAACTCAGTGTATTATACAGGGGGGTTTTCAAAGTAAGTAGACCTATTTAAGGTGCTCATTCCTTGGCTGGAATGAAGAAGATCTGGGCTCCTAGGAAAGTATAATTTGGCTATGAAATAACTAACAAGCTTCTCCTAAATTGAAAGTTCATCCGTTTTTTGAATACTCGATAATTAAAATTACCCTCATTCTAGATAAGGAATAACAACCTGGAGTAGGCATACCTACCTGCAAAACACTCTGTAGATCTATCAAACCTAAATAAAATCATAGCACCATAAAACATCCATTAAATACTAAAGTAACCCACATTTTTAATTTTAAATACAAATAGAGACCAACCAGTTTCCAAGTTACTTGCACATTCAATTAACAACTGGATGTTATTTTTATCGAAGAAGATATATCCTCTACATACCAACTTGGTAATTGAGATATATATCATTTATGTAAACACTCCGAGTTCCTTCAATATTTCATCCTTCACCATGTTATGCAGCATCATTTATCACTATGTGCAAATTGTATGTTTTAAATAGTTCTGATTTATTCCCTCTATTTACAAATGGCCCGTTCCAGCACCACCATTTCACGTTTCGTGTCTCGTATTTCCTGTTGATAGATGAAGTGTGAATTATGTATTGCATACTTTCGTATACGTGGGTAATCTGAAAAGTATGCGAGTTGAAGCAATTGTCAATGACAGCTAGGGAATAAGGTTGCTTATTTTTGACGCTTTTATTAAAGAATTTCAACATAAATTTATATAATGTATATCTATATATATATATATATATATATAAAATATATATTATATATTATATATTATATATTGTACATTATATATTGTATAGTATATATTATATATTATTATATTATGACTAAAAACCGAGCAGTTGGTATACTCCGCCTTCTATCTCACCACTGCGAATTGAATCCTATTGAACTAGAATGGGCAGGGGTTAAGGATGAAGTATCTAGAAAGAAGACAAGTTTCAAGATAAAAGACGTAAAAAGTGTTACATTCCAAAATTGGAAAAATTGTATAGACCAAGACATCAAAGAAGAAAATAAAATGTGGGAGTTGGATTATATTATGGATGCCATGATAGATCATGTTATAGTGAATTTAGGTAATGAATTTATCAAAAGCTATACTGATCTTACTGAAGAGAAGTATAATTATCAAAAAAAAAAATATGGTACCTGCACTATGGATCCCGTATTGGCTGCACTAGACCACAAGCTAGACTCAGTGGAGATGGGAGGATTCAAATTACTTATGAAATAAGATTTCAAAGGCGCCAATGCGTTTAAACTATAGATAAATAAGTTTGTACAACATTGATCCTCGTTGTGACTACAAACGCATAAAGTTCACAAACTGTCAAGATGACAAACTACGTTACTCTCAATCGTGCTGAAAAATCATCTAAAATAGTAAGTAAAAAGCATTTAAAAGGATGATTCAAAATGGATGAGCTAATGGGCGTGCAAAATATTGAAACTATAAACACCCTGAACTCTAGGAGCAGTTATATATATTCACAATTTGTTTAATTATGAAATCACAATAAGGAAGATGATAAAGAAATTAGACTGTCAACTTCGAATTTAAGGCACACGATCACTCTATATATGAATTTGACGAATTATCCAGGTGAACAGTAGTATAAGAATAGTAATAAAATAGCAGGATTATATAGTGCACCCTGTATAAATTGACACATCACTTATTCAAATATGGTACCAATATTCATAGGTCAATGCCATCCAAGAATCACAACAACAACAAAAAAACACATAAATAACCCCTTTTGCAAAAGGAATTATTCTCACAAACCTTCAGATTTATACAAAAATTTATAGAAAATCTCTACTACTACGCTTCCTTACTTTCAGTTAATTGGTTGCTCATTACGGTCTAAATTCAACTTGAAATTGTATCAAATTCATTCAAAATATGAAATTTTGAAGTAAATTATCAAGGTTATCTTTAAGTAAATATCCAGGACTACTATGAAAATATATGCATCATGATAACCGTCAAAATATAACCAACACTAAAAGTTTATAGGAAAATATGGTTTTCGTTCTATCACTCTAGGTTTGTTAAGTATATAATCAAGTTTACATTTATATATAAGAATCAATCACTGTCGAGGTCAATATAAAGAAACGAGAACAATCTTACTCCACTTTTCGATGTCTATGTAGAATTGAGGTGGGTAACCCAAGAAAACCTGAGGGGAGCAGCGAACCTAAATCAAAAGACATTCTCCTACATGAACCTCATGACATTTCCTGAGATTCCTCCGCGAAACATAAGTGAGCTACCGATGAGTTGGTTACATAAGGTAGCGATTCCAACCTATGCTGGACTTGAGACCTCCTATACTTAAGCGCAAAATTTTATATGTAAAAAAAATATTTTTAATCAAAGAAAATTTACTTAACCTAATCGAAATGGGAGAACCCAGTTTTGCTTCTGTCCGGCCTTGGCCCATGGACAAACGCTGTTTACTTGCTGTTGCTGAAGACATCAACACAAAATATATATGTATATGGTTATATACATAATACATACATACATAATACATAAAGAATTATTCAAAAATCCGTTGATCAATGAATTATCCTTAATGACAAAAGCAAGTTCCCAAATCTGACCGCCATGCATCAACGGTACAAAACGAGCAAAATAATCCCGTTGAAAAATAGTGCTCTGGGCCTCATATTTGATGAGAAATATTTTCCGCGACAAACTTCGGGAGAAGTCTATATATGTAAACTGGAGACGTTGAAGTTAATCGCGGAAAATATTTCTCATCAAATATTAACCGACGGAAGGTTTTATCCCGGAAACAGAGACCCAGAGCACCATTTTTCAGCGGGAATATTTCGCTCGTTTTGTACCGTTGATGTGATTCACGGATCGGCAAAAGACGTTCCCCATGTGTTGGAATTTTAATGTTCTCACATCTGTTTGTTATTGTTCGTATCTTTCTCGAAGTCCAGTAGAGGGTTAACCGTCTCGGTCCATAGAGGACGATTCTCGTAGGTATGTACGATATGCGTCCTTTCTGGAATCGATAGGGTACCCCGATGTAGCTTGTTAGGATGCTGAGAAGCGATACGCGTCACTGAGAGCTCCTAATAGGGACGGAATTGTGGTCTGCCGCTTCGTTTCCTGGCATCTTGCTTAGTTGCACTATTGTAGCTCTTGGGGGCTGCATGCATGGCGGGCAGATTTGGGAACTAGCTCTTGGCAGGAAGGATTATTCATTGATATATATATATATATATATATATATATATATATATATATATATATATATATATATATATATATATATATATATATATATATATATATATATATATATATATATATATATATATATATATATATATATATATTTATTATACCGTAGTTGCCGAAAGAAGATGAACTGTACATAAGTATTTCATGAAAATATTACAGCCTCAAATATTTATGAGCATTTTGACACGCATTATTTTGATTTTTATCATTTCAAAGTGTAGAGAGAAATTGAATTTATAACTAGATGTTTTATAAAGGCAAGAAAGAATTTATTGAGCATTCTGTTAGGTAATGTTAAAATTTATGTGGAATATTTAGCTTAAGTCTACGTTAATATAAAATAAATGTTCATGTCTATAATTCACTAAAATTATTGATATTGATCTGAATTATCATAAACATTATATAATTATTATATATTTTAACGTATAGAATTGAGCGTAAGTTGAGTATGCATGAAATTCATTAAATGATTATTTTAGATATTCACATTGAATTATTATCGTTTTCAAATACATTAGTGTTAAATTGATTCAATTTTATTTTGAAAGAGAACTCATATTCGGTTGCACTACTGACTACGAATTTTAGACGTATAAAGTAAAAATTTTATTTAAAACGAGGATAGCAATATTGACAAGCTAGAAAAATGACATGGAAGACCATAGTCAGGTAGTTGGGTTCTTCCTTGAGATTTTCACGAGGGTTTCTATAGATCCGGCGATAATTGGTGCCTACTCCAAGACAAAATCATAGAAACTACATTTATTTTTCGATCTGCCCACGTACCACATTTCTAAGAGATTTGAATACTGATGAGCTTTCGTTACTTTATCTTTTCCAAATAGACTATAACACTGTCAATTGCAGAAACAATGACAACGTCAAATGTAAGAGCAGATAATCCATGCTGTGAATTTCAGCCAATTATCTGGAAAATAAAGAAACATATTAACGAATATCTAATTTTTTTGAAGAATTTTCAACACTTTATATCTAAGAAATCCAAAATATTAAACCTGAAAAATTACTCTTTCAAGTATTTTATAAGATACCTTGTATTCACAAACATCTCATGATATATTCTCCGTTCATGTTCATGCAAAAAAATTACTACATTGACGTAAATCTCAAGCAGCACGAGCTATAAAAGAACTTTCCGACCAATCCAAATGTGGGGCACGTAGGAACTCCAATCCACCTTTGGATCTGAACCAACGATCGGGATCAATATCAAAGTTAACATTGAGATTCTTGTGATACCCAACTCCCGTTTGGATGTAGGTGTAATCTTGCTCGTATTTTACTCAACAAACTACGCTTTCGAAATATTAAGTAGGCTTAGTCGTTTAAGCGGATCAAAAAAAAACACTGTCTAACGAAGTGCCTTTGCAGAGAGCTATTAACTTGTCATTCAAAGAAATATTTTTCTCAACTACTCGAGAAGAAGTTGAAGAAATATAATAAGGCGGAGCCATAAGAATAATATTTACTACAGGTTGTCGTTGCTAAAGGGTCCATTAGAAATACCTTGGGAATTGGTTCAGGGATCAATATGAAATTTTGGGATTAGAGTTTTTCGACCCTGATCTACAACTTGCAGTTGTTTTGAGAGTGGTAACACTTCCGGTTATATCGGACATTAACTACAACGTTATTATTTCAAGAGAATCTTTCTTTCCATTTGTCCTATCTAAAATTCACCACCATTAACCTATGATGTTTTCATGAAAATTTTGGAATTATATCCTCATATTTTGCCAAAATAGATTTGAGTAAGACTATAGCTTTTTTTCTAGTTCAAGAAGAACCCTGCTAAGAGACAGGGTGTTTAAAAATTATTTGTCAACTCAATAAAACTAAATTGGTCGAAATTTTTTCCAAAAACGAGTGCCTATTTCTATTCACTTCATTAGAACTGTACTTTGAGTTAGTATTGATTGGTATTAGGTATCTCTCCACTACCTACAGTTCCTTTGATTAATTGAATCATTATGCCGTGGAACATAGAAACAGTAGAATTTAGTTCCAATGCTAGTTTCTATGTTACATAAGGTTTTATATAGGCTTCTATGAATTTCAACCTCAGTTTGATGTTTGAAAATTATTTAAAAACGAAGTAACACTTATTCTGTTTCAATAATTTGAATGAGGAGGTCATTACTTGATGAAAATCGTTATACATATTTTCAATGAAATAAAACTATGGTATTTAGATTTTCACTATATTAACTTCAAGCCGACATATGAAAACTGCAAATCTAAAAAAGGTAATGAATCCGGTGTTTATTAACTGTCTTGCGGGGATTGTAATGAAATTTATATTGGTAGAACTTCAAGAAATTTCAAAGTTAGATTATCCAAGCACAAACGTAGTTTTAATTATCATAAATCAGATTCTTATTATTCTAATCACTTACCCGAAGAAAACCATAATTAATCAATGATAATTTCAGAATTTCACAAAATGCAAATAATAGACAAAAACTCAATCTATGGAAAACTTTAGAGATCAACAAAGAAAATAATTCAGGTAGGTTACTTAATAGTCAATTAGATCTAAATCCTTCTCATTTAGTCAATTTTTTCAATTCATGTAAGCAACTCTGATGGGTTTTCCAACATACCCTTGTACTTGTTCCTTTTGTAATATTAAGTAGGAAATAAGACTAATATATAAGAAATAATTTGGTCATTAGTTTGTATCTATCTGATGAAGCCACAGTGTATTGAATCTGGTCATAGTTTGGTTAATATAGTGAAAATCTAAATACCATAGTTTTACTTCATTGAAAATATTCTGTTTCAGTATATTTAATTTTATAAATTAAATCAAAAGATGAGAATTAAAAAAATTGAAAAATAAATTTTCAATTAAAATGATATAAATACTAAACCAGTTTATGATACTTTTATTTATCATTAATGGTAAATGTCAATGAATAATAAGTCAAACTTATAGAAAATTTAACAAAAAGTCCCCGAATTTACGTCAAGTTTGCAGAAAACAATTTATAAAATTCAAATTGTATCAATCACAGAAAACTGAAAGGAGTTGTTTTAGGTCACTTCAAACGATTAAGATGTCATTTTGGGGCAACATGAATCAAGAATAAAATTTCTTACATTTCATGCAAATAGACCGTAAACATAAACATATTTTATTTCACAAAAAATTTATACGAAGAAAAAATTAGTGTTATTGCTATTTTTGAATTATTTCCAAACTTCCAACTGATGCCGAAATTCATAGAACTTTGCACAGAACATTATGGAACATAGAAATTGGCATCGGAATTGAATCTACTCTGTTTGTTTCTATGTTCCACTAATCTAACCTAACATTATCCTTCAAATTTTGCAATGAACTGAAGGTTTTAATTAGAATAAAAAGGCCATTTTATGTATAGGAAACTTTACCTATTCCAATCAATACTAAATTAAAATACGTTTCTAGTAAATTTATTACAAAATAGGTACTCGCATTTAAAAAAGTTTTTCACAATTTAGTTCCATTGATAAGTGATTTTTGTGCTCGTTGTGAATTAAATAACATCGGGAAATACGTTAAAAAAATACCTCTATAGTTGTTAATTTTAGATAGGACCAATCCTAACAAGAGATGTTTGAAAAAAGAAGGCTTTTAATAAAATTAAAATTGCACCTTGGTATTTGCAATACCAAAGTTGTAATTGATTTCCGGTATAACCGGAAGTGATATCACTCTGCAAACAATTGCATATTGTAGATCTGTGACTATATACTCTAATACCAAAATTTGTAATCGATAACTAACTTTTTTCTACTACTTCTAATGGGCCATTTACCGCGAACACTCTGTATACTGATTTAAGTAAACTCACTTTATTTGGGATTAACAATCTCAAAAATGATGATAAACATAGGGCGTTTCAATTAGAAAAAAACATAACTTTAATATGAATCTCTGTATTGGATCACCCTGTGTATTTGGGAATTATTTCAGGACATGAATTAGCATTTATCTGTTTTCTTCACATAAATCAATCATTGAAATCGACTTAAATATTTTGAACTCTTTCGGCACATTAAATTTGAAGATACGAAAGTTTGGAGACTTCAACAACAGGCAAAGCGCGAAACTTTCAGATAGATGTAGGTATTATCAGGGATACATGGAGACTGTAATGGTGGGTTAAGCGAGAAAATTCTAAAATAATGAATATGACAGGATTGTTGATTGTAGTAGTCCAATCGTCTATAATGTAATCAAACATTTTATTTCATAATTTTAAAGATATATTAATGCTCTATTTCATATCAAATTAACAAGAAACTGCTCAAGAAAGGAATGTATATAACACTTCACGATTTTCATAAATCTGACACAATCAAAATAATTAATAATAATTTCGTATTTTCATTTCTCATTCCCGAGTTGGCTCTGACATAAAGTTGTCAACGAGAGTGATGTAACAGTCATTAAACGGAGCCAGATTCTCTTCAATGTGCATTTTAAAATTCCACTGGTATGCCCGAACATGTTTTATTATAAATAACAATAAAAAATTGACAGACGTATTCTGTTTATCATTAATTAACATTCTTTCGTCTTATTTATGTGATATAAAAGAATAGATGGAATAGATTCACAATTCTACAGCATCAACAGATATGATGTGATATATTTTTGAGGGCACGAGCGGCGACCGGTTTGAATTTATTTGATAAGATAGACATCTCTGACGTTAACACTAATGTAAGTTTTTTAAAGCTCGATTTGAATGTCACGACTCGAGGAGCATGAAATTCTTTGGCCTATCGACTTAACTCTATTGCTGATAAACAATTAGCAATAACTATTCATTTGTCTAAAATATCCTTTAGGTAGAATTAGAAAGCTGGTTATGCATTGGAAAAGGTTAGACTCTCATGTATTCTAGCGCACTCGGAAATGTTCCCATGTAGTTTAACACACATTAGATATACAGGGTGTTTGCTGAATATGCGAACCTAAATCTAAATATGCTAAACTGTGGAAGATCTATTGAATCATATTTTTTCTTAGGGTTCACATTTTGCAATATGACTGTATAAAGTGGCTTTCAATTTTGTTTTTCCGAATGAAAGAAATATCTTTATGTTTATGCATCTTTTTTTGAAAAGGGTAAAACATTTTACCCCTTCACGTTTTTCATTAGAACTTCTTTTCGATAGTATAACTTTTACATTAAATAATTATTTTCTCAAGCCCTATTGTAATAAAAAACTAGTAGTACGCCTGTATTTTTTCAAAAACCGCATATCGTATGGGAGAAAAAATATGTAAGCACCTGTTTCCAAAATTTCATGAAAGTCGGGAAAATTCAAGTAGGCTACTGGCATTTACAACAATTTCGATATTCTCTAATGAAATATTTTATTTCTTTAACTTTTTTTCCTTTAGTTCTAGCTATCTGAAAGTGCCGTAATTCTCTATATTTTTCGTTGATCCAAATATTGATGCATAACGTTGTCGTCTGTTTGCTTGAAATATTTTCAATTAAATTATCAGAGGATTATATACAAAATACGAAAAATAGGATGTCTCCCAAGCTTTATGACAAACAAGTTAGTGAGAAGATTACGGTCCCAGACTTTTTAATTGAGAGATAATGAGGAGAACATTATAGACTGTGTTGAAGATAATCCATTGATGAATGCAAATCCGTTGCAAATGCCCAGAAGAGTCATGTGAGGTATTTTCAAAAGATAGGAACTGCATCCTTATCATTGATATGGAGTGCAGGCATTGAATGCAGGGGACGAGCAGCTTCAACTCACATTCGCCGTTGGATCCAGAAATGTCTTGCATCTTTCTTATGTTGTAAATTTTCCAGACGAACCTCAATTGTGGTGGTTCCTTGCGAAATCTCAATTCATTTCTAATGAGAAGAACTTGTATGCCAAAAAACACGATCTATATTGTTGGCACATGTCCGGAAATACACTCCCAACAAAAATTGTCGCATCAACCTGCTTTTACGACAGAACTATATAAACTTTTAGGTTGGTCATTCAAGAGTCGCTTGGTAACTTTCAGAAGTGTAAAATAAGAAGATATCATTCAAAGTAGATGGGTTTATGATGGAAAACATCAACAATTTCCGTGTTAATGAAAAATTGAGAAATTCTAACATCTTCAAACATTCGCTAAGAGACCAATCAACTAGCATCGAATGGTTACTCATCATTTTCAAAATCGCGTGTTTCCTTCTCGGGCCCTAAATACTGCCAGTATACGTTTTGGATGTACTCTTGAGCCACTCAGTTCCAAATTTCAAGAAGCAGATTTTCCAGTTGTTGGAGTTTTCTACAAGGCATCCTACGTTGCTGAATTTGCCACCCCATGTTGTTCCAAAGATGTTCTATGGGATTCAAATTCTGTAATTACTCTAGCTGCATGAGGCCGAGCATTATCATGCATAAAAATGAAGTTTTCGCCAATCAATGGGCCAAAGAGTACAACATGGTGTTCAAGGATATCTGCGATATATCTAGCCACTGTCATTCTTCCATTATTCATTAGGACTAACTCAGTTCGACCATGGAAAGAAATGCCTCCCAACACAATTACTGAGCCTCCCTCGAAGTTTACGGTTTGCCGGATATTGCAATGCTGATATCGTTCCCCAGGTCGTCTGTATACAGACATGCGTTTATCATTTGATACTAGACAGAACCTGTACTGCTTTGCAATGAAATATGCACATTTCTGGAAAACGCAAGTTCATTTTGTAGAATTCTAGCCATACAGTGCCGAACTCTTAGTGCAGTTAAATGGAGCCAACGATCATCAACTGGTGTTGTTATCCGAGTTTTTCCCTGTCCGGCTTTTCTTCCATATTCTCCCGTTTCGTGGTACCGATTAATTACTCTTCAAATAGTGCTTTGGTTAACATTCAACAAGTTAGCCACCTAACGTTGGCTTCGCCCCTCCTCTAGAAGTGTTACAATTCTCACCACTTCATGATCACTCAAATAGCGTCCTAGACGTTCAGCAGCCATTACAATAAATTGAAAGATTCAAAAAATCAACCAGAAACACAGAAAACTGCATTAGCTTAGCGTGAAAACTGAAGAGAAATTAAATGAATACTGATAGTCAAATAAACTTATTCTTGTTTCAGAAGTGTTTGAGATCATATGGAAACAAATGTTACCACATAGATAAGATTTTTTCCCCTCATATGTCGAGAAACATATGTTGACAAAGAAACTGCGATCGAGCTGATAAACCGATTGTGGAATTCAGAATACTAGGTTATGCGACAATTTTTGTGGTGTGTGTATTTGAAGAAAACAATTGTGGAAGTGTATGTTCAATCTTTCATTGTTCATAACTTTCCACTTATATTCAAAGCAATATACAAATCAGACTTACCTTCCAGCCGATAAACAATTTCAAGTCGAGCAAAATCTTATATAGCGAACTATTTCTAATTGAATATCTTACATACAATACTTATAAAGACTCCCGCTCTGTTAGAGTGAAGCCACGAAAGCAATTTGTCTGGTGTTTCAAGAAAGGCAATCGGAAATTGTAGCTTCTTACTCTCCCATTATGAAATTGTTCGTTACAAATGGCCGTACAATATCGTTTTACCTTTTCCATTTGTATTTATGGCGCTCTAATGTATATTGTTCTACGGAAGGCTTCTGTTCTTCAGTAGCTATTCAGTTATTGTTTCTGGAAGTTACGGTTCATTCACGCCAAAACAAAAAGTTCTATCGAGGTACAGAATGATTTTAAGTTTTCAAAATGAGTTCTTGGATCGAGAACGATATTATCACAATATCGTAGTGGGTGGATGAGAATGTAAAAAGTAACACCCGATATATCTAAATACGATGGAATTATTCAGAATTTAGCACCATTAGCAAGTTATTAACCTTTTCAAGTTAAGTTTATCTCGTTTACTGTTTAAAGGTGGAATTTTTTATTTACTTCAGTTACATCAATATGTCTTTGTGGTTTAAAAATACAAATACTTTTCATCAGAGAAAATGCTGTAGCAGCAATGAAAACTCGATGTCCTTTAATCTAAGTGTTATTATTATTGATCAATATAAGTGCGTATAATGATGATGGTAAACTGGATTTCGTTATATTTTGCATATATGAGGCTGTTTACACTATATTATGCAAATTTAATGTAGAAACTATCATAATCATACCTTTTATGCCATCACGGATAAATTCAATGAAGTGGGTCTTGAAATAATGTGAATTGAAACGCAGATTATTCAATAAACGAAATAGATAACATAAATATAGATATTTTCTTTTCATAAATCCTGATCGTATTATGTGTGAAAAGATTCAATTCCCGAATATAAATTTTAAAAAATAAACTAATAATTGTACAGATAATTATTCGAATACGGAATAAATAAGCATTCAATAATGTGTTTCATTTGCAAGAGAATTATACTTTTTTGCTCTCTGAAATATGTTTCTTTTTCTGAGCCCCAAGAAATTATTGTAAAAGACGAATGGTCGTTCACCAATTCAAGTTCGCACATAGAACTCAGGACAATTACATTTTTAATGACAAAACGGACTGTGTTAACGAAGTTTCTAGTTGTCCTTTAGTGCAATTGAACGATATATAAACTGTGACGAAAAAGTGTCCGGAAATTTGAAATAAAACACAAAAGTCTTAATCTACTTCAATATTTATTGAATATCATTCAAAATATTCTCCATTTGAAGCAATATATATGTGCCAACGTTTTTCATCGAAACATTTTTCATAGGCGCTTTCAGGTATGGCCTTCTTCTCCTTCTGCAAATTTTCTTTCATGACGTCTATGGAATCACATGCGGTTACCCAGAAATTTCAGTCTGTAGTAAAGAAAAAGTCATACAGAGCTAGATCAGGCGAATACGGCGGCTGCGCGATGGTATTTATCGAGTGCTTAAAGTCGTTGATAACCGTAGCTCGATGAGATGGTACGTTATCGTCATGAAAAATCCACGAACTGTTTTGAAACAAATCCGGCCGTTTACGGCAAATATTTTCACGCAAACGTCTCAAAACGATTGAATAGAAGTCCCTATTGACCGTTTGACCTTGCGGAACGAATTCATGATGAACCACACCACGAATATCGAAGAAAACAATCAACATCATCGTTTTTTCGGTTTTGGCACATTTTTTTCATCCCACTCCGCTGATCGTTAGCTAGGTAGTGTGTCGTATTCATAGACCCATGTCTCGTCACCAATTATGATCCGTCCCATGAATATGGAATCAAGATTGGCACGATCCAGCAGGTCTGCAGCTATCTGTATCCGGTACTATTTTTGAAGAAAAGTCAGCTCTATCGGGATGAGCCGAGCGGCGACACGCCGCATGCCCAATAGCTTCACCAAAATCAAACAAAGGGTTTCAGGAGAGATGATGAGATCAGAAACTATCTCGATAGCACTGGCATGACGATATTCGAGCACCATTCCCTTGATTTTTTGGACGTTAGACGGTTAGAAGTCGAAGGTCGTCCAGAACGAGACAAATCTTCGACGATCTCCTGACCATCTTTAAAGGTTTTGTAGTACTCGTTCACTGGGTTTTCCGATAGAACAGAGGCTTCATTAGCCTTCTCCAGCATTCGCAACGATTTAACACAGAATTTCGTTCAAAACACAAAAGTACCACTCAGGTCGACTGGTTTCAACAACTGTCGTTTACAAACTACTTGGCAGATTGCGCTCATGTTCGGCATAGTGATTGAGGACAGTCCTTCCAACATACAGAATTTTGAAATACTTGAAAATACTCAGCGCGGGCAATTAGAATGGGATTTTCTGGATAATTTTTGGTCACATGGCACTTTTAGGAAGACGAAGCACCTACTCATAAAAACACTGTATAAATTTGCCCTCAGAATTTGGTGTTGAGCCAAACATAAATGGAATTTTTCATAATATTTTATTACGAACAGATAAATTATATTATCTGGGTTGAGTTCTATATACTTATAAAGACGAAAGCTTTGTACTAAACTGAAACTAGGGCCACCCCTGTAACTTTTTTTCTATTTGATATATTTTGATGAAATTTGGCAATCGAATGAAAGACAACATTCTTAATTTGATAACATTTATATGTCTGACATTTCGTTTCCGGTTATGCCGGAAACGATACCAACTATCGATTTTCAAATAGGACACCCTGTATTTATTTGCTTATTTTAATTGTTCATCTCATCCTTCAACTTAAGACATATTTTTGAAAGAAAAACAAAACACAATCTTTTGTTCAGCAATTTTCATATTTCGTTCTAGAAGGCCATGACAGTGACAATTCGCTTAGCCCAACATCTCCTATCACGAGAATAAAAGATTGTATCTTAAAATTTAATTGCTCATATTTTACGGGTAGTCAAAGTTTCAAATTTCAGTTTTTCCTCAAAAAGTAGGTTTTCTCCTGAGAAACGGTTTCGGGGTTCTAATGAAATATTTAATCAATTCTTGCAAAGTTTCCCCATTCGCTAATAACAATAACTACGTTGGCGAAGCGAAATATTTGTTCATACTTATTATTATAAAAATGCTCCTCATTTCGGTAATTAACAACAATGAAATTTTGATATGTCTCACTGATATTTTTATGATCACAGAATATTATAAGTATGAACAACAATTTTGCATCGTGTAACGTTCAATTCTGGTCGTTATTTATTAGTTTGGAATTTATGGTCTCTATAGTTAATTGTCAGATTACTTTCGGTATTTTTCTCTCTGTTTCATGGGTTTTGTAAGATTTTAATCAAGGGAATCTAAGTCTCACATCATTCGTTTTGTCTAGGAATAGTTCTCGACTCCCAGAATTTGATAGGCCCTTCCTTTCATTATTGTAGCATTTTCAACTCATTGTTTTGTTATGTTGGTGAGGTTAAACTATCTGACAGTTCATAGAAAAGTTCTATTTGTTCTGTGAACCTTGATTCGTTCTAACTACTAGTACTGCTTGATCTGGCACCATGTATACTGGATTGGAGGAAAGATTATCAACTCTACCTTACTCCGATCTTCAAATTCTGGGGAGCTATTTTCGAATTGCTACTGTTCGAAGGTTTTATTAGCCTTATTTGGAAGGTAGCCATATAGAATTTCTCCTCATTCATTCTTGCTTCATTGCAAAGCCAAAGGACTGGGTTTTTCAAAGATTGCATCGAAATTTCATTTCCGGTGAAATCGAATATGTCTGACTCATTCGAAAAGGAGCAATACTTCAAGATGGCTGGAACGTTTTTTTCTTCACTAAAAAATTTGAATGGGGCATTCAGTTGATAATTTAGTCTTTTATCAACAATTTGACATATTGATCTCAAAAATATTCCAATAATTGGTAAAAAAAGTAGCGTAAAGAATTTTTTCAATCTGATTTTCAGCTGAAATCGAAATATTTTTTTCACCTCATGGCGTTGGCACTCCTGAAGTTGTTGTGTCTGTCATGGATGTTCTAAGAAGACAAAGTACCCTATTTTACTAAAACCAAGCAAACATTTGGTTTCCGTTTGAATTCAAAATGGCCGACTTCCTCGAATATTAACAATTTTCCCCGCGCGGTCGTAGTGAATCAACTGCGTAATTTATTCACTAGATTGAACCTTTCCTGTCATTTTGAGGGGTCGAACCCGAATATTGATTCAGAATTGTGCCAGTTCCTCTCACAGAGGTTTTTGAGATTTGGCCTCTCTGAGACATTTGGGAAACAGTAAAGCTGGTTCCTGGAGTTCTGACAGGGGTGACTGCTAATGCAGAAATTCGCTGAAATCCTAAAATTGTCAATTGAGATTGTAATACAAAAAATGTTGATGCTTGAAACAGATTATGAAAAAGGCGAGTACCTGTGTTTTAACAGTTCTAGCTGAACCAGTACCTGGTTCTCTTCCTAAAGACCATGATGTCCGAAATTTTTCCTCAAGATCATAGATCTTTTTTAAATGAGGGCTGGAAATTGGCGTAATATTAACCATTGTTAACAATTTCAAACGTCAAAAACAAGCAACACCAAGATGAAGTTCATGTTCAAACCAGGTGTCGTCTAAAACTCGATGACATTTCATTACTCAACTGTGAAATTTTGAACTCGGCTTGAAAGTACATAAATAAATTCTGTACGGGTCACTTCGGACAGAAGAAAGTTGAATATCTCAAGTACTTTTTGCGTGAAGTTTTCATAATGAACAGAATATTTTTGTTTCCAAATGCACTAATAGAAGGTTTCTATCATTTTGAGAAAAATTTGAAAACGAGAGAGTTATGACATTTTTGAAATCCGACCAATGTCAACTTTCATAGTTTTTCGTTTTCTCCTCTAGCAACGATTGCGAACATTATCCGTGGACCACGCTGTATGATGCTCCATATTTAAGTGTATTCGCTTTTACTTCAAATAATCTCTGAGATCTTGAAACGAAATGTAATAGAAATCATAACAGAAAACACACCCATATGGTGAGAAATTGCTTGTCTCCTCGCAATGCATCAAACTCAAACTACGAATGAGCAAGATACACCCACTGGAGTGAACAACCAAGCCTGAGAAATAGGTTAGAAGATCATCTCATCTGAAGTAAATAACAATTTTAACATGACTTTATGTACGTCTGATATCATAATTACGGAACTATAAATTTCGCCATCCTTTCAATGGTTGAACGTAAACTACAGGAATATGGGATAGTCATTTAATCTATTTCAGTAATTTCCTCCAGCTTCATGAAATATGAAAGGTCAGCGGTACATAGATTTTATCTGCCGCAATTTTGCGTTTTCGTGGAACATCGTCCCGGAATAATATACACGAGTATCCGCATTTCCAGTGCGACGATACGATTATGCGCTGCTGCATTCTGCAAATTCGTTCTTTCAACGGTGGAGTACATAAAGTGTTCTATGGACACCGGGAACTTGGAGTATCCGTGAAATTTGAATAAGTAAATTCCGTTAATGCCGCACATTCCGAATCTGTACGCGAATGTCGATTTGATTGTCCGGAACCGTATGATGAACGACGTTATACTCTGTGACAAAAAATTATCCGGAAATTCTTATTTAAATTGCCCGCGTTGAGTAATTTTAAGTTTCTGTATATTGGTAGGACTGTCCTTAATTACTATGCCAAATTTGAGCGCGATCTGTAAACTAGTTCGTTTACGACAGCTGTTGAAACCAGTCCAACTTAGTGGTACTCTGCGACTTTTACAATGGAAAAAAATTTTGTTGGAAACGGCTTATGGATACTCTGTTTTTTCGAAAACCCAAGTGTATGAGTGGTACAAAGCCTTCACAGCCCGGAGATCGTCGAAGAATTTCCTCCTTCCGGACGACCTTCGATCTGTTCAACCGACGATAACCTCCAAAAAATTGAGGAGATGGTGCTCGAAAATCGTCATGCAGTATTAGAGAGATAGCTTGTGATCTCAACATCTCTCGAGAAACCGCTCGTTTGATTTTGGGGAACCAATTGAACATGCGCCGCTCGGTTTGTTCCGATAGAGCTGAATTTTCTTCAGAAACAGTACCGAATGCTGGAGACATGCTGGATCGTTGAAATTCTGATCCCACGTTCATGGAACAGATCATAACTGGAGATGAGGCATGGGTCCATGAATATGGCACACTAATGAGCCCACAATCATCGCAATTTGCCAAAATCGAAAAAACCACGCCATCGTCGTACAAAAAATCAAGACGTACTGATTGTTTCCTTCAATATTCATGGTGTGGTTCATCATGGATTCGTTATTTGAGCAGTATAAAGAAGTGTCGTCTACGAAGAGAACACTGTCTACTGTTCTTAAGAAAGAAGGTAGGTTATTGATGTATATCAAAAATAGCAGGGGTCCCAGGACAGAGCCCTGGGGAACGCCAGTCTTGATTGGAAGAAAATTAGAGACAGCATCCTCCAGGCAGACACACATGTACCTATCTGCCAAGTAGGATGACAGAAGTTTTAAGGGGACTCCCCTTATTCCACAAAAATCTAGTTCATGAAAAAGAATTGTATGCAGTACAAGATCGTTACTCCTACTTCAAGTATAACATAAGGAATGCTCAGTTGACTATCGTAGATGGTAATATTGGAGATCACAAACTCCAAACTCTTCACATTAACTCTCCGGTCGAATCTAGGAATGAAACATCTAGTAGGTGTGAAATGAATGAGCTTGATAGAATTGCATTTCGTGATAAATCTCATGCTATGCAAGCTACTGAGTGGACTAACCCCGATGATCTGTGCAATGAAATTATAAGAGCTTTCACAACTTCTCAGTCGAAAAAATTAGAAAAAAAAATAGATTCAAGATCAACAGTGCTCTTTGGTTTAATGTAGAGATCTATGAGCTGTTGAGGGAGAAATTTTTATTATAAGAGGCACAAACAGTTTTTTGGCTAGCCCACATCTCAGTGAAACTTGCATTGAAAAAGGCCATCGTTGCAAGGAAAAAGCAATATTTTCATGAAAAATTAGACGTGCAGCTGACGACAGTAAGAAATTATGGAAATCGCTCAATGATATTGTCAGTGGATCATCTAAAAAAGATTCTCTCACGATAGAAAATGTGAAGATATCAGATGCCAAACAGATAGGCCAAGAACTAAACCATTTCTTCACTAGTATTGGACATCAGGTGGATCACTCGCCGCCTCCCGAGGGCTATGAACCACCCAGACCCCATTCAGAAAGCGACATATTCTACTGGAAACCGACCACCCCAAATGAAGTCAGGGAAATTATCAGAGCTTTGAAGCCAAATAAAAGTCCAGTAAACCTGTCTACGCGGTTAAACTCTAAGCCGAGTGCTAAGGTGGTCCCTTTTTTCAAAAGTTGAGAAATAACATCACCTAACAACTATATGACAGTGTCTATTTTGTCTGTGATTTCGAAGGTACTCGAAACATGTCTCAATGAGAGACTCTTGAACGGGGCCAATTTCTGGTTTGCTCGACAGTATGGGTTCAGGCGGGGGATTGGCAATTCGGTCGCGGCGTCGGATTTAATCTGTAGTATACAGGAGCGCATGGATAAGGGTCTTTCCTGTGTATTTGTCTCCTTGGCATTTGACACAGTGTGTCATGCAGTGCTGTTAAGGATTCTGGAGAGTGTGAGTGTGTATGGTTCCCCTCTTTTATGGTTTGCGGATTATTCTGATGGCCTCAGTACGTCGACCTTAAGAGTAGTGCTAGTAGCTTCAGTGATGTCACATGTGGTGTACCGCAGGGGTCCGTTCTTGGACCCACTTTGTTTCTGATTTACATAAACTCTATTTATTGAAATTTGAGGCTTATGGCAGCATTCAACTGTATGCTGATGAAACTTGCTTCCTGTTTTTTGGTAAAGATGGAAACGTTATCCAACAGTTAATTGAAAAAGACCTTACTGCCATAAGGAACTGGATGTCGTATCACAGACTTTCATTGAACATGAAAAATCAAGTTATATGATCATATCTAACAATACTGAAATGAATCAATTTAATGTGTCGCTTGACTCGATGTCTTTGTCTAAAGTTGACTGTATAAAATACTTGGGTCTGTTTATTGATAACAAGCTATCATGGTTGTACCATATTGTATATATATATATATATATATATATATATATATATATATATATATATATATATATATATATATATATATATATATATATATATATATAGGTAAAAGAATTGCACCGAACATAGGTATTCTGGGTAATCTCACAGTACATTGATATGAGACATAGGAGGATGTTGTATAATTCTCCCGTTCATAGTCATCCGTCATACCTAACTCTGATATGGAGAAATACGTACCAGACATTGATCCAACCTCTCCAGACTCATCAAAACAAAGCCATCAACAGAAAATACGGTTTACCGCGGCTCTATCCGACTAGAAGTCTTTATCTGCCAAACAAGATCATGGACATACACTCTGACTATATTTTTCAAGTCTGCTTACACATACATAAAAGTCTACGTAACATTGAATGTAACATTGATTACAAACAACGAAATACATGATCATTACTTAAGGAGTAACATCAATTCAAGGCCAACTTTTATGAGAACTACGCTGGGGCAAAGGAGTTTGATGACAGAGGGAGTTAAGATCTCCAACAGGATTCCAGTGAACGTGAGGAAAATGAGAACAACATACAGTTAAATTTGAATTTTTCATAAACCGCTTGAGTTATTGGTGTAAAATTTTGGGGGAATCGAAAACTTTCAAAGACGCAGAATCTTCAATACGAAACAATATTTCGAAGTCGTCAGTGGAGCGTGTATAGTCCGAACACAAGTTATTCGCAAAGAAAGAACTGCGACGCTACTGATTTGAAAAAGAAAATTTGGATTTTCCAGTTATTTTTCAAGAAAAGCTTTCATGACAATGTAGGAAAGAATAAGAAAAGAAAGTCCATACATTTCATTGTACGACATATTCGATTGAAAGAATCATCGTAGTGTATTTGTTTTTATCAACCCCACAGGAGGAAATCATGGGGGTTTAAGTTTGGGGACCGCGCATGCCAAAATTGAGATCCACCTCGACCAATCCAGCGATTTCCATAGCCTTAAGTAAGGAAGCAAGTTGACTAAAATGGGCAGATGCGATATAGTGCATAAACCATATAGTTTGTCTTAATGCCAAAGGTAGATCCTCTAAAAATTCTGGAACCGTGTGCTTCAAAAAGTTGCGGTACACCGCAACTATTTGGAGCACACTTTTACGGGTACCCCGTAATTCTTCATGGTAGAACTACTGGTCCAATTAGTCAGTCACCCACAATACCGATCAAAACGTTCAAAGAGAACTGATGTTGAATTCTTCATATGTTTGATGTGGATTTTATTCAGACCACATATGGTTATTATGAAAATTCCTTATGGAATTTTTAAAAAAACTTGCTTGATCAGGATCAGCATAGGAAATTCACGAATTTGGACTAACTCAGGAAAAAACCATTGAAATACGCAATACTGGCTGGAAAATCGGTGAGAAGTGCTTATATGCGTTGTACGTGGAATGAATACAAAAAATTTTAATGAAGAATTTTCCAAAGAGTTTCAATGCTCACACCTAAAGCGTCAGCGCTTTTTTGAGTGGAGGATCTTCTTGAATCATTGCAAGTATCTCATTTTCCAGCTCTACCATTATTACTTCCATTGGTCTTCTTACTCCTTCATAGAGTTCTTTTTCTAGGCCTCGATGAATGCTTTCAAAAGTTTTTCTATGGGGAGCGATACGGTTTGGAAATCTTCTAATGTACAACCGCCTAGCTCCTAATTCATTTCCGTCAGCACGGAGCAAAATTCAAACTCCCTGTATCACTTTAATGTACGAAACATTATTCACCAAGTTGAGCACCCAGAGCTAAAACAAATGAAAACCAAAACAAAAAGTATTACCTATTAACAACAGTTGGCCGTGGATCAAATGCATAGTTGACATGAAACCTTAATGCAATCTGGTAAAAACTGAATTGGTCGGGCCAGGAATATCTGTAAAAATGGTTGATTCGAAGAGTATTAGAAAATTGATTGTAGCGTCAGTTTCCAACAATCAAAATGTAATGAAATCTTTTCACGTCATCGTTCACTCATGATATATAATTGGTGGTTGCTAAAACAGGTAACCCCACTCTTCATAACCTGACTCTCTTTGTTCTTGACCTATTCCAGAAAATATTTATATTATTTAAACATCATTGAATAGTAGTGGGTACAAGAGTATAAGTTTTTGTGTAGACCACAAGACACTGTCATTCAAAGCTTAAGATTCACAGTGAATACTGTGTGTTCAATTTTCATCGCTGTTGATGGTAACTCTTCAACCGCTAATTTCAAAATTATACAACAGATTTCATCAGTCAATTAAATTAATCGTTAAACTAATTATATTAGATTTTATTTCCCGAATATTTCTCAGTTTCTTTTCGGACCACCTTTATTTCGCATATGTTATTCTAATCAGTATAAAATTAATTCCTTCAATTTCGATTTTAATACCTATATTTATTAGTTTATTATTCAAAGAATCAATGGTGCTATATTGAAATTGTGTGCTATGCTATAATACTGAAATCTAGAACAAGGGTCATCTTCAAATCGAGATTTAAAAGTCATAAATTACGTATTTACATTCAGATGTATTTAAATTTGTAACTCACGATTTTATTAATTATTTTGGATGACCTTATGAAACATTTCAAATATTTTAGTTCGCTTCAGATAAAAAGAGAATTATATGGTAAAATATGCGGTTGAAATTTGAATATAAATTATTCGGGAATTCTTGAATATAGAAGTGTGATCATTATTAAAACTAGGAGATACAAATTTGATATGAAAATTCGTTATCAAAACTACAAGTTTAGGATAAGAAGTTAAAATATTCTTATTTCTGGATATTTTCTTTTACTAAGAAATGTGTGAAAACTGAAAATTGAATCTGGTTTTCAGGAGATTAAGAAAATTTCTATGCAATGTTATGCTAGAGTATAATCTGTTTTGTTTTTATAAAAATGTGAATGATTTTCCTTATGATTAATATATTATAATTCTAAAAGACCTGCCTGTTTGACCATTATAAATTCAGTTACAATTGAGACAAGTAAGTTCATACACTCCAGAATTATCCAATTTTTGAGATTTTTTTTCGACACTGAAAAATGTATTTGATTGTTGTTTGGTTGTGTCAAAGTAGCCTTACAAATCCACAACCAAACTATCAAATATATTTTTCAATGCCAAAGATAAAACTCAGAAAATTAAGCCCAAAACCTACTGAAAATCCAGTGTATTTTTATAGTTGCTATATAATGGTCCCAATATAATCACACTTCTTTCAGAATAGTTAAATTAATTCTTCAACAGCCTTTTCTTTCCGGAACTCAAACAGATAATTAATAATAATTCTACTCTAACCAAAATATCCGGGTGAGGTAAACAACTAATAACGATGTTACGAAGGGTATCGAATTTCACCGACTGATATCACAGGCTTCACTTCTACCATTCGTTATTAATTATCGAGCATTTTATTAACTTCTCCAGTATTCACAGCAGGGACGGATTATAGGAGATAAGCGTGAAAATATTCTGATTCGATGATGAATAGCAGGCGTTGATATTACCCAAATAAACCGGTAATCAAACTCAATACCATGTATAGACAACAACGATGTTTTTATGTATATTTCGTTGTGAGATTCAACTCTGAATATTGTACTAATGGAATAATTAGTTGTGTTAGATCTTCGTAAATTTTTTTATGGTTATACGCATTTTCCATTTTACATAATATATACATATCTGAAACAAGCTTAGGACATAAAAGAATTCATGATATTGTTGATGCTTTTATTTGATGGAAAGTCATTTTAATATGAATAAAATGAAACACTTTTGTGTGATTCTCATATTGTTTATTATCAATACACTTGACCGGTTTTGACTATTACGTCAAAAGGTAATAGATATTAGAAAGAAAGTGCTAACTATACCTATGATGAGTAGAGTTGAGTGATTCAATTTTTGCTGGCTATTGAAAGTGGTGAATTCTGGGTTTCTACCAAATTTGCTAGTTTACAAACTTGAATTATCTCATTTGATTATGAGATTTGTAGGTTCAATATGTTCCGAAACTGCAGATTTGAGGAGGAACGTCCGCGTCAATTTGGAGCTGCTAGCTCGGAAGGCGGAGCCGTGACGATTTTTAGAAAAATTTCGCGAAAACGTCACTCAGAGTTGACAGAAAGTCGAAACGGCGAGATTTCTTGGCAATCGTAAACTACGGTCTTTGGAAGACGATCGGAACGATCGATTCAGCAAAAACTCTGTGAAAAAGTGAAGAAGAGTTCTCCGATAAATGAGATAAAGAACACAAGGTTTAACTTTAATCTACACTTTATTTGAGAAAAAAATTCGACGACGTTTCGCTGACACAGCAGCTTTATCAAGAATGACAAACAGAATGAAGAGTATGGTATTATAAACAAATCGTAGAACAAGTTGGATGAATAACAGGAAAATCCTCACCGAGCCATTGTACAGTTAGTATGAAAGGTAATAAAACTAATTAAACAAGTTAAGTAGGGGTGAATAATTGACATCTACCTGCTCATTCAAAAGCTTGTCCGAATGTTTGTATCAATTTATTTCTAATGCTTCTAGGAGATAATCTGATAGATAGTTGTAAAAGGGACGGTAGGCGATCGGCCACCTTACCGATTGTTCATTCTCTTTATATTCTTTCGCTGATGGATCGGCTATGTATGTGTATTATGTAGGACAGATTTTGCTCCAAGTTTGAAATTCCGGATTATCAACTTCTAGAATACAGTGCTTTCTCTCTCTCTCTCTTCTGAATGACAACAATCTAAAATATCAAGCATTGATTAAGTACATAGTTATATCACACCTCTTGTAGAGTTGGTTGAATGTTCCTAGCCAAACAGAATCGCCAGTTCTGGTTGGCTAAGCTAACTAGGTTTGAAAGAATGAGTTGTGGTTCATAGATACTGCAGAATACTGTAAATTGTTATTTTCACTTACTACCATCAGATGGCTAAAAAATTTTTCAAAGGTATCTCTCAATGGTAACCCATGGGTGTACATTTTTCAGTGATATTGATTTTCGTTGTCGCCATATGTTTTTTATTTTCAATTCATTGGTCAAAATCTCATGAACGAAATTAACTTTTTCACAAGATGCCGGACTTTATTGACGATTCCATCGGTGTTTCTAATTAAAGGCCTTCCACTTCGTGGTACTACAATTCTCATGCTTTCTTCTGAAAATGTCTTAAACCACAGAAAAACTATGCAATACACTTCCTCCATAGATCTACTGAATGTTTCTGTTGCATTGTGTCCAAGTTTGAAGCAAAACACTCATTTTGAGAAAGCACAAGAAAAACCTCTTTCACGAAAACCAACGCTACGTTGAAGCAAATGATTGTAACTGTAACCTCATACTGGAAGTGTTTCTCACGCGTTGCCGGATCGGGAGCAACGTTGCCAGTCTCATTGCTTTACTCACAAACCTCGTAGTTATGCTGGTATTTCACAATTATCATATTATATGCGGCTACCAAAAAATGAAGCAAAAAAAATTGATCTAAATCTGATGCAGATTGTTCTAAAACTATATCCTATACATTGCCATAGTATTTGTGGCTCAGCAAATGTTTGAAACTTGACGAAAATGTATTGAATTTAGAATTTAAGGAATTCTTGATTCTGATTACTCATCAACTGTCTGCGAAGATAACAAGGTTGCCACTACTCTTATTTTTCCACGAATACATTTTATCCATATTGTCTAGACATACAGCAAGGGATCAGAATATTTCTGATTGGTCTTCTCAACCTGCTGATCTTAATGCCATTGAATATGCTTGAGACATGATTCAGATCTAGAAAATGACTTATTAGGGGTTGATCAAGTCAAGCAGCTTGAAAATGCCTCGTAAAGCTTGGCTCGCCTTAAAATTCATAGTTTCAAAGAATTAAAGGTTTGATTTGACTTTTTTCGCAAATCAGCAGCTTGACTTGACATCAAGCTTATTCAAGCTGCTTGAAAGCTTGAAAATTGTGAGAGCATAAAGTAAAGCTCACTTACTAATCGATTGTATTTGTAAAGTTGTAATAGAAGTAGAAAGGTAACTCTAGTCAAACAAAACACATTTCTAAACGTAGCACGTTCGATTCAATCCATTGGTTTCGCAACGCAACAATTAGATAGGAAAAGCTCCGCGAGGGCACTTGGGTTACCTAGAGGAAAAACGGAACGTGTTTTTGGCAATCATTGGAGGATATAATATCTTGTGGAATCTCCACGAGAACGTACAACGCTGGAAGTTTTTGGAAAGTGATAGATTATTCTGCCGTCTCGTACCAATCCTGTTGAATCCAATGTATGTCTGGGAAATCTACAGGCCATTCAATTAATAAGATTTGGTGAAATGATTTATAACAGCTGCTCAATGAAGGTGGACATAATCATCGATGAAAATAAAATTATTACCAATAGTATCATTAAACTTCAAAAGGCTTTTCTTGCAGATCTTTTACGATCTGAAAGTTATCTAGCTCATTATTTCGCAGCAAAAACAGCATTTCTGTTGGGAATTTACACTAGGGTTTCATCAAGTCAAGCAGCTTGAAAAATATTCGGAAAGCTTGACTCGAATTGGAATTCAAGCTGTTGAAAAATCAAAGGTTTGACGTGACTCGATTTTGGGAGCATGACTTGGCATCAAGCTTTTTCTATCTGCTTGAAAGCTTGATTCTTGTGAGAGCATTAAGATGAGTTCAGTTGTTAATCGCTTGTTGCCATACTCTAACAGGTGTACTAGAAGCAGCTAATATCTCTCGTCATACAGAAATTTTGAAATGACTGTAACTCACTGGAATTTAGAAACTTGGTACATTCGATCTAGACAATTCGTTTCGTAGCGCAACAAGTAAATACAAGAAGCTTTCCGAGGGAATTTGATTAATTTGAAGGAAAAAGAGAAGAAACCATTTCAGAAATGTGAAGAATTTCTGTATTCAACAACAACACTCAACAAAATATTGATGTCGCCTACAACCTACTATAGATTTCTATATAATATAGAATAAATTCAAATGAAAAAGTAGCATCATGGGTTTCTCATATCATTTGTTAAAAATTCAGTATTCCTTGCAAAAATATATAGAAAACTGTAAGAAATTTATGTAGTGTCGTCATCTAGTGACCAGAAGTATCTTCTTCCAAGTTTTTCCATCTTACAATCTAGAAAATTCATTACGAAGAATACAATCCATAATTCCAATAGCAATTTCACTTTCATCAATAAACAAAAAGCTTTATTCCTGCAATTGATCCCAAAAATAACTACTTGTGTTCTCTGCATAATTCCTTAACTTACGAGCAAGAGATTTCATCAAAATACTCGATTCTTACATGGACAATAATATTAACAGTTCGTCTGACACGGATTAAGATGAAGAAGAGTTTTACATAAATGGACCAGTGTGGAAAATTCATACCTTATCCAAAAAAGTGGGAAATTTGGAAAAATTCAACGTGACGATCTTGAGAAATGTAGCAGTAGTTTCAGTTTGAAAATAATGATGCTAAAACTTGACTGCTGTAATTCCACCTTCGAAATGTTGAAGTGAGCTGTGAAGTTCAAAAGCGATAATACTGAAATCAGTAATTTGTAATTACTCAATTTGATAGACACGGATTGGCCGTTTATAGTGAAAGTGTGTGAGCAGCTCAAAATCTTCAAAACTATTTCAACAATATTAGAAGGCAAAACCTACTGTATACTTCTTCTTGTAGTTGTTGGCATCAACATGCTCCTAGATAAATTAGAAAAATGGGCCATCGAGCTTGACAATCAATCAGAAATAGATTATATCTATGAGAGATTGATGAGCAGTATATGGGGAACGAGGAATAAAATCGTTAAACATTAAAAAAAAGCAACAGGGTGTCAATATAGTTTCAATCTTGACCCCTCGCCATAAGGTGGCAATATTTCTGAATTCTAGTTGGGTAAAGGAATTGCAGGTTGAAGCAATTTTCAATACAAAATGTTTTTGGTCCAACCCAAGTTCTTATCTTGCTCCAACACATAAATATACATTTTACCTTCACTCTTGTTCTTGTCCTGTTTTTTTCCTTCATTTTCCTTCAATAACTTTAGATTCTTGCGATGAATTCCATTTAAATATTTTCTGATCAAATATTTAGTATTATCTGAATGTTTATTCAAGCTTCAGGTTTTGCAATGTATCGAAGAAGTTTGAATTTTCGTGTGATTTGATCCTGTTGTTTCAAATTTTACTCAATATGTGATGAAGAAAAATCATTCATTAGACTAAATTTTCAAGTTTTTTCGGTTATTTTTGCTCTCAAGGAAGAAAACTCAATTTCAAGAAATGAGATTTGTACATTTTATTATTGCCTACCTAAGAGATTAAGATGATTTATTTATTTATTATAATATTGGAATGTACACAGCCAAGGCCAAAACGACATCCACTGAAACAATTTGAATTGAAGTGTCTAGTCAGTATTGCAAAATATACAAATTAATATCAACAGGTAAGTAACAAAACCAATGAAAAAATTCACAGCAATCTAAATAAGAGAAAATCAAACTCAATAAATAATCATAACCTTTCGATATACTATAAGTAGCAAAACATCAATCGAAGGTTCCTCTTGAACGAAACTAGAGGAATCCCGAACAAATCAAGATTCGGATACAAGTTGCACAATTGAACAATTCTATCGAGTGGGGAGTTTTTAGCACTGTTAGTAATCCGAAACTTAATAGGAAACAGTCATGATGTCTGAGTATTCTAGAGGGAATGTTGAAAGCTCTCCTGTAGAATATCAGGTACTTGAAGCAAGCCGTTTAAGATTTTGAACATAATCAAAATATCAAAAATAATTCTACGTTTTTCAAGGGAGGAAATATTCAAATATCTTCGAACAGGGGCGTAGTCGTGATTAACTATATCGAAATTAATTCTAGGACACAAAAATCGGATAAATCTATTTTGAACACTTTCTATACGATGAGAGTAACATTTATAACTCACTATACGATGTATAAACAAATCAAAAACTAATTTAGAGTCGAATGTGACGCCCAGATCTGAAACTGAACACTCACGTTTCAATATATTGTTATCAATTTTATAAGGGAAGGTGAAGATTGATTAATTTCTGGTGAAAGTTATTGTAAAACATTTTTTGAATTGAGGAATAACTGATTATTTTTACAATACTTGACTAGTTCATTTAAGTCCTCTTGAAGTTTAAGACAGTCTTCCCAGCTTCTTATAGATCGAAATACTTTTAAGTCATCAGCATAAAGCAAGAATTTGGAATTTTCAAAACATTTACCTATATCATTGATGTAATAATGAAAAAAGAGGTCCTAGGTGGGTTCCCTGTGGAACACCAGAAGTGCTTGGAAAATTTTCAGACTTATAACCATTTACACCAACAAAGAGCAATCTATCTATAAGATAGGATTGGATCCACCTCAACAAGCCCCCACCCACAACCACCTTAGCCAGTTTATTGCTAAAATATCAATACTTACTTATTTTATCGAAAGCTTTCGAAAAGTCGGTGTAGGCAGAGTCCGTTTGAATTTGGGAGTCCATTGCATCATGCAGATATTCCATATAGAAGATTAGGTTTGTTTCCAGAGTTTTGCCTTTGAGGTAAATCAAGTTTTTTACGTGGGAGAAAATATATTTATAAATTAGTTTTTCAAAAGCTTCTGCTATATGACAGTTTATTTATAGGTATATAATTAGAAATTTCTCCTCTCTCACCACTTTTGAAAATAGGAATAATAGCAGACTCTTTCCACCTCCTAGAAAAAATACCTTCTCTCATAGACTGGTTGAATACAATTGATAAGGGCTCGCTCCAAATATAGGCGCGATTTTTCAGAAAAATGGCTGGGATTGAGTCCGGATGAACTCTTAGATACATCAAGAGAGGAAAGAACTTTCTCCACCTCAACCTTATCTAATGCAAATCAGATACTATATAATTAGGGCAGTTCTCAGTAGCTATATCGCCAGCAAGCCGCTGGTCTCTAGGGATAAACACACTCTTAAAATAGCTAGCAAAGATATCACTTGGTGGCAGTTCTACCACTATAGTGCATCTCGTTAGGAATTGAATACTTTCCGCCATTCGAGGAGACATACTTCCAGAACATTTTTGCGTTTGAACATAGATCATTCTTTATCTTAGAGCCAATCATATCCTTAGAACGGACACGCAGCTGTTTAAAGATGTTGTAATCTGCCTCTTTGTAATCAATATAAAAATCTTTCAAATGCAAATTCCTCATTCTCTTTCTCTCACTTAAACGAAACAAGGAATTCCAATGTAGGATGATATTTATACTCTGCTACAAAAGGGTGATTACTTCTACGAACATCAGATACAATATTATCATCGCACAAAATAAAATCTAATAATCTAGCGTTGGCATTAGGAACATAATTAAACTCTTTAAGTTCAACAAATGCTAGACTGTCTATCATTTCCGAATATTTGTTCTCAACATTAGTAGGTATCAAAAAGTTTTTATCATTACTCACCCAGTCAACCGAAGAGCAATTAAAATCTTCACATATGAGAAATTTACTATTCTTATTAACCCTGTTTTCTTCCTATTTCCTTGCGAACATTTAACTGGCTGATTAATGGAAATCATCAAATCCGATCCTGGCTGCAGGAAATTCCTTCAAAAAATATCCCATCCTGATTGCAACGAAGCGAACAGTTACTTTCAAATAGTGGAATGGCTATTCAATTCATACATTAACCCTGAATTTTTTCCTAGGTTGGGTAATTATATTGCCACTTACGGTGAATCTCCAATGTTACCATAAATCACTGTGGTATAATAGATTAAGCTAGCACGGTGGAATCGAAAGTAGTTAGTTACTAAGTACCTTGGGCATATAGGTTGATGTGAGTTGCTCTGAACTTTATTTAGTTGATGTAGAAATAATATTTCATATAAAACTACTTCGCATTTTATCATCTATGGAAAGATTGCTCTGATTCTATCTTAAATTGAACACGAATTTATTTTTACGAAAGGATGTACATGCTGTGCATTTTTGATATGTTGTACAGGAAACTAATCGATTATTCTTTCAAATTATAAAAATTTCTAATTCCCTGGAGATATTTTATTTCAAGATTTGTTTGTAAGAAGAAAGGAGTCGAAGAAGAATAACATTGATCTCCATATACTGTTTCTTGACTTGAAACAATATTAGATCCAAAGTTGCTGCCACAGTTGAAAATCTAGAGATGCCCAAAGTGTTGACAGCTACAACTTCATGTGATGAATACACATAACTAAATTTATATGGAATCACTTGGTATTTTACATTGATCATTTTTGATTATGGATCTTTGACTACTTGTGAAGAATGAAGTTTTTGTTGTTGAAAAAACTGGATACTTCGGGTTGAAGCACTTTAAGAAATGATTCTTACGTTATTCAAGTTAGCCCATCAATAAGATTCTTAGGGCTTCAGGTTGACAGATATCTGAATTGGTCTGAGCACATTGAGAGATTGATTAGTAGATTGAATTCTGTTATTTATACCTTGAATGTCCTGTTGACCTATAAATTTTGAAAATAGTCTACAACTCAAATGTCCAGTCACTCATGACTTATGGATTGATTTTCTGGGGTAGTTGTCACTTTGCAAGTCAGATCTTCGTTACTCAGAAGAAGGCCTGAGTTTTACTGAGGATGAGGTTCAGAGATTCTTGTCGGGGATCTTCAAGAAACACAATATCTCAACTTTCTATGGATTATACATTTATAAAGTTCTTCTTTTTCTATATAAAAATCAACATCGTTACTCCAACTTCAAGAACAAAAAAAACACTCAACAAATGCATTCTTATTTCTATCCTATACATCGTTTGAGTATAACTGAAGAAAGCCCAGTTTATGTGGGGATAAAGTTATTCAACTTGTTGCCGAGGTTCTTACTTGAGACTAATGACTATCACACCTTCAGAAAGGAGGTATACAAGCTTCTTTTTAAAAGTGAGCTTTATTCTCTTCGGGAGTTTGAAGACTTGAGCAGCTCTTTGAAACAGGAGAATGGGCACTGGATTGTTTTCGGGACTTTTTGAAATATAGGTGTCCTTTGTGTGACGTGTTTTCCTTTTTGTTGCTTATATGTGTTTATAAAATTTGTTTCTACAGTTAATATATCTGTACTTATATGTTATATTTATGCATATTCTGCAGTCATTATGGAGAATTAAATAAATATGTGAATTTCAAAATATAAAAAAGCTTATAATCATAATTGAAAAAGCCTTAGATTGGATTGTCCGATGTGCAGAGGGATCCAATAATTGCTTTCGTTGAAGAAGGGGTGACACAGAGGGATATAGTGGCCACAATTATGGTAGCACAGGTGGTGATCTCAAAAACCAACGCTTGATACGTGGAGCTATTTTCTGCGAAATAGGCCTAGAAGAAGTAGAAAGAAGATTACTTCTAGGTGATGTTTTGGGGTGGCATTATGCTGAGGCTAAACAGATTTCATTTCGTTTCCTGAGAGTGTAACGGCTAGAAATAACGCGGATATAGTGCTGGAGCCCATAGTGGACTCTGGCGAGGTGCTTACGGTGAGAATTTCACTTATATGCAAGATAAAGCTCCTCCGCATACCACCAACTTCTCGCGACATTAGCTTGAAACAGAAAGAATCGCTATTTTGGACTAGCCAGCTTGCTCTCCAGATCTAAATCTGGATTAAACATTTATGGGATCATCTCAAAAGGAGAATCAGATCGCGCCAGGATAATCCAAGAACCCCACAACAACTCATCCAAGCCGCCACAGAAGAGTGACAGAATATCACCCCAAAGCATGCCTAGACGTATTCAGGCTTGTCTCAGGGCGAGAGGAGGTAATACAAGCTGCAAAGGTCGGGAAAAAGACTCCGTGAGAAAACAATTTTCAATTTTTTCTACATGCGGAAAGAGTCGCTTATTTTCTTTCATTTGTTTCTTTCTTGAAATAAACTTTAATTTTCTGAACAATTGTAATATCTCAAAAAGGATCAATTTTAATAATCCTTCGAAATTTCCAAAATACCTGAGGTAATATTCAAAATATCAGGATTATTCAAGATTTCGACATGTGACGATATCTCGAATCCTATTTAAGTTAGGTAAAAATTTTGAATCAAATTCAGAGACGTATTCGAAAAATTTTCGTGGCGTTCGGTTCTTAAGTTATGAAGCAAAATTTTTGGTTTTTCCAATATGATCTATTCGTGATTTTGCTATCAATAGAGACGATTATTTTTTTCTTTCCAAATTTATATCACATGTCTCCTCAATTCTTTCAACATCAGCCTCTTTTATAAGATCGCCTATATGCGTCAACATCATACATTTTTATAATGAAAACAATAGAGTTCACCCCTCAAAACATAGATTATCCTTCTTTTATGACACTTTTTCAACTATTCAATCTCATTTCATTCAATGCCTTGTTGAAACAACTGAAATATTCACTCAATAATACTGGCTCTTTGAAAACAATTGTTGTATGTATGATGTTCGAATGTTATATTTAGAATGGGTATGATTCGAATACGGAAGAAGAATTTTATTTCTATAGATTCCCTGAGAGGAGACAGCCGCATAAGTTTATTTTCAAAAGACTGAAGGACAATTTAGTTGTAGGAGGTTCTTTTAAAGCACAACGGAGTTAATCATATGAAATTGAAGATCTTCACCATCGTATTATAGATGAGAATATAGTGGAACGACAGGACCGTGCACAGAAAGACCTGTGACGAACCGTATCCGAACTGTCTTTCTTTATGGTTCAATTTGTTTTTTGTAGACATCATCTTGGGTAAGTTTTCAAGTAAACAGCATTTAAGTTAAAAATTTCTTTTCCACAATTGAATATTTTCAAATGTAGAAAAGGAAGTCTTAAAATTCATGACAATTTAAAGCATTCAGAAAATTTATAAAGCTCATATAGGATATAACATTATGTAGTCCCAATTCACCAGCAGTTCTACTATCAAAACAATTAAATTAAACCACCCTTATTGTAGCTTTGTTTTAGCCCCTATTCAGAAGAATAGGGGCTAAAACAAAGCTATAATATGATAGCATAAGAACTATTGAATTGTAGCAATTCAACATAAAGTCGTCACATAAAATGCTATCCTTCCACTTCTCTTCAGATTGGTAAAAGAAGCAAGTAATTCAATCTAGTTGAATTCTCACCTTTCACAGTCGCGGCGAGAAGCTAATAAATACTTGTAGAATGATTTTTAAACGATTATAAACACAGATAAAGTTTCACTATGGGAATTGACAAAAGCGATATGTTAACCAAGATCCTCATGTAATTCAATCTGGCACATAATTTGGATCTGCATAATCAAAGTAGTGTCTGTCCATCGGACAGATAGATTAATCACTACTTTATCGAAATCTACAGGGGGCTCTTATCTTGAAACTTATTCACTTCGGCAGTATTATTGACAAGAGATATTTCTTTGATCGTTGCGGAAGTAGATATTTTAGGAATGATATTCAATTACTTATAAGATAACGATAACTGCGCTTGGTGAAAGTACCTGGTAATAAATCACTATTGATTCAAGTAAATGGACCGATAGATATCACTGTGTCCAGGTTTCTCCCCAGAACTATTGTTTCCAATTGAGCTATTAATGAAATTCGAAGAAAAAAAAATTAGGAAACTGACCTTAAATGGGTAAATGACATACTATATTTCATCAAATTTGCTCTATTCATTATTTAGGTATACGACTAGTTTCGAATATTACTTCATTCACCAGGTATGTAAATATGAAACCGCAATTTGCCCATAGATGGCCTTAGCTGTCGATGTGGTTACCACTGACCGCGTTATGTGCGCCATTTTATTGTTTAGACATCAGACAGAGATTTTTAACTCATAACAGTAACCGTTTCATACAACAGCATAGTGTGTTAAAGCGTTAAACATGTAGAATTTTGTGCCTAGAAACTATGGTTCGCAGACAGCATTGGTTGCCAGTTATCATTTGAAGAAAACTGCTACAGAATCGCATCGAATGCTTGTCGAAGCTTACGGTGGGCATGCTCTTAATAAATCACAGTGCTCTAAGTTGTTTAAAAATTAAAAAAAGGCGATTTTGACGTGAGAAACGCAGAACGAGGAAAACCAACGAAAACGTTTGAAGATAAGGAATTGCAAGTATTGTTGGATGAGGACGATGCTCAAACTAAAAACAACTTCCGTATCAATTAAATGTGGCACCAGAAGCCGTCTCCATACGTTTGAAAACCATGGGAATGATCCAGAAGATGCGAAAATGAGTTCCACATGAACTGAATGAAGGACATCAGGAAAATTGGTTTGATAATGTGGGTTTCTTCTAATTTTGTTAATTTATAAACACTCCAGGAGGTTCAATTTCTTTCCTTTGTCACAGATATCTAGTATTTATAGGTTTTAAGAGTTTATAATATAATTTCAACTTGTGATATATTCCAAAACGGAGGAATTTTTGTCTGTATGTGTATGCTCTTCAAAACGAGTCTGGAAGTATCTACTGGTTTGGAATACAAAACATGCAGTACATTCACTGCATTCAAATTTGTACACCCCAGATTTCTTAAATCCATTCAGTTTGGCTTTGAATAATAATTTTATAAGGTAAGGTTGGCTGGTGAAGTTTTTATATTGAATTTGGAGAAATTAATTCAGTATTTTAGTGAATAAATGTCCTATATAACTCAAGAGATATATTTTGCTGTATTTTTGTCTATTATGCGGTACAGAAGTTTCGAAATCCAGTTTGTTAATTGTTTTTTCAATCAATTGTGTTGAAAAATAATTGTTCATGGCTTTTTGTTTGATTAAATTGATTTCTGTTTCAAATTTACTCTCCAACAATGGCTTTGTAACCGGTTTGTGGATCATGGCTGATAAAGGCTGCAAGTTTATGATTTAGGGGATTGAATGAACGAAAAGGTATTATGGCATCTGCAAATGTGTCTTTTCTGAATATTTTGAAACTTATATCATTATTGATTTTGAATACATACAACCAAATTTATATGGAGTCACTGGGTTTATGATATTATTGATTATTTTAAAACATGGATCTTTGACTACTTGTGAAGAATGAATTTTTTTGTTATAAAAAAACTGGATAGTATGTTGAGAAATGTTGAATTATCAACTCATGTTCGAGATAATGTAATCAGTTGTCACTGAGGTTTGAAACTATGATTTCAAATTTAAAAAAAGCCTATAATCATAATCGAAAATGCCTTACGTTTGATGTGTAGAAGAGTTGAATACTTGCTCTCGTTGAAGAAGGGGTGACACAAAGGCATATAGTAGCCACAATGGGGGTATCTCAGGTGGCAAATTCAAAAACCCTAGAGCTGACCAGACAACAAAAAATTAACAGATTTAATTGGGTTTATCGAGCACCACAATTGAAATATTGAGAATTGGCAAAATGTTCCTTTTTTCGGATGAGATCAGAATTTGTGTTCAATCAGATGACCGTTTTAAAGGGTCGTGGAAGACAAGTTAGACTTTGAGCAGCAAGACAAATTCCGAAATACCAAGGGGGCAGTGTGATGTTTTGGGGTGGCATTATGCTGAGAGGCTAAACAAATTTGGTTTCATTTCCTGCGAGTGTAACGGCTAAAAATTACGCGGACCTAGTGCAGGAGCCCATAGTGAGACCCTAGAGAGGTGCCCGTGGTTGAGAATTTCACTCTTATGCAAGATAATGCCCTCCGCCTACCAGCAACCTCGCGCGACATCATCTTGAAACAGAGGAATCGCTATTTTGGTCTTGCCAGCTTATTTTCCAGACCTAAGTTCTATAGAACATTCATGGGATAATCTCAAAAGCAAATTTAGATCGAACCAGGATAATCCACGAACCCCACACCAGCCCATCCAAGCCGCAGCAGAAGGTCGAAATCCTAATCCAAAGCATGCCTGGACGGATTCAGGCTTCTATCAGGAGGTAATACAAGCTACTGAGGTCGAGAAAAAAACACCTACTCCGTTAGAAAACAATTTTCAATTTTTTTACTACAAGCGGAAAGAATCTCTTTTTTCCTTTTATTTTGTGAATTTGTTTCTTTCTCAGAATAAACCTTAATTAATTTACTTTTTCAATTGAAATATCTCAAAATGATTAACTCTTATAATCTGTCGAAATTACCAAAAAGGTTATATTCAAAATATCGGGTAATTCCATATAAATTTGGTTGTGTGTATGATAAGTCTAGATAGTAAATAGAACAATTCCGGTAGTGAATTCCATTTTTTTTTAATAATAGCGTTTAAGAAATTTAAAAATTGTTGTATTTATCTATCCATTCCTGGAAACCAAACTGAAATATCATCCACCTATCTTGAACCAGATTGTTTTTTAGCTAGTTCATTATTTTATTGTGGGGGTTTCGCGCTTCACCCACTGTTGGGGTCTCCGGCATTTGTGTCTCCTAATTTGTGCAATGTTGAACAAATTTTGAAATTACTAATTATTTCATCAATTATGAATATTTCAAACGCTGTTAGAGAAGGTGTAAATATTAATATATGAGTTTTTGAAAGACATTAGTTTTAACTGAAATTATAAGAATAAAATTCGTGTTTTTGGCCATCATTGGAGGATATAATATCTTGTGGAATACCACAAGAGCGTGCAACGCTACCTTATCTTTTGGAATTTATTTCTGATGAAATTATCTGTGTATCAAATCTGGGCGATCTTAACCTGAGTCTATGATAGGGCATGTCAAGCAACTCAAGTGTTACTGAAGGTTTTTGGAAACTGATAGATTATTCTGCCGTCTCGTACCAATCCTGTTGAATCCAATATATGTCTGGAAAATCTGCAGGTCATTGAATTGTTTGGATTTGGTGAAATTATTTATAATAGCTGCTCAATGAAGGTGGACATAATCATCGATGACAATAAAATTATTACCAATGGTATCATTAAACTTGAAGAGGTTTTTCTTGCAGGTCTTTTACGATCTTTTATCTAACTGATTTCGCAGCAAAACCAGCATTTCTAAAGAGAGTTAACAGTAGGGTTTCATCAAGTCAAGCAGCTTGAAAAATTTTAGGAAAACTTGACTCGAATTGAAATTCAAGCTCCTGAAAAATTAAAAAAAAAGAAAAATTACCAACTTAGATAAATGAACATATTTAAGAGATACCCTATATATACAACACGTCAGGATAAAATCTCGTTTTACAGTGTCTTTCTTTCAGACCAAACCTGTACTTTCTACTGAAATATTCCGTTCTCATATTCACATTCCTAATATTCACGAATTTGAGTCCGTCCACTCGATACTCAATTAGTTTTAGATGTGGTAAGCTTCAGACCACTCTCTGTAATATATATGTATAGTGATACCTGACCTAATGATACTTTTGTAACTCTTATAGCACGGTGAACTATGAAACGTTACCTTTCATCTTTCCTATATTTCAAGTCATAAATTATTGGGCGTTGGGAAGGAATATAATTATAATGCATAACATATTATACAGATTTTTCTTATGCTTATGCTAGAGTTATAATTTATTTCCATAATGGGCATATCTCTTCTGTAATTTGACATCGAAAAATTAATTAGATTAACATGATTTTTCTACTTCGTGATTCAGGTATGTTCATTAGTGGTTTATTGATGTATTTCCATTTATTTTGAAACCACACCTTTATTATTTCTTTAACCTCTTTCTTTAAATGTGCAACTATGCAGTTTGAGTTTGATTTCAAATAGTGCAATGTGAATTTCTTATTATAAGCCACTAAAGCAATTATTAAGATTGAAGATTTAAATATTAATTAGTTGAGTTGTGACACATTTCACTACACTACAGTAACTCCAAGAACCAGCTTATACGGGATATTTCCCTAGCAAGAATTACTGAATGAGATATCATTCACACTTAAAATCAATGATCTTATAGTATGCTGATCCATTCCATTCCAAATTTCAATCAGTCGGTTCCGGAACTCATTCACAGTAACCGACTTGCTGGCTTCTTGGCTTCTATTTAGAATGTTCCCGACATGTTCGATGGGATTGAGGTCTGAATTTTGTGGAGGCCACTCTATTGAAGTGATTTCATGATCTTGAAACTTTGATTTCTTGACGATATAAACTCATATACGTCGGTTAACTGTTTCATAATTTCTACGGAAGTTTCGCAGCGTTTCACCAAAAATTTAATCACTAATCTTTGCTCAGTTATTTTATCACTCATCTTCACGACGGTGGGTCAAAACAGGTCGATGTTCAAAAAACAATGAAACACGAATTATACAACCGATCAACACAAAACTTGCACAGACGCTGACGCAGAAATAAATTTTGTTTGGGATGAAACCAATGCGAATGCTGCAGAGTTACCAACTGCAGTGGCATTGCCAACTTCCGTGAACTCAATTGACATACCTCGTAGGCAAAGTCTTACAACTCGACTCATGTCTAGATTGATTGGAAGTTTTGATAGGGATGAGAGAAGACTTAGACGCCTTAAGGTTGTTACATCCCTTCCCTTACAATACGATCTAAAGGGATCAGGAATAATACAAATTCCAGAACAAAAAGCAATACCTTCTAGTAAAAACTCATCGTTCTCCTCCACCATCACATCTGTATGATATAAATCATAATTGTACTCACACTCGCCATCCTATAATTGAAATCAAGGTTAATTAATAACGAGCGAAACAATCAATTCGGATTAGATCAGCCTGTCAGGAATTATAACTGTCGGTAATTCTGTATGCATTGTGGGAAATATCCTTTCAACGCAGACAAATTGTGAGTGTCAAATGGAATGGATTCGAGCTTGAAAGCGATTTAGAGTAATAAAATGAATGTATGTAATATAATTGTGTAGAATCATAAGTCCTTTCCAATTCAAGATGTACTCAGTGACATTAACTTATTAATTAATTACGCATATTTATATAATCGTTAGGAATATACATTCCGATTATATTGATTGAAATCAATAAAATTTATTGGTTTATAACTTCAATTATATTATATGATCACAGAATACTGAACTGATTTTGCTCAATATATTTCAATGAGTTCATTATAATAGATGGTTTGAATTTGGGAGGCTTTTACTTGGTAAAATTCCATTATCAATAATAAAAAACAAGTACTGTGTTTTAAGGAATTTTACTTAATAATTGCGATTCGTAACGCGTTTCACTACACCGTAGCTTCTTCAGACGAATGATTATGCAGAAAAATGTAAATGAGAATATAACTATAAATGTTCTTGAGTAATTAAAAGCTTATTGGTCACCTCCTCCTAAGTGGTTATTTATGACAGGTATATCCAATAAAATTAAGGAATAGATTGCTCCCCGAAAAGATTCAATAGAGGTGAAGGGCTTAAATCGACGGCTTGATTATGGGCAATCCGTTGAGTCCTTTGTTAGCAGAAATTTTCATGAATAACTTAGAGAAATTAATTCATAATCATCCACTCAGTAAATATTGTTTATACTGGTATCGCTATGTAGACGATATCATTATTTGCTTCACAGGAACAGATAGACAGTTGAAAATTTTCGAAAATCATATAAATTCATTACATCCAAAAATTGCATTCACAACCGAAATAGAAAGCAATAATTCGATAAATTTCTTAGACGTAACAATTTCGAATGAAAATGGAAAACATGTTTTCGCACTTTACCATAAGCCGTCACATACAGATATTATAATACATAACTCGTCGTGTCATCCATATCAACATAAAATGTCAGCATTCAATAGTTTTATTCATAGATTGATTAACATACCGCTATCACCAGAAAATTTCAACAAAGAACTAAATTTGATTAAACAAATAGCCAAAAATAATGGTTACAATCGCAAACTAATAAATATTATTTTAAATAAAAAACAAAGTAGAATCGCATTGAATGAAGTTTACCCTGTCGATAAATTGAAACAAAAATTCAACACCTTAACCTACGTTGGCATTACAAGTGAGAAACTGAAATCATTCTTAAGTAGCAATAATTTCAACATAGCTTTCCAAACTAATAATAATTTAGGCAAATATATAAAAATAATAAAACCAAACCAGGTAAAAACAATAAATCAGGTGTTTATAGATTGAATTGCAATGACTGTGATAATTTCTACATTGGTAGAACACATAGAAATTTTAATATTAGAATATCGGAACATAAACGCAGTTTTTCAAATAAAATATCAGATTCAAATTACGCGAATCATCTCTTAGAAAATAATCATTCTTTCGACCCACAGTTTGAAATTTTGCATACAGATAATAGATATTGGAAGGTAGATCTTTGGGAAACTTTAGAAATAAATAAATACAAACACTCAGGTAGACTCATCAATGAACAAGTCGATTTGAGCCCTTCACCTTTATTGAATCTTTTCGGGAGCAATCTATTCCTTAATTTTATTGGATATACCTGTCATAAATAACCACTTAGGAGGAGGTGACCAATAAGCTTTTAATTACTCAAGAACATTTATAGTTATATTCTCATTTACATTTTTCTGCATAATCATTCGTCTGAAGAAGCTACGGTGTAGTGAAACGCGTTACGAATCGCAATTATTAAGTAAAATTCCTTAAAACACAGTACTTGTTTTTTATTATAATAGATGGAAAAATTCAACGAAAATTCGATCGGTCCTAACATGGGACCGTGAATCAACAATGTCTGAAGTTCAGGGGTCGTACGCTGCGGCGCGTTCTCCAATAACTGAACTGTGATAGAGAAGTGGGATTTGATGAAATACTACCAACTGTTTTGAAGAAATGTGCTTCTGTTCTTGGTCGTCTGATTCAGATTTCGTATGGGAGCTACACGTTTGCGGTGTGTTGCTAGAGTACAATCAATTCCAGAGGAAAAAAAAGCCTGCCCCAAAATTACTATCAAATCATATTCTTGCCCGTTATTGTCATAATTTCAAAACGAATGTCAAAATAATTTTAGAATTTTTTTCTATAATTTACTCCAGATCCACGAAGAAATAATAAATGGGCGATGTCAACCCAATTCATTGGGTTCATAATGAATCTAGAACATCTATAGATCATAATCGGCATCATTTAGAAGACCGAACCTGGCCATCGGGGCTCTCTAGGTCAAACAGAGAGGAAATTGTTTTGTTGAGTTTGAATATTGAAGGGATTTTGCGATACTTCAGAATTGGCAAGAAAGAACAAGACTCACACTTCGACGGAAGAACATCTCCGCGAAAGATGAAATATCGCAGGTTATGTACTTTTTGATTATCTCCTCAGTTCTATTACGGCCTTGCTTGCTATGTAGAATCTTCATCATTCAATCATATTGAACTTGTACAGAAGGGCATGTTGAGTGGTCTTTTCTATATTGCGTTCAAATTTTTTGATGTGTTTATCGTTAATATTTATAAACCTCCTGACGAAATCTGGCCCATCAATTTCGATATTATTTTCCCCAATGTATTGTGACGACTTCAATTGCCATTACAATCAATGGGGTTATACAAAAAAACGACAGGAGTGGTATTTCATTAGTTGAATGAATGGAAACAGATGATTTTCAACTTGTATTCGATGCGACGGCAAAGGGCACTTTTCGTTCGGCCAGATGGAATCGCGACTATAACCCTGATCTTCGTCTGATTTCTCTGAATTGTTTCCTCTACCTGTTTGTCGTAAAGTACTTTCAGATTTTCCTCACAGTTAACACAGGCCAGTTATTATTTCGTTAGGTTTTCAATTTATATTTGCAGATTCATTAGAAAAACCAAGATGGAATTTCAAAAAGCTCGTTGGAATGATTTCACTAAACAGGTAGACAGGGATTTGATATGGATTCGCTTGAGTAGAAATTATTCTCGGTTTATAGGAGTTGTCAAAAATGCTGCTAAAAAACATATTCCCAGAGGCTTTCGAAAGGATTATATACCTGTGTGGTCCAAGGATCCAAATGTTTTTTATAAGGATTATTAGCAAACTCCTTCCAGAGAGAAAGCCTATGCACTTAGTTCTTTGAATGATACCAGAAAGAAAAACTGGAATGAGTTGATGAATGGTATGAATTTTCGCCATTCTAGTAGAAGTTCCTGCAATTTTTTGAGGAAATTAAGCAATGCTGATCCCGTTTCAAAAACTCCGTCTAATATGAATCCGAATTCTGTAGCATCTAGGCTTGTTAACGTCTCTAAAAGTGTAAAGATTAGTAGATATGTCAGGAAAATAATGCATCGAATCTTACATAAAAAGAGGAGGGATGCTATCATGGTAGAAGATTTAGTGAATATTTTCGAGGAAGAAGAGCTCAAATCTGCAATAAAATCTACTAAAGTTCGTTAAGCTCCAGGATTTGATGGCATTTTCCCTGAATTTTTTAAACATCTGGGAAATAACGCTGAAAAGTGGTTACTAACCTTTTACAATGACAAACTGAGTTCAGGTAGTATTCCCGTTGAATTTAGAAAGGCTACAGTTATTGCCATTCTCAAACCTGGGAAGAATTCAGAACTTCCTAGTAGTTATCGACACTTTCTGTTTCTTTCAAAATTTAAGAAAGACTTCTTTATCAGAGGTTAGAACCAACCATTGACAGAGCTCTGTTCACTTCTCAGGGAAGTTTTCGAAAAAACTGGAAATGTTCTGATCAGGATTTAGGTTTATCAACTTTCATTGAGACAGGATTTCAGGGTAAACTTAAAATAGGCGCTGTATTTGTAGATCTCTCTTCGGCATATGACACAGTTTGGAAGGATGGCTTGATTTATAAACTCTTTGAGGTAATTCAATGTGGAAAAATTGTGAAATTAATTGGAAATATGTTATCTGATAGAAGAGTTCGAGTTTTTATCTGTGGGAAAAGCAGTGGATTTTACACTCTAAATGATGGCCTACCTCACAGATCTACCTCTTATCTTCAATTTATATATGTCTGACATCCCTGAAACTTCCTCTACAAACTTAATTTATGCTAATAATATTGCTTTGGTTTTTCGACACTATGAGTTTGAAACAATTGAGCAAACACTGACTTCCGATTTAAAAATTCTGAACATTTTCTTCAAAAATGTTTGATGACAGACAAGCTATTGCTAGTGCAATAGCGACAGGAAACCAGTTTTTTCCACAGTTTTTCTTTATTGAATCATACGCGAGATAGTATAGTTCTCCTGTTACATTTCCTGTTCTCACACTTTAGGGATTATCGTAGGAGGCATGATGCGAGTTTAGATGCCAGATTAAGGAACAGGCATGGTCTGTTTTTTCTGCTAGTATTCTATTCATTCGCTTGTTTTTCACGATTGTGTTTTTCTGACACGCACCAAAATTATAGATATAAGCATTTATTGTAAATTCAATTATTCGAATTATATTTATATATATATATATATATATATATATATATATATATATATATATATATATATATATATATATATATGTCGATTATCATGGAGAGAGTGGTGAACGATGAGCTCGAGTTACAAGGTATCATCAACTACGACCTCCGTAGACTAGATGCATTCGTTATGGATTTATGGACATAAACAATCGAACTACATGGCCAATCAAGTCCCATTGCTCTTCAACAGGTTTTGGCACTCAGTCTTGATGAATAAACTAATTGCATATAGACTTGTCGAAGAATTGCGTGGATGAATTAGTAGCTTTCTTTTCAGTAGATCAATGTAGGTGGTTGATGGTGTAACAAAAGAATCTTTTCAGGTTGTTGCAGGCATACCTCAGAGATCCAGGAGAGTTACTGCCTCAGAATCCCCTTTAATCATGCAAGGGTATCGAATTTCTTCAGCAATGAACATACATCTACTCGGTATCAGAATTTGCTGGCATGACCATGTATCAGCTATTGCCAAGTCTATTAAACTCAGTGTTCTTTTCAAGACTAAGCAGAGTATTTCACCCAATCACAGCTCTTGCTTTTATACATAGAACAGGTGTGACCTCGTCTGGAATACTGTTCCCAAGTGGCTTCGCATCCCAAATCTTATTACATCTATTGGGTGGTGTCTAGAAGAGAGCATTGCGCCTCATTGACTACTCAAACGTCACACGTGATCTCCATCCTCTCGCTCAAAAGTGGCAGATTGCTGATCTTTCTCTTTTTTATTGATACTTCTATGGTGAAAGCTTGGTTCAGGAAGAATCCAGTTGCAGAGGAAAACCAGGTTTGCGGAAAACTCTCATCATAGTATGTTGTGGAACTCGCTTCCATCATTGAGTTACAATTTGGCCTTTTCAAGAACCAAGTGAACACACACATTAACTCGTCTTGGGCGGCCACAGCAACAAGAATCGCTTCACTCCAAGAGTTCAGATTAAAGAATAAACAAGGAAAATAGTTGTAAACCAAGCATGAATCACTGTAGGGTACTGCAACCCGAGAAAATTTTAACCACCATGCAGTGCTTTTGAATCAACCGAAAACAAATTTTTGCAAAATTGTTCCACTCCTATAGTTTGATGTTTTCTTAATCTGAAAATTTACATTTTTCCGTGATGAAATTTGCATTCAAAATCTCCGCCAGGAATCAGAGTCGGTTCAAACTTACTCCCGCCACACTTTTCCGTGAGTTCAAGATAAGAAATAGCCTTTCAAAATTGAGGTTATTCTTGCTTTCTTCCTAATTACTAGGGATTCCTTAGAGATGGTCATATAAAAGCGTTTGAATAATGTTTTGATGATTGGATTGGTCGTTGGTGAAAATGTATTATTCTGAAAGGGGTCTCCTTTAGTTTAGAAAAAAAATATTTTGTGTAGCATTGACACTTGCTGATACTTTTTCGACAGAATGTATATCTCCATTTTAAATTGTTTGTTTGGTAAAAGTATAAGGAAGCATAACCAATTGATGCAAAGATATATTGACAATGTGCATAAGTGAAAGTAGTACTTCAGGAAATATGTTTCCACCGGATGATCTTAACAAAACATGCACAAAACTTGGTATTATTCATTAACTTCTTGCGTAAGATATGACTAGCAATCAAACGAACTGCATCTTACAATAGCGAAGAATTTGCTTTATGAATAGTTATAATGAGCGGTAAAAGCTCACTATATTAGAATAATCGGACTCAAGCATGCTTTTCCGTCCCCCAACAACAATTATCTGCGGCCACAACTCATCTTAGAAATGACTTTCATGGTTGCTAACAGTAAGCTCCAAGAAACATTAAATGCTAAACTATGATGTACTAAAATTTCGTATCTAACCTGTTCTATAATTTTAGTTTATATCTTCGTAGGTATATGTTCCGAGATATATAGTATCTATACATGAACGTTTTGTCAAAGAGAGATAGTAACGAAGCACTAATATTTTAAGACCTTTGAAAACACTCTGCTGTAAATGGTTAACCATAAACTGTGGCGTACATCCTCTTTTTTAATTTGTTGAACTGTTTCTTACGAGTATTTAATGAAACAAAAGTTGTAAGTTTGTTTTCTGAACGCAATCTAAGAAACATTTAATTTTCATCATTTCCATCTAGACCGACTTCAATTTCAAACTTTGGTTTGACGAATAAATGTACATTTATTCGTCTGAAGAAGCTACGGTGTAGTGCGTTAAAATTGCAATTATTAAGTAAAATTCCTTGAAACACAGTATTGTTTTTTAAAATTGATAATGGAATTTTACAAAGTAAAAGTCTCCCAAATTCAAATCTCTGATTTATCGTTATAGATCCTTAAATTCTGGATGTGTTACAGATTATTCACAGCAGAATAATAATAGATACGGATAATGTGTGAGAATGCAATTTAAATAGAGATATAATAGAGTGAACAAAAATCCTTTTTCAATACATTTTGAATCGTCCTGCAGAATTTCTGAGCTGAATCATTATCATTCAAATAAGGATGCTAAGGAAAATGCTCGATGTGAGGATAACTTTTATATCATATTGGTGAACACTGGTACATTTGAACTAATTAGTATATGTTGAACTCAATTGTTGAAGATTTTCAAATATGGTTCTGCAGTAGTTGAAACTACTCAAGCTTTACAAGTAATTATTGATCGAAAAACACAAAGTCATACCGCTAGATAAATTGGTGCTTCCAGAAGCAGCTTAAAAGGGATATGGATTGTGTCTAAGTGACTGGTGGTAAAGATCGGAAATAGAAGGAAAACGATTGCTTCCTGACAGTTTTTCAGGTTAGGAGTTTCGAGAGACCTACATAGTATAGCTGTACAGCTGAGAAACAGGTTGGAGAAAGTGAGTGAGAAAATGAATGAGAGAAATTGGCCTTCCTGCCAGAAGACCTACAACGGGTTCAGAATTGAATAAAATATGTCGCACGGCGTGCCTTTAATTCACTAGAGAACACCATCATTGGGGCAACATGAAAAATTAGGAGACATTTTGATCTGTGACAAATCCAGGTTTTGCCTTTGAACTCCAGATGAGCGTCTCAGAATTCATCGGGGAACTAATGAGCGTTCAAATAAAGACAATTTTGCTATAAGAATCGGTCATGGAGGTGGATTTTCAAAGATTTGTGCTGAAAGTATAGGAGAAAAAAGAGATTTAATTGGAGCAATCTAAGATTGCTGAGAGATATATATGGAAAGTCAAGTCCCAGCCACGGGTAATATGAGTAACACATGCTGACGCATGGCAATGTCACACACATAATCATACTGATCACATTGATTAACTGCCTGGCAAGGAGCCATGATTTCAGTCTGATTGAGCATGTATTGGTCACGATAGGTAGAAGGTTGAAAAATCTGCATAAAGTTGGTCAAGCTCTACAAGAAGAGTGGGCAAGACTAAAGCAAGGGTCTGTTATTCTATCGAAGGTATGCCAAGACGCATTCAAGCCATAATAAGAGCTCGATGAGGTAACACTCGACACTAGCTGCTTATTTAATAACTTTCTGTTCATATTCTTTTACTCGTTAACCATTTCATTTTTCCTATGCCTTTTTTTATTCTCAACTCTTGGGAGGAGGCGATACTTGTCCTGTCACAACTGTGGCTGTCCAAGATGATTTAATGTGTGTCCACTCGCTTCTGTTCCATAGCAGACTAGTCCTGTAAACAAAAGAATTTTTATAGAGAGATGTACGTGGTAGATCCAAGCCTTTCAGTTCTTCAGAGCATTTGCCCTGGAAGTATCAATAAGAAAGGAAAAGATCAGCAACCGTGTCTTTGAGCAAGAGGTTGGAGATCACACTCCATCTCTGGTAGATAAGAGAGGTGCACTTTTCTCTTCTGGACACTATTGAAGAAATGTAATGAATGTTTAGGTGCGAAGACCCACACATGAGAACAGTATTCTAGACCAGGTCGCTCCTCTGTCTTGCATCAGCTATGATGGCGTGATGTACCGCCTAGCCTTGGTAGCAAAACTGAGTTCAGCAGAGGCTGATTTGGCACATGGTAATTGACTGTAATGCCGAGTAGGTTAGGTTTATGTCCTTGCATGATGAGAGGACGTTTTCCAGCACAGACTTTTCTTGACAAGATTGTTGATCGCGTCTTGTTCGCATTAAAATTAACCAAGTTCTATCGGCTCCTCTCTAATATTTTCTCCAAGTCTGAATTCAGTGACATGCTCTGTTGGTATTTTGTTGGTGTGTCTCCTCAGCAGTTATAGGACACTGACTAGAGAATACGAACACCACCCAAATATTATGTTTTCTGTGTAGTGAACCAGATCATTAATCTGCAACAGAAAAACAGTTGGTGGTAGTATAGAGTCCTGGGGTACTCCTGCATTAAATTGAAAAGATTAACACGTTACATCATCAACTTCCTCCTGAATTGATCTTCTGAAGATGAAAGGAGAATTAAATATAATAAATTAAATATCAAAAATTATACAAGGCGATTCGAAATTTGCCTAAAAACGCACTTTTGGAATACCTTCTTATATCGCACTTTATAAATTTATAAATGAAACTGGTGACGGAATTAACACCTCTCTATGTGTTTCCATGTTTTCCGACCTAATCATTTGATTTTCCGAAGTAACTACACGTTTTTGTTGAAATCATTCCAGTCATTTCAGGTTAGAATCACGAAAATCCTATACCAATAATACTAATTTAATACGGTTCTAATAAGGTGAAAAAATAAGTGCACATATTCGACAATTTAGTTTAGGTCAGTTGACAAGTGATTTTTGAGCTCCTTGTACATAAAGAAGCAACGGAAAGTATGTTTCCCTAAAAAATTTTATTGAATTGAAGAAAATGTTATAATACAGGGAAGGGCGTTTGTGGAACGGGTAGTACACGTAACGGTGAGTGAGTAGAGGGGAGCGGTTGAGGTTAATCGACTCAAGAGGAGTTACCATTTAGTTCACAATGGTTATCTGAACAAGAAAGCACCGTGCGAGAGCGGCGCTTTCGTCACTGCTTCGACATTGGTCGCAACGCTTCAGTTCCAAAACGTGACACAATCATTCAATGAGTACCGAATTTCAGCAATGAATCCGATCGCCCTGTAAATCTTCATCACATCATCTGAGAAATATTAGTTTTGTGGTTTTATTTCGTATCATTTCTTGATGATTAAACCCTATTTATGTTTTATTTTCATTTATGGAAAATTTTAACAATTAATTGTCATTTTGAAATAGAATGGCGCAATCGCACAAAAATCTAGGGTCGTACAGAGTCTTTTTCAGAGCATGTTCCTACGTTCCTAACAAGAAAACCATACCTCATCAACCAGTAGACGAACAAGTACATACCAAAGTGAAATCGGAGTGAAACATCTTTCTTAGTTGCATGTTCGCGATTTGATATGTTATGAATACGTGTGATTTGTAGTCTGGCTCATTTGGCGTGATCATAATGTGTCTGTAACTCGGCACCACCAGGTGCGCCAATGTTTTCATGTTGCAACCCTGTCAAACAAGCGGCAGCTTGTTACTCGCAACGATTTCGTGTACCATAAGGCTGGATGGCAGAAAAGCGAGCACAGAACACGACAAATCTATGATATGTCCGTGCATCCGTACTGGATATCGCAATCACGAGCCATGAGAAAACCAAGTCCTTGCTCTTGCATTTCGAATGTGAATTATTACACATGCAACTCCTGCCTATTAATCATTTGCTAACGGCTCTCTGATAATTTATATCCAGCCGTAATTTCCTCACTATGCGCTATTGGACCGGTCGACAGACGTAAACTGTGCGGTTTTAATTGAATTTGTTCGGGTTTGTACGTGCCCGTAGAGTGGAATTTGGGTTCAATTCAATTTGTGTTAATGGATTGATACAATATGAGAAACTGAATTTTGTCTAGCTCTATTTATCGTGAACTAGAAGTTCTCCTACAGGTACAATCGGAAAAAATTATAGGCGAGAGGTGGCTTGAAAGGGACATTTGCAATTTTGGGGCCCTAGTAAGTAAGTAATAAAATATTTGGAACAAGTATGCGTTGAAGAGGAAGTGAATTATTGAAATGAAATGCAAAATTGTCAAAAATCAGTTTTTATTTATTCATTTTTACATTAAAAAAATGTATATTTTGTCCCTTTCATAAACGCACTGTATTGAATGGGACGGAGTTTTTCATTAAAGGGACAGTATCTAATTTCGAAGCAGAATATGTACCATAACTACCAAGATGTGTTTAAATCACGGGTCCTTACACCGTTTTAAAGAAAGACCTGAGGTACACACTTTAACCAATTCCTCAGCTCATGCTAGTAGAAATTGAATACCAGTGGGTGGTACTTGATGGAAATCCATTTTGAATGATAAATAAAAGGATGAATGAAAAGAAAAATAGATTAACACTCATTTACTTTATTGGTAACGCGTTTCGAGCGTACATCGTCTTTATCAGATAAATACAAAGCACTAAATTAAGGTACAACATTTATAATTTTAACATTGGAATGAAAATGAGGAAATCTAGTCAAGGCGTTAGAGCAGAGGTGCTCAAACTTGAACTGCCGGCGATCTATCTCAATATTTTTGACTACTTACGATCGACTTTGAGAGGCTGCAAGTATGTGTGATGCAGGGTTGTCGATTCACCCTACCTACCTACCTATCAAGGTAGGGTGTACAGTAGCATATATAGATATTAGCTTTCCGCACAATATACATTATTTTAGTCAACGTATGGCTTAGGTTTAGTTAGGTTCTTCTCTATAATATCAATGAAAAAAATCATAGTTCAAAATTGCGAGTTTATTGGTTGTTACAAAACAAAAGAAATTCATATGGTGTGAAACTTAACTAAGGAGTGTTTTTGGATGTTGAAGCGTAGCAATGCTAATCGCAAGTATGATGACATATGATCGTCAATTAGTCGATTGCGACATTTTGACTTAATTATCTTCATTTCAGAAAATGCAGACTCGCACAAGTAAGTTGACCCAAACATCACCATCAGTTTAAGGGCAATTTGCCTAAGATTCGGAACTAAACTTGGTATCAGATGCTGTAGCTTTCAGATGTATATCTGATATAATCTGCACAAACTCATTTTCAACAAAACATGAGTTCATATTAAACTGACTTGCTATTTCAGTAGCTAATTCCTCAATGTTTTTACATGAAAAGGATAGCTCATAAATGATGCTATATTTGCCAATTTACTGCAATCATAAAACGCATTTCAAATTGTCCCAAATATTTGATGATTCAGTCTCATACGTATCATAATTCAACTGAGGAATCCTTACTTTCAACGATGGAAAATGTTTCAGATCCTTTCTTTTCAGTTGATCTTTCATAAGTTGCAATTTAGTTTTGAATGCGTTTATTGCGCTAATCATCTCAATAATAGTATTTCTAGGAATTTCTAGGAATTTTGCTACCAGAGATGACCTTCTGAATCTACCATTCCTATCAGATACTGAAAAACAAGAGCAATGGTCAAGAAAGGAATTGCATGGACGACATCACCATGAGATTCATCAACCACACATCGACAAAGAAGCCTCCAACAAATGGTTGATGAAAGCAGAATTATTCGCGGAAATAGAGGGATTCCTTATGGCAATCCAAGACCAAGTGATCGCCACAAACAACTACAAAAAATTTATTATGAAGGACGGAACATTACAAACAGATAGGTGCAGGAAATGCCATATAAGATCGGAGACTATACAGCATATTACGTCCGGATGCGAACAACTGGCCAATACAGACTATCTTCACAGGCATAATCAAGTGTGCAACATTATCCATCAGAAACTTGCACACAACTACGGACTTCTGAATACATTCCAGCCATATTACAAGTATCAACCGGCGCCCGTATTGGAAAATGACTCTATCAGATTATACTACGATAGGCCTATTATCACTGACAGAATGGTGACGAATAATTGGCGGGACATAGTGGTGTATGATAAGAGAGCCAAAACAGCAATGCTGGTGGATGTCGCCATACCGAATAATAACAACGTGCTGAATAAGTTCCAGGAGAAAACTCCAAATACACAGACCTTGCTATTGAGATCAAGCAGATGTGGCACCTCGAGAAAATAGATATTGTTCCTGTCATCGTATCCTCCACTGGGTTAATACCCAAAACTTTGCATGATAGCCTTTAGAAATTAGAATTGCATAAGAATACCTATGTAGAAATGCAAAAAGCTGTAATTCTCAATACATGTAGAATAGTTAGGAAATTTATGTCAAGTATATTGTAATCGAGCCTATTCCCTTTCATTGCTGATTCTGGGAAAGGTAAATTATATCCAGCTAACAGCTGAGATAGTGCATAAGTTTCCTTCACCTTGAAGCTCCAAGTTGATGGTGTATAAGTGCATTGTAATGTCTGTCAAAATGCCAAATCAGTCAGCCATTTTCGTTTTTCAATATCGGTGTGCCATCGCCTCTTTCGTCTAGAAAAGCTGTTATTTCGGGCAATAATTCTTGAAACCTTTCTAGAAATTTTCCGCGACTCAACCACCTGAGGTCCGTGTGAAGAACGAAATCAGTGTGTTCAGCTGACTCCTTATCTTGCAACTGCAACTTAAAGAGCCGCCGTTGCAAGCTACGTGCATGGATGGAATTCACAATTTTTGTTGCAATGCCCATGGTTCCCCCTGTGTTTAAAACTTTTAAACACAAAACATGTTGATGTATAATGCAATGGAATGAAGGATCACAATCACTTCATTTTTCAACTATGCTGAGTAACGTAGCAACCTAGCACTCGTCTCAACGAGTGCTTCTGTCGACTTATAAAATCCAAACGAAAATACTCTTCATTGTCAGTATCGTTGTTTATAAGTTACACCACATATGTTATACTTTAATTCGAATGATTCTTCAAAATTTATGGAAAATATTTAATTCCAGCTGAATGATTGATGTATTACATTATTATTACATTTCAAATAAAGATTTTCTGATACAATCGAAATAGATGCATAAATTATGTGAATAATTAATTTTATTTAATTCTTTCCACCTGTTTCGAGACGATAAGAATTCTTGCTCTTATTAGTATTCGCTTTTTCAGAAGGTAAAAGGATTGAAATATTCCTCCGATAAAATCGAAAATCTTCCTCATGCATATTGAAAATAAAAAACTGGAATTCAAAGATTGTTACGAAATATCACAAAAATTACAGCTTTTACACGATTGAATATAAACTGAAACCTGATAACTCTAGAAGTCATTATGTCATTCAAATTAATCAAATATGCTTATGCTTAATCATTCTCTGACGTGGAAGGTGGCAAAAGAAGAACGTTCTACTGGTTTTTCCAGTCAAACTATAGTACAATTGTCAACACGATTTTATATCCCTGAATATCTTATTAATGATATATTAATTTGATTCGTTGAGCAAATGGTTAGTGCTGTATTTCCATATGCCATTTCGAAATCCGGAAAATTCATACAAAATCAGATATTCGAAGTGTATTTAAATATTCCATCTACTGGAACTGATTAAACAGTTCAGACTACACGATAGCTTCTTCGGACCCTGCAGTGACGCTAAATTATTTTTGAATGAATAATATAAATATTGACAAATAAACCAAGAACTATAAATTATCAGGTAAATATATAAGGTTCTTCGCAAAGACTTTCCCGAAAAGATGCAATAGCGGTGAAAGATTGAAGTCCACTTATTTATTTATTGCTGATACAACCAGAGTACTTTGCTCTATTTCTCAAAAACGATCATATGTGCAAGATTTCATAATTTGTAACTGATATTGAAATTTCCATAGGACCTATCTGTGTGAAATTTATTGCAATAGCTGCAGTTCAACTCGTAATCTTGTTTATTGTTTTTGTCTACTTTAGTGTTATTGTTTTTGATGCATTGATGTATTAGCTCAAATTATCATTGGTTGGTTGGAAAACTTCATTAGAACATTTTCAATCAGGAAATACTCAATTCAATGGTGGTGCTTAAAAATTCGAAGGTATTGGAAATTTAGTCAGTTTTGTTCATGGTTATAACTGTGCTTATTTTTCCTGCACACTAGTAATCATTTGGGATGGCTAAAACGAAAAAAATATGGACAGAAATTACTACTTTACATCATTGATATATCAAGAGTAATTATAGCTATTGATTCGCTATGCTTTTCGATTCTTGTCCATAAATGCGTTACGCATGTGAGGTGGTCGCCAGTTGATCGTCGTTAACAGTATTGTTGATCAATAATGATACTCTGTAAAGCAAGATATCGATTAGACGATAATTTTGGGGTAGGCATCTCTACCCTTTCTTTAAAATCGATTCTACATGTTCATGTTTGTAGTTTCTTTAACAATAAGTATTCTCAAAATTATTGACGGTCTTCAGGATATTCTACAATATATTTAAACAAGCCCATCTTCTACCTCCGCCACTGCTTCTATGACTCTTAGAAAGTAGAAACAAATAATTCGGTCAACATTTCGTGACATGCGATTCTTCCCATCGTTCATTACAGACATTCAACTTCTTTATATGGCCGCAGTAAGAGTTATTTTATTATACCAAACACTGATGGTGCTCTATGTGAAATGAATGAAATATTAATTGCTCCAAGGTAAAAGAGAATCTCTCAGATAAACCTCGAATTTATTGTCCAATTTAGTAATAGACTATTAGAATGTAAATTTTATATCAGGGTGTCTTATATTCGTGTTATCTTTACCAGCACGTCAGTTATTCTTGAATTATAGACCATTTATAGACGAGTATTCTTTTTAAATTGAATTGAAACTTTATTTCTCATAAACATGTTGTTTTTGATTCAAGTTTTCAGTTTCAATAGGAATATGGTGATAAATATCGATAAGAATAGACGTTTCGTTGGTACGGCTCCCTGATTTGTAATAATCTACAAATACACTCCCCACAAAAATTGTCGGTCCATCCTACTTTTACGACAATACTATATAAACTTTTATGTTGGTTATTCAAGAGTCGCTTGGTAATTTTCAGAAGTGTAAAATAAGATATCATTCAAAAGGTATGAGTTTATGATGGAAAATATCAACAATTTTCGAGTTAATGAAAAATTAAAAAATTATACTATCTTCAAACATTCGCGAAGAGACCAATCAACTAGCATCGAATGGTTACTAATCATTTTCTCGGAATCGAATCTTATTGCATTATAAGAGGAGGTTCTCCTGTTTATCATCTACTGTTCATCATCGCCTTTTAATTTTTTTGCGGACGCACTTGTGAAGGAATTATTATGCATCTCAGAATTTTCTGGATTAAACGACTGTTTTTGTCTATCTTTTCGAGCCCTTTAGGCTACCTTGACTATAGAAATTTTAACGGCATTTTTAATCGAATAAATTAAAAACAAACACTTATAAACCTAAAATTAACCTACTGATTCGACGAGAAATCTCCAAATCAAATATTTATTAATAGTTTTCCTTAGATGGTGAAAAAAAAGGACTAACAATAGACGAGCCGCTGATCCTTTATATCTGCGATAGGCAAAGCTTACCTGACCTCAAGCGCGCAATTTTTCAAGGCTGTATGTCCGAAACATGTACTCGAATCAACTTGAGCATTTAGGACAATATTCTAAAGATGTTATATAATTAAAAAAGACAAAAGAATCGAGTTTTTGAAACCGTGAAACCCATGTAACGCCCTAAGGAACTTAAGACCTGTAAACGGAAATCTTCTGGATTTGAAACTGAAATCGGTTATATTGTTAGGAACTCTTGTCAGCTCATCAACGAGTTGCGTCAAATTGCTGTTGATCACTAAGGTTTCCGCTTGCCTTCCTGCTTCGTCGGTCCTATTTGAGTGTTGGAGCCAGTTGATGTGGTTGAAATCTCTCGTTATGATCATCTTAGATAGATACCGAAACATTCTATGGTATTTGTTATCGTTGGGAGATCGATACATACATAATAGAAACATTGTTTCGAACTATGCCAGGCCGAAAGCGTTGTCTTCCAACGTCTTCAGTTCGGAATACGATGTCCAATTTGGAAAAAACACAAGGCCCTTCCCTAAACCGAAGCTATTGAAGCAAAGGTGTCTATTTTTAGCATTAGCTTTTTTCCCGAGTTAGATTGCAATGTTACACACATTCAGCAAAAAAAAAAACGCAAGTTAGACCATACCGTAAAATCATCTAATTAAAGAAACGAGGAAGAATTCCAATCTTCACTTCATACAATCAGTTTCACATCGTTTTCCGTGAACATATCCTTGTTAAATGAGTCTTTCATTATGTAATAACACATCCTCGTTTAATAGCAGGATACAAATTGTATGACATTAAATTATGAGACTGAATACTTTCTTCTCGCTTCAATGTGAACGTGATTCGAGTATTCTTTTTAACACCTTCGATTCTACCAAACCCATACTATTCATCGGTTTGAAGTTTAATTCAAATCTGTAGCTTTATTTAATTACAGTGTGCTGTTCATATAAAATATAAATCACTACAGTTAATATGATTTGACTAATTGCTGTATCAATGGAATATTTTGTTGGAAGTTCTTTCTATTATTAACAAGTAGTTTAAGATTGTTCACTACAATGATGAGATCAAATAGAAAGTGACGAAACTTTGCGTCACGATTTTTATTGTGGTAGTCATGTTCTATTTTTTATTAGTAACAGAATGTATGATGACCAGTTAGACGGAATCAGTTTATATAGTATAATTATCGAATTTTATTCAATTCCAGTCACAATAAGAATGATTTGTGTATGAAATTAGTGAAGTGGAGAAAATGGGATTAACATTCGAAGTTGTTAGATTAGAGTTGAACCAACTAAACTGTTCACAAAAAGTTTTGGTTATTAGGAATTACGATTGATCGTACAGGGTGTCCCATTTTTGATGTCTTTTTTGTTTGGCTTGCTGAAACATGGAAGACACCATTAATTAACTATCACTAGTGAAGATGAACCTCTATGATTTCTTAAGCCACAACAAACTGCGAGATTGACAAGTTAGTTGAAAAATGGAATAAAAACTTTCAACAAGAATGGCTCGGCGAGTTGGTTTCTGCTCTTGACATTGAAGCACTACGCCAAAAACCAGTTTCTTTTTAGTATGGAAAATTTTTAGCGACGATCCAAGGGGAGGCGCTCTGAAAACAGTGGTCACTCAAGAAAAAGTGGATGCGTCTGAACGAATATCCAGGAAGATTGGCATGTAACATATCGAGGAATTGAAGCATGGTAAATTTTGAAGATCTCAATGCAACAAAATTTGCGCAAAGAATAGCATGTGAAAATATGAGTTTCCATAAAAAATGTTCAAAACAATTTTGGGACCCAAGAAAAACTGATGAAAGGGAAATGAGTGCGTTTATAGGGATTTCGTTCCTCATTGGCACTTTCAGGAGTTTAAGAAAAATTTTGAAAGAGATTTGTGACAATTCTAGAGGAAGCGGAATCGAGTCATGCTAACTTGCTATGAGTGAAAATAGATTCAGGTTCCTTCTAAGATGTATTAGATTGGACGATATAAGTTGGCTCCTATTTAGAAAGTTTTTGAAAATTTTTTAAAGCATTTTCAAGCCGATTTCACACCAAAAGAGTTCCTCACCGTGAACGAACAACTATTAGCTTTCAGAGGCAGATGTGGTTTCAAATAATATATACCAAGTGTTTGTTGATGCGAAAACATTGTACACGATTAATTTGGAATCTTATGTTGGGATGCAACCTGAAGGGTAAATGACTCTGATGAAGACATCGTCCTCCGATTGATCCATACAATTTCTGGTACCAATCGTAATAATACCGGAGACAATTGGTTCAGTAGCTTACCACGTATTGAAAAATTACTGAGAAATCATAAATTAACATATATTGGTACATTACGAAGGAAAACTATTCAAGGAGAAATTAGGTGTCGAAACAAAAATAATGGACGTTAATATAATCAGAGAGAAGAAAGGGTTTCAACGAAAAAAACTGGTATCAAAAAACAAGAGCAAACTCAGAACTGAACCAGACCAGCCGATTATCATCAATACTGATGTGACACGAAAAGAAGCCGAAATACAGGCACGAATTAGAGAAGAAGCTGAAAAATTAAAAGCAAGTAGAAAAAGAGTTAAAGTATTTCATCAGAAACTAGCAGTGGATGGTAAAATTTACAAATGCAATGATGCGGAAAAGATAATAGAAAGGATGGAATTTGAGACATCGACTCTAAAAACTACTAAAGAATGGAGATAGAATAAATATGACGCAGACATTGACTATAGAAAAGGATGAAGATAATGGGAATGATGATATGAAATTGCGAAACGTAACGAATCAGTCGGAAAGTATACAGAAAAAATTGAAAAGGAAACAAAGTAAGAAAGATACATGAAAACTAGGAAATTTGAACACAAGGAGTATCCAAGGCAAAGAGAAGAAATTAGATTATGAATTTGAGAAAGCAGAACTTGAAATTCTTGCTATAACAGAAACGAAAAAACAGGCCAAGAAATAATTGAGTTGGAAAACAAGCTCATATTAATGTACGACGGAGTAGACGAAAAAACCAGGGCGGCATCAAGAGTTGCATGTTTGATAAATAAAGAAGAGCAGGACAGCGAAATAATGATAGCATTTATAGGACAGTTTTAGGCAAACATGGAGAACAGACAAGAAATATCAATGGGACGAAACTGAATAACTTGATAATTAGTAACAGTTTCTTAGAACACAAGAATATACATAAATATACGAGACAGGTAGAAAGTAAAAACGAGAAATCGATAATAAACTACATATTGGTAGTAACGTAAAAGACGTTAGAGTGAGAAGAGGAGCTGAAATAGGGTGCGACCATTTTGTACTAGTAGCTTGTATCAATATGGAACTGAAAGACGAAAGTGAAGAGATAAAAGTTAATAAAAAGATCCAATATGAATCGATAAAGGCTTAGAACTTGCCTATCTCGAATACAACCGAAATTTTCAAACAAACCATATCAAGGAAAATAGAAAATATAGAAGATGCAACTGACAACATGAGCACAGAAGACTTATGGAAGTATTTCAAAAGCACTCTTTTAGATTCTGCTAAAGAAGTATGTGGTGTCAGTTGAGAGGATTCTTTTTTCTTTCCAAGTATATACCACAGGCCACATGTATTTGTTCAAAATCAAAATCTCTTTCTTTGAAAATCGAAAATTCATATCTATCCATCTGGATATCGCAGATATTCACAATTCTATGGTAAAAGGGGTTTGTCTATGTGCGTAAAAATTCCATTATTTCATTTCTGTGTTAGAAAGAATAGAGTTCACCTCTCAGATTATAGATTTTTTCTTCTTTTATGACAATATTTCAAGTATTCAATCGTATTTATGTAGATTCGTTCAATTCTGTGTTTGAAACAATTGCAATTTTCAAGCAACCAAAAATAATTGTAAAAACAAATATTTATGTCGTTCTTCTTTATCTGCTTCGGGAAGTTTTTAGAACTCAATCGTTGTGGCACTTCAATTACAAAATTACGAAAAATATGAGATGCTGGATTGTTATATACAGAATGGGTATGATTCGAACGCTGCGGAAGAATCTAATTTCAATATATTCCCTGAGAAGAGACAGCCGCATAAGTCTTCCTCATCAATTCGGATGAGATATAGGTTTCGATGAACAGTGCTGGCATGCAATTAAAAAACAATCCCAGTATAAGAAAAACCAACCAAGAGTACACTATTGTACTTTATTTTGTCTGACCCAGTTAAAATGGTAAATGAAAAGTCTTTTCTCTTATTTCTATATAGATTTCACTTTAGATTGAAGACCATAAAAACATCCCCTGTACATTAATGGATAAAAATAAACACCATTAAGACCACTGTAAATAAATATCTTCTTCTTTTCTGACACGACAATTTCACGTCTCATGTACTCGATATCAATCGATAAAAACCAATTTCTATGTTATCGGTGTAATGGAAATGGCCTCAATAGAATACGTATCGAGTAGGTGCCATACCAAGATGTTCTCATAGAGTACAAGATAAGCTAATACTTTTTGAAACGTTAACTGATTCCGTTATGTTAACACTTGTAGTTTGTACAAGAAATGTTACAAGAAGGCGACACATCTTCCTTCGCACACACACCTTAAAAAGTAAATATTCAGAATGAGAAAATGACCTTTGGATCTCGCTTAACCCATCCACCTGTCACACAAGGAAACGCAATGATAAACATGAGATTTCAGAGATCTGCTCTCTGTGATGAGACAGCAGCGGCGGGGTCGTGAGGTTTTGCTATTATTGGAGTACAGTTGACTCGCGAGAATGTGGACTCGAAAAATTCGAAGCATCTTTCAATGCTATTATCTTAAGTGAGTAATATCGATGATTTATTTATTTTATGGAAAATCATTTTCAATTAAGATGAAGTGAAGTACTTTGTACTATCCACAATTATATTTTCACAAACATTCAACATAATGAAAATACCTAAAGATCAGATTAAATACTTCATAACAGTCATAACATAAGGATTGGAACATACAGATTACCTAGTACAGGGGTGCTCTGAATAGATCTCTAAAAGAAAAAAAAATTTCAATAAGTAGGTAACTAAACTACAAAAATTTATAACGTTATAAAATAACACTCTGCTAGCGGCAAAATGCGGCTTTATCAAAGGAACGCGCGGTACTTGTCAAAGAAAAGATGCTTTTTTATTTTTGCCGCTTTTCTAGAAATTTTGGGCGGCGCGTTTGACGGGAACATTCACGATTTTCGTTCACGCCGATATACATGATGCGTCTGCAGAAATTGGAGTCATTCGACAATCCTACATCGATACAAAGTTTGTTATTAAATAGTACAAAATGAGTGCAGCGAAGAAATCCAAAACATATCATTTCAATAACGATTGGGATGAAGAAGTTTTCTTTTCAATGGTGAAAGATACGTGCATTCGTCTTATTTGTCATGCGTAAATTGCAATACCTAACTTAGAGAGGCATCATAAAACGGTTGATAAAACTATGAAAAGGATTTTTCGCCACAGAGTGAATTGAGAAAACGAAAAGTACGTGATATCTTGTTTGACAAAAGAACAAACCATGTTCACAAACCAGCCAAACAATCAAAAGCTGCTACGATCGCGTCATTCAAAATATTTCATATATTGTCGGAATACAAGAAACCATTCCAAGATGGATCGGTTGTGAAGGAAGCATTTATTGAAGCGGTAGAGACTTCATTTGGAGATTTTGAAAATAAAACAGAAATCATGTCTGCTATTAGAGAACTTCAGTTATCTCGTCCGACTGTCACCAGACGTATTGAAGTCATGAATCAAGACAGGGCAGATGAATTAAAACTTGATATCATGAAATGTACATACTTTTCTTTACAGTTCGACGAATCCACCGATATGACAGACACTGGCCAGCTGTGTATTTTTACTTGGATGATATTCAATGACATGTTGTCTGAGGAAGAATTTTCTGATAAGCATTCCTCTGAAGGGGAAGACCCGTGGTGAAGATATATTCGAAGTTTTCTTCAATTTTGTAAAAAACTACAATCTACCAATATATAAATTAGTGTGCATTACAATCGATGGAGCACCATCAATGACTGGAAACAAAAACGGATTTGTGGCATTGTGTCGAGCTAATGAAGATTTCCCTTCATTCTTTTTATTCCATTGCATTATACAGAAACAAGTGTTCAAAAGTTTTAAACACGGAGGAAATTATGGACATTGAAACAGAAATTGTGAATTTCATCCGTGCACGAAGCTTGCAACGGCGGCTCTTCAAGTTGCAGTTGGAAGATAGGGAGTCAACTGAACACACTGATTTAGTTCTCCAAATGGACGTTAGGTGGTTGAGTCGCGGAAAATTCCTAGATAGAGGTGATGGCACTCAGATGTTGAAAAACGAAAGATGGCTTACTGATTTGGCATATTTGACTGACATCACAATGCTCTTAAATACCATTTACTTGGAGCTTCAAGGTAAAGGAAAAGCTATTATTCAGATGATTAGCTCAGTAAACGAACTCAAAAGTACATTGCAACTATTGATAGATCAACTGAAACATTTTCCATCTTTGAAAAGATTCCTCAATTTAATAATGATACGTATGAGGCTGAATTATCAAATATTTTGGGATAATTCGAAATGCTTTTTATGATTGCAGTAAATTATTATAATCATTTATAAATTATCCTTTTCATGTAAAAACTTTGAGGAATTAGCTACTGAAATAGCAAGTCAGTTTTCATATTAAACTTTTCTGTTGAAAATGAGTTGGTGCAGATTATATCAGATATACATCTCAAAACTACAGCATCTGATACAAATTTCTGGTGTTTTATATCTGAAGATAAATATCCGAATCTAAGGCAAATCGCCCTTCAACTGAAGGAAATATTTGAGTCAATTACTTGTGGGAGTCTGCATTTTCTGAAATGAAGATAATTGATTAAATATCGCAATCGACTAACTGACGATTATATGTCATCATGCTTGCGATTAGCACTCAGTGGTTACGTACCATCTTATGAAAGCTATGCTGAGAACATCATCATCTTCGGCATTCACTCGAATTCGAGTATAGATGTCCTCCAATTTTTTTTTCTAGTGTAAAATAGTGAATAGTCCAATTCGAGAGCCACACACCCACCGCACTGGTCACATACAATCTGATTGATATCCCCTGCCAGCTGGTTGATTTGCTCTTATATTTGCTCGATCGTTTCTTTGTCGTCGCATCTCAGTGTAATGCTTTCGTCGCTCCTGCACGAAATGCTGCACTCCTTCGTAGGTTGCTCGACGCCAGGCGGAGTGGTCTGATGCAGATGCCTCCCAGTAGAGATCATTAATTTCACAGCTTTTTAAATTACGTTTGAGGACATCCTTGTATCGTATAAGCTGCTCTCCTTGTGATCGTTGGCCATTTTTGAGCATGGAGTACAAGATTTGTTTCATCTTCCATTCGGCATGCGAGAAACGTGACCAGACCATCGGAGTTGGTGTTTCATTATCATTGCCTCAATGCTGGTGGTTTCCGCCTCGTCTAGGATACTGATGTTGGTGCGACGGTCTTGCCTTTTGACGTTTAGAATTTTTCTTAGGCAGCGCTGATGGTATTTTTCCAATATTTTCAGGTGTCTTCTATAGGTAATCCAGGATTCGCATCCATATGTGAGCGTTGGCAATACTACGGCAAGGTAAACCTTGCTGCCAAAGTACGGGAAGTGATTCGTGATGTTCAAAGTTTCATCGTTGATTGAAATGGATGGTTGGATGATGGCATCCGCATCATCAGGCGCAGACTGATACAGAATTTGTATTTTTCTTAGGTTGATATCTAGTCCGAGGCTTTCGTATCCTTCACAAAATGCGCTCATGATGGTTTGCAAGTCTTCTTCAGAGCCATAACCATATTGTCATCTGCGTACTGCGCTTCGATGATACATGTTCCGGTTATTTTGGTTTTGGCTTCAGTCGGCTCAGATTGAACAGACCGCCGTCGGTTCTGTATACTATCTCCACGCCAGAAGGCAGCTTTACATCCACCAGGTGTAGCACTGCTTCTACGAAAATAGAAAACAGGGTAGGATCAATGACGCAACCCTGCTTCACTCCTGTTTTGATATTGAACGAATCTCCGGGACCATCATTGCCGAGAAAGATCGTGCTCATGTTGTTATACAGCAGTTTTCGGGGAGAGCCAGTCAGCGCCAAGATCTTCCATAGAGCCTCTCGATTGACGGAGTCGAAGGCCTTGAAAGATCTATGAAAGCCATGTGAGGAGGAAGCCTTTGCTCTCTGGCTTTTCGTTGAATCTGTCTCGCACTGAAGATCATGTTAGTTGTTCCTCTATTGGGTCCAAAGCCACATTGTGTTTTTTGATGGTACTCTTCAGCGAGCGGCAGCAGGCTATTGGACAAGATTCTAGCGGGGATCTTACCAGTAGCACTGAGGAGAGATATTCCCCTGTAGTTCACACAGAGGTTTATGACCCTTTTTGAAGATCTGAAATTCAGCTTATGGATATTGTCTTCTAGGACAGAGCCCTCTTTCTTGAAAAGCTAGGCTGGGATTTCAACTGTGCATAGGGCATCTTGTAGCGTGTAATTTTATCAAACATGTCATTGAATTTCGAGGCCTAAGATGCCATGGCGCACCATCCTATTGAATTCACTTCGTTCCTAGGTCAACTAGTAGAAGATTTTTCAGATATGACCCAAAAAAAAACGGTTACGATATCTAAAAAACTCTGGGGGTTTTCGTTTCTCTTATAAAAAAGTACTAAATATATGTGTTCCATAATTACCAATTATGATTTGAAGTGAATGTATCCCTGTCTCTCCTCCTTCTGAACGAATTATAATTACTATTGTTCAATCCAAGATAGTCTTTCCATAGTTCTTTTTTTGAATAAAGTAGTTTCGATGAAGAGAATTCCAGCTTTCGTTCTGCTCTGTTATTCAGAAATAAGAATCTTGAGCCATACTTTGTAACAAAACTACTGATATCAGCGTGAACCATCTGCAAGGCTAGATAAATAACTTAAAATTTGTTCCTCTTTCAGTCTTTCTTCGGGCGGACGTACAACAACCTAAGCTCCATATCCGAGTGCAAAAACAACGGAGAATGCGTGATCAACAAGAAGAACAGAACAGCTTGCAAGGCCTGCCGATTGCGGAAATGCATCTTGGTTGGTATGTCCAAGAGTGGTTCAAGATACGGACGCCGTTCCAACTGGTTCAAAATCCATTGCCTTCTTCAAGAGCAACAACAAGCAGGGACAAACATGGGTATGGCTGCTGCAGCGGGACTGCTACGACCACACCCATATCTAACACCCTTGTTCCGTCCAACACCTACTACGACCACTCAAGAAACACGCAGTTCAGAGTCAGATAGCGGAGCGTCTTCTGTTGATATAGAAGATGATTCTAAATCTTCTTGTCGCGTGAGTTACGTGAAACCGTCGACGTCTCCATCAAGTGATCGCGATTATTTCTCCGGTAGTTCGTCTAAGAAACATTCGAGTCCGGCTAGTGATAGCGAGTATTTTGCCAGAAGAAAATTAGCAACTCTTCCGATTCCTTCGATATCACCTTCATCACTTCCGTCAGTGTCACCTAGTGGTATTGCACCCAAGTGGTTTCCTACAGTTCCACCATTTAGTGATCCTTCTTCGTGGAGAGACTTATGGCTGAGGGTTCCACCTCCAGTGGCCACTCCAGCTCCCAATCAAGAACAACCTATAGACTTATCCTTGAAATCGCAAGTGCCTATTCTATCTCGCGTAAAATCCGAAAGTGAACATAGTATCAACATAGATGTTGGTATAGAAGAACATGTTAAATCAGTGCCTTTGGATCTTACGTTGGATCGGCAAACAGCAGATATAAGTAATTGATTTAGCACTGTGATAAAATTCAATTCATGATTGAAATTGAATATTTTGTCTGCTTTGAATTCTACTTATTCGAGCAGAAGATTTAAATCTCGAAAATAAAATTGAAACAGATGTAATTGTGATCCATGATTCAAATATTTGATCCAATTAATTATTGAGTAATTAATTGAATATGATGAAAATGATTGCTCGAAAATTCAAGGTTTGCAATCTTTCATTATGAAAAATTGCTTAAAGAATAATTCCATTCAAATACCTACCAACACATAATTAATGAATCTTCTAATTGAATAAGTTGTATGTGGATTTTGATTCTCATCTCAAATTTGATTTGCAGAGCAGAATCAGTCTTACTCAATATCAAATTCTTATCGAAAAGTAGAATTCAAATCAATTACAGCAACACAATTATCTATTGAGTCATTGATAATCACAATTTAGTTGTGATCAAATTAATTATGTAAATGAACATGATGTTCCTAATATCAGATTTGAATTATGTACAATTGAGTGGAGCTTAGATTGGTGCTTTAAAAACTTTCAAACTTTGATTCGAGCTAATAAATAGTCGGTGAGTCAACTAAGTGATCATAATACTTGATTGATACAAGCATAATTTCCATTAACTCATGGGTAAGAAGATCAAGAAACTTAATTTTATGAAACTGTTGGATAAAAATTAAATTAAAACATTCTTATCATAAATTGAATAAAAATAAAACGTAATTAATTATCAAATCATCATAATGTAAATTAATTTGTGAAGTACTTAATTATGTAAACATAATTATATTTATCTTCAATCTCCTCATTTTAAGCAAGAAATAAATTATTTGTGATTTAGCTCTGTGATTACACTACATTGAGAAAACAAAGCGATTGAGGATTCATCGAATTATTATTAATTAATTAAATGATTTCTGATTAAAATTGATAATAGAGAATAGTGAAGTTCAAACGAAGATGTTGAACGCCACACAGTTAATTATTGAATCGACTTTGATCTAAATTCATTCTTGATTGAGTTCATTCCATGCTTTCATCTATTCTCATATTGAAATTGATTTGTTTCAATCTAGTTAGTTAGGATAAAATAAGTTAATCTATATGTGACTCAGCCAAAAGTAAATAATTAACTGATGACTTATTCTCATCAAAATGAAATGTAGGAATATTTTAATTGATTTACTGAACGTATGTTGGTTGTATGTTGTATTGTGATACAATTAATTAAATGAACGAAACTAGAATGTGATATGCTCCGCAATTATGTCCATTTAAATTAATTTATTCAATTTCTGATCGATGTTGGAAAACTAATTTTTATGTTGAATATGGAGGAGCTTAATATTTAATTCATAATTCAATTACTAAAAACGCTGATTTGATTAGTTTTTGAGCAGAAATCCTCATCAATGAATTGTGTTATAGAAATTGGGAGTTATTTCGTCCATCAACTAGTTGATTCACCGACAATTCAACGTTATACTCGAATTAATTTTGTAAATTAAATTGAACATAAAGTTCGACACCTAAGAATCCAGTTTAATTCGGTACATCCTGCATCTGTGCCTTAAGATCTCAATAGATCGACAAATGGAATATTCGAGAACTAGAATTGATGGAATTTAATTCATAATTGAAACTGGAAACGATGTTTCTTTGTCCAATTAAGTTGAGTGGAACTTCGTTTTAAACAGATGTCGAAATAATAATAAGCATGAAGATTTCAAATTGAATTATTGTTAATAAATTTCCTGTTCATACATTTTCTACAAAATTTAAGAGGTTGTTATAGAAATGATTCGTACCTGATGAAATTGTACTTTTCTCCCACTCAAATTGAAGCTACACGTCTCAAATTTCTTACAATATTATTTATTATGAAATATTTATATTTGACGGTCAGTTATGGGTAATTAATGCCTAGCATTATATTCCTGAACGTAATATTTATATATTATATATGTAAATAATTATTTTTATAAGAGATTTATTTCTAGATTACGCGGCCAGTAAAACGTGCCTTATGTTAGATATTTTTATATTTTCTCTAATAAAATGTTTTGTTTTATCAAATTCTGTTTTTTTTTTAATGATATTCGACTCTAAACCTTCCTTGATTTACAAGACCTGAATTGCTTCGAACCTAATAGAACGAAGAAGCATTTTGCTTTCTTTTTTTTCCTTAAAAAATTCAACCCAGTAGAGAAATGGGAATCAGTTATTCGATATTTCCTCATGAATTTGTACAAAGTCCATTTGTTCAAAAATCACCTGTCTTAAGGATTTCATTGTTTTCGTTAATGAAATCTCAATTGTTATTCTCATTATGTGGAGTTCGACACAATTCTTTATGATGTAATTGTTTTGGAGCAGAAGAAAACTTTTATTTTGTTGAATAATATTTCAAGACTTTCCTGATGAGCAAAGATACCAAGCAAAAGTGAATAATGAAATGTCAAAATCTATTAATACAAATGACACCACAGCCTACCTGATAACATTCCAAAAACTTTGTTTCACTCTGCAAATTACAGTTAATTAGTTTCAGTTTTCCTCGATAAGGGACGAAAATACAAAAAACTATAAGAGGAAAAATTACTTAGATGAATGTAAAAACGATTATGGTATTCAGAACTTATCAGTAGTGCACCATAGGGGGAGAAATTGACGCCTACTTGATTGTTTCGATGTGATGAAAACGTTGATTCCTTAAGTATTAAAATGAACTCTAATGCCAAAATTTGGTTCAAACAGCGGCCAAATATTTCGGGGAACAAGTTTATCGATCGATGTCAAATTATGGGATTAGAGTGAATGAACTGGTCCACAATTTGCAATTATTTTCAGAGCAGTGCCACTTCCGGTTATACCGGACATAGACTACAACTCTGCTATTCCAAATTGCATATTGTACTTTTTAATTTGTTTTATCGAAGATCACAGCTCAATCTTTCAGAGGAAAGACCGTTGAACTCTCGACTATTCTCTGTCTCATATCCAACTGTGTTGTAGAAGGTAAACGATGCCCTTAATATAACCCCACAAGAAAAATTCTAGACTTGTAGCATCCGGAGACCTAGCTGGCCATCTAACGGGACCACCACGTCCTATCCATTTGTTTGGACATACATGATTCAAATGCTCCCTAATCCGATATGAGTAATGTGCCGGTGCTCCATCTTGTGGAAACCACAAATCTTGTCAAATATGCTCTGGTACATCGGCAAGTAACATTGGTAGATGATTTTACTGAAAATCTAAATACATTTCACTATTGAGGTGCCCGTCGAAAAAGTACGGCCCAATTAGATATCCATCTACTAAAGCAGCCCATACATTTAAGCACCAACGATGCTGGTGATCTATTTGTCTCATAAGGTGTGGATTTTTCGTGGCGTAATAATGAAAAATGTGCCTGTTAAGAAGCCCATTCTTGTGGAAAGTTGCCTCGTCCAGAAAAAAAACTCTGCTAAACATATTTGGATTTTCAGCTACTTTGTCACTTGCCCAATCGCAAAAATTGATTCGATTTTCATAGTCTTGATTGTTCAGTTCCTGGTGCAGCTGTTCATGATATGCATAAAATTTGTTCATTTTTAAAATTCTCTGGACGGAAGTTTGACTTATTCATCTGAACTGAGAAATCTCTCGTTGGATTTTATATGGGTCCTCTGTCACTGTCAACAAAACTGATAACTGGTTATCTTCAGCTGTAGCACTTTTTGGTTTTCCATGTTATTTGTAAGCGATATTACCCGTTTCGATGAATCTAATTAGAAGTTTTTCAAAGCATCTTGCATCAGGATGCCTCTTATCAGGAAACCTTTGTGTATAAACTCTACCTGCCAACAAAGAATCTCTATCACACTCACCCAGAATTAAAATCATATCAACCATTTCTTCTTTGGAGAACTTCATGGCAGTCAATTGAGTAAATTGGGTTCAAACCACACTTTAACAATTTTTACTAACAGAACACTAATCAGTTCACCATGTAAAATGCAGAATATGGTATACACCTGACAGAAGGCACAACTAAAAAAAAATGTCAAAACATACCACGATTTACGTTTTAATCATCTTGATTTTATAATTCGTTAAAAGAATGATCTTATTTAGGTTTCATTTTTACCACTTAAATCATTACAGAAGAAAAACTTTGTGCGAATGATGATGCATGTTGATGAGTTGGATACGGTTTGTAGAATTTTCATCAAAATATTCACAAATAATCGAATATTTCGAAAAAGATCGAAGATAAAGATAAAGTTACTTTTGCAAAAATATAGCACAATATTTGATGCGTTGACATGAATTATAAATTATTATATTGTTCCATTTGAAAAATCAAGATATAAAATGTTTAAAATTACAATATTCAATAATTTTTTTAGTCACTCCTGTATAAAATGAGGATAATCTATTTCAATTCATCAATAAAGTTATTCTTGGGCAATAAAAAAAGGAACAAAAAGTATTCATCCTAATATGAGAGCCCATTTTCATGAATTTTTACGGGAAAAAAAATATTGTGACGAAGTTACTCACCAAAAAAACTTAATACTTAAAGACATTATAGCAGAGTTTAGGCCGCTCCTGAATCTTGAACGAAAAAGTGGTCTTCCAATCTAAAAAAACCACACAAGATTTTTCATAAAAATTGGGACACCCTGTTTACTGCAAAATAAATTGCTGAGGTAGATTCTTACTTTCTCAATACAATAGCCAGTATATGTTACTTCCGTAATCAAAAAATTTTTTGCAATTCAACTAATTATATAGATTTCCATATTATCTATAAACACTTTTAGAGTACAATTTTCGACTTTCAAGAATCTACAAGTGTTAGAAAGCACAATAAACTCAAAACCTGGGTGGCGCGATGTACACAAAGCTACAGTTGTAGCGCACCTACGTTTAGATAGACGAGCATGTCGTCCATATCAGCTACATATCTCGACTAACACGCGATGTTTTCTGTCCTTTATTCTAACCACGCTACCAAAGTGAAAAATCGGACAGATACAATGGACTTGTGGTGTATGGGTTCACTTGTTTGCCTCTGTACGCCAACAAATGACATTTGCAATATGTACGCTAGAATCTGAACGGTTATATGTATGCAATATGTAGCACATAACCTAATATTCCATGTGCGCTGACATTTGATAATTGACAAGTAATTTTAAGGTTCATAAAATTATTAACATAGCAGATCATGTATTATTTCATTTTTTTCAGTTATAAACTTCATAAAATTGAAAAAAAATGATTACTGAAATTACATTTTTTTTCGGATCTCATAATATGGAAACTGTGTGAGAAAATGACGTTCACCTGTTTAGCCAGCAATTGACAACTCTAAACAAACGATAGGTCTTTTCATAATCATATGGAATTGTCACTTTTCCAGCAGCAAAACTGCTCAGAGTTTTATTCTCTTGTTATTTATTGTTATTAAAAGGAAAATGCTACCAGTGAGGCATTAAAATATCGGTCTGCGTGCGTGTAACGCAAATTGAATTCACAATTTTCGAGACGATAAAACTGTGACGAGCACAGACAACGTTAGGAGGTGAACCAAATGAGAATTTCTCAAGAGAATGGATTAACCTTAGTTGCAGCAGTTGTACGTGGCATGCTCAAGAGTCGGAAAACCATCAGCGCTATTTCTTTTCTATCCAAAAAGAGAAACGAAAAATATTAAAGATATTATACAGAGTGGACAAATTACGATAAACTGCAACCACGTGAAACAATGTGAATAAAAGAATACGATCCCCTCCTTCTTTCATGTTTTTTTTTGTGTGAAGAACTCATCGTTGCGAAGCGATTCGAGGTGGCTTTTTTCGTTTTCGAGTAGATTTTAAAAATACTCGAAGTCGGTCAGGTGTCCACATCTTGATTGGTTTAGAAGTTATGCAAAATGAATTTGACATTCTACGGGTACTTCTTTACATAGAATCGTGGAGCTATATGATATGGCCATTCAATTTAATGCAAATCATGTAAAGGGTTATATTTTTCTGAGATCAAAACATAATTTCTCCACAGATCTATTTGACCATTTTCATTATGGTGGCTAGATTTCTTGTACTGTTCAGAAATTTCATTGCCAAATTTCGATAAACGTCTAGTTTCGAATGAAATATAATTCCTTGGTAGTAGTTTTCTTTACAGGGTGGACAGATTTTAACGTTTCAGTACGTACTGGAGATATGTGAAATATTGTGGATAGACGAAAATTTATCGATAATTCTTCCGATTTTTAAGTTTTTCAGCTCAAATTCGATACAACAAATTTTAATATATTGGTTCAAATTATTGTGTATTTCAAGAAACTTTAGTGATAATGAATATCAAAGAAAGTCTTCGATATTGCAATTAATGACGAATATTTTCATAAAATACAATAATTTATTTTCTTGCCTACTGATCTAGTTAACATCTAACACTCAAAAGTTGTATAAGTATAATTCAAGTGAGCTTCATGAAAATTTGTATAGGGCGCTTTTCTTGGAAATTCTTGCGAATTAGAATATTATCAACATTATATCATATCCGGTTCTACCGGAAGTAGCCGTAAACTCTCTTATTTCAATGGTTAGTTTCTATTTTTATTTCAAACGATGATTCTCTATTGAATTTTGAGCCATGAATTTGGTTGGTTAATAATCTGAAACCGATGCAGTTCATTATGGGCTACGATTCAAAATTATTTCAAACTCTAAAGGGTGTCCAAAAATGTTTGGCACATCTTATATTTTTCGATGGAATACCACAATTGGTAACCGCGATTTCAGAACGTACGTCGAAATTTGAGTAAAATTTATCATAATTTTCGATAACTATATTCTATCGTTTCTGTTTCTGCCGGAAGTAGCCGTCAACTCTCTTATTTTTATGGTTAATTTTAATTTTTCATTTCAGACAATGATTTTGCATTCAATTTTAAATGAGCTGTGATTCACAGGGTGGTTTATAATCTCAAACACATGCAGCATCACGGGATACAAATATTAATTATATTTGAGTTTACAGGGTGTCCACGTCTTATATTTTTCGATCGAATTCAATTATTGGTAATCACGTTTTCGGAAAGTAGGAAGAAATTTAAGTGAAGTTTATTGTGATTTTCTTATACATTTGCCCTTGCTGTTTTCGAGATATTATGAATTTCATAAAATCCATGACTGGCAAGAAAATATAATAGCTTCAAAAGGATTTACGTTTCGTAAGTAATGTCTTTACCACATCATCTAGATATCATGGAATATATATGGTCACAATTATCATAAATCAATTGTATACACAGTGTTCAAACCATAATGGTAATTTCTTGGATCTCAAAATTATAACAAATTTTGAACATTTGAACAAAGCACCCTACTTTTTTTTGTGATTCAAATAGATTTTTTTTCAATAGTTTTCATTTTCTGTCAAATTCTGTAATTTGAAATGAAAGATTGATTATATTAATTTTGGAATTAAATAATTGAATAATATCAAGATAGCTCATTTCAAGAAGATTAAGAAGAACACTGAGGTTTATAATGATATATATATATATATATATATATATATATATATATATATATATATATATATATATATATATATATATATATATATATATATATATATATATATATATATAGAGTTTTTAAGAAAAATATAAAAATCTTTCAAATAACACTGAAATATCTATGAGTAGTTCATAGTCGCCAACAATTGATAAGTTTGATTGTAAAGATTGAAATTTTCGAGAATATTGAAATTTGTTAAGCGATAATGAATATATAGAAATTTTTTTCAACTCAGGTAAAAACAAATGTTTTGGACCTGCACTGGCTTATTTCGATATTCGGAATAATGATACAAATTTTAATAATTTTTTAGGTTAAGTAGAATGCTCTAATAATTAAAAAAATCATATCTATTTGACATCCAAAGATGTCTCTGAATTTTACAGATTTTGTTAAAATGAATTTAAAAAACAAAATGTATAAAACTTGATGTTTGTGGACTATGAGGATAGGAGTAGGAGAGGGGGTTAATATCCTGACGAGGGTTATTTTTTTGAACCCCCAAAAACGTTAATCAAGATAAAAAATTTTTAAGGTGATATTGGCACTGTTTTCCAGAATTTTCAAAATTTCCGAAATTCCTCACTAAAAAGAACACTGGGAATGCGTCGGTCGTTTTCCTCTAGTCAACATAATTGTGCACCATCTGTGTGAAGTCGAGGTGGGCGTAATAGTGAAAAAATCATTATGAAATTTCGAAAATATTCTTGAAAAAATACGGTGGGTCATCTAGTAAATGAATGAATGAGTTCATATTTTTTATTATACTGAAATTTCATGATTGAAATATACTTATCCTAATTGCATTTATCGTTGTTACCACATCAAGAGTTTTTGTTACTTTTTCCAATTTTAGTTACTCGAACACCAACCCACATAAAGCCAAGTGGACTTAGAGAAATTGGAATAAATCAGTTGAATATTCTTCTATTCTTGGAAGTTTATATAGCTCTGAACCATATTAGACTTTACGAAGTGTGAATGAAGATACAGTTCATGGAAAAAAAGAAAGAAACCCAACCAGAAACACGTTTAAGGAAATATACCATATTGAAGAGGATCGATGAGATTAGAATTTCAACCAGTTTTGTTTTTTTGCAGATTCGTTAAGCAATAAATTTACACAAATCCATTCAAATAGTGTAATACGAGTAGAGTGCCAAAGGCGAAAACCAGTTGTTGGCAAAACATGCTAAATGGACGTTTGTAAATGACTTATAATGAAACTCTGACTTGAGACAGTCAAAGTGATCTCCATTTTGGGATTAAATAAAAACTGCCCAATTAGTATTCAAGTAATGAAACATGTAAATAGTTTTTGAGCGACCACTTTTGTTTTGTATTCGATCGTTCTGGCATAAAGTCGTCACGACTTGAATCCAGCTACGATCTAATACATCAATACTATTTTTCGAAATTGAGAACATTATGTTGCATGTTATTGAGTAAATATTTTCTATAATTTTTGAACGATGAAAGTGAACAAAGCATATTAGAAGCGTAAAATTGAAAAAAATAACCTTTTATTACCATAACTCTTGAAGGTCCTAAAATATTCTAGATCACCCACGTTACTGTACAGGGTGGACAGATTTTGATGTATTTTGTACTACAACTATGTGAAATATTATGAAAAGTTGAAAATTAACCTCATTTTATTTCTTGTTCTTTTGTCGAGGGGAATTCAGTGCCGCAAACAGATTGATGTAGCGTTTTTCGTTTTCGAGTTATTTAGAAAATTTGAAAATTTTCGAAATCAGTCTCAAGTGCCAATATCTTGGTTGATTTAATTGTAAGAAAATCTTGCGGAAATTTAATGTTTGTTCAACAGCTTTTGAGTTCTAAATCAAACTTGCTATTTTTACAATATGATACATATGTAACTTTGAATTTGCTGAAAAAATATCACATGTGCTTTCAATTTTTCATCCAGGATATATTTTGATGAAGAACCAAAAATTATATAACTTTTCCTAATTCCATCTAGTAACTCTATATTAATTCATAGAATTTACACGGAATAATCGAAATAGCTTAAGTTTATTCTGTGCACTCATTATAACAGTTCGAAAATTAATTCTTTCAATTAAAATTCAGATTAATTACACTGGACAACTAAATTGCACTTTTCGTCTGATGAATGACATATGTCACTTGATGTCTACTAATTTAAAGTCGCTGATTCTGAGTGTACCTCATTTGTTTCCTAACAGTTCTGTTAACGAGTTATAGCTTTTATAAAGAAAATACTTTTTCGTAATAATTTGCTCCTAATTAGCAATATTATAAACTAAAATTTGACATGGCATCGTCAAGAATGACTTATCACATTATTGTTTCATTTGAGAATAGTATACAGGGTGTTACATAATAGTATGTCACAACTTGAGGGGGAAAATCTAAGTGCAATTTTAAGAAAAAAGTTCATATAAACATAGGTCCGCAAAAGCTTTGTTACGGAGCTACAGGGTGTTGAAATTTTCTTTTTTTTTCTTCAAAATTCCTGCAGTTTTTGAGATATTCTTCATTTGTCAACAGAAAATAATTAGAATTATAGCGGGGTTCCCCTGGTCACTCATGCAGACAGCTTTTTGTTGACCTAGAAATTTCAACTGTGCCATCGTTATTCATTTTTTGGATGTGCGTCCATGTATATGAGAATTTTCATAATTTTTCCCGAAACTCGCACGCCTCGAGGCAGGGGTGACTTAATTATCTCTCGTTATCGCCTGAATGTGACTGGTAGGTCCACTAACTTTTACGGCCCTAGGCTTTTTAACAAACTGCCTGTATCTATTAGGAATTGTACTAGTGTTAAGAGTTTCAAATCTGAGCTGAAGATGTTTTTGATACAAAACTCTATTTATGGGAATCAATGATTTTTTGACTTAGAGTCTAGATTCTTATGTTTTGTTGTCTACCGTTAGTTTTCAATTTTTATGTAATATACCTACTAACACTACCTGACACATTCCTACAAATTATTGTAATTTCAAGAAAATAAAAAATACATACATACATACATTTCAAGAAATTCTTGTGCAAGCGAAAGAAGTAGCATCCTCTCTCGAAATTGAAGAAGGCTTTCCACCATTACCAACGGTCAGGAGGAAATTTAAACCCAAACTGTTTGACTATGAACACCGAGATGAGACCCCGTATGATCCAAAACCGCCCTTAAAATTAGTTTTTTCTTAAAAATTTTAGATCAAACTATAAGCTCTCTAAAAAACCGATTTGACTTATTAAATGAGTATGATAATATTTTCGGATTTTTTAGCGACATATTCAAATTAAGTGATCTTTTAAAACATTTTTCTATTCTTGAAGAGCGACTGACAGATCAGGATAATAAGGATATAGACTCCAATGATTTGCTTAACGAAATTAAAGCGTTGAAGTTGTTTTCATTACCTAATGATAGTGACCCTTAAGTATTTTACAATATTTATTTGAAAACAATTTAATCTCCACCTCTCCAAACAAAAAGTAGTTCACTAAGAATTCTTTTGACATTACCCGTATCTGTAGCTTCTGGTGAGCGATCTTTTCAAAGTCGAAAATCATTAAAATTTGAATTTGGGAGGCTTTTACTTGGTAAAATTCCATTATCAATAATAAAAACAAGTACTGTGTTTAAGAATTTTACTTAATAATTGCGAGTCGTAACGCGTTTCACTACACCGTAGCTTCTTCAGACGAATGATTATGCAGAAAAATGTAAATGAGAATATAACTATAAATGTTCTTGAGTAATTAAAAGCTTATTGGTCACCTCCTCCTAAGTGGTTATTTATGACAGGTATATCCAATAAAATTAAAGAATAGATTGCTCCCGAAAAGATTCATTATTGAAGGGCTTAAAGACTTATTCATTGAAATTATTGCTACTTAAGAATACATATTACAAGTGAGAAACTGAAATCATTCTTAAGTAGCAATAATTTCAACATAGCTTTCCAAACTAATAATAATTTAGGCAAATATATAAAAAATAATAAAACCAAACCAGGTAAAAACAATAAATCAGGTGTTTATAGATTGAATTGTAATGACTGTGATAATTTCTACATTGGTAGAACACATAGAAATTTTAATATTAGAATATCGGAATATAAACGCAGTTTTTCAAATAAAAATCAGATTCAAATTACGCGAATCATCTCTCAGAAAATAATCATTCTTTCGACCCACAGTTTGAAATTTTGCATACAGATAATAAATATTGGAAACTTTAGAAATAAATAAATACAAACACTCAGGTAGACTCATCAATGAACAAGTCGATTTAAGCCCTTCACCTCTATTGAATCTTTTCGGGAGCAATCTATTCCTTAATTTTATTGATATACCTGTCATAAATAACCACTTAGGAGGAGGTGACCAATAAGCTTTTAATTACTCAAGAACATTTACTCATAGTTATATTCTCATTTACATTTTTCTGCATAATCATTCGTCTGAAGAAGCTACGGTGTAGTGAAACGCGTTACGAATCGCAATTATTAAGTAAAATTCCTTAAAACACAGTACTTGTTTTTATTATTCATTAAAAATTATTTAAGATCGACAATGATTCAAGGAAAATTGTCTGGGATAACAATATTAGCAATTGAAACAGAAATTTTTGACTGTGTAAATTTTAGCGATGTAATTAATGAATTTGCAAAATAAATATGACTTCTAAAATTCAGTTTTTTACTTTACTTCAAGCACCTACCTACCTATCTCCTACCTTAAAAAGAAAATTATATCTTACTTTTTTGCACACATGCGCCAGTAGCACCCACGAGGGACCTGCTCGCAAGGAATATTTTTTGTTTACTAAGAATTATGAAATTTTGCAGGAAGCAAAACCTTATATTACAAATAGAAGCAAAAATACGGAAACTGCAGATTTGCAGCTTTATCACGAACAAATGATATTGTTCTACTGTATATTCAAAAATACAAACTTTCAAGAAATAAAAAACAGTTTATGTAAGGTTAGTCATCGAAATGTATAACAGGTTCTCGTACAAATAGAACAAACAACATGAAATCGTAACGTACGTCTGTTTTCTTGTACTCCAACATTCATTAAATGCTTCATGGTTCACAAACTACAGTAATGATCATGTAAGATTATAAATTTCTCCAATAGTCTGGTAAAGACACGGCAAAAGAAATAAATAAATAGAATACTTAACAAATAGAAAAAGCATTATAGAAGCAGTTTTCGATAAAAAATATCGGCAGATTCAATTAACAGAAATGATGCTCGCATCATATTGAAAAGTTCTTTGTGAGGGGTTCCGCCAGTAGTTTATTCATTCAGGCGAGTTGCCATTCGCTTGAAAAAATTAACAAACCTTTATGACGTTGTCTAACATCATAATGTGCATGGAGAATTACACTGCATATGCAAGAAAAACATCAAAGGATCGTTTGTGGACTTGAACTAGGCGCTCTAGCCATAAAAGTTGGAATAGTTTTATTGAACCGTACACATTCATTGGTCCAACATGGTTCTCATACGATTCCCGTGATATATGATTCCGTTTTCTTGAGTTATTGACTTTCTCGCCATTTTCGACGAAAGCAGTTGATGCAATTTTATGCCGCATTTGAGTTGTCGTAGAAGAGATCGCGAAGGAAAAATTGTGATACGTTTTCATACAAGGGCAATTTGATATATCACTGATTTTTTTACAAGTTGTTCTGAACATTATATACTTTCATCTCAATAAGTTAAAACCAATGTTCATTCAATTTTTCATTCCTTTCAAGTCATAGGTTTCTAAAAGTCCTCAAAATATGCGTTCGTTTCAGATTACCTTTTCATTTGACTGACCATCTATTCAGTCCTTCAGATTTAGAAACAAGGAATACACTGGACCAAGAAAATTGAGCACAATTTCAATATTTCAAATTTTAAAATTTATGGGGGTATTTTTGTAGGTAGCTTTACTCGAAGACCAAATGATATAAGAGGCAATGGAAATTCAAAGAAACTAGTGTGTCAATTAAGATCACCTTTAATATCTGAATAGCCAATATACTAAACGGCTTATATACTGAACACCTTATATACTAAACGCCTAATATACTTAACCCCAAATATACTGAACGCCTTTTCATATCCAACTCTATCTATACTGAACGCCTTATTATATTCCCTTCATTATTCATATGTATACTTAATAATTCTTCCTTAGGGTAACGCAGCTTCCAGTATTGTTTTATGGATACTGACTCAGTAACCACACAAATTTCAACACTATTCACTACTATCCCAATTCAAAGAGATACATTCAATTTGAAAATCTCAACTTTCTCCAATTGAGCTAGCATGATATGAAATTGAAAACATTCCAACATTGATTCAAAAAAACAAATCGTTCAATCACGCTTAAGGCATAGAAATTCAATCATCAACAACTGTAATATTAATTCACAATATTTCAAATTTTAGTTCTGAAAGTATTATATATACTTCTGGATGATCGATATATGCAGATTTATAGTTTCTAATTTTTAATTTTTGCTCAACAGTTCTGATTCGTATTAGATCAGCTAAGAATCGAATAAGATTCATGAATTATAATAAACAACGATTATGAGCTCAAAACAGCAAGATGCAAGTACTACTTCTCTAGTATATTAATGAAATAGAAAATAAAATTTCTTCTCAAATTAAAATTTCTTGGGAGTATCTAAAAGACAAAGGCAAGAAATTAGTAATCAAATGAAAGAACACTACTGAATACATAGAAATTCCACCTTATGTGATTGCCCTATACGTAACTATTCTGTATAAATTCAAATTGACCAAAATTCACACAATTTGTTTACCAGAAAGAACAAACATCTTCTGAATTGAAGTGTTCTTGTGTAAAGCCAAAATGAGATTCACAAATTTCTAAATTACATTATGGACCCTCATATACAATACAATGATGTTAACTTTATATCAGTTTCAGTGAAACTGTTTCTTGTAACTGTTAATTTCCTAGATCCTTAGCTGTCGAGTTGGCAGTTGGTTTCGAGCAGTCAGCTTCTTATAAACTTGCTCTCTTATAATTGAAATTTTTATTCTTCAATTTTACTTCTCTTCAATTCATTTTCTTGTGAAACCTTATAATTGACTATGAAATGCAAATGAAAGAAAGACATTGCATTAAAACAACTTCATATTTCCATATTGTCGAATACCATAGCATTCTCCAAGTAGTAGCTGAATTTTTACAAAATATGATTCACATAAACAGCAGCATGTTTCCTGTGACTTTCATAAATGTTGATTGAAAGTTGTGGTTGTACAAAATGAAACTTCGTATGCAACTTCTACATATTTGAATATCATGTTTCCCACTATGAGACACCCAAAACAGAGAAACTTTCAACTTAAATCAATGAGGAATTCCTGTCATTCATTCAACAACCATGATAACATTTCCTGAGTAATAGTAACTATGAGTTATGAATAGAATGAACTCACAAGAATTACCTTTTGTGCTAATTTGAGATCTTATTTTCTCTGGTTCAAACTTGAACATTGTCAAACACATTGCATCTCATTTACTCTTACATTTAGATAACTGTAAAATAGAATCGGACTTCCTCTTGAATATACTGAAACGAAAATTCAATTCGGTCTTATTGACATCTAGTTTGAAATATTTTAATACAGATATAGCCTTTAGTGGATAGCTTTCAATATTCATATGATACATACCTTAAATGACCTAACGAAAACTTCATCGAGTTCCTTCCAGAAAAAATATTACTATACAAAAGAGCTCAATACCTATTAATAGCAACTAGAAGGAAATTCTAAGTCTCAAGAATTGTCCCAAATTCGAAAATTAAGTCGTAGAATGACGATTTCTCTTCGCGGATCCGATCTCTATATGTAGGAAACGTTCGACACCCGAATCCATTATCCCGGTAACTCCGTATGAGTAGAACGGATGCAAGAAAACCACTTATTTTGACAGCTCGACGTTAGTTAGTTTCTGGCCGTCCGAGATATTCGGAATGGAGACAATGGAGCGAAATTTTGCAGAAGTCCGCCGATAGGCCTTCGTTGAATCGAAGATTTTCCAGTTTTCCCGTTGTTTAACAGGAATGAAACTATTGCGGCGCAACATGCGAAACTCGAGGCTTGCTCCTTGTCCAGGTTTCGAAACGATCGAACGCGATGGAAAAATGTGTATAGACATAAAAGTCCGACGAAATTAGCCCCTCCACTCGCGAAAAATCGGAGGTACACAGATCTGGGCCATTATCTAACAAGATAACAAAGGAGATGTGACCCAGTGAGTTCAGCAGATGTTATCATCACAAAAAACAATAAAAAAAAAGATCATCACAAAAACAGGTGTATAAGAGTGGTACAGTGTATTCAACAGATTTGCCTCGCTCTAGTCTACCATCAGAATCTTCAACTGAAGTTAACATCGATAAAGTTAAGAGAAGAGATAAGCAATGAATGATTAATACCATTTCAAACAATTGTTTGGGCATGAAACGCTCTGCCGCTTTACTGGTTCCAAAAGACATGAATTTTCTTCAAAAAGTGAATCGTTCAAGACATGCCAGAACAAGTCATTTCCTACCCCGTATTCCAAAAACGCATTGTAACTGGTGATGGAACAGAGTAAACCTCTGTCTGAGTCTGACATGAAAACCTGGCAACGAGTTTAGGCGGTGGCGCCTTTCAACTGAACCAAAACAGAAAAAATTACAAGAACAAATTCTTGACTATTAGCATTGAATTTATATTGAATGAATTCCTACAACTTTGTATGATAATTTCATTCACGAAGTTGTGAGACGATGAACGTTCGGGATGTCCATAAGCTGCAGGTACCGACGATAACATCGCCAAAGTTCATCATCAAATAGGGCAAGACGACTGCAGAATTAAAATAAGAGAAATAGTACAGGCTATGAACATGATGAAAGAACGTGTTTGTCACATATTTAATCATACTCACACATGAAAAAGCTGTCCGCGCGATAGGTGCAGGGTTTGCTCACATTTCCAATGCGCTGTCAGCGCATTTTGGATCCAATAAATCCTATTTTTGGCGCCGATTAATTAATACACCATAACTCCAGAATAAAAACACAGTCCAACAAGTGGACTGCAGAGGGGGGAATCGGTTTCGAAGGAGCAAAACCTGTTTTTTTCTGTGGGAAAGTGATGGCGACTGTACTTGATAAGCTAAACGCAGAACTTGCTGAAGAATGGTAAGATTTGAAGAAAACGAAAAAACCTGTTTCACCAAGACAGTGCACCGTCTCATACGTCAGTGGTTGCCATTGAAAAATCCACGAATTACGATTTAAACTGCTTGACCACTTACTTTACTCATCGCATCTAGCACCAATAGACTCCTTTTGTTCACTCATCTGAAAATTGCGTTTGGAGGACAGAGAAATTCATTAAATGAAGACGAAATCACCTTCGTTAAACACTATTTTGTAAAGAAAAACGCCGAGGACTGTTTGGGCGGATTACAGTGATGGGAACATCGCTCAGAAAATTGTGTAGAGTTACAAGGAGACTATGTTGAAGAAAAAACATTCAGAGAAAAAGTTTTCGTATCTTTATTACGTAGGAAACTTTTTAAGGCCTTCCTCGTATGCAGGCAATATTCCACTATATTTTCGTCAATTCAACTTGGAAACTATTGAATAAGTTAATCCTAGGACGGTCAGCGTGCTTTTAATATTTATATTCTACATACTATGCTATCCTTCGATAGTGTTCCGACTAACATCGAAATTTGAATGAAAGACAAAATCATTCACTTCATCAATGATTATATTTATCTTTTACATTTGAAAATATAAAGTAGACTGTTTCCTCGAAAGAGAAATTTTGTAAGTCAGCATTCTTCATCGATATATTTTTCATACATGAATGAAATCATGTACCTTCCCAGTAGGTTTTCACTGCATACCCAACGTTCGAAATTCAAATCGAGAACAGATAATCGGACCCCAATATTACTTAGTCTCGACTCGTTTCATCTTTGACGGTAGTGGGCGAGGTTTTATGGTGTTCTGAAGCCACAATTGCGAAGAATTTGATAGCACGCGAGGTGACAGCGCACATAACATAACGGCGTGAGATATGCGAGAACATTTGTAATGGGATCGGGGTCAGGGGACACAGGGGGCCACTCCGGTGGTCTGACTCGTCAACCGGATCAGCGGGAGTACGATATGGGTTCTCTTATGGTTATTGCCCGGTTTTAGTGACTTGAATCACTTTAAATAGCACCAATTCCTTTTTGGATCAATATGAATTTGAGGTGCGGCAAGCTGGCTTGATATCGGATTGAAATTGCAGGTTGAACACCTTTAGAAGATTTCTGTCATGGAAAGCCATCTTATTTATGGAAGTTGTTTCTGAGGACCGAAATCGTACAGAAAAGTATCTGAAATGTTTGATGAGCTATAAACATTTGTAGTTTGGTTCAAGAATTACTCATCAAAAAAGTTTTCACCTAGATTTAGATTGAAAAGTGAACAAATTTTGACTCGAAGCAGGCATTAATCTAGGAAAAGGAAATACTCGTTACTCGAAACTAGTATTTTTCACACTCCCAATGTTGTTTCCACAAATTTCCGCTAAATTTACTTGGTCTTCATGAGACGATTCTGTTTTTGTGAATACATCACTCGAAAATTAATTGGAGATATTATTATTTGAGATTCTCCATTGCAAAAATGCACAAAGAAAAGTAATGAATGATTCAGTGAATTTACAAGGCGATAAGGTACAGGAAAAATGAAAACGACTGATCGTTTTTCAAGGTTTCATGTATTTTTATGGAAAAGATATGTAGATTATATCTTCTGTATTTGGATTGGCACTGATAGACAACTCAATAGTTTCTTACAGTTTTTAAATTATTTTCGTCAATCGATTCAATTCACAGTGGAAAATGAAAATAATGAAAAATCTTTGAACTTCTTGGACTTGTCGATTAGTGGGGCTCAAGACTCACTCGCCTTTAAAAAAAAAAGAAAACCAACCTATTCGGATACCCTAACTCATAACAGTAGTTTCCAATACCAGCGTATTAAATTGAGTGATTTTCATTCATTCAAGTTCAAGTTTTAAAATTAATCCCTATATATAAATAAAGGTATATATTTATATATATTTCGATATTGAGTTTGTTTTTTTGGAGTTTAAGGTTTATAAGAATATTTAAACACTATCAAAAATAGACGTTTCAGGATTGTTTCTTCCCTTCTTCAGTATTTAATCTACAATATTACAGAAATATACATTACGATTCATATTAAATTATTCTTAAAATGTATCTTACCCACTAATCTTTGGATGATTGTTTCATTTTTATTTGTAAGCGTTGTGGAAACTTTGTTTTTAGAGATGTCAGTTTTCGGTGGTTATGTGTGTTGAAGTTTTCTATGGTGCTGTTTTCTTTGTGGACTTTTCAGGTGTTTCTGGGATCTGTTTGTACCGTGTTCTCTGTATCTACTGTGATTGTTGACCTTCTCGAAACGTGTTTCTTTTATGCCCTGTTTTGTAGAAGATCTATGTATATGGAGCTTAGTGTCTTTATGCCTTTCCGCTTATTTACTGAATTGTCTATGTTTTTTTGTATGTGTATCATCTCAAGTATTTCTCTCTTTTTTCTGTTGTGTTCTTTGTCAAGAATTTTTGTCTTTTCATAGTCAAATTCGTGTTTTTCTTGTTTTTTGTGTTTGTTTAATGCAGTGCTGTCGTTTTTTACGTAATTATGGGGTTTCAGACGTTCTTCGAGGTGTTGTTCTGTTTGTCCAATGTAGACCTTTCTGCAGTTCTTGCAGGGTTCGGCGTACACTAGGTGGGTTTCCTCCATGTGCGGTATTTTGGATTTTAGTTTTGTATGTACGTGTCTTATTTGATTCATGGCTGAGTAGGCTATTTTGAAGCTCTTGTTCTTGATGGTTTCTGTTAGTTGCGATATGTAAGGGATAGTTATGTATCGTGTGGTGATAGTATTGTCGTTTTTCTTTTTTTGTACTGTGTTGTACAGTATTGCTACAGGGATAGGGTCACACACGATGGAAAACACTGATGGTTAACACAAACACTCTTTGTAAACGTAGAATTGAAATGAAATAAAAACACGTGGTTCGTTGGTAAACAACGGCGGTTTGGCAATATGGCGTGGGTACGGAAAACCGGCTCGTGTCAACGCGTGCTGCAGCCGGTTTTCTGAGACAGTGTGAATTCGAAGAGGTCGTTGGTAGACCATATATTCTTGGTGGGGGACTATTGTGTGTTGTCAATTGTTTGGCAAGATCTTCCGAAATATATTGTTTTTCTTTCCTTGTTTTTATGAGATGGTTGTTACCTTTTTGCACTGTATTCGTTAAGTCTTTTTTAATTGGTTTGTGAGTTTTTTTGTAATTTAGTATAGTTTGTATAGCTCTGTTTCCAAGATGACAGTTTTTTTTGCCTTTGTCTGCTTTTACTATTGTGAATTGTTCGTTTTCACTAAGGAACTTTTTTGTCTTTTCTAGATCATTGATTTCGGCATTTTTCGATTGTGATGTCGTCTACAGTAGGTAATTTTTTAATATTATCTTTTATTTCTGTGATAATCTTGTTTCTTGGTATTTCTTGTACCTTATCTAATCTGATGGCATGTTTTGGGTCTTTAGTTAAGGTATTCAATACCTACTCAGGTAGGTTTGTGTTTATTGTATTAAGGACTCTTGATCTGTCATTGTTTGTCATGTTTTTGTTTGTTATTAATTTTATTACTTTGTTTTTTTTTCTGTTTTTAATTATCGTTTATATATATATATATATATATATATATATATATATATATATATATATATATATACATGAGTTTCATCCCCATTACCGATTCAGATTCAGCATTTAGAAAGGCTAGTGAAGCTCGCAATTTCAAAAGGAAAATGTTACAAGGGGATCTGGAAAAGTACAAAGAAAGTTCCGTAACAAGAACTGAAATTGATAGCGTGGCTCTGTACCGGGACAAAAATGCCCCGATAGGTTTGTTGAAAAAATATTTCCATATTGTTGCTTATGAATTAGGATGGCGTGGCGGTTAAGCAGCAACTTGCAAGGTACATTTTTTCAAAGAGGAAAAATTTAATAACGGAAAAGTGACTGGTCGTATTGAATATAACCCAGTATTCTCAAAAACTTGCCAAAGCGGCTAAAAAAATAGTAAATGGCTAGTAAAAAATAAGGAAAACCCAGATTTATGTCCTGTGAGGTTGTTCCATAAGATATTATCGAAAAGACCAGATCATCACAATCAATTTTGGAAAAACAGTACTTCTAAGAGTTGGTACAAAATATGCCTTTGGGAATGAATGAAATATCCAAATGGACAAAAATTTCAGCAGAGAAAGTTGGACTGGATACGAAAAATAAAAAGATCACAAATCTCATAGATCTAGTGCTGTTTCGAACCTATCTGAGGCAGGTGTAAGTGAACACTCCCTTATCTGCAACTGAACAATAAGCATCATTTGAATCTTGTTTCAAATTTTCGAAAATTTTCTGCGAATGCTGAATCTCCCACAAATCCTCAGGCATCGTCCCATATAGAATTGACCCAGAGTGAAAAAATTGTATATAGTAATTGCATTTTCAAAAACTGCTCATTCCAATAATAACTAAACATGTTTGTTATGTATGCTTTTTGATTTTCTCGTTGAGTTTGTGTGCATTTCTCAATGAAATTCATATTGTACGTTTTACGGAATTTTCTCAGCAAATACCACTCGACCTCAGGTTTGGCAGGATATTTTTCTAGGCTTGTTTTCTCATACTTACTTTTCGGTAATTCAACTCGACGTACTCGACAAAATTCTGTCGCCCAGTTCTCGTTTAATTGCTTGCACGTAAGTATTCGAAAACGAGCATAGAAAAATATCCGGTAAAATCTGAGCTCTTGTGGTATTATTTACGATTAGAATTGTTATTTGAGTTCTAATTTTTCCACCTTTGTAGCTGTAAATATCCTATTTTAAATATTGTTTAATATTCCTGTCAGCAAAAATCTTCGATGTCTCAGCTATATAATTTTCAGATGATCGCTTTAACAAAGATTGAAATTCTTTATATTCTGAAATATCGATATCGTGTCACATTCAATATTGCATTTAGGATTGAAAACATTTTCCATAGAGTTGCGAATTTCAATTTTTTCAATAACTCACCAAGAAATGCTAGTTAAACGTTTTCAGATAAGTAGTTCGTCTTCTTTTCTTGTTGCCAATCTCTGAAAAGTGCATGAAACTTTTCGTATTCATACTGTGATTTATGCGGTACCAGGTTCTCGATTATATTATATGCACAATTTGTATTTTCAGGTGGAATATGTTCAAGTTCTATATCTAATGCACTCGATTTTTTCCTCACAATCTTATTTAACAACAACTTTTTCGAAGATAATTATTATGATCTTGACATTTATATCGGACACTTTGAAATTCATGCAAAGTACGTGAGAATCGTTAGAGTAAAGTGTTTCAGAATAAATATTAAAACTAAAGAATGAGAATATTTAAATTCAATTTTTCAAAATGATTTGTTATCACATTCAGTGATGGTTGTGAAGAAATTAACCTATAAAGCTTATTAATTCCGTGTTTTGTGATGATCGTGTGAGGAAAATGTCATTTTGCGATTTTTGACAGCGAGCGCTAGAGTTTAATCCATAAAGCAATTGCAGAAAAACATTTAATCTTAGATGTGTAAGATTTACAAAACTTTCGAACGACATACAATAAATCTCAAGTGAGGAAGTCTTGTGCTGGTCGATGAATGTAAAACGTATTTATTCAACATTCATGAACTGATTATAAATGCTGATCACATAGATGGATCTGAAGGAAGAATAAAATAGAAAGAGTTAAATTTCAAGTTTCCAAATAGTACCAACGCAGTTGAATAGCTAGTAGTTCTAGTATAAAGTACAGCTGAATGATTATCTTTTATTGCTTTATGAATGCGGTAATATTTTACAATCAATGCAGACTGTATATGTGAGAAGGGGCAGCACAGAGCGTAGCATCGGCTCTATGTCAATCGAGATGTATCTGTGCGAGCCGCAAAGGTAAGTAACTGGACACGCACGGGTTCGAGTCCATGTCTATGCATTACGCTGCACAAAAGGGCACATGCACAATCATATATAAGTCCCCTTGCAGCTATATTTTATCCTGTTTAATTACTACATCAAATAGAGGTCTTTATTGCTTAACGATTCAATATGTTCATTGTTAAATCCATCCCATTGTAGTATTCTACAAAGATAACAGCTGTTCTCATCTTTCCGTTTATGTTCTTGGAACGCTGATCTTTTCTGTTTTCATAACTTCACTTGAACAATACCGTGACTTTTGTAATAATCTTCGTAGATAAAATGTGCACTTGAGTCCAACATTTTGGTTATCCTTACCAGAAAATATCTGAGTCTATGTATTGTTGATAATTAATAATTTTTTCAGGAGTCTTTAACATATCCACGGTGGATTATATCACTTTTCATCGTGCTACATACAGGGTGTTACATAATAGTATGCCACAACTTGAGGGTGCAATTTTAGGAAAAAAAGTTCATATAAACATAGTTCCGCGAAAGTATCGTTACGGAGCTACAGAGTGTTGAAATTTCCGGAAATTTTCTTCATAACTCATGCAGTTTTCAAGATATTCAGACCAATTATGGAATGCAAGCTAGCCTCCATCATTACATGTCCTAGATTTCAACTGAAATTCACAAGGTGTTTTCTTTTCCGAGGTCATGTCTTTTTTTGCCCTCTCAAACTCTTTTGCAGTACGCCACTGATCAGCGTACAATCAATTTTCGTCTTCTTCGTTCAATTCAGAAACTTTTTTAAAGATTGTAATTTTTCGTATCACGAACCGTTTTCGAGTGGAAAATGATTGAGTTTGAATTCGTTAAATGAAAAGAAATAATAGAAATACTCTATAGGTATGCCCAAAATTTGCTTTTATTTTGATAGCTCGTCTTCTGAGACCCAGCTTGTACTTATTTAATATCAATTAAAAAAAAGAACAATTAAAAACTAAATAAATAGCTGTAAGTGTCCTCCACCTGTAAGAATACTGGCCTCTGTTCTTTTTCGCATATTATCACGCACAAAATATTCCTGGGGTATATCTTATAGTGTCACAAAAGGTTATTATACGATTCCTCAATTCTTCAACAGTGTTCACTGGAGTGGTATAAACTAAACTTTTATGATATACCAATAAGAAACAGACTAAACAATTTATGTCTGGGGATCTAGGAGGCCATGGTTCTGGCCCACCCCAACTCATCCATCGGTTGTTGAATGTATTATTCGAGATTTCTCTAGCTTCTCCATTGAAATGTGCTGGTGCCCCGTCATGCATGAAACATACTATGTTTCTCACCAAAAGTGACACACCCTCAAGCAATAAAGGTAACTCCTCCTCAAGAAACTGCCGATAAGTGGGACCGTTTAGTCTGTTAGGCAGAAAAAATTGACCAATCAAATAATTTTCAATTATTCCGACCTAGACATTCAGTGAGAATTGTTCTTGATGATAAGATTCTTCAATCAAATCGGGGTTTTTCTTCCTCAGTCCAATAAGGATTATTGTGAAAATTTGCGAAAGCAGTTCTCGAAAAAATTAGCTCCGTCTGTGAACATTATTTCACTATCAAAATGAATATTTACTCTAGTTTTATCTAAGAACCATCGGCAGAAATTCAGTCTTGAAGGAAATTTTCGAGGAAGTAGAGTTGGGACGCGTTGAATATGAAACGGGTACAATAGAAAGTCGTAGATAATCCTCCAAACAAGAACATGTGAAATATACAACAGATTTCAAATTTTTCTTACTCACATAAGAATTCAAATCAATACTATTCAAAACTGCTTCCTCAATATCTGGAGTTCTCATAGTTTGAGTTGCAACTTTTAAATGATTATTTGTATTAAAAGTACGACTTTCCCTCAACCTTCTGTCGATATTTGGAAATGTTTGCCTCTCTGATGTTACTCGATTTGGAAAGCGCACCTGATATAATATCCTGGCTTCTGTTGTGTTTCCGTCAGCCAGACCGTACATATATTGGATATCAGCCAATTCGGCGTTAGTAAAATTAGCCATTTTTTCTTACAACAATAACTGCAAAAGTCTTAAAACCAATCGTTAATTTAATAAACAATTCTAGCAGTCACTGGTTCAAATTTGTCAACTGTCAAAATGAATAAATAAATGAAGAAATTAACGCCTACTAGTCATTTTTTCATTAGAAGTGCTTTCAATTCAGGGAATTCATACAATCGTTTAATGATTTTTTGCTCAAGAACGGTCGGAGATACAAAAAAATTACAGATGTTAAAAAAGTTTCTAAATTGGACGAAGATGACAAAAATTGATTGTACGCTGATCAGTGGCGTATTGTAAAAAGGTTTGAAAGGGCAAAAGAAGACATGTCCTCGCAAAAGAAAACACCTTGTGAATTTCAGTTGAAATCTAGAAAGTGTAATGATGAGGGCTGTGAAAAATAGCTCGCATTTCAAATTTGGACTGAATATCTCGAAAACTGCAGGAGTTTTTAAGCAGAAACAAATTTTTCCTGAAATTTCAACACCCTGTAGCTCCGTAACGAAGCTTTTGCGGACCTATGTTTACATGAACTATTTCCTTGAAATTGCACTTAGATTTACCCCTGCAAGTTGTGACATACTATTATGTAACACCCTGTACACTGATAGATTACAAAGTATAGCTGGTGAGCTGTGGAACTCGCCTTCGTCCAACACCTTTCCAACATCCTACAATTTAACCCATTTGTTGAGTGTGTTTTGCAACTCAAAACCCTGATTTAACCGCTAAATATCGAAGAACCTGATTGAATGTTACACATAATCATATCAATTGTTAGAAGCTGACTGAAAGAGGCATTTTTATCAGAACACATATCAGAAAATTGCTGGACGACGTTAGTTTTATAGAAAAACTTAACATTCAGGGACTCAGAGCATGGAACTCATTTGTTAGTGTTGTAATAGAATTTGTGGGCAACAATATGGATGAAAACTACTATTAATCGTTAGTTAATGAACTTTTATATACCGGCAAATCGCTTTATGACCTCATGTCATCAAAAATTCATTTCTTTCGTTCACATTTGTCATTCATTCCTAAAAATTTGAAAGCTGTCAGTGACCAGCGGGATGAAAGGTTCCACAAAGATATAGATCACTGGCTTCGCTATCAAGAACGATGGGATCTAGCCATGAAGGGTTATTACAATTGATTTGTGAAAAAATAAGATGTGACCCTCCATAAAAAGCAAATATAGAATTCAATAATTATTGTAAGTCAATATTTTGAATCTATGTGTTTTTCCTAAATTTAAAGTACCTTTAGTGGGTAAAAGTAAATAAAATTAATATATACAGTTGAAAAATATAAATAATATTTACTTCCATACATACCGGAAACTGTACATTAAATGTGGTTCTATAACTGTAGCGAGGAAACCTTACATATTACCGCATTTTTTCTTATTTTTTTTTTGCTATGTCTATTCCACCGTAATATGCTATTCAGCTGAATGTTACATCCACAACAATTTTTTTGTCGGACATTGTAATCAGCTGATCACTTATTATATTGTAAATATCTCAAATTTTACTTGACCAAAACATTTTTGACAGAATATGAGAATTGTGTGCATTTTTTCCCAAATTTGAAGTAAAAGAAACTATGGATTTTATTTCATACTTTACTTCCATATTGTATATTGCAAATACATTCGCATTATTATCTATGAAATAAAACTATGGTATTTCGATTTTCACTATATTAACAAAACTATGACCGGTTTCACCACACTTCATCAGGTAGATACAAACAAATGAACAGAGTTATTCCTTATATATTAGTCTTATTTCCAACTTGTATGTTACAATAGGTACCAGTACAAGAGGTATGTTGGAAAATCCATCGGAGTTGCTCACTTAATGAATTGAAAAGATTAAGTAAAGAAGAAGGATTTAGATCTAATTGACTATTTAGTAACGTACCTGAATTCTCTTCTTCGTTGATCTCTAAAATTTCCCGTAGATTGAGATTTTGTCTATTATTTTATTGAGTAAAAATTTGAAATTATCATTAAAGTTATGATTTTGTTCGAGTAAGTAATTAGAATAATGGGAATCTGATTAATGATAATCAAAATTACGTTTGTGATCGGATAATCTAACTTTGAAATTTCTGTAAGTTCTACCAATATAAATGTTATTACAATCCCCGCAAGACAGTTTATAAACACCGGATTTATTACCTTTATCAATTTCAGATTTGCAGTTTTTGATATGTCGGCCTAAAGAATTATCAGTTCGGAATGCTTTATTGAAATTATAATGCGAGAGGAATGATTTTAATTTTAGACTAGGATTACCAATATAAGTTAAGCTGCTGTATTTTGTGTTAGAACTTTCTATACTTGGAAATACTTCCTGGATTGCTTTTTGAAATTTTTTGCGTGAAATCATGCTCTCAACCTTATAAGGATTGTAACCGTTATTGACTGCTATTTGTTAAATTGTATTTTGTTCTTTATTGAAATTATTTTGTGAAATTGCGATAATTATGAGTCTATGTAAGCTATTGTTAGTAGCTAATTTATGTGGATAAGGATGTGTAGATGAGCTGTGAATAGTAATATCTGTATGCGATGGCTTATAAAAGATAGACAAATCATGTTTGCTGTTAATTTTAGTGTAAGTTAAATCCAGCAAGTTAATAGAGTTTTCTGTTTCTATCTCTAACGTGAATTTAGTATTATCGTGAATTTTGTTAATGAATGTTTTGAATGACTCTAATTGTCTGTTTGTGACAGTGAAACAACAAATGATATCGTCGACATATCTAAACCAATAAATAAAGTATTTGAATAACGGATGTTCTTGGATAGTTTTTCAATATTATCCATGAAAATTTCAGTGTGTAAAGGGCTCAGAGGATTACCCATGATTAAACCTTTTTACTATTATATAATACTCCATTGAAGTTAAAATAGGTTTGTTCTTAACAAATTTCTGGAAGGTGTAAGATTTCTGATTGAATTACTGGATTGACTATTAATTTGAAGAGCGTTGTTGTTTAGTTTCACTATATCACTAGGTGGAACACTAGGTAAGAGATTTACTACATCTCATGACATAAGTTCAGCGTTCGGTGGTAGTATCGAGTGCTGAATTTTATTTATTAGGACTTAAGAGTTTTTATTGAGAATTTATGTTCAGAATTAGCGTACTGTTGAATGATATCTATGAGAAAGAGTGAAAATTTTGCAGCTGGAGCTTGAAAATTTAAAACTACTGGTCTAATGGGATGCCCTGTTTTATGGAGTTTAACGAGGGAGTAAAGTTTTGGTGATTGCGGGTTGTCAATGAAAAGTTTATATTTTTGGTTGACAGGAATAACTCTGTTCATTAGTTCGTATCTATCTGATGAAGCCACAGTGTGGTGAAACCGGTCATAATTTTGTTAATATAGTGAAAATCTAAATACCATAGTTTTATTTCATTAAAATATGTATATCGATTTTCATCAAGTAACGACCTTTTCAATCGAAAAAATTCGCATAGAATATAAATAATAATGAATAAAACCTGAATTTATTATATTTCTGAATATGTATTTACCTATAAAGATCAGTGAGAATTACAAAAGCTCAAACCCCAGTGCCCTCATTACTGTAGTACCGTCATTCCTCATCGTTCCCCTCGGTCGCGAAAAAAGTCGTACCGTGATCCCAAAACGCGGTGTTTGAGACCACCATCGGGTTTCCCATAGCGAACCGACGTCGGTAATGTCCCAAGATGCCTCTCAAAGAGCCCAGCACGTTTGAAATCTTCTCGGCCCAAGTTAAGCCACGTGCAATGAATTATTTACCATGCCCGACCGGCGGCAAGAAAAATACACAATTAAAAAAAAGATGTCGTTATTATTCACGATCGTTTTTATTGTTAATCTATGCACCGTAAGCTGTTAGTAACCATGTCTCAGAGTCAACTTGTAATAGACCAGATACCAAGAGGATATTAAACTGTACTATGTAGCACTCTGCCAGATAACTCTGGTGAGATATGGACATTGAAAAATTGCCGCAAGAAATGTCTAAATGCTTCGATAAAATTTCATATGAGAATATTGGATGAAATGGATCAATTCCAGTGGTTTATGCAATGAAGTTGAGCACTAAAATTTAATAAGGGTCTTAATGATGCTAGATGTTCAATTAACAGTAAATCACCTTATCTACTTGATCTTCAATCAGTTTTTGTCGAAGGCATTGCGAAAGTGTTGGTTCATTACTGGGTATTTATCTTTAAACAATGTTTGTCTCTAAGAAAATCATTATTACCAAGTGGTATAGAATTTAAAATAAGTATTTCAGAAGTATAGCATTTTTCTTTCAGCAAACAGTTTAAAAAACAAGACCTATAATTTTCTCAAAAAGCGACGCTTCTATATTTGATTTATCATGATCAAATTCAAATAGTTTCGGATGGAAGGAAAGGATGAATATCACTTGGAACGAATCGAAGCCGAATGTTTGTGACAGTGTACTGGGTGTTATATTCTCACGAATCATGCTCTATTATTGATCTCTCAAATTTTAATAACGAGGAATAAGAAGTTAAAAAAATTCAAATTGAACGAATAATTAGATATAAAATACACTCCTCACAAAAATTGTCGCATCAGCCTACTTATACGACAATATATACACTTTTAGGTTGGTCATTCAAGAGTCGCTTGGTAACTTTCAGAAGTGTAAAATAAGAAGATATCATTCAAAAGAGATAAGTTTATGATAGAAATATCAATAATTTTCGAGTTATTGAAAAATTTAAAAATTCTACCATCTTCTAACATTCGCGAAGAGACCAATCAACTAGCATCGAATGGTTCCTAATCATTTTCAAAATCGAGTGTTTCCTCCCCGGGCCCTAATTACTGCCAGTATACGTCTCGGAAGCCCCTCAAACAAATCAATGAGTTCCAAATTTCAGGAAGCAGATTTTCTAGTTGTTGGAGTGTTTTACAAGACATCCTATGTTGCTGAATTTGCCACCCCATGTTGTCCCATGTTTTATGGGATTCAAGTCGGGACTGCTGGCTGGCCATCTTGAAATGTCAATTTTGGCATTTTGCAGAAATTCTGTAACTACTCTAGCTGCATGAGGCCGAGCATTATCATGCACATAAATGAAATTTTCGCCAATCAATGGGCCAAATGGTAAAATATGGGGTTCAAGGATATCTGCGATGTATCTGGCCCCTGTCATTCTTCCATTATTCATTTGGACTAACTCAGTTTGACCATAGAAAGAAATGATTGCCCACACCATTACTGAGCCCCAGGTCGTCTGTATACAGGTATGCGTCTATCAGTTGATACTAGACAGAACATGGACCTGTCGGAAAAGAGAACATTCGATTATTCTGGAATACCCCAATTTGCATGTTCCCTCGAAAACTGAAGTCTTGCAACTCGATGCTGTCTGGTGAGACGCGGGCCGATAGAAGCTCTTGAAATAGTGCTTTGATAAAAATTCAACAACTTAGCCACGTAACGTTGGCTTCGGCCCTCCTCTAGAAGTATCACAATTCTTACCACTTCATAATCACTCAAATAATAATTCAAAGATTCGAGAATCAACAAGAAATACAGGAAACTTGCATTAATTTAGTGTGAAAACTGACGCGAAATTGAATGAAAAGGTAAAAATAAAAAAGGTCTTCCATTTTCTGCTACTGAAGAGGATAATTCCATCGGACTTTCATGTCAATAAAAACTTTTCCATTGCGTTCGATCGTTTCGAAAACGGGACGAGGATGAAGCCTCGAAATTCGCATGTTGCTCCGCGATTGGGGTTCCCGTAAAACCTCGGAAAAATGAGGAAAATCGTTGATCGGCGGACTTTTGCAATTTTTCGCTATATTTTCCTCATTCCTAGAATCACTGACGGTCTGAAATTAATGAACGTCGAGCTGTCAAAATGAGGGTATTACTCCCATTCGTCCAACTTATGCGTGGTTATTGGGATTCGGGTGTCGAAGATTCCTTTGTATGTCGAGATCGTGTCAACGAAGAGAAATCGCCACTCTATGATTGAATTTTCGAATTTGAGACTATTTTTGAGATCTAGGAAAAGACCGGAAACATGAGGAAAAGATTCCCTTCCTTTCGCTCCTATGATCGCTATCTAAGCTCGGTCGTCACTATACCTAACAGTTGCGCCAAAGTCGGTGTCGCTGGCACAGCTTCTGATCATCTACGGAGTTATACCGGAAGTAAGTTTCATTGACTATTAATTAAATTTTCGGAATTTGTATGTTTATTGATTTCAATTGCTCTCCATAGGTTCAGTTCCAATCTACTCTTTTCATAATATAAAATATCAAAATTATTATTAAGAGTCTTGTTTTCTTCTAGTACATATAATATTACAGTTGTGTACAATGTTCCAAAATGAAACGAAAATTTAATTCGAGAAAAAATATCACCCAGTATAATTTCATATGGCTTAGGCTCATTGAAATCCGCAAGAACAAGAGCATTGAAAAACAAAATGCAAAAACACAACGACTTTTGTTTAGGACACATCTTTCAGCATAGTGCATAGACACTGGTGTTCAGTGTCTATATGACATCCTATGTTTCTTATCAATTTTAATGCAAAACATCTTGAATTTAGTGTATATAGTTTGATAATTCCGTACTCATTCAAATATATAATTCAACAAATACTTGACATTATTTGTCAACCTGCCCTGTTGATTATCAATGCAAAAATAATTTGATTTAGGTGATATAAATTAAATATTTCAATTTTTTATGAACTCGACATTGATAGGAAATGTTTTTTGTTGATTGTTTATAAAAGAGTTTATTTCTCTGAATCTAAAAATAAATAAACATATAGGGTGTTTAATTTGAAATTCACATTTCTTGGTCATTTCCGGTTACACCGGAAATACTAGCGAGCACTGAATTCTTTATGTTTAGTAATGTCGGAATACCAATTTTCGCAAAAATCGCTTGGTGAATAACTAAGATAATTAACCGTTTCGGTACTTTTGCCTAACCCTGTATATCAATACATTCAGAGTCGAAATCGACTTTTGCAAGGAATCATAATCAAATGAGTATTTTTTATTGTCAACCATAATCAAAGTTTTTAATTGTTAAATTTACCCAAAGTTTGTTATTTTCACAATTTTACGTTTCCTGAAAACTTTTCATTGGTCATAACTTTTAGTACGAAAAATAAGACAAGCATTTTCTATGGTCAATTCACAGATATGGTCTATATCTAATGCTATATTTTCCTTTCCAAATTTTGCAGAATTTTCCAATATTCCAGTCGACGTATCTGAGTTTTCTTTCCCAAAAACTTTAGCTACTAGTATGAGTATTTTGTATTCGATTTGCCTCCAAACGCTGTTTACGCTCCTCATTTTCACCGAGAGAAATATAAAAGAAGGTTTAAAAACAATTCATTTCCTAAAACGCCATGCTTTCTTGAATTACAACGTTTTGATATTCAACGAGGCTCATTGAATATTAAAACGTCTGAATTCACGATAAAAATTTTTTCACATATAATTACCAAAATTATCTACTATACTACTACTACTATACTGCAGGAGGTGATAGTACAAGTTATTTGAAACCATCGGAAAGAGCATTGAATTTGCTATAAGATAGTTAAGTACTAATGACGAAAAAAGGTCAGGGCTTCTGGGTGGCCATCTCACCGGCTCGAATTGACCTATCCATTTCTCTCCAAATCTCTCTGTCATCCTGTTCTGGATCATTCTAGAATAATAAACCGAGCAGCCGGCCATTTGAAATCAAAGGTGTATCCGAGTTGCTAAAGCTATTTATTCTAGAACGTGCGTTATTTCGTTATTTAATAGATTTAAAAATTCGTTTGAATTGAGACGATCGGGAAGTATAACTGGGCCGACAAGCTGACCCCTCCTCAACTCCAACCACACATTCACTCTAAGCTCGTGCTGAGAGTGTGACACAATAGTGCCATGAGGATTTTCTTTATCCCATATATGGGATTTCTCAACTTTGGTAAAAAATGCCTCATCCGTCCAAAGAATTTTGTCAGACCCCCACTTCTGTAATTCATTCATCACAACCAAACTGGTAATAAGTCTTGAACCTTACTCAAATGGTCAGGATGTGAATTATTACCCTTGAGAAATCTATGAACCGCGAAATGATGAAGTTTCAATGTAGCACAATTCTACTACCCTACTGTTTGTAGGGTCCTCGCGAACAACCTGCAATTTTGTAGGTGCTTGTCTCCATTGCTAACCATTTCCACCACGTTTTCTAATTCTTAAACCACTGAATGAACCAGTTTCACCTTAGCACCTAAACACTTCAACAAATGTCTTTCTGCAAGGTTAGTGTCTGTTTGGAAAGCGCAATGCATACTCCCGCACCGATGCCTGGGAATTTCCATTCGCGAAGTCATAAACCAATAACATATCTCGATATCCAATGTTTGAGAAACTAGACATGTTTTCCTTTTTTCGAAAAAGAAAATGGAACCCTAAAAGAGAAAATATGAACTTCAATACATTAATTCATTGAATGACAGTTCCTGTCAAATTCGGAATATTTTCATTTGTTTTAAAATCAAGTAACACAAGCCTTCTGTGATTTATCCTTCTGCGATTCTCTTTTCTAATTTCTTTTAAGTCGAGAAAAATTAATTATTCTTAGTTTCTTTTAACATTTAATATCCAGATATGTTATCTATTCATCGCTTATTATTATTGAAAAGTCATTTGTGGAATTGTTTAGACGCTTTGGGGAAACCAGCACATTTGTGATCAAAAATTAGAGAATTTGATGTTCTTATTCTTATGTTACCCATGATATTGCTGGGAAAAAATTGTAAGCTCGAAAGTTGATATACCGTTTAAAAGCCAGATGAACTAAGTAGTTTTTTCCGAAAAAAAAACAGCTACGTATAGACCAGTTTTCAGTGGCAAAGCTAACAAGAAAATAACATTTTGTTTATTTCACTTTTTTTCTTCAGCCTTTTACAACACCCAGTATACAAGATTTTTTTACCATTAGTTCCCCTCAATCATATATCAAATTCAATGATCTTTCCGATGGTATGGTCAGATTTGATGTAGCTTTAAGAATAACAGAGATATTCTCGTTTTATAGACAGAAGTAAAAAATTTCTCGACATCAAGAAGTGTTAAATAATTCGATAATTATCAACTTTTCAAAAAATGTTATGAGACTTTTTTTGTTGCAAATGACTTGTCTTATGACCTACTGAAGTTTGACCTTTTATAGTAGGCACCCTGTATATACGTGAGGGTGATAATTCCAAAAGGAATTATTACTATTAATGGACTGTCTTGATCTATCTCAGTTTGTAATATATTTTTTCATAAAATTTTCCAATCGAGCCTTCAAACATTGTTTCTACTTTATAGCTGCCTCTTTTATTTATGGCCTAATCATTGTTAGTGTTCGCATTTAAACTCAGCAGTTGTCGGATAATCATCCCTGGTTCAGACGAGCGTTTATCAGTAGCAGGAAACGAGCAATTACTAGCTATGTGGACAAATTAATTGGTCACTGGTTCTATCTGATTCTTCAATAAATATCAAAGCAAGCGGAGAACCCGCTTTTCTCTGGAGACATTCGATGCAGATTTATTTGGCTCGTGTTACCGCACATGCCATCACTGTCCTACCTCGCTTCTGTCTGTATTAAATGAATATTAAAATCTAACGGAATTTCGAAAAGTTATGTTCCACCTTTTCGTCTGTGAACGAAGAGGGTTTATACAAGGCGAGTGTAAAATGAAATTCCTAACTTCTTCAATATCAGTTTTTGGGAAATTTTTTTTATTCCTTTATTTTCAAGATATGACGCCATCATCTTCCTAAGTTGGATCTTCAATTTTCTTTCATTCTCATCACAAGTTCTACAATACCACATAATGGGGTCTGTAATCAATAATTCATCCGAAAAAAAATTAATTACTTTAGATTAGGAAAAGGATATATGATATTGCTTGTAGAGGGGTGCAATATCAATATTGTTCAGAAATACTGTATAGTATTTATTATTTTAGTTGAAAAACCCTCAAAACTTTTTCTCGATAATGTGGGATTGAATTGATGTGAGTAGGTATGGTATTGTCGTTTGTATGTGAAACTATCTGAAAGTAATTGTGACTAATGAGGTCCTGCTGCTTTGTCTAAATGTATTTCGGAGCATAAAGTATTAGCGTTATGCTGTGGGTATGTATGGTTGGAATGATGTGGGACGTTCTGTCTAGGATTATATTGCGCACCACATTGAGACTGGATGAATGTTTATTGAAATATAAGAGAGAGAAAACAATTTCAGCAGCGAGTGGTGACATCTCTAAAACGATCATAGAAATGCTAGAACACATCGTATGCGTTCGCGCCGACAGCCAGTAACACGATGGTGCTCTACAAGTTGTAACGTGTTTCCAGTGTATTACGTATTTGGTATTTCTTTCGTTCTAAATTAGTTAAATTATTAGTATAATTTGCATTTTGAAGAAAATCCTTTAGGCCACTTAGATACAGCAAAGTAGAAGGCACATTGATGTCTCTCAAATTTGCATGTTTATTATTCATTTTTTGATAGAATTCATCCAGAAATATTAGGTTAGATTTATTTGCTGTAAAAGTACCAGTTTTCCTCAACTTTCTGTAAATATTTGAAAATGTTCGCCTGTCTCGTGTTACTCGATTTGGAAAGCGCACCTGATATAATCGCCTAGCTTCTGTTGTGTTCCCGTCAGCCAGACCGTAGATGTAATGGACATCAGTCAATTCGGCGTTAGTAAAATATGCCATTTTTTCTAACAGCAATAACTTCAAAATACTTAAAACTAATCGTTAATTCAATAAATAATTCGAGCAGACGCTGGTTCAACTTAAGAAATTGTCAAAATAAATAAATTAATGAAAAAATCAAAGCCTACTAGTCATTTTTTATTTAGAAGTGCTTTCAATTCAGCGAATGCATACAATTCGTTCAATTATTTTTTGTGCGAGAACGGTTGGAGATACAAAAAAATTACAGGTGTCAAAAAGTTTCTAAATTGAACGAAGATCACGAAAATTGATTGTACGCTGGTCTTTGACTTACTGCAAAAAAGTTTGAAAGGGCAAAAGGAGATATGGCCTCGGAAAAGAAACACCGTGTGTATTTCAGTTAAAATATAGGACGTGTAATGAGGTAGTCTGTAAAAAATAGCTTGCATTCCAAACTTGGGCTGAATATCTCAGAAACTGCAGGAGTTTTGAAGAAAGAACCAATTTTTTCCGGAAATTTCAACACCCTATAGCTTCGTAACGAAGCTTTTGTGAACCTATGTTTATTCGAACTTTTTTCCTTAGAATTGCACGTAGATTTATCCCCTCAAGTAGTGACATACTATTATGTAACATCCTGTATAAACTATAATAGTAATGTTTTCATTCTAGTTGAGACGTTTAAATTTTTGAGTGATGAAAATAGTGGATAGTGATTAGCTACTGTATATATTAGTTTACTAGTTTTAAGTTCTAATGATGAATTTTCTGGATAAATATTGTCAATGCATATACCGGTTTTATCCGAGACAGCAGGACTCATTATGGTTAGAAAACCAGGAACGAAAATTTCTTCCAAGAAATTGAAAATTCCTGTCCAATAATTAATCAATTTGATTTTTTTATCAAACTTAACCATCCTGTACTGTTTCAATGCCGAACATGGTTCATATAGAAAACTAATATTATTTTTCGATTCTCTATTGGTCTCTGAATTTTTCGCTATAGAAACTGTAGGTATATAGAGTTCATTGCAATTTTGACATTAAACTGATCAATCAAATCATTGAATTTTGATCTGTCGATGATAATCCATTCGAAATATTGGTCGAAATAAATGAGTGAGAGTTGAAATTCCATGCAATGTATTCAGAGTCGCCTCCATCCGCAAGATACGGTGATTCTCGTGTTAGTGCTCAATCCATTACCTGCTTCCCCAGGCAATATAAACTACACAGAAGCTGTTCCCAATTAGATTGTAATATTTAGTACAAGTGGTCGTTAGCATTTCATTCCGATTTTTCAAGTTCGCTTGTCTATTTGATTAATATTTTAATATCTACATCGTTTTTCAGTTCTGGAAAGGTATAAAACAGATGATAATCACAACTATATTTAGAGAAATTGACAGATGAATCTTGAACGGAATTATAGTTCAGTCTAATCATTTTATTGATCTACATTCCATAAAAACATACTTAATGATTAAAACAAACAAGTTTGGTTCGGTTTGCCCGAAACGTAGTCTTAATTGAAATTAAATTGTAGCAAAAAAAATTGAGTTGAGTAATCAAGATGAATTCGTGAGATACATCTGTGCAATTATTTCTTATTCTACTGTGAGATTGAAAATTGAATGAAATTAGTGAAACACAAAATGATAGTTTTGAAAGTCGAGCAGCAGTTAAATAGTTGAGAAGTTTTTATATGAGTTTAGCATGGTTTTCAGGTAATGTTACAATTTTCGTTATGGTTTTTTTCTTGTTCACTTCACAGCTGTGTTGATTTTATTTCTACTCAAAAATGATTTCAGTTTTTCACTTGTCATGCCAACGTAGGTTAAGGTGTTGAATTTTCGTTTCTATTTATTATTTTGGGATTAAAACCATTATTTTTAGCAATTTGTACATTAGAATTTAATTAATCTAATTAAATAATGGTGATAATCCCAAAATAATAAATAATATTTTGAATGAAAAACAAAGTAGAATCGCATTGAATGAAGTTTACCCTGTCGATAAATTGAAAAAAAATTCAACACAAATACAAGTAAACGATGATTTTACTAGAATATATCATTAAATGCTCGACGTGTTTCGATACACAGTATCTTTATCAAGCGCGAATGAATACTACAAATGTGTCTTACTAACAAATTCTTATATATACTAAAGAGGAAATCCACTCAGAGGTATCCGTACTTGAACTAATGTTTTGGAAATAAATTTAATAAGGGTGAGTTATTTATGCCTACCTGATCATTAAGAATTTCCCGTGAATACCTAAATCTGTTAATTTCAAGTACTTCCAGAAGGTTGAGTTTTATACCTTAATTCTCAGAATGTAGGATTTTAAATTCTGAATTGAAAGAGTGACCATTTTCCCTAAGATGATTTGAATAATTTGAATCGGTTTTTTCCATTGCTGAAACTGCGTTTATGTTCAGAGATTCTTACAATGAATTTTCTTCCTGTACAATTGGAATCTGCACAATTCAATCAATAAACACCTGATTCATTTTCTTTATTAATTGAAGATTTATAATTCCTGATACATGAACCTAAATCTGTTGATGTTTTGGAAGCTATATTTAAATTTGAATTTTTAAGAAGGGTTTTCACATTATTGCTAATATTGCCTATATATGTTGAACTATTGAATTTCTTGTCTAAGAGTTCACCGATTGGATATATATGTTTTAAAGCTAATTTTTGTTCATTCTTATGTTATATGCTGCTAACTAAATTTGCATCATAACCATTATTTATTGCGATCTGTTTTATCAAATTCAATTCTTTGAAATAATTATCTTTAGACATCGGTGTATTCAAGAGTCTATGTATATAGCTATTAAATTCTGTAACTTTATGTTGGTAAGAATATACCGATGTATAATGAATTGTGATATCTGTATGAGAAGGCTTATGATTAATTGAAAACTGGTGTTTATTATTTGATCTTGTTATTGTTAGGTCCAGGAAATTGATCGAATTGTTCTGTTCTATTTCAGAAGTGAATTTTATTTTGGGTGCAGGTTGTTGATGAAATTTTCGAATACAGTGAACTGTCTGTTTGTTCCTGTGAAACACACAATAATGTCATCGACATATCGATACCAATATAGAAAATGTTTACTAAGCGGGTGTTTATGAATGGTTTTTTTCTATGTTATCCATGAAGATTTTTGCTGAAAGAGGGCTTAAGGGGTTTCCCATTATAATTATCACTTTTATAAAAACAATCGTTAAATAAAAATAATTTTGAGATATGCAAACATCTAATAAAGCCAAAACGTCGTATTTAATTCGTGGACTCGTCATATTTTGTATTAACAAATTATTCATTATTGTACGGATCTTTCGGTGGAATACTTGGAAACAAATTCTTTACATCAAAGAGACTAACTTTGAATTACTTGGAATGACAATATTTTCTATTTTTTCACCCGCATTAAACTTGTTTCCTAAAAATTAGTTCAAATACAGATAGCTCTGAGTGGATTGCCTCTTCAGTCTACATAAGTATATGTTAGTCATATATTTTTGTAGTATTCATTCGCTCTTGATAAATATACTGTGTATCGAAACGGGTCGAGCATTTAATAATATATTTAAGTAGAAATCATCGTTTACTTGTATTTGTGAAAATGGATTTCTATCACGTAAAAGCCTCGTCAATTGAAAAATTCAACACCTTAACCTACGTTGCCATTACAAGTGAAAAACTGAAATCATTCTTAAGTAGAAATAATATCAACATAGCTTTCCAAACTGATAATAGCCTAGGCAAATATATAAAAACAATAAAACCAAATCGAATAAAAATAATGAATCAGGTGTTTATAGATTGAATTGCAATGACTTTAATAATTCATGCATTGTAGAACACATAGAAATTTCAATATTAGAATATCGGAACATAAACGTAGTTTTTCAAATAAAAAATCAGATTCAAATTACGCGAATCATCTCCAAGAAAATAATCACTCTTCCGACCCACAGTTTGAAATTTTGCATACAGATAATAAATTTTGGAAAGTAGATCTTTGCGAAACTTTAGAAATCAACAAACACTCAAGTAGACTCATTAATAAAAAAGTTGATTTATGCCCTTCACCTCTCTTCAGAGAGCAATCTATTCCATAATTTCATTGGATAACCTGTCATCAATAACCACTCAAGAAGGAGCAACTCCATAAGCTATTAATTACTTCAGAACATTTGTATTTATATTCTCAGTTGTATCTATATATAGTTGGGTTAATTTCTATACATTCATTCGTCTGAAGAAGCTACGGTGTAGTAAAACGCGTTACGACTCACAATTATTCAATTCCTCAAAAACATTACTTGTTTTTATTATTGAATCTAGATTCAAATAACATCTCTTCTCACATAACAAATCCACAGTTTCTGAATATATTAAATCTATAAATCACATAATAACATTAGGAAATTAAAAATTCTCCACAAATGCAATAAAGAAATGACAATGAATCTGTTGGAAAGGTTGGAAAATAATAAACTAATGGAAAACCCAAAATTCACTCATATTTGTATAGTTAGCACATTCTTTCTTATAAATGTTGGCTCTAGACTTTTGAAAATGATGAACTGTCGAAACAGATCGTGTGCATTAAAAATTAACATTGTGGAAATCAGAAAAATGCTGTCTTGTGATGTTTAATTTTCAATTCAATTTCTCAAATTCAAAATACGTCGAATGAAATAGAATTCATCGCTTAATATTTTTTCTCATATCTTTAGTGTTGATTGTCATAGCAGGTGGATAATAGGAAAAAATGTTAAATGACTTTGTAGTTAAGTATTGATATTATTTTGACAAGTTCTGTTCGGGACATCTTGAATTTTCCTATCAAGGTAATAACTTAGAGTGAAGAAATTTGGGAAAGCCGTACAGAATCAATTGAATCCATTCATTTCAGTGAAGATCAGTGTATCTCTTTTTTTCTTTTATCCGCAGTATAAAATCGTTGCCCGCATATAAACCAAAGGTGGATCGTTGTAGATAACCCTCAACTTGAACTTAAACTTCGAAAGAGAACAACACCAGTTCAACCTTTATTGTATCAGCCAATAATTCTAGTCTGCCATCGTGGTGCAGTTTTAATACATTCACACATTCTTGCAATGCCTTGGATTTATACTTCGTGAGTTATGTTGGTATTTTATATACGAAGTGCCAGTAACACTCTTGTCGACAGGCTAGGTAGCGTGATATGGAGCGACAAGGAATACAATGGGGACACTCGCGACAACCTGGGTCGTTTCTTAGGATACTCTTGAGAAGCAGGAAACGTGAAATTGCGCTGTCGGCTGGAACTAGCACTGTTGGTAGAATGCCGCACGGTCACCCTTATCTTGCTTCGACTAACTTCATGATTTCGCTTTCCTCAAGGTAAAATGAAGAATGTACAAGGTTGGATCAAAAATTATTCCATTTGTCACTGTTCATCATGAAAGTATGCAATTATTGTGGATGTTTGGTATTCTCAAGAATTTCTGCTTTTCGAGATTTTGTTTTCGAACAGAATATGTAACCAAACAATTGAGGACTACAAGAAATGAATGTACAAAATCGAAAATTCAAATTTTTCAGAAGAAGTTCAGTTATGAATATTATTATAATGGGTATGACTGAAACTAGGGCCACCCCTGTAACGTTTTTTTTTATTTGAAATATTTTGATGAAATTTGGGAATCGGATAGGTTAGGTTAGTCCTTTGGCTTTCTAATGAAGTGAGAACGAGTGATCTAGCTCTAAAATTACGGTTATAACGTAAAAAAAAACGTCCGGTTTTCTCTGGCGCACCCTATATATACTAGTCATATTAGGAATTTTCGTCAAAAATTCAGGACAGGAGCTAGAGGAATAATGAAGGATGCTTGTTTGAACAAGAGCTCGAATTTTGACGAAATTTTTATATTTATAACGAAAAAAAATGTCTAGTTTTCTTTGGCGCACCTTATATTTATATATAAAATAATTGGAAACGTTTGATACTCTATTCATTGATTGCTATTATGAAACAAAATATTATCAACATCAATTACTAAAGTTCATCATCACGCTCCAGTTGGTATATCGTGCCCATTTCAATTCTATTGTTGGCAGACCTCGATTCATCCCATGATTGTCTAAATTAGAGCATTTCGATCATCATAATGGGGATTGCTCCATATAATCGAATGGGACCAATTAGAGTTTATGTCCATTTTCTTTCGTCGATATAAACCATTACGAAACGAAGTTGTCGTTATTTTACTTTAAGTAACAATAATTTCCAAAACGGGAGCTAGCTATGTAATTATCCTAAAAAGCAGGGCACTTAGTTGAGTAGTTTCTCACAGTTAAGTTGTTTTGGTAAGATTCTAAGAAATGACTATTGTGAAATAAACAGATTTAAGAAGATGATTTAGTTTTTGTTGGCATCCTAGATTTGAAAAGATCATTTTGCTTTTGTTGATGTTATTATTCTGAAAGTACTGGATATCTTAGTGATGATACACTACGCCAATAAATTAATGCACAACTTCAATATTTGAGATTTCTTTTTCGTTAGGTAACTAATAACTAGCACCTATTTTTTCGAATATATCCGAACATGGAAATTCATTTTTTTTGTTAGCCCACATACATTCTGTCTAGAAAATAGCGGGAATTGGAAGATGAAACACAAAAAATTGATTTTTCATTCAAATTTATTATATCGCCTTCAAAGTGTGCCCCTTCTGAAAAAGTATATTTATGCAAACGAATAACTTAGTCATCAGAACATTTTTCAAACGTTTCCTTCCGAAATCGACTTTATTTCTCGACAGGAATTCTCTTTTATGTCTTCTATCGATTCAAAATGGGTACCTCGAAGTGGTCATTTGAATTTTGGAAAAAGAAAGAGTTGGCTGGAGTCATATCAGGTAAATACAGTGGTTGTTCGATGGTATTGGTTGTGTTTTTGGTCAGTAAGTCGTTCACAATGATAGCTTTGTGAAAGGGTACATTATTGTAGTGCAAAATCCTTGAATTTACATTCCACAATTCCGGCCTTTATCCAGGAATTTTCTCTTTCAAACGCCGCATAACGCTCAGATAGTTTACAGTCTGACATTCCGGCAAGATTGCGAGTGCACTAAACCGCAAAATTCAAAGAAAACAGTCAACATTACCCCAAACTCATAAACCCATATATCATCACCAGTAACAATGCGTTTTATAAATATGGGGTAGGAAGGGATTCGTTCTAGCAAATCTTCAGCGACCTTTACGGTTTTCAAAAAAAATTCAGATCGTTGGGAACTAGTCGAGCATCAACGCGTTTCATGCCCAAACAATCATTAAAAATGGTACGAATTGATTCATGAGACACAGAAAATTAATTTCCTGTCTCGTCCAACGTCAATTTATCATTTCCATCACTTTGTCAAAATTTTTGCGAAAATTGTTCTTTAAATTAATGAAGAACCACGAAAAAATAATATATGGTAGATGTCAACCCAAATTATTGTGTTCATAATGATTCTAAAACATCTATAGATCGTAATCGGCATCACTTAGAAGACCGAACCTAGCCATCGGGGCTCTCTCGGTCAAACAGAGAGGGAATTGTTTTGTTGAGTTTGAATATTGAAGGGATTTTGCGATTATACTTCGAAATTGGCAAGCAAGAACAAGGAAGTAGTTGTGTTTCACACTGCGACAGAAGAACATCTCCGCGAAAGAGGAAATATCGCAGGTTAAGTACTTTTTGATTATCTCCTTAGTCCTTTTTATGGCCTTGCTTGATGTGTAAAATCCTTTCTTAAATTCAAGTGTGTTTAGACAAATAAGAGTCAGGTATGATTGTTGAAATATGTATTTCTGCCGGTTTTCTCTTTCCAATGTTACAGATTCCTGTCCCAAACCCTTTCTATCATCCTTGTCTTCGTCTGCAAATCATGGAGTTTGCAAAGTGAGGATTGAATCTGAATCAGAAAAGTCTTAGGTACTCTTTATGTACACACGACACTTACACAACATAAACAGACAAGCTATTGCTAGTGCAATAGCTACAGGGAAACTAGTTTTTTCCTCAGTTTTTTTCACTCGTTTATTGAATCATACGCAAGAAAGTATGGTTCCCCTGTTACATTTTCCTGAGCTCACACTTGAGTTTTTTTGACACACACCAAAATTATAGATATAAGCATTTCTTGTAGATACAATTATTCGAATTTTTTAAATCCTCTCTTTTCAAAAGAATATATATATCAATGCTATCTTCAGTTGAAGTGATTTTGATAAAGTCCATTCAATTAATGTAAGCCTTCTATAACATTTTGAGCTATTCAGTCCACGAAATTGAATTTGCTATACAAAATTTGTGACAAATCCTTCATTCATTATTCTTATCCATTGTAAAAATCGCCATATTTATGAGAACAGTCTGTATTGAAAACAGTTGTTCCAACATAGCGACAACAAAAGTTTTAACAATCGTTTTAAGCAGTTTTTTAAATCAGCAATTTCCAATACTTGTTTGACAAAATTATTAAATTTACATAGCTGGTATATTTTTTGATTTCACCTCGTATGTGAAGGAATACAATTTTCGGAATCTTCGAAGGCCCTCTATATCATTTTTCTTCCACCAGATTTTGATAATTTTCATTCTGAATTCGGCATTTAAGATATTTGAAACATAACAATAAATTCAGTTGAAATGTAATTTTATTTCGTAAGATGACAGCATACCTGAATTATTTAATAGAAAAATGTACGCATCTGAAGCCTGTATACTTCTTTCTAGTATTTAGTATAACATCAGAAATGTGTTTGTATAGAATTCTCGTCTAAAAACGTTCGTTCTAACAATTTCTTATCTAATCTATCGCAACAGCCGGGTTGAAAGATCTTTGCCCATAAATAAGTGTTAGAAGACTCTTCTATAAGTGCCCGCACCGCTTCTACGTAAAGGAAATAACCAATTGAACAATTTCAATAGGCATTCCTGATATTCCAGGTATCCAATTCAACTATGCAATTTTCATATTGGATATGTTCATTTAAATTCTGCTGTTGTCCGGCTGTCGTGTTTTTATTGAGCTGAAGGTGAAAGGGAAAGATTTATGATAAGAATTATCTACGGATTATCTTTAATTTTCTTCAGATCTAGTTATAATCTAGTCCACCGATCTTCAAAAAATTCTTAGCAAGTTATTTGTTGCTATTCAACATCGAGTTCTGTTATGCCGTAAATGTCATTTTCATCTATTTTGCAATTAAGTATTTATTTATGAGCTATAAGTTTGGTTGAAGCAAAAACATGTCGAATACGAGAAATTGCTTTGAATTAAATGAAATTAAGTGAAACTGTACCAGCTTTCATAAATCTACATTAAGTATCATGATACATAGTAGCATACACACACAACCAAATTCATATTGAATCACTCGGTATTTCACATTATTGATTGTTTTTGACCATGGTTCTTTGATTAATTGTGAAGAATTATTTTTTTTGCAAAAAAACTGGAAAATATGATGAGAAATAATAAATTATCACCACCACATGTTCGGGATATGGTACTCGTACCTGAGATTTAAAACTGTGAATTTCAAAATCCGAAGAAGCCTGTAATCATAATTGAAAATGCCGTACGTTGGATTGTCCCATGTGCAGAGGGGTCGAATAATTGCTCTCGTTGAAAAAGGGTGACACAGAGGGATATAGCGGCCACAATGGAGGTATCACGGGGGTGTTACACAAGATTGAATTGAGACACCAGAAAAATAGAGTGAACATCAAAAAATATTCATTATTCTTATCCATTGTAAAAATCGCCAAACATATTTATGAGAACAGTCTGTATTGAAAACACAGCGACAATAAAAGTTTTAACAATCGTTTTAAGCAGTTTTTTAAATCAGCAATTTCCAATACTTGTTTGACAGAATTATTAAATTTACATAGCTGGTATATTTTTTGATTTCACCTCGTATGTGAAGGAATACAATTTTCGGAATCTTCGAAGGCACTCTATATCATTTTTCTTCCACCAGATTTTGATAATTTTCATTCTGAATTCGGCATTCAAGATATTTGAAACATAACAATAAATTCAGTTGAAATGTAATTTTATTTCGTAAGATGACAGCATACCTGAATTATTTAATAGAAAAATGTACGCATCTGAAGCATACACAAGATTGAATTGAGACACCAGAAAAATAGAGTGAACATCAAAAATATAAATATGTAACACTCAATTGACTACACGTATAAATAGAGAATAACTATATATATGCTCAAGAACAAACACATAAGAACTAAAATCAATATAACATAAATAATAAATTAGGGCAAAAACAAGTTGTTGTCATTTGAAAACTCATCTTAGCTGAAATAACCTTTTTCTACCGAAACACATCTCATCTGGGCTCTGAACTAATCAAGGGCCTTGAGACGGCCAAAAAGTTTGGTCCATTCTGTGATCTGCTCAATCTAAGATAGGGGACATGAATATCATCTCTATTTCTTGTATTGTGGGTATGTAAGTCACTATTCAGGTTTAGAAGATTTTTGTTTTTCATGTATATAGATCAAACACTCAAGAATAAAAAGGCTTGGGAGAGTGACAACTTTCAATATTTTGAAATAGTTTTTACAGCAAACTCTATATTTGAGACCATCAACTATTCTGATCGCTCGTCGCTGATGGCGAAATATTCTTTCAAATTCACTACAATTTTCCCATACCACCAAACTATACCGTACCGTAAGTGGGTTTCACAGAGCCCATAATACGCTTTTTTCAGGACACAACCGCATACGGATGAAGCCAGATTTCTCAGCACAAAGATACTTTCACTAAGCTTTTTAGATAAATAGTCATCATGTACACTCCACGTGAGTCTAGAATCAAGATAAACACCAAGGAATTCAACATTTGCAATTTCTCTTTGTCTCGAGATCAAGACAACCTTTTCACCATTTATGTACAATCCATTCCCCGAGAACCATCTCAAGGCACACGACTCCATCTCCTCAAACATCCTCGCCACTTTCCCCGGGTCACCAAAGCCAACCGAGACAATAGAGTCATCAGCAAATACAATCGTGAAGAAATCTCCCAGGTACTGAAGAAAATCATTAATAAATTTTATAAACAGTAAGGGGCCCATAATGGAACCCTGGGGCACTCCTATTGTATTTTTCTCAGCACCAGACCAGACGCCATCCGCATACACACTCTATGTTCTGTCCGTAAGAAAATAATGAATCAGCTCTCTACTAATCTCATCGAAGCCATAGTGCACCAGTTTCAGCAGAAGAGCAGAAAAAGACAAAATCGAATGCCCTGGTAAGGTCCAAAAACAAAGACATCAAATATTAACCCATTTCAAAGCATTTAGTGGTGTTATTAATGAATTCACTTATAGCATCAGTGGTACTCGTCCCTTTTCGAAAACCGTACTGATTAGTTGAGAATAGGTTATAAATTTCGAAAAAATTGACAATCTGATTGAACATAACCTTCTCAAGAATTTTTGAGAATACAGGGATGAGAGATATGGGCCTATAGTTTCCAACATCTGTGATATCACCTTTCTTGTGAACAGGAACGGTCTTGGCATTTTTAAGGTAGCTGGGAAAAACACCCTGCGTAAGGCATCTATTAATTAGATCCGTCAAAGGATATATCATATTATTGACACTTTTTATCAATAAAGTTCATAGATCAAAAATATCTCTCGAAGTAGAGTTTTTTAAGGCACCAACGATGTCCCTTGTTTCATTGTAGCTAACCTCCCTGAATGAGAAACCAATATTATCAGGTAAATTTCTGCAAAATAGAACATCATCATCACTATCTGAAACAATTGGATCAACAATTTTATGTGGTATAGCAGTGAAATAATTATTATATTCATCCGCAGTAATATTTGACTAACTATCACGTCTAGAGATATTACGTTTAGAATCAATCAAATCCCACATCGTTTTGTGTTTATTATTCGACCCTTAATTATAGCTTTGTTGACTTCAAGTTTATATTACAATTCAAGAGAATTACGTAAATGTTTTAATTCATGAGACTTACATCTATCATAGAGTTCAGACACCAAGTTCAGTTGATCTCGCATAGTGGCAGAATATCACCCCAGACGAAGACGAAAACCTAATCCAAAGCATGCCTTGATAGATTCAGGCTTGTATCAGGGCGAGAGGAGGTAATACAAGCTACTGAGGTCGAGAAAAAAGCACCTTCTCCGTGAGAAAACAATATTCAATATTTTACTACATGAGCAAAGAGTCTCTCATTTTCTTTAGTTCGTTTCTTTCTCAAAATAAACCTTAATTTATTTTTTTCCATTGAAATATCTCAAAAAGGATCAGTTCTAACCATCTTTACGAAATTTCCAAAATCCCTGAGGTAATATTCAAAATATAGGGTGATTCCATATAAATTTGGTTGTGTGTATGTATTTCCAAGTATATTAAAGTGAAAGTCATACACTGACATTAATCAGCCTTCAAGACGTTCATATTTTAATATTTATGTTACGTTTAATGTCTGCGTGAATTATGGGAGACATTATTTCTAAGCGACACTACTTTCATGTGATCATGTGAAATTGTCGCCCACACCGAAATAAAAAATCGTGACGGCATGCCGATATAAAGTGTATTAGATTTACTGCCCAAATAAATTTGCTCATTATCAGAATTTAATATTTTAGGTGTGGAAAAATTCTATTTTAAATTTATAGCATCGATGATTTATTTGATTGTCTATTGAACGGTAATTTTCGAACATGCTATACGAGGTTGGTTCCAGAAGTACATATATTTATTTTAACAGAATGAAATGTTAAAAAAGAATCTTTATTTCAACATATGAATGACCAGAATATGAAATAAACTCCATAAATTTTTGCATTGTACACAGGTTTTGAAGAAATTATTGGACATTTATAATTTTTTTTCAAATTAGAACCTCAAATTTCTCAATTTTCATCTCTTCAATTCTGCCAATTTGCGATGTTCTCGAAATACAGGGTGCTTCCAAAAATTAGTTTTAATATTTTTCATTATTTCCGAATGGATTCGGAAAAGTGAACGTTCTGTCAAGTATACTTGCGTTTCGAAAAAAACCATTTTTACTGTCGATTCAGCGTTTCGGAAATCACCCCTGTATCGTCTTCATCCCCATAAATAAATTCTTAGCGACACTACATAAAATGAGGAGTGACAAAGTTAAATATTTATTCCATGTTTTAGACTTGTAATGCTTTTGAATGATTGCCCTTATTCTAATTATGTTATTTGATATTACAACTTCACAAAATAAAACAAATATTGCTCTCATAGAAAGCTATTACTAGGGATATCTTTTATGTTTTGCTCACTGGAATATAGAGGGCACCATCAATCAACCATCGGTAACGACTATTATGATTTGTTAATTTAAATCCCAAATTTTCAAAGACAATTATCTCAACAAGAATATCTAGATGAGTTGGTTTCTATTTTCGGCAATGAAGCACCACATCAGTCAACAGTTTCCCATTGATTTGGAGAATATAAACGCAATAGGATAAGGCTTAGCCACGACCTAAGAGCAGGTAGACCAAAAACAGTGGTCACTCAAGAAAATGTGAATTTTGTGCAAAAAAATAGAATGTAATGCGTCTTCAAATATTCACAAGGCATGTCCATAAATAATGAAATGAACTAATACGTATGATATTATATATTCAACAAAAATAAATCAAGTGTAAGACACGTTCTTCGACGAAGCATAACATACCAAATATTGAAATTCACGTTCAATAGTCAGTGATTAAAAAAATTGGACATTTTAGGAGAACTTTTTTGACGAAACCTGTAAATCTCTCCTCATCTAGCTTTTTCAGTTCAACCATTTTGGTCTTGGTCGGCCTCGTATTGTCGTTGGTCCCAGTTTCCACTTTCATCTCTTTGATTTTTTTACTGCACCTTAGTTCTTCATAATTTTTTTTTTCGTTTGTATGTATTCTGTATTCGTTGCTGCCTAATTTCACTGGTCCTAGAATTGTACGCAATATTTTTCTTATTTCTTCTTCATCCTTCTTCGTCTTTGTCTCTGTTCTCGCAGCATACATCCTGCTTGGTCTAATCAATGGTTTTAAAATGTTCAACTTGGTGTTTCTTGTAAGTATTTCCCTTTTAAGAATTTTTTTACTGGCGTGATACGCTTTGTTGATCTCCATTATTGTGTCTATGATCTCAATCGTACTTCTACTATAGCTAGTTATCATGTCACCTAAGTATTTAGTACCTTCAATCTCATCAAATTCATATTCTCATATTTCAATTTGATTTCAGATTTCTTTCATTCTTCACAAGTCTTAGTATATTCGTCGTTTTCGTTTATTTTCAGTCCCAATTTGCTTCCTTCTTCCAGTATCTCCTTTATCATATCTTGTTATAGCTCTCTTCTTTTTTTTCTATTAAAACAACGTTTTTACGTATTCTATTATTTGTTTTTAACCCCGTCCTCAGATAACGATCATTTATTTTTCTAAGTACGTGTTCTAGTACTCGGTTGAACATTGTGGTAAACAAAGCGTCTCCATGCTTAAGTTTTTGTTGAATATGCATTCTCCTGTTTCTTCCTTCTGGGTTATTATTTTGGCTTTTTTTTAGTTTCATTTAGATCAATCTTTTCAATTTCGAGTGTATATGAAGTTCTTCTAGGACTGCTATAAATTCTGGTGTTTTCATTGAGTCAAATGCTTGCATAAAGTCGATAAACAGCATTTCGAGATCTATTCCTTGTTCGCAAGCCTTCTTGATTATCTCTTCGAGGTAGGAGTTGCGTCTGTTGTTGACCTGCCTTTGACAAACTCGCATTGGTGTTGCCCTACTATTGTTTATGATCCTTTGGATGAACATTCCTGGATCGCCGAGGATAGAATTTTATATGCGGTGTTGAGTAATGTAGTTTTGACGTGCCTTTGTTCATTTTTTTTTGTATTGTGACTATTTTACCCATTTTCTACTTTTCTAGCATACGCTCCTTTTTCCAAATTTTTTGAACTATCTTGCATCTTCAATGTTCCTCCCTCATATTCAAATAGTTTCTTATTTATTTGGTCACTTCTGGGTGCTTTTTAGTTTCGACTTTCGTTTAAGTAAATTTCTTTTTCTTTTATTCCTGATTCTTCAAGTGTTACCTCTCCTTCGTTCTCAGTTATAGTGAATCCAGTTTCTGTCCCAGTCGTAAGAACTATTTTTTTTTCATTTTTTTTATTTTCATAAAAGTGATGAGGGACTTATGATGAGAAACCCTTTAACCCCTCTTTTAGCAGAAATATTCATGGATAATATAGAAAAAACTATTCATAAACACCTGCTCAGTAAACATTTCCTATATTGGTATCGATATGTCGATGACATTATTGTGTATTTCACAGGAACAAACAGACAGATCACTGTATTCGAAAATTTAATCAACAACCTGCATCCAAAAATAAAATTCACTTCTGAATTAGAACAGAACAATTCGATCAATTTTCTATACCTATACAATAACAAGATTAAATAATGAACACCAGTTTTCAATTTATCATGAGCCTTCTCATACAGATATTACAATTCATTATACATCGGCACATCCTTACCAACATGAAGTTGCAGCATTTAATAGCTATATACATAGACTCTTGAGCACACCTATGTATAATGATAATTATTTCAGAGAATTGAATTTGATAAAACAGATCGCAATAAATAATGCTTATGATGCAAATTTAGTCAGCAGCATATTATATAGGAAAAACAAAATTTTGCTTCACAACATATATATCCAATCGTTGAACACCAAGACAAAAAATTCAATAGTTTAACATATATAGGCAATACTAGCAATAATATGGAATCCTTCTTAAAAATTCAAATTTAAATATAGCCTTCAAAACATCAACAAATTTAGGTTTATTTATCAGAAATTATAAGTCTCCAATTAATAAAAAAATAAATAATGTGTTTATAGATTGGATTGTGCAGCTTGCAATTGTTTTTATATAGGTAGAACAGGAAGAAATGGTAATGTTAGAATCTCTGAACATAAACGCAGTTTCAGCAATGGAAAAACCGATTCAAATTATTCAAATCATCTTAGGGAAAAAGTTGTTCTTTCAATTCAGAATTTGAAATCCTACATTCTGAGAATACAGGTATAAAACTCAACCTGGAAGTACTTGAAATTAACAGATTTAGGTATTCACCGGAAATTCTTAATGATCAGGTAGACATAAATAACTCACCCTTATTAAATTTCTTTCCTAAACACTAGTTCAAATACAGATAGCTCTGAGTGGATTACCTCTTTAGTATGTATAAGTATATGTTATTAAGATAAATTTGTAGTATTCAATCGCTCTTGACAAAGATACTGTGTATCGAAACGTGTCGAGCATTTATAAATATATTTTAGTAGAAATCATCGTTTACTTGTATTTGTCGTAAGAATTTCTCCAAAATAATCAATACCTCTTTATAATCATCCTCTTCTACTATAGTGTCTCCGTTTTTGTTTTTCATTCCATTGGTTTTTATTTTGTAGATTTTGATGTTCTATTTCATTTTATTATAGACTTTCTTTGTATTTATTTCTTGTCTTGACTCTTCTATATCCTTCATATCCCAATATATCCATTCTTTTTAATTTTTCTCATTATATTGGTGCAATTCTTCCTTTTATTTTATATTCGTATTATAACGTCAATATTCTGCGTTAAATAATCTGTAATTTATCCACACTTCAAGGATATCGAACGATAAATCAGAGAGTTATTGAATTTCAAACTAGAATCTAACTTTTTGCCGGGGAGTGTATGTTATTCATTCAACCTAGCTATCTTGATAGCTTGCCAACAAACAAGAAAACTAATGAAGTTTTCCGAATCATCCCACATGACACACAAAAATACTCACCATGAAATACATCTACCTACAAGAGAGAACCAGAAAAAATACTCGATATATCCCGTAGCGAAGCAACCAAGTACCATCACGCGATACCCATAATTGCATTTAACCAAATAAATTTATTTCACACGATCGAAAGCGTTCGAACCAGAATGTAAGAGATGATGATAAATTGTTAAATGTCCGGCTCAGATCTATCAAATTGACAACTCAATTCTCCTTTGCGCTGCTAATGCCCTGAACAATAAATTGTTTGACCTGCTCCTCAGAATTTTTAACATAAATTCCTAATGAACCCATGGTTTCTGCCTTAACAAGATCACTAATGCTCGACAGATGATTTATTTTAATAAAAATAATAAGCCGCTAGATTTATTCTGTTCTAAGAGACTTCATTCTCGATTATGTAGCACTTAATTCAATTTTGTTTGTTTTGGATGAGCAGCAAGAGTTTATTTATTTATTTATATACAGGTAAACTTTCTTTACAAAATAAAGAAAGGGGTTTACAGTTATGGGTTACTTAATTTTGGAATGAAAAACTGGAAACAATCAGGAATAAATCATTTAACCAAACTTCATTAATAACTACTTCTCTGATCAATTTCCTAATATTTATATAAAGCAGACTGAGAAAGTCAATACGGGCAGACCAAGTAATGTTAGGTTAGTGCATACATCATCAAGTCATAATGCAATAAGGAAAAGCAAATTGCGAAAGCAGATCATGGCAACTGATGATTTCATTATCCAATCTAGCAAAAATACCTAACATCCTGCCTTCTGCGCGTTAACAGAAAAGGCATCTTCGGATATTTCCACCCATGGCAAGAAATACTGCATGACATCTACGATTCATACCCAAAATCAGTGAAATCACAGCATTCTGCTCCATTCCGTTTGAAATTTCGATCAGTTTGTTCCGTATCTCATTCAACGCTGGTTTTGCTGGCTTCTCAATCTTCTATTAAAAATGTTCCAAGAGAATTTCGTCATCACAGCATTATTGAATCTCCGTTAAAACCATATATAATATTGCACTGGGCATATCTCTTATTTCGACGTCTGTATACTAGGGATAGTCGTTCGCAATGAAAACATACGAACTTGACTAATCTGTGAACAGAATTCCCTCCCAGTTAGCTTCTAACCAATTGACATGTTCCTCTGAACATTCAATTGGTTTCTTCGATGTGCTATGGTTAGAGCTGGGCCTCAAACTGCAACACAAGTCCGCAAACCAAATTACCTGAGACGTTGTCGTATCGTTTTATGGCTAATTTGCATTCCACTGTTCCATCAAAGCTGCATTCGAAGATGCCTAGCAATAATGAACTGTTGTCTTAACAAGGAAATTCTTGAAAGAAGTAATGGATCGCCGTTATTGCTAGAGGTCATTCATGCCTAGGTCTCTTTTATGGCTATCAGACTCCATGTATCTGTAGTCATTTTGAAAACAGCTAAATGGGACACAAATTAAAATGTTCAGAAGAATAAATGCAACTCTCCAAAGTTGCTGGAAAAATGCTTTTATCAATATGTGGTGGTTTCTTCAGAAGCAGCAATTTAAGTCTTTCATTTTACTTCACATAAGAGGAACATGTATGGTACGACTAGAAAAAACATCAAATTTTCTTGGCATATACATGGACATATCCGAAAAGAAATATATATTAACAATATTTTGCTTACCAAAAAAAAACTTGGGATATTGAAATTGTATGTAAATTTCTTGGAGCAAAAACTTTGAGGTCATCTGCATAGAACAAGAATCTGCAAAGTTCAAAACATGAGGAATACAGTTGTCGAAAAGAAGAAAAATCAATGGTCCCAAATGGCTTCCCTGAAAAACACCGACGTTCACTCTAATTGCCCAAGAAAGTTTATTTTGTATGCTGATAACCTAAGATCTAGTACACACCTTATAAAATTGGTTCATGCATGATAATAATAGTCCAAATCATCTGGATTATGTGACTTGAGAATCATCAGTGGAACTTGAAACATTAGTTTGATATTAAATGCTTTTAGCAACCTTTATTATTTCAAAATTCGAAATAACAATGCAATCACAAATTTGGATAAATTCCACATTAATTTCGGTGTATTATCCAAACATACCCTAAAATTATGATTCCATTGAAGAAATATATGAATAATCTGCATACTTTTTGGGGACATTTTATACAAACAAAATAATTTTTGATTCTGCTTCGTATCAAATTGCAGTGGTCGAAATTCTACTGTCTGAAAAACTTATGAACGCAACATAGAAACAGTTTTAGAACTCATGAGGCTTTCAAATCTTTGGTAACTAGGATATCGCTGTTAACGACTGAATATATTCTTTCAAAGAAATCAAATCGTAGGCTATTTGTTGGAAGAAAACATTAACTTACCCATGAAATAAAAATTCATAATCGCACTTGAGTTTTCAACCTAACCTCAAAAACGTGTCCAAATTATATGGTACAACAAAATTATAACTGCCCCCGTATCAAAAACATCAGAAAAGAGCCGCTCTTCATTCTAATTATTATGCATCGGATTGGAAATGAACACAATCACGATCTGCATCACTTCTAATAGTTCCAGTCGTTTCTGATCCCATTGGCATTCAGATAATTGTAGGTGTCAAATATATAACCTTGTTATTTGAATCATACATTCTCACTGGAGATCTGATTGTCTTGGTGCCATTCTTGAACACGTCGAAACAATGATAAGCACGACCAAGAAGGAATCGTTAAGATACGAGGTGTTTCTGAAAAGTTTAGGGATTTGATGGAAATAACAGCTAGTTAATTTTGAAGCCTGATTTTCATTTGTTGAATTATGATACCCATGTACCCAGTGTTATTCAGAAATATTATTGGATTATACATCACTGGTTCTGTATGCTTCTAGATTTTTGTGCGACTCTGTCGTGCCGTTTCAAAATTGCGAACGTTCGGTGTGCAATTTTCTTTAAATCTTCATCTAGTGGAGAAATAACCATTTTTATTCTATCTGTAGAAACACGAATATAATTTTCAGTTTCCAGAAGGATTCGAAAAGTTCCCATCTCGTTAATTTCAGGTGTATTATCTATATGTACATCTTGGGCCATATCCTTAATTTATTCATGATTATAATATCGTTGTGAAAAAGAAGAAAAAGCAATGGTCTCAAATGGTTTCCCTGAAGAACACCGCAGTTTATTCCAATTGCCCGAGAAAGATTATTTCGTATGTAATGAAATTAATAATCGTTGAAAAATCCATGGATTGTTGTCTCTTCTGGTTGAAGCCTATAGTCGATTCAACACTTATCGAAGTTAATTTAGATATTTATCCTTAACGCGCCATCTGATTGATTTTTCATCTTCTCGGTTATATTTATAAACTACCAATAAACAGTAAAATAACGAGGAAATATAATTTGGGGTTGAGAGAGATTATCCGTTGCCCTTTTTCCTGTGGAACTCTGGGGTGAGATGGGTATTTTCCAAGAGTCACTAAAAGAGTGCTTATTCAACATTTTTGGCGTATATTTGAATGAACAAGTCTTTTTGATTTGTTTTTATTATATTTATATTTTTGAGTCTGGTGGTTTCAGCCACCATTTTGTTTCATATTGTATTGTCATTATTTTAAATTCATAATTGGAGCAGAGACGTGATGTCATTTTCAATTTATCGACTGCAAATGATGATGTACAGTTTTTCATTTATTTATTTATTTTGACAGTTGCTAAAGATGAACCGGTGTCTGCTCGAATTGTTTATTAAATTAACGATTAGTTTTGAGACTTTTCTAGTTATAGCTGTAAGAAAAAAAGAGCTAATTTTACTAACGCCGAATTGGCTGATATCCATTACATGTACGGTCTGGCTGATGGAAACAAAACAGAAGCTAAGCGATTATATCAGGAGCGCTTTTCAAATCGAGTAACACCAGACAGGCGAATATTTTCAAATATCCACAGAAGGTTTAGGGAAACTGGTACTTTTACTGCAAATAATCATTTGAAAGGTCCAACTCAAACTATGAGAACTCAGATATTGGCGAAGCAGTTTTGAATTTTATTGATTTGAATCCTTATGTGAGTACAAGGGAAATTGGAAATCAGTTGAATATTTCACATGTTCTAGTTTGGAGGATTCGCCACGACTTTTTATTGTACCCGTTTCATATTCAACGCGTCCAAACTCTACTTCCTCGAGATTTTCCTTCAAGGCTGAATTGTTGCCGATGGTTCTTAGATGAAATTAGAGAAAATGTTAATTTTGATAGTGAAATAATGTTCACAGACGAAGCTAACTCCTCGAGAACTGCTATCACGAATTTTCACAATAATCATTATTGGACTGAGGAAAACCCCCATTTGATTGAAGAATCTCATCATCAAGAACGAACTTGTCACTAGCCTAACAGACTAAACGTTCCCGCTTATCGGCAATTTCTTGAGAAGGAGTTACCTTTATTGCTCGAGGATGTGCCACTTTTGATGAGAAACATAATGTGGTTCATGCATGACGGGGATCACCACATTTTAGTGGAGAAGCTAGAGATATCTTGAAGAGTACATTCAACAACCGATGGGTAGATCGGGGTGGACCAGAATGGTGTCCTCCTTCCAGCAATTTATTCAGTTTTTAATTATTCTTTTTCTAGTTCGATATTGAATAAATATAAGCGAAGTCTCATAAGACGAGCTATCAAAATAAAAGTAAATTTGGGCTTACCTATCGAGTATTTCTATTATTTTTATTTAGCGAATAACATACAATTCCAATAAATCAAATTGAATAATATTTAACTCGAAAACGGCTGGAGATACGAAAAAATTACAAGTGTCAAAAAAGTTTCTAAATTGAAAGAAAATGACATAAATTGATTGCACGCTGATCAGTGGCGTACTGTAAAAAAGTTTGAAAGGGCAAAATGAGACATGGCCTCAAAAAAGAAAACACCTTGTGAATTTCAGTTGAAATCTAGGACGCGTAATGATGGAGGCTGTAAAAGATAGTTTGCATTCCAAATTTGGGCTGAATATCTCAAAAACTGCAAGAGTTTTGAAGAAAAAACCAATTTTACCGGAAATTTCAACACCCTGTAGCTCCGTAGCAAAGCTTTTGCGGACCAATGTTTATATGAGTTTTTAAAATTGCACGTAGATTTACCGCTTCAAGGTGTGACATACTATTATGTAAGACCCTGTATAAAAACAAATTTAATTCATCAAAGTTGGAATAGTTTCACAATGTAATTTTTCATATCCCAATCTCTTTGATGCATAAATGTAGATTAAGATAATTCAACGATGAAAATATCAAGGTTAGTAATCGACACTAACAATTAGAAGCGGAATGTCATTGCAACTCATGGAGAGTCATTAGAAATGATGCAGTCGTGATATCTTCCAGTTGAGTAACTTTCAAACAAATGAATAGTTATGAGGTACAAATGGATGACAGTGACGGAAACTACGTCTAGCATTTTTTGCCAGAGGAAGAGAAAATATATACATGGAGTTTCATTTAAAACAACACGGTATTATTAATAGTTATTGATGTGAGAAGACAAGAACAGGGGTGAAAGTAAAATGTATGTTTCAAAAGAAACATAGCCATAGTATCACAAAAAAAACATAGTTGAATTTGTAACTGAACTGAAATAAACTGGCGTGAGAATGAATTCAACTGAATTCAACAAAGTTGATAGTTGTTAGTTCGGTGTTTTTGAATCAATAGTTGGGACACATTAACATCCTAACTCATTTGTGATTCATTTTCTTGCAGTATTCGACAAATTCGGAAATAAAGCTTAGTGCTTTTGCATCACTCTAAAATGTCTTCCGAGCTTTCTTCACGGGAGTCACTCAGGTATTTATCTATATCTAATGTCGCCACATATTACACACTCTATCGTGTTTACTTTTACTTTCCTCGACCTGTCTAACACTAAATTATCCGTCATTTTCATAGTTTTTTAAAACATTCATTTCTCTTTGGTATTGGTCCTTTATCTGTTGTGACAACTTTAGTATCAGAATGCGATGAGTTTCCCAATGAATATTCTGAATCGTTTTTCTCATAAGGATCTGCTTCCATTTTCGACGAGATGTCAGACAAATCATTCGTTTCAGTTCCAATCGATTTTCAACACTGAACGTATGTTTAACCTTCCTAGTTTTATCGTTTCGGGAGGTCTGCCTTACTGGTATAATGATGATGGTTTAACTGTAACTGTAAGTATGTTCATAAGATATGGGATAATAAGGGGAGAGTATTTCTTTTCATATGCGAGTTTTGGGGTCCCTAGACCCGGGGTCTAGGGACCCCAAAACTTCTTGGAAAATGTTTCTGCTGAATATCGCCAAATGTAGTAAACCTCAATCCATAGATTAATATATTTAAGCTTCTGGCCGCTAGGTGACGGCACTCAATTAATTTCTTTCAGTTTTCTGTATATTTTTACAAGGAATATTGAGTTTTCAACAAATGATTCGAAAAACTACTGAAATAATCATTTTATCTGAATCTATTCTATATATAGAAATTGTAGGTTGTAGGAGAGTTCAATACTTTGTTGAGTGTTACTGTTGAATACAGAAATTCTTTCTGAAATTATTGATGGTTATTTGTTTTCTTTCTTCCTATAAATTAACCAAATTCCTCGGGGTAATTTTTGCATCTACAATTATAAGGAGAAAATAATAGTACCTATTATGAAGGTTCAGTTGAAAAACCCCTGCCTCGACAATTTCCTGTAGTGCAACTGGTGATGAGTCTGTGACTCACTTCTTCGTGATAGAAATTAAAATGATCGAATCTTATAAGAATCTCAACAGTACAGATATTCTTGTCGACGACTTGTACAAAGTTTTGAGATCCCAGTGTATCGCTAACCAATTAAAAAAATTTGGACTACTAGTGATACTAGCTACTTCTATTGCACCTGTACGGGTGCGGCAATAAGCGATTAGCAAGTGAACATAACTTTGTGCTCTTTCAAATATCAAGCTTTCAAGCAGCTTCTAAACGTTTGATATCATGTCAAGCTTTTGGGATACAAAATCAACTCAATTCAAAGCTTTGATTTTTCAGAAGGTTTCATTTCAAGTCAAGTCAAGCATTTCGAAAAATCTCGAGCAACATGACTTGATGAAACCCTTATAGATGAGTAAACCTGTAGCCACATTCTTTGCCTAATGCTTAGTGGTAATTTTCTCAGAAATATCCGAAAATCTCTCACCTGAAAAGAAATATATTTCTGAATATTCAAATGTCCGTTGAATAAACTTGGTCACCCTGCACATCTCTCTTGATGATCAATACTGTTGAATACATGAGGAATCGATATTTAGTTTCCATAACCTCATTAACCTGTTATCAAATATTCTTAGAACTTGTTTGATACATTCTTGTGATATATGTATTGGAAACTCGCAGTTCTTTTTGGTATTCTTCAAGTACGGTCCTGTCTAAATTTGACAAGTAGTTCAGGGACCATCCTTCGAAACGATAAATAATTCGTGCAAAAACTTTATGATGATTTTTATGGTTGCATGCAAATAATGAGAGCACATACTGTTCGTCTCATGATCCGTGGGAATTTCAAAGATGCAGATTTTCGTGCCTCCTATCTAAATATAATCTGGGTTAGTCATTTTATCGGTAAGCTACATGCGACTATCTAGATTATCGTGTGGTTAATGATGATGTTTACATTAGAAAGATGGAGATGATACTCTTTTTTCGTCGGAAATTCAGAATGGTTAATCTCTCGGGAATCTAGCAAAACGAGGCCATGAAGATTGTTGCAATTGCACAATATTTTGAGAGGAAGATCTTTGAAATAATAGCAAAATGGCAAAGATTTGAAATTGGCTACGAGTGGGAAATGTACAGGGTGGACCCAAGACAGAAAAAATAAGTATCCCCTTTCTCGAGCTTCGAGAAAACTCATTGATGAAAACGGATTTCACCAATCTTTCTTAGTTTAAGAGTTATTTCGGAATGCTGTTTTTTTCGGGATTTTGAAATGTGACGATATCGCGAATCCCATTGAAGTTAGGTAGAAAATATTTTCATATTCTACAGGCTCTTCTTTGAGAGGAATGCAGGGACGTATTCGTTTTTTTCCGATCGGCTTCTGAATTATGCAGGAAACTTGTGTTTTTTCAAATGCGAACTATGGTTGATTTGAGTATCAATAGAGAGAATTATTTTTCCTTTCCAAATATACTAAACTAATGTCTTCTTTAAAAAAGTTGAAAATTTATATCTATCCACTCGAAACATAGCAGATATTCACAAACATGGTGAAAGAGCTTCGTTTGTTTGCGTCAATACATCCCATCCATTCAATATCGATGGAAATTACAACATCCAGGGATCTTGACCAAATGTCGATACACAATCGTGATATCCGAACTAGGTAGAAAACTGTGTTGGTTGTCTGGGATCAGTTAATGATCTAGAGGGAAGTTGAGACCTCTCAAATATAAGATCTAAGCTAGTGGGATAGTAGATATTGAATATTCGCATGCTCAGGGCATTCTCCAGAAAGAAGGAAGGAGTATGGAAAGAAAAACTTTTGGTGAAAATGAGAAAGAATGAAAAAGAAAGGATCGAGGCACAGCTTCTACTGAAGCCGAAAGAGAAGAGACACTGACAGCAGTTCCGCAATCTTCTGGCGTTCAGAATAAATATTTCAGTGAGGCATTTAAGCTTGGTGTCGAGTCGATTGAGATGTGGTCTGGGTCAAAACATTTTGATGTCCAAGAAGTTGCAGACAGTAACGTCTTTATAACTGGCATAGGGCACATATGTTATGGTGCTTACGCATGATCTAAGATACTCAAAAAGAAGTTTGTGGTTCTTTGATATTTTATTCGCGCAGAGCGCAACAAAAAATGGAAAAATTGAAAACAATTCTTCTTAGTAAAGCTCAAACAGGCTTTTGTTTAGAGGGCCACATCTCCCAGTCTAAGGTGAGTGTCTATAACATCAATCCTTACAATTACTTCTTAAGATCGAGTGATTTCTATTCAGACAGATGTTTTGGAAAGGAATTTTTTAATTTAAGCCTAATGTTCTGCTTTGAAAATGACTTTCTCTGATGACGAGGTAAGTGTTGAAATTAATGAAAATATTCCGTAAAAACTTTCTTTGTTCATTGATGATATGATAAAATTGTATACAGATAATAATTGTGTGGCTATTATATGAAGCTACAACCAGCAACTATGAATGTTGGGTGAAAATCCTGAGTTAGGAAAAATGTTCTTGGGTGACTCGATTAGGCAGTACAGCTTTTTTAGTATGATTCGAAAGATCTTTCTCTATATCATGATGTACACCAGGGTTTAAGTTCAAGTTTGCCATATAAAACTATAATGAAACAATTGAGAAGCTTCAAAGACTATTGTTTTCCGAAGTATCCTCCGCGAAGATTCATACACTTCTATATTCGTTCTAAACAATTCTGGAAGCAGTTATTCCAATAGATTGCTGCTACATTCAAAATGGCCTTCAGGAAGACATCAACAGCTTTTCCTGAAGACTGAAATCTTTGACCATGCAGTTCGTTCTTGATTTTGTTTAAAGTGAAAAATCGGGATGCGGTCCGGACTGTACGCAGGATGATGTTTTCTTGCGTTAATCATTTAATTGTTTTTCGGAATCTATGCGAATTTGCATTGTCTTGGTGTAGGATGATTCGCCGTTAGGGATTGGTTTCTTGAAGGTTATTAACGACTTGCAAAAAGTTGTACCAATTGGCATCAATAATTTCCGAGTTTGTAGAGAAATTTTGGCTACTAAACTTGTTTTCGAAAAAACTTCATTGGAAAATTGTTGAAGATTTAATATGATTCCACTCTTCAACTAACCCGTGAACATTGATTATTTTAGTTGACTAAAACAAAGAACGCATAGAACTAAACTTTTGGTTTTTGTATATCAATAAATTATGACATTTGTCATATTTTTAAAATGACTGTCCAAATTTTTTCGCTAATTTTTCTTTAAATTGAACAAGATCAACCAAGAAATAATATAGGGAGATCTCAACCCAATTTATTGGGTTCATAATGATTCTAGAACATCTATAAATCATAATCGGCATCGCTTAGAAGACCGAATCGGGCCATCAGGGCTCTCTCGGTCAAACAGAGAGGGAATTGTTCTGTTGAGTTTTGAATAGTGAAGGAATTTTGCGATTATACTTCAAAATTTGGCAAGCTAGATCAAGGAAGTGATTATGTTTCAGGAGACTCTCCTTAGTTCTTTTTATGGCCTTGCTTGCTATATAGAATATTTTCTTAAATTCAAGGGAATTTAGACAAATAAGAGTGAGGTATGATTGTTGAAAAATTTTTCTGCTGTTTTTTCTTTCCATTGTTACAGATTCCTGTCCCAAACCCTTCCTTTCACACTTGTCTTCGTCTGAAAATCATGGAGTGCAAGTTGAGGATTGAAGCTGCTAAACAGAAAAATCTTTGGTACTCTTTATGTACACGACACTAACATAAACAGACAAGCTATTGCTAGAGCAATAATTTTTTCTTCAGGTTTTTTCACTCGTTTATTGAATCATACGCAAGATAGTACACACACCAAAATTATAGATACAAGCATTTATTGTAAATACAATTATTCGAATTTTTGTAAATCCTCTCTTTTTCAAAAGAATATATATGTCCCAACATGCAGAACATAAAGGACATCCCTCGTAGCTTTTATTAGTTCAGTAGTTGTTACAGTTTTTGGCGTTGCACTCCTTAAATCAATCTTGGATCTATCATTCTTGATGTTTCAGAACTTGTTCCTCTGTTGGGATCTTCATGAATTCACTTGTCCTGTTCCTCATTTCCATTTGCTCATCCATAAATAAAATGGCCAAATTTATTTGCTATGCATAATGCTATTGCATAATGCACGAGTGTCAATTGTTGGAGAGTTTGGAATAGTTTAATTTTCTCTGTTATCATTATGATAAGTTTCGCTGAAAATAACAACTCCGTGGGTCAACGTGCTTCGAGAGGAATATCAATTATATAATTTCAAGATTCGTTGGTTACTCGTGCCAATTAAACTGAACCAAATTAATAACATTCATCCAAAGGAATATGATATCTTTTCAACAAGTTGAATTTCCGTGAAAGTTATGACGAAAAATTTTTCAGCAACGTTCTCAATATGGTATCAGAAGAAAATACATTAAAATATAGACAATGCCGTTTATTCTGAATAACATACTCGTAAAGAAATGAGCAATAAATAATATCGCTCACAAATGTCAGCCAGGTTTACCGACTGTGATCATCTTTGGTACTTACACCACAAAATCGTTCATTAACGGCTATAATAGTAAATCAACTCATAAATACCTTTTAGATGCACCCTGCTCTCGGAAAAACAATATTTTTTGTTCATTAGAGCTGAATGTCTCAGTATTTCAAGTAAAGAATGAATTTTTGTTTTTTGTGCAATTCTATTTTTACTCAATCTGAGATAAGGTCTTCATACAGTGTGAACCGTATAACAGTGAACAATATGAACAGAAATTTCTGGACACATATCCTGTACAAGGTGTCTTCTTTCCGTACATAGTTTCCATTTGTACATATCAGACATCCTTATTTGTTAAGGAAGGTCATGGCACCGTACAGGTCGACCAAAATTCATGGTAACGTGAAATAGAATGTGGTTTCCACGCAGGCTTGATAGTTTTTGATGAAACAATAGATGCAGTGAACAAAGTTCCATAGCCTTCGTTTCGAGATACAGGGTGATTTTCAAAATCTTCAGTTTTCAAGTTATAGATTGAACATGTAATTTTCCAATGGAACACCTTTTTTTTCCATAATCAAATTCTATTCGTTAAAATATTCATGAAAATATATAGGGTTGTCCACGCTAGACGGTACGGAAAATTGTGGTCTAAATGTACTAAAACATAGGTCAATAATCATCGGTTTGTCTACTAATAATAGAATATCCTTGTGTGCTGATCGATCAGACAACTTAACCGAGAAACTACTTCTCTAATATTAGGAGTGAACTGAAACCGCGTCAACAGTCTCCCGAGGCTGGCTTGACCATTAGATTTCTCAAGGGAATACCCACAATTGTTAAGAATCAGAATCAACAAGGTAAACAAAAAAACTAGTTACATCCCCTTCACATGATATATCGTTTTATTATCAAAATATGGGCGGTATAAGAACTAAGTTACAGAATATGAACCAGTATTTGGAGAGTTGCATATACGAAATTTTAAAAGAGATAAAAACACAAGCTAAAATTTTTTTTTAGCAGAGATTTTATGAATAATAATGAACAGAAAATTCATACACATCCACTCATTTCCAAATTTCTTTATTGGTATAGATATGTTGACGACATCTTAGTATGTTTCATTGGAACTACTCGTCAATTAGACTTATTTCTTAATTTCATTAATTCCATCCATTTGAACATTAAATTCACGATAGAAATTGAACAGAACGATTCCATTATTTTTTGGACTTAAAATCACTAAACAAAATAATAATCTTGTTTTTCGGTCTTTCGTAAACCAACACATACTGATACAATTATACATAACTACTCATTACATCCAATTCAACACAAAATTGCAGCTTTAAACAGCATGGTACATCGGTTATCAGTAGAAGATTATAATAAAGAGTTAAACATCATCAAACAGATAGCCATTAATAATTCATATAATCCGGATATGATAGATCTAATCATTCGTAAAAACTGTATCAGAAAGCAATAAATGAGTATATCCTATTCATAAAGACTATAAAATATTCAACAGTTTAACATTCTGCGGTTCTGCAAGTACAAATATTAAATCCTTTCTCGTCAAACAAAATCTTAATATAACTTTCAAAACTTCTAATAACTTAGGTAAACATATTAAAAATAATAAATCTCGTGTTGAAAAATCAAGTAAATCAGGAATCTATAAACTCAATTGCGGTTCTTGTGGTAAAATTTATATCGGTAGGACCTATAGGAGTTTTGGCATAAGAACATCTGAACATAAACGTAGCTTCGATAAAAATAAATCTGATTCAAATTATTCAAACCACCTAATAAAAAAACCATTCATTCAATAAAAACTTTGACATATTACATATAAAATCAAAAGTTCAACATTAGATCTCCTAGAAGCATTAGAAATAAATAGATACAAACATTCGGACAAGCTTTTGAATGAACAGGTAGATGTGAATTACTCACCCCTACTTAACTTGTTCAATTAGTTTTATTACCTTTCATACTAACTGTACAATGGCTCGGTGTGGATTTTCCTGTTATTCATCCAACTTGTTCTACGATTTGTTTATAATACCATACTCTTCATTCTGTTTTTCATTCTTGATAAAGCTGCTGTGTCAGCGAAACGTCGTCGAATTTTTTCAAATAAAGTGTAGATTGAAGTTAAACCTTGTGTTTTTTATCTCTTTTATATCATGGATCTACATCAAGTAACGGCCTCCACAATTCAAATACGATATTTTGATTATCGGTGAGACATGGCTAAATGAAAATTTTTATGATGCTGAGATATGCACTAACACATTTAACGTTTTTAGGAAGGATAGAAGCAGTATTGCTACTAACATGAAAACTAGGGGTGATGGAGTCATGATATTGGTCAGGTCCTCACTCAAAGCAGGAATAATCAATCGTGAATTCTCAAATGACGAACACCTATCCTGTTTGTACCGACTGAGGCTGTCAATCCTATGAAATGCCCTCTCTGTTTCAATGGTGAGTTAAAAAAGCTTGAGGGTAAGAAGAAAAAAACACATTTCCGGTTCAAGTAAAACAAAGTTAACAGGGTTAATTACAACTTGCGAATAGCCGGGATGGGCGCCCTTGGTATATCTGGATCTCTTCCATCATGGTTTCGTTCTTCCTTATGTAACCGGTTACAGATTGTGAAATACAAACATTTTCGCTCTAAATGCCTGGTGTACCTCAGGGCTCCCACATTGGCCCTTTGTTGTTTAATTTGTGTATTAATGACATCAGGTATTCCTTGGGTTATATTGTATTATCAGAGATATTAAGATGTACATGACTTGCAACGCCAAATTGATTCTCTGCTGTGTTGAACTCATGTTTATTCACTGTATCTGAACTTTGACAAGTAATAAAAGAAGTTCGGTATAAGAGGCGTTAAGTGAGTTAACTATTATTTATATATTTCAATTGTCTCCCTATTTGATTTCAAGAAGAAAGTTCATCTTAGAATAGTAATAATTTTGTAGACTTCCCTGATAAAAATATATCACACTTCGCTCTAACAGTTCTTGTCAATGACAGCTGGAGTTAACGACCTCATTTATATCACTCTAGATCGTAATATTCTGAAACAGAATCACCTACCTTTCTAGTCAAGTAATTGCAAACAGATTTTGAAGGAAGTTGATGATTACTCAGTCATAAAATACGAATTCTCGACAAATAAACTAGTTTCGAGAATTCACACGTCGATCTGCAATTAGATTCGATTTTTTGTCGGAACCAGAATGGTAGTGGATTTATCTCATAAAACACGAATAAATGAAGAATATAATAAACTTGAGACGTGTGTGGCTTCACAAAGAGATAATATCAGTTTATCTGACTCCACATTCTTAATAACAGGAAGGCCACTAATGCTTCATCTCTTTTTCTACATGAATGCCAGCTCTGATTTTATATTATTTGACAGATAATTTAGCATTTGCTCTAGCAAAGTTACTTTCACATTGTACCATTGAATTTGTTACACCTACCGCAGCGTATTGTTCGAACACATTTCTCATCAAAGTGTAACAATTTATTTCGAAAGCATCGAAGGTCCAACGTATTATCATCTATTCACCCGATATAACGATATAAAATCAATAATTTGAATTAAGTGGCCATACAAAGGCAAACGGTAGATCTATTATATAAATGTGTTTTCAAACAGCTATTGGAAAATGTTGTTCCTCAGTCACGCCCCTTTTTCAATTATATCCGTTTTTACTTTCACATGAGTCATTTTATCATACTTCGTATACCGTCTGAAGTTAAACTTAAGGCGTCTCTTTTCCATCATTAATATTCTATCGTCTTTCGGTTAGGGGGTATTGTCTAATATGAATTGTGTTTCGTATCTATTAATTTACTAATTATCTTCATGGTCTATCGTTCAAAGTGCTTTATATATTATAAAGTCTATTACCTCCAGTCTATCATCTGTGTAACATTTCGCCTATAGTCTATCGTCAATATCTTGTATTTGCTATCATTTTTCGTGTGAGCTCTATAACTTCTTGTTATCTACCAATTATAATCCATTGTCTATCGTCTAATACCTACCACCTAATGGAGTACTATCACCTATGGTGTCGTCTATCATGTAAAGTCTATTATCCATTTATCCTATAATATGTGGCCTATTGTCTATATTCCCTCGTCTAAAGTCTATCATCTCTCTGATAGTTGATCGCCTATAATATATCGTATAACATCTATCATCTATCTTATCACCTATCGCCTATGTCTTTCATCAATTGTTTTTGTCTGAATATATCGATTAAAGTCTATTATCTATCGTCTAATACCTACTATATAACGGTGCACTATCGCCTATAGGCTTTCGTCTATTATCTTATAATATACAGGCTATACTTGTAGTCGATCGTTTATTGTATCGTGTATTATATAAAACTATCATCTTTCTTATAATATATCGCTTATCCGTCTCATCTATAATCTGAAGTTTATTATCAATCTTGTAATATATCGCATAGCATCTGTTGTATTATCGTATATAGTCCATGATCTAAATTTTGTCATCTATCTTGTAATATATCGCCTATAGAATATCATCTATCGTAGTTAGTCTAAATGTTTCGATTAGAGTCTACCACCAATCGTCTAATACCTACTATCTAAGGGGCATTATCGCCTCTAACCTTTTCGTTGATTATCATCGGTCTTATAATCTATCCCCTATAAACTATCATCTACTATTTCATCTATCATATAAATATTTCGCAATATATCGCTTGAAGTTTATCATTCATTTATCTAGTAATCTATCGCTCATAGTCCTGTAAATCTTAAATCTAAGGGATATTATCGCCTATAGTGCATAATCTATCGTCCAAAGTCTAAAGTGTTGTAATCAATTACCTATAGATGATTATATTCTATTTAATAGTGTAGTTTTATGAGACAACACGCTTCTTGATGAGGATTTGTGAGATCAATGTAATAAACTACAAAAAATCTTCCACGATCTTCCAGAAACTGAGTCAGACGTTCGGTTAGTACGCCTAGCGATGGTATCGAAAGGCTCTTCACTTGTGATTAATTGTTCCAGGCGTTTCGTCATTCTCTTATCTCATCGGGTAATTTCTGCGATTGTCGGCGAATTCCGCCGTTACAGAAATGTAGTTTAAATATTTCAACGAGAGTGTATAACAAGTGGAAATGTCAATTAACGAATCGTAGCAATCCACTTATAAAGCGACTATACAAGTGTACAGATCGCTATCAACCGAATATCAGTTTGATCTGATATTTGTTTACGTAAAAATGCGGTATCGTGAGCACGTTTTCAGTCCGCCATATCGAGCAGTCGAACAAGTAAGCGTAAGGCTCTAATAATTGGTTATAATAGAGCTTTTTCAATGTTATCGTGTGAACAATGAATACTCCAGTTTGGTTCTCACGAGGCGGCGGGGCGAAAACTGGTGCATTTTGGTAAGTACCATCATTTGGTACTCTCCGGCCTACAATATTCGCGCCTTCCGCTCTGATATTAGAAGCAAATTTCATTCCGATTCGACGTCGACGGCGTGATGGAAATCTGATTGTAATGGGGGTTTCAATTATGGTTTGAATCTTTGAAGATGGAATAATTTACGCAATGTTTAAGGGAAATTCCACAATTTTTCAGTTCTTGATTTCTCAGTAACATTCTAGTCGAATATTCTGTTCTATGACGTCGCCTGTCGTATGTTACCTGTGTTCTGTGGACTGTCATATGACATATGTCACATGTCGTCTGTCATCTATCATCTATTTAAAAATATTGATTCAAATCATTTACTGGATACAAAAAGTGAGAGTTAAGGGAATTATACTATTTGAAAGGGTTCGCACAATTATAATGTCAATAAAATAGCTATAGCTGTTTGGAGTTTTCGATCATCATCAGAATATGAGTTTGAAAGTAAAATACGAAGTAAGCAATTTTTCTATATATAGACTTAGGTTATACATATCAGTACATTGGGTACTAATATATAGGATGTACCAGAGAAAACTGGACAACTATTTTCCGTTATAACTTTCGCAATTTCAGAGCTGGATCATTCGTTCTTGATTTGTTGGAAAGCTAAATGACTAGGTTTTTCAGAAATCGTATTGAAATTTCACTTATTATCATATCCGGATTATATGAATCATTAATGGCTATTCATATAATCTGGATATGATAGATCTAATCACTCGTAAAAACTGTATTAGAAAGTAATAAATGAAGTATATCCTATTCATAAAGACTATAAAATATTCAACAGTTTAACATTCTGCGGTTCTGCAAGTACAAATATTAAATCCTTTCTCGTCAAACAAAATCTTAATATAACTTTCAAAACTTCTAATAACTTAGGTAAACATATTAAAAATAATAAATCTCGTGTTGAAAAATCAAGTAAATCAGGAATCTATAAACTCAATTGCGGTTCATGTGTTAAAATTTATATGGGTAGGACCTATAGGAGTTTTGGCATAAGAACATCTGAACATAAACGTAGCTTCGATAAAAATAAATCTGATTCAAATTATTCAAACCACCTAATAAAAGAAAACCATTCATTCAATAAAAACTTTGACATATTACATATAAAATCAGAAAGTTCAAAATTAGATCTCCTAGAAGCATTAGAAATAAATAGATACAAACATTCGGACAAGCTTTTGAATGAACAGGTAGATGTGAATTATTCACCCCTACTTAACTTGTTTAATTAGTTTTTATTACCTTTCATACTAACTGTACAATGGCTCGGTGTGAATTTTCCTGTTATTCATCCAACTTGTTCTACGATTTGTTTATAATACCATACTCTTCATTCTGTTTTTCATTCTTGATAAAGCTGCTGTGTCAGCGAAACGTCGTCGAATTTTTTCAAATAAAGTGTAGATTAAAGTTAAACCTTGTGTTTTTTATCTCATTTATATCATGGATCTACATCAAGTAACGGCCTCCACAATTCAAAAAAAATTGGTAAAAAAGTAGCGAGAAGAATTTTTCTCATTCTGATTTTCAGCTGAAATCGAGATATTCTTGCCAGCCCATGGCGTTGGCACTCCTGAAGTTGTTGTTGTTTTCATGGATGTTCTAAGACGACAAAGAACAATTTTTTACAGAAACCAACCTAAAATTTGATTTCCGTTTTCAAAATGGCCGACTTCCTCAAATATCAACAATTTTCTTCGCTCATTGAAAAATTTTCACGGTTGTAATGAATCAATCAGATTCAACCTTTCCCATCATTTTGAGGGGTTGAACTCGAATATTGATTCAGAATTGTAGCAAGTGTCGTTAATAATGTTTCTCTTTGCCACCATCATATGCTCCTCCTGTTGTGAAACCTCTGAACATAGACTGCATGCATTAACTCTATGATACAACAAATTATGAAATGTCATCGAGTTTTATATAACATCTGGTTTGAACTCGAATTTTATTTTGGTGTTGCTTTTTAACAGTGCTTTCAAGAAATGAGGATAAGCGTTTCATTGAATGTTTATTTGTACGTGGCTATACTGCTAGGTAAATATTACGCCAATTTCCAGCCCCTATTTACAGAAAAAGTACAATCTATAATCTTAAGGAAAAATTTCGGACATCAGGGTTATTAGGAAGAAGATCAGGTACTGGTGCAGCTAGAACTGTTAGAACACAGGTATCCGCCTTTATCATAATCTGTTTCAATCATCAACTCTACATTTTTTGTATTACAAACACAATTGACAATTTCGGTATAACATTCAGCGAATTTCTGCATTAGCAGTCAGCCCTATCAGAAGTCAAGGAACTAGCTTGACTATTTCCTATATGTCTCAGAGATGCCAAATCTCAAAAACATCTGTGAGAAGAATAATAAGACACGACTTGGCTCTGGTATTTTCGGAGACACTATAATTTTCACTTGACTCAAGCTGTCAAAGAGCGCAAATTCGATGATGATGTCGAAAACTCGATGACATTTCATTATTTCTAGTTCTTTGGCTTTCCAATAAAGCAAGAACGAATGATCTAGATATGAAATTGAGAAAATTATAACGGAAGAAAAATATCCGGTTTTCTCTGGCGCAACCTATATATCATAAACCTACCTACACAGATATTTGCATTCCTTGTGATTCTTCTCATGCTATACAACATAAATTAGCTGCTTTCATTTCTTGATTCACAGAGCTTCCACATTACCTCTCTCCATTTCAAATCCAAATAAAGACATTTTATTAAATAACACTATAACAAAAAATAATTATTCCCCCTCAATGATAGATAAAATTGTATCTGAGAAACGTTTGCAAAAATTCTATAACCGTATTCATCCTCAAATTAGGTCTGACAACACACATCAATATTCTTCATTAAGCTTTCTCGTCCCTATTCCTAAAAACCAAACTATGGAATATATTTTTCAATGCCAGAAATAAAACTGAAAATGAAATAATTCAAGAGTATATAAACTAATATATCCCAATTACCGGAATTGATATTGGTGAAAAAGGCAGGTCGTTTAAAATTATATATGAGCAACATCATTCACTTTTTGTAAAACCAAACACATTACACTATGGCACAACGTTGCATAGAAAAAACTATATTTTTGATCAATAGGTGTGAAACTCAATTATCTTGAATCCTTAGAAAAAATCAACAGACCTGACTGTTAATCCCCAATATTTGAGATTTCAATTATATATCATTACCCAAAGTTAATCTCTGTATGTATTTCACCTGTTCTGTTAACCCATTTCTTTGTACCTATATATAATTGAATTGCTAACTTTGTATTCTAGTATAGAATAAACTTTTCCATCTTGAAGAGTGATATTTTTACGTAGTAATATTCGCAATCCTCATCCTTGAAAATTTCATTTTTGTTCGAACGGTATTGTATTTAGAAAGTAAGGTATCTACTTCAGCAATTTATTTTGCAGTAAAGAGGGTATCCCAATTTTCTATAAAAAAATGTTGGGTGTTTTTTTCAGAGGAGCGGCCTAAACTCTGCTATAATGTCTTCAAGTATTAAATTTTTTAGAGAGTAGTTTCGTCCCAATATTTTTTTCCGTAAACATTCATGAAAATAGGCTCTCACATGATCGCATGCTACTTTGGCCAGAAAGGTTGAACACTTTTTTCCTTTCGTTTCTTTATTGCCCCAGGATAGTTTTATCGATGAATTGAAATATATTATCCTCATTTTATACAGGAGTGACTCAAAATAATTATTGAAAATTGTAATTTTGAAATTATCATATCTTGATTTTTTTCGAATGGAACACCCTGTATTTTATCATTCATGTCAACGCATGAATTATTGTGCTATATTTTTGCAGAAGAAACTTCGATTATTTGTAAAAACCCAAGCGAGATAATTCTTTTAACGAATGATAAAATCAAGATGATCAAAACGTAAATCGAGGTATGTGTTGACATCTCTGTTTATTTGTGCCTCCTGTCAGGTGTCCGGACATATCATATTCTGCATTTTACATGGTGAATTTATCAGCGTTTCGTTACTAAACATTGTTAAAGTGAGGTTTGAACCCACTTTTCTCAATTAACTGCCATGAAGTTCTCCAAAGAAAAAATGGTTGATATGAATTTTATTCTGGGTGAGTGTGATAGAAATCCTTTGTTGGCAAGTAGAGTTTATGCACAAAGGTTTCCTGATAAGAGGCATCCTGATGCAAGATGCTTTGAAAACTTCTAATTAGATTTATCGAAACGAGTAATATCGCTTACAACAAACATAAAAAATCAGAAGCTGCAGAAGCTTAAGACATCCAGTTATCAGTTTTGTTGACAGTGACAGAGGACCCATACAAAAGCCAAAGAGAGATTTCTCAGTTAATAGATATAAGTCGAACTTCATTCCAGGGAATCTTGAGAGTGAATCAATTTCATGCATATCATATACAACTCCACCAGGAACTGAACAATCAAGACTATGAAAATCGAATCAATTTTTACAATTGGGCGAGTGACAAAGTAGCGGAAAATCCAAATATGTTTAGCAGCGTTCTTTTCTCGAACGAGGTAACTTTCCACAAGAATGGGCTTGTAAACAGGCAGAACTTTCATTATTACGCCACAGAAAATTCCCACCTCATGAGACAAATAGATCACCATCATCGTTGGTCCTTGATTGTATGGGCCGCTATAGAAGATGGATATCTAATTGGGTCGGACTCAATAGTGAAATGTATTTAGATTTTCTGCAAAATCATCTACCAATGTTACTTGCCGATGTACCAGAGCATATAAGACAAGATTTGTGATTTCAACAGGATGGAGCACCGGCACATTACTCACATCAGGTTAGGTAGCGTTTGAATCATGTATCTCCAAACAAATGGATAGGACGTGGTGGTCCTGTTAGATGGCCAGCTAGTTCTCTGGAACTTACAAGTCTAGATGTTTTCTTGTGGAGTTATATTAAGGGCATCGTTTACCATATTCCTTTTACAATACAGTTGAATATGAGACAGAGAATAGTCGACACATTTCAGTCAGTTGATCCTCAAATGTTGTCGAGAGTTCAACGGTTTATCCTCAGAAGTATTGAGTTGTGTCTACAAAGGAACGGGCAACATTTCGAACATTTATTTGAATAGTTCAACACCTTGTAGATCATCTTACCAAAAACCAATCTATTACGTATTTCATACACTACTATCTCAAAATATCTCCAATTCTCTGATCAAGTATAATGATATGTACTAATAAACTCTTCTTTCGCAACCTCTGATTTTATTATTTTAGTTGTTTTGTTTATTTAGAAAATGGTCGAAGATAAAAATAAGGTTACTTCTGCGAAAATATGCCACAATATTTCATGCGTTGACATGAATAATAAAATATAGGATGTTCCATTTGAAAAATCAAGATATGATATTTTTAAAATTACAAGGTTCAATAGTTTTTTCAAGTCACTCCTGTATAAAATCAGGATAATCTATTTTAATTCATCAATGGAGCAAGCCTTAGGCAGTAAGAAAACGAAAGGAATAAAGTAATCATCCTCTCTGGCCGAAGGAGCATGCGATGATGTGAGAGCCTGTTTTCATGAATTTTTACGGAAAAAAAAATAATGTGGCGAAACTACGCACCAAAAAACTAATTACTTGAAGACTTTATAGCAGAGTTTAGGACGCTCTTGAATCTTCAACAAAAAAGTGATCTTCCAATTTGAAAAACCCCTCCCAAGATTTTTTTCATAGAAAATTGGGACACCCTGTTTACTGCAAAATAAATTGTTGAAGTATATTTTTACTTTCTAAATACAATACCGTTCGAACAAAAATGAAATCTTCAAGAGTGTACGAGCTACTGAGCACTGCGCCACTGGAGAATCACCCAGTATATCACATAGTGAGGACCGAATTTATTTCATTTTCGGAACAAACATTTCTTGTTACTCCAAAAGCATAGACATTTATTCCTTCACATGGATCTACATTAACAAAGAGAAGCTCCTGCTTTACACTATGCGATTATTGATATGTATACTAACTGTAATAGATTTACTTTACTTCAATTCTAACGACAGTTCTTCATCACTTATATTTGGACTCTTTATTTATCTAGACTATCACCTGTCTTATATTGATACATCAAACTATATAATAGAGTCTAATAAACGCACGAAAAATAACTGTTATGATTGTTTTGACACCCGTCCTACATACACAATATTATTCTATCAGAATATCATCGAACGAAATGTTATTCCTTCAGCAGCAACTTCAGAAGCAATTATCACTTCGATAAATAACTGTAACATCTACACATCTCATTTGTGTTGAACTTTAGGTGCGCATCATAAATGTGAGTAAATATTGACTACGTATTCTGTCACATCAATTTGCATGACTATTCCTCCGGGGAACACACACTACGCGAATAATTAGTCGATATTTATGATCGTGAGAATGGATGGTCTAAATACCAAGGTTAAATCAACACCTTCAATTAAAGAATGTTGGTGAATTATATTCATGCTAAAATGAGTACTCGAAGGGTTAAGATGTAAGTATAGATATACAGTACGCGGATCTACTTCAGGTCGTGATTCTTCAGTTGAAATAGGAAGGAATTGTAAAATAACTTCTTAGGTTTGTCCTCTTATAGATATAGCTGCTCACAAGGGACATAAAATGCGATTAAAAATTGAATTTTTTCATCATGTTTTTATTAACCCTTAGCCGACACACTTCTGGCGCCAATCATAGCCGAAACACTGGGCAGTTTTTGACCCCAGCCACTTAAAAAAATAAATTACGTAGGATCACAAAAGATTTCCTAACTAATCCTGGTATTCACTCTTCGATGGTCTTCTTCGTAATCTCCAAGTGTGTTACCAATGGATTTGGTTGGTTGTCGATTGCTTCGAATGATTTCACTGCAATTGGGATTTGTAGATTCTGATGCAACTGGAAGTTACGGATATGAAATGGGGCATCCGCTGCCATTCTCAGCGCTTTATTATCCATGACTTGAAGCTTCTTGATATGCTTTGGTGCCGCATATCCGCAAACGTACGAGACATACATTGTTTTGATGATCGTCTGGTAGAGTTTCAGCTTATTCGCTGAACTAAGCTCGGTCCGGCTGTTCATCTGGAGGTAGAGGATTGATTGGGCTACCTTCGCCTTGTTCCTGCACTCTTTCCCGCGTTGTCGTCATGACGGTCTTCAGAATAACGTGACTACCATGACCAATGGGATCAGCTGGTCATTCATCGTGATGTGCATCGTCTGCCTATAGGGTTTGGGTTTCTTTGGGTTGTCTGAGATGTTGGTATTGAACAGCAGCTCCAGTAGTGATCCTTGGGGAACTCCGGCGTCCATTTATCTGGAAGAGCAATTGGTGTTCTGTCTTTTCGGTATGATTTGACAGAGCTTATCAGGGTAGGAGGCGAGTTTGTCTTCAGCATCTTGAAGAACAGGCCTCCATGTCAGGTCTTCTTGAACGTCTTCGCGCTATCAATGTTGTTGAGAATTGATGCTTGTACCATGAGATTCCAGAATGGTCGGTACCTAAACAATAATCGCACTAATTTATTGAAAGAAGCACGTCTGCACTATCACCGTTGTGAATCCCCCCGACATTCTTGGAATCAGGGACGATGTAAATAATATTTGAGAAACTTATTTTGCAAATGCTTTAGGTTAAGGAATGTATAGTTAGAATCAGATATAGGAGAACTGTTATGGAAACTTTATGAGGTAAAGCCAAACAGCTTTCATTACACCATCAAATACATCACTTCTTGCTGTAAGATCGTGAACGGCGCAGTTCACAATCGTTCAATCGGCGATACTTTTTAACTTATATAGCACTTGTGTTTGAATGAAGTATCGGAACTAGAGTGGTCCTTCGAATTATTTCTTGACACGCTATTGAAAGTTCATTCAACAAATGTTATGCCGATGGATTGATTCCTGTTGAATCCATAGGTGATAACTTTAACTACTGGCCGAAGTTGGTGTTGGGAGGAGTATTTCTGTTTTGAGCAAGATTGCTCATCCGGGATGATGGGATGTGTATTCACGTGGTCTCTCTACATTCTTGCCAATTGTGAACAGGAGACTAATAGACTTATAATTCTGTGGAAAGGACCCTACTTGGGTTCCTGATGACAATCACTTTCCTTGTTTCTCATCAACCAGGGAAGCCACAGACTTGCGTTGGTTTTTGATAGACTTTTTGAAAAAAAGAAAAGTCCCCAAAAACCTGATGATATCCAACATTTCCACCCCTCGTAAGTACTACCTACCATATACGATTTACATATGTTCTATGAGATAAAGATCTGGACTTCTTACAGGCCACTCGATTGAAGTGATTTCGTGATATTGAAGGTAGATCCTAACGATATGAGCTTGGTGAAGTCTGGTGTTTTCATGCCCAGAAATAGTGATCTGTTGCCTCATTAAGACAACGGGGTGCTTCAAACCTTTGTCCTATCCAATCAAGCTTTTATTTCTCATGACATGAACATGTAGATCAAGAAAAACAGTCAAACTTTGCTGAGATATGTCCGGACATATCCGAAAGAAAAACATGTGTTAATAAGTTGCCTATCGAGAAAGAAATTCAAAATATTGAAATTTTAGTTTACTTGAAGTAGAATAGTGTCTTATGTGAAAGTATTTCTTCTATTTTTCCTAATTCAAATAGATATGAGGGCGAAGTTGTTTCTTCGACATCACCTTGTTGTGAATAATACAGGTTGGTATCGGTGTATTCAAAGAATTCCATTAATTTTTTCAAGACTCTTTATGTCTAGCCACTGTCATCATTTCCTATTTAAGTATAAAACAAGAGTTCATATATAAAAGGATAACATGAATTCTAGAAGTCATATCTTCACGGTAGACCGTCTGAATAAAATAACTGTAATTCTGTCAAAACTACCGCAGTTTAGCCATAATCTAATGTCCACAGTTTTCTTGTACAATCCGTAGATAGTCAATTGTGTAATTTGTATGTGTAACACTCGGGAATCTGCCGTCATTAATCTATCGCACTGGCGAAATGAAAGAAAACTATTTCACACTCGCCTAGAGGATTGAGACAGTTGTAGATCTAAAATAACATCCGCACTTTCCAAGAATACTTGTACGTGCTTGTAATTTAATACATTTTTTCGATCCACACTTTGATACTTTTACTCATCATTCCCATCTAAATATTACGCTAAGACCATTTTAATTACTGGTTTTATACTTGTTGATGTACCTTTTGCCATACACAAGTTTCCACGCTATACTTAATTTATTCTTCGAATGCACCACCTGATAAGGATTATGGTCTAATAAGGAAACTTTATTTTTAAAATCATGATGCATTTATTCTTATGCATTTTGTTTGGGTTATGTTTTATGTTTGATACGCATTTTAACTTTGTAGAGAGTGCAATTAACGAAGAACGCTAACACAGATCAATTTTGATTCGAGAGAAACCTTTTTCGGGGTTGATTTGGAGCATGTGAAATCAAGCTCATATCCTCACCATTCCCCAATTTTGAATATCTTTGAAATATGTTAATAATTAATTGACGATAAATCAAATATTGTTGAAACTGTTACTTGATTCTTTTATATTTCAAATATCTTGAATTGTTTGTTCCAGGTGCTTGTTGTCAAAAATGTACATTCTCTTAGAGAAACTCAAGAGATAAAAATGTTATCCATCAAAGAGAGCTTTGAGGAAATTATAATTATATGGTCAAATTATAATTTCTAAGAATGCCTTTATGAAAACGGATATATATATATATATATATATATATATATATATATATATATATATATATATATATATATATATATATATATATATATATTCTTTTGAAGAGGATTTACAAAATTCGAATAATTGTATTTACAATAAATGCTATCTATAATTTTGGTGAGTGTCAGAAAAAACACAATCGTAAAAAACAAGCCCATAAATAGAATACCATCGGAAAAAACAGACCATGCCTGTTCCTTAATCAGGCATCTAAACTCGCATCATACCTTTTACGATTGTCCCTAAAGCGTGAGCTCAGGAAATTTAACAGGGGAACCATACCTCTTGCGTATGATTCAATAAACGAGTGAAAAAACCTGAGGAAAAAATTCGTTTCCCTGTCGCTATTGTACCAGCAACAGCCTGTTTATGTTGTGTTAGTGTCGTGTGTCAAAAAGAGTACCAAAAAAATTTTTCTGCTCAGCAGCTTCATTCTTTCATTCTCAACTTGCGCTCTATGATTTCCAGGAATTCTTCACGAAGAGAAGGGTAAAAAGAAAGGGACTTTGGGATAGGAAAACTCTGTTACAATGGAAAAAAAAAGCAGCAAAAAAAAATTTTTCATAAAAAATACCTGTCTCTATATATATCCATATGTCTAAACTCACAATCTAAGAACTTAACTAATGTTCCTCTGTTTTTCAACAGGGATCATCTCATACACCTTTTGGGAATGAAACCCTACGGGGGTGTAACCCTTGCCTTATCTAAGAACATAACTAATGCTGCGCTGTTTTTCAACAGGAAACATCTCATACACCATTCGGGAGTGTAGCCCATAAAAACCTCGAGATTCAAAACTAATCTCCTGAATAGACTTGAAGTTCTCTACCCAGTTAATGAAATTATCTGAAACGTAATGAGATTCTTGAAAACCACCCATAAAATGGTAAACAGGACAATCGAGGACTAAATGTCTTATTGTTTCTTCAGCTGCGCCACATTCACATGCCGGACTTTCTACAGTATGCCATTTGAACAACATACTATTACTACGACCATGTTCTGTCCTGAGACGATTCAACGTACACCAATTTCACTTACTTATATCGAAACCTGCAACCCTTTTGGAAGGATCTTCTATGAGAACTTTATCGAAAACATCCTGCCATTCAGTTTTCCAAAGATCAATAGCCTTCACCTGTGTATGCAAAAAGTACCAAATAGGAACCAATAAACCAGTATGACACTGTTTAACATCGCAAAAGTATTCGACGGGACCAGGTACGTAGCACTGCGCTTCAAGATGCTGAAGACAGACCTGGTGAGCTTGGTTAGGTCATGACTGAGAAACAGAACTTTCTCTATCCTATTAGGCAACACCCGTTTTTCCACTAGATGAATGGAAGCCGAAGTTCCTCTAGGAAGCTGTTGCCTTCAACATCTACTCCTTGGCGTCCCAAAGACTCCCCGACACGAGTTCAGCCCTTAACGCAGACGACACGACCATAATGACCCGATATAATGCACCACAATCTATAGCTAGACGACTCCAAGAGGTCACAGACCTAATGGAAGAATGGTTCAACAAGTGGAACAAGTGGCTGATCACGATCAATTCAGAGAATAGCTCCACACAATATCCCGAAGAAAACGAAGCTCAGAAGAGCAGATCACGATGAATGGCCATCTGATCCCATGGGATATTCTTCAAAAAATCATTTCATTTCAAAACTATCGAAAGAAGTATGATTGAATTGTTGGTTGCAAGGGTTAGAAATTTTTTTTCTCGAGAAATGTACATTCTAGAACTCAAGAGACAATGTTTTCTATCAAAACATGGTTTGGAAAAACAATTATTTCATGGTCAAATTACAATATCGAAGAATACTCTTAAAGAAAACGAGGGGGGGTTGAGAAGTTCACCCAGCTCCAGGAAGGTTGATGAATGAAAATATACCGAACGGAAAAATCATGAATTACCTTTCGAATTGAAAACTGAAACCGCACTTAGTCCTCAAAATATATTACTTGTCATCACTCTTACTCAATCCTAAAAATACAATAAAGAATTTTGGTTTTAAGTTATCTTGTCCAGACTGCAATAATTTCCCATTTTAGACTGGTAGTTTCTTCAAAATTATATATGAAGAACATCAAATTACGTTCCTTGAAAATAAAGAAGTTTCAACATCAGCTTGTTACTGCAACCAGAATGGTCACAGTTTTCCTAGTATTAATAAATTGAAAGTTCTATACACTGAGTCAAAGGGTGAAAAACTTAATTACCTGGAATTAGAGGAAATTTGTTAATCACTTTTTAATGACAACTTTCAGTTTTGACCTTCGGGACTAATATATGTAAAAGAAAAAGGGTTAGTACTCACTGTTCAGATAAATCCAAAGCTTTTATAGACAGCTCAGAACTTCAGTTCACGGTGAAATATGCAGAAGCTAATCTCCGCTGAAAAGTACTGAAGAAAAAGTCCAAAGACGTCTAGACAAGAACAACGAGAAGTAAAAAATTCAATCAACCATCACGAAAGAACTGTAAAGCGTAACCAATAGAACAAAATTGAGAAAAGCATATAAACCAGAAGCGATCACCAACAAAATACTAAAGAAACAGACAAGAGGTAGTCGAACGACTGAAGCTGATGAATGTTGAGGACGTTTGTACGTGAAGAAAAAGAATTTCGTAATTACAGAATTTTTTTATACTGTCAATGACATAAAATTATAGCAATCCAGCCCTGTGTTACTGGCCTAAAAGCGACAAAACTGATGCGTTGGAGTTTACCCGGAATTATCAAGCGGATTTCTCTTATAAGTCCCATGGATTTTGTCGTGCAGATATCTCTTGATTCTTCTACTTGGATGCTTTCGATAATGAGGAATAATTTTTTGAACGTGACATCATCTTAATTGGGTTCAATACAATTACTTTTCTTAATTAGCACTCCGGAAAAAACGAAATTTATTACATTTTGTTAATTACTTTCTACCGATTGCATACAAGCTTGTTGAGGCACGAACGTTTAGATATTTGAGGAATTAACCTGTGTTCGATTGCATTCCAATTTTGAGAATCCTGTTGTTGCTGAATTTATATTCGATTGTTTTGGTATAAGTCGCTAATTAAGGTGCTTTAAATTAAGCGAAGATGTTTTGGTACTGTAATAACATAAAAGCAGAGTAGTACAGCGTTTCTTATGTTTTTTATTTTAATGAAACCATGATGTTATAACGCGTTTCACCAGTTCTGGTGGTGGTTTCTTTAGATAAGTGGTACATTTTAAAGGATGATGTTTCTTATATACACACAATCCAATTTATAATCATTTATTTATTTATTTATTGTACATCAAGTCTAGAGTACAACAATAATTTCATTAATGAACAATTTGACCCATCAAAAAATTACATGGGTCGTCGAAAAAAAAACAATGAATATCATAAAAGATCGATACACATTTAAACATATTAACAAACATAACTATTAAGTATATATATAATTAAATAAGTTTTTCTAGAAATTTTTGTTATTGAAATATTCATCTAGCGTATAGTTGGATTTCGATATCAGTTTTTTTTGAGGTTTTTTCTCGTCATTTTCTTATATTCTTCTTGGAGATTGTTATATATTTTCATTGCGGTGTAGTTTATACTGAGTTGTGACGTATTTTTAGTGGAGTAGGTGTGATTGAAATTATTTCTTGGAAGGTTAAGCCCGTGATAATGAATGGAAAGTATGCACGCGTGTATGAAAAGAGATGTCAAGGTAAGTATTCCTTCTTTTCCAAACAGGTTTCTGCAGCTTTCCCTTCTTCGAACGTTGCACAAGATTCGCAGAGCATATTTTTGCTTCAGGAATATTCTGCTTCTCCCGTACCCAAAGTGAACGGTTCTTGCAAATATCTTACCAGAAATTTGCTTCATTCTACGGATGGTGAAGGTGGCACCCGAAAGTCTACGTTTTTTTCGACCTCCTCTGGGGTGATATTCTGCCACTCTTCTGTGGTGGTTTGGATGAGCTGTTGTGGCATTCTTGGATTATCCTGGTGCGATTTACTTTCCTTTTTGAGATTATCCCATAAATTTTCAATAGGATATAGGTCTGGAGAGCAAGCTGGCCAGTTCGAAATAGCGATTTCCTCATTCCTTCATCATCTTGCATTAAAGTGAAATTCTCACCGTGAACAACTCTCCAGAGTTTCACTATGTGCTCCAGCACTAGGTTCACATAGTTTCTAGCCGTTACTTTTGCAGAAAACGAAATCAAATCTGTTTTTCCTCCCAGCATAATGCCACCCGAAAACATCACACTGTCCTCTGGTATTTCTGAATTTGTCTTGCTGCTTGGAGTCTAGCTTGTCTTCCACGACCCCTTAAACCCCGAATCCGACGGTCGTCTGATCCAATACGAATTCTGGTCTCATCTTACAAAATAATATTTTGCCAATTCTCAATATTCCAATTTTGGTGCTGTCTGTTAATTTTTTGTTGTCTGTTTAGCTCTGGAACTCTTAAGGACCTTCTGCTGTATAAATCCGTTAGACAAAATCTTTGACGTATCGTTTCGACTGATACACTGATGCCTGTTGCTTCCAGAAATTGGCTTTGTAGTATGGGGTGTGACGTACTAGGGTCTCTTCTTGCAATTTGACACAAAAAGCGATCTTGTTATTCAGAAGAAATCTTACTAGCCTATTTGGCAGAAATTGTAGCTCCACGTATCGGGCGTAGGTTTTTGAAATCACCCTCTGTGATACTCCCATTGTGGCTGCTATATCTCTCTGTGTCAACCCTTCTTCAACGAGAGCAATTATTCAACCCCTCCGCATTTCGGACAAGCCGACGTAAGGCATTTTAAATTACGATTATAGGTTTTTTGAATTTTAAAATTCATAATTTCAAATCTTAACGACGACTGGGTGCGATATTCCGAACATGTGGTGATAATTCAACATTTCTTATCATTCTATCCAGTTTTTATACAACAAAAACTTCATATTTCACAAGTAATCAAAGATCCATGGTTAAAAACAATCAATAATGTAAAATACCGTGTAATTCCATATAAATTTGGTTGTGTGTATAACATTGGTGAAAGATGAATATGAGGAAAACGTAGGGGGGAATGCTTTTTTCAAGAATTGAAAAGATTGAGTAATGTTGGCGATTTCAGGCCTAATTGACTTCTAAGTGAATTTCCGGAGTTTTCTGTTTATTGATTTTCCAAAGCTTTCCGTAGGTTCAGTTTCAATCTATTATTTTTCTTATGTAAACTATCGAAATGAATATTAGAAGTATGAGGATTTGCAAAGTGAGAATATGATTTTGTGTGTTCTATCGATATAAAATTTCATGACAACTTCCACAAGAGAGTTTGAAATCACCGAATTCGTTCCTATATGAATTTAAGGTTTACAGATTTTTCATGAATCAGAAAAGTCATCCGTTCTGAAGCTATCATAAAATTATGAGATGAAAAAATGACTTAAAATTCAGATTGGGTTTACCAATATAGTAAGTATTTCATATTTTTGATTAGTCTCTTTTGCATTAGAAGAAAGTTCATGAATTATATGTTGAAATTATTTACAAGAAAACATACTTGGGACAAGCATTCAATTCAAAAATCCATTGATCATACCAAATACCCTAATGATTGGAAAGACGCATCTTGTACATGAAAACGAAAGTGTTGAAAATTTCAACACTTGTAGGCCATCTTTCGCCGGTCCGTGAATCGCATCACGCATCAAACGTGCTCTTGATCACGACGTTTTCAGGAGAAACCTTCTATCGGTTAATATTTGATAAAACGAACATCTTTTCCGATAACCTTCGCGTGAAGTATATATGTAAACTTGAGAATTATTCAAAAATCTGCAGACCACTGAATTCTCCTCAGTCTGTATCAATCCACTCCTGGATATAGACCCCCTCGAAATTTTTCCATCTGTCTCTATTAGCAGCTGTTTGTATCCAGTTTTTCCCCGTGATCTTCTGGATGTCATTTCTCCATCTGAGCTGTGGCCTTCCTACGCTCCTTTTGGTAGTTCTTAGTCTCCATGCGAGCAGTTTCTTGGCATTCGATGAGTCTTGCCTGGCTACAAGGCCAGCCCATCTCCATTTCAATTATTCTATTCTATTCTTCACTCTATCTCTCAATGAAATTGCCATCATGGTTATCTCCATAGCTCGTTGTGAAACTTGTAATTTACTAGCTGATCTTCGAGTTCGACATATCGTTTCAAGGATATATGTAAGGATAGGAAGAACACACGAATCGAAGACACTTCTGTTAAGGTTGAGAGGAATATTTCGGACCTTCAAAACAAAGCCCAGTTTTCCAAATGCATCCCAGCCAACTCTCCTGGAAATTTGGTTCATTGGTTTGGTTTGATTTTCTTTCCCAAGTTTTATTTTATGGCCTGGATATATGTATTCGGTCACATTTTCTATCACCTGATTTTCAATCGAAATGTATATGTTTTATGCACTCAGAATTTTGGTTTTATTCAGGTTCTTCTCTAGATTTATAGTGCAGTTCTTGTAGCATGGTTTTGAGTTCTTCAGGGTTTGTACTAATAAGAACTATATCGTCTGCTAACCTCAGATGGTTTAAATGTACTCCATGGATGTTGTTCTACTCTAAACCTTTGAACAAGTCTTCTAAAAAATTTCGGAAAATAAGTGTCGCCTTGACGTACTCCCCTCTCTATGCGGATTTTATCTGTTATCTTGTTCTCATCCAAATGAATTGTGATGAAAGCATAAATGTATTTCAGCAAGTACCGAGAGTCGACCCTTGCATTATCTAAAAATCTCATTATTGCCCACATTTCTATAAGATCGAAAGCTTTCTGGAAGTCTATAAAAGCCAAGTAGATGGAAATAATGTATTCGGTACACTTCTCGATGAGAGTACGAATTGCAAATGATCAATGGAGCTGTAACCTACTTAGAATACGGTCTGCTCTACAGGTTGGTATGGATCTAATTTGTGGGTTAGTCTATTGGTGATAATTTTACTGAGCAGCTTGTATAGGTGTGAAAAAAGGCTGATGGGCCAAAAGTTCTACAAGTTATTCTTATCCCCTTTTTTGTGAAGTAGAATTACTTCAGCATTTTGCCACATTTGTGAAATTCTTCCATCCAAAAGACATTTATTGGAGAGAATTTTTATGGAGTCCAATAAATTCCCGCCACCCATTTTCAACATTTCACAACTTATCCTTTCCTCGCCTGGATGTTGGTGGTTTATCATCGGTTGAAGTGCTATTTTAGTTCTTCTATTTCAATGTCTGGGATTTCTTCAGAACCGATATTCTTCACCCCTGGTCTTTGAGATGTATTGGGGTCACTTGTCTCCGAAGTATAAAGACATGTGTAAAACTCCTTAACTGCTTCAATGATTTCTGATCTATTGCTCACCAAAATGTAACTAAAAGTAGCGGGCAAAACTTTTCGATCTTGGTGTTATGTCAGTTGAGATTGTGATTTCGAGAATAAAAGCTCGGGATTTTGAGCTAATCTAATTGATTATAGCTATAATTTGATAAAAATCCAAGAATATGAAAGCTTTCTTCAAGCTTTTTTCATTAATTCTGATTTATGATTTCATAAATTTCTCAACATTGTAGCATTTCACGGAAATTATGCAATATCCACCAGCTCTACCATTAATTTCGCTTATAAATTGGTACTCTTTATCAAACAGATAGAATCTGTAAAAGGGCATAGTGTCCTTATAATCTCAGTATAGTCAACACATGGGACGTTCTAAAGAAATACTACAGGTCCAGTGTTATTGACTATAATTGAATTGCAATAAATCTGTCAATATATCGCAATTTCTGTAGATTTATGGCAACCACCACGTTTAAAAACGGCTTAGGATAGTGCAAGAAAGAAGAGCAATGTTTCCATTGAAATTAATCTAGTTCCTACTTTAAGAAGACAAACGATTGAATAACGATAAACTCAAGCTTAAATGGATCTGAAATGATTGGGAAAAACTTTATTTATACCTGTTATTGTAAAGAGGTTGATGCAATAATTATCAGCTATTGGGAATTACTTTAATTGAAAATAATTAGTTATTACTACCAAGTTAGTTGGAATAACTTCATCCTACTGAGATTTGTCTCCCATGAAACTTGTTTCTACATTTATTATACATGGATTATACGTTTCAGAAAAGAGTGAGTCTTGTAATCTTTAAGGAAACATGTTGGATAAGGTTTTATACTATGATTTGATGTTTTAAATCTATTTAATTGATTCCTTATGTTTTGTTTTCACAGTAATTCCATTATCTCGTGAACGATGTGATATTATGCGCCAACTGGCCGAAGAAGGCCACCACCTCTTGTATTATTCAAATAGACAAACAAATTTACTTCCAGTATTCATTAATTGAGACAGCTCAGTTGCATCTTGAGTTTACGTAGTGACTTGTTTGGGATTTTGTTAGAAACACCAAAAATAAGTCGGTATTCGAGATAAACGTATCGAATTTTTGAGGAATGTGGAGAGATATAGAGAGGATGGCATGTGTTTAAATCATGAAATTAGCGAACTCTGTTCCGCCTTAGAGGCAATAAAAAGGCAGATTTTAGAATTTATTACTGTTTTTTTATTACAAAAAATATAAAAAATATTGAGTACTTACATTAATCATTCATTATTTTTTCTTTGTTTTAATACATAGGTAACTCTTCACTTAAGTACCTTGTGATACACGACATTTTTGTTTCATTATCAGGCGCATAAACAAACAACGCAGATGGTCTTCCGACCCTTGAACATGCCACATATAATTGACCATGCGATACACATGGATGTTCTAGATTCAAACCACAAACTTTTAAGGATTGGCCTTGTGATTTGTTGATGGTTATGGCAAATACAAGACGGATTGGAAAATGAAGTATTTTAACTTCAAACGCCATATCGGTTGATTTCATTGGGATCCTCGGAATGAGAACTTCCTCACCATTGAATTTTCCTTTCAGTATCGTCGCGTAAATTATTCATCAACTTTCTAAGCACCAAACGGGTTTCGTTGTACAGTTTTGGTTGGTTTATGTTTCGAAGCATGATTACTACGGAGCCAACCTTAAGGCGTAAATTGTGGGGTGGTAAGCCAGGCACATCCAAGGAGTTTAAAAATTCAATTGGATAGTTGGTGGCTTCATTTTCATTTGTGACGTAGTCAATAGATTTGAATGAATGCATTGTTCCAATGATTTCATTTTGAATTATAAAGTTCAGGTCATCAACATCTTCATTCTTAGCCGCTAAAATTGCTTGCTCACTCAACCATTCATAAATTTTGTAGTTAGAAATAATGTTTGGAAATACATTGTTGATAATTTCGTCTTTTGATGAGACAAAATTACAGAAAATATTTGGAAATGATATCAATCCGCTCGATTCATCGACAGGTACTTGACCATTACCGATAATCAGCAATTGCTCCGAGAAATCTTCAGCAGATGTATCATTAAGCAATGTAACTCTCATGTTTGTTGTCAGCTGCAGTTTCTACACATAGCGCCATCCTGGAATTACAGGCAGTGTTTGACGGAAATCGCCAGACAGTAAAATCATTGCTCCTCCAAAACATCTCGAGTAATTGCGTAAATTTTTCAATGTTCGGTTAAGTGCTTCTAATGCACGTTTATGCGATATTGTGTATTCGTCCCAGATGATGATTTTCGATGACGATAAAACTTTGGCCATTGCTGAGTTTTTTGCAATATTACACGTTGGTTCTTCAATGGTTTGAAGATTTGAAGGTAATTTTAATACTGAATGAGCCGTACGGCATCCTTCTAACAATGTGGTTGCTATTGCAGAAAAAGCAACTGCAACTGCTATGTTCGATCTCGCACGAAGAGTGGCTAAAACTACTGGCATGAGGAATGTTTTACCAGTTCCACCAGAGGCATCTAGGAAATATAAACCCCATTTTCATTTTTCTTTTTTTCGTCATATAGTTCACTTCACTCTTTCAATATTGATTTCTTACAAAAATCAAATTGTCATCCATACGTCCAAGTCACACGGGAACTGTCGAACAGGATAAACAGTATCCTACGTACGCCTCCTGGCTCTAAGCTATCTACCCACCAACTTTCAGCCATATCTGTACAGCTGTTCTTGAGTTATAAATAGTGTAACTAACACGACTTTCTTTCATATATATAGATAATTTGTTCTTGTGGTAATTCAATCAAATTCATGAAGAGGCTTTGAATTTAGCGCGAAAACCTGACCAAACGGATATGGCAGATGTGGATATAGAAAGTATTCGCTTAAGAAAAAGATAAAAATGTGTCTATTGCAGTTTGTGATCAAGATTTAAACTGTTTTCAGGTTGCTATATATTTCGAACGACCAATGAGAGATCACAAGTGATGTCAAAAGCAGCAGGCTGCTTATGTTTTCCTTCTTTACAGGTATCATCTTCCATGATATTAGCTTCTGCTAGTACTTCACGCCACCAAAGCTGATGCTTCTATACAAATCACAGGTGCTACCTGGTCTGGAATACTGTTCACATGTGTTAAGCTTCACACCCAAACATTCATGGCATGTGTCCACAAGATTACGCCTTATCCACCACCTACAAACCACACGTGTTCTGTAACCTTAAAGTTGGCAGGCTGCTGATTTTTCTCTTTTTCACAGCTCAATTCTCTGAAGAACTGAAAAGCTCTTCTATAGCAATTAGATAATTTTGATTCTCTCCTAAGGAATTGAAGTAGCTTTCCAGTTCCGCTTTCAAGCTCTAATACGAGCTAAGTCCGGTGTTCTTTGAGCAGTTTCATTTTTGTCTTTACCTTTTTTAATGCCGAAATATGCGGAATCATTTCGGATAAACAGGCAAGACCAGAACAGGTTTTTTCATTTATTCTTCGAAAGACTTATACACTGCTCCATCAGGCCCAGCAGCAATGCTGAAGACAACCAATGGGATGTCAAACTCAAGAAACTGTAACTATTGTCCAACAATCAGAAATAATAGAAACTGTTATGGCATTTGAAAATATTTGTTTTAATGTTGTGGTGAATTATATTGTCAACATCAGGAACAATTGCTCAAGAAATATAAGTGAGACAACACGAGGCAGTCTATCGATAGAAACCATATTTGGTATGCGTAATCGGGTGCGTTTCAGTGATCCACTCAATGAATTTGACGTTTTAAAAGTGTCCTTAAAAACTTGAACATGTTTTCAATCAACCATAATTTTTCAACTGTCTGCGTTTGAGCAAAACTGTTTTGGACATCGAGTAGCTAGACTAATTATCACACTTTTTTGTCCCATGAGAAATTTTTATATGATGAGCAGTTCAATCACAAAAACAGTTTTTCAATTTCATGATTTCATTTCTTCAACCACTTAGCAAGTCAAAAATATCACATATTGACCATGTTGGCTTTGGATTTATTTCTGGGGTCTGGCAGATTGTCACTTTATCAGGCTTGACAACTAATTATGAACACAACAAGTTCTTGAGTAGGTATTTTGGTGATTTTTTCATCACTTTTAGGCACGGAGATGTACAGTAACTCTGAAATGGTTGATCTGGTTATAGTGTACGGATTTTGTCAATGCAATGGACGTGAAAGCGCGAAAGTATATGCTGAAAGAATTCCAGATTGCATCGTGCTGAACCACCAAATGTTTGGAAATCTGGAGAGGTTTGCAGTTGGTCGTTCCTGAAACAATGATTCATGATGTCTTGAAGGAACAATTATTTCATCCTTGTCACATACATAAAGTTCAGAAATTACTTCCCAACGATCCTGAGAATCGCCTAACATTCTGCCGATCACTTCAAGAGAAGAGAACTCAGGATCTCCACTTTAGTTGGAAAATTGTATTTACTGACGAATGCACTTTCACCAGGTCTGGCATCACTAACCTTCACAATGAACACGTGTACAATGTCGAAAATCCACATACTCTTACAAGTACACATCATCAAAATCATTTCAAAATTAACGTATGGGTTTCAGTAATTGACAATTTCATTATTGGTCCGGTAGTGACAGATCGATCAAACGGAGAGGCCTATTTGAATTTTTTGCGAGAAACTTTGCCGGATTTGTTCCAGTAATACCGCTTGCAGAAATGTGGTTTATGCACACTTCACTTTAGCGGTTGGCGAGTTCTTACATGCACAGTATGCGAATCGTTGCATCAGAAGGGGAGTTGATGTTCCTGAAAGTTGGCCAGGACGATCTCCCGACTTGACACCGTGCGACTTATTTCTTTGGGGTGCTTTTTGAAAAATAAGAAAAAAAAATCTTCGGATTTGGCGACCTCTAGCGGCCAAACGAAGAAACTCTTCATATAGGTAAGTTGGCATAAATCGACTTATTTCGAGCTGAAGAATCCGTGGTATAAAGTTGTACACGCAATTCACGGACACCCTGTATTTTACTTCATCTTCATTAAAATTGAATTTGCATAAAATAAATAAGTTATCAATATTACTCTAGTTGTTTTTATTTCAAAGCTTTCTTCCAATTATTAAAAATACTCAATTAATCTCACGACACCAAATAATTCCAGTAGAATACCTTGAACCAGGAAAACCGTCTAGGATGCTTAAAATTGTCGCAATATCCCCACGAATTAAAAAACCAATTCATTTCATATTCATGAATACTAGAATCATCCCATTGTTTAAAGATTTATGTCATATACCTCGAAGAGGGGAATTTTAATTGCTATGGGTCTTCGTTCTTGTAATGGAGTATCAGTTATTTAATTGCTTGTGATAAACGATTATTTAACCTTATAAATGACGATCTTTCACCATTAATTACTCCTTTCAAATGCCAAGGATATAAACGAAGCTCCACATAAACTATTTTCTTGTGATATCGTTGATACAGATTGAAAAAAGAAGAGTTTGAGGATGAATTTCTTTAATGTATTTGATAGGTTTTCAAATTATTCGAAATGTATTAATAAAAGTCTCATACAAGTACGGTCACAATGTTACTAGTCTGTCATTCAATCAAGAACCAATATCTCCATAACTCATATACAGGGTGGACTAGCTGAGCTGAGAAAGAACATCTTGCATCAAATGTGTGGTATCTAGAATTTTTCCTGATTTTATGCAGATAACAGATAACAGTGCATTCAGGTTGCGAGATAGGCAGATACCCAAATATGGCCGAGTTAAGACTCTTGTTTTCAATCAAGGCTTCATTATTAACATCACAAAATTTAGGTTCAAACTTAGTGTATGTCTTTATGTGACGAACAACATTTCATGTCACAGGAAGGAATCCTTGAAACTGATGATTTTAATGTTGTGTGGTTCAAAATAACAAATAAAACATAAATAAAATTTACCTGTTGTCTTAACCTTTCAGGGAATGATCTATTTTATTCTCGTTTGTTCGATTTACTCTCCCTTAAAATCGATTACCTACAGCAGTATTAATTGTTGTAATGGGGGATTTTAATACTCACAATACCACATGGCTCAAGTTTTCGAATTGAACTGATGATGCTTGGTCGAGAGGCCGAACCATTCGCCATTGCGTATGGCCTTGAGCAATTGGTTATGGACCCCACCCACATTCCTGACGTTGAAGGTCAATACGCTTAATATCTTCGATCTCTTTCTTACTAACCATCCTGATCCCTACACAATAAATGAACCTTACGAAAATCTGACCATAAGCTTGTAACACTTTTAGCCGTTTCACAGCGACACCAACTATCCCTTTACCACCACGTCTAGTCTGGCACAATGATTCTGCTGACTGCGACGGGTTGCGAATCTTTTTTTTCAGGTTTCCCTTGAAAATAATTTTGTTTTGTAAATGAGGATCCATCAGAATGCTCCGAAAAGATAACCAAAATCATCAATCTATTGATGGAATTGTTCATTTTCCATTATACCAAAAAACACAGCCAAGGTAAGTCATGGTTTGAGGGTAAGTGTGCAGCTGCTGTGAAGACCAAGAAGCTGGCATATCGCGAGTGGTGTCGAAATTTTTGTCCTGAAAACAGAAGGGCGTTTAGTTCCGTCGTAATTTATGTAATCTTGCAGTAACAGATTCAAAAAGTGAATATATGACCAAGGTAAGAACTAAGCTTTTTAATCATCCTAGTTGTTCTAGATCTTTTTGGTCATTGGCCAAATCTATTGGGAGAAACTTTACTTACAGCTCCCTCCCGCCCTTGACTAGGGAAGACGGATCTCTGGCCACTACACCTGAATAAAAAGCAAACCTTCTCTCAGGGCTATTTGCTTCTAAAATATATTAGGACCCTCCTGCTATTCCTCATGTTGGGTCTCTTATGCCCGATATTGTTTTCAGGCAGAAGACAATCAGAAAAATACTGCTCAACCTAGATACTAATAAAGCAGCTAAGCCTGGTGGCATACCTGAATTAACACCTATTCTCTGTGGACTTTTCACTATCTCCTCCAATAAGGGCATCCAACCCATCCCTAAAAAGGAAGAAAAACCATCACATCCAATTATAGTTTTATATCCTTTTACCTATATTCTCTAAAGTGATGGAAAAAGCCATCAATTTTGAGCTTATCGAATATTTAGAATCTGTTGGTATTATGAATGACCGACAATACGGTTTCAGGCACCAGAGATCAACAGGAGATCTACTTGCGTATGTTACTCACATGTGGAAAAGTTCTATGAAGAAATTGGTGGAGTCTTTGGTTGTGGCTCTCGATATTTCGAAAGCTTTTGATCGCGTTTGGCATAAAAGTCTGCTTCGTAAATTGTCCGCAGATAGTTTGTCCCAACGGCTATGCCTATGGATTTCGAGTTTCGTCTCCAATAGATCTTCCAGTGTGGTCGTGGATGGGGTTACTTCTGACACACCTGGCATTAATGCTGGTGTGCCTCAGGGCTCTATCTTGGCACCAACTCTGTTTTTACTTCATATAAATGATCTCCCTACTGTTACAAGTTGTAAACTCCACAGCTTTGCGGATGACAGTACACATCTTCTTGCTTGGTAAAACCTTGTCATCACAAGTCACGAACGAAATACGAATCCAGCAGTGTAGAAAAGTTATTACCGACTCAAACTTAATCGGGGATCTGCTAACCTGGTAGAGTTCAATGCTATTAAAACTCAAGCCTGTTTATTTTCTAGGAAGATGAATAGCTCTGTCCCGAATACAGCGATGGCGAATGAGACCATCCCACTTACTTCCTCTGTAACAATGTTTGGAGTAACTATCGGCGAAAATCTATCAAGTTCTCGCGACTTGTCATCAATGGATTTTTTTATGGAACGACTATGCAATGTCCGGAAACGTTTCGAGTTAAATCTATATTTGTGTTTGGAAGTTAGCGGCGAACACTTTGATTGGATTGATATAGAGTTGACCTATGAAATGTATTAGGCAAACGTGTTCTGAATCTCCATCCAAATTCAGCACACCTCGCAAATACTGTATCGCTCTTTATTAATTCACCCTGTATCTTCACACAATGCAGATGAATCAAAAATGTTGCCTACAGTATTCTAGAAATTCTAAAACCTTTCTAATGAGTTATAATTCAAACTAACTGATCAATTCGAAGATTTGAGGGGTTGACACCCTCATACGAGGGTGTTTATAAGGAGGTGTAGTGGAAGCATCATTGCTTAAAGATATTTCTCCCGAAATATAACAGTATTTTGGTGAATACTCATCCGAAATAGACAGATTTTGCAATCACTGAAAATAACTAGCCTATTGACGAACCAGCCTGTATCTTCTTCTGACTTTGTCAAAATTCAAAACTTATTACACACTTGTATTGAGGATCAAAAGAGCTTTGCAATGAGGTATCACTCGTCCTATCTTCCTATTGAAAAAATTGAGATGTCCCCTTCAGACAAAAATTGACCTGTTTCTGCTTTTTTCGCAAAAACATATAATTTACCAGTTGTTGAGTCTTTTTCGTTTTAGTTGCCCCACCCGGTATAATCATTAAAGCAATTTATAAATTTCCGCACCATTCAAGTTTACCACTGCAAGTAGCAAATGATGAAAATGCGAGATCAAGAAAATCTGACATCTTTATATTTCCACCGATACGCTGGGTGTGTTTATAGAAGTAGATAAGCTATTAATGAAAAGTATAAAATCACTAATTGTTACATTTATTACATTATACGAACACGTTATTCCTGGAAGGCATGAGCGAGCAGCGACAATTTAGTTTTATGTACAATATATAAAGGTGCGATCCGTATGAAAAAGCAAGCATTTTGCAATAATAAATTCCGACAGGTTTCGGTATGCGTACCAAGTCCATTGAAGGAATCTGGAACTGGATCATCTACCTATACAATTTGTACTGTCAGAAAAACTGTGAACGTCAGAGGTATATACAGGTGTAAAATAAAGTTTAATATACTCTCTTAGAGAGCAGGAAACGATACTACGTTCATTTGTAGCATTTCTTATCACCTAGAACAGTCAACGTTCCCATTTTTCCCACATTTGATGGATGCAGTAAGAAATAAACATTCTGTATATTGGGGAATTTGTGCTTTTTTACGGAATGTAAAAGACAACTCTCGTATAATTGATTTCAAACCGAATTATTTCATGATAATTATAGGTAGTATCTCCACCTCAACTCTAATCCCCTGCCTATTGTTTTCTGCAATATAATTCCTCCACATATCCACTGACAATCTTCATTGCATTCATGCAAGAATTTCGGAATCCTCCTTGATTGAGATTGAAACTTCGAAAACAGATTTGGTCGCTTGGTTTTCATTGAGCTTCTTTTGATGCGGTAGCCCTCTGGAAAAGTGAATGGAATGTTATCGTTTCCATTAAGATCATCTTTCAAAATCATGTTCAGATAGTTTCTGGATTTGGTGTACCTCAATTTGTTTGAGAACAGATCATGGGTGTTGTTATAGGATGGAACTCCATAGATATTCAAATCAAGTCATTAAGTCTTGGATTGTCCTATGTCGCGTTATCCAGATGGTTTTCAACATATACATATGGCATCAGGTTCTTTTAATTTTTAGATTGAAATATTAGTATTCTTTTTTTCTATCTTCCCACATCCGCCAATCGCAATTCTGGTTACAAGCTAGCTCTTACCCATGTTTCAGCGACGGACAAGGCTCCTCAGGTTTTTCTTCCTGTTCTCGTAAATCATATAAGAAATAATGTATGGTTCATCCGAAAATAGGGATTTTGCTAAGCTCACACTTTATGGGCGATTGTGGTAAGCTTTGTGTGTTTTTTGTTATCAAATATCAACTTATATACGAGTGAATAAATGATTAAATATGCTCATGATCCATGTGACTATGAAAGAGTATCAGTTATTCTTGTAGCCTTTGGTCGCCCTGTTTAAGACTTAGAGAGAACGATAGTGATCAGCACCCTTAGATATCAGACTAACCAGCTTCTTCAGACAAAATTGGTTCATTCCTTTGTGAAATTCCCTATACTATGCATGTATATGTGGCATTACCCACCTTCGATATAAGCTTTTTATTTACTTAAATCAACAATTTGTTTATGAATCAAATCATTGAGATCAAAATTAATACAGTTCTACAACCGAACCAGTTTTCCTCATCTTTTCCATTCAATAATGTATGTCTGATCCTGACATTAAGCTATTCTTGCATGCATGAACGTCTTTATTCCACACTCCACGAAGAACACATCTTTACAAAAGCCTTGGTTCCTTAAAAAGTGCCAAAAAGCTGCTGCAGTTAGAAAAATAGCTCATAAAATTCGAGGAAAATCCAGCACATGAAACCAAAGTGTTTCAGGACCATACTTCAATGAAACGGTTGCAATTAGACTCTTGAAAAGACCAGTGGATCTCGTCAGTTCTGGCCTATAAGATTCAGCAACAACTTTAGCAAACCATCATCTCCGACTTCGATTAGAGATGACGGTTCTACCGCATCATCACCGTACGAAAAAGATGATGTCCTTGCTGAAATGTTTTTGAGGAATTGTGTTTCAAATACATCAAACGAAGTGCCACCAAGCTTTCCACATTTTCGATTGACTATATCTGAGGTGAAGTTCAGGGTGACTATGATAAAGTGCGCTCTTCATCAACTGAACTGTAAGAAAGCAGGGGATATTCATTTTATAAAATAACATATGTGGAAAGTCTTACGAATTGTCTAGTAAAAACTATTCAGGAACAAATCCAAAAGAGTCAATATTAAGTGAAAAATAGGCAAAAAGAAAACCTTGGATCACAAATGCGATATTGGCATCCATTCATATGCTGTATAAAGATTGGGAACTTGATAAAAATGATATCACCTCGAATCAGTACAACGAGAGTATTATATGGAAAGGTTACGCACTAGTGGAAAAAGTAATGAGCAGATTTGTAAAGTGGTGTCAGAGCGTTGAACTAAGAAAGAAACCGAGCATATTTTACAAAAGCTAGAAACAGCGGATGGTGTGGTGGATTAACGTAAAGATATAGCGGAGGCATTTAATAGCTATACTACGACTTTTGTCGAAAAACTATCTCAGAAATTCGATAGGAAAAATACACGGATGAAAACAGATTGTTGTAGGGACCGGACACTGGATGATCAGCTGCAATTAACACCCACGAATGAAGAGGAGATTACAAACAACATATCAAATTAAAAAAAAAAGTTGTGGGATTGGCGAAATATCTGCAGAGACATTTGAAGCCGGTATGCCTATGTGGTAGTACCGGTTATACATATGGTCAATATGATACTGAAAAAAGGTGTTTTTACCACCGTATTTAAAACTGCAGTTGTTGTACGCATATATAAAGGAGGTGACAGAAAAATCATACTAGTTATAAACCGATCTCGTTGATCGTGATGCATACGTTACCTATCTCGTAGACGATAATTGGTACGGGTGAATGACGGGGTAAAAAGTGCAATGCGTCATATTAAGTATGGGGTACCGCAAGGTACGGTATTAGGTCCCATTTTATTCACGATATATTTGAATAGTTTATTACTTCTTTCAACCAAAGGAAACATTATCAGTTTCGCTGATGTCACTGCCATTGATACTCCGGGGAAAATTGGAAAGACCTCAAAAGATTGGTGGAATTGGATTTTATTTCTATTAGATTATGGATGGAGGAGCACCTACTCTCAATAGATTTCGCCAAAACCAAAAATATTCCTTTTGCCATTGATATACGTCAGAATTCTCCACTGGTCATTCAGGATAAAAACACCAAGTTCGAGATACCATGCACTTATGAGTGCAAATATCTCGGTGTGAAATTAGATACGCACTTTAATTGGAATGCCCATGTGAACAAATTAATTACAAAACTTAGAGGAGTGTTAGTAAAGATCAGATATCTCACAAATATATTAGATAAAAGTCATAAGAAAATAATATATCATGCAATCGTGGAGTCCCAGTTGCGCTACGGGATTATCGCTTGGGGTGGAGCTTATAACAATGTATTCAACAAGATTGTAACACAATCTTCGGCTTCACTTCACAAACTTTCTGGGGTTTTAGATGTAAGACAGTTATATCGTTCCTCTGTATTAGTGCATTTGAAGAAAAATATCCATGAACAAATATTCATTGAGCATAATAAAAGTACAAGATACAGTCACTATTCCTTGATGAACCAAGCGTAAAGAAGGCAATTTGCCAGATTATTTGGGACCTAGAATCTTTAACAAACTACCGATTGAGATGAAAATATTAGCTAATGAAAAAATTTCAAACAAAAATTGAAGGATTGGATGTACAGTTCAGATAGGACCTATATAAATAACATGATCGATGTATGTTTTTCTGATCCTGACATCAATGTCTGCTATTCTTGCATGCATGGACGTCTTTATTCCACACTCCACGAAGAACACATCTTTACGAAAGCCTTGGTTCCTTAAAACTGCCTAAAAGCTGCTGCAGTTAGAAAAATAGCTCATAAAATTCGAGGAAAATCCAGCACATGAAACCAAAGTGTTTTAGAACCATACTTCAATGAAAAGGTTGCAATTAGACTCTTGAAAAGACCAGTGGATCTCGTCAGTTCTGGCCTATAAGATTCAGCAACAACTTTAGCAAACCATCATCTCCGACTTCCAGAGATGACGGTTCTACCGCATCATCACCGTACGAAAAGATGATGTCCTTGCTGAAATGTTTTTGAGGAATTGTGTTTCAAATACATCAAACGAAGTGCCACCAAGCTTTCCACATTTTCGATTGACTATATCTGAAGTGAAGTTCAGAGTGACTATGATAAAGTGCGCTCTTCATCAACTGAACTGTAAGAAAGCAATGGATATTCGTTTTATAAAATAACATATGTGGAAAGTCTTACGAATTGTCTAGTAAAAACTATTCAGGAACAAATCCAAAAGAGTCAATATTAAGTGAAAAATAGGCAAAAAAAGAAAACCTTGGATCACAAATGCGATATTGTCATCCATTCATATGCTGTGTAAAGATTGGGAACATGATAAAAATAATATTACCTCGAATCAGTTCAAAATCTATAGAAATAAACTAAACTACCTAATAAAATATGTAAAACGAGAGTATTATATGGAACGGTTACGCACTAGTGGAAGAAGTAATGAGCAGATTTGGAAAGTGGTGTCAGAGCTTGGCACTAAGAAAGAAACCGAACATATTTTACAAAAGCTAGAAACAGCGGATGGTGTGGTGGATTAACGTAAAGATATAGCGGAGGCATTTAATAGCTACACTACGACTATTGTCGAAAAACTATCTCAGAAATTCGATAGGAGAAATACGCGGATGGAAACAGATTGTTGTAGGGACCGGACACTGGATGATCAGCTGGAATCAACACCCACGAATGAAGAGGAGATTACAAACATCATATCAAATTAAAAAAAAAAGTTGTGGGATTGGCGAAATATCTGCAGAGACATTTGAAGCCGGTATGCCTTTGTGGTAGCACCGGTTATACATATGGTCAATATGATACTGAAAAAAAAGTGTTTTTACCACCGCATTTAAAACTGCAGTTGTTGTACCCATATATAAAGGAGGTGACAGAAAAAATTATACTAGTTATAAACCGATCTCGTTGATCGTGATGCATAAGTTACCTATCTCGTAGACGATAATTGGTACGGGTGAATGACGGGAATGCGTCATTTAAGTATGGGGTACCGCAAGGTACGGTATTACGTCCCATTTTATTCACGATATATTTGAATAATTAATTACTTCTTTCAACCAAAGGAAACATTATCAGTTTTGCTGATGATACTGCCATTGATACTCCGGGAAAAATTGGAAAGACCTCAAAAGATTGGTGGAATTGGATTTTATTTCTATTAGAGTATGGATGGAGGAGCACCTACTCACAATAGATTTCGCCAAAACCAACAATATTCCTTTTGCCATTGATATACGTCAGAATTCTCCACTTGTCATTCAGGATAAAAACACCAAGTTCGAAATACCATGCACTTATCTCAGTGTGAAATTAGATACGCATTTTAATTGGAATGCCCATGTGAACAAATTAACTACAAAACTTAGAGGAGTGTTAGTAAAGATCAGATATCTCACAAATCTATTAGATAAAAGTCATATGAAGTCATATGGGGTGGAGCTTATAACAATGTATTCAACAAGATTGTAACACAGATATCACCTTCTCTTCGGTTTCACTTTACAAACTTTCTGAGGTTTTAGATGTAAGACAGTTATATCGTTCCTCAGTATTAGTGCATTTGAAGAAAAATATCCATGAACAAATATTCATTGAGCATAATAAAAGTACAAGATACAGTCACTATTCCCTTGATGTACCAAGCGTAAAGATGGCAATTTTCTAGATTATTTGGGACCTAGAATCTTTAACAAACTACCCATTGAGATAAAAATATTAGCTAATGAAAAAAATTTCAAACAAAAATTGAAGGATTGGCTCTACAGTTCAGATAGGACTTATATAAATAACATGATCGATATAAAAAATAACTCATGTATTCAGCGTTGTTCTGTGTTGGTTCTAGACTCTTTTGTGCCATTCGCAGAAATTGTTCTTTCATTTCACGGTTTGGTTGAGTTATGTATCGTGTATTTAATTTTAATGCTCACCACAGGTCATTGACCTTTGTGAACAATTTACTCTGAATCTTTATTGTGTGTAAAATAAAAACTGTTGTGCAATGTACGTGTACCAAGATAATTGTTTTTTATTTATTTTGTTTTATGAAAAATACTCTTTGTATACATATCAATAAAGATTATTATTCTATTATTATTATTGATGGAATAGCATCTGTTTTGAAGAAATATACTCCAAAGTTAGCAGCTGTTTGTTTTCAGATTTCATATTAGCGTTAGACGTTTAAGGAGTGTTGAAAAGTTGTGAAAGTTCAACAGATTTCAAAGAAAGGAAGAAATGCCTACCCCAAAATTACAGTCGATTACATTGTTGCTCATTATGCCAAATGTCATGAGAGGGGTGATAAACGTTGAGCTCATAAAATATCTCGAGTTACAGGGTATTATCAGTGATCGGCAATACGGTTTCTTAGACAACGAATAACAATTGAAAATCATGCCGAATCAAGAGCTATTGCGACGGGGATGTGGCAGACACACGGAGGAAAACGTCGATGGTTTAAACAGACGCCGGCTGTAAACGTAAATGTGAAATTGACTAAAACAAGTGGTTCGCTGGTAGACAACGGCGGTTCGGCAATATGGCAGACGGCGTGTTTGTAGAGTCGACTCGTGCCAAACGTGCTGAAAACGATCTACGGAGACGATATGACTTCGATGAAATTGGCGTAGGAAAAGAGAGTGAGACTCAGCAATACACGGATAGTTAAACCCTTGTGCAGGTAAATACAAAGTACCTTCTGGGTTCATCTTGGTCCGAAGGGACTACAGCGATCTATGGTTAGAAAGCATGGTGAACACGGAACACTATCGTTCTTGATATCTCAAAGGCCTTCGACAGGGTAGCAAGAAAAACCTGATTTGCGGAAAACTTTCAACAAGTAACGCCATGTACCTTTCTCTATAAAGATTCTTTCGTTTGCAGGCGTGTGTACTGTACTCTTCGAAGTAAGTGAACACACACATTAACTCATCTTAGGCGATCATAGCTGTAGTTGGGCAGGCAAAAATAGAAATAATAGATGAACAAAATAGGGTTTTTTTAATTTTTGTGTAGCCAATTTTGCCTAAATAGTAACTTTGATTCTACGCCTAATTGAAACTAAAAACACGGTAGATCTACAACAACCTCATCTATTCGGGAAATCTCAACGATTTTTGAAATACGAAATATCATTTGAAAATCAGAAATATTCTAAAAAATACGCATTTCCTTTTCTATCTTCTTCAACGTCACACCCCTATTAATGCCGCTATTCAAATATCGATGAGTTAACGTGATGCCGGCATACGGTCGCCAATAGCTCATTAATTGAATAAAACAGTTTCAAGTGAATCCGACAGGGATTGGAGTATTTGTCAACTCCTGAGATTATGTGAGAAAAACAACCATCTCGAAGAGACCGCGTAGACGCCAAATACGGATAAACACTAAGTACCGACTTCAGCGGCTAGCTGAACATAGATTAACCGAGTTCTGCTATAAAACACATAATTAAATTCGATCTATAATTCCTGAGGCTGTTGCCGTCATTCTCTATAGGCAAATCGGCAATAGATAAAGGGTATTAGGTATCCTTGTACTTAGTATCCGCTAAAAAGCCAGTCAAGTTTGGAAAAGACAATGATGAATATTGTTATAATCAAAACGGCATGACAATGTTTTTATTAAGTTACTTAGTACAGTATGTTCCTTAATAAGATGCCATAAATCGATAAGATGAATCATTACGTGTTTTGAAGCACAATAATTCATATAAACATAGGTCGAATTTCGAACTTTTACATTACTTTTACGAATTGCATTTGCCTTTGAATGAAATTGTAGGAAATCCATGGAATCAATAGACTGAAATAGTCCAACACATTAGTTAATTAACGAGTAGATTTCGACAACAATTCATCATAACTTAATTCGTTTCTAACTATGTGACGTTCTCATGCTTCTTTGATTTTTCCTGGCTTCAATCGCCAAGTGAGCTGAAGAAGATTTCACGACTGTGATCATGAAAATGAGACTCGGAGAATGTATATTTTGAACAGGTTTATCAAAACACAGGCGAATATTGAGAACCTTGGGAAAAATATAATCGAAGAGCATCAAAAATCTTCTGCACCGCCAAAACAAGAGTGGACTGAAAGGAGATTATGTTGGAAAATAAATAACACTCAGAAGAGAACGCTGGGTTTTGTTTCAGTTACTTTACTATTAATGCATAGGAAAAATTATATAAAATTCAAGTACCTCTTGATATCTCGAAGGCCAAAGGGTTTGGAGAATTAGTTTTCTGATGTGTCTCTTGCTGAAAGCATCTCTGACTATAAACTCAGCTGTGTAGAGACAATCTAGAAGAATAGAACTGCCATTTCTTCGACGTTCAAAGACAAAGACGTACCGAAATAGAACCAAAACGTTTCATTGATCGCCACTTTACACAATAATGCAAGCATAGACGACACTACAGGAGATAAAAAGAGGCCTGAAATAATATCATTTGAGCTCTACGAAAATTATACTGCTTCAAGTAACACAAAGACATGACTCATGGTTATTTCTACTAAGTGCTTAACAATTATGATTAGCGGAAACTGGTTCAACGTGAAAAGACGATGTGAGTTTTCGAAGAAACTTGAAGGGGAGCTTCAAAGAAAAAATTATTCCAGAGGGATTCATCAGACCCTGCAGATGCGCATTTAAAAACTGCTGACTTCACTTGAGAAAAATGTAACGCAGACATCCAGGACCGACATCATGGAATGAATCAAAATTCAAAACAAAAAAAACGGATATCTTATTAGGACTGAGAATGAAATTGTCCAAGGACAGAAAAGAAAAAAAATGTGAACTCTGCACTAAATATCTTTGTTTAAAGCACAGAAAAGCGGTGTATGATGAATGTTTACTTTAAATAAAATAGTTCCTCTTTGTTTCATAACTCCATCAAATATAATATTCAAAAAAGAGCCCATTATTTAGAAATTCAAATAATGTCCTTCAGGAATTCATGCGTTTTGATGAGAATTTTGGAACGCGCCTTCCCGAGGGTTAAGCGTATTGAAGATGCACACCCAGTATTTCCAAAACTTATTATAAATATTTTTAATTAAGTGTAAATGCAATTTTTCTCTATTTATAATTTGAAAAAAGTGTACATCAAGAAACGTTCATTATTATATCCTGAAAGTACAATAAGAAATTGAATAATCAAAAAAAAGCACTTCAAAGAGTTTTGCACTTTCAAATACGAACAAAGTCTTAAAGTTAGCCAAGATGGCAAATTAAATCCATTCTAGTCCATCATCATCAGAGGCTACCCACGTATTCTTGCTGGTCAAAGAACTGTCATCAACTTCCCAGACTGCAAAAACTAAATGGATCCATTAGACAAAGTATTATCATGAGAAATTGGTTCCAAATCGTTTAAAATAGAGCTCCATCATTAGAAATACTAATTTATTGTTATACATCTTTTTCTAAATCAGGTTGAAGGCATATAATTTGTCTAGAATCGAAGATGCAAATTAGAAAGGTTCGATAGTTTAACGGATATATCCAAATGAAAATTTCAAATAACTTTTGAATTCTCTTTCGTGGTTTATAATAAAAATGCGATTAGAATGGTAATTTGACGCTAACTTATTTTCTTGTAGCTCATTTATTATCTGAGTATCTGGTTCTGTATCGTCCAATTAGTATTCGATACATTTTGAAAAAATTCGATGCATTTATTAAAGTAGTTGGAATGGAATTTTATTCTAAGAAAGTATTATTTTCAATAAATATGGGTGTCTTATCATGTAATTATGATATTGAACACAACTTTTATGAATTAAATCTGAAAACTGTAGGAAACTGTACAGGGTGGACATATTTTGAAGTTTTAGTACTGCAGCTTTTTGGAATATTATGAGTAGAGGAATATGAATTCGTCTTCTCTGTGTTCTTTTCTGAAAGAATTCAATGCCATGAGGAATTTTTTTATGCCAAACGGTTTTTGTTATAATGCGAACATCGTTTTTTCAATATGAATGTCATGCCACCGATGTGGCCAAACCAGGTGATTTAATGTGTGTGTTCATTCGCTTCTTAAAGAGAGCCAAATTTTTATTTAAAAAAAAGATCTTCGCCGTGTAAAAAAAATTTACAGAGAGAGGTAAGTGGCCATGTGTTGAAGAGTTTTTCGCGAGCCTGGTTTTTTTTGGAACTGGATTCTTCAGCCTTTAATTTCTTCAAATCATTCAGCACGGAAAAATCTGTAGAATAGAGAAATATCTGCAACCTCCCTCCTTTGATCGAGATGCTGGAGACCATGCGTGATCTGATCGATGAGACCACTACTGTCTTCTGGACAAAATCCAAGAGCCGAGCGCTCAGTATTCTCTATAAAAATAGATATAATCCATAGAAATAGGGAATATCCTAGTTTCTGGGGCCAGGAGGTTTTCAACGTCGATTTGATTTTTGTAAGCGGTTTTCGAATAAATACGCAGTTATTCCAGGAATTAATTCAGACTGATGTTCGAATCAGAAGTGTTGGAATATTCGATCATCGGAAGGACATATGTTTTTGGACAAATGAGGGGACAAACATCTTATCTATGTAGTAACATTTGTTTCCATATGATCTCAAACACTTCTGAAACAAGAATGAGTTTATTTGTTCATCAGTATTCATTCAATTTCTCTTCAGTTTTCACGCTGAATTAATGCAAGTTTTGTGTGTTTCTTCTCTTCTGTTTTTCAAGTCTTTGAGTTTATTGTAATGGCTGCTGAACGTCCTGGTTGCTATTCGAGTGATCATGAAGTGGTAAAAACTGTAAGACTTCTAGAGAAGGAGAGAAGCCAACGTTACGTGGCTAACTTGTTGAATGTTAACCAAAGCACTATTTCAAGAGCAATTAATCGGTACCACGAAACAGGAGAATATGAAAGAAGGCTAGACAGGGAATAAATCGAATAACATCACCAGTTGATGATCGTTGGCTTCGTTTAACTGAGTTCGGCACTGTACGGCTAGAATGCTACAAAATGAACTAGCATTTTCCAGAAATGTGCATATTTCATTGCAAACTGTTAGAAACAGGGTCAGAGAAGACGATATCAGACCAAGGGTGGCTTCTACCGGCCCGCGTCTCACCAGAGATCATCGAATTGAAAGACTTCAGTTTGCGAGGGAACGTGAAAATTGGGGTATTCCAGAATGGTCGAATGTTCTCTTTTCCGACGAGTCCAGGTTCTGTCTGTATCAAATGATACAATTTATGCCTGTATACAGACGACCTGGGGAACGGTATCAGCAATGCAATATCCGGCAAACCAACTTCGGAGGGGGCTCAGTAATGGTGTAGAGAGACATTTCTTTCCATGGTCGAACTGAGTTAGGCCTAGTGAATAATGGAAGAATAACAGCGGCCAGATACATCGCAGATATACTTGAACCCCATGGTGTACCCTTTGGCCCATTGATTGGCGAAAACTTCATTTATATACATGATAATGCTCGGCCTTATGCAGCTAGAGTAGTTACAGAATTTCTGCAAAATGCCAAAATTGATATTTTAAGATGGCCAGCCAGAAGTCCCGACTCGAATCCCATAGAACATGTTTGGGACAACATGGGGTGGCAAATTCAGCAACGTAGGATGCCTTGTAGAACACTCCAGCAACTAGAAAATCTGCCTCCTGAAATTTGGTCCTCAGTAACTCAAGAGTACATCCAAAATTTGTTTAAGGGGCTTCCGAGACATATACTGGCAGTAATTAAGGCCCAGGGAGGAAACACTCGATTTTGAATATGATGCTAGTTGATTGGTCTCTTCGCGAAAGTGTGAAGATGGTAGAATTTTTTAATTTTTCATTAACTCGAAAATTGTTGATATTTTCCAGCATAAACTCATCTCTTTTGAATGGTATCTTCTTATTTTACACATCTGAAAGTTACCAAGCGACTCTTGAATGACCAACATAATAGTTTATACAGTATTGTTGTAGAAGTAGGGTGACCCGACAATTTTTTGGGAGTGTATTTATTAAACGAAATAGAAAATGCCCTAGTTCATTTTAGAAAACGCAAGTTTGAAATTTTATGAAATAATTATAAGTTATGTCCTACGTCAAAAGTGTCTGTAGAATGTCAAAATGATCTTAAGATAACTTTGAAAAAACCGAGATTTTGGCATTTTACTAATTTCAAAGATTTTCAGAATTTGCAAATAAGTTGAAAACGAAAATGCTAGCTTGAATCTCTTCAGCAATGAATTTGTTAGGCAAAAAAAACACTTGGAAAACATGATCATTCTTCTCTATTCACAATATTTCACATAGCTGCATTACTACAACGTCGAAATCTGTGCACCAGTACATTTTCATTATATTTTCTGGTTCAACGTGAACAAATATTGTGATTTGGAAAGATCAGTTTGAAAACTTTGATAACATCAATTTCGAATGTTCTCGTGTTCAGTAAAATTGACAGTTCAACTGTCACAGAGTACAACAGCATATGTTACAGCACACATTCTTAACTGTGCAGCATTCAATATCGAAACGTCAAAATTGGAGAAAAATTTATTATGATGGAAGTAATTGTTTTAAAGGTTTCTTTTAATTATTGAGGGATGATTTAATGTGAGTGTCCACTCGCTTTTTGAAAAGGGCCAAATTGTGAGTTATCGTAAAGATGAAAGCGAGTTCCACAGCACACCTATATTATCATAGAAAGAGGAACGTGGCGTAGCTAGTTGTACCAACCGCTAATGAGAGTATTTCACGATCTTGATTTTTTTCTGGAACTGAATTCTTTTTGAAACCAAGTCTTTTAGCTCTTCACAGCATTTAGCATAAAAGTACCTGTATAAAGGAGAAAGATCACAAACCTGTCACATGTGAACAGTATTTCACACCTGGTCGTACCCGTGTTCTGTACAAAACCATCAGCTGTGAAGCCGAGTCGATGCATGTTTTTTCTGATGAAATGCACAATTAGTAGGTGTTCTCTAGTAGTGTTAGTACGTTGTTAATCTTCTTCTAGTCCTAATTCAGTGACATGCTTCGTTGGTATCTTTATCGGTGTGACTACTCAGCAGTTATGGGACGAAAAATAGTAAGCGAAAGTATGGAGCCCTGTGGTACTCCTGCATTAATCCGAAAAGATTCACTCGTTACACCATGCATACTACTACCCAAATCGATCTACTGAAGAGAAAGCTACTAGTAATTTTTTCATAAGGTTCATATGCGATAAGTTTATTCATCAAGGTTGCGTGCCAAACATTGTCTTTGACTTTGAGATATCAAGAGTAATGGCTGTTCGTTTTCGATTGGATCTGAAATAAGACAGAGATCGAGAGTATTGGAAACATCAGTTATATTGTCAGGAATTCTTATCGACTAACCAACAAGTTGACTCAAGTTTTGACTAATCGCAAAAGCCTCCGCTTGGCTTGTTGCTTCATTCTTGGTTTGACGCAGAAGAGTATTTGCTATTGTAGATGTAATGAATAGATCATTCTGTTGTGTTTTCCGTCGAAATATTGTGCAGCATTTCAGCAACGCACAGAAAATTAACGATAGTTGAGTTAATAAGGCTGACTAGTAGCGTAGACAGCGAATGGAGACAAATCGAATGAGAATTTCTAGAGTACGATCAATTATGAAAACAAAGTTTCGAAATCGACTCGAACATGCTCAGTTGATTATTTTGAACAACGCATTCTAGACGGCCAACAATCGATTACGCTGAGGATGTCTGATCAGGAGAAAATTCTAAGGATTCAAAAAAATGTGAGCAATAGAAAACGTGTTAGATCAGTTTATCAAAAAAAAACTGAAACTTCATGTTAGTACAAAGTTCGGGCGTTGTTTTTGTTGAAATTAAGCGTTTTCACTTTGAATTTGCCATATTCTTTTTTCAGGCAGATAATTTACAGTAGGAAATTGAGAAATTATATGTTGCTTTGTAGTTATCAAATGTATATATAGTGCAGTTCACTAGAAGTAATAAAATGTTGAAATGAGTTATCAAATAATCACGTGCGGGTACCTGGAGAAGGTAGCCATTGAATAATAATAATTATCATTGCACGAACGCAAAGAAGACTTTAAAACCATGAAACAAGTAAAAAATGCATTATAATTATGATGAAACTCATCCATGGAATCGTATTGCGAAACTTAAAACGTGCGAAATACGCCTTGATAAATTCAATGCTTGGTTCTCGTCTGTTTGTACCTGCCTCAGTGAAAAATAATTACATAGATAGTCATTAGTAGATTTATCTTTACAAGATCTACAAACTTCTAATGCTATAAGATGTGGTATATCAAGTTACAAGTTCCGTGTGAAATATTGTGAAACCTACGCGATTTCGGTTTTACCCAGCAGATTTGATAGAATAAGTGTGGCAAACATAGATCTTTGGGATGAATACTTCTCAGCGAAACATTTTCAAAGCGTTTTAGCTTGAGGAGTACATAGTTCTCCTGGTGATCATCATTCGGTGATTTTGATTTGATTTGAATTAGGTGAAAATATTTATTTAAAAACGTTAAAGCTATTTCGATATTTCTATCAACGGACGTTCACAAATTGTGAGTAAAACCTAAGATACAATTGTACAATTTGTCTTGAGCATAGAAAAACAGGTATGAATTATGAAGAGAGAAAAACAACAAGTTTCTACTGTTGGAATATACCTAGGTATTCAGAGGTACATTTATAATTACTTGAAAATTTCAAATATTGGGTATAACATAGGTCATTGTTGTCGCTAAGAGGGTAAGATTGTTTCTATTGTGTTTAGCTTTGAAAATCCCCAGAGATTTTAGGTAATTGAGTTTATTGCTTTTTGGGGCACGATGAATGATGTTAAGATTGTCTATACTAGGAATCTGTGTTTATTATTTAGGAAATGCTGTGCTATGGTGTAGTCACCTCTGTTTATACAAAAGGATGAGTGATGTTCCTTTTATTTAAAGCGGAAAGATCTTTCTGTCTAGCCTCTTTTAACACCGTTACAATTTGTAGCTTACAAATTTTATCCTCAAATATTTCATACAAAACTCCCAAGAATTTTCTGAAAAACTATAAAATGTAACAGTACCTAAAAAATGATATGTACACTAATATCTCCGGAGATAAATGTCTACCATTAATTCCCAGCATTTTCGACCGCTCACATATCAATCCTATTATTCACTGCTGATGATGATGATTTTATTTCTCTTCTCAAACTTTATCTTTAACAAAACTATTTCCAAGAAATTAACGCACAAAATCGAAAATTCAAATGTATTCAAAAAAAGTTAAGTTATATTGGAGAATTATTTTTCCAGTAGTTCACCAGCACTAAAGAATGCTTGAGAACAATCTAAAACTTAATGGTACTCTAAGAAGCTGAAATAGAGCTCCATAAACCTGTTTATACCAGAATTTCCACCCCTGGCGAGAGTACATGCATAACATCCGCAACTTATACTGAGAATCATTTAACTTATAGCTTTCTGATCCATTTCGTTCCAAATCTCGATCACAGACTGATCCTAACCTTATTCACGGTAGCTGGTTGGTTTTGCTGGATTCTTAATCTTCTTTGAGAATTTCCCAGATATGTTCGATGGTGATGAGATTTGGACTTCTTCCAGGCTATTCCATTGAAATGACTTCGTGATCTTGATGGTAGTTCCTAACGATACGAGCTTGTCTGTGGTGTTTTAGTTTTAACGAGGTACGGAAAAATCTTTCCTTTCGCCTCTTCATCTTTCTCTTGCCTTTTTCCTTTTTATTGTCTAAATTTCAGAAGTTTCACTCTTACCTACTTGTGGTGTTGGATTGCCAGCCTCTTTGAGGCTTCGGATCGAGTGAAGATAACTCTGTCATGCTCCTTCTTTTGTTCTGGTTTTCTTCGTCCTCGTGTCCTCTTTTCCACTGAAGCAGGGGAATGTGCTTATCTGTTTTCTTATCTTTGTTTGTACTAGGTTTTCATTTCCTCGTTTACGTGTTTCTCCATTTTTCTAAGAAGTTTGCTGACTTCTTGACAATTATTTCTTCTAGCCTCGTAATATTGACTTCACGTATTATTTGTTGGTTTGATATGTACCAGGGACTCTCAATTGCCGTCCTGACTATCTTGTTCATTGTCTCTTGTAATATTCTCTTTCTGATATGAGCTTGGTGAAGTCTGGCGTTATCTTGTGTAAACAGAACATACCTTTGAGTAGTCAGGGTTCTAAGAGGTATAGTACGGTTGATTGGTTAACATTGAATTAGCGTGATATGGATGGAAATGACTTAACTAGACGTTAACGATCGAGCATTTCCATTGTCACTTTGAGCGTAACACTGATTTTTTTGAAACTCGTGTCTCAATTTTCTTAAGCGATATTATGAATGAGTAGAAAAGCGTGGAGACATATTACTCGATCACAATTTTTGGAATAGAATTGAGCAGTAAAAAACGCAAAGCGGCTTTCACCAAAGGACGGATCCTCTAATAAGTGGCAAACACCGACTACGGCAAAAGCGGCTTATGTCAGAGGAAAAGCGGATGTAATGCAGCGGCGATATCATTCAAAATCATACTTTAGACGTAGTAGTAATAAGGCCTATTTTACTTTCTTATTAGTCCATTTGACGACGCGTTTACAGGGGGGTGATAAATCATATTCATTCATAAATATGTATGTACCGATGTAAGAATTAGATTTGCGAATAAAGACATCTTTAGCCGCGTGTAAATGAATTCAGTCGCATTCTTTATCCGCAAATAGTGAAAACGCGAATGTAGGAAGCTCGAATAAGGTTTGTTTACTGTATTTCAGATTACAAGAATATTTCAGTATCAAAATTGGAATTCTAAGACAATCTCAGTAGATAAAGGAGAAATTCCGAATAAAGTCATATTTTCTATGTCAATTTATTCGAAAATGGTGCAGATAAGGCTCATTCTTTTCTTAGATAACTCACGTTATTTCAGGTTAACACTTTCAATAATGATGGGAAACATAGAGCGTCTCATTTAAAAGAAACTTAGCTTTGATATTAATCTCTCTAAAAGAACATCCAGTTTTTTTAGAAATATACACACCACAAAAATTGTCGCATCATCTGGTATTCTGAATTCCACAATCGATTAAGCAGCTCGATCGCAGTTTCTTCATCAACATATGCTTTTGGACATATGAGGGGAAAAATCTTATCTATGTAGTAACATTTGTTTCCATATGATCTCAAACACGTCTGAAACAAGAATGAGTATATTTGACAATCAGTGTTCATTCAATTTCTCTTCAGTTTTCACGCTAAATTAATGCAAGTTTTCTGTGTTTCTTGTTGATTTTCGAATCTTTGAATTTATTGTAATGGCTGCTGAACGTCCTGGACGCTATTTGAGTGATCATGAAGTGGTAGGTATTGTAACACTTCTTGAGGAGGGGCGAAGCCAACGTTACGTGACTAACTTGTTGAATGTTAACCAAAGCAATATTTCAAGAGAAATTAATCGGTACCACGAAACAGAGGAATATGGAAGAAGGGCCGGACAGGGAAGAAATCGGATAACAACACCAGTTGGCTTCGTTTAACTGCGTTAACAGTTCAGCACTGTACGGCTAAAATGCGAAAAAATGAACTTGCACTTTCCAGAAATGTGCATTTTTCATTGCAAACTGTTAGGAACAGGGTCAGAGAAGACGATATCACACCAAGGGTGGCTCCTACCGGCCCGCGTCTCACCAGAGATCATCGAATTGAAAGACTTCAGTTTGCGAGGGAACATGCAAATTGGGGTATTCCAGAATGATCGAATGTTCTCTTTCCCAACGAGTCCAGTTTCTGTCTAGTATCAAATGATAGACGCATGCCTGTATACCAACGACCTGTGGAACGGTATCAGCAATGCAATATCCAGCAAACCGAAAACTTCGGAGGGGCTCAGTAATGGTGGCCTAGTGAATAATGGAAGAATGACAGCGGCTAGATACATCGTAGCTATCCCTGAACCCATGTTGTACTCTTTGGCCCATTGATTGGCAAAAACTTCATTTATATGCATGATAATGCTCGGCCTCATGCAGCTAGAGTAGTTACAGAATTTCTGCAAAATGCCGAAATTCATATTTTAAGATGCTCAGCCAGAAGTCAGCAACGTAGAATGCCTTGTAGAACACTCCAACAACTAGAAAATCTGCTTCCTGAAATTTGGAACTCAGTGACTCAAGAGTACCTTCAAAATTTGTTTGGGGGCTTCCGAGACGTATACTGGCAGTAATTAGGGCCCAGGGAGGAAAAATTCCATTTTGAAAATGATTAGTAACCATTCGATGCTAGTAGATTGATCTTTTCGCGAATGTTTGAAGATAATAAGTATAAGTATAAATTTTTCATTAACTCGAAAATTGTTCATATTTTCCAACATAAACTCATCTCTTCTGAATGATATCTTGTTATTTTACACTTCTGAAATTTACCAAGCGACTCTTGAATGACCAACCTAAAAGCTTATTTAGTATTGCTGTAAAAGTAGGGTTATGCGACAATTTTTGTGGGGAGTGTATTTCTAAGAAAAATTTTTCTATATATTCTTCCTAAATAATTCAATACAATACTTTGAATCGTACTCAGAATTAGTTTGTCCGTGATAAGTTTTCATCAATTCGTATATTTTTCAATCAGAAGAGTAGAAAGCTTGTCACCAAGGATAAGTTAATTGGCGAACCGTTAAAGCCTCATTGGGTATTCAGGAATGAACGCTTCGACATAACAAAAAGTTTCATTTGGAGCCGTTTGATCACCGAACTTTTTGAACCATTCACTATTGCATTTCCAGTTGTCTGAATTTCATTCTCCGGAAGGATCGTGTATAAGAACTGAATGGCCTGAAAGTCATCACATTACTATTTATGGGTCCAGTTTCGCGAATGTTGGGACATGTTCACTTCACGGCTATTTTTATCTATAACTGCTTAGAAGTTGTGTGTGGTCCTTGTGGTGTGATGAATCAAGAAGGTATCTGTAGTGTACGAATCAACTATAATTTCACATCTCAATTTTTTTGGGGTTGGTACCACTTTTTCTCTCAAAGTAAAATTAATTTTGTTCTAAATGAGATAAAAAACACAAGGTTTAACTATAATCTACACTTTATTTGAAAAAATTCGACGACGTTTCGCTGACACAGCAGCTTTATCAAGAATGACAAACAGAATGAAGAGTATGGTATTATAAACAAAGTTGGATGAATAACAGGAAAATCCACACCGAGCCATTGTACAGTTAGTATGAAAGGTAATAAAAACTAATTAAACAAGTTAAGTAGGGTGAATAATTCACATCTACCTGCTCATTCAAAAGCTTGTTCGAATGTTTGTATCTATTTATTTCTAATGCTTCTAGGAGATCTAATTTTAAACTTTTGATTTTATATGTAATATGTCAAAGTTTTTATTGAATGAATGGTTTTCTTTTATTAAGTGGTTTGAATAATTTGAATCAGATTTATTTTTATCGAAGCTACGTTTATGTTCAGATGTTCTTATGCCAAAACTCCTATAGGTCCTACCGATATAAATTTTATCACAAGAACCGCAATTGAGTTTATAGATTCCTGATTTACTTGATTTTTCAACACGAGATTTATTATTTTTAATATGTTTACCTAAGTTATTAGAAGTTTTGAAAGTTATATTAAGAAATTTGGAAATTCATCATTTCCAAATTTCTTTATATGTATAGATATGTGGACGACATCTTAGTATGTTTCATTGGAACTACTCGTCAATTAGACTTATTTCTAAATTTCATTAATTCCATCCATTTGAACATTAAATTCACGAAAGAAATTGAACAGAACGATTCCATTAATTTTTGGATTTGAAAATCACTAAACGAAATAAGAATCATGTTTTTCGGTCTTTCGTAAACCAACACATACTGATACAATTATACATAACTACTCATTACATCCAATTCAACACAAAGTTGCAGCTTTAAACAGCATGGTACATCGGTTACTCAATTTACCTTTATCAGTAGAAGATTATAATAAAGAGTTAAACATCATCAAACAGATAGCCATTAATAATTCATATAATCCGGATATGATAGATCTAATCATTCGTAAAAACTGTATCAGAAAGCAATAAATGAAGTATATCCTATTCATAAAGACTATAAAATATTCAACAGTTTAACATTCTGCGGTTCTGCAAGTACAAATATTAAATCCTTTCTCGTCAAACTTTCAAAACTTCTAATAACTTAGGTAAACATATTAAAAATAATAAATTTCGTGTTGAAAAATCAAGTAAATCAGAAATCTATAAACTCAATTGCGGTTCTTGTGATAAAATTTATATAGGTAGGACCTATAGGAGTTTTGGCATAAGAACATCTGAACATAAACGTAGCTTTGATAAAAATAAATCTGATTCAAATTATTCAAACCACTTAATAAAAGAAAACCATTCATTCAATGAAAACTTTGACATATTACATATAAAATCGAAAAATTTAAAATTAGATCTCCTAGAAGCATTAGAAATAAATAGATACAAACATTCGGACAAGCTTTTGAATGAGCAGGTAGATGTGAATTATTCACCCCTACTTAACTAATTTGATTAGTTTTTATTACCTTTCATACTAACTGTACAATGGCTCGGTGTGGATTTTCCTGTTATTCATCCAACTTGTTCTACGATTTGTTTATAATACCATACTCTTCATTCTGTTTGTCATTCTTTATAAAGCTGCTGTGTCAGCGAAACGTCGTCGAATTTTTTCAAATACAGTGTAGATTATAGTTAAACCTTGTGTTTTTTATCTCATTTATATCATGGATCTACATCAAGTAACGGCCTCCACAATTCAAATGTTTATTTTGTTCCTATAATCTAACAGTCAGTGAATAAGAACATACTCTGTACCATAGATGAGAATGTCTTTATCTTCCTCTCCTCGTCTTCAGAATCTTCATTTTCTATACTATGCACAAAAAGTTTCCGATAGTAAAATATTTCCATATGAAAACTAAAATTACCTCTTCGTCTTAATGGTTATTTTTTCGTAGGCAACTAACCTAACTTATGATTTTTCTTCGGATATGTCTGGACGTATGCCAAGAAAATTCGATGTTCTTTGTTGGCTCACATGTATCTCTCATGAGCAATAAAATGAAAGGAATACTCTGATATCTTACGAAAAACCACCACATATTGATAACAGAAGTTACAGATTCGTTTTTGCATATAACGTTTGTTCTTCTCGAAAATTTTTTCGTTAAAAATGAAACGCGAAAATGCAATTTTATCTAGGTGTGACTTGTACAATAATAGGCAAAAGACTTGGTGTTTTTCATTCAACTGTTACTAAAAGATCCGCAGATACAGAAAGGCTGGTAGGAACATATTTTTTATTTCTATTAGGTTAGTAGATTTTACAATTAAAGAAAAATTGTAAGGTAACCTTTTAAATCAATGTAGTACTACAGTTTTCTATGAATAGTTATTGAGTGATTGGATAGATTTTGATCCCTAAGATTTCAGTTCATAAAGAACGCTGTTCCAATCGCGTACGCACTTATCATTCAATCACAGTTAATTAGATTACTTTCAACTGAATGGAAAGTGCAACCGTACGGAAGCCTTAGATCATCTCCACGAAGATCGTCAAACTCACTTTTTCTTATGTTTATTATTTTATCAAAGCATGAACCGTGAACGATGTCATTAAAATTAGATTTCAAATTGATAATGGTCCCCAATATTGGCGGCACTAACGACGTTAACCTCACATTAATTCGAACGTAATAGAAAAACATTCGCCGTATAAACTAATTTCAACTATTTATGGAGCAAAGAAACAATATAAATACCCTAATAAGATTTTATTTTATTATGTACAGCTTGGTTGCGTGTTTATAGATATTAGTAAAACCGTCTTAGCCGTGGGAAGATTGAATGTTTTAGTGTCTTCATTTCTTCTATAGTGCTGGTTAATTATTCTTTTTTGTCACTAATGTTGCTTATATTGCCTACTATCTAGGGAGCACAGATGTGATGTGAATGGTTCTATGCAATATCATTTCACTATAAGTGATTTTATTTTCTTCGCGTTAATGGTTACGTTTGTTTCATTGGATAGAAAGGGTGCGCCACATGTTTGTTGGCTATTAAATTTATTACTGAAAATATTTTGTTCAATATTACTCATGATTATGTTGGTAGAATTGAGCTTTGGCATGAAAATACATTTGAACTAATGAAAAGCGTGACTTGTACACTTTTGGCACAAACTTGATGAGTTGTGACTCACTTCTTTATTTAGTAAACTAATGCAATCGAGTCAATCGATACCAGCTGCCTATGCCAGCTGAGATTGGGCAGATCAGACAGATAGATGTTTTTGTCAGCTAAGTTGATTCTGTGTAGCTACGCCTTCAGAAAGTCGGCCTCTTTTGTGGAGCAGCAGAGATGCAGATGCATTTCCAGATTAAAAGGTATTACGCCATATCACCGCATCAACACTTCTTCCTTTACTTCCATTTTCAAAGCAGTATGGGTGGTTATGTTGCACCCTGGGCATCAGGTTACAGGTCTGATTTGCCGAGATGAATTTGGTTGTTTTGTGGCATATTTTCCTACTGATGTGCTATATACGAACTGACAGTGTGGATGTGGAAAGTATCAAAGGAAGGTATTCTGAGTTATTGCAGATAACTTATTGCTTATGCAGATAGCAGTCCGTTTGGGTTGTGAAATAGGTAGGTTCTGTACCAGAGTAGGTTGGCCGAGTTAAGATTTATTCTGCAATCAAGGCTTCAGCATATAATAGGAAGGTTTTGAATTTTCACGGAGCTACATTATTCTATGTACTCTGATGCTTCTCGTTTACCTGCAGCAATACCTCACAGTGCTTACCTCTTCGGATTCCAGATGAATGCAGCTACATAAATAATTGAAGCAATTCATATATTGTATACCCGATTCTTCAAGAACGACTTATATGTTTCATAGGTTTTAGTTGGTATTTTTTTTAATCTCAACTCTTGGGAGGAGGAGATGCCTGTCATGTCTCAGTTGTGGTTATCCAAGATGATTTAATGTGTGTGTTTACTCGCTTCTTGAAGAGGGTCAAATTGTAGCTTATCGGAAAGATGTGAACAAACGATTCACTTCTTCAAAGCATTCAACATGAAAGGCAACGACAAAGATCAGCAACCTTTTGCCTATGAGCGAGACAGTGGAGATCACTCGTGATCTCTGGCTGGTAATGAGCCGTTTTGCACTCTTCTTCCAATAGGTATCATGAATATTTGGGCACGGAGCTCCACACATTTCGTTTTTACCAAAGCATTATTCGTGATGGTGAGAAGTACTGCCTAGCCCTGAAAAGAAACTGAGTTTAGCAGAAGTACATTTTGTACACATATTCTTGCCAGCAAACTCAGGTGTTGACTGTAATGCCGAGTATGCGCATATTTGTTCCTGGGAAAGTTTGATGTGTATGCATGAGAGAGAAGATTCTCTAGCAGTGATTTCATTAAAAACATTGTTGATTGCGTCTTGTTTGCGTAATAATTGACTAAGTTCAACCGGCCTAATTCTGATTACTTCTCCAAGTCCGAATACAGTAGCATGCTCTTTATTTCTTGAATTGCATCCCATTCCGTTGCTGCAGTTGTCCCTGCGTGCTGCTGTTCTGCGTGAGTCTTCTCGCCTGTGCTTGTGAGGGGGTTATTCTAGGAGAACTCCGTGTATAGTGTGATCTTTAGGTACTCGAAGTAAATGATTTGTTCAAAGTCACTTCCTTCCAACAAAGTTGAACCGTTTGGGGTGTTTTACTTATATTTAAAGGATAGAAATGAAATAAAGTTTCGGATGTCTCTTATGACGTCGTCGATCCTTATTATTAGGAGGGACAGCTGACGACATCTCTTTGCTGCATACCATTCTTGTCGTTAAAGTACATTTGAATACAAAATGGTTTAAGTTTTTGTGTCTACAAGAATAATCAAAATTCAACCTACATACTTGTACTTATTGTATCTGTGTAGGTTGTGTGTTTTTATCTTCGTTCTCATTATAAGTGATGAGCTCAGATTCACAAGGTCTTAAATCAACTCTTATTTCCATTCAACTAACATATTATTTTGAAAGAAGATTCCTAAGTGAACACTGAACAGCTCAAGAAATTTTCTTCACAATCGCATCAGTAGCAAAAATGCATGAACACATCAAAACTAAGTTTCGTTATTATTTGAATAGATTTTTATTTGTTGCTAGGTCATATCACAATGATTTTAACTTCTTATCGTTTGCCATACTATGATCTGCTGATTCACAAAATAAAATCGCTTGATATTTGTTGTCCTAAACAGAATCAGAAATCAGTTAATTATTCATAATATTTACTTTCGCTTTAAGGAATGGATAGTGATAAAGATATGAAAATTTTTATGGTCAAATAGTACTGACAAAATCGCGAGAAAATGTTCTCCCAAAATGAAAATTATTGATTGAAAGTTCTCCTAAGGAGTCCATTTTTGCTATCTACGCGGTTTGTAAATAAAGTAATGAGACTGGCTACGTCGCTTCCGATCCAGGAACGCGTAAGACTAGAGGCTTTGAGCAGCGTTAGGTTCACGCCTGCAATATGTGTTTAAACTCTCTACAGTCATTTCTTTGTTCTTAGCCTTAGCTTTTGTGAAACAGTTTTTTCTTGTGAATTCTAAAAATCAAGGGCATTAATTCTGAGCAATCAAGTTTTGCTTTAAACTTGGAAGAAATGTAGAAACATTCAAAAGTTTATAGAGAAACTGTTTTGTCAAGGATTTTCAGTAGTTCAAGGTATATTCAAAAGAAAGAGAGTCGATTGAATATGAACTATGAATCGAAAGGCCTTCAAATGCAATCATCGATGAAAATGTTCAGATTATCATTCGTACACATCGATGTTTGACAGCCAGAATGACTGAAAATAATTGAATTGTAATCACACTTTCATTCAACAGACGTTGAAATGGAGATCTGAAAAGTTTGTGGCAAAATAGATCCGAAAGTCATTCCCCGTGACCCGAAAGATCTCAGACAAAAAATGAGCCTGGAAGATGAACCCCATTTTCTTAAACATGCATTACTAGTGAAGATTCTTCCAGACCCATAAACCAAACGTCAGAGCTTAGAAACTGAAAAACTGCAACTTTCTCGAGGTATATATAAAAATGAATGGACATGTTAAAAATCAAATACATATTTATTTGTTTTTTATGATAGCTATGGAATCGTCCACATGGAGTTGGTACACTAAAGTCAAGGTTAATCAATACTTTCACCGACGCGTTAGGAGAGATTTTGGAAGTGAGTAGTTCGTGTGTGACCAAACATCAAAAACAATTGGGTGTTGCGACAATGTGCCATGTAATACTGTAATATCAATAATGGATTTTTTAGACTGTAAAAACTTTCAGGTGGTTCTTCAGCCTCTTTATACACCAGCCTTGATTCTTTTTGACTTTTTGATTGAATTCCGATTGAAATCACCCTAAGGGAATATTTGAAAACAGTCAAACACTGGTAATTGACCAGCTGAAGGCTATTTCAGTATCCAAGTTTCAGCAATTAGAAGAACCGTTTCCAGCACTGTGAGGCTTTCCAAGGGAACTATATAAATATATTTGAATGAACAATTAAAACAAAATAGTGTAATGACTTTATTTACACACCTCGTATGAACCCACAAACAAAGCTCATCAAAACAATTCCATTAATTCGCTTGAAATATCACGAAATTATTCAAATATCTACGCAAATCAATTTTCATGATAACCTGTTGTAGCATCTTGTAGTAATTCGTAATATAGAGTAGACTGAAAATATTTTCCGTACTGATTTTTGCAATGGGTGGTTGAACGGTGCCATCTAGAGTATATACGGGAAACTGTTTGTGTACAGACAAACGAATATAATATCAATCGTTTGTGAGCAGTTTCATTTATAATTTAAACTGCAATAAGAATATCGTGATCCTCGTTTTATAACTTAAATTCTACCGAAAAATTTCGATTAGATGAAACTGTGTTAAGGGCTTCGACAACACCGTGGTACTCTTTCCAACTCCAGATTTTCAATGATAATTTCAGTACCCCACCCATGGTGTTCAATACGATAGATAGTATATCTTCCTAACAAAAGCATCTTCAATTCCAGATACGTATTAAGGTGTGGAGAACCGATAAGCTGCAACAAAGTTGCAGAACACAACATTATATGCTCGTTTGAATTACGGTACTTCTCTAGCTAATGTACTGACTCTATAAAACGGTGCATCACTGAATTCGTCTCAGTTATGTATGCAGATAATAACAATGGAACCAAAAAGAGTTAAAAGTGATAATTTATGCAAGAGGTACACTTCCTTCGTTCATTATTGTTGACCGAATGGTTGTAGAGATCTTTCAAGCGGATATCAAACTCTTTTCCAATAATATTAATACTGCGTTCTTGTTCTTCTGCAATAATGATAATTTTGTGAATCTCTGAAGAGAATACAACAAAAAAAAGACTATTTATTTTTCATTTAAATGCAAATATGATGTTCAAATTTTCACTATAAAGGCAAAATTATGATGCCTTTCACCACATTGTGGTTTCTTCAATAATACATTGGAAAGGATGATATGCCTCATACATGGTGATCCAGTTTCTATAGCAGAAATTTGGAGCCCAGTTGTGAATCGAAAAATTATATGAGTTTGTCTTATCAACTTTATTCGAATAAGGTTCCTTAAAGAAATTGAGGGTGTTGAATTTTCAAATATTTTTATATGAAAACTTTAGTTTTTGGAATTTTCGACCGAAAATGGACGCAAGTGTTATTCTGTCGACAATTCATTCGATTGTTGTAATTTCGAGCTCGAATTGGATAGAAGATAGACCTAACCTAACCTATGGAAATCTACAGTACTATGGAATTATGAGAAAGTATACAGGGTACAGTTTTCTCCGAGTCATCCTACTTTTTGGCAACTTAAGCTCTTCGCGATACGCTACTGACGTATTCTGTAAACAGAATCTGATTACTCGTTCTATTCGGAATCTTTCTATTTCTATGCATTAATCCGTATTCCTCACTGTTCTTAAGATGAAATTTATCGAAATATCTTTGTCATTTCAAATCTTATCTCCCAAATCTTTTTGAAGGAAAAAATTCATGAGAATTTCCAATATCCAAATTGAAGAAATAATCACATTTGGTTTACAGAATACGTGAATAGCGTATCGAATAGAGTTTGAGGGGCTAAAAGTGAACATGACCCGGAAAAATATCATCTTGTATACTTCAATACTTCACATAATTTCGTCTCATGTAGTGCTGTAGATCTCTGTAAGTGACTTATGTATCGAATTTGAGCCCGACATCTCAACAGTTGTAAGAATTATCGCCAAACTATCAGATTTCTTTCAATATGAGTGGAACCGTCGAATTGTTTTCGATAATTAATATTCCAAAAATGATGGCAGATATAAAAAAATTGAACTTAAAAAATATTAGGAAATAAATGAGATAAAAACACAAGGTTTAACTTTAATCAACACTTTATTTGAAAAAATTCGACGACGTTTCGCTGACACAGCAGCTTTATCAAGAATGAAAAATAGAATGAAGAGTATGGTATTATAAACAAATCGTAGAACAAGTTGGATGAATAACAGGAAAATCCACACCGAGCCATTGTACAGTTAGTATGAAAGGTAATAAAAACTAATTAAACAAGTTAAGTAGGGGTGAGTAATTCAAATCTACCTGTTCATTCAAAAGCTTGTCCGAATGTTTGTATCTATTTATTTCTAATGCTTCTAGGAGATCTAATTTTGAACTTTTGATTTTATATGTAATATGTCAAAGTTTTTATTGAATGAATGGTTTTCTTTTATTAGGTGGTTTGAATAATTTGAATCAGATTTATTTTTATCGAAGCTACGTTTATGTTCAGATGTTCTTATGCCAACACTCCTATAGGTCCTACCGATATAAATTTTATCACAAGAACCGCAATTGAGTTTATAGATTCCTGATTTATTTGATTTTTCAACACGAGATTTATTATTTTTAATATGTTTACCTAAGTTATTAGAAGTTTTGAAAGCTATATTAAGATTTTGTTTGACGAGAAACGTCGTCGAATTTTTTCAAATAAAGTGTAGATTAAAGTTAAACCTTGTGTTTTTATCTCATTTATATCATGGATCTACATCAAGTAACGGCCTCCACAATTCAAATATTAGGAAATATTTGATCTATTTGATTTTCTTTCAAATGTTTTATTGTTGTGGAAGGAAAATGCTGCCTGACAGTTAAAAAATCCAGTTCCTTTTATCTTCTTACAAACGGTTGGCATGTCTGAAGATATATATTTGAGAAAATAACCCTTGCGTCAATTCTCGGTTGAAAATTACAAAAACTAAAGTTTCTATATAGAAAATATGAAAATTTAACACAATGTATTTCTTAAAGGAAGCTATTTCGAATGAAGTTTATAAAGCAAACTCATATTATTTTTCGATTCTCTACTGGTCTCCAAATTTTCTGCTATAGAAACTGGAACACCATGTATGAGGCATTACATCGTTTTGAATGTGTTACTGAAGAAACTACAGTTTATAAGAATAATTTATCTATCCGGTTTTATTTCTCAGACACGTCAGTGGTGCACCACAAAACAGTTTATTGAGAAAAGAGGAGGCCTGACTCGGAAAAAACCATCACCCAGTATACTGCTACAACCGTTTAGCCTATTCGAAAATGTATATAGCTGAAAATAATAATAATTTTAATTCAGTTTTTGGCTGCAAATTCCCAAAATTGCGCTTTTTATGCAGAAAAAGCTGAAAAAAATTCTGAAACTTTTTTTTTTCTTCGATAGAGCACTTTCCGAATATAGTTTATATAGCAACCTCACGGATCATTGAATTCCATAAGATAATCAGGACTGGCGAATATTTTAGAAGAATGTTTAGAACAAAATTATTTCAACTTCAATAATGGAACTAACATAAGCCACAACAGGTTGATAATGGGTAAGCCTCTTACTCCCTTACTAGCAGATATTTTCATGGATAACATTGAGAGAATAAATCTTAATCTTTCGCTATCGGAACACATATAGTCGTTTAGATATATGGATGAAGTTATCCGTTCTGAAAGCTTCATTCAAACCAACAGTTTGAATGAAGCTTTCAGAACGCATAACTTTTAGGCAGATTCATTAAAAACTGATATCCTGAAAGATATAAAGGAAGTAAATCAGGTGTTTATAAACTATCTTGTGGAAGTTGTGATAAATTTATAACGGTAGAGAATTTCGTTATTGGAATGAAATCAGATTTTTACAATGCAAATCGTCTACTAAAATAAAACCATACTTTTGCAATCACAAGATGGATATATTTGACAATAAAAAGTGAGGATGGCTAAAGGTTAGGGAGGTAGATTCCTCAATTTATCGTGATCGTTTTCGCTAAAAAACCGACAAATGAATTATGAATTTAATCAAGGACTTTCGCGCAGACCGGTATAAGGCACATAATTCCTTCAAATGCACTTCTATCTTAAGAAGCGACTGTGTGGCGAAGCGCGTCATAAGTTTGTTAGTATAGTGAAAATTCAACATAATATATCTATTCAATTTAAAACTGTATATCAAATTTCATCAAGTAACAAACTTCCCGATCAATTTATTAAAAGATGTTTATGTCGCAGTATACTGAACTACCCTTGCTTTGACAATCCAATAAAGTAACTTTATTTCGTCAAAGTTATCTTGTACACCCTGTACTAAATAAATGTTGTTATAAATCACAAGTAAATAAATAAATGAATAATCTTTGAGTAATACATGCTAATAATCTGTTATCGAAGGCAAAGATAAACTTATAAACAAATGAAATTTCCCAAACTAACTTTTGTTTGCTATCTGTAGAAGATGATTTAGTATCTAACATTCCAATGATTTATGTAAATGATGATGTAACAGATCATTCAATTTCACCAGGTTATACCAAGGAAGAAAGGCCGCACGCGTTGCTGATAATGTTTGAAGAAAGGTCACATCTCGTATCAACATACCTATTTATATTATACAGAAAGCTTCAAACAGTTACCTAGAAATTTTCAAAAATGTGAAATCAGGAAGAGCGATCTGTTTACGATTGTTTTGGTGATTTTTAAGACACTTGTATGTGTTTTTCTCTTCATAAACATAATTTCAAAATTTTTAAGTAAAATTATATACGTCGCAGCGAAAATGTAGGAATTTTTGATAATTCATGGTTTAATATTTGATAACTGTATTAAGTGATTACTGTAAAAGATAAATGAAAATATAAGTTGTATAAATCATCAACAATAACGACGACTGGAATCTCAATCAATGAATTCTATGCTGGCTACAGTATAGAATATGACCTCGAGAATTGATACAGTTCTTCTACAAAGTTTCAATTGATAATGATCTGCAGTAACCAAAACTTTATTCCCTCGTTGAACTCCATAAAACAGACCAGTTGTCTCATTTGTTACAGTCCATGTTATCTTAGTAGAAATCATTGAACGTTCATGTGATTTCAGTCCATTTTATCAGAACTTAAGATGTAGGCCCAGAACAAAATTATTTCAACTTGTATGATGCAATTTACATGAAGAACAACAGCTTGATATTGGGTAACCCTCTTAATCCTCTATTAGCAGGAATTTTCTTGGATAACATTGGGAGAATAATTCATAATCATTCGCTGTTGAAACACTGTATTTATTAGTTTAGATTAGACATGTGGATGTTGTTTGGCAGGTACAAATAGACAATTAAATTTCTTCAGTGTATATTCAGTGATTCAACTTTCCATAATATAAAGATCACTTTGTAAATGGAAATCGAGAATTCCATTATTATTTTAGATTTAACTTTAACAATAATTGGCCTCAGATATAATTTTTCTATTTTTCATAAACCATCACAGATAGATATTACCTTTCACAAAAAAATTGCTGCTTTATCATAGACTTACCTCGATATTAATCAGGAAATAATTTCTTGAGCGTGCGATTCTTGACGTGTTTTCTAGTTTTCCTACTGGAAAATACAGTCTAATTTTGAAGTCAATTTTCACATCTCTTGATTTGAATAAAGCTTTTAGAAGGGATAGGTTTCAAGGAAGATATTTAGAACTGTTAATCTGAAATTCATAACGGTATGTATGAAGTTGAGATAAAATTTATATCGCTAGAATTTTCAGAAATTTCAATTTCAGGTTTTCAGTGCACAACCGTAAATTTGACAAACAAAAATCTGTTCTTACTGTATCCAGAAATTCTCATTCAAATTGTACGCCTTGAGCATTTTTAAGTATTTCAAGTTTCTGTATGTTGGTAGGACTGTTCTTAATTACTATGCCAAATATGAGCGTGATCTGTCTACTAGTTTGTTCACGACAGCTGTTGAAACCAGTCGACCACAGTGGTACCCTGCGAATTTTACAATGAAAAAAATATTGAGCGAAGAATTTGTCTCAAATTTTTTGTTCCGAACAAAATTCCGTATGCTCAATCCTTGTGAATGCTGTAAAAGGCTTATGGAGACTCTGTTTCATCAGAAACCCAAGTGTACGAGTACTACAAAGCCTTCAAAGATGGTCGGGAGATCGTCGAAGATTTGCCTCGTTCTGGACAACCTTCGACCTCTTCAACCGTCGATAACGTCCGAATAATCAAGGAAATGGTACTCGAAAATCGTCATGCCAGTGTAATAAAGGTGGCTTGTGATCTCAACATCTCTCGTGAAACCGCTAGTTTGATTTTGGTAAACCAATAGGTCATGCGGCTTGTCGCCACTCGGTTCGTTCCGATAGAGCTGAATTTTCTTCAAGAACAGTACCAGATGCAGGTCGATGCAGAAATGCTGGATCGTGCGAATTCTGATCCCACGTTTATGGGATGGATCATAACTGGTGACGAGAAATGGGTGTAGGAAACCGATACACTAACGAGCCAACAATCATCGGAATGGGTGGAAAAACTGAGCCAAAACCGAAAAACCTCGCCAAAGTCGTTCGAAAGTCAAGATGATGATGATTGTTCCTTCGATATTCGTGGTGTGGTTCACCTTGAATTTCTACCGCAAGGTCAGACGGTCAATAAGGACTTTTATCTAACCGTTTTGAGTCGTTTGCGTGATAATATTTGACGTAAACTGACGGACTTGTGGCAAAACAATTCGTGGATTTTGCATGACAATAACGTACTATCTCATCGAGCCACGGTTATTAACGACTTCAAGGCCAAACTCTCGATATATACCATCGAGCAGCCGCCTTATTCGTCTGATCTAGCTCTGTGTAACTTTTTCTCCAGACTGAAATTGCCGCTCTGTGAACCAGATTTGAATCCATGGACGTCATAGAAGAAAATACGCAAAAGGAGCTGAAGGCCATTCCTGAAAGCGCCTATAAAAAATGTTTAAAATATTAGAGAAAATTTGGTATATGTGTATCGCTTCGAATGGAGCATATTCTGAAGGAGATTCAATAACTATTGAAATAGATTTAGATTTTTGCGTTTTACTTCAAAATTCCGGACAATTTTTTGCCACAGAGTATAGTAGATCAACCCTGAGAAAACTAAAGATTAATCACCAATCCAGTATGTTTATGTCCATGAAGTAGCAGTTCACAAAAACACAAGGTTGAATAGTACAACTTTTATCCTATCAATCAACTAATGGATGTTTTAAAGTCATCTTAAATTTGTCTATTCTCATAATTTTCAATTAGAAATCAAAAGCAGATAAGAAAACACAGTTTATTTATTGCTATCGTTTCATTTACATACAAATGCTTGTGATATGCTAAATTTTCATTGAGAACGATGAGAAACGAATGAGGAAGAGTACCAGTTTGAAATACACTTCTTGACAATCATGTCAGATTTAACTTAAAGGGGTAGTAAATGCAAAAATTGAGTAGTTAGGATATGTCTTTTGAAACAAAAAAATATACTGCATTCAACAAAAGTAAAATGGCCTTTAATTCGTATTATAACTCCAAAACTGCTGAGTCACCATTCAATTTAACTCAACAAAGTGAATCCAGAATATCAAACTTATATTTATTTAACTTTGATAATAACCTTGATATTTGTAGAAATCTTTTCCTTAAATTCGAGAAAGAGAGACAGCTATCGGAAAAAAGACATGGAGAAAGGGGTTGAAATTTTTCCCTTTTTGTATCACCCAGCTGCTTTCCTCAAATATCGAAAATTCTCCTCCCTGCTTACTACAAAAAGCCATGTCTATAATTTTCTCTATGAAAGTTCTAAAAGTCATTAAAAGAATAGGAGATTCATCCACGTGCTCTAGACCGCTCGAAGAAGGAAAACGTGATCCACAAGCATCCGCTGGTATCGCATTAGGACATCTTCCACTTTCAAACATAGGTTTGAAGTTTTTGTTGTGTAGAAAAAACCAACCTTAATTGAAGACTAGCGCAACTGCGTTCCTAAAATAGATTGTCCATTAGCGTTCAGATTACGGAAATGTTTGAGATATCGATAATACGAACGTTTCATAAAAATTCATGATATCTGGAAAGATTTATTTGTTCGAGCGATGAAGCTTTGTAGACTTTATATTTCTCGACTAATAGTCTTGTATGTATAAATGAAAAATAATACAGGGTGTTTCAAAATGAAAGCGAAAAATTTTAGGGGCGATCTTTGTTAAAAACGCATGGTAAAATGAAAGTTTTGGATATATAGGGTGCACCAGAGAAAACCAATTTTTTTCCGTTATAACTTTCGCAATTTTAGTGCTAGATCATTCCTTCTTTCTTCATTGAGAAGCCAAAGGACTAGGTTTTTCAGTAACTGTATCGAAATTTTACTTCCGGTGAAAACCAATATGGCTGACTCATTCGAAAATGAGCAATATTTCATGATCGCTGGAACGTTTTTTTCTCATCAAAATTTCGAATGGGGCATTCAGTCGATAACTCAATCTTTTCTGAACAATTTGACATATTGATCTTAAAAATATTACAAGAAATGGTAAAAGAGTAGTGTGAAGAATTTTTTTCATTCTGATTTTCAGCTGAAATAGAAATATTTTTTTTACCAAATGCCGTTGGCTCTCCTGAAGTTGTTGTGTTTTTCTCATAGATGTTCTAAGAAGACAAAGAACCATATTTCACTAAAACCAACCTAAAATTTGATTTCCGTTCGAATTCAAAATGGCCAACAATAATTTTCCGAATCTAATCTTATGCCATGTTCTATCAAAATGATATCTGATTTAAAGTTCCTCGAAATACCGGCAGAGACCATTAAATGTCTGGAAAAGTTTTGTCTTTCCCTCTGCAAATGAATTAAAGACACATTCCTCTTGATTTCACTCGTCGGAACACAGATTCTGTCATTCTGGTTGTTTTTTGGTGGGACAACGCCGAAAATTTTTTCGTCTGGGAACCAGATATTTTTAATTTTTCTACGTGCTAACAAATTTCTGTATCGCTCGAACCTACGCTCTTTGACAGCTTGAGTCAATTGAAAATTATAGTGCCGAAAATACTCAAGACCCAAATAGTGTATTATTATTCTTCCTACAGAGGTTCTTGAGATTAGGCATCTCTGAGACATTTGGGAAACAGTCAAGCTGGTTCCTAGAGTTCTGATAGGGCTGACTGCTAATGCTGAAATTCACTGAATGTTATCCTGAAATTGTCAATTGAGTATGTAATACAAACAATGTAGAGTTGATGCTTGAAACAGATTATGAAAAACAACAGCTTCAGGTGTGCCAACGCCATGAGATGAAAAATATATTTCGATGTCAGCTGAAAATCAGAATGATAAAAATTCTTCACGCTACTGTTTTACCAATTCTTGGAATATTTTCAAGATCAATATGTCAAATTGTTCAGGAAAGACTGCATGCCCCATTCGAGTTTTTAGAGAAAAAAAAACGTTCCAGCGATCTTGAAATATATATAAGTGATATAGGACAATGCTTTGTCACTTCTGGTTATACCGGAAGTTTACACCATCTTTGTTATCACAAATAGCATAATGTATGTTTCTATTTTTTTTAATATAGCAAATTGAATTTTGAATAATTTATTTTCCTATCATTGCCACCTAAAATCAACCGAAAGAAAGATTTGAATTTTTCAATCGAAATTTTGCGATTTTTGGTTGTCTTTCAAAAGGAATCATAAAAATACTAAAGATCATTCAATAACGATTGTTTCTAGCTTGTTGTGGGTGAAGAGGCTCATTCAGCGGAATTAAATTCGTTTGGAGGCTTCACGGTATACAGGGTGTTTCCAAAGCATGTGGCAAATCGTAGTATATTCAAAAGTGCAAAAGTTCGTTTTTTCAAATTAGACTACCTATTTTTGCATACACCAATTGACTCGTAATATTAAAAGGTATCCATCTGTTATAGGTTTCCCTATACCTAAAATGCCTCATTTTCGAGCTATTCGCCAATTTATCCCAAAAATTACTATTTTTCACGCGAGGACATAGTTCGAATAACATTCAAGACAACAACAAAAAATTCTCCAATCGGTTATTCCTTTCTCCATATACTTTTAATGTCTCATTTCGTGTGGACATCCAGTATACTAAATGAATGCTTGCTATCTATGACAACCCGTTTGGAGTTCGCTATTTCATCACCACTTAAAGTAGCTTTGTTTTTTCCTGAAACGACCCGTATAAACCAAGAGTATATACCAATGGCAAATCTGATTTGGTCGAAGCTTTTTTATGAAAATGAATTTTCAATTTTCTGATCACTTTCTGATCAAAAAAGTTTTCCTCCAGAACTTCTAATTCCACGAATTGAATTTCTTGAGGTAATTTCAGGATGAAACGACCGAAACTGTTTTTTCCTTAGTCGCACGCAATAAGGAAATGTTAGACACACAATTTGTAGCCCAACTAGATGAATGTGATCCTTTCTTATTATTGTAATTATACGGCTGTGATTACAAGCTGTTAAGTCCGATCATAAAGTTCTTAGAACCTCAAGTACCTACATTTACTCAATTATTTTAATTTCAAGGTATGTGCACATATTAAATAATTCATCATTTTAACGCCGCATTATGACTTGATGCACCAGATGATTATCCTAAGGGGGGAAGGTTTATGCAGCTTTAAATGGAGTATACTTCATGTACAGTGTGGACCAAATTCGATGTGATATATTTTAGATTTAGAAAATGATCTCCATTCTCTCAAGGTTGATTTTCAAGAAGAACTCATTGGTAAAATCGGATTCCTGCTATTCTTTTTTTTTTCGAGTCATTCTGGAATTCAGGCAAAAAATATTTCCACATTTTTTCAAGTTAAATGCAAGGCCGTATTCGAAAAATTTTGTGCCTATTGGTTTGTGAGTTATGAAGCAAACTTTAGTTTTTGCAAACACAAACAAGAGGCGATTTTGATATGAATAGGAAGAATCATTTTTCTTTACCAAATATATATCACAAGCTTCATTAATTTTTTCAACATGAGCCTCATGCATTGAAAATCAAAAATTCATAATTATCCACTCGGAATGTCGCAGATATTTGGAATTCTATGGTAAAAAGATTAGTCTATGTGTTCAATTCTCGTTTTATTCTGTTATTGAAACAATTGCAATATTGAACCAATAGCATTGATTCTATGAAAATCATTATTTATGTCATAAGTTTATGTCGTTTTTCTCTATATGCTTTGAAAACTTCTACCTATAACTCAATCTTTATGGCTTTTCAATTCTACAATTACAATAAGAATGAGATGTTGGAATGATATATACAGAATATGTATGATTCGGGTGCTGCGGAATGGATTCCCTGCGAGGAGACAGCCGCAAAAGACTATTTTCAAAAGACTTAGGGACAACGAAGCAAAACATGAAATTGAAGATAGAGAAGATGATGTCATCGACGTTTCAGAAGCAGTTGCAGCCCAACTTGACATTTCAAGCCATTAAATGGCAATGGAAACTAGCATTCCGAAGTTGAGGACTCCAGGATGACAACTTCGCAATACTTCCAGCGTGGTTATAACCAACGACGATTTGAACTCTATCACACGCACCTTCAGGAACCAGAAGAAAACCCGGAATTTCATCAACGCTTTATATGGATTGATGTAGTTCACATTATTAGTGACGGTTTCTTCAATAGGCACAGTTATCACTGTTGGTCGATTGTCAATCTCTATCGACAGTTGAATATTCAACTCCAAAGGCGAAATGGTTTCAATGTGTGGTATGCTTTGTTATATAATCGTGTATTACCAAATTCTATTTTAAATGACAACCTTAATGACGAAATCTACTATCGTATTCAATAGAATCTGCTTCACCATAGAACTGGAAGAAAACAACAAACTACCGTTCCTCGACGTCCTTGTCACAAAATCACAGGACCGTTTGAGACACACAGTTTACACAAAACCGACACATACAAACAGATACCTCAACGCCAGATCTCACCATCACCCAACACAAATACAAGGAGTGGCCAATACACTGTTGTCCAGATCAGTACGCCTTGCAGACGACCAGAGCAGCAAACACACGACATACAATAGAAAAAGCACTATTACGCCAAACAACAACGCACCCACAACCCCTTACAACCAGTGAAAACAGAAAAACAACTTACCTACCATACATCAAAGGGACAACGGATCGAATCGGAAGAATTCTACGGAAATACGACATATCAACCACATACACACCTCATATAACTATCGGCGCCTCCCTGAGAAACCCTAAGGACAAAGTCAAATTAGAAAACCAGGGCGTTTACAGCATTTCCTGTGGAACATGTCAAGCAAAATACGTAGGACAAACCAACCGAAAAATGTCTGCGAGACTAGACGAACACAAATTATCCATCAAGAATAAACAAATGACATCTGCTCTTTTTCAACACCACATAAATACAGGCCATAAAATAGACTTTGATAGCTGCAAACAAATCGCCAACATAAACCATTTCAAAACCAGAACAATACGGGAAGCAATAGAAATAGAGAAAAAAGGAATCCTCAATAAGAGAGACGATGCCCTCAACCTTCCAACTACTTGGAAGTCCCTTCTCAAAAAAGACACCACACACAACGCAACAAACAACGCCGAACATCGAAACAATAACTCTACTCACAACCCCGAGGAGCCGGGGCCAACACCACCCAATCCAGAACGCCGATACAATCTTTTGCAAAGATGAGGCTTAAATACCCTGTATCCCAACTGCTGTACTGAAATTTCGGTGATCACTGGATAGGAATTAGGGAACCTATGGTATGGCTAGCTTGTTGTCCAGATCTGACTCCCCTAGATTTCTTCTTCTCAGAGAATGTAGAGAATTAACTGTCTGAAGAAGCGAATAACATTCAATAAAATAGCGAAAATAAAATTTGAGGATTTGTTTGAAGATTGTGAATAACATTCATATAGGAAACACACTCAGAAGTATTGACGTTGGGGCTCCTGCATTAAAAATGATGAAAATGCATTGAGTTCATGCGATAATTTGTTTATTAATGTATTTGTATATATTGTTATCAATTTTCGTCAAAGAATATATTCTTTCTAGTCCTAAATTAAAATTTTCAGCAAAAAACTCAATGTTTTGAAAATTGAATCTAACCTATGTTCCAAGAGGATAGATACGAAGTTCTGATTTTTTTAAAGAGGTATTAGTTGAAAGAATTGATAAAGCTTGTGATATATATTCGGAAAGAAGAAGAATAATCCTTTATATTGATTCCGAAACCAAGTTCGAATTTCAAAAACACAAGTTTACTTCATAACTCAGAAATCGATCGGTGAACAAAATTTTGAATACGTTCCTGCATTCTACTCAAGAAAAGAGCTTTTAGAATGTGAAAGTATTTTTTGTCTGTACTACAATTGTGGTACAGGTGTAAAAATTGGGTCAACTCCTAGAGTTTTAGCCAAAATTTTCATGAAAATGATTGAAGTGAATCATCTCGTGGGTTCTTGAGGTCGTAGAGCACGATAAGTATCCCTGATGTACCTGGTGCCCAGGGCGACTGCCTTAAGAAAATAATTTAAGCTCGTCACCTCGAGGGTTATCGAAGTAGCTGAGCATGGAATTTCATCAAGTCATGCAGCTTGAAAACTTTTCGAAAGTCTGGACTGATTTTGAAAATAAAGATTTGGCTCGACTGGATTTTGCAACCCCAAAGCTTGACTGGACATCGAGCTATTCCAAGCTGCTTGAATGCTTGATCCTTGCCAGAGCATAAAGTTCAGTTCACTTGCTACTCGCTTGTTGCCGTACAGGTGCAATGGTAATAGACAGTATCTCAAGTCATACAGAATTGACTACGATACACTGGTATTTCAATACTAAGTACTTTCGGTCTAGTCAACAAGCAGATACAAGAAGGTCCGAGAGCGGATTTAGTTCATTTAAAGAAGAAATGGAACAAAATATACCAGCAATAGAATAGATTCAAAAGAAATGATTCTTTCAGAAAATTTTTGTATCATCCGTTAAAAACTCAATATTTCTTGTAGAAATATATAGAAATCTCAATGAAATTTACGTTGTGTCGTCACCTAGTGGCCAGAAGTGTAAGTATAGTATAGTAATCTGTCAATTAATGTTTACTTCATTTGATGATATTCAGCAGAATCCTTGAAAATCTGGGTTCTACTATTAACTATCCGACGAAGTGGAAATGACTATCTGATTCTCTTCGACTTAAGTTTCAATGTAGATAATTCTATTATTTACACAAAAATTCATTTTAGATGTTTTATCGATAATCCCTTTATGTTGATTTTGTGATGCAATGACTATGTTTTTTTGAAGATATACATTTCACTTTCACTTTTTTTCATGTTTCGCATTTGTTTGATGTTGTAGAAGAAAAAGTTTGACCTGACTTGAATTCTGAGAAAAATTTGACTTGATTTCAAGTCAAGTGAAACAGCTTGATTTTCTAGTCAAGCTGTGAATTTCCAACAGAGGTTCGTTTTTTCAAAAAGTATATTTGCATTGTAACTTGCAAATGACTGAATATCTTCTCGAAAAAGTTTCTGCACAATGTCAAAGTCATTTTTATGTAACATTGGTGATGACCTAGATACCCACAATGGCGAGTTCCCAAAATTCCACATATTCTGAACTTGTTCTAGCTATAATATTTCATCTAGCTGATGTACCAAATCATCAAAATCCACATACCCTGTACTCAGAAAACATTTCTCATTCAGTAGTTCTAATAATTGAATATCATGTATATTACAGAATGAATTTTAACAAATATCCATCAATAATTGCTGTCGGTTAATTAAGATTATCAAAACTTTGAAACTACATATTTTAAGTCAAGTAAATTTCTTATCATTTGTTCTAATTCATTCTATTGAGAAGGAACTCTTTCCCTATTTGAGAAAGCAATCAAATCTTATCAAACTATGACGAATATAAACATATAATAAAATGAAAATTGCATTGTACATTTAATCTTTATGTGCTGAAGATATCTTATCTCATATTAGTCGGTCGTCGTTCATATTAATTGATAGGTTGAGGTTGTTTGAAATAAATATACTAGACATTCAGATGTACATTTATTTTTAGTTTGAGTTCAGGTCAAACCGGAAGAAATAGTGACAATGGGCCTCCGATGGTGCTGCTGTTTTTGTCCGAGAAAAATCAGTAAGTTTTTCAAATAAGTTTCGAGAAAATGTACGATATTTCGATATCCATTTCATTAGGCGAGTCAAAACTTTTCTATCATTACCTAATCAAATTAAGTTCGTTCTTTAAACCAATTATTAATTTTCGAAAAACGCGAAAAACTATATTTATGCTCTATATCGTTATTATTTTAGTAAACAATCAATATACAGAGTGTCCATTTAGTTTGCAATCGCTGTATAAACTTGTTCCTGTTAAATACAATGAAAAAGTGAATATAAAATATTGAAAAACACAAATTTGCAGCATATCCTGAAATGATCTTCAAATATACAGGGTGTTCCATTACACAACCTAAATCAAACATGTATTTCCTTGAAAAGGAAGTCCTTTTTCATTATATTCGAACATATTAACACGAAAATAGATGAGTTTTTCAGACCAGCATATGCTCTAGCTGAATTGTTTAATAATAAATGGATATTTTGTGAAAAAATTATAATTGAATCAGAATAATGATAACATGAAATTAAACTATGTATTATAATATCACAAGAGTTTATTCAGTTATTCAGCTGACAACAAGTACTCATACAAAGTTGAAAACATACACTTATCACCAGGTAGATACTAAATTGAAACATTATTATTCAAAGATCATAATATTTACCCATGTGAAGAATCAACTAATACAGATAAATACATTTCATTAACACATTTTGGCTTTATTGGCGAAATGATTGCAAGTGTCATTTCAAAACAGCATAAAAAGGTGTTTTCAAAACGGAAATGAATCTCTTTCATGAATTTTTCAACAGTGAAGGAAAAACTGATGGATTTGACAACACTGAGTTTACAAGTTTTCCTGTATGGATTGCGAAGGCGTTTTATATAGGTCGGACTAGTCATTCATTCAAAACTAGATACAAAGAGCAACCGACGAATCTACTTTCGCTTAGTATTGCATCGAAAATGGCATTAATTCTCCACCCATATATCAAATTATTCGCAGAATACTTTAAGAACGAAAGTAAGATTTCTTAGAATCCATCGTAATGTTTAAACTCCAACAAACTCCCTAAAGAGATAATCTTCTGAACAACCAGAGTGACCCAGACTATTCGTTCATATTTGACATTTTCAAATGATACTTAATTTCAAAATAATTCGTATATTTTCCTTGTTTGCACCCTCATTAATATTGTACCTACATGTTTCAACTTTAGTTCAATATTTTCTCCATGCATACTTCTTCAAAATATTCAACAGTGAATACCTTGTATAAAATGATAATAGAGATTACAACAAGAATAATACTCAATTATTTGTTTTCTAACGTAGGTGCAGATCGTAGGGGAAGAAATACCAGTCGCTCTCTTCAAAACAAATATGACGACAGACACTCTTTGGAGCGGAAGTCTTTGAGAGAAAAAGAAGAATCACAAATGAGTTATTCCATATCTTTCCCGAGAGAATTCAAGTATGATGCAACATCTTCAGTTCCAGTGAAAATTCCAGATCCTTTGACTACTTATAAGTAAGTACTAATATATTAAGAACGAAGATTTTCTACAAGGGATGTCTTTTATATTTTGCATGGTTGAATTAGCCTATATGGTTTGTTGATATAAATTCGAAAATTCAGTTTTATGTGTAAAATAAATTGTCAAAGTTGACAAGTTAGTTAAAAAATGGATTTAAATCAGGAGCATATTCGAGCAATAGTTTTTTATCTCTGCGAGTTGGTTTATGTTGTCAGCATTGAAGCACTTAATCAGTCAACAGTTTCCTGTTGATGTAGAGAATTTAAATGCAGAAGGTTCTGGCTTAGTGACGATACAAAGGCAAGTGCACCAAAGACAGTGTTCACTCAAGGAAATCTGCAAAGTTATCCAGGTAAATGACACTCAACATTTCGAGAGATTGAGGAATTATTGAAAATTCCAAGGACCTCGATTTAAGAATTTTGCACGAAGAATTACATGTGAAAAAATTAGATTCCTGTTGGATATTGCATCTGATGGCAGGAGTATAGAAAGCTGCAAGGGAGAATTGGTATCAAAAGACTCTGGATCTGGAAAACGTGTACAACATTGTTATTAATGATCAATATTGAATTCATTCATATGAGCCAGAAAATAAGCGCTGATCTTTTGCTTGTGTGTTCCAAGGGAAAGAAAAACCGTTATCTGTGGCCGAAGTGTCTAGAAAACAGATGGTCGCATATTCGTTTCAAAAACAGGTCTTGTTGCAATCATTCCTTTACAAGATCAAAGAACAGATACAGTCGTTTGATACACAACCATAGGTTCACAATAAGTCCTCAGTAATCTTCAAGAAACCAACCCTGAACGGCGAATCATACTTTACCAAGACAATGCACAGCGCGAAAAATATCATCTTGCGTACAGTCCATACCTAAGTCCAACAATGTTTTTTCCTTCCCAAAACCTATTACAAATTGCGTAGTCAAGGGTCTTCGTCTTTAGAAGAAGCTCTTAATGCCTTTCAAGAAGCAATTTTGCATGTAGCAGCAAACGATTGGAATAAATGTTTCCAGAATTGATTCGAACGAATGCAGAAGTGTATTAATATTTAGAAAAAATAAAAACAACAATTAAGTCTATAAAAACCCACAAAAATTTCATTCTAGCTCTACATGCAAAACGTAAGGACAACCTCGTAGTTATGTACAAATACACTGTTACAAAAGATTATCTAACCTAACCTAAGATTTTGCCGAATCATTTGACCCAATTCGTTGTTTTTCCTATTTTACTTACATGTATATTGTTAAAAACTTGAAGGGTGTTTATGAGGAACACATAATTTATTTCTTTTGATTGAGATTGTTAGTATTATTTTACATGATTTCAATTATTTCAGTTGGTATTATGGAACCATAACCAGATTCCAAGCACATGAATTACTTAAAAATGAAGAAGACGGCATATTTCTAGTAAGGAAATCTTCAGATGTGAAGACTGAATACCCGTATATAATTTCTGTAAAGCAGAGTTTGCCTGAAGGAGCAACTGGAAAAGAAAATTATCATTATAGAATAAGAAAGGACGAAAATGGATATTTCACTTTGGGTTCAAATTTATACTTCAAAACAGTTATGGATTTGATAGAATATTATAAAGGTGAGGGTAAAGATTTACTGTAGATTGTGGAAATGTACACAAGATGTAACAAACTGTTTGAGTTTGAGCAATTTCATTCGTTTCTAGAAGGCCGAACTGTAGTGAAAATTGAAATTACACAGATTTTGAATAAATACATTTTTTGTGTCGGGGAGAATGTTTAACATTTTATCTCTGTTGTCAGGTTATACACACACCACAAAAATTGTCGCATCACCTGGTATTCTGAATTCCACAATCGATTAAGTAGCTCGATGGCAGTTTCTTTGCCAACATATGTTTTTGGACATATGAGAGGAAAAAATCTTATCTATGTAGTAACATTTGTTTCCATATGATCTCAAGCCCGTCTGAAACAAGAATGAGAGGAGGGGCGAAGCCAACGGTACGTGGCTAACTTGTTGAATGTTAACCAAAGCACTATTTCAGGAGCAATTAATCGGTACCACGAAACAGGGGAATATGGAAGAAGGGCCGGACAGGGAAGAAATCGGATAACAACACCAGTTGATGATCGTTGGCTTCGTTTAACTGCACTAAGAGTTCGGCACTGTACGGCTAGAATGCTACAAAATGAATTTGCACTTTCCAGAAATGTTCATATTTCATTGCAAACTGTTAGGAACAGGCTCAGAGAAGACGATATCAGACCAAGGGTGGCTTCTATCGGCCCGCGTCTCACCAGAGAGCATCGAGTTGCAAGACTTCAGTTTGCGAGGGAACATGCAAATTGGGGTATTCCAGAATAGTCCAATGTTCTCTTTTCCGACGAGTCCAGGTTCTGTCTAGTATCAAATGATAGACGCATGACTGCAAACAGACGACCTGGGAAACAGTATCAGCAGTGCAAACTGAAAACTTCGGAGGGGGCTCAGTAATGGTGTGGTAAGGCATTTCTTTCCATGGTCGAAATGAGTTAGGCCTAGAGAATAATTGAAGAATGACAGCGGCCAGATACATCGCAGATATCCTTGAACCCCATGTTGTACCCTTTGGCCCTTAGGTTGGCGAAAACTTTATTTATATGCATGATTATGCTCGGCCTCATGCTGCTAGAGTAGTTACAGAATTTCTGCAAAATGCCGAAATTGATATTATAAGATGGCCAGCCAGAAGTCCTGACTTGAATCCCATAGGACATGTTTGGGACAACATGGGGTTGCAAATTAAGCAACGTAGGATTCCTTGTAGAACATTCCAACAACTAGAAAATCAGCTTCCTGAAATTTAGAACTCAGTGACCCAAGAGTATATACAAAATTTGTTTGCGGGGCTTCTGAAACGTATACTGGCAGTAATAAGGGCACGAGGAGGAAATACTTGATTTTGAAAATGATGAGTAACCATTCGATGCTGGTTGATTGGTGTCTTCGCGAATGTTTGAAGATGGTAGAATTTTTTAATTTTTCATTAACTCGAAAATTACCAACTTCTGAAAGATACCAAGGGACTCTTGAATGACCAACCTAATAGTTTATATAGTATTGTCGTAAAAGTAGGGTGATGCGACAATTTTTGTGGGGGGTGTATTATCTTTTAGCTCTCGGAAGTTTGCTAATACAACCACGAACTAAAATCTAATACTTTTCGCCTGGCTTAGGTTAATTTTTTTTTTCATTTCAGGAAAGACTGATTCTTTGAAAGTTACTTTGAAAGCTTATATTGATCATACACAGCCAATAAGGTAAAACAAAAAACCCTTTAGTTTTTATCATGGATATATGGAGGGGTTCAAAATAGGATTGATATGTTTCTTTACCCAGTTGCACAAAATAACTGACTGATATTTCACTTATTTGATTTTCATATCATGTTTTGCAGCTATCAACAAAGCGACGTTCACGTTTTTCGGAGAATATTGCGACTAAATGGAATTCTGAAATATTGAGAGTCAATTATGTATATACTTTAATTTAAGTTATAATGATGTAAAAATAATTTATAATTTTTCTATGATTATTACGTATAACGATTTAACATAAGTAATTTTCACTAAAATATACATGAATGTTATGAATTTTTATTAATAATTCAAATAAAATCATTTATCCAACAATTCGTTTTTTCAAGTTATAAATGAAAACCAAAATGAATTACTTTGAATTTGACTTCCGAAAGAAGATAACGAAGATGAAACTGAATATTTAGACACGAAGCAGTTTATGTATTTGCCGTTGCAGCGCTGCTATCTTAATTTGAAACATCAACAAGAAGTTTCATCATGTAAAATATTTAGATTATTATTAAAAGTATGATTTTCTTCAAGCAGATGATTTGCATTGGATAAATCTCAGATTTGTTTGTCGAAACTGCTTTTGCGCTCTTATCATTAAATCTGGATATTATTAAACATTAGGAAAGACCCACTTAAAACTAAATCCAACATTAAACACTCCTTAGTGAATGCCAAATCATAATAATCAGAAATACAAACGTGAAGTTGATAATTTGCGGTCACCTAGCCAAACTTTCACGTTATCGCCATAACTATCGCTACGTTGGGTTGGAAGAGGGAGTCGTCATAAATGGCCTGCGTGATCTCCCGACCTCAAGTGTTTGTATATTTTTTGTGGGATTACCTAAAAAAATTTTGTTCATGGTGAGGATATAGTTAACCGGAAGAACCTAATCCAAAGAATTGAGGAAGGTTGCGATTTCATTCGAAACCAACCGGTGTTACTAGAAAATCACGTGGGCATTAACAGATCGCTCGAGATTATGCGTACAAGATAGAGGGGAATCATTCTTTATTCATTAGTGGTTGATCTGTTTCAATGTTTCCGTTCTCGAACGAATTTTTCTTTCTTATTTTGAGTTGTTATCAACATGAAATATTCATCTTCGATTGATGTCCTTTGAATGGCACATAAAAGAACTCCTTACCCCAAAACTACCGTTCTGTTGCACTTCTTCCCATTATGTCCAAAGTCATGGAGAGAGTTGTAAATAACGAACTCATCAAATATCTTGAGTTGCATTATTAACGACCGTCAGTATGGTATTCTTTTATCAGACTACAAAAATTGAAACCAACTGACCTTCCCAAGTGGCTAAATTTCTGTGAAAATTTATTAATTCGGCTTCAAGAAGATGAGACAATTCTGCAAAAAATTATATGGTCTAATGAAGCCAAGTTCAATGAAAGTGGAATAACCAACAGGAGAAATCGACAATTTTAGGCCACAGAAAATCCATATTTCATTGAGGTTATTGATTTCCAAAATAAATTCAGCGTGAACGGTTTTGCAATTTTAATGAATGATTTGTTGGCTTATCACATATAACATTCTGAGGGGTTGCTATTACCAAATGGATGGTGCACCAGCACATAAAACACGAGCTGTAGATCGGCAGGTAACAGAAATGTTCGAGGATATGTGGTGGGGTAATCAAGGACCAAATTTATGGCCTCTGCGGTCTCCGGACCTGACGCCCCATGATTTTCATTTATGGGGAAAAATCAAGAGTGAAGTGTATCTCGTTCCCGTAAGAAGTAAAGAAGAGTTACTAGAGAGTATTCAAAATGCTTTTCGTAATATTGATGCTGTGGAAACTAGGAGGGCAACTCATTATGTTTATATACGAGCTGTCAAGTGTATCGAGCAAAATGGGGCCCATATTTTAGATTAGTTCAGTTTTCTCCTATGATGTTTTCTATCATTTATTCGTATTGATGTAATTATCTTCGATGATTGGTTTTCGCTTAGTTCCTACAATTTTTATGCATTATTCATTTATTCGTAAAGATCGACAGGAGATCTGCTGGCCTACGTTACTCATCTTTGTACATCACCGATGGAAAAACATGGGGAATCTAGAGCAATAGCCCTCGACATCTCTAAAGCCTTCGATAGGTTTTGGCATGCAGCCTTGTTGAATAAACTTGTTGCATATGGGATTCCCGAAAATTTGCGGGGTTGAATAAGTAGCTTTCTTTCAAAAAGATCAATACAAGTTGTGTTGCAAGCAGGAGTTCCTCAGAGATCCATTCTTTCGCCAACCTTGTTTCTGTTGCAGATAACCGATATTCTGTCATCTACAGAGAACAAGATCTTCGGTTTTGCAGACGATTGTACCCTGGTTTCATCTTTCAGTAGTCTGCGGTCGATTACAGCTGCGGAATCTCATCTTCAGAGATGTCAACAAATTAATGACTTATATTCTGATTTACAGTGGATATCAGAGTGGGGTCAGTTGAACCTATCGAGCTTCAACGCGAGCAAAAGACGCAAGTAACTACGTTTTCTAGAAAGATCTCCGCTAAAGAACCTCCTATAATAATGCAAGGCCAACAGATTGCATCCAAAGATTCGATCACCTTCTCGTAATAATGATCAACTCCAAGTTTTAGTGGCATGAATATGTATTAGCAATAGCTAAGTCGGCATCAGCTAAATTTTGTTTTCTTTTCATAGCCAAGCGATACTTCACGTCATCTCAGCTGTTGCGTCTATATAAGGCGCAGATTCAACCTGCACCCAAACATTCATTGCGGATGTTGGATAGTGTGCAAAAACGGGCTGTGCGCCTCATCGACTACCCGGAGATCTCCAACCACTGGCTCTCAGAAGACAAGTTGATGACCTTTCTCTTTTTTACAGATACTTCTACGGAAGTTTTGACGCAACACTAGGCTGGCAAGGAGTTCTCATCATATGGCGGTACATTCAACGATCCCTCGAACCTCTGCTTTCGTTTACAGGGCCGGTGAGCTGTGGAAGATTCCGTCCAGAATCTTCTCAACGTCCTACAATTTGGCCCTCTTCAAGAATGGAGTAAACAGACACCTTAATTCTTCCCAGGCACCTACTCATGTAGTGTAACAGGTTCGTCTATTCCTGGGACGCGCGCATAAAAAAAATAATTATCTTCTAAAGATTAGTGTCTCTTAGGTGTTGTTTGTGTGGTCAGGTACTGCTCTCGTTCATAGCAACTTTAAAAAAAAAGGTTGTTGTGATATTCTCATGAAATTAGAAAACTTTTTGAGAGAAAACAGGGACACCACTGAGTTTTTGAATAAAAAAATTAAAGAATTTTCGTAATACGCCCCTGTTATTCTTCCTCGACTTCATTCTGAAGGGAGAGGATTAGCTGGAGAATTCCTTGAATAAAAACGATAAATAACCATTGCTGAATTGTTAATAGAAAGGTGAGTTACATTTGGTGATCGCGAAGCTTTTCCAAATTCCAAAATTTTCCAGAAATGAGTTATCCTTGTAATTATACCTCGATAGAAAAGTTTAGTGGAATGTGACAGTTTTCCCAGTAGGCTCATTTTTCGTAGCAATTCTTGATGATTAAGATCGTGCGGAAGAGTTCTGGAAGGCATGTACAAGAATATCTCATTTTCTCATTCCGTCCCTGGAATTTGATTTTCGTCTACATACAGTATTGTCAACAACAGTCATGTTATTTGAGGTAGGAAATATCGAGAAAATCAGTCTATGCGTTCAATAGTTCTCGAGATCATTAAATGCAACCGAAATCCATAAAACAGTCTGTATATCGTAAAAATAGCGTTACCTTATATTATTAGTGCCGATTCGAGCTTTTCTATGTGAACTCTTACTCGTGAATCCCAGTGTAGAAGAAAATTTTACTAGAACATTTTAGCAACAGTCCTGATCTGCAAGAACTAGCTGGTTAGCCTATAAAATCATAGACTGACTGAAAAGCTAAAAAACATTTTTTCTTGGTTCATCTCATTGCTTACGTTTTCTTTGTTTTCCCGGATGATAACCAACAAATCAAATTCAGAATCAAATATGATGCTCCTTCTGTCAGTTCGTGGAATGTGCATAAGAATATTACAATTTTTAGTCTGCCCAAATCTTCCAAGTATCTCTTGTAATTTTCTCGATCAAAATTTCTAAGACAACTAAAACTAGGAAACAAAAGAAGATATATTTCTCATTGTTCTAATGTTTTTCAATAGTTTAAATCTGAATTACCGCCAAACGCATTCCGCTCTACGTCGAAGATACGATAGCAATCAAGTTTGCAATTCAACATCAACAGTCGACTTGATTAACGTACCAAATTAGATTTCGCTACTGAATTTGCTCTCAATGTCGGCAAAGTCGGTAATAATAGAGAAGAAGTTCCGAATGACCTTCGATTTTATGTGACCTATAAGTCCCAATAGACCATTATTAGGCAAATTATCGTTCAGAATTATTATGAGCAATTTTCTTTTTTTGTTTTTCAAATTGGAAGAACTTGACCATATGATTATGGAATTTAGAAGATCAAGCACAATAGACTAGGATTTCTTTCGAAGAATTAGATATATGACACTTTTTATGTGTTGAGCCCGTTTCAAAATATACAGGGTGACCCAAAAGAAATGCACTTTCAAACCGTGCTAATTTAAAAATATCTCAAGGAAGAAACGTGCGAGATATATCATTGCATAGCTCGACCATTGAAATTATAGTGAATACAAGGAAAATAGCGAAATATATGTCAACGGAGGTTTTTGAGGAAAATTCGATCTAGAAATGCGTTTCTGATGGTTTCTCGAAAAGACCAAATTCGGAGGCGAATTTCTTCGAAACGGTAAGCAATATTGAAAGGAACAGAATAAATCTCGGGTAGCTTTTTTTTTCAGAAATCACGGCTCGATATCTGGCCGGTTAAGATAACAACCCCCTTCAAATTTTTTCGCAAATTTTTCTTAAAATCGAACAAGATCCACGAAGAAATAGTATATGGGTTCATAATAATACTAGAACATCTATAGATCATAATCAGCATGACTTAGAAAACCGAACCTGACCATCGGGGCTCTCTCGGTCAAACAGAGGGGGAATTGTTTTGTTTGTGTTTAAATATTAAAGGGATTTTACGACTATACTTCAAAATTGGCAAGCAAGAACAAGGAAGTGATTATGTTTCAGGAGAGTCACACTGCGACGGAAGAATTTCTCCGTGAAAGAGGGAATACCGCAGGTTATGTACTTTTTGATTATCTCCTTAGACCTTTTTATGACCTTGCTTGATATGTAAAATCTTTTCTTGAATTCAAGTGAGTTTAGACATATAAGAGTCAGGTATGATTGTTGAAATATTTTTCTGCTGGTTTTCTTTTTCCATTGTTACAAATTCCTGTCCCAAACCTAACCTTTCACCCTTGTGTTCGTCTGGAAATCATGGAGTGCAAGATGAAATGAGAGAATGAAGCTTGTAAGCAGAAAAATTTTCGGTACTCTTTATGTACACACGACACTAACACAACATAAACAGACAAGCTATTGCTAGTGCAATAGCGACAGGAAAACGAGTTTTTTTCCTCAGGTTTCTTCACTCGTTTATTGAATAATACGTAAGATAGTATGGTTCCCCTGTTACATTTCCTGAGCTCACACTTGTGTTTTGTCAAGTTTTGATCAATCTGTTCTGAACCTCATTTACAATAGCTGTTTGATTTTGCAGGCACCTTAATCCTCTATTGAGAATATTCCAGACAGGTTCAATGAGATTGAGGTCTGGACTTTGTGCAGGCCACTTTACTGAAGTGATTTCGTAATCTTGAAGGTAATTCCTAACTTATATCATATAAAACGAATACAAAAATATTAATATTGATAAAATCTAAATACAACTGTCGCAATAAATAATTTGTTTTATGGTTTTTCAGATTCAATTTATCTGTTTTTGATTTACACAGTATGTCGGAAAGTTCTCGAATTTATTTTTTAGCGCCAATGCAAGTAGCGTGATCTGTTGAACGACACCAGTACCATGTTGCTACATCCTTCAGGAGTGAATTTTTACCCCAGTATCGGTTCATTAGTTCTTGAGATAGACGTGTTTGCGTGAACGTGTGTTAGGTACTCCGCTACAAGCTTCTCGAATAGAAAAGAAATTTAAACACCGTGCGGCGATTGAATTTTTTATAAACTTGAAAAAAACCTTCACGAAAACGAAAAGAATGATCGATTTGGCTTACGGTGAAGGTGTAGTGTCGCGTTCAACAGTTTCCACGTGGTTCAATCGGTTTAAGAAGGGCAGAGAGTCCTTAGAAGATGACGAGAGAAGCGACCGGCCGTCAACAGCTGTTACCGACAGAAACGCGACTCGTGTGCGCGCGCTACTGAACCATGATTGCCACATGTCTCTCAGAATGTTAGCAGACGAACTGAACATGAGTAAGGAAAGCGTAGCTTTGATTTCGAAAGCAAAAATGAACCGTAGGAAGGTCTGTTCTCGATTTGTTCCGCACTTCCTCACACACGAGCAAAAGCAGACTCGCATCGAATGTTGTCAGGGTTTTATCGAAACTGGCGAGACCACTCTAGACCTTGTAACCTCAATTGTGACTGGTGACGAGACTTGCTGTTTTCAATACGGTCATTTCACGAAGCGGCAGTCGTCCGGTTGGCTCAGTATGGCCATGAGGCCTCAAAAAGTGCGCCAACAAAAATCACGGGTGAAGGCGATGCTCATCGCTTTCTTTGACTCCAAAGGTCTGATCCACCAAGAATTTGTGCCCTCAAGCATCACCGTGATTGCTGCGTATTACGTAGAAGTGTTGAAACGTCATGCCGGAGTACAAGGATCCGGGATCGTGGAGTTTGCTGGATGACAATGCGCATTCTTATTCGTCGAATGTTGTGAAACGTTTTCTCGACGAAAATCAGATTCCACGTATCAACCACGCCCCATACTTGCCAGATCTGGCTCCAGCAGACTTTTTTCTATTTCCAGAGCTAAAAATGCACCTGAAGGGACGATTTTTTAAGATGTACCGAGCATTCAAGCGGCTTGAACCGAGCGTCTCAGTGCAATAACTTCAGATGAATTCCAGAGAGCCTTCGAATCACTTGTGAGCGCTCAAAGGAGTGTATATCTAGGGAAGGGGAATATGTTGAAAGTTAATTGGAATAAATTCCGTAAGAAGTAATTTTAGATTTTTTATTTCAAAAGTTCGTGGACTTTTCCGACATACTGTGTATACATTGCACTTATGGAGATACTACAGTCTGTTACTCGGTAAGAATGACAAATATTTATACTTCTATACACTCAAATCGAATTTTTCCATTCTAACCTAGTTACAGAACATACTATTCTGATACTCATGTAATTACATTTCCACATTTCATTTTAAAAATAAATTCAGTATAAAATTTTGAAGAATCAATGTAATACTCATTCTATTCTTCAGTAGTACAATTTTATAATTGAAGATGAATCACGTTATGAAAACGAACGGTAGTGCACATTTCACTTTGTAGAAATTTGCTCTAGTGGCAAAGATGTTCTGATTTTAATTGCCGCAAAAAAGATCATCCACATTCCGATCATGTCGTGGGAATTCGAATACATTGAATTTACCGTTCCAACTTGGATATAGAGAATTTTTCTCATAGCACTAAGCTATAACATTCATGTGTTTCTACATACAGGGTGTCTGCGTTAAAACGGTTATTAGAAGTATTGGGGAACGGGTTAATCGATCAAATTCAAATTTGGGCATTAGTGTAATAGTTTCAGAGTGGAGCTTTTTCGGATATATCGAATTTTGACAATAACTTTTCTATTTGAAATGTCATAGTGTACTCCATAATTTTTTTATCGAATGATAGTTATTATTTTTCATCAAAATTTTTATTAACATTTTTAAGAAGTACAAACGTTAGTAGCAAAACTTGGTCAACAATTATTGTTATCAATATTTGGTGTTTTCTTGCAAAATCTTAATTTATGGCTTTTATTTTATTTCTGATGATAGAAACATATGCGCCAAGAAAAAACATCGAATTTTGTAGCCATGTGTCCGGAAATATAAGATTAAACCTCAACACCCTGTAAATCGATAACGAAGTATTTTCAGTCCTATTTTTCAAGAAATGACTTGAACAATCACCTCCTTGAATAATGCCATGTATTTCTTAAACACCCTGTATATAAAAGAGTATCGTTCACAGATGCAACAATCCTCATGGACTCATTCAATTATTTCAATCATAAACTCTCCACAATTTATTTATTTATTCATTACAAATTCCGGTTACCAACAGTACAATGTACCAAGAACAGCATCCCCTACATACAAAATGAAAAAAATAATCAACTGATAAACTAAACAAAAGATGAGTAGCCTAGTCTTAAGGCGTGTGAGTGTTACATGAATATGGGATCACAGATACATAACTGAAAATAATGGAAAAAACTCCACAATCAAAAAAATAGAACAAACAGGAAAAAATTAGTTGTTATGTGATTGGACTGAAATAATTCTTTATTCGAAGCTTTTAGGAATATAACGACGAATTGAAGATGTCTATATTTAAGAAATTACTGTGAGAATTAAAAACAGTTTGAAATCTACAAATCGGAGAGTTCAGTCCCACATCAGTGCGGTGGAAATCAACTGAGAACAGATCCCTGATTCTTGAGTTTATTCTGGGGGTCCGAAAATGAATTCTAGATAGGAGGTAGTGTGAATCCATATGGGAATTTCTTATTCTAAAGAGCATATAAAGATCACCCAGAACTCTTCTATGTTCAAGGATTAAAATTTCAAATTGAGAACGAATGTTTGTGTAGTTTTGATTGATAATAGGAGTTTTCGTTTTGAATCCGTTTGAAATCAGTAGACGCAATTATGTCAAGGCTATTTTTCGAATTTTTCAGAATTTAGATCAACCATCCCCGTCCAAATATTAGAAAATTATTTTTGAACGTAAAACAGAAAACAGATAATCTCAAACAATGTGGTGTTTTCAATATCTAATGTAACGAATGATCTTCTGCTTATGTAGATCGAGCAGGTTGAAATTCAGAATGTAGATTCAAAGAACATATATCATTGGACAAGAAATTACCAAATATTTGTGCACATTTCATCAATAAACCACACAATAGTTTCAGAGAACCTTTAATTCCTCCACAAATTTATTTATTTATTTATTTATTAAACAAAGGTAGGAGATGGGACCATAAGGGTCCATGAATCTCAAAAACATATTTAATATGGTATGTGATTTCACAGAAAAAGAAAAGGAAACAGGGTAAAAATAATATTAACAATAATGCCTTAATTAACCAACGAGAAAATCGAGATGAATTGAAAACGAATGAAACAGGAAAGATAAATAATGACATGGATAGAATACGTGATATCATAAAAGTGAAAATGAAAAGGAGGCACCAGTGTTACGCACGCACTTTGTCGAAAAGATTTTTATTTGTGCGCACCGAAGCTTCTGGTAAAGAGTTCCATTTATGGAAGACGCGGTTGCATATAAAGGGCTCACGATGAAGCATTGGCGTAAAACTTGAGATCGTCAGCGTACGATGCGTGCGCAGGGTTGCTGGTAAGTCTGCCACATATGCCAGAAAGAGAATAGGTCCCAGAACTGAGCCCTGAGGGTCCCCGCTAGTAACAAGTTTGATGGAAGAAACGGAGGAGCCTATTATAACTGAGAATTGACGATTGCTAAGAAAAGCCGAAAAAATGCAATAAAGGAAGAAGAATGAATCTGTTAGGAAGTTTGTAAGTTAATGAACTCAGGAAAAACCCACATGATTCTACTTGTAACAGCCAACTTGAAATCAATAGCTCCCTCCCACTTAACATTTAAGGAGAAAATAAATTTTGTAATCATCTTATCACTTCTTTAGAATTCGGTTGCGACGGGTCGCAACCAGTTGTTATTAACAAACAAATGTGGAAAACTGACAAAAGTGTTTCTTCTCTTTCATATTATAGTAATCTTTCAAAATATCAAAGAGACTCAGAATCAAATATTAGGACTGATTATTGAGTAAATTGAAAACAGGAGTTGTCTGACAGAATGCTTCATGTTTTCATTGGTTTGTAAAGTAGTCGTTTTCGTACTCCTATTATTGGTCTCCCACAGGGATCTGTTCCTGCACCTTAATTATTCAATTCATTAATTTCTTCTCATAAGTCCAATTATGCCAGTAATAATAATCTATATTTTCGTTATGAAAACGTTGAAACTATTCAAAAAGTTGTGACTGTGGATCTAGATCATTTTAATAATTTCTTCACTTTGGGTCACTGTAACCCTACAATATTTTGCTGGAATATCTTCTTCATAGTCGAATGCAGTTACACAATGTTTTTACGGATGAAAACGCTTGACGTTTCCCAATATGTTCATTGAATGAAATATTGATCACGATTCGTATATGATATTTACAATGAACATGGATTTTATTTCATAGTAATTACCTGTTATTAAAACAGCATTATTCATTTCAATATATATACCCATTCCATCGGTTAATGAGCTCCTGAAAGTATATTGAATTTCTGTTTTGTAATATTAAATACCGAATATATCTATTAAATGGATTGTTTAAAAATTTTGGCGAAGGCCGTTTCCATAATGCAAGAAAGCAACATTTGAAATTTGGTACAGGACAAATAAGGAATCTATGACTGAAAGGTATTTCCACATAGTAAGCGTAGGTAAATATTCGAGACATGAAGCATAACGAATCCTGTTTTCTTATTAGAACTTCAATGGAAAAAAAAACTTTTCTGTCTCCTGAAATTCATGGAATATACATATTTCTGAGAAAAAATAATTATGTAAGCACCTCATCCAGAAGTTCAAGAATCTCGAAATCAGATAAAATTTAGGCCGACTCCAGTCGCTCAAAACGAGTTCGATATTACTGAAGGAAATATTGAATCCTCAGTTTTCCAAACCACTTGGCAAATAAACTCACAATTCATAGACCTACACCATTCAAATCATCATTTATGTTACTTGAACACAAAGAAGAGGCGAGTATGGGGTGTTGTGACCCAAGATTGGCATTGATTACATGAATAGAGAAATCTTATTAGCTAAAATCGAGAAATGGATTTAGAGGTATTAAAACGGAGATTCTGAAGTTGTATCTGAAAGACACACATCAATCTGTCGAACGGAGAGACTGTTTGAATCCTCTAAAAAAGGTTGATATAGGAATACCACAGGCGCCTATACTCGGCCCGATACTTTTTATTCTATACATTAATGATTTGATGATCCAAAATGTAAACTCGAACAAAATATGTGCATTCGCTGATTATATTATCATTTGTCTTGAAAATAAACAAAATTTAATTTATCAACTAGAAGACACGTACAAGTTGATGACTCCTCAAAACTGTGTTTCTCAAAGTCTGTGATAGGATCTCAGCTCCAATGTTTTGTTTTGATAATTATTTACCTATGTTTTGTGTTTATGCTTGTTTTTATATACTTTTAAGAATGTACCTGACCTTGAAAATTGACATTTCATGTGAATAGGAAATAGAATTTTTTATTATTATCAGTATCTTTATACAGGGTGCTTCAACGAAAACTAAACAGAGGCCATATCTACCAAGATATTCATTTCTGATCAAAACGCAAAAACAAGTCTGATTTCGTTTTAAGGGGGACATCTTTTGGGGTACAAAACTTGCCTAAAATATCAATCCTCTAAGCGGGGGTTGCAATCCTTGAACATTTTGAATGGAGAAAATGGGTCGAGTGTAGCCTCAAAAGAAAGGCGGTATCTTTGTCTACATTGCCTTGAACGAATTTCCATTTTTAATTGAAAACTGTAAAAGATACAGGGTGAGCAACTGAAAGATAGGGAAGACTATTACCCTGAGACTATTCAAGTTTTAGTGAGGTAAAATGGAACAGATCCATTCTGATCAATGGCATTCATCCTCATCTCGAATTTCAACCCCTGGAGCAGGGGTGACCACCCTTGAAAATTGGGAAGAGGGTAAATGGGTGGAGTGATAACTCGAAAGAAAGGTATTATCTTTGTCTGCATTCCCGTGAAAGAATTTTCATTTTTGATTGAAAACTGTACAAGATACAGAGTGAGCCACTGAAAAATAGAGAAGACTATTGCGTCAAGACTATTGGAGTGTTAGTGCGAAGAACTGGAATAGATTCATTTAGATCAAAGATGACAGCCTTTGATCTGGAATGAATCTGTTTCATTTTTTTGCACTAATACTTGAATAGCTCAGGGCGATAGATTGTCTCCTCTATTTTTCAGTAGCTCACTCTGTATCTTCTACAGTTTTCAAACAAAAATGAAAATTCGTTCACGAGGATGCAGACAAAGATAATACCTTTATTTCAAGGTATCATTCGACCCATCTACCCTCTTTCAAATTTTCAAGGGTTGTCACCCCTGCTCTAGGGGTTGAAATTCGAGATGATGATGGTACTTGATGATGATTGCCATTGATCAGCATGGATCTGTTCCATTTTACTTCACTGAAACTTGAATAGTCTCAAGGAAATAGTCTTCCCTATCTTTCAGTTGCTCACCCTGTATCTTTCACAGTTTTCAATTAAAAACGAAAGTTCGTTCAAGGCGATGTAGACAAAGATGCCACCATTCTTTTGAGTCATCACTCGACCCATCTTTTCTATTCAAAATGTTCAAGGATTGCAACCCCCGATTAGGTGATTGATATTTCAGGCAAGTTTTCTACCAAAAAAGATGTCCCCTTTGAAACAAAAATTGACCTTTTTTTGCGTTTTGATCAGAAATGAATATCTTGCTAGATATAGCCTCTGTTTAGTTTTCGTTGAAGCACCCTGTATATAATAATGAATGAGAACATATTCGAGGGCGTTTCCAATGAAATTCCTCTGGCAGAAAGAGGGTTAGTATATCTCTATTTTGACTCTACATCCCCATATCCGACAAACCAGTTTTCAGTGAAAAATGGATAGAAACGGGAGGATCAGTAACATGGCCACCACGTTCGCCAGATTAAACCCCGTAAAGTTTGTTTTCTCTGGGTGAATGATTTATTTTATAAACAAATCCATAAAGACGACATTAAAGAAAAGAAAACTCTAGAAATTGTTGAGCTACACTGACCAACATTCAAATTCAAAATGCATGCAGAAACAATTCTGGACTGAGCAATGAGTTGTCAACGCTTTGATCAATTGTTTCGTGACGTCAGCCTATTCTTAGCATAAACAAGGTATACGGAGATCTAGAGCAGTATGGGTAGTAGGCAGCATAGTCTATGGTAACCATAACCATCGCCAATAAAGACGTGTTCGAACAACGATCTATAATGAATCTGGAAATCGTGTTTATGTAAATGCCTGAAGTATCAGGCCTCGACGCCTGATAATTATTAACTAGTGTCCTGCACTGCATTGTCTTATCAGATGGGCTTCTGTAATTGACTCATTACATTATGGGCGTACGGGAAGGTGTGCTCTAGTAAAAAATTTCTCGCCGTTAAGATAAGGAAACTTTGCTAGCCACTATCTTTTTTACCTTGTTACTGCGGGTTTTGCTACCACACGATAATCTCGATGACTGTTCCGCGAGATATCGATAAAACTCCGGGTTTCTGTCGCATACCGGATTCTATTTATTACCGCCATGACTGTGATAGCACCACAGAATGTTACCAATTTAGGAGAAAGATCACGCGGGAGATTCGAATGGTTACTTAATTTGGATTTTCGATTTTAATGAATGAATTTATGGTTTCAGTGTATGAAACGGTTTTGCCGGAACATTTTATCGTTTTATATTTCCATGTATTTGCGTGTACAACGTTATACCACAGATTATTCAGCTCGAAATGAGTCGATTTAGCCAACCTATATGAAAAGTTTCTTCGTTTGGCCGCTAGAGGTCGCCTAATCCAAAGAGTTTTTTTCTTATTTTTCAAATAATTCGAGAATGACTCCATCGATGGAAACCATATTTGGTATGCGTAATCAGGTGCGTTATTCACGTTTTTCAGTGATCCACTCAATGATCTTGACGTTTCACAAGTATCCTTGAAACTCGAACGTGTTTTTAATCAACCATAATTTTTCATCTGTCTGCGTTTGAGCAAAACTGTTTCAGAGATTTAGTAGCTAGGCTAATTATCAAACTTTTTTGTCTCTTGAGAAATTTTGATAAGATCAGCGATTCAATCACAAAAAACAGTTTTTTAATCTCATTATTTTATTTTTCAACCATCTAGCAAGTCAAAAATATCACATTTGACCATGTTGGCTTTGGATTTATTTCTGTGGCCTGACAGATTGTCATTTTATATACATGACACCTTCTTGTTGACAAGATGATGTTTTCTAGGTTGCTAAATCGGATCAAGCAAATAGGAAATTCAATGTTCATTAGTACAAAAATCGAAAAATTCGAAGAAAAAATTTGATAGGTTTTTCATAATGACTATTTAAAACATGAAAACAGGTTGGCCAGTTGGAAACTGAATAAGAAAAAACAAATCACTTCAGAATAACGAATAATTAGTTTACACCCAAAATTCAATTCAACTATAGTTAATCTTCACAAATTCCACCATTTTGCTGAATACAGGAGTTAATCCTCTTTAAGAAATTGAATTGGACTCTTGATCATTTTTTGAAGGAGTTGGCCGCATTTGAAATTCTCATCCGTATGTAACTCGTCTCGGGTGTCAATTGGAGAAGAGTGAACTCTAGATCTTAAAGCACCCCAAAGAAAAAAGTCACACGGTGTCAAGTCGGGAGATCGTCCTGGACAACTTGCACTAAAACCACTACCTGACCAGTAATGAAATTGATAATTACTGAAGTCCATACGTTAAATTTGAATTGACTCTGATGATGTGTACTTGTAAAATCATGTGGATTTTCGACACTATACACGAATTCAATGTGAAGGTAAGTGATGCCAGACCTATCAAATGTGCATTCGTCAGTAAATAGAATTTTCTTACTAAAGTGTAAAGTGTAGATTGTAATTCCTGAACTTTCAGAATGATCCTTCAAGATATCATGAATCATTGCTTTAGGAACGACCAACTGCAAACCTAAACGCCCCGTGCTTAATTGGGGGTTTTGCTCAATTATGTCCAAAATTTGTTATTCGCGTTCTACGGTCCTTGCTGTTTGTTGTCGTCCTCGATCCAATTTCCTGAGCTTGAAGCAACCATTCTCGCGGAGGTGCCTCTCCGGATTTTCAAAAGTTTGGTGGTTTGGCACGATGCGCTCTGGAAATCTTTCAGCATATAGTATCGCGCTTTCATGTCCATTGCCTTGACAAAATCCTTACACCATAACCATATCAACCATTTCACAGTTACTGTACATCTCCGTGCCTAATAGTGATAAAACAATCATCAAAATACCTAGTTAAGAACTTAAGGAACACTGTTTTGAGAACAATTGGTTGACAAGCCAAATAAAATGACAATCTGGTAGACCACAGAAATAAATCCAAAGTAAACATGGTCAAATTTGATTTTTTGACTTACTAGGTGGTTGAAGAAATGAAATCATGAGATTAAATAACTGCTTTTTGTGATTGAATCGCTGATCTTATCAAAATTTCTAAAGAGACAAAAAAGTTTGGTTATTAGCCTAGCTACTCAATGTCTGAAACAAGTCCGAGTTTTTAGGGACATTTGTAAAACGTCGAGGTCATTGAGTGGATCACTGAAAAAATATGAATAACGCACCCGATTACGCATATCTAATATGGTTTCTATCGATGAAGTCGTTTTGGAATTATTTGAAAAATAAGAAAAAATCTTTGGATTTGGCGACCTCGAGCGGCCAAACGAAGAAACTTCACATATAGGTAAGTTGGCCTAAATCGACTGGTTTCAAGCTGAAGAATCTGTGTTTTAACATTGTACACGCATTTCACGAACACCCTGTATGTACGTATGTATATAGTGTTAGTCACGAATATTCACCACTGTACAGTTCCCTTTAAATTATTTTTCAAAGTTCAAGTCTATTCCATAATTCAAAATTATTCTGAATTATTGATACTGTTGATGCATTAATTTCGTGGAAATTCAGTTTGGTATAAATATTAGGTGGGGTGAAAAGTAACCTCCTTGACCGCCAGAATGCTCTGAATATCAACCAAACACAAAATTAATTTAATAAAATAAACCTGTACCAAAAACTGTAAAATGAGTGCATTTCACCAATTATCATGTCGCATATTTTGTTTGTACTGAATTTTCCGCTAATAACACTTAGTGGTTGATGTAGGTCATTTGAAATAAAAAAAATATTTGTGTGAAATAGAATAATATAATAGGCTGCATTTAAATATACGAATAATTGACATGGTGTTACTATCATCAATGAGAGGGTAGCTCATGCACATGCGGTCTGCTCAGTTGAGAGGAGTGAAGGTTTAAAAAGCTTTCAAGAAAATATCTGTGTAAACTAGTCAACAAATACATCTTTCAATGACCAATACATATAAATAAACATTAGATTCAATATGTTTTTCACGATATGTTAATCTACAGCCAAATCGTGAGGTGGTCGTGAATTTTTGCTCACTTGAAATATTACTCAACAGTTACTTTTATTTATGAATATTACTGAAGGTAACTCAAGTTTATCAAGAAACTACCAACCAGTAAAAATGCATCTGTTGTAGTGTACTGTGCTACACGATCTAAGCCAAATATGGCGTAGGAAACAATACAAAATTAACCTTAATAAGATGCAGATGTGGTAGTTAGCTAATGTAAACAAGAGGGCGTTCGAATACGTGCACATAATCTACTAATTATAACACACTCTTGCTTAAAAATTGCGGAACGTTACCGAATTGGAATAAAGGTCCTCACACATAGAACATTAATCAGACAATATAAACGGAGGGACCAAAACTACACTGCGCATAGAAATTAACGCACAAGATCTAAAATTCGAATTTATTGATAGAGTTGTTGGAAATTTATTTCCCTAATAATCCACCAGCACCAAGAAATGCTCGAAAAGAAAAAATGTAAATGGTAGTCATAGAAATTGAAATAAAACTAATGAAAAAATCAAGACCCCGAAAAACTCGGTAATACCGAATATTTCCATATCTGCCAACCATTAATTTTATTTTGTAAATTAAGGTTGACTGTGCTCATTATTTATTTATTTATATATTGTAAACACTTTCTCTGGTATGTAGTACAATACATCATACAGGGTGTTAGAAAAGACAGGGTAATATTTGAGGAGATGATAGCTGAAGTCATTTCATAAAAAAGTTCATATAAACATCAGTCCGTAAATACTTAGTTACCGATTCATAGTGTGTTAAAGTTGAATTTCTCGTAAAACGCTTGAGATATTGAGGTAAGTTTTGGGGGTGTCAACATTTTTTAAAGACGCATAATTTTCAATACGAAACAATATTTTAGACTCACCTGTGACATATTTTTGTACGACGCTAAGAAAAAAAAGTTCATACATTTCATTGTACGACAGGTGGTCATCGATTGAAAAAACCATTGTATTGTATTACTTTTTATCATTGAATAACCTATGTTTGAAATTCAAGGGCAAAAAAAAGACTTTTAAGTATCACTAAAAACTCTTAAAAATTACAGAAGTTGTTCATAGTGATTTCCTCCAGCTTCCCAATCTTCTCCTCATTGATTGTCGAAGTTTTTGAAATATATTTGGATCTGTTCTTATTAAGTTGCACCCAGCGATGATTCTATTTCTTAAGTCCTAAACATTTGCCAAGGAGGTAGTGTAAATTAAAGACTTCAAATTACCCGACAGCAAGAAATCGAAGGAGATTAAGTCTGGGAACCGTACAGGCGAAAATTGAGGTCCACCTCGACCAACCTAGTGATTTCCACACTCTTGAGTTAGGAAGCCACGAGCAAATTGACTAAAATCGGTAGGTGCGCCAACGTGCGTAAACCGCATCCTTTGTCTTATTGCCAAAGGTACATCTTCCAAAAATTCTGGGAGTATGTGGTGGTATATCTCCCCCGTAAGTCTACCTGGTAGAAATACTGGTCCAATTATGCAGTCACGCATAATGCCGATGCAAAGTTTCAATGAGAACTGATGTTGAAATCGATCATCATATGTTTCATGTGGATTTCCTTCACACCATATATGATTGTTATAAAAATTCCCTATGGAATTTCTCGAAAAACTTGCTCTACTAGTGAACAGGATCAGCATAAGAAATTAAATATTTTGAATCGATTTACGGAAAAGACATTGACAATAGGCAATAGGGGCAGGAAAATCGGTAAGAAATGCTTGTAAGTATTGTAGGTGGAATGGATATACAAATTTTCATGAAGAATTTGCCAATCAGTTCAATTGCCGACACCAAAAGCATAAGCAATTTTTCGAGTGGAGGTACCAATATCGTCTTGAATTATAGTAAGAACCTCCTTTTCCAGCTCTACCGTTTTTACTTCCCTAGCACTTCCTGCTGCTTCATATCGTCTCAATGTACTTTTTTATACAGAGTGTTTCATAATAGTATGTCACAACTTGAGGGGTTAATTCACGTGCAAGTTTAAGAAAAATAATCATATAAACATGGGTCCGCAAAAGCTTTGTTACGGAGCTACGGGGTGTTGAAATTTTCAGAAAAAATTGTTTTTTTCTTCAAAACTCCAGCAGTTTTTGAGACCAAATTTGGAATGCAAGCTATCTCCCACAGCGTCCATCATTAAACGTCCTAGATTTCAACTGGAATTCACAAAGTGAAGAGACATGACCTCTTTTCTGAGGCCATGTCTCCTTTTGCCTTTCAAATTTTCAGCAGTGCGCCACTGATCAGCGTGCAACCAATTTTCATCATCTTCGTTCAATTTAGAAACTTTTTTGACACTTGTAATTTTTTCTTATCTCCATCCGTTTCGAGTGTAAAATTATTGAATTTGAATTATCTTAATTGTATGTTATTCGGTAAATAAAAAAAAACAATAGAAATACTCGGTAGTTATGCCCAAAATTTGCTTTTATTTTAAGAGCTCGTCTGCTGAGACTCAACTTATACTTATTCTATATCAAACTAAAAAAAAGAACAATTAAAAACTAAATAAATTGCTGGAAGTGTCATCCACCTGCAAGAATACAGGCCTCTGTCCTTCTTCGCATATTATCACGCACTCTTTGAAATATTCCTGGGGTATTTCTTATCGTGTTACAAGAGGTTATTATTCGATTTCTCAATTCTTCTACAGTGTTCACTGGAGTGGTATAAACTAAACTTTTGAGATATCCTCATAAGAAAACGTCTGAACTATTTAAGTCTGGGGACCTAGAAGGCCATGGTTTTGGCCCACCCCGACCTATCCATTGATTGTTGAATGTATTTTTCAAGAATTTCCTAGCTTTTTCACTGAAATGTGCTGGTGCCCCGTCATGCATGAACCACATTATGTTTCTCACCAAAAGTGGCACATGCTCGAGCAATAAAAGTAACTCCTCATCAAGAAATTGCCGATAAGCGGTCCCGCTCATGATGAGATTCTTCAATGAAATAGGGGTTTTCCTCAGCCCAATAATGATTATTGTGAAAATTTGTGATAGCAGTTCTCGAAAAGTTAGCTTCGTCTGTGAACATTATTTCACTATCAAAATGAGCATTTTCTCTAATTTTATCTAAGAACCATCGATAGAAATTCAGCCTTGAAGGAAAATCTCGAGGAAGCAGAGTTTGGACGCGTTGAATATGAAACGGGTACAATAAAAAGTCGGGGAGAATCCTGCAAAATAGAAAATGTGAAATATTCAACTGATTTCCAATTTTTCTTGTACTCACATGAGGATTCAAATCAATACAATTCAAAACTGCTTCCTCAATATCTGGAGTTCTCATAGTTTGAGTTGCACGTTTTAAATGATTATTTGCAGTAAAATACCAGTTTTCCTCAATCTTCGTGGATATTTGAAAATGTTCGCCTGTCTAGTGTTACTCGATTTGGAAAGCGCACCTGATATAATCGCCTAGTTTTCTGTTGTATTTCCGTCAGCTAGACCGTACATGTAATGGATATCAGCCAATTCGGCGTTAGTGAAATTAGCCATTTTTTCCTACAGCAATAGCTTCAAAAGTTTTAAAAGTAATAGTTAATTTAATAAACAATGACAATGGTTCAACTTCATCAACTGTCAAAATAAATAAATAAATGAAAAAAAGCCTACTAGTCATTTCTTTAATTAGAAGTGCTTTTAAGTAAGGGAATGCATACAATCGAGCAAACCGGTCGAAGATACGAAGAAATTACAAAAGTCAAAAAAGTTTCTATATTGAACGAAGATGACAAAAATTGATTGTACGCTGATCAGTGGCGTACTGCAAATTTGGGCTGAATATCTCAAAAAATGCAGGAGTTTTGAAGAAAAAACCAATTTTTGCCGGAAAATTCAACACCCTGTAGCTCTGAAACAAATCTTTTGCGGACCTATGTTTATATGAACGTTTTTTCTTAAAATTGCACGTAGATTCCCTCCTCAAGTTGTGACACACTTTTATGTAACACCCTGTATATGCGTCCAAAAGTTTTTTAATTGGGAGCAAGTACACACATACCTGAAGTGCATGTCGGTCATCTCAGCATTCGTATAACGATTCATGATAGTCGATTTGAAATTCAAATTCAATAGATTCAATATTATTGGAAACACAAACAGTCAAATGACACTGATGTTGATCAGTTTTGAATCATGACTAGAATCGCAAGGATTCCTAGAAAACTTTTCAATTTTTTTTTACTCAAAACCTGGGCGTCGTACAAAATAGATCAGGATAGCGTGTTTCTTGCGAAATTATTGGGAAATTTAAAATATATATTAATTTTGAAAAAAAACCATAGCGTCCAGTTTTATCTTATCGTTTCATATTAAAAATTATGCTTCTTTAAAAGTTTTCGACAAGCCCAAAATTTTACCTCAATATCTCAAGCGATCTGCGAACAAAATGCAATGCTAAACAAAAACAGACAAATTGAAAAAACCGAGAGTTTACAAAATTGTTTGCAATTAGTATACGGTATCTTATATTGGGCAGACTGGTAGGAATTTCGAAACCAGATTTGAAGAACATTCATACCCTGACAATAATTCTTCAATATGTGAACATATAAATACCACAAAACATTCAATAATATTAGATTATATCAAAATTCGTCATAATTGCTACAGAGAGAGAAAATGAATCAGTTTGAATGCAAACTAGACATTAATACCTCTCCACTACTTAATATTAAATTAGGCTAGCATTCATAAAAGTAAGTTCATTTCCAGTTGACTATTTGAAAATGATTTGACGATCGAAACTAGTAGTGTTTGTAAAAATAAAATTGTAGGGAGTATACTATATATTGTTCTTCACCTTCGTTAAATACTTATACATGTTCAGGTCAAACGTCGATCTTCAAAGGCAATTAAACTCTTTTATGAAACCGCACTTCGGTAAGCAAAAGAAGCATTCTTCCCTTATCTCCCTAGCAAGAAACTGTAGCCATCGAAATATTTACGAAATCCTATTTAGATCTCGTCATACGGACATATTTCAGTCATGATATGGTCGGGCAGTAAAGATTTCTGTCCGCAGTGTCCTTTTACGTAGACTTTGATATTTTCACATCCGATTACGAGAACACGAACTACCATGGTGGAACGATTGGAAAGATAAAATCCGTTCATGTTCGTTCTGTTGTTCGTACCGGTTAATGTTGATCGGTACCTTACCAATAACGTTATTTATAACAACTGATTCGTAATAGGAACTTATGTAGCGACGGCGGATTCACGAACGTTTGAACTGTATGTTTTACTTGGGACCTGTCTGCTTACGATAGGATGGTAGCAATAATTTTCAAGCATAAGCGTGTAGGATCTATGAACTTGTCATTTTTCTTCTCATCTATCCCATCCTGGAATAAGCTAGTCAATAATTGAATCTAGCATTCCTGAAATTTCGGCAACATCGATGATATTTTATGAGGGAATCATAGCCCTATCTTTTGTCAAACTAATTCCTAATCCCGGAACAGGTTTCGGTTCGTCCATGAATATTTACGACAAGACAGCAGGTATTGTCATGATATTTTCGTTACTTGGTTATGATATGCTTTTATAATACAGGGAGTCCCTAAAAATCATGTACTAATGGAATGAGGTGGTTTTTTGTTCAATTTTACTACTAAATCTTCTAATGAACATAGGTCAGCAAATGATGCTGAGGGAAAGAATCTACGTGCAATTTTAAAAAATAAAGTTTATATAAACATATGTCCGCAAAAGCTTCGCTACGGAGCTACAGGGTGTTTTTTCCATTTTTCGTATCTCCAACCGTGAAAAATAATTGAATTTGAATTAGTTGACTTATGTTATTCGCTAAATGAAACAAATAATATAAATACTCGATAGGTATGCCCAAAATTTGCTTTTATTTTCATAGCTCGTCTTCTCAGACTTAACTTATACTTATTCAATATCAAACTGAAAAAGAACAATTAAAAACTAAATAAGTTGCATGAATACAGACCTCTGTCCTTCTTCACATATTATCACGCACTCAAATATTCCTGAAGTATTTCTTATCGTGTCACAAGAGGTTATTATTCGATTTCTCAATTCTTCTACAGTGTTCACTGTAGTGGTATAAACTAAACTTTTGAGATAGGAAAAAGTCTAAGCTATTTAAGTTTGGGGACCTTGAAGGCCATGGTTCTGACCCACCCCGACCTATCAATCGGTTGTTGAATGTATTATTCAAGAATTCCCTAACCAAAAGTGGCACATCCTCGAGCAACAAAGGTAACTCCTCCTCAAGAAATTTCCGACAAGCGGGACCGTTTAGTCTGTTAGGCAAAAAGAATGGCCCAATCAAATAATTTCCAATTATTCCGACCAGAGATTTAGTGAGAATTGTTCTAGATGATGAGATTCTTCAATCAAATGAGAGTTTTCCTCAGCCCAATAACGATTATTGTGAAACATGGTGATAGCAGTTCTCGAAAAGTTAGCTTTGTCTGTGAACATTATTTCACTATCAAAATGTGCATTTTCTCTAACTTAGTCTGTTAGGCAGAAAAATGGGTCAATCAAAGAATTTCCGACCCAGACATTTACTGAGAATTGTTCTTGTTGATGAGATTCTTCGATCAGATGGGGGCTTTTCTCAGCCCAATAATGGTTATTGTGACAATTTGTGATAGCACAGAATTCTTTGAGAACAAAAGAGATTTACCAAAAAGAAATTTGATTTATTGAAATTTTGCATTGGTTTCTTAGTGCAATATATATCGTTAACAAAAAAATGTCAAAATCGATGATAAAAATACAAATAATACCATAGCCTTTTAGCCAATTTAAAGAACTTTGCTTTATCTAACTCACCAGCGGCGCACAGCAAAAGTGTTCAAGTGCATGAAAAAATATCACCATGTAGATTCTGTAGAGAGTATAACACGTGCTTTCTTGTAGCTCATATTGTGTAATCTTATTCCATGATTTTAGGTAAATATTTCAAAAATGAAGGAGCAATTTATGATATTTATGAACACCTTATTGAACACTTTATATTGTGAGTTATGCACAACAGATGAGATTTAGAAATTTCTTGTCTATAAGTTATGCTGAACTGATGACTTCTTTATTTCCATTATTTTATTGTGTTTAGTTAGAAGTCTTCGAAACAGTTAGAAAACCTATGATTAAACAAGACCTTTATCCCAAAAGATCTGTCAGAGGCCCCAAACTGATTGCAGCTTGACCCCAGTTTTCTCAAAAAAAAGTCATTATATAATCAAAAGAATATAAAGGAACAAATTTAGGTAAATCAAAGCGTTAGATATTTTTAATATTCAACCGCAAAAATGAATTTCGATAATCCACGATAATGTCGACTTCTCAAAACGGTTGTAGCCCTTATCTTGGTTAATAACTACGAGAACTAGCTTTTAATGAATGATTTTTTGATAATATTCGAAGTACTGAATAATTCCTGATAAAGTTTGCAATTATGCTGAGACAAGATTTTTTTTGGAATGTTTCAGCGATGTAATTTGTTCCTTTAATTATACTTGACCAATTAATTTTATCACGCATTGAATATTTTCGTCTACGGAATATTAAACTCAGACATTTATTTATCATATTTAATTAAAATGCAAGAATAAATTTCCATAAAATTTGAGAAGAATTTACCCGTTTTGCCACCAACAAAGTTTTATCACTGTATTGAAAAGTTTGAATAAATCTCATGAACATTTTATTTTCAATTTAGTGTAGTCTTTTTCTGCAGATCTGTAACAACATTAATAAGGTACGAATGTTTGGTATCATAACTCAAGACAATAAATTTATGAATAATTTTCTTGAGACTTTAATTTTTCTTCATAATTCATTTGGAGACTCTCTGGGAGGATTTGAGGGGTGTAATTTTTTTTCGTGTTTTTCTTTTCTTCCTCCACTACATACTCTTAACATCCACATACATTGCTCGAGATATTATAGTACACTTTGACTTCTTAGTGTTTCTATGCTACAAGAACGAAGAAGGATCCGTTAGAGTCGATTGACCAGGTTCCATTTTTAGTGTAAAATGTCAGCCACTTTACAACATCAAAGTGGACATAAAAGCCGAAGATTTTTGTCCATATTTTCAAACGTCTAATACTAGTTATTTCTAAAACGTTCAAGGTAATAGATGTAATTTCAATAAGTACCGGAACAAACTAAGATCATAGTTAATTTAATATAATTGTATCACGATGCAACAACATTTTAATCCTCTCAAGGGCAGACGTCGATGCTTGGGCTGCTTACCTTCATTTTCCGTTTTGAAACTTCACTCGGTTAATGTATAATTTGCACATTATTGATCATTTACTGCGTTTAGAAGGAACTAATTGAGTTTTCATTATGGCGGTGCTCGAAGGATTGAACCAGTGCCATAGAAATGATTTGCCATATAATTTTAGAGGTTGTTGTTTGAAAAAAGGTTGAAAGGTTGTTGTAGATTGAATTGTAACAACTACATGAGAATAAGAATATCTTTGGTCACGTAAACGATGTTTACGCTCTTTTCTGTAGTACTCATTAATGTGGAAAGTCTTCATTTACATTTAAACTAATTAATTGTGAGCTTTAGTTGAAACATCAAGCAAAATTATTGAAATCGTCTGGATCATTCGGGCGCCGTTACTGTTGAATAAAGGTTTTTGAAAATATACACTGCTCCAACAAATGATCGCATCATTTTCATTAATATTGCGGTCAATTTACACTATCGAAGGTACAAAAATTCGCAACTAGTTCAAAGTTGGTGGGAACACCCTCAAAATGAAATTTCTCCATCCATCTGACACCTAAAAAATAATTTTCTTCAGGTAAAAAGTTACAATAAGGAGTTTTCGCGACTTGGAGCAAAACGGTGAGTTTAATTATGAAATAAGTTCAGATAAAAATTATAGAATAGATAATTATCAGTGAAAAATGTTTCAAAATTTTTTGTTTTCTTAGAGCCAGCGTTTCTGAGATATGTTGTTCTAAAGAAAGTATAGCAATTTGCCCGTTTTTTCTGACATGGTTTCCCTTGGTCCCTAAATAACCATTTCGACCCCTAACCCCTCTTAATGATATTTCGAAAATATCCATTTCGGTCCAAAGTTCGACTGGTAAAAGGAAAGGTATAATCTCTTCCAACCCCAATCATTATTTTATTGATCATTAGTAGTTTATGAAAATAAAAGTAAATCAAAACAAAATCGTTCAGATTTCGAAAGTTATTGCGAGTATAAATATAATAAATATAATTCTTCAAACTGCAATATGCCCTTCATACTTACAAAAGACGTCAACAGTTATAGGCCAATATCTCTTATTAGCAATCTTGCCAAAGTTTTCGAGAAGGTTCTCTACGTTAGGAAGGTAAACTTCTTGGAAAAAATGGGGATACTTACGAATAACCAGTTCGGTTCCAGAAAAGGTAGACGGACTGAGGATGCTGTTTCTATTCTGGTGGAGAGTATTAACGAGAACTTAGATAAGGGAAGAAAACGCATAGCTTTGTTCATCCACCTCAAAAAAGCACACAGTTGACCATCAAAAATTAATTATGAAACTGCGAAAAATATGTTTTCGAGGTAGTTTCTTGTGTTTCCTCAGTTCTTATCTGAAGAGTGAAATGAAGATATGTAGAGCTGTTCGCTTGAAAACGATGTTGATATCAAATAATATATAAATGAGCTATTGGCGTTGAACAAATTATAATAAACCTACCAATAACTATGACAATAAGAAAACAATTAGATAAATTGCGTTTTGTATTGAGTAACTAAACTCACTTATTCTGTAAAACTGTTTCAGGAAGCTCTTGGCGAGATTGAGAACGGCATTTCCTTGAATGGTGTTTTGATCAACAATCTGAGATACGCGAAAGATGCGGTTCTTTTGGCAAGCACCTGTGACGGACTGCAGAGGCTCATTGAAAGCGTGGTACAAGTTTGCGAAGAATACAACATGCGGCTTAATACGAACCAAACGAAAGTTATGATAATAAGCAAACATAACCAACATCACGTACAATTTTATATCGGAAATTCTTCCATTAAAACAGTTACATCCATATAGTATCTGGGTGCACATTGGAACTATTAAAGAGAGAAAACTCGCATATAATGCGGAATGATAAGTATGAAATCCTCCATCTGGTCATGCAAGGTAAGAGGGGACCTGGAAGAAAACGAATGGCTAGCCAATCTTGAGCAATGGACCGGGAAAACATCTCCGGATTATTTCAAGCCACAGTCAATAGAGTAATATGGATAAAAATGATCGCCAACTTCCTGTGAAGATAAGGCACAGTAAGAAGAAGAAGAATTAAACCCACGCTACCTGATAAGTTCTTATTAAATTTGCTTAAGCAACCAATTATTGCGTTAGATGAAAAGTACCAGAACTAAGTTATTGCCAAATCCATATTATTTAGTGACAATCTCCAAACCTAACAAAATTTCATGAAATTTGTACATTTATGTACAAAACATACTACCTTAATCGACCCTTTTTTATAAGAAAATAGATGCAGAGCAATTCATGAGTGACTTTAATGGGCATTATATCCAAACAAACCTTAATAATTTAAGAATTGGTGAATCAAAAATTTTTTAAAAAAATACGTGAATTCTAGAAATAATTAGACTGAAACTGAACTGAGGAACAACTTGGACTACGCCATTGGTGACAAAATACCAATCGTAATCGTTATCGTGGAATTTACTATAGATCGCGTTCGTCCCAAATATTTATTGAATTCCTGAAATCTTCATCTTGTTCGTCGTTGATTTATCATAGCAACTAAGCGAAAGTATTCTTGAAGGAATGCTTTTTTTATAATATAACCATTTCGGCTTTTATTCATTCTGTTTTATCTATAACTTAGTGGGATAGAAGAATTTTTCTTTCATATTTATCTTTATAAATCGAGAAGTTTTATGAAATCTAAACTTATCTGAATGTTCAAGGATGAATGGTTCTTGAGTGTTGAATCTACAAGTACCTGGAGTTACTATGGGTGTTGAATATGAATGATGCTTGAATGTATGATTCCAACTTTTCGAACAGTCTGGCGACCCTGCTATGGGTTCTCCCTTAAGTCTACTTCTTGCTGAAATATTCATGAGTCATATAGAAGAAACCATTTTCAACATCGCGGAGCTTCACAGCTAATTTTTTGGTATCGTTATGTTGATGAATTACCAATGTGCTTCACTGGTTCATCAAGGCAATTTGATCTTTTTCTAAATTACATCAACAAAATCCACCAAAAATCGAATTCAAGTTAGAAATAGAACTAAACAATCGAATAAATTTTTGGACCTAACCATTTCTTTTGCATTTGATATAATTCGAAACCAACTTACCCAGATACATGCATTCCTCATGACTCTTCTTACCCCTTACAACATAAACAAGTCGTTTTCAACTTAATGGTTCATAAAGCATTTTCATCACCACTTTCTATTGAAAATCTTAACAAAGAAATTCACATCATAAAAATCCCATCTACCATAGTAGACAAAATAGTTCTTAAAGAACAAACACAGTTAGCTTATAATAGTCTATACCCCCCTGTTAACCAAGTATCGATATTCAAAAATTCTCTCCTTTAACTTGTTTTGGTCCAATTTCACATAATAATTGCCTTCAAGCCTATATGTTAATTATCACAATTATTTTTAATGCCAAAGAGAAAACAAATTATACAATTTTGGAGGATACGGACTATGTAGGGGTTTTACCCCGACGAGTTGCCCATATATCTGTTCATGCAATCAAACTGATTTAATGAAAAATATAAATCCACCACCCGGTAATCAATACCATTGCCAGGCAATGATTATAATCAAAACATATCCTGGAGTAATTATATATTAGGTTAACGTTAAATGTTATGAGAATATATCAATCTACCAGAATATATAGATACTATAGCATCATTAGACAATGATATCAATGTACCAACGAGTAGTGTCAGAGGCTTTCTCCCCGGAAAAATCCAGTGTCAAGTAACACTGAATGTTATTCATTAATAGTTTCCTTTGTGTGAAGTGGTGAACGATCGAATAGAATACTGGTCTGAATATAAATATGACAAAATTGTCAGTTAATTATATTACATTTATATAAACAAATAAATAAAATATGAAATGAGATTCTGAGCAGTATAAACTAAAGAGAAAACCTATGACTCCACCTCATTATTATTTTCGGAAAGAAACCTACGAAGAATATTACAAGATTTGATGACTGTTATCTTTTGTAACTGTTCAAACAAATTTTTCTTCAGACCCAAAATCTCAATACTTTTGTGAAGATTTCTAGGAATAACGCCTGTTGTAGAAATAATAATCGGTAGAATAAATATTTTCTTCATTTTCCACATTTTTTAATCTCGTCGCCAAGCATCATATATTTAGAAATTTTTCATTGTATTTATTTTGTATATTATGTGTGTCGGGTATAGCAATATCAATTATATATGTTATTTGATTCTGTTTATCCTTAAGAATGATATCAATTTGTGAACGTCTGATGAGGATAGAGATATCGAAATAGGCATCACGTTTGTTAATTAAATATTTTGTACCTACTTTTGCGATATACTTTACAAAGCGAACCAAATTCTTCCTTTCTAAGATGAAACCTTTCTCGAAACCCCATCACTTTCAAAAAAAAGCCAACAACGTGCATGCATTCTTACGAATAAAAGGAGAGAATCATATTTTTCAAATAACAGATGATCTAAGAGAAATTGTTTCACGTCTTATATTCAGAACTCACTTAGATCACAATAAATAAAAATAGCAGTGCACTGTTGTAATTGACTCGCTATCACCGTCCGCGTATTCATCCCATTCACGATTTAGTGTTTATATGCATTTTCTGGTTTGATGACCATTATTACGAAAATTGCAAACACCTATCCACCGGTTCACTGCCGAAGTGATGAGATGAAATTATACCCTTCATGTATCTTTATACCGTTTTGGCATTTAGATATACATATTACATTTTTCGCACGATGTGTACTCGTGGAACTTTACATACTCAGTGATCCAATGAAAGTTCGACTCTCCTCTAAATGCTGAAAGAAATGATTTTCAATACTCAGTGCTGAAAGTTCGACACTCCTCTAAATGCTGAAAGAAATGATTTTGAGGTTGATGTCAAGTGCTTGAAATCATCCCCCACACTAAGCACCCCCAAACTCAAAAATCATTGTGACAAAAGGATCAAAAAATTTCAATTCTAAACTCGAATATTCTATTATAAAAAGTCAAATTATTATACAGGGTGTTGCTGCCGAAATTATCATTCACTAAATTTGAAATACTTCCAAACTGATTCATTTGGGTAGAATATCAGGGTAGGCTCAAGATGGTACTAGAAAAGCGATTTTAACATAACAATTCGGTACGATTATTGCAGACAATACACAATTAACAACATTCTGCAGAAAAGTCACTTTTGGAGAACCTTTTTAATCATGTGAGGACATAGTATTCAACGCCGGAGTTTGTTGGCATGACCATATGTCAGCCATTGCTAAATCTGCTTCTTCTAAACTCAGTTTTCTTTTAAGGGCTAAGCAGTACTTCATACCATCAACGCTGATGTTTTTTATGCAATGAATGAGTGAATACACTCATTAAGTCATCAATAGCATGAGAGGCAGGATATTACTTTCAGGTTAGCTCTGAATCACAAACTGGTCCTATGGTTTATCACTAAACACAGTCAAGAAGCTGTCACAATTAAAAACAGAGCTTGTAAGAACGAAAAATCCAACATAAGAAACTTAAACTCAACAATTGAGCAGATCAGTGGACCTCATCAGTTCTAATCTATGGCGAAAGCTGTCAGCAACAATTTTTGCAACTTATCCTTCCCACCTTTGATTACAGATGACAGTTCTGTTGCATCATCACCTAAAGCAAAAACGCATCTCTTTGCATAAATGTTTTCACAAAATTCTATTTTAGGCACATCACACGCAGCGTCACTAAGCATCCCAACTTTTTCAATCGAATATGTCTTACGTAGAATTCAAAGTGCTTTCGATAAATCGCGTTCATCAACATCTAAGCTCTAAGAAAGCAGTTTTGAGATATTCAGCCCAAATTTGGAACTCAAGCTATTTTTACAGCCTCCATCATTACACGTCCTAGATTTCAACTGAAATTCACAAAGTATTTTCTTTTCCGGAGCCATGTCTCCTTTTGCCCTTTCAAACTTTTTTCAGTACGCCACTGATCAGCGAACAATAAATTTTCGTCATTTTCGTTCAATTTAAAATTTTTTCAGCACTTTTCGTTTTCGAGTGAAAGATTATCGAAATTGAATTATTGGAATTGTATGTTATTCGCTAAATAAAAAGAAATAATTGAAATACTCGATAGGTATGCCCAAAATTCGCTTTTATTTTGATAACTCATCTTCTGAGGCTCAACTTATACTTATTCAATATCAAACTAACAGAAGAACAATTAAAAACTAAATAAATTGCTGGAAGTGTCCTCTACTTACAAGAATACATGCCTCTGTCCTTCTTCGAATATTATCACGCACTCTTTGAAATATCCTGGGGTATTTCTTATTGTGTCATAGGAGGTTATTATTCGATTTCTCAATTCTTCTACAGTGTTCACTGGAGTGGTATAAAATAAACTTTTGAGATATGCCCATAAGAAAAAGTCTGAACTATTTAAGTCTGGGGAACTAGGAGGTCATGGCTCTGGCCCACCCCGACCTATCCATCTGTTGTCAAATGTATGGTTCATAAATTCCCTAGCTTTTCCACTGAAATGTGCTGGTGCCCCGTCATGCATGAACCACATTGTATTACTCACCAAAAGTGGCACATCTTTGAGCAATAAAGGTAACTCCTCCTCAAGAAAGTGCCGATAAGCGGGACCGTTTAGTCTGTAAGACAAAAGAAATGGCCCAATCAAATTATTTCCAATTATTTCGACCCAGAAATTTAGTAAGAATTGTGCTTGATGATGAGATTCTTCAATCAAATGGGGGTTTTCCTCAACCCATTAATGATTATTGTGAAGATTTATAATAGCAGTTCTCGAAAGGTGAGCTTCGTCTGTGAACATTATTTCACTATCAAAATGAGCATTTTTTATTAATTTTAGATAAGAACCATCTGCAGAAATTCAGTCTCGAAGGAAAATCTCGAGGAAGTAGAGTTTGGACGCGTTGAATATGAAACGGGTACAAAAAAATTGGTGGAGAATTCCAATGTTTCTTGTACTCACATGAGGATTCAAATCAATATAATTCAAAACTGTTTCCTCAATATCTGGAGTTCCCATAGTTTGAGTTGCACCTTTTAAATGATTATTTGCAGTAAAAGTACCAGTTTCCCTCAACCTTCTGTGGATAATTGAAAATGTTCCACTGTCTGGTATTACTCGATTTGGAAAGCGCACCTGATATAATCGCCTTGCTTATGTTGTGTTTCCGTCAGCCAGACCGTACATGTAATGGATATCAGTCAATTCGGCGTTAGTAAAATTAGCCATTTTTTCTTACAGCAATAACTTCAAAAGTCTTAAAACTAATCGTAAATTTAATAAACAATTCGAGAAGACACTGGTTCAACTTTTCTCAAGAACGGTCGGAGATACGGGAAAATACAGGTGTCAGAAAAGTTTAAAAATTAAACGAAAATGACGAAAATTGATTGTACGCTGATCAGTGGCGTACTGCGATAAAGTTTGAAAGGGCAGAAAAAGACATGGTTCCGGAAAAGAAAACACCTTGTAGATTCTAGTAAAAATTTAAGACGTGTAATGATGGAGGCTGTGAAAAATAGCTTGCATTCCAAATTTGGGCTGAATACCTCAAAAACTGCTGGAGTTTTGAAAAAAAAAACAATTTTTCCGGAAATTTCAACAGCCTGTAGCTCAGTAACGAAGCTTTTGCGAACCTATGTTTATATGAACTTTTTTTCTTAAAATTGCACGTAGAATTACCCCCTCAAAAAGTGACATACTATTATATAACACCCGGTATATTGATAACACTTCTTATTCCAATTACGAAAACACGTAACACATGAGTCTTGCTTGTTTCGTTCATGAAATATCCTACTTTCGCTTGAAAAATAATCGATTTTTTGCTTTTTGAAGAAAACAGCTGTGCCAACTTAGCCACAAAAAAATTAGACAATCCTTTTAAGCAGTTTGTTTTAATAATCAATCCCTGGTATTTTTTGACAGATGTATATCGAAATTATTCGTCACTATACTGGGTGTCTACAATTTCAATTGAAACGATGGAAAAGGAGTGCCAATGAAACAAGTGTAACACAACGTGAACGCCCGGTATATAAAGTTTCTTTAAATTTTGATACATATACTTAAGCGCCCTCTACGAACCGGAAATGTTTCGAATTCGTAGATTAATAACATAAAATTACTTATAAAATCATCCCTGTTCGACATGAACTTATTAACGCGTGAGAGAATATTTCAATGCAAGGTATCGCCCGTTCACACGATCTAGAGTTCGTCTATTATAAGCAATTATTTCGGATTGTGTTATACATATCACGCTTTACTAGATATGGAGATATGAGCGTGCACACGTACAAGTAATCTTGACGGTTATGCACAATCAAAACATATTCGAATGAGGTTATTAAGCAAATTCTACCTTTGTGACTTTCTATAAAATAAGCCGCAACACCTAGCTCGCTTTTCTCTCGGCTGAATAATTCTAGGTTTATCTCCGTCTGTACGGTCTCGAGATCTATACGATTTTCACGATATTCGCTAATTGTCCCACTCTATCGAATATTTTCGACCACGATTTGAATTGAGTCATTTTTTTTAGCTTCAGGCTGTTTGAATATATTTCGTTATTGGGAACGTTTTTTTCGTTATATACAGGGTGTGCGGCAACTATGTGAAATACTGGAAACAGAAAAATAACCCTTTGGTGAAAACAGATCGCAGCTATCTTCATTTGTTTTCGGGATAATTCAGATTTCTCGATTTTCCGGTATTTCGACATATGCTTATATCTCGGTTGCTATCGAAGTGGAGTGATATCTATTCTGATATTTGGGTACTTTTTCAAGCAGGTGCACTCGTTTCACGATGATGACCTATAACATCGTTCAAGAGTTGTAACTGAATTTTTGATCAAAACTCACATTATTGTCTTCAACATTAACCCTAATCTGGACTTTCTAGTCCAGCGGTCAGGGAACTTTTTCAATAATCACCCCTAAATATTTTTGTGTAAATTGATATTGTATCGTGCTTAGTAGCCGCTACTACTTCAACTGAATAACCTTTGAATTGACACGGTGAAAGTTTAACACAGTGTAAGTCACTTTGATTCTATGACCATTCATTCAGTGAAAATCCCCTTTTCCATCGGCGACTATCGAAGAACGACAACTAAGAAAACACCGGAGTTCATTCGTTTCCTTTGAAGACTTCGTTGAAGCCACTCGAAATTAATTATTCATAATCATTTATGAATTGTTCAATAACCCTTTAAAATAAGAGGGGTGAGTAATAATCCATTTTCATCTGGTTAATTTCTTTATTTTCTTTTAATATTGAGCGAACATCGAATTGATACCTAGATTCCTCGCGCAACAAAGTAATTATCCTCAATTTTCATCTTTGAATTAATATTTTAAACATGTGCATATACTTCTGAATATCCATCCTCGATAATCTTATATTCTCTTTAGGTCACATTTACTTACATCATGGATCTATGGTTTCTACGTTCTTAATTCTTAATGTTCATATAGGAATATTTCACTACTTCGTTCATTTCCTTTCAGCATTACCCAACATAGCTTTCTTATTATTTCTCTATTCCTTTTATATTCATCTTATATTTTTTTGCTAATTAACCTCATTTATTACTTGCTGACCTCTTTCCGGCTTTATTTAAATGGCCTAGAAAATAAGTTATATTTTTATTTTATCATATCTAGAACTTTTTTTATAAATGATTTGCAAGTCTGGTGAGTTCAACCACCATTTTATTTTCTTATCATATCTATATCTTTATATTTATCTAGCCTAATTTTCATTTTTAGTTAGTCAAAATCATTCAAAATTCAAATAAATGCAGATGAGAGGTCACTTGTAGTTATCACGAGCAAGTGGTGATATATGAAAACTTTTACAGTTTTCCGGAGAGGAAAAAACATTCCTAGTTTTTAGGAGTGGAGAAATTCAACACCTCTCTTTTTGGCAGGACAAAGAAGTTTAATCATTTTCTTAGATAGCCACCAAACTCCGTCATTTTTGGAGGAGATCAATCATTCTCTTGGATAGCCACCAACCTCCATTATTTATAGAGGAGATCTATCTTTTCCTTGGATAGCCACCAACCTGCTGAGATACTCTCCATTTTATGGATGACACATCCCTATAAAGATAAGTCCATTTCTTAAATTTTGTGAAGCTTAGATATTTATTAAATAGATAATTTTAAATAAATTGTGTTCATTCTATTTGAGAGGAACTGTCATCATTGGATGCTTGAAAAGAAATAAAATCCACGACCCATCTAAAACGACTGAGCAGGGTAAACCATAAAGTGTGAACCTTTCCTAATTGAAGTCATTATTATAATTCACATTCTATTAGTCATTTGGTGGGTCACAATATTACCCCATGGCAAATAGTAAAAAACCGCCTCTTTTAAGCATCTTTCATATTATAGTCCCCATGATAATTTTGAAAAGTCAATAATAACTAGGAATTTGATTCAAACATCATTTATTCAATTCATCAATGAAAAACCTAGTAATATATAACGATGATAATAGTAATATAAGTAACCTATACAAAAATTGAAACCCATTGGGGCACAATTTTGTCTTGACAAATTGGGGTACTGTAACAAATAATAATGATAATAATAATAAAGAAATCTCAGAGAATTATTCTCTGCAAAAGCTCTCACTTCTGACCTTCATAGAGTGGTATCGTTGGCTGATAAGGGATATACACCCCTAAATCTTGCTACCACAGATAACTTGCTGAATCAACCGTTCCTATCAGATACTGAAAAACAAGAGCAACGGTCAAGAAAGGAATTGCATGGACGACATCACCTTGAGATTAATCAACCACACATCCACGAAGAAGCCTGCAACAAATGGTTGATGAAAGGAGAATTATTCGCGGAAACAGAAGGATTCGTTATGGCCATTCAAGATCAAGTGATCGCTACAAACAACTCCAAAAAATTTATCAATAAGAACGGAACATTACAAACAGATAAGTGCAGAAAATGCCATATAAGATCGGAGACTATACAGCATATTACATCCGGCTGCGAACAACTCGCCAATACGGACTAACTTCATAGGCATAATCAAGTGTGCAACATTATCCATCAGAAGTCCGTACAATGTACGGACTTCTGAATACCTTCCAGTCATATTACAAGTATCAACAGGCGCCCGTATTGGAAAATGACTCTATCAGAATATACTACGATAGGCCTGTTATCGCTATCAGAATGGTTACGAATAATAGTCCTGACATAGTAGTGTATGATAAGAGATCCAGAACAGCTATGCTGGTGGATGTCGACATACCGAATGATAACAACGTGCTGAATAAGTTCCAGGAGTTCCAAATATACAGACCTTGCTATTGAGATCAAGCAGATGTGGTACCTCGATAAAATAGATATTGTTCCTGTCATTGAATCCTCGACTGGGTTAATACCCAAAACTTTGCATGATAGCCTTAAGAAATTAGAATTGGGTAAGAATATCTATATAGAAATGCGAAAAGCTGTAATTCTTAATACATATAGGATAGTTACGAAATTTATGTCAAGTATATTGTAATCGAGCCTATTCCCATTGATTGCTGAATCTGGGAAAGGTAAATTATATCCAGGTAACAGCTGAGATAGTACATAATAATAATAATTAGAATTGAAAAAATTAGAAAGAAGAGTAATAATTCCAAACATTCTTCCTTCAAGTTTTGGAGAAATGATGTTGTTTCCTGTTCGATACAATTGATTCAAATTTTTTGATGTAGGAGCGATTTGAATACAGTGTTCGGCTTTTAATCGATTTCTGTTCTTCGTTTTTATGTTCATTAGCGTGGAAAGGACTTGTTTGCACACATATGTTGTTACAAATGGCTGCAATTTCTCAACCGAATTTTCATGTGCAATTTTGAAAGCCTTTGCAGCTTTTGAAATCCAAAAAGACGTCAGATTTGGGTTATCCTCAAAATGAATATGTGCTTCAGTATTAGATCGAAGTTCAAGAATTGCTTCTGCCAAACCTGAAGGTTTTTCTGGTATCATAACAATTTCACATTCAAAAGGATCTACAATCCAACAGCTAGTACGTGTATCAAGATATGGAAAGTAATCTGAAAACCCGTCTGTGAGTTTGATAAGATATCTTACAATTGCATCCTTGATGTCAGCAAAAGAAATGATTTCGCAATCTTCCAAAAACGAAGCTAAGCTTGAAACAGAAGCTATCTTGTTCTGTTCTACTCTGTCTCAAATATTGCTGCTTTATTCCAAACGTTGACACTATTTCTCTCGCTGAAATGATATTAATATTCTTTCCTTGCACTTCTTTGTTTAACATATTTATACTCTCAAAAATATCCGCTAAATATGCGAGATATGCAATCCATGAAGAGTTTTCAAACTTACCTGCGAGAATATTTTTTTGATCAGCCATAAAAATTTCAACGTCAGTTTTGAGAGTCCATACTCGATTTAGTACATTTCCGCGAGAGAGCCACCTTACTTTTGTACAGTAAAGTGGGTCCGTGATTTCAGCTTCAATGTTCTGACACAATTCACGAAATAGCTGCGTGATTGGTGCATAACATTTGATAAAATTTACAATCTGGATGACATCGTGCATGACAGCTTCCAGTGTAGGTTCTAAATATTCGACCATAAGGGCCTGGCGATGGATCATACAGTGAGTAACTTCAATATTTGGGTTATTTTCTTTTACGAAAGCCGAAAAACCATTAATATGACCCAGCATAGCATACAGAAATACAGTTTTCCCATTTTAAACTTTGCGCATTGAAGTATTCATTCACTTTATTGTAGACATTAATTCCACGAGATCTCAACTTGAGAGGAGAACAAAACAGTAATTCCTCTTTAAAATTATCTGCATCTTTAAAGCGAACATATATCATTGCTGTGAATTGCAACTAAAATCAGTTTTCTCATCAAGCTGAATAGCAAAATAGCCTGCTTTAATGCAAAAATAACCTGTTCCTCCAAATTTTCTGCTAATATAGAAATTCGTTCCGTTTCTTCGCTTCTTTTTGACCACACATAATCTATGCCATTTTTACAGCAGTTGGTTTAGGCAAATCTTCAACAATAGTGTATGGTTTTCTATTTCGAGCAATGAACCAGGCTACTTCAAAGCTAGCCTTCGATGCTGAACGCTAATTGAGTATACCATACAAGTAGCTATTCAATCTTCGTCTTTTAACAGATCTTTCTGACTGACTTTTTTGAAAGATCCTGAAGTCAATACCTGAAAGATCATACATACTTCATACATACAACACACTGTGGTTTTATTGTACCATTGTCGTCTATCATTCAATCTATTTGTGTGAAACCGTAATTAAGGAGTTCGTCTTGGTATGTTCATGTTATATTTGCTGCCATCTGAAGGGAGACAGAAAATAATATTTTTAAAATAACTTAGTGAAATTTCTAAATTACGGCTTACCTTGAACGATATATCGATGATTAATGGTCTTGTCAGCACCTAATTAGTAAAATCTCGCTCTCTGACTCGTCAATATATATGTATCTTGACGGCATTGCACGGACTGAGCAGGTAGCTGGGGCTCTGCTTTACAGCGCACATATATAGCTCAAGAACACCAGTGTTCTTGAGTGTTGTTTAAGTTGAAAAGAAAACTGACAGATTTATAGAATAGCAACTTGAAATTATATACCTTTCACTCACAAAACTTTCATTTTTACCCCCAAAACTTTTATTTTTATCCCATTTGGGGTAATTTACACCGGTTCCCCGACCGTTGATCTAGTCCCTAAGCTGCATTTGAGGATGACACGCTAAAGACCATTCCAAAAAGGAGATACAGAAGTCGTCTAACAGCTTGTTAGCGCGTATAAATATGTGAATCAATGTAGTAGGAGAATATATTAATTGATGAAAAAGATTTGCATCAAAATTAATACTGCTTGTTTCTATTCTCCAGAAGTTCGGTTACTTTTCGAATTGACTGTGTACATAAAAATAATTTTTGAATGTTTTCCTTCGTTGTATGTGTTGAATATTACTAATTTTGGGTTGTGAATATCAGATATGACAAAGAAAAATTTTATTGGCTCTAGTTTATGTGACATACAATACTTATATTGTAATATTTGTATTACCATTTTCATTTCGATTATTCTCAAGCATTACTTGGCGCTGAATAAACTTAGCATTCTATATTTCAATTCTGTTTTACACAGAGTGAACTAAAATCAGTTCCTAATTAGAATCTGCTTTATATTTCGATAGGTAGCAATGAATGACGCAAGAAATATATTGAAATGTTATGCCAATTGTTATTGTTGTCGAGTCCCTACCGTGATAATATATCACCACACGCCTACCACTATGAATTTGTGAAATATAATTCATGTCTAATTGAATTTAAATATAATGTAAGTATAATGAACGTCGCCCTCAGAAAGGCAATCCCATCATGAGTCACACCTGTAGGTGATATAGTTGTTTGGGAGAGAAGGTGTGGGAAAGGATGAAACAATTGAAAAGATAGATAGAATTAGAATTAAAACAATAATGACGACATTTAAATCATCTCAAAAATACATGAGACATTATAAATCATATTGTCTTCGAAACTTTTTGTGGATTTAATAACTACCAATGATATTCATCGCAAACATTTGAATGATTCTTTGTTCTGGTAATAATTGTACGCGTTATTCAATTTTCGATGAGACAATTTAAAGAAATGGACATCAGAGAAAACCCTTTTAGTATATTTTTTATGTAGTTCGCCTATACGCTCTTTCAGAATGATATTTCTATTTAAGAAATCAGTTATGTTAATAAATTTTAAAATTTTCAACTTTTAGCTGCAGAGAATAGAATAGAATAGAATAGAATAGAATAGAATAGAATAGAAATTTTATTGACACCAAAAAAAAAATTACATGTCTCGTCAGGGTGTATATAAAATACTAAATTATCATTAAAATAGACAAATATGTAAAAACGCTTAACAGTGTATATAACAATATCACAGTTAAAACAAAGAACAAGTTACGCTCAAAATACACGAACAAGTCTTATCAAAACTTAGCCTCAAGAAATTCTTTTATACTGTAGTACGATCCGTCAATGAGTAGCTTCTTGATCGCTGCATTGAACTTTTCTTCTCGAAGAGCTTTTATTTTTCAGGTAATTTGTTATATAGCTTGATGCCCCAGTAATCGAAGAACTCTTGCGTTTTATTCAGCTTATGTAGTGGTGTTACAAAGTTGTTTTTAAACGAGTGTTATATCCATGTACATCTGAATTCCTTAACAAGCAGTTCTTATTCTGGTAAGTATATTTAATGCATTCGTTAATATATAGAGATGGTACGGTAAGTATTTTTCCTTTTAAAAATAGGTCTGCAACTCTCTCTCTGGCCTAAGCCTTCAAGAATTCTGATGGCTTTTTTTGCAATGAAAGCTTGCTTAGAACATTGTCCCCAAAAAGTATCCCATATGAAAGAACACTATGTACGCATGCATAGTAAGCCGTTTTGCTACTTCATAAGTTGAAACTCTTTTCATTTTCTAAGGAGGTATAGAGCTTTAGACGTTCTTCTTCAGATGCTATCTATGTGGGTAGACCAGCTCAGCTTTGAGCGGAGAGTAATTCCCAGAAATTTTACTTGCTTATCATTTGGACCTGCCCTGAAAGTAAGTTCTTCCGTTTTGTCTTCATTCAGTTTTAGTTTGTTCGCAGCGAACCATTCTTTTATGTATTTTAAAGCTTTCAGTTTTTGTGTGCTTATATCCAGTGGGCTTTTACCTTTAATCAACACCGATGTGTCATCGCAGTAAAGACAAGTAAACTCTGATTTTGGTACTGTTAGATCGTTTATATAGAGGATAAACAGGATTGGTCCAAGTATTGATCCTTGGGGAACTCCATACTCGACCTCCACCTCATCCGAGAAATTGCCCTTCCAGAACACCCTCTGGCTACGGCTCTGCAAAAAAGATTTGAGAAGTTTGTGAACTATACCTCTAAATTCATAAAAATATAACTTTGACAAAAGAATTTCATGTGATACTGAGTCGAATGCTTTGCTTCAGTCAAAATTTAGCATTTCTAGTATCTCTCCATTATCCAGCGCTGATGTTATCGATTTAATGACTTTTGTTAATGCCGTGGAGGTACTTCGTTTCGTTCTGTATCCATGCTGTGCATCGTTCAGTATTTGGTGTTTTTCTAAAAACTTAACAATACAATTTTTTATTGCCAGTTCAAAGATTTTTGACAGGCTAGGAAGTATCGAAATTGGCCTATAGTTGTTGCATTGGCTTCTGTCTCCTTTTTTTTTATATATTGGGATTACCTTTGATTTTTCGAGTTCTCGAGAAAAATAGCCATCCTTAGAGCTTTAGTTTATTAGAATGCTTAATGGTTCTGCAAGTTCTTTTGATAGTAGCTTCAGGGGAGAGCTGGAAACATAGTAGCTATCGACTGTATTTTTACCTTTTAATGATGCAAAGAGTTTCCTGATTTCTGTTCCTGTGCAGTCGAAGAGAAAGCAACTCAACTTAGTGTCCAACTTTAAGTCTTCAAGATAATCCGCATATGAGACTGAAGTTTGATCAACTTCTTCAGCTGTGGATTGCCCCACTCCCGCTAAATATTCATTCATTTCTCCAGCCGTTAAATTGCTTTTTTCTTCTTCGTTTTTTCCTTTTGCAGGTTTTATGATTTTCCACATTGCCCTGGATTTGTTGCTTGCTTTGTGTATCTGATTTTCGTTATTTTCCTTGATTTTCTCATTGATTTTCAAATTGTAGATCTTCTTGAAGATATCATATGCCTTTTTTGATTCTGCGTCACTTCGTACGGTTTTAACGACTTGCAAAGCTTCCAACTTATTCTTCATGTCTTTTAATTCTTTTGTGTTCCATTTAGAGGTTTTCTTCTCTTTTTGATCTATAACTATCTCCTTAACAGGCATCCATTTGTCAAGAAGTGAAACAAATAATTCGTGGAAACTACTGAAACCATCTTCCGCATTTTTATTGTGCAGAAAGTTCTTCCAGTCAACTTCAGAGAGTTCTCTCTTCAATTTGTAAGTTTTTTCAGTATTGAATATCCTTTTTTTAATAGTTTTCTTTTTTTCAGGTATAACTTCACATGATTGAAAACTGAGTGTCTGTGCCATATGATCTGACATGTGTAGCTCGATTGTCCGTACAACCGTCTTTTGTTGAATATTTGTAAATATATTGTCCACACAGCTGACAGAAGTGGCAGTAATTCTGAAAGGCTCCCTTGACTCTACTTTCAGTCCGTGAGAAAGCATTAAATTTATAACTGTGGTGGATTCTTTATTTTCATTTTGTAGTAGAAAGTCAACATTAAAGTCTCCTGCTATGATTAATGTTGTATCATTGTATTTATTTGTTGTGAAATTTAGGAGCGCCGAAGCAAGCACTGAAGCAAGCTTCACATCTTGTCAATAGGTTTTTTGAACAGCTTTCATCATTTGTCAACGAAGATGAAGGGAAATATACACACACCACAAAAATTGTCGCATCACCTGGTATACTGAATTCCATAATCGATTAAGCAGCTCGATCGCAGTTTCTTTGTGAACATATGTTTTTGGACATATGAGGGAAAAATCTTATCTATGTAGTAACATTTGTTTCCTTACGATCTCAAACACGTCTGAAATAAGAATGAGTTTATTTGACTATCAGTATTCATTCAATTTCTCTTCAGTTTTCATGCTGAATTAATGTAAGTTTTCTGAGTTTCTTCTTGATTTTCGAATCTTTGAATTTATTGTAATGGCTGCTGAACGTCCTGGACGCTATTTGAGTAATTATGAAGTGGTAAGAATTGTAACATTTCTAGAGTAGGGGCGAAGCCAACGTAACGTGGCTAAGTTGTTGAATGTTAACCAAAGCGCTATTTCAAGAGCAATTAGTCGGTACCACGAAACAGGGGAATATGGAAGAAGGGCTGGACAGGGAAGAGATCGGATAACAACACCAGTTGATGATCGTTGGCTTCGTTTAACTGCACTAAGAGTTCGGCAATGTACGGTTAGAATGCTACAAAATGAACTTGCACTTTCCAGAAATGTGCATATTTCATTGCAAAGTGTTAGGAATAGGCTCAAAGAAGACGATGTCAGACCAAGGGTGGCCGGTAATGGTGGGGGGAGGCATTTCTTTCCATGGTGGAACAGAGTTAATCCTAGTGAATAATGGAAGAATGACAGCGGCCAGATACATCGCAGAACCCCATGTTGTACCCTTTGGCCCACTGATTGGCGAAAACTTCATTTATATGCATGATAATGCTCGGCCTTATGCAGCAAGAGTAGTTACAGAATTTCTGCAAAATGCCGAAATTGATATTTTAAGATGGCCAGCCAGAAGTCCCGACTTGAATCCCATAGAACATTTTTGAGACAACATGGGGAGGCAAATTCAGTAACGTAGGATGCCTTGTAGAACACTCCAACAACTAGAAAATCTGCTTACTGAAATTTGGAACTCAGTGACTCAAGAGTTCATCCATAATTTGTTTGAGGAGCTTCCGAGACGTATACTGGCAGTAATTAGGGCCCAGGAAGGAAACACTCGATTTTGAAAATAATTAGTAACCATTCGATGCTAGTTGATTGGTCTCTTCGCGAATGTTTCAAGATGGTAGAATTTTTTTATTATTCATTAACTCGAAAATTGTTGATATTTTTCATCATAAACTCATCTCTTTTGAATGATATCTTATTATTTCATACTTTGGAGAGTTACCAAGCGACTCTTGAATTACCAACCTAAAAGTTTATACAGTATTGTCTTGAAAGTAGGGTGATGCGACAATTTTTGTGGGGAGTGTAGTTCCATAATTTTATTTTAACAAACACGACCGGTTTCCACCGACATATCATTAGGTAGTGGAGAGGTATTAATGTCTAGCAGGCTATTAGGGCTGATTTCACTTGAGTTTTTACATAGTTCACAGTCCCCATATACAGTATTCAAATGAGTTTTATTTTGAATAGACGTATTGTCTTTCTAAAACAAATTTGTAATGACAGTTCGATACTCGATTTTGTCCATTTTCACAAAAACACTCACATCAACTCTCTCAAACGATTGTTCTACAACTACTGTGGATTCAAAATGGCAAAAACTTTGGTGAGTAATTGTCAACAGATGAACAATGAAAATTGATTAGCATTTATTAACAAGTAATGTCATCTCCACGTAGAGGTCGAAAATTTTTCAGATCAATCTCTTATAGGACAAAGTGGGCATCCGACTTTTCTTGTAATCGTGAATATGAACAGAAAATACGGCTAATCAATAAACGATTATGTTAGGTTTAATAGATTTCGTCCATAACGTATTTCATTCTTGTCAAAAATAGAAGCAAACTATGACACTTGGAGATTCAATAGAATATAATAGATTTGTTGCTTTATGTAAAGAACTTTCAAGACAATGAAGGAGAAAAATGTTAAGTCTTGAAGAACAAATAGGTGAAAATACAGTACAAACTTATACTTGTTGACATGTTCAATGAAATGTACATAGTGAGTGAATTTTCAATCGTATGGACTCATACATATATTCTTTTTATTACTAAAACCGGCAGAAAAAGTCTTAGACCAATTGCTGACGTCATGATTTTGTAAAATTTGGACTTTGACTTGAGTTGTGCGTCGAGTACCAAAACTTTTCACCGATTAGTCAAATTGGTTACTCAAGCGTCTTGAGACGGTGAGGTAGTGCACACTCTCTTTTTAGATATTACCTCTGCTTTTGATAACGTTATACTATACCTATATATTATTATAAACCAAGCGGATATAGAATGTCAATTAAAAACACTCAAATTCGTCAAATTTCTGAATCATCAGAGAATAACATTCGCAAGTTTTGAGAAATCATTTGAATGGATACATAAAGGGGTTCCTCAAGGAGGGCTTCTTAGTCTTCCCTATTCTATATACGTCACGGGTATAACCAAAAATATTTGTAGAAAAATTATTATTTCACAATTTTCCGATAATATCGCGCTCAATGCTACCCTCCAAGAAGCTGCCCAAACAATTGTATGAAATTTATTACTATTAGGCATAGACATAGCACCTCTCAAGTCTGATTTTGTTAATTTCAATAACAAAAATATTATTCCTGGGCAAACTTACATCATACCATCTGGTCCAGTAAATCGATAAGATTTCTATGCTTAATATTTGATTTCGAATTCACATTTCAGCCTCTAATCAGTAAGTTGCAGAACAAGCGTCTTAGAGCTCTTAATATTTTGAAATTTTTGGCAAATGGTGGGGCACTGATCCGCAGACATAGATTACCATCTATAAATCATATGTTCGTTCTATTTTAGATTACGGCTGTTTTCTTTTTGCCCTATCGCGTGAAAACATTGCGAACACAATAGAGCAAATTCAATTTTCCGCGATAAGACTGGCCTTAGGTTTTCGTAGCTCTACGTCAGAGAATACAATTTCAGCAGAGTCAGAACTAACTACCCTCTCTAATAGATACAACATTTTATGCTATACCTACCTATCGAAAATTCTATCTAACAATAATCTACCTGTACAGAATATCATTATTTCCTATATTAAAAATCCTGTTTACAGGACAAGAAAACAAAAACAACTTCTTTCAATACATAGATTAATGTGATAAGTACAAACATTTTCTTTATGACTATAACATCCATACTACCTCTATACCAATAGACTTATCCCTAGGAAAATCAATTGAACACTCCAAAACCCACAGACAGAAGTTAAAGACATATTCATACTCTTCAACAACTCAATTTCTATTTTAACAGATGGAAAAAAAGCACTTCATCTCCCTATACTGGCACACCATGTCTCTTAACATATCAATCACTAGAACTTTGGAAAATTATGCTTCTTTTCACACTGCAGAATGCTACTTTCTCAGCATAGCATAGAACAATACACATTCCGATTTATTGATACTTTCAGATTCTTTGAGCGTTCTTGAAAGCTTAAAAAACCAACCAAATATTAAGACCAATCCATACATTATTCAAATTAAAGAAAATGGAGATCTTGCCCAAAATAGGAATATCAAGATGTTCTGGATTCCATCGCACATTTGTATCGATGAGAATGAACTAGGCGATGCTTTGGCTGAAAAAGAAGTTGACAGAATGAAAATTCCATATATTTCGAAAATTTATACTCGTCTAAGTGTGAATCTTGGTTTTATAATAAAAATCTTCCTCGGGAGTTAGCTGTCACTATTAACAGATGTCAAGCTCACCATTAGACTCTCGTCTGGGTTAAAATAATAAATGATCCTTTATGTCGGTGTGGGTATATAAGACCAAGTAATTTAGAAATGCCCCCTATAAAATGATGAAAAAACAAGACCCCTAACTGAATTATTTAAACTCGGATTTTTTTCCAATATGTAGTTCGATTTTACTAGTAGACCCTCATGTGAGAGCGTTCAAAGAAATATTACTTCATGAATGTATAGCAGATAAGTCACTTATGTAGATTTAAGATATTGAATTTAAGAAATGAAGAAAATAACGTTTCAATCGTCAATAATCACGTATAAAACACACTATTTTCCTGAATGTACTCAGCAAATAACGGTTCACTCGTTCTTCATAAATCACAAGTAATCTGAAACAGTTTTTACCCTGATATAACCAGAACGTACGACGCCCAACATTCAACCACGACCTGTATGATATCATTTTACATTTTTATTCGCTACGTTTCAGATGAAATTGAACCATAAATCACTGACAACATATTTGAACGGATGAAACAGTGAAAACATGCGAGATAAAGTTTATTGCTGCAGTTTCGATGGCCACGTTTCCTTGCGACAAAAATGGATCATGACATATGTTAAAATCGTAAAAATTGAATCGTGCTCCTCGAGAAGCCTTCGTGAAGCAAAGGTTATAGGACTAGGTGAACGCGGTGTTCTTGAAATAACCTTTCCTCGTAGAATCACTTGCCTCAGTGTATTCTTGAATGAAATGAGGAAAAATGTTTATTTAAATGAGATTTTGGAAGTAGAGAAACACTAACCTTGTGTGTTTATCATCTGCTCTTTTTTATCTTTTTTTTTCTGGGTGTTATTTCTTATTGTATTATTTTTTACTGAAAACGCCTAGGAGAAGCTCAATTGCTTCAGTCTGTGTTGAATAAGACAGACAAAAATGACCTCAGTGAATATTAAATGAATGAGAATGTGAATTGAATGGGTTATTTTGTATTTACAACTAGTTTGTAACTAATCTGCATTTTTAGAAAATTTTGACCCCCCTCAATGTTTTTGCAACATCAATGAATCGCTTTTTAAGTTGAAAATTAAGAAAAAATAACTTACTTTCATTCAGGATTTTCGAGAATATTTAGCGTCAGGTACATCCCTTTTGAGTATCTACCAGTAGTCAGCTAATATGTTCGGACTCCACTTGCCTTGGTACCTTTTTTTCATGTTGAGTATGTCCTGATGGAACTGCTTAACGTGTTTGTCGCTAACGGCTCTCAAAGTTTAAGGAAAAATTCCAAATGCGAGTGCAAAAAGTTAATCTTGTGCGACATATTGCACCCCATGTTCTTGTAAGCCACTAAGAGGTTGTTAACCAACTCGTCATAGTTTTCGGATCTGTGGTTCCCAAGAAAATTACGATCAATATTTTGAAAATATATATATATATATATATATATATATATATATATATATATATATATATATATATATCTTATTTGAATCTATTTTATATCATGAAATTATCTATTGTAAGTTGTAGGCGATATCAATATTTTGTTAAGTTTTGTTGTTCAATACAAAAATTCCCTGCATTTCTGGAATCACTGTTGATTGGTTTCTTCTTTTTTCCCATTCAACCTTATTTCCTGAAGCGTTGCCTTCACACATTGTATGAATGAATCTCTGTGGAAGCTCTTAAATCAGTCTTTTTCAACGGGAATTTTCCCTGACATATGGAAGGGTAGCTATTGACCCCGATTCATAAGAGCGGCGATAAGGCAAATGTACGGAAATACCAGCCTATTAGCAAGGTATCGGCCATTCTTAAGCTGCTGGAGTTGTGGTAAATCGACAGTTACAAACCCGTTAGTATATGAAACTGACATACATCGATCGTTGGAATCCGGTTCGCAAGTCGATTCTATCCACACCGATTATTGCAAGGCTTTCAATAGGCTAGTCCACAAACGACTGTTAGCGAAACTGGCTGGCATGGAATTTCCGGATTGGGTTCTGAAGTGGCTGTAGAGCTACCTGGAAAATCGTGTTCAATGGGTTGAAATCAGAAATCATGTATCTCATCCCATTTTGGTCACGTCTGGAGTCCCACAAGGGTCTCATTTAGGGCCTATTCTTTTTAATCGTTCCATAAATGACATAGGGAGGGGATGAGATATTGTAAGTACTCAACATTTGTTGATGACCTTAAGATTTATATGCCCATATCAAGCAGTTACCACTGCTATATACTTCAACACGACATAGATGCTCTTAACGAATGGTCGGTAGAAAATATTTTTCTAGATATTCTAGATCTAGGAGCTCAAGGCGATTTAGTTACACAATATCAGACGTGTCTATAAACCGACTAGTTATGGTGAGGGATCTAGGGGTTTTTTTTGGTGAGTGAATTACTTTTGTTCCGCACATAAACTCAACAACAGCTAAGGGACGACAACCGCTTCGTTTCGTATAACGTTCATTAAAAGATTAATCATTTAACGCAATCAGATCCGTCTTTGTTTCACTAGTCTGTTATTTTCTATACGGTTCAATCATATGGTTAGATTACGGAGTTCAGATTTCAGAGATTGAAAGGTTTCAGCACAGGTTTTTGAGAGGTGCCGCATACAAATTGCATATGCACTGGGTACTTATTCCTATTAGGATATCATGGCTCTCTTGAACTTGCGAACTTTGGAAGATCTCCGATCTTTCATTCACATACAAGTCATTGTCAGGAGATATCCTTCGCCTTGAGTTATTGGAACTTCTGAATTTTAAAATCCCAGTGAGAGCTACCAGGATTTCTGATCTATTTCAAATACTATTCCACTCGACAGATTACCATCTAAACAATCCCCTCACCCGTTCTGAGATAAGATGGTGTTTGTGTTTTGTGAGGCGAATAAATGTTCCTTCTACCGGCTATTTAATTTTGAATTTCAAAAGGGTATTTTAATTTCAGCTACAAAGATATGTAATTGTTGCAAGTTTATGAATTATTATGTAATCTACTGAATAAGGGGGTAAACCGTAAATAAACGTTATTATTATTAAAGAAAGTAACCAAATTCCCTCGCGGTGTTTGTTGTATCTACTACACCCCAGTTTGTTGCTTATAATTAAAAAATTTTGTATAACTAGAGGTACTACCTATTACCATTGCACATGTGTGAGTAACGTAACGATCAATTAGTAAGTGAACTTAACTTTACACTCCTCCAAGTATAAAGCTTTTGAGCAGAATGCAAGAATTTGGTGTCGCTTCAAGCGTTTGGATTGCAAAATTAGGTCAAGTTAAACTAAATTTTCAAGCTTCTTGAATAGATAAAACCGTGGTGTTATCTCTCGGTAGAAATGCTGGTCTTGCTGCACAACAATACGCTAGAAAGTTTCCAAATCGTGAGGGACCAGCAAGAAAAACTTTTTTCATTCAATGATTTTATTGGTTATAATATTTTCTTCATCTTATTCCACCAAATTCGAACAAATGAAGGGTCTGAGGATTCTCCAGACAAAAACTGCATTGAAATTTCAGTTTAAGTCAAGCTTTTTGAAAACTTTTTAAGCTGCTCGACTTGATGAAACCCTACTATGGATACTACTCACAAAAAATTCTGGGATTCTGATAAGATGTGATTTCAGTGCATTGTGCGGTATTCCTAATTTTTGCAATAATAAAGTAACTACCATTTACATAGAGCTCTGGTTGATAAGATGGATGAGGATGGGATGAAGGTTCTACAGAAGACTAATCCTTTTTGTAAGTGTTCGTTCATTAACATTTTTTTCTAACGCATTAATTCGAGTAAACTCGCTGTTATAACTTGACGAATCGATTCAATATTATCATATTTCAAAGCTACCGAGTCCACTTGAGTCTACAACACTTCCTCCAGATTGTTCAGTGCCATCACCTGATAACGATTAATCCATTAGAAACCATTTAAATGCTAAAGAGGTATAGATAAAATACGCTTTGCAATAAATTACCAACATGCCCCCTCAAAAACCAAGGTTTTAAGGAAACATTAATAACGTTTCAATTACATAAAATATCGATCACAATTCTAAAATCCTCTACGCACTTTTCCAAACTGTTACCAAAAACGTCCAGATCGAATCAATAACGAATAAATTAGACTGGAACTAGCGTTTATTTACATTTTAATACCTCATAAAGTCTCGATGACTTTTTGTAGTAAAACAATTACCAGAATACATTCACGAATCACCGTGTTTTCCACATATACATTTAAATAAAGAATAAATTATGCTGAAACTGGAGATATGCCAAAAGACCGACCGTTAAATTAATTCTATCGAAATTATATTTATGATTCGGTTTGAAATCGTAGTTGCCCCACCTGGTTTAAATACGATCAATTCTGAGACGCACCTTAGGCGGCACGTGGGGTCAAATGCCTCGTAAATATGACAAAGACTTGAGTTTAATGAATTTCTGAAGAAAATCTGCTTTTATTATATGCAGAAAAAATTTAACATTTTCTAGAGCATTATGTCGTTTCCAATTAAGGGTTCCATACGTAGAAATTTAAAAATTTAGCAGGTGAACTTACTCCGTCAAGATCTTTCTTCTTTGAAACGTGGATAAAGCAAATTCTTTAAAGATCAACTATCGCAGTGTTTCAAAAGTCGGATAACAAGCTTTTCTGCACCCTTCCATTTTGAAACATGAAGGAACTCACTTTTCACTCCACTGATGTGAACGCATGCTCCAATACATTCTTCACTTTCCTGCTTTTTTCTATCTCAATGTCAATGTATTTGAGATCTTTAGTTGCACAATGAATGACGTGGAGCTGTCGGATGCCAATACCTTCAGGCCTTCTTGGATATCTATGATGATTTCTATTGACCTAGTTGTCTATAAATCCCGTGCGGGGTTCTAGATCCCCCATCGGGCGCCTCCTCAGGTGGTGGATAGGGAAAAACCTTCTAGATATAGAAGGTAACGGAAGACTAGGTGCACCAAAACTAGAACAGCAGCAAATCTCCCGAAAATGGCGGCTGCGAATAATGTCTATGCTCAAATTGAGCGGCCAACCCGCAAGACAAGCGTGGTGTTTCAATGACAAATCCCTTTCAAGGTTTCTCGCAATATGAAGAATTAAGTGAATTTTAAAAAGTAATTACCCCAGGTGAAAAGGAAATATCCAGAATCGAACAATGATAAAATACCGTCACTCTGCCTCAAGGTTTCTGGGGGAGGCAAAAATTCATTCAGAAATAGAAACTTCATCCTCAAACTAGCATCCCATAATGTTCGAATTTTAAATTTGAAGAAATACTACACACTGAACTGAAGTATGTGAAATGGGATATTCTTGGCTTAATACAGCATACCTTAAGATGGTATGACGCCAAGGTTATTCTACTCTTCAAGAAAGGGAAAGAGAAGACTTAGAGAACTACAGACCTATCAGCTTACCTGTACAAACTCTCAACCAAGGTATTGAAAAATCGCTTCAGTGCAAAACTGGATTCCTACCAACCTGAGCAGGCTGGATTCAGGAGAGGATATAGAACTATAGACCTTCTTCCAACCATAAGACTCCTCATCGTGAAATGCATAGAATATAACATCCCTCTATCTCTTGCTTTCATTTTCTCAAAGCTTTTGATTCTATCGAGTCATTGTCAATTTTAACCTGTCTTGATAACGCCCGCATAGACTCGAATATTCTAAGGTTTATATACCGAAATTCAACAATGCATATCCAGATTGATAACGACCTATCAACAGATAAAAGTGAGATAGGTAAAGGTGTCCGTCAAGGTGACATAATATCACCTAAATTATTTACTCTAGCCATCGGAGATGTATTCAAGACTGAGAAAGGAAAAGGAGTCAATGTCCACGGATTATTCATCAATCATTTGCGGTTCGCTAATGGCATTGTTTTGATGAGTACTGATTTGAATGAGCTTCAAGAAGTAAAAGAACAACTCGACGAAGCTTACAAGAAGGTGGGACTTGAAATGAACATCTCCAAAACCAAAACTATCAACAGTGACAATGCTTGAGTCGTAGTGGACCATTACGTATATCTGGGACACACGATTCTGATAATCATGGAAATCAAATTTCGTAGATCTCAAGGAGAGCTTTCAACAATCTCAGCTACAAAAAAGTCAAAATCCAAATCTGCCCATCAACTTGAAGCGAAAGGTTTATAATACATGTGTGCTACCTGTGACAATTTATGGCCTTGAAACAATTAATCTAAGAGAAGCCTAAATATATTACAAACTACGCAACGTAGAATTGAAAGGGCCATGTTAGGCGTAAGTCTTCGAGACAAGATTAATAATGACGACATTAGTAACAGAACGAAGATGATGGACATCATAGAAAAAGTGGCACAGCTTAGATGGAGATGGGTAGGTCATGTGGCAAGGCAAGACAAAGACATATGGTCGAACAAATTGATACACTGGCGACCACGAAGAACCGAAAGAAGTGATGGTAGGCTCCAAAAGAGATGGCTGGATGAAGTAGAAGGATTCGCTGGGACATGATGGTTTCATATGCCGTAGGATCGTCAGAGATAGTGAGGTTTGGAGGAAGCCTTCATCCAGGAGTGGGTGATATATGGCTTAGAAAGCAGAGAAGAAGGAAAAGTTGTCAATACCCCCGCAAACAGAACGTTAGCACTGTGGTCATTGATGAATATATCTGCTTGAAAAATAGTCGCCAAGGCAGATAGACTGTTCCATTGTAGCACCTCGTCCATATATACCAGGTGCAACACCTTGGGCAGTTTCGCAGCCGTTTATGAACCAACAGGGCCCTCATGTATACGTTTCTTGGAGCTTGCCCATTTCTGTCTGTCAGATCTATTTGACTTAACTGATGGATTTTTTCATTGAACTAAAACATTCTTAAAGCATCATGGTATCGAAACTTTTTCATTTTCCTGTCCTATTTGGGCTTTCAGACACATTAATTACTCTGAAGATAGTTATACCTTAACAAGATCTTAATTTTGCTAGCGTTTCTTCATCTGTCAACCCAATTACACCCTATTTAATTGACATTTTTCTGTACCTAATTTCAGTCTAATTCTGAATGTAATGGTTGAAGAAAAATGCTGCTGCTTTGCTATTAAATTCAGAGGTTAGGGGGTTTTATTCAAATAACAGACGAGACTGTCCAAATGGATCAGATTGAAAGGAAAGTGGAATTTTAAGGCTTTTTTACAAAAGGTGAAATATTTCCTTTCTTGATTAATACCAGACAAATGATGGACTGGTTAAATGCCAAAAATAGAAGAACAATCAACTAGATTTATTGCAAGCTCCAATTGAATATTTTTGGGCTTCATTTACTTACAGAAAATAACATATATTATAAGTGCAAAACTGACCTTAGTCACTTTATTATTCCACAAATTCATATTAATATCTCCATCATTGAGATTAATTATAAAAGCTATAATATTCTTCACAAAGATATTCTAATTACCTTATTCTCCGTGCATCACGTCATAGTCATGCTGTATATTGAACATCCTCTTGACATGAAAGGATATGTTGTTATATAATCCGAGGAATATAAAATCATGCTAATATTTTCCTCATTCTGCTTTTCAATATATTTCAATTCATCAAACTACGTGACTCTATTGTTGATCTGTTATTGAATTTAACATGCTTTATATCATATGCAAGCTTTAATTGATATCAATATGTTTGCTTGGTTTCATTCAACAGATGTGAGAGATGATACTCTTCTCATACAACAGTATATTTTAATTAATGTACAAGGGTATATCATATTTGATACCTACATTCTCTTTTTGTGAAAGTAAATAATGCAATTGCCAACTAGGATTTTATTGTTTATTCACCGAAAATACATTCTGAAATGATCGTGTTCAAATTTCCAGGGGATTCTCGTGTGACCAAATACGTCTACTGAAAGAGGATTCATCAGTACAAAGAACTTCACGCAAAAAGATAGGACTTTCTTTTGTCGACGTTAAAAGCCACTGGTAAAATCTTCTTTGACATCTCCAGGGTGTAAATTCTAATCAGGCTGTAGGAGATATGCGTGCAAATGGTCGTCCCGTATTGTTCGTAATATTGGAGGTATTTGTAATTGCTGAGCCTCAGAATATTATCGAATACGGAGTACGCGATAGCGATTGTCATTTATACGGTTTCTGTATTGTTCATTTGTAACACCGTAGTTAAACATATATAGGCAATATTAGCAATAATGTGAAATCCTTCTTAAAATTCAAATTTGAATAAAGCTCTTAAAACATCAACAAATTTAGGTTCATTTATCAGACATTATAAGTCTCCAATTGATAAAGAAAATAAATCAGGTGTTTATATATTGGAATGTGCAGATTGCAATTGTTTTATATACGTAGAACAGGAAGAAATTTCAATGATCTCAGAACATAAACGCAGTTTCATCAATGGAAAAACCGATTCGAATTATTCTAATCATCTTGAAGAAAATAGTCATTCTTTCAATTCGGAATTTAAAATCCTTTATTCTGATAATAGAGGTATAAAACTCAACCTTCTGGAAGTACTTGAGATTAACAGATTTAGGTATTTCCCAGAAATTCTCAATGACCAAATAGACATAAATAACTCGTCCTTATTGAACTTGTTTCCTAAACACTAGTTCAAATACAGATAACTCTGAATGGATTGCCTCTTTAGTTTATATAAGTATAAGTTTGTTAAGATAATTTTGTAGTATCCATTCGCTCTCTACAAAGATACTGTGTATCGAAACGAGTCGAGCTTTTATTAATCTATTTTAGTGCAAATCATTGTTTAATTATATTTTTCGAGTATAGTTTATATAGCAAACTCATTTTATTTCTTTATTGGTCTCTGAATTTTCCGCTATAGAAACTAGACTATACTGTATAGGAACATCCTGTATAGATTGCTCCTTCCAAGTTGGATATGGTATCCCGCTAGAGAGTGAAATGTTCGCATCGGAAATTTATAACGTATATGTATGATCATAGAAATACTTGATTAACACCTTTCAGTTATAATGAGAAAACGTTCATCGCAACAAGATCTATGTGAATCATATTTCATAACTCTTTATGCAAAAGTCGGTATCGATATGTCTAAGAACGAAGGGGGTCCAACATACATTACTCAAAAAAGTGATCTACAACAAGAGGGTGATTGATGTAGAAATCAGGCGGTGTTATGTCTGTAAAACTTGACTTATTGGTTTTGTGTGATAAATGAGATATCGCTCTGCCAGAGCGCGATTATACCGGTTATGACAAGAATGAATTATTCTGGGGAACAACATTCGAAGGTTTTTATAATCGGATGATACCCTCGGTGTTTGCTCAATTGATTTGATGGAATGTATGTTGTAACAAATTGAATCAATAGTATTTCGTCATTTATAACCATCTTGTAATGTTCTAGCTCATGGATGGTTAATGCAAATTGCAGAGTTGTTTCTCTTCAATGACTACTTTATAGAGAAACATACGGTGCTACTTTTAATAGTCTAGTCAACTAGTTAAAAATGACGAAAAATGGTGAAACTGCTCCAAAAAATACACTACGCCAAGAACTCAATGCATAGAATTGAAAAATCAAATTTATTCAGAAGAATTCTTTCTCAAAATGAAAATGGACTCGTAGAAATTGAAATAATGGAAAATGTAAATCAATGACTCTATAGCATTATCATCCATTTCTTTCCAAACTTCAATAATTCACGGTAGCTGACTGGTTTTGATGTTGGAAATGTTCCAGAGATATACGATGGGATTGAAGTCTGGACTTCATGTTGGCCAATTAATGGTTTCGTGATTTTGAATGTAGTTTCTGTAGCTTGGAGAGGTCTGGCGTTATCATGCTGCGACGTATATATGTTTCAGTTCAATCTCGTTTAATCTCAATTCTTGAGCTGTTGCGCTTTCAATAATGATAAATCGTATCGATAAATTCAGGTATCAGATACTATGAGTGGATAACCAATAATGCATATATTCTGATAACCTACGCATATTTCAATTTTCTGCAATTCAGTAGTATTAAATGACCTTAAAGACCCTCAGTGTGGACCCCACAGGAAGACATCAGAATCCTTCGGTAAACAGTATGGACGAATTCTATGGAAAGTTGTTATAACACTCCACTGGAAGTCGTTAAAACTCCCGCTGCGAGTACCAGGTACTCTTCAAACTCTCATGGACCTCGTATTTATGTTCACCGATCTGGGAGACCCCTGAGTAGTGAAAGTGGGTCAATTCTATGACAAACTGATATGGTGCTCCAGGATAAGACGTTAAAACACCCACTGCGAGCACCAGATACTTCGCAGGCTCTTGCTGATCTCGTATTCGTGTTCAGCGACCTAAAAAAACCCCAAGTAAAAGATTTGGTTTCATGTACAAGATTTTCAAATTCTTTCAGATTGACTTCTTCAAGATGCAATTCTGAAATGCATTTCTCATACGCACAAGTTTGGTTTTCTTCATGATTAGATGATCAGGGGTACTGCACTACAGAAAAATGACAACAGCGAAAAATGTGTAAGTGAGTCTTGGCAACTTTCCTTCCCATGTACAGCAGTTTTGAAATATTCAACCTCATCATTAGAAATTCAACTAAGGACAAATCCAAAGTCAATACTATCACAAGCTTATTATCACAATCGATTTATTCATGAGAATAAACTGCTACTTTCGCTACATGAAATCAGGAGTTACCTACACGTAACATCAAATTAGCAAAAACAGAATTGTCTGATTTAAATACAATAGAACTAGTGGCTCTGCATATATAATTATTTCACAAGGTGCAATATCTTAATTAGCGCTAAATACACCACCTATATATAAATAACCCTCGAGATTTATGTCTATATATTGCGAAATATCATCCTGGTTATTATATTGCTTGGTAGCACGCAGCAAGTTATACCCAATGAAAAAACCAATGAGTTATTCAAATGCCAGTATACATTCAGCCATTGAAACGGCGAAAGAAACAATACTGGCCGACATATACATGGCAACGGTAAAGAACAAACAATTATCGAGATTTACGAGATATTTCTGCTGGTTATGTGATGCGTTCACTAAGGCAAACGTACCATTCAATCGTGGTCAATGGCGTCGGCTATTTTAACTTTGTTAGGAATTTCTCTGAGCACAAACGCATTTTTAACAGTGTATAAAAAAATTGTTCACCAATTTTCGAGTTGATAATGAATGCCCAATCATTTTCCGAAATGTTTATAAATTGAATCCTTTGATTTCAAAATTTGACAATTCCATTTCGTTCAATTGTTGGGAAATGATGAAAAACTATTTAAAGTTACTTCTTGCAGTTAAAATTGAATGAATAATAAAAACAAGTAATGCTTTCTGAGGAACTTCACTGAATAATTGTGATTCGTTACGTGTTTCACTACACCGTAGCTTCTTCAGACGAATGAATGTATAGAAATTATGACAACTATATAAAGATACAACTGAGAATATAAATATACAAATGTTCTCAAGTAGTTAAAAGCTTATGGATTTGCTTCTTCTTCTTAAGGTATATCTGATGAAGTTAAGGAATAAATTTCTCCCAGAAGAGATTCAATAGAGGTGAAGGGCTTAAATCGACTTGTTCATTTATGAGTCTACCTGAGTGTTTGTGTTTCCCGAAGATCTGCTTTCCAATATTTATTATCTGTGCGCAAAATTTCAAACTGTGGGTCGAAAGACTGATTATTTTCTAGGAGACGATTCGCCTAATTTGAATCTGACTTCATGAAAAACTGCGTTTATGTTCCGATATTCTAATATTGAAATTTCTATGTGTTCTACCAATGTAGAAATTATTACAGTCATTGCAATGCAATCTATAAACACCTGATTTATTGTTTTTATCTGATTTGGTTTAATTGTTCTTTATATATTTACCTTAGCTAATTTAGTTTGGAAAGCTATGTTGAAATTATTTCTACTCAAGAAGGATTTCAGTTTTCATTTGTACTGCCAACGTAGGATAAAGTGTTGAATTTTGGTATCAATTTATTAACAGGATAAACTTCATTCAATGCGATTCTTCTTTGTTTTTTATTTAACATATTATTTATTATTTTGGGATTATAACCATTATTTTTAGTAACTTGCTCAATTAAATTTAATTCTTTGTTGAAATTTTCTAGTGATAACGGGATGTTAACCAATCTATGAATAAACTATTGAATGCTGACATTTTATGTTGATATGGATGACACGACGAGTTATGTATTATAATATTTATATGTGACGGCTTATGGTAAATTGCGAAAACATGTTTTCCATTTTCATTCGAAATTGTTACGTCTGTGAAATTTATTGAATTATTGCTTTCTCTTTCGGTCGTGAATTCAATTTTTGGATGCAATGTATTCATATAATTGTCGAAAATTTTCAACTGTCTATCTGTTCCTGTGAAGCAAATAATGATATCGTGTACATAGTGATACCAGTATAAATAATATTCACTAAGTAGATTCCACAGAAGGTTGAGGGAAACTTGTACTTTTACTGCAAATAATCATTTAAAAGGTGCAACTCAAACTATGAGAACTCCAGATATTGAGGAAGCAGTTTTGAATTGTATTGATTTGAATCCTCATGTGAGTACAAGAAAAATTGGAGATCAGTTGAATATTTCACATGTTCTCGTTTGAAGGATTCTCTACGATATTTTATTGCACCCGTTTTATATTCAATGCGTCCAAACTCTACTTCCTCGAAAATTTCCTTCAAGACTGATTTCTGCCGATGGTTTTTAGATAAAATTAGAGAAAATGCTCATTTTGATAGTGAAATAATGTTCACAGACGAAGCTAATTTTTCGAGAACTGCTATCACCAATTTTCACAATAATCATTATTGGGCTGAGGAAAACCTCCATTTGATTGAAGAATCCCATCGTCAAGAACAATTCTCACTAAATATCTGAGTCGGAATAATTGGAAATTATTTGACTGGGCCATTTGTTTTGCTTTACAGACTAAACGGTCCCGCTTATCTGTAATTTCTTGAGAAGGAGTTAACTTTTTTACCCGAGGATGTGCCACTTTCGGTGAGAATCATAATGTGGTTCATGCATGACGGGACACCAGCACATTTCAGTGGAGAAGCAAGAAAATTCTTGAATAATACATTCAACAACCGATAGATAGGTCAAGGAGGGACAGAACCATGGCCTTCTAGGTCCCCAGACTTAAATTGTTTAAACTTTCTCTTATGGGGATATCTCATAAGTTTTGTTTATACCACTCCAGTGAACACTGTAGAAGAAATGAGAAAACGAATAATTACCTCTTGTGACACGATAAGAAATACCCCAGGAATATTTCAAAGAGTGCGTGATAATGTGCGAAGAAAGACCGAGGCCTCTATTCTTGCATTATCATTATTTTTCTATTATTATTTTTATTTAGCGAATAACATACAATTAAATAATTCAAATTCAATAAATTTTCAGTCGAAAACGGTTGGAGATACGAAAAAATTACAGGTTTCAAAAAAGTTTCTAAATTGAAAGAAGATGACGAAAATTGATTGTACGCTGATCAGTGACGTACTGCAAAAAAGTTTGAAAGGGCAAAAGAAGACATGACTCTGCAAAAGAAAACACCTTGTAGGTCCTACTTAAAATTTAGGACATGTAATGATGGAGGCTGTGAAAAATAACTTGCATTCCAAATTTGGGCTGAATATCTCAAAAACTGCAGGAGTTTTGAAGAAAAAACAATTTTTTCCTAAAATTTCAACACTGTAGCCCCGTAACGAAGCTTTTGCGGACCTATGTATATATGAACTTTTTTTCCTGAAAGTACACGTAGATTTACCCCTTCAAGTTGAGACATACTATTATGTAACACCCTGTATTGTTGCTTTTAGGATTGAATGAACTTTTCATAGAGTTGAGGATTTCCTTTATGTTTCATACACCGAAAAATCAAAGTAAAATATTTTCTTATAGAAATTCGTTTTCTTTTCGTGTTGCCAATCTCTCAACCAGTGTTTAAAACTTTTCGTATTCATATTTTGATTTATGTGGCAGCAGGTTCTCGATTATATTATTTGCATGATTTATAATTACAGGCAGAAATTATTACCAGTTTTATGTCTAATGCATTTAATTTTTCACTCATAATCTTATTTCAACAATAACTTTTTCGATGATAATCATTATGATGTTCACATTTACATCTGACACTGACGATGTTTCGAAATTCATTTAAATCGATCATCTTTGATTCAATTACGGAACATTCAATCCGTACCTAGTTATAAATAAAATGAAAACACATGAAAAATTCAAAAGAGTCAAGTGTTTCAGAATAAATATTCAAACTCAAGAGTGAGAATGTTTGAATTCTATTATTGAAAATTATTTCAGAATTATTACTTTCATGAAGAAAAATAGTTCTTCAACATATTGGAAATGTTTCTGAATAAATCTGAATTTTCGATTTTGGGTTTTCTGAAATCACTTTTCACTTTATTAGAATAATATTTGAAATTATTATTGATTAGTATTAGGTTTTCCATTTTCGCGGTATTGAAATATCCAGAATGTACAAGAAGACGATTTTCAAAAGTTGTAACTTTGCGTTAAGTTACAAGTATTAATTCACCGTTCATGGCGAACTTGAAACAATAGACATTCAATACAGTGTGTTCCAACGAAAATTTGACCCCCCCTATAACTCCGAAATGAGTAACATTAGCGAAAACACCAAGACACGTCGATTTTTGTTTCGAGGGGAGCATTTTTCGAAATAATTCGAAACTTCTCAGATCAACCCCTACCCCAGCAACCCTAACTTTGAAATTCATCATAGGAATAAGGGTCGAGTGGCATCTTACTGAAAAGGTCTGCCAATTCTCCACCTTGATTTGTCATTTTTAGAATTTTAAATTAACATACAGGGTGTCCCAACTAAGGGTGAAGTTGAATTCCTGGAAATCCCAAATACTAAATGAAATAGATTTATTTTGGCATAATGCAAGCGCAGGTTTATGCTCGGTCTAGAAAAACGACCTACACTTGTGAATTTGGAGTTGGTGCAATCAACCCCCTATTTCCAGCATCCCCAACTCAAAAATCATTCGATCGAAAATAGGTCAAGTGGCACCTCGTTGGAAAGGTATTTTAATTTTCTCTTCGAATTTGGTATTTTCGAAATTCAGAATCAGCATACAGGGTGTCCCGGAGCAGGAACACTGAAAACCCAAATAACTTTTTGAAACTGGTTCATTTCGGTATAATACGAGAACATGTTTATGTTTGATTCGAGAATAAGACTCTCTTGCGTGAATATGGAATTTTGCAATCAATCTCTTCCATTCAGCATCCCCAACTCAAAAATCATACAAGTGATTACAGGTTGAGTGGCAAAGTTCCAGAAAGATTTTTCTATTTTCTGAATCACTGAGGCATTGGTTTCAGTTTGGCAATCGAGGTTTTCTGGCTGGAGGATCAGGATGAGGGGATGATGGAGAAACTGATTGGATGCTCATTTAAGCAGGAAAACGAGATTTATTGAACTTGTATTCAATTGAAAACAAAAAACTAACTTGATTATTACAACAATTGTTCAAAATGACCTCCGCCCACCTCCATACAGTTATACAGACGATTTTCGAACTCTCTTCTCACATTAGCGAAAACTTCAGGAGTCAAAAGTCGGCATTCTGTGATAATCCTCATCCGCAGCTCCTCCAGGTTTTCTGGTCTTGTGGCATAAACTTTAGATTTTAGATGGCCCCACAAAAAAAAATCTAGGGGATTTAAATCTGGTGACCTGGCTGGCCACTCAACAGGTCCTCTTCTACCAATCCACCTTCCTGGGAAATTTTCGTCTGAATATTGGCGCACCCGAGCATCATAATGCGGAGGAGCACCGTCTTGTTGAAAACGCATTTCGTCCTCAGAAAGAGTTGGATCGTTCTGTAAAATTTCTGTCAATCTAGGATGTATGTGTTCCTCTAACAACTGTAGGTAGCCATTTCCATTCAGATTACCCTCAATAAAGAAAGGCCCAACTAGATGATTGCCAAAATTCCTGCCCAAACGTTCAACTTCTGAGGCCTTTGCGTGTGGGCCTCTCTAAACCAATGAGGATTCTGTGTGTCCCAATATCGACAATTATGTCTATTCACTTCACCACTGAGCATAAAGGTGCTTTCATCAGAAAAACAGATGTTATTCAGAAAATTTGGATTAGCGTTTAGGTTTTCACTTAGATTTTCACAAAACTGTAAACGACGATCTGGATCATCTTCGTTTATTTCATGCACTAATTTCACCTTGTAGGGTGAAATTTGTGATGTTCACGATTCTATGGACAGTTGTAGCTGATACACCAGTCAGACGAGATAGTTTTCTGATCGAAGTAGTATTCTCCATTTGTAGATGACCCACTACTGCCACTTCCGTTGCCTCATTTCTGACAGGACATGCCACTTCATGTTTTTGTTTGCCACCGAACCCGTAGCTAGGAATTTGTCAACCAAATATTTAACGTACTGGTGACTGACTCCTTTCTCTTTCAGGATGGTTCCTATCGAATAACCTTGCCGTTTCTTTGGCACAACTGTTATTTCGAAAATACGTCGATACAATTTCGACCCTTTCCTCAGTGGAATAAACCATTTTCAGATTAATTTCAACTGACGAACAACAACAATAATGAGGAACTGATCTGAATAATAATAATATTTCATTGCAAAATGAGAAATAACAGATGACTGCACGCCAGATGGAAATGAAAAAATGTGAACATTTTCAATGCAGAAATCAGCTTTATTTCTTCGTAATTGATGCTCAACACATCGTACCCCAATACTTTTAACAGTTTCGAATTAATTTTTGTTGATAATTTCAAATGACGATATTGAATTTTTCGAAAGCGACATCCGGTATGGAGAGCCGAACTGAATGAAATGCTTTAATCATTCTGGAATTCAAAAACCTTTCTAAAGATATGCCACTTGAATTATTTGTATGATTTTCAAGTTGAGGATGCTGAATGGAAGGGGTTGATTGCAAAATTCTATAACCACACAAGAAAGTCCTATTCTCGGATCAAACATGTTCTCGTATACCGAAATGAACCAGTTTCAAAAGTTATTTGGATTTTCAATGTTCCTGCTTCGGGACACCCTGTATGATGATTCTGAATTTCGAAAATACCAAATTCGAAGAGAAAATTGCAGTACCTTTCCAACGAGGTGCCACTTGACCTATTATCGATCGAATGATTTTTGAGTTGGGGATGCTGGAAATAGGGGTTGATTGCACCAACTCCAAATTCACAAGTGTAGGTCGTTTTTCTAGACCGAGCATAAACCTGCGCTTGCATTATGCCAAAATAAATCTATTTCATTTAGTATTTGGGATTTCCAGGAATTCAACTTCACCCTTGGTTGGGACACCCTGTATGTTAATTTAAAATTCTAAAATGACAAATCAAGGTGGAGAATTGACAGACCTTTTCAGTAAGGTGCCACTCGACCCTTATTCCTATGATGAATTTCAAAGTTAGGGTTGCTGGGGTAGGGGTTGATCTGAGAAGTTTCGAATTATTTCGAAAAATGCTCCCCTCGAAACAAAAATCGACGTGTCTTGGTGTTTTTCGCTAATGTTACTCATTTCGGAGTTAGAGGGGGGGGTCAAATTTTCGTTGGAACACACTGTATATCTACATTCTTGCTACAATTTTTTTATCAATATACCAAGAAAAGCAGTATATCATCTTTGCCAGCCATGCAATGACATTTACTCTTCTAAAATTGCAGGTTGGACTAAATTGATGCATAATTTAAATACGTGAGACATGCGTAAGCATAAGCGGGTACCTTCGCTAATTAACCGTACGTAAACTGACCAGTGAGTCGATTCAAGTTCAATATTTGTTTAATAGTCAGTAAGAGGAATACAGAACATGGGTGGCGTACACAACAGGTATTTTATTTGTTTTGGAAGAAAGCATTCATTTTATTAATTCAATCAGAGATACAGAGTGTCCGCGCAAAAGACCCCATTAGAAGTATTAGGTTAACCGATTAATTGAATAATTTCATCCTTTGTCATTAGAAAGATTGGTTACAGATCTACAATTTGAAATTGAAACGACACGGCTTTCGGTTATACAGAACATCGACTACGATTTCGCTATTTCAAAAAGATGGTGTAATTTTTATTTTTTTTTATTGGGAATCCTATTTGGACACCTTTCGTTAAGATTTGTCCTATCCAAAACTAACCACCGCTGAGCTACGATTCTTTTTTACAAAATTTTCAAGATAACAGTGTCATATTCTTTACGAAAAGAAAATTGACAATTTGACTTGAGTAAGATTATAACTTCGTCCTTATTCAACGAAATGAGTGTTATTTTTGAGAACAACATGCTTTCCTATGCTCAAGAATCTCTTGCCAACCCAATGAAATTTTTTTCGTTTCAGTATCATCAATTTGTTTTCGATTTGTTTCAAATACGAGTACCCTTATTTTTTGTTTTATCAACGCAATTCACTGTATTAGGACATTGTGTCAAAAAAGTACCGGGTCAATGAAAAACAAAATATGCATTTTTCATCCAAATTTATTGTATCGTGTTCAAAGTAGGTCCTCTCCAGAGTAATACATTTACGACAGCGAATAATCCAACCATCAAAACATTTTACAAACGCTTTTTCCGGAATTGACTTCAGTTCTTGCCGCAAATTCTCTTTTATGTCATCTAACGATTCAAAACCAATACAATACAAAGTGGAAATTTGAATTTCATAGGGAAGGTCGTTACTTGATGAAGATCGATATAAAATTTACCATGAAATAAGACTATGGTATTCAGATATTCACTATATTAACACAACTATGATCGGTTTCACCTCACTGTGGCTTCATAGGATAGATACAAAATAATGAACAGAGTTATTCCTTATATAATATTTCTATTTCCTACTTAATATTACATTAGGTACAAGTACGAAGGGTATGGTGGAAAACCCATCGGAGTTGCTCACATTATGAATTGAAAAGATTGAGTAATGGAGAAAGATTTAAATCTAATTGACTATGCTCATTTATTGTTGATTATTGTAACATTATTATCTACAATAAATATTATTATCGTAGACTTATGCACTATCTCAGCTGTTAGCTGGATATAAAACATAACATAAATTTCCTAACTATCCTACATGTATTAAGAATTACAGCTTTTTGCATTTCTATATATGTATTTTTATGCATTTGAAATTTCTTAAGGCTATCATGCAAAGTTTTGGATATTAGCCCAGTCGAGGATACGTTGACAGGAATGCTTTGAATAGATTCCCCGAGTTCAACATTGACTTCAGCACAGTCTTCAGACGCTGAATGAATCTTCTCCTTTGACTGTTTTTGGTCTAACAATCTGGCTTGTTGGTATCCCAGATATTTGTACGTTTCGCCATCATTCATACACTGTATAATATCACCATTCGGGAGTTGTGTTTCACCATTTATGACTTTCCCTGTTTAAATGTTCAGGGTTTTACATTTTTCAATCTCCAATTTCATATGATCATCTGCCAAAAACTTACTGACAACTCTCAGCAGATCATCCAGTTTCTTTTTGTTCGAAGCATATAATTTGATGTCACCATATAAGGCAGGTGGGAGATTGTTTGATAGTTTCTATCTGCTTTTATCTTAAATCCGTATCCTGTTCTATTGAGCATTCAAGACAATGGGTTCATAGCCAAACAGAACCAAAGTGGACTCAAAGAGTCTCCTTGAAAACTTACACGACGTATGGGTATCGCGTCGGTTTCAATTGACTTATTGTTCATGAATTTTTCCAGGACTGGATGAATTTTGTATATTTGTAATATTTCGACAAGCCAAGAATGGGCGGTACTATCGAATGCCTTCAGATAATCGAGGAAAGCGAATGAACATTCCGATGCCCCACGTGTGCCTGTTTCATTATCACAGAATCGATGATGAGTTGTTCCTTACACCCGTGGTGTTTCTTTCTGCATCCCTTCTGCTCCTCTGCTTATATATTGTTGTCATATGCATGAGGTGAGTATCTTATAGAGCGTTGGCAGACAAGTGATCGGCCTATACTGAGACAGATCTTGTGTTCTATCGCTCTTAGGTAGCATATATGTTAAGCCTTGTGTTAGGAAAATTGGTATTTTCCTGGGATGTTGAAGAATATACGTGAGCTGTTCCGCTAGGGCTCCATGGAGCTTATTAAACTTCTTGTACCAGAAGTTATGGATATTATCTATACCTGTGGCCTTCCAATTGTTGGTCTCTCTAACTACAGTTGCGATTTCTTCCTCAGTTATTTCTTCGAAGACCATGTGGCGTTGTTTTTTGTTCGTGATCCATTCAGCATCTTTATTGTGTTCTGCGGGGTTCGACCATAACGATGACCAATAATCGGTCAAGCACTGTCAGGTACTTCTCTGTTACTGTTAGTCGCACTTTTGTTATTTCCTTTATAAGAACACCTTTGGTGTTGATGTTTCCTTTCAGTACACTTGATGTATCTTGAAAGCCTCTTTGCTTTTATTATTATTATTATTGAGTAACCTAGCTGAATTCTTTTCCTTGTTAATATCTGAAATTTCCCACAGATTGAGTTTTGGTCCATTATTTTCACTATTATATATTACTCCATTGAAAATATAATGGTAAAAATAGTTTTAATCATGGGTAATTCTCTGGTCCCTCTATTCGCTGAAATTTTCATGGATAATATTGAAAAAACTCTTAATGAACATCCGTTATTCAAATACTTCATTTATTGGTTTAGACATGTCGACGATATCATTTGTTGTTTCACTGGCACAAACAGACAATTAGAGTCATTCAAAACATTCGTTAACAAAATTCACGATAATATTAAATTCACGTTAGAAATAGAAACAGAAAACTCCATTCACTTTCTGGATTTAACTATTACTGAAATTAATGGCAAACTTGATTTTCTATATTTCATAAGCTATCGCATAATTCTCATAAATCAGATTCCTGTTATTTTAATCACATACTCGAAGAAAACCATAACTTAAATGATAATTTCAAAACTTCACACAATGAAAATAATAAACAAAAACTCAATTTAATTTTAGGGATTAACATGGAAAAAAATTCAGGTAGGGTTACTTAAGTTTTCTCTTTTACTCAATTTTTCAATTCATGAAGTAAGCAACACCGATGGGTTTTCCGCCATATCCTCTGTACTTATACTTAATGTTATATTAAGTAGGATATAAGAATCTTTTATAAGGAATAACTCTGTTCATTAGTTTTTATCTATCTGATGAAGCCACTTTGTGGTGGAACCAGTCATGGTTGTGTTAATATAGTGAAAATCTAAAAACCATAGTTTTTTTTCATTGAAAATATGGAAATTTGAATTTTGGCTAAACAAGAAAAACGGCGGGAGCCATACCAAGTGAATACGCTGGTGTTCGATAGTAAGGTAAAATAGTTCAAAAGTACGCAGTGGGGTAAAATTACTTCTTAACCTCACGTGCAAAAACCGCAGACAGAAACTGACGTCATTCAGCAAACCATCTCTCAGTTAGATATCGATTGATGATATCCTGTTCGATACGGTAGCTATGAGGTGAGTTTCGAGATCACTAGTTTTGATGTAAAATAATGCATGCATACAATAAGTGATTCGGTTCAGACGATCCCCAATAGACTCGATATAATCTTTTATTTTCATTTAAATATGTATGACCTTCCTTCAGTGCAACAAAGAGTTACCGATATGTCTGGAATATAACTATGGGGTAAAAATCTGCTTTCTCCTTGGGGCACAAGTACACGCGAATTCTTACTCCAAAGACTGGATAACGAATGCGGACTTATACCCCACGTTATGTTTTCAGAGACTGTAACCGAGGATATTCTCCATGAAACCCGAGAAAGAAGGGATGCTGGAAGATGTATTTAAGCATCGTACAAGATCTTGAGATAGATGAATCCTCATTAAGAGCCCGATTGAACAATTGATATGGTGTTGAATCCTTAGGACGTTTCAGGGAGTAATTTACTGTAGAGAAGGAGCGATCTCTCGCAGATAATTGCAAAGAAATGGATCAAAGATTCTACGTTCGACGCGAAAAATGTGTTCAATGTTCAAAGTTCAATGTCAAATCGAAAATGGCTTGAGCAGATTAGACGAGAAATTTTTTTAAGAATTATAACTTGTCCTTAAGAACTCCCCAAAAAACAACCCTCGAAAGGATCATGGACTTCAATAAAATCTTATGATAATCTGACATCATTTATGTCTGATCATCAATTTCTACCTAGTAGGATCTATTATATGAACGAGAACGATATTACAACGGTACCGAATAAAATTGCTGACAGTGTTAAAGGGAAACAGAGTGTAAATAAAATTACTTCTGCATAATGGGGTTAACTGATTTGCGCAGTTTATTGCTTCAGTATTAGCGGTCACTATGTGCCTCCTTCAAGGGTCTCCTCCTGACTCCTTTGTGTTGGTCAGTGATTCAGGGTATATCAATTCTCAGATCTTCATGTATTATCTCGAGCACGTTAAATTCCCGGAAGAAAATCCTGTACTTGTGATCTTAGACAACCATTCCTCTCATTGCTGTCTTGAAACTATTTCATATTGTCGAGAATATGGCATTCACCTTCTGAGTATTCTACCATATTCGAGCCATAAAACGCAGCTATAAGATCGATGCTTCTTCAAGGATCTAAAAGGTCATTATTGTAAATAGTGTGATCATCATTTCTTGCAAAATTTGGATAAAACATCTAGTAATCAAATTAAGATATATTATTTTAGGCAGTGATTTCCGAACCAGACATAAAATGGAGCATATAAAAATGAGGCACTATTCATTCATTCTTTATTCATTAACCGAACAGTTTTTGATTTAAACAAGGAATTAATTTGTTTTAATTAAAACACTCAGACGTGTACTGCAAAACTTCTGTGGGGTAACTTGGAGAAAAATACAACAAATTGAAGAGCAACTGAACTGAATAACTCGAGGAAACCTATCAGCATTCTCTATTTAGAAAACGAAACTTATATATGATGATCATTTCATGCGTGACACCCTGTATATGGCGAATATACCTCAACATCTTCTGACAACATCTGCATCAAGAAGTTAGTAATTAAGAAATCACAGGCAAAATGTTTTCCATAAAATCAGAAAATTATGAATCGAAATGGTTTTCCGGATAAGAGAATATAATTTGACGCATCTTGCTCATATATCTCTGAAAGGTAAAGGCGACCACGAAGCATTATAAGCAAAGTACCATGTTAAATTATTCTTGTAATACCATAAACGTTTCCTGGCTCAACTTTATTGTAGGTCTTCAACTAATATAGAGGTGCAAGTACTGGTAGAAAACAATATACACAAGTAATGCATAATGGATAATTAAAAACAGGGAGCAGTTGAAATAAGCTCATGCCACAATGGCTTGGCGTACAAGCACGAGTACGTAACATATCGCATACTTTGTCGTTAAACTCTTAACTTTATGGCGGACATTTTTATTTTAGATGTAATTTGTGTTAAGTACACTTCGAATTGCTTTTTGAAAATTATTACTACGTATTAAAACATACACATAAATATTGTATATATAGTTTCAGATTGTGATTGAATGTTCTACATTAATTTGATATAATTGATGCTGAAATTAATACTCAGTATTATAGCTAACGATGATTGGTAGAAATTATTCTTAAGCTTATACAGGATAGCAAAACTTTAACCTTTTAAACATAAAACTTCATTTTGAGATGAAGGGTGTTCAAATTTCAAAAATTTTGATTTTTGTTAATTATTACACAGCTCTACAAAAACAAATTTTTATTGTTGCCCTGGATATCATCGCAAATTTTATGTTTTCAAGTGCCCAGATTACGAATACATTCATGAAAGTTCTCAATGTGCTCGTATTTTCATGATTTTGCATTTCTTATATTTTGAACAATTATAAGCTTGTTAGAAATAAAATTTAATTTTCCAGTCATGATTAGGCTTCTGCGCAACTTTTTCGCGCATACAAACATCACCTGATCCCCACTCTCAGACCCCTTGCTCCACAGAACAGCTGAGACCTCAGTTATTTGACAATATTGAAGTACATATACACGTAAATCTGGATAAAGTGTCATGGATTAATATTTTGTTTCAATTACTGAATGTCCATTCTTATATATTTGTCTTCTAGTCTAAAATATAAGTTCGTCACGAATAACGTGTAAATATTGTAGTGATTTATTTTGTTATATTTGCGGTGTTTATATACCAAAAAACAAAAAGAAATATCACAGACTTTGTCAAGGAGACTTATGTTGAATATTTTGGTTTCAAAATGGACAAATTAGGTAAACCATGGGTTCCTAATAAAGTTTGTAAGTCCTGTGTTGAGTCTGTATGGTTGTGGAAAAAGGTGAACGTTCTGGATTAGACTTTGGTATTCCTATGATCTGGATGGAGCCTACGAATCATTTAGATGATTGTTACTTGTGCGTAGTAGATGTTAAAGGTTTTAATCGAAATCAAACGTGGAGATACCCAGACGTACAGTCTACGAAATGTCCGGTTCTACTCAGTGATAATCTCCCTCGGCCCATATACATTTCAAAAGTAATTCGCATGCCCTCAGAAACAATGATGTTACCAAATTCACAGAAATCGGGAGCATCTACTAGTGGAAGTGAATGGGAAGGTGAAACATCTACGCCAAAGTTATTTTTTCAAAATGAACTCAGTGATTTAATACGTGATCTCAATTTATCAAAACAAGGATCAGAACTGTTAGCCTCAAGATTGAAAGAAAAAATTTATTGGCACCAACAGTAACAATTTCAACACACAGAACGCGAGAAAAGAGTTATTACAATTCTTTAGTGAAAATGAAGGATTAGTGTATTGTAATGATATCGCGAAGCTGCTTATAGACATGGGTTTGAAAGAGTACAAATCTACTGAATGGCGCCTTTTATTGATAGTTGCAAAAGAATTTTAAAATGCGTCTTATTGCACAATGGAAATAAATTTGCATCAATTCCAATTGCCCATTCAACGAAACTCAAAGAAGAATATGAAAATGTAAAATTAGTTTTAGAGAAAATTAAATACTCTGAGCATCAATGGCCGATCTGTGTGGATTTAAAATGGTGAATTTTTACTTGGCCAACAAAGTGGATATACAAAATACCCTTGCTCTATTTGTATGTGGGATAGTAGAGCAAAGCAACTTCATTGGGACCAAGATGTTTGGCCTGTAAGAAATTCTTTAACTGTCGGTAAAGCCAACGTAATAAGGAGCCGCTGGTGAGCAGAGACAAAATCATACTTCCACCATTACATATTAAGTTAGGTATGATTAAGCAATTTGTAAAAGCGTTGAACAAAGACGGAAATTGTTTTAATTACATTTGCAGAAAATTTCCGAAGCTTAGTATGGAAAAATTTCAATTGATGAAAGACTCAGATTTTATCAAAGTTATGACTGTTCCGGAAAGTAAAGCTTGGAAAAGTTTTGTGTTGGTTGTCGAAAATTTCCTAGGTAACCATAAAGCAGCAAATTATGAAGAAATTGTGCAAAATATGCTGACAAACTTTCAGACTTTAGGAGCAAATATGAATATTAAGTTACACTATCTCCGCAATCATCTAGATAAATTTCCGGATAATTTAGGAAATTATAGTGAGGAACAGGGAGAGCGGTTTCATCAAGATCTAAAAGTGATGGAAGATAGGTATCAAGGTCGATGGGATTGTCACATGATGGCAGATTACTGCTGGTCTTTGAAAAGAGATTGTCCCTGAAAAATTATAGAAGAAAAGCTCATAAAAGGCGTTTTATGGAAATATGAAATATATTTTCGACATTTTCCTCTTTATTTACTTCGATGTATCCGAATTTCTCAAAACATAACTGACATTATAAATATATCTGTTATTTTGTTTCTTGTTTTACGATATTTGTTATGTAAAATGAAAATAAAGATTTAAAAAGAAATCAGAGCAAATCCTACAAAATCATTGATAGTTTCACGAATTGTGTGCATAAATAGACCCAAAATCATTTTCATATCTAGGGCAACAAAACCATTGTAGACCAGTGTCATGTTACTATTTGGAATTAGGCATGATTGAAACACATACGGAATTTTTCACTGCAACTAGTAGCGACCAAATGAAATCACTACTGGCCTAGTGGTGAAAGAACGAGTCAATTTCGATCCCACATCCACAAAACCATCTCAAGGCTATCATTTTGAATGAATTTCTGACCAAAAACTCTACAAATATTATCGAATAGCCACTGTATTGACATGAATATCACGTACATCAACCACATTTTCTTGGGTGATCACTGTTTTTGGTGCAGCTGCCTTTGGATAGCCGCTAAGCATAACCCATTTGCATTTGAATTCTCCATATCAACGGGAAATAACATCGTCACGAACACCTCTCCAAAATTTTTAGAGTTCATCCGTTATTTTTATTATTTTTGGAAATAGGAATAGAAACTGGCAAGTAGCCAGTTTTCACAGATTCAATCAGAATTGAATTATAATTATGATTTCAGTACACACGAAAGTGTGAGTTCTGGGTGATTCACCAGTGGCGGGGTGCTCTGTAGCTTGTACACTCTTGAAGATTTCATTTTTGTTCGAACGGTATTGTTTTTAGAAAGTAAAAATCTACTTCAGCAATTTATTACTCCTGGATTCTATCTAAACAACTCCTCAAGTCCGAGGCAATCAGTATCTTTGAAAGCGTTCTTAGTTCCCTTTCCATTTCCTATGTTGATTATTCTTTCAATTTATAATCTTAACCGTATCCCTAGCATAATTTGTAGGATATTTTTTATTCCCATGAATGTGCTCTTCAATTAAAATAAAAATAATATTTTCGGATATATCTTAAATGATACTTTTGTAATTGTCCTTTTGTAGGTGAGAAAATGAGACAGAACGCCTACTAAGACTCTGCTAAGAAACGATATTAACGAACATTTCCAAACACAGATGAAAACCTTATTACCCTGAGGGAAGATAAAGACCTCATAAATATACAAATTTTAGTTTCATACTGATTTTTATCCACAGTCCTTCAGCGTCATTGAAGAAGATATTGTTAATTACAGGCGGACATTAATCTGCTGGAATGTTTAGGCACATATTATCCATATAATATCAAAGTGTCGAAAGTTTATCTGTAACACTATCCTATATATATTCTTTTAACAAGAGAGGATTTACTAAAATTCGAATAATTGTATTTACAATGAATGCTTATATCTATACTTTTGGTGTGTGAAAAAACACAAGTGTGAGCTCAGGGAATGTAACAGGGGAACCATACTATCTTGCATATGATTCAATAAACGAGTGAAAAAACCTGTGGAAAAAACTCGTTTCCCTGTCGCTATTGCACTAGTAATAGCTTGTCTGTTTATGTTGTGTTAGTGTGGTGTGTGCATAAAGAGTACCAAAGATTTTTCTGCTTAGCCGCTTCATTCTTTCTCGCACTCCATGATTTCCAGACGAAGGGCGAAAGGAAGATTTGGGCAGGAATCTGTAACAATGGAAAAAGAAAACCAGCAGAAAAATATTTCAACAATCATACCTCTTATTTGTCCAAACAAATCCAAGAAAAGATTTCACATAGCAAGCGAGGCCATAAAAAGGACTAAGGAGATAATCAAAAAGTACATAACCTGCGATATATCCTCTTTCGCGGAGATGTTCTTCCGTCGCAGTTTGAGTCTCCTGAAACATAATCATTTCCTTGTTTTTGCTTGCCAATTTTGAAGTATAATCCAAAAAACTCTTCAATATTCAAAGTCAACAAAACAATTCCCTCTCTGTTTGACTGAGAGAGCCCCGATGGCCAGGTTCAGTCTTCCAAGTGATGCCGATTATCATCTATAGATGTTTTGGAATCATTATAAATCCAACAGTTTGGGTTAACAGCGCCCATATATTATTTCTTCTTGGATCTTGTTTAATTTAAACAAAATTTGCGAACAAAAGTTGACAGGCTTTCTAAAAATATGACAAATGTCATAAGTCGTGAAAACTGTTTATGCCAATTTGTCACAAGATGAAAGGTATGGCTAATCAATCCCATTGCGTATGGGTTTATGGATGAAGCTGATTTGTGCGACGAAAACATAAATTATTACCGATAATTTAATGAATTACAGAAGTGCCAAATTCGTTCTATAGCCTCCGAAAGTAATCCAAAACGCAATATGTAACTTGTGACGGAAATATTTGATGTCGTTTGAAAGTGAAAAATTCGTTAATGAAAGAATTCTATTGAACTACATACTCATCAGTTGTCACATCAAAATGCGAACACTAGGTATAAAGTCGAGTACCTTCACAAGTATCAATATTCGCTTATTGCGAATTTGTGAGTATCGAACGTCATTAGATGTTCAAAAATGCCAAAGAAGTTTTCCAAACTTCTCAGATATGTTGATTAACGTTCACAAGTCCTGAAATGAAATCTAGGTATAATAAAATACGATGATACACGACTACATTCAGAGAAAAATATAGCAGATATGCCTCGAATTCCAACGTCGAACCTCCAGTCAAGATGGATATGAAACTAAGATCTGATATCGTTTTAAAAATGTGTTTGTTGTTATTTCTAGCTATCTAATTTATCGTGTGTTTGTTCTTTGGCGACTGGACGTGGTCAGAACATGGCCGCTAATGTGCAGACAATGTAGTCGAGTTCTAACACGGGCAGTTGTCAACCTGACCGACGTTGAAATTCGTTACTATCAAGCCTTTCTCATCTTTAAGATGCTCATGCGGGCAAAATTGATAGTTGTTATTAAGATGTTGACGTAAATCATACATTTCTTTCCTAGATTGCTTGTAGAATCGATATGGCGACCAGCTTAGATCAGGCACGGGGATATTTTCAGATTTCTATAATTTATCAAAATTCAAAATATGCATTGTACTTATCAGAATCATTTCGTGTGGTTTATTTTATTTGTAGAGAATGTAGTAAATAGTGGTGTTTTAATTATGATCATCGCTGAAAAATTTAGAATTAATAATGAATCGATTAGAAGGTTCGAAATATAGTTTCTTTCACAATTTTATTTCATTTTATTCACTTGAGAAACCCCATTGGAAACACACGAAAACTGATGGATATTTCTACTAAAACAGTTGTTGCTATGATTCAAAAATATTTCACTTATAGCTTCCTGAATGCAATAATTTTAAAATCATTTTCAATTATAGAATTTGAACTTTCTCACTCTTAACTTTCAGCGTCAGTGTCAGATATAAATGTCAATATCATCCTAATTATATTTAAGGTATTGTTTAAATAAGATAATGAGTGAAAAATCAAGTGCATTAGATATAGAACATGAAAATATTCCACCTGAAATTACATATTATGCAAATAATATAATCGAGAACCTACTGCCGGAGACATCAAGACCTTCTGCCCCATCGGAAAATTAATTCGTAAGGCTGTGAAACATAAAACCAGATAAAGTTCAAAATGAGCGATTTCACTTATGTATAACGCCATTCACAGCAGGAGGTGAATCGAAATCTAGTTGGTCGTTGCAAATTGGCTGGTTTTTCCTATGAGCGAACGTAATTTCTATAATCTCTAAGATGTCAATCCTTTTTCTTTCATTACTTGGATACATGAGTTCAATATTCTCGAAATCTATGAAAAGATTTTTGTGGATGAAGTGTCCGAAAATCCCGTACAATTTTTATTATGGAGAATAGATCTTTTATGTTCTTCAACTCTCTTCTCGATGCATATTCCAGTTTGGTCTAAATAGAATGTTTCACATTCACTGCAGTGTATTTTATATATTCCGCTTTTATCCAATAATTTTGTTTTATCTTTATTATTAATTGACAGTTAACCGAAATTCTTTTTATCAGTGCTTATGGCGTTAATATTATTTCTGTGTAATCTGTTACATATCTTGTTGCTGATATTGGGAATATAGTATGAATGAAAGGGAAGAATTTTTCGAAACACTTCAAGACACACTAGACAGAATACCACAAACAGAAAAAATATTCATAATGGGAGATTTTAATTCGAGAATAGGGAATATTCCCCTCCCGGGAATTATACAAAAGTTTAATGAAGCGGCGACAAACGAAAATGGAGACATACTTCTCGAGATATGTGCACATAATGAACACGTACTTTGACCACAAAGAACAACACAAATATACATTCACCAACATAAGAGGACAAAAATCTATGATTGACTTTGTGATCACCAATAGGGAAATTCAGCCACGAGAAATACTTGACGTACGGACACTGACATCGGCGAATGTTGGAACATAGCACGGAATGGTTATCTGCAAGTACCGCCTGTCATATAGAATAGAGAAAAAAACCGCCTAACTACATCACTAAATTCAACATTGAATCTTTACAAAACGAAAGTACTAAGAATCTATACCAAACACGACTCGAGGAAAAGATCAACCTTAACCCTATAGTAGACACAGACAACATAAACGCCGCATGGAATGAAGTGAAAAACAACATAATTAACAGCGCAAAAGAAGCCATTGGGGAACGAAGAATCAATATAAACAGTCATAGAAAAGATAAACCATGGTTCACACAGGAAATCAAAGATTTAGCAAAAGAAAAGAAGAACGCATATATCAGATATGTCAATCACAGAACACCAGAAGAGTACCAAAGATATAAAACAGAAAGAAGTAGAACAACGAACAAAATTAAAGAATTAAAAAATTTATATTGGGAAAGATTTACAAATGATATGGAACACGACTTACGAGGAGCACAGAAAAAAGTATGGAACATGTTGAGAAACAGGAAAAAACCAATCACCGAAGAACCGCAGATCAATGTAATGAAACCAGAAGAGTGGGTGAAATATTTCCAGAACTTATACCTGGGAGATAATGATAACGGTAACAATGAGGAACGAGAAATCGAACAACAAAACACACTCTACGAAGAAACAGAAAATGACATTATCAGCCTAGAAGAAGTACAACAAGTAATCCATATATTGAAAAATAGAAAATCACCCGGTCCGGACAACATAAATAACGAACTAATTAAATATGGGGGAGCAGAAATAACAAAAGAAATAACAAAACTATTCCAAAAAATTGAAAACAACAAGGAGATACCAGAAGAATGGAGAGAGAGCATAACAATACCCATATACAAAAAGGCGTGAAGACAAACCCAGCAAATTATAGAGGCATCACACATCGAAACCTTAATTCTATCGCAAAAGATATATGACAAAGTAGGTGTGTCTGAAGAACAACAGGGATTCCGACCAAATAGATCAACAGATGCAATTTTTATATTGCGGCAACTGGTGGAGAAGTCCATAGAGTTTTACAAACCGATGTTTATATGTTTTATAAATTTGGAAAAGGCATTCGACAGAATTCGAATGAACGATGTGATCACTATCCTTAGAAATAAAAACTTAAGCAATAAATACATAAACATAATCAAAGAACTAAATAACTCTATAAGACGAAAGTAAAAACTACACAGGGACTTACAAGCGAGATCAAAATTAACGCAGGCATTAGACAAGGTGACAGCCTCAGCCCATGTCTATTTAATTTAATCATGGATGAAATAATAGCAGGTGTTAACCAAATGAACCAAGGCTATAGGATTGGTAACAAAACTATGAGAATACTGTGCTACGCAGATGATGCTTTACTAATAGCCGAGAATGAGGACGACCTACAACGCCTACTACAAAAGTTCAAAGTAACAGCAGAAAAATATAACATGGTAATATCAACACAGAAAACCCAATCGATGGTAATAGTGAAAGATCCAATTAGATACAAACTAGTAGTGAACGACCATATAATAGAGCAAGTTTCACACTTTAATACCTAGGAGTAGAAGTATCGAGCGATAGGCAACTATTACAAGAAGCAAAACAGCAGACAATGAAAGCATCGAGAATATCTGGCTTCCTGAGAGATGTAATCTGGCGGAATAAGTACATAAGCACAGAAAGCAAAGTCCGAATCTATAAAACTTGTGTGAGACCCGTGATGACATATGCGTTTGAGACAAGAGCTGAGACAACAAAAACAAAACAACTAATGAGGACAACAGAGATGAGAACACTAAGAGCTATAAGAGGTATTACATGCAGAGATAGAATAAGGAATGAGGATACGCTAAGGGAGCTAGGTGTCCAGGATGTGGTGAGGTGGACAAGAGCACGTCGACACCTATGGAGAGATCACGTAGACAGAATGGGCCCAAAACGTATGGCGAAGTGGGCAAAAACACAAAAACCTAACACTAGAAGACCCATAGGAAGGCCGAAAAAGCGATGGCATGAGTGCTGGAGCTCCGGTTCGCAGCAGGGGCTGTAATAGAAAAACAGGACATCGTCCTATTTAAAGAAGAAGAAGAAGAAGAGGAAATTTTCTGTTAGAATTCTCAGTATGCAACTGATAAATGCTCTGCAGTAAAAGTTTATGTCGTTTTTGTCTTACTAAAGTATCAATCAATCATTTGTGCACAGATTGCTTTCTATTCCTTTGTCAGCTGTCGATTTTGAGAATGAAGTTCAAGTTGAAAATTTAAAATTAATCGCTAAGATTAACGGCTATGAACCAAAATTAATTGATACCTTAATAAGACAAAAATGACCTGAACTTTTATTGCAGAAAATCAGTCTGTTGCATACTGAGAAATCTAACAGAAAATTCTCAATTAACTATATTCCTAATATTAGCAACAAGATATGTAACAGATTACGCAAAAATAATATTAACACCATCAGCATAGTACGTAGAATCTATAAACATTCTAAATATACCAACTCTTCAACGATCGCTTTCAACTATAAGCTCGAGAAAATGAGAAAAAGTGAGCGAACAATACATAATTTTTTATATGATTTAAGATCGAATTTCTACAAAGAGAAATTGCATCTACTCGACATCACAGTGAACACCGCAGTTTGCTGGTATGACCATGTGTGTCAGCTATCGCCAAATCTGCTTCTGCTAAACTCAGTCTTCATTTCAGGGCTAAGCAGTACTCCACGCCATCACTACCATTGTATACAAAGCACAGGTGCCACCTGGTCTGGAATACTGTTCCAAGGTGTGAGGCTCAACACCTATACATTCATTACATCTCTTGAATAATGTCCAGAAGAGAGCAGTTTACCTCATCGACCATCCAAACATCACCTGTGATTTCCAGCTTCTCGCTCAAAAGCATTAGGTTCCAGATGTTTCTTTTCTCTACATGTACTTTTATTTATTTCTGAAGAACTGAAAAGCTCGGTAACAGATATAATCCAGTCCCCAAGAAGAACAAGGCTTACGTTAAACTCTCATCAGCGAATGGTCTAACTAGCTACGCTACGAACGTCTCTCTATGAAAATTATTTCATTTACAGGACTAGTGTGCTGAGGAACTCGCTTCCGCCGAATATCTTTCCGATAACTTACAATTTGTACCTCTTCAAGAAGCGGGGTAACACACACATTAAATCATCATTGGCGGCCACACCTATGGTATGACAAGCATAGTCTCCTCCCAAGAGTTAAGAATATTAAAAAATGGAACACCAGGTATACTTGTAGGGATTGAAGCCCGATCGGGATAATGAATCGATTGAGCACTAAATGGATACCAGGTATACATAACATTTCCCTATTTTATATTCTTTCTACATCCTATATGAAGAAAATTTACTAAACTCTAACGCATAAATTCGACATCTTCTATTGCCAGGTCCAATAAATCCATTATATACCATATCTAAACGGCGACATCAATCATTCTTGAATAATCTTTTTAATAACAGAGACATGACAATAAGCAGATTAAAACAAAATATGACATATCACGTTCTTCAAGGCATCTTGTTACACTTGCTGAAAAAAGACCTGCAATCAATGTATTTATTGACTCGCATGATCTTCCTTATATGCACCGTGTTATATGATATATGTTCTAGTGTAATCATATCGTCAGCAAAAACTAGGAGTCACTTATCAGAGGCATTCCACGAAGGCATATCTGTCCGCCGTGATATTTATATCAGCTGTACCGCATCAAGTTTGTCATACATGACAAGATTATCATAGAAATATGCCCATACGTCAAACTAAGTATTCTTGTCTGTGCGCAAAAAACTTGCAGTATGAACCGGATAGGCTCGTGCGTTAGTTCTCGATCGATTTCTCTTTTACCGATAGGTATTTACTATATCTGAGATATTCTCTACGGCCAACCAAGCGGAAATTGGAATCGTGCCAAAGACGCATTTTCAGTTGGATATTCGGGGGACAAAAGGAGATTTCCGTTGAAAATATTAAAAACAAAAACACTTTTGTCAGTCTTCCACGTTTATTTATTAATACACGAGTTGTATCGACCCTTCGGTGCTGAATACTAAGGTACAAATATAATTATTAGATATATTTTTCCTAACATATTAAGTAATTTCAAATTGTCTTTTGACAAATTCATTCTTCTTCCTTTATTGCATTTGTGGAGGAGTTTGTGATTATCGAAAACTAGTGTGGTTTATTGATTGCATGTGCAGTCTGATGATATATGTTCTTTGAATATGCTCTCAAAATTTCCACCTGTTTAACCTACATAGGCTGAAGGGTATTCGTCAGATTCACATTTTCAATATCAGATTATTTGGTTTATTTGTTTCCTATTTTGAATTGAAAAGTATCTGATACGATTTGGACCGCTTGCGAATGGGTGGTTGTTTTGAATTTGGAAAAATAAAGTTCTATTTCATGAGAAAGTAAGACGACTTAATTGAAATTGGAATCTTCCTTCGGATTTTTCTTGAATGCTGTATACAGTACAACGTCACAAGTCCGGACACTATAATCCGGGCACGTCAACGCCGGCTGATATACAAACAATAATAACTTTCCTGTCTGTACTTGTTCTATTTAATAGTGGCGAGTATCGTCCTACAGATGCATTTTGCATTTCCTTCTTGTCGGTGGTGTGCATAATGGCTTCATCCAAGAGAAATCATAAAATGCTCACACTGGCAAAGAAATCAAAAATAATAGATTTTATTGATGATGGTACTCGTCGAATAGCAGCAAAGTTCACTATTCCAAAATCAACAATGTTCGACATGAAAAGGAACAAGGACAAAATAAGGACATTTATATCCAAATCGTAGCAAGGAAAAGGTAAGAATTAGGAATAAATTAGGGCTGAGTACCGAGCTCTCGACCAAACAAAATTACTGCATGCCGAGTATCACGGCCAAGAGATCGGCTGGCCCAATCGGGCCCTCGGTACATCCCTAGTAGGAATAATATTTTAAACTTTTCTCGAATATATTCTATCCAAAGTATTCTTGTGGGAAAAAGAAAAATCATTAGAGGAGCTGAGATTCCTGATGTTGAAATCGCATTGTATAAATGGTTTCTTCAACAACGCAACGCACACGTACCAATTTCGTCAGACATATTGAGAGCAAAAGCCAAACAGATTTATGAACAAATCACAGAAAAAAAGGTTTTCTGGCAAGTTCGGGATGGTTAGATAAATTCAAGCTTAGACATGGAATTCGTTTCTTGAAGGTTTATGATGAAATACAATGTTACCGCTGTGACACCATTTAAGGAAAATTTCTATAGGTTGTTGAACAGATGGAATTAGGCAAAGAACAGATGTATAATGCTGATGAATCGGCCATTTTTTGGAGATGTTAACCAGAGACAACTTGGGTTCATCAAGGGGAAAAATCAGTACCAGGTCGAAAAGTGTCAAAAGAGTGCTTAACAATCATGCCCTGCTGCAACGTGGCTGGAACTCACCAATTATCTTCACTAGACTTGGGAAAAGCGGCGAATCCAGGAGCATTCAAAAACGAAAGTTCACTATCAGTTGTCAAAAGCATCTAACATCTCTGTTGTTGGTAGACAATGCACCATCGCACCCACCTAAGGAAGAGGTTAATACTGATCCAAAGTTCAGAGTTGTGTTTTCACCACCCAAATGAACTGCATCTTAGACGGCTAAACCATGGCATAAAAGGCCACTCTCTTAGGATTTGAGAAAAGAAAAGCATCATATAACATTGTTCAAGAAAAAATTCTTAGGGAAAAATATTGGTCCAATTGAAATTTACGTGTCAATCAAGAATTGAAACATTCAAACAAGCAGACTCTTTGCGACACTAATGTCACCACATCAGAGTTCGTTGATTTTAACCAAAGCAACAATTTATTAAAGAACATTCTTGAATGAGAATATTTCAGGATATTCATACTGTTTGAAAATAGAATGAACATACTGTGGAAATAATAAACGGAAATTTCTATTAACTTTTCAGGTAAACAATTTATTGAAGTTGAAAAGTAAAAAACAATACTTATTTTTGTCTAAATTTCAACAATCAAATTAATCAAAATCTGTGTTAAAGAGGAAAGAATGCCATCAACCTGCTCGCATCTCTTCATCATTCAAGCGTTCAGCTATTTGCTATCAGACTCATCGATCGGGGCCACCCTGTCGAGAGATGTTTAAATTGTGCACTGTCATAGCTACAATCATATGTATGTTGGTATTGTTTTCGCACAAGTTCGATGTTGTTTCACACGCTCAGTCGAGAGCAAATAGAGGTGGGTCTACTTAAGACAACTCAATGGATTGTTTCACAGTCCCTCGTTCAACTATAGTCACTTAATTTCTTGACCTTGCATTCGAAGAGTTCTTAATGGAGATTGAGGAACAGTAGTGTTTGTTCAGGAATTAATTTTTAACAACATCGTTTCATGAATTTGTGTGTCCAAAATTGGTTGCAACTTATAATGCTAAGCGCCATTGAAATGTAATGAAAAGTTCAACGTTTTAGACCTCATGAGCTTTATAAAACAGACTATATGAGATGAGATTTACTAGTGAATAAATTTGAAAGTACCATCTCACAAATTATTCAATAGAAAAATCTTGCAAAATCGTATTTTTTTCTATTATGGAAGACGGATAGGTTGGGTTAGGTTTGATTGTACGAGGAATATCTTTTATGTTTTGCATCCTCGGACATAGAGATCATTAATCAACCGCTTGGACAAAAAGTGAAGTGATTTGAAGAATTTTTATTCGAGGAACAATATTCAACCTTCCGTAGAATGTTGAATATCCTTCCTTGAAGGATCTGGTTTTCCGATTCACACTTCATAATCACCGTCAACCACAGCAGTGGTACAGCACTGTCAGATGTTATGAAAAGGAGCTATAGACTGCAGTTTCGATCTCATTTGATCTCGTCAGTACTAAATACCCATTCACTGCCACTCCACTCATCTCAATTTGTTGGATCGAGAGAAATCATGTTAATGTTATTGCACCCCCCAACTAACTGAGACAGAGGCCACTTCACCATTGCCACCGCGAAACCGTGATAAGAAAGGGTAGATAAATGAGAAAATTTCAAGCAGTCGTACTAGTTAGACTATTCACCGCAAGGCACACACCTTGTCAGCAAGGAAGCTGAGATTGGACTAACGCTCCTCATTCCTATCTGGTTGTTAACCAGACAATCTCTAAAACTACTATTTGCGAGATAATCGTAATGTGTAGACACAACTTTCAAGAAGGATATTCAACATTCTACGGTTGAATATTGTTCCTTGAATAAAAACTTTCAATGTGTCTACACATTGCGATAATTTCGCAAATAGAGATTGTCCATATGATTGGTTAATATCAATTCAAAATTTCTGTTCTCTGCGTGCTGTGTTCTAGCCACAAGAAACAGTCAAAGTTGATAATAAGTTAGTTGAAAAATAGAATTAAACCTTGTTTATTTCTGCGCAATGATTTTCCACAATTTTAAAAGATGAGTATGTCAACAGGGAGTTGGTTTCTGTTTTCGTCATTGAAACATCACACCATTTAACAGGTTTTTTTTTGGTATGGGGAATTTAAATGCAAAATAATTAGACTGAGCGAAGTTCCAAGAGCAGGTGCACCAAAAATTTTAACATTTTGAGAGATTAAGGCATCACGGATTTCAAAGACTGAAGAAAAGAAAGTCCCAAGGGTGAATTGGTGTTAACTTTAGATCTTTGGAAAGTCTGAAATGGATGATTTTGCGGGGCACTACTACTATACTACGGGCTTAGTCTGGACTAACCGCAACCAATGTTAACTTATGGAATCACAATACATTATCTGTTGTGTGTTGACGGCATCGCAAAATCATACGTTGCCACTACTATGTTTGGTTGCAGGCTAAAAATACGTTCTATAATTCCTTCACAAGATCAAATTACACTGCCGATTGGTGCAACATCATTTGTTTTACCGCAAATCGGTAGTAAGCTTTGAGGAACCAGAATTGAATATTTAAGGCAAGGAAACATAAAATTGTTACATCACTGTTTTACTTTTCCCAAAATCAAGAACTGGCTGCATGGTTAGAGGTTTCAGTCTAGAAGAGTCTATTGATTCTTTCCAGAAAGCCATTTTGAATGTAGCAGCAAAAATAATTGGTTCGAAAGAATGCAGAAGTGTACAAATCTTTATGAAGAGTGCTTCTAAAAACAAAATAAAAGTTCTCAATTGTTTCATTCAAGCTTTATATGTAAAACTAAAAGACCTCACTCATACTGAAATTTTGAAATTTGTCCATCTTTACAAAAAAAACCTTCAATACTCTGAGAAAACCAGAATTATCACCGATGAAACATCCTGTATCGATAGAAACTCACACATCAGGAAATGGCAGGTTTTTCCATTGCTGAATAAGAACGGTACACTTGGACAATACCAAAAGATTCCAAGCACAGTAGAGCCGCTTAGATGTTCTGACAAACAAGCGGGACCTCATATACATACAATTCGCTATAAAGTCACCGCCTTTTATAACTCTACTTTGCTCGGTATGCTACATACGGGTGTCAATCGAGGAATAATTCTGTAACTGTACTCTCGAATCCATGGAATAAATAGTCGTAAAATAGCGAAGAACAAATGTGCTAATGGATCAATAAAGCTACAGGGTGAATTATGACTCTAACCATCGAAGCTTTCAGCGATCGATAAAAAACTTCATACAGATATATGCTGGTAATACGGATGGACTAGACGTCCATTTTGATATACAGGGTGGGTAAATGTCGATGTATTTGTAATGTGAAATATTGCAAATAATGAAGAATGAACCCTCCTCTCTCGATCTTATTTTCAGGGACTAGTTTAGTGGTGCCAAAATCATTCTGATATCTCTTTCCGTTCTGGAATTTCTCGAATTTTGTGAAAATCGTCCATCACGGATATCTCGATAATCATCAAAGTTACATAAAAATGAGTTTGACATTATGGAGGCATTTTTTTAAGTAGAATACAGTGCTGTGTGGAAAACTTTTATCCGCAGAGCGGTTTTCGAGTTTTAATGCAAACATGTGTTTTTTTTAAATACAAACCATGAGAAACTTTACTTCTTTTGGATGCAACAATTTCATTCTTTCCCAGAAATATATAACACATGTAGACATTTAATACCCTTTTTCAGACAAAACCCTGAAATTTCCACAATTCCATTCATTGAGTGCATGCCAATCAACGATTCATATTGTTCTATCACTGAAAACCATAGATTTTAAAGAACCTTTTTAGGGTCATGGTTATTCTTATGGTCTTAGAGTTCGACAATCACTACTCTTCATAAATCAAATTAGAGATGAACATTGATTTTTTTGAAATTCGATACTCGCCAACCCGAGAAATATATGTAACATATGAGTCCATGCATGTTGCTTTGGTAATTTCCTATTAAAATAATTAGAAAGTTATGCGAGTAAAGAAATATATTGTTATGAAGAACAAGACCTATGACATTAAACTTTTCTTGAACGAAAACCATAAACACATACGAAAATCTTTAACAAAAACAAAAAGTCCTAACGGTACAAATGGGGGAAACGACTTTATTGCAAATATTCAATAGTGTTGCCATTGTTTTCAATGCATAAATTACATCCCTGAGAAACACTACGGCCGGTATTATAAATATGAATATTGCTAATAGAAGCGAGCCATTCCCTGAAATTGTTTTAACTCTTCCAAATTGTTACTTTTCCTCTTGTAGAGTGAATCCTCTACGTAACAGCAAAGAAAAAATCTAGTGGCATCGAGTCAGAGAAACGAGACGGCCATCTCACAGGACCATCAGTCCCTATCCAATTATGTCCAAAATTCAAATTCAACATATCAGTGATGGCCCTTGTTTGGTGGGAGGGGGCACCATCGTGTTGAAAAAAAATATTGATCTTTGTGCTAACGAAAGTGATCGAGATATCCTCCAATGAAATTATTGTTGATGATCTTGACAGACTTTTCTCTTTTTGTTAAAGCTGGTATTCTCAAATTAATATCGATAAATGTAAGCATATAAGTTTTACAAAAAATGTCAATGTCGATGCTATTTTTTCTGTTGATAAGCTTGTAATTGGGAGGATAAACCAAATTAAGGATCTTTGGATATATCTTGTTACCCTCACTATTTCAAGTTTATTGACTGAATTGAACGAGTCCAGAGAAAGTTTGTCAAAAGTTTCAGCTTAAGATTTTAGAGTCCTAACCATGATTATCAATTGAGTTTGCGTCATCATAAGATTTTAAGCCTGCAACAGAGGAGAGTCCTTTTCGACACTATATGTCTTTTAATTTTAAAATATTCTTTCAGTTTTCCGTTTGTTAATTATCTCACTTTTAATGTTCCCGTGTATACTAGTCGTCGAAATGCATTCTTCGATGTTCCGAGGGTCCTTATTAGTTTTCATTCTGTTTTTTTGCGAATTATGCGTCTATACAATTGGCCTATTGCCAGTATAGATATTTTTCAAGAACCTCTTTCTTCTTTCAAAGATAATGTTATTGCATATCTCATTAGATCTGAATCATCCTCATTGTAGTAGTTTTTAGTTTTCATGATATTTTGCTTGATTCTGCGAACTTTAGTGAGTCCTTTGTTTTCTCTTCTGAATTTTTTTGAAAGTTATAATTTTCATTTCGTATAATAATTTCACTTCTGTTTATTTTTCTGTTATCATTTTTTGTAAACACCGGTAATTGGGTCTATCCTGTAGTGGTTAGTTTACAGAGTGACATGGCCTCAGAGAAGAAAAAAACTTGTGAATTTCAGTTAAAATCTAGGACGTGTAATGATGGGGGCTGTAAAAAATAGCTTGCGTTCCAAATTTGGGCTGCATATCTCAAAAACTGCAGGAGTTTTGAAGAAAAACCCAGTTTTTCCGGAAATTTCAATACCCTGTAGCTCCGTAATGAAGCTTTTGCGGACCTATGTTTATATGAACTTTTTTTCTTAAATTTGCACGTAGATATACCCCCATAAGTTGTGACATACTATTATGTAATACTTTGTATAGCCTTAAAATATCAATTATTGCAATAAATATTACACAAAATATATTTAAAAATTATTACAATTCTTGGCGCAGCATAAGTGGAATTGTTTTTCTATGAACAATTGGCATAATCACCTAAAATCACAAAAATATGCTGTCGCTAAACATGAAGATTCAAGTCCTTATTAAACCACTCCGTATTATATAATAACGATAAGGCAGCAGCTTGGAACATTACCGTTGTTTTTTACCCACGCATTTTCTCCAAGCATTCCTGCTAGGGTTCATCTTCAGTAATATGTGTTATGTTGGGTATATTAAAGTAAGCTAATTTACATCCTTGTTACTACAGCAGGTGGAAAGCATATACCCAATTACATTCAGACTTCTATAGGGATATTCAGTTAGACGAATGAAAATTTTCAATAGAGATTAATACAATAAATTTCCGAAAGCCTTATGTAATTTTCATATTGAAAATGTACCAGAAATTGGTCAACTAAACACTGAATATTCATTTTGAATTGAAATTTATTGAATTTCTTTCAAAGTTGGCCCTCTTGAAAAAATTATTTAACGCTAATGAAATTATTATTTATATTATTACATAATCATTAAAGTCAGAGGACAGAAGTCCTATATAAGCCCAATAATAACAACTTTCAGTTAAACAATAATGCAGCCAATGAAAAGGAAAAACAATGAAACATTACAAAAAAAAGACATTAAAAGAGTTGTCAATTCTATTTTTGAAGCTGTTAACTGAGTCACAATTCACAACCTCACCAGGAAGTCCATTCCACGCACTAAACACTAGGTTTACCAAAAAATTCTCTCTCTGGCGGGTGAAGAATTTTTCTCTCTTCAATTTCCTACTATGACCCCGAAGTCGTGAAAGGTTGCATTGTTGTGCTTGACCTTGCGATATGTCAGGATTAAGTCTTCGCGAGGAAGAATAATAGAAATACGGTACGTATGCCCCAAATTTGCTTTTTTGCTTTTATTCTGATAGCTCATCTTCTGAGACTCATTTTATACTGAGAAAAAGAACAATTAAAACTAAATAAATTGCTGGAAGCATCCTCCACCTGCAAGAATACAGGCCTCTGTCCTTTTTCGCATATTATCACGCACTCTTTGAAATTTTCCTGAGATATTTCTCATCTTATCACAAGAGGTTATCATTCGATTTCTCAATTCTTCTGAAGTATTCACTGGAGTAGTATAAACAAAACTTTGGAGATATCCCCATAAGAAAAAGTCTAAACTATTTGAGTCAGGGAGCCTAGGAGGCCATGGTTCTGGCTAACCCCGACATATCCATCGGTTGTTGAATGTATTATTCAAGAATTCCCACTAAAATGTGCTAGTGTCCTGTCATACATGAACCACATTATGCTTCTCATCAAAAGTGGCACAACCTCGAACAATAGAAAATCCTCCTCAAAAAATTGTCGATAGGGACCGTTTAGTCTGTTAGGCAAAACAAATGGCCAAATCAAATAATTTTGCAATTATTCCGACCAAGACATTTAGTAAGAATTGTTCTTGATATTGAGATTCTTCAATCAAATGGGGGTTTTTCCCAGCCCAATAATGATTATTATCAAAATTTTTTATAGCAGTTCTCGAAAAGTTAGCTTCGTCTGTGAACATTATTTCTCTATCAAAATGAGCATTTTCTTTCATTTTATCTGAGAACCATCGGCAGAAATTGAGTCTTGAAGGAAAATCTCGAGGAAGTAGAGTTTGGACGCATTGAATATGAAACGGGTACAATAAAAAGTCGTGGAGAATCCTCCAAACTAGATGAAATACTCAACTGATTTCCAATTGTTCTTGTACTCACATAAGGATTCGAATCAATACAATTCAAAACTGCTTCCTCAATATCTGGAGTTCTCATAGTTTAAGTTGCACTCTTAAATGATAATTTGCAGTAAAAGTACCAATTTCCCTCAACCTTCTGTGGATATTTGAAAATGTTTGCCTGTCTGATGTTACTCGATTTGGAAAGCGCACCTAATATAATCGCCTAGCTTCTGTTGTGTTTCCATCAGTCAGACCGTACATGTAATGGATATCAGCCAATTCGGCGTTAGTTAAATTAGCCAATTTTTCTCACTGCAATAACTTCAAAAGTTGTAAAACTAATCGTTTATTTAATGAACAATGCGAGCAGACACTGGTTCAACTTCAGCAAATTGTGAAATAAATAAATAAATTAAAAAATCAAAGCCTACCTGTCATATTTTTAATTAGTAATGCTTTCAATTCAGGGAATGCATACAATCGTTTAATAATTTTTGCTCGAGAACGGTTGGATATGCGAAAAAATTACAAGTGTCAGAGAAGTTTCTAAATTGAATGAAGATGTCGAAAATTGTTTGAACGCTGATCAGTGGCGTACTGCAAAAAAGTTTGAAAGGGCAAAATAAGACATGGCTCCGGAAAAGGAAACACCTTGTAGATTCTAGTTGAAATTTAGGAGGTGCAATGATGGAGGCTGTAAAAAATAGCATGCATTCCAAATTTGAGCTGAATATTTCAAAAATTGCAAGAGTTTTGAAGAAAAAAACAATTCAATTTCAACAAATTTCAACACCCTGTAACTCCTAAACGAAGGTTGTGCGGACGTAGATTTACCCATTCAAGTTGTGTCATCCTCTTATGTAACACCCTGTATTAACGAACTATTTATGTCATAAGTTAATGTCTTTGAAGATTTCTAGAACTCAATCATTAGAGCTCTTTAATTGAAAAATTATGAAAAATATGAGATCTTGGAATGTTATATGCAGAATGGGTATGATTTATATGCTACGGAAAAATCTTATTTCAATAGATTCCCTGAGAGGAGACAGCCGCATATATCTATTTCCAAACGATCGAGGGACAACTCAATGGTTGTAGGCTCTCTTAGCGCACAATGGAGTAGATCATAAAAAATTGAAAATGAAGTCGAAGGATCTCGGAATTCTCAAAGATACGAAATTCAGATCCTACAGAATTAGAAAGTCGCATTTCTTTCAACCTGATAATTATCAAAGACGACTTAATTTTAGTCTCTGGTACCTTCTGAAAACAGTAGAAAACCCAGAATCTCATCGACGCGTTATATGGATCGATACAGTTCCATCAATCAACTAGTGAAATTGTGATTACAAGACTCATACATTCAAATTTACAGTAAATTTACATGTTTGTACTAAAAGATATTAAAATTGAACGAGATAAAATTCAATGAAAAGGTTAAATTCAGTTAAATCAGTGTCAATACGAAAATTTCATCAAGAATTTATATAATCTGTTTCATATGCTCAAGGTAGTATGGGTTGGTTGATCCTCCTTACAGAGGTACAGCTCAAATTTCCAATTCCAATCTCTACTCCAGGATCGAATCCTGTATTGCGAATCATGAAATCTAATTGACCAAAGATAATGCCAAGGAAAGATCCATTAAAATGATTATTTCTTGCCCCAAGATGTAAATAGGTACCATGTGCTTCCTCAAGTTCAAAATGGTGTCCGAATCGATATGAGACGTATTCTTCAAGTCCCAAAATCCCAAACGACGAATATACGACCAAGTTATCCAATTCAGAGTAAATCCTCATTCACAGAATAGACATTGTCTCACAATCAAGACACTCTCATTATCCCTGAGCTCGGAAAACTTAAAAAACCAGCTTTTGAAGCACTTGATCGTTCGAGTTCTGAATTCAGAGAGACCTTAAGCCTTCAAAATTGATGAAACGAAATAGTTGTTGCCAGGCGTTGTCAAGTCGAACATAAAACTTCAATTTTTGCTATGTGCAACCATGGTCAATCATTCACACAACTAACCAGAGCCAACAACAACCCCAAGATGAACTATGATAGAACAAGTACAACTTCAGGTCCAATCGAATCAGCTTATGAACAACACATCAAGAATTTGATGGATTACTGAACGATAAGAACGTCAGTAATCTAAGTTAGATGGTATAGAGTTAAAAATGAGAAACCAACAGAACTTTTTATAGCCTCAACAACGCCGCAGTGATATGAGATATATCTCCATGTGACAATTCAAACTATCCTATAAATTACCAAAACAAGACATTTGCCAGGGATGCTTAATTTCGAGTTTCTTCCCTGAGCGGAACTAACTGGAAATTCAGATGATTATGATTAGTTTACTAGGGCAATAGAATATTTTCTCAATCAAACCGTTCAGAACAATATCAAGTATGTACTTGGACGTTACAACTCTTTCATAACCAAGAAAATGCAACTGTTTTGACTGGTGCGCAACATAATCCTTGAATGTCCCACATAATTTCAATCTTACATGCCTATGATTCGTAGGTCTAGTCGTTTATTTGATCTACTATACATTCAGACAACGTAGCATTACCTTATCAGTCATAATTACTTCCACATTGTTCCAACGAACGACGACAATACCATACCTACTCATATCAGAGGATATGTTTTAATAGTTTAATAAATAAAATAATCAATATTATTGCAATAATATTACACAGTTCTTCAGTCAATCGAATAAAACCTTTTCTTAATCTAGTGCAAATGAGTGGTTCGTATCAGTACGGTGTCTTTATAAAGTAGGATGTTCGTTCAAAGTTGAATTTTTCACGTAGATTCACAATCAACACCATCAAGGAAGAGGACATCAGAACTAATGACGTTTTTGTCCAAGAGATTTCTCAAAAGATAATGATCGGCATTTGCGTCTTCCAACCCGGAATATAATGATAAGAACAATAATAGAATTCAGCGGTTACTCAGATGCATAGAAATAATTATAAAGCCCGATTCGAGAGAGATGCAATGCAAGATCAATCGGAAAGTGGACAAGCGTGAGTTACCGTATACAGGATTTTTACGCCATGAGCCGACCTGCGTACAGTAAGTGCACCATCTTAAATTGTCGATGAGTGCAAATCTCTCGAATCTCGGGCCGTTAGCACTGCAAAGATGTGTAACTATATCTTTATTTATATGTCACGACACGAAGACGATCTTTGGCATCTGATTGTGAGATATTTTCACTAATATACAGCATGGTTTGATTAATATGTCGTAACCTATTGGACATTGAAGAATTCCGACAGTATATCTATCGTGTGTAGAGGAAATATTCAAGAAATCCAAGGTATGCAGTTAGAAACTATAAATATTTGGTTGGAATGCTGTATCAGTTATCATTTTTAAAGAAATCCGAACGGCATACATAGATAGTTGATTATGATAATAATGAGATGAAGACAGCATGCAGCCTTCTATGATCTATGTATCATAAAATATTCAGATATTCGTGGGTGTATCAGATATTTACGAAACCATAATTTCGTACGGTTTCTTAGAATTTTATGGTTCCAGTTGATGTATTCTCTGGCAGAGTGTTTTGAAAGAAAGTATTTGTATTAATAAATCGACGAATGTATTTTCTGAACATTTTTCCATGGAAAAGCCAATATTGTCTTTTTGTATTTACAAGGTGTTTCCTGAGAATGAGGGCCTACTTCTTGTTGTGGTTCCTCAGGAAGGATGATTTATCAAAGAATACATTTTGGCGGAAGGTGATTTTTATCCACCCTACTAATTCTGTTTTAAAAAAATACCAGCTAGAGATATTCAAAAAAAGGCTGTTCAATATGAAAGGTCCAGACTCGGGTTTCTGTGTTCCGCCTACGAATCACGTTCAGGAACTCGAAATCAATGAAATACGATGGCTGTCTTTTATATTTTCCATGCTGGAATATATAGAATATCACTAATCAATTGTCATTACTAAAAATGATCCTCTTCGATTTTTTAATATAAATCCAAATTCCTGTTCTATAGGTGATGGACACACAACCAAATTTATATGGAATCACTCGGTATTTCACATTACAGATTGTTTTTAATCATGGATCTTTGACTACTTGTGAAGGATGAAGTTTTTTGTTGTAAAAAACGGTATAGTATGATAATATATGTTGAATTATCACCACATGTTCGGGATATTTTACTCAGTCGTCACTGACATTCGAAACTGTCAATTTCAAAATTCAAAAAACCTATAATCATAGTTGAAAATGCCTTAACTTGGATTGTCCGATGTGCAGAGGGGTCGGATAACAGCTCTCGTTGATGAAGGGATGACACAGAGGGATATAGCGACCACAATGGGGGTATTAAAAGGAATGATTTCAAAACCTACGCCCGATACGTGGAGCTACAATCTCTGCTACGTAGACCTAGAATAAGTCATAGAAAGATCACTTCTGAATAACAAAACAGCTTTTTGTGCCAAATTGCAAGAATAGAACCTAGTGCGTCGCATCCCATACTCCAAAGACAATATCTGGAAGCAACAGGCATCAATGTATCAGTCGAAACAATACGTCAAAGAGCAGAAGGCCCTTAAAAGTTCTAGAGCTAAATAGAAAACAAAAAATTAACAGACTTGATTGGTGTATCGAATACCAAATTTGGAATATTGAGAATTGGCGAAATGTTTTTTTTGGATGAGACCAGAATTGGTATTCGATCAGATGCCGCTGCATTCGGGTTTTAAGGGGTCGTGGAAGAAAAGATAGACTCCGAACAGTAAGACAAATTCTGAAATACCAAGGAGGTAGTGTGATGTTTTGGGGTGGCGTTATGCTGGGAGGAAAAACAAATTTGATTTTATTTCGAGTGTAGCGGCTTTAAATAACGTGAACCTAGTGCTGGAGCCCATAGTGAGACTCTGGCGAGGTGTCTACGGTGAGAATTTCTTTTTTATGCAAGATAATGCTCCTCCGCTTGCCAGTTTTCGCGAGATTATCTTGAAGCAGACGAAAACGCTGTTTGGGCTGGCCAGCTTTCTCAGCAGACTTAAATCCTATTGAACATTTATGGGATTATCTCAAAAGGAAAATTAGATCACGCCAGGATAATCCAAAAACCCCACAACAGCTCATCCAAGCCGCCACAGAAGATTGGCAGATCAGGTCAAAAACCTAATCCAAGGCATGCCTAGACCGATTCAGGCTTGTATCATGGCAAGAGGAAGTAATACAAACTACTGAGGTCGAGAAAAAAATTCCTACTCCATGAGAAAACTATTTTTAATTATTTTAGTACATGCAGAAAGAGTCTCTCATTTTCTTTCATTTTCTTCCTTCTTGAAATAAACCTTAATTTATTTCTTTTTTCAATCAAAATATCTCAAAAAGGAGAAATTCTTTCAATCCTTCAAAATTTCCAAAATCCCTGAGGTATTATTTAAAATAACGGATGATTCCATATAAATTTGGAGGTGTGTATAGCGATTTGGGACTAGGAGATCTCAACGATGGGGAGAGCGCGAAACCGTTGAAAGCGTGGAGACTCTGAGGGTGGGTAAGGCGCGAAACCTGAAAACTTATTTTCGTTATGAAAAAACTATTTTCGACATCATACATTCATGAACAATGTTCTATCCTAAAGTTGCCATAACATTTTTTTTGCAGACCTCTTCATATTCCGTTCAAAAAATCCTAAAAATACAATGTTAGAATAAAGTAACGAGAGTATAATTTGTCTACTAGTTTCCTACTTTCTTTCATTAGTTTCTTTCGTGAAGGAAACCTTAATTTATTTCTTTTGCAATTGAAATATCTCAAAAAGACAAATTCTAACAATCCTCCGAAATTTTCAAGATCCCTGAATTAATATTCAAAATATCGGGTGATGCCCTATAAATTTGGTTTAACCACAACAAACTGCTAAAATTGATGTTATTCAAAAAATGAAATAAAACTGTGAGCATTTCGCGCAATAATTTTCTAGAATTTCAAAGTCTTAACAAGAATGTCTTGGTGAGCTGTTTTCTGTTTTCATCTTTGCATCCCCACACCAGTCAAAAATTTCCCTTTGGTATAGAGAATTTAAACGAAAAAGGATTAGGCTTAGCGACAATCTAAGGTGCACAAAAATCAGTGATCACTCAAGATATTGTGAACTATGTAGGTACGATTATCCAGGAAGATCGGCGTAATCGAGAGATTGAGGCATCTTTTTTCAGTATTGCGTGTGGAAAACGAGTATCCCGTTGGATACCGCATTTGTTGATCAAAGAACAGAAATCATCTGGGGTATATTGGCGTCAAACCACTGGCATTTACAACATTTCCAGTAGGGATGTATCATGGATTTAACCATACGAGCCAGAAAAACACATTGACTTGTAATATCATTCTGCGTACAGTCTGGAGTTAAATCCCAACGATTTGTAGTTTTCCCAAAATGGATTTAACCATACGAGCAATTTTAATTGAAACAAATTCAAATACAAATTTTAATGTCCTAATACAACAGCTTTAGTTGATGTACACACAACCAAATTTATATGGAATCACACGATATTTAAATATCACCCCAGGGATTTTGGAAATTTAGAATAATTGTTAGACTTGATCCTTTTAGAGATATTTCAATTGAAAAAGAAATAAATTAAGGTTTATTTTGAGAACGACACAAATAAAAGAAAATATGAGACTCTTTCCGCATGTAGTAAAAAATTGAAAATTGTTTTCTGAAGAAGAATGTGTTTTTTTCTCAACCTCAGTAGCTTGTATTACATCCTCTTGCCCTGATACAAGCCTGAATCTGCCCCTATTCTGTGGTGGCTTGAATGAGCTGTTGTGGGGTTCTTGGATTATCCTAGCGGGATCTAATCTTCTTTTTAGGATTACACCATGAATGTTCAATAGGATTTAGGTCTGGAGAGCAAGCTGGCCAGTCCAAAATAGCGGTTCCCACTGTTTCAAGATAATGTCGCGTGAGATTGCTGGTATGCGGATGAGTATTATCTTGCATAAAAGTAAAATTCTCACCGTAGGCACCTCGCTAGAGTCTCACTATGGACTCCAGCACTAGGTTCACGTAATTTCTAGCCGTTTTACTCGAAATGAAATCAAATCCATTTTTCCTCCCAGCATAATGCCACCCCAAAACATCACACTACCCCCTTGGTATTTCGGAATTTGTCTTAATGCTCAGAGTCTATCGTTTCTTCCACGACCCTTTAAAACCCGAATACCAATTCTGGTCTCATCCGAAAGAAGAACATTTCGCCAATTCTCAATATTCCAATTTTGCTGCTCGATACACCAATTAGGTCTGTTGATTTGTTGTTGTCTGGATAGGTCAAAAACTTCGGAAAATCAATACGATGCTGATTGTTTTCTTCGATATTCGTGGTGTGGTTCATCATGAGTTCGTTCTGCAAGCGATCAATAAGGACTTCTATTTACCCGTTTCGAGACGTTCGCTTGAAAATATTAGCCGTAAACGGCCGGATTTGTGGCAAAACAGTTCGTGAATTTTGCATGACGATAACGTACAATCTCATCGAGTCACGGTTATTAACGACTTTAAGCCCAAACACTCGAGCAGCTGCCTCATTCGCCTGATTTAGCTCCGTGTGTTTTTTTTTTCTCCAGATTGAAGTTGCCGGTTCGGGGAACGAGATTTGATTCCATAGACGTCATGAAAGAAAATTGACAGAAGGAGCTGTAGGCCATCCATGAAAGCGCTTTCAAAAAATGTTTCGAAGGACATCCAGGAACAGAGAATGGTTGCATTCTGTGATAGTTGATACTAATTTCACAACTGATGAAACAAACCAGTGCATAATGAAATCCTTTGAGTCCACTTTTAGCAGAGATTTTTATGAATAATATTGAACAGAAAATTCATACACATCCACTCATTTCCAAATTTCTTTATTGGTATAGATATGTTGACGACATCTTAGTATGTTTCATTGGAACTACTCGTCAATTAGACTTATTTGTTAATTTCATTAATTCCATCCATTTGAACATTAAATTCACGATAGAAATTGAACAGAACGATTCCATAAATTTCTTGGACTTAAAATCACTAAACAAAATAATAATCATGTTTTTTCGGTCTTTCGTAAACCAACACATACTGATACAATTATACATAACTACTCATTACATCCCATTCAACACAAAGTTGCAGCTTTAAACAGCATGGTACATCGGTTACTCAATTTACCTTTATCAGTAGAAGATTATAATAAAGAGTTGAACATCATCAAACAGATAGCCATTAATAATTCATATAATCCGGATATGATAGATCTAATCATTCGTAAAAACTCTATCAAAAAGCAATAAATGAAGTATATCCTATTCATAAAGACTATAAAATATTGCTTCAGATACTACGATTTGTTTATAATACCATACTCTTCATTCTATTTTTCATTCTTGATAAAGCTGCTGTGTCAGCGAAACGTCGTAATTTTTTCAAATAAAGTGTAGATCAAAGTTGTTCAGAAATGAGCTAAATTTCAATAATCAGCAATTTAAGAGTCGAAAGTTATAAATTCCAAATAGATATTTTTATTTCGGAAACGAATTATTCAAGATACGTCATATTCTCAGTAAATCTTTCATAAATAGACTCATTCGAATTGATAAATAACATAAAAAGTTAACCTACCACCTAACATAAAACTTATTTCGTTTGATGTTGAGAAATACCCAAGTGTTCCTCCAGGTGATGTCAAAATATTAATCGAAAACATGTTGAATTCGAATCATGTTAACCACATAATCAAATCAGAAATATTGAATCTGTTGGACGTTTGCATTGAACAAAATTATTTTCTTTCAACAACATCTATTACAGTAGTGAAAATGGTTTGATCATGGGAAATCCTTTGAGTCCACTTTTAGCAGAGATTTTATGAATAATATTGAACAGAAAATTCATACACATCCACCATTTCCAAATTTCTTTATTGGTATAGATATGTTGACGACATCTTAGTATGTTTCATTGAACTACTCGTCAATTAGACTTATGTTAATTTCATTAATTCCATCCAATAATCAGCAATTTATGTTTTTTCGGTCTGTCAAAACCAACACATACTGATACAATTATACATAACTACTCATTACATCCCATTCAAAGTTGCAGCTTTAAACAAAACCTTTTATAAATTCCAAGTACAAATATTAAAATACTTTGGAAACATATTAAAAATAATAAATCGTGTTGAAAAATACTCAATTTTTATTTCTAGAAGCATTAGAAATAAATAGATACAAACATTCGGACAAGCTTTTGAATGAACAGGTAGATTTGAATTACTCACCCTACTTAACTTGTTCAATTAGTTTTTATTACTTTTCATACTAACTGTACAATGGCTCGGTGTGGATTTTCCTGTTATTCATCCAACTTGTTCTACGATTTGTTTATAATACCATACTCTTCATTCTATTTTTTTTCTTGATAAAGCTGCTGTGTCAGCGAAACGTCGTCGAATTTTTTTCAAATAAAGTGTAGATCAAAGTTAAACCTTGTGTTATTATCTCATTTATATCATGGATCTACATCAAGTAACGGCCTCCAAATTCAAAAAGAACAGAGAATGGTTGCATTCTGAAAGTTGCTCCAGTGCATAATGTTGCTTCAGATACTGTCCAAAAATGAGAATTTCAATAATCAGCAATTTAGGGTTCAAAATTATAAATTCCAAATATATATTTTTATTTCATACGTCATATTCTAGTAAATCTTTCATAAATAGACTAAGAAAACGGATCTTACTTAACTGTTGTATAAGCATCTGTAACTAAAATTACTAGAAACTCTGATTCGGCAAAATTCAAGTAGATTGCTGTCATTCATTATTGTTGGCCATAATTATAACTTTTCAGTTACCTGAGAGTAACAATAAATATTCAGGCAAATATAATCCAATCAAAAATTCTCCGAGGATGATCTCATAAAATCATAATTTCTTGTACCTATTTCCCCAATTGTGAATGTGAAATCATTCTCGAATATGAAAGGGTGTCCCCATAAATTAATTCAGACAGTTTGTGAAAAGTCGTAAAAAAATAACGTGCTACACTTTTTACCCGAATGATTCGACTTTACGACAGTCGTAAAATTTTAATTTGACCATGAATCGAGGGAATAATTCATTCTAGTCGGCATCATATATGTTTATACTGGGTACAAAAAAAATTGGATACGCTCGAATAAAATTGGGAATTTAATGTGATAGAGACTTGAAGTGACTTGATGTAGAGCATACGGAATAAATAGTACAGACGTTGTTAGTAAAACGGGATAATTTCAACGACTGGACCGATCTTGATAAAACTTTTTGTTAATTTGCATTACCATAATTTTTTCAGACAAAAATTTTTTCGCATATCGAACAATATTCGACATTTCAAATACTTATTTTAAGACTGTTTCAATGATTATCTGGATCAAATATGTTGATTAGTTTTTCGTTAGGCCATTTATGTTTCTATGTCGATTAATGAGAATTTATTCGATATCGAATAAATATATTCTTTGATCATGAAAATATCAGTGTGACATATCTGAATTCCATTGTTGTTAATTATCGACATTGCGAATTAGTGAATTCAGTTGTGAGTATGAATCAATACCACCAAAGTCAAAAAGTCTATATGCTCCTTATTTATGAAGCGTGCAGGCGAAAAAGCTTTCAAGCTGAAAGAATTCATCCGAATGGAACCTATTTCTCTAAAACTGAAGGAAAATTTCGTGAGGTGCAACCTGTTGAAGAGGAGGATTTCGTTATCGACGTATATTGATTCATACTCAAAACTGAATTCACTAATTCGAAATGTCGATAATTAACAACAATTGAATTTTGACAGATCACATTGATATTTTTATGATCACAGAATATTATTAGTATGAACAAAAATTTTGCATCACAAACGTAGTTATTGTTAATAGCAAAAATTGCCTAGGTAGTTTCCACTAGAACTCCGGAACCGTAAAGGAAAGAGTGACGTGAGTGATATAAGAAAAAATTAAAAAATACTGCTTCTGTAATACAGCCCGATATGGTTGTCCCAGAAGAAAACCGAATTGTTGAGGAAAAACTGAAATTTAAAACTTTGACCCCCCGTAAAAAATGAGTAGTTAAGTTTTTATATAAAATCTTGTATTTTCGTGAGAGGAGATGTTTAGCTAAGCAAATTGTCATTCTTCATGGCCTTCTAGAACGAAAGGTGAAAATTGCAAAAAAAAATTTTGTTTTGTTTTTTTTCGAAAATATGTCAAAAGGTCAATGAGATGAACAGTTGAAATAAGTAAAAATATACAGGGTGTCCTATTTGAAAATCGAAAGTTGATATCGTTTCCGGCATAATCGGAAACGAAATGTCAAACATATTAATGATGATCAAATTCGAAAAGTTGTCTTCAATTCGATTCTAAAATTTCATCAAAATATTTCAAATAGAAGAAAAGGTTCAGGGGTGGCCCTAGATTCAGTTACACTCGATAGAGTGTATCTCAAACAATAGAAACATTCAAACATCCTGTAGATTTAGAATAGCAAATATGCTACGCCAGGTAGGATTTTGTGAAGTGGAAAAACGATTAGAACAAAGTGCCCAAAATATTCCGAAAACCATTCCAGTCAAGTATATATAACGTTGAAAGAAATCAGCTTCAGAAATAAAGTGCACAATAGGGTGTCTCATTATAAATAAATAATTTTGATTCATTACTTCATGACAGAACACTCTGTATATTCCAAAATATTTTTATTGGCAGTATCTATGAATACATAAAGAATAGATTCAAAAACATCGGAAATTTTCGGAGAATATTCCCGAGAACGTTTATAAAGCTCGTCCAATCAATTGCCGAAATAATTTTGTATAATTTCAACAGGAGACCTGTAGGTGATATGTTTGAAACAGTGACATTTTGAACCTCGCCTTGATAATTTATTGATTAAAGTGCAGCAACACATCATGGAGCTTCTGAATGCACATTTCCTATGCTCATACAAGGAGTTGTTTTCCTTCCTGGCTTACGATAATGATGCCTGAGGAACTCTGAGTGACTTTCGGTCATCAAATTGAAGCATTCTGGCCTCAAGAACAGAAAATAGTACCTAGGTATGTCTAGAGTAGAACTCTTTTGTACTATGATAATACTGGACATAAATTGCACTTTTCGTCTGATAAATGACTCATGACACTTGATGATTACTGATTTGACGTCGCTGATTCGAAATATAATCTTTTTCACTAAATAAAGCTTCAATTAAAAAAATACCTACGTGCCGTAAATCGCTGCTAACAAAAAAAATAATTTGATATGGCATCGTTAAGAAGAGTTTGTGAGAATGATTCAAATAATTTTTGTTTAATATGCGAAGAGTATAGATACAAATAATATCGTTTAAACGTGACATAGTTCGTTGGTGAAGCTTATAAAATTTACTTTGGGCATTCGTTGGAGATGCGTAATAAGCCTTGGGTTCCTCAAAATGTTGGTTAATCGTACGTTGTGTTTCTACGTTCATGGACAAATACAATACAAAACTAATATGATCTGGAAAGAACCCGTTGACCACCATGACTGCTATTTTTGTTTGGTAAACATAATCCGTAAACTTCCCTTTCACCTCAAGGTAATATTTCGCAGCAGAAGTTAATTGACATTGAAACAAAAACTGATAAAAGTTATAGTGACTTTGAATATGACCTGAAATCGCTGAAATTATTTAATCATGATTTAAACGACCTAATCAGAGATCTGGGACTGTCAAAGTCTGCTTCAGGAATGCTGGCTTGCAGGCTAAAATAAATAAACTTAGTAACACAAGGAACTTAAAATTCTTATAACCGCATCTGAGAACAGAATTTTCTGAAATATTTTGATGAAGGAAATGATTTTGTGTTTTATAAAGATGTACAATCTTTAATTGCTGCAATGGTATTACGAAATTATGCTTGTCTCGAATGTGTTCTCTTACACAACGGGAAGAAATTAGGGACATTGCCGATTGCATATTCTACTCAAGTAAAAGAAGAAGATATATCTACTGCTTTGCTTTAAGACAAAATTAAGTATACAGAAAACAACACGCTCATTTGTGTTGATTTAGAAATGGTTACAAAGTATTCCTGTTTACTCTTCTTGTGTGATAGTAGAGCTGAAAATCAACAGTGGGTTATGAAGAACTGCCCTAAACGAGAAACGCTAATTCCAGGACAACAAACGTGATGAATCCACCTCTAGTATCAAGGAACCACATAATATTGCCTCTGTTACATCTAAAATTTGTTTCTGAAACATTTTGTTGAAATTGTTTCATTTCTTCTTCCAAAAATTTCGAAACTTAGTGTACAAAAAAAGTGGGCATTTTTGATGGGCCACAGTTTAGGTCATTAATAAAGTCACAAATTTTGCACGTGACAGAGATTGAGAAAAATTCATTAAGGGAGTTTGTTTTTGTCTAGTTCAGAATTGTTGGGGAAATAAGAAAATTTGACTATTCCCAATACATTGAACAACTAACGAGTCATTCTTTTTCTCTTCAACCACATTCACTATTTCACTGCTAATCTTGGGGATCTAAAGGGAGAACAGGGCAAGAATTTTCACCAGGACCTTCGGACTATGAACACTATCAAGGCTACATGCCCGACTATTGTTGGAGCATTTAGAACAACTCACTGACTAAAACATATGCAGGAAAATCTTACAAAAGAAAGATTTTTCAACTTATGAATATAATAAAATAAGATCATTTCCAAAGTGGTTGTGTTTTATAATGAAATGAACCATGTTACATTTATTCTAAACTAGAGATGATAGATAAGTTTCAATCACGGATTTGAATTTTGTCATTTAAAATTAAGCTAACATCATGTTTCATCAGAATTTCTGCTGTAATTTGAAATATATCAGTATATAGGATGTTACATAATAGTATGTCACAACTTGAGGGGTGAATCTACGTGCAATTTTAGGAAAAAAAGTTTATATAAACATAGGTCCACAAAAGCTTTGGTACAGAGCTACAGGGTGTTGAAATTTCCGGAAAAAAATTATGTTTTTCTTCAAAACTCCTACAGTTTTTGAGATATTCAGCTCAAATTTAGAGTGCAAGCAATTTTTTGATCCTCCATAATTACACGTCCTAAATTTAAACTAGAATCTACAGGGTGTTTTCTTTTCCGGAGCCATGTCTTCTTTTGCCCTTTCAAGTATTTTCGCAGTACGCCACTGATCAGACTACAATCAATTTTCGTCATCTTCGTTCAATTTAGAAACATCTTGACATTTTTAATTCTTTCGTATCTCCGACCGTTCTCGAGAAAAAAATTATTATAGAATTGTATGCATTCGCTGAATTGAAAGCACTTCTAATTGTAAAAATGAGTAGTAGGCTTTGAATTTTTTCATTTATTCATTTATTTTGACAGTTGCTAAAGTTGAACCAGTGTCTGCTAGAATTTTCTGTTAAATTAACGATTAGTTTTAAGACTTTTGAAGTTATTGCTGTAGGAAAAATGGCTGATTTTACTCATGCCGAATTGGCTGATGTCCATTACATGTACGGTCTAGCTGACGGAAACACAACAGAAGCTAGGCGATTATATCAGGTGCACTTTCCAAATCGAGTAACACCAGACAGGTGAACATTTTCAAATATCCACAGAAGGTTGAGGGAAACTGGTACTTTTACTACAAATAGTCATTCAAAAGGTGCAACTCAAACTATGAGAACTCCAAATGTTGAGAGAGTATTTTGAATTGTATTGATTTGAATCCTTATGTGAGTACAAGAGAAATTTGAAAATCAGTTGAATATTTCACATGTTCTAGTTTCGAGGATTCACCACGACTTTTTATTGTATCAGTTTCATATTGAACGCGTCCTTACTCTACTTCCTGGAGATTTTCCTCCTAGACTGAATTTCTGCCGATGGTTCTTAGATAAAATTAGAGAAAATCCTCATTTTGATAGTGAAATAATGTTCACAGAGGACGATAAGTTTTCGAGAACTGCTACCACAAATTGTCATAATAATCATTATTGGGCTGAGGAAAACCCCATTCGATTGAAGAATCTCATCAACAAGACAAATTCTCACTGAATAACTATGTCGGAATAATTGAAAATTAGTTGATTGGGTCATTTTTTTTGCCTAACAGACTAAACGGTCCCGTTTATCGGCAAATTCTTGAGGAGTTATCTTTATTGCTCCAGGATTTGCCACTTTTGGTGAGAAACATAATTTGGTTCATGCATGACGGGGCACCAGCACATTTTAGTGGAGAAGATAGGGAATTCTTGAATAATACATTCAACAACCGATGGATAGGTCGGGGTGAGCCAGAACTATGGCGTCCTAGGTCCCCAGACTTAAATATCTTGGACTTTTTCTTATGGGGATATCTCAAAACTTCAGTTTATAACACTCCAGTGAACACTGTAGAAGATTTGATAAATCGAATAATAACCTCTTGTGACACGATAAGAAATACCTCAGGAATATTTCAAAGAGTGCATGATAATATGCGAAGAAGGATAGAGGCCTGTATTCTTGCTGGTGGAAAACACTTCCAGCAATTTAGTTAGTTTTTGATTGTTCTTTCTTTGAGTTTGATGTTGAACAAGTATGAGTTGAGTCTTAGAAGACAAGTTATCAAAATAAAAGCAAATTTTGGGCATACCTATCGAGTATTTCTATTATTTTTCTTTCATTTAGCGAATAACATACAATTCAAATAATTCAAATTCAATAATTTTTCACTCGAAAACGGTTGGAGATACGAAAAAATTGAAACCAACAAAATGCTTCTAAATTGAACGAAAATGACGAAAATTGATTGCAGTCTGATCAGTGGCGTACTGCAAAAAAATTTGAAAGGTCAAAAGGAGACTTGGTTCGGAAAAGAAGACACCTTGTGAATTTCAGTTAAAATTTAGGATGTGTAATGATGGAGGCTGTAAAAGATAGCTTCCATTTCAAATTTCTGCTGAATATCTCAAAAATTGCATGAGTTTTGAAGAAAAAACCAATTTTTTCTTTAAATTGCACGTAGATTTACCCTCTAAAGTTGTGACATACTATTATGTAACACCCTATAATGCGTATAAAACTATGTACCTCATTAGTATAAAACTTGAATAATATATGTTCCAATTCTGCAGTAAATTCAATATTGTGTAAATAACCTTATTTTTTTCGTGCAGTATCTCAGAATCAACAATATAAATTCACAAACGATAAGTGGATAAGTGAAATCCGAGTCTAAAAATTATGGGGGTCCCGAAACTGGCGTAAAACAACAGGGACACTGATATGTGTATCAAAGACGATAAACTTGTGAAGAATGCAGCATGTACCTTTTTTTATTTTATAGTTGAGAGCGTTATAGTCCACCTAGGTCATTCCGATTTTTCATTGGCGTCCTGCTGTGTCCGCTGCTTATGACTTTTCGTTTTATATTACTGTCCTGTTTACAGGAGGACCGTATATCACAAACAGGTTGTTAGTGGAGCCGGAGATGGTCCAAATACCTGCGACGTAAATCCAGAAATAATTACTACAAATTTTCAATAATTCATTCGATCTTGTCAGGCTCGAAATTCTGGTTAGCTTTTTTGAATACCAACGAACAGGTGGATACCATTAAGGTTGCTGAAATTGAAATTATGTAGAAATATGCGTTGAATTTATTTTAGTGTGGGAGGCTAATTTATTCAGATAGAATTGAATCTTGAATAGACTGAAAGATTGATTTTGAAAAATCGTTTTGAAGAATTCTTTATCATATTATACACATATAGCAAAAAATACAAGGATAACACATACAACTAAACGGTGATTTCTACTAAAATATATCAATAAATGCTCGACGCGTTTCGATACACAGTATCTCTGTCAAGAGTGAATGAATACTACAAAAATATCCTTCTAACATATAGGTATATAGACTGAAGAGGCCATCCACTCAGAGCTATCTGTATTTTAACTAATGTTCAGGAAACAAGTTTAATAAGGGTGAGTTATTTATGTGCAGAATGCAATAGTTTTTATATAGGTAGAAGAGGAAGAAATTTTAATGTTAGAATCTCTGAACATAAACGCAATTTCATCAATGGAAAAACCAATTCACATTATTCAAATCATCTTAGGGAAACAGACGTTCTCTCAATTCAGAATTCAAAATCCTACATTCTGAGAATATAGGTATAAAACTCAACTTTCTGGAAGTTCTTGAAATTAACAGATTTACGTATTCACGGGAAATTCTTAATGATCAATTACATATAAATAACTCACCCTTATTGAACTTGTTTCTTAAACAATAATTCAAATACAGATAGTTCTAAGTGGATTGCCTCTTTAGTCTATACGTGTATGTTAGTAATATATATTTGTAGTATTCATTCGCTCTTGACTAATATACTGTGTATCGAAACGTGTCGAGCATTTATTCATATATTGATCCCTTTCAAAAGTATACCAGAAGTGTATTAATTTTCTCGGAAAATGCTCCGAAAAATAATAAAGTTCTCAATTGTTTCATTCTTGCCCTTCATATAAAACTTAGAACACACCCCTCGTACATTATATTCAGAAACATCTTTTGAAACAATTGGGTAAGATGATATATTTTGACAATTATCATAAATAGAGTAAGTGAATTTTGTGATGGTGAGTTGATGAAAATTAGAGTCGACCTATTCAAGAGTTTTTCATAAAACTTCAATATTAAGGAGAAAACATTCCCGATGAATGAAAATGAATTGTGCCGTAAAAGAAGCAGAATATTTTGAATGGTTGGTTGTGCCAAAACAAATCGCAAACTTTCGATCTCAAACAAAATTTTCAAACACCCGCCACTGCGCAGTTCGAATACCTCCTTTACCAATAAACTCAAAAACGACTTTTTCCAAATATCTCGAGTATTTTTGATGAAAAAGAATGCGAACACAATTCGGTCTACATTCCAGTCAGAAAAACTCCTGGAACTGTCATTCGGTTTAAGATAAATTTCTTCAGAACGGAAATCTGTTAAGTACTAACATCAAGGTGAACTAGATAAAATATTCGGTAACATTCTTTCTCAAATGCCACATAAATCACGAGGGAATGAAGCAAATACCTTTGATGGTCCTGGTATCTTCAAAAATTAATAGAATGTTTGTTATCACTGAGAATGAATTTGTTTATGATACAGAGGTGGTCCGACAAAAAACACTCCCACAGCAAACCTAGTAGCTGTATTCTCTATATTAAGGTATGCCGGTAAGTCTTCTTCAGTATTTATAAAAGATAGCTTGAAGTCTATGAATTACCAACAAAAGAAAAATAAATCTAAACTGATCTACCTGTATCTCGAGAACGGAGGATTTATGATATGGTGATTTTGGTTTACTTTGTAAAGAATATGACAAAATCAGGTGGAAAATATTTAATCAACAAACGTTATTTCGATATTTCATCATCTTTATCAAATATTTACACATTGTAAGTTGAAACTAAGTTTCAGTTGTACAATTTGACAATATAGAAAAACGGGTATGAATTATAAAGAGAGAAAACTACAACTTTTCTACTAATAGAATATAGACAGATATTCGAAGTTACATTCATAATTATTTGTGAATCCCATATATTGGGGAATAACATAGATCTGTGTTGTCGTTCAGAAGAGATTGCTCTTGTATTGTGTTTGAAAATTTCTAGAGAGGTAATTGAGTTTATTGCTTTTCGGGGAATCATGAATAATGTTAAGATTATCTATACTAGGAAAGAGGTGTTTGTTATCTAGGCAATGCTTTACGGTGGTGGAGTCACTTTTGTTTTCACGAAAGGAAGAGGGATGTTCTTTGTATATAATGCGAAAAAATCTATACCTATACGCCGTTACAATAAGGGCAACATTGTCCGTATACTCCCGAATTGTCTATACGGACTGTGTTGTCGTGATTGTTACTATACTAAGCCATATCAAGTGCTGAGCAGTGTACATTTGAACATCTGCCAACTAAAATCTTTATCTATCCACTCTCTCTCATCTCAAAGCCGCCTCTGCGGATGAAACGAATTTAAATTCTATTTCTCACATGAACAGTTAAATGAATAAACCACTATATATAAAAATTTACAACCGTGACATAAAATAATATGCTGGTGCAATATTCATAATTAACACAAGCTTGATGGCATAGATAAAATATATAATGTTTTCAGAGATTCTTATTCATTAATTCTTGATAATAATATAATGAAAGATATAGTGTGTTCGATAGGTTGTTCTTGAGAGAGTCTTATAGATTTAGATCCTAATCTATGCGTACAGACAGCATATTATCTTATGATTTCCCACGAGGAGGTCTTTAAAACTTTGAAGTTGTGTATTTCGTACGAGAAACATTATTGATTATTGCTGGCAATAATTCTCGCTGAAGATGAGGAAATATTTTTATTATCTTCTCAAGTTTATACTGTACGTACGGATTGAGAAATCATTGACATAATCAAGTTTTGAATGAAACTTAAGTCATATGATAGAAAACATATGCTAAGATTGACAGCCATCTGTTACGCCTAGTCTATTGTGGAAAGGAACTATTAGAAGTATCTAGAGAACGGATTCATCGATGAGCTTCAAATTTGGGAATTAGAGTTAATTGATCCACAATTTGCAATTGTGAAATACAATCGGTTCTTTGAGGATTAACACCTTGGAAAACAATTTCGTATATCGTATTCATGGACTCAAATGAGGATGATATACAGGGTGATTCCTGAGTACGTTGACTTGCTTCAGGTGATGAATGGAGCTGTTCTATTCGCTACCCTAAATGCTCAACACTCTTGATTTTCATTGTGTACACAAGCTATTTCAGGAGACCCAGAATAAAAATCATTTAAGTTTGTGGATGTGGAGGCCATTGCTGGTTCAACCCAGGTGCTCCTCCACATCTATTGACCTTTGTTACTTCAGAAATTCCTTAGCACTCCCTCTGAAATGGTTAGTTCCGAAGTACATTGACTTGCTTCAAGTGGTGAATAAAGCTGTTCTTTTCGCTGCCTTAAATCTTCAACACTTCTGATTTTCATTGTGTACACAAGTTATTACAGAAGACCCCAGAATAAAACTCGAGATGATTTGAGTTTGCGAATTAGGAGGCCACTGGTGGTTTAATCTAGGTGCTCCTCTACATCTATCAACCTTTGTTAATTCAGAATCTCCTTAACACTCCCGCTGAATTGGTTAGGGGCTACATAATGCATAACCCTTAACTACTGTCTGAAAAGAATTGTCGCAATCTGCTTCAAGATAGATAGTTTATTTTACATTTAAAGATGATAAGCCTCCCAAATCTCTTGGGAATTAGATTTTTAGTCCTCTTCATGGGATCACATCAGAATGATATCGAGGATGATTCCGAAGTACGTTGACTTGCTTCAGGTGAAAAATGGAGCTGTTCTATTCGCTGCCTTAATTGCTCAACACTCCTTATTTTCATTGTGTGCACAAGCTATATCAGGAGTCCCTAGAATTAAGATCAAGATGATTTAAGTTTGCGGATTTGTAGGCCATTGCTGGTTCAACCCAGATGATCCATTGTTAAGGGCTCTATGATGCATAACTCTTAGTTACTGTCTCAATGGGCTTGTTGGGATCCGCTTCAGTATAAGTAGTTTATTTTCCATAAAATGACGATAAACGTCCCGAATTAATTTTGCAGGAAGTAAAAATGGACTTAAATAGAATTATAGCAGCCATACTATTCAAGGAAAATATGTGTTAATGATACAGCCTACATACAGGGTATGTCTTCGCTAAAGGCCCATTTGAAGTATCTGGAGAACGGGTTTATCGATCAGTTTCAACTTTTGGAAATGAAGTAAACGGATACCGATCTTCAATTTTCAATTGTTTTCAGAGCGGTACCTCTTTTGCTTATTTCGAGCATCTACTGCAACCTTACTATTTCAAGTAGTATGGTGTACTTTTGAATTTTTGTTGTTGAAGGACATCCTTTTTGAAGCCTCATTTATTTAGATTTTTAGTATCTAAAATTAACAACCATAAAGCTATGATTCTCTTCATGAATTTCTGCCGAAAATTATTCATTAAGATTTGAGTGGTATTGAAACGTCTTTCAGTCTGACGAGAAATGCTTTACTTTTGATAGCAACGTACTTTTCGATGATATTTCATAAACAGTCAGGTTGAAAATCACTTTTCAACTTAATAAAACTTAATTGTCAAGAGAAATTTTTCTCAAACACGAGTTTCAATTTTTTAACTTCATTAGAACAGTATTCTGAATTACTATTAATTGGTATTAGGTTAGATTTCTCAACCTTAAATGCAAAGATTTTTATGGTTGATAGTAATGCTAGTCAAAACGCTAGGTAAGGTCATTGTTTCCAAAGATACAGACTGTTTTATGAATCTGAGCCAAATCTTCCATTCGCTATAACTGTTGAATCTTGTGATCGATTCATATCAAATTTGGTACAAGTGTTAACTATCTGTACATCGAGAATACACCCAAATATTGAATTGAACACCTTGTACATGGTTTTTGGAATTTTTCAATTAACGCTCAAACCACAACGAAAATATTCATCTATCAACACTATTTGCTCACCTGTCGCACTCGTTTGAAGAAAGTTATGGAGATTCGACATACTAACTCACCGTTACGGCTCTGTTCGTAGAAAATAAAATATCAAAAACCAGCTATTCTAAAAAATTTCTTGAAGATATGATATTATTCGAATAAAAGAAGTATTTACGGGGGTTTTACTTCTATTGGAAAAAAAAAAATAACTATGAAAAATCGAGAACACCAACAGAAAAGAAATCGATAGAAGTGCAGCTGTCAACAGCAATAGCCCGACTGCCTTACGTAAGATTTTTGGTTCATTTCTTATTAAACTGATGGTTTTAATTGTTCCCATAAAAGATAGTCTAGACACGTTAGATCCGGTGATCTCGCAGGTCAGTTTCGAGGCCCACCCCTTCCAAAGGTATAAGTGGTGTTAAGATGGTCAATAACGTTCCTTGTTCGGTGGACCGGTGCTCCGTTATGCAGAAAAGTAGTCTCTCCTCATGTCGATGTTCGCATGCGCGATAATATTTGGTAGTTCACCAACCACAAAATCACGATAAGAGTCACCATACAAGCGTGCTGTCAAAATGGTAATTGGTTATAGTAGATCTCACACCATCCATTAACCGAAAATATTTTTTGCGAACTCCACTTTCTTGTTACCCTTGTATTGTATCTGGACCTAGTGCGCTTCATCTGTGAATAAAATTCTATAGATACTAGGGCGATGGAATAGTATCCATCTTCTGAAAGTCAGCCTGGCATCTACGCCTCCTTCCTATATAGTTAGAACTGGTTGATGATGCTATGGATACAGACGATGCTCTGTTGGAATTCTACTATCTGATTACCTTCATTGATATTCCTCTACTGCCACCAGTGTATTTAAATTAGTAAAACAATAAACAAATCACATATCAACGTACTCAGCATATGTAAAAACAGGCATCTTTACGAGATTAAATTTCAACTAATTTCATATATTTTGTTTTATCTCAGAGCAATTCAATGATATGAAATAACAACAACAATCATAGAAAAGAATAATGGCTTCCATCGTTCATTGATTCATAGAATCCATGAGGGCGGTAAACAAATAAAAATCAACCAGATATCATACGTAAGAAGTAGGACATTTGAGGTTGACTGTTGAAAAATGTTTAAAACAAAGGGGTGGTAATTTTAAACATTTGTTATGATTCGTTTTTCATTCTCGATTTATTTCTTTCAGTTCTAATTTTCTCGATTTTTTCTGTTGATGTTTTCGGTTTTTCTTCGAAATAAGAGCTGAAACACTCGTGCATACTCCTCTGATAGTAATAATATCGAATCTTCAGGCAAATATTTCAAAAGAGCCTGTTTTTGACATTTTATCTTCTACGGACAGAGCCGTAACGGGAACAAGATATGTGGGATAGTATTTCGAATCGCCATAAGTTTCTTTAGTAGAGTGGAATAGTTGAGAAAATACAGTTTATACATGGATATTTTTGTTGTCGTTTGAGTGATAATGAAAAATTCCGAAAAACCATTCAATATATCATGAAAAATTACAGTTACCAGTTGCTTCATGTTATATTTCATTAATCTTCGGGTGAATTCTTGATGTATGGGTAACTAAGAAATCTGACATGGATCGGTCATAAGATTCAACAGTTATAGCGAATGTTTGTCTCAGATTCATAAAACAGTCTGTATATTTGAAAACAATGGCCTTACCTTGCTTCTTGAGTCAAATTACTAATACCACTGGGTGTCTTCTATCTACCATATAATAATATATTGTATATATTCCTGAAACACCTTGTATAATGACTGATGAGTCCGAATTTCCGAGAGAAGGAATTTTCAGTCAACATAATTTTTGAGAATTTTCTTAATGGGCATACATATCATCATCGAAAAAACTAAATTTTGTTGTGACGATCAAGTCATTGAACTTATATTTAAGATGGTTTGCAAGAGTGCAGAGTATCAAAGAGCTACAATTTAGTAGCGTGAAATTACTCCAGCAAACTACCCTACTTTCAGGTGAAATCCAAGCAAAGATGTTCAAAATTAATATACTTACGAAAAGTCGATCAAAAGCAGATCACATAAGTTATACTTTGGCTGATAAAGCCCATGCAAATGTGTCTGGAATGTGTTATTAAGGCATAATATATCAAGAATAAAACTGCGTTAACAACTGCAGCTTTCCCAATTAAGAAATAAATTGTATGCCTGTTAGTGTTGTCGACGCTTAATATCAAGGTCCGTAATACAGTTTCGATTACCTGTAGCAAGATATGGGCCGAGTCGCGAATAAATTATTCGCGAAATTACAAGTCATGGATGATGATTAAAAGCCAAACAATTGGGTTGTTGTGTATTTTTGATTATGAACGGTGAATCACGGGAAAATTTTGTGTTGCTAAGCGAGGAATCATTCCGCTGATAACGCAGGTCAACAAGCATATTCTTCATTTTTTGGTTTTGATTTTTACGCATATTTTTTTATTCTTCTTGGTTACAAGGTTGATTAAACTAGTGTTGCATCACTCCAACGTAAAATGACTGATGTTGCACATAAATTAATAACAGCTGTAGCAATAGTTTTCCCTGTTATCGCTTAAGTCTCTTATAATATAACGCTTATTAGCCTCTACTTCTGCATCGACAGGAATTTTTCAAATCTAACAAAATTTTCAACTTTTCCGAACATATTACCCGAATGGACAACTCTCGAATTGTAAAAATAGCGAGGGATAAGTCTCCCTTGGGGTCGCCGAAGTCCAGGAAGATCTCGTAAAAGATGGAGTATAACTTAAGAATGCCGATTGAATAGGCGGCAACTGTCTGTTAAGAAGAGAGAAGAAGAAGAAGTAAAGAATCAACTAATATAGATGAAATCATTTCATTAACATATTTTGACCCTATCAGCGAAGAGATTGAAAATATTATTTCAGAACAGCTTAGAAAGCAGCTTTCAAAACCCCCAAGATAGTAGTAATAGTAAAGATAGATTTGACAATACTGAAATTTACAAGTTGTCATGTAAAGATTGTGAAGGCGTCTATATAGGTCAAATTGTCGTTCATTCAAAACTAGATACAATGAGCATCAATCACATTACAATAACCAGAGAACCGACGAATCTACTTTCTCTTCACATTGTTTCGAAATTGGTCATCATTTTCTTCGCATAGATCAACTTCAAACTATTCACAGAATACCCAAAGAACGAAAGTTAGATTTCTTAGAATGCATCGAAATGTTCAAACTTCAACAAACTCCTCATATAAATAATCTTCTGATTGATTTGTATGGCCAGGTTTATTTGTTTTTGATATCTTTGAATACCTGCTTTTATTATAATTCGTTTGTTACCTCTTATTTCTTTCCTTATTAATTTTGTATCTAACAGTTCAAGTATTTGTGTATTTTCGACTTTAGTTCAGTGCTTGTTGCCAGCTGAAGATGATTTTCAATATCATTATGAGCAATCAATTAACTATTAGCCAAAACCATTTGTAAGCTACCTGAAAATAAAACATCTGTTGATAACTCTCTCCGTTCTCCTCCAGACACTAATATGTCGACTATCGCAACAAAAGTTGAAGCTCGATTCGCGTTTGAAATGTAAAACATTCTTCTTACACACACACATATAAAGTTCATCAGTTTTGTTGTTGAAGTATTTAGTAACTATTGGAAATTGGCTTGCGCCACATACTCTCATTCAAGAATTTTATTGCCTTGTGTAAACGAGTCGCCCTTGTTTCTACCCCCGACGGACTTAGACAGAATACATCTGGAAACAGACGTTTTATCCGGTATTGCTAGGAAATCCTGTGTGGTCTCAGACGCCAGGCGCTCATGTAAAAAATTGCAACACCTAATACCATTCCATTACTAGTTTTTACATCGGGCCGGTGGTATTTTAATTGTAAAAGAATTAATCAGGCAATATATTAGATGCTAACTATTCCGTCTTTGTGGATGTTGTTGTCGAAGTGAAACTAGAATGGCATTTTTTGAGTTGGTCTATAAGAATTAAGTGTTTTCCTTTGAAAAAGACTTAGTCATCGAAAGTCGACGTCGGAAGAGGACGAAATACAATCAGCATTTAATTAACTCGATCTGTTGGAATTACAGACTATTGGCTTTACCATACTGAGTGTTTATGTCAGATAGTTCACCAAAACATTTGATGTGTACGTTTTTTCCACAGACGATCGGATACGTGAAGGTATACTTTTTGATAGATTAGCGACTTTTACTGACGATCAAAAAGCAAATGGACATACAAAATTGACAGTCGATTAGTCAAAATCATCATTGAAGAATAAAGATTTTATAGAGGCATTAAAGAAATGAACTATCGGTTTTTGCGCAGTAATACGGATTTCAATGCAGTTTGGTTTGGTGAAAATTTCTAAAACGTTATTAACCACTCTAATCATGAAAAATGTAATGGACAATTATAAAAATTTGGAAATCGCTGGATAATCGTGAAAATGAATCCAAATCTGTTACTCGAAGGTTATTGGGGTCGCTGAACGATATATGAGGTCGGCGAGATCCTGCGTAGTACCTAGTGCCCGCAGCGGGTGTTTTAAACGTCTTCTTCTGGAGTTGATGATAATTTGACATGGAATTGGCCCACACTCCTTACTCAAGGGCTTACTCGTGATGATATTTGTACTCAGCGATCCTGAAAACTCCGGAATAACAAGTTAAGGCCAATTATATGACATATTGTCATAATCAAGAGGAAGACGTTCAAAACACCCAATGCTGGCATCAGGTACTTCACAGGCTCTTGCCGACCTCGAAAACCCCACCAAGTAATGAATGTGGGACAATTCTATGAAAAATTGTCATTGATTTTTCCATGATTAGATGAGTTCACAAAGTTTTTAGAGATTCTCACGTAACCAACAGCACGAAAAATCGATGGTAAAGCCTATTTTTGTACTTCGTAGTGTATACAAAATGTTTTTCCCATAGAATTCAATGAAGAAATACTATCTTGCAGTGTTACCAATTTTCTTGTAGTAATTGAATTCTTTAAACATAAATATGTGGTAACAACAGGATGGTGCAATATACCATACAGGTTTTGAAATAATGGATTCATACTCAATAATACCCCTTTTCAATATTAGTGTTGTTAGCTATCAATATAATTTTCATGAATCAACAAGCAGCGGCAATACTAATGTAAGCGATCTTTTGCCGACGTCTCCATGCTCAATCTATTTGAAATAACCAGAACGTCAGTGTTCGCGAAGTTTGATACTACCATGGTTGCTTTGAAAGGGATAAATGCGCATGTCTTGGTAACATCGCGCTCAATTTGGACGTCATAATCAACGTTCAGGCGTGGAGTTAATAGAGAGTAGAGATAAATGAAAATATGTAAAACGAAAGTTGCTTCCGGTAGAATATACTGAAACAGAGATGTTAGATGACCTTGGTCTGACATTTACAAGAATAAGTCTAAGAATTGGAGTGTCCCATTTAAGTCATGAAAAGTGATCTAGAAAAGGTAGACCTCGAGCAACAACCTAAACCAAGAATTTTCACGTTGAGACAACTGTTCGCTACTGCTAGGCATCTGAAATGCAGCTTCCACAGAACGATGGAGTGAAAAATATCGGAAAATTTGGCCTTAGAGCTCGTGTCGCAGCTCAAAGACCATCTCTAAATAAAATCGAGCTCTTCAATATGCTATCGACATCGAAGAGCTCGATTTAATTTGACAAGACAACATGTTATTTGAAGAACCTGACAGAGAGAGAATTTTGTATACAGCTGACTCGAGATTTTGTCTTTTTTATTGTCACTAACCTTTTCTAGTGCGAAGACGTCGAAATGGAAGATACATCAAGTGCAACTTTTTACCTACTTATAGTGATGGAGGTTCAATAGAAGTATGGATAGGAATCGCCGGACTAACCTGGTCTTCACAAATTATGAAACCCTGAATGCTCTGAGGTACATTATAGACATTTGAAGATTTGCTAAATTTGTTAACAAACGAGTGAAAATTTTTCGTTTATGCACGACCTCACCAAGCTCATTGTTAGGAATTGCCTTAAAGATTCGAATCACCACTCCGTTGAGGTGATAATCTAACCCTGCACGCAGTCCAGGACTCAATCCTATCGAATATGTCTAAACAGAGAACTAAGTAGGCAGAAAAACTAGCCAGCTAACTTAAATGAAGTTAGTTATCAAAAAGAATGCAATAAGTTCATTACTTTTGAGTATGTATCGTGAATACTGTAATCATCATGGTGACAGATTCTTAAAATCTGAAATTATGATTTGAAATTGTTATTTAGGTTGCAGAGATTGCACACAAATTATTTACTTTTAGATCAAAAGCTCGATTATAATTATTTTAGTCGAAATAAAGATCGAAAACATAACAGTCCACCATATTACATCGAACACGAATTGGAAGCGCGTGACGTTCATTCAAACATTTGGTATATCAATCTAACTTGCCTTGTTGAATTTGTACCGATATTAATTGCCATTGTTTATTTACACCGTTTAATTGATTTAATATTCCAAAAATTGACTTGTTAATTCTGCTCAGTTTAATTTCAAAATATTAAAACTATTAATTGTTGAATATTTAACAACCAACTATAAACAAGTACTTATTATTATATGTATATGGTTGTACACATTTTTGCAAAAGACTATATTTCAATAGTTAGCAAGCAACATGTGTAGAATCATAACTGAGACGTACAATTTTATGATCAGTTCATTCATGTACCATATTATTGATAGAAGTAACAGACAAATACAAAAAGTTGAAGTAAGTACCTACACTTAAACTAGGTATGTTAAAATGAGGAAAATTCTTGCTGGTACTCATCTTGATTTTGAAAAAATGGTGAGTTAAGAAATACGTAAACTATCTGATGAAATGCCTGTGGGTTCTAAATATTTTTTGGATGTACTTTTCTGTGTTAATTTTTTTTTCACTATCTTCAATTACCATCTCGTCTTCATGCGTACTTGTGAAATTGAACCCATAACATGATACTAAATATAGTTTTCCATATCATTCGATAACTGGAATAAGAATAAATTTTTCAGGCAGGTAACTAATTTGTACTGCTTATTGTGAAATTTTTATCTAAATTCACCTCGAACATGATCGATAGTGCTAATGACCGTTTCATGTCGATATTATATATAGGAATTCATAACTACATGATAAATAAAGTAAATACTTACGTCAAAATGGTCTTCACAGAAATAAATGATTGATTTTGAAGATATGGCTGCTGGTTCACGCCTTGAAGGATTTAGCCACATATTTCCAACTTTTTCTTCATTAGAACGTTAACAAATAACTTGTTCGGAGTTTCTTCTCTTCGGGTACCATTTTTATTTCGATTGGTGTCAAGCATCCCTGTTCTAAATGCTTACTGGAAGAATGATTCTCCAAAATATCTAAGCTTCTTCTAAATAAATTTGCAATTTCAAATATGAGCGTTAATTCCTTGGCGCAGTGTATAATATAAAATACAGACTAATCATTCTTAAATAAAATCAAAATGTTGAATATCTTCCTGACGTGCTCTAAGCAATATTAATATTCAATATGAACTCAAATATTCATACAACGTGATACAATATTTGCTTGAAGCCAGCTAACGTGAAATACTCTATTTAAAGAAATGAAGATGTAGCATATTGAAAATTTTCGTGATACAAAGTCACCACGTATTCCCCTACATTATCCGCCTCCGGCTCTAGATTTGGACTTGCAGGTGTCAAATCTGAAGACGTGGGAGTGGCTCGGAGCAGGTCACTGGCGGGTGAAAGTGTACGAATGGATTATACGTAGAAGAAGAGTCCGGATTTGTAGACGAAAATGTTCGATGTATCTATATATATGTCGATGATGTTGGAGGAGAGTTGAAATAAATAATTTCTCCCACTTCATACCTTCAATCTGATATTGACAAAGCTGATTTTCCTTATGCACTTTTCCAAATGCATCATGCAAAGGTTAGGTTAGATTAGAAACTGAATTCGTCTGGTATCTTGCGTGACTACACCCCAACTTTCTTACTGTTAAACTCCAGCCGATATTTTATATGCTCATCCTAACCGAAAGTCGCGGATAGACTGCTAGTACCATGCAAATGAACAAGCAAAACACAATCCTAAAACCATGCTTGGAATAGTGTAGATAAGGATGACCTTTAAATTTTAGACAACCAGTGTCTTCCCAAAAACAACTATACCAAACTATCTAAAAATCTAGGCTAGTTGATGCTTCTTAACCCTTCCTGATATCTCTGAACTTAGGAGGGAATTTAAGATCTCTGAAAATGATTTAAGTCAATTTGTTATCTCTACAACTGCAAATCTACAAAATCCAGAAAATCATATGGCTACCATGCAGCTTTCTTGTGATTTGGAACTACGTTAAATGAAAAACAGTGCTACCAAATATTGCTCTAGACAAAGGTTCTGAGATTCTGTACCTTTATATCCATCAAATCAGATAATATTTGATGATGATTTGATTGGCTGCTAATGCAACACTAAATGGCAGATTATACGCAAATTCTATATCTTGTTCTGGTCTAGAAAGAAGATTTTTATTATTCTCGCTTCTCGATCAATGTGTAGTATTTATTCTCATCACATGTGTTGATGTGCTTCTTCAAAACCATTCTGCTTCCCAGGCTTACCTAGGCCTTGCTAGTCTGATGAAAAAGAGTGAAAAAACAAATATTGAAACTGGCTCTACAGAGACCCAGATAACTGATGGTGAGTTGTGGTAGGGCTCAAAGGAACACCTGTACTGTGGCGCTAGGTGCACTATTAGGGTTCGAAACTTTACTCCTCAAATCATTAGCTAGGCACTTTTTACTGCTTATAAGCTAAGGATGAGGTTCATGCTACTGATAAAAGCGAGACATGCCATGTTTCCTAATTCTATCAACTACGACTACCTTCTCTGGATGAAATCGTACGAAATCACTTCAAGATAATAGGTTATAAGATCAAGGTGGACATCGTATCCAGACAAGACCCTTAGCCAAGTAGAGAGGGTAAATCTGGTACACGAATGGATTGAAGACAAAAAAGGGCACGGGTTTCTACCTCACATAAGATAAACATAAACAAATTTTCCAGTCGCAAATCTTGGTGATATTTGGCTCAAAGGCTGTCTGGAGAGGGTATAACTAATAAATGGGTCAAGATCTGCTTCAGTAGTCGAGCTGCTCTGGGAGCCCTCGGCGCACACAAGACAAACTCTAAGGTCTGGGGGTGCGTTCAGGTACTGGAACAACTGGCTGAAATCCACCATATTAATTTCTTCTGGATTCTGGGTCACACAGAATTCAGAAGAAATGAGATTGTAGATAGGCTGCGTTGTTAAGGCTGGAAAAATGGCGGGAGGAACAACAAAGACACACCTGGTTGAATGCTCGAGGTTGTCGCCAGTTCAAGGTAAATTGATACATCACCTCTTGAAATCTGGACAAGGTTGGCACTTGAAGGCACTCAAACTGCATGGATCAAAGCACAGATAGTGACGTAACGTGGCAAATTCAGATATCACCTATGCAATATAGAGCTGTAGAAAAATCGTGTGCAGGTGGTGTGCAATTGGACTCGAAACACTTATTCATTATCACCAGATTCTTGATTTGCCTAAGGCATAATAGACTGGGAGCAGAATTTCTGGTTGTTAGTGATCTACCAAAGATACCCCCTATATGTAAGGATTGAGCAGGTGATATATTTACAAGGAAGGGAGGTACAAAGAGCCTTAGGTCTAGGTGTCAATTAACATGAAGGACCCTTTGATATAATCCGTACTATTATTAACTATTTAGTCTTATAGTAAGAAATTCTAATTATTATTATTCCACAACATATAAATCTGCCAATCTATCTCTTATTAACCCAACCATTCAGACAAAATGAACTTCAAGAGATGAAGGAATTCAGTAATGAAAAATTTGAATAAGGAAAAAAATTATTTTGAATGGTCTATAATTGAAAAACTAAAGAACAAAGAAGGATGAATTCAACGGAGCTGGGTAACAGGGTATCGAGTGGAGTTGGGGAATGGTAATATCTAGAGCTTATCTTGAAAGAAACAGCCGATCACCTAATAGGGTCTGCTATGAAGACAAGAAAGGAGTGGATAAAAGAGAACACATGGAACCTTATCGAGAAGTGAAAAGCTCAGCGCAAAGAGGTCATAACAGCGGAAGCACTGGAAGATAAAATATGACAGCAAAGGGTATACCAAGATGTGAATGAGCGAGTCAAGACAGCGTTGAGAACAGATGAGAGAGTTTGGACAGAAAACCTGGCTTTGAGAGCCCGAATCTAACCAATCCTCACGACAGCATGGGAAACAAAAACATCCCCGAAGGATGGAAACAAGGTCTTGTCGTAAAGCTCCCAAAAAAAAGGAGATTTAACAAATTGATCAAATGGAGGGGAATCACTTTGTTGAACACGATCTACAAATTACTGACATATATATTGCGCGGAAGACTCATAGTTGCTCTAGAGCCCCTGTTGAGAGCTAACCAAGCAGGATTCAGACCCAACAGCTTTTGTATTGACCACATAAACACTTTGGGAGTCATAGTTGAACAATTGTCTGAATTCAATACACCGCTCTACTTCATTTTCATCGACTTCATGCGAGCATTCGTTGGCATCATGGCGGGTGCGGACGCAGACATCAAGGAAAAAATATGCAAGGCCCAGTAGGTGTTTGGACAACTTGGACCTATCTGAAGAGCAAGGCATCTGTCAGTTTACACCAAGCTAAAAATTTACAACTCTGAAGTAAAAGCATTAGTGATGTACGGATGTGAACCGTGGAAGATCAATAAGAGTTCTTCAGAGGCGATTCAAGTTATTGCAAATGTTGGCAGAGGATCGTGGGAATATTCTACCCGGCAACAATCAAGAATGAAGATCTTTTGCACTTGACAGAGCTGACAACGACTCTGGAAGAGATCAAAAAACGCAAATGGGGCTGGATAGTTCATATCCTGAGAAGAGCACCAGATAACATCGTGTGAATTGCCCTCAATTGGAACCCACAGGGTAAAAGAAAGATTCGTTAGATTTCTAACCTCAGCACCGCGTTTGTCGAATTATTCATTGACAAGTACTAGGATGGTTGCACTGTAAACTTGCCTTCACCCTCATTCTATGAATATTAGGTAGTATTTCAAATCGGCTACTACCTAAATCAGAAAACTCCAATCATGCTGTTGCTTGCGCAACCTTCGTGGCTCACACAAGTTTGGAAAATATGTCAACCAAGAATGAGAAAGATTTCGCCCTTATTGGTCCATAATTTGTCTAAAATAAACGTCAGCTCTGTAAATCAATGATGAACAAACTTTTGTTATAGAATTAGTAAACGAATTATGGCATCTATCAACAAACATTATGATAATTACCAAATATTTTCGCTCGACGAAATATAATTGTTCCCACCACTGATCCTTGTGGCACCCCTTATGCACATGGCAATTCACTAGCACAACCATTCATAGAGTCGCGGTATATTTCATGGTTGACTGAATCCAAATTTGCATAGTTCGCATCAAAGCCGCCTTCGATTATGACTAGAGGATCATGCATGTTGTGTTATTAGGTACGTGGCATGCGCTATGCTAAGCGGACTATTCTAAGTAATGGGCTTCGCAGTGGGACATTCTCTATGTTCGTGGGAATTGACCAGTAGCTTCAATTTTGCCACCCATCCTATTGTTCTTGAATTGATTCTTCTCTGTGGTGCTTGTAACTCTTATACATGATACTTTGTCCTATTGACGAACGAAAAATACAGTTATACAGAACTGGAATATTTAGTGTGTAAATTTTATTGCATCCGAATGGTATTTCATAATAGATATTATGAAATAGGAGGGCTAAAATGAATGATATGAGAGTTTTTGATATCCTATCCTGAAGAATTTGTAGACATAATTTTCACTGCGATAATGATATGTATATATGTGCCTTATAGTCTGTTATTTACACATGGTGTTCCTAAATATGTGTCAATGGAATGGGATGATTTCTCGATTTTTTTTCAGTTATTTCTATTGTTCACGCAATTTCTAAGATATTTACCTCAAATACTGAAATGGAATAACAAAATGTGGATAACATTTAGAGGGAGAAGTTTCTTTCTGACGTAATGTTCTAAGAAGACCAAAAACAGACCTGATATTATATTTTGGGATACTATTGGCATGTCTTCAAAGTAATAGGAACTTAGGATTGGATAGAGAACCTTGTCTTGGCGAGATAACTTAAGATTGGCTGTAGAACTTAGGATTTGACTAGAGAATTCTGGATCAGTTTACAAAATAATATCGGTGTTATATCAAAGAAGATAGAGATAGGTCTCCAACTCAGGATTGGGGCCTGGAGTTGCAAATGAATTTGGCAAGTTGAGTTGTTAGAAGGATCAACCAACCCCTTACACCTTGAGCATATGAAACAGATAAGATACATTTTTCTTCAACGAACTTTAGTGTTTCAATTGTAGCTTCATAGACATCGTAACGATATTTCTACGTTCGAGTCGTTTATAAAACGTGGTGTCTTGGTTATCCAACGCCTTCTCCACATGAGCATAGCCAGATGCCAAAATTTACTAGAAAAGCACAATGAATTCCAATTAAGCCCTATAATCTGTCTTATGAAATTTTTTATTGTCTAATCTGGAGCCGAGGTGAAACTCCACATCACAAATTTTGACGTTATAAGGGCTTATGTTTCCTGATATAGCTGAATTGTATGGCAATGATGTTGAATGACTTACTGAACTCTGGCAAAGGAATTTCATCACTCCCTGTATTTGGCGTTACTGAGCATTCTTAGTTGTAATTATATATACTCAACAGGTATTAGTTTCAAATAATTTTCAATCGTCCAAAAAACACTGAAAGAAAAGGGACCTCCAGCCGACAAAAGTAGATTACTATGATTACGCCTTTTGTCGTACGAATATTACAAAGTATTCGAAAACTAACGGTACACCTCAATCGGTCTAGAATTCAATCGAGCAGCGAATCGAGCGTCAGTGCCCAACAAAGGAACAAAAAAACATGTTAACCAACTGATCAAAAAACATTTAATTGCAAAATGAATTATATTTCTAATGTTCACATCGAAGACACCTACAATTTTTACCAAATTAATTGTGTGGGAAAAGGCGAGAGAATGATTGCCATAGAAATTGAATTATTACATAATTTGTTGGAGAAGAAATGGAATAATAAGTGCAGTGGCGGGTGAAACATGAGGGTTTTTAATAAGTTGATACACCACAGTGAAATGATCATTTATACAGGTGTGTTATGAATACCATAATTATATAGCACTTTTTGGATAGTACGTTGAAATTCAATTAAATTTCACTACTATTTAGCATTATTTTCTTTCAAGATTCAAAGATTCTGAAAGAGTTGAAAATCCAATTTCGTTAATAACTTTTTAACAGCATAATCTCAGGTTATTTTGATACATTTTTCAGGAATAAGTTTCATACATATTGCGAAAAATATTGTTGAAATGAATCAACTGTTCCAACTGCATCTATCTTAATCCAAATAGAACAATCTACTTTCTTATTATTCAAATGGTAAACAATATTACCTTTTTATTTATTTATTCATTTTGATGAAAAAGAAGTAGGTAACAAAAGATTAAGGCTCCTTATATTATGTCATAAGGTCAAATTTTGATGTGGTTCGAAACAGCTAAAGAGAAAAAATGTTAAAGTGAATACTTCTGCACCATCAGATGCCTATGTGACAAGAGATTCAATGACGATTTTCATTTAAATATGATGAGAAAGGTTAAAAAGAGACGATTCGAAATGGATTTTCCAGTTCACCCAATATCCTCAATTTCATTTTTGTCTCAGATCCAGATGATTACCGTTTACAGGTCTCAGTACCCGTAGGCAATTCCGATCGCAACGTTTTTTCTGCCATTGGTAATAGGGCCACGCAATGAAGATCCAATGCCTTCCAGGAAGATATTACATTACAACCAAGATAGCCGAGAGGAGTTAGCCTTTCACTTGGTTCCAGGTCTGTGTTTCGGGGCCTTCCTCGTTGTCTTGTTCCCTGCGAGTTCCATTCCAGCACTTGACGGGTGGTGTTCGTGGTTTCCCTTCGCAAGATATGGCCGATCCATTTCCATTTTCGCAGTTTTATCTCTTGGCTAGTTTTGCTCTGATGGTTGATGTTGTAAAGCTCTTCATTGGTTATCCGTTCAGGCCAGTAGATGTGTAGGATTTTATGGAGGCATTTGTTCACACAGACCTGGAGGCTCTGCTCGATTGTTCTTGTTTGCTTCCAAGTCTCGCACCCATATGAGAGTACCGACTTGATATTCGAGTTGAAGATGCGCAATTTTGTTGCGTTGGTAATGGCGTTTGATCTCCACACATTGCGAAGCATTGCGAAAGCCTGGTTGGCCTTGGTTATTCTGTTTTTGACGTCTGCCTCTGACCCTCCTTCTGTCGTTATGAGGCTGCCCAGGTAACAAAAAGTCTCCACATTTTCTATGGGGATAGCATCTATTATAAAAGGCTGTGAGTTTGCAGTGCCTATAAGCATTGACTTTGTTTTGCCAACGTTTATTTGAAGACCTGTGCGTTTGGCTATGCTGTTCAAACGGTCCAGTTTGTTCTGCATATCTTGATGGGTTGTTAGATAGTAGGCAGATATCATCCACATAGTCGAGATCTTCAAGTCTTCCGGTCAAACCCCAGGTGATTCCTTTTCTTTCATTGTTAACTTCCCTCATTATCCAGTCAATAACTATGTTGAAAAGTATGGGCGATAATAGACATCCTTGCTTAACCCCCGACTTCACTGCGATCTTATTTGAGATTTTTCCCTTATGGAGGACCCAACATGTAGAATGTACGTAGAGTTTTTTTAGCATCTCAATGATTTTTTTGGGGAAACCCACAATTTCCAAAATGTTAAACAGAGCCGCCTGGCTGAGGCTATCAAAAGCACGTCTGAAGTCAATGAAGATGATATACAATTTGCAGTTAAATTCCGAGGATTGCTCTATTTACATTCTACATTTCTCAAAAAAACATCCGCACAAATCTTGGTTCACACAGGTGGAACTAAAGCTGCATATGAGCTTTTCAGGAATATTTGTGACTCAACAAATGATAATCCTAACAAAACTCCTCACGAAGATACTAGGTTCCTATCAGCCACTAGAGCAAGCTGGATTTAGGAGTGGTGACAGCACCATAGACTATCTGCAGACTTTCCATTAACTATTGGAAAAAACAACAGAGTACAATATACCTATATATTTGGCATTTGTAGACTACCATTAAGCGTTGGACTCCATAGAGACATGGTTCTTTCTGAATGCTATGAATAATGCTAGAATTGACTCTAGGTACAGTACAGTTATAAGGAATATACACTAGAGAGCAACTGTGCATGTCAAAATTGATGATGATACAAGAACTGCAAGAATTGATCCTAAACGTGTGGTACGCCAAGGTGATACGATATCGCCGAAACTTTTCACCCTGGCTCTAGAAGACTTATTCAAGAAATTGGAATAGCTAGAAAAGGACATTAAAATCGGAGGCTCGTACATTGATTATGTGCGCTTTGCGGATGACATCGTCCTTATCACTGGAAACACAGATGAGTTAGAAAGGATGTTAGTCAGCTGAATGAAGCGTCGAATAGTATAGGATTGAAAATGAAACCAAGGTCATGTGCCTCAACAACTTTCTGATCCATTTAGGGAATCAAGTCATCGAAAATGTAAACGGGTATGTTTATCTGGGTCACGCCATTAAACTAGGAAGAGAAAACCAGTAGCCGAAATAACCAGAAGAATTGGGTTAACCTGGGCTGACTTCGGGAAACTTCAACATATCCTTCAAAATACCAATATCCCAATCAACTTAAGGAGAAGAGTTTACGACTCCTCTATCTTACCTGTGGCTACATACGAACTTGAAACGATGACAATAACGAAGCATAGTGCCAATTGCCTAAGGACTACTTAAAAAACCTTAGAGATTGAGTAAGGAACGATGAAATCAGGTGAAGAACGCGGGTCTCAGACATTATGAAAAAAAATAGCCGAGTTGAAATGGAGATAGGTAGGTCACGTTGCAAGGCAGGACAGAGATAAATGGACCCTGAGGGTTATTCCATGGAGCCTAGAGAGACCAAGCGAAGTAGAGACAGGCCGCAAAGACTTTGGATCGGCGATATAAAAGACCTCGTTGGAGGACAGTGGTTTAGAATAGCAGAAGACAGACACGAATAGAAGCGACACGGAGAGGCCTATGCTCATAAGTGGACGGAAGACGGCTGAAAAAGAAGAAAGAAGAAGAATTGATAAAACGAAAATTTACTCTCAAGAATCATAAACCGAAACTCTTCAGTTCTGGTCTATGGCGAAAGCAGTCAGCAAGTCATCCTTTTCACCTTCGATTAAAGAAAGATTAAAGACAGTTCTATCGCATTATTGCCTGAAGAAAGGCGGATCTCCCTGCAATAGTGTTTACGCAAAATTCCCTTTGATGCATTAGCTTCCGTGTCATCAAGCATTCCGCATGTTTATTCAACTGTTTTGAAGAGATGTGTTCCAGACGTAGCACCTGTTCTTAAAAGTCTGTTTCAGATTTCGAATGAAAGACATACGCTTCCGAAGTGTTGAAAAGTGAAAAAGCGATAGTACAACCCATTCTAACTAAAATGAATGAACCCCAAAATTATCGTCCAATCCCATTTGCTACCAGGATGGGGTCATACACACGAAGGAAAACGTTGATGGTTCACACAAACACCCGTTTCAAACGTAAATTGAAATGGAATAAAACACGTGTTCGCTGGTAGACAACGGCGGTTTGGCAATATGGCGGATGGCGTGGGTTGTCAGTGGAGTCGAATTGTGACAACGCATATTGCAGTCTACGGAGATGATGCGAAAGAGAAGCAGCCCCAGTCTCAGAAATACACAGATATCTAAATCGTCGGGCCAGGTAGGCACTAAGTCTAGCTACTTACAATGTGAGGGCGTAGTAGAAGGCTATGTTTAAATCTGAGATATGTACACAAACTTGAATGGGGTGGGGTGGTAAGCGAAACGCATCTACTTTGTATATTTATTTGACAGTTACATAAAACTCATAGATTATAAGTACCTGAAAGATAAAAAATGCTGAAAGAGAAACAATTCACTAACCCAAGACACATGATGAGTTTTTCATGTGTTGGGGATCTGGAACTGCTAGGAGCTTTACTCGCCCACTGGTCGTCTTGGAACATTACACTCGCACCCTTGTCGTTGGGCGACGCTTGGTGTTGTCTTTGGTCCAAGAACCAGATGCTTCCTTCACGACTACTAGGGTGGTGTATTTTGCGGTCGCTAACCAGATAATATCCAGGCGCGTTGCTTCTATTACTGGTGTCGGTACTACCAAATGCGTCGGATACATCTCGTGTGCGGGAGTGGAGAAACTCTCCACTTGGCTTCCCGTCATCTCCAGTCATCGACTAACTTAGTAGGTGATGCGTTCCATGCTGTATTGCATACGCTAGGCACAACTTTCTACTGGTAAGGGTCACATACACGAAGAACAACGTCGATTATTCACAAAAAGTGCTGTTGTAAACGTAAATGTGAAATTAAATAAAACACGTGGTTTGTTGATAGACAACGGTCGTTTGGCAATATGGCGGATGGCATGAGTTGTCTGTACATCAACAATTGAAAAGCATGGATTGTATCCATGAGAGAGCAGTGTGACTACCCGGAGATCATGCCTAATCTCCAACCTCTGGCTCAAAAGCGGCAGCTTGCTGATCTTTCCTTCTTCACTGACTTCCCAATGCTCTCAACGATTGAAAGGCTTGGCCCTGGAAATAATCGATTTCCAAAGAAAAGTTAGATTTGCGGCAAACTACCATTAGCGGACGGTTCAACTAGCAGAGTAACGTACCTTTCTCTCTATGAAAATTCTTTTGTTTACAGAGCTTACTTTAGGCACCATATCATCACTCCAAACTCGTGTCTTGTCACCAGTTATGACTTACAGGAGAAAATTTGGTTCGTCACGAACAGAGTCGAATAGCTTCTGAGCAATGCTAACGCGATTCTGTCAATTTGGCTCGAAGGACCAATACTGATTGACAATTGAAGTCGCGTTAATACAAAACCTTTTATTCAATGAATTAACAATATCCACACACAAGTTCGTTTAAAATTAGTATTTTGGTTTGAAAAAAAACGGTGACAGAGTGATCCTGTTTCTGTTCAAAAATTTGCGCACAAACGATCGACGTTATATGGCCAGTTATGTACCCTATCGTCTTCCTAAACGAGTCGCCCATGACAATGTTACTATTAATAATGGCATTAAGCGTTGAATCGATGTCATTTCATTCTGTTAATCTCTCAATCTAACCAAAGGTGAATAATTACAGTGTACTAATGATTCTTCTTTATCTGATGAAAAGTCGAGGAGCTGTTGGCTTAATATAATTATAATTCGAAAACTGATGGGTCTATATTGTACTCCTGATGGGTTTGTCGTCCCCAATGATCCGCAGACACCAAAATAACAGACGAGTAGTCCGATGAACATACTTGAAGCACAACACATATAATTTTGAAACAGATTTAAACTAAACTGTTGTTAACAAACTTGAAACTATCATCGGTTCTTTGAGTTCAACACCTTGGAAAATCGCTTTGTTATTCGTAATTATGGAATCGAATGATGATATTATACAGGATGCTTCGAAAGTACGTTGACAGATGGTTGATGAAGCTTTTCTGTTATCTGTATTATGTTTAATGCTCCCAATAATTTTTTGTACACTAGTTTCTTCAGGAGTTACAGAAAAAAATCGAGAGGATCCAATTCTGTGGATTCAGATGGCCACGGTTGATTCATTCTAGTAGCTCCCCTACCATTTTCATAGAGCTTGGTATTGTTCATTCAGAAATTTTCTAGCTTCCACGATGCAAAGGACAGGAGCTCCATCATGTATAGCTTATATTTAAATAGGATTGGAACAGCCTGCAACAAGTTTGTTAGTTTATTATCCATAAAATGGCGATAAACCTCCCCAATTAATTTTGGAAGGAAGAATGACCATATGTGGAATTATACCAACCGCACTATGCAAGCAAAAATTGTTTTACCATTTCAGCCTATATACAGAGTGCCTACGCTAAATGGAATATATGAAGTATCTGGGAAAAGAGTTTATCAATTTCAAATGTTGCGATTAGAGTAAATGATAAAGAATATTCAAATATTTTCTGAGTGGTACCACTTCCAGCTAAACCGGTTATCGACTACAACTTCGCTATGTCAAATAGTATAGTGTACTTTTATTAAGAAATTAAGGGCCCAAAAATTTGACTCAGTATTGAATAAGATTCCTACTTTCTTTTAGTTTACAAGAAAAGTGTTACTTTTGAGGGCAGCGTAATTTTCAATGCTAGTTTAGATACAGGGTGCTCAAAATCCACTTGTCACTTCAATGAAACTTGATTGTCGAAAGCACACTTTTATCAAATACGAGTAGCTACTTTTTTTTATGGAAACCGTATTTTACAATTCTCTCGATTGGTATTAGGTTTCCCTATACTTAAATTGGCTCGATTTCGTTTTATTCGCGAGTTTGTCAAAAACCTTCAGATCATTTGGAAAATTCATTAAATGAATAGGCATAGAAACAGTCCAAGTGGAGTTGATTACGGTGCCATGTTCTTTGTAATGTTCCTTGAATTTTGTCCTCAACTTGACGTTTGAAAATTATTTGAGTATAGAAAAAGCACTACTTTCGTTTGTGTAGATTTTCTCTGTTGAATAAAGTGGCAACAGAATTTCCAAACAAAGATATAATAATGACTTTATTGTCATTCATGGTCAACGCTAAAAAATAATGAGTCGAACTTGCAGACCATTTGAAGGAAAGTATCCAAATTTATGACTTTTCGTCGAATGTTCGTCGCATCATTCGATTATATGGTCCATAAGCGATAAATAAATTCATAATATCCGCGTTTGAGAATTAATTTGCTATTTGATTTAACAGAAAAAGCGTCAAAATGACGCTAATGGGTATTTTAATACTGATTGGCTAAATACTTTATATAGACAAAGGAACAACGGCCTGCTCATTCGCCTGGTCAGACGCTCCTTGATGAATGATTTTGAGGATATCGACTAAAGCAAAGAATCTGCGGTCTATTCAACAAAAAACTATCAATAAGTGATTATTTAAATGGAAGTTATTCAATGTTTTTAATTTTGCCTTAAAGATTCAAGTACTTGCGTATATTAATTTCATGCACAGTGGGTTCAGATTCTATCTAGAGCCGTTTTTGGTTTTCCTCATACTTGTAGAAATATTTCCCATATATATATATGGGAAAAATAAAAAAACGAAGATATAACATCAGTTATTAAACACACAAAAATTGGAAATCTCCAGGTGTTGATGGTATTCATAACTTTTGGTTCAAGAAATTCTCTTGCGTTCATGACAAATTGGCTGAATATTTTTCATTTATAATAAAGAACCCTCAGCTACTCCTTTATTTTTCACACAAGGAATTACTTATTTAAAACCGAAAAGTGATAATACTATTGATCCGTCTCAATATAGACCAATTACTTGCCTTCCAACAATATATAAAATTCTAACTGCATGTATTACCCAAAAAATTTATGCACATTTGGAGAATTATAATATTCTTTCCGAACATCAAAAAGGATGTAGAAAAAAACACCTCGGTACTAAAGAGCAACTTGTAATTGATTCTGTTGCTTTGAATCAAGCTCAAACTAAGAAGAGAAATATTCATACAGCCTTCATTGATTACCAAAAGGCTTTTGATAGTTCTCCCCATTCATGGCTTTAAGAAATTTTGGAAATTTATAAAATTGATAAGACACTTCGTCATTTTCTTGAATTTGTTATGAAAAATTGGAGAACCAATCTTCATTTAAATATTTCAAAACAATCGTTAAAATCCGAAGTAATTCCAATCAAAAGAGGCATTTTTCAAGGTGATTCTTTAAGTGCTCTTTGGTTTTGTCTTTGCCTCAATCCATTATCTTATGAATTAAATGCTACTAGTTTCGGCTTCAAAATAAAGAGTCTATTAACTGAATTCAAATTAAGTCACTTAATTTATTTAGATGATATTAAATTATATGCCGGAACCAGATCTCATATAAAAGTCTACTTGAGATTACTTTCAACTATTCCAATGATATTCATATGAAATTTGGGCTTCCAAAATGTAAAAATCTTTCTATTGAAAAAGAAAATATCACCTCTGATTATATAAAGATTTCCAATATCGAAATCGAGCCAATGCATCAAGGAGATACATATAAATATCTTGGATTTTGTCAAGAGAAGACAATTAACCATAGCAGCACTAAAGAAAATATTAGAAGTTCATATTACAAAAGACTTAGAATTATCATCAAGAGTTATTTATCTAGTAAAAACCTTTTCAGAGCTATCAACTCCTATGCTGTTCCTATTCTCACATCTTCTTTTGGAATTATTAAATGGTCTAAAACTGATCTAAATGAATTACAATGTCAAACGAGGAAAATGCTCTGTAAATATCATAAGCACCACCCAAAGTCAGCTGTTCAGAGAGTTACACTACCTAGACATCTTGGAGGTCGTGGATTAACTGATTTGAATAATCTTCATAGTAAACAGATTTTTCATCTACGTTCCCATTTTCATGATAAACAGAGAACGTCTAAATTACATGATATTGTTGTTGCTTCAGATTATAATCTTACACCTCTGAACTTGACAATGCAAAAGGTAGATTTTGATATATTTGATGATAATTCTAAAAGAGAAAGTTGGATGCAGAAGGAATTACACGGAAAGCACCCTAAAGAATTGAAAAATGATTATATTGATGAAATTGCATCGAATAAATGGTTAGTATCTGGAGAATTGTTTGCTGAAACAGAAGGCTTGGCAATTGCGATCCAGGATCAGATTGTTTTCACGAGGAATTATAGAAAACATATCATCAAACAAAATATAGATGATTCTTGCCGTAGATGTTTCTGTTCTTCAGAAACAGTTTTCATATATTATCATCTTGCTCAGTCCTTGCTTCAACAGATTATTTAGAAAGACATAATGCCGTCGCTAATATTATTCACTTCAATCTAGGAATTAAACATGACCTAATTCCCAAAAGAAAAAATTTCAAAAATATGAACCTGAGATTATTTGTGAAAATGACAAATATAAACTTTATTTTGATAAAACAATTCTGTGCAACAGAGCTGTAAAACACAATAGAACAGATATCGTTCTTAATGATAAACATAATCAAATAACATATATAATTGATATGGCTATACCCGACACACATAATATACAAAATAAATACAATGAAAAAATTTCTAAATATATGATGCTTGGCGACGAGATTAAAAAATGTGGAAAATGAAGAAAATATTTATTCTACCGATTATTATTTCTACAACAGGCGTTATTCCTAGAAATCTTCACAAAAGTATTGAGATTTTGGGTCTGAAGAAAAATTTGTTTGAACAGTTACAAAAGATAACAGTCATCAAATCTTGTAATATTCTTCGTAGGTTTCTTTCCGAAAATAATAATGAGGTAGAGTCATAGGTTTCTCTTTAGTTTATACTGCTCAGAATCTCATTTCATATTTTATTCATTTGTTTATATAAATGTAATATAATTAACTGACAATTTTGTCATATTTATATTCAGAGCAGTATTCTATTCGATCGTTCACCACTTCACACAAAGGAAACTATTAATGAGTAACATTCAGTGTTACTTGACTGAGGTCCGTACACTGGATTTTTCGGGAGAAAGCCTCTGACACTACTCGTTGGTACATAGATATCATTGTCTGACGATGCTATAGTATGTATATATTCTGGTAGATTGATATATTCTCATAACATTTAACGTTATCCTAATATATAATTACTCCAGGATATGTTTTGATTATAATCATTGCCTGGCAATGGTATTAATTACCGGGTGGTGGGTTTATATTTTTCATGAAATCAGTTTGATTGCATGAACAGATATATGGGCAACTCGTCGGGGTAAAAAAAAATATATATATATATATATATATATATATATATATATATATATATATATATATATATATATATATATATATATATATATATATATATATATATATATATATATATATATATATATATATATATATATATAACTGCATAACGCTCAGCTTTTATTCTTTATTTACCATCTTACTTTCTGGCAAGAATTTTGAATGCACATAACGAGGAAATCCTCCAACACATCTTGTCCGCTGTTGAATGCACTGTACCACTCATATGCATGTGTTTTTGATGAAGTCGGTTCACCGTATGCCTTCGGTGACATTATCAGCGATTCGGCATACGAAATTTCATTCGCAAGACAAAATTTGGGACTAATTATTGTTTCAATATTTTCATCTATTCGCAATCAACACATACTTTTGAGAACTGATAAAATCGGGCACTGTGAATGAAAGATCGCGTTCAAACTCTGCGAGTGTAGAAAACGCTTGTGCCAATTTAGCAGCATCAAAAATTTCGACAATCGTATTAAGCAGATTTTATAAATAAACAATTTATCTTAGCTGCATACTTAGCAAGATTCTGATTAACTACAATAACTGATCATGTACCGACATCAATTCTATCCGAACTACTTATCTCAAACAAGTTGACAAGTTTAACAACGTGACAAAGTAGATAAATTATGTCGTTGTTACAATATCAATTATTATAACCGTGATTTAATGGTCATGTAGCCATAATACCACCTCATGTGCCATCTCCAACCATAAAAATCATATACAAATTGCCTCATGTGAACAACATACGTATAAGTGTAAAGTTATCTTGGCCAGGCTGATATTTTTCTAGGCCGAGAAGTACATTAGCATGTTTGAGATTGTAAAAAGCAAGAACATGTGTGCGAGGTGCGATGCCTCTGCTGACTCGGATAACTATGATTAATACCTGGATAGAAGATAAGCCACAATAATGAATTATGTAGATGTCAACCTAGCAGTCCCGCACAGTTACTATGAATGAGTCTTACTACAGGAATCATTTTCATTATTATCCGTTATTGTCAGTCTCTTCGTGAGAAATTCGTTTGAGGATGGAGATGGATAATTGTCACCATTTCTGATTCAAGCAGAAAAAATTTAATTTAAAGATTATACATGCTGAGTTGAGGAAGAGTTATTATGGTGTCAGATAATTTTTTAGGTTATACGAGAAGTATCTCCTTATCACAGATGGCTCTGTAAGTTATACGAGGATGGCATGAAAAGTTTCCGACCTCTACGTGAAGATGGCAGCACTCGTAAATGTTTCATCTTCAGTTACTCACCAAGTTTCAACCATTTTGGATTGAGTGAATTGATGTGAGTGTTCTTGTCGATATGGATAGAATCATGCTGTCATTAAATATTTGTTCTTGAATGGCAATATACGTATGCAAATTGAACATGACTTGAATTCTGTTTGTGCGGATTCTGAATCAATAAAATTAGCGTAACTGAATATAAACATGGCCTTAAGAGCTTGAGAGACGATGAACATTCGGGACGTCCAATTCATTAAATGGCACTATACGGCCGTTATGAGAGAGATAGCAGAGGTTATGTACAAGTCAAACGAATATTTTTATTACATATTAAATCAACATTAAAACATGAGAAAGATGTCCTTGATTTGCTGGTTCAGTTCGCACGCAATAAATCCAAATTTTGGAGCCGAGTTATCACTGCAGATGAAACTTGCATAAACCATCATACGCTAAAAAAATATAGTACAAATAGTGCACTGCAAAGCGGGAACCTGCTCCAAAGAAAGCAAACACTCGTTTCCGACTTGGAAAATAACGGCCACTGTATTCTGGGTAGTCATGGAGTTATTTTAACTGGTTATCTTTAAAAAAGAGAAACCAATCATTACTTGACAGCCTAGAATCAGAACAGAAGAACAGCTACATTCGCACAAAAAGAAAATCCTGTTCTACCAAGACAACGACCTGTCTCACACCTCAGCTGTAGACATGGCAATAATCTTGGAACTACGTTTCGAACTGCTTAATTGTCCATTTTACTCACCAGATCTAGACCCAGTGATTATTTTTTGTTCCCTCGTCCAAAACTTGCATTTGGAGGACAAAGATATTTTCATAACATGAAGAGGATATAACCTCCTTGTACCAGTATTTTGCACAGAGAAAATACCGAGTACTATTTAAACGGGTTACAGAGATGAGAATATAGCTTGAAAAAATGTATAGAGTTACAAGGAAACTATGTTGAATTATAATCAAAAATATTCAGAAAAATATATTTCGTATCTTTGTTAGGTCGGAAACTTTTCAGACTACCCTGGTATGATAGTTCGAATTCAAAATGAGAACACCCAAAAATGCAGAGAAGTTAAGGAAATCTTGCTTGGGCAATCATCAATTGTATCTATGTTTTTTCTCCAAAGAAAACTGGTCGATCGCGAGTACTTTTTGAGTATATCTCGAGAAGAAAAAAATTTTTAATAAGTAGGTAACTAAACTACAAAAATTCTTTACGTAATAAAATGACATTCTGCTAGCGGCAAAAGACGGCTTTCGAAGGAACGCACGGTACTTGTCAAAAAAAGCCGCGTTTTTATTCTAGCCGCTTTTCTAGAAATTTGGAGCGGCGCGTTTGACGGGAACATTCGAGTCTTTCGTTCACAATACTACGTTGATGCAAAGTTTATTATTAAATAGTACAAAATGTGTGCAGCGAATAAATCTAAAACGTATAATTTTAATAACGATTGTGAGGAAGAATTATTCTTCTGTATGGTGAAGGATAAGTGCATTTGTCTTATTTGTCAGTGGCAATACCTAAGCGTGGTAACTAATAGAGGCATCATAGAACGGTTCATGAAAACTATGAAAAGGATTTTCCCCACAGAGTGAATTAAGAAAACGATTTGATGTCTTGTTTGAAAAAAGAACAAACTTTGTTCACGAGACCAGCGAAACAATCAAAAGCTGCTACGATCGCGTCATTTAAAGTATTTCATATATTGGCGAAACACAAGAAACCATTCGAAATGGATCCGTTGTGAAGGAAGAATTTATTGAAGCGGGTGAGACTTTATTTGGAGATTTTAAAATTAAAACAGATATCATATCTGCTATTAGAGAACTTCAGTTATCTCGTCCGACTGTCACAAGGCGTATTGAAGTCATGAGTCAGGACATGGCAGATAAACTAAAACATGATATCATGAAATGTACATACAGTTCGACAAATCCACCGATATGACGGTTACTGCCCAGCTGTGTATTTTTATTCGGATGGTATTCAATGACATGTTGGCTAAGGAAGAATTTTTGACAATCATTTCTCTGAAGATGAAGACCCATAGCGAAGATATATGTGACGTTTTCTACAATTTTGTAAAAGACTACAAGCTACAAGCTTCGAATAATAGAATTTGGAAGCGGCTAAGGATGTTAAGTTTTTGTGGATGAAAACTTTCAGATGATCAAAAGTACAGAACGAGTCCTTATTCCTGATGCCTGAAACGGCGCCATTCGAAATTATGGTCTGATTTCGTTAACTAGGACTCGAAAATTTACTAAAGGATATTAAAATTCAGAATATCGATATACAGGGTGAACTTATGAATAGAAATCCGAAAAAACTCAATTGTTTCTAGTACGGTCCTGCTTTTTCTTCGATACGTCAGAGTTTCAATAAAGTAGACCCATGCAATAATCCCACAAAATTTCAACGAAATCTGACCGATAGTTCAGAAGATATGGATCATTGAAATTTTATATAAATTAGTGTGCATTGCAACTGATGGAGCACCTGCAATGACTGGAAACAGAAACGGTTTTGTGGCATTCTGTCGTGCTAATGAAGATTTTCCTTAAGTTTCTTCATTCTTTTATATTTGTATTACACACCAACAAGTTTTGTCTTTAAAAGTTTTAAATACGGAGGAAATTATGGGCATTGCAGCTCTTTAAGTTGCAGTTGGAAGATAGGGAGTATTGAACACACTGATTTAGTTTTTCATTTCAAGAGTTATTGCCCGAAATAACAGCTTTTCTAGACGAAAAAGGTGATGACACTCAGATGTTGAAGAACGAAAAATGGCTGACTCATTTGGCATTTTTGACTTACATCACGACGCACTTGAACACCATTAACTTGGAGCTTCAAGGTAAAGGAAAAACTATTATTGAGATGATAAGCCCAGTGAACGGATTGAAAAGTAAATTGCAACTTATGATAGATCAAATGAAAAGAAAGGATCTGAAACATTTTCCATCTTTGAAACAAGGATTCCTCAGTTGAATTATGATACGTATGAGGCTGACTTATCAAATATTTTGGGTCTATTCGAAATGCGTTTTTATGATTGCAGTAAATTGGCAAATAAAGCATCATTTATGAGTTTTTTCACCTAAAAACTTTGAGGAATTAGCTATGGAAATACCAAGTCAGTTCAATATGAATATGTTGAAAATGAGTTGGTGCAGATTATATCAGATATACATCTCAAGGCTACAGCATCTGATACAAATTTTCTGGTGTTTTATATTTGAAGATGAATATCCGAATCTAAGACAAATCGACCTTCAACTGACGGCAATGTTTGAGTCAAGTTACTTGAGTCTGCATTTTCTGAAACGAAGATAATTAAATCAAAATATCGCAATCGACTAACTTACGATCATATGTAATCATGCTTGCGATTAGCACTCAGTGGTTACGTACCATCTTATGAAAAGTATGCTGAGGACATGCAGTGCGCAATTTTGAATAAAAATGAGTTTTTTCATTGATATTATAGAAAAGAACCTAACTAAACCTAATCGAAACTTTGACTAAAATAATGTGCGGAAAGCTAATATCTATATATGCTACGGTACACCCTACCTAGGTAGGTAGGTAGGGTGTATCGTGTATGTATGACAACCCTGTATCACACATACTTGCAGCCTCTCAGAGTCGATCGTTAGTAGTCTAAAAATATTGAGGTAGATCACCAGCAGTTCAAGTTTGAGCAAACCTGCTTTAGTTACACTATATAATTTCCTAAGGAAATGGGGATTTAATTATAACGACACTTGTATTTAGTGATTTCGAAAACTGCGAGTAACAAGTTTGGGCCAATTCTATAACTATAATCATACTCTAGAGAAAGACGTTGAAGCACCCGCTGCGGGCACCAGGTACTCTCTCCAACATCGTATTTATTTATGTTCAACGACCCCAAAAACACCCAAGTAACAGATTTGGATTCATGTTCATGATCATCCACTGATTGTCAAATTTTTGTATGATTAATTTCTTTTTTACCTCGACTAGGAATTTGTTTCAAGAAAAGAGCGAAATATCTTTTACAATGTGTGAAAACGACTGAGCCGATCTGTTGTACAATTGTAATTCTAAACTTTCTTAAGATGTTCTGGTATAGAAATTTCCCCAGCACGAGGAAGTGTGTTATTTCCTCTATTGCCAATGTTTCACATATATGCACTACTAGAACGCCGTAATCTGTCCATCCTGTATAATAATATTAAACTACTCTCATAAGGAATTCTGTACAGATATAATTTCTGTTTGTGCCAAATTTAAAAACTATTAATCAAACCCATGTTTAGATTTGGATGTTACATTAGCTTCACCAGAATAATTCAAACCTTTTACGTTTCTCCTCTTAATAGAATTCCACATTTCTGAATACAATCACCGATATATCTCTTATCCGTCTTCTGAAGCAATTGCCATTAATTTTTTAACGTTCTGCCATATGTGGTACCGTCAGTGCAATTAAATCTCTCAAAAATGAAACGATATTTTCCTCATCGTATATATCTCCTTAACAGTGGCATAAACTTCTCTATTATCAATTGGAACGGCGAGAGGTACAAGTAGGAACCAAAGATTTATAATGATATGCTCTGCTACCTTTAGATAGTGATAATTGTAACACTCGATCTGTAGAGCCTCATTGTGTAATAAGATATGTGGTGTATTTTTTGCGAGTTGCAGAGATTATTATGTTAACCTAAGTAAAGGTGAAAGGTTGTAAGATGACCTGTGGAGAGTTGAGCGGCTTCTTTCATCTTATCGCCATTAGATGGCTATTTTCTTTGAAACACATCGGTGCCGATCATATTGGTTGATGTGCTATTATTACTTGTAAATATTCTCATATGGAGTTTTCTTAATGATTCATTGTTACATTGATATTACTATGAGGGTAAATTCGTTAGCGATGGCCATAGTTTTTTCGAAGTATGATGAAATGTAAAATATTTATGTTATTATTTATTTATTTATTCATTGTTACGAAACATAGGAACCTCTACAGGATAGACCTAATTACCTCACAAAACTGATAACAGAAAAATTAACAGAGGAGAAACTGTCATACGAAATGAAAATTATAACTTTCATAAAAATTCAGGAAAAAAAAGACTCACCTAAGACAACAGAATCAAGTAAAATATCATCAAAACTCAAAACAACTACAATGAGCATGATTCAGATCTAATGAGATATGCAATAACATTTTATTTGAAAGAAAAAGAGGTTCATGAAAAATATCTATACATTCCAATTGTAAAGACGCATAATTCGCAAGAAAACAGAATAAAAGAGAAGAGTGCATTTCGACGACTAGGATACACGGGGACATTGAAAGTGAGATAATTAACAAGCCGAAAACTAAAAGAATGATTTAAAATTCGATAAAGAAATACAGTGTCGAAAAGGACTCTCCTCTGCTCCAGACTTAACATTTTGTGATGACACAATCTCAATTGAAAGTTGAAATTTTTGACAAACTTTCTCTGGACTCGTTCAATTCTGTCAATATACTTGTAATAGTGAGGGGACCAAACAGGTACAGCATATTCCAAATTACTCCTCACCAACGAGAAATATAGCATTTTTAAAGACCTTGGATCACTGAAACTTTTAGTAATTCTTAAAATGACTGAAAATAACCCATCAACAGAAAAAATAGCATCGAAGACATTGACCTTCTTTGTAAACCTTATATGCTTACACTTATCAATATTTAATTGAAAATACCTACTTTGACAAAAAGATAAAAGTCTGTCAAGATCACCCTGAAACCGTGAAACATCATCATAGGACCGAATAGCACTGTACACTCTAAGATCGTCGGCATATAAATCATGTTTTGTATAAAGAAATCATTCCGAGATATCATTAATGTAAATTGAAAATAAAAGGGGACCCAAATGTGACCCTTGAGGAACACCAGAGGTGACACGAACGAAACCGGAATGAGTGCCATTGAGTGCAACATCATGAAATCTTTATTTCGAAAATAATCAGCTATAATCAGTTTTCTAAAAATCAACAAAAGCAATAGATTTTTATGGTAATGACAAAAAATAAAACGCACTCTTCAATAAACCTTAATTGGCCATTCTCCCGGAACATCAGGGGGAGTTGGCCTTAGTAGTACGGGAGAGATGACGACTGCTAAATTCGCCATTTTCCTTCCCTTTTCCCATATTTTTATTTTCCTCAACATCAACTATTTTACACCCACATGTGACAAATAAAACATTGTAGCCAATCTTCTGTAAGTTGTGTTTCATAATAATTTCGGCCACATCCCACGCAGTTATCTGCTTCATTCTCTTTACCATCTTCATAGGAAGTATCACATAATATCATTGGTTCATCACCTTCTTCATCGGAGCTACTCATTGTAATTTGTCTAACCGCTCTGCGTTTTCGAATATTGCCGAATTCATCAGTCTTTATCTCTTTAATATCAGTGTCATTAATTTTTTCTAGCTTAACTCTACGCCTACTTTCTTTCAAATATTTTTCTTCTTCCTTGCTTCTTCTTATTGCTATATGCTCATTGGAAGTTAGAAGCTTGCCAATTTGCTTGCTACGTTTACTCTCTCTCTCTGTTAACTTTTATGGAAAAGGAGATATTTCTCTTAGAATTTGAGAGGGAGTCCTTTCTTTGCTACTGTGTTTACTTTCATCTGTTGATGTACCCGCCATAGGTTCATTTTCATAATTTGTTGCACTTCGAGTAGTTAAAATGACGATATATTAGTTATAGTTGGAGAAGCTAAACGAAGAGGCGAGTTAGGCGCAGCTGAGGATTCAAGGAAAGCATATTCCGGTATTGCCTTTGGATTAAAAGGCCCTACAAATAAATGGCATTTTCGGTAGAAGCAGCCTTACCCCAGAGCTGATTCAGCAGAGAACCAAATGTCTGTCTTGTGATTCGGCGACCTGCATTCTGATTTAACCATAGCTGACATTGTTCGTAAAAATGATGTTATAAAGATTTAAACAAAGCCGGGTTAAGGGGTTCTAAATAATGTGAAGTATGGCTAGGCATGAATAGCAAATCTATTTCATTTTCATTGGCATAGTCGAGCATTTCTACTGAGTTACAATGGGTGGAATGCCCGTCAAGCAACAACAAAACTTTTCTAATTGGTTTATCTTGGCAGAAAATGTATTTTGACCTGAGGTTATGTAAGCAGATTTGTCTGGCATAAACACACGAAATCCAGGGGGCATACCATCTTCAAATTTGCTCTCTTTATTCTCGCGCTTCATTATGCACGCTGGTGGCAAAACATACCTTCTGCGTTACAAGAAGCGATGATAGTAATGGTTTCCCACTTTTCTGTTGATGTTGTATTGGCTATAGCCCTAGAACCATTTTCAGCTAGTATATGTCCGGGACGATTATTTATTCGTCCATATTAAATATGCAGTTAGGTTGTGATATTAAATCATATTCTGTCATAATATTTTCTAACAAGCGAAAATAGGCGTTTACTTCTACCCGGTTCATACCGTGACGTCGGACCATTGATACTCCTTCAGATTTTCTTAAAACTATGTCGGGATTTCTGCAAAGAAACATTTGTAACCAAATAAAACCGGCCTTCTGTTTCGATTTGTTGAATCTATGTTGAATTTTTAATTGTTTAGTAAACTGGAAAGCTATCTCTCTCATATCCGTCAATGTCAATGGGAAACTTCTTTTTTGCATTTTCTTTATATGAGTTGAAATTTTTTTTTCATTTTCACCTCCAAGCATTGATGAGGAAACTATTGGTTCTTTTTTATCATAAATACAAGTAAATGATGATTTCTACTAAAATATATTATTAAATGCTCGACGCGTTTCGATACACAGTATCTTTATCAAGAGCGAATTAATACTACAAATATATCTTACTAACAAATTTATAATATACTAAAGAGGCAATCCACACAGAGCTATCCATACTTGAACTAATGTTAAGGAAATGAATTTAATAAGGGTGAATTATTTATGTCTACCTGATCATTAAGAATTTCCGATGAAATCCTAAATCTGTTAATTTCAAGTGCTTCCAGAAGGTTGAGTTTTATACCGCCCTTCTCAGAATGTAGGATTTTAAATTCTGAATTGACAGAGTGACCATTTTCCCTAATATGATTTGGATAATTTGAATCGGTTCTTCCATTGATGAAACTGCGATTATGTTCAGAGATTCTAACATTTAAATTTCTTCCTGTTCTACCTATATAAAAACAATTGGAATCTGCTCAATCCAATTTATAAACACCTGATTCATTTTCTTTATTAATTGAAGATTTAAAATTCCTGATAAATTAACCTAAATTTGTTGATGTTTTGAACGCTATATTTGAATTTGAATTTTAAGAAGGGATTTCACATTATTGCTAATATTGCCTATATATGTTAAACTAATGAATTTCTTGTCTTGGTATTCACCGATTAGATATATATTATTCATTGATCTACGGATGCTGTTACGGACATTTTTAGCCCGTAACAGCATCTTGCTGTTGATGATGTAAAAATAACTGACATAAAACTCTTTCATGTTTTTTCCGAAAGAAGCCAGTATTTGTTACTGCAACAATGTGACTGGTTTGTTTAATGAAATCGGAATACCATTCATAGCATCTGAATGGCAGCTTTTTATCGATCGCTCTTTAAAAAGCTTCAAAGCAATTCTGCTTCACAACGGAAACGAAAAACGTCTTCGTCTAGCATACTCTGTATTGTTGAAAAAAAGCTATGGCAGTGTAAAAACTATACTAGAAAAAATGAAATACACAGAATACCATTTCCAGTGATCGGTGATTTGTAAAAGTTTGACAAAACTAATGACATTTGTCACTTTTGTTTATGGGACAGCAGAGCCGACTCAGTACGCTATCATTAGCTTCAAATTTCAGATTGGAAAATATAATATGAAGATGCATCCAATCATTAAGCCACAAAAAATATTTATGACACCTCGACATATAAAATTAGGGTTTATGAATCATCTCTAGAGCTCTAGATCCAAACTCTAAGGTTTTAGGGGATTTTTCCTCAAATTATCTGAAGCTGAAGTTGAAGTGTATTTCACTATGTTCACTCCGCGAGAGCTTCGATGAACTAACCATTGATAAGCGCTCTACACTGCGCAATATATTAGGAAGTCTATCTAAGGGAAGAGGAAACTTCAGATCTGCTTGACTGCTTGTATATCAACCAGTCACATACTGACATCTTCTCCACGTCAGAATTTAGTGACATGCTCTGTTCGTGTCTTCGTCGGTGCGACTTCTCAGCAGTTATAGAACGCTGGCTTTAAAATGAGGCCACGAGATACAGCCGTTCACAAACTAATTAATGGATAATTTCACTGTTCCCCACTAGTTAAATGCTTCAATGTTCAGATCAAGTGATAATAAGTGACATTCTATAACCTATTTTAAAAATCAAATCTAAGAAAAAAAAAAGGAAATATTTCTCCAGTTACTAATACAAAATCCATCTCTGTGTTTCTAATGATTGTGTTCTCCTCATTATTTCGAGAATTCAACACGTTCTTCGTCATTCAACATAATGGAAACAATGAGGTAATTGTTATCGTCACTTTGAAAAAGAAAAAATAAGCTTAATTAACTTGAGATAGTGTGAAACTATCGATTTTTCTCTGCATGCTCGTTAGAGTTAACTGATCGGCGATTGTGGAGATAAATGATCAATAATGAATTAGAAATGTTTAGCTGCGTTTAGATGACGTGCTGGAAATTAAGCTAACCGACGAGATTTTCGAGGGAAGAGAAGTTAATTAAATGGTGAGATAGGACTACAGTTTATCCCGCTATGATCTTACATTAACGTAACGTAGATTGTTATGAAAATATGCCATCTTTAGTAAATCGTTGTATATTATGTCGCGTGGACAACTTCATAATTGAGCTATCTCCAAGTTTGATCGAAAATGGGTTAATTTTGATTTTCATTAATTCATCTTCTGAAAAAATTCGGTTTTGAGTTGATCTTATCTATAGAAAATATTGACAGATCATTGAAAAGTATATTCTGTAAGTTACTTAGAATGAAAAATTTCGATTTAGAATTTTTTCCTTTAAACAGAATAACCGACTATTTTATTCACGACCGCAATGTATTATCTCTCTATTACTGGCGCCTTCTTTTCGAACGTATTCATTCGCGTATTTTCGTTTTGACATAAAAAATCAATATCATTCGTTTTTATACGTATTCGAAATTAAATAGTGGCCTTGATCATTTGTGATTGAAGTTGTTTCAGTTCTGATGCAGAATGTTGATTTTTCTCTATGGAATTAAAAAACCAAAAGTCTCAGAATAAATCTATTATTTTCCATAACTCAATATATTTTCCATGTACTCAAAAATGCATGAACCTGAAAAAACATGCATTATAAAACTGAAGAGAACAGATAACAAGCTAATGAGAAAATGTTTACAAGCTAAAAACCTTTTTTTTTTATATTAGAGATACTTGCGTAAGGAAACTAAAGCCTATTATGTCTCGACAACACCGCGAGTACCTGAAAAGGAGAGAAGGTTAAAATTTCGCTTGAAGGCTAGCAGATTGTAGTCATGGGGAAATACGTTATGTGGAAGAGAGTTCAAAAGTTGCGCTGTTCTGTGGAAAAAGGGCCTTTGGTATAAAGACGTTCTAGGTGTCTCAATTTTAACCACGTAAGGATGGTTGGCATTAGTTTGGCGAATTGGCCTTGAAACCGAAACGAGTGGAGGAACAAGCGTAGAAATCTCCTCAGAGCATCTTCCATGATAATAGCTGTAAAAAAAAGAGAACTCACCCACTTTCCAGCGGTGTTCCAATGGAGGAATGGAATCTGTAAGAGCACAGTTACCGATCAACCGAATCGCCCTCTTCTGTATGGAATCCAGGAGTTTCAATTTGTGTTTAGGGGCTGAACCCCACACGTGGGAACCATACTTTAAAACGGAACGAATTTGAGATAGATTTATAAGGAGCGGAGTGAAGTATATTCCGGCACGATACAGAAAACCCTGTCTTGGAGATTCTGACTTAGCTGTGTTCACAACATTATCGTGCCATGACAAACAGTCTCCGATGGTTACCCCAAGCATTATTATGGAGGAAGTGAGTGAGATAATCTCGTTGTTCCTTACTATAGCTAGTACAGTACTGTTAACCTTCCTAGAAAACTAACAAGCTTGAGTTTTGCTAGCATTAAACTCCACCAGGTTCGCAGAGCCCCAATCGAAAAATGCCTTAAAGGTACTATTGATTTTAGAACAATGTTGCAGACGTAACTTGGGATGATTGAGGTTTTCTCGACCAGAGGTATGCGTGGAATGTACTGTCGTCCGCAAAACTGTGGACCTTACAACTTGTAACACTAAGCAAGTCGTTTATGAAGTAGAAACAGGATTGGTGCTAGAATCGAGCCCTTAGGCACACCAGCATTGATGGCAAGTGTGTCAGATGTAACTCCATCCAAGACGACACTGTGAGATCTATCTGAAAGAAAGCTTGAAAACCATAGGCATAGGTGTTGGGATAAGCCATATGAGGATAGTTTGTCTAGCAGATTCCTATGTCAAACCCGGTCGAAAGCTTTTGAACCACATCCAAATTTCTCTATAGATCTCTTCCACATGTGAGTGACATAGGGTGGTAGATGACCTGTGGACATTTTAGATATATTTCCTTCATATGATTTCTACAAGCATACGTGTAGCATTTCGCACAATATTTTCCTGTCAATTTTTTGTTACTTCTAGGACATATGTATTAACGTCCAACATAATTTTATTACCTCTGAGGAGGAGGGGGTACGACCTCAGTAACGCCTAATAGATGTCGAGCACAGCTCCCCATTTCTGCTAGTTATTGTTCAATTATTGCCCTAAACTCGATTCGGGGTTTTATGAGTTCCCAAGCACATTTTTCTAGGAAATCACCACAGGATACTCGTACTGGGCGATTTGCTTTGAATACGCATGCAATGCGTTTTTGCCTGCAATGTTCAGTAAGTCATAGAACACAACCATAAGCCACCAACGGGTGATTCTAGCAACATTGTAAGTGTTGCAGAGATCAACTAAATCAATACTGTCATAGTCTGTAATGATACATGGTTTCTTGTCATCTTCTATCTCAGCATCTATTGAATTACAGTGATGCATTAACGATAAGAAAAGCTCCGCTTTGTTTTGCTTAGGGAAATATGAAACAAGGGTGCATTCTTCCTTGAACCAAAAAATCGAAGGTTTTACTTCCTACTTGGTGGGAATTCTGCTGGAATTTCCTGTTCATTCCTTCGTAATGTACCAATATATTCAGCTATATGAATGGCGAATCTCAAATCTCATTGAAGTTAGGCAGAAAATATTTTCACATCATATAAGCCCTTTCTGAGTTATGAAGCAGACTTAAGTTTTTTCAAATAAGAACTATAAGTGATTCAGGTAGGGTAAGTCCGGAGGAGATGCTCCACTGGGAGAGATGACAAGCTGCTGTAGCTCAGCTTCTTTAAGTAGATGTCTCTAGTTGATGAGTCTTTGTGAGCGTGTGAAAGTATAATATAAACACTCGGTAGCTAACGCTGTGGTAAAATAATCCATAAAAAGGTAAGTTTTTATGATTTATGTATTATAGGTAGGCTCCAATATGTGTAGATGTTGATTTGTCTCCTGTTTTTTAACTACAGTAGGTATAGTTGTGAGTCTTGAAGCATTTTATTAATAAAATGGAAGGTTATTGCAGTGAATATGTTTCACTTTGTTGACGTGATGGATGTCGTTCATATAAAGTGGGGCGTCTCGCCCATCGTTTTGGTATGGGTGGCACAATCTAGCTTGGTTAAGATGCCCCACTTTGAAATGAATATTTCTTTATTAATTTTCATATAGAAAAAGCAAAAATTCACTTGACATTGCGAATATGTTTATAGTTTGATTTTTATTGATGCCTACCAAGTATATAAGACAACCGGGGTCAACTCGAGGTTTCTATTCAGAAGATGCTCTTACGCATGCTATGGTAGCAGTCAGAAATGAAATGGGCGTAAATTTGGCAGCAAGAGTATACAATATACCATCAAGAACACTGCGGTGCCTCCTGCACAATAATGAACCATTCAAAAAAGCTATGGAACCAACTGGAATATTTGGAGAAACCAATGATGATGAATTGAAGTTGGTAGCTCATTATAAGCACTGCAGAAAAAAAGGATTTGCTTCAACTCGCGATGATATTCGATCTTTGGCATTTAATTTTGTGAACTGAGTAATGAGTAAACTTTAAAAAAAAAAAAAAAAGCTCCAAATGAAGATAAGATAACAAATGAGATGATCAAATATGGCGGAGAAGCCATGAGAGAAGAGTGCACAAAACTGTTTAACATCATAATTCAACACGGAAAAATACCAGAAGAATGGAAAAGAAGTGTAACAGTGCCTATCTTTAAAAAAGGAGACAAAACAAATCCTGCCAACTATCGCGGAATAACCTTATAAAGCACCTCTTCGAAACTGCTTACAAAGATTCTTGCCGATGACATAACGTCAACAATGCCAATCAGCGAAGGGCAACAAGTCTTTCGAAAAAACCGGTCCACGGTCGATGCACTATTTATAACAAGGCAATTAGTAGAAAAGTCCCTTGAATATAACACTCTAGCATATCTTTGTTTCATAGACTTAACGAAGGCCTTCGACAGAGTCCAACTGAAGGATGTAATTAGGATACTGGAAAACAAAGAGGTACCCAAAAAATATATAAGACTCATAAAAGATCTGAACATTAATACAACAATGCAAATACGAACAAACCACACCCTAACGCAGCATTTCGGAACAACGTCGGGCATCCGCCAAGGTTATTAGTCTTAGCCCTCTACTATTTAATACTGTTATGGACCAACTTGTGGTGACCGTTAAAAACTTGGGACTAGGATACCGCATAGGAACCTACAAAATTAACATCTTATGCTATGCCGATGACGCCGTACTCATTGCAGAATCAGAAGACGACCTACAAAGAATGTTATACGCCTTTAGCAAACGCGCAAAAAATTTCAATATGGAAATCCCAACAAGTGAGACAAAATGCATGACCATAGCTAAGGAACCTCTGCGCTGCAAGTTAACAATAGACAACGCCACTATAGACCAAGTCATGTCATTCGAATACTTAGGGTGCAAAATAACAAGCACAGGATGAAGATGAAGTGAGGAGACAAGTGAACAAAGCAGCTGCAGTATCGGGACATCTTAAACAACCAATTTGGAGAAATAAACACCTCAGTATACCATGCAAATCCAGAATCTACAAAACATGTGTGCGACCAATTATGACATACGGGGCAGAAACAAGAGCGGAAACGTCGGTAACAAAGAGGATACTAAGAACAACAGAAATGAAAACGCTAAGAACTATAACCGGTTACACATTGAAGGACAGACAAATAAATACCGACATAAGGGAAAAATGTGAAACAGACGATATTGTAAGATGGGTAAGAAAAAGAAGAAGAGAATGGAACCAGCATGTAAACACAATGACCACAGATAGAATAGCCAAAATCATATATAACAACATACCACACGGAAGAAGGCCCGTTGGACGACCACCAAAACGATGGCGGGACAGTTGGCAATCAACTTCACAAAAAATGCTGCAGGGAAACCGAAACTGAACAGGCGCTACGCCTTCTACACGGTGAAGAAGAAGAAGAAGAAGAAGAAACTGAGTTCAAACTAAAACATTAATTCCAGTACTGGAAAAAAGAGGCTTCTTCGATAATCCGGGATCTATTTACAATATGGATTAGACAGGCCTGGAATTAAACAACAAGGTAGGTTACGTTATAGCCGAAAAATGTGTCTGAAAATACATCAGGCGAAAAAGGAGAAACGATTTCGGTTATCGCTTGATGCAATGCAAAAGGAACACTTTTACCTCCAGCTTGCATGTTCAAAGGTAAGTACAAAAAAGATGAGTTCCGAGATGGTATGCCTAACGGATCGGTAGTTTACATGAATCAAAAATCAGCTTATGTGAATGCTGGTATTCTTATTTGGTGACTGAAAGAGCATTTTCTACCTCGCAAGATCTTGGGGAAAGCACTCCTCATAGTTGATGGGTATACGTCACACTGTAGCGTAAAGGTATTGGAACTAGCCGAAAGTAATAACTTAATTTTATTATGTTTCCCTTTCCACACATCACATTATCTTCAGCCTTCGGATCCAGGAGTGTTTAAATCTCTTAAATCTGCTTTCAACAAAACTTGTCTTCTTTATATGAAGGCGAATCCGAGAAGAAAAATAAACAGACTACAATTTGGAGAGCTCTTGGCTGATGCATGGTTTAAGGCTGCAACTATTGACAAGGGAGTTTGTTCATTTAGAGCTACCTAAATCTTGCCGTACAACCCTGAAGCCATACCTGAACATGCTTATTCGGTTTTTGATGAAGCTAAATCTTCTATTGGTACAGTACCTCAACCACCAGATCCCCAAATATTCTTTAACGTTGTCACTGAGCTAATGGCAGAACACCTTCGTGATCCCCGATCTACTACACTTAAACCTCAACCTGGACCATCATCGGCGCCTGATCTACCCCTGTCTGGTGGCAAAATACTTAACGTAATATCACCTTAGCCCATAATTCCAGTGGAGTTGAAGAAAAAAGGTTTAAGTATTGCAACAATCTTAGCATCACACGAAAATATGGAAAAAAAATTTCATTGAAAGAGAAAAATCTTCAGAAATCTAAATGCACCTCAAAAGTGGGCTAAATTAAAATGTACCCTGAGTCGGATGAAGAGAAGGACGAAGGATTCTACCGAGAAGACAGTGATGAAGTCGCCGATGAGTTTGATGAAAATGAATGTGCAGGGTGCCTTGAAGACTACAACAGTACCACACGGTCAGATGATTGGATTAAGTGCGTTCGTTGTAACAGGTGGATGCATAAAAATTGTACAAAGTTTGAAAATATGTGTGATTCATGGCAGGAAGATTTAATTTTCAGATTAATTATACTTTTGCATTAACAGTTATTCCAGAAAATTATTTTCTATTTGTGTCATCTATCCTCGACATGTCGGGATAGATGGCAATTTATACTTTTCATGTTAGCAAAATTTTTGGTCGAATAAATCTTTTTTTTAACATTTTTATAATATTTGAATAATAAAAGCTTAGTCTCTTTGCTGGTGCAATTGTTTCACTAAAAGAGCTCTATTGAGCTAGAAATTGTTTTTACCCTATCAATAGAGGACATTCCATTTTTCTTTCCAAATTTATATCACATTCTTTATACATTTCTTCAACTTTTTATGCACTTAATCCTAAGGTAGAAGAGATTTCTCTGTGTGCGTTATAGTCTCCGTTCATTCAATTCTGTATTCAAATATGAAGTTTTTCTTTAAAAATTTAATCTTATGTGTTTGTATAACAAATAATAACTATATACATAATAAATTAAACAATAAACAAATTATCTCATGAATTAGAAAGCATTTGCTTCATTCGAAATAAAGGAGTTGAAACTTATGATCACCTTTACATGCGTTTCCTTTATAAATATAACCCTAAATAAATCCTAGATTTTATTCTAGCTTATCCATTTTATTCGGTCTTTCTTCATGCAATAAATTGTCAGATGATCACAGCAGAGGATGAAATTTAGAGCAGTCAGATATGGGGTACGGCATGTGTATTCCACAGGTCCCTTGATTCCACTCCGAAATTCTAGTCTTTTAGCTGAGATAAGATTCGTTTCTAGTGTGACGTTGCACCGTCTTGCTGAAAATATATATTTCCTCTCTGCCTTAATGGCAATTCATTTAAGTATCCATCCACTGAAATCTCATCTAAAATACTATGGTGAATCTCGCTATTAGTATTCTCGCAAAAAATAGGGAAAAACGACATAAACTTATAACAAATAATTTATAAATTTTCACAGAATCAAGGCTATTGATTGAATACTGCAACAGTGTTAAATACTAAATTCAATGAATCTATATCAATAAGATTCAGTAGTTGAAATCGCTTCATAAAAGGAGAAAAATCTATGTTCCAAGGTGTTTCAATTATTTTAAACACAAAAATTAATTGATGAGATCTTTAAAGCACATAGACAAACCTCGGCTACCATGAAATTGTGAATATCTGTGATATTCTTACTGAATAGATATCAATTTTCGGTTTTTGAGTCGAAGATATTGAAGGAATTGATGAAACATGTGATATATATTTAGAAAGAAAAAGATATATCCCTATATCAATATCAAAATCATTTATATTTAGTATTTGAAAGAACACAAGTTACCTGAATACTCAGAAACCGATTGACAAAAAAATTTTTCGAATACATCCCTGCATTCTACTCAAGAAAGAGCCTGCGCAATGTGAAAATACTTTTTACCTAACTTCAGTAGGATTCGACATGAAAAATCCAGAATTCCAGAATAACTCAAAAACTAAAGAGGATAGCTCAAATCTGTTTCCACTGATGTGTTATTTTCGAAAATCGAGCTCAAGAAGGGATCCTTTTTCTCTATGAAACATTGAATTGGTTTGCTCAACCTTGTACAGAGTGTAATTTAACAATGGAAATACAATGAAATTACGAAAATCCGGCCTTTCCTTGAACAGAAAATGTGAAAATCTAAATACCAGACTTATAAATTGCATCAAACCTAGAGATTTTTATTCGAATCGATCATCTGTATGATAGTATTGGGATCATCAGAACAGCAACCTGAATCGAATTAATTTTCATGAAAAACGAAACGTATAGTTAAATGGGATCTAAATAAACTTGAACGATAGTCTATGCAGTTGTCGAAAATGATTTCAAAATAATTGTCAGGTACAGAGTGACGTCTTGACATTCGACAGTATATCAAGATTTATGGAGTTAGGTCCTGCATGGAAGAAAATTGTGAATTCCACAGATTGAAACTACTGAATCCAAACTAATTTTGAAAGTTTCATTCAAATCGGTTTGTCCCTTTCAGAGTTATGACATCCATAATATCATACTCATATACATAAAACAGCCAGTATATTCGAAAAAAGGATGAAGATGCGAATAAAAGCTATCCTACCAACACCTCTGGTATAACTTCTTCAATCAGTGAAAATATTTCCATTTCCTGAATATAACAAAAAATTGGCGTGGAAACGAATCGTTTATAATTTGAATAAGTGAAGAATATAGAAATTTCCATCAGTACCAGTCTTTCCGATGTAATTATTCCTTTCGTCATCATGTTGATATAATACTTGCATAGAGCACAGAACGCATTTTAAAATTCACTAGAATATCGTATTATTTTACAGCGGTTTTATGCATGTATAATCAAGAATTGAATTCATTATCATAATAAAATTAGTCCCATACTGAAGGCTATCAAATTCCTAATAACACCGCAAGGTAACTTCACCGTCACGTGTGGTTTTCTGCTCCAGTTCCCTGAAAACTTCATATGAATATGTAACAATTGCTCCCAGGAATGTTATTCTATATTTCAAATGAATAATTATGGTACTGACAGCTTAATAAACAACAATGTATTTGAGCTATTTGCATATTATATACTAGTATCACCTAATGGTATTAAAATTTTTCTATTTGAATTTATTAAGCTTATTACAATGTGCGATATTTTTAAGTTGAACAGCCTTAAATGTCGTCTTTGTCAAATTTTATGACTTCTTCATTCAGTATAATAATAAAAAATGATAATATTAAATTACTCAAGAGTTACGGTTTAACACGTTCAAAAATGATAGCGTCCCATAACGAACAGAATAAAAACAGTTTCAATCAAATGAGTATTCTTGTTGTCATCTATAATCACTATTATCTATTTTCGTCGTTTTCTCAATATGATGATTTTCTCAATTTTTCGTTCCTGAAAATTTTCCATAGGTCATATATACTTGTCATAATTTTAAAACGAATGTCGAGATTTTTTCGCAAATTTTTCTATAAATTACCCAAGATCCACGAAGAAATATTATATGGGCGATGTCAACCCAAATGATTGGGTTCATAATGAACCTAGAACATCTATAGATCGAAATCGGCATCATTTAGAAGACCGAACCTGGCCATCGGGGTTCTCTCGGTCAAACAGAGAGGAAATTGTTTTGCTGAGTTTCGGATATTTTTCCAAGGATGAATGCGAATATACTTCGAAATTGGCAAGCAAGAAGTAATTATGCTTCAGGAGACTCACACTGTGACGAAAGAACATCTCTGCGAATACAATTTGATTATATCCTTAGTCCTATTTATGGCCTTGCTTGCTATGTAAAATCTTCATAATTTTCTTAGATTCAAGTGAGTTTAGACATATAAGTGTTAAGTATATTTGATTAAATATTTTTCTGCTGATTTTCTCTTTTCATTGTTACGGATTTTTACTGTCCCAACCCCATTCTTTTCACTCTGTTCTGAATGAAGCAGAACAATTTTTGGTACTCTTTTTGCTCTCTACTAACAACTAACGACACTAACACAACATAAACAGACAAGCTATTGCTAGTGCAAAAGCGACAGGGAAACGAGTTTTCTCTACAGGTTTTTTCACTCGTTCATTGAATCATACGCAAGATAGTAGGGTTCTCCTGTTACATTTCTTGTGCTCACACTTTAGAGGCAATCGTAGGACGCATGATGCGAGTTTAGATGCCAGCTTAAGGAACAGGCATGGTCTGTTTTTTCCGCTGGTATACTATTTATTCGCTTGTTTTTTACGATTGTATTTTTCTGACACACCAAAAATTATAGAAATAAGCATTCATTGTAAATACAATTATTCTCTTTTCAAAAAATATATATATATATATATATATATATATATATATATATATATATATATATATATATATATATATATATATATATAGTTCTTCATGAGTCATTGCTGTTGACCCCAAACTCAAATGAAATAAGTTGAATGAATTTATTCTGATGAGAGTATGGCAAACTGGTTGTGTGGTCTTCATGTTCCCCAGATTCAATTTCGTTAGATTTTTTGTTGAAAATCCCTCTAAGCTTCAGCTGCTTAACTGATTTCAATGAAACGAAAACCGAATTAGATCCTGAATGACGTTCTAACACCCTGAGATATTTTCATTGGTTTGTTGCTTTCAGAAATGCGGGAAGTTGACGTAAACTTTTTGTATGGTTGCCATATATTTTTTGTTTTTTTTTCGATTATTCATTTAATTTTGTGTACTTTCTGGTGCGAAAGTATCACTTAGAATAAATCCTTCTCTTGTTACTTTTGAATTCGAAAGGAAATTTATTCACATTAGTTGGTAATTGCGTATAATTATTGTCAGTTCAGCACAAATCTGAATGTTAACAATTTTGAAGAAAAATTTGTGGCTCCGAAAAATGTTCGATTTCACAATATTTTGAATAAGAAATATTACCAAAGGGTTTTAACAGTTATTCAAAATGCTTTAGGAAAGTTAAGATTGAGATTAAGTATTGCCCTGGAAAATGGGGAAGGTTACATCAAAGTTGTCAAGATGTCCTTTAAGTAATCATGGCTGAATTGACTTGGAATCAGACAGTAAATGATTCACGTCATTCTTAATTTGAACTGTACCCTTTCTTGAGTTATGAATTCTCAAAATATGTATAAATACGGATAACAGAAAGCGAATAAACTGTTTTGGTTTTTCCTCATCTCACGGAAACAGCCTAAAATATTCTCATTCAGAATAATATATCATAATACCTAAAAGTTCAAATTTGGATCATTGATCGTAGTTTATCATCAATAGTAGCTGCAGCTGTAGGAACAATGTCAAGTATTGGTGGTTGCTTGCTCTTCCAATTCTGAGCGCTTGAGACTTCAACGTCCGATAAAGCGCGAAACCTCCTAGACTCAATTATTCCATGAAAATTTCATAAATTTACGTAAATTTCTTATCTCTTTTAATGGAGTACTTTTTTCTATTCATATCCCATTTCGATAAACTTGAATATCGTAGTATTTGTAGTGTGAAACTTATTTATGCTTCTAAATAATTGTTTTTATAGGAAAAACAAATCAGATTGACAAAATTTGTTATTTTCTTTTCCCGTAAAAATTAACTCAGATTCAAGTGGGATAATGAAGTTTTTTTCAGTTCAACGAGAAAACTGTCATTTTCAAGGTCAACGTACTTTTGGAAGCAAATTTCTATACAGGGTGCTCAAAAAGTCCTTATTGACTGTGACCTTGCGGAATTAAATCATTATTAACCACACTACGAAAATCAAAGGAAACAATCAGCATCATCTTGATTTTCATTTTTTCTCACCCATTCCGATGATTGTTAGTTCTTTAGTGTATATATTCATATCCCAATGTCTCGTAATCAGTTATAAAGCGTCCCACGAACGTGGGATCAGAATTCGCACGATCCAGTATATCTGCAGCTACCCACATCTGGTACTGTTTTTGAAGAAAATTCAGCTTTGTCAGCCAAGCAGCGACGCTTCGCATGCCCAATTGGTTCACCAAAATCAAACGAGCGGTTTCACGAGAGATGTTGAGATCACGACCTATCTCTCTAACACTGGCATAATGATTTTCGAGCAAAATTCTCTTGATTTTTGGGGTGTTATCCTCGGCTGGAGAGGTCGAAGGTCGTCCAGAACGAGGCAAATCTTCGACGATCTCCCGACCGTCTATAAAGGCTTTGTGCCATTCGTACTATTGGGTTTTCGATGAAACAAAATCTCCATAAGCCTTTTCCAGCATTCGCAATGATTCAGTATACGAAATTTCGTTCGAAACACAAAATTTGAGACAATCTCTTCGTTCAATATTTTTTCCTTTGTAAAATTCGCAGAGTACCACTGATTTCAACAGTTGTCGTAAACAAACAAGTAAACAGATCGCACTTATGTTTGGCATAGTAATTAAGGACAGACCTACCAACATACAGAAATTTGAAATACTTAAAAATATGGGATAATTTAAATGAAAATTTACGGGAACTTTCTTATCATAGAATATTGTTACTATTTATCATCGTGTATTTATGCACTATCTCAGCTGTTAACTGGATATAATTTACCTTACCCAGATTCAGCAATCAAAGGGAATAGGCTCGATTACAATATACTTGACATAAATTTCCTAACTATCCTACATGTATTGAGAATTACAGCTTTTTGCATTTCCATATCATGCAAAGTTTCGGATATTAACCCAGTCGAGGATACGATGACAGGAACAATATCTACTTTATCGAGGTGCCACATCTGCTTGATCTCAATAGCAAGGTTAGATTTTTCTTTTTTCTTTTTCTCCTGGAACTTGTTCAGCACGTTGTTATTATTCGGTATGGCGACATCCACCACATCGCTGTTCAGGCATACACCACTATGTCCGGCCTATTATTCGTCATTTTCCAATACGGGCGCCGGTTGATACTTGTAATATGGCTGGAAGGTATTCAGAAGTCCGTAATTGTGTGCAAGTTTCTGATGGATAATGTTGCACACTTGATTATGCCTGTGAAGAAAGTCCGTATTGACCAGTTGTTCGCAGCCGGACGTAATATTCTGGATGGTCTTATATGGCATTTTCTGCGCTTATCTGTTCGTAATGTTCCGTCCTTAGTAATAAATTTTTTGTAGTTGTTTGTAACGATCACTTGGTCTGGAATGCCATGAGGAATCCTTCTCTTTCCGCAAATAATTCTCCTTTCATCAACCATTTGTTGGAGGCTTCGTTGTCGATGTGTGGTTGATTTATCTCATGGTGATGTCGTCCATGCAATTCCTTCCTTGACCATTGCTATTGTTTTTTAGTATCTGATAGGAACGGTAAATTCTGCAGGTCATCTCTGGTAGCAAGATTTAGAGGTGTACACCCTTATCAGCCAATATACTGACTATGGAGGTCAGAAGTGAAAGCTTTTGCTGAGAAGAATTCTCTGAGATTTTTTATCTGTTCGGTGTGTAAACTGACAATATCTACTAATCCGTTTCCTCTTTCTTTCCGCTTCAAAGTTGTTTATTATTATCGTGGACTTATGCACTATCTCAGCTGTTAGCTGGATATAATTTACCTTTCCCAGATTTAGCAATCAAAGGGAATAGGCTCGATTACAATATACTTGACATAAATTTCCTAACTATTCTACATGTATTAAGAATTACAGCTTTTTGCATCTCTATATAGGTATTCTCATGCAATTCTAATTTCTTAAGGTTATCATGCAAAGTTTTGGGTATTAATCCAGTCGAGGATACGATGACAGGAGCAATATATATTTTCTCGATGTGCCACATCTGCTTGATCTCAATAGCATTTGGACTTTTTCTCCTGGAAGTTGTTATAATAATAATATTATTATTATTGAACATTAACAAATAAGTCAGCCAAGTTAAACCTATATGACTAAAATTACAAAAATACAATTGATTGCAATACATTAGTTGGTGAAGGATGACAGAGAAAATAGTAAAAAAATTCAACCACTTGAAAGTCTATGTATTGTTCCGCGTAGACCATCGATCGAAGGTAGTTTTGAACATATAAACACTTAAACTGTTAACTACTACATGGGGTAGCTTATTCCATGAGTAAAATATTCTCTCTCTGGCGATGCATCGAAAGTTTTCTTTGTATAACCTGACTACGAAGACGTGTGCTGTTATTCAGACGAAACAAGGTTGAAAGGTCTACTCCAACCAGACTGTTGAGTGCCCTATGTGTGACTATGAGGTCACTACGAAGTCGTCGATCTGCATACAGTGGGAGATTCAGAAGACGAAGGCGACCCTCGTATGAAGAGCGAACAACTCCGAAGGGCATTCTCAAAATTCTCAGTCGAATAAATTCCAGCGAGTTCATATTGCTAAGAAGATGGGAATCCAAGATAGTCCGGCAAATTCCAAAATTTGTCTGATGTAGGTGGTGAAAAGGACGCGACAGGTATTGATGCTGCATTTCTCAAATTCCTTCTCCATAAGATAAAATGTCTGGAAGCTCTTGTGCATACGGAATGGATGTGATCAGACCAGCTGAGATCCTCTGAAATATTCCTCGATATGGTTTTTGCAAGATGCGATGGTCATTTCGTTGATGCTGTATCGAAGTCGGAATTTTTCCTACCAATATGTAATATCAACCATGTCCACACAAACCCTGAACAATTGTGAGATTCTGTTGTAAAGTATGATGCTTTTGTAGTGGATCAGCGTGAATCTTTGTGTCTGCGTACATGGAAGATATAGAGGTGAGTAGATTAAATAAATCAGCCGTATAGATCGAAAATAGCAAAGGTCCCAACACGGATCCTTGCGGAATTCCGCTCGAAACTGGTTTGGGAGCAAAAAGGGAGCTACCAACACGCACTCAAATTTCACGGTAATAGAGAAACAAGGCAATCCAGGAAAGGACACCCCCGTGAATACCGAAGTGTTCTAGTTTCGCGAGAAGACGTCTACGTGGGACTTCATTCGCTCTGGCGAAATCTAAATAAATTACGTCAATGGTAGTCCCTGAATCGAGCGCTGTGGTCCAGTCATGGAGACATCTGAGTAGATTAGTGATCACAGACCGACTCGATAGGAAGCCATGCTGGTTTTCGGATATTATATTGCTATCGACTGTGAACTTAAGTGTCCCAGCCATAATCATTCTCTCACAAATTTTCGAGACAATAAACTTATGGATCTGTAGTTGAAAGGAGAAGTTCTAGTGCCTTTCTTGAATACTGGGGTAACTGAGGCACGCAAACTCTGTGTCGGCAGCAAATTTGATCTGGACGACTCGTTGAATATTACACTTGACGATAGAGATGGGGCGCAAGTCTTGAGGACGAAGGCTTGAGTCAGTCTGGTCCAGGAGCCGAGGAAGTTTTTAAATCGAGCAGGTGCTTCTCGATGTCGTCAGCAGAAAATGAAATTGTGCTTAGTTCTACTAGGGATCTAGGATAAGTTATACGTGACGGTCCGTCAGGTTCAACGCTGAAGTTTCCCTTGTGAGTCTCGAACAGATGATATCGTGACCTTCGAATTAAGAGTGGAGCGCACAAATTTGAAGAACTTTTCCATTTTTGTATAAAGTTTTACTGAACTTAATTATATTCGAATTAGAAATCAATAATTGATAAATTGTAATGCGGTAATATCAAAGAAAATATTAAAACCCTCAATATCTAATAAAATCAATGACAATAATTTATTCGTTGAAAATTCGATGTAGATCTTAGCATTCCAGAGATAAAATTCTTTTCGGAAAGTACCCATAAAAATTTTTTATGTAAGTGAGCGCGGCTATCTCCTTCTTGAATGTTTTATAGGTGAAATAATATTTATAGAAAATTTCTCTGGGTGGCTGCAATTCAGTCGAAGTGACATGACGCGAACTCGGTGGTTTCTGGCACGATTTTTATTGCGTGTTTAAAGCATTGAAGTGTTCTGGAATTTTTACTCCGTTCGTGATAAAAGCAATTAAGCATTTGATATCGCGTCGATATCTTTATGGCACGATCGTAAACAGTTTGATTAAGTTTTATGGTTGATGGTAACACTGAAGAGTAGTTCGACACAAAAAAAGTGTCAAGAATGTGATATGCTGTACCTCCTTCACAATACTTTGACGTTAAATGAACATACATTCATAAAGTTGGCGCGAAATGGGAAATGGTTGATCATTAAGTTCGCAAAGAGGAAACGAAAAACATATAGTCTGTCGAAATACTACCGAAAATCATATAAAACGACGCAATAAACATTTGACATGTGTATATTGCTTAAATAATTCCTTGATCACTTTTCTATCCACCCAAGCAAAAATAGTGTCTGAAGTGCAAAAGATCTACGAGCTACAATTATTTAAAATGTTCCTCAAAAATCGAGTTTATAACAAATCTGTCAAAAGTTTTGACAGATAAGTGCCAACAATTTGGGATTTCATGCCTTGCTCAAATGGTATAATAAAAAAGGTAGATTGCTATTTGAAATAACAAAGTGATGACCCACTTCCGTATAACCGGAAATGGTATCACTTCGAAAATATTTCACTACCAATTGGAATTGGAACTTGAAAAGTTTTAAGTTTTTAAGGACGGTCCAATTTGAGGGAAAGTGGATATCCTGTAGGAGGCGATGCTGGTATATATATATATATATATATATATATATATATATATATATATATATATATATATATATATATATATATATATATATGACTCCCAAATACATACGGTTGAAGACACATAACAACAGTGGACCAGCAAGAAGAGCAATCAGATATTCTTTCATTATTACAAATTTGTTTAGATCAAAATTATTTCCATTAGACCTGTTGTTTCTTATGTATAGGCACCTTCTTTCAAACTTTCAAAATTCCTCAACGACTTGCTAATAAAACAATGCAATTTTAAATCTAAATTTTCGGTCAAAATTCATACGAACTAATTGCCAATATCAAAGATACCATTATACCACCTAATTACAAACTCATTTCTTTCGATGTTAAGAATCTATTTTCCTTTCCAACATTCCTCCGAAAGATACGTATTACTTAGTTGAAGAATTTTTAGAAAAGAATCATGTCAATATTTCAATAACAAATATTATACTATTAGAGACGGCTTGATTATGGGCCATCCGTTAAGTCCTTTGTTAGCAGAAATATTCATGAATAATTTAGAGAAATTAATTCATAATCATCCACTCAGTAAATACTGTTCATACTGCTGTCGCTATGTAGATATCATTATTTGCTTTACAGGAACAGATAGACAGTTAAAATTTTCGAAAATCCTATAAATTCATCACATCCAAAAATTGGATTCACAACTGAAATAGAAAGCAATAATTCGATAAATTTCTTAGACGTAACAATTTCGAATGAAAATGGAAAACATGTTTTCGCAATTTACCATAAGCCATCACAGATATTATAATACATAACTCGTCGTGTCATCCGTATCAACATAAAATATCAGCATTCAATAGTTTTATTCATAGATTGATTAACATCTCGTTATCAACAGAAAATTTCAACAAAGAATTAAATTTGATTAAAAAAATAGCCAAAAAATAATGGTTACAATCCCAAACTAATAAATATTTCAAATAAAAACAAAGTAGAATCGCATTGAATGAAGTTTACCCTGTCGATAAATTGAAACAAAAATTCAACACCTTAACTTACGTTGGCATTACAAGTGAGAAACTGAAATCATTCTTGAGTAGCAATAATTTCAACAAAGCATTTCAAACGAATAATAATTAAGGCAAATATGTAAAAAATAATATAATCAAATCAAGTAAAAACAATAAATCAGGTGTTTATAGATTGAATTGCAATGACTGTGATAATTTCTACATTGGTAGAACACATAGACATTGTAATATTAGAATATCGGAACATAAACGCAGTTTTTCAAATAAAAATTTGAAATTTTGCATACAGATGATAAATATTGGAAGATAGATCTTTGGGAAACTTTAGAAATCAATAAATACCAACACTCAGGTAGACTCATCAATGAACAAGTCGATTTAAGCTCTTCTCCTCTATTGAATCTCTTCGGGGAGCAATCTATTTCTTAATTTTATTGGATATACCTGTCATAAATAACCACTTAAGAAGAAGCAACCCAATAAGCTTTTAATCACTCAAGAACATTTATATTTATATTCTCATTCTTATTTTCTGTACATTTATTCTTCTGAAGAAGCTTCGGTGTAGTGAAACGCGTTACAAATCGCAATTATTGAGTAAAATTCCATAAAACAAAGTACTTGTTTTTTATTATTGAACTTAACATTGCTCATACAACCGGGCCATAGTTGACTTTATAAGCTATAATGTAGAAATGTTAATGAGGAAACTATTTCAAATTACTGGTCTCATAGCAATGTTTGCAGTCCTGTTCTGTACGCAGGCATTCATCGTGCAAAACTTAATCTGAATAAGATTAATTATAGTCATTTGTTAAACAGTGTCCGTGGCTTTTTTAGCAGTCACAAAGTGATTTACACAATATTTAGATGTGTATATACAAATGTGTGTGAGTGCTATATGCGCAAATGCTCGCTGGTTCTTGATAGAACTTCAGAGATTATTTTCTCGTAGCCTCCACTCCGAAGCGAAATCACCAACGGCTTTTTATGTCTCTTCTTAGTTTGTGTGAATTATTGCCTTACAGTTAAATGTTATTTTAGCACTACAATGAACCTATTTATCATAGAACAGTGAAAATAGTTATATAGAATAATTTAGTGGTATCCAGACAGCATAATTTAGTGAATCAAAGAGACTATTAGTTATAATGCAGATATATAGGCGAGGTTCTCAAATTGTACTATTGAATATCGAGATGGAATTCTTATAAATCCTCATTAAGAATCAAATATATATGTACGAGGGATATGAGTAAATATTTGATATATTACGAGAGCTGATCGCACTTAGTTTAATTAACATCTGACACCTTCGTTGTTTGAAGATTTGAAGTTATCGAAAAGGTTTACAGAAAATTATAAGGTTTAAATATGCTATATGCTGGAAAGTTGTCAGTTTGAGAAAAGAGTGATTGGGAACACTGGTCTTGATAGGGTTCCAGCACATAGTCTTCACATCTTCAGGTTTTTTTCTGACGATATGTTCAAGATATAACTTAAGCTACAGTACCTACTCGTTTCGAAGATTTGAATAACAAAATAAAAAAGGTATGAAACCCTATCCTAGAACACATTCAAGTCTTTTTTTTATGCGCGCCCAAGAATAGGCCAACCTGTTACACCATATGACTGAGCGCCTGAGAAGAATTGAGGTGTCTGTTTATTCGCTTCTTGAGGAGGGCCCAATTGTAGGATGTTGGACGGGAGCGAGTTTTACAGGTCACAGGCCCTGCAAACAAAGGAATTCATAGAGAGAGCGATTCGAGGGGTCGTTGAATGTTCCGCCATATGATGAGAATTCCTTTCCAGCCTAGTGTTGCGGAAAAACATGAGTTTTCCAGGAACAAGGTCTCTCAGCTTCTTGGAGCATCTTGCGTGGAAGTTTTTGTCAAACAGGGAAAGGTTAACAACTTTTCTTCTGAGAGCCATCAGTTGGAAATGGCGGGTGATCTCCTGGTGGTCTATGAGTCATTTTTTCACAGTATTCAAGATCCGCAACGAATGTTTGGGCGCAGATTTCCATACATGGGAACAATAGTCAAAAAAAAAGATCTGCTAATGCCGACTTAGCTATTGCTGATACATATTCATGCCAGCAAAACCTGGAATTGATCGTTATTCCGAGAAGGTGAATCAAAGATTTGGATGCAATTTGTTGGCATTATATCGTTAGAGGAGGTTCTCCAGCAGGGACCTTTCTAGAAATCGTAGTTGCTTGCGTTTTGCTCACCAGGTTCTACTAACCGCACTCAGATATCCCCTGTGAGTTAGAGTTTGAGTTATTAACTTGTTGACATCTCTGACGCTGAGATTCCGCAGCTGTAATCTGCAGACTACTGAAAGACGAAACCAGGGTACAATCGTATGCAAAACCGAATATCTTGTTCTCTGTAGATGACAGAAGATCGTTTATCTGCAACAGAAAAAAGGTTGGCGACAGAATAGATCCCTGAGGTACTCCGACTTTCAACTGGAAACATTCAGCTGTTATACCGTCGACACAACTTGTATTGATCTATTTGAAAGAAAGCTACTCATGAACCCCGCAATTTTCGGGAAGCCCATATGCAGCAAGTTTATTCAACAAGGCTGCATGCCAAACCCTGTCGAAGGCTTTAGAGATGTCAAGGGTTATTGCTCTTGATTCCCCATGCTTCTCCATCGTTGATGTACGAACATGAGTGACGTAGGCGAGCACTTTTCCTGTCGATCTCTGCCTGCGAAACCATACTGACAGTCGTTAATAGCTTTGTTTCCCAATATGTCCAAAGTCATGGAAGGAGTGATTAACGTTGAGCTCATATATCTCAAGTTATATAGGTATCATCAGTGATCGACAAAATGGTTGAAGCTGACAACGATCAACTGGTGACATGCTTGCATACGTTACGTAGTTGTGGTCTTTTGAACAATTAAAAACATGGTGAATTAAAATATATCTCAAAGGTATTTGACAGGATCCAGCACGCAGCCTTTATGAATAAAATAATTGAATATGGGATTGGATTAGTGGCTTTGTCTTCAAAAGTTTTACTGAGCTGGTAGTTAATGGTAGAACAAGTGTATTCTCTCAGATTAATGCAGCAGTACTTCTAGGACCCATACGTTAGCGAACTGTTTTCTGTTGCAAGTTGACTCTATTGCACCGAATATAGAATATTTGGGCTAGCGAACGACTGTTCCCTGAAGTCCTCAGTTTATTAAATCAATTAGGTAGTGACAGCTATGCCACGACAGAAATCGCTTCATACCAAGTGCTGAGAAAAAAATGAAGATAGTTTGCTAATGCAAATGGAAAGTTTTTTATATTAAAGGCCGTTGAACCCAAAAAAAAAACCTTTGTTAAGTTGAATAAGATAATTTGTTTCTTGATATATTAGTGAAGTCAATCTAAACTGCAGTTTACATAATATTCCAACATTCTTTGAATTATGAAGCTAATAATTGAATCACTCCATCAAATTTAATGACGAAATTGGAAAAAGGCTCAGTTACCACAAATCTGCAAGAAATTTGAATGAATGAATGTAGGGGTCGACACTAACATCTGTGCGGGAGAAATAGCCCCTCCCCTTGCTGCGCGTTACCTTTACCGGTCACGTGGCCATGAGCTCAGTTCTCAATGAACCTTTGAAGCTATTAGAAGAGCCATGCGAACAGGACAGAATCTTGTAAATTTCATTTCAATATTTCTAAGTATTTGTGAGGATGGAGTTCGTTTGCAATTTGAAAGAGAAAAAAATTGAGTGGGCAATCCAGAGAAATCTCTTTCTGAGATTATCCCATAAACGTTCAATATGATTTTTATTTGGAGAACAAGTTAGCCAGTCCAAATTAACGATTCTCCTGTTTCAAAATAATGTCGCGCGAGGTTGCTGGTATGCGGAGGAGCATTATCTTGCATAAAAGTGAAATTGTTACCGTGGGCACCTCGCTAGAGCCTCCATATGGGCTCCAGCACTAAATCCACGTAATTTTTAGCCATTACATAAAACGAAATCAAATCTGTTTTGCCTCCCAGCATAATACCACCCCAAAACATTACACTGCATCCTTGGTATTTCGGAATTTGTCTTAGTATTCGGAGTCTAGCTTTTCTTCTACCCCTAAAACCCTAGCGGTCATCTGTTCGAACACCAATTCTGGTCTCATCCGAAAAAAAGACATTTCGCCAATTCTCAATGCAATTTAGCACAAAAAGCGGTCTTGTTCTGCAGCAGAGATCTTCCTACGACTTCCTCTAGGACTATTTCACAGAAATTGTAGCTCCACGTATCGGGCGTAGGTTTTTGAAATCACCCCCTGTGATACCCCCATTGTGGCCGCTATATCCCTCTGTGTCACCCCTTCTTCAACAAGAGCAATTCTTCGACCCCTCTGCACATCGGACAGTCCAACATAAGGCATTTTCAATTATGATTATAGCCTTTTTTAACTTTTCAAATTCAAAGTTTCAAATCTCAGCGACGACTGAGTACAATATCTCGAATATGTGGTTATAATTCAACATTTCTTATCATCCTTTCCAGTTTTCTCAACAAAAAACTTCATTCTTCACGAAAAGTCGAAGATCCATGGTTAAAAACATTCAATAATGAGAAATACCGAGTGATTCCATATAAATCTTGTTGTGTGTATATCAACTGAGAAATAGATTCTTGATCAATTAATACAAGTTCTTCATCTTTCACCTAAAGATACATATTGAGTCTATCAAGATTTCCTCTAAGTTCAAAAATGAAACTTTCGAGGCCAGATAGAATCATCCAGATCTGAAATCGGTACATCGTATTATTTCAAAAATTGACTAATAAAACATCATTAAAACGATTAAACACTGGTCCTCCATCCAACCAGTGGACTTCAGAGTGAAGGAAGAAAGCTTGTTATATTAACAATCAATTTCATCGATCAAAATTTTGAATAATGCAAATTCCACAATGTTGTTTGGTTTTAGAAAATTTCCACATAATGCTAACGGATGCATAACGCAATGGTTACAGAGATGTTGTGAAAAACTTCCTTTTTCACGACATAAGGTCATCAGAACTTATCACATCCCACCATAACTGGAACGCCATAGATTTTCTGATCTACTATTTTTGATTTCGGAACTTCTCAGAAGATTTCTTTTCTGAAAGAGAAAACAGTTTCTGTCTAGTAGTTCCTCCTTTCAGTAGAAGTAACTTCAAAAGTTTTTCAATCGCAGAAACAATAATTCATGATTCATTCAAGTTGAGTGAAAGAACAAAGGTATCTGAGTGAATTTCTTCATTCTTAAATGAAATAAGCGATGCCTGTCATGCTATAGCTGTGGCCGTCGAGGATGATTGAATATGGCTGATCACTGGTTCATGCATTTTATCCATTTCAAAGCGACCCAGATCGTTTTCGAAGTTTTAGAACACTAACGCTTTGGTAAATTCTAGAAGAATCAGCATGATGCAGTTAACAGTAGTTCGTTCATCGCTGCTTGTTTCCATTATAAGAATATTCCTCCGAAATTACAAGAGTATCCTTCACGAGCTACTGGTTTATACTAAAGAAATGTTGTCATGTAATACATTCAATATAATTCGATTATTTCCTGTGTGTATAATAAGATTGAATGCTCCCAACATGAAGACCACCTGACGGAAATAATCCGTATTAATGCAACTGATGCTGAAGATTAGTCTTTATTATTGCACAGTCAATTGTTTACTCTTTCCCGGTCTACTGGATTCGCAACCACATTACCTTTTGTGGTCGTTTTCAATTACAGGCTCATGCCGTTCATCTACCCTAATTTCAAAGCGACCACCCCTAAAGAAGCAATCATCATTAAATATCATTATTGGGCCAATTCAAAACAAATTTTCTATCGAAAATAATTATTTCAATAATAACGAATGCAAGTTGTTTCTGTTGTTGTAGAACATGATAAATTGTTTGGTGTTTTTATGATAATGAATTCATATTTTAGAAATTATTTTAATAGTTAACTGTGTTGTTGATTTTTTCGTTTTCATTGACTTAGTGTTTGGATTTAGATTTTGGGAATATAGTCCTCAACAACAACAAATCCAGAAATCACAGTCTATACCGGGTGGGGCGAATAAAACGAAAAAGACTCAATAACCATACGTTTCTGGACAAAAAGCAGAATCAGGTCTGAAAGATGACATCTTTCAACACACAGTGATTTTATTTTACATCAACCCCCTAAGCAGGGATGCACAAAACTCAATTTTTAGAATGAGGAAGATAGGTTGAGTGATACCTCATTGGAAAGCTCTGTCGATTCTCAACACAAATTTGTAATAACACAGGTTGGTACGTGAAAACACGATTTTCAGTAATTGCAAAATCTGTCGATTTCCAATGAACATTCACCGAAATACTGTTGTATTTTGGGAAAAAACATCTTCAAGCAGTAGTGCTTTCACTACACCCCCTCAAAGGAGGATGCCAACCTCTCAAATCTTCGAATTGATCAGTTAGTTTGAGTAATAACTCATTAGAAATTGTGAGCAAAATTTTTGCTTCATCTGCATTGTGATAAAGATACAGGGTGAATTGATAGAGGGCGATACAGTGTTTGCAAGGTCTTTTAATTTTGGATGGAGATTCAGAACACATTCATTTGGTTTTCAGATAATAGAGCTTAATCAGAATTACTTACATGCTGGTGAGGACGAAAAAATTGAGAAAACAATTGAATTTTTCATACCTGATACATTTTATAGGTCATTTCGATATCAATCGAACAGACGTTCAAAGTGTTCGCCGCCAACTTCCAAACACAAATGCAGATTTTGCTCAGAACGTTCCCGGACATTACGTAGCATTTCAGGGGTTATACGATAACACTCGACTACAATTTGTTGTCGTAAATCCACCAAATCTGGAGAATCAATTTAATAAATTTGACTCTTTAAGTGGCCCCATAAAAAAACAAAGGTGACAAGTCGGGAGAACGTGGGGGTCATTTTGCAGGGCCTCTTCTTACGATCAATCGATCAGGAAATTCTCGATCTAGATATTGTCGTACAGTAAGTGCAAAATGCGGAGATGTATCCTCCTGTTGAAACACAACATCCTCTTCTAAATAGCTAGGATCATTTTTCAAAAAAAAAGACAGTATTTCATTCGAAATCGACATATTTTGCAATCACTGAAAATAACTCGTCTCTTGACAAACCAGCCTGTATCTCCCTCCGAATATGTCAAAACTCAAAAATTATCACACATTTGTGTTGAAAACCTGTGGGGCTTTCCAATGAGGTATCACTCGACATAACTTCCCTATTCAAAATATTGAGTTTTGTGCACCCCTACTTAGAAGGTTGATGTGAAATGAAATCACCGTATGTTAAAAGATGTCCCTAAAAATTGACCTGTTTTTGTTTTTTGTCCAAAAACGAACAGTTCAGCAGTTATTGAGTCTTTTTCGTTTTATTGTCCCACCCGGTATAGGATGTTCAAATTATACAGTCATCAATTTGGACAGAAACCTCCTCGTCAAGAAACATGTAAAAATGACGGATCAACATTCATTCTAGAAATACAGGGTACTGAAGATTGAATTTCTTTCCACGTTTTTGTTGGTAACTCTTGCAATTTGCAAGGGATCTAGCCTTAATGCGAAGAAATGAATTTTTGTATCTCATTACCTCATAACATGTGCCCACAGTTATAACATTACACACAACAGACAAAGAAATTTTAGAATTGAATAATCTTACTAATGAATTTCCTCAAAGAGACCAGTGGCGCACTACATCATGATTTCAGGATCAAAAATACCATAATCCTGAAAGAGTAGCCACGGCTAAACTTCGCCAGTGTAGAGCCCCATTTGTACACTTAGTAAGTACAGTACAGAAAGAAAATTCATTATTATTATTATTATTTTACCACTGAATAGCAAGAAAACTAATAACTGGAAAATATGGATCAAAAATATTTAACCTGAAAGGGCACTGTCGGAAGTAATTTGAACGATCTTCGCTTCATTATCTTTCCTGATAAGACTTCTGCCGCCTTGAGTCCAACAATGATTGAAACCTTAATTTTTACAATATTGTTTGGTCAGGTAAAAGAGTTACTTGTTATTCAGTGTAAGACTTTCATTGACTTATATTCTGTCATCATTTTTGAACTCATTCCTCATGAGTTCATTTTGGAAACTCACCACGATTGGGCGAGATTACCCATCTTTTGATGTATAGTACACCCTGTAGCAGTTATGTATAGTGCTCTCAACACAAGGAAAGTTAATTTTTGAGGACACCATTTTCACGATTTCAGCAACATTCTCGTTCTTTTTTTCAGGAACTCCAATTATATCTAACTCAGTAGACTTCATATTTTGTTGCATAATATTAAATTTATTCATATATGTATGTAAACATCTACTTGATTGTTTCAATATGTAAGTGACGACTTCAATTTCACACTAATAATAGGAACTTACTTTCAGGGGTCTAATTTTCAGAAAAATTTCAAAACATACTGAAAAAAAGGAGAATGAAAAATTCAAAATTTTGAAGATTGAAACACTCGGTTTTACTCGAACTTTACCAAGGATATTTAATTAAAAAAAATTGAAAGAACGTAATGCTTTTTATTATCGCTTACTTAATTTCTCGATGTAGGAGACGAACGCTTCACATATTTCTCTTATAGAAAGTTGAAGATCAATACCGTCTACTTCCAAGAACACCAGACGTCTCGCCAAAAGCATGATTCCCCATAATTCCTCATTTTTTACATCATAATTTGTTCATACATAGAAAAAGCCGTTAGAATTTCTGACCGAGACTGTTTTCACCAGATTCCACAGTAAGCAGGTATCGATCTAGCGAGAGAGCCTTAATCGACCATAATTGAAAGAAATCAGTACATAAACGGTATCAACAATATAATAACACGTACCGCTTATAAATTTTTATCTCCGCTCTGAACGTTGGATGACATTGTGTGGTCCCAACAGAAATATGCTGCCCGATCTGAACGGTAGTAATCCGGTAGAATTATGTGGTTTCCTTTTTGAATAGACGCAATGGCCGCTATGGTTTCCCGATACAGTGCTTTCCGTCTAGTCTGATTGATTCAAATTCAGCGGCGGATGTTTGATGGAGACTTACTTCTATAAATATTGGCTATAACAATGCACTCATGCGTATATCGTTTTATCTTTTTATTGGCAATCATAGATACATTTGAACTAAATTTTCAATATATTACTAGGTTTTCTCCGAATCATGTAATTGTACTAAAATGAAATATTGATCAATCGTTACTATAAGAAAGAGAAAGAAAGAATCAACAAAACTCAGTCCTTTAGAGTTGAGATGGATCACTGCTTAACCAGGGAGTGAAAGTGAAAATTTCCAGAAATATACAGGGTGTGTATTCAGCGCGTAGTGCGTCCATAACTTTGATCATCTTGAATATATTGAGAAAGTACGAGGTGTGTGATTAAAGTAATGAAACAGATTGTTGCGTTGAATTTTCTTTCAAATATAATCACAATGCAATATTGACTTATTCAAAATAGTTATTTTGAGAAGCTACATAGTGCTGGAGACGGTCCTTCCAAACATCTTAGCATTGCTGGAACTCGAATTCCAAATAACTTTCAGCTATTCGGTTACAGCTGTTTTTTCCAAGTGTTCCAAAGTGACATGATTTTTTATTTTCAGGAAGCAAAAATAGTCACAGGAACTCAAGTCTGCTGAATAAGAGGCTGAGGAGCCATAGGAATATTTTTTACTGACTAAAAACTCCATTTTTGAGATTGAAGTGTGACGTTGCGCTTTGTGATGCAACACTTAGTTGTTTTGGATGTTTGGTCGCTCGCTAAAGAATCTTTTTTGAAGTCTTTCAAGGAACTCTCGGTAAAGGTGTTGAACTTGAAGACCTTCTGCTTCGTGGTTCATCCTCAATTGAGTTCGTCCTTCTGAAAATGCCTTAAAAAAACCGAGGCTAATTTGCTGCACGTCCTCCAAATTATTCTCAAATATACAAGCTCTTCCATTACAAAGAATCATATAGAAGGTATTTATTCTGTATCTCCTAGAATCGCTCAATTTTAATACTAAATTGCTCTCCTAGAGCAAAATATCCATGCACAATAGGTATTTGTTGATATAGCTATACAAGGTATTCTAAATTACATATTAAACGCCAGATATTGCTTAGGTTAGATTTCAATTACTACATCTCGTATTCAGCGACAAGTTAGATAATTCCAATATTCATTAAAATATATCAGGTATCTCCATATATACTTACTTTTTACTAAAATTTTCACGAAATCATATCACATTTTGTACTGAATCGTATTTTATATTTTCATATAATGTCAAAAATGGTTCAGTTTAGGGACATACTGGTCCAAAAAATTCACCTTATTTCGGGTTAACACGTTCAAAAATGATAAGAAACTTAGGGCGTCGCATAACGAACAAAATAAGAAACAGTTTCAATCAAATAAGTATTCTTGTTGTAAACTATAATCAATATTATCAATTTTCGCTTTCCCAATACGATGATTTTCTCAATTTTTCGTTCCAGAAAATTTTATATAGGTCATATATATTTGTCATAATTTTAAAACGAATGTCAAAATCTTTTCGCAAATTTTTCTATAAATTACCCAAGATCCACGAAGAAATACTATAGGGCGATGTCATCTCAAATCATTAGGTTCATAATGAATCTAGAACATCTATAGATCGAAATCGGCATCATTCAGAAGACTGAACCTAGCCAACAGGGCTATCTCGGTCAAACAGAGACGGATTTGTTTTGTTGAGTTTGAATATTGAAGGGCTTTCCAAGGATAAATGCGATTATACTTCAAAATTAGCAAGCAACGACAAGGTTGAAGTGATTATGCTTCAGGAGACTCACACTGTGACGGAAGAACATTTCCGCGAAAAAGGAAATATCGCAGGTTATGTACTTTTTGATTATCTCCTAAGTCCTATTTATGGCCTTGCTTGCTATGTGAAACCTTCATCATTTTCTTAGATTCAAGTGAGTTTAGTCATATAAGAGTTAGATATATTCGATGAAATATTTTCCTGCTGCTTTTCTTTTTCCATTGTTATAGATTTTTCCTATCCAAAACCCCCTTCGTCTCCTCCCTTGTCTTTTGGAAATCATGGAGTGCAAGATGAGAATGAGAGAATGAAGCTGCCAAGCAGAAAAATTTTGATACTGTTTTTGTACACACGACACTAACACAACATAAACAAACAAGCTGCTAGTGCAATAGCGACAGGGAAATGAGTTTATTCCACAGGTTTTTTCACTTGTTTATTGAATCATACTCTAGATATTATCCCTTGTTACATTTCCTGTGCTCACACTTTAGGAGCAATCGTAGGAGGCATGATGCGAGTTTAGATGCTAGATTAAGGAACAGGCATGGTCTGTTTTCTCCGCTGATATTCTATTTATTCGCTTGTTTTTTAGGATTGTGTTTCTCTGACTCACACCAAAATTATAGATGTAAGCATTTATTGTATACAATTATTCGAATTTTTGTAAATCCTCTTTTTTCAAAAGAATATATATATGGGTCATAACGTTTAATAAAAAAAATGAGTCCAGGATTTTCTTTGTTCATATGACGATATATAATCTTCCTCTGTGCCTTATCCCCTTTTTCAATTTCTCAATACTTCAGTCAGCGTTTCGAGTATTTCAACAATTAAAACCTCTAATACGACTACTATGAATAATACTTCGTATTCGGTTTGCCTCCAAACGCTGTTTACGGTCCTCAGTCTCATTTAAAGAAAGAAAAGTTAAGTTAGAAACAACCCTATTTCATGTGATAGTTTCTTGAATGTTGTCGTTTTAATATTGAATGAGGCACATTTAGAGTGTATTTTTCTTCTATGATAGCAGAGCAATCAAATGTGACACCACATCTCTTAGACAGTCACACCAAATACCAAACTTTCCAACTTTTTCCTTGGATTTTTACCATTTTTTCTATCAATCAAACTATGTTCTGAATATTAAGAACACAGCGAGAAGATCTGTTAAATCAAGTGTCATTCTTCATTGATGCATGATGGCTTTGTATTTTAATTCATATACAGAGTATCCCAAAATAAATTGAAGCTTTGAATTTGACGCTCTATTTGTGTAGTAAACGTTAAAAGTCCAAACAAGAATGAATTTGATAGCTGTTAGGTTGGGATTAATAAAAATGGAACGTTAGATTTAGACTATTAGATTAGGTAACATCAACAAGAGGACGTTGATTCATCTAACTTTATCTAATCTAACCTAAGCGACGAACTTTATTACCATCTCGATGGCTTTTTACATTTTCGAAATTACACTGGTCAGGCAGTAACTATTTCTCGATATGTAACAATTCTTTCTGATGCAATTTGATAGCATTGATGAGAATAATATGTGGTTTCAACAAGGAGGAGCCATATCATAACGTAGAGTAATTCATTCTGCATGACCTAGATTTTTTATGGGAGTATTCCCATCCTATCTATTTTATAATTCAATAAAAATTACAATCTTAAAACTAAAATCTGTTCATATATTTCTTTTCAACTCAAATCTAGTATTATTCTCTTGACACCTTAGATGTTTTTTCGAATTCTGCATGGAGTGTCATTTGGTAACGAATTCGTAAAATATTTGTCAATTTATAACGGTGTTGTTCATTTCAAAATATATACAAAACCTCAATAATTTTCTTCCTCTTGTATAATTTGTTGATTTAAACTTTCTTGATGAATTCATTCCTGTTTTCTTTTTTGCTTACGGAGAGCCGTCAGTACTATATATTTTATAGTCTTTTCATAATCAAACACCCTGTATGATTATATCCATCTCTACTGATTGCACCGCCACTGTGTCCACCTGCATCCGAACGATGTAACCAAATTGGTAATCTCACTCGATAATTTGTTCCATTTAGTGCTGGTTATTAGTCCGGATGGTCGATATTAGAGAAGATAATTCTTGTTATTATCGATGCCACCCAGTAGCTCACGACAGCTCCAATTGTGGTTGATGAAACCTCTCCGTTTATGGCGAACAATGACTCTCATTGTTACGAATTCTCAATACAGTCTTTTGTTTTTTTCTCATTCGTCCCATTGCAAATCGGTTTGATATAATTGTTCTGCATGTTCAGCATTTTTCTGCATAATTGAGTTATTAGCTACGTGGGATCGGTGAATTGGTTGGGGAATTGTGGCCTAAAAGGTCTGACGGACGAGAGTCAGTTGGTTTGTCGTTATTTGGCAAGAAAATTTAACTTGATTCTTTGTAAAAGGAGGTATAACGAAGATGGTTTGACGAAGAAAATTTACACTGATGATGTTCGGTCCAATGTTTGACACATTTCTGGGTACGGGGGTAATCCGATAAGTAACTGGAAGTGGAACCTACACGTGTGGAATGAATGAAGCTATGTTAAGATTTTTATTATTGGATTACAAACAATGATGAATTGTTCAATAAATTCTGAGATGCAAGGAGACTGATAAACATAAAAATGATAAAACGAAGATATTTGTACTTCTCATAAAAGAAAACTCGATTAAAATGCTCCCGTGCCTAGGAATTCGTTGTAAGCATATATCTAATATAGTATATATCGCATTCAGAATGGTATTTGGAAGAATTTCCTCTCAGTCAATTCTTATACTCTTATATTCTTCCAGTAAGCGAAATTTTCTGGTGGAGAGCGATAAACTCGATTTTGTAAGTCCTTGTGAGTCAAGAATTACGAGGAGTTAATTTTGGGCAGCAAACAGGCTATCTTACAGAACTTTTGTCACAATAGATTGCTTTCCAAGATTATTAGCTATTTTAGATTCAAAGCTGCTTTTTCAACAGCAGCACCATCTTATTGAAAGTAAATTTTTTCTCAATTATATCTAATCAGTCATAGTTCATAAATAAAGATCCCACTGTTATTTTCCATGTTCTTATGTTGAACCAGAATACGAAACAAAAGCCTAGAATATTACGTTAATTTTCTATTTTGGACATTTCATGCAACATCTATTTTCAATAGAAATTCGAATTCAGAAAATGGAACAGGCGAGAGTAGCTGCAATTTTTGCATGAGTATTGTAAAAATATAGAAGTGCGTTTCCATTCTACTATATTTCTTTCTCAGGTATTTTTATGAATGAAAACAGAGGTCAACATTTCATCTACTAGTAAACATGAAAAACGAGCAATGGATTCTAGGGTTTTTGGGATAGCTAACATCAGATCAGTCTCAAGGTCATTTGTGTGTCAAATCGAGAAACCGGCAACATAATTTAACCTAACCTTACCTCGAAAACGTTCACTTCTCTTCAATTTTTCCAACTGTTCCCTAAATTCTCATTCCAAAACATCTTCAAATAACGTTGAAATTGATTTTTGAAAACGTGGCACGAATGAAGTACCTACGAATTTGTTTTTACAACAGTTTTTGAAGGTTTTACGCCGTGAAACTTCAAAATGACTTTGAAATAATCATGAAATAACCTTGAAAGACCCCAAGGAAAAAATGCACGTATGAACTGAACACAGAGTCGTACTCAGTATTTTTTTTCGACTCCAAATAACCTTGAATCTGACCTGATGGGTGTAAAGTGTTCCGTCATTGTAATCTGCGATCCGAAAAACACTAGAATCCATTGCCTGTTTTTTATGTTCACTCGTAGACAAATTATAGTCTCGTTATTTTATTATAACATTGCATTTTTGAGATTTTTTTAAGAGGTCTGCAAGAAAAAGGTTATGGCAACTTGAGGATAGAACATTGTTCATGTGTATATGATGTCGAAATCTATGCAATTGTTTCGAGAAAACAATTTATCAAGTTTCGCGTCTTACCCACCCCCAGAGTCTCTACGCTTTCAAAGGTTTCGCGCTTTAACCGTCGTTGAGATCTCCTAATCCCAAATTGCTTCACTATACTTTACCAAATCGAGATACTCTATAATATTGAAATTTTTTTTCAGAGAAATCAAAGTACATTTTATTCGTCTTATTCCGTATTTATTTGTAAGAAATAAGAATATTCCAGAATATTAAGGTACAATTTTTGACATTTGAATTGTGGAGGCCGTTACTTGATGTAGATCCATGATATAAATGAGATAAAAACACAAGGTTTAACTTTGATCTACACTTTATTTGAAAAAATTCGACGACGTTTCGCTGACAATTCTTGATAAAGCTGCTGTGTCAGCGAAACGTCGTCGAATTTTTTCAAATAAAGTGTAGATCAAAGTTAAACCTTGTGTTTTTATCTCATTTATACAATTTTTGAATTGATAAATTTTTTGAACGGAATATGAAGAGGTCTGGAAGAAAAAGTTTATGGCAACTTTAGGATACAACATTGTTCATGTATGTATGAAGTCGAAATCTATGCAAACGTTTAGAGAAAATAGTATTTTTTTGCCGGCTCGGTCCGTACAGAGGATATGATGCTCGTCTCCTGCGCAGAGTTATCTGGTTTCAATCCCCACAAAGTCGATGCGATTTTTCGGATTTTGGGATTCGCTTGAGTGTGTACCTTTCGGCGCAGATGGAAAGACGTTGGTCCTGTCTAACAGAGATGTTAGACAATAAAGATCCCTTCCCTCGACACGAGAGGGTGACAGAATCTCCCGACGTGTCATCAGCTGAAAGCCAGAAATAGAGCACGTTGAAGGAAAAACAAAAAAACTAATAGTTTTTTCATAACGAAAATAATTTATCAGGTTTCGCGCCTTACCCACCCTTAGAGTCTCCATGTTTTCAAAGGTTTCGCGCTTTACCCATTGTTGAGTTCTCCTAGTCCCAAATCGCTATACTACACCATACCAAATTGAGATACTCCATAACATTGAAATATATTTTCAGTGAAATGAAAGTACATTTTATTCGTCTTATTTCGTATTTATTCGTAAGAAATAAAAATACTCCAGAATATTAAGGTAGAATTTATGAATTGATAATATCAAAATATAATAAATTGAAGTATCGAGAATAAATTGTGGAAGTGTACATTACTTTAATAGTAGTATCAATAGACTCAGGAGTGATGGAAATAATCAATTCAATATTCTTATGCTTATTTCAATTCCATGTTGATGCAAAAATCATCTTAGCATCTTCAAATGGATTAAGATCTGGATAACATGAGGAAAACGATACGTGATTAATTTTCTGATCATGATTTGATGAAATAAAGTGTTGACATCTGAGTTAATGTAATTTTCCTCAAAAGCGATTAGAAAATACGGTAAATTATATTGAGTATCTTGAATGTTTACGGTGTCCCATTTTCCATTTTTCATACTGGTGCTACTCTGAAATTCTGGAAATAGTAAAAATGGCCTTCACATCTTCTTTCGCGATTCTCGAGGAAAACTCATTGGTGAAAATAAATCCTAGCTTTCGTTTTTGAGATATTTCAAATTTCTCAATTTTCCGAGATATCGGTTGCTATCAAATATAAGTAACCTCATTGAGCCTAGAGGATGGAGATATGTGGAGTGACAGAAGTATGATTTCTGGACACTCTAGTTCTCCCAATAGAATTTGAGAACTCAGATCTGATATTATCACAAGAAGAGATCAAATGAGAGCCACTTCTCGTGGGTATTATTGATGCATTATTTATTTTATGGAGATTCATTCTTAACAAAGATGAAGTAAAATATATTCTATGCTTTCCACAATTTTATTGTTACAAAACCAACCAGTTTCTAACCTAACTTATTTATATAGATACTTAATGATAAATTATGTAGTGGAGAGGTATCAATGCCTAGCTGGCTATTAAGGGTGATTTCACATTAATTATTTTCAACTTTGAAGCCCAAATGAAATCAACCTTTAATTTGTTATTAGGCTAATATCTATATAACTAAGTTAGTTTCCTGTAGTTGACCAGTTGGAAATAACCTGACGGTCAAAACCAGTAGTGTTTGTGACAACGGAATTGTGGAAAGTATAAAATATATTTTATTTCATCTTAGTTGAGCCAATTATCATTTTGATAAAACCTTTGAGATCGTCGTTGCACCAAAAGGAATCCCACAGGGCACCAACTCGTCTACAGACGGGATGGGTACGTATCGGAATCCACAGCTCCATGTCAAACATCACGATTGCTGTGGGAGACGATGTCACCGTAACACATGCGTACAAGAAAACTCTTACAGGAGCTATAGAAACGCTTACAAATACATAACCTCTAATAGCCAAAACACAAAATCCTCCTTCCGAAACTGGAACACTACAGAGGGTCTGAACTACCTGGCCGACTTCTCGAAAGTGACACAGTCAAAAAGGCTCATAAAGGAGAGGGTATATGAACTATTGTCTCTCGAAAACGTTTATTGGTATGGTAGATGGCCTACCGATAGGACACCAACTCAATAAACATCTTCACGTCATGAGTCGGGATGATCCAGGAGGCCCCCTACAACAGTCTCGGAAACTTCATTAAAAAGTTTCTTCAATACTGATAACAACAGCCTGGCAAGCACAATGGATCAAAGGGCCTGAGTGATGCCCATAAGATGTTATTGAAACGAACACCTTTTATATTTTTAAATTCTTTTTCACTCAACGAGATGTACCGTAATGTAATAACATCCATTAGGATAATCTCTTATTATTCGACCCTGTGTAACTATGAACTCAAAAGAGCATATACCACATAGGAATTTCACGAAAATAAAGTTTTCAGGCTACATCAAGTTTTTAACTCCCGCATACGGCTCACCTTGCAAAACTATATTTTCCGATCCATGTGATAGAAAACAGAAAGCAATTAATCTTTTCAATATATTCAACTCTATTTCCATAACAAAGATAGCGATGAGAAATCAACCACCATAGAACAGATATCTTTTCGTATTTAGTTCATTAAATAACGTGAAATACTTTCTGACGTGACGACGACTGGTAATTTAGACGTGTGTTCAGAATCTATTGTTCAAGTCGAAGTTAAAAGAAGCCAATTTTGTTACACATTGTTCTACACTCAAGTTTCATTCATTTAAATAGTGGTATAATTTACTTTTGTATTCTCATGTCTATCATATTGATATGATATGTTGAAAGTCATGGTTAAGCCAGTTAGTATTGAAGCAGTCGTCTGAATTTCTAAGGCATTCAGGAAGATTGTATTATACAGGGTGTTTCCGAATAAGATGTCATAAATGAAGGATGCGAATCCCTGAAGAACTAATGGTCAAAAAATGCTTCGTTGCCGAGATACAGGGTGTTAAAGTTGAGAAAATTTTTCGATTTTCTCTCGATAAAACCTAGACTTCTCAAGATTTCGGGCTCAAATTTTCCACATAAGCTATTGAACCCAATCTGAATCACCAGGTGATGTCAAATTTCGGAACAGTATACAGGGTGATACTTTTTCATGGGCCATGTTCCATTTTTACCCTCGGAACTTTTTTTTGCTACGCCACTGGCACTAACAAAAAATAAAATCGAATAGATCATTCAATTTGAAATTTTCTTTGACTCTTGCATTTTGATCGTAACTATCACCGTTTCTGAGATATTAATTATTGAAAATAATCCAATAGTTTTCCCATATCGAAGCCATGGAGATATTATCATAATAACTGATGCAATTTTTCAGGAATTGAGCTAAAATATACATCAGATATCTCCTTATTGTATGTTTATAACAAAATGAGGCAGAAATTCCTGACAGTATACAGGGTGTTATTTTTTCACGTGCATTTTCCTCTTTTTGCCCCCTGAACTTTTTTGTGGTGCGCTACTGGTATATTCTGAAAGCAGAATCAAACAGATTATTCAAAGTAAAACTTTTCTGTTCCTTGTATTTTTCCGTATCTGCCACCATTTTCGAAAAATTAATCAACAACGCCCGAACAGGCTACCCCTTTGCCTCCGTATATTTTTTCGGTGCATAACTGACGTTTTTCGTAATCAGAAACGAATTTTTCATTCAATTCGGATAATTTTGTGCTCATCTTGATCCTCATGTCTTTCACCGTTTTGAATTGAAAATCATCAGAATTTATCGTGTCTTCCTCATATCAGAACACGTTGTTGATTTCAAAAGGCTTAGTAGGCTCTGATACAATTTTGCAAATGAAATCATAGAAAAAAAACTTGACACTTCAATGATTGTAAGTTTTGTCATTCAGTTTGTTGTGCCTACATTTGAAACAGCTGTAAGTAGTAACCAATAATCTTTGAAATGGTTTTCACTAATGCAGAAATGGCCGATATACATTTCATGTACGGTGTGGCTGAAGGAAACGCAGTGCACGCAAGGCGTTTGTATCAAGAACGCTTCCCTAATCGAATCATTCCTGATAGGCGTACGTTTTCTGACATCCACAGAAGATTGAGAGAACGGGGTACATTCAAACCGAATCATGACTTGAAAGGGCAAATCGGACAATAAGGACCCCGGAAATCGAAGAGGCAGTCCTAAATTGTATAGATGGGGATCCTCAGCTGAGTACAAGAAAAATTGGAAGAGAGTTGAATATCTCATTTGTATTGGTCTGGAAAATTCTCCATGATTTCTTGCTTTATCCATACCATATTCAACGCGTCCAAGCTCTACTACCCCGCGATTTTCCTCTGCGACTCAATTTCTGCCGATGGTTCCTTCATAACATTGCTCATAATCCCCTTTTCGATAGCGAAATCATCTTCACAGATGAGGCGTCCTTCTCGAGAAATGCAATCAGGAACTTTCATAACAATCACTATTGGACTGAAGAAAATCCCCATATGATTGAGGAATGTCACCCTTAAGAACAATTTTCGGTTAATGTCTGGGTTGGAATAATTGGGGATTTCCTGATCGGGCCATTTTTGTTGCCAGACAGGCTGAATGGAGCCTTATATCGCCACTTTCTAGAAGAGATTTTACCTGTGTTGCTAGAAGATGTGCCGCTGCAAACTAGAAATAGAATGTGGTTTATGCATGACGGAGCACCACCGCACTTCAGCATGGAAGCTAGAGAATATCTGAATATGACATTCAATAACCGCTGGATAGGGCGTGGTGGACCAGAAGCTTGGCCTCCAAGGTCGCCAGATTTAAACAGTTTGGATTTTTTCTTTGGGGACATCTGAAAACTTTGGTTTATAGCTCTCCCGTGAATACACTTGAAGAATTGAGGAATAGAATTACAGCATCATGTGACGTCATCAGAAATACCCCAGGAATATTTCAGAGGGTGCGCACTAATATGCGGAGACGAGCAGAAGCATGTATTCTTTCAGGTGGAGGACATTTTCAACATCTTCTCTGATTTGTTCTGTTTGTTCAATTTTTGTTTTCATCATTATGAGTTTTTGTTATTGAAATCATTCGCGATTATTTATGTTGTTTATTCATTTACTTCCGATTTATACACTCAATAAAACACATTTTTGAATTCGAATTCAATGATCAGGGAGATGATATCACCCTTTATACTTTCTCATAAATCCTACCAATCTAGTGGTGCAGATCTTAAAATGTGAACTTCGTTTGAAATTCGAGCTCAAGGTCTTCACAAATTGCCGAAATAACATGAAAAATATCTTCAAGCTTTCAATACGGAAGGACTATACGATTACTTTTCTTGATTAATATCTCGAAAATGGTGGCAGATACGGAAAAATACAAACAACAGAAAAGTTTTCACTTTGAATAATCTGTTTGATTCTGTTTTCAGAATATACCAGTAGCGCACCACAAAAAAGTTCAGGGGCAAAAGAGGAAAATGCACGTGAAAAATAACACCCTGTATACTGTCAGGAATTTCTGCCTCATTTTGTTATAAACATACAATAAGGAGATATCTGATGTAAATTTTAGCTCAATTCCTGAAAAATTGCATCAGTTATTAAGATAATATCTCCATGGCTTCGATATGGGAAAACTATTGGATTATTTTCAATAATTAATATCTCAGAAACGGTGATAGTTACGATCAAAATGTAGGAGTCAAAAAAAATTTCAAATTGAATGATCTATTCGATTTCATTTTTTGTTAGTGCCAGTGGCGTACCAAAAAAAAGTTCCGAGGGTAAAAATGGAACATGGCCCATGAAAAAGTATCACCCTGTATACTGTTCCAAAATTTGACACCACCTGGTGATTCAAATTGGGTTCAATCGCTTATGTGGAAAATTTGAGCCCGAAATCTTGAGAAGTCTAGGTTTTATCGAGAGAAAATCGAAAAATTTTCTCAACTTTAACACCTTGTATCTCGGCAACGAAGCATTTTTTGATCATTGGTTCTTCGAACTTTCTTGCTCAAATCATTCAGGGATTCGCATCCTTCATTTATGACATCTTATTCGGAAACACCCTGCATACTAGATATTGGGATACTTCCATTGATTTTATTTGAAGCAATTTGTTTTCTAGGGGATAATGCAGGGTGTTACGTAAAAGTATGTCACATATTGAGGGGATGAATCTACGTGTAATTTTAAGAAAGATCATATGAACATAGGTCCGCAAAAGCTTCGTTACAGGGTGTTGAAATTTCCGGAAAAAATTGGTTTTACTTCGAAAGTGCTGCAGTTTTTGAGATATGTGGCCCAATTTTAGAATGCAAGCTATTTTTTTACAGCCTCCATCATTACACGTTCTAAATTTTAACTGGAATCTACAAGGTTTTCTCCTTTCCGGAGCCATGTCTTATTTTGCTCTTTCAAACTTTTTTGCAGTTCGCCACTGATCAACGGACAATCAATTTTCGTCATCTCCGTTAAATTTAGGAGTTTTTTTGAAACTAGGAATTTTTTCGTATCTCCGACCGTTCTCGAGCAAAAAATTATTAAACAATTGTCTAGTAGGCTTTGATTTTTTTCATTTATTTATTTATTTTGACATTTGCTAAAGTTGAACCAGTCTGCTCGAATTGTTTATTGAATTAACGATGAGTTTCAAGACTTTTGAAGTTATTGCTGTAAGAAAAAATTGATTGATTTTACGCCGAATTGGCTGATATCTATTATATGTACGTTGTGGTTGACGGAAACACAACAGATGCTAGGCGATTATATCAGCTGCGCTTCCCAAATCGAGTAACACTAGACAGGCGTACATTTTCAAATATGCTCAGAATGTTGAGGGATACTGATACTTTTTCTGCAAATAATCGTTCAAAAGGTGCAACTCAAACTATGAGAACTCCAGATATTGAGGAAGCAGTTTTGAATTGTATTGATTTAAATCCTCATGTGAGTACTAGAAAAATTGGAAATCAGTAGAATATTTCACATGTTCTAGGTTGGAGGATTCTCCACGACTTTTTGTTGTACCCGTTTCATATTCAATGCGTCCAAACTGTACTTCCTTGAGATTTTCCTTCAAGATTCTGCCGATGGTTCTCAGATAAAATTGGAAAAAAAACTCATTTTGATAGTGAAATAATGTTCACAGACGAAGCTAACTTTTCGGGAACTGGTATCACAAATTTTCACAATAATCATTATTCGACTAAGGAAAATCCTCATTCGGTTGTAGAATCTCTTCATCAAGAACAATTCTCGCTAAATATCTGAGACGGAATAATTGAAAATCATGATTGGGCCATTTTTTCTGCCTAACACACTAAACGGTACCGCTTATCGGGAATTTCTTGAGGAGGAGTTACCTTTTTTGCTCGAGGACGTGCCACTTTTGGTGAGAATTATAATGTGGTTCATGTATGACGGGGCACTAGCACATTTCAGTGGAGAAGCTAGGGAATTCTTGAATAAAACATTCAACAAACGATGGATAGGTCGAGGTGGGCCAGAACCATGGCCCCCTAGGACCCCAGACTTAAATAGTCTAGACTTTTTCTTATTGGGATATCTCATAAGTTTATTTTAGACCACTCCAGTGAACACTGTAGAATAATTGAGGAATCGAATAATAACCTCTTGTGACACTATAAGAAATACCCTAGGAATATTTACCGAATAACATACAATTCAAATGATTCAAATTCAATAATTATGACTATATGTCACGAAAAGCGGTTATTCCCTAGCATCTTCGTTTTGGATATGGTGTTTCATGATTTGACGAATCATCTTCTACTTCTTACTTCATAACTCCTTTTTACTGCAACATTCTTTGTAGCACTCTTTCGATGAAATATCTCACGCTTGAACGATAGAATCCTAGTCTCTTTACCAACTACTCCGCAATTTGCAAAGACCAAATACCGGATATTCGTTCTTTCCTTGTCTCTATCAAGTTTCGAATATTCATCATACGCCTGTCAAGCCCAATTTTGACTGAATCACCGTACCGATCAAAATATAAGCAACCATCAATATCTGATAGGCCATAAACAACCAAAGAAACAATAAAACCTTCTGCAATCCATCGCGATCAATTTATTGATACAGATTGATTTCAAATGAACGACAACTCACGGATATTTATGGCTGACAGATTGAGATTTATGTCTTCTGGACGACGCTACGCATTTTCGATCGTAGAAGGCGTATGTTACATATTGTGTAAACGTAGAGCCACATATTTCTCATGACCCTGTCGAATAATCAGGAAGGAAAGTATCACGAATCGAAATCTTTGAACAAACGTTGCTTTGTTTGTGATTAGATTTTAACTTCATCGATTAATCTTGATTGAGAATATAGCAATTGGGATTTGGTGCAACTGGATCTTGAACTTTATCGATTTTATCAATGAATTTTCGAAAACAGACACATGTAATTTAGTCAACATGAAGCCTTGAACTTACGGATTTGTTTTTGATATGTACAGAGTGTCTCCAACTCGATGGTTTTGTGTCTTGTTTTAAAATAGAATGTTTAGTTGCCATACTAAAACATCTAAATTTGCTCTCCCTGTAGTAATTCATCGAATCAGTTTCGTCTTGAATCAATACCTAATATTGATGCCATCAACTCCTACATACAATTGTGGACACCCTGTAAAGTTACCTACAGCATCCGCCATCTTCAACGCCATATAATACTAGTAGAACTCAAATAAATGTTTCATACATAAAAGAGAAACTCTGATATAAATGACCAATTATAGAATATAGCATGAACTTGTATCATTGCATGGTTGTTACTAGAGAAATATTTTTAGACCAAATATAGTATCAAATCTCATTTTTATTCAAAACAATAGTGAATATCGTTATCTTAAAATGTCATCAGTATGCAAGAATTACCTATACACTTAATAGATGTGATTCAATTATGTTCATGCGAAGGAGTATAATTACAGAATAAATCAATCTTGAACTATAATTCGACAAATCGGTCATAGTTAGTCAATATTCTAGAAATACCCACAACATGTGTTGCATAATAAGAAAATTATTATTCATTATTTCCTCAGAATGAGCTAAAGAAGAGTTTTTTACGTATTCCAGGTAGTTTTATACGATTGTAAAGATAATTAAAAAATCAACTTTTCCTCGTAATCAGCGATGACAAGAACTGTTGGAAAAGTTGGATCAACTTTAGCAATTCCTATATCTATATCATGCCCAGTATCGCGGCAACCTCGCATTTATCGCATCTACTTTATAATAAGTTTTCAATCTCAATAATTTTCAACCGTAATGATAATAAGAAATTGAACTATGTATTATACTATCACAAGAGATTTACCGAAAATTCGGATTGCGATTTCGGTCTCTCGACCATCTTCAGGTCACAAGTAATAAACTAAAGTTGAAAATACATACATACATAAACAGTTAAATAGAAAATTAATAAGGGTGCAAACAAGATATGTTGAACTAATTATGATGAAAATGGGTGGAAAATGATGGTCATTTCCGATAAAATGTGGAGCGAAAGTAGTTTCGTCGGTTCTCTGGTTATCATAATCTGATTGATGCTCTTTGTATCTAGTTTTGAATGAACGACCAGTCTGACCTATATAAATGCAATATACAAATCTATAAATTCCATCTTTACTATTGAAAAATTCTTGGGAGTTTCATGTGGGTTTTGAAAGATACTTTTTATGCAGATTTGAAATGCCATTTGCAGTCTTTCCACTGATAGTTAATTCTATACTTGGGTGAATACTGTGATATGCTACTGTTGTTTGTTTCTTTCTGGTTATTCTGTTTATTATATGTAAGGAATATTTATTGCTCTTAGCTATTTCTTCAATAGTTAACACTTCCTTGGACATATTTTCTTCGGATAATGGCAGAGAAAAAGCCCTAGCAATCATCGAATTGAACACAACATATTTACGAAATTTTGTCTAGCAGTTCCTATAAAACATGCTAGTGTATCATCTACATTTCTTTACCAAAAATGTACTTATTTTGATTTGGAGAAATTGAATATGATATCTTCAATATACGTTCATGAAAATGTCAGCTCATCATTAACAATGAAATTACAGTTACTCTTTCCATCATTCGATTGAATTTCGCAAAAAATCATCAGCAAAATCAAAACCAAACCTTTCATTCATGATTGGTTAAGATATTTAACAATTGTCGACGTAACTTGGTGCCGCAATGAGCTTGAATTGATCTACTCTAACAAAAAAGGCTCCGAGAGATCTCGTTCTATTCCGAGACATCACAAAAGCAGTTTTGTTTCCTCACGTTGCATCTGAATGTGTCAGTACGATTATCTTTAAGTTATATATTACCTGGGCTGGAAACTGTGACCTCTTATCTACCCGTCGGTAGGGTGAACAACGAAGATTTGCAACAGGATCAGATCAAGCCTTTCTTGAACATCAGCATTTTTAATCTCTCAAGTACACCATAGGAGGGGTAGATGCAATGTTAGGAGTCAAACCACAACACCTCTATCATCATTACCAGGGCTGTTTTGGCTGCTAATCGGCTAAGGAATCAAGTAGTCGAAGCGAGTCAGTCTCTATTTTCTGAAGTGACCATCTCCTCTGCATACTTCGGTGATAAGATCGAAGTGAAAATCCTTTCCAAATAAGAGTAGGAAAGGAAAGGAAGGATTTCTAGCTGGGTGAAGGCTATATCTAGTACAAGAATGACTTGACGACTAAACAAGGATCAGAAATCAGAACTTATTGACAGAGAAATGGGAGGAGTTTCTACCTTCTATTAGACAAACATACAACAGTTTCACTTGCATGTGATTAGAGGCTAGCAGAACTGGATACAATTAGTGAATGGGTCACGATCAGCTCCAACAGCCGGGTGGCTTTGGGAACCCTGGGTGCACTTCTAAGGTGGTCTGGGAGTGCGTTTAGACACTAGCTCAACTAGCTACAAACAACCATATTCCTCTCCTCTGGATTCCAGGTTACAACAGGATCAAAGCTATGACATTGTGAATTCGCTACCCTGTCTTAGAGATAAGAATGATCTGATAGGATCAGAACCCGCGACTGGCATCTCAGATTGTTTTATTGAGGTAAGACTAAGACTACATTGCGGAACATCATAAAGACACTGGTTGAATGCTCCAGGTCAGGTTAACGTCAGTGCAAGGTAATGCTGGGTATATAATCTAGTGAAACTTGGACGAGGTTGGCACTTGAAGGCTGTCAAAATAATGCACAGCTGTTGGCACAGATTATCACGGGTCATGATCAGATGTGATATTACCTGTGATAGATAGGACTGAAGACAAATAGTGTGAAATTGAGGTCAAAAGACCAATTGATTTCATCATCACATGTTTAAGGCGTATACAACTGGACACAGAAAGGCTGGAAGTGAATGATTTACCGAAGATACTCCGTGAGCCAATCAGTCCTTTTGTGAGGATTCATCAAGGGATGTGGTTATAAGGAAAGGAGATACAAACAGTCATCAACCCTCTTACAGTATAAAATTTCAAATATTACCACAGGAGGGTTGAAGGAAACAGAACGTAGCCTCTTGGCTCATTTTCTTGAAGCGTGGATTAAGATTCTGTTGAGAAGAGAGGTTTTTCAACATTGAATTGTCAGATTTAGCTAACAGAGCCACTTAATTCAGCATTCGGGAATTGTACCGTTATCAGTGGTCTCCATGAAGAGGTACATTACATATGCTGTGCAATGTCATATAATCGTAGGGATAGACAATACTGACCAAATTGGATATAAATATAACACTGCCCTAATTCTGTACATATTGACTTTCTTTCCCCCTCTCCGTTTTTGAAGAATTATAAGCTTTATAAAGTAATCGATGGAAATATATCCTTCATTTTTGTATCTCTATCTTGTAACTTTATTTATTGACTCACTGGTTTCATAGGGATGAAACCAGTGAGTCAATAAATAAAGAAGGTGCTCATACGTATATGTACATTAATTATAACTGTCTTACGACGATGAAGATGGTACTTCCTTCTACGAAATTTCACTTAAATAATCTTCGTGAGAACTACCGATAATGGGGCAGCTCCGTACAGATTGCATCGTTTTCGACGAAAAAAATAATTCAGTAAATCACCGTATCACAATTAATCGACCAATTAAAATATCAAGCTAAATTCCCATAACTGATTCAATTTACTATCCAATATCGTTCATAACCATCAACGGGTCAGTATAATTGGAACTAGCAGAAAAGTGTAGGCAGATAATAGAATAGTTGGAGCATTCGCCTGGCGATGGTTTGCGTGCAGGCAATTGGAACGTGAGAGAATCATAAGGAACGAATTATATTCTAGGTACAACGTTTATGGTTTACTTAAGAGGAATTTTCGAAGAAATGATTTCATTATAGGTTGCATAGTGTCAATATGATTGGAAATATTATGAAAGGCTCTCTAATCACTTTGAGTAGGCTTCTCTTTGCCTAGGAAATGAGATAGCTGACTTTCAGTCCCGTGACTAGAGCAAAAAAAGATGATTCTTATTTGGCCACCTGAGACCACTTTTAGTGTCCACAACTGAGCCCCATAGGGTGTATAGTTTAAATGATAGGCTTTGATAGTTCGAAAGGTAGCAAGCTAACTGCTTATGGGATCGAGAAAACCCTACAATGGATATGTGAGATCTGGGAGTGTGGTAGAAATCATTTCATGAAATATCACAATCTCAGAGAAGAGCAACGTGGCTAGTGACAGCCTATGATGAGAATAAACCACCTTCATTCTCTAAATGGTAGGTAACTGTGAAATCAAATAATCATATACCTGAATTGAAACTCCAATATGAGAAAAAATAACCAGTAGGCTAAGAAAGATTGTGGAAAGCAATACTAATTTTCGGTTATCTAAGGTTCAGAGGCAACTTGAGCTACATGATCTCTAAATGGATATCATAATAAGTAGATATTAACTTTGAATAGTTGAATCGAGACAAAATGGGCACAAGAAATGATAGTTGCAAAAGCTGAACCAATAGTTGTATGCAGTCAAGTTTCCCATTATCTAAAGCAATCTTACGTACTAGGTGAGATGCAGATAGCATAGCTGGTGATCGTCACGAAATAACAGAGCTTAGGAGCTTGTAGAAACACTTCAGAAAAATATTTCAACAATAAATAAAGCCCAAAGATATAGTGGGGGCTACTTTTGTAAAAGCATTACTTCAAATATTTCCCTGAAGGATTATCGACTAAACTTTCTAGAAGTTAGGTTGTTTTAGCTCGAAAAGTACATATCCAAATGCTGTGAAACTCAAATATGACTGAGACAAAAAACGTCCAGCAGGTGATGAGGTTAGATCTTATCTTATGGTGGAAATAATTTTTTCTTACATGATGAAGAAAAGCACCACCTTCTTTGGCTTCACCACAACGAGGTCATGGAATTATTGTGGGCAAGTTATTTTAAAGAATCAATGTTTAATAACAAGAACAAAAGACTCTTACATCTCCCCGTCGAAACACTGAATATTTTCGAAACATAACCCCGCAAAACAGCAATTCTGATGATTGAGTGATTGAAACGCCTGTATAAGCTCTAGTTTGAAAGATATGATAAATTCAAGCATTTGAAAGTTGTTCAACGTGTTGATTTCCCAAAAATTTCTGAATAAGCCGTTTAAAATCGTTCCATGCGTTTTTCTCAATCTCTAATAGCTTTCGAGAAACTTGTGTTTTTTATTATTGACCTAATCTGTGGCCCATCAAAGATGCCGTTCATATCTTTCAGCACCTAGTTATGAAAACTTTTGAGACAAGGAAACAATTTCAATTTTCGTTAAGAGCTTCGACAAATTCTTTCATGAGTCGTAATTATTGATGCAACGGGGGCAATATTATGATATTCCTCGATATTTTCCCATAAGCAGAGACAGCAGTTATTATTTGTGTAACCACTGTGTTTGCTTAAAAGAAAGTTGACCATTTTTTAATCAACACTAATGAGCCAGTTGTTTTCTTAATTTTGTCTAAGACTAAAGCAGTAAATCTTTATTCGTCTTTTGCTTTAGTAGAATATTCAGTCGCCAACGACCCTAGTTTGTTCCCGTTGTGTGAAAGAACACATTTTAGTCTTCATTTTGACAAATCTTTAAACAAACGCTATTCATAACAAACGTAATTTCGTAACCCTATTCCAGCCATAAAACCAGGTACATTTTCACGTTATACAAAATCATTTTCTTCATCAAAATATTTGGGGAAATTCTTTATCGTGTTGCGGTGATAAAAAACTGTAGTTTCTCTTGTTACAGAACTCTTTTTTATCAGCATTGAAACTTGGATTTCTGAAACAGACTTCGATTTTACCAGATTAGGTCCTTTAAATCATCTTGATTGAACAATTTCGGCGATTGCGAGTCATATTTAAGTCACTATCAATCTATCACATCCAAACGATATTATTCAAGTATATATTCTAGATACTCTATGCAAATAAAACGAAAATGATTTGAACCATTCACACAAATTCTTCTTGACGATGCCATATCGAATTTCAGCAAGTTGGATCGATATTTTTCAATTAACAGCTATTTATTTCTGTAATTGTATGTTTTTTCGTAAAATATATAACTTTTGAATGACAGCTGTAACAGATGACAGATTAATCTCGAACCCGAACGTCTGCTATAAATATAATTTTTGTTATAAAACGATTCGTCAATTCACCAAAACTATATGTTGTCAACCCAAAGAGGTGATCATAAACGATTGCAACATTGTCTAAAGAATTGTGGTATTTCTGATCTAGTTATGGATAGCTTGCGTGCTGAAAGATTCGGAACATCACCTCCGCAAGTCATGGCTTGCTTGTGTTAGTCCACGTTCACACCCACAACGTAGTTTATCGGGCTCTTCGATTATTTGTTTCCGATGGCCGTCATTAATCTTCACAGGTCTAGGAAATTTGTTCTTGTTAGGTGTGCATATGACGTATGGCGTAGATCTCCATTTATTTCATAATTTTTCTAGTGCAATGAATTGTTAATCGTTATTTTGGAGTCGATTTAAATCTATATGTTAGATAGATTGACGTATACTATATGTCATATGTCACAATTATGTCATATGTCATATGCCTTTTGAACAAATTTTCATGATCTACATGGAACATGAACATAAATCATTACTGGCAGTGAAATAATTGAAATGGTCCAATAATACCAACATGGGTGAATATGGGAAGTAAAACGTACTCAGAACAAAGTCAGAAACAAATCGAAAGAATTTTCAATCTGTCAAATCGATTATTACTCAATGGATTAATATTAAATCAAGAACTCTACGAAAGTATGTTTGGTAAGACTTCACTTTATCAGATTCTGTCAAGTGTTCAATTCCGTCATATGTATATTTGACAATCTGATACTTCTTCTTGTTGATTCTACATTCTCGTTTTGAGTCTGGCCTCGTACAAGGCTGTCCATTTCTCGACGTGCCGGCCCTGCGACAAACCAGTGCAATTACCAAGAGGCGTGTAATGTAAACTTATTGTGGAACACAGACGTGTATATGAATAATGTTCCGTGATCTTAGCGTGTAATTAAAACTAAATACGCCAAGATGCAACGTCGTATACTCTGTGCGCTCTGCTTCATGTCTAAACAATAACTCGATAATTCCAGGGCGACCATAGAACAATCGTCCCGCCATTCAAGTGGATTTTAACGATCCGTTATGGCCGTGGCACTGCTCAATATTGGCCAGCTCTGGAATGTCTTTTGTGTAGAATTCCACGAGCTCTGTATATATCTCTTTTGTTTTGCAATGTACATTGTATCTATTCTATCAAGTATATCAGAGTTAGTTTTGATTGTTCATAAATAATTGAAAAATAAGAAGACCATAAGATGTTACTCTTTTATCTATTCTGTGGTACTTTCTTTGGTAGTTAAATTATCTCTAGGCAGTGAAACAAATAATTTGATAATTCTGTGAAAATCTTATAGATAAAATTTAAGTTTATGTTTTGAAGAAACAACTCGTTTTATTTTACGTATCAATGGTTTGAACATTGATTATTATTCAACTCCATTATTATGAAGAGAGCAATATTTAACTAGGTTCTTTCATTTCATTAGTATAACTTCTACAGAATACCTTCAAAGATATGGTTAAATATCGAAGCAAATAATAACGTACAATCAATTTCATCCAAAATGATAATTTCAAATTTCTAACCTAAGAAGTGCATTTCACTGATTTGAGCTATTGTGTAAGATGGCGCCACTAACTCTGTATAACTAGTACCATTCAGAATTTGATTAGACTTAAAATTAGAAGTCTTCGAAATCATGTCATAAAACAAAATTCATCTAAAATTTTGGATATCTGAAAGAAAAAATAGGGATCGTAGATGAAAGTTCAATGCCTCACAAAATATTGAACAATATACATTAAAAAATGTGTAGATTTCTTTCCGCTCGTTGCTAACGACATAGATAAAGCATATCTTGACAACATGATGAAACGTTGTACATCTCTACGATACAATACTGAAAAAATGTAAGTCATGAAGTGAAAATTGAATTGGGCAACTGAAACACGACTATCAAACGTGAAGGCGGGTCTGGTACCATGGCCTCTCTCGATTATTCCGCACTGATACCCTTCCTAAACATACACGGCCTGCTGCATCTACAATATTTCAATTTACGCCCAACTATCTAGATTGGAGTTGGTTCACGATCTTAAGCCGCTAACACACGTGGTTTTCTGTAACGTACACGACGAGATAGTCGTTAATCTTCCAGAGGAAAACCTCACAGGGGCGGGCGAATTCTTGTGATTTATAGGTTCTTGCAGTCTTTCTGCAGTTTGCGAGCAATAAAAATTTGAAATGGTGACCACCTACTTGAAAATTCCATGTTGATTTATCAATTTTTTTTTCGCGGAGTTGTTCCTCATACTGTTATACCTATCGTATGTATACCTGGTGTTCCAGATAGTTGAGGGTGACAACACTTAGAATTTTTATAATCGGTTGTGTTTATTGTATCAGTCAGATTTTACTCAACATCAAAAGCTCAATTAATTCCTTAATAAACACAAATGTTGCATAATACTTTGATGGCTGCAAAGATCACATTCAAACTAATTTAATGCACAAAGATGCCAAAAATGATAGTCTGTATTGCCTTGATTGAAAAAACCTTCTATATTTTATCTTACAGCTGGCTAATGGAAACCAAGAATATGTTTTCAATATCCCCAATATTACTGTCGTTCATTTCAAAGATAGTGACGGCATGGAAGAATGACCTATAAGTGTTCAATGGTTATACATCGTTGAAGGCATAAAATAAATAATGGAATATACCAGAGAGACTCTTTTTGGTCTTCACTCTTTGTATTACTTTATTTCTTCTTAGTATAATTCTGAAAGACATAAAGACCAGATGATATCGAAATGTTAGTTCAAAATGACGATGAGCTTACAGAACAATCGAGGAGAAATTATAAACTGAAGAAATATTTTTTACACAAACTTTCAGTTGATAATCTGCATTCACCAAAACTTCATTAATTCGTCAAATTCCATAAAAAAACAGTTTTCTCATATGATAAAACCGCAGCAGCCAAACTTTCACATTATCTTACAAACATACATACATTCAACATACTGTACAATCATATAATAATTAATTTATGTCCTCCATGTAATTAATCTCTATCCTAGTGTTCCACCTCAAAATTCATTGAAACTGATCAACAAAGCTCTACAGAAAAATGAAGTGAATCCCATTATATAATCAGAAGTTATGATTCCTTAACATGGTTGTTTAGAACAAAACTATTTTAACTTCTTTAATAAAATTTACATGAGCAACAACAGCTCAATAATGAGTAATCCTCATATTCCTTTACTAGCACAAATTTTCATAAATATTATTGCGATAATAATTTCAAATCATCCGCTGTTGAAATGCTGCATTGATTGGTTAACATATGTGGATAACATAATCTGTTGTTTAACAAGAACAAATAGACAATTACATTCTTTTAATATTTATATGAACTCAATTCACTCTAAAATAAAATCCATTTTTGAAATGGAAACTGAGAATTTCATTAACGTTTTAGATTTAACTATAAACAAAGTGGACCACAGACTTGAGTTTCTTAATTTCCATAAACCATCATATATATATATATATATATCCATTACCATTCACAATTCTTCCGCATATTCATATCAACATGAAAAAGCTGCTTATAACAGTATGATAAATGGACTCACCACGATACCTATGTCAATAATTACTTGAAACCTCACCTTATAAAACAAATAACTATCAATAATGTTTATAATTCCAGTATGACTGACAGTGTGATTTCTCGTAAACAAATTCAACATGAAATCCATGAGGTTCTCCCTATTGTAGAAGACACTCATCAGAAATATAATATATTAACTCATATTGGCAAACCCACTCTAAATTTTAGGTAATTCTCATTTCATTATTGGAACATTCCCTTCAGAACGAATAACTAACTAGAAGGCTATATTAACAAGAGTGAACCCAAAAGGCATGAAGTTTAAAACTTTTTAGTCGAAGTTGTGATGAAATTTATACTGATAGAATATTTAGAAATTTCAACATTGAGATATATGAGCATGAACGCTTTTTGTCCCACAAAATCTGATTCTTACTATGCAAATCATATACTACAAGAAAACCATACTTTCAATGATAATTTTGATAATTTATCTAACAAAAGATAGATTGAAAGTGTACCTATGGATAACATTGGCATCAATAATCAAAAGAATGCTGAAAATTTACTTTACAGTCAATAAGACTTGAATGTATCAGCACAACTTAATATTTGTAGTTCTGTTTGTATTGTATTCATGGAAATGAAAGATCTAACACAAAACAATAAAAACCAAACTAAAAGAAGAATATTACAGGAGAGTAGAAGCAGTTTTAAAGACTGAATTAAATGTCAAATTCTTTGGCATCATCAAACAGACACAAGCAGAAGTTGGGACAGTTGACCATTATACTTGAAGGCTACTAAATATGCATCGTGCATGGTGCAAATGATAAATACATTGGTATGTTATACAGACAGAACGCGAAACAGAAATTCTTCTATAAGGCCAAGTGACTGCTTCAGAGGTGGTAGGTTGTCTCCCATCACGAGAATTATCTGACCTACTCGAGTATTTTTTAATTGAAAATTTTGTTGCATTTGTTGAGAGAGTTGCCAGTAGGATAGGCGATTTTTTGGGACAGCTTGAAGATTATTTTCGGGATAAGTAGTCAAGACAGTTTCTATTGAAAAAGTGATCTGGAGTCAATCACTGAAGGTTTAAAAGAATACTTGAGAGGGACAACAAGTGGAATGGATTTAGAATGCATTCTTTTGACTCAAAATGGTACTGAGTGCCTCGAAGGTTGAAATATAAGGATAAAATTCCACGAGAGAAAGTTTTCACTTGCGAATGATCTGAGGAAGTTCCTTCAATTGGATTCATGTACAAAAAGAGTAGGTTCTATTACAACTATATAAAACAAATAGGTTTCCTCTACGAGCTATAAATCTTTTGATCAATGAAATGAAGGTTGCTGTTGTTGCTCTGTAGTTATTACCATACAGACGAAAATTGAAATATAAAATTTCGTGGTTCGAGCCTTTCTCAGCCTAGAAGATTTAATGATTCATCAACCTACTTGTTGTTGATAAGTACTCGATGTGAAGAGCAGCAGAGCAATCGCTTTTTTCTTGATTATTGGATGACATCAGTTTTCTTGGAATGTCCTGCCGAAGGAACACCTATGTTTTTAGCAGACTATGTGGTGATTTCAATTGTAGAATGTACTACCAGCCAGGACCCAAATTTCTTCCCGTTGTGTAAGAGAACACATTTCAGACTCCTTTCTGACGTTTATGGTAGTTAACAGGTTCTTTCCAGATAATAACAGTTTCATACCAGAAAGTTTTTTTTTCTTATTTGTTCAAAGAAGTAGATACTCAATGCACGTTTTACAAACCTTTTGATGAATAAAAAGCTCATCACTCATTTCCAGCTGATGTCGTAAGCTTCACTTACGATCTCTACCACATTTAAACGGCATTCATCAAATATATACTCTCCGAATGAAACATGAATGATTTGAATCATTCATAAAAATTCTTATTGACTAAGCCATATCAAATTATAGCAAGATAAATGAATAGCAAATTATTTAGCTTATTAAGTGTTTTCAATAACGCTATAACTCGTGAACAAGAGCTATTAGAAAACAAATGACAGTATATTTAGATTCAGCTATGTCAAATTAGTAAGCATCAAGCGACAAAAGTTTCGTTGTCTACTGTAATTTATTTGAATTTTCGAAATATTAAATTTTTTTCTTCTTCAAGAATACTTTCCCATAAATGATTTCCACCAAACTAAAATTCTCCATGTACGTCCCAATGGGCTTAACCATTAGATTCCCATAATTGTTACACCTAATCTTCCGTACCAATCTCTCAATTGAAAACATAATCCAATGTTGGAATGAGGTGCTCAAGTTACTCACGGGCAACGTATATCCCATTAATAACTCGTAATATTAATTACAAATTCACCATAAGACACTCGTGGCGGGTATTCGAGCCGCATGGAAGTGCTCCAAGGAATGTCTTGGAATTGAAGAGAATGGACACACACATCTTATACGTTTCGTATTGTTTACGTACACGTTTTCAAGAATAAATATTAAGCAGCCAATTCTATATAAAATTATTATGAAGGAGTGCTATTTTTTTTCAACAATAATAGCCTCATATCTTCCTGCTACAACATGAAAATTTATATCTCCCTCCTTAGAACTGAAGCTGCAATGATGTCTTCTACATTGTCTCAAATCTACAACATCAATAATTCAAATCTGGTTTCAGTTCAATAAATTTTGAGTTTTCAGAGCCTCAATTCATAATTATCAGAAAGTATATAAAATGAGATATCAGAAATACATATGATGTTGACACCATCTTTATGAAATACTTTATATTGCATAATTTCCAAAGTTGGAATCTTGTCTAGATTAAAACTAACATCGTGACTCCCAAAATTTGGTAGACGTTGGGAGTATCATCAAGAAATGGCAAGAAGTATCAAGATCTATTAACAAAATGGTAAACAATACATAGCTATCATAAGTTAATTGAGTTTACACTTTGAGGGCGATAGTAGCACACTAGGTGTGATTCAAATGTTAATCTACGAGGTTTGTAAATAAAATTATGAGAGTGGCAACGTCGCTTCCGATCCGGCAATGTTTGAGACGACAGGCTCTAAGCAGCGTCAGGTACACAATTGATACTTCTTCTGTATGAGTGTAAACTCGATACAGTCTTTGGTGTGTCCCTAGCGCTTGTTTTCGTAAAACAAATTTTCATTGTGCGTTCTAAAAATGAGTGGTATCAATTTGGACCACCAGGCTTAAGTCCTGTAACTTTTTCCTCTTGATGCGAATTGAAAGTCGAGAGGAATCCATTTAGGGACGCTTGAATACATCTAAACAGCTGTAACCGACCAGATGAAGGCTATTCCAGTATCCGAGTTCAAGCAAATCTGTGATGACATTTCGGAAATTAATGGATTTTACATGCAATACCCTCGTTCAAAATGCGTCAATTTTATTCTACGAAGCTACTCAACAAAAAGAGCCTCAACGACGCCGATGAATTTTTACGAGAGAAGCCAAAGGCTCTACAGTTCAATTGGATGATATATGACACTTATCCATATGACGTGTAATGGACTATCCGTTGAGTTCTCGAACGCTATCCTGAATCATAACAACATCCTCTAACAATCCCGCATTTCTTCGACGTAGGTTCACCACAGTTCTGCTTCCAAAGACATATATCGGAAATGTAGTATGGAATATTTGGTGAACAGATTACAATGTTAATGAGTTTTTGGAGCTTTCAGTACTCCATGGTGGATTTCAAGTACGAAATTAGTATTACTAATAAATTGAGCAGATGTTCATCTACTGAGATGGTTGATTGTTTCTTCTTTCTGACCGCTTCCTTGGCAGATATGTATAACTGGCTTCTTCCTAATTTAGAGCTATTTCCTTAGTCAACAACGTTCAGTTCATTTTTCGTAGTTTGCAGCTTGGCATTACACTCCATATATTTTACTTCGGCTTCTCCTGAATTTTTCTGTCTTATCTGCAATTTTCCAGTTCATCTACTTGTATTTTACGATTTCTTTCTTGTTCTAGTTTGTCTCATTTACAGCATTTCGTCGACTCTATATTCACGGTGATGAGCGTACTAGATTACTAGTGAACATACCTTCCACCTATGGAGACAAATAAAGACCATCATAAGAAACACAGCCGATGACAATTAATTAATGTGAAGAAACTTGCATCAATAGTTAAGAAGATAGAACCTTATAATTCGAAAATGATAGGCCACTGGACAATTGGTGAGAGTTTTTGTGTTTACATAAGAGTCTAAGTACCATCTTTACCAATCTGATAGACTTGCGAGAGTTTAAAGAGAAGGCGAACGAAAGAAAAGCCCTTAACAAGCTAACAGTTAGGTTCTCTACAGAGTTGAGCATATTCGGATTGAGATGTCCAGGTAATTTGGCAGTATTCGGCATCATCCATAACTCTTCAACAGCTGGATGCAGCTGTAGGGAGTGATGAAGATGTCTTCATTCACACAAGATATATTTGAGTTTTGTTTTTCATTGAATCAAGTCATGAAACTGAATACAAAATTTTTACGATTCCAAAAAATACATTCTCCCAAAATAGAGGAAATTATTGATCATAAAACTAATAAGGAGGCCCAAAGTTTGAATCTTGGGGACACCACGGGGGGAATATATATATATATATATATATATATATATATATATATATATATATATATATATATATATATATATATATCTCTCAAGTTTTATTTACCGTCACCTATATGTTACATACTTTCCTACGATTTGAATAATCTTTCTGGAATACCCATACACAAAGCAAACCATTTAGGTATATCATATAATGTGAGGGCGTAGATCTAGACATAGAGGGCGGATTTTACTAATTTATTGTCTTACTAAATCTAGACCCATAAATTTGTATCGTGCGCACTATACAGAGCAATAATAATATTATTGTGTGTATTGACTCTGCTGTGTTATCTCATGAATGAGCATCATGCGATCTAAAAGCAGACATAAATTTCCTCCTTTATGTACACAAAGGATTATTTGTTAGGCTATAATATCCGTATATTGAAATATAAATAATATTTCTCAGTGATCAATACTTGGTAGGACATATATTTAAATTTATAGTTTGATATGGAAGCAATTTTGTACTAGTAGAAATATCATGTTCGAGTTTAGGGTGATAGCACTTGTGAAAATTCCTTGTGAAGCATATTAAATTGTTGCAACTAAGGTATTTCTATATTTTCAGAAACATTAATTATTTCGAATTTATAAGTTTCTTTGATGAGAAAATGCTTTTCGAATGAAGCAATACGAGGGATGTCTTTCAAGTTTTGCATATACAGCTGAAATGACAAAAATGAGAGCACTTGAAGACTTGGCGTTTCGGAAGACATCATCAGCCACCCGAGCCAGTTTCCTACGGAGATCCGATTGAGGAACAAGTATATCTCCGGATAATTTTGTCCCACTAGAACTCATCATATTTTATCTGAAAGCAGTTATCCCAATCGTTTGCTGCTACATTCGAAATGGTCTTTAGAAAGTTATCAACAGCTTAAGGATGATGTAACAATTTGATGTTTAATTGTGTTCAATATTCAATTCTTTTCCGAACTGTGTGGGAATTTGCATTGTGTTGATGGAGGATGATTCGCCGTTCGGGGTTGTTTTCTAAAAGCTTACTAACGACTTGAGTAAACAAAGGGTTGTATATCATTCGGCAATAACGATTCTCTGATATTATAAAGGAATCGTTGCTATATGACCTGTTTTCAAAACAAACGTTGCGACCAGCATTTTATCCTTCAACTAAACAAAGTGGTAGCAACGGATGATTATGTGGTGCCGTCAGAGCTGTTAATTTTTTTCTAATAGACATTGATGATGACCATAACGGATAATGTGTGATAGCTTCCATAAGTTAACATTCGTTGCGGATAGTGTAGACTATTTATTCGATGGTGCCACGGCAAAATTATCCTTTGCTACAGGAATGTGAGGTTGCATGCTCGGTGACACTTCGATCACGGATGACTTTTGTGAGTATTTCTTCCCCTTGAAATAACTTAACAGAAGATTGGCGCCTATTTTCTGGACTACACCAAAATTATAGCTATAAGCATTTATTGTAAATACAATTATTCGAATTTTTGTGAATATTATCTTTTCAAAAGAAAATATATATATACTCTGATTTTTCTTATTTCTAAGTGCACTTTGATTGCTCTTTAAGAACAACAACGAACGATTACATTTGAGTTGAATATTTCATTCATTTTCAGTTGCAACATATTCAAAACATTTCAGTACATCATTTGCCTTATTCAGTGTCAATTAATCTATTCGCATTCCTGTACAAAACGGGATAGTCCCTTTTTTCCGAATTAAATACTCATTCGTAAATGGTGTTTGCAGCGATTAAATTTACAGCTATTTACCAATTTTTTCGCTTATTCTGCAATATTGTATTTGCCGTTTCCATTCAGACTTATCGCTGAAAGATCTAGGTACGTTAAATTAGTTTTTGAAGAGTAGTTTTCATTGTATGCTTTCCATATGCTGTGAAGTTTATGAGTTTTTGAGTATCCACATATAATGAGTGTTTGCGAATTATTACAAAATCTGACGTTATTTACGGTTGTAAGGAAACAAACAAGGTGTGTGCTATGTGTATAAATTGTAGAAATAGTTCCGTGAAAATATTGAAGACTATGTTAGTTACTTTTTGAAAATTTAGCCAAGATGTATGAGTGAAGATGGAATGAACAGTTGAGTTTCTATTTTGATAGCAATATACTTACTATACCTTTCAATCGAATTTTACTGAAACTACTAGGGATGTATTTTATGTTTTGTATGCTGCCAGTACTAAAAATAGACCTCTATGATTTGTCAATATATTGACCTTATACAAAAACTTTTCTCAATTAAAATCAGTCATATTTTTAATTTTGTTTTAATGTAAAAATGAACCTACACCAAATCATTTCAATAGGTGAATGTCTACTTTTGATTTTAACCAACACATTTCAACATACTTTGAATTTTGCAAACTATTAGAAACATGTTTACACTAAAATTATTTTCAGTTTTCCAGTATAAGTTCGTTTTGATAGATGATTTGTTTGGATCAGTTCGTAAACAAAATCAATATGTCATCAATATTATTAATACAGTATCCATTATATTATTTCAGAAAAGAGACAAACACGTAACCAAACATTTGATAGAATCTGAAACCATCTTATAAAATATGAAACATCATAAAAACCTGGCCTAAAAAACCACAACAAAAATTAAGAAATTAAAATTTTTCAACAATTTAAATGGAAACTACGAAGTCAGGACACAATAGATGTGCCAATAATAACTGCCAGTATCACGAATATATGCCCTTTAAATCGTATGTGGCTCAAAATTGGCACTTTTATAAAATAAAGACACAAGCTGAGTTTCATGATTGTATTAAGAAAGCATCAACCGAACAGAGAACTTCCAAGTCCAGGTTGGATATTTTTGGAATAATACTCGTAGATACTCTAAAAATATATTTCGAACGATGTTTATCATTATAGGACTTGTTTCTTACCAAACTTTATATTTCCCATTAGTTTTGAGGAAATTTTGTAATGAAACTTTGACTAAAACACAACAAGAAATATTTTTCATTCAGAAAACTTGTTCTGTGCTTGCACTTTCAATAATCTCTGGAATTTTTGTAAGAACTATTTGGTTACAGTATATCTCAATTATTCTATTGTTGTTACTCATTTTGCTTATTAATTTTTTGTGCAAACTGGAGTAGATAAGCTCATTTCAATATTAACAGCCTTTGAGCCTTTATATAGACTACAGTATCTACTGAAATTATTTCTCTAATACTATATTCAATAATATTAATAATATGGATGAAATTAGAAAAGGCATCTTCCGAAAATGACTTGAGCTCAATTAGAAAATGCATAATATATCATTCTCTTCTCTTCATTGCTTTTATTGTTTCAACAATAGAAATCTCCATTCTGAATCTAACATTCAAGATTTTACAATTTGTTAAAAATTCTGTTGTCCAATATATACTCAACAGTTTGAAAATCATGTTGCCGATGTTATTTGCAACATGCGGTTTCAAATCAAATATTATTGATGCTGAAGTGAAATTTTTGGAATGCTTTCATATTTTTTCGTCTTGGATTTTATATTATTTAGACTCAGTTTTCAAGTGAAAACTGTGGGTTCTTGGGTAGTTTTTGGGTGAAGTGTGATGATTATTTTAATTATCGAATTTATACTTGTTGTAATTGTTATTTTATATGTTCTGGCATTATTCTTGATAAAACTATTAATGGAAAAACAAAATTGGCATTGAAGAAAATCGTTGAACTTCCTGATGCATTGATAAAGGTATGAAGGGGAATATGAAGAATTTAAAAAGATAGGTAGTGGTTGAAATTTGACTTTCGGTTTCAACCTACACAATTCCACATACCACCTTTGAATTTTGCAACTTATTAGAAATATGTTTAGACTAAAATTATCTCCAGTTTCCCAGTGTGAGGTCGTTTTGATAAATGATTCGTTCAGATCAGTTCGTAGTCAAAATCAATGTCGTCATTAATACAGTATAGAAGTTATCCATTATTTTATTTCAGAAAAGAGGCAAACTCGTAACCAAACATTTGATAGAATCTAAAACAATCTCAACAAGTATGAATCTTTATAAAAACCTGGCCTTAAAACAACAACAAAAAATTACGAAACTAAAATTCTTCAACAATTGAAATGGAAATTACAAACTTTGGATACAATCGATGAACAGAGAATTTCTAAGTGTAGGTCGGATATTTTTGGAGTAATCCTCGTAGATAGTCTAAAACATTGTCAAAAATGACTTTTTATTAACTAGAATGATATATAAATCACCTTGTCAGAAATTAAAAAAATGTGGAAGCTACAATATCTCAATAGTCAGTATTTAAAATATAAGTTGGTTGTCCTTAGAATTTGCGTACACTTTTTGTTACTCTCAGCGCTTTTTGAAGCTTATTTCAGAAGTCCAATAGAGAAAGGAATCGAACCTGTGAAATCTTTGGAAAATCCACCATCCAAACGAGTTGTACTTTTTATAATTGATGGTCTAAGAGCTGATACCATATTTGGAGTCAACGGTAATAGAACGCCTTTCCTAACATCAATTCGGAACACCAGAGCTACTTGGGGCATATCAGTTGCTACATTTCCAACAGAGTCAAGAACAGGTCACGCAGCAATCATTTCTGGAATCCACGAAGATGCCAGTGCAGTTTTTAATTCATTCTATTCTTTCTCCGAAAAATTCGATTCAGTGTTAAATCGTAGTAGAAATATCTGGTTGATAGCTAGTGCTCATATGATTGACATCTTTAAATTTCTTTCTGGAAAGAACAAACGAATAAATTCGTATAGTTTTTCTTGGGATGAAGACCAAACAATGATAAAGGGAGACAAATGGGTGTTTGATACTTTGAAGAAAGTTTTGGAGGAAAAGAAGAATTACAGTGCACTATACGAAGGTCAGAGTGTGTTCCTGATGTCACTAGCAACGATAGACTTGATTGGTCATAACTTTGGTCCTAATTCAAAAGAAATAATTATTCCACTCAAGTTCATTGATGAAAATATAGAAATTTTGGAATCAATGTTTCAAAAGGTATTTGGAGATGAATCAACAACTTTTATATTAACATCAGACCATGGAATGACGAAAAACAAAAGTCATGGTGCTGGTACTAATGATGAAATCTATACTCCCATAATATGTTGGGGAGCAGGAATCGCTTTCAATCAATATCCAAAGGATATCCAACAAATTGATATAGCACCATTAATATCTTCGCTACTTGGTTTAGAGTTTCCAGTTAACTCTCTTGGAAAAATTCCATACAATTATTTGAACATGAGCAAATTTGATAAAAAACAACTTGTTTTAAACAATATCCTTCAAATATACAGAACTCTACAGTTGAAACAAGAAAATATGATTAAGAGTACATTTTTCTGCAAATCATATTTTCCCAAACAAAAAATTTCAAGCATATGGAACAAGAGTTGTATAGACGAAGATTTCCAACACTACGAAAATTTGTATGCACAAATTTTTGAAGCTATGAAGAGTTGTGATTATTGCATGAAAGTGAATATTCTAACACCAGTTTGTATCGGATATTCTTTATGGATTTTTTATATGATAACAGATCTCCTACAAACGGAAATCAATTCAGACATTCATTGCTCGAAATTCCTAGAAATTCTGATTTGTTTTTATAATTTTTAGTTATTTTTCTTGCTTTCATTAGGTTTCATTCTATATTACACTGTGCGTATTATTTATTTCCAAGTTTGATGATACTTTTACTAACGAAACAAGAACAAAAATTTTCGGAATCTTAAATTTGAACTACAAAATAACTCACGTTTATCAGGTACTTCTATTTGTAATCTCCACCATTATTTTAATGTTTATTTTGGAGTATGAAATTATTTCATCCCTGATATTTGTGTTATCTCTTTATTTCTTACACGAAATAAGATTTTGCCATATGAATCAGTTAATATGGATGACTACATGCATTTTTTATCATTTTTATCATTACAAATTATATCTAATAGATTTCAAACGGTTTTTATCATTATAGGACCTATTTCTTACCAAGCTTTATATTTCTCAATAGTTTTGATGAAATTTTGTAATGAAACTTTGACTAAAACACAACAAAAAATATTTTTCATTCAGAAAACTTGTTCTGTGCTTGCACTTTTAATAATCTCTGGAATTTTGTTAAAACAATTTGGTTACAGTATATTTCAATTATACTGTTGTTGTTACCCATTTTGCTTGTTTATTTTTCTGTGCAAACTGGAGTAGATGAGCTCATTTCAATATTAACAGCCTTTGAGCCTTTTTTATAATGACTGCAGTATCTACTGAATTAATTTTTCTAACACTATATTCAATACTATTAATAATTTGGATGAAGTTAGAAAAGGCATCCACCGAAAATGACTTGAGCACAATTAGAAAATGCATAATATATCTTTCACTTCTCTTTATTGCTTTTTATTGTTTCAACAACAGAAATCTTCATTCTGAATCTAACATTCAAGATTTTCTAGTTGAGAAAAATTCTGTAGTCCAATATATACTCAACAATTTAAAAATCATGTTACCGATGTTATTTGCAACATGCGCTTTTAGATCAAATATTATTGATGCAGAAGTGAAATTTCTGGATTGTTTTCATGCATTTTTTATAGTCTTAGATTTGATGTTATTGAGACTTATTTTTCAAGTGAAAACTGTTGGTTCTTGGGAAGTTATTGGGAAAAGTGTGATGAATATATTGATTGTCGAATTTATACCTGTTGTAATTGTGACTTTAAATGTTCTGGCATTAATTCTTGATAATACTATTAATGGGAAAACAAAATCGGCATTAAAGAAAATCGTAGGACTTCCAGATGCTTTGTTCGAGGTATGAGGGAGAATATGAAGAATTTTAAAAGATTGACAGTGATTGAGATTAGACTTTCTAAAAAGCATGTTCTGTTGAAAAATTTTCAAGTACATTGTATTATATATACTTGTGTATTGTACTTTTTTATAATTCGATTCAATAAACTGTATAATCAATTCTTTCTTTCAGTAGGTACTCTGTTAATGGAAAATTTAGTAGTGTTATAACAAAGTTCTGGCAAGAAGTAAATTAAAGAGCAAGAGGAAGGTGAAAAATAAAAGTGTTGATGGAAAATTCGAGGAGATGGCTTGAAGGAATACCCGGATAGATAAAGTGAGAGGATAGTGCTAGAAAATTCGGGAGAAAGTAGTAGGTACGTCAGGGAGAATTACAGGAAGTGCAGGAGGAAAGTGAGGTTAGATGGGGCTAGGAGGCCCAGTTTTAACAGCAGCACATAGATGAATCCGATTGAATTATACCTGGGGACATGTTAATTGGTTTGAAACTAGTCAGAATGACTTTTAGTTAAAGATGAGTCGAGATTTGTCTTTTTCATTGCGATAGACATTCTCTAGTCTACATCGATATGATACCCAACTTTATACTCATCTATGGTTTTGGTGTAGGCTAAATTATAGTGTGGGAGGAATTTCTTTGAACTGATTGTCGTAAATAATGAAACACTAAACGCGAAGAGGTACATAATAAATCCCTTAGAAGAACATGTACCATTTGCAGAACACATTAATAAAACCTTTTCGTTTATGCATGATAACGCCAAAACTCGCAAAGCTCACACAGATAAGAATTACCTTCAAGATATCGAAAACTATTCTGTGAAGTGGCTGCACGTTGTCATGCCAGCCAACTCCGATGTTGGCTGTATTGCCAAGTAGATTCATATTCACTTCTGAAGCAAGTCGATGTCCTTGAATGATTGAAGAAGGTTCTTCAGCAGTAACTCCTCTGTAGTTGCTGGCACTTATCCCTAATAATGGTTCTACGAGAGTTATAACGGCTGTGCTTTTGAGGAGGATATTTTTGGAAGACTTCCAACAGAAGGGGGGTTACTCATCAAATTAGAAAATCAAGCTTAGATTTGAGGGATCTTTTTCTCCTTGCCAAGTCATTCCCGGATTTGCGGCCTCGCTATCTTGAGACGAAGAGGTCACACATAAATTTAGTACGTAATACCAAAAAATCTTACTGTCAAAATAAAATTTTTTCTTCGGATAATTCTTCTAAGAAGGCATGGAAGACTGTAGCTGAGCTTTCCGGTCGATGTGGAGGTCGGTTGTAGAATATTTCAATTGTGGTAGATGATATGAGAACTGATGATCCTAGATTGGTTTCTGAAAGTTTCAATGAGTTTTTTCAGTAGAGCGCCGCTGGACATAAACGATAGCATTTATAAAAAGTTGGGCACATCGGATTATACGAAGATCAGCACGGCTTTTTGGCGGGAAAATCAACTTAGAGCGCTTAGGGGGAGTTCTACGAGGCGCTGTTGGTGGTAGTTGAGGGGGACGAGTGCCCTGTTGGATTTCGTGTCGTCCGCTTATGCTGAGGTCAAGACGGGCGTGCCGCAGGGATCGGTCCTCGGACCGATTCTGTTTATTTTATACGTCAATGATTTAGCTAATGTACTACCAAATACGCACTTTACGGCATATCCGGACGACATATCTGCTCTTGTTTCTCATAATTCCATCGAAGCAGTAGAGATACGATGCGGTCTGGTCCTATCTAACCTATTTGACTAGTCCTGCTCTCATGATTTACATTTGAATATGAACAAATCTCAGGCTGTTCTGTTTCAGATGCCTCAGAAACGTGAATTAGGACCCATTTCTTTGACGGTTGATCATTCTGAATTAGATGTGACAGATTCCGTGAAATTTCTGTAGCTGTCGGTAGCTAGCAGACTGACATATGGAATAAAGTTTTGGGGCGCTTCGTTCTGTCTTCGAGCGTCTTCATTTGTCGAAAGAAGATAATTCCCCCTGGTCACTCATGCAGACAGATTTTTGCTGACCTCGAAATTTTAACTGTGCCGTCGGTATTCATGAATGTGACTGGTAGGTCCACTAACTTTTACGGCCCTAGGCTTTTAAACAAATTGCCTTTATCTATTAGGAATTGTACTAGTGTTATGAGTTTCAAATCTGAGCTGAAGACACAAAAGTCTATTTATTGTATCAATGATTTTTGACTTAGAGTCTAGATTCTTGTGTTTTATTGTCTACCGTTAATTTTCAATTTTTATGTAATATACCTACTTACACTATCTGACACATTCCTACAAATTATTGTAATTTCAAGAATATGAAGAATACATACATACATACTCTGCTCCAGAGTAATCTTGAGACTCAGGAATTGAGTCATTTGATCAAGGTTATGTCCTCTCAAGAAAGTTGAACAGCTTGGTGTGTTATTCTCATAATCAAAACATAGTAAAGAAAAACAATTTCGGATGTCTCTAAGATTTCTTATGAAGTCGTCGATCCTTATATCGAGGAGATGGTATCTGACGATAGCTTCTTGCTGCACACCTACCCTGTCGTTGAAATACATTTGAATACGAAATAGTTTCTCTAGTAGTGAACTTTCTGTAGAACGTCGTTTATTTTGTCACATTGACCGAGTTCAACTAGCCGCTCTCGGATATATTCTCCAAGTCTGAATTTAGTGACGTGATATATTTGTCGGTGTGACTCCTCAGCAGCTATACAAAGCTGACTAGAAGATTACACCACAGTAGAGCCGTTCGCAAACACAAACATTGTGTTTTTGGGAGAGTGGAGCAGATAATTAATCTCAACAGAAAAAAAAGTTGGCGACAATATGGAACCCTGGGGTACTCCTGCATCAACCTGAAAAAATTATCCGAAAACGCAATTTTTCTAGAGAACTCCATATGTTTATGGATCAAGGCTGCGTACCAAACCCTTCCGTAGGCGTTTGAGATATCTATTGTTCTTGATTCACCATGCTTTTCCATTTTTGATGTCCCCAAAAACGTATGCTAGGTTTCATTTCAAAATAGATTTTCATGAGAATTAAACAGTGTCGAAGAGTCCAAGCAGCGTTACTTCTTAATTATTGGCACTTCAAAAAGAAGACTGATATTTAGAATTAGATAACCTTCTTGAGGTATCACACACCACTTTCTCGTTATAAAAATTTTCGGGGTAGTTCTTGATAGATGTACTGGATACGCTTTCGATTTAACCAAATCGATTTTGTTCACCTCAAACGGACATCAAACGGATTCATAAAGATCTTGAATTTTTCCTAGTAATTCTGAATTTCAAGTCGCCACATTTTATTTGAGAAGAAAATAATTGAATGGTCGTATAGAGAATGGAATCACCTTTTCAATGAGGTATCACACGACCCCTTTAGAAGTAAATGAAGCTATGGGAAAAGGGTTGATAGAGGCAGAATAAACCATAATAAAAAATGTGCCACATCAATTAAAAATCAGGAAATTCAAACAGATATTCAGGCTGGTTCAGACACACTATGTTTATCCATAAGAAATGTAATAGCCGAAGTAAAATCCACAAATCGCATCAATTTCAAGAGATATAAAACCGAAAAATTCCTCGGTACGAAGAAGCAAGTTCAAGGCGGTCTCTTTCATCTCAGTTCATTTGATCTAAATTCCCGCTAAGCACAACGTAATCTATTCAGATTAGCAACGCCTTGCAGTTCATTTAAAATATTTTAGTGGTCTGATATCATAATTTGATTAACGTTGAAACGTCCAGCTGCGTTATAATTGCATTGCTAATTGAACTTTAGATTTATGAATCGGGCATTTATATCGTTACAAATGACTGTAATATTTCACGACCATTAGACACAGGTATTATCCCGGGTTAAATGACACCCTGATGAATGAAATTATTGAGAGGGACACCCCGCGACTCCAATTATGCTATATTATGTATCTTGCGGATCCACGGCCGGTATTGAACCGCCACTAGGGGGGCTTGCGCAAGCTGGAATCTCGACAATCTACAGTATTTTCGATGTATAAATACGCGAGAATTACGGTGGAAGGTGGAAACAGGCCGTGGGTCCTTATATCTTTATGGGACCAATGACAATATGTAGATAACTGATAAATACCAAGGGTGTTAGTTGAAGTTTGCTGGTTTTACCTGTAGATGTCGTTAGCAATATGTATACATTTCTATAATTTGGCATGTATATCATTTTTTCGATTGACATTAACCTTCAAAAATATGCAAGTTACATTCCATCAAAATCATAGTGTCATATTTGTTTACCTCAATGAATATGTCGAGTTTCGTTCCGAGTAAATCGTATTTACGGCATTCGTTGCTATTCTTATTTCATCAAAAGAAAAAAGAATCTGAAGCTTACCGGTTGCTGGTAGAAACTTATGCTGAACATGCGCCAGAAATTAGAACATATCAGACATGTTTTCGTCAATTTAAAAGTGGAGATTTCGATTTGACAATCAAAAACTGACAATCAGAATCAGTTAAAAATATGAAAGTCCATATCAAGCAAAATCCAAGCCGAAGATCCCATAATGACAAAGCTGACAGAGACAATAGTATAGTATGCCTCAATAAAGATCTATACGAAGAAAAGATGCAGGATATATTGAAAACAATGGATATCACCGAAATACCAAAAGATCCAACCAAACTTTTCACAAAAGAAATCAAAGAAGAGCTAAGTTTGTCAGAACACCAAGCTGATACAGAATGGGAGAAAAGAAAACTGATTCCAATGAATTTTGAAACTCCGAAAATGTACGGATTGATTAAAATACATAAGGAAGAAAAATCTGCAAGACCTGTAGTGTCAAATATAAACAAACCATCAGGTAAACTAGCGAAATTCTTGAATCAAAATTTTTTAGACCTCACTTATTTTCACGCACAATACACTATCTCCAATTCTGTAGATCTCATACTTAAACTTTCAAATCTCACCATCTCCCAAGATCAAATTAGTCTCTTTCGCTATCAAAAATATGTACCCGAACATTCCTACGAATGAGTCTAACACACCGCCATATGAATGAACTTAGCAATCTCCTTCAAATATGCCTATCTCAAAGTTACTTTCAATTTCAATCCAAATTCTTTGAACAAAATTCAGGTCCTCCAATGGGATCACCTTCTAACCCACTACTAGCTGACGTTTTCATGGATAATTTAGAGAAAAACTCAATATTAAACACAGATTTCGCTAAAAACAGAATATTTTCTGGTACAGATATGTAGATAATATTTTGGTTGGTTTTTGTGGTTCAAACAGACAAATTAAGCAATTTTTAAATTTTCCTGAATAAAATACATTGGCGCATCAGCTTCACTGCTGAAATAGAAAGTAATAACTCAATTAATTTGCTAGACCTAACCATCACAAATTCCAATAACCATCTCACTTATAAAATTTACAGAAAAGAAACATTTACAGGCGCATCGATCCCAATGGACTCGTTCAGTCTTTTGAGCCACAAACTAGCTGCATATAACTCCATGATTCATAGAAAACTGAACTTAATATCATCAGAAAAATTGCCTTAAATAACAATATACCACAACATTTTCTAAATACAATTATTAAACGCAAAGAACAACGTATTACCTCTCAATTAATATATAGCATCATAGAAACCCCTAGTCACACATACACCGGCGAACTCTGTTACAAATTCAGTAATTACTTTTCCAAATTCAACATAACTACTTCATTCTCAAGCGTCCCCAACTTAAGCAGATTATTATTCAATGCCAAACAAAAGAACGATAAATTCAAACCATCAGGAATTTATCAAATCAAATGCAATGAAGGTAGCCTATGTCGAACAAACAGGGAGAAGTTTTGAAGGTAGATTCAAGGAACATATTTCATCAGATAGAAATTCGCCAATAATTGAACACATAAAATCAATCAACCACTCGATATCATTAAACAATCTTAAAATCCATTATAAATGAAACAAGAGAAGAGAGATGAATTCGTTGGAAAGTTTGGAGATTAATAAACTAGGTAAAAACCCACAATTTACCACCCTCAACGGCCAACTAGATCTTAATGCATCCCCACTACTCAATACCTAGGATGAATTTCACTCTGTACTGGTATTTACGTACTCATCTGTTATATTGTTATTCACTTGAAAATGACCGTAAGGTCGAAACCGGTCGTGATTATTGAATAAATTGTGGAAAAGTGACAAAAGTGTCTTATGTCCTTTTTCCTCTTAGTTCTATAATTTTTCACAAATTAATTGATTCGAATGTGGTATATTCTATACATTAACAGTAATTTGAACCTTTTCGATTATTGGTCATTCAATATAGTCTCCTCTGTCTTAACGTCTGTTATACCTTGCATTGCTTTTGTTAGAACAGTCACCTGTTTCAAAGTTCATATTCTGAGCTTAATTTTGAGTATGGATCATATCAGTTATTCTTGTCAGGGGTGGAAATATCTAGTACCTACTAACAGGCTTTCGGGGACTTTAATCTTCTCATCATTACTTTTACAGTCATTTCTATGGGTACAATTTCCATTTCGATTGCTTTCGATCATTCTTTTATGCTGATGAATTACTGGAAACATAATTCGTCGCCATTTCTGAATAAATTTGCATTTTCGATTTTGTGCATTAATTTCTTGACGTATTTTATTGGGAATGAGTTTATATGTTCCATATATTGTAATGAAATTTTTTAGGATGTCTAATAGTTCCCCTTTCGGTTTTCGTCATCATCGAATGATACAGCGTCATATCGTTTGTTAGTATAAAATTTCATTTTACAATACTCATGAGTATATCTGCTTTATTATTCATAAATAAATACAAGCGACGTAATTCGTGTTTGAAATTATGAAGTAGGTAATACCTTCCCACGGATTTTCTATGTGCTAATCAAGTGCCACCTAATGAAAACCACCATGACACTATACTAGGGGTCACAGTATGGAATACATAAGAATATGATTCTTCTAACCTCTGGTCCCAAGTATCACACCTACAAAAATATTACATACAAGTTGACACAACCAGTTACGTAAGATAATTTATCTGTGATTTCTCTAGCAAAGATTTCCTGCCTCATGCACGAACCATTCTTTTGCATTGAAAAGCATTAAACAATGCAATCACAAAAAGAATGTATTATCCATATACAGTGCTCAATTTATAGATAAACATGACAAAATGTACGAAGACGGAAATAATTTCGTACATTTCAAATATTGAAGATAACTCAGAAAAATTCAATTATTAGACTATTGAAATTTGTTGAAATTCTTGGCCGACATAGAGAACTGATATAATCCAGGCGGTTATACAGGGTGTTCGCGCTAAAAAGCCATGAAAAATATCGGAGGAACGAATTGATCAATCAATTCCAAATTTTGGAATAGAATTGAATTGATACTGATTTCCAACTTGCAACTAAATGCAAAGCGGTACCAGTTCCCGTTACACAGGGTGAGCAAATTTCGATGTATTTGTAGGGCAGCTATAGTATCATCTTTATTGATTCACATTTGAGTATGATTAAAATTTAAAGTTAAAGAGAAAAATGTGATTTTTGTGGGCCACGTATTTTCTGTTGCTATGCTATTTTTAGAGCATTATTCTTCGACGTTTGGAAATTATTTAAATATTGCTCTAACAATAAATCTTCTTTACATATAGTGAATTTGGTAGATAAAATTGCCAATAAGTACTCAAACGAAGATATTATGAATTCATTCATCATTCATGGTTGATGACAATACATAATGAGTCGAACTAGCAGTACATTCAACGAAAATAACTCGAACTTGCAACCAATTTACAGAAAACAATTCAGAAAATTACGAAAAACTTTCATGACTTATGGAAAACATCACCAACGATTACGAAATTGCAGTTACGGTTTTTGAGTTATTTTCATACCAATCCGTCTGCATTTTACTTGGAGATTCGGGATTTCACGTATATCAATCAATAATTCGGCAATTCTCAGATATATCATCGATGAATCACATTCAAAAGAAGCAGGCTCCTCACAAAACATTATATAGACCAATGAGTCGGAATTTTCGAGAAAAAGAACTATTAATCGGCATAATTCTCATATATGGGCCATCAGAAGTCGACATCAAACACGGGAGCGAAATTTCCAACATCTTTAGCTTTAATGTATTCATCTCAATGTAAAAACGTCGATGTTTAATTTATGAAGAAAATTTATATGGTGTGAAGTATTTAGAGATTTAAACAACATTTTTTTCAACATTCTGGTACAGTCACCTATTGGAAGCACATGTTTAATGTTAGAACCAGTTAGATGGTGCTTCAGCCCATTGCACACACCTCAGGTATCGGAAGAATCAACCAGCTTCTTTGACGACACATGGATAGGAAAACTGGGTCCATGCAATTGGCATGCAAGATTTCCGGATTTCACCCTTTCAAATTTTTATCAATGGTTGTACCTAAAAACCGAGTTATGGTGCGTTGTTAAATTCGCAAGAGGGTCACGAATTAAAAATGAGACGTGCTTTCAACAGCATCAATCTCAATCATTTCCAATTATCATTTCCATTATTCTTCCTCGACTTCAATTTTGAACCAACAAAATTTTGTTCAACTTTTTATACTCTGAAAATAGTGCTATTAGGGAAAAACGTTTAGATCTTTTTCCGTATCACCATAAAACTGACCACTTTACCATAAGTCGAAAGATAACCAATATATGGAACTACCACATATTGCCCTTCAGGATTTAACCTGGCGTATATTTTAGCATAAATTTCAAACATTTAGAATAATTTAACTACCTGATGAGAGTTCTTAATGGACTTATAATTTTCCCAACTAATTCGACCCAGAAACTTTAAAAAAAGAGTCAATCATTTTATTAAGTCATGCTCTTTTTCTTCAGCACAAAATTAGTGATATCAGTGCAATTAATTAATCATCAATTTCATTTACACCAGAAATCCTTGTAAAAACCCACAACCAGTAAACCAAATTCTCATATAAAAAATCAATATGGTCATGTTCCATTTTTTTTCTTTGACTTCGTGACTTGCTCGAATTATATTCTCATCCTCACAATGGACTATAAAAATAACTTGTTTTTTATTCTGCCATGAATCGGACCAGATTACCAGATGCTTTTAATAGAATATCAGTTCCTGCAAACAGAACAACATAAATCAGTAGAATGCGTGAGTGTGTTTCTCGAACAATAGAATTATAATTAACTGAAACCCATAAGAGTATTAGGATTAAAAAATAAACATTAGATAATCCTTAATTATATAGTTCAATATTATGAAGGAGGTTTGGGAACTGCATTTTATTTATTTTTTGGTCAATAAGAATTGTGAAGTAATTTGAGACTGGATGAGTCACTGAAGGTGGGTTCTATACGAGGATATATTGAAGAATTCTTGGTCTATTATACAGGGTATCCCAAGTTGTGTGGCCGTTCTGACGAATAATGCTATTTTCACCTCAATACCAACTTTGTTATTTAATATAGAACACCCTGTATATTGATGACTGGTTCGATAACACTTGTTATTCCAATTACAAAAACACGAAGCACATAAGTCTAGTTCGTTTCGTTCGTAAAATATCCTAGTTTTACTTGATTTTTTAGCTTTTTGAAAAAATTGATATATCTGGAGATTGGCGTGGGATACCAAAATAATGATTCGCAAATAATAAACCATGGGACGTAAATCATATCCTTTCTTTCACCCTTGTCTTCGTTTGGAAATCATGGAGTGCAAGATGAGAATGAGAGAATGAAGCTGCTAATCAGAAAAATCTTTGGTACTCTTTATGTACACACGACACTAACACAACATAAACAGACAAGCTATTGCTAGTGCAATAGCGACAGGGAAAGGAGTTAATTTCTCAGATTTTTTTACTCGTTTATTGAATAGCATGGTTCCCTGTTACATTTCCTGAGCTCACACTATATATATATATATATATATATATATATATATATATATATATATATATATATATATATATATATATATATAACAGGCGTTATTCTAGAAATCTTCACAAAAGTATTGAGATTTTGGGTCTGAAGAAAAATTTGTTTGAACAGTTACAAAAGATAACAGTCATCAAATCTTGTAATATTCTTCGTAGGTTTCTTTCCGAAAATAATAATGAGGTAGAGTCATAGGTTTTCTCTTTAGTTTATACTGCTCAGAATCTCATTTCATATTTTATTTATTTGTTTATATAAATGTAATATAATTAACTGACAATTTTGTCATATTTATATTCAGAGCAGTATTCTATTCGATCGTTCACCACTTCACACAAAGGAAACTATTAATGAGTAACATTCAGTGTTACTTGACTAAGGTCCGTACACTGGATTTTTCCGGGAGAAGGCCTCTGACACTACTCGTTGGTACATTGATATCATTGTCTGATGATGCTATAGTATGTATATATTCTGGTAGATTGATATATTCCCATAACATTTAACGTTATCCTAATATATAATTACTCCAGGATATGTTTTGATTATAATCATTGCCTGGCAATGGTATTAATTACCGAATGGTGGATTTATATTTTCTCATGAAATCAGTTTGATTGCATGAACAGATATATGGGCAACTCGTCGGGGTAAAACCCCTATATATATATATATATATATATATATATATATATATATATATATATATATATATATATATATATTGCATTATCAAGTTCAGAGGTGTTAGATTATAATCTGAAGCAACAACAATATATATATATATATATATATATATATATATATATATATATATATATATATATATATATATATATATATATATATATATATATATATATATATATATATATATATATATTGTTGTTGCTTCAGATATAATCTAACACCTCTGAACTTGACAATGCAAAAGGTAGATTTTGATATATTTGATGATAATTCTAGAAGAGAAAGTTGGATGCAGAAGGAATCACACGGAAAGCACCTAAAGAATTGAAAAATGATTATATTGATGAAATCGCATCGAATAAATGGTTAGTTTAGGAGAATTGTTTGCTGAAACAGAAGGCTTGGCAATTGCGATCCAGGATCAGATTGTTTCCACGAGGAATTATAGAAAACACATCATCAAACAAAATATAGATGATTCTTGCCGTAGATGTTTCTGTTCTTCAGAAACAGTTTTTCATATATTATCATCTTGCTCAGTCCTTGCTTCAACAGATTATTTAGAAAGACATAATGCCGTCGCAAATATTATTCATTTTAATCTAGGAATTAAACATGACCTAATTCCCAAAAGAAAAAAATTTTACAAATATGAACCTGAGATTATTTGTGAAAATGACAAATATAAACTTTATTTTGATAAAACAATTCTTTGCAACAGAGCTGTGAAACACAATAGACCAGATATCATTCTTACTGATAAAAGAATCAAATAACATATATAATTGATATTGCTATACCCGACACACATAATATACAAAATAAATACAATGAAAAAATTTCTAAATATATGATGCTTGGCGACGAGATTAAAAAATGTGGAAAATGAAAAAAATTTTATTTTACCGATTATTATTTCCACAACAGGTGTTATTCCTAGAAATCTTCACAAAAGTATTGAGATTTTGGGTCTGAAGAAAAATTAGTTTGAACAGTTACAAAAAATAACAGTCATCAAATCTTGTAATATTCTTCGTAGGTTTCTTTCCGAAAAAATAATGAGGTAGAGTTATAGGTTTTCTCTTTAGTTTATACTGCTCAGAATCTCATTTCATATTTTATTTATTTGGTTATGTAAATGTAGTATAATTAACTGACAATTTTGTCATATTTATATTCAGAGCAGTATTCTATTCGATCGTTCACCACTTCACACAAAGGAAACTATTAATGAGTAACATTCAGTGTTACTTGACTAAGGTCCGTACACTGGATTTTTCCGGGAGAAGGCCTCTGACACTACTCGTTGGTACATTGATATCATTGTCTGATGATGCTATAGTATGTATATATTCTGGTAGATTGATATATTCCCATAACATTTAACGTTATCCTAATATATAATTACTCCAGGATATGTTTTGATTATAATCATTGCCTGGCAATGGTATTAATTACCGGGTGGTGGATTTATATTTTCTCATGAAATCAGTTTGATTGCATGAACAGATATATGGGCAACTCGTCGGGGTAAAACCCTATATATATATATATATATATATATATATATATATATATATATATATATATATATATATATATATATATATATATATATATATATATATATATATATATATATATTATTATATGCTTCAGATTATAATCTAACACCTCTGAACTTGACAATGCAAAAGGTAGATTTTGATATATTTGATGATAATTCTAGAAAGAAAGTTGGATGCAGAAGGAATCACACGGAAAGCACCTAAAGAATTGAAAAATGATTATATTGATGAAATCGCATCGAATAAATGGTTAGTTTAGGAGAATTGTTTGCTGAAACAGAAGGCTTGGCAATTGCGATCCAGGATCAGATTGTTTCCACGAGGAATTATAGAAAACACATCATCAAACAAAATATAGATGATTCTTGCCGTAGATGTTTCTGTTCTTCAGAAACAGTTTTTCATATATTATCATCTTGCTCAGTCCTTGCTTCAACAGATTATTTAGAAAGACATAATGCCGTCGCAAATATTATTCATTTTAATCTAGGAATTAAACATGACCTAATTCCCAAAAGAAAAAATTTTACAAATATGAACCTGAGATTATTTGTGAAAATAACAAATATAAACTTTATTTTGATAAAACAATTCTTTGCAACAGAGCTGTGAAACACAATAGATCAGATGTCATTCTTACTGATAAAAAGAATCAAATAACATATATAATTGATATTGCTATACCCGACACACATAATATACAAAATAAATACAATGAAAAATTTCTAAATATATGATGCTTGGCGACGAGATTAAAAAATGTGGAAAATGAAGAAAATATTTATTCTACCGATTATTATTTCCACAACAGGTGTTATTCCTAGAAATCTTCACAAAAGTATTGAGATTTTTACTGAAGAAAAATTTGTTTGAACATTTACAAAAGATAACAGCCATCAAATCTTGTAATATTCTTCGTATGTTTCTTTCCGAAAAAAATAACGAGGTAGAGTCATAGGTTTTCTCTTTAGTTTATACTGCTCAGAATCTCATTTCATATTTTATTTATTTGTTTATATAAATGTAGTATAATTAACTGACAATTTTGTCATATTTATATTCAGAGCAGTATTCTATTTGATCGTTCACCACTTCACACAAAGGAAACTATTAATGAGTAACATTCAGTGTTACTTGATTAAGGTCCGTACACTGGATTTTTCCGGGAGAAAGCCTCTGACACCACTCGTTGGTACATTGATATCATTGTCTGATGATGCTATAGTATGTATATATTCTGTTAGATGGATATATTCTCATAACATTTAACGTTATCCTAATATATAATTATTCCAGGATATGTTTTGATTAAAATCATTGCCTGGCAATGGTATTAATTACCGAGTGGTGGATTGCATGAACAGATATATGGGCAACTCGTCGCGGTGAAACCCCTATATATATATATATATATATATATATAATATATATATATATATATATATATATATATATATATATATATATATATATATATATATATATATATATATATATATATAGGGTGATTCACCACTGGCGCGGTGTTCTGTAGCTCGTACACTCTTGAAGATTTCAAGATTTCATTTTTGTTCGAACGGTATTGTATTTAGAAAGTACAAATCTACTTCAGCAATTTATTTTGCAGTAAACATGGTGTCCCAATTTTCTATAAAAAATCTTGAGAGGTTTTTTCAGATTGGAAGACCACTTTTTGTTGAAGATTCAAGAGCGTCACAAACTCCGCTATAATGTCTTTAGGTAATAAGTAATTTTGGTGAGTAGTTTTAACACAATATTTTTTTTCCGTAAAATTCATGAAAATAGGCTCTCATATCAGCGCATGCTCCTTCGGCCAGAGAAGATGACACCTTTTTCCTTTCGTTTTCTTATTGCCCAAGGATAGCTATATTGATGAATTATTGAATATTGTGATTTTAAAACTATCATATCTTGATTTTTTCAAATGAAATGGAGATTTTATTATTCATGTCGACGCATAAAATATTGTGCCATATTTTGCAGAAGTAACCTTATCTTTATCTTCGACCATTTTCGAAATAAAAAAATAAACAGAAATTATGAAATCAGAGGTTGCGAAAGAAGAGTTTATTAGTATATATCATTATATTTGATCAGAGAAATGGAAATATTTTGAGGTAGTCGTGTACGAAATACGTAATAGATTGGTTTTTGGTGAGATGATCTACAAGGTGCTGAACTTATTCAATAAGTGTTCGAAATACTGCCCGTTTCTTTGTAGACACAACTCAATCCTTCTGAGGAAAGACCGTTGAACTCTCGACAACATTTCCGGATTAAGTGACTGAAAGGCGTCGACTGTTTTCTGTCTCATATCCAACTTTGTTGTAGATGGAATCTGGTAAACAGTGCCCACAAGAAAAAATCTAGACTTGTAAGGTCCAGAGACCTAGCTGGCCATCTAACAGGACCACCACGTCCTATCCATTTGTTTGAAAATACATTATTCAAATGCTCCCTAACCTGATGTGAGTAATGTGCCGGTGCTCCATCCTGTTGAAACAACAACATTGGTAGATGATTTTTCAGAATATCTAAATACATTTCACTATTGAGGTGCCCGTCGAAAAAGTGCGGCCCAATTAGATATCCATCTACTACAGCGGCCCATACATTCAAGGACTAACGATGCTGATGATCTATTGGTCTCATGAGGTGTGGATTTTCCGTGGCGTAATAATGAAATTGTGCCTGTTAACAAGCCCTTTCTTGTGGAAAGTTGCCTCGTCCGAGAAAAAACTCTACTAAACATATTTGGATTTTCCGCTACTTTGCCACTTGCCCAATTGCAAAAATTAATTCGATTTTCATAGTCTTGATTGTTCAGTTCCTGGTGCAGCTGTACATGATATGCATGAAATTTATTAACTTTCAAGATTTTCTGGACGGAAGTTTGACTCATATCTGTTAATTGAGAAATCTCTCTTTGGATTTTATATTGATAACTGGTTGTCTTAAGCTGTAGAAGTTTTGGTTTTCATGTTTTTGTAAACGATTATTATTACCTGTTTTGATAAATCTAGTTAAAAGTTTTTCAAAGTTTGTTGTATCAGGATGTCTCTTATCATCAGTATTTATTTTTATTAAATAAAACACTTTTAGATAATTTTCCTCAGTCCTCAATTCCTTAGATCATAATCCAGGTAACTATACACCTTTCACCAAGTGTAAGACTATAAATCTCATCCACATACTCTAATCTACCTCGCTATTATTACGAAACTGTAACAATCACGAATCATTTATTATTTATTTCATAATTATATGTATGCTTATAGGCTACGTTATACTTTGATTTCAATTTTCGATGTTGATGATGAACTTTGTTCTTCTAAATTGGAGAAAAGCGATCTGACCAACGATAATTATTGATATTCATCAATTATGAGTGACCACAAATGCGATTATCTAATGTTAAACGATTAATTGTGGATATAATTTACATTCGCTCCTCCATAATTAGACTGTAAGGTTCACATCGGACATGAACAAGTCGGTGAAATTAGATAGTTGCAACTTAATTTGATGTGTGGAGTATACTGGATATTTGAAGTTGTTGAATTGAATTCTTGGTGGATTGCATTCAAGAGTTAGTCGTGTAGTTATACAGGGAGTTTTCAAAGTAACTGCACTTCCTTTAGGTTTTCTCAAAAGGAAAGTTTGAATATTATTATTTCTACCTTTCAATTATACTTATCGCATATTGGGGTCGGAGGTTGTTCAGTATCAAAGGCGTATATCACTTAGCAGATAATTCCGCATTTATATAATAGCATGACGTAAGTTTGGTAATTATATATTGTAATTATTCATAGAAAGAATAAACTAAATATTTGTCTGTATTGAAAATATGAAAAAGCCACAGCGGAGTGCATCTTTCTCATTCTAAATGTTAACCGATAGAAATATTATCGTATAAGCTCATCAGAAATGTATGGCTTTTCTATGTTAAATTATTGAATTGAAAATGAAGATTGATGAAAAAGCAAAGCCAGTTTCAAACTTGATTCTCGAATTATCCTCCTAAAATCTCCATACATAGGGAAAGACTGGGTAAAGTGAATACCTTAGGAAGTTCAAAGCTTTATCAGAAAAGGTATAAGAGATCGAAATAAAAAAATAGCTCAAATCAGTCTTTATTAACTGGTTTCACGAATCATTAAACATTAAAACAAATACAATTAGTGACAAAAATTAAAATTCAGACGTATCTGTCTTTACCCATTGGTCTTTGCACAAAAACCAAAGTACAACTCCAAAACTGAAATCAAATGAACAAAATAAACTATAATTCTCATTTTGAAAGAAACATAGCACAAATATAATCTCCAATGCGTTCAAAGGCGAAACAAACTCCATGGTACCATCTCAGGCAGGTACCACGCCTGAATTTTCAATTGGAAGATCATCTTCTGCAATATATATTTTATCGCAAAAGAAACATAAACATCTTCAAATTTTTGAAGTTTCTTTGGTTGTTCACCATTTTAATGGTATTCTTATCAGTCATTATAGCAACTTTTTTTGATTCTACATTTAATATTTTAGTTGAAGTCTTACCTTTTTTTTCAAAATGTTGCTTCTGATCCTCTATAATAGATGTACTAATTAAAATTTCCAACTTCTGATATTTCCTTTTACGAGTTGACACTGGTTAATCAGGGTTTATTTTTGGTCTTAAGACTGCGTGACTGTAGTCAAATGGAAACATCTAGGTTCAGGATTCAATGGATGATTGTTTCTGGGAGTATTTTCTGAGTTTCTCCTCAACAATGCATCTATCTGGAATACTTATGTCGTCTGGCAGCTGATGATACTTCAGGAGACTCTGTTTCTTATTCCAGTGTTATGTTAGCATAAAAGTCAGACTGCATTTTGTCTGATGTTTTGGTGGAACCTTGAGAAAGTACACTTGGAAGTTAAGGCTCAGATATTTCATTCACTGTGATAGTTGTCAGTGTTTCTGAAGACAAAATCGTTTCTGCTAGAAGATCAACTGTTGAAATACCTTCACCTTGTAAAAGTGATGGTGAAAGGGTTGAAGATACTTCGACTGCAGAATCTGGATTATATATTGTTTGTATTGAATTCATGTGTATGCTGTCGATATGGATATTTGATCTGCCTGTAATCACAGCCACTAGTTCAGTCTTCCTCTCTTAAAGAATGTTTGTTTGCAGGCCAAATTCTAGGTCGTTCGAATCCGTAAACTGACTTTATAGCTCCTGTAGTTCTCAGAAAACTAATAATAACAGTTTGACCACATCGTACTGATTTATGTATCCAGTAAGAGCTTTTTGGAACATATTAACTTCTTCTTGACTTGAAATCGGTTTTCAGTGGGCCACATCCATAGGTTGCATTTTATGCATGGTATACGTGGCCAGGGACAATATTATGACGCTTTTTTTCTATTCTAGTGTATTCTAAGGAAAAATAGAATTTGTGACTCCCATAGATATCCAAGAGTAAAAGTACCTTTAAGTCGGCACTAGGGCGGAAATGTTGCACGAAAAAATGCATCCAATCAGAAAATACCTCTCCTGAAGTCCAACCATTTGCTGTCGGTAGAAGTACCTTGAGTTCCGAGAGGTCAAGGTTGCATCATTTTCCTAGCGAAAACGAGAAAGGGTGGTTGAAATGATCCAACGGAATTGCAGAAACCAAAGACTGTCGTTTACTGACGACGCTCCATAATGGTATTTATGCCTACTTGTCCCTCTTATTTTGATGATACTACATTAGGGGGTTTGTCTGTTATTGTACAAACACCAGTTTCGTTCATATCGTAGAATCCCGATGTTTCAATGTCGTATGTATTAATAACATACTCAAGATTTTCGTAAAAATGTCCAACATCATGTCAGGTTTTTGTGTAATCAGATTATTTTTCTTGGCATAGACGTACGCCAAATTCTTAAACTCATCTCGAGTTAAACCAAAAAACACGAAATCAATGTCTTTGAGATAGGTCATTAGCTCTATCTCCTGATTTCCGCTGAAAATAGGACGGAATCTGTTAAGTTTCGGTGATATTTCAGTACTTTTGACGTATCTTTATAAAGTCGCATAAACCAATCAATATTTTTATGCCGTACCCTTCACTGATTCCTAGACCCTTGGTCAGCTTTCCCAGCTCTTAAAGAGGTTCGGTTGGAAATCATCTTTCGTTGTTTTAAAGATACACCATAATAATATTATCGTATTATGCATTTTCGAAAAGGGAAAGAATACCCTACTCATGCGATCAATTTCGCGTATAGTTTGTATTGAAAGAAATACTAGTTTACCTTACAGATCAAAACCATTGGGTAAAACAAATTTCCGAATGCAGCCCGGTATTATTTTCAAGAAAGTTCCTCAAGAATGTGAAAATATTTTCCGCGTGACTGAATTACCCGAAATATGGTTATTTGCTCAAATCATGGAAAATTGAAAATTCCCCAATTACTCGAAAATGAAGAATGTAAATCGTGACCTAAAAGGGGATCACTATTTTCTATCTGCAATGTTTCACATACCACAAACCCATCGAATTAGCGACACCTGTATATTCAATAATTCCTTAGAAGGTATACTTAATAGCTGTTTGGCAACAGTGGAACCGTCTAACTATTTTCGAATCATGTTTCAGTCGTGCCGAATTTCAATTATGTTCGTTACAGATTATCTAATATGCATGTTGCTTCTCGAAGAATCTTAACCTTGTACTTATTCATCGAACACCATCACTCACGGAATACAAACGATAGCTATTACTAAAATTGTACCATCCAAATGGAGATTTTATCGAGAACTTAGCCATATCAACCAAATCCGATTTGGAATATTGTTCGATATTGTAATAACTATTGTTCGAAACAAATTGATGAAACGTAATAATAAATTCACGAAGGATATACGTGATGAATGAATTAGGTCGGTGTGCAATGATATATAGATATTATTGAATCTGGGTATACAGTATGGTTATGCAATAGTTATGACGAATTCGATATGAGTTTGAAGTATTTTACTTTGTTTGGAATCAATAATATTGGATCAATTCTATCCAGGCCTGTCAAGATAGGCCCAGGTGTGTTAATGGTTGTAAGGTTGTAGGTTAGAAGAGAAAGCCGACACTTTTGCTCTCTTTTTCTCAAAAAACTCCGTGCTAGATTCATCTAATGCAATACCACCAAACATTCCACCTACGAATTCTTCCATGGCAGAAATCATGTTTTGAGTCCGCACTGTGAGACGGGCTCTCGAGCAGCTGAACTGCAAGAAGGCAGTTGGTCTAGACGAAATACCACCAATCGCCTTGAGAAAGTGTGCTCCTGATCTATTCTTAACCGTCTGTTTCAGATTTCTCATGAAAGCCAGACTTTTCCGAACAGCTGGAAAATAGGGAGAATTCAACCGATCCCGAAGAAAGGAAAGAAGTCCTTACCCCAAAACTACCGCCATACTGCACTTCTTCCCATTATGTCCGAAGTGACATAGGGAGTCATAAATGATGAATTCATCAAATATCTTGAGCTGCAGGGAATTAGTAACCGTCAGTATGGTTTTCGCAGGCAAAGATCGACAGGAGATCTGCTCGCCTACGTCACTCATATTTATACATCAACGATGGAAAAGCATGGGGAATCTAGAGCAATAGCTCTCGACATCTCTAGTGTCTTCGATAGGGTTCTGCATGCAGCCTTGTTGAATAAACTTGCTGCATATCGGCTTCCCAAAAAATTGCGGGGTTGGATTAGTTGGTTTCTTTCAAATAGATCAATACAAGTTGTGGTGGACGGTATAACATCCGATTGTTTCCAGTTGCAAGCAGGAGTACCTCAGGGATCCATTCTTTCGCCAACCTTGTTTCTGTTGCAGATAAACGATCTTCTGTCATCTACAGAGAACAAGATCTTCGGTTCTGCAGACGATTGTACCCCGGTTTCGTCTTTCAGTATTCTGCGGCCGATTACAGCTGCGGAATCCCAGCGTCAGAAATGTCTACAAATTAGTAACTTAGGCTCTGATTTACAGAGGATATCTGAGTGGGGCTATTTGAACCTGGTGAGCTTCAACGCGAGCAAGACGCAAACAACTGCGTTTTCTAGAAAGGTCCCTGCTGGAGAACCTCCTCTAATGGTGCAAAGACAACAAATTGCATCCAAAGATTCGATGCACCTTCTCGGAATAACGATCAACTCTGAGTTCTGCTGGTATGAACATGTATCAGCAATAGCTTAGTCGGCATCAGCGAAATTTAGTTTTCTTTTCTGAGCCAAGCGATACTTCACGTCATCTCAGCTGTTGCTTCTTTATAAGAGGCAGACTCGACCTGCTTTGGAATATTGTTCCCATGTATGCGGATCTGCACCCAAACCTTCGTTGCGGATGTTGGATAGTGTGCAAAAACGGGGTGTGCCTCATCGACCACCCGGAGATCACCCGCTATCTCCAACCGCTGGCTTTCAGAAGACAAGTTGCTGACCTTCCTCTGTTTTACAGATACTTCCAAAGAAGATGCTCCAAGGAGCTGAAAGACCTTGTTCCATTAGAGCTTATGTTTGCCGCAACACTAGGCTAGCAAGGAGTTCTCATCATATGGCGGTACATTTAACGACCCCTCGAACCTCTCTCCATAAGAATTCCTTCGTTTACAGGGCTGGTAAACTGTGGAACTTGCTTCCGTCCAACATCTTTCCAACATCCTACAATTTGGCACCCTTCAAACATCTAGACATCTCAATTCTTCGCCTATTCCTGGGAAGCACGAATAATGAAAAAAGAAAAAAAGAGACATATCTGGAAAATATAGTGGATGCTGCACGATCTCACATGTATTTAGTTTCCTACGTATCATCATTGAAGGGTGTAGTCCCGTATGTTCATGAGACTTAAACAATTTACTTACGCCAGAAAATCAACTAGACAATATGCAGGGAGTCACAACACCTCCGTAGCTTATATTTTCTCGTGAATGTTAATTATGGTTTGTATGTCTAGGTTCCCTTCATATTCAAGATCTTGAGTTGAGGAAAAAGCTGAAGTGAACTGTGTCCTACGTCTCCTATATTGTGGCGGATTTTTCTAAGCTTTTTCGAAGATTTATTTTTCGCTGTAAGAAAAAGTTCGCTATTATGAATACTCATTTACTCCTCTACGAGTATGAGAACTTGCTTGTACTCCTTTTGAAGTATGAGGATCCGCTCGAAATTATTATGAATACAACGTGAAAGATTTCCTTTTTATTTAGCCGATATTAGCATATCCTTTTTTTATGAATACGGCCTATTATCATTCACCAAGTGTTATGCGAGAATTCTATACATAGCTTCTTTCTTTGGTTATGTATAATGAAAACTTAGAGTAGAAAAATTCCACAAATTAACAACAAAAGTCAGAAAATTTAGACAAATTGGAACTATTTATTTTATTTTATTAATTTTTCTCTATATTTTCTCATTGCTTTTTTTCAACGTTACAAGTTTTGTTATACTTGAGGCAACAACCAGACAAATTCGGGAGATATGGAAGAATTCCTCAGGAAATGATATTTGTGGCAGTTATAAAGAAAAATAAGAAAATTCAGATACTACTGGAATTACTATTCATTTTTGAATACACTTAACTATATACCGTTAAGTTATTAGGTGGTTTGGACAACCATTCCTTCATTCTAGCCATGAGCTAAATTAAATTTAAAATCTAGTCATCAAAGAAAAACAACAGAAAGTGTTATAGAATGCAGTTTCGTAGTTATTGATATTCAGTTGTCTTCAGGAAATCTTCGTCATTAGAAACAGTTAAGTATTTCCCCATTGGAACCATTGAACTAACACTCATTTTCTTAGTTATGTTGGATAAAGTACGAGTGTGAATTGATAAATCAAGAATTCTCATTTCCTTAGAAGGCCTTGCTTATTCCATACATTCTATAACTAGTGCACAATATCACAATTTCTTTCATTTCTAATTATTACTTCACCCTTGTACATTACTGAGTATATGCAAAGTCGTTTTGATCATAACCGAGTATATTTTGCGAAACAACAAAACCATATCTACAATGTGAATATCCCTTTTGTTTGTGTTCAGTACACAATGGCAACTCTAGTAAAAGCAGTTACCTGTAAACTCGTATACAAACAAAATAAATACAGTGATGTATTCAAATTGCTCCACATTGCCTCTCAAGCGACGCCCAACAAAAGATGATTGTCGTTCTTCTGATATATCGTCTTATGCAAACGTTCTTTATTGAATACAAACAGACAATTGCCGTCTTAAAAATTATACTCCTTTGAATGAATACATCTGAATGAAGATATGCTTATGCTATCGTCTATGATATATTTATATTTGAAGAAAAGGTGTAGCGTACTAGTTTTACAAGAGAGGGCACACCTAACAAGTCTCTGCTCATTAATTTCGTACGCCCCGCATGTTGTCCCACGACTGCGAGGGAGGAATAAAGAGAGATGTTCTTGGTTGCAAAACGCATCTAGATTCAGTGGTGTACTACTATATAAAATTTTGATTTACCGTTACAACCTCCAAAGAAGTGATCCCACACGTTGTTTAAGAATGAATCTTGGTGAAGCTAACTAGGGAAATGATAAGGTTGTAGTTTCGCTTTCTGTAAAATTGGTGAGACTAGTTTCGTGCGTAAGCTCATTCGTTCTTTCAGCATCTGTGCTTATTTTGAAATACAGCGGGTGGCATATGCTAAACTTATTCATACTTTTGAAATTCGAAGAATACATTATCATTAATTATGTTATAATATCAAAGTTTGATGTGAATAAAGGGTAAAGATCCAAAACACGCTAAGCCTCCTACGCTAGACTCTCAAGTTCAAGCTCAGAAAATTGGGATGAATTATGTAATCATACGTAAAATAATAACTATTAGCTCAGATGCTGATACATAGTGTGCCTCAAGCTCTATGACAAACTTTGACAGATGGTTCCTGAAAAACTTCTATGACGAATAAGTAAGAACAGTTTTTTTTCTATTTCGGAATATTTAGCTTCAAAAATTTGATTCTTATGGATCCTGAAATCATAATTCTCTACATATGAAAGTGATTCTATGGTGTTCTATAGGTAGAAAGAAACTATCTTGTGTACAGAAGGTAACATTCGTAATCAAAGAATAATAATTATCAACAATGTTGAGTTACTTTTGATTGATAAATTTCAGAACATCTTACTCGATAGATAATTATCATTTTGAAATCTTCAAATATTTTAATTTGAAAATGCATTGTTTTGTTATTGAAGAATAAAGAAATATGTAACAGTCCGATTTCTCGAATTAATCATTTATATCTCTTTAACTCAGTTTTCATAATTTAATTAATAATTCAATCTCATTTCATCAAGTTAAAAATCCAAACAGTTTGAAAATGGGTAATGATACTCAATGAGAATTATAGTTATATCCGCAAGGTGTCGCTGCTATTAATCTAGGTTGTTCACCGGTTAATTGTGAAGTCAGTACTTGAAAGAAGATCGTTTTCTCGTTTCTGTGGAAGAACGGAAAGCAGTACTCATTCTATGTTTCGTTTCCACTTTATTGTTGTGAAGAGAATAGTTTCGCTTTTTATAAGTTTTCTTGAAAATCAATAGTTTTTTTTATAGAACCGAGTCTATATAAGTTCGGAATTCATTAAATTCTCTCTTTTCATTTAGAAACCTTCGGAAGAGTTTGTAATTTTGTTGGAGCTATGTTGTTGCGATTGGAGTAAAAATTTCAGTAATAGAAATTAAGTATTCTTTGATTTTCTGGATGAATTCCAATCTTCTGAGGCATTATAAGAGATATGGTATTGTTATAGATTTTTTATACCGTCAAGATATTCTATGAGTTTTCATCTTTATGCCAAGCCTTGATACTAGTCTTGCCACCTAGGGCAGTCACCTTGCGAACCATATTCAGCCAATCAAGTAACCTGAAGCTGTAAGATACAGAAATACTAGAAAACTGATGTAAAACACCAAATCCAATCATCGTGGGAATTAATCTCATTCCTAAAAAGCTAAGTGTTTCTCTTTATGATCAAATTCTTCTCTTGTATTTTCGTTAATTGTTGACTGAGCTCTATCATTGAGTTACATTTTGTTGAAAAACTCAGATTGTTTTAAAATGAAAATTTTTTTTACGGCCTCCATCGTTACACGTCCTAGATTTCAACTGAAATTCACAAGGTGTTTTCTTTTTCGAGGCCATGTCTCCTTTTGCCCTTTCAAACTCTTTTGCAGTACGCCACTGATCAGCGTACAATCAATTTTCGCCATCTTCGTTCAATTTAGAAACTTTTTTGACATTTGTAATTTTTTCGTATCTCCAACCGTTTTCGAATGAAAAATTATTGAATTTGAATTATTTCAATTGTATGTTATTCGCTAAATAAAAGAAAATAATAGAAATACTAGATAAGTGTGCTCGAAATTTGCTTTTATTTTGATAGCTCGTCTTCTGAGACTCAACTTATACTAATTCAAAATCAAACTGAAAAAAGAACAATTAAAAACTAAATAAATTGCTGGAAGTGTCCTCCACCTGCAAGAATACAGGCCTTTGTCCATCGTTCGCATATTATCACGCACTCTTCATTCAAATATTCCTGGCGTATTTCTTATCAAGTCACAAGAGGTTATTATTCGATTTCTCAATTCTTCTACAGTGTTCACTGGAGTAGTATAAACTAAACTTTTGAGATAGTCCGATAGAAAAAAGTCTGGGGACCTAGAAGGCCATGGTTCTGGCCCACCTCGACCTATCCATCGGTTGGTGAATATATTATTTAAAAATTCCCTAGCTTCTCCACTAAAATGTGCTGGTGCCCCGCCATACATGAACCACATTATTTTTATCAACAAAAGTGGCACATCCTCGAGCAATAAAGGTAACTCCTCCTCAAGGAATTGCCGATAAGCAGGACCGTTTAGTCTGTTAGGCAAGAAAAATGGCCCAATCCAATAATTTCTAATTATTCAGACCCAGACATTCAGTGAGAATTGTTCTTGATGATTAGATTCTTCAATCAAATGGGGGTTTTCCTCAGCCCAATAAGGATTATTGTGAAAATTTGTGATATCTGTTCTCGTAAGGTTAGCTTTGTCTGTGAACATTATTTCACTATCAAAATGAGCATTTCCTCCAATTTTATCCAAGATCCATCGGCAGAAATTCAGTCTTGAAGGAAAAACTCGAGAAAATAGAGTTTGTACGCGTCGAATATGAAACGGGTAAAATAAAAAGTCGTGGAGAATCCTCCAATCTAGAACATGTGAAATATTCAACTGATTTCCAATTATTCTTGTTCAATAGAGGATTCAAATCAATACAATTCAGAACTGTTTCCTCAAAATCTGGAGTTCTCATATTCGAGTTGCACCTTTAAAATGATTAGGTGCAGTAAAAGTACCAGTTTCCCTCAATCTTCTGTGGATATTTGAAAATGTTCGCCTGTCTGGTGTTACTCTATTTGGAAAGCGCACCTGATATAATCGCCTAGCTTCTGTTATGTTTCCGTCAGCCAGACGGTACATGAAATGGATATCAGCCAATTCGGCGTTAGTAGAATTAGCCAGTTTCTCTTACAGCAATAACTTCAAGAGTCTTGAAATTAATCTTTAATTTAATAAGAATTCGAGCAGACACTGGTTAAACTTTAGCAACTGTCAAAATAATAAAAATAAATGAATGAAAAATCAAAGCCTACTAGTCATTTTTTCAATTAGAAGTGTTTTCAATTCAGCGAATGCATGCAATACTTTAATGATTTTTTGCTCGAGAACGGTTGGAGATACGGAAATATTACAAGTGCCAAAAAAGTTTTTATATTGAACGAAGATAACGAAAATTGGTTGTACGCTGATCAGTGGCGTACTGCAAAAAAGTTTGAAACGGCAAAAGGAGACATGGCTCTGGAAGAGAAAACACCTTGTAGATTCTAGTTAACATTCCAAATTTGGGCTGAATATCTTGCAAAAATTAAGGAGTTTTGAAGAAAAGAACAATTTTCTCCTGATTTCAACACCTCTGTAACGAAGCTTTTGCGGATATATGTTTATATAACTTTTTTCTTGAAATTGCACGTCAATTTACCCACTCAAGTTGTGACATACTTATATGTAACACCCTGCATAATAATATAGTAGTCAATGATCCACAGAGCATATTTATTTTTTAATATTAGAAGAACATGAAAAGTGATTGAAATCACTAAAGCTATAGCTCACAACAACAGCGATAACTTTGACGGAAATGATAACAATTACATAGTTTCAGCCAAATTCGTCCAATTATAACTATTTTGTGAAATTGTAGCCAATAACCTTCCCATATTAGAATCCAAAATTGCATTCAGTTCTGAAAATAATTTGTCATCGCTCCTTTGATTAAACTATTTCAGAGTTCTTGTTCAGAACTTGACAAAAATAGGAAACCATTCACTGAAACCGGTGTAAATAATGTCTAGCCGCAGGACATTCTTTCATTTAGACTGCAAATATTTCAACATAGGTCAAATTTTTCGTTCGATCGAGATTATACTTAGAGCAAATCAATCCTCATTCATTAAAAATAAATAAAATTCAACATCGCCTTACCACTGTATCTAATATTGTGTTGATATTTAATACATTCGAAAGTTTGAAACCTACTATCAGGTTTTTTCGAATTCAAATTGGCACCTATTTATGAATACGACACTTTATACTTAGTTTAGTACCGTCCGATGATGAACAAGAATTCGAAACAGCGATAACAGTGACAATTCAATTTATTGGAAGCAGAAACATAGTGAAAATTCTTTTCGTCTTTAATGCAATTTCAATATAAATTTTCACATTAATATCTCATGCCTAATAAACGAGTTGCCACTGTACATCGACGGTGAGGCTGGACTCATTGAATTACCAAAGAACTCTCATTATTTCCAATAAACGCGCTCTATTCTCTTACACTCGAGTTAAATGTATATTATTAAATTTTGCTTTAGGCTTGGATGTAAATTATAGTTGTAATTATAAAATTGCTTTCTTTGTGACTCAATTATAAATCTCGGCAATATCGATTTCAATGGGAGAGTGAATTATAATTGCTCACCCGACTAGAAAATAGATTGAAATTTCTAATTTGTAAAATTTGGGAATTTTAATATATAATGATAGTTTGGAGATTCAGATTGGTCTTCTCTAGAAGATTAAATAATGTTTTGTAGATTAATTACGCTTGAACTGAAATTCTCTTACTCTGATACATTTTCGTCTTAGTGCATGGAATTCCAGGATATAAATATCAAAAGGATTCAATACAGGAGACCTAGGAGACCGTGTGATAGATCACCCTCAAACAATCCAGCGATGACAGGAGATTATTCAAATGCTCTCCTACTTTTAATTTAAAATGCGAAATGTCAAATCACCAGTAGAATCATTCTGGCAAGGTATTTTGCAGAAATTCCGAATAATTCTAACAATTTAATTGGCATCCCATATATTAATTTGGAACTGTACAGGTGCAGATGCCATGCTTGAATATTACCATGAGAATTTTAATCAGTCCAAAAGTGTAATTGTATAAATTCATAACGCCATATCTCCAAAAGTCCAAATCATAGCAATACGAGGGATGTTTTTTTAGGTTTCGCTTACTGGGACATAGAAAATAGCATTCATCAACTGTTAATTCCATGTTTCGTTAAAATTAGTCCGAAATTTTAGTTCTAGGCGCGGTGTGTTCTGTCCACAACAAACTGTCAAAGTTGACAAGACGAGAAGTTGTTAGGGTGCGGATCCCCACACATGGGTTCTGGATTCCAGATCAGGTCGTACCTGTGGCTTGTATAGGATCATCAGCTGTGAAAGATGCTTAGCCCTGAAAAAAAGAGTTACCAGAAGAAGATTTAGCAATGGCTGAAACATGATCAATCCAGAAAACTCCAGTCTAGATTATGATGCCGAGTACATACTTGTTCGTGTTCGAGGAAATTTGATGTCTGCATGACTAAAGGAGGTTCTCCAGCAGGGACTTTTCTGATGATGTTGTTGATTGCGTCTTGTTGAGGCTAAAATTGAGCAAATTCAACCAGTTCGACGTATTTAGCAAGATCAGAACTCAACAGAGCAATAACTGAATTCAGTGGTAGTAACCCAACTAAAAGACCTAAACTGCCCAAACTCAAGACGAACAAGAACACCAATATCATCCTAGCAAGTGTAAACTAATAATAATAATAATAATAATAATACTTTAATAAATCAAAAACCATACAGGTGTAGATTCAGTCAAAATACAAATAAACATGTAGAAAATACACAAAATTCAGATCACAATAATTTCTTGAAATCATTTTCTTGTAGGAACTCTCCTATATTATAGTAACTTTTATCATGAGAGATGGCGAAAATACAAATATCTGGGATACCAACAAGCCAGATTGTTAGACCAAAAACAATCAAAGGAGAAGATTCGTTCAGAATACAGTCAGCGTCTGAAGTCTGTGCTGAAATCGATGTTGAACTCGGGGAATCTAGTCAAGGCAATTAACACCTAATTCCAGTGTTGCTTTATCATTTGGAATAATCAGATGGAAGACGGAGCTAGATGATATTCAAAGGCAGACCCGAACGATGCTGACAAAGAATTTATTATGAAGGACGGAACATTACAAACAGATAGGTGCAGAAAATGCCATATAAGATCGGAGACGATACAGCATATTACGTCCGGATGCGAACAACTGGCCAATACAGACTATCTTCACAGGCATAATCAAGTGTGCAACATTATCCATCAGAAACTTGCACACAAGTACGGACTTCTGAATACATTCCAGCCATATTACAAGTATCAACCGGCGCCCGTATTGGAAAATGACTCTATCAGATTATACTACGATAGGCCTATTATCACTGACAGAATGGTGACGAATAATAGGCCGGACATAGTGGTGTATGATAAAAGAGCCAAGACAGCAATGCTGGTGGATGTCGCCATACCAAATAATAACAACGTGCTGAATAAGTTCCAGGAGAAAAGTCCAAATACACAGACCTTGCTATTGAGATCAAGCAGATGTGGCACCTCGACAAAATAGATATCGTTCCTGTCATCGTATCCTCGACTGGTTTAATACCCAAAACTTTGCATGATAGCCTTAAGAAATTAGAATTGCATAAGAATACCTATATAGAAATTTTGTTTTTGCACTTTAATTGATAATGACTTAAATTTTTCTGGAAACTTATTCCACACTGACAGTAAACTATAAGTTACATTTTTTGTAAATATGAATAGTTGGGCTTATCCTCTTGAAGAATATTTTTCCTCTTGTATTATAGGAATGTTGGAGTTGAAGATCTTTGAAATCATTATAGTTATTTTAAATGAACATCACTGATTCATAGATATATAGACCATACAGTGTTAAGATCTTGAAATTCTTGAATATGTTCCTGCACGTTTCATATTGATTCATGCCAAAGATGATTCTTAGGCATCTTTTTTGTAAAGAAAAATTCGCTCCGCTTCTGTAGATCTTCCCCAGAAGATGATTCCATATCTTATCCTAGAATGAACGTAGGCGTGATAGGCAGTCAGAGCAGCATCCAGCCCTATCATCCGTATAGTCCGCAATGCATAGCCATAGCGTGCTATCATTGGTGAAATCTTCTCAACGTGACTACACCAGTTGAGATTACGATCAATATTCACTCCTAGAAAAGACAGGTCTTCAACTGACTCAACTTCACAGTCTTGGAATCTTAAATTAAGTTGTTCTTTCTTTTCCTGAATAACAAAAGTTTTGTTTTTCCAGATTTAGCATCAAGTTGTTATTAAGGAACCATTCATTCATATTTTTCATGTCAGTCTCAAGACTTTTCATACATTCATTTTGATTTTCAGCTTTACATATTACTGATGCATCATCTGCAAACATTATGACATCGTTGTTGGTAGTCTGAACTAGATCATTTGTATATATTATGTAGAGCAAAGGTCTCAATATAGAACCCTGCGGTACACCGTTTAATACTTGTTTGGAATCAGATCGTATTATATTTCCGTTTTTCCTCTACTTATTGTCTTTTGGGTTCTTTTGGATAGATATGATCCAATGAGCTGTAATGCTACCCCTCTTATACCATATTTCTCCAGCTTATTCAGTAACTTCTCATGGTTGACTCTGTCAAAAGCTTCTGACAGGTCCAGACAGAGGGCCGCTGTAGTATTATTTTGATTTAGTGACCTGATGATAGAAGTAAGTGCTTGATATATTGCATTCAATGTTGACCTGTCTAAATCCAAACTGTTGTTTCACCAGTATGTTGTTTGCTTCAAAAAACTGCATTAATTTGTCAAAAATTATACGCTCAAATATTTTATTCACATTGGAAAGCAATGATATTGGCCTATAATTATCAATATTTTCTTTGCTACCTTTTTTATAGATGGGTTTCACCATTGCTCCTTTTAATCTTTGTGGATATCTTCTTCTAATCTGAATTCAGTGACATTCTTTGTTGGTATCTCTGTTGAGTTTGAGGAAATCTCCTCAGCAGCTATAGAACGCTGACTTGAGTACACCTGAGTACAATTCTCCGCAAACCCAAACATTCTGTTTTCGGTGGAGTAGAACAGATCATTTATATGCAGCAGAAAGAAAGGAGTAAGGAGTCCTGGGGTTCTCCTGTATTGAACGTAAAAGAATCAGTCGTTACACCATCAACTATCACCTAAATGGATACAGATACAAATTCAACCTCGAACATTTTCTGGGAGAACATATGCGATTTGCTTATTCATCAACACTGCGTGTCAAACACTGTCGAAGGCCTTTGAGATATCAAGAGAAATGGAGGTCACTAGTTGATCGTTGCCTATGGAAACCGTATTGTCGATAACTGATGATACCCTGCAACTGTTTCATGAACTCATCATTTATCACTTTTTCCATGACTTACGACATGATGGGCAACAATGCGTTTAGACGGTAATTTTGGGGTAGGCATTTCTTTCCTTTCTTTGGAACAGGTTGTACTCTCGAAACTTTCCGACATTCAAGAAATATCTGGCTCTCACATGAAATCTGAATCAGACGGTTGAAAGCAGGTGCTTGTTTTTTTTATGCACGCTTCCCAGGAATGAGCGAAACTGGTACACCACATGACTGGGCACCTGGGAAGAATTGAGGTGTCTGTTTACTCGCTTCTTGAAGAGAACAAGAGGCTGAAACGCAGATTTGCAGGAATTGGTCTTCGCCATAGAGTAGAATTGTCCAGTCCCGCTTGCCTGTTCAAGGAATTTATTAGTTACCCCTTCGTTGAAATGGGCCTTTGCTCTTGCAGTTATCAGGTACGAAGGTTGTCCTTGTTTCCTCTGTTGGATTAATCTTCCATTACTTATAAGCTCTGCTGCAGAGGTTCTTTCGCTGTCTTTGTTGAACCATGGCTTTTGTGCTGTTGTTCTTTTCATGTCAGGATCTGAAAAGTAAACATCACTGAATGAAAAGCACGAAAAACTTCACGCAGCTCATCTTAATTACACGGTTATAGTGCCAAATGCCTCTGGGTAGTTTAGGTTCTTAGTTTAGCGGCATTCCACTGGTTCCAGTAGCAGATTTAAGGTTGTGGTCTGAGTTGCCTAGTTGTGCTGAGACCTCCACTTCAAAACCAACTGGATCTGAAATCAAAAAGAGATTCAAGGTGTTCGGGAAGTCGGTTGGGTGATCAGGTATTCGTCGGTTCCTTGACTAGCTGCGTTAGATTATAGCAGATTGCGAATGTTTCAGCATTCTTCCCGTTTCATCTGTTCTATTGGAGTGGCGAAGCCAGTTGGTGTTGTGAATGTTGAAGTCACCGAGTACAATGACCTCAGCTGCCGTATGATGTGTCTGAATCCAATCCACCTTATTAGATACTGAAACAGTAAGGGAAAAGACTATCGTTTGGCAAGCGATATAGACAGCATAAGAACAGTGTTTTATACTGCAAACAGATTTCAAACCACGAAAGATCGAAAGCGTCGTCCTCCATCGTGTCCTTTCTCTGGCATGCAACATCCAGGCAGCATGTTCCTGAAAGGCGCATACTAAGCTTTAGTTTTTTCTTTTGGACTCTTCTCTCAGTTCTAATGAGCTCTGTTTTCAATTGGGGCAGCTTCTAGTGAACGAATGTTTTTTTGGAGGAATGTTGAATGGGAAGGTCCATGCCTGCAGGAATCATTCCAGTGACGGACCCAGTGCAAAGATTAATGTCAGGATCTGACAAACAGACATCATTGAAGGAAAATGCCTGAAAAACTCCCGTAGCTCCTCCTAGCTGACTCAGTTCTAATTCCATATGTTACCTGAAGGCTTTGGATCTTTATTGCATAGCTCTACGAAGTTACCAATGACAGGAACAAGGTTGTGATTGGAGTTTGAAACAAGAAAGGAATCGAAAGTATTGGGAAAATCAGTTGTATTGTAAAGAATTCTTGTAGGCTCATCGATAAGTTGCGGCAGATCGCTAAGTCTTCCTGTTTCAGTCCCATTTGAGTGTTGGAGCAAGTTGATTTTGTGGACGTTGAAGTCTCCCATTATAATCACCTCAGCTGACGGATGCTATATTCGGATTGTGTCTACTATTATAGGTTCAAATGAAGCCTCTCTATGTCTAGAACCATTCCCTATCTCAATAATCTAGACTAAGAAGGCCATGAATGATATGCAATCGATTCTATCAAATTAAACTTCAATATACAACCTGAAACCTATATAGCCGTAATGAGGTGTACAATACACAGCTAACTATGATCGACAATCTTCTGCAGTAGCAAATTGGTTGGATTTTTTATAAAGTCATCGAAATTAATCAGCGCGACGTGGCAGAATCGAGATGTAATCACTGTGATCATCAGTATAATCCAGTGGCAATAATTATTACATTCATTTGTGATCAATAACAATCACGTCTATCGGCTACTGATTTAATTGGCTACCTCGAATTCTCCGGTTAATGAGCACTATTTTCAATGGCCACAACGACCTGCGTTCTGAAATTACAGCTATCGCTGTCGCATTGAAATGCTTTGTTTCTTTGCCGAAGAATCGATACTGGCCAAAGGCAAAAAACGCCAGCTAGGCTGTGGTTAAATGGTGATCTTAGATGGTTATTTTATTCATAAATAGCGACGAATGAATTTGTTTGGAAATTCAATAAACCAACTAAAGAACATTATAAAAATTAACACTTGAATTACGTACTAATATCGAAGAGAAGAAAATTATCCTCATTGTAAATAATTATTCAACATATTTCCTCTTCATCGACTATACAGTGTGTTCCAACGGAAAATGTACCACCCCCTCTATCTGGAGATTTTAGCGAAAAATGCTGGGACACGTAAATTTTGATCGAAAGTAGACCAATTTATAACTTGATTTGCAGATTCAAAATCAACCCCCTACCCCCAGTAGTCAAAATTGAGTAAACAGAAAGTGGATCAAGTGACATATCTTTGGGAAGGTCTTTCAATTCTGTATTCGAGAATGGTATTTTTACAGCATTTAATATTATACAGACAGTTCAAACGCAACGAAAATTCGTATTCCAACAAAATTTTTCCACGGCGGAAAAAGGTGAGAGGATCAATTTTTGATTTGAGGGTAGACCAATTGTTGAGTTGATTCGAATCAGAATTTATTATATAGAAAGTGGGTTAGGTGGCATATCTTCTAATTCTCTATTCAAAAATAGTATCGTTAGGAACATTTAATATCATAAAAATAGTTCAAATAAAACGAAAGTTCAACAATGCCAAAAATTGAATTAATTGCTCGAAATAAATTCCTCCTATCTCCATGATGCAAATGATTCTCAAATGCTCCTCTAACATTTTGAAGAACTTTTGATCCACATTCGGTGACAATTCTTCTCCGCTGCTCTTCAGAGTTTTCAGGTTGTGTAGCGTAAAATTGCCAACATTTCTGTTCGCCTGAGATCTATTAATTCTTCCTAGAATGCGAATAAGTCTGCATTGTGATTGCCTCGAATGTAGAAAAGTCCTAGGATATGTTTTATATGAACTTTAGTCCAAAAATTCAATTTCTGAATTGTTTATTTGTTCAACCCACCTATCTTTGAATCCTCAGTCAAAATTCAAACAATTTGAATTACCAAAATATTCAAATGAGATATATTTACAAGGTGTTTTTTAATCAACATTTATAAATAGAAACTTATCTAAGACGCTGCAGGAGGTGAAACCAAGTTTTCAGTGGAAAACAATGAACAATGTGTTCGGATTGTTTATATGATATTGAACGTCCATGAAGATGTAATTTTTTAATAGAAAATTAAAAAACTTTGCCAAAAATATATCACTTGATCCACTTTCCCAAAAATGTATTTCAACTTAGCAGCTGCTGAGGGGTTGATTTCATATGCTCCAAACCAGTTCAGAAATTTGTCCCCCTCTAATAGAAAATTGTCATGTCTCAGTCTTTTTCGCTACAATCAGTTTTTCATGACTTACAGTCGGTGGCAAATTTTTGCTGAAATATTAACATTTGTTGTGTTTGGACTTTCTGTATGGTTTAAATGTTCATAAAGATAATATTGAAGAATTAAAAGACCTTTCCAACTATATGTCTCAACCCATATTCCCTATAATGAAATTTTGACTTAGGTGCTGCTAGGGGTAGGGGGTTGATTTCACAACAACGAATCAACTCAGAAAGAGGTCCACTTCAAATCAACAATTGAACTGTTTCAGATCTTTCCACCAAATTCACTCCATCTTGAGATAGAAGGGATGACAAATTTCCGTTGAATGACTGTATATATTCCTGTCAGGAACATGAAAAAAAATCCCAGGAACATACACACAACCAAATTTATATGGAATCACCCGATATTTTGAATATTACCTCAGGGATTTTGGAAGTTTCAAAGGATTGATAGAATTGATCCATCCTGAGATATTTCAATTGAAAAAAGAAATGAGTTAAGGTTCGTTTTAAGAGAGAAACAAATAATAGAAAAAGAGAGACTCTTTCTGCATGTAGTAAAAAAATTAAAAATCGTTTTCTCTTTTTCTCTAGCTTGTATTACCTCCTGATACAAGCCTGAATCCGTCTAGGCATGCTTTAGATTAAGTTTTCGACCTCCTCTAGGTCCTCTGGGTATTCTGCCACTCTTCTGTAGTGGCTTGGATGAGCTGTTGTGGGGTTCTTAGATCATCCTGACGCGATCTTATTTACTTTTGGAGATTATCCCATAAATGTTCAATAGGATTTACGCCTGGTTAGCAAGCTGGCCAGTCTAAAATAGAGATTCCCCCTGTTTCAAGATAATATCGCGAGATGTTTCTGGTATACAGAGGTGCATATTTGCATAATTCTTCTGATTCAAAACATTCTCACTGTGGGTACCTCGCCAGAGTCTCACTATGGCATCCAGCACTAGGTCCAGGTAATTTCTAGCCGTTATACTCACAGGAAACGAAATCAAATCTGTTTTCCTTCCAGCATAATGCTACCCCAAAACATCACACTGGCCCCTTGGTATTTCGGAGTTGGTCTTGCTGCTCGGAGTCTAGCTTGTCTTCCACGACCCTTTAAAACCCAAATCCGGTGCCAATCTCAAGAGCAATTCTTGTATTTTTATGTACTTCATCTAAAAAAGTTCTTCATTTATCAGTGTTTATCAGTGTCTTAACAAACCGATGTGATCCAGAATTTTCCTCGGATGATCAAAACCATCTGGTTTTATGTAACGAATGGTCAATGAGAACTAAAAATTTCATCTGAAGAAATATAGCTGTTAGGAAAAGCTGCAAGAGTCTTCGGGCTTCAGCTCCATTGCCATAGAATAGACAAATATTATTTTTCAAAGGTAAACTCCATTATATGTTAATGTGGTTACCTGCACGATTATGTTTCACTTAAGAAAAACCGTGATATGATGGCTCAAAAAGTTACAGGTCATTTGAATGAACAGTGATATTCAAACTGAAAATGACGTAAGATCTATGTCAAAAGACCTCTTTGCCTATTTTTGTAAGAACTATTAGGATAATTCCTATACGTCCATTTGACGGATTAACGTCTATCATTTTAGTTGATTTAAAAAACGGGTGCCCCCACAAGTAAATATTTTTTTACTAGAAAATGGCTGCAATTCCGAAAACACTCTGAGAAATAAAAAGGTTGGAAAACTAAAGATCTTCTCAATGTTTCAGTGGCGCACTACACTATTTTGTTAATAGGATCGAAAGTAACATTACTCTGTAAAGAACCCAACCTAACCTATATCAAGTTATCATTATGGATTCATTCGCCTCTTATTGAGTATGACTGTAAGTTTCAGGATATTTACTGAGGCATGAAGCTCACTAAAAGCAACTAAATTTTAAGGTGCGACTCACTCAGTTCTGATGCGGAAGCTTTCTTGGTATGGGTTTGATACAAATAGTTGTGAATTTATTTCCTCGTTTTTTAACTGATAGGTTCCAACGGTTTTTGTGAATGGCTGTTTCTCGGGTTAGGAGAGAGTTGAAGTTGGAGTACCACAGGGCTCTGTGATGGGTCCTTTATTATTTCTCAACTTTATTAATGATTTTCCGGATAACCTGAGCGGCTACCTTCACATTCTGTTTGCTGATGAAACTACTGTATCTGTAGCTAGTGAAAGTTTGGTGGAAGCTGAAGGAAAGTTTGCGCATACAGAGTCGAGGGCCTTGGAATGATTTTCAGGTGATTTATTGAGCATGAATTACAACAAGACTCAAAGAGTTATCTTTGGTGTTTGAACTCTTGAGGCTAAATGTGTTCACATTAAGATGTGCTTGCTAAAAAAATTTGCAAGTATGCATTTCTCTTGCGAAGTTTGGCATGCTCTTTGTCTAGGAGGGTACCGTGAACTGTCTATTTTGCCCTTATTGAGACACATTTGAGATACAGTATACTGGTATGGAGAAATTGCATAGAGTTTGATCGGGTTTTATGAATACAATGACGAGCGCTGATAATTGTTGGTGTTGTGGACTATAGTGATTGTTGTAAAAATTCTTTCATGGAACTGAATATACTGACTCTTACTAGCTTGTTTATACTTGTGTGTCTACTCTATGCTCATAAAAACCAACAATTAGTTACTTTAAATAGCCCTTTTCATTCCTATAATACCAGAGGCAAATATAATGTAAGAAATCTTTTATAGGTTGAGAAGATCACAGGATGGACCAAACTTTCTGTGTTACAAATTATATTATGTTTTTCCTGTTTGAGTGCGTAGACTTTCTGTGGCATCATTTAAAAATAAAATCAAGAAATTTTTAATTATAGAATGTTTGTATAAGACTGATGATTATTTTAAACTCAACTTTTTAGAATTCACAACCTGAACTCTATTCGCTGTGTTTGCTTTTGAAGGGGTATCAGGGTTGTTTGTAATTTTTTAGTGATATGCGTGTGTGAACACTTTTCTATATTACCACGAATAGGTACTGAATACTGAAAGGAGTTCAAGCACCATTTATTCTATTTTCTAGGGGATTCTTTTACGAATCTCGTATTACTGGCAAGTCAATAACCCAACACAAAATTATAAGGAACTTGTTCGGAATTCGCACGCCGATGTGAGATGTTCATTATTACAATATATCATCGAACATATTAAGAAACCATAGGGATAATTGTAAGATCAAACGTAATAATTACTGTTTATCAATATCAATAAATTATGTCTTAAGAATATTGAACACAAGTCATGGGTGGGCAAAGTCATTCTCCAATTCCTGAACGCAGCTTATCTTTGGATCTCGGCCAGCCCTCTGTTTGTTTAATTCTCCAACAAGTGATCTATTACACGGTGTCTGTCATTTTTTTAATCTCTACGAAACGTTTCTGGAGATCACGAATAATATCAATATGTCATAAGTTGTTTTTTGAGAGCTATTGGATGTGTTTGATCGTGTATGTAGGTTTTGTTATTTTCATTTTGTCCCAGATAATGTTTTACCGTCACTTTATAGGTTATTTTTCATCATTTCATGAAATAACTTTTTCAAGAACAATTTTGTTCTCTAATTTAATGAGATGAAATAAACAACATATGGTATTCTAATAGATTAATGTTATATTTATAACACTGCAATTTGTTGGATCATGAGGGTGAACAAAACTTTGCACAAAAATTTTGAATTCAAAATGAGGGAAAAAAGACAGGACTGAAAATTGTTCCCTTAAAAGTTCACCAAATTTAAGTTAGAAGTAATTTCAGGTCTATTGATCTCAAATCCATATTAAAAAATCAACATAATTGGATTTGTTTTACAAATAGTAATAATACGAGGATGGCGTTAAAGGTTTCTGACCTTAACGTAAAGATGGCAGCACTCGTAAATAAAGGCTAGTGAATTTTCATTGTTTACTTTCTTCTTCTCAAGGTGCCTCTTATAACGAAGATCGGTGATCATAAGGCAATCTTCACTTTGGACGCCGCAGCTCTGAACAGGTACCTCGTACTCTTGTTAAACCACTGTCGTACGTTCATGAGTCAAGATGTTCTTCTTTTGCCGGGCACTCGTCTTTCTTGGATCTTGCCTTGAATGCCTGTTTACTCTTCGGAGAACTTTAGCGTTGGTCACGTGGTCTCGCCATGAGATGTGAAGCAGTCGCCAGTACACCCACATTTCAATTGCAGCTATTTTATGCAGCTGCTTTAAGTTCCCGAGAGTTGGAGGTAATGCCTTCCTGGTTCTTTACTCGATGAAGGATAACTCCTGATCTGCACCATCCTGTGGTCAGCAGTGGTAACGTCATCAGAAATGACTAACGCAAGCAGGGACCAAATAGAAGCCAGTATAAGCTTCCCCCTGCTCCTCTTAGAGCTGGACTGGGCAATGTTTCGTCCTGGGGTTCAGAAATCGGCCCCGAAGGCGGAGGAACTCGACGTAGTTGACACAATGGTATGAGGATGCAGAAGGCAACGGGAAACCAGTGCATCGCCTAACCCTCCAAAGATTAATCATCATGCTATTTAGTACTAAACTATATTGTTCATCTGTTGACAGTTAATCAAAAAGTTTCAGTCATTTGTGAGAGTGCAGTTCTCATTGAGTTATCATTTGAGTAAATTGATGTTAATGTTTTTATGATAATGGGCAAAATTGAGTATCGAGCTGAAATTTTTCTCGAAAGGTGATACAAAAACTAATGATGAGTTAGATTTTGTGTATGTGCACCTTACCTCAGTGACATTTTGGCATCTGTGAGAGCTTGGGGAGACCATGGAATTCAGGAAATCTGAAAACTGCCACTACCAATGATAACATCGCCAAAGCTTACCGAATTCTGCTACACAACCGCCAAAGTGGATTGAAAGAGATAGTAGAAGTTATGAACATGTTAAAAGAATGTGTTTGTCACATATTAAATCATCCTTCACACATGACAAAGCTGTCCTCGCGTTGGGTGTCGCGTTTGCTCACGTTAGGCCAAGAAAGTGTTCAAATGAACATTTCCAACGCTCTGTTGGTGGAGTTTAGGTGCAATAACCTTAGTTTTAGCGCTAATTAATTACTGTAGATGAAATTTGGATGCACCATTATATCCCAGGAACAAAAACACAGTTCAAACAGTGAACTGCAAGGGAAAAGCTGGTTCATAAAAAAGCAAATTCTGTTTTTTCGGATGTGAAAGTGATGAAGACTGTTTTTTGGGATATTCATGAAGTTAGTTTAATTAATTAATTAACGTTACTTAACAAGCTGAAGGAAGCTCATGCAGAAAAATGGGCACATATAAAGAAAGAGGAAATCTGGTTCACACCTTTCACGCATTATTTCCAGCCTTATACAGGTTTCAATAAGTGATTTACCCCGTACTGCCTAGGACACACGCTGAGATCCCGAAGGCAAGCTCTGGTCCTGTTCAAGGTGACCCGAAACCCAGACCTGGATTTTGTTGTTCACCACCAGTTGTTTCAGAGCCTGAACTGACTCCCAGACCACCTCAGATGTAATCCTGTGTGTGTCTAGGGATCCCAGAGCAACCTGATTATCGAAGCGGGTAGTGATTTAGTCATTAATTGTACCCAGTTCTGCCAACCTTTCAGCAGAGTATCGTACTGATCTCCGACAGAAAAAATGTTTTATGTTCATCTAATGGAAAATAGAAACCCCTATCATTTCTTTGCTGGTAAATTCCTTCACCTCTTTGGTCTTCAAGCCATCCGTATACCAGATGTACCCTCTCGGTCTTATCTGGATTGGATTGTCATCCGTTCTTATCATCAAAGGGGTACTTTGGCGCGATATTATCGGAATTCATTCAGAGGATGATGTCGCTGTAAAAGCTTCAGGAAATAAGGTATATCTCCCCTCGACTAGTATACCCCCTGTGGGTTGCCTATAAGCAGTCAAAACTGCCGTACTAATAATTCTGTGGTGTAGTGTTTTGACCCCTAACACCTTACCTAGCACCTAGTAGGGGTGCTTCTCTGAACATCATCCAACCATTAAATTCCTAACCATTGGATTGTTACCTAACAATTTCTTGTACCTAACAAAGATACAAGACATGCTTTCCGGATATTTTTTTATTCTTCAACATAGTCTCCCTATTATTTCACACACTTTTCCAAGCGATTTTCCATATCTGTAACCACTTTAAATAGTACTCAGCGTTTTTATCTGAAAAATACTGGTTCACGAAAGTGATTCCCTCTTCATTAGACAAAAAAAATCTGTCCTCCGAGTGCAATTTTCGTTGAGGTAACAGAAAGAAGTCACTTGGGGTTTATTCCTTGAGTATCCCAAAAAACAGTCACCATCACATTTCATCAGAAACAATAATTTTGGGTTTTTTCTAACCGGTTACCCCCTTTCAGTCCACTGTTTGGACTGTATTTCTGTTTCTGGCGTATAGAGAAGTATCCAAGTTTAATCTACAGTAATTAATCGGCACCATAACTTTGATTTATACTGGTCGAATTGCGCCAATAGAGCGTTGGAGATGTTCATTTGTACGCGTTTCTGATCATACGTGAGCAAACGCGGCAACCTAACCCGCGGACAGCTTGGTCCTGTGAAAATCTTGATTCAATATGTGACAAACATGTTCTTTTGACATCTGATATCTCTCATTTTGATTCGGAGATGGTCGAGCATTATTTGATGAACTTTGCATAGGCGTATATCCTTTCACTAGCTTTCATTGACGAGTGCTGCCATCTCTACGTAGTGGTCGGTTACTTTTCAGGTCATCTTTGTATATCCTAACATACAAGGTGGGAAAAAAAGCTTAAACTTGCAAGTGAAATACAAAAGTTTTAAATGTACTTTGACTGGATTAAATTTTCAGTTTGTTGTTTACGAGGTCATTTATGAACATTTCATTTATATAGCTTACCGTGACGGTCAAACTGTCAAGTAGCGCCAGGAAACAACGAACAAACTAATGGAGATTCTCCATTATCTTCCAACCTTCATTGGCACAGTTATCTTTAAGAGATAGCGATTCGTATTTACGGAACTGAAATCATGTTGAACATCTCTTTCATAATATGACAAACATCTTTTTGAATTATTTCCCGGAAAATACTGATCTGATGGACAAATTTAATCTCTCCGCGAATTTATTGCTGGGAGACTGTCTCTAATTAAGCATAAAATGGTAGAATCATGTGGTAATGTTGTTGCCTGGGGCAACTAGGTAGAACAATGGCATCTAGATAACCATCGTAAGACGTCAAGTGTTTGAAAAGTCTCTCTATACCTTGAAAATTTACTGTTTGTTGGATGCCTCGAGTTGGCAATAAGTGATTCTGGTATTCTTCCCATTCATAGAATGCTTGATTTTGTGATTTTCATAATTGACTCAATTGAATTCAATTTTCGGCTTTCACAAGGTAAATTGTATTAGCTCTTCATATTAAAACATGTAGTGAATCCCTAATTAATCAATATATTTATTTTTAAACTGTTAAGTAGATCGGGACTATGTAAGTTTTCGTTGGACAGTAAAAGTTCCCACACTCTTCATATTGATCTTCAACAGGGATCTGTTCATGTACCACTGTTCTTCTTCTAATAAGTTCCCTAGATTTCATTTCATTGAATTGAACTTGTTAGAGATGAGAACATTTTTCAGGTAATGAAGTGAATAGAATAGCTTTGATATTTATAATTTCCATTTCAAGGTATCGATATCCTTCATAAATGTGATTATATGTGCTTTAATTAATTTGTTAAATACATGATTATCTCAAAAAAATCTAGGATCATACCCTAAACAACATAGGTTCGACAAACTCAGCAAGCAACTATAGGATACAGTAAGTGACCATTATTAATAATTCTTTTGAATACTGTATGTACTGGAGCTAGTTTTTTGATATTTCAAAGGCTTTTATTTGGCCCCTATTGACATATTTGAATTAACATTGAGGAGAATTTTGTTTACACGTAGTGTTATGTCTGTTGTAACTACCTATATTTGTTAAGCGAGATAATGGCCCATACTGGTATTGGTAATTAGAAGTGTCTTATTTTAGGCTGTTGTTGATTGTGCAACACATGCATTCAGCATTATCAATACTGACTTCTGCTCTCTTCTTTTTGGAGCGTCAAATCGGCCACCAATCTAACATAAAATAGACGTACAGACGAACTTCTATCAATGATTAGAAGTCCGTTTGTACAGGAAATATTTTTTTTTTACTGTTTATTTTAGGCTCACCTATACATAAGTTTTATTGAAATACGCAGTTTCATTAAGCCTACAATTGACTAGTTATTCAATCAACGTTTTCCAAGTCGAAATTTTCCATAGTCAATAGGTAGCGGTTCTGGGGACAGATTGGTGCAATGGTATCATGGAGCACCTGGTTTTGTACCCTTGTGTACCTTTCAACGGCCAAGTTACACAACATTTACAATAAATAATTTATTTATATTATATTTATTCTTTTAGACGGTTTGATTTCTGAAAGATCGGCACGATATTTACGCCTAAGCCGATTGTATTTGGTGATCTCTGTGATCCTTGAATTTTGGCGAGGGTCGAATGACTATCCTTTTCCTCTTCATCTCGCTTATGCTACATCGCCTTGGTTTGTCTTGGAGTCCTACTGGTTGGTTACTCTCCTTCTATTATGTTGTGGTGCATCTATGCTGAACTGTTGTTTCCTCTTCCATTGTACTAGGGATGTCCTCTTTCCTATTATCCTCGGTTGTAGTCCCGTTATTTGGTTTATATCCTTATTATCGTGGTCTTCCATCTGGTCGGTTGTCTTCGTTGTTAGTAGTGTGATGATTTCTTCTAGTGTGTCGATTTCCATTTCCTTCCTGATTTGGTTGTTGTTTATGTACTCTGGAGCGTTTGTTGCTGTCCTGATGATCTTGTTTGGTGCTGCTTGTAGTTTCCTCTTCTCCAATCTGTCCTCTATATGCCAAATTTGTCCTGCGTATGTTATTTCTGGGATGAATATTGACTTGATCATCTTGATTTTGTTCTCCGATGTGAGTTTGCTTCTTTCGTTGAGTAGGGGTATAGTTTTCCGTGTATTGCTTTAGTTTTCCTTGTAATTTCCTCCATGTGCCTCTTGTTGTTCAGTTGGTCGTCCAGAATCACGCCGAGATATTCTGCTTCCTACTTCCATTCAGTTTGTTGTCCTCCTATGGTTTTCCTTTGGTGTTTCCGGGTGTCTCCTCTACTTGTGGTCGATGTACTCTGCTACCGTCTTCTTCGGGTTGACCTTGATCCTCCATCTTCTGAAATAATTGGTAAGTTGGTCGATATCTTCGTGTAGCAATTTCCTCACTGCTGCTTTGTTCCTGTGGGATGCGTATATTGCTGTGACGTCTGCGAATCGCGCCATCTTCGAGTGCTTCATCTTCGGTATGTCTGCGATGTATATGTTGAATAGTAGTGGTCCTAGTACCGATCCTTGGGGTACGCCGGCTCCTATCCTCTTTGCTTTTCAGTGATCGCTAAAGCTTGAGCTTTTATACTCTTGAAGTCAACATTTATGAGGTGCACCCCATGAAGATCCTTTAGTTTTATTTATATGCCTATTGAAAGCAGAAAAGGAGGCATTCACCCAGCAGTGCCTGTGGGACACTATAGACTTGATTAAATTGAGATATGTGACCCACTAATCTGGATTTTTTCAATAAAAGTCGATTTTTTCAGCTTCGACCAGCTGAGGGTTCTTCATCAGATACTTCTGACCTTCGATTTTTGACAGCATATGAAGCGGCCTACCAAGTAGGTGTAAAGGATGTGTGTCGTTTGGTAGAGCTATTCTGTTTTCTAATCAGGTCCACCAGTTACTCTAGATCTTGGATTATCCAAGTTTTTATGGTTTTTCCTTGAAGCTGCTATTTCATCCGAACTCTGTACCAAATTTCAGCCTTCTGAGTTTATAGGAAGTACCACTTTCATTCTGATGATCATGAGTGAGTGAGTGAGTTAAATGCGTAACTTTGCTTCCACTTAACTTCGGAACTAAATGACCTATGGACTTGAATTTTGGATTTTAAGTATGTGACTATAGCTTACTGGATGACAAAAATGTCTGCGTTCTGATATTATCCACAGGTACTCAAATAGGGACCTGAAAATGAGGCGAAATGGTTCCAGTAAATTAACAATGCTGCATAAAACAGCCTGTATATTTGGAAGGAGGCTGCATAAGTCAAAACAAAGTTCCTCTCTTGATGGATTACGTTGTTTATTTCTGTAGTCTTTACCATGGTTTTATGTATTCATCTTGTTCGTGTAAACTTATGACGTTCCCCAGGGTTCTCACCTGGACACCTCATTATTGCATTGTTCCTAACGAATTTGCTCATTACCATTTCTGCCTTGTATTTTCCATCAAATTGTCGCCAAGACCACAATCTCCGTAGCTATTCAAGAACCTTCGATCAACTGAGAATACAGAATTCATCGTGTGTCAAATAGACAAACATATTCTTTACCGTCACATGAACTTGTCGTACGAAACGAAATCTTGAATCATCGGAACGACGGTGACACCCATAATGAACGTCTGAGGAATCGAAAAGTTCAAGTGCGATACAGACACGATCCCAAACAATCAAAATATCCTTATAAGGTCATGAAGGTTGCGTGTATAGGAAACACGCGGTAAACACAACGGAGATAAGAAAATTATACATGTCCGTACCAAAATTGGAGTAAATTCTAGCCGCCACATAAATAAAATGCAGTTCACGATGGCGATGGGAGATTTATCATGATCCTATTACACCTTAATTGAACTTTGGTTTGAGATCTGTCTTATCTGTAGAGGCTATCGATTCGGCGTTCGAGCGAGTATTTAGTTTCGCTGTTTGAACACGGTCCAGAAAACATTTTGAAAGCCTTTATGAAACTAGTGGGGATGGTCGAAATATTGATCTTGTGAACTTCATAATTTTATATATACAGGATGTTTCGTGAAAATCTCCGATCGTAACTTCTTTTTGCCTCAAACCATTTAGAAATTTTGTTCATTTCACAATTTTTTCATTAAGCCTTTTACAACACCCGGTATACAAAAATGAGTACTTACCTATCTTATAGCAAATTCAATGTTCTTTCGGATGATATGGTCCGATTTGATTTAGCTGAAAGAGTAATAGAGATATTCTTGTTTTTTATAGAGTGAAGCAAAAAATTCCGTAAGATCAAGAAGTGTTAAAAAACTAGATAATTATCAACTTTTCGAAAAAATGTTATAGAACACATTTTATTGCAAATATCTTGTACTATCACCTACTGAAGTTTGGCACCTTTTATAGTAGACACCCTGTATATGAGAAACAACACGCAGAATTCCTGACAATATTGGGGAGTACGACTATATAATAAGCTACCTGGAGAGCTGCCTGATATACAGTTCAGGGGGAGAATTCATGAGCTTTTGCTGAAGGGAGCTGCTTATTCAATTGAAGAATTTTTGGGAAGAGCAATGATTTTGTGTTCCAACCAAGATAAATTCCTTGAACTTGTTTTTAGATTGTGAGAGTTCATGCCTTTATGTTTTTTCAAATGTTTGTTGTTGCTCTCATCTTTTAATATTTTGTCATGCCATGTAGTTTTTATGTTTTGATGCCAATAAATCTATCTATCTATCTACCTTTTGATGACAATAAAGACTTTGTTTGAAATCAATCGATAATTTCATGAGTATGCTATAGTACTAATGTCTTTTTGAAAGGAAGCATAGTTTCGACCAATAACAACACTAGAAAATTCAAAAAAATGGTGGATTATACTTTATAGTCTCCCTTTCAACCTCAATCCACAAAAAAAGTTCCATTCATAAGAAAACGATAGTTTCAGGGTTATATGTGTTAAACATTCAAGAGTTTGCGTATATTTCAGAAGGTTGTTTTCATTGATTTTACGGTTCATATTGCTATTTCTTCAACTAACGTTTCTTTTTCATGCCGATTTCATATTCATGGAATTTACGTTCTATAACTTTAGGCTCTTAATACTCCTATTATCTTCTCCTTCAGTCTTTCGAATCCCTAACCTGAAATGTAGAAAATTATTAGCACTCACCATTCACATTGATATTTCAGATCATATATCAATATCAATGGTCATTGAATATTCATCTCTGATGTGAACCGTTTCTTGTTCTTGAGAGGCCACCACACAACGTAGTAAATGCTATAAATCAGAACAATGGATATGTCATTTATCGCCGAAGAAGGCTGATGCATCTGCCTCTGCTGCCAACTGTGATTCATTCTGCTTTCTTGCAATATCCTCAATTTCGAAATGATATTGCATATTTAAAACATGTGGGTCGCCTACAGAACTGATTATTACGAGCGAAATTATTGTTCAATGACAGCTAATTGTATTGAAAAATTAATAATGATTGTATAAGACTTCGAGCTAATGACGTTTAATTTGAGACGCAGGCGCCATTCGAAAAGAAGGAAATGAATTTCAAGTAAATAAGTTAATATGAAAATCGGAACTTGATTATTACTATTTTTAATCATAACTTACTTTCTTCTGATTCTCATTCAGGATGTACAACACATATTAAATTTGGTTTTTAAATAATGTATTTTATAGGATAATTTTCGAAAAGCACTGATAATCTGCTTCAAGAATTGATTAATTCATCAATTTTGATATTGGTTCACTTATACGGGGTGACTCACTATATCCACGATAGAAGATTAGCTATATTTTAAGAGCGATTTTGAAACTTGATTTTGCACAGTAATATGTAGTGCTGTGGTGACTACAAACTGAAAATATTTAACACTATACAGAGTGATCCATAATTAAGTTACATACCAAAGTTATAATTTTTTGAATGGGACACCCTATTTTTAGTTTCACTTTTGACTTTGTGACTGAAAATTAAGGAAATTTTTGACATTTCCTGAAATTTGAGGCCATTTAAAAGAAAATATTTGTGCCCTCAATATTAATTTCAAAGCTTCAGACGTACAACGATTGGAATTATTTTTTCTTGTACATATGACACATTTTGTTGATCTATGTTATACAGGCTGTTCGAAAACGAATCTATATCTGAAGCAGAGGTGCTCAAACTTGATCTACTGGCGATCTACCTCAATGTTTTTACACTACTTACGATCGACTCTCAGAGAGGTTGCAAGTATGTGTGATGCAGGGTTGTCGTATATACACGATACACCCTAGCTATTTACCTACCTAGGTAGGGTGTACCGTAGCATATATAGATATTAGCTTTTCGCACAATATATATTATTTTAGTCAGGGTTTGGGTTTGGTTCAATGAGGGTCTTCTCCATCATATCAATGAAAAACTCTTAGTTATTTCAAAATTGCTAGTTTATTGGTTGTTACAAAACAAAAGAGTTACATAAGGTGTTAAACTTAACTAAGGAGTCACTTGGGATGTTGAAGCGTGGCACTGCATGTCCTCAGCATACTTTTCATAAGATGGTACGTATCCACTAAGTGCTAATCGCAAGCATGATGACATATGATTGTCAGTTAGTCGATTGCGATATTTTGACTTAACTATCTTCATTTCAGAAAATGTAGACCCAAACGTAGCCGTCAGTTAAGGGCAATTTGCCTCAGATTCGGATATTTATCTTCAGATATAAAACACTGGAAATTTGTATCAGATGCTGTAGCTTTCAGATGTATATCTGATATAAGTTGCACCAACTCATTTTAAACAGAACATGAGTTCATCTTAACCTGACTTGCTATTTCAGTAGCTAATTCCTCAATGTTTTTTCATAAAAAGGTAACTCATAAATGATGCTATATTTGTAAATTTACTGCAACCATAAAAACCCATTTCGAATTGTCCCAACATATTTGATAATTCAGCCCCGTACGTATCATAATTCAACTGAGGATTCCTTGCTTTGAAAGACGGAAAATGTTTCAGATCCTTTTTTTTCAGTTGATCTATCAGTTGCAATTTACTTTTGAATGCGTTTACTGCGCTAATCATCTCAATAATAGTGTGTTTTTTACCTTGAAACTACGAGTTGATGGTGTTTAAGTGCATTGTGATGTCATTCAAAAATGCCAAATCAGTCAGCCATTTTTCGTTTTTCAACATCTGAGTGTCATCACCTCTTTCGTCTACAAAAGCTGTTATTTCGAGTAATCATTATTGCAACCTTTCTAGAAATTTTCCGCGACTCAAACACCTGATGTCCATTTGAAGAACTAAATTAGTGTGATCAGCTCACTCCCTATCTTCCCACTGCAACTTAAAGAGCCGCCGTTGCAAGTTACGTGTACGGATGGAATTCACAATTTTTGTTGCAATGCCATAATTTATACCATGTTTAAAACTTGTAAACACAAAACTTGTTGATGTTTAATACAACGGAATGGAAAAAATGAAGAGAAATCTTCATAAGCTCGACACAATCCCACAAAACCGTTTTATTTTCCATTTGGTGCTTCACCGCACACTAATTTATATATTGGTTTCTTGTAGGTTCTTACAAAAATATATTTGCCCTACTCGAAACATGGCTTAGTGCGGTAGTTTTGACGCTGAAATTTCGAAGGTATTAAAAAACTCATCAACGAAATATAAGATTCTTCTCCCTCTGTAGTATCATCGAAAACTTTATTAGGAAATAAAGAAGTCCATAGAGGTCTTATATTCGTCAAAAAAAATTATAGCTTCATTTTTCATTCAATTTTATTCTTGGAAAAATGTACCAGCTTTTAATCGAATTTGTAGGAATAATAGAAAAATTCAAACATGAATGCTAAGAAGTTAGATGGGAATTTGGAAAAATTATGTTCCTCAAATTTAGAACGGTTTCAGTAAATAATTAAGGTTTTGATGAAATTCGAAACGTTTAGAAAATCTATCAATTTGGAAACCAAATATTGCTAAAACGTGCTGCAAAAATTAAAACAGTCCATTATCAGTAAATGTAAAACGAAGTTTTTCCTTATGACATCATATGCTTAGCCATAAGCGTCATAATTTCACTTCAGAAAATTCTGAAAAATATTTATTTGTATATTCGTTTTATAATAAAGAATAGAATGAGCTTAAGTTTGATGAAAGAATTCTTAGTTAAGAGATCGTATTGTTGTAATTAAAAAACTCATTGGAATTATATTTATACTTTACATATAATCCAAAAGATTTGGAATATTTTCGAAAAATCATTACGAACTAATTTTCACATACCAGGTGGGGCAACTAAAACGAAAAAGACTCAACTAATGCTAAACAATTAGTTTCTGGACAAAAAGCAGAAACGGGTCAATTTTTGTCTGAAAGGGGACATCTTTTAACACACGGTGATTTTATTTCACATCAACCCCCTAAGCAGGGGTGCACAAAACTCGATTTTTTGAATAGGCAAGATAAGTCGAGTGATATGGAAAGCTCTTTTTATTGTCGATACAAATTCGAAGATTGAAGGGGCTAAGACCCTCATCTGTGGGGGTATCTGAGGGGGTGCAGTGGAAACACCACTACTTCAAGATATTTTCCTTCAAAATACAACAGTATTTTGGTGAATGTTCATTCGAAATCGACAGATTTTGCAATCAACTGAAAATAACTAGTCTTTCGACGAACCAGCCTGTATCTTCTTCCGAATATGTCAAAACTCAAAAATTATAACACATTTGTGTTGGGAATCAAAGGAACTTTCTTACGAGGTCTCACTCGACCTATCGTCCATATTCAAAAAATTGAGTTTTGTGCACCCCTGATTAGGGGGTTGATGTAAAATTAAATCATCGTGTGTTAAAAGATGTCCCCTTTCAGACAAAAATTGACCCGTTTCTGCTTTTCGTCCAGAAACGAATTTCTTAGCAGTTACTGAGTCTTTTTCGTTTCAGTTTACCACTACCATTTATAAAACCATCCAAACATTTGTTGAAATAAGTCATAAACATTCTGCAGTTTTGACCAAGACAAATCATTAGATATTGAATTTGTAGCAATTTAAAACGGCAATTATTGGATGTCTTTTTTGACATATAATCACTCTGTTTATGACCACTATTTCAAAACAATGCAAATATTTCTTGAAAGTTGTCAAAGTCCAATGCGGCTTTGAACATGAAAAGTCGTGAGAACTTATTGGTAATTGAAATTGCCAATTCTTAGACGTCTCTCGACCAATAATCGTTCAGAAAACTTGTCGAAGTCATAGTTTCCGTTCATATCAAAATATTCAATTCAGCAACAAATGTGACCTGGATGTGAAAATAGCGGCAAGTAAATCGCGTCGTCGTCTTGGATATTTACCCACACGACGCTCCATGCCGATAGTCGACCACTTTCCCAATATAATCATACTTTGATTACAATAATTGATCAAACTGTCATTGCATAACGCCGTGAATCAATAAATCCGTTCTCGGGCAAAAATATCGGCACGCTATGTGGCATCCCGCCAGGCGCATTTCTAAACAATCTCACGCGATACCGGATAATTACGAACATAACCTAATAAATTTATTTCACACGGCCCACGGGCCAGGGATAGGACCCATCCGAATGATAAATTATCATCGAAGTTGGCCAGATCTATCAAACTGACAACTCTATCTGTTGCATGCTCTGTCCCGATAAACTTGCGATAATCGACAATCGGGCTTGTCCGGTTGTTTCAGGTAATTATTCAGTTTGAAGCAGCCTATCACTGGTATTTACCAATAAGATTTGGTTACTTCAAGAATTTATCGCAATTCTCATACGGGGTGAAATGAATAAGTGCGTAAGATTTCGCGAGGTGATTTCTAAAGCCATTTTATGACGAAAAGTTGCAATGAACGCAAATGCTTCCTTAACTATAATAAAAAACAAGTACTGTGTTTTAAGGAATTTTACTTAATAATTGCGATTCGTAACGCGTTTCACTACACCGTAGCTTCTTCAGACGAATGATTATGCAGAAAAATGTAAATGAGAATATAACTATAAATGTTCTTGAGTAATTAAAAGCTTATTGGCTGCTTCTTAGTAAGTGGTTATTTATGACAGGTATATCCAATAAAATTAAGGAATAGATTGCTCCCCGAAAAGATTCAATAGAGGTGAAGGGCTTAAATCGACTTGTTCATTGATGAGTCTACCTGAGTGTTTGTATTTATTTATTTCTAAAGTTTCGATCAAAGATCTATTTTTGAGATATGAATGATTATTTTGGACAATTTGAATATTTTATTATGGCTGTATGCAAAATTATTTCAAACTGTACTTGTATCGAAAGTTAATGATTATTTTCATAGGAAGATAAAACAGATACGCGAAGAATTACAGATCTGAAAACTGTATTTTCAAAACTGCGTTTAATTTGAAAAAAATTTAAATTTGAGAAAAATCAGTTTTGTTGACCTGTCGTAAGCCAAATTAGCTCCTCGCTTCATTGAATATTACTTCCGATTTTCAACTGAATCAAACAGAAGATCATTGGATATGAACATATATATATATATATATTATATATATATATATATATATATATATATATATATATATATATATATATATATATATATATATATATATATATATATATATATATATATATATATATATATATATATATATATATATAAGATCCGTAGATCAATGAATAATCCTTTCTGACAAGAACTACATAGTTCCTAACCTGCCTGCCGAGAAACGAAATGGCAGAATGTAGTTTACATAGTAGAAGAGCATCCTAACAAGCTACATCGGGGTACCCATCGATTCCAGAAAGGACGCATCCTTGTGAGGAAGGATTATTCATTGATCTACGGATATAATTTATAATATAAAAGACTTTTTCCGCATGTAGTAAAAAAATCGAAAATTGTTTTCGCATGGATTACGTGTCTTTTTCTTGACCTCAGTAGCTTGTATTACGTCCTCTTGCCCTGATACAAGCCTGAATCCGTCTAGGCATGCTTTGGATTAGGTTTTTGACCTTCCTCTGGGGTGATATTCTGCCACTCTTCTGTTGTGGCTTGGATGAGCTTCTGTGGGGTTCTTGGATCATCCTGGCGCGACCTCATTTTCCTTTTGAGATAATCCGATAAGTTTTCAATAAGATTGAGGTCTGGAGAGCAAGCTGGCCAGTTCAAAATAGCGATTCCCTCGGTTTCAAGATAATGTCGCGCGAGGTTGCTGGTATGCGGATGAGCATTATCTTGCAAAAAAGTGTAATTCTCACCGTGAGCACCTCGCCAGATTCTTACCATGAGGTCCAGCACTAGGTCCATATATCTTCTTGCCGTTACACTCGCAGGAAACGAAATCAAATCTGTTTTGCCTACCAGCATAGTGCCATCCTAAAACATCACAATACCAAGGGGCAGCTTGGTATTTCGGAATTTGCCTTGCTGCTCCGAGTCTAGCTCGTCTTCCACGACCCCTTAAAACCCGAATCCGGCGGTCATCTGATCGAATACCATTTCTGGTCTCATCCGAAGAAAGATAATTTCGCCAATTCTCAATATTTCAATTTTGGTGCTTGATACACCAATTAAGTCAACAGACATAAACTAACATTATGTTCAACAGGAGTGATTATATCGGAATGAATAGTTTTTTAGGCTCTTGTGATTGGTCTGCGGACAACGATGATATATATACATATGGTGCTACGCAAAAATAGCGCTCATAGGCAGTATAAGAGGAAGGGATCTCGTGAGGATATTCAGGCAGCTTAGAGCTAGTTGTCACGAGCTTGGATCTTGTTTGTATTCTAGGTATGTTGATTCTGTTGAGGCAGATATCAAGTCGAGTCACCAGAATTTTTGGAGATATATCAATCACAAGAAGTATTCGCATGAATCACCCAATACTTTGGAGTACAGGGATGTAGGCTCATCAGACAGAGGTGAATTAGTTGATTGTTTTGCTGATTTGTTCTCTAAAGTGTATAGTAGGGAGTATGTCGTGCAACCCTATTTTGAATATGATAATGTGGTGGATTTATCGTCAATACAGTTCACACAAAGCGCAATTTTTAAGTTGATGAGTGGGTCAAAGCTCAATACTTCAGTTGGACCCGATAGAGTCCTAACTTTCATTTTGAAGAAATGTATTTCCACTTTGGTTGGTCCGATATGTGACCTTTATAATTTGTCGTTGAGAAGAGGGGTTTTCCCATAATTTTGGAAGTTGAGTTATTTGTTTCCCATATTCAAATCAGGCGATAAATCAGTTGTTCCTAACTATAGAGGAATATGCATTCAATCTGCGTTGCCCAAATAATTGGAGTGCATGATAAGCAATTATTTATCTTGGGTGTGCACATCAGTTATCACAAGAGAATAAAATGGGTTCCGTAAGCAACAATCTCTAATTTACTTCTCTTCACCAGTGATACCGTGAAATGCTTCGATGGGGGATACCATCTCGACGCCATATAAACCCACTTTTCCAAGGCGTTGGATAAAGTGAACCACAATCTGCTTATTGGTAAACTCTTTTCACTCGGGATGAGGGAGTCATTACAGTAATGGATTTGTAGTTTTTTATACTACCGGAAGCAGATAGTTCTGTACAAAAACTTTTATTCAAAACAGATTTGTGTGAGTTCCGGTGTTCCCCAGGAATCTCACATTGGGCCTTTTCTATTTATCATCTTTGTTAACGATGTTGGACGAATTTTGTCAACTAATTTTATTCTCTTTGCCGATGAAATGAGGGTTTATTCGATTGTTAAAAGTATTTCTGATGCTGAATATCTGCAGAGTCCGTTAGACAGTCTTTATGAGTGGACGAAACAGAACCATCTCTACCTCAACCTAAGCAAGTGCTCTGTTATCACATATACACGAAGCGAAGAGAGAATTGAATATCGGTATGATGTTGGAGGGCAGATTTTGGCCTGCGTCAGCTCATCACGGATCTTGGGATCACACTCGATGAACCTCTGAATTTTAACACATATCAAATGTTACGAAGAAGGCATTTCGAATGCTTGGTTTTGTGCTGCGTAACTCTGACGATTTCTCTCCTGATGTTCCGATCCTGCTATACCGTTGCTTGGTACGTTCGGTGGTGGAATATGGTTGCATGGTTTGGTCCCCACATACCTCAGTTTCCATAGATTGCCTGGAAATGGTGCAGCGAAGATGTCTTCGATACTTGGCGTTTCGATCTGGACTAAACATCTGCGAGCGCTCAATAATCGTAATGAGTGAAAGATATAACTTGAAATCACTCAAATGTAGAAGAAGCATTTCTGATGTGTGTCTCTTATATAAAATTCTTAATGGTCTGTTAGATTGTCCTGAACTTTCAACAGTATTCAACTTCAATGTTCCAATTAGAATAACATGGTTCACACCATTGTTTAGGAAAAGAATTTGAAGAACGAAATACTCAAGGAACTTCTTCACAGATCGCTCGGTTGCTATTGCGAACAAAATACACACTCAGATTGATCTTTTTGCCATTTCGCTGCGTTTAATGAAAAGGCGATTGGAACTCCTTTTGCGGTGGCATTCATTTCCTCGTTGTTGATTGCTTGTTTTCATTTCGCGTCTTATGGATTATCATTGAGAATTTCTGATGCTGTTTTATGTAAAGTTATGTTTTGTTCAATATTTGGAATTATTGTTATGTATTTTTTTTCTTCGACATTAGGATCGATTGAGGGTTTCCCGTTCAACTTTATACACATATAATGTCAATTATGATCTATTAAAGTATAATAAATAAAATTAAATAAATAAAAATAGTTTTATGTTTTCTGGTTAGGTCTGGAACTCTTAAGGGCCTTCTGCTGTATGAACTCCTTGTACGAAGTCTTTGACGTATCAATTCGACTAATAACCTGATGCCTGTTGCTTCCAGAAATTGCCTTTGGAGTATGGGATGTGATGCACAAGGGTCCCTTCTTCCAATTTGGTACAAAAAGCGGTCTTGTTCTTCCGAAGTGATGTTCCTACGTCTTCTTCTGAGCCTATTTTGCAGTGATTGTAGCTCCACGTATCGATTTTGAAATCACCCCCAGTGATACCCCATGTGGTCGCTATATCCCTCTATGTCACCCCTTCTTCAACGAGAGCAATTATTCGACCCCTCTGCACAATCCAACGTAAGGCGTTTTCAATTATGATAATAGGCCTTTTAAAATTCTGAAATTCACATATAATCTGCCTTGTTCAATCCAATAGTAATATAATTATTGAATTCATTCATTAACTTTGAAGGGCAATAATTGTTCAAGGAAAATATATAACAATCACTGGACACTACAATGAAAAAATTTTAAAATTAAAAAATTATTCTTGTTAAAATGAGTATAATACTTGAACGTTCTGATTCCTGATGATTCCTTCAATACAATTCAACCCGTGAAGAATCCCAATCATACCACGTCATCTAAACCCAATTATTTCACTTCTATTGAAAGATGACACAAATTTCTCCTGTCAAGTGTCTACCTACAAGGAAGTCGCGGACAAATGACTAAAGCCCATTCACACCTCGCCAACCTGATGTTAGCTAATCAATTAATATATAGAAATTCCAGGACAGCAATTTTCTTGTCAACTGTACACTCGAGGCGACATGGCTGTGTGGTCCAGAGTAGATATCTGAACAATAACATTACGCAAAGTATATCGGAATAATTACGAGATTAATATGAAAGAATAATGAGATGGCACCTGCTGCGAGTGTCACGGTGATCACGTCTGCCCAAGAAGGCATTGTAGAAAACCTCGTGTAATTAAAATAGATGAGATTATTCGTTGAGCATGCTCATGACTTAGCTTTACTCCATTTATGTTACACATTTTGCGTTACTGAAAATGAATAATCATGAGAATGAGTGTCATTCAAACTAATTACAGTAACCAAAATTGGAAATTAATGAATGTCATTTTACAAATTAACATTTTTCTATGTGATCACCATTCATGAAATTTTCCATTAATTTTAATGATATTGTTGAGGGATTCCATTCATGAAAATCCGTTTCAATATGAACATCATCATACATTTTGTCTGATTTCCACAATGTTTACTTTTGATATATCTGGATACAAAAAAAATGAGTACACCAGGGTGCAATCGTTTCCAAATCCAGCCATTCTGCTGTAGGTGAAACGGTTCATCAATTTGCAACAGATGAGTCGGCTAGAGTATGGAGCCTTGGGTAACTCCTGCATTAACCCTTAACAGATTCATTCGTTATACCACCTGAATCAAACTACTGAAGAGAAAGCTACAAATCCAACCACGCAATTTTTGTGAAGTCTATATGCCATCAGTTTATTTATATTATATGCAATAATGTATGCAAGGTTATCCAATGATCGTTGTCTTCGGAACCCATGTCACTGATGATACCCTGTAGAATATTTTATGAGCTCATCGTTTGTCACTTATTCCATGATTTTTGACTTAATAGGCAACAATGCGATTGGGCGGTAATTTTTATTTGAGAGATTTCAGGTTATATTCTTCTTCTTACTGTGCCTTATCCTCACTGGACGTTGGCGATCATCGCCCATCTTCCCTTGCATGACCAGCTGGAGGATTTCATACATATCATTCCGCATTACATGCCCAAAGTATGCGAGTTTTCTCTCTTTAATAGTTCCCATAACCTCTCTATCTTTGTGCATGCGTTCGAGAAATATTTCATTCGTCACATAGTGTACCCAAGATATTCTCTACATTTCAGGCCACTATCGTCTTACAAGCAGCACCAGTCAACGTCCAAGACTCCACACCATACAGCAATAGAGAACACATAGCACCTCAATAGACCAGTTTTGTAAATTCAACTGAAGATTACATAAAACAGTTCTCATGTTGTTGAAGTAGGCTCTGGCTTTCTCAATACGTATTTTGATCTCTCTGATCTGTTCCCAGTTATTATTCAGATGCTCACCCAGATACTTTATGGTTGTAACTGTTTCAATGGGAGAACCTCCGGCATAAGATTGTACGTGAGGTTGGTTAGGTTTGCATATCATCATAACTTTCGTTTGGTTCGTATTAAGCCGCGTGTTGTATTTTTCGCAAAGTGGTACCACGCTTTCAATGAGTCTTTGCAGTCTGTCACTTGTGCTTGCCAAAAAAACCGTACCGTCCGCGTACCTCAGATTGTTGCCAAATTACCATTCAAGGAAATGCCATATTCAATCTCGCCAAGAGCTTTCTGAAACAAATTTTCAGAATGAACATTAAAAAGCAGCAGGGACAAGACACAGTCCTGTCTGACGCCCCGACGAATCTAGAATCTCTGCGATTCCACTATCTCCATTCGAACAAACGCCTCCTGCTTCCAATAAAGGTTAGATAGATCCTTTTCGTCTATTCCATACTACTGCAATATTTCTATTTCCCTCTGATGGTTTACCCTGTCGAATGCTATTTCGAAGTCAATGAAGCAGGCATATACATCGCAATTTACATCACTTTTTTTTTGAATCAAAACATTCAAACTGAACAACGCCTCTCTAGTACCTAGACCATCTCTGAAGCCAAACTGTGTTCCACTAATGTCTCGTTTTAGTTTTGGATAAATTCGTCCATGTATCATTTTAAGGAATATGTCAGAACATAGCTCTTGAGACTGATAGATCTATATTCCTCTCATTTTTATAAGATAATTTCTTTGGTATTGGAATAAATGATGCCAATCGTCTGGAATATTTCCTGTATCGTAGACGTAGTTGAAAAAGTCAGTGAAAATGACCAAATGATCTTCATGAATTAGTTGCTACTTCACGTTTTGTTATAGAAGGTTCTATTATTGCCTTCTTTTCCGCAAGAAGCTTTCTATCTTCGTCGTTAAAAGTGATTGTATATACTCCTTCCATCTCTTGACCTTATTTTCAGCTTCTAAGATAGCTAAACCTTTATCATCTACTAAAGTTCCATTGTTCCTCTTTTTTCAAATTCCTGCTGTTTCCTTCACTTTTTCATAGAGATTAAATAGATCATGCTGATGACTAAGCTGCTCAATTTCATCACACTGCCCATTCAGCCAGTATTCCTTCATCAACTTGAGTTTTCTTCTGATGTTATTGTGTATGTCCTTGTATTTTATCGAGTCATCCAATCGTTCTTCTTCTTTCTCGAAATTGTTCTAAGTTTATCGTTGGCTGTTTCTTTCATTGTTTTTGATGGCATTTCATCTCAATTCTACAACAGTTATGTTATTTTTCACATCCTGAATTTTAATATTTAGGTTTTCAAATATTTTGTTCTTAATGTTCTCATTCTTTAGTTTGACGGACGGACGTCTGCTCCCGGTATGTTTTAACAGACAACAGAGAGTGTCGGAATCTGATTAAAAGGAAATCAATTTGATTTCTAACGATATTTCCTTCGCTATCCATTGGGGACTTGCAGGTATACAAGCGTCGAGGAGGCAGAGATTATATAATCCGCGAATTTCAGGGTCCTCACGCAAAACTCTTATTTTTGGAATAAAATCATGAATAACTCGGAAACGATGCAGTTAAAGTATAGAGAAACCTTTGATAGATCGATACCTATTAATATTTTAAGTTGAATGATGTGTGCAAAAACAGTTCGTCTAATTTGAAAAGAAGGACTTTTGTACCTTTGAATGTACTACGATTTGCCACATGCTTTGGAAACACCCTGTATACCGTAAAGCTCTTAAATGCATTGAATTCTGCTGAATGAACCTCTTTTATCTGAGAAATAATTGTTTATAATTTAATTTTCTACAATAGAAAAATAGAAGCATACACTACGCCATTTGGAAATATTGTCGGAACTTAGTTCGAATACCATTCAAGACAAGGAAAAAATTTTAAAATTGGTCATTCCTTTCTCCATATTCTTTTAAAGTCTTATCTCACGTGGACACTCGGTATATAAAGAACATAATCTAATATAGTTTTTTAATCAAAAGAAAGATAACGCCCTCAATTCATTAATGTGAAATTTATTTCTTAACGAAATATTTAAAAATCAAACGGTTTTTACATCTTCAATTCACTTCGTATCTATTGAAGGAACAACATCGCAGAGAGCACGCATTGTGTATAGCCGTCCAGTTGAACTGATACAGATCCATGACATTGCCCAAGTAAGGAAGTTTTTTCCATAAAATCGAAGTTGCACAGATTCTAGGAGGTGTTAAGACCATAGCAAGGTCACGTTTCGCGATTCTCAATATACGATAAGATCTGTAACAAGTTTCTAGTGAAACGTACTAATGGTCGTATTTCGCAATAGGTTCTTTTTTTCGCTACCAGTGAAAATGCTGTGATAAGTGGACTCTTCCTTTGTGTGTGTTTTTCCTCAATCGGTTTCGAAATTGAATATACTTTTGCTGAAAGCTGCGAAAGCATAGAGGAAAAGTATATATTACAAACTACTTTAAAGTTTGTTATTTCATTCCACTTTTCAACATAATCTGTTCATCTACAACATCAACTCCTATATATTATATTTATAAGTTTACTCTTTTGAATGAAAGAGATTGGAATGCTACAATAATGAAGTCGAATTTCGATATGATTCGAAATACGATCGAATTATACAGAAAAGATGGAAAAATGAACACGTTTATCCTTCAACGTTTGCCTTCAAAGTGTAAGCTTCAGAAAATGAGAAAAAAACAAGAAAAAGCTGAGAAAAGTCCTTAACTCTGATACATCAATAGCAGATAGTCTGTGAGTGTTTTGAAGAAAATGAGGAATGAGAATTACTTTGTTCATTTTTAGCAGATCGTCGACTTAGTTGGTTAAATGATAAGAGATATGGTACAACAGCTTTAGCTGATATTATTTTGAAGCACGTTTCAGTTGTTTCAATGGGCTCGATATTATCGATAACTTTTTTTTCTGTAGCAGATTAATGATCTGCTCCTCTCAATTCGAAACAAAATATTTGGCTAGCAGATAGGACATAGACAAAATGAGATGAGACTTGAGCGGACAACAAATGGAATTTGTAAAGGAGACAAGAAAATGAAGGGAAATCGGATGGTAAAAACATACAGCAAACCATCAAAAGAATAAAAATCGAGCCGAAAGAACTGTGGCTTCACAACAAATGTCGAGAAATTAAAGAGCTTGATGATAAACATAATAACTTTAACCTGCATAAAAAGATCAGAGTAAAGGTAGGACCCAAATAATTTCATAGTGTCCCTAGACTATTAGATAAAAAAAGAAGGTTAGACGATGAAGCAGAACAAAAAGCAGAAATTTGAAAATCCTATATGACAAGAGCAACGTCCTTTTTCACTCGGGTCGATTCTATATGGTAAGATGCCTGAGGAATTATGGAATCACGAGCGTTCGATAATATCTGAGGAGAGACCAGAGATAATCAATTAATCAATTTTAGTTCTTGTTAATGCAACGGAACTTTCTTTGCGTTTTTCCACATCTCCTTGTAACATCTTTCTTTTAGAATTGCGAGTTTCACGAGCCTTTCTAAATGCTGAATCGGTAAAGGGGTTGAAACTCATATTGAATTTTTCGAAATACATATTCTGCATCATTTTCGCAGTTGTGCTCTACATTGTTTTGACAACGTATTCTTTGTTATCTTGTCCATTCATTTGTTTCATATTGAAACCCCAATCCATAAGAATTTCTGCAATATTTTCAATAGAATGCTGTATATCCAAATCGAACGTTCGTTCTTTGCAGAATATACTGAATTGATTCCAAATCGAGCTGTGCCATTTTTCTTGTATTCTTGGGGATAGAAATCTGTATAGAACTGTTTATTTCTGCTTAACTGATGCTTTCAAAACGAGACATTTCAATTTATATCTTCAGGAACTTTACAACAGGTACTGAAATTGCTGTTCTCGACAGTTTTAAAACCGTGCTATTTGTTGTGTAAGTTGCGTTGCTATGGAAACGCAAGGATTCTCTATGGGCCAATTTATCCACTAATATCTTACCTTCCTTCCTATTTCTATGCAATTTATCCGAGATCAAACTCGAAGTTCTGTGTTCTCAAACGTGCATTTTGACACATGAGTGGAATTGTCGTTCAAAAGTGTCAGCATTTGATAACGTCAAGCATGATATCCCCGTGGAGATAATGAAAGGTATAAGTCTCGATAGTAAAGATATAAATATCATTGTACAGCTAAACTGGAAACAAAGTGTTCATATAAAGGTTGGAAACAGAACAACTTGCGATATCAAAATAGAGAAGGGCCCATATTATCCCCACTCCTTTCAACATTTATTCCATAAATAACTTCAAGAGAGTCATAGATGGAGTAGAAAAAGGCCATTGGATAAATAATATCAGATATCAGATAGCCCAAATGATCTGTAGTTCTTCTTGGATAGAGTATACAACGCAAGTAGAAAAGTAGTGCTCAATATGGATATAACCAAAATAGAAGTCATGACAGTAAAAAAGACTAACACTCCTAACCATCCCATATACATCAAAGGGAAACTAGCTGAACAAGTAAATCATTACAAACACCTTGGTTGCTCACTCACAGAGGATAGTAACCTAGATGCCGAATGAAATCTATAATATATAACAACACCATCTCACTCAACACAAGATGGCGAGTCACACAAATTTACGTGCTTCAGGAAATTCTGCATGGTGTTGAAGTATGGAATTGAGGGTTTTGAAATGTAGCTGTATCGGCGAATAGTCAAAATACCTTGAGTGGACAGGGTTACTAATAATCAGGTCCTCAAAAGAATGAACAGATGCTTCTAAAAACAGTGAAAACCGCAAGGCAGGCTAGTTTAATCATATATTCAGAAATGGTAAATACGATCTTCTGCAGCTAATCAAGAAAGGAAAGATGGAAGGAAAACGAGAACTAGGTCGACAAAGATTTTCATGGCTGGAAAACTTTAGGTAATGGTTTAATATCAGAAGTACAGAGGATCTCATTAGACTGGCACAGAACAGTGAAGAATAAATATAGGGTGATGGTCATCAACTTCCATTGAGGAGATGGTACTTAAAAAAAAGAAGCAAATGACTGTAACCTGGTGTCCTCATTTTCTAGTAGACGTCTTATAACTGCTGAGGAACACACCGACTGAATTCACACTTTGAGAAGATATCATAGTGAAATTTAACGAAAAGAATTGCATCTCTTGCTATAAATGGCTTCATTCATGGAAATTGCACTATTTATGGAGACTTTTACCTTATAATTTCATTTTGTTCTTCTGAATATTCTATTATTTCTTGAATAAAACTTTTATCTATAATTTTTTTTTAATTTTCCTTCATAAAGGAACAAACTTCTATCCTCTCAATCGAAACGGGGCACCTCTCCGTACTTTGCCTTTTCCTAAGGATACAAATAAATTTACATCTTCGGATGAAGTCATGATTCTAAAAATCTTTATTGAATACCTTGGGAAGGATAGAACTCTTGCAAGCATCATCTGAAGTTGCGAAAAGAAACCTACAAACTCTCATGTCGGAGAGTTTCCTGAGCAATAGGATATTTGGAACTTGGAATGCCCTACCCGTGGAGGTGATAAGTTCGGAAACAGTGAATTCTTTCTAGAATGCTCTGGTCTTTTGAATAGAATCTGAACGATAATACTAGTTTATATTCGCTTTATCTATTTGTTTATTTCTTCTATCTATTCTGAACCTTAGTCTTGAACGATGTGTTCTCACTGCTTAGTTTTTTTCAATTATCTATGTTAATTTTTCATGCTTGAGTTTATAGGTATCTGAACTCTCACCATATATTAATGATCATAATAATGAAAATGAAACACAACTACCAAACGGTGATATTATACAGTGCATGAGAGATGGCGAAATAAACAAACAAGTATGTAGGATACCAACAAGCCAGATTCCTAGACCAAAAACAATCAGAAGAGAAGATTCGTTCAGAATACAGTCAGCGTCTGAAGACTGTGCAAAAATCAATGTTCATAGTCAAGGCAATTAACATCTTTGCCATTCCAGTGTTTCTTTACTCATTTGGAATAATCAGATGGACTAAGACAGAACTGGATGATATTCAAAGGCAGACCCGAACGATGCTGACAAAGTACAACAATCATCATCCAAAATCGTCTGTGATACGAACAACTTTGAAGCGGAAAGAAGGAGGTCACGGATTAATAGATGTTGTCAATTTAAACAGCGAACAGTTGAAAAATTTCAGAGAATTCATCTCTGCAGAAGCTCTCACTTCTGACCTCCATAGTATAGTTGGCTATCAAGGGATATACACCTCTGAATCTTGCTACCCGGGATGACCTGCTGAATCTACCATTCCTATCAGATACTGAAAAACAAGAGCAATGGTCAAAAAAGGAATTGCATGGACGACATCACCATGAGGTTAATCAACCACACATCGAGAAAGAAGCTTCAAACAAATGGTTGACGAAGGGAGAACTATTCGCGAAAACAGAAGGATTCCTTATGGCCATCCAAGACCAAGTCATCGCTGCAAATAATTACAAAAAATTTATAATTAAGGACGGAACATTACAAACAGATAAGTGCAGAAAATGTCATAAAAGATGGAAGAGTATACAGCATATTACATCCGGCTGCGAACAACTGGTCAATACAGACAATCGTCACAAGCATAATCAAGTGTGCAACAATATCCATCAGAAACTTGCACACAAGTACGGACTTCTCAATACCTTCCAGCCATATTACAAGTATGGACCAGCGCCCTTATTGGAAAATGGCTCTATCAGATTATTCTACAAAAGTCCTGTTATCACTGAAAGAATGGTGACAAATAATAGGCCGGACTTAGTGGTGTATGATAAGAGAGCCATAACAGCAATGCTGGTGGATATCGCCATACCGAATAATAACAACGTGGAGGAGAAAAGGTTCAAATACACAGACCTTGCTATTGAGATCAAGCAGATGTGGCACCTCGATAAAATAGATATTGTTCCTGTCATCGTATTCTCGACTGGGTTAATACCCAAAACTTTGCATGATAGCCTTAAGAAATTAGAATTACATAAAAATACCTATATAGAAATGCGAAAAGCTGTAATTCTTAATACATGTAGGATAGTTAGGAAATATATGTCAAGTATATTGTAATCGAGCCTATTCCCTTTGATTTCTGCATCTGGGAAAGGTAAATTATATCCAGCTAAGAGGTGAGATAGTGCACAAGTCCACGATAATGAATAATTATAATAATAAAAGTGTATGACCAAGTTTGGCTCATGGAGTAAATAAACGGTTTCGTTAGGTGACCTGAAGACAAACCAATCCATCAGTAAACAAAGACTCAAATTGATGCTCAAAATATTCTTTCATGAACTGAATTTATCAGAGTTCCCTACCTACGATATATTGTAGAGCAGTTTTCGCTTATTTTGATGAAATGTGTATTTGTCTATCAGAGATTTATTACACCTAGAACGGAAAAAAATTCAAAATCAGTTTCAAGAGTTCTAGTTGTACTAAATTAAACTGTTTTCTTCCATACTGCACTGCAGAACAAGAAATGTGTTCGTCGTTGCTATCTTCATAGTTACATTTTTTTCCGTCATTGATTTTTCCGACGACTCAACTTAAAGTTTCCTGTAATCTCCAAGCAATCTTTACCAGTTCTCCCAGAACACTAACAATCCAAAAAAGGTCACGTAACGTAAAAAATTAATTGCAACAAAAAGCATCGTTAAAAGTAGGTGTAACATGTAAGTGCTAGTTAGAGGTATGTAAAAGATCCCATGACGGTAATTAATCGTGTGGGGTAACGTCGATTCTCGATGGGGATCTTGTTAACAGTTCCGATTAGCATTCCCAGAGGCAGCTTGCCGCCACACATTCGTACGTGTTAACAAGTTTCTGCTAAATGTTACTTTTACTGTTACTGTTAAGATATTGGTTTGTATAGAGAACTATCTTATACGCGAAATATGATTTAATATCACGCAGATATATTTGAGTGGATTAAACGAAAAAAGTTCTCTTGAATCTTTTGTATAGAATTTATTGTCACAACCAGGTTACTTTTACTATTTCCAGAACACTGATTAATAATGAAAATGCGTTATATTCTTGTATATGTTTTATTTTCCTAATCTAAAATTGTCAGCTAACAAACTGTTTATTTACTTCACACAAAAAACATGGCGGTAAATTCAATCGATCTGTGAATAACAATATGTGGTGTAAGATTTTCCTTGCTCTGATCGGACATCGTCAACATCGTCAATTGATGTTTACATCGATAAACATCGATAGGCAAAGAACTTTCTGTATCTCACGAATCAATTCGTTTTATTTCTAATGATTGTTTGGGCATGAAACGCGTTGTCAACGAGTCAATTCCGTCCCCATATTCATGAAACGCACTGTAATTGGTGATTGGACATAGGCTCATGAGTCAACAAGTAATATTGACTGTTCTCTTTAATTATCGCGAAGTTGAGCAGTCGAAATTCTTACCGGAAGGACAGACGGTAAATAAAGAATATAACCTGAGCGTTATGCAGCGTTCGATAAAGCAAATTCATGCATGAATGCGAGATTAGGAAAGAAAACTCATGAGTTTATCTCCACGATAATGCAGCATCTCACAAGGCAATTATTGTGAATGAGCTTCTGCCCAAAATCTCAGCAAATACCATCGAACATCCACCGTATTTACCTGACATGGCACCCTCAGACTTTTTGTTCCAAAACATAAATTACCACTTCAAGCTACCCGTTTTGAATCGATGAAAGACATGAATGAGAATTCGAGAACTGAAGTCGATTTCGGAAAAAGGGGCCCACTTTGAAAGTAATACAATGAAATTGGATGAAAAATAAATATTTTCTACTTCGTTGACCAATTTTCTGTACATTTTGGGCACAATTTACTTTGTTTCGGCCAATACATCCATCCGAACGTACTGGGCGAACTGTTATCGAGGAAGTAAAACGACACTTTTGTCACTTTTCCACAATTTATTTAAGAATCACGACCAGTTTCAGTTTCAAGTGAATAACAATATAACAGATTAGTAGGTAAGTACAAGTACAGAGTAAAGGTTATCCTAGATATTGAGTAGTGGGGAAGCATTAGGCTCTAGTTGGATGTTGAGGGTTTTACATAGTTTATAACTTTCCAGCAAATTCATCTCTCTCCCCTTGTTACATTTATGAAGGATTTTTAGGTTGTTTAATGATATCGAGTGGTTGGTTGATTTTATGTGTTCAAATATTGGCAAATTTTTATATGAAAAATAGGTTCCTTGTATCCAGCTTCGAAACTTCTCCCTGTTTGTCAGACATAGACTACCTGACATTAATTGCATCTGATTTGATAAATTCCTGATTGCTTGAATTTATCGTTCTTTTGTTTGGCATTGAATAATGATCTGCTCAAGTTGGGGACGCTTGAGAATGAAGTAGTTATGTTGGAATTGGAAAAGTAGTTACTGATTTTGCTAGAGAGTTTCCGGTGTGTCTGAGACTAGTGTATCTTTTTTCCGGGGTTTCTACGATGCTATATAGTAATTGAGAGGTAATAAGTTATTCTTTGCGTTTAATAATTGTATTTAGAAAATGTTGTGGTATATTGTTATTTAGTGCAATTTTTCTGATGATGTTAAGTTCAGTTTGGAAATTTTCTGTCCTAAGGGGAACAGAGTAACCATGGAGTTATATGCAGCTAGTTTGTGGCTCAAATGACCGAACCAGTTCATTGGGATCGATGCGTCTGTGAATGTTTGATTACTGTAAATTTTATAAGTGAGATGGTTATTTGAATTTATGATGTTTAAGTCTAGGAAATTAATTGAGTTATTCCTTTCTATTTCAGCATTGAAGCTGATGCTGCAATATATTTTATTCAAGAAATTTAAAACGGGAAAACTTTTGCTTAATTTCGCTCCGTTTTCCTCATTCCGAATATCTCTGACGGCCAGAAATTAAATGAATTAATGAACGTCGAGCTGTGAAAATAAGGGAAGTTCTTTCATCTGTCGTACTTGTAGGGGGTTACCAGCAGAAAGTATTCGGGTGTCGATTCATACACATCTCTAGATCGGATCCGCGAAGAGAAATCGTTACTGTAACACTCAAATTTTCGAATTTGGGACGATTTTTGAGACCTATATTTTCGAGAAAAAGACCGGAAACACGGGGACGGAGCCAGTCACCGCTTCTTTTGCCCCTTATATCGCTATTCAATGTCGGAAGTGAGAGTTACCAACGTATAAAATTTAATGCTCTCTATCTTCTGAACGAAAATTGTGAGATGGAAATAGTTAGTAACCTTAATTTTCACCAACATAATTACTACCAACATCTAGAATATAGTCCTTCTTCTTAGTTAATAAAGAAGCTACCTTGTCGTGAAACGAATCACGATTTAAATGAGTTTGAATTGATTTATTTGATATTAGAAATCTCTTAAGTTCGAAACTAAAATATTCGATTTCGAGTCTTTATCCATTAGACTAACTCCATGTCAAAATTTGCGTGTTCCGAATAAAAACATTTCAATTCGTAGGTAAGTCAAATAATTTTCCAAACACCCCCATATATTTTCATTCACTAAATAACAAAAACTTTCATTATTCAAGAAGGAGCACAATGAAGACGTTTCTTTTTTATGAATTTAAAATACTGTAACTAAAGGTAGTATTTCTCTTATACCTTCTGGAAACGTTATTGCATACAAAATATACCAGGTTGATACCTGAAGGTGACTGAGATATTTATCGACGAACGGCAAACGAATTATTGTTTGCCAAGTCGACTGATTTGTATTTCTCGAAAAAAGCACGGCTATCTCGAACGATATCGCTCCGGTCTGTATAGAATGGGGTAGTCGTTATGCACGACACACAGTCACACAAAACGATTGTGCTTTTCTGAATAAAACATTCTCACTATACTTGACTAATTTATAGGATGTTAACTAAAGCTATTGTGAGAGAGCAGCACCTCCGGGGTAAGGATCTACAAATAAAAGCTCTAAATTATGTGCATATTCCGCCATAGCATCAGACGTCGACTCCATATCTTAGTAATGATCTGGACTTGTGCACCGGAACAGACTACAATCTGCGGGCGATAAACATCTACATTCTGTGGCCATATTCATGGCCTCAGGATTGGATCTTTTGGTGCCCCTATGCTTGAGTCTGTACGTGATCTATTGTTTATGAGGTGCGAAATGTGGAAGATTAGCTTCGAGGGAGATTCTTGGAATTACGTTCAGTTATATTGGAATTATCGATGTTTGCTTGATTGCTTTGAAATGTACGTTTCCCGTTGAGTGAAATATTTCACAATAAGAATATGATTGCAGTTCCAGTTTATGATGAGAAAATCTCAAGAGTTCGTCGATTTTAAAATGATACATACAGGGTGATTCGAAAATATATTTTAACTGGACCGAGAAAATCTGGGTCTTGATAAAATTATACTTTACGTGGACCAATGCCGCCTCTTATTTGAATATACAGGGTGTTACATAATAGTTTGTCAAAACTTGAGTTAATTTACTTGCGATTTTAAGAGAAAAAGTTCATATAAAGGTCCGCAAAAGCTTCGTTACAGAGCTACAGAATGTTGAAATTTCCGGAAAAAATTGTTTTTTTCTTCAAAACTCCTGCAGTTTCCGAGATATTCAGCCCAAATTTGAAATTCAAACTATTTTTCACAGCCTCCATCATAACATATCCTAAATTTTAACTAGAAGGTGTTTTCTTTCAGGAGCAATGTCTTCTTTTTGCCCTGTCGAACATTTTTTCGGTACGCCACTGACCCGCGTACCATCAATTTTCGTCATCTTCGTTAAATTAAGAAACTTTTTTGATACTTGTAATTTTTTCGTATCCCCAACCGTTCTCGAGCAAAATATTATTGAACGATTGTATGCATTCGCTGAATTGAAAGCATTTCTAATTAATAAATGACTAGTAGGCTTTGGTTTTTTTCATTCAATTATTTATTTTGACAGTTCCAAAAGTTGAACCAGTGCCTAGTTTTAAGACATTTGAAGTTACTGCTGTAAGAAAAAATGGCTAATTTTACTAACATCGAATTGGCTGATATCCGTTACATGTACGGTCTGGCTGACGGAAACACAACAGAAGCTAGGATATTATATCAGGTGCGCTTTCCAAATCGAGTAAAACCAGATAGGCGAACAGTTTCAAATATCCACAAAAGAATGAGGGAAACTGGTACTTTTACAGAAAATCATCATTTAAAAGGTGCAACTCAAAAATTGAGAACTCCAGATATTGAGAAAGCAGTTTTGAATTGTATTGATTTGAATCCTCATGTGAGTAAGAGTAAAATTGGAAATCAGTTGAATATTTCACATGTTCTAGTTTGGAGGATTCTGCACGACTTTTTATTGTACCCGTTCCATATTCAACGCGTCCAAATTCTATTCTACTTCCTCGAGATTTTCCTTGGCGATGGTTCTCAGATAAAATTAGAGAAAATGTTCATTTTGATAGTGAAATAATGTTCACAGACGAAGCTCACTGTTCTAGAACTGCTACCACAAGTTTTCACAATAATCATTATTGGGCTGGGGAAAACCACCATTTGATCGAATAATTCATCATCAAGAATAATTTTCACTGAATGTGTGGGTCGGAATAATTGGGAATTATTTGATTGGGCCATTTATTTTGCCTAATAGACTAAACGGTCCCGCCTAGCGGCAATTTCTTGAAGAGGAGTTACCTTTATCGCTCGTGGATGTGCCATTTTTGGTGAGAAACATATTGTAGTTCATGCATGACGAGGCACTAGCACATTCTAGTGGAGAAGCTTGGGAATTCTTGAATAATACATTCAACAACCGATGAATAGGTCGGGGTGGGGCAGAACCATGGCCCTCTAGGTCCCTAGACTTAAATCGTTTAGACTTTCTCTTATAGGGATATCTCAAAAGTTTAGTTTATAGTACTCCAGTAAACACTGTAGAATAATTGAGAAATCTCTTCTGACACGATAAGAAATACCCCAGGAATATTTCAAAGAATGCGTGATAATATGCGAAGGAGGACATAGGCATGTATTCATGCAGGTGGAGGACACTTCCAGCAATTTATTTAGTTCTTAATTGTTCCTTTTTTAGTTTGATATTGAATAAGTATAAGTTGAGTCACAGAAGACGAGCTATCAAAATAAAGGCAAATTTTGGACAGTTCTATAATTTTTTTTTATTTAGCGAATAGCATACAATTCAAATAATTCAAATTCAATAATTTTTCACTCCAAAATGGTTGGAGATACGAAAAAACTATAGGTGTCAAAAAAGTTTCTAAATTGAACGAAGATGACGAAAATTGATTGTACGCTGATCAGTGGCGTACTGCAGAAAAGTTTGAAAGGGCAAAAAGAGTTGTGGCCTCGGAAAAGAAAACACGTTCTGAATTTCAGTTGAAATCTAGGACGTGTATTAATGGAGGCTGTAAAAAATAGCTTGCATTTCAAATTTGGCTGAATATCTCAAAAACTGCAGGAGTTTTGAAGGAAAAACCAATTTTTCCGGAAATTTCAACACCCTGTAGCTCCGTAACGAAGCTTTTGCGGACCTATGTTTATAAACACCCTGTAAAGGCTGGTCGATAACTCAGATCTGAAATGACTGAATAAAAATTTCAACATTTCATTCACTAGATTAAGTCTATTCGATGTAATGGCCTTTTTGTCAAGAGCTGGGTCCGACATCGGACAATTCTTTTCAGAGTGTAGGTTTCCCACTCCGAACAGATATTGTTACAAACATTACAAAATGACAATAATTCTAATAAAAGAAAAGGCTTTTTGAGAAAATCAAAACTAATTTTTGTTTTCTATGATATCTTGACATATTCTGTGAAATTTGTACGAGGGTAGTCTGAAAAGTCTCCACCTAACAAGGTTACAAAACTTATTTTTGAAAATTTTGACAATACAACGTTCCTATCTGTGTAACCTGTCTGAATAGTACTCGGCATTTTTCACTGCAAAATAACTGACTTTCCCTTCATTTGAGAAAAATCTCTGTCCTCCTAGCACAATTTCTATATGAGGGAACAAAAAGAAGTCGCTTAGGGACAGATTGAGCGAGTTAGAATGATGATCCAGCAGGTTGAAACGCTGAGGTGTGAGACGATGCGTCTTGGTGAAATAGGATTTCTTTTCTGTAATTGTTTTTACGCAAGTTCAGCTTTCAGTATATCAAAAAACGATTTCTGTTATGCTCCTGTAATATTTCTTCCTTTTTGATGATAATCATTTCAAATAACTCCATGACTATTTCAAAAAAGAGTCACCATCAAATACCTAGTTTAAAAAACAAACTGTCTGCCAACCAAAGAGGTCATGGCCACAGTTTTTTGGAATGTACACGGAGTCATTCAAATCGATTACCCCGAGAAAGGTATAGCGATAATTGGCGAATATTACTCAAAGCTATACAATAGATTCAACGCTGATTTGAAGCAAAAACGGCCACATTTGGCGGAGAAGAAAGTGCTGTTCCACCAAGACAATGTACGTGTACATATTTATCTAATCACGATGGCCAGAATCCCCGAATTGGGATACGAACTGCTACCCCATCCAGCATACTCTCCAGATTTAGCCCCATGCGACTTTTTTCTGTTTCCAAAGCTGAAGAAATGGCTGGGCGGTAACAGATTTGTGTCGAATTAAGAAGTCATTACCGAAACAAACGCGCATTCTGAGGGCCTTGAGAAAACCTATTATTTAGAGGGAATAAAAAATTAGAAAATTACTGAATGGTGAAAAGGCTGAAAGGTGATTATGTAGAAAAATGAAATGTTATTTTGTTTTATTCAAAAAGTCACTGACTTATCAAACCACCCTCGTACTATTTCAAACAGGGTTAGATGTTATTCATAGTCTCTTTTTACCCCACAAAGAATTTATTGCATGAAACATATTGCCTGATGTTATATACACTCTGTATGATTTAAATGGTTTCTAGATTTCAATTATTTCTAATTATTTAATTCGTTTAAAATAGAACATAAAATGTTCATACTTAAGGCATCCTCTCACACTTGAATCAGACACAATTGAGAAAAATAAACATTTAAACTTACATTACAGTAAAATACACCAGAATTAATCATGAAAGAACCCATCGAATTGGTCATGCAACTCATGCAAAAATGACCCTGTCAAGCATGACTGCACACTTGTATTTCTTCTCGAATACGTCTTCGTATCGTTTCCAGTTAACGGTCATTGGTCCAGTTGATTCATCCCATCTGTAATATGTGATCTTCAACAACGATAGAAGCGAATCTTAACACATTTGCCGCCAAAGAGACTTTTAAAGATTTGTTGATTGATTTTTTCCACTTTTCCGCTGTGAATCTGATTTGCTTGATCGAGCCTTGTGTGAGTTTCTCTCATCTGTTCTTCCCTTCCTTTCGGAGATATTGAAACGTTGATAAAAAGACTTGTCACGAACCTACGGACCTCTTTGTTTTTATGAATGCCTTGAGATCATAAAATGTCTCGACCTTATCAAAATGAGAATTGAAAGAAGAGACGTGATTCTACTTTGTATCACGCTTTTTCTGAATGTACTAGGTATATATTCTCCACAAAGTTTATGCAATGTATATTTGACAAAAAAGACCTTACAAAACATCGAGGCAGAAGTCAAAATGACAGAACAAATTCCGCCGCTTAGCATAAAAACATATGGAGTGGATTTGATTTCGATGTCTGTTTCTAAATTCATAATGTTCTATGTAAGGCTCTATAACACTAATTTTGTTTATCTATAAGTTTTCGTTAAATAAAATGACAAATTAATACTAAACCGAAGGTAATATGAATTCATTCATCATTCATGGTCAAGGTCATTAAATAAAAAGTCGAACTTGCAGAATATTTAACGAAAATTATTAGAATGTGAGACAAAAAATTACTGGGAATATTCAAAAAATTTGCTTGAAACGATAGCCTAAATTTTTGTGATTGCTAAGTTTGCACAACTGTTTTCTGGGGCCAAGTTTGAAAGCGATATGTCATTTTGTTTGTTTACAATGCTCGATTTTGTCAGTTCTCACAAGTGTCTTCTGCGGTTTTGATAATGGATAAACATAACAGGATTAAGAAGAAAATATACCTAGCGTTCATGGACTTGGAAAAAGCTTTTGATAGGGTGCCTAGACGAAGAATATGGGAAATACTACGTTGAAGAGGAATCAAAGCAAAAATTATAAGACTAATAATAAATATATATGATAGTAATAGAAATTGCATTATGAGCGGAAACAGGAGATCGAAGTATTTCAGGACAACGTAGGGACTTAGACAAGGGGGTTAGATTAGGTTAGTCCTCTAATATTTATAATCTTTATGGATGAAATAATAAAAAATTGCTTGACAAAAGTGAGGAAAATCCAGATTGGATATAGAAAACGTATTCCAGAAGAAGCGTACTTTGAAAGCGATACAATAAATTTAAAGGAAAAATAAATATTTAGTGTTTCATTGACCAATCTTGGTATATCATTAGAAAAATACGCCATAAATTTCCTTCAATACATTCCTAATCGAAGAAAGAAATAAATGTACCAACAAATAACCAGGAGGTGAGAAAGGATTGAATGGGACCAGAGAATATCATATCATAGTTGGGCGGAACATAATGATCTGTCACGGGGCAATACGTCTGGTGCATAGATATGCCCATAATTGCTGGATTGGCAATGGTTATTGCAGAAGGTTAAAGGTCGTGTGAACTGTCCCGTATGGGTGATTTGTCGCGCAGCTTTGTGCGAAACTAGCTTTAGACGTTCATGTACATTATGGGCTGATTACTCTGTTTATGAATGAAAGATTCAGGTTAATAAACAAATTATGAGAAGGAGGTAAAGTTTTCTTAAAAGATTTCTAACTTTATTATAAATTAGGAATATCAACTTGAGTGTAGTATACACTCAAGTTTTCTCCAGTTGAGGAATTATCTAAGGCGTAGAATTTACAAAGAGTTTACTATTCCTACCCTTAAACCATTCATTCAATAAACTCATTGCATGAAAACCCGCATACCCTGTCGCACGATTTCTCTAGTACGAGGGATATCTTTTAAGAATATAAAAGTAGAATTAAACAGTTGAGAGCTTTTAAAGGCTTTATTGTTTTTTGAAGTATTCTCTTCGAAATGGTATTTTGGAAGGCATCAACAGCTTCTTCTAAAGATCACGTAATCCGTTCTTAATTTTGAGAAAAGTGAAAAAATCGTAAGGACTTACTTCCAGTTTGTACGCATTGCGTACTTGACTTTGCGGAACACCAACGACTATGTACCGATCGGCTGTAACTGTTCTTTGATCTGGTAAAGAAATTTTTGCTTTAACAAAAATGCAACCATCCTTTTGGAGACACTAAGTCTTCGGATGACTTTTGTCGGTTTTTCTTCCCTTGGAAAACCCGAACAGAATATTTACGCGTATTTTCTGGATCGTTTGAATAAATCTAAGATTCATCATCACTGACAATGTTGTAAACTCTTCTAGACTTTTCATAGTTGAAACGGTGCAGATTTTCAGACACCAATTTACCTTGTAGCTTTCTGTTCTTTAGCAAACAGATGCGAAATCCAACGGGAGACAAACTTTTGCGCACGGAATTTTTCGTGCAAAATTTTTGGTATATAGGTCTTCGCAATTCGCAGTGATACCTCAATGTTACGATATAATGCATGCCGATTTTCCTTTGTGATCTTAAGCATAGCGTACTTTTACACTCTTCTTGCTGTGCCTGCCTAAAATCTAATCAATGGAAAACTGTTGACAGGTACGGTGCTACCAAACCGAAATAAGGAACCAATTGAACGATCAATTTTTTCCAGATCGTCAGCTTAAGTCTAAATTAAAGACCTTCTACTTAGGAAGTTATCAGTTGTATTGATATACCCTGGTCAGTCGGTTTAAATGGGTAATGGATTTATCTATCTTCATGTTCTCTGTTGAAGAAATTTCCCTTCCAACAAAGTGAACACAGGTAAATTTGATGTGATTTATTTAAAGAGAAATATCAACTTTACATACAGAATTTACAAAGAATTAAAATAATCAAACAGAAATCTCGACAGTACAAACAGAATATACAAGAATGAAAATAATTCAAGATTGAGAATTATTTGAAAGTGAAAATAATTTGAGGATGAAGATATTTCGAAAGTGAAACTGATTAACGAATTAAAATAATTCAGGATTGAGAATAATTCAAAAACGAAAATAATTTAAGGTGCAACAATAGCAGAGGCATAAAAACTTATCCTCTAATATTGTAGTATGGTGGCAGAACTACTTTCTTCGGTTGGCTGGACGTCCAGAAAGACATCCTGTGGCGTGCTTCTTAGTCCTTTTTCATGAACCGTGGTACATATTGAAAGAATTGGTCTTTTTCTAAGAAATAATAGTGGATTATGGAAGAATTGGCCCATTTCTAAGAGCTGTCAAATGCCACCAAATCACCATTTGATACTTTGATTCTGAATTTGAAATGATGACAATATGATATGAAACAACCTAGACTTCTCCCAAAGCAAACAAAACGGTGGCTGAATCCACCAAATTCAAAAATATAAATATAATAAAAATGAACCAAAAAAATAGGTAATTTTAGTAAGCAGAGAAGGGTGTACTGATGCGCAAAATAGGCAAGTGAAATAAAGTAATAGGATTTATGCTAGCAGATAGTAAAGATAAACAGTCCTTGGAGCACATACTCAAAACGAATTTATCGAAAATTGGAAAATATCCATTTAAAAGCGTGTGGAATTGATATCATATACGATGAACGCCCATAAATGCACGCACATGCTGAGATCGAGTTGAATAAAAATGAAAGTTGAAAATAATTATATAGCTGTGCTGTAGAATCTTTATACCGATTCAATGCGTGCTCAAAAGTTTATTAATTCCATTAATTATTCTCAACAAGAGTCGAGAAAAATTCTATAAACTCAAAAAAAAATATATATATATAAGACTAAGCTATACAATATAGTCGTTAACAAGCGCGTACTTGACATAAAGTGATATATCCCAATCACTGGGTCATTTTCCAAACGTTGAATCTACTTTTGAACTGATTGACTCTGTTTGTACTCACCACCGGACTAGGCAGACGATTCCACAAGTCGAAAATTCTGTTCGAGAAGAAATTCTGGGGTAAATTTGTCTTAAAATTCTCTTTCGTCAGTTTGAATGAATGACCACGCAAATTGTCAGTGTCAAAGAAAAAGGTTCTTTACCTCAGTACCGAGAACTTCCTGTGTAAACAAGTAGGTGAATATCATGTCCCCTCTGATCCGCAAGCCTGAGAACGTAGCAATTCCAAACATGGATAGCTCAGCAGGGTAATCAGGACGATATCCACCAGGCTGTTCCAGCGTACTCCATGATTGGACGACCATAAGTTTTATATAGCAGTCTGGCTGTCTTCACGTCACAGCCACCAGAACTTTTCTGTAAAATATATGTGACTCTCTGGGCTTTCGAGGTGACATTTGCTCTGACCAGTTGAGGTTATTTGTAACTGTTACTCCTAGGTCGACATGACTTGAAACAGTTTTTAGAGTGTGGCCCTTAATGGTGTAGGTGAAGTTTGGATTAGTCCTACCTATGTGTAGAACAACACACTTCTCCAAATTTACTGTAAGTAACCATTCACGTGACCGATGTTCTATTTTAGACAATAGAGAGCTTAGTATTCTCAGCAAAGAGTGCACATTTTGAACTGATCAAGGAAGGCAGAGCGAAAGTATATAGAAGAAAATTTATGGACCCAAGAACAGAACCTTGGGAAACACCTCTAACAGACCACTCCTTGGAACGAATTCAATCTAGAAATAAAGCGCATTTGTTAGGCTTTAGATCGCTTCACTGAATAAATGTATTAAATTATAAACAATATATAAGCCTTTTCACTTCAGAGATAGAGATGAAAATGAGACCATAAGAGACTTCTCGAGCATATGAATTTATCAGATGTGGAATGTCAATAGTGGAAGGGTAATTATAGATTAAGTACAGGATGGAGCATAATGAAAAGAAGTTTCTTAAATGAGAATAACTCAGCTGTTTTTCAACGTAGAACAATTTTAATTACGTATAATAAAAGCTTAAATCTTACCATTTAGTGAAAACAGTGAAAAGAATCATGGCATCAGGCAGATGACGTCCGTGTTCCGCAATGTATTGCTGTAGCCGATTCTCAAAATTCTACATTACCCGCTCTAACAAATCCGTGACGTTTGCTCTATTTTCTGGAAAATAGGATGTAATGGCTTCTTTCAACTATTACAGATTTCAAGGTTTATCGACGTAAACCTTGGCCTTTAGGTTTCCCCACAAAAAATAATCACAAGTACTGAGATCTAGGGAACGGAAAGGCCATGGCACATCACCAAAACGAGAGATTACATGACTAGGGAAAATGCCATAAAGGCACTGTCGGTATGTGCCGTGGCACCATCCAGTTGGAACCAAACATTTCTTCGGTTTATTCTTCGTCGTCGCAATTTTGGGATGAAAAACTTCTCCAGCATGAAAACATATCACTCAGAGTTTACAGTTACGGTTGCCTTTCTCTCATTCTCGAAAAAAGACGGTCAAATCATCACAACACGGCTTATAGCGCACCAAACGGTGACTTGCTCACTGTAGAGTGGGGATTGATGCAGTTCCCGGGGGTCTTCTGCTGCCCAATATCGGTAGTTATATTTATTAATCGAACCGCTCAAACGAACATGAGCCTCATCACTCATCATCATCACTGGTTCATTTCATCAGCGATAATCATTTGCATTTTACCGGCAAACTGCGGGTGTTGTGCAAAAACTCCTTCATTCAGGTGATAGGCAACCATGAGGTTATAGGGGTGAGAGAGCAAGTCTTGGTGTAAAATTCAACGAAAAGTTCTACTACTCATTTGGAGAGCTGCAGCTCGTTTTCGGACGGAGCGCCCTGGAATTGTAGCTTGTCTCACTCTTTCCATGGAAGCTGGTGTTCTTACGCTTTGAGGACGACCTTGAGGTTTTGGATTAATTGCTGATGCAGTCGTTCAGATATTCTGGATCCATCAGATGATTGTATCACGTTTCGGAACTGAAGAATGACAGATCCTCCCAATTTTAAATACCCTTGAATTGCGAACGCACGGTACTCATTTGCCTTTTGAACTAAATGGTAACTCCTCCTGAGTCGAATGACCTCAGCCGCCTCCCTCATTCACCGTTACGAGTTTACTACTCGTTCCTTAAACGCCCTTTATTTACGACCCACACTGTATAAATGTAAATTCAGCTTCAGCGGCTATTTAACATGCTACACCAACTCGCAGGGACATTCCAGTTGAGATATTTGTCTATGAAAATTGAAGAAAATTATTTCGCGAAAATACTAACGCATTAATATCATTCTTCATATAAGTTGTCAACTTTGACATTTTGTTGTGGCTAAAAGACAGCATGCATAGAACAGAAATTTTGGATTATACTAACAAATCATTTTTAACACTGCTAGTTGAATGGAGTCCTTTGTCCTAGAATGCAAAACGTAAAAACATCTCTCGTTATATAATATGAGTAGCAAGAGAATTTTATGACGTAAAATATATAATTCTCAAGCGATAACTTTGTGTCATAAGTTTGACCATAAACAGTGTGTTCTACGTACTAAGAGCTTCACCTACACTAACGGTGATAAATAATAATGCAATTGTACATGATCATCTTATGCATATTCTTGTATACTCCTCACCCTAACTTCACCTCAGCGCATCTTAGAAACGAGCAATTTGTTTAACGGATATCATAAAACATTTTCATTGTATTCTATCGTGGGAGTTGGCTCCTGAAGAATCACTTAGTGCCTAGAAGAGCTTGTCAGGATATTCAAGAATTTCGAAAATTATTTAAACAATTCTTCTTGTTCTAGCAGCTGTATAGTAACATCAAAAATACCTTTTATTTAGTAACAGAATAATTGTAAGTTTAGGTTAGGTTCAAGATATATATAAATTGTGAGGTTATGTAAAATTTCTAACTTTCAGGTAAATAATTCTGTTGTAGAGTTGAAGTTCCGCATAATTCATTGATTGTATTATTATTTTAAGGTACATCCCCAGACCAAACATTTTGTATTGTCTTTTTCTTTCTGTCGTTTGTTGTTTACTGGGTTGTATCTACTTGAATACGATCTCGAGTAATATTTTTCCTGAGTGTATCATTTCTGTTTGTAATCTCTCTTCCGTTGCCACACACCAAAATTATAGATGATAGCACTTATTATAAATACAATTATTCAAATTTTGTAAATCCTCTCTTTTCATATATATATATATATATATATATATATATATATATATATATATATATATATATATATATATATATATATATATATTATATATTAGTGTGTATTTATAATGCTATCATCTATAATTTTGGTGTGTGTCAGAAAAAATACAAGTGTGAGCTCAGGAAATGTAACAGGGGAACCATACTATCTTGTATATGATTCAATAAACGAGTGAAAAACTCTGAGGAAAAAACTCGTTTACCTGTCGCTATTGCACTAGCAATAGCTTGTTTGTTTATGCTGTGTTAGTGTCGTGTGTACATAAAGAGTTTCAAAGATTTTTCTGCTTAGCCGCTTCATTCTCTCTTGCATTCCATGATTTCCAAAGACAAGGGTGAAAGCAAGGGGGTTTAGGACAGGAATCTGTTACAATTGAAAAATAAAATCAGCAGAAAAATATTTCAACAATCATACTTCGTATATGTCTAAACAAATCTGAGAAAAGATTTATCTAATGAAGCGGAAGAACCGGAGAAGTAACCCGCTTGGAATTATTAGCCATGTTAAATCCCTTTTTATCCATCTATGTCAAAATCTCGCAAAGTTCAGGGACCGCAGTTTTCGTAATGGAAAGACGAGTAGATTTCCTTGAAAATTTAAGGAGGTAACTCTCTCTTCTCCTACTGACGGAAAAGAGAAACGTTTTGGTCTGTAGAGTTGGAAAGTGGATTTGTTCTGCATATTTTATCAACACTAGGATTGCTGATTATCTAGCTTAGTATTACATTTAATATTGATTCGTTCTATGATACGAAGTTCTATTTCATTTATTGTTAGTTTGCAACCTCAATGTTCTAGTATGCAACACTTGAAGATCTACATGCAGAAAAGGTTATTCATTTTGTTTCTCTAACATTTTATTGATTTGATTTAATTTTCATAACACAGGTCGAAATTTCATCTACGAGTGTACATGAGAAACGAGCAATTCATTCCAGGGTTCTCAGAGTAGCTGATTACCATGGAAGAATCAATTTTTTTTTTTCAATGAAATAAAACTAAAGTATTTAGATTTTCACTATATTAACAAAACTATGATCGGTTTCACCACACTGTGGCTTCATCAGATAGATACAAACTAATGAACAGAGTTATTCCTTATATATTAGTCTTATTTCCTACTTAATATTACAAGAGGTATGTTGGAAAACCCATCGGAGTTGCTTACTTTATGAATTGAAAAGATTGAGTAAAGGAGAAGGATTTAGATCTAATTGACTATTAAGTAACCTACCTGAATTCTCTTCTTTGTTGATCTCAAAATTTCCAATAGATTGAGTTTTTATCTGTTATTTTCATTGTGAAACACAATGACAACAACAACAAGGTAGGTTACTTAATAGTCAATCAGATCTAAATCCTTCTCCTTTACTAAATCTTTTCAATTCATAAAGTAAGCAACTCCAATGGGTTTTCTAACATACCTATTGTAATATTACGTAGGAAATAAGACTAATTTATAAGGAATAACTCTGTTCATTAGTTTGTATCTATCTGATGAAGCCACAGTGTTGTGAAACCGGTCATAGTTTTGTTAATATAGTGAAAATCTAAATACCATAGTTTTATTTCATTGCAAATATGTATATCGATTTTCATCAAGTAACAACCTCCTCAATCAAATTATTGTAAACTTTTTTATATTTACTTGCATGTATTTTATTTTGACCTGTGTACACAAATATTGTAAAACATCACTAAGGTTTGATTGAATGAGCAAAAGAAAGAATTATGCTTGGTTAGATTTCCAATCATCAGACCGTGACAGAAATACTTAGATAAGAGAGCGTACTAAATTGACTGATCTCATAGAACAAACAGCGGAACTGAAGTGGAAATGGTCAGAACATTTGGCCTGAAGAACGAACAACAGATGGACTAAACGTCTGTTAGAGTGGCGCCCAAGAGAAACACGAAGAAGTCAAGGAAGACCCAACACCACATGGAGAGACAACCTAAAAAAGACAGCGGGTCTTATATGGATGAGATCGGCAGAAATTTACGGAAAAAGGAAAAGCCTACATCAAGCAGTGGAACGAAATAGGCAGATCGTTGTCGTGATCCTGTATTATTATAAGGGCTTTAATAGTCTGGAAGATATCTTCCAAGTAAGAATCAATCACTCGTTAAGCCTTTGACATCTAATTAAATTCCTATCATAAGTCAGAGTACGTGTCCAACTACTTCTATGATGTCGACCACTTGACTTAGTTCCCATAAGCTTCGCTCGATATCCGCCATTTATTTACCTTATGATCATAATTATAGCAAACAATACCAGGCAGAATGGTATACGACGAATTTCGTGACATGGTCTGACCGTTTAATTAAATTATATAAAGACCTTTTATCTAGTAGAGTTAGTAATTAATCTAGATAAATTATCTGTATCGACTATAAATAATGGGTCTTCGTATATTACTGAAGAGGTTATCCGATACTTCCATTGTTGTTATTTACCGATATTGTTTACTATAAATTACATAGCACATTGTATGTTACTGCACGTATCTTCTATCATGACCAATTAAATGTTTCTATACAATGTTATAAAATAATTAATAGTCCTTTCACTGTTTGGTATTTACTGATAGTGAAACCAGTGATTTTGTACTGTGCGGTACAATTTCTTCCGGAAAATTGTTCAATTCTACAGAGAAACTGCTGAAGTTAACAAAACTCATTCGGAAATATTTGTTCTTCGCAGTCACATATCTCTTTTCTGCAAAATTGGTTCTAATTCAATCCAAATTTTTCCACAAAACGTTTCTTGCTTCTATCTTAAATTGGAATCTCAGAGTTTTCACAAACCTTAAAGTCCAGAGAAAAAAAGAAAAAGAACAAGAAGATGAAATAGTTACCTATATTTCACTGGGCTGAATTCCGCTTGAATTGGAGTAGAAGTTTGGTTTCATGTATTTTTGTACAGACCACAGTTTTCAGAGGATTCATTCGATCACAATGGATTTTATTTCCCCACCACACATTGTCGTAGATGCGCACATTTCCATATTAATCTTTTTCGAAATTTTTCAATGTTCTGGCCACAGAATAGATCCTGATAAAAACTCAGTGCCCCGGCATAGGAAACAATATGTCCAACTCTGCATAGAAACTAGCGCTACGCGTGCCATTATAGAAAGCTAAACCAAAAAGCGCCTGATTTGAATTCTAGATTTCCCACGATCGAATTCAGCTTGACTGAAAGGGGGTATTTGAACTTGTTTAATCGATGCAGATTATTTCTGCCTCAGTTCAAAATAATGAGTATATTTTCACAATAACACTTTCATTTTAAAATAAAAAATCTCTTAAACCATATATACATTAGAAAAACATTTTCAAAAATAAAATAAATTCTTAACACATGTAAATCAACAATATAAATCACATATCACAGAAAACAAGAACATTTCAACATTCAAAATAAAAGTCGAAATCTGAAATATTGTTCTCAGCCACTAATATTGGTCCTCCATTGCTATTGGTCCCCCGTTGGGGGTAAACCACCTTCACTGCCATCTTCATGGCAGTTACCCCTTACTGCTTCTGAAAATAGAAAATACGCATCACTAACTGTCTCAAAAAGTTTTTATTTGAATGAATTTGTGATCACTCAAAGTTGTTGAACATGGTACAAATTGTCAATTTCATTACTAATCTTGGAACTAGGGTAGCATTAATATTCCTGATTCATTTGATAGATTCATAGTAGAAATATAAACCAAATATACAAGGTTCCTTCCGCAGAACGTTAACTGAAAGCAAGGTGTAAAAAGACCATTGTTACAAAAAAAATAACAAAATATACTCTAAGTAAGAAGAACTCTGAAAATTTATGAATAATAACAATGTATATATCACAAAATAAACATGAATTATAGACAACAAAAAGATTTTGGGTGTGAAGGACCCAAAATATTCAATTACTTGGTCACAGATCAATTTCTCTTCCCATTAGTGTAAAAGGTGCATGGAGGAAAATAAATAATATCAAAGACTAGAGAACATGTTTGTGAATTATAAAAGGGTGTAAAAGCCCAGACAAAACAACATGTCTACCACCGATTGTATAAGATCGATGGTAAAGAAATAACATACACATAGTAGGGTGTATACAGGGATTTCTACCGGGACCGTCCGTTGAAAACTTTTTGAGTTCCGATTACAATATCAAGCTGACATTTTATAGCGATTTTTAATTGAAATGAAATATTTTCGAAGTGATACCATTTCCGGTTATACCGAAAGTGGGTCATCACTTTGTTAATTCGAATGGCAATCTACCTTTTTTATTATACATCTATAACCGACATTTGAGCAAGGTATAAAATAGCCAAGTTGTTGGCACTTATCTGTCAAAACTTTCGACAGATTTAATTATTTTTGGTATAAACTCGATTTTTGAGGAACATTTAAAAAAATTGTAGCTCGTAGATCTTTGCACTACAGACACAATTTTTGCTTGGGTGGATAGAAGAAGGATCAAGGAATTTTTTAAGCAATCTACACTCGTCAAATGTTTATTGCGTTATTTTGTAAGATTTTTTCAATTTGGCCTTTTTCAAACAGCAATAACTCAATTTTTTCAAATTGCACGTGCCAATTTTTATATCGCCATCAGATGAAGCGTCAAATTTCAGATGGAATTGTATAAGCATGTACTATAGCCATCTCTTATGGTTCCGAAATAATTTGGGAATATATTGAGTTTTGATGATTTTGCAAGAACTAACAGAGAATGTTTTGAAATATTTGAATCAAGTAACTGAACTGGCTACACTCACCTGACAGGTGCCTAAAATTAATGTACTTGTCACTTCGTTCATTCGAATTTGATATTTCAATAAGAATTGTCGTTATTTCAGATTGAAAATATTCAAAAATACAACACATTTCGAATAAAACCAATGGTTATTCAAACGAAAATATATTTAATCTCTTTTAATTCATTTTAGAATGTCAAAATGTAGTGGGTAGAAATTGCATGCAATTCAATAACGAATTTCCAAATTTACCTACTATAAGTAAAACAAAATTTTGAAGCATTTAAAGCAATAATTCTAATTCGGATGAATAAAAATTGTAGGAACTAAACGAAAATCAATCATCGAAGATAATTACATTAATACGAATAAATGATAGCAAACATCATAGGAGAAAACTAATTTACGATCTGAATAAATGTTCAATATGGGCCCCATTTTGCTCGTTACACTTGGCAGCTCGTATACGAACATGATGAATTGTCATCTTAGTTTCCTCAGGATCAATATCACGAAAAGCATTATGAATGCGCTCTAGTAACTCTTAATTACTTCTTATAGGAATAAGATACACTTCACTCTTGATTTTTCCCCATAAATAAAAATCAAGGGGCGTCAGCTCCGGAGCACGCGGAGGCTTCAAATTTGGTCCTTGATTACCTCACCATCTATCCTCGAACATTTCTGTTAGCTGCCGATCTATAGCTCATGTTTCATGTGCTGGTGTACCATCCATTTGGTAATTGCAATCCCCCAGAATGTTAAGGTGTAATCCATCTAAAAAATTTGCTAATGTTCCTCTCAAAATTTCCAAGTATCTTTGTCCAATAAAATTTTCCTCATAAATGTGATAAGCCTACAAATCATTCATATAAATTGCAAAAACTTCACGCTGAATTCATTTTGGAAATCAACAACCTCAATGAAATGTGGATTTTCTGTGGCCCAAAAATGTCTATTTCTCCTGTTCATTATTCCACTTTCATTGAACTTGGCTTCATCAGACCATATAATTTTTTGCAGAATTGTCTTATCTTCTTGAAGCCGAATTAATAAATTTTCACAGAAGTTTAGCCGCTTGGGAAAGTCAGTTGGTTTCAATTTTTGTAGTCTGATAAAAGAATACGGGTGGATGTTATGTTTCTTAAGGATCCTTCGAATGGGAGTATAACTCAGTCCAATATCCATTGATGCTGACTTAATGGACGCATGAGGATTGGCACGAAAATAAGCTAGCGTATTAATTTAATTGTCGTCGTCCTCGAGAACTGGTTTTCCTCTAGTTTCAATGAAAAAGGCCAAATTGAAAAAATCATACAAAACAACGCCATAAACATTTGACATGTGTAGACTGCTTAAAAAATTCCTTGATCTTTCTTCTGTCCACCCGAGCAAAAATTGTGTCTTTATTACAAAAAATCTACGAGCTACAATTTTTTTAAAAATTCCTCAAAAATCGATTTTATAACAAAAATAATCAAATCTGTCAAAAGTATTGACAGATAAGTGCCAACAACTTGAGTATTTTATGCCTTGCTCAAATGTTGGTTCTAGATGTATAATAAATGAGGAAGATTGCTATAACCGGAAATGGTATCAATTCGAAAATATTTCACTTCAATTGGAAATCGCTAGTTATGGCCGCGTATGAAATTTCAGCTTGATATTGATATTGGAACTCAAAAATTTTCAACGGACGGTCCCGGTGATTATCCCTGTATGTCTCAAATAGTCAGTAACGTTCACAAACCTCCAGTAGTTTTTTCACACTTCATTAATGTGTGTTTCACGATTTGTGTTAACCAACAATTCTCTGTGGAGTTCAAATTATTTGATCTAGCTCATATAGTCTTCTTCTCGTCTTCTTATCACATAATTTTACCTCAGCTTCTGGGATCTCTTCACTAGTGTCGTGTTGTATTTTTTATTTTATTCCGAGAAGTTAACAACAATTCAGTATACGGATTTTATTCTAACTACCGTTTGTTTGAGTGTCAAACTTAGTCTTGCATTGATCAGGAAAGGTTCATATATTATTGTTCTGGGTTATTTGGATAATTATTGAAACCACAACTATCATTCTCGACTTGTGATGTATAAAAATAAATAACGGGGAGCCTTTTAAGCGAATCAGTGCCACTGATTACATTCACCAATTATTCAGACACAAAACAAATGATTGAAAAACAATTCAAATTTCACAAATTCCATAAATAACTTTTCAATATGGACTCGGCAATGTTTCTGTAAAACACCAGAAGAATACCGATTAGCCCGCATACATAAATAATAAATATTGGAGCACCAAAAAGTACTCGGTCAGATATTCATCGAAAATTTGTCGTTCAACCTGACTTTGTTCGTCCTACATCGACATATGAAATTTTATTTTTTGTTATAGCATAAATATAATCGAATTCCGAAATTAAACATGTCGCGTCAGAGAGATTAACAACGGAAGCGCCAACAAAAAGGGCGTTACCGTTCTGAAATTGAGGTTGGAATTTTATGAATTTCTTATACGGTTTCAATCAGGTCATTGTTGTAGTTTATGGGGAATGAGAATAATATGGAACGTTATACTTATGGATGCAGGAAATATGGATGTACAGGGTGTTACTCAATATCATTTACTGAAGAAATGGGGTGACTTTTGGTTAATTTAATGCCTGAAGTTTGGCTAGGTTACATTAAGAGTGTTGGAATTTCCTTTTCTAAAGCTCTAGTGATTTCTGAGATATTTACCTCGAAGTTTAGGATAAAATTACCCAATGTTTAAGTGAGATGAAATCGAGTTTTTGGTAATGATCTCTAGTAGGTATAATGATTTTTCTTCGTCTGGAATAGCTGAGGAAGGGATCTGTTGCTCCTATCCTTCCAGATCTGGCCCTGGTAAGCTGCAGTTGGAGAAAAGTGCCTTGTTATCTAGGAAGTAAGCGATAACCAAGAATGTCAGTTGTCGAGGGATCTTAAGCACTTGGTAATTGGAAAGGAAACTTCTGTTCTGGGATGGTTTGAACAGATTGTACTCGAACTTGACTAACCGAGATAGGAATTGCAGAAAAATATGATGATATATGACTCAATGCAACGCCCAAGATACTATTACTTTGGTCAATAGAACACAAAATATTTATTCTTCATCCAAATTTAAAATAAAATGAGTAAATAAAAAAGTCAACCAGAGCAATATCAGGTGAATACGGTTTTCGTTCGATGCTATTTGTTGAGTTTTTCGTCTGAAATCAATTCACAATGATACCCTGTGAGATGGTGCAATATTGTGGGAAAAAATCTATGAGTTTTCCTTCCACTAATCTGGCCTTTTTCGATAAGTTTGCTCTCTGAACTTCGCATAAAAATGAGGTTATATTCTTTATTTACCGTCTGACGATCTAGCAAGGATTACGAGTATACCATACCGCGATAATGAAAGAAAACAGTCAACAAAACCTACAGTTTTGATCGACTTTGACTTGGTTTTTTCGGTTTCGGTTCAGTTGTAAGGAGCCATTCCGAAGCTTGTTGATAAACCCATGTCTCATCACCAGTTACAATGCGTTTTATGAAGGCAGGGTCGGTATTTAATCGTTCTGTCATGACGTAAGAAAATTCAGGTTTTCTGAAACTAGTGGAGTGGCAACGAGTTTCATGCCCAAATAATTGTTTGAAACGTTACGAATTGATTCGTAGGACACAGAAGGTTTATTGCTATCTCACTGCAATTTGAATTACGATTCTCAATTACCATTTTCTTCATGTATCGATGTTAACAACAGTTGAAGATGTTGATGATCGACCAGAGCGATGTAAATCTTCTACCAGCTGTTCAATGCACTTTACCACTCATATGTACGTGTTTTAGATAGAGTGATTCACTGTACGAGGATGCATTGATAAGTTTCCAGCCTAACCAAGAAAAACAGCGTTTTTAAGAATTTCTTTTTTATTTCTCTACATAATCACCTTTAAGGCTGATACAATTCCCATAGCGGCGTTCTAGTCTAGTATTGATATCTCTATAGGCTGATTCGTCAAGTTCCTCAAATTAACCATTTACAGCTTCGATTACTTCTTGATTACCCGCAAATCTCTTACCGCCTAGCCATGTTTTGAGGTTAGGGTACAGATAATAGTCACTCGGAGCGAGGTCTGGACAGTAGGGAGGGTTGCGCCCTCAATTCGAACTTCAGATCATAGATTTTAGCCATGGCAACGTGCGGAGAATGCGCTGGTACGTTATCGTGATGAAACAAAACTGTTTTCTTCGCCAAATGAGGTAGTATTGACCAGTGTAAGTTTTACCTTTTTCAAGGTGATCAATGTATCTTGCAACTCAAAAAACAGTAGCCATAACCTTGTTCTGCCGATAAAATTGTTTTTGCCTTCTTTGAAGTTGGTTCCTCTGTTCCAATCCACTGTTTAGACTGTTGTTTGATTTCAGAAGTGTAGTGGTGGACCCAAGTTTCGTCAACAGAAACGAAACAAACAAATAGCAAAAATTTCCTTGGATTATGCTTATACAGCGCCAAATTGGCGGTAGAAATGGTTTTTCGATTCAATGTTTCGTTGACTGTTAGAAAACGCGGCACCCACTTTGCACAGAGCTTTTCCATATGCAAATGTTGGTGCAAAATATTTTGCACACGTTCATATGACATCTTACAGGTCTCAGCTATCTTACTCACTTTTGATCTGCGGTCATCCAGCACTATTTTATGAATTTTTTCGATCATATCTGGAGTTGTAATCTCAACAGGACCTACTGCTTAACCGAAACCTACTACTTAACGGTTGAATATAATGGCGAGGATGTCCCCAGTGTTGAATCAATCTTTTCTTCAATTTCCTTCGGCGTTTACCCCTTCAAATAAAAATATTTGATGACAGCACGCTTCTCCAATTTTTCCATTTTCATAAACAACTTAAAGGCGTCTTATTCAGCGTGCTCTCAAACGTAAACTAACATAGCGATCGGGCTGAAACTATAACTACAAGCTACATAAGTACTGTAGAAAGCCAACTCCGAAGTAGGCCTCGTGGCGCCATCTCTTGCTCAGGCCGGAGACTTATCAATCGAGCCTCGTAAGCCTTGGGTAACATTTTAAGCGATTCGGCACGGAAATTCCATTTGCCGAACAAAATATGAGCCAAATTCTGTGTTCGATACTTTCTTTCTTTTTAAATACCCCAACACACTGTAAACAAACTAAATGACAGATCGCGTTCAAACTCCGCGTCAGTATAAAAAAAGTGTTGTGCCAATTTAGCAGCAACAAAAATTACAGGAATAAGTTACAATAATAAAGTTTATTAGCAACTTAAGCCATAAAATTTACCAGAGAATCACCTCATTCTGTTAGTACATAATATTTTGAAACACCCTGTATTTCAACATCTTCTAGTTTGAATAATTCAAATATTAATGATTTTAGATTCAACTCCAACACTAAAGGTTTCAGAATTGATATTTATTCGAAACGCAAATTTTAGGGACTAAAACACAATTACAGAATATTCTTCCACTGGTTATATATTCAGTGAACGTCCAGTTTCAATATTGCTGATGTTAAAATTCTAGCAAAGTGCCCAGATTTCCTGTTAGATCTTCGTTTCAATACCCCTTGGGGTGTCACGTATTCAAAAGAGTTCTGTCGGAAACAATGAAAAATTTGTTTCCGGTAGCCCATCCTGTCGTTTTCTCCATTCCAAGAGATTTCAGAAAATTAAGGACGTAAAATGCAGATTCGTGAAATTTATGTTCTTCATTAATTTTGAAACAAGCTTTGTTTCAGTGGGGTAGAGAGGGCTTATACCGGGTGTCTCACCATATGTAGTGTTTTAGTGGCTGCAAACTGAAATTATCTAAGACTATACAGGATGTTCCATATAAATAAAACATATGAAAGTTATGATTTTTAAAATAGGCTACCCCATAGTTTATTTCATTTTTGGCTTTTTAGGAGAAATTCTCTATACCAGGGGTGCTCAAACTTGAACTGCTGGCGACCTACCTCAATATTTTTTGACTAATTACGATCGATTCTGAGAGGCTGCAAGTATGTGTTATGCAGGGTTGTCGTATATACACGATACACCCTACCTACTTACCTACCTACCTACCTATATACCTACGGTATACCAAAGCATATATAGATATTAGCTTTCCGCACAATATACATTACTTAAGTCAAGGTTTGGGTTAGGTTTAGTTAGGTTATTCTCTATAATATCAATGATTAAACTCATAGTTATTCAAAATTGCCAGTTTATTGGTTGTTACAAAACAAATGAATTACATATGGTGTTAAACTTAACTAAGGAATGACTTTGGATGTAGAAGCGTGGCACCGCATGTACTCAGCATACTTTTCATAAGATGTTACGTAACTACTAAGTGATAATCGCAAGCATGATGACATATAATCGTCAGTTTGTCGATTGCGATATTTTGACTCAATTATCTTCATTTCAGAAAATGCAGACTAGCACAAGTAAATTGACCATCAGTTGAAGGGCGATTTGTCTTAGATTCGGATATTTATCTTCAGATATTCGTATCAGATGCTGTAGTTTTGAGATATATATCTGATATAATCTGCACCAACTCATTTTCGACAGAACATGAGTTCATATTAAACTGACTTGCTATTTTATTAGCTAATTCCTCAATGTTCTAACATGAAAAAAAGATAAATAAAGTTCTCTAATACCAGACATGATTTCTGTTTTAATTTCAAAATCTCCAAATAAAGTCCCACCCGCTTCAATATATGCTTCCTTCACAACCGATCTACCTTCGAATGGTTTCTTGTGTTTCGCCAATATATGAAATATTTTAAATTACGCGATTGCAGCAGCTTTTGATTGTTTGGTTGGTCTTGTGAACATGGTTTTGAATTCATTGCTGAAGCAGTCATTCTACAATTCTGTACCAATAGGATAATTGTGTCACGTTTCGGAACTGAAGCGTTACGGACAATGTTGAAGCGCTGGCGGAAACGCCGCTGCACAACAATGACCGACTCTCCCGATTTCAAATTTCCTTCAACTACGAACGTACGCTGCTCTCTTGTCCAGATAACCATTGTGAACTAAATGGTAACTCCTCCTGAGTCGAATAACCTCTCCATTTTCCTCCAATCACTCACCGTTACGTGTACTACCCATTCAAAACACGGCCTTCCATTAAGCCCCACCCTGTACTTGTAACAAAACACAACTTTATTATTTTAAGTACCATGAAATACTTTTCTACTTTTCAGTAAAGACAATCATTTTTCAAACAATTTCCGTTGATGTTACCCGTTTTTGAATTTGACAATGAGAAGGAAAGATGTTTTTAATCAAAATAGATAGACGAAAAGTTATCACTTCGACGTCTATATATATACGTCGACTTATCTGTTAACAAAAATCTCTCCCAATCAGCTTTTAATCAATTTACATGTTCCCTGTCAAAATCCGGCTCTTCGACTTGCTGCAGTTGCTGGAACTCGAGCTATGAAGCTTCAAAACAAATTTCCTGAGACGTTACCCTATCGTATCACAGCTAATTTTCTCTCCACTGTTCTGCCTATCAAATCATCGTCTCAACGAGGCAATTCTAAAATAACTATGATTGATCGCCGTTGTTGCTCGAGGGCGTCCTTACCCAGGTCTCCTTTCATGCCAACCAGTTTCCTTTCACCTAAGAATCGTCCTGGAAACAGTTGGATAGGACTTTAGGCTTAGCTTATTATTGTATAAATCCAACACCACTGCAACATATTCTGCAAGTCAAATTTGGTGATTCGCGTTGCATTATATTGAGAAAAAATTAAACTTTTCATCAGAACAAACCTTAGTCACAAAAATTGAGTATTAGTTTCTGTTATCAATTTCTGTGGTTTCTTGCTTACTCTTGAGCTAAAGCTTAAACCTTTTATTTTATTTCGCATGAGAAAATTTCGTGCGCTAAAAGAAAATATCGGAGTTTGGCTGGCATATGTCCGGTTATATCCGAAACGAAAACATACGCTGTGTACAAAAATAGAGCTGACTTGCTTCGAAAAATCTTAATTTTGATCTCGAATCAGTTTAATTGCCTTCAAAGTAATCCCCTTCAGATACAATATATGCCAACGGATTTACTACGTCGATTCTAGGAATGGCTTTAAACTGTCTCTTGGATACGGCTTGCATCTCTTCTATTGACTAAAAACGTTGTTCCTGGAGTGGTGTTTTGAATTTGCTGAATAACCAGAGGTTACAGGATACCAAATCAGGTGAATGCAGCATTTGTGGAACAATGTGGTTCGAGTTTTGGCGAAATGGTCTCGAAGAATCAATGCAGTGTGTGACTGTGTATTGTTATGGTGCAAAAACCAAGCAATGTTTCGCCACAATTCTGGCCTCTCCAGACAAAGAATATTCCTTATTGACAATTTGTCCTGGCGGAAGGAACTCAAAGAACCCAAACTCACCACGATGTTTACTTGATTGAACGGTTGTTCCTCGGCCTTATGCTCAGATTCACGCATCATCTCCTGTAATAATGCGCTTCATTTCGTTCTGATAGCCAGAAAGAAATGTTTTACATACTATAACGCGATGATATTTCTCCAGAATATCCAGTGTTTTGGGCACCATCGAGATTCGACGCGTCTGAAGCCCATAACATCCTTCAAAATAGTATTGGCATGACCAGCGTGATCTCTCATTGTTGATCGACAATTAACAAGCTACTCATCTTTGATTTTTCGGACATAAGCTTGGTCAGTCGAGGTTGATGGTCGACCGGGAAGCTCTTCGTCTCTTACACCTTCTTGAACATTCTGGAACTCTTTATACCACTTTGAAACATTTCTTTCGACATAGCCTCATCACCAAATGCTTTTTGCACCATCATTCAGGAATCAGCAGTAGATGATTTATTCCAATACAAAACGAAGCGTATCCCAAACACTGATGAATATTTTGATTTGAACCTTAGTAAAGACAATCCTACCTACCTAAAAATAAGAGCACTTCTCGAAGTCTATTTTCGATTTAAATTCAAATGTACTTTATTTTCTGAACACAGAGAATTTCAATGATATGTTGCTCACCAAACGAGAAATTTGAAATATTGAATTTCTTAACGCTGATAATTTAGATATCACCTCGCATACCTCATACCAACATAAACCGATTAAAAGCATAATAATCTCAAATTTTCCAAAGATCCTGTCGTAAGATACTGTGACGTAACATATTATTAACCGATTTAAGATTGATTTCATCGAGATCACCTCCTGTCACGATAATAACTCCTACCGTTGCCCCAAAATCGATGTTATTACGAATTTTTCACATCATTCCGTAAAACAGCTCCACATTGACTCCAACATAGGTGAACTGAAAAATGAAACTAATAATTAATTTCATATTTTCGGTCGATCTAAAATTACAGGTTTGGGTGCATCAAAATAATTTGTTCTTATTGTGTACGTGTTAAAAAATTCAGAAACGGTGTGAGGTCTCTTTTATAAATTACTTAACATACATTAATCAACGTGTAGCTGCATTAAATCATGCCTGTGCAATGTTGCCGCCATATTTGGCTTAAGGTTTCGCCGAAAATGGACGCAATTGTTCCGCATCTCTGACAAGTTTTTCTTGAATATTATTGCTTATTGTTTTTGTTTTTATACTGATCCATTTATGTCAGAGCTCGTCCGTCAGAGAAATTCTGTGGGTAGGTTCATATTTGATCTCTCTTTATGACCCATATGACACATATGGATGTTGAAGTGGTAGCGGTTTTATTGATTCATTCTGAATTATACAGTAAATTTCAATTTATATTTTCTATAATCTCAAACAGATTGGTACTCATAATAAATGAATATGCTGATGAAAAATATGGAGAATAACATTTATTTTCCAACAATGATATCACGTACAAGGGTGACTCGAAAGTTTTTATACTCGTTAAGAAACCTTCAACATCTATAGGAATATTAATAATTCCAAATCAACTAAAAAGGTGGACACTTTTCGACTTCTTAAAATGTGTTGTTTTGGTGTGTACACTTCTACCAGAGTACCTATAGAAAGCGATATCAGTCAAATGTTCAATTACTCAGGTTGGGATTCTCTATCTCTGAAAGGGTTAGCTTCTAGATCAAAGCCTGTCAACTCAAATTCATCATATGAAACTACCAAATTTATTCAAGCTTATATCTACTCGACAACCAACCTAGAACTACTGCTATCAAGGTAAACGAATTGTCACCACAAAGAACTCAAATAACCTTACTTTATTGTTCTGAATATTTTTAATGCCAATGATTCAATAGGCATATCGAAATACGGTCTGAAAGACTTTTCGAATAGAATGAAGTGAAAGAAAGGTAAGGAATATCACTAAAGATTTTACTATTGACTAGTCACTTGATTATTTTTGTTTTAGGTGCAGTGAATGAGAAATTTTGAAAGAGCTATGGACCAGAATGACTATGTTGTGCATTGAAATTACTTTGGAATGATCAGTTTTATGTGAATTAAATTATTGAAAAAGATTACTGGATGTGTATAACAAACTGCACGGATTGAATTTTTACTGTATTTTACCTGAATAAATGGTTGAGACTTTGGAAAACTAAAGAATTACTTTTGAAACATGGGCTATATTTTTCTTGAATTAAAAGGACTGCGATTGTGAAGAGTGGAACTGTAGTCTTAGAAATGCTGATATATCAAATCTTTTGAATAGAGAAGAATGGTACATTCATTCATGTCCCAAGGAAAAAAGAATATAAGAATACTACGATAATACATACGACCTTATATTCACATTATAGTGATGATGATGAAAAACCATTAAATAACACTCGTTTGGACAACAAAAATGCACTTTTCGTTTGATGAACGACCTATATCACTTGATGTTTACTAATTTGACTTAGCTGATTCAAAGTATACACTCATTTGTTTTCTAACAGCTCTTCTTTACGAGTTAGAGCTTTTACTAAAATAAAACAATTGATGACGGTAATAATTTTCTGGTACTCACAAAAATATTACAGTTCTCAGCACCCTTAGGCAACTCCGACCGTTTCTGTGTTTCTGCGACTATTAACTTCCTACAGCCGCGGGATAAAGATCAAGTGCCTTCCAGGAATGTATGACATTATGTCTGGGAGCTATAGGCTATAGTTTGACTTTCCATTATCTGTGTGACCATTTCTGTCTAAAGTAAAGACCTTTGAAAATTACCAAAAAATTTTTAATTTTCTGTTTCTCTACAAAGAGGTTCAAAGGTCACCTGAAAGTTTTCCAAAATTGAGTGTCGTAGAAGTGAAGATTACACCTCAGATCATACTTTTTCACATTGGTGTTTATATGCAATAAATATTGAAATATTCAAGGTAGAGGGAATGAGAACCCTCATCTTTCTGAAGTAGTCCCTACAATCAACTTAGTAACCTAATCTAGCAAAAATTGTATATAGTTCAAAGACTCTTTAGCTACAGACTGAATGGCTATATACCAAGATAGCCTAGATAACTTTGGATAGATCCATGTCATGAGAGATCACTAGGAGCACACTTTCCGTGTAAATCTCTTAGGGCATTTCGACTGAATGCTGATATTTACTAACAGGTTATCTACCAATAATCTATGTTAATCAATTTAGCGCAAGACTTGAAGTGTATTTACACAAATTCTGTCTTAGATTTGACTGTGTCTGCTTTTTCCAAACGCGATTCGTTTCCCATTTTCTATTTCTTTGCCCATGCCACTTATTTTCGAAATGGAAATACAATTGATTACTGGATGTGTACCTTGAGAAAAGCTTTACGATCTCATGAAAAATAAGAAAGGCAGTTTTCTAGCTTCCAGTTTTCAAAATGACTTGAATCTAGGAACAGAAAACTAGGAGATGAAAATCGTTACAACAGTGACTACATAGATATTGCAAATTTCGTAATATCGCAAAGGATATGGGCTGTGGAAGAAGAAATAATGTAGGTTATTTCGCAACACACAGCAAGAGATCTATAATTTGCACTCTGTAAGGAAGTCTTTCACCTACTGCTCGACCACAATGATGCCTTGGAATTACCATAATTATACATTATCACTGATGATGCAGTAAAATTATTCCTGTTAATATAATTTTTTTTGCCCTAATTTACGAGTCAAAATACTTAAACTGAATTCATCGTTCATCATTTCTCTTCTTTCAGAATTTACCGTTGTAATTTATAATATATCCATATTTTGATCCATGCATCAAGTCTTTGGATTTGCTCATAATTTCAGGAATCTTTATGTACAAGGGGTGATCATAAATCGTCCTAGTTTTTTTTGAGAATATTTTATGTTATTTGATAAAATGAAGGATGCCTTAATGCCTCCCTTAACCTGAGGGTTCAAAGGTTTTTATTTGTATTCAGAGCTGTTATACCGAATTTCGACTACCATTTCGCCAATTCAAATAGTATGGTGAATTTTTAATTTTGCTTATGGAAGTGCATCCTTTTCCAAGTATATTTCGTTAAGATTAGTCCTAACTCAAATTAATTCTGTGATTTTTTCAATGAAATTTTGGGTATTATAGTGTCCTATTTTTTGCTCGAAAAAAATTGTAGTTAGTAGGATTACAATTTTTTTTGATTTAACGAGGAAATTGTTATATTTGTTATATTTATAGGCAACTTACTTTCCGATGCAACTTCATATGTTGGGTGCACAAAAACCACTTGTTAACTCAATAAGAATAAATATCCATAAAAATGTTTCTTTCAAACACTAGTACCTCTTCTTTCTACTTCATAAGAACCGAATTTTAAATTAGTATTGATAGGTATTAGGTTTCCCTATATTAGATGCGCAACTAAGTTCTCGCTTTTTGTCAATAAATGGCACCAACAGTAAGTGCTGGTCGATTTTTACATATCGAGAACGCCTTGAACAAAGCTTAGACATGTGGTAAACAAACCACTGTGACACATTAGTGATTTTGTTTTTGCGTCATATACTTTTAGTTTTGAGAAAATGTCTGATTTTTTGGCAAATAATCGCTATTTGCGGAAAGTATTGATTCTCTTCTTTCATTCGAAGAAAACTGCGGCTGCAGCTCATAGAGAGTAGAAAAAGTTTACGAAGATGCTGCTCTAAGTGAAACAACGTGCCAGAATTGGTTCCGTCGCTTCAAGAACCGTGATTTCGATGTGGACGACCGTCCCCGTGAAGGCAGGCCAAAAATCTTCAAAGACGCTGAATTGGAGACATTGCTCAATGAGGATCCGTGCCAAACGCAAAAAGAGTTTGCTTCAGGCATAGGATTTACCGACGAGGCCATTTCAAAGCGATTGCATGCGTTGGGAATGATTCAAAAGCAGAGAACTTGGGTTCCTTATGATTTGAAGGTAAGAGACGTTGAGCGTCGTTTTTTCACCTGTGAACAACTGCAACAACGGCAAAAAAGAAAGGGTTTTCTTCATCGCATCGTAACAGGTGATGAAAAATGGATTCATTACAGCAATCTGAGAAAAAAAAATCTTGAAGACTGCATGGTCATGCTTCTGCGTCATCGCATCGGCCGAATATTCAAGCTGCGAAATTATGCTGTGTATTTAGTGGAACCAAGTCTATGTTTTTTATTATGAGCTATTAAAACCGAACGAAACCATCGCTAGGGAACGGTATCGAACTCAATTGATTCGATTGAGTAAAGCACTGCGCGAAAAAGGGCAACAATACGAGCAGAGACACAAAAAAGTAATTCTACAGCATGACAACGATCGGCCTTACGTTGCCAAACCCGTTAAAACCTACTTGGAAACACTCAAATGTGAAGTCCTACCCCACTCTTAGTCTATCCTTCATTCCCCAGATATTGCACCATCCGATTATTACTTGTTCCGTTCGATGGCACATGGTCTGGCTGACCAGCATTTCCGCTCATATGAAGATCTCGAGAAATGACTTGATAGGTGGATAGCCTCAAAAGACAAACACTTCTACCGTCACGATATTCAGCTTTGCCAGAAAGATGGAAAAAAGTCGTAGCTAGCAATGGGCAATATTTTGAATGATTCATTTGTAATCATTTCTCACAATAAAGTAGTATCTTCATAAAAAAACTCAAAATTGCGCATTTATTCGCGATGTCATCAAAAACCCGCCTTTCCCACTTATAATATATAATTCTCATTTGTTATTTATTAATGTCTGAAAACATTCTTAATTATTAAGAAACCAAATTACGAACGAATTTAAAGTTTTATCTTTCAAAGCAGTAACACTGAAAAAACACTTCATATAATAAGAACTTTTATTGCTTAGTTAAAATAATTTTTTTGAGTTGATATACACTGGAAATTTGCAGATTTCACTTTCAAATGCGTTTTATTGAAATACAGTTTTCAATAAGGTTTATTCAGTATAACCCTTGAACCTCTGGAAGATACATCAAGATCGTCGATAAATATGGTAACAAAAATACAACCAAATATCACATTATGAGAAATAAGTTAGAAACAATTGAAAGACATTCACGAAAGTGAGATTTGATTTTCTACTTTTCACCTCTTATTTCTGTTACTATTAATATTTGCTATAACTTAATACTCCTTTTGAATCCTATACATTCTGACTCACCTGTATAGTAAAGACAATTAACAAAATCGCTTGAAGAAGATGAAGTCGAAAAAATAGAATTATTTAATCATTCACTTCAATATCAAAAGCTGAACAAAATATTGTGAAAGCACATAAAAATAAAACAGCTCCAGTAAACATTTTGCAGAGAAAATAAGTTACAATTAGAATCATGGTCACTAGTTCCCAATCCATAGACTTCAAGTATGTCAAAGTATCGTTCAAAGTTTGAAGCACGTTCTTTATAAGATCTATTATGAGTTCAATAACGTCCATTTTTGACGACTATTGCAGTTTTATGGAAATGTAAGTCAACTTAAGCTTTACATACGTTCCTTGTGATGAAAGATAGAATTTTCGTACGCTTCCATATTTTCTTTGAAAAAACATATACAATTTCAAATCTTTCACTGAAATTTGACTATATTGATTGACATATGGTGAATGTCAAAATTTTATAAGCGAAATATATGAGATAGGGTTTTACACATACAACTAAACGATTTCTACTAAAATATATTATTAAATGCTCGACACGTTTCGATACACAGTATCTTTATCAAGTGCGAATGAATACTACAAATATATCTTACTAACAAATTTTTATATATACAAAAGAATATATCCACTCAGACCTATCCGTACTTGAACTAATGTTCAGGAAATAAATCTAATAAGGGTGAGTTATTTATGTCTACCCGATCATTAAGAATTTCCGGTGAATACCTAAATCTGTTAGTTTCAAGTACTTCCAGAAGAATAAGAGAACATAGAAACTAGGAGAAAACCAATTCTTGAGGACTACGACAATCAAATTAATACGCTAGCGTATTTTCATGCCAATCCACATGCGTCCTTTAAGTCAGCATCAATGGATATTGGATTGAGTTATACTTCCATTCAAAGGATCCTTAAGAAACATAACATGCTCCCGTATTCTTTTATCAGATTACAAAAATTGAAACCATCTGACCTTCCCAAGCGGCCAAATTTCTGTGAAAATTTATTAATTCGGCTTCAAGAAGATGAGACAATTCTGCAAAAAATTATATGGTCTGATGACAGTGGATTAACCAACAGAAGAAATCGACATTTAAGAGCCACAGTATATCCACATTCCATTGAGGTTATTGATTTCCGAAATAAATTCAGCGTGAACGTTTTTCCAATTTTAATGAATGATTTGTTGGCTTATCACATTTATGAGGAAAATCTTAATGGACAAAGATACCTGAAAATTTTCAGAGGAACATTAGCAAAATTTTTAGATGGATTACCCCTTAACAGAAGCTAACAGAAATGTTCGAGAATAGATGGTGGGGTAATCGAGGACCAAATTTATAACCTCCGCGTTCTCCGGACCTGACGCCCCTTGATTTTCATTTATGGGGCAGAATCAAGAGTGAAGTGTGTCTTGAAAAAATCATAAAAACAACGAAATAAACATTTGACATGTATAGATTGCTTAAAAAATTCCTACATCCTTCTTCTATCCACCCAAGCAGAAATTGTGTCTGTATTGCAAAAGATCTACGAGCTACAATTTTTTTAAACGTTCCTCAAAAATCGAGTTTATAACAAAAATAATTAAATCTGTCAAAAGTTTCGACAGATAAGTGCCAACAACTTGGGTATTTTATGCCTTGCTTAAATGTCGGTTCTAGATGTATAATAAAAAAGGTAGATTGCCATTTGAAATAACAAAGTGATGACCTACTACCGGTATAGCCGGAAATGGTATCACTTCGAAAATATTTCACTCCAATTGGAAATCGCTAGTTATGGCCGCGTATAAAATTTCAGCTTGATATTATAATTGGAATTAAAAAAGTTGTTAAAGGGCGGTCCCGGTGGATAACCCTGTATATAAAAATTTGTTAGTAAGATATATTTGTAGTATTCATTCGCTACTGGGTATCGAAACTCGTCGAGCATTTAATAATATATTCTAGTAGAAATCATCGTTTACTTGTATTTGTGAAAATGGATTTCTATTACGTAAAAGCCTCGTGAATTGGATAGGGTTTTAACTTATCTTAAGTATGCAAATGTGTAGTTTTTTCCTTTAATTCATCTAATTGCCTAAAGAACTTAACTCATCTGATACCGATGCTGGGTGGGCCCTAGATTATATAAAAACTGAAGCGTCCATGGTGACTTAATATGAATGATCAAACTCCTCGATTTGTTATCTTCGAATAATACCTGTTTTTACCATAATTCATTCATTACCTCTTGTTTGCACTCTTGATAATTTTGTTTCTACCTATCTATGGGGTTACGTGTAGTCACAATTTTCAAAAACTCAAACTTTCCTTGAAGAATAATACCTCAGAGATATTTCTGAAAATTTGAAATGAATCCGACAAATACTTTCAGAGTTTTTCGATAATTAGTCAAGGGATCTCGGACGCTCTGAAACGTTCGAGAGCAGGTAGCTAGCAGCAGTTGTAAGCAACCGGTTTTCGGATTCTATTGTCATGATTGATTCACAACTTTGATGTAATTATACTAATTATACTTATAACTAGTAATTGAATAATATGTATTATTTTACGTAATTTGATTGTAACATTTCATATGAGTTTTTCTCAAAAATATGTTTTCTTAACTGGTGACCACTGGAGCTCAAAAACCGCTCAATGAAATTCATACAGCTTTCTTAAGACATGAAACACTAATGCCTGATCGAAGGATTTTTTCTTTCATTTCGATTTCTTAGAAATAATTATCTGTTGGTTTTTTCCCGATACTCTGGAAGAAATTTTCTCGATCAGTTTCGATCAGGCACTAGATTACCTTTTTCTTGTCTGATTGGTTCTAGATGTACTTCCAAGGATAAGTGATGTCTATCGTAAGGATCATCGGTTGGAACTGGATCAACATAAACAGCCATCACTTCTGAAATTATTAATATTTTCTTCTAAAATTTATGTGAAGTCAAGTCAAAACCTTAATCAATGATGCTATGTTTTTACTTTTATAAAATGAGGTAGTTTATTGGCAAAACGAATTTATTGGAAATATTCATTTTTTCATGTTTCTGACTACACCTAACTCCTTAACTAATCTAAAATTAACGGAAATAGCATTCATACGTATCGAAGACAGGACACCCTGTACTATGAACAAGAGTTCATAAGAGAACTTCCTATGCTTCCTCACTTTCTAAGTACAACTCTGCTCCACAACTAGTACGTCCACTAATTCGATTTAGTTTATTACACCAATTTGATTTCATTACTGACTTGAGATGTTATCGTATAAAACATCATTTGACATGTCACGTGTGCGATAGTAATTTGTCAGCGTTTTGCAGCGATCATATCGCCTTGATGCGATTAATCATACAGGATTAGTCTAATGCTTCAACATATAGCGCTGGTGGCTGCCAACTCGTTTGACACCCAAGCTATTCTCAGGCGAGGCAAGAGCCGTAGAAGTGTGGAGCCTCTAAGCTCGCTGAGCGCGGTCATTGAATTTAAGAGTCATAAAGCACCCCATTGAATTCATACGTGTCCAGCGCAAGTGCAAGGATATCAAGTAGGCCAGGCGAAGAAACCATAACAGTGCGTCGTAGCGCGATGATGTTTTCCTGTGGTCAGATGTAATAACCATAAAATAAGCTTACGCCGCACGTTTGAGTCAGGGATTAATTGAGAGTCAAGGTGCATCGGTATTTGTTGGTCTATGCGTAAAGGATATAGATTATTCGTTATTGCTTTAGCTGAATGCATCGAAATTTATATTATCGAAAGTGATATGGTATGCAAAGAGTATAGCATACCGGATAGACGCCTATGATCATAAACGCCGGATAAAGACATATGTAACGTTCATATATGCCTGCCTCATAATAATATATCGATTTATTTATTATAACATGAGTTCAGTTTACAAATGAGGCTGAGGTTCTTTTGTCTATGAATTTGAAGATGCTCTCAGGTCTGCTATAGAGAATGATTCATTGATATTTTTAGTCGTGATATTGCTACAAATTCTGAGGACAGTATTTTGTTGGTGTACTTCATTGTAAAATTTTCATTTCCAACATCGTAGTCCGTCTAATATTAAAAAAAAATTTTCGAAGCACAATTCACAGCAATGCAATCTCGCATCAAAATATACATCTCAGAATTCGCTAGATTCAGGGATTCTAATCTTGCAAAATCTCGGTATTGTGCGAGATCTCTCATTGCAGAGAAATGATCATCGAAAATGTACAAAAATTCCTATCATTTCTATCAGCTCTAATTGTTCTTCAGAAGCAAAATAGAGAAATAAAATTTTAAGCTAACCAGTAATTTATTCAAAAAGTAACATTTCATTCTAAAACTAAAATAACTCCTTAAAAAGCATGAAGTATCAAGGGTTTCATCTGCCAGCCGACTCCAAATGCTGCATGCCAGATAACCAGATGATGAAAACGTCCCTACTGCCCCGACACTTGTTGGTACTACAGATAAAAGACATTGGTGAGCGAACTGTAGATTTTGTCCTTTTGACTCTCCTGACTCGTACATTTATTCATTTATTTATTTATTTATTTATTTATTTAACAAAGGTAAGAGATGGGACCATAAGGCTCCATGAATCTCAAAAACATAATTAATTTGGTATGTGATTTCATAAAAAAGAAAAGGAAATAGGGTAAAAATAATATTAACCATAATGCCTAAATTAAACAACGAGAAAATCGAGATGAACTGAAAAAAGCATGAAACAGGAAAGATAAATGAAGACATGGATAGAATACGTGATATCAAATACCACAGCTTCTGGTAAAGAGTTCTATTTATGGAAGACGCGGTTGCATTTAATGAGCTCACGAGGGATACTTTTGAAGTACTCTCGATACAGTTTCAGTGAATGACCGCGAAGATGGCTTCTGCTGATGCGAAAGAGATCGCTAAGGTCCATCCCAAATAGGCCGTTCGTTGCACGATAGGTGGTAATCGGATCTCCACGCTCGCGACGCTCAGAGAATGGCCTCAAACCGAAAAGTTCAAGCCTCTCCTCGTATGAAGGTCGAACCAAAGTGAAGTCATTTTCTCTGAATAGACTCGAGGAAGTTTCTATCTCAAACCAGGGATGGGTGCCAAACAGGACCACCGTACTCCAGAATAGTACAGTAACTCGCACGTGCTGATGGAGCATCCGATGAAAGATTTGCGTAGCCAACCCGGTTCGCCGTCGATTCAACATGGCTGACGTGAGCCGACCACGATAGGTCCTCAGAAATGATCACACCGAGGTCATTTTGTGATTGCGTGGACTGAATGCTCGAACCATCCATATAGTACCGGTACCAGGGGTTATTATATTTAAGGTAAGAAGCCATTCTCGAGACTACTCACATATATTATGAAGGTCTTTCTGAAGTTGCAACGACGACGTCAAAGCATTGGCGTAATGCTTGAGATCGTCAGCGTATAATGCGTGAGCAGAGAAAAGGGTTGATGGTAAGTCTGCAACACATGCCAGAAAGAGAATAGGCCCCAGAACTGAACCCTGAGGGACCCCGCTAGTAACAGGTTTGGAAGATGAGACGTAGGAGCCTACTCTAACTGAGAATTGACGATCGCGACGAAAAGCCCTTATTCGTTCCAGCAGACCACCCCTGATCCCCAGATGATCTAGTTTATGCAGCAGACGCCGGGAAGGAACACGATCAAAAGCTCTTGCGCACCCCTGCTTCACGGTGTCATAACTGAGTTTGACATTCTGTCAGAAATTTAGTGTTATAAATTCATAAAAAGAGAAAAAGATTGCATCTGAGAAAATTCAAATCTCTTGTAGTTTCTATAAGAAGAAACATATTGGCACAATAACTCAAAAACCATTGAGACGAAAAATTTGTTTTCAATAAATTCATAAATGTCATAATCATTTTTATGTGAAAAACCGAGATAACAAAAACGACGTTTTTCTCAAAGTTCCCGAAATCTTAATTGACTCAAACACGGAGAGAGAAGAAAAATTATGTTCCACCTCTGTTGAAACATCTAAGTTTACCCACCCTGTACAGAAAAAAATTGAATATAATATATCAAACTTTTTTCGCTTATTTCTATATTCAGTTGAAAATATCCCAGTTGTAAACGTTAATTTATTTTTATGAAAGTCGAAATACAGGGATTATGCAAAATGGCCTGAAAATAAATTTATCGATATTAAAATTCGGATATACTCGATACAATAAACTATTGTTAATATGCAGCCGTTCAGAAACCAGTAAGGCACTTGCATAAAAATGCTTCACTCCAGTATCGAAGACTATCGGTTAAGGATATTATGACCATGCAAACAAAACTGATATTTACGACTGCATCTTAGGCGTCTGCGTTTTTAATAAAACCATTAAAACTCAGGTTTATGCTCACACTTTAACGTAAATGAACATTCCGAATGGAATCGAAGCTTTACGATATTGAGGCTGGTTATAAATACCATATATATGTTTATAATCATTCAATTCGAATATGAGAGAGAAATTTCCTCTATTTTGGGCAAACTTCCATTATTGACTATGATCTATGGTTTATTTTTAGCCAAAAACAGGGCAGATCGATTCTTCTTTAACAGTGAGTAGGAGCACCATCCTGTTGAAACCAAAATTGATATCTTACGTCTATGGTCAGTTCATTTATAGCATCTTTTCAACATTCTGTGTGATATCGATGAATTGTCAGCCATCATATGTCCTCCTATGGTTTTGTAGGGCAGCTATGTGAAACATTGCTGATAGAGATAGAAAAAAATGTCTTTATCGGCGAAGACCGAATTTCGTTATCATATTTTGGATATTCCATGATTTGGCGAATAACTATATCTTGAGTACTAATTAAGTTACTTGTGTGTGAAGGAATACTTTCTTTCAAAAAAGTTTCGAGAATTGATTATTCCAAATATCTGCTTGGAACGATTGTCAAACCTTTTGTCGTTGCTAAGTTGTCACAAATTTCTTCCATACTGAAGCGGAGTATCAATGCGATCTGTCATTTAGTTTATTCACAGCGCTCGATGTTGTTAGTTCTCAAAAGTGTGTTTTGCTATTTTTACAATAGATAAAAATATCGAACAAAGAATTTGTCTTAAATTTTGTATTACAAATGGAATTTCGTGTACTGAATCACTGAAAATGTTGTAGATGGCTTACGGGAATAAAATTCATCAAAAACACGTGCATATGAGAGGTATAGTGCATTCAACATTGTCCGAGCTGTGAAGCAAGATTTGCTTCGCTCTGACCAACCATCAACATCTTCAACTGAAGTTAACTTATTGTAATAGTAACTAAATTCGTCATTCAAGTCTGAGAGGGATAGGCAATAAACTGTCTGTATCTCACGCATCAATTCGTACCAGTTTAAACTATTGTTCGGGCATGAAACGCGTTGCTGCTCAACTAGTTCAAAAAGATTTGAATTTCTTTGAAAACTGAATTGCTTAAGGCTGAAAAGGTGCTAGAAAGAATCATTTTTGACACCACATTCATAAAACGCATTGTAACTGGTGATGAGACATGAGTTTATGAGTTTGATATGCAAACCAGTCAACAAGCTTCGGAATAGCGCCTTCCAGCTGAACCCAATCTGAAAATCTCGTAAAAGTCGATCAAAAGTAAAGGACTGTTTTCTTCAATTATCTCAGTGTTGCGCAATCGTAACACTTGCCAGAAGGTAAACGAGGAATATTACATGAGCGTTATGCGGCGATTGAGAAAGCAAATTCTTCGAAAAAGCCAGATTTGTGGGAAGAAAACTTATGGACTTTGCACCACGATAATGGCTATCTTTCCGAATGAATTTATGACTGAAAATTCTCCGTTCGGGGTTCGTCCCCGAGTGGCGAATATTCAATTAATTGTTGAGATATTTGACTGAAAACTTCCAAAGGGTTGAATCGTAATAGTGGAGACTTTAACGCTACGTAAGACGCGAAACCTTGAAGTGTTTAGGAGATGGAAAAACAAGTTCTTGAAGCTTTAAAAATATTTGTTTTTAATTGAAATGTCAAACATTTTTCTTTATATTGATTAATACTAAAATATTTGGATATACTCGGAAATTTGAATCCATATACATTCTATCAACAATGTACCGAGAATGGATTATTCCAAATATCTGCTTGAAATGATTGTCAACATTTTTGTTGGTGCTGAGTTGGCACAATTGTTTTTTATGCAGACGCGTATTTTGAATGACATCTGTCATTTAATTTGTTCATCACAGTGATCTACTTTGTCAGTTCCCACAAGTGTGTTTTGCGATTCTTTGCAATGGATAAAAATATGGAAGAATTTGTCCAAAATTTTCAATTGCTATTGGAAATTTGTGTGTAAAATAGATGATAATGTTACAGAAGGCTTACGGTGAATATACTTTTATCGAAAACAGGTGCATATGAGTGGTACAGTGCATTCAAAAGCAACCGAGAGGATGTGGAAGATTTGACTCGCTCTGATCGGCCATCAACATCTTCAACTGAAGTTAACATTGATAATGTGAATATTCGCCGTTCGGAGTGTGGCGAATATTCTAGTTCGCAAGAAATTCCCCAGAATCCCCTGCTCAGTGAATTTCATGAAGCTCATTCGATTCATTGTTGAGATATTTGACTGGAAACTTCCGAAGGGTTGAATCGTAATAGCGGGGACTTTAACGCTACGTTAAACGCGAAACCTTGAGGGGTTTAGGAGATGGGAAAATAAATTATTGAAGCTTGAGAATATTTGTTTTCGATTGAAATGTCAAAAATTTTTCTTTATATTCATCATTACTGAAATTTTTAAAAAAATACTGGGAAAGTTGAATCCATATACATTCTATCAACAATGTACAGGGAACTGATTATTCAAAATATATGCTTGAAACGATTGTCAACATCTTTGTTCTTGCTGAGTTGTCACAACTGTTTTTTTTTATACAGACACGTATTTTGAATGCCCTCTGTTATTTGATTTGTTCACAGTGTTCAACTCTGTCAGTCCTCACAAGTGTGTTTTGCGTTTTTTTTCAGTGGATAAAAATATGGAAGAATTCGTCCCAAATTTTGTATTTCTATTGGAATTTCGTAAGCAGAGTAGGTGAGAATGTTACAGAGTGCTTACGGTGAATATACTTTATCAAAAGCACGTGCATATGAGTGGTACAGTGCATTCAAAAGCAATCGAGAGGAGGTGGAAGAGTTGCTCGCTCTGATCGGCCATCAACATCTTCAACTGAAGTTAACATAGATACTGTGAATATTCGCCGTTCGGAGTTGATTCCTATGTGGCGAATATTCTAGTTCGCAAGAAATTCCCCGAAACCCCCTGCTCACTGAATTTCATGAAGCTCATTCGATTCATTGTTGAGATATTTGATTGGAAACTTCCGAAGGGTTAAATCGTAATAGTGGAGACTTTAACGCTGCTTAAAACGCGAAACCTTGAGGTGTTTAGGAGATGGGAAAATCAATTATTTAAGCTTAAAAATATTTGTTTTCGATTGAAATGTCAAACAATTTTCTTTATATTCATTATTACTAAAATGATTTAATACACTCAGAAATTGGAATCTATGTACATTCTATCAACAAAGTACTGGGAATCGATTATTCAAAATATCTGCTTGAAACCATCCAGCAGCCACCATATTTACCTTTTATGGCTCGACCAACTTTTTTCTTCTTCTAAAACTCAAATTAACACTTCGAGTACCAGTTTTGAATCGATAGAAGACATAAAAGAAAATTCGTGAAGAGAACTGACGTAGATTCCTGAAGTGTCTGAAAAAATTTTGATGATTTGATTATAAGTTGGCGTGAATGTCTTATTTCATTTGAAGGCGATAGAATAAATTTAGGTGAAGAATGAATCCTTTGTGTTTCATTTACTAATTCCTGAACTTTTCTGACAGAATGTACTTGAACTTGACAAATAAAAGCATCTCAGAACTACCTGTTGATATTTCATAGTTTTTTTGGATGCTTTTTTGTATTTTTCTCAGGTCAGCCCCCATTACATACTACTTTTTATGGAATTTTTATATTACTTCCTGATTACTGATTCGATTTAATTATTATTAAACTCTGATAATTAATATTATCAAATTTCATTTCAATTTATGGTGAGCATATTTTACATTTAAACTACAAGAAGAGAAGAGTCATCGCTTTTTAAAATTTGAAAATTTGGCACAATAATTTGAGCAGGATAAAAATGAATCATTTTAAATTTTACCATACATAAAATAAAATTAATGTAATCAATTCTCCATTTAAAATTATGATATACATATTTTACATTTATATTGAAAGAAATTTACTCTTGAAATAAAAAAATATATCGTTTTCATGTACAAATACATTGATGATATTCTTCTTCACTAATGTATAGTGAAGTTACCTTCAATGCTAATTTCGAGGGCAACACTTCTATGAATTTTCATAACTAAACTCAGTAAAGGTCTCACCAACAACATATATAGAAAAAAAAACATTACAAACTCCAAAATCCCAATGGATTCTATCAACCACAGTACACATAAATTAAATGGAGGATTTTTTATGCGACAAATGTATATGCAGATCGCTGAAGCAAATCTGAAGATACTCATTATCACTGTCTTCATTCATGAAAAACCTGTCTTTGTGACGTGTGTACGACTTTCACACCTAATTTTATGAATTACATACCGTTGTCAAATATAATAAATACAAGTGTATAAATATAGACTCATTGAACGGTATGGGTTTATTGTAGAGTTGATAAAATAATGAGTCTTCAAATAATTGATGTATAGAAAGTTTATAAATCTAATTGAACCAATTCGTTTCGCCACTAATGAGTACATTTCCTACACTATTTCGAATCGGATAATTGTTCTCGGTGTGGTATATCAGTTCGTCTTACAGCATCTGTCGGGCGATGCTTTCTGTATCATAACTCTCGAAGTTCGGGAACCGATCCAATTCTTACGAAATCTGTCATTTATATGTCAACTATGTGTAATATGTCAAACTTCATTGTCAACGTCAATGTCATATGTCAATTGTCAATGTCATATGTCAAAATTGTATTCACTATTAATATCGTATTGGCTTTTCGAAAATCAGAATGCGTTCCTTCCATATTTTCTGTTCGGACATATTATGTATCTGGAGGGATTATAGGATTCTGAAGATACCATTTATCATACGTTAATTCTGCTCACCGCATGTGATCAGATAAGAATATGCTAATAGGTCTATGCTTCATTGATTACTCATCCTATAAATAACTTTCTAAAATGATATTCCAAGTTTAATTCAGAAATTATAATGATAAATATACCGAAGAATACCGTACACTTCGAACTTGATAGCGAAGGAAGAAATATGGTTTTTGATATTAACATGTTCATGTGGTCTTCGTACAATAGATGTTTGATTATGATTTTCCTGAAACTTTAAACTATCATACACTTCAAGAGTTATCTGACGACAATGATGGCAATAATTCAAATATAAGTTCTGTGACGGAAGGTCATTAAAAATCACATAGCAATTGCTCAATTATTAAGGAGACATTCATGCAAAGTAGGAACTTTCCCCTCTTATTTTTCTTGTTAATTGGTTTCGAGTCTCTTTTACGTAGAACTAATTAGTATGTAAGAAAAAATCAAGTGAAACTAGGCTTGTAATAAGCCAATTTTCAATCAAACAAAACTAGTGATTGAGTGTTTTGATTCTATCGGGACCGATTTCCAGACCGTAATGAACCATAGCACCACAAATTTTTGAGTTAATACAATTCGGTGAAATAATCGAAAACTCTCAAGAGGGAGGTTGATAAAGAAACGAAATTGGATATAGAAGCTAACCAAGTAACATCTGTTCGATCAATTTCTGCAAAAACTGAGACATCAGAGACGATTGCTGTTGCACGAAAACATAAATATAAGTCTTATGTTCTTCAAAAAATTCAAGATTTTGGAGAACTTGACAGAGTTAAACGGCTCAGTTTTCATTAATATTATTTGCTCTGATGATGTTACTTTTCACTTTTCAAATCGCTCAATATGACCAGTTTCCCTCGGAGGAAATTTGAGTCACCATGTAGGTCTTTAGTTTACCCTTAATAATTCCAAATTACATTCATATAATCCTAGAAAATTTTACCCAAAATACGAGTAATGTGAATTAACCGATAATGACTAGAATATTCTTTAGGGCAGAAAGAATGAATCACGAACTCAAATATTCGCTTATTCCATGAGTAACATTGATGAATTGGAAATGTTTTTTTCTAAAATATTTCGATAATTTCTTTTCTTTTAAAAAGATTAATTTTTGCAGAAGGTATTCAAAATTGAATGAATAATCAAAACATGAATATATAAACATTTAAAAAGTCCAAGTAATAGTCACCTTTAGGTATTTATGAAAATGAGACACCGATGAAAATATTTCGGACTGTTGAAATATCATTGAGGATGCAGTTTGATTCTTGTTTCATTGAAATCGATCAACAATTGTAGTAACTACAGCTTGCGGTGTTTTTCACGGAACACCAGATATAATAATAATAATAGTAATAATAATAAACAACTCAAACAACAAGTCTCCACAACTCTGATTCGATCTGAGCCAAAAAGCGTCAGAAAACCACCATGGCAAAAACGACAGGAGAAAGATATTGACAATATTAGTGCTGAGATCGGTCGCCTCACAGAATTCCTGAGAAACAAAAAGCCCTCAAGGCGCTTGAAATCCCATAAACGCAAAATTCATAGAAGAATTGGTACGAACACAAAACACTCTGATCACAAACAATATATGGAAGTGTATATGGACACAAGGCTTAACATATATGGTACCTAGAGCTATAGAGCACAGGATCCAACTCAATATAGGCCAACACTTTACAAAATACTCACCTCATGCATATCCAATCGAATATACCAACACCTTGACGACGACAATATATTAGCAGAGGAGCAGAAAGGATGCAAAAAGAAACACCACGGGTGCAGGGAACAACTCATCATCGATTCTGTGATAATGAAACAGGTACACGTAGGGAATAGGAATGTTCATTCAGCTTTTTTCGATTATCTGAAGTACCGCCCATTCTTTGCTTGTCGAAGTATGGCAGATATACAAAATTCATCAAGCCCTGGAAGAATTCTTGAAGACAACAATGACACACTGGCGCACGTCTCTGCAGGTCAATATGAAGAATAAGTCAATTAAAACCGACAAGATACCCATACGTCGAGGGATTTTTCAAGGGGACTCTTTGAGTCCACTATGGTTCTGTTTGGCTATGAACCCATTAACTTCAATGCTCAATAGAATAGGATACGGATTTAGAATAAAAGCACATAGGAACTATCATATCATCTCCCACTTGCTGTATATGGATGACATCAAATTATATGCTTCGAACAAGAAGCAATGGGATGATCTGCTGAAAACTGTCAGTAAGTTCTCGGCAGATATTCATATGAAATTCGGAATTGAAAAATGTAAGACCCTGAACATTCAAAGAGGAAAGTCCTAGATGGTGAAATACAATTTCCAAACGTTGATATTATACAATGCATGAGGGATGGCGAAACATACAAACATCTAAGATACCAACAAGTCAGTTTACTAGACCAAAAACAATCAAAGGAGAAGATTCGTTCAGAATACAGTCAGCGTCTGAAGAATGTGCTGAAATCAATATTGAACTCGGGTAATCTAGTCAAGGCAATTAACACTACGTCATTCAAATCATTTCAAAATCTCAGAGAATTCTTCTCTGCAAAAGCTCTCACTTCTGACCTCCATAGAATGGTTGGCCTGCTGAATCTACCGTTCCTATCAGATACTGAAAAACAAGAGCAATGGTCAAGAAAGAAAGTGGAGGGACGACATCACCATGAGATTAATCTACCACACATCGACAAAGAAGCCTCCAACAGCAATGCTGGTGGATGTCGCCATACTGAATGATAACAACGTGCTGAACAAGTTCCAGGAGAAAAAGTGCAAATAGACAGACCTTGCTATTGAGATCAAGCAGATGTGGCACCTCGAGGAAATAGATATTCTTCCTGTCATCGTATCCTCGACTGGATTAATACCCAAAACTTTGCATGATAGCCTCAAAGAATTAGAATTGCATAAGAATACCTAAATAGAAATGCAAAAAGCTGTGATTCTTAATACATGTAGGATAGTTAGGAAATGTATGTCAAGTATATTGTAATCGAGCCAATTCCCTTTGATTCCTGAATATGTAAAAGGTAAATTATATCCAGCTAACAGCTGAGATAGTGCATAAGTCCACGATAATAATAACAATTTTATTTCTCATCAAGCATACATGAGACGTCACAACTCATTGATATAACTCACAAAAACAACATACAACATAAAAAGTTATATCACAATTTATCACAGATCATCAAGACTTCTTCGATCGAATAACATTCGCCAATAAGAAATGTTTAACGGTATCGTATTATACAGTTTTCTACCGATGTATTGGTATTTTTTCTCGGTGAGAGTAAGTCTATGGTAGGGTATGACTATATTATCGCGGTGTTATTTTGTGTTCTTTCCGCCGAGTCAAACCGTCAACAGAAAACATTATTCGAGCGTTATGCGTCATTTGCGTGAGGCTATTTACCTAATTAGGGCGGAATTGAGGTTTGGTTTTTGGACAACGAAAAACTAACCTCACAATGCATTGATTCCTTGTGACCATATTGTTCCATATGTAATGGTTTTGTTTCTACTTTTATCTAAAATTGAGAGGAATATTTCAATTCTACTGGGACTAAGAAATTTAAATCATGAAATTTAATGAGATTCAATTGAAGAAAGGCTAGTTGAAAGAAAAGTACAATTGACACAACCTATTAATTAGCTATGGCTAGCTAGATCAGAGTCCCTTCATCCCAGTGTGTGAGATCTTCGTCTAGAACTTAGGTCCTAGATATAGCCTTAGGAATAATATTCATCACTTCATTCAACTAGATACAAGATAAATATAGAAATCACAGTAACTGATTAATAAATGATTAACTAAAATCGAGGTAACTAATACAAAAAAACTTTACTAAAAAGTTTAACCAATTACAATAAAAAAGGAGTCTCAGACGAAATGAAATTAACCTGCGTAGTACAAATTTTCAATTTAAAACAATCTGAACTTTTCAACAAATTGAACCTCAATGATAGAGCTCAGTCAACAAGATTAATTCCCACGAAGATTGGATTTGGTGTTTTACATCAGTTTTCTGGTATTTCTGTATCTTACAGCTTACAGGCTACTTGATTGGCTGAATATCGTTCGCAAGGTGACTGCCCTAGGTGGCAAGACTAGTTCCCTAAAGACGTGGTTACCTCAGTCGTAAGATATCTAGGTTTGGCATAGAGATGAAAACTCAAATAACTTGACGGTGAAAAAAATTCTTGGAATAGCAGATATCTATCTTGGTTAATATGACGAAAGAAAAATCGAAATCTCTCCAATCTCTAATTGAATTGGTTGTCGAGGAAATCCGGCAAAATTGCCGACTACTTGAAACGCCTCAGACGATTGGAATTTATCCAGAAAATCAAAGAATACTTAATTTTTATTACTGAAAATTATTCACTCCAATCGCTACAACACAGCTCCAATAAAATTACAAACTATTCCGAAGTGGAAAGAGATCGAATCTAATGAATTCGGAACTTATATAGACTCGGTTTTATGAAAAACTATTGATTTTCAAAAAAAGCTAATAAAAAGCGAAATTATTCTCTTCACAACAATACAGTGGAAACGAAACATAGAATGAGTACTGATTTCCGTTCTCCCACTTCCCATCTTCTTTCAAGTACTGACTTTACAATTAACGGTGAATAACCTAGATCAATACCAGCGACAGATATAGCTATAATTTTCATTCGTTATCATTACCTGTAGATTCCTGCTTCGAATTTCAAACTGCTTGAATATTTAACTTGATGAAATGAGATTGAATTATTGATAAAATTATGAAAACTGAGTTTGAAAGATTTAAATGATTAATTCGAGAAATCGGACTGTTACACACAACCGCCGTATTCACCTGATTTGGCACCGTGAACAACTGTTTTGAAGATTGTAAAATCCGTTAGCATAAGTGCATCGTATCTGAAGGGTGGTAGCATTGATTTGGGAGAAAAATAAATATTTTTCAAATCGAATTCCGACCTACCTTACCATCTGGATGGACATAATTCTAAAAAATTATCAGGTCACCTTGTGTCCAAGGTAATAGGTATTTTTATAATTTTTTTTGTCCCTTAGGTGTGGAGGAAGGATGTTCAAAGCTTCGTCCCTGCTGATGAAAGCATCCCATCTTAATGATGTTCCATGCAGAATTCTCAACAAATTTCAAAGCATGAAATTCTGCGCTAAAGTGTATCCAATAAGTAATATAATTCAATATCACTATCACGTTGATTTCTATAACATGGGTATTCATAGAATCGAGATATATTTATAACAACTGATTTAATATGCATTGTAGCTTTGCCAGACATGTCTTCATTGCATTGTAATCGTATCGGTCTAATAACGTATGCACTGGGACTGAAGTGCACCGGACGCTACAGATCCTGCGCGTCCGGTGCCGTCCCTAGTAGACAGAAATGTATAACTACCAAACGTGATGAAGAGACGCCCGTGTTTGATTCGGAATGACAGATATGAGAAGAATTGGTAATGAGGATTGAATTTCGACGAATCTATAAAAGTACAGGATGTTTCCAAATACGCTGGCCTAATTTGGATTGAGATTTCTCCCTAAACTAAGGAAAATTCGACATACAATTTTTTTTGGACCTTCCTTTTCGAGATATGACATCTCAATGTGGAAATTTTATTGAGTTCACCGCTCCAAAGTTGAGGAGTAAAAGATGTTCTGATTCGTTGAAAGCTAACCTAACATGGTAAATGACGCAAATTTTAATGAAATTCTGAAAATTTCAATAACAAATAAAAATCTACAACAATGCGTTTTCAGTATATCAGTAGATATAAGAAATTCAGCAGATTCATTGTATGCACTCCCCACAAAAATTGTCGCATCACCCTACTTTTACGACAATACTATATAAACTTTTAGGTTGGTTATTCAAGAGTCGCTTGGTAACTATCAGAAGTGTAAAATAAGAAGATATCATTCAGAAGAGATGGGGTTGTGATGGAAAATATCAACAATTTTCGAGTTAATGACAATTAGAAAATTCTACCATGTTCAAACATTCGAGTAGAGACCAATCAACTAGCATCGAAAGGTAACTAATCATTTTCAAAATCCTGTTTCCTCCCCGGGCCCTTACTACTGCCAGTATACGTCTCGGAAGCCTCTCAAACAAATTTTGGATGTACTCTTGAGTCACTGAGTTCCAAATTTCGGGAAGCAGATTTTCTAGTTGTTGAAGTGTTCAAAGGGCATCCTACGTTGCTGAATTTGCCACTCCATGTTGTCCCAAATATTTTCTATGGGATTCAAGTCGAGACTTCTGGCTTGCCATCTTAAACTTACAATTTCAGCATTTTGCAGAAATTCTGTAACTACTCTAGCTGCATGAGATGTATCTGGCCGCTGTCATCCTTCCATTATTCACTAAGACTAACTCAGTTCGACCATGGAAAGAAATGCCTCCCTACACCATTACTGAGCACCCTCCGAACTTCTCGGTTTGCCGGATATTGCATTGCTGATACCGTTCCCCAGGTCATCTGTATACAGGCATGCGTCTATCATTTGATACTAGACAGAACCTGGACTCGTCGGAAAGGAAAACATTCGACCATTCTGGAATACCCAAATTTGCATGTTCCCTCGCAAACTGAAGTCTTGCAACTCGATGCTCTCTGGTGAGACCCTATTCGGTAGAAGCCACCCTTGGTCTGATATCGTCTCCTCTGAGTCTGTTCCTAAAAGTTTGCAATGGAATATGCACATTTCTGGAAAGTGCAAGTTCATTTTGTAGCACTCTAGGCGTACAGTGCCGAACTCTGAGTGCAGTTAAACGAAGCCAAAGATCATCAACTGGTGTTGTGATCCGATTTCTTTCCTGTCCGGCCCTTCTTCCATATTCCCCTTTTCGTGATACTGATTAGTTGCTCTTGGAATAGTGCTTTGGTTAACATTCAACAAGTTAGCCACTTCACGTTGGCTTCGCCTCTCCTCTAGAAGTGTTACAATTCTTACCACTTCATGATCACAGAAAACTTGCATTAATTCAACGGAAAACTGAAGAGAAATTGAATGAATACTGATAGTAAAATAAACTCAGTCTTGTTTCAGACGTGTTTGAGATCATGTGGAAACAAATGTTACTACATAGATAAGATTTTTTTCCCCTTATATGTCCTAAACATATGTTGACAAAAAACTGCGATCGAGCTGCTTAATCAATTGTGGAATTCAGAATACCAAGGGATGCCAAAATTTTTGTGGTGTCGATCGGTTTCGACAGTTACGTCATTTTCAAGTGTCTAGAGCTGAAATGTATGAGAAAAAATGTTCTAAATATATTTACTTTAATGTTTAATAATTTTAATGTGTAATTATAGTCGATTTGATAAAGTCGTAGAGTAATTAATCTTTAGGTAACAGGATGGTCATATGCGGGCCACGCTGATAAAGGTTAAAAGTATTATTAAGTATATTCTCCGAATTTAATACCAAAACGGTAATTATTACGTAGATATACACACAACCAAATTTATATGGAATCACCCGATATTTTGACTATTAGCTTAAGGATTTTGGAAATTTCAAAGGATTGTTAGAATTGATCCTTTTGAGATATTTCAATTGAAAAAAGAAATAAATTAAGGTTTATTTTAAGAGAGAAACAAGTTAAAGAGAGTAAGAGACTTTTCAGCATGTAGTAAAGAAATTGTAAATTGTTTTCTCACAAAGTAGGTGTTCTTTCTCGACTTCAGTAGATTGTATTACTTCCTCTTACCCTGATATAAGCCTGAATCCGTCTAGGCATGCTTTGGATTAGGTTTTCGACCTCCTCTGGGGTGATATTCTGCCACTCTTATGTGGCGGCTTGGATGAGCTGTTGTGGGGTTGTTGGATTATCTTGACGCGATCTAATTTTCCCTTTGAGATTATCCGATAAATGTTCAGTAGGATTTAGGTCTGGAGAGAAATCTGTCCAGTCAGAAATACCACCCCAAAAACATCATACTGCCCCCTTGGTATTTCGGAATTTGACTGCTCGCAGTCTAGCTGGTCTTCCACGACCCCTGTAAACCCGAATCCGTCTGCCATTTGATCGAACACCAATGCTGGTCTCATCTGAGAAAAGAACATTTCGCCAGTTCTCAATATTCCAATTTTGGTGCTCGATACACTAATTAAGTCTGTTAATTTTTGTTCTCTGGTTAGCTCTGGAACTCTCAAGGGCCTTCTGTTGTATGAACCCCTTGAATGATGTTTTTGACGTATCGTTTCGACTGATATACTGATACCTGTTGCTTCCTGAAATTACCGTTGGAGTATGGGATGTGACGCACAAGGGTCTCTTCTTGCAATTTTGCACAAAAAGCGGTCTTGCTTTTCAGCAGTGATCTTCCTACGACTTCTTCTAGGCCTCCTTTGTAGAGAGTGTAGCTCCACGTATGGTGCGTAGGTTTTTGAAATCACCCCCTATGATACCCCCATTGTGGCCTCTATATCCCTCTGTATCAATCCTTTTTCAACAAGAGGAATTATTCGACGCCTCTGCTTATTGGCCAATCCAATCTAAGGCACTTTCAATTATGATTATAGGCTCTTTGAAATTTTTAAATTTTGAAATTCACAGTTTCAAATGTCAGTGACGACTGAGTCAATATCCCGGACATGTGGTGATAATTCAACATTTCTCATCAGACTATCCAGTTTTTTGCAACAAAAAACTTCATTCTTCACATGCAATCAATTCAAAGTCCACCAACATCCAACAATCAGCTTTACCAACAAACAACGGACTTCACATGAATAAAACAACGAATAGATCTTCAAGCTTCTTTCTTTAAAAAATGCCAATGTTTCGACACCAGATATATGTCTTCCTCAGCGAACTACAAATAAATTTACACTTGAAGAGAAATGAACCGAAAATGGGACGAATATCATACAAATATTGCTCATATTGGGTACTTACATTGTAACTTTAAAATGTAGGCAATACAACTCCAAGTTAAATTTATAAAAACTTTCGCTCAACAAGAGAAAATAAAATCTACATGTAGGTAATAAAACTTAAAGTTGAAATTATTAAAAATATTTCGTAGGTAATAAAACTTTAAAATCATTAAAAACTCTCCTTCACAAGTGGTTATCACAACCGGTTAAAACGCAGAAGAAATTGATTGAGCAAAGAAATTCTGATTTACAAAAACCCTTATGTTAATTGACGTTTTATCCGTCATATAAATTTCAAAATACACTGTTACATAAAAAGAAGAAATATATTCTATGTCAATGCAAGTTCATACACAAAAAAAAGAAGAAAAATCAATGCGTACAACGTGACCTCAAACAATATCTCACCTATAAAGTTTCGATACGTCAAGCTAAATTTCAACAGAATATCATGAAATTAAGGATACTAGTCAACTATTATTCGAATATAATTAACTACAACAAGGTTTTAAGAATGTTTAAAAACCCTCCACTCCCGTCTGTGAATTGATACAATTTTCAGTGGTATGAATGTACAATGATTCAAGTGCAAGACGATTTTTTTATTTTCTCTTGTTGAGCGAAAGATTTTTAATAATTTCAACTTGAAGTTGTGTAATATGAGCAATATTCGTATGTTATTCGTTTCATTTTCGGTTTGTTTCTCTTCTAGTGTAAAATTATTCGTACTTTCCTGAGGAAGGAAGACACATATCTGGTGTCGAAACGTTGGAATGTTTTGAAGATAGAAGCTTGAAGATCAATTCGTTGTTTTATTTATGAGAAGTCCGTTTTTTATTGGGAAAGTTGATTGTTTTATTCTTTACAAGTAGTCGAAGATCCACGCTTGAAAATAATCAATAATGTGAAATACCAAGTGATTCCATATATATTTTTTATGCATCAGTTAGTAGTTATGAGAAGTAATGGAAATATTTTCTGATTTCACCCCTGTTAAACGTGCTAAAAATATACCACTTTCCCAGAGTGAAAAATTAATTAAATTGAATGTATGTTAAAATTTGTTCTGAGATGACGGGAATCGGACAGTCCACAATATACAAGATTCTTAAAGAAAAATCTGAAAATGTAAACCTCTAAAATCTTCTCCAGGAAGACCCCGAATGGTTATTGATAATAACTTTAGGAATACTATTCGAAAAACTGTGCATTTCGAATTAGATTTCATATTAGACAATATCTCGAAAAAGGGGTCCTACGAAAAATGAGGGATTTCTCTATTTAAGTTTGATCCATTTAAACCAATTGGATACTATTAAATCTTTAACTTATTTTGATCCAAACAAGCACAATGAGTCTGTATGAGTCATAACTAGACTAGTCTACAAAGCTCATGCGTGGGAACACAATGGCTAGTTAGGGCTACTTCATACATGTTGCTTCGAAAAGAATAGATATTACAATATTAATAAGTATAATATTGATCGATACCCATGTGGGATTTAATGAACTAAAGTAACTTCTTTCCTTGTAGGTGGGAACTATGTGTAAAACAATTTTATAGTCGGTATAAACAAGAGCACAATCTAATCGTGTGGGAAGATGAGGGTGTAATGATGTATAAAAATTTTACAACCGATTTTATGTGTATCTCGAATGAATCATGGTTTTCTTTGTTCGAAGGTCTAGAGTCCGATGTAACCGATTCAAATAAATAAAATAAATGTTCTATTGAATTGTATATGAAGAAATGTCGATGTATTTTCACCTTCCTTTCGAACACTGTTTATGAATTAGAGAAAATGATCGGGATTATGCCAAAAATTAATTCTAACATCAAGTTAAAATTGAGTACTTTGTTTTGCATGCTAGACATGAATATGCCTTCTAGAGGAAGGTTTATTGTTGATTTCATCGCTTGACTGAGATTTATCTACGAGGGTGTACTTTTCGTGAAAAATAAGTTAGATCTATTCTCACAGAATAATCACCGCTGCATAACTCGTCACAGAGAAAATCTGCTTCCACAGAAATACAATTATGTATACCTTCAAAAAAATGCATAACACACAATCATTAATATATATAACAAGCTATTATTTTCGATTCGAAATAGTAACATCGAAATTTAAAAAAAATACTCAAACAAACTTTTACTTGAAAAGGCGTACTACAGCTTGGAGCACTTTTTGGACGCACAACTCATAGTTTGAGATGTGTGGTGCAGATTCTTTCTGGGGCGGTGGTATGCGGACAAATTGATTTTTTTCTTTGAAACGTGTGATGTTTTTCATATAATTTATAATTTATATGGAACAATGCCTAATATAATGTTTGATGTTTGCACTGTTCAAATAATATTACGTTAAATGTATGTTCACATTTTATGTGTCCCTTTTTTCTGACAAGTTCTAAGCCGAGAGGTATTAAATTGTTATATTTATTTACAATTTTCAACGAATAAACTTTTATCTATCTATCTATCTATCTATCTACCCTGAGTCCAAACCAAACATTTTTTTTATAAAAAAACTAAAAATGCAGCAGATGCGACGCTGCTTTATAATCATTTCATGTATTCAGTGTTTGAAATCAGTTAGTTGGCACTTTGTTTCTGTTGTAAGCACAAATAAAAGATTCAAGTTTTATGATTCGACCATGGAAATACGACATTTGACTAGAGAAGAGATATTACGAGCCGTTGGCATGCTCCAAGCTGGGAGCTCACAACGGGCAGTATCCAGGGTTCTGGAAAGTAGACCAAGTGTCATAAACCGTTAATGGTTGCGTTTCAATGAAACAGGTAGCGTAGAAGAATGCCATACAGGTCGTTTCAGGATAACTACAGTCGCCCAAGACCGATTTCTGGTTTTACAAGCCAGAAGAGATCGTACTACCACAGCATCTCAATTAGCTCAAGAGCTATCACGAGTTCATAATGTTCAAATTTCCAACCAAACTGTGAGAAATCGACTGCACGAAGGTCGACTCCACTCCAGACGTCCTTTAAGAGTTCCACAGGTGACCCATGGAAATCGCGCTGCTCGTTTAGCTTGGTACCAAGAACACGTAAACTGGGATCAAGAAAGGTGGGCCACAGTTCTCTTCAGTAATGAATCTAGATATAGTTATTATCCCGATTCGGGAAGAATTCGAATATGGAGGGAACCTGGAAAGCAAAACCGTCTCCAGCATGCTCGAGAAGTTGTTAGACAGGGAGGCGGATCAGTGATGTTTTGGGGAGGTATAGGTCTTGGTGGAAGAACTGACCTCGTTTTCATACAAAACAACCTCACGGGAAATTCTTACGCAAATGAGATAGATTTACCTATAGTGGTACGGTATCTCCAAACAATGAGTCAAAATCCACTCTTCCAACAAGATAATGCCCCTCCTCATCGTGCAAGAGTTGTCTTGTACGTTCTTGAAGGGAATGATATCGATCTTTTACTGTGGCCATCCTGCTCCCCAGATCTGAATCCTATCGAGCATGTGTGGGACACCTTAAAAAGAAATCTTCTGCTTCAAAACGTCTTCTTTCATGAACAGGAGCTTCGATTAGCAGTTCAGGGGGCTTGGAATGACTTAGGCCAAATTGTAATAGACAATTTAATATTGAGCATGCCACGACGATGCCAAAGTGTCATTAATAACAGAAGTGGACCTTCTGGGTACTGAAAAATATAAGTGCTTCCATATCGTTTCGAAAACATTAGTTCAGGATTTTTTTTATGATAGGTGCTTTGGAGAAGTCAAATATTATTTTATTTTCTTGAGAATACATTATATACGAAAGATCCTAACAAAAACCGAAAGATTTCTATAATTTCGAATCATCAAATTCATATTTTAAAGATATTGGTAAGTGTCCCCTAGACTTTTTTGAGGTGTTTATTCCAATTCTAGTTCAGTACTAATAAGATGGTCGAGAGACCGAAATTGGAATCCTGAATTTCAACTCCTGTGATAATAGAATACATAGGAAAATTTCTTATTATCATCATGATAAAAACTATCATATAAGCGGTTTTCTTTTGTTTATTCTTTATGAAAAAATTATACATCGACGTTCCTCACTTTTATTATTTCCAAATATATTAACGTCTATATGAAATTTCTTAAAAAACGGCCCCATTACTGAATCATTAAAAAATCAACGTTGCAGCAAAAATCCTTTCATTGTAAGACAAAGGTCAAAATAATAGATCAAAGTTCACATCATCGTTCCCCGACCGACCGATCGAAGATCAGATGCAGACAAATCTATGTAACACCTGCTCAGCCACAAAGGGTCCATTATAAAGAAATAGATATAAGAAGAAAAGTTAGATGCGGCTTGGTGATGCAGCAATAATTTTTAAACTAATGAAGAGTTCACACGACGAGCGGCGCCTGTGATCGCAGCCTTATCTGCCTGAAAATCAACCGCGATCCGCCACATTAATCAGGGGGGCCGCCACGATTAGCGAGATATGAATCGATGTGTATCGATGGAGGAAATATCGATCCGGGCCATAGATTAACGTCACGACTCTTTTCGAACACGATATTGTTCTGATATAGGTTCGGTTTGTATGGATTACGGTTATGGTAAGCGAGATGGCTCACCCTTGAATTTATCTCAACCTTAAAACAAAAGAAGAGTACTTAAATGTTGAATTTCCAATACTCTCAAATACAAATAAACGATCATTTCTACTAAAATATATCATTATATACTCGACGCGTTTCGATACACAGTACATTTTTCAAGAGCGAATGAATACTACAAATATATCTTACTAACAAATTTCTTTTTAAATATACTAAAGAGGGAATCCACTCAGAGCTATCCGTACTTGAACTGATGTTTTGGGCATAAATTTAATAAGGGTGAGTTTTTTATGTCTACCTGATCATTAAGAATTTCCGGTGAGTACCTAAATCTGTTTATTTCAAGTACTTCCAGAAGGTTGAGTTTTATACCTCTATTCTCAGAATGTAGGATTTCAAATTCTGAATTGAAAGATTGACCATTTTCCCTAAGATGATTTGAATAATTTCAATCGGTTTTTCCATTGATGAAACTGCGTTTATGTTCAGAGATTCTAACATTAAAATTTTTTCCTGTTCTACCCATATAAAAACAATTGCAATTTACAAAATCCAGTCTATAAACACCTGATTTATTTTCTTTATCAATTGAAGATTTATAATACCTGATAAATGAACCTAAATTTGTTGATGTTATTGAAATTTTAAGAACGGATTTCACATTATTGCCTTACAGCGATATCCACCTGGACCGTCCGTTAAAAACTTTTTAAGTTCCAATTACAATATCAAGCTGAAATTTTATACGCGGTCATAACTAGCGGTTTTCAATTGGAGTGAAATATTTTCGAAGTGATACCGTTTCCGGTTATACCGGAAGTGAGTCATCACTTTGTTATTTCAAATGGCAATCTACCTTTTTTATTATACCTCTAGAACCGACATTTGAGCAAGGCATAAAATACCCAAGTTGTTGGCACTTATCTGTCAAAACTTTCAACAGATTTAATTATTTTATAAACTCGATTTTTGAGGAACATTTAAAACAATTGTAGCTCGTAGATCTTTTGCACAACAGAGACAATTTTTGCTTGAGTGGATAGAAGAAGGACCAAGGAATTTTTGAAACAATCTACACATGCCAAACGTTTCTTGCGTTGTTTTGTATGATTTTTTCAATTAGGCCTTTTTCAAACAAGTTTTCCAAATTGAACGTGCCAATTTTTTTATCGCCATCAGATAAAGCGTCAAATTTCCAATGGAATTGTATAAGCATGTACTATACCAATCTCTTATAGTTCCGAAATAATTTGGGAATATATTGAATCTTGATGATTTTGCAAGAACTAACAGAGAATGCATTGAAATATTTGAATCAAGTAGCTGAACTGGCTATGCTCACCTGACAGGTGTCTAAAATTAATTTACTTGTCACTTCGTTCATTCGAATTTGATATTTCAACAAGAATTGTCGTTATTTCAGGTTGTAAATATCCAAAAAATACAACACATTTGGAATAAAACCACTGGTTATTCAAACGGATAAATACTTAATCTTTTTCAATTCATTTTAGAATGTCAAAAAGTAGTGGGTACAAATTGCAGGTTATTCAATAACCAATTTCCAAATTTACCGTCTATGAGTAAAATAAAATTTCGAAGCATTAGAAGCAATTTTCTACAATTCGGATGAGTAAAAATTGTAGGAACTAAGCGAAAACCAATCATCGAAGATAATTACATTAATACGAATAAATGATAGCAAACATCATAGGAACAAACTAAATTACGATCTGAGTAAATGTTCAATATCGTCCCCATTTTGCTCGATACACTTGACAGCTCGTATACGAACATGATGAGTTGCCCTTCTAGTTTCCTCAGGATCAATATTACGAAAAGCATTATGAATGCGCTCTAGTAACTCTTCTTTACTTTTTACAGGAATAAGATACATTTTATTCTTGATTTTGCCTCGTAAATAAAATTCAAGGGGCGTCAGGTCCTGAGAACGCGGGGGCCATAAATTTGGTCCTTGATTAACCCACCATCTAACCTCGAACATTTCTGTTAGCTGCCGATCTACAGCTCGTGTTTTATGTGCTGGTGCACAATCCATTTGTTAATAGCAATCCCTCAGAATGTTAAGGGGTAATCCATCTAAAAAATTTGCTAAGGTTCCTATGAAAATTTCCAGGTATCTTTGTCCATTAAGATTTTCCTCATAAATGTGATAAGCCTACAAATCATTCATTAAAATTGCAAAAACGTTCACGCTGAATTTATTTTGGAAATCAATAACCTCAATGAAATGTGGATTTTCTGTGGCCCAAAAATGTCGATTTCTCCTGTTGGTTATTCCACTTTCATTGAACTTGAATTCATCAGACCTTATAGTTTTTTGCAGAATTGTCTCATCTTCTCGAAGCCGAATTAATAAATTTTCACAGAAATTTAGCCGCTTGGGAAGGTCAGTTTGTTTCAATTTTTGTAGTCTGATATTTTATGTTTTCTAAGGATCCTTTAAATGAAAGTATAACTCAATCCAATATCCATTGTTGCTGACTTGAACCAAATGTTGTACCCTTTGGATCATTGATTGGCGAAAACTTCATTTAAAAGCATGATAATGCTCGGCCTCATGAAGCTAGAGTAAGTACAGAATTTCTGCAAAATACCGAAATTGATATCTTGAGATGGCAAGCCAGAAGTCCCGACTTGAATCCCATAGAACATGTTTGGGACAACATGGGGTGGCAAATTCAGTAACGTAGGATGCTTTGTAGAGCACTCGAACAACTAGAAAATCTGCTTCCTGACATTTGGAACTCAGTGACTCAAGAGTACATCCAAAATTTGTTTGAACTCGAAAATTGTTGGTATTTTCCATCATAAACTCATCTCTTTTGAATGATATCTTCTCATTTTACACTTCTGAAAGTTACCAAGCGACTCTTGAATAACCAGCCTAAAAGTTTATATAGTATTGTCGTAAGAATAGGATGATGCGATAATGTTTGTGTAGAGTGTAGAGAAATCCACATATTCTGCACAATAGCTATTCTTCTGACAAAAGTACCTTTATTCTCAGTAGTGAAGTGAATAGACACATTCTTATTATTGGGATACCCATAATCTTCATTTGTTAGCACAAGCAAACACACAAATGATTCAGAAATTGAATGTTATGGGTAGAATTTTGTAAACTATACTATAGGTCCTTTTTTGATGAAAGTAATCTCAATGGAATCACTTATTTGAAATTGAAAAAATGAATGATTTCAAGGCTAACAGAAGTTTGTAATGAAACTATTCCAGAGAATGAGATACGTTTCCAACAGGATGGCGCACCTACACATTTGGATGTCCGTGTGCGACAATATTTGGGTGCGAATTTCCCAGTACGGAGGATTGGTAGAAGAGGAACAGTTGAATGGCCAGCCAGGACACAAAATTTGCATTCTCTAGATTTTCCCTGACGGGGTAATCTCAAATCGAACGTCTATGCTACATAACCTGATAACTTGGAAGAGCTGCAGAGAAGAATCGTCACCGAATACAGACTTTTGACACAAGTTTTTCGAAATGTTAGAAGAGAATTCGAGAATCGTTTCTTTCATTGTATAGAGGTGGAAGGAGGTCAAATTTTCGTTGTTTTTGAACTGTCTGTATGATATTGAATGTTCGTAAGGATACTGAGATAGAGGGGATGGCAAATTTCAGTTGAAACACACTGTATTAAGTGCTGCGTTCTTCTTTTGTCGGGTATACCAATCTCCTGTAATCTCGCTAATGCAATCCATCATCTAACACTCCAATGAAATTCACATTCATCAAGTTCACGCTTATGAGAAATGCTATATTTATTTTCGGACAAAGCGCAATGACACTAAAATGAAAATATCCCTAACATCTCATTTCAGGTGTATAATTTCGGAACCGTCTAATTTGTTCGTAATTTTGTGAGTCGTCATTTTGACCATGACTTATTACTTTTACTACTAACGACGCACCGACATACAGAACGCGATCGGGTTGGTTACAGTTCAAGACCGTTTGTCGTAGCCGCAATTGTTACGCTGTACATTTCAACTAAATTATTTCGATGGGAGGGGCGTGATGATTGCCGAATACAGGTCCGTCTTGTAATAGGGACATTAAGGCATTGTTATCCAGAATTGAGGATACTCAAATTATTAGGCTTTCATTTTATTCAGAAGGTTCCTATAAGATTGAGATTTCGTGATATCATCGAACGAATTTCGGATAAACTATTTTCAAGATATGTGTCATTTGAGGTTATATCAGAAATCGTTATTACTTTAGCCATTTTAGATAGTATGCTCTGTATTTTATTCAAATTTTGGTTATGTTGAATTGAAGACATTTCTCTTGCCCTTAGTTTCTTGAGGTCTCGCCATTACGCCCACTAAGATTACGTGAAAAATTTAGATTATAAACTTAAGAAATCACATTTTGGTGAAAGAATTTCGAAATAAAAACCTGTTAAAAGTTCCAGTGAAAAAGAAACAAAAATGAAAATATTGTATTTCTATTGGAAGTCTTATTGGAATATTTCGAAAACAACTGAATTTAATACAGTATATGATACACGAAGTTATCCTAAGATTGAAAATTGAACCATACGTAGAACATTTCATTTCAAAATAGTTTAGCTTCTACTGATATCTGGTATAACCGGCAAGATATTGCCATCGACTTTCAGTTTCAATGTTGGTCCACGTGAGACACTCTATATAACAAGTTACCCTTCCACTGAAGTTTTGCATTTGCATGTTTTGGTTTTAGTTGAAAAGGTGTCTCTGGATGTTTGTTTGTTTGTTTTTCCTTTAACGTGCTCTATTTCTGCCTTTCGGCTAATGACACGCCGGGGAATTCTGTCACTTCACTAACCCGGGAATTTGTCGAGGGAAGGGATCTTTAATGTCCAACACATCTCTGTTAGACAGAACCGACAACTTTACATCTTCTCCGAAAGATGGACAAGGATCAATCGATTTCTAGAATCCGAAAAATCGCACCGACTTTGTGGGGATGGAACCCAGGTAACTCTGCGCAGGAGGCGAGCATCATATCCCCTACGCCACCGAGCCGGCATGTCTCTGGATATCTCTTGTCAATTGAGCAAGAACCAATAACATATGAAGTTGAACTAGGCTAACTATCACAAGTACTTTCTACCTAATTATAGTTATAAGCCTATAGGTGCTCAACAATTGATTAGATAAGGTTTTTTCACTAATATATTCATGGAACAAGGTGACGCTAACTACTGGAACTGCTTATAACTCTGCTCCAAAATAGTGCCATTTTTAAACAATATTCTTCATCCACAATATGGTAGAGCATCATTACTCTTATATACGAGGTTTGTGAATAAAGGATTGACACTAACAACGTCGCTTTCGATTCGTAAACGCGTCAGACGAGAGGCTTTCAGCAGCTTTAGGTGCACATCTGATATGCCTTCGTTATGAGTTTGAACTCGTCACAGTTCATTTGTTTTTTATAGCTGTAGTTTTTGTGTAACTATTTCTTCTTGTGCATTCTGAAAATAATAGGCAGGAATTTTGAGCAACGGTGAGTCAGTTTTTCTTCAAACTTAGTTACAATAGAATAGGCACATTTAAAAAACTTTGGTGACCTACAAGGAAAATGTTTTTCAGAAGAAAGAAAGTCGATTTATGTCCCTCACGTGCCAAAACCAATGGAAATGTCAAGAAAGTACGGGATCTTTTGCGTTCAGATCGATGGTTGACAATCGGAATGATCGCAGAACAGTTAAAATTAAATCTTACTACTCATCAGAGCAAGGAGTGCATACAGCAACCTCCTTTCAGACGCAAAAAAGCACGAATGATAAAAGTAAAAGTTCAAATGCATACTGATTTGGTTTTTTTATAGACACATAATCGTCCACAATGAATTCCTGCCTGAAGTCCAAACATTCCATTAATTTACCGAAAGGTCCTCTAAAAACTTCGAAAAAGGGTCTTCGTGTTCGACCAAGTATCAAAAACAACAAGGTGTTCATCATGAAAATGCGCCATGCCACTCTGCTATCTAAATAATAGTTTTTAGTCAGTGAAAACATTTCTGTGGCTTCTCGGACTCCTTGCTCACTAGACTTGAATACTAGCGAGTTTTCTCTTCCCGAAAATCAGAGATCATCTCAAGAAGGTGACACTTGAAAGCATCCAAACTGCTGTAACCGACCACCTGAAAGCTGTTCCAGTATTCGAGTTCCAACAATGCTATGATGATTAGAAAGATCGTACTCAGCGCTGTGTGGCTTCTTGAGGAAACTATTTTGATGGAAATAAAATTACATTGTATTTATATTTGAATAAATAGAAAAAAAATCAATCTCATTACTTTTAGTTAAATGTGCAAGCTGTCACAGCTACTAGCTAAGATATATAGTTCTGATCTATTCCTGATATACCCTGCAAGGTTTTTATCTTCTGCTTTGTGTCCTCTCTGAAAAGAGCGAATTCTGGTTCTCTGGTAACTTCATTCACTATTTTGAAAATAATGCTCAATTTTTTAGTCAGTCTGCCACCATTAAAATGATTCAGAATGAGTTCCTACTGGAATAACAAAGAAACAGTGGACCAAGATGTTAACAAATCTGACTTAGCTTATAGAAAGACTAAAGATACATCCGAATCCTACAATGTTCTTACATCTTGAACATAATTTAAGTAGCAGAAGAATCATGAATCAGTGAAGCTTTTGCCATAGCAATTTTTTCCTTGATCTTCAAGCCATTAAGTCTTCTTTGAATCAGCTATGTTCTCTATACCTTCCTGCCTTTCAGGCATACCAGAATATCAAATTATACTCTTGAATTCCAGGATATTGAATTTGCAACTATCATTGAGGCTGTTACTGCTTGTTAACCGTGCTTTGTTTCTCATAACTCTATAAGGAGAACTTATATTCGCCCTTGATATGAAGGGTAAACGATTTGCAGCAAAAACATTGCAGAAAATGGGGGTATTCTCGACCGAAGTCAGGTCTTGTTTAAACCAGACAATGAGTTTGGGCGATTAAATTAAGAAAATTGGACTTTCCTGTCACAATACATGCTAAGGGAAGTATGAATATATTCTACAACCTGACGGCATATCTTGGATTGTCTGGAAAATGTGCAAGAGCTCAGAATTCTTTGAAATATTCAGAAATGGCGAAGAGTATTTTTCCTTTCATACACTCAAGGTGTATTCTAAGTCCATTTGAGTGTAAAGGGGATAATACAGACAGAGTTGCAGTACAAACAAAGCCAACCAAAAGTATTGCAGAATCCATAACATGGGTTGGAATTGAAAGTAGTGTAGTGTATTGTAGATAACCGTTTATAGGTCTCAGCACCTTGTTTCTGCACCGGTAACTTCGTATAGCCAAGTAATAAACATCCAACGCCTTCAAGGCGTGGATTATCCTCATCTTTTCCTCTTGATGGTGTATGTTTTAAGATCTTGACATCATTGTCCGCACTGAATTCATCACTGAAGTATTCTTGCAGGTATGGACCTTGACATTGAACACTTCACGAAGAAACATTCTCACAGAAGCCTGGGTTCACTACAAACTGTGGAAAAGCTATCGCAATTGAAAACAGAGCTTACTAGAACTGCAAGGAAAATCCAACAGAATAAATCAAGCGCTATTGCTCTTGATTTCTTGATGATGTAACGAGTGAATCGTTTCAGGGCACCATACTTTCGCTAACTCTACTGCTATTGCTGATTGAAGATCTGCTCTACTCCACTGCTAACGAAATATCTGGTTTTCTGGAATACTGACTCTGGTGTTCCCTTTTTCTAGTCAGTTATAACTACTGAGAAGCCACACCAATAAAGATACCAACAGAGCATGTCGCTAAATTCATACTAGAAGAAGATATCAGAATTGAGCAATCAACAACGCTCCCTAGAAAAGTCGCTACTAGAAAACCACCTTCATTTCCAAAATGGACCATTTGGAGATGAAGCGCGATGTCCAGCCTCCAGCTCAAAGGCGACAGGTTGCTCTTTCTCTTTTTTACAGATACTTCCACAAGAAAAGCTCTGAAGAACTGGAAAGAATCCAGTTCCAAAGAAAAACTAGGTTTGCTGAGGAACTCGTTTTCATGAAAACAAGATACCAAAACCGATGAGGGTTTCAGAAATTTTGATCTTGGTTATTTAGTTTCGATTCAAATTCGTATTCCGCTTTTCTTAAATTATTAACAACAGAACCAACTCAATATCCTGACAAACCAGACATCTTTGTATGCCATGATTCCCACGAAATTGGAAATATCTCAAGATCGCTGTGAAAGGGTAACGATAATCACACGTGGTTCGTGTTGTCACGTCCATAGTGACACGGCTAAGTTGCGTGGACGTACGTGTAGCTTGTCAGGGGTCACTGAGATTAGATATGGACGGACGTAGGTCAGAATGCCACGATTACTGAAGAACGTGTGTCGGGATTGATGAGTTCGAGAGAGCTCTAGCGGTCCCCCAGGCGGTAATTATGACTTATTATGGCCACTCGAGGTGTTACCAGAGTAACACGTTCGGAAAAATTCGAATTTACAGAGACAATAGGTTACAGATCATATTCCGCGCCGAAGAATGTTACTCTAGACCTAATCGAATGATGACATGGTTGATCGGATTGTTCTCGCTGGTATTATTAACGTAAGCATCATCAATTTCAACCCCTGTGAATATTCATGAAGTTTAAGTAATTTGAATTCCAGTTTTTTCAAAGATATCATCGTTTTCTTCGAACAATTTGTTCTTTAATATCAAAAAACAGCTTCATAAGCAACGAGGAACTTTGTTTTCTGATGGGATTTTAACTCCTCCACCTAAAAATCTCTAAAATCAATAAGATTACTAGATAGGTAAATTTTGATGTTTGAGTGCGGCTGCTAGGTGAAATACGAGGTTTGTGAATAAAGTAATCCGACTGGCAACGACGCTTCCGATCCGATAATACGTGAGACGAGAGACTTTTAGGGGTTCTTCAGCCTCTTTATTCACCAGATTTGCTCGTGTGTTTTTCCCTTCCCGAAAATTGAGAATCACCTCAAGGAAACTCATTTAGAGACACTTGAAAACATCCAAACAGCTGCAATCGACCAACTAGGCTATTCCTGTAGCCGAATTTCATCAATGCTGTTATGATTGGGAGGACCGTCTACAGGGCTATGTGACTTCCTTATGGAACTACTTTGAAGGAGACTAAAGTGCATTGTGATAATATTGGAATTGAAAATTGTAAAGAAACAGTCTCTTTTCTTTATTTACAATACTCGTATTGTAGCCAGCCTTCAATCTCCTTTTCAAGGAGGTTTTGGGGCAATTATTTTTCCGATATGTTTTTCCGTTATCAAATCATTCGAAAATATTTTGAAAAAACATATTTTGCGGACATCTCAGTTATTATAAAAGTATTTGATATTGTTGGATTCAGTAAAATTCAGTGGTTTTAAGTTATATTCATTTTATTTATTTATTATTAAGATATACATTCTTGAATAATAATATATACGGATTTAACCCTATTCATTCACAAAGTCTTTAAATGATAGAATATCGAAAATAACAAAATATCGAACGAAAGATTACGAATCAGAAAGTAAGACAATAATCAACTGAAACAGTTACGAAAATGATTCTAAATTTAGCTGTTCTAGAAGCAATCAACCTCGATACATAAACAAGATATAAATGTGAGATACTGAATATAAACACAATAGAATTTTCAAAAACAGTTCATAACTTGCGATTTAAAAGTTGCAAAAGAAGACCGAAAAAAGTCAAGCTGCATTGACTTGCAATTGGAATATGTAAGGCATCCCGATAAGTCTGTAATTAGTTTTTGACCTTCGAACATAAAATAGCCCCGTGTAGCGAGTCTACCTATCAGGAATGTTGAACTGAACCCGTACAAGTAGTTCGGAAGAGGAAACAAAACCACGTAAGAGTCTGAACATAAAACATAAATCCAACATAGTCCTCCGATTTGCTAGAGCATGAAGATTCAACCCACATCCCCCACGTAGTCTATACGGTCCCTAGGCACACCTAGCCTGAAGACAATCAACCCTAGGAATTATCTCTGCACTTTCTCGAGCGCGTCTGAAGCAAAAATACTACTAGGTGATCACACAACAGACCCATACTCTAGTATACTCCTCACTAATGCACAATATAATCATTTAAGTGATGTCTCTGAGAAGCCATAACAGTTTCTCTGGATGAAACCTAAAATTCTAAGGGCTCTTTTCCTTATATTGTCCATATGAGCATTGAAACTGATTTTCATATCAAGCACTACACCGAGGTCTTTCACTGAATCGGTCCAAACCAGAGCAGATTCATCTAGGAAGTACCGGTATCGAGCAGGGTAACGCACACGAGAGAAAGTTATGACAACGCACTTTGCCGTATTCAGAAACATACGATTGAGACTACACTACACTATTAGACAACCTAAGTCCTCCTGCAGCAACAAAGCATCATTTGGAATAGAAATACTTGAATACACTTTCAAATCATCAGCGAACAATAAGAATTTGCTCTTTTTCATAACATCAGAGATGTCATTCTTGAAGACAATGAATAATAGGGGTCCCAAGTGCGATCCCTGTGGTACACCTGAAGCAACTGGAATGAAATATGAAGTGAAATTCCTACAGCCTGCACGCGACTCCTTAGGAAGCTGTTAAGCCAATGGAGCATTAATCCCCTTATACCTATCTGGCGTAATTTCTCAATTAACAAAGTATGGTTCACCATATCAAACGCTTTCGTAAAATCTGTGTAAATTGAATCAACCTGCCACCTGTCTTCCACTGCAGTTGTTATGTCATTAATATACAAAGTAGGTTTGTAACTGTGGATTTCCCCTTTGCCATACTGTTCATTTATCACCACTGACATACACCTCCATGTGAGGTAGTTGCAAACCAAGCTATCCAGTAACTTGGAAATCACTGACTAAATACTAATCCCTCCATAATTAGCCACAACACCTTTACCACCTGATTTGATAATAGGTACTATGAAGCTATTCTTCCGGTAAGACTGAAATTCACCAGCACCCAGAGAAGAATTGTTCAGGTCCGTCAGTGGAGAAACCAAAGAGAAAATGCAATTCTTCAATACTACAGATGGTATGCCATCGGGTCCAACACTAAAATTCATTTTTAGTTTCTGTATTCACTCAAAGACTTCCGCCCGGCTTAAACACAGCTCATTCACATCAATCTGCGATATCTTACAGTCATTGAGAACATCAAATATGGCCCTGGGGATTCAATTTTAACTCATATCAAAATATAAGATTATGATATAATCAGTTAGAATGGGTTATTCAATTATCTCTTTCACACGAATGAATATATACATTTTCAGTACATATGTATAGCAAAAATAATCTAACCAAGTAGGTGTACCACTGCAAATATTCACAGACAATCCTGATGAGTCTATTAGACTTCAGAAGTTCCCACGCCTGAGTGATAAATATAACTCACCTATGTAAGCGGTTGTTTATTTAGTCTACAAATATGTATGCAATTGCTTAATTTACATAGAGAGACAATGGTGTTAAAATAAGGTTATGTTTCAACGCCCTCTTTCTGCATAATTATTATTAAATTGTTACAGTAGTTCGATGACAATGAACAACTGTTAAGTGACAATATTTTACAGCTCCAATAAATTTCATGATGCACTTATGAAATCAATTTCTCGTATATAGAATTGTTTTCTATACTTCGTTTATTGCTGTTTGTATGTCAAGTTTATAGATTACAGGAAGGAATTTTCGAAGATAACTGGATTAAGGTGAATAGATAGAATAAATCTGCTTTTGTCAAAAAGTTTCTGCTCTCTTCATTGAGATATATCCGCAGGAAGTGATGTAATCATTTTCTCACAATTTCTGATAACTTCCACACAAACTTGGTCCACGAATTCTCCAATATGTTCAACTATATCTTCCATTGCTTAGGTTATCATCTGGGACTTATCGATGAAGAGGAAAATATGAAAAGAACTGAAACAATGTTCTAAGTCTTCTTGTCAGTAGAAACCTTCTCAATTAGCTGCAATATTTGAAGTATGTTCAGGTTTTTTTATATATTTATTAGCAGCAATTTACTTGTGAATTTTTGGTTTAGTATTTGTTGAATAAAAATAGATCTTTCCTTTTGCCCATAGTGAATGATCTGACCTGGTCATTTTGACCTCCTGATCGAAAACATGGAAGATATTGAATATATATTTCATAAGACGAAGCAACCACTACCAATCAAAGATGAAGAGTGAATGATTTAATTTTTAGTTCAAAATTCACCTATAGACTAGTTGTTACTGATGTATCAGCGACGCACCAGACAATGTTATTCCTAAGTTTTTTCCTTTTTCTCCCGAATGATATCAAGTGTCCCAATTTTCTCAATAAGATTAAATTTGGGACCATAAATAATCACGTAAACAAAGCTTTAGTAATTCTTGTTTATCTTCAGCTGATTGGTACCAATTTTTGGAAACTGTTCGGGTTTTGGATTCTTCGTTTCAATTCGCAAAAGTGAGGAGCATAAAACGATGAAGCTAAAAGCTGCAGAATTTATAGCTGATGCTTTTATACAACCCAATCTGGTCTGGAAGACTATCCGCATATATCCCATGTGTAGTTCCGTTCACAAGTATTTAATACATCTATTGGATAGTGTCCAGAACACAGAAGTGCTATTTATGGACCACCCAGAGAAGAAGCGCAAGAACCGGCAGGTTGCTGATCATTCTTTTTTCTACAAGTTCCTTCATTGTAAATACTCTGAGAAACTGAAAGACTTGATTTCAGAAGAAATCTAATTCCTAAGAAAAACTAGTCCAGCTGAAAACTTCCATCAGCAGGTGGTTCAACTTGTACAACCACCTACCTGTCTCTATAAAAATTCCTTCGTTTACAGGATGATCTCAATTCAGCCTTCTTCAAGAAGCCAGTAAATATACATTGAATCATCTTGAACTGCCACAGCTGTTACATGACCAGCATCGCCTCTTCACGGGAGTTGAGAATAACAGAAAATACATAAAAGAGACGGTTCTTTTTCCGCTGTTTTTCGAATTGGTATAGTAAAATTTAGAATGTTTCACTGTTTTCTACTCAATATCTTAATCTTACACTCAAGGGACGAGCGTAGGAGGCACAGTGTTTAATCATAGAAATAAATGAATAGCTATATTTTATTTAGTTCGAATTCCACTTTTAACCAAAAATTATTGTTTTTAATTCCATCTAACATATTAAATTCTCTTGCATACCTTGACTTCCTGGAGAACACTGGTTGATATTTTCCATGATGTGCCTTGTGCGAATAGAGGAAAAATGTGGTTTATACAAAAGTGCTCCCCTGCATTTTGGACTAATAATGAGGAATCATTTGAATGTTTCGAATTGAATTGTTTTTCTATGAGAAAATTCCTGTAGCAATTGATGACTTCATATCTGAAACATCTTCTCTAGTTGAATCCGAAGACAGGTCTCATGTTTGTCCAACCAGTTACTGTTAAGTTCATAGAGCCTTATGGCTATATGTTTTCACCTTGAGGATGTGACTATCCCTAATTCAGGATAACACAAGATGATTGTATTGAAATTTCCACTTGTTTCACCAGTATTAGTAGACATCCAAGTATATTGCTTCATTTATGCAACCTATTGTGGTTTCTGAGGAATTTATTTTCGGTCCTTTCTTCCTGCTCCAATTCATGAAGAAATACAAATTGAAAATTATCTGAAAAATGTTCGACGGTAACAAGTTCCTCAGTACAATGGTCCCCTAAACGAAAAAATTTTTATAAAGGAGAAACGCAGGTGTGCTAGTTGTACTGTCCGCTGGTGAAAGTTTTTACCGAGCCAAATTTTTTTTTGGAACTGTATTCCTTTTCGAACCAAATCTTTCAGTACTTCAGAGCATTTACTATGGAATTCTCTGTAAAAAAGGGAAAGTTCAGCAATATGCCGCCTTTGAGCGAGAGGAGGAAGATAACGCGTGATCTCTGGCTGGTGGATAAAATGAACTGCTGTCTTCTGCACACTTTGCAATACATAAAAGAAATCTTTGGGTGCGGAGCCCATACATAGGAATAGTATCCTAGACCAGATCGCACCTCTATTTCATATAAATCATAAGCTGTAATGGCTTAAGCTACAGCTTAGTCCTGAAGAACGAAACTAACATTAGCAGAAGCAGTTTTAGCAACGGTTGACTCCAGTGTTTACTGTGATGCCGAGTTCATTTCTAAGGAAATTCTATATCCTTGCATGCTTAAAGGAGGTTCTTCAGAAGGGACTATTCTTGGGAACGATTGCGTCTCGTTCTCGTTAAAATAGACCAATTTCAACCGGCTCTACTCTGATATCTCTTCCAAGTGTGACTTCAAGAATATGCACTGTAGTTATTTTTGTCGGTGTGACTCCTTGGATGTTATGGGTGCCTACTAGAAAATGAGGACAACAAAGTACAATCATCATCAAACCCAAATATTCTGATTTCGGTGCTGTGAAGCAGATCATTAATCTGCAACAGAAAATGAGTACGGGTCGACAAGAACATCTGTGCGGGTGAAAAAGCCACTCCCCTTGTTTCGCGTTAACTTTGCTGGTCCCGTGGCCAAGAACTCAGTTCTCAATGACCCTTTGAAGCTTTAAGAAGAGCCAAACAGACAGGAACGAATCTTGCAAATTTCATTTCAATATTTCTAAGTTTTGGTGAGGATGGTGTTCGTTCCTCCCATACACATAAGAAAGCTTGGAGACAAACGACGGAGTACGTCAACCTGTTTCAAATGAACCAAGACTGATAATTTTAAATGCAGGTAGTTAATTTGGATTCGTTCGAAACGCATATATGGCCTTTAAGTCCAATTGTAAAACCAGTGGTTATCACAATGATATGGATTTCACAAACTACGAAAAATGGTTGAGAGAAAAACTTATTCCAAATTCACTACCAAAAAGTGTGCTAGTGATCGATAACGACTTATATCACAATGTACAAAGAGAAAAATACCCGAACATGGCTTCACGAAAACAAGAAATGAAAGAGTGGCTGCAACGTCTAAATATTGACTGTGTGGTGAATTTGTCTCTTCGTTTTCTCCAGATCTGTAGGAATCATTATGCGACAATACGCAGAAAATTGAACAATCTTTTATGGAACAAGAAACTATGCTAGATGACGTTATCAACAATTTCATAAATACTTTTGCAAGCAGACATTAGTGACAGCAACAGCCAGTCTTCTAGTTCTGATGAAGAACTATCTGACATAGAAAATTTTCAATTTTAACTTATTTTGTGTTTCATATTTGAGTTGTTTGTGGAAATTATCTAGATAAATGAAGTTCTCACCATCTTTGATTTGTATTATTAAACTGACAACCATATAAATCCGAATCATTCGTTCTCACAATAGCGCAATACGATTGTACCTCTTAAAATTTCCGTTTTCTTTGTCGTTAATCCAATATAAACCCATCGAGGTATTTCGGAAGAACATAATTACTAATCCTTTACCTCAAATCCCTATTGAAAATCAACCATAAATGACTATATTTCATCTTATTGTACACATTCCAGGTTTTCTTGAAATTTCGAATTATTAGGAGAGAACAATAGTATTTATAATGAAGGTTCGCTCAAAAACCCTGCCTCGAAATTTACCTGTAGTCTAACTGGTGATGAGTCTGTGACTCACTTCTTTGTAATAGAAATTCAAACGATCGAGTACCTTGAAATGCTAATGCCTGCGAGGGATAATTTCCTCAAAAAGCCCTTAAGCCGACCCTGATAGCTATTTGACAATACATTGCAGAACATATTATTCATTTTACTTCCTCTGCTTGCTATCTTTTTTGTTCTTCGCGCATTGTATAAGAATCTCAACCGCACAGATATTCTTGTCAGCTGTAGGTACGAGTATGGAGTCCTAGGGTACTTCTGCCTAATCCTGAAAGGATTCACTCGTTGCACCATCAACCGCTACCCGAATCGATTTACTGGAAAGAAAGCAACTAATCCAACTTCGTAGTTTTTGGGAAAGTCCATATGCGATTAGTTTATTTATCAAGTCTGCATGTCAAACCCTGTCGAAGAACTTTGAGATATCGAGAGTAATGGTCCTTGATTTGCCATGTTTTTCGAGTGTGCAAGTTCAACAGTTGATCGTTGTCTACGGAAACCTTCTTGACAGTTAATGATGATAACCTGTAACTCGGATCATCGTCCGAAAACGTTTGGCTCTCATACGAAATCAGAAAAATAAGATTAAGAATAGGCGCTTTACCCTAGGTACGTATTCTGAACTTCACTTCAGACATATTTGATTGAACATATGAGTACTTGGTGGTACTTCGTACGATAATCAACAGCGAGTAAGAACCAAAGCAACGTTGATGAAACCCTTCTTTGTGAACATTTCTTTAAATGCTTTTACCAGTTTCATACTAAAGTAGATTTTATGAAGTAGAATGCATCTTTGAGTTCGACACAAGAACAACTAATTCAAAACCTCGTACTATATATTCAAAAAATCGCTAAGGGCATAATTTTGAAACCAAAGCAGCTCAAACAGACTTCGTATATGATAATCGTATTCAGCACAAATGCATACAATTGACTTTCGTTATTAAATTCTATTATATAAATATTCAAGGTAGTTTAACGCTCAGTTAACTCCAACCGATTTGATCATATCTTTGTGTGTAAACTAGTGGTACCATAACAATAAGAGAGTCGTGATTTTTAGACTACAAAGAAAATTATACTATAAAATGTATCCATTAGTTTACGCTTCCTAGAATTATTCTATCGATACTATGTATTTAAAATGATGTTAGAGAAGAGTTAATTGATAGGCTTTTTGAATAATGAGATTTATAAATGTTGTTTATTGATCAGTCTTTATGTTTTGAAACTAGAAGGTTCTGAAGATATGAGAAAAATGACTTCATGTTCATCACCTTCTTGTCCTTGTGTAATGAATTTGATTTTAACCTTTCAACGTTTTTCAATTCCTACAAACCTTTCATTTTCTTCCATATTCAATCTACGCTATATCTATATTTCTACTGCTTCCAGTTCGCTAAAGAATATTTTTATGGTTGGGTATGATAGAGTGAAGTGAAAATTTAGACATAGAAATAACAAAATTAGCTGGAATCAGTTTTCAATTATTGGTTTTAACTATGTTATAATCGTTTCACTGAAAAACTAATACAACTAGTAACAAAAATTAAAATTCAAACATGTGTGACTGTAGTAGATTTCGTAAAGGGCTCGATTTTCCGAGAATTTTTAAATGGACGTTGATATATTTGGGAATAATGACAGTGAGGAATGTCAGTGTCAAATTGTTACTTAAAAAATAACCAAAAGAAAACCAAATAGTTGATTTCAGCCGTTACTACATTTTAGTTAATCATGTTGATGATAAGAAATTAAGCCATGTAATATACTATTGAAGCGTTTATTGAAATTCAGGATAGCAATTTCATTCTCTGGACTTTCTTGTTCTGACAACAAGTACTGATCCTAAGTTGGAATACATAGGGTATATTTGTTAGAGATGGCCATGGTTTTTAACGTATGATAAAATGTAAAATATTTATGTAATTATGAAATCTTTATTTCTAAAATAATCAACTATAATCAGTTTTCCTAAAATCAACAAAAGCTATAGATATTTATGTTAATAACAAAAATAAAATGCATTTTTCAGTGAAACTTAGTTGGCCATCTCTTCCGACACATCAAGGGGAGTTGGCTTTAGTAGTACGGAAGAGATTACTATTGCTACGTTTGCCTTTTCACTTTCATTTTCCCATATATATATTTTTTCTTTTTTTTTTTCAAACGACTGTCAAAATTTTTTCGCAAATTTCTCTTTAAATTAAACAAGAATCACGTAGAAATAATATATGGGAGATGTAAGCCCAAATTATTGGGTTCATAATGATTCTAGAACATCTATAGATCCTAATCGGCATCCCTTAGAAGACCAAACCTAGCCATCGGGGCTCCGACGGTCGAACAGAGAGGGAATTGTTTTGTTGAGTTTGAATATTGAAGGATTTTTGCGAGATTATACTTCAAAATTGGCAAGCAAGAACAAGGAAAGGATTATGTTTCAGGAGACTCACACTGCGACAGAATAACATCTCCGCGAAAGATGAAATATCGCAGGCTATGTACTTTTTGATTATCTCCATAGTTCTTTTTATGGTCTTGCCAGCTATGTAAAGTGTTTTTTTTTAATTTAAGTGTGTTTAGACATATAGAAGACGATTATTATTGTTGAAATATTTTTCTGCTGGTTTTCTTTTTCCATTGTTACAGATTCCTGTCCCAAACCCCCTTCCTTTCACTCTTGTCTTCGCCTGGAAATCATGGAGTGCAAGATGAGAACTGAAGCTGCTAAGCAGAAAAATCTTTGGTACCCTTTATGTACACATGTCACTAACACTACATAAACAGACAAGCTATTACTAGTGCAATAGCGACAGGGAAACGAAATTTTTCCTCAGGTTTTTTCACTCGTTTATTGAATCATACTCAAGATAGTATGGTTCCCCTGTCACATTTTCCTGAGCTCATTTATTGTAATTGCAATTATTCGAATTATTGTAAATTCTCTCTTTTCAAAATATATATATATATATATATATATATATATATATATATATATATATATATATATATATATATATATATATATATATTTTCTCAACATCAATAAAAAGAGTACAGATCCCAAAGTTGAACCTTGCGGAACACCTTTCAAAACCTTTGCTCATTAGATCTTATAGTATTTCCCTCAGAGTCATATACAATAACATACTGACTTCGATTTTCAAGGTACGATCGGAAGAGACTAAGCGCAACACTCCTCATACCGTATCTCTCCATTTTTTCGAGGAGAATGTCATGCCGGACACTGTCGAATGCCTTGCGACAGATTGTAGCAACAGCTTTGGAGTATCTTCACAGGTATTCCATCTTTACCTGTTGACGATGTGTTCTTAAGCTGCGTTATCGTATTGGAGTCTGTGGGTTGGAAATAATTACTCTGGGGGTTTCTGTCGATATTCAGAATTAAAAGATCCGGAGCCATCTCCGGACACTGATTTATGAAGATTATTATCAGAACTTCTCTAGGAGAGCAGTTGTCTTTTGTCATTTCTTCAAGTATATGGACCTGACTTCTATTGTTTTTCCTACCCAGCAGTGTGTTTGACAAAGACCACATGCCTTTATTTTGCTATCTTGCGATGAACTCTATGTTGGTCATTTTCTTTGCTTCCTGTACTACTCTCCATAAAGTAGCACAATACACTTTATAGTTATCCCGCATAACAAGACCAAGTCTTCGCTACCAACGAGCCTTCTCTTGTTTCTACCAGATGATATTATGCCCTTAGTAATCCAGCATCTGTTTTTGTCAAAGATCAAGTTAATTACTGATATTTCTGAAAATATCAAATTGAAAGTCCGAAAAAGAGAAACCTGTCGAAATAATACTTCAAGTCATTTGACCGAGAAGCCCCTCTCCAATCGGAATTTTTCAGCTCTTTCTATAAAATCAAGCAGTTTGTTGTCATTGAAAAATCTTTTTTTTTTCTTTTCATGATTTGCCTTTCTGTTAGACTTATCTTAAGTACTTGAGCGTAATGGTGGGAAAGGGAGGTATCCAATACCAAATCTTTTCAAAATTAATAAATATGTTATCTATGAGAGTATCAGAATGAGCTGTAACCCTTGTGGGGTTGAATACTGTTTGTGTGAAATCAAATGCTAAAAGAATGTGCAGAAATTTTTTCCGTTTAGAGTAATTTTGCAGAAGCAGGTCAATATTAATGTTTTCATCCAAGACAACCTTATATTCAGAGTAGTTAATCAAATAGTTGTTCACAGTACGTTAAAGCCTCTAACAAAATGATAAATGATTGAAGATCCCCTAGTGGCGACCTATATACAGCTAATACTACAATTCAGAGTTTTTTACTAACCACTACCGAGCATTCAAAATCAATATCAGTATTTTCTTGTTTCAGATTAGATGCCTCCGCAAAGTCGTACCCATCATGGGCATAAATGCAAGATCCTCCTCGACCTACAGACGGATATATTCAAACAAGGAAGATCACTATCCTTCGGTTGAGAAAAGAAGATGAGGCTTTTCGACTAGATCCTATGCTAGAACCTCAATTTCCCTATATTTATTTTCAAGACATTAAACGTTTTGATGGAACACAACAAGTTATATAATATAAATTACCATTTCATATTCACAGTTTCTGTACTTGCAGCATATTTGCAGAACATACACCCCGCGAATCAGAATTTTATACGATGGTAATTCCTGCAGAAATGCAGTTTTTTATGCAATAATAAAAAAGTTTGATTTCTGCTCTCGAAGTTGATTCAACTGCGTAAGAAAATGTATACAATTTAAAGCAGATATTGAAAAAAAGAATTAATGCTGTGAAACACTTCTAGGGTTGTATGCGTAAAATTAAACTCTAGTCCTTGAATTTCATGAAGATTTCTATTGATCGAAATAACCACCAATTGAAATGCTAAATATAAATTGCACATCGCGCATAAAAGAGACTCCTACATTGCCCTCAAAAAAAAAACAATAATGTTCTATACATGCTAGTGCCAAAACCATATACATATACAAACATTCTGATGAAATAAGTCGATCAATCAATTAATATGGACAGCAGATATGTTATTGTTATTGACACATACAATTGAAAAATAAACTCACTTCATTTTCAAGTCATTGGCTGCATTCCAATGCAATAATTCATCATCCTTCAACTATTAATAATGGTAAATTATGCTTCAATTTACATTGGCAAATTATTTTATTTGTTCTTATATATGACCCGTGACAGCTGCTTTACAATTCTACAAACAACAGAACGTTTGATGTGCGTAAATGAATTGGAATCGTTGAAAGTTGACACTCTCTTGGTTTCACTCATAATATGATGAATGAGAGAAACTGCTGGCCATGAACTTCTTATAGTCACTACTCAAATGAAAATATACCAAAATATGAACCTATCTAGAGCATTTTTGAGTTGCGCTTCAAGCGGCATCAAAACTGTTTGAATTCCACTAGTAGAAAAGCTGTGGCTCAATATTTATTCTATTAGCGACTCTCATATCTCCACGTCAAAACGCTTGAGCTAATTATGTAAAATATGAACATAAACATTAAGTCGTATGAATTTTCTGAAAGCGTTTGTCGCTGGTGGTACTACTACCCTATATGTCTTTTAACGATTCAAAACTGGTTCCTTGAAGTGTCAATGTGAGTTTTGGTGAAAGAATAAAGTCGATTGGAGCCATATCAGTTGAATACAGTGGTTCTTCAATGGTATTGGTCAAGTTTTCGGTCAGAGAGTCATTCAAAATGATAGTCTTGTGAGATGGTGCATTATCGTGGAATTGCTATTTTCTCATCATGTAGGCTCTGAATTGATTCTCCTCGATAATTCTGAGAGCCCTTGACTTCAGAATGCTAGTATCAATTGTCATTTGACGGCTCTATCTTTAATTTCATATACATTGTTCCGCTGTACTTTGAAAGATCCTCCAGCAATCAATTGTCCTTCAGTCTTTTGAAAATAGACTTATGCGGCTGTCTCCTCTCAGGGAATCTATTGATATGAGTTTCTTTCACAACATCTGAATGATATGCATTGTGTATATTTAACATCTCATACTTTTCGTAATTTTGAAATTTTTGAGCTATGACTCATAATGATGATTGGGTTATCAACAGAAATATTCGAAGCAGATACAGATGTTTCCACAGGATCAATGCTATTGATTGAATATTGCAATTGTTTCAAATACATGTTCTATGTTCTACAGAAATCAATGAATGGGATCTTTGACGCACATAGATAAACCTCTTCTACCATAGAATTGAGAATATCCGCGATATTTCGAGTGGGTAAATAAGAATTTTCGGTTTTTCAATGAAAGTGTGATATATATTTAGAAAAAAATGGTCCTCTAAATTGATACCAGAATCATCCATAATTTGTATTTGAAAAAACCAAAGTTTGCTTCATAACTCAAAAAACGATCGGCAAAAAAATTTTCGAATACGTCCCTGCATTCCGTATAGATAGAAGAAGAAAGATAACTGAAATCTGTTCTCACTTATTAGTTCTTCTCAGAAGAAGGGAGGATCATTTTTTTCTATCTACAGTATTTCACAAAGCTGCCGTACTGAAACATCGAATTTGGTCTACCATGTACACACCCTTAGCATTCCACTTTTGTCAACAGTTTCCGGACTAGAGACTCTTACTTAAACTGGAACATCTGTATTGAAGAGCCAATTTGTTGCTATAGATAAGGACATTCATGAGTATTCAAGCTTGTCACTTAAGCGTTGTTGATTTTATGTCTTTTACCAAACTAGTTAGCACTGGAGTCCCCCACGGCTCTGTTTTAAGGTCCTTTTTGTTATTATACACCTGTGATGTGTTCCGTTCCCTTAATTCAGAATGTTCCAAATTCGCCGACGTTACCAAGATCTTACCAAAAATATTCTCTAAGTGTAGGGTCATCCATATGGGCAAAGTCAATTCTTAAAGGTAGTATACAATTTCAGGGTCCATGATCCAATCAGAAAGCTGGCACTCTGATTTAGGTGTCATCATTACTGAAGATCTCTCTTGGTCTGATCTGATGTTCTAATCGATGCCAACAAAACAGAGAAGTGTGATTGTAGTACTCTATCATATACAGGAGTTTGGCGATCCCGTATGGAGTCCCTCACATCCACGCGACTCAGACCTTCTCGAAAATATCCAATGCCGCCAACCAGGATGATATCGAACGTTTAAAACTTACAATTATTGATGATAGTGCGGGAATCTTCGGAAATTCACGTTTAAAAAACGTAAAAAAAAGTCTGCAGATACTTTGCGTGTATGCATAATTTACTTCCCTTCTTGTTTTCACGATGCTTCATGGTGTCATTTATCGATATTCAAGAGCATTAACTTTCAAACTAACGACTTTAGAAAAACAGTGATTCCAATCAGGATTAAATGGATGAAAGAAGTTTTTTGTGTTGTCAATAAAACGTAGAGGTACCGCTTTTATTAAAAGGTTCTGATCTATCTAGACGGAGTTTATGACGCCTAATTTTATGCTATAAAAGTAATGTTACCGACTGGCGTCAATCGATATGTAATAGCTTTATTACAGGTAATGTTCTAAATTCACCAGCGATATACTACCAATCTTCGGTTAATTGATCGTCTTGATAAAATATTCTGTTATTGCCACCAACTATAAGTAATTGTGGTTTAAATTCATTGATTTCTAAATAATTCAATTAATAAGCCGTTTTGGTCGTCATTACTATACAGAGTAATTGATCAAGAAGTGTACAAAGGCTTACTGTATATACACAAAGGAAACTGAAGTGAATACTAAAACTAGAGACCGGGTTTTATGCATTCAACAATTTTTAAATATGCGCATATATGAATGGTTCTCTTGAAAAATATGCGATTTTTTTTATATGCAAATTATCAATTTCACGCCAAACAGAGAAAACGAGCTTTCCTGAAAGTTTCAATAATGAAGTGAGAGGAATGCAGGATGAATTGATAAACATCAAATGAAAAATGTTACGTGTACTATAAATCTACTACTTACTTAATTTCTCAAACTGACTTAAATATTACCATCTTGTTATTGAATATTTTCCAGAATTTCCATCGATAAAAATAGTTCTCCTATTTGAATACATGTTTTTATACCATGAAAGATTTATTTTTACATTCACAGGAGATACTAGGAATTTTAAAATTTGTAATTAACTCTTTTCTATTCCTCTACTATTTCACCTCTTAACATTCGTACAACTTCTTTAAGATGTACAGGGCCTTTGTTTGTTTGGAGTACTGATTCTATTTTAGCTTCCTTCATGTGACCGATTTGACCATTAACATTCAAACATGTAGTTTTTAATTTCGACAGATACAATTGAATCTGAAAATGTATTTTTCAAGCTTTTGATAACTGGAGCGATGATACTATAGTAACATTTCGAGGAGCATAGGTGGTGAAGAAGCTTCTTGATACTGAACAATTTTTGAAAATCCTGTTAGCACGTTGAATTGGTGATGTGAGGTGTTAGAACATGCCTAAATTTTGTAAGCACGTTTTCGGGAATTTGGTTTCCAAGTTGAAATTTCTTTGGAAATTTTTGAACCGTTTATTCATAATTTCTTTAAACCGTTTCCAATTTGCCGAACACAATTATGCCAATTTCACATCTAACATGGCCGCATTCATTTTTATTCCCACATAATCAATTAAAGGCTGGTACTTTCTTTCAAAGATGAAATTGAACAAGGAACGGAGTTTTAATTTTGTTTAATGAATTCAAGATTTCTGTGCACTTTTCTATTTCCTTATGAAAATTTCGATGATACTACAGAGCTCCAATGGGCAAATGAACTATGTATCTTCCACAAGCATCTGTTGTTTCATCCACAATAACATAAAAGTGATTTTCGCTTAAAGCTTCTCTGATCTCATTAATTGTGGTTCTGAAAATACATTCGACGCTTTTTTCATGATGTAGATTTGTCGGGAATATTGAATTTACAATATTCTTCCAAGAAAGACTGTTGTTATTTATATTTTTCAATGAAATATTTGAATCAACCAACGCTATACACAAAACGCCAAAGAACTGTTTTATAAATCGTCTAATTTTTATGAGAAAAAAATTTTTGAGAGATTGTTGTCCTTTTCCTCCGTTCCTTTACATTGAAATACTCGAAACATGCTTGGCTGTTGTGACATGCTGGTCAACGTGACATTTGCCATCAGCTCTGATCTGAAACAATAAACTCAAATTATTTTGAAGGCATTTTCATCAATTACAATAATTTCACGGGATATTTCTCTTAACTCATAAATATACACTAGGCAACGATTGGAAGAAAAGAGATTTATTGAAGAGTATTCTTTTACTTTACTTATACAGGGTGTTACTTAATAGTATGTCACAACTTGATGGAGTGAATCTACGTAGAATTATGAGAAAAAAGTTCATATTAACATAGGTCCGCCAAAGCTTCGTTACAGAGCTACAGGGTGTTGAAATTTGCGGAAAAAATTGGTTTTTCTTCAAATCTCCTGCAGTTTTTGAGATATTCAGCTAAAATTTGGAATATAAGCTGCTTGATTTTTACAGCCTCCATTCATTATATGTCCTAAATTCTAACTAGAATCTACAAGGTGTTTTCTTTTCCGGAGCCATGTCTTCTTTTGACCTTTCAAACTTTTTTTCAGTACGCCACTGCTCAACGTACAATCAATTTTCGTCATCCTCGTTTAAATTAAAAACTTTTTTAACAACTGTAATTTTTTCGTATCTCCAACCGTTCTCGAGCAAAAAATCATTGAACGATTGTATGCATTCGCTTATTGGCAATTTCTTGAGGAGGAGTTACCTTTATTGCTCGAGGATGAGCCACTTTTGGTGAGAAACATAATGTGATTCATGCATGACGGGGCACCAGCACATTTCAGTGGAAAAGCTAGAATTCTTGAATAATACACTCAACAACCGATGGATAGGTCGGGATGGGCCAGAACCATGGCCTCCTAGGTCTCAAGACTCAAATAGTTTCTTATGGGGATATCTCAAAAGTTTAGTTTATACCACTCCAGTGAACACTGTAGAAGAATTGGGAAAACGAATAATAAGTTAAGTATCAGAAGAGGAGCTTTCAAAATAAAAGCAAATTTTGGGCATACCTATCCAATTTTTCTATTATTTTTTTTCATTTCGCGAATAACATACAATTCAAATATTTCAAATTCAATAATTTTCCACACGAAAACGGTTGGAGATACGAAAAAATCACGAGTGTCAAAATAGTTTCAAAGTTGAACGAAGACGACGAAAATTGATTGAACGCTGATCAATGTCGGACTCCATAAAAGTTTGAAAGTGCAAAAGAGACACGACCTCGGAAAAGAGAACACCTTGTGAATTTCAGTTGAAATGTAGGACGTGTAATGTTGGAGGCTGTAAAAAATAGCTTGCATTCCAGATTTGGGCTGAGTATCTAAAAACTGCAGGAATTTTGAGAAAAAAAACCAATTTTTCCGAAAATTTCAACACCCTGTAGCTCCGTAACGAAGATTTTGCGGAACTATGTTTATCTAAATTTTTTCTTAAAATTGCACTTAGATTTACCCCCTTAAGTTTTGACATACTATTATGTAACACCCTGTATAGGGAAATTAATAAGAACAAATTTTATGAATACGCTTCACTTAAAATTGTCGTACATGCTTTGCAAAATAAACTTTCTCCATCCCTGGTCATTTCTGGATATGGTTCGATCCATTTCGTATTAAATTTCACTTTCGTCATTTGAATTGAAGAAAAAAGTATGAAAGGTAATCGAATTTTAGTTAAACAATAATTTTTATTTTCGACACAAATTTTCTACTGTATGTTCAACCGTTTAGATTCTATAAGATATTGGTGATGGATGAAGCAGGTACCAAACATATATTTATCCAAATTTGGTAGAAATATGTAATTTTTATATAATCTGCAGTTTATTTCTTACTATACGGAGCTATCGTCGTAGTCTTACTCTGCAACCCTTAAGGTTCATTTGGTATATAGGCATTCTTGCTTTTTAAAGGCGCACGAAATGGACGTTACTTATGTTTAATTGCTATTTCATATCAACCTGATCTACCCAATATTCTAAATAATTATCGCTAATCAAAATCCACCACACTTTGTTTATCTTATCTCATCCAGTAAATATTTCGTATACCTCTCACATAAAATGCTTCAAAGGATAACCTTCGAATCTAAACGCTCGGACATCTCAATCTCTAATCAAGTATCTATCAAAACCTTGCAGAACTTTTTTCTTCTATTACAAAATGCATAATGTGTATTGTATAAACAATACTTTTCATCATCTGAACTGGTAATTATTTCAAGTATATTTATTCCAAAAGTGCGGATGTTTCTCATAAGTACGTGGAGTCATCACAGTAACCGTGAAAGTCCTAAGCAACCTTGGTCTAGTTGCCTCTTCTATTTAAAACAGTGGCGGAGATGTATCCTTCATTCGTCTTAAAGTGAAATATTCACAAAAAACATCGTATAATTGGCTACAAGAAAAATTCAACATATGTTCTGAAAACATTTCGTCTAATTCAAGAATTATCGAAAATATATAATATCAACCGGTTGAACATTGTCGACTAACAACACCATTAACGTAACGAAGGAGTGTTTCCTAGTAAAGTGTGTAAGCTTGAAAAAAATTTTGAGAAGTAATACATCGAATGTATATATTGAATTCTCGTTATGGTTTTACATAATTATATTATAAAACTCGACATATGTTTCAGGTTATAAGCCTATCATCAAGAGTGATATAATACAAATCAATCAAATACAGGGTGTTACATAATACAATGTCACAACTTGAGGGGGTAAATTTTCGTGCAGTTTTAAGAAAATAAGTCTATATAAACATTGCTCCGCAACAGTTTCGTTACGGAGCTACAGGGTGTTGAAATTTCCGTAAAAAATTGGTCTTTTCTTCAAAACTCCTGCAGTTTTTGAGATATTCAGCTCAAATTTGGAATGCCTCCATCATTACACGTCCAAGATTTTATCTGATTCACAAGGTGCTTTTTTGCGGAGGCCATGTGTCGTTTTGCCCTTTCAAACTTTTTTGTAATACGCCACTGATCAGCATACAATCAATTTTCGTCATCTTTGTTCAATTCAGAAACTATTTTTACATATGTAATTTTTTCGTATCTTCAACCGTTTTCGAGTGAAAAATTATTGAATTTGAATTAGTTGTATTGTATGTTATTCCCTAAATGAAAAAAATTATAGAAATACTGGATAGGTATGCCCAAAATTTGCTTTTATTTTGATAGCTCATCTTCTGAGACTTAACTTATACTTATTTAATCTCAAACTAAAAAACAATTAAATACGAGATAAATTGCTGGAAGTATCCTCCACCTGCAAGAATACAGGCCTCTGTCCTTCACATATTATCACGCACTCTTTGAAATATTCCTGAGGTATCTCTTAGCGTATCACAAGAGGTTATTATACGATTTCTCAATTCTTCTACAGTGTTCACTGGAATGGTTTAAACTAAACTTTCGAGATATCCCCATATGAAAAAGTCTAAACTATTTATGTCTGGAGACCTAGGAGGCCATTGTTCTGGCCCACCTCGAGCTATCCATCGCTTGTTGAATGTATAATTCAAGAATTCCCTAGCTTCTCTACTAAAATGTGCTGGTGCCCCGTCATGCAAGACCCACAATATGTTTCTCACCAAAAGTGGCACATCCTCGAGCAATAATATATAACCTTTCCTCAAGAAATTGCCGATAAGCGGGACCGTTTAGTCTGTTAGGCAATAAAATGTCCCAATCAAATGAATTCCAATTATTTCTACTCAGACATTGAGTGAGAATTGTTCTTGATGATGAGATTCGTCAATCAAATGGGGGTTTTCCTCAACCCAATAATGATTACTGTGAAAATTTGTGATAGCAGTTCTCGAAAGGTTAGCCCCGTCTGTGAACATTATTTTACTATCAAAATGAGCATTTTCTCTAATTTTATCTAAGAACCATCGGCAGAAATTCAGTCTTGAAGGAAAATCTCGATGAAGTAGAGTTTGGGCGCGTTGAATATGAAACGGGTACAATAAAAAGTTGTGGAGAATCCTCCAAACTAGAACATTTTGAAACTGCATCCTCAATATCTGAAGTTCTTACAGTTTGAGTTGCATCTCTTATGATTGTTGATGTTATGATTATTTGCGGTAAAGGTACCAGTTTCCTTCAAACTTCTGTGGATTTTTGAAAATGTTAGCCGATCTGGTGTAAATCGATTTGGAAAGTGCACCTAATATAATCGCCTAGCTTCTGTTGTGTTTCCTTCAGCCAGACCGTACATATAATAGATATCAGCAAATTCGGCGTTAGTAAAATTAGCCATTTTTTCTTACAGCAATAACTTCAAATGTCTTGAAACTAATCGTTAATTCAATAAAAAATTCGATCAGACATTGGTTCAATTTAAGCAACAGTTAAAATAAATAAATAAATGAAAAAAATCAGAGCCTACTAGTCATTTTTTTGATTATAAGTGCTTTCAATTCAGCGAATGCATACAATCGTTTAATAATTTTTTGCTCGAGAACGGCCGGTGATACGAAAAAAATAGCAATCATCAAAAAAGTTTCTAAATTGAACGAAGAAGACGAAAATTGATTGTTCGCTGATCAGTGGCGTACTACAATTTAGAAAGTGTAATAATGGAGGCTGTAAAAAACAGCATGCATTCCAAATTTGGCTGAGTATCTCAAAAACTGCAGGAGTTTTGAAGGAAAACCCAATTTTTTCTTGGAAAATGCCCTGTAGCTCCGTTACAAAGCTTTTGCGGACCTATGTTTATATGAACTTTTCTTCTTAAAATTGCACGTAGATTAACCCCCTCAACTTGTGACATACTATTATGTAACACCCTGTATAACGGCATTTACAATAGAAGATAGACCGAAGCCTAAGAAGTCCAAGATTCCTCATTATTTTCAATTTTCAATGTAAATTCAATTGACCGATGAAGAGAATTCAAAAAGTATAATTAAGTATTCAGTTGCCTATGCCAATCTAATTACAGCAAATATCATCTACAAGAGCAATGAAGAAGTCACTCTTGTTGTTACTAATATGAAAAAGAGAGTCAAATGGAGTAAGGAAGTATTGACGAATAGTTTTCGCATACCCTTGCAAAAATTGTGGAACTGTGAAAATCACTCATTTATCTTGATTTTTTCCCACTAATATCAATCTACGAAATTATTTTAATTATCAAAAATATTTTACCCTGAGTTTTTAATGAATTTTTAGTATTAATTAAACCATGTTAGAGGGCGAAGATTGGGGTCCTTAAAATTTTGCTTCTGCAGTTATACATAATCACCATTTCTTCGAAACCTGCTCCAGGTTATAAGGACCCTCCTGGTCGCAGATGGAGGATATCGTGTTAGAGTATTTTAAGGTACAAAAGTAATATGATTTGAACGTCAATATTGAGTCCACTGTGAGACCAAGAAATTTGGTATATTAATTATGATTTATTGAAAAAATCCTCGTTTGTATTCCCTCATCAGCTTTCGAGCAGTTAAACATAATAGACTGATTGAATACGAAAAAATTGTAATAGAAAAGTTGGAAAGAATACAATATCTCAACTTGTTATCGGCTACGATTACAAATGAAATCATCATTTGTTCTCTGCTGAGTTCCACGTCGGGCGGTTAATTATAGTGAAACTAAGCATTATACAAGTTTGGAAAATAACGCCACTGCTTGACTTCAACGCTAATCATCGCTTACTTCATGTTAGCAAGTGCAAATTGAGTACTATCTACTTCAATTTACGAGGCTAGACTCATCGTTCTCGTTTTCGTAATTATTTTACGAAAGGACCGACAAACGAGGTATTATTCACAAATTACGAATTTCGACATCTACGGGAGAAGCGAAATTAATAATAAAAGTGGATGCTCTATCGCGTTTACGGTAATTCGCTTGATATGATGCCTCATTAGGTGTTTTGAATGAAAGATCGATTTTATGCTGGTTTCTTTGTTAGTGATACAAATAATTGACTGATATTTCATCTATCAACAAAAAAATTACTTTTGTGTGTATCTGTAGAAATACGAGGACAGTTTGACAAGTTATTGACTCCTAGAATGGAAGATAATTTTTTCGAAAAAAATCGATTCGTTTCTCAAGTAAAGAATAACAATACGACGATTTGAATTTTTTCCAAAAATAGTTGAAGGATGCAGCAAAACTTCATTTGTTGAATCAAAAATTATCTCAGACCGTGCTTTGATCTACATTAAAATTCAACATAACAACATAATCGAAGTTGTTCTCAAATTGTGGTAATTCGGAAATGAATTCAAAGCTTCTGATTACAACATAAATTTGATAATTGAAGAACAGGTATATTTTGGAAGAAAAACTATTTATCGCAGCGATGCTCATCGTGGAAGTTCCTCGAGTTTTCACTAATCATAATTGCCGATATTTTGAATATTACCACAGAGATATTTCCATTGAAAAGGAAATAAATTAAGGTTTATTTTAAAAAAGAAATAAATAAAATAAAATAAGAGACTCTTTCTGCATGTAGTAAAAGATTGAAAATTGTTTTCGCACGGAGTAGGTGTCTTTTCTCGACTTTAGAAACTTGTATTAGTGCCTCTTGACCTGATACAAGCCTTATTGCGTCTAGGCATGCTTTGAATAGGTTTTCGACCTTCTCTGGGGTGATATTCTGCCACTTTTCTGTGGCGGCTATGATGAGCTGTTGGGGGTTCTTGGATTTTCCTGGCGCGATCTAATTTTACTTTCGAGATTATCCCATAAATGTTCAATTGGGTTTAGGTCTGGAGAGCAAGCTAGCCAATCCAAAATAGCGATTCCTCCTGTTTCAAGATAACGTCGCGCGAGGTTACTGGTATGGGAAGTAGCATTATCTTGCATAAAAGTGCAATTCTCACGTGGGCACCTCGTCAGAGTCTCACTATGTGCCACTGCACTAGGTCCACGTAATTTTTATCCGTTACACTTCCAGGAAGCGAAATCAAATCTGTTTTACCTCCCAGCATAATGCCACCCCAAAACATCACTGCCCCCTTGGTATTTCGGGATTTGCCTTGTTGCTCGGAGTCTAGCTTGTCTTCCACGACCCATTAAAACCCGAATCCGGCAGTCTTCTGATCGAACACGAATTCTGTTCTCATCCGAAAAATTAACATTTCGTCAATTCTCAATATTCCAATTTTGGTGCACGATGCACCAATTGAGTCTGCTTATTTTTTGTTGTCTGGTTATCTCTGGAACTCTCAAGAGCTTTTTGCTGTATAAAACCCTTCAACGATGTCTTTTATTTTTTGACTGGTACACTGATACCTGTTGCTTCCAGGAACTGATTTTGGAGAATGGGGTGCGGCACTAGGGTCTTTTCTTCCAATTTGGCACAGAAAATGGTCTTGTTCTTCAGAAATGATCTTCGTACGACTTCTTCTAGGCACATTTTGCAAAGGTTGTAGCTCCACGTATCGGGCGTAGATTTTTTTGAAATCACCCCCTGTGATACCCCCATTGTGGCAGCTATATCCCTCTCTGTCACCCCTTCTTCAACTAGAGGTATTTTCAATTATGATTATAGGATTTTTCAAATTTTGAAATTCACAGATTCAAATCTCAATGACGTCTGAGTACATTATCGCGAACATGTGGTGATAATTCAACATTTCTTATAATACTATCCAGTTTTCCTACAACAAAAATTTCATTCTTCTCAAGTAATCAAAAATTCATGATTAAAAATAATCAATAATGTGAAATACCGAGTGATTCCATATAAATTTGGTTGAGCTTATATATACAAATTCAAAACGAAAAGTCAAGGTTTCCTACAACGTACTGTACAATAAATATCCAAGCAAGCGTAGTTGAATTTAAAGCTATCATGGATTTTCATTATAAGTATCGCCTACATACATTAAATCAAATGATTAATAATTTATTGCTTCTAATCTATAATCTTAGATCAGTTCATATAGATCTCTTTATGAGCTGATCTGATAAATATTCACGATCGCCAATTACGTCAGTCTTTTTTCCTTGTAGTGGGTGTTAAGGAAATTATTCATAATGAAGCATCTCGAATGCATAGATGATTCCGCGATCGTTTCAATCTGACGGTACGTTATATTAAAATTCGAAGGTCGGATCGTCTCATTTTATTTATTAGTCATTCGAAGAAAATTGTAACAGGATGTGGTAATTATACGCTGAAGAACAATCGAATCGATTAATATCGAACTTTCCGTTCTCATTTTTTGACGTAATGAAATCACGAACTGAAACAATAGATGGACATGAGTAATGAAGTCTCAATTTTTTTCAAACTTAATCTTCAGTTATGTAACGTTGAGAGCATAGAATTGTATCAAATTATTTCCGCGGAAATACAGGGTATTCAAATATTCTCTAATAACGAAATTGGATGATGTTTTAGTTATTTTCACCGAAATGAAAATTCAATAAGTCTTATTGTACAGGGTGTTCCAAATTCGCTATTCTAATATGGCTGCCATGTGAAGTGTTGTACATAGAGCAATATTATCCCTCTCTATCAAGAGCAAGATTTTCGAGAATTCCGGAATTCGGGACTTATCAGGATTTCGACATTATATCTTGTATCCTATGGAGAGATAAAAATATATTTTAACATTATCCTTTCAATAGAATGCAGGGACGTATTCGAAAGAATTTTTTTTCATCGGTTTCTACGAAAAAACTTGTGTTTTCTCAAATACGAACTATACATGGTTATATATCTAGACTATCAATAGAAGGAAATATTTTTATCCTTTCCACATATTTATGACATGCATCATTCTTTTGGCATTCTCCCGTTCCGTTAGAGAATAAAGAAATTATACAGGGTTGGGCGTGATGGAAGGGCGTTTTCTGAACGGGTAGTACACGTAACGGTGAGTGAGTAGAGGAAAGCGGCTAAGGTTATTCGACTCAGGACGACTTACCATTTAGTTCACAAAGACTATTTGGACAGGAGAGCACCATGCGTTTGCAGTTGAAGGGTACTTGAAATCGGAAGAATCTAGCATTGTCGTGCAGCGGTGCTTTCGCCAGCGCTTCAACATTAGTCGTAACTCTCCAGTCCTGAAACGTGACACAATCATCCGATAGATACAGAATTAAGAGGACACCAGCTTCCTTGTAAACACCTTATAAGCTCATGGGTATCCAGTACCTGAATGAAGGAGATTTTGCACAACGCCAGCAGTTTGCCTAGAGAACACAAATGATTATCGCTGATGAAAATGAACCAGTGATAATGGCGAATTATGACTATGATTTTAGCGAGAACACACTTCCCAAATGCTCATTTTCTTGAAAGCTGTGACACCGTTGCCCCAAAGGGCCTTGTAAAAAGACCGAAAAGGACGATTGGAAGAACACAAGAACGATCATCAAGCTCGGATCAATCAGGTGAGCGATTCGCTCATTTAAGCCGTTCAAAGCTCCTGGAGAGGATGGCATCATGCATGCCTTGTTACAACAGGGGGTGAATGTCCTTCTCCTATACCTCATTAGGCTCTTCCGCTCGAGTCTTGCCTGGAATGTTGTCTTGGCGAGCTGGCGAAGAGTCAGGGTTGTTCACATCCCTAAGGTGGGTAAATCAAACTCACAACCGAAGTCGTTTAGACCGATTAGTCTTACGTCTTTTGTTCTGAAAACCCCGGAGAAGGTATTAGATGGATACATCAGGACTGAGGTGTTATCGCTGGGGTCTATGTGTGAACATCAATATGCCTATCAAAAAGGTAAATCAACCGATCTGGCACTTAACAACTTAGTCGGGAGGATCACACAGTCTCTGTACCGCTAGGAGACTGCAGCTGCAACCTTCATGGACCTTGAAGGTGCGTTTAATGCGGCCCCCACTGACTCACTGTATGGGGCTGTGAGAGCCAGGGGAATACCGAATACTATTGCTGAATGGATTAGTATCATGCTAAATGCCAGAGGGATCAACACTTCATTGAAAGGAGAAGTAGTCTATTTTGTGGTTGGCAAGGGCTGCCCACAAGGAGGAGCACTATCCCCTCTCTTGGGGTCTCTGCTAGTTGATGAGCTTCTGGAAATAATGTTTATGTACAAGCATACGCTTATGATATAGTTATTCTGACTGTCGGAGATGATAGCGATGTTTCCGACGGATTTCAAGAAGCTATGTCTGCAATTCAGGGGTGGTGTAAAGGAGAGAAACTCAACTCATCAAAGAGAATATTGATCATGCAGAAAAAAGCCTTGAGGATTCTTTTTGGGTTGAAATCTAGGGAGTCCTGTAAACCTATTTTCAGAAGAAAAAATACTTACCTTCAAGTGTGTCTACATCTATGAAGCATGAAGAGTTCTTGGAAGATTGTAGTAATTTTTGATTTGTGTGTAGTTTGTCATGTTTGTTTCTGTGAATTGTTTCATACACTTACATGAGTCTTGGTTCTTTTATTGATCTTATACCTTTATATATTAATATGTAAATATTCATGTTGAATTTGACATTATGAAGCCACAGTGGCAAAATTTTATGACTCATCATGTGATTGATTGATGATAATTATACTATTCTATTCTATTCTTTTCAGGCCCTAAACACCTGAATTGAATTGAATCTAACCTAATCTGAATTTTCTTCAAAATCGCTGAAGACGTGCTAGAATGAATCAATTCCGCGCCAACATTCATAGAGCGCATTGTAACTGGTGATGAGACAGTTTGTGAAAAAAATTAAGGATTTTGCACATCGATAATGAACCATCTCACAAGGCTATCATTGTTAATGAATTTCTAATAAAAAACTCAAGAAATACCAACGAACAACCACCATATTCAACTGAAATGGTTACAGCCGATTTTTTTCTTTCTCCAAAACTCAAAGTACCACTTCGAAGTACCCGTTTTGAATCGATAGAAGGCATAAAAGGGAATTGAAGTCAATTTCGAAAAAAATGTTTCGATGATTGCATTGACTAATTCCCGGTGTACTTTTTCGACAGAATGTATCTTAATGGACACGCTACATATTCACACATCCGTCTGCTAAGATTGAAATATCAACAGCAATAGCATGATAAATAAGCGACATAAACGAAAAGCTCACATCTGAACATCAGAATAATGATAGTTTCAATCACGCACACTTTGATGTATTCATAAATACCTACATTCTTATTTGATATTTCGACTGACATTTCATATAATGCCTACTAACCAATGCTTAAAGAAATAGTTCGAGGGCAATTATGCAAAACGGTCCAGCTATCTTAGAACACGAATAGTAGGAATACGCGATTTATTCCACTCTTAGATTTATCAATTTCGTGAAATTTTATGTAAATTATTATGTATATTTACTTATAAATATAGAGGTACCGGATTCTCCTCGAAGTGACGTTGAGTCAAATAGAAAGTTTAAAATAAATGAGTTTGTGCACAAAGATTTTTAGAATTAAATCGTTTTCATCAAGTGTATACCAGGATTGTCCAAAAAGTAAACAACCTTGCTGATGTTATTCTATGTCGTCTGACTCGTGAAATCCTCTGAAGTAATCCCCATTGGATTCAACAACACACTGCCAGACTTTTCTAGTTCTAGAAGCTGTTAGGTATCGGATTCAGAGTATTTGTTTCGATCTTTTATTTTTCGACAAATTATCCTCTGATTGGCGCTTTCAATGTTAAAAGTCGCAAGGGGTTATATCAATGCTTCATGAAGACTGATATAGCTGACACACAGGGTATCCGTGCTAAAGAGCTCATTAAAGTTATCTGGGAACCGGATGATTCGATTAATTTCAAATTTTGGTATAAGAGTAAACGGATAGTGTTCTACAGTTTCCAATAGTGTACAGAATTATACTGGACATCGACATTAACTTTGCTATCTCAACTGGTATGGTTTTATTTCGATTTTTTTATCAAAGGAAATCCTTTATCTCGCATCTTTCGTTAAGATTGACAATTAAAATTAACCACCATTGCAATATGATTTTTTTATCAAAGTTTTTGGAATTATAGTGTCATCCTCTTTGTCCAATAACATTAACACAGATTTAGTATGATTATAACTTTTTCTTTAACGAAAAGATTGATATTTATTAGAGCAAATTACTTTCCAATGCTATTTTATACAGGGTAACGCAAGTTGAGTGGCCATTCATGGAGAACTAAGAATGCTATCGTTCTAAAATTTTGGTATTTGATTTAGCTGATCCGTAACTCTGTTTCTAAATTCGATAATTTTCATTTGTCGAGTTGGTACCTATAACGCCTTGATTCAGCTACTGAAAAATCGTCAACGAAGTTACTTACCATTTTTTGGTCAAAAACCCCTCATTAGGAAATTTGGTCTCATCCAATCGGGATTCTCTTATGTCCGGAGAAGAAGGATCTCACACAGTTCTAATCGAAGCTGTGGATCGCTAGTTTGTAGAGTTTGGAACAATGAAAATTTATATGGGTGCAATTTATGTTTTTTAGAATTCTGTGAATACTATTATGACGTAAATTCAGATCATGCTCTGCTATTGCCAATGATGCACGTGGATCAACATCAAAATAATCTAGAAGGCAAAATTTCATTGTTTTCATCGTTGACCACAGGCGATGAAAATGATTTCTTATTCTGGATCGTTTCAGTCGAAAGAAAATTTGTAACGTATTTCCTGCATTCCTGAATGCAAAATAAATTCGGTATTGCTCATTTGTGCAGCTTGCAATTCTGTTCGAATTAGTTCCACTGACAGTTAAAACAATAATAGTTTATTATCTATGCTCAGGAGTATATCTATGCTCTGGGATATGTCTATGCACGTGCAGAAATCTAAGCCTCCTTTAACATCTTCAGGTAGGTAAGTTAGATACGTTTTTTCGCCATAACTTGAAAACTTGAGTTCTCAGGTACAGGGTATGTATGGGGAACTTCATTTAATTTTTTACGGCGAATCTAATGAATTGAAAACAAAATAGGTTACAATTTGTAAAAACATAGTTTTCGATGTTTCTTCGTTTCGAAATATGAGAAGGAGAAAAGAGCACTTTGTATACTGACTGACATTCAGTCGGATATGTATTATATCATGCATGGTTTCTTGTTTACAAAACACTTTTTATTATTTTGTTAGCTCACAGAGTTCTCGAGATATATCAATTTTTCAAAAAGCAGAAATCGATAATTTTCAAGAAAAACTAGGATATTTCATGAACGAAACAACCTAGACTTGTGTGTCGTGTTGTTGTAATTGAAAGAGACCAAGAAAGGTCAAACATAGTCCAACAAGGACATGGCCACAGTTTTTTGGGATGTACGTGATGTAACTTACATTGGTTACCCCAAAAAAAGGTAAAACGATCACCGGCGAATATTATCCAAAGCTTTTAAACAGATTCAACGTTGATTTAAAACGAAAACGGCCACATTTGGCGAAGAAGAAAGTGCTGTTCCATCAAGACAATGCACGTGTGCACACTTGTCTAGTCACGATGGCCAAAAATCACGAATTGGGATACAAACTGCAACCCCATCCAGCATATTCTTCAGATTTAGTTCCCTGTGACTATTTCCTGTTTCCAAACCTAAAGAAATGGCTGGGTGGTAAGAGATTTGCGTCGAATGAAGAACTCATAACCGAAACAACCGCCTATTTTGAGAGCCTTGAGAAAACCCGCTATTTGGGGGAATTAAAAATATGTAGAAACACTGGAGTAAATGTATCTAGCTGAAAAGTGATTATGTAGCAAAATAAAATGTTTATTTGGCGAAAAAAAATTGTTTTACTCAAAAAGTCAATGACCTTTCGAACCGCCCTCGTATCGTTATAATTGTCTTTGCTTCGACTTTGAAGTGAAATGGAAGCCTTCACAGGGAAAATCAGTATATATCATCAATTGTTCTTCTGTTATGTATACTTATGCAGATTTCCATCATAACTCACCAATTCCAAAATGTCCTGAACGATTGCAATGTTCGTTTAGGTAGTCGAGGTCCACGTAAAGCGTGGCTCACCATCAACAGTTGGACATATTTGAACCCCTAATACTTTTGTTTTGCTCATACAATCGTTTACATTTTCTTCCAACGCCATTTTGATAATTTTTGCACAATTTTTCTCGAATTTATTGAAAAATTCAACACTAATTTGTTGTTATAAGGATTCATTCGCAATCGAAGGCGTTCCTCTAGTAAACCTCCACTAATAAAAGCCATTAGGAGTTCTTGAAACTAACTAATTTCCTTCATACTCTACAGAGATCGGTCGGGTGTAATGATGTGAATGTAAGTTGAATACTTTTGGGATAACATTCGTATATTTTCAACTCTTCGATAAGATATCCTCGATTTATTTTATATACTTAAAAATTTGAAGGTGTTAGTTGTTACAGGTGATCACTTTATAACGAAACATGTTTCATTAAAAAAAAAGCTTCAGCACATATTGGATCTATTAAAATTCTGTTACCGCACCCGGTATATATTACGCAAAATAACTATCCTATAAGTACAAGTTTACATGTCAGTACGAACGCGTATAATTTTCATAAATTGCAATGTTCCACAATGTGTGTTACGTAACGAAAATTGAGATATACTTATTCTATTCGAAATAATAAAGGAAGACATCAGCGTTAAACCTCCAAACGGAAGAGTTTAATTGACATGGGAATCAAGGTGTTCCCATTCCGGTTGGAATCAAGTCACCTTGGACTAGTTGAAGTATGTGTTTATAATTATTTCTTTACATTGTCTTAATTGTTGATGATAATTGCTTTGATTTAAAGAAAATTAACGCTATACAAAAGAATTCAGAGAAATTTATTGGTCAGTGATTTTGAAATTAGTCGACAATTTAATCGATTGAAAACTATTAAAAATTCCATTATTTATAAATTTTAATTTCGCAAGGATCACCCTATATATGTTCATAATCTCACGAATTTTCGAAGAAATTCTGACTAATTTACAGAACATTAAGTGAAAACCTGACAATATTTTTTCCATTATTACTTACGCAATTTCAGAGGTAGATCATTCAATCTTCCTTCTTTGTAAAGTCAAAAGACTAGGTTTTTCAGAAGTTGTATCGAAATTTCCAATGAAATCCAATATGGCTGACTCATTCGAAAATGAGTTATATTTCAATATCGCTTTAACGCTTTTTTCTCACTGAAAAATTCTAATAGAGCATTCAGTCAATAATTCAGTCTTTTCTGAACAATTTGACATATTGATCTCAAAAATTTTCCATGAATTGGTGAAAGAGTAGAGTGAAGAATTTTTTTCATTTTGATTTTCAGCTGAAATCGAAATATTTTTTCACCTCATGGCGTTGGCACTCCTGAAGTTGTTGTGCTTTTCATGGATGTTCTAGGAAGACAAAGAACCATTCTTCACTGCAACTTACCTAAAATTTGATTTCCGTTCGAATTCAAAATGGCTGAGCTCCTCAAATATTAACAATTTTGCCCGAGCATTAAAGAAGTTTTCGCGGTTGTAATGAATCAACAGCGTAATTCAATCACTAGATTGAACCTTTCCCATCATTTTTATGTATCGAACTAGAATATTCGTTCAGAATTGTGCCAATTGTCGTTAATAATGTTTCTCTTTTCCACCATCATATGCATCTCCTTTGTGAAACCTCTGAACATAGACTGAATGCATTAACTCTATGATAAACAAAAAATAATGAAATGTCTTCGAGTTTCAGACGACATCTGGTTTGAACTTGAATTTCATATTGGTGTTGCTTGTTTTTGACGTTTGAAATTGTTAACAATGGTTTTAAAAAATGGGGATAAGCGTTTCATTGAATGTTTATTTGTGCGTGGCTATACTCCTAGGCAAATATTTTATTGTATGACATGAATAAGAAGTACAGTTGCCACCAGCTGAAAATGAGCGGTTGAGAAATTGAGTTACATTTTGGATGATTTTCATTCGTTCAAATCTTCTTTGGAATTCTACATTTTTTTTCGATATTCTTCTGAAGGTTTGTCAAAGAAATCAACAACCAGTACAATAGTACTATGATATATCACAAAAAAACGTACGTCAGTATACAGGGTGTCCCAAATTGGATGTATCTAAATAAAATCAATTTCAATTGATTTAATGATCTATTTTAATTGATATTTATTCATGTCTTATTATTATTCTCGCAGATGTTGGCAACAGTTGGCATCTCTGAGATATTTGGAACAGTCATCGTGATCTTCCTAATGACCCTGTTGTCCGAAATTTTTCCTCAAGATCATAGATTGTACTTCTTTTGTAATTAGGGGCTGGAAATTGGCGAAATTGCCTAGCAGTATAGCTCAGCACAAATAAACATTCAATGAAACGTTTATCCTCATTTACTATAACCATTGTTAACAATTTCAAATGTCAAAAACAAGCAACACTAAGATAAAATTCGAGTTCAACCAGATGTCATCTGAAACTCGATGACATTTCATTTTTTTTTGTTTAGCATAGAGTGAATGCATGCAGTCTATGTTCAGACGTTTCACAACGGGAGGAGCATATGATGGAGGAGAAGAGAAACATTAGTGATGACAATCAGACAATTCTGAATGAATATTCCAATTCGACCCCTCAAAATGATAGAAAAGGTTCAATCTTGTGATTGAATTACGCAGTTGATTCATTACGACCGCAAAAAATTGTAAATTGAGGATGTCGGCCATTTTGAATTCGAACGAAAATCAAATTTTAGGTTGGTTTTAGTAAAATACTGTTCTGTCTTCTTAGAACATCCATGAAAAGCACAACAACTTCAGATGGGCCAACGCTATGAGGTGAAACAAATATTTTGATCTCAGATCTGAAAATCATAACGAAAAAAATATTCTTCACGCTACTTTTTCACCAATTCTTGGAATATTTTTACGATCAATATGTCAAAATATTCAGGAAAGACTGAGTTATCGACTGAATGCTCTATTCGAATTTCTAAGTGAGAAAGAATCGTTACAGCGATATTGAAATATTGCTCGTTTTCGAATAGTCCGCCATATTGGATTTCACCGAAAGTGAATTTTCGATACAATTTCTGCAAAGCCTTGTCCTTTGTCTTTTTAATTAAGTAAGAACAAATGATCTAGCTCTAAAATTGCGAAAGTTAAAACGGAAAAAAATTGTCCGGTTGTCTCTTGCACACCCTATATAATGAGAAAATAATTAGACAATTTAATCAAATTAAAAAAATTCAAAATATTGGGTTACCATTTAAAAAGTAACAGTTATGGTCAACTTCTGATATTTCCAGAAGTAACAGAACAATAAAGGTGATTCAGGCTGTTAGAATATCATTCAAGAAGCAATTCAGCGTTTGTTTCATTGAAAACGATCAACAATTGTATTTAGATTTAGATTTATTGATATTCATACATAGGAATGTTTACACCAGTCAAGAAAATGAATATATACAACTCTCTGAAATTACAAAATGAAACTAATAGATTTCAAGAGACGGTTAACGGAACAGTGAGAAGACTCAATATCATCATGAACATTGCTACAATTAATTTTGAAATTCAATCACAATCAATGAAGCAACCACAAGTTAGACTATGACAACTATGAATCCTTATAATAGATCTCTGAGAAAAAGAACAAAGCAAAATTTGCCTGCACAACTATAAAAATCAATTGCCAAGATTCGAGGAAACATTTTCCATATAATCACCAAACGAATTTAAACACTTAGTTATTAGATATTTTTTCAAAATAGGTTCGACCAATTTATAAGGCAGCCTTATCACCTCTTAGGGAAGCTTATTAAAAAAAAGAGGACTCCAGTAACTCAATCTACTCCTCGTTCTACAGAGGCTATGGAAAGGAACGTGAATGTTATGACTCAATCTAGTATTAAAAGAGTGTAACCCTCTTCTTAGTTCATAACTTTCCTTATTAGATTTAACATACAATAAACACTCAAATATATACAATGACGAAACAGTGAGTACCCTCAATCTTCTGAAAGGGTCCCTGCCGTCGGCACGGTATCCTAAACGAGCAACCACTCCTAATACCTCTCCTCTGCTACCCGAAAACCCACTGGAGCCAGGCTAATGACCCCATACTAAGATGGCGTAAGCAATTTTCGACTGAACCATAGCATGAAAAGCAACTAAGAGAGTCGATTCGGAAACTGAGTTTTGCAAATTACGGAGTGCGTATACACCACTCGATTCTGAAGAAACCACCTGCGTGAGCTTGCCAAAGCAGTGAAGCATCCTGTGTTAAACCGAGAAATTTAGTCTCACTAAAATCGACATATTCAAGAAATCTGAGAAGGACAACCTTGATCACAGTTTTTGCATAGTTCAGAGATAGTTTCTTGGCTAGCAACCAATCCTTAGTCGCTTCAACAGAGTCCTTCAAGGTCTTGAGGTCAGGACCAGTTCTTAGTGCCGCGCTATCGTCGGCAAAAATTACAAAATCCACTTCATATGAACAATGTAGAAGGTCGTTTATATTTATAAGGAATAATAAAGGGACCTAACACCAATCCTTGGGGGACACCCATGTTAATTGACATGAGTTCCGAATTAGAGCTGTCGAAAAAAACAATATGTTGTTGATCACTCAAGTATGAACATGAAAGAGACAACGCAGAACAGAGAAATTATATTTGATGAACTTCTTCCTGAAAATATCGAGGATGGAACAATCGAAAGCTTCAGATATGTTTCATAAATGTGCACCTACATACTCGTCATTCTCAAATGAATCATAAATTTTCTTTACCAGGAAATTTACAGCCATTGGTGTTGATTTTTCCTCACAAAATCCGAATTGTGAGGAGTTGAAAAATTATACGAATCAAAATGTCCAACAATCTACAACTGCAGAACTTTCTTAAATTCAAATTCAGTATGCACTTGAGTCACCCTATACAGGCTTCAACCACAAAGTTAAATCTTGAAGAATTTGATTCCGTGATGTTGAAATAAGTAATAATTCGAACGAAAGCACGGTGTATGATAATTTCCAATAAACAAAGCCAATATCCTATCGCAGCCAACTAGGATAGATCGATTTCAGATCTAAATACGAACGGGGAATAAAATGCAGCTTTGAATATGTGCATATGGAAGATCACGGTGTACCCACTGTCCCATAAGTTTGTTAAACGTGTTACATACATCTCAAATCGTTACAAAATTCTCATTTATATTCAACCCTTATGAAAGAAAAAGCAGATATCGTGGATTTGAAATTACTTCCTTGTCCGACGACGGTTTTGTCGTGATAAATTTGGAAGCTTTCGCTTCCAATACAAGTGGATGGGTGGTAAATCGAATAAATAAAGAGGTGATAATGTAGTTGAAAGATTTCTATTTGTTCGTGAGAGAAAACTCATTTGTATGGTTGTTCTTTAATACGTTCATTTCATGATTATGTACGATGGTGGTTCAAAAGTTTCATTAACATCGAAATGATTTTATTTTTGGATCCAAATGCATATTTGAATGTCAACTGATTGACGTTTGTTTGAAACGCCCTACATTTTCCACTCAACTTCCTAGCAACAACAAAGAATAAGTCGAGCGGTGGCAGTACATTTAAAGCAGATTGATGCAGTGTATGATCAAATGGGAGATGCCATGAAGCCACTTAACGCCTTAAGTTGAAAGTCAACTCTCCTTCTTCTTACTGTGCCTTATCCTCACTGGACCTTGGCGATCATTTCGGCCCATATTACTATATTGACTGCAGCTCGAAATAATTCCTGAGATATTTGTCTGGTCCATTGCCTAAGATTGGTTAGCTTCGTCGTCTTCCAGGTCCCCTCTTACCGTCCATCTTTCCTTGTATGACCAGATGGAGGATTATATACTTAGCATTAAATGCCCAAAGTATGCGAGTTTTCCTCTTTAATAGTTCCCATAACCTCTCTTTGTTCATTCGTTTGAGAACTATTTCATTCGTCACATAGTGTACCCATGATATTCTAAACATACGACTGTAGCACCACATTTCGAAGGCCTCTACCTCCTACAAGCAGCATCAGTGAACGTCCAAGACTCCACACCATACAGCAATATAGAGAACACATAGCACCTCAATAGACGAGTTCTTATTGGTGAATTCAACTTAAGATTACATAAAACAGCTCTCATGTTGTTGTAGTAGGCTCTGGCTTTCTCAATACGTATTTTGTTCTTTCTAATGTGTTCCCAGTTATTATTCAGATACTTTATGGTTGTAAGTGTTTCAATGAGAGAACCTCCGTCATAGAATTATACGTAAAGTTGGTTATGTATACTTATTATTATAAATTTTGTTTTGTTCGTATTAAGCAGCATGTTGTATTTTTCGCAAACTTGTACCACGCTTTCAATGTGCCTTCGCAGTTCGTCACTTATGCTATCCAAAAGAACCGTATCGTCCACGTATCTCAGATTGTTGATCACAACACCATTCAAGGAAATGCCGTCCTCAATCTCGCCAAGAGCTTTCCGAAACAGTTTTTCAGAATAAACATTAAAAAGCAGCGGAGATAACACACATTCCTGCCCCGACGAATCTGGAATCTCTGCGATTCCACTTCCTCCACTCGAACAAACGCCTCCTGCTTCCAATAGAGGTTAGAAATGATACGAAGAACTTATCGTTTATTCGATACTCCTGAAATATTTTTCTTTCCTTCTGATAGTTTACCCTGTCGAATGCTTTTTCGAAGTCTATAAAGCAGGCATATACATCGCAATTTACATCACAATTTCTTCGAATTAAAACATTCAAACTAAACAATGCTTCTCTAGTACCAATACCATTCATGAAGCCAAACTGATGTATGTTGTCCTATATATATATATATATATATATATATATATATATATATATATATATATATATATATATATATATATATATATATATATATATTCGTATCAAAATAACTTAATACTCTACTCCATCTGAAACACCTTTCGTTCCGTGAAATTCTATCGTATCTGTTTTGTTTTTCAAAGAAAATCTCATTTCGTTTATATTCCTTGGTCTTTTCTAGACAGTTTTGAAATGACAATAATATATTATTGATGAATATTTTACAGCGTCTAATAAACGCGTGCATGTCCATGTATACACATTCCAGTAAAAAAATTCGATCTACGTTTACGATTTATTCTACAAATACTGAAAAAACTAATTTAACATATATTTTAATGGTCATTAGATGAATTTATAAACAGGATCTACATCTTTAATTTGCGAAATACTAGTTTATCTGAATATACAGAAAATTGATTTACATGATATTATTACTATTCGAATCCGGGTTCGAATGATATAATTTATATTGCAAAGCGCGTGATTTTACTTGTTTAATGTGTGGTTTACCGAGCTTAAATAAGATTTATTCTAGAAAAGAAGTCATTATGAAATATGATTTCATACGGTTTTCTTCATAAAATATGACTTAATAATTCCAATTATGTATAATGACTAAGTATTATAATATTTTACTTGGTGCATTCTGATCGATACTTCGAGAATATTGATTTGTGAAATAAACATTATTTGATATCATAAAAAATTTGGTCAAGGAGAAATATGAATGAAATATTCAAGTCTGGTTATCAGTTAGATTATTTAGGGTTGGAAAATAGTTAAATTGTATATATTTCCACATGCTGAGTACAGAGTGGATTTGAATCAGCTCATACATGAAAAATAAACTATTAAACTATAATACCAACTTATTTTTATTCCCGGTGACTATAATCTATTTCTATACCAAAAAATGACACATTCTAGAAGCACTTTTTCAAGTAGAATGCAGGACGGAATTTTTTTTCTGTGGATTCTGGCATATAAAGCAAACATTTGTTATTTGAATTATCATTCTCTTTTAAAATATACCGAGTGTAACTGAAACTAGGCCACACCTGTCACTTTTTTCCATTGGGAATATTTCGATAAAATTTTGGCATCGGATAGTAGACAACATTTTGAATTTGATAACATTAATATGCTCGACATTTCGAAAATTGGTATCGTTTCCGGCATAACCGAATCCACTCCGCAAACAACCCAACCATGCCGAAGTCCTATAAAACTGCTACTAATGTTTCATGGTGTACTTTGTCGAAAGCCTTAGCCTTGTCTGTATATGCTGCATTAACCTGAGACCCTTCATCAAAACATTTCGATAGAAAGTTAATATATGGAGTTGAATTCGTTAAAGCTGATCTTCCTTTAACGAAACCATTTTGATGCCTAGTCAGCTTTCTCTACAGAAATGAAAGAGATGATCAGTAATTATTGTCTCGAAAATCATTCCAAAATGGCTCAATATAGAAACTGGCCTGTAGTTATCAATTGAACTTTTTTTACCACTTTTTAAGATAGGGACTATTTTAGGTAATTTCCATTCATCTGGAAATATTCCTTGTTGAAGGGATTTATTGAAAATAATTTGTAGAGGTAGAGCTAAAGCTGTCCCACATGATTTTATGAAAATTGGTGGGATCAAGTCCGGTCCTGGTCCTTGGAAGAATTCAGCATTGCAAGTTTTTTTTTTTTCATAAATAATCTTTCATAAATAATAGGTTTCCCTGGACTCTCAAAAACTCCAGAGAAATTTGCACCTAAAGCATTTGATATTGACTGGCTCCCTCCATAGATATCATCTTTTTGTTTCATTAATTCTGGTATTTTTTCATCTTTCCTACATTCTGAGACATAGGACTAAACAACTTAGAATTCTTCGCAATATTATCTTCAGTAGCAATCATATAGCTTTCGTGATCTTTCTTAATTGAAATTGTGCATTGTAACTCAGTAATCAAATTTATTTTTGAACTTTTTGAATTTATTATGAAACCTTTCATTTTCTTCAATTAAGCTAATAGCATCTTCAGAAAACCATAGAGGAAATTCACTACACTGATTTGTCCTCTTTGGGACATTCCTATTGATGATATCATTCAAAACTGAATAGAATTTTTCGACCAAGTGATTAACGTTGAAACACGACAAAATAGAGCCCCATTCAAATAGCATTAACTCATTTTTAATAGAAACATAGTATGTCTTGAAAAACTTGAACATAGATCTAAACTTACAATTTGTTTTCCTATCTAGACTAAATCCAAGATATTCCTCCAAAGCAGGATGATGTGAGTACTCTGGAACGAATGGCAATGAGCTCCTCAGAACATTTATTTCACTTTCATTCGCAATTATAAGGTCCAACGTTTTACCGTTTTTATTCGTTACTCCATTGAACTGTGCCAGAGCATTGTAAGAACAGAAGTCCTCACTCTGATTTGAATCACCTATATACTGGTTGTTGCCATTATATGACCAATTCAAGGAACTCAAATTGAAATCGCTATTACAAAAACGTCATCACTGTGCTTTTCCATGAAAATATGACAAATGTCATATATTCGAACGACTGTCAAGATTTTTTCGCAAATTTTTCTCAAAATTAATCAAGTTCCACAAAGAAATAATATATGGGCGATGCAACCCAGATTATTAGTCCATAATGATTCTTAAACATCTATAGATTATAATCGGCATCACTTGGAACACTGAACCTGGCCATCGGGGCCCTCTCGGTCAAACAGAGATGGAATTTGAGGAGATATCGCAGGTTATGTATTTTGTTTTATTATCTCTTTAGTCCTTTTCATGACCTTGATTGCTATGTAAAATCTTTTCTCAGATTTGTTTAGACATATAAGAAGTATGATTGTTGAAATATTTTTCTGCTGGTTTTCTCTGTCCATTGTTACAGATTCCTGTCCCAAACCCACTTTCTTTCACCCTTGTCTTCGTTTGGAAATCATGGAATTCAAAAGAGAATGAAGCGGCTGAGCAGAAAAATCTTTGGTACTCTTTTTGTATACACGACAATAACACAACATAAGCAGACAAGCAATTGCTAGTGCAATAGCGACAGGGAAACGAGTTTTTTCCTCAGGTTTTTTCACTCGTTTATGCATCATGTACAAGATAGTATGGTTCCCCTGTTACATTTCCTGAGGTCCACTTGTGCTTTTTCTGACACACATCAAAATTATAGATACAAGCATTTATTGTAAATACAATTATTCAAATTTTTGTGAATCCTCTCTTTTCAAAAGAATATCCATCAAAGTACTTACATTTTCAAAATAGTTCATATAGCTATCACCAGTGATGTCGGGAGGCAAATACCAAACACACAAAAATCGGTTTTGTCACTAGATAATAGATATAATAGATAGTCTTTCCGAAAAATATTTTACTTATCACAGAAAACTTCAGAGTTATCCATTTGCAATTGCAACCAAGACTCAGTTACACAAACTATATCAAAGTTACTATTTAGAGTCGAATTGAAAATCTGGGTAGTTTTAGTACGAAGTCCACGACAGTTCTGATAATAAAGACTAAAGGTTGAACCTGTAGAAGCCATAGTTAATATTTATTAAAAAAAATATTATAACAGTTATTTCGAATATCTACGATGATAGATTGAATAAAGCAATCTCTGAACTTATATGAATAATCTTACTACCACCGTCTTTTTTTATCAGTAATTCACCCCCCTGGGTCCAGCAGAATCTATAGCCCCCATTAATGCAATACTGCTTAGCTAAATGGAAAAGCTTTCTGTTCTTCGGGGTTTCATTGAATAAATAAATAAATGTATTCCAATGCCAAAATTTCAAATTGATCGATAAACCCGATCCCTAGATACTTCTGATGGGCCCTTTGACAGAGACTACCTGTATAATATCTCATCTTAGATACTGCAGTTAAACATTGAAATTTTTTCCATTCTGAAATGAATTTAGGTTCTGCCTATAAATAGATTGAAACATTAATAATGCTATCGGAAAAGTGGGCATGATACACTGATACATTTAATGAGAAGTTTAAAAAATTGTCTATGAATACTTCTAATAGAACAATAACGAAAGTTAGTGATTATTCAGCAACAAAAAATGATTCCAGACATTCAAGAAGTACTCAAGCGTGTACCAACCTTTGGCGTATCTGAATAATCGAAAGAGGAGCTTCTTCAGCGTGTACCCAGAAATTGGGTAATTGATTGAAACCACTGCTCGTTCCATGTGAAACATGAACCAACTTGGCATGAATCCATGTTGCGAAGGTGTATAATTATGAGTTTAACTATAATTTGATTCAATAATTCAAGTTTTTTGTTCGTGACAGTGCCGAAAGTTCGATAGAGGCAGTAAAAACAATTTGGTGAAATTCCAGAGAGATAAGATTAGGCATTTGGATTTCGTGTTCGTAATATATAAATCTTTTTTTAACAAGCTGAACGCGTGAGACTTGAAACTAGACTAAAAATTTCTCACACCAATAAGCTACGTTACTGTTAATGTCAGTGAAGACTGACCGAAATAAATCACACTGCAGCTACATAAATTATTCTATTCGACCGGCCAATTATACTGAAATTTCCCTTACCTTAGGCCTATAAATATGGACTTGGAATCATTAGGTGAGATATTGAATTAATGTTTTTTTTACCAGAAGCATCACCGCTTATACAGGTTGTTTTATTCCTGTGTTTCACCTATTTGCATATGAATAAACAGAGAAGGTGTCAATTTTGAATTTTTATACCGTGTATCCCAAGTTGAGTGACCTGTTGGACGTTTATGGAGAATTTATAACGCTATTGTTCTGAAATTTCAGTTGTTGATTCAGCTAGACCGAAAATCTGTTTCCAAAATGTTATCACCTCAATGGTACATGAGGTTATACTGGTATACAAACTTTGGTATTTAATATTGAACACCCTATATATTGTTGACTGGTTTGACACTTTTTATTTTTCTTCTTCTTCTTCTTCTAGTGTTGGGTTTTTGTGTTTTTGCCCACTTCGCCATACGTTCGAGGCCCATTCTGTCTACGTGATCTCTCCATAGGCGTCGACGTGCTCTTGTCCACCTCACCACATCCTGGACACCTAGCTCCCTTAGCGTATCCTCATTCCTTATTCTATCTCTGCGTGTAATACCTCTTATAGCTCTTAGTGTTCTCATCTCTGTTGTACTCATTAGTTTTGTTTTTGTTGTCTCAGCTCTTGTCTCAACCGCATATGTCATCACGGGTCTCACACAGGTTTCATAGATTCGGACTTTGCTTTCTGTGCTTATGTAATTATTCCGCCAGATTACATCTCTCAGGAAGCCAGATATTCTCGATGCTTTCATTGTCTGCTGTTTTGCTTCTTGTAATAGTTGCCTATCGCTCGATACTTCTACTCCTAGGTAGTTAAAGTGTGAAACTTGCTCTATTATATGGTCGTTCACTACTAGTTTGCATCTAATTGGATCTTTCGCTATTACCATCGATTGGGTTTTCTGTGTTGATATTACCATGTTATATTTTTCTGCTGTTACTTTGAACTTTTGTAGTAGGCGTTGTAGGTCGTCCTCATTCTCGGCTATTAGTAAAGCATCATCTGCGTAGCACAGTATTCTCATAGTTTTGTTATCCATCCTATAGCCTTGGTTCATTTGGTTAACACCTGCTATCATGTCATCCATGATGAAATTAAATAGACATGGGCTGAGGCTGTCACCTTGTCTAATGCCTGCGTTAATTTTAATCTCGCTTGTAAGTCCCTGTGTAATTTTTACTTTCGTCTTGTTAGAGTTATTTAGTTCTTTGATTATGTTTATGTTTTTATTGCTTAAGTTTTTATTTCTAAGGATAGTGATCACATCGTTCATTCGAATTCTGTCGAATGCCTTTTCCAAATGTATAAAACATATAAGCATCGGTTTGTCAAACTCTATGGACTTCTCTACCAGTTGCCGCAATATAAAAATTGCATCCGTTGTTGATCTATTTGGTCGGAATCCCTGTTGTTCTTCAGACACACCTACTTTGTCATATATCTTTTGCGATAGAATTTTAGTGAGTAGTTTAGATGCAGAGTTAAGGAGTGTGATGCCTCTATAATTTGCTGGGTTTGTCTTCACGCCTTTATTGTATATGGGTAATGTTATGCTCTCTCTCCATTCTTCTGGTATCTCCTTGTTGTTTTCAATTTTTTGGAATAGTTTTGTTATTTCTGCTCCCCCATATTTAATTAGTTCGTTATTTATGTTGTCCGGACCGGGTGATTTTCTATTTTTTAATTTATGGATTACTTGTTGTACTTCTTCTAGGCTGATAATGTCATTTTCTGTTTCTTCGCAGAGTGTGTTTTGTTGTTCGATTTCTCGTTCCTCATTGTTACCGTTATCATTATCGCCCAGGTATAAGTTTTGGAAATATTTCACCCACTCTTCTGATTTCATTACATTGATCTGAACTTCTTCGGTGATTGGTTTTTTCCTGTTTCTCAACATGTTCCATACTTTTTTCTGTGCTCCTCGTAAGTCGTGTTCCATGTCATTTGTAAATCTTTCCCAATATATTTTTTTTAATTCTTTAATTTTGTTCGTTGTTCTTTTTCTTTATGTTTTATATCTTTGGTATTCTTCTGGTGTTCTGTGATTGACATACCTGATATATGCGTTCTTCTTTTCTTTTGCTAAATCTTTGATTTCCTGTGTAAACCATGGTTTATCTTTTCTATAACTGCTTATATTGATTCTTCGTTCCCCAATGGCTTCTTTTACGCTGTTAATTATGTTGTTTTTCACTTTATTCCATGCGGTGTTTATGTTGTCTGTGTCTACTATAGGGTTAAGGTTGATCTTTTCCTCGAGTCGTGTTTGGTATAGATTCTTATTACTTTCGTTTTGTAAAGATTCAATGTTGAATTTAGTGATGTAGTTGGGTGGTTTTTTTTTTCTCTATTCTATATGACAGGCGGTACATGCAGATAACCATTCCGTGCTGTGTTCCAACATTCGCTGATGTCAGTGTCCGTACGTCAAGTATTTCTCGTGGGTGAATTTCCCTATTGGTGATCACAAAGTCAATCATAGATTTTTGTCCTCTTGTGTTAGTGAATGTGTATTTGTGTTGTTCTTTGTGGTCAAAGTACGTGTTATTTATTCGGAGTTCATTATGTGCACATATCTCGAGAAGTATGTCTCCATTTTCGTTTGTCGCCGCTTCATTAAAATTCTGCATAATTCCCGGGAGGAGAGTATTCCCTATTCTCGAGTTAAAATCTCCCATTATAAATATTTTTCTGTTTGTGGTATTCTGTCTAGTGTGTCTTGAAGTGTTTCGAAAAATTCTTCCCTTCCATTCTTTGGTTTACTTATATCTGGCGTGTAAATGCTGATAACGTGGGTTTTTTTTCCGCTAGCTTTATGGATAGGTGAAGTATATTTTGATTGATGTAGTTTACCTCTTTGACTGCGTTTTCAAATTTCCTATGCATTAGTATACCAACACCCGCTTGAGCTCTTAGGTCCTTGTCTACTCCACTGTAGAATAGTGTGTAGTTTTGGTATCTCATGCTGCCTTTGCCCTTTTTCTTTGTCTCTGCAATTGTACATACGTCTATTTTGTATTTCTCTATTTCCAATATTACTTCCTGGTCTCTTGTGTTCCACGATGTAGTATTCCAGCATGCTAGTCGCATGTCGTTTTTCTTTTTTGATAATCGTGTATACCGTTTTCTTGCCATGTTGTCATCGTTAATCCGTCCGTCATACGAGGCTGTTTTGTAACAGTTCTTGGAGCAATTTTAGTTTTTTATAGAAAGGTAGGGTGCTAACCTTGCCCTTCAACCCTCCTCCTTTATCCGGTCTTGGGACCGGCAGTGAAGTCGACTTTGGGCTACTCAATCCACCCATTGTCGACAACCCAGGCGGAGTTTTTATTTCAATTAGAAAAATATCTAACACATAATTCTAGCTGGTTTCGTTCATGAAATATCCTAGTTTTACTTGAAAATTATCCAATTTTTGCTTTTGAAAAAATTGATATATCTCGAGAACGACGTGAGCACCAAAATAGTCAAAGGAATTTTGCTAACAAAAACCCATGCGAGACATAACTCATAACCGACTGAATCTCAGTCAGTATACAGAGTACCTTTTTCCGTCTCACAATTCGAAACGAAGAAACATCGAAACCCACGTTTTTTCAAATTGTAACCCATATTTTTTTTCAATTCATTATATATACCCTGTACCTGAGATTTCACGTTTTCAAGTTTTGGCGAAAAAACGAATTATACCTAAAGTTCGCAAAGGTGGCTTAGATTCCTGCACGTGCAAAGACAGTTCCCAAAGCAATAAAAAAACTATCCTTATGTAATTGAATAAGAATGTCCTGTAAAAATTAAAGACATATACTTGAAACACCCTGTATTTCTGAAAAGTGAGAATACTTCATCCTAGATTAATTCATCAATAATTGCATAGAATAGAAGCTTAGTGTCTTACTTTAACTTAATATGATGAAATAACAAGCAATTTCCTTACGTATGATTTCTCATGAAAGAGATTATAGGTAAATTTTCAAAGCCTTCATTTTTCAAACATAACCTATTTGTGGACAAATCGATGATTATATGCTCATTAAACTTATGCACTTCGGAATACAAGTTGACCTTTCAACAACCGACGGTTTTTCACACGCACAGATGGACCATTCTGTTATTGAGTTATAACTGATTGGACCTATCGTGTTTTAAATTATTAGAAAGAGCATCCACATAAACGTGATTTTATGGTTAGTTATCTTAGGCAACTAGAGTATGCCGCTTTGAAGATAAAATTCAGTGAAGATAATAGCTTTAAGGTATTCACTCGCTATCACTTGACAGGTGTTTGTGAATCGATACAGATCCAATTTGCAGGATAGAAAAAAAGCCAATTTAAGTGAAAGAAAAATCAATTGAATGAAAATTTAAAGTTAAAATCAGAGAGAATATGCTCTACAGTTTTATTTAGTTTTCTTAGTTCCATAAAAACGGTAAAAATAAAAGAATACTACACTGAAAAAGAAATGCGATTTTCAAAAGAGTTAATACAGAATGGATTGTAATTTATTATTACTTTTCTCTTTAATGGAAAGTAGGAGAAATTTGGTGTTCGTTTGATAGAAAAAGGTCGTTTTAATTCTTCAAATAATGGACTTCTACAGGGATCTGTTTTGAATCCACGATTATTCAATCTAGAAGAAGTTGTTGTATGTCTACCATATTGCTCAATTTTTTTACAACATCAACTCATTAAACAAGGTTTGAACAACAATCTGGAAGTACTGTATAATCGTTTTTGGATATAGATATCTCACTATCCACTTGGTAAAACAATTTGCTAAATTTTAAGGAAATGAAGAAAAAAATACTAGCTTTAAGTTTCACAAAATATATGGAATAAAAATGTGTTTGACATATGATTCGGAGTTATACCATTTTCAAAATTAAAGAAGAAATTAAAATATCACAAAGTCATTTATACCTCAGAAACAGATGAGAGAAGTGAGGACGAATGTGAATCAAGCTAGTCGATATTGGTAGTTGATGTTTCCATGAATTTAAATGAATCTAATCTCTTGCAAGCTACCTTCTTGTCAAATTTGGTTTCAGTTTATACAATGTTCTGGAAAACCAGTTGTTAATTTATTACGAAATATTGATTTTTATGCTCGTCTACTATAATATTGATGAAAAAACAAGTTGACCTATACAGGGTGTTACATGATAGTATGTCACAACTTGAGGGGGTAAATCTACATGCAATTTTAACAAAAATGGTTAATATAAACATGTATCCACAAAAGCTTCGTTACGGAGTTACAGGGTGTTGCAACTTCTGGAATAAATTGGTTTTTCTTCAAAACTCCTGCAGATTTGAGCTATTCAGCCCAAATTTGAAATACAAGCTAGTTTTTAGAGCCTTCATCATAACACGTCCTAAATTTTAAATAGAATCTACAACGTGTTTTCTTTTCCGGAACCATGTCTTTTTGCCCTTTCAAACTTTTTTGCAGTACGACACTGCAATCGTACAATCAATTTTCATCATCTTAGTTCTATTCAGAAACTTTTTTGACACCTGTAATTTTTTCGTACCTCCAACCGTTTTCGAATGAAGAATTATTGAATTTGAATTATTTGAATTGTATGTTATTCGCTAAATGAAAAAGTAATAGAAATACTCGATAAGTATGCCCAAAAATTGCTTTCATTTGGATAGTTAGTCTTCTGAGACTTAACTTATACTTATTCCATATTATACTAAAGAAAAGAACAATAAATATATTGCTGAAAGTGTCCACCACTTGAAGAATACAGGCCTCTATCCTTCTTCGCATATTATCGCTCACTCAAATATTCCTGGGGTATTTCTTATCGTGTCACAAGAATTTATCATTCGATTTCTCAATTCTTCTAGAATGTTCACTGAAGTGGTATAAACTAAACTTTTGAGATATCCCCATAAGGAAAAGTCTAGACTATGTAAGTCTGGGGACCTAGGAGGCCATGGTTCTGGCCCACCTCGACCAATCCATCGGTTGTTGACTGTATTATTCAAGAATATCCTAGCTTCTCCGCTAAAATGTGCTGGTGCCCCGTCATGTATGAGCCACATTATATTTATCACTAAAAGTGGCATATCTTCGAGCTATAAACGTAATTCCTCCTCAAGAAATTGATCATAAGCGGGACCGTTTAGTCTGTCAGGCAAAAAAATTATGAGATTCTTCAATCAAATGGGGGTTTTTCTCGTCCCAATAAAGAATATTGAGAAAATTTGTGATAGCAGTTCTCGAGAAGTTAGCTACTTCTGTGAACATTATTTCACTATCAAAATAAGCATTTTCCCTAATTTTATCTAGGAGCTATCGGCAGAAATTCAGTCTTGAAGGAAAATCTCGAGGAAGTAGAGTTTGGACGCGTTGAATATGAAACGGGTATAATAAAATGTCGTGGGGAATCCTCAAAACTAGAAAACGTGAAATATTCAACTGATTTCCAATTTTCTTGTACTCTTATGAGGATTCAAACCAATACAATCCAAAACTGCTTCCTCAATATCTGGAGTTCTCATAGTTTGAGTTGCACATTTTAAATGATTATTTGGAGAAAAAGTAGCAATTCCCCTCAACTTCTGAGGATATTTGAGAATGTTCGCCTGTCTGGTGATTGTGCTTCCTTCAGCCAGACCGTACATTTAACGGGTATCAGCCAATTTGCCGTTAGTAAAATTAGCCATTTTTTCTTATAGCAATAACTTCGAAAGTCTTAAAACTAATCGTTAATTTAATAAACAATTCGAGCAGACACTGGTTCAACTTCAGCAACTATCAAAATAAATGAATAAATGAAAAAAATCAAAGCATACTAGTCATGTTTTTAATTAGAAGTGCTTTCGATTCAGCGAATGCACCCAATTGTTCAATAATTTTTTGCTCGAGAACGGTCGGAGATACGAAGAACTTACAAGTGTCAAAGAAATTTCGAAATTGAACGAATATGACGAAAATTGATTGCACGGTGATCGGTGGCGTAGTGCAAAAATGTTTGAAAGGGCTTCCGGAAAAGAAAACACCTTGTAGATTCTAGTTAAAATTTAGGACGTGTAATGATGGAGGCTGTAAAAAATAGCTTGAATTCCCAATTTGGGCTGAATATCTCAAAAACTGCAGGAGTTTTGATGAAAAAACCAATTTTCCGGAAATTTCAACACCCTGTAGCTCCGTAACGAAGCTTTTGCGGACCTATGTTTATATGAACTTTTATTTCTTAAAATTGCACGTAGATTCACCCCTTCAAGTTTTGACATACTATTATGTAACACCCTGTATAAAAAGCAGAATATTCTTTACAATATAATTTATATGAACCGCTTTTATCACCTGTATCAAGTCGACCTCTGCTATTTACCAAGAGTGAACAAAATCTTTCTTATTCATATGAATTATGTTGATTTTATCCTGTTCTCATACACTGCACCAAGAAATTAATGCATAAAATAGAAAATTTAAATTTATTCATAAGAATTTCAGATTTGTTGAAAAATTATTCATCCAATAATTCGCTTAAGGGATGCTTGAGAACAATCAAAATGAAGATAGTTCTCATGGAAATAAAGCTGATAATAAAAATCGTAAAACTTTTAGAAAAATCAATATTTAAACGACGGTCTCAATAACATTTACATATTTTCGCAGGTCCAACGAATTAAGATGAGTAGGTGGCAGTGTGGCCTGATGCTGTGAATGGATATGCAATACTGACGAGGTCAAATGAGACAGAAACGCAGTTTTTTGCTTCTATTCATGATCATGAAAACCAGTTCCTTCAAGAAGGGATATTTAACATTCTACGGAAGGTTGAATATTGTTCCTCGAATGAAAATTCTTACACGTTGATTTCTTAGAGCTTGGTATTTAGGATTTCAGAACAAATTTGACTAAAAACTTAACAGATGACGTGGTTAATCAACGATGGTGCCCCATAGGATAAGAGACCATTTAAACTGGACCCAGCCTCATTGATGAAAAGGTTTTCGAGGATCTCCCGCATGACCACCTAGGACTCCTGACTTGAATCTTCTAAATTTTCTTTACTTCAGCCACCTAAAATACCTGGTTTTTCCTGTTTCCATACTTTATCCGAATGAAATAAAACACAATCATAAAATTATTTCAAGAAACAGAGATCTCTTATTGATAAAGCACATAATGTATAATGTATAAGAGACTCTGCCGTTGAGCAGCAAATATGAGTTATCTGATTTTTGTCTTTCAATGCTTAAAACTGCAGAAAAGAGAAATTATTCTTTCTTCAATTGCTTTAAATACTTGGTATGAGATTGTTCCAAGTAAAGTATTTTCATTTTCGATTATATTTTTATTTAGATTATTTTTTACGAATGTTCTTTCCTATGTTATACGTAGTATTTTAGCGAATCCAAATGAATTTCAGTTTTGCACATTGATATCTAATTTTTTGTTGTATACAGGTCATTAGGAAAATATCTTTGGAGAAATTAAAGATTTCATCAGATTTGGAAAAGATTTAGTCTATTCGGAATTAGGGGTAGTTCACCCTAATATCGATTTATATGGAACTGAAGAACGAAAAGGGTGGATCCTACAAAAATATTTCATATAAAGTTATGCCATTATTTTGATGAGATAAATCAATTCCTTAATTGTTGGTTCCTCCTACTGTAGGAACAAACAAATAAATGAAAGGATAACCTTCCCAAACGTAGAATGCATCTTCCTTTCATAACCTGATACGTCTCTGTCCAAATTTAACCTTGTTGCTCATCTTCTCGGATACCTGCAGATTGATTTGGATTGCTTTTATTCTACAAAAGTAATAAATTAGAATCAAGGTCTTAGATTTAGAAGAGCACAAACAAATTAACACCTATCACGTAACACCTCCGGGGCAAAACTTGGTAATTGATTTTGATACGGTTTGAAGTTGTACCCTTTGATATACTTTCAAGATTCAATTTATATTACGGTTTTGATTAGTTCCGTTGAATGTAAAGTTGATTTTGATGTGGCATACAATTTGCAATAACTTTTATTTCAAGAATCGGATATATATTCCAGAGAACATCTACTTTATGTAAATCGATTTTATGTGGATGGTTTTAGTATTCACTGACAAAACAGTTACTTTCTTGTACAGGTTCGTCAGTGTTAGAAAAGATAAGCAAAATGATCTGCTTGATGATTTCTAATACAACAATTTTGAAGATGTATACTTTACTGACCGATTTTTTCGAAACAAATGGGTTATTTAGCAAAAAAAGACACTGCCTCACATCGATAATGTACTGTTACCTTCTAAAATCATGCCTATTTCAGAATTATTTTCAATTTCTATTAAAATTTCACTGGAAAATATCGAGACTATCCATAGGATCATCTAATAGCCCACTTTGAGCCAAACTATTCATGGATAACTTAGAAAGTAGAGTAATATGAAATAGCCAAATAGCAAAGAAACATATAGTGTTCTGGTAGCGATATGTTGACTATATTTTGGTTAAAGCCGTTTTCCCTTCCCTTAGATAGACTTTCTAATAGCTTGCGCAGTGGTTAGTCCATAGAAGCTCTCGCGGAGTGAACATTGTGAAATACAGTTTTTGCAACAATTATTTCATACCGCACCTCTTCTGAAATTCTCTATCTCAATTCGTGTGCATTGTTATCCGCCCAAATTTCACCTGGGCAATCTTCACTCCGAACACTTTCTATTATTTTGATTCATTTTGAAGCTCTCCTACAATCAATTGCAATGAAACAGAAGTAGGCATATCATGATGAACAATTAAGATGATTTGAGGTGCATTTAGAATGAATGAATACTAATTCGTCAAAATTTTGGAGAATCAATTTTGTTTCATTTCATAATATTTAGGAATAATCATTTAGTCCAATGAAATAAAATATTCAATGGACAAGATGAATCAAAAACCAATTGAATTTTCAATACTACAGTTAAACAAAAGTTCGATTTCGATTGTATACATATAATTCGAAATTTTGTATTTTTGTTTTGAAGATTGAAAACAAGCATTGCTTTACGAAGTGGAAATTCAATATCTGTCTGTAAGACATCCTTGTTAATCATTGTTTCTGGGTAGTCCTGGTATTGACGTCTGTGCCAGTTATACCGGGTGTCCACAAGAGATGGTACATTGAAAGAATATGAAGAAAGGAATGACAGATTGGAGAAATTTTTTGTTGTTGTCTTGAATGTTATTCGAACAACATTATTATTATTATTATTATTATTCGAATTAATCTGACAACATTTTCAATGCTGTGGCACTTCCTGTTATGCCGGAAGTTGACACTATCTTTGTTATTTCATAGAGCATAATGTATGTTTCTATTGTTTATTGTAAAACATTGAATTCTGAACGAGTTTTTCTTATATCAATGCCACCTGAAATAAACCGAAAAGAAGATATGAATTTTTTAATCGGAATTCTCCGATATTTAGTTCTCTCAGAAGGTATCATAAAAATAATAAAGATCATTCAATATCAATTATTTCTAGCTTATTGTAGGAAAAGGATCTCATTTAGCAGAATTCAATGCATTTAGGGGCTTCACGGTATACAGGGTGTTTCCAAAGCATGTGCCAAATCGTACTACATTCAATAGAACAAATGTCCCTTTTTTTGAATTAGACTACCCATTTTCGGTTAGGTTAGAATTCTTGCCATTCATCTATACCACTGTGAAAGACCATTTGACTGGTAATATTTATTTATTTATTTATTATTCGTAAACGGGATACCTTTAAACAATTTTAAGATCATTTGTATATTTGAATTATGGAGGCCGTTACTTGATGTAGATCCATGATATAAATGAGATAAAAGACACAAGGTTTAACTTTAATCTACACTTTATCTGAAAAAATTCGACGACGTTTCGCTGATACAGCAGCTTTATCAAGAATGACAAACAGAATGAAGAGTATGGTATAATAAACAAATGGTAGAACAAGTTGGATGAATAACAGGAAAATCCACACCGAGCCATTGTACAGTTAGTATGAAAAGTAATAGAAACTAATTAAACAAGTTAAGTAGGGGTGAATAATTCACATCTGCCTGCTCATTCAAAAGCTTGTTCGAATGTTTGTATCTATTTATTTCTAATGCTCCTAGGAGATCTAATTTTAAACTTCTTGATTTTATATGTAATATGTCAAAGTTTTATTGAATGAATGGATTTCTTCTATTAAGTGGTTTGAATAATTTGAATCAGATTTATTTTATCGAAGCTACGTTTATGTTCAGATGTTCTTATGCCAAAACTCCTATAGGTCCTACCGATATAAATTTTATCACAAGAACCGCAATTGAGTTTATAGATTCTGATTTATCCTGATAAATCTGATAAATCAGGAGAACATCTGAACATAAACGTAGCTTCGATAAAAATCTGATTCAAATTATTCAAACCACTTAATAAAAGAAAACCATTCATTCAATACAAACATTGACATATTACATATAAAATCAAAAGTTTAAAATTAGATCTCCTAGAAGCATTAGAAATAAATAGATACAAACATTCGGACAAGCTTTTGAATGAGCAGGTAGATATGAATTATTCACCCCTACTTAACTTGTTTAATTAGTTTTCATTACCTTTCATACTAACTGTACAATGGCTCGGTGTGAATTTTCCTGTTATTCATCCAACTTGTTCTACGATTTGTATATAATACCATACTCTTCAGTCTGTTTGTCATTCTTGATAAAGCTGCTGTGTCAGCGAAACGTCGTCGAATTTTTTCAAATAAAGTGTAGATTAAAGTTAAACCTTGTGTTTTTTATCTCATTTGCATTTGTATATGTATAGTAATTCAAACACACATGAAAGAAATAACGTAAATGATATAACACAATGTATAAATGACGATACAAAAAAAATAAATAAATCCAAAAGACTAACCTCAATTTGAAGTCTAAAAATGTATAAGAATACATGCTTTGTCAGGAGAGTTTTTGAGTGACAACTGAAATTTACTCTGAGTTATACCCGTGAATTCAACATCCAGAGCACAATACTCACTAACCACCCTCATACATCCTTTAAAAGTGCTGGAATAGCCGTAATTAGTTGGATGGTAGGGCGCAAGAAATAAATCAAAGCCACGAGTCGTTCTAAGTAGTACTCTCACGTTTACAAACTGAAGCAATTCTGAACAACAAATATTGCCCGATAGTAATTTGAAAAGAAAGATGAGATAAGAAATTCTCCTACGATCCTCTGGAGATGGAATCTTTAAATACTTTAAAATATCTGGGTAAGTATAGGTTTCAACTGTAAGATGCAGTTTATAAGCTACGTTTCTGAGGAATTTGTTCTGAATTATTTCGATGCTATCAATGTAATGAGGCGACCATATCACCGAACCATATTCGAGAACAGAGCAAACAAGAGCCATATAGACAGTTTTGGCAGAATTAGCTGATAAGTCTCTTAAATGGCGGTTCATGAAACCAAGCAACTGCCTACCCCTAGCTACCGCTGAATTTATGTGAAGAATAAACGACATAGTACTATCGAAAACGATTCCCAAATCCTTCACCTTATTTATTCTGTTAACAGAGTTATTGAGGATAATATAGTTGTATTCAATAGAATTTTTGGATCTAGAGAATGTTACGCAATAGCATTCATCCACATTCAATTCCATGTCGTTTTCAACTGACCAACTCTGCAAGACCTCCAAGTGGTGTTGTAGTTTGATACAATCATGAACATTTTACACTAGTATATATAGCTGTAAATCATCTGCAATAGATAGATATTTGCAGTACTTGAATTTCTCGCCCATTTCATTAATGAATAGAGTGAAAAGTGAGGGACCCATGTGAGATCTCTGTGGTACTCCTGAAGTTACGTGAATAGGATGAGATGTATGGTTTTTTATTTTCACACATTGCAAACGGGATCTGAGATAACTACTCAACCAAGTAACAATCCACTGAGGAAATTCCATTCTTTTCACTTTTTCTTCGAGGCATTTGTGATTCATTCTGTCAAACTGAAATCTGCGTAAACAAATTGAACTTGAAAACTAGATTCCAAAGCTCGGTAAATGTCAGTCTGATACACTAATAAGTTAGTTTCCGTGGACCTACCAAATGTGAAACCATGTTGCTGGTTTACAATCATATTAAAACAGTACCATGAAAGATGTCGTGTCACAAAAAGTTCAAGCAACTAAGGGATGGTCGATAATTTACTAATAGGACGGTAGTTCCTAACATCAGCTCTATCGCCACTCTTACGGATAAGCGTCACATATCTGTTCTTCCACAGATCAGGAAAAATACCGCTAATGATTAATTGAATAAAATCCATAAAGGTTTATAGTAAGCGAATAAATACATCTTTTCAAAAAGTATGAGGGAATTCTATCTGGATCACAGCTCAGCTCATTATTCAGCAATGAAGTTCCTCTGAACAATGCCTCAAGACTGATTACATGAAAAGGAATACTGAAAAATGTTTTAGAACAACCATGCTCATTCAGGAAAACACCACCCCGAATACCATGATCCCTTCGTGAGGAGTTAACATTTTCCAGAATTCCTTAGGTTTTTCCGAAATAGAATTCTCTACCCTCACCAAATATGCGTCATGGCAGTGCTAAGATGAAATTTGGCACTGAGATCTTAACTGCAAAAAAGCTAATTGGTCCATACATATACTTAACACACTCGAACAGATTCAGGCGATAAGGCGGCAGAGTGGCTTTATGTTGTGAACGGATTGCCTACACTGACGAGGTCAAAGAAACTGGAGACTGTTGATCACATTCATGACATCCGACTGGGTTTTACACTACTTTATTGTCCTGGTAGACGATAATTATGAAAGATGGATTAGAAAACGAGTTCCTTCAGGGAAGAATATTTAACATTCTACCGAAGGTTGAATATTGTTCCGTGAATAAAATTCTTTCGGTTTATGTTCATTGCAACTCAGCCGTATAGTTGAAATTTTCGAAGAATAATCTCATATATTAAGTTGAATTTTTTGATGAAACCGGTCACAGTTACAAGAAAAATACAAAAGTTCCGTTTAGGAATCAAATAATATCAATGGTGGCTTTCAGAAGTGTTCGCAGGGGGAAGAAAAAGTGACTCAAGAAGTGGTTTTGACCTAAAAATTGACCTATGTTCCAAACTTAAGGTCCATATCTAGAAAATTGCAGAAGTTTCTTACAAAAAACGACATTCATTTCGAAACCCCAGCAGCCTGTATATCGAAAACGTTACATTTGTACACCTATATTCATAAAAAGATATCGAGTTCTTTCAACTGTTGAAGTACTGTATCTAAAAATGGATCACTCTGTAGATTCGAGTTGCTCCATTAGTCATTGCAGATGCTTTTGTATGACGGAATTATTAATTTTCCTTAAAATTGTCAGAATCAATGATACAAAATGAATAATTCATATTTTCTACATTAAGTGTTCTGAAATCCTGGTTTATTTCCTGCCAGGTCAAAGCAGCAGAAACGAAAAAATACTTATTAAAAGTCGAAAGCCATCTCCACAACAAATATCTAAGCTTATTGCATTTGACAGTTATGAATAATGATGTTTGTCGCGATATCCATAAAGCGTCAATTCATGCATGAAATGAAAATCCAATTGGTTGAAAGAACGAGAACTGGAGGTCAAAATATCTACGTACAGATATAACACCACTATTTAATTATAATGCTAATGGTAGAAATGTCTAATGCTAGAATAATTTGATTTATTGATGAATTAATTGAATAATAACCTGAAAGGTGTGATTCCAGAGCCGACAATTTGCTGGATGCGGATTTATCCTACAAATCAAGACCGATAGAAGATTCACTATAATTGCTTCAATAATATGAATAGCCAATTAAATGTTTTATTTATTGCTTGGAGATTGAAGCGGTTTCGTAGATGAAATGATTCACAATTAATCCGGCAGATGGAGACAGCAGGGTCGCTATTGCAACTGATTTGAAATTGAGAATTACGTTCAAGGTTCGAACGAATTTCCTGAAACACGTCGATTCTTTTATTGGAGGAGGCAAGTTTTCGTGACATGTTCTATTCTTTCCCTGACAGCTTTCACTCTCTATAGGACCACGTAATTATTTAACTATACAAAAACTGTAAGAAATGGGCATGGACAAGTGGAAAAATTCGGAGGGGAAAGCAAGGAATATTAGGACGAAGAAATTTCTCTTCAAATAGCGGATAATTATTTCCGAGAGAATGGGACTTCTTCCGTCCGACAACGCCCGTTTCGCGCCCGAACGACAAAGAAAGGCGACGAAAGCGCGCTAGGACTGCATCAGGTGAAATTGGTGAAAATTTTCACCGGAAAACAAAATTCGATCCTTCCAAACGGAGATTGCGTTTTTCTGGTCCACAAATTCCTAAAAACGTGTCTCCGAGGTTATTCGAAAAAAACGTTACCCGAGAATCATTCTGTTCCCATAGCGTAGTCTCATTTCTATATAAGTAACCGTTTCGAAGAATTTCACCTCCAAAATGGGTCCTTTTCGAGGAACCACCGAAATGACAGAATTAACGACTTTTCACAGGTCATATGAGTGCTGTAAAGGAACCTACTTCCGTCCTGCGAAATAGGTGCTTTCGAGCCCTACGAAAACGTATTTCTAGATCGGATTTTCTGTAAAATCCTCCGTTGACATTTATTTCAATATTTTCTCTATTAGAAATTGTGTGCATTTCTTTCCTATATCGATGAATTAACGTTCAAAGTCATCTCCTCCAGAAATTGAACTCGGTCCAAAGCTACCTCCACCACTCAATTTAGCCACAGTTTCACGTCCAAATTGACGGAATTAAGGATAATCGAGCTGTCAAAAATGGGGTATTTCTTTCATTCGTCCTACGTGGTAACCGAGAAATATGATTCGCGTATCGAAAGAGTCCGAATTTTCTGTGAAATCCTCCGTTGACACTCATTTCAATATATTCTCTATTAGAAATTGTGTTCATTTCTTTCCTTTATCGATGAATTAACGTTCAAAGTCATCTCCTCCAGAAATTGAACTCGGTCCGAAGCTACCCCCACCACTCAATTTGGCCACAGTTTCACGCCCAGAAATTGACGGAATTGAGGATAATCGAGCTGTGATTCGCGTATCAAGAGATTTGTACATATCTCGGCAATTGATTCGTGGAAAGAAATAGTTAATTTACGACTTAATTTTTTAATAGGGGACTATTTTTGAGACCTAGATTTCCGAAGAAAGAATCAGATACATCGATCTCCTTATGTCCTACTTGCGGCGACGTCTTCCGAGATTTGATATAACGAATGCATAGAATATAGTTCTTTTTCTCTTCCGAAGGCGATGACAATGGCTAGGATAATAGAAACATCATATCAACATAAGCTCTGGAGTCATACAAATATATTCGTTCTGTCACAATAATTTATACAGTTCGAATAACACCATATGATCTACGTTATTTTCATTGTAGCAGCGTAAAGTTTCAAAAGTGAGTGAGCGTAATTTGATGTTTTGGTAATCATTTGAGATGGTTAAGATATTAGAATTCAATGAAAAAATCATTACTCACTAGTTTATTTCTTTAGATTGTTACTTTCATATCAGTTCAATATTTATGGATTCAGTGACTCAAGTAGCAGAGTTATATACTCCGTTTTCTTTAATATAAACAAACATGAATCTGTTAATAGCAAATACTCTAAAACCAGGTCTATACATTCTGGTATCCCCAGGGGTTCATCTTGGCACCATAGGTATTTTTGATACCTGTGAACGATTTTCCATGTTACATCGATCAAGCCGAATCAACATTATCTGCTGAAGATTCAATTTTGTCTATCAAGAATGGTGTAACGAGTGAATCTTCTCAGGTTAATGCAGGAGTACCGCAGGGCTCTACACCGCATATTGTGCGTATTGAAGAAAATCTATCAGCCTCATCATTCCCATCATGTTAAAATCACTTATCTTCAAATTCTTCAAGTTAAAAAAATTATATTTCAATTGCGTGTTAAATCTATCTATAGACAATCATTTTCTATAAATTAAAAATATCGAGGTGACTAGGATTGATTACCGGCTGTCGATTAACATACACAAATATGTCAAGCATGTTTTTCAGCAAAGATTAATTCTTGAACTAACGACATTCATGGTCGTCTTCTGCCACAAAGTGAGGTAATAGTTGAGGTAATAACTAATCATCCTTTTTCTCTAGATGAGTTAATAGGATCATCACGCTTATGTTTATCCAAGAAAATTGCATAATTCCACAAAGAAGATGCATTGAATTATTTGTACTTAGTTTATTATAGAATTTTGTTATTATTTATTGTTCATTTCAACGTTGGTGGATCACTAATTCGTAAATAATGAAGTAATTGGGTTCGTTAACGATTTCGCAACGACAAAAATAGCTTTCCAGAAATGGGCGAGGAGATGCTGGTATGTAATTGATTGAAAATGTTGGAATCTTGAGAAATTTTAATCATAACAAAGTGTAAGACGGTATTCATGTTAAACGAGACTCATTGAAACTTTATGATAGAGTTGATGAAGGATTTCATTATTGGAGATAATTATCAAGTCAATACAGAAATCGGCTACAATAATTGAAGCATAGGTATGTTGGATATCACTTCATATATTACAACTTCAATTTACGAGGGATGTCATTTATGTTTCGGATACTGGGACATAGGAGACACCATTCATCAACTACAAGTTCTAAAAATGAACCTGTATAAACTTACAAAGTTCACATATTACTCGAGAAATGGTATTGAACCGTGAGCAATTTCGCACAATAATTTTCTACATTTTTCAGAGAAGATTATCTCAACAAGAATGTCATGGCGAGTTGGTTTCTATTCTTAGCAATAAAGCAACAGTTTTCCTTTAGTAAGGAGACTTTGAACGCAAAAAAGTTAGGCTTAGCGACGACCCAAAGGCAGATGCACCAAAAACAGTAATCACTCGAGAAAATGTGAATGCTGGCGTGAAATTAAAGGGGAAGATCGGCATGCAATATATCGAAAAATTGGGGCAGAATTACGGATGTCAAGGACCTCAGTCAGGAATATTTTTCACGAAGAATTGCGTCTGACAAAGTTAGTTTCCGGTTGGATACCGCATTTATTGTTTTGTGTTTGTGTCTCAAAACTGGACGTCTTTTGCGTTCAGTGAGAAAAAACCTTGGATTTACACATAGTAGCCGAAAATAGGTACAAATCTTTCGTTTGAGTGTTCTATGAGAAAGAAATACCGACAAAAACACGTTCGTTTCACAAACAGGTCATTTAGCAACAATTCTGTTGAATACTCAAAGAACAGTAACTCAACACGATCATTCGTTTATCGCGATTCCTAAATTTTCTTTGAGAAACCAGCCTCGGCACACCTAGACAATGTAACTTCGCACACAGCTGCCTGCAGTCCAGGCTTGATTTTTTCTCCAAAATCAAGACCGGAATGAGTGGCCACAGGTTTCAGTCAGAAGAAGCTGTAGATGCCTACCAAAAGGTCATTTTGAATGTAGAAGTAAACGATTGAAATAACTGCTTCGAGAGTTTGTTCGAACGAATACAGAAGTGTATTAGTCTTCGTGTAGAATACTACGAAAAACAAAAATCTTTAGAAGCTCCCAATTGTTTCATAGCTCTATATGCTAAACAATAACAAGGAAGTGATTATGTTCCAGGAGACTCACACTGCGACGGAAGAACATCTCCGCGAAAGAGGAAATATCGCAGGTTATGTACTTTTTGATTATCGCCTTAGTCCTTTTTATGGCTTTGCTTGCTATGTAAAATCTTTTCTTAAATTAAAGTGTGTTTAGACATATAAGAGTCAGGTTAGGTTATATATGATTGTTTGAATATTTTTCTGCTGGTTTTCTTTTTCCATTGTTACAGATTTCTGTCCCAAACCCCTTTCCTATCACCCTTGTCTTCGCCTGGAAATCATAGAGTGCAAAATGAGAATTGAAGCTGCTAAGCAGAAAACTCTTTGGTACTTTTTATGTACACACGACACTAACACAACATAAACGGACAAGCTATTGCTAGTGCAATAGCTTACATTTTCCTGAGCTCACACTTGTGTTTTTTCTGACACACCAAAATTATAAATTGTAAATCCAATTATAAGAATTTTCGTAAATCCTCTCTTTTTGAATATATATATATATATATATATATATATATATATATATATATATATATATATATATATATATATATATATATATAGACTTAAAAGACATCCCTCGTAGTTATAAATTTTACTTCGATAAAGTTGTCTTTAAGAAGAATGGTGGTTAAGGAAAACCGTCATGCCACCTTTCAAACTGGGCCACAGCTTCAGTTCCAAGTTAATATCAGGTCCAGTTATGTTGGTCAACGACTGAATTGCAAAAATAATTTGGAATGTCTTTTATATTATTTGCTGAGGCTTGAAGAGAAGCTTCCACTAGCAATTCAGCAGAACATGCGGCCTGTGTATGATGATAACTAACATACCCTATTCCTTAGCTTGGGGGTTCAAAAACATCTTAATGAGATGTAGTTTAATCGGTGGAGAAAAACCTATCGAATGACCACCAACACAAATGGTAATGGATTTGAGGTTCGATGAATATTAGCAACAATCCCAATCAACTGCAGAAAGCAACTATTAATGAAGTGCTCTAGAAATGTTTATAATACAATGGTGAAGGGTTTGATTTCATTTTTAGTAGGTTGATTATGTTTATGGGTATTTTAAATTTTATTTTTCATAAATGCCAATAATTTTGTTCTATGATTCATCGCGCCAAAATGACATTTTTATCATTTGAAGTAAGCGAACGCTATTCATTGCTGTTTTCTGTTCATCATGAGTGAAATACGAGTACTAGTCGTTCTGTGAATTTGACTTATTATTTTAGTCATTGACCATGAATGGAAAATTTATTTATAATATGTTCGTTTGACTATTTTTGCCATTTGATTTTATATAAAAAAAACTGTACACAAATAGAATAAATGTTATTGCTTTTTTTAAATAATTTTCAAACGACAAACTGACGATAAATGCAAAGATCCTTACATAGAATATTGTTGAATGTAGAAACTAGCATTGGAATTAAATTCACTCTTTCTGGTTCTATATTCAACATATTGATTTAATTCTCCGAGGAACTGCAGGATAATGATAAAATCGCGAATAAAATGAAAACAAGCCATTTCAGTTATAGGAAAACCTAATACTGACTTAATATCTTGTTCTAATGAAGTGAAAAAGGGTACTGTGATCGATATAACGTTTTGAAAATTCAGTTTCATTTAGTTTTGAGCTCCCTGTATATAGAAGAGTATCGGAAGTCACGTTGCCCTCAGAAATAAAACTTTTCTCGATAAACAGTTATAAGTTATAATCCTGCTCGAATCTAAGTCAAGTTTTTTGTGGAAAGAGAAGGCACTATATTTAAAAAAAATTTTGATGGAAAAAATTATAGCTCGATGGTGGTTTATTTCAGATAGGTCAAATCTTATCAAAAGATGCTTGAAAAAGGATGCCCTTGAAAAAATATATTACATGCCATCTTAAATAGCATAGTTGTAGTCGACATCCGGTATAACCGGATGTGGTACTGATCTGGAATTGCAAATTGTAGATCCATTTACAATTCGAAGTTGATCGATAGAATCCCCACATACTTCAGAAAGGCACTGAGTGTGGACATCCTGTATATATCTCAGTATCAAATCCAATTTTTTTTGGTCACAGATAAAACTGTGTATTATACGAGAGAGAAAATTATTAATTTTTTTTCGTCTTTCTCTACATTCTGAAGCTACACTCAAACCTATTTCCATTGATAAATTAATAACTCCAATAAAGAATGTTTCTATTAAAAATATTTTTCTTTTTGAGTGGCTTAGATCTCCAGTATGGAAATAATGTTCTGGTAGATACTCTTAGCATTTTACATGATTACCTTTTTCTTCAAAGAAAATCTTTTGGTAGTGCCCAAAAGCAAAGAAAATTCAGTTTTCCAATGTGGGAATCAGATTTAAAGAAGTAAGTAGACTTTTGTAAATTATTCATATTATATAGTCTACAAGAGAAGAAGGAAAATTTCTGAACCACAGGCATTTTATGAAAAAATTTTTGAGAATAATATAAAATCAACATAGCTGTATCTTGGTTATCACTGGAAATATGAGTATTTAAAATTTTCAACCTCTTCATCCCGATTCGGTTGAGGGTAGTATCAAAAACTGTTCATGCAAAAGTTTTTGACAATAGATCGAAGGATGATATGAAAACTACATAGATGTATCTTGAAACTCCTATTTCTACCCTGTTGGACCGATTGTGTGCAATACTAAAACTCTTATACAATTTGCCAAAATTACATCGAGATCTATCGAACCAAACCTAATTTAAATTTTTTCGAAAATCCTCATTTTCAAAATTTCTGCATACATAGCTGAGCAGAGATAGGCCAAAGGAAAAAATGTTAAATGCAGTAGTATATTAATTTTATCAATTTCTATAAGATTGTTATCTTTTCAGGCACACTCTGTATATTTAGAGTCCTATAAACACCACTAATATATAAAAGGCTCATTAGATAAACTAATGGTCATTTATAAAAACGAATGAGCCTAATTAATAAATTATCCAGATAAATTATCTGTTAAAAGAGTTTATAGTTTTGCATCACTATCCTAGACAAATTTATTTCTATTAGATACAAGAATTTGAATATTGGAATTTAAACATTCAATTTTCCTGGGAAAGAAGAATTTCGTTAGATAAAATTCTATCTCAACGATTGGATCGAAATTTTATGGATTATTTCAATTAGTGGATACCCCAATAAATTTTGATCTAATTAATATAATTTAGACATTTATTGGCGCCCAGAGAAGGAGATTGAAGACTAATTTAAATATAATATTAGGATTAAAATACTTTCCTGAATTCAGATATAAGCATTTATGCAAAATGAGTGTCTAATTATCATGTAATTACGTTAATTACTTATCAATAAGGATTACGTTCAGAATTAAAGGTTACAAGAATAATATATCAGTTCGAACAATGTTGTTTCAGATAAAATTGATTCTTTCTATAATAAGTTGTGCGCAAATAATAATTATATCATTTTTCGTTCGGAGAACTGTAGCCATACTTATGTAGTGGAATTTTATAGTTAGAGAAAAATAACTTCCTCCTCCTTCGATCTCTTTTTCATAGACCAGTTTGATGATAAAGCATTCTTCCGATATGTCTTCCTATTTTCGAGTGCACCAAAATTATTCGTAAAATCTTTTGTTGCTAAGATTTGATCAAATTCAGACCATAGTAATTATCTGTGGTCTAAGAATTTGGCAATTCTTTAATTTTTTGGTACATACAAGGTGTTACAAAATAGTATGACACCACTTAAGGGGGTAAACCTACGTGCAATTTTAGGAAAAAAAGTTCATATAAACATACGTCCGCAAAAGATTCTTAACGGAGCTACAGGGTGTTGAAATTTCCGGAAAAAATTGGTTTCTTTCTAAAACCCTTATAGCTTCTGAGATATTCAGCTCAAATTTGGAATGCAAGCTATTTTTACAGCCTCCCATTACACGTCCTAAATTTTAACTAAAATCTACAAGGTATTTTCTTTTCCGGAACCTTTTCTTCTTTTGCCCTCTCAAACTTTTTTGCAGTACGCCACTGATCAGCGTACAATCAATGTTCGTCATCTTCGTTCAATTTGAAATTTTTCGACACCTGTAATTTTTCGTATTCCTATCGTTCTCGAGAAACAATTATTAAACGATTGTATGCATTCGCTGAATTGAAAGCACTTCTAATTGAAAAAATTACTAGTAGGCTTTGATTTTTTTCATTCATTTATTTATTTTGACAGTTGCTAAAGTTAAACCAGTGTGTCTGCTCGACTTGTTCATTAAATCAACGATTAGTTTCAAGATTTTGAAGTTATTGCTGTAAGAAAATATGGTTAATTTTACTAACGCCGAATTGACTAATAACCATTGTATGTACGGTCTGGCTGACGAAAACACAACAGAAGCTAGGCGATTATAACAGGTGCGCTTTCCAAATCGAGTAACACCAGACAGGCGAACGTTTTCCATAGAAGGTTGAAGGAAACTGGTACTTTTACTGCAAATAATCATTTAAAAGGTGCAACTCAAACCATGGGAACTCTAGATATTGAGGAAGCAGTTTTGAATTGTATTGAATACAAGAAAAATTGGAAATCTGTTGAATATATCACATGTTTTAGTTCGGAGGATTCCCCCAGACTTTTTATTAGGCCGTTTCATACTCAACGCGTTCAAAATCTACTTCCTTCAAGACTGAATATTTGCCAATGGTTCGCAAATAAAATTAGAGAAAATGCTCATTTTGATAGTGAAATAATGTTCACAGACGAAGCTAACTTCTCGAGAACTGCTATCACGAATTTTCACAATAACCATTATTGGGCTGGGAAAAAAAAACCCCATTTGATAACCAATCGCATTTTTGAACATTAATTCTACAAAATACATAATTACATTTGATAAAAATTCCCCACAAATGCAATAAAAGGATGATAATAAATCTGTTTGAAAGATTGAAAATTAGCAAACTCTATGAAAACAAAAATAAACATTGTGGGAAATATAAAAAGTGTTTCATCTTATTGAGCATACATTAACTTTCGTATAAATTGAGTTGAGTTCAATATAACTTATGAATATTTGTACAAATCACTGTGTATATCTCAATGAATAACTACTATTTCTTATTTGAATAATTTAACAGTTATTTCTATGACATATTATAAAACAAAGTTGAAGCAACTTATTGCGTTATTTTATTAGTTCATTAAAGTAATTGTTTTGGAAATAACAGTTTTGTTTATCAATGTCCGTATTGTATTCTATCCCAACACAATAGCTTCGGAAGCCATACTCGAATACTTGACCAATTAAATTATAAATGCTCTGAAATGAGTAGGTAGAAAGATTATACAAATAAATGTGAATAGTCAATTAGAAGCGGCGTTGTTGAATCTCTCTTCGAACTTATCTCTTATCAATCTGACTTCAAGTCTTATGGAATTTTACTTCATTGGAAAGTAGGATCTGCGCTTCTTCAATGTAACTATCAAGTTGTTCGAGAAATCTCCTGATCTAAATACTTTAGATTCCTATATTCGTATACAGGGTGTTTGCTACGCAATAACTACTTTGATTTTTATCCCACTGTTAACTTTTAATTCATTAAAGTAGAACAAGGGTACAAATCTTATATAGATTTTATTTTATATCTATGTATAAAAGTGACACCTAAATAATATTTAAAATTTTCATGAAGTTTAAAAAGTATATCGAGAAAGGAATGACCGATTGGAATTTTTTGTTGTTGTCTTGAATGCTATTCGACATTTCAATTTTTAAATTTTGAAATATGGATATCGTGTCGCACATTTATTGTTGCTTTTATTTTCATTATTTTCCATTTTTTAATAAATCGCGAAAAATTGCAGGTAAAATTTTTCAGAAAAGGATTTCTATTTATTCTCTTATGGCCAATCTCTGAACAGTGCATTGCAAACAAACTTCCTGAATACGAAAATAATATAAGTGTTTTCAAGAAATGTATTTATTTTGAATAAAGTTACTTATTGACTAGCAATTTTGCTTTATTTGCATGAAGTTGTCTTACGGATGCTTGTAAGTATATATATATATATATATATATATATATATATATATATATATATATATATATATATATATATATATATATATATATATATATATATATATATATATATATATATATATATATATATATATATATATATATATATATATATATATATATATATATATATATATATATATATATATATATATATATATATATATATATATATATATATATATATATATATATATATATATATATATATATATATATATATATATATATATATATATATATATATATATACGCATGGCAACGTAAGTATCCTTTCTTTTTAAATATTGGTCACAAGAATCTCGATGTTTAATTCTAAACATAGTTCTTATCGCACTTTTTTGTAGGATGAAGACTCTACCCGATTCCAACGAAAGATCTAATCTAACCCATACCAGCACCCCGTAGGACATCACAGCATGAAAATAGGCATTTTCCTATGGGAAGAGATTGATTTAGCTAACTTTTCACAGGTGACCTCCATGTGAGACGACCAGCTGAGTCTAGAGTGCACCCATACTCCCAGAAATTTGACCGAATTCAGTGGCTCTCTAGGGCCGATTGTAAGTTCCTCAGTTTTTTGTTCACTAACTTTCAGTTTGTTGCTTGAGAACCAGTTCTCTGTTTCATCGATGACTTTATTTTTATTTGCTTGAAGATTTTCACTACCTTCCTCCATCACCACAATGGATGTATCATCACAATAAAGACAAACACTAGCTGCCCCAGGGACCGTTATGTCATCTATACTTACCAGAAATAAAAGCGGACCCTGAATAGAACCCCAGGGAACACCTCTATCTGTTATGAAAGATTCTGATAACTTGTCATTAACACTTATAAACTGAGATCTTTTCGTTAAATAATTTTTGAGTAAGGTATATACTCTGCTACGAAAACCATAATGAAAAAGCTTTTCCAACAAGATATCGCGACACAGACTATCAAAAGCTTTACTACGGTCGAAATTGAGCATAGCCACTTCAACATCACCGTTTAAACCTCTCATAATTGTGTTTATAGCACTCTGTATAGCCGTAGTAGTACTTCTCTTCTTTCGATAACCATGCTGTACTCCACTGAACAAATTTGATTTTTCCAAGAATTTGACCATTCTGTTCTTGATTGCCAATTCGAAAACCTTCGACAAAACTGGCAAGACGGCTATCGGCCTGTATTCATATTTGTTTTTCTACTTTCTTGTGCAAGGGTACAACTTTTGCTACTTTAAGTTCTTTTCGGAAGTATCCGTCCTTGAAACATTTATTAATCAGTATTGAAATAGTGACAAAGTTTCTCTGATAAAGTCTTCATCATGTTATTCTATATACCATATAAGTCTCTAGAGGATTTTGGCTTAAATGAGTCTATTAAATTTTTGGTTTCTTGCTCTGAACACTGAAATAAAAAACATGATCCCGTGCTCCCCCAAACATTCTCCTCAAGCATTTTCTTTGAACTGGTTTTACTGTTTAAGAGAGAAACTTGTTCTAAATTTTTTATCGGTTTTTTCGAAAGCTGACTTAAGTTCTGAGGCGGTTGGAGTCAGATCCTCAGTCTCCGAAAAACTTCTAGGATTCATTTCTTTATGCACTACATCCCAAACCGCTCTAGCTTCATTAGCAGCATTCCTAATGTAGTTCTCGTAGTTTCTTCTTTTTATTTGATCTAAATAGAGATATATTGTTTTTTACATAATTTATAGGCTTCCACTTGATTCCCTTTGCCATTTCAGGGTAATATTTGTCGAGAAGACCCATCCATAGTTCGTGAAAACATTTATAAGCATCTTCAGTCGACTTTTCGTCACGAAAGCCGTTCCAGTCAATATTTTGTAATTCCTTCTTCAACAGGTAAGTATTTTCCGAGTAATTTTTCTACACTTAACAACTTTCCGTTTTTCTGGTGATGGCTTACACCAGTTTGTCAAATTTAAATTTAAGCACTGCCCAAAATGATACGAGAGATGAGGTTCAACAGTCCTCTGTGAAAAAGTTTGCTTCAATTCAGCTGAAATGAATATATTATCGATGCAAAACTCTTTAGTTTTTGATACTTTTGACGGTTCCCTGAACGTCGGGGTAATTCTATATGACGAAATTAGATTTTTCACCGATTGGAGCTTCTTTGTTGGTTCTAAAAAATCCACATTGAAATCCTCAGCGAGAACCACTTTTTGTTTTACATATTTGTTGCTCACAAGAGCAAGAATTTTATTTATATAAGTGATATAGTTTTCAAGAACCCCATCTGGTGATCTATGTGTTGCAATGAACACCATCCGCAACTGTATTATAAAGACTTCAGAAACCTCCATATCTTTTTCAATACCAAAAGAATCAAGTTCGTCTATTAGTAGACATTTATATTTGTTATTGACCACGAGAACACCACCATATTGAAGTAGATCGTAAGCAGTTCAAATTTCAGCACCCCTGGTCTGAGTCAATAAATTCCCAATGCAAAAAGTAAACAGGTTATTCTCATGTATATTCAATATTTCACATAGTTGCAGTACTAGAACGTCGAAATCTGTGAACCTAGTACAAGAAAATCCAAGAACGTCATTCAGTTAGTAAGTAGAATATAGGGAGTCTCTTTCAACACACATAAGTTCAATATGTTACCACATTACCGAACACACTGTGTAGTCCAAAATATTTTTCCTTTGTAGTACCAACTGGAATACAAACTAAGTTTCTTTCCATGGCTGAGAAGTACTACGCCATCAGAGCTAATTATTTTATACAAAGTACAGGTGGTATGGAATACTGTTCCCATATGTAGGGCTTCACACCAAAACATTCATTACATCATGGATAGTGTCCACAAGTCAAACGTGATCTCCTGAACATCTCTCAAGGGCAGCAGGTTGCTGATCTTTCTCCTTTGACCAAATATTTCCATGGTAAGTGCTCTGAAAAACTCAAAGGATTGATACTGGAACTAGCTTCCATCTACCATCATTCAGATAGTTTACAACTTAACGCGAGTGAACACACATTGAATCATCTTTAGTAGCCACAGCTGTGACATGACAAGAATCACCTCCTCTCAATAGTTAGAAATAAAAGAGAGAAATTATCTCAGAGGATAGAGATATATCAGAGAAAGTTTAAATCGCTCATTCAATCATATTAGTTTTAGTGTGTCAATTACTGTGTCAAAAATTATTGAACATAAGTCAATATGATTTGCTGAAAAATGTTGAAAGCACGTGTATCTCGAGTAGTTTTTTCTAGTGGAATAGCACCATGTTTGTATATGTCGTACATAGTACTTCGAGGTATTATTATTGGATTATTTTTTTAGCAGAATCTGAGTATTTTGATGAAATCAACGCATATAAAAAGAAAACATGGTGGTTACTTTTACTCTTCCTATCAAGGACTATGATACCCATAGCTAAAGGAGTACAGGCGAGTTCAAGTTACTTAAATATTCAAGGTAGTAGTTATAGGGTAATTAACAAACGTATTTCTTCAAGTAGATGGATATTGCTTTCTTTTTTCATCAAATTAATCTTTTATTCTTCAGATGACGTACTATTCAATAATAAATGATGTAGAAGGTACTTGCTATGTACCAGAGCTCAGCAACAATAATTGGACATTCGGAGAAATTGAAAACATCACAAAGAAGTATGGGTAAGTATACTTCCGAAAAGAATACAGACAGCTTATATAAGCTACGTGTATTCTGGTAGTTCAAATGTTTTTTCAATACTTTGAGATGAGAGTTGCGATTGCTAAGGAAGGAAAAGATGATCATCATCTTCATACAGGGTGTCCCAAATTTGATGGGTTTGTGAGGCAGTGATGTGATGACCCCCCTTTCTCGGATTAACTTTTTGGTTTTCGAGTTATTCCGGAATTTTCGAGATTTTAACAGATGACCTTATCTCGGATACTAACAAATTTTTCCACATTCTCAAGCAACTTTTCTGAATTGATTCTGTGGATGCATTCGAAAAAATTTTTCACGGAACAGTTTTTTGAAATGTGAGATTTTCTTTCGATATTAACTATACACGAAATTGGTCACATTGAGTAGAATATTATCTTTTTATATTTGAAAATATACAGATGATAAGAGTGAAAATAAATGAATGGTAACACCTTATATGAATGTTCTGAGCAAACTCGTAATAAAGTTACAGGCTGTTTTCTGAATTTCGTCGCTCGGCCATATCTTCGTTACCAATTCATCAAATTCTATCAAACTTGGCAAGTTCCTTATTCTGATAAGTATCAATCGTAAGCACTATGTAACAGTCCGATTTTTCGAAAAAATCATTTATATCTTTCAATCTCAGTTTTCATAATTTTATTAATAATTCAATCTCATTTCATGAAGTTAAATATTCGAACAGAAATAAAAATTCGAATCAAGAATCTACAGGTAGTGAAAACCAATGAAAATTATAGTTATATCCGTAAGGTGTCGCTGGTATCGATCTAGGTTCTTCACCGGTTAATTGTGAAGTCAGTACTTGAAAGAAGATCGTTTTCTTGTTTCTGTGGGAGAACGGAAAGCAGTATCCTATGTTTCATTTCGACTTTATTGTGAAGAGAATAATTTCGCATTTTATTAGTTTCTTTCGAAAATCAATAGTTTTTCATAGAACCGAATCGATATAAGTTCGGAATTCACTAGATTCCCTATTTTTCCATTCAGAAATCTTCGGAATCGTTTGTAATTTTATTAGAGCTGTGTTGTAGCGATTGGAGTGAATAATATGCAGTAATAGAAATTAAGTATTCTTTTGATTTTTTGGATAAATTCCTAACGTCTGAGGCGTTATATGTAGTCGGTAATTTTTCCGGATTTCCTCGACAACCAATTCAATTAGAGAGTGGAGAGATTTTGAATTTCCTTTTCTTATATTAACCTAGATCGCTAACTGCTATTCCAAGGATAAGTCAAATTCATTCTGTTCATTTTAAAAATATATTCGGGAGATATGGTATTGTTATAGATTTTCTTTCACCGTCAAGGTATTTTATGAGGTTTCATCTTTATGCCAAACCTTGATATTTCACGACTGGGGTAACCACGTCTTTAGGGAACTACTCTTGCCACCTTGCGAACCATATTCAGCCAATCAAGTAACCTGTAAGCTGTGAGATACAGGAACACCAGAAAACTGATTTAAAACACCATCCAATTATCGTGGGAATTAATCTCATTTCTAAAAAGTTAAGTGTTTCTCTTTATGATCCAATTCTTCTCTTCTATCTTCGTCAATTGTTGACAATGTAGAAATTATCACAGTCATTGCAATTCAATCTATGAACACCTGATTTATTGTTTATACCTGGTTTGGTTTTATTATTTTTATATATTTGCCTAAATTATTATTAGTTTGGAAAGCTATGTTGAAATTATTGCTACTCAAGAATAATTTCAGTTTCTCACTTGTAATGCCAACGTAGGTTGAGGTGTTGAATTTTTGTTTCAATTTATCGAAAGGGTAAACTTCATTCAATGCGATTCTACTTTGTTTTTATTTAAAATATTATTTATTAGTTTGGGATTGTAATCATTATTTTTGGCTATTCGTTTAATCAAATTTAATTCTTTGTTGAAATTTTCTGGTGATAACGGGATGTTAATCAATCAATGAAATTTACCCTGTCGATAAATTGAAACAAAAATTCAACACCTTAACCTACGTTGGCATTACAAGTGAGAAACTGAAATCATTCTTGAGTAGCAATAATTTCAACAAAGCTTTCCAAACTAATATAATTTAGGCAAATATATAAAAATAATAAACCAAACCAGGTAAAAACAATAAATCAGGTGTTTATAGATTGAATTGCAATGACTGTGATAATTTCTACATTGGTAGAACACATAGAAATTTTAATATTAGAATATCGGAACATAAACGCAGTTTTCAAATAAAAAATCAGATTCAAATTACGCGAATCATCTCTTAGAAAATAATCACTCTGTCGACCCACAATTTGAAATTTTGCATACAGATAATAAATATTGGAAGGTAGATCTTTGGGAAACTTTAGAAATCAATAAATACAAACACTCAGGTAGACTCATCAATGAATTCATCTCGTCTGAAACTCCTTTTATTGTAATTGGTTAAAATTTGTAGTTAAGTTTTTTGTTTTTGTATGAGTTACCTTGGTTATAGTTAGTAATTTATTAATCAGTTACTGTGATTTCGATATTTATCTTGCGATAAAGCTAGTTGAATGAAGCGATGAGTATTATTTCTAAGGCTATATCTAGGACGTAGGTTCTAGACGAAGATCTCACACACTGAGATAAAGGGACTCTGATCTAGCTAGGCATAGATAATTAATAGGTAGTGTCAATTGTAATTTTCTTTCAACTAATCTTGCTAGAATTTAATCTCATTCAACTTCGTTTTCTAAAATTCTTAGTTCCAGTAGAATTGAAATATTTCTCCAATTTTAGATATTCTAGAAACAAAACCATTTCATTTGGCGCCCAATATGGGGCAACAAAGTGCTTCAGGGTATAAAACACCCTGTATGAATTATATTGAAAAATTTATCTCATAGTAAGAAACTGTTGATTCAGAAGAATCAATTTAATAACTCAGCACACTGAAAGAACCTAAAAAAAGATTTATTCACGAATAAAATTGAAACATGAAACCAAACGATAAAAAAGAAACGAAACCAAACTCTAAACAAGGAGAACGTTCATAATTTGTTCTCAAAATAAGACCCTCCCTCATCAATGAAATCTCTACGCCTCCAGTAATTGTTCGCTGTTGCCTTTCTGATGATGTCAGCAGATTCTCGCAACAAGTCACAGTCGAGTCTTATCCTCTCGATCAACTCATTGCTCGTTCTGATTTCTCCTTGATATACCTTCTCCTTCAAATAGCCCCATCGGAAGTAATCTAAAGTATTAATGTCTGGCGATCTAGCAGGCTAGGCGATAGGCCCTCCTCGACCTTTATGTCCAAAGCAAAATGTGGTCCTGCGCATCATTTTGGAAAATCGTACCTCTTCTTCCATAAATTTCTGGGCCCATCAGCTCGGACAGATCATTCCAAAGGAAGTCCGAATAACGCTGTCCATTCATAGACTCTTCAAATATGCGGGGTCCTATCAATTGGTTATCAAATACCGCACACCATACACTCACTGAAAATTTGTACTGAGATCGCCGTTTGTGAACAGCTCTAGGATTTTCACGAGCCCACAAATGCCTATTACGTGAATTATAAATTCCATCTCTCGTGAAGAGCGATTCATCTGTGAAAATTATCCTCGAAATAGGTCTCCTATGGTTCATAATGTAATGGCAGAATTTCAGTCGAGGAATTTGGTCTCCAGGTTCCAAATGTTGTACTGGCTGTAAATGATAAGGGTGCAACTTTTCCTTACTAAGAGCCTACCATACTTTCCTGTTGGAAATACCCAACTCATTTCCCATTTTTCTGGTACTAGTAGAGGGATTATAGAGAGCCATATTAATAATTACTCCTTCTTAATCTCGGTTATTTTCCAAATATTTTCGTTTCTTCATAACGAATGGAAAGTGCCCAGTCGCTCGAAGAAATTGATATAACTTATTAAACGTCTATCTTGAAGAGAATCTGTTTCTATTCGGGAACCGAATGCGAGAGGATTACATCCACAAGCACCAAAAACAATTAGCATGTCTGCATATTCTTCATGGGAAATAAGGACATTCTGAATGGAAAAGGTATTTTAAACTCGTGAAAATTGAATTATTGTTGACTCAACACCAATAATATGACAACTCCCTTTTTCATGACAGTAAGTTCACTGTCACAATAGAAAAATTTTAATGTGTTCTATGGCCTGCAAGCGCAGTGAATTTCGTCTATGAATTCCATTTTGGAGTACGGATATTAGATAGTACTTACATAAAATGAAAAATACATGATAAAATTTGTTCATTTGGAAAGGTAAACGAGATGAAATGAAGAACGAATAGATTTATAAATCGAACTTTCAGTAACTAATAAAATACCTGATAATAAATGTCCGTTGAATGCGAAATATATATGATTATTATATCCATCTGTTTGCCTTAAAAAATTGTTTTTTTCAGCTGTTCATTTCTCTGTGAAAACTTCTTAGATAATAAAAGAGCGGATATGACGAAAACATTCAATGAAACATCTCACGATCAATGATTTGTTATCTTCCTTCAAAATATCTGGAGAAAAAATACTCAAATTTTACGATTCCTTGAACAAGTACATATATCATTGGAGTCCGACCCTGTATTATCAAAAATTCTCATTTTCGTTGCGACCAAACGTAATAAGACTTCGTATTGATTATTTTGAGAAATTCAATTTATTCGCTTCCCAATTGCATTGATTCAGGTCGAAGTCATTTTGTTCCACATCAGGAGTCCCACAGGGTTCCCATTCGGGGCCCTTAATCTTTTTGATTCATGTTAACAAAATAACTAGCTTCTGCTCTTCGCAGACGATCTCAAAGTTTTCTGCCAAATCAAAAACCCTCAAGACTACTTGACTGTATAGCATGAATTGGATAACCTGAATGAGTTCTGCGGTGATAACAACCTGTTTTTAAATCTATCCAAGTGTCACGTGATATGTTTTACTCGTAGTAGGAATACAATTGAATATCCTTATTGTATCGGAATACTGAATTATCTAGAGTGCATTCCATAAAAGATCTCGGTGTAATGTTGGACTCTAAATTAACTTTCAACATTCACATCGAACATATAGTAAATCAAAGCAGTAAAATGCTTGGCTATCTGATGAGACAATGTAAGTACTTTTATAATCAGAAGGCTCCTCTATATTATATAACGCATATGTCTACTTTAGACGACATTCTATTCGCATTCAAACTTGTTAATGGCTTCTTAGAATCGATGGAGGTTCTCCAATGTGTTTGTTTTTACGTTCCAGTTTGACGCTTTAGACAACAAAATTTGTTTCATTTGAACTTTAGATACCAATAGCTCTCAAAACTCTCCACTACGGAGAATATTACATCTGTGTAATTATTTTGGGAATCAGATCGACCTATTTGGCTTTTAAAGACATAATGTAAAGTATGAATTGAAGCGTTCATTGTAGGTTTTATTCTTCATCTTTCATATGTTTATTGTTTAAAATTTCATTCAAATAGTTTCCTATCTTTCTATATTATGTAAGCACTTTGTGTCCGAATAATTTGTGAGTATAGTTTCTGAGTGTTTATTCACCTGTTGTTGCTCCATACCGATAAATAAATACATGAAATAATAAAAATAAAATATCACATTAATTAGGGATTCAGTAATGAATTGACAAGTAGAGATTCCCAATTTTTTCGTTAATAAATTTTCTTTCTGGAAGGCTTTCAGTGTGCCAATTTATTTCATTGGTTTTTCTGAATCAACAGTTCTTGTTGTTCTTTACTTTGAGATACATTTTTCAATACTTATGATTCGTACAGAGTGTTTTATATCCTGAAGCAATTCGTATCAATTCATGACAATCCGGACCTGGATTTTTTCGAAATTCGATAGTGATTCTAATTGATACTTAGGATAATAAAAAACCTGCTAAGTTTCATACAATTCGATGAATTGGTAACGAAGATATGGCCGATCGACTAAATTCAGAAAACAGCCTGTAACTCTATCTCGAGTCTGCTGAGAACATTCATATAAGGTGTTCCGAGATGCCTCTCATATCGGCAATCTACCCTTAATTTATTTCCACTGTTATGAGGAACACCCTGTATAATACAATAATATTATTATGGGATATTCTTCTTATGAGATGGAAATCTCGCCTGTCTCAAAATAATTCTCTGTAGTAATATTAGTACATTCTATCAAAAAGGTACCGGTAACAGATTATTTAAGAACACACATTCACAGTGTTCGATTCTGTCAGTTCTCACAAGTGTGTTTTGCGATTTTCACAATGGATATAATAACGAACGGAGAATTTGTCTCAAATTATGTATTGTAAATAGAATTTCGTGTGCCGATTCGCTGAAAATATGACAAACGGCTTACGGTGAATTTAGTTTATCAAAAATAAGTGCATATGAGTGGTACAGTGTATTTGACGTCAGTCGAAGTGAGGTGGAAGATTCGCCCCGCTCTAGTCGGCCATCAACATCTTCAACTGAAGTTAACACCAATTAAGTGAAGGAAATGATTAGTGGAAATAGTCATTTGAGTTTGAGAGATATAGGAATGAACTTTCTGTGTCTCACATCGATTCGTACCATACTAAGCGATTGCTTGGGCATGAAACGCGTTACAGCTCGACTAGCTACAGAAGACCTGCATGTTCTTCAAAATTGAATCTCATTGAAGTCTTTCATAAAGGCATTGTAACTGATGAAGAGACATAAGTTTATATGTTTGACATACAAACCAGTCAACAAGCTTTGTAATGGCGCCTTCGAATAGAACCGGCACCAAATAAAACACGTCAAAGTCGATCAAAAGTCAAGGTAATGTTGATTATCGCGGTGTTCTGCTCTAAGAATTCTTGCCAGAAGATCAGGCGGTAAATGAAGAATATTACCTGAGCGGCGTTTGAGAGAGCAAATTCGTCGAAAAAGCCAGATTTATGGAAAGAAAGCTGATGGATTTTGCACCATTATAATGAACCATCTCTCAAGGCCATCATTATGAATGAATTTCTGACCAAAAACCCAACGAATACCATCGAACAACGACCGTATTCACCTGGTTTGTCTCTAGCCCACTTTTTCCTTTTTCAAAAACTCACATAACCACTTCGAGGTATCCGTTTCAAATCGATATAAAAGATAATTCGCGGTGTGAACTGAGGTCGATTCTGGAAATAAATATTTCGTGACTCATCGACCAAACCGATACTTTTTCGACAGCATGTATACTCCAATCTGTTTCCAAAAATAATAATGATAATTCAAGATTCGAACTGGCGAAAGAACTAGACAGGTGTGAATATTTCGCGTACAATTATTCAGTTTTCTTCAACAAAAGCTACCTACAAGCCTATGAGCTCAAGAAAACAATGGGACGCCACACAGTGCTCTCTTGCGCAGGAAAAGATATCCTCCTATCCCTTCATTCGAGCAAATATCATACCGTGGTAAGTTATGTTGAGAAAATATCAAAATTGGTGTTATTTTGAGTTTGTTTTCAGAATACACCATTCTGCCATGCCAAAGAATTTGCAAAGAAAATGGTTGTACTTAAGACAACTTCTTACACTGTTGGATCTATTTTCTTTGGAGTTCTTGGTGATTTGTAAGAATCATTTTTATTGTCTTTGATAGAAAAAATAACTTGTTTGTTACCTACTAGATTTGGTCGTAGGAAGGTCTCCATCATAGTTGCGGTCTTATGGGCAACATGTGCTCTACTTCTAGCTTTAGCACCAAACCTCGACATGAGCCAGGTGTTTTATTCTGCATCTTGTTGCTTTTTCGTGGCAGCAGATTTTTTGACATACGTTAACTGTAAGTGTCACATGTCGAAATTGTTAACATTTAAGCATGTACAGATACAGCTTTAATTTCTTTTCAGTATTAGAGATATGTCACAAAAAGATTAGGTTCTTTACTGTTCTTACGTTATATGGATATATTGCAGGATTCATAGTCTGCACAAGATTTGCAGACCATCTTCATTTTAGCTGGCTGTATCTACAGTATATCTCATTTTGCTTCACTCTAATTGCAGTGTTTCATTGTTGGTAAGTATGGAAAGAAGAAAAAGGTTAAAAGTTTTCATTCGAGTTCTCCGATTTTTCTAGTCTACGTATTTTCTTTTTATAAATGAGATAAAAAACACAAGATTTAACTTTAATCTACACTTTATTTGAAAAAATTCGACGACGTTTCGCTGACACAGCAGCTTTATCAAGAATGAAAAACAGAATGAAGAGTATGGTATTATAAACAAATCGTAGAACAAGTTGGATGGATAACAGGAAAATCCACACCGAGCCATTGTACAGTTAGTATGAAAGGTAATAAAAACTAATTAAACAAGTTAAGTAGGGGTGAGTAATTCACATCTACCTGTTCATTCAAAAGCTTGTCCGAATGTTTGTATCTATTTATTTCTAATGCTTCTAGGAGATCTAATTTTGAACTTTTTGATTTTATATGTAATATGTCAAAGTTTTTATTGAATGAATGGTATTCTTTTATTAGGTGGTTTGAATAATTGGAATCAGATTTATTTTTATGGAAGCTACGTTTATGTTCAGATGTTCTTATGCCAAAACTCCTATAGGTCCTACCGATATAAATTTTATCACAAGAACCGCAATTGAGTTTATAGATTCCTGATTTACTTGATTTTTCAACACGAGATTTATTATTTTTAATATGTTTACCTAAGTTATTAGAAGTTCTGTTTGTCATTCTTGATAAAACTGCTGTGTCAGCGAAACGTCGTCGATTTGTTTTTTCAAATAAAGTGTAGATTAAAGTTAAACCTTGTGTTTTTATCTCAAAAATCTTTCTATTGGAAAAGGAAAGATCACCTCTGATTATATAAAGATTTCCAATATCGAAATCAAGCCAATGCATCAAGGAGATACATATAAATATCTTGGATTTTGTCAAGAGAAGACAATTAACCATAGCAGCACTAAAGAAAATATTAGAAGTTCATATTACAAAAGACTTAGAATTATCATCAAGAGTCATTTAACTAGTAAAAACCTTTTCAGAGCTATCAACTCCTATGCAGTTTCTATTCTTACATCTTCTTTTGGAATTATTAAATGGTCTAAAACTGATCTAAATGAATTACAATGTCAAACGAGGAAAATGCTCTGTAAATATCATAAGCACCACCCAAAGTCAGCTGTTCAGAGAGTTACACTACCTAGACATCTTGGAGGTCGTGGATTAACTGATTTGAATAATCTTCATAGTAAACAGATTTTTCATCTACGTTCCCATTTTCATGATAAACAGAGAACGTCTAAATTACATGATATTGTTGTTGCTTCAGATTATAACCTTACACCTCTGAACTTGACAATGCAAAAGGTAGATTTTGATATATTTGATGATAATTCTGAAAGAGAAAGTTGGATGCAGAAGAAATTACACGGAAAGCACCCTAAAGAATTGAAAAATGATTATATTGATGAAATCGCATCGAATAAATGGTTAGTATCTGGAGAATTGTTTGCTGAAACAGAAGGCTTGGCAATTGCGATCCAGGATCAGGTTGTTTTCACGAGGAATTATAGAAAACACATCATCAAACAAAATATAGATGATTCTTGCTGTAGATGTTTCTGTTCTTCAGAAACAGTTTTTCATATATTATCATCTTGCTCAGTCCTTGCTTCAACAGATTATTCAGAAAGACATAATGCCGTCACTAATATTATTCATTTTATTCTAGGAATTAAACATGACCTAATTCCCAAAAGAAAAAAATTTCACAAATATGAACCTGAGATTATTTGTGAAAATGACAAATATAAACTTTATTTTGATAAAACAATTCTTTGCAACAGAGCTGTAAAACACAATAGACCAGATATCATTCTTAATGATGAACAGAATCAAATAACATATATAATTGATATTGCTATACCCGACACACATAATATACAAAATAAATACAATGAAAAATTTCTAAATATATGATGCTTGGCGACGAGATTAAAAAATGTGGAAAATGAAGAAAACATTTTTCTACCGATTATTATTTCCACAGCAGGTGTTATTCCTAGAAATCTTCACAAAAGTATTGAGATTTTGGGTCTGAAGAAAAATTTGTTTGAACAGTTACAAAAGATAACAGTCATCAAATCTTGTAATATTCTTCGTAGGTTTCTTTCCGAAAAAATAATGAGGTAGAGTCATAGGTTTTCTCTTTACTTTATACTGCTCAGAATCTCATTTCATATTTTATTTATTTGTTTATATAAATGTAATATAATTAACTGACAATTTTGTCATATTTATATTCAGAGCAGTATTCTATTCGATCGTTCACCACTTCACACAAAGGAAACTATTAATGAGTAACATTCAGTGTTACTTGACTAAGGTCCGTACACTGGATTTTTCCGGGAGAAGGCCTCTGACACTACTCGTTGGTACATTGATATCATTGTCTGATGATGCTATAGTATGTATATATTCTGGTAGATTGATATATTCTCATAACATTTAACGTTATCCTAATATATAATTATTCCAGGATATGTTTTGATTATAATCATTGCCTGGCAATGGTATTAATTACCGGGTGGTGGATTTATATTTTTCATGAAATCAGTTCGATTGCATGAACAGATATATGGGCAACTCGTCGTTGTAAAACTGTTTTCCCAATAAATCTCGTTTTCCTGTTTAGATATATATATATATATATATATATATATATATATATATATATATATATATATATATATATATATATATATATATATATATATAATATAATTAATATTTAAATTGTAACACCCTGCAAATCCGTAACTAACCGTTTGCAACCCTAAAGTTATTGAAAACTTTAGTCTCGAAATTAATCGAAGATTCACTATATTGTATAAATACATGATATTTGGAACGTTTGGATATATGAAACGTCAAGTCTTCTTTTTCCCTTAATCCAGTGAAGAAAACCATAAATTTCCTGACTTCACCCAGTAACTTCTAGGTATGTGCCTGAATCACCCAGATGGCTTATAAACAAATCAAAGTACAAGGGTGCTCTGAAAGTTATGGAAGAAATAATTGGCTATGTACCGAACGAAATTCTCTTTGAGGATGAAGGTTCTGAAACACCATTTTCCTTCAAAACTATAGGCCATATGTGCAGGTACCTCAGAAAAAGAAAACTGAAAATTATAACGATTTTGGGGGTCATGAATACAATCATAGGTTTTGTAAATGAAACGCAAGGTAATTGGTTTTTTTCTATATATCAAATTTGATTCAATTCGTTTTTAGTATGGCGTCTGATGCATACCAAGTACCCTCTCAAGGCCACCATCGTTGCTGCATCTGCTGATCTACTGAGGTTGATATTGTCCTAGATACGAGGGTTGTACGATGAGACAAATTGAATAAACTTTCCGCGACTAGATTTCGTCAGTTCAGAACCTTTACACGTTGAAAGTCACCCAATGTTTACTTGGTAATGAATCTAAAAAGCATCTAGTTTACCGTTGATAAATTTTGACAGAAAGTTTGCTATAAGTGAGAAGCTGAAGCTAAAGTTAGGTGCTTATCACAGAACCCTCGTATTTCTCTTATTTATATCTCAGTTCTTCTAATACTGTTAATTTTTCTCTGTATTTATTTATAGTCTACCATATATACTCATTATATACGCCGCTTTTGGAAAAAAATATGGATTGTTTTGGACGTTTATCTTCTTGAACGTCACCTCTTTCATCACGCTATGTTTGAAAGGTAAGTCAAATTTTGACAATATTTTCAAAATTTCCAAATAACTCTAAACGGGGTAAACTAGATTGGAATATTCAGTTCTCACATAAAAAAATACGGAATAGAGGTATACTCTTTCATATTATTTCACATAATTGCAGTACTAAAACGTCAAAATCTATCCACTCTGTACATTACTTTTCCTGTTTTCTTCAAAGAAAAAACGAAACGAAAGGCATACATTTAATTTTCATTAAAGATGCATATATATATATATATATATATATATATATATATATATATATATATATATATATATATATATATATATATATATATATATATATATATATATATAATTATGCAATATATTTCAATTATTTTCGTAAACTGAATACTCTTGATCTAGTTGAATACTGTTTTATAGACATAGAAAATTACCGAGTGTACTATATGTAACCGTATTTTTCTCATTTTGATTTAACAAAGCGAAATATATTTTTTCAGATATAAGAACGACAGAGACGAACTCCAGTGCTATTGTAATTTTGAATGCTGTAACAGCTCAAAAATTCGTCTATATTTATCTACCCGATTTGATGCCGACGTTTTTGAGATGTACTGGTATAGGAATTGCTGCAACACTTTCATCTATAGCACGTACTATCACTGTACAATTCATAAACTGGGAGGTAAGTGCATATTTTGTTCAAATTCTACTTCCTTCTTCCTAATACATTCGATTCACAAAATGTAAAGTTTCTGTTGAAAAGGAACCGAAAAAATAGAAAATCAACCAAATTTATAGACTCGCCCTCATAGTAGGCTAGTCGAGCGGCAACGCGTTTCACGACCAAACAATCGTTTTAAATTGTACAAATTAATTCGTGACATACAGAAATTACCTTACCTATCTCTCTCGAACTTAAATGACGATTCTCAATTACCATTTCCTTCACTTCATTGGTGTTTACTTCAATTGAAGATGTTAATTGCCGACCAAAGCGAGGCAATGTACCACCTCACCTCGACCGACGTCAAATTCACTGTACCACTCATATGCGATACGGCAGACGAAATTCAATTTGAAATACAAACTCTTTGGTAAAAAGCGCGAAGTACTATTGTGATAACTGATAAAATCGAGCACTGTAAACAAACGAAATTACAGATCACGTCCAAATTCCGTCCAAATCAATATAGAAAATAGTTGTGCCACCTTAGCAGCAATAAAAGTTTTGACAATCGTTTTAAGCAGATGTTTTGAATAATTCCCGGTACATTGTTGACACAATGTATATTCAAGAATTTCCACCCTCAAGTGATCATAACGCTCAGAGAATACTACTTATTTGTATTTAGTTGTTGCAGTCACGAATTTCTTTTTGAATTATTGCATTTTTTCAGGAAGCTACCAAGAACTATATATACCTGATATTTCTGATATTTTCATTACCTGGTTTCTTTGTGCTGAAACTACCAGATACTACACATGCTGATTTACCAACAACTAGATTATTTAGGGTTTGAAATAATTGTTGTTTAATCTTTAAAATAAATTTTAATCTTTCAAACATTTCTTGATTTTTGAAAATATAACATGAATGTGATAGATATTTTCACTATTGTATTTAAATGTGAAAAATATGCGTAAAAAGACAAAGAACAAATATTTAAAAGAAAAAACCTATAACTTTTCAAAAATAAATAAGCATGATTTCGAATAAGCTTTCAAGACGAGGTGTCCATCCCAAACTGAAACTATGTATTTTATTTTCACAGAAAGGAGAGATTTCTTTACTAAAATCAAATTTATGGAAAATTCTAACTAAAATGAGAAAAATAATGAGGTTTGAATCTACATAAAGCTGCCATCCTTCGCAGAACACCCTATATAGCTATATATTAATAGATTCTTATTGTGTATGAATAATTAGATTGAGAATATTTCATACTGAAATTGATTCGGTTAAGGCATATTCTGATCGGAAAATGCTGTCATTATTAAGCGTTAATTCGTCCTCTCATAATGAAAACGAATATAAGGCGTCCCATTTGAATAAATCCAACTTAGAAATGAATTTTTGTAATGGGACAACCTGTATATTAAAAGATAATCAGAAGATGAGCAGAAAATTGATATCTTCTTTTTTTCTTATAGATATTTTTTTTATAAATTCAACAAGAACAAAATTGTTCACCAAGTATGCACTAAATGAACACCCAGTAGTGTATCTGGCATTTTCAGTAACAATACTCAATTTCAATACGTCACTTGTTATTTGAGATTGTGAACAATTAAATGGTCGTGAAGAGAATGAAATCACCTTCTCAAAAATATAACACAAGACCCCTTTTTCATATTCACAAGTTTGGGGTAGTAGCAGCCAGAGTTATTTCAGGAAATTCACAGAAAATGGTTTATATTTCCTGCCCATTCCTATATAAGTGATAATCAAGAGCAATGGCTCTTGACTCATTGCGTAATATATGCAATGAAGTTACCAGTTTATCGTTGTCAGAAGTTGTATTGTCGATCACTTATAATACCCTGCAACTCGAGATATGTTATGATCATATATTACTCTTTGCAAGACTTTCGACATAATGGGCAACAAAGCAATTGGACTGTAATTTTGGGATAGACAGTGAGCCTTAGAGTGCACAAGTGTTAACGTGAACTGATTCATATCATCAACTATCACCTGTTCTAATCATTCATCCAGTTTTTTCGAAATTGTTGTGGTAACTTTGTAGTGCTGAATGTAATCTGTCCCACTGAGGTGGTTTTCAATTCTCAGGAAGAAGAAAAAGTCACATGTACTCAACTCAGGTGAAGGAGGAGTCACAGGAATATTTTGACTGCTTACAAACTTCATTATTGAGAACCTTGAGTATAACATGGCGTAATATTGGGATTTCGAAACTTGATGGACGGAGGTGTAATTCAAATTCAACTGTTCCGCGAGTTGTGAGTCCACCGCTAATGTGAATGCAAAAGATCGCGAAATCTGTTGACATTTTCAGCGGTGGATTTATCTTCAATCGACAATCTTCCTTTTGAAAATGCTTTAAATCTGGATTGTTCCTGAAAATTACCGCTATGGACAAACAAATTACTGAAGCAGGTTCAAACGAAAACAGGAGGCGAATGATATGTGTACCTGACGCTGCTCCAAGCTTTACGTCTCTCGCGTTGCAACATCGCCAGTTCCATTACTTTATTAACAAACCTCGTACTATTTATCAACTAATAACAGGAGAATATCGACGCTATTTCGATTGGTTATATAATATTCTGTCTAGAAAAAAAATTAGCCAAAATTCAATCAATTTGGAAAGGACATTTCTCAACCTGTGAACTAAGCCAATCCTACTCCATAATTGAATGCATCTCTTCACAATAGATCGAATACGTCAAAATTGATTTGCGCATAAATCAGAGAATAACAAATGATCCTCAATTTCGAATATGAATACACCGATTTGACCTTTCGCAACCGATGACATTATCTTGCTCAGCTTCAATATTATGCCAATTAAATGTAGTTTATAATAATTTATAAATATTGAATATTGTTTTAAATGTTACAAGGTAAGATATTGTGTACAAATGATATGTTTTGCGATGGATTTGCTCATAATACGGGAATCAAGGACAAGTGCACTTTTTGTTTCGTGAAGTACTTGTTGCATCGGAGTAAATGGATTTTGTAATTAATCATGGGTTGATGTGTATTAACAAAAGAGTACGGAGGAATTGAAGGTAATTCTTGTATCTTCAATAACGTTATGTTTGAACAAATAGCTGGAAATCTACTATTACGTTAGATGGAATAAGACTTATTTCATAAATTCATAATTTTGAACCGCTTCGATTGAATAAAGAGAATATGAATAAACTCATCAATATTTTATACGTAACACGGCGTTTTTGTTCCATATGGATGAGTGACGATTCATTGTCTAATTCATAATGAATCTAATTCTTTTTCGTTCAGTACAAAAGAAAATTAATCTAACTAAGAGTGAACATGAACAGAATTGCAAGAATAATAACTAATAGAAATTATTATAAATTCAACAATGAATATTATCAATAAATTCAAGATCTCTAACAATATGCACTGCTTTTATGACATTACCCATTTTCATCTTTCAAAATACATCGGTTCTGCTGGTAGGCTGGAGATATTTGAAACAAACATTTTAGAGCTGAATCCATGGAAATTCTCTAGTGAATAATCGTTTTTTCGCAAACCATATATTTCCAAAGACATTTCGTACCTTGGGGTAGACATGAAACAAAATAACTTCCACTTTACATGTAGTATAGTTACTGTGGAAAATTATTTGGCAATATTTTATTCTACCATTTATCGATGTATTTTATATATACAGGGTGGACAGATTTCAACGTTTTAGTACTGCAGCTGTGTGAAATATTGAGATTAAAGATGTCCACCCTTCAGAATGTTCCTCTTTGAGTGAAGAAATTATAGCCGTAAATTATGTGCGAAAATCTTTTGTCCAACGGTTTTTGAGTAATATTGCAAACGTTCTTTCAAATATGAACTCTTGGTAACTTCGATTTCGTCGTATACAGTTTTCTTTTCCATTTCTAATAAGTATCACTTGTGCACTCTAATCTTCCATTCAGAATGTGTTTCTATGAAAAACCGAAAGTTGTTTTTATGTATAATTAATATCTGTATGTGACGGCTTATGGTAAATTGCGAAAACATGTTGTCCATTTTCATTCGAAATTCTTACGTCTAGGAAATTTATCGAATTATTGCTTTCTATTTCGGTTGTGAATCCAATTTTTGGATGTAATGAATTTATATGATTTTCGAAAATTTTTAACTGTCTATCTGTTCCTCTGAAGCAAAGAATGATATCGTCTACATAGCGATACCAGTATAAACAATGTTTACTGAGTGGATGATTATGAATTAATTTCTCTAAATTATTCATGAATATTTCTGCGAAGCCGTCACATACAGATATTATAATACATAACTCGTCGTGTCATCCGTATCAATATAAAATGTCAGCATTCAACAGTTTTATTCATAGATTGATCAACATACCGTTATTACCAGAAAATTTTAACAAAGAATTAAATTTGATTAAACAAATAGCCAAAAATATCGGTTACAATCCCAAACTAATAAATAATATTTTAAATAAAAACAAAGTAGAATCGCATTGAATGAAGTTTACCCTGTCGATAAATTGAAACAAAATTCAACACCTTAACCTACGTTGGCATTACAAGTGTGAAACTGAAATCATTCTTGAGTAGCAATAATTTCAACATTGCTTTCCAATCTAATAATAATTTAGGTAAATATATAAAAATAATAAAATCAAATCAGGTAAAAACAATGAATTAGGTGCTTATAGATTGAATTGCAATGACTGTGATAATTTATACATTGGTAGAACACATAGAAATTTAAATATTAGAATATCGGAACATAAACGCAGTTTTTCAAATAAAAATCAGATTCAAATTAGGCGAATCATCTCTTAGAAAATAATCACTCTTTCGACCCACAGTTTGAAACTTTGCGTACAGATAATGAATATTGGAAGGTAGATCTTTGGGAAACTTAGAAATCAATAAATACAAACACTCAGGTAAACTCATCAATGAACAAGTCGATTTAAGCCCTTCACCTCTATTGAATCTCTTCGGGGAGCAATCTATTCCTTAATTTTATTGGATATACCTGTCATAAATAACCACTTAAGAAGAAGCAACCGAATAAGCTTTCAATTACTCAAGAACATTTATATTTATATTCTCATTTATATTTTCTGTACATTCATTCGTCTGAAGAAGCTACGGTGTAGTGAAACGTTTCACGAATCGCAATTATTAAGTAAAATTCCTTAAAACACAGTACTTGTTTTTTAATTTCAAACGTCATAAACAAGACACCAAGATAAAGTTCGAATTCAAACCAGATGTCGTCTAAAACTCGACTGACATTTAATTATTTTTTGTTATTCATAGAGTTAATGCATGTAGTCTATGTTCAGAGGTTTTACAACGAGAGGTGCATATGATAGTGGAAAATATAAACATTTTTGACGATTATTGGCACAATTCTGAATCATAATTCGAGTTCGACCTCTCAAAATGATGGGAAAGATTCAATTTAGTGATTGAATTACGCATTTGATTCATTATGACCGCAAAAAATTGTTTAATGCGCGGCGAAAAATGTTAATATTCGAAATCAAATTTCAGTTTTGTCTTCTTAGAACATCCATGAAAAACAACAACTTCAGGAGTGCCAACGCCAAGAGATGAAAAAAATATTTCGATCTCAGCTGAAAATCAGAATGAAAATAATTCTTCACGTTACTTTTTTACCAATTATAGGAATATTTTTTAGATCAATATGTCAAAATGTTTAGAAGAGACTGAATTATTGATTGAATGACCAATTCGAATTTTTAGTGAAAAATAACGTTCCAGCGATCTTGAAATCTAACCTAGTCCGTTGGCGCTATGTATATATTTCATTCAGGATATGTTTGTATTCCAAATTGATAAACCCAAAATTGTATAACTTATCGTCAATCTCATCTAGTAACTCCATGTCCATTCATAGAGTTTACATGGAATTATTGAAAACTAATTCTAATATGCATTTATTTAATATTTCTTCATCAAATTATATCTTATGTGTGAATAAAATAGACCATGCCGTACGAAAATTTTCAACCCATATCGGCCTTGACGTTCAATATCAATATGGCGATTTGAGTTCACATTCAACTACTAATGTTCATTTTAACGAATGAATATTTCATCACCACTCAACTTAGTCTGCTTAAATTGAAAATTAATATCCACAAACTTGGATATTCTCATTTTATAAAGTTTATATCTATTTTTCGGTCGTCTCTTAGATACACCTATATCCATTCCAATTTACTTACTCGAAATCGATGGCATTACATCAATTGTTGTACCTTTTCCATCAACTAATTAATATTTGCAATGAAACTTAGATGAATTCAAATAAGGCGATTGTGAGAAACATAAGGTTTCAACTAAAAATGTGTTGAGATAACATATTTTAGAAGTTGTAGTAAGTTAGCCAATATATAGATTGCTATGTGTGAAAACCTGGCGCCTCCGCCAAAATGTATCCTTAACGTAACAATTCTGAAGAGATAAGAAATACAGATAATATTAGGAATGATGAACGAAATTTTCATGTTCTAATCTGGTTTTTTGCAGATATTATTTTTTCTGGAACACAAATTCTTTTTTTTCTTGTGGTGATTTCCATGAATACTCTTTTAAATTCTATATTGTTGGAAATCGTATAAAGTGAGCAAATTTGGATATCTTAGTAAGTGAACGTGAAATATAGTAGTTAACCCTTATTCCTCGATCTCTTTTTCAGAGGACAGTTTAGCGATGCAAAATTTTCAGTTTCCGGATCATTGAAATCAAGATCTATAACAGTAAACATTCCAGGAACTAAAACAAAATTCCTCCATACGGAAATCGTCAACAAAATAGTGAAGTTTTACGAATTTCAAACGTAGGGAAGTAATTTCATCCTAAACCTTGAAAAGTAGAGCCATTGCTTTCAACACATGAATAACATGCTGCGAAGTACTAAAAGAGTCCATGAAAATATACATATTGTTAACTGAAGCAATTCTGTTTATCTCTCCTAAATTATGTAGAGTAAATTTTGAATCTAACCCCAAAAAAAGAACTCTACTAGCGAGAATTCAGGGAAACGTGGTGGCTGTTTCACTGGTCATGTACTGCCTATCCAATTAGTCCTAAAATATGCAAACTATTCAAGAAGAAAACGAAAACCAGTTTTGACATTTTATTTGATATATAAAAACGACTGTCAAAATTTTTTCGCAAATTTTTCTTTCAATTAAAAGAGAACCACGAAGAAATAATATATAGGATATATCAACCCAAATTATTGGGTTCATAATGATACTAGAACATCTATAGATTATTATCGGCATCACCCACTCCTCAGTCCTTTCTATGGCCTTGCTTGCTATGTGAAATATTTTCTTGCATTCAAGTGTGTTTAGACATATAGAGTCAGGTTTACATTTACATTTTCCTGAGCTCACACTTAAGTTTTTCTGACACACACCAAAATTATAGATATAAGCAATCATTGTAAATACAATTGTTCGAAGATTTGTAAATCCTCTCTTTTCAAAAGAATATATATATATATATATATATATATATATATATATATATATATATATATATATATATATATATATATATATATATATATATATATATATATATATATATATATATATATATATATATATATATATATATATATATATATATATGCAGTTTTATTGGGGAAAGCCTACTATAGAGTGCAGAAATTTCTGATAAATATCATTAATATATTATGATGCTGTATGTATTTCCTCTGAAATTGTATTGTGTTGTATTGCGTGCGTATGTCACCTATATGTTAAATTTGTTGTCCATATTTCTGTGTTATATGCTGTACATTCTCATACTCTTTTGACATGTACATCACCCGTATAGGCTTTTATACTGAAGGAATAAACCTATTATTATTATATCATCAACAATTCATATTGATATTTCATTGGAACCTTCATATCCTTAGTAAAATTCATAATCCCTTTATTGACGGTTTTACGCAGGAGGATTTTCAATTTCGAATACCTAACTTTTTATGATATGTTTTTGCGAAAAGATCCTGAGCACATACTTGACCATTCACAATTATGTTTCAAATTAATCATGAGCTAAGTTTCCAACCCTCAAACCGAAACCAATTTCAGTAATTTATCAAAGTTTTGTGAGTTGCTGAGGGTGTCTGCTATTGAACCTTCAATTTTCTGCGTTTGTCGCTCTTCTTGATATGATGGACGTGAGGATATGCCCATTCTTCTACTAAAACGCAGTACTTTTATTTACTTCTATTATTTTATCGGTTGGGAAGCGAAAGCCAGTTCTTTCAGACTATGATCTAGTGAGTTTAACGTTTCTTGGATGAGACTTGCACTTGTTTTAGAGTTTCTACAGTGGCAGAGTAAAATAAGATCGTCCGCGTACATAGCGTGCTTAAATGGGTGTCGGATGATGTTGGAGTTTAGGTCATTAATTGCGAATATGAACAGGGTCGTCCTCAAAACTGACCCTTGAGGTACGCCATTATATTGCGGTTGGGTTTCAGAAAGTGAGCCGTTTGCTATGACCGTAAACGTTCTACCAGTAAAGAAGTTTACGAGAAAAGGAAATTTATTTCCATTGAGGCCGCATTGGTTCACGTTATTCAAAATGAGAGATCTCAAGGTTGTGTCGAATGCGCTGTCTATGTCGCATATTAGGGCGAACAGTTCACGGTTATCTGCTACCGCTTCAGAAATTTCATTCTGGATAAATATCAGGTTGTCCATTTTACTGAAGTTTTTTTGAAAGCCAAAATATACATTGTTAGAAGATCGTTTTGTTCTAGGTACCACATAAGGCGTTTGTTAACCATTTTTCCCATCAGTTTACTCATGGTGCAGGTTAGTGAGATAGGTCTACATGAGCTTGGGTTCGTAGCAGGTTTGTCTTGTTTTCGAATAGGTAGGATAAGTGACTGTCTCCAGGCTGTGGGAAATGTTCTCGATGCCCATATTCGATAGTATATATCGAGCAGTTTTCTTTGAGTTATTGTGGAGAGGTGTTTCAAGAAAGTAAAAGCTATATCGTCGGGTTCAGCAGCGGTGTTTTTACATGTTTTGAGGGCGTGATTGAGTTCTTGTTGGCTAAAAAGATGGTTGATTTCCTCGCACCCCATTCTCCTAATGTTAGGTGAGTTGAGCAATTCTTGGTGGGTTAAGCATATCTGGGTGGCAGCAGTGGAATTATTGTTGGTCTTATCTCGTATATTTGATGCAATAATATTGACTACGTCGTGGCTGCAATAATAATATTTCCGTTCACTTCTAATTCCGGGATAGAGAGACTGTTCTGGTTGCCATTCATTTCCCTGATTTTTTTCCAGAATTCAGTTGGTGGGGTTTCGTTGGTGATAGATGAAGTTTATTTTTGCCAAGAGTCATTTTTGCTCTTGGTTTGAAAATAAAAGTGGGGATGGCTGGGAGTTAGGGAGTGGGGGTAAACTTCTCAATTGATTATATAAAGTTTGGTATTAAAAATAAAAAATCTACCCATGCGAGTGTTTCTGCTGAAAATAATAAATTATGAATTTTTCTAAGGACTTTCGCGCAAACCCGTAATACTATCCAGGCTCATAACTTCCTTAGTTTCAGTCCTAGAGAGTTGAAGGATAACTCAAATCGAAGGTTTTTCAGTTCTCTCTGAAACATTTTATTAGTGGAGCTAAAATCTTTCAACGAAAATACATATGGAGAAATTAATGGTATTTTCTTGTGGTTTTGTATTCTCTATATTGAATATGATATAATAAATGAAATACCTCAATTAATACATTTTATTATTAAATATCTTCAATATCCATATAGCTGTTTGTTGTGAAAATGAAAATAAAAATGCAAATTCATTTATTCAATATTTGCCATGTCCAACATATTCTATATCACCCATGTAAATTCTATTAAATGACATGCACTAGATTTCAATGAAAAGTTATAAAATTTTCATTTTTTATGAAAACACGTCCTTGATGAAAAATTGAGTCTACTGAAGATAAAATCATGAGAAGAAAAAAATTCTGATCAATTAAATGAAAATAACCCATGGTTCATATTTAAAAACGCAAGTTTGTAGATTATTAACTCAAAAATACTGAACGAAGAAATTACTACAAGAAGTTCAAGGTAGAATGTCGAAACCACACATATCTCCAATAATAATCGAGATATTGCCACTTTACTGATTTCGGAAATTTTAAAAATTTGTGGATAACTTGAAAACGAAGGAAGCTATCTCTAAATTTGTCACGCTACGAATACGGAAACGAATAGTTAATTTTTCTTTATTCAGAATATTTCACAAAGCTAGAGTACTACAATCTGTCCATCCATCTGTCTATATTAAATTTATATCAATAAAAGAAAATTCTGCTCTTTTGTTGTTGTTTTTTCAGCCACAGTCAAATTAGTTCAGAGAACTGTAAAACTTCCATTTTCATACAACCATACTTGTTATATCATTTTTTCACGAATTCTAAATGGTAGCTAACTCTTCACTGATCAAAAACAGAATGAAGTGTAAAGACATTAATTCTAAATCAGAACCGTTATGTAATTACCGGCGGCATTCTTCAAGTGAGATAACTCACAGTCGCACAAAAGCCAGGTAAAGAATAAGAGTGTCTCACAAGTCGCATGACTTTTTGTCGACTCTATAAACGTCAACGCTTCTGAAATATGTGATCATGAATAAAATTAAACATACGGGACAAGAATAATGAAAGCCTTGTCCGGCGGTAAAACTACAACCCCACATGTACAATAAAAAAAACCTTCCAATGTTTAGGTGACTCTTTCCACCTCAGCAAGCAAGTTTAATGAAATTTATCATGTGATTCTTAATGTTTTGTCCTAAATGAATGTGAAGTAGAAGATGGGAAGGTCGTACCACAGTGAGATTTCCATGACCCATAGGGTTTTACCAAGAGTTCCGTTAGATCTAGTTCAGTGGTATAGGGAAAGTCAAGCGTGATATATTGGTAAGCTTGGGTACTAGACAATAAGACGACGCACTTTTGTCATCAGAAATTCGTTCGATTCCCAACAAAAGATTGACTCCGTATCTATTTACACAGATTTATGTTCTGTTAATGCCATTGTAGATTATCGAAAGCCCTTTGTATTTGTATTGGTTACTGACAATATTAACACAGTCGCCTTGTTATTTATGAGAAGTTTTGATAGATAATTTCAACAGGATGCAATGGACTGTAAATTAACAGATATTCAAACGGATCGCATCTGCTTTCCGTTCTTTTAACAACCGCGTATGGTCAAATATTTCGATTTTCTATGCCCAATCAGATGTAACTTCAATTCGCATTAAAGGCGAAGCCGTAGCTAAAGCTTGAAAGCGGAAAGGCGGACGCAAAAATATATTCCCCTTCTGCTGCACATAAAATCTCATTTTGTAGCCGTATTTTTTCATTGGCTGAGTTATGAGAATATTTTTAAATGTATACCGATGAAGTTTAATGATTCAGAGTTATCAAATCTAGCATGGGAATCGAGAAAATAGATAATAGGGTAATCCAATTTCTATTACGTAAAACTTAGAGACCAATAGAGAATCGAAAACGAAACAAATTTGCTATTAAATTAATACTGGGTGTTCAGGTTTGGTAGCAAAAACGAATTTATTAATTGTTGCCGAAAGATAACTGATATTTGAATGAAGTTTTGTAGGTAATAGTGTTGTGAAATGGCTTCGTTATTACCACGTTGGGTTCTACTTATACCAAAAGAATATATATATATATATATATATATATATATATATATATATATATATATATATATATATATATATATATATATATAGGTGCTTCAACGAAAACTAAACAGAGGCTATATCTACCAAGATATTCATTTCTGATCAAAACGCAAAAACAGGGAGATCTTTTGGGATACAATACTTGCCTGAAGTATCAACCCCCTAAGCGGGGGTTGCAATCCTTGAACATTTTGAACAGCGAAGATGGGTCGAGTGATAACTCAAAAGAAAGGTGGTATCTTTGTCTACATCGCCTTGAACGAATTTCCATTTTTAATTGAAAACTGTAAAAGATACAGGGTGAGCAACTGGAAGATAGGGAAGACTATTTCCCTGAGACTATTCACGTTTCAGTGAAGTAAAATGGAACAGATCTATGCTGCTCAATGGCAGTCATCATCAAGTATCATCCTCATCTCGAATTTAAACCAAGGGTGACCACCCTTGAAAATTTGGAAGAAGGTAGATGGGTCGAGTGATATATATATATATATATATATATATATATATATATATATATATATATATATTTGGTCAAATATCTTTCGCGATAAACTTCGCGAGGAGTCTATATATGTAAATTTGAGACAAGACGAATTATTCAAAATCCGTAGATCAATGAATAATCCCTCCTGACAAGAACTAGTTCCCAAATCTGCCCGCCATGAACCTAAACTGATTCTTGTTCATCCAATTTCTGAGAAAAAACACTCTTCCGAATTTTCTCGGCAACTTAGAATTTACGGGTAAAAATGAAGAATAAGAATTGAAGGAATTTTAATGTAGATTTTAAATTTTGATCGAATTTCTTGAGGTGTTCCTTAAGTGAAGTAAACAAAAAATTCATATAAACATAAGTAAAAAGCTTTTTTTCTGAGATACAGGGTGCTACGTTCCAAATTTTTTCTGTATTTTCTTCATGAGCAACTACTGTTCTCATAATTTTTTCCAAAAAAAACACAAGAGATATTTTTAGATAAACATCTTTTTGTAATGTTCGTTTCACTGTGTTTAAAGAGTAAAATAGAATATGTCAATAATTTTTACAAATTTTCTGAAAAATTATTACATTTTATCAGAAATTATTTATTGAAAAGAATTCCATGGTTCTACCAATATCGAAAAACTCAGATATTTTGTCGATAATTTTACGATTGTTTTGGTTTTGAGACCTAAGTCAATACACGAGTTATTTATGTATATATATATATATATATATATATATATATATATATATATATATATATATATATATATATATATATATATATATATTAATTTTGAAAATGTCATCGATTGTACTATTTTTCAGGAACATACCCAATTAAATTGAAAATATACAGATACATTCTAGTCTATAGTCTATATTTTAATCGAAATATCGGAATTTTATTCAAACTGTTTACGAAATACAAAAACTTGTCAAATTTGGAAACTTCAAAAATCATGTAGATATTACTGAGGAATATGTGAAAATATTCTGCCCTTTTATCCAAATATTGAAATTTTATCAAAAATTCCGAAATGGATAAAAACTCCATTTTCATACCATGGCATTAATTTTTTACTCGATATATTCTGTTATAAATTTTGATATTCTTCCGAAGAAACTTTTGTCATTTTCCAAACAAAACGTCGTTTTTACTTTTTGAAATCAGAATACAAATCTGATAATAACCGAGAATATTCGCTGTTCGTTTTCAACGAATAAGTTAAATTGCTATTATATATACAGATATCAATTCTATTTAAAATCAGAAAAAATTTGCGTAGATTCATTTTCACAAAATAAACTTTTCTCTTCAAATTCAATTGAAATTGAAACTCTGTTTTAACAATTGATATAAATACTTTTCAATTTCCTGAAATTAATTTTCACTAGGATTGAAAACTATCATCAATACACTGCGCCAAGAAAGTAGCGAATAAAATTTTTCCAGTAAACCACCAGTACTAAGGAATGCTTGAGAGCAATCGAAATGAAAATGATACAAGGTAGCTGGCTAATTTTGCTGGGCTCTCAATCTTCTATTGAGAATGACCCAGACTAATTCGATGGGATTTAGATGTGGATTTCGTGCAGGCCACTTCATTGAAGTGATTATATTTGAAATTTCACAATATCACATTGGAAACTCCAAAATTCATTCAATTTTAATCAATATTGAGAACAAGCTTCCGCCACCTCCCTTACACTTTCTTGGACGTTTCATTTTTGTCCGAATCAATCAAAATCTCTCTGATTTGATCGAAAAATTAACAGGAAAGACGTGAAGATGTAAAATTTATCAAAACATTATTATCTTTCACAAATTCAAACACAAAATTAGAGAAAGAATTTCTAAGAATATTATGTTTCTATTTTCGTCGATTTCATGTATATCAAGGACTTGAGAGTTCCAGGAAATTTTGAAAGTATCTTGGGTTGAATTATTATAAGACTCACTACTTGCTTGTAGAAATATCTTGTTCAAACGAATATTTTTATCGTTCCTATTCTACTAAACGAAAAATAAGATTTTTTATCTAACGTTCAATCTGTTTGAGAAATAGATGTATAAAATATTCAACAGAATATTTCCGAACACTTAGGAATATGCATATAATGAAGAGAGTCTTTTGTTAATGTCTAACCCGTATTATTCTCATCTATTTTGAAACATGAACAAATGTATCTGGTTGAGAGTCGGTTAGATAAAAAGTGTTATCCTATAATGGACTGCTTGTGTTAGTTAATATTAAAGAAATATTTCATAAGTCATATGTGTAAATTGATAAAAAAGAAGTATCATCTATAACAGTCACATAAATAGGATAGGGAAGCACTCGAACTTCTTACCTGAATCTTGGTCACAACACGCACAATGCAAATATAGACCGGTATCAACGGGTACTTGAGCATATTCAAAGAAATACAGGAAGATGTGTCGAATCTCTGGATACATTGTACAATAGTTATTAAATTTCCTTGTGTAAAAAATGCTGAAATGTATTCAGGGTAGACTCAGTTTGAATAGCAAGGTTGACACATTTGAAATAGACTATTTGTCATGGGTTCAAACCACACAGAAGACATTGAGCTTTGTGATTAATTATAGGTGAAGTCTGGGATGATCTTTTTGAAATGCAAGGCAGTCGAGCGAAGTGTTACCGGAGACAAAGAGAGTTGAGTGGTAGTGTCAATGTTTGGAAGTTTACAATATAGGGCAGATGCTAACTCACCTTATTTCAATAGTGTATCAAATAACTGATATTTTTTGAAATAGATACTTTGAAAATAAGCTTGGGGATGTTTGTTTAAAAAGTAAATAGACTTTTGCTTTTAGTTGGATATAATGATGAAAGCTGATTGCTTTCCTTGTTTGCAAATGTAACATTAAATACCAGTTTCAAGTCAGTTGGAAGACGCCATTCCAAAGCTTGTTGACTAGTTTGCATGCTAAACTCATAGACCCATGTCTCATCACCAGTTACAATGCGTTTTATGAATGTGGAATCAGAATTGACTCATACTAGAATGTCGTCTGTGACCTCCACGTGATTCAATTTTTTAAGAATATTCAAATCTCTTGGAACTAGTTCTAGCATGTCTTCAATTTGAGTCTTCTGGAACTAGTCGAGTGGCAAACGCGTTTCATGCCCAAGCAATCGCTCAAAATGGTACAAATTGATTCGTGAAGCACAGAAAGTTCATTGTCTTTCAAATTTAAATAATAATTTTCAATTACCATTCACCTCCATTATGCACGTGTTTTTGATGAAGTCAACTCACCGTGAGCCTTTTGTAACATTTTCAGCGATTCAGAACATGAAATTATTTGCAATACAAAATTAGACGAAAGTCTTTGTTCGATATTTTTATTCATTGTAAAGATCGCAAAACACACTTGTGAGGTCTGATGAAATAGAGCAGTATAACCAATCTAAATGACCTCGTTCAAACTCTGCGTACGTATAGGAAACAGTAGTGCCAACTTAACAACAACAAAAATTTTGACCATAGTTCTGAGCAGATTTTTAAAATAATCAATTCCCGCTACTTTTTGACATGATATATATTTGAAAGGCGTCTCGACGACACTGCGTCTTCATCATAGAAATACAAGAAGAAAACGATACTAAGGTACCCCAATTTATACTGGGTGATTCACTAGTGGCGCGGTGCTCTTTAGCTCGTACACTCTTGAACATTTCATTTTTGTTCGAACGGTATTGAATTAAGAAAGTAAGAATCTACTTCAGAAATTTATTCTGCAGGAAACAGGTGTCCCAATTTTCTATAAAAAAATCTTGGGTGTTTTTTTCAGATTGGAAGACCACTTTTTTGTTCAAGATTCAGAAGCGGCCTAAACTCTGGTAGAATGTCTTTAAGTAATAAGTTTTTTAGTGAGTAGTTTCGTCACAATATTTTTCTTCCGTAAAATTCATAAAATAGGCTCTCACATCATTGCATGCTCCTTCGGCCAGAGAGGATAAATACTTTTTTCCTTTCGTTTTATTATTGCCCAAGGATAGTTTATTGATGAATTGAAATAGATTATCTTCATTTTATACAGGAGTGACTCAACAAAATTATTGAATATTGTAATTTTAAAAATATCATATCTTGATTTTTCAAAAAGAATACCCTGTGTTTCATTATTCCTATCAACGTATAAAATATTGTGCTATATATTTGCAGTTGTAACCTTATCTTTATTTTCGATCATTTTCGAAATATTCGACTATTTGTAAAAATTTTCGATGAAAATTTAACAAACCGTATCAAACTCATCAACATGCATCATTATTCGCACAGAAGTTTTTTTCTGTAATGATTCAAGTACTGAAAAATGAAACCTAAACAAGACAATTCTTTCAACGAATGACAAAATCAAGATGATTAAAAAGTACATCGAGTTGTGACATTTTTTTATTTGTGCCTTCTGTCAGGTGTCCGGACATATCATATTCTGCATTTTACATGGTGAACTTATCAATGTTTCGTTATTAAACATTGTTAAAGTGAGGTTTGAACCCAATTTTCTCAATTAACAGCCATGAAGTTCTCCGAAGAAGAAATGGTTGATATGATTTTTATTCTAGGTGAGTGTGATAGAAACTCTTTGTTGGCAAGTAGAGTTTATGCACAAAGGTTTCCTGATGACAGGCATCCTGATGCAAGATGCTTTGAAAAACTTCTAATTAGATTTACAGAAACGGGTAATATCGCTTACAAAAAAATATGAAAAACCAAAAACTGCTACTGCTGAAGACAACCAGTTATCAGTTTTGTTGACATTGACAGAGGACCCATATGAAGGCCAAATATAGATTTCTCAGTTAACAGATATAATTCAAACTTCCGTCCAGAGAATCTTGAAAGTTGATGAATTTCATGCATATCATGTACAGCTGCACCAGGAACTGAACAATCAAGACTATGAAAACAGAATCAATTTTTGCAATTGGGCTAGAGACAAAGTAGCAGAAAACCCAACTATGTTTTGCAGAGTTCTTTTCTCGGACAAGGCAACTTTCCACAAGAATGATATTGTAAACAGGTACAACTTTCATTGTTACGCCACGGAAAATCCACACCTCATGAGACAAATAGATCACCAGCATCGTTGGTCCTTGAATGTATGGACCGCTATATCTAATTGGGCCGCACTTTTTCGAAGGGCACCTCAATAGTGAAATGTATTTAGATTTTCTGCAAAATCATCTACCAATGTTACCGAAATACCAGAACCTATAAGATTTGTGGTTTCAACAGGATGGAGCACTGGCACATTACTCAGCATTTGAATAATGTATTTCCGAACAAATAAATAGGACTTGGTGGTCCTGTTAGATGGCCAGCTAGGTCTCCGGGCCTTACAGGTCTAGGTGTTTCTAGTGGGGTTATATTAAAGGCATCGTTTACCAGATTCCTTTCACAACACAGTTGGATATGAGATTTTCAATCAGTTAATCTGCAAATGTTGTCGACAGTTCAACGGTCTTTCCTCAGAATTAAATTGAAATATCTCTCCACTTCTCTGATCAAGTATAATGATATGTACTAGTAAATTCTTCTTTACCAACCTCAGATTTTATTATTTTAGTTTATTTTTTTAATAATTTGATTGAGGAGGTGGTCGTTACTTGATGAAAATCGATATACATATTTTCAATGAAATAAATTCACTATATTAACAAAACTATGACCGGTTTCACACACTGTGGCTTCATCAGATAGATACAAACTAATGATCATTAGTTGGTATCTATCCGATGAAGCCACAGCTAAAAGAAAGTTTGAAATGTCGTGATTCACTAGAAAACACCGATGGCCACATGATTAATTTAATAAAAATTACCAGTACTGACCAAACTGAACCAAATATTTCAGAGAAGATAATGGAAATCGTTGAAGAAGACGAGTTACTAGCAGAATATGTACCTGAATCTGTACCAGAAATAGAAATCTAACCTAACCTAACACTGTAACATAAATAGAGTTACCTTAGACTAAACAAAAGAAAAATCTAATTAAAACAAAGATTTCACTTCCACAATGTTCACACAGTTATAGAAAAAACTGCTCCCGAAATATCTTAGAAGAAAAAGAATTTTTCTCAGTTACTTGAACTCAAGAAAATGCCTGTCAAGTTTTATAAAAAAGACGCCGTAGGCCACAAGGAGGTACTACTTCACCTTTAAAACCAATCACAGCAGAACAGAATGATATTCGGCTGAAAGACACCGAGGACCTGGAAGGCACAAAGCATAATGAAGTTATAGATCAAGTAGGAATAGACAGAAGAGAGAGAATACTGAAAAAATCACAAATTCAAATGGAGAAATCGCAGAGAAATGTATCGATTTGAATGACACAATGCATGTAGAAGGGAAAAACATAAACCGTATGCCAAACATTGTTTTTGCACATAATTGGACATTCATCTGATGCTATGGTAACAGAGTTTCCGAAAAATCCGGAGTTTCGGTGTGTTAAAGATAAAAGAGGACTTAAGCGTGGTGAAAAGATGAAAGAAATTTCGTAACAAAATTATAAAAACATCAAAGCTCATATTGGGAGTTATCATCCACTAGTTTCACATTATAACATGAAACATGCTCCTAACAGACAGTATTTCACAAGCGACATCTCGGTGTATAAGATGTGGGAATATTCGAATGAGAAAGCACCTGAAAAGAAAGTGTCATATGAAACCTACAGAGAGGTTTTTCATCAGGAGAATATTGGCTTCACTAAACCATCACAAAATAAATGTCCATCATGTTCATTGCACAAGAATCATGTCCACCACGAAAACGTGAATGAAGGAGATGATGCGAACTGTGAAATTTGTCGAAACTATGAAATACACAATGAAAGGTATACTGAAACAAGAAAAGCATATGAAGCAGATTGTTCCGAAGAATGGCCAGAAGATAAAGAAATGTTCGCAGTTGATATGCAGAAGATATTAATAATTTCGAAAATAGTGACTAAGAATTTCTTTTTTATAAGTCGTCTAATATGTTTCAATGAAACATTTGCGAGCTTGAGGAATCATGGACAGAATGTGTGTGTACTATGGCATGAGGCTATTATGGGCAGAACTTGTTCCGATATTGTATGCGCATATTATAATTTCATGAAGTCTCTTGGGGAAAATGTAAAAAATATTGTATTTTGGGCAAACAATAATGCCGCACAAAATAAAAACCGGACACTCTTTACCGCATGTTATATTTTAGTTAAAGAAGAATGGTGACCAGAGACTATTACTTTCAAGTCTTTTGAAGCTGGCCATTCATTTATGAAGGCTGACTTGGTACATGGGCTGATCGAAAAAAAGTGGAATAATTTGTCAATTTAATCAGTAGAAGCAGTAAATACAATAAACCACTCATTCTCCAACGGTTGCCGTAAAAAAGGAGCAGTAAGCAATGGTAACACTGCTCTCCGTGACCTGAAGGTGTGTCACTTCGGAAAAAAAAAGATCACTATACTTCAAAACCGAAATAGATAGTCCGGAGTTTCAAAAGTCAAATTTTTTAATACCAAAATTCAAACTACAGTTGCCAGTTAACAAATTATCATGCCGGGGTCTGATCAAGAAAGAAAAAAGAAAAGGTTTCGAATGAAATAACTGGCCCATATTCCCGCTAAGAAACAGTCGTTCTGGAAATCACTCCCGCGAGTATCTGACATGGATGACTTGGCCCACTGTGGGGAAGAAACTCAAATGGAAGAGGGCGATCTATAGTTACAAAGTTTTTATAATCTTTTCACCTATTTCTGTATTCATTTGTAAGGTTATTTGATGTTCAATATTGGTTACTTTTGTGTCCTAGTTGATAACTGAAAAATTTATTCTCTGTACGTGTTTCTGCAATAAAATATTCAAATGTAAATTGACTTACTTGAGTTTTGTCTTGAATTTTTCGACATACTTGTTTTTTGTTTTGTAAACGCTTCGTGCGGATGTGATAATCCGAAATCTTGTAACTGAAAGTGAACGTCCATTTTGAATTTGGCTCGAAAAATTTAGAATTTAGTAGGCTCAGTGAATTTTTAGAATTGAGAGTAGTAAATGTTCAAGTTCGAAGCTTCTAGTTAGAACACTTTTTAAGTAAGCGTAATCTCCCTTATTTGCATCATAAAAATAACTCTGCTGAAAAGTTGGATATTTAGAGTTACTTGGTTTTTGCTCTGTAGGGCAGAGATTAATTAGAATTTGACGAAATTCCATCATCATCAGCTTAAAAATATTTACCATTAATTAATGACGAATTTTTCCGTTTTCTCACCACTTCTCTCATCTGTCTCTCAGGTATGAATGATTTATATTTTAATTTCCTCTTACATTCTCAAAATGGGATGAAGACATATATGTCGAACACATTTTATTCATTATATTTTGTGATACTTAAGTCTAGTTTTTAAATAATTTCGATAAAGGACTCTGTATTATTGAACGATTTTACTATTCACGATCATCTTCAACTAACGCAACAATGGCTGACACACTTTTTAATTTAACATAATTTTTGTTGGGTTATATTTAACGAAAAAACCAGTTTAATATATTTTGAATGACAACAACAAATTTTGGTTGTTTTTTACCTAAACCTTAGCGATGTAACCGAAAATCTGCTACTGATGGGTTATCAGCCATTCAGACTTGATTTTGTCGATAATTTTCGTAACATTCAATGAATTCATGCGGAAGTAACAGTTTATCGATCACCACAGAGAGAAGATCGAAAGCAATCAACCTAGGCTTGATCTTCAATGGTTCAACCCTGGTATTCTCCAGAAACAGTTCACAACATTGTATTGTCATCCTGGTATGCGTGAAAATTCCGAAACGTCAACACGTTGACGGTTAATTAAACACAGAATTGATCATTATAATTTAGCCAAGAAGCTCAATTCAACATGTAATGGTGTAAATTATTTTCAGTTCAAATCATCGACCGGTTCAAGAAGTCAAGCAACAATGATATTCTCTCCATGCAGGTAAACTGCTAAAAAACGAAAGTTATAGAGACTAGGATGGATCCTTTATGGACCACTTCGCAGATTGTGTGCTGGTCCTGACGGTACGGTTGCACCTTGTTAAAAAGGATGATATGCAGCAGAATGATTAATTATGGTGTGGTTGTTCGAACAGATAGGACGTAATGGACAGAGCTTTGTTGATCTGCACATGTGATTTCGTCCTTAACGATACCGCCTTTGTTACCGGAAGTATTAGAAACCCTGGTTGAATGGTCCTAGTAAGGATTATTAATGATCTGGATCGGCTAAGTCGTATTAAAAGCCTACTGTCAAATTTTGAATAGCTATAAGATCGTCTGTTGGTTCCGGAAGGATAACTTGAATAAATTTTCTTCATTTTCAAAGAGGGCAGGAAGGAAGTTTATGGGAATCTTTTCTCATGAGTTGTTCGATTCAATTTCGAAATGAAATTTCAATTCATTAGCAACTGATGGAAAACCTAATTTTACAATATTTATTAAGGTTAACATAGAACCACAAACGCTTTGTTTTCGAGATATAGGGTGCTTACATTCCCCAATAACTTTTGTGAGTTTCAAAATAATATGCACAAATTGAAAAAGGTCTTTTAGTTATACATTATTCATTATTGAACATTGCTTTAAGGATCTTAAGGATCTTTCATTTTCTCCGCAAGAATTTTTTTATGGAAATTATTTGCTTAGAAACTCAATGTACTCAATATAGTACATGTGCCCATATTTGATAGGAAACCATAGTTTATTATTCAATTGCCACAAAACTTCCATTTTACCTAAATTAAATAAATAATGATTTAACAAGGAATAAAAGTGAACACAAAATAGAGGCATCAAAGTCAAATATTCCTAAATTAAATCTTCAAATTAAATCCACTTTGTTTAATATACAGAGTCTTCCAGAATATAGTACCAATCAAATAATTGAATGAACTACGTGTTTTCATGAATAATATTCTATAATTTCAACCTTCTTGATAAAGAATATATACTGAGATATGTATCTTAGTTAAGGATGAATCTGTTCCAACGAACAGAATTTCATGAAAAATGGAAATTCCTATAACAAGTAAGGTTCTATAAATCGGCGTTTACCAATTTGCAATTTCCTATCAAATGAGTATTTTCTGAAATACTTTATACTAGTGTAATAAAATAAAACCATCAATATATATTCATATCTTTTTCTGTCAAATCAATTGAAAATTATAGGATGTTGAATTTGGTCCCACCCTTGACCATTGTTTTGCCTTGGGTGGAATGGTTATATATGGTGGAGATATTTATGCATTACAAATGATTTCAGAACGTATTTTATGCTTTTCTGATGATTATTTAAGATGTTACTAATGTCTTCTATATAAAGTGTTACGTATATCGCAACTTGAGGGGGTAAATCTACGTGCAATTTTAGGAAAAAAAGTTCATATAAACAAAGGTCCGCAAAAGATTTGTTGCAGTTTTTGAGAGATTCAGTCAAATTTGGAATGCAAGCTATTTCATACAGCCTCCATCATTACACGTCCCAAATTTTAACCAGAATCTACTAGGTGTTTCCTTTTTCGGAGCCATGTCTTCTTTTGTCCTTTCAAACTTTTTATGCAGTACGCCACTGATCAGCTTATTTTTCGTCATTTTCGTTCCATCTAGACGCTTTTAAGTATTTCGTATCCCCAACCGTTCTGGAGAAGAAAATTATTAAACGATTATATGCATTCGCTGAATTGAAAGCACTTCTAATTAAAAAAATGAGTATAAGGCTTTGATTTTTTCATTTATTTATTTATTTCGACAATTGCTGAAGTTGGACCAGTGTCTGCTCGAATTGTTTATTAAATTAACGATTAGTTTTAAGACTTTTGAAGTTATTGCTGTAAGAAAAACTGGCTAATTTTACTAACGCCGAATTGGTTGATATCCATTACAGTATATCAGGTGTGTTTCCCAAACTGAGGAACACCTGACAGGCGATCATTTTCAAATATCTACAGAAGGTTGAGGGAAACTGGTACTTTTACTGCAAATAATCTTTTGAAAGGATAACTTAAACTATGAGAACCCCAGATATTAAGGAAGCAGTTTTGAGTTGTATTATATAATAATAATGATTTTTTATTTCCACAATGAGTAGAGTTGAACCTACAGTATGAATGGAATATTATTATGCTTTTCACAAAGAATACTAGTCCTCAAAGCCGTAAAGGAGAATAAGGAAAACTTCCGTTTACAAATTGAATCGAATTTTAACAATAATGTTTGAAATGTAACAGCAACATAATATTGACATCAAAATACACAAACATACAAAAATTGAAATTAACATATATTTGACATTTTATTTAAATCCATTCTCAAAATAATCAACAAAATCTTTTCGGGAAAAATTCCACAAGGAATAAAACATATATTTTTATTGAGAAAAGTCTTAAACTGTCTCTTGAAGACAAGTAAGCAGTTGACTGATTAAAATCCTCACGTGAGTACAAGAAATATTGGAAATCAGTTTAATATTTCTCATGTTCCAGTTTGGAGGATTCTTCAAGACTTTTTATCGTACCCGTTTCATATTCAACGATCCAAACTCTAGTTCCTCGAGATTTTCCTTCAAGAGTGAATTTCTACTGATGGTTCTTAGATCAGATTAGAGAAAATGCTCATTTTGATAGTATAATAATGTTGAAAGAGGTAGGTAACGTTTAGACAACTGCTATCACAAATTTTCACAACAATCATTATTGGGCTGAGGAAAACCCCCATTCTATTGAAGAATCTCATCATCAAGAACAATTCTCGCTAAATGTCTGGGTCGAAATAATTCTAAATTATTTGATTGGGCCATTTTTTTTGCCGGACTAAACGGTCCCGCTTATCAGCAATTTCTTGAGGAGGCGTTACGTTTATTGCTCGAGGATGTGCCACTTTTGGTGAGAAACATAGTTCATGCATAATGGGGCACCAGCACATTTTAATGGAGAAGCTAGGGAATTCTTGAATAAAACATTCGATAACTGATGGATAGATTGGGGAGGGGTAGAACCATGGCCTCCTTGGTCCCCAGACTTTCATAGTTCAGACTTTTTCTCATGGGGATATCTCACAAGTTTAGTTTCTACCACTCCAGCGAACACTGAAGAAGAATTGAGAAATCGAATAATAATCTCTTGTGACACGATAAGAAATACCCCAGGAATATTTCAAAGAGTGTGTGATATGCAGGACAGAGGTCTGTATTCTTGAAGGTGGAGGACACTTCCAGCAATTTATTTAGTTTTTAATCGTTCTTTTTTTAGTTTCATATTGAATAAGTATAAATTGAGTCTCAGAAGACGAGCTTTCAAAATAAAAGCAAATTTTGGGCATACCTATCGGGTATTTCAATTTTTCTTTATTAAGCGAATAACATACAATTCAAATAATTCAAATTCAATAATTTTTCACTCGGAAACGGTTGGAGATACGAAAAAATTACAAGTGTCAAAAAAGTTTCTAAATTGAACGAAGATGACATTGGTTATACGCCGATCAGTGGCGTACTGCGAAAAAGTTTGATATTAATAAATGAATTAATTGCGATAAATTTGAATGAAGAATTATTTAAAATACATCATTTGACGTTTAACATTTGGCGATTGACGCATGACGTTCAACTTTTGTTATTTACCGTATGACGTATGACAGCTGTACTTTTAATTGAAATACAATGTGATATACCTACATATAATCCGTAAATTCTTTACTATGTAGTCGTCTGTTACCTTCCCCAGTAATAGACAAACCCGTCATGACCCTAATTTCCAAATAATTTAGTCATAACCTTAATGGACAACCGATAACTGTCTTCCGACAAGTGGGAAAAATCACGTTTGTTAGGCATCTTGACGTAAGGAATAATTAGTTACTTAATGAGTTCATCAACGAAGGCGTGATAAAATTATTTTAGCCTGTCAAAGATCCAGGTTTTATAAATGGTGCTTTCATTCCAGCTAACAATATATCATACTTAAGAATTCAAGCTCGTATCTAATTTACTTGAAACTCGGCTAACCGATAATTAAGAAGATTCACAATTCCCCAGAAAATAAAGGTGCATAAGAAAGTTAACATAGGTGCTATAAGATGTTATAAATGAATTTGAATACATAATCTTGTAAAAGTGGAAAGAGTGAGAATGATGAAATTTTCACGTTAGCAGCTTAATTTTGTTATAGTTGTAATTTCAAGGCAGGTTTAAATCAGTTGTATGAATTGGAAACACAGAAACCACATTTTGAAACCTCGAATCTCAAATGAGGCATATCCGACTTCAAACATCAAATGACAGACGTTAAACGTCAAATGTTTTATTAATTCATAGTCATTTAGTTTTGGACTGTCCTTTATATAGGGCAGACAGATTCCTGTCTTCGATAATTGACAGAAATTGAAAAACTTAACTCAACACTTCTTTTGTAATCGATAATAATTTGATGCATTTCCTTAAGTTCCAAACATTCGACGAAAATGAAACTGGAAATTTTTCAAATTCTAGTGAAGTTAACAAAAACTCGATCAAAACTTGATATCAAAATGTTATAGTAAGATTTCGGGGATTCGACAAAACCATAAACTGAATATGAACTTTACTTTCACTAAGTTGTTTATTTGACAAGGAAATGATTTTGTTTAGAATTTTTCGGAATATTTGAATTAGATTTCGAGAAGTCAATGAAATTAATCGATCACTCATCTCGAAATATGAAATTTTATTTTTTGATGCAAATAATGGAAATCGAATTACCTTTAAGTTCTAGAAATTATAATCGTCCCTAATTTCTTGGAAACGGCAGTATTTTTCGAGATCTGAATGAGACTACAGTAATTCGATAAAGATAAACAATGCATATTTTCTATAGTTTCGAATTAATTTTGAGTTCCTTTCGAAATTGAAGCAAGTTTATTGACAGATCATTGAACATATTTAAATTTTCCGACGAAATTAATGAATATTTTTGCATGTAATATCTGCGATATATACAGGGTGTTACATAATAGTATGTCATACTTTGAGAGGTTAAATCTACGTGCAATTTTAAGAAAAAAAGTTCATATAAGCATAGGTCCGCGAAAACTTCGTTACGGAGCTACAGGATGTTGAAATTTCCGGAAATTATTGGTTTTTTCTTCAAAACTCTTGAAGTTTTTGAAATATACAGCCCAAATTTGAAATGCAAGATATTTTTTATAGCTTCCATTATTACATGTCCTGAATTTTAACTAGAATCTACAAGGTGTTTCAATTTCCGGACCCATGTCTTCTTTTGCCCTTCCAAACTTTTTTACAGTACGCCACTGACCAGCGTCCAATCAATTTTCGTCATCTTCGTTCAATTCAGAAACTTTTTTGACAGGTGTAATTTTTCGTATCTTCAACTGTTTTCTAGTGAAATTTTTGAATTTGAATTATTTGATAGCTCGTCTTCTGAGGCTAAGTTTATACTTATTCAATATCAAACTAAAAAAAACAATCAAAAACAAAACATATCCATATATGTGTAGATTGTGTGAATTTCTATTCAAGGAAAAATATTCAACCTTCCATAGGATGTTAAATATTCTTTCCTGAAGGAGCTGGTTTTCCGATCCACCCTTTATACTCACCGTCAACCATGGCCACACAGCTGGGGTACACTTCGGTTAGATGTCATGAATAGTGCCAATTGACTGCAGTTTCGGCCTAATTTGACCTCGTCAGTATTACATACTCATTCGCAACATAAGGCCACACTGCCCCCTACTCATCTGAATTCGTTGGAGCGTGAGAAAACATGTAAATATTATTGTGCCCTCCAATGAACCGAGACAGAGGCCTGTACCACTGCTGTGTGGCCCCGGTTGACGGTGATTATGAAAGGTGGATCGGAAAACCAGCTCCTTCTAGGAAGGATATTCAACATTCTACGGAAGGCGAACTATTGTTCCTTGAATAAAAATTCTTGATTGTGTCTACAGATTTAATTTCGCAAGTAGTAATTTTTGAGATTGTAGTGTATGCCTAGTTGACAACCAGATACCAATAAGGACGTTAGGTTAGATTTCTTGTGCCTTCTCTATCCTTTGTAATCATGGTTTCCCGGTGGCAAATACTGTTATAGACTTTTCGCAAACGCTTTTTATACACAATATAGGGAGAATAGCCGTTATTTTCTGCAACAGATTTGTAATAGGGTAGGTAATGTGAAAGCTCTGTGGAACATAGAATTGAAGTCGGCTAGTTTATGTTGAATAGGATGGGAGAAATTGGAATGAATGTCTAAATGAAGTGTCCTCCACCTACAAGAATACGGGCCTCTGTCCTTCGCATATTATCGCGTACTCTTTCAAATGTTTTTGGGGTATTTTTCATCGTGTCACAACAGGCTATTATTCGATTTATCAATTCATCTACAGTGTTAACTGGAGTGGTATAAACTAAACTTTTGAGATATCCCCATGAGAAATGAGAAAATTTCTAAGCTATTTATATCTGGGGACCTAGGGGCCATGATTCTGGCCCACCCCGGCCTATCCATCGGATGTTGAATGTATCATTCAAGAATTCCGTAGCTTTTCCACTGAAATGTGATGGTGACCCGTGATGCATGAACCACATTATGTTTCTAACTAAAAGTGGCACATCCTCGAGCAATAAAGGTAACTCCTCCTCTAGAAATTGCCGATAAGCAGGGTCGTTCAGTCTGTAAGGCATAAAAAATGGACCAATCAAATAATTTCAAAATATTCCGACACAGACGTTTAGTGAGAATTGTCCTTGATGATGAGATTCTTCAATCCAATGGAGGTTTTCTTCAGCCCAATAATGATTATAGCTAAAATTTGTGATTGCAGTTTTCGAAAAGTTAGCTTCGTCCGTGAACATTATTTCACTATCAAAATGAGCATTTTCTCTAATTTTATCTAAGAATCATCTGCAGAAATTCAGTCTTGAAGGAAAATCTCGAGCAAAACTGCTTCTTCAATATCTGGAGTTCTCATAGTTTGAGCTGCACCATTTGAATGATTACCAGTTTCTGTGGATATTTGAAAATGTTCGCCTATCTGATGTTAGTCGATTTGGAAAGCGCACCTGATATAATCACCTAGCTTCTGTTGTGTTTCCGTCAGCCAGCCGTACATGTACGGGATGTCAGCCAATTCGGCGTTAGTAAAATTAGCCAGTTTTTCTTACAGCAATAACTTCAAAAGTCTTAAAACTAATCGTTAATTTAATGAACCATTTGAGCAGACACTGGTTCAGTTTTAGCAACTGTCAAAATAAATAAATGAATGAAAAAAATCAAAGCCCACTACTCATTTTTTTAATTAGAAGTGCTTTCAATTCAGCGAATGCATCATTTAATATTTTTTTTTCGAAAACGGTTGGAGTTACGAATAACTTACAGGTATCAAAAAAGTTTCTAAACTGAACGAAAATGACGAAAATTAATTGTATGCTGATTAGTGGTGTACTGCAAAAAAGTTTGAAAGGCAAAAGATGACATGGCTCTGGAAAAGAAAACACCTTGTAAATAATAGTCAAAATTTAGAACGTGTAATGATGGAAGCTGTAAAAAATAGCTTACCGTCCAAATTTGTACTGAATATCTCAAAAACTGCAGGAGTTTTGAAGAAAAAACAATATTTTCTGAAAATTTCAACATTCTATAAGTCCGTAATGAAGCATTTGCCCAACTATGTTTATATGAACTGTTTTTCGCAAAATTGCACGTAGATTTACCCCCTCAAGTTGTGACATACTATCATGTAACACCCTGTATACATACATATAAATCACGCCTTTTTCCAGTAGGGGTAGGCATAGACTACTTCTTTCCACTTGTAGATGTATCAAAATAATAAAGTTTTATCTGTATGTCTTAAGGGGGTCGTGAGAATTTTTCATCCTGTGAAGGGGTCGCGTATATAAAAAGATTGAAGAACACAGATCTAGCCTAATAAGAGAATTTTCTAAATTGGAATCGAAACAATTTCAAAAAAAATAAAATAAATGCATTTTTTCTGGAAATTGGTGAAATCTTTTAAAAAATATAATATTCGGATGGAGGATTTAAACGCTTTTTCAACGACTTCTTTTCTCATTAATGATTCTTGAAATGAAGAAAGCTGAGGGTAAGGGTTTGATCTTATACGTTCTAATTCGACCTCAAGAATGGAAATAGACATGTTTCAGGGTTTTTTGCTACTATCACTTCCTTCAGAGTTAATATAGGATCAAATTTTTCTTAGAACAAAGTGTACAAGATACATAAATCGAATTGCATAAACTATAATTATTTAAGACGTCCGCGAGTAAGGTGTGAAACAATGTATGTAACTCATACTCAATTAGATTCTATTATAAAAATCAGTGAACCTTTCGTTGTCGAATAGGATTCGATCTTCATGAACCTATTAATATTTATATTAGTAATAAATTATAACTAAAGTTCATGCAAGGAAAGTATCATCTGCAAAGTTACATAAAATAAAGTATAGTTTCATTAATAATGCAGTCAAGAAGGGGCTCATAACAAACAGTTTTAACCAATCGTTAGGACATGTGCTCGCTTCTTGCAAGACTCGGTGTCAACTTCAGACAAACCCAATCATCGTGATTAATGGTTGTTTGCGATTCCCTTGCTATGTTCCCATTGGTATATACCCATAGTTTGCCTCCTAGGAAGTCTAACGAAAATATAAAGACTCTAACCTGCATCGAGGTAACTATAATATATGCGTGTATATAACTATACACGCAGATAAATATAATTCCAAGTTCCTGCAAGTATGAAATCGAAATTAATTATTTGTCTGTGTCAATTAAAAACAAGACGAAATTTTTCAATTTATACGAGATTGGCCATCTAGCGATTGAGATTTGAACCCATACTTATCTTGAAACAAAGAACCGATTTGACTAATATGTCTAAAACGACATATTTTTAATAAAAGGTTTGACATTTACGAAATGGTTGGCTTTTGCTTGAAGAAAGTTGGGAAATATTGAAAATATAATTCCATAGTTCTGTGTCTTTGACTCGAATTGTAAGAAATCTGCGAAAAATTTTCGGTGAAAATAAGGTGCAATCAATTCAGTTTGTAGATCAATTTGTGAAGCGAGTTCGTCAAAGTGGCTCGTTATTGGACAAAGCAACTCGCGTACGTTCTCTTACAGTGCGTTCGGAAATACCAAAAGATCCAACCAAACTTTTCACAAAAGAAATCAAAGAAGAGCTAAGTTTGTCAGAAAACCTAGCACACACAGAATGGAAGAAAAGGAAGTTGATTCCAATGAATGTTTAAGCTCCAAAAATGTACGGATTGATTAAACTACATAAGGAAGAAAAATCTGCAGGACCTCTAGTGTCATATATAAACACAATATCAGGTAAACTAACAAAATTCTTGAATCAAAAATTTCTAGACCTCTCGAATTTTCTAGAACAATACACTATCTCTGATTCTGTAGAATGAGTGTCTTCCCTTGTTACCGATATCTTATCCGAGTCTAACACACCGACATATATCACTAATAAATTCAGCAATCTTCTTCAAATATGCCTATCTCAAATCTAAATTCTTTAAACAAAATTCAGGTCTTCCAATGGGTTCACCTCTTAGCCCTCTACTAACTGACACTTAAATTTTAGAATAATTTAAAGAAAAAACTCAATATTAAACACAGATTTCGCTAAAAAAAAACACAGTACTTTCTGGTACAGATATGTAGATGACATTTGAGGTGGTTTTCGTGGTTCATAAATGCAACAAAAGAATAGAGATGAATTTGTTGGAAAGTTTGGAGATTAACAAACTATGTAAAAACCCACAATTTATTACCCTGAACAGCCAACTAGAGCATAATGGATCCCCACTACTCAATATTTAGGATAAATTTCATGTATTTTATTGTTATTCACTTGAAAATGACCGTAGAGTCGAAACTGGTCGTGATTATTGAATAAATTGTGGAAAAGTGACAAAAGTGTCTCATTTCGTTTCACTTTTGTATCCAATTAAACTAATTTGAAGACAGTTAAAGGGTGAAGTGGCTAGAAAGAACGCAAGTTTTAAGATAAAAGACGTCGAACTACATTTCAACAATGCAATAAAAAGTGTTACATCCAAAAACTGGAAAAATTGTATAAACCACTCAAAAGAGAAAATAAAATATGGGAACTGGATCATATTATAGATGCCATGATAGATCCTGTTATACGTTATTATACATATATTATATGTTAGGTAGTTAAGATACATCAGAAGTTGAACTGCAAATATTTCATCAAAATATTGCGGCTTGAATTATATATGAGCATTTGAAAATCATTAATTTGATTTTAAAGGGTAGAAAGAAATTGAATTTAGAACTAGACGTTTCATAAAGTAATGAAATTATTGTTTAACATTCTGTTAGGTAATGTTAAAACTAATGTGAAAAATTTAGCTTAAGTCTACTATAATAAAATGAAATATTTATTTCCGTAATTAACTAAAATTATTGAGTTATCTGAAATATCATAAATATTATTAAATTATTATATATTTTAAAATATAGAATTAAACTTAAGATGCGTATGCATGAAATTCAAGAAATAATTATTTTTAGTAAACGTCACTATCTAGATATTAAATAATTTTCGTTTGTCAATACATTAGTGTTGAATTGATTCAATTTTTTTTGAAGGGAACCCTAAAACAGTATCGTCTACGTTACTGACTACAAATTTTAGATGTCTAAAGTACATTTCATTTAAAACAAGAACAGCAATATTCGCAAGCAACAAAAAAGGCAGAGAAGCTTTATACGAAGGTTTCTATCGAAGATCCGGTCATAAATTGGTGCCTACTCCAAGACAGAATAAAAGAAGCTACATTTATTTTTTGAGTTTCCCACGTACTACATTTCTGAGGGATTTGCATACTTAATGAGCCTTTATTGCCCTACGTCTCTACCAAATAGATTATAACTTTTTCAATATTGATTTCATTATGTACAACCATTTATTCGAAATTCATCGTGTTCAAAGATTTATATATAATATATATATATATATATATATGTATATTTTAACATATTCAAAAGGAACAAAGTTATGTGTAGTATATTCAAGGAACATTTTTTTCGATGAAAAGTTATTCGATAAAATTTGTGTTAGTAACAATATGAAGAAAGACTTCAGATATTAAGTAGGTCCCGTGATGAATTTTGCCCCACTAAGTGTACGTCAAACAAATTTGAAGTCCCCATTTTCATCACAATTCACGTGTGACCACCTGCTGCCTTTTCTGGTACTTCCAATCAAAAGTCTGTCGACTTGAATTATGAATGGTAAGTCAAGAATAAAAAAAAACAAAACCGAACTGATACAATTCTCAAAACCGCATTCCAATGATCCAACTGAGGTTTATTTGTTATCTGTCAGACTCCGCCAGCTAATGATTGATGATAACTTACCCGAAAGTAAAAGTGCTCAGATTTTGAAAAGAATTATAACCCATTATTTCAATAGGACGATATGTAACAAATATCGCTTGTCTATCGCATTGTTGAACATTTAAAAATGACTTTAAAATTCATTAATACATCGCTGCTTGAACAGAAGAACTAACGAACTGCTATTCATAGAAAATCGATATGTGTGAAAAATATAAATTGCTTTTTGGAGATCACCATCATGGATGGTGGCGCGAGAAGAATTACTTCGAAATCGATCAAGTGGACCATATTCTGATAAGATGAATCATTGTTGTGAAGAAATTTTTTATCTTGAGGCGTGAGAACTTTTTCACGTACATTTCTGTAATTATTTATAGCTAGTTATGATGCTTCATTGTATTGAATATTCAGTTTATTCACAATGTCATTTTGAAAAAGTTTCACCGAGCAGGATTACGAAGTCTACGCATCATCGAGGAGAAAGTTTTCCTAGCGGAGAAAATCCAAGTAGTTTCAAGTAATAATTCCCAAAAACAATCAGGAAGGCCACCAGAATCAACGCTGGGTTAGTTAATAATAAATGCTATTCTTGATTCACTGACAATGTAATAAATAGACATCTATAATGAAAATTATGTATATTCTACAAGGTATTGAACACTGTGGAACTCATGTACCTTGTGTTGCGAACAATCTTGTAGGCTTTACTTCGAGATACATATACAATTTACTGTTCTCACATATTTTTCGTAGCTTTTTACCAAATTTTATACTTTTGGGTGTGTCCAAATATGATAAGCGACCGTAACTTAAAAACACTTATTGAATTGAGGATTTTACAGAATTTCAAGGTGATTTCTTCGTTTTAAAAGAAATATTAGAAACCATATTTTCAATCTTTTCCTTGAACGTTCAGCAACTACAAACAACCAAATTTATATGGAATTAACCGATATTATGAATATTCTCAGGTATTTTAGAAATTTAGAAGGATTGTTAGAACTGATCCTTCTTAAGATATTTCAATTGAATAAATAAATAAATTAAGGTTTATTTTGAGAAAAAAACAAATGAGAGAAATAAAGATACTCTTTCCGCATGTAGTAAAAAAAATGTAAATTATTGTCTCACGGAATGGGTGTTTCTTTCTCGCCCTTAGTAGCTTGTATAACCTCCTCTTGCCCTGACACAAGCCTCAATCCGTCTAGGCATGCTTTGAATTAGGTTTCCGACCTCCTCTGGGGTGATATTCTGTCACTCATCTGTGTCGGCTTGGATGAGCTATTGTGGGGTTCTTGGATTATCCTGAGGCAATCTAATTTTACTTTTGAGATTACCCCATAAATGTTCACGGAGATTTAGATCTGGAGAGCAAGCTGGCCAGTCCAAAATAGCGATTACCTCTGTTTCAAAATAATGTTGCGTGAGTCTGCGGAGGAGCATTATCTTGCATAAAAGTGAAATTCTCACCGTGGGCACCTCGCCAGAGTCTCACCATGGGCTCCAGCAATAGGTCCACGTAATTTATAGCCGTTGCACTTGCAGGAAACAAAATCAAGTCTGTTTTGCATCCCAGCATAATGCCACCCCAAAACATCACACTTCTCCTTGGTATTTCGGAATTTGCTGCTCGGAGTCTAGCTTGTCTCCCACGACCCCTTTAAACCCGAATCGGGCGGTCATCTGATCGAACACCAATTCTGGTCTCATCCGAGAATTTGGCACAAAAAATGGTCTTGTCCTTCAGATGTCATCTTCCTGCGACCTCTTCTAGGCCTATTTTGCAGAGATTGTAGCTCCAATTATCAGGCGTAGGTTTTTGAAATCACTACCAGTGATATCCCCATTGTGTCACCCCTTCTTTAACGAGAGCAATTATTCGACTCCTCTGCACATCAGACAATCCAATGTAAGGCATTTTCCATTATGATTATAGACTTCTTTAAATTTTGATATTCATAGTTTCAAATTTCAATGACGACTTAGTACAATATCCCGAACAGATGGTAATAATACAACATTTTTTATCATTTAATCCAATTTTCTACAACAAAATACTGCATTCTTCACAAGTAGTCGAAGAACCATGGTTAAAAACAATCAATAATGTGAAATACCGAGTGATTGCATATAAATTTGGTTGTGTGTATATTTAGTAAAGAAAAGCCATAAGAAAAAAATTATCAAATAGAAAATCTTCCTCATTTTAGCTCAAGAATATTTCCCAGAAGTAGGTCGGCATTATAAGAAAACGCCCTGTAAACAAGCGATATTCTTGTTTTTCACGAAATCGTAAATTTGTCCCACCGAAAATCGTAGGCATGAAATCTGCATTATGTGCCCGTAAATAACATTTGTAATGAAATGCTGGAAGATTATGTAGCTGACCGCACAAGCATTACATTTCGTTATAACGTGCATAAATTGTATTGTTCCTGGACCACATACCTCGATTGGAACACACTATATAGCCCCCTTACTCAAAATGCTGACCAAGTTCGTCCAAAACAACAAGAAATCTTTCCAATGGAGTGTCTCTCGATACTCTTTGAGAATGAAATTCCCAAGTTTGAGGATGCAAGGGTAGGAGGTTGATGTCTACACTTCAAAGTCAACATGCTTACACACCTTAGAATAGAATATAATAGAATACAATATGTTTATATATTCTTGTATACAACCTTTGTAGTTGCATATGTCAAAGAGAAAATTGAAGGTAAAATGTATTACACTATAAATTATACATCCTCTTACCTTTTATACTCTTGAAAACAGACAAGGAGAAATTCATACCAATTAAATTATACAACAGGATTTACAGGAATATTAAAATTATGAACTGACCAGTTTCTGATAAGGAATTCCTTTTGTCATAAAATACATTTTCAGTCAAAAACACTTTCAAACAAGACTTGAATTTTGAAGGTGATAAACGTATAACATTTAGAGATAACAGATTAAAAAATTCAGATACAAGAATCTAGGACCATTCTGCGACTTACTGAGCCTATGGTAAGGTATATAGATATCATCTCTGGTCCTCGTATCATGAGAGTACCTCTCCCTAGTGAGCAACAATGAGTCAACATTTCTGTGCGCATAAATGATATTTTCGAATATGAATAGGTTTGGCAACGTAAGAAATCGATTTGACTTAAACGCATCTAACCTAACCTTGTTCCATCTTATCAATCTGTATTACCATTGATTCAAATTACACCCTTTTCAAGAAGAAATTCATAGTTGGAACACTTTATAGAAAATTCCACTGAAAAAAATTATCGAGCAACTAACTTTCTCGACCCATTTTCCCTATTATTACTTTGTTGGTAGGTGATGTTAGGGCTAGGAGGTTGATCTGATATGCTCATAGTTGTCATATTGATGCGTATTAGCTATCCCTATACCTATTCTCATAAGATTCAAAGTTAACGATGATTTCATCTTTTATGTTAGATTTTTCACATAATTTTGCATGAATTGCAAGCAACAAAAAATATTTAAAAGGTCTACCTTCTCGTATGCACATTACAAGCATTAAATGTATTCAGTTTGAAATGAGGAAATTAATAAGATTTGAACGTAAACAAAATTTGACATTCATTTTAGAAGATCCTGTATAGCTGTAACAATTACTTATTGCTCGTGGATGATAGGTTTATGAAATAATTCAATATTGAATTTAAGATTCCAAGGAGATTTCAGCAAATACAGATGCTCGAAAAGTCGTATTTTCATAAAATGTCGATTGAGTCCAAAACAGTTCGGTTAAGGTTTGCACTCATTTGAAGACATTCTTTTTATTGATTGTGAATTTCTCTCATTTCTAGAAAAGACGAATAAAAGAAAAATCACTGCATGACAACAGAATATTTTCACAGAATTTCCCGCTAATTTTATTCTTGTTTGCGAGGAAAAAATTGAAAACCATATTTTTAGTTTATGAAATTGATTCGACAATTTCACTCACTCAGTGGGGTTATAAGTCCGGATTAGCATACAATTAAAAAAAGCCCTAGGGGGCACGTGCTCTATTTCCTTCCGCTACAGTGAAAAAAATGATATATGTGAGAAGTGGAACATTTAAAAGGAGTCAAGTATTCAGTACACAAAACCAGAAAAGGTAACCGACACAATAAAACAAACAGTACACAAAGGCAGGGTTGATATGTTCTTTTCCGTAACAAATTCAGACAAGGGCTTGTCGATTATTCGAGAACCAGTTTTGGATTACCTGTACAATTTTGTTAATACGTCTTCATTATGCATAAAGAGCAGACAAGGGGATGCTTATACCAGGTATTTACTCTAATGACCTTCCTTGGGTATGAATGGGGTGAATAACGATTTGGATTAGAAAACTTAACGGTAACTTTTTCAAAAAAATTTAATGCAATCGATTATTGAAATATCACTCTCAAATCTGAAGCAATCAAATTTAATAATGAGTTTAGGAGATCTAAATAATATAATTACAAAGAATAAGGCAATGATGTTCAAAATATCATTTCAATGACATTATTATAAATTATAAAGTATTGGGTCGAGTGATAACTGGAAGGGAAGGTATTATCTTTGTCTGCATTCTCGTGAAAGAATTTTCATTTTTGATTGAAAACTTTAGAAGATAAAAGTGAGCCACTGAAATTTCTCAGAAGGTTATAACTGGACCTATCTTCAGCTTTAAAAGTAACACAGGGCGGTCACCCCTGCTCTTGGGGTTGAAATTTGAGATGTGAAGGGTGTTTCGGAAGATTACAGCCTTTGGTCTGCAATGAATCTGTTCCATTTTTTTGCACTAATACTTGAATAGCTCAGGGCGATAGATAATCTCCTCTATTTTTCAGTAGCTCACTCTGTCTCTTCTACAGTTTTCAATCAAAAATGAGAATTCGTTCACGGGGATGCAGACAAAGATAATACCTTTCTTTCGAATGTTCAAGGGTGGTCACCCCTGCTCTAGGGGTTGAAATACGAGATAAGGATGGTACTTGATGATGACTGACATTGATCAGCATGGATCTGTTCCATTTTACTTCACTGAAACTTGAATAGTCTCAGGGAAATAGTCTTCCCTATCTTTCAGTTGCTCACCCTATATCTTTTACAGTTTTCAATTAAAAATGGATATTCGTTCAAGGCAAAATGTACCACCTTTTTTTTGAGTCATCACTCGACCCATCTTCCCTATTCAAGGATTGCAACCTCCGCTTAGGGTGTTGATATTTCAGGCAAGTCTAGTACCCCAAAAGATATCCCCCCCTTGAAACCTATTTTTGCGTTTTGATCAGAAATGAATATCTTGGTAGATGTAGCTTCTGTTTAGTTTTCGTTGAAGTATCCTGTATATTCTGTCTAGATATTTAGAACTAGTTTGAAGTATGAAAAGAACGAATATACATCTTATACAATTTATTTTGAATTTTCGTTTCATGTGAAGAAAACGAAAATAAACTACGATACGCCTCCAAAGAAACATAATCATATTTTAAACAAATGGAGAAAATAATTATCAATTTTTATTATCATATGTCTTATGAGTTAAAACATACAAACACATCTTTCAAATGAAGACAGCAAAATTCTAGCTAGATTTTTCCATGAAAGTTCTTTCAGTTTCCAAGCAGTGCCATCGAGGTCTTTTAATGGGATTCTAGACAAGGTATGACTCTCATTAGAGAATATCTCTAAAATAAAGTGCCGGCAGATACCTGGCTAGTATCGGTTAGAAGATGAGTATAGAGTGTACATTACCGTGCGTGCCTGGCCCGGTCTCTGACCCTGAGAAGCACCTGCCACCCACAGCTTGTACGTACTCTACGGTATTTATATCCGATAAAATAATATTTTATTGCGAATAATTGCAATTATAAAGCAGGCTTCACTTGTAAACATTGCGCAAAGCTTGCCTTTGCAATAGTCAACCTGTCGCACATAATTTATCTAATTATCCACTAATATACAGACCTTTTTAAGCGTTAAAGCCTGCATTATATATGTTTGTATTCGTGTGAGCTATATGGATAATTATGGCCTCCTAGTTAATGCCTGCTTATAACTATTGACAATATTTATTGAAAGTTTAATGCTATTCGTTAGGAAGACATAAAGTGGGTTTCTGAAAACTTCTGTTCAAGCCAATCGTTTTCCATTTTAATAGCTGCGAACACTGATTCGTTACAGAATATATGTGAGTAGGTGTTTGTATTACGTTTTTTCAATATAATCCTCTATTTTCTCCTAGAATTCATCAGTTTCAATACCCTTCCAATCTAAACTATAAGTTATTGATAGGAATAACAAATAAGGAACAGGATCTAGAAGAGAGTCCTTTGCGTCTTCTCCCCAGGGATCAATTCTGGGCCTTCTCCTATTATTTACATATGCTAGTGAATTTTTTTCATATAATTCTCTATTTTTTCCAGATTCACCAATATCTGAAGACACTTCCAAGCATTGAAGCAAAAGGAACTTTGGAGATTTCTCTCTTGAAGAAAATTGTGATTTTCATCTGACCAATTATGCCGATTATTACTATTGAACGAACATCAATTCTTATCCTCACCTCGTCGCCCCAAATAACGTTTCTTGAAAAAATCTGAATCTACAGAAATTAATTCGCTGCTTGGAATCGTCGAGTAGAAGCTGGTGATTCAATCTTATCCTAAATAGTATAATTTTAGGGTTGTCAATATTCTCTGATTATGGTTTTTCGAAACACCTGTTAAATCTGCTACTTCTCCCGTCGATGTTTCAAGATTTTCAATAATTGCTGCATTATTTCAGCATATTCTTTGACCCGGTTTTTTTCAAGATATGTAGGTTCACAAATTTTCCAACCTTTTGCGAATACGATTGTCAGGCTGGTGTTGCTTCGGGAATCGCTCTCGATAAAAATAACCTGCAGCGTTTTAATAGTTCCGCTTTCAATGGAACAAGAAATCATATCCTACTTCTCTTTTCTATATTCCATCTCGAAAAATCTTCAAACTACCACTTTCTATTTCTAACAATACAAAAACTCCAAACATGAAGAGATAATTGATAATTTTGACATTGATGAAGCATTTTCTGTGATTTCACAAAACACAAATACACTTTGTTCAGTATCGAAAATTCATCTCTGTGATTTTTCCATCACAGATTAATTAATCATACGTTTTATGAAAAATACATGAATACAATATATGTATTGGAAAAACCAAGTTTACCTCACAGTTGGAAAACTGTCAGGTAATTCACCCCTGGATTCTATTCGAAAAAGTGTATGAAGAATGTGCAAATATTTCTTACGTAACTCAAGAAACCTACATGTGGTCATTTATTCAAATTCCAAAAAATTTGAAATTACAGAATAACCAGAAAACAGTAAATGATAACAGAAATTTGTTTTCGCCAATTAGGTTTTCTGAAAATCAATACTGGGGAAGGGGTGGTCATTTCTTTATATCTGCAATGTTTTACATAGCTACCCAAGAAAACCTTAGAATTTGGGGCAACTGGACAGGGTGGGGAAGTTTGTACAGCAGCCAGGTGAAATATAATTATCAGAGAAAAGTAACTCTCCCTCGGTCGATTTCTCTTTTAGGAGCCAGTTTGATTGTGCAAACAATTTTCCATTTTAGAGTTAATCTAAATTTGTTTAATCATGGAGAAATTTTCGTTAACAGATATCCTGATTATAATCATAAGTTACATAAAAATGAGTTTGACAGCACCCAGTTGCTCAAAATTTATGTCACAAGAAAAACTGCTTTACGATATATAAATTTCAAACTCATACTAGAATCGTATCACATATACACCTAACGCTGCTGGATCGGAAGCGACGTTGTCAGTCTCATTACTTTATCTACAAGCCTCGTACATGCAATGTCTTTCTCAACTTTCTTGAAGCATCTCTCATTTTGACCAAAGAATTAGAACATTTAATAGATGTATCAGAATACGATAGCCATGAGTTTGTTTCACTAGAATGACATAAAACAGGCACAATGTTGTTTCAATTCAAATAGGAACGTAATGATAAATGAACGTATTACATTGTAACAGACTTTAAATATAACGCTTGTCATATGGACATAAGCTAATGCATTGACTATTTCGTTCAATAATATGAATTGACATACGTTACAATGGGACTGCAGTGACATATTCAGAATGCATTAAATGAAATGTCGTTTAGAGGTCGTTAGATAGTGTTCAATTCGTAATTCAGAATATTTTTATTTTTATTATGGTTTCAGTCATGTTACGTTGGCTATAAAGCGTTGGGTACTCAAATTTATACAATTTTCAAGAATATTTTTTTAAACTTTTGCTTAAAAAGCAAAAAGCATTTGAGAACACAACTGACTGAATTTATGTTGTTGCTGAGTTGGTACAACTGTTTTCTATACTGACGTATAGTTTGATGGCGATCTGTCATTTATTTTGTTTACAGTGCTCGATTTTATCAGACCTCATAAGTGTGTTTCGCGATTGTTACAGTGGATAAAATATCGACCGAACATTTTGTTCAAAATTTTGTATTGCAAATGGAATTTACAGTGCCGAATCACTAAAAATATTGTAGAAGGCTTATGATGAATCGACTTTATCAAAAACACGTGCATATGAATGGAATAATGCATTTCGAGATGTGAAAGAAGATTTGCCCCGTATTATTCGGCCATCAACATCTTCAACTGAACATCACTAAAGTGAAAGAATTGGCAATTGAAAATCACCACTGAAGTTTCAGAGGGATAAGCATTGGACTTTCTGTGTCTGACGAATCAATTCGTAATATTTTAAACGATTGTTCGGGATTGAAATTAGTTCTCGACTATTTGAAAAAGAGCTGAATTTTCTTCAATCGTGTAAAGGTCGCTGAAGACGTTCTAGAACGGGTCAATTTCGACCTCACAATCATAAAACGCATTGTAACTAGTGATGAGACATAGGTTATGAGTTTGATATGCAAATTTGTCAACAAGTTTTGCAATGGGCCTTCCAACTAAACCAAATCCGAAAAAATCACGTGAAAGTACACGCGGAGACAAAATGAGCGGAACACTCGAAAATTTAACCAAATTCGAAGTTCGATATTTTTGCTATTTCTCAACCGATTTAGATGATTTGTTCGGCAAGTTATAGACCAACTCTTCTGCTTTGTAGAAATTTTAAGAGAAAACAAAAAAAAATTGAAAAAAATTTTATACGAGGGAAAAACTAAAAGTGTTTTTTTTGTCAAAAATTCGTAACACCCTGTGGAATTTCGTGGTCCGAGTTGAAACGTACAATATCATGGTCTGTCAAGACACATCTTCCTACAGTAACGCCCTCCTTGTTTCATGCGTTTATCTCTATTTTTGCAAAATATATTTAATTTCTAGTGGAAAATCACCATTTTGGAGAAATTCCATTGAATCAAGAAATTGTCATTAACATTCGTCTATCAATTTGGAATTTTCTTCTCAGGCGTGTCGAAATTGTCGTTTGCGATTTTTATTTTCGAATTGCATTAGTTATTGATGACAATTTGGTTAATTTGGTGAAAATTAGGAATTCATAGGAGATAACAGTCGGTAGGTATTAAAATACACAACCGAATTCTGGGACCATTGATAAAACTTTTCATTTACACATGTACCCACCTTTTTTTATCAAATATGAAATACAACACACGTTTTTTTGTATATGACCACATTTGCACTTGTTTAAAGAATGAGAGTTTTCCTTTCTTTGATTTGATACAAATTCGATCGGTTGCGGTGTTTTGTGATTCTTTTACTGTTTACGATTCGAAACGGTATTTTTTATTCAGAATGAGAGATTTACCACCAACCTCAGTAGCAAGGGCAGTTACATTGATCGAGGAAGGGCGCACCTACCGCTCAGTCGGTACCATGTTGGGTGTCTCGACGTCGGTTATCCATCGAATCTACCGACGTTACAGGGAAACTGGATTGTACGTGAGGAGGCAAGGACAAGGAAGAAATCGGGCAACCCGCGCTATGCATGACCGTTTCATCGTCAATCAAACCATAAGAAATCCTCGTCTTACTGCTGTTCAGGCTCGTAACCTTTTACAAGCAGTGGATAACACTAACGTCAATGTGAGGACAGTCAGAAGACGATTAAATGAAGCTGGTCTGAGATCATACGCTCAAGCAATAGCTTGACGAGTTTTATTTAGTGATGAGAGCCGATATTGTGTGAATTTCGAGGATGGTAGAGATAGAATATGGAAGCATCGAGGGGAACGGTACAATCAAGCGAACTTTGCAGGAACTGAGCAATACGGTGGAGGGTCAGTTATGATATGGGGTGGCATATGCTTGGGAGTACGAACAGAACTGGAGATTATTGGCAATGGATCACTTAATGCCCATCGGTATATAACAGAAATCTTGGAGCCCCATGATGTGCCTTTTGCTCCTTACATAGGAGAAAATTTCCTTTTTATGCACGATATCGCGCGCCCCCATACTGCGCGCATAGTGATAGAATATCTCAAAGAAGTTGGGATCACACAAATGGACTGGCCGTCGCGTTCACCAGATTTAAACCCGATCGAACACGTTTGGGACATTCTTGGAAGGAGGGTTCGACAACGGAATCCAGGCAACGTTGAAGAGCTGACATTGGCTTTGATGGAAGAGTGGGGCAACATACCTCAACAGATGATAGACAACATCATTGGGAGTATGCGAAATCGTATGCGCGCTGTATTATGAGCTCGGGGGGTTCATACTCGCTACTAAAATCAAATGTTTTTTTTTGTGGGTCATCATGAACATTTTTTTCAACATGTTCATTTCATTTCACGAGTGTATCGCCAGGATACACACCTGCTCTCAATTTTGGACAGGAATGATAATTATTATAGAGTGTCACACAAAAAAATTCAAATATAAATGTGCAAAATCAACGATTTTTCCAGTGTACTTCGAGTTCTCCCGGAGCGTGAAATTGGCCAGTGAATTTCAAAAATTTTCATTTTGTTAGATTTCCGCTTCTCTAATTCTGATTTTATTTTTTTGCTAACCTCCGATGTTATGCACCTACGCAATGTTAAAAATAAATTCTTGAAATTTGTGACTTTTCGCTTCAAATTGGATATCTCTTGTAAAAATAGAGATAAATGCATAAAACAAGAAGGGCGTTACTGCAGGAAGATGTGTCTTGACAGACCATGATATTGTACGTTTCAACTCGGACCACGAAATTCCACAGGGTGTTACGAATTTTTGACAAACGAAAAACAAAACACTTTTAGTTTTGCCCTCGTATAAAATTTTTTTCAAATTTTTTTTTGTTTTCTTTTATAATTTATACAAAGCAGAAAAGTTGATCTATAACTTGTTGAAAAAATCATCTGAATCGGTTAAGAATTAGGAAAAATATCAGACTTCGAATTTGGTTAAATTTTCGAGTGTTCCGCTAATTTTGCCTCCGAGTGTAGATCAAAAGTCAAGATAATGTTCATTGTTTTCTTTTATTATTGCGGTGTTGTGCGCTAAGAATTTATGCCAGATGGTCAGACGGTAAATAAAGGATATTACCTGAGCGTTATGCGGCGTTTAAGAAAGCAAATTTGATGGAAAAGCAAGATTTGTGGAAAGAAAACTCATGAATTTTCCACCAACAAAATGCTATCTCTGATTTCTGATTGAAAACCCAACAAATACCATCAAAAATCCACCGTATTCACCTGATATGATGCCAGCTGCCTTTTTGCTTTTTCCAAAACTCAATTTTTCACTTCGAATTACCGTTTTGAATCGATAGAAGACACAGAAAAGAATTCTCGACGAGTTCATGATTGGATTATTTATTGGCGTAAATGTATTATCTTGGGTCAACTTTGAAAGCAATTCATTAAATTTGGATGAAATGTTAATATCTTGAGTTTCATTAACTAATTTCTAGTACTATTTCGATAGAATTTATTTTACTATTTTCCGGACTCTATCTGTATTCTAAAATAATAAATTTATGCTCTGAGAGTTTTAAAGTTTGTCTTGATTTCCCCCTATTTTCATAACGCAAGGGGTCAATTTTATATGCCAGTCATTCTAAAAAATTAGGGGTAAATAATATCACCCATTTGTCTTCGCGCAACTTGGAATTCATCAACAATATCTTATTGCATTTCTCAACGGTTAGATTTATCTTTGATATGACCAAGCTATTTCCATCAAATTTGTTTGGAACTATCAATTCTAACGTTTCGACATAAATATATTCAAATACATCAATCAAATCTCATTCACAGAAAGCTTATGCTAGTAAGATTGAAATATCAATGCTGTCTGAATTCGCTTTTATATCCTCTGTCGGTCGGTCTGTTTTTAACAGTTTTTGAGAGGTGACGAATGTCTCACATCTTTTCTAAATAGAAACTGTTTTATTTTGTTTTCACGGTTCGCTTTGTCGGTGGCAAGATTGATCTTATTCATTAGTAGGGCTATTCTGTTTTTGATGAAACTCGACCGATTTTAAGTGAAAGAATATCAACGCTTTTCGGAAAACGTTTGTCAATCACATAAATAGTGTTGTATGTATGATTAAGTCGTTCAACAAAAACCAATTGCGGAGGTTTCTTATCGAATATTTCTAAGATGTAAAACTTCAACCTGTTATTTCCTGAATGGAATTTAATAGAAAATGTTAATTATTATTGTCGAAGTTTTCGTTCAAATGTGAAACATCCTGTATAAGAGATCGATTCAATGCAAAATTTGATGAAACTGCATACTAAGTCATATAACTCTTGAATTTCTTATCATGATATATTCAAAATAACTCAAAAACAGAAAAACTTCTGTATAGGAAAATTAAAATATACTTCACTTCACTTTCGACGTACATCGAAAAATATAATATGTGCAAGAATTTTTGGACACCCTGTGTACTTCAAAATAATTTCAAATTTAAATTTGAGCTATCAAAGTCCCAAACTAATAACTTTTAAAATTGAATAGGGAATTATTATCTTAAATGGAAAATGAAATTTGGCCATTAAAATAAGAGAGTTTTCGGCTATTTTCGGTTGCACCGGAAGTGATAATGTTGATAATATTCTAGTTTGCATGAATTTTCCCGAAGAACGCTGTTTACAAATTTTTATAGAGCTCATTCAATTGCTGATATATTAAACTGGAAACTGCTGAAGAGATATTTCCTAATATAGGAGACTTTAACGCTACGTGAGACGCGAAACATTTAAGTGTCAGGAAAAATAAACTAGATGTCTACTGAAAGAAATTTAGAGTAAAATACAGAGAGACGTCCCACAATTTGATTTGTCTCTGTAAGATAGTCGAAGTGTCTTATATTTGGTGGCTTCGATCAAGTTTTATTCTTAATACATCGATTAATAGATGGGAACTTGTTGCATATATTGGCTTTATGAAATACGTAAAATATCATAAAGCTTCCTGGTGACCAACTATACAATGGTTAGATGTCTTTGTTGAAAGGATAGAAGCTCATTCTATTAAAATGAAGAAGATAACTTTCAGTAAGGTAAATTTTATGAAAAATAATGAGTAAAACTTATTCAGAAAGAAAACGAAATCATGAAGTTGAAATAAAATATTTTTTGATTAATTTCATTTGTCACCGATAAAATTTTCTGTTTTCTTCTCACAGGTCGCAAAAGTCTCCATACGTGGTGCAATCTTCTGAAAGCATCGAAACAAATACATTTAATCCAATCTACAATTGAAATGGTTTGAGTGTAGGAATCTGTACATTCTAGGTTAATCGTTTAAATTAAAATTTCAGAATCGTCAGCTTTTCTCTATTTATTTTTATTTCTGATTGATAGTTTAAAAACTTAAGTGATTGTTTTTTGCGTTCCAATAGTATATGAAAGACAGAAGGCACGAGAGATATGTCTTCTAAATATATTATTGAGTAATGTTCGAGCTTGGCGAGGGATAGAAAAATCTATTTCTGTGTCATTCTGCAGAACCACTTCTTCGACTTCTTGTGTAACCGGCGTTTAATGAGCAGTTCAGCTTGTTGATTCTCTGAGTTACATAACAGACATGTTCCAGTGTTGCTTTACTCATTTGGAAAAATGAGATGAACTAAAACAGAACTGGATGATATTCAAAGGCAGACCCGAACGATGCTGGCAAAGTACAACAATCACCATCCAAAATCGTCTTTGATAAGAACAACTTCGAAGCGCAAAGAAGGAGAACGCAGATTAATGGATGTTGTCGATTAACACACCAAACAGATTGAAAATCTCAGAGAATTCTTCTCTGCAAAAGCTCGCACTTCTGACCTCCATAGAAGGGTATCGGTGGCTGATAAGGGATATACACCCTTCTTCTTACCAGGGATGACCTGCTAAATCTACCGTTCCTATCTGATGCTGAAAAACAAGAGTAATGGTCAAGAAAGGAACTGCATGGACGACATCATCATGAGATTACTCAACCACACATCTTCAAATAACATCCAAATAACTACAAAAAATTTATATTTGAGGACGGAACATTACAAACAGATAAGTGCAGAAAATGCCATATAAGATCGGAGATTATACAGCATATTACTGGCTAATACGGACTATCTTCACAGGTATAATCAAGTATGCAACATTATCCATCAGAAACTTGCACACAAGTACGGACTCCTGAATACCTTTCAACCATATTACAAGTATCAACCGGCGCCCGTTTTGGAAAATGACTTTATCAGATTATACTACGATAGGCCTGTTATAACTGACAGAATGGTGTATGATAAGAGAGTCAGAACATCAATGCCGGTGGATGTCACCATACCGAATAATAACAACGTGCTGAACAAGTTCCAGGGAAAAAGTCCAAATACACAGACTTTGCTATTGAGATCAAGCAGATGTGGCACCTCGATAAAATGGATATCGTTCCTGTCATCATTTCTTCGATTGGCTTAATACCCAAAAGTTTGCATGATATTTTTAAGAAATTAGAATTGCATAAGAATACTTATATACAAATGAAAAAAGCTGTAATTCTCAATACATGTATCGAGTCTATTCCCTTTGATTGCTGAATCTGGGAAAGGTTAAATTATATCCAGCTAAAAGGTGAGACAGTGCACAAGTCCACGATAATAATAACTTCTTCTACAGCAGCGGTGGTAAACATGTTTACGCCCGTTTATTAGTGGCTTTCTTGGTATGAAATGTTCTGTTCAGCCAGACAGCCAGTTATCGTGAATGAGATCAGAATGCCATAAGGTCATTGATTTTAAGTATGAATCGTAGATGTCATGCAGTAATTCTAACCATGTGTGGAAATATCTGGTTATAAAAGGTTTTTTTTTCCGAACATTTAATATTTTCCATTATCGTTTCAATTTTCATGAGTACCATTTTCATTTCGGTTGTTTTTAAATATTCCTTTACGATGGTGGACTACTGGAAAAATAATTCTTCAATTTTTTGCGTGATTTTCTTGACGTAATTTAGTTGGCAATCTTTCACGCACAAACGGCGACAAATCCAAGTTTTTCCTTATTTCACCCAAAAAATTTAATTTGTGTTCATAGGACGAATTTGCATTTTCACTTCATTCAAAATACTCGATATCCATTCATGTACGTAAAAGGCATGGAATCTCTATCGGAATTACAAAACAACATAGTTGCCGCTTTGTAGCCAACAAATATATGCGTCGATTTTCACGTGATCTGATGAATTAGGTTAGAATTAGTGGATCGTCTTACAAAAACTCACCAACATGGACTACGGCTCGACAGACAACATTCCTGAACAGCCCCTAAAAATAAATAATACGCCGAATGTGAGAGAATAATAAACAAAAACGGTAGATATGTGTTATTGTGTCAGGATCTTGGGAGGTCGCAAGAAGTGCAGGACAAACAAATATCATTTGGTGAATGTTGTTGGTTGAATTTTTTAGTTGAGACGACGTATAGTGCACGGTATGTCTTAACGAACACCTGAAATACATCCTCGTCATTATTATTCCACAGTCGTTAGTGGCCGATATCACGTTACCCTCTAAGGATCATCTTTAATGTCGCCGTTTACCACTTTTAATTTGTAAAAAAATATGTAGCCCTCCTAAAGGTGAATTCTTGAACGTAGTTGAAACGAGGTGTCCGTTATTGTTAAATATGATACGATTTCTTTTTTCGAACCAGATTACGAGGGTTGAATGAGAAGTAATATCATTCAAAAGTTCTCAAAATGTTATAGAGGGTGAGTATCGATTCAACGAACGCTACACTTCATATTTTGTCAGAAGTGAGACTTACGAACCTTTTTACGAGCTGCAATTTGAAATTATTTAGAACTATAGAGGATATCCAAAGAATGTAATAAAGCATGCTTAATTTTTTATGAAATATCATATTTTCAACGGATTTGGATATATACACAGCGTGTCGAACGGAAATAAATCACTCTCTCTATCTCAAGACTGATTTTGGCGTAAAAATACATGTCAATTTTTGATTGGAGGAAAACCAATTTCTGAGATAGTTTGAAGCATGTAAAATCATATTCCAGGTCTCAGTATCACATACTTTGTGACTGAAAAGGATCCGGAAATTTAGAATAAAACGCACAAATCCCAATCCACATCAATATTTATTGAATATCCTTCAAAATATGCTCTATTTGAAGCGATACACATGGGCCAAAGTTTTTTCTAATCAGCTACTTCTGCGAATTTTCTTTTATAACGTCATGGAATCAAATCTGGTTTCCTCTGAGCGGCAATTTCAGTTTGGAGACAACAAAAATCACACGAAGCTAGATCGGGTGAATAAGGCGACTGCTCGATGATATTTATCGAATGTTTGGTCTTAAAGTCATTTAAATCCACGAATTGTTTTGCCACGAAGCAACCTAAGGCAGAAGTCCTTACTGAAAATTTAACCTTGCGCAACGAATTCGTGATGAACTACAGAATCGAAGAAAACAATAAGCATGCATTTTTTTCCACCCATTTCGATGATTGCTTGTTGGTCTTGGAAATTTCCTGATCCCATAACACATCATTAAGTTGCGCGATGACTATTCACCCTTGGGTATTCCTGTTCTTGATAGTTTTATCGAATTTGCCATCATCTGTGAGTTCAACTCCTGAATAGGTGAATTTGTCACCTTACTTAATTTGCTGTCCGTCTTCTAACGAGGTGTTCTGTTTTCTTCCGCCAATGTTCATCAATTTTTACTAGCAGACCTCATTTTGAATATTCCTCGATCAGCTTCCTTGTCATGTATTCTAGGTCCTCATGGTCTTGCGTTATGACCACTTGATCATCTGCAAAGCATATATATTGAATTGGGTTGGTGACCGACAACACCCTTGTTTCAGACCTTTGCCTACGTCGAAACTCTTTCTAATTGATCTGCCCATTTTAATCTTGGTACTAGATACTCTGTACAGCCCTTTCACAGCTGCTATAAGGTTTGCGTTGACGTTAGTTCCCTGCATGGCTTTCCATAATTTTTTATTTGCAATACTATCATATGCTTTTTTGAGGTCTACATATACGAGGTGTAATTTCTGGTCAACTGCTATCTTCTTTTCTATCATCTGTGTAATACAAAAGAGGTTGTCTACTGTCGATCTGCTTTCTTGAAACCCACCCTGTTCTTCCGCTTCCATGTCTTCGTATTCCTTCTCCATTCTCATTTTTAATCCGTATATTTTACGTATAGTACTGGTGACTGCTATAACTCTGTAATTATTGCAAGTGCTTCTGCTACCTTTTTTGCTAATCGGGGATATGAAGGATGTTTTGAATTCTTTGGGGATTTCTGCTCCGTTTATGCAGCTTTTTAACAATTTCCTTAAATGTTCATACAGTTCATCTGTTCTGCATTTTATAAGTTACTCTGGTACGTTACCTGGCCCAGCTGTCTTTCCATTTTTTAGGGATCTACATATATCTTTAACCTCTTTGTGAGTATTTCTTATTGGAGATCGGATTATATTTATGTTGTCAGTGTTTTCGCTCTGGATGGATTCCTGTTTGTTTTCTGTTTATAATCTGCCAAAATGCACGTCCCACGCTCCTAACGTAATTGGTGATATTAGTTCCTTATTCTTTCTGTTCATAACGCTCTTATAGTTCCCAACTTTCTGTGCTTTTCCTTCCTCCGATGTGGACACTGAGTACTTGACATCTGTACTGACATGACTCGTTTCTCTCCATAACTACCATTCGTTGTTAATCTTTGTAGCCATTCCATTCGCTGTATCTTTGGGTGTTCAAGTACTTATGGAAAGTTCTTTCTTAGTCTCGATTTCCTTATCTATCTTATCATCCCACCAATATGGTTTGTAGTTCTTCCTTCTTTCCTGAAATCCTGAAGCTGCTTTTGCTGCGGCATGAAGGCATTTTTTGATATACGTATAATAGTCTTTGTTTTTATCGAACTGTTTGTCCTCCAATTTCTCGTTCAGCCTTCTTTTGAATAGATCTTTCACGATTTCGTGATTCAAGCTCGTTAATTTATATTTTTCTTCCTCTGGTGTGTCTCTTTGCTCCTTTACCTCAATTTTACTGCTTCCTGAGTTCTCGGAATAGCAAGTTTAGCTTTTATTATATGGTGGTCACTGACACAAGTGGCGCCTCTGTATGCTCTCACATCATGAATCACTAAGGATCTCTTTTGACGTACTATCAGGTAGTCTATTATAGTTAGAGGGTCTCTTGTCTCCAAGTATATTTATGTATATCTTTGTGTTGAAAATATCCATTTCAAACCTGTAGATGATTTTGTTCGCAGAGCGATATGAGTCTATCTTCATTGTTATTCGCAACATTCTCCCCATATGGTCCTACCACTTTGTCCTGCTGTCTGGCACCAGTTCTCGCATTCATATCTCCGAACATGATAATTTCTCTAGAAGCCCCAATCCTAAGAATCTCATCATTCAGCTGTTCATAAAATTCCACCTTATTGTTGATTAATGCATCCTCGTTCACTGCGTATACCCTTATTAGTGTTATTTTATGTCCATGTATATTAACATCCATTGTGATTATGCTTTCGTTGACTGCTTTCCACGAGGTTATATATATCCTAACTTCTTGACGTATGAGAATAGCCACTCCTTGTTGTGCCATGTTTTCTTTCGGAACTCTGCTAAGGAATAGGTCGTAGTGGCCAAGAGTTTCCGTTAGAACTATTACGTCCATACTGAGCCGCTTTACAAAATATAGTACCTCATTGAAATTTGCAGCCAAACCTTGTACGTTCCATGTACCTATATACTTAGTCCATTTCCTTTGCAAGTTTCGTCTTCGTTATTCAAATTTCGTCCGAGGCTCTTCTGTAGGCTTCCTAACATTCTGCTTTTTCCAAAGATCGAGGAGTTAGCCCGATGCCCTAACCCCCAACCTGGAGGACCAGCGTTTGATTGCGGAGTGTCTTTCTCCTAGATAGGTTGCTTTCTCTGCAGCTCAGGAGTCCTATCTGTCCCAGATTTCCACTTATTCGTGTTGTTAATAATTGATGTTATATTGTCGATAGAAAATTTCTCAATTCGCTTGTATTTTATTTTAGAAAGTCGAAACATTGCATTGGAATTGATCGAGATAATTCTCAACCGCCGTATTCACCTGATTTGGCACCGTGTGACTTCTGTTTATTCAGCAAAATCAAAAAAACGATCCGGAGACACCGTTTTGAGTGAATTGAAGAGAAATAAGCTGCATCGAAGAGACAGCTGGAGGCCATTCTGGAAATCGACTTTAACAACTGTTTGAAATTGTGAAAACTATTGGCATAAAAGCATTGCATCTGGAATAGACTCCTTTGAAGGGATGGAATCGATTTGGAAGAAAAATAAAAATTTTTCAAAATGAATGCAGTCACCTCACTTTTCGGACACAGTATAGTATATAAAATATTTATGTGCACTGATTCAGATTACCCATTCTATTAGAACCTTCATAAATTTTACAGGCATAAAAAATGTAAAGCGAAAGGTCGAAATATATGACGGTTGTATACCGATAAAAACGATAGAAAACTGGGTCTTTTCAGTCCGCCGTGCTTCAACTTTTCTTGCCAGATATTTCGAAGGTGGGTGTGAGAAAGCATGGGCCACCTGACCTAAACTTATCATCAATAACCTGTGACATCAATGACACTAGATCAACGAAAGAGCCCTTATTTATACAACCATAAAGAACTGGTCTAGTAGTGTGGTTTCAAAATTTATTATAACAATTTTGAATTTCTTCCAGTCATTGTTAGTCTAGATCTTAACTTTTTTTCATTGGGATTCAGGTAGAAATAAGGTCGTAAATTCATTGGGAAGAAGGTACAAATGAAAGTGGTTCACAAGGACACCTAGCTGGAGTGATATTTAGATTCAATCGTTGAGAAATTTAAAATATTGGGGAACGCAAATGTACGAGGTGATGTTTTTAATATTTTAAACTAGTTTATCTTTGGTCACTAAAATGATTCATCCTTTACTATTTTATAGTCAAGAATAACTTAAACACCGAATTAATTGAATTTAAAATTTCTGTTACCGCAGGTACTGTATGTTATTTAGTATAATGTGCCACTGTATTTATAAATGGGTGCTTATTACAATCGAATTTCGTCAGTTATGAATCATTAGAGATTAGATAGAGCTCAGAAATTTTTGATGTTAAATAACGTGACGAATAAATTTGAATGATTCTTAACTAAAATTATCAGATACATAAACAACGAAGCGAAACGCAAAGTGGAAGACACGAGTCTAAAGGAATACGATCTAGAGGAAGAAGACGCAGAGAGAAGCAAATTAATAATTAGTTTAACCTAAAAAACAGAAGAACTGAAAATGAATGAAGTACTTCTGGCTATACGAATGATTAGGAATAAAATAAAAGAAGGGTTTCAAGATAGCAAAGTGAAACAAGAACAGTAAGAGCACATAAAGAATTAGGAAAAATCGAGGGAGAAATGAAACGTGAAGAAGAGTGAAACCAGGAGAAGAAAGAACTACAATAGATACTGGAGAATTTGAACACAAGAATACACAACTTAGAAAAGGAGAAGATAAAAAACAATGTAGTTATAACTGTTATTGAGATGAGAGAAGAGGATGATGTGGTTCAAGAGATTGTAAAACTATTCAAGGAAAAATAAGGTGTCGAAACAAATATAAAGAACATTAAAATAATCAAAGAGAAGGAAGAAATAGAGGTTTTAGAGAGTTTCAAAGAAAAAACAGTTTTTAGGCAAACATGGAGAGAAAAGGCAGCTCAGCTGGTGGGGACATCTTCAGAGATCGAAGTTCGTCAGTTATAAAATACATAACTAATTTATAAATAAATCATTAGAGATTAGATAGAGCCCAGAAATTTTTGATGTTAAATAACGTGACGAATAAATTTGAATCATTCTTAACTAAAATTATCAGATACATGAACAACGAAGCGAAACGCAAAGTGGAAGACACGAGTCTAAAGGAATACGATCTAGAGGAAGAAGACGCAAAGCTATCCAGAATACACCAGAGAGAGAAGCAAATTAATAATTAATTCAACCTAAAAAACAGAAGAACTTAAAATGGATGAAGTACTTTCGGCTATACGAATGATTCGGAATAAAATAAAAGAAGGGTTTCAAGATAGCAAAGTGAAACAAGAACAGTAAGAGCACATAAAGAATTAGGAAAAATCGAGGGAGAAATGAAACGTGAAGAAAAGTGAAACCAGGAGAAGAAAGAACTACAATAGATACTGGAGAATTTGAACACAAGAATACACAACTTAGAAAAGGAGAAGATAAAAAACAATGTAGTTATAACTGTTATTGAGATGAGAGAAGAGGATAATGTGGTTCAAGAGATTGTAAAACTATTCAAGGAAAAATAAGGTGTCGAAACAAATATAAAGAACATTAAAATAATCAAAGAGAAGGAAGAAATAGAGGTTTTAGAGAGTTTCAAAGAAAAAACAGTTTTTAGGCAAACATGGAGAGAAAAGGCAGCTCAGCTGGTGGGGACATCTTCAGAGATTGGATAATACTCGGCAAGTCAAACTTATATGGGACATTCTTTAACAAACCGAACAGATTTGGACATTGGACTAATTTTAGATTTAACTGAAAATATTTACGATTTCTGTATCGAAAGAAAAAAGATACGTGTAAGAGGATTATTTTTTATTTTCGATATTTCGGAAAATAAACAAGATCGAAAATTCGTAAATTTGATATTTCGGTAATAGCCCATTTTTCAAAATTCATAACTCCGGTTCTATTTGAGCTAAACATTCCTTTTTTTCATTTTGAAGGTAAAAACAATCTTCAAGAAAAAAATACTTACAAAACAAATTGTTATTAACAATTTAAGTGTTCAAATCGGTTTTTGAAAGTGGGCCCACCCATGAATCAATTTTTTGCTGTTTTTATCGTATTTTTCGTTAAATTCTCTATCGAGAACGCTTTTAAAAACGACGAAGAAGTTATTTTTCCTATAAGAAAAATTCAATTAATTATATATATATATATATATATATATATATATATATATATATATATATATATATATATATATATATATATATATATATATATATATATATATATAATTATATGAATGAATTTTTACTGGGGAATCAGGGTTACGAGAACGGAAAGTGTTCGAGGTTAGGTTAGGTATCTGTATTCCTCGCGACAAAATAAACGAAATAACCAAAATCTTCAATTCATATCACAAAAAATTCAATTTACCAATAAAATCGAAAAAGATAAAACAATCAATTTCCTCGACCTACAATAAGCCCACGACGATACAGGAGAAATATATACAAATTGGTATCAGAAACCAACATGGAGTGGTAGACACCTAAATTTTGAATCAACCGATACATAAAAAGCATTATTAATAACCTGGTTGATAGAGCCATCAAACTATCACACCCTAAATTTTGAACAAAAATTATAAAGAAATTGAAGAACATACTAAAAAGAAACGCGTTTCCACCTAGTTTTTTTTGAACCACTCATAAAGAAAAGAATACATGAAATATACAATACAGAACAAAAGAAAAAAAATTTTAAATACATCGGCCTCACTTATACACCCGGACTGTTACAACAAATTGATAAATGCCTAGAAAATTTCATCAAGATTGGACTCAAACCTAACAACTACTGCAAACAATTTTTCACCACTCTAAGGCCAAGGGTGAAACATGAAAATAAAACACACTGTATATACAAGGTTAATTATCAGGACTGTGGAGCGTGCTATATCGGTAATACTGAACAATACTTGCATAAAAGAATATACCAACACGACTACTCTGCTGTTCTAATAAAAAAAGTACCGCCCTAGCGAAACATAGCATTGAACAACTACATAAATTCAATTTTGCTGATGTACGAGTTCTTGCCTCTGAAAGCAACGACTTTAAAGGTACTTTCTAGAAATGATCGAAATCCAAAAAGAACCTAAGACAGTGAATTCAAGAGCTGACGTTGACGGATTTATGAATGTCTACAATAATCTGATAATTGGAATACACCCTTCAATAGATGGCTGCAACCAGTTATACTCAAATATTAATTGTTATTGCTTGTTGTTGTCTTGCTTCTTGTTTTTGTTTTACTAGTGATGATAATGATGTCAAGAAAGAATGTGTGAGGTGAATTGCTTTTGTTTTGCATAATAATTGTGCAGAGATTAATGTTTTCTGATGATGGCCCTGTGCCGAAACGCGTAAAAACACTCTGCAAATTATAAGATTTTAACCTCAAACACTTTCCGATCTCTTAACCCCGATTCCCCAGTAAAAACAGTTGTTTATTTTTGAAGAAAGGGTTAGCAAATGAAATTGGGCTTATGTTTTTGTCAGATCGGACAACACCTTGGTTCAAAATATGATGACTGAATCAAGTCGTTGTCTTCGAATATATCCTCCATTTGGATTGCGAGGTTCGATCTGACAAAAACATAAACTCTGGTATATCCGGTATCTAAACGTATTGTCTATTCGATAGTACATAAAAATTTCTTGTTATAGCTTCATACAAAAAACAATTTCCTCCAACCACATTGCTGTTTAATTCTTGCACAATATCCCAGTATATAAAAATTCAAAACGTGATGGTAGAAAATCGTCCTCACTCCAACTCTACACGGAGATTGAATGAGAACCCAAAAAATTTAATAGATTGTACACGATACTAACTGTACAATAGATTTTATTCAAGTATATAAAATCATAAACTTAATATAATAATGATGCGGCCATCAAGCTATCAGCCATCTCAACCTGTTTGACTTAGAATCTTCGTTATTGAACAATGAATTAATGGACTCGTAGCTCTGAACGGAACGAATTGCATTTACGAAACAAATTGACACAAATTGCATGGCACAATTCGTTTCTCACATTCGTGATAATGTGTGGAATGATAGAATGTATATGAAAAGATGTGAGGAAGTATACCAATATTTTATAATGTGGAATATGTGGTTGGACATTTATACAGGGTGCTTCAACGAAAACTAAACAGAGGCTATATTTACCAAGATATTCATTTCTGATAAAAACGCAAAAATAGGTCAATTTTTGTTTCAAGGAGGACATCTTTTGGGGTACAATACTTGCCTGAAATATCAACCCCCTAAGCGGAGGTTGCAATCCCTGTCTACATTTTCTCAAAAGAATTTCCATTTTTAATTGAAAACTGTAAAAGATAGGGTGAAGAACTGAAAGATAGGGAAGACTATTTCCCTGAGACTATTCAAGTTTAAGTGAGGTAAAATGGAACAGATCCATTCTGATCAATGGCATCCATCATCAAGTACCATCCTCATCTCGAACTTCAACCCCTGGAGTAGGGGTGACCACCCTTGAAAATTTGGAAAAGGGTAGATGAGTCGAGTGATAACTCGAAAGAAAGGTATTATTTTTGTCTGCATTCCTGTGAAAGAATTTTCATTTTTGATTGAAATCTGTAGAAGATACAGAGCGAGCCACTGAAAAATAGAGAAGACTATCGCCCCAAGACTATTGGAGTATTAGTGCGAAAAACTGGAATAGATTCATTTAGATCAAAGATGACAGCCTTTGATCTGGTATGTATCTGTTCCATTTTTTTGCACTAATACTTGAATAGCTCAGGGTGATAGATAGTCTCCTCTATTTTTCAGTAGCTCACTCTGTATCTTCTACAGTCTTCAATCAAAAATGAATCTTCGTTCGCGAGGAAGCAGACAAAGATAATACCTTTCTTTCGAGGTATCACTCGACCCATCTACCCTCTACCAAATTTTCAAGGGTGGTCACCCCTGCTCTAGGGGTTGAAATTCGAGATGAGGATGGTACTTGACGATGACTGCCATTGAGCAGCATGGATCTGTTCCAATTCACTTCACTGAAACTTGAATGGTCTCAGGGAAATTGTCTTCCCTATCATTTAGTTGCTCACCCTGTATCTCTTACAATTTTCAATTAAAAATGGAAATTCGTTCAAGGCGATGTAGACAAAGATATCACCTTCATTTTGAGTCATCACTTCAAGGATTGCAACCCCCGCTTAGTGGGTTGATATTTCAAGCAAGTTTTGTACCCCAAAAGATGTCCCCCTTGAAACAAAAATTGATCTGTTTTCGTTTTGATCAGAAATAAATATCTTGATAGATATTGTCTCTGTTCAGTTTTCGTTGAAGCACCCTGTATAGTTTTAGCTTGTGACCGCAAAGTTGTCTATTTTTATTCAGATCAAATAAGCCAGAGAGGTCGCAATTGAACAAGTTATGGAGGATACCACACTGGACTCGCAAACTCCATCTTACCCATATAAACAACCATACTTTCATCCAAATTCAAAGGCAAGGACCAGTCGATACACCACTGCCTGATAGAGTCAATGTCCCTTTGGAAAGTGTCAACATTATCGAGAGGAATATTGTAAACCTCAGTGTCATCAGCAAACATCTAGTAATCAAACTGAATTGAAATTGGAAGATCGGCAGTATATAAAAGGAAGATTGAGGGACCTAAAACTGACCCTCGTGGAATATCATTGGTAACAGGACGCTGAGAAGATTGTGAGTTTAAAACTCTAACAAAAACTTGCTTTCCAGACAAAAAAGCACAGGAAAAATCCATGCTTGTAAGGGAGCGAAAACGAAGTGGTTCAGAAAACATGATAGAAAATGGATGAGATAGACTATATGAACGATGTTTCAGGACCAAAGTTGAAAGTCCATCACGTTCTGGAGCTGTTTTTCAACAACGTTAGGGCTGAAGGTAACATCACTTAGGCCGAAAAGGCACCAGGGAATTTTGAACTGGAGAAAAGGAGTTGTAGGTTCATCAGAATAGAATGCTGATAATGTCTCAGCAAGGATTTCAGCAGTTTCAAGCCCACTGACACTCCCTCGACTACCAGTATTACGTACAATTGGGAATGATTCTTTCATACTCAGATAGAAACGAATGTATTTGAAGAATTCCTTGATAATTTAGAATAATTAAGTTGACAAGTGATTTTTACCCCTAAAAATAACACTTTTCTCGTTAAACTCAATAGAAAGGTATAATTTTACTGGAATCTGGGTCAATTTTCTTGGGCAAAGAAGATGACACTACATTTCCGATAATTCTGATAAAAACACAGCCTAATAGTGGTTAAGTTTAGGTAAGACAAATACTTACAAAAGATGATTGGAACAGGATTCCAGGCATGATAAGGTTGTAGTCGATGTCTGGTTTAACCAGGAGGTGCTCTGAAAATAATTGCAAATTGTAGATCAGTATCTATTTACTTATTTAGATTGATCTATAAATCGATTTTCCAGATAATTTCAATGGTCCTTTTGGTACAGACATCCTGTATTTCGTGGCATGTCAACAAGGATAGAATAACAAACATTTTTCTAGTTCCAAAAATATAGGTCATTCTATAACGAATGGGTCTTTTTTATATTATAAATGTTCACATAAAATGCAAATATGATTTCATTAACACTTGCTATCTACACCCAACAATATATGTCATTTTCATGATCGAGAACTCTGTATATACAAGTTTACGAAATGGTATTCAAGGCATGCATGAAATATTCAACGTATCCTCTTCAAATTTAGATACCACTTGTTGGTAATTCTTCCTAGGAATACCTTAATAAAGATGCGGTTACTGTAGTTCTATCATTTCAGGATGAGAGTCTGTTGCCATTAATTCAACTGGCTCGAGCTAACATATAAAAGCTTGCCTGTTATTAATCATGGGATTAAGATGACCGACCAAGAAATGTGGATAAACAGAATTGAGTAATTCGTTATTTTGTACTTATTAATTGGTTACATTAAAATGGGGACCTACATCTTCGTCTTCTCCAACTCGTTTGAATAACGTTCGAGTTATTTGTCATGATTATTTCAACTTAGGAATAGATGGAATTAAACTAGATTTCACTGAGAGAAATCGTATAATCTTTCAGAAGAACTTATCTTAGGTTCAAAAATGAAAATTTCGAACGTTTGCTGAGTTATTGACTGCATTATGAAGAAATATTTCCCATGGATTTTTTCAATGCAATTTATGCATAATACGAGGTTTGTTAATGAAGTATTGAGACTAGCAACGTTGCTTCCGATCCAACAACCTGTATTGCTGGTGTTGTGTTCAGATCGACCGTTAAAATTCAGACTAATGGCAGAACAACTATCATGTGATTCATTTTTTTCATCAAATGAATTAAAGATGAGAAAAATTTGTGCAGCATTTATTCTGAATACCTTTCATCTTGCTTATCTGGAATCGATTGAAAATGATCCACGTTTTTTAGGAGTTATCATTACTAGTGAAGAGACTTGGATATTTAAGTACCACGTAGAAACCAAACTGCAGAGCATTTAGTAGCACACCGTATTCTTCTCAATGCCCAAAAAAGCACGAATGAGGTTAGGTTAGATTATGGACTATATGGAATCAATCAAGACTATCCTAGAAAAATTTATGAAATTCAAGACGCTATTAACAGGTTAAATTTTTTGTATATAAATTACTTCTCAAAGGAACATCATTCTGTTTTTGTGAAGAATTTTGGTATGATAGTCTATATTATTAAAGTCGTAAGGCCTTTTTCGGGAATAGTCCGAAAGGATACCGGTAATTTCAACCAGGCGGAGAAGAAGCGACGTGGTGAAAAATCGGGGTCCGGATAGAAGAAGGGTCCGAGAAAGGTCTGTGCCAAATTTGGAGCCCCTAGCTCGACGGACCCTGAGGATTTTTAGGAAATTTTCGCCGAAACCTTTCTTCTTCTTTCGGAAGGCGATCAGAACGATCGATCGAGCGAAAATTCCCAAAGAAAGCCCCGAAAGAGAGAAAATAAAAAGGGTCTCCGATTTTTTCGAGTGGAAGGGATAATTTCATCGGACTTTTATGTCTATACAAATTTTTCCATCGCGTTCGGTCATTTCGAAACCTGGACAAAAAGCAAGTCTCGAGTTTCGCATGTTGCGCCGTAATAATTTCATTCCCGTTAGACCACGGGAAAACTGGTAAATCTTCGATTCAGTGAAAGGCTATCGGCGGACTTTTGCAACATTTTGCTCCATTTTTCCCATTCCGAATATCTCTGTCGGCCAGAAATTAACGAACGTCGAGCTGTAAATATAAGTGGTTTTCTTTCATTCGTCCTATTTATACGGGGTTTATTTGACATAATGAGTTTTTTTGTCTCGACTATCCTACTCACAGAGAAAACAACAAATCTTCGTATATCAAAGCTGTAGACCTAGAAAATTAGTAATTACTTTCAATTCTCCAAATATTTTCCAGGAATATTGGTTATATTTAATAAGTTCTAGCAGTGATTTCATATTTTCATATGATTCCTTCATTTGAGTAGAATGAGCGACCGGTGTTTATTACCATTATGAACAGTACAGCTTATAAACTAATGTTTGAGGAATCTATAAACAACCGCCAGCCAGATGTTTCATATTCAAACGTCAACTCTTTCATCACTAAGAGAATGTCACTGCAAAACACTAAATTACCATCTTAAGAAAAAAATAACTTGGGAAGTGCGTATGTTGAGTTACGTATACGGAAATTCTGCTATTTTTTTCCAGTGAATTCCAGTCATGAAGTCGGGAGGCCAACAATTCTACCTGTCTTTTACTGAGATCCAAATCATGTACCAAGTCATTGAGATCGTTTTGAGGTTCTCTGTTTGAAGCACTGGTCTCAGAAGTCGGATCGGAATCTGAACTCTCGGATACATTTTCTTCGGTCACATCATCCATATTTACTGGAGGCTGAGGAACAGGTATATCATCACTGTGTGTGGAAGTCTCCGAGCAGATTGCAGATTTGGATAGTTTACAGAGTGCCTAGATTTTCGATTAATACATTTTATAGATGTTTGGTAGAAATAACAATCTGATACATGGTCTTTCGGTTCGGCCCATATCATTGAAACTGCGAACGGCATATGACGAGATCCTTTAGCCCATGATGTTAATAAAGTGACACACTGTGCACAGAAAATACTAGAAGTCCAGATTTTGTCCAAATTTCGCGCCGGAAAACCAAAATAACTGAAATAACAGTTTTTAACTAATGGTGTCAAACTACGGCGTTGACTTTTAACAGTAAGTTGACCGCAAACATAACAGATGTTATCAGGATGGTTTCGACTCACTCTCGGCATCTTAGTATGATGTATAACACTAATATCGAAAAAAAAAAACTGTTTTAATTTCAATATTTTTTTGTTCCGATGTTTTATGAACACTGAGGGTGATAGAACAAAACTAAGTATGAGGTTTATATGCGGGTAGGTAGTAGTGTTTGAAATTATGACTTGATTTCGTTTAATAAATTTACTGTTTATCTGTGAAGAATATAACTATAATCTAAATAAAGATGATTATCGAATTTTTTATTCTAACCTAGTTGCAGAAAATACTGTTCTCCCAGCGATTAAATTCCTATAAATATAAAAGGTAGCAGACACAGTGTCCAACAATCATGGTTAAAGTGTCACGTCTCAGGTAACTCAACCTATTAAACGTTTAATTTACGTCAAATTAATCATTCCTTGTTCAAACATCGTCATTTATTTATCAAAATCATTGCTCAACACTCCTAATGCGATAATAAACGTAGAGTAATCTGTCTTCGACCCGTTTCTTTCTCTTCTACCTCAACGTTTGGCTTCCAATAGTTCTACAGAATAACGATTATGATCAATCAGTGTGCGAAACGACGTTAATCCTATCAGATTAGAAGGGAGGTGTCGTTCTCATAGACCACGTGTTCGGTTGAGAAACGGACCTGATCACGACAGGGGATCGGACCGTTAGCCACGTCATCGGGAATCTTTTCGAATGGGTTGTTAATTTGATGCGAATTTCTCAAGTCAGTTTGAAGGGAAGTTTGGAATTTTTCTATGTTATCACTTAAGCGTTAAAATAGATTAATGAAAACTTCCCTGCATTTCCAGCATTGATTGTAATCAGGGACTTTGATGAAGTTTTGGAATTTTTATTCTCTAAGCTATTTTGTTAGTTACCCAAAAAAAAGTTTGAAACTGAAATACAAAGTTAGCAATATAAAGGTACAGAGAACAGGTAGAAAATTTATTCGGTACTAATAATATGATTGAAAACTACTTAAAAATCCCAAATATTGGGGAATAACATGAATCAGTCAGGTCTTCAACTAATACACACAACCAAGTTCATATGGAATCACCCGATATTTTGAATATTACCACAGGGCTTTTGGAAATTTTGAAGGATTGGTAGAATTTATCCTTTTTGAGATATTTCAATTTAAAAAATAAATGAATTAAGGTTTCTTCTAAGAAAGAAACAGATAAAAGTAAATGAGAGACTCTTTCCACATGTAGTAAAAAATTTGAAAATAGTTTTACCACGGAATAGGTGTTTTTTTCTTGACCTCAGTAGCTTATATTACCTCCTCTTGCCCTGATGAATGCTTTGGATTAAGTTTTTGACCTCCTCTGTGTTGATATTCTGCCACTCTTCTGATTTTCCTGGCACGATCTAATTTTCATTTTGAGATCACTCCATAAATGTTGAATAGGATTTAAGACTGTAGAGCAAGCTGGCCTGTCCTGTCTCACTTTGGGCTCCAGCACTAGGTGCACGTAATTTGTAGCCGTTATACTCGCAGGAAACGAAATCAAATCTGTCTTGCCTCTCAGCATAATAAAATCCCAAAACATCACACTGCCCCCTTGGTATTTCGGAATTTGTCTTGTAGCTCGGAGTCTAGCTTGTTTTTCACGACCCCCCTAAAACCCGAACCCGGTGGTCATCTGATCGAACACCAATTCTGGTCTCATCCGAAAAAACAACTTTTCTCCAATTCTCAATATGCCAAAATTGATGCTCGATACACCAATTGAGTCTGTTAATTTCCTCTGGTTAGCACTGGAACTCTTAAGGGCCTTCTGCTGTATAAACCCCTTGAACGTTTTGATTGATATACTGACGTCTGTTGCTTCAAGAAATCGCCTACGACTTTTGCTTGGCCTATTTTTCAGAGATTGTAGCTCCACGTATCGGGCGTAGGTTCTGTGATATCCCCATTGTGACCGCTATATCTCTCTGTATCACACCTTCTTCAATCTTCACAAGTAGTCAAAGATCCATAGTTGAAAACAATCAGTAATGTGAAATTCCGAATGATTCCATATAAATTTGGTTGTGTGTATTTGATTATATTCCGAATTGTGTTTGGCTTTGAATATTTCTAAGGATTCAAGGTACTTGAGTTTTATACCTTTTTGTGCTTGGTAGAGGATCTATAGATTGTTTATTGATGGAAAATATGGTTGTTTCCTATGCAACGTTATGTTCTGTTTTCACAGAATTATGTTTTTATATTATTTAATTATTGATGGTTTGAAGGTGCAATTGAAAAAACTAGTTTGATTAAATGGCCAACAGTTTCAATTTATATTTTAAATCTTCTTCAGGGCTACAATCCTTTAATTTTTCGTATCACCTCTACAAATAAATATTTGAACGAACGAACGATACATTCCACTGCTACGGGACGAGGACATGATATCAACTGTTTTTTATATCTAATTCTAAACCACCGCCTATTTGACTAATATAAATCCCGTTACGATTGGGACAGATTTGTTTATACACTCCTAAGTTTATCTAATTTTTGAGTTTTATCTTTGGTATTGTAAAATATATTTGATAGTTTGATTGTGGATGTGTAGACTAATTTTACATTAGGGATTTGGATATTATTTGCGATTTTATTTTGAATTGGGCCGAAATAGATTAATGAAGATTATTGATGTATGTGGCTGTCAGATCTATTTTGAGGATACATACTGTGATAGGCTTTTTGCTAACGTTATTTCAGACACAAGTTTTTCTATCATTGAGGGAGAATAGCCGTTACTTTTTGGGATAGTTTTAACTAACAAATTTTTTTTTAGATTTGTAATAGAGAGAAGTAATATAAAATCTCTGTGAATCATAGAATTGAAGGCAGCTAATTTATGTTGAATAAGAATAAAGGAATCAGAAGGAATGTCAATGTATGTGTAGATAGATTTACGATATATCTCGAAGATAGGAAGATTGTTAAGTCTAAAACTGATTTCATTGTTGATTTCTTTTTCTAGTTCAAATTGAATTCTGGATGAATATTATGAACGAAATTTAGGAAAATATCTAATTGTCTTGAAGTACTACTAGAACAAGCAAAAATATCGTCAATACATCTATACCAAAATGTTATATGAGACTTTATAGGTGATTGAAAATTTATATTTTCTATGTTATTCATTAAAATTTCTGCTAAAAATTTTGGAAACTTGAATTGGTCATTCAATAACTGGATATGTTTGAATGTATTCTCGTCAAAGGTTAGATGAATGAACATCAAAGAATATAAATATGTAACACTCAATTGACTACACCTAGTATAAATAGAAAACAACTATGTATATGCACAAGAACAAACGCATAAGAAGTAAAATCAATATAACATAAATAATAAATTAGAACAGAAACAAGTTCTTGTCATTTGAAAACTCATCATAGCTAAATTAACCTTTTTCTACCAAAACACATTTCATTTAGGCTCTGAACTTATCAAGGGATGATCAATACACATGTTATATACGTCCAGAGATATTAAAAAATACTTTGGAGGAACACAGATATTCTGCTGCTTATTTATGAATTCAAGTACGTTTTTATTGAGTACTTAGGGGAAAATATTGCTGGAAAATATCGTTGAGTTCTTTTGAAAGCCTATAGGATTGAGAGCTGGTATTAAAGACAACAAGACAAATCGGAGATTTTGAAATATGAGTCCATAATACTATCCAATATGATTCTACTCTCGTTTTCTGTAAGAAATCTCCACCTCCGTTTTCAAAATCCGATCTGGTCCCTAATCAATATGAAATTGACTACGCTAAAACTCAATGAACTCATGAAAGCCATAAAGAGAACACTTTGATTCTATCTGAATCACTAAAGAAAGTAAGGTATTTTATTTTAAAGAAGAAAATTATTGTTTTTCAATAACAATGTATCAAGTATTTTTGGTACATGGAACCACACATACTCTATGCGATCTAAATTATGAGATTTAGAAATTATTCACGAAGCTCGACTTGTTTTGATGATATTGATCTTTTTAATCGGCTTATAAGATACAGGGTTATCCGTGATAGTAGGACGTTTTTGAATTGAGAATAATTCAATCGTTTTTCAACGTAGAACATTTTCAATTACGTAAAATGAAATCTAAAATGTTACCATTTAGTGAAAAAAAGTAAAGAGAATTATGTTCTGAAAATGACGTCGGGCAGATGACATCCGTGTTCCGACATGCATTGATGTAGTCGATTCTCAAAGTTCTGCATCACCCGCTTTAACAAATCGGTGTCGATTTCCCTAACTTTTCTTGTGATGGCTTATTACAACTCTTGCAGATTTCAAGGTTTATCGACGTAGACTTTAGCCCTTAGGTTTACTCACAATAAATAATCACAAGCAGTGAGATCTGGGGAACGAGGGGGCCACAGCAAATCACCAACACAAGAGATCATATGACCAGGAAAAATGTGACGTACAACTTCCATTGAGGCTCTGGCTGTATGTGCCGTGGCACCATCCTGTTGAAGCCAAACATTTCTTCTGTTCATTCTTTGGCGTCGCAAAACTGGAATAAGATAGTTCTGCAGCATGAATACATATCACTCAGAGTACAGTTACGGTTGCCCTTCTTTCATACTGAAAAAAATATGGTCCAATCATTCCAAGACTTTCTCACTGTGAAGTGAGGATTGATGCAGTTCGCGAGGGTTTTCTGCTACCCGATATCGGCCAGTTCTGTTTATTAACCGAACCCCTCAAATGAAAATGAGCCTCATCACTCATCATTATCTCTGGTTCATCTTTATCAGTGATAATCATTTGCATTCTCTCGGCAAACTGCTGGCGTTATGGACAACCTTGAGCTTATAGGGGTGAATTATGTCACGTTTCGAAACTGAAGCGTTATGACTAATGTTGAAGCACTAGCGCCGCTGCACGACAATGACAGATTCTCCCGATTTAAATACTGTTCAGCTGCAAACGCACTGTGCTCCCTTGTCCAAATAATGATTGTGAACTAAATAGTAAATCCTCCTAAGTCGAATGACCACAGCCACTCCCCTCTACTAACTCACCGTTACGTGTACTACCCGTTCCAAAACATGCTTCCATAGTGCCCCACCCTGTATTTTAAAATATTCAAAATAACTGGAAAGCAGCAATACTTTTGTATAGAAAAAATAAAACAAACCTGAAGGTTATTTTGATGTACATTCCCAAAATGTGCTGAAAATTTGTATTCATTCTAAAAATATAAGTGTCGGACATTTTTCGACATACATTCCAGTCCAAAATAATTTTGAATTATAGCCCATGAAATACTGCACAGGTTTGAGCTTATAAACCTTCATAACTTATAAAGAAGAACTAAACAACATAATTTAGCCATTGAAACAACAGTTTGCGGCTATTTCCGGTAGAACCGAAAGACATAAAATACTTCTTAATGCTGGAGACTTTAACGCGACGTAAGACGCGAAACATTTGTGTTAAGAGATATAAACTAGATGGGTAGACAATAAAATAAATTATTGTATCTTATGAAAATATTCTCTTTTACTTGAAATATTCAAGATTTTTTTTTTAATATTCAATATGACATAAAATTTTTTACATACCACTGATACCTATGGAACCATAAAGTCTAATAGAAATGGAAATCCTAAAAATTTTATGGTTCCAAAAAAAGTAAGGCCGGGATTTTTATCAGCATATCAAAAACGAAAAATAATGTTGATGAGATGAAAGAATAAGAGAGATGTATTATTTATCTCTACTTTACATGGCATCAACTCCATATTAAGATTGACAGAACGTCACTTCTTGGAACCAATTCCAAGTACTTAACAAAATCGCCACTAAAAAAAAAGACGTGCCTTCAGCTGCAGCAAACAAAAAGGGGAAGAAAATTCGGTATTATAGCCCTGACTACAACGTGGGCTTATGTTTTACGATTTATCATACGAAGTTGAATTCTTGATTTCATTTAAAAATGAGAATTTTTAAATTTTTTGTTTTTGTAAGTTTTTATTATGATTTTTACTTTATTAATATTGTAAATAAAAACGAATAAAGAACATCTAGTTTTTTTCGACCTCTCTTCACAGAAAAACCCTCGCATTAAGTGGTTAATAGACCTGAAGTCGTTGATGTGACCTTAAAGCCTTATTCAAATCGATACAGCCATTTTGGAGTTATGATTTACTGAAAATCTACTACTCTTGCACAAAACAGCGTGTACATTCTAGGAAAGCAATATTGTTCAATCAATTGATCATTCGTTCAGCTGAATCACCCTGTATATCCTACAAAAACACAATAACCTTTGCACTTTTTCACTTTCATTGAATTTAAAAACATTCTTATTAAATAAAGAAGGAATTAAGCAAGTCATCGCGAAGTGTCTATTTCTATCAATTTGATTTATTTCACGATCACGTCAACAAGATTTTGTATGCTTGGCCAATCTGGGTGAGAACATGATATACAACTATTGCAATTAATAATAAAGTGTAACCTGTCCAAAGTACATAATGAAACCATTAGAGTTAGTTCTCATTTGAACACTGAGATAGTAATCTGTCTGAAGATAAATACTAGTGTCAGTAGAAAAACGATAGACATGCAACTTTTTCTTTGATTATTCTTTTTGATGCACAGAATTGATGTAATTTTGGGGCGTTACTTTCTTGTATGATTTATTTCGCACAGAATGTAGGTGTTGATTGGAATTGTTGATGGACTACGTGGGAATTATTGAAACTTTTAGATACCGTTCTAGTTTTCACAATTCGTTTCGTGAATGAGAAAAGAAAGTAATCTACAAGGTTCTTTTGATACAATTGGTATTGCTGAAATAGGCGTTGGTGATTCCTTAATTTGATGTTTCAGTTCTTATTTGTTTGAGGGTTTCACATCTGAATCTATTCTTACAACTTCAGGAGTTCCCCAAGGATCCCGCCTGGGTCCCTTAGTCGTTTTGATTTGTATCAAGAAAATAATCAATTTCTCCGTAAACTGTAAGTTTCTCCTCTATGCAAATGACCTCAAAATATTCTGTCAAGGTGGTGATACTCTTGTCTGCTCGATTATACAGCAGGAGCTAGAACATCTGAATGAATTCTATAATGAAAATGATTTATTCCTCAATCTGCCTAAGTGCCACGTTATATTTTTCACCCGCAATAAAACTACAATGAATTTCCCATACTACATCGAAGATACTCAGCTATCTAGGGTAAATGTTATTAGAGAACATCGAATATACAGGGTATCTCAAGTTAAGTGACCTATTAGACGTTTATGGAGAGCTAATAATGTTATCGTTCTGAAATTTGGGTACTTGGTTCAACTGGTCTGAAACACTGTTTGTAAATTATTTTCACCTCAATGTGACTTCCGGTTATACCGGAAATGCATACGAACTTTGTTATTTAATATGGAGCATCCTGTATATTGATGACCGGTTCGATACTTGTTATTCCAATTACAAAACCACATGAATCCAGCTTGTTTCGTTCATGAAATACAATACGATACAATTTCTGGAAAACCTGATCTTTTGGCTTCCAATGAAGCAAGAACGAATGATCTTGCTCTAAAATTGCGAAAGTTATAATGGAAAAAGAACGTCTGGTTTTCTCTGGCGCACCCTATAGTTTTCGGGTGTTAGTTCTCCAGTGTATATTCCTAATTAAAAAATAAATATAATACCAAAATTTATTTATCATTCATGGGTAATGTCAAATGATTAATAAACCTCACAAAAAAATTGACTAAAACTACCCAAATTTACGACCAATTTGCAGAAAACAATTTTGAAGTATTACTCTCAAAACTTAAAAAATCAATTAATAACTGCTGTTATCTATATGTGGTGATTTTTGCAAAATGGTACTTAATTTCTTATGAAAGGAACATTTACGCCAAGAAAGAAAAATCATTGACTTTTGTTGGCATATGTCCGGCCATATCCGAAAAAAAACATGTGTATATAATTAATTGCTCACCAGAAAGGAAATTTGCAATATTGAATGTGGGTTAATTTCTTTGTGAAGTATATTTTCACCTAATTCCTTATCGAAAAAATTTTTCCTATTCTAAAACTGGTTTGATTCAATCTTTATTATATCTATTAAATTCTTGATATAAATGTAATTTAACCATTACCTCCTTCATATTACTTCAAAATGACTTAATTCTCACAAGTTGTGATTGGTAATTTTACCATTATCAGTACGTCATGGAAGTTTAAATGGGATTTAAAGCTCCGCCTTCTTCCGATTATAAAGTGTTCGAGCAATGATTTTTCTTTGCAGTATTTTAATAATATATAGGTGCTAAAATGTTTTCCGATTAGCTAATCGCGTGTTAAATTATGTTTGCATATGTACGTGCATACATATATGATGATATAAAATCTTTTGTTAACCCATATCATTATGGAATCAATTTTTCGAAATGATTGAAAGAAATCAACTGTTTGATGTTTGCCGCAGAGTTTACTACTGAGAGAGTATTCAGCCAATGTATGTGACCCTGTATAACTATAATTTGATATAAAATTGTTATTTGAATTATATTTATTTTTTACCTTTGTAGCTAAAAACGTGGTGTCCAAGCGATATGGGACATTGAAAGTATATAGAGATAGGAATCATCTATTGGAGATTTTTTGTTGTCTTGAATGTTATTTGAACTAAGCTCCGAAAATATTTTCAATGCTGTGGCATTGACACCATCTTTATTATTTCAAATGGCATAATATATTCTTTTATTGTAGAAAATTAAATTCTGAACAATTATTTCTCACTAATAATTCTTCAACTAAGTAATACGTATCTTTTGGAGGAATGTTGGGAAATAGATTCTTAACATCGAAAGAAATAAGTTTGGAATTAGGTGGTATAGTGGTATCTTTGATATTGGCAATAAGTTCGTATGAATTTTTGACCGAAAATTCAGATTTAAAATTGCAATGTTTTATTAGCAAGTCGTTGAGGAATTTTGAAAGTTTGAACGAAGGTGCCGTTACATAAGAAACAACAGGTCTAATAGGGTAATTGGGTTTATGAAGTTTTATCAACGAATATAATTCGGGGGATTGAGGATTGAAGTTAATGAATTTATATTTTTCTTGGTCTGTAATTAATGATTTTGCTGTCGAAATTATGTTTTTAACAACTTTCTGAAATTTTGCGGTAGGATCCTTAGTTGATGTTATATAGTTTCCGGCTGTTAAGAATTCTTCAGTTTTAGAAATATAATCGGTTTTACTAATCGCAATGACGGTGTTACCCTTATCTGCTTTAGTGAATACTAAATCGTTCTTGGTACTATTTTCACGAATTGTTTTATTATCTTATAATCGGAATTGCAATGAGGTGATAATTTCAAAAGTCTTCTTTGATGATTTTTGCTGTTTGATGTTTGGCTAAAATATTATCTTTGGAGTTTTTGAGAATAATTTCGGAGTCTATGCCTAACTGTTCAAATTTAGTTTTATTATGTTTTGGATGTAAATTATGTTTGAATCCTTTTTCTAATAGATCTTTTGTGGTTGTGTAAAATCGGTATCAGTTAAATTAGTGAATCTTTCAAAAAATTTATGGTCTGAAAATTTATCAGTTGAAGGTTTGGGTGGAGAAATTTTGAATTTAAGTGAATTCAACTTTTTCTGTTGTTGCTGAAACTTTTTATGAATTAAAATTTTGACATCGTATCTGGATTCAGAGTCTAAAATATCAAACTCAACAGGGTGCAATCTAAACAATAATTCCGTATGGATTACCTTCAAATATATGTTTGCAACGTCCTCCTGTTGTACTGGATCTTCATATCCTCTTTGAGCCATATGCGTTGGCCTTTCTCAATTGCTCTTCTTGCTGGTCCACTGTTGTTATGTGTCTTCAACCGTATGTAATTGGGAATCAACCTGTTTTTCAAGCACATTGAGTAGAACCATATATTCTGCGTGTGAACTGCACATCTTAGTAGTATTTTGAAATACCACAAAGCCAAAAAGCCGGTATCAGCTTTCTTTAACATTTGAATTTGGGAGGCTTTTACTTGGTAAAATTCCATTATCGATAATAAAAAACAAGTACTGTGTTTTAAGGAATTTTACTTAATTATTGCGATTCGTAACGCGTTTCACTACACCGTAGCTTCTTCAGACGAATGATTATGCAGAAAAATGTAAATGAGAATATAACTATAAATGTTCTTGAGTAATTAAAAGCTGTTCGAATTGTACCGGCAATAAAGCCTGTTGTTAGTTTCTATTATATGCAAATATATATTGTTCAAATTGTAACATACGTTCATGCGGTACCGTATGTTATAGGTTACAATTTACTCATGAGACGATTGTTTCATAATAAGAATATTACGGGCATATATTGGCGACCACCACGATTTGATACACTGTGAATGAAAAGTTGGAGACCTCAAGATGTTTTATTACGTCTTTACTTGCCATATTTGGTATTAATTTGTGAATGTTAGAGTCAATTTTAAGTATATTTTTGTTAAAAAACAAGTACTGTGTTTTGAGGAATTTTACTTAATAATTGCGATTCGTAACGCGTTTCACTACACCGTAGCTTCTTCAGACGAATGAATATACAGAAAAATATAAATGAGAATATAACTATAAATGTTCTTGAGTAATAAAAAGCTTATTGGGTTGCTTCTTCTTAAGTGGTTATTTATGACAGGTATATCCAATAAAATTAAGGAATAGATTGCTCCCCGAAAAGATTCAATAGAGGTGAAGGGCTTAAATCGACTTGTTCATTGATGAGTCTACCTGAGTGTTTGTATTTATTTATTTCTAAAGTTTCCCAAAGATCTACCTTCCAATATTTATTATCTGTATGCAAAATTTCAAACTGTGGGTCGAAAGAATGATTATTTTCTAAGAGATGATTCGCGTAATTTGAATCTGATTTTTATTTGAAAACTGCGTTTATGTTCCGATATTCTAATATTAAAATTTCTATGTGTTCTACCAATGTAGAAATTATCACAGTCATTGCAATTCAATCTATTTCTTTCATTATTAAAATTATTTCTCACATTATCGCCACCTGAAATCAACAGAAAGAAAGATGTGAATTTTTCAATAGAAATTATGCGATTGGTAGTTGTCTCTTATTCATATATAGATTATTTTAGCTCGTTGTAACTAAAGTGGGTCATTCAGCAGAATTATATAGAGTTGAACATTTTTATTTTTCAGTAAATCACCAATAAATTGAAGTAGAATATTTCTAAAAAGGAGTTCCTGTTCTTTTCTTGTTGCCAATTTCTGGCAAAACAATGCATAAAAATTTTCGTATTCATATTTCGATTTTTGCGACCCCAGGATCTCGATTATAATATTTGCATAATTTGTAATTTCAGATGGAATATTTTCAAGTTCTATATTTAATGCACTCGACTTTCTACTCATAATCCTATCAAAACACTAACTTTTGGAAGATATTTATAATGAAGTTGACAATAACATCAAACACTGAAGCAGTTTGGAAACAATCAATGAATTTTATTCAATTACGGAATATTAATTTCCTATCTAGTTATAGAATGAAAATTCATGAAAACACATAAGAGTATTTTAGAATTAATATTCAAACTCGAGAATGAAAAATCCAAATTCTATTATTAAAAATGATCTTAGAATTATTATGTTCAGTGGAGAAAAACCTATTCCGAAACTTTCATAGTCTGTTTTAATTCCAGTACTTTGGCAATCCCATGAGATCAACTACCAAGAAATTGGTCCTTGTCTAGTTTCCCAAAATTTTCTAGGAATTTGTCGCAACCCAACAAGCTGACTTCGATTATTAGAATTGTAAATCGTAAATCTTTCCAGAACTTCTAGTCTTTCAGTACATCATTTCTTTTGAAAGAAAGTTAACCACGACCTTTTGAATTATGATTTACAATTTAGTTTTGCGGTAAAGAGTCACAGATTTTACCGTTACAACAAGTTTGGGATTTGTGGGGTTGAAGTCAATATCATTCAGGGCAGAAAGGTTGAAATCTGACGCACAAGATAAACAGTAGGTTTATAATACAGCATTTGTTACTATCTTAAGAATATTTAGTATACAGAATGTTTACTGAAAGCACCAATCACAATAACCCTTTTATTTTCAACGGTCATATTTTTTACAGAGAAGGAGGAAAGTCCTTAAAACATTTCATATTTTGATTTGGCATTCATATTTTTACTTTCTTAAATCTAGAGATGCAAGAAAAGTTACTGTTTACCTGTTTTATACGTCAAAATATTATTCAAAATATATATATATATATATATATATATATATATATATATATATATATATATATATATATATATAGGGGTTTTACCCCGACGAGTTGCCCATATATCTGTTCATGCAATCAAACTGATTTCATGAAAAATATAAATCCACCACCCGGTAATTAATACCATTGCCAGGCAATGATTATAATCAAAACATATCCTGGAGTAATTATATATTAGGATAACGTTAAATGTTATGAGAATATATCAATCTACCAGAATATATACATACTATAGCATTATCAGACAATGATATCAATGTACCAACGAGTAGTGTCAGAGGCTTTCTCCCGGAAAAATCCAGTGTACGGACCTTAGTCAAGTAACACTGAATGTTACTCATTAATAGTTTCCTTTGTGTGAAGTGGTGAACGATCGAATAGAATACTGCTCTGAATATAAATATGACAAAATTGTCAGTTAATTATATTACATTTATATAAACAAATAAATAAAATATGAAATGAGATTCTGAGCAGTATAAACTAAAGAGAAAACCTATAACTCTACCTCATTATTATTTTCGGAAAGAAACCTACGAAGAATATTACAAGATTTGATGACTGTTATCTTTTGTAACTGTTCAAACAAATTTTTCTTCAGACCCAAAATCTCAATACTTTTGTGAAGATTTCTAGGAATAACGCCTGTTGTAGAAATAATAATCGGTAGAATAAATATTTTCTTCATTTTCCACATTTTTTAATCTCGTCGCCAAGCATCAAATATTTAGAAATTTTTCATTGTATTTATTTTGTATATTATGTGTGTCGGGTATAGCAATATCAATTATATATGTTATTTGATTCTGTTTATCATTAAGAACGATATCTGGTCTATTGTGTTTTACAGCTCTGTTGCAAAGAATTGTTTTATCAAAATAAAGTTTATATTTGTCATTTTCACAAATAATCTCAGGTTCATATTTGTGAAATTTTTTCTTTGGGAATTAGGTCATGTTTAATTCCTAGATTAAAGTGAATAATATTAGCGACGGCATTATGTCTTTCTAAATAATCTGTTGAAGCAAGGACTGAGCAAGATGATAATATATGAAAAACTGTTTCTGAAGAACAGAAACATCTACGACAAGAATCATCTATATTTTGTTTGATGATGTGTTTTCTATAATTCCTCGTGAAAACAACCTGATCCTGGATCGCAATTGCCAAGCCTTCTGTTTCAGCAAACAATTCTCCAGATACTAACCATTTATTCGATGCAATTTCATCAATATATAAATTTTTCAATTCTTTAGGGTGCTTTCCGTGTAATTCCTTCTGCATCCAACTTTCTCTTTTAGAATTATCATCAAATATATCAAAATCTACCTTTTGCATTGTCAAGTATATATATATATATATATATATATATATATATATATATATATATATATATATATATATATATATATATATATATATATATATATATATATATATATTCTGAATTCAATTTGCTTCAAGAGTCTCAAATAATCTGAAATAAATGTGTTTAGAGATTTGTAATAAGAAAGAGAAAATGCTGAGACTACAGGAGAATTTAGGAAGAAGATTTTATAACCCAAGGTTATGTAATTAAAATTCAACATAAACAAAGAATTGGACTTTTACATATTCACTTGCCAACTAACGCACAAAATCTAAACTTTAAATTTATTCAGAGGTTGATGTAAGTTGAAAAATTATTTTACATATACCTATAATGTGCCAAGAAATCAACGCACAAAACCTAAGTTCTAAATTTATTCAAAAGTTTAGCTGAAATGAAAAATTATTTTACATATACACTTTGGAAATTTACGCAATCGTAGACCTGAGTAGTTCCATATGGAAATAGATTCTTCGAACACGATAGAATTTTATGCCATCAAGATGTAATAATAATCAATCGCAATGAAAAAACAAACACTCGACTCATATATAAAAAATTCTGGCAAAATTCAATTAGACTCTTCTATATGCTGCGGTTAAAGCTGGACCTCGAGCTATAATACGAGGCCTCAAACCAAATTATCATGGACGTTGTCGGATGCCAAACTACACTTCACTGTTCTGTCGAAGCATTAGCGATTCATTGTCTCAACAAAGAAATTCCTACATAATGGTCATGGATCGCTGTTGTTGCTAGAGGTCGTCCTCGCTCGAGTCTTCTTTCGTGGCTACCTCCTCCGTCCACCTGCGGATCGTTCTGGAAACAGTTGGATAGGGTACCCCTTTGCCCTATTCTTGTATAAGTGAGACCTAGGTCATCTACATAAATAAATAAAAAAAGTACGTTTATAAATACTGTTCGAAATAAACATCACTTTCCTGAGAACACCTCCCTTTCCACTCTATATTTACTGCATTAAAAATAAAATTTGCTCCGAAGCAAATATTAACAATTCTATTCCTCAACTCTTCCTCATTAATGGTGTAATGTACATTTGATCCTGTAGATATCTTCTGAATTAGGAATCAAAGGACGTTTGTTCTGGCCTGATCTTTTGTTGTTATCTATGTTTTTCGAATGACTTTGACTTTGTTCAAGTTTAACAACTTTTAACTTTACATCTCCTATTGAACTTAAAGGGATAATAGAACAATTTTAGCTTCTAAGCCGTGATCTAAGGGATCCGAATGTAACCTAAAATAATTAAATTAAGTACAATTCTTTTTTGTCGTCCTAGTGACGACGGTCTTAACATATATATTCTACAAGATTCTCATATCTAATCCGGATCTTCTCGAAGCACCATCCTGGGCTTTTTGTATTTTCTCGGTTCGTCTTCCTCGTAGTCTCCAAATGTGTTCGCCAATGGATTTGGGTGGTCGTCAACTGCTTGGAATGCTTTCTTAGCTGTCTCTCTGATGAACTGCATCACACTGGGAGTTTCACACGTACCAAGGGGCGTCCACGGTCATCCTCAATGCTTTGTTCTACACGACTTGGAGCTTCCTGATATGACATGAAGCTGCATGTCCCCAGAGTGTTGACGCGTATGTCATCATGGGCCTGATCATGGTTCTGAAGAGCTTCAGCTTGTTCGCTGCGATCAGGTTGCTCCGCTTGTTCATCAAGGAAAGCTTGGACTGCCTTCGCCTTGCTCGTGGAGTCTTCCACATATTGACGACATGTCAGCCTCCAGTCGAGTGTGACGCCCAGGTATTTGGCCTTGTTGACCTACGGGATGGGTTGGCCGTTCATTGTGATCTGCTCCTCGGGGCTACGTCTTCTTCTGGACAGATGGAGTGCCGAGCTCTTATTTGGGTTGATGGTGATCAGCCACTTGGTAGACCATTCCTCCAATTCCTCTTGGAGTCTTCTGGTTATCAAGTGGGGGGCTGTTGATCTGGTTATTATGGCCGTATCATCCGCGTAGAGGGCTAAGTTTGTGTTGGGGGTCTTCGGGACGTCCGAGGAGTAGATGTTAAACAGCAACGGAGCTAGTAGTGATCCCTGTGGGTACTCCTGCTTCCATCCTCCTGATGAAAAAGCAGATGTCTCCTATTCCTACCACGAAAGATCTATTTCTCAGGTATGACTGGACCAAGCGCACCATGGCAGGTGAGAAGTTTGTCTTCAACGTCTTGAAGAATAGATCTCTTTGCCAAGTCCTATCAACCGCCTTTGCGTTGTCGAATAGTGTCATACCGATTGACTGGTTCCTACTGAATCCATCACTGATGAACTCAACTACTCGGAGAAGTTTCTGTTAAGTGGAGTGGCTTTCTCTGAAGCCAAATTGCTCATCTGAGATGAATGCTTGGGCCTCCACGTGGTCCTTCAGGCACGATGATCCCCTGTGCAGTCTTGCCGATCGTTAACAGGAGACTGATGTGATATGTTATATAAATTGGAATTAGGCAAGGGATATCATCTTGTTAGATGAATGTTGCTGAGTTTAGATGAAAAGATTCAATAAACTAAGGAAAACAACAAGGATTTTGCGAACAATATCTAACTTGTCATATTTACATGATATTTCCATTGTTTCCGATCTCTAAAATTCATTTTAATGAACTTTTAGAGGAAGAAATATATTGGTGCCTTTAAAACTAAAACTGTTTTCAAGTATTTCTGATATCCTATCGAAATTTTGATACTTACTTTTTAAAGCTACTTGTAGTTTTTGAGATTTCGCAAAGGTAGATACATTAAAAGCATTTAATTAATTCAGTAAAAACAACTGCACATTTAATTCAAAACCGTTTACTTACATTTTATAAATTAGAAGCTTTTCTTTTTAGATTTTCTACTTCTTAGCTATATGCTCCAAGATTTTTAGGAACTTGTCTGAATGTTTGTCAAGATAGTGTACATTTATGCTCATATTGCATTCAAGATTTCAGAAGCTAATTAAGAGATTTTGAAATAACTCTTTGTAATTTTCAGCCTTCTGGTTGCCTAAAAAAAACGAAAGATTTCCACGCCGTTGCTTCTAAATTGTTCATCGAATGTATGAGATCGCCTTTCGCTGAAAGTCTTATCTGTGGGCTATCAAATACACTAGTTTTCAGTTTTTTATTACTTAAACCCAAAAATTCTCTCGAAAGATATATAAAACACGAACCAGTTTTATCTAATACCTTAACAAACTGCTTCATAAGTCTTAATTTGATGTGTAATGAAGGCAAAATAATCTTATCTCTAGAAATTAAAGGCGGGTAAATAATATTTTGTTTTCCAGCAGTTATGTTATTTCTCAGAGGCCATTCTTTATTGATTTAGTGGTCTCTTTTTGCTCTGCTGTCCCATAAATATATGAAACATAGAAATTTAGTGCACGCACTTTGTTGATCTAATAAAAAAATTATTAATCTTCAGCTTTCTATCTTGAGACACCCAGTTTCATTTGAAGACGACCAATGTTATTATAATAGACTATATTATATTCAGAGCTAAAAAATGGAAGAAATTCTTTCTCGCGATCAACATAAAATGTTATCTCTGTACCTCAAGATAACAAATTAATTTCTTTAAGCCTAGATGATAGTAGCTCAAATCGCCCTTTCAAAGGTCAAGATCTCTAATCAACTCACTTAAAGCATCTCGAGAAAAGAGTGAAGACGTTCTTCAGAAAAAACATCCACGATCTCTGTGTCCGTCAAATCTGAATACAACAGAGGTCTTTTAACGGACGGTAAATCAGGATGTGTCATTTTTCTTTTGATTATACTATGTAATTTAACTTCACAAAAATAACAGACATTAAGGTGAATTTTCGGCTCTGTTCAAATCGCAGTATACTTTAAATGACTACGCTTACCGTTTGGCCACTGTCCTAAATGTTCACTACACAACTTACACACAATGTTCGTAACCCACGGTTTATTCAGAGTTGTCATCTCTATATTAGTAATCAACGTATGTTTTCTTCATTGAATCTGTTATAAGTTTTCTTGACTTTTTCACTACATATTCACCACAAATATAACAAAATGTATTCGGATCAACAACACCTTCTTGACGAAGGCATATCGATTTTATTAATTGAAGAAAGAAATTAATACATTTTTTAGGTTATGATCAATCTGTACAAACCTGAACGTAGGTTCAAGAATAATAAACCAAATTGAAACAGAGAATTGAAGATACCAAACGAAAACACTTTTTTTGTAGACCTGTGTTATAGCTACTCTTCCAAAACATTTTTAGATAACCTTTCGATTGAACATAATGTATATCCAAATATTTTCATGAATATAACTCAGTCGCTGTCATTGTTCTGAACCCTGGGGGTGCTCCAAGTCGTACACGATGATTCCCCACAAAGAAGTATCTAATAGACCATATAAAAGAATTGGAAGAAAACAGTTACACAGTAATGAACTAATTAACGAAATTACTTTCTATTATCCCCAGCCTATTTATGTCCCATGGTGAAATTATCATATTAGAAGAACTTGCTACAATAGAGTAACAAGCATCAATCAACCTAATGATATAATTTGTAATTTTAACGTTCTATCAATTTGGGCAACTACAGTGGACTAATATATCATTAAAGGAAACATAAGATGATGAATGTCTATAATTTAGTTGAGTGGCCCCTGTGTTGAAAGTGCTCTAAATACAATTGAACAGTAATACAATAAAGGATTTGAATCAAAATATTGAACGAATTGACTAATCGAATGAATGTAAGTCGGTGAAAGGATTTGAAACTTAATGGAAAGAACAACCTACGCGTTCCCCAAATATTCTTCACAATTTATTTCATTATATTTTAAAAAACTAACTGAAAAACATATACTGTGTGTCAATTTAATGCGTGTCTGTCCGATAGCTTTGAAATTGTAGATTCGAAAAGATGTGAGGAGAAAATAGGTAAATCTTGAACAATTGCATATTTCAAAATTATTTTCAATTATGTCCCTTTTCTGAGATATTTAGTTTCATACCCTATAACTTCCACAATTATTAAGATTCAATTCGCTGGAAATTTTTGTTTTCATGGAATATTGAATATGATCCTTGAAATCAAAAACACAATTCTTTTTGATTAATATGAGGGATTGAACTTGAAAATCCATGAGGAATTGAAGAAACTGTGAAGCAAAGAAAATTTCAGTTTTGTATTCGAAGCACAAATTGGAATTTTGGTTTTAACTCATAACTTCCAAGATTCTAGAGTATTCGTCTCTCTTCTAGACTCAATTGGTAGTAGAAAACTTGAAATATACGAAGATTGTCCTGAAATTCGAATTTCCATTCAATTCAAAATGGCCACCCGACCTCTTTGAGCCTGTCAGCCATTTTGAATTGTACCGAAAATTTCTCGCATTATTTTCGGATTTTTCTTACGGTGATTCACTAGTGGCACGGTGCTCTGTAGCTCGTACACTCTTGAAGATTTCATTTCTTTCCAACGGAATTGTGTTCAGAAAGTAAGAATCTACTTTAGTAATTTATTTTGCAGTAAACAGAGTGTCCCAATTTTCTATAAAGAAATCTTGGGTTTTTTCATATCGGAAGACCCCTTTTTTGTTCAAGATTCAAGAGCAGCCTAAACTCTGCTATGATGTCTCTAAGTAATAAGTTTTTTTGGTCAGTAGTTGCATCACAATATTTTTTTTTTCGTAAAAATTCATAAAAATAGGCTCTCACATAATCGCATGCTTCTTCGGCCAGAGAGGATGAATACTTTTTTCCTTCGTTTTCTTATTGCCCAAGGATAGCTTTATTAATGAATTGAAATAGATTATCCTCATTTTATACAGGAGTCACTCAAAAAAATTATTGAATTTTGCAATTTTAAAAATATCATATCTTGGTTTTTCGAATGAACATCCTGTATTTTTTATTCATGTCGACGCATAAAATATTATGTCATATTTTTGCAGAAGTAACTTTATCTTTATCTTCGACCATTTTCGAAATAAAAAAATTAGAGGTTGCGGAAGAAGAGTTTATTAGTATATATCATTATACTTGATCCGAGAAATGGAGAGATATTTTAATTATATTCTGAGGAAAGACCGTTGAACTCTCGACAACATTTACGGATTAACTCACTGAAAAGCGTCGACTATTATCTGTCTCATATCTAACTGGGCTGTAGAAGGAATCTGGTAAACAATGCCCTCAATATAACCCCACAAGAGAAAATCTAGACTTGTAAGGTCCGGAGACCTAGCTGGCCATCTAATAGGACGACCACGTCCTATCCATTTGTTTGGAAATACATTATTCAAATGCTCCCTAACCTGATGTTAGTAATGTGCTGGTGCTCCATCCTGTTGAAACCACAAATTTTTACAGGAGTGACTCGAAAAAATTATTGAATATTGAAATTTCGAAAATATCTCATCTTGATTTTTTTAAATGGAACACCCTGTATTTTATTATTCATGTCAACGCCTAAAATATTGTGCTATATTTTGCAGAAGTAACCTCATCTTTATCTCCTATCATTTTCGAAATATTCGATTATTTGTAAAAATTTTGATTAAAATTCTACAAACTCATCAACATGCATCCATATTCGCATAGAAGTTTTTTTTCTGTAATGATTCAAGTAGTAAAAAACTAATCTAAACAAGATGATTCTTTTAACGACTGATAAAATCAATATGATTAAAACGTAAATCGAGGTATGTGTTGAACTTTTTTTTATCTGTGCCTTTTGTCAGGTGTCCGGACATATCATATTCTGCATTTTACATGATGAACTTATCAGTGTTTCGTTATTAAACATTGTTAAAGTGAGGTTTGAACCCAATTTTCTCAATTGACTGCCATGAAGTTCTCCAAAGAAGAAATGGTTGATATGATTTTTATTCTGGGTGAGTGTGATAGAAATTCTTTGTTGGCAAGTAGAGTTTATGCACGAAGGTTTCCTGATAAGAGGCATCCTAATGCAACATGCTTTAAAAAACTTTTAACTAGATTTATCAAAACGGGTAATATCGCTTACAAAAACATGAAAACAGCTGAAGACAACCAGTTATCAATTTGTTGACAAAGACAGAGAACCCATATAAAAACCAAAACGAGATCTCTCAGTTAACAGATATAAGTCAAACTTCCGTCCAGAGAATCTTGAAAGTGAATATATTTCATGCATATCATGTACAGCTGCACCATGAATCAATTTTTGCAATTGGGCAAGTGACAAAGTAGCGGAAAATCCAAATATGTTTAGCACAGTTCTTTTCTCGGACGAGGCAACTTTCCACAAGAATGAGATTGTTAACAGGTACAACTTTCATTATTACGCCACGGAAAATCCACACCTCATGAGACAAATAGATCACCAGCATCGTTGGTCCTTGAATGTATGGGCCGCTATAGTAGATGGATATTCTAATTGGGTCGCACTTTTTCGACGGTCACTTCAATAGTGAAATGTATTTAGATTTTCTGCAAAACCATTTACCAAGGTTACTTGCCGATGTACCAGAGCATATAAGACAAGATTTATGGTTTCAACAGGATGGAGAACCGGCACATTCCACATCAGGTTAGGGAGAATTTGAATCATGTATTTCCAAACAAATGGATAGGACGTGGTGGTCCTGTTAGATGGCCAGCTAGGTCTCCGGACCTTACAAGTCTAGATTTTTTCTTGTCGATTTGTATTAAAGACATCGTTTGCCAGATATGAGACAGAGAATAGTCGACGCCTTTCAGTCAGTTAATCCGCAAATATTGTCGAGAGTTCAACGGTCCTTCCTCAGAAGGATTCAGTTGTGTCTACAAGAAAACGGGCAAAATTTTGAACACTTATTGAAATAGTTCAACAGCTTATAGATGATTTCACCAAAAACCAATATATTACGTATTTCGTACACGACTACCTTAAAATATCCCATTGAATGGCGATTTTCAATTACCTCCACTTTTAACCTCAGTTCAAGATGTTGATAGCCGACCAGAGCGAGAAAAATCTTCCACCTCATCTCGGCCACTGTTAAATACACTGCATCACTCATAAACACGTGTTTTTGATAATGTCGCTTCACAGTAAGCCTTCTGTGCCATTTTCACACGAAATTCTATTTGCAGTACAAAATTTGAGACAAATTCTTTGTTCGATATTTTATCCAATGTTAAAATCATAAACCATACTTTTAAGAACTGAAAAAATAAGCACTGAAAACATACTAAATGACAGGTCACGTCCAAGCTCCGCGTCAGTATAGAAAACAGTTGTGTCAATTTATGTTAGAAATAATTCATCAAAAACCCCACATGTAACACCTAACCTGTCTCTTGGTACAATTTGATAAATTGACCGTTGAAACAATTGTAGCCACTACTTTTCAAATTTATTTACCATAAGTAAGAAGAATATAATAAAAAACTAGTATACTATGTTGATTAATGATTATTCAATGTTCAAATTATTTATGACAATACTACCCAAGAATTTCTGATTCTCCTTTTTCTTAACATCATGAATTTTAATGAAGAATAATTAGTTAATATGGTGTAAGCAATTGGAAATATGTATGGAAATTGTTTGTTCACTTTTCGTTCAAAAAATATTTCGAACACTGTAAACATATTAAATGACGGATCACGTTCAACTTTCGCGTCAGAACAAATAACGTTATGCCAACTTAGTAACAACAAAAGTTTTGATAATCATTCTACGCTGATTTCTTGAATAAACAACCCCCGGCATTTTTTGATAGAATGTATCTCTGCATTACATTGAAACCATTTTTGATAATCATGAATCTGAGCCTAGTTATTCACAATTACAGATGAAAATAACTTTGATATTCCGTCTCCACCCTGTAATCAATAGTTAATGACTAGAAAGCACTAATTCAAATTTAAATGTATACACAGTTGTTAAGTTATATTCCAACAACAATAAATCATCAATCTTTTCCCAACTTCCAGTTGCAAATATGTCATATTCCGTCAAAACTAAGTAGAGCAACAATTCTACGAACGTGCTATTTTGACAATGTCGATACCTAAGTTCTTAAGGGACAACAAAAGGTATTTGCAGTGAAAGGAAGGCCATTAACTTTTGGTAACCACCGTTTTTTCCTACTTAAAGCCCCCACTGTGGACCCGGATAAACTACGGTTAGTAAGACTAGTTCTGAATAAGCTAGGATAATTACAGTTAATTTTATTTAACTCCAGGGCAATAAAATATGAAAGGGGTCACTTTAACACGGAATAACTTCATTGAATCGGTAGAGCACTTGCTGTGAACCACATTTTCTTGACTTCATGAAAGATTTACAACCTTTGCTGTACCTTTACCTGTATTCAATAGTCGGGATTCATTCAATCAATATTTTACGGTTTCCGTAAATTCAAATTGATATATAAATTAAAAGTATGAAAGCAAATTAGATTTAAGGACATTATATACCTACTTAATTAATTTAAAAGTTAAATTAAAGAGGAACCATAAAACTGAGGACACATTCCTCAAAAAAATTCAAACAGAATAGTCCATATACAGAGTGGGCAAATTTCAATGTGTAAGTAGGAAGGATGAGAGAAATATTATAGCGAGAAAAAAATTACATTTCTCTCTCTCAATCTCTTGGTCAGGGACCAGTTATTTAAATCTTCAAACTTCTGGTAAAATAGTCATTTAAGGGAGTAGGTTAGGTACACTTAAAATATTTCAGTTTTTGCATTTTTCAATTACTTATACCTACAAAATCACCTCTCAAAATTTCATAAAGAAATTGAACCCAAAAATAAGTCAATATAAGTAATCAATAGTTTACCGACCGTTTCTTTCAAATTATTCCTACTATATGTATATACTAGTGAGCCCATTAATATCAGCTTTTGTATCTAAATAGACAATATACCAAACACCTAATATACTAAACGCCTTATGTACTAAACGCCTAATATACTTAAACCCAAATATACTGAACGCCTTTTCATATCCAAATCTATCTACACTGAACGCCTTCGCTTCATTATTCATATTTATACTTAATAGTTCTTTATGTTACATGGAACTTTCCATTATTGCCTCAGTCATCATCAGTATTGTTTTATGGATACTGACTCATCAACCACACAAATTTTAACACTAGTCACTACTATCCCAATTCAAAGAGATACATTCAATTTGAAAATCTTAACTTTCTCCAATAGAGCTAGCATAAGATGAAATTAAAAACATTCCAACATTGATTCAAAAAAACAAATTGTTCAATCACCCTCTAGGCATAGAAATTCAATCATCAACAATTCTAATATTAATTCACAATATTCCAAATTTTTGGTTCCAAAAGTATTAAATATATACTTCAGAAAGATCGATATAAGCAGATCTATTGTTTCAAATTTTCAATTTTACTCAACTGTTCTGATTCGTATGAGATCAGATAAGAATCGAATAAGATTCATGAATTGTAATGAACAACAAATATTAGCTCAAAACAGCAAGATGGAAGAATTACCTCTGGAGTATGTTAATGAAAATAAAAGTTCTTCTCAAATTAAAATTTTTGTGGGTATCCAAAAGACAAAAGTGAAATTAGTAATCAAATAAAAGAAAACTACTAAATACATAGAAATTTCACCTCATGTGATTGCCCTATACGTAACTATTTTGAATAAATTCAAATGGACCAAAATTCCCACAATTTGCTTACCAGAAAGAACAAACATCTTCTGAATTGAAGTGTTCTTGTGGAAAGCAGAAATGAGATCCACAAATTTGTAAATTATTTTATGGACCCCCATATACAATACAATGATGTTAACTATATAGTAGTTTCAGTGAAACTTTCTTGTAACTGTTAATTTCCTAGATCCTTAACTTTCAAGTTGGCAGTTGATTTCGAGCAGTCAGCTTCTCATATATTTGCTCCCTAATAATTGAAATTTCTATTCTTCAATTTGACTTCTATTCAATTCATTTTCTTGTGAAACTCTAGAATATTCTATGAAGTTAAAATGAAAGGAAGAAATTGCATTAAAACAACTTCATATTTCCATATTACGTGATGAACGTACTCATTGTCACGTAAGAAGTACTTCATTTTCATATGCCATTCGATTTTTTTGTTTCAGATTCATCATTTCCGAGATTATCTATCACCCAAGTATGTTGGAGTCTCCACTTCAATGAACATGTAATTGAAAAACAAATTTTTTTTAATAACCTTGAAACTAATTCTAATGTACATGAAAAGTTCCAAATTGACATGTTATGAAACAGACGGGAAAAAAAATTGAAAATTGTACAGATTTTTTTTTAAAGTGTAGTACCCCTTTGAAGGTGGTAACTATCAAAGTTACATGAAAATAAAGTCTAAAGTTTTACAGACACTTTTTATTTGAACTTCAATTGAAAGAAAAAACAATCGGGCTTTTCGTACCCGTACACGAACAATCTTGAAAAATCTATAATGCATAATAACTTGTTACGAATATATTTCTTGTTTTATTACAGATACATTGATGATATTCTTGTAGATTTTCAAGGGTCAAGCAGACAATTAAGCCAGTTTTAAATTTTCTAAATAAAATGCATAGTAAATTACTGGGTTTGATGGCAATAATTTCCCGATATATCCATCACTAAACTCAATAATAATTTCATCAACAACATATACAAACCAATGGATGTTACATACATAACAGACTTTTAAACAGAAATCAATAACATTCAGAAAATTTCATCAAATAATAATATTCCAACCTCCCACATTAACAGTATTTTCAAATGCAAAGAACAAACACAAAGTTTTCAATTTCTACATTCCATTAAAGAAAAACGAAAAGATAAATACTCACGTCTAACTTACATAAGCTTCCTCATTAACAGCATTAACAGTTAACTAATTTAAAACCTCCTCTCTAGTGATTCCAACATAACGAAATTACTATTCAATGCCAAACAAAGAATTAATAGATTAAAATAGGCAGAAATATACAGAATTGAACATAATGGATGCCTAACAGCTTACGTAACAAACAGGTCAAAATTTCGACAATAGATTCAAAGAACATCTTTTCTCAGACAACAAATAATCAGTTCTTCATCATATAACATTTAGAAATCTTATAAATATATTAGAAAATTTCAAAATTCTCCACAAATGCAAGAAAAGACCGACAAAGAATCTGTTTGAAAGTTTGGAAGTTAACAAACTCTAAGAAAACCCAAAATTCACCACTCTCAATAGCCAACTAGTATTTAATCACTTCCACAACATTTAAAATTGATGTAACTATCACATTCTTTCTCATAACTCTTAGTTCTAGAACTTGAAAATGAGGAAACTATCTTTAAGAATGAACTTTGTGAAAATCAGACAGAAGTATTTAATTTAATTTATATTAAAATGAATGAACAATATCATCAATTGTCTATAAAAACTAATTTCGTATTATGTTTTCTTCGGCAAATGAAAACTATTCACTGTTATTCTTGAAGCCCTCTTTAATTACCCATCCCTGGAGATACCTTTGGATATTTCACTAGGCGTTTGTTACCTTGCACTACAGAAAATGTTAAATTGCACTCCAAACGTTCAAGTAAAATATTTCATTCGATCTGTTTTGGTCAAGCCTACAGAATATGTACGAATAGGAGACATTTCCAAGGATCCCATCGAGAAATCGGTCATTTATTGTTGACAAGAGAGTACATCGTATAATAATTTGAAACATTGCATGGAGTACGTACAGTATATTTCTAGAATATAGTTTTATCAGTTCCAGCACATTTGATGCAACCCAATATTGATTATAAACCAATACCTGAGCACTAGTGCACGATCATGGTTACCCTGTCACCTAGTAATTTATTACTCTACACCTTTTCTGAATGGACTATAGCACTTTCGGTTCTACACGGTTCGTTTCTGAACTTTGTTGTGAGATTCTGCAAAATATTTTTCAGTACACATACAAAATACACCTTAATTTATTCAATTAGATATTTTTCGAAACCAATTCATTTTCACTTGCATTTCAACTTAACGACTATATAAGCCGATAAATCGTTAGATTTCCTTGACGAGAACCCCTTGACAGTTGCTAAATCATTGCGACATTTAAATCTATTTGCGTTCTTCATTCAATAAATCAAACAACAGCTGCAATCATCAAACATCTATTGAACAAAACAGCATATCACCAATACCATCGTAGGCTTTCCCTGTTAACAATATTTCTAGCTATTATCTGATATCAGATAAACAGGGAAAAACAGGGATCCTGATTTCACAATCGTGCAACACATGTCTTGACGGCCACAGTTGTTAGATCTGATAAGTGAGAAGTGATTATTATAGATTTTATGGCAATTTTGATGCCAATGTATTCGTATAAACGTATGAAAAAGATTGTATAACGTTTGTACAGTTTGACTCATTAGTTGTATTGTGACTGCCTGACAGTCGAGCGTATGGCGAATACATCTTTGTGTTTATGTTGTGAATCTTTAGAATTTCTAAAAGTCTTTTATATTACCACGTTGATATTTATGAATGTGAAAAGCAACAAAAGTTTTATTAGTTCACCATTTTGTCATGAATTTAAATGAGAATATACAATGATTCAAGAAATTAACGCACAAATTCTAAAATTCTTTCAATCGAAATGAAAGTAGCACTCGTAGAAATTAAAATAAAACTAATAATGAAGAAATCAGTCCCCAGGAACCTTTTAATAACGGATATTTCCACCCCTGGATAGAATTATTGCATGACATCTACTATTCATAGTCGAAATCTGATCGATTTCGTTATCACATTTTGCCAAAGTAAAATTTGCTTACCAATACGGAAATTTGAATTTTGAATTATGGGTTAATTTCTTGTCATAGTGTATATTACCCTAACATAGACAGAGCTATATTTAACTTTATTACGCTGTGACTTACAAACTACGATGTTTCTAAAAATGGAATAGTTTTCGAGAAGATTATATCTGAAAACTGAATAATTTCAGATACATATTAATTCAATGAAAGATTTAAAAATTTTTCAACCTTTGTCTATTGCCTAGATTAGCCTACAAATCTTAAAAAACTCATATGAGCAGACAACAAAACCACAATATCAAAGAATATTTCCCAAAACGCGATTCACAATTCAGATAACCAAGTCTCGTTTAAATCATTTTCAACAGACAGATTCTAAAGATTCAAAACTGTTTAAAATAATCGTAAGTCTGCCAAGTTCAAACAACTTCATAAATTCTTTGAATATCATCTCGTATAGATTACCTCATTCGTTGAGCAAAGAACAAGAAGGCAATAAATTGAAAAATGGTAATACCACTAGCGAACCATTTTTCTTGAACAAATAAGTCCAGCAAATCGATTTCGCTCCATGCATCGAATATAACAATTGTAGATTACAATTGTACATGTTGTTTATTTGAAATGGGGCTTTTCACTAACTTATAACCAAGTACTTAGAATATAATAAAATCTGTCCGTAACTATTATATACTGAAATTGTTTTCAATAAATCTCTCGTACGTGTATAGAGTGTTTCGAAATTAACGCCATAGGTCTGCAATGTAGTATCAGAATACAGAGTGTACTTAAACAAGTAGGAAATATATTGATGACTGATTATTCGTCTCCTTATAAACATACCAAGTGCGCTGAAAAATTTGTAGGCAGATATACCGATGGCGTTACTATCCACATGATTTTCAGTACTAACCTTAACTAGACAAGAGTAAAAACTTTCCAGCTATCCGACCGTTCGTTCTCGGGATATAGCGTTGAAAGTGAATCAATTTTCATGATTGTAGGAAAAATGGATGAATGAAAAAGGCGTGTGTTGATTAAACATTGCTTTTTGGTGAAAAAAATACAGTTGAAGCCAAAACATGGCTTGATGAACATTACTCGGAATCTACGCCAAAAAATCAACGGTTGAAAAGTAGTCTGCAAAGTTTAAACCAGGTGATATCAGAGTTCAAGGCGCTTAACACAGTGGACGTTCCAAAGAGACTGTCATCGATGAAAACATTGAAAAAGAATACAAATTGTTTTGAATAATCGAAAAATAAAATTGAACGAGATAGCTGAAACCCTGGAATTTTACGTTAGCCTACGAACTTTAAGCCCACCTGGTATATCCGCAAACGCTTAGTACCAGTCTACTAGGTTTCTAAACGTGTAAATTGAAATTTTTTTCTACTTCTAGTTTTCGAGATATTCAATTCAAATTTCGAACAGGGTGCCTCTTTTGTGTCCACATTGTTAGATCTTTAATTTACCAGATGATATTTCACTGTCTCCCAGTATTTTTTTACGCCCCTTGTATCTTCCATTAATGTGTGATCTATTCTGATTCACAAGTGTAAATAACAATAATTATACTGTAATGCCAACTATTATTTGTTCATTCAAAAACGAAGTAAATTGGACAAAATGAAGCTCAGCATGAGCTTGGAAGAAGATGAATGTTCAGAACTTCCAAAAACTGCTAGACGACCGCCGAATTAATCTGAGAGAAATAGCAGAGATTATGAAAATGTCAAAACAACGTGTTTGTCACATATTTAATTAACATTCACACATGAGGAAGCTGTCTACGCGTTGGGTACCACGTTTGTTCCGTTGGACCAAAAATGTGTTCGGATGACTATTTCCAACTTTCTGTGGGCGCAGTTTGGGTGCAAAAAAATCTCAGTTTTGAGGATTAGTTACTGTAATTGGAGCTTGGATACACTATTATACGACAGAAACAAAAACACAGCCCAAAGAGTATACTGCACAGAGGAAACCGGTTCCGAAAATCAAAAACAATTTTTCGGCTGGAAAAGTGAAGCAGAGCTATTTTAATCGATAATCTTCAAAAAGGGGAAATCATCACAGGAGCATACTAAGCATCATTACTTTACAAGCTTAAAGCACAACTGGCGGTAAAACAGCCACATTAACAGAACAATTGAATCCTGTTCCACCGAAACAACGAACAGTCTCAAACCTCTGCGTTTGCCATGGCGATAATCCACGAATTTTTGAAAATCCGCCCTACTCATCAGATCCGACCCAAAGCGATTTCTTTTTCTCCTCACATCTTAGAATTGCGGAAGACAGAGATCTTAATCTGGTTTACCTTCGTGAACCACTAATTTGTATAGAAGAGTACTTTTTAGACGGGTTACAAAGTTGGTTACATCGCTGGAAAAAGTGTGTAGAGTTACAAGTATACTATGTTAAAAAGTAAAAAAAAAAGATTCAGGAAAAAGTCTTGGATCCTTGTTAGAGCGGAAACTTTTCAGACTACCCTCGTAGACATAAAGCAATAGCGTCATGAATCAAAAATAATGTCATTGAGAATTAATGTAGCTATGTAGAAAAATATATCTGAGAAACTCTACAATGCGATTCAAAATACATGAAAGAAATCATATTCGTATATCTCTATTTGAAAAGCATTTTCACACATTACCAATGCCTATTCTAATTTTGCATTGAGTAATATGTTATATATCCGAAACTCAAGAGTATCGAACAATAAATCAAAGAGTTATAGAGTTTCAATTATCATTTCTGGCAAATAGGAATGGATCAACTCCAAGGACCGTCTACTAGAATCCCTGTTGGTTCACAGGCAGCTGCCAAACTGTAAAAAGGTGTTGGAACTAGTGTATATGGATGTGGTGCTGTCGAGGAACAGTCGATCTCTCATGGTGGGCTTACGACTGTTTTTCAAGGAAAAATATTCGCCATTGGCCACTGTTCTAACCTCTTGCTTGCATTACGATTAACAAGTAGGTCAACAAAAATCTTCATCGGTAGCCAATCTGCACTAAAGGTATTGGCATCCATATCTACAAGTCTAAATGGTGCAGAAAAGTCGCTACACCCTCGCTAAACAGGGAAAAAGAAATAGGCTTCGTCTGATGTTTATACCTGGATGCGATTCACCGGACCGGAGCCTAGGCTCGAAATTCCCCTGGAGGCTGAAACGAGAGGAAATATCTGGTGGTTGAATCATCAGTGGAGCTTTCACTGCGAGAGACAAGGCTTGGTTAGACCTGAGAGATCTAACTGCTATATTGACAGGGCATTGTCGCCTCAAAAATTATCTAAATACGCTAGTATTGATTGAGGACCCTTCATATAGGTTATGTGATGAGGAGATAGAATCAATGCAACTCGTTATGTGCGAGTGCCCAGCTGGGGATAGTCAGGCAGGAGGAATCTTGATCTAACAAGTTGAACAAATTTTAAAGTGAAATAACTTTAACATACAATAATCAATCTTTTCGATTTTGATTATTTTAAAAATTGTATAACATCACAACTAAAACAGTAATTCACTCTCAAACTGTGAGGCCTATAATTACTATGACCTGAATTGAATCAAGCCATAGAAGCAATCAATCTTGGACCGAATCTGAAAAATCTGTGATTCTCAGTCATGGATAAGAAACAGGAAGAAATTCTATATCCAACAAAAATCATTTTCATCATTCAATTAAAGATGAAAATATTGTGTGACTAGCCAATATAAACTTCAAATTCCACAAATTTTTGTGAAAAATCAAAGGTGGCTTACGAAGTTCATCTATTTCAAAGCATACATTTTGAAACTACTTAATGATTCATTGAACATCTATTAACAACTTTAAGTTGTTCCGTATAATCTGACCAATAAATAAACATGCTCGATATAATCGCACACAATTAAGAATCATTCAGTTATGGTGACAAGTGACTAGCCGAGCTAGCACTCAACGCACATATCGCTATAATCAATACGAAGGAACGAGCACAGAGGTTTATCAGTTAAAATTATAGCGTTTAACCAGGGCGCATATTCGCAAATTTTCTATGTTGCCTTGAAAGAAAGAAACTGAATGAAGAATTATTATTATAGTACCTTCAAGCCGAAATATTCAGTACATACTAAACTTGTGAGTAGGTACATCAAATGGTGTTCAGATGAATGAAAATGTTTTGCACAATTGTGGATTGTGATCCAATGTGTTGGCAATTTGGGCTGAAAAAGTGATGAAGATTGCTCCATGGATTCTGGTCATCGTTAATGCTGCAACCCTGAATGCTCAAAGGTACGTTACAGACATTTTAGAACAATCTGTTTTACCATTGCGTGAAAAATAGGTGTATCGTTAGTAACCACCTTCAATATCACGAAATCACTTGAAGGAGTGGCTTTCACGAAGTCCAAACCTCAATCCCATCGAATATGTCTGGGACATTCTCAATGGAAGATTATGAAGCCAACAAAACAGAACAGCTACCATGAATGGGATTCGGAATAAATCAAAATTTGAAACAAAATCAAACATGAATTATAAATGTCATGCGGTAATTCTCGAAAGGTGTGGAAATATCCGGTATTAACAGGTTTTCATTCATTGATTTCGAGTATGAATCGTCATGCTTATCGCCTTTTCACAACTATCGTTTTTCATTTGCAAAACAAAGGTTATAACATTTGATTTTTTAATGAACATAATCAATTATTCCTAAAAATAACTGAACTTACAGACAATATCAATATGGGACGCTAGACAATTGAAGAAAACAACATCATCAAATTTTAGATTTAGGGTTTTAGGATACGGAATACTCTATCCAACAACCATACATTCTAAAATATTTTCAATGTTGTACTACATACGATTACACTGGAAACGAAAGCGACCTTCGTTAGTTTAAATAATATGCTATACTTTTCCATTTTTGAGGTTTCGGTATTGCAAAAAGAAAAAAGTATCATTACAGGATCACTTTGTTATCCGTCTTTTTATCTATCAGATCACTTATAGAGGCACGTGTAAGTATAGACCTGAAATTAATACTGAACACTAAAGTTGCCAAATTCTTGCAACTAAGAAAAATCAAACTTCTAAATAGAAGATATGGAGTTTTGAATGTGCACTGATTGATAGTTCTACCACTGACTGCGATCCAGTAGTCTGTTATGGTACAATTTATCTTACTTTCTTCCAAACTTCGTCCTTCTTAGAAGCTTAGTGGACCAGAGATTAGTCAGCTCCAGTTTGTGTTTCTCAAGTCTGCTTCTGTCCCCAGCATAAAGTATTCCATTAACTTTACCTCCTCTTCTGCATGAAGGATTCCCGATCTATCCTAATTTATATAGGTATTTTCTGTAGCAACATTGCTCCGCTAATTTGGCAATTAGAACTCTCAAAGATCATTGTAGTCTCCAGAGAAATTCCGAGTCTAGGCTTTGCCGAATGAAGCCCAAGGCAATCCCTGGGTGGTCAGTGAATCGATCTCTTTATTGCCCGCAATGCCCAAGTTGACCAGAATCCACATCGGACTAAGATTTTTTCTTTCCAAACCATAGATGACGTACAGATGTCGGATGACAATACTTTCAGTGCAGCTTGGCTGCGAGTAATAATTTTTATTGACCACTTGTCAATCCCCCCTCAAACCAAAGGTTTGCTCAGTGATCACTGGTCGATTCTATTTTAAGAACAGTGGCAAACCAACTAGGACAAGTATTATATTTCTTGGCATCACCTCGACCATATACACTAGCTCCAACTCCTTGGACAGCTCTGAAACCGTCTGTGAACCAACAGGGACAGTCAAGTAGACTTTCCATGAATCTGGCCCCATTTCTATGTAATAGTAATGATTATCTACAATGACACTTACATGTTGATTCTGGAAATTGTTATGCATGATTTAATATCAAGCATTTCGTTGTCTTCGTAATTCAGCCTGTAAAGCGCTGGACACGGAGCTGACCATCTATATCTGTAAGCACCCATTCTAATCATCAGGTGTAGAGTGACAGACATAAGTATCACTTACATTGCTGCTGTAGCTACAAAGCGAAATTCTCCAGTGATCATCATACAGGCCGTTCTTTGCAATTTAGAGAGCTTGAATAGGGTTTACTGTTCGAGGCATCATTCCCGATAAGCCTAAGGTAAGTGGTTTCATCCCCATCGCATATAGCCAATGAAGCTTACTATGCAATATAACTCCCAGTTATTCTGCTACCTCCGCTACTAGAATAAACACTCCAGTCATGATCGGGGGTGATACGAATATCCTCATTTTCCTAGTAAGGGAGTTTATACTACACTACCCCTAGATAATAGTTTTTGGGACTTTTCATTTTTCAAAATCAGTTATATTTCCACTTCTATGAGTACCATTTTTATTTCGATTGTTCCTGAGTACTGGTGGACTACTGGAGAAATAATTCTTCAATCTATGTAAACTCCTTCCTGTGAGTTTTCGATTTTGTACGTTACTTTCGTGAAGTTAATTTGATTTCAAATTCATTAGTTTGTTCAGGAAGCTAAATAGCGAGTTCATAATAAGGACTAAACTGTTATAATACTAACAACTTATAGATGAAATACTTTTAACGAAAATTTCGGTTTCATATATGCAATACGTTCAACTCTTTTTCGATTATTGTAATTTAATTACAATAGTGTCAATGTCCAAGTGGAATTATTGTATGCGTACGGAGTATTGCGACAAAAGCAGGTGCGAGAAAAGGAAGGCCGCGCGAGATGCACCCTGGGTGGCCTACTACTCGCACATCGGCTACACGCCGAGATAAACAAAACCAAACCGTGTACCGGTTCCCGTATCACTCACCAGGCGTAAAACACAAGATAGTCTATCAACATCATAACCCTTACGATACATTCTATCTAAGCATAGCAAGAAATCATGTGGGGGGTGTAAAAGTAGCAGGGGGTGATTCAAAATGACAATATTTCTGGTAAATGTTCATCCAAACAACAGCTGAAAAACTTTTGTTTGTTTTCTTATCTATCATCAATTGAATTTATTAATTCAGATAAAACCTCATGTTTTTAGGTAGTAGTAATGGAATGAATTTCCATTTTCCACAATAAAAGCAGATATATGGATATTTTTTGTATTGGTATTAATACAATTATGTTTAATCGAATTAAATCTATATGAAGATGACGAAGACATTTCTCTTTGTTTTCTGAATAATAAAATTTCATTGAGCATTGCCTAGTTGTGTATTAAATTTCGTGAAAAATTCAAATTTATATAGATTCAAATCACGAAAAAGAAAAAATCTATGGCAAAATTCAAGTACAGGATCCATGCTGAAAACAGAATTATCTGGAAAACCGGTTTAACAATTAATTTCAAACTTTGGTTTAAGAGTAAATGGATGATAATCTACAATTTGCACTTTTTTTCAGAGGGCTACCATTTCCGGTTATACCAGACATTGACTACAGTTTTTGCAATTCGAAATAGCATGGTGTACTTTTTTAATTTTCTCAACAAAAAGCATCCTTTTTCAAGCATCTTTTGTGAAGATCTGTGCTATCTAAAATTATTCACCATTGAGATATGATTTCCTTTATCGAAATTTTCGAATCATTCCTAGTGTCATTTTCTTTGGAAAAAAAATTGACTAAGATTTGAGTAAAATTATAATTATCTCTTGGTTAAACGAAATATGTGTTATTTTTGAGGACAACGAAATGTCCGATATTATTTTATATGCAGGACACTCAAGAATCAACATTCAACTCAATAAAATGAAATTATGAAAAGAACTTTAAGATAAACTATTATTTTCTCTTTACTAGAGCCATATCTTCAGGGCCTTCGTGAGGGCTACTGGCTCTTTTGTGCAAAAAAGGATTTGGGCGCACCTTAAGACATTTTGGATCATGTTTCTTCATTTTTTTTTAAGGTAGGAGGTAGGTAGGTAGGTGCTTGAAGTAAAGCAAAAAACTGAACTTTAGAAGTCATATATATTTGTAGACTAAAATATCAAAATGAAACAAACAGAACAAAATCATAACAAAATAAATTCTTGTTCACACCCATTTTAAAACATTTACTTAAGTAATGGGATACAGACACTTTGACTCGTTTATGAATACTAGAAAATAAGCTAAAACTAAAAAGCACATTTTTTAGGAACAAATAACAGAAATAGTAAAGTACTACACTGTACTTATACTTAGATATTTTAAAGAATATGCAGATATTTCTAATAAAAATGCCTAGGAACTTCGTTTTAAAATCAAAAATGATAGCTAGGTCTAGGTGCAATAGAAAATAAGAGAAAGCTATTGTATTAGCTATATTTTCCGAGATTTTGCTGTTGCAAATTCATTAATTACATCGCTAAAATTTATACCGTCAAAAATTTCTTGTCCAATAGCTAATATTGTTAGCCCAGACAATCTTTCTTGAATCATTGTCGATCTTAAATAATTTTTAAAGATTTTTTCTTCGAAAAAGATCGCGCGCCAGAAGCTACAGATACAGGCAATGTCAAAAGAGTTCTTAGTGAACTGCTTACGTTTGGAAAGGTGGAGATTAAATTGTTTTTCAAATATATATTGTAAAATACATAAGAGGTCAGTATCAACAGGTAATGAAAACAACTTCAACGCTTATCCTGATCTGTCAGTCGCTCTTCAAGAATACAACAATGTTTTAAAAGATCGCTGTCACTCAATTTGAATATCTCGCTAAAAAATCCGAAAATATTATCATACTCATTTAAAAAGTCAAATCATTTCTTAAGAGAGCTTATAGTTTGATCTATAATGTTTAGGAAAAAGATAATATAAAGGCGGTTTTTGGATAATGAGGGGTCTCATCTCGGTGTTCATAGTCAAACGGTTTTGGTTTAAATTTCCTCCTAACCGTTGGTAATGGTGGAAAGTCTTTTTCAATTTCGAGAGAGGATGCTACTTCTTTCGCTTGCCCAAGAATTTCTAGAAATGATTGGTTAGATCTATATTGCTGGAAGTGATCAACTAAATTTTTTAGGTAGGTTTAGCATACTTTAATATTAATTGTAGCACTTTGCATTTGTTTGCTGACAATATATATATAAATTAAAACGTCATGCCAAATAATAATTCCACAAATAAATCGAAAATTTTGTACAGACGCTTCATGTCTTGCATCAATGTAATAGAAATTATCTTCAACCACTTCTAGAAGACTTTCGCAAACTTTAATTAAATAAACTTTAAGGGGCTTTATTGCGTCAATTCTGCTAGACCATCTTGTCTCACTTAGAGGCTTTAAACTTAACCCGGGGACCTTTTTTTCAAAACATACAACCTTTTTGTGGATGACGAAAAAAATTATATAACTTATACAACAGTACAAAAAGGGCTTTCGGATTCACATAACGAATGCGTTTTTAAAGCCCATCATATTTTCCCTTCATATTTGTCCCATTATCATTAACTTGTCCCCTAATGTGTTTCAATTCGAATTTTAATTTTTGCAAATTTTCTATCGTAAATGTATATATCCCTTCTCCTTTAGAGTCCAGTATTAGATTAAACGCAATAAAACTTCCTTAACTTCAACCTCTTTTGAAGTGGTGTTAAGGAAAACATACCTCATATCTTAAATAATTATTGATTGGTACTAAGTTTTGCTATACCTGCAATGGCTTCTTTTCAATTTTATCCATGATTTTATTGGAAATGAAGTAATATTGCAGTGGAATAAAAAAGACAGAGTTAGGTCAATTCTAATGCCAGCTTCTATATTCCACAGTAAAACTAATTTTTTCACTATATAAAATGGCAAGTGTCAACGAATAATAAGTCAAACTTGTAGAACATTTATCGAAAAATCACCGAATTTTCCAATTGCAGAAAACAGTTTAGAAATTCACAATCAAATTTTGTTACTAATGAAATGAAAGAACTGAAATGAGTAGCTTCAGCTCACTTTAATTGATATAGATGTCGTTTTGGGAACATGAATCATGAAACAAAATCTCTAATATTAATGAAAAATGAAATTCGAAATATCCGCATGAACATAAACATATTTTATTTAACAAAAATACTATACACATTCAGAATTGGTGTTATCGCCATTTTTGAATTATTTCCAAACGTCAAACTGAGAACAAAATCCATAAAATCATACCTACATAGAATATTCTGGAACATTAAAGCTGGCATCAGAATCGAATTTCCTTTGTCTGTTTCTATGTTCCGCGGCCAAATGTTTAATTTTCCTGAAGAATTGCAGGATTTTGATAAAATCGGCATAAAATTTAAATGAGCAGTTTTAGGTATAAGGAAACATAAGTTGACAATTGATTTTATAACAACTTGTAATACATTACCCTCAGAGATAACAATTTTTCCTTATTATCTCATTTAAATATGAGTCGAATTTTTGCTCTAAGATGACATTATAATTCTAAAAATTTTGATAGAAACGAATTATAGCTTAACGGTAGTTAATTTTATATAGGACAAATCTCAGCAAGAGACACTCGAAAGAAGATGTTCTTCTATTAAAAAAAAATAAAAAGTACACTATACTTAACCGAAAGTGGTTCAGCTCTGAAAGTAACTGGAGAAAGTAGATCATTATCCATTTACTCTAATCTCAAAATTTGAAATTGATCGATTAACCCGTTCCCCAGAGACTCTTGAGCAAGGACACCCTGTATATTGCAACTGACCTCATAAGTATTTTGTTCCTATTTTTCAATACAAATAGTTTAGTATACTTAGAAAAGTGCTCATAACTAACTTGTAGATTCTTGGTTTTCCAAAATAATTTTTTTTTGGTTCGTAACTACAACCTTACAGCTTTCAAGTTTTATCTATAACTGTGCTACAAAATATTATTTCTAGCCAAATTACGCGAAATTCTACATAAACGATTGTAAATTTCAATTTCGTTGACATTTTCACAGCCCCAAGGATCGCCAACATGATTATTTGATATCAATTTCAACTCTTTATACTTATACGTGATGCTGACAAAAAGAGTCTTGACAGACAGATGGACAACGAGTGATCCTCGTTTCATCCCTTTGGGTTGTGAACCTTTATAAGATAAATAACTTCAATGATGATCGAAGGAATAAAATAAAAATTACTGCTTCTCAAACAATTGCAAAATCCCAGTTAAATATTGCTGGTTTTCATTAAATAACAGTCACCTAATTATGAGAGAAATAATCGGTTTGTCACGTTTCATGCTGAAATAATATTATAAGCAAGCAAAACTTTTGAAATTCTACAAATTTTGAAAAATTGAGAGAATTTAGAAAGTGTTCGAAAATTTCGCAAATTTTCCATAATAATTCTGAAATGAGTTTTCTCTGATACGGAGACGAACAGTTGTCTAAACGAAAAATTTTTAAATAACGGTGAAGGATCGCCGTTGTTGCTCGAGGTGGTCCTTTCAAAACTACCAATGTCTCTGTAGATGCATATCATTAATGAAAGCGTTTTATATTAACACCACTGCTTCAGCACATTCTGCCAGGATCAAATTTCGTGACCGGCTTTGCATTATTACAGGAAATTAGATTTTGGACAAAAACAAACTTCACCGCAAACACTGATCAACAATTACTGTTATCAATATATGGAGGTTTCTAGCAAAATTTCGATTCATTTCTTTCATTTTAATTCTCATGAGATTAATATGAACGCCAAGACAACATATCGAAGTTTGTTGGCATACGTCCGGACATATTCGAAATGAAACATGTATCAATTGTGTTGATTACGTAAAAAGAAATTCGAAATATTGAAATTGTGTCAATTTCTTGACACCTAAATGTTTCGCGTCTCACGTTGCGTTGAAGTCTCCAGTAATAATGCCTCGGGGAGTTTTCTGAAAAATATCTCGGTAAAAATTCGAATTAGCTTCAAGAAATTTTGTAAACTGGTGTTTGCGGGGAAATTCTTGCCTTTTAGAATTTTATCAACATTCTATCACTTCCGGTTCCACCGGAAGTCGCCGCAAACTCTTTTATTTCAACGGTTAACTTCCAATTTTCATTTCAGATAATGCTTCTCTATTCAATTTTAAGTAAGTCATTAGTTACAGGAGTTTTATATATGGAATGCATTACAGCCTATAATTTCAAATTATTTTGAACTCGACAGGGTGTTCAAGAATACCTAAATTCAATGGTTTCATTTGAAGAATAATTTGAAATAAAAATTGATAATTTAAATCTTTGCTTATTTTTGGTCAGATTTATTTATTTTTATACGGAGTATTCAGAATATTTTGGTAATTTCTCAAATTTCAAAATAGCAATAACTTTGTTCTTCCTCTTGTAATTTGAATTTATAATATGCACACTTATTTATTCATATTTCAATTTGAAAAGAGTATTTTTCTGAAGGACTCCTTTCTTTCTCTTCTAAAACATGGGGTGCACTCATTCAATAACTCCTTAAAAACCATCCAAAAAAGCGCTTCCATCTTTCCAATAGTATGAAAAAGAAAGGAGTTATTGTGATTGGGGTTTTCCAGAAAACATCCTATATGGAATCAAGTATTTTGGAATAAAAATCTCTAGAAAGTCATTCGATTTTACTGGCTATTTAATCTTCTATTGAGAATGACATGTTCGATAGGGTTGAGGTCTGGGCTTCATGCTGGCCACTTCATTGAAGTTATTTCGTGTTTTTGAAGGTAGTTCCTGACGATTTGAAAACTTGGTGAAGTTGTCATGCTTAAAAAAAGAAATTCCTTTCCACAGCATTATTGAACCACATCTGTAAAGAAAATTCTCTACCACTCCCAGTTCCCTGGCGAAATTCAATCGGATTCTTCGATGTGAGGGAGGAGTACAAGGGTAGTGAATATATGAAAGTCAAAGGGATTCTATTGGGCGATAAGGAGATGATCAGGGTCTTCTAGTACATAAAATTACTTTCATTGATTTTGTTGAAAAATGTCATTCTTCCGCAACAGTCAAGTTGGCAGAGTTACCATATGATTTGCTATCTCATATACTATATTCGTCTTACTTGGCTCCTAGTGATTTCTACTTATTTCTAAACATATGGCTAGGATAACGGAGTTTTCAACTGATTCGAGGACCTTGAAAAGACTCCTTTAAAGTGTACATTAAAAACCTTCAGCATCACTGATTGACTTATCAATTCACCCTCGTAGATAAGCGTAAATGATTCTCTCGGCACTAGTCGTCTATTGAAGCATATAAATTCGAAATTTAACCTTTTTTGGTGTAATAAATACTCATCACTTCTCAGATATACCAAACATATTTCTATTGAAAAAAAAGATTCCGCTTTCCAACTGCTCGATTCACTTGATAGATATCTGAACACACACTGTAATAAATAGTCGATTAATTCATTAATCCCGATTCCCCTGGCACGATATCATTTTTATCCGAATCAGAGAATTTACGATCTTCGTCCATAATAAAATATTCATGATGGGATGTTAGATGCCTTGTAATTATCGTGGCCAGATTTACTATACACAATACGATCCGTTACACTTCTATAATATTCAGGTTTTAGTCATTAAATATAAATTACAACGGCTTTGTGGTAAACATCATGTGTCATAGAGGTCGCATTACAAGCCGAATTGCGAAGGCGGTATATAGCGGTCACCTGTTCGGATATTCTACTCGATTGCATTGCTAATGATATGAATATCCATATTGATATGTTAGAGGCTTTAAAATGAAAATTTTGTAACATTCTGGATCTATTTGAATTTTTCTGGAATATAATTCAGGATCTTTTTTAATGAACTGTGTTCTTCAAGGAATTCAATTCAGGAGACCTAGGTGGCTATGTGATAGGTCCTCTCCGTCCAATCCATGCATTAGGGTAGTTGTCTAAACGAGAAAAACGGTGAAAGATCGCCGTTGTCCTTTCTCAGGCCTCCTTTCAAAACTACCAATCTCTCTGTTACTGCAAATCATTCAGGAAAGCATTGAACGAGACACCCCAAACATTTGGCCTTTTCTTATATTCACCTAGCACCACTGCTTTAGCACATTCACCCAGAGTCAAATTCCGTAACTCACGATGCATTACTACCGACAAATAGGTTTTTTCACCGCAAAAACTAAGCAATTATTACTGTTATCAATATACAGGATGCTTCAACGAAAACTAAACAGAAGCTATATCTACCAATATATTCATTTCTGATCGAAACGTCAATCTTTGTTTCAAGGGGGACATCCTTTGGAGTACAAAACTTGCCTGAAATATCAACTCCCTAAGCGGGGGTTGCAATCCTTGAACATTTTGAATAGGAAAGATGGATTGAGTGATAACTCAAAAAAAAGGTGGTATCTTTGTCTACATCGCCTTGAACGCATTTCCATTTTCAATTGAAAACTGTAAAAGATACAGGGTGAGCAACTGAAAGATATTGAGACTATTTCCCTGAGACTATTCAAGTTTCAGTGAAGTGAAACGGAACAGCTCCATGCTGATCAATGGCAGTCATCATCAAACACCATCCTCATCTCGAATTTCAGCCCCTAGAATAGGGGTGACCACCCTTGAAAATGTGGAAGAGGGTAGATGGGTCTAGTGATACCTCAAAAGAAAGGTATTATCTTTGTCTGGATTCCCGTGAACGAATTTTCATTTTCGATTGAGAACTCTAGAAGATACAGAGTGGACTACTGAAAAATAGAGGAGACTATCTATCGCCCGGAGCTATTCAAGTATTAGTGCAGAAAAATGGAACAGATTCATTCCAGATCAAATGCAGTCATCTTCCGAAACACTATTCACATCTCAAATTTCAACCCATAGAGCAGGGGTGACCACCTTGTGTTATTTTCAAACAAAAGATAGATCCAGTTATAACCTTCTGTCTTTCAAAAGGTGTTTATTCAGTGAAAAATCAACGCCTGTTTCATACTGGTCGAAGATAGATGGTATACTATGCATTGCATCTTCAGTCACTTTTCCGTTTTGCATCCTCTAATTCCTATGGAACTCAATGAGAATAGAATTATTGCGAGCAGTCATGAAGGCAATCGAAATCCTTTACTTGAAATGTATCACTGGATCGAAATATTACCCCTGCTCTAGGGGTTGAAATTCGAGATGAGGGTGATTTCGAAAGATGACAGCTTTTGATCTAAAATGAATCTATTCCAGTTTTCCGCACTAAAACTCTAATAGTCTGGGGCGATAGTCTTCTCTATTTTTCAGTGCCTCACTCTGTATCTTCTACAGTTTTCAATCAAAAATGAAAATTCTTTCACGGGAATGCAGACAAAGATAATACCTTTCTTTAGAGTTATCACTCGACCTATCTACCCTCTTCCAAATTTTCAAGGGTTGTCACCCCTGCTCCAGGGATTGAAATTCGAGATAAGGATGGTACTTGATGATGACTGCCATTGATCAGCATGGATCTGTTCCGTTTTACCTCACTGAAACTTGAATAGTCTCAGGGAAATAGTCTTCCCTATCTTTCAGTTGCTCACCCTGTATCTTTTACAGTTTTCAATTAAAATTCAGGCAAGTATTGTACCCCTAAAGATGTCCCCCTTGAAACAAAAATGGACATGTTATTGCGTTTTGATCAGAAATGAATATCTTGGAAGATATAGCCTCTGGACACTTTTCGTTGAAGCATCCTGTATAGAGATTTCTTGCAAAATTTCGATTTATTTCTTCAATTTTAAATTCTCATAGGAGGAATATGTGCGGCATGAAAAAACATCGAAGTTTTTAGGCATATGTCCGGTCACATACAATACATGTGTCAATTTAGTTGGCTACCTAAAAAGAAATTTGAAATATTGAAATGGTGTTAATTTCTTGACAGTTAAATGTATCGCGTCTCACGTCACGTTAAAGTCTCCAGTGATGATCCTCAGAGAGTATTCGTTAAATTATCTCAGAGAGAAATCGACTAAGCTTCTTGAAAATATGTGAACAGGGAAATTCTTGACAACTGGAAAATTATCAACATTGTATCACTTCCGGTTCTACCGGAAGTAGCCGCAAACTCTTTTATTTCAATGGTTAACTTGCAATTTTCATTTCAGATAATGATTCTTTATTCACTTTTAAGTAAGTCTTTAGTATCAGGGTTTCATATATGCATTTCATAACAGCATAGAATTTTAAATTATCTAAACAGGATATCCAAGAATATCTATACCTAAATTCAATGGTTTCATTTGACGAATAATGTCTTGTAACGTGAATATTCATAATTTAAAATAAAAATTGATAATAATAATTTTTGTTTATGTTTGGCCACATTTACCTTTTTTTATACGGAGTGTTTAAATATTTCGGTAATTTCTCAAGTTTCTAAATAGCAATAACTTTGTTCTTCCTCTTGTAATTTGAATGCATAATATACATACTTATTCATTTATACTTCAATTTGAGACGGGAATTTTTTTTTAAGGAGCTCCCCTCTTTCTTCCCAGAAAATGTGATGAACTCATTTAGTAACTCTTTAAAAACCATTTAAAAAGCGGTTCCATATTTCCAATAGGAATTATTGCGATTGGTGTTTTTCAGAAAACATCCCATACGGAATCAAGTATTTTAGAATGAAAATTTTGAGTACTTTTGAAAATGGTAAAAGATGATGAAAGAACAGTAATATGCAAATCTCTAGAAAACACGATACACAAATCTTCTAATCCCAGAGGTTTGGTGTATTTGAATTGACACAGTCGCAATTTAACTGTTGGATGAGCGAGATGAAAGTCAATAACGTAATATAATCTTTCCTAGAGCTTCTTGTCGTTTCTTGATATTCTATTGAAATTCTACTCGATCGCATTGCTAATGAAATGGATATCCATATTGATACATTAGAGGCTTTAAAATATAAATGTGGCAACGTTCTGGATTTACCTATTTGAATTTCTCTGGAATATAATGCAGAATTTTTTTTAATGAACCGGGTTCTTCAAGGAATTCAAATCAGGAGGCCTAGCTGGCTATGTAATAACTCCTTTCCGTCCAATCCATCCATGAGGGTAGTTGTCTAAACGAGGAAATTCTAAAATAATGGTGAGGGATCGCCGTTGTTGCTCGAGGTCGTCCTCTCTCAGGCCTCCTTTCAAAACTACCAATCTCTTCGTTGCTGCATATCATTCAGGAAAGCTTTCAACGGGACATCCTAAAACTTTGGACTATTCTTAGATTAACCTAACACTACTGCTTTAGCACATTCATCCCAGAGTCAAATTTCGTGACTCACGTTGCATTACTACCGACAATTAGGTTTTGAAGAAAAATAAACCTCACCGCAAAAACTGATCAACAATTACTGTTATCAATATATGGAGGTGTCTAGCAAAATTTCAATTTATTTCTTTCATTTTAATTCTCATAAGTGGAATATGTGCGCCAAGAAAAAACATCGAAGTTTTTTGGCATATATCCGGTCACATACAATACATGTGTCAATTTAATTGCCTACCTAAAAAGAAATTTGAAATATTGAAATTGTGTTAATTTCTTGACACTTAAATGTATCGCGTCTCACGTCACGTTAAAGTCTCCAGTGATAAACCACAGGGAGCTTTCAGTAAATATTCTCAGAAAAAAATCGAATAAGCTTCATAAAAATATGTAAACAGGTGTTTTCGGGGAAATTCTTGACAACTAGAATAATATCAACATTCTATCACTTCCGGTTCTACCGGAAGTAGCTGCAAACTCTTTTAAATCAATGGTTAACTTCCAATTTTCATTTCAGATAATGATTCTTTATTCAATTTTAAGTAAGAATACTTTCTTGTAACGTGAATATGAAATCATAATTTGAAATAAAAGTTGATAATAATAATTTTTGCATATGTCACATTTACCTTAAACATTTTTTAGAAGTGTTTGAATTATTTTGGTAATTTCTCAAATTTTTGAATAGCAATAACTTTGTTCTTCCTCTTGTAATTTGAATGCATAATATCCATATTTATTGATTTTTTAAGGGTTCCTTCTTCCCGTCTTCTTCTCCTCAAAAAGTGGGATGTACTCATTTAATAATTCTTTAAAAACATTGAAAAAAAGCGCTTCCATCTTTCCAATAGGAGTTATTGCGATTGGTGTTTTTCAGAAAACATCCTATATGAAATCAAATATTAAAGAATGAAAATTTTGAGTACTTTAAGAAGAGAGCTAATGATATGAATATACATATATATTGATATATTGGAGGCTTCAAAATATAAATTTGGTAACATTCAGGGGTTATGTGAACTTCTCCGGAATATAATGTTGGATTTTTATGAATGTACGAGTTCTTAAGATGACTCCAGTAAAAAAAATTCAGAGAATTCAAGTCAGGAGACCTAGGTGGCTATGTGATAGGTCTTCTCCATCCAAACCATTAATGAGGGCAAATCATGTTAAAACATTCTCTAACCTTTAAGGTAGCATACTACAGATTCAAAGTAGATTTGATTGTGTCATTCATATGATTCTGTGTATCAAGAAATTTTGAGAATAATTTTGCGTTGCAACCTTTTCTTACACATTTCAAGCACTCTTCCTAGGTGAAAGCGATATTTTAACCGATGCAATACTCATTGTTTTCTAGAAGTAACTTTTTGCCTACATTCTTTAATATCTCAATAATTTTTAACTTTATTTCTCATATTTCACCCTCGGTGAAAGAATAACAATTCTATTTTCTTTTCGGTAGTAGTGGATTATAGTTGATTATTGATCGTGTTGAATTTCAGGTTTTATAAGGTCTGTTTATTTACAAACTTCTCAATTGATTTATTGTTATTCCTTTGTTGCATTTACTTTTAATGAAACTGTTTATGTTAGAATAATATTATTTGATGCAATTTACTAAGTAATATTGATTTCTGTATTTAAGTATGTTATGGGTAGGGGAATGGAATCATTGAATTATAAGCGGCTAATTTATGTGGTTAAAATAATCCATTGATTGTTGGGTCTGTAGATTTTTTCTTCTTCATGAACAGTATTATTAGACAAAAGCTCAATTACTATATTCCATCATAAAAAGCCAGAAAATAAATTCGCACCTTCTCAAAATACATTAGCAAATGTTTTTAAAATTTAATATAACCAAAGTGTTAAGTTTTATTTATATTAATTCTGAGGGATCATCTGATCTTGAAAATATCGCAAAGGCAATTGAATGCCTCGATATTACATGGTTGTATTTGAAAAAAAAGATGATCCAATCAAATTAAGAAACTTTTCGTCATTCTAAAGTGATAAGTTCGACAAACTTGAGTCATGTAACATAAACGATGATACTTGAAACCGATGAGAAAAAAAAAGAATTCCTAAAAAGGTTATTATTTATAACCAACAATCGCCTGGAATATTTTGATCCTAAATATGAGAAATAATCGAATAAAATCATAAATAAAGATGATATCAAAGAGCCTCGTAGTCACAACCTCCATCTGCCTCAACTAATATTAATAAATTCCAACATTTCTATCTCTAAACCTTAAACATGTGACAATGTTTTTCGGTTGTTTATAAGGCAGTTTAATAATAATTTAGAGGGCTAAATCTTGAGACAGGATCGTATCCGTAGAGATAACAGTAAATTCCTTCTCTGAATTCTAAATGGTTGGGTCCAGACTTTATGGTAGACTCTTCTTTGGATCGTATATTGATTCATTGGAGCTTTTAGAGTTTCACTGACCTAATATTTATGATAGGATTTGGGGTGATTAACAGAGTTGTATTTGTGGTTTTTTAGAAGTATCTACAGTTCGAATATGTGGCCCAATTAGTATCGTGAGAAGATTTTTATTTGGGTAGTTATTTTTATTCCTATTAAACCTAATAAATGAGCATTAAATAGAATTACTCAATCTCCTCTTGTTGTTCGTGATTGAACTCTATTGCAAATTGCAAAGCTGAAATTTGCGATTTGGATGAATAAGTGTGTACTGATAATAATGAAATTAATGCCATTTCTCTATTCAATATTTTTTACTTTTCTTGTACATGTAAAAGCACATCCAATTCATAGTTTTCATTGAATTTAATTTTCGCAATTTTGGGCTTTCAGAGGTTCCATATCTTCTTGAATTGTCTTCCAGTCTCTTTTCTCTCATGTCTCCCTTTTTGAGAATATCTTTTTTCTACTTTTGATATTTGGGAAACAAACTCGTTTACGAAATAAAAATGATATTTATGATAATTCATTAAAATAAAATAAAATAATCGAGAACGTCTTTACTTGATGAGAATTGATATACATTTTAATTGAATGAAACAGTCCAAAAATTATTGAAAAATCAAGAAACATTGGACTAATAGATATCAATGCAAGATTAAAAACGCCTTAGAGGCCAAATACCGAGCAATCAAAAATACAAACTTTTAGTGGATAATCAGCAGTCACCAAAACTGTATTTCCTCATCAAACTCCATAAAAGAGGTTATCGCATTGGAGTAGTTGTGTGTCTTCAGCCAAACTTTCACCGTATCTTATAGACATCATTGAACATTCATGAAATTTCAGTCCAAAATATTCAACTAAAAATTCTTCAGATTTGATCAGTAGGTATTATTCATAGACTCGCCATGATACCAATGTCAGAAACTAATTTCCTGAAAGAGCTACTTATAGTGCTTACAGTGAATCGAATTTATTAAAAACACTGGTACAGTGCATTCAACAACAGCGGAGATGTAGTGGAAGATTTTCCTAGATCTGGTCGGCTATCAATAAGAGTATATATCAATCAAGTGAAGATAATGGTCATTTAAGTTTGAAAGAGATAGGTGATGAACTTATTGTATCTCACAAATCAATTGGTACCGTTTTAAACTATTGTTTTGGTCTGAAACGCGTTTCTGCTCTACTAGTTCCAAAAGACCTGATTTTTTCTCGAAATTTGAACGAGCCCATTCACGGCTCTCTCCATACAAGGCTGGTGCTGCTGAGAATTGGCTACAATACTAGCAGGGCTATTGACGGCTCGTACCGAGTGCGCACCATGCGCACTGGAAATCAATAAATAGAAAAGTTCCAGAAATTTACTCAACACTAGATTAGATCGCAACTCGTCATCATTACTTAATCTTCAGTTTTTAAGAAAAGCAACTCTGTTAGGATTATCGTCCTTATGAGCCAAGTACCTGCTTCTACCAATTTAATATGTAAGGCTCATCATCATTTTAATGATCTACTTATCTGATGAAACCACAGCGTGATGAAACGCACCACAAATTTATCAATATAGTAAAAATTTGAACACCATTATTTAACTTGATTAAAGAATCAAAATAATCATTGGACAGTGGCCGATATTACAGGACAATTTTTCCAATATAATGAAACATCAGGCGTGATACACTCCCCACAAAAATTGTCGCATTACCCTACTTTTAGGACAATGCTATATAAACTTTTAAGTTGATGATTCAAGAGTCACTTGGTAACTTTCAGAAGTGTAAAATAAAAAAAATATCATTCAAAAGGGATGAGTTTATGATGGAAAATATCAACAATTTTCGAGTTGATGAAAAATTACAAAATTCTACCATCTTCAAACATTCGCGAAGAGACTAATCAACTAGCATCGAATGGTTACTAATCATTTTCAAAATCGGGTGTTTTCTCCATGGGCCCTAATTACTGCCAGTATACGTCTCGGAAGTCCCCAATTTTGGATGTACTCTTGAGTCACTGAGTTCCAAATTTCAGGATGCAGATTTTCTAGTTGTTGGAGTATTCTAAAAGGCATCGTACGTTGCTAAATTTGCCACTCCATGTTGTACCATACATGTTCTATGGGATTCAAGTCGGGACTTCTGGCTGGCCATATTAAAATATCAATTTCGGCATTTTGCAGAAATTCTATAACCACTCTATCTGCATGAGGCCAGCATTATCATGCATATAAATGAAGTTTTCGCCAATCAATAGGCCAAAGGGTACAACATGGGGTTCAAGGATATCCGCGATGTATCTGGCCGCTGTCATTCTTCCATTATTCACTAGGACTAACTCAGTTCGACCATGGAAAGAAATGCCCCCCCACACCATTACTGAGCCCCATCCGAAGTTTTCGGTTTGCCGGGTATTGCATTGCCGATACCGTTCCCCTGGTCGTCTGTATACAGGCATGCGTCTATCATTTGATACTAGACAGAACCTGGACTTATCGGAAAAGAGAACATTCGACCATTCTGGAATACCCCAATTTGCATGTTCCCTCGCAAACTGAAGTCTTGCAACTCGATGCTCTCTGGTGAGACGCAGGCCGGTAGAAGCCACCCTTAGTCTGATATCGTCTCCTCTGAGCCTGTTCCTAACAGTTTGCAATGAAATCTGCACATTTCTGGACAGTGCAAGTTCATTTCGTAGCATTCTAGCCGTACAGTGCCGAACTTTTAGTACAGTTAAACGAAGCCAACGATCATCAACTGGTGTTGTTATCCGATTTCTTCCTTGTCCGGCCCTTCTTCCATATTCCCCTGTTTCGTGCTACCGATGCTCTTGATATAGTGCTTTGGTTAACATTCAACAAGTTAACCTTGTAACGTTGGCTTCGCCTATTCTCTAGAGAAATTTAATGAATACTGATAGTCCAATAAACTCATTCTTGTTTCACACGTGTTCAAAATCATATGGAAACAAATGTTACTACATAGATAAAATTTTTTTCCCCTCATATGTCCAAAAACATGTTGACAAAGAAACTGCGATCGATCTGCTTAATCGATTGTAGAATTCAGAATACCAGGTGATGCGACAATTTCTTTGGTGTATTTAAATTTTCTGAAAGAATTCGAACTATTCATCATCATCATCAAAAAGCGCTACAACCCTGGGTGGATCTTGGCTGACTTCACAATACTCCTCCACCTATTGCGATTTTCCATTAGGTTTGGATGAAGGGAGATATTTAATTTAGACAGATCTGTTTTTATATTATCCCGCTAACGCAACCGTGGACGTCTTGGTGGTCTCCTTCCGTGCGATATCTCCTCTTAAATCAGCTTCAAATGCCTTTCGTTCCCCATCCTCTGGACATGTCCTGTCCACCTCAACCGCTGCGCCTTGATTTCCTGGATGATGATACTGTTTTTGTATAGATCTTTTAGTTCCGCATTTGTTCTTGTACGGTATTGATCTGTAGTGGGGTCGTGGTGCGGGCAATAGAATTCCCGTAGGTTCTTACGCTCGAACCGTCGTTCGAGCTTTTCCTCATTGTCTTTGGTTAGTGTTCAGGTTTCACACCGTAGATTCCAGATAAATCTTTGGCTGATTGGATTCTACCTTCTGTCTCTTCTGTCATGACGTTATCTGCTGTTATTGTAGCTTCAAGGTATATGAACTGCTCTACTCTTTCAAAAAATAAGGTTCGATCGTTATATTTTGTCCTAGCCTATCTCTAGTTCCCTTTCTGTTGAGTCACATATATTTTGTCTTCTCCTTGATTCTTAAGCCCACCTTTCTTGTTTCTGGTTCTAGTCTATTGAAGATGCCTTAGCTAGTGGTCACTGTATTTTCAAAGAGATCTATATCATCTGCATACGCAAGCAATAATTAGCTATGAGAAACTGCTTGAGACCATTTTTGATCCTGAAATCTTCAGAGGTCCTAATTTTCAGTCGAAGAGGTTTTGTATGGCTCGATTGTATTCCCACCCCTTTTCAAGGATTTGCCAGAGCGTAAACAGTTGGTCTATTTTGGATCTACTTTTTCGGAACCCGGGCTGATAATCACCTATAGAGTTTTCCACAAAGGGGGTCAGCCTTTCCAGTAGGATATTCGACATAATTTTGTGGGCTGAATTGATCAATGAGATTCCTCTATAATTCATGCAAGTCGAATTATTCCATACCTTAAATTGTATTCAAGTTTTTATTCAACTGTGTTTGTTTTTTGAATTCACGCTTTTTGTGAAAAATATTTGTAATTATTCTATTTCATTTGTATCTACAGAAACAAAACTGGAATTTGCTTACAGGACCCTTAATCTAACAATGATCATTTCCTAACCTTGAATAGCTGTAATTGATTGTCTATGCGCCATGAAATGTTGAGTTTGAACTTTAATGATTCCTAGTACAGATAATGCCAAATTTCCAATACTCAGCTTCTGAGAAAAACCGAGAGATAATCAAACGAAAACTTGATAAACTTACAAGGATACAACGGAACTGTCAATAAGTATTCTGTCACACAACAGTTCAAAATTTCGTCACCACGAAAACCCATTAAGTAGTTAAGTCTACTTGAAAAATGTTTCTAATTTCCAATGCTATAAATCGCGTATTTTATTTCTCCTTTAAAAATCTACGAAACTGAATATTTCAAAACGGGTATACCTCCGAATGATCTAATCCCACTAGAACATCGTCGTTTGTATGATAAAGAACTTCTAATTTATCGACCCAAATCTCTTTTTAACTTAACCGTTCCGTCGATAAACGAACGCGAACGAGATCCAAAAACACTTTATATTCAGAAATTTCTCATACTGTGTGGCTCTCTTGATAAAAATCCAGTTTTGTTTATATGCAAAAGGTTAAAGATCACTTATAGCACGGGTTCAAGCGAGTCATTTGTCTTTGGTGTTAGCTAATAATGTGTCATGTGCCACATGCCGTCTAGGAGGACTTAGCAGGACTGTAAACTCGAACTAACAGAATGGAGAACCACACCTGACCAGTGATATAAAACATTCTTTGAAGCTTTTTTAATTAAATTCGATTTTAAATAAAACTTAAGTTATTACATTTTTATATGAGAACCAACATATTTTTTTAAATCAAATTCGACATAAAATAATCGCTTTTATTACATTATTTCAGTTACTTGAGTTTTTGGGAAGATAAATATGAAAATTGAATGTAAAAAAATGCTGCATTTGAACTTAATGACATTTACATTGGACACATTATGCTTACAGAAGGATGTGAGCCATTTCAATATCTTGACCCTTCTCAGCGCTCCCCACCTAGAATTTTTCCTATACAAAATATTTCCAAAATAAGTTCAACCGCAATAACTTCTCAATTTTTCATCCAATTGGAAAAATTTATGTACATGGTTGAGAGCAATTAAATAGATACGGTTAAGTTAGAGTTCACATTTTTATTGCGAAGTAAGGGGAAATACTGTGAAAATAATTTTCCCATTTTAAATAGGAGCATACACATTCATTTTTCATTTTTTATGTGGTAAAGTATTTCTTTGAATACAGCAGTACCAAAAGTTACCTTCCTAGTTTCCATGCACCATAATAATATTAAAAATATTGTTTTGATAAAATTCAAATTCATATCTTCTTGAATTCTCCTGCCTGTATTATTCTGCCTGTGAGACGTGTAGCATAAAGATTCGAGTTTTTGAAATATTCAAAGTAATATTGTATCATGTTTATCCTTTCGTTCTTTTCCAATTTTTTATTTTGATACTGTAAATATTACTGAGATGAAAATGACATTTATGCAATAATTTATTGTTATCTCTGCTCCAATTAAAATATCAGTGTTCTCCCTATCCGATATTTTCAAATATTATTTCAGTGTATAAAAAATTGAAAATAGTACGTCACTGTGTGGAAAATATGTTTTGTAATTAAATAAAACAATGAATTCTGTCATCTCACTAACCCGAGAATTTCGCCGAACCCCTCTCGTGTCGAGGGAAGGGATCTTTAATGTCCAACACATCTCTGTTAGACAGGACCGACACCTTTACATCTCCTCCGAAAAAAAGACACTCAACCGATTCCCAGAATCCGAAAAATCGCATCGACTTTGTGGAGATTGAACCTAGGTACCTCTGCGCAGGAGACGAGCATCATATCCTCTACGCGGACGAGCCGGCTAGGTAAGAAGTACATTCGAAAGGATGATGTGACTTATATAAAACATTGGTGAAAGCAGGTACATAGCTAAATAAGATGTTGCTCATTTTGACAAAAGAAAAAGATTTGAGTCAAATTGACTATTAAGTATATTTCTGGAATTTTTGTTTATTTATTTGCACTGTTTCCCATATGTTAAGTTTCGATCTATTTCTTTATGTAAAAATACCAATAATTTGATTGAAGAAGTCGTTTAAATAATTGATATATTGATATAAGAACATTGATTTCCCTTTTCACTGTATTGACAAACTGATTACGCGTTTCATCACACTCTGGTTTCTTCAGATAACTAGTAGATTCAAAAGAATAATGTGCTTTATATAGGGTGCGCCAGAGAAAACCGGACAATTTTTTTTCCGTTATAACTTTCGCAATTTTAGAGCTAGATCATTTGCTCTTGCTTCATTAGAAGGCCAAAGGATATTAGGTTTTCAAAAATTGTATCGAAATTTCACTTCCGGTAAAATCCAATATGGCCGACTCATTCGAAAATGAGCAATATTTCAAGATCGCTGGAAAGTTTTTTTCACTAAAAAACTCGAATGGGGCTTTCAGTCGATAATTCAGTATTTTATGAACAATTTGATATATTGATCTTAAAAATATTCCAAGAATTGGTAAAAAGGTAGCGTGAAGATTTTTTTTTTCATTCTGATTTCAGCTGAAGTCAAAATATTTTTTTCACCTCATGGCGTCGACACTCTTGAAGTTGTTATTTTTTTCATGGATATTCTAGGAAGACAAAGAACTATTCTTTACTAAAACCAACCTAAATTTATTGGTTCAAATCTTCTTTGGAATTCTACAATGTTTTCCGTAATCTTCTGACATTTTTTGTCAAAGAAATGAACAACCAGTACTATATCACAAAAAACGCTACTTACTCTCAACTGGCCGTCAGTGTACAGGGTATCCCAAATTAGATGTATCTAAATGAAAAATATTTCAATTGGTTTTAGGATGGAGCCAGATGTCACTATACTATGGATTATCGAAGACAACGGTTATCATCGAAACAGAACAATGGCCCCCAAATAGTCCCGATCTTAATTCATGCGACTATTTTCTGTGGGGTCATTTGGAAGAAATGGTGTATAAAAATGGTGTGATTTTCAATAATTGTGAGGAGCTGAGGCAATAATTCAAGAAGGTTTGAACAATCTTGATCAAGAAGTAATTTCGAGATCCATAGACAGCTGGAGAAGACGGGTGCAGATGGTTGTGGATGCTAATTGAGGTACTTGATTCTTTTTGTGTATATTTTTACTCATGTAATTTGTTAAACAAGATCATGTTATCCGGATCTTCTTCGTAATGACCCTGTTGTCCGAAATTTTTTCTCAAGATCATAGATTGTACTTCGTTTGTAATTAGGGACTGGAAATTGGCGTAATATTTGCCTAGCAGTATAGCTGAACATTCAATGAAACACTTATCCTCATTTGTTAAAACCATTGTTAACAATTTCAAAAATAAACAACAACGAGATAAAATTCGAGTTCAAACCAGATGTCGTCTAATACTCGATGACATTTCATTAATTTTTGTTTATCATAGAGTTAATGCATGCAGTCTATGTTCAGAGGTTTTACAACGGGAGAAGCATATGATGGTGGAAAAGAGAAACATTATTGACGACAATTGCCACAATTCTGAATGAGTAGTCGAATTCGACCCCTCAAAATGATGGAAAAGGTTCAATCTAGTTATTGAATGATGCAATTGATTCATTATGACCGCGAAAAATTTTTTAATGCGCGGGGAAAATTGTTAATATTCAAGGAAGTCGATCATTTTGAATTCGAACGGAAAGCAAATTTTAGGTTGGTTTTAGTAAAGAATGGTTCTTTGTCTTCCTAGAATATCCGTGAAAAATACAACAACTTCAAGAGTGCCAACGCCATGAGGTGAAAAAAATATTTAGACTTCAGCTAAAATCAGAATGAAGAAAAAAATCTTCACGCTACCTTTTTCCAATTCTTGGAATATTTTTAAGATCAATATATCAAATTGTTCATAAAATACTGAATTATCGACTGAAAGCCCCATTCGAGTTTTTTAGTGAAAAAAACGTTCCAGCGATCTTGAAATATTGCTCATTTTCGAATGAGTCGACCATATTGGATTTTACCGAAAGTGGAATATGGATACAATTTCTGAAAAACCTAATCCTTTGGCTTTCTAATGAAGCAAGAACGAATGATCTAGCTCTAAAATTGCGAAAATTATAACAGCAAAAAAAAATTGTCCGGTTTTCTCTGGCGCACTCTATATAAAGCACATTATTCTTTTGAATCTACTAGTTATCTGAAGAAACCAGAGTGTGATGAAACGCGTAATCAGTTTGCCAATATAGTAAAAAGGAAATCAAATCTTTTAATCAATATATCAATTATTTAAACGACTTCTTCAATCAAATTATTGTTATTTTTTGATCATTTCTAGATTTTCACGAAAGTTCAAATATCCTAGATTATTTGCGTATTTTCAACAAAAATAGTAATGCTTCAAAGAGTAGAAACAAAAATATCTTGCTGTGTAAACAATGATTCATAAATACCATTTTGTTATGATATATTTTATTTCCTTTGCCCAACATAAATATTTGACATCATAACTATCATCTACGTAGAAATATAAGTTATTCGTTCTCCACTTACGATGTTAATAATAGTTGGGGAGTACCTAAATTATGAATATGCAAGTCTTATCTTGGCATAATATCGAAATTTCCTCGCCATCACAGCGGTCAGTCCAACAGGTTTAAAGCTCGTCCTGTAAAACGACCCATATTAATTTAATTAAATTTTATTGCATACTTTGGATAACTCCCTGTCGTGGAAGAAATACAGATCACTTATACTATATTTTATATTTTGAAGGGTTTAGAAAAATGGACGAATATCAAGATGAATTTTGACAGTTTTCTTCTCTAATAGTCGATTTTTTGCGCAGCAACACGAATTTTAATGCAGTTTAGTGTTTTGCTTTCGTGATAATCTGTAGGAACTTTCTGAACTAATCTAATCGTGAAGAAATCCCAAATTGTATTCGTGCCTAAAAACTGCATGTCTCAGTTGTTCCTCCGTGAACAATATTCTTCCGTGGAATTCAGTTATTTTTTGATTTCACAGATTATGCCATTATATTTATCTAAGAATCTTATTTTTTGTTACATTTCAGAAAACACACTAAATAATATTTCACCACATACTCAATCTTTTGTAAATTTTATTATCAACAACACACCCTTTTGATGAACGAGAGTGAGGAGATATTCTTATCAGCTTCAACATTGTAATGGATCAGTGAAAGAAAGGGCTTGTTCTTGAATTGGAGGACTCCGAAATATACAAGAGAACAATGAAATTTCGTTCAATATTTATTAATTTATTTATTGATCATACAAAAAAAGTAACTGTGAGTTACAAAAAATATGAATGAACGGGAAATCCCCTTTAAACAAAGCAAAAACAAATGAAGTGATATCGAACAAAATTCCAAGTGACCGGATCCCATTAATTGCTTTCCTTCTGAAGGTTCTAAGAGACACAGAAAAAAAAATTCAAAACATAATTGCACCTATGCATTCGAACATTGAACAATGATGTGTGCCGTGTACGTCTTAATGGCAAATTAAAATCAATTATATTTAACAGATCCGCGTGGTCTACAGCACGGTTCAAAATTCCAAACAAAAAGCACAGATCATACACCTTCCGCCGGTTATCAAGAGTATCCAAGCTGAACCTGTCCCTCACAATGTCAAGACTTATTTCTCTCGATACGTGTGAACTTAGTGGATCCTTTCCAGAGCACCGATATGATATATATAGAAAGAAGACCATACAATAGAACCATATTCCAAATTAGACCTCGCGAGAGAACAGTACAGCATTTTGATAGTGCAAGGAGAGAATTCTTTCGAATTTCGCAGCACAAAACCAAACATCTTGAATAATTTCGAACATATATGAGAGACATGCTCTTTGAAGTTCAATTGAGTGTCAAGCGTGACTTCAAGGTCTCGAATACTTGAGACCTGTACAATACTTCTAACACCAAAACTGTAATTGAACTGACTCGACTTGACAGATCTGTGAAATGAGATAACTGTACATTTATCGAAATTTAATTTCAGGCAATTAATGTCTACCCAACGGAGGAAAGCATCAATCTGAGATTGCTAAAATAATGAGTCATGTATATTTTTATGACTGAATACAACTATAAATCGTCAGCAAACATAAGAAATTCGACCAATATATAATCTTAAACATCATTGACCAAGAGGTTGAAGAGCAGTGGCCCAAGGTGAGAACCCTGGGGTACACCGGATGTTTTTATATTTGACAATCTGTGTTCTATCATACAAAAAATCATCAAGCCATGAAAGCAGAGAACCTGATATTCCCAAAGCTTCAAGTTTGAGTAACAATATATTATGATTGACGAAATCAAAAGCCTTGGAAAAATCCAGTCTAACTGGAGTCTTACCTCAAAGCAATCGATGATGTCTTTAGTAAAAAGGGCAAGATTAGTTATAGTAGAACGGCCTTTACCTGCTGCTCATTAATAATAACAGAGCAACATTTCCAGGATAGATAATTGCAAACTAAATAATCTAGAAGCTTAGGTAAGGCAGATTGCAAACAAATACCTAATTTTTTCAAAACTATGGCTGGTGTTCCATCACAATTCACAGAAAGTCGTGGTTTAAGGTTATTTATAGCTTCCAGAACTTCGGTAGGAGAAAATTGGCAGCTACTAATATTAAGGGACCTATCATATTCAACTCTGCCTGGCATAATTACATCTTTCCTATATACGCCCGAAAAAAATTTGTAAAAAGATCAACTACAATTTTACCATCACCACTAGAAAAGCTTTCATACTCCATATACTAGGAAGTTGTATCCTTGCAGCTCTGTGTTCTTCGATCAACAGAAAAGCTATGAACAAATAAAATTAGTGTTATTGCTATTTCTTATATATTTCCAAACGTCAAACTGACTCCTAAGTTCATAGCACAAACATTGTGGAACATAGGAACTGGCATTGAAATTGAATCCGATCGGTCTGTTTTTATGTTCCATCGTCTGATGATGAAAAATCTGCAAATATATGAAACGAGCCAATTTTAGTATGGCAAAACCTGAAACCAACGAATACTAATTCTAAATACGGTTCTAATAGGGTAAAAGGAAAATAGGACTCGTATTCAAACAATTTTTTTCGACTATATAGTTTTATTGAGATGACAGAAGATTTTGGAGCTCCCTTTGCATAAATAGCATCAAAAAGTACGTTGCCCTTTAAAAAGAACACTTTCGTTTCAATTTCTCCTTCAAAGAATATGACCGAAAATTTTGATAAGAAAATTAATGGTGATTAATTTTACATGGGACAAATCTGAACAAAAGATGCTTGAAAAAGGATACCCTCTAATAAAAAATTGAAAAGCATACGATGTTATTTGAAATAGCTGAGAGGAAGTGATTATCTCGTAATATCAGAAGTGTAACCACTCTAAAAACAATAAACTGTGGATAGGTATTCATTTACACCAAAATTTGAAACTGATTGATAAATCCGTTCCCCTGATACTTCTAATGGGCAATAGCGCGGACACCCTGTATATGCAAAAAATAGATATGAGTTTTTGCGAAATCAAAAACTTTGAAGAAGAAATATTCTCACGACACTCTACTATACTGAAGTTTAAATTCATGTTAAATTCCCCTCTTCTTTCATCCCAGTTGCCAACCACCCGGTACTATACAGGGTGTTTCCGAATAAGATGTCATAAATGAAGGATGTAAATCCCTGAATGATTTGAGCAAGAAAGTTCGAAGAACCAATGGTCAAAAAATGCTTCGTTGCCGAGATACAGGGTGTTAAAGTTGAGAAAATTTTTCGATTTTCTCTCGATAAAACCTAGACTGGTGGCGTACCAAAAAAAAGTTCCGAGGGTAAAAATGGAACATGGCCCATGAAAAAGTATCACCCTGTATACTGTTTCGAAATTTGGCCTCACCTGGTGATTCAGATTGTGTTTAATAGCTTATGTGGAAAATTTGAGCCCGAAATCTTGAGGAGTCTAGGTTTTATCGAGAGAAAATCGAAAAATTTTCTCAACTTTAACACCCTGTATCTCGGCAACGAAGCATTTTTTGACCATTGGTTCTTCGAACTTTCTTGCTCAAATCATTCAGGGATTCGCATCCTTCATTTATGACATCTTATTCGGAAACACCCTGTATATTATGTAGAAATGTCAGATTTGATAAATATTCAATTAGCTGTATCATTAGCCTGAAGATACACGGTCCAAATTTGAATCGTGATGGTCCTAATTTACATTATGTAGGTGATGACAGGCACTTAAAACGTACTTTGATCGGACAAGACTTACCTACATGGACGATTCCAGATCTGTTCGTAGGCGATCTTGGTTGCGTTCCCTTTAACAGACAGCACGGAATCGTGGCACGAGATCTGTGCTAAGGGTGAGTATACACAGACGAAGCCACGTTGTCATTGAAAAAAAATTACGTCTCACTTGTTAAGGTTTCACGGAAATAATTTTTTATGTAGAGTTTGACGTTCTTAAACACGAAATCTTATGTGCAATTGATAATTAACTTTATCTATCAAAATTTGTAATTTATTTCTGGTTGTCAGCCAAATATAAATAAAGAGCGTAAGTCTTTTAACAGGTCGTTTTCTTACTGACACGGTGTGTAGCGTTGCGGTAAATAGTCGACTTAATGTGACTTCTTGAAATTTTTCTGTCTATCTACTCATTGTTTTCATGGTTTCTCGGTAGCGATGTTGAGTGGCATCTGTTTCAGTTCGTTGGAGGACGCAAGAATATTAACATGTGTTGTTGAGCTACAACAGATTGAGATGAGTAGGTGACAGTCTGGCCTGATGGAAAGGATGTTCAACATTCTGAGAAAGGTTGAACATTGTTCCTTGAATAAAAATTCTTCAATGTGTCTACACATATAGCGACAATTTTGCAACTTGTCTTTGTTAGATATGAAGTAATGTCTTTCCATTAAACTTTAAAATTATTCTTCTTTTTTCATCGGGGTGGATCGAGTGGCGTTATTAAATAGGTCTTTCGATTTTTCCTATGTTATTTCAATATATTGAGTGACCATCTAGGTTACCCGATTTGAATTAATCTCATGGCATAATTCTAAAATGCTACTCAAAACTTAAAATAGTTTGTATTCTTGTGAGAAAAAGAGTGAAAGTAATTTCGAGCAATTAGTCTAATTATTTAGTATTTGCTGTCATCGGAATTGTTTTTCTGTTTTTTCATGTGTCTACACAGATATTGTTAGATGTGATGTGATATCTTCCCATAAAACTTACAAATTATTCTTTTTTTCATCGGGGTGGATCGAGTGGCGTTATTAGAAGGTCTTTCGATTTTTCCTATATTATTTCAACATATTGAGTGACCATCTAGGTTACCCGATTTGAATTCTTCTCATGGCATACTTCTAAAATGCTACTCAAAACTTAAAATCGTTTGTAATCTTGTGTGTAAAGAGTGAAAGTAATTTCGAGCAATTAGTCTAATTATTTAGTATTTGCTGTCATCGGAATTGTTTTTCGGTTTTTTCATGTGTCTACACATATATTGTTAGATGTGATGTAATGTCTTCCCATAAAACTTACAAATTATTCTTTTTTTCATCGGGGTGGATCGAGTGGCGTTATTAAAAAGGTCTTTCGATTTTTCCTATATTATTTCAACATATTGAGTGACCATCTAGGTTACCCGATTTGAATACCTCAATATTGTTCTCATGGCATCCTTCTAAAAAGCTACTCAAAACTTAAAATCGTTTGTAATCTTGTGTGTAAAGAGTGAAAGTAATTTCGAGCAATTAGTCTAATTATTTAGTATTTGCTGTCATCCGAATTGTTTTTCTGTTTTGTCCTTGTCGAAAAGGAAATGATCGATAAAATTTGTTTTGTCCACAGTTTCAAGATACGGCAGAAAAGGTGCAGGATACGGGGGAAAATCAGCATACTTCAATTGATTTAGAACTACTTAGTGTACCACCAAGGGTTGACAGTGATGTGATCACTAATCCAACCACGAAACTTTTCGGGAAGATCATATCCGATCAGTTTATTCATCAAAGCTGTGTGACAAATCCATTCGAAGAAGTCTAAAATTCCTTAGATGGGTGTGGACCCTTAGTGGATGCAAAACATCATAGACGTCGTATCCATGCTAACCAAGATGTGATCTAATAAATTGTTATGGGACACGCTAAACTTCAACATACAGAGTACGTAGCAGACCCCAGGCTACCGTGAACATTCACGGTTTATAATACACATTACATAGAATAAATATTATATCAATTTTCTGACATTTCAACGTAAAGAAGAATCACAAAACTTCAGTGAATAGATAGTAGTAATTCATATATGTTTCATAAAAATATGATTGAGGTTTTTGTGTTCACAATTCACCGAAAACTATATCTCAATAATACCAAACCACACCTTTGTTTTTTCTTTCGTAATATTTGTAGATTTGGGGCAATCCCATGCCGGTTAATCAGAAAAGCTTGCAGACTTTTAGTACTTGTGAAGTACTGTTTAAGAAAAGGGAGTGTTCCATATTAACTTCGAAAAATCAATATGGTTGCTCCTTCAGTATTTACACAGAACGAGATCAACCTAATGAAATTGAACTATGTCGAGAGATTTTTACTCCGTTGAACAAACAAATTATATTTACATAACCATTTTAGTGGACATAATTTAGTTCAAATAAAACACTGTAGGCTGGACAAGGACTGCAAGGCCTTGAAATCATCAAATATTGACTGTGAAACTTGAAATCGTTGCTCGAATTTTATCAAGAATGCACTGCAAGTTCAGTTAATTCTTAATTGAATCGAAACTAGATTGTAAGTATAATGGAAACAATGCTAAATGAAATTCAGAGAACAAGATTTAAGATATGATACTTCGTTTTTAATTACTTTTATTTTATTTTATTTATTAGGAAAACAGGAACCCCAACAGGATATCCCAATAACAGGGTTCTCTACACATTAAAGAAAAATTTACAATTCAGGTGTTTATACTGATTGAGTAGAAAAAATTATAAATGAACAAGAAAGAAGAAAAACAACAAAATGATAGTTCCTCAACAAATACAAAATAACATTTCTTTTGAAGGTTCGGAGACTAACGCTAAAATGCTGTTTAAATGATAGTTGCAGAATCGCATCATTCTCAATAATAAAGAATTATAATACAGGGTTCTTCAAAAATAACTAAACAGAGGCTATATCTACCAAGATATTCATTTCTGATCAAAACGCAAAAACAGGTCAATTTTTGTTTCAAAGGTGACATCTTTTGGGGCACAAAACTTGCTTGAAATATCAACCCCCTAAGCGGGGGATGCAATACTTGATCATTTTGAATTGGAAAGATGGGTTAAGTGATAATTCAAAAGAAAGGCGGTATCTTTGTCTACATTGTCTTGAACGAATTTCCATTTTTAATTGAAAACTGTAAAAGATACAGGGTGAGCAGCTGAAAGATAGGGAAGACTTTTTCCCTGAGACTATTCAAGTTTGAGTGAGGCAAAATGGAACAGATCCATGCTTCCCTTTTACTTCACTGAAACTTGAATAGTATATACCACCTTTCTTTTGGGTCATCACTCGACCCATCCTCCCTATTCAAAATGTTCAAAGATTACAACCCTTAGGGGGTTGATATTTCAGGCAAGTTTTGTACCCCAAAAGATGTCCCCCTTGAAACAAAAATTGAACTGTTTTTGAGTTTTGATCAGAAATGAATATCTGGTAGATATAACCTCTGTTTAGTTTTCGTTGAAGCACCCTGTATATACGCCGCGGTATTTTCTTTGCTCTATTCGTTCTATTAATAACAAATTATACGCTTTCTGCAAACTTGCTAACATTCAGAAGTGTAACTAAGACGTGTTCAGAATACGTAACATACAGAAAATATTAGCAAATATATTTCAAGATCACACCAATATTTGAAGATCTCACGGTACATAGCGTCGCGTCTATTTAACCTCTCATGTGTTATGTTTGAACAGATCGTAAGTAAATTAGAATAATGTAACTCACATTTACATCGGGATTCACCTACCTTGAAGATGTGAGTTGTGAATGTCACGTTTTGAATTTGAATGGAATTAAAACTATCGAAATATAAGTGAAGACGTCTGTTCCAAAGTGCTTGAAATCAATACTTTATTACGGCTTCTGGTATGAGATAATTAAATCATAGGAAATACACTAGACCCATCTACCCTCTTCCAAATTTTCAAGGGTGGTCACCCCTGCTCTAAGGGTTGAAATTCGAGATGAGGATGGTGCTTGATGATGACTGCCATTGATTGGCATGGATCTGTTCCATTTTACTTCACTGAAACTTGAATAGTCTCAGGGAAATAGTCTTCCCTATCTTTCAGTTGCTCACCCTGTATCTTTTACAGTTTTCAATTAAAAATGGAAATTCGTTCAATACAATGTAGACAAAGATAACACTTTTCTTTTGAGGCATCACTCGACCCATCTTTCTTATTCAAAATGTTCAAGGATTGCAACCCCCGCTTAGGGGGTTGATATTTCAGGCAAGGTTTGTACCCCAAAAGAAGTCCTCCTTGAAACAAAAATTGACCTGTTTTTGCGTTCTGATCAGAAATGAATATCTTGGTAGATATAGCCTCTGTTTAGTTTTCGTTGAAGCACCCTGTATATCCCGAAACAAAATACTCATTTTTCAGGTGAAAAGTAGTTTCACAAAAAGCTATAAATCGTTACCGGCCAACAGAGATAAAATGTCGAATTTTCTTTCATCTGCAGAAAATAGTTTCTATCCAAAGATAATTTTTTACTTCCTTCATTTATAATTACATAATTTCTCTCACAAGTACTTATACATGTAGATGGTAGACGAGAATGGAAGAATATCTTATACGATCTTTTCTTAGTGTTTACTTGGACTCTTGTAATACTGTGTTAGTGCTGTTGTAAAGTCAAGCGTTTATTATTGACGTGATGTTTGACGATGCACACGAAGAAAAGCAGTAAAGCTGAAGCCTTCTTACTGATAAGTTACATGTATAACATGCATGTTAACAATGTTTAAAACACAATTTGTTATACATCGATTGCTTCATAATAGAACTTATGCGGAATCATGTAATAGAAGATAAAACATACGGTTATTTTTCAATATAATCAAGTGATGCTCTTCTTAAATACACTTCAAAATGTTAGGGTTTACTTCCTGAACTGTTTCAGGAAGATGATAATATGGTGTACCCAAACTGAAGAACAAACTGTTAATTTTTGAATGTTTGAAAGGAAACCATTATCAATTTCAGCTCATCAGACAGTATATGCAATATTTATCACTTGAACAACCTTCACAAATAAAAGCCTTTGGTGTAGCTTCACACCCAGCAACTACGCTAGTTCTTATTTTCTAATCTCTAATCAATTTTCGAGCCGCACATAATTTTTTTTTCAGGGAAGAATATTCTTGAGTTTTTCCTGTATCCATTGTTTAGTTGTTATTCAAAGTAAATGAAAAGTTGATCACTGTGTCAATAAAATAACACGTAATTTCAATATTTCAAATTTCTTATTTGGTAGGCAAATAAATGTTTTTTGTCACCCAATTTCGATATTTTTTCTGGGAGCAGATTTTCCATTCATCAGAAACAGAATAGCAAATATAAATTTGTCTGAAGAAACGTACTCTTTGCATGAAAAGGAAATATTCTAGAACCGATAGCTAGATAACCGTCGGTTATCAATACATCACAAGTACCATTCATCTTATTTGAAGAGCCTTTTTCCCAGAAAACTTTCTATCTATGTAGCGTTTTTCAAATTGGTTTTTAGATTCACATCAATCTTCTATTGCAATAAAGCAGGCTTCCGTAGAAATGGCGTGATAAATTCACACAATACCTATACCAGCATCAGTTCACATTGAATAGTTAAGGGTCGGTTATGTTGTTCATGCACCATAAAGCTCTACCGCATTTCATCTTAGATGTTATGAAGGATTTTAACACGAATTACTCTCATCAATAAGTAGATCAAGGAGAACCTATCACATAGCCACTTAGGTCTCCTGACTTGAATCTTCAGGATTTTTATTTCTGGGGCTATATTAAGAACGTGGTTTATGCTGTTCCCTTCACAGAAGAATAATTCATTATTTGAAAGAAATGGGAAGAAATAATGAGAATTATTTCAAAACGCAAATATCGCTTTTTGCAAGAGCATAAGAATGTATCAGAGTTTGAGGTTTCCACTTCTGGCAGCAAATGTTGATAATCTAATTTTTTGTATGTTTTTAAACTGAAAAAATTCAATAGAGAATAGAAATAACCCTTTTTTCTACAAGCGAGCTTCCCGTTTAGCAAATCAGAACTCTTATCCGATTTGAAAAAATTGCTGCCAATTCGAAATTAGGATAATAATATAAAAATAATACAGAATAGCAAATATAAATTTGTCTGAAGAAACGTACTCTTTGCATGAAAAGGAAATATTCTAGAACCGATAGCTAGATAACCGTCGGTTATCAATACATCACAAGTACCATTCATATTATTTGAAGAGCCTTTTTCCCAGAAAACTTTCTATCTATGTAGCGTTTTCCAAATTGGTTTTTAGATTCGCATCAATCTTCTATTGCAATAAAGCAGGCTTCCGTAGAAATGGCGTGATAAATTCACACAATACCTATACCAGCATCAGTTCACATTGAATAGTTAAGGGTCGGTAATGTTGTTCATGCACCATAAAGCTCTACCGAATTTCATCTTAGATGTTATGAAGAATTTTAACACGAATTACTCTCATCAATAAGTAGATCAAGGAGAACCTATCACATAGCTACTTAGGTCTCCTGACTTGAATCTTCAGGATTTTTATTTCTGGGGCTATATTAAGAACGTGGTTTATGCTGTTCCCTTCACAAAAGAATAATTCATTATTCTGAAAATGGGAAGAAATAATGAGAATTATTTCAAAACGCAAATATTGCTTTTTGCAAGAGCATAAGAATGTATCAGAGTTTGAGGTTTCCACTTCTGGCAGCAAATGTTGATAATCTAATTTTTTGTATGTTTTTAAACTGAAAAAATTCAATAGAGAATAGAAATAACCCTTTTTTCTACAAGCGAGCTTCCCGTTCAGCAAATCAGAACTCTTATCCGATTTGAAAAAATTGCTGCCAATTCGAAATTAGGATAATAATATAAAAATAATACGGGGGATGTCTTTCAAGTTTTGCATATAGAAATAGGATGAAACAATTGAGAGCTTTCAAAGACTTGATTTTCGTACATACACACAACCAGATTTATATGGAATCACTCGATATTTTGAATATTACTCCATGGATTTTGTAAATTTTGAAGGATTGTTAGAATTGATCCTTTTCAAGATATTCCAATTGAAAAATGAAATAAATTAAGGTTTATTTTAAGAAAGAAACAAATGAAAGAAAATAAGAGACTCTTTCAGCATGTAGAAAAAAAAATTAAAATTGTTTTCTCACGGAGTAGGTGTTATTTACTCGACCTCAGTAGCTTTTATTACCTCTTCTTGCCCTGATTTAGGCCTGAATCCGTCTATGCATGCTTTGGATTAGGTTTTCGTCCTCCTCTGGGGTGATATTCTGCCACTATTATGTGGCGGCTTGGATGAGCTGTTGTGAGGTTCTTGGATTATCCTGACGCGATCTAATTTTCCTTTTGAGATCATCCCATGAATGTTCAATAGGATTTATGTCTGGGGAGCAAACTGGCCAGCCTAAATAGCTATTCCCTCTGCGCGCGAAGTTGCTGGTATTCGAAGGAGCATTATCTCGCATAAAAGTGAAATTCTCACTGTGGGCACCTCGTCAGAGTCTCACTTTGGGCTCCAGCACTAAGTCCACGTAATTTCTAGCCGTTACACTCGCCAAAAACGAAATCAAATTTTCTTTGCCTCCCAGTAAAATGCCACCCTAAAGCATCACACTGCACCCTTGGTATTTCGGAATTTGTCTTGATGCAAGGAGTCTAGTTTGTCTTCCACCGCCCCTTAAAACCCGAATCCGGCGGTCATCTGATTTCCAACGTAAGGCATTTTCAATATAATAACTCAATTAATTTCCTCGACTTAAACATTACAAATTCAAATAACCAACTCACTTATAAAATTTACAGAAAGAAAACATTCACAGACGCATCGATTCCAATGGACTCGTTCAGTTATTTAAGTCACAAACTAGCTGCATATAACTCCATGATTCATAGAGCTTACTCTGTTCCCCTTGCGGAAGAAAATTTTCAAACTGAACTTAATATCATCAGAAAAATTACCTCAAATAACAACATACCACAACAATTTCTAAAGTCACTAGTCTCATATACACCGGCGAAACCTCTAACAAAATCAGTAACTACTTTTCCAAATTGAATATAACTACTTCATTCTCAAGCGGCCCCAACTTAAGCAGATTATTATTCAATGCCAAACAAAAGAACCATAAATTCAAGCAATCAGGAATTTATCAAATCAAATGCAATGAATGTCAGGTAGCCTATGTCGAACAAACGGAGAAGTTTTGAAGCTAGATTCAAGTAACATATTTCCTCAGATAAAAATTCGCCAATATTTGAACACATAAATCAACTAACCACTCGATATCATTGAACAATCTTAAAATCCTTCAAAAAGGTAACAAACGGAAAGAGATGAATTTGTTGGAATGTTGAAGATTAACAAACCATGTAAAAACCCATAATTTACTACCCTCAACAGCCAACTAGAGCATAATGGATCCCCACTACTCAATATTTAGGATAAATTTCATTCTGTACTTGTACTTGTATTTTATTGTTATTCACTTGAAAATGACCGTAGGGTCGAAACCGGTCATGATTATTGAATAAATTGTGGAAAAGTGTCTCATTTCTTTATATAGAAAAACGTTTTCTCCCTCCACATTCTCTCATAAAAATGGTTCGAAAGTTTCAGTTGCCAAACAGTATTTCTTATTCAAACCAAATATTTTCATTGATTACGAAAGTATACATTTGTATGATCTTCAGTGTAAATACATCTACGTCAATTACAAACGATATGGCACCGATATCGTGGTATGTAACAGAAGAAGACCACTTCCGGGTAGATCGTTAACGAGACATAACTGTAATGTCGAGGGTTGGACAGCTGTAAAGAGACGAAGAAATGCATGCACAATATTCGATGTTCTGGTGCTTTCACGGCTGTCGGAATGGCTTCAAACATGTCGGCCACGTCTACAGACTCTAACCTGACACGATGTGAAATTTAATTAGCAAGTCACTGAGAACCAGCCTTTTCATCTTAGTTATTATGTTAACTCTGACAGATGTTCACGATTCTAGACCGCCTTTTTCGAAGTTTTCAATATTAACAAAGTTCTCAAACAATGAACGCATAGTAAATTTGTAACCTTGATTGTGATCGAATGCGTATGCGCCAGCAACAAGCAATGTTAATCCAACAAAATTCATTGATCTGTTTTATTCAATGTAGGAATGCGTTCACATCATGTAAATGTCTGACTTTTATCCTGATAGATTTTGAAGAATGTGAAACATGACATCTAGAACGCTCTTCTTATTTTCGTGCCGCATGAATCCGTGCGTAGGTTAGATAATTTTGACCTATCAACATTGTGATTACATGTAAATTCGACCTGGATCCACAAAACACCATTTGAAGGAATTATAATTTGATATATTTCTTGCAATTGTACTTATCTGATGGAACAACAACGTATTCTTCTTTCATTTTTATAAAAAATTTAAATGTATGAAGTTATCTATGTTAATATAGGCTCTGTATACGGAGTGCTCCTCTTTTTGTGGCAGAACTTCATGAACCAGGAAAAAGAAAATAAGGAAATCCTGTTGATTTTCATAATGTTATTGAATATCGAATCATCTAGGACTAAAAATACATAGCACATGGATGAAAAAATCCCGGTATTAAGAAATTGATGGCGCCAGAAATATGCAAATATCCTTTCAGGTAGCACCAACGTTTAAATGATCGAGAAATTGCTACGTCAGCTTTTCTTGACGTAGAGGGTGCTTTTTTAACACCTCAAAAACAGCAATAATTGAAGCAGTGCATATGCATGGTTTTAACGAAACCCCCAGCAGGTCGATAAACAACATGTTTATGAACAGAAAAACTGTTTGGCGCAGCTGAGAGATTATACATCAACAAAGAAAGTCCACAGTGTGGGGTTCTCTCTCCAACACTGTGGAATAACCACCTGAGTATACTTATCAACAACGGCCGTCTATTCCGATGATATAGTCGTGGTAGTGAGATAGAAGCAAGCTAACCAAGACAACATCAAACCAATACTGTATATATATATATATATATATATATATATATATATATATATATATATATATATATATATATATATATATATATATATATATATATATATATTCTTTTAAAAGAGAGAATTTATAAAAATTCGAATAAATGTATTTACAATAAATGCTTATATCAATTTTGGTGTGTGAATATGACTCACAGCTACCTTATTTCGAAAGAACAGCGACCCATTTGTCAGCATTGTCAGGCGCCCTTAACCATCAAGCATGTTATAATCGACTGCCCAGGGTATGCAGCGAAAAGAAATAGTTTTCAAATTGGCAATAGTTTACGTGCAGTACTGAACAAAGATCTCACTAAGCTCATGAATTTTCTAAAAGACTGTGATTTATATAACTCAATTTAGCTTCAAATTCTATGTTGTTCTTTTTTTGTTTTTATTGATGGATGCGCTAATAACCCTGCGTGGTTGATGCGCTTATTCTAAATAAAATAAAAAAAAAATGTTGGTGTGTGCCAGAAAAATACTATCGTAAAAATAAGCGAATAAAAAGGATACCAGCGGAAAAAACAGACCATTCTGTGGAAAAAACTCTTTTCTCCGTCGCTATTGCACTAGCAATAGCTTGTGTTTATGTTGTGTTAATGTTGTGTTAGTGTCGTATGTACAAAAAGAGTACCAAAAGTTTTTCTGCTTAGCAGCTTCATTCTCTCATTCTCATCTTGCACTCCGTGATTTTCAGAAGACAAGGGTGAAAAGGAAGGGTTTGGGACAGGAAAAATCTGTAACAATGAAACCAGCAGAAAAATATTTCATCAAACATAACTAACTCTTATATGTCTAAACTCACTTGAATTCAAGAAAATGATGAAGATTTTACATAGCACGCAAGGCCATAAATAGGACTAAGGAGATAATCAAAAAGTATATATCCTGCGATATTTCCTCTTTCGCGGTGATGTTCTTCCAGTGTGAGTCTCCTGAAGCATAATCACTTCCACCTTGTTCTTGCTTGCCAATTTTGAAATATAATCGCATTTAACCTTGGATAAATATTCAAAACTCAACAGAACAATTTCCTCTCTGTTTGACAAAGAGAGCCCCGATGGCCAGGTTCGGTCTTCTAAATGATGATTTCGACATTCGTTTTAAAATTATGACAAACAGCAAATGAGTGGAACTCAATGATGAGTTGAAATATTTGGGAGAATCCTGGTTGAAAGATTAACATGGAATAACGATCTTAACTAATTCATAAATAAGGGTGAATACTCCCTCATGGCCAGTAAACGGGCGATCGTTCAAAAAATGTACACTGGCTGTACACTGCGATGGTAAGATTCATAATTGTACACTGTAGCCTTACATGGTGGCCAAAAGTAATGCAAAAGAGGGTTAGATAGAAGCAAAATAAACTTCAGAGACTAGCAGGGGTCTACATCACAGGCTTCTTAAGATCAACAGCAACAGCAAGCCTGCATGCTATCCTCAATTTATCTCCTCTTGATATTTATATTAGGCATCTTTTCAGCTTCACAGTCAAGACCAAAGTTTGATGACATGAACATGTACAGTGTACAATTGTGATGTAGTCTGGAATACTGTTTCCATGTGTGAGACTTCCTATCAGTGGACGATCCAACAAGCTACGTCAAGTACCTCTCTCTTTAGAAATTCTTCTGTTTATGGGGCTAGTGTGCTGTGGAACCCACTTGACCGAACATCTTTCTGATAACTTACAATTTGACCTTCTTCAAAGAGCGAGTGAGTATACACATTAAATTATCTTGGGCGGCCATATCTCTGATAGGCATCGTCTGCCTCTCCCTAAGAGTTGAGAATAAAAAAACAAGAATTAGAAGGGATGAAGCTAAACAAGCGGCATTCAAGCTGGAGATAAATTAAAACTAGGAAACCTCACACACGGAGTCCATAAGAATTAAGAAACTGATCTAACCTAACCTAATACTGAGTATGGGGAAGTATAAATGACCTAAAAACAAATTCTAAGAACCATCAAACAGTGATAAACTAATTGGCGTGGCTTTGATAATTGTAAAACATAAACAAGTATACGAAGGGATCCAAAATAGAACTGGAATATACTTACAGATCCCAGAATGTCAGCTTATAATTCCATTGGAGAAGCACGCAACTATCTTTCAGACGTATATATCATAAAAATCGATGTTTGTGAAAACATCAAGAGACTATAAGAACAGGTGGATAAACATTATTTCGGATAGTCAGGCAGCAATAAAAGCTTTGACTGAAAAGAGAACCCAGTCAACGTTCATATGGGAATGTCTGTAGTTACTAACCGAGCTGGCGAAATGGAAGCCAGTAACTTTAAACTGGGTGCCTGATCACAGCGGAATTTCAGGCAACGGATTGTCTTTCCAGTGAAGCCGACAAGACGAGATTGATTGGCCTGGAACGAGCATTTGCTATAACTAACTCTAAAGTATAGGACATGATCAACCAAACTTCTGCTGGAAGAACTTCACAAGAAGTTCACTTAGACTGACCAGAGAGAAACTAAGCACCGTATTAGATCGAAAACTGGACATAAGAACCATGATCCTACATTTAGAGCATGCAATGCAGTGGAAGAAAACCTGGAGGGGAACTGAGCGGAAGGAACCTGGTAAATGAGATTCTAAACCTTGTTAACGCGATAACCTTGGACATTAAGGAATAAGACTCAAAAGGCTGTATTGGCTGCAAACACAGACAGAATACAAGTACATCTATAGCCTTGAATAGGAATTTGTCAAAATATCATGACATTTTGTTCCGTACTTTTCAAAATATCGAGGAGACAGTGACGCTACTTTTGTGAACTTGTGTACATGAATCTATTGTAAAAATACCGTTTAAGCTCGAGAGTGGCTTGACAAATGTTACTGGAAAATTCATTCATCAAAAACAATCATTTGTCGATGGTAAAGTGACCATTGAAGAAGCAGAATTCTCTGGATTACGCCAGAAAATGTCAAAAAAATTCATAAAGGCGATCACAAACTGCATGTATATTCTGACATCCTAAAGATATCAAATGGAACGGTTGTCAATAGTCTCACCTAAATTTCAGCATGAAAATATGTTTTTCAAAGTGGGTACAGCGTTTGCTCACAGTGGAATAAAAAACAACGAACTGATAAATCTGAACCTTGCTTGGAACTTTCGAATCGCGATAAAAAGGATTATTTGCATGAATATGACATCATAGATGAAATATGGATCCATCTCTTCACCTCAGAGTCAATATAAATATCTGTTGAGTAGATAACGAAGACGAAAGCTGTCCTAAGCATCTAAAAACTCAACAATCGACTGGCAAGGTTAGATTAGGCGTCTTTATTTTGGGATATGCATGAAATATTGTTGATCGACTATCAGAAAGAGTACCAGACGATCAATAGTGATTATTACATAACCTTTTACAACTGATAGAGCGCAAACGACCTCATATGGCAGAAAAAAAATTTTCATCAAGGCAATGCACCATTCCACAAGTCGGTGAAAACCATGGTGAACATCAACAATTTACACTTGTAATTGTTACCGCACCCTCACTATTTCCCTGATCCGTAACGAGCATTTACTGGCGCTTTGTTGATTTGTGAAAGATGCTCTAGGGAACGGGACGAAGAGGTTATAGTTGAAACTAACGCCTATTTGGAGACCATAGATTAATTTTCTACAAGAAGATCATAGAAATTTAAAGAAGCTTTGGAATAATTATATTATAGTATAAGGAAAGTATAAAGATGAATAAATGTTGAGAAAAATTGTATTTTCATTGGTTGGTGGTCTTTTTCGACCATGTATTCCAAAAGAAATTGATGAATATTATTGATGTTGACGATGAAATACCTCAAGGATTTCTAATATCTTGATAATCAAAGGACCGCACATCTATCATTAAATATCTGATTACATTCGTAAAAACCGTGTTTGTTTAATTTAATTCAATTTGTTAGTTTATTAGCATAGCTTCTGAGTCTGATTCTGATTATTTCTTACTGTGTTTGCTTTAAAATATTTTTCCTTGTAGAATTTCATGATTTTAAGACAATAGGAATTATCAATTAGTTTCAAATTTTACGCCTACGTGATTCACAAAAGAATTGCATTCTTTGTGATGCATTCACAAATCTACTACACTTCGGTTGAACGAAATTGCTTGAGAACATGCAGCAGAATGTGACCTGAAGTGTTATGGCTTGAAAGTTCCACAGATCTTAATATGTGATATTGAAAATTACAGAAGATATTAACAAGAAACGAAATGTTTTTCGAAACTTGCGAATCTTCATTACGAAAAGAAGCGTTTATGTTTAGTCAAATAGATATCTCCTGCTATGAAAGCACGGACCTCCCTGTATATTCCAGAAATAACTACTGCCGTGAAATGAGATTGAACTGAAAATATGGTTTCTTTTTTCAGTATCTGACCTCCCAAATCGAGCACAGACTCTTTAAAATTATAATCTGTAGCGCCCTTTAGTTATGGTCTCTTCATCCGTAAACATAAGGTGTTACGCTAAATCATTAGGTTCGTTCAGTGGCCCTTTTGTGATATCCATCTCCATTCGAAGACAACCAAGCACATCAACATGATGACCTAGTACCAAACAAATATAAATACGTTCATTTTCGATGGTATTCTTCAGTTATTAGAGGCAGATGTGAAGAGTCTCTAAAAGAATCCGGTATTTATGCTAATCCTCATTTGTGTCCAAGTTGCCGACAATTTTTCATTCATAGAACTTTGGGTGACAAAAAGAGTCGACCCGAATATTCGAATGCTGGAAAATATGAGTAGAGTGCTTTGGATGGATTATACAGGACCGGTTTAAGTGATTAAACTAAAAAGTGTTAAGTACAACACACCACTTCAATTAGTACTTTATTATATGGTCGCATATGGAAACAGCAGATACACATCGCACATATAAGGCGTCTGCTTAGAGGCTTCTTCATAACAATATGTGTGTGCTGTATTTCCTTTATGGTTTCGTGGTGATACAATATTCCATAACAGGTGATCGTGGAGTTTCAAGTAAACCATATTCGTTAACAAAAATATTGTTGCTTTTGAGTACTCCCGAACGTTTCTTCTTGAATTTGGGAATTCTAAAGGTAAATATAAGATAACCTCTAACTTTGTGGACTGAAGTGGCGCGAACACGCGGAGATTTAAACGCCAAGCTAATCGAGCGTATGCTAGTAACAGTCGCACATAAGTTTTATGAAGGCACTGTTCGAACAAATGATTTAAGTAAGATGGTATCAGTGCGCTTACATACACTATTCATATTACTACACTAACACAAATCCTCTGTAATTACTTCCAGCAAATTCACATGCCACGTACATCATTGGCATAAAAGATTTTTTTCAATGGATGTGAAAGGAAAGAGATCTGATGTACTATGCAAGGAGAGGGGGGCCAAGTACTGATTCTTGAAGAACTCCACTTGTTATTGGTCCCTTAGAAAGCTAGCGCAAACTTACTGTTACTCAAACATTCTTCAAAACACAACAGTAGCAGGTTACTGCAGAGTTCAAACTTGGGGGAAGCCGACGAGGGGATACACAGTAGAAGACTTTCGCAAAGTCAAGGTAGATCACACTGATAGGACGAGTTGCTTATATAAGATTGGTAAAGGTGAAATTACCCTTCAAGAATTAAATTTGTACTTGACGTATGCCTTGATGCCAAGCCAGAAGGTTAATGTTATTTCCACAATGGATCCATTATATTTAAAAAAAATGTTGTACATTGATACTCAATAAACTCTGAATAGGTTCGTCAAAGTCGTGGTTTATGTTAACCAAGAGATGAGAAGAGAGATATTTCATCAACTTCTCGGGAGTAAGGTAATTGTCTGACAGACCTCCCCACTACTCACGGTGACGACATTTACAATCATTCTGTAAAAACTTCTATAGACTTATTGTCAGCTTTATAGAAGCTTTAATAAGTGCTCCACATTGAAGAACTAGCCAGCTTACTTCCAAAGCAGTCCCAAATGAGTAGTTACAAACATTTTGCATTTCCTGAATTGTCAATGCAGTTTCGAATTTTTGCCTGTCGGAGCTGACAAAATATAGGAGAATTAGAGAAATGTCTTGATTTTTGAAATCTCTTTCTTCTTTTGATGGTGTTTATGTTCTTAATAAAGTTTTTTTGTGACAATCAATTTGCATTTTAAATTGTTGAATAAAGCGTCTTCCATTACGCCAAATTCTTGAGGTAAAAATCCTAGTTCGAATAAAGCAATAATTTGGTCCTTGGTGTTAATTTTCAACTCGGGTATTCCAATTAAAATGAATTTCTACTCTCTAGTCTAATTCATCAGTTATTAGATGATAAGTCAACTATAAAACATGCACACTCTTATTATGGATGGTCTTGAATTGATCAAAGGATGTTAGTTGGCGACTCAAAGCTATAGAGATCACTGTATTCTATATTTTCTGAGTGGTTAACACGTTTGCTTGTAGTGAATCCAAATTAACAACGTGCGAAAAAACTAGTTTACTGTTTACCAAAGCTACGAGGGTAAATTGGTGACAAAAAATTCAAGTCGATCTAACTTCTGAAATTCTAAAAGCGTTCACAACATTTTTAGTGGCGATGAATCTTGAATTCATTCATGCGAGCCGAAAAAATAAGCTCCAATTTTCTGTTTGGGTATTCCAAGGGTAAGAGAAACCGATAAAAGGCATTCGTGGTCAAAGTGTCTCCCGAAAGATGGTCGCAACAATTATTTCCGAAACAACAATTCCCATACAAGACCTAAGAACAGTTACAACGATTGGACGAAAAAACATCGAATTGTTTCATCATCCTGCGTATAGATCGAACGATTCCTTTACTTTCTCCAAAATCAAGAACGGACTACGTGATCAAATGTTTCTGTCTTCAGAAGAAGCTGTTCATGTCTTAAAAAAGGCCAGTTTGAATGTAGCAGCAAACGATTGAATTAACTGCTTTCAGGATTGGTTTAAACGAATGAAGAAGTGTGCAGAAGAATATTTTAAGAACAATAAAGTCTTCAAAAGCTCTGAATTGTTTAATTCTAGCTCTATATACAAAATTTAAAAGACATCCCTCGTAGGTTAGATCTATAATTCTTATTTTTCCTCTTAACCTTAAAGGCATGAACCTAGGTTTTTAGAAATGGATTAGTCTAGTATTATTCTTCATGAAAACATTAGTAAAACATACTTGAATTTTGAAACTGAGAGACAAGTGTGATAACAACATTCCTAAATACGTCCCTGTATTCAAACAGGTAGTGCCCGCGTTCCTTCCGTAAACTTCAAGTGTTAATGAAAAGAATAAAATCTTCCTTCAGGCGGCAAACCTGAAAGGGTTACATTCGGCATAACGCGCTACGTATCGCGTCATTTCGTAATCGATGACCATTCGTAAACAAATTGAGATGGGCTTAGATGGAAAATGGTAATAAGGTTTATCCTACGCAGGCACCTTGATTGAGAAAACCACTCTAGGTCACACGTGTGGAATCATTCTGTTCATGATCTCTCAAATGAATGAACTTTGTATTTTATGTCGGTATGACCACTGATACTATTAAGTCTATCTTGGCCGACTTTGAATTAACTCCAAAGAAAATAATCTTGTAGAAATCGGTTTTAGTACTTCATGGGACTCTGAGACGTGAATGACGTGCAGTTGCTTTTGTAATCATATGTGTATTGATGTTCCACCTGCTAGTTAACCCTTTGATTGGTAATGCGGGATTCTGTCAGAAGCTTCCCTTCTCTATTCCAAACTCTCACCCATAAAACTTATCGCCTTCACAAAAAGGATAAAGCTTGTAGGTGAAATTTAGGGCAGAGTGTGCCACAATCGATCGCTGGGTTTCAGTAGCAGGCTGTCAATAAGCCACACTCAATTTTAATATCTATCTATCTAAGTAGTCAATTGACGTTCAATCTTACATCCGTTTACAGGTGAACTTGCTCCAAAGCGATGAAGAAAATTTAGGTTTCTTATATTCTTCATTGCTGTATTCTTCAACTGCAATCAGATTTTTGCTATTAGAGTATCTGGTTTCAGGTTTATGTTTGTCTACTCTTTGACTAAATATTTGAAGGAGATCTAAATTAAATTAGATACAACACATTAACTTAAATCTTCTCTTTCTCCTGAAAATAGATCTTGAATTTTTCCACCTGTCTTCACCTACAGCTGTTCGCATCCAACATTTTTCGCTACGTATGTCATTTCTTCATCTTCTTCGAGGAAATTGAATGTTTCATTGGATGTTTCTTGAACGTCTATGGGTTCGTTTCTTTAGCTACATTACTAACCAGCTCTACTTCAGTTGAGCTCCTTTGTCGAATATCTTGTTCAATCTGGTCGTTCTGCAAATATTCTTCCGCCTTTCCTCCTAAGAAGATTCCCATCTTAGATCTTCTCATAGTAGCTTCATGGAATACTTTTTCCCACCAAGTTTATACCAAAACTATGACATTTCATAATGAAACAGAGTATATCGACGTGACGTCCAAGAAGCCCAAGATTGTGACCTGTAAAATTATGGTGTGACAGCCCAAAGTATGAAGTATTCTATTACCTTCCTTACACCTATATACTCTAGCTACTGCATACCCACCTTTCCTAGATTCATCAATATAGAAGATTTCACCTCAACTAGACTACTTTGCCTCTCTACTTGACCATTCTTTCCCTATTGGGATGCTGATTCTGTATTTCATATCGAATAGGAAGATCCTGGCCCTCACATGCTCGGATATTCGTGGAACGCTCTTGTTGCAACAATAGCAGAAGTATTACATGCACTTAAATTATAAGCCATTTTCTATAGCTTGCAATATTTCATTATTTCATTGTTCTCTATTCGCTACTATCCCAACGTCTGGTCAATGATCACGCTGTTCAGTTTGAAACTGAGCAAATGTATTTTAGTTTCATTCTATTCAATGCGACCCAGATCGTTTTCGCAGTTCTCGAACACTGACGATCTGGTAAATTCTAGCGGATTGAGCATATTGACTTCAGCAGAAGGGTGTCTCACACCAGTGCCGCCACTGTCTATTTTTATTATAAGACTTTATTCTGAAATTCATGGTAAATTCTATGATTTATGAAAATTTTGTGGTTAACTACCCTTCGCGATCGACGGGTTGATGATCTCTGTTAAATGACCTGAAGGTGGAAACCTGTCGTTTTGTAAAACCAATTCACGAAATTGTGTTATTTCGTTTTCTCCATATAATAAACAAATCATTATATCGATATTTATTAGTTATCCCCACACTATTCGAGCTGTTCATCATGGATGGAGGTATTGTTCAATCGTTTTTGATAATATTATTAAATTAATACGATATTCGGTAAAGTAATAAATTGATGTATGTACATATGAATTAATCTTTCTTCAAGGTATATAATTTGCGTTACACTGAATGCCGTCGAGGATGTCTAGAAGTTAATCAATAAAACTGTTGTGGGTGTTGACCATATTATAAGTTGAAATTAGATTTTTGAATGTCGAAGATATGGGTAAAATTGTTGAATACTGAAGGGTCTACTGATAACTGAACCTCCGAATAATTTTATACTATATATATATATATATATATATATATATATATATATATATATATATATATATATATATATATATATATATATATATATAGAGAGAGAGAGAGAGGATTTAAATTCGAATAATTGTATTTACAATAAATGCTTATATCTATAATTTTGGTGTGTCTCAGAAAAACACAAGCGTAAGCTCAGGAAATGTAACAGGGGAACCATACTATCTTGCGTATGGTTCCATAAACGAGTGAAAAACCTGAGGAAAAACTTGTTTCCCTGTTGATATTGCACTAGCAATAGCTTGTTTGTTTATGTTGTGTTAGCGTCGTGTGTACATAAAGAGTATCAAAGATTTTTCTGCTTAGCCGCTTCATTCTCTCTTGCATTCCATTATTTCCAGACGAAGACAAGAGTAAAAGGAAGGAGGTTTGGAACAGGAATCTGTAACAATGGAAAAATAAAACCAGCAGAAAAATATTTCAACAATCATACCTCTTATATATCTAAACAAATCTAAGGAAAGATTTTACATATCAAGCAAGGTCATAAAAAGGACTAAGGAGATAATCAAAAAGTATATAACCTGCGATATTTACTCTTTCGCGGAGATGTTTTTCTGTCGCAGTGTGAGTCTCCTGGAACATAACCACTTCCTCGTTCTTGCTTGCCAATTTTGAAGTATAATAGCCAAAAACCCTTCAATATTCAAACTCGACAAAAACAATTCCCTCTCTGTTTGACGGAGAGAGCCCCGATTGCTAGGTTCAGTCTTCTACTAATTTATAGGGATTTATTGCATCAATATAGACATATTATATTTCTGATTTCTCAACGAAATAATATTCAAAATTGCGGTATAGAATTATCTGACTGATTAACTAATAAGCTTACTAACAAATTAGTAATTTGAGTTGATAATTGTTTTCTGTGTCAACTGTATAAATAATTCACCTACTGCTTAATAAACTGAAAAGCCACCAAACAGGTTTTCAATTAACTATCTTACTTACATTTAATGCAATAACTAATTGAATAACTATGCTATTCAATAACTAAACATTTAATTAAATAAATAATTAAATTACTGAATGAATGAATAGTTACAAAATGAAAGTAACTAAGAAAATTAATTGAATATTTTACCTGATGGAAATAATATATCAGTTATAAAATAGAGGATAATATTAAAGATTACATCTTTGGTCCTCTAATATTCCTCCAAGAAAAACTACTTTTTCATATTGATATCAGGGACCTCATTAAAGAATTCAAGACTAATTGAGGTTAATTTCGTGTTAGTAGTTCACCAAATATTCAATTATTTAGGTTTTCAAAAATGTTTTTTATACATTCGATGAGTTAAAGAAAACTTCATGCCTAACCAACCAAATATACAGGGTAGTTCCTATTTCAGATTGTGATTCCTGTAATAAAATGAAGATTTCATGTTCGTGATATAAGGGTTTGGATTTTTTCTTCGCAGAAAAACAGAGAAATTCTGCAGAAACCCACAATTTAACAAGGGATTTGTGTCAGCATTTCTTCATTCATCTACCTTCTCTGAAACGAGGTGAAAAACGCAGCTCCTCTATTATTAGAACTTTCTCGAAAAATATAATTTGACAATGAAATATCTTTTTTTACAAGCTTTTGCCACTTGTGTTTTCATGATAAATGCATATATTCGAGATAATATCCATTAAATTAAAAACATTCGTTATTGATAACCAATCACTTAATTAACTGACGAGGTAACTTAAATAGCCAACTAACATTTCAATTAAGTCATGATCGACTAACTGCATAAAAACTTGATATATTAAGAGAAATCAGGTATTCATCTAACTAATTAAACCACTAATTCAGGTAATTCGCTCTAGCTTTTAAATTAACTAACTTTGTACTGTTTTAAGCATCTACAACGAATTCTAACAAACAATTTAACTAACTAGATATATATCTAAGTGCTCTGTTAACCGTATAATTATCTAAATCAATTTACGAAATAACTAACTAGTCAAATAATCAAATAAGCAATATGATAACTTACCAACTAATAAATCCACAATGTAGTAACTATCTCACGAAATATTTCATCAACAAATCATCCAGATAGCTAGTGACTTAACCAACCCACTTATTAAGTAGCCACTAACTAACTAACTAAACAATTGCTCCTACAAAATTTTGATCTCTTTTCATACTGAAAAATATGATATTGAGGAAAAATGCTACAACAGGCCAATTTTTGATTCGAGAGATAACAATTTTGAGGTAATTTGGTGAGTGTGATATTAATCTCCTACCCTCAGCATACCCCAACTCAAAAACCATTATGGAGGTTTAGTGGCACTCATCTGAAAAATCATTTCAACTCTGTACTATAATACTTTTTAAGAAGTTGAATTCTTATACAGGCTGTCCCGTTGCAACGAAAGTAATTATTCTTTAAACTTCAAAATATTTCTAAATTCCTTTCGATAAAATACGAGAATTAACTCTACAGGGATTTCTACTTGTGAATTTGTGGGACCTACCCTTCCCTAACGCATTCTAAGTTAATATGCATGAACAAAATTTAAGGAACACATTAAAATGTATAATTCAGAAGAAAATGAATACTCTTTTTACTTCAGATACATTTAACTGGATTATTATGAATTATTTCCCCAATGTTATGCATGAAAATTTCTGCTAGTAAAGGATGATTGCCTATTATTGAATCATTGTTGCTCATGTGAATTTCATCATTGAAGTTTAAATAATTTCGTCTCAAACGTACTTTCAAAAAGATTCAAAAGTTCTGGTTGTATAATGAGATTCACATTTTTACTCTGCAGAGCTTGGGTAATCAATTTCAATGATCGTGAAACACTAGGGTAGAGATTAACTATATTCCAGGACATAAGTTATTATATGTAGTACAGTGTCTTGAATTGTTTCTATTAAATCTAAAGAATTCTTAATTGAAAATTTTGTACTGAAATTATATTAATATTTAATGATGATTAAAAGATAACGTGATGTGATAACCTATTTCATGAAGTTTGAGCAGTGAATAACAGTTTAGGAACTAGGGATTATCTACTGAATGTTTGTATTTCTGCCTTAGTAAATACCATGTTGTTTGATTCAATTAATTTTATTCAAATTTTTAAGGTTTCAAGCAGATGAACTCTTGTTTTAATAATCATGCTGCTATATATTATACATTTTGGATTTCGTGAATAATTTATGGCTTGAATTTCAAACTGATCGAATGTAACCATGATTCTCATATTTGGGTAAGCACATGCTTTCACCATAAAATCTATAAGGCATCCTTCTAAAGGTCATAAGTTTTTGGATATAATTAACATGTGAAAATCACAAATCTATTTAATTGAAAATGTATATCAATTATCATCAAACAACGACCTCCTCAATGAAAACATTGAATAAATATTAGTTCATTAGTTCACAAAATGTTATTTATTTTACTCGAAATACATTGTATCTGTAAATTTGTTTCCACATATATATCCTCAAAAAATCTACAATTAAATATTATTGCCTTAAATAACTTCCTTCTATCAACATGTGAAGGTTGGCTACATTTTAAACAATTTTATGGACCCCAGTAAATCTAAAGTGTTTATTTTAGAATTCGACATCAATAATATGGGTTTATCTTCCTCAATTTTATTTATTTTTATTAAATTAGAATTCGTTCTATTGAATATATGTACGCCAATAACACTAAATTCTGAAACAGCAGTGCTAAATGTTTATCGATTCAAATGCGGTAGGTCCATTAAGATTTATATTTAATATTAACATATACAGCAATATTGTGAAACAAGAAAAGAGGTACTACCAAATTTCACTCCAGGCGTTTGACAGCTTGAATCACGAAAACTATAATTTTTTCAGTGTTTGGTGCTGATATGGAAATTCGTAGATGTACGAGGGTTATTTCAAAAGACGTGGTACTGAAATTACTTTTCATAAACGATTTGTTGTAAGTTCTCCAATAAAGACAAGTAGGCTTACAACCATTCCAACAAACCATAAAACCATGGGAGCAGTGATATGTTCAAGATGTAAACTTTGTGTAGCGTTAAATGAATTTTTTGTTATTCCGTGAAATTTGTTGTATTTCAATGTGATCTTTGCAACAATTCCAGACTCCACAAGGTATAGCAAGTTTCTATTGAATAGTTGAAACATTGGATGGCCTGCATTAAAGAAAGTAACCAAATAGTAAGTTTGCATAGGAGGAGTGAGTTCTTCCAAACTCCATTGACCACTTAAATCATCAGAAAAAGATTCAAGGTAAGCTTCTACAGTTCTTTTGAGAGTTAAAGTTGCCATGTCTCTCTTGAATGCTGTTAGATTTAAGCAGACAAAACCAGTACATTCCACATAGTTTTTCTTTAAGTACTTGTCCATTTCTGTACTTGAGTTCATCAATTTTTTAACAAATTTAGTTGAACCAACTTTTAAGTTATTTGAGAAAATTTTAGCAACGCTATCTATGCTTAATTCATAATTTAAACCATTGAGGAGATATGTAAACCTGCTTTTAAATATATTGTTCATTAATGTTGTTAAAATAGAATATATATAACCAACAATCTTTGACATATATTATTCATATGTATTGAACAAGCTTGCTCTATAAAACAACGAAGAATATTTATAGGTATTACCAAAAGAGTGTTTAAACTAATTTTTCTATTATTAATAAGTTCAGATAAAATCCAAATGAACCAAAGTGTTACCATTAAAACCATACACATTATCCAAACTTGTAGTGGAAAAATTGTGAGGATATACTTCCATCTAGGTATTGGAAGTGTTGAAGGTACCACCCATACAAGCGTATCACTATAATACGGATAGGTAAATTCATGAAAATCTTGTACCTTTTGAGCACCAAAAAATACGTCGTAATGTTTTTCATTGAAAAGATAAATATCTTCATCCAAAGTAAGTACTCGATAAAAATTCGTTTCAATGTTAAAATGTTCAGAGATAATATTGAACAATTCAATTTCGGCACCTTTATCCTTGCAATTATCGCAAATAGCATAAAATTCACATGGATAATACATGATGGATATCGAGGAATTGTGCCAGACTTTCGGTATTTTCATTGGAAATAAGTCAGATTCAAAATTGATATCACCATTTTCTGCACAGAATCCAATCTGCACCAATTTGTTATTCACAATATTCAAACTGTTATTCTCATAAGGAAAATAAGTGAAAACTTTGCTAGTTTCTACATCTATCAAAACTACATTCAAAATGAAATAAAAATGGAACAAACTCGATATTTTTTCTGAAAATTTCTGCAAAACAAATACATATTTCGCCCTGGGATTAAAATTCAAATCGTCACTCAAATATTCCATTGTCTTGAAAAGCTCATTTTCGGTAATATCTGCAATCACATAAACATCAGGTTTTTTAGGATAAACATACCAAACAGCATCGATTTTGTTATAATTAACATGAACATTTGGAATATTCAAATAATTTTCTTTACTATTCACTGTAATAAGATCTGAGATTGAAGTATAATTCATGATGATCATATTCAAACATTTTATAATGGTGGCAATGTTCTTCAATTTACGACTCGTTAGATTCATATTTCAGGTGGTTGTATTATACTGACTCAATATCGGAAATATGTATAAAATGGTACAAATTGAGTTAAAATCAATATTTGTACAATGTTTCCCGATTTTATACGTGTTTATTAAGAAAACAACAGTAATGAACACAGATATTTATTCTACGATATTCCATTTATGGTTTGGAAAACAAGAAAATATTCTGAAAATAAAAATTAATTCAGAAATATTGTGACTGTTTATTCATTTCCGATGCCATCTTATTCATTGCTTTTATCTAATAAAACTGTGCAAAATTCTTGTTTTCAAACATTTTTCATATTTGAACAATGTTTGAAGCTTAAACAATCAATTGAATATTGAAAAAGGTAAATTGAATACAATTTCAAGATTACCCTGGAGAATTTATACTTTTTGATTCATGTTCCTCCATTATTTCTGTTTATTGGAGATCATGAATTTTCACCCTTTTTAAATGATGAATTCAACGTACGAGGACTGTTCAAAAAGTATCGTGAATTTTGAAGTCTCCGGGTAGGCTTAATCGGTTTTGGATTATTTATGGCGTTATAGTACTTACTGCCCCACTTATGCTAACAAGATTGGCTACTGTCAATGTTTTGCCTATTCCAAAATATTATTCAAAGAATCTGGGACAATTTTTGAGTGAAAAACAAAACTAAGTACGCGAATGTATGGAGAAGCTACTTTGGACCAAGCAATATTTATTATAGGTGCAAAATGTTCTCAGTGGACTAAGGAGATATGACACGCGGATTGCTGCTAAATTAGAACCAAAATTGCTCGATTTCAACCAAAAACGACGACTCCAATTTGCTGTCATACCTGGTGTCGATTGACGTGAAAATTAAACTTGAATCACCCAATGAAAGCTGCCACGACCTAAATAAGCGACAAGTTCTATTGGATGTAAAGGTTTTGATCACAGTTTTCTCTATTTGCCGTGATCGATCATGAGTTCTAGCTTCCAGCTAAGGACGTCTATGAGGAATATTACCGGCAAAACAATTTTCCCGAAGCAATTTGCCTGGAATACCCGAAAAAATTGACTTTGACACCTTAATACAGGTCCTCAACTCATTGATTAGTGCGCGAATTTTAGGACCAAAAACAAGACACTTATGGTGCCGCATCCGCATCCACCGTATTTGCCCGACCTAGTCTCCTGCGACTTTCTCGTTTCCAAAACCAAAGTTTTCCATAAAATTAAGGCATCGTAAAACTAAGTGAACAATAGCACAAAAATGGTGTTTGAAAGTGCTTCGAATATTGGTAAATCTTTAGCATGAATATATTATATTCCAGGGGATAGAAAGGCGAAACGATCGCCCAAGATGTACGTCAAGATTAAAAATAACGACTATCGTACATTAAACGGGTATTAAAATCATTAGAGACGTTTACAGTCTGCTTTGAAATTAGAGTGTAATATAATTGTGGTGTAACTACGTCGATTTAACTACCCGGCATTAAATGTCATGTTCCTTGAAGTTTAAATGATGTCTCGGGATTCATGGGTAAACTGGAGGGTTGCAATATATTCTAAAAGGATCAATAGATTCAGATATAAACGAAGCGATTCTAGATGGTGATGATATATAGGTTGTTTTTGTTTTGTTGAGATTAAAAGACATTTTTATTTTTTGAAATGAGCGTAACACTAGTTTATTTTCAGGATGGCTAGGTTAAGTTTTTGAATATAATGAAAAGCAAGCTTCTTGCTTAAATAACGCCCACCTTTTTCAGCGTATACCTAGTTGTCAAAAAACGAATGTAATTTGTCGATATTCTTAGAGACAGTTGATGAAATGAGGCTATTTTATTTCTCAATTCTTGGGCAGAGGCCATTTCACAAGATGATTCAATGTGAGACATTTCCTCGAATTCAAACTTCTACGCACGAGATCCAAAGATCTTAATAAATCTGATTTCGAAAAATACACTTCCTTGGTTCGAACAGAATTGGCAGTAAATCCGAAAAAAACTATTCAGTTTTGTTTCTACGAAAAATAAAAATCATAATTTAATTATTTATGAGTTGTTCGCAGAATATTTCAATAGTGTAAACTCTCCATCAACTGTAGTTTCCGCTGGTTCATCAAATATTGACTTGAACACTAACTGTCTCCATCTTGTAAACAAAATTGAATTCTCTGTTGAAGAAGTTGGAAGAGAACTCAGAAACCTGGATACTAAGAAAGGTGCAGGGACGTCTTACTTTGTACAACCATGGGCTTCTTCACTAAAAACTCCGCTTACCCTCATTTATAATAAATCCCTTCGCTTGGGAGTATTCTCTGACAAGTGGAGGGTCGCTATAATCTTACCAATTCATAAACGAAACAGCATGGCTTCTTCAGGGACAGATCGTTTGAAACTAACTTAATGAATTCCGGGGAATTTTTGCAAGATTCTCTAGATAATCGCATTCAAGTTGATGCCATATATACTGACTTTATGTTGAAATGGTTTTCATCATATCTAAATAATCGATCACACAATATCTCTATGGAGGGTTTCAGGGTCATCTACAAATGGAGAATACTACTTCGATCAGAAAACTATCTCGTCTGACTGGTTTATCAGCTACAACTGTCCATAGAATCGTGAAACATCACAAATTTCACCCTTACAAGGTAAAATTAGTGCATGAAATAAACGAAGATGATCCAGATCGTCGTTTACAGTTTTGTGAAAATCTAAGTGAAAACCTAAACGCTAATCCAAATTTTCTGAATAACATCTGTTTTTCTGATGAAAGCACCTTTATGCTCAGTGGTGAAGTGAATAGACATAATTGTCGATATTGGGACACACAGAATCCTCATTGGTTTAGAGAGGCCCACACGCAAAGGCCTCAGAAGTTGAACGTTTGGGCAGGAATTTTTGGCAATCATCTAGTTGGGCCTTTCTTTATTGAGGGTAATCTGAATGGAAATGCGGTGCTCCTCCGCATTATGATGCTCGGGTGCGCCAATATTTAGACGAAAATTTCCCAGGAAGGTGGATTGGTAGAAGAGGACCTGTTGAGTGGCCAGCCAGGTCACCAGATTTAAATCCCTAGATTTTTTTTTGTGGGGCCATCTAAAATCTAAAGTTTATGCCACAAGACCAGAAAACCTGGAGGAGCTGCGGATGAGGATTATCACAGAATGCCGACTTTTGACTCCTGAAGTTTTCGCTAATGTGAGAAGAGAGTTCGAAAATCGTCTGTATAACTGTATGGAGGTGGGCGGAGGTCATTTTGAACAATTGTTGTAATAATCAAGTTAGTTTTTGTTTTCAATTGAATACAAGTTCAATAAATCTCGTTTTCCTGTTTAGATGAGCATCCAATCAGTTTCTCCATCATCCCTCATCCTGATCCTCACGCCAGAAAACCTCGATTGCCAAACTGAAACCAATGCCTCAGTGATTCAGAAAATAGAAAAATCTTTCTGGAACTTTGCCACTCAACCTGTAATCACTTGTATGATTTTTTGAGTTGGGGATGCTGTATGGAAGAGATTGATTGCAAAATTCCATATTCACGCAAGAGAGTCTTATTCTCGAATCAAACATAAACATGTTCTCGTATTATACCGAAATGAACCAGTTTCAAAAAGTTATTTGGGTTTTCAGTGTTCCTGCTCCGGGACACCCTGTATGCTGATTCTGAATTTCGAAAATACCAAATTCGAAGAGAAAATTGGAATACCTTTCCAACGAGGTGCCACTTGACCTATTTTCGATCGAATGATTTTTGAGTTGGGGATGCTGGAAATAGGGGTTGATTGCACCAACTCCAAATTCACAAGTGTAGGTCGTTTTTCTAGACCGAGCATAAACCTGCGCTTGCATTATGCCAAAATAAATCGATTTCATTTAGTATTTGGGATTTGCTGAATTCAACTTTACCCTCGGTTGGGACACCTGTATGTTAATTTAAAATTCTAAAATGACAAATCAAAATGGAGAATTGGCAGACCTTTACAGTAAGGTGCCACTCGACCCTTATTCTCTATGATGAATTTCGAAATTAGGGTTGCTGGGGTAGGGGTTGATCTGACAAGTTTCGAATTATTTCGAAAAATGCTCCCCTCAAAACAAAAATCGACGTGTCTTGGTATTTTTCGCTAATGTTACTCATTTCGGAGTTATAGGGAGGGTCAAATTTTCGTTGGAACACACTGTATACTGACTTTATGTTGAAATGGTTTTCATCATATCTAAATAATCGATCACACAATATCTCTATGGAGGGTTTCAGGTCGAAGTCATTTTGTTCCACATCAGGAGTCCCACAGGGTTGCCGATTGGGGCCCTTACTCTTTTTGATTTACGTTAACAAAATCACTAGCTGCTTTGTCAACTGCAAGTTTCTGCTCTTCGCGGACGATCTCAAAGTTTTCTGTCGAATCAAAAACACTCAAGACTTCTTGACTGTACAGCATGAATTGGATAACCTGAATAAGTTCTGTGGTAATAACAACGTGTTTCTTAATCTATCCATGTGTCACGTGATATTTTTTACTCGTAGTAAGCATACAATTTAATATCCTTGTTTATCGGATATACTGAATTATCTAGAGTACATTCCATAAAAGATTTCGTTGTAATTTTGGACTCTAAATTAACTTTCATTAGTCACATCGAACATATAGTAAATCAAAGCACTAAAATGCTTGGCTATCTGATGAGACAATGTAAGTACACTGTTAATCAAAAAGCCCTTGTACCTTATATAATGGATACGTCTGCTCTAGACTGAATTTTGCCTCAACTATATGGAGTACCCTCTATAATACCTACATTCTCAGACTAGAGGGTATACAGAAGAAATTTGCTAGGTTTCTGGATTTCAAATGTAACTTCCAATTGAAGCCTGGTTATTCTGAAAATTATTTTAGGCGTCTCGAACATTTTGGGTTAGTTTGTCTGGAAAACCGTAAAATATCAAATGACATTCTATTCGCATTCAAACTTGTTAATGGCTTCTTAGAATCGATGGACGTTCTCCAATGTGTTTGTTTTTACGTTCCAGTTAGACGCTTCAGACAACAAAATTTGTTTCATTTGAACTTTAGGAATACCAATAGCGCTAATCACTCTACGGAGAATATTTCATTTGTGTAATTCTTTTGGGAAACAGATCGACCTATTTGGCTCCAAAAGACGAAATGTACAGTATGAATTGAAGCGTTTAGTGCTTCAAAGTCAACATTTGTAGGTTTTTATTTTTCATCTTTCATATGTTTATTGTTTGAAATTTCAAATCTTTCTATATTATGTAAACACTTTGTAACTGAATAATTTGTGAGCACAGTTTCTGGGTGTTTATTTACCTGTTGTTGCTCTAAACTTATAAATAAATAAATAAATGTCTGTGTTCACTAGTTTCTTGAAAAGGGCCAAATTGTGAGTTATCAAAAAGATGTCCCATGGAAGCTGGTTCCACAGCACACTTACCCTATAAACAAAAGAATTTTTAAAGAGAAAGGTACTTGTACCCTCTATTGATGAGGGTGATGTTTAGAACTGGATTCTTTCCGGAACTGAACCTTTCAGTTCTTCTGAGCATTCATGGAAGTAGCAAGTAAGAAAGAGAAAGATTAGCAGCCTGCCGAAAACGTCTGGTTGTCGTACAAAATCGGAAACAGGTGATTACAACAGGAGTACTTTTCTTCAAGACAGTTGGTGGTATTTCATCAAGATCTTCTCACAGTTCAGTTGTTGGAGAACAACAAAAGACATATTCGATTGAACATGTGAGATGTTTGGCGGCACTGCGTTTGATGTAAAAGTTTTGGGGATAGATCCGCCTTTGCTTTACGTAAAACAGAGCATTATACAGTATATCCTAAATAAATACACAAAAGAAGAAAACTTATAAAGATTAGCCAATGATAAAACATAGGTTTTAAGAACAACTTTAGAAATAGAGAGATGAATTTAGTTTCACAACTATCTGCTAATACAGTGATGAAACAAGTATAAATAATGAGAATAATATTTTGTTTGATTGAAAATTGACTTAGATGAATTTGTTTATTTTAGACTTCAAGTGGATAGATCATCATTGAATTTCAAATTTTATTTTCCAATATAATGTTTCTTGAGAACAAATGCTGGATAATTGTATTGGAATGTCTGTTTCAAAACATTCTCTAAACATTCAAAAAATACGATAAGTCTGACTGTCAGGCATCTCATCGAACAGCAGTTCTACCTACATATATATATTTTTAAATGATGCTCCACTTTCTTTCTATTTTGTTCACGTTCATCAGCCATTACGGCTGAACAAAAATTTTCTGTATAACCACCTACGATTCGTAGATATAAATTTAGTTGAAACCGGATTTTTTTTAAGGGAAAAACATGTTTATTGTATGAAAATAATACAAAACAGTTCATTCAAAGTATTTCCTACGCTAGCTAACATTTTTCCCACCTTTCTGTCAATTTGTGGATATCACGCCAAAAAAACTGTTGCTCTTCTGAAACAGTCATTGTGCCACTTCCGTAAATTTTCGTAAGAAACGAAGCGTTGTCCAGCAAGATGCAAATAACTGATCGGACGGAGCCAAGTCTTGAGAGTAAGCCGTATGCGGAAGTATTTCCCAACTAAACATCTCAATCGGTTTTGCCGTGTGTGATAGTGCATTATCATGAAGCAAAATCACTTTGTGGTATCTTTTTAGACATTCTGGTCGTTTTTCACGCAAAGCTCGATTCAAATCGATTCGTTTGTTGTTGTTAGTCTTCAGTATTATAGGTTTCGCCAGGTTTTAGCAGCTCGTGATAGATTACACCCTTCTGATCCCACCAAACACAGAGCATTATCTTCCGTCCATAACGATTTGGTATTGCAGTCGATGTTGCTGGTTCGCCTGGAGTTACTCATAATCTTTTACGTTAGGGATTCTCGAAATATATCTACTTTTCATCGCAAGTCACAATTCGATAGAGAAATTACTTTCTTTTGTGCCTGGCGAGCAGCATTTTGCAAGCTGTCTTTCATTCAGTTCATGTGGAACCCATTTTCCCATCTTCTGGATCTTATCCCTGACTATCAAACGTATGGGGAGATATTCTCGTGTCACATTTAACTGATAAACGAGTTGTTTCTGAGTTTGAGCATCATCCTCATCCAACAATTTTTCGGTGGTTTTCCTCGTTCTTCGTTTTTCATGTCAAAATCGCCAGTTTTGAATTTTTTAAACCACTCTTAGCACTGTGATTTACCAATAGAACATGCCCACAGTAGAGACGGTGAACCCGCCACTGGACTTCAAGAAAGATACGAACAATAACAAACAGATGTGGGAACGTTAAAAATTCCAACACTTGAGGAACATCTTTCGCCGGTCCGTGAATCACATCAACGCTACGAGAAGAGTAAAATAATCCCGTTGGAAATGGTGCTCTGGGCCTCTGTTTCCAAGATAAACCTCCTGTCGGTAAATATTCGATGGGACAAATATTTTCCGCGATAAACTTCGCGAGGAGTCTACATATATAAACTTGAGATAAGAGGAATTATTCAAAAATCCGTGAATCAATGAATAATTCTTCCTGACAAAAGCCAGTTCCCAAGTCTGGTCATCAGTGTCGCATATTGCTTCTATGGAAGGATTATTCATTGATCTACGGATTTGTGAATAATTCTTAGGATCACAAGTTCACATATAAATAATTCTTTGCGAAGTTTATCGCATGGAAGATTGTCTCATCATATTTATTTAAATATATATATATATATATATATATATATATATATATATATATATATATATATATATATATATATATATATATATATATATGATGATGATATATATATATATATATATATATATATATATATATATATATATATATATATATATATATATATATATATATATATATATATATATATATATATATATATATATATATATATATATATATATATATATATATATATATATATATATATATATATATATATATATATATATATATATATATATATATATATATATATATATATATATATATATATATATATATATATATATATATATATATATATATATATATATATATATATATATATATATATATATATATATATATATATATATATATATATTGCATTTCAAATGGAATTTCGTATACTGAATCACTGAAAATATTATAGACGCCTTACGGTGAATGGATTCTATCAAAAACACGTGCATATGAGTGGTACAGTGCATTCAACATCATCGATTGAAATGAATATCGAAAAAGCGAAGGAAATGGTGATTGAAAATCTTTATTCGAGTCTAAGAGAGATAGGCAATGAGCTTTTTGTGCCTCACGAATCAATTCGTACCCTTTAAAACGATTGTTTGGGCATGAAATGCGTTGCTCCTCGACTTGGTGAGTTTTCCTCAGAAATTGAATCGCGTAAAGGTCGCTGAAAATATGCTAGAACGAGTCCAATTCCAACCCCACATTCATGAACCGCATTGAACATGTGATGAGACATTTATAAGTTTGACATGCAAACCAGTCAACAAGCTTCGGAATCTATCATTGTCAATGAATTTCTGACCAAAAATTCAACAAATACCATCAAACCACCACCGTATTCACCTGATATGGCTCCGGCTGACTTTTTTCTGTTTCTAAAACTACAATTTCGAGGTATCCGTTTGAAATCGATAGAAGACATAAACGTTTTTGGTGATTGTATTATGCATTTTCGTAAATGTATTATTTCGAAAAGGGCCTACTTTGAAGGCGATACAATAAATTTCCGGTACATTTTTGAAAAAATACAATTAATTACTTCTCAAACTTCGTTATAGCATTGAATCTCTTTAATTTGGGTGGTCTAAGTACTCAACTTGTGTGACATAAGAACAAACCCTTCTTTTAATAGAAATGCCTTCAACTATCTAACAGCTGATGTAAGGACATAGACGTCATGATTTACAGTCCTTCACTCTTTAAAATAAATACACTCCAACAACTCCGAATGGTAAACAGTAGCTGAGCATTATGAGAAAATCAACAGCATAAATTTATTTTAACAGCGATATATCCAAGGTTGTTATACAAATGCCCTCAGCTACCGTACCCACTGAAAGAAATATGCATATTGTATCGACCAATAGAAAGCATTATTTTCTATAGATGCAATAATTGTTTCTTGCAGGCCAATATTGTTTTATGTTTGGTATTCCTATGAACATGATTCCTTCTGCATTTATAATAGGTATTTGCTGTTCTGTTCATATTGCATTGGTTATTAGTTTATTGGATAAAGTATGTACCATCATCGTAAATAATATGATGCTATCGTTTGAGCTTCACCTCCATTTATTTTTTGTATTTTTTCAACTTATGCAAGTGTAGAATTATATCTACCTGGTTTGAAATGAAGATAATAGTAATACGCCTACAAAAAATTTCTTATTTCCATTTTAAATGCTCTACTAATCGGGGCTCACCTTACCTTCGCCTCTATTGTTCTATGTACCCATTAATACAGTGCGAGTGTAAATTATGAAATGAAATTCATTATTTTTCTAATTCAGTGTTTGGGTAAAATGCTTTTCCTAAAGCTTTTGTTGCCAAAATAAAATCATAATTTCAACCAAAACTTTAAAATCGTACATTCATCTAATTTTTAGGAATCCCTTGAAATTCCATGATATAAATTTGCCTTAAGAGGTTTTACTTTCTTTTATTCCAATGCTATAGATCATAAACATTCTGTCAGAGAAGAACCGACAATTGATTATTTAAAAAAATCTGCTTAGAACGATTGTTAGATTTTTGTTGTTTCTAAGTGGTCACAACAGTTTTCTATACTGCGGAGTTTGAACGCGGTCTGTCATTTAGGTTGTTCACAGTGCTCGATTTTGTCTGTTATCATAAGTGTGTTTCGCGATTTTTACAATGAATACATACATCGAACAAAGAATTTGTATTTAAAATAGAATATACTTACGGTGAATGGACTTCATCAAAACCACGTCTAGACACAACCAAATATATATGGAATAAACCGATATTTTGAACTGATCTCTTTGAGATATTTCAATTGAAAAAAGAAATAAATTAAGGTTTATTTTAAGAAAAAACGAATAATAGAAAATGAGAGACTCTTTCCGCATATAGTAAAAAAATTGAAAATTATTTTTTCACGAAGTAGGTGTTTTTCTCGACCACAGTAGCTTGTATTAGCTCCTTTCTGATACAAGCATGAATTCGTCTAGGCATGCTTTGGATTAGGTTTTCGAACTCCTCTGGGGTGATATTCTGCCACTCTTCTGTGGATGAGCTGTTACCGGGTTCTTGAATCATCCTGACGCGATCTAATCTTCCTTTTGAGATTATCCTATAAATGTTCAATTAGATTTAGGTCTGGAGACCAAGCTGTCCAGTCCAAAATAGCGATTCCCTCTGTTTCAAGATAATGTCGCGCGAGGTTGCTGATATGCGAAGGAGGATTATCTTGCAAAAAGTGAAATTCTCACCATGGACACCTCACCAGAGTCTCATTATGAGCACCAACACTAAGTCCACGTAATTTCTAACCGTTACACTCGCAGCAAACGAAATCAAATCTGTTTTGCCTTCCAGCATAATACAACCCTAAAAGATCACACTGCCCCCTTAGTATTTCGGAAATTGTCTTGGTGTTCGGAGTCTAGCTTGTCTTCCACGATCTCTTAAAACCCAAATCTGACGGTCATCTGATCGAACACCAGTTCTGGTCTCATCCGAACAAAGAACATTTCGCCAACTCTCAATATTTCAATTTTGGTGCTCGATACACGAATTAAGTCTGTTAATATTTTGTTGTCGGGTTAGCTCCAGGCCTTCTGCTGTATAAACCCCTTGAACGAAGTCTTTCAAGTATCTTTTCTACTGATACACTGATGCCTGTTGCTTCCAGAAATTGCCTTTGGAGTATGGGGTAAGAAGCACTAGGGTCTGTTCTTGTAATTTGGTCTTGTTCTTCAGAAGTAATCTTCCTACGACTTCTTCTACGCCTATTTTGCAGAGATTGTAGCTCAGCGTATTCGGCGTACGTTTTTTAAACCACAACCTGTGATAACACCATTGTGGCGGCTATATCACTCTGTGTCACCCCTTCTTCAACCAGAGCCATTATTCGACCTCTCTGCACATCGGACAATCCATCGTAAGGCATTTTCAATTATGATTATAGGCTTTTTTCAATTTTGGAATTCAAAGTTTCAAATCTCAGTGACGACTAATCAATATTGTGAAATACCGATTGATTCCATATAAATTGAGTTGTGTGTATCTGAGCTAGTAGGTTCTCTAAAGATGTTGAAGTTAATTTTTCTATTTGGTAAAAGAATTGAGAAATCTTAAAATAATTTCTGAGGGTTCTTCACTTTTTCGAATTTGAATTTTATTTACGAATGGATACTGTATGGGTATACCAGTTAACATCAAATTGACATCTATTATATATTTTCGAAAAGAAAGAAAATATTGCGTCCAGCAAAATTATATTTTCCATGATTTCTATTTGAAGTAGGATGTTTGAATTATAGCTCATGTTTGAAAATTTTTTATTTCATCATTTCTTCTGTGGCCGGTTTTGAAATCAAAAATATCTCTGCTAAATATTTATAACAGTTTTTCGAAAGAAAATACGAGGACAGAAAAATAAGAAAATAGTTTCGAGAAAGTTAAATTGAATGAAAGTTGAGTCGTATTTTAACATAAAAGGCTTATTTTATCGTTAATCAGTTTCGTGATGAACATCCCAACAATTGCTGAAAATTACGAAAAATATGTCCAACTCTCAAAATACTTTTAATGATTGTTTTTTCGAGAATAGAGACATACGGAAGAAATTCAAAAATAGAAAAAGTTTCCAAATTCAATGCATTTTAAGAATGAATATACAGCATACATCGAAACAACTATTTACAAAATCTGCTTATAACGTTTGTCAACATTTTTGTTGTTGCTAAGTTAACACAACTGTATTCTATACAGACGTGAAGTTCGAACGCGATTTCTCATTCAGTTTATTAAAGTGCTCGATTATATCAATTCTCGCAAGTGTGCCTTGCGATTTCTACAATGGACAAAAATATTGAACAAAGAATTTGTCTCAAATTCTGTAATCACTATATTCACCTGATATGTCTCCGGTCCACTGTTTTCTTTTTCTAAGCCTCAAATTATTACTTCGAGGTATCCGTTTTGAGTTGATAGAAGACATAAAAGAGAATTCGCAGTGAGAACTGAAGTCGATTCCAGAAAAAGCGTTGTAAACTGTTTTGATAATTGGATTATTCGTAGGTGAATATGTATTATTTCGGAATGGACCTACTTTGAAGGCGATACAACAAATTCGTATGAAAAATAAATATTTCGTGTTGCATGAATGAATTTCCAGTATTTTTTTTGACAGAATGTACCTCAGTGGTGCACCAAAAAAATGAAAATGACAATAATGGAGCTTGAGCAGTAAATACAACTAAGAATAAAACCGATTCCAAAAAAAGAGTTTAAATCCTTACCCCAAAATTACCGTCCAATCGCATTGTTGCCATTACGTCGAATGTCAAGTGATAAACGATGAGCTCATAAAATATCGCGAGTTGCACGATATCATCAGTGATCGACAATGCGATTTCCATAAACAAAGCCACTTTCAAACAGTTTGATATCATTATTCTTATTTCCTCGAGTAAATGTTGCATGGTCCCTGCCTTTAATAATGTACACACAACCAAATTTATATGGAATCACTTGGTATTTCACATTATTGATTGTTTTTAACCATGGATCTTTAACTACATGAGAATAATGAAGTTTTTTGTTGTGAAAAAACTGGATAGTATGATAAGAAATGTTGAATTATCACCACATGTTCGGAATATTGCCTCAGTCGTCACTGATATTTGAAACTGTAAATTTCAAAATTAAAAAAGCCTATAATCTTAATTGAAAATCGCATGAGGAAAGGTCCATTTCTTTTCAAATCCTCTTGCCTTTTCCAGCCACTCTTTTTGATTTGAAGGCGTCAGAAATTGACGAACATTTTGATTCAATGTCAAACATTGCTAAGTAGTGTACCATCTACTCTATAATGTTTTAAATACAGGGTGTTACATAATAGTATATCACAACTTGAGGTGGTAAATCTACGTGCAATTTTAAGAAGCTTCGTTTAGAAGCTACAGGGTGTTGGTTTTTTCTTCAAAACTCCTGCAGTTTTTGGAATGCAAGTTATTTTTACAGCCTTCATCATTACACGTCCTAGATTTTAACTGAAATTCACAAGGTGTTTTCTTTTCCGAAGCCATGTCTCCCTTTGCCCTTTTCAAACTTTCTTGAAGTACGCCACTGATCAAGGTACACTCAATTTTCGTCATCTTTGTTCAATTTAAAAACTTTTTTGACACTTGTAACTTTTTCATATCTCCAACTGTTTTCGTGTGAAAAATTATTGACTTTGAAATTAATTGTATGTAATTCACTGAATAAAAAAAATGAAAAAATATTCGATAGGTATGCCCAAAATTTGCTCCTATTTTGATAGCTCGTCTTCTGAGACTCAACTTATACTTCAATATCAAACTAAAAAAAAAACAATTAAAAACCAAATAAATTGCTGGAAGCTTCCTCCACCTGCAATACAGGCCTCTGTCCTTCTTCGCATATTATCACGCACTCTTTGAAACATTCCTGGGGTATTTCTTATCGTGTCAGAAGAGGTTATTATTCGATTTCTCAATTCCTCTACGTGTTTCCTGGAGTATTATAAACTTAACTTCTGAGATATCCCCATAAGAAAAAGTCTAAACTATTTAAGTCTGGGAACCTAGGGGGCCATGGTTCTGGCCATCCCGACCTGTCCATCGGCTGTTGAATGTATTTCTCAAGAATTTCCTAGCTTCTCCACTGAAATGTGCTGGTGCCCCATCATATATGAACCACATTATGTTTCTCGCCAAATGTTGCACATCCTCGAGCAATAAAGGTAACTCCTCCTCAAGAAATTGCCGATAAGCGGGACCGTCTAGTCAGCTAGGCAAGGAAAATGGCCCAATCAAATAATTTCCAATTAATCCGACATTTAGTGAGGATTGTTCTTGATGATGAGATTCTTCAATCAAATGGGGATTTTCCTCAGCCCAATAATGATTATTTTGAAAATTTGTGATAGCAGTTCTCGAAAAGTTTGTTTCGTCTGTGAATATTATTTCACTATCAAAATGAGTATTTCCTCTAATTTTATCCAAGAACCATCGGCAGAAATTCAGTTTTTAAGGAAAATCTCGAGGAAGTAGAGTTTGGACGCTTTGAATATGAAACGGGTGCTATAAAGAGTCGTGGAGATTCCTCCAAACTATAAGATGTGAAATATTCAACTAATTTCTAATATTTCTTGTACTCACGTGAGGATACAATTCAAAACTGCTTCCTCAGTAATTCATAGTTTGAGTTGCACATTTCAAATGATTATTTGCAGTAAAAGTACCAGTTTCCCTCAACCTTCTGTGGATATTTGAAAATATTAGCCTGTCTGGTGTTACTCGATTTGGAAAGCACACCTAATCGGCTAGCTTCTGCTGTGTTTCCGTCAGCCAGGCCGTATATGTAATGGATATCAGTCAATTCGGCGTTAGTAAAATTAGCCATGTTTTCTTACAGCAATAACTTCAAAAGTCTCAGAAATAATCGTTAATTTAATGAATAATTCGAACAGACAATGGTTCGACTTTAGCAGCTGTCAAAATAAATAAATAAATGAAAAATATCAAAGCCTACTAGTCATTTTTTCAATTATAAGTGCTTTCAATTCAGCGAATGCATACAATCGTTTAATAATTTTTTGCTCAAGAGCGGTCGTAGATATGAAAAAATTACAAATGTCAAAAAAGTTTCTAAATTTAACGGAAAAGGCGAAAATAATTGTACGCTGATCAGTGGCGTACTGCAAAAAAGCTTAATAGGGCAAAAGAAGACGGCTCAGGAAAAGAAAACACCTTGTAGATACTAGTAAAAATTTAGAACGTGTAATAATGGGGGCTGTGAAAAAAGCTTGCATTCCAAATTTGGACTGAATATCTCAAATACTGCAGGAGTTTTGAAGAAAAAACTAATTTTTTCTGGAAATTTCAACACGCTGTAGCTCCGTAACGATGCTTTTGCGAACTTATGTTTATATGAACTTTTTTTCTTAGAATTGCACGTAGATTTACCTCCTCAAGTTGTGGTATACTATTATGTAACACCTTGTATTGTTGTTATGTATTTTTTATTCGATTTCGTACTTCTAGTTCCTAGTAGGTAAGATTTTTTGTCCAAAAACAGAAGGTAAATAATAAACATAATGATTTCAGTAAATGTCTCTTATGTCCATTCGGTGGAAAATTTCGAAAACGGCAGCGAATTTGTAAATTTCCTGAAACTTCAACAACCTATAATACCGAAAATTTTCTTGAAATCACGCAAAAATTCACCTTATCATGAAACACCCTGTATACAGTCTTGAAAGTCATCTTGATTGAATTGAAAACAGGGTTATAGAAAACATGCAGTGCCTCCAAATCCAAATGTTAAACATTATGACCGCATAATAAATTATTAATTTAATTTTAATCCACAGTCAATTGCCCCATTAGTCACGATCTCGCATCGGCTCCTCCCCCAAAAGAGTGCTGAAAAACCATCAAACAATGCGGAGTTCTAGAAATAGCTGCACGCATTTATTAATGAAAGAGTTGGAAGATCGTGTGAGCGCAAACATACTATGATTTAATAACAAATGCAGCTAAAAATCGAAAGGGGATAGAGCGAAACGCGTGGGCAGATACATAAAACCAACCTGTAATTATACGTATAAGTGTTTTAATTGTGGACGAATAGAGGTACGTGTCGCTGCTGCAACTCTATCGGTTATTCGCTATCATCTGTGGATGAAGAAAGATTGTAACTTTGCTGGTCCGGCTTACGTTGGGCTATGGTAATGTGAGAGAGGGCAAGAGGTCAGTTAGAGTCAAGAGTCGTATACACGCTAGGTGAGGAGACTACATACATCGAGACCCGGGTATATGCTGCAGCACTTTGCATGCCCTACTATAGTTTATCGATGCTCATCAAGGAAGTATATGTCTGAATGCTGAAAAATAATCCTTCTAACATGTGAATAAACAACAGACAACTTGGCAACGTCTTAGTTGACGTAGAAGAATGAGATTCTACATCTCGAGTTGGCACAGAAATTAATGAACGTGTAATACAAAATCGAATTCAGCTATAATTTCTAAGGGTTTTTAAGGAATTTAGGAAACAATTGTACGCGCATATGGAGTTCCAATAAATTGACGACAATATACAGGGTGGGCAAATTTCGATGTATTTGTACTATATGAAAAATATGATATTTTGCAGGTAGAAAAAATTGAACCCTCCCTTCTCGATCTTGTTTTCAGGGACTAGTTAAGTGGTGCCAAATTTTTCTGATATCTCTTTCCGTTCTGGAATTTCTCGAATTTTGTGAAAATCGTCCATCGTGGATATCTCGATAATCATCAAAGTTACATAAGAATGAGTTTGACAATATGGAGGCATTTTTTTAAGTAGAATACAGTGCTGTAAAAAAAACTTTTATCCGCACAGCGGTTTTCGAGATTTAATGCAAAAACGTTTTTTTTTTAAATACAAACCATGAGTTACTTTGCCTCTTTTGGATACAGCAATCTTATTCATTCCCAGAAATATATAACACCTGTAGACATTTAATACCTTTTTTCAGAGAAAACCCTGAAATTTCCACAATTCCATTCATCATGTGCATGCCAATCAACCATTCATATTGTTCTATCACTGAAAACCACAGATTTTAAAGATCCTTTTCGGGGTCATGGTTATTCCTATGGTCTTAGAGTTCGACAATCACTACTCTTCATAAATCGAATTAGAGATGAACATTGATTTTTTTGAAATTCGAAACTTGCCAACCCGAGAAATATATGTAACAAATGAGTCCATGCATGTTGCTTTGGTAATTTCCTATTAAAATATTTAGAAAGTTATGTGAGTAAAGAAATATATTGTTATGAAGAACAAGACCTATGACATTGAACTTTTCTCGAACGGAAACCATAAACACATACGAAAATTTTTAACAAAAACAAAAAGTCCTAACGGTACAAATGGGGGAAACGACTTTATTGCAAATATTCAATAGTGTTGCCATTGTTTTCAATGCATAAATTACATCCCTGAGAAACACTTCGGCCGGTATTATAAATATGAATATTGCTAATAGAAGCGAGCCATTCCCTGAAATTGTTTTAACTATTCTAAATTGTTACTGTTCCTCTTGTAGAGTGAATCCTCTACGTGACCGCAAAGAAAAAATCTAGTGGCGTAGAGTCAGAGAAACGAGACGGCCATCTCACAGGACCTTCAGTCTCTATCCAATTATGTCCAAAATTCAAATTCAACAGATCAGTGATGGCCCTTATTTGGTGGGAAGGGGCACCATCGTGTTGAAAAAAATATTGATCTTTGTGCTGACGGAAGTGATCGAGATATCCTCCAATGAAATTATTGATGATGTTCTTGACAGACTTTTCTCTTTTTGTTAAAGTTGATATTCTCAAATTAATATCGATAAATGTAAGCATGTAAGTTTCACAAAAAATGTCAATGTCGATGCTGTTTTTTCTGTTAGTGGGCTTGCAATTGGGAGGGTAAACCAAATTAAGGATCTTTGGATATATCTTGTTACCCTCACTACTTCAAGTTTATTGACTGAATTGAGCGAGTCCAGAGAAAGTTTTTCAAAAGTTTCAGCTTAAGATTTTAGAGTCCTAACCATGATTATCAATTAAGTTTGCGTCATCATGAGATTTTAAGCCTGAAACAGAGGAGAGTCCTTTTCGACACTATATGTCTTTTAATTTTAAAATATTCTTTCAGTTTTCCGCTTGTTAATTATCTCACTTTCAATGTTCCCGTGTATACTAGTCGTCGAAATGCACTCATCGATGTTCCGAGGGCCCTTATTAGTTTTCATTCTGTTTTTTTGCGAATTATGCGTCTGTACAATTGGCCTATTGCCAGTATAGATATTTTTCAAGAGCCTTTTTCTTCTTTCAAAAATAATGTTATTGCATATCTCATTAGATCTGAATCATCCTCATTGTAGTAGTTTTTAGTTTTCATGATATTTTGCTTGATTCTGCGAACTTTAGTGAGTTCTTTTTTATCTCTTCTGAATTTTTTTGAAAGTTATAATTTTCATTTCGTATGATAATTTCACTTCTGTTTATTTTTCTGTTATCATTTTTTGTAAACACCGGTAATTGGGTCTATCCTGTAGTGGTTAGTTTACAGAGTGACGTGGCCTCAGAAAAGAAAACAACTTGTGAATTTCAGTTAAAATCCAGGACGTGTAATGATGGGGGCTGTAAAAAATAGCTTGCGTTCCAAATTTGGGCTGCATATCTCAAAAACTCATTATTTTCTTTTCAGCTATTTTCTCCTTTTCAGAAATATATAATACTTGTAGACAATTATTGCAATCAATATCTTTTTTCAGAGAAAAACCTGAAATTGCCACAATTCCATTCATTATATCCGCGAAGGACAATTTTCCCAAAATTCGAGAAATTTTGAATAACTCCAGAATGGAGAGAGATATCAGCAAAATTTTGGCACCACTGAACTAGTCTCTGAAAACAAGTTCTAGAGAGGGGGGTTTATTTTTCTCTATCTGCAATATTTCACATAGCTGCCGTACAAATATATCGACATTTGACCACACTATACAAGGTGTTTTAGAATTGAATATTTCATATTTTTCAGGTAATTTTAGGAGAACGGTTTCCAATGAACTTGAGCCTGCAGATGTTTCCTTTCTGAGATATACAGGGGGTTGCACTTTTACAACAAAGTTCTCTAAGCTTCCGCATATGGAAAGAAAAAACGGAGCTTTTACAAGATCTATAGACAGAAGATTAAGGAATGGGGTGTTGTGACCTACATAAGTCCTTCGATTGCATAAACAGACCAATCCGCTTAGCTAAAATCGAGAAATATAGATTTAGAGGTATAAATTATATTATAAATTAGAAAGGCGTATGTGGAAGACAGATACCAATCTGTCGAATAGAAACGTTTGAGTCTTCTAAATAAGGTTAATATAGGAGTACTACAAGGGTCTATACTCGGCCCGATATTTTTTAGTCTATACATTAATAGTCTGCATCAAAATGTAAACTCATACAGAATATGTAAATTCTCTGATGATACCGATATTTTAAATAGAGACAGCAGTTGAAAATTTAATCAGTACACTCAATGATAAATGCTTGGGTCTGGTTAGAATCAAATGTTTTCGCCTGGACCTCGAAAATACACAAAATCTAATTGTATCAACTAGAAGACACGTACAAGTCGACGATTTGTACTTTCAGGTTTTATTGTTGATAGTTCCTCTTCTTGAGCGAGGGGTGACGTGGAAAAATCGAATATGTGGAACTCAATAGGAGAATAAAGAAAATGATTGAAGAAGATCTAAGGAAACATCAAGAAAAGATAGTCCAGAAGATCCTGGAGGGAAATAAAGGACTAAAGCGCTTGAGACGGTCATAAACACTTCGAGAAACAAACAGAGAGATGAAGAAAAAGACCTCAGAAAGATCACTCAACTAGTGGAAGGATTTTATAAAGATCTATACAACCGAGATAAACCAGACAACGACGCAAGAAAGCTTAAAAAGAAAGATAACCAATGTTAACTTCGAAGAACTGTCTGAAATAAAAGATTTTGAAATAGAGAACGCTCTTAGTGGTCTTAAGAATAACAAAGCACCAAAGCCAGATGGCATACTAACATAACGCTGAAGGAATGAAGAGAAATCATTTTACCAACTCTCAAAACCCTTATCATTGAATGTCTGCATCATGAAGACATTCCTGATGAGTAGGCTAAAAGCGCAGTAGTCCCACTTTCCACGAAAATAATCACAAACATATTAACAACAAAGATGGATTCCTATTAATGTATTGATCAATCCGAGTTTCGAAAGGGATGTAGTTCAGCAGATGACTTAATAACTATGAGAAGTTTGATAGAAAAAGCAAATGAATACCATCTTACTTTACATCTATCGTTTGTTGACTATGAAAATGCCTTTGATATGGCAAAGATATGAGCCGCGGAGCAAGCTATGAACAACAGTAGAATTGATTGAAGGTAAAGATAGCTGATTAATAGAATCTATCAAAAATTCACAATTATAATGGAACTGGAATACAATACAAACCCGATAAACATCCAAAGAGGCGTACGTCAAGGAGATGTGATATTTGTCACCACTTATAAAAATGTACAAACTATGACAAAACAATTAGCAGATGCATTTAAAAAAATAGGCTTGAAAATAAACATGAAGAAGACAATAACAATGAGTAGTACACCTAACATAGAAGACTATCGGTCAACGGACACACACTCGATATGGTTGAGGAGTATACATACAAAACCAAAGTCTTCGATCAGAGCATTTTGTTTATCATCACATAGGGCTGTCAAATCTGAACACACAACAAAACCATCGTGGACAAAATGAGTAAGACGCAAAGAGCAATAGAACGACGAAGGATTAGGTTGAGTCTGAGAAACAGGAAAACCAATATCTGGATAGAAAAGTTCACTTAAATTCGTGATGTTAGAAAAGAAATCGCCAGACTCGAATGGAGCTTTGCCAGACCTAATGCTAGACAGAAATACGGTAGATGAAACGGCACAATACAGCAATAGCTCCCATGTCTGGGCAAAAGAGCGAGAGGCCATCCACAAATACGATGGGGAGACGACCTGAAAAGAATTGGTGGATTGAACTGGAATTGGGTTGCACAAGAAACCTATGGAGAGAACTGGGAAGAGCTATATCCAAAGTTTGATGACAAATGGCTGAAGAAGAAGAAGAAGTTCACTCTTGTGGCGTGCAGATGAAGAAATGCTTGTCTTCGGCGATTTATGCTATACATAAAGTAAATGAAGAATCTGCTATACTTACGTATCATGCTTAATTCCGTTTTATAGGTACATATGTTATTCTCCTGCGGGAAGAAGCAAGTGATACTCCCAATATCTTTTCAGAACAAAAAAAGCTGTAAATTCCTTGGTCAAAGTACAACAATAATAGAGCTTCAAGAATCCATTTGTTAAATATCAAATACTTCACCTGTATGCTATATTTTGGCTTGCCTGAAATACATATATGAACGTTACAGTGCATTCAATACCTAGGCCCAAAACCTAATATTGCCTCACCAAAGGAGGACTCTTGGACAAAACAGATTCAAAATTTTAAGCTCTATGTTCGGCGATTTCTCTTAGCAAATGTCTGTTGATGAGTTTCTCTAAATCTGTGATGAGATATCTGCATAGCAAAGCCAATTCCAATGTTTTTCTGTTGATAATTATTTATCCTACATGTTTCAAGTTTATACTTGTTTATCTATATTTACGAAAATGTAGCAACCCCTTAAAATTGAAAGCTCATGTGGAAATGAAATTTATTATTATTATTATTTATTATATAACCGATTTTCCCGATACCCTCGATCTCTTCCTTATTCCAGATCCAGATGATTTCCGTTTACAGGTCTGAGCCCCCTTACCTCAGCTTTGTATGTACCTCTAGATTTCACATTCCACGAAAAAAACCTTATTTACAAAAGCTGCCGCTGTTAAGAACAAAGCTTATGAGAATTGGAAGATATATATATTCTTTTGAAAAGAGAGCATTTACAAAAATTCGAATAATTGTATTTACAATAAATGCTTATTGGCAGGGAGCGGAGTATATAGTGGGGACAGCTGAATCGATCACAGCGCTCGATGTGGTCAAATTATCGTTAAATCATGCTTTTATCATAAATAAACACGTTAACATTAAATAAAAATGATCCATAATAGTTGTTGTGTTGTTGATTGCAAAAATACAGCTAGAAACAGTAAATGTAAATTTTACACATTTCCAATGGCCTAGTGGAAATAAATGGATGGAAGAAATAAATGGATAAAAAAATAAATGGATAAATGATGTTAAAAGAAAAAACAAAGTAGTGTGTAACATTATTCAGTAACAATGCAACTAGGGTAATGTATGTTCAAATTACGATTCGCAATTACATTGCCATTAATTTTCATTTTATTTCTGAAAATCATATTAACAATCAACACTTTTTGTTATTTTCATTATTGCAGTTGTCATGTATTAAATTTGTTTACATTTCACAGGTTAACCCCATGGGATTCTAAAACTCCTTTTAGTTATTTATAAACATATTTACAAGCTTTTATTTAACTTGCAATGTATGTATGTTTGTATGTTCGGGTGAAATCTTACAACTCAATTTTAAGGCACTTGATCTCAACCAACTGAGCTGAAATTTTGTATAAACGTTGAGTTTGGATGACAATGCATGATTAACTATGTGACGTCATTCTAAATCCAACAAGGCGGTGGACCAATTATTCTTAATGCAAAACGAAATGGCGGATAATTTTCTTTTATTCGTTCCTACAATATGGGTACCAAATGAAAGATTGCCAAGAACAACTAAAAATGAAATTAAGTTTAAAAAATTCTTTGAAAACAGCCTTTTATTTGAATGCGCTAAATAGAAAACAAATTAACTTTCACACTAAATCTTTTACTGTTAACTTATAACGTCATTTCAAATTTAACACATTTGACACAATTTATATGTTCTGCCTACCTGTTAATATTTCAAACTGATAAAGTAAATGAGAGTACTTATATCTCGAGACAAGCTTTTATATTATAACATATAAATTGTGTCAAATGTGTTAAATTTGAAATAACGTTATGAATTAACGGTAAAGTTTCTATTTAGCGCATTTAAATAAAAGCTTGTTTTCAAAGAATTTTTTCCTTAATTTTTTATACACACTTTTTCCATCGAAATGAGTTTTTCAATTTAAAAACACGATCACAGATTTTTATAACACATATTTATTTTTAAATTCATTTTTTGAAACAATTCACTGTTATTTATACGGATCTTTCACATGTCATTCCATTGCCGAGCATAATTTTACGCTAGCATCAGATGTCGCTTCCGTCGTGCTCCCTGCGAATATCTATAATTTTGGTGTGTGTCAGAAAAACACAAGTGTTAGCTCAGGAAATGTAACAGCGGAACCATATCATCTTGCGTATGATTCAATAAACGAGTGAAAAAACCTGAGGAAAAACTCATTTCCCTGTCGCTGTTGTACCAGAAATAACTTATCTGTTTATGTTGTGTTAATGTCGTGTGTACATAAAGAGTACCGAAGATTTTTCTGCTTAGCAGCTTCATTCTCTCATTCTCATCTTGCACTCCATGATTTCCAGACGAAGACAAGAGTGAAAGGAAGGGGGTTTGGACAGGAAACTGTAACAATGGAGAAAGAAAACCAGCAGAAAAATATTTCAACAATCATACCTGACTCTTATATGTCTAAACTCACTTGAATCTAAGAAAAGATTTAACATAGCAAGCAAGGCCATAAAAAGGACTAAGGAGATAATCAAGAAGTACATAACCTGCGATATTTCCTCTTTCACGGAGACGTTCTTCCATCGCTGTATGAGTCTCCTCAAACATAATCACTTCCTTGTTCTTGCTTGCCAATTTTGAAGTATAATCGCGAAAATCCCTTCAATATTCAAACTCAACAAAACAATTTCCTCTCTGTTTGAGCGAGAGAGCCCCGGTGGCCAGGTTCGGTCTTCTAAGTGATGCCGATTATAATCTATAGATGTTCTAGAATCATTACAAACGAATTTGGGTTCACATCTCCCATATATTATTTCTTCGTGGATCTAAAAAAACATTCAATGCTATATCTGTCAATCCAACATTTTGATAGCTGGAAACTTTTTACTCGTAAGCAGTTAACGATAGTACTAATTGAAAATCATGTGGATTTAACCTAAATAACGCCATTTGTTCATCAGCCTACGAACTTCTCAAACCACCTGATACGCTCGATCCATTCTTCAAATGGTTTTACTGGATACTCCCTGTAGGTAGATCAATCTCATTTTCCTCTTCGCAATACATTTGTGAAAACAGTTCTTGTTCTGATTACTACAGCATATTTTTCCATCGTTAATATTGTGATTTGGAAGATCGCAGTTTTATTATAAACGAAATTAAATATCTCTAAACATTCAAGACGATTGAAAGCTCAAATCATGCGTATAATGAGGTGCCAACTAACAATCTTCTAGATCCCCGACTGAAAGTGTGAGAATTAGGTATGCTTGTGTCTGGAATTCGGTTCACCAAACACTAAATTATACTCGAAGGAAGAAGCATGCAAGCAACTTTGCAAATTATTCAACAATGTACCCATATATTATAATATATGGAAACAGATTCGGGGCCCGTTATCTTGAGACGGTCGTGCTTGAGATTGTTTCCAGTAATTATTAGGTGTCTTTGAATCCACCGCTCGGCGAACGTGTTGAACGCTGCTAGCGATCAAAATGTCATATGCATGCAAACGTTTTTTATGCGAATTCTTCGTGAAAAATGTGCAGTAAGGAATGAATTCAATTATTCCCCACATAACTGATTTATCGACGTTGAGATTGGTCATCGAGTTCAACTGCAGTACATACAGGTGCAGAGTGTTTTACACGAAGATAAACGAGTGAATTTAAGGAAATGCTGCAAATGTGAAATGTAACTTCAAGTATTATGGTATGGCAGACGTTTTTGGCCAATCCTAAAAACAATACAACTCTCATAGGGGTTATCTTTAGGTTTCTAGGCTTACATCATGTGCCATTACTCAATCATCTGAATTGCTGTTGTGCAGTGTTATCTAAGCAGTTGATGCATCTACTAATTCAGTGAGTCCTTGTGAATAAATCAAATGTACAAAACAAATCGCATAGGGCAGCTGTCCTGATGTCTCAACAATTGAATTCGCAACAAAACGATAACACGTTCAAAATAAAGATGTTTGAGTAAATTCTCTAAACTGGTTAAAATTGCTTCTAGAGAGCCTATTCGAAGGAATGATACTCAAGCCAGTATCTTTTCAAATGAACTGCCAATATTTCACATTGGCCTTCAACTAATCTCATATTAATAATGGATAGACATTTATACTAGGGAATATCTACTCCTACTTCAGCAGAGGTAGTACACCAACCCTTCATTGGAAAATACAGATGACTCATCGAAATTAATCTAATATCTACTAACCAAAAAACATAGTTTTCTCTTAATCTAAGATGAAAAATTCTACATTTGAATTGTGGAGCCCGTTACTTGATGTAGATCCATGATATAAATGAGATAAAAAACACAAGGTTTAACTTTAATCTACACTTTATTTGAAAAAATTCGACGACGTTTCGCTGACACAGCAGCTTTATCAAGAATGACAAACAGAATGAAGAGTATGGTATTATAAACAAATCGTAGAACAAGTTGGATGAATAACAGGAAAATCCACACCGAGCCATTGTACAGTTAGTATGAAAGGTAATAAAAACTAATTAAACAAGTTAAGTTGTGAATAATTCACATCTACCTGCTCATTCAAAAGCTTGTCCGAATGTTTGTATCTATTTATTTCTAATGCTTCTAGGAGACCTTATTTTGAACTTTTGATTTTATATGTAATATGTCAAAGTTTTTATTGAATGAATGGTTTTCTTTTATTAGGTGGTTTGAATAATTTGAATCAGATTTATTTTCATCGAAGCTACGTTTATGTTCAGATGTTCTTATGCCAAAACTCTTATAGGTCCTACCGATATAAATTTTATCACAAGAACCGCAATTGAGTTTATAGATTCCTGATTTACTCGATTTTTCAACACGAGATTTATTATTTTTAATATATTTACCTAAGTTGTTAGAAGTTTTGAAAGTTATATTAAGATTTTGTTTGACGAGAAAGGATTTAATATTTGTAATTGCAGAACCGCAGAATGTTAAACTGTTGAATATTTTATAGTCTTTATGAATAGGATATACTTCATTTATTGCTTTCTGATACAGTTTTTGCGAATGATTAGATCTATCATATCCGGATTATATGAATTATTAATGGCTATCTGTTTGATGATGTTTAACTCTTTATTATAATCTTCTACTGATAAAGGTAAATTGAGTAACCGATGTACCATGCTGTATAAAGCTGCAACTTTGTGTTGAATTGGATGTAATGAGTAGTTATGTATAATTGTATCAGTATGTGTTGGTTTACGAAATACCGAAAAAACATGATTATTATTTTGTTTAGTGATTTTCAAGTCCAAAAAATTAATGGAATCGTTCTGTTCAATTTCTATCGTGAATTTAATGTTCAAATGGATGGAATTAATGAAATTAAGAAATAAGTCTAATTGACGAGTAGTTCCAATGAAACATACTAAGATGTCGTCAACATATCTATACCAATAAAGAAATTTGGAAATGAGTGGATGTGTATGAATTTTCTGTTCATTATTATTCATAAAAATCTCTGCTAAAAGTGGACTCGAAGGATTTCCCATGATCAAACCATTTTCACTACTGTAATAGATGTTGTTGAAAGAAAAATAATTTTGTTCAATGCAAACGTCCAACAGATTGAATATTTCTGATTTAATTATGTGGTTAACATGATTCGAATTCAACATGTTTTCGATTAATATTTTGACATCACCTGGAGGAACACTTGGGTATAAATTCTCAACATCAACCGAAATAAGTTTTGCGTTAGGTGGTAGGTTGACGTTTTTTATGTTATTTATCAATTCGAAAGAATTTTTTTATATCTATATCACCACATTTGTTTCTGGTATTCTAAATATTGATGTGCAGAAGCTAGAGTTGTCATACAGATCAATTGCACCTCACTAGCTGTCGACATTGTTCCACTAGTGGCGATGAGAGCTAATTTTCTTTCATGGTCGTTATTCACTTGACTGCATTTTTCTGTTTGTTTACAGAAGTACAGAGTAAATCTTCCATGTTATTTAGAATTATTGATAACTTTGATTGTCTCAAACAGCAACCTCTTTTTATTATTATTATTATCGTGGACTTGTGCACTATCTCAGCTTTCAGCTGGATATAATTTGCCTTTCCCAGATTCAGCAATCAAAAGGAATAAGCTCGATTACAATATACTTCACATAAATGTCCTTACTATTCTACATACAATACAATGCTTTTTGCATTTCGAAATAACTATTCTTATACAATTCTAATTTCATAAAGCTATCATGCAAAGTTTTGGGTATTAACCCAGTCGAAGAAATAATGACAGGAACGATATCTATTTTATCGACGTGCCACATCTGCTTGATCTCAGCAGCAAGGTCTGTGTATTTGGACTTTTTCTCCTGGAACTTGTTCAGCACGTTGTTATTATTCGGTATTGCGACATCCACCAGCATTGCTGTTCTGGCTCTCTTATCATACACCACTATATCTGGCCTATTATTCGTCACCATTCTGTCAGTGATAACAGGCCTATCGTAGTATAATCTGATAGAGTCATTTTCCAATACGGGCTCCGGTTGATACTTATAACATGGCTGGAAGGTATTCAGATGTCCGTACTAGTTTGCAAGTTTCTGATGGATAATGTTGCACACTTGATTATACCTGTGTATTAGCCAGTTGTTCGCAGCCGAACGTAATATGCTGTATAATCTCCGATCTTATACGGCATTTTCTGCACTTATCTGTTTGTAATGTTCCGTCCTCAATCATAAATTTTTTGTAGTTGTTTGTAGCGATCACTTGGTCTTGAATGGCTATAAGGAATTCTTCTGTTTCCGAGAATAATTCTCCTTTCATCAACCATCTGTTGGACGCTTCTTTGTCGATGTGTGGCTGATTAATCTCATGGTGATGTCGTCCATGCAATTCTCCTTTCTTGACTCTTGTTTTTCAGTATCAGATAGGAACGGTAGATTCAGCAGGTCTTCCCTGGTAGCAAGGTTCGGTTAGATAGGTGTCTATCCCTTATCAGCCAACGATACCATTCTATGGAGGTCAGAAGTGAGAGCTTTCGCAGAGAAGAATTCTCTGAGATTTTTTATCTGTCTGCCTTTGAATGTCATCCAGTTCTGTCTTAGTCCATCTGATTATTCCAAATGAGTAAAGCAACACTGGAATAGCGTAGGTGTTAATTGCCTTAACTAGATTCCCCGAGTTCAACATTGATTTCAGCACATCTTCAGCCAACGATACCGCTCTATGTAAGTCAGAACAGCGAGCTTATGCAGAGAAGAATTCTCTGGGATGTTTAATCTGTTCGGTGTGTAAATTAACGACATCCTTTAATCAGCGTCCTCCTTCTTTCAGCTTCGAAGTTTTTCTTATCACAGACGATTTTTGATGATGATTGTTGTATTTTTTTTTTATTATTATTAGTACATTTAGAAGAGTTTAGGTGTGAACCAATAGACTCACCTACATAAAAAAGGAAAAATACAAAATATGTGTTGTGTATACATGAAAGATTAACCTCATACTAAATTTAATTTAACAGGGTTTTTAATTATAACAGAAACAGAAAGATTTTGAAAAACGCAATCAGATCGAATCAACCCGAAACAAAAGAAAAAGGACGATAAAAACATAGTCAGTTCACTTCACCACCTCTCCAAGAATTCAATGCATTCCTGAAAGCATTCACACCCGACGCGTCAACTATAGCCTTTGGTAGACCGTTTCACAAACCAAACACTCGGTTCGAAATAAAGGGCTCCCGCATGAATGTCGCTGGTCAAATTAAGTTGAAAAATATTTCCGAGATCAACACCATATAGCGAATGGAGAGCACGATAAGCTATAAGGTCTCCTTGAGAGCGACGATCGGTGAATGAGGGAAGGTTGATCAGATTCAAACGCTTGCTATAATCTGGACGTGGGACACCATAGGATAAGGAATTCGTGTGGTCCGTCGCTGGATATTTTCAAGAGCCTGTATATCGCGAATGAGCGTAGGGCACCAAACTGGTCCACCAAATTCTGAAATAGATCTTTGTTGTGATTCGAAATTTCCTGAAGCATTAAAGGAATTAATTACGAATCGCAATTATTAAGTAAAATTCCTCAAAACACAGTACTTGTTTTTATTATTGAATTAATTACCAAAATTCAAATATCAATGCCATCCTGTATTTTCAAGAAAATAGAGATTTATTACTTACCCATTAAATGTGTGTCATAAATTTCAATAAGGAAATATTTTTTAACTGTAAACATCTCTTGTTCTTAATGCAAAACCTTTCATTTTAGATTGACGACGTTTCCTATTCATTAAAGTAGACTAAAGTACTAATCATGTAAGAAATATACGTACGCAATTCTCACTACAGTGTAACTACAAGAGTTATGATGTTTCAACTGAAAATAATGGCTATAGAAAATGCAGATAATGATGAAATTTTCCTGAAAGCAATAAAGCACATGTTGCACATTTCAGGTGCACATCGTCACTCTAAATGGCGAATAATTCAAACGTATTATATTCTATTAGTTCTATCTTAAAGACAACCATAAAGTCGAAGCATCATAAAATATTCAAATGACGTACATGATGGTACTCGGAATCATCAGAGATTCTCACTTGAACTGGGTTGAGATGGTAATTTAGAAATCATAAATAAATGCTTCCAGCATTTTATTCGAGTTACATCACTTGAAAAATTAGAAAACCATGCGTTCGGATATTTATACAATTAAAACGCTGTAAAGTCGAATAATACATCGTAAAATAAACTTGGTTAATTCGTTTATCTCTTGGAGCCTTTATGGTGTTTCATCTTGAAATTTCTTGAAACAGTAATTCACACGTCCTTGAATTAGTTTCAAATATTTGATATTCCCGAATCATTGAAGTTGTTCATTATGAAGACATCATAAACGGTTTTATTGGTTACCGATTGTGTTTTTTGAACCTTGAAACCTGAAAATTTTCACGTTCTTTAACTGGGAGTTGGAATGATTGACCTCGAAGAAACGATTTTTAAGAGATCGATTTATTTTTTAATCAAATAAAACAATGATATTCAAATTTTCCCCATACTCAAGTCATTTTCTATCACCTTCACCTTAAATCTCAGCTGAGGAAAAAAACGTCAGTTGGAGAGTAGGGGTGGGTAAATAGAAGTCGGTATTCTGGAGCGCCAACTATTTTCAAGAATTTTTCTAAGCCATACAAACGTTCATTAATCCAAAGAATGAGTACTAAACCAAGGTTTAGGTTAGTATAAATATGAAAATGAATTGAAATCCTGTAAGTAAAACAAATATACCAAAGTCAATCTGCAATAAATAAAGAAATTGCCATTAGATGCCGAATACGTATAGATTTGACCTTAGTCATATATATATATATATATATATATATATATATATATATATATATATATATATATATATATATATATATATATATATATATATAAAAATAATGAGATAAGTAATGGACAATTGATAGAATACATCGATACTTTAAAACAAAAACTTTCAGTATACTCCATTAGACTACGTGAATATAAAATATATTCAGATAGAAAATTCCAAAACAAACTATTCAAAATAATGGAAAACATTTTTACAAATTTATTTCAGGTTCAAATGAAAATATTTCTGGAAATGGAGTTCCTAAAATTGATATTTTAACTGATTATTGGTCTTCAATTTGGGCAGTGCCAAGGCAACATAATTCCAATGCAAGTTGGATTTTAAATGAAAGGTCTCGATTTTCTAAAATAGAATGCATGCAATTTGAAAAATTTTCAAACGAAGATATAACATCAGTTATTAAACACACAAAAATTGGAAATCTCCAGGTGTTGATGGTATTCATAACTTTTGGTTCAAGAAATTCTCTTGCGTTCATGAAAAATTGGCTGAATATTTTTCATTTGTAATAAAGAACCCTCAGCTACTCCTTTATTTTTCACACAAGGAATTACTTATTTAAAACCGAAAAGTGATAATACTATTGATCCGTCTCAATATAGACCAATTACTTGCCTTCCAACAATATATAAAATTCTAACTGCATGTATTACCCAAAAATTTATGCACATTTGGAGAATTATAATATTCTTTCCGAACATCAAAAGGATGTAGAAAAAACACCTTGGTACTAAAGAGCAACTTGTAATTGATTCTGTTGCTTTGAATCAAGCTCAAACTAAGAAGAGAAATATTCATACAGCCTTCATTGATTAACAAAAGGCTTTTGATAGTTCTCCCATTCATGGCTTCAAGAAATTTTGGAAATTTATAAAATTGATAAGACACTTCGTCATTTTCTTGAATTTGTAATGAAAAATTGGAGAACCAATCTTCATTTAAATATTTCAAAACAATCGTTAAAATCCGAAGTAATTCCAATCAAAAGAGGCATTTTTCAAGGTGATTCTTTAAGTGCTCTTTGGTTTGTCTTTGCCTCAATCCATTATCTCATGAATTAAATGCTACTAGTTTCGGCTTCAAAATAAAGAGTTTATTAACTGAATTCAAATTAAGTCACTTAATTTATTTAGATGATATTAAATTATATGCCGGAACCAGATCTCATTTAAAAAGTCTACTTGAGATTACTTTCAACTATTCCAATGATATTCATATGAAATTTGGGCTTCCAAAATGTAAAAATCTTTCTATTGAAAAAGGAAAGATCACCTCTGATTATATAAAGATTTCCAATATCAAAATCGAGCCAATGCATCAAGGAGATACATATCAATATCTTGGATTTTGTCAAGAGAAGACAATTAACCATAGCAGCACTAAAGAAAATATTAGAAGTTCATATTACAAAAGACTAAGAATTATCATCAAGAGTTATTTAACTAGTAAAAACCTTTTCAGAGCTATCAACTCCTATGCTGTTCCTATTCTTACATCTTCTTTTGGAATTATTAAATGGTCTAAAACTGATCTAAATGAATTACAATGTCAAACGAGGAAAATGCTCTCTAAATATCATAAGCACCACCCAAAGTCAGCTGTTCAGAGAGTTACACTACCTAGACATCTTGGAGGTCGTGGATTAATTGATTTGAATAATCTTCATAGTAAACAGATTTTTCATCTACGTTCCCATTTTCATGATAAACAGAGAACGTCTAAATTACATGATATTGTTGTTGCTTCAGATTATAATCTTACACCTCTGAACTTGACAATGCAAAAGGTAGATTTTGATATATTTGATGATAATTCAAAAGAGAAAGTTGGATGCAGAAGGAATTACACGGAAAGCACCCTAAAGAATTGAAAAATGATTATATTGATGAAATTGCATCGAATAAATGGTTAGTATCTGGAGAATTGTTTGCTGAAACAGAAGGCTTGGCAATTGCGATCCAGGACCAGGTTGTTTTCACAAGGAATTATAGAAAACATATCATCAAACAAAATATAGATGATTCTTGCCGTAGATGTTTCTGTTCTTCAGAAACAGTTTTTCATATATTTTCATCTTGCTCAGTCCTTGCTTCAACAGATTATTTAGAAAGACATAATGCCGTCGCTAATATTATTCACTTCAATCTAGGAATTAAACATGACCTAATTCCCAAAAGAAAAAATTTCAAAAATATGAACCTGAGATTATTTGTGAAAATGACAAATATAAACTTTATTTTGATAATTGCAACAGAGCTGTAAAACACAATAGACCAGATATCGTTCTTAATGATAAACAGAATCAAATAACATATATAATTGATATTGCTATACCCGACACACATAATATACAAAATAAATACAATGAAAAAATTTCTAAATATATGATGCTTGGCGACGAGATTAAAAAATGTGGAAAATGAAGAAAATATTTATTCTACCAATTATTATTTTCAACAGGCGTTATTCCTAGAAATCTTCACAAAAGTATTGAGATTTTGGGTCTGAAGAAAAATTTGTTTGAACAGTTACAGAAGATAACAGTCATCAAATCTTGTAATATTCTTCGTAGGCTTCTTTCCGAAAATAATAATGAGGTAGAGTCATAGGTTTTCTCTTTAGTTTATACTGCTCAGAATCTCATTTCATATTTTATTTATTTGTTTTTATAAATGTAATATAATTAACTGACAATTTTGTCATATTTATATTCAGAGCAGTATTCTATTCGATCGTTCACCACTTCACACAAAGGAAAGTATGAATGAGTAACATTCAGTGTTACTTGACTTAGGTCCGTACACTGGATTTTTCCGGGGAGAAAGCCTCTGACACTACTCGTTGGTACATTGATATCATTGTCTGATCATGCTATAGTATGTATATATTCTGGTAGATTGATATATTCTCATAACATTTAACGTTATCCTAATATATAATTACTCCAGGATATGTTTTGATTATAATCATTGCCTGGCAATGGTATTAATTACCGGGTGGTGGATTTATATTTTTCATGAAATCAGTGTGATTGCATGAACAGATATATGGGCAACTCGTCGGGGTAAAACCCCATATATATATATATATATATATATATATATATATATATATATATATATATATATATATATATTTATATTTATATAAATAATATATTTCACAAAGAAATATTCTCTGTCTGCTAAATTTTCTTTATATACTGCTGCAAACTTCTATCTTTGAACAGGAAAAACGAGATTAAGGAAAATACAGGGAATAGAGGTCTTCTGTGATATAAGAAAATCTGTGTTAGAAAAATAGAACAACAACGAAAAAGTTATATTACACAATTTAAGTAGTAGGCACTAACTTTTCAGACTTAGTCATGAAAAGCCAAAATAAAACTGTAGTTTTAGTTCTACCGATGTTCCCTTAATAAGTGATCTTACCAGAGGTTCCGCAAAAAGAGATTTGATGCAAAAAAGAAACAAATTCCGCTTGATGAAAATGAAAATATTACGAAAGCTATATGAGATCTCGATCAACCAGTGTCATAGCAGCAATTTGGTAAATCATTGAAATGAAATATGAACTATAACATGAAGATAAACGATATGAAGATTCAAATCAGTGTTGTAGAGATAATTTAGCCAAAAGAACTAAATAGGAACGTGCTATCTTCTCATCTCATAGAAAAATAAAGCTAACTGAACGCATAACGCCTCAGGCAGATATATAAACAATTATAGATCTAAAATTCATAAAGGAAACAAATCAGATATTTATAAGCTCTCTTGTGGAAGAGCACAAACACAAAAATCAGATTCTCTCAAAGCAAACCATCTATTAGAAGAAAATATAATTTCAATTATAATTTTAATATTTTACATAATGAAAATAATAAATATAAAATATATTATATATAATAAAATGATAAAATGAAACCGAAGCATTGGAAATCAATAAACAAAAAAATTCCAGAAACTCACTAAATCTTTTCACTTCACAACCCTGTTTGGATTCTTCTGCTATTGCGTTAAATACCTAGTTTTACTCAAGTAATATATAAGGCAGTTTGTCTGATATATATATATATATATATATATATATATATATATATATATATATATATATATATATATATATATATATATATATATATATATATATATATATATATATATATATATATATATATATTTTTGAGAAGAGAGGATTTAAAAATTAGAATGATTGTATTTACAATAAATGCTTATATCTATAATTTTGGTGTGTGTCAGAAAAATACAATCGTAAAACGTAAAAAACAAGTGAATAAATACAATACCAGCGGTAAAAACAGACCATGCCTGTTCCTTAATCTGGCATCTAAACTCACACCATGCCTCCTACGATTGCCCCTAAAATATGAGCACAGGAAATATAAGAGGGGAACCATGCTATCTTGCGTATGACACAATAAACGAGTGAAAAAAACCTGTGGAAAAAATTCGTTTCCCTGTCGCTATTGCATTAGCAATAGTTTGTCTGTTCATGTTGTGTTAGTGTCGTGTATACAAAAAGAGTACCAAAAATTTTTCTGCTTAGCAGCTTGATTCTCTGATTCTCATCTTGCACTCCATGATTTCCAGAAGACAAGAGTGAAAAGGAAGGGTTTGGGGCAGGAAAAATCTGTAACAATATAAAAATGAAAAAGCAAAAAATATTTCATCAAATATACCTAATTCTTATATCTAAGCTCACTTGAATCTAAGAAAATGATGAAGATTTTACATAGCAAGCAAGGCCATAAATTGGACTTCCGTCGTAGTGTGAGTCTCCTGAAGCATAATCACTTACACCTTGTTCTTGCTTGCCAATTTTGAAGTATAATCGCATTTATCCTTGGAAATATTCAAAACTCAACAAAACAATTTCCTCTCTGTTTGACCGAGAGAGCTCCGATGGCCATGGTCTTCTGAATGATGCCGATTATGATCTATAGATGTTCTACATTCATTATAAACCCCATAATTTGGGTTGACATCGCCCGTATAATATTTCTTTGTGGATCTTGAGTACTCTATAGAAAAATTTTTGAGTATTACTTTTCTGTATGTTGGTAGGACTGTCCTTAATTACTATACTTAAAATGAGCGCGATCTGTCGACTAGTTCGTTTACGACAGTGTCGAAACCAGTCGACCCCAGTGGTACTCTACGAATTTTACAATGGAAAAAAATATTGAACAAAGAGTTTGTCTCAAATTTTAAATTTTTTATGAAATTTTGTGTGTTGAATCGTTGCGAATGCTGGAGAGGACTTATGGAGAGTCTTGTTCATCGAAAACCCAAGTGTAAAAGTGGTACAAAGCCTTTAAAGATGGTTGCGAGATCGTCGGAGATTTACCTCGTTCCTGTCGACCTTCGACGACCTCTTCAACCGACGATAATGTCCGAAAAATCAAGAAAATAGTGCTCGAAAATCGTCATGCCATTGTTAGAGAGATAGCTCGTGATCTCAACATCTCTCGTGAAACCGCTCGTTTGATTCTGGTGAAACAATTGCGCATGCGGCGCGTCGCCGCTCGGCTTGTTACGATAGCGCTAAATTTTCTTCAGAAACAGTAACTGGATCGTGCGAATTCTCATCCCACGCTCATGGGTCGGATCATAACCGGTGACGAGACATGGGTCCATGAATACGATACACTACGAGCCAACAATCATCAGAATGGTTGAAAAACGACTTTTAGACCAAACACTTGATAAAAATCATCGAGCAGCCGCCTGATTCGCTTGATGTAGCTCCGTGTGACTTTTTCTTTTCTCCAGACTGAAATTGCTGCTCCAGGGAGCCAAATTTGATTCCATAGACGTCACAAAAGAAAATTCGCAGAAGGAGCTGAAGGCCATCCCTAAAAACGCCTATAGAAAATGTTTCGATGGTTGGAAAAAACGTTGGCACATTTATCGCTTCAAATGGAGCATATTCTGAAGGAGATTCAATAAATATTAAAGTAGATTAAGATTTTTGCGCTTTATTTATATAAAAAAAATATTTATATATAAAAGACAATTTAAAGGTAATATCTAACCTAGCCTCACCCACCCCACTGACGGGTTTTTCTTTTCCTTACCTGAGATTTAACCTTTCAACTTCAACTGAATAATATCATCATTCCCTAATTATAGAAGGTGATAATGACCATTTCCTCAAAACCATCATTTGTTTGTCAATATAGTGAAACAATAACACCTCTGTCATATTTAATTAAAAATATAAATAACAAATATAACAGAAAACTCTAAACTGGAATCAAGTACTTGCCATAAGAATAATTTTACGATAGAATTAGTGCTTCAACGAATATTTTAGATTTTTCCTTAAATATTTTTAGTCGAATACTTAAAGCGTGTACACTTTACCATTCACAAAAAATTTCCCGATGCCATATACCCGTTACATAAGCAGAACATTTACATTCCACTCGTATTCATGCTCTTCAAGTTGAGAAGAGTACCATGTCGTAGTCCGTGCCATTAAATTATTCAAAACAATCGAATTCCATTCATCTTGTGGCGAACAAGAGGAATGGGAACACACAAGGCGAAATTCTATGTTATGCATCTAAGGATCAACGGTGGCATTGAAGAGTCCTGTCAACCATCCGGCAAAGTGTTCTTCAGAAACCCGCTCGTATAAGTAGCATTCTAACCGAGCTCTTTGCCTTCAATCACATGTGTTATTACTTACTGTACAATCCATTTTTACCCGTAATACAATGGACCATATATTACGTCATAGACGTAAGGCGTCTTCGCTCTCTAAAAACGGCCTTAGTGAATCCGAGAAGGCTTAGCGAAAAGACGCCATTAAGCGCAGACTCCTACAATTAAGCGTGATGGTTTAATGCTAACTGAAAACAGTATATCAATCACAGCATTGCCAATCTCTTAATGTTTCCTTTAAAATTGCACTTTGCTTGCTACCTAATTAGTTTTGAGTCAAGGTAGCAATAATACGCTAGAAAAATTTTATGCCGCAGTAAATTATGTTTTGACTTTAAGAGGCTAACTTTTGAAATTATGCTTGCATCGACATCTTTGTTGCCACATGAAGAAACTTCGAACTTTGGTAACTAAACTCCGCTAAAATTTGGTGGAAATATAAAGATATCAGTCAGTACACAGCCAGTTCTTTCATATTAGTTTTAGAGTCATATTTATTCTCTGATCGACTCGTGCTAAAATTCATTTTTTGAAGGAACTACAACTACATCAACATCAGGGTAGTATTTAGATTTTAGCTACAATACTAAAATATCAGAGGTGGACAGATTTTGGCGTTTTTGTATTGCAGCTATGTGAAATATTGTGTTATTCTTACATGAGGAATTCATATAGTACATTACCGAACAAACCAAAGGTTAGTGATAGTTAAATAGCGGATCATATAAGGTGGGGCATAATGGAAGGGCGTTTTTCGAATGAAAATAACTCAGCTGTTTTTCAACGTAGAACATTTCTAGTTACGTAAAATAAAAGTTTAAATATTACCATTTAGGGTAGAAAAAGTGAAAAGAATTATGTTCTGAAAATGACAACAGGCATTCCGCAATGCATTGCTGTAGTCAATTCTCAAAGTTCTGCAACACCTGCTCTAACAAATCGGTGTCGATTGCCTTAACTTCCAACTCTTGCAGATTTCGAGGTTTATCGAAGATGACCTTTAGGTTTCCCCACAAACAATAACCACAAGCACTGAGATCCAGATAATGAGGGGGCCACGGCGAATCACCAAAACGAGAGATTAAATGACTAGAAAAAATGTGACGTACAACTTCCATTGTGGCTTTGGCTGTAAGTGTCGTAGCACTATCCTATTGAAACCGAACATTTCTTCTGTTCATTCTTCGTCGTCGCAATTCTGAGATAAAAAAGTTCTCCAGCGTGAAAACATATCACTCAAAGTTTACAGTTACGGTTGCCCTTTTCTTAGACCCGAAAAAATACCGTCCAATCACTCCAAGACGCCTCATAGCGAACCAAACGGTGACTTTCTTACTGTGAAGTGGGGATTGATGCAGTTCGCTGTGGTTCTCAACTGCCCAATATGGACAGTTCATTAACGGAACCGCTCAAACGAAAATGAACCTCATCACTGGTTCATTTCCTCCCGCGATAATCATTTGCATTCTTTCGGAAAACTGCTTGCATTGTGCCAAATTTCCTTCATTCAGGTGCTGAGCAACCATGAGCTTATAGGAGTGAAAACGGAGGACTTGGTGTGAAATTCTGGGAACAGTTCGACTATCCATTTAGAGTGCTGCAACTTGTTTTCGGACGGAGGACCCTGTGCTTTGAATTACAGCTTGTCTCACTCTTTCCACGGAAGCTGGTGTCCTTACATTTCGGGGACGTCCTTGAGGATTCGTATTCATTGCTGATGCAGTCGTTCTGAAATTCTGTATCCATCAGATGATTGTGTCACGTTTCGGAACTGAAGCGTTACGATCAATGTTGAAAAGTTGGCGAAAGCGCCTCTGCACGACAATGACAGACTCCCGATTTTAAATACACTTCAACTCCGAACGCACGGTGCTCTCTTGTCTACTCCCTCACCGTTACGTGTACTACCCGTTCCAAAAACGTCCATCCATTACGCCCCACCCTGTATTTTGTTCTCGGTAGAGTGAAGCTGATCATTAATCTGCAACAGAAAAAGAGTTGGCAAGAGTATGAAGCCTCAGAATACTCTTGTATTAACCTGGAAAGATTCAGTCGTCACAGCATCAACTACCATCCACCCGAATTGATCTACTGAAGAGAAAGCTACTAGTCCAAAAACGCAATTTTTCGGTCCATATGCGATTAGTTCATTCAACAAGGCTGCATGCCAAATCCTTTCGAAAGTCTTTGAGATATCAAAAGCAAAGGTTCTTGATGCGCCATGTTCGTTGATGTCCATAAATGCTTAACGTATACAAGGCGGTCACCGGTTGATCCTAATCTACGGACACCATATTGTCGATCACTGATGGTACCCTGTAACTCGAGATATTATATGGGCTCTTCGTTTATCAACTCTTAGACGGTAATTTTAAAATACATTTGTTTCTTTTCTTTGAAATCGATTGTAGCCCTGCAACTTTCCTACACTCCGAAAACGTTTGGCTCTGAAAAGAACGATCAAGAACTCTGTAAACCTTTCTTCGAGAGAGTTGTGGCATTCCATCAAGATCCACACCGATATATGGGGTACTTGATAGCACAGAGTTTGATGTATCTGAAATAAAATTTTACGGAAAGATAAGAGCACAGAACTTACTTAAGCTATTTCAATCATTCCGTGTACATTCTGTGAATGGACATAAAGTTACTAGATAAGATCGTCGCAATGTTATAAAATTTGTAGTTATGCATGATAGATACTGAATGAAGAATTGGGTACACATGTGAAATTGTGTTGAAAAGGGACTCCATTCAACGAAATCATAGTTACCCGTGTTTCATATTTAACAAAACGGAATTCAATAGGGAGTTTTAGATCTGGTTTTCAAATCAAAACGTGGAACCGAAACGCAAAAAGAAAGTAAAAAAGACACAGTCGTAGCTCAGTCAGATGTGAAGGAGTCTGACGATGAAGAAGATTGATAATGAAGGATTTGACTGCAGATTATCTACTGTAGATGAAGTTGACTTAGTGCCAGTATTTGATCACTTTATCAAAAAAGTAAGACAAGTAGTCAAATTTCAAAATCTTCAACGAGAGATGACATTCTTCAGAAATATATGAATGACGAATTCAGCAAAAATGTGTAACTCGTGCTGGACTGCAAAACACACTGATCTATTCTTGCAGATATGATTTCCACATTCAAATGAGATAAAAAACACAAGGTTTAACTTTAATCTTTACTTTATTTGAAAAAATTCGACGACGTTTCGCTGACACAGCAGCTTTATCAAGAATGAAAAACAGAATGAAGAGTATGGTATTATAAACAAATCGTAGAACAAGTTGGATGAATAACAGGAAAATCCACACCGAGCCATTGTACAGTTAGTATGAAAGGTAATAAAACTAATTAAACAAGTTAAGTAGGGTGAATAATTCACATCTACCTGTTCATTCAAAAGCTTGTCCGAATGTTTGTATCTATTTATTTCTAATGCTTCTAGGAGATCTAATTTTGAACTTCTTGATTTTATATGTAATATGTCAAAGTTTTTATTGAATGAATGGTTTTTTTTTTAGGTGGTTTGAATAATTTGAATCAGATTTGTTTTTATCGAAGCTACGTTTATGTTCAGATGTTCTTATGCCAAAACTACCGATATAAATTTTTTTTTCCACATTCAATAAGATGAAGCAATGAGTAAGCAAAGCCTTGATTGATTGCAATCTTGGATCGAATACAAATCAAAGTTTCTCAGACGAAGAATATCGTGCTTTATCAGATTTAGAACTCTTATTTCAGCCTATAAAACTGGCAGTAGTACTATGTCGTCGAAATTCAGATTTGTTAGCTGCCGAAACTACTCTGCAATTTATGGTGAAAAAGTTAGAAGCACTCGGAACACCAGTAGCTCAAAAACTTGCTGATTTCATGAGGGCTCGGATTAATGATCGCCGAACATTTATGACCGCAGCATTGTATTATTTGACAGACCATGTCCAACACGACGTATATTTCAATCAATCTGCAAGTGATCAAACTTTCAAACTGTCTCCAAAATCTTCAATCAAAAAAGAAATAATAAAGTTAATCGGAAGATTACACAAGAACAGCACCAAAGATGACAATATTGCAGTCAATATACAAAACAAACCCTCTACATCTTCAGTTGCAGATGAAGCCATGAATGAAAGTGATGATGACGATTCAATTCCATTAGCTGCAGTAAAAAGAAATGTAGAGTCTGAAATGGCGAACGCTTGTTTTAGTCTTGATGAGGAATTGGAAATGACTTTGAAAGAGCGTTCGCGAAAACGTGTGGCACCTTTGTCATTGGCACTTGATATGATTTTGAAGAAAGAAATCAATTTGTACGAGTCAGGAGTGTCAAAAGAACAAAATCTACAGTTCGCTCACCAATGTCTTTTATATGTAGTACCAACAAGTGTCGAGGCAGAACGGGCGTTTTCCCCATCTGGTTATCTGGCATGCAGCATTCGGAGACCAGATGGAAAACCACAAAAACAAGGAGATCAACCAAATAATGGAACTACAACCGAGGGTAACAGGAAAGAGGACATCATTAGTACAATGGAAGAGAAAACAACAGGCCAGCATAGATGCTCCACAACATAAAAGAAGGAGGATAACCAACCAGTAGAACCACAGGACAAACCAAGGAGATGTTAAAGAAGCGATATGAAGAGGAAAAAGGATAGAAATTCGACCCTCACCAAAATTCAAGGATCCAAGAACAGCATTCGGAGTCGGCTGCCAGATGAAACCCTAGTACTTTATGCCTTTTGAGGAGTTATTTTCAAGTTTTAGAATAATATCTTACTTATTGAATAGATTACTGGTTAGTTTGAGATTTTATTTCTCTATTTTTCTCCTGAAGAACAATTAGAAATATAAATTATAGGGGTTTTCGTACATTTTCGATGATCATTTTTTTACAATGTGAGATCTCGCACAATACCGAGATTACGAAGATTAGAATTCCAGAGTCTCGCGAATACCGAGATTGATATTTTGAAGCGAGATGGCATAACTCGACAACTATTGAACAAAAAATAGGTTTCCGTACGTAGTTCGATCCTGCGTAAAAACTGCGTTAAGAATGTCAAAACCATTTTAACATAACTTCAAAAACAATCAAGATATTGGCACTTGATTGATTCCAAAAATTTCATATAATTCGAGGGCGAAAAAATCTTGCTTGAATCTAATTGTCGCAATGAATTTCTCACGCAAGAAAACAGTGTTCTAAATGAAAGATGCAAGAAAGGTATTAGTCATCGTAATAATACATTTGAATTTGAATTCTCTATACAGTTATGAACATTTCTAGATTTCCAGTTCTCAGAGTTGGTAATGCAAACTTCTCTATGTCTTTGTAAATAGCTTTCTTCTGACCAAACACTCGTAATAATAGAAATAATTGCTGAGATATCAGAAATATATTGCCCTAACACCGTCATAAACGTTTGCGAGAATAAACGTGTGAAATGGTGAAAATTGCTTTGCATTGATCGTTACCGTTCCATCTCCTGCATACTCATTTGCTTAATATTTCTCCAGGCCAAATTACTTCAATAAAACATCGACAATATTGCACTTCATCGGGGCTGTAATGATGAATTTGTGTCTAAGTACTTTCACACTCGAATAAAACAGTCATAAATAAAGCCGATAGGATTTTACACTGCGATGTCATTTGTACTCTACTGCACTATCAATATTTGCGTTGAATGAAATTGTTTATTTTTTTTTAGATGCCTTGATGGTATGGATATTTCTTAACTACCAGTTTGACGAGTCGGCAAGTATACGGTGCAGACAATAAAACTATGGGTTCTTGTTTTATGAATCGAGAAATTGAGGATTGAAGCTTATACTTTATTAGAACTTTTAGATTACATAAAATTGTATAGGGAGTTTACAAAAAGACACGGCCATATAGTATGTTCAGGTCAAGTTTAAAGGCTAGGGATGTCTGGTTGGAAAAAAGGAACTACTATTAACATATGGCGACATTTGGTTATGACAGTTGGCATTGAAATGCGACATTGATGTATTTTCATTGTTTATTTTAGTTCGCTTTCTTGTGGTGATTGAGATTGGATTGAAGTGTTTTCCTCAAAGTTTTGATAATATTTGAATCATTATTTTAAAATCAGTTCTTTTCATAATTTAGGGTTCCAAATATTTGTTCTATACAGGGTGTTTCCGAATAAGATGTCATAAATGAAGGATGCGAATCCCTGAATGATTTGAGCAAGAAAGTTCGAAGAACCAATGGTCAAAAAATGCTTCGTTGCCGAGATACAGGGTGTTAAAGTTGACAAAATTTTTCGATTTTCTCTCGATAAAACCTAGACTTCTCAAGATTTTGGGCTCAAATTTTCCACATAAGGTATTAAACACAATCTGAATCACCAGGTGAGGCCAAATTTTGAAACAGTATACAGGGTGATACTTTTTCATGGGCCATGTTCCATTTTTACCCTCGGAACTTTTTTTTGGTACGCCACTGGCACTAACAAAAAATAAAATCGAATAGATCATTCAATTTGAAATTTTTTTTGACTCTTGCATTTTGATCGTAGCTATCACTGTTTCTGAGATATTAATTATTGAAAATAATCCAATAGTTTTCCCATATCGAAGCCATGGAGATATTATCTTAATAACTGATGCAATTTTTCAGGAATTGAGCTAAAATTTACATCAGATATCTCCTTATTGTATGTTTATAACAAAATGAGGCAGAAATTCCTGACAGTATACAGGGTGTTATTTTTTCACGTGCATTTTCCTCTTTTTGCCCCCTGAACTTTTTTGTGGTGCGCTACTGATATATTCTGAAAACAGAATCAAACAGATTATTCAAAGTGAAAACTTTTCTGTATCTTCTTGTATTTTTCCGTATCTGCCACCATTTTCGAGATATTAATCAAGAAAAGTAATCGTATAGTCCCTTCCGTATTGAAAGCTTGAAGATATTTTTCATGTTATTTCGGCAATTTGTGAAGACCTTGAGCTCGAATTTCAAACGAAGTTCACATTTTAAGATCTGCACCACTAGATTGGTAGGATTTATGAGAAAGTATAAAGGGTGATATCGTTTATCCGAATTGAATGAAAAATCCGTTTCTGATTACGAAATACGTCAGTTATGCACCGAAAAAATATACGGAGGCAAAGGGGTAGCCTGTTCGGGCGTTGTTGATTAATTTTTCGAAAATGGTGGCAGATACGGAAAAATACAAGGAACAGAAAATTTTTCACTTTGAATAATCTGTTTGATTCTGTTTTCAGAATATACCAGTAGCGCACCACAAAAAAGTTCAGGGGGCAAAAAGAGGAAAATGCACGTGAAAAAATAACACCCTGTATACTGTCAGGAATTTCTGCCTCATTTTGTTATAAACATACAATAAGGAGATATCTGATGTAAATTTTAGCTCAATTCCTGAAAATTGCATCAGTTATTAAGATAATATCTCCATGGCTTCGATATGGGAAAACTATTGATTACTTTCAATAATTAATATCTCAGAAACGGTGATAGTTACGATCAAAATGCAAGAGTCAAAAAAAATTTCAAATTGAATGATCTATTCGATTTTATTTTTTGTTAGTGCCAGTGGCGTACCAAAAAAAAGTTCCGAGGGTAAAAATGGAACATGGCCCATGAAAAAGTATCACCCTGTATACTGTTTCAAAATTTGGCCTCACCTGGTGATTCCGATTGTGTTTAATACCTTATGTGGAAAATTTGAGCCCGAAATTTAGAGAATTCTAGGTTTTATCGAGAGAAAATCGAAAAATTTTCTCAACTTTAACACCCTGTATCTCGGCAACGAAGCATTTTTTGACCATTGGTTCTTCGAACTTTCTTGCTCAAATCATTCAGGGATTCGCATCCTTCATTTATGACATCTTATTCGGAAACACCCTGTATAAATAGTGAAAATGCCAAGAGCTTTCTCGAGCCAAACCCAAAACATGATTACATCATGATGCAATTATTTACAATAAGAACGAGATAATGGGGGGCCTCTTCTCCCCCTTACAGCTGTAAAAGATCTAAATACCACTAAAATTAATAACAGAAGAGGCCTTCAACTTTTAAAAAAGAAATATTATGATACAACTTAACTTGGTCATCTGTTGGTTTCCAAATTGTATACACATCTACATACTATGAACATTTTTGCTTACAGAGGGAAGCGAGTGCTTTACAAGTAAGCATTTCATCCACTAATATTATGGCAAAAACAAATAGTGGTGATCCACTGAGAAGTCCAAGAAATAAAAGGAGTAGTGAGAAACCTGTAGTACATATTGACGATTTTGATCAAACAGCCATAAGAAATACTATCTATGGCAAGTTCCAGATCAGAAAGTAGTCATTTAAACCTTTGTCTAAGGTAAGTTCAATATTAAATTCTTGGAAGAGGAACATATTACGTTGTCTGCATTAAAAGAGAAGCGATATTTTCAATGGGTGTAAGACACCTCTGTGGAAAATTGTACAAAATATTGGATTTAAGTATTCCAAAGATAATCCAAGAAGAGGTTTGATTGAACAACCTCATATTACATTGAAGCGTATCCATTTTCTGCAATCATATATTCGTATAAAATGAAAGATTACGTGAATTTGTCTATCTTGACGAAACATGGATTTTCAAGTATGGTACTATCGGTCGTTCGTGTCAAGATGACAATATCAAAAGTGTGAATGAAAAACAAGTTTAGGAACCAGGTGAGGTTATCAACTGTTGTTTGTACTATTTCAAGATATTCTAAATTTGATACTCGTTTCAGATTCCTTGTACTCCATGCAGGAAACTGGCATGGTTTGATTCTTGGTGCAGAATTTGTTTTTTCCTCAAAAATTTTGGACAGTGATTACCACGGAGAAATGAATCAAGAAAACTTGATGCATTGGTTTGTACACCAACTATTGTAGAATTTGGAAAAGTTTTCATCAAATATACTTGATAATGCAAGTTATCATACAACTATTTTGAACAAAGCCCCCACAACAACAACTAAAAAGGTTGAGATTCAAAAGTGGTTAAGAAGCAATAATATCCTATAAATAAGGTGATTTGACACCACAATTATTGAGTCTAGTTGAAATGTAAGTTCTGAATTTAAATGAGATTGTATTTTAAGGAGTTTAAGAGAGTTTTCACTTTGACTATGTTTCACAGGAATAAGCCAAAACCAATATATGAGATTGATAAGCTAGCTGAAGAATATGGACATTGCATTTTCAACCCAAATGAGAATGTTTGGGGTATAACCAAAAACTATTATCGGGAGCATGCAGAGAAAAAAGGGAGTTCCCCTGAACCAATATCTTTCTGTATGGAAAGAAGCTCTTCAGAAAATTACTCCAGAGGTATGGAGTAAAACTATTGAGCATACAGAAAAAGAAGTTCAATATTGTTGGGAACAGAAACTTCATTTTGATCTTGAAGATGTTCCCCTTTTGATAAAAAATATCGACGAGAATGATAATGACAGTGAAACATTTTTAGATGAATTTTCAGAATAAAAGGAGTATTTATTTTCATCAATTAATTTTAACTTTTCAAACTTTCCTTTGTAAAATTATCATTAAATTAATGATTTTGTTGATTTCTGTTAGTAGAGAGTTCAACCTGTGCTCCTTATTTGAATCTGCAAATGCCAAGTAGACTGAATTCTAGTTTCTGTTGAAAGATTCAAATATTTCGAAAATAATTAATATTTCATGGCTAAGTAAAATAATTTTTATCCTTCAAAAAGTAACGTTTTGATTCATATTTTGGACTTATGCAAAAACCTGATTTTCTCTAAAACCTTAATCATTTCCATTGTATTTCAAATTCAATGAGATGGCTCAAAAACCCTTATTAAACAAAGTGCATAATGAAAATTTCTTCTTTTTCCTGGTTTTATATTAGAGAAAGGTGAACACAACTGAATTGAATTATACCTCATGTGTTGCATTCACAGGTAAGTACTAGTATTCGATCCATCATGATCACCAGGTCAATTTTTATTTTCAACTCGAAATTTTTTGGACAAATCGTTTTTTTCTTATGTTCTCTGAAAGGTACAGATATTATTGTTCTGAATGTTTTGATACCCCACACTAGGGGTCTGAGATGAGTAGTTTTCGTTATATAGAATGCTCCATTCAAGAGTTATTGATATGAATGATAATTGAAAAGTTTTATTTTCGGGAAAGGAAGGTCGCGGATTAATTACACATTCCTCAAATTGACATCAGACAAAGTTTTCCCAAGAAAAAAGTCGAAGTGACAATCGAATTTATTCTGAGAAAAATTCATACCACTACCTCATGAATGAAACAACCTGTATTTCAGAAAATACGCATCTCAATCCCCAACTATGGGTATCAAAACACTCAGAAAAATAATCTCTGTAGAATAATGATGAAAAAATATAGGTTGTAGTTTTAACAAAATTGTCGATGAAGTCATATTCTGTGAATTACAAAAAAAAAAATTTTTTTTTTCTTGGAAATAATTTCGAGTTGAATATTAAAATCGACCTGTCTGAGCGTTTTGCACGAAAATCAAAAATAAAGAAATTTTGAATTTTATTCCATACTTTATGGTCGCACTGAATAGGAATTTTGGGAAACATTGGCAACATCAAAGAAAATTGGTTGATGACGTCACTTTAAACTTAACGTGAACAGACTATATTTACGGATTGCTGAAGTTAACTGAAGCTGAACTTCAAATTCAATTGTTAACCAGGACCTCAACAGACAAACTTTATTTTAAGACTATATTTCCTTATCAACATTTCGAGATACCGGATGTTCAAGTTTTAATGAACATTTCGGGTAGATGACCCGAGAAAAAATATTATCCTATAGCTTTTAACAGAATGTTGACTATCTCATCATGATGAAATGAAAGAGAAATCTAATTTTCAAATTTTCGGCTAATATCTCAAAAATTGTGAAAATTATTATAACACAAAACGACATTTCTCTTAAAATTCGAACAGCCTGTATCTTGAAAAGGAAGTCTGCGGACATATGTTTATGAAACAACAACGTCTTGAAATACGTTTTATTGACTATTCTGCTTGTTTTAAAACTCTTTCTCCAATAGCAACGATAATATCAATATACAGGGTGTTTCAAAAAGACACGGCATTATTTGAGGATAATGCTGAAGTCTTTCCATAAGAAGAGTTCATATAAACAGCAAATAAATCGTTAACATTAGTTCGTTAACCGCTTCAAGTAAATTTTTGGGGCATCAAGAAATTCATATTTTTGACTCACCAGTGGCGCGCGTATAGACACAACGCCGGTAATTCTCAAAGAGAAGACTAGAACGCTACTAACTTTTCGAAATTATAAAATATCTTTGAATTTTCGAGTTATTTTTTATGAAAATGCTCTCTTGGTTTTTGTACGACGCTAAGTTTTTGAGTAAAAAGAGTTTTTTAGGAATCCTTACGATTTCATTGATACTACCTGCTCTATGCTCATAGATGTGTTCAAAAATGATTAACGTCAATGTCATTTGAGTCTTTCTGTTTTTCAATAATTTTGAATCTATTAAACTTGAATTTTCAATCGGCTATCATAAATCGTTATACGAATGCTGAGGTGACCGACATGGACTTCACCTGCTGGCGGAAATGCATTAGAAGCTCGGTGGTTGTACAGGGTGGGCAAATTTTGATGTGTTTGTACGGCAGCTATGTGAAATATTGCAGATAGGGAAAAATGAACCCTCCTCTCTCGATCTTATGTTCAGGAACAAGTTTGGTGGTGCCAAAATCTTTCCGTTCTGGACTTATTTCAAATTTCTCGAATTTTATGAAAATCGTCCATCGCGGATAGCTCAATCATCATCAAAGTTACATAAAAGTAAGTTTAACATTCTACAGGCACTTTTAAGTAGAATGCAGTGCTTTCTAAAAAAAAATTTTTAGCTCAACGGTTTTCGAGTTTTAATGCAAACAAGCTTTTTTCAAATACGAACCATAGAAAATGTTACCTTATTGGATGCAGCATTTTTGTTCTTTTCAGAAGTATATAACACTTGTAGACAATAATTGCATTCAATATCTTTTTTAAGAGAAAACCTGAAATTTCCACAATTCCATACATTAGGTGCATGCCAATCAACGATTCATATTGTTCTATCACTAAAAACCACAGATTTTACAGATCCTTTTCAAGATCATGGTTATTTCTAAGGTTTAATTCGATTTAGACCATAGTAATTAACTGTGATCTTAGAGTTCAACAACCACTTCTACTCTTCATAAATCGAATTACAGATGGACATTAATTTTTTTGAAATTCAAAACTGGCCAACCCGAGGAATCTACGTAACATATGAGTCCATGCACGATGCTTTGTTAATATTGTATGAAAATGATTAGAAAGTTTTGCGAGTAAAAATATATATTATGAAAAACAAAACCTATGACATTAAACTTTTCTCAAACGAATACCAAAAACACATACGAACATTTTAACAGAAACAAAAAGTCCTAACGATACAAATGGCGGAAACTATTTTATCGTAAATATTCGAAAGTGTTTTCAATGCATAAATTACATCGGCAAGAAACACTACGGCAGGCATTGTATATATGAATATTGCTAACAGAGGCAAGGCATTCTATTTTAACTCTTCTAAATTGTTACTGTTCCTCTTGTAGAGCGAACTCAAAGAAAAATTCTAGTGGCGTCAAATCAGAGAAACGAGACGGCCATCTCACAGGACCTTTAGTCCCTATCCAATTATGTCCAAAATTCAAATTCAGCAAATCAGTGATGGTCCTTGTTTGGTAGAAAGGGGCACCATCGTGGTGAAAAAAATATTTGATCTTTGTGCTAACGAAAGTTGATCGAGAAATCCTTCAATGATATTATTATTGATGATTTCGGTATAACGTGATCCATTCAAATTTTCATCAAAAATTTTCAAACGCCTAAACGCGACTATTTTTCAGTAAATATTTTAAAAGGGTTGGCTTCATAGACGTTCAAGGAGAAAGTGAATCCAGAAATCACGTCCGTGTGAAGAAGGTCTTTCACAACGCAGTAATCAGTGAAGAGGATTAACCAGTCCTTGAATGGACCGCCGTGCTTCACCCATGATTCTCTAAACACCATATCGATTCCCATTGATTGCTTGATTAATTTAACAGTTTTTATTTTCATTGATTACGCTCGAAATAACTATTGTGTTATTCATCTCTAATCGAGATGAATTTATAAATTTCATTATGTTCCATTACAATGCCACCCATTCTAAAGAAATTGCTTGAGCAATCGTCCATTGGTGCTGCGGTGAATGGCGTATTACATATCAGATATTCCTCTTCTCTTTGCGTCAATTGTTTCTTAATTTATAGCCCATTAGGACAATTTTATTGAACAGAATCTTTTCTGTGTTTAAGCACCATTTCTAACCGAATGCCTGTTTCGGAAAGTAATTCTTCACGTCTATAAAAAAGGTTGACGCCATGCTGTTGGTTGTGACTTGACATTAATTATCATAGAGCGATATTGCAGTCATAACCGTGATTGTTATGAAAATATTTGATCGTCAAATCGAGAATCAGCGCTTTTACGAGTAGTTTTCCTCATATATTTCACATATAACTCTAGAACTGGCTAAGATTCTTGCAGTATTTGAAAGAAGACGCTTCCACTATAATACAAATGAGAGTAACAAAACTTCAACATTCAAACTACCATAAAAATATATACTTTTCGAGGTTTATTAATATTACTACGTAAAAATATCACTGTTTAAGATGGAAAAGTTTATTCAAGCTATTTTGAGCTTTCGATCCTCATCTGACAACTATGACTTTAAAACTAAAATACAAAGTAACCAATATTCCTATATATATGGAAACAGAGAAATCAGTTAATAGAACAGGTAAAGTACCTATTAGAGAATAACATTGGGTACTAATGTATAATTGAGAACTATTTTAAAATCCCAACTATATAGGATTTGTAGATTGCCTATTGATGGAAAAATATGGCTTTTCTCTATGCAATATAGTGCTATAGTGAAATCTGTTTTGTTTTTAATGCGAGTAATGTTCCTGATATCTAATTCTAAACGAGCGGCCTGTTTGACCAATACAACTTCCGTTATAATTGGAAGATGGTAGTTTAGACACTCCTGAATTATCTAATTTTTGAGTTTTATCTTTGGCATCGAAAAATATATTTGATAGTTTAGTAGTGCATTTGTAAACTAATTTCACATTGAAGATTTAGACCTTATTTGCGATACTTTTAGAATTTGGGGGATTATTGATATTTGTAGCTATTTTAAAGATGAATACAGCGTATTGCAAACGTTTTCTCAGACACAAGTTTGTCTATAATTGAAAGAAAATAGCCGTTATCTTTTGCAATAGTTTTAACTGATGAAATTTCTCTATAGAGATTTGTGATGGAGAGAGGTAATTTGAAAGCTCTGTGAATCATAGAATTGAAGGCAGTTGAATCATGTTGAAAAGAATGGGAGGTTTCAGAAGGAATGCAAGTGTCTGTATAGGTAGAGACCAGAGAAAACGGGACGTTTTTTTTTCCGTTATAACTTTCGCAATTTTAGAGCTAGATTATTCGTTCTTGTTTCAGAATTGAGCCAATTGTCGTAAATAATGTTTCTCTTTTTCATCATCATATACACCTGCATGCATTAGCTCTAAGATAAATAAAACATAATGAAATGTCATCGAGTTTTAGACGACATCTGGTTTGAACTCGAATTTCATCCTGGTATTGCTTGTTTTTGACGTTTGAAATTGTTAATAATGGTTTTAACAAATGAGGATAAGCGTTTCATTGAATGTTTTTTGTGCGTGGCTATATTGCTAGGCAACTATTACGCCAATTTCCAACCCCTAGTTACAAAAGAAGTACAATCTATGATCTTGAGGAAAAATTTCTGAAAACAGGGTCATTAGGAGGAAGGCCAAGTACTGGTACAGCTAGAACTGTTAGAACACAGATACTCGCCTTTTCAAAATCTGTTTCAAGCATCAACTCTACATTTTTTATATTACAAACTCAATTGACAATTTCAGGATAATATTCAGCGAATTTCTGCATTAGCAGTCAGCCCTATCAGAACTCAAGGAACCAGCTTGACCGTTTCCCAAATATCTTAGAGATGCCAAATCTCTAAAACCTCTGTATGAAAAGAACTGGCACAATTCTGAATATTCGAGTTTGACCCCTCAAAATGATGGGTAAGATTAGGTTAGACGCAGTTGATTCATTATGACCGTGAGAAATTTTTTAATACGCGAGGAAAATTGTTTATATTTTTTTACCAATTATTGGAATATTTTTTAGATCAATATGTCAAATGGTTCAGAAAAGACTGCATTATCAATTGAATGCCAATATCAAATTTTTTTGTGAAAAAAAACGTTCCAGCGATCTCGAAATATTGCTCATATAAATTGGCAAATATAACATCATTTATGAGTTATCGTTTTTCATGTGAAAACATTGAGGAATTAGCTTCTGAAATAACAAGTCAGTTCAATATGAACTCATGTTCTGTTGAAAATGAGTTGGTGCAGATTATATCAGATGTACATCTTAAAGCTACAGCATCTGATACAAATTTCTGGTGCTTTATATCTGAAGATAAATATCCAAATCTAAGGCAAATCAACTGACGGTTATGTTTGGGTCAACTTACTTATGCGAGTCTACATTTTCTGAATTGAAGATAATTAAGTCAAAATATCGCAATCGACTAACTGACGATCATATGTCATCATGGTTGCGATTAGCACTCAGTGGTTACGTACCATCTTATGAAAAGTATGCTGAGGACATTCAGTGTCACGCTTTAACATCCAAAGTCACTCCTTAGTTAAGTTTAACCCCATATGTAACTCTTTTGTTTTGTAACAACTAATAAACTTGTAATTTTGAATAAGTATGAGTTTTTTTATTGATGTTATAAGAAGAACCTAAAACCCCAATCTTAGTAAAATAATGTTTATTGTACGGAAAGCTAATATCCATATACGCTACCTAGGTAGGTAGGTAGCTAGGGTGTATCGTGTATGTACAACAACCCTACATTACACATACTTGCAGCCTCTCAGAGTAGATCGTAAGTAGTCCAAAAATATTGAGGTTGATTGCCAGCCGTTCAAGTTTGAGCACCCCTGCTTTCAATGTACTACAATTTGCCACATGCTTTAGGAACACCCTGTATACCGTTATGCCTCTAAATGCATTAAATTGTGGTGAATAAGCCTTTTTACTTACAACGAGCTAGATATTATTGATATTGAATGATCTTTAGTATTTTTATGATGCCTTTTGAGAGACAACCGAAAATCGCAAAATTCCGATTAAAAAACTCATATCTTCTTTTGGGTTGATTTGAGGTGGCAAGATATGGGAAAAAATTGTTCAGAATCTAATTTTCTACAAAAAAGATAGAAACATACATTATGCCGTTTGAAGTAACAAAGTGCCACAGCACTGAAAATATTTTCGGAACTTAGTTCAGATAACATTCAAGACAACAAACAAAAAAATTTCTCCCTCTGCAATTTAGAACATTGTGAAGCTCATCATTAACCCTACTTTTGGAATAATAAAATTAACAACAATATTAATATGTCCAATGAAATCACACGTTATTAACGCTGTAGTTCACGGTACATAGAAAAATCCAAGTTTTGATCAAGTAAACGGAAAAAGCTCTATACTCTGATCACCGAAACATTTCTCTTGGGAACTCGAATTCCTCTATTAAACAGAACTGATCCGATATGTATGCGCCATGAAGAACAATTTCATTAAACACGAATGACAGCCCGGTTAGTATGTTGTTCGAATTGTACCGGCAATAAAGCCTGTTGTTAGTTTCTATTATATGCAAATATATATTGTTCAAATTGTAACATACGTTCATGCGGTACCGTATGTTATAGGTTACAATTTACTCATGATACGATTGTTTCATAATAAGAATATTACGGGCATATATTGGCGACCACCACGATTTGATACACTGTGAATGAAAAGTTGGAGACCTCAAGATGTTTTATTACGTCTTTACTTGCCATATTTGGTATTAATTTGTGAATGTTAGAGTCAATTTTAAGTATATTTTTGTTAAAAAACAAGTACTGTGTTTTGAGGAATTTTACTTAATAATTGCGATTCGTAACGCGTTTCACTACACCGTAGCTTCTTCAGACGAATGATTATGCAGAAAAATGTAAATGAGAATATAACTATAAATGTTCTTGAGTAATTAAAAGCTTATTGGTCGCCTCCTCCTAAGTGGTTATTTATGACAGGTATATCCAATAAAATTAAGGAATAGATTGCTCCCCGAAAAGATTCAATAGAGGTGAAGGGCTCAAATCGACTTGTTCATTGATGAGTCTACCTGAGTGTTTGTATTTATTTATTTCTAAAGTTTCCCAAAGATCTACCTTCCAATATTTATTATTATGCAAAATTTCAAACTGTGGGTCGACATTCTAATATTAAAAAGAATGATTATTTTCTAAGAGATGATTCGCGTAATTTGAATCTGAGGTTTTTTATTTGAAAAACTGCGTTTATGTTCCGATATTCTAAATTATTTTATGTTGATATTAGCAAGTCGTTGAGGAATTTTGAAAGTTTGAACGAAGGTGCCGTTACATAAGAAACGTTACTTTCAAAATTCCTCAACGACTTGCTAATAAAACATTGCAATTTTAAATCTGAATTTTCGGTCAAAAATTCATACGAACTTATTGCCAATATCAAAGATACCACTATACCACCTAATTCCAAACTTATTTCTTTCGATGTTAAGAATCTATTTCCCAACATTCCTCCAAAAGATACGTATTACTTAGTTGAAGAATTATTAGAAAGGATTCATGTCAATACTATCATTAAATCAGATATTCTTTCATTATTAAAAATTTGTTTAGATCAAAATTATTTCCATTTCAATTACAAATATTATACTATTGAAGACGGCTTGATTATGGGCAATCCGTTGAGTCCTTTGTTAGCAGAAATTTTCATGAATAACTTAGAGAAATTAATTCATAATCATCCACTCAGTAAATATTGTTTATACTGGTATCGCTATGTAGACGATATCATTATTTGCTTCACAAGAACAGATAGACAGTTGAAAATTTTCGACAATCATATAAATTCATTACATCCAAAAATTGCATTCACAACCGAAATAGAAAGCAATAATTCGATAAATTTCTTAGACGTAACAATTTCGAATGAAAATGGAAAACATGTTTTCGCAATTTACCATAAGCCGTCACATACAGATATTATAATACATAACTCGTCGTGTCATCCATATCAACATAAAATGTCAGCATTCAATAGTTTTATTCATAGATTGATTAACATCCCGCTATCACCAGAACATTTCAACAAAGAACTAAATTTGATTAAACAAATAGCCAAAAATAATGGTTACAATCCCAAACTAATAAATAATATTTTAAATAAAAAACAAAGTAGAATCGCATTGAATGAAGTTTACCCTGTCGATAAATTGAAACAAAATTCAACACCTTAACCTACGTTGGCATTACAAGTGAGAAACTGAAATCATTCTTAAGTAGCAATAATTTCAACATAGCTTTCCAAACTAATAATAATTTAGGCAAATATATAAAAATAATAAAACCAAACCAGGTAAAAACAATAAATCAGGTGTTTATAGATTGAATTGCAATGACTGTGATAATTTCTACATTGGTAGAACACATAGAAATTTTAATATTAGAATATCGGAACATAAACGCAGTTTTTCAAATAAAAAATCAGATTCAAATTACGCGAATCATCTCTTAGAAAATAATCATTCTTTCGACCCACAGTTTGAAATTTTGCATACAGATAATAAATATTGGAAGGTAGATCTTTGGGAAACTTTAGAAATAAATAAATACAAACACTCAGGTAGACTCATCAATGAACAAGTCGATTTAAGCCCTTCACCTCTATTGAATCTTTTCGGGGAGCAATCTATTCCTTAATTTTATTGGATATACCTGTCATCAATAACCACTTAGGAGGAGGCGACCAATAAGCTTTTAATTACTCAAGAACATTTATAGTTATATTCTCATTTACATTTTTCTGCATAATCATTCGTCTGAAGAAGCTACGGTGTAGTGAAACGCGTTACGAATCGCAATTATTAAGTAAAATTCCTTAAAACACAGTACTTGTTTTTTATTATTGATAATGGAATTTTACCAAGTAAAAGCCTCCCAAATTCAAAAATATATTTTTGTTATTTATTCTTAACTCTTGGAAGAAGCCTGTTATGCCACAGATGTTACTACCAATAATCGAATTTCCAATACGAGTCAGAGGATCCTCTTGTGCTGTTAATTATGTAAACAAAATAATGGTAATACATTTGTATACATTGATTATCTTCATTAAATTTCATTTCATATAATGTAATGTTATTTTTTCTGTTTATAAATAAAGATTGTCAGTCACTTTTCAAAATTTTCGTAATGCATGCTCGCTTCATTATTACAAACGATACTATATTCACACAAAATTTTTAACTTGATGAAAAAAAAGAAATCGGTTGTCTGTAAAGTCGGTTTACTGACGATAGTTGAACGTGAAAACATCATAAGAAAATACTGATGGACAACACAATTGAATTGATCAAGTTACATTTATGTGTACGCCGTTTTCATTTTTTACAATGAACATAGTTTTTACAAGTATGAATGTGCTTCGAGCAATTGTTTCACAACTTTTAAACATGTGTGATATTTAACTTCTTACAGTTTGTGTTATTCTGTTGAGAATAAGACAAGACGTTCGATAGTAGAGCAATTGATTTTTACTCATTGTGAAATAGTTCTGTTAGCTTATTGTTCTAGTTTTGTCATTTGTAGCATAACCTACAATCGCTGCACTAGCGGACCGATGCTATTTATTTTAATGATGAAAGCACGAATATTCGACAATATATCACTGAACATATGTTTAATATCGAAAAAATTATTACCTTTATCGTCGCCATAAACAATTGACACAACATTCACTTTTCACTGCACTTTATACTTGACGAAAACATGTAAATATATTTTTGTATAGTAGCTGTCCACGCGGACGCATCGCTCACTCAAGTAGGAGAGAGACAGATGTCGAACGCGGAAGCGGATTGTGCCTCTTTGTCGCTCGTTCCGCGCTCTCGCTTGCACTACAAGCCTTAAATGCAACGCCTCAGAGCGAAGTAACGCCGCATGAGTCATATTTGTTCGTACGTGCAGCCGGCACCATCGAATTATAAGACGTTGTCACGTCAAAAACAAATTCATCTAAAATGTCATAGCAAGAATTAATTTTCGAACTGTCATTCTTTCCTTTTCTATTCTCAATTCTTGTTAGGAGGCGTTACTTGTTATGCCACAGTTATAGCCACCTAAGATGATTTAATGAGTATGTTCACTTACTTTTGAACTGGAGCCATTCACCTGATCTACCATAAGGAAAATAATTCTGTTACGGCATTATTAACTAGTGTTTAAGGCATTCAAATGTGAAAATATCTCACACAAGTAAGCCAAAAGTAATAAAGATTCTTCATCTTGTACAAATTCTCGAATAGAACTATTTTTATCTGTGAAAGAAATGTTCACTTCATCTAGCAATTCAAAAAGCCTTGCTTTTCCATCTCACTTCAGTATAAATGGTTTTCAGCACCCATTTGTTCGCAGAGTATGGAAAGCAATCTAGTTTACCACGATCTACTTTTATTGAAATTAACAATTTTAACAGCTTGTGATAAAACATTCTGTAAATTGTTCAGCATCTCTTTTGTGGCAAGGGCATGTGTTTGAAGAAATCAGTGCGTCCATTTCACATGCGGCATAATATCTTTCAATTTTACAATCATGCCACTGTTATTTCCCGTTATCGTTTTCGCGCCATCAGTACATACTGTGATGCATTTATTACAAGATTTGTGTTGGTTTCACAAAGGCGTAAAAAGTTCTTCACCTGATACTCGACCATGATATTATTTTGAAAAAAGCATACCCTCTTTAATAGTTCTATATGTCTGTCTCTTCAAACTGAATGGCAAAACAATCATTTCATTAATTCGCCTAGATATTGTATCATTTGAAAGTAATATAGATTTAAATTTTTTAGCTTCTTCCAGACGTATAATATTGACCATATCAAAGGCAGCAGTCAAAATGAATCTTTCCACAATAGTGTAAAGTTTAGATTCTCTCGAGATTCATATTGCTACCAATTATGAAGCATGAAGTGTTGCAGACTGGATTTTTCCATAGCAATTTGTTGATTTTGCAAAACAAGTAACTCACCCTCGAAGAATTCTAATGGTTTGCCCTGTGCTGTTTCCAGATTCCAGAGTGATTTTGAATGCACATAGGACTTAAAAACAAAACCACACATTGTGGCTTATCATCCAATGCATTCAACCCATATCTGAAATATGTATCGCTAATTTAACTTTTGAACTGACTTTATACAGTTATCTATTTATAATAATTAAACTCTGAGTTAGAGAGATGCTATAGTTGTTGATTGAATTAAAAACAATAAGGCTCTGCCGAGCGTTTTGTTTCTATAACTAAGGCAGTTAACATGTAGAAACCTGCCCTAGTTCATGTACTATACGCGAGCTGCTTATTTTATAAGCTCGTGCCACCGCTGGTTAAAACCTCGCAGTTTTAAATTATAATAACAATTATATTTATAATGCGCTTTTTCGGCTAGGCGAGCCTTGAATATCTACCATTCATCAAATTACTCCTTCAAAATAAACCATTTTAATTGATTAATGAAATCACCTTAAGTAATCTTGCTCGTGATTTATCAGAATACCAGTGGGAGGTTGTATTTTCCTGCTCTCTAATTGAGGTAAATCAGATGTGGATTTTTTCTCGATAGGGTTTAAGGAGCTTTTTGATATATACTGCCCCTCTCGACAATTATGCATCAGAAAAAATGAAAACACTTTCCATGTATTCCAATAGTCATGGCTTTGAAACAGAAATTAGATTGTCTATATGTAAATGAGATAAAAACACACACAGTAAATTGAGTAACCGATGTACAAATGCTGTTTAAAGCTGCAATTTTGTGTTGAATTGATGTAATGAGTAGTTATGTATAATTGTATCAGTATGTGTTGGTTTACGAAAGACCGAAAAACATGATTATTATTTCGTAAACCAACACATACTGATACAATTATACATAACTACTCATTATCCAATTCAACACAAAATTGCTGCTTTAAACAGCATGGTATATCGGTTACTCAATTTACTTTATCAGTAGAAGATTATAATGAAGAGTTAAACATCATCAAACAGATAGCCATTAATAATTCATATAATCCGGATATGATAGATCTAATCATACGTAAAAAACTGTATCAGAAAGCAATAAATGAAGTGTATCCTATTCATAAAGACTATAAAATATTCAACAGTTTAACATTCAGCGGTTCTGCAAGTACAAATATTAAATCCTTTCTCGTCAAACAAAATCTTAATATAACTTTCAAAACTTCTAATAACTTAGGTAAACATATTAAAAATAATAAATCTCGTGTTGAAAAATCAAGTAAATCAGGAATCTATAAACTCAATTGCGGTTCTTGTGATAAAATTTATATCGGTAGGACCTATAGGAGTTTTGGCTTAAGAACATCTGAACATAAACGTAGCTTCGATAAAAATAAATCTGATTCAAATTATTCAAACCACCTAATAAAAGAAAACCATTCATTCAATAAAAACTTTGACATAATACATATAAAATCAAAAAATTCAAAATTAGATCTCCTAGAAGCATTAGAAATAAATAGATACAAACATTCGGACAAGCTTTTGAATGAGCAGGTAGATGTGAATTATTCACCCCTACTTAACTTGTTTAATTAGTTTTTATTACCTTTCATACTAACTGTACAATGGCTCGGTGTGGATTTTCCTGTTATTTATCCAACTTGTTCTACGGTTTGTTTATAATACCATACTCTTCATTCTGTTTGTCATTCTTGATAAAGCTCCTGTGTCAGCGAAACGTCGTCGAATTTTTTCAAATAAAGTGTAGATTAAAGTTAAACTTTGTGTTTTTTATCTCATTTATATCATAGATCTACATCAAGTAACGGCCTCCACAATTCAAAAATTGTCAATATGTGATATCCAACACTAGACCTGAGGTGAAACCTTTATACTCATTTATCAAGGCTAAATATGATATGGCCATTGCTATGGAGAAAAAAGGCTCACTATAGCAGAGAAATTTCAATCGCAACCGAATAAGACCGAAGCAGTTTGGAAAGCTATAAACAGACTCAATAACAATACTCGTGTCTCAAATGCGTTGCCTTCCTGTGAAATTGACGATCCTAAAATGGTGGCTTATCTTTAATAAATTCTTCACTAAAATAGTACACATAATAACACTGAAAAGGGATGTACCTTAAAAAATTCTTTCTATGTTATGTATTTGATGTTGAAGAGGAAGAAATAGTAAACGCAATAGGGTCATTAAAAAATAAAAACGCAACAGGTTTCGATGAGATCCCACTGAAGGTACCACATATTATGAATTGTGCTTTGAAGGAAGGAATTCTTCCTCCCTTCCTTCCATGAATTGGGAAACTATCACCCTATAAATTTGTTCACCTCATTCTCGAAACTATTTGAAAAGATTCTCGCCAGGCGAATTCTACAGTTCCTAAAAAAAATATAACTAAAAATCAGCATGGCTTCATGAAGGATAAAAACACCGATACAGCAATTTTTGAATCAACCCGAGCCATTGTTTTAGCATTAGAGAAGGGTGAATACCCTGTTAGTCTTTTTTTGGATTTAAGGAAGGATTTTGATTGTGTGGTTCATAAATTGTTGTTGGTTAATCTGGAGAGGTATGGCATTAGAAACAATCGACAGAAACTGATTAAAAGTTATTTGAGTATTAGGAAACAGACAGTAACGATAAATGTAGATGGGACTTTATACACATCTGTGGAAGAGCTACTCATAGTGGGATTCCCTCAAGGTAGCATTTTAGGGCCGCTTCTTTTTGTGATTTATACTAATGATTTTCCTGCTATAATTGAGGGAGAAACTCAGAAGATGGTTATGTTTGCAGACGACTCTAACATCTTGGTTAGTTAGCGTCTACACTACTGAATGCTGACAGATGGTGTACTGAAACTGGTTTAATTTTGAACACAGCAAACACGGAATGTGTATTTTTTGGAGTTAGAGGAAGGTCTTTTGGTAGAGAGTCATTGCCTTCTGGGGTTGGGGATGTTCAGGTTAAGCAGAGCATCAAATTCCTGGGGATAAACTTGGATCAGTACCTCAAATGGGTCAATTATATTGAACAGCTTAGAAAAAACTAAAGTCAATTTTCCCTTTGAGTCTTAAAACATCAAGTTCATTCAGAAATTCTAAAAATAATTTATTATGCCAATTTCCAGTCTCGCATGACTTACGGAATAATTTTCTGGGGCAGTAATACTCGCGTTGATGATATTTTTGTTGTACAGAAATGTGCAATTCATTGCACATCATTTTTGGATTGAAATTCAGAGAATCTGGCCGAGGAATCTTCAGGGGAAACAATGTACTGACAGTATATGGCATGTATATTTATAAATTACTCCTGTTTATCCAATGGCATCCTCAGTATTTTCAGAGCTGTAGAAACACTGATTCAACTCGCAAAATTGATCCATCTTTCTATCCAATACATTCTACATGATTTACAGAGAAAAGTGCGAGCTGTAGAGCTATAAAAATGTTCAACATCATTCTAAAAAGGCTGCAAAATATTGGTAATTCCCGACTTTTCAAGAAGAGTATATACAACTTTATAAAAGAATGTGAACCATATAGTATTAAGGAGTTTGAATCTTTCTGTCATAAAAGCAGATGAAAGCTTACATTCATTTTGTTATGTTCCTTTCATTTTTGATCTAACGAATTTACTTTCATTGTAGCTTGTTCCTGTGATATAGTTGTAATGATCTCGAAAATAAATTCTATTCTATTATGGTTAATATTATGATAAATACCAAAGACGATGAAAAATTGAAAACCTTATCCCTTTTGAATGATGCAATATAGATATGTAATAAAATAATATAATTAAATTAATTATAAGCGTTCAAATAAACTATTAATTAAAATATTGTCGCACGATTTTTACCTAACTTTTGGATTTTTCGTGAATTATCCACACAAACAAAAATAAAAGTATACTACTTTGAGATAATATTCACCGATAAAATCTGTAATCTGTAAAAAGATGTGGTGCACCCGTTTAATAGGCATCTGAAAAAAATTAGCTTTTCAATCAAATGACAAACAGAGGAGTTATTACGATAGATGTCTTTTAGAAACACTCTGTGTATCGAGAAGAGGATAATAGAGCTTTCATAGTGAAACATCGAAATTTGATCGCCCTGTACATTATTACACTGATCAAAACAATTCATAATAAAAACTGCGACACCTGTTAAATAGCAGTGCTTGTTCTATTCGTTTCATAATATTCCAACTCTGATTGCATACCGTAAGCTTAAGTTACCGATAAATTTATCTGTTCCATTAGCCACGTGATAAGATTCTAGCCAATCCCAATGTTTTACCTCCGGCTCCAGGCGTGAACAAAACACGCGCGACAACCTGTTGCAAGATTTCAAAGTTTATTGGTTTACGTAATATTTAATTGCTCTTCTAATACCTATCGTATATAAAGTAGACACTGTGTTTGTATGTACCGGCTTGAAATTGATTTGAAACAGAAATAGAATGAAAGAGGAACAATCAAGTTTTTCAATTAGTTTCAAATAACTACTTCCATATTGATTTATTAGATACTGAAGCGACAGGCGACACCTCGTCCAAATTTCAAAAACCGATGAATTTCTACGACGGATGTGTTTTATGTTTTGCATGCTGAGATATAGAGGTCGCCAATAATCATCTGTCAAAGTTGATAAGTTGGTTGAAAGATAAATTTAAATCGTGGTCATTTTCGCGCAATAATTTCAGAGACAATTATCTCAAAAAATGTATCAGCGATAGTTTCTGTTATCCGCATTGAAGGACCACAGTAATCAACAGTTATCGTTGGTATGGGAAATTTCAACGAAAAATGTTATGTTTAGCGTTGATCCAAGAGCAAGTGCACCAAAAGCAATGATCATTCAATAAAATGGGGATGCTCTGCGTAATATTATCCAGGAAGATTTGCATCATTGTGAATTTTGAAGAACTCAATAAAAGAATTTTACACGTAGAATTACATATGAAATAAAATAGTTGACCGAATAATAGAAAGCTGCAACGGAGATTGGTGCCAAAAAACTCTGGATCGTTCTAACTTCGAAAGTCCAAAAGCGTTTACAACGACACATACACTAAACTTCTGCTTGGGTGTTCTTATTGTAAGAACAAATATCTCCAAACAAAATGTCCCAACGTTTGTTCCAAACACGGCAACAATTTTTTCGCAATTTTAAAGAACAGTTAATGCCAATTGGTATACAACATTTGTTTACGACATTAAACAGCAAATCAGCCTTTACCAAGACAATACAAAGTCGCACACATCCCAGAAAACAATTGAATATTAACGTAAGGAAGCATGAGTTGTCACATCATCCTGCGTACAGTCCCAACGATTCCTTTTCTTTTCCCGAAATCGAGAACGAACTGTGTGGTCAATAGTTTCAGACTTCAAATAACCTATTGATGCCTTCCAGAAAGCAATTTTTAATGTAACAGCAAACTATTGGAATAACTGCTTTATTAAATTTTTTCTTCAAAACTACTGCAGTTTTTGAGATATCCGACCCAAATTCGAAATGCAAGCTATCTTTTACAACCTCCATCATTACACGTCCTAGATTTTAACTAAAATTTTTCTTCAATTAAATTTTTTTGATTGATTTTTTAACTATTTACGTCACCACTCTGGCCAATTCGTGTTTTTTATTTCCTCAATCTTTGATGATCGGTTATACCGCCGTTACTCGGTCGCCAGAGCCAGGCACCACTCGTGCAGGTGAGGTTGGCGTTTGGGTTGGTCTTTACCCTTTACCATCATCCCTCACTCCTTACTTTATAAAAATACTTCCATGCTAATTGCTCTGAAGATCTGAAAATGGGACACCCTGTATACATCCGAGAAAACCTACAATATTTTTTCACCTATCAACGGAGATTAAATATCAAACGTTCACTGAAAATGCGATTTTTAAATAATAAAGCAATAATATTTTTCATGAACCCTCGTATGAATCTCTAGATATCAAATCAGTCGAGATGCGGATGTATCATCATGAAATAGTAACGCCACAGACACTAATGAGTAGCTTCATCTTCTAGTCGACAATAATTTACATACGTTTTTTGCATAAATAATACTTTAGCGTCACGAAACAAGTGCCATATTTGCGTTTGGATATCTTATTTACATTTAGTTTATAACTATGATTATATGCAATAAAATGGACTCTGACAGCATACCTATTTATATTAATTAGTTGTAAGACAAAACCTTTCCAGGGAGCAGAACGAATGTTGATTCTGTTCATAAATACATTTTGAATTTCTTGGACTATGCAGTTGGATATAATAATTTTCAACAATTTCTATTGATGCTTTCTCTATTAGGTAATATCCTTAGGGTTCATTCTTGGATACTTTATTACTTTGATAGCTTTATTAGCAAGATTTCATTTTTGAATAGAATGGGAATTTCACAATATAGATATTACGAGTATTGCAGCAAATGATGCTTCTTATTATACGAATATGGGACATTACTTATACAGTGTGTTCCAACGAAAATTTGACCCCCTCTAACTCCGAAATGAGTAACATTAGCGAAAAACACCAAGACACGTCGATTTTTGTTTCGAGGGGAGCATTTTTCGAAATAATTCGAAACTTCTCAGATCAACCCCTACCCCAGCAACCCTAACTTTGAAATTCATCATAGGAATAAGGGTCGAGTGGCACCTTACTCAAAAGGTCTGTCAATTCTCCACCTTGATTTGTCATTTTAGAATTTTAAATTAACATACAGGGTGTCCCAACCAAGGGTGAAGTTGAATTCTGGAAATCCCAAATACTAAATGAAATAGATTTATTTTGGCATAATGCAAGCGCAGGTTTATGCTCGGTCTAGAAAAGCGACTTACACTTGTGAATTTGGAGTAGGTGCAATCAACCCCTATTTCCAGCATCCCCAACTCAAAAATCATTCGATCGATAATAGGTCAAGTGGCACCTCGTTGGAAAGGTACTGCAATTTTCTCTTCGAATTTGGTATTTTCGAAATTCAGAATCATCATACAGGGTGTCCCGAAGCAGGAACATTGAAAATCCAAATAACTTTTTGAAACTGGTTCATTTCGGTATACGAGAACATGTTTGATCCGAGAATAGGACTTTCTTGTGTGGTTATAGAATTTTGCAATCAACCCTTCCATTCAGCATCCCCAACTTGAAAATCATACAAATAATTCAAGTGGCATATCTTCAGAAAGGTTTTTGAATTCCAGAATGATTAAAGCATTTCATTCAGTTCGGCTCTCCATACAGGATGTCGCTTTCGAAAAATTCAATATCGTCATTTGAAATTATCAACTAAAATTAATTCGAAACTGTTAAAAGTATTGGGGTACGATGTGTTGAGCATCAATTACGAAGAAATAAAGCTGATTTCTGCATTGAAAATGTTCACATTTTTTCATTTCTTTCTGGCGTGCAGTCATCTGTTATTTCTCATTTTTGCAATGAAATATTATTATTATTCAGATCAGTTCCTCATTATTGTTGTTGTTCGTCAGTTGAAATTAATCTGAAAATGGTTTATTCCACTGAGGAAAGGGTCGAAATTGTATCGACGTATTTTCGAAATAACAGTTGTGCCAAAGAAACGGCAAGGATATTCGATAGGAACCATCCTGAAAGAGAAAGGGAGTCAGTCACCAGTACGTTAAATATTTGGTTGACAAATTCCTAGCTACGGGTTCGGTGGCAAACAAAAACATGAAGTGGCATGTCCTGTCAGAAATGAGGCAACGGAAGTGGCAGTAGTGGGTCATCTACAAATGGAGAATACTACTTCGATCAGAAAACTATCTCGTCTGACTGGTGTATCAGCTACAACTGTCCATAGAATCGTGAAACATCACAAATTTCACCCCTACAAGGTAAAATTAGTGCATGAAATAAACGAAGATGATCCAGATCGTCGTTTACAGTTTTGCGAAAATCTAAGTGAAAACCTAAACGCTAATCCAAATTTTCTGAATAACATCTGTTTTTCTGATGAAAGCACCTTTATGCTCAGTGGTGAAGTGAATAGACATAATTGTCGATATTGGGACACACAGAATCCTCATTGGTTTAGAGAGGCCCACACGCAAAGGCCTCAGAAGTTGAACGTTTGGGCAGGAATTTTGGCAATCATCTAGTTGGGCCTTTCTTTATTGAGGGTAATCTGAATGGAAATGGCTACCTACAGTTGTTAGAGGAACACATACATCCTAGATTGACAGAAATTTTACAGAACGATCCAACTCTTTCTGAGGACGAAATGCGTTTTCAACAAGACGGTGCTCCTCCGCATTATGATGCTCGGGTGCGCCAATATTTAGACGAAAATTTCCCAGGAAGGTGGATTGGTAGAAGAGGACCTGTTGAGTGGCCAGCCAGGTCACCAGATTTAAATCCCTAGATTTTTTTTGTGGGGCCATCTAAAATCTAAAGTTTATGCCACAAGACCAGAAAACCTGGAGGAGCTGCGGATGAGGATTATCACAGAATGCCGACTTTCGACTCCTGAAGTTTTCGCTAATGTGAGAAGAGAGTTCGAAAATCGTCTGTATAACTGTATGGAGGTGGGCGGAGGTCATTTTGAACAATTGTTGTAATAATCAAGTTAGTTTTTTGTTTTCAATTGAATACAAGTTCAATAAATCTCGTTTTCCTGTTTAGATGAGCATCCAATCAGTTTCTCCATCATCCCCTCATCCTGATCCTCACGCCAGAAAACCTCGATTGCCAAACTGAAACCAATGCCTCAGTGATTCAGAAAATAGAAAAATCTTTCTGGAACTTTGCCACTCAACCTGTAATCACTTGTATGATTTTTTGAGTTGGGGATGCTGAATGGAAGAGATTGATTGCAAAATTCCATATTCACGCAAGAGAGTCTTATTCTCGAATCAAACATAAACATGTTCTCGTATTATACCGAAATGAACCAGTTTCAAAAGTTATTTGGGTTTTCAGTGTTCCTGCTCCGGGACACCCTGTATGCTGATTCTGAATTTCGAAAATACCAAATTCGAAGAGAAAATTGAAATACCTTTCCAACGAGGTGCCACTTGACCTATTTTCGATCGAATGATTTTTGAGTTGGGGATGCTGGAAATAGGGGTTGATTGCACCAACTCCAAATTCACAAGTGTAGGTCGTTTTTCTAGACCGAGCATAAACCTGCGCTTGCATTATGCCAAAATAAATCGATTTCATTTAGTATTTGGGATTTGCAGGAATTCAACTTTACCCTCGGTTGGGACACCCTGTATGTTAATTTAAAATTCTAAAATGACAAATCAGAATGGAGAATTGACAGACCTTTACAGTAAGGTGCCACTCGACCCTTATTCCCTATGATGAATTTCGAAATTAGGGTTGCTGGGGTAGGGGTTGATCTGACAAGTTTCGAATTATTTCGAAAAATGCTCCCCTCGAAACAAAAATCGACGTGTCTTGGTGTTTTCGCTAATGTTACTCATTTCGGAGTTATAGGGGGTCAAATTTTCGTTGGAACACACTGTATACGGAAAATGTATAAATCGATTAATAACAAACTCAATATTCAATGTTTTAATGAACAAAACTACCCTAACTTGATTGAGGAGGTCGTTGTTTGATGAAAATTAATACACATTTTTTAATTCAATAATGAAGTTCAAATTTTCACTATATTGGCAATCTTATGACGCGTTCAACATACATCACAGATGAGTTCTAACTTTGAGGAAAATTCAAAATAGACTGCTTCTTTTGAGAACTGAAAAGATTCGAACTGACTGAATTTCCGGATGTCACCTGATAGAATCGGAAAACGAGTTTCGATTCGAAAAAATTCTTTGTTACTCAAAGTGAAAATAGAAATGCTTTAAAAAAATCAGAAGATAAATTAAGTTCTTCTGCAGCTTCAACTTCACTGTGAGCTACAGTGATTGGTTTGTCTTTAGCGTTAGTTTTCGTGAGTTTTTTCTTTGCGTTCTAAAAATTAGTGGCATTAGTTTCAAGCAACGGTGTTCTTTTAAATTTTGCCCCAAACTTGGACAAAATGCTAGGAACATTTGAAAAACTTCGTTAGGTCTACGGAAAGGGGTTTGTCAAGGACAATTTCATGGTGGTTTGAGGCAAGATGAACCTCGAAACGGAAGTCCTGTAAGTGCAAACACCGGTAAAAATATCAACAGAGTCCAAATATAAAGAAAACTGGGTGGTACTTCATGACAATGCCTTATATCACACTGCAATCTCAATAATGGAATTTTTAGCCACTTAAAATATTCCTGTCACCTCAGCCTCCTTATTCACCATATTTGAGTCCTTGTGACTTTTCCATCTTCTCGAGAATTGCAAATCACTCCAAGAGAATTCATTTTGGGACACTTAAAAACATGTGTAACCCACCAGCTGTAGGTTATTCCAGTTTCGAGTTGCAACAATGCTTTTATGGTTGGAAGGTCCATCTTCAGCGCTATGTGGCTTCCAAAGGGAACTACTCAAAAGAAAACAATATCACTTTTTTTACACCTCGTGAAATATGACTCGTCCACCAGTTGAATGGACGATTTCGATTGTCGTTTAAAGTTCTGCAAACCTATTTTGCCTGGAATTTTAGGAGACTCTGTTGTAGGACCCTCAATTTCACAGGAAAACTTGGACGGAGAAACCTATACGAGTATGCTTGATAATTTGATTCATCCCCAGTTATCATCAAAGGAGATTTCTGGGTCATTGGATAGGTAGGAGAGGCGCATATCAATATATATAAAAGAAAGTCGTGTTAGTTACACTATATATAACTCAAGAACGGCTGAACAGATATGGCTGAAAATTGGTGGGTAGGTAGCTTAAGACCAAGAGACGGACATAGGATACTATTTATCTCGTTCCACAACGTTCCCTTGTGACTTGGACGTATGGCTGACAATTTGATTGTTGTAAGAAATCAATATTCAAAAACTGAAGTGAACTATAGAACGAAAAACAAAAAAAAAGGAAGTTTATGGTACTTTAATGAAGGCAATCGATGATGAAAATGGTGGTTTAAATTTCCTAGATGCCCGTGGTGTAACTGGTAAGACATTCCTCGTGTCAGTAGATTTAGCCACTGTTCGTGCGAGATCCAACATAGCGGTTGCAGTTGCATCTTCGGGAATAGCAGGCACATTATTAGAAGAATGCCGTACGGCTCATTCAGCATTGAAATTACCGTTAAATCTTCAAACTATTGTAGAAACAACGTGTTATATTGCAAAACACTCAGCAATGGCCAAAGTTTTATCGACATCGAAAATCATCATCTTGGACGAATGCACAATGGCGCATAAATGTGCATTAGAAACACTTAACCGAACATCGAAAGATTTTACGGCTGCCGACGAATGAAACGCTTGCCTCAAATCGTGAAGAAACTACAGCTGACAACAAGCATGAGAGTTATCTTGCTTAATCATACATCTGCTGAAGATTTGTCGGAGTAATTGCTGACTATCGGTAATAGTCAAGTACCTATCGATGTATCGAGTGGATTGATATCATTTCCAAATAATTTCTGTAATTTTGTCTCATCAACTGACGAACTGATCAACAATGTATTTCCAAACATTATTCTAACTACAAAAATAATGAATGGTTGAATGAGCGAGCAATTTTGGCGGCTAAGAATAAAGATGTAGATAACCTGAACTACAAAATAAGATCATTGGAACAATGCATTCATTCAAATTTATTGACTGCGTCGCAAATAAAGATGAAGCCACCATTTAAGTCTGGGGACCTAGGAGGCCATGGTTCTGGCCCACCACGACCTATCCATCGGTTGTTGAATGTATTATTCAAGAATTCCCTAGCTTCTCCACTGAAACGTGCTGGAGTCCCGTCATGCATGAACCACATTATGTTTCTCTCCAAAAGTGGCACATCCTCGAGCAATAAAGGTAACTCCTCCTTAAGAAATTGCCGATACGCGGGACCATTTAGTCTGTTCGGCGAAAAAAATGGTCCAGTCAAATAATTTCCAATTATTCCGACCCAGACATTTAGTGAGAATTGTTCTTGATGATGAGATTCTTCAATCAAATGGGGTTTTCCTCAGCCCAAGCTGAAGTTAGCTTCATCTGTGAACATTATTTCACTATCAAAACGAGCGTTTTCTCTAATTTTATCTAAGAACCATCGGCAGAAATTCAGTGTTGAAGGAAAATCTCGAGGAAGTAGAGTTTGGACTCGTTGAATATTAAACGGGTACAATAAAAAGTCATGGAGAATCCCCAAACTAGAACAACCGATTGTTGTTTTCCTGGTACTTACTGAAAATCCACACCCCCTCAATATCTGGAGTTCTCATAATTCGAGTTGCACCTTTTAAATGATTATTTGCAGTACAAGTACCCTCAATGTTCTGTGTATATTTGAAAATGTTCGCCTGTCGGGTGTTACTCGATTTGGTGAGCGCACCTGATATAATCGCCTGGCTTCTGTTGTGTTTCGAAAATTTATTGTACGCTGATCAGTGGCGTATTGCAAAAAGTTTGAAAGCGATCAAGAAGACATAGCTTCGGAAAAGAAAACACCTTGTAGATTCTAGTTGAAATTTAGGACGTGTAATGATGGAGGCTATAAGAAATAGCTTGAATTTCAAATTTGGGCTGAATATCTCAAAAACTGCAGGAGTTCTGAAGAAAAAAATAATTTTTTTCGGAAATTTCAACACCGTGTAGCTCCGTAACGAAGCTTTTGCGGACCTATGTTTATATAAACTTTTTTTCTTAAAATTGCACGTACATTAAGTTGTGATATACTATTATCTAACACCCTGTAGATCACATAACATTTATACCCCAAACAGAAATCCAAATGGCAGTAAGTAATTTACATTTGTTTTGCTTAGCGCTATATAGACCCGCCAGGAATTTTCACGCTTTATATATTATTAATATAATAACTATTTATACCATACTACTCAAGATTAAACCCTGTTATATATAACAGAAAAAAATTATTGCATCATAATCTAGCAATTTAAAACCGGCTTCTAAATGCACTTCGAACATTTCTTGTCACTAACTTAGGATAACAGATTAATTAATATTCATTTTAACCTGCATAGGCAGGCAATTTTGTTCAGTATTTCACAAGAACGATCCAAGCAATCTTTTAGAGCTTAACTTGAATTATTAATATGCAATATGGGTCCTCGTACGATATCATTTGTAAACTAGCATCGGGACAATAAATATCAGATTATAGTTTAGATATTTTAGCAGAACGGTCACCACAAAGAAGCTGTATTTCGACATAGATAACAGTTCTACATTTCATATTTTGACTGGTTTTTTGAACATATTTGTGCCGAACTTAGGAGTCCAAAAATCGATTCTTTGAGTACAAGCGTATTATATCAATGATGTATTTTGATGCAATTTAAGGTGTTGGATTCCTAAGCACCTCTAGAAACTTTCTGAACTAATCTAATCGTGAAGAAATCCCAAATTGCATTTGTGCATAAAAAAAATGCATTTCAGATTTCAGATTTGAGCGTTGCGGTGAATAGTCGAGCTAGTGACTTCTTGAGGTTTTTTGTTTATCGACTCATCGTTTTCATGGTTTCCCGGTGACGATGGTGGTTAGCCTCTGATGTATATCTGTGTTTCATAGACTTTCAAAAGGCTTTCGACCTGGTGAAACACGATAAACTAATAGAAATTCTCAAGTCTTGTAACATACGACGACAAAGACTTGAGAATCATATCAAACCTTTACCAAGACCAAAAGGCTAAAATTAGAATCAATGGAGAGACATCTGAAGACATTAACATCGAGAAAGGAGTAAGGCAAGGATGTGTTCTTTCTCCGTTGTTGTTTAACGTTTTTTCGGAAGAGTTATTTAGGAAGGCACAACAAGATGCCTCGGAAGGCATAATAATAAATGGACAATGCATTAACAACTTGCGATACGCAGATGACACGGTTATTCTAGCAGATAGCGCTGAAGCACTACAACGCCTAATGAACCGACTGATGATAACATGTAAAGAATTTGGAATGAAACTAAATACAAAGAAACAGAAACGATGGCTATCAGCAAACACCAAAACAGAAAGGTCGAAATTAGGGTCAACGGAACAGAATTAGAACAAGTAACAAAAATAACATACCTAGGAAGTAGCCTTGATGAAACTTGGGATCACTCACTAGGGATAAAAACACGCCTGGAAAAAGCGCGAGCTATATTTTATAAAATGCAAAAAATACTATGCAACTGCCAACTAAATATCTCATTAAGAGTTCGAATACTGAAATGCTACGTTTTTCCACCGTGCTATATGGCGTTGAAGCATGGACAATGACGGAAACAACACAAAATTAATAGAATCGTTCGAACTTTGGTGCTACCGTAGAATGCTCAGAATATCTTACATGAGTCATACGACAAACGTAAAAGTTATGCAGAGGATGAGAAAGGATTGAGAACTTGTGCAGATAATAAAAGAAAGAAAGACGCAATATTTCGGTCACATTATGAGAAACCAAAAGTACGAACTGCTTCAACTTATCATCGAAGGAAAAATCAATGGCAAAAGGGACCGAGAAGAAGACGCAACTCCTGGCTTAAAACTTACGTCAATGGACTAATATGAGCTCTATAGAATTGTTCAGAGCTGCAACAAATAAAATAAGATGAGCAAATGTAATCGCCAACGTCCTTAAGGATAAGGCACCGTAAGAAGAAGATATGTCTAGACGGGGAGAGCCTTCCTAGTACATAATGCTCGCAACGGTTGTTTTAAACGTTCCTCTGGAGAATTATGACAATTTGTCATAGAATTGGCCTACACTCTTCACTCATGGGGTTTTCGAGGTCAGCAGGAGCCTGAGGAGTACCAAATACCCGCAGCGGGTGTTTTAAACGTCTGCATCTACAGTATTATGACAATTTGTGATAGAATTGACCCAAACTTGTTGCTTGGAGGTTAACTCGTGACGATATTTGTATTCAGCGACCACGAAAATCACCGAGTAACAAGTTTGGGCCTATTTTATGACAAATTGTCATGATACTACGGAGGAAGACGTTTAGAACACCCGCTGCGGGCGCAAGCTCTTGCTGTGTTAAGTCAATCTTCTTTCAATTTTTCTCCTAAGAAACTCACTCGAACGCTAAGACCCCTTTCTTCGGAACGCATCACATTAGTTAGTGAATGCCAGATTTTAATAAATACAGAGCCTAATGGAAAACATTGATCGATGTAAGGCAGACCCAACTTACAAAATATATTTTATCCACAAACATCACTGAAAATTGCGTATATCCAGCTTAGAACCAGTGCCGAAAGCATGACTTTTCTACAAGCTCTTTACTGTATAATTTTAGAGGTTGATGAATAACTTCTGTTCTTCTTGAACCTATGATTCGCAATACAGAATACAATTTTAGATGGAAATTATTATTTCTGAAATGCGGAGTTTCACTTCACTTGGTAACTGAGTAACAGCAATATGAGAGTATGACAATATTCAGTTCAGAATTATATTGAACTTTTCTCAAACGTCGAAGGGCTTAGAGCTTTGCTTGGAGTATGAAATGTAGAGGTCCATGCCTGCAACCTTAACTTCAGTGAAGAAATCAATACAAATATTAATGTCAGGATATGAAAAGCAGACCAGACAAGTAACCAGTAGCAGAATCGAGGTTGTGGTCGGAGTTGTCTAAAGGTGCTGGAACCTGTAAACGGAATTCATCTGAATCTTAAAAAATAAAGAGATCGATAGTACTGAAAAAATCGGGTATATAGTCAGGAATTCTTCTCAGCTCATCGATAAGTTGAGTTGAGTTGCGGCTGGCTGCAAAGGCCTTCACTTGCCTTACTGCTTCGAGTGGTGGAGCCAGTTGGAGTCTCACATTATGATCATCTCAGCAGGCGGATTATCATTGTATCCTGTTTAACTTATTGTCTAGATACTGAAACAATCTAGAGTAATTATTATCGTTACGAGATCGATACAGACAATAGCGAAACATGGTTTCGTTATATAAACAAATTTTGAACCATGCCTGGTCGAAAGCGTCATCCACCAACGTATACTCTCTTTGAAATGCGACATTCGATCTGGTAAAAACACAAAGTCCTTCTTAAACGGAAGCCTTGAGAGTCATAGTCATTGAAACAGAGATATTTGTTGTCTGTTATTGACATTATTTGAGTTTTTGTTATACTAGGACATGAGGTTGTGTCCTGTAAGTGCTGGTGTATTGTACAACCATTCATGTTGATGTGTCCTAGCCCTCTTATGTTGCACAACCCAATAACGAATTGGCTACCCTCATCAGATTCTGGGGGACTCAATGCGTCCTCCAGAGGACGCTGTTAGTCGTATTACTATCATAAGCTGAAAAATCCTTCCCACTCTAGAGACTGTACTATCTGCCAAGCATCTAAAACTTAGTCACAAATGACCAATTCACGGAACTTACATCATGATGTTGTGGTATCACACAAGGCGACGGGAGTGGGACCGTCTTTCACTTTCCAGTACCAACCTTATCCTGGTTTTACTACGTGATGTACATTTATTTGGACTAATGACGATCTCAAGCATTCAACTAAGTGTCCCTATGTTTACCACCAATTGTTCCAGTGACTGAACGCATCCCTAGATCACCTTAGAAGTAATCATGTGTGAGCACAGGGCTCTCTGAGCAGCCCTACTGCCGGAGCAGTTTGTGATCAACTCATCAGTTGTACTCAGTTCTACTAACCTCTGAGCACAGCCAAGTCTCACAAACTGGAAAACTGTTGTATGTAATGTAATGTAATTTATTGGCTCTCAAAAGTTTATAGAGCAAGTCATATATAAAAACCATAACATAAACAATAAAAAAAACGAGATACGAAAAATTCTTCTATCGAGTAAAAGGTATTTTCTATTAACAGCGATTTTACTTAAGTTTTGAAAGATTGAATGCTCAGATGTTTGAATTTTCGCGGCAGTTGATTGTACATTTTCATCCCTAACCACTCGTAAGAGTCCTGCGTTTTTCACAGTTGGACTATTGGTTGAGCCAGGTTTTCACGCTTCTTGTGTGATACTGGTGTATATGGAACTGCCTCAGAATTTCATCCCTAGTTTTATGGATATTGCATAAACAGGCAAGTATATATGAGGCCGTAATGGTAAGTATTTTCAGATCTTTGAATAATTTTCTGCAGTTTGTTGTTGGAGTAGCCCCCACAATTGCTCTAATGGCTCTTTTCTGTTGCAGAAAAACTCGAAAGCTATAAGGAGAAGCTCCCCACAACAGAACTCCATACGTCGTCACTGAGCGGAAGTGAGCATAATAGGTGAGTATTGCATCCTCTTTATTTACAATGTAAGTTATTCTTTTAATAGAGTATACTGCAGGTGTCAATTTTTTACATAGTGCTTCTATATGCTCATACCAGCAGAGTCTGCTATCAAGATGAAAGCCCAACAAACGGACTGTCCCTGTCTCAGCAGGTTTTCCTAGAGTGAATATAAGTTTTTGGGTCTTATTGGTGTTTTTTTTGAGGCCATTAGCTTCCAACCATGCTGCAGCTTCGTTGAGCTACAGATCGCTTCTCTCCTTTTCGCGACTAATTATAGTTGTATCATCAGCGTAGATACACACATCATTTTGTCCTAAATGATACGCCATGTCGTTTATATACACACAAAACAACAACGGGCCGAGAATTGAGCACTGAGGCACCCCTATGTCAATCTTCTGCTCACTAGATTGGCAGTTGTCCCAAACAACAATCTGGCTGTGATCGGTAGATAATATTTCATCATATTGAAGGCTCTGCCTCTGACTCGAAAGAAATCTAATTTGTGCAATAATATTTCGTGGTTTGCACAATCGAAAGCCTTGCATGTCAAGACACGACAAGGCTGCTTCACCCTTGTCTTCGAAAGAATTTAAAATATCCTGTATTATGTCCATCATGGCCGTTATGGCCAATTTCCCCTGACGAAACCCGTGCTGCGAAGATGTCAGTAAAAATCTGACCTAACATTCCATTTCTCCAGCAGTAAAATCCGCTACCTAATCCATCTTCAATCTATCCCTGTACCAGATGTTACTTCTAACTCCCCCCGTCATAGCCTATAAACAGTCAAAACTGTCCTGTTAATGATATCTTGTCTGGGCAGTTTTCAAAAAACAACCCTTTGTATTTCACCGATCCGTAATCTACAGAGATCTTTCTTTAATAGAAAACAAGTTAACATTAAATTTAAAAACAATAACAAAGTCGATGGCCTGCGTAGGCGTACACATAAAACAAAATTACCAACATTTAGAAGAAGAATTCGGATATAATTCAAACGAAGACCATTTAAAATTCATCGCAATATTCAAATGAACATATAATTAATTAAATCCACTACACAAAATCCATCTATGACATCCATAAAGATGCTACAAAATCAATAAATGTAGTCGGCAAACCAATATATCTTGTAAAATTCGATGATAGTATGAAGCGTTCGAATGATTTTACTGGAACTAATCCTACAAAATTTTAATATTTATGCTTTCGCCTGACCAATACAAATTTTTCATTGTGAAATACCGTAATTTATCTCGTTCCTAATTAAGGAATAATTATACTTCACAGTTTGATATCTACGATACTTTTCACGTATATGAAATTTACTGTATGTTTTATGCATTATTTATTATTAATTACCGAAAATCATAGAAATTATCTTTGGGCACACGAATCGTGAATTATAATTATGGAGGTATCCATTCAGGAAACTCTGTAGTAATTAAAATATCGATTATTTATAATCCAAGAAAGAGAGGCTAGCTACAAATGTAGACCTGAATCAAGAAACTAATATTTAATTTGGGAGAAAGATATCACTTTTCAACATGATCATATGCTTAATTACTTTGATGAAAGATCAAATATAATAAAAACTAATGCTGGTTCATGTACAGGCTGTACAAAATCCAACGTTTCAGTATTGCAGCCATATGAAATATTGGGAATCGAGAAACATGACCTTGCCTTCCCTTTGTTCTTTTTGCGTGAGCAATTCATTGTCAAAAACAGATTCATTTTCGAGTCATTTTGAAATTTTGAAAGTTTTCGGTATCAATCAAGTAACAATATCTCTGCTGAAGTTAAGTGAAAATGTTTCTACAGGGACTTTTCATGCAAATCGAACTGCAGGTAGCAAATTTTTTTGTTACAATGCAAACTTGCGTCTTTCTAACAGTGCTAGTGAGATGCTATCGCAACCATTGACTCCAACACCTTAATCAATTTTGGAGCCGTCTGTGTACAAACAGAATCCTTGGAGCTGATCCATTCCTGTTTGCCAGGAATGATGATCTGGTATGGCAGCTCCATGTTGGTTTTGGGTATTGCTATGTTGGACTTAACATCTCGTTGTCCTCGATTTCAGACTGTAAAGCACTGAGCACGAAGCTGAACATACTTGTTCCATTTCGGGAAGGTGATATAAACTATAGATAGCCATTCTAGCTGATCTACTAATAAACAGGTGAAGAGGGGCAAGGCCCAGTATCAGTTCCATGGCTGCAGTAGGTGTAAAGCAAAATCTAACCTAACCTAACCTCACCACTATCACATATAGCCACTGAAGTTGCTTGGGGCAAGACCCCATTTCTTTACACAGGTCTCCACCCTGGATCGGGAGAGAGCTGTGAACCATAAGTAACTTTGATTCTGTTAAATAGACTATAAATAAAATGATACACGTTTGCCTGATTTCCATAATGTTTATTCTTGATACACACAACCGGTTTCGACAGTTACGTCATTTTCAAGTGTCTAGAGCAAACAGTTATGTGAAAGAATGTAAAAATTAAATAAAACTGTATATTTATTTACATTGAAATAAATTTCCATAAATTAAATCCATCAGAAGTATCATTAAATTGTGGAATAGATTTTTCCCTTTCGAACATATTTAGCATGTGTTCTCAATTCTTTCATCCACTGATAAACCGAAAATTGTATGACTTTTTTTTTAATTTTGTATAGTAACTCTGTTAATTCAGAATTTACACGGAATGGTTGAGTAGCTTATGTTCTGTGCACTCATTATGACAGTTCAAAAATTAATTCCTGCATTTACAATTAAGATGAATTATTTAATGTTCTTCCATCAAGTAACAACTGTTGGGTGAATATAGTACGTTTGTAATAACGAAGCGACCTTGCCGTAAGAATTGAAGAGTAAACATGCAATCTTTTTTTTAAAACAAGAAACAACGTGACATTTCATTATATTGAATGAATTATTATGGAAATTATCAATGAAGGCAATCAAATGCATTGCTTAAACTCATCAATATTTCGACTAGTTCTTTATAACAGATTCTTGATATATCCACGAAGTGGGAAGTCCAGCGGAGACAAATACACTGAACTATGACCCTTTTGTTCTCATCCAATTTTTCCCAAAATTTATATCAAGTAAATCAACAACGGCCATTGTTTGATAAGGAAGAGCTCCCTCATGTTGAAAACAGATTTTTTAATCGATAAGGTTTTCATCAAAGATCACTAACGCTAATACACTATTATCTTTCAATGCACGTTGAAGTGGAATATTATTAGGGTGATATGAGTTCAGATCGGATCATGAATATTCCATCACTACTGGTGTGAACTTCATCAGTACGAATTATTTCTCTGAAAAACTGCGGAGTTTCCTAAGATCTCTGCAGAAACCAGTTGCAATTGAGTGTACTTTTGGTTGCAGAAACTGGGATATTCTCACTTTATAAGTTTTATATCTATTTCTTCCAAGAACACAGAGCTTTCTACTCTGAGATACCTCCGTTTCCATTCATATTTGCCTGCTGGAAACTGATGGGTTGGCAGTTACACTACCTATTACATGAATTGTAGCATCTTCTCCATCAACTACTTCACATTATTTCTTCCTTGGGACGTTGAATAAACCACGGTTAATTTAGTTTTCCTCAAATTATTGAATATACTTTTAAGAGGGTGTCGCTTTTTAGGACGACGATGCTATAAGCAGTTTTTGCAGCATTCGCATAAGAAAATGAACAAAATCGAGTATGGAGCTGTCATTAAATATTTGTATTTGATAGGCAATACGTCAATGTAAATTGAAGATGAGTTAGATTCTGTATATGGAGACTCAGCAGCATCATTTACCACAATGAAATTTTGGGCAACTGAATTTAAACGTGACCATAAGAGCTTGGAAGACAATGAATTTTCGGGACGTCCTAAAACTGCAGGTACTGGCGATAACATCGACAAAGTTCACCAAATGGTGCTAGATATTGGCTGAATTAAAGTGAGAGAGATGGCGAAGGTTATGAACATGTCAAAAGAACGTGTTTGTTACATATTAAATCTATATTTACACATGAAATACATGTCCACCTTTGGGTACCGCGTTCACTCACGTTAGACCAAAAACGAGTTTCAATGAACATTTCCAACACTATGTTCGCATAGCTTGGGCGCAATAAGTTCTAGTTTTGGAGCAGATTAATTACTTTAGATGAAAGTCGGATACATCATTACACGCCAGAATCAAGAATACAGTGCAAACAGTGGGCTGCAAAGAGGAAACCTGTTCTAAAGAAATACCAGAAACTGGGTTTTGGGATAGTCATGAAGTTATTTTAGTCAATTATCTTACTACTACGTATCATCAATTGACAACCTAAAAAGAGAAAGGCGGAAGAACGGCTACATTTACAGAAAAAGAAACTCATGCTTCGCAAAGACAACGCACCCGCCTCGTACCTCAGCGGTATGGCGAAAATCCACGAGTTGAGGTTTGAATTGCTTGACCATTCGCCTTACTCACCAGATCTAGCCTCAAGCGACTTCTTTTTGTTCCCCCATGTGAAAAAAGGAAAGAGATTCTCGTCAAATGAAGAGGCAATCACCTTCAAGAATCACTATTTAACAGAGAAAAACGCCATGCACTATTCGAATGGGTTAGAGAGATGGAAACCTCACTGGGAAGAGTCTGTAGAGTGACAAATATTGACATATGTTTCGGGTTATTAGCCCATCATCAAGAGTAATACAATACTAAATTCAAAATGAGTGATTTCACTTATGTATAACGGCATTCACGACAGGAGGTAAATTGAAGTCTAGTTGGTCGTTGCAAATTGGCTGGTTTTTCCTATGAGCGGACGTAATTTCAATAATTTCCAAGATGTCCATCCTTTTTCCTTTATTACCTGGATGGATGAAATGATTTTTGTTGATGCAGTGGTCCGAAAAGCCCCTAGAATTTTTATTTTGGAGAATAGATCTTTTATGTTCGTGAATCCTCTTCTCGATGCATCTTCCAGCTTGGCCTATATAGAATGTCTCACATTCACTGCAGTGTATTTTATATACTCCGCTTTTGTCCTATAATTTTGTTATATCTTTATATTTAACTAACAATGAACCCAAATTCTTTTTATTAGTGCTGATGGTGTTAATATTATTTTTCTGTAATCTGTTACATATCTTGTTGCTAATATAAGAATATACACTCGGAGGCAAAATTAGCGGAACACTCGAAAATTTAACCAAATTCGAAGTCCGATATTTTTCCTAATTCTCAACCGATTTAAATGATTCTTTCGGCAAGATATAGATCAACTCTTCTGCTTTGTAGAAATTATAAGAGAAAACAAAAAATCTGAAAAAATTTTATACGGGGCAAAACTAAAAGTGTTTTTTTGTCAAAATTCGTAACACCCTGTGGAATTTCGTGGTCCGTACAATATCATGGTCTGTCAAGATATTCTATCACTATGCGCGCAGTATGGGAGCGCGCGTTATCGTGCATAAAAAGGAAATGTTCCCTATGTAAGGAGCAAAAGGCACAACATGGGGCTCCAAGATTTCTGTTATATACCGATGGGCATTAAGTGCTCCATTGCCAATAATCTCCAGTTCTGTTCGTACTCCCAAGCATATGCCACCCCATATCATAACTGACCCTCCAACGTATTGGTCAGTTCCTGCAAATTTCGCTTGATTGTTCGGTTCCTCTCGATGCCTCCATATTTTTCTCTAGCATTCACGAAATTCACACAATATCGGCTCTCATCACTAAATAAAACTCGTCTCCACTGATTGATTGTCCATGCTACATGCTCCCTAGCAAACGCCAATCTTGCTTCCCGATGGGCTCTATCGAGTCTTAGTGCTCTTGCTTGCGCGTATGATCTCAGACCAACTTCATTTAATCGTCTTCTGACTGTCCTCACACTGAAGTTAATGTTATCCACTGCTTGTGAAAGGTTACGTGTCTGAACAACAGTAAGACGAGGATTTCTTATGGTTTGATTGACGATGAAACGGTCATGTATAGCGCGGGTTGCCCGATTTCTTCCTTGTCCTCGCCTCCTCACGTACAATCCAGTTTCCCTGTAACGTCGGTAGATTCGATGGATAACCGACGTCGAGACACCAACATGGTACCGACTGAGCGGTAGGTGCGCCCTTCCTCGATCAATGTAACTGCCCTTGCTACTGAGGTTGGTGGTAAATCTCTCATTCTGAATGAAAAATACCGTTTCGAATCGTAAACAGTAAAAGAATCACAAAACACCGCAACCGATCGAATTTGTATCAAATCAAAGAATGGAAAACTCTCATTCTTTAAACAAGTGCAAATGTGGTCATATACAAAAAAACGTGTGTTGTATTTCATATTTTATAAAAAAAGGTGTGCACATGTGTAAATGAAAAGTCTCATCAAAGGTCCCAGAATTCGGTTGTGTATTTTAATACCTACCGATCTCCTATGAATTCCTAATTTTCACCAAATTAACCAAATTGTCATCATTAACTAATGCAATTCGAACATAAAAATCGCAAACGACAATTTCGACACGCCTGAGTGATAATAAGAAAATTCCAAATTGATAGATGAATTTTAATGACAATTTCTTGATTCAATGGAATTTCTCCAAAATGGTGATTTTCCACTTGAAATTAAATATATTTTGCAAAATGGAGATAAACGCATGAAACAAGAAGGGCGTTACTGTAGGAAGATGTGTCTTGACAGACCATGATATTGTACGTTTCAACTCGGACAACGAAATTCCACAGGGTGTTACGAATTTTTGACAAAAAAAACACTTTTAGTTTTCCTTCGTATAAAATTGTTTTCAAATTTTTTTTTTTTTCTCTTATAATTTCTACAAAGCAGAAGAGTTGATCTATAACTTGCCGAACAAATCATCTAAATCGGTTGAGAATTAGGAAAAATATCGAACTTCGAATTTGGTTAAATTTTCGAGTGTTCCACTAATTTTGCCTCCGAGTGTAGTTAATTGGAAATTTTCTCTTAGACTTCTCAGTATGCAACAGTTAAATGCTCTGCAATAAAAGTTTTGTCGTTTTTTTACTAAGGGTCCAATCAATTTTGGTTCATAGCTGTTGTCCTAAGCGATTAATTTTAAAACTTCTCAAAATCGACAGCTGACAGGAATAGAAAGCAACCTGTGCACAAATGAATGAAAAGCTCTCAATTTGATACTCTGGAATTGGGAACTACTGTTATGAATCAGGGTATCCGAATAGGAAGGTGAGTCATGAGTCCTTCTAATCGACAAGTCCAAGAAGTTCAAAGATTTTTCATTATTTTCATTTTCCTTTGTAAATTGAATCGATTGATGAAAAGAATTTAGAAACTGTAAAAAACTATTGAGTTGTCTGTCTATGCCAATCGAAATACAGAAGATTTCATCTACATATCTTTTCCAAGAAAATACATTCTTAATTACAATCGTTATTAATAAATATTAATTTTGAGTATTAAGGTGAAAAACTATTTCCATAGAAGATTTTACAAAGTCCATAAGAAATTCATTGACTTTTGAACATTTGACATATCTGAGACATAATAAATTGTTACAAATGAAAAAATCGTTTGAAAATAAAATTGAACCTGCTGATAACAATCAACTCGATCGTCCGGAATGTAAAATTTTCTTAAAAATACGAAAATAACATATGTCGTATATTCTCTCTAAAATATGAATATTTATCAACCTCCCACACTACCGAAGTATCCAATTTCGTCAATAAATTAAGCAGAATTAATGTAGAATATGCGAAATTCCAACTTTCGGACCAAATTAATTCAGTGTTTAACTGTTGCCGATAAAACTTCGTATTGAAATTGGTGATTAGTGTATAATTTCTGATGGTAATGTTAAAAGTTGTTTTTGTTACATAAAAAACTGACCGGAATCTTTCGCGATGATATTGAAATTTTGTATATAATTTGTTAGCGAAAAATATTTATTAGTTTATGCAGGAAGAAGAGCAACGTGAAATTTAACATATATATTTCAAGAATGAGCACAAAATTATTTTATAGCCGATTTAATGAGAAATATTCTAATATTTTCAAGAGGAATGATTTAATTTCCTACATAACTAAGTCATCAAGTTATCATTTGGTGACTGTTATTATCTAGAAGTTTTAGTTATTTGTGAATCACAATGTTCAAAAACAATATCCAAAGTTGTCCTCTTCAGAACATCATGAATACAATTCGAATCATTTTTCCGTCTTGGTGATTGTAAAAATGCTGATTTCATATGAGACAAATGCGTTCTTTTAACATCTACTACTCTCTGACTAATTCAACGGTAGCACTGTTTACAAGTGCTAGCATATTCACGTAGAGGTCGGAAACTTTTCAGACCATCCTCGTACTTATATTCTCATGCACCTCACCCAACACTAAGTGAAGCCTGAAAAGCATGAAATTGTATCAAGTCGAGCTTCATACTTCAAAAGCCGAATTTTGGACTAGCTAACCTAGGGTTCCAAATTATTTTTTCCGTTTCCTTTTTTACGAGATCAAAAGTAATAAATTTTGCTTTTTCACGTATTTATATACAAGGTGTCCTCGCGAATCTGGGAACGAATTATCGATCAATTTCAAATTTTACAGAATATGCAGCCTTGGCTTCTTAATTTCAAATCTCTGCATATTTTCCAGGAATATTGGTTATATTTAATATGTTCTAGTAGTGATTTCATATTTTCATATGATTCTTTCATTTTAGTATCATGACTGACCGGTACGGAAGGTTATTTATTACCATTATGTAACAGTACAGCTTTCAAACTAACCTTTGAGGAATCTATATACAACCGCCAGTCAGATGTTTTATATTCAAACGTCAACTCCGTCATCACTGAGGGAATGTCACTGCAAAAGACTATATTGCCATCTTGAGAAAAAAGCTTGAGAAGTGCATATATCGAGTTTTATATACGGATATTCTGGTATTTTTTTCCAGTAAATTCCAGTCATGAAGTCAGGACGCCAAAAGTTCTTCTACCTGTCTTTTACTGAGATCCAAATGACGTGCCAAGTCGTTGAGATTGTTTTGAGTTATAAAATGAGGTTCTCTGTTTGTAGTACTGGGCTCAAAAGTTGGATCGGAATCTGAACTCTCGGATACATTTTCTTCGGTCACGTCATCCATGTTTACTGGAGGCTGAAGAACAGGTAAATGGTCACTATGTGGGATAGGTCTTCGAGCAGATTGCAGATTTGGATAGTATACAGAGTGCCTAGATTTGTAATTAATACCATTTATGGATGTTTGGTAGAAATAACAATCTGATACATGGTCTTTCGATTAGGTCCATATCATTGGAACTGCGAACAGCATATGACGAGATCCTTTAGCCCATGATGAAAATAAATAGACACACTGTGCACAGCAAACACTAGGAGTCCTGTTTTCAACTAATGCTGTCAAACTACGACGTTGACTTTTAACAGTAAGTTGATCGCAAATATAACAGAAGTTATCAAGATGGTTTACACAGACTCTAGTATGATGTACAACACTATTCTAAAATAAAAACTGTTTTAGTTTCAATATGTTTTCGTTAATTTTTTCGGAAACACACGTGGGTAAGCAAAGTTCGCGACGATGTTTTATTAAAACTGAGGTTTATATGCTGGTAGGTAGTAGTGTTTGAAAATATGACTTGATTTCGTTTAATAAATTTACTCTTCATCAGTGTTATTGATTTCCACAACATGTAACATATGCTTTGAGGAGTGTTTCTCCGAAACTTTTGATCAGAATAAATTGCATTTCTAGTTTATCCTTATTTGGTTCTAACGGTTATGCAAAAATTAGAACAAATTCTGACTGTTCATTTTCTGATTTTGTACTTTATCGAAATAGTAATTTTCAAGTTTCATGAAGAAACCGAGTTGAAAAATCTGTGTTCTGGACATTTACTACACTGTGTATATGAAATTTTTCTGGAACATATTGACCAAATCTAAACCTGCAAAAACCATTTGGTCCATAAAAATATATAGTTGAAAGAGACAAAATTTAAAAGTATTTCCAAATTTTGAACGTTTGTCACCCGGAATTGCAAATACTAGTGAAACGATAAACAATGCAATGTTGTGAGAAAATAACGAGAAATCACGAACATATACAGGGATATCCACCGGGACCGTCCGTTAAAAACTTTTTGAGTTCCAATTACAATATCAAGCTGAAATTTTATACGCGGCCATAACTAGCGATTTCCAATTGAAGTGAAATATTTTCGAAGTGATACCATTTCCGGTTATACCGGAAGTGGGTCATCACTTTGTTATTTCAAATGGCAATCTACCTTTTTTATTATACATCTAGAACCGACATTTGAGCAAAGCATAAAATACCCAAGTTGTTGGCACTTATCTGTCAAAACTTTTGACAGATTTAATTATTTTTGTTATAAACTCGATTTTTGAGGAACATTTAAAAAAATTGTAGCTCGTAGATCTTTTGCACTACAGACACAATTTTTGATTGGGTGGATAGAAGAAGGATCAAGGAATTTTTTAAGCAGTCTACACATGTCTAATGTTTATTGCGTTGTTTTGTATGATTTTTTCAATTTGGCCTTTTTCAAACGGCAATAGCTCAATTTTTTCAAATGGTACGTGCCAATTTTTATATCGCCATCAGATAAAGCGTCAAATTTCAGATGGAATTGTATAAGCATTAACTATACCCATCTCTTATAGTTCCGAAATAATTTGGGAATATATTGAATTTTGATGATTTTGCAAGAACTAACAGAGAATGCTTTGAAATATTTTAATCAAGTAGCTGAACTGTCTACGCTGACCTGACAGGTGCCTAAAATTAATGTACTTGTCACTTCGTTCATTCGAATTTGATATTTCAACAAGAATTGTTGGTAATTTGAAGTGAAAATTTTTGAAAAACACCAGATAGATAATAAAATAGCTGATTATTCAAACGAGGATATGTTCAATCTCTTTTTAATTCATGGCGAATGTCAAAAAGTGGTAGATAGAACTAGCAGCCAATTCAATAACCAATTTCCAAATTTGGCGCCTATGAGTTAAACAAAAAATTGGTAACACTTCGAAATTATTTCACTTCAATTGGAAATCGCTAGTTATGGCCGCGTATAAAATTTCAGCTTAATATTAAAATTGGAACTCAAAAAGTTTTTAACGGACGGTCCCGGTGGATATCCCTGTATAAATTACAGAAAATTTAACTAAAATCCGATCTCTTCACTTATTTTGCGGGGTTCTTTTCAAAAGATTAATTCAATGTGAATGTAAAGCATGGAGTTTATTATAATAACTTGGTCAGATTTTTACTCCTTTTACCTCATCGAGTAGACAATGAAATATTTTTAGAATTCTTGATTCAAGAAAATGCTAACATGTAAAAAATAATACCATGAAATCTGGAGGAAATCATATGGTTCGCACTAGATAGATGTTTTGTACATTACCATCGGACTGTAAGAATTTGATGTGATGGAATTTTTTCTGAGAAGTGGATAGGACGTGGAGAACTCTTGTGGCCTGCAAGTTCAACTTTTCCTGATTTTTCAAGTTGGAGCTTTTCATTCCATTTTTTTCAACGAATATTTTAAGATTTCTGGAATCACACCATTCAACCCTGGGACTTTACGTTCTCTAGTTGATTTTAAAGCTCTTTTGAACCATATTGTTAGGAAACATTTGAAGAAAATTCTTATCAGAAACAAAGTTTCTCAATGTTTATGATGAATATGTTTAGTTTCCTCGTTGAATGTACGCAAATACCCCAAGAACTTCGACTAGAATATCAGAAGTCCATGTTATTCATCAAATATAATAAATTGTCATTTGCATATTAACAAAATTGTGGTCAGCTCTAACTTCTCTTCCAAACAATGGATAACGAAAGGGTATATCCCCACTCCTTCTGGACAGCCGTCCGAAAACCAACCATATACAACAAGATTTAGAGCGCCACTCTAAAATTGAACCAGACTCCGTAATTTTGGTGTCAATGGAAATTAATAAATTCTACAGGGTCGCATGTTTCAGATTCCGTTCTGAGATATATCGGGCATAGTGCGGGCAGTGTTGAGTTACGGAGACAAACATTTCATCTGATAACTATCAGAATCCGATGGTCATATAATTCTATGGGTGGGAAAGTGGAGAAACATCTCGAGCTCTACGGGGGTCTTTCGAGCCCGCTGGGTGTGGTTGCTTGCTTTACACATCTCTTACGATGACACTGCTATACTCATATACCACCTATGTAAAAAATTAGATGTTAATATTGAATATTTTATTGTTCAAACAGGCCAGTTCTTGTTTGTCTGAAATACGAGTGGTAAACGTTTATGGCTGTCAGTTAATTCCTTATTATTTTTATTTATACTAGAAACGGTTGAATATCAAGATATTTTATTACTTATTCATTTATTTATAACCTATGATACATTCCTAGTGTAATCAATATTGATAAAATTGTAGAACGTGTATGATAACTGCAAACTTAATCATTTAAAAATTTGTAGATCCAACTGGAGTAAAAATACATCAATCAATGAATTCCTTGAAGAGGAAAATATAAATAAAATGAAATTCTTCTGTCTGATTTCCATTTAACAATCATGTAATTACATTATGTGATTTGTAGATTTAATATGATCAAAAACTGCGGATTTGTTATGTGAGAGAGATATTCTTTGAAACTTCATTACAAATTTCGATCTGTTTGACGTATATAAGCTGTTGGACATTCATTGCATTCAATTATGTACTTTTTGAGTAGATCTCGAGAAGACAAAATTTATAATAAGTAGGTAACTAAACTACAAAAATTCATTACGTAATAAATTAACACTATGCTAGCGGCAAAAGGCGGCTTCATCAAAGCAACGCGCAGTACTTGTCAAAGAAAAGCCGCGTTTTTTATTCTTGCCGCTTTTCTAGAAATTTCGCGTAGCGCGTTTGATGGGAATATTCGAGACTTTCATTCACGCCGATATAAATGTTGCGTCTGCAGGAATTGGAGTAATTCTGAATTGTAATAGGCAATACTACGTCGATACGAAGTTTAATATTAAATATTACAAGATGAGTGCAGCGAATTAATCTCAATCGTATCATTTTAATAACGATTGGGAGGAAGAATTTTTGTTTTGTATGGTGAACGATAAGTGCATTTGTCTTATTTGTCGTGCGTCAGTTGCAATACCTAAGCGTAGTAACTTATAGAGGCATCATAAAACGGTTCTTAAAGAATATGAACAGGATTTTCCTCCACAGAGTGAATTAAGAAAACGAAAAGTACGTGATTTGATAACTGGCACGAAAACAGAACAAACCATCTTCACAAGAATAGTCAAACAATCGAAAGCTGCTACGATCGCGTCTTCTGAAATATCTCATATATTGATAAGATGGATCGGTTGTGAAGGAAACGTTTGTTGAAGCGGGTGAGACTTTATTTGGAGATTTTAAAAATAAAATAGAAATTATGTCTGCTATTAGAGAACTTCAGTTATTCATCATTCCTCTGAAAGGGAAGACCCGTGGCGAAGATATATGACATTTTCTTCAATTTTGTAAACAACTACAAGCTACCTAATTTGTATGTTAAATTAGTGTGCATTACAACCGATAGAGCACCAGCAATGACTGGAAACAAAAACGGTTTTGCAGCATTGTGTCGAGCTAATGAGGTTTTCGCTTCATTTTTTCATTCCATTGCATTATACATCAACAAGTTTTGTGTTCAAAAGTTTTAAACATGGAGGAAATTATGGGCATTGCAACAAAAATTGTGAATTCCATCCTTGCACGTAGCTTGCAACGGCGGCTCTTTCAGTTGCAGTTGGAAGATAGGGAGTCAGCTGAACACACTGATTTAGTTCTTCACACGGACGTCAGGTGGTTGAGTCGCGGAAAATTCCTAGAAAGTTTTCAAGAATTATTGCCCGAAATAACAGCTTTTCTAGACGAAAGAGGTGATGACACTCAGATGTTGAAAAACGAAAAATGGCTGACTGATTTTGCATTCTTGACTGACATCACAATGCACTTAAACACCATCAACTTGGAGCTTCAAGGTAAAGGAAAAACTATTATTGAGATGATTAGCGCAGTAAACTCATTCAAAAGTGAATTGGATCTTATGATGAATCATCTGAGACATTTTCCATCTTCGAAAGCAAGGATTCCTCAGTTAAATTATGATACGTATGAGGCTGAATTATCAAATATTTTCGGACAACTCCAAATGCGTTTTTATGATTGAAGTAAAAAATAACTAGTCAGTTTAATATGAACTCATGTTCTGTTGAAAATGAGTTGGTGAAGATTATATCACCAAGCTACAGCATCTGATACAAATTTCTGGTGTTTCATATCTGAAGATAAATATCAGAATCTAAAGCAAATCGCTCTTCAACTGACAGCAATTTTTGGGTCAACTTACTTGAGCGAGTCTGCATTTTCTGAAATGGAGATAATTAAGTCAAAATATCGCAATCTGACGATCATATGTCATCATTCTTGCGATTAGCACTCAGTGGTTACGTACCATCTTATGAAAAGTATGCTGAGGACATGCAGTGCCAATCTTCAACATCCAAAGTCACTCCTTAGTTAAGTTTAACTCTATATGTACATAAATGACATAAGAAGCGGTCTGAGTTGCGATGTTTTTCTTTATGAAGACGATGCTACCGCCTTGATTACTGATGATGACGAGGCTATGCTGGAGTCAAGGATTCCTCAAATTACCAAGTTGCTGTGTCAATGGTTCAGCAGAAACAGATTGCACATCAACGCCCTCAAGTCTACATATTTGGTCTTTCACAACCAAAATAAGATGATAAATGTTAATGTTAATGTTGATATTTCAGGCAAGTTTTGTACCCCAAAAGATGTATCCCTTGAAACAAAAATTGGCCTGTTTTTGCGTTTTGATCAGAAATTAATATCTTGGTAGATATAGCCTCTGTTTAGTTTTCGTTGAAGCACCCTGTATATGAATCAATTGCACATGTGGTGTATGCCTATCTAGTTCTAGTTCAAAAATTGTAGCAAATTCCATGTGTTCAATTTTCAGATTTTACACTATTATCAAAAAGAAGAATTTTGCAGTTTCATGTAGAAACGGAGTTGAAAAATCAACGAACTGTTTTAATCTTCCGCTAGACTCAATATATGAAAATTTCTCTAAAACAGATTGGACAGAATCTAGCCTGCAAAAACCAGTCGATTAGTCCATGAAATCATATCAGGAGGATTGAAAACAAAATCCAAAAATATTCCCAAATGAAAGACAGAATCAAATAACCATTTTTGACGCCCTCTATCTCGAAAATAGAGCGTTTTGAGTTTTCCAATTTCTTTTGTCGCTCTATCAGAGATTTTTCTCCTCCATAGCAAATCAATCCCATCGTTTGAATCATAAATTACACCCATAAATTCGCACTCCTTTCACTTTATCCTGAATTTCGCAGTCAGCGTTTTAATTTTCTCAATTCTCTTGAAATCGAACAAATAATTAAACATTTCCTTCTTTCAAATTATGAGTTATTCGTCGACTAGTTTTCCAGTTTTTCGCCTGATTTTACCAACTTTCTTTCCATGAAAACCATTCAGTTCAGACTATCATGAACATTTTAAAAGAAATAGTATCCAAATCAGACTAGTCGTTCTCCAGTAATGTTCTTACGAAGATTTTGATTTTCATTGAGTTATGTAAATGAAAATAATGAAAATTATCGAAACGTTATCAAACACGCATTGAATGAATGTTATCACACAAAACGAACTATTTTATTATCAAAAAATAACCAAACTAAAGGACGAAAAGAAAATTATGAATCGTCTCACAAAAACTGACATTGAAAAAGTCATAAATTTATTTATTTGATCTAACAGAAGGTTGAATATAAAACAGAATCCTTTTCAGACTGGAAAGGTTATTTTGTTTGTTCACACTATACTTTGCATATATTTTAACATATTTTAGAATTTTGACTCTTCTTCTGTTGAACTTGAATTAAAATGTGATCATTCAAATTCGAATACAAAATGAATTATTCGTATTTTACGTTGTCAAGTTCCTGAATTTGTCGAGTCATTTTGGAGCTTCTGCATTGAATTATCATAGAGGATCACAGATGAAAGTGATATTTGGAATCAATGTTTATGAAATGAGGTCTCAACACCTCAGAAACTGAATGTACAAGGTGTCCCCTTTGTCTATCATAAACTATGAATGGTGGTTTCAGAAGAAATTCTGAGAACAGCATGGTCCGAATCTTTTTAAATTTTGGGATATGCAGCGGGAACGATGAAACATGATGAGCTCTCTTGGGACAACAATATCCGGAGGTAAGCTCGTTTCCCAGTCGGGCTCAGGCAGTTCACGATGATAAGTCCCCTAGGATCTGATGGGAAAAGCCAATTCGTTATTGAGTTTTGCAACATAAAAGGACTAGGATACACCAACATGAATGTGAGTGCAGTATACCAGTACTTACAAGACACGGAATCTCCTGTCCTAGCTCTAACGGAATCTCAAATAATTCCAACAACCGACACCACCTATCTTTGATTCAATGGCTATGAGTAGTACTCAAGACTCCGGTTTAAGGAGGAATTTGTGATAAATGAGATAAAAACACAAGGTTTAAGTTTAATCTACACTTTATTTGAAAAAATTCGACGACGTTCCGCTGACACAGCAGCTTCATCAAGAATGACAAACAGAATGAAGAGTATGGTATTATAAACAAATCGTAGAACAAGTTGGATGAATAACAGGAAAATCCACACCGAGCCATTGTACAGTTAGTATGAAAGGTAATAAAACTAATTAAACAAGTTAAGTAGGGGTGGATAATTCACATCCACCTGCTCATTCAAAAGCTTGTCCGAATGTTTGTATCTATTTATTTCTAATGTTTCTAGGAGATCTAATTTTAAACTTTTTGATTTTATATGTAATATGTCAAAGTTTTCATTGAATGAATGGTTTTCTTTCATTCAGTGGTTTGAATAATTTGAATCAGATTTATTTTTATCGAAGCTACGTTTATGTTCCGATGTTCTTATGCCAAAACTCCTATAGGTCCTACCGATATAAATTTTATCACAAGAACCTCAATTGAGTTTATAGATTCCTGATTTACTTGATTTTTCAACACGAGATTTATTATTTTTAATATGTTTACCTAAGTTATTAGAAGTTCTGAAAGTTATATTAAGATTTTGTTTGACGAGAAAGGATTTAATATTTGTACTTGCAGAACCGCAGAATGTTAAACTGTTGAATATTTTATAGTCTTTATGAATAGGATATACTTCATTTATTGCTTTCTGATACAGTTTTTACGAATGATTAGATCTATCATATCCGGATTATATGAATTATTAATGGCTATCTGTTTGATGATGTTTAACTCTTTATTATAATCTTCTACTGATAAAGGTAAATTGAGTAACCGATGTACCATGCTGTTTAAAGCTGCAACTTTGTGTTGAATTGGATGTAATGAGTAGTTATGTATAATTGTATCAGTATGTGTTGGTTTACGAAAGACCGAAAAAACATGATTATTATTTCGTTTAGTGATTTTTAAGTCCAAAAATTCAAAATTCAAAAGGAATTTGTGTTTTTGCAAGATCCGATGTCGCTTTCGACCTGGCATGGCTCGAACTCTGTTTAAATATCAAAACCATGTTTCTCTGTTTTCTCTATCGATCTCCTAACGATGAGAACTACCCTATTTTGTTTCAGTATCTAGGCGACAAGATAGACACGATGCAAATACAGCATCTGTTATCTCAGGTGATCATAATGGGAGACTTCAATGTCCACAATATCTACTGGCAAAAAAGACCAACGAAACAGGAATATAACTTATGAGAACTAGAAGAAAAATCCAACTCATGAACTAAAGCTGAATATGAACGTTTCAGGAACATTCGTACCTCCACAATTGGTGAAGCGATAACCTTCTTGAATGGAAGAATTGAGGAATAGACGCTTAGAGTAGATCAGTGAAACTCGTCAGTTATTTCAAATATGAAAAGGCAAAAGCCCTATTATAAAACTACCCCAAGCTTGATCCTGAACCTCTTTTGGAAACGTTTTTTCCTAACCGCATTTGGATTCTGCATATAAATGATCATTACGGAAATATTTATTCCACTCTTGTGGAGCATGATTCATAAGTCCGTGAAATGTTGACCTTGAGTCGATGCTGATCTTCCCCTGCATTTCCTGTCGATGATAATCATTTCAAATTAGGCACATAACACTTTGGGGAACTTTTAACTGATTTGCAATGCTCTGAGTACTTATCCAAGTACTTGTCTTCAACAAAGTCTATACATTTCTCGTATGTTGACTTAAAGAAGTCGTACATGTTTTGGCTCAATAAATCCCGTTTCTCTGAGTCTCCAAAATACCAAAGTAACAACTGTAAGAACAGAAAGATGTCTGTGAAGGAATCTTCGGTGGTATTCCCTTTCTAGACATTAAGATCCTGAAAGATTTAGCAAATTGAAAAATCACGAAATAAACTTAAAACATGAAAGGAAACTGCAAGAATCGTAATTTTATAAACAATTACATATTGGGTTGATCCTATTCTTGTTGATCAAAAAATTATTATGAAAAATCGACATAACCAAAAAACGAATATAGCATAGATAATTTTTTCAAAAAAAACTCTAAAGCTATAACTTTTATGCACTTTTCATTATAACTGAGATTATAAATAATATAAAACATAACAATCTGTATTTTACAAATTTGCATATTTTATAAGAAATCTATTGAAGATTCAAACCAGCGCTGTTGCCAAATTTCCTAAAATTCCTGCTTCAAAAGAAACATCTCATTTTCTTCGCAATTGTTCATGTAATTTCAAGATCAATTCCTTGAGCGATTAAAGCACAGCAATAATTAACGACTTCCTTCCCGCGAAGATCGACCTAGTATTAGTTAGCCATTAACTAACCAGCTTCCTCCGGACAGTGAGTAATCCAAATATTATTTAATATTCATGCTCTACATAAATAACCATATAATTTGCTTTTTTCTTTGTAACAATAGTTCTTATTTCTTCACGGTCACTTACTGTTGATCCATACTGTTAACCGCACGCGTCTATTCTCGCTGACTTTGTTTATAGACACTTTAACAAAATCATTATTTTATTTTGTTCAAAACAGTCTACAATTTGATACCGTTTTACTGAGGTGATAACTATACTTTCTTTTCAACCAGGGAGCTATTTGAGGTGTTACGGCTACTCTGATCTTGTTTAATATATTGAAATATACACACGAAAAAAAACACTGCGTCCTGAAATTATTCTCGAATGTAGAGAGAATTATAGCAATCCTATGTTTTTTTAAGTAGAAAGCCCTATGTTTCTCACCATGTTCGAACGTATTAACCCAAAATAAGATAAGTTTTTCGTGATGAGTATATGCCTCACCTTTGTGAAAATATGATCTTTTTTTTAGGTGTGCTCTATCTACTGCAATCTCAATTTCTATACTCATTCATTCTCATAAACCAAAATATCCATGAACAATGAATAATTTTTGATACAACTGTTTTTTTGTTGAAGTTGAAGATCATTCGTTACATGTGATTTTATTAATACCAGATTGTTTGAGTTTATCTGTCTTCTGTTTTGCATTAAAGAGTAATTTGCTAATCTTGAATGCAATTTATCAAACCCAAACAAATAACGCTTCTTTCAATTATGTGTGCCTACTTTCACATAATATAAAATATCATTTCTCAAAATTCAAATAAACATGTGATTCTCAAGCGGACCTTATCTTAGCAAATTACTTTCAATGCAAAAAGAAAACAGATAAACTCAAACAATCTGGTATTTACAAAATCAAATATAACGAATGCCACTAAGTTTATGTAGGTTAAACAAGTGGGAATTTTGAATGCAGATTCGAAAAACATATATTATCAGACAAGAAATTCTCAATATTTGAGCACATTTAATCAATAAACACAACAGTTTTAGACAACCTCAAAAAAATCCTCCACAAATACAACAAAGGAAGAAGTTTCGAAATCTGTTTCGAAATTAATAAACTCAGGAAAATTCAATATTATACTACTCTTAATAGCCAACTTGAAATCAATAAGATTCTCAACATTCAAGGAGAAAATAAATTGAGGAGTTTACCCCAACCCCTAACCTTCAGCTACCCTCACTTTTTATGTTCAAATAGCAACCGCAATCTTTTAGATTAGTCTTTTTACTGTGCAACAAATTTCAGAAAAAAACGATTGCTCTCCTAAATACAGGGTGTTGAAATATCAAAATTCATGCATAATATTGATGAGTATTTTATTGCGAAAAAGTCTTGAGCATATATTTGACCATCGCAATCGTGTTTCAAATTAATCGCCAGCTGTCTTTCCAACTTCCAAACCCGAAACCAATTTTGTGAGGAAATTATAAGGCGGTGTGACGAGAATAATGTGTATTTTAACTCCCTGTATTTAAGAGAGCAATCGTTTTTGTCTGCACAGTTATCTAAAAGCTTTATGAAGCTTCAAAAAGAGCAATCACAATATGTGGGTTGCTATTTAAAAATAAAAAGAAAGGGTTGACGAGGGTTAAGGGGTTGAGGTTAAACTCCTCAAATTTATCATGAAAAAATAGGTATAAGAAATTAAGAATCGAAGAAATACGACAATCAATCCAACCAGCACATTCTATTAACACACTACACCATAGGTTTAGACGATCTCAAAGTCCTCCACAAATTCATTAAAGAAAGTAGAATGGATCTGTTTGAAAAGAAATGTCGTTTTTTATTATAATAATTCTAACAATTCTTGAGATATTAGCCATCAAATTTAAACATAGGATTCTCTTTCAGTCCTCCAGATATTCAATGTTATTGTGAAAATCTACAGGATGGTATTTTTTCTCGGATGATCTACCCGAAATGTTTATTGAAACTTGAACATCCTGTATCTCGAAATATCAATAAAAAAAAAAGTCTTAAATATCGCTCGACTGTTGAAGTCCTGATAAACAATCAAAATTATATCTTCATAAAGATTCATAAAATTTGACCTTGAAATGACTTCGACGAGATGACCTTGAAAAGTAACTTAGAAAGAACACGTTGATTTCTGAATAAACTCAATCAGTTTACGCATAAACCAAGCATACCCACGTAATCTGCAGTTCTAACGTAATTTTATTTAGTTCAATGTCAGGTTCGCTAAATGTGGGAAAATAGTAAAAAGTGAAAACAATGTAATGCGCTCATTCAAACAATTAATTCGATTTCATTTAATTAGACCTCTGTGAAAAAGTTCAAGGTTTGTAATTCACTTGTTCCTCATACATGTTATGTATTGTACTAGGACCTTATTTTATACGATAAATAATTGTTTACAAGACATATGGGGTAACCATTATATTATTTGAGTCAAGAACATATCCTGGTTCCGAATCTTGGTTCGTAACAATGACTCTGTTTTAATAATGGGCAAAATTCTCACAACCCATTGACTTGCTAATACTTCAACCAGCTTTATTTCTATTGTAAAATATATTTTTTGTAGTTTATTTGATATATTATGGAATAAATAAGCGAAAACATATTTTAGTTTCATGTTATGATCTCTTTAATATTTGCATTTATTGAAATAGCAACCTTCTTTCCATCAAATACTATGAATCTGTTTTTCTTCATGTTCTTTATGTAAATGAACCACATAGCTTTTTGCAACAAACAAAATTATGCCGATCTGAAATAATGTCAGAAAGTCACGTAATCTGAACTTAAAATATGTATATACATGGTGTGAATTCTAATCTAATTAGGCGGACCTACTTCAAGTGGTGTCTTCACAACTAGAACGAGGAAAATTTGTCTAACGATTTGTATTCCAAGGGCCTTCCTTTTCGATATATAGCTGCACAAGTGTTTTTGATTCCTTTCTTGAGAAAAGAATAAAGCAATCAGGTTCACATCATACAAAAATCCTGAGTTCGACAATTATTTTCGGAGGAAGGGTGAAAGCTTTTTTTTCTATTCAATTTTCTTCAAAAAATATAAATCGACCATGAAACAATTATATTAATAAATCTCGTTTGATATATATTTACTCTCAAAATTTCAACCCGAAGAATATTCCGTTAAACACGAATACGAATTTCTAAATGTCTCGAAAACTGAGCTTGAAGAATTTATCCTCTATAGCTGGGGTGCTCAAACTTGAGCTGCTGGAGATCTACCTCAATATTTTTAGGCTACTTACGATCGATTCTGAGAGGCTGCAAGTATGTGTGATGCAGGGTTGTACATACACGATACATCCTACCTACCTAGGTAGGGTGTGCCGTAGCATATATAGATATTCGCTTTCCGCACAATATACATTATTTTAGTCAAAGTTTGGGTTAGATTCTTCTCTATAATATCAATGAAAAAACTCATAGTTATTCAAAACTACGAGTGTATTGGTTGTTACAAAACAAAAGAGTTACGTATGGTGTTAAACTTAACTAAGGAGTGACTTTGGATGTTGAAGCTTGGCACTGCATGTCATCAGCATACTTTCCATAAGATGGTATGAAACCATTGGGTGCTGATCGCAAGCATGATGACATATGATCGTCAGTTAGTCGATTGCGATATTTTGACTCAATTATCTTCATTTCAGAAAATACACACTCGCACAAGTATGATGGCCGTCAATTGAGGGTGATTTGCCTCAGATTCGGATATTTATCAGATATAAAACACCATTAATTTGTATCAGATACTGTAGCTTGAAGATGTATATCTGATATGATCTGCACCAACTCATTTTCAACAGAACATGAGCTCATATTAAACTGACTTGCTATTTCAGTAGCTAATTCCTCAATGTTTTTACATGAAAAAGGATTACTCATAAATGATGCTTTATCTGCCAATTTACTACAATCATAAACTACAATCATAAAAACGCATTTCGAATTGTTCCTAAATATTAGATAATTCAGCCTCATACGTATCATAATTCAACTGAGGAATCCTTGCTTTCAAAGACGGAAAATGTTTCAGATCCTTTCTTTTCAGTGGATCATCATAAGTTGCAATTTACTTTTGATTCACCTTGAAGATCCAGGTTAATGGTGTTTAAGTACATTGTGATGTCAGTCAACAATTCCAAATCAGTCAGCCATTTTTCGTTCTTCAACATCTGAGTGTCATCAACTCTTTCGTCTAGAAAAGCTGTTATTTCCGGTGATAATTCTTGAAACTTTTCTTGGAAAATTTCCACGACTCAACCACTTGACGTCCGTGTGAAGAACTAAATCAGTGTGTTCAGCTGACTCCCTATCTTACAACTGCAACTTGAAGAGCCGCCGTTGCAAGCTACGTGCACGGATGGAATTTACAATTTTTGTTGCAATGCCCATAATTTTCAAAGTGTTTAAAATTTTTGAAAACAAAACTTTTGATGTATAATGTAATGGAATGAAAAAAATTAAGGAAAATCTTCTTTATCTCAACACAATGCCACAAAACCGTTTTCGTTTCCAGTCATTGTTGGTGCTCCAACGGTTGTAATGCACACTGATTTATATATTGGTAGCTTGTATACTATGTATTCAATAAATGTTTCCTTCACAACCGATCCATCTTCGAATGGTTTCTTGTGTTTCGCCAATATATGAGATATTTTAAATGACGCGAACGTAGCAGCTTTTGATTGTTTGGCTGGTCTGCTGGTCTTGTGATCATGGTTTGTTCTTTTTTCAAACAAGATATCAAATCACGTACTTTTCATTTTCTTTAGTCACTCTGTGGCGGAAAATCCTTTACATAGTTTTTATGAACCGTTTCATGAAGCCTCTCTAAGTTACCAGGCTTAGGTATTGCAACAGACGCACGATAAATAAGACAAATGCACTTATCTTTCACCAGATAAAAGAAAAATTCTTCCTCCCAATTGCCTTCAAGTTACAATTCAGAATTACTCCAATTCCAACAGGCGCAACATTTATATCGGCGTGAACAAAAGTCTCTAATATTCTCGTCAAACGCGCTACCCGAAATTTCTAGAAAAGCAGCAAGAATAAAAAACGGGGCTTTTCTTTGACAAGTACCGCGTGTTCCTTTGATTAAGCCGCTTTTTGTCACTAGCAGAGTGTTATTTCATTACGTGATGAATTTTTATAGTTTAGTTACCTACTTATTAAAATTTTTTTCTTCTCGAGATCTACCCAAAAGTGATCGATTGGTCGATCGCGAGTGACCGTTTGAGCACCCCTGTTCTGGAGTATACAAAATTGAATGCAATGAATGACCAACAGCTTAGTTACCTACTCATTAAAAAATTATTTCTTCTTGAGATCTACTCAAAAAGCACCGTTAGAGCATCCCTGCTCTATAGGTTAGGTTCTAGTACGATAATTAGTTCAAGATATTTATTCCCAAAACATATTCCATTAAATCCAAATACAGAACACCTAAACCTCACGAAAAGTAAGCTTGAAGAATTTATCCTGTATAGGTTATCACATTCCAATACAATTTTGTCAAATTTAGAACATTAAGATCATAGTATACAGTGTTAAATTTTAGATATAAACTCTCTGAACCTGCAAAAGTATTAAAAATATACTAAATACCTTGGAGGAATGACCTTCAAAAGATCCTAAAAAATAATTATGAATAAAGAAATATCTGCCAATTTCAGAAATTGATTCAATTTGGTATATTTAAATCATTCTACATCTTTAAAACTCCATCAGAATAGCTTACCAAGTTCTAACTATACAAATATAATTTCGACCTTCAAATTTCGGTTCTTTCAAAGTGAATATTTTTAAACCTAAATTGTCATAATTTCCTTCAATAACTGTAATAAAGTCTAAAAAATTATTCATAGAAACGGACAACAATATCCTATTTGAATAGTTAAATTTTATTACATACAAAGATACCGAACACTGCCCTAAAAATTCGCTGGGTCTGACCCATATTTGCCAAATTGTTTTACGACCTTGCCGATACCGTTTCACTCTTAGTTTCAAGGTGAATGCCGGATTTCCTGTAAAAAACAGCATTTGGATGTAAACATAACGGCTCTGTGATGAACGACTTTACTTTCGGTTTGTCCTTCTATTAATGGTACGTGCTTGTTGAAATATTTGCAAATACGCCTTATTTTAACGAGCGAAACTTCAGTGAAGCATTTCACCCTCAATAATGTAATCAATAATTTCGAAAAATGATTTTCGACAATTTCAATGTCGGAATTCTGAATTGTTCAGAAAATTGACAGGATGTAAGTTCTTCTGCAGAAATGCACCGTTTTTTATTCTAATGAAGACGCTGTGAGAGCCTTTATCAGAGAGAAACAAAATGTCTGATGAAGGCGATATCTCGTCTAAACGTGTTACGAATAAAGTAAAGTGTAAATTGAATTTTCTTTCATTTATCATTTAAAATGGATTTGCATTAAGTAGCAGCGTCTAGTCTTCAATTAGTGTCTTCATCGTTGTAAAAGAAACTATCTCTGTCTGTTTTCCATAAGTGACAAAATTTGATTGTGATTTTCTGAACTATTTTCTGCGAATTATGTCGATCATAGAAACTGACATCGAAATTGAATCCACGCTATCTATTTTTATTTTCCACGGCATAAGAATTAATTTTCCGAAGGGACTGCAGGTTTTTGTTGAAATCGAAATGCGGTTCTGATAATGTAAAAAAATAGGTACTCCTAAGAAAGAACATTGCCTTAAAAAATAATTCGTCTCAAAACTGAGTAAATTTTTATGGCTATAATTCCGAATATTTTGAAAAAAATCAAAGCGCAATGGTGGTTAATTTTAGATAGGACAAATCTCAACAACATATGCTCGAAAAGTATAATAATAATTATAATATATATATATATATATATATATATATATATATATATATATATATATATATATATATATATATATATATATATATATATATATTGAAATATCAAAATTTTAGTCAATGTCCGGTAAAACCGGCAGAAGTACCGTTCTGAAACTAATTTCCCCAAAATTTGAAATGTTTAGATAAACTCTTTCCCTAGATACTTCTAATTCCTTTAACGCGGACACACTGTATATTGAGTTTAACGAATAATATTCTTACAATTTCAAATTAACTTAATAACTATAGAAGTTAAGATAAATTCGTTCTTCACAAAAAAATAGAAAGTATGGAATTCACCAAACTGTCGGACTAAAACATCAAACTTTTTCAGCCTTGTGCAACGAGACGCCACTGCTCATAAAGTGCAACTTTCCATATTAAAAATCTTTAAAAAAATCAAATTAATTTCACTGTTAACTCATTTAATCAATACTGTAATCTCCCGGATTTCAATTCTTCAATTGACCATAAATAACAAACAAGTGGATATTATATAAAGTCGGTTTTTGCTTCACTTCATCAACCCTACCTCGAGTGGGAAATATTCAATAATAGCATAATAGAAACAACCGACATTCTTTACAAATTACTCCAGATGCATGAACACGGAACTATACAATATAATTTATCGAATATGCAAATTTTTACCGTTTCGTATGTGAAAAATTCTTGAAAATAAACTGGAAAGATATGGAAATGTCTCGTATGTAAATATGAACGCTAACTTTTTGAACAGAAAGTACGCAAAATATTTGAATCGACGTCGATTGCTCTCACAATTTTGTATGTCATATTTTGCTTCCTGAAGGGTTCAAGAACTCATTGTCAAAATTTCAGTTTTATCAATTCGGTTAGATGTATTATTTAGAATGGAAATTAAATACTTTCACTGCATAGTAGAAGCAGCGATTTGAATGCTCATTGAGAGATACGATGAAACTAAACCTTACTATGCTATAAAATTAATAAAAATATCCTAAAATTGTGATAAAAAAATCTTTCAAATTCAGGAATTAGTTTTGGAATATTTTTGAAATTTACATTTCATGAAATCAAACGATGAAGTTTAAAGATTATATTGCGCACTTTGTATATACATTTCATATGGAATGGTAGCAATGGATGGAGCCCTCGAGATTATTCAAAAATGTGTATTAGAACTATTTTGCACAAATAAATTACTTTTTCTATTGCTGAGACAATGAGACAAGCTGGGGTGTTAAATGTGAGAAAGTTATATTTTTATTCGATTCTAACACATCATTTTCGAAATGAAACAGTAATTTTGTTTCTTGAATATGACCACAATACAAGGTATGAAATGTTGACTACAAAGAAGGAAAAAAAAGACTAAAGATGTTGGCCAAAGTACCCATAAGCATATATATTTTAAAGCTTTATGACCTGTTGCCAAGGAGATTTAAGTCAATTAAAAATTTTCTCGTATTCAAAAAACTAATTTCGAGTTGGCTGCTGGAACTTCCATGTTCTCAGGTCAATGCTGTCTTTGATACAAAGACATATTTGCCGATAAAAAACTAACTGTCCAAATTGTAAAACTATTAATTATGAATTTGTATTTTTCAGAGCAGAATAAAGGTTCTATTATCTATAATATTTAAGTCGTAAGGCCTTTTTCGAGAATAATCCGAGGGGATAGTGGTAGTTTGAACCGGGCGGAGAAGATGCGACGCTGCGAAAAATCGAGGGCCGAAGGCACCAGCGATTATTTTTTTCCGGAGGGGAAGGATCTGAGGAAGGTGCGTGCCAAATTTGGAGCCCCTAGCTCGAACGACGGAGCCCTGAGGATTTTTCGAAAATTTTCACCGAAACGTCGCCGAGAGCGAACGGAAAGTCGAAACGGCGAGATTTCTTCGGAATCGGAAACTTCAGTCTTTCGAAAGGCGATTGGAACGATCGATCGAGCGAGAGGAGGGGATAATTTTGTCGGACTTTTATGGCTATATAAATTTTTCCATCGCGTTCGATAGTTTCAAAACCTGGACAAAGAGCAAGCCTCGAGTTTCGCATGTTGCGCCGAAATAGTTTCATTCCCGTTAAACGACAGAAAAACTGGAAAATCTTCGATTCAGCGAAGGGCTATCGGCGGACTTTTTGCTCCATTTTCCTCATTTCAAATATCTCTAACGGACAGAAATTAACGAACGTCGAGCTCTCAAAATAGGCGGTTTCCTTTCATCCGTCCCATTTTTACGAGGTTACCGGGTGAATGGATTCGGGTGTCGAACGATTCCTACATATCTCGAGATCGGATCCGCGAAGAGAAATCGTTAATTTTCGAATTTGGAACAATTTTTAATACTTAGAATTTCGATAACAAGACCGGAAGCACTGGGGCGGAGCCAGTCACTCTCCTACCGCCCCTTAGATCGCTCTTCGATGTCGGAAGTGGGCTTTACCAACGTGTAAAATTTAATGCTGCCTCTCTTATTAATGAAAATAATTAGATGGAAATGGTTAGTAACTTTTACTTTCACCAACATAATTTCGGTACTACCAACATCTAGAATATTGTGCGCTCTCTCTTCTGAATGACAATATGAGACGGAATGAAATATCCATTACATCTAATCGAATCTAACCTTATTTGAATTAGTCTTATGTTCGATCTGTCAAAATAAGTAATCCCGAATTTTATTTGAATGAAAAGTTTGATGAAACTTGAAATAAACTTTTAGAGGTAAGTGAACGTAGTTTGTTTATTTTATCCATTTTACGTATATTTTGTTTACGGAAAGAAATGGCAAACTTTCAGAATTCATAAATTTTACATTTTGTGGTTATTCTAACCTAAATAATGTGATTCAAATGGAATATTATAATAAAAATAAGTTAAGGAGACTTACAATAATATTTGAAAGGTAAGTAAATGTAACTTGAGGTTTATTTATGTATTTTAATATATATTTTTTCAGTATGCTCAAGAAACGTATTCAAAATTTACATATTTCATTTTTCTTTCTCTATGCGTTGATTAATTAATTACTAGGATTTTTAACGAATTATTTGGGACTATTTTACAATCCTTTGAATTGCTATTAATAGGCATTGAGCTCTTTTATATAATAATATTTTTTCTGAAAGGAACTCGATAAAGTTTTTGTTAGGTCATTTAGAGTTTTTATTATATGAATGAAAAAAGAAAAACAAGCGAAACATAAGTGACTAGAATGGAAAATCAACTTGGCGTTTTAATGAATATATTCTCTCCAAAGATTGCACTCTGTATACATACACGAGTTTCAGGAAAGAGACATTTGACAGGCGAGCATACGGACAAGAAACTGACCCAATAAGTGTTCTGTATGTTTTGAGTTTTGGAATTCCGAAAAAGAGACCAAATTTATTTCTCCAAATCTATACATATTGACGTTAAAAAACGTCAAAAAGTGTAAGCCCAGATTTAACATGAATGTTACGACAATACTTCAGAACATCTACGTATATATCAGCCGCCACTGCGTTTTATTCATATACTCTTCAAGAACTAAAATCCGGTTTATTATTTATTATTATTATAATTTATTATTTATTGATTACATCAGATATTTGTGAAATAGTTTCAATTTTCCAAGAAGTTTAAAATAGACGGAATTGTAGCTAATTAAATAATCAATTTTCTTGATGATTAACACATTGATTAGTATATACTGTGTGGAATAAAACGCGAAAATCTTAATCTAATCAATATTTATTGAACCTCCTTCAAAATATATATATACACAAATACACATGCGCCAAGGTTTCCTCTTTTTTTTTAGACAAAGAGGAGGAAAATCTCCGAAAAGATGCATTAGAGAGTGACTTAAATGTCAATACGCTTTCGCGGACGGAGATTTTTGGAGAGAAGAGAACCTATTTAATTGACTAGGGAGCACGGTCGAGGAACTGTATCGAACCGTTTGGGCTGACAGTTTGCTAATACGGAAATCGTTGGATTATCGTGTTTAGAGATGTTTTCACGTAAGTTGCGTGCTAATTTGAGAGTTAATTCGGTAAGTGTGGGTACTTCAAAATCCTTAAGGATATCGGCGTTCCTCACAAACCATGGGATGTTTAGGGACGAGCGCAGCAATTTGGAGAAGGTACCTTCTAATTTGCTGAAACGCTTTCTAGGTGCAATGCCGTAGATTGGTATGGCGTAAGTAAAAAGACTACGGATAATAGCGTTGAAAGCTAAAAGTTTGGTTCTTGGAAAAACTTTTTGTTTCGGAAAAATGGTTGAAGCTTAGAAAATACAGCTCGGGCTTTATTTCGGACCATGTTTATATGTTTGTTCTAAGTCAGACGTTTATCGAGATGGAACCCTAGATATTTGACCGAGCGTTTCCACGGGATTTTGGAGTTATGAATTGTGAAGTTTGACGGCTCCCTGCTTCGCTTGGACAAAAAGGTGGGCTCGGATTTAGCTTCATTAATTTTTAGACGCCATTTAGAGTACCAGTCTAGGAAAACTTATATGTGATATGTGAAATTCCGTATGTAATATGATTACTAGAAGAGAGGAGGGCAATATCGTCGGCGTAGAGAGCAGTAAGCACATTTTTGTCAGTTGGGATATCCGCAGAGAAAATTTTAAATAGTGTAGGCGATAAAACTGACCCCTGAGGAACACCAGCCGATATGATACGAGGTGTTGAGATGCTCGTTCCGACACGGACCAAGAGCGTGCGATTTGTAAGGAAAGAACGCACAATGTTCGTGAGATATTGAGGAAATTTGAAACCGATCATTTTATAATTTAAGCCGTCGTACCAGACGCGTTCGAATACTTTTTCGCCATCAAGCAGCAACATAGGGGCGTGCCAGTGTTTGTTGAGAGTGTTGGAGATGAATTCTCCTTCTCGAGTAATTGGTGTCGAGTTCCGTGATTTTTACGAAAACCATATTGAAAGTCCGGGATGATGGAGCGCATCAATACGCTCTAGAATTACTTTTTCTACTACCTTACTGATGGCAGGTAGTAGTGATATGGGCCTGTAGCTCGTAGAGGAGCTGAGATTTTTTCCAGGCTTAGGTAGGCAAACAACAATTGCTTCTTTCCAAACGTTTGGAAAGTACTCATGTGTGAGAATATTATTAATTATTATAAATAATATAATTAATGTTGAGATACTCAACACAATTTTTTGGCAAAATCAAGGTTTCTTCCAATCATCGAAATATTTTATAGGCGCTGTCAGGGATAGGCTTCAGTTCATTTATTACGTCTATGGATTCAAATCTGGTTCGCCGGAGTGGCAATTTCAGTCTGGAGAAAAGAAAAAAACTACACCTCAAATAGCGAAGAAATTTAGCGTCGTCCTGATTTTCGAACGACTTTGGCGAGGTTTTCTTCGGTTTTGACTCATTTTTTCACACCCATTTCGATGGTTGTTGACTTGTATTCTTAGACTCATCTCTCGTCACCAGTTATGTTCCATCTCATGAACGTGGGATCAGAATTCGCACGATCCAGCATGTTTAAAGCTACCTGCATCCGGTACTGTTTTTGTAGAAAATTCAGCTCTATCGGAACGGAATCCAAAATCAAAAAATTGATAATTTTCAAGTAACACTGGGATAATTCATAAACGAAAAAAGCTAGACTTATATGTTTAGTGTTTCAATGATTGTAATAAGAAGTGCTATCGAACCAGTCATCAATCTATAGGGTGTTTTATATTAAATTACAAAGTTCGTACGCACTTCCGGTGTAAGCGGAAGTGTCATTGAGATGAAAATATCTTGAAATAGAGTTTTAAACCAGCTGAATAAACTACCGAAATTTTAGAACGATAAAATTATTAGTTCTTCAGAAACGTCTAATAGACCACTCAATTGTGATACCCTGTATAAACCTTAAAATATCTAAATTAGCAGTGTACGAAAAAACGCAGCTAAACACAGCTTGACGATCTATGCTAACATTTCTAAACATAAAAATTTCACAATAGTGCAGATTCAAAAAAATATTGAATTGAACTATATGATTTCATTCTGTGATATACAAGATAAGAGTAAAAAAATATTCAAGAAAAGCAATTTTAATTATAATTATTTGTTTTGAATCTTAAGTCTACAAATAATAACAGTGACGTTCAATTGTTTCAGCGGTAGCGTACGATCTAGTCTTTCTTGGTTCGCTCGCGACTTCCCTGATGCATCTTCATGCGATACGAAGTCCTCGAGGTCGATTTATCGAATACAACGATGGCCCCGTGCTCACCAGCTCAATCATCAATATTTTACCCCTCCATAGGCCCCCTCCAGATAAATGCGATCTTCGGACAGGTAGAATATCCCCTCTCAGGACAGCGTATCTCAACGGAGGTGTATTCTTTCTCATTCCTCGTAAGTTCCTCTAAGGTTCATCTTCGCCCAGAGGCCGTTTGACAGTTCATCGTGCGGCAATATCAGCTGACATATCGCACCCCGACAATAATCAAGTTTGCTCTGACAATAGGCTAGTGATAAGTGCCATTTAACGGTGACTGTTGTCAATCATACATAGTGAAAGTGTGAACGTAGTGTTTCCTGATTTTTTTGAATTGTTTTCCCGCAAACATGTGCGATTTGGTGCTTGAAAGATAGTGTCAACCTCTCAGTACATCTTGGGTGCTATTTTGGGTTGATATCAAGGATTTACTTCAGTTAAGGTAAGACTTTTAACTATTCATTCCCGAATATGATTTGGAGACTTCAACACTAGGTTAAGCGACGAACCACTTCAACCGACGGAAGGCTTTTAAACCTATAAATGAAGGAATTTCGAATGTAAACAAAAGTTTCAATTATTTCTGCCTAACGTACGTAAGGCACATATTTCGTTAATCCCGAAAAAAATTAGTGTGAACGCTTTATTTCGTGATAATATCACACTCAATTTCGTATTTTGACACGAAATTCTGAGGGTATCAAAAGTGACTATTTTTCAAATTTGAAGCAGTTTAATTCAATTCAAGTAGTTGAGTCAATGTTTCACGACATTTCTGAGTTTTCCGACCGAAATTTATTTTCTTTTCACCGCATCTCTCACTGAAAATTTCCTTTAGTTTGAAACAATTTAATTAAATCAAAGAAAACAACTTTCGGTTCTCCGTTACAGCTGAATGAGTTTTCCAGTAAATTTTCCAACTTTATGATACAAAACTTGATTCCAAAAGATACTTTCTTGCAATGAACAAATTTAATTCGATCAATTGCCTTGATCAAAATATTCTTCTCATCCCAATTAACCATTATTAACACCGAATGAAATTTCCGCGATCTTCTTATTCCTTAAAAAATTTAAAGCTAACCTAAAAATTCTGTACACAATATCTATGTTAATCTATGACAATCTTCTCGTATTGCATCCGGAAATTTCAAGAAGAACAATTGCAAATCGCATAAGCGATAAACCGTCTTTATCATTTCTAAACCTAACTTGAAATAGGTATATTATGAATACCCCTCGTATTTATAGGAGGGTGGTCCCAAATAACATTACGTAATAAACAAGAATTTTTGACCTGAATATATTTTGCTTGCTTCGATCAGAAAATCGATAGCAGTAATTTTACAGGTCTTTTTTCTTCTTTTTTCAGTTTCATTATGCGAGAATCAATATCTTATTTCCTCAAAGTTTCAAGCCAGTTATAATTTATTGCGAATTCTTAAAGTCTATGGAAGGAAGAAAATTGTAAGCTGTTATTGAAAAATAGAAAAAATGTTAGGCTTTTAATTGTTATTATGTTTCGACTAGAATAGTTCTCACAAAACTTTCTAGGTCACGCCTGAAGCTCACCCTGAAATTTATCTGTAGAGCTAAAATAGAAAATTTTTTCTTGAATAAAAATAACCATTTTAACAACACTGGAATTTGTATTACTAGTTAATAGACAAATATATCAATCAATTTTAACTCCAAGACTCAAATATTGCAATGATTTAGACGTAACAATATTCCCTTAATTAACAGAAAATGTATATTGCATGTATCATGAATTACTGAACTAATTTATCCACATTCTCTACAGTAAAGGTTGCAATGATATTGACAAATAATGAAAAACTCATAAAAACAAAATAGATCTCTCATACTGCATTAAATGTTGTATTTATTGCTATTTAGGTGTGACTGTAACCGATCAGTAAATGATAAATGGAGAAGCAATGATGTGTTTTGCGGAAATCATTATAATATCGAGGAAATATTTCTTTTCTTTCTGAATTACTAACTATAATTTTAAATGATTGGTCTTCTCGGAGATTTTGTTTATCATCCTAGAGTGGAATTAAAGATTCTTCGTACACAGTCATAAGTACAGGATACTAATCCGAGATATCCGAAACAAAATTCAATTATTCATTTATTAAAAGATGGCAGAGTTTGTTCTTACAAAAGAAAATCGTCAAATTATACTAGAACTCTACTGAACTATCTAAGAAATTGGTATTGTAATTTATATCAAAATTTTGGATGCAAGTATTTTATATATACGATCGAAAAAATATTTAAACGTTCAACAACTATATAAATAAAACTGTAATTGCGTTAATAGCATAAAGCATTGCTCAAGAACGGATAAACCAATTTGGCCATTTGTTGAGTTTAATGTCTATGATACGAAGAGTGTCTTTTAAATTTTGCACATAGAACTAGAATGAAACAAATACACTTCTTCATTCGTTCCAACCGTTTGCTGCTATATTCAAAATGGAATTTGGAAAACATCAACAACTTCTTCTGAAAATTGAAACCTTTTATCACTGTGTCCATTCTTGATTTTGGGATAAGTAAAAAAATCGTTGGGATTTAGGTCTGGACTGTTCGCAGGGTGATGTAATAATTCCATATTTTCTTTCCTAAAAAATTCAATTGCTTTCCGGGATTTGTCCGAACTTGGAACAGTGGAAAGTCAAGGCAGTAAGAGCGAATATAATATGAAATTAATGTCATGCCGCACCATTTGATAGATGGAAATACCTAATTGTTTTTTTATACGTTATGGTTCTAAGAGTTTTCAGGGGATTAAATATTGCAACGAAAGAAAAGTCGAAAAACTGCTGAAATCATAATTTTCGTATGCCTTCCCGATCGTATTTGACTACAGAAAATTTAATTATTGATTCTTTTCTTGCATGTTCCTGCAAAATTGTCAGAGAAAAACCTTAGAATTCAGGCAATTTAAACAAACTTTTGCTATATATGTTCATATCTAATAATATCAAATATTATATTCTGTTGTTTATTTTACTTTTAGTTCAGGAAATATTTCAAAACCAAAATCTCATCGACTATTTTAAAAGCGTCGGAAAATTCTTAAAAAATCATTAATTTTGTTTATTTTTTTCTATGCCCATAAATGACTTAATTGAAAAAGAAAATTCAATAAAATTTGACAGGCTTCTGTCAAGTTGATTAACTGGAATATTCCCCTTCTGATTTATTAATAAAAATTAAATTCTTCACTCAAGTACAATTCCAATTGTCATCGGAATCAAATGTAACCATAAATTTATATCCGGGCATCCCAAGGATTCCAAAGAGCTTAACGATTTCTCCGGTATTTCTCCGGTTTAAAAATAATACCAATAAGTGCGCAACGTATTTACAGAGATGTTGTATTAACAAAAAAACAAAAACGGGTAAAATGCAGTCTCTGTCAATTAGTAGAAACATTTAACACAGTGTTGATTGCGAACCACTTTCGGTATGGTTTAAAAGAGAACTTTCTTGATATTATCTTTCAAATATGCTGGACATGTTATTTCATAGAATTCCAATGATTTTGTTGAACTTGTTGTTGGAAATGTTAGGTTAGAAAACAATTTTTCTCAAATGATTGTCAGCGTAAGCGTTGTTTGTATTCTAAGCATTGTTTTCTGGTTGCTTGATTTTAAAGATGACAATAGTTTTTTCATGCTCTTTTTATACCAAACACTCAATTTTTGAATCAACAAACCTGCTTTTACATAAGATTCTTATACTAGCTACAAATGAGTAGTTTTAGTAATGTTATACAGGAAACACTGCAAATACTATGCATTTCACTTATTCGTTTCGTTTAGTATTTGTATTCACACAACTTGTTTTTCAATAATAGTTGTTTATTATACAGGCTAAAGGAATTAAATTTTAGCTTGAGGTTAAGACAAAAAACGAAAGGTAGAATCCAATATTTTTATACATCACACAATTTTTTCTGTGAGAAAAAACGATGCTTTAATACTGAAAAACATATTACGATATACTAAAGTCAGAATATTATCGATCTCAAAGTTTGAAACTGGTAGCTTCTTGTACTTGTACCAGCACTTATAATATAAAAATATCCTGAAACTCTGAGATTAAAAATCAAAATAGTATTCTTGATTTCTGGTACACCTGTGTATGAAAACTGTGAAACAAATTGACCCAAACCTAAATCTGTATGGTCCAAATAATTTGTTCATGAAAGTGCAAAGGATTTAAAATAAACAAAATCCGATAACTCAACCAAAACATGCACTCAGCCAAATATCCAAATCTGACCCAGTGTTTAAAAAATTTCAATTTAAAAATGAGTTTCTTCACTAATTGTGCTGGTTTTCATATTGCAACATTTGACTAACAATCGTGAATGAATCATAAAATATATGCAAATGATTTCTAACAATATTTTTCCAACAAAAAATTCAAAAATAAAGAAATATTTTTAAATAGGTTCTCAAATTTCATAACAATTTTTTTGCTGGTGATCAAGATTACATATTAACATAATATTTGAATAAGATTACGGGATAATGACTGTTCGGGAGATCCTGATGAATTACTCATATTTATTATGTTCCAATTAACCTTTATTAATTTAGCAGGGAATATTTGAATGAAAGGAGAATTAATTAGTGGTATATAGATTCATATCATGCCTTTTTTATTTTAACAAATCGCGAGTTATTATTTTGTCGTTGTTCAAACATTTTGGATTAAATGTTTATATATTTCTTCATATTATTTCAATGAAATCTACTTATAGTGTATACTGAATTTGTATTCATTAGGGTAACTAAGAACAAATATATTAATTCATTCAATAACTAATTTCACTTTCTTTTAATTTCAATTCAGCAAAATATATCATCCAACTTTTCTGTATCCATAATTCAATCATATTTCAACAACTTAGTTGACAGTAGTCAATAAATCTTATCTGAACTGTCTTTATATTTGTGGTCAGACCATCTCCACGGGTGTTGAATGTACAATAAGGGTAATAAGGGTTTCTTTGCCACAATACAGAGAAATCTGACAAAAGAGAGCTGTAATGGCCGTAAAATCAAGTAGCCTACCGACTTTAAAAGTTAGAAAATAATCTCTTCTAAATACTTCTTTGTAATTCAAATAGGGGATTAGAGAATTCTGAAAAAGGGCTAAAATTTGATTAGAACAGGTTTTTCGTTCGGGTACAAATTTCGTGGTTTTAGAAGTTGGTTTCAGGGTGAAATTACGGGGAATTTGACGGCTATTTTTTTGAGAAGAAATTTTGGATAGCAGTGCGAATAGTTTTTATAGGAAAATTAATGCTTCCCTTCTTGGACAATAACAAATTCGGGGAGTAACACCAGAGTCCACTTACGCCCAGACTGCACAAAGTTATAAGAAAACTCTGTCGAAAAACAATTATTCTATTTTCAACGAAAACTGCGCTCATATCTGCCCAAAACATTCGACAAAAACCGGAGATATTTCGAGAAAAAAAATCGTCCCGTGAAATTTGAAACGAATCCGGGTTGGAATAATTTCTAAGACTTATCCTGGACGTCAATATCAAAACATGATAAAAGTACCCGTCTTCCGTAATTTCAATCCCATTTTTCTAAATTCCACTTCGTTCCGGAAAAGTCTGCGTCCAAATACAACATTTTCTCTCCGTGAATGTCAAAGGCGAAGCACTTCTCAGACTAGGAAAGAGTGCGCCTTTCGTCTATCAATTTTATAGTTTTCCAACCCTACGGAAACGTATTTGTATAGCGAATTATTTTAGAATCCTTTCTCATTTATATTTCTATGCGAAAATGTGATCATTTCTTGCAGAAATATCTCTATCCGTCGAGAAAATAGCGTTTCAAAACATCAAATAATGGTGTGTTAAACTATTAATACTTTAACAAAGTCAAAACGTTGCAGTACAACAAAATAAATGACAGATCAGGATAGAAAACCGTTGTGCCAACATAGCGACAACAGCAATTTTGACAATCGTTTCAAGCAGATTTCTTAAATAATCAATTTCCGGTAATTTTTGTCAGAATGGAAGATGAAAGCTCATGGACCTTACGTTAGAACCAAAGACTATTTGAAGCGATAGTGCACTGGATCAGATGTGAAAATTTTGAATTGCTCGATTTGAACTTTGAACTACTAGTTCATCTTCCTTTATTTCCGGATCTAACATCTAGCGACTATTATATGATGACGAATCGAAAACGAAAATTTGATTATCCAAAACGCAAGCCGTTATACATTACCGAAGGAATAATCAAATTTTTATTACTCAATTAGTCATTTTACGAATTCGAGTGATGTTTCAATTTATATTATGTTTACAATTAATTATCAACCGTAATTAACTACTGAAAACGTCCAACCAACTTTCAGAATTTAATATAAAATATGAAAATTAATCAAAACCGTATAAATGCGAATTCCTATTTTCATTATATATTAAAATTATCATTTCGGAAATTACTGTCAGATATAATTTCTGAAAATTAATTCGAAGGTATGAAATTTTACATGTAATAACTTTAAACAGTTTCATGAATTAAACTATACCCACCAGCTACTTGTAATTAAACTAGTAAAAAATTTCATTTATTATAATTAAACTTATATTTGCCCATGAAAATAAATAATTTAAATACTACAGGAAAATTAATTAGTAAAGCAAAGGAATATAAATGTAAGATTAATTTTTAGAGTCCCTAATTTTTAAATTTTTAAACAGAACTAGGAATTAATTGGTTATGATAAAGATTAACTCATCATATTTGAACCAAATAAGTCAAAAAGTTAAAGAGATATTGATAAAATGAATTAAAATTGAAATTTCAACAAAATAAATAATTCAAATACTACAGGAAAATTAATTAGTAAAGCAAAGGAACATAAATGTAAGATTAATTTTTAGAGTCCCTAATTTTTAAATTTTTGAACAGAACTAGGAATTAATTGGTTATGATAAAGATTAACTTATCATATTTGAACAAAATAAGTCAAAAAGTTAAAGAGATATTGATAAAAATGAAGTTTCAACAAGCAGTATTTCTGAAAAGAAACAGCTTTCGATTTTACCATATGCGTCGATTCTCGTATTTTTACTGATCTGTTTTACTGAATTGGAAGCTTTATATGAAATTTTTCTGATTTCCAAAGTTTGGGACTTAGAAAATTGTGTTTAACCGTTAATGAAAAGAAAAGAAACTTTATTTCAAATTTCTTGGAAAAACCACCCCTGAAGAAGGACCATGAGGGCGAGAACCATGTACTTGTAGTTAGGGTCTCAAAGTTGAAAATCATAGATAATCAAAATCAATAAAGGAACATTATTGAGAGCGGATGCAGCGTCGGTCTTAGGCTAGTGTTCTGTTTTTTCACAAATAAGCTCTTATGTTCATATTCTTTTAAACATAAAAAACATATTCTACGTGTGAGCCTCAAGGAATTTGATGTACATTCTGTCGAAAAAATACCAGGAATTGGTAAATGAAAAAAAGATATTTATTTTTCATCCAAACGGAACGTATTTCTAAAGCGAATTGTCATAAAATACTTATATTCATTTATATTTTGATATTTTTTCTATGCGAAAATATAATCATTTCTTACCAAAATCTCATCCACCGAGAAAATAGCGTTTCAAAACATCAAATAATGTAGCGTTAAACTACTGATACGTTAACGAGGTCAAAATGTTTTGGTACAACTTATTTACATAAAGTTTGTCCATGCAAGAGTTATATTTACTATGGGTATCGCATCTGCTCACATTCGGTCAAAAAGAAAGATTCGACAATTGAGAGCGAGATCAAAATAGCTATATGTTATATATTTCTATGATAAATTTGAGGACTCATCCTGCTTCTCGATGAATTTAAGTTATTAATAGCTAATCAGTCAATCGATTACTTATTCTACCTACAGTTTAGGGAACGGTTTGATATAATTCGATGCCTTCAAAGTATGTGTATCCATTGTAAAATTCGCAAAACACACTTGTGAAACCTGACAAAATCGGGCACTGTACACCAGGGGTGCTCAAACTTCAACTGCTGGCGATCTACCTCAATATTTTTAGACTACTTATGATCGACTCTGAGAGGCTGCAAGTATGTGTGATGCACGGTTGTCGTACATACACGATACACCCTACCAACCTAGGTAGGTTGTTCAGTAGCGTATATAGATATTAGCTTTCCTCGCAATATAATGGTTTTTCCTTCACCTTGAAGCTCCAAGTTAATGGTGTTTAAATGCATTGTGATGTTAGTCAAGAATGCCAAATCAGTAAACCTTTTTCGTTTTTCAACATCTGAGTGTCATCACCTCTTTCGTCTTGAAGAGCTGTTATTTCGGGCAATAATTCTTGAAACCTTCTAGGAATTTTCCGCGACTCAACCGCCTGACGTCCGTGTAAAGAACTAAATCAGTGTGTTCAGCTGACGCCCAATCTTCCAACTGCAACTGAAAGAGCCGCCGTCGCAAGCTACGTGCACGAATCGAATTTACATTTTGTTGCAATACCCATAGTTTCCTCCATGTTTAAAACTTTTGAACACAAAACTCGTTGATGTATAATGCAGTGGAATAAAAAAATGAAGGAAAATTAGCTCGACACAATGCCACAAAACCATTTTTGTTTCCAGTCATTGCTGGTGCTCCATCGGTTGTAGAATTGTAGAAAACGTCCTATTTATCTTCGCGATGGGTCTTCCCGTTCAGAGGAATGATTGTCAAAAATTCTTCCTTAGCCAACATGTCATTGAATACCATCCAAATACAGATACACAGCTGGGTAGTGTCTGTCATATCGGTGGATTCGTCGAACTGTAAAGAAAAGTATGTACATTTCATGATATCATGTTTTAGTTTATCTGCCATTTCTTGACTCATGACTTCAATACGCCTTGTGACAGTCTGACGAGATAACTGAAGTTCTCTAATAGCAGACATGATTTCTGTTTTATTTTTAAAATCTCCAAATAAAGTCTCACCCGCTTCAATAAATGCTTTCTTCACAACCGATCTTCGAATGGTTTCTTGTGTTTCGTCAATATATGGGATATTTTAAATGATGCGAACGTAGCAGCTTTTGATTGTTAGGCTGGTCTTGTGAACTGGTTTGTTCTTTTTCAAACAAGATATCAAATCACGTACCTTTTGTTTTCTTAATTCCTATAAGGCGCGGAAAATCCTTTTCATAGTTTTTATGAACCGTTTTATGATGCCTCTCTAAGTTACCACGCTTAGGAATTGCAAATAAGACTTATCCTTCACCATACAAAAGAAAAATTCTTCCTCCCAATCGTTATTAAAATGATACGTTTGAGATTTCTTCGCTGCACTCATCTTGTACGTCGTAGTATTGCCAACAAGTTACAAAATTCAAAATGACTCCAATTCCTGCAGGCACAACATTTATATCGGCGTGAACGAAAGTCTCGAATGTTCCCGTCAAACGCACCTCCCGAAATTTCTAAAAAAGCGGCAAGAATAAAAAACGCGGCTTTTCTTTGACAAGTACCGCGCTTTCCTTTGATAAAACCGCCTTTTTCCTCTAGCAGAGTGTTATTTTATTACTTAATAAATTTTTGTAGTTTACTGACTTTTTAAAATTTTTTCACTCGCGATCGAAAGTTTCAGCACTCCTGCAGTAAACAAACCAAACGACAGAACGCGTTTAAACTTCGCGTCAGTATAGAAATGTGTTGTGCCAACTTAGAAACAATAGAAACTAATAATCGATCCAAGCAGATTTTTTGAATAATCCATTCGCTCTACTCGTTTGACAGAATGTATATTTTCAGTGAATCATATTGAACACGACAGAATGAGTAAATCTATTCCATATTTCATAAATAATTCAAAAGCTATCATTCATCCAATTCAGAGTATGAAAATTTTAGAATAAACTGAGGTAACAAACAGGTACATCACTTTATACTTTCTACTTCTTAAGCAATTATGAGTAGGTGTCCTCGATAAAAAATTTCACTGTGGGTTCATAATTAATCACGTTTAAATAAAAAATTTGATATACCAACACCTTGCTCGTCCAATAGACATTTGAGTCTCGATCCATCTCCTTTAAGTAATATTTAATACCCTATAATTTCCTTTAGGTAGTTTATTAAATCCGAATTTTATAAATAGATATTATTACTGAAAAACATCCTAAACGACTTTGAGAGAAATTTTCTATTAGTAGCCCACCCGCAAGAGCGTATAATGCATTCACGATTTTTATTAATCTTAATCGCAATCAGTTTGCATATAAAACACGTGCAATAACAAATCCAGTTTTGGTTTTGGGAAACTTATGAAGGTTAGCAAGTCTTCGGTAGAAAATCTTAAATTAGTAGAAACGGGGTATGGGATACCGTAATATTGTGAGAAGTTAGGTAACCAATAAAATCATGTGAATGATGAAGTCAACTCGTTTGAAGTAATTAATATTTATATGATTTGGAAAATCCGTGATTACTTTATTCATAACAGTATAATTTCTGGAACGATGGAATTTCTTGTTCGTTTTTTAGTAGCATTAACTTGTATAGCTTTGTGTATCCCAATTTCTTAGGTGATTTTTTCTTTCTTCTTTCTAGAGGCTTGTGGTTGTAATGACAGTGAACTAGAGTAGGTCTTTCGATAGATGTTGTTTCATTTGACGGCACTGAAGCTTGAAACTTGTCAGTCAGAATGTTTTTCATCCTACTTGGCATACCATACGTACATGGTGTCCCATTTCCAGATGTTTCAGTGCGGCAACTATGTGAAATACTGGAAGAAAATTCACCCCCACGTCTCTGTCCTAGACCGCTGTTATTTTTTTTAGTTTTTGATTAATTCAAGATTTCCGATTTTCCGGAATTTCGGCAATGCCAATACTCTGTTTCTATCAAAAATAGATGAAAACTATTTTACATTTACGTGCACTTTTTGAATACAATACAGGGACGTTTTCAAAATTTCTTTTCGTTGAATGGTTCTTGAATTATAATAGAAACTTTTTTATTGTAAACCATGAGTGACTTTGGCTGAAATACGGAAAGCACACAATCAAATTTATATGGAATCACCCGATATTTTGAATATTATTTCAGGTTTCTTGGAAATTTCGTAGGATTGTTAGAATTGATGCTTTTTGAGATATTTCAATTGAAAAAAGAAATAAATTAAGGTTTATTTTAAGAAAGAAACAAATAAGAGAAAATAAGAGACTCTTTCCACATGTAGTAAAAGAATTGAAAATTGTTTTTTCACGGAGTAGGTGTTTTTTCTCGACCTTAGTAGCTTGTATTACCTCCTCTTGCCCTCATACAAGCCTGAATCCGTCTAGGCATGCTTTGGATTAGGTTTTCGACCTCCTCTGGGGTGATATTCTGCCATTCTGCTGTGGTGGCTTGGATGAGATGTTGTGGGGTTCTTGGATTATCCTGGCGCGATTTAATTTTTCTTTTGACATTATCCCATTAATGTTCAATAAGATTTAAGTCTGGCGAGCAAGCTGGTCAGTCCAAAATAGCGATTCCATCTGTTTCAAGATAATACCGTGCGACGTTGCTGGTATGTGGAGGAACATTATCTTGTTCAAAAGAGAAATTCTCACCGTGGGCACCACGACAGAGTCTCACTATGGGCTCCAGCAGTAGGTCTACGTAATTTTTAGCAGTACACTAGTAGGAAATGAAATCAAATCTGTTCTGCCTTGCATGTGGTAAAAATTTAAAAGTGTTTTCCCACAGAGTAGGTGTTTTTTCGATCTCAGTAGCTTGTATTACCTTCTCTTGCCCTGATACAAGCCTGAATCTGTCTAGGGATGCTTTGGATTAAGTTTCAACCTCCTCTGGGGTGATATTCTGCCTCTCTTCTGTGGCGGTTCGGATGAGCTGTTGTGGGGTTCTTGAATTATCCTGGCACGATTTAATTTTCTTTTCGAGATTATCCCATAAATGTTCAATACGATTTAGGTCTGGAGAGCAAGCTGGCCAGTCCAAAATAGCGATTACCTCTGTTTCAAAATAATGTCGCATGAGATTGTTGGTATGCGGAGAAGCATTATCTTGCATAAAAGTGAAATTCTCTGCCACCTCACTATGGGCTTTAGCACTAGATCCACGTAATTTCTAGTTACACTCGCAGGAAACGAAATCAAATCCCAGCATAATGCCACCCCAAAACATCACACCGCCCCTTGGTATTTGCCTAGCTGCTCAGAGTCTAGCTTGTCTTCCATGACCCCTTGAAACCCTAATCCGGCGGTCATCTGATCGAACACCAATTCTGGTCTCATCCGAAAAAAGAACATTTCGCCAATTCTCAATATTCCAATTTTGGTGCTCGATGCACCAATTAAGTCTCTTAATTTTTCATTGTCTGGTTAGCTCTGGAACTCTTAAGAGCCTTCTGCTTGAACGAAGTCTTTGGCGTATCGTTTCAACTAATACACTGATGCCTGTTGCTTCCAGAAATTGCCTTTGGAGTATAGGGTGCAACGTACTAGGATCTCTTCTTGCAATTTAACACAAAAATCGGTCTTGTCCTTCATATATGATCTTCCTACGACTTCCTCTAAGCCTATTGTATCACCCCCTATGCTACCTTCTAGTGGCCGCTATATCCCTCTGTGTCACCCTTCTTCAACAAGAGCAATTATTCGACCCCTCTACACATCGGACAATCCAACGTAAGGCATTTACAATTATGATTATAGGCTTTTTCAAATTTTCAAATTCACAGTTTCAAATCTCAGTAACGACTTAGTACAATATCCCGATTATGTGGTGATAATTCAACATTTCTTATCATACTATCCAGTTTATCTACAACAAAAAACTTCACTCTTCACAAGTATCCAAAGATCCATGGTTAAAAATAATCGATAATGTGGAATACCGAGCGATTCCATATGAATTTGGTTATGATAAATTTCCTCGAGAATGTGAATTTTTTCTGATATGAATATTCCTTGAGCATTTTATGAAAAATATTCATTACTTATGCTAGAACTATAAGGTCAAGATTCATTTCTGGAAGCTTTTTGAATTGAATGTTGGTCACTGATGCTAGTCCCAGAGAAAAAAATATAAGAGGGTTGAATCTGCTGAAGGAGTTGGATTCTCACTGGTACTCTTATTCCCTTGAAGTTATCATCAAAGGGCATGTTTGTAAAGTTCTGAGACATTTCTTGTCTCGTGGGCCAATTTGCTCGCTTCCCTCCTTCCTTTTAAACCAAAAAATGTGTTAGGTGTTTTTGCAATTGAAATAACAAGTGTTATCGAACCAGTCATCAATATGCAAGGTGTTTTATATTAAATAACGAAGTTGGTATGCACTTCCGTTATATCTAGAAGTTCGATTGAAGTGAAAATATTTCAGAAATAGAGTTTCGGACTAGGTGACTACCAACATTTTAGGACGATAGTATTATTAGTTCTCCATAAACGTCTAATAGGCCACTCAACTTGGGATACCCTGTATACTTGATGCATTGATTACTTAAACATTGTGTTATTCACATTGCCAAAAGTCCGACCGCGGCGAAGGCGGCTTATATCAAAGAAAAAGCAGAGCCAACGCAGTTCAAAAACATAGTTTAGGCATATTAATAAAATAGTCTATTTCACTTCCATTTAATCTATTTGACGAAACATTCACGAAGGATATCGAATCCTAGTTATTAATACAACAGCACAAAAGCCATGGTTAACGAAGAGTGCGAAAGAACCTCTGCAGCCAAGAACAGAGCTTACAAGTCATGGAAGATAAATCCAACAGAGGAAACAAGAACAACCTTCGTACGAATACGGAACGTATGCAACCTGACAAGTGCAAGAGCAAACGCCAATTTCAACAAAGGGGTAACTAATGAACTCCTTGAACAGCCAAGCAGGTCTAGACAATTCTGGTTTATGGTGAAGACTATCAGTGCCAATTTCTGCAAATCTGCGTTTCCGCCTCTTGTTAGAGAAGACGGAAGTAAAGCATCATCTCCGAAAGAGCAATCTCTCTGCTCTTGGATCGCGTTTTTTTCTATCCGCGAATAGTGAAAACGCAAAATAGTAAAAGCGAAATATATATTTGCAGAGAAAAAATGAATGTAAGAACTGAAATCTATTTTGGAGAAAAGACTTAATGATTCTTCGAACTATTAGAATCTATGAACATCGGAAAAACTATTTTAATGAATGAAATATCAAGGGATTCCCAATAATTCATAAGAATGGAGATATTTGGTTTTCCCATATAAAACCAAAGCTTGGAATAAAAGAAATGTGTTTTTCCATTATTCTAATGTTCTACTAATTGACCTTGTATGATTCATTTTACTTAATGGAATCAGACCATTTCACCAATGCTTGAATTAAAAAATGGACTTTTCCCAAGTGACACAATAAATTGAGTCAATTTTCTAGTTTTACAAATAAAATCCATTAGTAGGCTTTGATAACAGTCGATACACCTAGCACTTTGGTAACCTACTAAGAACTTGATGATACATGCGCAAGCCAATGTTTCACGCGGATAGATATCACAATTTCGTGATGATTGGAGCATTAATCAGATGAGAGGTGAGAACAGATGAATCATTTCAGTCATTGAGTTATTTAAATCGGAAAAGAAAAGTTCAGTAATTGTATGTTAGTACTTGATGGGAACGTACAATAATTGAGGTTAAGTCCATTTCACTTCGACGATTTCAAGGAAATATACATTTGTAGCTACGGAGAATGTACTTGGTTGCCATATGTTGGATTGCTTGAGCCGATAGTGATGTGTAAACAAAAATTCTGCGACTGTATTTTGAGAATACGATTTTCTAAACTTTCTTGAATATAGCTGACAGTAAAACAGCGTAATCTCGACAATTCCACTCATGTGTCAAAATGGACGTTTATGAACACAGAAATTCGAGTTTGATAACGGATAAATTGCATAGAAATAGGAAGGAAGATACGATATTAGTGGATAAAATTGCCTATAGAGAATACTTGCGTTTCCATTTCAACGCAACATTCATAACAAATAGCACGGTTTTAAAACTGTCAAGAACAGCCGTTTCAGTACCTGTTGGAAAGTTTCTGTTGGTATAAATTAAAACGTCTCGTTTTGGAAGCACCAGTGAAGCAGAAATAAATAGTTCTATGCAGAATTCTATCCCCAAAATACAAGAAAAACGCACAGCTCGATTTGGAATCAATTCAGTATATTTTGAAGTATATATTGAAGATATTGCAGAAATTCTTATGGATTGGGGTTTCAATATGAAACAAATGAATGGACAAGATTACAAGGAATACGTTGTCAAAACAATGTGGAACACAACTGCGAAAATGATGCAGAATATGAATTTCGAAAAATTCAACATGTGTTTTAACCCCTTTTCGATTCCATCGAGAAAGGCTCGTGAAGCTGCAATTCTAAAAGGAAGATGTTACAAGGATGTGGAAAAGTGCTAAGAAAGTTCCGTTGCATTAACAAGAACTGAAATAGATAGCATGGCTCTGTACTGGGACGAAAATGCCCTGATAGGTTTGTTGAAAAAATGTTTCCATATTGTTGCTTATGAATTAGCATGGCGTGGCGGTGAAGCAGCAACCTGCACTTTTCAAAGAGGAAAAATTTAATAACGGTCGTATTGAATATAACCCAGTTTTCTCGAAAACTTTCCTAGGCGGCTCAAAAAATGCTGTGATATTAAATGGCTAGTAAAAATAAGGAAAACCCAGATTTATGTCCTGTGAGGTTGTTTCATAAGATATTGTCGAAAAGACCCGATCATTTTACAAGTGATAGATTATTTCTGGCTCCCAATCAATTTTGAAAAACAGAACTTCTTAGGGTTGATACATAAATATCCTTTCGGAATAAATGAAATATCCAAATGGACGAAAATTTCAGCAGAGAAATTTGGACTGGATACGAAAAATAAAAGATCACAAATCATTCTCATAGATCCAGTGCTGTTTCGAACCTATCTGAGGCAGGTGTCAGTGAACAAGAATTGATCAAACTAACCAGCCCTCTACGGCAAGCTCCATTAAGCCCTACCTGCAACTGAACAATGAGCATCATTCAAATCTTGTTTCAAATCTTTGAAAAACTCCTGCGAATGCTGAATCTTCCATAATTCCTCAGGCATCGTCCCATATAGAATCGACCCGGAGTGAAAAAATTGTATATAGTAATTGCATTTTCAATAACTGCTCATTCCAATAATAACTAAACATGTTTGTAATGAATGCCTTATGACTTTCTCGTTGAGTTTGTGTGCATTCCTCAATAAAGTTCATTCAGTACGTTTTGACATTCGCGGAATTTTCAGCAAATACCACTTGAGCTCCGATTTGGCAGGATATTTTTCTAAGCTCGTTTCTCATACTTACTTTTCGGTGATTCAACTCGACCTTTCACGTTAAATTGCCTGCACGTAAGTATTCGAGAACGAGCATAGAAAAATATCCGGCCAAATTTGAGCTCGAGTGGTCTTACTTACGAATATTTTCAGCAAAAATCATCCAAATCTATTGTTCACGTCCATTTCTGTATCTTCAAAATGGTACAATTGTTGGGCTGATCGAGAACTCTTCTAATAAATTTTCGTTGGAGAAAAAATATTCATTTTTCGCCGCACTCTCAATAATGGTCTTTCACAGAGACCTGTTCCTATACCATTACAGTTGACTTTATAGAAGTTATCTCGGAATGAGGTACACTAACTCAAAAGCTGATAAATCTTTGAGAATAATGCTATCACTTCGTAGTGCAAACAAAATTCTTCGACTGCATTTCAAGGATAGGATGCTCAAAACTTTCTTGAATGTCGTTGACTATAAAACTATATAAGGTTGTTCACCTGTTTTCCACAGGGACCTGTTCTGGCACCCCTACTGTTCACTATATAGGTTATCTCAGAATAATGTATCAATAACTCAGAATCTGATCTCTTGAAGATAATGCAAAAACTTCATTTGAATTTCATCATAGAATTCACCACTACAAGGATCTAAAGCTGAGGAAAAGAAGGATTCCTTGCCAGAAGGAGGGTACATTTGATAAACGGGTGGCACGAAAACCAAAGAGGGATCCAGAAGCTGAGTCTACGTCAGGAGAAATGGGACGGGTTTCTACCTCCCATTAGATAAACTAACTACAGTTTTCCACTCGAAAATCCGGTCATGGCGAATCTAACCTAACCTTATCTCACCTAATAAAACCTGAACAAGGTTGGCACTTAAAAGTAGTCGAAGCCGGTTCAGTGGCCTAGAAGATATGATGCTTGTCTTCTACCCAGAGTTACATGGGTTCAATCCCCACAAAGTCGGTGCGATTTTTCGGATTCTGGGAATCGCTTGAGTATTCATCGTTCGGAGGAGATGTAAAGCCGTCAGTCCTGTCTAACAGAGATGTGTTGGACATTAAAGATCCCTCCCCTTGACATGAGAGGGGTTCGGCAAAATTCCCGGGTTAGTGAGGTGGCAGAATTCCCCAGCGTGTCATTGGCTGAAAGGCGGAAATAGAGCACGTTAAAGGAATAACAAACAAACAAACAAACAAAAGTAGTCGAACTTGCATGGCTCCTGGCACAGATAGTGACGAGGCAAGTTCAGATATGATATGTGCAACGGAAAACTGATTAATAATCCTAAATTCAGATGTTTTGAAACTAGGATCGAAACAACAATTCATTTGATCACCATGTGCGTGGCATAGAATCTGGAAATGCTGGAAGTGAATGATCTAGCGAAAATACTCTCTCGCCCTATCATAGGCTTCTTTGTAAGGATTGAGCAGGGGATATTAGTAGTCACAACGATAAAAAGGGCTATAAGCCCAAGTGTCAATATCTATGACGGACCCTTTGATATAATCCCTACTACGTTTGATTCTTGTTGTAAAAAATTCCAATTGATAGTAATTATTATTTCCAAATTTGCTCTTCTTTAAACTGGTTCCTAATACTTTCGAGCAAAACTGAAATATTTCGCTTAAAATTTATTCTGATTTTGAATTGATTTCATCCTAAACAAAATGTTGCATATATCACATCATAAATTTATCCCAAAGTTTCCCGGATATCAAAACCGCAAATTAAATAAATAAAATCTGTATCTCTTAATTCGTCATCAATTCTTCTTAGTATTCAAAACATCACACAAATATCCCATCGGTATAAATAAAAAAACCGCACTGACTCAGTTATATAAATTTTAAACTAGTTATGATTATGGTCGGGAGATCACGATCTATTTGGTGAAAAAATTAACGTTAACATGTCAATTCCAAGTACAAAGTGTAACCAACAATAAGCAAAGAAATTCCCAGTAATAAAATAAGTAGTTCGCGGTTAGGAAACTCTTGTGTTTGCTACTATTAAAATGGTTTGAGCATCATCTTAGATTTGTAATATTTGAAATATTTATTAACACGTTAGGCAAGTCGAAAATTTCACAGGTGTGTTGTTTTACATACGGGGTTTGTTCAAAAAATATTTTGTTTTTGAAGTGAACACTCGTTTAGTGCGTTGGGCGATTATTGGATGGGCATGCGGCTTATGTATAGGGTTTCCCATTTCCATTGTTTTAGTACGGCAGTAATATCCTCCAAATAGAGAAAGTGCCAACATTGAGAGTGCTATCAAATTGAGTAGAATGCATGATCGTGTTTAAAAATGAATATATTATGTAAACCATAGCAAAGTCACAAATTTCCTCAGACATGTGAATTTTTCCAGAAATAAAAACATTTGAACATTCAGTGGTTTCATCTAGTATGCTTGTTCGAATGAAATTACTTCAGCAATTACCTCCTTAAGTATTGACGTTTCTTTTTGAATACCCTGTGCTCATATCATATTTTAGGAGTTAAATCATGAATTAGAAACGATTGGAACCTGTGAACAATGCTTTACTGATCGAAAAAACATGAAAAACAACAAATTCAAGAAGCACCAACTCAAACAAACTTGTATATACTTAATAGAAACGAAAATCTAATCTCAAGATATTGCTTGAAGTTTCCCCAAAAATAGTTGATAAACCTATAACTAATATTGGTATGTTCAAAATAAAAGTCAATAAACAATAGGATGACTACACCAACATAAATTAATAATAATAAACCCTACTTTAATGATGATCATAAATTTTCAAATTACTGAAATTCAAGGAATTATTACGAATATTAAAATAGTTTATTTACTTCAAACTGCACTTTGCGACCTGAAATTTTAACCTCTATCTCCCAACAAGTTGAGACAGAATAAATTCCAGTTCTCGCAAAGAATATTTATTACAGATTAACTTAGTAGTCTGGTCCGGCGTTGGTCAATTGTTGTAGGATTATTAAGTCCAAGCAGGCCGACGTGGTAGGGGCGGAAGGGTAAAAATTTCAATTATGTAAATCACTTCTAAATTTAATGTCACGCAGAGAAGCAATATTTAGTGTTAACACTTTCTGTGATTTATAATCTCGAAAGTTAAGCGACGGCTACACTAATCTACGGTAATCACACCACCCTTGGCGTTATGATTTATCCCCTGCTAACTTGTGGTTTACCTAGATTTATTGTGAATTTATTTGAATGGCATAAATACTTATGACCGGTAGGATGAATAAAATCGCTTAAAAGTATGTTGAACACGAAGTTCTTCACTACTGTAAATGTATAAGGGCGTTGGGTGTACCATCAGGATAGAAAATCGTAGAATTGGAACTAGAATTGTATAATATATAAATAGGTTAGAATAAAAGAATTCGGTACAACTATAGAATTTTTGAATTCTTACCGAGTAACAGACCATTTATTATCCTTATTTTTTCCCCAAAGTGTCCTGAATAATTTTTCCCTGAATTATAAAAAACCCTGTAACACCGTATTGGTTTAGAGTGTAATAGATTTTCACTGGCGCCTCCGCCATATTACACGCAATTATTAATTCTCAGCAAATTTTAATTAATAATTATTTAATTAACAGATTGAGATTATAGCAAGCATTAAATCCTTCAAGTAATAATAGATAAGTGTCAAACTCGTTCGTTGACTTGGAATATATTAATCTATTGAAAATGCATCAATTCTTATGTAGATAAAAAAGAAATATGCTGAGTATTTCCTCGTTTCAATTCGAAAGAATCCATGATATATGTTACTAGAATTATTGCATCGTACCTCGACGGGGCACATCATTAAGAGTCTCTTCCCTTCTAACGAAACAAGTTTTTAGGTAATTAAAATAGGTAATATACCTGGAAGGAAGATATTGTACATAATTAAACGTCTATATTTATCCCAGAGATGAGAAGGTAAGAATTGACATTTCGAAATGTCAGCCACACTAACAACACGAAATATGATCACGATCAAATGGCTTTTTAAACTAATCCACAATAATTATTCCATTTCGAGTTTAATAGTACAATAACATTTATATCGACGAGTACTTCTCGTGTTCGTTACTGCCAAACATCGATTTCTAGCTTTGTTGGAGATGTAAGAGCTCTTTTAGAATGAAAATGATGATTACAGCCTGAAGGTTTCACTTCCTTTCATTTCTGATTGTTCGATTACTGATTTAACTCTTTCTTTTCCCTAAAATATTGTTAAAACTTGAGGTATAAATTATTTCTTATGCAAGGTGTTCCAGAAAGAAATATAGGTAATAAAAGACATCCGTGGTATGTCGGAATGATGTTTTGTTTTAGCTGATATCAAATATACAGGCTGCTTCGAGGAAAAAGTTACTTTTGCTTCATTAGGTCTATTCGACGCATTTTATTCCTAAAGTAAGGTCGGTCTTTGAAGAATCTTTCACGGTCGGTGGATGCCAAAACTCGAATGAAAAATCATATACACATTTGGAAACCATGAAATTTAGGAAGATTGCTGTTTCAGTTTCTTTAAAAAACATTTTTGTTACACTGCAAGTAATTTGTCAAAATTTTTCATTTTTCAGAAATGCAGAATTTCGAATAATTTATTATACGGGGTGTCCACCAAGCTCTATGACAAGCTTTAAAAGGTGGTTCTCTGAAGGATTCTAAGATAAATTAGTGAGAACAGCATGATGTAAATCTTTTTAAATTCAGAGATATTCAGCTTCAAAAATTTGATCCTCACGAATTTTGAATTCACAATTTTCAACATACTAGAACGATAGAATCGCACCACGAGCTTCAAGATAATACGACTGAATTCAAGAGCTATTCTGTGGTGATGAAAAACATATATTAATTATAATTTAAAAAATTGAATTGACATGTTTCAAATTTATGAAAGCTTAGTAAAGAAAATAACAAATAAACTAAATGAATAAAATTATAATAAACAATACAAGAGTCAATCAAAATGACGGCTTCCAACTTGAATGCTTTGCTAATATAGACGAAGAACAGACTGTAAAGCAATATGATGGACATTGTTTTTTTTATAGGCGACTTTGTTTATCCGTTTTTGTACACTGTAGACGAGTTGTTTCATGTATCCTATACATAGAAAACCAGCGGGTTGAGATCCGGTGACCGTTATTGCCAAGCAATAAGACCTCCCCTACCAATTCACCTATTTGGAAGATATCAATCCAGCCATTCAACAACTATTCTTCCTTGATGTAAAGATGCTCCAACATGTAGACAATACATATTCTGAATATAATTTAGCTGAATATTATCAATCGAATGGAACAACGTGTTCTGTAGAAAATTTCGATAGGTTATTGCACTCAATCTGCTATTTACAATATGAAAGGGTAAACCGCCTATTTGGGGACGAGCACAAGCGTTGATACTGAACCTCCATCTGAAACAACCTAGCCAACCCCATTTAGATTCTGCAGGGTCAATAGATGACCATTATAGAATTTATTAAAACTATCTCTTGTGAAGCATGATTCCTAAGACTATGAGTCGATGCTGCTCTTGTATGTTGAAAATTGTGAATTCAGGACCCATGACGATCAACTTTTTGAAGCTTAATTTCTCTGAAAAGATTAGAATTCTCTGAAATCAACTCCCAAAGTTTGTCATGGAGCTTGAGAGCACCCTGTATAGATATATTCAAATCAGAAGCGCGAAATGGTCTTTAGTTTATGCATTTTCTATCCCTCTTCATGATTTCTTAGGATTACCATATCAATTACATCTCATAGCTTAAATTTTCAGAAAATCCTTTTAATCAAATATTTCCAAGATAGTTTTTCCACTTCGTAAAATACGGGGGTGGGAAAGAAGATTGTTGGACTGTATCAGAACCTCAGTTTTTGGCAAATAATTCCTCGTCATAGTCGTTGTTGTTAATTATTAATTATGGTTTTGATAGCTGTAATTTTAACGTTATCTACGAAATAAATGATTTTGGTGTATAACAACTAGGACTCACCAGCTTCAATTCTTAACTGGATAGTGAAATATAAAATGTCAGAATAAATAAATATTAAAATGCGCCATAGCATAGAGTTATTTAAAAAAATGGTGCATCTAGGCGAACAAACATTTTTTTTTCTCTGAAAGGTTCGGAAATATCAAAAACCCATAAGCCGACATAAGATGCTGAAGCGACACCACAAAACAAAGGATACAAAAAGTCTTGTCTCCTGAAAACATACCACCATGTTGCGTTATCTTATTCCGAAAATTGAGGTAAATATCTGAGAAATTGCAGAAGCTGTAGGAGAAATAATTAAACAAATATATAAACTAAAATACCCTGTAGATCCGTAACTAGCAGAACTAAATTCATAAGAACTGAGCTTTAGTCATAAAAGCAATCCCATTTCGTTGGTACATTGAAACAAATTGAGCCTAATTTTCAATGACGATTTCAAATCCGTGATAAAAACTTCTGTATCAGCTCTAGCCTAGAAAATAGGTAACATGGCCCATTTAACGAGAAAACATAAGTATTTAGGAGAGCAATCGTTTTTTGCTGGATGTTTTTGAACCATTTTCTATAGTCGATTTGGTAAAGCCGTAGTGTAATGAATCTTTAGGTGACAGGATGGTGTTTTGATCTTTTTACAAATAATGGAAATGTTTTCTGATTTTACCCCTGTTAAACGTGCTAAAAATATACCATTTTCCCAAAATGAAAAATTAATTATATTGAATGCTTACGATGCTTTACGGCATCAAGGCCATTTTCCTTCAATCGATGAAAATGTTGAAAGGTGTTCTGTGATTACAGGAATTGGACAGTCTGCAATATACAAGCTTCTCAAGGGAAGAAAAACTGAAATTGAATTTATAGTGAAACATCCAAAAACTTCTCCAGGAATTCATCATGAATTGTTATTGATGAAGACTTCAGGAATACTATTCGAAAAACTATGCATTCTTTTTATTTTCGGAAAGTATTTCCCACTGTGAGAAAATACACGCTATGCTCGTAGATTAGGACTTGCCTTTAATAAAAAAAAACAAATTGTGGCAAGTTTTGCATGAATTAAATTTCTCATGCACACAACATGAAGTCAGTTCTCGTAGATACAGAAGAAATCGTTTGCTTAAAAAATATCGTGGACAAAGTAAAAAAATTTTTCATCTGGATGAAACTTGGTTTAATCAAGGAAACACGGTTCAGAACACTTGGAATGATAAATAAAAACATGAAAGATTGACGACACGTCTTCCTCCAAGGAGAAGAAAAAGGACGACGTATAATAATACGGATATAGGTAGTATGGATGGGGGCTTTTTTCATTTGAAAGTAAAAGTACTATAGATTATCATGCGGACATGAATGCGAATGTTTCCAAAACTGGAAAAATTGTATAAACCATATCAGTAGAAAAGAAAATAAAAGGTGGGAACTGGATCATATTATGAATGTCATGATAGATCCTGTTATAGTAAATTTAATTTTAATTTAAATATATATGAGCATTTTGACAAGCATTCTTTTGATTTATATAATTTTAAAGTGTAGAAAGAAATTGAATTTAATAATAGTCATGAAATAATTTATAAACATTGTTTAACATTCTGTTAGGTAATATTAATACTTATGAGTAAAACTTAGCTTGAGTCTACTATAATATAAAATTAATGTTCATTTCCATAATTAACTAAAATTATTGAGTTATCTGAAATATTATAAATATTATTTAATCATTATATATTTTAACGTTTTGAATTAAGCATAAGTATACATCAAATTCACGAAATAAATATTTTTAGTAGATTCAACTATTATTGATTCAATTTTTTTTAAAGAGAACGCTTTAACACATATTCGTCTACGTTACTGACTACAAATTTTAAACGTCTACATTAAACATTTCATTCAAAATGAGGGCAGAGTTGGATTCTTCCTGGAGATTTGTACGAGGGTTTCTATCAAAGATCCGGCAATAAATAGGTGCCTGCTCCAAGACAAAATCAAAGAAGGCATATTCATTGTTTGAATTCCCTACGTACTTGATTTCTAAAAGATTTGCATACTTATTATTACTCTATTTTTTACCAAATAGACTATAGAAACTTCATTGAGCTTTAAAAAGAGCATAAAATGAGTGTTTCCATTTGAAAAAAAAAGTGAGAGGGTTGGGGGTAAACTCCTAAATTTGTCATAGAAAGTTTCTCCTTCTTCTTCTTCCTCAGCCACTTCTGAACATAGGCCTCTCCGCAACTTTTCCACTCCTGTCGATTCTGTGCTACCTGCATCCAGTTGTTTCCTACTTGTTCTTTCACATCGTCAACCCAATTTTTCTGTGGTCTTCCTCGGTTCCTCATTGTTTTCCTCGGTTTCCATTACAGTACTCTTTTGGTCCACTTTCTATCAGAGTTCTGCCTTGGCCCATCTCCATTTCTGCTACTCGGCTGATTATATCGGTCAATTTTGTTCTTCTTGGAATTTCCTGAATTCTCACTCTGTCTCTCAAAGATATTCCCAGCATTGTTCGCTCCATGGCCCTTTGGGTAGTTCTTAAACGTTTGGCTGTGTTTGTGATGGACATGGTTTCAAGACCATGCGTTGCCACTGGCAGTATACATGTGTCCTAAACCTTGATTGGGATGTCCAAGTTTTTGAGGATTTGTTGCAGATTTCTAAATGCATCCTAATACGTCTAGTTATCTCTGCGGATTGATTCTCTTTTCCAAGTCAATTTTCTTTGCAGGGGTTTCTTAAAGAAAGTATTTAAGCAATAGAAGCCTTCTTGTATCATTTTCATCCATTAACATTTCTCCCCTGTTGTTCCTTTTGCCTAGACCATACTCGCCAATATATTCTGGGTCTCCTAATGTCATCATATAACAAGTCCACTAGTTCATCTTCTGATGCACTTCTTGGGGCGTATATGTTAATTGTCTGTACTTTATACCGCTGGTTCAACTTTAATATTGATGACCAAGTGTTTGATGTTCTTATTTATCATAAATCCATCTTCTCCGATATGATTGTTGGCATCAGAGTTTTTCTGGTATGATACGGGACCAGACTTCAATACTGTTGTACTTTCTTGAGGAAGGCGTGTTTCAGATAGCCCTATAATGTCCCATTTAATTGCATCTAATTCTCTTTCCAGTTCTTCTAATTGCTCATCTGTTCGCATGGTTCTCACATTGTATGTTGCTGAACGTTTTGATGTGATCGAGAAAGTTAGGTATTGAATATCAAAAATGAATTATGAATTTTATCAACGACTTTCGCTCAACTCTGTATATACTCTCCAAAAATGAAAGAAATTATTTGAATCATTCACACGAACTTTCTTTGACGATGCCATATTAATTATAGCAAGTTGAATTAATATTTTCCAAATTAACCGCAAATTATTACGGAAATTAAGTGTTTTTTAATGAAAGCTATAACTCTTAAACAGAAGATGTTAAAAAACATATGAATCAGCAACGTCAAATTACAAACATCAAGTGTCATAAGTCATTCATGCAATTTTGTTGTTCAGTATATCAGTTGAGAAAATTCATGAATCCGTTAGGTTGCAAGAACGTGAATCAGAAAAGAAAGTGATTTCTAGGAAACCGGCGAATAAAAAGCTATTATAGATAGATTAGGTTATTATAGATTTGTGTAGTTCGGATAGTTAATGAAAATGATATGTTATAATCATTACCGACGCTTTGTCGGTACAACCAGAGTCCATGTGCCCATTTATTCCCATAATATTTATCTATTAGGTCTAACTGTAACCATATGAACATGAAACTGGACGTTAATTCCAAAAATCTGGTTACGGTCTCGCGAATAAGCCCTTTAATTAGTGAAGGTACGCCGCTACATCGGCTGGGTATATCACGACGTTTCCACCTACCACATAATGAGAATATTAAAACGCTTAGATGTTGAGATCGCGGGCTCTATCAAACGGATAGGTGTTGAATTGAGGCTTCACTCTGTGGAGGAGGAACCGTTTAGAGCTTTGTAACGACTAGAGTCCAACCCATCAATCACAGCACACCTGATATTCTGATCCAGATCTCTTTGTACTCGCCGCTTTGTCCGTCGACTGGCTTCGACCGTCCGTCGTAGGTTTTGGTGAACGAGAATTTCAAGGCCCGGGGCTGTCATTTGGTAGTTTGTCGCTGTATTGCCCTGTAATGAGTTGACGATTTCCAGCGGATAATGATGACGTGTTCATTATGCTCTGATTTCGACGGGTTTGAAATTCCGACAGTCAACGCCTACGCAGATGTTGCACCTCGTAATTCTGAATGGGTGATTTTAATAGGATTCGTTATATGGGAATAAGTTGATATTTCGCTTGTTTATCGTACTGTATAACCGGCTGGTGTTTATTTAAATCACCGAAATTATACCAAATATGGAACAGTTAGAAATTGGTTGGAAATAGATGGGCATAGAAAGTTCCTCAACAGATATGCAATTATATTGGATAGAATTATAATAAAGTACATCATGATTTATGTATGAGAAAAATATAATACTCTGCATTCACTACTAACGACCGAAAGAATGTAAGAAGCATCACTCGAAATCAAGTCAAGCTTTTTTCCACGAAAGCTTGAAAATTAAAGCTTTTTCAATCGCAAAACTTGAAAGCTTGAAATAGTTGTTTGTTGTAATAAAACATTGAACTCTTTCTTAAATTCAATAAGAGCGAGAATAGAAGTTTAAATAATACTGAATATTTGATTGGGAAATTTTTAATAGAATTCAACGTAAGAAGCTGAAAATAATTCATAAAATAGTTGAAGCAAATAAATACAAAACAAGAACAAGTGTGGAAATGAAATAAAACACTGCCATAGCTTTACAAAATCACAAACAAAGTTTCTATGAAATAACTGAAATAAACTTTTGTGAAAATAGAAGAAATACCAGATAGTTGATAGTTGGCTGTTTTTGAACCAAGGTATATTTTTTTTTGAATATTAATATTTATTTTACTGGTATAATGATAACGGTATAACAGTAACAATATATTCACAACCAATGGAGTAAGAAGCGGAAAGCATTTCTTTTTATACAAGAGTTCCGGGGAAGTCCATGAATTCCCCGAACTATCAGTTTTCGGGCAATCCTGATTCTCGATGATTCACTCATTCTCCGAAAGGATTCTACTGAATATCGCCAAATGTAGTAAACCTTGATCGATAGATTATTTATACTTACACTTCTAGCAGTTAAGTGGCGACACTACATAAATATTTTTCAGTTTTCTATATATTTTTACAGTGAATATTGAATTTTAACGAATGCTTTGAAAAATCTCTGAAAGAATCATTTTATTTGAGTATATGCTATATTATACAGGGTGTTACATATGTCACAACTTGAGGGGGTAAATCAACGTGCAATTTTAAGAAAGATGGTTCATATAAACATAGGTCCACAGAAGCTTCGTTACGGAGCTACAGGGTGTTGAAATTTCCGGAAAAAAATGGTTCTTTCTTCAATACTTCTGCAGTTTTAGAAATATTTAGCCCAAATGGAATTCAAGCTATTTTTTACAGCCTCCATCATCACACGTCCTAAATATTTTAACTTGAATCTACAAGGTGTTTTCTTTTCCGAAGCCATGTCTTCTTTTGCCCTTTCAAACTTTTTTGCAGTACGGCACTAATCAGCCTACAATCAATTTTCGTCATCTTCGTTCAATTTAAAAACTTTTTTAACACTTGTAATCTTTTCGTATCTCCGACCGTTCTCGAGCAAAAAAATATTGAACGATTGTATGCATTCGCTGAATTGAAAGCACTTCTAATTAAAAAAATGACTAGTAGGCTTTGATTTTTTTCATTTATTCATTTATTTTGACAGTTGCTAAAACTGAACAAGTGTCTGCTCGAATTGTTTATTGAATTAACGATTAGTTTTAAGACTTTTGAAGTTATTGCCATAAGAAAAAATGGTTAATGGAAACCAGTTTGTGAATTTCAGTTAAAATCCAGGACGTGTAATGATGGAGGCTGTAAGAAATAGCTTACATTCCAAATTTTGGCTGAATATCTCAAAAACTACAGGAGTTTTGAAGGAAAAACCATTTTTTTCCGAAAATTTCAACAGCCTGTAGCTTTGTAACGAAGCTTTTGCGGACCTATGTATATAAAATTTTTTTTTTCGATTACAAGAATAGCATCTTCATATAAATAGCAACCATAGATTATTATTAATGACAATTGACTGAAGACGTCTTACAAATGACAGTTACATGTCAAATTCTTAATTCATTCTCTATTTTATGTTCCAATTACAACAACTATTTCTTAACTTTAATATAACAAGTACATTGCGCCTAAACATGAAGGCACAGAATCGAAAATTCAAATGAACTTTGGTTATGTTGAAGAAATAATTTCAGTAATCAACCAGTACCAGTAATCCACCAGTGCTCGAGAACAATCGGAATGGAAATGGTGCTGATAGAAATTGAAATAAAACCAATAATGAAAAAAGTAAGACTTTTGGAAAATTTCGATATCCCCAAAAGCTGTGTCAATACTGGATATTTCATTCCCTGGTGAGAATTACTGCATAACATCTACGATTCATACTCAAAATCTATGATCTTATAATATTCTGGTCCATTTCGCTCCAATTTTCTATCAATCTGTTCCGAACTTCTTTCACGAGAGCTGGCTGCTTTGACTGACTTCTTAATATTCTATTCAGATATGTTCGAGAGAAGTAAGGTCTGGACCTCATGCAGGCCACTCTTTGAAGTGATTTCATGACCTTGAAGATATATCCTAACAAAAAACAAAGACGAAGCGAGCTATGGTTAAACTGCTCCGCAAAATCGCTGCTATTTGTCGCTACGTTGAGCAGTCGCGTTCTATCGCTTCTACAGTAAAATCGCAGGTTGGTCCACCTCCACCCCAAACCAAAGTCCCCGAGACGTTTCGTGATTCACGTTGCATTATTACCAAATTAAAATTTTCAAAAAGACAAAATATTACTCGCAGAAATTGATGAATATGTGATGGTTTCTTGCAGAATCTCAATTCATTCCCTTCATTTCATTCCTCATGAAGAGTGAAATATATTCCTACTCAAATCCGTAACATTCAAAATAGAGCTTCACTCAAGAACACGAAATCGTTTTAAATTATCTGGGTAATATGCATGAAAGAAGCCTATTCTGTATATCTGAATGATGTTGAAGTATTATCTGTGCAACTGGATAGCCCGTAAGCGATATGATTGCAGCAAGAAAACTATCATCGGCGTAAACTGCAATGAAAAAAGATTACGTCTGCTTTCTTGTCTAACGTACATCAATATTCAGCGACTGAAGACTCATAAATCTAAAGGATATACAACCAGAATGACCTGGTAGCCACAGACTCCGGATTTCATAGAATCCTGTATTGTACACAATCAGCAGTCGGTGTTGAGGTTAGCTTTATGACTATTGCAACGAAGATAAAATGGTATAACGTGCTCATGGCAAATCAGATGCCGTTTGGGCAATAAATTGAAGAAAACGATAAGTAAAACCGTCTTCGATAGCGACTCCAGCCGCGTTTATGTATATTCCTGCTGAAGGAAAGACACTCTTGCCAACGCCAATAAAGCTAACTACACACTTCCGTAATTAAGAATGTTTTATACGAAGTAGGCAGAGTCGGTTGACAGCGACATCATCTTTGTGCGTAACGTTTGTTTTGAGTTATTGGATTCTGTGGCGTACGTCTATGACGTATATCTTCTATGTCCTTAATTCATTGGAATGGAATAACCGTCATTAACGAGTCAAGTGGCAACTTATCTTCTTTTCCCTGTTTAAGTCTTAGAAATTCTTTTTAATATCTTGCATAATGATTCATAAATACATGAACAATTTCAATTCAGTGAAGAGGAAAATATCTCGTCCACGAAACGTAACGAATAATGACAGATGATGTCAAGACACTTGACACATGACAATTGAGAGATATTAGATGACACACGACAGTTCGCAGACATATATATATATATATATATATATATATATATATATATATATATATATATATATATATATATATATATATATATATATTAATTGATTTGAATAATCTTCATAGTAAACAGATTTTTCATCTACGTTCCCATTTTCATGATAAACAGAACGTCTAAATTACATGATATTGTTGTTGCTTCAGATTATAATCTTACACCTCTGAACTTGACAATGCAAAAGGTAGATTTTGATATATTTGATGATAATTCTAAAAGAGAAAGTTGGATGCAGAAGGAATTACACGGAAAGCACCCTAAAGAATTGAAAAATGATTATATTGATGAAATTGCATCGAATAAATGGTTAGTATCTGGAGAATTGTTTGCTGAAACAGAAGGCTTGGCAATTGCGATCCAGGATCAGGTTGTTTTCACAAGGAATTATAGAAAACATATCATCAAACAAAATATAGATGATTCTTGTCGTAGATGTTTCTGTTCTTCAGAAACAGTTTTTCATATATTATCATCTTGCTCAGTCCTTGCTTCAACAGATTATTTAGAAAGACATAATGCCGTCGCTAATATTATTCACTTCAATCTAGGAATTAAACATGACCTAATTCCCAAAAGAAAAAAATTTCAAAAATATGAACCTGAGATTATTTGTGAAAATGACAAATATAAACTTTATTTTGATAAAACAATTCTGTGCAACAGAGCTGTAAAACACAATAGACCAGATATCGTTCTTAAAGATAAACAGAATCAAATAACATATATAATTGATATTGCTATACCCGACACAAATAATATACAAAATAAATACAATGAAAAAATTTCTAAATATATGATGCTTGGCGACGAGATTAAAAAAATGTGGAAAATGAAGAAAATATTTATTCTACCGATTATTATTTCTACAACAGGCGTTATTCCTAGAAATCTTCACAAAAGTATTGAGATTTTGGGTCTGAAGAAAAATTTGTTTGAACAGTTACAAAAGATAACAGTCATCAAATCTTGTAATATTCTTCGTAGGTTTCTTTCCGAAAATAATAATGAGGTAGAGTCATTGGTTTTCTCTTTAGTTTATACTGCTCAGAATCTCATTTCATATTTTATTTATTTGTTTATATAAATGTATACTGACAATTTTGTCATATTTATATTCAGAGCAGTATTCTATTCGATCGTTCACCACTTCACACAAAGGAAACTATTAATGAGTAACATTCAGTGTTACTTGACTAAGGTCCGTACACTGGATTTTTCCGGGGAGAAAGCCTCTGACACTACTCGTTGGTACATTGATATCATTGTCTGATGATGCTATAGTATGTATATATTCTGGTAGATTGATATATTCTCATAACATTTAACGTTATCCTAATATATAATTACTCCAGGATATGTTTTGATTATAATCATTGCCTGGCAATGGTATTAATTACCGGGTGGTGGATTTATATTTTTCATGAAATCAGTTTGATTGCATGAACAGATATATGGGCAACTCGTCGGGGTGAAACCCCTATATATATATATATATATATATATATATATATATATATATATATATATATATATATATATATATATATATATATATATGATGAGACAAATATCTTCCGCGATAAACTTCGCGAGGAGTCTACATATGTAAACTTGAGACCAGAAGGATTATGTTTGTTATTGTTCGTATCTTTCTCGTCCAGTAGCAGGTTCGTCGTGTCGGTCCATAGAGGGCGACTCTCGTACGTATGTACAAGGTGCGTCCTTTCTGGAATCGATAGGGTACCCCGATGTAGCTTGATAGGATGCTGAGAAGCGATATGCAACACTGATGAGCTCCAAATAAGGGCGAAACTGCAGTCTGCCGCTTCGTTTCTCGGCATCCTGCTTAGTTGCACTTTTGTGCTCTTGGGGGCTGCGTGCATGGCGGGTAGATTTTGGAACTAGCTCTTGTCAGGAAGGATTATTCATTGATCTACGGATTGTTGAATAATCCTTGTCTCAAGTTTACATATGTAGACTCCTCGCGAAGTTTATCACGGAAGTTATTTGTCCCATCAAATATTTACCGACGGGAGGTTTTATCTCGGAAACAGAGGCTAAGATCATTATTTCAGCGGGATTATTTCGCTCGTTTTCTACCGTTGATGTGATTCACGGAACGGCGAAAGATGTCTCCCAAATGTTTGGAATTTTTAACGCTTTAATATACCAGGATTTGGCTTTTGAACTAAGGAAATTTATAAATTGAAAAATGTGAAAGTTATGCCACTTTTAATATCTACTAATGGCCTGGTAGAAGCGCATATGCAGGAAAATACCAAATTGTTGAAACTGAGACTAGAAATTGTATCCAGCACACAGAAAGAAGCTATACTAGGTACCACCCAAATCGTCAGAAAGTTCCTTCAGGGCTCATAAAATAAACCACATACATAGCTGTCTTGGCGAGTAGTCACCCAGCTGTCTCGTGACCGACCCGTAACGGTGATTTAATAAATATATATATATTCAGTAAATTGGTACAAAAGGGATACAGGAGAGGACGTAAACACTTTTACTGAAAGGTTTATTAACATATTAAATGAGCAGATAACAATTAATACATCTAGAGTAAATAAAAAAGTAAAATATCCAATAAAAGGACTGGATAACGCCAGCCCTTCTTCAGTCTATAAACAGAAAGAATGAGCTATATAAAAGAGTTTCACAGAATTTAAATAATCTGGAACTCAGAGAGGAATATATTAATTATAGAAATCTATTACATAAACTTATAAATAAATCAAAAAAACAATACTTTCAAGATAAAATAACAGAAAACAAGTCCAGATCGAAAGCTTTGTGGGATTGTGTAGGGGAGATCTGTAACAAAAAGAAAGATGAATTAAAAATAGAACAAATAAAAAATGCAGAAAATAAATTAATTAGTGATAAACAAAATATAGCTGATGAATTCAATGAATATTTTAGTTCTCTAGGAAAAAAATATGCGGAAAAAATAAAAGATCCGGGGGGATTTGAACAGGTCGAGCCATTTTTAAATAAAACTTTATTTTTTTACCCAACAGATTCAGAAGAAGTGAAAAAGATCATAACAGAACTTAAAGACAAAAAGGCATCTGGACACGATGGCATTAGATCAGAGGTGTTGAAAAATATAAAGGAATATATATCAGAACCTATTGCACATATGTCCAACCTTTGTTTCGAAACTGGAGTTTATCCTGATATACTTAAAATTGGAGTAATTAAACCTATTTATAAATCTGGTGACAAAACTTTACTACAAAATTACAGGCCTATATCGCTAGTGACGAATATAAATAAAATTATAGAAAAGATTATAAAAAAACGTATCATTGGGTTTATGGACAAATATCAAATTATTGCCGAAAATCAATTTGGTTTTAGACGGGGTAAATCAACTCAAGGTGCGATCGGAGAACTAACTAAAAAGATATACAAATGTCTAAATGAAAAAATCCCAGCCCTCTGCATATTTATAGATCTTGCTAAGGCCTTTGATACTGTATCTCACAAGAAACTATTAGATAAGCTTTACCGGTGTGGCTTCAGGGGAAAAGGATATGATTTGATGAAAAGTTATTTAACAGATCGCAAACAAATGGTGGAAATCGGAGAATATAGAAGCAGTGTGAAAGAAGTAACATACGGAGTACCACAAGGAACAGTACTAGGTCCGATCCTATTTACAATATATATAAACAATCTTCTGTTAATGGAAACAAAAGGACTAATTATATGTTTTGCAGATGACGCTGCTATTTTTTATGAAAGTAAATCCTGGAAAGAGTTAAAAAAATATGCAGAATGTGATTTTCTACAAATTAAAAAGTGGTTCGAATGTAATAAGCTGACTCTCAATCTAGAAAAGACATTTTACTTACCATTTGTATCATATGCATCTGGTCTGCCACAAATGGGTCCCTACACGTCGACAATTCCACCATCATACCTGCAGCGGAGAGTATAAAATACTTAGGAATTACCCTCGACAGACATATGAGATGGAATAAACATGTCGATAATATAGTTAAGAAGTTAAGAGGGCTGCTTTATAAATTCAGATATTTAAGGAAGATTCTTGACGTCAAGCACCTACGCATACTCTATTTTGCTCTCGTGGAATCCCACTTATCATATGGTATTATAGGTTGGGGGTGCTTACGAGAATCAACTAAAAAGATCGAAACAATGCAAAATGGTTGTTGAGGATTATTTTGGGAGACCACTTACCTCTGATGGAGACGAACTGTATAGATTATCAGGAATAGCTGACATTCATCAGTTGTTCTCGGCTCACATTTTGTTTCACACATTTCAAGGAAAAATACAATTGAATTCAATAGAACATATTTATTCTACCAGAAACAAGAAAAATAGATTTGAAACCCGAGAGCTGAGAAAAGAGTTGGGCAACGATCCTTTACCTATTTGGCACCAAGAATATATGCCATGTTGCCTCAAGAATTAAGAACAGCCTATATGTATAAGAATTTCAAGAGAAAAATAAGAAGATGGATACAACGAAGTGGCAGGCAAATCTTTTTTAATGTTATAAATCAGCTGCCTTAATCAGATATGTGACAATAAAATACCAAATTAGTAACTTTGATGCTGATAGTCTCTCTTCATACCGATAGTGACTTTTTATACCGATCGTGACCTTTATACCGACAGTGACTTAACATAGTGATTTTTCACACCGATAGTGACTTTCACACCGATGGTGACTTTCCCAACGATAGCGACATATCAAGGGACATTGATAGTAACTTTCTTCGTGGTGACTATGAAATTTCAATGGTACTAATTAGAAGTGTTGGTTTTGTTTTTTGTTGTTTGCTTATATTTTTATTTTTTGTACTTATGGGAGAAATATATTGTTTATTTAAGTTCAATTCACGTACAAACATTATGTAATGTCTCTGTGATTAAACGTTTATTCAGAATTATAATAGTTATTAGGTAAGAAATTCATATTATACATTCTTCAAATCCGAATAAACTATATTATTATATATATATATATATATATATATATATATATATATATATATATATATATATATATATATATATATATATTAGTTTTCTATTATATTATGTAAAGTTAATATATTCATATGATTTCTGTACTCACTTTATAAAATACTAAATCGCAATAAATTATACATTGATCTTAAAACTGTGAATGTGTAGTTTAATTTTTGATGCAAGCAAATTAAACTCTGTTTATATATTTATATTTATATCGTTAACCAACTAATAGCTTATACATTCTGTCAAAAATTACCACTGAATTGGACAAGTTACTTCGAAAAGGTAATTTGAGTTTCGGAACAAGAAAAAGTCTGCTAGAGCCATATCAGGTGAATACGGAGGTTGTTCTTTGGTATTTTCTGAGGTTTTAGTCAGAAATTTATTCCTAATGATGGATGGTGCAAAATAGGAGAAATGCTCAGGAAGTATTGTTTATTTACTGTCTGATCTTCTGACAAGAATTTCGAGTACATAACACCACGATTATCAAAAAAAAAACAGTCAACCTTGACTTTTGATCGACTTTGACGTGGTTTTTTCGGTTTCCAAACTGGTTTGCGTGCCACACTCATAAACCAATGTTTCATCACGAGTAACAATACATTTTATGAATGTGGGCTCAAAATTAACTTGTTCTGCGACCTTTCGGCGATTAAATTTAAGAAGACAATACAGATCTTTTGGAACTAATCTAGCGTCGACGAGTTTAATGCCCAAACAATCGTTAAAAATGGTACGAATTGATTCGTGAGAGACAGGACGTTAGTGTAGAAAACAGTTGTACCAACTTAGCCACAATAAAAATGTTTAAAGCAGATATTTTAAATAATTGATTCCCAGTACTTTACTGATAGAACGTACCTTTGTTTTAACCTTTAATTGCTTCAAAAACATCAAACGAACGTACCCTGATAAATTGATTTCAACGAAGGAGAAGAAATTATTGTTAAATTGTCATCGTTTCCATCTGGCCTGTAAGAAATCAAACTCCACATCTCAAACGAACCGTTCAACCGTGAACAAACTGCAAATCAGCTTCTATTTTTTCCGTCCGTAATTATTTATCAATTTATCAAATATTTTGTAAAGCTTTTCAGGAGCGTGCTCTTGTAATATAACTATTTGTCTAATCACGCCTATTAAAATATTTGTTAGAATATATTCATAGCGTTTGTGCAAGTCATTTCTATTCACAAGAGGAATAATATGGAATTATCTCAAAATGGACGAGACGTTGTGTTTATTTTTGTAACGGTTTTTAGACTCTTTTGGAATCAAGACATCTGTTCTTTTTTACGCTGTATTTTGTGCTGCCAGAAGCTCGGTAATGGTGTTTAAGCAACTTACTGAAGGAAGTGTGATGCTTTTGTATGCGCCTGCCTTTGAAGATAAATTTTTACCGATTACTCTGAACAGAATGGAACTTCTTGACGATATGCGTTAATATTCGAGTTATAGTGCACTGGGTTGATGTCTAGTAAAGCTTTAGTATATCTCAGTCCTTCCTGCCTATGTCCATCTACTATTTCGTTGCCTCTCATGACCGGGAATCCAGACCAGTTCTACGTTGTTATTCAGCGTCAAGTATTCTAGAAAGATCCAACTTTTAATACTAGATTAAAGTATTCAATAATCTTAAGTGATAAAGAGTGCTTTGTCTTTACTCTATTGAAGAATTCATCCATCATAATAATCATACTCCCTTGTATTGTCAGAAGTTCTACTTGCTGATTCGTGAAGCCTCAGAGAAGCATGGATTCAACATATTCTATTCGGTGCTTAATATTCAAAAAATTCCTGATTTTCGAAATTTCGAAATACAAGATTGGACACGCCACGTTTTAAAAAACAGCACACGTCTCTAATTGATCATTCTAAACTGGAAAATCGTTCGGAGGATCGATGCCATCTATAAATAATTTATGGCGTAAGATTTTAATTCAGATTTGACGCACTTTGACAGTTAATGATTTGAATAATATCCCAAATTATAAATAACTTGATTTCTTGATAATTTAGAATCTTCAATTTGAATAATCCAGCAAAAGGTTCCGAATGCTAAATGCACAGTAGGTATATTTGAAACTCCCAGTAAGTGAAGATATTTATACAAATGTATAAGATCAGGAGAATGCAAACAATTGTAGCTATTTTGGACAACAAACCACAAGTGACAATTGACATATGAAATGTGACAGTTGACATATGACAGCTGACAGGCAACATATGACATCTGACACATGATATGTGCAACTACACATCCGTTCTTCAATTCCACTTAAGAACCAAAAGTCACTCCAAGAATGTGGTTTTATGATTTATCTCAGTGAACATTACATATGAAACACTGTGTATAAGCGAGAAGTTTTCCAGTCATGTTGTATATACTACGAAGTCACTAACAATAACAATTTTCATTTTATTTTGCCGTAATTCTTTTGTTCCTACATTCATAACTTGTACTTCACTACCAAGTAAACTGAATCCCATTTTTTATAACAAGAATCCTGCATTCTTCTAGGTGCCATTTGTATTTATATTGTATTTTGTCTTATGTCTCATTCCATATTTATTTTAAAGTCATTACATTTCAGAAAATGTCAATTATTTCGCAAACTATTTAAGAAAGGTATAGGAATTTCGAACAAATTCACCCACATTTTTCCTCACTAAGTCAAAAATGAAATAAAATATAGGGTGTCAAATTCAAAAATCATAACTTTGATTGTAACTTTATTATGGAACACCCTGTATAGTCTAAAATATTCTTTTTTTGTAGTCACTACCTGACTACATATTCTAAATCCAGACCAGTTCTACGTTGTTATTCAGCGTCAAGTATTCTAGAAAGATCCAACTTTTAATACTAGATTAAAGTATTCAATAATCTTAAGTGATAAAGAGTGCTTTGTCTTTACTCTATTGAAGAATTCATCCACCATAATAATCATAGTCCCTTGTTTTGCCAGTAGTTCTTCTTGCTGATTCGTGAAGCCTCAAAGAAACATGGAGTCAACATGTTCTATTCGGTGCTCAATATTCAAAAGATTCCTGATTTTCGAAATACAAGATTGGATACGTAAATTTTAAAAAACAGCACACGTCTCTAATTGATCATTCTGAACTGGAAAATCGTTCGGAGGATCGATGCCATCTATAAATAATTTATGGCGTAAGATTTTAATTCAGATTTGACGCACTTTGGCAGTTAATGATTTGAATAATATCCCAAATTATAAATAATTTGTGATTTCTTGAATAATTTAGAATCTTCAATTTGAATGAATAATCCAGCAAGTGTCCGAATACTAAATGCACACTAGGTATATTTGAAACTCCCTGTAAGTGAAGATATTCATACAAATGTACAAGATCAGGAGAATGACAAAATTACAGCTATTTTGGATAACAAACCACGAGTGACAGTTGACATATGAAATGTGATAGTTGACATATGACAGCTGACAGGCAACATATCTGACACATGATATCTGCAACTACACAGCCGTTCTTCAATTTCACTTAAGAACCAAAAGTCACTCTAAGAATGTGGTTTTATGATTTATCTCAATGAATTTTACATATGAAACACTTAGTATAAGCGAGAAGTTTTCCAGTCATGTTGTATATACTACGAAGTCACTAACAATGACAATTTTCATTATATTTTGCTGTAATTCATTTGTTCCTACATTCAAACTTGTATTTCACTACCAAGTAAACTGAATCCCATTTTTTATGACAAGAATCCTGCATTCTTCTATGTGCCATTTGTATTTATATTGTATTTTGTCTTATGTCTCATTCCATATTTATTTTAAAGTCATCAAATTTCAGAAAATGTCAAATATTTCGGAAACTATTTAAGAAAGGTATAGGAATTTCGAACAAATTCACCCACATTTTTCCTCACTAAGTCAAAAATGAAATAAAATATAGGTGTCAAATTCAAAAATCATAACTTTGATTGTAACTTTATTATGGAACACCCTGTATAGTCTAAAATATTCTTAGTTTGTAGTCACTACCTGACTACATATTCTAAATAGTCAATAAAATATGACCAACCTTCCATCGCGAATGTGGTGAGCCGCTCTGTATATTCAAGAGAAATAACAATTTCGTTTAAAATTTTGAGGATTTTTCCAAAACTCGTTATAATTAGGAGGTGTTTTTTTCTTTTTCGAAGCTGTTTTAAGATTAATCCTTGAAAATTCTGAAATTTTAAGCAACCAAAATTGCGTAGATCTTCAAATAAAAACACAACGTGATAAATCTTCCTAACCAGTAAAATATTTGAAGGATCGATACTATCTATAAATTATTAATAGGTGTTAGATTTGACGCACTGTTCGACAACGATCAATTTGAATAATAATCCTAATTATAAATAAAACGCGATATCTGAAATAGTTTAGAATTTCCAATTTGAATAATTGAGCTCAACAAAAATTTTCTCGTTTTTAGATTTGTCATCATCACCTATCTAAATTCCGAGAGAGCGAAGGTTTTTTCTGAAAATAATGATTATACAAATGTCGAACTGAGATAACATCAGATGAATGACCTGTCAGGTCTATCCGTATTCGGGAAATTAACATTATCTTACAAATTGCCTAATTTAAATTCAAATTTATCTGGAAGAACGTGAACTATTAGAACAGTTCTAAGAGGTGTTTTCCCAATTCTGTACCAGAATACTATCGATATATAATTGTAAACTGATCCGTAGGTGGAAAAATTCAACTTTTATGTGAAATTTCGTAAGAACGACCAGCTTTTGATTCGAAAAAAGATCGAAGAAGATGACCTCGATGTAACTGTGGTAACTTCCCGAAGTTTCTTGGAATGGAGATCGCTCGTTTGGAAACGTCTTCTTTCGAATCTGGGTTATTTTCAATAGACGCGATTTATGGATTTCCAAGGTAACGATTCCGTTCGTAGGATGTCTAATATTTAAATGTATAATTTTATTTCTCCTGAATTTTTATCGGCGTCCATCTGATCTTATCGGAATTGGAACCAACCTCTTGAACTCAACCTACGCCTGTTTTAATATATTCGATTTTTTTGTGTTTTTAATTTGATTGAAATTTAGACGTATCTTATTCTACTGTTGAAGCTAATGTTCCTTCAGGAATTGGTAATGGGAAGACAATTTGGGAACCGGAAAATATAGTGTCTTTTTTAAACTTAATTCAAACAGGTTTTTATTATGAATTACGTAGGTTGCCTATTAAATTTTGCGCCTCTGTTGTTGACAGCTCCAATCGAATAACTGCGTCTTGTATTTTCACATTTTGTAACCTAAACGTACTTTGAACACTTTGACGTACGAGTGGGTTTAGTTTCGTTCATTGTCATTTGAAAAATTCAATTTGTAAAAAAAAATAGAATTACCAGATGAACACTTTCCTACGATGATTTTTCCCGATTGGATTGACTTGACAACAGTGCACAAAGTGATGAACTTCGTAAGGGTCGTCCAAAATCAGTTGTTTTGCCATAAACCATCGATGCAGTGTGCGTACATCGTTGCTAGTACGTAAATGTTTGACCAGAAACTAATGTCACCTAATGTCTAACATAACCTCACCATGTTCTCCAAACCAGGACTCCTGTGACACATCGCAATAAACACGGTATCGAAATGGGAACTGACCTAGATCACAAAAAATAATTTTACGAGTTAAGGAGACAAAATATTCATAAATTCATACACAAAATTCGCGATACTTTTCAGAAGGATCTCGTACCTACATGTGTCCCAAATTCAGTTTCAATTTTCCATAATTCCACCAGCGATTTGTTCAAGTGGTCTTTATAAAAATTCAAGAAATTTAAATCATCATCTCTGGTCAGGTCATGAGAATAAAATTTAAACTAACAATTGTTTTCATTCTCCTTGAATCTATTTAAAATATCATTTAGCCATCTACAGATTGCAAAACTGATAACGTACTATTTATTGTACTTGCACAACTGTCCCTTAGTATATTATTATAGCTGTGCAATAAACTTAGAAAAGATGTCATTTATTGTTGGATAATTCCATTAATACTGACCTTCCACAATAACGAGCAAGATGTTCGTTGAAATACGTCTTTATTTCTCAATCGGAATCGATGTGGAATGGCCAGAGTGTTATTGGATTTCAAACAATTTCGGCAATACTATATTTATCTGAAAGAAATCATTAGCATGCTTCCATTTTTGTCTTCTTCATACATGCTGAAACGACTTCATTTACGTAATCTAACTTACACTAACCGACATACGAAATAGAAACTTTTCTGTTGATTCTTCTTGATTTACTTTACCTTATATCTTGGGGCATTACGTAATAGTTGTCTTACAGGCCTCTAAAAAGATCAAATCTTTCTGGAAACAGTTTCGTATATTCAAATTGATTAATTTGATATAGAATATTTTCATTTATAGAGAGCACCGTTAACAACAAGGGATCTTTGTGTTACTTTATAGGTTTCTTGAGTAAATAGTCTCATTAGTCGCCATCCAAATTATTCATTGCATGCTTAGAGAAAACATGACAACTTAGAGTTTGCACGCATAGTCATTTTTTGGAATAGCATGTAATTTGAAGTAAAGAAGAAAAATTTGCTGTCAAACGTCATCTGCCAGATGTCATATATCATTCAATTCAATTGAGCCATCAGAAATTAAGTTATAAGAACTTCTTTTTCCACATTTCAAACTCAAAACAATTTCGACTGTTGATTAATAATTCATTGATCATAATTTAAAGTTTATAGAAATAACAAGTTTTTATGAAAGAATCATAACCCATTTGCAAAATGCAAGTCTTTCGAGAGACTCATTTGAATTAATGGATGATTTAATTCAAATCTACATAACCTCATTCAAAATAAAGAAGATCTCGTTGGTCTTCTGTAATGTTATTTCTTAACCAACTGCCATTATTTCTAATTTGTTAAATTACATGGCGGTATAGTGAGATATAATTCAAATCAATTGGCTACAAGCGGAATTTCAAACTTTGTTTACCAACGATAAAAAGTTAATAACAAGGTGTTTTTTATGTTAATATAATTCATATTATTTGTGGTTCACAAATTGATTATTAAAAGGAATCTTTTATTCTATATGTTCAGATTGAGATTCGCTTTCAGATTTATTTTTGTACAGTCAGTTCATTCGGGTTAATATTTTTTCTGTTCACGTAAAATTTAAATTTTTAATTATCAGTAGTAACCGAGAGTATGAAGCTGTGGGGAACTCCTACATTAATCTGAAAAGATTCACTCGTCACACCATCAACTACCACTTGAATCGATCCACTGAAAAGAAAGCTACTTATACAACAAGCCCATATGTGATTAGTATATTCATTGACTATATTTTGGCAACCTATTGTTCCAAAATTATCGCTCAAAAAGTCTGTATCTTTCCTAGAATTGCAGTTAAAGTTCTATATGGAGGAGGTAACTCATATTCTGATGTACTACACGAAATTTAACACCCTTGTGGGGAGCTGCTAGTGATCTGGAATCTACCGCATATACACACTATGTTTGCAAGATGCGATCTGTCGGAGAGCTTACAGTACAACTACTTATCTGGCTGTTAGCCAAGTGTATATTATATCTCAATAAAGATGTCAAATTCATCCCTATATGTTTATTTCAATCAAAAAACGATATTCAACCTTCTTGGTAGACGATGATTATGATTCAGTGAGGAATAAAATTATGAACCAAAATTTCGCAAATATTCAAGACGGGTTGTCTTTCATGTTACAAATCCTACCGATTCTGCGAAGGACAAAAGCATTTCTATTAGTACTCTTACATGTCGTAGTCTTCGTAATTTACAGACATCTTTCTGGTATTTTGGTATATACTTTTGAAATAGCGAAGAATAGCAATTCTGATAAATTATAAAAAAACAATATGAACAAGTGTTACTATGATTATTTCTGAGATCACACAATAGTTATAGTTCGATCCTCTGTTTCGTACTTTATTCAAGAACAAAATACAAAGCTTGAGATAAAGCTGCTTTTAATTCCAGCTATCACAAGATTGTTCGTTCTTCTTAGTTCTCCAAAACCGGAAAATATACACCCCAAGAATTATTTGAATATACATGGGTAATTATGAATTCCTATTCGAGTATCCTAAGTGGACAGGCACTGAATTTATTGATATTATTCTCTTAATGTATTTAAAGTAGTCTATTACAAATGTTCTTCGTGGAACGTAATAACGGTCTCCAAAACAACCACATTCGGATACTCTGACTTAGACTTTCGCAATACAAATGAAAAACTAGACGTTTTAGATATATTTTATGTAAATTGCCGGACCTAATGAAATTCTTTAAAAAACATCGAACTGTTTTGGATTCGAAGAAGAATCTGGTGGGCTTCTCGTGGCATTTTAACATATGAACGATACAAATTTTATGCTAAACGATGTCGTTCGAGATATGTATGACCTCACAGGTGTTTCACGCCGCGATGGGGAATGAAATAGAGACTCAAGATAGTCGAACAACCATCCATAAAGAATAGAAAAGAACCAATCGAATTGATTTCGATTGCTTGTATGAATCGAGAGTTTCCTCCATATTATGAACTCATCAGTTGTATATATTCCTCCAACTTACTGAGATAATTTAAAGTAGTGAACCAATCATAACTTTTTACGAAAGAAGCAACATACCTTTGATAGTAGCTCACATGGAATTCGCACCTAGAAAACATCATACACAATGACATTATGGGCATGTCAAATGACCTATGGAGAAAATAGGGTCTTGCCTCAAAGCAACTTCAGTGGCTATATATGATTGTGGTGAGCCCACGTAGCACATATGGCTGCATAGCTTGATGGGAGTGCATTCCTAGAATTCACTTATTGGTGGTGGAAGTGCAACCTTAAAAAGCAACGATGGGTACTGGAACTTTTCATCACACCTTCTTCTACCATGAAACCAATATTGGACCTTACCCCTCTTCACCTGTAATTACAGGAGCAGCTATAATGGCTTCGATAACGTTTTCCGAACAAATATGTCTGAAATCGAGGACAAAGAGGTGCTGAGTATGAAGTCTGATATAGCAATACAATACAATATGGAGCTGCCATTTCAGATCATCATTCGTAGACAGGAATGGACTAGCTCCAAGGACCATCTACCTTGGGACTCCTGTTGGTTCACAGATGGCTCTAAAACTGCCCAACTTGTTGGTGTATATGATCAAGATGCTACCAAGAAGCAGAAAATCTGTGTTAGCGCATTTGCAACCATTTTTCAATCAGAAATATGAGCCATTGTCCACTGTGCTAACCGCTTGATTGCGGGGGAATTAAAAGTAGGTCAATAAAAGTCATCGCCAAGCTCCACTGAAGGCATTGACATCCGACTTCTGCACTTTACTTATTGTGCAGGAATATCGCTCCACCCTGGCGACGCAGTGGGAAGAAGGTATGGGCTCCGTCTGATGTGGATACTTGGACATTCGGGCACTAAGGACAATGAGAAGGCGGACTCGAGGAACAGGTTTGGGTCAGGTCTCAGGCATTCTCTACTTGTCATCAGTGGACCTTCCACTGCGGAAGCTTAGGCACTGAGTAAAATTCTGCTGTTCAGAAAAACATTTTTCGATTCAGTGATTTTCAAGGTATAATTCAAACATGCTTTCTTTTAAATAAGAACCATGGGCGATTCTACTTATGATGATCAAAAATGTATAACGTAGTCAATTTTTGCATTCAATAGCATTTTTCAGGAACGATTCATATTGTTGACTGAAAATCACAGATTCTTTAAATCCTGTCCATGGTTGTTCCTATGGTTTGATTAAATTCAGAGCGAAGAAATAAGATTCAGTCTTAGAAGTTGACAAGGACTTCTGTTCTTCATGAATATGTGATTCGTTCGTCCGAACATCCAATTTCAAATAAACATTCGTTCTATTGTTGATAACATACATTATATCCAGAAGTATCGGGAATCAGTCAATGAAATATACAAAGTATTTATTTTTATCCAAATTTATCTGAAATGATACATTCACGCAAACGAATAATCCGATTTCAAATGAACATTACTTTTTCTGAGGTACTTGAGGAACGTTGCTTCGACAAAATTTTATTTAAATAAATACCAAGAGATGCATATGAGTGAAGTATATTTTAATTGAGAAATTAGATCAATAATATCAAAGTTTTCTGAAACAACAATGAAAACCTCAATACTGAAATCTCCTTCTATCGCTCTCAATGAGGGAAACCAGTTTCATCGTGAGTATTCAAGAGTTTGGCCATTGTTTCTGAAACATGAATTACTTCGACGATAAATACTATGCCAGGCTATTTCAACTCTTCTAAATTGTTACTAGTTCTCTTGTAGAGCAAATTTTCAATATTACCCAAAAAAATCTTGTTGCATCAAGTCGGGAAAACAAGTTGGCAATCTCACTGGACCTCTTGTCTAGTAATCAGCAAATTTAATGGATCAGTGATAGCTCTTCTTTGGTGAGGAGTGGCAATATACATACCACAGAAAAAAGGCCATATCTTCTTTGAAGATGCATATCAAAATGGCGCTAAGCATGTACATCAGACCAAAAGTGCTTATAATCACCATTGAATAAAACTTCTCTGAGAAAATTGAATGAGTTCACAAATGGAATTCTAGCTTTTTTATACAGGGTACCCCTCTAGCTTCATGGCAAACTTTGTAAACTTGAGCAATTATAAGATAAAGTAGTGAGACGAGTACAGTCCTCATCCATTTAAATTCGGAGATATTCAGCTTCAAAAATTTGATCTTCACGTGTTCTGAAATAACAATTTTTCATACGAGAGGCCACCCCAAACGTCGATGTGTTCCTTTTATCATCAAACAAATCGGTTTTATCAATTTTTATGGTAAAAGTGTACACAATATTAATACTAATTAAATACAATAATAAAAAGCTATCTTAAATGATATTCTTGATATTTCTTCATTTCTCACTAAAATGTTTCTTCTCCTTCCTCAGAATCAATTAAATTATATCCTCTTCTAATTACTCAACTCATTCCGTGTTTAAAACAAAACACGTGTTTTCCATGCCCAATTAAATAATGAGGTTAGATTCGAATATATTTTACCTGATATTTTTCAAGTTTAATTTATTTTATTACTCAACGAATATTGCATAATTTGTTTAATTGCAAGGTGCATTGTTTATGTTTATTGTAATAATGAATCTTTAAGTCTTTTTTTATCTAGTGGGAATATTGCGATACAATTAAACGAGTGTTGGTTTTGACAGTTGTATTATTTGTATGAAACTAGATGTCACAGTTCTTGCTGTATTAATTTTATCATTGATAACATAACCTGTATAAATACTTAATAATGGAACGTATCCTACTTCCGATTTCAGGAGCCATGGAATACGAACTGGGTGGAAATTCGAAAGTTATTTCTATGCCTGTATATTCCCGTTGTAGGGACCATAGAATATGATCTGCGGGTGCGTTCGGGAATATGTTATCGAGGCTTAAGGAGATTAGTCTTCTTCAAAGGTTATGAATATACAAAACGAGAAAGATATATGTGATTAAGCTTTATTTGGTTTCGAATTTGTAATAACAGATATAGTAAACTAATAACAAGTGTTCAGAATATGGAACTTGTGATTTTAGTAGACTTGTAAGGTCGGTCATGGCAAAAAAGAAATTTCCAACAGAGATCTTACATAAACCGCTATTATTTCTTCATTTTCGAACGCAAAAGAAAAGAAACAATGGAAGTCAAACTTGACACAATTTAGAAGATAATGAAGGAACAGATAATAAACCGACATGAATTATTTATAGTACGGATCGAAAAGAAATTCAAAAAACTGCCCTCAATCTGCCATTCCGGAGATTATGTTGAAAATTTATCGTTAACATTTAAACCAATTGCTATTGTTGAACATAAAATCTTGACATCTTCGAATAATTTATTTGATGACAAAGGCGGTTGTCGTCAGAAATTGTATAGCCGAATAAATCACGATAACGGGTTCAGCTTTCGTGAGGATTCCGATGTTTCTGATTCTTAAAAAGCCTCCGCGGAGAGAGAAGCTCCAGGATATGGAATTGTTGTGAGATGAACAATTCGTTCCGGGAATACTCAGAGTCAGGTATTCTCGAAATTGATGTTCTAAGTTCTACTCTATTTAATATCACATTTGTTATATAACACATCTTTCTCGGAAAATTATTCATCGGTATAATTAGTTGAATTAATTCATGATTAATTTTCAATTCAAAAGGTTAATTAAAATGTACAGGGTGGGCAAACTTCGACGTTTTTAATAATTGGAAAGATGAACAATAAACGAATTGTACGTACAAATTTAGATCATATTCTAAACAAACAAAAACATTCACAGTTTCCAAACAAAAGTTGTATCATAATACTTTACAAATTACACAATGGTCCATGGAGCATCTGTTCAATAACAATCGACAAATTATCGACCACCAATCCGTACCACTTTTTTCGACTTATTTTAATAATCGACAACAATGGAACCTATTCCCAATGGGTAATTAAACGTAACACCTTAATTACGAATTCGTCTTAATTCGTTCTATGTATAGTAATTACACTTGGTGAGTCTTCAGTTTTTTCTTATGATTTTTTTTTATTTAATGAACAGTTATTTCGGCATCTTCAATCAACTCACCAAATAAGGGTTCACATGTGGGCAATTTGGTCTTGAAATTTTCTAATGATCTAAATTATGTTTCTGGTGTGATGAGACTGCCAGTTGCAAGCTGCTTTATACCATCCAATGCCAACTGACCGTCGTAAAATGCAAAACTGGTTATAGAAAACGTTGATTATACGGGAAGTCACAGCTAATGCAAAAATTAACTTGAGGGGCTCTAATAGAAAATGAATTGGCACATATCGCCTTCTAGAATTGAATAATGAAAAACAGAGAGTATATCACGATCTATTTTTAGTTAGACTTTATATAATTTCAATGTTTCAAATTAACTTTCAAAACTAAAAATTATTTTATGTATTCTACTTACTCTAGAGGAATGCATTCAAGTGTCGACAACCAAGCGGAGTGTTATTCTCAATATTAAATTGATATACGTTTAAATCTAGTTCAGTGCAATCAGTCTTACTTTCAGAAAACTTCAAATATGAATTTATGTTCACAAGAGGAGTCATATAAAATAAATTATTGAATATATTTTCCTCAGTTGAATAAAACAAAGTTCTCATTTTTATTATATTGACAATCAATCGTAAGAGAGTTCAAACAGGGTTGCTTCTTTTAAGAACTGGCAAAATCAAGTGATGGCGTCGAATTTAGATCTAATTGATTATCATGTAAATTTACGGAATTTTTCTGTTTTCATTTCCAATGCTCCCATAGGTTCAATCTCTAAGTTCCATTATGTGAAATATCAAAATTATTATTAAAAGTATGGTTTTCTTCAAGTAGATGATTTGAATTGTGAGAATCTGATTTTTGTTTGTCAAAGCTGCGTTTGTTCTAACCTAATCTAACCTAATAGAAATTCTACCGATATAAATTTCATCACAATTTCCACAAGAAAATTTATAAACACCTGATTTGTATTTCTGTCTAGAGAGTTATCCACTCTGAAGGCTATATTCAAATTATTAGTTCAGAAAATGACTTATAAAAGGAAATATATTATTTTCATGATTGATCTCTTTAACACAAGGAAAAACCTCATGGATTGCAGGTTGAAATTGTTCACAGTAAAACATACTGCCAATCATACTATAATTATTGAATATTATTGAATTATATTTGTTTCGTAATATCGAGCTCTTTCAAGACTTTTTTATGACTTTGATTGACTAGTTTATGTATCATACTGTTATAAGCAACTATTTTATGTCGATGTGGATGTGCGAAAGAATTGTGAATTATAATGAGTTTATGGGATAGTTTATGAGAAATATCAGAATCATGTCTGTGGACAATTTTGGTTATAGTTAGATTTGAAAATATAATGGAATTCTCAGTATCCCTTTCCAAAATAAACTTTATATTAGAGTGAATTGTATTTATGAAGGTATTAAAGGAATCTAATTTCTATTTGTACCTTTAAAACAACATATTGTGCCATCCTTATATTTAAACCAAAAATGTAGTGTTTAGACAGCAGATAATCATGAATAATCTCCTCAATGATATCCATGAAAATTTCTGATAGTAAGGGACTGAGATGATTTCCCATTATAAAGCAGTTGTTCTCATGTAAATTTCATCATTTTTCTAAACATACTCCTGAAAGATTCATAACTTCTGATTGTATACTGGCATTTAAACTATTGTTCTGCAGAGCTTGGTTGATCCATTTCATTGAATCTTAAGGTGAGGTTAGATAAACTCTTTTATTGGTTTGACAAGAAAATTAAACTTTCTTGGCTACGGGTTACGTTACCAACTGAAAGTTTTTATTTTTGGTTGTTCGGTTTTGAAGATTCAGCATTCTCTAAGGCGAGTTTAATATTCGATCTTCATCTTTTTTTGCTTTAAGTAAATAATCTACCTTATTCTAAGCTATAACAGTATGACTTTTATATATACTACATTGTCTGATTTTTTTGCGAGAGCACAGAATTATAACACACTAGTGGCCAATGAGGTTTGTAAGTCTAGTATGATTGATAGTATACTTTCTCATGAACAATTTCAACATGTATTCATGAGATTTTCTTAGTGTTAAAACCAATCAAAAATGCAGTATGACTTATATTAGTAAGCCCAGATTAAAAATTGAACAACTTTGTTTTTTTTAATTGAAAAATATATCAATTTCCAACAATTGATGGTCTCGTCAATGAAATTATTAATTATTTTTGATACAAATTCATCCCATTTTACGAAACCATCAATCTGATGCAATATAATTTCATCAAATACTTGTACTTCCGAAGTACGAGACGCAATCTAGTTTTAAGCAGAACAATTTTATCTTAGCAATCGTTTTTCTTGAAACGATCGATCAACATGTATTGTAAATATGTTTTTGTGGTTCCGCTACCGACAACACTTTTGATTTCGCAGTCAGTTTACCGTGTCCGGATTTACACAAGAGAGACTTTCTGCAATACTTACCACGGTCACAAGATTTCTGATAAAATTCATTCAATGAATTTTTACTAGTTTCGTTTTGTGCTGTGTTTTGTGATGGAAGCTAAAAGGATTTAGTGTAGAATACTGCAGTTTTTCTTTCTTCTTTTCAGCGGTGAGTTTACTAAAGAATTATAGTGTTTTTCTCTCAGTCTCAGTCGATAATCAATACTTTTCCAAGTCACAACATAACCTGAAATTATCATATGAGTTGATTTTCTGAAATGGAATGAAATGTTCCAGATACAGATTTTTGGCTGAATCAAAAAGGAAAATTCCGAAATTGTTTTCAAATTACTAGACTAAGAATAAATCGATCTACAAGAAAGGCAAGGTTAGAGATGCGTTTGGATGATTATATCATTGTAGAAGAGGAGTATACAGGGTGTTCACGCGAGATAGGACATTAGAAGTATATGGAGAAAGGAATGACCGATTGGAGAAATTTTTCTTTTGATGTCTTGAATGTTATTCAAAGTTCCGAAAATATTTTCAATGCTGTGGTATTTCCGGAAGCTGACATCATCTTTGTTATTTCAAATAGCATAATATATGTTTATATTTTTTTATTGTAGAAAATTAAATTCTGAACAATTTTTCTTATATTATCAATGAAATCAACCGAAGGAATGATATGAATGTTTCGATCGGAATTTTGCAATTTTTGGTTGTGTCTTAGAAAACATCATAAAAATACTAATGATTCAATATCGATTGTTTCTAGCTCATTGTAAGTAGAGAGACTCATTCATCAGAATTCAATGCATTTAGAGGCTTCACGGTATACAGCGTGTTTCCAAAGCATCTGGCAAATCGTAGTACATTCAAAGGTACAAATGACCGTTTTTCCAAATTAAACTACCTATTTTTGCGCACAGCATTTAACTTAGTTTTCAATTACCATTTAACACACATACTATGTCAATTTATTCGATAAAACATCAACAAATTTCAGATTATTAAGTTTAAAAAAAAGTATCATTGATATGTGTGATAAATGTGTAATTATAACCATAAGAAAGCAGGATTGTCGAGACATTACTACAGTAGAAAGTAATATTCGCCTTCTTCAAAACAGCTTCTACATAGTTCGGTGAAAAGGGGCAATTAAACAATCATCACCAATAATGATATTATTTGGGACGGTAAAAATCAAAAATGAAATTATAGAGATGAGAAACTAATACTAAATCCGGGTCATGACCTGCTAACAACATTTCTTGAAAACCATAAAGCTCGTTTTCATGAGGAGAGCATTTCATACTATAAACGTTAGATTTCTAGATGGGTATAGTATAACTTTATTCAAATTTATTAATTAATTTGTGAAGATGAAATATGAGATGGGATTAAAGGAATAAAATTAGAAGATTAAAAAATTCTTTCGTAGTTTTAGTGCTTTTTTGTTATCCTTCTTTCATTTGTAAATTTTTCTGCTAGAAATTTATTCGTAACGTTTCAAATGAAGAAATAATTTTTATTTATCTAATCATGATACGATCTTTAAATTCAAACCATAATTAATTACACTTCCAGATTTCTGTAACTTCCACTAACTCGCTAATCTTTCGAATTTTTGTACATTAAAAAGGTAGTAAGGAGTATGACGAAAATATAAAAATATATTTTGGCACAGTCTACAAGTAAAGGTACATTTCGTTTTTCAGTCTAGAGTATCTACTTAGCAAAATAATATAGACTTTTGTAAATAATATTACTTTTGTGGTCTTAAAACGAAGAAATAAAGAGTTTTCAAACAAAAGTCTTCGATGGTAGTATTTTTGAGGATAATATGAAAACCGTATAGAGGTATCTTGGTTATTACCGGAGATAGAGATGGTTATTTGAAAATTTTCAACCCCTGCTATTTCTACACATAATTTCATGCTGGCGTTTAGATCATAACTACGGCAGTTATCGTGTATATAGATATACAGAGTGTCCTCCAATCTCTATGACAAACTTTGAGAGGTGAATCAATTCTAAGTCAAATTAGAGATAACATCATCGTACTTGTCCATTATATTAAGAGATGAATTTTGTGGTGTTACCATAGATGGAATGAAATCCATATCTTGATGTACAGAAGGTGAAATCCTCAACCACAGTCAAATAGTTATCAAGAATATTGAGTTACTTTTGATAGATAAATATCTGAATAACTTTTTCGATAGATTAATTATTTTTTTGAGACCTCGAATTTCTTGAATTGAAAATGTATTTCGTCAGTAAAGAAGAATATGCAGATATAATTTATGTTTATGGTTTCTGTGATGGAAACACAAGAGGAGTCATTAAAATAGCCAAATCGGTTCAACCATTCCCAAGTAATGCACTTTAGAACGAACAGTACTGAATCTGGAAAACATGCAGGGATATACTTTAAAACATTCGAATTCCGTATAGTTACAAGTTTTTCCGAATGTAACCATTGTTACCTTTACAACTTCCCTGAAACGAAATTAATTCCGTTAAAAATACAGTTAACATTTTCTCTACCTATAGATGTCTATAAAATAATAAAAAGTTCATTATTTAACATAGAATCAACAAATGGTTCTCTCAACTGGCTATCCTGTACAATTAGAATAGATTATTAGCAGTATTAATGAGATTTTTATTAAAATTTTTACGTGTAAGCAATTTTTTATGCTAGCAGTTTGAATTTAATAATACAAGGTATCTTTCTTTTTTCAGATGAATCAAACATGTAAAGTTTGTGGAGAACCTGCGGCGGGTTTTCATTTTGGTGCGTTCACATGTGAAGGTTGTAAGGTGAGAATAGATAATTTTCTTAATTATAAACAATTTCAGCATAAAGAACTCAAATGATGAAAATGATTGTAGAAATCAGGTTCTCAGTCTAATATAGATTTAAGAGCTACCCTAAACTATACGTTCTCATTCTTCTGTCGAGGAATTGTATCACTTTGAGTGGCCCACATTGACATAAAACAATAACATTATTCTTGAATATATACAGGGTGGTCCAGTTTAAATTGCGGAAAATTTAGAGATCAGAAGAGAATCGAAAAATAATATGAGTTCGCTATATAAACTATATTCGAAATTGCTTCGTTAAAGAAATAGAGGGTTTTCAAGTTTGGTAGAAAAAATCAAATTGATTATTACCAAATTACTACATATATTTGAATGAATGTTCTAGGCGTTAACTGCTGAAAGTATGTTTACAAATGAAAATATAATTTTTAATTTTACCAATCGTGTCCGTACTAACTCGTAACAGGATATTTTTGAGGAAAAACTGGTGCGCCATTATTTTTTCACACAATAAAAATCAGTTTTGAATTTTTCATTCAATTTGGAGGAAAAAGCTCTCTTACAATTCGTTTGTACGACTCAGCATTTGCGAATGAGAATTGAAACTAGAATCAAAAGAATGTTTATGTTAATAAAACTACAACAAGGACGATAAATGTAATAAATAGCGTTCAACAACAAAATTTAATAGAAAATAATTTTAAGAAAATTGTTCCAAACACAGTCCACTCATCTCAATTTGAGACAGCGCCTAATTAGTGTATTCATTGCCTTCGGATTTTGATTTTGATATCACTGCAGACGTGCTGAGTTCTTAAAACTAACACGTTTCTTGTTCGTTCTGCAGTAGCGTAGTTTTTTTTCTTTCATATTTCCCCAAACGAAAAAGTCTAGTTGATTAATATTCGATGATCTGGAAAGCCAAGCTACTGTTCTAATGACATTAATCACGTCAAGGTGCATATCATTTCTCCCTAGTTGACCAATCCAACGTTGTGAATAATTAATATTCAACAATTTCCTTCCAGTTATTCCAAAGTGCAGAGGTAAATCATCGATGTAGTCCTGAAGGTTATTTGTAAGAAATTCAGGAAATAATTCTACAACTTCTAGTCAAGTATTTACCGAAGTGTTCGTCTTTTGAGACTATCTACGAATCAAGCCATTTTCGAGCTCTTCATATGAGCGAAACTGCTGATCAGCCAGACCATGTTCCATCGAATGGAACAAGTAATAATCGGATGGTGCAATATGTTGTGGGGTAGTTTCCCATTTGAGCGTTTCCAAGTAGATTTTAACGGTTTTGGCAACGTGAGGCCGCGCGTTGTCATGCTGTAGAATTACTTTTTCGTGTCTCTGCTCGTACTGGGGCGTTTTTCGCGCAGTGTTTTACTCAATCGCATCAATTGAGTTGGATACCGTTCCCCAGTGATAGTTTCGTTAGGTATCAACAGTTCATAGTAAAAAACACCGACTTGGTCCCACCAAATACACAACATAACTTTCGCTGCGTGAATATTCGGCCGAGGCAACGACGTAGAAGCATGACCGGGTAGTCCCCAAGAATTATTTTTTCTTTGGATTGCTGTAATGGATCCATTTTTCATCACCCATTACGATGCGATGAAGAAAACCCTTCCTTTTTTGTCGCTAGAGCAGTTGTTCACAGGTGAAAAAACGACGCTCAACGTCTCTAGGCTTCAAATCATAAGGAACCCAAGTTCCTTACTTTTGAATCATTCCCAACGCATGCAATCGCTTGGAAATTGCCTGGCGGGCAACGCCTAAGTCTGAAGCAAACTCTTCTTGCGTTTGGCACGTATCCTCACCGAGCAATGCTTCCAATTCAGCGTCTTCGAAGATTTTTGGCCTTCCTTCACGGAGATGGTCGTCCACATCGAAATCACCATTTTGAAGCGACGAAAACAATCCCGGTACGTTGTTTCACTTAGAACAGCATCTCCGTAAACTTTTTGGAGTTCTCTATGAGCTTGAGCCTCCGTTTTCTTCGAATGAAAGAAGAAAATCAACACATCCCGCAAATGACGATTATTTGGCACGAAATCAGACGTTTTCTCAGAACTAAAAGTATATAACGAAAAACAAAATCACTAATGTGTCACAGTGGTTTGTTTACTATATGTCTAAGCTTTGTTCAAGACGTTCTTGATATGTAATATGTATCTTATCTGCTGGAGCCATCTATTGACAAACAGCGAGAACTTAGTTGCGCACCTAATATTGTTATCAAACTTGAATACCCTGTATTTCTCTAACAAAGCATTTTTCGAATATAGGTTATATAGGAACTGAATTTTCAGCTATTGAAACTGGAGCACCCAGTATACCTCTACTCCTTCAAACGTTCTTAGGAAATATTTTTTTGTTTAAGTGAAGATCGACAAAAATATTCCAGAAAAACATAACCAAAAATATGATTGGACTAACTGTTGAAAGCGGAAATTACTGTTCCTATAATGAATCCAATGATTGAAGATACCCAACATCACCAATCTCAAATATAGACAGTTTTTCATATTAATAAAATTAAGATGTTGAAATACAATTGCATACGTCGTTGACGATGTTTTGCTAAATTTAAAGCCACGCTCAAACAAATAAACAAATTGCAATAAGTATTATGTAGAGCATGTAACGGCTCAGTATTTCATGTAATAATTTTGCAAAACAAATTTGATGTAAGGTTTATTAATTCCATCTATTATTTCGAAATGATTTAATGTTCGTTGTGAAGAGACATATACAAGTGGCGTAAAATAGGACTAATTTGTATTTGTGTAATATCCTTTCTTCTATATACTAACTGACTATAAATATGGAAATAATGGCTTTAATAATAACTCATTTTCTTAATCAACTGGAAAGACATAAAAACCCAAATTTTGTAAAATTCGAACTTATCCAAAACATTTTACAATTGCATATGGGCTTTGTAACTTGTAACAAATTATCGAAATCTCAACAAATTTTGGAAGGTGGCGTAATATATTCTTGACAACGATAGTTCCAGGACTTTTCAGCCCATCAATATGCATTTTTCATTGAAAATTAATATCCTAAGCTGATTCATTTTGGGAGAAAATGATGTTCTGCTTTGTTGGCTATTGTTCAAAACACACGAAAATAAAATGGGAATATTTAGATTTCTGTGAAAGTGTAATGTAGAAAACTTACATTGAATAATACCGACAAAATAACAACCGTTTTCAGGACTTCTAATACATGCAGTGTACAATACTTAATGAAAACTTATTGATAACTCAAGTTCCTCTGAAACCTTTAGGAAAATATTGCTGTGCTTTCTTCGATACAGTCAAATAAACATTTTTGAATTCCTGTGGAAGTGAGAAATTAAAAATTCACTTTCTATGATGACGACAAAGTTTCTATCAATGTTCTGACCACGAAAATATGCTCGGTTACTTATAACCTGAAAATCTATATGACATTTAAACTCCTAGCAAACGCAACAATAATTATACGAATCTTTTTGATACATACAATATGTTGTTCTCAATGAAAAGTTTTAATAAAACAAGTTCCCAAAAAATATTCTGCTTTCATTGCTACAAATACACATAAGAAAATATTGAATGGATATTTCAATCTTTGTGCAAACGAGAAATGAAAAGTACACTGTCTATCTTATGGACATGCATCAATCGATGTATGTAGAGGAAGGACAGAACGATTGAGAGCTTTTAAAGGCTTTATTGTTTCAAAGTATTTTCCACACTTCTTTACTCGTTCGAACTTAATCTGGAAGCAGTTTTTCGTTTGCTGCTACTTGCAAAATGACCTTTCGGAAGACATCAACAGCTTCTTCTGAACAACATGGAACACGCAATCCCTTCTTGATTTCAGAAGAAGTAAAAGAATCGAAAGCCAAAAACAGAAACCAACTTGCCAAAATATTCTTGTTGAGATAATTGTCTTTGAAAATTGTAGAAAATTATTGCGCGAAAATGCTCACGGTTTAATTCGATTCTTGGACTAACTTGTCAGATTTGACAGTTTATTGCAATTCTATGTTATCGGTAAAGTATCAATCAATGTTCAATAATCTAACCACAGAAATGTCAGCCACTTATAACCTCAAAATTTCGAAGACATTTCAACTCCTATCAAATGCTTAACGATTTAACTGAAGCTTCTGAGCTCATTGAATAATATCGACAAAATAGTAAGCCTTGTTCCGACCACAAAAAACGCTCGACCATCTATAACCTCCAGATCTTGATGACATTTCAACTGGATTCTCCAGAAAACTTCAGGAAAATATTGTTCTGCTTTCATCGCTACACGCAAATAAACACAAGCAAATAATAAATGAATATTCGAATTTCCATGAACGCAAGAAATACAAAATATCAACCGATCTTCCGACCACAAAAAAACGCTCGATCACTCATAACCTCAAAATCTCGATGACATTTCAACTCCTACCTTAACGCGTCAACGATTTGACTGAGCATTCAATCGAGCGTCAACCAGGCGTTTAAAATAGTCGCAGCTTCACGTTTAAACGAGCCGACGAAATAAAAGTGAATGTGTAACATAGCAGTTACATGCTCTACTTAACCCCGTCTGTTTAGCGGCCGTTCATTTGACGCTAACAATACGAACGATCGTTGCCGGTTTCGAATTCACGCATGCACGTCGCATCAAAACGCGTGACGTTACGGATCTAAGCCACCTGCGATGACAAGTTATGTCAACGAGGATTCGATTTCCGAATCGCGGTAGCGTGAAAGCCGGTCGCGTATAAAGGAATCTGTACAGGGATCATCATGTAGACTGTGTTGGGAACAGGTACGGACTACTATGTTTTATTTAGATACTTGTAATACTAATATCCCGAATCACTTATGTTTAAGGGAAATCGACATGGATTTTGATGTGGATGAAAGAAAAGGCACTCCACTTGAAATTGATGGTCGAAAAGACGTAAAGTTCGGAAATATGTTTCCCAAAATAACTCACTTCTTCCGCAACTTTAAGGCCGAACTGCAGCCCGAAGGAAATTTCATTCCATCCCGGAGAAATCTGCGTCTGAATTCGAAAAGTTTCGAGACGATATGTTTCAAAAGGATCGTTGTGACCTCTTGCTCGAATTTTCTCGAAATTCCGTCACTCTCGATAACTTCAATCTTTTCCATCTTCGAAAACATATATTTTCTCCTCAAAAATCAAATTTAGTTAGCGTTAAATCGAATTAGATTTAACAATACCCCCTTACTCATCACAGAGAAATCTTAACGACACTCGAGATATCAAAATCGAGGTTGTTCTTTCGTTCGTCCTAATTACCAGAAATTCGCGATTAATATATTTCGCGTATCGAACGATTATGAAAAGTTTCCAGCTCCGATTGATGAAGAGAAATCGCCACTATGAGGTTCTATGAGATTTCTGCAGAAAATACTGATAAGGTGATAATATTATCATATTATTATAAACTTATAAAATGAAATAAACTTCCCTCTTTTGAAAAAAAAAACGTCGTTGATTAACATTAGCTACCCTAGTCCGATATAAATGATCGAGTCCTCCTCTGTGGTGCCTTCCTTTGCAATTCTGTCTTCATCGCGGTTGCATTGCATGATGTTCCATTATGAAACAAATGATAAGCGTGTATGTAATCGAACTGCCATTATTATACATTAATGGATTAACGTAGTAATTCTAACATAGTGAATATGTTTTTGCATTAGAAAAACAGGTTAATGATTGTGATAATTATCTATGTCGCCAGTATCCCAACAATTTTGTAAATGTGTCACAGGTCTCTGGTTTGGCAAATTGAACTGTAACCCATAAGTAATTGATTGTTATGATTTTTTTCATGTTGAACAAGGCTGAACAAAGCATGTCAGAGTAACTAGAGTCTTACCAAGGTCGACAGTTTATACAACCGTAAGATTCTTGCGTCAATCGTTGAATTACGAATATTTCGAATTGACGCAACAAGAAGGATTTTATTCTAAGAGAATCTTTGAAAACTTCAACAACTATTGGAAAAATCGGTAACTAGTGCCTCATTAGTACTAATATTCCGAATTCTATATGCAGTACAGTACACTGAACATATTGAAGATGGAAGATTTGTGGGTACAGCATCATACATATGATTAATGATGGGTTGAGAAATAGCTTCTCAAAAAACCGCACTTTCTTCCTCGTATGCGCATTCGCAAACATAGCCACACTTTTGCGCCTCTAATACGCAGTAGGTTAGACAGGAAATTATAGTGAAACCAATATATATTTTAAGCATTAATTCTTGGCTATCCAGATATTAACCACGCCGAACTGCTTGGCCCAAGTGATGTACTAATTTATTCATTGATTGCGAGCTAATGATTGTTACCAAGAGTTCGGTTATTTTTCAATAATAAAATATGCTATTAGCACAGAATCTCTTGAATTCTTCAATCCTAAGCGTACCCGTAGCGATTCTGAGCATTTATTTGCAAAAGCTTGAAAACGCATTTGTTCAAATTTTTCGACCGGCTAAATAGCGTAATCCTCGTACGAAAAGATGAAGTTTTGGATTAGATTATTTTCTTCTAAGGAGTGCTAGCTGTGTTGTTCTCGAAGTATGGTAAAATTGAATGTGATTTACCAACCTTATGGATATATACAACCTCAAGCTTCCGCAAGTGGTTTGGTGGTTCCAGGCTAGATTCGACCAGAAGAGCCTAATGAAGTATGGATGGAGAACGTCCTTCCCTTGTTGCAGCAAGACAGACGTCAAGTCGTCTTCCCAAGGAGCCTCAAATGGCTCAAATGAGGCATCGCACACCTAACTGCTCCAGGTTTGATGATCGTTCTTGCATTCTTCCAGTCGGCCCCTTAGCAAGCACAGCTATCACTAGGGCAGTACCGTTCCTCTGGCGAGATCCCTGTGTTTCGCGGAGTACTTTCCATTTCCCCGCAACACTAGCGCCAAGACTTTCTTCCCAATTTCTTCATTATTCGGCTTTGGAGTTGAACGATAGTGGTTCCATTCGCCGGTATTTTTAGCTCGGTTGAAATATGCAATCCTTGTATTGTATTTTAAGTAAGTATGCACCAGCTTGTTGAACTGTAGTGCACAACTTGCCAGGCCTTGTTGCCTGCGTGGTTCTGGCAATGCGTATGCGAGAATAATAAATCTCTAGTAAGAAAGTAAGAAAGAGCTGTTCCCCAAAAGTGATTGGATCAGTTCAGAATATCATTAGTTGTTGTTGTTCGTACATCGATTTGTATTTTCGCTGAGAAAACTATGATAATAACGATAACGATCATTATTTAATTCCTCGTGATAAATTTCATTTTAACGTCAATATCTGTCGCAATTCAAAGAATCTGATATCCAAATTGTATTACACATATCTCCAAATCTGGTCACAAATGAACATAAATATTCATAATGCATGAATTATAACGCATCGAAAATTTTCAACAGTTCATTTTGACCAATTTATAAATATTCATTTCTTGATTGATTAGGTGGAGACTGTGAAGCGTGCTGGCCAATTAGCTGGTCGAAAAAAAAATCGAACATCCAACCAATTTCTCGTTTCGATTAGAGTCAATGAATTATGTAATTTATCTATTGGTGACTGCATAAATTTCCAATAATTATTCATCAATACTCGCCGGTTAAAATTCATGAGTACGAAGACCATTACGTCATCGACTCAACGTGACAAAAAATGAAAGTTGGCGAGTTAAGATGGGACGCTAATTGTTAACTCAATACGGTTTGGTAAATATGAATGCAAAAAATTATATTTCCATTTTGTTTATATATGTAGAAATGAAGAAAGTTCCTTGTCATTTCTAGATGATCATTAATTGGGCAAATATCGAAAATGTGCTAATTTTTGAAAGATACTTAGTTAAAAAAAATAGTGAAATGAGCATCATTTATACTGTGTGGGAAATATGAGATAATTCTATATATTCCTAGATTTTTATACTTTGTGCACCAAGCGTGATCCCAATAAAAAAATTGCTGTTTCTGGTTCTGAAAAGAGAAACCAATGGATTAGCCGCACCTATCAAATGGCTAGCTATATCACCTGATGTAACATCTTTGGACCTTGTTCTGTGCGGTTATTTGAAATTTTTTCAATGCACCAAGTTCTCATATTAAAACCATATCCACATTTTTCTTTCTGCCAAAAGAATAAAGAGAGATTTTTTTACGCAATTGAATTGCCACCATTTTTAAACAGTACCATAAGGTCGCACAAAAATCTAGGAACGTACCACATAAAAATAAGTGTTTTTCAATGATATATAGTTAATTAAAAATTGTCAAATTTTCGATTAGCTAATCAAAAACTAAAAAATCTATGACCAAGTTAAAATAAATTTTAATGCAATATATGAATTTTAGCCACACACTTGTGCACCTGCAGATTGTCTGAATGAACAATACTGCTATTTCAACTAATGCGGTAGTTTTTTCTTCAAATCAATGCCAAATTTGTCAGAAAGCTTTGAACAATAGTCTTTATTCCTTTTTTTAATGTTGTAAATATGAATGACACGTCGTTCATTTCGAAAAACTATAACCATCACTTTGATGGTTGATATACCCAACTGCTTATGTACATGTTCACCTATAAGAATCCATTGATTGTTCTTTGCTCTTGTTTATTTTGTATGCATCCATATTTTGTTCATAAGCAAACGGTTATGCTTATAGTCAAGTGTCATTAAACACGCAGATAGTTGTTTCAAATCCTAATATTCATGTAAACTCCATAAAATACACCCAAATAGTTCGACGTTATTCAACCAATGCTGACGTTAAACGCATATATATTACGAAGAAAATTTACAAAGGATACAGTAATGAAATCGTCGACATTTTCCGCACAAATGATATTATAATAATCGAATAAAAAGCAACGACTCATACGTGATCTGAACTCGTTTTCTTAACCTTCATTAGTACCAATTTAGATTTGTTGGTAAATCTAATTTGGACGTCTTTTTCCTTGAGATTGCATCCATTTCCGCTCGGAGAAGTACACGTTACGTAAGAGGTAGAACAATGCCACACAATAAAAGTGAAATTGTGTATGTAGAATTTTAGATATGGGCGCAGTGACGTACGTGAATTTGTTTGCTTCTTTAGACACAATTTCATTTATATATCAAAAACAGTATATTTCAATCGGATATACTACTAGTAGAGCAGGTTTATATTTGACATGAAAACTAATTGAAAACAACAAATTTTAGTTTTGGGGATACTGAAAGTCTAGTGTAATGACCACTTCGTTTCCCTGACTTGGCGCCACAACACTTCTTTCTTTTGGGTTAAACTAATGATTTACTCTACTAAACAACCAATCACATGAATAATTGAAAGAATTCGAGTGAAAATTTTTCTGAAAAATAAATTAAAATGAAAAAGAAGATATAAATATATTGAGTAGAATTAATTCAAAATCAAAATCTCATTCGTACGTCAATCCCTAGCTGTCATCGAATCATTTCTATAACCATTCTCAAGAACTAATTCATGTATTGTTGTTTATATGTGATGCTGAAATAAAGTACAGACATTCTCGATAATATATGAAGAATTTTGACACGGAGGATTTTCCATGTTATTGGCTTTCTTCAATCGCCAAACGACGAAGCTCTGAAAGGTAATCCTGATTAACACAACGACATAATACCCCAATTTTTTTTAATAAGAATGAGAAACCTTGTTGCATTTTCAAAACTTGAAAAGAGCTTAAAGCATAAAAACGTAGACTAAATCTAACATACTCTCCTCCAAGTGTCAATATAATGAAAAATAATGATTACTACATTTCTAATATTTAAACACAATATCTCATTAAGTTTAACTCATCTTAAGGTTGCAAAATATTACTATCATACTTTATTTTCGTCACTAATGCATAGTGCTTTGTTTTATTACACGTAATCAACGCGGTAACACATCGACTATGGAATATTTCACTCGCAAAGAATAATTAATTGATACTTGTCAAAGTTTACTTATAAATTGAATTGAGAAACTGTTGAGCACATAATATAATAAACTTTGAAACTGGAAAATTCTGTATTCAAGGTAAACTAGACTTGTGTAGTTGGTATTTACGATATAAACTGATTTTTTACTATGTTACCGCAGTTTTAGCAGATTTTTAAATGGATCACACTATATCTCAACTCTTTCTGGTAGATAGTTGCCAAGATGTCTGCAAACTTCGTTGTTTTGAATCCTCTACGCATAAAAATTAGACTTAAGTTCGAGAAATCTATAATCGCCTTTCTTGAGAATTAATTGACTGGCCCCTGAGCTTCAAAAGACAAAATATCATGCCGCAATCAGATCAATCATTTAATTCGATGAGCATGAACCCTTTAACTCATATAACTACTCAGGAAGATTTACTTCAAGAGAGCTGCATAATCTTGATAAGGCCATGTAAGCCACTATTTCCCCTAGTTTATGGAGTGATAATGTGCAATTAACACCAGAAAGGAATAGAGTTCAACAAATAAATATAAAAATTCCATCAGCCCAACCACACGTCATGCCACTGTTATCTTCTTAGACAGGGCGGCATTGAAGGGGTCGTCGGACATCTAGTGCACTGGGTCGGAAGTCGCCAGTGACGCAATGGCGTCGTGCTCGGTTTGCCTCGCTCGTACCGCAAGCGTTGCTTTCCCGCATGGTCCGCATCACCAGCCAACTGGATAATCGGACACTAATTGTATGTAATTATATTCAAATCCCTAACGGGCCAGCCATTATGCAAACTGCTATCTAGATTAACACAATAAACACCTACACCCAAGTTATTATGACACTTTTATTCGGTGGTTGGTTTGAAATATGTTATTCCATTATTCCAGATTCTTGTTGTTGTTATTATGAAAGATTCTTTCAAAAAAATAATTTGTAAGGTGATGAACTTTATATTTCATAAGCGTTCAGTATTTAATGTAACCTTTAACTCGCGCTTCGATTCAATATTCCCGAACGTACCTCCAAGTAATATTCTATGGTTCGTGAATACGTCACCAGATGCGTTCCAGTATTACGTATTCATGCACGCCATACGCAACACTTCTGTGATCGAAAAGTACTAAAACTTTACAATCTATTATTGAAAACTGAATTTAACCTAACTCTAAATCTACTGGAATTAATATATCGTTACCGATATTTCCAGAACTTCTATATAAGGAACGTAAATTGTTATGCTAATTTAATATATATCGACCATTGTTTCAAGGCAATGACTTTATCCTGATTTTAATAATATATTAATTCAAGTCTCAATCGAAACAATTCGGACGTGATGAAATTTTCGATATTTTGCATGCTCGACGTCGGTTGATCCGCAAAACGATCTGAATTTATATTAGTACAAATATTTCATGCTGACGTTATGGCTAATGTTGTATTAACCGCAAAAAATACCATAAATGAAACGGAAATTCCTATTCTTAATGTGCTTCACGTAGACAGAAAAATATATTTCCAGCATTCATTAATCAGTTTTGTAGATATAATTACTCGTAGTTATAATTCCCAATAGATAAAACGTTCTTACCAACCAATCACCACACAGCTCGTAATTTTCATTTGAACCTACGAGGCTGATTTTTTTTTCAATTTTATATTCGAATATCCTTACAATGCATTAATGTCTCTGCAAAAATAATTCGCTTGAGCTGCTGCTCTGGTCGGTTAAGATGGTCGGGAAGAAGAAAAGCCACAAAGACGCAAGTCTGGTGAATAAGGAGGCTGAGGAGCTACAGGAATGTTATACTGGCTAAAAAAAATTGAGATTTTAATGTTACATGGCGCATTGTCGTGATCCAACACTCAGTTGTTTTTGAAGTTTAGCATATGAAAGACCCTTTTTCGAAGAGTGATTCAAATTCAACCATTCTACAATTGTTCTTCTATCAACCGTCAATCTGAACGCACATGATCCTGAACCACTTTGTGGTTCATCTTCGATCGACATTCTACCTTCTAAAAATGCCATAAACAGCCAAACAACCTAGGCTCTTGACCAAATGCATTCTCCGTAGGCCTTCAGAAGTTCTTCGAATATTTCTGTTGCATTGTGTCCAAAATTGATGCCTCATTTTTAGAACGCACAAGAACAAACGATTTCATGAAAACTAACGCTACAGACAAGTCAGCTTCAGTTTGCAAGATCCAAGTTCTTCCATCCTGACCCCAGCTGGCACTCGCACATAACATGTTCCATTGATTCTATATATTCTTCACATAGCCTACATGAAGGATCCTCAACCAATCCCAATTTATTTATGTGTTTCCTGAGGCGACAGTGCCCCGTTAATATGGCAGTTAAAACTCTCAGTTCCAACCTAGAGAGTTTAAGCCAGGCCTTGGCTTTTGTAGTGAAAGGTCCACTGATGGCACGTCGAACGTGTCTGAGACCTGGGAGGCTCACGTACCCTCAAGTCTAGCCATCGGTTGTTTTCCATCCTTGCAGTTTCCAGAGGAATTCCGAGCTTAGGCTCCGGTCCTATGAACTCCAGGTTAGCTCCTCGAGCGGCCAATAAGTCCGCCTTCTCATTTTCCTCAATGTGTGCCCAGGAACCCATATTAGGCGGAGCCTGCTCCACTCTCCTAGTTTGGCAAGGGTAGAGCGACATTTCTGCACCATAAGTGAAATACAGGTATCGGATGCCAATGCTTTCAGTGCAGCTTGGCTATTTATGAGAATTTTAATTGACCTATTTGTTAATCCCCCGCAAGCAAGAGGTTAGCACAGTGGTCAATGGCGAATATTTCTGCTTGAAAGACAGTCTAGTGCCAGTGTCAATACCTCAACTTAGTTAAACCAATCAAACTATATGAATTGTATTTGCTTATCGAATCTAAAGATAACCCTGTACCATATCGATTTGCATCCTCATTGCCTAGTTTAATGAAAACATATATCAAGTTAACTAACATATCTAATGAATATTTCTTTTGTTTCAGTCTTTCTTTGGCCGATCCTACAACAACCTCAGCTCTATCTCAGAGTGCAAAAACAATGGAGAATGTGTGATTAACAAGAAAAATAGAACTGCTTGTAAAGCCTGCCGTTTGCGGAAATGTCTCCTCGTAGGAATGTCTAAAAGTGGATCGAGATATGGAAGAAGATCGAATTGGTTCAAAATCCATTGCCTCCTGCAAGAACAGCAACAGCAACAACAACAGCAGCAACAGAACCAAGGGAATTGTGCTTTACCACCTGGTGTTAGACCTCCTCAGAAGACTCCCCCACCACAACACCACCATTTCGGTTTGAGTTTCCTAGGTTCTCAACCGTTCCCTCCTCCGCTACTTCATTTACCTAAGACGAAAGAAGAACTCATGCTACTTGGTTTGGATGAATACAAAAACTCGGCGTCGCCATCTGTTAGCTCGCCCGAATCCCACAACTCAGACTCGTCAGTTGAAATTAGTGATGCGCGTAGATTACCCCTATTTCATGGACTTATCCCTCCAGCATTTTTACCCCCTCCTGGTTTACTGTTTCCGCCAGGGTATCCTCCACTTTATCCTGGTTTATTGCAACCTGCCAATAATAACAACAGACTTATGCGCAATCATAATCCAGGTGTCGAAGCGTTTAACAAAAGGGTGTTTTTGGATGCCGTACTACAGTCGCAAAGAACTCCCACTCCAGAAGAAATAGAGACACCAATTCCTACAGTTTCTCCTATACAAAATGGTCCGATTGATTTAAGCATGAAGACTTCTAGTGATAGAGGATCTTCGCCAACTAGAAGTGATGGTACTGGGTCAGTTGCGACGGAAAGGGGGGCGGGCAGTGAAGCTGATGAAGAAAGTGATTGTGATTCTGAACATGAACTGAAAAGGATAAAATTGTTAAGACCTACCCCTTTAGATTTAACAACGAAAGTTTAATAATCAATTTTTCACAAATCTTCATCAAAGACTTACTGAGAATTTCATAAAACATAGGGGTTGATTCCAAATTAAAGTTGTTGAATTCAAGTACGTATTTGACGAAGATTTCGTTGTATCACTGTGTATCTGTAGAGTATTCAAAGTTTCTCTATAAAAACCCACCAAATCAAGTGTTTCTCTAGGTGATTTAATGATCACTTTCGAACAGAATAAGTAGAAAAATTAACTATAAATTCTCAAGCTATAATTTTTTTAAACATTCTTCATTAGAAGGATACAGTAAATGCCTCTTCATGTATTGGTTCATCAAAATATTATTATTAATATTGGACCTAATATCAGATGAAATAACACTTCCAGTTCATCAAATATCATGATATTTTTTATAGAAGTGGGCCACGAATTAGGTATTCAATAAGTTAAAAAAATATAAAATTTTTCTTAAAATGTTGTGCAAATTGTTGATGATGTTAAACGTATTGCATGAAATGAAAATGTTCAGTAATTACATATTTCCGAATCAAATTGGTCCAAGAGAAAAATCAATACAAAACAAATATATATTGATATCGCTTCAGTTTCATACAAACATTGCAGGAAAAAATTACTCCACTATTAAATAATTCCTTTCTGCTAAACAGCATTGAATCTTCACATTTATGAGTCATAAAACCATAATCTTTCAATGCTCTACTTGTTAAAGATTAAAATCACGTTTTTTCTGTATCCACGATTACAAAAACAACAAAAATGTAAAATGATGGAGATATCTTTGACCCGTGCAAAATTCAATTGACCTCAATATTGATTAATGGCTTTTGTCGCTTAAATATTCCATCCGACACTGACAGAATGTATAGCTAACATTATTATTAACTCATCCAAGAAAAGCATCATCAATCTTTTACTGCTAGTTTGCAATTTCTATTATCCAGCCTTATTATACGTCATAACCTCACATTTTCCCTGTCAGAACAAACTTCATCAACGTTATAATATTTCACGCAAACTTAGAATCGTAAAAATAAAATTCCCACAACTTCAGGGACTGGAATAATCGTTTATTTCCCCAATATCTAATTGAAAATTTGTTTAGTTTTGTTCTAAAAATTTCTGAAGTGATACAGGTTGATGTAATGAGACTTTTAGAATATTTTTAACTTCTAAAGTGGTCTGAAGTTGTACTGAAAAATTTGTGGAAAATATTTTCATAACGGAGATACCGGTTTCATTTTATGGCGCAAACTTCCATTTCTATTGAATGATCCCTCCTCTGTTGATGAAAAAAATATTTCAATCGAATCCAAATAATTTATTTCAGGTTTCTAATCTAATTAACATTTTTTTCTTCGGTATGTGCAGTATGCTGTCATTTTTCGTTATAAGCGGAAGTGCCAAGAAAATATGATCCACTTTTTTCGAACATCTTGATACTTGATATTAGAAGTTTGAAGAATCATCCTGTATACTAGCGACAAACAAATTCTATTTGATTCAATCAATTTATTTTCATTTCAAATTAATAAAATTCACCTACGTTGAAGTGAAAATATGTAAATCTATATCCTAAGAATATATTAACGTCAAAATGTTACCATAATATTTTTTCGAGAAACTCAAATATTCTCTACAGAATTCTGTATATTTCAAATTTCATAATTCTTGTAAAATATTCATGTAGATTTCTGATTATTAGTTTAATTGAATTGTACATATTATTTAAATGATTAATTTTAAATGAAAATTCTAGTGATGAAAATGAAACTGCTCATTGAAAATCTTTTGGTTTATGAGAATGACTTAATTGGCCAGTAACTAAAATTTACGATTTCCGCCTACTCGATAAATAATGTAAATATATGTAATTAGAGCAGTGCAATTAGAAGATCTGTAATTTGATCTGTTTTATTTATTTTTAATGGGCCAGGTTTTTTCTGGCTATTATGATTTTGTTGTTTTATTTTTAAAATTCTTGTCATGTTTCTTTCAATAGTGAAAATATTATTAGCTGGGCATTTTATATACAAATTGCAAATATATTCTATTTTATATATTTTGTTGATAGTTATTGTCTTAGCACAATTCCCATTTGTTATTCAGGGACTTGAGCCAGTTAAATGTGCAAGTATGAATGTCAAACAATGATATAAAATGTTCTAATAAAAAGTCAATACATAATATAGTTTTATTAAACGACCAATTTTCAAATATTGCTAATACCACCACTGCGAGCAAATTTTCCATAAATCCCACCCTGTTATACATATCTTATTCTCGTTGTCGACCTCGTATAACAAGATCCACAACTTTTCATTGTGGACTATGTATAACAGGATCCACAGCTTTTCGTTGAGGACCATTTATAACAGGATCCACAACTATTCGTTGTGGACTCTGTTCAACAACAATGACCAAATTCATTAAATTTCACTTTATGGTCCATCCTGCCCTACAGTGGAAGCAAGTTCTCAAAGTTATTTCACAAGAAATTCAACGATAACAAATAAGCCAACGGCTTTCAAATACACTATGTCAAGAAATTAACTCACAATTCTAATATTCCAAATTTCTCATTTGGTAGGCAATTATTCATCAACACATGATGTCCAGACATATTAAATTTCTGCTTATGACGATTGTCAAAATTGTTGTTGTTGCTAAGTTAGCACAACTATGTTCTATGCTGACCCAGAGTTTGAACGCAATCTGCATTTAGTTTGCTTACAGTTTTGTAATTTTGTCAGTTCTCACAAATGTTTTTTGCGATTTTCACCATGGATACAATATCGAACAAAAAATGCAAATGTGCAAATGGAATTTCTTGTGCCGAATCGCTGAAAATATTATAGAAGGCTTAAGGTGAATCGACTTTATCAAAAACACATGCATATGAGTGCTATAGTGCATTCAACACCAGCCGATATGTGAAGGAAGATTCACCTCACTCTGCTCGGCCATCAACATCTTCAACTGAAGTTGAAAAAGGAAATGGTGATTGAAAATTGTCATTTGAGTTGAAGAGATATAGTCAACGAACTCTCTGTGTCTCACGAATCAATTCCTACCATTTAAAACGATTTTTTAGGCATTAAACACTTTGCTGCTGGACTAGATCCAGCAGACCTGAATTTTCTTCAAAAATTGAATAACATAAAGATCGAAGAAGACATGCTAGATCGGGTCAATTCCGATCTCATATTTATGAAACTCATTGTAACTGGTGATGAGACATGGGTTTATAAGTTTGACATGCAAACCAGTCAATAAGCTTCGAAATGGCGCCTTTCAACTGAACCGAAAGCACATCAGAAGTTAAGGTAATATTAACCGTTCTTTAATGATCGCAGTGTAGTTACTAGGTATTTTTACCAGAAGGTCATACGGTATATAGAGAAAATTACGTGAACGTTTTGCGGCGTTTGCGAGAGCAAATTCGTCGAAAAGCCCAGAATTAAGAAAATGGATTTTACATCACAATAATGTACCATCTCACAAGACTATCATTGTGAATGAACTTCTAACCAAAAACTCAGCAAATACCATCATACAACCACAGTATTGACCTGATATATATCATGCCTCTATAAGTGGACAAGATCCATGGATTCTAACATACCTCTCGACATCATTTATCTTGATTTCGCTCGGGCGTTCGACTGTGTTCCTCACTGTTGATTGCTCCATAAATTAGAGCATTTTGGTATCAAAGGGGACCTCCTTCGTTGGAAAGCAGCATTCTTGAGTGATCGACGCTTTATGGTCAGATTTGGAGAGTGCTCCTCTTCTCTTGGGCGGGTGTTGAGCGGCATCCCTCAGGGCTCCGTGTTGGTACCCGCCCTGTTCCTGGTATACGTGGCGGACCTTCCGTCCGTGATTTCCTCTTCTTTTTCATCATATGCTGACGACCTTACAGGCTGACCTCGACGGCATCCTGGAGATAGTGCATAAGTCCACGATAACAATAATACTATAAAAACATTGATTTTGAGTATGAAGCATTCCTTAGTACCAGTAGACTACTACTATTTGTGGTTGTTGTTTTTACTGGAATTGAGCTTCAATATTCAAAATTGTGTGGCACTTGTCTTATTTAGTTAGTGAACCATCCGCACGGAGGTGCTAGTTTCTATGTTCCGGGTCACTGCGACCAAGCGCAGAGTTTGAAGTTCTCTCAAACCAGGAATGAACAAATCTGTGATTAATTCTTCTTTGACTAACGTCACAAAAAACCTTGTATCCAATAGTTTGGCTTCCTTCTTATCGAAAACACAACCAGCTTCCTGTCTTCATATTATAAACATCAGAATAATTACATATTGCCTCATAAACAGAGTTACGAGTACTTGTTCTTATTATGTGTAACACAATTATTCACTTGAATTATATATCACATTAAGATGTAGTAAAATGTAATTATGTCAATGGTAATCTCACAAGGACGATGTTATCAGATTGCTGTTGGTTATCTTATAAAATGATAATTGGATTATTTCCAGCATTAAGACAATTGCTTTTTTGCTGCCTTCGTTAACTCCGTGACGAATAACATCTTATATTTTGCAATAACGATCCATTCAATTGTCGTTATTTTTATTGATCTTATTAATGGACTGTTTATTATCATAGATGATCCTATTTTATTTCCTGCGTAGGATTGTTCGATTGTACTTTGTTGTTTCAGTGTTGGTAAACTTTTCTGTCACAATCGTACATAAAGAGAATCTGAGTATTTCCTGTTTGGGCTTAAAAGTGCTTTATTTATTTACTCGAATGAAACAAGAGGAAATTACATTTAAAAAAATCAAATTCGATTTAAATCAAATGTAGAACGGATGATTCGAAGCACGCTAAGCCATCCACTATCTCGCCTAAAATGTGACCTTAGGAAAATAAAGAGAATTTGCGACCATAAAGAGTCTGAAATTCTTGAATAATTGGAAAAATTTCCGGACAGTAATACTTGTCCCAACTTTCTTCCTATGCTGATGAATTATATAGTCTGGAAATTGGGGAAGACAATTCTATGGACATGAGCACCATTTAGCCAGACAGAACAACAGTCCTCAGCTGTAAAAAAGACAGTATCATATTCTCTGTCTTCTACATTAATGAATCAACAACTAAATATCTAATGAGTTCCCACTAATTTATGCATCATCTCTAAGATACAGATCGCGCATCGAAATCAATTTGGAAGAATATTTTTTAAGTTTATTGCTCAAGAAATAACGTTAGATCTCAAATTATTGATAATAGTGCAGATATCATAATTTCTTCGACTCAGTAGGCACGTGGACGAACAGTATTTTGAATTTTATCGTTTGATTCTGTTAACTCAAGCATTTAAATAAATTCTGGATTGATATTCGGTAAAATTAACTTTGAATATTGATGATGAAAAGATACGGTAACGTTATACGTTTAGAAAAAAGACATTGTGTTTTAATAAGCAGTTGAATTTCAGAACAAAATTTTTGAAGTAGACTTCTAAATGATGATTCGATGACAAGTTTGAAGAACGCTTGCGTTACAAGAGAGAGAAGAAAGATATGAAGGAAAGAATCAAAAGGAATTGAATTATAGTTTCTTCATTCAGAGGATTGTAAAAATTGGAGTTTTCGTACAGGTGAAATTGAAAAATTAAGGAAAATGAATAGAATGAAAAATTGCGAATAATTTACTCCTCACTGAGAAAACTAATTGGCGAGTTTCAGAAACAGTATGTATTAAACTAATATGGAAAATGTCTTTCTCTAGCTTAAATGACAGTTCTGCATCATCCTTCCATGTTCAAAATCAAATTATCTAACTCGTATTAACAAATTTTACTGCTGATATTGTAAGGTCATACAGATTTGCATTCTGTTTTCAAGGTGATTTTGATTTTGCAAAACTCATTGTTGGGGTATACGAGGACTCTCTCTTAAGTTTTGTTTATAGAGTTAAAATGGAATATTTGAGAAACGAATTGAAATAACCATTTGGAAGGCATCAACAGCTTCTTCTGAAAACTGAAATCTTTGAACACGCAGTTCGATGTTGAGTTTGGCAAAAATAAAAAAAAAATCAATGGAACTTAGGTCTGGACTTCACGCAGGGTGATATAACAATTCGATATTTTCTTGCGTTAAATCTTCAATTCTTTCTGGGCTGTATGCGATCTTGCATTGTCTTGGTTGGTACCTCGAAGCTTACTTACCACTTGCGGTTGTGTAACTGTTCTTTGAACTGTTTTTAAAACTGTTCACTGGTATGGTACTACAATGCCGAAAACAGAAACCAACTTGGCGAGGCATATGACATTTGTCATATTTTTCGAACGACTGTCAAAAATATTTCGCAAATTTTTCTTTAAATTAAACAAGTTCCACGAAGAAATAATACATTGGCGATGTCAACCCAAATTATTGGGTCCATAATGATTCTAAAACATCTATAAATCATAATCGACATCACTTGGAAGACTGAACTTGGCCATCGGGGCTCTCTCGGTCAAACAGAGAGGAAATTTGAGGAAATATGGCAGGTTATGTATTTTTTATTATCTCCTTAGTCCTTTTCATGACCTTGCTTGTAATGTTAAATCTTTTCTTAGATTTGTTTAGACATATAAGAAGTATGATTGATGATATATTCTTTTGCTGGTTTTCTTCTTCCATTGTTACAGATTCCTGTCCCAAACCCCCTTCCTTTCACCCTTGCCTTCGTTTGGAGATCATGGAATGCAAGAGAGAATGAAGTGGATAAGCAGAAAAATCTTTGGTACTCTTTATGTACACACGACACTAACACAACATAAACAGACAAGCTTTTGCTAGTGCAGTAGCGACAGGAAAACGAGGTTTTTCCTCAGGTTTTTTCACTCGTTTATTGAATCATATAAAAGATAGTATGGTTCCCCTGTTACATTTCCTGCGCTCACACTTGTGTTTTTTTTTGGAACACACCAAAATTATAGATATTAGCATTTATTGTAAATACAATTTTTCAAATTTTTGTAAATCCTATCTATATATATATATATATATATATATATATATATATATATATATATATATATATATATATATATATATATATATATATATATATATATATATATATATATATATATATATATATATATATATATATATATATATATATATATATATATATATATATATATATATATATATATATATATATATATATATATATATATATATATAGTATATTCAACGAAAATTTGACCCCCTATAACTCCGAAATGAGTAACATTAGCGAAAAACACCAATACACATCGATTTTTGTTTCGAGGGGGCATTTTCGAAATAATTCGAAACTTCTCAGATCAACCCCTACCCCCAGCAACCCTAACTTTGAAATTCATCATAGGAATAAGGGTCGAGTGGCACCTTACTAAAAGGTCTGTCAATTCTCCACCTTGATTTGTCATTTTTAAAATTTTAAATTAACATACAGGGTGTCCCAACCAAGGGTGAAGTTGAATTCCTGGAAATCCCAAATACTAAATGAAATCGATTTATTTTGGCATAATGCAAGCGCAGGTTTATGCTCGGTCTAGAAAAACGACCTACACTTGTGAATTTGGAGTTGGTGCAATCAACCCCTATTTCCAGCATCCCCAACTCAAAAATCATTCGATCGATAATAGGTCAAGTGGCACCTCGTTGGAAAGGTACTGCAATTTTCTCTTCGAATTTGGTATTTTCGAGATTCAGAATCATCATACAGGGTGTCCTGAAGCAGGAACATTGAAAATCCAAATAACTTTTTGAAACTGGTTCATTTCGGTATACGAGAACATGTTTGATCCGAGAATAGGACTTTCTTGTGTGGTTATAGAATTTTTGCAATCAACCCCTTCCATTCAGCATCCCCAACTTGAAAATCATACAAATAATTCAAGTGGCATATCTTCAGAAAGGTTTTTGAATTCCAGAATGATTAAAGCATTTCATTCAGTTCGGCTCTCCATACAGGATGTCGCTTTCGAAAAATTCAATATCGTCATTTGAAATTATCAACTAAAATTAATTCGAAACTGTTAAAAGTATTGAGGTACGATGTGTTGAGCATCAATTACGAAGAAATAAAGCTGATTTCTGCATTGAAAATGTTCACATTTTTTCATTTCCATCTGGCGTGCAGTCATCTGTTATTTCTCATTTTGCAATGAAATATTATTATTATTCAGATCAGTTCCTCATTATTGTTGTTGTTCGTCAGTTGAAATTAATCTGAAAATGGTTTATTCCACTGAGGAAAGGGTCGAAATTGTATCGACGTATTTTCGAAATAACAGTTGTGCCAAAGAAACGGCAAGGATATTCGATAGGAACCATCCTGAAAGAGAAAGGAGTCAGTCACCAGTACGTTAAATATTTGGTTGACAAATTCCTAGCTACGGGTTCGGTGGCAAACAAAAAACATGAAGTGGCATGTCCTGTCAGAAATGAGGCAACAGTAGTGGGTCATCTACAAATGGAGAATACTACTTCGATCAGAAAACTATCTCGTCTGACTGGTGTATCAGCTACAACTGTCCATAGAATCGTGAAACATCACAAATTTCACCCCTACAAGGTAAAATTAGTGCATGAAATAAACGAAGATGATCCAGATCGTCGTTTACAGTTTTGTGAAAATCTAAGTGAAAACCTAAACGCTAATCCAAATTTTCTGAATAACATCTGTTTTTCTGATGAAAGCACCTTTATGCTCAGTGGTGAAGTGAATAGACATAATTGTCGATATTGGGACACACAGAATCCTCATTGGTTTAGAGAGGCCCACACGCAAAGGCCTCAGAAGTTGAACGTTTGGGCAGGAATTTTTGGCAATCATCTAGTTGGGCCTTTCTTTATTGAGGGTAATCTGAATGGAAATGGCTACCTACAGTTGTTAGAGGAACACATACATCCTAGATTGACAGAAATTTTACAGAACGATCCAACTCTTTCTGAGGACGAAATGCGTTTTCAACAAGACGGTGCTCCTCCGCATTATGATGCTCGGGTGCGCCAATATTTAGACGAAAATTTCCCAGGAAGGTGGATTGGTAGAAGAGGACCTGTTGAGTGGCCAGCCAGGTCACCAGATTTAAATCCCCTAGATTTTTTTTTGTGGGGCCATCTAAAATCTAAAATTTATGCCACAAGACCAGAAAACCTGGAGGAGCTGCGGATGAGGATTATCACAGAATGCCGACTTTTGACTCTTGAAGTTTTCGCTAATGTGAGAAGAGAGTTCGAAAATCGTCTGTATAACTGTATGGAGGTGGGCGGAGGTCATTTTGAACAATTGTTGTAATAATCAAGTTAGTTTTTGTTTTCAATTGAATACAAGTTCAATAAATCTCGTTTTCCTGTTTAGATGAGCATCCAATCAGTTTCTCCATCATCCCTCATCCTGATCCTCACGCCAGAAAACCTCGATTGCCAAACTGAAACCAATGCCTCAGTGATTCAGAAAATAGAAAAATCTTTCTGGAACTTTGCCACTCAACCTGTAATCACTTGTATGATTTTTTGAGTTGGGGATGCTGAATGGAAGAGATTGATTGCAAAAATTCCATATTCACGCAAGAGAGTCTTATTCTCGAATCAAACATAAACATGTTCTCGTATTATACCGAAATGAACCAGTTTCAAAAAGTTATTTGGGTTTTCAGTGTTCCTGCTCCGGGACACCCTGTATGCTGATTCTGAATTTCGAAAATACCAAATTCGAAGAGAAAATTGAAATACCTTTCCAACGAGGTGCCACTTGACCTATTTTCGATCGAATGATTTTTGAGTTGGGGATGCTGGAAATAGGGGGTTGATTGCACCAACTCCAAATTCACAAGTGTAGGTCGTTTTTCTAGACCGAGCATAAACCTGCGCTTGCATTATGCCAAAATAAATCGATTTCATTTAGTATTTGGGATTTGCAGGAATTCAACTTTACCCTCGGTTGGGACACCCTGTATGTTAATTTAAAATTCAAAAATGACAAATCAGAATGGAGAATTGACAGACCTTTACAGTAAGGTGCCACTCGACCCTTATTTCCTATGATGAATTTCGAAATTAGGGTTGCTGGGGTAGGGGTTGATCTGACAAGTTTCGAATTATTTCGAAAAATGCTCCCCCTCGAAACAAAAATCGACGTGTCTTGGTGTTTTTCGCTAATGTTACTCATTTCGGAGTTATAGGGGGGGTCAAATTTTCGTTGGAACACACTGTATATACAATTCTTTGAAAAATGTAAAATATATTGCGCGAAAATGCTCACGGTACAATTTTTAGGTTAATGCAGGAATACAGGCCTCATACTCTTGATAACTCAATTTCCGTTGCTGATTAAAGATCTGCTCCACTTCACCGAAAACAGAATATTTGGGTTTGCAGACGACTCTGGTATCCTCATTTCCTAGTCAGCGTCATATAGCTGCTGAGGAGCCACATCGACAAAGATACTAACACAGCATGTCACTGAATTCAGACTTGTAGAAGATATCAGAGTGAATTTTAACGCAAACAAAATGCAATTAGACTATCTATTTTTCACACACCATTCAACTCGTAATATTAATAGACATCGATGTGTTTTAGGTTTCTCTTTACCTAAAATGCACCATTTCCGCGATTTCATACCAAAAATTACGATTTTTCGTGCGAGGACCCTGAAATTCGCAGAATATATGACCAGATCTTTCGAATAATGCATTTCGATCTCTCAATACGAAACTCATCTCGAAAATCGTCATCAAAGTAATTCTGATCAGAATTCCGATAAAAAAGTATGAAATCAAAAACTATTGAAGTGGATTGAATCTGGCTTGTCGTTTTACTTCTTTTCTAGTAGGTATTCTTGATTGCATCAGATACTTTTCAGGAAAGTCATCTTCGAATTGTTATTGATTTCAGATCTAGACGTTTTGAAATCCACCAATTGTCCTGCAACAAATGTTGCAGTAAAGAAAAGTTCTAACAACATAAATGGTGATTTTCTACTAATCGAGATACCGCCTCATACCAGCCTTACTCTTTTGTCTTCTAAAATTGGAGTGCTAGGCGAGCCCAATGTTCATTGTACAATGAACATGGAACATGTGATGCTGAAAACAATATTAAGAAACAACCTGTATAAAAAAATTACTTTTCTCCTGAATTCATCAATTAATGGGAGGGGAGAGTTTCGGACATCAGGACCCCCTGGATCCGTCCCTGCACATGTACAATTACAAATTACATGAACCAATCTGTATATACGATTTGAAAAATTATCAGTCTTTATAACCACCCATCAGGTCCTCATTTAGATTTAAATTCATTCATTTTGTAATTGTTGCGAATTAATTGATATCCCTAATTACAAGAATTCTGAAGCAATTTCAGGACGTGTAGTTTTTTTGATAGTGCAACCTATCAACTATTTACCGATGGAGATAATGAATAACAATTGATGTTCAACATGAAATTTAATGCACTCTATTTTGAAATACAAAAATACGTGAATTTATAATTCATATACCGGTTTTCAGAATTAAATATGTGTAATTACGTTTCTATTTCCACCATATCGCACTCGTAGTCTCTGTTTATGCGCACAGTATGAAGAAATTTTTAAATATTTACTGTTTAGTTATAATACTTATTCACTGTAAGAATGTTGGAATAAACTACGCAAACAAATAACTTTTTTGCGACTATCTTAATGAGGAAAATTTTCGTATGTTTGTATACCGAAAATCTTAGCAGCAACGACCACTACAACGATGTCACGAATTTATTCAATTACTATTGCTAACATTTGAATTTAAACTGCGCGCGCAATTGGATTTGGGGAAGTGCATATTTTCGGATTGGTAGAACTGTCTTTGATATCTGATATCTGTGCCAAGATTCACATTAAAATAAGCATTAGCGTTTGAGGTACGCTTAGCTTTGCAAGCTACTAGATGTAAAATTTATGATTTTTATTGAAACAATTTGCACTAAATTTTGTTTTCGAATGAATTTCCTGCTACTGATTCATCGGAGATAGTGCAAAAAGCCTTCGGTGATGGGGCATGTGGTAAAACAGTCCCGAAAAGGTCGGAAGCGTTTAAAAGAAGACTGTCTCGGACTGGATTCTTCGTGACCATTTCGCCAAATTGTTCCACAACCGCCATATTCACCTGATTCGACACCCTGTGAGTTTTGGTTATTCAGAGAACCCAAGAGACCGGGGGCACCGTTTGGGGTCAATAGCAGAAGTACAAGCCGCATTGAAGAGAGAGCTGAAGGTCTTCTTGGAAATCGACTTTAACAACTGTTTTGAAAATTGGAAAATCCGTTAGCATTAGTGCATTGTACCTGGAGGGGATTAATTGAAAGCGTTGAAATTGATTTGAAAGAAAAATTTTGACAAATAACTCAAAGATCCCGAACGAAGTCAAATGGAAATCTCAGTTTAGAAATTCGAAAAACAGAAACAACTTTTATTTTCTGAGTATATAATAAAGATTATAAATGCATTTGACATCAGTCTACTATAAAATATTTCAAAAGTTTCCACTATTTCTTGATTTTCTCTCATTAGAATAGAACTAGTACCTCCCATAAACTCAGAGAGCTGAAATTTTTTTGTTTTCCTCATTTTCTAGTCATGGAAAAAGTGATAAACGATGATCTCACTGGTCTTGACTGAAAAAAATATCTCGAGTTACAGAGTAGGTTATGTTTGAGAACCTCTGGATAAGACCAGAACGCAGAAATTTTCGTCGTCCAGTGAGCTATCTATATACACGAATCAGAACCGGAAAAAGAGAAGAAAGATTTGTAATGATAAAAAATACTCCTAAAAAGGAAAGAAATGTCAAAAACAATCTAATGAAATGAATCAATATATATTGACGTTTCTAAAAAAAAAGTGACATCCACCAAAAACATTCTGCGAAAAACTAGCCAAGTCCCGATGAAGCTGCTTGTTTATCTCTAAAAAGTAATGAAATCTAGACAAATTCCTGCCAAGTCTAAGGTTCTTTACTGCAATTTCTTTATTATTATAGTTAATGTTGTGTGACTTGGTTGTTAAATGGTACACAAGTGTACAAAACCAGGTGCTCCATGACACCATTGCACCAATCTGTTCCCAAAACGGCAACCTATTGACGATGGAAAATTGCCACTTAGAAAACGTTGATTGAATAACCAGTCAATTGTAGGCTTGATAAAACTGCTTATTTCAAGAATGCTTATGTATAGCCGAGCCTGAAACAAACAGTATAAAAATATTTCCAATACAAACGGACTTCTAATAAGTCTGTACGTCTATTTCATGTTAGATCGGTGGCTGATTTGACGCTCTAAAAGAAGAGAGCAGAAGTCAGCATTGTCAATGCTGAATGCATGTGTTACACAATCAATAACAGCCTAAAATAAGACATTTGCATCTAATTACCAAAACTAGTATGGCCTATTATCTTGCTTAACAAACATAGGTAGTTACAACCTACCCACTATAAAGAATGTTCAACGGCCAAGTCATACAACATCAACTATAATAATAAAGAAATCGTATAACGAACCTAAGACTTGGAACAACTTTTCTAGATTTCATTACTTTTTAGAGATAAACTAGCAGTTCCATCGAGACTTGGCTAGTTTTCTACAGAATCTTTTGGTGGGATAAAGATTATAAATGCATCTGACATCAGCCTACTAGATAATATTTTGAAAGTTTACACTATTTCTTGTGTTCCCTCATTTTCTAGTCATAGAAAAAGTGATAAACGATGACCTCATAAAATATCTCGAGTTACAGGGTAAGTGAGATTGCTGATGAGAGTTTTTCGCAAATCTGTATTCTTTCCGGAACTAAGCGAGAGGTTGGAGATCACGAGTAATCTCCAGCATCTCGCTCAAAGGTGGCAGGTTGCTGATCTTTCTTATTTTCACAGATTCATCAGCAATCTAACGTATCCTGTAACTTGATATATTTTATGAGATCATCGTTTATCACTTTTCTATGACTTTCGATATAATGGACAACTATGCTATGTAAAGGTAATTTTGGGGTTGGCAGAGCCCTTTCTTCGGAGTCGATTGTACAACTTCACAACACGCCTGAAACCTATGCCTCTTATACGAAATCTGAAATAGACGATTGAAAACAGGTGCTAACTCTGGAGCACATTTCATCAAAACAGTAGGAGGTATTCCATCAACTGTTTTCTTGCAGCTCAGTTGTTGAAAAACGGGCCAGCTGCTCGGAAAAGTTTGGCTTTCATAAGAAATCTGAAACAGACGGTTAAGAATGGGTGCCAGTTCGAGATTTCTCAGGACGACTGACGGTATTTCGTCTAGACCAACTGCTTTCTTGCAGTTCAGCTGATCGAGAGCCCGTCTCACAGTGCAGACTCTTAACTTGATTTCTGCTATAGAAGAATTTGTTGGTGGAATGTTCGGTGGTATTGCGTTAGATGAATCTAGCACAGAATTCTTTGAGAACAAGAGAGCAAAGAGATCGGTTTTCTTTCGGAGATGATTCTATACATTTGTCTTTTATAAAAACAGGCGGAAACGCAGATTTGCAGAAATTGGCACTGACATAGACCAAAATTATCTAGTCCCGCTTGCCTGTTCAAGGAGTTTATTAGTTACCCTTCGTTGAAATTGGCCTTTTGCTGTTGTAGTTGTCCGGTTGCATACGTTCCGTATTCGTACGAAGGTTTTTCCAAATTCCTCTGTTGGATTTATCTTCCATGACTTGCAAGCTTTGCTCTTGGCTGCAGATCTCTTTCGCAGTCTTTGTTGAACCATGGCTTTTGTGCTGTTGTTCTTTTCATGGAATGAGGGATGTAGAGATCCATTCCTGCATGAATGATTTCATTGATGTCAGGATGTGAAAGGCAAACATAACTGAAGAGAAACACGAAAAGAATTCACATAGCTCATCCCAATTAGTATGGTTATAGTGCCAAATGCGTCTGTATGGTTTAGGTTCTTGGTTAAGCGGCAGCAAAATGGTTCCAGTAAGAGATATAATGTTGTGGTCTGAGTTGCCTAGCGGTCTTGAGACCTCCACTCCAAAATTACCTGGATCTGAAATCAAAAGAGATCCAAGGTGTTCGGGAAGTCGGTTAGGTGATCAGGTGTTCTTGTCTCTTCGTCGACTAGCTGCGTTAGATTATGGCAGATTGCGAAAATTTCACTTTGTATTCCAGCTTCACCTGTTTTATTGGAGTAGCGGAGCCAGTTGGTGTTGTGAACGTTGAAGTCACCCAGTACAATAACCTCAGCTGCCGTAAATAGAAATCAATAATTCGATAAATTTCTGCTAACAAAGACGTAATAATTTCGAATGAAAATGGAAAACATGTAACAATTTCGAATGAAAATGGAAAACATGTTTTCGCAATTTACCATAAGCCGTCACATACAGATATTATAATACATAACTCGTCGTGTCATCCATATCAACATAAAATGTCAGCATTCAATAGTTTTATTCATAGATTGATTAACATCCCGTTATCACCAGAAAATTTCAACAAAGAACTAAATTTGATTAAACAAATAGCCAAAAATAATGGTTACAATCCCAAACTAATAAATAATATTTTAAATAAAAAACAAAGTAGAATCGCATTGAATGAAGTTTACCCTGTCGATAAATTGAAACAAAATTCAACACCTTAACCTACGTTGGCATTACAAGTGAGAAACTGAAATCATTCTTAAGTAGCAATAATTTCAACATAGCTTTCCAAACTAATAATAATTTAGGCAAATATATAAAAATAATAAAACCAAACCAGGTAAAAACAATAAATCAGGTGTTTATAGACTGAATTGCAATGACTGTGATAATTTCTACATTGGTAGAACACATAGAAATTTTAATATTAGAATATCGGAACATAAACGCAGTTTTTCAAATAAAAATCAGACTCAAATTACGCGAATCATCTCTTAGAAAATAATCATTCTTTCAAATAAAAATCAGATTCAAATTACGCGAATCATCTCTTAGAAAATAATCATTCTTTCGACCCACAGTTTGGAATTTTGCATACAGATAATAAATCTTGGAAGGTAGATCTTTGGGAAACTTTAGAAATCAATAAATACAAACACTAAACGCAGGTAAGACTCATCAATGAACAAGTCGATTTAAGCCCTTCACCTCTATTGAATTTTTTCAGGGGAGCAATCTATTCCTTAATTTTATTGGATATACCTGTCATAAATAACCACTTAAGAAGAAGCAACCCAATAAGCTTTTAATTACTCAAGAACATTTATAGTTATATTCTCATTTATATTTTTCTGTATATTCATTCGTCTGAAGAAGCTACGGTGAAGTGAAACGCGTTACGAATCGCAATTATTAAGTAAAATTCCTTAAAACACAGTACTTGTTTTTTATTATTGATAATGGAATTTTACCAAGTAAAAGCCTCCCAAATTCAAATCCTCTGATCTAGTTCAAAAGTCTATTCTTAGCTCTTTCATTGAAAAAGGTTTTAGCTTCATCTATTATTGTTGTTTCAGATATTCCTGAAACGCACGTATTCAGCTTTAGTTTTATCTGTTTGATATTTTTTCTGATTCTTATAAGCTCTGTTTTTCACTGTGACAGCTTTATGACAGTTTTAAATGAACCAACGGTGGATGATTTTATTTTGGAGTAAAAAATGTAGAGGTTCATACCTACAAGAATAACTTTAGTGCAGACAATGATGTCGGGATCTGAAAAACAGACGTTATTAAGGGAAAAAGACGCGAAAAACTCGCACAGCTTGTTTCAGCTGTAATAGCATATCTTCAGGGAAGGCGTTGGATCGTTTTTACATGGCCGTTCAAAATTACCTATGGTAGAAACAAGGTTATGGATGGAGTTTCCTGAGGGTGCTGAGACCTGTAAACGGAAATCGTCTGAATCTGAAAGAAGAAAGGGATTGAGAGTATCAGGAAAATCGGTAACATTCTCAACTGAGTTACCACTATAAGTAGACCATGAAGTTGCACAAGTAATGGCGTACTGTTCTCACGTTCATGTTGGTGTATCCTAGTCTTCTTATGTTGCAAAACTCAATAATAAATTGTCTTCTCTCCGTGCATCCGCCAAAGGACCGTTGTTAGTCGTATTGCGAACACGAGGCCACCACATAGTATTCATTGATTTTTCTCCACATAATCGTACCTGCATATGCATAAACATAACAGTTTCGATAATTCCACCCATGACATTACGCCTCAATCGGGATTTTTCTAAAAGTATAAATTGCCATCATCTATCCATAAACGAGGTACCTAATTAATATTTGTGATATTTCAAACGTTATCTCGCTATACGTTTGCTTTTATTTTATCCATGGTACTTTTGTATGTCATCCTAGAAATTTATTCATTATTTATTCGCCTTTGATTAGGCTATAATTTTGTTCATTTCCCATTTAAATGTTTATGGTAATCGTTCTATTCTTCATTTAATGCATCGTACCATCACTTGCTCATAAGTACTTAAACTAATATTGATTTGCTTACCTCAAGTCTAATCATTTGTCAAGTAATCTTAGATTTTCACATTAATGAAACTTGTTCTATTGCAAATAATTTTCATGACTTTTTTAATAGGTTTCGTCAAAGACGGATTCATACAACTCTCTTAAAATGAGTTTGTACTGTTCACTTCAAGAACGTAGTACATTCAAAATATTTATTTTTCATCACCGTCAAAGCAGACCCCTTCCGAAATAAAACATTTACACCAACAAATAGTCCAATCAATAAACTATTTTTAAACGCTTTTTTCTGAATCCACTTCACTTTTCGCCACGAATTCTCTTTTATGTCTTCTATGGTTACCTTGATGTGGTAATTTGTGTTTCGGGAAAAGAAAAGGGTCTGCTGGAGCCATATCAGGTGAATACGGTGGATGTTCGGTGGTATTTGTTGAGTTTTTGGCCAGAAATTCATTCACAATGACAGCCTTGTGAGGTGATGTTTTATGGTGGTGACAAAACCATGAGATTTTTTCTAGAAATCTCACATATTTCGACAAATTTTCTCTTTTAAACGCCACATAAACTCCTATTCTGAGCATAGGGCCTCTATGAGACTTCTCCAAAGAACTCTTTTTCTAGCAACAATTTTTGCATCGTTCCAACTCTTACCTTCCTGCTTCAGATTTTCGAGCATTGTCCTCCGCCATATATTACTTGAACGACCAACCTTTCTTTTACCCTGTGGGTTCCACTCGAGGGCAATTGTCGCGATGTTATCTGGTGCTCTTCTCAGGATATGGCCTATCCAGTCCCATTTGCGTTTTCTAGTCTCTTCCAGAATCGTTGTCTGCTCTGTCAGGTGCAAATGATCTTCATTCCTGATTGTTGCCAGCCACGATTCTACGCAACACCCCTGATAGTCAAAGAAAATACTCAACCTTACCTGGACCTTTGATCAACTTTCAGATGGTTTCATCAGCTTTGGTGCATTTGAATGGTGCCATTCCATACCATGTTTACTACTTGGCATGTCAAACTTAAACCTATGTCTCATCACCAGTTACAATGCGTGTTATGAATGTGAGGTCGTAATTGAGTCGTTTTATCTAGTCTTCAGCGATCTCTACGCGATTCAATTTTTGAAGAAAATTCAGGTCTTCTGGTACTAGTCAAGCGGCAAGGCGTTATATTCTGAAACAATCGTTTGAAATAGTTCATTGCCTATCTCTTTCAAACTCAAAATTACCATTTTCAATTGCTATTTCCTTCACTTTATCTTTTTTACTTCAGTGGAAGATGTTGATGTTCAGGCAAATCTTCTACCGCATCTCGTCCTCTTTTAAATACACTGTACCACTCATATGCACGCGGTTTCGATAGAGTTGATTCACCGTAAGCCTTCTGTAACATTTTCAGCGCACGAAATCCATTTGCAATACAAAAATTGAGACGAACTTGTGAGAACTGACCAAATCGAATACCATAAGCAAACTATATGACAAATAGCGTTCAAATTCCGCGTTAGTATAGAAAACAGTTGTGCCAACGTAGCAACAACGAAACTTTTTATAATCGTTCTGATCATATTTCATAAATAGTTAATTCGCGGTACTTTTTTGACAGAATGTACATCATCATAACCTTCCATCCTGAATTACTGAACAGAATCACAGAATTATATCAAAGAATGTTGGTAAATCAACTTCGTTGAGCAGAAAATTCATTCGTCGCGTACAAAAGCTGGCAGAATACGGAAAACTAAGTCTATGTTTGACAGTGTCATAGTAAATCTATGAAATTGTGATCGAAACAATAGAGATATTCAGAAAGTATATCAAGCTAATTAAAAATAGTAGTATCGATTATCTCAAATAACGACGAACATGAATTCAACTAAATTAAAAATACGTCGATATTATACCAAAATATAACATAATTTCAGAGCAGAAAGGAATTTAAAAGTCGAGAGAATCCACAAAGTAAGAAATAAAGAAATTCCATTGACATGGATCCCAGAATAAGATAGTAATTTCTTGTAGAATCTCGGAGCTCTATGATATTCCTGGAGATTGCCATCTAATTCTATCATATCTTGTATTCATTTTATAATAGCCAAAGTTATAGAAATTAATGTGTTCAAAAATACATAAATTGTGCATCCAAATACTTACTCAAAACTTTTATAATCAAAATTATGAAAATATCAAGAGTAGCTAGGTTTTCGTGTCTAACGCCCTATTGAAGTCTCCCACGTATTCTTTAAGGCGACCACGCACATAACAGCAAGTTTCACAAGCATACGAGATCATTTTTTTCAAACAAACTGAATTATTTGTACGAAAAAGCTTTCACAAAATTGTCTTACTAACGCTACAGTTTGCCTGTAGAGAGACTCGTCATGAATGCTTGTTAAGCTTTCAGTTACTTTGTAGCCATCTTTACATCATACATATCCTGAATCCTTGATAATTTTCGTAATACTTAGATTGAAAGAAGTGGATTTGTTGCATAACCGCCCAGATAACCAAATTTTTTGTCTTGACCTTTTTTCTATACTCATTTCTGAAATCAAAGGATTTTAAAATAAACCTGAAGCTGTTTTGTTTCAAACCAGAAGAATAAAGAAAACTGACAATTGGTTCGTGTACAGGGTGGGGCAAGTTCGATGTTTTAGTGCGGCAGCTATGTGATATATTGTAGATAGAAAAAAATTATCTATTCTAACTTTCTTTTTTACTGTTCAAATTATTTCGGAATTCTAGATTTTTCGGGATTTGGACATGTGACAATTACTCGAATCTTACTGAAGTTAGGTAAGAAATATAGAGACTCTTTTTTGAGTAAAATACAGGGACGTATTCGAACAGTTTTATTGCCGATCGGTTTCTGAGTTATGAAGCAAACTTTTGTTTTTCCAGCCACGAACTGTAAGTGATTTTAGAAACAATATAGAAGGGTATTTGTTTCTTTCTAAATATATATCACATGTTTCATTAATTCCTTCAACATCAGCCGTTTCATTTAAAAATCAAAATTGGAATTCTATGATATTCCTGGAGATTGCCATCTCATTGTATCATATCTTGTATTTATTTTATAATAGCCAAAGTTATAAAAACCAATGTGTTCAAAAATACATAAATTATGCATCCAAATACTTACTCAAAACTTTTATAATCAAAATTATGAAAATATCAAAAGCAGTCTAACGCCCTATTGAAGTCTCCCACGTATTCTTTAAGGCCACCATACATACCAACAAGTTTCACAAACATACATGATAAATCATTTTGTTCAAACAATCTGAACTGTTTGTACGAAAAGCTATCACAAAATTTTCTTACTGACGCTACAGTTTACTTGTAGAGAGACTCATCATGCATGCTTGTTAAGCTGTAGTTACTTTGTGGCCTGAATCCTCTATAACTTTTGGAATACTTAGATTAAAAGAAGTGGATCAATTATGTGATCGCCCAGATAACCAAATATTTTGCCATTTTTTCTATTGTTATTTTTGAAATCAAAGGATTTTAAAGTAAACCTGACGCTATTTAGATTCTTAAGAAACGTATAAGATAAGAGATTAGGCAGATCAAACCAGAAGAATAAAGAAAACTGAAAATTAGTTCATGTACAGGGTGGACCAAGTTCGATGTTTTAGTGCGGTAGCTATGTGATATATTGTAGATAGAAAAAAATCATCTCGATATTCGAGAAAACTCATTTTAACTTTCTTTTTTAGTTTTCGAATTATTTCGGATTTGTGATTTTATATATATATATATATATATATATATATATATATATATATATATATATATATATATATATATATATATATATATATATATATATATATATATATATATATGATAGGATGCTGAGAAGCGATATGCGACACAGATGAGCTCCTAATAAGGGCGAAACTGCAGCTTGCTGCTTCGTTTCTCGGCATCCTGCTTAGTTGCACTATTGTGGCTCTTGGAGGCTGCGTGCATGGCAGGTAGATTTGGGAACTAGCTCTTGTCAGGAAGGATTATTCATTGATCTACGGATCTTTGAATAATTCTTCTTGTCTCAAGTTTACATATATAGACTCCTCGCGAAATAGATCGCGGAAGACATTTGTCCCATCAAATATTTAGCGACGGAAGATTTTATCTCGGAAACAGAGGCTAAGAGCACTATTCCAGCGGGATTATTTCGCTCGTTTTCTACCGTTGATGTGATTCACGGAACGGCGAAAGATGTCTCCCAAATGTTTGGAATTTCTAACTTGTCCAAATCTGTTTGTTATTGTTCGTGTCTTTCTCGAAGTCCGGTAGCGGGATCGCCGTGTCGGTCCATAGAGGGCGACTCTCATACGTATGTACGAGGTGCGTCCTTTCTGGAATCGATAGGGTACCCCGATGCAGCTTGATACGATGCTGAGAAGCGATATGCGACACTGATGAGCTCCTAAACGAGTGAAAAAACCTGAGAAAAAATCTCGTTTCCTGTCGCTATTGCACTAGCAATAGCTTGTCTGTTTAGATTTTTCTGCTTAGCAGGTTCATTCTCTCATTCTCATCTTGCACTCCATGATTTCCAAATGAAGACAAGGGTGAAAGGAAGGGGGTTTGGGAAAGAAATCTGTAACAATGGAAAAAGAAAACCAGCAGAAAAATATTCCAACAATCATATCTGATTCTTTTGTGTCTAAACTCACTTGAATTTAAGAAAAGATTTTACATAGCAAGCAAGGCCATAAAAAGGACTAAGGAGATCATCAAAAAGTACATAACCTGCGATATTTCCTCTTTCGCGGAGATGTTCTTCCGTCACAGTGTGAGTCTCCTGAAACATAATCACTTCCTTGTTCTTGCTTGCCAATTTTGAAGTATAATCTATACTTAATCTATTATGAAATAATTCGGGTTGACATCTCCCATATATTGTTTGTTCGTGGATCTTGTTTAATTTAAAGAAAAATTTTTGAAAAAATGTTATAGCCTGTATAACACATGAAGTCAATTTTTGGATTCACTACCCTTTTCCAGTAAAAAATTCAAGTCTTGTCTGAGACCATGCACTGAACAGCATTTTTGTTATATGTTCCAAAGATATTTTTTGTAAAAATGTGTTCAACTGATGAAATTTCAAAATTTGTTCCACTTATTATTCACACTGTGTATTTTGTGCATTATTAAACTTCAACTTTAACGATCGTTACTCTTCCCTTTCTAAAGAAATAAATCAAAAATGTAACCACTGCAATTACAGTTTATCCTATTTGAACGTAATTTGACAAAACAGTTATAGAAATCTAGAAGGCATACCTCAAAGAGCGAAATGTATTTCCAGTAATGAGTTATTCCCCGCCTAATAATCACACCATAGATATGATGAAACATTAAAATCTTCCCAAAAAGCGTTAATGATATTTCGAACAGCAACACTCATTAAGCGATGGATGGTATAATTTGAATTGTCAGAGCAGACATAGCCGATGGGAAATTTAGCACAAGATAATTTGACAATCTCGTTGAAGTATTGCTCGGTCCTGAAGCCAATTAAGTTTAAGAGTTTTATAAGCGCTAACATGGATTTCTCTTCACATCTCAATTAGTTTTTAAGTGTGCTATAGGAAAGAAATTTTACAAGCTTTTCTACACCTACAATTGATGCATGTTGACGGTTATGGGAATTCGATCAACTATGGCGTTTTCAGGACCGTAATAGTATTCTTATTCAAGTAGTACGAGGGATGTATGTTATGTTTTGCATGCTGCGACAGAAGACACCATCAATGAGCTTTCAGTACTACATATGAGCGTTTTTGAATCGTTAAAATAAATCCAAAATTTCATGCGTGTTTTGTTTAAGTCACAGCAACGTTGAGAATTGCAATTGAAACGTGAGCGTTCTAGCACAATAATTTCCTACAATTTTCAAAGATAATTATCTCAACATAAATGTTTTGGCGAGTTGCTTTCTGTTTTCGACAAAAGAACCGAGAGCTCCAAATTAGTGTTAAAAAACTCCGTTCTAACTTTGGAAAGTCTCGGATTCATCCATACGAGGCAAAAAAAGAGCGCCAATCTTCTATTTGGGTGTTCTATGAAACCGACAAAATTCATCCTTACCGGATGTGACTCCATGAAGAAGTTTGTTTCGAAAACAGGTCATGTAGCACAACCATTTGTTTATCAGAAATCGTTAGTATGCTTCCAGAAACCAACCCTGAACGATGAATCATCCTTCACCAAGACAATGCAAATCCGCACATATCCCGGCAAACAATTGAATAAGAAACCTCAAATTGCTAATCATCTAGCGTACAGTTTGGTCGTAAGTCCCACCGATTTTTTTATGGTTCCCAAAATCAAGAAAGAACTGCGTTTCTTATCTACAGAAGAATCTGTTGATGTCTTCCAAAAGGCCATTTTGATTAGCAACAAACTTCTCCAATAACTGCTTCCAGAATTGGTTTGAACGAATGAAGTGTATTAATCTTTGCGGAAAATACTTCGAAAACAATAAACTTTAAACGCTCTCAATTGTTTCATTCTAGCTCTATATCTAAATCTAAAATCCTAACTCTTCTGCTGGCCTTTATATTACACCTTTTCCTGATAAAATATCGCCTCAAGCGGGAAGTTCATGTGACTGGAGGATAATAGATCGAGACTAAACCAAATAGATTCTGAACCATTGAAAACCCAAAGTTGAAGACCATAAATTCAATGAAAATTAAATTGAATGTACTTTCACATGTACAAGAATATCCAAAAGCGTCAATTAGAGAAATAGTCGACGATATTAGAAAAGAAAGAAAACAAAGGAAAGACGTCATCAGAAAGTATTTTCAGAGTGAAAATTGACCATTTTATTACAACTTTAATAAACGAGAGTTGGAATGGAATATATTCTGAAACTGCTGCAAATTGGCATACAAAATATTTTTGAATAGGATGAAGCAAGATTTTGATATTAAATTTCCTATCGAAACTATAAAGGGTTCAAAAAATCGCACTTTGGGAATAAAAGCAAATGTAAATTCTATACTGAAGGTTTATGCAACAGAAAATATGCAAGCAAACGGGAGTCAAAAACGTAGCTAAACTCAGATCGAGATCTGAATACATTTTGAATTCGTAAAATCACCTGGGAAGTAAATTTTCATAAATAGAACTTGTGATATTATTAAGTTTTTATCTAAGTTCGTAGAAAAAAAGGAACAGGGTACCAACAGGAAGAATCTGTCTTATCAAAGTTCAAACATTTTTGAAAATTCCATACTTATGGAACCCATGGAAGTGTCAATTATCATCAAATGTTATCTAAAGAACAAGAATTCTGTAAGACATGATGAAATACCCATTAAACTCATCAAATTTCTGAGAAACATCATTGCGAGATCAACCTTAGGTAATTTTCCGCAAGATTCGAAAATAACAAGAATTAATGCTATATACAAGAAGGATAACTACAAGATTTCGATAAATATACAAGGTATGTCAATTAATTTCGCGGAAAAGTGCCTGAACGGTCCGGAAAGTACATCCGCAATAGTCTTCCTCGAATTCGATGCACAGGCGCCACCACTGAACACACTGTAGAAAGTATACCCTGAACCCTCCCGAAGAGAGGTCCCTCAGAGCCGCCGTCGTGATGCTTTGGACTTCCGAAACTCCGTCATATCTGTTTCCTATGAGGTACAACTTCAACTGTGGGTACAGATGGAAGTCACAGGGGGCCAGATCTGGACTGTAGGAGGACGTGGACGAGTTGGAACTTCAATGTAGAATACTGCGTTGACTGTCTGACCTGCTGGAATGTATTCGTTGTGTACAACTCCATTAATATCGAAAAATGCGATGAGTAAAGATTTCACTTTCGATTTTGACATTCTGACTTTCGTGGGGCCCTTACCCCCCTTCTCTGCCCACTGCATGCTCTGGCTTTTGGTTTCAGGGTCGTATTCAAACATCCACGACTCGTCACCAGTGATAACATTCCTCAATTCGAGAAATTATGTCTTGACAGACAATCGGAGCTTTTTCTGCTCAACTAAGAGCACTTTGGGAACCATTCTCGCACACAGCTTACGAATCCCTCGATCTTCGCGTAGCATCTGCCAGATCGTCTCTTCGTTGATGCCCAACTTGTTTTCCAACATTCTAAGGCTTACCCGACGGTCTCCGAGCACGGAGCGTTTCGAGAGGTGACGGAGCTTCCTCGCGCGGATTACCCCCCACTGACTCTCTGCCGCTTTGCCCAATCCTAGACAGCTAATTTTTCCAGACAATCTTCCTTATACACGTCCGTTAACTATTTCATAATTTCCACGGAAGTTTTGCCTCGTTTCACCAAAAATTCAATCACTATTCTTTGCTCAGTTATTTTATCACCCATCTTCACGACGGTGGGTCAAAACAGTTCGATGTTCAAAGGAAAATAAAACACGATGTATACATCCGATCAAAACGAAACTTGCACAGGCTGATGCAGAAATGAATTGTGTTTCGAATGAAACCAATGCGAACGCTGCAGAATTACCAACCGCAGCAGCGTTGCCAACTTCCGCGAACTTATTTGACATACCTCGTAGAGCTATAACAATTCTCCATAATTTCAGCAAAATTGTTGAGCACAGAATTATATCATTTTTGGAAGTGTTCTCAATCCTGCTAGATTACCAGTATGGGTTCGGAAAATGAAAATCAACTCTTGGTACCATTTATACAGGTATTAGTAGAGTATTTCGAGCTGTAAATGATAGAGAAGAAGCAGCGACAATATCTGAGAAGTCTTTCGATAGCTTTGATCACCGATTGGTTGAGAAGAAGCATATGGCATTCAGGGTGGCTGACTTAGGTTGATTAAGTCAATTAGGTATCAATATGTATGTAAAGTAGATAAAAATGGCGAAGAAGTTGTTCCTGCTAAAATTGGGATACTAAAAGGTGTACCACAAGGTTTTATCTTGAGGTCATTCATGCAAACGACATACCAGAAGAAACAATGAATCTAATTTTCTGATGATTCTCATAGGCCACAACATTGAACAACTTAAAGAAAAGGAACAGGGCAGCATGCATACATTGGATACTAGGTTTGTTTCAAACAACTAAACAACTTATGTGAAACTCAATGTATGCATTTCAAATACCAAGTCTGGCAGTTTCTTCTGAATGTTCATATGGAAATATAAAAGTGGAAGAAAATGATGAAATAGTCTTTCTTGGGGTCAGGCATGTTACAGTTCTATTTTTCACAGTCACAATCCTTTTAATTTGAGCAAATCCTTGCAGTTTGGTATACACATCCAGTAATCTTCCTTAATAATTTCATTCACATATAACTGATCATTTCAAAGTAACTTCAGTGCACAACATAGTCATTCTATCATTTCGTGATAATCCTTACCTTTCTTTCATTTCATTCTATTCGAAAATTAAAGTCTTTCAGATCGTATTGTGGTATGCCTGTTGAATCATTGTATTAAAAACCTTCGGAATAATAAGTAAGATTATTTGAGTTCTTTGTGGTGACAATTCGTTTACCTTGATAGCGATAGTTCTAGGTTGTTGCTTGCTTGCTTGCATCTTTTAACAATGTGCTCGGGAACTTAGCCCATTTACACAGCAGGACCTACAGTTTATAGTGGATTCCGAACCACTCTCCTAGACCGTGCAATGATAACTGCTACCACAAGGATTATCTGGTCGTGGGAAGTTTATGCCCTCTTTAGGCGACTCTTTCAAATTCAGCACGTATTGTTCAAGGACAACATCCATAACCTGACCCCGGATTCGAACCAGGAGCCTCGACTTAGCAGTTCCAATATGCTTGCGCACTAACCGTGCAGCTACCGAGGCTATTATAGTTCTAGGTTGTCTTTCTCAGTTCTCTTCAACTAACTGACATAGGAACTACGAAGTAACGTGCCGAAAGTTCCAGTGGTCACATAAATAATTTTCCAACTTAGTTCTAGAATTATTTCAATCCAGTTTCGGTAAATACCCATAGACACTTTTCAAATATTCTCACTAAATTCAATATTAGCTCCTTAACATTTTTTTTGGCACCACTTTTATACTTTTGGCTTCATTGATTTCAGTCTGTGCCCATTGAATTCTTTCAGAAGTCCTTTGAGCTGTTTGCTTTTAACGTTTGGTTGAGATTGAAAGTTCGTCATTCGTGCATCAGGTCGAATTTGAATATGGTTTTTCAAGAACTTTGAGATTTATATATTCCTTGGGAAATGAGAAAACATCCTCATTCCATTTCAACCATCTTGTAAAGCTCGTGTTCCGTTAAGTACGTGGTAGCTGCAGCCCGAGTGCAAAGTTCGATAGTTATGAAAAATTCCTTTGGTTCAACGAACAACTGAGGCTGTAAGGCGACGATAGCTTATGCTACAGAGTACAGAGATTTCTTGCAATCAATTATTTTCTGAGCACCTCTTCAATCTGTCCACCTTTGGAAGCCCTTGTAAACTCTGGAACTAGAGAAACCAACCACATAAAACTTTGAGACCGTTTTATTTTCACTCCACCTTTTACCCACCCTCCGCAGCAATAGTTTAAGCAATAGAACCGATTCACCTGTAACCTACCGACCTCGTCTACAGTACTAGCAAACTCTACCGTCAACTTTGTGACATACGTTGGGGACCACCTTTACCTGAAGACTTTCATGTCAAGATGAGTACCTTGGTCATTTCAATTGATTCCATTTTCCGCTGAGTTTCAATTCTAGTCAGCTCAGAAGTAATTTCCTAACAATAAGAGAATTAATTGTTCCTTAGTATTCAGAAGTAGGCTAGTTTTTTTTTTTCTCAAGAGTGTAGAAAAGAATTTTAATGTTGTATGGAAAGAAAGTTGAAGTCTAGAGGAGCGTTATCAACTACTGTGATATAGATTCTGAATAGTTTTGCCTGTTTGAAGAGCGTCTCTCACCAATTTTTCTTCATTTATTTATTCAATTGTGTCGGTAGTATAGTTAGATTAGTCAATTTTGTGTATATAGGTGCCAACTTGTCAAACGTTACTTTGGTTTAAATATTCAGCTTCACGTCAAATTTAGTCAATTTTAAAGTTACCTTTTCTTAAGTTTTCTTATCTAATTTATTATTTATAGTATTAACTTTTGCAAGTTGAATTGTGGCAGTCGAGTAAATATTAGTTTGAATAAATTTGGTAGTTCCATATGATGAGTTTGAGTTGACAGGCCTTAATCTAGGAGCTAACCCTTTTAGAAATAGTGAATCCCAACCTGAGTAATTGAACCTTTTGAGTACCACTTTTCTGTAGTCTTATAGAGGGACTGATACCGCTTTCTATAGGTACTCTGGTGGAGGTGTACACATCGGAAACAACACATTATAGGCTAGATTCAAAGCTCAATTGACTTTTTATGACTTCAAAGTCCTTTCGTTTGTTGTAAAAATTTGAACAGGCCTACTCAGCATTAGTTGAATCAAGATTGAGAGATGGCATCATTATTCGGCAAAATTCGCAGGAAGATTTTCGTCTTGCAGAAGAGATGTATCAGACCGATATTAGATTTGAACAACCGGAAACGCTGAAAGTTAGAGTACGTATTTAGGCCATTTTCACTTTGCCTATTCTATTGCAGCTTCTTGACAGTTTTTAATTGACCAAGGCTTTTATAAGGATGTTTTTTTGTATGGAAAGTGATGTCCTTGTCTGCAAGAATAACTTTAGTGTAGACATCGATGCCAGGATCTGAAGAACATACATGATTCAGGGAAAACGAGAAAAACTCGCGCAGCTCATCTCAATTGGCTCGGTTGTAAAACCATACCTTCCTGGATGACATTGGATTCATGACGTGGATGTTCAAAGTTACCAGTGTGACCACAAAGTTGTTGACGGAATTGCCTAAATTTGTATTTCTGACATATTTCACACTCACTGATGGTTTCATTGAATAAATATAATACTTATCTATTTTAATCATTCAGAACGAAAATTCCAATTTTTCCAGGCGTGTTTTGTTCGGATCTGATGTTACCATCAACGTACAAGTTTTAGAATTGATACAAGCTTCGTTATTTTTGTCTAACCCTCGTATACATACAAAATTGAAACTGTGGAGTTCAAAACAAAAGTAAGCAACCATTTATCTACCATTCCGTCAAAACCACTTTAATTACACGTTGGTATTGTTACCATAGCATCTTGAGAACTTTCACGTGTTTGATTTGAATGATTAGAAAATTGTTTCTAATTGAGTTTGAGTGTGTTTGAAGCACACTCGAACTGCCAGTGCAGGCTTCAGGAAAACATATTTCACATGGATAGATGACTGTCATTTTCTTTGTGACATAGAAGAGCCCACCCACAATTTTAACTGGTTGATCTAGATTAGTGTGGGGAATATGATTATGGAAGATATTATTCAGTGGTAACAGTTTTAACTAATATCTCGAATTTTTTTTGAATTCGCTGAGCAATAATTCAGTTAATTTTATCAGGTACAAGTAACTTTATATCTTGCATTATACACTTTATCCGTATAACTTTATCACTGTCAATCATAGACTTATACAGGGTATCCCAGAATAAAAAAGCAAATCCTGGCATGTGAATTCATTAAATTCATGTCGTTAGTACTCGAAGATTGCTATCTTGTTCTGGGCATACTGTATACACTATAAAAATGTACAAGGTGTCCCATTGTTGATACGTTAATAATCTGAAATCTACAATTCAAATTCATTCAGAAGAAGTTTAGATAAATTGAAGAAATACTTTTCCAAAATTCCACCAGCATTAAGCTATCCTTGAGAACAATCGAAATAAAAATAGTACTCATACACTTTTAGAAAAAATCAGTCTCCAAAAACCTGTTAATACCGAATCTTTTCACCCCTGCCGAAAATTACGGAAACAATGCAGCCTGACCCTTGAAAAAGCATCACCCTCTATACTATTACAAACATTTGGTCTATTTAAAGATGTATAATTCTCAAAATAACCCTTTCGTCAATTTTTGGCTGAAAATTCAAAAAACCGTAGTTTTTCCAAAGAAAACAGTTCTCTCCAGGAATTCTCTTTACGTGTTCTATCGATTCAAAGTGGTAATTTGAGTTTTGGAAAAATAAAAAGTCGACCGCAGCCATATCAGGTGAATACGGTGGTTGTTCGATGGTATTTGTTGAGTTTTTGATGAGAAATTCTTTCACAATGGTAGACTTGTGAAATGGTTATTATCGTGCTACAAAATAAATGAGTTTTCTTTCCACAAGTCTGACCTTTTAGGAGAAATTTGCTCTTCCTCTGTAGCCTACCCTATTACTAATAGGATGTTAACTAATAATAATGACTTTAATTAAAATAGGTTCATACTCTGTAGTTTATCCTGCTGAGTCGTTTTAGTTGGGTCGTAGATTTTAGTTTCCTAGCATGTTGACAGTTTCTCCCCAATAAAATGAACACAATTTATTTAAAATGATCTATTTAATAAATATCTAGGTTTCACAAAATTCAAAAAATGGACTATCTTGCTAGCAATCAAATGGACCGTAGCTCAGCAGGTTGATAGCTATCCAAGGAAAAGAATGATCTCTTCTAAAAATAACGGAGGTTGGTGGCTATCCAAGAAAATTAACTTTTGCAAAAATCGGTCTGTGGAACCGAATGTAGTTGTTCTCTTCAAAAATAAAATAAAGAAGTCGTTTCTGTCCTCAGCAAAAATAGAGATGTTGAATTTGTCGTCTCCAAAAAAATAAGGCTCTTGTTTTGTCTTCTCCAAAAAAATATGAATGTTTTGTCCTCTCCAGAAAAATGAGGCTCTTGTTTTGTCCTCTCAAAACAAATAAGGTTCTTGTTTTGTCCTCTCCGAAAAAATAAGGCTCTTGTTTTTCCTCTCCAAAAAAAAATGGCCCTTGTTTCATCCTCTCCAAAAATATATTAATGTTTTGTCCTCTCCGGAAAAATAGGGCTCTTGTTTTGTCCTCTCCAAAAAAAGAAGGCTTTTGTTTTGTCCTCTCCAAAACAAAATGGCTCTTGTTTTGTCCTCTCCAAAAAACTGTAAAAGTTTTAATATATCACCATGTGATCGTGATAAGTACAAGTGCCTCTCCTCCGCATTTATTTCAATTTTGAATGATTTTAACAAATTGAAAATGAAAAAATAGCCTAAATCAAATATAGATATACATATGATAAGAAAATAGAATGGTGATTGAACACACCAGATTTGCAAATCAATTTTAAAAAGAAAATCTAGATATCATGATAAAAAAATATCACTTATTTTCTAGGCCATTCAAATGAAGCCAGGAGAAATCAGCAAGTGATGAATGAAGTTATTAAGCAGAAGAAATATAAGATGAATATAAAAGGAATGAAAAATAATAAAAAACGACGATGAGTAATGCTGAAAGGAAATAAACAAAGCAGTAAAATATTTCTATATGAAAATTATGAATTAAGAACGTAGATTCCATAGATCCATGCTGTAAGTAAATGTGACCTAAAGAGAATATAAGATTATCGAGGATATAATAAAGAAATGAAGCGGATGACAATGGATTATTACTCACCCTTTTATCTTAAAGGGTTATTAAACAATTCACAAATTATTATGATTAATTAATTTCGAGTGGTTTCGACGAAGTCTTTAAAGGAAATGAACTCTCAGTTGCCATTCTTCGATAGTCGCCTATGGTAGAGGGGAGAGGGATTATTCACGAAATGAATGGTCATAGAATTAAAGTAACTTGCACTGTGTTAAACTTGCACATTAACTTGACTTCTAATCGTATTTGACATGGTTTTTCAAAGTTCGATTCAGTTGAAAGGAGCCATTCCGAATATTGTTGACTGGTTTACATGTCGAACTAATAAACCAATGTGTCATCACCAGTTGCAATGCGTTTCAGCTTGTTATCTTGTCTTTAGCGACCTAGTCGAGTGGCAAAGTGTTTCATGCCCAAGCAATTGCTGAAAAAGGTACTAATTGATTCGTGAGACACAGAAACTTCATTGTTATCTGTCCCAAACTTAAATGACGATTTTTAATTACCATTTCCTTCACCTTATCGATGTTAACTTCAATTTAAGATATTGATACCCAACCAGATTGGGGCAGATCTTCCACCACATCTCGACTGCTGTTAACTGCACTGTACCAGTGATATGCATGTATTTTTGATAAAGTAGAGTCACCGTAAGCCTTCTGTCACAGTTTCCGCACACGAAGTTCCATTTGCAATACAAAATTTGAGACAAATCCTTCTTTCGATATTTTTATCCATTGTAAAAATCGCAGAAGACACTTGTGAGATTTGACAAAATCAAGCACTGTAAACAAACTGAACGACAGATCGCGTTTAAACTTCGCAACAACAAAAATGTTGACAATCGTTGCAAGCAGATATTTTGAATATTCAATTTTCGGTACTTTTTTATGTAGCAAACTCTGGACCACCGTATCCATTTTTAATCAAAGGTCTTTCATAATAATTGAAAATATTTTGAATAATTCTTGAAATTTACCTATGAATATCAAACGATTAAGTATTGGAAATTATACCTTTTTAACTAGGAATATTGAATATCGTAGATAACTCAAAAGGTTAGATTAAAATTTCAATTTTTTTCGATTATCGTTAGACAAGGGTCTTTCGGGACCATTGACCAATGTCAACTGTCCACATATATATTCACTATGGCATAATATACGCGACAAGCACGTATGTAGATTAAAACTTATGGCATCTTTAACATTTATAATTGTTGACCATTAACATTAATCGTCGATGATTTATTATTAATGGTCACTACGACACAGTTATCCTTCCAGATATTAAATATGTGACAGGCCACCCACTACCAAACACTCTCGAGTGGAGATACTAAATATAAACAGTGTTGCCGCACTGATAAAATGTATATCAGGACAATTGATTTGGGAAAATACGAAAAGAGATATACAGGCAGCAAAACTGTAAGGCTATTTGGTTCGATGTTCATACTACTGGTATTGAATGATAAATAAACAAAGTATAACATACTACTGGGTCTAAAAAGTGAGGAGACATTTGAATTTGAACTGCGCGCGCTAATGAATTTCTCTGTTATTTTTGGGTTTATAGGACTGTCTTTGATTTCACATCAAAATATTCATTATTGTTTGAGATACGCTCCTAGAAGTGAATTTTTCGATTTTTATAATGTCTGCATTTGTTGAGCAAAGAATCTGTATTGAATTTTGTTTGCAGAATGAATTTTCTGCTGCTGATTCATCGAGGATGGTCCGAAAACCTTTAGTAATGAGGCTAGGTTCGATTAGATACAGAGTTCCAAAATGTTCGAGAACATGTTTAAGACGAAGAGCGTTCTGGTCAATCATCAACCTCAACGGACGAAACACGCGTCCAAAATTCAACGATTAAGAGCTTGTAAATCATCGATTGACAGTTGGAAATCGTGCTCATCATGTTGGTATTTCAAAAGTATTAGTTAATACAATTTTGAAGGCTGTTATGAGCCTCAAACGTGTAAATCTCGATTGGTACCAAAACAATTCTAGGTTTTTGCACCACGATCATGCACTGTCCCCCTACGTTGATTCTTTAAGACCATTTCGCCAAAAACTCCATCCAAATTGTTCCGTAACCGCCTAATTCACCTGATTTTTCATCATGTGACTCCTGCTTATTCAGCAAACTCAAAAGACCATTTCGTCGCGAATATGGTAGGTTACCCGGTATATATCATCGACAATTAAAAAATTTAATTGAAAATCTCATTTTCAAGAATTTCAGGATCTAATATCAGAACAATCCCATTACCACCCTATATATCCCAAGTATTCTCTTAATTGAACCGATAAAAGATTCTTACATTACATTCGTGGGGGTCGTTTGCCTCTGCAAGCCTTTCCGTACTGCGACCAAGTTGGTCTTTTGTTCGTAGCCCTTCTTATTCATTTCCCTGTAGGTCTAATTCCCTTACAAAATCAAGAATCTCCCTGGGAGCTTTCGCTTTTACTTCTTGCGGCTCTAGATTGTCGCTACCGGAGAGAATATGCCTTTGACGGACAGTTGCGATGCAACTGCTTACTGATATGGTATCTCAGTGGGCAATGTCCAGTGAGAAGGCCTGTTATGGTCCTCAGCTGGTCCCTAGAGAGATCGAAAAGCTGTTTCGTCTTTTTTGGAGAATAGTCAATGAACTTTTTCGCTTTCCTTTGGCCTGGAGTGTTCCTCCAGTATTCTTTTTTGCTAGATTCTTCCCATCGTTCCAGTTTCTGTCGTCTGTGCGGCTTACTTAGACCGCAGAACGGTTCAAGTCCGATTGGTGGGATTCCAGCAGCTGATTTCCTTGTATGCCTTCGTGGCCAGGCACCCACCAGATGAAAAGTTTGTTCTCCTCAGCAAGTTGCTTCAAATATTGACAGCATTCCCAGACAGAGATGCTCCGATAACTGTAAGAGTTTGGAGCTTTAATCCCTGCCTGACTGTCCGTTGAAATGTAAATCTTTGCACCTTCGAGTTTCCCAAAGGCACTAGAGACGAGTACTTATGTCCATATATGTCTGCTCCTGTTCCTTCATTCGTCTCTGATCCTTCCGTGTACCAAATGAAGGATTTTTGGTCTAACTGATTTATTTTTCTCTTTACGATGGTGCGGTCTTCTATGGCCACTTCGAAGGGTGTGTAACAATCAAACTTAAGCGGCATTATATCCGATAGTTGTGATAAGATTTCTGGCGCTTGGTAATCCAGAAGAGGAGGGCAATTTAGAATTACCTCCAGGGCAGTAGTCGTTATGCTGTTATGTCCACGAATGCTAGCCGCTGCAGTTTTTGCAGCTTGTTTTACGTAGTTAATATTCATTATTATTCATACTGAAAATGGGCAAGAGGTCTCCAGATGAGCCTGAATCATATAGCCCGATAAGCTCAACCTCCTTTCTCCTAAAATCAATGGAGAAAATTCTCAACAACCATATAAGAAGTTTTATAAAACTGCATAGGCAATTTGCCTACCTACCGGGCAAGTCTACAATTGATGCCCTACACGATCTAGTCAAAGAAATGGAAGGAGTACTAGAGGCTAAATCCTTAGTTCTATTTAGAGACATTGAATGAACCTTCGATAATACCTCCTATACATCCATTATCAATGGTGCAAACAACAAGGGTTTCGAAACACCCACCATCAAATGGATCAAAGAAATGCTCAACGGCCACTTTTGGAGACACTGAAATATCGGTGTCAACAGTGAAAGGATGCCCTCAAGGAGGTGTTCTAACGCCGCTACTATGGTGAGTAGTTGTTGATGGCCTCTTAGAAAGACTGAACAACCCTGGCTCCAAAGCACAAAGCTATGCTGATGATCTAGTAGTCATGATTAGGAGAAAGCATGATGGAATCTTATCGAACCTGATGCAAAAAGCCCTTAACATAGTAAATGAATGGTGAGCTGAAGAGGGCTCAGAATCCATCTAGACAAAAACCATTCTAATTCCATTCACAAGACGTAGAGAGTTGAACTTACAGCCCCGCTTTCTGAATGGACATACTATGATATTTTCGAAACAGGATAAGTATCTAGGGTTAACCCTAAATCAGAGACTCAACTGGAATTTACACATTGACAAATCTCTTTCCAAGGCTACATCGTGCCTATGGGCATGTCGTAGACTCTTCGGAAAGACCTGGGGGCTACAGCCAAAAATAACCTCCTCGTTATACACAGCGCCTTTGTCTCATATGCATCGTTAGTATGGTGGACGAAAAAAAAAATAAAAGATTCTTGGGGCATAGTGTACCGAGAGAATTCTGATTTTTTGAGTTTGTCTGTTTTTTGTTAAGAGGTGGTTATTTTCAATTAAGAAAAATAGTTGCTCAAATTATTGTAGAGATGACCAGTGTTGTTGAAACTAGCGTATTTTTTCAAGGAATTATCTTTTATGGAATATAATAATTGTGTTATGTTTTTCTTTACGTTGGATAATTTTGTCTATAAAAACTATGGGAATTTTATTATTCAAGGCAATTTTTCTGATAGTATTTATTTCAATTTTTCCTCGGACACAGGGAAATGGAAGACCCTATTTATCATTGCATTATAAGCTGCTAGTTTGTGATTTAAGTTATTGAAAGGATCCATGGAACCAGTTGAGTCTGTGAAGATTTCTTTCCTGTTGATTTTATAAGTGAATATGTTAGTCGATTTTGTTATATGTCAGGTTTAAATACTCATTGAGTTTTCAATTCTATTTCTACTGTGAATTTAATGTTGGTATCGACTTCATTCAGGAATTGCAGAAGTTCCTCAAGTGGCTATTTGATGATACTCTTCTTTCTAAGCTATCCATGAATATACACACAACCAAATTTATATGGAATCACTCGGTATTTCACATTATTGATTGTTTTTAACCATGGATCTTTGACTACTTGTGAAGAATGAAGTTTTTCGTTGTGAAAAAACTGAAAAGTATGATAAGAAATGTTGAATAACCACCACATGGATATTGTACTCAGTCGTAATTTTAAAAAGCCTATAATCATAATTGAAAATGCCTTACGTTGGATTGTCCGATATACAGAAGGGTCGAATAATTGCTCTCGTTGAAGAAGGGGTGACACAGATGGATATAGCGGCCACAATGGGGTTGATTTCAAGATCCGTGAAGCTACAATCTCTGCAAAATAGGCCTAGAAAAACTCGTAGGAAGATTACTTCTGAAGAACTAGACCGCTTTTTGTACCAAATTGCAAGAAGAGACCCTATTGCGTTGAATCCCATACTCCAAAAGCAATCTCTGGAAGCAACAGGCATCAGTGTATTAGTCGAAACGATACATCAAAGACTCCGTTCTAGGGGTTTATACAGCAGAAAGCCCTTAAGAGTTCCAGAGCTAACCAGACAACAAAAAATTCACAGACTTAAATGGTGTATCGAGCACCAAAATTGGAATATTGGGAATTAGCGAAATGTTCTTTTTTCGGATGATACCAGAATTGGTGTTCGATCAGATGACCACCGGATTCGGGTTTTAAGGGGTCGTGGAAGACAAGCTAGACTCTGAGCAGCTAGGCAAATACCAAGGGGGCAGTGTGATGTTTTGGGGTGGCATTATGCTGGGATTTGATTTCGTTTTCTGCGAGTGTAACGGCTAGAAATTACGTGGACCTAGTGTTGGAGCCCATAGTGACACTCTGGCGAGGTACCCACAGTGAGAATTTCACTTTTATGCAAGATAATGTTCCTCCGCATACCAGCAATCTCGCGCGACATTATTTTGAAACAGAGGTAGTCGCTATTTTGGACTGGCCAGCTTGCTCTCCAGACCTAAATCGTATTGAACATTTATGGGATAATCTCGAAAAGAAAATTAAATCATGCCAGGATAATTCAAGAACCCCACAACAGCTCATCCAAGCCGCCACATAAGAGTGGCAGAATATCACCCCAGAGGAGGTCGCAAACTTAATCCAAAGCATGCTTAGACAGATTCAGGCTTGTATCAGGGAAAGAGAAGGTAATACAAGCTACTGAGATCGAGAAAAAAAAAACCTACTCCGTGGGAAAACAATTTGCAATTTTCTTACTACATGCGGAAGGAGACTCTTATTTTCTTTTATTTGTTTCTTCCTTAAAATAAACCTTAATTGATTTCTTTTCCAATTGAAATATCTCAGAAAGGATCAATTCTAACAATCCTTCAAAATTTTCAACATCCCTGAAGTAATATCCAAAATATCGGGTGATTCCATATGATTTTGGTTGTGAGTTCATTTCCCATAGTTGACCACTTGAAAATGATGTGACGGTTTTCGGACTTCATCTTTGTTGAAAATGTATTTCCGTCAAATAATATCATCAATATTACTCACTCTCTGAAAAACTTGAAAGACATTCCTCGTATCATTAATCTTCTTTCCTGAAACTACCTACACCTAAAATTTACTTGAGGCCAAAATGGGCACTTTCCAAATCCTCACACCTTGGTATTTGGGCAACATGGGTACCACCCAGTTTTCCAATTTTCTGAAACCCTCACTTTCATTGAAATTAATAAATAACAATAGGAATCTTTCATCGAAGGTACGATGAGTCTATTTGTTCAAATTTTCTGATTTTTTTTCCTATCTATCAGAACTGGCAACGTGTTTTTTCGAACTTTCCCACAATGGATCTAACGGAGATACAAGACTTATAGATAGCAATTCATTTATACGGTTGGTACTATCGACGACCTTGTCTATAGGTAATATTATTTACAGAATCCGCCTACAAATAATCTAAGTCACGCCCCTCGAAGTCAAACCATCAACTTCTTAGATCTTAAAATTTTTATTGTGAAACAAAGATGGTAAAAGTTGTTTGTGATGAAATTATTAATTCATTATAGCTATGCGCTTATTCCTAGATGCCCTCTCCTACCACTTGAATATAATTCGATTGTGATATCTTATTGGACATTATTTTTAACATGGCCAATGATTATACAGTGATAGTAACTCTCAGAATATATCAATATATAATTAGAGTTGTAAAAGTGAATATTACATTAAAATCATAATTTCAAATAGAAACATTGGAAATAAAATGAGGTCGCATTGAGTTGTGAATTGAATTTTGGGGATTGAAAGTACGTCGAATTGGTAATTATAGCTATGACTATTTCAAACTATCATTATTCCGACAATTATAATCTTTAAGATGTACAGGGTGGGCAAATTTCGATGTATTTGTACGGCAGCTATGTGAAATATTGAAGATAGAGGAAAATGAATCGCCCTTTATCGATATTATTTCCAGGGACTACTTTAGTGGTGCCAAAATTTTACTGATATCTCTTTCCGTTCTGAACTTATTCAAAATTTCTCGAATTTTGGGAAAATCGTCCTTCGCGGATATCTCGATCATCATCAGAGTTACATTAAAATAAGTTTTCATTCTACAGGCACTTTTTTGAGTAGAACAGTGAGTGCTGTGTGGAAAAATTTTTTTAGCTCAGCGGTTTTCGAGTTATAATGTAAACATGTTCTTTTTTAAATACGAACCCTATTGGATGCAGTATTTTCATTCCTTTTCAAAAATATATAACACTTGTAGTCAATTATTGCATTCAATACCTTTTTTCAGAGAAAAACCTGAAATTGCCACAATTCCATTCATTAGGTGAATGCCCATCAACGATTCATATTGTTCTATAACTGAAAACCACAGATTTTAAAGATCCTATCTAAGATCATCGTTATTTCTATGGTTTGATTCGATTTAGACCATAGTAAACAACTGTGGTCTTAGAGTTTGACACTTACGATTCCAGTTTCAGTGTAGGTATTAATGTTTATTGAATACAGAAAAAGCTGCTTGCTAGTTATATGTTCCAACTATTACATTCAAGAATTTGTTCACCTGATACTTTGGTTGTTTGAAGATGCAGAATAGAAATCATAACTATGAAAATTATGAAAAGTTCGATATGATGGAATGTTATACAGGGTGCTTCAACGAAAACTAAACAGAGGCTATATCTACCAAGATATTCATTTCTGATCAAAACACAAAAACAGGTCGAGTGATGACTCAAAAGAAAGGTGGTATATTTGTCTACATTGCCTTGAACGAATTTCTATTTTTAATTGAAAACTGTAAAAGATACAAGGTGAGCAACTGAAAGATAGGGAAAACTATTTCCCTGAGACTATTCAAGTTTCAGTGAGGTAAAATAGAACAGATCCATGCTGATCAATGGCAGTCATCATCAAGTACCATCCTCATCTCGAATTTCAATCCCTAGAGCAGGGGTGACCACCCTTGAAAATTTGGAAGAGGGTAGATGGGTCGAGTGATAACTCGAAAGAAATGTATTATCTTTGTCTGCATTCCCGTGAAAGAATTTTCATTTTCGATTGAAAACTGTGGAAGATACAGAGTGAGCCACTGAAAAATATAGAAGACTAGAAGAAAAACTGGAATAGATTCATTTAGATCAAAGATGACAGCCTTTGATCTGGAATGAATCTGTTCCATTTTTTTACACTAATACTTGAATAGCTCAGGGCGATAGATAGTCTCCTCTATTTTTCAGTAGCTCACTCTGTATCTTTTACAGTTTCCAATCAAAAATAAAAATTCGTTCACGGGGATGCAGACAAAGATAATACCTTTGTTTCAAGGTATCACTCGACCCATATACCCTCTTCCAAATTTTCAAGGATGGTCACCCCTGCTCTAGGGGTTGAAATTCGAGATGAGGATGGTACTTGATGATGACTTCCATTGATCAGCATGGATCTGTTCCATTTTACTTCACTGAAACTTGAATAGTCTCAGGGAAATAGTCTTTCCTATCTTTCAGTTGCTCACCCTGTATCTCTTACAGTTTTCGATTAAAAATGGAAATTCGTTCAAGACGATGTATACAAAGATACCACCTTTCTTTTGAGTCATCACTCGACCCATCTTCCCTTTTCAAAATGTTCAAAGATTGCAACCCCCGCCTAGGGGGTTGATATTTCAGGCAAGTTTTGTAATCCAAAAGATGTCCCCCTTGAAACAAAAATTGACCTGTTATTGCGTTTTGTGTAGTGTACACTGAAAGATTGTCGCGTTTTGACGTTTGAAATTATTGATGAAAATTTGAATGGTGCACGTTATGAAGAAATCATCAACAATAATATCATTGAAGGATTTCTCGATCAAATTCAGTTAGCACAAGGATCCCTCGTTCCCCTGACTGGACGCCACTAGATTTTTTTTCTCTCGGGTAATGTTGAGGATTCTCCACAAGAGGAACAGTAACAATTTGGAAGAGTTAAAATAGAATTTCAGGAAATGACTTTTGTTAGCAATATTCATATTTACAATGCCTGACGTAATGTTTCTCGGCGAAGTAATTTATGCATTGAAAACAATGGCAACACTTTTGAATATTTGCGATAAAGTAGTTTCCCCCATTTGTATCGTTAGGACCGGAAATGACCAAAAATGTGAATTTCTATATGTTTATTTATTTTAGATTCAGAGAAAAATATTTTTTTAAACAATCAACAAGAAACATTTCCTTTCAATGTCGAGTTCATAAAAAATTAAAATAATAAAATTATATCACCTAAATTAAATTACTTTTGCATTAATAATCAACGGGGCAGGTTAAAAAATAATATCAAGTATTTGTTGAAGTTTAGATTTTTGCACTTCAATTCCTAATAATGGTATTCAAATCCAAATTTTTTGAATAGAATTGTATACTCGGATGAAGCTACGTTCTGCGTCAACGGTACAGTAAATAGGCATAATTTCCGTATTTGGTCGAGCGACAACCCACATTGGATTAGAGAGGTTTATACACAACATCCACAAAAATTTTTTTGTTTGGCCGGTGACCACAGAATTGGTCCATTTTTTATAGAAGGGAATTTAAATAGAGAGCGATATTTGGAATTATTAAGAAATAAAATTGTGCCATCAATAACAGCTTCATTTCCAAATTTAAATAATCTGTTAACCCCAGCTGATATTGTATGGTTCCAACAAGATGGAGTTCTCCCACACTTTGCGGTAGATGTTGAAATTATCGAAATTGGTAGAAGATCCTATCGACTGGCCCCCGCGGTCACCTGATCTATCGCCTCTGGACTTCTTTTTATGGGGCGACTTAAAATGCCGAGTTTATAGAGATCGACCTGCCAATCTTGATGAGTTAAGGTGACGCATACCAGAAGAAATCAATTTGATACCCCCACAATTTCTGCAAAATTCTCTCAGAAATTTCAGTGATCGATTAGGTTATTGTCAGGAGGTAAATGGAACTCAATTTCAACACTTGCTATAGTTTCAATAGAAAAAAATTCTCTCGTTCATGCAAAAATCAAAACTTCAACAAGTACTTGACAATAATCGTCAACCTGTAACGTTGATTATGAATTCGAGAGTATTTGATTTAGGTGATAATATTTATTGTCATTTTGATTTTCTTATGAACACAACATTAGAGGAAAATCATTTTTCTTGATTGTTTCTAAGGAAGTTTTTTCCTTTGAATCTGAAAATAAATAAACATATAGGGTGTTATATTTGAAATTCTCATGTTGTGGTAATTTCCGGCTACACCGAAAACACTATTCAGCAAAAAATATTAACACTGAGTTCTTTATGCTTCACAATGTAGGAATACCAATTTTCAAAAAAATCGCTCGGTAAATAACTGAGATAATTAGCCGCTCCGGTACTTTTGCCTAACCCTCTATTTCTTCTGCAAACTCTCTGCAAAACAGCCTGTATATTAATCGTATGACCCATAACAGAAAAATGCAATGTCCTTCTTTGAATTCTAAGATACCCTCAAGAAAAGGACATTTATTCTAATTCAAATCAATTCATTGTCCAAGATATCATTGATAATATCAAGTTTGCAGAAACTCCTCATAATCCAGAAAACGCAATTGCCATAAGGTGTAATATAAAAGCATATTATCTCTAAGTTTCCCAAGTTGTACGCCGGTTGGTTCATATATAGCTGGTCCCATTCAATTAAAAATAAGTACACGATATAAAGTATTTTTTATTATGGCGTATCATCTGCCCCTACTGACAATTTCTATCTCATTTATTCTGCCTACTCCTCTTAAATATGTGATAGTTTTAATCTGATAAACGAAAATTTTATTATTGTGGTATATGAATATGACAACACTCGTTAAAATGCTAATTTAATAAGGCCATCCTCCTAACTCTATTTATGGTCTTGACTACTTAACACATGTAGATTTTCAAAATTAATAACTCCTAAAATTTTAATGGGGTTATAAAAATACGACCAGCCAGCTATTATGCCTTCATAAATTCAGTCCATTAGATTGAAGAGATATGTGAGTCGTCTTTTTGTCTTCAAAATATTCAATTATAGTCCGGGTTTTGAACGACAAAATCTTGGTAATGCTTCACACTTTCACCATCTTCAATTTTGACGTGAATACGTCTTTAAATTTCCTTCCACGGTGGGGGCGATTCAGGGAACTGGTGATGGCATTATAGGTGAAAAACGGTACCACACCCGTCGCCCGGTGTAATACCACCACATCATGCTACAGGCTTCGTGAATTGGTCATTTGTGACCAAGTTTCGGGTGCTTCGGACAGAATTATTCGGAGGTAAACTTGTTTCCCTGACTGATCTCCAGGGGAACTGTCTCGGGAGGCTCATGATGTTAATACGACTAACAACGGTCTTCTGACAGGCGCATGATGTCCGCCATGATCCTATGAGAAAAGCCAATTCGTTATTGAATTTTGCAACATAAACCAACATAAATATGATTACAGTACACCAGTTATTACAAGACACACAACCTCATACCCTAGGCTTAACTAGGACTCAAATAACGTCAACAACGGACACCACCTATCTCTGTTCTAAAGGCACAGATTGGATGTCGCATTCCAAAGAGAGGTTGGAGGATGACGCTTTCACCCTAACATAGTTCAAAATCTGTTTATATGACAAAACCATGTTTCTTTCTGGTCTGTATCGATCTCATAACGATAAAAACTACTCTAGATTGTTTAAGTGTTTAAGCATTAAGGTTGATACGATGCAAATACAGCTGAGGTGATTATATTGGGAGACTTCAACGTACACAACATCAACTTGCTCCAACACTCAAATAAACTAACGAATCAGCCTTTGCAATCAACCACTCCTGACATATAACCGATTTTCCCAAGACTCTCGATCTTTTTCTTGTTCCAGATCAAGATGATTTCCGTTTACAGGTCTCAGCCCTTAACAACCCCGACCACAACCTTGTTTCTGCTACTGGTAACTTTGTACAGACAGGCAATAAACATCCAACACCTTCCAGAAAGATATGGCTTTACAACCGAGCCAGTGGAAGGAGCTGCGTGAGTTTTCTCGGCTTTTCCTCTTAATGACGTATGTTTCTTGGATCTTGACATCAATGTCTGCACTGAATCTGTCACTGAAGTTATATTTGCCGGCATGGACCTTTGCGTTCCATACTCCTTGAGAGAAACTGTCGAAAAGCTGTCACAGTAAAATCTAGAACATATAAGAACTGGACAAAAAATTCAATAGACAAAACTAAGTTTGGTTAAGTAGCTTTCTCTTCAGTAGATCAATTCGTTGTTGCAACGAGTGAATCTTTTCAGGTTAATGCAGGAGTACCCCAAAGCTCCATACTCTGGCCAACTCTTTTTCTGATGCAGATAAATAATCTGCTCCACTTCACCGAAAACAGAATATTTGGGTTTGCAGACGACTCTGGTATCCTCATTTCCTAGTCAGCGTCCTATAGCTTCTGAGGAGTCACACCGACAGATATACTAACAGATCAATGATCGACTCCATTCCGGAAACACCATATTTGGGTTTGCAGATGTATTCTGGTTGTGTGGAATGATAGGCATCACCTCCTTCCAAGAGTTAAGGATGAATGAAAAATTGAGAGTCATTTCATATCATTTTGGAAAACCGTCCATTACAAAACAGAAATAACAGTCCAACAATATTTTCGTTCTATTGCATTGTCCACAACGCAGGTTCGTGTGCAAAGGCTAGAAATTTGATGATACATAAGTGCACACGCTCTTAATTGACGCCAATCCAGAGTTTTATTTGAAGAAGGATTTAATGAATATAGAGCTGCAACTGTATTGCACACAACCTCTTACCCTAGGCTTAACGAAGACTCAAATAACGCCAACAACGGACACCACCTATCTCTGTTCCAAAAGCACAGATTGGATGTCGCATTCCAAATAGAGGTTGGAGGATGACGCTTTCATCCTAGCATAGTTCAAAATCTGTTTATATGACAAAACCATGTTTCTTTCTGGTCTGTATCGATCTCATAACGATAAAAACTACTCTAGATTGTTTAAGTGTTTAAGCATTAAGGTTGATACGATGCAAATACAGCTGAGGTGATTATATTGGGAGACTTCAACGTACACAACATCAACTTGCTCCAACACTCAAATAAACTAACGAATCAGCCTTTGCAATCAACCACTCCTGACATATAACCGATTTTCCCAAGACTCTCGATCTTTTCTTGTTCCAGATCAAGATGATTTCCGTTTACAGGTCTCAGCCCTTAACAACCCCGACCACAACCTTGTTTCTGCTACTGGTAACTTTGTACAGACAGGCAATAAACATCCAACACCTTCCAGAAAGATATGGCTTTACAACCGAGCCAGTGGAAGGAGCTGCGTGAGTTTTCTCGGCTTTTCCTCTTAATGACGTATGTTTCTTGGATCTTGACATCAATGTCTGCACTGAATCTGTCACTGAAGTTATATTTGCCGGCATGGACCTTTGCGTTCCATACTCCTTGAGATAAACTGTCGAAAAGCTGTCACAGTAAAATCTAGAACATATAAGAACTGGACAGAAAATTCAATAGACAAAACTAAGTTTGGTTTAGTAGCTTTCTCTTCAGTAGATCAATTCGTTGTAGCAACGAGTGAATCTTTTCAGGTTAATGCAGGAGTACCCCAAAGCTCCATACTCTGGCCAACTCTTTTTCTGATGCAGATAAATAATCTGCTCCACTTCACCGAAAACAGAATATTTGGCTTTGCAGACGACTCTGGTATCCTTATTTCCTAGTCAGCGTCCTATAGCTTCTGAGGAGTCACACCGACAGATATACCAACAGATCAATGATCGACTCCATTCCAAAAACACCATATTTGGGTTTGCAGATGTATTCTGGTTGTGTGGAAGGATAGGCATCACCTCCTTCCAAGAGTTAAGGATGAATGAAAAATTGAAAGTCATTTCATTTGGAAAACCGTCCATTACAAAACAGAAATAACAGTCCAACAATATTTTCGTTCTATTGCATTGTCCACAACGAAGGTTTGTGTGCAAAGGCTAGAAATTTGATGATACATAAGTGCAAACGCTCTTCAATCCAGAGTTTTATTTGAAGAAGGATTTAATGAATATAGAGCTGCAACTGTATTGCAAGGTGAGATGTTTTCAAGTATCTAACCTAACAAAGAGTACCACACATTGAAACCGTATCAAATATTGTTGAATATTCAACTGTCGATGGGGATTGAGATCCGACAAACAGTGCTCATAGTGGGAACTTCTTGGGTACATATAACACATCGACGGAATTCTGGAAAGAGAAGAATTTTCTGAAGGTACCAGTGATTGAAATTAAGTCATCGTCGGTTATCACCAGGCTGGAAGAATTGCGATTTTCTCATCCTGTAGGGTCTGAATTTATTTTCCTTGAGAATTTCAAGAACCCTTAACTCTCGGTAGACTAGAGGATATGATGCTCGTCTTCTACGCAGAGGTACCTGGGTTCAATCCCCACAAAGTCGGTGCGATTTTTCGGATTCTGGGAATCGCTTGAGTATCCATCTTTCGGAGATGTTAAGCCGTCGGTCCTGTCTAACAGAGATGTGTTGGATGTTAAAGATCCCTTCCCTCGACACGAGAGGGTTTCGGCAAAATTCCCGGGTTAGTGAGGTCACAGAATTCTCCGGCGTGTCATTGGCCCAAAGGCGGAAATAGAGCACGTTAAAGGAATAACAAACAAACAAACTTCGAAATGCCAGTTTCAATTGCCATTTGACGGCTTGAAATTTCAAGTTGGACTGCAACTTCTCCTAAAACGTCGACGATAGTATATCTTCAATTCCATATGTTTTGCTCCGCTACGCTTTGAGAGAAATGGCAGCAATTAAATAGCCCTTCAGTCTTTCGAAAATAGACTTATACGGCTGTCTCCTCTCAGGGAATCTATATTCTTCCGCAGCACCCGAATCATACCCATTCTGTATATAACATTCCAACATTTCATACTTTTCGTAATTTTGGAATTGAAGTGTCATAACGATTTACTTATTAGTCGACATTTCCGAAGCAGATGAAGAAAAACTACGTTTTCACAGAATCAATACTATTGATTGAATATTGCAATTGTTTCAAATACAGAATTGAATGAATCGACATCAATAAGACTCAATAGTTGAAATAGTGTTATGAAAGAAGGAAAACATAGTAATGAATCTTTGAAGAATATTGACAAACCTCTTCTACCTTAGAATTAGAAATATCTGCGATATTTCGAGTAAACAGATATGAATTTTCGAGTTTTTAATGAAAGAAGCTGATGTGTAACAAATCCATGAGACATTTGATATATTTGGAAGGAAAAAATGATCCTCTCTATTGATATCAAAATCCCCTTTTTTTTATAACCTTGCTTGCTATGTAAAATCTTTTCTTAGATTTGTTTAGACATATAAGAGGTATGATTGTTGAAATATTTTTCTGCTGATTTTCTTTTCCATTGTAACAGATTCCTGTCCCAAACCCCTTCTTTTCACCCTTGTCTTCGTTTGGAAATCATGGAATGCAAGAGAGAATGATGCGGCTAAGCAGAAAAATCTTTGGTACTCTTTATGTACACACGACACTAACACAACATAAACAGGGAAACGAGTTTCTTACTCCAGTTTTTCCCTCGTTTATTGAATCATATGCAAGATAGTATAGTTCCCTGTTACATTTCCTGAGCTCACACTTGTGTTTTTCTGACACACACCAAAATTATAGATACAAGCATTTATTGTAAATACAATTATTCAATTTTTTGTAAATCCTGTCTTTTCAAAAAAGAATATATATATATATATATATATATATATATATATATATATATATATATATATATATATATATATATATATATATACCTTTAGTTCGTATTTGAAAAGAAAACAAGTTTGCTTCTTAACTGAGAAACTCATCGGCAAAAGAATTTTTTAAAACGTCTCTGCTTTCTACTTGAAAAAGTGCCTGTAGAATGTGAAAATATTTGTTTACCTATGAAGTCGTGTTCTTTTCAGCCACTTCACCCTTTACCTGTGCCCATATTAGCTCAATTCGCAGTGGTAAACTGAAAGACGGAATATACTAACTTCCCGGTTTTGCCATTTCGTCAATCTTATATTGATTCCCCATCCTGACGGAGCCTGAAATCCTGTAGACAATCCTTGGAGGAAAGCTTGTAGACAATCTTTTATGTTTTTATCATTCCATGTTTTCTGAACGGTGTACTCTAACCCAAATTTCATCCAGATAAAAATTTTCTTACTTTGAGCACGATATATTTTAATTACTCTTGAATAATTTCTTTTCCAGCAGACGATTTCTTCCTTATCTATGAGAACTGACATTCTGTTGTGCTTTTCCCATAAAAAATTCAATTCATTCAAAACTTGCCACAATTTGTTTTTCGATATTGAAGACAAGTCCTGATCTCCTACGAGCAGAGCGTGCATTTTCTACAGTGGCAGTTTCATTCCGAAAATAGGATGCACAGTATTTCGAATATTATTCCTAAAGTTTCCATCAATAACCATTCGGGGCTTTCCTGGAGAAGATTTTGGAGGTTTCACTATAAATCCATTCTCACAGCTTCTTTCCTTGAGAAGCTTGTATATTGTGGACTGTTCAATTCCCGTCATCTCAGTACACATTTTATCATTTTCATCGATAGAAGGTAAATTTCCCTGATTCGTAAAGCTTCTTATACATTCAATATAATTAATTTTTCACTTTGGGAACGTGGTATATTTCCAGCACGTTCAACAGCGGTAAAATTAGAGAACTTTTCCATTATTTGTGAAATTAAGAAAACACTTTGACCAACTACTAACTGATGCATACAAATAATAAAACTACTTCAAGAACACTTCTTAAGATATATCTATGAAATAATTACCTTTCCTGGGGTTAAATTCGGAGAATACACTTATCCGAGTGGAACGCATATGACCATCCTTTGTCTCAACTATAACTGCAATAGGATTCGAATATCGTGTCGAAATCCAGAATTCAAGCAGAATAGCTCGAAAACTAAAAAACATAGTTGAAATCCGTTTCTAGAAATGAGATTTTCACGAAAAATGAGCATAGCTGCCTTACTAAAACATCGAATTTTTTCCTCCCTTTACATTCACATCTATCTGTTATGTTTGCACGAAAACGGTGGCAAATATGGCAAACATGCAAGAATGAAAGAAGGTTCCAAACAGCAGTTGTTGAGTAATTTTCTTGAAAATTTTAATCGAGAAACACGAAATCTTACCCCGGTAGAATCTGCTGAACCGGTGGTGTTAGTTGAATTAGGTTAGACTTATTCAAGCCAAAGGCTTGAAGATCCAATTCAAATGTTTCCAGAATGATCTGCAGGAGCAGAAAGACTAATAATCATTAAAGAAGACTTCCGCAGTAATCCGGTCATCGAGAATAATGGAAGCCAGAATTCTCAGGGCTACGTAGATATTTTAGAAGAACATGTTGTATCATTTGCGACAAGCATTAGTGAAAACTTCTTGTTTATTCATAATAACACCATACCTCATACTTAAACTACCTTCAAAATCACGAAATCACGTCAATGGAGTGACCTTCACGACTTCCCGACCTCAAACCCATCGAACATGTCTGAAACATTGTTAATAGAATATTAAGAGACCTGCAAATAGATCAGAATACTATAATTGATTTGTACGATTTGTCATTATTAGTTTTCAATCTTCATGAGTACCATATTCATTTCGATTGTTCTCAAGCATTCTTTAGTGTCGGTAGATTACTGGAAAATAATTTTTTCGAATAAATGTGAATTTTCGCTTCAACATCTGGGTGCAGTGTAGTTGTGATAGAAGTGATTTATGGAAACAATCCTGAAGAGAATTGTGTTTTAGATGTGAGTGCAACGTTTCTCTTCTGGTAATTTATTATAAGACGTCATGGTTTATGAAAATTTCCCTCAGTATTAATCGTATTACGTCTAAGAAGTGCGCATGCTGAAACAATGAATCTTACTCCTTCTAGTAAGAGAGTAAATGAACTGCTTACTGAAATCAAGAACATCATTGATAATATTAATATATTACTCATATTTCTCCATTTTAACTTCATTGTTTGGTAGTATATGCTAAGATTCGTGTATTTTTCAGGTAATATAGTCGTCCCTTGGCTCATCGAAACAAACCGCCACTGATTACGAGTGTATACTAATAATCTTATTTTATTTATTTCGGTATATGGCATAAATGAAATATTGCATTTAAAACAGCTAATTTATTCAATTTGTGTATTTTTAATACCAAGATTTCTTCTAACAAAATATTCTTGAAAATGTCACAATCGATTTATCCTACGAACTCAAGTAAATTACAGTCAAGAACGCAGTGTTCCTCATATCAGTATAATCATCACCGTGAGACCCGGAAAAACATACGAGTAAAAATAACACCGTTTTTCGAATAACAAGAAGACCATCAATATCTCCATCCTCGCCCATATCCATAGACCACGGTCTGTATGTATGCGTTTGTCTCATAGAGAAGTTAGGGTCATGACCCACGATATGTGGCACATAGCTTTTAATTGCAAGGCACTCCCACGAACGTTTTACATATACTTACACACACTCACATAAAAGATATCTGGTATCTAATTTTATGATGGACCCTTCATTTGCACGGCTAAAGCTGCGAAGTTATTATAAATAACATTTCTCATTCACCTATCGGGGATATCTTTGAAGAATCCAAACAATATCTTGATTGTTTTTAATCACTTGATTTAATTGCAATTAAATTGAAGTCTTTTCGAGAATAATAAAATCATATTTTTTGTACTCGCGAAAGAGGAAATTAAGCGGATTCAAAATGTGAATGGGCCTGGATACTGGAACTTGGGCTTTCCGGGTCGGTGAAGGCGAAGGAATAATGAGGGAAAGAGAGACAGCTTGCATCCTTCAGACGCTGTCATGGAGATACGTAGGTGCTTTTGAGTTTTGCGCCTCTGGCACTTTTACTGTTGACAGCTCCCATCCGAGAACTTTCACAAAAAACTTCAGCGTAGTGTACAGGTATCCCATTTCCTATATTTTTTTTCTCATTCTTGACTCATAGGAGGAAACGATGCCTATTATACCACAGTGTTTTTTACGAGCCCGAAAATTACAACGACAAAACCCATACATCAACATAATATCAGCAAAGTGATTGTTCGTAAAACGGGGCATATGAAATGGAATTAGATGATAATGTGGAACTAAATTAGAAAATTCACGAACTGGATAAGTAGATCTTCGAAAATTAATTCTGTGTTCCATAGATCTGTCAATACTGATTCTGACCTCCTCCGATTTTCTATGATTAACTGTCAGTGATTCACAGAGCCAATTATGAGTTAAAATTTCGACATATGTGGAACATAGAACCTTACGTGTTGGAGCCATTTTTGTGGAGTTCCTGAAGAAGGAGCATCCGTAGATATCAGTGTTATAGAGGATTAGCTTCAAAATAAATGGCTGTAGAGTCAAAGAAATTACAAATACGCCAATATTTTTAATGGGCATGAAACAGGCTTCTTCTACAAACTTACTCCAAATAAAACATTAGCATTTTAGAGAGCGTAGGAAGCAAAAGAAAGAATAACCGTTTTGATTGTTGCAAATTTACCAGGTACAGAACTAAGAAATTTGTTGTTAATTAATAAACCAAAAAATCCCTGTTGCTTTAAAAATGTTACTTCCTTGTGGGTGAATTATAAATTTAATAAAAAGGCTTCGATGGCTTCTGAAATTTTTATTAATGACTTAAGGGAATAGAATGTAGAATTGCGCAAATAGAAAAGAAAAATCATCTTACTAATAGAGTAGTTTGGACTTCATAAAACAAGTGTTTATGCCACCAAACACGAGTTCTAAATTGCAACCGTTAGATCAAAGTGTGCGATAAACAGCTTAAGAAGCCATTACAGACGACTTTTGCTTTCCAAAATGATCAATTTTGAAAATGAAGTAAACGAAATTCTTACTGTTAGTCTCTTGGATGGTATAAATTTTATTCATACAGCATTGTGAAAAGTATCGCAAATAACAATAGACAATTGTTTTCGATATGGTAGATTTCATATTCAAAATGCGGATGAATTTGATTCAGATGATGACTTGCCTTTAGGATCTTGGTTAGCAAAATATCAAGAGACAACTGAAGATAATCCAACTTCACTTGATGACGAGATGTCGGCGTTTACCCACTCTGAGTTTGATGAATATGTTCAAATCGATGACGCGTGATCAACACAGAATATTTGGAAAATAATACATTAGCTAGTGTTGTAGCAAACAGGGAAGAGTTTATGGAAATAGACGATGAAGAAGTTCTATTGACAAGATTAGTGTGGTATCAGATGCAATTAAAAGTATAGCAGAAGTTTACAGGTTTCTCTTAAATCAAAATAATTCCCCTCAAAGCGTTTACATGAACTTAATTTTGCCCAAAAATAAAAACAAATAAAAATTGATGACTACTTTAAACAAAACTAATCTTATATACTTATTTACTTTATTATTTGGCTATTTTGTATTTGTTTATAATATAAAACCTTCAAATGTTTGTGTTTACTTATGACGAACAAACAAATTGATTTTATACTTATGAACAAAAGAAAACAAACCTCAATAATAGATGTGAGAAATTTTAGAGTTGAGTGCGCAAACTCAGACCACTTCCTAAGTATACAATAAGACAAAAAATTAAGAAAACAGAGAAAAAGAAACAAAGCAAACCTAAATGGTGTATAGAGAGATTGGACAGAATGTTAAAGACGATTACGCAGAACGAATTAGGGAGGAATTGAAAATTGAAGAATATAATGGACACATAGAAGTAAAGTGCAAAAAAATCAAACAGAGCATGAAAGTGGCAGCAGGAAATCATGTCGAAATTCAGGAAGAAAGGAGACAAATGACTGATACGATGAAGAGTACAAGAAGATACTGGAAAAAAAAATAACGCGAGGCTTAAATGGACGAAAACAAACAACCAACAAGACAGAGAAGAATATAAAATAATGAGAAAGGAATGCACCAAAATAATGAGAAAAATAAAAGAGAATATATAGATTAGGAGATGAAGAAAATAGAGGACTCAAGACAAGAAAGAATTACAAAGAACTTCTATCAAATAAATCAGAATAACAGAGTCTTCAAAGGAAAACAAATGGAATAAAAAACAAAAACGGGGACACTATAGTACAGGAGGATGATTATAAAGAGGTATGGAAGAATTATTTTGAAGAATAGATCTCGAAATACTGTTTATCGACTTTATGCAAGCATTCGACTCAATAAAAAAACCAGACCTTATGGTAGTCCTAGAAGAACTTGAAATACACTCGAAATTAATAAAATTGCTCTGGATGCCACTGAAAGAAACAAAAGCCAAAGTATTAACCCAAAAACGAGAAACAGAAGAGTTCATCTTTGAGAAAGGACTTAAGACTCTATCAGCTGAACTGTTTAACCTAGCACTAGAACATGTACTAAAAAAGATAAGTAAAAGTAATCTGAGGACGGGGGGGAAACATATTGTAGCATACACAGACGACGTTGTTTTGATAGCAAAGAAACGAGAGCTAATGCAGGCTATGATAAAGGAGATACTGGACAAATGGAGAAAATTGGTTCTGAAAATAAACGGAAAGAATACGAAAAAAAATTAAAATATGGGAATATGAATTTGAGGAAGTTGAATGTTTCAAATACTTGGGCGTCATGATAACTAACGATGGTAGAAGATCAACTGAGATCAAAGAGAAGATAATTGAAATGAACAGAGTGTACCATGCCAATAAAAAAATTCTGAAAAGCAAAATACTCACATGGAACACCAAGCTAAACATATACAAAACATTGATTGACCAAGTATGACGTATGCCGCGAAAACTACGACAATGACAAAAAAGGATGAAGAAAAAATAAGAAATTCCGAAAGAAAAATATTGCGTTCAATTCTAGCGCCAGTGGAATTAGGCAGCAACGAATACAGAATACATACAAACGAAGAAATCAACCAAAGTATGAAGAACGAAGATGCTGTAAAAAAATCAAAGAGCGGAGAGTAAAATCGTTAGAGCATGTATGGAGGGTAGGTGAAGGAGCAACAATATGTGAAATACTGCAATAGGAAATTGAAGAGGACCTTACCAGGGCAGAAGTCACATGATGGAAGGAAAGAACAGCAGACATGGAATGATGGGGACAAATAAGTAAACTGATGTAACTAGAGGAAGAGGGGAGTGATACCCCTATAAAGAATGAATCTAGAGAGCTTGCGATGCAATTCCACTAGGAATGTTAAACCACTATAAATAAACACAAGAAATGAACACCTGCATCAATTTCTCACCAAATTATGTAGAGTGCCGCAACAGATTTCAGTTTTTTTATAAAAAACTAAAAATGCAGCAGATGCGACGCTGCTTTATAATCATTTCATGTATTCAGTGTTTGAAATCTGTTAGTTGGCACTTTGTTTCTGTTGTAAGCACAAATAAAAGATTCATGTTTTATGATTCGACCATGGAAAGACGACATTTGACTAGAGAAGTGATGTTACGAGCCGTCGGCATGCTCCAAGCTGAGAGCTCACAACGGGAAGTATCCAGGGTTCTGGGAAGTAGCCCAAGTGTCATAAACCGTTTATGGTCGCGTTTCAATGAAACAGGTAGCGTAGAAGAACGCCATACAGGTCGTTTCAGGATTACTACAGTCGCCCAAGACCGATTTTTGGTTTTACAAGCCAGAAGAGATCGTGCTACCACAGCATCTCAATTAGCTCAAGAGCTATCACGAGTTCATAATGTACAAATTTCCGGCCAAACTGTGAGAAATCGACTGCACGAAGGTCAACTCGTCTCCAGACGTCCTTTAAGAGTTCCACAACTGACCCATGGAAACCGCGCTACTCGTTTAGCTTGGTGCCAAGAACACGTAAACTGGGATCAAGAGAGGTGGGCCACAGTTCTCTTCAGCGATTAATCTAGATTTAGTTATCATCCCGAATCTAGATTTAGTTATTATCCCGAAGAACTGACCTCGTTTTCATGCAGAACAACCTCACGGGAAATTCTTACGCAAATGAGATAGTTTTACCTGTAGTGGTACCGTTTCTCCAAACAATGGGTCAAAATCCACTCTTCCAACAAGATAATGCCCCTCCTCATTGTGCAAGAGTTGTCTTGAACGTTCTTGAAGAGAATGATATCGATCTTCTACCGTGGCCATCCTGCTCCCCAGATCTGAATCCCATCGAGCATGTGTGGGACACCCTAAAAAGAAATCTCCTGCCTCAAAACGTCTTCCATCATGAACAGGAGCTTCGATTAGCAGTTCAGGTGGCTTTGAATGACTTAGGCCAAAATGTAATAGACAATTTAATATTGAGCATGCCGCGACGATGCCAAAGTGTCATTAATAACAGAGGTGGACCTTCTGGGTACTGAAAAATATAAGTGCTTCCATATCGTTTCGAAAATATTAGTTCAGGATTTTTTTTTGTTTTACCAAATTTCGTCATTTTCAAATTTCAAATTTTTTTTATAATGGGTGCTTTGGAGAAGCCAAATATTATTTTGTTTTCTTGAGAATACATTATATACAATACATCCTAACAAAACCGAAAGATTTCTATAAATTCGAATCATCAAATTCATATCTTAAAGATATTGGTAAGTGTTCCCTAGACTTTTTTGAGGTGTTTATATGGCGAACTTCGCCTCAAGTGAATCCGCGTTGCTGGTCCCTTAAAGTTGGTAATAAGAAGACATCACTGTCGATTTCATATGGCTTCCGTACTAAAACCTCGAAAAGTAACACCCTGTACAGCATTTTTTACCCCTCGCCAGTTGGTTTATTCAAGAATTGTTCTAGTGTAGTTTGACTCAAACTCAAACAAATTTTGCAACTTTATGGTAACAACCTGACGATAATGATACAATTCCAATTTACACATCACAACAAATTCCTTCCAGGATTTGATTAACCGGTGTGAATTCAAACCATACCGGTATATTTACCCAATTTACTCGGAAATGCACGATTGTAAACCAAAAAAAGAGTTTAACAATAAGACAATAAACAGATGACGTCACGTTTTCGCGTTTAACGAAAGCCAATATTCCGCAGGTATAGGTAATAATAGCTAATTAGCTGGAACTCCGATGAGTTGTCTGATTTCAAAATGTTTTGCACAGACGTAAATTAACGTTTGTTGGCGTGGCTTCGTTTGTATATTCAACTTTCTTCTGTGTCCAATGACAAGTGATTAAAATATAGCCCTATTGGTAATTGATTCGGTGCTAGATTTTACAAATAGGTGCTCAGCGGGCAATTAGGGTTTTTATGCAATCGAGGAAGGTAATAACTAACGTATTTGTTCATGCTCGTACGTTTCGAATTGTAAAATATGGTGAACATATGTGATGCAATACAATTCTTCAAATCTTTCATTATTAGGTAATTGGGTGTTTCTAAAGTTATTCAAGTCATTCACATCGCTCTTCTCACACAAGAAAAACCCTAGTTCTCATAGCCAGGCCCCGTGATCGTTTCACATTAATTACGGGTGAGGTTGTACTAAATTTGGTTTCTTCTGGTGAGGGGGTTAGGTTAGGCTAGATTTTTTCTATTCTTAACTTTTGGGAAGATGCGATGCCTGTTATACTAATCCAGGAGCGTATCATACTAAAGGGATTAAGGGTAGAAACTTTTGTAAAGAACTTTTTCAGATTGTCACTTTACTTCTGCAAAAATATGGCACAATATTTTATGCGTTGGCATGAATAATAAAATACAGGGTGTTCCATTTGAAAACATCAAGATATTATATTTTTAAAATTACAATATTCAATAACTTTTTTGAGTCACTCCTGTATAAAATGAAGATAATCTATTTCAATTCATCAATAAAGATATCCTTGGGCAATAAGAAAACGAAAAGAAAAAAGTATTCATCCTCTCTGGCCGAAGGAGCATGCGATGATGTGAAAGCCTATTTTCATGAATTTTTACGGAAAAAATATTGTGACGAAACTACTCACCAAAAAAACTTATGACTTAAATACATTATAGCAGAGCAACCTTTAATTCCCGCGGAAAATAACCCTGCTGAAGACAGATATTCACCAAATAGCTCAAGGGTTCTGCTAAATATTCAATAGTCCTCTTGAGCAAACTTACTGAGAAATCATAAACATCCAGGGCATTTTTATTCTTCATTTGTGGCACCTCTCTTATGATTTCTTGAGGGGTTGTTGGTGAAAGAAACATGAAAGCTGGTTCTGTAACTATTTTATTTTTAGCAAGTTTTCGCTGGAGTATACAGAATCCACTGGGTTTGAAAGTTCTTTTCCGATGTTCGCAAAACAAGAGTTGAACTCATCCGCAGCCAAAAGAGTATGCACCATCATTGTGAATGAGTTTCTGACCAAAAAACTCGAAAAATACCATCAAACAACCACCGTATTCACCTGATATGACTCCGGCAGACTTTTTTCTTTTCCCAAATTTCAAATAACCAATTCGAGGTATCCATTTTGAACGATAGAAGACATAAAAAGGAATTCGCGACGAGAACTGAAGCGTTTGATGGATTATTATTTGTAGGCATAAATGTATCATTTGTGTTTCATTAACCGGTACTTTTTTGACAGAATGCATGTTTATGGAAATAAACAGAATGATCCCATCAAAGAATATTTCGAAACGCATAGTTCATTCGCCGCCAGTTCATTCGGAAGAACTGCACACATCTCGAGTAATCAAAACGAAAAAAGTAAAGCGTTAATATATATTTAAGATGCCTTTGTCGTTTCTTGAGCTGGTTATTTATATCAAATATAATTTTTTCTGAAGCGCTATAAGAAACTGGTAATCTCATTTAAAATGAGCTGAAGCATATTGCTCGGTAATTTAGAGTGACCCGACTGGATCCTTTGACAGTTAGGAACAGCATTAGCATACAAATATTCCCATTACAGCAATCACCGATTTCAACGATGAGTTATGGAGTTACTTTTAAAGGTCATTGGTTAGAGGTATCATTTTTATTTTCGACTTTGTGCAGCCAGATAGAAGAACGATCGAATTTTGATATACCGGGTGCCTATTTTATGTAATCTGTTCATAACTTTGTTCCTGTTTGAATATATTGAAGGAGTATTCGAAAAAAGTAAGATGATATTTATATAATTAATATTAATATTATAATTTTCTATTATACACAGGCTGTTCAATTACAGAGATTATTATTGAATATACAGGAATATCCACCGGGACCGTCCGTTAAAAACTTTTTGAGTTCCAATTACAATATCAAGCTGAAATTTTATACGCGGCCATAACTAGCGATTTCCAATTGAAGTGAAATATTTTCGAAGTGATACCATTTCCGGTATCCGGAAGTGGGTCATCACTTTGTTATTTCAAATGGTAATCTACCTTTTTTATTATACATCTAGAACCGACATTTGAGCAAGGCATAAAATACCCAAGTTGTTGGCACTTATCTGTCAAAACTTTTGACAGATTTAATTATTTTTGTTATAAACTCGATTTTTGAGGAAAATTTAAAAAAATTGTAGCTCGTAGATCTTTTGCACTACAGACACAATTTTTGATTGGGTGGATAGAAGAAGGATCAAGGAATTTTTTAAGCAGTCTACACATGTCTAATGTTTATTGCGTTGTTTTGTATGATTTTTTCAATTTGGCCTTTTTCAAACAGCAATAGCTCAATTTTTTCAAATGGCACGTGCCAATTTTTATATCGCCATCAGATGAAGCGTCAAATTTCAGATGGAATTGTATAAGCATGTACTATACCCATCTCTTATAGTTCCGAAATAATTTGGGAATATTTTGAATTTTGATGATTTTGCAAGAACTAACAGAGAATGCTTTAAAATATTTGAATTAAGTAGCTGAACTGGCTACGCTCACCTGACAGAGGCCTAAAATTAATGTACTAGTCACTTCGTTCATTCGAATTTGATATTTCAACAAGAATTGTTGGTAATTTGAAGTGAAAATTTTTGAAAAACACCAGATTGATAATAAAATGGCTGATTATTCAAACGAGAATATGTTTAATATCTTTTTAATCGATGGCGAATGTCAAAAAGTGGTGGATAGAACTTGCAGGCAATTCAATAACCAATTTCCAAATTTACCGTCTACGAGTAAAAAAAATTTCGAAGCAATTTGCAATTTGGAATGACGAAAATTGATTGTATGCTGATCACTGGCATTCTGCAAAAAAGTTTGAAAGGGCAAAAGGAGGCATGGCCTCGGAAAAGAAAACACCTTGTGAATTTCAGTTAAAATCTAGGACGTGTAATGGATAGAGGCTATAAAAAATAGCTTGCATTCCAAATTTGGGATGAATATCTCAAAAACTGCAGGCGTTTTGAAGAGGAGGGGACCAATTTCAAAGTTGGTTTGAAGCATGTAAAATCGACACCCTACCCTCAGCAGCATCTAAGTCAAAATTTATTAGAGGAAAAGTGGGTCTAGGGACATGTCTTCAAAAAGTTCTTTGTATTCTCTATTCAAAAATACTATCTTTATGCAGAGATATGGTTTTTCATTTGATATATCTTTGTCATCACTCACTTAACTAAGTTCAATACTATGAATGATAAACGCTAAAATGTTGCAACCGTAGCTGTTGTATGTACTAATTCTACTCACACTCAATACTCACTTCAATGAAATTCCAAGAACTAGAACCTCAGAATAAATTGGAAACGTCCTCTTCTAAGTTAATAACATTCTACTACTGTTCATACCATAAATATTACATGCTCAAATGGAAAATGGCTAACCATTTCATGTGTCAACCGCTATATTAGAATTTAATCTCAACAATTTCTTAAACCAATCTGTCAATTAGTGTGGAAAGGTAGTTGAAAAATACCTGCGTAGAACTGCTGCACAATATAGATATGCGTGCATTTCTATTTGCTTCAACGACTTCGTTCAAAAACACTCTTCGAAGATTCCGTTAACTATGTACCAGGATTTGATAAATGAAACAAACAAATATTCATTTTTCATCCAAATTTATTTTATCGCCTTCAAAGTAGGCCCATTTAAGCCAACCAATAATCCATTCATCAAAACATTTTTCCGAAATCGACTTCAATTCTCATCGAGAATTCTCTTTTACGAGGCTGGATTGATAAGTCTCCGGCCTGGTCAAGAGATGGCGCCACTAGGCCTACTTCGGAGACGGCTTTGTACAGTACTATGCTTAGATAGCTTGTAGGTATAGTTTCAGCCCGATCGCCATGTGAGTTTACGTTTGAGAGCACGCTGAACAAGAAATTAAAGAAGAGTTTGATTCAACACTGGGGACATTCTCCCCATCATATTCAACCGTTAAGCAGTGGGTTTCCGAGTTTAAAATGGGTCGTGTGCACCTCTGATGAGCCACGCTCAGGACGCCCCGTTGAGATCCCAACTCCAGATATGATCGAAAAAATTCATAAAATAGTGCTGGAAGACCGCAGACCAAAAGTGCGTGAGATAGCTGAGACCTTTAAGATATTTTGCACCAACATTTGCATATGGAAAAGCTCTGTGCAAGATGGGTGCCACGTTTACTAAAAATTGATTCGAAAAACCATTTCTACCGCCAATTTGGCGCTGTATAAGCATAATCCGAGCGAATTTTTGCGTCGATTCGTTACTGTTGACGAAACTTGGGTCCAATACTACACTCCTAAAACCAAACAACAGTCTAAACAGTGGATTTGAACAGGGGAACCAACTCCAAAGAAGGCAAAAACAATTTTATCGGCAAACAAGGTTATGGCTACTGTTTTTTGGGATGCAAGAGGTATTATTTACATTGATTACCTTGAAAAGGGTAAAACTATCACTGGTCAGTACTACGCAGACTTATCGCAACGTTTTAGGCACGAGGTGCAAATTAAACGACCTCATTTGGCGAAGAAAAAAATTTTGTTTCATCACGACAACGCACCAGCACATTCTTCGCACGTTGCCATGGCTAAAATTTATGATCTGAAGTTCGAATTGATGCCGCACCCTCCCTACTCTCCAGACCTAGTCCCGAGTGACTATTATCTGTTTCCTAAACTCAAAACATGGCTTTGTGGTAAGAGATTTGCGGGCTTTGAAGAAGTAATCGAAGCTGTAAATGGTTATTTTGAGGAAATTGACAAATCAGCCTATAGAGATGGCATTACTAGACTAGAACACCGCTATGAGAAATGTATCGGCCTTGAAGGAGATTATGTTGAGAAATAAACAAAAAAAATCTTAAGCACGTTGTTTTTCTTGGTCAGGCCGGAAACTTATCAATCCATCCTCGTATGTCTTCTATTGATTCAAAACGGGTACCTCGAAGTAGTAATTTGAGTTTTGGAAACAGAAAAAAGTGGGCCGTAGCTATATCAGGTAATTACAGTGGTTGTTCGATGGTATTTGTTAATTTTTTGGTGAAAAAGTCATTCACAATGATAGCCTTTTGAAAGGTACATTACGAAGGTATAAAATCCATGAGTTTCCCTTCAACAAATCTAGCCTAGCATAATTCTCAGGTAATATTCTTTACTTACCGTCTGATCTTCTAGCAAAAATTCAGAATGGTCAACACCGCGATAATCAATCGATCGATTGTGATGTTGTGTTTTCGGTTTCGGATCAGTAGACAGGCGCCATTCTGACATTTGTTGACTGGTTTGCATGCCAAACTCATAAACCCATGTCTCATCACCAGTAACCATGCTTTTTATGAATATGAGGTCAGAATTAGCTCGTTCTAGCATGTCTTCAATTCCGGTCTACTGAAACTAGTCGAGCGTCAACGCGTTTCATGCCCAAACAATCGTTCAAAATGGTACGAATTGATTCGTGAGACATAGAAAGTTCATTACCTATCTCTCTCGAACTTAAATGTTGATTTTCAACTACCATTTCCTTCTATTTATCGATGCGAGGTAAATCTTCTACCACATTCGAGCCATGACGCAACAGAACCCAAATTTTAAAATCGACACAAACATTTGCTACTGTAGCTCTAAATCATCTTTTGGAACAATCGAACCGGAAATTTTTGATCTAAAATTAGTAAACGTGGTATCCTCCTTTTCCATGCGCAAATATTGATATAAGATATGATTAAGAGTCGAGTCGAGTCGAGCAGCTGATGAAAGATGACCAAAAAAAAATGTTACACCAATAGTTTAAGCCACAAACAAGTTGACAAATTAGTTGAAAAATGGATTTAACCGTGAGCATTTTCACGCAATAATTATCTACAATTCTCAAAAACAATGATCTCGAAAAAGAATGTCTCGGCGAGTTGTTTTCTGTTTTAGGCATTGAAGCACTAATCAAACCAATCAGCAGTTTCCTGATTTAAACACAAAAAACATAGGGACGATTCAAGGACAGATGCACCAAAAACAGAGCTCATTCTGTGAATCCAATATCGGCATACGAAATATAGAGACATTGAGGCATCATTGTGGATTTCAAAGACCTCAATACAAAAAAATTCGCACAAAAAATTGCGTATGAAAAAATTTATTTCCCGTTGGATACCGCATCTGTTGAAGAACAGAAGGTTCAAGGGTGAATTGATGTCAAAAAACTCTATACCGTTTTAACTTTAGAAAGTCGAAACCTGAACACCCTGTATCTCAAAAAACGAAGCGTTTGCGGACCTATCTTCTTAAAAAAATGCATTCTTTCGACTTATCTTGTAACAAAAAGTGGACCACCTGTATAACTGCGAAGATCTAAGTATCACTTTTGGTTGATATCAAACGGAGTAACTAACAAAAGATATCTACACAATATATTCTCATATTTTAATGAATGCTCTTCGTATTACACGACTGTAGAAGACATAGTGTAATTAACCATAAATAATAATCAGATTTTTATCTAATACGATTATTCTCTTAATTTATCAGCATCTCATTTTTACTACGTATATTTTGTGATTTCCTGTTAAACACGTATTCGGTATTTGTATATACGTTTTATTGAAATCGTTATGGGCCTTAGTAGGCGTTAAATATTGCGTTTATACAAAGAATGATCAAGTTTTAAAGAGGTTTCATACGTATACGTATTCAATTGAATGTTTTTCTTCATTTAAAGTTGAAATTTCTTATTCTTGATTGCTAGCACTGTCAATTTTCTAATACTAAATTCTTGCTTTCATAATTTCAGCTACTACTACATGTCGAATATCGTACAGTACTAACCGATGAAATAGCTCCTTCTTGAAAGCAATTCGCAAACGGAGTAGAGCGTACTGGACATCATATTATTGAATTTTCAGTATTGTAGAAGAGCAAACTTACATAACAAAATGCTGGAGTTTGAATACGAAGCATCGCAAACATAATAAACGAAATAAATAAGGACAGAATCAATTGTTCAAGATATCAGCTCATAGGCGACGTATATGTATATTAATTTTGGTTCGCAATAAAGACGAAAGTGTAGTCTATCTTTCCTTGCAAGTTCGTTCAAGTTCTACTAATATTAAAGCCATTTAAAATGAGACGGGGGAACAATTATGAATATCCTTTGTGATATATACTTCAGTTTTTTCATCGAACATTATGAAAAACATGATCTTTGAATTTGAAAATTCTCAATCGTAGTGCCACCTAGAATTAAAATCTGAGAAAAGCTTTGTGAAATCTGAAATTTAATCATTCATATAGAACTCTTCGATATGTATAAGGCAGGTTTCCTTATTTCTCCAATGGCTTGCTAGCCCTCTGTTAATGCTACCCACAACTAAAGCTGCAATAAGGCTATGACAGTTTCCTCTTTAATTTGTTAATATCATAATCTCTGAACTTCATTATTTTATGTTCTATGTCATGATAATGACAACTCTAGAATATAACCTGCAAGAAACTTGAAGAAAATTTACAAAAGATCAAAATGTCTTTCTTCATTAAATTAGGAAGATATTTTAGGAAAAACATACAACGTAGCCCAACAAATTGTAATATCGTTCAATCTGTACTAATTCCTAGATCGCATTTCGCTAAAGAATACCAAACCCCATATGAGCATTTTAAGTATATCACTCTTTTCTTATCTGGTTATTGTGCCTATACATACTATAATAGAAAAAACATAATTTCAATTGCGAATGCTGATGCTAAACATCTTTTTAATCCTGGAGGAAGAAAGAATTATAACTTCTTGGCTGACGTGGTGGAAATTGTTGCCCCAGCTCTTGTATATATCGAAATCAAAGATAAAAGATTTGATTTCTTTACTGGAAAGCCAATTACAATATCAAATGGTTCCGGATTTATTGTGGAATCTAATGGATTAATAGTAACAAATGCTCATGTTGTCACTAATAGACCAAATGCTACTGTTGAAGTTAAGTTGTATGATGGGAGAACCTACGTAGGCGTTGTTGAAACAGTAGATATGCAAAGTGATCTAGCTACTGTTAGAATACCTGAAAAGAATCTACCTGTTATGAAACTAGGAAATTCTTCAAATCTTCGACCTGGAGAGTTTGTTATTGCTTTAGGAAGCCCTCTAGCTTTAAGTAATACAGTCACGTCAGGCGTAGTGAGTTCGGTTCATCGAGGTTCACAAGAATTAGGTATATATTCAAATATGAGTTACTCGTTTTTATTTTCGTTTCAGATTACTTCAGTTTTGTAAAAAGGGATTATAATGATTTGACTATTTTCATTATGATATGATGCAAATTTATCTTGCTGAAGATGAAATAGAATAAATTTTACATTCACAGAATTTCAGGAATGTTAGGAAAGGATATGGTTTATATTCAAACAGACGCTGCTATTACTTTTGGAAATTCTGGTGGACCCTTGGTAAACTTGGATGGTGAAGCTATAGGTGTTAATAGTATGAAAGTCACTCCAGGAATTTCATTTGCTATTCCAAGTAATTATGTCAAGGAATTTTTAAATAAACCAAAAACTAGTATTATATCAGGCAACAAAATGTCCAAACGAAGGTATATGGGTATTACGATGGTTACATTATCTCCTCAAATTATCTTAGAATTACAATTGAGAAATAATCAAATTCCAAGAGAAATACAGAGTGGTGTTTTAATTTGGAAGGTTATATATGGTTCACCTGCACATGCGTAAGTACAATTAAAATTATCATAGAAAGAAAATTTTCACTTATATAACTCGTATTCTCTCTTCTTCATTCTTGAAATAAACAATTTAAGATTTGTCAATTGCTCAGGTAATAGCTCCACCTACAAGGGGGCGGGGCATTTGTTCCAACCAATCAATTTTTTGTAGTAGATGTATAATAAAAGGTGGGGATACTACTTGTCAGCTCAACATAGTTAGTGTACAAAATTGGCATTTTAATAACTAAAGGGTGAAAGAATGTAGAAAATAGACTTTGTAATTTATCATAGAACTTTATTTAATCGCTTTTCGTTTTCAGGGCTGGTCTTCATCCTGGTGACATTGTGACTCACGTCGAAGGAACTCAAATAACTGGTGCTAACGATATATATAAAATACTAGAAAACTCATCAGTGAAAACTTTATCAATGTCAGTTTATCGAAATGGAACTGTCACAGAATTGAGAGTAACTCCCGAAGATATAGATTTAAGATAGTAAATTTATGTTGCACCAATAAAGGAATAAGCAATCTGAATGAAACATATTTTGAAAATATTTAGGTTTAATAATTATTAAAAAAGTAACATAATAAAGTTAAATGAAATATTCATCTCTTTCTTCTTGTTTTCACCGTTGTCCATTCCGAGTCTTCTTCCATAGGGGTCTCTTGGCTTGTACCTTCAGAATCATCGGAATGCTGGAAATGTTGAAATGTTGAATCTTTAATATATTAATTACACATTTGATTACCTCAACAGGAACTTCTACTTGTGTGCACTTTGACATCGTTAACCATTCTGCATTCGCTTTAGGCAAATTATTGAATTCTACTTCACATTGTTCTAGATTATTTTCTTTCAGCAATTTGAGAAATTTGAATAAAATGACGGCAATCTCTGAAATATAAGTAAAGTCAAAGACATTCTTCGATTCGATGAAAGATTACCTTTTGTAGAATTATCTTCACAAATTGTTTGAAATTCTTCATCCATGATATCATCTAAAGCATCCTGAATGTCTTCCTCTTCAACATTAGATTCATATAAACAATATTGAACCATATAATTCTTACTATCTCTTGCCAACTAAAATAATTTTAAGTATTACATGGCTCCCTTTTGAATTAAACACTTCGAAGGGAAAGTTAGGCATTCACCTGCATACTATTAGGGCCTCCAAGCGAGTGTTCTACTGCTAATCTCAAGGCAGTCCAATTATTAAATATTTGATCCACTATTTTTGTGAATATTTCTTCCATATTCGAAGATTAACGATTAACTTTTCCAAATATAATTTTACTTAAAACTTTGTTATTTTTAAGGTTATGCTTATTGACATAGACATTGGTCGACAACGCACCCCATAGAGTTAGTTGAAGTTTCTATGCCAGCCAGAATCACCAATTCTGGCTGGTTAGGATCGGTCAGGTTTAAAAGATTGAGATAAGATTCATAGACGGCTCTTAATAAAACAGAATACTATAAATTTTTATTTTCAATTACTACTATCAGATGGCAGCTAAAAATTTCAAAGATATTTTACAATGATAATCCATGGGCGTACTTCCGATTCCTATAAGTAAATACTTAGATTCTCATTACAAAAATAGAGATATGACTTTTTAAGAAAATTATAACAATCCTTTTTCTTAGAAGTCAACTTTAAAAATTCAAAATAGTTTCATTATGAGGATTGCGAATATTACTACGTAAAAATATGACTGTTCAAGATGGAAAAGTTTATTCAACGTTATAGCTAATTCGAACTTTCGCTTATCATCAGACAAGTATGAGTTTGACACCAAAATACAAAGTTAGCAATTTTCTTACATATAGGTACAGAGAAATGGGTTAATAGAACAGTGACGAAATGTCTAAAATTTTCCGCTCTGGTTCTTCCCAATGCCTCAGTTATTATCTTGATTTATTTTCAATCTTTCTTCTCGAGTCAGGAAGTTCGCATCAAGATAAAAAATCTTCAAGATATCGCCCCTCTACCTCTCTTTGTAGTGTGACAGCATATTGAGCACAATTTTCCTAAGAAACTTCAATCAAATTCTTCCAACATGGAGACTTTAGCCTATGGGATGCACGTTTTCGAAGATTTTCCTGTTCCTGGACATAAGACGTGAGCAATTATTTGTAGAGGATTAAGTATAGGTGTGCTTTGGGGTTGCCCTTAGTTTCGAAAGCGTATTTGATTTAGGTCAATCTCCCCATCTTCTGTGCCATTTTTCTCTAAACATGGAGACTATAGCCTACGGGCTGGAACTCCAAGGGGAGGTTTTTAGTCGTTAAGAATCCGATATTGATCCCGTTACCGCGACACATCTTTTCGAAGATTTTCCTCCTTTTTTTCTAAAAAAAATTTGCTTTTACATCATTTGAAATGCTAAATATATAAAAACTGTTGCTGCAAATACTGAATTTTCCCGCCCTGTTTCTCCGTAATATCTGAAGTAATAACCACAAATTCGTTCTGATCTTTCCCTCGAGCCGAAAATAGGGTGGGCGTAACAGAAGGGAGTTTGTGAAATGAGAATAACTCAGCTGTTTTTCAACGAATGAATCTCCGGATAACAGTATTAGATAGGAAATTTTTCTGACATAATTACAAACAAAATTGCTTGCCTTCACGCCACCTAATGCCTACGCCCATGTTCTTGGTCACAACTTTCTATGTTCGACTACGGAATAAATTCATCGGCGACGTCAGGTCGTCAGGGTCGAGTCATTCCCATTCGTATTTAAGCGTTCGACGGTGAAAGACGTGTAACCTTTGATCATCAGGAAGTTCCCATCAAGACAAAACACTTTAGGATTCATCTCTCAACAGGAATTTTTTTCCTAAATTTTCAAGCCCAATCTCAGTGAAAGTACGTTGAGCTCAATCTATCCATCTAACGCATATTCTTCCTGTATGGAGGTTATAGCCTGCGGTCTGGAACTCTGTAGACAAGTTGCATCTATTCGAAGATTTTTCTAATCCTTACCATGAAACAAAAATCCTTGATATCTCACTAGAATACTCTTACGAGGGTGAAGTACCAATCTGAAGGTGTTTGTAAGACTCATCTGAAACATGAGCAGACATCTGTGCACGATTAGGTATAGATGTGGGCTATGGAGGGATAGTTTTCATGAAGAGGCCTGAAGAATCGGTCGGTTGGCCCCAGTTGTTTCTTCTTTATTTGTACTTCATTATATACTATGCTTATTGCTACAATTAGATAGAAACATTTTTAGCCAGATGTTTTCTCTAGCGAAATATTTGAAATTTGTCGCTCTGCTTCTTCGTAATATCTCAAATTCCTCCCATTCTTTCTTTCCTAATCATCGGGAATATCACATCAAGACAAAACACTTTAAGATTTATTTCTCATTCCGGATCTTTTTCTAAGTTTTCAAGCCTAAGCCCAGTGAAAGCATGTTGATCTCAATCTTCCCATCTAACGCAAATTCTTCCTGTATGGAGGTTATAGCCTGCGGTCTGGAACTCTGTAGACTGGTTGCATCTATTCGAAAATTTTTCTAATCCTTATCATGGAACGAAAATCCTTGATATCTCACTAGAATGCTCTTTACGAGGGTGAAGTACCAATCCGAGGGTGTTTGTAAGACTCTGATCTGAAACATAAGCAGACATCTGTGCACGATTAAGTATAGATGTGGGTTATGGGGGGCTAGTTTTCATGAAGAAACCTGAAGAATCGGTCAGTTGGCTTTGGTTGTTTCTTCCTTATTTGAAAAATTCCTTCCTTTCTGTTCATGTCTACACTTATTACAGTGGACTAATAGAAATAGTATCGCACATATAGTTCATTATCAAGGAGGGCGCCAGCAGACGGACTGTTTTTCACGTGAACTAAACTCTTCTGTTAGCTAAGACTATGATGAACTGGGTTCTTTATCAGCTGTATATAAGTTATCTTTGCTAAGTTTATAAAAAATTAGCTATAATACAACTAATGTTCTTTGTCATAGATGATGTGAATATCATAGAATTTCATCGTAGTTCATTCACACCACATTCACTTTTCACTTGTAAATAAATAAAAACAACTTTATGATAAGAATTATAATCAAAGATAAAATTTTGATCAAAATAATACTCACTAGGTATTTACAAATGGATCTTAATAATATTGCTGAAGGTAAAAACCAAATGGCCGAATCTGTAGCAAAAGATTACTCCAAATATTTGAATCAAGATATTGAAAATAAGGTCAGCATTTTCTCGAAATTTCACTTCCCAAATCTATTCATCCTCAATTTTCAGCTCAAACCAGTAAATCAAATTATTGAAAGCATGTTAGCACGCTTAGAGGAATTCGAAACGCTAGTTAATTTTGCTAAACAAGATGTGGACGAATCTACTGAAGCACTGTCTTCTCTAGTAAATTGTAACGATCAAATGAAAGAATTGTTTAGCAAAATTGATTCTGTCGAAAGAGTAGTGAACCACATTAAAGGAAATTTAAAAAATTTAGAGGAAAAAATTGAAAAAGAAGAACATAGACTGGGGCTGAATGATAGTAAATTAGTTACTAATATATTTTCTCCACTTCTATTTGTAAGTATAAATCAATGATTTTCTTCGAAAATTGCACTGATCAAAATGGTATTCTTCCAGAGAAAATCAGATAAGAATACAGTTGTAACAAATGTACCAATTTTCAATGTGAAAGAGTACTTTAAAAATGAAATATTTGATGAAGAATCTGAAAAATCATGACATCGTTGAATGGAAGAGGGTTGTTATATAATATGTAAATATTTAATATTGAATTATGCAATATATTTTTGAATGATTATGACTTACTGTAACAAAGCTTTTGTACAGGTGTTTCTAAAGTTAGGTCACAAGATGTTCAAAACTGGTGTGATTTCTTGAGGTTTTCTGTTTATCTACTTTTTGTTTTCATGGTTTCCTGGTGGCAATGGTGAGTGACCTCTGTGTCAGTTCGTTAGAGGACGCCATAACATTTACATGATTTGTAATGCTCCAACGGATTGACATGAGTAGGTGGCAATCCGGCCGAATGTTCCCAGCTACTTCAGGGAGCCCTACAGTTTGAAATTGAGGACATGAAGTGCTGAGTATGAGGTTGGACATAACAACACCTAAAACCAACATGGAGAGGCCATTCCAGATCATCATTCCCGATAGACAGGAATGGATCAGCTCCAAGGACCGTCTGCTTGAGGGTCCCTGTTGGTATACGGATGGCTCAAAGACTGCGAAAGGTGTTGGAGCTGGTGTCTACGGTCGAGGTGCCGCCAAGGAACAGTCGATCTGTCTTGGTGGGCATGCGACTGTCTTTCAAGCAGAAATATTCGCCATTGACCACTGTGCTAACCTCTTGCTTGCGGGAGGATTAACAAATAGGCCAATTAAAATCCTCACCGATAGCCAAGCTGCACTGAAAGCATTGGCATCCGATACCTGTACTTCACTTATGGTGCAGGAATGTCGTTCTACCCTTGCCAAACTAGGAGAGCGGAGCAGGCTCCGTCTAATATGGCTTCCTGGCCACTCGGGCATTGAGGGGAATGAGAAAGCAGACTCATTGGCCGCTCGAGAAAGTAACCCGAAGTTCATAGGACCGGAGCCTAAGCTCGGAATTCCCCTGGAAACTGCAGGGATGGAAAACATCCGATGGCTGGACTTGACGGTACGTGAGATTTGTATGAGTCTCCCAGGTCTTAGACACGCTCGACGTGCCATCAGTGGACCTTCCACTGCAAAAGCCAAGGCCTGGCTTAAACTCTCTAGGTTAGAACTGAGAGTTTTAACTGCCATATTAACGGGGCACTGTCGCCTCAGGAAACACCTTAATAAATTTGGATTGGTTGAGGATCCTTCATGTAGACTATGTGAAGAAGATACAGAATCAATGGAACATGTTATGTGCGAGTGCCCAGGAGGGGACAGGGTCAGGATGGAAGAACTTGAATCTTGCAAACTGAAGCTGACTGAGCTAATTAAGCTCTCACCCACGAAACTCGTATCCTTTACGTGAAGGATGGAGGATAATATCTATCTATCCTTCAGGGAAATATATTTAATATAAAAAACAAAAATATTCAAAACATTTTATTATCCTTAAATATTTTATACAAATTTAATCGCCAGCAGTATTAGCTTTCAAACTTCCAAATACTTGCATGGGAACATCTTGTTTCTCAACTGGAATATCTTCTGCTTCTTCTTCAGAATCATCTTCGGTTTCATCCAGATTAATCTCATCCGGATTAACAACTTTATCTTGATTCGCTCCTTGCGTTTCACCTCTGACAAACATTATATTTCCTGGTCTGGAAGTAGCTGCAGAAGTACCAGCCATTTCAGCTGCTTTCGCTTCAAGTAATCGCATTCCATCTTTAGCACCTGGTGCTAAATCAGCAACAGTACCAGCAGCTGCAGCAGCCGATGTTAACATTTGTGCAGACATCATATTAACTTGAGTATTGTACATAGCCTGAACGCTTCTTTTGATTCTCAGCATTTCTCTCATGGTATCTTCATTTCCATGTTTGATTTCGAATTCTTTCCAGATTTGCCAAAATTCGGTAGTCATTCTTGGATCGCATATTTGACTGCAATGCGCGTAGATGGCTCTGGCGCGATCGATTTCGCCTAACTTCGTTTCCATTTCCGCAAATCTTATGCACATGTCCCTTGTTTTGTCTTCGGGTAAAACGTCGATGGCTTTTTCGTAAATCTGGCGTGTTTTTGGTATTCCGTAATTTTCTGCTGCTCTCTTTATGTAAATATTGAAAACTTCAAACACTTCTCCAACTGGAACTGCTGTTGTTGCTCTATCGTACACTGCCATAGCATGCCTGGCCATACCATGTTCTTCTTCGAGTTTTGCGTATAGTAGATATAAATTCTTAGCAAATTCAGGGGGGCAATTTTCTAGACATTGCTCGAATAAATCTCTGGCTCTCTCCAATTTTTCACCTCCATATCTCTTCAAAAATTTCATGAGGTAAGTATTCCATATATCGTAAACGTTCGGCCATTTGAATAGAGAAACTCCTTTTTCGTAGGCTCTAAAAGCCTCTTCGAAATAATTGTGTTCTTCTAAGAAAAGACCGTAATTGATAATAATTTGAGGTGTTGCGATTTTAAGGTCTATAATTCGATCATAAACAGCTTTGCATGATTTAAAAGTGCCAAAGCTTTCCTCCAAATCAGCGTAAAGAGACCACAACTTAAGCGATTTATACAACCGATTTTGCACAGACTCTGTTTCATCATGATAGGCTACTTTTCGGGAAGGAAGTACAGTAGCCCTATGCATTAGTTTTAAAGCTTCCTCATAGTTTTCATTCCTTATTTCCATTTCGCACCACTCACACCAAACCGAAGCCAGATCTTCGACTTTAATATACGGAACTTGAGTTCCTTTCTCGAATATCAATCTAGCATCATCAATTTGTCCGTTATTCTCATAAAATTTCGCGAATTCTATCCACAACGTATGCAACTTACCAATAGCTAACTTTGGCTCAACAGTCTGTACAGCTTCCGTGTAAGTATTAATAATTTCGTGAGGTTTTCCCTCATACAATTTAACTCTTTTATGCCATTCCTGTACATTATGCGGATTTTGTCGCAATAATACAGAATTCAACAGAAGTAATCGTCTTTCCATCAAATTTTCAAACCTTGCTAACCTTAATTCCAAATCTACATCGTCGTCTTCGCTTGGATTTGACATTTTTGCAACTTCTTCCATTCTCTTACTTAAACTAAGCTCTTCAAACTGTGCATATGCATCGAAAATTTGTGTGAAATCTCTGACTGTAGTTACTGTTTGAATTGCTTCTTCGTAAATATCACGTGCACGTTCAAACAAACCACTTCTGACATAGTAATCAGCTAAAGAGTTCCACAAATGCCCTAATTGATCTGTATATCTCCTCAATCCTCCTCGAATAATAGCATCGACGTTGAGAGATTTTATCTCATTAGGATTTTTCGAAATCAACTCACATAGTTCATTCCATAATTGATGTTTCGACTTACCTTCGCGCGATACAAAATTTTCATCATTCACGAGTTTTGCTAGCACTGTTGCAGACTCATCTAATCTATTTATACTACTAAGATATTCTATATATTCTTCTGCATTTTCTGGAGATAGTTTTAGATATCTTCTGAAAACCCTTACTGCTGTTTCGGGAATATCGTGCTTTTTAACAAACTCTAAATATAATGGCCAAATTCGATGATGTTGCGTTACTGGCAATGCCCTCAATGCTCTATCAAAAACTTTTCTAGTTCTAGTAATTTTACATTGCATTGTTAAAAACTGCAGTAATCCATCCAGATTCTAGGCATTTTATGCATAAACACAAGAGCTCTCTCAAATGCATTATTCACTTCTTCATAAACAGGATCAATTATACACTTCTGCTTGACCTGTCTTCTTCGAGTTCTTAGATAATTGTACCATAATTTATAGGAGCCTGGTAGTTCTTTTAAAGCTCGCTCATAAATTATATTCACACCAAACTTAGGGGCCTTTTTTTTATGTTCAATATATCTCAACCAATGTTTCACAGAGTAAGGATTTCTTAAGTTCTCTTCCTCATAGGGCAAATCATCATCTCCCTGAAAATAAAAACGAAATTGTAAGCAAGTGAAGAAATAATCGTAACGAATTTCTTACAAACACAAGATCCATTGATACATTTTGCTCAGATTGTGGTTCATCCATTTTTAATGAAACAATGAAGGAAAACAATTTGTTTATTGTAAGAAATTAAAGACAAATTAGCAAAACTTAGTTTTAATAGACGATTAGTTTTCGTTAAGAAATATGTTAGGTTATGTACTTCATAACATAGAAAATTATCTTGATAGAACTATGTAGATAAAATAATTTCTATGAAAACGCCTAATTTGCTCTATGTCAACATCACACGAGACACACTGATGTAATTAAGGCTGCATATTGTATGGAACGTTTTTTTTCGATTTGTAAAATATTATTTCTAGCTGCTAAACGGCTTGAGCTAGGAGAAAATTGATAACAGATTCTTGATCTACGACCACAAAACTACCTGATTATGAATTCTCCTTCAACAATTTTCTGAGACTATAGTTTTGACATTTTCGGCGAACAAATCTTTTCGCTTCAACTTTCATTTACAGGTTTTACAGGTCGTAGAATCCAAATCCGAGATCAGATTCTTTCTAGCATTAACCGTTTTGGTGTGAATATGTCGTAGTCTCAGACAAAATTGTGTCGCACAAAATAACCCTAATTGGAGAGTTCTCATATATGTTATCCATAAGGTTATTTCAAAAGAATAAACATGAAAAAAGGAATCAAATTAAATTTCTGTGAAAACGCCCTATTTAACGAATGTCGGCAACAAACATTATAGCTTGGCTGCATATCGTATGGTCTAATAGTGCAATTTTCTTCCATTTTCATTTTGTGAAATAAAATCATTATTGCGGAGCGGCTAGAGCTAGGAGAAAATTGATAACAGATTTTTAATCCATGAATGAACCTTTGAGACTATATATAGCCTTTGACATTTTCGGTGAAAAAAAATTTTTCTCTCCAAATTTCGTCTACAGGGGTTTCAGAGGTCGTCGAATCCAATTCCGATAACAGATTCTTCTTAGCATTAACTGGTGAGAAGATCACACGCTTTCCACTTTGCACACATGCGGCTGCCGGTTCGAGTCTGGCGAAGGTATGAGTGTTGTATATGTCTATGAATTTGAAAGAATCCTTATAAAATGAACGGCATTAACTTCCGAAGGCCAGATAACTTGTAATCCATTTGGTGGCAGTTATCATTAAGGTTCCTTTTCATTAGAGCGTTTTGGCGCTGATTCGGATGGTCACGTGATTTTCAGCGTTGACGCTAGAAAGTTGGGTTTTCCGAACTTTATAGCGGCAGACGCTGGAAGAGACAAGTGACAAGTTTATATTTTCCGTCTTCAAAGGTTGCCAATAGAAACCCTGAGGCAACCAGTTTTCTTCGATACAAAATGGCTTAGTCTCTTTTTATAGTCATCCAGTTATTGCGCCATATTAGCTTTCGATTCTCGAACAACTATGTTGTTCCTTAAATAAGAATTTCGCAATTCATAACACTGAAGATTCCAGAAATGATACCAAATTAATGAAAAATAGACTTCATAGTCATCAATTTAACCTAAAATAAGTGGTAAATGACATATTTTGACGCTGAATACCCCTTTTAATGGGAGCGTCATGATTTCATAGAAAAATAGGTCACATGACCATTTTGACGCTTGCAACGAGCGTCAAAACGCTCCAGTGAAAAGGCACCTTTATACGGCCTAGAAGAGTGGTTCGGAATTCACTATAAACTGTAGTCCACCTGTATGAATCGACATAGAATCCGAGCACTTGTTTGAAACAATAGAGAAGAAGAACTAATGCACAAGCCTTCACAAGGTTGATCACTTTCTCTATTGCCTTAACTGCAACATTGATTAAGTATAGTATATAATAATATGATATAGTATCAAAATCATCTTTGTCTGCTATAACATTAAATTTTCAGGTTACTTCTTGATGTTTTTCAGATTATCATTTATTTTCAAATTTATTATCACGAGGCACAAGGATATTTTCGAAATGGATATTTCAGAAATAAAAATGAACCTGATTTTCTTGCAAGTAATGTTCAAATTGACACTGTAGATCAAAAACCTTTTTTAAAGTGAGAGTTTTACATATATCCGAAAACTAACATTGTCTATTCGATTAAACTTCAACATCTATCTATCTATCTCTTGCCATTTTCAGTGTTTGTGAAGTAAACTTCAACGAACAGATAAACGATTCATGCAAAACGGATTTTTCAAAAATTAAATTAGAACCTACCGATGAACACATTACTGAGTATGATGAAAATGAAGAAGTTATACCAAAAATTGAAGTAGAGTCTTGTAAAGAAGAAAATGAAATAAATGTACATGGATATATTAATGATGAACTAAAACAAATAATGAAGAGAACGTTGAAGTTATTCCCAAAAATGAAGAAGAATTATTGAAGAAGACTCTAAAACTTCTCATTGTTATATAATTAAAGATGATTCAAAGACATGGCATGAAAGAAAAAAGTGAGTAATTTTAATAATCTGCTCACGGTAGATAATTTTCTACTTCTGTTCAATCTATGAAATTGAATCTTAATGAATGTATTTATTTCTTAAAGAAAAAGGCATTTATTGAAAACTACAAGTTAAAGCAACTTTTTAAGAAATTAAAATGATAAACTGTGACCCCAGAGTGACTTTGGATCTATTAAAGACAACAACTTCCTTATTATCACTAATTTATTAGCACTCGTAGACAGTTTTTTTGCAGGTTTCAGGATTCTGTAAAAGAAGAAAATATCAAACAAGAAGTATCCACGATTCATGAAGACGATGTGGTATTGTTGAAATGCAATTTCTGTGATTATTCTACATTCCAAAATAATTGTTTGACCAGTCATATCAAAAGTATACATTCAAAAAAGAAATATTATAAATGTAACTACTGTGATCATCAAGCATCAAAAAATTACTACCTTAAACACCATATAAGTAGTGTACATTTTGGAATAAAAAATCATAAATGTAGCCACTGTGATTACGAAGCAACTTATAAAGTGTCTCTTAGAATGCATATCGACAGCGTACATCTTGGTATTAAAAGCCATAAATGTAGTCACTGTGATTATCAAGCAAATGGAAAGAGTGCAATCAAAAAACATATAGATGCTGTACACCTTGGCATAAGAAATCACAAGTGTGAACATTGCGATTATTGGGCAGCAACACAAAGTCTTCTTAAGAAACACTTGAATAATGTACATCTTCGTATAAAAAATTTTAAGTGTGATTACTGCGATTATGAATCAACACAAAAGGGATGTCTCAAATTACATATGAATAGAATACATCTGGGCATAAAGAGTCATAAATGTAATCAATGTGATTATCGAGCAACTAGAAAGAGTGATGTTAGAAGACATGTAAATGGTGTGCATCTTGGAATTAAAAAACGTAAATGATATAATTAAGTCGAATAATATTTCCAGAAACACAAATAATAACAAGTTGAAAAAAACTCTGTTTCATCTCAAGGAACAAAAAATCTGGAAAAGTTGTTAGTTCAGAATATTTAAAAAATAAGGAACGATATTGGAGAAAAGGGAAACTTACAACTTAGCATAAACCCCTACAAAACGCTTATGGTACCATTTACCAGGAAGAGGAGGATACTTCTTCCATCCCCCCCCCCTAAAGAAACTCGATGAGGAGTCAAATAACATCAAAACAATTAATTTCTAAGAACTAATTGTTTGAATCACATATCTCTGAAGAGAAAAAGATTATTTTTATGGGTATATTTATTCTGAAAAACTATTGATAAAATGTTTGTTTTAAATAAAAATTATTCTGGAATTACATTCTTTTATTCCTATCTTTAAATGAATATCTGTATTTTTTCTCAGTAGTGTCTAGGCTCTAAAAAATTTTTAACCTCCTGATGAACTCATTTATGATGAAAGAAAACTTTCTATGAAAGTAATAACTGAGTATGATGAAATCAAAGGAACTAATCCAAAAATTAAAGTAGAATTGTCTAAAGAGAATGAAATAGTTGTACATGAATCTATTAATGATGAACTAATAACAAATAATGATGGGAACGTTAAAGTTATTCCCAAAATTGAAGAAGAATTATTTAATGAAGACTCCAAAACTAATCCTCATGATGATGAGGAAGTGAGTAATTTTAATAATCTGCAGTAACACTTCAGGGAGATTGATCACGTAGATAATTTTTCTGCAGTTTACGGCTAAATGTTTTTAAAAAATTCAAAATGATGAACTGCGACCCGGAAGTGACTTTGCATCCATAAAAAACAATAAAAGAAAACAATTTCCTCAATATTACTCATTTATTTGTACTATTAAATAGTTTTTCTTCTAAATACTTATTAGAAATACCAGTTCACATAACATAGCATCGTTTACAATTGATTTATAAAATACTGAGTGTAGAACAAGATTTACATTATTTACTTAAAGATAGAATAAATTTTGAAAACATGTGGAAAGGAATGGCTTGACAATATTTATGTGCATGCGCATAATACATAATGAGTTATAGTGAACAATTAACTGTACCTTGTGATTCATTGTTATTCAACATCTCCTACAAAATTTTTCTTTGCAGTTTTCAGTATTCTGTAAAAGAAGAAAATATTGAACAAGATGTATCTACAATTCATGAAGACACAGCAGAATTGTTTAAATGTAACTTCTGTGATTATTCTGCATCTCAAAATAATTGTCTCACGAGTCACTTAAAAAGTATACATTCGAAAACAAAATACAAATGTGACTACTGCGATCATAAAACATCAACAAATTACTACCTCAAGCACCATATAAGCAGTGTACATTTTGGAATAAAAATCATAAATCTTGGTATTAACAGCCAAAGTGTGAATATCAAACCTGGAAAGGGTGTTATCAAAAATCATATAAATGCTGTACATTTTGGCATAAAAACACAAATGTAAACATTGTGATTATTAGGCAACATCACAAAGTCTTAAGAAATACTTGAATAATGTGCATTATCGTATGAAAAATTTTAAGTGTGATCACTGCGATTATGAAACGAGCCAAAACAGTATATGAATAGAATACATCTGGGCATAGAGTCATAAATGATTATCGATCAAGTACAAATAGTGATATTAAAAGACATGTAAATGGTGTTGATCTCAATTAAAAAAGCTAGTGATGCAATTGTGAGTCGAATAATATTTCAAGAAACAAATGATTGCAAATTGGGAAAAACTCAATGTTCCATCTCAAGGAAAGAAAAGGGCGTCTATCTTCTCAGATACACATTTCATTGAAACGAAGTGAATAGGGGTTCTGTAATTCTAGGAATATTTAAGGATTTCAAATTGATTAAGATCATGTTCGAACAATTCAAATAAGTTTAATTATCGAGGCAAAATTTTAGTACAAATTAAATTTTTTACATTTATTATGATGAAAAAGCAAACAGTATTTAAATAATCCCACGGTTTAGAAGATGACTGTTATATATTGTAACTGAATAATATTCATAATGGATGTGACCGATACAAAAGAAGAAGATGATCTAACATGTAGAAATATGCAAATGAATACAAATCATTTTATTAAATGAGAATGTTAAATTAAATATATTTTTCAAAATGGAAAACGTAAATTTAGCTATTTGAATGCAAATTTCAAAGATCAAGTAACTGAATAATATAAGAAATATGAAACTTCTTCGAAACTAATGCTCCCTGAAAAAGTATTCTAGCAAAAGGAGAAATATTTCAAATAGTTCCATACGCATTAAAATTGATTTGCATGAAATGTTCTGCTCATACAACTTTAATAAAAAAATCTCTAATACCAAAACATAATTCGCATTTCGCAAGAACCACCAAAGTTTGTCTTATTGCTCATCAAATCACGGTGCGAATTTTATATACCTCTCTAAGGTCAAAGTCATGGTATAAAAACTCTAGTATATCGTAGGTGAAATGATATATGTTATGACATAATAGTTAAATGACCTACAAATTTTAAGGGTGAAAAATTTCCAAAATGTTGAACACTCTCAAGACCGTAGGAAATTATGTAGTTAGTATAACAAATTTATGAAATTATTCAAATTTTTCATTTTTCCAATTTCAGGGTAGATTTTCTGGGGTTCGCTCTTTGCACGTTTCGAGTGCCCTAAGACATGATAGTCTTTTCGTACATAGGGATTCTCCTGAAGATAATCCAGACATTAAATTCGAATTTACACCTGAGAATAAAAAGGTAGATGGAAGAGAAAACTATATGCCATTTTAAAGTTCCAATTTTTCAGTTATTTAATTTCTCTCACGAAATTATTTTTCTAGAGAGCTGAAGCTATCTTAGCTATTTACCCCGAAGGTCATAAACGTGCTGCAATGATTCCTCTTCTAGATTTAGCTCAGAGACAGTACGGTTGGTTACCATTAACCGCTATGCATAAGGTAGCAGAAATTTTAAATTTACCAAAAATGAGGGTATATGAAGTTGCAACATTCTATACAATGTTTATGAGGTAAATGAATACTAGTGTTATATTTTCATACTTTATAAAAATATTTCTCATAGAAAACCAACGGGCAAATATCATGTACAAGTTTGTACAACCACTCCTTGTTGGCTTCGAGGTTCAGATGAAGTTCTAGAAGCCTGCAAACAAAATTTGGGGATTGGCGTAGGAGAAACATCCAAAGATATGATGTTCACTATTTCAGAAGTTGAATGTTTAGGGGCTTGTGTAAATGCACCAATGATACAAATAAATGATGATTATTTTGTGAGTTACCGCAATATCTATTCATTTCCGGTCTTATATTAACTAAAACTTAATCTTACAGGAAGATTTGTCTGTAAACGATACAAATGAAATTTTAAATGACCTTAAGGCTGGTAAGAAGCCCAAAGCAGGACCAAGGTAATTTTTTCTTGTATTATTAAATTTAGATCTATATATATTTTCTTATCATAGGAGTGGTAGATTTGCTGCTGAACCACTAGGTGAGCCAACATCACTAAAAGGTGATCCCCCAGGTCCCGGATTTGGTGTACGTTCAGATTTGTAGATTAATATCCATGAAACAGTGTTATAAATTTATATGAATATTTATGTTTTATTTCAAGAAGATTCAAATCGTTCCTCAATTTCTCGTAATAAAAACTTGAGGCTTTAATTCATTTAATATTCAAATACTGATGAAAGAAATGGGAAACAAATAAAAGTTACGATATTAATAAAGTTATATATTTTGATATATCTCCATTCGAACAATCCAACTCCGTAAATTCAACATAAATAAGGGCACTTCTACATCTAATTTCAATGTCTAAAAACACAGTATTGCCTATTTCTCGGTAGAGAAAAATTAGTTCATTTTATTCTGGTGAAAGCACTACAATTATCACCTGAATTCTTGAGAAATTACAAATAAACTTTCAAGCAACCAATTATCCTTTCAAAAACAATCTTACGAAAGCAATGGTATTTTCATCATAATTGTGAATAAGGCATTACTACTTTTGATAATATATATAATATATATTTTGAATATTATATTTTACAGGGTGTCTAAGAATATAAATATATATATATATATATATATATATATATATATATATATATATATATATATATATATATATATATATATATATATATATATATATATATATATATATCAACGAAAACTAAACAGAGGCTATATCTACAAGATATTCAAACAGGTCAATTTTTGTTTCAAGGAGGACATCTTTTGGGGTACAAAACTTGCCTGAAATATCAACCCCTATGTGGGGTTGCAATCATGAACATTTAGAATAGGAAGATGGATCAGTGATGACTCAAAAGAAAGGTAGTATATTTGTCTACATTGCCTTGAACGAATTTCCATTTTAATTGAAAATGTAAAAAGACATTGTGAGCAACTGAAAGATAGGAAGATATCTATCGCCCTGAGTCAAGTTTCATATTATGTGAAAAATGGAACAGATTCATTTCAGATCAAAGGCTGTCATCTTTGATCTGAATTAATCTATTCCAGTTTTTCGCACTAATACTCCAATAGTCTTGGGGCGATAATCTTCTCTATTTTTCAGTGGCTCACTCTGTATTCTCTACAGTTTTCAATCAAAAATGAAAATTCGTTCACGGGGATGCAGACAAAGATAATACCATTCTTTCGAGTTATCACTCGACTCATCTACCCTCTTCCAATTTTTCAAGGGTTGTCACCCCTGCTCCAGGGATTGAAATTCGAGATGAGGATGGTACTTGATGATGACTGCCATTGATCAGCATGGATCTGTTTCATTTTACCTCACTGAAACTTGAATAGTCTCAGGGAAATATTCTTCCCTATCTTTCAGTTGCTCACAATGTATCTTTTACATTTTTCAATTAAAAATGGAAATTTGTTCAAGGCAATGTAGACAAAGATACCACCATTCTTTTGAGTCATCACTCGACCCATCTTCCCTATTCAAAATGTTTAAGGATTGCAACCCCCGTTTAGGGGGTTGATATTTCAGGCAAGTATTGTACCCTAAAAGATGTCCACCTTGAAACAAAAATTGACCTGTTTTTGTGTTTTGATCAGAAATGAATATCTTGGTAGATATAGCCTCTGTTTAGTTTTCGTTGAAGCACCCTGTATATAATTATTTTTTTCAGATTGTTAGTCTTAATTTTTTTTATTACCATACTTCTGAAACAAGTGAATTTCATTAAGAATTATATTTTTGATATTATTTTGATGTATAAAAACTAGCAAAACAATGACACTAATTTAAAAATATATTCTCCACATTTTAAAAACCATTTAACCGTGTATTTAAATTATTCCATCAGATGAAAAATTGAGGAGTTATTTCGTTTTTGGGAAACACCCTGTATAACTAATACCAAAATGAATATCATATATCTATCATATTTCCATAAAAGAGGTTTATTTAGTAATAGAAAGGTAAAAATCATTAACAATTCATTCATTCAGTATAATCTAAATTTGTGCTTCTTCAAACAATGAATTTTAAATATATATTTATCCTAAAAATATAATTATGAAAGCGACCAGCGCTTGAAATAACATTTTATTAACTCTTCAATACTACTTTCTAAATCATCACACTAACCCACCTTTTGAGCACTGCTTCATATTTCCAAATCAAAATACTAATTCAAAAGCCAACAATGAATTATTTTTCATATGAAATCTTCAGAGTCCAGTCAAAAGAGTCCCAAAATGAATGAATTTCGAAAACTTTGAAGCCTGAACGCTTTTAGAGAATCTCATTATAATGTCCTAAACAAAACTATCATCGTTTGAGATTTTATTAAGATGATAAAGCGTTTTAAATTTTAGTTCGCCACACTATATTTAATTTCACATAAATCAAGATAGATTTTTAAAAGTTGCAATTGCAAAAGTTGATTAATGTATCTAATACTATGTACATTACGAATTGAAAATAATTAAATAAACAATAAATTATTAAAATCATAGACAAACGTCCTCATTTTGTTGAGTTTTCTGCTTTTTGAACGAGCCTTCTATTCAAATAAAAATTAATTCATTGTCTTAGCACCTTCAACATTTTATTAACTCCCTACAATAAAATATTAATGAATGTGCTAGTGAAAGCATCTCTACAACTCTAAGATATGCTAAACCGATTTAACAGTGACTATAATATACCATAAGAAATGGCTATTCAAATATTTAAAAATCTCTAGAGAACGATTTTTTTAAGGCAAAGTGTTTCATGCAAAATAATGGTGTTTAACAGTTTCCCAATTTTCAAATCGAAATACTACCAAAATAGCGCTTCTATCTGGTAGAGTTAGTTTAAAACTTCATGAGCAGGAGCAGGTCATGCGCAATAGGTTCTAGATTGAAGCCACATTAGTTATTATCTTTGCTGTCAGCAATGGGCACATTAACGATATTTTTAGGATGTAGAGTATCAACCCCACTCAGCTTCTACACAATTTGATGTTTCTAGATTCCTAACTAACTCTACATGTATAAATTAATAATTTCTTTCATTCAACGTCGAAATATTTATATTTGTGCTGTTATGCTTAGAACTTAAATTAAAAAACCATGAATTGTCGAATCAGTCTGTGCCAAAGCTGATAATAATTGCCATAAGAAATGCAATTTCATGATTTTACTATAAATACCTGAGCCATGTCTCAGGTATTGTCAATTAGTAAAGTCATCATTTTTGTTGAAGATAATTCTAGTGGAAGAGAGATATCTTTTCTGGTTTTTGAAATTAACGCAACAACCTATATGTACAAAAGCATATTCATATTATTATTATTAATAAAATAAAAGTACCTATAGTTTCTTCCTAAAGATTTATTATGGTATTATTCTTAAATTATTTTCTTTTCTCATCATATCTTTGTATTCCTGATGGCAAATATATGCAAATCTACATTTTGTTTTTCAAAGTTAAATTTGATTATTGGTTATGTATAATTTAAGCAGTGTTCGTTAAAATTTGAGCTTATTTTTGTTGTTTGTAAAACAGGTACTCACTGTGATATGCTTACACCGTTATTTCTATGTTCTATTGGCAACTTCATACGAGAACACTTTGCCTGTCAAATTCTTATAAAAATACAATAAATATCAAGATTAACCTTGTAATCTACTTCACTACAAAAATGGCAACTTTGATTGCTCATAATAAATCTGAACTCAGCTAACTTTCTGCCAACAATTTTAATTAAAAAGACTTTGCCGTATAAAACGTTGGCCAAGCTCTTTTACCAATAACAATATAAAAGTATATAAAAGTGTGACAAATTATCATACAAAATTCATCAATTCCTTCTTCCATTTCATTTTGCGTTAATCATTTTGTCCATCGAAAATCGAACTTGTCATTTTATAATTGAACGCATTTATATTTTTAGTACTTTATGAGGATTATTTTGAACCAAATACGAAATGCCTATATATAAACTGCAATAAAAATGCCCATTAGTTAAATAAAGGAAACCACATTAATATTGTTATCCTAAATAGAATAAACAACAAATAACGTGTATATATTTTAGTATATACAATCAAGTAATTTTACTTTGGTCCAATCAATAATATAGTAATTGGAAAAAGTTTTGCGGGTGCTAGGTAAAATCCCAATTATTCCAAATGCATAGTTTCTATAAAATTATCACAGCTTAACAGCTCAATTGCTTCAGAATATCTAAAATATTCATTCATATCAAACAGTACTTCGAAGTAACGTATTACCAGAACATAAAATGTTCTGTATTCTGAAGAACAGTATATTCTGTGGAGTTAAAAATCTTTCATTGTTCACAGAATAAGATTTCTGAAGTTGTTAACATATTATAGATTTTCATCTTTATGGTTTGAATATAGACCAGCATTAAACCTTGTATTCTATGTTAACATTTTCAAAATAGCTAATCTAATACATCTTTCACATTCTGAACGTCATCTATTAGAATGGATCGTAAGAAAATGTGGGACAAAATGTTACAAAAGTCCAGTGCTTGTTATGTTCACTTTTTCAAGACAAACTTCTTATATATAGGCAGTTCTTTCATTGTTTTCAACGTAATGATCAACAATTTTTCACCGTTTTGTATTTAGTTTTGAAATCACTCTGTTGAAATTATAATTGTAAACATAAAAATATTTAGTTTCCTTTCTATCTCCAAAGGTGTGGAAAATGTAGATTGAATTTTGGTGTTAGAATTCAAACTGTGAATACTAAAAAGATCGTGATTAAACGACTGAAATCAAAATACTGAAGTTTTGTACACCCTTGAAATAGTTCAAGAATGATGGTCCAGAAAATGGCCAATTTGTAATTGCTTATCCACAGATATATTCCTTCAATCAATTGACGTTATCACTTTCTTCACAGATTAACGTGATATAAAATGGAAGAATAACCTATAAAGCTTCATTTACCAATTGCTCATTGATTTTTTATATTATATCAGCTCTGAAGACTCTTTCTTCTTTCCCATGTAAAATCCAAGTTCAATCCACAAACCACAATGTTGTTGTTGGATGGATTAGGATTCTTATCAACTAAATGTGGACAAAACTTACAACTAACTTCTGAGGGCAGCTTTAATGTGTACCACAAGTGGCTAAAATTGGAAATAGGAACACGCCTGATTATCGTTTGACATACAAAATGGTTCTACAATCAGCCGCTCGGTGGCGTAAACTGATAGTAATAAAATCCTTAGTTTAAAAAAGATTTATCTACTCAATTAGCAAGATTATAAAAATCTTTTATGATTGTTAACATTCTTCTATATACATATTCGTTTTGAGCGACGTTTATAAGGTGTGTTTGTGTTCAAGGTATGATTTTCTAAAAATCAAGTGACTCTTTGCTCATATTCAAATAACAAAGTTGAAGAGGAAGGAATTTGGGAGTTCGCGTGATGCAAACTTCAAATATATCCATAGGGAGTGGTTCGAAATTGCCATAAACACGACACCTGACCTAGTTATTAATTGTTTAGCCAGCCCTAACAACAAACATAGTCTAAACTTGAATAATTTAATACTCTTGTTGAACACACCTCAAAATCAGGTATTCCTATTTTCCCCACCGTTTAATCTCCCGAAAGAAGAAAGAGTTTCTTATCTCACTTGTGGTCCTTAGAACGACCGTCGTATTGCCTCGATTTATTGACTATTTCATCGGGTTCGGATGTGTGCTATAAGTCCTCGTCTTCGCGAAGGGCTAGTGGTACTGATATTGGGTTGTTCAGTATCCTTTTTGGCGAAATTGGAGGGCTTGATTGTGGCGTGGAAGGTGTTGTTCTCGTACCGGAGACTCCCAGGGATGACACGTCTACCCTAGACCCCGATCTCGAGGGAGGTGCCGAACCTGTAAGAAAAATAAGAAGTTTATAAACGAAAAAAATGGTTTGAGTGATAGTAGCTGCTGCAACAAACATTCCATCCTAATTTCAAGACTCAATATTTATCCCAAAATACAGACGCCATAATCTTGCCAGCCGATATTTGTTGGACAGTGTTATCATTGATACATTCGTAAATAAGAAAACTGCTTCACATAATAAACATAAGAATTGAGATAACATCCCTAGAGCTTATTTCGCTCGAATAAATTATTGTGAACATATCCCATGTAAATCCATTACATATTATTTTATCGGAAACTCGAAAGAGTTCTGGAGATACGGTTCGACATCATTTGTTCGCAGACGAGTCTATTGGGAGTTGCAAGCTCTCGCAGATTCCTCGTTTTCCTTCAAATTTACATCACGTATACCTTACTTTATATGCATCGAATACATTTGAATATCATCTCAAAACTGTCGGTTTGATGCAGTTTCTTGTAAAAATCACTTTAAGATTCATGAGACACCGTTGGTAGGTACTTAGTATCGATTATACTTGCAGGATACTTCGTGCTAAATTGCCAAATCGGAAAAATAGATGTGCGTTCGATTCTTTTAGTTAAGATTGACTTTGGGAAATTGTAATCACAGTACATGTATTTGAAGAGAACCTTCATTATAGAAGATTTGTGGCCTGAAATCTTCCTTCAAATATTCTAAATAGCGACTCGTTCTCTTGTGAGGTAAAATTTCGATATAACCGCTAAGAATTAAGTCGGGGGAACGAAGAGGCCATCTCGTGAACTTCTAGCCCATATCCAATCTTCCCCATAATTCAAATTTAATAGAACAGTGGTGGACGTGAGGAAGAACACCATCGTACTGAAAGAAAGTACTCAATCTTTGTTCTAGGGGCAGTTAATTCGAATATAATAATACTAATGATTTCTTCATTACGACTACCATTCAGGTCTTCATCGAAAATAGCTTAAGCTAAAACGCTAAATCTTTTTGGACACACCACTTATTCAAGTACAATAATATCTCCCTTGATGCTACAAATCAACATGGTGCTGTGGATTGACATCAAACAGGAAATTTTCATTATGACGATTGACTATCTTATCATTGGTGATGCGGAATTCTTCGGTCCATATGATTTTTGTGAAAAAGTCAGGGATTTTATGGATTTTTTCCAAATAAAAATTATAGAAATTTAGTCAGGAAATGGCATCCCATCTCATTCTTGTTTCTGTTGCACTATGCCAAGTTCGAAGCAAAACTTGACAGCACACCGTAGCTCAAAACTGGATCTACTTATTCTTAGAACGTACAAGAAAAAACTGTTCATGAAAACTAAAGCTACTAACAAGCAAATGATTGTAGCAAGTTCAAACGCATATCACATGTACACCTGGTGCTGTTCAAAGTCCTCATCTCGGAAGTGACGTTGCCAGTTTCATTACTTTACATATAAACCTCGTAATCCAAGAAATGTGTTCTGAAACCCACCTGTATAGCTCCTGAGGCCTGCTGGACCAGACCTGGGTCTTGAAGAGGTGGACGTAGTACTGCTTGTACTTCTATTGCTTACTGTACTTGGACTCCTCGTCATCTCTGATTTGGACCTTGTAGAATTCCTTCTGGATCTCCTTCGTTGCGTTGTGGACCTATCAACAAATATGAAACGACATTTGATTGAATATATTCACCGATATAACCATTCATTGACCGAATTGGTACCAACATACGAATGAGGAAGAAGTTTTGTGTAAAAATGGCATGATATATACCTGCATAAACCAGTTGGGCACTCTTCTCCCAAGGCACATCTTCCTTCGCAAATTGACCTGGACTGCAACAATTCCTCGTAGTTATCCAACATCAACATGCACTGTTCTCGATCAGATTTCGCCAGAGCTAAGCTAGGGTACCTCTCTTTGAGCCTTCTTCGTTCCTGAAATTGAAGGGGACATATGTGACTAGGGTCGAGGAAATAATACCAGTTTGCTGTGAAATCTTGAGAGGAGCTTGACTTACTATAAATACGAAAAAACAACGCTGTTAAACATATGAAGGCAACGAACATTTGACCACCTAGTCCGTTCTTAATTTTCGGAAAGGTAGAGAAACGATGGTCATGATGAAGGATGATTCTAACCTCACTGATGACTCTGGCTACCAATTGGTTGTTTAGAAATCAGAAGTAACAGTCCTTTGACCTTACACAGAGTCATTCAATGAATTAGTGTGTCCATAAATCATAACTCAAAATTTCAGTTAAAATCTCCATTACTATCTCTAGTTTTTTCTGCAGATATAATATCTTTCAAACCGTATATGTACTTGGTTCTTTTTGGGAGATTCTTTTTTCAAGGTACCTCTAAGTAAAAATCACAGGGGGATAGATCAGGTCAGCGCGGAGACTGATATTAGAGCGCGAACAAAGAAATCTTTGTTTAGAAGAATTTTATTGAAATGAAACTCGGGGTAGGAGTTTAGCAAGATTATACCATTATTAGAATCCGGCTACATTTGACGATATTGTTCAAAGCATGAAAACTCAAGGCATTGAACAATAACAGAATAGAAAATAGGTAACTAATTTGCTATAGTCGTAAAAACCATATCACTGTAGTCTTACACTAATTTCATTTCATTCAGTATAAATTTGACTATAATAATTTCATCTTTGTTCCTTTCCCAATTCGAGGCAAACGATATTTTAAGTATTTGTTTGCGTGTTGTACGCCATATTCATTTCTGCAATTCAGGATTCCGAGGAAAACTTGGAAAACCCTTGAAGAACTTCTCAACTTTTCGTATACAGAAGTGTAAAATTGATATTATTATAAGCTTTCACCTTTTCCTTCCTTTTTTGAGTATAGCTTGAGGCCAGAAAATCGTGACACAATATTGCGTTGGTAGGACATCATAATTGAGAAACCACCGGCCGCCAACGCTAGTTTCGCACGCCGGATTATTATATTAATCACAAAGCGAGTATCACAAAATTCACAAGTGGGAATTGTGAATAGATACAACTCGCTATTGTCAACAGAAGAATAATTTCCCGAATCTATGAAGTCTAATCTTAACCCACAATTTGAAGAGGCAAACTGAAACTCAAATAAGAATTCGAAATAACTGAAAGGTTAGAAATATCGCCCGATTGGTCAGGTATCTATAGTATCCGAGGTCATGTAATCAATTTGACGAAATTCCTGGTTCAGGAAGACAATCCCAGAAGAGCAGCATGGCTTTGTTCCAGGTAAATTAACAACACAAACTTGAAGCTGTGCCTCAAAGACTGGACCAATTACATCAACGTTGGACTAGAGAAAGCCTTCGATCGGATCGAATTGGAACATTGTGGGATAATTTTTCAGTGAATAGCTTGTAGTGAATGGGGTTCCACAAGACTCAGTGTTGTGTCCCATATTGTACTTCAATATATTATGGTAGTAATAAGAATGATCTAGTCTTATGTACAGAATAAGTCAGAATAACTTCAATTGAATTCAAATGAAACAATGATTAGTTCGATAAAGTACCATTTTTATTCGATTTTCCAGCATTCCTTGCTAGTAGATTACTTGAAGATTAATTCTTGAACATATCTAAACTTCTTCTCAATAAATTTGAATTTTTGGTTTTGTGCATTAATTTCTTGGCGCATTTGAAATTGGCCCCTAAGAAAGCTTTGGAATCGGCAATTGTTTCGTTGTTGTCACCAACATTTGCTTTCTTGAAACATTTTTCACGACTTCGAATAAATAGTAGTTGCTAGAAGCTAGATTTGGTGAATAATGTGGATAAGGTTTATTGTTTTGGTGGAAAATACCAACTTCTTCTATCGTTCATTCACAGATAAACCAGACAACATATTTAGAACCCTAACCTCTCTGCTCTACATACGAAAAAAGGTGCATTTAAATAATCAAACTTATTCAGATATCCACTTATTTTTTTTAGGGAACCCTGTAGATTAAGATGGTGTACAAATCACCTTTTCTTTCGCAATTTTTAAAAGAAAAATCTACATTTTTACTTTTTCAGTCAACAATGTTCAAATAATTTACGTATGCATTCCAAACGTCTTAAAAAGTAAAAAAGTAAGAACCTATTTCGAACTACAATGAATGCCCTAGTATAAAAAATTCAAAATTGTTCGAATTGTTCTCTTAATCACGTAAATAATTTTTCCACTTCGTTTATTCCAGTAGATGAAATCACAGCAGGGCACGAAAGCCATTAAATTTCCTATTTCAGAGAAATTAAATTCATGAATTTCTTAACATAATGGGGTTGTCGAGTATAAGGAACTCCGCGCATCAGCACAATTAGAATTACGTGTTAGAGTGAAGTATTTGCCGGAATAATTCATAATCTTTCTAGATCAGAAATTAATATACGATTAATTGAATTAATTTTAATAATTTGATTGAGGAGGTTGTTACTTGATGAAAATCGATATATATATATTTTCAAGTCATGGGATGTAGTAAATCTCTTCCTAGTGTTCCACCTAGTGATACATAATAAATAAATAAACAAAGCCCTTCAAATTAATAAAGCCAATCCGGTAATTCAATCAGAAATCTTACACCTTTTAGAAATTATTTTAACTTCAATTTAGTATTATATATAGTAAAAAAGGTTTAATCATGGGTAATCCTCTGAGCCGCTACTCGCTGAAATTTTTATGGATAATATTGAAAAAACTATCCAAGAACATCCGTTATTCAAACACTTTATTTATTGGTTTAGATATGTCGACGATATCATTTGTTGTTTCACTGGCACAAACAGACAATTAGAGTCATTCAAAACATTCATTAACAAAACTCACGATAATATTAAATTCACGTTAGAGATAGAAACAGAAAACTCCATTAACTTTCTGGATTTAACTATTACTAAGATTAACGGCAAACATGATTTTTCTATTTTTCATAAGCCATCGCATACAGATATTACTATTCACAGCTCATCTACACATCCTTATCCACATAAATTAGCTGCTTACAATAGTATGTTACATAAACTCATTAATATCCCAATAGCACAAAATAATTTTATAAAAGAGCAAAATATATTTAAACAAATAGCAGTCAATAACGGTTACAGTCCAAGTATGATTGAGAACATGATTTCACGCAAAAATAAATTTCAAAAAGCAATCCAGGAAGTATTTCCAAGTATAAAAAGTTCTAACACAAAATACAACAGCTCAACTTATATTGGTCGTTCTAGTCTAAAATCAAAATCATTCCTCTTGCATTATAATTTCAATATAGCATTCCGAACTGATAATTCTTTAGGCCGACATATCAAAAACTGCAAATCTAAAATTGATAAAGCTGATAAATCCGGTGTTTATAAACTGTCTTGCGGGGATTGTTATAAAATTTATATTGGTAGAACTTTCAGAAATTTCAAAGTTAGATTATCGGAGCACAAACGTAGTTTTAATTATTGTAAATCAGATTCCCATTATTCTAATCACTTACTCGAAGAAAACCATAGCTTTAATGATAATTTCAAAATTCTACACAATGAAAATAATAAACAAAAACTCAATCAATGGGAAATTTTAGAGATTAACAAAGAAAAGAATTCAGGAGGTTACTTAATAGTTAATTAGATCTAAATCCTTCTCCTTCACTCAATCTTTTCAATACATAAAATAAGCAACTCCGATGGGTTTTCCAACATACCCCTTGTACTTCTACCTATTGTAATATTAAGTAGGAAATAAGACTAATACATAAGGAATAACTCTGTTCATTAGTTTGTATCTATCTGATGAAGCCACAGTGTGGTGAAACCGGTCATAGTTTTGTTAATATAGTGAAAATCTAAATACCATAGTTTTATTTCATTGAAAATAAGAATTAATTTACATTAATTCGCAGCGTTCAATATAAAAGATATTCCTTTAAAGTAGACACACAGTATCTGACACATCCAAGGTTAGAAAATCACTCCAGATATCCATCTTTGTCAGACAGTTGAGATGATATATTTTCTGCGATGTCTTGCACCCTCTGAGTCACGGTGTTTGCTGACAAACTGACACCTTTCAATGAATTTACCTTTTCGGGGCATACTTCTTCCGCTACTGCAATCAAGCAGTCTTTTATCATTTCTTCACTAGTGAATGGTTTTCCACTTTTTGCAATTTCAAGAGCCACCCGAAAGCTGGCGCGAGTTGCAGACTCTTGCTCAGCATTTGCTTTGGTAAACAAAGATTGCTGCGATTTCAAAATGTAAAATTTTTCCGTCCGCAAACTTCCTGTATATTTAGAGTAATTCTGAAGATGTTTCGATTCATAGTGACGTTTAATGTTATATTCTTTGAGAACAGCTATGGTTTCATTACAAATTAGACATAGCGCCTTATTATTGCACAATACTGAAAGTTCCATTTATCTTGGAACGTTCTGCATTCACTGTCTATTTTTCGCTTCTTTTCCATACTAATAAATAAAACATGAAACAAGTCTAATCAAAATACTCTTACTTATGCACGGGTGTTACTTTATTTCACAATAGGCAGTTTCGCTTCCTTCGCCTTTCCCACGAAAACTGACTCGCAATGGCACCGCTAGCCTTTTTATACTTATGCAATTACTACCATCTAGAAGTGATCGAAAAAATTAGTCAGAACCAGAACTTTCTCGAACCAATGCGGAAATTCTCAAACATGCCACCTGTTAGTAGTTAGTGGGTAGCCGAAATAGATAGTACCTGCATCACATACCTGCATAGTATTACTACTCGCCACTAGATGTCCCTACTTGTCACAATATACTGAATACACAATCAATAGTAATTGAAATGCAAAACGCCTTTGTTTGCTTAGGTGGGTAGAAAAATTAAACTTGTTTGGGTTCTTGGAACGAACTGAAAAAATTATTATGGCCCTAATGCTTCCAAGTTTGGAGACCCCTGCTCAAAACTGTACTCTGTACAAAACAATAAAATACTATTTTGTCCGGAAAAATAACGCTTTGCGAAAATGAACTCATTTCAAAAGTGGTCATAAGCGTAGAAACCTTGTTAGTAGAATTGGTTGTCAACTACCATGGTAAGTTACTGGTTTCGTCCTTCGAGAGTTGTTCTAGTGCATAATGTTGCTTCAGATACTGTCAACAAATGAGCCAAATTACAATAAGCAATTTAGGGTTACAAAAAACCTTAAAAAAAAACCTTAAAAAAAGGTTAACTTGGACACCCTGTATTTCTGAAACAAAGTATCTCAGATACATGATACTTCACTAAATCTTCTCCAAGTAGATCAAGAAATCAAACTGTGAACTTTCGAGCTATACTTAAAGACCATCTTATATACGACATTTTATTGACATTTGACTGTTGAAAATAAATCAGTTTATGAGAAAATAAATAGCATTCAACCTACCTCAATCAATCTGACCGTCTCGAACTCTTGAAGCTGTTTCTGAAAACCCAGGTTTGGATTAGCCACAGCCCTCCCCGCGCGGACTACTTTAAGGGCGTCCTTCCAACTGAGGTTGGTGACAGTCATGATGTAAGCTACTGCCACAGTTACGCTGCGTGACATTCCGGCCAGACTGGAACGAGAACGAACGTGCCGTTAGTTCAAACAGATTTGATTTAATGGTTCCACAGGGTCGTATAGAATGTAAGCCGCGCGAAATATTTGATGAGCTTGGTAATGACCACTGCATATTTTAAGGTTCAAAGTTCCCGTTTCACACGCCTTGGACATAATAGCATGTGGCAATAGGTTTTGTAAATTTGATATGCAAGAAGTTTCGATACAAATGAAATTGAAAAATTTCAAGGCAACATTTATTTAGTTTTTGCTACACAGGGTTTTCCCCAAGCTCTATGTCGAACTTTGAGAGGTGGTTCTTGAAGAAATTCAAAGACAAATGAGTGATAACAGCATAATGAATGAAATCGTATTGATCACTAGCTTTTGCCGCGCATATGCCTATTATTTTGGAAAAGAGATTTATTCTCTTGACAGGCGGAATTAGAGAAAATAAATTAAATGGTGAAATTGTTGTTAAAATAGGTACTTCAAATTCAAATGGAAACTCTGATGTTGTCAATGGTATTCTAATTATGAATACAGTCCAGTGAGTACAGTAGCCTTGGAAATGCTCAAATTTTCAGCAGAAAATTATGTGATAGAAGATTTGCAGGGTTTAGAGTATTAAAGAACTCCGCGGGATCAGTTTGTAGTACTGAATCCACTTACTTATATCGTACTTCAACTGCTTCAAATGACTTGAGTAAAAGATCATATATTGTGGCTGCGTTTTTATGTTTGGGAGTCAAAATAGCACGCTCAGATAACCATTCTATGGGCTTTGTCATGACATAACGACATCAGAATTAAGGGAATAGTAACATTACCGTCATTAGTAGATTAATCGCTGTTTCCGATTTTAAACAACATTTCAGAAAACTTTCCAGTAGGCTGTTCACATCTCAAACGGACTCTCATGATTTATTTACAGCGAGCTTCTGTAATTGACTCAACAAGTATGATGGCTTTGAACACAACTTTACCTCATCCACTCATGTACCCCTGGGTAATCTAGGTAAAATCTGCCGAAAGTCTTCAATTAACAGAACAGTAATACCACTCATCAGTCATTATTGGATCTTATATCTCTCAAAGTTCTATTGAGATCTTCTACACCATGTTTATGAGCCATCGTACATTCATTCCAAACTATTAACTTTGGATCTTTAGAAACTGACGCCGTGTTACTCTGTTTAGAGTTATTGTACATAAGTATTTCAGTATGGTTTAGATTAAGAGGCAGCTTAAATGCAGAATGGACTATCCTACAGCCAATATAATAAAGTAGCAGCAATACCAGAAGAGGCGACAGCAAAAGCACTGTTTTTATAAATACAGCCTAATAGCAGATTTAGGACAAATGTCTAGGTAGTACCCTCAGAAGCATCTAGAGAGGTGTTATCACCTTTTTTGATTATGTTTTCGACCCGTGGCGACGATATATATGACGTTTTCTTCAATTTTGTGAAGAACTATAAGCTACCAATATATAAATTAGTGTGCATTACCACTGGAGACAAAAACGGTTTTGTGGCATTGTGTCGAGCTAATGAAGATTTCCCTAAATTTTTTTCATTCCATTCAACAAGTTTTGTGTTCAAAAGCTTTAAACACGGAGGAAATTATGGGCATTGCAACAAAAATTGTGAACTCCATCCGTTCACGTAGCTTGCAACGACGGCTCTTTAAGTTGCATTTGGAAGATAGGTAGTCAGCTGAACACACTGATTTAGTTCTCCACACTGACGTTATGTGATTGAGTCGCGGAAAATTCCTAGGAAGATTTCAAGAATTATTGCCCGAAATAACAGCTTTTCTAGACGAAAGAGGTAATGATACTCAGATGTTGAAAAACGAAAAATGGCTGACTGATTTGGCATTTTTGACTGACTAAATGCACTTAAACACCATTAACTTGGAGCTTCAAGGTGAAGGAAAAACTATTATCTAGATGATTAGCGCAGTAAACGTATTCAAAAGTAAATCGACACTTATGATAGATCAACTGAAAAGAAAGGATCTGAAACATTCCTGAAATTCCTCATTTGAATTACGATACGTATGAGGCTGAATTATCAAATATTTTGGGACCATTCGAAATGTGTTTTTATAATTGGAGTAAATTGGCAAATATAGCATCATTTATGAGTTATCCTTTTTCATGTAAAAACTATGAGGAATTAGCTACTGAAATTGCAAGTCAGTTTAATATGAACTCATGTTCTGTTGAAAATGAGTTGGTACAGATTATATAAGATATACATCTGATACAAATTTCTGGTGTTTCATATCTGAAGATAAATACCCGAATCTAAGACAAATCGCCCTTCAACTGACGGCAATGTTTGGGTCAACTTACTTGTGCAAGTCTGCATTTTCTGAAATGAAGATAATTATGTCAAAATATCGCAATCGACTAACTGACGATCATATGTCATCATGCTTGCGATTAGCACTTAGTAGCATCTTAGTATACTAAGGACATGCAGCGCCACGCTTCAACATCAAAGTCACTCCTTAGTTAAGTTTAACACCATATGTAACTCTTTTGTTTTGTAACAACCAATAAACTCGCAATTTTGAATAACTAATGAGTTTCTTCATTGATATTATAGAGAAGAACCTAACTAAACCTAACCCAAACCTTGACTAAAATAATGTATATTGTGCGGAAAGCTAATATCTATATATGCTACTGTACACCCTATCTAGGTAGGGTGTATCGTGTATGTACGACAACCCTGCATCACACATACTTGCAGCCTCACAGAGTCGATCGTAGGTAGTCTAAAAATATTGAGGTAGATCGCCAGCAGTTCAAGTTTGAGCACCTAGCACCAAAAAATCGCTCTGGTATGTTGAAAATTGTGATTTCAGGACCCGTGATGATCAAATTTTTGAAGCTGAATCCCCGAACTTAAAAATATTAGGACCGTGCTATTCTTACTAATTTGATTTAGAATTGCTCCAGTAATCACCTCTGAAAGTTTGTTATAGAGCTTGGGAGACACCCTTTATCCTCAATACAGCATCTGTACAAAATGTTTAGTTTGTGGAAAATGAAACAGATTCCTATACTTCAGTAATGTTTTTCAAAGTGATAGTATTACACACTAAAATCATCTTAGTGACATACAACTTCGTTGATGTAGACACTGAATAGAAAGACTATAAAGTTCGTCCGGAATTGTTAGATTCGCAATTATGTCTCCAGTGCATTATAAAATTCATATAGCAATTCATTATTAAAGTCAATGATAAGATCGGAAATCAAACCCTAATTAGAACCTTCATCGGTACAGGGTGACTCACATTTGATGTACACTGAAGCGTTTTTCACGGTACACCCGATATATAAGATTTCTTCTTCTATAAATTATTTCTCCTAGTTAGTGAAAGAATATTCTGAAAACCTTGTCTCTCCTCACATAAACGACTCGAAACGAGGTTGAGATTTATTTCCATACAATTAAAAATTTTACGTACAAGAGCTCTTCAAATGGAACTGCGGTTACTTGAGGAGTTTGTACTTCTTATTGTTTTAAAGTAGTTTGTACAGCCCTAATGATCTCGAAAGCTTTATGCCGGTTTTATGAAAGTAACCATGTTAATAAGCTTTGAATGAAAATAGTTCAGAGTTCAAAAATATTGGATTATATTACTGCAGTTGTTGATAATATTTGCGAGTAACTTTTGTTCTTCTTAAAAATTTTACTGTTAGAAAAAAAAAGCTCATTCTGTGCTAGCAGTATATGTGATGTGGTATAACATGACCTAGGTTGGACTTATACAAGAATAGGTCGAAGGCTTTGGGTGTCCCATTCAGCTACAGAATGCAGGTACAATAAGACTGGTGATAATGAAAGGAGATCTGGGAATTTCCTGGTTCAGGCAACGGTTTGTTACTTCTAGGCACCTTCAGATGCAGTTTAACAGTAAAGTTAAAATTAGCACTGAAACCATACAACTTCTCAAGAAATTTGGCTCCTGTCGCAGCTCAAGGACCAGCTGTTACCGCAGCACATGGAAGAGCCCGATTGAATTTCTCCCGGGAATGTGTCAATTGGTTAGAAGCTGACTGGGGAAAAGTTTTGTTTACACATGGTTCGAGAATCTCTCTTTTTCATTGCAGTGGATGTTCTCTAGTGTACGGACGTCAAAATGAGAGATAAGTAGTGGAACCCTCAGTACTCAGAGGTAGATTACAGACATTTTGGTTTATGGATGATAAAACCAGAATTCACGAAGCTCATATCTTTAGGAACTTCAATGGCCTGCAGGAAGTCCAGACCTCAATCCCATCTGGACACATCTCAATTTTTATGAGTACCATTTTCATTTCGACTACATTCTCAAGCATTCTTCAAGTATTCCAGTGTTGCTGGAATACTTGAAGAATGAATGGTCAACATATCTAAACTTATTCTGAATAAATTTGAATTTTCGAATACGCGCGTTAATTTCTCAGGGCAGTGTATACCGGGTGACACAGGATCATGGTACACCCCTCTCATTTCTATATTTCTGCAGGTAATTTATTGAAATTTTGTGATTCGATCAAGCTTATGATAGGCCACCTTTTGACATTTGAAACAATTTTTTCCACTTCCGGTGTCGCGGCAGCACAATGGTTCCAGTAGCAGATATAAGGTTGTGGTCTGAGTTGCCTAGCGGTGTTGAGACCTCCACTACAAAATCATCTGGATCTGAAACCAAAAAAAGATCCAAGATATTCGGTAAGTCGGTTGGGTATTCTTGTCGGTTCCTATTTCCTCATTTTCTGAAGAAGCTGTTGGGGCATAACTATGTATCAATTGAATGTTGTATCTCTTATTGAGTTTAATTACAACATATATCACTCTGTTCGACATTGCGTGGTACTTGGTAACTAGGTGTTCTATGCGTTTGTGAATGATGAAAGCAACACCACCAATTTTATAATTGGTTTCTGAATTATTCTGATACAAGGTGTGTCCAGATTTTAAACTATTCTTCTTTTCACCTTGAAGTCTTGTTTCACATAATCCTATAATATCCCATTTGATGTTATTGAGCTCTTGTTTTAGTTCTTTCAAGTGGTCTGATTTGCTCATTGTGCGAATATTGTGAGTGGTGACGCTTAACTATGGGTTTGTTTAGTTAATTTGGTCGATTTTCTGCCTCCCCCAGAATCCACGAGGTAGCCCGATGTCATATCGGGGTGGGATTCCGAACAAGTGCCCACCAGGGGTACTTGTATTTGGAATTTCTACATTGATATGGATTTTAAGAAGGTTTGTTGGCACTTAAGACACCACGCTTGCCAAACGGGTTGCTGATTTTATTTTTCATCCGCTCATTTTGAGTCAAACGCTGTTTGCAACCGCTCATTCTGAATTATTGCATTGATAGTTTCGGTCCGCCCCGGTACCACCCATATCTGGGAGGCTTTCTTCGATCCGCCTCCTAGAGAGGCGCCCGATAGGTGACTAGCAACCCCCATGGGTCACAAAGGATACTGAATCATATTTATTGATAGATATGTATTTACCAATGTAGCCATTAGAACCGCGAATATAGAAACTGCATCGCATTTTTTTTATCCGCGAATAGTAAAAACGCAAATGTAGGAATCGCGAATTTGAAACTGTGTCGGCGACAATCATTACAAAATGCCACGTTCCACAGTGATTAATTAAAAAAAATTCAAATCCCTTTGATGGAAATTAAACGCAGAAAAGAAGATAATCCCTTGTTTTTACCGAGTATGCACTCACAGGATTAAAATCGCATCCGAACGTTTCATAAAAGCGATTTCCATTTCTGCACTTCGTTATTCAAAAGATACGGTTCGTCAGTTGACATTGTAAAGAGCTGAGAGCTCAATCTCTACGTGTTCCAATTGTTCCTCCATTTCCCCAAATAACTGACCTTTGTGTTGATGAGAACTCTTGGTTGGCACTTGAAACTGAAAATCGATCTGGGCTTAAACTTTGTAACAAACTTTTGTTTACTTTGAAACAGGAAGTTGAACTGTGACCGTCATCGAATCTTCTAATTCAATGTTATCAAGTTGGAAAATCATTTTATATATGGTAATTACAGAAACTTTTGTATTTAGGTTTCACTGAATTTAGCCTTCTAGATGATATTTGAATTGTGGAGGCCGTTACTTGATGTAGATCCATGATATAAATGAGATAAAAAACACAAGGTTTAACATTAATCTACACTTTATTTGAAAAAATTCGACGACGTTTCGCTGAGACAGCAGCTTTATCAAGAATGAAAAACAGAATGAAGAGTATGGTATTATAAACAAATCGTAGAACAAGTTGGATGAATAACAGGAAAATCCACACCGAGCCATTGTACAGTTAGTATGAAAGGTAATAAAAACTAATTAAACAAGTTAAGTAGGGGTGAATAATTTACGTCTACCTGCTCATTCAAAAGCTTGTCCGAATGTTTGTATCTATTTATTTCTAATGCTTCTAGGAGATCTAATTTTAAACTTTTGATTTTATATGTAATATGTCAAAGTTTTTATTGAATGAATGGTTTTCTTTTATTAGGTGGTTTGAATAATTTGAATCAGATTTATTTTTATCGAAGCTACGTTCATGTTCAGATGTTCTTATGCCAAAACTCCTATAGGTCCTACCGATATAAATTTTATCACAAGAACCGCAATTGAGTTTATAGATTCCTGATTTACTTGAATTTTCAACACGAGATTTATTATTTTAATATGTTTACCTAAGTTATTAGAAGTTTTGAAAGTTATATTAAGATTTTGTTTGACGAGAAAGGATTTAATATTTGTACTTGCAGAACCGCAGAATGTTAAACTGTTGAATATTTTATAGTCTTTATGAATAGGATATACTTCATTAATTTCTTTCTGATACAGTTTTTACGAATGATTAGATCTATCATATCCGGATTAGAAATATTGAATCTGTTGGACGTTTGCATTGAACAAAATTATTTTTCTTTCAACAACATCTATTACAGTAGTGAAAATGGTTTGATCATGGGAAATCCTTTGAGTCCACTTTTAGCAGAGATTTTATGAATAATATTGAACAGAAAATTCATACACATCCACTCATTTCCAAATTTCTTCATTGGTATAGATATGTTGACGACATCTTAGTATGTTTCATTGGAACTATTCGTCAATTAGACTTATTTCTTAATTTCATTAATTCCATCCATTTGAACATTAAATTCACGATAGAAATTGAACAGAACGATTCCATTAATTTTTTGGACTTAAAATCACTAAACAAAATAATAACCATGTTTTTTCGGTCTTTCGTAAACCAACACATACTGATACAATTATACATAACTACTCATTACATCCAATTCAACACAAAGTTGCAGCTTTAAACAGCATGGTACATCGGTTACTCAATTTACCTTTATCAGTAGAAGATTATAATAAAGAGTTAAACATCATCGAACAGATAGCCATTAATAATTCATATAATCCGGATATGATAGATCTAATCTTTCGTAAAAACTGTATCAGAAAGCAATAAATGAAGTATATCCTATTCATAAAGACTATAAAATATTCAACAGTTTAACATTCTGCGGTTCTGCAAGTACAAATATTAAATCCTTTCTCGTCAAACAAAATCTTAATATAACTTTCAAAACTTCTAATAACTTAGGTAAACATATTAAAATAATAAATCTCGTGTTGAAAAATCAAGTAAATCAGGAATCTATAAACTCAATTGCGGTTCTTGGATAGAATTTATATCGGTAGGACCTATAGGAGTTTTGGCATGAGAACATCTGAACATAAACGTAGCTTCGATAAAAATAAATCTGATTCAAATTATTCAAACCACCTAATAAAAGTAATAAAAGAAAACCATTCATTCAATAAAAACTTTGACATATTACATATAAAATCAAAAGTTCAAAATTAGATCTCCTAGAAGCATTAGAAATAAATAGATACAAACATTCGGACAAGCTTTTGAATGAACAGGTAGATGTGAATTACTCACCCATACTTAACTTGTTTAATTAGTTTTTATTACCTTTCATACTAACTGTACAATGGCTCGGTGTGGATTTTCCTGTTATTCACTCAACTTGTTCTACGATTTGTTTATAATACCATACTCTTCATTCTGTTTTTCATTCTTGATAAAGCTGCTGTCTCAGCGAAACGTCGTCGAATTTTTTCAAATAAAGTGTAGATTAATTTTAAACCTTGTGTTTTTTATCTCATTTCTAGATAATATTTTGAAGAAATGAAAAATACGCGTTAAGAGGTTTTTTTGTATAAAAACGGCACCCAGTACAAAAAGAATACAAGGGAGATTGTATCTTACAAATTGTACGAGGAATTTTCTCAATTCGAAATACTTCAGTGGCGTACTTTGGCTTCCAGTGATTTCTATTTGTTTCCGAAGATAATAATACGGCCTGGATGACAGATTTTCAACAAATTCAGAAGTAATCTAGGAAACAAAGATGTATTTCCAGGACCATGAGAAAGACTACTGCAAAGATGACACCAAAACCTCCAGCATCGCTTTTCTAACGTCAGATTTATTTTTACGACCTGCATTCTGAAACATCGATCTCGAGAATGAAATGATTGCCTTTCAGGCGTCAGATTTATTTTTATAACTCGCAAAAGCTGACACCTTTCTCAAATAATAAACAGAGGAGGAAAAACTTGTTTACCAACTGCAGATTCAATTTACCCCAATCGATAATGCTTGACACCGTTTTATCTGTCGAGCGAAATTATTTCAGTTGTTTCAAACAATTGTATAACCTGCACGCTATACCGGGTGACACATGATCATGGTACACCCCTCTCGTATCTAATTTCTGCAGGTAATTTATTGAAATTTTGTGATTCGATCAAGCTTAAGACATTTGAAACAATTTTTTCCACTTCCGGTGTCGCCAGAAATGACCTTTTTGTAGATTTTTAAATGAAACAGCCTGTATATTTTTGCATATTTGGTTTCCAAATAATTTCCCACCTAGACGCATTTGGCACTATAACTGTGCTAACTGGGATGAGCTACGTGAATTCCTTTCATGGTTTCCATTAAGTGATGTTTGCCTTTCATATCCTGACATCAATGTTTGCACTGAGTCTGTTACAGAAATCATTCATGCAGGAATGAATCTCCACATTCCTCATTCCATGAAAGGAACAACAGCACAAAAGTTATGACTGCAAAAGAGCCAAGCAGCCAAGAACAGAGCCTACAAGTCACGGAAGATAAATCCAACAGAGGAAACAAGAACAACCTTCGTACAAATACGGAACGTATGCAGCCTAACATCCGCAAGAGCAAATGCCAATTTCAACGAAGGGGTAACTAATAAACCCCTTGAACAGGCAAGCGGGACTAGACAGTTCTGGTCTATGGCGAAGACTCTCAGTGCCAATTTCTGCAAATCTGCGTTTCCGCCTCTTGTTAGAGAAGACGGAAGTATAGCATCTCCGAAAGAGAAAGTCGATCTCTTTGCTCTCTTGTTCTCAAAAAATTCTGTGCTAGACTCGTCTAACTCAATACCACCTACAAATTCTTCCATGGCAGACAGAAATCAAATTCAGAGAAAGCAGTTAGTCTAGACGAAATACCGCCAATCGTCCTGAGAAAGTGTGCTCCCGAACTGGTACCTATTCTAAACCGTCTGTTTCAGATTTATTATGAAAGCCAGACTTTCCGACCAGCTGGAAAATAGCGAAAGTTCAATCGATCCCAAAGAAAGGAAAGAAGTCCTTACCCCAAAACTACCGTCCTGTTGCACTTCTTCCCATTATGTCCAAAGTGATGGAGAGAGTCATAAACGATGAACTCATCAAATATTTTGAGTTGAGGGAATTATTAACGACTGTCATTTTGGTTATCGCAGGCAAAGAACAACAGGAGATCTACCCGCCTACGTCACTCATGTTTGTACATCTAGAATGGAAAAGCATGAGGAATCTAGAGCAATAGCCCTCGATATCCCTAAAGCCTTCGATAGTGCTTGGCATGAAGCCTTGTTGAATAAACTTGCTGCATATGGGCTTTTCGAAAAATTGCGGGGTTGGATAAGTAGCTTTCTTTCAAATAAATCAATACAAGTTGTGGTCGAGGGTATAACATCTGCCTCAGGGATCTTTTCTTTCGCTAACCTTGTTTCTGTTGCAGATAACAGATCTTCTGCCATCTACAGAGAACAACATCTTCGGTTTTCCAGACGATTGTACCCTGGTTTCGTCTTTCAGTAGTCTGCAGCCGATTACAGTTTCGGAATCTCAGCGCCAAAGATGTTAATAAATTAATAACTTAAATTCTGACTTACAGAGGATATCGGAGTGGGGTCAGTTGAACCTCGTAAGCTTCAACGCGAGCAAGACGCAAGCAACTACGTTTTCTAGAAGGGTCCCCGCTTGACAAACTCCTCTAACGATGCAATGCCAATAAGTTGCATCCAAAGATTTCGATTTACTTTCTCGGAATAACAGTCAACTCCGGGTTTTGCTGGTATGAACATGTATCAGCAATAGCTAAGTCTGCATCAGTTCAACTTAGTTTTCTTTTCAGAGCCAAGAGAGACTTCACGTCATCTCAGCTGTTGCTTCTTTATAAAGCGCAGATTCGACCTGATTTGGAATATTGTTCCCATGTATGGGAATCTGCACCCAAACATCCGTTGTAGATGTTGGATAGTGTGCAAAAACGGACTGTGCACCTTATCGACTACCCGGAGATCACCTGCGATCTCCAACCGCTGTCTCTCAGAAGACAAGTTGCTGACCTTTCTTTGCTTTACAGATACTTCCATGGGAAATGCTCCAAGAAGCTGAAAGACCTTGATCGAGGAAAACTCATGTTCTGCCACTACAGTAGGCTGGCAAGGAGTTCTTATCCTATGGCTCTATAAGAATTCCTTTGTTTACAGGGCCGGTGAACTATGGAAGTCGCTTCTGTCGAACATCTTCCCAACATTCTACAATTTGGTCCCCTTCAAGAAGCGAGTAAACAGAAATCTCAATTCTTCCTAGGCGTCCACTCATGTGGTGTAACAGGTTCGTCTATTCCTGGTAAGCGCGCATTAAAAAAAAAGAAAAACAACCAATCAACTGTATGATCGATGAAAAAATCCGAAGATCGTCGTCTGTAGCTTCAACCTACCATCAGCGAAAATTCTTCGTGATCCAGTAATAGGAAAAATAGAGGTGGCGTTGTAATTATGGATCGAAGACCGCAACCAAAAAAAGTGCCCCTGAGTAATTTAATTATCCGGGAGAAGGAAAGTGTCTTTACACACATTTCAAAGAACCTGGTGGTAATGGAGGATTTCAAGCATCGAAAGGTTGGTTCGATTAATTTAAAGTGCGACAATCTTTGCATAATAATAATAATAAAAAACTTCATTCAACTATCTGTGCCAAAGTCAAACTTTAACTGCAAATATTGCCAAAATTGCGAATGAAATAGGACGAGATGTGTTTGAACAGATAGAATCAGTGACATTTAGGAGTTGCTTGAATCGCAAGATGAGAAATTGACTGAAACCGACTTGGGGAAAATGTTAGACACAGCCTATTGAAGACGAGGCTTCAAGAAGAACTGGAAACATGACATTTAATTGGAAGGATCTTATCAACAGTAATACAATACGGAAAGACAAAATGAGTAGTTTTACTTGAATATAATGGCATTTACAACAGAAGATATACCGAAGTTTGTTTGCTCATTACAAATGTGCTAGATTTTCCTACGAGCGGACGTGATTTCCATCATCCAAATATCCAACTTCATTCTTTCATTACTTGTATAAGTTTGATTCTCTCAAAACTCATGAAATGATTTTTATGGTCAGATTATAGATAAACCGGAAGATTGAGAAGAGAATTGAAGAACATAAATGATCGATTATTGAAAACAAAAATTCTAATGGTTTTTTTGACCATTGTATAGATAAAGTTCAATCCATAGATTTCGAAAGAATGGATCTTAATCATCCAGGTAACAGTGAAAAGAAGTTGGATATTTAAGGGATGATGGAAAGCACATCTGCTCGTTCCTACGAGTTGGTTTCTCCTGAAACCAACCAATTTGTAATGAGCATACAGACTTCGGTCAATCTGCTGCTAAAGGGCTGAGAACCCGAAACATATGTCGAGTTTATTGATATATTTTTGTGAAACCTTTGCCAAGTGTTTTAATTAATCACATGTTAAATTCAACTCTTATACATCCAACGTCCTCTGTTATAAATTTTCCACATATCTGAATCTTGAACACAAAATTTCACTTGATGAGAATGCAAGGAACTTGTTATAATGAAAATTAAATTGAAAGGTAGGCAGTTCCGACAGACTCGTCTGGCTTTTGTTGAAAATCATTCGCTATTCCATTATAATTCCAACTTACTTGGACATTCCGTTGAAAACTTACCAATGAATGAGAACGTTTCCATCACGTAGTCTGGCAGCATGGATGAAATCGTTGCAGAGAGAAAAGTATTGTGAAAGATTTTGATCGGGCGAATCGGATGCCATCACACAAAGGTAGTGTTTGTCCTGAAAACAACATCATTAAACATACATTCCATTTCGAACGAATACTCGGACATAACTAACTTATATGGTTTCAAGTACTTATAATGAAATTTTCATGTATTGCTTCAATATTGAACAACAGTGTTGAAAAGATTTCACTTTCTATAAAAGAAAAATTTGAATTTATTGTAATTTTAAAAACATTATATAAGAAGTTTGCTTTGTGTTAACTAAAGATAAGATGCTGCAATATGAAGTGAATAGAATTTTGGTTTTACTTTAAATAAAACTAATATGCTGCCAACAGCCTAAATTTGCTGTAATATTAGGCAACACGTTTATTCAAAATTTACTCCAACTCAAACTAAGAAGCTGCAAGTAATCTAGGTTTGATTTAAACAGAGATCACTATGCTTTGATTTGATTTGCTGCAAACAACTTAAATTAACTGACATGTTTAAAAGCATTTTATAAGAAGTTCTCTTTACTTTAACTGAAAATAAGGTGATTTATTTTACTATGTTTCACAATGCTACAACTCGTACTAAATGGCTGCAACACACCAACATTTACTGTAATATTTTGAGGATGAAATACTACTGATAACGTAAATTTGTTGTAACATTAGATAGCTATCTTTGAAAGTTATCTTTGCTTTACTCAAACTTGCTACAAATAACCTAAAACTTTGAGTAAAAGTTTTATGAGAAGTTGATTTTGTTCAACTGAAAATTAAATTCTGCAATAAAGTTATGTTTACTGTTATGTTGATTACATTTTTTATAAGCAGTTCACTTCTTCACTTCATAGAAACTGAAAATGAAGTGCTGCAAGCAGCGTATATTTACTGCAATATGAGGTGACCATATTATGAAGACTTTACTTTTCTTAAACTAAAAGTCAATTGCCTTACAAAACCTAGATTTTCTTACTTATTTTTGCATTAGCTTATTTCATTTATTATTTAATTAGCAAAAATGCTGCGAGCTATATAGATTAGCTGTAATATTGAATAATAATTATACAGGAAGCTCACTTTGTTTCAACTGAAACAATATCGAAGCAACCTACAAAAATGGGTAAACATTTATTAGGAGTTGCTGAAACTTTTATTAGTAATAAGATGCTGCAAACAACATAGTTTTACTGATAGGTAACACTTTCGTTTGTACTAAAAATGAGATGATGCAAGTAACATATTTACTTAAATGTAAGGCAAACCTAAAAGTAAGATGCTGCAAGCAACCTGAATATTTTTTATCTAGTATTAGGTTAGTTTTGTAGCTTCAACTAAAAATGCACACAGCAAACAACTTAGAGTTGCTGCAATATGGATTAAACGTTTCATAATTTCATCAAAATTCAACTACAATTGAGGATATATAAACATCTTTTCTTCTAGATGAAAAATTTCATGGATTCACTTTGCCTAAATCAAAAATGCTGCAGCAACATGGATCGATTTTATCAAGTTCCTTTTGTCTTAACTCAAAAAATATGCGGCAACCACGATATAGATTCATAGAATTCAGGCATAACTATAAGATGCTGCAAGTTATCTAGATTTTTCTGTAATAAGGTGATAGTGATAGAAATATTTCACTCAGCCTTGATAGTTTGAACCGCAGTTTATTTTGCTGAAGCCCGTGTTTCTTTATGAATAATGGCTTTTAAGGTGAACGATTACATTTTCATGGAAAATATCAAAACATCATAAATCATTCACAAAGCAAGACCTTCTAAATTTAATCGAATTCGAAGCAAGGAAACTTACCGAATGAATTCTTCTAGCAGTATCGTGAATTGCTAAAATATGGGTTATTTTATGCTTATTCAATTGGTTTGTGTCTTTAGAGTCCCTGTAGTTTCCCACGTATAAACCTGGCAGCACCTGTAACAATCAGAGCAATTCATTGATGATAAAAATTAAGATAATTATCAGATATATTAGATAAAAGTATTTCGTTACTTTGGACATTTCAAATTTGAAATTATAAGCGGGGGGCTTTCCAAAACACGTGAAGAAGTGTACAAACATGCTTAACATTTTGTTGACACAATTATTCAATATTTCTATATGTCAAACTTATTAAATCATGAATGCCATTAGTGAAAATATAAAATATGCTCGATTTGAAATTGTTGATTTCTGTGTTAGACTTTAGCCTGATTCATGAGCATGTATTGTCGACCATTCGCTCATCTAAGCCATATAAGGCTCCCAAGAAGGATGGCATCATGCCTGGCTTGCTACCGCAAGGAGTGGACGTCCTTCTTTCATACCTAATTAGGTTCTTCCGGTCGAGTCTGGCCTGATATGTTCAGACCGATAAGTATCGCCTTTCGTTCTAAAAACCCTAGAGAAAGTGTTCAGATGGATTTATCAGGACCGAGGTGTTATCGCTGAAGCCTCTGAGTGAATATCAATACGCTTTTTGTACAGGTAAATCAACTGATGGCACTTAATAATATAGTCGGGAGGATCATTCAGTCTCTGGACCGCAAGGAGACTGCAGCTGCAACTTTCATGGACATTGAGGTTGCATTTAATGCAACCCCTACTAGTTCATTATGTACGACTGCCAGAAAAGTATCAATTATTACTGAGGAATGGATTAGTACCATGCAAGATGCCAGAGTGATCAGAACTTCCCTGGAAGGGGAAGTCCTTAGTTTTGTGGCTGGTAGGGGCTGCCCTCAGGGATGACTATTATCCTCTCTGTTGTTGTGCCTGCTTTTTGATGACCTTGTGGTAATAACTGGCGCACTGGTTGTTTATGTACAAGTGTACACTGACGGCATAGTCATTCTGGCTGTTGAAGATGACGACTTTGTCTCCGATAGACTATCTAACTAATCTAACCCATATGGTACCATTCACCAGGAAAAGGAGGATATTCGTTTCTCCCCCGATCTTAAGTGGAGTGTTTATTCCAGTTCTACACATTCGTTATCGGCATGTCAAATGAATTATGGAAAGAAATTGGGTCTTGCCCCAAAGTAATTTCTCCTGGCTATATATGGCAGTGTCGAGACCACGTACTACATACGGCTGCATTGCTTGGTGGGAGTGCAATCTTGAAAGAAAATTCCAAGTTAAGCTCTGTGAATTGCATAGAACAGCCTGCATGATTTTCACTGGAACTTTTCGCTCTACACTAGTGCGGCCATGAAACTGATACTGAGCCCATCTTCACTTGGTGATTTGAGGAGTAGCTAGAATGGCTACATATAGATTTCACCACCTCTTCCGAAATGGAATAAGTATGTTTAGATTCATGCCTGGCGCTTTACAGTCTGAAATCGCAGACAACGAGATGCTGAGTATGAAGTCTGACATATCTTCACCCAAAGCCAACATGGAGTTTCCATTCCAGATCATCATTTCTAGCAGACAGGAATGGACCAGCTCCAAGGACCATTAGGCATGGAGGGCGGACTCATTGACCGCTCGAGAAACCGGACGGAAGCCTAGGCTTGGAATTTCCCTGGAGACACTCCAATGATGGAAAAGAACCGGTGGTTGGACCTGAAAGAACAGGAGCACTGGCTTCCAGGTCTCAGAAACTCGACTTCCACTGCAAGAGCCAAGGCTTGGTTTAAACTCTCCAGACTGGACCTGAGACTTCTAACTGCCATATTTTGGGGCACTGTGGCCTCAAAAATTACTCAATAAGTTAGGTTAGCTTTTGAGAACCCTTTATATAGACTATGTGAAGAAGAGATAGAATCAATAGAACACGTTATGTGCGAGTGCTCAGCTGGGGATAGAATCAGGCTGGAGGAACTTGGATGTAACAAACTGACGCTGACTGAGCTTATTAAGCTCTCCCCATAAAGCTTATATTCTTTACAAGAAGGATGGAGGTTGTGGGTCAAATTTAAGACAGAGTGTGGCACAACAGACGCAGTGAGGCTGTTCTCATTATCTATTGTTGTATATTTTATATTGAGTAGGATGTTGTTTGCCGTCTAAAAGAAGATCTTTGGCATGATGGAAATTGCACATGTCTTAGATCCTCTTAATCATTATTTAGCCAGCATTATTAATTAAAAGTCAGTTCAATAAGTCGTAGTCATTCCATATATTATCACAATTGTCTGACCGCTCCAAAAGTCAGAAATATAAAATAGAATATATTTATAACATGGTGTCAGGTGTGGGGTGTTCGTGAAATATAAATACAGAAGATATCAAATTAAAATATTGTTATCTGTTGTTCACAAAATGTCCGACGATGGTGAAGCGAGAGTTGACCATGTGCCGCATTTAAAACCGATCAACGAATTGCCTCACTAATCATTATCTATATCTATGTACTCTACCACTTCGATAAGTACTTTGTTATCATAACTGATCTCGTGCACTGTTCGTGATAGCTGTCACAATGCAACAATCACAGAAGGAATTTTGCAAAATTATGTTTAAAATACAAAGTCAGTCAAAACTTTAGAATCAGAAGATAATTCAACTTCTAATTTAGTCTTTCCTTTTGTCGGTATGATAGAAGATACTATTATAAATAAGGAAAAAGATTCTTGGTCTTTGAATATTTTCGTCAATAATTTCATAATTAAGTCTATTCTTGATTCAGGTGCTGATGTTAATGTCATGTCATTTCAAACCTTCAGTAAATTAAATTTACCAGATTCAGTCATTGATAAATGTCAATTTTCAATTAATAGCTTCGGAGGAAATCAAATACCAGTAATTGGAAAATGTGATCTCAAATGTTTTTCAATAATACATATGAAATGATTACATTTATAATAGTCGATATATCTTGTCAAACTGTCTTGGGTCTACCAACATGTCAAAAATTGGTATTTTAAAAGAGTTTTAATATCACAAATAATAATAATGACTGTAATAAAATTCTCAACGAATTTCAGGATGTCTTTCAAGGTCTTGGATGTTTACCGCCAATCTGCCATATCAAGTTACGTCCAGACGCTGTTCCTCATGTCGATCCACCTAGAAAAGTACCATTTGCTCTACATGATAAACTTCGAAAGGAATTAGAAAGAATGGAGAGCATGGATGTCATATCTAAGGTATCAAAACCTACGTCTTGGGTCAATTCTATAGTCATAACGGTCAAAAGTCAGGTCAATTAAGAATATGCCTAGATCCAAGAAATTTAAATAAAAATATTATGAGAGAATATTTTCCTCTAAAAACTTTGATGAAGTCAGGTCAAAATTAGTCAATGCTGCATATTTTTCGCATTTGGATGCATTCTCCGGATTTTGGATGCTGAAATTAGATGATGAAAGCTCAGATCTATGCACATTCCAAACACCCTTCGGTAGATACAAATTCAATCGTTTACCATTTGGTATATGCTCATCATCTGAAAAATTTGTTCAAGTCATGAATGATTTATTTGGTGATATTGAGGGTGTACTGATTTTTGTGGATGAATTTTTAGTATATGGTGCTACTTTAGAGATACATAATAATCGTCTTAGAAAAGTTCTACAAAGAGCTAGAGAACTCAATCTTAAATTTAATAGAAAAAGTAAAATAGCTGTCACTGAAGTACGTTTTTAGGTCATATATTCAGTAAAGATGGTATTAAAGTCGATGATGAAAAAATTGAAGCTATTAAACATTTACCTTCTCCTTCTAATACTAAAGAACTTCAACGATTTTTAGGAATGATTAACTTTTTAGGCCCTTTTATCAATAATCTGTCGCAAAAAACAGAAATTCTTCGAAATTTATTGAAATCTAATAGTCACTGGATCTGGGATGAAAATTGTGAAAAGGCATTCTCCAATTTGAAAGATGTTATAACGAAGTCTCCAGTATTAACACATTATAATCCTAATTTACCTTTAATTTTATCTGTTGATAGTTCACAATCCGCTATCGGAGCAGTCATAATGCAAAATAATCGTCCTATTGCCTATAGTTCAAAAACTTTAACTTCCTCACAAAGAACTACGCACAAATTGAGAAAGAATTATTTGCCATTCAATTTGGTTGTGTTAAATTTCACCAGTATATATTTGGCCAGAAAGTCATAGTCCATACAGATCATAAGCCATTGATATATATTTTCAAAAAGCTCTTTTCAATATTCCTGCTAGATTACAACGTATGATGTTAGCTTTACAATCTTATGATCTAGATGTTATTTATGTACCAGGAAACAAATGTATGTTTTATTGGCCTAATATGTCGTCTCAATTGAAAATCTCATTGATCAATACTCAGTATGTGCAAAATTTAGATCTTCTAATCAAGCAGAGCCTCTACAAAGTTATAGCATAACTTATTTTCCGTGGGAACGAGTTGGGTTGGATTTCCTCGATTTCGATAATGAAATTTATTTATTAGTAACAGATTATTATTCCAAATATATTGAAATAGCTTTAATGGACCATGGTTTCTCAGCTCAAAAGTCATTATCAGTCTTAAGTCAATATTTGCACGTCATGGAATACCAATGCAGCTAGTTTCAGATGGAGGTCCACCTTTTAATTCACTCGAATTCAAATCTTTTTTGTTTGATTGGGATATTGAACATATTTTTCAAGTCACTATCATCCCCAATCAAATGGTCAGTCTGAAAGTTCAGTCAAAATAATTAAACAAATTCTTAGAAAGTCCAAAGAATCTAAAACTGATCCATATTTAGTTTTGTTACACTACAGATCTACTCCTAAATCGAATTTACCTTCACCTTCTCAACTACTAATGTCGCGAAATATAAGAAATAATCTACCAATTTTAACGAAAAATTAATACCAAAAGTAGTTAAGTTCAAAACATATAAAGACAAAATCATACAATCGCAAAATAGTCAAAAATATTACTATGATAAAATAAAAATCGTTACCTCTTCTCTATCCAAATGACCATGTATATTTTAAGAAAAATAACAAGTCTAATTGGTCTCCAGCTACAGTCAAAGAGAGACTATAAGCTCAGAGATTCTATATAATTCAAGATACGAATGGAATAAATTATCGTAGAAATAGAATACATTTGAAATTCAGATCGAATGATAGTTGCCATAGATATGATGTCCATCCTCAAAATTCAACTGAAAATGTATTGAACTCTGAAGAAAATAACGAAGGTATATATAAAACTAGATATGGCAGAGCAGTGAAACCTCCTGATCGACTCAATATTCAGGAAAGTAAAATGTAATTGTACAAATTAATTGAAATTGTAAATAGCTAGATATAAAACTTAGAATTAAGGATCTAAAATAAAATAAAATAAATAAAAAAAGGAGATAGAATATAGAATAAGTAGAAATAGAATAATAGAAAGTTTAAAATGCACATATAAAAAAAAAACATTTAAATAAAATGACAGACATTTAATTGTAATATCTTACACTTAAGAAAAGGGATGTTGTATATTTTATATTGAGTAGTGTATGTTGTTTGCCGTCTAAAAGAAATTATAATATCTTTGTCATTATGCGCATGATGGAAATTGCACATGTCTTAGATCCTCTTAATCATTATTGTACAAGCCAGCATTATTAATTAAAAGTCAGTTCAATAAGTCGTAGTCATTCCATATATTATCACAATTGTCTGACCGCTCCAAAAGTCAGAAATATAAAATAGAATATATTTATAACATCTATATCTATGTACTCTACCACTTCGTTATGTGCACTGGTAACGAGATTGTTCGTGATAGCTGTCACAATGCAACAATCACGAAATCTTTAGGATATCCATAAACGAACCACAGCTTTTCATGAATATGCAAACTTAGTTTGACAATAATAAATTTTCGTTCCATGTTTTTTTATAGGATTGCTTGAGCCGTACCGAAGCGTGATGGAATTTATTATTTCCGTTTCTCTAAAGCAATTCGTGTGGTACAAAAAATACACAGATATTCATATTTTCTTCTCGAGACCGGATTTTTATGGATTTGTTTGTCGAGTTTTCCTTTCATTCCCTACATTGAAATTTATCAGTGATATCTTGGATTGCTATAATTCAGATAGCAGAGCGAGAGATTTGTGTTGACAAATAAACGTTCGTTATCTAGGAAAAAGTTTCGAATATGTATTGAATGTGATAGCAATCAATGAAATCAAAAAGGCTCGTGAAAGATAATTGAATTGTTTACGAATATTTGTTGATTTTTTGCGTACTAGAAGTTTAAGGATGATGGGTTGAGATATTTTTCTGAAATTTTCACAGTTAGATTTGGTTTTGGCAAACTACATTTTAAAATATATTCCCAGTACCGGAAATTGGTCCATGGAAATTATGGTCCAGATCAGTTTGTTGGGGATGAAGTACCTAATAATCTAGGAATCAGCGCACGAAGGCTTTATCTACACGTTGGCGTATAATATTCGACTTTTTGGAGAGTTTTGCAAAAACAACTACCATATCCGGAGGATTCTAGCCTTCAAAGATGAAGATCTATCCAGAAGGCTCGAATTTGGCAATGACTACTACAGACATTTGCTGAAATGTCGAATGTCATAAGAAATTTCCGCAGTGACCACTTGGTCGAAGAAAATTCTCATGAGACAATCGAGCGTAGCCACCATAGAAGTTTTCTACCAATGTATGGACCCGTCGATGTGATTCAATTGTCTAGAGAACCTTAACTTCTTGCAAAATACTCTGGTTGATTTTTCTCTATGATTTGCCTTATGCGATTAAAAGAAGAATGTGGTTTAGACTAATAGTGAAGAGATTTTCAATAAAGCATATTCCAATAAATGGTTTGGTAGAAGCTGTTCAGTAGCTTGGTCTTCACGATCCTCGATCTGAACCCTCTAGACTTCTTCGTCTGGGGGCATTAGGTATAATCACAACCTTCTACTACCATACAGGAATCGCATGCATGCGTTGGGTTAGATGTGACATAATAAGAAATAAGCCAGGAATTTCTGATCGGGGGTTCGCTTCAAAGAATCACGGCCTAACACCATATATAGACATTAATGGTGGTAATTTTGAACACTCACTTTAGTTCATTAGTTAAAAATAGTAGGTCGTTACCTTGTTTACTATGTTTTCTAACAATAGATCGTTCTAGGCCTCTTAGACAAAGCTGAGCACAGAACGTACTCTGTGTTTACCTTACCCGAGGATTTAAATATCGGTGCATTTCTGAGATTCTCTCTGTCTTTTCCTTCACTGACCTCATCGTCTCCGTAGATCGTCTGCAGCACACGTTACCAGAGTCGATTTTACAGACAACCCACGCCGTTCGACATTTAGCAAACCGCTGAACCACGTTTTATTTAATTTTACATTACGTTTACAACGGGTGTTTTTCTTTTTTATATTAGAGGTACCCGCGTAAGGAAACTGAATTCTATTATGTCTCGACGACACCGCGAGTACCTGAAAAGAGGAGACGGTTAATATTTCGCTTGAAGGCTAGCAAATTGTAGTAATGGGAAAATATGTTACGTGGAAGAGAGTTCCAAAGTTGCGCTGTTCTGTGGAAAAAGGCCTTCTGGTAAAAAGACGTTCTAAGTGTCCTAATTTCAAGCACGTAAGGATGGTTGGTATAAGTTTGGCGAGTTGGCCTTGAAACAGAAAAGAGCGGAGGAACAAGCGTAGAAATGTCCTCAGAGCATCTTCCATGAAAATACCTGTAGATGAGAAAGAGCTCACCTACCTTCCTGCGATATTCCAGTGGAGGGATGGAATCTGAAAGAGTACAGTCACCGATTAACCGAAACGCCCTCTTCTGTATGGAATCCAGGAGTTTTAAGGTGTGTTTAGGGACGAACCCCACACGTGAGAACCATACTCTAAAACGGGACGAATTTGAGATCTATAGAGAGTTAGGAGTTGAGTCGGAGTGAAGTATCTTCTGGCACGATACAGAAAACTCAGTGTTTGAGATGCTGACTCAGCAGTGTTCACAACATGGTCCTGCCATGACAAACCGTCTCCGATGGTTACCCCAAGCATTGTTATGGAGGAAGTGAGTGAGATAGTCTCGTTGTTCATTACTATATCTGGTACAGTACTGTTAACCTTCCTAGAAAACAAACAAGCTTGAGTTTTGCTAGCATTAAACTCCACCAGGTTCGCAGAGCCCCAATCGAGAATTGCCTTCAAAACACTGTTGATTTTAGCACACTGTTGCAGACGTATTTCGTCTGTAAATTGGGATGATAGAGTGTACTGTCGTCCGCAAAACTGTGGATTTTACAACCTGTAACAGTAAGCAAGTCGTTTATATGAAGTAGAAACGGGGTTGGTGCTAGAATCGAGCCCTGAGGAACACCAGCATTAATGGCAAGTGTGTCAGATGTAACTCCATCCAAGACCACACTGAGAGATCTACCTGAAAGAAAGCTTGAAATCCATAGGCATAGGTGTTGGGATAAGCTATATGAGGACAGTCTGCCTTGCAGACTCCTATGCGAAACCCGGCGAAAGCTTTCGAAATATCAAGAGCCATAGCCAAAGACTCCACAAATTTCTCTATAGATCTCTTCCACATGTGAGTGACACAGGCAAGTAGATCTCCTGTGGACCTCTGGTGCCAGAAACCATATTGACGATCATTAATGATACCAACAGATTCTAAATATTTGATATGCTCGATATTGATGGCTTTTTCCATCACTTTGGAAATCACAGGTAAAAGGGATATTGGCCTTTAGTTGGTAGAGATGGTTTTTTCCCTTTTTAGTAATTGGTTGGTTTCTGGAAGTTTTCCAGTTTGAAGGGCAAATGCCTTTATTATAAGATATAGTGAAAAGTCCACAGGAAATAGGTGTCCATTCACAACCGCATAATTTCAACACAATAGAAGGTATTCCGTCGGGTCCAGCTACCTTATTAGTGTCAAGCTTAAGCAGTATTTTCCTGACTGTCTTCTGCCTGAAAACAATATCAGTCATATGAGATCCCATATGAGGAATAGCAGGAGGATCTTTATCTCCTGCATCCAGAATGGAATTGGATGCAAAAAGGTTAGCAAGAAGGTTGGCTTTGTTTTTAGGTGTAATGACTAACGAGCTGTTTTCCCTAGTTAGGGGTGGAAGAGAGCTTGATAACTTCTTGAGCCGTTACAAGATTATGGTCAGATTTGCCTAGAGGAGCGTGAACCTTTACTGTGTAAAGATCAGGATTGCTAGTAAGGAAGAGATCGAGAGTGTTAGCGAATTGACCTTCCACGTCCGGAATATGGGTGGGTTCTATAAACATTTGCTCGAGACCTTACGTATTAGCAAAATATTCCGCTTCGCGACCAGCGTCATCAGTTTTGTTTGAGTGTTTGAGCCATTTGGTATTGTGAACATTAAAGTTTCCTAGTACTACAATCTCTGCTGAAGGTTAGTTTTGCTGTAAATAATCGATTTTAGCAGAGAGAAAATCGAATAGGCGGGAATAGGATGGATCGTTTCCCGAAAGGTATAAACAACAGATAAATTTTGTTTGTGTTTTATTGGTGATTTTGAACCACATAACATTTAGATTATCAATTTCAAGAGATTCCTCCCTGTGACAGGAAATATTGTTCTTTACAAAAAGACACACTCCATGTTTGAATTTGAACTTTGTGTGTAATTCATAGCCTGGGTATAAGAGATGGATGTTATTACTCGAGGGCTTGACCTGTGTTTCTGTTAGAGCTAAAATGTCAGGTATGATGCTCTCTACGTGGTAATGTACGGCATTGATGTTACTGTTGATTCCTCGTATGTTACAGAACTCTATTTTCAGTATTTCGTTCTCAGGATTTTCAGAAAGACGAACCTGGTTATTACTATTCGATATAGACCCCCCTCGAGTACCTGTGTGAACCTTCCACGTTTTTCTTCGTATGTGAGAACCTATACCCGGTAGCAAATGTTTTGTTTGTTGATTCAATTTTCGTTAATTACCAAATATACTTTTCCATCAGCTTTCTTCCATTTCGTCATAGTCATAAGTAATATCTTATAACGCACCCTTGTCTAAAATAAGAATGTGCTTCTCTCCAATGTTTTGATTTCCACTGAATATAATGACCCCCCAGTATATTCAAACTTAAAATGGAGTGAAAACTACTTCAAAAAGCTATTTTCCAAGTTTTTGTAAAAAATTATGAAAAAAGTCACTTACTTCAGTTTATTCAAAAATCGCGTGACCTATCATATTAATCATATTTTTACTCGAAAACGGTTATGATTTCGAAGAAATTTCAAGAGACTAAAAGAAATTTGAAATGGAAGGTCTATTGAATGAATATTTATGATAAGACCAGTGGCGCAATACACTAAATTTTAATGGGATCAAATGTTGAAATCCTGAAAAAAATATCACCCTACTACAGAACACATCAAATGAACTGATGAATGAAAAATTACTTTTCTGCAAATTGGAGCTACATCCTTCCAAAATACAAGAGTTAAGAACTGAAACGTGAAGAAAAATCTGAACTTCAACACCTTTGATCTCTAGATCAGAGGACTTTTGGAGATATGTTCATAAGCATTTTTTCATATTTTCGATGAGGAATCTCCTGTAGAAAATAATGATTGTATACCTGTAACACCCAGTAATTTAGGCAGTATACTGAACTTATAATTTTCTTCCCCAATTTCAGCTCCGTCGTTTTTATCGCCGTTTTAATGAACTCGGAAATTCTATGACGAATACGAACCAGCAAAGTTCAACGCTCCCTAATTTTTCGTTGAAAACGAAATGAAGTTGCCAGAAGTGAGATCGATAGAGGTGATTAAATGCTGATTATAGATATCCGAAGGTAAGGCACCCTGTTCGAAAACAAAAGTGTCTGGGTATGCCATGGAACTGTTTTTTATTCGCCATTAAATGATTTGCCTTTATTATACCACATTAGAGCATAATTATCTTTCATTTATTATTCCAAACTACATTATCATATATGTACAGAGTTTATGTCACATAAAATCAATTTATTTCATTAGAAGTAATATTAGATTATTATCGATTTGATGGTGTTAATGTGTACGAAAAATTGTAGACTATGTTGGGGTAATCACTATTTACCTAAGTTTTAGAAACGTCATATCCTTTAACCTATAATACAATTCATTCACATAGGCCACCCTGAACATCTGACAAACTTTAGAACAATCGATAATATACAAGATAGTATACAGAGTGCTTACTTTGAATGATATAAATTCAGTAAAACCTCTGGCAGAATTTTTAATGAAACTCGAGAATTTTCACTCAGTTTTGTTTTGCATGTAATGTTCTACTTCTTGGCTCATAAAATGAAGGCTTAAATGTTACCATTTAATGAAGAAAAAGTAAAAAGAATCATGTTCTGAAAATGACATCAGTCATTGCTGATGCCGAGGTTCTGAAATTCTGTACCCATCGGATGATTGTGTCACGTTTCGGAACTGAAGCGTTACGACCAAGGTTGAAGCACTGGCGAAAGCGCCGCTGCACTCAATGACTCTCCAGATTTTATACACCCTTCAACTGCGACCACACGGTGCTCTTTTGTCCAGATAAACATTGAGAACTGAATGGTAACTCGAATGACCTCAGCCGCTTTCCTCTAATCACTCGCCGTTACGTGTACTACCCGTTACAAGAACGCCTTTCCATTACGCCCCACCCAGTACATTGTGTCAAGGAATTAACGCACAATATCAATATTTAAAATGAGAAATGAATTGAAATTTTACAAGAAACCCCCACATACTGATAACAGCAATTGTTTTTCTTTAGAATTTTAATTTTCAGTAATAATACAATATGAATCATGAAATTTCACCCTGGTAGAATGTGCTGAAGTGGTGTTAGATGATCTAGGTTGGACTTTTATTTATTTGATTAATATTTTCAATGAAATAAAACTATGTTACGTTTGAGAAAGAAACAGAAAACTTTCTGGACTTAACTATAACTAAAATTAACGATAAACTTGATTTTTCTATTTTCGTAGGCCATCACATAGAGATATTACTATTCACAGCACATCTACACATCCTTTCCACATAAATTAGCTGCTTACAATAGTATGGTACATAGGCTCTTTAATATCCGAATGTCACAAAACAATTTTATAAAAGAGCTATATATAATTAAACAAATAGCAGTCAATTACAGTCTAAGTATGATTGAAAACATGATTCCACGCAAAAAATTTCAAAAATCAGTCCAGGAAGTATTTCCAAGTATAAAAAGTTCTAACCTAACACAAAATACAACAGCATTCCGAACTGATAATTCTTTAGGCCGACATATCAAAAACTGCAAATCTAAAATTGATAGGTGATAAATCCGGTGTTTATAAACTGTCTTGCGGGGATTGTAACAAAATTTATATTGGTAGAATTCTCAGAAATTTCAGAGTTAGATTATCCGAGCACAAACGTAGTTTTAATTATTATAAATCAGTGACCGCAGTGTGGTGAAACCGGTCATAGTTTTGTTAATATAGTGAAAATCTAAATACCATAGTTTTATTTCATTGAAATCGATTTTCATCAAGTAACGACCTCTTCAATCGAATTATTTCATTAATACATACCCGACAGGATTTCTCCCAATTAGGGGACAGAAAATGATACATTAGAAATCATAGTTTAAATGAACATAAACTAAAAACAATTTGAAATACACACCAAAATACTCAAAGAAGGGTAACATTAGTTTCGTTTTATTCTTACAAAAGCTAGAGAAATGATTTTGTAGTTCTACCCTTCGTAAGGGACAGAACTCAAAAGGGTCGGGAGTTCTCTCCTAAAATTATTCTTACTGCGCGAAAAGTCCGCAAGGGTCGCGATGGTATTGTAGAAATGACAGCTGCGATTTATTGGTGAATTGAAATAGATATCTGTTGATGCTCTTGTGACGTAAAATTTCATTTGGTTTCTTCTCATGAGCCTCGGGACTAAAAACCTTAGCTGTCCAAGCAGGTATGGACACTTTGTAATGTAGCAGGTTCTATCACAGAAAAGTGTGAGGTGACTTATACAGGAATAGGCCAAAATTTTGGGTTCTCCTATTCAACTATTTCCAGAATGATCCATAGGTAGGGGAGAGTCGGGTAGCCTCGGTCACATAAGTAAAACTCAGGGTCACAAAAAAAAACTCTGAGAAAAAAAGATCTATTTTCAATCTATATAATGAACAAAACATATTCCTTTCAATACTAATGAAGTAAGAAATAAAAATTCTCATTTTTATAACTGTAATAAAGTTTAGAAGGCACTGTCAAATATTTGTCACAATCATTTCTGGGGGTAGCCCCGGACACAAAAAAATATGACTATGTCGATTTGCAAACATCACAATAGTAGAAAGATGACGTTGGATCAATATTCACACATTCTTCATGAATCCAGTCTTCATCGAAGGTTTCCCCACAAATGATGCATTCTGCATCATGATTTGTTTATTTCCTAGTTATTTATGGTTTACGTGGAAGTTCAATAGGAGGAATTACCTTCAAGACCACGAAATCACTTTAATGGAGTGGCCTGCACAAAGTCCAGAACTCAATCCCATCGAACGTGTCTGGAACATTCTCAATAGAAAATTAGGAAGTCAGCAACACCAGCCAACTACCGCGAATGGGGTTGGGAACAAACTGATGGGGCGTAATGGAAGGGCGTTTTTAGAACGGGAAGTACAGTTAACTGTGAGTGAGGGAGCGGCTGTGGTCATTAGACTCAAGAGGAGGTACCGTTCCGTTCACAATGCTTATCTGGATAAGATAGCACCGTGCGTTCGCAGTTGAACAGTATTTAAAATCAGGAGAGTCTTTCATGTCGTGCAGCGGCGCTTTCGCTAGCGCTTCAACATTAGTCTTGACGCTTCAGTTCCGATACAGAATTTCAGAACAACTGCATCAGCAATGAATCCAAAACCTCTAGGTCGTTTCCGAAGTGTTAGGACACCAGACTTGGAAAGAGTGAGACAAGCTATAATTCAAAGCCCACAGCGCTCCGTCCGAAAATGAGCTGCAGCACTCGAACTGAGTAGTTGAACTGTTTGCAGAATTTTACACCAAGACCTCTGCTTTCACCCCTATAAGCTCATGGTTGTTCAGCACCCAAAAGCACGAGATTTTGCACAAACCAGCAAATTGCCGAAAGATACTGTGATAATGATGAGTGATGAGGCTCATTTTCATTTGAGCGGTTCGGTAAATAAACAGAACTGTCGATATTGAGAAAACCCCCGCGAACTGCATCAATCCCCAGTTCACAAGTGGGAAAGTCACCGTTTGGTGCGCTATTTGCCGTCTTGGGGTGATTGGACCGTATTTTTTCGAGGATGAGAGGAGGAAGAAATGTTTGGTTCAAACAAGACGGTGCCACGGCACATACAGCCAGAGCCTCAATGGAAATTATGCATTGCATTTTTCCTGGTCATGTAATCTCTTGTTTTGGTGATGTGGCGTGTCCCCCTTGTTCCCCGGACAACACTGCTTGTGATTAATTTTTGTGGGGAAACCTAGAGGCTAAGGTCTACGTCGATAAACCTCTAAATCTGCAACAGTTGAAATAAGCCACTACAAGAGAAGTTAAGGCAATCCACACCGATTTGTTGTAGCGGGTGATGCAGAACTTTGAGAATCGACTACAGCGGAACACAGACGCCTTATGTCATTTTCAGAATCTCTCAACTTTTTCTACAATAAATGGTAACATTTAAGCTTTCATTTCACGAAATTAAAAATGTTCTACGTTGAAAAACAGTTATTTTCCTTTCGAAAACGCTTCACCCTGTATAAGGTCATTGATTTTGAGTAGGAACCGAAGGTGTTATGCAGTAATTCTCGTCCTGGGAAAAATATCCGGTACTAACAGATTTTTAAAGGCTTTGATCTTTTCCAAAAGTTTTAATTTTTCATTATTAGTTCAATTTCAATTATTATGAATACCATTTGCATTTCGATTGCTCCCAAGCATCTCTTACTGCTGGGGGATTACTGGAAAATTATTCTTCAATATGTCTAAGCTTCTGAATGAATCTGAATTTTCGATTTTTGATTCATAATTTGCGGTTATTAAGAAAATACAGTCTGTTACTCGGAAAGCATGTAAAAGATCTGTATTCGTATCGAATTTTTTCATTGTTACAGAATATATCATTATTTTATTTATCATTTGAATTTGATTTGCATCAAACCAATTATTAATTTTTGTTCTTCCAGCAAGTACGATGGACTGGGCCAACTCCGAAGTTGCATGCCGCCACTTAGTAATGGAATAAGTTGTCATCAAATCGAGAACTCCGTTAGGAAAAGTTCGTAATTTTTTTCTCCCAAACAGAAATTTATTGGGTTTATTTCTAGAACTCTCATCTATCGATCGTTCGAACCACATTCTGAACTCATAAGGGTATATAAATTGAATCTGACACATAAAATTTGGCAGTATTCCAATAGCTCCAAATCGAACCAACTAATGGAAACTAGGCCTGGGGATACACACATAAAGCTGACCTGGGCTTTAGGACTGCAGTTAAATCTGTCAGAAATATTTTGTATTCATTAGTTTTCACTCAAACTTGGGTTAGATTGCATCAGTTAGACCATCTCAGCATCTTGATAACTTGGATACGATTTGCATATACAATTGGGAGCGTTAAAGAATTTATTGTTTTTTGAAGTTGTTGTATCAGGAGTACCAAAGCTTAACCGTTGATTTCCTCTCAGAGTGAATTGTATTAAAGTTGTTTTATATCAATAATATTGCACTTGAATTATTTGAGTTATGGTTCATTATAAATAAAGTTGAAGCACTGTTGTACTAACTTATTTCATGTTGCTTTCTATTTTACACGTATTATAATACGAGGGCGGTTTGATAAGTCATTGAATTTTTGAATAAAACAATTTTTTTTCCGGCAAATAAACATTGTATATTTCTATTAGGTGCGCAACTAAGTTCTCGCTGTTTGTCAATAGATGGCTCCAGCAGTAAGTGGTGATCGATTTTTACATATCAAGAATGTCTTGAACAAAGCTCAGACATATGGTAAACAAACCACTGTGACACATTAGTGATTTTGTTTTTGCGTCATATACTTTTAGTTGTGAGAAAATGTCTGATTTTGTGCCAAATAATCGTCATTTGTGGGAAGTGTTGATTTTGTTCTTTCTTTCAAAGAAAACGGTGGCTGAAGCTCATAGAGAGCTCCAAAAAGTTTACGGAAATGTTGCTCTAAGTGAAACAACGTGCCGGGATTGGATCCGTCGCTTCAAAAACGGTGATTTCGATGTGGACGACGTCCCCGTGAAGGAAGGCCAAAAATCTTTGAAAATGCAGAATTGGAGACATTGCTCGATGAGGATCCGTGCCTAACGCAAGAAGAGTTTTCTTCAGCCTTAGGAGTTACTCGCCAGGCCATTTCCAAGCGATTGCATGCGTTGGGAATGATTCAAAAGCAAGGAACTTGGGTTCCTTATGATTTGAAGCCAAGAGACGTCGTGCGTCGTTCTTTCGCCTGTGAACAACTGCTCCAGTGCCAAAAAATGGATTCATTACTGCAATCCAAAGAAAAAATCCTTGGGAACTGCCCGGTCATGCTTCTACGTCATCGCCTCGGCCGAATATTCTTGCTGCGAAAGTTATGCTGTGTATTTCGTGGGACCAAGTCGGTGTTATTCATTATGAGCGGTTGAAACCGAACGAAACCATTACTAGGGAACGGTATCGAACTCAATTGATGCGATTGAGTAAAGCACTACACGAAAAACAGCCACAATACGAGCAGAGACACGAAAAAGTAATTCTACAGCATGACAACTCTCGGCCTCACGTTGCCAAACCCGTTAAAACCTTCTTGGAAACGCTCAAATGGGAAGTCCTAACCCACCCGCCATATTCCCTAGATACTGCACCATTCGATTATTACTTGTTTCGTTCGATGGCACATGGTCTGGCTGATCAGAAGTTCCGCTCATATGAAGAACTCGAAAAATGGCTTAATTCGTGGATAGCCCTAAAAGACGAACACTTCTACCGTTACGGTATTCGAGCTCTGCCAGAAAGATGGGGAAAAGTTGTAGCTGTCGATGGGCAATATTTTGAATGTTCCATTTGTAATCATTTTTCACAATAAATTTGTATTTTCATAGAAAAAGACGGCGGGAACTTAGTTGTGGACCTAATACATAATCACCTTTTAGCTCGATACTTCAGTCCAGGGTTTTTCTAATTTTTTATTCCTCCAAATAATAGGTTTTCCCAAGGCTCTAAAATACTCATTTGTTTCGGTAATTACTTATTCATTCGACTCAAATCTCTTACCTTTAGATTTGGAAACAGAAAATAGTCGCATAGGGCTAAATCTGGAGAATATGCTGGATGGGGTAGCACTTCGTATCCCAATTCGTGGATTTTAGCCATCGTGACTAAACAAGTGTGCACACGTGTATTGTCTTGATGGAACAGCACTTTTTTCTTCGACAAACGAATCAATGTCGAATCTGTTCAAAAGCTTTGAATAATATTCGCCGGAGATCGTTTCACCTTCGTCTAGGTAATCAATAATAAAAAGCAAGTACTGTGTTTTAAGGAATTTTACTTAATAATTGCGATTCGTAACGCGTTTCACTACACCGTAGCTTCTTCAGACGAATGAATATGCAGAAAAATATAAATGAGAATATAAATATAAATGTTCCTGAGTAATTAAAAGCTTATTGAGTTGCTTCTTCTTAAGTGGTTATTTATGACAGGTATATCCAATAAAATTAAGGAATAGATTGCTCCCTGAAGAGATTCAATAGAGGTTAAGGGCTTAAATCGACTTGTTCATTGATGAGTCTACCTGAGTGTTTGTATTTGTTGATTTCTAAAGTTTCCTAAAGATCTACCTTCCAATATTTATTACCTGTATGCAAAATTTCAAACTGTGGGTTGAAAGAATGATTATTTTCTAAGAGATAATTCGCGTAATTTGAATCTGATTTTTATTTGAAAAACTGCGTTTATGTTCCGATATTCTAATATTAAAATTTCTATGTGTTCTACCAATGTAGAAATTATCACAGTCATTGCAATTCAATCAATAAACACCTGATTTATTGTTTTTACCTGGTTTGGTTTTATTATTTTTATATATTTGCCTAAATTATTATTAGTTTGGAAAGCTATGTTGAAATTATTGCTACTTAAGAATGATTTCAGTTTCTCACTTGTAATGCCAACGTAGGTTAAGGTGCTGAATTCTTGTTTCAATTTATCGACAGGGTAAACTTCATTCAATGCGATTCTACTTTGTTTTTATTTAAAATATTATTTATTAGTTTGGGATTGTAACCATTATTTTTGGCTATTTGTTTAATCAAATTTAGTTATTTGTTGAAATTTTCTGGTTAATCAATCTATGAATAAAACTATTGAATGCTGACATTTCATGTTGATATGGATGACACGACGAGTTATGTATTATAATATCTGTATGTGACGGCTTATGGTAAATTGCGAAAACATGTTTTCCATTTTCATTCGAAATTGTTACGTCTAAGAAATTTATCGAATTATTGCTTTCTATTTCGGTTGTGAATGCAATTTTTGGATGTAATGAATTTATATGATTTTCGAAAATTTTCAACTGTCTATCTGTTCCTGTGAAGCAGGTCCTATTAGACCTGTTGTTTCTTATGTAACGGCAAGCAATAATTCGATAAATTTCTTAGACGTAACAATTTCGAATGAAAATCTAACCCAAATTGAAATCTCTAGGTAATCGATGTGAATGACACCGCGTGTATCTCAAAAAACTGTGGCCATGACCTTGATGGCTGACAGACTCTGTTGGGCCTTCTTTGGTCCTGTTTTGATTGTTTCTTGGTCTCTGGCCTATTGTGATGGATTCACGAGGTTGTCTGCTTATCAAACACCAACTGCACAAAATTAGAAAGTTGCTCTCAGATAGATTACAGTTGACGGCAGCACTGTTGAATTTAGCTCCAAGAAGCGAGTGAACATGCACAGCTGTGGAATTACAAGCATTGACTCCCCCCAACAGTTCAGAATAAAGAAAATTATATCTTCATTCTGGAAACTCTCGACGGTCATCCTGTATAAAATGCATGTTACCCAATTCTTAAACAGTGATTCCTTACTAATTAAAATTCCATTCATGTTCTGAACGATCTAAATTCCACTCGAGTACGTTATATTGTGTGAAGAAGCACCGATTTTCAATTTCGCCATCGTTATCGGATAAAAGAAACAATGAAAACCCCGAAGTTGCCAACGAACTCTTCAATCTTCCACATCCGGAGCTTCTGATTCACAATACAGAGCAGGGTCGATTACAACGCCTGCTATGTCAAACTTCCTCGATCGAATGACGTTGATTGCAAAAATGTTGGCAGATCGGAATCTGCTGCCAACCACCTGTTAGGGTAAATATTTAACATGCTTGCGACTCGTTTTGTTTAATTAGAAATTGATGTAGTTGAATCAGTGATTCGATGTCATTTAAAGTTCATTATTTTCAGTAATGTTGACCGAGGTGTTCTATATTAGACCTTAACGAGAATACTTTTTACAGCTATAAAAGGGTGAGGGTGAATATAATTGACACTACGAAGGGTTCATTTGAATACGGAAGTTGCTATTTATCTATTAATTGGTGTGAACTCGAAATTCCCCAGTTAAAGCTGTTAACCAAGCTTAATTAATTAATTACAATTCTTTGATGGAGAAAATAGAGTTGGATATACAGGTGTTCTAAAATAAGGGAGCGATTTCCTGGAATCTGACAGAACTCGTTGAAAAAATGCCACAACTTCATATAACCATCTTTTTAATAGAAGAATAAAATAGTTGAAGCCTATATGAGCAAGAGATGAACTACCCTTAACACTCATTATTAATAACTCATAAATACAGGCCTACCCAAGTTGGATGACCCATTAGAAGTTAAATGCATTTGCGAAAAAATCTTGAAAATGTACAGGGTGGGCAATTTTCGATGTATTTGTACGGCAGCTATGTGAAATATTGCAGATAGAGAAAAATGAACTCCTCTCTCTCGATCTTATTTTCAGGGACTAGTTTAGTGGTGCCAAAATTTTCCTGATATGTCTTTCCGTTCTGGACTTATTCAGAATTTCTCGAATTTTGGGAAAATCGTCATTCGCGGATATCTCGATCATCAAAGCTACATAAAAATAAGTTTGACATTCTATAGGCAAACTTTCTGAGTAGAATACAGTGCTGTGTAAACAATTTTTTCAGCTCAGCGGTTTTCGAGCTTTTTTTAAACACGAACCATAGTAAATTTTACATTTATTGCATGCAGTAATTTTTTAGGTGCTGTAACGGCCAAACCTTCAATTTCGAGTAGACAAATAGAAGCAGAACAGGAATTTTTAGACGTCGGGCGCTCGGTATTCTGAAGGAGAACCAGTTTAAATACTACAAAATGCGAGTCTCGCAATTTTTACAGCCAGGGCACCCCCCTGGCCGACTAAATTTCTGCAATTGGTATCTAGAAAATATCCAAGAACGTACAGACTTTTTTAGCGAAGTCATATGGACAGATGAAGTCCGCATCACTAGCGATGGGATCGCTTTAATGAAAATTTGTGGTCCGATGTAAATCCTCAACGTCATATCGATGTGCAGCATCAAGGAAGATATGGTTTCAATGTGTGGTGAAATATAGTCGCGTTTTTGCGTTTGAAATTTTGATGAAAATTCGAATGAAGCACGTTATGAAGAAATCATCAACAATAATATCATTGGAGGATTTCTCGATCAACTTCCGTTAGCACAAAGATTCAAATTTTTTTTCAATCACGATGGATCTGTTGAATTTGAATTTGGGACATTATCTGGGATAGGGACTAAAAGTCCTGTGGGATGGCCGCCTCGTTCCCCTGACTTGACGCCACTAGATTTGTTTCTTTGGGGTTATGTTGAGAATTCACTCTACAAGAGGAACAGTAACAATTTAGAAGAGTTAAAACAGAATTTCAGGGAATGACTTGCTTCTGTTAGCAATATTCATATTTACAAAGCCTGCCGTAATGTTTATCAGCGATGTTGTGGATGGGTATGCAATACTAACGAGGTCAAATGAGACAGAGACTGCAGTCTATTGCTCCTATTCCTGAAATGCGAACGAGCTGTAGCGCTACTGTGTGGCCCTAGTTGGGCCATCGAACACCTTTCCGAAAAACCTGCTCAAGAAACGACAGAACATCAACATTAAATCATGTTTGGCTTCCACATGTGGCTCGACAGGCTTTGCTTCCCCCAAGAGTCACGAATAAAATTATATTATCCATGAAGTTCTCTGGAGGTTTCTTTGAATTTTCTGCATATTTCAATAATATTCTTATGACAATGTCCATAAATCAAAAAATATTAATTATTCTATATTTCGTCCACTCAATTTAACACCGTTCTAGCAAATAATAATAATGTCAGAGGCATAATTGCGTTATCTGTAATCCTTTCTTCCAAAGAAAACCATGCCTTTCGTCATCAAATATAACAATAATTTTTGGATTTTGATTTTCCCATTATAACCAACCCTGAACTAAAATTAAGGTATAGACCATATTTTAAGGGTTAATCTACTTTGTCAAGAGGAATCGAATTAAACAATGAAAATCCTACGTTATAATTTGAATAAACGAAGTTTTCCACAATTTTCGGTTTGATCTTCCCAATTGATTTTGACACACCCTGTATCTTCTAGATTTTTTCGAGACTGAATTTATAATATCGATATTTTTTCGCTTTTATTTGAAATGCTACCGTTCTAAACTCAGTATTAAGAGGCCAACTAATAAAGCAAAAATATACAAAAGTCATATAACAAAAAGTTGAGATTATTTTCAAAATGTAGTTTGTCCAAACCAAATCTATTTGAAAATCTCAGGAAAATATCTTAACCCAATCTCCTAAAGCTTTTGATAGGCCATCTGACTCGGGAACCCCGTTATACAGTTTTTTTGATGTTGCTGTTATGAAAACTAGGTGTTTATAATCAATTTGATTTCTGCAATCAATTTTATGGTTTAACAAGAGACCTAACTTAAAATATCCTAATTGTACAAAGGATCGGATTAATCATCATGTTTTAAAAACAACGCTTGTACAAACAACAATGTCCACCAAAATTATTAGATCTTTAGCAGCTGCATTCTATCAAGTTCTTGATATTTGAAAAATAGAAGGTCCTCGGATTTTCTACGAATAATATTCTATTGATTCTTGCCTCAAATTTTTCTTGAAATTACTATATTTTAATCTCATTTTTGATAAGGTCATTAACTAGAACGAAACTGCAGTTTGCTCTAAAACACTCCATCAGGAAGACATCCCTCAAATACACTACATGGTTCTATAACAGCTCTCCCACTAATCAGCAGCATAAAACGAGGCAAATATACAGGGATATCTACCGGGACCGTCCGTTAAAAACTTGTTAAGTTCCAATTACAATATCAAGCTAAAATTTTATACGCGGCCATAACTAGCGATTTCCAATTGGAGTGAAATTTCTGAAGTGATACCATTTCCGGTTATACCGGAAGTGGGTCATCACTTTTTTATTTCAAATGGCAATCTACCTTTTTTATTATACATCTAGAACCGATATTTGAGCAAGGCATAAAATACCCAAGTTGTTGGCACTTATCTGTCAAAACTTTTGACAGATTTAATAATTTTTGTTATGAACTCGATTTTTGAGGAACATTTAAAAAATTGTAGCTCGTAGATCTTTTGCACTACAGACATAATTTTTGCTTGGGTGGATAGAAGAAGGATCAATGAATTTTTTAAGCAATCTACACATGTCAAATATTTATTGCGTTGTTTTGTATGATTTTTTCAATTTGGTCTTTTTCAAACAGCAATAACTCAATTTTTTCTAATTGCACGTGCCAATTTTTATATCGCCATCAGATGAAGCGTCAAATTTCAGATGGAATTGTATAAGCATGTACTATACCCATCTCTTATAGTTCCGAAATAATTTGGGAATATATTGAATTTTGATGATTTTGCAAGAACTAACAGAAAATGATTTGAAATATTTGAGTCAAGTAGCTGAACTGGCTACGCTCACCTGACAGGTGCCTAAAATTGATGTACTTGTCACTTCGTTCATTCCATGTGTAGACAGCTTAAAAATCCCTTGATCTTTCTTCTATCCACCCAAGCAAAAATTGTGTCTGTAGTGCAAAAGATCTACGAGCTACAATTTTTTTAAATGTTCCTCAAAAATCGAGTTTATAACAAAAATAATCAAATCTGTCAAAAGTTTTGACAGATAAGTGCCAACAACTTGGGTATTTTATGCCTTGCTCAAATGTCGGTTCTAGATGTATAATAAAAAAGGTAGATTGCAATTTGAAATAACAAAGTGATGACCCACTTCCGGTATAACCGGAAATGGTATCACTTCGAAAATATTTCACTTCAATTGGAAATCGCTAGTTATGGCCGCGTATAAAATTTCAGCTTGATATTGTAATTGGAACTCAAAAAGTTTTTAACGGACGGTCCCGGTGGATATTCCTGTATAGTGCTTTTTATTCCTCTAATCGGTCAACCGGAAACGATAGTGTGAGGTTAGTCGCGAAGTCCTGATTTGAACCCGATTAAGAACATATGGAATTCCATAAGAAGGAAACAACGAGCCATGAATCCACCTGCAGTATATCTTGAAACTCTTGGAGATCATCTTATTAAACTTTGGAGTTCAACAGACTAGGCCAGATCGACTCTAATAAGAATGAATCGAAGATGTGAAGCGGTTAATAGAGTCCGAGGCGGAAGTACCCCGTTTTCATTGTTCTAATGGTTATTTGATTAGATTGTTCTTCAAAATTCATCTTTCTATTTTATCCATCAAATTTTCTTCTTACCTTCATTTCTTTCAATCTTATTCTTGAAACATGTTATGGAAACAAGGTGCTTCCATATAATTCGGCAAAAAGTGCGATAATTTCTTGATGTAGTGAATCTTAAGATATTAAAAAATAGTAGGAAAAACAGGCTCATTTGAACCTTGTATATCATAAGCTGTCACATGAATTCATATTTATTTATTTTCATCTTAGGTTATGCAAAATATTTTCGCGCCAGTATATAAATCAGCCATAACTAAAGGCCATTGTTCAATATATCATAATTTAGTGATGAACATAAGAAATGACCATAAACTATCATTCTATTAGTCGATGAAAAGTTGTTTTTCTTTCACAAAGGGAATGATGTGAATGAATTTTCTAATAAGCATGATTTTCTATGAAAAGCTAGTGCTGGGTAAGAGTCAAATAGTGCCTGGTATGGTATTTCCTCTATTAACATGGGTCTTAGTCAAAAAACATGCATGAACATGGCACTTGCCTTATTCATTCCATTCCCCATGGTGTGGAATGGGTTTGGGAACGACAGCTATCACATGACTGCACGAGACCCGACTGAAAACCGTGCTGGAGGAATGAGGAACACGCTCTGCTTTCCCCCAGGGCTTTTCCCGCGCTGTTGCCGACGCGAAATAGTTTATTTCCGAATAGAGATGACGGACTCATAAGTTTAACAATTAGTCCGTAGAATAACTGTTAGATGGCGCAACTTTTGATGCATTTTGTACTAACCTCTAAATAAAAGGTTATGTTGGTTTCATTAATGCTATTTCATTCTTAAATTTCAACCTTCTCAAGTTCAGACTCCTCAATTATAATAACAATGTCTTCAAACACTTTCCTCTGCATCTGGATAACTCTTCTTGGTACTTTCTCTACATCTGGCCAAAAAGTACGCCACACCCCGTTCTAACAACTCTTTTAACTTCGTTCCAAGCGGTGAGTAAAAGGATTTGAGCACGCTTTGGTGTCGTTTGCATAAAAGGAGTTGGCACACCGAATGTAAAGAGGAAGGTTACTAGCGTATGCGGCGAATAGAAAAGGGTCCAAAATTGATCCCTGGGGGACCCCTAAGTAGAATGCTTCTCTGACGAAAAGGAGGTGTCGATCTTGACCACGAAACTTCACCAGATATGTTGTCTTTTATCCAATGGTTCAGTTGTCCACGAATGCCAAGGTTATCAAGTTTTTATAAATTTTTGTTAATATTTATATGAAAATCTTCTAATACTTCCACTATTCTTATAGTTGTCTTCCTTTCTCATCAGTTTCTTGAATTAGTTGGCTAAAGGTGCGATGATGGTAATAAACTTTGAAGTTAGCTATTCTTCCTTGATCTATAAGTTTGGTAGCAGGAACTTCACGTATACTTTCAAGTCTCTCGGCGTATTAAGTGTGGTTCTGGGCATTATCTTATATAAGTATATAAAATATATCTTGAAAAAATCTCGTCTTAATGGTACATCAGTAAAGGTTTCACCAGTGGCATTACGGCCCAGCATAAGTGTTTGCCGATCTCACAGTTTTGAAACCGCTGGTTTGACATATTTCTTCAGAAATGAATGTTGGAGATAGAATTTCTTCCAACAAAGCTCAGTCTTATAAACATTGGAGATGAGACCTGCAGAAATTATTTTCCCGTACTACGAACTCTTAAAACTTTTTCCGGAAACTCAGCTTGAGTATCTAAGCTCGCAACCTCCTAGCTTGCAACCTCACCTGGATTTGGGAAGATTGAAACGCTGCTTGGACCCATGAAAGCAGCCTCTGCTGGCAGCAAAAGTCGGGAGTGAACTCCCTTTATATTCTTCTGAATTTAGTATCTCATCGAAGGTTTCTAATTAACAAGCAGCGCAGGACACGAGGTTTAAGGCATTTTCAGAATGAAGAGTCAATTGAAGATGAACCACAAAGCAGAAGACCTTCAAGTGCAAACACTGATGAAATTATCAAAGACTCCGGAATCTCTTGCATTCAGATCGACGGTTGACAGTCAGATTGAAAAATTTGGAGGAAAGTGTTTCGTGTGCGACCAAATATCAAGTATAATTGGTTGTTGCATCACGACAATATGCTACGTCACACTGCAAGCCAGTGAAAACATTCTTATGGCTCCTTGGCCTCCTCATTCACCAGATTTGAGTCCTCGTGACTTTTCCTCTTCCCTCAAGGGAACTTTTCTTGGGACACTTGAAAACACTCAGATAGCTGTAACCAAGCAGCTAATGGTTATTCCAGTATCCAAGTTCAAGCTATGCTGTGATTATTGGAAGGTCTGTCTCCAGCGCTGTGTAGCTTTTCGAGGAAACGATTTTGAAGGAGACAATATCGCATTGTAATTATATTTGAATAGTACAAACATATAAGATCGACTCAGTAGTGCATTCTTTTTATTTAAATCTTCAATCTAGAATGCTAGCAACTTTTTTGGTTTTGTGGCATTGTGTCGACCTAATGAACATTTCCCTTCATTTTATCATTCCTTTGCATTATACATCAACAAGTTTTGTGTTCAAAAGTTTTAAACATGGAGGAAATTATAGGCATTGGAACAAAAAATTGTGAATTCCATTTGTGAACGCAGCTTGCAACGGCGGATCTTTAAGTTGCAGTTGGAAGAAAGGGAGTCAGCTGAACATACTGATTTAGTTCTTCACACGGACGTCACGTCCGAGTGAAAGCAAGGCAGTTAAATTATGATACATATAAGACTGAATTATCAGATATTTTGGGACAATTTGAAATGCGTTTTTATGATTGCAGTAAATTGGCAAATATAGCATCATTTCTAAGTTATTCTTTTTCATGCAATAACATTGAGGAATAAGCTACTGAAACAGCAAGTCAGTTTAATATGAACTCATGTTCTGTTGAAGATGAGTTGATGCAAATTATATCAGATATATATCTCAAAGCTTCAGCATCTGATACAAATTTCTGGTGTTTTATATCTGCAGATAAATATCCGAATCTAAGGCAAATCGCCTTACAACTGATAGCAATGTTTGGGTCAACTTACTTGTGGGAGTCTGCATTATCTGAAATGAAGATAATTAAGACAAAATACTGCGATCGACTAACTGACGATCATATGTCATCATTTTTGCGATTAGCATTCAGTGGTTACGTACCATCTTATGAAAAGTATGCTGAGGACATGCAGTGCCACGCTTCAACATCCAAAGTCACTCCTAACCTAACTAAACCTCATCCAAACCTTGACTGATATAATGTATTTTATGCGGAAAGCTAATATCTATATAAGCTACGGTACACCCTAACTAGATGGTAGGTAGGTAGGATGTATCGTGTATGTACGACAACCCTGCATCACACATACTTGAAGCCTCTCAGAGTCGATCGTAAGTAGGCTGAAAATATTGAGATCGCCAGCAGTTAAAGTTTGAGCACCCCTGCGCTAAGATATCTTAACTAAAATCATCCAAATGAAAAGGTCTTGGAAAGATTAACTGAAAAAATCTCGGGGTAAAGAAAAGTCTGTGGCTGGAAATAAAGAAAGTGAATTTAATACAATAGTCGCTATTGTAGAACATCGATGAACAAATACTGGAATAGTTGCACAATTAACAGGAATAAACCAAAATATTGTGTCAAGAGGAACAAATTTCTTCTTCACACTTTTTTCCAAGAATTGAAATTTTACGTGATGTTATCTTCTTTTGAAATAAATCCATATTTTATGATAGCACAATGGGAAAGACGACAAATTGACATTATTATAATAATGAAAATTCTCATGTGAGAACATTAAATACGCATTTCAGATGGACTGTGAATGCATGGGACAAATATTGAAATCAGGCAGAATTTCCAGATCAGAAGTCAAAACTTATAAGTAAGTTTGGCGAAAATTGTGCAATATTGGCAACATTGCGATTTTCCACGGCGGCGCTTTGTCTGCTTAGTGTGGTCGATAGAAAATGGTAAGTCATGAGGTAATAGGACGGAGAACACCCCTATCAATGAATTTTACCTGACTTCCTTTCTTCTACAACCGGTCTGTTTACTTGAATTAATCAAATATTGATCTATTTCCAATTTAGGCTCGGCTATCCTAAATTTTCGAACTCCAATTCAATCTTTGCTTTGGCAAACGTGATATAATTTATCTAAACAAATTGGTCAAATATTTATAGTTAACCCGTTAGATGTCCAGTTAAAATTTCAATAAATTTTCGGATCTTCATTTTGAATTAAATTATTTTCAAAATTGAACTTTGAATGCAAAAGTTCTCTCCTGAAAGGGCACTAAACAAGATTTCCTTTAAATGTAGTGTTTACATTTCTTCATTTTATCGTTTCAACAAGATCTTATTCAAGGTATTAAATTTTTGTAGAAGCATTTATTTCTACTCCTACTCTTCTTACCTTCAAAATATGTTATTCACGAAAAACACGAGAAAAACGAATACCCTTAATAACTGGAGAAAATATGAGAAGAACCATAATTTGAACCTACTTCATATTTTCATAAAATTTAAACTAGAAATAATTTACGATATTAAACACGCACAAATTCATAATGAAAATGTTCAATATAATTTAAAGAGTCATTTTGGTGAATGCGCCAAGGTAAAATCGTGTACAGTGTTATTTCCCTCATTAATTATTGTTCCTTTGAGAAATTCAATTTTAATAATATAGCATACACAATCATTATTTTCCGTATAATTTTTGTACCTGAATTTAAAGTAAATGCAGAAACTCTTCAGACTTGTCTTGCCATTCAAATTGATTGACAGATTGACCTACTTGTCAAGTAAAACTGACATATGTTTAGTCGAGAAGATTCTGGTCACCACCCTGACACAAATCCAGTAACGTGTGCATTGCAAAACGAGCATACAAATACGGAATTGTACAGACACTGGTCGCGCCAACATGCTATTTACTTTTTTATAATTTAGATTACTTATTTCGTTCGTTTAATGGTTGTTCAAGGTAAATTATTGCTTTACATATACAAGCTGTTCAGAGAAAAAGTTACAATAATCCAAAATTCAAAACTTTGGATGCATCAGTTATACAGGTTGTTCCTAAATATTATTCACTAACGGAATGTAATGACTCTTTGGTTAGGTTAGAAATCTAACCTAACCTAACCTAAATATTATTTATTAACGGAATGTAATGAATCTTTGGTTACAGAGTGTTGAATCTTCGATATTTTGGTTTTTCCATAGCTCCTGCAATTTATGGAATATTTTTTTCAAATTACAGAATAAGTTGACGCAATAAGAACTGTCGACAGAATCTATAGGTGTGATATTTTTACAACATTCATCCCCCAGTTTCTGCTCCTAAATGCCAAAACCTTTTTTCTATTTTATTTGGAAACATTTTATCCACGCATAGTTTTTTCGTATGGGGTTCAAATGGGGTAATTTATTTAAGAAGGGCCGGACAGGGAAGAAATCGGATAGCAACACCAGTTATAGATCGTTGGCTTCGTTTAACTGCACTAAGAGTTCGGCACTGTACGGCTAGAATGCTACAAAATGAACCTGCACTTTCCAGAAATGTGCATATTTCATTGCAAACTGTTAGGAACAGGCTCAGAGAAGACGATATCAGACCAAGGGTGGCTTCTACCGGCCCGCGTCTCACCAGAGAGCATCGAGTTGTAAGACTTCAGTTTGCGAGGGAACATCCAAATTGGGGTATTCCAGAATGGTCGAATCTTTTCTTTTCCGACGTGTCCAGGTTCAGTCTAGTATCAAATAATGGACGCATGCCTGTATACAGACGACCTGGGGAACGGTATCAGCAATGCAATATCAGGCCAACCGAAAACTTCGCAGGGGTTCAGTAATGGTTAGTCCTAAGGGTCAGATACAGTCATTTCTTTCCATGGTCGAACTGATTTAGTCCTAAGGAATAATGGAAGAATGACAGACTGTCAGATACATCGCAGAAAATCTGCTTCCTGAAATTTGGAACTCAGTGACACAAGAGTCCTTGAAGGGCCGAGACATGCTGAAACACCCGATTTTGATAATGATTTGACCATTCGATGCTAGAATGTTTTTAATTTTTCATTAACTCGAAAATTGTTAATATTTTCCATTATAAACTCATCTCTTTTGAATGATATCTTCTTATTTTACACTTCTGAAAGTTACCAAGCGACTCTTGAATGACCAATCTGGAAGTTTATATAGTATTGTCGTAAAAGTAGGGTGATGCGACAATTTTTGTGGGGAGTGTATATAATATAAAATACTTTTGCGTGAAACTGCTAATGACAGTACAGCACATATTACACATACTTAAAGTTTGAAAATCCAAAACTCTTCTAAAAACAAATTTGTTTTCAGCAGTCTTTGACTTTCGACTTTTAGCCCACCTTTTAGGTTACTCACTTTGGAAGCTGAGAAAACGAACGTTCTAATTCAACCATCCCGGAGAACTAGGGATGAAATAAAAAACTATACTTTTGAAAACTCAGTACCTATAAAAGTACAAAAACATATTTTTCTAGACAAAGAAAAAAAAGAGTAATTTGAATATCAAACTGCTCAAAAGGAGTTCGAAACGAAACAGTATAAAGAACACATAAAAAGGAGAGCTATTATAAATTTCGAGCGAAAACTCAAAAACATCAAAATATTCATCGCGAGGAGTACCTAGAGGTACTGGAACGAAAAATTCAATCCCCACAAAGACCACAGGAAAAGTTTTCACTTTCGTAAGTGGAACAATTTTCAGACCACCATCTGGATCAAACAACACACTGGATCCAATCCTCTTGTGGAGGATCTGAAAATATTTCATCGCTTCTAGGAAACTATATTTTCTCTGATATCTTTTCCCTCGAAAGGGTTTTCTTCTTTTTTCAAAAACTTTTTGGCATATTTTTTCCTTTGGGCTTCTTTCTTTTTGCTCTCCTCATTTTCAAGTTTCTCCTTATTGGGATTAGATGTGGGAATTGTTGACTTTTTGCCTTTTCTCATCCGCCTACGTGGTTCAGAACTTTTAGGATAAGGAAATAACTTTCTATGGGTTCTGAATTTTGCATTGGGTGAAGACGGACACTCGAGTGAGGGAAACGAGGGGTTCAAAAGGATTGAAACTCACATTGAAATTAGAAACTAGAAGCCTAACAGGAGGTTCATTTCCTACTTCAGAGTTGCTACAGATCAACCGAGAAAGAGTCATGTCATCATCATCACTCGATGAGGGGTCCTAAACTTGTGGAACTTCTTTTCCTTCTCAATGTCCTTGATCAATTCGGGTGGCTGGCAAAAACTCTTCACCAAGAGAAATTTATCAACAGGAATCCCTACATATTCTAAAAGCATTCACAGCTTTATTATACGCTTGTCCAAATATTGCAGCTACATTATCTTGACCATTGATTCTCATCCAATGTGGTGGAAGACTCAGAATGTGAATGCCATATTCTCGACAATATGAAATAGCTTCAAGACAGCAGTGAGAGGAATGGTTGTCTAAGATCAGACGTACAGGATTTTCTTTAGAGGATTTGAAATGCTCGAGATTATTCATGAAGATCTGAGAATTGATATACGCTGAAACACTGACAAACAAAACAGAATCAGGAGGAGGAAAGGTTTTGCATGTTTCCTAGGAAAAATCAATGCAGGGGAGCAAATAGTAACCGCTGGCTCTGAAGCAACAAACTGCAGGTGATTTTATCAACATTTCGTTTCCCTTTAACTGAAACAACCTTAGGAATTTTATTCGGTACCGTTGTTAAACCGGTCTCGTCCATATTATAGAGCTTACTAGGTGGAAATTTATGAGCAGACATGATTTCTGTCAGATTATCATAAAATTTTTCTACTTGAACTTTATTGAAGCCCATAATCTCTCCGAGGTTTGTTTTTAGTGGAGTTCTTAAGGACAAGTTATAATTCTTGAAAAAATTTCTCGTCCCATCTGCTCCAGCCATCTTCGAATTGACATTGAACTTATTAGGAATTCCGTTCTTCTGCGCAAACTCATACGCAAGTTTTCGAAACATTTTTTTGTAAGAAGAATCTATGATCCATCTCTTTGCAATGATCTGCGAGAGATCGATTTTGCTCTACAGTAAAATACTTCTTGAAATTCTTGACGTCCTAAGGATTCAATACCATATTCCTTCTTCAATAGAATTCTTAATGAGATTCATCTATCTCAAAATCTTCAATGCTCTGAATAGAACTTCCAGCAACCCTTCTTCTTCGGGTGATAGGTTTTCTATTAGTTTTTCTTTTATAGTCTCTGAAAACATAAAGTGGAGTATAAGTCGACATTCGTAATCTTGTCTTTGGGGTACTTGTGCCCCAAGAAAAAAGCGTAGCTGCCGTATTGAACAGGATCACATCAATCAACTTCTGTAACTAACTAACGTCAGTTAGGTGAGATTAAAAGTACTTGTACCCCACTGCGTACTTTTACACTACTTTACTCAAAGATAAAAGATAAAATGAAATTTCTAAAGATATGTCCCTCGATCCACTTTCCCAATGAAATTTCATTTAGGAGCTGCTTAAGATAGGTTAAGTTACTTAGAAATTGGTCCCACTTCAATCAAAACGTGCTGACTTGTAGAGGAGAAGGTCGTTGGAATACAAACTTACGTTGTGTTTGTTCATGTTGTTCATAAAGTTGATCCGCCATAAACAGTGCATCTTGAGGTAGAGGGACGGCAAATTTTCGTTGGAACACACTGTATATTGTCAGTGGAACCAAAGTATACTTTTATAAAGAACGGCTAATTTGAAATGCTTCAAAATATTTCACCGTGAACGCCATTCCCAGATAAATAGATTACTAATAAGAGATTCCATTTAAAATAATTGAATAATTCATTACAACTCTTTACTTTCTACTGCACAGCAAGTAATACCGTATATAGAATTCTTCTCGTAGTTTAAATGATGTAACTGTGAATAAGAATAAAATATCACCAGGTATGCTGAATTCTTACTGGGGTAACATCTGTTTGCATAAATGTTTATTGAGTAATTTTTGTCTTTTTGGAATGTAGCATATGCTGGAATGACAGGTGATCAAAATGTTTCGAATGTGACATGTGTTGATGTCACTTTATTTCTGGATTTTTCAACTATCAAGTTCATATCAGAAAACATTTCACGCTTCATTAATATGTGCAACAAAAAAATGAACCTTGAATTTTCTTTGGACAATAATTCTTGGAGGATATTAATGGCAATGTTTGCCACATTTGCTGCATTTACGAGGGTGAGTCAGGTAAAAATGGGGGAAGTGGTGAACAGAACAAGCACGAAAGATGCTCTTCGTCCAGAACGACCCAACCCCAGGAAGTCCACTAAATACGAGGTCGGCGTGCCTTGTGCCCGCAGCGGGTGTTTTAAACGTTTTCCTCTGGAGTATTATGACAATTTATCATAGAATTGGACCAAACTTGTTATTTGGAAGTTTTCGATATCGCTGAATACAAATATCATCACGACTATACCCCGAGTGACCAGTGTGGGCCAGTTCTATAACAAATTGTCATAGTTATCATAATATTTTAGAGGTCCTTGATGCCATAATTTGAGAGCTGTTTTTCTGTTTTCCAATGTTCTGTTATACAAAAAACATATATTTCATCTATTTCAGTTTCTATAGAGACCTGACTGATTGCTGCTTCCAGTAGGTCTACTGCATTTCCTATAGACTGCATATTTTGATGGAGTATATGGAATTTAGTTTTTTTCGGATTGGTTTGTATACTGTTTGTCATTTTCTTCACATTGTTTCTTATGAAAAATCCTCTGCCTGTTTTTGCAGGAATTCTCTATGCTTGTTGAAGTCGAACCTTTTTATTCCAACGTTTTCCGTCCATCTTTTTTGTTCAGTGGTGCTGTAACTAGGAATCATCGAAGATAAGAGGGTTCGCTATCCAGTTGTTTTGACCCTATCTTGCAGTTTGTAAATTATGGTTTCTCCTTCAAATAGTTTGTGATGATTTCCGATGTGACGTGCTGTTTTATCCGATGTAAACACCTCAAAAAAGTCTAGGGAACACTTCTGAATATCGATATATCGTATCCAGAACGATCAATATGGATGATTTTTTCAAGGAATGAACACCTGCATCAATTTCTCACCAAATTATGTGGAGTGCCGCAAGAGATTTCAGTTTTTTTTTATAAAAACTGAAAATGCAGCAGATGCGACGCTGCTTTATAATCATTTCATGTATTCAGTGTTTGAAATCAGTTAGTTGGCACTTTGTTCCTGTTGTAAGCACAAACAAAAGATTCAAGTTTTGTGATTCGACCATAGAAAGACGACATTTGACTAGAGAAGAGATGTTACGAACCGTTGGCATGCTCCAAGCTGGGAGCTCACAACGGGAAGTATCCAGGGTTCTGGGAAGTAGCCCAAGTGTCATAAACCGTTTATGGTCGCGTTTCAATGAAACAGGTAGCGTAGAAGAACGCCATACAGATCGTTTTAGGATTACTATAGTTGCCCAAGACCGATTTTTGGTTTTACAAGCCAGAAGAGATCGTACTACCACAGCATCTCAATTAGCTCAAGAGCTATCACGAGTTCATAATGTACAAATTTCCGACCAAACTGTGAGAAATCGACTGCACGAAGGTCAACTCCACTCCAGACGTCCTTGGAAATCGCGCTGCTCGTTTAGCTTGGTGCCAGAACACGTAAACTGGGAAAGAGAGGTGGGCCACAGTTCTCTTCAGTGATGAATCTAGATTTAGTAATTATCCCGATTCGGGAAGAATTCGAATATGGAGGGAACCTGGAAAGCAAAACCGTCTCCAGCATGCTCAAGAAGCTGTTAGACAGGGAGGCGGATCAGTGATGTTTTGGGGAGGTATACGCCTTGGTGGAAGAACTGACCTCGTTTTCATACAGAACAACATGGGAAACTCTTACGCAAATGAGATAGTTTTACCTGTACCGTATCTCCAAAAAATGGGTCAAAATCCACTCTTCCAACAAGATAATCCCCCTCCTCATCGTGCAAGAGTTGTCTTGAACGTTCTTGAAGAGAACGATATCGAATTTTTACCGTGGCCATCCTGCTCTCCAGATCTGAATTCCATCGAGCATGTGTGGGACACCCTAAAAAGAAATCTGCTGCGTCAAAACGTTTTCCATCATGAACAGGAGCTTCGATTAGCAGTTCAGGGGGCTTGGAATGACTTAGGCCACAATGTAATAGACAATTTAATATTGAGTATGCCGCGACGATGCCAAAGTGTCATTAATAACAGGTGGTGAGGTGGACCTTCTGCGTACTGAAAAATATAAGCGCTTCCATATCGTTTCGAAAATATTAGTTCAGGTTTTTTTTTGTGTTTTACCAAATTTCGTCATTTTCAAATTTCAAATTTTTTTTTTATAAAAGGTGCTTTGGAGAACTCAAATATTATTTTGTTTCCTTTAGAATACATTATATACAATACATCCTAAAAAAACCGAAAGATTTCTATAAATTCGAATCATCAAATTCATATTTTAAAGATATTGGTAAGTGTTCCCTAGACTTTTTTGAGGTGTTTATGTATAGCCACAGTCTTCTTTCCACACCCGAAAAATCTGTGTCCTTGTTCATTTCGTTTATTTTATATGTTCTTAATGGCAGGTTAAGAAGCAAAACCAACCAGCTACCGAAGTTCGGAACAGACTGATCGAAATTTGGAACTACAGTATCACAATGCGTATTGATTTTGAGTATGAATCGTAGATATCATGCAGTAATTCTCACCAAGATGGAATTATTTCAATTTCTATGAGTATCATTTTCATTTCGATTGCTTTCAAGCATTCCTTAATGCAGGTGAATAACTGGGAAAATAACTTTTCAACATATCTAAGCTTTTTCGTTAATAAATTTGAATTTTCGATTTTGTGCTTCAATTTCATGACGCAGCGCACTAATCGTTCACATTTAAGTCACAAAACATGTTATTTGGCATTATTTTCAATATTTTATCAGTAGAATAGAAATAACTGATTCCATTCACTTATAAACGTCACCTCTATTTGTTCAGATTATTACACTTTTGTTCTAGAAAGATTAAAGTTTATGAAGGTATTAAAATGATTGTATTCAAGATAAAGAATCGATTCTTGAATCATTCTGTATTTTTGAAAATATCTTGATGATTTCATCAAAATTGATAAGATACATGAATGACGATCAATATGTAAAGTTTATTTGAAATATATTGGTATTACTCGAGAATTTTCAACCTTAAAGATACTGGGGAACTCTGAATATTTCTGCTAACTGAAACAGAAACTAGGTAGTGTGAAAATATTCAGTCACCATGCATTTAATCGCGTCATGGGAAACTGAATCTGAAAATGTGAACTATTACACGCCCATTCTAGTATCAGGAATACCTGTAGGTCAAGATTAACCTTTCTTCCACTTGGGGCAGACATAGAAAGGAAGAACATTAATAATACATGATATATTGCCCATACAGGATGTTACAATTATTCCGGATTTGATAGATCTCTTAAAAATACTGCCACAAATTCATATAAATTCATTTGGTAGAAGTTGAGATATTCACCCAATCAGTGCGCGAAATAGAAAGCTCTCTGGTTTGAATCGAAATGAAAAAGGGATTTAAGTTGTAAAAATTACTTTATCGCGATCTCCATACCTGTAGTGGATTTCCGAAAGGTCTGTGAAAAGTACTTTCGGCACTATTACCTCTTCGTTTGAGGAACACGTTTTTCACGAAGTATTTTTTTGAGGAGGTAACAAACAGAAGTTCGAGAAAGGTGAATCTGGTGAATAAGCTGGATGTGGCAAGAATTCATCGTTCTCAATTTGGCTTTAGGAACGAGAAGCACTTTTCTTTTTGAATGTGCTAACTCAGAGATGTAGGGACATGAATGTCGATGTATTCGCATGCTTTTTTGATTATAAAAAAGCTTTTGATTGTGTGTCACATCAAAAAATGATCAACATCCTGAAATCAACCGGAATCGAAGCTCAAGATCTAAAGATCATTACTGAACTCTATTGGCACCAAACAGCAACAGTCCACATCAGAAGAAATAGCAATAAGAAGAGGCGTGCGACAAGGATGTGTACTATCCCCACTGGGGATAGGCATAAAGATAAATGGAATCAATATAAGTAACCTTCGATACGCAGATGATACTGTCGTGATAACCAGCAGTATAACAGAACTTCAATCCCTTATGGACCTTATTGTGTAGCATAGCGAGAACTTTTATATGAATACATCCAAGACCAAACTACTGCTATTCTCAAAATCACTTCTTATAATTTGAAATTGAGGATAATGAAGTGCTGAGTATGAAGTCAGACATAGCAACACCTAAAACCAATATGGAGAGGCCATTCCAGATCATCAATCCCGATAGACAGGAATGGATCAGCTCGAAGGACCGTCTACTTGAGGATCTCTGTTGGTACACAGATGGCTCAAAAACTGCAAAAGGTGTTTAAGCTGGTGTCTACGGTCGAGGTGCCGCCAAGGAACAGTCGATCTGTCTTGGTGGGCATGCGACTGTCTTTCAAGCAGAAATATTCGCCATTGACCACTGTGAGAACCTCTTGCTTGAAGGGGATTAACAAATAGGTCAATTAAAATCTTCACCGATAGCCAAGCTGCACTGAAAGCATTGGCATCCGGTACCTGTACTTCACTTATGGTGCAGAATTGCCAACTAGGAGAGCGGAGCAGGCCCCGTCTAATATGGGTTCCTGGCCACTCGAGCATTGAGAGAAATGAGGAGGCGGACTTATTGGCCGCTCGAGGGACTAACCTGGAGTTCATAGGACTGGAGCCTAAGCTCGAAATTCCCTGAAAATTGCAAGGATGGAAAACAACCGATGGCTGGACTTAATGGTACGTAGGCATTGGATGAGCCTTCCAGGTCCCAAACACGCTCGACGTGCAATCAGTGGACCTTACACTGCAAAATCCAAGACCTGGCTTAAAATCTCTAGGTTGGAACTCAGGGTTTCAACTGCCATACTGACGGGGCACTGTCGTATCAGGAAACACCTAAATCAATTGGGATTGGTTGAGGATCGTTCATGTAGGCTATGTGAAGAAGATATAGAATCAATGAAACATGTTATGTGCGAGTGCCAAGCTGGGGACAGGGTCAGGATGGAAGAACTTGGATCTTGCAAACTGAAGCTGACTGAGTTTATTAAGCTCTTACCGCTGAGTCGCATTGGCCGGGCTGCTAGGCAGCCTCACTCAAAAGATAATATCTATCCTCAATGAATTAGCAGCAAAAAATTCCTTCCTAATTCAAAATTTAATGCAAATTATTTTCTCAACAAATGCAGAAATTATTAAAATTGAAACTTCTAGAAGCTCATAAAACGAAGCGTATCCCATACACTAATGAATATTTTGATGTGAAAGATATCAAAAACCTACCAACTTAAAAATAAGAGCACTGCTCCAAATCCATTTGCGCGCGCAGATTGAATTCAAATGTCACCTTACTCTTTCAATACAGTAGTATATTATTTTTTCTGGCGAGGTTTTCCTCGCCATAATTCAGGTTCTATACGGAATAAAAAAATCAAAGGATTCAAGTCTGGAGACCTAGGTGGCCATGAGATAGGTCCGCCGCGACCTGTCCATCGAAGAGAGTTTGTTGTGCTTGCACCACAACATCTGTAGAGTTGCCAGTGGAATACCTTTCAAAAAATCCTGTTAAACAAGCGTTATCCATAAACCTTGAGACTTCCTCATTATTCGGTTGAATCCATATTTTTTTTTCATACAATTTGTTGTATTGTAAGTTAAATTAGATATAATCAGAATTGATTAAAAACTTTCAAGCCTGTAATCTACCTCAGTAAAATCATGATTTTATGAAAAGATATCCATTCCTAAGATTGGTTGGTGTGAAAATGGGAAGAAGATGAACGGCTAGGCGACCTGAAAGCATGCAGACACAAAGCAAAGATAATTAACACCTGTCTACATTTTGATTGATACATTCCTTCAAGGTCAAGAAGAAAAGGTTATGAATACTTAAGTAACTGGAATATCTGGGAAAAATCAGAGCGACATATCTGCACATAACTAGACGGCAGGAAAAAGGATTCACGCTCGTAAACATAATTAAAATACTCGCATTGAGAGCTAATAACCCTAAGAATGGTATATACAGGGTGTAAATAAATAAGTGCGAAAAATTTAACACGAGATCCTCAAATCATTTTATGAAAACATACGATCTACAGAGTGTTGAAATCTTTAAATTCTTTAGTTTCTTATTCTGGTTCCTACAGTTACTGAGATATTTAGTTCAAATTTCAAATCACTGAAGCGCCTATGGAAATAAACAGGGCGACAATTTTCTGGGGTCAATTGTTTGGTCTGACCCCAAAATTTGTTCGGTACAGTTCTGGTAATCAAAAAATTGACAATCAATCTTCATCAAGTTGAAACTTTTTTCGTATTTGCCACTGTTTTTGTTTAAAAAACATTAAATAATATCAAGGGCGCCAACTTGATTTTAATCAATTCTGAGGGAAGTCACCTTGTATATTCATAAATACCAAATGAACCATAGAATCGATTCCCATGGTATGAAAACGTCCAGTTCACTGTTAAATCGAAAATAAATGTAATTAAGTGAGACTACGAGGGGTGTCTTTTATGTTTTGCATACTGGACATAAATGACACCATAAATCAACTACTAATACCCAAAATAAACCTCCATGATTTGCTTTAGCCACGACAAACTGTCAAAATTGACAAGTTAGTTTAAAGATGAAATTAAACCGTGAGCATTTTCGCACAATAATTTTCTACAACTTTCAAAGTTACAGTTATAGCTCTTATAATTGTTGCTTAATTTCAATGAAATAAGAATCGAATGGAGTCTTTAAAAGCTCTCAGTTGTATCATTCTACTTTTACGTGCAAAACTTAAGAGACAACCCTCGTAAAACGAACAAATTCTATGAGCTGTTTTCTTAGTGTGGAATATGCTTTAAAACAATGTTTATTCGGTGCTTATCGGAAGGATTATTCCTATTTCAAAATTACAACCTAAATCCATTGTAACAACGAGATTCTGAATGCAAAGGTACCACCCTCTTCCCGATCTGAGGTACAAATATAATAAGCAAACAACCATACTACAATTAAATTGATTTAAAGAAATATTTTCAACAATAATTACGTACGAAAAAAGGCGATTGAAATTTATATCCTCTTTACATTGTAGTATGCAGAAAAACCCCTCTAAAATTATATTGGGCCCCAAATATCTTGAATACAAGGGCGAGGAAGTCTGGGTGTTACCTGCAAGCTAAACTGTTTATCAATGGGTAAATGGGTGGTATGAGCACAGTGAATTTGTGAGGTTAGTCATTGCGATAACCAGTTTCACTAGATAAACTAATCACAAAAAAGAACGACTTCTTGTTACACAATGCGCTTGAAATACAAGTATCGCCTTATGTCCATAAGTATTCCACAACGTCTATCGAATGTACCGGCTTGATAATTATAAAGGATTTCATGAAGAGAGCTTAAAATTTGATAAATATAAAACGAAACTGATGTTTTCTCATTTTTAAATTCATTAAAAATGTGATACGAGCTCTTCAGAAATCGTCATAAGACTATCGAGGACGACGCATGGAGTGGGCAGGATTCAATATTAAATTCTGAAGAAAACGTTGGAACAACAATGAAATATTGACACAAAGTTAATAGAGGCAATCAAATATCGTAAATCATGTATTACAAATATATTTTTCTTTAAATCTCAGCTCTTGGAAGGAAGCGATTCCTGTCATACCACAGCTGTAGCCACCCTAGATGGTTTGATGGGTGTTCGGCCACTTTTTGAAGAGAAGCTGGAGAAGTTTTCCACTGCACATTAAAGAAAAAGTTGGCGAGAGTATGGTGCCCTGGGCTACTCTTGCGTTAACCTGAAAAGATTCAGTCGTTATACCATCAACTACCCCTGAATCGTTCTACTGAAGAGTCGGACGCTGATGATAGTCTGTAACTCGAGATATTTAATGAGCTCACTCTTTCCACGACTTTCGACATAATGAGCAATAATGCGATTGGACGATAATTTTGGGTAGGCATTTCTTCCCTTTCTTTGGAATCAGTTGTATTCGCAAACAAACGATTAAGAACAGATGCTAACATTTCTGGCATTCTATCAAGACTGCTACCGGGATAGGGTCACACATGAAGAAAATCGTTGATGGTTTCCACAAAACACACGTTGTAAACATAAATGTAAAACTAAATAAAACAAGTAGTTCGCTGGTAGACAAAGGCGGTTTGGCAATATGGCGGGTGGCGATGGTTCTGTGTAAGTCGACTCGTGGATACGCGTGTTGCAGACGATCTACGGAGACGATGTGACCTTGATGAAGTCAGCGAAGGAAAAGAGCCTCAGTCTCAGAAATGCATGGATTTTCGAACCTTCGGGCCTGGTAGGTACAGAGTACGTTCTGTACTCAGCTTGGTCGGAGGGGCTTAGAGCGATCTATGGTTAGAACGCATAGTGAACACGGTAACAAGTCCCACTGCTTTCTCACAGTTCAGTTGTTGAAGAACGCGCCTTACCGTACGCACTATAAATTTTACTTCAGATATATTCGATTAAACATGTGGGATGTTGGTGTCACTGCGTTTGATATATCTAAAACAAAATTTCGCCAAAACAATTTTGTTAAGAGATCCGTCTTTGCTTTAGGTGATGATGCGGTAGAACCGTTATCTCTAATCAAAAGCGGCGCGAAAGACTTGCAAAAGTTGTTGCTTACTTCCATCGCCATATACCAGAACTGACGAGTTCCACTGGTATGCTCCAAGTGTCTAATTTTAACTCCTTCATTGAAGAAGGTTTTCGCTTTATTAATTGTTGTGTTACAAATATTCCTGAAATGCACATATTCAGGATTTTTCTTCCAGTTCTCCTCAGTTCTGTTTTTAATTGTGTAATTTGAGACGGTTTCTAGTGAAGCATGGCTTTTGTGCGGATGTTTTTTCATGGAGTGTGGAATGAAGAGATCCATGCCTGCAACAATAACTTCAGTGACGGATTCAGTGCATACGTTCAGGATCTGAAAAACAGATATCTTTAAAGGGAAAACAAGAGAAAAACTCTTAGAGCGGCTATCAGCTGTACGAAGTTACCACTGGCAGTTGTTGTTGGAGTTGCCTAAGGGTATTGAGAACTGTTAAAGGAAATCTGGATCTGGAACAAGAAAGAGATCAAGAGTAGTGGAAAATATAATATATAAGGATCATCTCAGCTTATGGATTTTAATAAATCTATGGCAGTTGTTATCGCTAGGAGATCGATATGGACAAGATAGAAATATGGTTTTGTTATACAAACAGGTCACCAGGTCGAAAGCGTCGTCCTCCAACGTAATAACAATAATAATAATAAGATAAGGGATATACACCTCTGAATCTTGCTACCAGGGATGACCTGCTGAATCTACCGTTCCTATCTGATACTGAAAAACAAGAGCAATGGTCAAGAAAGGAATTGCATGGACGACATCATCATGAGATCAATCAACCACACATCGACAAAGAAGCCTCCAACAAATGGTTGATGAAAGGACAATTATTCGCGGAAACAGAAGGATTCCTAATGGCCATTCAAGACCAAGTGATGGCTACAAAAACTACAAAAAATTTATAATTAAGGACGGAACATTACAAACAGATAAGTGCAAAAAATGCCATATAAGATCGGAGACTATACAGCATATTACGTCCGACTGCGAACAACTGGCCAATACGCATCTTCACAGGCATAGTGCAACATTATCCATCAGAAACATGCACACGTGCTGAATACCTTCCAGCCATATTACAAGTATCAACCGTCGCCCGTATTGCAAAATGACCCTATCAGATTATACTACGATAGGCCTGTTATCACTGACAGAATGGTGACGAATAATAGGCCGGACATGATAAGAGAGCCAGAACAGCAACGCTGGTGGATGTCGCCATACCGAATAATAACAACGTGCTGAACAAGTTCCAGGAGAAAAAGTCCAAATTCACAGACCTAGCTGTTGAGATCAAGCAGATGTGGCACCTCGATAAAATAGATATCGTTCCTGTCATCATTTCTTCGACTGTGTTAATACCCAAAAGTTTGCATGATAGCCTTAAGAAATTAGAATTGCATAAGAATACTTATATAGAAATGCAAAAAGCTATGATTCTCAATACATGTAGGATAGTAAGAGAATTTATGTCAAGTATATTGTAATCGAGCCGATTCCCTTTGATTCCTGAATCTGAAAAGGTAAATTATATCCAGCTAAAAGCTGAGATAGTGCACAAGTCCACGATAATAAATAATAATAACTATTGTCGCCAAAATATACATTACTTGGCCAAAATTGACAGTTGTACTATAACAATATCATAAAATCACATGCAACACATACAAAACAAATAATGTTCCCTCTACTCCCGATGAATACTTGTGCGTTCCGAAAACAGGTAAAATTAATGCTACTTCTAAAACTACATAGCCGGGAACTCCTTAACGGAATAAACAACCGTCTTGAATAGAATCTCCCTGGCGGCTTTAAAACATTTCGCGTCCATGTATCTATATTCCCCTGAGAGCTTGTTGCAGGGCGTGGTACCGATGTAGTCAAAAGAGTTTTGTGTTTTTTAGACTTTTTTTTGGGAGAATGTAGTTTTCTCTAGTTGTGTGAAGTGATTATGGATTTCCCCATGGTTTTTCCGTGCAATTTTACTCTTGTGAAAGTGGCAAAGACTCGCTAGTATAAACAGGATGGCACTGTTAGTATTTTATACTTTATGAAAATTTTCCTACAACCAGTAGATGAAGTAACAGCTGCCAATATCTGGATTGTTCTTTTTTGTTTTACAACTCTTTTTGTCACTTCAGAAGATGCCATAGGTGCATGCACTGTGAAAGTGGGCATGACAAGTGAGTAAGGCAGCTTGTTTATCAATAATGTTCCTAATTCACTTTATAATGAAGCATGTCGTGAACAGTCTTTTACTCAGTGAATCAATATGCGGAGTCCAGGTTAGAGAGTCATCGAGGGTAAATCCAAGCAGTTGTTGTATATCGTCGTTTTACGCTCTAGTGGTGGTAAGTATTAAGTTCTGAGTCTTATTTAAGTTTAGAGTCAACTCATGTACCTCAAACCATTGTTTTGCACCCTTGATCGATATTTCATGTTTCAACTGTGAACTTTTCTATTGTTATCTGCCTTATTTATTAGCTTGTGTCATCAGCAAATACTTTAGCACTATCTGATTTCACAATTTCCAGCAAGCCGTTGTTATATATTATAAATAAGACTGGTCTCAGAATTGACTCCTGGGGTACTCCTCTAGTTACTATATATAACTAATATAGATAGCTGCTCTCACATTAATGTTGGTTTGTGTCCTTAGTATTTTTATGTTGCAAAACTCAATATCGAATTGGCTTCTCTCATCGGATTTTGGGGGAGAACCATTATTAGTCGTATTGCCATCATGAGTCTTCTGAACCAGTTTCCTCCGGTGATCCAAATGGAAACAAATTAACGGATAATTTTGTCCCAAGAAAGCTTATCATGTCTTATCTAAATATATGTATATTCAGCCTCGAGAAATTGCAACTTTAGATTTAGCAACCGCGCAACTAACTCATTATTCACTTAAAATGACTCTTACAATATCAGATAAGGGGAGTAAAGCTTTCCGTTGTATAAAACAAGAATCAACTAAGTATACCCTAAAAATATTTCGTGCAGTTTATACACAACCATCAGCGCATTCTCGAAAAGTCCGCGCTTCAGGCTCGCCACACTCAACAAGATTCACGCACAGTACACGTCGAACAGCTTTCTTTATTCCTGAAGTAAACGTAATCGAGTAAACGTAAGAACGTTAATCGCGTTCCTAAACTCGCCGGCTTTCGTAAAGTGGTGCATAATTTGTTTTAGTTCAAACAACCACATCGTTTCAAAATGGCAAACAACAGAGCTGCAAAGAGTGGATTTGCTGCCGAAGCACAAAGAAAGGTGAGACTTGAAAAATTGAAAGATTTTATACGTTAGCAACAGGTATTCTAATGGACAGGTGTTATTTCATTTCATCGATGTATGGTTGAGAGTCTACAGATAAGAATGAATGTGTGGGTAGATGGTTAATAAACGTTGCACCGTTATTCTGAAACATAAAACTCCGTTTTCAATGCAACAACTTATTGCTGCTGTTGTATTAATCAATTCTTAGAAGTATCATAAAAATATTATGTTCTGTAAGCATCCTATAAATCTAAGCCAGTGTTAAGTCATAGTCGTTTAAAGTATAATAAAAAACGTCATTAGAAGTATACTCCGAATGTTTGCTCTTATTGCTGCAGCAATTCTGCGTTACAAGTAGAAATAACACTAAAAATCCTTATTTTACATTTTTGCAGCAATTTCAACGAACCCTATGCAAATGAAAAATTAAGGTATCATTAAAAGTAGAATCTTTCATTCAATTGCTGTAGTTATTTCGAGCAATAAACATAATATCAATTATTCTTTCAATTTTGCAGCAATTTCAGAGTAACAAAACGAGTATCGTAATTTTTATCGAATATTCTGCATATTTAATTTTATAACTGATATATCTGAGGTAACCTATAATAATTTTCTGTAAATCTATAGATGGGGTAAAATAGTGCTCCAAGTTTTTCTTATAATAATTTTTGCAGCAATTCAACCAACTCCATGAGATAGAAAAAGAAGTATCGTTAATTATATGCTTGCGATACAAGGTTTTCAATCAGTCTTAAATTGAATAATACCTCGGCAGTATACTCAAGTTTTTTTTCGTGTAGCTATTTGATGAGTATTCTTTGAGCGAAAATTTGGAACATGTTGGGAGAAATTATTAGATATATAACTTGAATATTTCATTCAACTTCTGAGACTTGCAGTATCGTAGAGAGTAATAGTGAATGCAGAGTGAATGAGTGTTTTCTTAATTCTACTATAACCTTATGGAAATGAAACACTTAGTTTAGTATACTCGATGCTACTTCTTGCTACAATTACTCTTAAACTGAGTCTATTTCGAACAATGTTTGAATGAATTTTTGACGTTGGGAAGGTAGAGTATAGTAAAACAACACTTCATATTGATGATAATTTGATTTCTCATTCCTACGTAGAAATAGAACAATAAATAATTAGGAGGTATACTAAAGGTTTTTGTTTCTGTAGCTATTTTAATAAATATTTTGAAAGTTCTAACCTAATCTGAGAATTATATTCCATTTTGAGATTATTTTGAGCATCCTTCAAATAGGACATTGGACGTTGGAGTATCGTAAAAATAACACTGAAATAATTTTAAGTTGCTTTCTTTTTACGAGAAGGTGCCTCTGAAGTATACTCAAGTTTTTATATGTAAAATTTTGGGAGGACGAAAATTGGATCTTAAATTCTATTTTATTCACGTTCTGTTGCTAATTTGAAATAATTAATTCATTAATTTTGTTTATTCATACAACGAAAATTTCTATTAGCTTATAATATCGTAGTATTATCTAGACTCGCAACTATAATATAAGGGTATGACAAAAATCCCTAGTGAAATATCATATGTTCTTATAATTCAATATTGTTTCGATGTTTTATAAGTGTAGGAAATTGTTTGAATTCCCCTTTTGATCAATATTGTAATTTTCCATATTATATTGACACAGCATATCATTAAATGATAACAACTGTGATACGATATCTTATGAGTAATTTGTTGTCGTTATAGTGGAACAATTCTTTCTCTAGAATAAAGACAAATAAGTAACTTTTCTTCTCAAATTTTACTCATGAGGTTATCTGAAGCTTACATTCCACATTTTTATTAATGCTTTTGTTTACTCTTTCTGTAGCCCTGCAGTGCCCTAACCGGTTCATCGATTTTCACTCTTGTGACCTACATTGCACCCAGTTTCAATAGATACTGGGTCATCAAAGATAGAGAGAGAGTAACGAGATTACTCCCTATGTGAACTTTAAGAAATGCAATATTCTGATATGTTCTGGAGCCTGGAAAACATTATGTCCTTGCTTGTTATTCAGTATTTTAGATTAAAAATTGATGGATAGATAGTTTATTGTATGACAACTTTTATGCAATTTTCTTTATTCACTGAAATATTGAAATCGGGAAAGGTTAACTTTAATAGTACTTCCTTAAACTGTCATCCTATGGATAATGGGTGTCCCACAGTAGAAATATTCCACCAATAGAACTAAAGAGTTGTTTATTTGTATTTGCATTGTAGTGGAAACATGAAAACAAACAGCGGCCTTTTCAGATGTTCCGGATTTTTGAATGAACTGTATTTTCTTAAGGTTTTTTCGAGTATCATGTCAGTATTGATTTGATTTTTCAGCAGAAGACACTCAAAATTGAACCAGAAACGGATTTTACAATCTTCAAAAGTTGCTTACGTCGATTTCCGGAATGACCGTCAGTTGTCTGTTCAATGCGCCTTATATCTCTTCTATTGACGCAAAACGGTGTCCATGGAGTGGTCTTTTGAGTTTTCTGAATAACCAGAAGTCACATGGTGTCAAATCAGGTGGATACGGCGGATCGAGTTTTCGGCGAAATAGTCACGAGGAATGTTTTCCCGGAAAATTCAGTGTGTGACGCCCATAAAATCCTTCAAAATGGTATTGACTGATCTTTTGAAATGCCAACATGATTAGCAAGATCTCTAATTGTTAATCGACGATTGACAAGCACCAAATTTTCAACGTGAGCTTCGTTGGTCGAGGTTGATGGTCGACCGCGACGATCTCCGTCTTCTGCACGCTCTCAACCTTTTGGAACTCCTTGAACAACTTGTAAATATATGTTTTCTACATAGCCTCATCACCAAATGCTTTTTGCTTCATCCTCAACGTATAAGCTGCAGAAAATCCATTCGCAAACAAAATTTGATGCAAATTCTTTGCTCAACAAATCCACACATTATAAAAATCGAAAAAGATACTCTTGATGTGAACCTTGGCACAGATATCAAAGACAGTCTTACCAACCTAAAAATAAGATCACTGCCTCAAATCCATTTGCGCGCGCAGTTCAGATTTAGATGATACCTTACTTTTTGGATACAGTAGCATACTCATATATTTTGACATCATCAGTTTGTGTAGTTATTTGAAAAATGAAGTTTGAATTTTTTGTGCAAACTCGATCTTTGCTTCTACTCAAATTCGTTTTAGAAGTCAAAGTTTCTTGATATGCCCATTGTGAAAAAATTTTGCTGCTGCAATAGCTTCGGAGTGAGATTTTTGTTGTTGTTTTATGTGTTCTTCGCAGTCGTTATTTCAGAAATATTACTCTCCTTGTATGCTCCCAGGTCAGTCTCATTATACGAAATGGCTTCATTTCATTTTTCAATATCTTTCATTGTGTACTCAGAAGGTGCAAGAGCATCTAATAAGTCAAGAGTATCAGGTTTCCGGTACATTTTTCCCCAAATATCGCGAAGCCTAGCTAAAGGTAAATTTTCATCTTCATTGTTTTTCGAAAAATATTATGCTAACACTTTACTATCGTTGCTTTTTCTAGTCGTTCCCAAGCCGTATGTGAATGTAGAGAAGCTTGTTTCAATGTTATTGTCTTAAGAACATCAACTAGTCCATAACCTTTAGGTATAACAGAGCTAAGCAAGCTTCTCCTGTAATAAAGTTTAGTAAGTCTCAGCAAATTCTTATGCATAGGTTGAAAAAGGCATGTGACATTGGTTGGCATAAATTTGACGAAAATATCACCGTGAGGTGTTTTTAAAACCTCTGCTGATGGATTTGATGGAGCATTATTGAACAGAAGAATGGCTTTGATAGAAAAATTTCCATTTTTCAAGAGAACTCAACTCACCTTTGATTCAAATCAAATTACCCAGAGAGGTCAGGATTGAACATGTTCTGGAGGAGTCTGTAGTTGACTATAAGGTCTCCTTGGAAGCTACTAACAAGGTTGACAGTTCTTGAAAATTCTCTGATCACGGATACGCCTTTGATGTTTCATTCACTACATCTTGGACCACGTTAAATCTTTGTTAATCAGACCCCTAGCTCGCGATGAAAAGTAGTTATAACATAACTATAGTCGTGCCATCGAAAATATACCAAGTGAGAGGGTTGCTTTTACCCATGTGAAGAACTCTACCTTTATCCAAATTCAAGGCAAGGACCACTCGATACATTATTGCCCGATGGAGTCAATGTCCCGTTGAAGAGTGTCAGCATTATCTAGAGGAGTATTGTAAAGCTGAGTATCATTGGCAAACATTGAGAAATTAGACTGAATTGAAACAAGAAGATCGGCAGTATATACAAGAAAGAACAGGGAACTAGAACAGACCCCTGTGGAACACCACTGGTGACAAAAAACTTTCCATACAATCCGAGATATAACCTAACCTCTGATACCAATACTCCATTTTAGTCACTGAGTGTTTCATAGGTACACAATCAAAAGCAAGAGAAACATCCAAGTAAATGATGTCAACTGGAATACCGAGATCAAACGCCTTTGACCAGTCACCCACATAAAGGAGAAGATTCGTGAGTACCAATCGCTCCGCAAGAAATTATTGAAATTTGTAAAAGATCTAGGTGACTGCTTTCCCGATTATCAACGGTGTTAACTTGTGTACCCTGATACATTAACACATCCTAGGAAGTTATTTGTTGCTTTTCTGAAATGGAAACTGTATAAACTAGTCTCATCTGCGTTATATATTTGTTGATCAGTTAAATTGATGCGATAATAATATTCGATAGTTTTTCTATGAATGGTGAACTAATTCAGGATGCAGGATAAGTTTCCACCTGCGATTTTCAAAAATTGTAACCCATATCAACTTGCACTGAATTTTTCGTTAGGTGATATCGACTTCTCATGGAAATGTAGCGCTTTGCTTTTGCGAATTTTTTCTGAACGGGAAAGTTTGGTTCTTTGTCTCACGAACCATTTGAACAGTTTATTTTTCATCAAAGAATGTTCAGGTTTTCTCAGCTTTTTGATCTTGCTTGGTTCCAAATTCTGATTAAGTCTTTCCGAAATTTATCTTTGTTTATATCTAATGGAGCATATGAATTTGGCGACCCCAAACTTTGTTGATGTCGTAGTGACAGTAACACATTTTCTGAGCTCTTTTTTATTTAATAATCTCTTACAGAGAGTAACAAACTCTTTGTTATTTTAGTAATTATTTTATCAGCTAAATCAATTTCTTGAAAAGAGTTCATGTGTATTTGATAGACTGAGAGGTCTCCTTTCATTCTCGTTATACTGAACGTCTGAACAAGTTAACTCCTGTTCATATAAAGGTACCGATTGTTCACACTCTAGAGCTCTAATGCAAGAGATTCTGTGTTCATTGATCCATTCATAGTTACGCAAGTTCACATTGATCTACTGTATTGGAATACCATTTAAAAAGTCTAAGTGAAGGTCAACTTCCGGTATTTCCAGATGTGATAGACCATGGAGAATGTATCAGGCTGTTTGGATATCATTCAAAATGCAATTCATTCCTCATTGAAATTAATTAATAATTGTAGTACATTGGGGCGTTTTTACACTGGATATGCCTTTCCAAATAGACATCTGAATATTTTAAGCCAATGATGAAAATAATTAAGTGTTTCATGAAACTACGAGTAATTTAAATTTTAATTTCTCATATTTAGAACGTGGTAAAATAATTGTCTGTTCTGTATAATCTTTCGGGCATGTTTAACAATATATTCAACTAGAGCAACTGTTGAATTTATAATCACCAATCTTTATTCCAATTTTCACTCATGAACATATCAGAACAAGTTCGACTTCTCAATTTTCAACGTAATATGCAATTTATAAAGAAATTTGAAACATGGATATCGAATGACAGGTAGTAGAACCTCATATTTGCATGTACGTTGTGAAAACTAATTGAATTATGCAAATCATTTTTATAGATGGAAAAGTGGAAATGGGAGTGTTCTGTTAATTACATAATAAAATGAATTATCACCATATTGAGCTTTTCAAACGCCATCAGATACGATAACTGGTGCACTTGATGATCGACTGAATGAATTATTAATAATATAAAAGTCTGATTTCACACATCTCCATTTCGTCCTTCACCATCCAAAGATGACGGTTAAGATGAATCATGAAATACTCATCCAATATGAATAAATTCAAGTGGTCTAAGTATTGTGAAACATCCGTTTTGGTTTAATCTCGTATTTGGTTATCATAACCGTCTAATATCTCAGGAATTATTTGAGATATGACATCATTCTATTATAAACTATTATAAATATTGGTGGAATTTATGAAGTACCTAATTTCAATTCTGTGATATCATACACGTACTGGAACCATAGAAATGAGCTTTTCATTAGGCAAAAAAAATGATGGTTTCAAACGGAAGTCGGCCATCTTACTAGGTTTAATTGCATTCACGGCATGCCTACTAAAAAACTGAACTACCAAACTGATTATTTATGTAGATTTGTTAATCTCTTTGGGTATTTAGACAAGAAATGCACTAATTTAACTTCACTTTCCCCAATTTTATTTGTGATTTTTATGTTTGATGTGATGAGATGTGATGCGGTGAATAATTGACAAAAACGAAATTATACGAGGGTGAATTGATAAGTAAACTAATAACGAAATAAGAACTCTTTTCTCTATTGACTTGTTTACACAAAAATGCCGATTATTCACACTGTAGAGCGCTAATGAAAAGATTATGTTCACGTTGTTGGGCCGTTTACAGTTACGCAAGTTCTTATTAACGCGAGTCTACTGTACACCTTTGTTTGTTGCCATATTCTCATGTTTGAAAACGGATAGAAATCACGGACCACCCGATATTTGAAGTATTTTTGTTGGGCATGATATTAAACCCGACATTTAGCATTCGCAATTCAATAATTCCGCTGTCCGTTTTCGATTGTCACTCAGGAAGTCCAATGTAACGTGACAATACTGGACAAGTGAAAAATTAACAGTACCCCATTTCCTATAACCTACAACATATGGAATGTGATTACTAATCAATGCAGAATGAAATGAGTAGGCGATTCATCAAGAACAAATGTTATCATTGATATTTATTGACCTAATAATTAAATGATAACAAGTTACTCAAACATATTTTCAAGCATTGTTTAATACAATTCTTAATGTTACAATTAGGTTAAAAGATAATGAATTTATAGTCATATACAGGTGTTGTATTATCAAGTATCAATAACTCGAGATATTACAGACTACATCCAAATAATGCCACAACTTTATATCCTATCGCATAGGTTCCCAAACTTTTTTGTGTTGTAGACCTCTTGCCATGTTTTTCGGGTTTGGGTAGACCCCCTGCTTACCTAATATTGATTTTTTGGAAATTTCTGACTTAAATTAAAACTAGTCAAAATAAAATATTGTATCTGTTATATAAAATATACGTAACATAAAATAAACTAAGCAATAAGTAAATATTTTTAGTGAGAAGGATGAACATGATGCTTTAATAATAAGTTATCAACATCGCGTCAATTTTGTAAGGGTTAATCTTAAATCCCCTCGGCTAATGTCCAATCTATTTCTTTTTTTCGTTAGGAGATTGGTAACAGCGCTGAACCCCCTCCCCTTTTCACTAGTTATGACGATGGAAAGGAAATTAAAAATTTCCTGGCTATATTCCATAATACGGGATAAGTAACGGGTATGTTGTTTTGCAGCCAGAATTGCTGAAATCCGTTTTTAAACATAATCTCAAGTTCTTCGTTTGTACTTAGTTCTGTCAGTTCCTCTTGTATTAAGACATTCGTTTCTTCTATGTCACCATATGAATTAATTATCCACGGTGGTATTACCAAGGTCAAAACATCCTCAAACCTAGTTTCAAAATCTGAATAGAGGGCATTTAAATGTTGAACGAAGAAACGTGGTCATCCCGGCAGTTTGTCTGTGACAAACTGGGGAATTGAGAAAATTCGCTCTGTCAAATATTCTGCTTCATTAGTTTAACTCTGGCAAGAAACGCTGATAAGATGGACTTTGTTTTAATCAAATTTTAACTGTCGCCTTGTAACTGCTAATTAACCATATTAAATTTGGCAAACAAATCTGTTAAATAGGTGATATCTTAAACTTCATTAAATTTTTAATTTTATCTTTAGTATCCAGAAATTCTAAAATAGTCTCAAAAAGTGCAGAAAATCTTGTCAAACATAAGCCTTTCGACAGCCTGCTTACTTCAATGTGAAGGAGTAAATTATGAAAGTGTTAGGTTAGGTTAGATAACCGCGTATTCAACGCGTTGCTTCGGATTCGGTTTACTGCATCAATGACTAATTGAAGAGATTCTTGCAATGTAATACTCATATTTTTCGCAACTAAATGTTGTCGATGGATGACGCAATGTATTGCTAACACCCCTGACACATTTTGTTTTAAATAGCTTATAAATCCACGATAACATCCAACCATGGTAGGAGCTCCATCTGTAGCTACTGATATATTTAATAAAGGGATTGCTTTTTCAATGAAGTAATTCTTCAAAACATGAAATATTGATTCACCTTTAGTGTCGGTTATCAAAGTTCTTGCGAAGAACAGTTCCTCGTAGATTTCTTGATTTATAACAAAACGAACATATGCCAATAATAATGCTGCATTACCAGGTAAAGTTGACTCGTCGTTGTATAGAGAAATGGGTCGTTTGCAAATAATTACACAAGAAGCTTTTAATATCAGAATTCATTTCATCAATACGTCTTTCAACGGTATTATTGCTCAAGGGAATTCTTTTAATGATATCAGATGCAGGTTTGTGTAAAACAGTTTTTAAAAAACAAGCAAAATTAACTTCTCTCCGATAGTATGCGGTTTTCCGGATTTTGCTATAAGTAGCGATATTCGTATTTATAGAGTGAGGAATTGAACAAGTCAGTGCAAGTTAGCGAAGCACTGAAACTGCTGGTACAAGATGATACTGGTATTTCATTATGTGCAGGTTTCTACAGGTTCAAAATGTATTGGGACCACAAAACGAATACATACATCCTACAACTTACACAATTTTATAAACATATATAATAAATTTTTGATTTCATAGGTACCTTTATAAATAATGTATATGTCTTTATATTATAAGATAGTATGATGTAAGTTAATAGGTACTATCAGTGTATGTTATGAGATACACTATCGTGGACCCCCATTTTTCATTTCATAGACGTAGCCCTCTTGCAAGTTGTCATAGACTCCTGGGGGTCGAATAGACCACTTCGGAAATCACTACTATCACGATACTGTCCAGGTTTTCAAAGATTCTCGAGATAATTTTACTACTATGTCCAAAAAGTAAGATGACTCAGAAAACTCATTATTTTTCTTTCAAATCAATTTCATCGCCTTCAAAGTATTCTCCTCTACATACAATGGACTTATGCGAAAACAGTTGTTGAAGTCTATTTCCAAGATGGCCTTCAGCTCTCGCTTCGATGAGGCTTGTATCTCTCTTCTACCGATTCAAAACGGTGTCCCTGGAGCTGTCTACTCACTTTAATACGCAAGCATAACTCACACGGTGCCAAATCAAGTGAATACGGCGGTTGTGGAAAAGTATGGATCGAGTTTTCAGCGAAATGGTCACGAAGAATCAATGTTGAGCTCTTGAATAGATTCGGAGCGTTGGAAATAAGAAGAAGCATTCTCGCTCTGAAACACTCATTCAAGCTTCTTAACAATCAACTGGACTACCTTTCTTTTCTGGCTCAATTGAAATTTTTAGTTTCAAGCTCGAACACAAGATGGCTGTTCATTTTATCTTAGTATAGCGAAAGTATATTTGATCTCACAAAGTCCAATTTCATTTGTCTACTCTACCTACAATCCCATCTCAAGCCTGTGTGACATTAATTATGACTCTTCTTCAACTATTAGTCGTGTATAGGTGGACACGTCTTTCTGAATCGCTTCCAAGGTATAATTATTGTTATTGTGTATTTCTAGATTTGCTTATCTACGTTGGTTTTTTTATTTATTCTAAACTCTTGGAAGAAGGCGATGCCTGTCATTTCACTACTGTGGCCACCCTTTGTGTGTGTTCCCTTGCTTCTTGAAGAGGGCCAAATTTTAAGTTATCGAAAAGGTATTCCATGGAAGAGAATTCTAAAGAACCTAGCCTTGTAAACTAAAAAAAATTTGTAGAGAGAGATACTTAGCGGTGCTAGTTTTCATGGGAACATATGGGAACAGTATTCCAGACTAGGTCGCACCTGTACCTATACCTGTTGTATAAAAGCATCATCTATGATGGCCAGCATACTCCGGTGTTGATTGCGTCTTGTTCGCGTTTAAATTAGCCAAATTCAACCAACTCTACTCTGATATCTTCTCCAAGTCTGAATACAGACTCAGTTGGTATCTTTGTCAGTGTAACTCCTAAAAAATCTTTCATTTTATGCTTATATCCTCCCAGTACTTTCATTGGACGGTTTAACTATGAAAAAACTCATTCAATCTCTTGGGAACTGAAATATAGTGCCTGCTATTAACACCGCAAAAGTTTTCGAAAATCGATTTTTAGTCCCATCATCTAACCTAATTATTCAGGAGGAACTTACAAAGATGGCCGACATGATAATACCCCACTTTCATCACAGATTCACTGTGGTTCTGAAGTTCTTTGTATTATATTGTGTTCTTGTTGGATTGTATGTACAGAAATCTTAGGGAGAAAATACAACCACTGCCTGGGAGAAAAATTGATTAAATAACAATATCCTTCCAACAAATGCATTATATTTTTCATGGAAAATTCAGATTTATTGTTGACCCTTAAATACTTTTGATGTATGGTTAACGAGATATGCAGATTGTCGAATGAAATCATAAAAGTACAAATTCCCTATGTGGGACTAACTCGTAAAGCAAAGATATAAAGTATGTTTTATATTTCATTACACACACACATTGCTTTTATAAAAGTTTCGTATTGCAATTTGTCTCTAAACAGGTCAGCATTTTGCGATACATATTTCTAAATAACATTGTAGACGTCTCTTTGTAACAGTAAAATATCATTCATTATGAAAACTTATGAAAAAAAGAATTGTGCAATTTTTCAGACAAATCATAGAATTAAATTGACAGATATTTGATAACGTTGAACGTTTCTATAGGAACGCAGCTCCAATTGTCACAATAAGTCTACTAGTTTCAAACTTCAAATTTGACATCGACAATTTTTTGACCTCAACACAGAGTGTTCCCCGAGCTCTATGACACACTGATCCGAATCTTTTTAAATTCGCAGATATTCAGCTTCAAAAATTTGATTGTAGTAAAATGATTAATAAGAATGTTGAGGTACTTTTGATAGGTTAATGTCAGAATATATTTTTCGATAGATAATTATTGTTTTGAATTGAAAATGCATTTCTTTGTTGATGAAGTATATGCAGGTATGATCTATATTTATGCTTTTTGCGATGGAAGCGCAACAATACAACTGAAGATCCAAGAGCGATTCTGTGGTGATGAAATACATATTAATTATAATTATTTCGATCAAAAGGGTTTCATGTATCTATACATTGAAGTCTGCTGAACCTGGGTTCAATCCCACAAAGTCGGTGCGATTTTTCGGATTCTGGGAATCGCTTGAGTGTCCCCTATAATTTTTATTGCTGTATTGTGTTATTTTAGCCTTCGGCCATAAAAAGAATTTTCCTCAGTTCTTGAAAACAATGACAATTGCGTTAAATAGACCTAATGAAATGAAAGTAACGTTAAAGTTTTTATCCGAATCGAATTAACCGTTTTATAGTTATGAGGCACAGCTAATCTACGCTTCTGCACAAACCAACCTGTATATTCGGAAGGAGGTCACATTGTCAAAATATCCCGCTGAATCACCCTGTACATAACGACTCGAAATGAAAAAGAAACTAAATAAATCAATTGTTTCAAATATGAAACACTCGAAAGAGAAAGTAATTTCTGTAAGAGTACCAGCATATTATAAGAAAATTGAGGAGCTTGACTGTCTATTAAATGCAGAAATAAATGCATATGCGCATGGCGTGGCAGTTGTATATGACACACCAAAGCCATAGAAACCAGAATGATGTCATATTTCAAAGTATCCTTATTTAGTTTCCTTGTTAAGGTTAACCAATTACTTTATAAGATTGAATTGCAAACATCTCCTCAGGTTATATTTCGATACGCCAGTGGCGGTACAAAGCAAGAGGTTTAAGGTGTTACATTAGACTAGTTGACCTGACAAATGTTCCGTCAAATTTTCATTGAATTTCTCGAGTTTCCTACAGGTCTTGTAGTTTTATTCAAATTGAGTTAAATGAAGTCTAACGAAGAAAGCAAAGGGAGAATATTTCGTTTTCATCGTCATTTATGATGATGTATGCACTTTTTCTCCTGAAGACCCTTCCCTTATCATAACACACAAAATAAAAGCAGAATTGAGTATTGATTGTTTGAATCTGTAATTACGGATTTAAGTCCATCAAAAATCCTATAGAATAAAAGACGTTCAATTTTTCCTAATTTCCAATCACACTAGTGTTTTTATTATCGGCTAGAGATAGTTTAATTTCTTTGAATTTTTCGTACACGCAAAACAAAAATTCGTTCTTTCTCAATTTCAGTAGTAGTGAGACATCCTAATGAAATATGGAGATGCATCATTCAAGTGTAGATTAAACGAATGCCTCGAGAGTGGAGCAACACAAACAAGAGTTGCACAAACGATGTGCTACAGCAGTTGCACAGGAACGCTTCCTTCAGAAGACGACCCCCCCAGAATAACTTGTAACGTGATCTAAAATAGCTTATCCTCCAGTACTTGTTATTACGGTTATTAATCCAGATGTAGGCTTATCATATCTCAATATCAGATTCATCGTTATGTGTAAAACATTGAAGACTTTTATTCAGAAAGCAAAAGTCAACCTTTTGTAAACCTCAGTAGCTTATATTACCTCCTCTTGCCCTGATACAAGCCTGAATCCGTCTAGGCATGCTTTGTATTAGGTTTTCGACCTCCCCTGGGGCCTGTCAGATTTGAAAAAAAGAGAAAAGTCGGCTATATTTTCTAGGAAAAGTATTATGTGACAGCGAAGTTTACGGAAATTTGGAATGAAACGCAAAAATCTTAATCTACATTAATATTTATTGAATCTCCTTCAAAATATGCTCCATTTGGAGCGATACACCAATGTTTTTTCCAATCATCGAAACATTTCATAGGCGCTTTCAGGGATGGCCTCCTGCTCCTTTTGCGAATGTTCTTTTATAACTTCTATGGAATCAAATCTGGTTCCCCGGAGTGGCTATTTCAGTGTGGAGGAATGAAAAAAGTCACACGGAGCTAGATCAGGCTAATAAGGCGGCTGCTCGGTGGTATTTATCGAGTGTTTGGTCTTAAAGTTGCCACAAATCCGGCTGTTTATGGTTAATATTTTCTCTCAAAACGGTTAAATAGAAGTCCTTATTGATTGTTTGACCTTGCGGAACGAATTCATGATGAACCACAGCACGAATATCGAAGAAAATAATCAGCATCGTCTTGATTTTCGAACGACTTTGGCGAGGTTTTTTCGGTTTTGGATCATTTTTCCCACCCATTCCGATGATTGTTAGCTCGTTAGTGTGTCGTATTCATAGACCCATGTCTTGTCACCAGTTATGATCCATTACATGAACTTGGGATCAGAATTCTCACGATCCAGCATATTTGCAGCTACCTGCATCCGGTACTGTTTTTAAAGAATATTCAGCTCTATCGGAACGAGCCGCATGCCCAATTGCTTCACCAAAATCAAACGAACTGTTTCACGAGAGTTGAGGCCACGAGCTATCTCTCTAACAATGGCATGACGATTTTCGAGCACCATTTCCTTGATTTTTCGGACGTTATCTTCGGTTGAAGATGTTGAAGGTTGTCCGAAACGAGGCAAATCTTCGACGATCTCCCGACCGTCTTTAAAGGCTTTGTACCACTCGTACACTTGGGTTTTCGATAAAACAGAGTCTCCATAAGCCTTTTTCAGCATTCGCAACGATTTAGCACACGAAATCTTTGTTCAATATATTTTCTGATGTAAGATTCGCAGAGTACCACTGAGGTCGACTGGTTTCAACAGCTCTCGTAAATGAACTAGTTAACAGATCGCGCCCATGTTTAGCACAGTAATTAAGAACAGTCCTGCCAACATACAGAAACTTAAAATACTTAAAAATACTCAACGCGGACAATTTAAACGATAATTTCCGGATACTTTTTGTCACAGAGTATCTGCTAAGTTTACTTAAAATGAATATATTGCTTTTATAATCACTAGGCCTTTCACTCTGTTTAGCTGTCACTTTCTTTTTTCTAAAGGGGACCTGAATCCAATTGTTTTCGTAATTCTGTTTTGTTGTGTCTGCAGGCTTGTTTTAGAAGTATGGGCCCATGTCTGAAGGTGGATGTTTCAGTGCACACTTTCCAATAGGTGCGTCGTTAGACTTTATGATTGGTGGTTGAGAATCTTCATATGAGTTTTTCAATTTTTTGAGTTCGTTGGTCATTTGTTTTGAACCTTTCAAACACCTTTTCCTATATTCTGCACCGCCTGCTTTTTGTGGCATGCAAACGTTTTGTCGCACATCTTGGAGTATTTACCCACATTTCACTCCATCGAGGAGGTTTGCCAACATTGCGCTTTCTAATCTGTTCCGTAATGTAAACAATCTTTCTAATAACTTCAATTTTTGTTTTCCGATCTTAATTTTGTTCAGTAACATGAACTTGGAAGTGTTATATTGCCTCTGCGCGCCTATTTGCAAGAATTTGATCACCCGATTACCACCGAAACGCGGCACTGATGGTGGTAGTACCGAAATTATGTTGGCGAAAATAAAAGTTACTACTATTTCCATTTCAATATTTCCATTCAAAAGAGAGAACAGTAAATTTTACACGTTGGTAAAGCTCACTTCCGACATTGAATAGCGATCTAAGGGGCGGTAGGAGAGTGACTGGCTCCGCCCCCGAAAATTCTAGGTCTCAAAAATTATCCCAAATTCCACAATTAAGTCGTAGAGTAACGATTTCTCTGCGCGAATCCGATCTCGAGATATGTAGGAATCGTTCGACACCCGAATCCATTCTCCCGGTAACCCCTTATAAGTAAGCCGGATGAAAGAAAACTACTTATTTTGACAGCTCGACGTTAGTTAATTTCTGGCCGTCAGAGATATTCGGAATGAGGAAAATTGAGCGAAATTTTGCAAAAGTCCGCCGATAGCCTTTCGTTGAATCAAAGATTTTCCAGTTTTCCCGTCGTTTAACGGGAATGAAACTATCGCGGCGCAACATGCGAAACCCGAAGCTTGCTCTTTGTCAAGGTTTTGAAACGATCGAACACGATGGAAAAATTTGTATAGACATAAAAGTCCGACGAAATTATCCCCTCCACTCTAATTTATTTCCTCTTTTTCGGGGTTTTCTTTCTGAATTTTCGCTCGATCGATCGATCTGATCGCCTAAGTTTCCGATTCCGAAGAAAACTCGCCTTTTCGAAAAATCCTCAGGGCTCCCTCGTTCGAGCTAAAGCTTCCAAATTTGGCACGGACCTTCCTCAGACCCTTCCCCTTCGGAAAGAAAATAATCGCGGTGGCCTTCGGCCAACGATTTTTCGCCGAGTCGCTTGTTCTCCGCCCGGTCCAAACCACCGTTATCCCCTCGGATTATTCCCGAAAAAGTCCTTACGAGTTTAATAGTATAGATTAATATCTCGGGCGTCTAGATCCGGCCATAAATAACATATTAAACGCTTCTAGAAATATGTGTTATAGGTACAATTGCGCTATCTTCATAATAATTTTTTTTATTCTATGTACATCCCAATCGAACAACCTGTCTTGAACAAGATTTCTCTCAACAGTCGATATTCTTACTAAAACCCCTTCAATTTTATTCGATCCCAACCAAACTACTTCACTGATATCAGTTGAAGGAATGTTACTCGTCGTGCTCTTCTTCGAATTTTTTCAGTCCGGTAAAGTATAGCTTGCATTGCTCAGTTTTTTTCCAGGAACTACAACTGCGGATGTGTTCGTTTACCATCTGCGCCTTTCGTTAACGGGTTTAACGAATAGCCTTCGGAATTATGCCAACGAAATGCATATACCCGCATTGAAGGGCAACTTCTTTATTTCAATTATTATTAGTCCCAATTCAATTGTAAGGTCAATCGACTTGAAACCTTGAATTGAAATGGACATATTGTTCGGACGTCTAATCTAGAACAATACCTTATTTGTTCCACATGTTTTGTGGAGATGAAACGCTCGAGAAAAATAATTGTAAAATTATTATTCATTAATTTACTGGAATATTTTATTGTACTTCCCAATGATTCGTATGCTTTTAAAGACGGTGATTCAATGATTCAGTCAGTGAATTGTTGAAATTAACTCAATTTGCATTAATGTTAAATGAAAAATCCCCAAAGTGGGAGGGAAACTCTTGCACCGAAGATTCCGAATAAACGGCCGCATTGATAGAAAACTTTGATTTTTTTTACATCTAAAAGGGACCGGAAAAGCGAACAGGTTCTTTATCGCAAAAAAAACTGTTTTCCTATACTGACGCGGACTTTGAACGCGATCTCTCATTTAGTTTGTTTACAGTGCTCGATTTTGTCAGTTCTCACAAGTGCGCCATTTACAATGGATAAAAATATCGATTAAAGAATTTGTCTCAAATTTGGATTGTGTGCTGTATCGCCGAATGTTACAGAAGGCTTACGGTGAATCGACTTTATCGAAAACACTTGCATATGGGTGGTACAGTGCATTCAACAGCGGGTGAGATGTGGTGGAGATTTGTCTCGCTCTGCTCTGCCATGAACATCTGGTATTGTTCTTGGTCTTCATTAATGATTGTCCTTGTTTTATTGATGAAGCTTGCCCAACGTTATTTGCTGACGATGTAACTCTATCTGTTCGGAATGAGAATATTGAGGAACTTCAGGGGGTTATCTGAGAGGGTTTGGGATTAGGTATTGAGATGGTTCTCAGTTAATGGTCTCAGCAGGAATTACAAGAAAACACAGACCTTGTTGTTCAGTTTGAAGGTCGAATCTGACATGCGTGGCTCTGGTAGTGTTAAAATTTTGGGCATTTTGGGCAAATTTGACCTATGGAAACAATGAATTTTGTAAAGCATCAATAAAGATTTACTTTACTTTACTTACTATGAGTAGTATCTCTGAAAGTCCTCACGTATTATTTAATAAGATTCAAAACATTAGTGTTTCCAAATTTCTTCTATTATCTCAACAAATTCAAGCCAAGAGCTGAATCTCAAAGATAAAAGGCGCCTATTCAATTAACAAACAAAGAAACTATTACGCTACTAATCAGTTTACAAGAGAAATTTATGTTTTTCATCTGTGGCTATTATTTCCTCATTACGTTGTCGACAAAGAAGATACGAGCCGATAGATTGAAAACAACCAAACAGGTTAATCGTTTCCGGCATAATGGCGTCAAAGAAATTTGAATCGATAGACTAGTTGACTAATTTTGAAAACCCTCGAGAGTTATCAAGAAAAATCAATGTTAGAGTTTAAATTTCTCTGTTTTTGTGATGGTGCTGGTTATATAACGTCACACGCAAGTAAATAAGTTGATATAACATAACCAGTCTAATGAATGTCATCACTTTCTCAAATTTGATAGAGAGATGTATAAATAGTACGTTCTGTCCAAAATATTAATTTTTCATGCAAATTTATTATATCGCCTTCAAAGTAGGCCCCTTCCGAAATGATACATTTACGCCAACGGATAATCCAATCATCTAAACTTTTTCCAAGCGCTTTTCCTGGAAACGACTTAAATTCCCGCCTTGAATTCTCTCTTATGTCATCTATCGATTCAAAACTGGTTCCTCGAAGTGGTGTTTTGAGTTTTGGAGAAAGAAATGAGTCGGCTGGAGCCATATCAGGTGAATACGGTGGTTGGTCGATGGTATTTGTTAATTTTTTGGTCAGATATTCGTTCACAATCCTTTGGCCAATTTTGTCAACTCCTGTTTAGGAACTGCTGAATTGCCAACTGATTTGAAAGGCAGTATAATAGTATCGGTACCTAAAGTTCATGCTCTGAAAGGTCCAGTGGATTTCAGGCCGATCAACCTACTTCCGGTATTGGAAAAGATTTTGGAAATAATAGTTTATGAACATCTCATAAAGTTCATTGAGAAAAATGATATTTTATTTCCGTTTCAGTCTGGATTCAGAAAGAATCACTCGTGTGAGTCTGCATGCCAACTTGTTTGCACTAAATGCAAGAGAGATATCGATAAGGGAAATATTATTCTTGACGTTCTTGTTGACTTGAAGAGAGTGTTTGAGACCGTTGACCGTTATCTTGCAAATAGGCGTCAGAAGACAAGGGTCATGGGAGTGTGCAGAGGTTAGTTGTGGTGTGCCACAAGGAAGTGTGTTGGGGCCGCTGCTGTTCATTTTGTATGTGAAGGATTCGAATTTGTACTTGGGTGATTGTTTTCCCAGTTTGTTTGCTGATGATGCGCTGGTGTCGATAACTGATAGTGACTTTGACAGGTTGGTAACTGCGATGAACAAAACACTTGATGTACTGCAAGACTGGTGGAAGATGAACAAATTAAAATTGAATGCTCTGCTAAGACCAAGTGTATGCTTTTCGGAACAAAATCTAAGTGCGCGGAGTTTCGATCTAGGAATTACAAAATTATTATGGATGATTAGGTTATTGATTTCGTCTAAGAGATGAAGTATCGGGGAATCGTATTTGACCAGCAGTTGAACTTCTCTAAACATGTTGATTTTTTATGTAAGAAAATTGGAAAAAAAGTAGGTTACCTAGGCAGGATTTCAAGAACGTTGTCTCCATAGTGTAGACGAGTGGTTTATAACACTATTATTGCTTCACATTTAAATTACTGCATTTCATTGCTGATTTATTCGACGGGGGAGGACATTCGGAAGCTACAGATAGTACAGAACAGAGCTATGAGAACACTTCTTGAATGTAGTAGGTTCACTCCTATCAGAGATATGTTGAGGAGGTTAGGTTTTCTGAGTGTGGTGCAGTTGATTGAGCAGTCAAACCTTATTCTCATTTACAAGATTACGAATGATCCAACGCCTTCATATCTAAAACAGTTTCTGGTGAAAAGGTCAAATATGATTGGTTGTGGTTTCCGATCACATTCAGAGATTTGATTTGTCTTCAACACAAAAGTCCACCTTTGTCAGCGGTTTGCAGCGTTTCAATCGTTTGCCTTCTGATGTGAGGACATCGAGTCTAAGTGTTTTCAAATCACGCCTGAGAAAGTTGTATGTTTCGGATTAGATGAGAAATCATTTATACAATATCTTCATTTGTATTATTACGTCAATGTATTTTATGTTATTGTTTCTAGCTTCAGCTAAATGAACAGTCTTATTATTATTATTACAATTATGGTGCATTATCGTTGTTCAAAATCCTTGAGTTTCCTTTCCACAAATCTGGTCTTTTTCGACGAATTTGCTTTGCATGTCTTTAGCAATCTTTACTCTATTCAATTTTGAGGAAAATTGAGGTCTTCTGGAACTAGTCCAGCGGCAACGCGATTCTTGCCGAAACAATCGTTTAAAATGGTACTAATTGATTCGTGAGACACGGAAAGATCATTGCCTATCTCTCTCAAACTTGAATGACGACTTTCCATTACCATTTACTTCACTTTATCTATGCTAACTTCAGTTGAAGATGTTGATGGCGAAGCAGAACGAGACAAATCTTGCACCACTGGTCGGCCGCTGTTAAATACACTGTATAACTCGTATTCAAGTGTTTTTGATAAGGTCATTTCTTTCTGTAATATTTTCAGCGATTCGGTATACGACATTCCATTGTCAATACCAAATTTGGGACAAATTCTTTGTTAAATATTCTAATCCATTATAAAAATCGCAAAACACACTTGTGAGACTTAACAATGACAGATTGCATTCAAATTCCGCGTCAGTATAGAAAATAGTTGTTCCAACTTAGCAATAAGAAAAATTGTGACAATCCTTTCAAGCATATTTGAAAAAATTAATTCCGGTATTTTCTTGACAGAATGCACTTCTAATAAAGTCCCCACAAACGGTTTGATTCTGATTCATAGAACCTGTAAGAGGTACAGTCAATCAAAAAAACCAAATAGCATTTTATCGTATTCAAATGATTTTATGTGTGAAATTGTTATATAATTATAGATTTATAGGTATATTTCGATTATCTTGAAATTTTCTTTGAAATGTGTGAAAATTTCAACTCATTATATTTCCCAATATATTTTCTAATTGCTTTCTTGTTTATTGAACAAATTAACATGCAATAAATATGTGCCCTTCTAATATCTGATTTCTGCATTTGTAAATAACAGTTGCGGTAACAGATGTTCGTCATATAGGTTTTCGATAAAATAATCTTTATTTATAATGACTCACAACTATGATGTAATCTCCAGAACATTCCAACATGGTCTGAACCGAGCGAGTCGTTTAGAATTGGCCGCATTCAATAAGGTTATCGACTGGTTTTATTAGCATGGCCATAAAAGGATGTTTATTTTTCGTCTCGACGAATATCTTCGAAAATCAACGATGTGTTGTCAATTCTTCTATATTTAAAACAACCACCTCTCTCTCATTTCGTCTCAACTCAAGCAAATTTTTATTCAATACTGAACAAAAAACAGACAAATTCAAAAAATCAGGAGTTTGCAAAATTGCTTGCAATTAGTGTACGGTAGCTTATGTTGGGTAGACAGGTAGGAATTTGGAAACCAGATTTAAAGAACATTCATCCTCTGACATAAAAGCCACAAAACATTCAATAACATTAGATAATATCAAAACTCTTCACAATTGGGATAAAGGAAAGCAAATGAATCTGTTCGAATATTTGGAATTCAATAAACTTTGTAAAAACCCAAGTGAAATCACCTTAAATAGTCAGCAAGACATTAATACATCTCCACTACTTAATATCAAATCAGGCTAGTATCTATACACACAACCAAATTTATATGGAATCACTCACTTATTTTTAACCATGGGTTAAAAGATTACTTATGAAGAATAAAGTTTTTGTTGTAAAAAACTGGATGGTATAATAAGAAATGTTGAACTATCACCACATGTTCGGGATATTGTACTCAGTTCTCACTGATATTTGAAACTGCGAATTTCAAAATTTGAAAAAAACCTATAATCGTAATTGAAAATGCATTACGTTGGATTATTCGATGTGCAGAGAGGTCGAATAATTGCTCTCGTTGAAGAAGGGGTGACACAGAGGGATATAGCGGCCACAATGGGGGTATCACAGGGAGTTATTTCAAAAACTTACGCCCGATACGTGGAGCTACAATCTCTGCAAAATAGGCCTAGAAAAAGTCGTCGAAAGATCACGCTTTTTGAGCCAAATTGCAAGAAGACACCCTAGTGCGTCACACCCCATACTTCAAATGCAATTGCTGGAAACAAGAGGCATTAGTGTATCAGTCGAAATGATACGTCAAAGACTTCGTTTAAGGGGTTTATAGTAGCTAGACTCCGAGCAGCAAGACAAATTCCGAAATAACAAGGGGGCAGTGTGATGTTTTGGGGTGGCATTATGCTGGGAGACAAAACAGATTTGATTTCGTTTCCTGCGAGTGTAACGGCTGCAAATTACGTGGATCTAGTGCAGGAGCCCATAATGGGACTCTGATGAGGTGCCCACGGTGAGAATTTCACTTTTATGCAAGATAATGCTCCTCCGCATACCAGCAACCTCGCGCGACATCATCTTGAAACAGAGGGAATCGCTATTTTGGACTGGCCAACTTGCTCTCCAGACCTAAATCCTATTGAAAATTTATGGGATAATCTCAAAAGGAAAATTAAATCGCGCCAGGATAATAAAAGAACCCCACAACAGATCATCCAAGACACCACAGAAGAGTGGCAGAATATCACCTCAGAGGAGTTCGAAAACCTAATCCAAAGCATGCCTATACGGATTCAGACTTGTATCAGGGCAAGAAAAGGTAATACAAGCTACTAAGGTCGAGAAAAAAACACCTTTTCCGTAAGAAAACAATTTCCAATTTTTACTACATGCAGAAAGTCTTATTTTCTTTTATTTTTTTCTTTCTTAAAATGAACCTTAATTTATTTCTGTTTTTAATTGAAATATCTCGAAGAGAATCAATTCTAACAATCCTTTGAAATTTTCAAAATCCCTGAGGTAATATTCAAAATATCGGGTGATTCCATATAAATTTGCTTGTGTATATGTAAGTTCATACACTATAACTGACCACTTGAAAATGACCTGACAATTTAAACCGGTAGGGTTTGTAAAAATAAAATTATGGAAAGTATTGAAAATGAGTTTCCATGAAATACATTAACCATCAATATTACTCAATACAATAAGTTCTTCGAAGATAGCATGAAAAAAAAGACCAAAGATATATTCAAAAACTGGGATCTATTTCCAATCACACACCTGGCATTATTATTCCTTCTTATAAACGAAAAATATTGTAGTACCCACCCTGTAGTATGCGTTTCAAAAATGAAATAATAATTTTTTTTGATGTTGAATACATTTTTCTTTCAGGTGAATGCCAAATATAGTGAAGAATTAGCTCATGAAAGTTTAGAATGGATAGCAGCAATAACAGGAGATGCTATCAACACTGCTGGTGATATGGACAATTTTTACGAAGTTTTAAAAGATGGTACCTTACTGTGCAGGTAAAAGATATATAAAATTTTTATACACCTGAATAGTATGTTCCAAATGATGAAAATATTTCAAAACTAATGTAACCTTAACTAATCTCACAGGCTAGTCAACTGCATCAAACCTGATACAATTAAAAAAGTGAATAAAACCACCATGGCTTTCAAATGTATGGAAAATATAAACGCATTTTTGGAAGCAGCCAGAGATTTAGGCGTACCAGCTCAAGAAACATTCCAAACTGTTGATCTTTGGGAGCGACAAAACCTCAACTCTGTCGTCATTTGCCTACAATCCTTAGGAAGAAAGGTAAAATAAAATTTTCAAATCTTGTATTACAGGTTTTCAATTTATTTATAGAATATTATAATAAATTCTTCACTTTTATATCATCATCGTGCATTATATTTGATTCATTATCTTTTAAATATGTGGATGTTAAATGTTAATGCAATGAAATATTTTCTGTTTCACTGTACTCTCACTTATTACAAAGGCAATTTTATTTCTCCACTCCTATTCAAGTTGTTAATGAGTTGTTGTGGTTGTTAGACATTTTAACCACATTACTATTATAATAAAGAATTAAAATTTAACTTTGCTTGTAACGTTATTTCATTGTAGGCTGGAAACTACGGAAAGCCAAGTATTGGACCAAAAGAGGCTGAAAAGCAAGAAAGGCAGTGGTCAGAAGAGAAATTGAAAGCCGGTCAAACAATCATTGGTCTACAAATGGGAAGCAACAAAGGTGCAAACCAATCAGGGATTAATTTTGGAAACACAAGGCACATGTAGATTATAAAAAATAGTATGAAGTTTTGGGCATGTGGTACTCAATTTAAACATTCAAAATCTATTAGCAATAGTGATAAATATAAAATAAGTTTTCGAACAATTCTTTTTCAGACATCAAGAGTTTCCCATATGGCTATAAATTAACAAATCATTCCATGTAGTATAAAAATTTGAGTTGCCAAAATTAAAAAAATATAGAAATTTTGGACCAATGTTAATTTTGAGAGAAACAATTTTGATAGTGATATAGTTATACTGTAGTCTTGGACTTCCTATTTTCTGAAAGATTTTTTCATTTTACGTTTGACATCTAGTGATGAATTTTATATAAGTTGAGAAATACTGGTTTTGTATTATTTGTAGTTAAGTTACGAATTTGATTGAAATGAATATGTATATTTTGAAATTTTTCTTAATAAATATATATTATGTTGTGCCTTCAAATTTTGTTTTTATCTATCTACGATTAGGTTTGGGTGCTAAAAATATATTTTTGTATCATGTAATCACTAGAAGCCTATTTTGATGGTGAATACTCGAGGATTAGGCATTTGCTATTGATAACTGTGCTCAAGAAAGAAGAAATCTAGGATGCCAAGGCTATTTTTATATGGTCAAGTTGCACTTGACACTTCTATTAGCCATTCATTGGCTGCTAACGTCCTGCTTGCGGGTGTTAAACAAGTAGGACAAGTAAAATCAGCATGGATAACCAAGCTGGACTGAAGGCATTGCCAACCCTCAATTACACATCACTTAGTGTGCAGGAATGTCGTTCAAACCTCCCAAACAGGGAGAAGTAAATAGGCTCCGTCTGATATAGTTTCTGGGCAACTCGGGCAATGAGAACGCGGACTCATCAGCCACTCGAGTTACAGCCTTGGGATTCACCGGACCGGAACGAAGCCTAGGTCTGAAATTCCCCTGGAGATCGCAAGAACCGGTGTTGGGAGCACTGATTGAGTCTGGCAGGTCTCAGATACTTTCGGCTTGGCATCAGTGAACCTTGCACTGCGAGGGTCAAGGCTTGGCTCAAGCTCTCCAGGCTAGGCCTGACAGTTCTAATTGCCTCATTAACAGGACGCTGTTGTCTCAGAAATCACCTAAATAAGTTCACATTGATCGAGGACCTCTCAGCTTGGATCTGACAGAGCTTATTCAGCACTCACCAACAAAGCTTATAGCCGAAACGCCAGATGAAAACTTACCAAAAACTCAACAAATACCATCGAACAACCACCGTATTCACCCGATATGGGTTCTGGCTGAATGTTTTCTTTTTCCAAAACTCCAATTACCATTTCGAGGTACTCGTTTTGAATCGATAGAAGACATAAAAGAGAATTCGAGCGAGATCTGACGTCGATTCTGGAAAAAGCGTTTGAAAAATATTTTGATGATTGAAGACGATACAATAAATTTGAATGAAAAATGTATATTTTGTTTAATTGACCAATTCCCGGTATTTTTTTGATAGAATGTATCTAATCCCAGACCAAAGGGAATTAAAACAGTGGGGAAAATGGAATTTCATTGAAAAACTTGGTAAAAAACAATATATTTATTGGTACAAAATAATTAATATACATAATTCCATAAATTATCTTAGACTAAATTAAACATTCAGAACAGACTTGAGAATATCACAAAAATTATATGTTATGGATAGTAGTTCCAATATACCTGTAAACAACAAACATTTCATAAAACATTGGATGAAATTCAATGATGCAATCATGTCGATAAAACAAAAATTTAACCAAATGAAAAAATAACAGGTTTTCTCAACAAAAAAGGCTATGAGGAATCAATCTTGGTTGCCACAAGATTGCGATTATTGCAAGTATGAATTCTTTTGAGGAATTACGTAATTTCACAAATATAGCGTTATGTTATATAAAAATTTATATATTTTTATTCTACGAAAATCGTTCAATTTTTAATACTGAAATTATTTTTTCTCTAGAACAAATTGCATAAAAAATAATTCCATAAATCTACTAATAGTTTGTAATTCTTGAGATACTGTTAATTTTGATAGATTCATAATAGACTAGTGTTAGAAAAAATCTTCTTCAGAGAAATAAGCATATTATTTTTGTAGAAATTTTCTTAGCTTCAACTTTTTTATATCATTTCTTCCTTGTACTCATGTCTACAAAAATTCTTTTGTAACCATTACAAAAATTTTAGGTTTCTTCCTACGCATTTATTGACTATATTGAGCCAAGTTGTTCATATTTGAACAGTGCGCGTGTCATAAACAAACATCAATGTCATATTTATTCCCCGAAACTTAAACTGTGATGAATCATAACAGAGAACTTCTAGATTTGTTCATTTTTCGAATTTTATATATTTTTCACATTGACAAAATACGAATGTAATCTTCAATTCCTATTGAAGTGCCTTACATCAAAAAAATGTAGATAAAATGCAGTTGCTCATCCATTACAAACTCAAAAATGCCCAAAGTGCAAAATAGTTGATAATAGTTAAGGTCTCTGAGAAAATTTTAATAGAAAATTATGTATAGTTGTATAGAATAAAAAGTTCGTAGAAGTAAAAAGACGCAGATAAAGGAAAAAGAGATCTAGCAGAGAAATATATCAGATTATAAAACTGTAAGAAAGAAAAGGGTCTATTGATTATTCTTTTTTGTATCGCTTGAAGCATCACGTTTAGAGATATTTAAAAAATAGGCGTACAAGGAGTAACGACTATTTCTTGCAGTTAACGTTTCGCCACTCAAAAAATGCTGTAAATGTAGCACACAGCAATAAAAAAATCAAGTTTTTTCGAAATTGTAACATCTCAAACAATAACTCGAGAAATCGAACCTAACCTAAATATTTAAATTAATCTTGTTAAAGGTTAGTAACCATTTTATTAATTTTGAGTGTCAAAAATTTAATGAAATAAATTATTTCTTTTGCTGAATATTTTCTCAATTTTCATTTCATGACAACATCACCTAGCTCTCGAACTTTTTGACCCCATTGTTTCTTTGTTATAAATATTTCTGCCTATATACTATTTGCGTAATAACTAAATAAACAACTTCACAAAAATTTTGCAAGTTAGAGAGTTAAAAATCAATTAATTCTTTGATACACGTAGATTGTTTATTCATTAAAGGAATCTAATCAAAATTTATACTAACACATTCACATCTCATCTTTACTTACTTGCCAAGGCTGAGGGTTTTGCCAAAGCTGGGTATTTTGCAAAAGTTGAGGGTTTTGGAAAGGCTGAGGATGTTGCAAAGGTTTAGGGTTTTGAAAAGGCAGAGGATGTTGCAAAGGTTGAGGGTTTTGGAGAGGCTGAGGATGTTGCAAAGGTTGAGGGTTTTGGAAAGGCTGAGGATGTTGCAAAGGTTGAGGGTTTTGCAAAGGCTGAGGATGTTGCAAAGGTTGAGGGTTTTGCAAAGGCTGAGGATGTTGCAAAGGTTGAGGGTTTTGCAAAGGCTGAGGATGTTGCAAAGGTTGAGGGTTTTGGAGAGGCTGAGGATTTTGCAAAGGTTTAGGGTTTTGAAAAGGCAGAGGATGTTGCAAAGGTTGAGGGTTTTGGAGAGGCGGAGGATGTTGCAAAGGTTGAGGGTTTTGGAAAGGCTGAAGATGTTGCAAAGGTTGAGGGTTTTGCAAAGGCTGAGGATGTTGCAAAGGTTGAGGGTTTTGCAAAGGCTGAGGATGTTGCAAAGGTTGAGGATTTTGGAAAGAATGAGGCTTTTGCAAAGGTTGAGGAACTAGTGGAGGTTGAGAAATTTGCATCGGTTCGAAATTCTGTTGAAGATTCTGTAAAGATCGAGAAATTTGCATTGGTTGGGGCCTTTGGAAATTTTCGTGTTGAAATTTTTTTTGATGCTTCCGTGTTCTCTGATTCGGAGTCCTTGACATATTCCTATTTCTCAGATTTTCTAAATGAGTCTCCAAATTAATATAACCCGGTGGTTTCTTCAAAAGATATGATATTGGAACATTTATATAGAATTTTTCAGGCAACATAAATGGCTCTAGCCATGTAACAAAGGGATTATCCCCTTGAATATAAGGAAATTCTTTGTGAAAAAACAATAACCCATCACATGTAAGTCCATATTTGAATTCATACTGGTTAATTTCTGAACTGATAGTCTGCACTTCAGCTGGATAGTATGGCAAAACTTTAAAAGCATATGAATCTTTTCCATGGGGTTCAAAAAGGTCTCGAAATTCCAAATATTTTCCAGAGATCCAGAAAAGTCTTAATTCTGCCTAAAAATTACATGATATTAGACCCAGTTCATGAAAATGTGAAAAATTGAGAATACAGCATTATCTATACAGGGTGCTTCAATGAAAACTAAACAGAGGCTATATCTAACAAGATATTCATTTCTGATCAAAACGCAAAAACAGATCAATTTCAAGGGGGACATCTTTCGGGGTACAAAATTGAAATATCAACCCCCTAAGCAGGGGTTGCAATCCTTGAATATTTTGAATAGAGAAGATGGGTCGAGTGATGATTCCAAAGAAAGGTGGTATCTTTGTCTATATCGCCTTGAACGAATTTCCATTTTCAATTGAAAACTGTAAAAGATACAGGGTGAGCAACTGAAAGATAGGGAAGACTATCTCCCTGAAACTATTCAAGTTTCAGTGAAGTAAAATGGAACAGATCCATGCTGATCGATGGCTGTCATCATCAAGTACCATCCTCATCTCGAATTTCAATCCCTAGAGCAGGGGTGACCACCCTTGAAAATTTGGAAGAGGGTAAATGGGTCGAGTGACACCTCGAAAAAAAGGTATTATCTTTGTCTGCATTCCCGTGAACGAATTTTCATTTTTGATTGAAAACTGCATCCTCTAACTCCTATGGAACTCAATGAGAATAGAATTATTGCGAGCAGTCATGAAGGCAATCGAAATCCTTTACTTGAAAGGTATCACTGGATCGAAATATTACCCCTGCTCTAGGGGTTGATATTCGAGATGAGGATGATTTCGGAAGATACAGCTTTTGATCTAAAATGAATCTATTTCAGTTTTTCGCACTAATACTCCAATAGTCTTGGGGCGATAGTCTTCTCTATTTTTCAGTGGCTCACTCTGTATCTTCTACAGTTTTCAATCAAAAATGAAAATTCTTTCACGGGAATACAGACAAAGATAATACCCATCTACCCTCTTCCAAATTTTCAAGGTTTGGTCACCCCTGCTCCAGGGGTTGAAATTCGAGATGAGGATGGTACTTGACGATGACTGCCATTGATCAGCATGGATCTCTTCCACTTTACTTCACTGAAACTTGAATAGTCTCCGGGAAATAGTCTTCCCTATCTTTCAGTTGCTCACCCTGTATCTTTTACAGTTTTCAATTAAAAATGGAAATTCGTTCAAGGCGATGTAGACAAAGACACCACCTTTCTTTTGAGTCAACACTCGACCCATCTTCCCTATTCAAAATGTTTAAGGATTGCAACCCCTGCTTAGGGGGTTGATATTTTAGGCAAGTTTTGTACCCCAAAAGAAGTCCCCCTTGAAACAAAAATTGACCTGTTTTTGCGTTTCGATCAAAAATGAATATCTTGGTAGATATAGCCTCTGTTTAGTTTTCGTTGAAGCACCCTGTATATATCATATGTTTACTCACATCACAATCTATCAAAGACGTAGAATTCCATACTAATACATCCAATATATAATATGTGTTAGTATTCGTATCAAGAATACAGTCTAGAACTGTCAATCCAGACTTTTGAGTACTGTAGTCTCCATGTTTTCCACCACCAGGAAGATTCGATTGAAAAGCAGTTAACAAATGACCACTTCTTTGGAAACACTTTGTGATTCTCTGAAACAAAATTTCATTCCATTAGTTTATTCCAAGAATTGGGTAATCCTGTCTTGTATGATGACGAGTTCTGCGTACCCAGAACGAGTCAATCAACTGTTTGCCAAATGCATTTGAATTTTATACAGTGTTGTCAGATTTGTGACATATTCTTCTTTGATTGGAATTATTCTGCTGTTGTCACTGGAAGTGTAATTTCGTTATCTCTATGTCTAACAAATTTTAATTGTGGAATAGCGCATGATAATCCATGTAACAACAATTTGAAAGAATAAGAAATTTTCAATTTCAATTTATAATAGCTGTCCATACTTTCCCAAAAAAGTTCTAGACTCAATATCTGTTCAATTAACGTTTTCACCACATATTTTGAAAAAATAAAAACCACAGAAGCTGGTCTTACCATATAGTCATAATTTGGCAGTGTAACGGTATTCAGAATTTAATGTAAAAATCATTACTGAGGAACACAAAAGGAAACGTATCAGCAAACGGCAAAGTAACAAATCATCTAGTATACCTACAACCCAGAATACTGACGAACCAGATCTTCCAAATATTATTTTGTTTGTAATATGGCAACACTGTATAAAATTCAAATGCATTCGGCAATAGCTGATTGACTTATTTTGGGTGCTCCGAAGTCGTCATTATACAAGAGAGGATAACCTGAGCACTGTAAGACTAAATTAAAGTTAATAGTTATTTACCTTATTTGCTACAACTAATCTGCGGGATCCTTGTGGACAAAATTTTACCACCCACTTATCTTCAAGATCAAGTGGTATATCTGTAAACCATTGTGACCTAGTCACATTAAATTTAACTCTTCTCTTGGTAGGACGCGTTTTAGGAATATATTCTACTTCCATTTCATCCATTGCTTCTTTAGCTTGAACTTCGCCTTCCTGAATTACAGTATCTTCAAATAATTCACTCAGATCACGATGTTTATCAAAAATTGCTTCATGTCTTCTAGAATAGAAATCAATACCTTTTAACTGTTAAAGAAGTCATAAAAGCTTTAGGTGAAAACGGATTTTTTCACATGTGATAACAACCAAAATCACAGTGGAAAACTTACTCTTTATACTGATTAAAAAATGTTTCTCGCCTTTGTTGCGTACTTGATTGGAAATTTTTACTATTATTTTTATATAAATGGGAATAATCCGATTTTGAGTTTTCAATCCTTTCAATTGTGTTGACTCCATCTGATTCAAGGGACTTTTTAACATCACTGGATGAACTACAAAATTCTAGGTCATAAAAAATAACAACACATTTGTTGATCACGTTACCTGACACATGGATTCTCGTTTTTTGCCATCTTCGAATTTTTTTATCGCCAAAATAAGTGTTATGATGCCTAATTGACTAATATTCGTCTTGTCGATTTGAAGGAAGAGAAAGATAGGTTAGGAATTTAACCTCAAATTTGATTTGTTTATTTTATGAGAGCACAGAAAATTGAAGAAAATGAGTTGCACTATTGATTTTGATTATTCTGTTGTATGGAAAAAATATTAACCATACTCAGTTTCAAGTTGCCATGGAAACTATACTTTCACAAACAAATACTGAATTATTCTATAATAGATTCGTTTTGTATTCAACAATGAATTTCGAAGACGATGACTTACTTGCTGATATTCTATCAGATGGAAGTAATGATAGTTTTTTTGATGATCCAAGACTCACGACGAAAAAATCTCTCAATAAGAATAGTGAAAAATCGGAAGTTAAGAAAGAAAGTACATCTGAAGACTGGTTGGGATTGGGAACGTCAAGTAGAGATGTTGCTGGTACAAAATCTGACATAAAAACAAGTGATGACTGGTTGGGAATAGGAAAAACAGATCCGCCTAAAGAAAGTGAAATAACTAAGTCACCAGCTAAGACAAGGAAACCTGTTAAGAAAATCAGTTTCGAAGACGATGATATTTTAGGAACATTAGGAATAACGAAGAAAAGTGCCGAAGAAAATCCGAAAGAAACAACTGTTCCAAGTACACGAGAAAAGAAGTCTGATTTTCTGGAAAGTATTCTGAAGCCTAGTAAAAAGGAAGAGAATTTTGATGATATTTTGAAGCCAAGTTTCACCCGACCAAGAAACGATGGTGAACCAAAAGTATTGTCAACAAATCTTACCACCAAAGTAGAAACTCAAGAGCTATCTATTGGAGCGTCACTCACACAAGGTAGGAGGAAAAGAGTAACTTCTGGTTTAGTTGATCCTCTGGGGTTATTTTCTAATGAAAGTAAGGAAGAACCAATGCTACAAGTCAAAACTAGTGATGGTCAACATGGAAGGGCACATTCTTTTTCTGCTGGTGATATAAAAGACATCGACACTGTATCTTCAACTAAGAGTAACTTTGGTGATACTACCAGAAGTGCACCAAATCTTTTGGAGGCATCAGGTATGTACTAGAACTTAAGTTGAGCTGAAAATATTAGAGACATTAAAAATTTATCGCTTACATTATACTGATTTTTGTGCCTTTTATCGGTTTACCTAATTTTTTTGTTATATTTATATTCGCTTTACTGATTTAACGATTAATTGTCGAATGATATGTCAACGATAGGTGGATTGTGAAAAATATCTTCAGGGAAAAATATGGATAAATTACAATTTTAGGCCTTCCTGACTGGCTTGCTAATACTTCAAAATTGAAATCAACTGATACGGATTGGGGTGCAGTGTCATCCACGAAATCTAAGTCTGATATTACTCTGAGCGACAAGACTGAAACCGTTAACGCTCCTGAAAGACAAAGCGAGAATATCCAACCGAACTTGGTTGCAACCAGAAATGAGGACTCTACGTCCCAAGCTAATTTATTAGGTTCACTTTTGGCCCATCAGAAGATGGCACAGTCACAAATGGAGTACCAAAATACTGCTATCTCTCTGCAACAACAGGAATCTCAAATTCTGATGGCGTTACAAATGAAGAAATACGAAGATAATCTGATGGAGATACAGCGTCAACAACAGGAGATTCTTGTGAAACAGGAACAGCAATTTAATGCACTTTTGGAAAGACAGTTTGCTAAACAGCATGCTATGGAGAATAACATGAGGTTGCAACAGGAGCGTATCAATAATCATATACAGCTTTTATTGGCTCAACCAAGGGTTGCTACACCTGTCCAGCATCTGAAGGAAGAGATGGAGAAAGCCCGGGAATCTGCTGAGGAAGAACATATAAAATCTTACGAGAATATGATTAGTAATCTTAAGCAACGCCAACATGAGGAGCTCTTTATTCTGGAGGAATCGTACAAGTAAGTATTAAAATCAAAAGAAAATACTTTTTCTACCCTAGATTTTTTTGTAGGAAACAAATTTTAATGTTAGAAGATACAAGTGGTAACATAGAAAAAAGACTGAAGGATGAATTGGAAGCAGCCCTCGCAAGAAACGAAGCAAATTTAAAGGTAGTACAGGAAGATCACGAGAAAGAAATGAATAACTTCAAGCGAAAAATCGAGGATATAGAAGAACAGCATGCGAAAGAAATGAAGTTGATTAGAGAAAACCATTTGCGAGTTATAGATGAAATAAAGTATGAACATAACCTCATTGTGGACAACATTAAAGAATCAAAACGATCTGAAGCTGCACTGTTGAAAGATTCTGGAGAATTCGGGCAAAAACTGGATGCTAACATCCAGTTGTTGTACAACAACAGCCAGATTTTGCAGAATGTCTCAGAACAGATCGAAACAGATCATGGTATTTTCAAGGCTGCCAAAGAGGAAACAATGAAGGCAAAAGAAAGGGAAATTGAAAGTATGTAAGCTTGGTTTTATCTATATAGTGTTTGACATAGTTGTGTTGTAGTGATGCGAAATGCTTTAGAAAAATGTAGGGAATCAGCAGAAATGGAAAGAGTCCAAATGTTAGGACTGGTGAGGAGCCTGGAAACTAAAATATCTGAACAGAGTCACGCTGCAAAGGAAGAGAGATGGGCATTGCAGCAAGCTGTTTCTACTTTGGCAACTAGAGCTGCAGCTTTCGATAGAGAAACAGAATTTGCCAGAGCATCCATTGAGAGAGAAAGGGAGCAATTAAAGGTGTACTTGTTGGTTTTGTAAAACTTCGATCTTGTGAATTTCGATTTCAGGCTTTAAGAGAATCATTACTTGCAGAACAAGAGAAGGTGATGCTGCAACTAACAGAAGAAAAGTTATCGGTTTCAGCAGAAAAATCACGCCTTCAAACTACAAGCAAATTGAACGTGCAGTATGATTCTCAGAAGGCGAAAGCTGAGTTAGAGGCTGCCATCCAAGTCGCTAAAGAAGCTGCCGAAATGACTGATAGGGAAAGGGAAACTCTACAAAGACAAATATGCGAAGTAGAATCTTTGAAACGTACTTTACAGGTGAGTTTTGCGCTTTAAAATTCGCATTCTCGACGATCACATTTTAGGATAAAGAACGCAAGCTGAACTCAAGAGAGATAGATTTGGCTAGGTTATCTCAAATCGCTGAAGAAAAGTCTCAAGAGGGTGAAAAAGCCTTGCAGGAAGCTGGTTTGATCGAAATGCGATTCAACGAACGGATGAAGCAGCTGCAGTTTCAACTGTTGCAGTTGTCCAATAGAGAAAAGAAGATAACTGAAGAGAAAATATCGCTATCCAAAGAACGTATAGCGTTAAATACACTTATGAGGCAAAGAAGAACGTGTAGTTTGTGTTCAACAGATGCACAGCAAATTGACTTGAAGAGTAATAATTGGAATAATGATTACGATAGGGAAGAAGTGCCACAGTTTCCTCGTTTTGATGTGAGTAATACATTCCTAGTTGTTGCACTCAACACAAATTCTTCTTAGATCGAATTCGATTAATTGGTTTGAGTTCATTGAACGAGCTTTGAGAACACTCTTTCCTTGCAAAATTGGATATCAATATACAGGTTGTCTTAAAAGTCGAAGTCTAATTATCATTTGATTGTTGCACTCGAATTAATCAAAGTAAAGTTTTGAAGGTTAGGAAATCCACACAAGGGCAGAGGGCACCACTTCTAAATAAATCTTTACGCTAATATTGTTACCGGTTAAACTTCAGGACTCGTAGAGCTATGTTGAATCTTCAGGGTTTCTGTGATTACTGGGTGTCCAACAGACGGTACAGAACAAGTTAAGCAGTATTGAAACCAAAATAGGAAAGAAACCAAGAAGACCTTCCTCAAAGAATAAGAAAAAATTTCGATCTAGCCTAAAAACATTGACATGGACTTTCATTAAAAAAATATCACTGATGTTTTTAGTTAGGGGAGGAAATCAAAATCGCTACTGTTTTTGTTTTATGAATTTTTTACGAAAAGCGCGACGTTTCATCTCGAATCGATTACGTCATAAAATTCTAAAACGCTTATTCGGGACAAAGTAGTCAGTATTCAGTATTTATGGGTGCTAATATACAAACGTATTTACACACGTCATATCACAGAAAAATATCACTAAAAAATTACAAACGACCCTGATACCCCTTCAAAAGCAAACACAGCGAATAGAGTTCAGGTTGTCAATTCTGAAAAGATGAGTTTAAAATAATCATAGTCTTATACAAATATTCTATAATTAAAAATTTCTTGATTTTATTTTTAAATGATGTCACATAAAGTCTACGCATACAAACAGGTAAAACATTATATAATTTGCAACACAGAAAGTTTGGTCCTTTCTCCGACCTCCTCAACCTATAAAACGGTATTCTTACATTATCTTTGCCTCTGGTACTATAGGAATGAAACTGGCTATTTAAAGTTACTAATTGCTGGTATTTGTGAGCATAGAGTAGACACTCAAATACAAACAAGCTAGGGAGAGTCAGTATATTCAGTTCCCTGAAAGAATTTTTACAACAAAATCTATAGCCCACCCTACCAACAATTCTCACCGCTCATCTATTCAAACCCGATCAAACTCACTGCAATTTCCTCCCACCAGGATACTGTATCTCAAATGTGTCTCAATAAGGGCAAAATAGGCAGTTCTTAGTATCCTCCTAGACAAAGAGGATGCCAAACTTCGCAAGAGAAATACATTCTTACAAATTTTTTTAGCAAGCACATCACAATGAACCCCCCAAGTGGGACGCGAATCCAAATGAACACCCAAAAAAAGAACACTTTTAGCCTCAAGAGCTCTAACACCAAACACAACTCCCTCAGTCTTGTTGTTGTTCATGCTCAATAAATTACTCGAAAACCATTCCAAGGCTCTAGACTCCGTATGCGCAAACTTTCGTTCAGCTTCCACCAAACTATCACTAGGTACAGATACAGTGGTGTCATCAGCAAACAGAATGTGAAAACAGACGCTCAGGTAATACGGAAAATCATTAATAAAGATCAGAAATAATAAACGATCCATCACAGAACCCTGTGGTACTCCAACTTCAACTCTCTCCTTACCCGATAAACAGCCATTCACAAAAACCGTTCGAAACCAGTTAGAAATGAGGAAATAACTTTACAACTATTTGTATCAAACCCATACCGAGAAACCTTCCGCATCAGAACCGAGTGAGCCACGCAGTCAAATGCCTCAGTAAGGTTCAAAAACAGAGAGAGTGAATAAAAACCTAATCCAAAACAGTTGGGCGTGTTATTGATGAACTCAAAAATGGCATCCGCGTTGTTACGTGCTTTTCTGAAAGCGAATTGATGCTGTGAGAAAAGCATATTTTCCTTGAAGTAACAAACTATTCGATTACAAGGAATTTTATCGAAAACCTTTGAAAATATCAGTTCTAAAGAAGTAGGACGATAGTTGAATACATCATTAGTATCTCCTTTCTTGAAGACAGGAATCACTTTTGAAACCTTTAATACTTCCGGAAAAATGCCATCAGCAATACATTTGTTAATAAGATGTGTAATCATAGTCAGAAATATTTCACAAAACTTTGATTATCCCGAAAACTTTTCGTAGGAGTCATATGGGGATTTTTCGATAAATATCAAAAATTACCGAAATACTTCCAATGAAGATAGATGATTGAGACTGATTGACTGGTAGAACCAAGAAATGTATGCACAACATCGAAAATTCAAATTTATTCAAAAGAAGTTTAGACGTGTTGAATAATTATTTTTTCAGTAATACCACCTGCACTGGGAATAATCGAAAAGAAAATGGTACACATAGAAATTGAAATAAAACTAATAGTGGAAAATATACAACTTTGTAAAAAATCGATCCGCAAAAATCTGTTAATATCCAGAAAGAACAAGTGTTAATAATTAGATGTCCACCAATGAAGAAATTGAAATATTGAAACTGTGTGTCAATTTCTTAGCGCAGTATATTAGGAATTGATTTGAGGGATGATTCACTTTTCGTTCTATTCAGTATAAATATACATACGATATTGTCAATATTAGTTTTATTACACCTATCGAACGATACTAAAAGAACTGAGAACAACCAATCACTTCACCATTCAATTCTGATTCTGTTAAATACACACATTCCATTTATGATACAGGTATCTGAAGCAGAAATACTCCGTCTTCAATTCGAGGATAAGGAAGAACATAATGATTTCAAGAATAAGCAATAATATTCTATTCCTTATATTGCTGGAGTAAATTTTGTACTTTTATAGTTTGTGTAATAAATGATGATACATTAAGTTTGCAATGGATTCATTACTGAAAACTCTGTTAATATTTGTTAATGTAAATTATAAGCAAAGCTGTTACACCCTTTTATATTTTGTCAAAAAATACTGGGACTTGTTTATTTGAAAAATCTGCTTGGAACGATTGTCGAAATCTTTGTTTTTCCAAAACTGAAATCACCACTTCGAGGTACCCGTTTTGAATCGATAGACATAAAAGAGAAATCGCGCGAAAATTTTTAAACAAAAATAACATCCAGTTTTGAAGGTCACTTTATGCTTTGCATGTCATTCATATTATAATATAGAAAAAAATAATCAGCAAATCTAATTTATTATCCTAGTATTCGTATTCTTATTTCTATGTGGAAATGCCTTCCCGCCATAAATAAGAAAGAGAAAACGAGAAGCTAAGTAACCACGAATTGAATATAAATCGCAAACTCAGGACGAATATGGAACATTTCAGACTCCTGTAAAGGAAGCCGCCTTGTAGAAGAAAAACTTTGGTCCCTGAGGGACTCCAAACTGACTCTGGCAGAAATCCGCTAGGAAGAGGCCCTTACCTCTTGCTGGTTCTCTAATATTCGAATTACTATTCTGGTAATACAAATAAAAACTTCTTGAAAACTTCAATTTCATTTATTAAAAAAAAAATAGCAAATTTCATAGAATTTCTCTCAATTACAATACACTGATTCAAATAAATATAAGATAAAGTATAAGTACAATGAGTAACATTATTAGATATTTAGATTTTATTGATGAAATTAGGCCGGTTTACTACTCGGTTTTAACAAAATAGAACATAACTTATCTTTTGTACAAGTTCTATACTACCAATAAATCTATCATCTTAATGGTTAACTTTATATTAAAATATACAAAATAATTCAATGAAAATATACATTAGGTACTTTAAAATATTCAAGAAGCACAAAGCTTCAGTGATTATATTGTCGATTTACATTTATTTACATTTAATTTTTCGTATTGTAAAGATGATTTCAGAATTGAATCAAATGATTGCGAGGCACTTTATAAAAAAATAAAACAAAATTAACCACAAGCATTCACATAAAACTCTCCGATCACAGTGTGTAAATCACATTACTTTTCTTGGTCTTATCCATTCTTTCCAAAATCTCACTTATTGTAAATATTGCACTCACCCATTGAAACAAATAATTTACGAAATAAAAATGAGAAATTTTGGAAAAATGAAACCATTTAGGGCATCTTGAACCTTTGGCGTTTTATAACGAATAAAACTTACAAAATCTTTATATTTAAAAAATCTCCACATGCTTTTCCTTGGCTATTAACGTTATTGGCGGGTGTGTTATACCTCCAAGATATTCAAGCTATTTCTAAGCGCTTTCAAGGGATCAAAAAACCCTTTTTTGTTAACACCTGATGCAAGAATGAGAAATATATTGTCGAACATGCTTTTGATCATTTCAATAACAGATTTTCAACGAGACAAATTGGTAAAACAATAGAAAATCTAATTAGCTTATAACACATGGAGATCTTCCAGAAATAAAGAAATAGTGTAATAACGATCACTCATTTTCATCATTTAGCACAAAGCTGAATCTACACAGAACTTCTTTTAACATATCCTATTTCAAGTATTAGAATAGTTATTTACAGAGCATTATTAACAATGAAATTTTTACATAGGTATATACAGAATGTTCTCCATTTTCTTGAACATAAGCTCATTCCAGTGACATAGCTACAGAGTATATTTATCATAAGATAAGTTAACCCTTTTACCAATAACAAACAAGAAAATATTGTATCAGTACAAGTACTTAACGATTAAAATGAATAAACTGAGAAATGTTCAAAATTCAACCACAGTGCTAGTAAATCATTTTTAATAATAATAATAAACGTTCTTCGGTCAAAGATTTATTCATTTAGGAACAACTAGTATTCATATCGAGTACTGCACATCAAGCACCTAACGATCCAACATATATGCGTCCATTAATCAGCTATATCCCTGAAATGAATAAGGAGAACCCACGTCGATACTGAAGACAAATCATAAATTTTGGACGGGTTTAGATTTCGATGTTCCTTATACTTAACTTTTATAATTAGATATAATTTCATGAGCATTTGGAGCTAATATTCGTAGCAGTTGATCACGTAGTTGTAAAATATTCAATGAGATTTAAAGTGTTTTCTTGTTTTTTATAAATCACTACATTACTGCCCTTTGCTTTACTTCAAGCAGTTGGGGATAGTTCTCCACAATATTCAATAGGATGCCATCGATGTAACTCCTCAGTTGAACGTTGACCTCTTGTTGTTCTTTCAAAGCTTGTTGAATCTGAAGATCAAATATATGTTAATTATATGTTAGAGGAATACCCACTTGACAATAAATCAAAAAGGCAACCTTGTAACTGGGTAAATAAAGAAGTGGAATACATGTTTCATACATTCTGTCAAAAAATTGGGAATTAGTCAATGAAACCCAAAATATTTATTTTTTATCCAAATTTATCGCATCGCCTTCAAAGTAGGCCCCTTCCGACAATAATACATTTACGCCAATGAATAATACAATCATCAAAACATTTTTCAAACGCTTTTTCTTAATCCACTTCAGTTCTCGCCGCAATTTCTCTTTTTTCTTCTATCGATTCAACGGGAACGTTGAAGTGGTAATTTGAGTTTTGAAAAAGAAACATTACCTTGACTTTTAATCGACTTTGACGATTTTTTCGGTTTTGGTTCAGTTGGAAGGCGCAATTCTGAAATTTGTTGACTGGTTTGCGTGTCAAACTCATAAACACATGTCTCATCTCCAGTTATAATGAATTTGGGATCGGCATTGACTCGTTCTAGCATGTCTCCAGCGATTCAATCTTTGAAGAAAATTCAGGTCTTTTGGAACTAGTCGATCGGCAACGCGTTTCATACTCAAACAATCGTTTAAAATGATACGAATTGATTCGCGAAATACAAAAAGTTCATTCCTATCTCTCTCAAACTTAAATGACGATTTTCAAATACCATTTCCTTCACTTTATCGATGATAACATTAGTTGAAGATGTTGATGGCCGACCAGAGGGAGGCAGATCTTCCACTACATCTCGGCCGCTGTTGAATGCACTATACCTCTCATATACACGAGTCGATTCACCGTAAGCCTTCAGTAAGCCGAACTAAATTGAGAGAATCACATCGAAAGACAAGCGCACAGAAAGCAAAACACACATGGGGACTCAAACAAAATAATATACTGATTATACACGACAGTGATAAGACCGCTCCTGACCTATGCGGTCATCGTACGGTGATCTCCACTGGACAAGGAGACAAAACGGAACAAAATGAACAAGATCCAAAGGCAAGCATGTCTAGCAGTTACGGGATCCTTGAGATTCACAACCACGGCCTCTATGGAGTATCTGCTGGGCGTCGCTCCACTACACATAGTCGTGGAGGAGGCGAACATGAGGCCTCTATGAGGCTGTGAAAAGGAGGTCCGTGGAAGGACAGAAATCCAACTTCTGGACACTCAATATCTCCGCCCTGACCTTCTTACAAGAGCAGATCGAATGAGAGCCACCTACCACTATGACGAACCTTTCAAGGTTGTCATACCTCCAAAAGAAATTTGTTCCACACCCCACGCCTTACTCATTTCACAGGGCCGCACCTGGTTTTACAGACCGAGATGGATGCAAGCATCGGCGTCTACGACTCGAGGGCAAATATTACGATTGCTTTAGGAGACCACGTCACCGTAACACACGCAGAAATATTTGCCATTCTCCGATGTGTACAGGAAAACTTACACAGAGACGCATACATCTACATACAGGGATATCCACCGGGACCGTCGGTTAAAAACTTTTTGAGTTCCAATTACAATATCAAGCTGAAATTTTATACGCTGCCATAACTAGCGATTTCCAATTGAAGTGAAATATTTTGCAAGTGATACCATTTCTGTTTATACCGGAAGTGGATCATCACTTTGTTATTTCAAATGGTAATCTACATTTTTATTATACATCTAGAACCGACATTTGAGCAAAGCATAAAATACCAAAGTTGTTGGCACTTATCTCTCAAAACTTTTGACAGATTTAATTATTATTTTGTTTTTTGAGGAACATTTAAAATAGATCTTTTGCACTACAGACACAATTTTTGCTTGGGTGGATAGAAGAAGGATCAAGGAATTTTTTGAGCAATCTACACATGTCAAATGTTTATTGCGTTGTTTTGTATGATTTTTTCAATTTGGCCTTTATCAAACAGCAATAACTCAATTTTTTTAAATTGCACGTGCCAATTTTTATATCGCTATCAGATAAATTGTATAAGCATGTACTATACCCATCTCTTATAGTTGCGAAATAGTTTGGGAATATATTGAATTTTGATGATTCTGCAAGAACTAACAGAGAATGCTTTGAAATATTTGAATCAAGTAGCTGAACTGGCTACGCTCACCTGACAGGTGCCTAAAATTAATGTACTTGTCACTTCGTTCATTCGAATTTGATATTTCAACAAGAACTGTCGTAAGATCAATGGCAACAGAACCTATTCTGACGATCCCGTAGACCCACACGCTCTCCTTCTTTCAAAATTGGAACACTACCAAGGCCCTGTACTATTGGACAGGCATCTCGGGACCGAGACAGCCAAAAAGGCTCATAAAGGGGCCGTGAACAAAGAAGAGGGTGCAGGAACTACTGTAATTTGATAAAAAGTCTACTGGGATGGTGGTTGGCCTATTGACGGGACACCAACTCAATAAACACCTACACGTCATGAAACTATCGGAGGTGCCGTGGTTGCTTAGAAAATAACGAAACAGCGGAAACCATACTCTTCGAATGTCCCGTTCATAAGGCGATCAGACTGAAGACCTGCTGCCCAGACGATCCGGGGAGCCCCATACAACAATCTTGCTAACTTCATCTAAAAGTTTCTGCTAGATTGATAACAAAATAACATAACACGGCAAGCATAATGGGTCAAATAGTCTGAGTGCAGGAAGAAGAAGAAGCCTTCTGTAATATTTTTATCGATCTATACTATAATACAAAATTTAAGGCAAATTCTCTGTTCGACATTTTCATTCATTGTAAAATTGAGAAACACACTTGTAAGAACTGACAAAATCGAGCACTGTAAACAAACTAAATGCCGCGTCATTATAGAGAACAGTTGTGCCAACAACAAAAATTTTGACAATCGTTTTAAGCATATTTCTTAAATAATCAATTTCTGGTACTTTTTCGACAAAATGTATGAAGAAGCCTAGAACACAGATAACAGAATATGAAAATTCTTTGGCACAATGATTAGTTGAGAGAGATACATGCACTCCACTTATATATTATCTTTATATTCCAGTTTGCAAGGCATCCATGCATAATGAGAAATAGATAATTTGATTTGAGTTTTCTTTTACTGAGAATTAGAACAATTACTTATATGAAACACAAAATGATTTTTCTAATGAAAAGTAACAAACCATAATGAAATGATAATGAAGTAACACCATATGGAATGATTTATGTGGTTTATGAGGTTGAAGGCATGGACACAAAAATCCTATGAGTAATGTTATTACCAAACTAGATTATTATGGGATTAATGTATTCGGAGCTAACTTCTCCATTTTCAAAATAATTATCGAATTTTCTGATGAAAAATATGGCAAATGACTTCAGAGAAATACGAAAAGCAAGGTGGTATATTTTTAATTTCTCTTTCGACTGATGTTTGCTATGATCTCATGTACAGAGTGCTTCAGCAACTACAAATAACAAAAATATAAATCATTTATTCCTGACATTAAATGAAAAATTATCTAGTTCAATATATATTTTCCATTATCCAATATTGCTGATGATTGGTTAGTTTCTACACCTTTTCTGCATGCTTCTCAATTAATTATTAGAAAATTTCACACACATGCAAACATGCTTGGTATCATAAAAGAATTCATCGAAAACCAATGATTTTATGGAAAAAGTATCATCAAATTAAATGAATTTTACGTTTCAATAAATTCTTTCAAATTACCACAACTAAACAGGGATGTGCATACCTTGGTTAAATTATCATTATCTTCGACAATTTTGGTCTAGAAAAGAAAATAATATATTATCCTTTTGAAGAGTTAATTTTAATCAAATTGTCTGCTATTTTCAATTTGATAAAAATCCATCCAAATCAAATTTTGAGTGAGAAAAATAGCAAGATAACATTTTAAGTTTTGAATTCATGCCAATAAAACAAAAAGGTTTAAAAGAAAATACACACAAGAATGTATGATGAAGATCTAATAAGTAATTAATATTTTGAAAAATAATAATAAAACGATAAGTATGAAAATATTTAAATATTATGGAATTAAGTTATAAGCTTAACAAAGAACAATTGATTGTTAAAAGCACCTTTTGTTGATATTCACCAATTTATAAGATCTATAAAGTCTTATTCATTGTGCTGATTGTAAAAGCAAATAACGAAACAGCAAAGCTTTGATCTATAAATGTATCAAGCGGTTCGTGAAAAACCAACAGTTTCATGCAAACTTCCATACTTCTCTCAGTTGAAATATTTTGTATTACGCCGGATTCAAATCCAATAAAAAATCTCTCTCAACAATTACGCATTAAAGAATTCTATTCAAGGTACAATATTCAACCTCACCACTCACCATTCCACGGGAAACCACGAAAACAAAGGGTAGATAAACTGAAAACCTCAAGAAGTCACACTAGTTGGACTTTTTACCACAACGCTACACATCGTGTCTGCAAGAAAGCGATCTTTCGAGAGACTAAAGCTCCTTATTCATGTTTGGCTGTCAACCAGCATTACATCACATCTCAACAAAGATAACATGCGAAATTATCGCTATATGTTTAGACACATTGAAGAATTCTATTCAAGGAACAAAATTCAACCTGGTTTTCCGATTCACCCCTCATTATCACCGTCAACCAGGGCCACACAGATGCCTCCAGGAATTTACCCTTGGTTTTCATGGTTTCCCGGTAGCGTTGTTGAGTGGCCTTTGTGTCAATTCGTTGAAGGGCGCAATAACATTTACATGTTTTGTTCATTCCAACGGATTGAGACGAGTAGGTGGCAGTCTGGCCTGGTGTTGCCAGCTCCTTCAGGAAGGATATTTAACATTGCTATCATTGTTAAGATGTGATGTATACCTAGTTGACAGCCAGACATGAAAAAGGAGAGTTAGTATTTCGACAGATCGCTTTCTTGCAGACAAGGTGTGTAGTGTTGCGGTAAATAGTCGAACTAGTGTGACTTCTTGAGGTTTTCTGTTTATCTACCCTTTGTTTTCGTGGTATCCCGGTGGCGCTAGAACTTCTAGAAAAACGTTGAAAAACCGCCTGAGGTTTTCAGTGTTAGATTTTTGGGAAAGCAGATTAGCGAAAACAGCTTTCCAATGTCTCTACTCTATTAAAAATAATGGTAAAAATTGACGTTTGACGGGTTTCAGAAAATATTTCGTACATTTTTTGTTTCTAAATTTTTCACAAAATTGTATTAACTTTCTATCTTGCATTCTTTCAAGACGAAGAGAACAATGGATACCTAAAACGATTTTTGTTATCTCCACTGAGAGAAGCATCAAGATTATAGAGAAATTAGGACCTGAAGTTCAAGCATTATGCATTTATGTATTCTCATAGAATCTATTGAAATTGCAGCTACGAATAGAATGGATTTATAAGAGCAGAAATCTCGAGGAAGTTTTTTTTTTATAATTAATGAATGATTTGAAATGTTTGAGAATCTTTGATCTTTAAAACTACGAGTTAAATATAATCAGAACAATATAAACTGTGAAATATTCTTCGTGATTCATTTATCTAACCAGGAACACTCATGGTGGAAAGATAACACTCGATTTCCTCTTTACACAAGGCTGTTACACAATACGCACCTCATCCTGACTCATTGCCTCTAATTCAGCAGCAAGACTATTCTCAGCGGCGGTTAATCTCTTTCCCTGCTCGAGACCAGCGTGCAAAAGACTGGCCTGAAGTTCTTCGTTCGCTTCTTCGAGTTGGGAATTCTTCGCTCTCAACGCTGTCATCTCTTCGTGGAGCTCCTCCAGCCTGAGAGTGTCGGGCGAGGTAGTGGGCAAGGCTGGGGTTCTCGCTTCGGATCTCAACCGCTCAACTTCTAGCGAGAGTTCTTCTATTAGTTGATTTTGAGCGCTATGCTCTTTGTTCAGTCTGAAAAGAAATATAAGTGATGTCATTTGATGCAAGAAATGAACAATGAATCAGCCAGGATCAGTATAAAGGCAGAATATAACATTACTATTTATTGAAATAGGAGTGGAGGACTGAGTCGATACACCCAAGAACAAATGACGAATAAGTGAAACAAATGAATATGTATAGATATGAAAAGAAAATAACAAAATGAAAACTTATCCCGACATGTAGTTCTGATATTTTCCCTTAGGAGCTCAAAGTTATGGCTTCGTAAACGGGAGACAGTATTCATGGGAAAAAGTGAACTGACCGTGAAGGGCTCTGATGTAATACGAGGTCCCCATGCTTCCGACGGTCGCCGAAGGTTCAGATGTCAAGGGAGATCGTCAGTAATGATGATACTTCTGTCGGAGTACCGGCTTTCAGGTTAAAAGTACGCCTTGCCTTCGAGGATTGACTTTACCCATATGGATGATCCTACACTTATAGAAGCTTAACGGCAAGAGCCATTCGTTCAATCAGTTCACAATATTGTCATGGAACATTCGAAATTAAGAGAACAAGACAGATCGGGGGTGTATAAAAGGAACAAGAAGAATGTCTGGCTCGTTTGTGAAGGAAGCCGCGAACGTTTCATATAATACGAGCGTTTATTTTAAGTAAGTGACGTTTTGCCACTCCGCGGCCGCAGCGCTGCGGTCGACGTTCTGCGCATGCACAATGGGTACCTACATCTCTAGCTTACGCAGTGACGCCATTGCAGTCTGATTCTTCCTTGTTTAAGTTGTTTATTGAGTGTTTAAGATGCCCCCGATAATCGTGGGCGTTAATGAAAGTTTGGTGGTGAAAATGGATAATAATGTGACGCCCAGTGACTACCATTATGTAGTGGTTGAGAAGTTAGGCGGCAACTTCTATGAGTGGGTTCTTCAAAAACTGGTACAACGTTATGACAAGTGCCTTATGTTGAGGGAAATTATGTAGCAAAATAGAAAGAGGTAAGTTTCGATTCGGACCTTTCTTCAGCAGCCTTAACAGTAGTTGGAGTACCGACGATGCGTTAACTATATCTCTGACCATTTACACTTTGTTTTTTCAAAATGTTGTTGATTCAAGGCTCCAAAGGAACCGTCGTAATAATACGTGAAGTAGAACAAGTTCCCATCTGGCTTTGTTTGCATCCATTAACATTTAGATGAAACAGGCCTAAGGAAGATGGCACACTTTATCACTCGTGATGGACCACGTAATATAAGGCAGCTTGAAATCACCTGCGAGGTAAATATTTTTCTTGGAGACGGAGAGATCGGTCAGATACTTGCACACTTGGGAAAAATTTCTTTACATCAATAATTAATGGATGTATCAGTGTAATGTGTCTTTTATTGATTGGGGAACGAACTTTAAAATCATTAGTATTTCAAACTCGGCCACGATTGCATGCTGTGATCGCAACTGATACGTGAGAGGGAAATAAACAGTGTGAGTGATATTCTAAATTGACAAATCATACTCAAGGAAAGTTAATTCCCTATTTTCACTCACCTTCTCTCCTGCTCCTTAGAACTATTGGCCTGATCTTTGGCAGTTATAACTTCATTCGTTAAATCCTCCACCTTCTCCATGAAATTTCTCCGCTCAGTCTCCAGTTTTTCTATCCTTATCCTCTGCCTGGTAATTTCCTCTTTCAAATTCGAAATTTCCGTCTCCGCACCGTGCAGTCTGATACTCGCGTTCTCCAGTTGAAGCTGCTTCTCTCGTTCCAATCTCGCCAACATCTCTTTAGATCGTCTCTGTTCATCCTGCAAAAAAAACGCGATAATTTCAATCAAGTCTCTCATACGCCAATTAAAAATCAATTGAAGCTCGTTATTTGTCGGTAAATAGCATATCTGGAATTTTAATTATTGCCAATTATGCTCTGTTGAGTACTTATAACTGTATTTAAATAATTGAATGAGACATTCTCACGACGAAATGTAACCTTTCATCGGAGAATAGATTTGATGTATTGCATGGTCTCGTCTAAAACACGTTTAACCAGCGCAATTCGTGGAATTGAGTCGTAAAATTTAAGGGAATAAATGATTAGATCTCAATTCATTCTTATAATATGCTAATAAGGTCGAACAAGGTTTCTTGGATAGTTATTTAGAAATAATCTTTCTTATTTATCAATCTACATTGAAAAATATAATTGTGCCTTTTAAAGGTAATTTACAACACTAGGGTTAGCCAGTATGGACTATGTAAACTAGTAGAGTACTTTTACAAGATGATGTCTTGGGGTACGCCAGATGGTATTGAAATTTGATGAGACAGAATCACACACACTGACTACTTGCCTTCTAGAAGACAATTATGAAATGAACCAGTTAAACAATGACAATAGTTGAAAGATTTTGGATTTCTTCTTTGAAATTTAAGCAGAAAGGGCAACGAAAAAGCTGTGTGGGTCATTGAATTGAAGTCTGCAAAATTATGTTGTAAAAGATGAGAAGAATCAAAAGCAATACAAATATCTGTAAAAGTTGGTTTTCGATAAATATCACAGGTTAAACAAGTATTGTGCCTGATCAAGTTTAGGTTGATTTATAGGTATTTGAACTTGATTTTAGAATTGTACGATTAATGAAATTCAAGAACTGATCAGGGTGTCAGATATGCAAGTATATCAACATATCTTTGAGAATTATGTGGGAAAAATGAAAACTAAAACACTTGTCAACTTGTCACATATGTTTCGGGATATCAGACCATCATCAAGAGTAATAACAATACTGAAAGGCAAAATGAGGTTTTATTTAAATATAACGGCATTTCCAACAGAAGATAGACCGAAGTCAGTTTGCTCATCTCAAGTTGGCTAGTTTTTCCTATAAGCGGACGTGATTTCCATCTTCTCTTGAATATCCAACTTTTCTTATTACTAGGAGTTCAACTCTCTTGAAAGCTTAATCCCAGAATATCAAATTGAGTGCTTTTCATTCATTCGTTCACATATTAGTCTCTATTCTTTTGTCAGCTGTTGATTTCGAGAATGAAGTTCAAATGACAACTTAATGAAACAAAAACAATATTAACTTTTACTGCAGAGTATTTGCCCTTTGCATACTGAGAAATTGAAAAGACAATTTTCCTATTAATTATACAGCAACAATATATGTACTATACTGCACAAAATAATATAAACACCATCAGTACTAATGGAAGAAATTTGGTTTCTTTGTTAATAATATATAAAATGAAATTATTGGATGAAAGCGGAATATATAAAATACTGCAGTGAATGTGAGATTTTCTATATAGGACAAACAGGAAGATGTATCAAGAAAATTATTGAAAAACATAAAAGATCCATTAATAGAAACAAAAATTCTACTGGTTTCTCAGACCATTATATAGATTAAAATCATTTCATAGATTCGAGAGAATTGAATTTATAGATCCAGGTAATGAAGGAAAGAATTTAGACATTTTAGAAATGAGGGAAATCACGTCTGCTCGTAGGAAAACCAGCCAATTTGTAATGAGCAAACAGACTTCAGTCTATCTTCTGTTGTGAATGTCGTTATATATCAGTTATATTACTCTTCATAATAAACTGACAACCTGGAACATTTGTTGGAGTATTTCGATATATTTTGTGAAATCTTTGCCAAGTATTTCGATTAATCATTTATTCATTATGTTGCACCAAGTGTTAAGCGAGAATTCCATATTTTAACAGTTTGTAAGATTTTATTTTCGATGTTTTTCATAAAGGTATTCGCGGTTTTAACTTCACAGGACCCTAAGGCCTAATGGACCTTGGCTATTGGCAATTCATTCAACACCGTTTCTATTTTCAGATGATCTTTATAGCTGATTACAATAGTGTACAGAATGTAAGTAAGAGGCAAGCTGGTTGCTACAATACTGAAACCAACTTACTTGCAGCCTCTCTTCATGCCTCATTTCTGCGTCCCTGAGTTGTTCTTCCAACATGATAACTCTAGCTTGAAGGGCGGCGTTGTCAGCCTTCGCCCTTGTGTATCTTTCGTCGCTCTGGTAGGTGGAGTCATTGAGAACGCCGACTTGCTGCTGGAGCACTTGAACCTGAGAAGGAATTTTACAATAATTAAAAAGGGAAAAATTAAGTCATCGATAAGATTGGAATTTCTGGATAGTCGACAGTAAAAGTGAATTTATTCTGTATCCACGCTATGTCTAGATAATATTAATTAAGGAACGAAAGTTTCATGTTCGTGGCCCAACAGTGCCGAACATATCTTACGAGGGTGGTCTGAAAAGTATCCGACAACCAATAAAGATACAAGAAATTTTCTCTAAATTTTTTTTATCTTTCAACATAGTCTCCTTGTAACTCTACACAGTTTTCTCGGCGATGTTCCATTTCTGCAACCCGTCCAAATGGTACTTTGTAGTCCACTGTTTGGACTGTGTTTTTGTTTCTGGCGTATAATGGTGTGTCCAAGTTTCAACTACAGTAATTAATCGGCGTCAAACTGCGTCAACAGAGCATTGGAAATGTTCATGTCGACACGTTTTTGTTCTAATGTGAGCAAACGCGGCATCCAATGGCAAACATCTTTCTCAAGTGTAAATGTTGATTCAATGTGACGAAAACGTTCTTTTGACATGTTAATAACCTCTGATATCTCTCTCACTTTAATTTGGCGATAATCTAGCGCCATTTAGTGAACTTTGCGATGTTATCGTCAGTAGTTGCAATTTTTGGACGTTTTCGAACTTTCATCGTCTCCCAAGCTTATATGGGCACGTTCAAATTCAACCGCCCAGGTTTTCACTATGGTGAATGATAGTACACAGTCCCCATATTTAATTTGCATATTGCTTTTTAAAAACAAATATTTAATGATGACTCGATACTCGATTTTGTTCGTTTTCACGAAAACACTCAAACGACTGTTTCATAATATCTTCGTGTTCTAAAAGGCTGAAACTTTGGTGAGTAACTGCCAACAGCTAAACAGTGAAAATTCACTAGCTTCTATTCACGAGTGTTGCCATCTTTATATAGAGGTCGGAAACTTTTCAAACCAGCTTCGTATGAGCTAACACTTCACATAATTCGAGCAGAGGGATACCAAGAAGACCTTCCCCTTTGGTAGATATAAGATTGCCTTGAAATCTCAAATATTTTATTGCCTATAGTGCTTCTGCAGCATATTTATTATCACCTGCTGAATCGGATCTGATCATTTCGACCCTCCCGATCGAAAAGAGAGGATATTGTTGAGCTCATAATTTTCTAATTTTAGGTATACATTTCCTAACATTTTTTATCGAGGAAGCATGTTCAAAGTAGTGGATTGAATGTTATGACAAATATTTTATAATGCTACAGTTTCTAAATAATAATTGACTCGGTATTCCAGACAAGGTCAATAGATTCAGCGTCATACATACATAACCATTGTTTTTCTTTATATCGCAAGTTATCTATAGTAATTTAGCAGATAATCTGACTTGTTAATTACCCAATTTTCTCAAATGTAACTTCTTGTGGGCGATTTAGCGATCTCATAAAGTTTCTTTGTATTCTAAGGAAAAATAATACGATAAGTGAAGTAAAATTGAATGAAGTGATGATACTAATACAAAACTTATAAAATACCCAAACATCGAGTCATAGATAATCAAAAAACATTAACAACAGCTCTTAAAAAAATTTCACCGATAATAATAACAAATCCAGTCAATTCTTTCATAAATATGAATTCTAGACATGCAAAATTTGACGACCTCATGAAAAATCATAAAGACAATGCTCCAATACGTCCAGTAGCGTCATATATGGACAGGCCAATATATAAATTGGCAAAAGAATTAAATCTTGTAAAAAAAATTTGAAAAAATTCACACCTAAACATTCAGTAAAAAACTCAATTCAATTAACACAAAAATTGAAGCAGGTTCACACCAATCAAATCATATTTAATTAGTTTGGATGTAGATAACATGTTCTCCAACTTCCTAGGGGCGAATGAAATCTAACCTTCCATTGGTCTCAGACGTCTTAAACAAATCACACGTTAATCCGGTTGTAAAAATGATTTCATGTGTTTGCTCGAGTTGTGCCTACAATAGAATTATTCAAATTCAATAACAAATGTTATGAACAACCTTACGATCTACCCATGGGATCTCTATTGAACCCTTCACTAGCTGACATTTTCATGGCGTATATTGAAAATATCATATTCAATTCCTCCAAATCAAAAGTAGTACATATTTGGTGTAGATGTATAGACGATATACTAGTATGTTTTATAGGAAACGCTAGACAACTAGCTCAATTTTAACTTACATCAATAGCATTCAATTCAAGAAGAACCACGAAGAAATAATAAATGGAGATGTTAACCCAAATTTTTGGGTTAGATTAGGTTAGATTTTATAATGATTCTATAACATCTATAGATCATAATCGGCATCAATTAGAAGACCGAACCTAGCCATCGGGGCTCCCTCGGTCAAACAGAGAGGAAATTGTTTTGTTGAATTTGAATATTGAAGGGATTTTGCGATTATACTTCAAAATTGGCAAGCGAGAAGAAGGAAGTGATTATGTTTCAGGAGACTCACACTGCAACGGAAGAACATCTCCGCGAAAGGTTAGGTTAGATTAGTTATGTACTTTTTGCTCATCTCCTTAGTCCTTTTTATGGCCTTGTTTGCTATGTAAAATCTTTTCGTAAATTCAAGTGTGTTTAGACATATAGAGTCAGGTATGATTGTTGAAATATTTTTCGGCTGGTTTTCTTTTTCCATTGTTACAGATTCCTGTCCCAAACCCCCTTTCTTTCACCCTTGTTTTGGAAACCATGGAATGCAAGAGAGAATGAAGCGGCTAAGCAGAAAAATCTTTGGTACTCTTTATGTACACACGACACTAACACATCATAAACAGACAAGCTATTGCTAGTGCAATAGCGACAGAAACGAGTTTTTCCTCAGGTTTTTCACTCGTTTATTGAATCATATACAAGATAGTATGGTTCCCTGTTACATTTCCTGAGCTCACACTTGTATTTTTCTGACACACACCAAATATTATATATATATATATATATATATATATATATATATATATATATATATATATATATATATATATATATATATATATATATATATATATATTCAAAAATCCGTAGATCAATGAATAATCTAACTTGACAAGAGCTAGTTTCCAAATCTGCCCGCCATGCACGCATCTCCCAAATGCCAGAATAGTGCAACCAAGCAGGATGCCGAGAAACGAAGCGGCAGACTGCAGTTTCGCCCTTATTAGGAGCTCATCAGTGTCAGGATTTTTGAATAATTCTTTTTGTCACCAGTTTACATATGTAGACTCTCATACGTACGAGGTGCGTCCTTTCTGGAATTGATAGGGTACCCCGATGTAGCTTGGTAGGATGCTGAGAAGCGATATGCGACACTGATGAGCTCCTAATAAGGGCGAAACTGTAGTCTGTCCTTCGTTTCTCGGCATCCTGCTTAGTTGCACTATTGTGGCGCTTGGGGGCCTGCGTGCATGGCGGGCAGATTTGGAAACTAGTTCTTGTCAGGAAGGATTATTCATTGATCTACGGATTTTTGAATAATTCTTTTTGTCACCAGTTTACATATGTAGACTCCTCGCGAAGTTTGTCGCCGAAGATATTTGTACCATATATATATATATATATATATATATATATATATATATATATATATATATATATATATATATATATATATATATATATATATATATATATATATATCTTTACCATAACTAAATACCGAATTAACACATCACAAGTAAGATTGGTAGTAGAGTGTTGAATAAATAATATTATTTATTCATCAATATTCTCATCATTTTGATAGCAACAGTCTTCATTTAAGCAATAAAATATTCCACTGATAGTCCGGACCTGTATTAAGAGTCAAAGACCATACGTAGATAAAACAGGAAAAACTGAGGTCTCAAATGATGCTACATTAAAAAAAACCAAAATGGACTCATAATCAGATTTCAAACACGTTTATTTCTTGTAGAAAGCGATAACAATTTTTTTCAGGTGAATTTTTCGTCATTCAGCAAAATCAAAAATTTATTTCAAGGCCATTTCAATGGTGCCGAAAGATTTTATTACATAGTTTGTACAAACTGTTTGCACGGTTCGAGCACCAGTAAACAAATCATTGAAAAAACATTATACAGGGTGTTGTATCGAACCAAACACAATTTTGTACATTTATTCAGTCCGGTCCTGAAATTTTTGAAAATTATTCCCCGCTCTGGATAGATCCTGCAAAGGAGATCCTGTGTGCCGAATTTCTTGGTATTCTGTGCAACAGTTGCAGAGTTGTGAATTTTTTAATATTAAGCAAAATTCAGAGAACAGCCTGTATGTCTGAAACGTGTTCAAAATCACCTCAGTCAAGCCATGTGAAGCCTTATGTGATACACCCTGTATATAGTTTAATATCTTATTATCATCATAAAAAGAAAACTGGGAGACAATGAGAAGTGAGGTTATATTTTGGATCAGATCGCCCTTCAGCTTGCCCTTAAACGACTTACTTTATCCCAAATTGAATCGTTCCACCTTTTATCCTCGGTTTTCTTGACTCCGTTAACATTTACAAATTGCGGCGTTTTTAAAAGTCCACATGGTCTCACGGTATCGTTCTTGGATGGTCCAACGAATTCGAATTGACCCTCCCACATGTCGTAATCGAGCTCGGCCGTGAACAAACCATCCTCGTCGTCACTCATTTTAAAAACATTTAAGAACACCACACTATCAGTCGCAGAATGAAATTATTTCCGAACCAACGGAAACCACTGTCACGCGAAAGCGATAACTTCGAACGAACTGCTGTACATTTCCGATGAAATTTTAGAGACTGAAAACGACGAATTGAATAAATCATCGGTTGATTATCGACGACACTGTGAACGCCACATGAACTGATAATGAAATTTCGATAAACGTATTATAAACATTTTTTTTTCGCTTCCAACGAGATGATACGAAACGTTCGCCAGCGCTAGGTACCGCTTTAAAAATAAATTTATTGGATGAGTTCGTAGTTACGATGACTCTGTAATGTTAATAAATAGAGCAATGAGTCAGATTTCATAAGGAACGACGGGAAGAGATAACGATTCACGGAGAATGTTAATGAAAATTGAACGGATGATTCACGAAGTTTCCCAGTTCCTGTTACGGCTTCTCGATGTTCTGTTACCGCAATTGACTGATAAATAAACGTTCAAGCCAAGACATACCCACAACCAAATTTATATGGAATCACCCGATATTTTGAATATTACCTCTGGGATTTTGGAAATTTCGAAGGATTGTTAGAATTGATCCTTTTTGAGATATTTCAAGTGAAAAAGAAATAAATTAAGGTTTACTTTGAGAAAGAAACAATTAAAAGAAAATAAGAGACCCTTTCCGCATGTAGTAAAAAAATTGCAAATTATTTTTTCACGGAGTAGGTTAGATTGTATTACCTCCTCTTGCCCTGACAGAAGCCTGAATCCGTCTAGGCATGCTTTGGATTACGTCTTCGACCTCCTCTGGGGAGAGTTTTCGCCACTCTTCTGTGGCGGTTGGAATGAGCTTACGGTCCACGTAATTTCTAGCCGTTACACTAGCAGGAAACGAAATCAAATCTGTTTTGCCTCCCAGCATAATGCCACCCCAAACATCACACTGCCCCCTTGGTATTTCGGCATTTGTCTTGCTGCTCGGAGTCTAGCTTGTCTTCCACGACCCCTTAAAACCCGAATCCGGCGGACATCTGATCGAACACCAATTCTGGTCTCATCCGCAAAAAGAACATTTCGCCAAGTCTCAACATTCCAATTTTGATGCTCGATACAGCAATTAAGTCAATAAATTGTTTGTTGTCTGGTTAGCTCTGGAACTCTTAAGGGCCTTCTGCTGTATAAGCCCCTTGAACGAAGTCTTTGAGTATCGTGGACTGATACACTGATGCCTGTTGCTTCCAGAAATTGCCTTTGGGGTATGGGGTGCGACGCACTAAGGTCCCTTCTTCTGATCTTCCAACGACTTCTTCTAGGCCTATTTTGCCGAGATTGTAGCTTCACGTATCGGGAGTAGGTTTCTGAAATCACCCCCTGTGATACCCCCATTGTGGCCGCTATATCTCTCTGTGTCACCCCTTTCTACAGTTGCATTTTGTATTTCAATCTCGCCGGTGGTGTGCATAATGGCTCCAACGAAGAGAAATCATGAAACGCTCACACTGGCAGAGAAATCAAAAGTAATAGATTTTATTGATGATGGAATGAGTACTTGTCGAATTGCAGTAAAGTTCAGTATTCCAAAATCAACAGTGTTTGACATAAAAAAGAACAAGGACAAAATAAGGAGATTTATATCCAAATCGTATCAAGAAACAAGTACGAATTAGGGATGCACCGAACAGGGGTTTTCACAAAAAGTCGATTATCGAGCTCTCGGCCAGAAAAAATTACTGCATGCCGAGTATCACGGCCGAGAGTTCGGCTGGCCCAATCGGGCCCTCGGTGCATGCCTAGTAGGAATATTATTTAAACTTTTCTCCAATTTATTCTATCCAAGGTATTTTTGTAGGAAAAAGAAAAATTATTAGAGAAGCTGAGAATTCTGATGTTGAAATCGCATTGTATAACTGGCTTCTTCAACAACGCAACGCACACGTACCAATTTCGTCAGACATATTGAGAGCAAAAGCTAACAAACAGTTTTATGAACAAATCACAGGAAAAAAAGGTTTTGCAAGTTTGGGATGGTTAGGTAAATTCAAGCTTAGACATGGAATTCGTTTCTTGAAGGTTCGTGGTGAAAAACTTTCTATCGGTTGTTGAACATATGGAATTAAGCAAAGAACAGGTGTATAATGCTGATGAATCGACCAATCTTTGGAGACGTTTACCAGACACAACTTAGGTTCATCAATGGGAAAAATCAGCATCAGGTCGAAAAGTGTTAAAAGACCGCTTAATATTTATGCCATGCTGCAACGCGACTGGAACTCACCAATTACCTTTACTAGTCTTGGGAAAAAAGGCATATCTACGAGAGTAGTTGTCTACAAAGCATCTACCAACGGGTGGATGACCAGACCATTATTTAATGAATGGTTTAAAATACCTTTCATCCCCGAGGTGAAGAATTTTTTAACTAAGATTAACAAGCCCTCTAAAGCTCTGTTGTTGATAGACAATGCACCATCGCACCCACCTGAGGAATATAGTAATACTGATCCAAACTTCAGAGTTATATTTTTGCCACCCAACTGTACTGCCGTTATCCAACCTATGGATCAGAATTCAATTCAAAACATTAAAGGGTCGTATAGAAGAAAATGCCTTCTTAATCATATCATTTCACATTCAGGTGAAGAGATAACTTCCATTTTGAAGCAGTATAATTTGAAAGATACCGTGAACAATCTTGCCCAATCTTGGAAATCCATTACTTCAAAAAATATTAGAAAAAGTTGGACAGCATTTTGGCATGACACTACAGAAGTAGAAGACTCAGATGATGAAAATATTCCTATTTTGCCGAGATTGTAGCTTCACGTATCGGACGTAGGTAAATCCAGTCTGTTAATATTTGAGTGAAATAAATCTCTTCAGCGATATATTTCGCGTGGAATTTTCATATGTGAATTTGAGACAAGGAGAATAATTCAATAATCTTAAGATCCATAAATAAACCTCCTCGATGAGCTAGTTATTCTCGGAGTCTCTCTCGGAGCGGGTTCACAGAGGGCGTTCCTCATGTGTATTACTTTCTGGAATCGTTTTCGTTCAACGTAATGGGCTAGGATGCTGAACAAAGTCTTTCAGCTCCTTGGAGAATCTTCCGTAGAAGTATCTGTAAAACAGAGAAAGGTCAGCAACTTGTCTTGGAGATCGCGGGTGATCTCCGGGTGGTCGATGAGGCGCACAGCCCGTTTTAGCACACTATCAAACATCCGCAACGAATGTTTGGGCGCAGATCCCTATACAAGGGAACAATATCCCAAAACAGGTCGAATCTGCGCCTTATATAGAAGCAACAGCTGAGATTACGTGAAGTATCGCTTGGCTCTGAAAAGAAAACTAAGTTTAGCTGATGCCGACTTGGCTATTGCTGATACATGTTCATGCCAGCAAAACCCGGAGTTGACCGTTATTCCGAGAAGGTGCATTGAATCTTTGGATGCAATTTGTTGACCTTGCATCATTAGAGGAGGTTCTCCAGCGGGGACCTTCCTAGAAACCGTAGTTGCTAGCGTCTTGCTCGCGTTGAAGCTCACCAGGTTCAATTGACTCCACTCAGATATCCTCTGTGAGTCAGAGTTTAAGTTATTGATTTGTTGACATCTCTGACGATGAGATTCCGCAGCTGTAATCGGCCGCAGACTACTGAAAGACGAAACCAGGGTACAATCGTCTGCAAAACAGAAGATCTTGTTCTCTGCAGAAATAAGGTTGGCATGGATCCCTGAGGTACTCCTGCTTGCAACCGGAAACAATCAGATGTTATACCGTCGACCACAACGTGTATTGATCTATTTGAAAGAAAGCTACTTATCCAACCCCGCAATTTTAGGGAAGTCCATATGCAGCAAGTTTATTCAACAAGGCTGCATGCCAAACCCTATCGAAGGCTTTAGAGATGTCTAGGGCTATTGCTCTAGATTCCCCATGCTTTTCCATCGTTGAGGTGCAAACATGAGTGACGTAGGCGAGCAGATCTCCTGTCGATCTTTGCCTGCGAAAACCATACTGACGGTCGTTAATAATTCCCTGCTACTCAAGATATTTGATGAGTTCATCATTTATGACTCTCTCACTTTGGACATAATGGGAAGAAGTGCAACAGGGCGGTAGTTTTTGAATAAGGACTTCTTTCCTTTTTTTGGTATCGGTTGAATTCTCGCTATTTGCCAACTGCACGGAAAAGTCTGGCTTACATAAGAAATCTGAAACAGACGGTTAAGAATGTGTGCCAGCTCGGGAGCACACTTTCTCAGGACAATTGGCGGTATTTCGTCTAGACCAACTGCTTTCTTGCAGTTCTTCCATCGAAGAATTTGTAGGTGGAATGTTCGGTGGTATTGCGTTAGATGAGTCTAGCATAGAATTCTTTGGGAACAAGAGAGCAAAGAGATCGGCTTTCTCTTTGGGAGATGCTATACTTTCGTCTTCTCGAACAAGAAGCGGAAACGCAGATTTTCAGAAATTGGCACTAACAGTCTTTGCCATAGACCAGAATTGTCTAGTCCCCCTTGCCTGTTCAAGGAGTTTATTCGTTGAAATCGGCCTTTGCTCTAGCAGTTGTCAGGTTGTATACGTTCCGTATTCGTACGAAGGTTGTTCTTGTTTCCTCTGTTGGATTTATCTTCCATGACTTGTAAGCTCTGTTCTTGGCTGCAGAGGCTGTTTCGCAGTCTTTGTTGAACCATGGCTTTTGTGCTCATCCCAATTAGCACGGTTATAGTGCCGAAGGCGTCTGGGTGGTTTAGGTTCTTGGTGCTTGAAAACGTTTGGCGGTATACTGGTGAAAAGATGGTAATAAAAGGAAATAAGGGAACGTCCCGCCCGTTTCTTTTACTAATTAAAAGTACTGCATTATTAATCATTTTATGAAAGGTGTGTTGTATAATTTCTTGATATTAACATCCACGTGGTCATTAAATCGAATTGGCAACTATTACTAACAAATACTTCTAAAGTGGAATTCAATTCATTGAAAATATAAGAATAATTCAACACATAAGATTATTAAATTTACTAAGGGCCCACAGATTATTTCGAAATAATACGGTTAAGCAATGTTATAATTATTCCGCCCTTCATTTGGCATATTTTATGGTACAAGTAGGTAAGTATTCATATTATGTAAGCATAAAGTCGCATACATGAGCCCCGTGGGTATGCAGCAATAATAAATAAGAATAATTTGCATATTAACTCATCTAGGTAAACACAATAACGCTAATATAATACGAACACAAGGTTCTACAAATATCGTTCAATGATTACCAAATAACTTTTGTAAATGTAAACTTGATTACACCAAGTTGATTTTGAGTAAACTTCACTTCAATGCGTGAAATGATTTCTCCTAACAATCTTCAATCAGTATGTTAATTAAATAGTTCTTGGTAACAACAGGTTTGAGAATAATTATCCTGCTTCGCAGCAATTCTACAAGAAATTATTATGGAAGAGTTGAATGAACATGGAAGTTGTAACACTTTGAGAATTTAACCTCTTATAATCCGGGCACGTCGATGCCGGCTGATATACAAACAATAATAATTTTCCTGTCTGTAGTATGTATGTATGTACTTGTACTATCTAAGAGTGGCGAGTATCATTCTACAGTTGCATTTTGCATTTCAATCTCGCAGGTGGTGTGCATAATGGCTCCAACCAAGAGGCATGCAAGAAAAGATGGACGGTAAGAGGGGACCTGGAAGACGACGAATCTCATGGCTAGCCAATATTAGGCAATGGATCGGGAAAACATCTCAGGAATCATTTCGAGCTGCAGTCAATAGAATAATATGGGCCAAAATGATCGCCAACGTCCAGTGAAGATAAGGCACAGTAAGAAGAAAAAGATGCAAAACTTAAAAGACATCCCTCGTACTAGACACAATTTTCAAAGAATTGGCAAGAAATTATTGAACATAAAAGAGAGAAAAAATATTCAATTCACAAGTATACGACGATATTTTCCTGTTTTACCTTTTTTTTGCAAACTGGGTTAAAGTAGATGAAAAATACATTATTCTGGATAATTTTAAGCTTGAAAGACTTGGCTGTTTTCATATCAGAAGAGAACAGCCCTTTGAAGGGATATCCAGATTTCAAGGTCTTGTGTGAAGGGAAAGAGATATTCCTCTGGTCATTCAAATTGCCTGATTTTAATCATCAGCATCATACTTAAGATGACAACGTTTTTGCCATTACCCCGACGGTTTGTTGGGTTAGATTTCGTACGGCACCTAATGTTATGTTCGTAGAAAATTGCGTCATCTTGTGGGGAAAGCTAAACCTAGGTTGTCACCTTAGATGTGCATGCGTTTCTCGTTTTTTTACCACTTCCCCCCTGGTACTTATTCATCAGATTGTCTCGTGATCTTCCTCTATTTTCTGAGAACCGAACATTACCGAACCTAGATCCGGGAGTGAGCCACCTAAATTAAATATCTAATTTTCACAAAAAAAGAATCTATGCTTGCGCTATTACATCAATAAGGAAATGAAATATCGTTCCATCAATCACTTTGAACGATTGAGGTTACGATAAGTTTCTCAACGTAAATTTTACGAGTCAATTTACATATATTCTCATTCTCTTATCAACACAATCGCACATATTTCGTTCCGATATCTTTCTCTTCCGTTCGGTCCGTCATTTCCGGCTTGCCTTATCGAAATTGAACGTTCGCATCTTTCTCTCGAATCGATTGTTGACTTCTAGCAGTTTAGGTTAGTTTAGGAACTGAAATCAGTGATTTTCTGAATCACTGAATAAAGTTGAAAACAACGAACAAAATTTTGCAAACGTTAGCTGGGTGGCCACGTTCACAATCTGCTGAACTGCCGCTCTTGTACTGATGTCTTACTCAGCTTGACACTGTTTGAAATGGTCTCCATCAGAAGTAGGATTCGGTTTAAAATTAACCCTTCTTCCTTTTACGATAATTTGTAAAATGTTGATATGATCTAAACTTGAGCTGACTTTTTCTTTCGTTCTTCCTAATACTCGAAATTCGCTAGAAATAATTTGGTGTATACAATGACTATTATTATTATAAGTCGAAAATTGAAAACAAGGAGAAATATTCTGCATTATTTTGCTGGTTCCAGTTGGGATGCCGATGTTCACTGATGAATTGCTGCTCTTGCTGTAGTCGCTTCTATAGCTCAGCACTATTGTCCTATATGATAGAATAGTTCATTAGTGAAAGTGAATTATGCTATAAGGTACCTTAAGCTCAACCCCAAATCCATAGCTTCATGTTATCTGCAATATATTTCCCCACATAACCGCAGGAAATCAGTACTGTGAGTAGGGTTAAGTATATTCTTTTTCCAAACATACACGAACTTTCAACCCCACATGTTTTAAAATTAAAAATTGAGAAACCAATTTTAACAGAATGTATTCCAATCAATAAGAAACGATCCATTATTCAATTTCTCAAAATTCTTAACAGAAAATAAAATATGGTCGTATAGAAAAATCTTAGAAAAATAGCTGTTGTTGACCTTTCAATGACAGACGAGATAGGAATTTTCCTAAAGTTTTTCTTCCTCTTTTCCTGAATCATACAAGACATAAAGTATGGTTAACCCGTTTCTGCTCAATATCATGAGCACTATTTTTAGAGACGAGCGTGCAAGGCTTAGCGAGTTTTGAACGAAACTTTTTTTTCGAAAATAAATACTAAGAAATGGTTTAACATTGATAGTTGAAGTATACGTAGTTGGAGATAACAAAATCTGGAAAACTAGAGGCGAAACACAACCTTCCATGACTTTTTCATCTTCAACTACCAAATGAAAATGATTTCGCGTAATTGAACACCGAAAGGATCAATTTGCCAAAAATATCATGCCTCAATTCATCAACTTTATACAGCTGAGAAAGAATAACGAAAACTAGTTTTTGAAGCGATCATAACCTCAAAAACGCAAAACTTAAGAAGTGTATCAACTCTGAAGTTCAGTTCACATTGTTGTCAATTTCTCAGGATGATTATTAAGGTGCCATTCGATTTCTCTACTAACCGAGAGATAATTATAAACAAATCGGTGTAACCTTGAATTGCATGCCAATTATAACAATGTTTGGCTACGAAATTAACTTTTGAAGATCTCGAACACGCGGTCACATGTCACCTGTCAAATTTCAGAAACATTTGTCGGTCGTAACCGATGCCACACGTCCCGAATGAACACAGACTTCCTGCGTTGGAAAATTCACGATCCTCGCGCACCAAAACATTCTCGAACGAATTCACAAGAAAAACATCGCGTATGGTTGAACATTCTGACGTACGTCGTCAATAGCCACCGGCCGCGGCTGCTAAACTGTTGAAGTCGTGTTCAGCTTAACGTTTAATCGAGCTGTGCAATGCGGCGACTATCAAGTAAGTGACGTCAGGATTTTCACCACAGCGGAATACTTGGCTAGCAGATGCTCTTTCCGTTGCCGCCTCAGTTGCGTTCTATTCTATTGACATTGAAATTGCAATAGGGGGTCATGAGTGCAATTCGAGCGATTTAATTGATGTCTGCTTAAAGTAAGTTGCCCGAAGGTGATTTTCACTGTTTATCTTCGCCGTCGAATCGCTATAATCGGTACGGAATGGGCGTTTCACGATAATCTACGAGTCATAACCTCTAAAACACGTTCGGGTAACTTTCAAAGCGAGTATCAAGAAAATCGTCTATTTTCGACTTATTCAAGATAACTCATGATACCGTGTGATCTAACGAAAATTTCAGCCTACCTCAGGGTAGAAAGCTTATTCTAGTGAAAATGCAGAAACAGGTCAATGTTTGATTAGAAAGAAACCTAAGATTGATTCGGAGCAAGTAAAAGCAACGTTGGCTTGTTCCTTAAAACTCTGAACAGAAACGAACATACCTTCGTCTTTGGCAAAGAAAAAAACAGAAAAAGAACACTCAGAAAGCTCAGAGCAGCGATTCGATCGGGAATTTTAACCTTTTCAGACATCTCCTTCAGTGGAAGCCATTAAGAAAAGGTGCCAAAATATTAATCATTTATTTATTCATCAGAGATGACAAGTGAAGAAATAGTAAACATAATATCTTAATTATGTAATAATTCGACGAAACCAATGAAGTGGACATAAACAAAGGATAAAATAACAATAAGCAAGAGGAGACAATACATTTAGAGCAAAATGGAATATCAGATAAAGCACTCATGTAATCCCATATCGATCAATTCGTCCATACTGTACACATAAGCTTCAAAAGTAAAGACTTGATTTTCTTCTTGAAAACAAAACTGCTCCATTTTTTGTATCTTTCAGAGAGTCGATTATAGTTTCAGTCCCAAATAAGTGAAATATTTTTGTGAACGCCATAGACGTTGTTGTGGTAATATAAGGTTTCCTTATTTCTGCTGTTGTAATCATGAACTTTGCTATGATTGGCAAACTGATCACGGAAACGGTCAATATAGCTGAGACATTCGAGGATGTAAATTGAAGGGACAGGAGAATGCACAGTGTCTTGATATATATATATATATATATATATATATATATATATATATATATATATATATATATATATATATATATATATATATATATATATATATATATATATAACAGCCTTTTTTGCAATAAGAAAATTCGTTGAGCCTAAAGATGCCCCCAGAGGAGTATTCCATAAGAGGCGACACTATGAAAATGCGCAAAGTACATTAAGAGAGAGGCCCTTTCGTTGGCGATGTTGCGCATTCGGCGGATATAATAAATTGCTGAGTATTATTTTCTACTCATTTCAGCGATGTGTGTTTCCCACGTAAGAGTAATCCCCATTGAAAAGCCCAACAGCCTGTTAGTCGAGTCATCATTATCCTCGTGATTACGCTTTGCCGCAAATGTCAAATTTTGATTTTTCTCCATGTTGAGATGTAAACCGTTCGCGCTAAACCGTTTATGTGTCTTTTGCATGGTAGACCCAGAACCCCTGTTCAACCTGACAAGAAATGTTTTATCTGTTTCAATATTGGATGGGAGATCATTCATATACATAATGAAAAGCACCGGACCCAATATTGATCCCTGCGGAACTCCAAGGTTTATTTTTACTGGCGCAGACAGTTCGTTTTTTCAACATACTGATTGGTACCTATCTTCTAAGTAAGATTTGAGAATATTCCAAATCCTTCCTATCATTCCGCAATATTCTAATTTGAGAAGAAGCACAGGTCTCAACATCAGGTCAAATGCTTTACTCAAATCACAATAATTCATTTCTGCATCTTCCTGATCATCCATGGCTCTCATCAGATACTCGACTAGCTCAGCCATGGAGGTGACTGTTGACCTGCCCTCTCTAAATCCATGTTGGCATGGTGTCAATATTGATTTGGACTCAAGGAAAGCCACTATTCTATTTTTGAGCAAGGCTTTGGAAACCTTAGAGAAGGCAGGCAGAATAGAAATTGGCCTGTAGCTATTTGGGTCGTTTGGGTCCCCCTTTTTGAATATTGGCACCACATACTTCAACTCCACCGGAAAGACCCCCTGCCCAAAACATTGGTTTATGACTATGCTGATAGATACAGCTACAGCGTGGATTATTTTTTTGAGAAGACTAACTAAGTCATTAATTCTATAGTTGTTGTATCTGTTAGCATCATCGAGTTGTAGTCAGAAGTAGTAGTCTTTTTGGCATAGGATTGTGGGGATTCATTCTGGATTTTCTGGTGTATATCTCATAGCAACATTTGCGAAGTGGTGGCAGAGGGTATAAGTGCTCAGATTAGAGTTTACATTCACACTTTTTGGTTCCTTCACCTCAGCGTTAATGATTTTCTTAATTTCTTTGCTCTTGTTTGAAGCATTTGCTATTCGTTCACAGTGGCCAGATCTGATGGAGCTAGATTCGCAAATTATTTCCCAACCTTTTGAAAATATGTTCGTCACGCTGGTGTCGTTACGAGAAACGCTCTTGATAAAGATAACCAGCAGCTCCGCTAATATATCCACATTCAATGAAACTAGAAATCATATCATATTTCTCGTCGCTTCTTTATTCCATTTCGAAAAACCTTCCAAAATACCACATACTCTTTCTAACAATATCTTTACAGCAGGGCTGCTCAAACGGTCGATCGCGAGTGCTTTTTGAGTAGATCTCGAGAAGGAAAAAAACTAAACTACAAAAATTTATTACGTAATAAAATAACACTCTGCTAGCGGCAAAAGGCGGCTTTATCAGAGGAATGCGCGGTACTTGTCAAAGAAAAGCCGCGTTTTTTATTCTTGCCGCCTTTCTAAAAATTTCGGGCGGCGCGTTTGACGGAAACATTCGAGACTTTCGTTCACGCCAATATAAATGTTGCGCCTGCAGGAATTGGAGTCATGGTAACTTGAAGGCAATGCTACGTCGATACAAAGTTTATTATTGAATAGTACAAAATGAGTGCAGCGAAGAAATCTAAAATGTATCAGTTTGATAACGACTGGGAGGAAAAATTTTTCTTTTGTATGGAAAGGATAAGTGCATTTGTCTTATTTGTCGTGCATCAGTTGCAATACCTAAGCGTGGTAACTTAGAGAGGCATCATAAAACGGTTCATAAAAAGTATGGATAGGATTTTCCGCCTCAGAATGAATTAAGAAAACGAAAAGTACGTGATTTGATATCTTGTTTGAAAAAAGAACAAACCATGACCAGCCAGACAATCAAAAGCTGCTACAATCGCATTATTCAAAATATCCAATATATTGGCGAAACACAAGAAACCATTCAAAGATGGATCGGTTGTGAAGGAAGCATTTATTGAAGTGGGTGAGACTTTATTTGGAGATTTTAAAAATAAACAGAAATCATGTCTGCTATCAGAGAACTTCACTTATCTCGTCCGACTGTCACAAGGCGTATTGAAGTCATGAGTCAGGACGTGGCAGATAAACTAAAACATGATATGAAATGTACATACTTTTCTTTCAATCTCGACGAATCCACCGATATGACAGACACTGCCCAGCTGTGTATTTTTATTCGGATGGTATTCCATGACATGTTGGCTAAGAAATAATTTTTGACAATCATTCCTCTGAAGAGGAAAACCTATGGCGAAGATATATATGACGTTCATTTTCTTTTATTAGTGTGCGTTTCAACCGATGGAGCACCAGCAATGACTGGAAACAAAAACGGTTTTGTGGCATTGTGTCGAGCTAATGAAGACTTCCTTCCATTTTTTTCATTCCATTGCATCATACATAAACAAGATTTGTGTTCAAAAGTTTTAAACACGGAGGAAATTATGGGCATTGCAACAAAAATTGTGAATTCCATCCGTGCAGGTAGCTTGCAATGGCGACTCTTTAAGTTGCATTTGGAAGATAAGAAGTCAGCTGATCACACTGATTCAGTTCTTCACACGGACGTCAGGTGGTTGATTCGCGGAAAATTCCTAGAAAGGTGATGACACTCAGATGTTGAAAAACGAAAAATGGCTGACTGCTTTGGTATTCTTGACTGACATCACAATGCACTTAAACACCTTCAACTTGGAGCTTCAAGGTAAAGGAAAAACTATTATTGAGATGATAAGCATAGTAAACGCATTCAAAAGTAAATTGCAACTTACGATAGAGCAATTGAAAAGAAAGAAGCTACGGTGTAGTGAAACGCGTTACGAATCGCAATTATTAAGTAAAATTCCTTGAAACACAGTACTTGTTTTTTATTATTGAAAAGAAAGGATCTGAAAACATTTTCCGTCTTTAAAAGAAAGGATTCCTCAGTTGAATTATGATACGTATGAGGCTGAATTATCAAATATTTTGGGACAATTCGAAATGCGTTGTTATGATTGAAGTGAAATGACAAATATAGCATTATTTATGAGTTATCCTTTTCATGTAAAAACATCGAGGAATTAGCTACTGAAATAGCAAGTCAGTTTAATATGAACTCATGTTCTGTTGAAAATGAGTTGGTGCAGATTATATCAGATATACATCTCGAAGCTACAGCATCAGATACAAATTTCCAGTGTTTTATATCTGAAGATGAATAACCGAATCCAAGGCAAATTGCCCTTCAACTGACAGAAATGTTTTGGTCAACTTACTTGTGCGAAGCTGCATTTTCTGACATGAAGATAATTGAGTCAAAATATCGCTAACTGACGATCATATGTCGTTATGCTTATGATTAGCACTCAGTGGTTACGTAGCATATTATGAAAAGTATGCTGAGGACATGCAGTGCCACGCTTCAACATCCAAAGTCACTCCTTAGTTAAGTTTAACACCATACGTAACTCTTTTGTTTTGTAACAACGAATAAACCTAACGCAGTTTTGAATAACTATAATATCTACAGGTAATATCTACCCTACCTAGGTAGGTAGGTAGGTAGGTAGGGTGTATGTTCAACAACCCTGCATCACACATACTTGCAGCCTCTCAGAGTCGATTGTAAGTAGTCTAAAAATATTGAGCTAAATGGCCAGCAGTTCAAGTTTGAGCACCCCTGCTTTACAGTGATGATAATAAAAGAGAATTTTAATTTTTAACCCCCATTAGCATCTAACATTACAGTGCCTTTCTAGTTGTAGTATAGACTTCATTGGATAACCTTAAAGTTGTTGTTGTTTCTTTTAACAATGTGCTCGGGAACTTAGCCCATTTACACAGTGGACCTACAGCTTATAGTGGATTCCGAACCACTCTCCTAGACCGTGCAATTATCTGGTCTCCGGAAGTTTATGCCCTCTTTGGGCGACTTTTCCAAGTACCACAATTTTTGTTCAAGGACAACATCCATAACTTGAATCCGGAGTCGAACCAGGGCCTTGGCTAAGCATATTCTTACATACTTGCTCACTAACCGTGCAGCTACCGAGGCGGTTAACCTTAAAGTATTTTGTGGTTATCATAGATCCACTATGAGCTATGATACCTAATAACACGTTTTTTATGATACTACGATGAGATTTATTGAATAGATATAACACCCGAAAGGCTTTACTACTCGACACAACGAACCGTTGATATTTTATCATTATGTTATTCTTAACGCACTCACCTTATGATGCAGATCGTGGACGTCCTCTTCGAGGGACGCATCCGAGTACATGTCATCGGTTGTGTCACAGGTGCTACTCCTCCCGGAAGAATTGAAACTGGAACTGCGGTACAATTGACTGTAAGCAGGCAACACCACCGACCAATTAATGATGAACAATGAGAATTAGATTGATTGCTGATTAGGCACCAAGGAGATATTAATTGAAGCCGACTGAATCAGATAAGGATTAGAGGAGGACTAATTTCCAATACAATGATGGAAATAGAATGCGTAGTGAATAATTCAAGATGTTTAAATTTCACGTGAAAGGTTGAAGATTAATGCAAGCAGTTGGTAATGAGAAAAATTTCAAGTATATTGAAATGAAAAAACTTACCTAGCTAATGCGTTCGAACCCAGCTGCCTTTTTCCATTGCTGTAAAGAATACCAGTTTAGAATAAATATACTCAAGAGGTAAGCCTTAAAAACTATCACAGCAAGTACCTGTTGCCATTTGGACAATTTGGTGACACCCTTGGTGTGATCAGAGTGCGCTCAAGAGTATCTGTGATTACACATTAGTGTTGTTTCCCACTAGAGAAACAATGAAATCGAGAAAAACTTTTCAAGAATAACAAACATCGGAAAATTTGTAAATTGATGAGTTTGGCTTATACTTCCTAGGATGTATCAATGCATCAGGCGAACACAAGTTAACACCTTTGATAATCGGAAAAGTAAAGCCACCTAGATGTTAAAAAAATTTCAATAATGCTCTCGTCAACAAAAACAAACAATGCATGGCAGCAGTTTGTTCCTGAAGTGCGTCTTTCACACATCTTTCCGACTTAATAATTCAGCAAAGAAAATTATTTACACGTTAAAACTTTCTTGAAAAATGAAAATCTTCAGCCTTCAGTTAGATGATTCTCCATCCCATCCATCAGCAGAGCAGTTAAAAACACCTGGCGATAATATCTTTGTCAAATTTATTCCATTTAATATAATACCCTTCATTCAACCTATGGTTCAGTCAGAGTTGAGACTTACTAAACTGTATTAGAGAAAAAGCTTGCTTAGCTCTGTTATATCCGAAGATAATAGGCTAGCAGAAGCTCTTAAGACAAAAACACATGCAATGATGCTTCTCTACATTCACATACGGCTTGGGAACGACTGAAAAGGGCAAGATAGTAAAGTTGGCATAATATTTTACGAAAACACAATGAAGATGAAGAAGATTTACTTTCAGTTAGGCTTCGCGATACTCCTGACTCATTACATGCTCTTGCACCTTCTAAGTACATAATGCAAGAGGAAAGCAAGATGGGAAGAGTGATATTTCTGAAGATAGCAACTGTGAAAAACTTCCCACACCGATGCTATCGCAGCTATCAAAATTGTTTCACAATGGGCAGAAAAATAAAATGTTGATGTCACTGACATGATGGAAAAACAAGTCAGAGAACACATTACGATGTAATGCTTCGACCTGAAATAATGAAGAACTGCAAGTAAACAACAAATAATTATTAACAAATGCTCTTCAAAATAAAACAAAATATAATAGTAACTAGACACAAAAGAACACTTTGATTGCTCCCATAAAAAAAATACGTCACCCATTATCAAGTCCAGCAACTGTAAGCTGAGAGTTCCTCATAACTGGGCAGCATCCATACCACCACAAATAACCAGGCAGAACCCACTAGATTTATGAACTATTTTTTCAGCCCGAAGCGCCGCTAAACATTCGCGAAGAAACAAATTATTCGAACTGGCGGACCAGAATTACTTCCGTAAGATGAGGTCTATACGTAGGCTGGGTTTTACTCATCTTGTTTTCTTTTTACCACCCACTCGCGTCCAGCTAAACGGACGAACAGCTCACGACGTCGTTCTTTCACGTGCGTCATATTTACCGTTTGTCCCACGAATGAAGATATCTATACATTTATAGATACGTCGATCGAATATCAATTATGGTATGTCGAGCGTGTCTTCGACACTTTTGACGATGTTATTGATCCGCGACGCCGTACGCGTTTAAAATTAATCAATAAGAAAACGGATGTTCATTGGGAGAATTAAGATGTTATTTTCTTGTGTGAAAAGTTGGTTGGAAGAATGAATGAATGAATGGAAGAATGAAATAAACTGGGCTGACTGGGCACTTGGGAAGAATTGAGGTGTCTGTTCACTCGTTGCTTGAAGAGGGGTCGCTAAATCTACCACCATATGATGGGAACTCCTTTGCAGCCTAGTGGCATGAGTTTTCCTGGAACAAGGTCTTTCAACTTCTTGGAGACTTCCGTAGAAGTATCTGTAAAACAGAGAAAGATCAGCAACCTGTCTCCTAAGAGCCAGCGGTTGGAGATCTCGGGGGATCTCCGGGTGGTCGATGAGGCGCACAGCCCGTTTCTGCACACTATACATCTGCTACGAATGTTTGGGCGCAGATTCCCATACATGGGAACAATATTCCGAAGCAGATCGAATCTGCGCCTTATATAGAAGCAACAGCTAAGATAACGTGAAGTATCGCTTGGCTCAGAAAAGAAAACTAAGTTTAGCTGATGCAGACTTAGCTATTGCTGATACATGTTCATGCCAACAAAACCCGGAGTTGACCGTTATTCCGGGAAGGTGCATCGAATCTTTGGATGCAATTTATTGGCATTGCATCGTTAGAGGAGGTTCTCCAGCAGAAATATTTCTAGAAAACGTAGTTGCTTGCGTTTTGATCGCGTTGAAGCTCACCAGGTTCAACTGACCCCACTCCGACATCTTCTGTAGGTTAGAGTTTAAGTTATTAATTTGTTGACATCTCTGACGCTGAGATTCCGCAGCTGTAATCAGCCGCAGACTACTGAAAGACGAAAGCAGGGTACAATCGCATACAAAACAGAAGATCTTCTTCGACAGAAGATCGTTTATCTGCAACAAAAACAAGGTTGGCGAAAGAATGGATCCCTGATGTACTTCAGCTTGCAACTGGAAACAATCAGATATTATACCGTCGACCACAAGTTGTATTGATCTATTTGAAAGAAAGCTACTTATCCAACCCCGCAATTTTTCGGGAAGCTCATGAGCAGCAAGTTTATTCAACAAGGCTGCATGCCAAACCCTTTCGAAGGCTTTAGAGAGCTATTGCTCTAGATTTCCCATGACTTTCCATCCTAGATATACAATCATGAGTGACGTAGGCGTGCAGATCTCCTGTCGATCTTTGTCTGCAAAAACCATACTGACGGTCGTTAATAATTCCCTGCAACTCAAGATATTTGATAAGTTCATCGTTTATGACTATCTTCATCACTTTGGACATGATGGGAGGAAGTGCAATAGGTCAGTTGTTTGGGTTAAAGACTTCTTTCCTTTCTTTGGGATCGGTTCAATTCTCGCTATTTGTCTGGCTGCCATTTCGGGAGCACACTTTCTCAGGACGATTGGCGGTATATCGTCTAGACCAATTGCCTTCTTGCAGTTCAGCTGTTCGAGAGCTCGTCTCACAGTGCAAACTCTGAACTTGATCTAACCATGGAAGAATATGTAGGTGGAATGTTCGGTGGTATTGCGTTAGATGAATCTAGAACAGAATTCTTTGGGAACAAGAGAGCAAAGGGATCGGCTTTCTCTTTCGGAGATGATGCTACACGTCCGTCTTCTCTAAGAAGAGGCGGAAACGCAGATTTGCAGAAATTGGCACTGACAGTCTTCGCCATAGACCAGAACTGTCTAGTTCCACTTGCCTATTCAAGGAGTTTATTAGTTACCCCTTCGTTGAAATTGGCATATGCTCTTGCAGTTGTTAGTTAGGTTGCAGACGTTCCGTATTCGTACGAAGGTTGCTCTTGTTTCCTCTGTTGGATCTATCTTCCATGACTTGTAAGCTCTATTCTTGTTATCTTTGTTGAAGCATGGCTTTTGTGCTGTTGTTCTTTTCATGGAATGAGGGATGTAGAGATTCATTCCTGCATGAATGATTAATGTTACAGATTCAGTGCACACATTGATGTCAGGATCTGAAAAGCAAACATCACCGAATGGAAAGCACCAAAAGAATTCACGCAGCTAATCCTAGTTAGCACGGTTATAGGGCCAAATACGTCTGGGTGGTTTAGGTTCTTGGTTTAACGGTACCATAATGATTCCAGTAGCAGGTATAAGGTTGTGGTCTGTAATGCCTAGCAGTGCTGAGGCCTCCACTCTAAAATCATCTAGATCATCAGTTGGCTATTTGTAGCGTTGGCTGTTCTAGAACGTTGGGTAAAATTGTAGTTTACTCGGCATTATAGAGTGGACGAGGGTGGAACACGCAGGCCTTTGCTCTTTCAACCCCTTTTGTTCGCAAACAAAGTTGCTATTGAAACAAAGCCTCATAGAGATCCTCGATTTCGTCCACAAATATTGGTTTTGTAGCTTGGAAGAATAATATTGAGCAGTTTATCTAAGTCTACTCTTTGATGTGACTTGTTACAATTCGATTGTGTATTGAGAATAATGGACGCAACGTGTCTGCTACCATTTCGAAACAGGTTTAACATAAAATTTGAAAATTGTACTCCATGCTGTTCCAAGAAGATAATTGTTGTTTCAATTGAATATACTGAATTTATATGTAAGCATCGTGCAGAACAGTGGAGTGCAAATTAGCACTGAAACGATACGACAACGCCTCAGGAAATTTCGTTTTGGATTTTAGTCTCAGCTCGAGGAGCAGCTCTAACCCCAGTCCGATTGAATTTTGCCAGGGAGCATGTCGATTGGTTAGAAACTGACTGAACTATGGTTTTGGGGAGATTCAATAATGGTGTGATGAGGAATTTCTTTGAACGCCCGCACTGTTCTGGTCATCGTGAATGGAAGCCTGACTACTCAGAGGTATATAACAGACATTTTAGAAAAACATGTGGCATATCATACAACTTTTGGTTATGCATGATAATGCCAGACCTCACCAAGCTCATATCGTAAGGAACAACCTTGAAGATCACAAAATCACTTTCGATGAAGTGGTCTTCACGATGCCCCCACCTAAATCCCATCGAACGTGCCTGGGACATTATCAATAGAAGATTAAGAAGGCTGTATATTCATTGATTTTAAGTATGAATCGTAGATGGCATGCAGTATTTCTTGCCAGGGGTGGAAGCATCCGGTAATAATTTTAGTTTTTTCCAAAAGTTTAACATTTCTCATCATTAGTTTCATTTTCATTTCAACGAGTACCATTTTCATTTCGATCATTCTGAAGCAGAGTTGGTGCATTACTGGAAAAATATCTAAACTTTTTTGAATGAATTTGAATTTTCAATTTTGAGCGTTAATTTATTAGAGCAGTGTAGTACGTGAAATGTCAATTTGAATTGCAAATTTGATATTCTAGAACACTATATTCAGAACCTCCTACTAAGCCTGCAACATTTGTATGGGAAAAGTATAGAAAGTTTATCGAGCATCTGCGCGCGCAATACCAATGATCACGTGCAATGTGTCAAGATATGTCATTGGTAAAGTTGCCTACTACACTACTGAAAGATGTATCCAAGGAATGTACACTTTAGATTCATTGGTGTAAGGAATGTGTGTAGTAGCACAGGACATTTACCACATCTCTGTGGAATTTTCGGTCAAAATAATAACATCTCCACTCCCTAAATTTTGTGTTAGTTGCAGACCATGAGTATAGTGTTTTTAATAGGTTCAATTAGATCAATATTTCAGATTATTGTACGAAGATTGTTCCAAAAGTGTCCCACACTTTCGGCGGCCCTCGACGGCAAAATCAGACGATAACATTGAACGTGTAAGATTTGCTATCAGTGGAGAACGTTGTGATCTTCGAATATCGAAATGAAGTGTTTGAAGAATTTAAATGAAAATATGTAGATGGTTCACGTTTGGGCAAAAGTCATTCCACAGTTGCCAGCACCATTCATCGAACATCGTGCAGAAATATTAGACAAAGAACAAGATCTTACAGCTGCGCTCTCCTCCTTACACTGCTGATATAGCTTCCTGCTTTTTCAACAGTCCTTACAACATTGATAAAATGAAAGTAAAAAGTATAACATGCCAATTATAAGTTGACTTGAAAGAGTAGACTTTATGAAGTTTAATTTGAATATTGGTCACAATGATTTTTGTAACATTACTTTTATTCTATTGTTTCCCTAGAAGCTACACGAATATGTCTAATGAACGAATTTAAAAATAGCATTAAGGAAATAACTGACACCATAAAAACAGTTTTCTTGCAACTTTTATACGTGTTAAGGAAAATAATTATTTCTTCCATTATTATCATTCATAAACTAAATTAGTATTCATTGTTACGTTTCATCGATAATTTCCTATTTCCGTATGGTTCCTACACCACAATGGTCTCCGCGCATCCACCATTTATGATCAATATGTTGCCGATCGAATTATCACAGTCTGAAATGTCAAATTCAAGACTTCCTCGAAATGAAGTCGATTCAAATCGAATTCGAGGGGTCGATGAGTCCATTAAGATACTCGTCAGTCATCAACGAATCGGGCACGCAACTGGATTCAACATCAAAAGTTATTTTATTAGACGCGTGCTAGAACGTCAAAACCGGATGCCATCCAAAATTAGAAACATGTTCTATTATAATAAACACGCACTGATCGATGACAAACAATTAAAATAGACGCGCGGTTCGAAAGAAACGAAAAAATATTCGTGTAGGATTGCTTTCGAATAAGGTCGCTCAAAAATACGTGACGCATTTTTCAAACGAAATAAATGTGAATCGCTATTTTAACTTGGCAAATGGAATTCTTATGAATTCAACTTACTGTCTGAAAGATCCCCATCTTCTATTAGGCAAGCTATCCTGATGGCTGGAACAAAAAATTAAATTAATATTGATGTGATTATTAATATAATTATTTGTAGTACAAAGCATATCAATTGGAGTTCTTCCGAAGTGCACCGCACGACATTAACTATTACCAATGTAGCGTCACCAGAACAACCATAACTTGCGAAATTAAAATTGGATCACGAAATTTTGCAGAATGAAACTACATAGTGGCGCTACCTAGCATGAATCCTGCGTACTTATTGAGTAATGCCTTATAGTAACCTCACCTCAAACCAAATTCAATCAATCCAACAACCACATTCTTATGGTTCGAAACAAATATAGCTAGAATTCTAGGTAACTAGTTTATCAAAAAAATATAAATTCTTCACGAACCTCATTTCAATACGAACATAGACAATTGAGCAACACTCCACAAACGTTTTCAATTGAGAAACAAGTGAGATATTGTTCAACGGAAGAGCCACACAAAACCGCAAAGTATTTATTTAACGCTTGTAGCTTACGAGTATATTGTACAAGAAGGTCATTTCTAGTCGAACGACTATGCGAATATTTCACGAGAATCAGTAAATTGAATTTTAACGACAACTACAATCACTGAACAACAATTTTCACGACCGATGAGAATTTCACGTTGTACACCTTAGCGAAGAGTAAATTGGAAAAATTAAGTTGCAGTGAAGTAGTTAGGAAGATGCTATTCGATCAAAGAAAGAATAACAAAGTTTGAAAAATGAAGAAGAGTGGAAAATATAAGAAAAACTTGGTGAAATTGTGTGTTCATATTTCTATAGGGTGGCATACTGCTATACCTGAGAAAAGGCTCTAGAGTTGAGTGAGAGAGGTTTGTGAATGAAGTAATGAGGCTGGCAACGTCGCTTCGAATCTGGCAACGCGTGAGACGAGAGGCTTTGAGCAGCGTCAAGTGCATATGTGTTACGTCTCCAGTTTGAGTTTGAACTCGCAACAGTCATTTGTTTGTAGCGTTAGTTTTCGTGAAACAGCTTTTTTGCGTTCAAAAAATGAGTGTCATCAATTTTGAGCAAGATGTGCTATCACGTTTCGTTTGAAACTTGGACACAATGTAACAGAAATATTTGAAAAACTTCGACAGAAAGTATGTAATCAAGGGCCTAGATTTTTCAAAAGGAAGATAGTTGATTGAAATCATGAAGCGGATGACCTTCAAGTGCAAGCACCAATGAAAATGTTAACAGAGTCCGGGATTTTGTGCGTTCAGATCGACGGTTGACAGTCAGAATGATCACGGAACAGTTAAATTTGACACATCGAAGAAAATTATTTTTCAAGGGACAATATTCAACCTTCCGTAGAATGTTAAATATCCGCCATGTCAGGCTGCAATTTCAATAATAGAGTTTTTAGTCAGTAATATTCCTGTGGCTCTGCAGCCTCCTTATTCACCAGACTTGAGTCCTTGTGACTTTTTTCTCTTTCTGCGAATTAAAAGTCACCTTAAAAGAACTCATTTAATGCACTTGAAAACATCCAGCATTATTTTGGAGAATACAATATTGCATTGTAATTATATTTGAATATAAAATTAACCTCGTAGGTAGGTTGACTAGAAATAGAGTAATTATGTTAGGTTAGATTTCACAATGGATAAAAATATCGAACAAAGAATTTGTCTCAAATTGCAAAAGGATTTCGTGTGCCGAATCGCTAAAAATGTTACAGAAGGCTTACCGCGAAGCGACTTTATCAAAAACTAGTGCATAATAGTAGTACAGCCCATTCAACAGGGGCCGAGATGCGGTGGAATATTGGCCTCGATTTGATCGGCCTTCAGCATCTTCAACTTAAGATCACATCGATAAAGTGAAGAAAATGGTGATTGAAAATCGTGATTTAAGTTAGAAACTCTCTGTGTCTCACTAATCAATTCGTATCATTTTAAACGATTGTTTGGGCATGAAACGCGTTGCCGCTCGACTAGTTCCAGAGACCTAAATTTTCTTCAAAAATTGAATCGCGTAAAGGTCAAACGAGTCAATTCCGATCACACATTCATAAAACGTCTTGTGACTGATGATGACATATGGTTTTATAAGTTTGACACCAGTCAATAAGCTTCGCAACTGAACCGAAATCGAAAAAAACCACGTCTATTTCGATCGAAAGTCAAGGTAATTTTGACTTTTCTTTGATTATCGCAATTTTACACCACGGTAATACACCATTTCACAAGTGAATGAATTTCTGGTCGAAAGCTCAACAAATACCATCGAACAACCACCGTATTCACCTGATATGGCTCACACAACGTTGCTAGTGCGCAAATTTTGGCCAAAAACAACACATTAATATTACCGCAGCCACTCTATTTCCCAGACCTAGTCTCCCTGGAACTTTTTTCTCTTCTCAAAACTAGAGGCCCATGAAAGGAATAAGATTGGAAAACGTTGGCATCAATGTATTTTATCCAAAGAGAAATGTAAATTGACAAAAATTTTCATCATTCAAATTCGTTTTGCACCATTATCGAAAATTTCTCAAATTTCAGTTTATCGCACAAATTCAAATTGCGATCGGAGTCAGTCCATTTCTAGCTACTTTCACGAATGTTTGTACTAACGAGCTACTGTTTGAGAACACCGATTCTATTTATAGCGATCGGCCGCGTAACGTTACGACAATGCCGAGTAATTACGACGTGAAAAGAAAGTAATCGTACTTACTTAGGTGACGATCTTCTTAAACTGGTTCGGAGCCACGTGTGACGGTTTATTCCGGCAGAGGGACTTCTTGTGCCAATACCATCTCTGGAAATGAAAAACAAATGTGAAGGAATAAATTAAAACGAGTTGACAGTCGTGTCAACAACAAATCGGTTTTCATCTAAGCAATATCATGATTACGATTTTCGTGAGGCAAAAGAATTATGCATGTAACATCGATGATACAAATTAGAAAAAACATAGTGAAAATTGATGCAATAACAGTGTTTTCAATTAATTTCGCGAGGCAATATAATATATCCAGAAATAGCACGAAGGCAAAATAATTCTGCGTATCCAATATTGATGAGACAAATTAGGATTCTAATTGTACAGAGAAAAATGGTACCATAACTGAAAAAGGGTTTTCAATTTACCAATTTTCTACTTATAATTTCTTCGAGGCAATATAATATGTGGGGTCGGACTAGGTCAAAAGAATTTCGCTTCTTTCTTATTCATGATACAAAATAGGATTATAATTAGAGAGAAATATAGGAGAGAAAAACGGACCATAACTGGAAAAGAGCATTTTCAACTCATCAATTTCATGCTTACGATTTATGTAAGGCAATATAACATGACAAGTAATTACAATATGGCAAAGGAATGACGCATACCACGAACGAACAAAAGAATGATACAAATTAGGACAATCGAAGTGGAAATTGATGCAATAACTGTAAAAAAACTAGTTCTCAACTAAGTCGCGAGGCAATATAATATATCAAGAAATAGCACTAAGGCAAAATAATCTTGCATATCCCATATTAATGAAAAATAGTATAATAACTGTGAAACAACTCTTTTCATTTACCAAATTTCTACTTATGATTTCTGCGAGGCAATATAATATGACAAGTAATAAGGCTAGGTGAAAAGAATATTGCATATTATCTCATATTGATGATACGAGGTATGATTCTAATTGGAGAGAGGACAATCAAAGTAAGAAACGGACAACAACTGGAAAAAGTGTTTTAAATTAACCAACTTCATGTTTACGATTTTCGTGAGGCAATATAATTTGATAAGTAATAACACTATGGCAAAAGATTGTAGCAAATCACATATCTATGTTACAAATTAGGAAAATCAAAGTGGAAATTGATGCATAATAGTAAAAAAGTTTTCAATTAATTTCGCGAGGCAATGTAATATATCAAGATATAACACTAAGGCAAAATAATCTTGTATATCACATATTAATAAGACAAATTGGGATTCTGATTGTAGAGAGAAGAATGGTATATAATAGCTGTGAAAAACTTTTAAATTTAAACCAATTTTCTACTTATCGTTTTCGCGAGGCAATATAATATGACAAGTAATAAGGCTAGGTGAAAAGAATATTGCATATCATTTCATATTGATGATACGAAGTATGATTCTAATTGGAGAGAGGACAATCAAAGTAAGAAACAGACAATAACTGGAAAAATGTGTTTTAAATTAACCAACTTCATGTTTACGATTTTCGTGGGGCAATATAATTTGATAAGTAATAACACTATGGCAAAAGATTGTAGCAAATTAAATATCTATGTTACAAATTAGGAAAATCAAAGTGGAAATTGATGCATTAAGGTAAAAAAAAAGTTTTCAATTAATTTCGCGAGGCAATGTAATATATCAAGATATAACTAAGTAAGGCAAAATAATCTTGTATATCATATATTAATGAGACAAATTGGGATTCTGATTGTAGAGAGAAGAATGGTATATAATAGCTGTGAAAAACTTTTAAATTTAAACCAATTTTCTACTTATCGTTTTCGCGAGGCAATATAATATGACAAGTAATAAGGCTAGGTGAAAAGAATATTGCATATTATCTCATATTGATAATACGAAGTATGATTCTAATTGGAGAGAGGGCAATCAAAGTAAGACACGGACAATAACTGGAAAAAGTGTTTTAAATTAACCAACTTCATTTTTACGATTTTCGTGAGGCAATATCATTTGACAAGTAATAACACTATGGCAAAAGATTGTAGCAAATCACATATCTATGTTACAAATTAGGAAAATCAAAGTGAAAATTGATGCTTAAAAGTAAAAAAATTCCAATTAATTTCGCGAGGCAATGTAATATATCAAGATATAACACTAAGGCAAAATAATCTTGTATATCACATATTAATGAGACAAATTGGCATTCTGATTAAAGAGAGAAGAATGGTATATAATAGCTGTGAAAAACTTTCAAATTTAAACCAAATTTCTACTTATCGTTTTCGCGAGGCAATATAATATGACAAGTAATAAGGCTAGGTGAAAATAATATTGCATATTATCTCATATTGATGATACGAAGTATGATTCTAATTGGAGAGAGGACAATCAAAGTAAGAAACGGACAATAACTGGAAAAAAGTGTTTTAAATTAACCAACTTCATGTTTACGATTTTTGTGAGGCAATATAATTTGATAAGTAATAACATTATGGCAAAAGATTGTAGCAAATCACATATCTATGTTACAAATTAGGAAAATCAAAGTGGAAATTGATGCAATAATAGTAAAAAAAGTTTTCAATTAATTTCGCGAAGCAATGTAATATCACGATATAACTAAGTAAGGCAAAATAATCTTGTATATCACATATCAATGAGACAAATTGGGATTCTGATTGTAGAGAGAAGAATGGTATATAATAACTGTGAAAAACTTCTGAATTTAAATCAATTTTCTACTTATGGTTTTCGCGAGGCAATATAATATGACAAGTAATAAGAGTAAGGCAAAAGAATATTGGATATTTCATATTGATGATACGAAGTAGGATTCTAATTGGAGAGACGAAAATCGAAGTAAAAAACGGACAATAACTGGCAAAAGGTGTTTTCAATCAATCAATTTCATGCTTACGATTTTCGTGAGGCAATATTATTTGACAAATATTAAAAAGTAATGAAAAAAGAATGAAGCAAATCACATATCTAAGTTACAAATTAGAAAGTCAAAGTGGAAATTGATAATAACAGTAATAAAAAAGATTTTAATTAATTTTGCGAGGCTATATCATATATCAAGAAATAACACTAAAGCAAAATAATCTTGCATATCGCATATATGAAATTAGGATTCTAATTGTAGAGAGAAAATGGTACAATAACTGCAAAAAGTGTTTTTAATTAACCAATTTCTAACTTATGATTTTCCTAGGCAATATAATATGAAAAGAAATAGCACTCAGGTAAATGAATATAGCATCTCTCAGATTGCTAATACAAATTAGATTATATATAATTGAAGACAGGAAAATAAATAAGATGGAATAATTATGGAAAATTAATAGAAATAACCAATTGTATATAGGTTTCTTCAAGAGGTAATATAATATGGTACATTTTCTCAAATGCAAACGATATAATGAAATGACACGTATTCAAAAGTGAGTTTAATGACATTTAAGGTAAAAGGCAATACAATTAAGTCCAGAGTATTTTCGTGTATACTTTCACTGTAGTGAGAAGACAATCATAACTAAAGATTCAATCCTTTCGGTTTTGTTCCTCTATCTTAACTTATTTTAGTTGATTTCAAGACATCAGCCCTGAGAATAACGCATATAGGTTGTTAATTACACTGCCCGGATGTAAGGTAAGTGTGGGAAACCATAAGAATATAAGTGGCTGTCAACGAAAAAAATTACAGAATTATTCACTGGAACTAACGTGGGACAAACTGCTTTCGTTACTTCCATCGGGCAGTACAAGTAACAGAATCTAACACTGAATCGATCGCTACACGAAACGTCAATTACATTAGAGAATTAATAGTGACGGAATGTCACCTCGACACTACAACACCAAGTGAATTTATTACTACCATATGAGACTTTTAAAAGTATATCGTATTTCACTTCGCTGATAAGAAATGTATGTCATAGTCGTTTCTCTCTGCGATATGCATACCAACAAAACGTTTGAATATGTAAAAACAATTGTTTCTTGTCAATTTCCATCCTATCATCGAACAACCAATTAGTGGGTGAGAATATGGGTTAGGTTGTGAGTCACGCTTCCGTGTTATTAAAGTCAATAAAGCGAGATAAACGATATCACCTATGCATCGCAGAATCAACAATTCGAAGAATTCTTTATACAATTTTTTAATGATGAGGTACCCTAATAGAACTATAGAGGCACGTAAAACTTGAATATTTCAAGGAGGACATGTAATAGAGCTTGAAGGTGTCAGCTCCTAACAAAAGAAATCTCCGCAGATCGATCGAAACCAGATTCTAGGTGCAAGCGACTGTAGAGTTAACATGGTAATGTTCGAAAACTTAAAGAAGTCCAGAAAGAACACAGTTACAGATGAGTTACTGTGTACTGATCCCGTTTTGGTTAACAACTCTTTTAATGCAAAGGTCTAGATAGGTAGATAGATCCATAGATATTAAATTGAGTGTAGGCTGATTGACAGCCCTGCCACTGCAGCCCAGTGTTCTACTGTGATACACTGTCCTAAATTTCAGCTAAAAGATTCTACAAAGATCTAAGCTTCGTATGTGGAAGCTTGATAAGCTTAGTCAGCTCCAGTTTGTTAAATCCAAGTTCCTAAAGCCTGATACTGTCACCAGCTGGGCATTTGCACGTGACTTGTTCTATTGATTCTATCTCCTCCTCATATAGTCTGCATGAATGGTACTCGATCAATCCTCACTTATTCAGGTGATTCCGGAATCCAACCTAACCTACCTTAAGGTCCAACCACCGATTATTTTGCACCCTTGCGGTATCTAGGGAAATTCCAAGTCTGGTCTCCGGTAGAGTGTATCCAATAAGTGCGTCTTCTCATTGGCCATAATGTCTGGGACCCACTTCAGACGAAGCCTATTTATTTCTCCCAGTTTGGCCAGGGTTGAACGACAATAAGTGACGTGTAGTTGACGGATGTCAATACCTTCAGTGAAGCTTGGCTATCCGTGATGATTGGTATAGACCTACGTAATAATCACCCCCGTAAGAAGCCATATATATACAGGGTGCTTCAACGAAAACTAAACAGGCTATATCTACCAAGATATTCATTTCTGATCAAAACGCAAAAACAGGTCAATTTTTGTTTCAAGGGGGACATCTTTTGGGGTATAAAACTTGCCTGAAAAATCAATCAAATAAGCGGGGGTTGCAATCCTTGAACATTTTGAATATTGAAGATGGGTCGAGTGAGGACTCACAAAAAAGGTGGTATTTTTGTCTACATCGCCTTGAACGAATTTCCATTTTTAATTGAAAACTGTGAAAGATACAGGGTGAGCAACTGAAAGATAGGGAAGACTATTTCCCTGAGACTATTCAAGTTTCAGTGAGGTGAAAGGGAACAGATCCATGCTGATCAATAGCAGTCATCATCAAGTACCATCCTCATCTCGAATTTCAACCCCTAGAGCAGGGGTAATTTTCGATCCAGTGATACCTTTCAAGTAAAGAATTTCGATTGCCTTCATGACTGCTCGCAATAATACTATTCTCATTGAGTTCCATAGGAGTTAGAGGATGCAAAACGGAAAAGTGACTGAAGATGCAATGCATGGTATACCATCTATCTTCGACCAGTATCAAACAGGGGTTGGTTTTTCACTGAATAAACACCTTTTGAAAGACAGTTACTCGTTTGAGACATCCGGTTTCAAATGATATAGATAAAAAAAACTAATACAATGGCTGAAAATAAAGAGGGGAATTTGAGATGTGAATGGTGTTTCGGAAGATGACAGCCTTTGATCTGGAATGAATCTGTTCCATTTTTTTGCACTAATACTTGAATAGCTCAGGGCGATAGATAGTCTCCTCTATTTTTCAGTAGCTCACTCTGTACCTTCTACAGTTTTCAATCAAAAATGAAAATTCGTTCACAGGGATGCAGACAAAGATTATACATTTCTTTCGAGGTATCACTCGACCCATCTAGTTTCAAGGGTGGTCACCCCTGAAACTTGAATAGTCTCAGGGAAATAGTCTGCCCTATGTTTCAGTAGCTCACCCTGTATCTTTTACAGTTTTCAATTAAAAATGAAAATTCGTTCAAGGCGATGTAGACATAGATACCACCTTTCTTTTGAGTCATCACTCGACCCATCTTCCCTATTCAAAATGTTTAAGGATTGCAACCCCCGCTTAGGGGGTTGATATTTCAGGCAAGTTTTGTACCCCAAAAGATGTCTCCTTGAAACAAAAATTCACCTGTTTTTGCGTTTTGATCAGAAATGAATATCTTGGTAGATATAGCTTCTGTTTAGTTTTCATTGAAGCACCTTGTATACACCGATATACATCAGCTCCATAACCTTGGGCAGTTTTGAAGCCGTCTGTCAACCAACATGGGTCTCAAGTAGACGGTCCTTGGAGCTCACCCATTCCTATATGCTGGAATGAGAGCTTCATGTTTGCTCTGAGTATTACTATGCCAAACTATATACTCAGCATCTTGTTGTCCTCAATTTCAGAGTATAACGCGCCGGGCACGAAGCTCAACGTAGTTTTCCCATTTTTGGAAAGGTGATGGAATTTGTAGGTAGCCATTCTAGCTGCTACTCTAATCACCAGGTGAAGAGGTGCAAGGCCCAGTATCAATTTCATGGTTGCAGAAGATGTAGAGTGAAATGCTCTAGTGATCATCATACAGGCCATTCTCTGGAATTTAGAGAGCTAACTGAAGTATGTTGGAGACATCGTCATCATCTCCGCCAGCCAGAATGACTATATCGTCAGCATACGCTTGTACATAACCGTCCAGCGCGGCGATTATTGCCAGGTCATCAACCAGCAACAAAGGGGATAGTATTCCTCCTAAAGGCAGCCCATGCCAGCCTGCAAGTCCAATCTTAATCAGATTCTTCAACCCTCTGTTCTACAATATGCCACAGCAATTGGGGAAACTTACATGATTTCCCTCCTCATATTGCGGCTGCTACGACGGTTTTCTCAAATTTGCATGTAATCAATACTCCACATTGGCCTGTTTAATCGCCTAACCCGATTCCGCTTGATCATGCTTGAACATTCAATAAGCTTTGAAAGTATTGTTGAAACATTTTTGCTTCAACGAATTACATCTAACATTTTCAATGTTATCTTTCAATATTCTGAAACCAGGCAAGAAAGAATTGATACTTGTAAGATCTGGAGACCTTGGAAGCCACTCAAGTGATTTGTTGAAAGCGTTTCGTTTAAAACGACGAATTTCGGTTGGATCATCATGTTGCATACACATTTCCGAAGAATATCTAACAGAATATTTCCTAACAAATCTTCTAGACGAAAAGAACCCGCCTGACCCCTCTCAGCTCACTGATCGAAAAAGATGAGTCCATAGATGTGGACAACAAACATATCGGCTCACACAATCAACAATCTATCAATTTCTCATATTGCTGCTTGAGCTTCATTATTAACTCAATTGAAGAAAAAGCTGGACATTCATTTGAAGTTTCTACAAAAACAAAACGACAAAACGAAATAAATTCGCTTATGCAAGCTTAACAACTTTGCAAGGAATTATGCTTTCGATATGCACCATGAATTGAAATACTCTTCAGTACCTTATATCTTCGAGAAGTTTAAAGTTTATTCTCTACTGTTTTTGTCTTCGATAGTGCCATATCAGAACGTGTGAAGCCGTTACTCGACCAAAGAATCTCCATAGTTCCTAATAGTTAAAAATACAGTTCGGGAATATTACACAAAAAAACCGTTTAATGACCTTGAATACAACTTTTGCACAAATTGAAAATCAATTCACATAGCAACTAGCAAATTAGCATATCCGTTTCAGTAACGTTGGCATATTGTTCGTGATTTTTAACATAAAATTTGTTTCCCATAAATCCTATTAGAGAAATATCAAAACCGTCGTAAAACCAACTTTTTTCTTTGTGTTATCTGTCAATCCGAATGAATCAACACGGAATATTTTACATTCGGAGCGATGGCAAGTTCCCTTCTGATTTCCCAGACCAAATTAACGTTTAAAAAACACGTTTTGACTCTAATGATTCATTCTTTTCTCATATATTATGTATTTAATTCGGTTATTCCAGTTAATTCCTCGAGTTTGCTTCAGAATGAACAAAGCGCCTTTCAAGATATGAAATTCCCACACGTGAATTGTTTTTCTTGAATTTCGTTCAATAATAATTCTGGGTACTTACGAAATTTGTCAATTTTAACACCTCTACAATCTTTATTAATAACGTCTGCTTCGTTATGAAAGAAGAACTGAATATACACAAAAAATATTCATCTATCGAAAATTGCAAACTTTACTGGAGACTATACAGGGTGTACCTTAAAGATAGGACATAACTCCAACGATGCATTCATAAACTAAATTCAATTAGAAATGTTTATATAAAGACGTGCTCTAAAAATCTGATTTCAAGAATACAAGATGTCAAAGTTGAAAAAAATATTTTTCTATTGATACAAATTGTTATAATAAAAAGCTAATTTGACGCCAACTAGATGATAATTGTCGGTTCCTGTAGAGTACAGAGGAGCAGACCAGTAAAATTGAATTGTACGCCACTAACTCTTTGATGAGCTATGAATAATTTTCGAATTCAGCAAATAAAAATATTTTTTTGTTCCTCATGATTTCATTGTATCTACTGTGTTTTAACGGAAAAAATTAAAACCACTTCATACTCTCGAACTCTTTCTTGTTTCGAGAGAGCATGACCTGGAAAATTTCGAAAATTATACACTCGGAGGCAAAATTAGCGGAACACTCGAAAATTTAACCAAATTCGAAGTCCGATATTTTTCCTAATTCTCAACCGATTTAGATGATTTTTTCGGCAAGTTATAGATCAACTCTTCTGCTTTGTAGAAATTATAAGAGAAAACAAAAAAAATTGAAAAAAATTTTATACGGGGGCAAAACTAAAAGTGTTTTTTTTGTCAAAAATTCGTAACACCCTGTGGAATTTCGTGGTCCGAGTTGAAACGTACAATATCATGGTCTGTCAAGACACATCTTCCTACAGTAACGCCTTCTTGTTTTATGCATTTATCTCTATTTTTACAAGAGATATCCAATTTGAAGCGAAAAGTCACAAATTTCAAGAATTTATTTTTAATCTTGCGTAGGTGCATAACATCGGAGGTTAGCCAAAAATAAAATCAAAATAAGAGAAGCGGAAATCTAACGAAATGAAAATTTTGAAATTCACTGGCCATTCCGGGAGAACTCGAAGTACATTGGAAAAATCGTTGATTTTGCACATTTATTTTGAATTTTTTTGTGTGACACTCTATAATAATTATCATTCCTGTCCAAAATTGAGAGCAGGTGTGTATCCTGGCGATACACTCGTGAAATGAAATGAACATGTTGAGAAAAATGTTCATGATGACCCACAAAAAAAAACATTTGATTTTAGTAGCGAGTATGACCCCCCCGAGCTCTTATTACAGCGCGCATACGATTTCGCATACTCCCAATGATGTTGTCTATCATCTGTTAAGGTATGTTCTCCCACTCTTCCACCAAAGCCAATGTCAGCTCTTCAACGTTGCCTGGATTCCGTTGTCGAGTCCTTCTTCCAAGAATGTCCCAAACGTGTTCGATCGGGTTTAAATCCGGTGACCGCGACGGCCAGTCCATTCGTGTGATCCCAACTTCATTGAGATATTATATCACTATGCGCGCAGTATGAGGGCGCGCTTTATCGTGCATAAAAAGGAAATTTTCCCTTATGTAAGGAGCAAAAGGCACAACAAGGGGCTCCAAGATTTCTGTTATATACCGATGGGCATTAAGTGATCCATTGCCAATAATCTCCAGTTCTGTTCGTACTCCCAAGCATATGCCACCCCATATCATAACTGACCCTCCACCGTATTGCTCAGTTCCTGCGAAGTTGTACCGTTCCCTCGATGCCTCCATATTCTATCTCTACCATCCACGAAATTCACACAATATCGGCTCTCATCACTAAATAAAACTCGTCTCCACTGATTGATTGTCCATGCTACATGCTCCCTAGCAAACGCCAATCTTGCTACCCGATGGGCTCTATCGAGTCTTGGTGCTCTTGCTTGCGCGTATGATCTCAGACCAACTTCATTTAATCGTCTTCTGACTGTCCTCACACTGACGTTAATGTTATCCACTGCTTGTAAAAGGTTACGTGCCTGAACAGCAGTAAGACGAGGATTTCTTATGGTTTGATTGACGATGAAACGGTCATGTATAGCGCGGTTGCCCGATTTCTTCCTTGTCCTCGCCTCCTCACGTACAATCCAGTTTCCCTGTAACGTCGGTAGATTCGATGGATAACCGACGTCGAGACACCCAACATGGTACCGACTGAGCGGTAGGTGCCCCCTTCCTCGATTAATGTAACTGCCCTTGCTACTGAGGTTGGTGGTAAATCTCTCATTCTGAATAAAAAATACCGTTTCGAATCGTAAACAGTAAAAGAATCACAAAACACCGCAACCGATCGAATTTGTATCAAATCAAAGAATGGAAAACTCTCATTCTTTAAACAAGTGCAAATGTGGTCATATACAAAAAAACGTGAGTTGTATTTCATATTTGATAAAAAAGGTGTGCACATGTGTAAATGAAAAGTTTTATCAATGGTCCCAGAATTCGGTTGTGTATTTTAATACCTACCTACTGTTATCTCCTATGAATTCCTAATTTTCACCAAATTAACCAAATTGTCATCAATAACTGATGCAATTCGAACATAAAAATCGCAAACGACAATTTCGACACGCCTGAGTGATAGTAAGAAAATTCCAAAATGATAGACGAATTTTAATGACAATTTCTTGATTCAATGGAATTTCTCCAAAATGGTGATTTTCCACTTGAAATTGAATATATTTTGCAAAAATAGAGATAAACGCATGAAACAAGAAGGGCGTTACTGTAGGAAAATGTGTCTTGACAGACCATGATATTGTACGTTTCAACTCGGACCACGAAATTCCACAGGGTGTTACGAATTTTTGACAAAAAAAACACTTTTAGTTTTGCCCCCGTATAAAATTTTTTCAAATTTTTTTTGTTTTCTCTTATAATTTATACAAAGCAGAAGAGTTGATCTATAACTTGCCGAACAAATCATCTAAATCGGTTGAGAATTAGGAAAAATATCGAACTTCGAATTTGGTTAAATTTTCGAGTGTTCCGCTAATTTTGCCTCCGAGTGTAGTTGCTACTATTGAATTGAAATTTCTAAAACTTCAACACACTGTATCTCGGAAGAGAAGAATGGTTTGACCCAAGTTTAGATGAACTTTTCCTCTTGAAACCAAGCAAGGATTCAGATTCTTGATTTACGGCATCTTATCAAGCAACATCATGTGTATCACGAAAAGGGATACCTCAATCGATATGAAGAATATTACCCCCGATTGGTATACAACCATTTGTTTGACGCGAATCATATTTTTATTTTGCGTACAGTCAATACAGTCTCAAAGATTTCCTCAACGTTTCGGAAACAAAAGAGAACACAGTTTTCAGGCGCCAGAAAAAAGCAGTCGATTTCTATAAAACATTCCACGTATATAAACTAAACTAGAATAGAGTTATATTCAAAATAACTGCTACACTACAAGCAAAAAATCCAGGAACACAACTTACCCAATATTCCTATCCGCAGATATACCGGAATCGGCATCGGCATCAGCTTCGACCGCTGTCCATTCGTAGTTATCGCCGTCCGATAACGATGAACACTGGCTTTTAGTTTCGTCTGATCTCCGTTGGGGGCTGCCAGGCGGGCTTTCCTGCCGCCCTGCGCTGGCAGACAAGCCGACGCCGCCGTCTGTTGGGACCGTGGTGGGCGACATCATCAAGTTTTTCGACTGACTCGTTTCTGCAAACAAAATTTTTAGTGTTGAACAAAGGTCTATCTGAAAATACACACTCCGAAGGTAGGTGAGGCAAGTTTGTCCGGTTGTACCAATAGAGAAGTATAGTACGACAACTCTAGAAAAATTACTTTGGCGCCACCAGGCAAACTTACGATAGCAACACAATGTATGCTCGTAACCGAAGTGTCAAGTAGGTTCGTTCATTGATTGAATTCATCAGGCTGGGGCTTCAAATTATATATACGTCTTTATTTCAATTCATCTGCATATACAGGGTGTTACATAATAGTATGTCACAACTTGAGGGGGTAAATCTACGTGCAATTTTAAGAAAAAAAGTTTATATAAACATAGGTCCGCAAAAGCTTCGTTACGGAGCTACAGGGTGTTGAAATTTCCGGCAAAAATTGGTTTTTTCTTCAGTACTAATACAGTTTTTGAGATATTCAGCTCAAACTTGGTATGCAAGCTATTTTTCACAGCATCCATCATTTCACGTCCTAGATTTTAACTGAAATTCACAAGGTGTTTCCTTTTCCGAAGCCATGTCGCCTTTGACCTTTCAAACTTTTTTGCAGTACGCCACTGATCAGCGTACAATCATTTTTCGTCATATTCGTTCAATTTGAAAACTTTTTTGACACTTGTAATTTTTTCGTATCTCCAACCGTTTTCGAGTGAAAAATTATTGAATTTGAATTGTATGTTATTCGCTAAATAAAAAAAAAATAATAGAATACTCGATAGGTATACCCAAATTTGCTCTTATTTTGATAGCTCGTCTTCTGAGACTCAACTTATACTTATTCGAAATTAAACTAAAAAAAAGAACAAATAAAAACTAAATAAATTGCTGCCTCGGTCCTTCTTCGCATATCATCACTCGCTCTTTGAAATATTCCTGGAGTATTTCTTATCGAGTCACAAGAGGTTATTATTCGATTTCTCAATTCTTCTACAGTGTTCACTTGAGTGGTATGAACTAAACTTTTGAGATATCTCCATAAGAAAAAGTCTAAGCTATTCAAGTCTGGGGACCTAGGCGGCCATGGTTCTCGCCCACCCCGACATATCCATCGGTTGTTGAATGTATTATTCAAGAATTCCCTAGCTTCCCCACTGAAATGTGCTGGTGCCCCGTTATGCATGAACCACATTATGTTTCTCACCAAAAGTTTCACATCCTCGTGCAATAGAGGTAACTCCTCCTCAAGAAATTCCCGATAAGCGGGTCCGTTTAGTCTGTTAGGCAAAAAAATAGCCCAATCAAATAATTTCCATTTATTCCGACCCAGACATTTAGTGAGAATTGTTCTTGATGATGAGATTCTTCAATCAAATGGGAGTTTTCCTCAGCCCAATAATGATTATTGTGAAAATTTGAGATAGCAGTTCTCGAAAAGTCAGCTTCGTCTGTGAACATTATTTCACTATCAAAATGAGCATTTTCTCTTGAAGGAAAATCTCGAGGAAGTAGAGTTTGGATGCGTTGAATATGAAACGGTCACAATAAAAAGTCGTGGAGAATCCTCCAAACTAGAACATGTGAAATATTCAACTGATTTCCAATTTTTCTTGTACTCACATGAGGATTCAAATCAATACAATTCAAAAGTGCTTCCTCAATATCTGGAGTTCTCATAGTTTGAGTTGCACATTAGTAAAAGTACCAGTTTCCCTCAACCTTCTGTGTATATTTGAAAATGTTCGCCTGTCTGGTGTTACTCGATTTGAAAAGCGCACCTGACATAATCGCCTAGCTTATGTTGTGTTTCCGTCAGCCAGACCGTACATGTAATGGATATCAGCCAATCAGCCTAATAGTATTTTTTTAATTAGAAGTATACAATCGTTTAATAATTTTTTGCTCGAGAACGGTCGGAGATACGAAAAAATTACAATCGGCAAAAAGTTTCTAAATTGAACGAAGATGACGAGAATTGATTCTATGCTGATCAGTGGCGTACTGCAAAAAAGTTTGAAAGGGCAAAAGAAGACATGGCTCCGGAAAAGATAACACTTTATAGATTTAGTTAAAATTTAGGTCGTGTAATGTGGAGGCTGTAAAAAATGCTTGCATTCAAATTTGGGTTGAATATCTCAAAAACTGCAGGAGTTTTGAAGGAAAACCCAATTTTTCCGGAAATTTCAACACCCTGTAGCTCCGTAACGAAGCTTTTGCGGACCTATGTTTATATGAACTTTTGTCTTAAAATTGCACGTAGATTTACCCCCTCAAGTTGTGACATACTATTATATTATACCTGTAATAGAACAGATAAGACTTCAACTAAATTGTATTATAGATAAAAATCATCCAAAAGACCTGGTGCTTACATTTATCATGCCAAGCGTCTCATCTATTTATGTTTGCTCGACAGGTTTCGGTATGACGAATGACCCTAAGATTTTGCATCCAATTTCACAATATAACTAGAAGAATATGATTCTTACTTGTCTGTAGGAATTTTCTTTTCATCGCTACCAACCCTGATTCTTCCCAGATCTTCGTACTAGTACACATGGTACTACAATTCCTTTTGTTGTTGAAAAAGAGCCAAAAGTATAATCGCAAAAGCTACTTTGTTCATGTTTTGGACCTTTCAATCACTATATGAATTTGGTCCGCTCTTTGCTACAATGGAACACCTTACCAAACTATTTTTCTTAAAAGGTAACCTTATTGAATAACCATAATCATCATATTGAATCGATAATGACCCTAGCAGCTTAGACCCTAAATTGGACCAATTTTTAAATCTGAACCAAAAGATTTTTTGAGTCAACACTTTAGTATCCTGAGTCTGCTTCACTCGAACGCGTTGTAAGCTGATGTGGCAAGAGTAGAAAGATAAACAGAATAGAAACTCTTCTGCTTTGGTCAAACTAGTTTTTTCCCAAAGGATCTTACAATTGAACCAACAGAGTTCAAGCAGCCTAATTTATCTAGATCTTCAAGCTGGGATTTACGAATCTCTAACAAGATAACTTCAAGGTATCCAAAAGTCTGGTTACTCTAGGATCCTTACGCAGGGAGTTACAAAGGATAAGCAATGTAAACCAGAGCTTTCTTCTTATTATCAAACAGATTTTCGAAGATGGAACCATAAAAGACAAGCATAGGTTTTAAGAACTATTGAGTCAAGAAATAACACTTTAAGACTAGCTAGTGAACCAAGATGGCCTCATTAGTTTCGAGCTTGAATTTCCATGCTGGGTGACATGAACCTCTAGCACGTACCCAGGTATTCTATAATCTGATTACTTCAGAACCATCTAGCATTATGTGGAAACAAAGCAATAAGCAGTTTGGCAAAATCTTCACTAGTTTTCACAGTGTGGATTCATGTCAGACCATCTAAAATTCCCGGATTCTTCTATTGATTGATAGGATATCACTTGGAGCCTGAATTACAAGCATTCCAAAGTTAAAATTTATGAACCTTCCATATGTACCAAGAGTTTTGAGGCCATGCGTGGTATGAAGTCACAAAGCATCTCTTGGAGATAATGTAAGTATAAAAGTGTGAACAGAACCCTTCTTGTTTCTATTTCAGTATCTCAGATAAGTCTCAGGCATACTTCAATCTTCCCATAGGGTTAAAAGCTCGAAGATCTCATAAAACCAAAATGAATTAGACCACGAAGACTTAAGTGATTCACTTCTACTTTTAATTAAAAGAGGGCATCAAACTTATTAATTGACCCTCGTACATTTCAGAGAGTATTTTCCACAACCATAATGGTTAAGAGAAGATAATATATATTTTTTAATAACCTTGTATGCCCATATATTGCACAGATTGGTCCCCAATCTGTTCAACTAACAATCAACAACGTAATTACAAGCTCTTTCTTTTGGAACAGACGAAAATTTTGAGTTAATGATATCCGTGTGAATATTTTATTGTTATTGACTATTGTTTTAATGTTTTCTTCATTTCCGGAACTGAATAATAGAAAGAGTTATGAATTTAATGTGTTCGAAATCACTCAATGAAAAACAATAAATGATAAGATAAATAATGAATGAATTATATTGTTCAATTTGGAGCAGAATGGTTTCTTAACTAATCAACTAATCGATAGCTACATTTGCCACAACTGCTCGTTTTTCATTCAGTCTATTGTCTACTATTTCATGTGACAGCTTCGTTTTATTCAAAAGAAGAATCACCCGTTCTCAGTTTCGCTTCCACATAAGAAAAGTCATTTATAAAGTCGTCAGTCATCCAGAAGAGATTTTACGTTATGTTAAAATTTTCTTGGAAGATGTGGATGATTGAATACAAGTTTTACCAGTTTTTCCTGCGAGGTTGTAACTTTCGAAACATTTTATCATTTCCGTTTTATCTGTTACACTGCATCATTTAATCGTGGCCAAGTTCGTATGACATTATTCTGTCGACGTTGCCAAATTATCGAATTTCGTAAGAAGTTTGGCAATAATTTCAGTATTCATATAAAACACGTAGGTATTTAAATTGAAGGTAATTCAAGCGAATCGAGAGAGAGAGCATTAAGTCAACGAGAAGTTTTTAAGTTTCAGCTTGACATTTCTAAGGAATTCTTACCAAACTCTCTAAACACTTATTTCAAATGAAATTGACATTATATAATATCGATATCATGGAAATAGCTACTCACATTTTCATTTATTATAATTATTTTCTACGTTTTCACATTTCACATTAGTCGATTCGAAGTAATTTAGATTGACCTTGTCTGGAAGGTATAAATAACTACACTAATGTTTACATAATATATAATTTTGAAATACGCAAAAATTTTGCTGCCACTAATACGAAATCATAATATCAACTTCTATGATATTCACTGTTCCTGAAATTCTTTAGCCGAAATTAATCGGAAGTCTGTGGTTGATATTTCTATTACTCAGTCACAGAGTATTAGTGTATCTTATGTTAGGTTAGATCGTGATCAATTTTCTATGATGATATGTATCGTTTTACATGTTCGATAGTTGATATTAATCGGCGCTCTGTGGTTAAGACTTCTTCAGCTTACGTCAAAAACTAGTGCATAGTTTTTGAATCTGAATTCTCTATGACGAACATATTCTTCTCTACAGTTAATGAATAATTTTCTATGTTCAATAGTGAATATTACTCCATGCTCTGCGTTGAAGTTTTCTACAATTTTGACACAGAAAACCAGTAAATATTGGTTCACAGAGAACTAAGATGCTTCATTCAATTTAGATTTTGTAAATAATTCATTTCACCTTAATAACGATATTGTATAAAATAACATTCAAAGTTTGCTTTTATTAGTTATTGATTTCGATATACAATAATTAACTAGTATAAATATTGACATTTTACATTCTTGTGAAATCAAAATACCAATTTCTATGGCGATTTTTGACGTTTGTCATGTTCTATACACGACTCAACTCGGATATCCATGATTTATACAGGCTGTCTGCGCTAAAAGACCCATTAGAAGTATCGGGTGTACGGGTTTATCGATTAATTTCGAATTTTGCATTAGAGTAAATGAATACTGATCTACAATTTATACCGGACATCGAATACAATTTTGCTATTTCAAATGGCATGTTATCCTTTTCAATTTTTTCATCAAAGGGCATCCTTTCTCAAGCATCTTTTGTTAAGATTTGTCCTATCTAAAATTAACCGCCACTGAGTTATAATATTTTCTATCAAAATTTTGGGAACTATATTTTCATCTTCTTCGCCCAAAAAACGACTCAATTTGAGTAAGATTGTAACTTTTTTATAAGGTGCGCAACTAAGTTCTCTCTGTTTGTCAATAGATGGCTCCACCAGTAAGTGCTGGTCGATTTTTACATATCAAGAACGTCTTGAACAAAGCTTAGACATATGGTAAACAAACCTCTGTGACACATCAGTGATTTTGTTTTTCGTCATATTTCAGTTCAGAGAACATGTCTGATTTTGTGCCAAAAAATCGTCATTTGCAGGAAGTGTTGATTTTCTTCTTTCATTCGAAGAAAAGGGCGGCTGAAGCTCATAGAGAGCTCCAAAAAGTTTACGGAGATGCTGTTCTAAGTGAAACAAAGTCCGGGATTCGTTCCGTCGCTTCAAAAACGATGATTTCGATGTGGACGACCGTCCCAGTGAAGGAAGGCCAAATATCTTCGGAGACGCTGAATTGGAGGAATTATTCGATGAGGATCCGTGGCCAACGCAAGAAGAGTTTGCTTCAGCCTTAGGAGTTTCTCGCCAGGCCATTTCCAAGCGATTGCATGTGTTGGGAATGATTCAAAAGCAAGGAACTTGGGTTTCTTATGATTTGAAGTTAAGAGACGTTGAGCGTCGTTTTTTCGCGTGTGAACAACTACTCCAGTGTATCGTAACGGGCGATGAAGAATAGATTCATTACAGCAATCCAAAGAAAAAATAATCTTGGGAACTGACCGGTCATACTTCTACGTCATCGCCTCGGCCGAATATTCACGCCGCGAAAGTTATGCTGTGTATTTGGTGGAACCAAGTCGGTGTTAAATTTGTAGATAGCGATGGGCAATATAATGAATTATTCATATGTAATAACTTTTCACAATAAAGTTGTATTTTCATAAAAAAAACAGCGAGAACTTTGTTGCGGAACTTATAGTTTAATGAAAAAAGTGTTATTTCTGGGTAATGTACTTTCCGAAGTTATTTTATATACAGGGTAGCCAAAGATCACTTGTGAACTCGATAAAACTCAATGGTCGAAAATACGAGTATCATTTTTATTACTTTATTATTATTATATTGAGATAAGAATCAAGGAAGGCCTGTAAAGATTCACAATTAGACAAAACACAAGTTCGCTTCATAACTCTGTAGCCGACCCGCAAAAAATTATTCGAATACGTCCCTGCATTCTACTTAAAAACGAGACTTTAGAATGTGAAAATATATTTTGCCTAACTTCAATAGGATTTGAGTTATTGTTATATGACGAAGTTCCGAGAAAAAAGTCGAAAACTAAAACATCGAGTTTGGTCTCCCCTGTACACGTCGAATTGAAGAAATATTCATTCTCAATATATTTCAATTACCAGAGGCGTACTGAAGAGAAGTTTGGGGCAGGAGGAACAAGAGATCTCAGAAAAAATATCGCTTTTCAGATTTTCACAACCACTTTCGCGCTCTTATTATTTGGACACTAAAGATGCAGCTATGTTCAAAATTTGAATTAAATATCTTGAAAACTGTTGAAGTTGAAGAGAAAAATTTACGAAAATCTGAAGATTTTAACACCTCGTAGATCCGTAACGTTTTGCGCACATAAACACCTCAAAAAAGTCTAGGGAACACTTACCAATATTTTTAAAATATGAATTTGATGATTCGAATTTATAGAAATCTTTCGGTTTTTGTTAGGATGTATTGTATATAATGTATTCTCAAGAAAACAAAATAATATTTGACTTCTCCAAAGCACCTATTATAAAAAAAGATTTGAAATTTTAAAATGACGAAATTTGGTAAAACAGAAAAAAAATCCTGAACTGATATTTTCGAAACGATATGGAAGCACTTATATTTTTCAGTACCCAGAAGGTCCACCTCTGTTATTAATGACACTTTGGCATCGTCGCGGCATGCTCAATATTAAATTGTCTATTACATTTTGGACTAAGTCATTCCAAGCCCCCTGAACTGCTAATCGAAGCTCCTGTTCATGATGGAAGACGTTTTGACGCAGGAGATTTCTTTTTAGGGTGTCTCACACATGCTCGATGGGATTCAGATCTGGGGAGCAGGATGGCCACGTAGAAGATCGATATCATTCTCTTCAAAAACATTCAAGACAACTCTTGCACGATGAGGAGGGCATTATCTTGTTGGAAGAGTGGATTTTGACCCATTGTTTGGAGATACGGTACCACTACAGGTAAAACTATCTCATTTGCGTAAGAATTTCCCGTGAGTTTGTTCTGTATGAAAACGAGGTCAGTTCGTCCACCAAGGCTCTCCCCAAAACATCATTGATCCGCCTCCCTGTCTAACAACTTCTCGAGCATGCTGGAGACGATTTTGCTTTCCAGGTTCCCTCCATATTCGAATTCTTCCCGAATCGAGATGATAACTAAATCTAGATTCATCACTGAAGAGAACTGTGGCCCTCTCTTGATCCCAGTTTACGTGTTCTTGGCACCAAGCTAAACGAGCAGCGCGATTTCCATGGGTCAGTTGTAGAACTCTTAAAGGACGTCTGGAGTGGAGTTGACCTTCGTGCAGTCGATTTCTCACAGTTTGGTCGGAAATTTGTACATTATGAACTCGTGATAGCTTTTGAGCTAATTGAGATGCTGTGGTAGTACGATCTCTTCTAGCTTGTAAAACCAAAAATCGGTCTTGGGCGACTGTAGTAATCCTGAAACGACCTGTATGTCGTTCTTCTACGCTACCTGTTTCATTGAAACGCGACCATAAACGGTTTATGACACTTGGGCTACTTCCCAGAACCCTGGATACTTCCCGTTGTGAGCTCCCAGCTTGGAGCATGCCAACGGCTCGTAACATCTCTTCTCTAGTCAAATGTCGAATCTTGAATCTTTTATGGTCGAATCACAACAAAGTGAACTCTGATTTCAAACATTTGAATACATGAAATGATTATAAAGCAGCGTCGCATCTGCTGCATTTTCAGTTTTTATAAAAAAACTGAAATCTGTTGCGGCACTCTACATAATTTGGTGAGAAATTGATGCAGGTGTTCATTTTTAAAAAAAAATCATCCATATTGATCGTTCTGTATACGATATATCGATATTCAGAAGTGTTCCCCAGACTTTTTTGAGGTGTTTACATCCGTCGAAAAAGTACCAGGAATTGATTATTCAAAAAATCTACTTGAAACGATTTGCAAAATATTTCTTTTATTGCTGAGTTGGTACAACTGTTCTATACTGACACCGAGTTTAAACGCGATCTGTCATTTACTTTGTTTAGGGTGCTCGATTTTGTCAGTCCTCACAACTGTGTTTTGCGATTTTCACAATGGATAAAAATATCGACGAATTTTTCTCAAATTTTGTATTGCAAATGGTATATCGAACATAATGGGGTGTTTGAGAGAGCAACTTCGAGGAAAAAATCGCGGCGTGAAGTCCATTCGGAAAAAGGAGTTTGAAAAGTGTTTTGATTATGAGATTATTCGTTGGTGAAAATGTATTAATTCGAAAGGGGCCTACTATGAAGGCGATACAATAAATTTGGATTTCCGGTGTATGTTTATGCAAACTTTCCGTTACAAGATGACTGGAGGCATTATCCCTCAAAATCTTTCGCATCTCAATGTCACGCTGTCTCTTCCTTCAAGTTGCAGCCCATCAAATGGAGTAAAAGCCAATTACCAAGAATAAATGAATAATTGCGGTCGTTTTTCCTGTTTGAAATCGAAACTAATCAGTGAAATTTCTACGTCAAAGTAAGATATTAAGACTTCGTCGAAAGAACCCATGCATATCAATGTTCTTTTCATTCTTGCAGCATCCGATCTCTCCGGTCCCGTGGAGTTCCGCGAATAGCGCGGCGAATGGTACAGCGATTCGACCGGTAGATCGTACCAGTACGTGCCAGTCAGAATTGTTGCTTCGGGATTTAATGAATATCAGTACCAACTCTCGTGAGTGAGTTACTTCATAGTAACTATTGGTCTGTCGCTGACCTAGAACAGATGGACGATTCAGTTTCGAGGTTGGCTTTATGAATACCGGTATATACACAACGCATTTATATTTTAGCACACAACAAACACGTACAAACAGAAGTGTCATTCACTCTACAGGGTGTTATATAATAGTATGTCACAACTTGAGGGGGTAAATCTACGTGCAATTTTAAGAAATGAAGTTTACATAAACATACGTTCGCAAAAGCGTCGTAACGGAGCTACAGGGTGTTGAAATTTCCGGAAATAATTTGTGTTTTCTTCAAAACTCCTGCAGTTTTTAAGATATTCAGCCCAAATTTGGAATGCAAGCTATTTTTTATAGCCTCCATCATTACACGTCCTAGATTTCAACTGAAATGCACAAGATGTTTCCTTCTCGAGGCCATGTCTCCTTTTGCCATTTCAAACTTTTTTGCAGTACGCCACTGATCAGCGTACAATCAATTTTCGCCATCTTCGTTCAATTTAGAAACTTTTTTGACACTTGTAATATTTCATATCTCCAACCGTTTTCGAGTGAAAAATTATTGAATTTGAATTATTTGAATTGTATGTTATTCGCTAAATAAAAAAATTATAGAAATACTTGATAGCTATGCCCAAAATTTGGTTTAATTTTGATAGCTCGTTTTCTGAGACTCAACTTATACTTATTCAATATCAAACTAAAAAGAGAATATCAAAAACTAAATAAATTGCTGGAAGTGCCCTCTACCTGCAAGAATACAGGCCTCTGTCTTTCGCATATTATCACGCACTCTTTGAAATATTCCTGGGGTATCTCTTATCGTGTCACAAGAGGTAATTATTCGATTTCTTCATTCTTCTACAGTGTTCACTTGAGTGGTATGAACTAAACTTTTGAGATATCCCCATAACAAAAAGTCTAAACTATTTAAGTCTGGGAACCTAGGTTACCATGGTTCTGGCTCACCCCGACCTATCCATCGGTTCTTGAATGTATTAGTCAAAAATGGTCTAGCTTCTCCTCTGAAATGTGCTGGTGCCCCATCATGCATGAATCACATTATGTTTCTCGCCAAAAGTGGCACATCCTCGAGCAATAAAAGTAACTCTTCCTCAAGAAATTGCCGATAAGCGGGTCCGTTTAGTCTGTTAGGCAAAAAAAATGGTCCAATCAAATAATTTCCAATTATTCCGGTCCTGACATCTAGTGAGAATTGTTCTTGATGATCAGATTCTTCAATCAAATGGGAGTTACCTCAACCCAATAATGATTATTGTGAAAAATTTGTGTTAACAGTTCTCGAAAAGTAGATTCGTCTGTGAACATTATTTCACAATCAAAATGAGCATTTTCTCTAATTTTATCTAAGAACCATCGGCAGAAATTCAGTCTTGAAGGCAAATCTCGAGGAAGTAGAGTTTGAAGACGTTGAATATGAAACGGATACAATAAAAAGTCGTGGAGAATCTTCCAACTGATTTCCAATTTTTCTTGTACTTATATGAGGATTCAAATCAATACAATTCAAAACTGCTTTCTCAATATCTGGAGTTCTCATAGTTTGAGTTTCACCTTTCAAATGATTATTTGTAGTAAAAGTACCAGTTTTCTCTGAACCGTCTGTGGATATTTGAAAATGTTCGCCTGTCTGGTGTTACTCGATTTGGAAAGTGCACCTGTTATAATCGCCTAGCTTCTGTTGTGTTTACGTCAGCCAATTCGGCGTTAGTAAAATTAGCCTTTTTTTCACAACAATAACTTCAAGTCTTGAAAGTAATCGTTAATTTAATAAACAATTCGAGCAGATACTAGTTCAACTTTAGCAACTGTCAAAATAAATAAATAAATGAAAAAAATCAAAGCCTACTAGTCATATTTTTGATTAGAAGTGCTTTCAATTCAGCGAATGCATACAATCGTTTAACAACTTTTTGCTCGAGAACGGTCGGAGATTTAAAAAATTACAAGTGTCCCCGACAAACTCTGATGTATCGTCAAACTAAAACATTGATTTTCTTGTGAATCCCCACTGAAGAAAATGTCAGAGACAAGACGAAAATTTTAGAGTCGAATATGTATTTCAGTGAAATCGTCAGCCAGCTTCTTTGACTTTCAAGTTCTATAAATTCTGCGTATTTGAGGCTCAAAAAATTTCAGAGACAATTTTTTGTTATTCTCTATGACGCCAATGTATAAATCGAACAAAAACATGTGTTTTTTCAATGAATACTAGTTGTCAGAGGGGAGAGGAAAGAAGACCAAAATTTCAGATTAAAAAAATCTTTAATCTCTGCGAAATTTTGTAGCTAAAATCCAAGAAACCACAGTCTTTATTCGGTTCCAACTGTGGCAGAAACCATTTGAGGCTCACAAAATTTCAGAGATAAACGTTTTTTCCTATTCTCATCCAATAAATCATCAAACTAGCACATTGATCTGAATCATAGCTAAAAAAAGTCAGAGTTGATGATGAAAATTCCAGGAATGAAAATGTTAAATTTTACCATATTTAAGGATGAAAACTCCTGAGACAAAAATTTTTCTGTTCTTTTTTTATGAAAATTTATCCGATAACTTCTTGAGAACCAATGAATGATCGAACAGAATCACTGCTTAAACGTATAATTCCTGTCCTTACTGAAAATACAAAAAATTTTTTCATTAAATCTTAGCTCAAAAATTTCAGAAACGAAGATTTTAAAGACCAAAATGTAGTTCTCTCTGAAACTTGGTCAGCTTTCTAGATCAATCAAGTCTCGAATTGATTTGTCCATCTTAGGATCAAAGAAATATTCAATATATAATTTTAGTACATTTGAGGCTCAAAAAATCTCACAATTTTACCTTCTCATTTCATAGAGAAATGCAAGGCCAGAAATCCAATATAACATCGACCAAAAAGAAGAACGCAACACTCAATTTTTCCAGAGAATCATTGCTCTGAAAATTCAGAGACAAAATCTGCTATAGAGGATTCAGATTCTCTAAAACTGGTTGGTTTCTGGCATTGAAGCTCAGAAATGGTTGAACAAATTCTCAAAATTGCAAAAAAAACTTTTTCGTGATACCATCAAGTTAAAAGAAGGCCAATTATATTAATTCACAAAATAAAAGACAATCTAATTGGTACTTGTTACAGTTCATGAAATAACTTGTAAAAGTGAATATAAATTGGAAAGTAATCAGCAAAACAGTATGTAGTTCTTCAGCTTGTTAATAATTTTAATAAAAATATCATATTTATTTGTAAGGTTATCAGAGCATTCAAAATACAGGTTTCGAGGAGAAACGACGTTTCTCTATAATATGTAAAATATTGCATTGATTGAAGCTCCAATTCAATTCTTGATGGACAGAAATGCTTTAAATCACAACATTAATCGAAGGATTTTATAAGATAAAAATGTCTATGAAACCACACACAATTAAATTTATATGGAATCACCCGATATCTTGAATATTACCTCAGGCATTTTGGAAATTTCGAAAGATTATTAGAATTGATCCTTTTTGAGATATTTCAATTGAAAAAGAAATGAATTAAGGTTTATTTTAAGAAAGAAACAAATAAAAGAAAATAAGAGATTCTTTCAGCATGTAGTAAAAATATTGAAAATTGTTTTCTCACGGAGTAGGTTAGGTTAGGTCCGGTACATAATGAAAGTAGTCGCCAATAAAAATTGGGGAGCAGATGGTCAATGTATTATGCGCCTTTACAAATCTCTAATCAGATGATCGTGTATAACTCATCCAAGTCTCAACTTCAAATCAACTAGAAATTATTCAGAATACCGCCTTCACGATTATTCTTCGAGCATTCAGAACTAAACCTGTCAATGGCCTCCGTTGGAAACTAGGAGAACCCACCTTGAAGTCGAGAAGAGACAGTTTGATTTTCAATTATGCCGCAACTGTACGTGCTAACCCATCAAACCCAACTTTTCACTCTAGTCATACAAACAGCCTCACAGGGTTTCTCACAAACCTAGAAGAGCTAAACCCTTCTATGAAAGGTTTAGAATCATCCTAGCCGATTTCCAACTCTCACTACTCGAACCATACCTAATAACTCACTTCATCAAAGATCCTTGGCTAATTAATGCAGACACTGTAACACCTTCCTGACAAACATAATGAGAACCTACTCGAAAAATATAGCGTCTATTCAAAAAATCGAAAATCTCACGCCCCCCTCTGTGGGATACCTGCGATGATACAACCTTATCGGTGAAACATTTATTAGTGGACTGTCCTAAGTTCCGCCAAGAAAGAGTACAGTGCAACCTATCGAAGACCCTTCAATCAATCTTCAACCCTACAAACAGTGAAACTTTGTTGAACTACCTAAAAGCTACAAATCTATATAAATGTATAGTTAATCACTATTTTTGTAATATCGCTAATAACCTAATTGGTTGATGCGACAATATTGTATTTTCAAATTGAAAAAAAATGTTTTCTCACGGAGTAGGTGTTTTTTTCTCGACCTCAGTAGCTCGTATAACCTCCTCTTGCCCTGATACAAGCCTGAATCTGTCTGGGCATGCTTTGGATTAGGTTCTCGACCTCCTTTTGGGTAATATTCTGCCACTGAGTTCTTGGATTATCCTGGCGCAATCTTATTCTCCTTTTAAGATTATCCTATAAATGTTCAATAGGATTCAGGTCTGGAGAGCAAGCTGGCCAGACCAAAAAAGCGATTCCCCCTGTTTCAAGATAATGTCGCGCGAGGTTGCTGGTATGCGGAGGAGCATTATCTTGCATAAAAGTGAAATTCTCACCGAGGGCACCTCGCCAGAGTCTCACTATAGGCTTCAGCACTAGGTCAACGTAATTTCTAGCCGTTACACTCGCAAAACATCACACTGCCCCTTGGTATTTCAGAATTTGTCTTGCTGCTCGGAGTCTAGCTTGTCTTCCACGACCCCTTCTGGCCTCAACCGAAAAAGAACATTTCGCCAATTCTCAATATTCCAATTTTGGGCTCGATACACCAATTGAGTCTGTTAATTTTTTGTTGTCTGGTTAGCTCTGGAATTTTAGGGGCTTTTGCTGTATAAACCCCTTGAACGAAGTCTTTGACGTATCGTTTTGACTGATAAACTAATGCCTGTTGCTTCCAGAAATTGCCTTTGGAGTATGGGGTGCGACGCACTAGGGTCTCTTCTTGCACTAAAAGATGTCTTGTTCTTCAGAAGTGATCTTCCTATGACTTCTTCTAGGCCTATTTTGGAGAGATTGTAGATCCACGTATCAGGCGTAGGTTTTCGAAATCACCCCCTGTGATACCCCATTGTGGCCGCTATATCCCTCTGTGTCACCCCTTCTTCAATTCAACGTAAGGCATTTTCAATTTTGATTATAGATTTATATTTAAAAACATTTTGAAATTCACAGTTTCAAATCTCAGTGACTGAGTACAATATCTCAAACATCTGGTGATAATTCAACATTTCTTATCATATTTTCCAGTTTTTTACAACAAAAACTTCATTTTTCACAAGTAGTCAAAGATCCATGGTTAAAACAATCAATAATGTGAAATACCGAGTGATTCTATATAACTTTGATTGTATGTATAATAAACTAAACATGAACATAATAAACTGAAACACAATATGCACAAATAAATTTTTTTTCGACTAAAAACCGAATTTCAATTCTTACTCACTTGTTGAAGTAATATTATTTATTAAAAAGTCACTGTTTATTCTTTTATTTGAAAGGAACGGATCGTATTCGGAATGACGTCTTCAGATATATATTAGAGAAAATATCAAGGGGACTGTTTCCCTATGCACTACCGTGAAAATAATTCAACGTGCCTTTGAAAACTCAAAACGTAAGTATACTGAACTTAATCCAATCAAAATTGATCCCACGTTCTGAAACCACGTTCTTCTTTATTCACGTGGAAGCCAGATAGTGCATATACGACGTTTGTACGAAAACGTGAACGAAAATTTCAAATATCCCGCGCTGTGTCAACACATCGTCTTGTACAGGGGAGTTTTCTTTATAATATTCCCAAGAAAAAAGTCATATTCGAACAAAGATGTCGTAGTATAAGAGATTTTTTTCATCAAGCAGACAGAATGAAGCACGCAAAATACATCATAAGGGAGGCCAAGAAGGATCGTTGAGACTGGTGATGATGCAGTAACCAGGCACTGAAGCCGAGTGGGAGGCATAGAAGAACAAGAAAGACTTTCTTTACTAGGACAATTTGAAGAAAATTTTCCAATTGACTACTAATACTGAGCCTACATTATTTATTATTATTAGTTTTACATTGTCACTACCAAAAAAATTCAGATATACAAATGAATTTCATCAGAAGGTAATAAACTGGAGTCCATATCATTTCCCACACTGTATATACGCTGGTTTTTACCATTATTAAGCACAAAAACGAATCATAGAATGTGGAATTTTCAAGTTAACTCGCCTTCGTCAAACTTGATTTTGATGTTAGACCAATTTGTGCCTTTAATTGTTGAATGGTCCTCGTATATCTATAGATTTGACACATCATTTTAACACAGACGGAAATCATAAATCGACAAGTTTTCCGCTCATTCCTCATACCTTTTTTGTAATTTCTTTGACAAGAACATACAACCACACTTTCGGTGGAAATAATGGGCGTTCTTTCGTGAGTAGGCGTATAGCGAAAAGGTTTCAAATATCGGTCGATAGACACATGATGTGTCCTGGACAGAAACCAGACGAATGAAAACCCATAAAACCAGTATCAATTTACACGTTAACGGGATAGATGCCATTGCACCGACAAACAATCGACAGATAATTAGTTTTAACGATATTGGATATTTATGATGTCGACCCAAATTCTTTTAACTTCCGGGTCTAGGTTAGATATTACCACCCTCCTTGTTGTCTGGTTTCGTTGAATGACGTAAATGAAACTAGTGGAAACAAACACTTTTTGATATTAAGTTAGAAATATGTAGTTGAAGGAGCCAAATACCCGTAACAAAGATTCTTTTGCCATATCGCAATGAAAATCATTGTTGTCTTAGTATACTTTTCACACGAAATCGTTGCCCACGAAGTTTTTTTTGATCTGCGCAAAAAAAGAAGTCGTTAGGTGCCAAATCGGGACTAACAGGTGGATGGCCCATTAATTCAATGCTTTTGGTGTTCAAGAACTACATCGTTTGTGCTAATGTGTGTGAGTTTGCATTGTCATGATACAGAATACTTTTAGTTCTTCGATTCGACTATTTTATAAGAACTTCAAGGATTATATGGCTTTTCATTTGATCGATCCTATTTGGTCTAAGGTGTAATTAATGTGGGGAAGAAAATAAGATAATTCAAGTATTGCAATTTACGAAAAGACGATGTATTTTATAGACCGTGGTAACGGTTGTTTCAATATTGACTAAGCAAATTGAACGTGGAACAAAGTACTCAATGTTTGTGAAAAATACACATTCTGATGATTCAAAGCAGGGGACTCAGATATCAAGGTGGCATTGCATGAAAACCTTGTATTATTTGCTCATAAAGTGCAACTAATTCAAAACATGCCTAAATATCATCAACTCATTAATTAAACGCATTTTCGAACAGAATTAAACCAAGTTTAATCTTATTTAAATCAAGATTCGTTGTTAAAACACTAAAGAGAGATTTCGTAATAAAACCGCCATTGCAGTCATAACCTCAATTAATTAACACTCGAAAGTGAATGGACAGACAAATGTACCTCACTGAAATCAAAACAGCATACACGTTCGTATCTCTGATTGATATTAACATCTTTTGAATCGAAATTTCAAGTCTTGAACGCTTTCCTCGAACGCTAACGAACCATTTCTACATACTTTCACGAGTTGAAATAATTATTACGATTTTTAACGAACGTAGGATCGGAAATCTCTAGACACCTTACAACGGTAGTTAATTTTTTTTAATTTCATTAATTTAGAAGTAATTCATAGAGGAAATGCTAGGAGGAAGGAAATGACTGTTCAACCAAGTTGGTAATAAATACTTTATGCAGATTTCAAGTGAGATTTGCGACGGAATGAATGAAAGCATTTGTATAATGAAAAAGAGACTCAAATATCAAATGTTATTGCAGACATTCAGAAGAAAACAGTGCCACACTCAAGATATAGGCAATAATGTGGAATATCGAATTATGTACGACTAAGAGTGTCCATTTCAAATTTAATGTCATTTTCTCAGGAATTGGGAAGTAATTAACGAATTTTTCTTTGAAACACCCTGTATCCCGAAAACGAAGAGTTTGCGGGCTTATCTTTTAAGAGGAAATCGTCTTAAAAAAAAGTGTTCTATAGATTGTTTAGTCATGCTACAGAAAAATGATCACTATGTAGATATGGACTAATATCAGAAAGATGTACACAAATGACCACCTTGTGGTGCTACAAGCGGTCCGATTTCAATTTCTTTTTATTTGTTAGGTTAGGTTAGATAGTACATCTGTCATTACCAATACGTCTAAATTTTAACTTAATAGGTTGACTTTTGTGAAACTTACGTCATTTTGTTTAATTCTTCCTCTACGTTTGAAGTTTTTGTATTGAATTATGTGTTCGAAATGGATTTGTGAATGCGAAATGTAAGGGAAAAGTTAGGACAACCATACTCCATCCATAAGTGATCATCCATTAATGATGACGATTTGGTACATACGGACGAAACGTTGAAGTTATAATGAAAATCGAATACGGCTTTCATAAAGTGATTTAAAGCTGTGTATGAAACTATATCGAGGATTGAATCAAAGGAGTTGTAGTCGAAAAGAGAAATATTCAATTGGATAAACAAATTGCCGACTTCATAGTTAAATTTTTCGAGCTTCTTGATGGTATATCCTGGATAGTTTTTGCCTTCACCTAGGAGCTGTTAAAATACAGGGTTCTGGTTAGAAATGAAATTAGAAGGGTAGGTTTGATGGTTTAACGTTCAACAATTGAATATAACAAACAACAATAGCTTAAAGTTTAAATCAATTAAATATTTGAGCATTTTTCCTGATACCAGTGAAGATTTCATATTTTATTTGATGATACCTGATATGGCTTCAGGAGTTTTAACTTATGGTATATACCCAAAGTTGTCCAATTAGGTTTTATTTCATTATGCACAATCACCAACACACTCACGTTTCAGATGTGAAACATACAAGCTCACTGACAAAAATGGGTAGAATTAATATATAAGAAATTTCCTTCAATTTGAAAGGTATCTTACCAATATTAATTCTTCCTAACTAGATAAAAATCACCTTAGATATTCACTAAAATTTCTATTTCATATACACTTCTCCAATCACACTTTCTTCTCTTCCACTTTATAATTTATTCGATTTGAAACATTAATTATGAATCTAATAATTCAAAACACTTTCATTACAGCATGATTTCTTACAAGGAATTTCATCGAAGGAATTCATATTTGTAAGAATGTGATTAATATATAATATCACTAAGCAGCATTCCGTTAGTTTTCACCTAAAAACAATAAACTTATAGCTAATTCCTTTTTCCACAGCAATTATTTTAAGATTATTTGAAGAAGATAACACTAAGCCTGTTCCTTAGGAATGTCTAAAAGGAACGCTTCTCTAAGCTTACCTGTAAGGTAAATATAAACACAGGTAGACAAGTCTTGTGAATTGATAAATATCCAAGGTAAAATTCTATAAAAGGAACTTGAGTACACAAAATCACTACATATATCACAAGTTTAGCTTTGAAATTGACTGAAATAAAATTAAATACACTAATAAATAAATAAAACCGTGTAAAATAACGAAATGTCAATGACAAATAAGGTGCATTGATTGTGTTGCACCTGACAGAGAGGCAACTCGGACTGATTCGGAAGAGACCGATGGAGTAGGATGAAGCATTAGAATGTCCATCGAGTGTGCGTACTCTGTGTTCGGAGCATTCGCGGATCGCGAGTGTGATTCTATCACCTGAACGGAGCAGCGGTTTTCAAACTTTGTATGGCCATTTGCATCTATGCTTAGGATTTTTAGTTTAAGCATTCCTAAGGAAATGTTGCATGTGATCATGATCATACATCTTGAATAAATAATGGAGAGAAGAATGCTGTATCTTTGACAAATAAGTCAGCAAGTTTCGTGAAAAACTCCGAATAGGACAATTTTTTATTTTCCACCTGACAAAATTGATCTGTTTTTCATTGACATTACAAACGTATGATGTCATCAATATTTTTCCAATTGAAAATATACAGGGATATCCACCGGGAGTGTCCGTTAAAAACTTTTTGAGTTCCAATTACAATATCAAGATGAAATTTCATACGCGGCCATAACTAGCGATTTCCAATTGGAGTGAAATATTTTCGAAATGATACCATTTCCGGTTATACAGGAAGTGGGTCATCACTTTGTTATTTCAAATGGCAATCTACCTTTTTTATTATACATCTAGAACTGACATTTGAGCAAGGCATAAAATACCCAAGTTGTTGGCACTTATCTGTCAAAACTTTTGACAGATTTAATTATATTTCTTATAAACTCGATTTTTGAGGAACATTAAAAAAATTGTAGCTCGTAGATCTTTTGCACTAGACACAATTTTTGCTTGGGTGGATAGAAGAAGGATCAAGGAATTTTTTAAGCAGTCTACACATGTCAAATGTTTATTGCGTTGTTTTGTATGATTTTTTCAATTTGGCCTTTTTCAAACAGCAATAACTCATTTTTTCAAATGGCACGTGCCAATTTTTATATCGCCATCAGATGAAGCGTCAAATTTCAGATGGAATTGTATCAGCATGTACTATACCCATCTCTTATAGTTCCGAAATAATTTGGGAATATATTGAATTTTGATGATTTTGCTTTGAAATATTTGAATCAAGTAGCTGAACTGGCTACGCTCACCTGACAGGTGCCTGAAATTAATGTACTTGTCACTTCGTTGATTCGAATTTGATATTTCAACAAGAATTGTTGGTAATTTGAAGTGAAAATGTTTGAAGAACACCAGATTGATAATAAAATGGCTGATTATTCAAACGAGGATATGTTTAATCTCTTTTTAATTCATGGCGAATGTCGAAAAGTGGTGGATAGAACTTGCAGGCGATTCAATAACCAATTTCCAAATTTGGCGCTTATGAGTAAAACAAAATTTTGAAGGATTAGAAGCAATTTTCTGCAATTTGGAGGAACAAAATACATAGAAACTAGAAGAAAATCGAGGACGACGACAATCAAATTAATACGCTAGCGTATTTTCGTGCCAATCCACATGCGTCCATGAAGTCAGCATCAATGGATATTGGATTGAGTTATACATCCATTCAAAGGATCCTCAAGAAACATAACATGCACCCGTATTCTTTTATCAGACTTCAAAAATTGAAACCAACTGACCTTCCCAAGCGGCTAAATTTCTGTGAAAATTTATTAATTTAATATAATATATATATATATATATATATATATATATATATATATATATATATATATATATATATATATATATATTTGGAGAATTATAATATAGAGCAACTTGTAATTGATTCTGTTACTTTGAATCAAGCTCAAACTAAGAAGAGAAATATTCATACAGCCTTCATTGATTACCAAAAGGCTTTTGATAGTTCTTCCCATTCATGGGTTCAAGAAGTTTTGAAATTTATAAAATTGATAAGACACTTCGCCTTTTTCTTGAATTTGTAAAGGAAAATTGGAGAACCAATCTTCATTTAAATATTTCAAAACAATCGTTAAAATCCGAAGTAATTCCAATCAAAAGAGGCATTTTTCAAGGTGATTCTTTAAGTGCTCTTTGGTTTTGTCTTTGCCTTAATCCATTATCTCATGAATTAAATGCTACTAGTTTCGGCTTCAAAATAAAGAGTCTATCAACTGAATTCAAATTAAGTCACTTAATTTATTTAGATGATATTAAATTATATGCCGGAACCAGATCTCATTTAAAAAGTCTACTTGAGATTACTTTCAACTATTCCAATGATATTCATATGAAATTTGGGCTTCCAAAATGTAAAAATCTTTCTATTGAAAAAGGAAAGATCACCTCTGATTATATAAAGATTTCCAATATCGAAATCGAGCCAATGCATCAAGGAGATACATATAAATATCTTGGATTTTGTCAAGTTCATATTACAAAAGAAGACAATTAACCATAGCAGCACTAAAGAAAATATTAGAAGTTCATATTACAAAAGACTTAGAATTATCATCAAGAGTCATTTAACCAGAATCAAGGCGATAAGCATTCATGATGAGGCTTCCAAAACAATTGAAAAAATGAACCACAAGTAAATGATGATCAAATTCAGAATCAACAGGAATATCAATTAGAAAACCAACAGGTAGATCAAGATGGGAATCAACAAAATCAAGAATCATGCATCGCAAATGAAGAAAACAGGAATGAATTTTCAATTGAAGATAATTCCGGAGAAAGTGAGGTTGACGGAAATGAGGCTGATAATTCAAATATGGAAAATTCACCAGATATCATTGATGACTCCCAAGTTGGATCAGATAAAACTGGCTTGGAATTCAAAATCAAAAATAAGAAGAACAAAAGTACAAAAAAACGTAGCAAGCAAAGCTCTAGTGAGGAGGATTTTAGAGTTCGAAAGTAAGAATAAAACTGGATGGTTCAGGAGGAGCTAGATTGCTAGGAAGGAATAAAGGAAATGAACAAGGCAGTGCTAACGAAAACTTGGATGAACTTTTAGAAACTACAAGTAAGCAAGTTTAATTCCAAATTTCTTTCATATATATAGTTTTCACATATAAATATATATTATGGCTCAAGTTTGTACAATTGCGAGCATTAACTGTAATGGAATTAAAAACCAAACTAGACAAAGTATGTTGTTACAATTCATCAGAAAGTACGATATAGACTTAGTTTTCTTGCAAGAAGTGAATACTGATCATATAAAATGTCCCTTGGGTTATGATATTATTACGAATGTAGGGTCGTCTGAAAGAGGACAGGTTTAATTTATAGATTAGGCTATAAAATAAAGAATATATTATTTTCTGACGATGGACGAATTTTGTCCGCAGGTGTTAATGGTTTTAAGTTTGTGAATATATATGCCCCATCAGGCTCACAGAATGCAAAAGAGCGGAATATATTCTTCAATTCCGAACTTACTCCTCATTTAGAATTCAATAAAGATCCTTGGTTCTTTTAGGCGATTTTAATTGCATAACAAGCTCTTTGGATTCTCTAAATAGAACCACGAATATATGTAAACCCCTCATTTCGATGATTCAAAACATTGGAATTGTAGACATATGGCGGCACATGCATCCAAATTTGAGAGAATATACTTTTTTTCGTCACAACTCTGCATCTCGGATAGACAGAGCATATATTTCATCCGAGTTTAAAAAATTAATAAATAAATGCGAAATTAAACCCTTATCTTTTTCAGACCACTCTGCAGTTGTAGTACATTTATTGAAAACAAATGAAGTCAAACACATTTCTCACGGATGGGGGTTTTGGAAACTCAAAAAATCTTTACTCAATGAAAATTATATAGGCGAATTCAAAAAGGAAATTACTGACTTGAAAAAAAGATCTATATACCGTACAGACCCCCAAAATTGGTGGTTCAATGTTTTTAAAAAGCGTGTTAAAACATTTTTCAAAAATGCTGAGATTCAACGGAATATCGATAAGCGTAAAATCAATGACTTTTACGAAAATGCTCTATTTCAGATTAAAGATAAACTGAACTCAGGTGAGAATGTGTTACAAGATTTTAGGAGGTAAAATTTAAACTTTTGAGCTTAGAGAAAGACACCTCCAGGAGACTTTTGTGATAAAAATAGAGACCCCTTTAATGATAGATTTAGCCTCTTTGATATTATGAAGAATCGAAAGAATAAAAGTTCAATAATATCAACTCTTATGAATGAGGATAACATTACTTTGTCCGAAACGTCGCAAATAATAAAATTTGTAGAAAATCAGTTTCAATTGAAATTTCGGGAAACGCAAATAATTGAGAATGATGCAAATTATATATTGGGATTTTTAGACAAGAAAATATCTTCCAGTCAAAACGAAATACTTACTCGCGATATAACGACAGATGAAGTTAAGGCAATACTTGATCAAGCTGCACAAAAAAATCTCCTGGGCCAGATGGCATAAATTATGAGTTTTATAGTACTTTTTTGATGAAATTGGTGAAGAACTTACACTACTCTTAAACTCGTACTTGAATAAACAAATCAAACCCCACAACAATTCGCTGAAGGAATCGTGATTCTCATTCCCAAAAAAAAATTCGAAATCTCTAAAGGACTTCAGGCCAATTACTTGTTTGAACACAGACTATAAAATCTTCATGAAAATAATTGCACGAAGAATAGACGGAATTTTCAATGAACTGGTCGGGGAGAACAGACGTGTTGCACTGGATCCTCAATTTTAACAATTTATTACTTGTGAGAGATTTAATAACATTTTGCGATAAAACAAAAAAAACAAATGGGCAATTCTCTTTATTGATTTTGTAGAAGCTTTTGACCGACTGAGTCATAAATTCATTTGGAAAGTTCTCTCGAGAATGGGTTTTAGTGATGCTTTTGTAACAGTTCTGAAAAAGATATATGCCGTAGCTAGTTCCAAGATTTTGATAAATGGTTTCTTAACAAAAATCTAAATGTAGAGTGCTCTGTACGACAAGGTTGTCCACTATCAATGTGTATTTTCGGTCTAGCCTCGAACCCTTGTTACGTTGTATATGTAAATTCAATAAAGGCTTTCAGTTCAACAATTCACAACGAATTATTTCTGCATATGCAGATGACGTAGCTGTATTCCTCGGTAATGACGATCAAGTAGACAATATCCAGAACATTTTGAAAATTTTTGAAAGAGCTTCTAACCTAAAACTAACTTTCAAAAGTCTGCCCTTCTTGCTCTGGGTGAGTCATCTGACCATCACAGTGAAAATTTTAAAATTGTTAAAGATATAAAATACTTGGGAATGAGAGTAACGAAAAATTTCAACGAAATGATCAATTTGAATTGGCATGCGGTAATGCAAAACATTCAAATAACCCTGATTAACAATAGCATAAGGAATCTTGACATAATAAGAAAAATATGGTTTATCAATACATACTTATTATCAAAGGTATGGTATCTTGCTCAAGTGTTACCGCTTCCCCATGTTTGCTCGCAAAAAATGGTTCAGATGTTAGGTAAATATATCTGGCACGGTAATTTATATCGGTAGATTTGAAAAAAATCGGGTGCTTTTCAGAGCTATTTATTTTGCAACAGTAGGATAAGAGAAATTTATGTAACCTACCTTTTCAGAGCAGTTCCTATTCTTACATCTTCTTTTGGAATTATTAAATGGTCTAAAACTGATCTAAATAAATTACAATGTCAAACGAGGAAAATGCTCTGTAAATATCATAAGCACCACCCAAAGTCAGCTGTTCAGAGAGTTACACTACCTAGACATCTTGGAGGTCGTGGATTAATTGATTTGAATAATCTTCATAGTAAACAGATTTTTCATCTACGTTCCCATTTTCATGATAAACAGAGAACGTCTAAATTACATGATATTGTTGTTGCTTCAGATTATAATCTTACACCTCTGAACTTGACAATACAAAAGGTAGATTTTGATATATTTGATGATAATTCTAAAAAGAAAGTTGGATGCAGAAGGAATTACACGGAAAGCACCTAAAGAATTGAAAAATGATTATATTGATGAAATCGCATCGAATAAATGGTTAGTATCTGGAGAATTGTTTGCTGAAACAGAAGGCTTGGCAATTGCGATCCAGGATCAGGTTGTTTTCACGAGGAATTATAGAAAACACATCATCAAACAAAATATAGATGATTCTTGCCGTAGATGTTTCTGTTCTTCAGAAACAGTTTTTCATATATTATCATCTTGCTCAGTCCTTGCTTCAACAGATTATTTAGAAAGACATAATGCCGTCGCTAATATTATTCATTTTAATCTAGGAATTAAACATGACCTAATTCCCAAAAGAAAAAATTTCACAAATATGAACCTGAGATTATTTGTGAAAATGACAAATATAAACTTTATTTTGATAAAACAATTCTTTGCAACAGAGCTGTAAAACACAATAGACCAGATATCATTCTTAATGATAAACAGAATCAAATAACATATATAATTGATATTGCTATACCCGACACACATAATATACAAAATAAATACAATGAAAAAATTTCTAAATATATGATGCTTGACGACGAGATTAAAAAATGTGGAAAATGAAGAAAATATTTATTCTACCGATTATTATTTCCACAACAGGTGTTATTCTAGAAATCTTCACAAAAGTATTGAGATTTTGGGTCTGAAGAAAATTTGTTTGAACAGTTACAAAAGATAACAGTCATCAAATCTTGTAATATTCTTCGTAGGTTTCTTTCCGAAAATAATAATAAGGTAGAGTCATAGGTTTTCTCATTAGTTTATACTGCTCAGAATCTCATTTCATATTTTATTTATTTGTTTATATGAATGTAATATAATCAACTGACAATTTTGTCATATTTATATTCAGAGCAGTATTCTATTCGATCGTTCACCACTTCACACAAAGGAAACTATTAATGAGTAACATTCAGTGTTACTTGACTAAGGTCCGTACACTGGATTTTTCCGGGGAGAAAGCCTTTGACACTACTCGTTGGTACATTGATATCATTGTCTGATGATGCTATAGTATGTATATATTCTGGTAGATTGATATATTCTCATAACATTTAACGTTATCCTAATATATAATTATTCCAGGATATGTTTTGATTATAATCATTGCCTGGCAATGGTATTAATTACCAGGTGGTGGATTATATTATATATATATATATATATATATATATATATATATATATATATATATATATATATATATATATATATATATATATATATATATATATTCTTTGAAGAATAGAGAGGATTTACAAAAATTCGAATAGTTGTATTTACAATAAATGCTTATATTATATTATAAATTATTAGGAATGGTGTTTTTCAGAAAATATCCTATATATTATTTCTAAGGCCTCGGTTATAACTTTAGAGTCATAAAACTTTTCTTTCTCGACGTAAAAGATGCATCCTGTAGTATACTTTAAAGTGAAGTCGTAAGGTGTGGATGTTATTATCATGACTCACCTGCATTCCTTCTTGCTTGTATATCTTGTCTGCGAATTATAGTACGTATGCCAGAGGAGAATTCTTGGAAGGATAGGCTGCCATTTCCTTCAGGGTCCAGCTGTTCTATCGCCTTACCAATTTCCTATAACGAAGAAGAAATTATATGCAAGACATGTTTACTTTCGCACCACTTTACGTGAGGGATTAATTTTTTATCGTTTTTACTGTAAACGGTAACAGAAACGACAAAACTGCAGGAGACATAAAAGTTTCTAGATAGTTTAAGCACTGGAATAATGCAATTGGATGCATTCAGTGGCGTACTGCCACGTTCGAGGGAATAAAAAGGAGATGATCCAAGTTTTCACAATAATGTTGAACATCGAATTATGTAGGACTGAAATAGTGATCTATGTATCAAATTTGAGGTTAATATTTCGATAACTGTAAAAGTTGTTGGCACAAAACGAATTTTTTCTGAAACTTGCGAAAACGAAGCGTTTGCGGAACTATGTTTATAGAGGATAATCATCTTATAATAACTCGTTCCATCGAGTGTTGATATGAAACACCCCGTATATGGAAATTGACGTACAGTTAAAACATAACCTCATTAAATGTCATTACTGGATTTTCCACGAATTTATCGTGATACATTTCCCTCATATTCTAACCACTAATGTTTTGAAGAAAATAAAGTTTCTTGATAAGAAAATAATGTTATATTAATTACTATATTATTGAGTCATCGACCCTAACCAATAATTACATAGAAGTTAAACATTTTTCCACTCGAACGAATTATAGAGCAATAACATTATTCAATCTATTCCACACGGAATATATTGAAAATTGAATAACGGCTCGGGAATGTTATCGTCAAGACGTTTGAGTCAATAAAGAATTGTACGACCTATTGTTCTTGATGTTGAGTTTGAGAAATAAATAACAAAAATACCAGATTTTATGCTAGCAATAAAATCATTCAAAGAATTCACATTTGCTGTATACATAAAATATTTGCGATGAAATTAAAGTAGAAAATTAACTTGGTGGCATTGATCTTCATTAATTGTTTCGTACTTACTGTGGACGAATATTTCTTAACAAATTCTCTAGTGTATGAGAATTTACGAGAATATTTTAATTTCACAAAGTCTGATACAAAAAAAGTTTTAGTTCGTTTGTTGTATATAAACAGGGTGTCCTATTTTTGATTCGTTTAAATGGTATCTCCATTATTATATGAGAAAGAGGAGTTATTGTGATTGGCGTTGTATGGAGAACACCCTGTATACCTTGCTAGTCAAAAAGGACCGATTGAAATTACACTTAGGACGATCATTAATTTTTATAACCAGATATGTGCCCTCAGACAGAAATCTTTGAATGCTACTTGATTCTACAAGCAAAGGACGATTAACTTCAATTTTTATTTTCATTGTGTGGTGTGATACATGATATTTTAAACCACATTGTATCTCAGAACGAAGGGGGGTATGACGAGACAAAGACTGAGTAAAAATTAGTTTGCCCCCTAGTAATTTGATTTGTTTTCATTGTTATTGTTCTCATTATTAATTATTGCTATTAGTATAGTTATTATAAGTGTTTAAATATAAATCTGAAATTGCCTTTTTTTATGACATTTGTCATATTTTTAAAACGACTATCAAAGTTTTTCGCAAATTTTTCTTCAAATTAAACAAGAACCATGAAGAAATAATATATGGAGATGTCAACCCAAATTATTGGGTTGATAATGATTCTAGAACATCTATAGATCATAATCAGCATCACTTAGAAGACCGAACCTAGCCATCGGAGCTCTCGGTCAAACAGAGAGGGAATTGTTTTGTTGAGTTTGAATATTGAAGGAATTTTGCGATTATACTTCAAAATTGGCAAGCGAGAAGAAGGAAGTGATTATGTTTCAGGAGACTCACACTGCAACGGAAGAACATCTCCGCGAAAGAGGAAATATCGCCGGTTATGTACTTTTTGATTATCTCCTTAGTCCTTTTTATGGCCTTGCTTACTTTATAAAATCTTTTCTAAAATTCAAGTGTGTTTAGACATATAAGAGTCAGGTATGATTGTTGAAATATTTTCTGCTGGTTTTCATTTTCCATTGTTACAGATTCCTGTCCCAAACCTTCCTTTCACCCTTGTCTTCGTCTGGAAATCATGGAGTGCAAGATGAGAATTGGAGCTGCTAAGCAGAAAAATCATTGGTACTCTTTATGTACACACGACACTAACACAACATTAACAGACAAGCTTTTGCTAGTGTAATAGCGACAGGGAAACGAGTTTTCCCCCAGGTTTTTCCACTCGTTTATTGAATCATACGCAAGATAGTATAGTTCCCCTGTTACATTTTCCTGTGCTCATACTTGTGTTTTTCTGACAAACACCAAAATTATAGATATGAGCATTTATTGTAAATACAATTATTCGAATTTTTGTAAATCCTCTCTTTTTCAAAAGAATTTATATATAGTAACAACAATACCCAGATATTATTTTTGTTATGGATTTTCTGATGGAGTAAGATCAAGCTGATCCAGCAGCTCTTCGGTTGGAACTGAGTGTATGAATCTCTATTCATTTCATGATTGCTTCTGTGATCTGATTATATGGATCTCAAAAAGGCACTTATGTGCCGACTTTGAACTGAATCCCTGAAAAGCTGCTGTAATCATAAGAAAAAACCGAAGACATGTGAAGGTTTCAACACCCTGTATTTCGGTAACCAAGCGTTTGCTGACATATGATCATGGGAACTTTTGTATATATAATTGTGTCTAGGCGACGCGCATCCACCAAAAATGTATGTTACGAATCAATGTTTTCTTAGCATTGAAAATGTTGTTCTTTTTCTCATCGCATATTAATGTGCACAATGTTCTTTCAATTTTCGATATAAACCTCTATGATTTTCCACTTCAATATACATGGTGTTACATAATAGTATGTTACAACTTGAGGGAGTAAATCTACGTACAATTTTAAGAAAAAAGTTTATATAAACGTAGGTCTGCAAAAGCTTCGTTACGGAGCTACAGAATGTTGAAATTTGCAAAAAAAATTAATTTTTCCTTCAATACTCCTGCAGTTTTTGAGATATTCAGCCCAAATTTGGAATGCAAGCTATTTTTTACAGCCTCCATCATTACACGTCCTAGATTTCAACTGAAATTCACAAGGTGTTTTCTTTACTGAGGCCATGCCTCCTTTTGCCCTTTCAAACTTTCTTGCAGTACGCCACTGATCAGCGTACAATCAATTTTCGTCTTCGTTCAATTTAGAAATTTTTTCGTATCTGCAACCGTGTTCGAGTGAAAAATTATTGAATTTGAATTATTTGAATTGTATGTTATTCGCTAAATAAAAAAAATAATAGAAATACTTGATAGGTATGCCCAAAATTTGTTTTTATTTCGATAGCTCGTCTTATGAGACTCAACTTATACTTATTCAATATCACATTAAAAAAAAGAACAATTAAAAACTAAATAAATTGCTGGAAGTGTCCTTCACCTGCAAGAATAAAGGCCTCTGTCCTTCTTCGTATATTATCACGCTCTTTTTGAAATATTCCTGGGGTATTTCTTATCGTGTCACAAGAGGTTATTATTTGATTTCTTAATTCTTCTACAGTGTTCACTGGAGTGGTATAAATTAAACTTTTGAGATATCCCTATAAGAAAAAGTCTGAAGTATTTAAGTCTGGGGAGCTACGAGGCCATGGTTCTGGCCCACTCAGACCTATCCATCGGTTGTTGAATGTATTATTCAAGAATTCTCTAGCTCATCCTCTGAAATGTGCTGGTGCCCCGTCATGCATGAACATTATGTTTCTCACCAAAAGGAACACATCCTCGAGCAATAAAGGTAACTCCTCCTCAAGAAATTGCCAATAGGCGGGACCGTTTAGTCTGGTAGGCAAAAAAATGGCCCAATCAAATAATTTCGGATTATTCCGTAACAGACATTTAGTGAGAATTGTTCTTGATGATGAGATTCTTCAATCAAATGGGGGTTTTCCTCAGCCCAATAATGATTATTGTGAAAATTTGTGATAGCAGTTCTCGAAAAGTTAGCTTCATCTGTGGACATTATTTCACTATCAAAATGAGCGTTTTCTCTAATTTTATCTAAGAACCATCGGCAGAAATTCAGTCTTGAAGGAAAATCTCGCGGAAGTAGAGTTTGGAAGCGTTGAATATGAAACGGGTACAATAAAAAGTCGTGCAGAATCTTCCAAACTAGAACATGTGAAATATTCAACTGATTTCCAATTTTTCTTGTACTCACATGAGGATTCGAATCAATACAATTCAAAACTGCTTCCTCAATATCTGGAGTTCTCTTAGTTTAAGTTGCACCTTTTCAATGATTATTTGCAGCCTACAAGCCATTTTTTAAATTAGAAGTGCTTCCAAGTCAGCGAATGCATAAAATCTTTTGATAATTTTTTGCTCGAGAACGGTTGGAGATACAAAAAATTACATGTGTCGAAAAAGTTTCTGAATTGAACGAAGATGACGAGAATTGATTGTACGCTGATCAGTGGCGTACTGCAAAAAAGTTTGAAAAGGCAAAAGAAGACACTGAAGCTCCGTAACGAAGCTTTTGCGGACCTATGTTTATATAAACTTTTTTCTTAAAATTGCACGTAGATTCACCCCCTCAAGTTGTGACATACTATTATGTTACACCCTGTATAATAAGATATAAACGTAGTTCAAAGGAATACATCTCAGTACATTATAATACCACAGAATACCTTATGAGATATATTTAGGTATTCTGTGAGAATATACTGATTATAAATCATTATGTAATGTTTCCATAGAGCCCAGTTTCCAAATTTTTCTTGAATCTTTAGTTTAAGTAAAATACTGAAATAAGACTATATTCCTTTCTTTGTAATTGTATTATTCTTCTGTAATTTAAGAAAAAAATAGTTTTTAATATGAATTTTCAGATCACAAACTGATTAGCATAGATTTAGAATGAACGTTATTCATTTTCGTCTTCATGGTTTAACAAATGACATTCTCGAAGGACCCTAGCCGCGATAAATTACTAAACTTCATGCACAACTGCTCTTCCTCTACTGCGTTTATTATTCGTGGGAGAATTTTCTCTGACGTTGAAGCCTTTCCAGTCCAAAAAACACGAGCTATGCTGCAGGTGGTAGAGGGAACGTAATGACATCATTCACAAATGAGATTCCCATCAACGTTTTATTCAAATTTGAAGCTATTTACAGCTGTAAGTAGAATTTTTTTGGCTTGAAGTGAAATCGATGATTATTATCAATATAGTCATAGTAAAATTCAATTTCTATTTCATATAATCATCATTCTCACTAAATTTCACTATAACATTTTTATACAGAGTGAGTCTTGAATGTAAAAAAGATGTTCCAAATACATTTGGTACACATTCTCATATTTTCCAATGAAATACCATTATTTTCAGTGTAGTTTCAAGCACATACATTCTGTCAAAGAATTAGAGGGGACTTGATCATTAAAAAAATCTGCCTTAAACCATTGTTAAAATTTTTGTTGTTGCTAAATTGGCACAACTGTTTCCTATACTGACACGGACTTTGAACGCCATCATCTAGTTTATTTACAGTGCTCGATTTTGTCAGTTTCCACAAGGGTATTTTGGGATTTTTACAATGGATAAAAATATCGAACAAATAATTTGTCTCAAACTTTCTATTGCAAATGGAATTTCATGTGTCGAATCGCTGAAAATGTTACAGAAGGCTTACGGTTAATTGACAACAGCGGCCTTGATGTGTTGAAAGATTTGCTTCGCTCTGAAGTCGATTCTGTAAAAAGCGTTGGAAAAATGTTTTGATGATCATTCGTTGGTCTTCTTTGAAGGCGGTACAATAAATTTGGATAAAAAAATTTGTGGAGTTATTTCCAATGTATTCCACCTGTGCGGTTTCCAAATGCGCAACAGCCTGTATACTCATCATATTTTCATCGAGGTTAAATTAGAAAAAGAGTTGTTATGACTACCAGGTAAAAGAACAAACTTTAGTCTAGTTTTTCCGTAATGACAGCAGAGAAAATATAATAATATGTAGTTTAACCATTCAAGGATGTTCAAATTATTTTTCACGCTCGTTGAGTACTGCAGAAGAACTAGTTTGCATTGAAAAACAGGTGAATAATTATTTGTTACACGATTTCAGAGTAGAATGAGTCAGACATAATAGGTTTGAAGAATGCAATTTACTGAAAAACTCTAAAGAGGACAAACTCTTTTGAAGAAAACATTTTCAAACTTGAGAGTGCAATTATGAAAGAATATACTTATATGCATGATCGTGTGATTCGTTATTTTCTAATAAATCATGAAGACTTTAGATATAGATTCGTGCACCCATTGCTCAGATGCAATTCGTCAGAATTTATCTACATAATTTAGCATAGCTCAGACTGAGATCTCTATAGAATGCGTTATGAACAATTTAGGAAATACTGTGACCTTCATGGTTTATTTTATACATATAGTCTCTCTTGGGCTTTTGATACTTTAAGAATAGCGTGAAGAATTCGCTGCCAAGATGTTTCATCCTTCAGAAACCATCGAATAAGAATGTCTAGATTTGCCATTTAGTGAGGTTTACAAAATCATTCCCCAACCAGGAAGACTGGTGAAATGTAAGAACGAAGTTGCTTAGTGATGGTGAAATCTTCTTTACTGATTGATCTAGAAGAGTAGACACACCATAATGAAGATGGTGGCCATCATGGTCACCACACAGAGGATGCTGCAGGTAGATAGACCAAATCGTTTATTGACCTTGACCAAACCAGAGCTTGATCAGCAGCTCTGCTGCGGATGAGTAGTGGGGGGAGCTGATAGGCCCCATTGGCATTGAAGTGAACCATCACAAATATAAGACAGGGGCTGGTCGCTTCCATGAAGAAATTGTTCGGAACATATTCAGCAAAATTAAAGTTATCTCGAGATGCGGGGGACCCAGTCTGGTATCCTTTTCACAGAAGAACCTTAATTCACGACTTCTGATCAGAGTTTTGGAAAGTCCATGTAGAAGTGAAAGAAAGATACAATGGGAATATCCAGGTACCGAAGTTATTCCAAATAATCATCCTAACTCAATTCTTCTTCGTCGACAAAAAACTTCTCTGTAACCATCGGAAAATACTCATTTCTTCTGTTCTAAAAGTGTACCTTCTATTTCCATGCATCAAATTCATAAGCGATATGATCCTCAATTTTCTTCAAGCCAATCTGTTATACTCATGGACACTAAATGTCATTTATATTTTTAAAAAGAGAAGATCAAGCCGAAATCGATGCTGACATATCTCATAAAAAAGTATAGTTATTTACTGTTCCAACAGAGGTTATCCGTTGATTTGCCTTTCATTTTTGATCTAATCTTGGGTTCTGCTCCGATGATATTCAATTTTAAGTTCATCAAGAATGGAAATTATCCTTCAATTAGGTCTACCATTGTCGTATTGTTATTATTTATTGAAATAAGACTGGAAAACTGAGCCCTATCCATTCACTGTAATTATGAGGTCCCCACGCTACCGGCGGTCATGAAAGTTTGAGATACTCATCAGTAGTAGTCTCTCCTCGAAGCTAGAATGGGTGAAACTGTAGGGAATCTCAGCAATTCGAGCATGTCTCAGTCGCGTGTGAGTGAGGAATTCCATACGGGACCACCAAACTCATATAATACTGACAAACGTTTTGTAGAGAGTACAAAGGCAAAGATCGTTAGGAGATCTGCTCGTCTACGTCACCTATGTTTGTACATCATTGATGGAAAAGCATGGGGATTCTAAAGCAATAGCCCCCGACACCTTCAAAGCCTTCGACAGGGTTTAGCATGCAGCCTTGTTGAATAAACTTGCTGCATATGGGCTTCCCGAAAAATTGCGGGGTTGGATAAGTAGCTTTCTTTCAAAATAGATCAATACAAGTTGTAGTCGACGGTATAACATCAGATTGTTTCCAGATTGCAAGCAAGAGTACCTCAGGGATACATTCTTTCGTCAACCTTGTTTCTGTTGCAGATAAACGATCTTCTGTCATCTACAGAGAACAAGATGTTCGATTTTGCAGACTGTCTTTCAGTAGTCTGCAGCTTCGGAATCTCAGCGTCAGAGATGTCAACAAATTAACAACCTAAACTCTGACTTACAGAAGATATTTGAGCGGGGTCAGTTGAACCTGGTGAGCTTCACGCGGGTAAAACGCAAGCAACTATGTTTTCTAGAAAGATTCCTGCTGTAGAACCTCCTCAAATGATGTAAGGCCAACAAATTACATCCAAAGATTCGATGCAGCTTCTCGGAACAACAGTCAACTCCGGGTTTTGCTGGCATGAACAAGTATCAGCAGTAGCTGAGTCGGCATCAGCTAAACTTAGTTTTCTTGTCAGAGCCAAGCGATACTTCACGTAATCTCAGCTGTTGCTTCTATATAAGGCGTAGATTCGACCGGCTTTGGAATATTGTTCCCATGTATGGGGATCTTCGTCCAAATATTCGTTGAGGATGTTGGATAGTGTGCAAAAACGGGCTGTGCGCCTCATCGACCACCCGGAGATCACCCGCGATCTCCAACCGCTGGTTCTCAGAAGACAAGTAGCTGACCATTCTTTGTTTTACAGATACTTCCATGGAAGATGCTCCGAGGAGCTGAAATAAGAATTCCTTCGTTAATGGGGTTGGTGAGCTGTGGAACTCGTTTTCGTCTAACATCTTCTCAACATCCTACAATTCAGCCCTCTTCAAGAAGCGAGTGAACAGACTCCTCAATTCTTCCTAGGCGCCTACTCATGTGGTGAAACAGGATTGCCTATTCCTGGGAAGCGCGCATAAAAAAAATCAAGTGTTCGGATCACACCCAGAGAAGAATCTGCTCAACAACTACAGAAAGTTCTTTGCTTTATTGGCAGCGTGTAAAACTTGATCAGACCAAGAGATCTTACGTAAGCTTTCACATTGGAAAAAAGGACGTATTGCCTTCGAGAATTTCCTTTGACTATATGGTCAAAGTCTTATAGAAGTTCAACGGTAAGAGCTGTTAACAAAATTGTCGATGTCGTTCTGAATCACTTGACCGCATGTGAAGGTATTGTTTTACATCTTGGTGTTGTTGGCGGATTAGAACATTCTGAACTAAGAGAACAGACGAGATCGAAGGTGTATGAAAGAAGCAGCTCCCTCACTGTTCAGCACAAACAGATATACTAAGCTGCTTCTGGGTTGTTCAATAGCAATTAAACTTTTACCTTGTCTGTTTATGTTGTGTTAGTGTCGTGTGTACATAAAGAGTACCAAAGATTTTTCTGCTTAGCAGCTTCAATTCTCATCTTGCACTCCATGATTTCCAGACGAAGACAAGGGTGAAAGGAAGGGTTGGGACAGGAATCTGTAACAAGGAAAAAGAAAAAGAGCAGAAAAATATTTCAACAATCATACCTGACTCTTATATGTCTAAACACACTTGAATTTAAGAAAAGATTTTACAGAGCCAGCAAGGCCATAGCCTGCGATATTTCCTCTTTCGCGGAGATGTTCTTCCGTCGCAGTGTGAGTCTCCTGAAACATAATCACTTCCTTATTCTTGTTTATTAATTTTGAAGTATAATCGCAAAATCCCTTCAATATTCAAAGTCAACAAAACAATTCCCTCTCTGTTTGACCGAGGGAGCCCCGATGGCTAGGTTCGGTCTTCTAAGAGATGCCGATTATGATCTAATAGATGTTCTAGAATCATTATGAACCAATAATTTGGGTTGACATCTCCCACATATTATGTCTTCGTGGTTCTTGTTATCTTTTTTACTATAATGCATTGATATTATCAGTCGGTTGCGATCAGTGATCCTGACAGTGTAATATTAATATTAGCCTTGCTTGCTATGTAAAATCTTTTCTCAAATTCAAGTGTGTTTGGGTTAGGTGTATGAAATGTTCCCTGTTGAAAAACAAAGGAGCATTAGTTAAGTTCTTAGATTCAAGTGAGTTTTGACATTTAAGAGTCAGGTATGATTGTTGAAATATTTTTCTGCTGGTTTTGTTTTTCCATTGTTACAGATTTCTGTTCCAAACCCTTGTCTTCGTCTGGAAATCATAGAGTGCAAGATGAGAATGGGAGCATGAAGCTGCTAAGCAGAAAAATCTTTGGTACTCTTTATGTACACATGACACTAACAGACAAGCTATTGCTAGGGCAATAGCGACAGGGAAACGAGTTTTTCCTCAGGTTTTTTCACTCGTTTATTGAATCATACGCAAGATAGTATGGTTCCCCTGTTACATTTTCCTGAGCTCACAGTTGTATTTTTCTGACACATCATTTTGTAAATCCTCCTTTTTCAAGAGAATATATATATATATATATATATATATATATATATATATATATATATATATATATATATATATATATATATATATATATATATATATATATATATATATATAAACTATGTGAGAAGGTAAGCCTTTTTGGGGCCTATAAGGTTTCTACTTCTGCAGATAAATATAATCACCATTACTTTCATTACATTACTCTTACAGTATCCTACTAAGAAGACTCCTGCTTTTGATCTTAGAATAGAGGTTTGGTGTTTCTCAAATCATTTAAGAATAGGTCATGAGCATTGTATCTAATGGTATGCTTTTATGGAATTCTGTAGTCCAAAATAGTGTGTGTTGAGACGCTGAGGAAACTATGAATCATTTACTCTTGGACTGTCCTATATCTCCATATCCAGATCCAGTTTTCAACATATACATATGACATCAGGTTTTTCTCGTGTTTGGATTGAAACATTAAAATCCATTTGGTATCAGTGTCGTAAGAGAAAAAATTCTTCGAATTCGAACAGAAGCTAAGGTTCGGAAGTCCAAAGGACTTTAGTTGGCTTAAAAGTGTAATCGCTAATTTAATTTCGAGTAAACCAAATCATGAACTAGGGATGGACCTTCTGTTCACTGAGAACTTTCTATGCTTCCGAAATACTCCTGAAAGTAGTTTTTCACAATTTTTTTTTCGATTTGAAGAATTTTTATTTTATAAATATATCTCAGTAACAAGCGAAATATTATTATCAAATTGAAACCTTCAGCTTAAAATTCAATGATATTTGTAGTGTTTATAATTTGAAAACGAAATAACTTTTAATCAATGCTTTCTAATTTTATAATTTCATTTATAAGAAATAATCAATTTCTAAATAAATCCATATATTACCTGAACTTGTTGCTTGTTCGTGATGTAATTCTCAGCTAATTGTAACAAATATTCAATTTTCACATTGCCACTTGAATCAGGATTGCATAACTTAAAAACCCTCATCAGTTGCTTCATTGACAAATCAGTTTTAAGCATTTCACTGTCACGAATAGATCCACAAAAACATAGCCGTCACTTAACTGATCGAACACACAAGTATACAGAATGGTATCTCGGAGCCTACTAATTGATTAATAGTGAAAAATTGTGTTGATTTCACGGAAGTATTGTGGTAACCTAATGGGTACTACCATCGCATATCAAGCACCATCGCGGTACTATTAATGGAACAACCAATACAAATAATAGTTCGAGCAGTTATGGTACACTGAGATTTGTAATAAATCGTCGCTTCCGGACGAATAAGTAAGTCCTTGCGAATGTACGATGAGTATAATATGAATACTACGGATGTAGTATAATTATTGCAATCGAATGTTGAAAATAAATATTTGCGTTATCTAATTAACAGAAGCGAATGGTCTAATTTCACAACAATGCAAGTAGTGAGTGTTGTATTCAACTCGAGAAATGTTAAATGTGAAAAAATGTATGCTTTTTATATGATTTCCTATTTTCTTCATCGAATATTCACGAATTTACTCGCAATTTTCAAATTTGGCGCCATTTATCTATGACTTTTATTATTGACAGTTGACAGCGAGTGGCAAGTACGCATGTCATCGCCAGAGATTCATAGAGGAGAAGGATTTTATTCTTCCAAATTCTTCCACAGTTTGATAAGAATTTGTTGTTCAAAATTTAAATGTAAGTATGAAGTAAGGAAATGCAATTCTTTTATCCAGTTAAGTTTATGGGGAAAATGCTCGAGTAAGAGAGGATACGTTAAAGGACGACGATTTCGACCATTATGGTTCAAAATCAAAATATATAACAAAACCATGTTTCTATGTTATCTGTATCTATCTCCTAAAGATTACCCTAGATTGTTTCAGTATCTAGACGGCAAGGTAGACACGATGCTAATACATCATCATCCGTCAGCTGAGTTAATCATTGTGTGAGACTCCAACATCCACAACATCAACTGGCACCAACACTCAAATAGGGCCGTCGACGCAGAAAGCTAAGCAGAGGTCTTCACGATCAGCCGTATTTTGACGCAACTTGACGTTGAGTCGATAAGAATTCGTGACAATATAACCGGTTTTTCTAATACTGTCAATCTCTTTTCTGTTTCAGATCCAGTTGATTTCCGTTTACAAGTGTCAGCACCCTTAGGCAACTCTGACTACAATCTTGTTTCTGACACTGTTAACTTCTATCAGACACGCAATAAAATTCCAGTGAGATTACAACTAACTGCGCGAGTTTTCCCTTAAATGATGTCTGTTTTTCGGATCCTAATATCAATGTCTGCACTGAACGCGTCACTGAAGTTATTTTTGCAGGCATGGACCTCTACATTACAAACTCCACGAAGAAACACCCGCACAAAAGCCTTGGTTCACTGAAAACTATCAAAAAGCAGTTATAAACAGAGTTTGTAAGAAATGGGAGAAAAATTCAATAAATGAAACTTGAAGGTGAATATGGGCGTTTCATTTGTAACTCAACAATCGTTAAACCTTGTTCAATGAAAGATTTACGAATAGACTCTTAAAGCAGACCAGTGGAAGTCGTCAGTTATGGTCTATGCCGAAGGCTGTCAGTAACAATTTTTGCCTTTTCTACCTTTGATTAGGGATGACTGTTTTGTTGCAACATCGCCTAAAGCAAAGGCGAAGATTCTGTTTTAGATACACCAAATGCAGTGCCATCAAGCATCCCACATGCTCGATCGTATATGTCTGAAGTGAAATTGAGAGTGCCTGGGGATGGTTCGATCCTCAAAACTGAACTGAATGAAAGCAGTCGGACTTGATGGAATACCACCAACTGTTTCGAAGGAATGTGCTCCAGAGTTCCCACCTGTTTTTAATCGATATCAAGAGCCATGGATCTTCATATCTCAAAGGCCTTCGACAGGGTATGGCACGTAGACGTAGTTAGATTCAGTAGATGGATTCGGGTGGTAATTGATGGTGTAACGAGTGAACCTTCTCAGGTTAATACAGGAGTACCCCAGGGCTCTATACTCTCGCCAACTTTTTCTTGTCAAAAAATTCAGTCGAATTGAAAATCAATTTTACCACTTTTCTTTCAACATATGACGTTTTCCCAAAATAGAACATCCATTCTTTTATTTTTATTTCAAAGAACCTATTTTTCTGATTCTGAAAATGAATGGTTTTCAGCACGCAGGGTGTTTCATCGAAGAAAATATATTTTGACATATTCATGGTAGATCCGAAAATTTGTCCTTGTTGTTTTGTTTGTTTGTTCATTATTATTTTTAGTCTCGTGAAAGAAGATTATTTTTAGATATTGAATGTAGAGTATATAGTTATTCAAACTTTTTGATGAAGAAAGTTTCCAAAAAATTGAAAAAAAATTCACTTATTATTAATGTATTTATTTTCATACATTAACGTTTTATTCTGACATCAAAATTTGTTAAATATTAGCATGAATGTGCTAATATTCGTTCCATTAAGCATTTATCCAGAAAATATAATAAATGAACGTCTGCATCCAATTCTAGACTTATCTGAATCTTGTACATGCATAAATACATCTTTCATTAATATTCGGTGCAAATTGGTTGGTACAATTACAATATTATATCCTTAACTTTCCATGAACGTTTATTTTAGTATTTGTTAATCAAATATGCAGTTAAACATACAAACTATCACTTGGAAAACCGAACCTTGTCATCAAGATCCTTCCAGTCAAAAAAAGAGGATATTGCTTCATTAGAATTGAACATCAAAGGTATTTTGAAGGACAAAACTGATCATGTAAAATTATCTTAGAATAAACACCTACTGCGATTAAATACCACCTACGTGACAGAGGAATTTTTCGAGTAATGTATTATTTCTGTATTTACTTTGTCCTGGTTGTGATAGATCTTATTACGTCAAGAATTCTTTCAATCGAATTCGTTTTGTACGAAAGGAAAATTATTATTTAAATAATGTTTTTACCATTTTTCTCTTATATATTTTAGATTACTTACATTGCATTACTAATCGGAGATCTGTTTAGCATGTAGACTGATTCTGATTCCATTTTTTATTTATAACCAACTTATAGGCTGTTGGTTAGTGACGCCGAAACAGAGTCTTTTTGGGTTATTAACCCTGTTCTCTTTAATCATATAATGAATAGAAGACGGTTCAATCATTTCCCCTCATTATCATGAGCTCATACCTTAGGAGCGAGTGAAGAAGGCTCAGCGTTCTGAATATTTATCTATTCTATAAACACTTCGCCAAGAAATCAACGCACAAAATTGAAAATTCCAATTTTATCCAGAAGAAGAAGTTTTGTTCTGTTAGTCATTCACCTCATCATAAAAACCTAAGGCTGCTTCAATAGGAGTTAAACCACATCATCCATACGTCCAGAAAGTTATAATGCAAAAATAGTGGATCGGTGATTCCTGAGGCATCAGAATACTTCTGATGTTTTGTGGGAGAATCACGTTCAGAAGTAAAATTTCATGTAGAGGACGTTGGACTGATATAGTCCTTTGAAATCCTCAATCTTCAAATGATTCTGGACGAAGAATCTCTAGAACAAAAAGCCTTAGTGCTTACATAACAAGAACTTTGCGAAGTGGGCATCCAGACAGAATATTCAGAAGAAGCCAGACATTGATCGCCACGATTTCTTGTATCAAAAAGGAGTTATGAGGAGGATGAAATGAATAGTTGAAATTAGGAGATCATCTGATGTAAGTTCTAGATACTTCTAGCATTCCTACGAACAACTAGGTGTAATGAAATTGCTTCAAGAAATTTTTTGCAATATCTTATTTTCAATTTCTTGCTGTCTATGATATGCATGGATTTTGAACATGAGCTGTTCCAACATAAAAACAACAGAGCTAAGGCACATACCAACACCCCATATAAACGATGGTGCGAGTATATGATCAAAATCTAATTTCTGAGTGCCAAGTGAAGATGGAGATCTCATAGTCTGAGTTTCATAACCAGACATAATGTGTTGTTTTATACCAAAATCGTCCAATAATAATACATATTCATTCATCCTTGGACTAAGAGGATGTCCCTTGATCATATTAGCACCTACTTGAAATTTGGTTAGAGGTGGATCCAATTTTTTTAATAAATATCTGCCATCTTCGTTGATGTAGTCTTTTTGAAAAGAAGCAAATTGAGTTGATGATTTCACAATAGCGATGTTCCTGTTGAATGCTAATTGCTGAGTACAATAATCTCCAAAATCGCAATAGGTAACAAAGTGGGAATTGAAGTAATCAACAGCTTCTGGACCAATATTAACGAATTGGGCTTTGGCAATTTCAAAAAGAACTGAACCGATCATTAGGTTATGTTTCATAATATCTTGAATAGTATCGATGCCTTTTTCATAGTTCACACCAGCAAGAAGAAACGGGAACCTACATCTGTATATCAAACTCATAATCCAAGTAAAGAAAATGATGGAGGTTATAACAATGCCTTCTGACGAGTAGCTGAAATTGAGGGGTTGTGGTGAATCCACACTAAGACTTGTTAAAATCAATATTTTTTGGATTCCAGATTTCTTGTTTGATTTATTTAAAATTGTATCCGCAAAGTACCAGACTACGCAAAGAATTATAGATGTTATCATCCAGAATATCCACAGCTCTTTTGAAAATATACCAATTACGTATTTCCAGCGAGGTATTTGTCCAGCAGTTGGTACAACCCAGTGGTAATTATACTGGACATAAGGGTATGTACAATCAAGATCTAAATGTATAAACTGTTTGAGAATAACATCGCATTTTCTATCCAATAATTTCTGATGATCCACTTCGTCATAATCGTTTCCAGGGTACTCGTATTGGGAGTAATACCAAGACACATTCATCATACTCCAAATCAGCTCGAGTATCTCAAATTCATATCCTCTTTTTCTACAAATTGCTGCATTCGTACACGAGGAAGTATACGGTGGTACAGGAAAAAAACAAGCTTTGATCTTGGTATCCCTCCAAACATTCGGAATCTTTTCTGGAAATAAACCTTGAACAAATAGAGCGTCACAACTTTGTATTTCGACCCATTCAACACTTATATTGTAGAGTATTCTGTTTTTGTATGGGTAATTGATGAAAATTTTACTTGTCTGGATATTAATAAAACAGCGTTTACCAAGAAATATTTACCAAGATATTTGGCTAGATAAGATGGGATTTTTTTTCCAAACAACAAACATTTTGCTCGTGGATTAAAGTAAGGTTGTTTATCGAATGTTTTCAGGAATTTTCGTGGATCTGCACGATGTATATCCAGGAGATACATATCAGGTTTATCTGTTAAATTTAATTTTACATCTTCTTGTATGTTGATTTTATATTTGGAACATCTACTTCATACTGTGTATTAATAGAATGAATAATATAATCACTTTTATACATTACAGATTGAATGATAGTGTTTAGGCATAGCATAATGCCATTTATTGTGGATACTGTAGGAATATAGATCATTTTAGTTTGATATTCTGGTAATACTGAATAAAACTTGCAGTGCACTCGAACTTCGTAACAACTAAGAGATATGAGAATATCCTTTCTCAAAGAGAATATAATATTTGATGTAAGTCCTTTTCCATATAATTCCTTTTATAAGTATCAATTATGAGTAAACAAATTATGAGAATTAGGTATAAAACACAGAATTGTCCTACAAAGAATAAAATTATCGATCTACACATTTTATGACGGGGAAAATGAATAAATTGGTGTACGGGGTGGTCACTTTTCCACCAAATATTGGATTGAGCAATGTGTTATTACTAAAGAGCGGATCATATGTAAGGCCGAAATGTGAAACTATGAACATATACAGGGTGGGGCGTAATGGAAGGACGTTTTGAAATGGGAATAACTCAACGTAGAACATTTTTAATAACGTAAAATGGAAGCTTAAATATTACCATTCAGTGTAGAAAAAGTGAAAAGAATTTTGTTCTGAAAATAACATCAAACAGATGGCGTCCTTGTTCCTCAATGGATTGCTGTAGTCGATTCTCAAAGTTCTGCATCACCCGCTCGATTGCCCTAACTTCTCTTGTGATGACTTCTTTCAACTCTTGCAGATTTCGAGGTTTATCGACGTATTTAGGTTTCCCAACTTAAAATAATCACAAGTAGTGAGATCCGGGGAACAAAGGGACCAGGAAAAATGGTCATGCACAACTGCCATTTAGGTTAGATGTTACGTGTACTACTCGTTCCAAAAGCGCCTCCAATATGCCCCACCCTGTATATGTAATGATTCTTCAAAAATATGATGAAAAATTTTTGGAAAATATGTAAGGCATAAATAAAAGGTTTTTTTCTAAGCACAACAATAATAACAACTAGCTAAGAATTTATTCATCGATCTTGAGATTGTTCCATTCTTCATAATAGAACGAATTTGATAATTAAATGTTTTTCAAAATTTTCTGGAGTGAAATTATGACGCTTATCGCTAAACATATGTTTATGTCAAAAAAACTTCGTTCTACATCTATTGAAGTGATAGGAGCACCACGTTTTCAGCCAATTTGTTTCCAAGTTGAAATTTTCTTGGAAATTTTCCAAATTACAGCAAAACCTTCATTATTTTCTAAAACCGTTTTCAATTTGCCGAATTTCTGTCAATTTCTCATTTATTTTAAATTCAATTTTTCCTACACTGCTGGTTTCGTATTTCGTTCGTGCTTGTGATGACAGGGGTTTTACCGAGCAAGAATATGTATGAAGTGTACTGCCATCCTCAAAGCTGTGGAGTTTACAGCCTGTAACAGTAAGAAGGTCATTTATATGAAGCAAAAACAGAGTTGGTGCCAAAATGGAGCCCTGAGGTACACCTGCATTAATGCCTAGTGTGTCAGAAGTAACCCCATCCACGACCACACTGAGAGATCTATTGGAGAGGAAACTCGAAATCCATAGGCATAGCCGTTGGGGCAAACCATATGCGTACAATTTACTAAGAAGACTGTTATGCCAAACGCGATCGAAAGCTTTCGAAATATCGAGAGCCACAGCCAAAGACTCCCCAAATTTCTCAATAGAACTTTTCCACATGTGAGTAACATACGCAAGTAGATCTCCTGTTGATCTCTGGTGACTGAAACCATATTGTCGGTCATTTATAATAGCAACAGATTCTGAATATTTAATAAGCTCAAAATTGATGGCTTTTTCCATCATCACATCATCACATCCATCATCATAGGTAAAAGAGATATTGGCTTATAATTAGATGGAATGGTTTTTTCCCTTTTCAGGGATGGGTTGGATTCTAGAAAGGACAAATGCCTTTATTATAGGAGATAGCGAAAAGTCTACAGAGTCATAATTCAGAGAAGCATGTTTTCAAAACGATAGAAGGTATGTCATCATCCTCAGCTGCTTTATTAGTATCGAGGTTGAGCAGTATTTTTCTGGTTGTCTCCTGCCTGAAAACAATATCGGGCATAAGAGACCCGACATGAGGAATAACAGGAGGGTCCTTATTTCCCACATTCAGAGTAGAGTTAAAACAAATAGCCCTGCGAGAAAGTTTGGTTTTTCTTCAGGTGTAATGGCCAGAGACCCATCTTCCCTAGTCGAGGGCGGGAGCTTGAAGTAAAGTTTCTTCCAGATTTGGCCAATGCCCGAAAGAATCTAGACCAGCTAGGAAGATCAACAAGCTTAGTTCTTACCTTGTTCATATATGCAGTAATTGCATCTGTTACTTACTCTGGCTGTGTTTTTTGATAGAATCACGAATGAACAATTCCATCTCCAGATTGATGATTTCGGTTATCTTTTTGGAGCATTCTGATAGATCCTCATCTTCAAAACAAACTTCTTTCAAGGGAAACTTGAAAAAAAAAGGTTCGCAACCCGTCCCAGTCGGCAGAATCATAGTGTCAGACTAGGCGAGATGGTAAAGTGATAGGTGCTGTCGCTGCGAATTATGGTCGGATTTTCCTAAGGGAGTATGAACCTTTATTGTGTAAGGATTAGGGCGAATGATTCGGTCTCCCGACCAGCATCATCAGTTCTATTCGAAAATTTAAGCCATGTGGTATATGTATATTAAATCTCCCAGTAAAACAATCTCTGCTGAGAGGTAATTCTGCTGTAAGTAATCGATTTTAAGAGAGAGTAAATCACACAAACGGGAATAGGATGGATCATTCCCTGAAAGGTAAAGACAGCAGATACATTTTATTTGTGTTTTATTTGTTATTTTGAACCACAACATCAAAGTCATCAGTTTCAAGGGATTCCTTCCTGTGACATGAAATGTTGTTCTTCACACAAAGACATACACCAAGTTTGAACCTAACTTTATGCAGTTCGTAGCATGGGTATAGAAGATGGATGGCTACTACTTGAGGGATTGATCTGGGTTTCCGTTTAAGCTAATATGTCTGGTTTAGCGCTCTCCAGATGGTAGTGTAGGGCATTGATGTTACTATTAATTCCTCGTATGTTATAGAACACTAGTTTCAATTGATCGTTCCTAGAATTTTCAGAGAAACGTACCTGATTATTATCCTTCGATATAGATCCCCCTCGAGTTCCCCTTCTCCCGGAGATCCGAATGGGAGGGTATTTTACCTCCGGAAGAACATTTTACTCTTGGATGAAGAAGAAAAGGAAGTGTGCTAAGGACTTAGGAGAAGGGGAAGGGAGCCAACTCACATTCCACATGAGAAAACACGTCAGTGGCACGAAAAAAGAAGGTGGTTCATGCCAAAGACACTTCATCACATGCTCAGGAATACGTGGTGGTACCTCCTCGAGCGAAGAATTTAGAACCTCCTTCTACCACCAACTTTCATTTATGTCGCCTCTTACGACAGGCAGGAAATACCATGGACCTATTCTTTCACCTGACCCACACAGTTAATGAGCGCCAATCTTCTGCTTGGGTGTTCTAAGGGGAGAAGAACCGATAACAGTAATCTCCAAAAAGATAATTGCGAAGTTTGTAAAACAGGTCATGAAGCAATGATTCTTTTACATGATCAAAGACCAGCTACTGCCGATTGGAATACAATCATTTGATTACCGATTAAGTCATTAGTAATCATCGTGAACCCAACTCCAAACGGCGAATCCTGCCTACAGTCCTTTTCCCAAATTCAAGAATGGACTGCGTGGTCAAAGAATTCAGTCCTTATAAGCTTTTGATGCCTTCCAAAAAGCCATTTCGAATGTAACAGCTTCAATTGTTTCATTCTATATCTATATGCAAAATTAAGACATCCTCGTAAAAGAATAAATTGGGATTACAGGGAAAATTGAAGAAGCAGAAGAAATTGAACTTTATTTGAAATTCGTGCAATATATATGTGAAGAAAAGATCCTAAATTAAGTGTTAATTATTTTTCTCCAATAGTTCTTTTTAATTTTCTGCTGCCTTGTAATTTTGAACGTTATCTGTTCCAATATGAAAACAACAAAGCTGATGGACATACCAACAACCCACATGACCAACGGCGCGAGTATATGATCCAGATCTAATTTGTGAATACCAAGAGATGATGGCGATTTCAGAGTTGGACTTTCATAAGGAGAAACAATGTGTCTTTTTATTCCAAGATCTTCTAACAATAATACAAAGTTGTTAATTCTTGGAAACAAAGGATGTCCCTTTATCATATTTGATCCTATATGAAATTTGGTCAGTGGTGGATCCAATTTCTTTATTAAATATCGACCATCTTTGTTAATGTAGTCTTTTTGAAAAGAAGCAAACTGTGTTGAAGATTTTACTACGGCCATGTTCCTATTGTATGCAACTTGTTGGGTACAATAATCTCCAAAATCGCAATAGGTGACAAAGTGAGAATTTAAGTAGTCTACAGCTTCTGGTCCAATATTGCTGAATTGTGCTTCAGCAATTTCGTATATAATTGAACCAATCATTAGGTTATGTTTCATAATATCTTGAACAGTATCGATACCTTTTTCATAGTTCACACCAGCAAGAAGAAATGGAAATCTGCTTCTGTATATTAAGCTCATAATCCAAGTGAAGAAAATGATGGCTATTATAAGAAAGCCTTCAGATAAGTATTTGAAATTAAGGTTTTGTGGTGAATCCACACTAAGACTTGCTAAAATGAATATTTTCCTTTGAAATTCAGTTTTATTCTTTCTTTTATCAACAACTAAATCCACAATGTACCAGGCTAAACAAAGAATAACAAACGTTATAATCCAGAGTAACCATAGTTCTTTCGAAAATATACCAATTACGTATTTCCAGCGAGGTATTTGTCCAGCAGTTGGTACAATCCAATGATAATTATATTGAATATAAGCATATATACAATCAAGATCAAGATGTATAAATTGTTTGAGAATTATATCGCATTTTCTATCCAACAGTTTCTGATGGTCCACCTCGTTATAATCGTTTCCAGGATACTCGTATTGAGAATAATACCAAGACACGTTCATCATTCCCCAAATCAGCTCGAGTAATTCAAACTCATAGCCTCTTTTCTCACAAATTGTTGCGTTAGAACACGAAGTAGTGTATGGTGGAACGGGGAAAAAACAAGCTTTGATTTTGGTTTCCCTCCAAACTTTTGGAATCTTTTCAGGAAATAAATCTTGATCGAATTTGGCTTCGCAATTTTGCATTTCATTCCAGTCCAGACTTATATTGTAGAGTATTTTGTTTTGGTATAGATAATTGATGAAAATTTTACTTGTCTTGGTGTTTACGAAAACAGTGTTTACCAAAAAATATTTACCAAGATATTCGGATAGATAAGATGGGATATTTGTTCCAAATAAGACATATTTTGCTCGTGGATTGAAATGAGGTTGTTTATCAAATTGTTTCAAAATTTTCGTATATCAACATGATCTGTATCAATAAGGTACATGTCAGGTTTATCTGTTATGTTTAATTTAATGTTTTCATCTATGTTAACTCTCATATTTGGAACATCTACTTCATATTGTGTATTGATAGAATGAATGATATAATCACCTCTATACATAACAGATTGAATAATAGCATTTAGACATAAAATAATGCCATTATCTGTGGGTACAACAGGAAGATAAATCATTCTGCTTAGAATCTTTTGGAGATTTAGAATCAAGCTTACTCCATAATATAGTTCAGCTAAAAGTTTGAACTGTACGTTTGTTCGAAAGGTAGAACCTCAAAACATTTCACAAATAGAATGAATTATTCAGTGTAATTGCTATTTAATTTATTGTTTGTTTTTAAGTATCATTTACTTACAAACAAATTATGAAAATTATGTCCTAAATTATTCCAACCATTTTAAAATTAACCTATAAAGTCATATCAGAATAAAAATGATTTTCTAAGGAATGAAAATGATTGACGAACAATTGAAATTTGAAATTTGGGATTTATTCGTTAGTGAAATACGTAAGAAATATTTTCTTATAGGCATGTTTTGAGGCATATATTTTTTGTTCAACGGTTTTTAAATTGAAAGATGTGTTTTCTTTAAACAAACTATAGGTGGCTTCGATTTCATTTTGGAATTTAGACCGACGTCCAAATTGTGATAGGTCGAATTGATGAGTCTGGAACTTGAACACCAATTCACAAGGATAGTTTCTGACCTCTACGTGAAGATGGCAGCACTTTAAATAAAAGCTACAGATGATAACATCGCCAAAGTTCACGAAATGGTGCTAGACAACCGCCAAATTAAAATGAGACAGATAGAAGAGGCTTTGAACATGTCAAAGACGTGTTTGTCACATATTAAATCAACATTTACACAGAAAAAAGCTGCTCGCGCGTTGGGTGCCGCGTTTGCTCACGTTAGACCAACAACGGGCTGAACTGAACATTCCCAACGATCTGTTGGCGCAGTTTGGGTGCAATAAGTCCAAGTTTGTGCTGCATTTAATTACTGTAGATTAAACTTGGATATACCATTTTATGTCAGAGACAAAAATACAGTCTTCAAAGGGCAACCGGTTCCAAAAAATGGCAAAAACTGTTTTTTTCAGTTGGGAAAGTGATGACGACTATTTTTCGGAATAGTCCTGGAGTTATTTTAATCGATTATCATCAAAAAAGAAACATCATCACATGCTGTTTCATCAAAATAACCGTCTAGCAAGCAGCGGTTGCCATACCGAAAATCCACGAATTACGGTTTGAACTGCTTGACCATCTGCCTTACTCACCAGATCTAGCCCTAAGCGACTTCTCTTCTTCTCTCATCCGAGAATTGCGCCCGAAAGACAGATATTTTCGTCAAATAAATAGTCAATCACCTTCGTGAACCTCTATTTCGGAGAGAAAAAACCAAGTACTATTTAGAGGTTTACAGAGATGGAAACATCGTTGGAAAAATTCTGTAGACTTGCATGAAGACTATGCTGAAAACTCTTCAAACCCCCCTCGTATATCATCATCATATAAGATTATTTTTACTACTGACAGTTGCTTAATGGTGACCTCTATGTCCTAGCATGTAAAACATAGAAGACATTCCCCGTAATGGTCTGTTTATGTTTTACGTTAGCTCACAATTTCATTTTATGATTTCTTATGAATAGATATTCAATAAATGAAAACTAACGTCAAAAAAGCACGAAATGGGCTTCAGATAATATCTGGTGATCGGCCTAATTCTGAATATGATGTTTCCCTCAAGAACCTCAGAAAAAATGTTTGAAAATTCACAATTTCAGATATTCTCATAAAGAAACTTCAATGGCGTACGATAAGTTCTTGGCGGTTATTTCATTGGTCTTCTTCCAATCGTCTTGTTAGGAAAATCATCATTCAGGCACATTTGGGACATAGTGTGGAGGTGCCCCATCTTGTTGAAACGAAGTTGTGTTGTCGTGTAAGTGCCTTAATATGGAATTGAATATTCTTTTGAAAAATTAGGTATCTTTCTCCAGTTAAATTGCCATGCATGAGTTTTGAACGTATAAAAATTTAACAAAAGTAGTCTACTGAAACAGAACTGGAGAAAATAATTATTTCTCGGTCGAATTCTACTAACCATAAAAGTTCCAATAGTAAAATTAGGAGGGGTTGTGAATTTCACTCATTTCTAAAGATACGGAAATGAAAGCGTTTATTAAATTCGGGATTTCTTCAGAATTGCTTCATTTACATGCGAAATGAAAATTAGAAACAACTTTTTTAAGTCTCAACTTGTGATAATATTCAGGAGGCTCCCTTTCACGAGTTTCAGGAAGTAAAAAGTAGAAAAATGTTTCTAATACACACACCACAAAAATTGTCGCATCACCTGGTATTTAGAATTACACAATCGATTAAGCAGCTCGATCCAGTTTCTTTGTCAACATATATTTTTGGACATATGAGGGGAAAAAATTTCATCTTTGTAGTAACATTTGTTTCCATATGATCTCAAACACGTCTGAAACAAGAATGAGTTTATTTGACTATCAGTATTCGTTCAATTTCTCTTCAGTTTTCACGCTAAATTAATGCAAGTTTTCTGTGTTTCTTGTTGACTTTCGAATCTTTGAATTTATTGTAATGGCTGCTGAACGTCCTGGACGCTATTTGAGTCATCATGAAGTGATAAGAATTGTAACACTTCTAGAGGAGGGACGAAGCCAACGTTACGTGGCTAACTTGTTGAATGCTAACCAAAGCACTATTTCAAGAGCGGTACCACGAAACAGGGGAATATGGTAGAAGGGCCGGACAGGGAAGTAATCGGATAACAACACCAGTTGATGATTGTTGGCTTCGTTTAACTGTACTAAGAGTTCGGCACTGTACGGCTAGAATGCTACAGAAATGTGCATATTCCATTGCAAACTGTTAGGAACAGGTTCAGAGAAGACGATATCAGACCAAGGGTGGCTTCTACCGGCCCGCGTCTCACCAGAGAGCATCGAGTTGCAAGACTTCAGTTAGCGAGGAACATGCAAATTGGGGTATTCCAGAATGGTCGAATGTTCTCTTTTCCGACGAGTCCAGGTTCTGTCTAGTATCAAATAATAGACGCATGCCTGTATACGGACGACCTGGGGAACGGTATCAGCAATATCCGGCAAACCGAAAACCGAGGGGGCTCGGTAATGGTTTGGAGAGGCATTTCTTTCCATGGTCGAAATGAGTTAGTCCTAGTGAATAATGGAAGAATGGCAGCGGCCAGATACATCGCAGATATCCTTGAACCCCATGTTGTACCCTTTGGCCCATTAATTGGCGGAAACTTCATTTATATGCATGATAATGCTCGGCCTCATGCAGCTGAAGTAGTTACAGAATTTCTGCAAATTGCCGAAATTGATATTTTAAGATGGCCAGCCAGAAGTCCCGACTTGAATCCCATAGAACATGTTTGGGACAACATGGGGTGGTAAATTCAGCAACGTAGGAGGCCTTGTAGAACATTCCAACAACTAGAAAATCTTCTTCCTGAAATTTGGAACTCAGTGACTTAAGAGTACATCCAAAATTTGTTTGAGGAGCTTCCGAGACGTATACTGGCAGTAATTAGGGCCCGGGGAGGAAACACTCGATTTTGAAAATGATTAGTAACCATTCGATGCTAGTTGATTGGTCTCTTCGCGAATGAAGATGGTAGAATTTTTTAGTTTTTCATCAACTCAAAAATTGTTGATATTTTCCATCATAAACTCATCTCTTTTGAATGATATCTTCTTATTTTACACTTCTGAAAGTTACCAAGCGACTCTTGAATGACCAACCTAAAAATTTATATAGTATTGTCGTAAAAGTAGGGAGATGCGACAATTTTTGTGGGGAGTGTATTTTTCATAAAAGAAATTGATATTCATAAAAATTGTTCAATCTTAAAGTCGGACTCAGGTACTTCAAGATCCAAGGCACCGCAGGCGTAGATATCAATTTAATTAATTTCCTCACCTTCCTGAAAAAGGAAATTCTGTGAGTGATACAAATGGCAAAAATATAAAAGCCATAATATCGCGTTTAATTTTTGGTTGTACCACGTAGTTTGTACCAATTTATTAATAAATTCAATTGATAGTTTCAGTCAATTTAGTTCTATTATGCTTTGTTATCAGTAGGCTCTGGTACTTAACAGTTTGGAAAGAAAGTGTGACTTCAACTTTGAATGTAAGTAGAAATAATTATTTCCGATATAAATATACATATATCTAATGTTCAAACCTAACCTGAACTTCTTGTCTGAATTTGTAAAAACTTCAGAAATGATTTTTTCATTTTATGAATTTCGTTGGCGAAAATTGTTGGAAACAAACGATAAACCTTTTCAATTAACACTCTTAAATATATACTGGGTGTTTATTCAACAAGGCCTAATCGCCTGTTTACATCATTAATTGTTAATTAAGTGCACTACTCGGAGTTATGTTATCTAATCTACCAATTTGATACTGTAATATACGTTAAAAGTTTGTTTGAAACATTATTTGAACATTTCAACAAAAATGCTTCATTAAAATATTTATTTAAAGCCATTCTGAACACATCTAGATTTTCACCCTCTTTTCAACTAGTTTCAAATGAAAAATTATGCAATCATTCTCCCAATTGAATATTAGGTTAGGCCGGCGGCTTAGAACGGGTTGATCAATAATCTTGGTTCCTGCGCAAGAAATAGGGAATTGATAAATTAGCTTATACCTCAGTGTTTCAACCTGTAAACTGATATATACTCGTTGTTAGAATGTAGTGTATACGAGAAATAATGGCTTGAGCCGGTGATAGATACCAAATGTAAGTACATCATTAATTTATCGAGCTATATTTAATATTTTACTGAGTATGTGTTTTTTATCAGAATCGGTGAAACGGCTTTGTTATTTTATTATATTTCAATAACAAAATAAAATGCAATCCACGATTCTTTCTGTCTGCTGCCAGAGTTAATTCATGAAATTCCGAATTATCAACAGAGGAAAACATTCTTTTTCCACCAATTACTGAAATTTACTGGGCGCTTACACCCTTGGTGGTTCCCTTTTTAAATAGGGTCCGCTTATCAACCATCTTCAGATAAGCAGAAAGAAATGAATCTTGTAGTGGTTCCACATTTAATACTTTCTTGTTTTAGAGGTTGTGTGGCATGAAGCACCATTCTGTTGAAACTACATATAATTTGCATTAAGGCAATAGAATTGGTTTACATAGAATCATACTATTCACAATTCAGTGTAACTGTTTCATCTTCATATCTTTCACTTCAGTTTTTGCAACAAAAGCTAGGTCAATTTGTATACTAAGCAGAAACATTTTTTGATGCAGTGTTTTTGTTTTTTCTTAAAATAAACGTCATCGGACATGTCATGTAGCACTTTTAAGATATTGTACTGTCTGAACATGCTCTGAGTTGTGTACTAGCATCACTAGAGACTATACAGGGATATCCACCGGGACCGTCCGTTAAAAACTTTTTGAGTTCCAATTACAATATCAAGCAATATGCAATTTTTTCCACAATTTCACATCAAATATGTAAATAGGTCTTCTAGAATGTTTTAATAATGAAAAAATAGGAATACAGGATGAATTGACAAACGTCAATTGAGAAAATGATACGTGTTCCACAAATCTAATTATATATTATCTTAAAATTTGTGATAACATGTATTCTCGTTTATCACATAATGAATAAATGATTCGTTTATCACTTGTCAAAGGTTTCACAAATATTTATTAAAAATATTCGACATATGTTTCAGGTTAGATGAAGATAAAAAGTCTTTCTGTTTTTCCAATATACATATCAGTTTCTAAAATCGTAATAGTGTTACCTTTGTCAGCTTTAAAAAGGGTTAAATTATGGTCCCTAAGTTTTATTTGTATGGATCTAACAATTGCTAATTCCCTATTGTTTTTGGTCAATCTAGAATGTCTAATATATTTAGCACAGACTACTTCTTTATAGGCTTTATCATCTACGGCTTCTATTGAGCTAAGAGCTATCTCAGAGTTAACGGCTAACATTTTTAAAACGTTGAAATTATTTATATTGGGACAATATTGCAAACCTTTCTCTAAAAGTTCTGTCTCATTTCTATTGAAAAGAATATTTGAAATATTTTCATTCTAGGGTGACGTTGAAATTCTGGAGTGGGTTCACTATCAATCAACAATGAAGACTTACTGTTTTTGATGAGGTGTTTCACTAATTCTGTTGTTTCTTGTATTGTTCATGGCACAGGTGCTTAATTTATTCTCTTATATGCTGATCGAGAAGGTCAAATACTACGGGATGTAAGTGGAAAGCCAATTCAGTATGTATTATTCTAAGATGAGCAGCAGATGTATCTTCTACTTAATTTCCCATTCTGATTAATGATAAAACCATCTAGTCATCCACTGATGTTATTGAGGCTTTTTTAAAATTTGTAATCAAGTACTCAAATAATTTTCTTCTACTATTTCACCATTTAAAATTCGAGCAACCCCATTCAGAACCACAAAGGCACTGATTCTACTGTCACACCATAATCATTTGACCGATTTGAACACTGATATTCAAACATGAATATTGAGGAAGCTCCTTGACGCTGAACACTTTTTAAGAATCCAATTAGCACATAGGATTTTTTTTATGAAACTGAATCCTTCAAAAATTACTTTTTCACTTCATTTATCGAACCATTCACCGTAGGAAATTGATTTCTGAATTGATAATATGAATGAGGTATAAACATTTTTTAAATTGTTACACAAAAGGCGGGGTCTCTGAAATGAACAACAGTGCTTCATTAACTGGAAGCGTCTCAAGCAAAAGAAATCTGCTATTCTCTTTTATATAAATCTTGGAATATAGGAGATATTTGTTTTTTCAATCTGTTTTAAGGATATTAAAAAGCAAATGTTCCATGAGTTTTAGCTAAGAATTCCAAGTTATATTCGTAGTTATAACTGTAAAAATATCTATTTCTAATAGTTTGCCTAACTTTCTTCTCAACTACATTATAGATAGTGTCAACGTCTTTCGTTTTCTCAAACTACTTTCGCCAAGAACGTTGAGCTTACAATGATCGAAAAAGAATTGAAATGTTGATTGGCCAATTGATCCGCAACAGGTAAAGCAAGGCGTAGATCTTCATTGAAAAGTGCTGGCCTGATATCTCTGAGACAGCTTTTAAGTATTGTCCAAACGATTGTTGCCTCCAACCAATATGCGAATATACGCTTTGCATATAATCCGGTCTTTGAGGATCACTTTTCATTTTTACCTAACTCATTAGTTAGCCCTCGTACATAATTATTAGGTTGGCGTTACGTTTACAACTGTCAATATTCATGGTTTATTTTTCAGAATGCAGAGGTACTATTTTGGAATTGTGAAGAAAATATTTAATAAACATCCGGTCATATCCAATTCTATTGTTTATGGTACACTTTGTGTTGGAGCTGAATTTTCTCAGCAAGCAATTAACAAAAAAATTCTGGTAAGTGATTACAATTAATTCGATTTTTATGTCTACACGAAGCATTGAACTTTTTAAATTTAATATACAGGGTGCTTCAACGAAAACTAAACAGAGGCTATATCTACCAAGATATTAATTTCTCATCAAAACGCAAAAATAGGTCAATTTTTGTTTCAAGGGAGACATATTTTGGGGTACAATACTTGCCTGAAATATCAACCCCCTAAGCGGGGGTTGCAATCCTTGAACATTTTGTATAGGGAAGATGGGTCGAGTGATGACTCAAAAGAAAGATGGTATCTTTGCCTACATTGCCTTGAATGAATTTCCATTTTTAATTGAAAACTGTAAAAGATACAGGGTGAGCAACTGAAAGATAGGTAAGACTATTTCCCTGAGACTATTCAAGTTTCAGTGAGGTAAAATGGAACAGATCCATGCTGATCAATGGCAGTCATCATCAATTACCATCCTCATCTCGAATTTCAACCCCTGGAGCAAGGGTGACAACTTTTGAAAATTTGGAACAGGTAGATGGCTCGAGTAATAACTCGAAAAAAATGTATTATCTTTGTGTGCATTCCCGTGGAAGAATTTTCATTTTTGATTGAAAACTGTAGAAGATACAGAGTGAGCCACTGAAAAATTGAGAAGACTATCGCCCCAAGACTATTGGAGTATTAGTGCGAAAAACTGGAATAGATTCATTTAGATCAAAGATGACAGCCTTTGATCTGGAATGAATCTGTTCCATTTTTTTGCAGTAATACTTGAATAGCTCAGGGCAATAGATAGTCTCCTCTATTTTTCGGTAGCTCACTCTGTATCTTCTAAAGTTTTCAATCAAAAATGAAAATTCGTTCTTGAGGATGCAGACAAAGATAATACCTTTCTTTCGAGGTATCACTCGACCCATCTACCCTCTTCCAAATTTTCAAGGGTGGTCACCCCTGCTCTAGGGGTTGAAATTCGAGATGAGGATGGTACTTGATGATGACTGCCATCGATCAGCATGGATCTGTTCCATTTTACTTCACTGAAACTTGAATAGTCTCAGGGAAATAGTCTTCCCTATCTTTCAGTTGCTCACCCTGTATCTTTTACAGTTTTCAATCAAAAATGGAAATGCGTTCAAGGCAATATAGACAAAGGTACCACCATTTTTTGAGTCATCACTCAACCCATCTTCTATTTAAAATGTTGTCCCCTTGAAACAAAAATTGACCTGTTTTTGACCGTTTTGATCAGAAATGAATATCTTGGTAGATATAGCCTCTGTTTAGTTTTCGTTGAAGCATCCTGTATTTTAAGCTTAAGTGAATCATATCGCCTCAGAATAGGATGAAAATTCTTCTGGTAGGATAGTTAGTTTATTCACATGTTATCTATTTTCCTATTAATATTTTCATACCTTTCAATTTTTTGCATCTATCATTCATATGTTAATTTTAATTATTTAAATATTGATGAAGCTGTAACCGTAGAAAAATTTGACAGCACATCACTATAATATCGCTTAAACAGAATCGACAATTTTTGATTTGAGAAAAAAAAACGTGAATTTCCGAATAAGGTTATCATGGAAAAGAAAAGAGGAAAATCTGTCCGGAATATGAGGTTGATTCTATTTTGTTTATCTTTGTGTTGTGGATTGAAGAACAGAATAAATATAAAAGGATATGTCAATTTTTTACATATTTTATTTTGTTTATTTTTCCTAGAGTTATCCACAAGAACCTTTCGACGCAAAAGCGATTGGCCGATACACTATTTATGGCGTTACTGTAGCTGGACCTTTGTTGTTTGTTTGGTAGTATATATTTTTTTCTTTATTTTATCTCAATTTTTATTTATTTTTTCGAGAAGTACCTGTATAATATTTTTGCAGAATCTAAATATTCCCAGATTATTTGAAGATTTTTTATGCTGTAAATTGTGAAAATTTTTCAAAAGTATAGTTCATTGAATGTACAGGATGTCCCGCCGAGTTTTCAGTAAAAATGTCTGGAATAGATCGAATGAGCTTCATGAAAATAAGTTTATATGAGTTTCGGGGTTGTTTTTGCGAACTAGAATACAATCAAGGCTTCAACACTTTCTATTTTATCGAAAGCAGCTCTTAACTGTAAGCTAAAATCACTAATTTTTTTATAGATTATGATTCAATATTTAATTGTGCTTTTTGAATAGCATACCCCTAATTTAAATTTTACCATTTTCGAGTAATTAATCGTTTTGGAAAAAATATTTAATACAATTCATATCAACAATTATGATAATTGGGAAATGAATTCAGAAAATTTGACTCAGCTTGTGTAAAGGATGTTCCCTAAATATAATGAACTAACGGAATCAGGTAACTCTTCCGTTAATTTATGTGTTACAACAACAACCAATAAACTCGTAATTTTGAATAACTATGGGTGTTTCATTGATAATATAGAGAAGAACCTAACTAAACCTAACCCAAACCTTGACTAAAATATTGTATATTGTACTGAAAGCTAATATCTATATATGCTACGGTACACCCTACCTTGGTAGGTAGGGTGTATCGTGTATGTACGACAACCCTGCATCACACATACTTGCAGCCTCTCAGAGTCGATCGTAAGTAGTCCACAAATATTGAGGTAGATCCATAATGAAGCGTTAGCGAACTTAAGTTCATTTGAGACTTTAATCATAATTGCATGATATTTAGGAACACTCTATATATGTGAGATCCGAGCTTATCCATGGGTATTTTTCGAAGGTATTCTACTTTTATAGTTAGTCGAAACTGTGGTATTTAGACTAGGGGTATGCAGCATAAAAATCACTCAAAATTGAATGGTAAATCATAATTCAAATGAAAGATGGGTGTTTAACATTAAAATATGAATGTTGGGTGTTATTTCCGGTAGAACCGGAAATAGAAGAATGTTGATAATATTCTAGTTTAGAAAAACATTCCCGAACACCCTCGTAGATGAACAGGAAAGTCATTATAATAGATCTTTTCTTGAATTATATCTGGAAACCTATGGATGGAAACTCTGTATATGTTTAGCACTCAAAATCTTAACCATTATCGTTGAATGAATAGGTTTATCATTTACCAATGAGTAAAATTCACTTTAATTTTTTATACCATATATTTTTAACGTTTTTGAATCAGAAAATATGTATTTTCACTTAAGTATAGTAGTAATTACTCAGGATCATCATAACTTCTTAAATTCTGTGTAAAATGACATTAATTGTTCAAAAACTGTAGAACATTCGAATATATGTATTTATGTAATATTTTTCAGAAAAAGGGCCGGAAACCTACGATTATAAAACATTAAGTAGATATGGTTTTCTTGGGGTGTCATATTTGCACCTCTATTTTATCATTGGTATGTGCTAAACCAAAATCGAAGTGAAATAAATAAAAAATGCATAATTTCTTTTTTGTTATAGGTATAAATGGCTTGACAAAAAATTTGCTGGTAATTCGGTTAGAATTATCACGAAAAAACTCGTTTTGGACCAGTTCTTCATGACACCACAGCTTCTCATAATATTTTACGTTGGTGAGACATTTCCTAATATTAAAGTCATATTTTTATATTGTGTACTTCTTGATATTCAGTTACAAAGTTTATTTTGAATTTCTGGTTTTTCTTTCAAGATAAACACTAAGAATTATACTGAAGAATTAGTAAATATGGTATAGTGTGCTTCGAAAGTTCAAAAGACGATTTGAATGGACTGGTAGTGTTGTTTATGACAACACAACACAGTTTCAATCAAAAATGAAAATTCGTTCACGGGGATGCAGACAAAGATAATACCTTTCTTTCGAGGTATCACTCGACCCATCTACCCTCTTCCAAATTTGTAAGGGTCGTCACCCCTGCTCCAGGGATTGAAATTCGAGATGAGGATGGTACTTGATGATGACTGCCATTGATCAGCATGGATCTGTTCCATTTTACTTCACTGAAACTTGAATAGTCTCAGGGAAATAGTCTTCCTATCTTTCAGTTGCTCACCCTGTATCTTTTACAGTTTTCAATTAAAAATGGAAATTCGTTCAAGGCAATGTAGACAAAGATACCACCTTTCTTTTGAGTCATCACTCGACCCATCTTCCATATTCAAAATGTTCAAGGATTGCAACCCCCGCTTAGGGGGTTGATATTTCAGGCAAGTTTTGTACCCCAAAAGATGTCACCCTTGAAACAAAAATTGACCTATTTTTGCGTTTTGATCAGAAATGAATATCTTGGTAGATATAGCCTCTGTTTAGTTTTCGTTGAAGCACTCCTGTATGTCGTTCAATATACAGGGTGTCCGTGAATTGCGTGTACAACCTTATACCACAGATTCTTCAGCTCGAAATAAGTCGATTTAGGCCAATATACCTTTATGGAAAGTTTCTTCGTTTGGCTGCTAGAGGTCTCCAAATCCAAAGATTTTTTTTCTTATTTTTCAAATAATTCGAGAACGACTAGATCGATAGAAACCATATTTGGTATGCGTAATTGGGTGCGTTATCCACGTGTTTTAGTGATCCACTCAATGACCTTGACGTTTTACAAGTGTCCCTAAAAAGTCGAACGTGTTTTTAATCAACCATAATTTTTCAACTGTCTGCGTGTGAGCAAAACTGTTTCAGAGATTGAGTAGCTAAGCTAATTATTATGATATGGTTATGGTGTACAGATTTTGTGAAGGCAATGGACGTGAATGCTCGAGAGTATATGATGAAAGATTTCCAGTTCACATAGTGCCGTACCACCAACAAACAAATCCAAATCCAACATGGTGAATATGTCATATTTTTGACTTGCTAGGTGATTGAAGAAATGAAATCATGAAATTGAAAAACTGTTTTTCATCATATCAAAATTTCTCAAGAGACAAAAAAGTTTGATAATAAGCCTAGCTACTCAATGTCTAAAACAGTTTTGCTAAAACGCAGACAGTTGAAAAATGATGGTTGATTGAAAACACTTTCGAGTTTTTAGGGACACTTGTAAGACGTCAAGGTCATTGAGTGGATCACTAAAAAACGTGAATAACCCCATTACCCATACCGAATATGGTTTCTATCCATCGAGTCGTTCTCGAATTATTTGAAAAATAAAAAAAGAAACCTTTGGATTTGGCGACCTCTAGCGGCGAAGAATCTGTTCATCTAGATAAGTTGGCCTAGATCGACTTATTTGGAGCTGAAGAATCTGTGGTATACCGTTGTACATGCAATTCAAGGACATTCTGTATTTAACAGGAACAAAGTTAATTCAATTTATTTCAATTGCTTTCTTTCCACTTGCACTTCTAATCCATCTTCATTTTCAGCTATGAGTATCATGGAAAACAAGACCAATCTTCTAGAAGAATGCAAGCAAAAATTCCTACCAACCTTCAAAAATAGTTGCATGTTTTGGTTACCTGCCCAGACGATGAATTTTCTGGTGGTACCACCAGCATTCAGGGTAGTTTACGTTGGTACGTGCAGTTTTGCATGGGTGAATATTTTATGCTGGATCAAACGACAGGAATATTAGAAAATTCGTATTCAAGATCTGAATTTCAAATAATTTGAATCTCTGGTTAATTATGCAAAAATGTAATATTTGAAATTCTCAATCATTAATTTTGAGTTTTCAAAGAGGCTTTTCGGAATGATGAGGATTCGAACGAAGTTATTCCAAAATTATTTTATTGATAATAATAAAATAATTCAAAAAATACTGCCTCTCTAGCACATAATATGCGAATGAAAAATATAATAGAGTAGGCGACAATTAATAATATTAAATGACAATATAAGTTTCAACGATTAGAAAAACGCTACGAAATAAATATCTTCCAAGTTACTTTTTCAGTTTCAAGTGAATGAAATTTTGAAGGTTAATCTAGTTAAAACAGACTCACGCTGAAAGAAATATAATCAAATATAATTTTTATTCGCTTCAATATGTTGAACAAATATCAGTACATATATTTGAATTTATTGAAAGAGTCCAAATCAATTTTCTTAAACTGACAAACGTTTAAAAATGTGAATAAAAGCACATAACTAAAGTATAACTTTTGTCTCTGAAATATACTGCCCGTCAATTGAATTGGATAATTAACACTTAGCGCGAGACAGATGTAAAACATGGAGTTCCACAAGGCTCAATTTTAGGACCAGTCCTGTTCTGTATATACATTAAACTGTCTTTATGCTGACGATACGACGAATTTGCTGAGTGTTGCTTCTTCAACTACGGGACTGAATGATGGAGTATCGGACTGTTTGGAATGGTTCTCAGTGAACGGTTTGAGAATGAACAAGAAAAAAATTCAAAGATTGAGATTTCAAATAACTGGAAGTGAACAAAATTCTATCAGTCTATTGGGAATCGAAATTGATAATAGTCTTACCTTGAAAAGCTGTATTACATCCATTTCTAAAAGATTGTCCTCAGCTATCTTCTCGATCCGGCGGGTGAAGGAAATATCTGATCAAAATATATGTCGATTGGCATACTTCTCGAACTTTCATACCATAACTACCTATAGTGTTATGGAGTCACAGCTCTGGGATCAGCCAAATATTACTGAAAGAGAAAGAGGCAGTGAGAGTTATCTGTGGTGTTACTAGAACAACAAGTTGCAAAGGTCTGTTCATATCACCGAGAATACTTACTGCTGTAGCAGTTTACATACTCACCTGCCTCAAGTACGTCTACGAAAACAAAAATCGCAAATACATCCTGAATGCTGATTTCCACTCCTAAAATACCAGAGCCAAACAACAAATTTCCTTGCCCCATCATCCTATGAACAGAACACAGACCGGAGTCAATCATCTCGGCATGAAATTTCTCAATAAACTCCCAAGTAGACTGACAAACAACAGATCTTCTTGCCGCATGATCTTTGATAATTTGGACGTGAGCTTCCTTTGTCGAGGTTGATGGTCGATTTCAAAACGTCCTCACAAAAAAACCAAATTTAATGCAAATTCTTTGCTCAACAATTGCAGACATTATAAAAATCGAAGAATTCACTTCTAGGAGCTTACAAAACGAACCGTAACTCAAAGAATAATGAATATTTTGATGTGAAACTTGGCACAGATATCAAAGACAGTCCTACCAATCTAACAATATGATTTCCCCAAATCCATTTGCGCGCGCAGTTCAAATTCAAAGGTCCCCTAACTTAAAGGACACATTAGTATGCCTTAATGAAAGAAAACGGGAATGTGGCCACTTCGTTGAAATATTTTAAGAAAATTGAGTTTGATTATGATTTTATAAGCTTGAGGTCGATTTTGGCTAGACTACCAAACTGATAAGAAGTTTGTAAACCAGAACAATATGAGTATACTTTAAGTTAAATCAAAAAGCCGCATTAAAAAATTTTGAACTATTATAAGTAGATTCTGCACTTGAGAATTATTAGAATTAAGAAATAATTAATCTTCATCTGAGATTTTGTTGATATTGTTGCTTGAATTATTTGGGAGACCGGAAGTAATTTCATTTTGCGCATGACCAATGTCTTGTCACTTGTCATCTAAATGCGTACTTCAATGTCTTACGTTATATGGTGAGAGAACTTGTAATACAGATTTTTATTTCCGAAAATTCTGTTTCAAATAACCAGCCTATGACTTAAGGGATAGAAGTAGAAATGCATAATTTTTGAGTTTCGTGTAATTTTTTCTATACTCAACTTATAGGTGGGGGATGCCAGTTATGCCACAGTTTGAAGGACTGCTTAGCCCTGAAATGAAAAATGAGTTGAGCATGAACAAATTTGGCTATGGCTGATACATAGTTATTTCAACAAACTCTTGTATAGACTGTGATGTCAAGCAGATACATGTTCGTTTCTGTTCCTAAGGCAATTTGAAGTCCTTGCGATTAACGGAGATTCTCCAGCAGTGACTTTCAGGAGAATTGCGTCCAGTTCCCATTAGGATTGACCAAGTTCAATCAGCTCCACACTAATTTTTTTTCCAGGTCTCTAAGTATCTTTGCTGGTGTGACTCCTCAGTAGACTAGAAAAGAGGACGCTGGGGTATAATGTCCGCAAATCCATAGTTTCTGTTTTCAGTGGAGTGGAGCAGATCTTTAATCAGCAACAGAAAAAGAGTTGGCTAGAGTATGAGGCACTGGGCGACTCCTGCATTAACCTGAAAATATTCACTAGTTATCTACTACCATCTGAATCGATTTACTAAAAAAGATACTGATCCAATCAAGCCATTATTCAGGATGTCCATATGCGATTAGTTTATCCATCATTTGGCTGCGTGCCAAACCATGTCGAAGACCTTTGAGATGTCAAGAGCAATGGCTGTTGACTCGCATTGCTTTTCGATTGTTGATGTCCACAAATGCTTATTGTATGCAAGGAGGTTGCCAGTTGATCGTTGTCTACGAAAACCATATTGTCGATCATCGATAATTTCCTGTAACTCGAGATATTTGATGAGCTCATCGTTTCCATGACTTCCAACAGAATGGGCAAGAATGTAATTGGGAGGTAAATTTGGAGTAGGCATTTCTTCCCTTTCTATGGAATCGAAATTTCTCAACACTCTGGAAACGTCTGGCTCTCATTCGAAATCTAAAACAGATGATTCAAAAGAGTTGCTAACTCTGGAGCACATTTCTTCAAAACCGTTGGTTGTATTCTATCAAGAGCCACTGCTTTCTTACAGTTCAGTTGTTAAAGAAGGCACCACTGCGCTTGATGTACCTAAAACAAAATTTCATTAAACATTTAGTAGTTAGATAATAACAGATGCTACCAAAAATATATTCTATGTAAATTAGAAGTTTGTCAATACCAAAGAAGTTTTGCTAAGTTCACATCTGGCAGATCTGATATGTTGAAGAGAAAACCTACAACTTCAAACAATGATTTGGTGGACGATAATGGAAGTAATTCTACGTCCCACAATCTTTGCCAAGTTTGGTTAATTACCCAGAAAGATTCAGAGTGGACTGAGATGTAATAGCATGTCTTATGCAGTGTTGAAGAGCAACAGATACTACCAAAAACATTTTCGATGTGTATTAACCTTCGTTAATGCCGAAGGTTGGTGAAGTTCAAATGTGGAAGAACCTACAACTCTTAAAAGTGATTTAGTATGGACGAAAATAGAAGCAAATCTACGTCAAGCCGTACAGGATTCTTCGAAGAATCTTTGCCACCTTGCATGACCATCTAAAATCATTTACAGTAAATTGATATGTGGACAAACAATCATTTGGGTCTGGTATATTCTGTCCAGCAAAATCATACAACCATACACTTTCAACGCCTTCGAACAGAAGCGTGAAAATCAGAAATTGGAACTCTGTGAAAATCCAGAACGTTGATGAGTATTTGAAGAACAAACGGCGAATGCAGATCTTCCATTGAATAATTTGATAGTAATCAATCTTGTTGATTATCCATAAAAAGACGTAACTTGAAAATGCAAGATTACACTACGCCAGACAATTTTGTTTAGGGGCACTGATTTTGCCATACTTTCCTGGTATTACACTATTAGACTTCTATTAGTTCAAATCACATTACCTGTGTCAGAAATTTACGAATTTGGCACTCTGGTCTCCTTTATTTTTAGTTCCATCCAATAAACCTCTTCAAACAGATCAATTTTTTATTTTAATTCTGTATAATCGAAGAGCATTCAATCTGTAAAATAAAAACTCGAACCACTTGTACCTTATGAACGTTAACATTGCATATCATTGAAATCTGGGATAGATTAACAATTTTTGTCATTCTACTTGTTAAATCATTTATATATTTCTTATAATTCTACTATACTCCCTTATATTAGTGATATAAACCAATATTTATATAATATTAAGCAAACTCATTTGAATTGAGTCAAAGCAGCCAAAATTCGGAATAGACTACAGCACTTGGTTGGCCTTTTTTTTCAACTCTTGGGAGGAGTTCACTCGGAAAGATGTTGGATAAAAGCGACTTCCACTGGCACTCTAGGTACGTGGCGTTGATAGTAATTTTGGTTAAAATGCTTCTTGAAGGAAGAATGATGCTCAGATCAGTTGGTTATCTATTTAGACCATAAGGATATTAGTCAGCTGGCTGAATATTCAAACTCACCACGTTTGAATGCAAAGTACCTTCATCGGATTATTTCTATTTCTGTTACCCTTCTTCTTCAAACGTTGAGGTCTACTGTCTAAGCATATTTTGTGATTACTGAATAACTATAACAGGTTTTTATTTAGTGTTATCTACTGATATTTTTGTCATCAGAGCTATTTTCATTATATTTCTAATTTATTAACTGCCAACTTCGATTGTACTTTAGAAATTTATCGAATATTTATTTATTGAATAATATTCAACTCATTGAAGAATTTATAATCGTTGTAGGCATTTTGGCTGCTTTGCTCATTCAAAAATACCATTTTACTATAAAAATAATAATGATAATTGTTCTTTGGTGTCAATATGATATATTTAGGGTAGTTTCTAGGGTAATTGATTGTTTCTTTCGAGTAACTGATAGAATTTGTTGAAATCTAAGCGTTTGTTGAAGAATTATCTTATTAATTCATTCTCCGAATGTCAAAAGTCAAAGTTTTATATACGAGGGTAAATTGAAAAGTCAGATGGAATTGAAACTAGAACTTAGTTTTCTCTACATGGTGTTACATTTTCAATTCTTTAAAAAATTATATTACTGAAACAAACAACATTTAAATTATGTAGCAAAAATAGAGCACAAGTTTTAGTACTAACACCCAGTAACTAAATCTCAAACGACATCCCTCGTGTTTATATTGTCAAATAATCTTTCAAGAGAAGTTGGTTCTGATTTTATGAAAGATAACAGCTTGATAACATCTGTTGGTCCTTAATGCATAACTTTACCATTCATCCGATCGCCATGAAACTTCCGAAAGTTGATGAGTAGACTCTTGCGAAGGTTTTTGACGTAGTACATCTAATATATACTAGATGACGCACTTCTCATTTCAGAAAATATGTATGTAAAAATCGGTATCACCTGAATATCTCACTGGACAATAAGTTGTATCTTGGATAGCAAGCTGCTTAAGCGCCTGCTAATTCCAATAAATGTGACCAATCTTAACACTTACACTGATCATTTTCTCTTGAAAGTTTGATTGATAATATTAGAATTATTAAAAGACTGTTTGTACTTCATTAACTCTCTGCAATAAATTTTATTATTCGCATCATTTTAGTAGGTTTTGCTTGTTAGCAAGATTCTCTAATAAATGTTTACTTAATTAATCTCTTTATAATGACAATATTATTCTAAGTGTAATTCTATAAATTTTAAGGAATGATTCTTGTTGAAAAATGTTCTTTTTCAATGAAGATGAGAATATAAACATTCTCCAATATTCAATATTGAATTATTATATCATGAATTGTGATTCAACAGGACAATAATAACTTGAGGGAGTATCATTTTGTTTTGATACATAAAAATTGTCAGAAATACTCAAAATAGATTTGAAAATCTCATGACTAAACAGAATTTGGTTTTGATTAATAGTTGAACTGGAATTAAGTTAAACGTGATTACACCAAAAAATTTGATGATATTCCCTTCAAGTAAAATTTTAGACGATAAGTATTTGATGAAATGACGTTGTGGACGTCACGTAGATTTAAATCCACTGTGGATTGCGTTAAAACGCAACAGGAAGTTCACAAAGACGAATCTCCATCATTTTAAAATAATAAATATAGTGCCATCAATGTCGAACTCATGAAGTAAACTTTGGGTTTAACGCTTTTGAAGTACATTTAAGGGTCAATGGTACACCCATCTTTTTCATCGAGATTTGCAATAAATTTAGAATTTCTATTCATATTAGATGTAAGTATATAAATGGCATTACTTTGTTATTTCATCCAGATAGCTCAGACTAAAAATGAGAATAATTCCATGCTGTAAGATCACAGAATCTAGTATTTCTCCTTAGCAATTGTACATGATTTTTTCTTCGAACAATGACAAATAAATTTCATCTCCATATTAATTTGTTTTATGTAAACCCCAAAAATCTCAAATTATAAATTTGAATGCAGAATGCAAAGTCCAAACAACATACGAGGGATGTCTTTTAAATTTGGCATATAGAGCTATGATGAAACATTTCGGAACTTCTGGATACTTTATTGTGAGGATCCTCCTCGAAGATCAATACTCTTCTGCATTCGTTGAAATCATCTCTGGAAGCAGTTATTCCAATAGTTTGCTGCTACATTTAAAATGGCTTTTCGGGAAGCTTCAATTGCTTCTTCTCAAGACTGTAACATACAGTCCATTCTTGGTTTGGAAAAGTAAAAAACACGTTAAGACTTAGATCAGTAACTGTTCTTTGATCTTATAAATGAATTGTTGACCTTCTCTTTGGAGACTTTTCGACTATGGATGACCATCATCCCCGTTGCACACCCAACCAGTACCAACATTTGATTGATGTTGTCCTCTATGTTCCAGCATGCAAAACATAATAGACATCCTTCGTATTCATATTTGATGCTCGTTAGATAAGCTTTTGAACTTTTGAACTACGTGCCTGGTCGATCAACGATCACTAATCTCCTACAATGTGTTAACTACTAGTCCCATGCTCTAGATAACCTAATACCCATTGACGGCGGCTTTTACTGAAGTTGCTTCAGTGCGGTATTCGGGGTGATCTCCCGTTGATTGAGAACTTTCTGACAAACCGTAGTTACTGTGTAAGGGTTGGTCACTAGTTCTCGGGCGATAAATCGGTCCTAAGTGGAGTAACCCAAGGTTCAGTGCTGGGACCTCTCCTATTTTTCGTGTATGTCTCGGACTTGATGAACGTTATCGAATCACAAGTTGAGATTTACGCTGACGATACGAAAATTTTCACTATTCTACTTACCAACCACTCTACATTACAAAGAAACCTGTTCAATATATCTAAATGGTGCGCCAATTGGTTAATTCCTTTAAATGTTGACAAGTGCGCATTGCTTCATCTGGGAAGAAATAATCCAAAGAATTTATATCAAATTAGTATCACATCTCTGAAAAGTGTTGATTCTTATACCGACTACAACACATTATGTCAATTTGTAAGAAAGCGAACTCGATGACGTATTTACTCAAAAAATCCTTCAGTAAAGTTTCCTGCAACTTTCTCGAGTTTGTACAAACGTATGTTCGTCCTCCCTTGAATATGCCAGCCCAGTGTGGAATGCAGATCTAGTACGAGATGGAATAGTTTTAGAAGCAGTTCAGAGAAGAGCTTCTCGTATCACGAGACTGTAGATGTAGACTGAGAGGTCATCGATTGAAGTTGAAGAAGGAAAATTTTAGAACCAGATCAAGACAATCAATACTTCCTAATGGAATCTTCGAAACAACTTACCATCTTCTGTGATTAATGCTACGTCTGTGAATAACTTTAAAAACAATTATGATTCGTGGGTGTCATCGCGTTTTTAGTGGAGATAACAATTTTTGTTTTGTTGTTGTTAAAAAGGTGTATAGGGCATTGTCCTCAACCCTTCTCATAACTTTAATAATGATAATAATAATAATATAATATAGCCATGATACCCATGATTTTACCAATCAGATTGTACGTCAATTTAAATATATATTAGAAGAAAATTTACAACAATCTTAACATAATTTACAATTATGATCAACAATCAGTAAACGCTTAAAATTTAAAATTTCCTTTGATCTCATACGTTGGTAGTAGTGGTATTCCTTGTTTGGTATAAACTTGTGACCATGTAGCTTGGACGTCCACATTTTCATCATGGTGATTCGCATTTACAGTCTTAACTCTTTGTCCAGTAGGTGTTAAAATATCACTTGATTCAACACTTCTGCGAGCACGAAGAGTTACTGGATTTGTTAGGGGTACCCTGTATGTTGGATGAATAATATGGACTGCCTCCAAACAGGAAACAAATAAAAGGAGAAGTACAATCGAATTGACAAGTCTTGGAAACATCCTGAAATATGAGAAAGTGCTTTGAACATTATTGGTTGCAATTTCGTTTTAAATGGTAGACCAAATAGAACTGAGGTACAGTGATATATCTCCTTTTCAAAGTTTCAAAAAAGTAAAACTATTGCCGTGTGGCACCGGGACGTTGAAAGAATCAAGGCCAAGGACTGTTCCCCTGTCGTGAATGGCAACTAACCGGAACACAGCACTCTGGTTGGTCAATAATTCTAGGGCGTCTCAGGAAGTAGTCTATGCGCAAACCAATATATATATATATATATATATATATATATATATATATATATATATATATATATATATATATATATATATATATATATATATATTTACATAAATTCGAATAATTGTATTTACAATAAATGCTTCTTTAATTTTGGTGTGTGTCAAAAAACACAAGTGTGAGCTCAGGAAATGTAACAGGAACCATACTATCTTGCGTATGATTCAATAATATAATAATAATAAAATATATGATAAATAAACGAATGAAAAAACCTGAGGAAAAACTCGTTTCCCTATTGCACTAGCAATAGCTTGTCTGTTTATGTACATAAAGAGTGCAGCTTCATTCTCTCATTCTCATCTTGCACTCCATGATTTCTAGAGGAAGACAAGGTGAAAAGAAGGGGGTTTGGGACAAGAATCTGTAACAATGGAAAAAGAAAACCAGCAGAAAAATATTTCAACAATCATACCTCACTCTTATATGTCTAAACTCACTTGAATCTAAGAAAAGATTTTACATAGCAAGCAAGGCCATAAAAAGGACAAGGAGATAATCAAAAAGTGCATAACCTGCGATATTTCCTCTTTCGCGGAGATGTCTCCTGAAACATAATCACTTCCTTGTTCTTGTTTGCCAATTTTGAAGTATAATCGCAAAATACCTTAAATATTCAAACTCAACAAAACAATTCCCTCTCTGTTCGACCAAGAGAGAGCTCCGATGGCCAGGTTCGGTCTTCTAAGTGATGCCGATTATGTTCTATAGATGTTCTAGAATCATTATGAACCCAATAATCTGGGTTGACATCTTCCATACATTATTTCTTCGTGGATCTTGTTTAATTTGAAGAAAAATTTGCGAGAAAATTTCGACAGTCTTTTAAAAATATGAAAAATCAAAAGACTTGCCTGCAGGCCTTGAGGTTGCAGCCCCACTAGCAGGATCGGATCAGGAGGGCTGATCACCTACCAGATCTTAAATCACTTGATTGAAGAAACCCCGAATAAAATTGATTCAGAGACTGTTTTACTGGCAATGGACTCTGGACCGAAAACCCCGATATGAACTGGGCAAAGGAATGTCCATACTGTGTCAGAGCCTGAAGGACGAGATGAAAAGATACAATCTTCAAATTCTAGGAATAAATGAGAGCAGTTGGAATACCTTTGAGATATCAGGACACAGCATGGAAATACCCTCATCTACTCTGGTTTCTCTGACGAGAATAGTGTAAGTCGTTCAGGAGTTGGGATAATTCTATCCCCAGATTCACAAAAAGTACTAATGGACTAAAAACCTGTTTCGAAAAGAGTAATAACGGCTCGATTTAGAAACAAAGTGAGGAACATAACCATTGTACAATGCTATGCACCTACAGACGAATTCTCAGACGAAGATAAAGACAATATCTATAAACAACTAAATGAAGTTCTGAGAAAAATAAAGAAAGGAGTAGAACAGATCATTGGAAATAAGAGTGACAATGGTGAACTGCTGAATGAATTCTGAAAACGATCTTGTCATTGGTAGAACACTAATCCCACACAAGAAATGCCACGAATCAACGTGGATCTCGCCTGACGGAATCACTGAAAATCAGATTGACCACATCTCAATCTGGAAGAAATGGAGGAGTTCACTATTGGATACCAGAAACCAAAAAGAATCTTGTCACAGTCGATATTAGATTCAAAATAGCTAAATTACATTCACACCAAAACAGAAGAGAAAGATATCACGATGTGGAAGAGCTTGAAAACAAAACCATAGCAAAAGACTTCGTCTTAGAATTTAAAACGACGAAAACAAAAAGTTAACAGATGTTTCAGAAATAACAAAAGAAGATGAAAAACTAGAAGCTCAAAAGCGGTAAATCTTTGAAATATGAAAGAACTGTACAACGTACCTAGACTGCTAGGCAATAAGCAATGCAGATCTAAGAAGCCTATCAAGGATAAACATGGAAATCCCTTAGTCAATGTAAATGATCAACTTCGTAGCTGGCAGAAATATTTTCGAGAGCTTTTCCTAAACGAAATTCAGGATGGAGTACTTTATACAAAACAAACTCAATCGAAAATAACAATAACAGTTTTTCGGAAATATTGAGCAGTGAGTTAATGGACATAACATACGAAAAAAATCAACGTGTTCCTAATTTACTTACTCGGAAACGCAAAAAAAATTACGAGAACATGAATCTATTGTTTTGAAAAGTTGAGAGCAATGAACGAAACTGCCCAAACTGCGAGCAACAAAACCCAAAAAGTTAACATATATTGTTCAGAATGTGAATAGAAGCCTAGTGTATGCTTGGAGTGATTTTCAGAAATTCATCTGGCTAAAGAGTAAAAGATAAAAGAGAAAGTGTGAAAACAATCCTGAAAATTTTCGTTTATGTATGTTTATTTCTTTGTCAGTTTTAATAAAAATTTACCTATTCACCGATCTTGTATCTAATTTTTGTTCTGATATAATAGAAACAATATTTGAACAATTTTTTTTAATGAAAGCTAAAGATTCGCAGCAGGCCAACAGCAAGTAAGCTTACATTTCAGTTAATTCGAACTGTCAGAGTACTCAAATTTACGATCAACTGGCAAAAATTTCATAAGTGACAAAGTTTGGTTGTAATTTTCTGAATTTTTTCTGAAAATTGGTCGAAAATTCGGCTACTTCTCGTTGAATGATCTACAAGTTCGACTTATTATTTGTTGACTTCGATTATGAATTATAAATAAATTATTACTATTGTGTGAGTATTTATTTATCATTTCATTTAACAAAAAAGTATACGCAAACAAAATAAGTATTATTATTATTCACAAATAACAATTTAAAATTTAAAATAGTAATTTGAAAAAATAGTTTTTAGTTAGTTTTTAGTTGACAACTGATTTTTGAATTGCCTGTATATAAAATAGTATCGCAAAGTACTTTGCCCTCAGAAACATTTTTTCCGTGAAACTGAAAAAAAGTTATAGCTTTACTCAAATCTGAGTCGATTTTTTTGAGGAAAGAAGATGACACAATCAATCTCAAAATTTTGATAAGAAATCTAAGCTGTTTAAAGTTTGATATTCAGACTGACATTCAGAAGTGGCATCAACAATTTTCCTCTTAAAAATAAGACTTTGTTCCACAGACGGATCAATTTTCATAAAAAAATCACAGAGCTTATTTGCCATTTTTAATACTTCACTAAGATTATTTGAATTAAATGTCATGTTTTCAATGCTTATTGAAGCCTCGTCTTCAATAGACAATAGGTCTAAAATATGATTCAAAAAATGAAAAGAAAGAAAAGTCTAAAAATTCGAAATTAGTGTGTTCAATTTAAGATTTATAAATAGCATTAATATCATTTTCAAAAAAAATTAGTCTCGAAATATGAACTAATAAATGTATGTTCAACTTACTTATTGGCAGAATGTCAGTTTAGATAATGACTCAAGTTCAAATTTTCAACTGATCTCACACAATTTGAATATTTTGTTTATATAGGTTCATGAGGTATTTTCCTATTACTAAATCTCAACGAAGCAATTAATGATTTGTTTTGTTTTGTTATCAGAATTACTTGACCCATTCCACATTGTTTGAACTTCATTGTTTCTGTTTATTTCATTCCCAAATGAAGAGGAATCCCCTTTTCCTATGCATTAAATGTAATGATTATTTATTATTACAAAAAGTGAAAAAGAAAAATATATGATTCAGCTATTCTGTATACAGTGTGTAAATGTATAGGGTGCGCCGGACAATTTTTTTTCCGTTATAACTTTCGCAATTTTAGAGCAAGATCATTCGTTCTTGCTTCATTGGAAAGCCAAAGGACTAGGTTTTTCAGAAATTGTATCTAAATTTCACTTTCGGTGAAATCCAATATGGCTGACTCATTCGAAAATGAGCAATATTTCAAGATCGCTGGAACGTTTTTTTTCACTGAAAAATTCGAATGGGGCATTCAGTCGATAATTCAGTATTTTCTGAACAATTTGACATATTGATCTTGAAAATATTCCAAGAATTGGTTAAGAAATAACGTGAAGAATTTTTTCATTCTGATTTTCAGCTGAAATGGTAATATTTTTTTCACCTCATGGCGTTGGCACTCCTGAAGTTGTTGTGTTTTTCATGGATGTTCTAAGAAGACAAAGAACCATATTTTACTAAACCAACTTAAAATTTGATTCCCGTTCGAATTCAAAATGGCCGACTTCCTCAAATATTAACAATTTTCCCGCGCATTAAAAAATTTTCGCGATCGTAATTAAACAAATGCGTGATTCAATCACTGGAATGAACCTTCCCCATCATTTTGAGGGGTCAAACTTGAATATCGATTCAAAATTGTGCCAATTGTCGTCAATAATGTTTCTCTTTACCACCATCATATGCACCTCCCGTTGTGAAACCTCTGAACATAGACTGCATGCATTAATTCTATGATAAACAAAAAATTATGAAATGTCATCGAGTTTAAGACGACATCTGGTTTGAACTCGAATTTTATCATGGTGTTGCTTGTTTAGGACGAAATTTTTAACAATGGTTTTAACAAATGAGGAAAAGCGTTTCATTGAATGTTTATTTGTACGTGATTATACTGCTAGGCAAATATTATGCCAATTTCCAGCCCCTAATTACAAAAAAAGTACAATCTATGATCTTCAGGAAAAATATCGGACAACAGGGTCATTAGGAAGAAGACCAGCTACTGGTGCAGTTAGAACTGTTAGAACACATACTCGCCTTTTTCATAATATGTTTCAAGCATCAACTCTACAATTTTTCACAAACTCAATTGACAATTTCAGGATAACATTCAGCAAATTTCTGCATTAGCAGTCAGTTCTATCAGAACTCCAAGAACCAGCTTGACTGTTTTCCAAATGTCTCAGAGATACCAAATCTCAAAAACCTCGGAGAGAAGAATAATAAGACACGATTTGGGTCTTAAGTATTTTCCGAGGCACTATAATTTTCAATTGACTCAAGCTGTCAAAGAGCGCAGAAATTTATTAAATATATTTAGAACACGTAGACAAATTGAAAATATCTGTTTGAATTGTGGAGGCCGTTACTTGATGTAGATCCATGATATAAAAACACAAGGTTTAACTTTAATCTACACTTTATTTGAAGAAATTCGACGACGTTTCGCTGAATAACAGGAAACACAGCAGCCTAATAAAAGTCCGAAAAACCATTCATTCATTCTGCGGTTCTGCAAGTACAAATAAAACTTTGACAAATTACATATAAAATCGTGTTGAAAAAAAGTTCAAAATTAGATCTCCTAGAAGCATTAGAAATAAATAGATACAAACATTCGGACAAGCTTTTGAATGAACAGGAAGATTTGAATTACTCACCCTACTTAACTTGTTTAATTAGTTTTTATTACCTTTCATACTAACTGTACAATGGCTCGGTGTGGATTTTCCTGTTATTCATCCAACTTGTTCTACGATTTGTTTATAATACCATACTCTTCATTCTATTTTTCATTCTTGATAAAGCTGCTGTGTCAGCGAAACGTCGTCGAATTTTTTCAAATAAAGTGTAGATTAAAGTTAAACCTTGTGTTTTGAAAATATCTGGTTCACAGACGAGAAAATTTTCAGTGTTACTCCACCAAAAAACAGTCAGAATGACAGAATTTGTGTTCCGACGAATGAAGTCAAGAGGAATGTGCCTTTAATTCGTTTGCAGAGGGAAAGACAAAAATTTTCCAGGCATGTAATGTCTTTGCCGGTATTTCGAGAAACTTTAAATCAAATATCATTTTAATAGGACAAGGCATAATAATAAGATTAGATTCGGAAAATTATTGTCACATTCTCGATCATATGTTACCAACTATTGAGGTGTCAACTCCTCAGTTCACTTACTGTATTTTGTATGACACGAATAAGTACAGTTTCCACCAGCTAAAAGTGAACGGTTGGGAAATTGAGTAGATTTTTAGATGATTTTAATTGGTTCAAATCTTCTTTGGAATTCTACAATTTTTTCCATATTCTTCTAACAACGTTTGTCAAAGAAATGGACAACCTGTACTATATCACAAAAAATCCCTACTTACTCTCAACAGGGTGTCCCAAATTAGATGTATCTAAATGAAATCTATTTCAATTAATTTTAGGATGGAGACAGATGTCATAGCAGTCACTATATTATGGATTATCTAATACAACGTGTAGACGATGTCATCGAACCAGAACAATGGCCCCCAAATAGTCCCGATCTTAATCCATGCGGCTATTTTCTATGGGATCATTTGGAAGAAATGGCGTATAAAAATGGTATTATTTTCAATAATTGTGAGGATCTGAGGTAAAAAATTCAAGAATATTGGAACAATCTTGATCAAGAAGTAATTCTCACAGATATTTTTAACAGTTGGCATCTCTGAGATATTTGGGAAACAGTCATCCTGATCTTCTTCCTAATGACCCTGTTGTCCGAAATTTTTCCTCAAGATCATAGATTGTACTTCTTTTGTGATTGGGGGCTGGAAATTGGCGTAATATTTGCCTAGCAGTATAGCTATGCACAAATAAACATTCAATGAAACGCTTATCCTAATTTGTTAAAACCATTGTTAACAATTTCAAGCGTCAAAAACAAGCAGCACCAAGATAAAATTCGAGTACAAACTGGATGTCGTCTAAAACTCGATGACATTTCATTATATTTTGTTTATCATAGAGTTAATGCATGCAGTCTATGTTCAGAGGTTTCACAATGGGAGGTGCATATGATGGTGGAAAAGAGAAACATTATTGACGACAATTGGCACAATTCTGAATCGATATTTGGGTTCCACCCCTCAAAATGATGCGAAAGGTTCAATCTAGTAATTGGATTACGCAGTTGATTGTCAATATTTGAGGAAGTCGTCCATTTTGAATTCGAATGGAAATCAAATTTCAGGTTGGTTTTAGTAAAATATGGTTGTTTGTGTTCTTAGAACATCCATGAAAAATACAAAAAAAAATTTCATTCCAGCTGAAAATCAGAATGAAAAAAATTCTTCACGTTACTTTTTCACCAATTCTTGGAATATTTTTAGGATCAATATGTCAAATTGTTCAGAAAAGACTGAATTTTCGACTGAATGCCCCATTAGAATTCCAGCGATCTTGAAATATGGCTCATTTTCGAATGACAGCCAGTGAAATTTCGATACAATTTCTTAAAAACCTATTCCTTTGGCTTTCCAATGAAGCAAGAACGAATGATCTAGCAATAAAATTGCGAAAGTTATAACGGAAAGAAAATTGTCCAGTTTTCTCTGGCGCACCCTATATAAGTACGAACGATTCCGCGAGGTGATTTCTCAAGCCATTTTATGACGAAAAGTTCCCAAGAATATATTTGCTTATGACTCAATACACCCAATGCGTTTAATTTAAAAATTCACGGGGCTTTCTCACTCTTCCATTATACGAAGAAAATATGTCCAAGGAAGTGTCAACTATTGAAGAAGAAGCTTAGAGCAATGGTTATCCCCCAAAAAAGTTCGCAAATAGCATTTTAAAACAGCAAAAAGTAGCTTTCAAAACCCACATGAAACTCTTCCAAGAATTGTCCTGTAAGGATTGTGAAGACGTCTTTATAGGTCAGACTGTTCAATCAAAACTAGATTCAAAGATCATCAATCAGAATACAACAATCAGAGGAGCTACTTTCACTTCACATTGTATCGAAAATCATTTTCCTCTATTATTAAAAATGATTTCAGAATGATTACATTTAGTGATGGTCGTGGAGAAACATATTATAACCATGAATAAATTAAGGATAGAGGCCTTGAAGGGCATAGAGATTATACACCTGAAATTTACTTGGGACCGAGATGGGCACATTCCAAATCAATTAATCAATCATTTAATGCGCCATCAAAAATATTACATGGTATGTCAGAAGAAAGGAACTTAAATATTACAATATAAAACAAGCGTGCATGAAGGAAAATTTCACAAACAATCATATAAAGGGTAAATAGATATACAATAAGTGTAATTGCAAGCACAGTTAAAATTCAAAATTAAAAAATTCATCCATAGAGTAGAACAGGTTATACAATAAGATTTTTCGGACCTCTTTGGGGAACTTAGCTTCAGGCAAGGTTGTCAGTCTACTTGGGAGTTTATTGAGAAATTTCATGCCGAGATGATTGACTCCGGTCTGTGTTCTGTTCATAGGATGATGGGGCAAGGAAATTTGTTGTTTGGCTCTGGTATTTTAGGAGTGGAAATCAGCATTCATAATGTATTTGTGATTTTTGTTTTTTCGTAGACGTACTTGAGGCAGGTGAGTATGTAAACTGCTACAACAGTAAGTATTCTCTGTGATATGAACAGACCTCTGCAACTTGTGGTTCTAGCAACACCACAGATAACTCTCACTGTCTCTTTCTATTTCATATTTGGCTGATCCTTGAGCTGTGACCCCATAACACTATCCCATAGGTAGCTATGGTATGAAAGTTCGAGAAGTAGTCCCATCGACATATGTTTTAATCAGATATTTCCTTTACCTGCCGGATCGAGAAGATAGCTGAGGACAATCTTTTAGAGATGGATGTAATATAGCTTTTCCAGGTAAGACTATTATCAATTTCGATTCCCAATAGACTGATAGAATTTTGTTCACTTCCAGTTATTTGAAATCTCAGTCTTTGTTCATCCTCAAACCGTTCACTGAGAATCATTCCAAAAGTCCGATACTTCATCATTCATTCCCGCACTTGAAGAAGCAACACTCAGCAAATTCGTATTGTCAGCATGAAGACAGGTTTTACGACATGGTAAAATTGCCGGCAAGTGGTGAATGTATATACAGAACAGGACTGGGCCCAAAATTGAGCCTTGTGGAACTCCATGTTTTACATCTGTCTCGCGCGAAGTGTTAACCACCACAAAACCGACTGTGACCTGTCGCTCAGGTATTTTTTTTTACTACCCAAAATAGAAAAAGTACAAACTACGAACATTTATGCCTTAACTAATGTAACTCAATCATCACTAACTATTGAGCTAGTCGTACAATCTTCTCGGGCAAATACTCCATTTCAGCAATGCTGTTTCAGGAGTTGGATTCTTCATTAAGTTGCCAGTGGTTCATCAAGAATTCCTTCAGTTTTTTTATGAATTGTTTGAGATTTTTACTGTCTTTGATCTCTACTGGTAAACCATTATAAGCTTGCAAGCACTTTTTTATTGGATTGTTCAGACCAACCTGGGTCCTCACTGGACATAAGTGTAAGTGGAGATTTTGGCTGGACTTGGTATCATAATCATGTATTTGAGAATTTTTCAATAGAGACGTATTCACTTTATGATTTGATCTTGTTACTTTATAAATTTGTTTACACTGCTCAAATTGCAGTAGGGACTTTAAAGGTAGAAGTTTTAATCTATTATATAGTTCACATGAGGGAGTTCTGTAATTTAAATTGAACAATACTTTCAAGAATTTATTTTGTAGCCTCTGAAATTTACTGAATAAAGTATCTGAGCAATTTCCCCAGATGGTTATCAAATATCTCATTTTAGCAACAAAGTAGGCGTAATAAATCCTGTATTTAGATTCATCATCAAGGTGTTGACAGCAGCGAAATATTGCTCCAATCATAGGTATAATTTTATTGCAAAGATCTTCATAGAGGCGTGCAAGTTCGGATTTTCATCAATTGTAATACCTAAATATTTAGAATTGGCCACTCTTTTAATGGTACAGTCATCTATCTTTAAATCAATAACTTCCTCATGTTTATTTTTTTGCATGAGTAATATATAATTCGTTTTCGATGTGTTGAGTTTGAGTTTATTTTGTACAAGCCAAGCATTATACTTCCAAAGATCCTTGTTAATAATTTGCTCAAGTATTTTTAAATCAGCCCCGCTGTAAACCAAGATCGTGTCATCACCAAATGTGAAGTATATAGCATACAGAAACGCCATTTTTAGACTCAAGACGTAACGTTTATACGGCAATGGACCCAAGACGGAGCCTTGTGGTACCCACAGGTAGCATATCCCTCCTCACTAAACAAATCGCTCAATGACATGACCTGCCGCCTACCGCTCAAATAAGATCTCAATAGTTTCAAGATTTTACCTCTTATCCCTATCCAGTAAAGCTTCTTTAAAAGAACCCCATGGTGAACGAAATCAAATGCCTTTTTCAGATCTATTAATATTCATACGACATATTTGTTTTTATCTAACTCCTCTGAAATTAGGTTGATTAAGTCCGTAGCTGCACTCTGCGTACTACTTTCTTCAAGAAAGCCATATTGATTTTTATCAATAAGATTGTATAGTTCGATATATGATAGTAGTCTATTTTGATAATTTTTCTATAATTTTAGAGAATAGGGACACGACAGATATAGGCCTATAGTTCTCTGTTCGAGCTTGGGTTCCATTCTTATAAATCGGTATTACTTTGGTATTTTGAGAATATCAGGAAATTTCCCTGATTGCATGACATTGTTAATCAACTTACATAATATAGGCCCTTCCTCTAACACCATATCTCTCCATTTTTTGCAGCACGATCTCTCTAAGTATGCAATCGAAAGCTTTACTGAGGTCGCAAGCTAATAGTTCAGCATATTCGTATTCATCGAGAGCATTTGTTATGGCTTCGACCAGTTGTATTAATGCTGTAGATGTCCTAGGCCAAGATTGGCACCACCGTTATTCATAAATGTTTCTTTGATATTGTAAAATATTTTCGCAATACATTGTCAAATGAAAACTTTGAGAACAAGGGAACAAACGCGAATCATTGGAAATATGCTGCTACAAATCACAAACGATAGATTCACATTGGCGTTTGTAGAGAGCTGGAAGACAAACCATGTTGTCATAATGAAAACGCATTCAAAGAATCTTTAAGGGACATGTTACATATCAAGGAAATCAACTAAAATGATTAACCTTCTAAGTAATCAACTCACTGTCTCCTGGAATAATCATCTTCCTCTTCAACGCGTTCATCATCTTCAATTTCGAATAAATTCAATAAATGATGTCACAACTTAAAACTCACATCTGTGACAAAATGAACCTAAATTAATTAATAAAGACACTCAAAAGGGATGAAGTATACAGCCAACTTGAATATCAATTCATTGAAGATCACTTGGTGATTTACAATAAACTAAAAATTTTCCAGCTCGATTATAATTCTGTATTTTAGATCGAATAATCTATTATGATATTGCTCATCTAATTTGAGACATCCTCTGAATGAATTTATGGATTAAAATAATCCCTTTAAAATAATATTCATTAATCAACTTTGAAATTCAATACAAAATGGTAATTCCCTGATCTTCATGAGATATGTACTAATTAGATAGAGATTCAGGGTATTTTAGATGAATTGTTCCGGATATCGTATGTAAATTGAAAATGTTGTAATGGGCAATTCTAACAATTAGAAATACCATTATATGCTCTGAGAACTATAATTTAAGAAATTTTTCAACAATAAAAAAGATCACTCGAGCAAGATTCAAGTACTTTTGATCGGTACGTGAGTTGGTTTGAGACTGGTTACAATTTTTTAGTTGGAATTATGGATAATGTGAAGGTGAGTACAAAGTCTTTGATCTTTGTAATTTTATTTCAATTTTGAGTGTACTAGTTAGATCAGAGATTTTTTTTGGAATACACTGTCATCATGACCATCCAGTCAAACAATTTTGCAATCTATAATATATTATTTGTTGCCCCAGTTTTACATTTTACACGAATTTTCTGTTCGAGGGTGAACCGATAGGTCAGGTAAAATGTAACACTTTTCTCTACTTGTTGTCATTTATGAGCTGTATACGCTATGTTTCGAAGCAGAGTTTCACTAAGTTCTCCGAGTCATATTTTCATATTTGGAGAGAAATACAATCTATCAAGGAAGTACGTAAGTGTGTTTTGCGATTTTAACAATGGATAAAATATCGTACAAAGAATTCGTCCCTAATTTTGTATTGCAAATAGAATTTTGTGTGCAGAATCTCTGAAAATGTTTCAGAAGAGTAGTAAGGTGTATTCAACACCGACCGAGATGTGGTGGAAGATGTGTTTGGCTCTGGTCGGCCATCAACATCTTCAACTGACGTTAACATCCGTAAGGAAATTGTAATTGAATATCGTTTTTTGAGAGAGATTGGTTATAAACTTTCTATGTCTCACGAATCAATTCGTACCATTTTACACGATTGTTTGGGAATGAAACGCGTTGCCGTTGGACTAGTTCCGAAAGACGTGAATTTTCTTCAGAAATTGAATCTCGTAAAGGTCGCTGCATACGTTCTCAATTCCGAACTCACATACATAAAACGCATTGTAACTGGTGATGAGACATGGGTTTATGCAAATCAATCAACAAGCTTCGGAAAGGCTACTTCCAACTGAACTGAAAAGAAAAAAAACACATTGAAATTGATCAAAAGTCAAGGTAACGTGTGAACATGAAATTCTTGCCAGATAGTTAGACGGTAAATAAAGAAGATTACCAGAGCATTATGCCGCGTTGGAGAAAACAGTTTGTCGGAAAAAGCCTGTTTTGTTGAAAGAAAACTCATGAATTTTTCACCACGATTATTCACCATCTCACAAGGCTATCATTGTGAACAAACTGGATAAATAAGAATTTTCGAAAATTTCTTTGGTCATGCATTTTTAGTGTTTCTGTAGAGATTTTAAAACATCTAGACGACTAGATCCTATCATTTATATTTCTATTGGCTCTAATTGTTCTTCAGGAGCAAAATAGAGAAATAAAATCTCAAGCTAACCAGTAGGTCATTCAAAAAGTAACATATTATTCTAAAACTTGAAAATAACTCCTCGAAAAGCATAAAGTATCTAGGGTTTCATCTGCCAGCCGAATTCGAATGCTGAATGCAAGATAACCGTCTGAGGAAAAACTCCCGTTCTGCCTCAATACTTGTTGGAACTACAGATAAAAGACATTGGTGAGCGAACTGTAAATTTTTTGAAAGTTTGATCACTAGCAGATTGATTAAAATAGACGTCGTATTGGACAGGGTCTGTCAAATAATACAATGTTGCGGTCATAAATATTCGGCGTTCATTAATTCAAGCCCTCATGGGTTCAGCAAGTTTTTGAGCTACTGGTGTTTCGAGTTCTTCTAACTTTTTCACCATAAATTGAAGAGTAGTTTCGGCGGAAATCTGAATTTCGACGACATAGTACTTCCACTGCCAGTTTTTTTTCTGAAATACGAATTCTAAATTTGATACAGCACGATATTCTTCATCAAAACTGTGATTTGTATTCGATCCAAGATTGCAATCAATCAAGGCTTTGCTTACACATTGCTTCATCTTATTGAATGTGGAAATCATATCTGCAAGACTACACCAGCGTGTTTTGCAGTCCAGCACGAGTTTCACATTTTTGCTGGATTTGTCCTTCATATATTTCTGAAGAATATCAATCTTCGTTGGAGATTTTTAAAAAAGTTTGACTACTTGTCTTACTTCTTTGATAAGGTGATCAAATTCTGGCACTAAGTCAACTTCATATACAGTGGGTAATCTGCAGTAAAATTCTTCATTATCAATAATGCCATCAAATTCTTCATGGTAAGACTCCTCTACATCTGCCTGAGCTACGACTGTGTACTTTCTTTTAGGGTTTCAGTTCCACGTCGCAAATAATTCTCTCAAAGTCATGCCATCTTTAGAAATCATCCTTGAAATTCTTTCCTCCAAAGAAACTTTTTGTAGGAAAAGTAATCAGATATTTTCTGCCTGTTCGTATCGGTTGGAGGTGGAAGCTTTACTGACGTGGAAGCATTGATCAGCATTGAAGAATTTGATGGAACCAGAGTCATGTTTTCTATCACTTTTTTATGAGAAGTATCAATTTTGTGCTTGAACAGTAAATGTACATGTAAGCCTTCAAAAAGTATTTCCATACCTCTGATCGACTTTGAAACTCTCCATAAACTACCTTTGTTGTCATTTTAACACAAAACGAATAGACCGAGAGAACTTAAACACACAAGGAACTATTTTCAACTGTTATTGGAATAGTTTATAAATCTACAGATTGCCATGCACTTTGACACGCCCAGGCTCGCAAAACAATGACAAATTTACGACAACCGGAAAACGTCTCGCCTTACTCATCCCTATTGCGCTGTGGCCCTAGCGCCACGTGTTGCCGCTGGGAATAGTTACATTGTTTACATAAGTCAACAACAATATGTGAAAGCACTGAAAGCTAACCAGACATAATACCAAACTTGCAAATCTTGCGAGATCGCACATGAGTTTGGGTGCGACATTGATCTTGCAGAATAGGTGCGAGATCTCGGTATTGCAAGATCTTGGTATACCGAGATTGCATTCCCTAATGGCGTTAACTTGTGTTCATCTGATACATTGATACATCTAAGGAAAGTTATCCGCTGCTTTGCTAATTTCAAACCAGGGACAGTCTTTTCAGAAATCGAAACGTAGGTTTTATCAGGTAGAAATGTCTAGTATGAACCAGTCTCATTTGTAATTTGCATTCTTTTAAAAAGTACCGGGAATTGATAATTGAAAAAAATCTGCTCGAAACGATTGCAAGCTTCTTCTGTAATAAAATATAGTTAGTCTCGGACAGGTCTTTTCAACTCCTCAGCTGATGAATGGTATGGATAATTATTTAACAATTTTTGGCTATCATAGGAAAATTCTCCCTTTCAAGAAGTGTTAACATGTAAATATTTTTGTTTACTAAATTATGAAGTCGGAAATATATATTCTTCTATTCTTATCATGAGTACTTCAGTTACTCTCTGTATAATGCAAGACAGGCAAAGTAGAGAAACGTATTCTGGATATATTTTTCAATTAATTTTTTTGAAATTCGCATGAAGATCTCGATTGTTCAAACTACAGTGCTAATTCGAAAGATTTTGTGTTCACGTTATTATTTGAATTTGGGAGGCTTTTACTTGGTAGAATTCCATTATCAATAATGAAAACAAGTAATGTTTTTGAGGAATTTTATTGAATAATTGTGATTCATAACGCGTTTCATTACACCGTAGCTTCTTCAGACGAATGAATGTACAGAAATCATGACAACTATATATATAGATACAACAGAGAATATAAATACAAATGTTCTTAAGTAATTAAAAGCTTATGGAGTTGCTTTTTCTTAAGTGGTTATTGATGACAGGTATATCCAATAAAATTAAGGAATAGATTGCTCCCTGAAGAGATTCAATAGAGGTGAAGGGCTTAAATCGACTTGTTCTTTAATGAGTCTACCTGAGTGTTTCTGTGTGTTGATTTATAAAGTTTCCCAAAGATATACTTTTTAATATTTATTATCTGTATGCAAAATTTCAAACTGTGGGTCGAAAGAGTGAATATTTTTTAGGAGATAATTCGCGTAATTTGAATCTGATTTTTATTTGAAAAACTGCGTTTATGTTTCGATATTCTTATACTGAAATTTCTATATGTTTTACAAAAGTAGAAATTATTACAGCCATTGCAATTCAATGTATAAACATCTGATTTATTATTTTTATCTGATTTGGTTTTATTGTTTTTTATAAATTTGCCTAAGCTGTTTTTAGTTTGCAAAGCTATGTTGAAATTATTTCTACTCAAGAATGATTTCAGTTTTTCACTTGTAATGCCAACGTAGGTTAAGGTGTTGAATTTTTGTTTCAATTTATCGACTAGGTAAACTTAATTCAATGCGATTCTACTTTGTTTTTATTCAAAATATTATTTATTTTGGGATTATAACTATTATTTCAAGCAGTTTGTTCAATTAAATTTAATTCTTTGTTGAAATTTTCTGGTGATAACTGAATGTTAATCAATCTATGAATAGAACTGTTGAACATTTTATGTTGATACGGATGACATGACGAGTTATGTATTATAATATCTGTATGTGACGGCTTATGGCAGATGGCGAAAACATGTTTTCCATTTTCATTCGAAATTGTTACCTCTAAGAAATTTATCGAATTATTGCTTTCTATTTCCATTTTCGAAAATTTCAACTGTCTATCTGTTCCTGTGAAGTAAATAATGATACCGTCTATATGGCGATTCCAGTATAAACCATATTTACTAAGTGGATGATTTTGAATTAAGTTCTCTAAATTATTCATGAATATTTCTGCTAACAAAGGACTTAACGGATTGCCCATAATCAAGCCATTTTCACTAGTATAATATGTGTTATTGAAGCAGAAATAAATTTGATCTAAACAAATTTGTAATAGTTAATTAGTTAAAGAATTTATAGTTTTCGTGGTCTGTCTGAAGAATTCTTAACAGCCGGAAACCACGAAAAATATAAATTCATTAACTCCAATCCACAATCCCCTGAATTATATTCGTTGATAAAACTGCATAAACCTAATTACCCTATTAGACCTGTTGTTTCTTATGTAACGGCACCTTCTTTTAAACTTACAAAATTCCTTAACGACTTGCTGATAAAACATTGCAAAGTTAAATTTTCGGTCAAAAATACATACTAACTCATAATTTCTGTGCATTCATTCGTCTGAAGAAGCTACAATGTAGTGAAACGCGTTACGAAATACAATTATTCGGAAAAATTCCTCGAAAAACATGACTTGTTTTTATCATTCACTTTATTAGTCCGTTCATAGTTGAATAAATCATTCATTTTATTTTGGAACTGATTAATTGGATCATGCAAATCGTGAAACGAAATTCACAAAGTCGAATTTTTTCAAGGACATGAAAGGAATTCAATCTTACTTATTTTTTGATAATGAATTTTATAGATCCACTGGAAGATTTGAATTTTTTCTATACGACCATACCCTTCATCTTCTGTTAAGAATTTATAAATTTACAAATCTTGCAATGAACAAATCATCGAAGATTTTTCCCAATACTTTGTTCAGAGGAATGCAACAGTTCCTTAGCTTTTGAAACATAGATATTAATCAATATGGATTTAGTACAACTCATGGTTTCTTTTCAGATCAAAATTATACTCCTAGCAAACTTGGTGGGACTTTTGCTAGTAACAGCATCAGACGTCAGTGACAATGAAATAAATTCAACGTTTCCAGCTCTACAGCCTTGGTTCACTGCTACAAGGTCTCCATCAGTTGAAAATAAATTGGAAGTGTTCACAGATGAGACAGTGAAAAACCGTACCAAACGACATGGATGTTGCCCTGGATGTTGCCAAATGCAAATGCCTGCTCCTGCACCTCCACCTGCTCCAACCAAAACTTATATAATACAGGTTAGTTTGAAGAGGATTGACACTGAAGTGACCTAGGTTCAAAATGGTTATATACTTAAATAAGACAATTGTTTTCTTTGTAGGTACAAGCAGAACCAGCTCCAAGGCCTAGGCCAAGACCACCACCACCCCCACCGCCACCACCACCACAACACCCTCCATCTCAATACGTGCTAGTTCCTGTGGCAGTAGTTCAACCTGTAGCTGTAGCTCCAACACACCCTGCTCATCCACCACCAAGACCTCCAAGAATGAGACACCCTCCTAGCCGTCCAAGTACTATAACAATCACTGGAACCATAACCAAGCAAAGTGATGATGGGTGTCATCGTTGTTGAATTATGATTTCTTTGATACAATAAATATTGGAAACCAAAATTTGTAATTATTTCCAGTGAAACCTCTTATCGTACATGGAGTTTTCAGAAGTTAAGAATGAGGATCGAATGATTTGAATTAAAAATTCGTTCGTGAGTGTTTTCGAGGATCGATCACTCCAATTCTCTCATTTCAATCGTAAGCCTCCATTTTCTCCCCCAATATGATTCCCTATTCAATTTCAATTGATTTTAGAGCATGTCACCTTGTTCGAGTATTTATTTTGGGAAATTTACAAACGAGTATAAAAAGATACTATTGAAAACGAATCTTTGTATAGCTCCGATCTTACATTTCTATATCAGGAATCATTAAAAGATTTTAAGTGATTTTGAATTAGCAATACAAGACTGGGAAGTGGAAGATGCTACACCATCAGGTGAGTGGACCATAGCGAACGTGGACCTTCGCAATTGATGAGGGTTTAAAAAATGCCTTGGAAACGTCTGGATGCACGATTCGAAAGGTTACCCTTCCGAATCGAAAAGGGGAATGTACCCAACGTAACGACGGGTGACATGGCAGATGTGGATGGCGCAGGGGAGACTCATGCGCCACCCCAACAGCCAGAAGCGCAACCCAGAGCTACCAATATTCTGGGCACTAGTGCACCTCCGAAAGGGAAGACCAGAGGAGGTGGTTCCATGGTAAGATGCCCAAAAAAGATTGGTAGCAAGGGTGAACAGCCTGGCAGCGGCCGGCCTTTAATACGGAAGGGGGCGAAAGACCCACCTCCAGGCAAAGCGCCAGATCGTTCTTCGACATTACAATGATTGAGTACTGTTAGGCAAACATCCAGCATTCCAAGGCAGGTTCTCACTTCCTTCGCAAATTCATCTTGAATGAAAGCGTTGATACCTGTGGGACCTGTACTGAGTGCTCATTTAGGAGATATTCTTACATCCAGTAACAGTCTTGAAGACGTCGAATGTATAGCTGAAAAGTTATTTCGTAGATTGCGTCGGCGTTCTACGAAAACAGTCTATTAAGGAGAGAACTTGAGAACGGACTCTGGAAAAGAGATGTTTGAGATTTTTGCTAGAACACAAATTGTCGGTTTTTGATAGCAGTGATAGCTGTGACACCGTCTCAGGTCTTGCTAAAAGTTTTAAAAACGACGATTGGAAGAACGCAAAAACTATCATCAAGACCAAAGCAGTTAGGTGAGCTATTCGCTCGCTATTTAAGACTTCCCAGGAGCCTTATCTTAAATGCCTACTTTACTACAACAGTGGATTTCTCCTTTTATACCTCATTAGGCTCTCCCGGTCGAGTCTGTCCTCGAATGTTGTGTCGACCAGCTGATGGAAGGTTAGGGTTGTATAAATCCCAAAGGTAGGTAAATTGAAATCCGATAAATATCGTGTTTTCAGTTTTGAAAACCCAGGAGAAGGTGTTAGATATTCCTTACGGGGATGTAAAGATCTGCGGAAAGAAATGGAGTGTTGCTCAAAGCAACTTCTGTGGCTATATGTGATTGTGTCAAGACCACGTCATATAACTGCACTGTTCGGTGTCAGTGAAACTTTAAGAAGCAATCCAAGCTCAAGCTGTCTAAATTTCAGAGAATGGCCTGTATGATGCATGGTGATGAGTGGAACTCATACTGGGCCTTGCACCTCTTCACCTGGTAATTAGAGAAATAGTAAGAATGGCTATCTACAGATTCCACCAACTTTCCCGAAATGGAATGAATGTTCAGCTTCGTGCTCGGCGCTTTACACTCTGAAGTTGGGGACGACAAGATGTTTATTATTGAATCTGACATAGCAAAACCCAAAACGAACATTATCATAATTCCTAGCAGACAGGAGTCGACCAGTTCCAAAGACCGTTTAATTCAGAGAACCTGTTGGTTCACAGACGGCTCCAAATTTGCCAAGGGGTTGGAGATGGTGTGTGCTACAATAGATTACTGGGTCGTAGTGGCGAGGCTGCTAATCAACCTACACTCAAACATAATTGCTGATATTATTTAAAATAGAATTCGTATGAATATGAGATTGAAAAAAACTATAAACTCTTTAATGTTGACATAACGATTTGAAATGCCAGATGTTAACTGTCAATTGTCAACTGTCAACTATCAACTTTTGATCTATAGAAGAAAAAATATCGAAATTTCAACAAACTGTAGAATCGTAACGTTTTGTTTGTGGAACTAAGTTTATAAGAGAGTTGAGTCATGAAAGTCATGATATTTAGAAAGATGATCCTATACATAAAAATCGTCTCAATCATCCAATTCTAATCGTGAACTATATGTCTAATCAACTTCAAGGTTATAGCAATAAACACAATCATAACAAATCATAGCAATTTAATATTATTGAGATGCATAAATTATTCATTAAAATAATAAGCGTATCAGAGATCACATCACTTCAAATTATTTAGTTCTAGAAGTTCCAGCTACCGTGTATGGAGTAGGTTGGTTTAGATTTACCAGGACCTCTTATCACCTTGTCTACTTGGGCGTTGACTTCGTGATTGGGGCCAGAATGTTGCACATTTACTGAACCACGAGTGTTACCATCTTGACCTTTTGAAAGAGAGGGTTGTACACGCCACCCATCATTGTTATTTTGACCTGGAATAGGAAAATTGGGAGCTCCAGGTTGCAAGGATCTTACAGACCTATATTTTTGAATTCCATCTTCAAATTGGTAGTATGATGGAGGGATTGGTTGTTTTCCATCAATATTCAGAGGATGAGGATGAGTATCCAAATATGAATTTTGCACATATCCAGTCTGTGGTACTTCTACCCTGCCTTCATGAAGAGGTAATTCTTCCTGGTTGTCCAACGGATATCCGTAAATACTATAGGAGTTGAGCATGACGCAAAACACCATCATTATTGAAGCAATCATTGTCGAATCCATTTCTGTGAATAAACGAAGTGTTAATAAGAAAGAAGATCTATGCCCAGAATGCATATTTCTAGTTTGCATTACATCTATCAATTTTGATATCAATAGCACCATCTCGGAGGAGAGCAGGGGTTGGTTAGAATAATCAACAAGTTTTTCACGTAACCAAACATATTATTAACTGAAATTTGGCGAATCGATTAGTTAACTATGAACAATGAAAGGTGACATGCAATCGACAACCTTGGAATTCGTTTTGAAAACTCTTCTGCTATAGAATAAAACTAAAACTCTTTGCAACTATGAATTACACCAGATATTACTATAAATATAACTGGATGATAGACTTACCTGCACTTGAAAAGTATTGAATAATATATCTTCAAACACACACGACTTGATTCTGATACCTGAACTCAAAGAATTTATATTAATACCGAGTTTGTTTAGTGGGGGATTACAACATGATCTGGTTATCAACTTGCCTTTCCGAGTATTTGCTATTGGATAAGGGGAATCCTGCAATTTCTTCCTTCAAAGGAAATAATAATCTTGTATTAATATCATATTTTCCAAGAAATCGTATAGGTAAATTCGAAGTTCATGTTCCTAATGATTTAATAAAATTTTAATGGGTAGGTTAGGCTATGTATATTTTAAATTATTACTTTTAAAGTACTATTTCTCGCAAAATAAGTAAAAAATCAAATTTTCCATATGTTTCATCATGGAAATCTCAATTAATTAGCAATAATAGAAATTTGAATGACGTCAAATGAATTTAGTTATACTATATACTTATATATTTTATGTAGGACTTAAGCTTTCGTTTTCGAAAAGATAGATGAAGGAAATTAGAGCGTTCAAATGAGCATGTTTCTTTACATTATTTTGTTATAGAGTGCTCCCATATAAATATGAAATACCTTCACTGATTCGACACACAGTGTATTTTTAAGATTATTGTGTACTTTAATTCATTTAATTTTTTATATGAAAGAAGTGACGATGTTCCAATTTCTCATCAATAAATTTCATAAACTTATGTTAATTTCTTTTCCGCATTTGAATAAACTCCTACATATGAATGAAATCTTTTATAACTATGCCTGTGGATCAGCAACAATTGAAGAGTGCTACAAGAGTGGTCATTAGAAATAAATCTGACAACCGCCTACTAGATCACAGTACGATTATTACCTTTCCAATATAATGTATACTGTGTCCAAAAAGTAAGCTGCAGTGCTCTTATTATTTGGTTAGATTAGGTGTTTTATATCTGTGCCAAGGTTCACGTCAAGATATTCATTAGAGTTTGAGATACGCTTCGTTCAGTAAGCTTATAGAAGTGAATTTTACGAATTTATGTCTGCATTTGTTGTGCAAAAAATTTTGTTTGGCGCATTTCTGCTTCTTATAATTGAAGATGGTGTGAAAAGCCTTTGGTGATGAGGCTATGTCGAAAAAAAAATGTTTACAAGTGGTATAAAGAGTTTCAAAAAGGCCGAGTAAGTGTAAAAGGCTTAGAGCGTCCCTGTTGACCATCAACTTCGATCGACGAAGCTCAAAGATTTGGTGCTTGTAAATCGTCAATTAACAATTGGAGCAAGTTATGGCCCTCAGACACGTGAATATCGTGCTAAAGATGAGGTAACATCAAAAATACCACGCCAAAGTCGCTCAAAAATCAAGGTTATCCGTCGTTTGCGTGAAGCTTTTTGCCTAAAGAGGCACTTTAATGATGCACCGTCTCACACTGCAGTGATTATTCGTGACCATTTAGTCAACACTCGACCCATTGTTCCACAACCGCCGTATTCACCTGATTTGGCGCCGTGTGACTTCAGGTTATTTAGCAAACTCAAAAGACCGCCCCGAGGACGTCGTTTTGAATCAATAGAAGAGATACAAGCCACATCGAAGAGAGATGAAGGTCATCTGGAGGGGATTGCTCTAAAGACGATGAAATTGATTCGGAAGAAAAATAAAGAATTTTCATTTTCAGTAATTTTTGGATACAGTAATACATTTTACACCAAAACGGCCTGAAATACAAAAAAGAGGTTCCAAATCGATGAAAGGTTCATCATCAATTTTTTTTACTACCAGGGGCGTACTAGAAAATATTTAGGGGTAGAAGGAATAGGTGACTTCAAAAAAGTATCGTCCTATAGATTTTCAAAATTGGATATTGATATCGGGATATTGTACTCCAGTCGTCACTGATATTTGAAACTGTAAATTTTAAATTTGAAAAAAGCCTATAATCGTAATTGAAAATGCCTTACGTTGGGTTGTCCGATGTGCAGAGGGGTCGAATAATTGCTCTCGTTGAAGAGGGGGTGACACAGAGGGATATATCGGCCACAATGGGGGTATCATAGGGGGTGATTTCAAAAACCTACGCCCCATACGTGGAACTACAATCTGTGCAAAATAGGCCTTAGAAGAAGTCGTAGGAAGATCACTTCTTGAGAGCAAGACCGCTTTTCGAGCCAAATAGCAAGAAGAGACCCTAGTGCGTCGCACCCTATATTCCAAAGGCAGTTTCTGGAAGCAACATGCATCAGTGTATCAGTCGAAACGATATGTCGAAGACTTCTTTCGAAGGGTTTATACAGCAGAAGGCCCTTAAGAGTTCCAGAGCTAACCAGAAAACAAAAAATTAACAGACTCAATTGATGTATCGAGCACCAAAATTGGAATATTGAGAATTGGAGAAATTTTCTTTTCTCGGATGAGACCAGAATTGGTGTTCCATCAGATGACCGCCGGATTCGGGTTTTAAGGGGTCGTGGAAGACAAGCTCCGAGCAGCAAGACAAATTCCGAAATACCAAGGGGGCAGTGTGATGTTTTGGGGTGGCATTAGGCTGGGAGGCAAATCACATTTGATTTCGTTTTCTGCGAGTGTAACGGCTAGAAATTACGTGGACCTAGTGCTGGAGCTCATAGTGAGATTCTGGCGAGGTACCTACTTTTATGCAAGACAATGCTCATCCGCATACCAGCAACCTCGCGCGACATTATCTTGGAACAGAGGGAATCGCTATTTTGGACTGGCCAGCTTGTTCTCCAGACCTAAATTCTATTGAACATTTATGGGATAATCTCAAAAGAAAAATTAGATTGCACCAGGATAATCCAAGAACCCCACAACAATAGAGGAGGTCGAAAATCTAATTCAAAGCATGCCTAGACGGATTCAGACCTGTATCAGGACAAGAGAAGGTAATACAAACTACTGAGGTCGAGAAAAACACCTACTCCGTGAAAAAACAATTTTCAATTTTTTTACTACATGCGTAAAGATTAATTTTCTTTTATTTGTTTCTTCCTCAAAATAAACCTAAATTTATTTATTTCTTCAATTGAAATATTTCAGAAAGGATCAATTCTAACAATCCTTCGAAATTTCCAAAATCCCTGAGGTAATTAATATTCAAAATATCGGGTGATTCCATAAAATTTGGTTGTGTGTATATTTATAGGAAGTTTTCTTCAAAAACGACTTGGAGAATCACCGCTCAAAATCTTTCGTACTTTTATATTGACACCCTGTATTGGTTGTATTGAAGACATATTTGAAATTATTATCTGTATGAAGGGAAAAATATGTGAAGAAAAATTTTTTTTTTGGCCCTTGTTGGGGTTTAATAATAACTAAAAAATTCTGCATGTGTTGTGAGGTGATTAACTATGTTCATGAATTTTTTTCAGATTTTCATCAGGATTTGAAGAAGAAAATAAGATGTGAGAAAACACGTTCTTTGATATTAGGTGAGGGGTAGGCGAGAAGAGGGGCTAAAATTACAACGGAAGCTTTTCTTTTGATCACTCCAATGATATTATCAAGGAAAAAAAGGATTTCGCGATTGAGAATATTTCCACTATCCTAAAGGGTACCGTTTATGATAGATTTTGACATGCTCATCAATATTTTCAATAGAAAAAAACAAATTCGAGCTATCGAAGATCTTTGAGAAATCTTGAAGCTCATTAGAGTTGATTTTTTCTCAATTCTTGAGTGCAAAATCTTCGATTAATTATTGAATACGTATTTCTCCTGATTTCACCAAAGAAAAAATCTCTAAAAATTACTATTTGCGAGATTATCGCAATGTGTAGACATATTGAAGAATTTTTATTAGTCAAGGAATAATATTCAATCTTCCTAGAATGTTGAATATCCCACTTTGAAGGAGCTAGTTTTCCGATCCACCCTTCATAATCATCTTCAACCGGGGCCACACAGCAGTGGTACAGCACGGTCAGATGTCATTAATAGGATCAATGGACTGCAGTTTCGGTCTCATTTGACCTCGTCAGCATTGCATGCCCATTCACAACATCAGGCTACACTGCCACATTCTCATCTCCTTTCGTTGGAGCGCTAGTAAACATGTAAATGTTACTGCGTCCACCAACGAACCGAGACAGAGGCCACTTCATCATTGCCACCGGGAAACCGTGATAACAAAGCGTAAATAAACAGGAAAACTTCACCAATGTTTGAGCTCAAAATTTAGAAATAATCTTTAGTCATTTGATTGGATATATTGATTATCAGGAAAAAACCTACAAATGTACCATAAATTTACGACCTACATGAAATAAGTGCTTGTTTTCTAGGAAAATTTGGCTCAAATAAATTGTGTAAGGAAAAATGATTCACGAACTTGTCATGATTTTCTCAAGAACTGATCTTTGGGTTCAATACAAAATTGCAGAAACTCGTAGAATAGGAATAGAGACTTTGGATTTACCAGTACTCTAATTTGAAAAGAAGAAATAAATCCAGTTTATTATTTCTCTTGCAGACAATATTAGCAGGATTCCCCTCGTCCCATAGCAAATCTTTGGATTCACAACTCGATAAGCAGGTTACTCTGTTATTCCCCACACAAGAAGCTTTGCAGTAATATAAATACTTCGAGTTGTTATTCTGAAATCATAACCGAATCGTGAGTTTTAAAGATATCTTCATTAATCTTCGATAACCGGTAAGTAATAAACAACTAATAATTCTCCAATTAATTAATTTATTTATTTATAGCGTAATGTTAGTTTTATTTCCAAAAGTTTTAACGAACGAAATGAATGTAATTGTACGAGGGTTGTCTCAAATTATCAGGTTCATTTTCATATTCTTCCTTGGTGTTGTCCTATGTGGACTGGCTTGTGGCGTCAAATTATCAGGTTAATTTTCATATTCTTCCTTGGTGTTGTCCTATGTGGACTGGCTTGTGGCGTCCGTAGAAGAAGTCTCTGTTGGATTCAACACAAGCTGCAAACGTCTTCCATTCAAAAAACAGTCCTTGTTCTTTAGTTTAGTTTATTCTTTAATCGAATCGGTGAAGTTCAAGTGGTGTTTAATCTTGAAAATACCAGAAGACAGGTGGAGCTATAATCTGACCAGTTGGTAGCGTGGATCGCTATCAACAGATGTACCACCCATCAAACCACTTTATTATCTATATTTTACACTCGTTTCCGAATACTGTCCTTTTCAATTGACGAGGCTTTTACAAGATTGAAATCCATTTTCGAATATAATTAAACAAAGATTTCCACTAAAATATATTAATAAATGCTCGACGCGTTTCGATACACAGTATCTTTGTCAAGAGCGTATGAATACCACAAAATTATCTTAACAAACGTATACTTATATAGACTAAAGAGGCATTCAGAGTTATCTATATTTGTACTAGTGTTTAGGAAACAAGTTTAATAAGGGTGAGTTATTTATGTCTATCTGGTCATTAAAAATTTCTAGGGAATACCTAAATCTGTTAATTTCAAGTACTTCCAGAAGGAATTTCATCAACAACCTGCACCCAAAGATAAAATTCACTTCTGAAATAGAACAAAACAACTTGATCAATTTCCTGGACTCAACAGTAACAAGATCAAATAATAAACACCTGTTTTCAATTTATCATAAAACTTCTCATACAGATATCACAATTCATTATACATCGGCACATCCTTACCAACACAAAGTAGTAGCATTTAATAGTTATATACATAGACTCTTAAGCACACCAATGTCTAGTGAAAATTATCTCAAGGAATTGAATTTGATAAAACAGATCGCAATAAATGATGGTTGTGATACAAATTTAGTTAGCAACATATTATATAAAAAAACAAAAATTAGCTTCACAGCATATTTATCCAATCGGTGAACATCAAGACAAGAAATTCAACAGGTTAACATATATAGGCAATATTAGCAATAACGTGAATTCCTTCTTAAAATTCAAATTTGAATATAGCGTCCAAACCATCAACGAATTTAGGTTCATTTATCAGAAATTATAAGTCTCCAATTAATAAAGAAAATAAATCAGGTGTTTATAGATTGGAATGTACAGATTGCGATTGTTTTTATATAGGTAGAACAGGAAGAAATTTCAATGTTAGAATCTCAAAGCATAAACGCAGTTTCATCAATGGAAAAACTGATTCGAATTATTCTAATCATCTTAGGGAAAATAGTCATTCTTTCAATTCAGAATTTAAAATCCTACATTCTGAGAATAGAGGTATAAAACTCAACCTTCTGGAAGTACTTGAAATTAACAGATTTAGGTATTCCCCAGAAATTCTTAATGACCAGATAGACATAAATAACTCATCCTTATTGAACTTGTTGAAATCTAACTTAAACGCTAGTTCAAAGACAGATAACTCTGAATGTATTGCCTCTTTACGTTTGTTAGGATAATTTTGTAGTATTCATTCGCTCTTGACAAAGATACTGTGTATCGAAACGCGTCGAGCATTTATTAATTAATATTTTAGTGGAAATCTTTGTTTAATTATGCTGTCCTTTTCATTTCGATAGTTTCTATTCAACTTTTTCGAGTACAAGCAAACAAAGATTTCTAACAATATATTATATATTTAAAATACATTATTCCATCAAATTTCGATTTATCTTATATCAAAATATAATAAAAAAGTTTCTGAGATAACATTTCGCGAATATTTTGTTGATTGTGAATTATTTGGATTTTGCAATGGGAAAAGCCTGTTGATTATCCATCAAATCAAGTCTGTTTTGCTCTATTGAAAACATAATTTATTCAATTCTGATACTATGGCATCGCCAGTAATACATCAAGTCTCAATCGAAATTCACATAGGGAATAATCGCCAGTACAATTCTCCATTCTTTTTTGAATTCCAGAATGATTAAAGCATTTCATTCAGTTCGGCTCTCCATACAGGATGTCGCTTTCGAAAAATTCAATATCGTCATTTGAAATTATCAACTAAAATTAATTCGAAACTGTTAAAAGTATTGAGGTACGATGTGTTGAGCATCAATTACGAAGAAATAAAGCTGATTTCTGCATTGAAAATGTTCACATTTTTTCATTTCCATCTGGCGTGCAGTCATCTGTTATTTCTCATTTTGCAATGAAATATTATTATTATTCAGATCAGTTCTTCATTATTGTTGTTGTTCGTCAGTTGAAATTAATCTGAAAATGGTTTATTCCACTGAGGAAAGGGTCGAAATTGTATCGACGTATTTTCGAAATAACAGTTGTGCCAAAGAAACGGCAAGGATATTCGATAGGAACCATCCTGAAAGAGAAAGGGAGTCAGTCACCAGTACGTTAAATATTTCGTTGACAAATTCCTAGCTACGGGTTCGGTGGCAAACAAAAACATGAAGTGGCATGTCCTGTCAGAAATGAGGCAACGGAAGTGGCAGTAGTGGGTCATCTACAAATGGAGAATACTACTTCGATCAGAAAACTATCTCGTCTGACTGGTGTATCAGCTACAACTGTCCATAGAATCGTGAAACATCACAAATTTCACCCCTACAAGGTAAAATTAGTGCATGAAATAAACGAAGATGATCCAGATCGTCGTTTACAGTTTTGTGAAAATCTAAGTGAAAACCTAAACGCTAATCCAAATTTTCTGAATAACATCTGTTTTTCTGATGAAAGCACCTTTATGCTCAGTGGTGAAGTGAATAGACATAATTGTCGATATTGGGACACACAGAATCCTCATTGGTTTAGAGAGGCCCACACGCAAAGGCCTCAGAAGTTGAACGTTTGGGCAGGAATTTTGGCAATCATCTAGTTGGGCCTTTCTTTATTGAGGGTAATCTGAATGGAAATGGCTACCTACAGTTGTTAGAGGAACACATACATCCTAGATTGACAGAAATTTTACAGAACGATCCAACTCTTTCTGAGGACGAAATGCGTTTTCAACAAGACGGTGCTCCTCCGCATTATGATGCTCGGGTGCGGCAATATTTAGACGAAAATTTCCCAGGAAGGTGGATTGGTAGAAGAGGACCTGTTGAGTGGCCAGCCAGGTCACCAGATTTAAATCCCTAGATTTTTTTTTGTGGGGCCATCTAAAATCTAAAGTTTATGCCACAAGACCAGAAAACCTGGAGGAGCTGCGGATGAGGATTATCACAGAATGCCGACTTTTGACTCATGAAGTTTTTGCTAATGTGAGAAGAGAGTTCGAAAATCGTCTGTATAACTGTATGGAGGTGGGCGGAGGTCATTTTGAACAATTGTTGTAATAATCAAGTTAGTTTTTGTTTTCAATTGAATACAAGTTCAATAAATCTCGTTTTCCTGTTTAGATGAGCATCCAATCAGTTTCTCCATCATCCCTCATCCTGATCCTCACGCCAGAAAACCTCGATTGCCAAAGTGAAACCAATGCCTCAGTGATTCAGAAAATAGAAAAATCTTTCTGGAACTTTGCCACTCAACCTGTAATCACTTGTATGATTTTTTGAGTTGGGGATGCTGAATGGAAGAGATTGATTGCAAAATTCCATATTCACGCAAGAGAGTCTTATTCTCGAATCAAACATAAACATGTTCTCGTATTATACCGAAATGAACCAGTTTCAAAAAGTTATTTGGGTTTTCAGTGTTCCTGCTCCGGGACACCCTGTATGCTGATTCTGAATTTCGAAAATACCAAATTCGAAGAGAAAATTGAAATTCCAACGAGGTGCCACTTGACCTATTTTCGATCGAATGATTTTTGAGTTGGGGATGCTGGAAATAGGGGTTGATTGCACCAACTCCAAATTCACAAGTGTAGGTCGTTTTTCTAGACCGAGCATAAACCTGCGCTTACATTATGCCAAAATAAATCTATTTCATTTAGTATTTGGGAATTTTCGTTGGAACACATATTTATATTTCTTTCATAAATATCTCAGCTAGAATAAATAATATTGAAGAAAATTTCTTGCTTATGTAATAATTTTTTTTTCATTCGCAGAAATGGGTTCAACAATGATTATTTCAATAGTGGGGATGCTTTGTGCCATGTTAAATTTTCATGGTATCAACGGGTATCGTCTGGACGATCATGAAGATTTGATGGAAGTACCACATTCCCTTTATGTTAATCGCTTACCTTTTAATAGTCTTCAGTTTCCTTTGGGAGGTAATAAAAAGCATCTTGATATCCCCCTATACTACAACGACATAGACGCAAATAAAATCAGAAGGCATCGTTTCATCAGATCTTTGCAGCCTGGAGCTCCAAACTTTCCTATTCCAGGACAAAATAATAATGAAGGATGGCGTGTGCAACCCTCTCTTTCTAAAGGGCAAGATGGTAATACTCGTGGTTCTGTTAATGTACAGCATTCCGGTCCCAATCACGAAGTCAACGCCCAAGTAGACAAGGTGATAAGAGGTCCTGGTAAATCTAAACCAACCTACTCCATACACGGAAGTTGGAACTTCTAAGTGAAGAACTGGATAATAATTAAACTTATGTGATTTTCAATACGCTTATTATTTAATTCGATTATTTATATCTTTTCGTAAATAAATTGAAAAAGTTTTGTTATAGTTTACATTCATGTTACCTTGAAGTTATGATTAATTTTATTCATTTAGTAAATGGAGCTTTTTTTCTTGGGGCTACGAACAGAAATAATCGTTTCGTTGTAAACTGCGGTGCGTTCAGCATGTGTAGGCAAAACAGGGAATGTGAGAATAATCTCTAGAGATGATCCTACATGTCTTTCCTCATTTCCACAAATGTAAAATTTGATATGATGGTTCGCGACTCCAAAAAATGATATAAACACTACTCAGTGATCTGAAAAAACAAATCTCTTGGGAAGTAGTCATTTAAGACTACCCTACGGCAAAATGGTTAATAAGTCAATTGATTTTTTCATTCTTAACGTTGACAGCATTGACACGACGCCACCTTACTTCACTATCAATCAACATAAACACTTAATTTCTCTAAAAACTAAGCCTGAAAACAGCCTGAAGTCACATGGACCTTATTTTCTGTCAGGACCGTGGATCGCTATCAACAGATGTATCGCTCAATGAACCACTGGTTTATTTCATCAACCGACCGACAGTAATAGAAGAGACCAAGTGACAGTAAATCGCTCAAGGACCTTACGAAGCGTGAGTTACCTGATCCAAGCGCAACTTGTGGTGTCTAAATAACTATAACACATTTCTTGTGCGAGTGTCCTGAATCTAACCTAACCCCAAAACTTCACTATCAATCAACATAAACACTTAATTTCTCTAAAAACTAAGCCTGAAAACAGCCTGAAGTCACATGGACCTTATTTTCTGCCAGGAGCGTGGATCGCTATCAACAGATGTATCACTCAATAAACCACTCGTTTATTTCATCAACCGACCGACAGTAATAGAAGAGACCAAGTGAACGTAAATCGCTTAAGGACCTTACGAAGCGTGAGTCACCTGAACCAAGCGAAACTTGTGGTGTCTAAATAACTATAACACATTTCTTGTGCGAGTGTCCTGAATCTAACCTAACCCCAAAACTTCACTATCAATCAACATAAACACTTAATTTCTCTAAAAACTAATCCTGTACCAAATTGCAAAACAACTGCATTTCACCACTTATTATTATGTCATGTATTTTGTATTTACGAGGGCGGTCGTTGTTCGTACCATTTGTTTCGTTTACGATATACAGGCTGTCTTCATAATTCTGTCGAAATCCTCGTAATTGTATGGATGCACTTTATTATTTATTTATATACTTTATATATTTATTATATTATTTATTATCGAAAATTCAGATTTTTCGATCCATACCAGAAATTTCAATCTGTATTACAGGTGTTTCTGAGAAAAAACTTTAGATACAATTGTTGATCGATTAAAATGAAAAATTAAAGTTGAACTTCACTTGGAGTTTTCTTTCGTTCGGTAACTTATTCAATTTTGAGTACTTTCTGCGAAAAGAGAGTCACTCGAGACGCTGTATTTTCCGAGAAAAAAGAAAATATTTTCCAAACGAAAATGGTTTTCAAATTATTTCTGGATTTCATTTATTCTTTCCAGTAGCTCTTGTATTCTTCATTTCCTCATTGTAAATAAGCTCCTTCATTACTCCCTATAAATAAGTCTACTGTATTTAAATCCGATTATTTGGTAGGCCAGGCGTCGTTTTCACCCTTACTTTCGCTAAAGTTGATTTTGTGAGTGTTACGTTTTTGAAACTAGTGACAAAGTGAATTGTGGTCGAAAAGATGAGATCAGAACACATACAAACAACAAGAGATCGAAAATATTTGTGGGAAGATAGCTTATTCGACGAAGGTGAATTCAGGTTCAGGTTATTGTATAATAAACTTTATTGTAGATTTTTCAGCTTGAAACTTCAAACGATATCTCGAAATTGCATACTTCGAATTGGCTGCAACAGAATCTCGAACAATGTTTAACTAATTTACTTCGAATTTTAACTCAATCGATATATTTCACAAATAAGTACGAGAAATGTCTTTTGCGTTTCGCATTCTGTAACATAGACGACACTATTAATCAACTGTCAGTGAACGTCTATAATTTGTTAATATAATTTTGAAATTTCAGCTCTATGGTGTTGTGCTTTAGCCACAATAAACTGTCGAAGTTGACAAGTTACATATAAAATAGAATTAAACCGTGACGTGCAACACATCAAGAGATTGAGGCAACATAATGGATCTCAAAGATCTCAATACAAAAATCTTGCACGAAGAATTGCGTGTTTAGTTTCCCTCTGGATACCTTATCGGTTAACTGAAGAACAAAAAGCTGCAAGAATGAATTGGAGTCAAGAAACTCTGGACTGTTTTAACTGTGGAAAGTCTAACAGCGCTTACAATATTGTAAGGTGGAGAATCTTGGATTTATTCATACGAGCCAGAAAATGAGCAATAATCTTGTGTTTGGGTGTTTTGAGGAGCAGAAAAACCGACATCCGTAGCCGAAGTGCCCCCAAAAGATATTCGCAATGTTTGTTTCTAAAACATTGCCGATTGGTACACAAACCTTTTGTTGTGTTAGTAAGCTTCCGGAAACCCACCCCAAACGCCAATTCATCCTTCACAAAGACAATACAAGTCCGTTCACAGCCCGGAAAACAATTGATCACTTAATGCAAGAAAACAGCAACATCTTCTTGCGTACAGTCCATACCTAAATCCCAAGATTTTCCTAGTTTTACCAAAATCAAGAAAGGATTGCGTGCTCAAAGGTTTCACTATTCAGAAGAAGCTGTAGATGCCTTCCAAAAGGCCATTTTGAATGTAGTAGCAAACGATTGGAACAACTGCTTTCAGAATTGATTCGAACGAAGTGTATTAATTTTCGAGGATAATACTTCGCTTAATTCTATATGCAAAACTTGAAAGACTGTATTCTCAGTTGTAGGGTAATTTAATTAAAGCATCCTTCATGAGTGAAGTTTAATTTAATTCTCATAATGAAGAACAAATAACAACAATTCTGAATCTTCAATCTTCATAACCTGATGTATCTTCAAAGCCACTGCTTTCAGCCTCAATGGTACTACATGCCAAACAATCATTTCCAACATCCAACCAACATTCCCTGCAATAAAGTAAATGGCAATCGTCATTTTCACAAATGACAAATCTATTAGGCGAATCAAAAACTCCTTCAGGCTCCTCACAAATTATACAATCTCTTCTAGCCATTCCAAAAATCTTCAAAAAACCGCAACATTTCGGATATCGATACCTAGCTACCGCGCAGATATTTACAGATTCATCCAGGCGGCGCTCCCGTACCTGTTTGATTATTCTAGACTTCATATAGCGTAAAAAACCTATTCTTCTTCGAGTTGTTTCGTTGTACAGATACAATATTCTTCGTTTCTGACGTTTTCTATAAAAATATCCGCATATTACTGACCTGAATCTTTGGGTGTACACTTCAACAAACATCATGACAGCTATAAGAAGGAACATACCGTATATTTCTAAGAAATATATGTATGGCATCAATGTGGGGTGTGGTAGACAATTTTCATTACTTCGAACTATTTTTATCCTTTTCTTTATGTTGAATCCTTTCACTATAGATCTTAGTAAAGCAGCAATAATGCCTGTACCTTTAATCTCCAAGTATAGATCGTGATGACCGACTTGAGTATACACAATCTTAGCATGTCGTTTTATCAAATCCAATACCTCATAAAACAACCTATCAATCAAAATAAACGTGGAAACAAACACAAGTTCTATAAGTAATTTAAAACATTGCATCAACAATTGTTTCTGTTCACTCTTCAAGTATCTTCTACTCCACAATTCCACCATTTGCGTTTTTTCGAATTTTTTCAGTGGAAACAAGACGCTCTTTCCACCAGTTTTTCTTCTAGCATCTATTTTACGAAAATATTTCGTTATGTACACATTATCGAATTCGATGTTGCGCAAAAATTGATCGTGATAGTTCTGACATTTCAAGATGATCCAAAGAAGAACAAATGCTAGAAGTCTCTTCAATGAAATGAATATTTTATCCAGAATTTTTTTCTTTTCATCGACGTCATGTTGAATAGCTTTAGCTGTGTCAACGGTGTCTTGTAAATTAATTAAATGTTTGATTCGAGACAATTTGTATTGCAGCTTAACGTTTTTGAAATTGTTCGTTAAGGATACTCGAGATTTTTTCAGATATTCATATCCATCCCCAAAACCTGGATCAATTTCATTGGAGGGATCACAACGACTTGAACCACCTAGAGCTTGTGCAATATTACACACAAAATCTAATTTCATGGGCCAACACAAGACCCATGCGGCAGCCCAAGTTACCGCTTCATAGCATTTATCGTAAAGTGATTGAAACATGTTTCTACATCTTAAAGCAGCTGTTGAAAATTGTTGGTTACATCGTAGTTCAACTTTTTGTAGATAAGTTTGTTCGTATTTTGCTGCTTCTATTTGTTCACCTTTACTTAAATACTTATTATCGATATCAGAAGATCTTTTGGAATCTCCTTGTATATTATCCAAATAATCATTTTCTTCTTTTAACTTTTTCATTTCTGTTTCATCTTCAATTTCTCCAGTAATTGGAGCTGATAAGTCTTTTATAGATCTTAAGGTATCTTTAACTTCGTTCACTTCTGTTTTCATTCCGAAAAGGGCTTGTGTGAATGGTTTAAACATTAATTCGAATCTTGTTTTAGTCAGATTGAAAGTAAGAGATGCGGAACAAGCAAAAACTCTTACGACTTCTTTGCCATTATTTGCTAAATTTTCTAGGGGACCTGCTATGACCATGAACAAAATCAAGGAGAACTGCACGCCTCTTCCAGTTTTACCAGCGAATATAGGTAGCGATAAAAAGGATATGCAGCGTATTTGGGATGAAAATGCTATTCCAAATGCTAGCATTAAACTTATAACTATTCCAGCAATTATGGCACTCGAAGGTAGGAAATTTAAATCCATTAAAATTAATCCGTAGAAGCCTAAGCCTAAAACAAGCCCATACATAAATCCAAACGCAGCCTTGGTTTTTTTGAATCGATGTTTTCTTGTTTTGAAAAGAGCTTTGAACAAATTCATTCTGTCTTTCATAGAATTTGACACATGTCACGTTTGAGACGAAATAATTAATTGAAAGCACAAATCACAGAATGTAAGTTTATAGGTTATTTTTTTGCAGAGTTGCATGAATATAAATAAACTAAAACTGAATTGAACCTCAAAAACAGTACTAGCTAGTTTGTAGTAAAATTTTCAGACCAAATATCACAATGAATTTAGTGCTTGCCCTCGGCATTAAATCAAGATCGTTGAAAACGTGTCTGTTTGATAAATCCCAGTTTTCTTGAAGCCAGCCATTATCATACAGATTGCCCGTGAATTTCGTGTACAACGCATGATGAAGGGATTCTTCGTTTGGCCGCTAGAGGTCGCCAAATCCAAAGATTTCTTTTCTTATTTTTCAAATAATTCGAGAACGACTCGATCGATAGAAACCATATTTGGTATGAGTAATCGGGTGCGTTATTCACGTTTTTTAGTGATTCACTCAATGACCTTGCTCTTTTACAGATTTCCGTGTTTTTAATCAACTATAATTTTTCAACTGTCTGCGTTTGGGCAAAACTGTTTTAGACATTGAGTAGCTAGGCTAATTATCAAACTTTTTTTCTCTTCAGAAATTTTGATATGATGAGCGGTTCAATCACAAGAAACAGTTTTTTAATTTCATGATTTCATTTCTTCACCTAGCAAGTCAAAAATATCACATTTGACCATGTTGGCCTTGGATTTATTTCTGTGGTCTGGCAAATTGTAATTTTATTAAGCTTGACAACCAATTGTTGACACAACAGTGTTCCTTAAGTTCTTTACTAAGTGTTTTGGTGATTTCTTTATCACTATTAGGCATGAAGATGCACAGTAACTTTGAAATGGTTGATATGCTTATGGTGTACGGATTTTGTCAAGGCTATGAACGTGAAAACGCGATAGTATATGCTGAAATATTTCCAGATTGCATAGTGCTGAACCACCAAACGTTTATAAATCTGGAGAGGCGCCTCCGCGAGAATGGTAGCTTCAAGTCCAGGAATCTGGATCGAGGACGACAACGAACAGGTAATCACGGTAGATTGCGAAGAACACATTTTGGACATGGTTGAGGAAAATCCACAATTAAGCACGCGTTGTTTAGGTTTGCAGTTGGTCGTTTCTAAAACAATGATTCATGACGTCTTGAAGGAACAATATTTTCATCCTTATCACATTCTTTCATGCAGAATTTAGTATCCAAGAGAAGAACTCAGGATTTCCACTTCAGTAGAAAATTCTATTTACTGACGAATGCACTTTTACTAGGTCTGGAATCACTAACCTTCACAATGAACACGTGTACAGTGTCGAAATCCATATGCTTTCACAAGTGCACATCATCAAAATCAATTCAAAATTAACGTATGAATTTCAGTAATTGACAATTTCATTATTGTAGTAATCATTTCAGATCGATTAAACGGAAGGCATATTTGAATTCAGTATTACATACAATATTCCAGTATTACAGCATGCAGAAATGTGGTTAATACACGACAGTGCACCTCCTCACTTCATTTTAGCGGTTTGCGAGCTCTTACATGCACAGTATGCCAATCATTGGATCGGAAGTTGATGCTTCTGCAAGTTGGCCAGCACGATCTCCCGACTTGACACCGTGCGACTTCTTACTTTGGGGTGCTTTAAAATCTAGAGTGTACTCTTCCCTAATTGACTCCCCAGAAGGGTTACATATGTATTCAGCAAAATTTTGGGTGTAAACTGATTAATCGTTATTCTAAAGTGATTCTTTTTCTTATTTATTTTCCAACTGGCCAACCTGTTCTCATATTTTTGAATAGTCATTGTGAAAAACTTTATTTTCGAATTTTTCGATTTTTATACTACTGATCATTGAATTTTCTATTTGCTTGATCCGATTTAGCAACCTAGAAGAATTTTGTCAACAAGAGATTGTCAAGCATAGTAAAATGACATTTTGCCAGACTACAGAAACAAATCCAAAGCCAACATGGTCAATATGTGATATTTTCGACTTGTTAGGGTGTTGACGAAATGAATCATGAAATTGAAAAACTGTTTTTCGTCATTGAATCGCTCATCATATCGAAACTTCTCAAGAGACAAAAAAGTTTGATAATTAGTCTAGCTACTCGATGTCTAAAACAGTTTTGGTCTAACGCAGACAGCTGTAGAATTATGGTTGATTAAAAACACCTAGTTTTTAGGGACACTTGTGAAACGTCAAGGTCATTGAGTGAATCACTAAAAAACGTGAATAACGCACATTACTACGCATACCAAATATGGTTTCTCGAATTATTTGAAAAATAAGAAAAACAGTCTTTGGATTTGGCGATCTCTAGCGGCCAAACGAAGAAAATTTTCATATAGGTAAGGTGGTCTAAATCGACTTATTTCAAGCTAAAGAATCTGTCGTATAACGTTGTACGCACAATTTACGGACACCCTGTATATTGTTTGGGTTATATTTAAATTTTTTAACAATTCCAGGTATATCATACACCAGGTCCACGCGAGATGCGACATTCAAAGTATATGGAGAAGGGAATGACCTATTGGAGAATTTTACTTTTGTTGTCTTGAATGTTATTTGAAGTAAGTTCCGAAAATATTTTAATGCTGTGGCACTTCCGGTTATACCGGAAGTTGACACCATCTTTGTTATTTCAAATAGCATATTGTTTCTATTTTTTCATTGTAGACAATTAAATTCTTAACAATTTTTTCTCATATCATTGCCACCTGAAACCAACCGAAAGGAAGATATGAATTTTTCAATCGAAATTTTGCGATTTTTTGTTCTCTCTTGAAAGGCATCATAAAAATACTAGCTCGTTTTAAGTAAAGAGGCTCATTCAGAAGAGTTCAATTTATTGAGAGGCTTCAAGTTATACAGGGTGCTCCAAAAGCAGTGGCAAATCATAGTACATTCAAAGGTACCAATTTTTGCACATACCATTCAGCTCGTAATATTAATAGGCATCTATCTGTTATAGGTGTTCTTTACGTACAATGAATTGTTTCCGAGTTACTCAAAAATTACCAGTTTTCGACCATGAAATTCGCATCTCAAAATCTTCATCAAAGAAATTCTGGTCAAAATTTCGGCAGAAAAAGTACGAAATCAATTAAAGTGGATTGAATCTGACTTCTCGTTTTTCTTCCTTTCTAGTACGTATTCTTGATAACATCGATTCAGGAAAGTCATCTTCGAATTACCCCAAATACCTCGCTGAATGAAGCATGTCGATTTTTTTTTCATCGCCTTTCATTCTCACTTGAAATAATTGCTCTCGTATTCCAAAATGATTAACTTGATTGTTATTAATTTCAGATCTAAACGTTTTGAAATCTACAAATTGTCGAAGATGTCTTTTCTGAAGAGTAACTGATGTAATCGAGAATAACCTACTAGAAAAGAGGAAAAACGAGAAATCAGATTCAATCCACTTCAATAGTATTGATTTCGCACTTTTTCTCTCGGAATTCTGGCAGAATTACTTTGATGAAGATTTTGAGATGGGTCTCGTACTAAGAGATCGAAATACATTACTTGAAAGATTCTGGTCATATAATCTGCGAATTTCAGGGGATAATTTTTGGTCATTCCTTTCCCCAATGTCCATCTCCCGTGCATACTTGGTATATTCATGGAATCTCCTGGATGATGTGTGATCCTGAAAACCCAGGACCATAAACAGAAACCGCTAAAGGTTGAAGTTTGTGAGAACAATGTTAACAAAGGAAGACCATTCTCTTTGGCAAGGTTCAAACCTTCAATTGGCAAATGAGAAGCGTGATTGTCAAGTAGTATTATTCATCCAAACGAATGTGCTCCTCCAGCTCTTCTTGGTGGGCCATCGCGGATGAAATAGCGCGGGAATATGAAAACGGAGCTATCGAATTCCTGGTAGCTGAAATGACACATGCTAGTGTTACCAGATTTCCTCTTTCCTGGAATGTAACTTTGCCTACTTAATTGAATCCTTTTCTAGCTAAGAGTCTGGCTATTGGTTCGTGAAGATGCCAGTCTCGTCCATCTAGACCATAGCGACATTTGTCATAAATATGCTTCAGGTTGTCAAAAAAGCATCGACATTGTGTCTATTCAAACTGGAATACCTAGCAAGACAAGTCGCTGCCGGAATTCTCATTGATAATTAATTATTTCGTGTGAGAAACGATTTGGATCAGTCGACACCAGTTCTCTCATACACGTTTCATAAAGTGAGAATTGTTGTGGTAAATTCATGAGCAAGCCTCCTCACTTCTTTCGACGCTTTTGTGAGATACTTCACCAATTGTACTTCTTAATCCTCTGAAAAAGTAGTTGAACGTAGCCTACACTGATATCTGTAGGTCCTCGATTGAAAATTTTCAATAGAATCTGATCAAAGTCGCTTTTGCAGTAATTTGCGGACCATAATGTTATTGAAATAAACAAAAATTATAATGGTATAATCTTATAACTCCCTTGAAAAATCCGATAAACTCTAACGGGGTAAGTTACCCTGATCTAAATGCACCTTACAGATATTCTTATATCATCATGCATATTATTTTTCTTGAATTTAATTTGGGAATGAAAGATTGGTCACAACAAAATTCAATATGTAGACTATCATTATAATAGAAGAGTCGAATTACGATACAAAGACCACAAAAATTAAGAGACAAAAACCGAGAATGTTATAATTAACTTTCTTACCTTGAAAACTGTTTCCACCCCAATGCGTCCAAACGTTAACTGCTTTCACATAGTGTGCTTTATGTATCTCTAACGGACACGTAAGAGAGGTTAGAATGTTGTCAAGTCTCCTAACTTTACTGAAACTAGCATTGCGCCAACAAACACACTTCGGTCTGCCCTACATGCTAATGACTTCAGAATCAGAAGCAAAGTTTACTGTAAATCTCGAAGTGTGAGCAAAATGAGAATAACATGCTGGTTATGCTAATTATTAGACTCTCATGCAGAAATACTTGAAATACATAAAATATGCAATATGCACTTTGCATAATATCCGGTCTTTACTTATAATTGATCCAATAATTACAGTACTCGAAGGTAGGTAATGGACACATGTCATATTAAAGACAGAAAGATTATTTGATAATTCTTTCACAAATCACTGAACATAAGTTTATATGTCTTTTTGCAGTTTGATGTACTTTCGAAGGTTGAAAATAAAAGATATAAATAAAATAAAAACTTTATTGAGCTTCAAAAGTAGTACTAACTATATTTGAGTTTTTAAATTTCCCGACTTCTACCAATTGAAGGTACCACCAACGTGAAAACTGGGACCTCCTCTACCAGGTCCTTCGAAAACTTTGGATGCTCCAGCATGGACCTCGTGATCTCCAAACTTTCTTTCGACTCGAACAGATCCAGCAGTATTTCCAACAGCATCTCGAGATATAGTTGGTTCAACTTTCCAGTCTGTATCCCGAACAATTCTGTGAATAGGACTATTCGGAGGAATATCTTGAGTATGGTTCAGCGCAATAGATTGAACAGGAACACTAGCTGCTTGGACCTTAGCATATGCGAACATCACCACGACAATGAGAATAATGCTGAGTTTGGAATTCATCTGAAATTTAAGATCAAAATTAGTACTAGCATATTTAGTAATGTTGACATTCATGAAATAACTTTAAAGATAGAACTAATGAAGAATTTTATCGGTATTGAATTCATCTGAATTATCTGATTCAAATCTCATCAGAAAACGAAAGTTATATCCTTGTTAGAGACTCATTACTAACACAATTCTACGAATAACCAATGAACTCTGCAATCATTGCACCTTTTTTGCAAGATGATTCCCTCTAGGTTTCGAGAATGCAGAACCAACTATCGAGCCACTTAAAACGCAGATGTTTCAACCAAAAGAGGACTAAATGTGAAAAATTTGCCTTCTCATTTATTATTGTTTAGTTAATTTAATGAGTAATCTTTGACTTACATTAGAAAAAATTGGTTGAATTTACAACTGGACAAGTTGGCTTAGATACTCTTCAAACGCCTTGAGGAAGACTCTGGATTATCAATCAGTTTCTCCTGATTTTATACTAAGATTTACTATATCTCCAGAGGTATTTCACAGTCATTATGGTACAAGGGGATTCCAGTATAGTATTTTATTTTTAGAACTTATCAAATGTCAAAGAACCACGAATAAGGCCATTAATCACGATTGTTTTATTTAGCGGCTATCAGAGAGTAATTGGATGATAAAATGCATGTTACATGTTCTATTCATAACATGCAAATTATGATATACGTTTGGAATTGTTTGTAAACTTTAAATGTGTGTTTGGTATTTCCGAACTCTATATTAATAAAGGATTTGATACTAGAGGTCGTTCCACGTTTTTAACTTATTGCAATTTCTGAATAATTTCTAAATGTCAATTGTGGAACACATCGGAATTAAATCCACTCTGTCTATTTCTGTTTTACGGCTTCATGATATAATTTTCCGAAAAAACTGCAGGTTTTCGGTAAAATCGTGAATAAAATGAAAACGAGCCAATACCAATCAACTTGTTAAATATACGGTTCAAAAGAAGTGAAAAAAATAGGTATTCGTATTTCAAACCAAGGTTTCCTTGATAATTTAGAATATAGATATATCTTTAATTTTCACTTTTATCTAATTTATAATTGTATTTCAGATACAAAGATGATTTTCAAGTTGGACTCATTAGTTTGAAGGTTGGCAGAAGATAGAAGGAAAGTGAAGATTCTAAAGCCTAATGGATTAAAATATAACATCTGATATTAGAATATGCGCACTAGACAATGAGCCAGTGGCGTAACGTTTGGGCATAGATGGAGGGTTGATTGGAATTAGGTGTTTTGAATTCAAATAGCTGTGACGTGACGTGGTAAAAAGTCCATTCATGATTATTATCGTCTTATAGGGTATTCACTGATTATTGGGACGAATAATCATCAAAGTATTTCTTTTCTGAAATTTCATTCAGATTAATAAAATGAGGGAGAAAATGAAAAAATGCAACACAACCAACATCAAATACATGCAAATAATTGAGGAAACACAAACGATACCTCCATATCGAAAAAACGATACAAATAAGCCTTTTATTATCACGGTATATCTAATATGCTGAAATGTCACTGTTGCAATTGATGCAGATGAAATAATGATAGGAATTTGGAGCACAGCGTTTATGGGCTCACTTCTTGCAGATTGAGCATTGTATCCACTGCTCTCCTAACTTGCTTTCTGAAAAAGCTTCGGAGCGTAAAAGACAAAAAAACTGATCGTCCTTTGATTAAGAGCTTCTCAAAAAAGTTGGAAGGGTTTGGGCGATCTATCACACTGTTTGAAGCATAATCTGGATCTGAGAATATTTCACGGTTGAATGGAACAACGCCAGATGCCTGGAACTCCTTTATTATAGTGATAAGTGAAAGGGCCAATGGTAAAGCAGTTTGGACTAGAGACTATTGCTTCTCATTCATGAGTCCTGAGCACCAGACAAATAGGTCTTCAAACGACCAAATCCAGAAATATCAAGAGGATGCAACTTATGAGAGCAGTGTGGGGAAACGATAACATGATTATTCCGTTTTATTTGGCTAAATCGAGTGTTCTGACACATAAATATGAGGAATGGTTATCCAACAGAAGACGGACTGGACTTTCTTTTAAAGGTCTGATATGGTGTTTAAAATGTTTAATAAAGCAATAAAATTCTTTGTCCGTTAGACGAATCCAGTTGAATTTGAATTGTTAATGCAGTCCGCAGGACCATCACGAATGAAGTGGTTGTGATAATTGTGAGAACCTATAGCTGAGACTGCTACTACAAGGGTGGCATTAGTTCCTCTTTCACCGGAAGTAACGGATCAAACATTACGCTTTCCTTTTGCAGTGACTATCTTGGAAGGTTTTAATACAGTTTTTCATCTATATATTCCATACAGAAGAGTCCTGTCCATCACTCCTGCGAACTCATCGAAATAATTTTGTAAGCTGAAATGATTAAATGAAGTTGTTCTACCGAGACTCGTGGCTTCAAGTGACCGAATAGATTGGATTAGATTTATTTTCATAAAAGTTATCATCAAGTCTTTGCCAGCCATCTTTGTTTCTTGCCAGGAATCAGGTATTTTAATAAAAAATTTAATAGCACAATCATATGCTAGATGACGTACATCCTTAGGCCCAAGTCAATCTGTCATCTGGGCAAGCCGAGACAGGTAATCGCACAAACTTTTCTATTGCTCCTTCGTAGAAACTTGACGTGTGGATACGTATCCATAAGATACATTGTCTGGATCACTTCTATATCGGGCAATGAATCGGGAATTCCTGCATATATTGTAGTCCCTAGGAGCTTGACATAACTTTTTCTGTTCATTGATGACCTTATTCGCCGCCAATTTCATAATATTCAGAGGTGTAGTCGCTCTATCTGTTTTTCTCTAGTAAAGACGTATCTTGAAAAGTAGGAAAATAATCTAGGCATCACTCATGTGGCTGAGAATTTCTATTGGGGTGTTGAAAGTACTACCAAGGGGCAAAGTCCCATCAATGTACTTCTTGCCCCTTACAGGCTTCAAGAAATATTTGAGGTTATGAAATGAATATGGAAACATACTGGATGAAACCTTATTATTCATTATTTACAAGAATAATCAGCTTGAGTTGCAAATTTACCCAAATCCTCTCTGTTCACTGATTTCGTAGCTATGAGGAAACAAACAGCAGCAATTTTTTTACTTTCGTATGAGTGAAAATTATGATCGCCTTGCTATTCGTACCTTCATTGGTAGGAGACTAGTGGTTATCGTCTTTCTTCTCAACTCCTTCCCCGCATCCAGTGACGTTCTACACTCAATAACATATGTTGTTACTTTTTACCCGACGGACCTTTAGCCCCGTTCTACCCTAATTCACACCATCACAACTGATGACTTCATACAAAGCAGAGGTCCGACCTAGTCTGGAATACTGGTTCCATGTGCGGTGCTGCGAACCTAAACATTCATTACATCTAATAAATAGTGTCCAGAAAAGAGCAGTTCGCCTCATTGACCACCCGGATATCACACGTGATCTCCTGCCTCTCACTCAAAGATTGAAGGCTGCTGAAATTTTCTCTTTTCTACATGTACTTCCATGGTAAATGTTCTGAAGAACGGAAAGGCGTAATGCCAGTTCCAAAGAAAAACCACGCTTGCGAAAAACTCATCAACGGACGCTCCAACAAGCTGCGCTACGTACTTGTCTTTAAATTTTCTTTTGTTTTCAGGGCAAGTGTGCTGTGAAACTCACTCCCCTTGAGCATCTTTCCGATAGCTTACCATTTGGCTTTATTTTAATTATCTTTGGCTTCAGGTAGGGCAGACACCCGAAATTTAACAAGGTAATATAATCAAAAAAAGAATAGTAACAAAGGTTTTGAGGTATTCATAGAATTAAGAATGAACACAGACAAAATTCCTTAATTGCATTATTTTGCCCACTAGAGGTGCTATTATGCGGGAACGGTTCTTGGTCTATACCTGCTGATGACTCCAGGCCTAGTAGAGAATCCCACTGTCAAAGTGTGAGCAACAAAAAAATAATATGCAGGATATGCTAATAATCAGACTTTATGCAATACTGAAAAATGCATTGAATATGCATATAAGCACTTTACATATAACCCGGTCTTCACTACATAGTATAAAACAAAGTCGCTGTCTGTCTGTCCCTATGTATGCTCAAATCTTCGAAACTACGCAAAGGATTTTGATTCGGTTTTTTTAAGAAGATTCTGTGATTCTTAAGGAAGGTTTATACATATAATCCATGCATAATATGTTAGAGGAACACTTATATTCTTTGAGCTTTCTAATGTGATGTCGTAAATAAACACATTCTTTCGCGCTTACATTGCAAACGCTGGCTCAACGCTACGAGATAGATCAAAATAAAATACTACAGTATTGTACACCATAAAAAGTTCTACAAAAAAGTCCACAATGGTATATATCTATCTCTTAGGGATATCCCACAATAACCATTTTTATCCTTTATACTTCTTACGAAAAATGATAGCTTCTTCACCAAGCGATTTTAAGCAATACAGCATTAACCCTTATCCAATTAAGTACCTTAAATACATTGCGCATTTGATAAAGATCAATATGACCCTTCACAGAAAGTAATTTAAGTGAATATTTTCGAATAATTACAGATTTAAAATGCAGGGACATAATGGTTGTGGCGATACCGACCGGTGGGCAGGGGAGGGCCGCTAGTTACTTATAATTACTCCAATAATAACTTTGAAAGGTTGCGAATCATAGACATAAATAAAATAAAAACTTTATTGAACTTAAAAGGCAGTACTAATCATTTCATTTTATACAAATATTTGAGTTATTAAATTTCCTGACTTCTACCAGTTGAAGGTACCACCCACGTGGAAACTGGGACCTCCTCTACCAGGTCCTTCGAAAACTTTGGATGCTCCAGCATGGACCTCGTGATCTCCAAACTTCCTTTCGACTCGAACAGATCCAGCAGTATTTCCATTAGCATCTCGAGATATAGTTGGTTCAACTTTCCAGTCTGTATCCCGAACGACTCTGTGAAGAGGTAGAGTCTTTGGAGGAATATCTTGACTATGTTCTAGCGCAATAGATTGAACAGGAACACTAGCAGATTGGACATTAGCATATGCGAACATCACCACGATTGTGAGAATAATGCTGAGTTTGGAATTCATCTGAAATTCAAGATCAAAATTAGTACCAGCATATTGAGTAATGTTGACATTCATGAAAAAACTTTGAAGATAAGACTAATGAAGAAAAATTTCATCGGTATTGAATGCATCTGAATTATCTAGTTCAACTCTCATCAAAAAACGACAGTTACGTCATTGTTATTACTCATTACTAACACAATTCTACGAATAACTAATAAACTCTGCCATCATTATATACCGGCTCTATTACACCTTTTTTGCAAGATGATTCCCTCTAGATATTGAAAATACAGAACCAACTATCGAGCCAATTGAAACGCAGAAATTACTACTGAAAGAGGACTAAATGTGAAGAATTCGCCTTTTCATTTAATGTTATTTAGTTAATTTAATGAGTAATCTTTTACTTACATTAGAAAAATTGGTTGGATTTACAACTGGACAAGTTGGCTTAGATACTCTTCAAACGCTTAGAGAAGACTGAATTACCAATCAATTTTTCCTGATTTTATACTAAGATTTACTATATCTCCAGAGGTACTTTACAGTCAGTATTGTACAAGGGAATTCCAGTTTAGTATTTTATTTTGAGAATTTAACGAATGTAACAAAAGCGCGAATAAGATCATTAATCACGATTGTTTTGGTTTTAGTCACTATCAAAGAGAGTAATTGGATGGTAAAATGTATTTTACATGCCCTATTCATAACAGGCGATAAACGTTTGGAATCTAATGTATTTTGGTATTTCCAAACTCTAAATTGAAAAAGTATTTGATGCAAGAGGTCGTTTCACATTTTTGAGTTATTGCTATTTTTAAATAAACATCAAACAGGCCGAAAGTCTAATAAGTTTAATAATGTAATTTTTCGAACGAACTGCAGGTTCCATTTTAGGAATAAGGAAATCTAATACCAATTAATACAGATTTAATATTCGGTTCTAATTAGGTGGGAAAAAATGTATTCATTGAAAGAACCTTTTTTCGTTTGTTTATGAAATAGCGTCGTAAAGTACGTTTTCTTCAAAAATAATACTTTTTCGTTAAACTGATGAAAAGTTATAATCTTACTCACTCGATTTTTCGGGCAGAGAACTCCGAAAATTCTGATAAAAACAATCATAGCATTAATTTTCGATAGGTTAAATCTAAACAAAAGATGCTTGAAATAAGATGCTTTCCGACTTCCGAGATGAGTAAATCTACATTATGGAGAAAGGAGAACACGTCGTTCGATTTTGGAATTCATCGGTTTGAGATTTTTTCTTTTTATTTAAATTTTGTTACGCGAGTGACGCTTTTTTTGGGTATCATTTTATTTTTCCTACTTATAGGAATATTCATATTGTGGGATTTTTCTTCTTGTGTATATACTATGTAAATGCACAGTGATTTTGATCTTATTGATGCAGGGGAAGTTCAAATCAAAGAATATGAGTTAATAATTGATCTCTCAAGAGATCTCACTAAATCTAAAGATACCAACGAATCTCTGAACATTGTCCATGTCAATATAAGGAGTTTAAACAAGAATCTAGATGAGTTGTTGATATTTATGGAAGAATTACAAGTTGAAAATGTGGATATAATTGTTCTGTCCGATTGCATAATACGGGAATTGAGTCTTTTAATATTCCCAAATTCAAACTTGTTTATTTTGAATCTAATTTCAATCAAAATGACTGGATTGTAATTTATATAAAGGATTATTTTGAGTATGACAGTTACATTGAAACTTTATCATAAAAAATTTACTCAGAATTGCTTGGGATTGACAGCTTCATATAGGCCTACAGCGATAAATAAGAATCTTTATATAGCGGAATTGAGAAACTATTTTTCAGAAATTACCAACCAGAATGTTAAGGTGTTTATTGGCGACATTAATATAGATTTCTTGGAAAGAAATGATCCAACTGAAATGAATGATCTTCACTACTATTTCAGTATACTGGGTGGTTTTGGTTCACCTCGTTTATAAATAAACATACAAGAGTATCTGCGACTCGAAAGTCACTACTGGATTACATATTCGTTAGAACCAAATTTGAAACTATTAGAATATCACCTTCTATTGTTAAGTCTCTTCTAACACATTACTATATGCTTTTTATTATCTTCAAATTTACGGATCAGGCGAGAATTCAAAAATCTGGACCTACTGAGGTCAATGTTACAGATTTCAAGACCCTATCAAAAGTATTAAGCAAGAAAACTTGGGATGACGTAATTCGTGTAAATGATCCTGAATCAGGTGCAGTTTGTTTCTTCAAAAATGAAATCAGTATATAAGCATGAACACTACTAAAAAAATAGTAAACAGGAGCAATCGAAGGAAACTTGGTGTTTTTTGAATGCTTATCTCTTCCACATACTTTACTCCCTTTGTGCTTGAATGAACATTTTCAAATGAAAATTTGACGATATGGCATAATCTATATATATATATATATATATATATATATATATCTATAGTATATTATTACTCATTATATATATATATATATATATATATATATATATATATATATATATATATATATATATATATATATATATATATATATATATATATATATATACATTCTTTTGAAAAGAGAGGATTTACAAAATTTGAATGATAGTATTCACAATAAAAGCTTATATCTATAATTTTGATGTGTGTCAGAAAAACACAAGTGTGAACTCAGGAAATGTAACAGGAAAACATACTATCTTGTATATGATTCAATAAACGAGTGAAAAACCTGAGGAAAAAACTCGTTACCTTGTCGCTATTGCACTAACAATAACTTGTCTGTTTATGTTGTGTTAGTGTCGTGTGTACAAAAAGAGTACCAAAGATTTTTCTGCTTAGCCGCTTCATTCTCTCTTGCATTCCATGATTTCCAAACGAAGACAAGGGTGAAAGGAAGGGGGTTTGGGACAGGAATCTGTAACAATGGAAAAAGGAAACCAGCAGAATAATATTTCAACAATCATACTTCTTACATGTCCGAACAAATCTAAGAAAAGATTTTACATAGCAAGCAAGGTCATGAAAAGGACTGAGGAGACAATAAAAAAATACATAACCTGCGATATTTCCTCAAATTCCCTCTCTGCTTGACCGAGAGAGCCCTGATGGCCAGGTTCAGTCTTCCAAGTGATGCCGATTATGATCTATAGATGTTTAAGAATCATAATGGACCCAATAATCTGGAATTTTACTCAATAATTGTGATTCGTAACGCGTTTCACTACACCGTAGCTTCTTCAGACGAATTAGTCTGAAGAAGCTACGGTGTAGTGAAACGCGTTACGAATCACAATTATTAAGTGGAATTCATAAAACATATACTTGTTTTTATTATTGATAATGGAATTGTATCAAGTAAAAGCCCCCCAAATTCAAATGCCAATAATCTGGGTTGACATCGCCCATATATTATTTCTTCGCGGAACTTGTTTAATTTAAAGAAAAATTTGCGAAAAAATTTTGACAGCCGTTCGAAAAATTAGACAAAAGTCATGAATAAAATGAATAAATGGAATAGTAACAGAATGTTATATTGAAAATAAAATATGAGAAGTTTTACTTGAAATATATATTTAAATGAAGGAGAATTAAAAACTAATGAGTGTAAGTTTACAAACAATGCAATAGAGTAATCAGGAGTGATGTACAAGAATTTATGTACACATTTTTTTTCTTGGCATTACATCTTAAGTTTTGCAGCTTTTAATCCAAGAGGCAGGCATCTGATGTTACTTCAGATTCCTCTTTTATTCCATCTTCTGACTTTCGTGCACTTGTCTAGGCATTACAAGGAATAAACCAAATAGAATGAAACTTAATCCAATCCACCATAACATTGATGTCGTTTCACGAAAAACGATGTACCCCATTAAAGTCTGCAACAAACAAGAATATATATAGAGAGATGCAGAGGACAAACGGATCATCGAAAATTTGAAGATTCTGTGAAACTACATAGAAAAAGCTATCTTCATAGCTAACTTCACAACATTCTCATTCACCCAGCTTTCTAGATATAGAAATACACTCACCGAAAATAAAAAATTGGATGCATTGCTAACAACAGTTGCTAGAAGTGAAGATTCGCTTTGATGAAGAGCTTTAACGAATAATGTCCAAACACAGCCATTAAGAAATATCATCAAGGTAAAGCATAACAATCTTAGAATAAAGGAATTCTGTAAAATAAATATAATCATTTATCATATACATTTTAAGAGAAAATAATGATAATAGCAATTTTCCCATTGTTATAAAAATTCATATAACAAAATATACAAATTCTGAATTTGCACATACAAGAATCGAAATCTATGATAACCTTTACACTTACATCCAAAGTAGGCAACCCTGAAAGCTTCCCGAAAACACTGGCTGCAGCCGCACAGATTCCAGCAAAAAAGGCATAGTGAATTTTCTTCAACATATTTTAGGTTAGGTATCCTTTCTCATATTCGATTTTCAGATAAAAATTGGGCAACACTACCTAAAATAAAATTTATCAACTTGAAAATTGTTTCTCTTAGTACTGACGTATTTCGTGAAGTATTCATCATACCAAAAAATTAACAAGGTACAGGTAATATCATAACAATAAACAAAGAAAATGGAAATGTTGGTAAAATTTACTTTTCTAACCTCAATTTTATGTTTATCCAGGAAAATAGAAAGATGTTCGCAATTTGTATAATTTCTATTTGAAAAAAGTAGTCGTTAATGAATTACCTGGGTTTTTGATAGTCCAACTTTTACTTTTCAGAATATATTTTGAATATTCATGAAGATGTTTAAGATTGATTCCAAATCAATTTTATATGATTTCACTTTCCTATGTTCATAATTATTATAACAGTTTCGTTGTTTTAACAACGAAACTGTAACCAATATCGGTTAATGGCTTCTATAGGAATGATACAGGTGACAGGATAACAGAAACCATGTTGTCACATGGCTTATAATTTCCTAGATATTTTATTGCCTGTAAATATATGAGCTTTTCCAATTTATAATGTAAATAATGCTCTTATATTATGTATATCTTGATAAACTAGGAGGTATGCTTATATTAGGCCATTAATAGATACATATCCCATATATATAGTTAATTAACTTATAACCACAGAACATACATGTATGTACAGCAGTAAAACGCAAACTGACGTATCACATCATGTATGAGATATGTTCTGCGCTTACAATACCGGTTGAGCGTATCGACAGTAATGAACTAACAATTACCTACCTGTTCCCCTTCTCATATACCTTTCCGATAAACGTAAGATGTAGCCGACAACATCGCAAAAACGAAAATGCAGTGGAGCTTATCCGACTATCCTTTCTCTATTCGAAAACCATCTCTGTTCTCTGCAGTATTTTGCATCTAAATGTTAACCGAATCTTAAATAAACGTGATTAAAAAAGATGCCTACAATGTTTAACTCAAGTTCCTATAAAGTTTGTGAAGAAATGAAAGATATTGTTCGAAATAAGAGGTTAAAAATGTGTAATATAACCTGTTAATCAAGGTAAGTGTTACATTATCTACACCTGCATTGGTGTCCATGGGTACATATAAAGTTCCAAACATTGAAATATTTTAATGGTTATTGCCGAATAGATAAATAATAATAGAAAACGAATGATGTTGAATGTTTTCGGTTATTGGATTTATGTAAATATTGCAGTTAACGTTCTATTCAACGATTTTCTTACCTTCACTTATTTAGAATTAAATAAGTTCAATGTGTGTCAGTCAGTACTTGCTGGCTATGCAACAATTATTTTAGCTAAAGCAATAGTTCAGGTCATAGAATTCAATTTGATGTACACATTATTTTTCCACTTACATAGATTCATAGAAGGAGTGAATATAATGAAACAGAAACTGCTCGACATCCTATTTCTAAACTATTCTTTCATATCATTAACATTTTTTGTGATCAAATTATAATTCATTTGACATTTATTTGAATAATTGTAACAATATTATTGTCTATGAAACTTCTATGTTCTGAAGGTATTAATTACAATTCTTATTTACATGGAAAACGGAAAACTTTGGTTCTTTTTGATAAGTTTATATACCATTTTCTTATCATAGGATGGTTGACGAGACAATTAAATCAGAATTATCAGTTCTGATCGTAAGTAGATTTTAAAACTTCGATACTAAAGCCTTCATAGAATATTCTAATAAATATTTTCCCGTTTTCTATGAAAGCAGTACTCGAGAAAATAAAAAGAAGATTGGCAGGCATAGTTAGGTATTTTAGAGTAAAGAGTTATTTTACAGTTGGTAGCTTACAGTTAGATGTGTTATGGTATTTAACTTTTCCACTACGCAAAAGATCTTAAACGGAATGTTTTGATCTTTAGAAATCTTATAAAACAATTAGATCGCTCAGTATTATTTTCGCATACACTTTTTCATTATGTAATTATTTCTATTATTATATTCAGAATTAGAAACGATTTTTTTTACTCAAGTATTCTTGTATGAATGACTCAATGATACTTATAAAGATAGTATAATAGTTATACCTCATTTATTATTAAAATGCCATTGTCACTTATCAATTTGATAATCTTTTGATTGAATTTAGCAATCTTTCTTTGAAACACAAGGTTGTAACTTAAGTGTAGAATTTATTGTAACAGAATGTGTTTGTTTTTTTTTAATTTCCGGTGTTAGTTCCATATAACGGTTGTTCGTAAGACTGTCGTGTCGAACTGGGATGCATGGTATGATCCTGCCTATTGAATGAGAAGGTAGACGACGTAAAATAATGCTTTGGTAGTAAATTGAAATATTTTAAATCAAAAATTCAAAACAACTTATATCAGGCTTCTTGATAAAGTGTTCAGTTTGTTGGAACACACTTAATACATTGTGAATGTTTATACTAACAATATTTAGTTTAAATAGAGTTGTACACTCAATTAAAGTCTATGAGCATATAATAAGGTTAAGTTGGATGTTGGCTTATAAATTGCAACCATGCTTTAAGTTGTTTTGGGAATTATTTTAAATTTTCTTGAATATGTTGAAATCAAGAAAAGTTGTTTGAAAGAATTGTTCAGAGTATGTTAGATTAATTATATTCTATGTTCTGTTTGTCTCACTGTAGGCATATTATTTTGCTCAGATTTGTTCGTTTTTAAATGATATGAAATGAATGAATGATTTGCCGAATGTTTATTGTATCGTATTTTTACTATGAAACGAGAAATTCAATAACAGTCATATTGTTGACAGATTATGTCATTAAGTGTTATTTTATCAACAGAAATATCAGTTTAATAATCTTTTGAATTTACTCGTAACTCGAGTGATATTAAAACTTATGATAGTAATGGATCGAAATGTTGAAAAAATGGAGTTTCTATAAGAAAATTGCAGATACAAATATTAGCTTGAGCTTGGTATTACCTGATTTCATTGAGGTGAGGCTAGACTATAAATTTCATGAAATATGAAGAAGTAATATTTAATATTATTATTGGAAATTCAAATTCCTAATATCATACTATAATAGCATGAAACTTCTCTTTCGATGAAGCATAAAGCAATAAATAACAGGATGATTTTTTTAAATGCACCATTAGAATATTTTTCACTTTTACCAATCGTAAAACTATGGCATTTCGCACACGGTACAAGTTGTGCTCAAAAACTTGTTGAAAATATTTTCACAATCCACACATTTTCGGTTGAAACGAAAGTTATCTGCGTTTGTAATAATAATAGATAAATAAGAGATAAAAAACAGTGGACTGAAAAGGGGAAAGCTGTTCCAAAAAAAGTAAAAACTGGGCTGGGAAAGTGATGGTACTGCTTCTTGGTTGGAGTTATTTGAATCGATTAGGAAAAAGCATCACAGAAACATACAGTGCGTCATTACTTGGCAAGCTAAAAGCAGAACTTGCGGAAAAACAGCCACATTCACACAAATAGAAAATCCTGTTTCACGAAGACAAAAAAGATTGAAAAAAAATGTATCTTTTTTCAGTCGGAAACTTTATAGGCCCCCCTCGTAATTCAAATGGCATGTTGTATTTTGCTATTTTTTATAATATATAATATATTTTATAATCATCTTACATTTGTTACAACTTAGATTTACCAAAAAAGATATTTGTTTCCAGTAATGAAAGTGAAAAGGTTGTTACATTTGAAAAAACAAAGTTTTTCAAGAGTAAAGTTACTAAGTTGTTGGAAGATTGTCGAACATCTTGTATTGTAAACAACTGTACATTCCCAATTCACCATCTAACTATGCTTTCTTTGTTGATTGTGTTAAAAACTTCAAGCAAATTCAAGTAACTTATTTCAGGTTTCGATAGCAATACTAAATTCTGAATATTTTCGAAAAGAATTATATCTTTTTTTGGGTAATGTAAGGTGTAAGGATGAATTTGACTCTCTATAAAAAAAAATAGAAAAACGTACGTTATTTTGGATAGAAAAGTTTCAGTGAACTTCCGGTTACACCGGATGGTCCTCGGTTGAGAAAATACACACACCACAAAAATTGTCGCATCACCTGGTATATGAGGGGAAAAAAATCTTATCTATGTAATAACATTTGTTTCCATATGATCTCAAACACGTCTGAAACAAGAATGAGTTTATTTGACTATCAGTATTCATTCTCTTCAGTTCTCACGCTAAATTAATGCAAGTTTTCTGTGTTTCTTGTTGATTTTCGAATCTTTGAATTTATTGTAATGGCTGCTGAACGTCCTGGACGTTCTAGAGGAGGGGCGAAGCCAACGTTACGTGGCTAACTTGTTGAATGTTAACCAAAGCACTATTTTAAGAGCAATTAATCGGTACCACGAAACAGGGGAATATGAAAGAAGGACCGGACAGGGAAGAAATCGGATAACAACACCAGTTGATGATCGTTAGCTTCATTTAACTGCACTAAGAGTTCGGCTAGAATGCTACAAAACGAACTTGCACTTTCCAGAAATGTGCATATTTCATTGCAAATTGTTAGGAACAGGCTCAGAGAAGACGATATCAGACCAAGGGTGGCTTCTACCGGCCCGCGTCTCACCAGAGAGCATCGAGTTGCAAGACTTCAATTTGCGAGGGAACATGCAAATTGAGGTATTCCAGAATGGTCGAATGTTCTCTTTTCCGACGAGTCCAGGTTCTGTCTAGTATCAAATGATTGACGCATGCCTGTATACAGACGACCTGGGGAACGGTATCAGCAATGCAATATCCGGCAAACTTCGGCGGGGGCTCAGTAATGGTGTGGGGAGGCATTTCTTTCCATGGTGGAACTGAGTTAGTCCTAGTGAATAATGGAAGAATGACAGCGGCCAGATACATCGCAGATATCCTTGAACCCCATGTTGTACCCTTTGGCCCATTGATTGGCGAAAACTTCATTTATACGCATGATAATGCTCGGTCTCATGCAGCTAGAGTAGTTACAGAATTTCTGCAAAATGCCGAAATTTATATTTTAAGATGGCCAGCCAGAAGTTCTGACTTAAATTCCATAGAACATGTTTGGGACAACATGGGTTGGCAAATGCAGCAACGTAGGATGCCTTGTAGAAAACTCCAACAAATAGACAATCTGCTATCCGAAATTTGGAACTCAGTGACTCAAGAGTACATCCAAAATTTGTTTGAGGGGCTTCCGATACGTATACTGGCAGTAATTAGGGCCCGGGGAGGACACTCGATTTTCAAAATGATTAGTAACCATTCGATGCTAGTTGATTGGTCTCTTCGCGAATGTTTGAAGATGGTAGAATTTCTTAATTTTTCATAAACTCGAAAATTGTTGATATTTTCCATCATAAACTCAACTCTTTTGAATGATATCTTGTTATTTTACACTTCTGAAAGTTACCAAGCGACTCTTGAATGACCAACCTAAAAGTTTATATAGTATTGTCGTAAAAGTAGGGTGATGCGACAATTTTTGTGGGGAGTGTATGTTCTACAAATATCTTAGCACAATTCGAAATCGCATGCAAAATTTCCAAGTTTACGACTATTATTAGAAGTCTAAAATATTCTAATGGTCACCTTCAAAGAGTTACCCTGTATATTTTATCATCTATCCAATTTGGAAAAATGTCGCTAAAATCTCGTGAGTTAAATTATTCACTTATATTAATTCCAATAAACCAATTAATTTTCAATCATATTTATCTCTGATATGAAAAATAGCTACGTTATCCGATTCAGGAAATTCTAATCTGATTTGGTCATTTTATATTCTCGATAGGACTGACCGAAATTAAATCAAACAAGTTTTGTTGTGGTCGCCATTTCAATACAGCCGTTTCCTGTATCAGATAAACTACTACGGTCGTCCAGGCAATCGTATATACCACAGAACTTGATCGACATATTTTAATCCAAGCAGGTATATGTTGAACTACCTTGATAGGATTATTCAAGCTATGCCCTAGTTTTGAAAACGTCGATATTTGTTTTGGGTATTGAAGCGCGTTTCATTTGTTAATTTGATTATGTTATTGCTTTCAAGAGCTTGCTATTTTTGTTCTATAATTTCCAATGTTAATCTTGGTGTTGGGGCTGACTTATTTCTTTACTAGCAATTTATATGTTGTTCAGATAATTTTAGGTCATTATTCGTATTCATCTACGCTGAAATTGAACTGCAAAATACTCCCTATCTTTATAAAAATGAACTCAACAAATATACTACACTAACGAATTAAAACATTTATACTAACTGGAAGCTAGAAAAAAGTGATCCTACCAAAAACATAGAAATCTCCCAACTCTACAATTGTGAGATCTTATGCAAAACATATTCAGTCATTTCAGTCATTTCTATGGAAACATTTATTCAACAACTTTGCTATAAATTGAGATCCTAGTTTCTAACATTTATAATGACCGAATCAGCATTAGACATCCTATTTCTTCTTTTCTTCTTCTAGACCAGGGGTGTTCAAACGGTGCTTTTTGAGTAGATCTCGAGAAGAAAAAATTTTTTAATAAGTAGGTAACTAAACTACAAAAATTTATTACCTGATAAAATAACACTCTGACGAATTGGAGTCATTCTGAATTGTAACTTGAAGGAATACTACGTGGTTACAAAGTTTATTATTAAATAGTACAAAATGAGTGCAGCGAAAATATCTAAATCATTTCAATAATGATTGGGAGGAAGAATGTTTTTTGTATGGTGAAGGATGGGTGCATTCGTCTTATTTGTCGTGCGTCAGTTGCAATACATAAGCGTGGTAACTTAGAGAGGCATCATAAAACGGTTCATAAAAACTATGGAAAGGATTTTCCGCCTCAGAACAAACCGTGTTGACAACACCAGCCAAACAATCAAAAGCAGTTACTATCGTGTCATTTAAAATATCTCATATATTGGCGAAACACAAGAAACTATTCGAAGATGGATCGGTTGTGAAGGAAGCATTTATCGAAGCGGGTGAGACTTTATTTGGAGATTTTAAAAATAAAACAGTCTGCTATTAGAGAACTTCAGTTATCTGGTCCGACTGTCACAAGGCGTATTAACGTGGTGGCAGATAAACTAAAACTGATATGATGAAATAAACATACTTTTCTTCACAGTTCGACGAATTCACCGATATGACAGACACTGCCCAGCTGTGTATTTTTATTCGAATGGTATTCAATCACTTGTTGGCTGAGGAAGAATTTTTGACAATCATTCCTCTGAAGGGGAAGACCCGTGGCGAAGATATATATGACGTTTTCTTCAATTTTGTAAAAAACTACAAAATACCAATATATAAATTAGTGTGCATTATAACCGATGGAGCACCAGCAATGACTGGAAACAAAAACGGTTTTGTGGCATTGTGTCGAGCTAATGAAGATTTCCCTTCATTTTTTTTCATTCCATTGCGTTATACATCAACAAGTTTTGTGTTCAAAAGTTTTAAACACAGAGGAAAATATGGGCATTGCAACAAAAATTGTGAATTCCATCCGTGAACGTAGCTTGCAACGGCGGCTCTTTGAGTTGCAGTTGGAAGATAGGGAGTCAGCTGAACCCACTGATTTAGTTCTTCACATGGACGTCAGGTAGTTGAGTCGCGGAAAATTCCTAAGAACGTTGTAAGAATTATTGCCCGAAATGACAGCTTTTCAAGACGAAAGAGGTGATGACATTCAGATGTCGAAAAACAAAAATGGCTGACTGATTTGGCATTTTTAACTGACATCACAATGCACTTAAACACAATTAACTTGGAGCTTCAAGGTGAAGGAAAAACTATTATTGAAATGATTAGCGCAGTAAACTCATTCAAAAGTAAATTGTAACTTATGATAGATGAACTGAAAATAAAGGATCTGAAACATTTTCCGTCTTTGAAAGCAAAGATTCCTCAGTTGAATTATGATACGTATGAGGCTGAATTATCAAATATTTTGGGACAACTGGAAATGCGTTTTTATGATTGTAGTAAATTGGCAAATATAGCATCATTTATGAGTTATCCTTTTTCATGTAAAACCATTGAAGAATTAGCTACTGAAATAGCAAGTCAGTTTAATATGAACTCATGTTCTGTTGAAAATGAGGTGGTGCAGATTATATCAGTTATACATCTCAAAGCTAAAGCATCTAATACAAATTTCTGGTGTTTTATATCTGAAGATAAATATCCGAATCTAAGGCAAATCGCCCTTCAACTGACGGCAATGTTTGGGTCAACTTACTATCTGAAATGAAGATAATTAAGTCGAAATATCGCAATCGACTAACTGACGATCATATGTCGTCATGCTTGCGATTAGCACCGAGTGGTTACGTACCATCTCATGAATAGTATGCTGAGGACATGCACGCTTCAACATCCAAAGTCACTCCTTAGTCAAGTTTAACACCATATGTAACTCTTTGGTTTCATAACAACCAATAAAGTCGCAATTTTGAATAACTATGAGTTTTTTCATTGATATTATAGAGAAGAACCTAACTAAACCTAAGCCAAACCTCGACTAAAATAATGTATATTGTGCGGAAAGCTAATATCTTTATAGGTAGGTAGGTAAGTAGGTAGGATGTATCATGTATGTACTACAACTCTGCATCACACATACTTGCAGCCTCTCAGAGTCGATCGTAAATAGTGTAAAAATATTGAAATAGATCGCCAGCAGTCCAAGTATGAGCACCTCTGCCATAGAACACCACCGTATTCATCCGATATGGCTCCGGCCGACTTTTTTCTATTTCCAAAACTCAAATTACCATTTCAAGGTACCGGTTTTGAATCTACAGAAGACATAAAAGAGAATTCGCGGCGAGAGCTGAAGACGATTGGATGGAACCGTGAACCGCCATAATTGCCGCCATTGGGCAGATTCTAAGCCGCAAATATTCCACGAAATTCACACTCAGCAGCCTCAAAAACTAAATGTTTGGGTTGGTATTTATGGCGATCACCTCATTGGACCGTTTTTCATTCCTGGAAATCTTACCGGAGAGTTGTATTATCAACTATTGGAAGAATTTATCGACCCAGCAATAACGGAGATCATTGAGAATGACCCCCGCTATTCGAAGAACGAGGTTGTATTTCAGCAGGATGGAGCGCCCCCGCATTTTGCACAAGCTCGAGTATTTTTGGATGATCATTTTCCTGGTCGTTGGATTGGAAGGAGAGGCCCAACGGAATGGCCCCCACGATCCATTAGACTTTTTCCTATGGGGCCACCTCAAAAGTATAATCTATAAAACTGAACCTGCTGATTTGAACGACCTGAGACAGCGCATCGTCAATGAGTGTAACCAAATCACACCTGAAATTTTACAGAATGTCCGTGAACGTTTCACCCAAAATTTATTCATGTGTATGGAGGTTGGTGGCCAACAATTCGAACATTTACGTTGAGTTTTAGTGACTTCAGTTCCGTTCATTTTATCGGGTAATAAAGTACAACTTCTACTCGTTAATTTTCTCCTTTCGTTTATTCCCTCTTTATTTTCAGGCCATTGTAAAAGTTTTTTTATCTATTACATTTGAAACTCAAACGAGTAACTGCCTTTCAAAAGGTGTTTATTCAGTGAAAAACGAACCACTGTTTGATACTGGTCGAAGATATATGATATACCATGCATTGCATCTTCAGTCACTTTTCCGTTTTGCATCCTCTAACTTCTATGGAACTCAATGAGAATAGAATTATTGCGAGCAGTCATGAAGGCAATCGAAATCCTTTACTTGAAAGGTATCACTGTATCGAAATATTACCCCTGTTCTAAGGGTTGAAATTCGAGATGAGGATGGTACTTGATGATGACTGCCATTGATCAGCATGGATCTGTTCCATTTTATCTCACTGAAACTTGATTAGTCTCAAGGAAATAGTCTTACCTGTCTTTCAGTTGCTCACCCTGTATCTTTTACAGTTTTCAATTAAAAATGGAAATTCGTTCAAGGCGATCTAGACTAAGATACCACCTTTCTTTTGAGTCATCACTCAACCCATCTTCCCTATTCAAAATGTTCAAGGATTGAACCCACGCTTAGGGGGTTGATATTTCAGGCAAATTTTGTACCCCGAAAGATGTCCATCTTGAAACAAAAATCGACCTGTTTTTGTGTTTTGATTAGAAATGAATATCTTGGTAGATGTAGCCTCTGTTTAGTTTTCGTTGAAGCACCCTGTATAGGAAGAAGCATTTGTTGACATTGTTTACCATAATTATAATATGTAATTAAATATCTGAGTAAAACTTCCTTACTTTTCTTTCAAGATTTCAGTGACAATTATTGAATTAGAATCTCATTGCTCATATTTCCCCAGGCGTAACCGGTAAAGTTATCTTTGTTAAATTGTATAACTACAAAAACTTGGCAATTGCAAATTGAGAACGAGAATCATCGGAAGCTAACCTTTTCCAATAAATTATTGAAATCGATTTCTCCACCATACCAAGTGAATGTGAATGCGAAAAAAGGATATTAAAATAACTAATTAGCACTGGCTAATACATTGAATCATGAACGTATTAGATTCTACCGTCATCTTAAATATTCATTGCACATGCTGCAGTTTTCTCACTTAAATCTACTTTCTCTCATCAGACTGGTTGCAGAATTAGAAACTAGCGCTGTATTTATCGGAATGTATGAAGTATTCTGGAAGATGATGCAAAATTCTAATCACGCAGTTTTGGGCGGAACTCTCCAATTTTAATTGCAGTAGAAATTAACAATTTTGCAGAAACTGAAATATTATAACTCCAAAAATAGAATTATAGTCATGTGATTTGAATTTCAAACTAAAATTGTATACAGGGTGTTCTAACATAAGATTACCATCTACTGGAATCTGATGAAGCTGAAGAAAAACATTTTCGTTTCTCCTAACAATTGTTACCTTTCAATTTAGGTGAATTTCGTATATATTGTTAAGATGAATTATTAATATATTATATTGATGTTACATAAAAGTATGTTACAACTTGAGGAGGTTGGAAGGGCAAAAGAAGACATGGCTCCGGAAAATAAAATACCTTGTAGATTCTAGTTGAAATTTAGGACTGATGAAAGATGTAAAAAACAGCTTGCTTTTCAAATTTGGGCTGAATATCTCAAAAACTGCAGGAATTTTAAAGAAAAAAACAATTTTTACCGGAAATCTCAACACCTTGTAGCTTCGTAACGAAGCTTGTGCGGACCTATGTTTATATGAACTATTTTTCTTAAAATTGCACGTAGATTTACCCCCTCAAGTTGTGACATAATATTATGTAACACCCTGTATATTAAGATTTAATGGTAACTAATTATTGAAAAGTCATCAGCTTCGCCTGCTATTGACTCTATAGGGTGGAACAAACTCGATGTTTTCTTAGTCCACTTCAACAACCATAAATGTTAGAAAAAAATGGATGGGTCGAGCTACTGTTTTAAGAAAATCAGATTGGTGAACGGTACAACCTACTCAGGTCATTTAAGAAAATTGAATTTTTGTGAAGTTCACATGGGCGAAAAAGTAGCCATCCATGTTTTTCTAGCTTTTATATTCATTGACCCATTTGATCCCACGAATTTTTCTAATTGAATCATGATTTTCTCAAATGTTTGATATTTGACATGTAAAGTAAGAAAAAATTTTTCAAGCCATTTCAACAAAAAATTGGTGGACTCATTTGTCCACCTGTATGAATTTTCCAACAGCCACGTTGACCATATGTGTGAAAAGAGACTACTACCATTTCTCCCCAAATAGATATTCTGTTATTGTTAACACTTTCATCCAGGAGATTCACACCTCCTATGAATATTTGGAGAAGAGAGGACGCTGTGAAACATCAATCTCTTGCTTTCTAATTGAAGACCATCTTTTTCTTTTGCTAGAGGTTCAACCGAATCGTTATTTGTTCCCATTGTCACAATATTATTGTATTTCTATCTAACAAACAATAATTTATTTGTTGAGTCGTTAATGTATTAAAAACATCCACGTCCTTCTTCTTTCATTTGGTGAACTGATGATAAAGGGCACTTCTTGAGGCGATTATCCCTAATGATCCCTGTTGGCCTAAAACTTCTTTTTCTCAATGTTTTTAAAAGGACAGGGCTGGTAAAATAACTATCAAAAAATATAATATGATCTGACAGATCTGATACACATTCTAATAGTTCCAAAGCGACTCGAGATTCATGCGACAATGAACTTTTCACTAGATTTTCCTCGCTAACAGTAGATGGTTTTGCACCACAGTAGGTTTCAAATTTGTAACAATACCCAGTGGAGGCTCCTCAGCTTCCTTATTCACCAGAGTTGAGTCCTCGTGACTCTTTCTCTTTCCCGAAAATTAAAAACTAATTTTGGGGCATCCAAACAGCAATAACCAACCAGCTGAAAGCTATTCCATTATCCGAGTCCCAAAAAAAATAATGATTAGAAGGACCCTCTCTAACGTCGTGTAGCTTTTGAGGAGATAATATCGCATTGTGATTGTTCTGAATAAAAAACTGTAAAAAGTCAGGCTCATTAATACGTATGTTCTAAAACGTCTATCGTCAAAAATATAGAATTCACAAATTTTGATTAATGCATGTTTTCTTATTTCAGTATTAAAGAAGAAGAGAAAAACAAATCAATATGGAGCACTCAGATTTAATACAGGAGATGCCTCATGTTGAGCAGATGCCTACTCAAGAAAGACTGATATTAGCTAGGAAAAAAAGAAATCATCAACTGAAAGTTTGGTCACAAAAAGAAAAGGAGTATAGCAAAAAGTCACACAAAACGAAGTCGTCCACTAAGAGAAACATATATTTTAGTGAGAGTGTTGTTCTGTTAGAAGCAGCTGCTAGGAACGATATAGATGAAGGTATTCCATACATTTTAAACTTTCAAATTCTTTTTTTTTTACTCGCTTCTTGAAGAGAGCCAAATTATAGGATGTTGGGAAGAGGTTGGACGGGAGCGAGTTCCACAGCTCACTGGCCCTGTAAACCAAGAAATTCTTATAGAGAGAGGTTGGAGGGGTCGTTAAATGTACCGCCATATGATGAGAACTCCTTGCCAGCCTAGTGTTGCGGCAAAACATGAGTTTTCCCAGAACAAGGTCTCTCAGCTCCTTGGAGCATCTTCCGTTGAAGTATCTGTAAAACAAAGAAAGGTCAGCAACTTGTCTTCTGAGAGCCAGCGGTTGAAGATCGCGGGTGATCTCCGGGAGGTCGATGAGGGGCACAGCCCGTTTTTGCAGCACACTATCCAACATCCGCAACGAATGTTTGGGCACAGATCCCCATACATGGGAACAATATTACAAAGTAGGTCGAATCTGCGCCTTATATAGAAGCAACAGCTGAGATGACGTGAAGTATCGCTTGGCTCTGAAAAGAAAACTAAGTTTAGCTGATGCCGACTTAGATATTGCTGATACATGTTCATGCCAGCAAAACCCGGAGTTGACCGTTATTCCGAGAAGGTGCATCGAATCTTTGGATGCAATTTGTTGGACTTGCAACATTAGAGGAGGTTCTCCAGCGGGAACTTTTCTAGAAAACGTAGTTGCTTGCGTCTTGCTCGCGTTGAAGCTCACCAGGTTCAACTGACCCCACTCAGATATCCTCTGTAAGTCAGAGTTTAAGTTATTGATTTGTTGACATCTCTGACGCTGAGATTCCGCAGCTGTAATCGGCCGCAGAATACTGAAAGACGAAAGCAGTTCCTTGTTCCCTGCAGAAACAAGGTTGGCGAAAGAATGGATCCCTGAGGTACTCCTGCTTGCAACAGGAAACAATCAGATGTTATACCATCGACCACAACTTGTATTGATCTATTTGAAAGAAAGCTTTAGAGATGTCGAGGGCTATTGCTCTACATTCCCTATGCTTTTCCATCGTTGACGTACAAACATGAGTAACATAGACGATCAGATCTCCTGTCGAACTTTGCCTGCGAAAACCATACGGCCGTTAATGATTCCCTGCAACTCAAGATATTTGATGAGTTCATCATTTTGACTCTCTACGTCACTTTGGACATAATGGAAAGAAGTGGTTTTGGGGTAAGGATTTCTTTCCTTTCTTTGGGATCGGTTGAATTCTCGCTATCTCCCAGCTGCTGGGAAAAGTCTGGTTTTCATAAGAAATCTGAAACGAACTGAACATAGTTATGGTTTTTTGCTATTGATAAGATTTTTCCACAATCTTTGTTTTCTTTTGAACTGGATTCTTTCTGGAACTAATTCTGTCAGTTTTTCAGAGGACTTGACATGGAAGTATCTGTAAGAAAGAGGAAGATCAGAAATTTGCCTCTCAGCAAGAGGCTGGAGAACACGCGTGACCTCCTTGTGGTGTAGTCTGGACACTATCCAATAGATGTAATGAATATTTGGATTCTGAGCCCCACATATATGAACATTACACCAGACCAGGTCGCCCCTGTGCTCTGCATAAAAGTACCAGCTGTGATGAAGTGAAGTATTGATTAGCCCTGAGAAGAAAAGGAGTTTAACAGAAGCAGATTTGGTAATGACGGATACATTGTCATGTCAGCAAACTCCGGTGCTGACTGTGATGCATGTTTTTTCTGAAGAAAGTAAAAGCAGATTTGGAGAGCATTGTTGATTGCTTCTTTTTCGCATTAAAATTGTTCAACTGGCGCAATTCTGATAATATCTTCAAGTGTGAATTCTCTCTTGGTATCGTTGTTGGTGTGACTCCTTAGCAGTTATAGGACGCTGACTAGGAAATGAGAACACCAGGGTACAGCCGTTCGCAAACCCAAATGTTTTGTCTTTCGTGGAGTGGAGCAGATCATTAATCTGCAACAAGAACAGAATTGGCGGGAGTATGGGCCCTGGGCTACCCTGCATCAACCTGAAAAGCTTCACTCTTTACACCATCAACTACCACCTGAATCGATCAACTGAAGAGAAAGCTACTATGCGCTCAGTTTATTCACCAAGGCTGCCTTTTAGATATCAAGAGCAATTCCCAACTAAAGGAAATTTATGATCTACTAATGAAGGCAATTGATGATGGAAATGATGGTTTTTATTTACTGTATGCCCATGGTGCCACTGGGAAGACATTACTCATGTTAGAAGTTTTGTGTCTAAAACTATTTATGCGAGATCCCACATTGCGGTTGCAGTTGCTTCTTCTGGAATAGCAGCCAGATTATTAGAAGATTCTCTCTTGGTATCGTTGTTGGTGTGACTCCTTAGCAGTTATAGGACGCTGACTAGGAAATGAGAACACCAGGGTACAGCCGTTCGCAAACCCAAATATTTTGTCTTTCGTGGAGTGGAGCAGATCATTAATCTGCAACAAGAACAGAATTGGCGGGAGTATGGGCCCTGGGCTACTCCTACATCAACCTGAAAAGCTTCACTCTTTACACCATCAACTACCACCTGAATCGATTTACTGAAGAGAAAGCTACTATGCGCTCTGTTTATTCACCAAGGCTGCCTTTTAGATATCAAGAGCAATTAAAGGAAATTTATGATCTACTAATGAAGGCAATTGATAATGGAAATGGTGGTTTTTATTTACTGTATGCCCATGGTGGAACTGGAAAGACATTACTCATGTTAGTAGTTTTAGCCACTATTGGTGCGAGATCCCACATTGCGGTTGCAGTTGCTTTTTCTGGAATAGCACCCACATTATTAGAAGAATGCCGTACGGCTTATTCATGGCTCCCGATTCGCAATGTTTTTCGATTATTGATGTCCACAAATGCGTAACGTATTCAAGTTAGTAGTAGAGAGAGTATCATGATCTATTCAATTATTCATTGATTCTGACAAGAAAGAAGTGTAGTGACAAGCCGCATCAGAAGAGGTGGTAATCCATCGATGCCAGTAAACTCTTTTAATTCTCGAATTTTAATATACACCCAACATAGATGACCATGAGCTATATCAATATTCCCCTGTCTTATGATCCTAATTTCTAAATTTTGGTTTTACAACAACGGGTAACCGCACCAAAAAGAGGGAAATATATGAACATAATTAATTTGTCTAATAGTCCTAATTCATGTTTATTTTATGAAGAATAAAGTATAAAAAAAGTTTCTTTTCTAGTTAGACGGTTGCTGCTGAAGGGAGTGAGTCCAGACTCTTGCAATGAAGACGGCCTGACAGCATTGCATCAATGCTGCATCGACAATAATGAAGCTATGCTTAGTTTACTCCTGGAATTCGGGGCTAACGTAAACGCAGAAGACAGTGAAAAATGGACGCCGTTACACGCTGCAGCAACTTGCGGATATCTCAAATTAGTGAAGTACGACGATTTTCTCCTATTTTTCGAAATGATTCCTCCATTCGGCTACTTTTCAGAGTCCTGATTAACAATGGCGCCAACCTTCTGGCTGTAAATGCCGATGGTAATATGCCGTACGACATTTGCGAAGACGAGCAGGCCTTGGATTGTATAGAGGGAGAAATGGCGAAGAGAGGAGTTACACAGCAGCTCATTGATGAAACACGGGCTTCCACTGAGAGACAAATGTTGAGTGATCTCAAGCAGATAGCAATGAATAACGGTGATCTGGAGAACTACGACATTCAAGGAGCTACACCAGTAAGTTGGATTTAAATCTTTTCGAACTATGTGAAAGTGTTTCATCTCGATGAATGATCGAATGAAGTTTTATCAACTTACTAAACATCGAAGTCTCAAATAGAAAGATTAGTTTTTCCTTGAGTTGTTAAAAACAATGAAAAAATGAATAAATCATAATTGATTGAAGGAGATAGTAACAAGACTACATTCTCATTGAAGACTTTCCCAGAAAGTTGAATATTCTTCCTTGAAGGATCTAGTTTTTCGATCTACTCATCATGTTCATAGTCAATAAGGTCCACAATTGTTATGCTACAATTCTCGTTCGAACTTGTATGAGCTGCTCACCTATTCACAACAGACCGATACAAAAGACCTCCTTAGAAACGATTAGAACAATAAATAGATCAATATGAAGAGAATTAACAAGTCTAGTTTGGCTATTCGCCACCGTGCCTGATGTGTGATGAAATGAATCTCGGCTGCACACTTACACTTGTCGCGCTTTCCCCAGACATACATCATTTTTTTGGCTAGAGATCAAAAGTGAATGAATGTTTGGGTGCATCAGTTGTCATGGCGCGTGGTACTGCTTAACCTGAAAAGAAAAGTGAATTTAGTAGAAGCATATTTGGCAATGGTAAACATAAGGTCATGCCGGTATGCGTGTTCGTTTTCGAGGTAATTCGTTGTCCTTACATGATTGAAAGAGGTTCTCCAGCAGTGACTTTTCTGGAGAACGTTGTTGATTGGGTCTTGTTCGCGTTGAAATTGACCAAGTTCAACAGGTCTCACTCTGACATCGTCTCCAAGTCCAAATTCAGTGATATGCTCTTTTGGTATCTTTTTCAGTGTGACTCCTCAGCAGTAATAGGACACTGACTAGAAGATGAGGACACCAGGGTACAGTCGTCCGCAAACCCAAATATTTTGCTCTAGGTGGAATGGAGCAGATCATTAATCGACAACAGAAAAAGAGTTGGGAGCGTATGGAGCCTTGGGGAACTCCATTAAGATTCACTCGTTACACCATCAACTACCACCTGAATCGATCTACTGAAAAACAAGTTACTAATCCGATCACGCAATTTTTGATTAGTTTATTCATCAAGGCTGCATGCCAAACCCAGTCGAAGACCTTTCAGATATCAAGAGCTCTCTGTTGATTCACCCCAATACAAATTAAACTGCGATATACATTGATGTGTGTATAATACTTCATATAGGGATATCGTGTATATTCTCATTGATTAAATCATAATGTTAAATTTTAATTTGAGTCAAAATACGACTAAAGGAATGATTGAACAATCATTGTAAACTTGCTGATTTTTCCATGCCTACTTCTAAAGTGTAAGCTCGGAAAAATGAGAGGAAATGGGTGAAACGTACATGATCTTTCATATATTTCAATAGAACACGGAGGAGAAACCTGATGAGAGACCCTGTCAAATACATCAGTCATCTGTCGATGATACCTGAGTAACAGCTGGCCTGTGAGTGTGTGAGAACAAAAAATTAGAATGATTGTGTTTATGGTTCATTCTTCTTCAATTTAAACAGATTTGCGATGGATAGAAGGTTGGTGGGATCCAAAAAGTAAAACCGAACAAAAAGACCCTAAAGAAACCCAAATAAGAAAGGAAACCATCTGCGTGTAGAGATAAAGGTCAGTCCAGAAGAGAGTAATACTTATACCAACTCCTTTTCAAATCTGACTGTCTGCAGATCTAGAGGAATTATATAGACGTGGACATAAAGTCCTGGTGCTGAGCGTATGGTATCATTCTTAATTCTCATATCATAATTTGGTGAGGAATCAATTTTATTCACATGAGTACTTCTCAGCCATACAGAACAGTAATCTTATGTAGAGAAGGACAGATCAAGAGCAGAAATTCGAAGGGTGTGAATATCATCACCCCAAAAGGATTCAGCTAGCGTTGAACGAACATGTATAAATATAAATTAGTTCTCATCTATTCTTCATTCACTTTACTCGCTTCTATAACTTTAAGAATGATGGAGTGTAACAAATGAGATATTTCTCCTTTCTTTCTTCTAAACCAATGAAACAAGATATTATTGAAGGTGTGCAAAGAATTGTACTCACATACACAAATAACAATTGGTTTGAATAGGTTTTTTCTGCTCTATTGCTTGAGAGCGCTTCTCTGTATCGCGTTTGCGCTTCACGATCACGTAATAGTATAAAGGCTGTGTTCCAATGCACAAAAAATGAGTTGCGTTCGACAATTGCTACATTTCTTACATTTTTTACAAAACTTTGATCGTAAGATAATTATGAAGCTAGCGATCCTTTGGTGTGTTTTTTTACAAGAGGATCTATTTTTTCAGTTGCACATAGCGTCCGCCAACGGATACCTATCAGTAGTTGAGTTTCTACTAGATCATAACGTCCGTACAGATGTCAAAGATAAGGATGATTGGCAACCAGCTCATGCAGCTGCTTGTTGGGGCCATGTGAGTATGCATTTCGCTTGAAGGATGTAATTTCCATGTGGTTTATAAACAATGTCTTTTTAGTTGGAAGTTATCGAGTTGTTGGCACAGTCTGGAGCTGACCTGAACGCTAAAAATAAGCATGATGAAACACCCTTAGGTGTGTAAGCTTTCATTTATAATATTCGATTTATTTTGGTTTTTCATGATTTAGTTTTTTCTCATTCTGTTGGTGTTTCATTTAACTTTATACTACTTGTATGCTCAAGTGTAATCTGCAACAAGAAGAGTGATTTCCTCAGTATTGAAAACCTTTTTGTGGATGTATATTGTCCAAATCACCCTTTAAAAATAAGATCAATATTTTAATTGCAATGAGGAAGGTGTCATAGGAGAATTATTGTTTTCTATATCCTTCTTTCAAGATGAAAGGTGAAAATAACATTGTGTTGCAGATATTTGTGAGGATCCTGAATTGAAGGAAAGGATATTAGAGCTTCGGACTGAACAAGAAATCAAGAGGCAGGCAGAAGCTAAACGAAAAGTGAGACGATCTCAAAGCAACACGAGAACGCAATCAGTTAGACGGACATCGTTAAGAGATAAAGTGATGACAACTCGGAAAGATGCAGTGGAAGAAGCTCGACTTAGATTAGAAGCAGAAAGTAATAAAGTAAGTTACAATGAAAGTTGAACTAACTCAGTCTATTTGAGTCATCATACACTTAAAACTGATGTATGAATATTTCGGGCAGTTAATTGATCACTATTTTAATAATACAAGCAGTTCTCCTACTTATGAAAATGTAATCTTCCTTGAGATTATGTAAAAACGTTTAGCATAAAAGAGAAAACCATTTTCTATTTATAATTCATTTCAATAGGTATTGAAATTGTGTTGCATTCGTCATTTAGTAAAGGTTGTTTAATTTGAAATAAGAAAAACATTGAGGTTTGAATCCAAACTGAATTTGACATCCATCACAGAACATCCTATATAGCATTATCAACAATTACTTATTGTTCATGGATCTTTAACATAAAGGTTGATCGCCTGTGCGGCGGCATGGTTACTGCGCAAGCATGTAGGAATATGCTAAGCCCATATGCTCGGTTCGAATTTGAGTTCGAGTCATGGATGTTGTCATTGAACAAAAAGTGACTTTGACAAAGAATTTACATTCAGCTTGGATACATGACTGAGAGACTAAGTCTATAACCACTGAAGGCTCGATAATCCAATGAAATAGCAGTTATCATTACACGGTCTAGGTGAGTGGTTTGGAGTTCACTTTAACCTGTAGGTCCATAGAACAAATGAACAAACAGATTGAACCTTACACTTCGGGGACGACCTTGAGGTTTCGGATTCATTGCTGATGCAGTCGTTCTGAAATTCTGTACCCATCGGATGGTTGTGTCACGTTTTGGAACTGAAGCGTTAAGACCAATGTTGAAGCCGCTGCACGACAATGACTGACTCTCCTGATTTTAAATACTCTTCAACTGCGAACGCACGGATCTCTCTTGTCCAAATAACCATTGTGAACTAAATGGTTACTCTTCCTTAGTCGAATCATCTCAGTCGCTCCCGTCTACTCACTCGCCGTTACGTGTACTACCTCTTCCAGAAACGCCCTTCCATTACGCCCGACCCTGTATTTGTGGGGCAGTGGGGGTGTTTTTTGGGCAACCACTGCAGTTTTCTCACCCTTGCCCACCAGACCAGAGAAGCGTAGGTGAGTCTGGTAAGCAGAATGATTTCGAAGAAGCACATCAGTACGTGTGGCTTCAAGGCTCACGTGACGTTGAAGGTCCTACATGTCATGGACGCAGCAGAGAACCAAGTACTTAACTGATTCTTGCATGTCGAATCTTGATCCAAAGAAAATGGTAATTGATACTTGGTATATCTACAGAATCAACGTATTACTAATCCGGGCCAACAGTGTTGGAGGTAACGTCTTTCTGGTTATTATTATGTTCAATGTTTTTCATGACGATTAATTCCATAAAAGCGCTTCAATTTAATGCATCATAGACCACAAAATCAATTCATCTTGAATATTTATAGCAATTCTCTACGAAACAGTGAATAATATTTTGCTTGATCCTTGATTAATGACAACAAGAATAAATTGGGAGAATCTGTGTCAAAAATGGTTATAAAGCATATATAATAAATAAGACAAGACAAATTTGAACAAGCAAAAGTATTTTAGTTCGTTCAGAATTTTCACTATTTCTTCAAGGAAATGTTCGAATTTGTGTATTACATATTGTTCCTAACTTATGCATCAATATTACCATGTAATATTAGAGGAATTGCATCAATCTTCATGCGAGGTTATTACATAATTATTAATTAACTGCATATTATTAGAAACAGAATTCGCTGAAGAGGAACCCTTAATTGAAATTCTAATTAGGCGTGGAGCATAAGTGTTTTAATAAAACTGCAAATATTTAGTAATTTCAGACAAAACAGAAAACTTATAAATATAGAAATCAACAATTTATTTCATGCGAGTGAACATATGGGATAAAAGTGTGGGAAAGTTGATGTCGATGCCGAAAATCGACAGTGTTCACTTATATTCCGTAGAGTTGAAGTTTTTCACAGTGAAAAAAAGAGTTATCGTTGTGAATGGCTTGTGACTACCGGTTGTAGAGATTTGATTTGTGAGGTGACGACAATGAAAATTAAAAAACAACAATCTGTAGTTTGTTTATCCTATAAGTATAAAGTAAGTTTTGCTGGATATAATTTGACTCTCATCTTCTAAAATTATTAAAAAAAAAATAAGTAACGCTCAATTGAAAATTGTAGAGAATGTAGAGAAACATTCATAAAAACTTTAAGATAGTGGATTTGTTTTTCGCAGGTTTTTAGTGGATGTTTACATAATGAAAACCTTGATGTCTCTTGCACTCGGCTAGAAAAATGATTCTTTCTTAATCCACTAATTGGTCTGATAAACATTGCTGCAATTTCAAGTTTTCCACACTAAATTTATTCTAAAAAAAAACAGTGAAAATATTTTTTTTCATTCTATACTCCTAGAGTCAATGCCTGTCATGTGGCCGCCCAAGAAGGTTTAATGAGTGTATTCGCTCGCTTCTTGAAGAGGCCTGTTGGTATCTCTGTCGATGTGACTTCTCAGCAATTATAGGACGCCAGATTACAGTCGTCCGCTGACCCAAATAATCAGTTTTCGGTGAAATGGAGCAGATTAGTAATTTGCAACTGAAAAAGAGTTGGCGAGAGTATGGATCCCTGGGGTACTCCAACATTAACCTGAAAAGATTCACACGTTATACCATCAACTACCACTCGAGTCGATTTACTAAAGAGAAAGCTACTGATCTAATCAGGCAACTTTTCGGGAAGTCAATATGCGTTTAGTTCATTCATCAAGACTAAGTGCCAAACCCTGTCGAAGGCCTTTGAGATATTCAGAGCAATGACTCTTGATTAGCCATGCTTTTCGATTATTGATCTCCAGAAATGCGTAACATACGAAGGATGACCCCAACAAAGAGTATGGCATAGAGGAGAAGCAGCCCATAAGACCCATAAGTTTCAGCGCCTCTACTGAGTAAGAAAGACACCGGGAAAACCCAAAAGAAGGATTATTGAATTTCTAAACTTTTTCTGTGTTCTTTCGCAACTTTCCACATAACAACGAATCTTTTTTCTTATTTTTACTATTAAATTAATACTTTTTCAACAATTGCTTATTAAGAGAATGAAATAAACAATTACAAACCCAAGCCTTCAAACTAAATAGTTAACAGCTTTAAAAACCAGATTTCGCTTACAATTATACTGCTGCTTCTCATCTATCCCATACTCCTTGGTCACCACTTGATCGTCGTCTATGCAAACCGTGTTGTCGATTATTGATAATTCCCTGTAACTCGAGATTTTTTATGAGCTTTGTTACTATTTCCATGACTTTCGACATAATGGCATCAATGCGATTGGGCGGTAATTTTGGGGTAGGCATTTCTTCCCCAAACTGAGTTTGTATCTATCTGATGAAGCCACAGTGTGGTGAAACCGGTCATAGTTTTGTTAATATAGTGAAAATCTAAATACTTTAGTTTTATTTCATTGAAAATATGTATATCGATTTTCATCAAGTAACGACCTCCTCAATCAAAATAAAATTAAAGATACTTGAGTGCTCAAAACTAGCCTTTACACTGAGAAACAAACTGGTAAAATCGAGAACCATACTAAGGACAATTTGTGAAGTACAGCATTATAATATGAGAGCCGCAAATAACCTAACACACAGTAACATCAGGACGGAAAAGGGAAGACAATCACCTGTCTATCAAGCTATCATCTCATTTAACAGCCTACCCAAAGAAAAAAAGACCTGAAAAGTTATGAAGTGAAATGTAATAGTAACATCATACATATCAACATTTTCTTTTCTTCACTGTATCATTCTTTTTGTTTATATCAAAGCTCACTCATCCTTGTAATATCATGATTTGAATAACTATAAATTATTACTTGTTTTATGAGACTCCACGCTAACAGCTTACTATTATAGCTGATTTATGGTTTTACTACTAATAACTAAATAAAAAAATAAAACAATGCAAGCTCATATACATCAGCGCATACGTCGGAGTATTCGAACACCCAAAACATTGAATTAATGGGCCATCCACCTTATAGTCCCGATTTTGCACCTAACGACTTCTCTTTGTTTGCGCACATCAAAAAAACACTGCGTGGGCAACGATTTTCCTTGCAGAAGGGGAAGTTGTAGCCTTTCAAAACCACGTTTTGGAGGTATCTCATTCCGAGCGGAAATAGTGTTACGGGAATTGGTTCAAGGGCATGCATGTGTAACGATCTAATGGAGAATACTTTGGGAACTAATAAAGCTATTATTTTTCTCTAAGTCACTCGTTTTTAGTCAGGCGTAAAATTTTAAAGGAAACCTACGTATATGCACAGAAATAAATCTGTTTCCCAAATTCATTTTGATTTTTTTTCTGTTGCAGACTCTCGACAGCTTAGATGACTCTCAAATCCAACCTAAACTTCCCAAAGTACCCGTGAATAACAACGTACTGCCCCTGCAAACTAACAACGTCCATGAAGGCAACACTAACAACGAATTGGCCAGAATCGAAAAACCTTTCGAAATAGAAGATCGACGAGCTCCCGAAGGAAAGGACAGCGATTCACTGATGGAAAGTCCGTTGTCAGAGTCGAAAGAAAATTCTTATACAACTGATGTAAACGGTAAAGTGACCGTACATGTTGTTGTTACAATCAACGGTAACGGCACGCTCGCCGAACTGAAGAAGCAGAGAATGCAAATCAGAAACAATAGTGGCGATGTTAGTACGTTGTCGTCCCCAGTTAACAGCATTCAAGACAATGAGTCCTGTTTGAGTCCTTCCTCAGATGTAGCCAGGTTCACTGGTGAAACCACACAAGAAAATGTTGGATATACAAAATCTAAACGTTGCTGTATTATACAATAGTTTGTAAGGAAACTTTTTTTGATTTTTAGCATCCAGTTTGTCAGACAGGTGGACAATAATACCTTCCCTTGGTAATGCATTTATTGTGATAAAAATTCGGTAACTATTTTTTCGATGTTCCTGTTATTTGCCATGGAAATTCCCCCATTTCAAATGTTTCTTGAAGCAAAAATACTCCTATTTTTATAAATTTTGAATTTTTTAATGTAATCGATTTGTTTTCTGAACGTATCTAAATCTGTGTTCGCTAATCCAATTTATATTATCTTCCAGTTTGTTCCAAATGTTCCAAAAGCTTATGCAGATTTTATATACACGAATTTAAAGGGAACATGCTTAAGATTAAGAGTGTCTATTAATTTTAAAAGCTGTTTGGGTAGAGTAAGAATGAAGTCCGAATTGAATTGTTCAAGTTTGCCTTGAACATTCTAAAAAATAATAAAAAACGAGAGTTGCATTTTGAAATCAGTCTAAAGTCAATTGCTGCTGATATCTTAAAAACTCTGGAGGCGTGTCTCAAATATCAAATAGAGAAAAACAAGTAATTTGGACACCTGTTTATAATCGAGTCGGCTGATAAAGGCATCGTCGTTGAATAATAAAATGCTTTTGTCCCATTCTAATTAGTCAATAATGCTATCTTACTATCGTCTAATTAGTGGTAGCACTTGTAACTCTCAATTAATGAATATATTCCAACGAAAGATCCATCGATTGAATCCTAATTATTCTGTTTCATATCAAACGCTAAAGGTTCCAAATTCCCCCACAGATATAGGAATACATACAATTTTGTACATTTCCCCATCCTCTTGTCAACAAAAATGAATGAAGCTCCTATCTCTTCCTATGCTACATTGGCATGTATTGTTTTAGTCTGTGCAGGTTCCTCTGTTTTTATTCCTGAGCAGTATTAAATATTTATTCAAGTAAATTATCAACATTGTATTTAAATATTATATTAGCTATCGAAGCAAGCTTAGAACTTATGAATTAAAACAATCTGCACTGCCTGATAACACAAAACACTACATTTAGTCGGTAAACTACACTTCTGAACTGCGTCTCTCAGTGCTGTGATGCATAGCAACTATAGTGACGTTACGTGCCTGGGTTTGAATTTGCAGGAGACCTGTGAGATCAAGAAGGCTGTGGACAACTGAATAAAGCCTTCGGTAATTCCCCCATTTCGGTTCTTTCTAATTCAACTATGAAACACTGCATTTCAATATTCCCCTCGCTTTCAAGCTTGAGTAAGGGTCTTCAAATAAGTATCTACTGAATTTTACAGCAAAAATAAATTTGCTGGTATATTCACCATCTAAACTACTCCGTCCTATATGTAATAAAAAATGAGAAATACAAAGATTCACCTACTTCCTATTGGCACCAACGTAATACTTTAATGCATTCATAGGCATTTTAAAGAAATAAAATGAAATAGTGTATTTCTTGTTTATTTCCACTTCTACAAGAAATATTATAAAATTCAACATTGTTTGGAATCAAGAGTTCCTTTGAAATTGCCATTACTTCTGTGTGAGAAAACTCAAAAAATCCGGAAAGCGAGATGAGTTAAATTTTCGAGTTCTAAGAGTGTACAGAACTTAAAACCACTTTGGTATACTACTCTTCTACTTGTTGATATAATGAATTTCAAAACTTTTCCCTGAATTGATATCAATTCAATGGGTGTTTTTGAACCTAAATGACTCCAAATATTTGAGATTGAAATAAAATTCTCTTTGAATTTTAGTGCACACTGTATGACAATTATTTGAATAACATCATTCAGATTTTCCTTCTATGCTCTATTTGGAAAATATATTTGATGAACCCAAATTTTTGTGAGTTCTGCCAATAAACATATCATTCACTTGTTTCCTCTTCTCCAGCTCTATCATTCTGAAAAAATAAGGGCCCACACCATACTCTGATGTTTCAAAGGGATTGCTTCCACACCAAAACCGATAATTTTCCATATAGAATATAGAATAATTCATTCTCTGTTTTTTTTATAAATAATTCGTTCTTAATATATTTTCGTCCAAAATATTACTCACTGCCAGTGAGTATGAATTAGATTATTTTCAATTCTTATGTACTTAATTTGTATATATTATATAGTAGTATTGAAGTGTCCTAACGTGACAGTATTATACATTCCATACTATGTGATAGGATTCCAGTAACTTAATCAAAAATAGCATGTAGAATCTAAATTTGTGAATAAAACTGTGAGAATCATTTCATTGTTTTAAGGACCAGAAAAATAGCATTTATAAACTTAACTAAACTTTAAGAAATGAAAATTCATGGAAGCTTTTGATTTCATTGTAGGAGCCACAATAGTCCTTTCTCCTATAGATTTGTACTAACCGTTTTAAAATGCTACGTTTTCAGTAGTATAACATTTTTCGTTTAAATGAACTTTACTTGAAAAAACAGGATTTTGGATGCTTGATAATTTGAAAGTATTTTGAATTTGTTCTTCATCTTCAAGTTGTTTAACTTTGAATATAATTCTCAGTACCTGAAATGATCTAGAATTTGAAACTATTATTTTATCCAATTCATATTTTTAACTGAGAAGTTATTTGGCTTAGATAAATTTCGTTAATTCTAATCGAGAAATTGAATAATTGTAAAATTTTGAGACCTTAAGTACCTGCTAAGTAGATTTTCTCCAAATATACAAACCGTCTAACACATTCGAAAATAATTGGCTGTATTTCTTTACTTAGTCTTGCCTATATTTAGTGCCTACTCCAAGACTTTTATTCTTTGTATAGTAATTTATTGAATAGTTATAAAGTAGGTATCATTACAAAATTAGAATTAGTGGCCTTAGGTTTTATAACGAACTTCTTGTTCACTGTTTGTTCGAAAATTTTCGAACTTATAATGACTTTTGTGAATATACTCTTTGAATTTTACTCATATCATGTTGTTTTACTATGGAATTTTATAATAAACTGTTTGACATTATTGTTGTTCTATATTTTACCTCAATATTAAAATTTCTTGCTTCGTAACTATTTGAAGTCACTTAACTTTCGTTTACTAGTTACTAAAAATATGAAGTACTGTCTTGTATTTTTTTCCATTTCATTACTTTCAGGTTCAAAGTCTGAAAGAGGTAAATGAAAAAAAATGAAAAGCGTAATAACAACTTTTAATAATACTGTGATATTGGTTCCATCAAGAAAAAGCACTTTGAGGTTGCTTTTATTCTTCGCTATAATTTTTCCACATGTGGCTCTTCGTTCTTCTCATCTTATTCAAATAATCTGATTTCTTGTGAATTTGAAATTTTTTCTTCAATAACAGATTTTTTCTTCAATAACAGGTGATTACATGTATGTATGATATAGTGTATTGAAGTGTCTTTATATGGCAGTATTATACATTCTATTATATATGATAGGATTCTAGTAAATTAATCAAAAGAGAATATAGAATCTGAATTTGTGAATAAAACTAGAAGAAAATCATTGTTTCAAATACCAGAAAAGGAGAGCCACAATGGCCCCTCCTCCTATAGCTTTGTACTAACCGTTTCAAAACGTTGGTTTTCTGTAGAACTACATTTTTCGTTTATACGAACCTGACATGAAGAAACGATTTTTTGGAGGTTTAATAATTTAAAAGTATTTTGAATTTGTTCGTAATCTTCAAGTTTTTCAACTTTGAAAATAATTCTCATTACCTGAAATGATCTGGAATTTGAACCGTTTATTTCATCCAATTCATATTTTCAAACAGAAGTTATTTAGTTTAACTAAATTTCGGTAATTTCAATCAAGAAATTGAATAATTTCGAAATTTTGAAACCTTACTACCAGCTAAGTAGATTTTCTCCAAATGTACAAACCGTCTACCACTTTCGAAAACAATGGGCTGTATTTCTCTACTTAGTCTTGCCTATATTTAGTGTTTACTCTAAGATTTTTATTCTATTAATAGTTATAAAGTAGGTATCATTACAAAATTAGAATTAGTGGCCTTTGGTTTCATAACGAACTTCTTGTTCACTGTTTGTTCGAAAATTTTCGAACTTATATTGACTTTTGTGAATATACTCTTTGAATTTTACTCATATCATGTTGTTTTACTGTGGAATTTTATAATAAACTGTTTGACATTATTGTTGTTCTATATTTTACCTCAATATTAAAATTTCTTGCTTCGTAACTATTTGAAGTCATTTAACTTTCCTATAATAGTTACTATCAGTATGAAGCATTGCCTTGCAATTTTTCTTCCATTTCATTACTTTTAGTTACTGTGATATTGATTCCATCAAGAAAAGCACTTTGAGCTTGCTTTATATGGCAGTATTATACATTCCATAATATATGATAGGATTCTAGTAAATTAATCAAAACGAGAATGTAGAATCTGAATTTGTGAATAAAACTGAATAAAATCATTAATACAAGTAAACGATGATTTCTACTAAATATATTATTAAATGCTCGAAGCGTTTCGATACACAGTATCATTGCCAAGAGCGAATGAATACTACTTCAATCATTCGCTCGTGATAAAGATACGGTGTATCGTAACGCGTCGAGCATTTAATAATATATTTTAGTAGAAATCATCGTTTACTTGTATTTGTGAAAATGGATTTCTATCATATAAAAGCCTCGTCAATTGAATTTAAGAAAATCATTGGTTCAAATATCAGAAAAGAAAGCATTTATCAACTTAACTAAACTGTAAGAAATCAATAATGAAAGCCTTCGATTTCATTGGAGCAGCCACAATGGCTCCTCCTCCTATAGCTTTGTACTAACCGTTTGAAAACGTTGGTTTTTCTTGTAGTACCACATTTTTCGTTTATATAAACCTGACATGAAGAAACGATTTTTTGGAGGTTTAATAATTTAAAAGTATTTTGAATTTATTCGTAATTTTCAAGTTGTTTAACTTTGAAAATAATTATCAGTACTGAAATGATCTGGAATTTGAAACTATTATTTTAACCAATTTATATTTTCAAACAGAAGTTATTTAGCTTAACAAAATTTCGTTAATTTCAATCAAGAAATTGAATAATTGCGAAATTTTGAAACCTTACTACCAGCTAAGTAGATTTTCTCTAAACTGTCTAACACATTCAAAAATAATTGGCTGTATTTCTTTACTTAGTCTTGCCTATATTTAGTGCCTACTCCAAGATTTTTATTCTTTGAATAGTTATAAATTAGTTATCATTAAAAATTAGAATTAGTTCCTTAGGTTTTATAACGAACTTCTTGTTCACTGTTTGTTCAAAATTTTCAAAGTTATATTGACTTTTGTGAACATACTCTTTGTATTTTACTCATGTCATGTTGTTTACTATGAAATTTTATAATAAACTGTTTAACATTATTGTTGTTCTATATTTTACCTCAATATTAAAATTTTTGCTTCGTAATTAATTGAAGTCCCTTTAACTTTCCTATAAAAGTTTCTAGAAAAACAAAGAATTGCTTTATAAATTTATTTCCTTTCATTACTTTCAGATTCAGATTCTGAAAGAGGCAAATGAAAAATACATAAAAAGTGAAATAACAACTCTTAAAAATTCTGTGACAATGATTCCATCACGAAAAAGCACTTTGAGCTTGCTTTTATTCTTCACTATAATTTTTTCCATGTCAGGCTCTTCGTTCTTCTCATCTTTTTCAAATAATCTGATTTCTCATGAATTTCCCATTTCTTTCTTCAATAACAGGTAATTACCTAACTTTTTTTGGGCCAAAAATTAAATCGGCGTCTGGCGCTCCTTTGGGGTGCTGATATTTCTTCCTTTCCCTGTTCAAATTTTGTGTCACAGGTCTATTTTGTTGTTGTATTAGGTCCTGGTAGTCTTCTTCTTCAAGACGTTCGGTAATGTTCAAAGTAAGTCGCTTAACTCTCTCCTTTTCTTCTTTTTGAGCCAATTCTTGGTCTCTTAGATTTTGTGCTAGTTCTGAGTCTTTGTCTGCTTCAAATGCTTTGTATTGTTGTTTGTTCCCTTTCCTTACCATAAGAACAAATCCGATCTTGTTGTTATCATTCTCTTCAGTATCCTGTAAGAAATATAGAAAACCAAAATGAAATTTTATAATGTGCATACTCTCCTAAGTTGTTGAATGTGGTAATTTCATCAATTGCTAGAGTAGATCGCCAAAAACAAAATAATTGCACAGACTAAGAATATATATTGATATATAATTAATCATATTTGAAAGAAATTGAATGAAACATATAGTTTATTCGATTCGAACAGAGTTCCTATTTGAGGTATAACTTGTATGAGTCAATTTATTAATTTCATAGCCAACTACGTCAGAGGTTGACAGCGCAAGTCAAGCAAAGTTGACATATGTCAATGAAATGTCAAATCATTTGTTATTTACCTGTAACTGTTCATAACTTTTCTTGACATTCGATTTCAAAACAACAGGAACGGAAATATCAATGTTGCCAGCTTTAACTGGCTCGCGCATCCTTTCCTGGATATTTTCGGAAACCATTTTGTCAAGGGCGCTTAAAAATTCGTCGTCTTCCGGACAATCTACCCTTTTTGGGGCGCTGGGTATCGCGAATGATTCCGATACTGGTTCAGCTTCGCTCATTTCTTGGTCACCTGAAAATAGAAAACCACTTGTTGGGAATTATATTCACATGCTATCAGTAAGATGATACAAAATGCGATACTATTTTTTTTAACTAATAATCAAAAATTTAGCTGCTGTATTTCTGACTGTACCTTCATCTTCAGAGCCTTGGGTATGATCTATTGCTTCATCTTCAGTAGCTGTGTCATCTGTTCCAGCACGTGCATTTTCTGAAACTTCATCTTCACCTGGATCTTCGTTATCTGTTTCTGCTATGGTGTCTAAACCGTCTTCATCAGTCTTAGCTTCATGACCAATATTTTCTTTAAATATAAAATAGTCAAGTAATATTGCTACTTTCTATTAAAAACACAATTTCAAGACTCAGCAGAAAAACCTTACCTACTCCCAAAGCTATTCGGATGTTTTCCACTTCTTTTTGAGCCTCTTCATAGCTTTGACACATCTTCAGCTTTGGTCTTAACGTCATGATTGTCTCTTTGAAAATATGTTCTAGTGTTGGAGGAAAGGCTTCCCCCCACAATGATTTCTTGTACCAATAGTAATCTTGCAGAAATGTGAGATAATAGTCGAGTCTCTTCTTGCTACTTCCGCTGCTGAAGTAGGTACCTAGAGAAAACAAATCAACTATCTTACAAGGTATGATATAAGGGTCAGACAATCTTTTGTGCATGCTCAGGCACAAATCGTGCAAAGCGCAAATGATATTCAACAGAATAGGATTCTCAGCTAGTAGTTTTAAGATATTTGGCTCATTTTGAACACAATGTATATATGGGTGTAAATTAATGTGTACACTTACCGCAAGTCTCCAGCAAAACACAAGTAAGTCTAACACGAAACAGATGATTTGGAGGATCCAAAGGTGAAGTAACATATGGATCTAGTGACACACCGAAAGTTATCAACGAATAGAAAACCTGCAATGAATGAATTACTTTAAAACAGAGCTATAAACAGAACAATTAAATAAAATTGATATTGCAAATTCTATATTTTTCTTAAAATTCGTATGTATTACCTTGAATACATCTGCACTCTCCACCATTCTGTAGTTGTATAATTCTCCCAAATATTTCACCTGAGCCACTCTTCTTTGATTGTATTTGGGAAGGTTGATCTCCATTCCAAGTCTTATATCCTCTAGAACTCCATCGACTACTTTCGTGCCAACTTCTTCTTGATATGCTACTAGACCAGCTAATAAATTAGCTAAGCATCTGAATGAAGAACGAACCAATAAATGCAGATGAAAAAAGTAGAAAATATTTTTTTTGTCAAGACGAATAAACAATTTTCTGAATGTACGATTGATTAATGGTTTTTTGCTAAGTTGGCCATGAAAAAAATGACAGTACAATGAATGTGTTTTGTTTTCAATCAACTCAACTGTAAATTATCATTTGTTAACTAACTACAGTCCTCAAAAATTGGAAGTACAATTTTAATTGTGTGGTAACTGTGAAATAATTGGATGTTTTTATTATTCATTTAGGTAGTTGACTATGCTTGACTGTACTGTGCAGTACTTGTGAATAATGAGTTAATTCACCATTTTTCAGAAGTCTCCAAGAACTTGAGAAGCTCTTCTACAGATGAAGGCAAATATCTCCTGAATCATAGACAATTTGAATCATGAGATGCCAAGTGGGTTCGCCCCCATGAGAACTTATATGTTCTCTCCACTATATACTAGGACTCAAAGTAAGATAGTTAAAGAATAATTAATTTTTTTGCGTTGTTTCAATTTCTCCTATTTTGAATTTTATGATTTCTTCTCATACAGGCAAGGATCAAGGAATAAAAAAAATATAGCGAAACAAAATTATTTTGGGTGAAACGAGAATCTATATGAATCTTTCATAGAGATTCCTCCGTGATTCCCCCTTCGCACGCATGCGTTGTAGAATGCTACATAATTTATTGTAACAATCACTGAAAAACGAAATGGTCCCAATGGGTTATGCATGCACTTCATTTAAATTGGTTTTCCTACCTTATATTGTAATATTTCACATTGTGAGCGTTGGTCAAACACTTAATCGTATAAGCAGCTACATCTTCATCGTTCCAATTCAACTTTCTCACTAATCTCATGATCTTATCGATGTTATTTTTCTGAAGATCCTGATATAACACCTTGCGGATAAACTGATGCATAACTGGCCTCTCCTTTCTAGCAACGGTTATAACATCTGGGGATTCACATAGTAATACGCGTTTTCGATCTGCGTAACGTATCTAGAATCTAGCATCATTACAGATTTCTTTCTCATCATTTGTTCCAAGTAAATCTTGGTTCTCTGGTGCGAATCCGGGCTGCAGTACAGGAATCTTCCACACACTTCAAGTAGGTTACAAGCCATTTCGATATGATGATGAGAGAAATCGTGTAAGAGTATTTTGAGGCAGAATAGACCTTCTATTTTAGAATAAAGCTTGAACTTGACAAGCTCCCCGATGAATCGGACTACTTTAATTTTTGATTCAATGTTGATTTGATCTTTTTTTCGAACCTGTAAGAAATTTTCATGAGGTTGAATTATCAAATTCATTAGAGCCTTCTAGACTATGAAAATAATTATTCAAAACTTACATGGTACTTAAAGTCTTGTCTGAGCATCTGGCACAACTCATTTCCAACCTCAGGAAGGGCTGGATGTAATATGGCGACAAATCTAGCGTAAAATGGGAGTAAATCAAGTCTAGTTCTATTAACTCCAAATAGAGCTTTCACTAATTTCCTTCGATTGTGTTTATTATTGAGTGTGACAAGAAAATCGATAGCAGCATTATCAATCATTTCTCTGTTCACACAATTCGGGAGGTTATTCAGGAAAGCTTCTAAAACTATTTTGTTACTTGCTGTTGTGGTCGCATTGTCTTCTATTTCTTCTTCCGTTGTGACTGGTATTTCTTCAATTTTAGCTAAAAATTTTGAGATATATGGATAGTCACTGAATGATCATCTGCTAAAAAAGTTTCATGATAAACAAAACAAAAATATGGTGTTATAATAAATGAATATAATTTCTTCACTAAGCTGAGGCAGTCCATGGAAACATTAGGCAAAGAAATCATTATCGCAGGTTTATAAATTATGACTTAAACAGGCCCTACTGAGCTGAAAACCTATATGAGACAGAATCATCTCCGCCAGATTCAACTCCAAGGTTAGAATGATGTGATGTGCTGCAACCAATCCTCAAGACAGCATGGGAAAACGAAAACATCCCTGAAGGATGGAAACAAGGTCTTATCGTAAAGCTCCCAAAAAAAAGGAGATCTAACAAAATGCTCAAACTGGACAGGAATCACTTTGTTGAACACGCTTTACAAAAAAAAAATTACTGGCATATCTACTGCACGGAAGACTCACAGTTGCCCCTTTTAAGAGCTAACCAACCACATAAACACTTTGAGAATCATAACTGAACAATCGTCTGAATTCAATACACTGCTCTACCTCATTTTTATCGACTTCATGCGGGCATTCGATGGCATCTTTCGGAATTGTATTTGTGAAGCACTCAAAGAAAAGAGCACGCCACAAAACATCATTATATGGTGAAACAACTGTATGAAGGTGAAACATGCAAAGTACTCCATAATGCCCATGCGAGTTACATGCATGGAAATTAGAACCAGAGTTAGGCAAGGGTGCATGCTGTCCCCTCTCTTCTTCAACAGCACTTTAGATTGGATTTTAACAAGAGCAACGCACAATAAAAGAGGAGTGAAAACTGTAAAAGATACAGGGTGAGCAACTGAAAGATAGGAAAGACTATTTCCCTGAGACTATTTGAGTTTCAGTGAAGTAAAATGGAACAGATCCATGCTGATCAATGGCAGTCATCATCAAGTACCATCCTCATCTCGAATTTAAACCCATAAAGCAGGGGTGAACACCCTTGAAAATTTGGAAGAGGGTAGATGGATCGAGTGATACCTCGAAAGAAAGGTATTATCTTTGTCTGCATCCCGTGAACGAATTTTCATTTTTGATTGAAAACTGTAAAAGATACAGAGTGAGCTACTGAAAAATAGAGGAGACTATCTATCGCCCTGAGCTATTCAAGTATTAGTGCAAAAAATGGAACAGATTCATTCCAGATCAAAGACTGGCAAAAGAACTCGCTGGGTATTACATCGTGTCAATATGAGATTCTAACCATTGCAACTGTACAGGTGCGTATGGTGGAAAAGATTTTTTTCATTCATCAGAATTGTAACGAAAAACACCAAAACATATTCATTCATTTTCTGTACACTATATGCCTGTGAGTTCAAGTATTTCACGCATTTCAATTCTTAGATCACTCAAAAATCATTACTAGTCATTACTAGTCGTTTCTACTGGACGACCGTCTATAACCGGTAATACTATTTAGTCGTCGTAATAATGCAGCAACGCCAATCGAGTGGTCCGATTCCAGTTCAGAAATATGACTTCTATACAGGGTGCTTCAACGAAAACTAAACAGAGGCCATATCTACCAAGATATTCATTTCTGATCAAAACACAAAAACAGGTCAATTTTTGTTTCAAGGGGGACATCTTTTGGGGTACAAAACATGCCTGAAATATCAAACCCTAAGCAGGGGTTGCAATCCTTGAACATTTTGAATAGGGAAGATGGGTCGAGTGATGACTCAAAAGAAAGGTGATATCTTTGTCTACATTGCCTTGAACGAATTTTCATTTTTAATTGAAAACTGTAAAAGATACAGGGTGAGCAACTGAAAGATAGGGAAGACTATTTCCCTGAGGCTATTCAAGTTTCAGTGAAGTAAAATGGAACAGATCCATGCTGATCATCAAGTACCATCCTCATCTCGAATTTCAACCCCTGGAACAGGGTGACAACTTAAAATTTTGGAAGAGGGTAGATGGGTCGTGATAACTTTCGAAGAAAGGTATTATCTTTGTCTGCATCCCGTGAACGAATTTTCATTTTTGATTGAAAACTGTAGAAGATACAGAGTGAGCTACTTAAAAATAGAGGAGACTATCTATCGCCCTGAGCTATTCAAGTATTAGTGCAAAAAAATGGAACAGATTCATTCCAGATCAAAGGCTTCATCTTTGATCTAAATTAATCTATTCCAGTTTTTCGCACTAATACTCCAATAGTCTTCTCTATTTTTCAGTGGCTCACTCTGTATCTTCTACAGTTTTCAATCAAACATGAAAATTCTTTCACGGGAATGCAGACAAAGATAATACCTTTCTTCGAGTTATCACTCGACCCATCTACCCTCTTCCAAATTTTCAAGGGTTGTCACCCATGCTCCAGGGATTGAAATTCGAGATGAGGATGGTACTTGATGATGACTGCCATTGATCAGCATGGATCTGTTCCATTTACCTCACTGAAACTTGAATAGTCTCAGGGAAATAGTCTTCCCGATCTTTCAGTTGCTCACTCTGTATCTTTTACAGTTTTCAATTAAAAATGGAAATTCGTTCAAGGCGATGTAGACAAAGATTCCACCTTTCTTTTGAGTCATCACTCGATCCATCCTCCCTATTCAAAATGTTCAAGGATTGCAACCCCCGCTTAGGGGGTTGATATTTGAGGCAAGTATTGTACCCCAAAAGATGTCCCCGTTGAAACAAAAATTGACCTGTTTTTGCGTTTTGATTAGAAATGAATATCTTGGTAGATATAGCTTCTGTTTAGTTTTCGTTGAAGCACCCTGTATAAATGTCTTAAAGTGGGTTAACACAATGTTTGAAAATTCCGTTGCATAGATAGATAGATGAATACTGGTGAACCTGATAAAAGCATTGCAATATGCAAAAACTCACCTTCTTCTTCAAATTCTTCAGTAGCTATATCGGCATCTAACACTTCTTCTGTTAGTGCATCTTCCTCTTGTGGCGGAGATGGAATTTTATTTATATACGAAGTAGGAAGAAATGCTTGCAATTCAGGCAATTGACAATAAAACTTTTGAGTTTCAACATCGCACCAAATTTTTTCTATGTACGACTGAGAATTCTCATCGATATCAGGTCCAGAACCGGTTACTATCATATTCTACAAATTTAAAACATGGAGAAATTGAATAAAGTCTCATAATTTTTTACCTCTTGACTTTGATGGGGTGTTTGTGCTTTTAGTGTAGGCATATCTTCATCTAATATTTCAGCGAAAGTCTGTGTTGCGGTATATAATTTATCAATGGCAGTTTGCATTGCCTCTAATTTTTCTTTTCTCTCGTGACTAAGTTCACCTTTATTCTGTAATATGCGGATATTCTGCTTTTCAAAATTTAACATTTCTTGATGATCTTTTATTAAATGTTTAGTGATACTTAAATAATAATCACGTAGCAAATATTTCACATTCTGTTGTTTCTCTGGTGGCAAAAATGTACTACGTGGAATCTGCATTCTAAATTTCTCTTCTAATTGCCGGATTTTTCTTGGAACTAGACCTAAAAATCAAACAACGTTACCACGTCCCCCTAAACACATAGCAAATATCACATTACCAGCATAATCTTCTCCACAATGTTTACAGAAACTTAAGATAATCGATACATTAAAATGTTCTTCTTTGTCCATATTAATGAGAGTTGTAAGAACATTTCCTAATAAAGTAAATGCATTTTTATTATTGAAAATTCCTATTTGAACAAGGTCAGCGTAAAGTCTTAAATCGACCCTCAATTTACTGGGATTTGAAATTTTTTCTCCAACTTTAAACGATAAATTTTTTTGCCAGTTATCGAAAAGGTGTTGTGAAAAATCTGCATATGTCTGGTGTAACACACTGCACAATTTAATAGCTGCAGCAACATCTGTCATTTTAAGTTTTGCATCAACAAGACCAGCTGCCACTTCTGATACATATTTGGATAAATTCAAACCAGACATATCTTTCAAATAGACATCAAGTTGAGTTCCAGTAAAATTTTTGATTTTTTTAACAAATGCAGTGTTTTTTTTAACATTGGAATCGAGTTTGCTAAAGTATGATTCTGCTGGTCTGATATTTTGGGCATTTTGATTGGAAGCACGAAGTTCTTGTTTAGTAGTCAGTCTTTCTTCAAGTTCTTTTATGTAGGTATTGAGTATTTCTTTCTCATGTGCTTCATTATCTTGAGTTTTTTCGTCGTCTTCCCCTTCTTGATCACTTCCAGTCATTTTCAAAGTGCTGTATTAAATACTGTTTCAAACCTGAAATAAATAGGTGATTCCCTTAATGAATAAACCACAATATCCACTGAAACGTGAACTTCTTGAAGTTTGCATGCAAATGTAAAGCAAAGATGTGTAAGAATGAATGGTAAAGTTTAAATTGACATATAACCACAGAATATAATTACGGATATTCTTGATTGTTAATTTTTCTGACGACCATCTACCGGTAGTAGTTGTAAGCTTAATTCTTGGGATTCCCTGTATTCCAATATTAAAGGTATTTTCCAAAACTAAGACAGGGAAAATTCGAAGTTGTATAATGAAAGTATAGAGTGCATTATTAAACAACAACAAAGTGACATTCTGTTCCCGGTGTGTTATTTTTCCCCACTTCCCTGTTCGATTCCTGGTTTCCCAGTTCTGCGCGTCCCGTTGCGGGTTAAGGTTGTGAATTTAGCGGGAGTTCATTAAGTGTATTACCCAAAATGGCGTTCAATGGAGATGGACCCCACAACAAACGACAGCGAATGGAAACCGATAATATAAATAGGGTAAGTCTAATAAGTCAAGTCGGATGTAGTTTGAATCTTGGAAACCACTTATCTTAGCCGGCATCGATTAGATTTCCTTTTGCTTTCGTAGGTTAGGTAGGGTATAAGGGCTATTATATGAGTTTTCCTTGATACATAAAAAAATTACTCAAAAATCTTATCGAAAATATTTCTTCGTTTCATTCTTCAAAATTGATTTGTTTGAAATTTATGCGTATAAATAATCGGATTTAATCAGCTGTCAAATTATTTGTTTGCAAACAGAGACCGCTTGATGAAGAGTTATTATATAGTTTTGACAAATTGTTTTGAATATGTGGCATCACTTTTTAAATGTATTGCTTAAAAGTTAAAAATTATGAAAATAATATACTATATTTCTTAAAAATTTTAAGGTATGCATATGAAATATGAAAATTATCACTTTTTGCGATCTATACTTCGCCTATCAATTTTGTATAAAAGTGTTGACATCAATAAGATCAATTTAAAGTGTCTCAATAGTGGTCAGGCAGCTCATGGACGGACAATGACCTTAACAAGGCTATGTCTTAAGAAGAAGTTCACCAACTCCATTCACCAGTTTGTTCTCATCTCTGAAACTTTTCGCTCGATTAAATAAAACCAATTACAAGGTTTTTTGATGCTAGAATATTTCCGGTAATATATATACGTTGAATTGCATGTTGAAATGTTTAATTGTATCACGTTTCAGTTCAAAACATGATATTTATGAATTAGTTTTACAATTTTGAAAGTGAAATTAATACTTGATGGAATACACGCGAATGTAGAGTGTTTATTTAGGAATTAATGCACTGAGTGTTTCAGCTGAAGAAGTGTTTGATTTTTTATTGGGACATTAGTTATCTAGGATAGAAGTATAGCAGTGCAAGGTCGTTATGCTGAACAGGAAAGTGTTATTTCGTACTTTGTTCGCTTCTTCGCTATTTGATTCAAAATTGGCGAAGTCTTATTTCAACTAAATGAAGTTGATGTTTGACCATTCTTCGTAATAAAAGAAAAAAGCAACCTTGCTAGAAATTGTTTCACCCTCTGCTAATTACACAACCCAATTTAAAATTACCCAGCTATGGAGAAGAGGAGGAGGGGAATAATTTCAAGCTTAAAAAATTTGCAGCGTTCCTCAGAAAGACCATCTGGTTTCTATATTCCTTACTCTGCCTCAATGAAATCAGAACAAATCCAATGATACCAGATAATCGAGGCCCTTCAAATGAAAACAACCACAATTGAAAAGAGTGAATTTTTAAAATAAGTAAGATGGATTATTGAATATTTTAGCACACTATGATGTGATTCTTCGATGCTGTTTATTTGCTACTATAAAAGATGTCTTTCATATGCCTTCATAAGCAGAAGTCAAGGGGGTTGAGATTAGGGTATTTCAGGGTCCACGTCAGGAATCTCTTCTTCCGATTCACGTTTATGAAAATTGTGTATTTAGCCAATTTATTACATTATGTGTAGGCGACAGACTCAAAAGCTGCAGTTGTCTACAGTTTTCAATAAATATTTCTTTATCAGACCCTTCAGAATGATTTCTCACCTAATAAAAATGAAAGAAAGGGTGTTGATTTGGAAGTCACAGCCATAACGAAGGGAATACGTGGAGCTGCAATCTCTGTAAAATAGGCCTTGAAGAAGTCGTAGGAAGATCACTTCTGGAGAACAAGACCCTTTTTTTTCCAAATTGCAAGAAGAGAACCTAGAGCCTCGCACCCCATACTCCAAAGGCAATTTCTGGAAGCAACAGGCATCAGTGTATCAGTCGAAAGGATACGTCAAAGATTTCGTTAAAGGGGTTTAAACAGCAGAAAGCCCTTAACAGTTCCAGAGCTAACCAGACAATAAAAAATTAACAGACTTAATTGGTGTATCGAGCACCTAAATTAGAATATTGAGAATTGGTAAAATGTTCTTTTTTCAGATGGGACCAGAGTTGGTGTTCGATCAGATGACCGCCGGATTCGGGTTTTAAGGGGTCGTGGAAGATAAGCTTGACTCCTAGGAGCAAGACAAATTCCGAAATACTAAGGGAGCAGTGTGATGTTTTGGGGTGGCAAAAAAATAAGTTATGAAAAGTAAAACCGAAAGATGGGAGAAGAAATGCGAGGAACTAGAACAAAAAATGGGAGGTACGAGAGTATTAGAGGCCTGGAAAACTATAAAAAATTTAAGGAAGGAAGGGAAGCAGTCAAATCACATTTCATTGATAACCTTAGTCGAATAGGAAAGCTACTACGCAAAACTGTTCAAAAAAGACAGGAAAGAACATGGAAGAATAAATTTTGATTTGAATGAAGCTAGTGAAAAGTATGTGGAGGATGTAACAGTAGCAGAACTAAGAGGGATTTTAGCTGAAATGAAGAACAGAAGTGCGGCGGTGCTTGGAAACATTCCGGTCGAAGTAGTTGAGAATGGACCTGACATCCTACTTGAGATCCTTGCAATTCGGCTTATATTACTCCGATATTTAAGAAATGAGATAAAAAAGCTTGTGAAAATTATCGAGGAATAAGTGTAACTAGTTCGGTTGGGAGGTTGTACGGCAAAATAGAGAAGAATAGAAAAAGAATTTCAAGATATTGAAGAACAAGCAGGATTTCGTGCGGGTAGATCTTGCATAGACAATATCTCTGTTCTGCAACAAATCATAGAAATACGCAAGGCGAGAAACTTGCTTACCTTTCTTCTTCTTGTCGAACTAGAAAAAGCATACGACATTGACGATGATGGGGTGTATGTTCGCTCTGTCTGGAACGTGTATTGTAATTCTGAAAGCGTTATCAAAATAGGAAATATGATCTTCACAACGTTCTCTATTACGAAGGGTCCTAGGCAGGGTTGTTGTTTATCCCCAACACTATTTAAGATCCATGTTCAAGAAGCCTTACATTCATGGAGAACGCATGTCTCTGAAATGGGAATAAAAATCGGTAACTCTTGCCTGACAACTCTTTTTACGCAGATGATCAGGTCATTGTGAGTACTGATAAAGCTGACATGGACTTCATGTATAGAAAACTAAAGGATGAATATAAAAACTGGGGACTAACAATGAATCTGTAGAAGACAGAGTATTTAGTTATCGGTGGAACGACGAATGTTCCTGAATTGCAAATAAACGAAGAAATTAAAGAATGTGCACAATATTAATATTTCGAAAGTAACATAGCGCAAGAATGAACATTCAATAAAGACATTCAGAACAGAGCGCAGTAAGGCAGAGCGAGCGTTCCCATCCCGAACTCCCTATTATGGTCGCATCAGATTAGACTTACAACTAAAGTTGAACTTCATAAAGCGATTGTGAAACCGATTTTGACATTTGGAATGAATGAATCTTTATTGTGATCAGATACATGCCTCGTCAATGGTTTTACACAAGATTAAATTGAGGCACCAGAAAAATAGAATGAACATCAAAAAATATAAATATGTAACACTCAATTGACTACACCTAGTATAAATGAAGAACAACTATGTATATGCACAAGAACAAACACATAAGAAGTAAAATCAATATAACATAAATTATAAATTAGGACAGAAACAAGTTGTTGTCATTTAAAAACTCATCATAGCTAAAATAACCTCTTCTACCAAAACACATTTCATCTGGGCTCTGAACTTATCAAAAGTCCCCTGAGACGCAGAGGTAACTTATTATAAAATTTAAAGGCCAAAAAGTTCGGTCCATTCAGTGATCTGCTCAATCTTAGATAGAGGACATGAATACCATCTCTATTTCTTGTTTTAAAGATTTTTGTTTTTTATGTATATAAATCAGACACTCGAGAATAAATAGGCTTGGGAGAGTGAGCACTTTCAACTTTTGAAAGAGTTTTTACAGCAATCTCTATATTTGAGACCATCAACTATTCTGATCGCTCGTCGCTGAAGGCGAAATATTCCTTCAAATTCACTACAATTTCTCCATACCACCAAACCATACCGCAAGTGGGTGTCACAGAGCCCATAATGGGCTTTTTTCAGGACACAACCGGATACGGATGAAGCCAAATTTCCCAGCGCAAAGATGTTTTTACTGAGCTTTTTAGATAAATAGTCAGCATGTACACTCCACGTGAATCTAGAATCAAGATAAACATCAAGGAATTTAACATTTGCAATTTCTGTTTGTCTCAAGCTGAAGGCAACCTTTTCAGTCTTCTATCCAAGGCACATCTCAAACATCATCGCCACCTTCCCCGGGTCACCACAGCCAACCGAGACAGTAGAGTCATCAGCAAATAGAATCGTCAATAAACCCCTCAGGTACTGAGGAAAATCATTAATAAATATTAGAAACAGTAAGGGGCACATAATGGAACCCTGGGGCACTCCTATCGTAACTTTCTCAGCACCAGACCAGACGCAATCCCCATACACACTCTGTGTTCGGTCAGTAAGAAAAGAATGAATCAGCTCTCTACTAATCTCATCAAAGCCATAGTGCACCAGTTTCAGCAGAAGAGCAGAATGAGAGACGCAATCGAATGCCCTGGTAAGGTCCAAAAACAAGGACATCGAATATAAACCCGTTTCAAAGCATTTAGTGATGTTATTAATGAATTCATTTATAGCATCAGTGGTACTCTTCCCTTTTCGAAAACCGTACTGATAGTGGTTCAGAATGTTGGCAGCTTACAGGAAAAAATAAGAGACTCATCGACACTGTAGAAATGGATTTTATGAGAAGAGCATGCCGGATCACCAGGTTGTAGCACATCAGAAGTGAAGAAATAAGGCGCAAGACACACCGAGTCTACAGCAGCATAGGTAGAATTGAAACCAGGCAGTTAATATGGTACGGACACGTCGAGAGAATGGGGAATGAGAGATGGCCCGAAAGAGTCTTGGAATATCTACCAAACAGTAGAAGAAAACGAGGAAGACCAGTAACAACATGATTACAAGGGATACAGAAAACTATGGAAGACCGAGCACTCGGTGAAAATGACTGGTTAGACCGTGAAAAATGGCGATCGAAATGCAGGAAGCGGCAAAGGCTGTAGGACCAGCGCTATATATATAATATCTGTTCATGCAATCAAACTGATTTCATGAAAAATATAAATCCACCACCGGTAATATATATATATATATATATATATATATATATATATATATATATATATATATATATATATATATATATATATATATATATATATATATATATATATATATTATGCTAGGAGGCAAAACAGATTTGATTTCGTTTCCTGCAAGTGTAACGGCTAGAAATTACGTGGACCTGTTCTGTTCTCCATACCTAAATCCTATTGAACATTTATGGGATAATTTCAAAAGGAAAATTAAATCGCGCCAGGATAATCCAAGAACCCCAAACAGCTCATCCAAGCCGCCACAGAAGAGTGGCAGAATATCACCCCAGAGGAGGTCGAAAACCTAATCCACAGCATGCCTAGACGGATTCGGGCTTGTATCAGGGCAAGAGGAGGTCATACAAGCTACTGAGGTCGAGAAAGTAAACACCTACTCCGTGGGAAAACAATTTTCAATTCTTTTACTACATGCGGAAAGTCTCCCATTTCCTTTATTTGTTTCTTTCTTAAAATAAACCTTAATTTATTAATTTTTTAATATGAAATATCTCAAAAGGATCAGTTCTAACAATCCTTCGAAATTCCCAAAATCTGAGGTAATATTCAAAATATCGGATGATTCCATATAAATTTGGTTGTGTGTAAGTTCATTTCGTGTAGTTGACCTCTTGAGAACGATCTGACGGTCGAAAGCGGTCGTTTTCGTAAAAATAAAATTGTATTAAATAATATAAGTATAAAATATATCTCTAACGAAACGTGTTTCGTTTTATTATTCCCTAAAGTTTTTTTTAACCGAAATATCAGAGCCCACAGATCCGTTTAAGTAATCTTGAAAATCTTGATAAAAAATATTAGGTCCGCAATTAAGTTCTCGCTGTTTCTTTTAATGAAAATACAACTTTATTGTGAAAAATAATTACAAATGAATCATTCAAAACATCAAACCGGTAGCTACAACTTTTTCCCTTCTTTCTGGCAGAGCTCGAATACCGTGACGGTAAAAGTGTTCGTCTTTTGAGGCTATCCACTAATCAAGCCATTTTTCGAGCTCTTCATATGAGCGGAACTTCTGATCATCCAGATCATGTGCCATCGAACGGAACAAGTAATAATCGGATGGTACAATATCTGGGGAATATGGGGAGGGGTGGGACTTCCCATTTGAGCGTATATGTATTTAACAGATTTGGCAAAGTGAGGCCGGGCGTTGTCATGCTGTAGAATTACTTTTTCGTGTCTTCTGCTCGTATTGTAGCCGTTTTTCGCATGAATTGAGTTCGATACCGTTCCCCAGTGAGGGTTTCGTTTGGTTTCAACAGCTCATAATGAATAACACCGACTTGGTCCCACCAAATACACAGCATAACTTTCGCAGCGTGAATATTCGGCCGAGGCGATGGCGTAAAAGCATGACCGGGCGGTCCCCAATATTTATTTTCTTTGGATTGCTGTAATGAATCCATTTTTCATCACCCGTTACGATGCGATGAAGAAAATCTTTCAGAGGCGAAAAAACGACGCTCTTGGCTTCAAATCATAAGGAACCTAAGTTCCTTTCTTTTGCATCATTCCCAACGCATGCAATAGCTTGGAAAGGGCCTGGCGGGTAACTCCTAAGGCTGAAGCAAACTCTTCTTGCGTTTGGCACAGATCCTCATCGAGCAATGTCCCCAATTCAGCGTCTTCGGAGATTTTTGGCATTCCTTCAGGGGACGGTCGTCCACATCGAAATCACTGTTTTGAAGCGACGAAACCAATCCCGGTACGTGTTTTCACTTAGAGCAGCATCTCCGTAAGCTTTTTGGAACTCTCTATGATCTTGAGCCGCCGTTTTCTTCGAATGAAAGGAGAAAATCAACACTTCCCGCAAATGACGATTATTTGGCACAAAATCAGACATTTTCTCACAACTAAAAGTATATGACGCAAAAACAAAATCACTAATGTGTTACAGTGGTATGTTTACCATACGTTTAAGCTTTGTTCGAGACTTTCTTGATATGTAAAAATCGACCAGCACTCACTTGCGGACCTAATAATTTTTTTGCCTTTTTTTCCAGATATTGTTGCTATTTTAAAGCATTGTTTAGAATTTTTGAAAATCTTAACGTATAACTTAGGTGACATTTAATTTAAAAACTTCTTCTTTCCAATTTTCATCTGAATGTTCTAACTTGAACGTAATAAGCGAAGGAAGTAGTAAAAGGAGTGATTTTTTTCAAATTTTCTCGCATTTTCCTCCCCTCAAGTCGTAGCTTACCTGTTTATGACTACGCTTACCTTGATTATTCTTGTATAGGGTATTCTGAGTGAAAATCTCATTTCCGACCCTTACGTTCCAGCAAATGGTGTAATATGCGTCTCCGCTTGTTCACAGATGTGGTTAAATTCATCTGTGTTGTTTTCTCATTAAAGTGAACAAAATCAATTATTCCCATATAAATATTCCGGGTATATGTTCAATAAACATATGAAATCTTTACAACTTGTCGATCGAAATAATTTCGTACAAAAACAACATATAATCTCTCAGAAATACCACATGTACTACAAGGACTTGAGTTGGGTTAGGTTAATTTTGGCATGGAACGGATAGTACGAAAATAAACCTATTTAAATGTTTTAATTCGACTAATGAAGTGGTCTTAGATAATACGAAGTAGAACACGTGAATATCCTGGTCGTATACAGGGTAGGAACAAATCGAATACCAACTCATTTTACTAGATTTTTTATTCGTTATTTCGACGTTCATCTTGGCTGCCTTGGTTGATTATGTTTATATTCTTTACAGGGACATCAAGCAAATTTTGGCAACAATGAAGAACCCAGAAGAAAGGGACAAGAACCCAGCAAACCGAATCACATTTTGCTGTTCACTATCATAAACCCCATGTACCCCATAACAGTGGTAAGTGATCTGGGAAACGATTTTTTTTTATATTTCATGATTTCGTATTTCAACTTCAAGTAAACACCTCAAAAAGTCTAGGGAACACTTACCAATATCTTTAAAATATGAATTTGATGATTCGAATTTATGGAAATCTTTCGGTTTTTGTAAGGATGTATTGTATATAATGTATTCTCAAGAAAACAAAATAATATTTGACTTCTCCAAAGCACCCATTATAAAAAAATTTGAAATTTGAAAATGACGAAATTTGGTAAAACACAAAAAAAATCCTGAACTAATATTTTCGAAACGATATGGAAGCAGTTATATTTTTCAGTACCCAGAAGGTCCACCTCTGTTATTAATGACACTTTGGCATCGTTGCCGCATGCTCAATATTAAATTGTCTATTACTTTTTGGCCTAAGTCATTCCAAGCCCCCTGAACTGCTAATCGAAGCTCCTGTTCATGATGGAAGACGTTTTGACGCAGGAGATTTCTTTTTAGGGTGTCCCACACATGCTCGATGGGATTCAGATCTGGGGAGCAGGATGGCCACGGTAGAAGATCGATATCATTCTCTTCAAGAACGTTCAAGACAACTCTTGCACGATGAGGAGGGCATTATCTTGTTGGAAGAGTGGATTTTGACCTATTGTTTAGAGATACGGTATCACTACAGGTAAAACTATCTCATTTGCGTAAGAATTTCCCGTGAGGTTGTTCTGTATGAAAACGAGGTCAGTTCTTCCACCAAGGCGTATACATCCCCAAAACATCACTGATCCCCTCCTGTCTAACAACTTCTCGAGCATTCTGGAGACGGTTTTGCTTTCCAGGTTCCCTCCATATTCGAATTCTTCCCGAATTGGGATAATAACTAAATTTAGATTCATCACTGAAGAGAACTGTGGCCCACCTCTCTTGATCCCAGTTTACGTGTTCTTGGCACCAAGCTAAACGAGCAGCGCGATTTCCATGGGTCAGTTGTGGAACTCTTAAAGGACGTCTGGAGTGGAGTTGACCTTCGTGCAGTCGATTTCTCACCATTTGGTCGGAAATTTGTACATTATGAACTCGTGATAGCTCTTGAGCTAATTGAGATGCTGTGGTAGTACGATCTCTTCTGGCTTGTAAAACCGAAAATCGGTCTTGGGCGACTGTAGTAATCCTAAACGACCTGTATGGCGTTCTTCTACGCTACCTGTTTCATTGAAACGCGACCATAAACGGTTTATGACACTTGGGCTACTTCCCAGAACCCTGAATACTGCCCGTTGTGAGCTCCCAGCTTGGAGCATGCCAACGGCTTGTAACATCTCTTGTCTAGTCAAATGTCGTCTTTCCATGGTCGAATCACAAAACTTGAATCTTTTATTTGTACTTACAACAGAAACAAAGTGCCAACTAACTGATTTCAAACACTGAATACATGAAATTATTATAAAGCAGCGTCGCATCTGCTGCATTTTTGGTTTTTTATAAAAAAAAACTGAAATCTGTTGCGGCACTCTACATCATTTGGTGAGAAATTGAAGCAGGTGTTCATTTCTTAAAAAATCATCCATATTGATCGTTCTGGATACAATATATCGATATTCAGAAGTGTTCTCTAGACTTTTTGAGGTGTTTATATTAAATTTTTGGACAGATTTCGACATACTGCAGCTATGTGAAGTACCATCTTGCCATTGAAGCTAGCTCGAGTTCCCCGCGTTTTCAATATTTGCGGGTTCATTAATGAAATACTATACCAAATACAAAGTTATTCATCAAAATCAATATTGTCTCCTTCAAAGTGATCCAATCTTCAAAACACTTTTCTATATTCGATTTGCGGTATGGCCTTCAGGGCCATCTTCCATTTTTCCATTATTTCCTTTCGGCTGCTAAAAAGCGTTCCCCGGAGCGGTTTCTTCTGTCGACCGAACAGGAAAAAATCACAGGGGGCCAAATCAGGTGAATTTGGTGGTTGTTGGACGGTATTGGTGCTGCTTTTAGCCAAATGGTCACGGATAATGAAGGAATTATGAGACGTCGCGCTATCGTGGTGTAAAATCCATGAGTTGTTTTGCCTTCACGTAAACGTTTTTGGCTTCACGTAAACGCTTCATAACGCCCAAATATTACTCCTTATTGTTAGTTTGACCTTTTGGAAGGAATTCATAGTGCACAACACCATGGTAGTCCATGAAAACCACACGCTAACAAAGTCGGGAACTTTTTGATCAAGGTGATATTCGTTGATCTAATCCGTACCTCGGTACACTGATGTGAAGATATCCACGCTTTTCGTCCACGGTTCTCATCCACGGTTTCAATTTGGCAACGCCGATTTGTTGAATTTTCAGTTCGAATACGGTGTTTTTATGAAAATAGACTAATTTTTTGTATCGTCATCTATACATTGAATTTGTATTTCATCTGCTTATGAAATGAGCTCAGTATTTCCTTAATTTATATCGCCTAACGCAAGAAATATGAAGTTTTCCGTGTTTTTTCTCGATGTTTTCCATTTCGAATGATGTGGATCAGCCATGTCTAGTGCCTTGCAAATGTTGACTCACGAATACGCAATGGTGTCATCTTTTGGGTCATCTCTGGACAGGCGCTTCGAATTTTCAAATTGCAGAAGAGGTGTTCGAGGTCCATGCTGATCTTGAAAAGTACAGAAAGCTGCAGAGATTACTTCGTCATAAAGACAATTCTAACTCTGCTCTGCATATTTATCTACGAGACAGTTATGTTTGTCGAAAATAATACGGACCTATTTGACAGAAGCTTTGTTACGCGAAATAAAACAAATCTGAAGTCCATGAAATACAACCGTTCCTACCTACAGAACAACGTAAATTTTATTATCATAATAATCCACAATAAACTGCCACTTGATATTCGTAATGGTCGTCCAAAAATTAAGAAAAATTCATTTTGGAGTTTCTGCTGCAAAAAACCTTTTACAGCATACAGGAGTTTGTGGATGCCGAAATCCTATAAATGGAATAAATGTAAATTTTGTAGTAAACTTAATATTTATTTTTTCGCCGTAACATCTATTTATCTATCATTCAACTGAATCAACTGTACGATGCCTTAAAAGGCATCCCCCGTATGTTGGACTTTTCATACAACATAGTTCATTAGTTATTTTTATAATTTTGTGAGTACGAGTTTTGTAAGTTTGACTTTGAAGTGCATTATTCGGTCAATTAAGTTTCAAAATATTCTACTTAAATGTTGTTATGTACAGTTAAAAACAATTATCATAAATCGAAATTACAGGTGATCTTAGAATGTTTTTTTTTATAAAAATAACGTTTCACAGGCAAAATGTACAATGAAAATTGACCTTTGTTAACTCGATTCATTCTGTATTCCTCCTGAAAAAGTTAATTTTTTTGGTCTTTCGGAAGGCCTAGCCCCTTAATTAGTCTCGGAAGGAAAGCTATTATCCGACCAATTGTCCCCTTCAATTTCGGTGTGTTAGAGTGCACTGAAAACGTATTTGAAGACGGATGTTACGTGAAATTCCTTCACTCCCGTATACTTCAATGTATCAGATGTCTCCTTTCACTCTTTCGATCTTCATTTCCGAATATTCTGCAAGAATTACCGGTAACGAAGGGGCGTGTCTTTCGGTTTCTCCTCTAGTCCCTAAAAGCTTGAAAGGCGGTTGGCAGTGCCATCTTACGTCAATAGAATTCAATCTGGCTTACCGAAGGAATATGGATAGATAAGTGACGTTAGTACACGTCTCGAAGAGCAAAATATGTACAGGGGTGGGCTAATTATTTAAAGGCGTTGGGTATATTATGTCTTAGAATGTGAAATGTGAGTTCAACGGATCAACTAGTTTACAGGCAAATGCTGATTTGGTGGAAAAATTTAATTATTGAAATTCTATGAAGTCCAGAGCGCCCTGTGATTTGATGTAAATCTGTTGAAGTCATACGCAAGTAAAAACGATTTTTTCTTAAGTCTTTCGCTAAAAAGCGGAAAAAGCTGCTTACATCCAGTTCGACATATATTTTGTCGGATAGGTTGCAACAAACCGGTGTCTGACCGGGATTCATCAAATTCTTAAGTGCAGTGCGATGGTTGTAAAAGTATGATTCACGTCGCCTGTACGTACATTGCCCAGGACGATCTTATGATGCGTCAGCGGCTCAAAAACGCTAGAATTGTGTGCAATACTCGCGGCTCTGCCATGGAATACTTGGTACACATTAAAGCAATGCTAGACTCTTTCAAGCTTGATATACGTCAGGAAATTGATAATTTCAAAGCCAAGTTAGACACTATCAAAGAAAAATTAGCCTCAGTAGAAAAAATTACGTCTGTTCAATTAGCGGATGGCATCGCACAGGAAGGAGTAAGCCGCTCTAAGAATGTTCTCATCAGGGGTGTTGCAGGTGATACTGAAACTAAGAGAAAACAAGATGAATCTACGGTTGGGGACGTTCTTTCGGTAGTAGGCTGTGATGCAAAGCCTGTTGCTGTCTTTAGTGCGGGTAAACCCAAAATCAATGGAAAATTTCCCCGAATGATGAAGTGATTATGCCCAACGATAACGATGCCTGAGGAACAAGAATAAGTTAATTGAAAAGGCGACAACAGCTAAGATATCCATTATTTGTGATCAAACTCCGATGCAGACCTAGGTTTTGAATGACGTACGTACTGAACTTGAAAAAAGGAAGGCCAACGGCGAGAAGAATCTTATCATCTAATATCTGAACGGAACTCCTAGAGTTGTTGACAACTGGTCCAAATTACACAAATCCCTGCTCGTTTAAATCTAAATTCAATGAATTCGTATGCTCCATTCAGGATCTCAAACCAGACATTATTTTTATATCGGAAACATGGTTAAACCTGATGGCCCTGATTGCCTCGTTGGCTTGAAGGGTTATAGTATATTTAGAGCTGACAGACAAAATCGAAGAGGAGGAGGAGATCGCATATACCTCAATAATGAAATAACTTCCTCTTTTTCTGTCCAAGTAAATGTCGCTACAGTTTCCGAAATGGAACCAGTGCATATTCGCCTTAACAAAGGTGCTTTGTCTGTTAAATTAGCTTGTATATATAGACCAGGTGATATCTCCAAACAGGCGAATAACCAGCTTATAAGTTATCTTGAGCATGAGTAACCTCTTAATTCTCGGCGACTTCAACTACACTGATTTAACTTGGCCAATCCATCATGTACCAGATTCTGATACCCCAACAACAAATTTCATGGAATGTATAACGACCTCAAATCTTTTTCAACCAGTTGAGCCAACAAGATACCGTATCGGAAATGAGCCTCATACACTTGACCTTATACTAACTAACGATCAGCAACTCATTTTACGACACAATATCTTGCCTCCTGTAGGTATCTCTGATTATGTATCTATCACAACTTCTATACAAATGAATATTAAGACCAGTGATGCTAGTAGTATTGAGTACAGTGTGACTGATTTTGAGTCGTTAGCTATGGAACTTTCACTTATTGACTGGTCAACAGTTTTTGCCTCCTTAGAAGATCCAAATACAAAGTATGATACTTTCTCTAAAACTCAATCTACCTTGACTGAAAAGCATTCTCGTAAAAAAAATGTCAGAAAAATCCACTTAAACCCTGTATAAATAGTGATTTATTAGCGTTCATTCACCTTAAGAGAAGAATTATCTTACTGATGAATTACGGAAATCACGTCAAGACTACGAGGCTTGCATTGCTATTTCGGATGACAACAAAAAACTTTACAAATTCATGCAAGTGTCTACACGAGTGAACTACAAGGTGACCAACTTCCCATTCACTGGCAGATTGGATAAGAGCATAGAACATGTACAATTCACTCCAGAAAAAATAAAGAAGCACATATCCAACCTGAAAAACCGTTCCTCTCCTGGACGGTGTTAGCTCATACTTTCTGAAAAGGCTTGCTAATGAACTTTCTTGGCCTTTATCACTCTTTATGTCCACATCGTTTGATGAGTCGCGTGTTCCATCGGCCTGCAGTGACTGTTGTGTATGAGAAAGGAGATAAGTTGAACCCATCAAACTACGGACCCATCTGGACTCTCTCATACGACTTGAAGCAACCAACCGACGTGGTATACTTGGGTTTCGCGAAGGCTTTCGATCGAGTAACAGTGCGTAGACTCATGTACAAGTTGGATATATGTGGTATTCGAGGCAGGCTTATAGACTGGATTGGGGACTTCATGTCAAGCAGAACATTCACGGTTCGGGTGGGGCAGAGCTTTTCATCTGAAAGACAAGTAACTAGTGGTATTCCCCAGGGATCTGTGCTCGGGCCGCTTTTGTTTCTGATTTTTGCCTGTGATCTTGCCCTCAGTATTGAGTGCAAGAAATCCTTTTACGCTGATGATACTAAAATATACGCGAACCCTAACTCTCTTATCGTATTCGGCAGTCATTTTCTTACCTGTCTTTTTCAAGCTCGATTTGTTTATATAAATTATACATCAGACCTCTTTTGGAATACGAAGGACCAGTCTGGTGTCCAGTTTGAGTTTTGCAAGAAGAAAAAAGTCGGCCAGAGCCATATCAGGTGGATATGGTGGTTGTTCGTTGGGATTTGTTGAGTTTTTGGTCAGAAATTCATTCACAATGATAGCCTTGTGAGATGGAGGATTTTCGTGGTGCAAGATCCACGAGTTTTCTTTTTATAAAAACGCCGCATAAGGCTCAGATAATATTCTTTAGTTACCGTCTGATTTTCTCGCAAGAATTTCGAGTGCACAACACCGGGATAATCAAACAAAACAGTTAACTTTACCTTGACTTTTGACGTGTTTTTTGTCGGTTTCAGTTCAGTTGAAAGGCGCCATTCCGAAGCTTGTTGAATTGTTTGCATGTCAAACTTATAAACCTATGTCTCATCACCAGTTACAATGCGTTTTATGAATGTGGTGTCGGAATTGTCTCGTTCTAGCATGTCTTGAGCGACCTTTACGCAATTCAATTCACAGAAAGTTCATTGCCTATGCCTCTCAAGCTTAAACGACGATTTTAATTACCATTTCCTTCACCTTATGGATGGTAACTTTAGTTGAAGATGTTGATGGGCGACCAGAGCGAGGAAAATCTTTCACCACATCATTCGGCACACGAAATTCCATTTGCAATACAAATGTATTTGAAAACGAAGTATCCTAATTATAATTGGTGTCCTAAATCGTCCATAAACTTTTCTGACAGCGAAAGTAACACTGATCATCTGTCAATATGTCGAGGCCGTTCACGTTTTTAATATGAAAAATACACGCACTTTGGAAATGAAGAAACAGATGGCGCGCATCAAATATAACGAGCAATTTTGCATAATTTAAATCGGAGGGACGACGAGGTTAATTCGTGAAAATTCGAAGCAATCTCTCCTACGACAGCCCAATTTGGATTAGCGCGGTCATATTTTGCGATGCATTTCGTGCCTTTCGCCCGTTTTCGTGACGCAAATATCGGTTATACGAATTTATAGCCTACTGAAGAAACGAGAAATTGAGATAAATGGCGGAAATTTATGCGATATTCCGAAATTCGTCATACTTTTCACGTGGATCATATGTGGGGGATTGGGGGTTGCAGAGGATGAGTAGTGAAAGAACTCGAAGGACGAAAGGATATTGTTAATATGAACATATGGATTCGTTTCTTGTTCATGAATTTTGTATGTGGTGTATGTAATATTTGGATCAGTTGGGTTTTGGAGGCAACAGCGATTCGAATCATGCTACCAGATTTAAAGTCGTATTTCTCCCGCTTCCACTTGCAAAATTGAAGATATTGAAGTGACCCTGTTGAAGCTGTTGAAGCATCAAAAACTCCTGTATCAACCGGTTACTGTATGGGCCAAGATGTATCATTGGTCTTTAATTTTATGAAGATTGAAGAGGAAATTCTGTAACAATTTGATTGTTAAAAACTTCCAAAACGTCGACTCGTCTGCATCAAGGAAAAGACGTTCGCGTATGATTAGTGGGCGTATTTTTTCACGATACCTTCTTATATTTCTAACTTTATTTCATAACAACAAGAACGCATAATTCCGATATCTATTCCTTTCAACAGTTCGCTACTGCTAGGCACCTTCAAATGCATCTTCGACAGAACAGTAGATATGCAAATCAGGGTATTTGGTTTGAGGCCTCGTCTAGCAGCTCGAGGTTAGAGCTGTCTCTAACCGCAGCCCGATGGAATTTGGCCAGAGAACATGTCAATTGGTGAGAAGCTAACTGGGAGAGTGTTTCGTTTACAGATGAGTAGAGATTTTGTCTTTTTCATTGCGATCGACATTCTCTAGTGTACAGACGTCGAAATGAGAGATATGCGCAGTGCATCTTATCTACCCTGTTTTGGTGGAGGTTCAATGATGGTGTGAGGAAAAGTTTTGTTGAATGCCTGCACTGATCTGCTCAGAGGTACGTTACAGACATTCTGGAAGAACATGTTGTTCTATTTACGACAAACTTAAGTGAAATGTTTGTTTGAATGCTGGATAACACAAGAACACATCAAGTCATATCTTTAGGTAGAAGTTCAAATATGGTGTGAGGAGAACTTTTGTTGAATGCCTGCACTGATCTGCTTAGAGATACGTTACAGACATTTTAGAGAACATGTACTATTTGCGACAAACTTAAGTGAAATGTTTGTTTAAATGCAGGATAACACCAGACCACACACCAAGTCATATCTTTAGGAACTACCTTCAAGATCACGAAATCGCTTCAATAGAGCAACCTGCACGAACTCCAGATTCAATAACATCGAACACGTCTAGAATAGTCTCAGCAGAATATTAAGGAGCCAGCCAGACGAATTTTGAGTATGAGTCGTAGATGTCATGAGGTAATTCTCGTCAGAGGTGGAAATATCCGGTACTAACAGGTTTTTTGGAACTTTGTTTGTTATTCCTTTAACGTGCTCTATTTCCGCCTTTCGGCCAATGACACGCCGGTGAATTCTGTCACCTCACTAACCCGGGAATTTTGCCGAAACCCTCTCGTGTCGAGGGAAGGGATCTTTAATGTACAACACATCTCTGTTAGACAGGACCGACGGCTTTACATCTCCGAAAGATGGATACTCAAGCGACTCCTAGGATCCGAAAAATCGCACCGACTTTGTGGGGATTGAACCCAGGTAACTCTGCGCAGGAGACGAACATCATATCCCATACGCCACGAAAGTTTCACATTTTTCATTTTTAGTTTTATTTCAATTTCACTTTCGTTTCGATTGTTATTGTTCTCAAGTATTCCTTATTGCTGGTGGATAACTGGAAAAATAATTCTTCAACATCGCCCGTCTTTCAAAGTTTTCACGAAGTAGTCGGGTTTTCGTTCGGAATGAAGCTTGCCCGTACAAATTGGTATAACTGTGGGATTCGACGTTTCCGGACGAGAAAAAAAAATTCGAGATCAAAGGCCGCAGTGGCAGCGAGCTTATAAACATAAAGAAAGATGATAATTGGACGTGAAATTAGCGCGGCAAGAAAAACAAACGCCGCTCCCGAAATAATAAACTCGGACGAGCGAGTTATATCGACTGGAAACAGAATACGTCGTAATTCACATTGCCGATTGCGAAATTGCCCTCTACAAACTTTGACGCTTATCGCGATCGGATCGCGTTCGATTTTTCCGCTCTTCTCGGAGACGCTCGATTAAAAATCTCGCCTAGTTATTATATCGGGGGAACAATAAGCGAATAATTGATTAACGGCTGGTGATTAATGTGATTTCTTTGTTTTCGCGTATTTTTGATTATTGCGCTTGAGAGGAGCAGATATCGGAATTATGCGTTCTTGTTTTGGAATTTGGGGAGGTGTCTTGAAAGGATACGCCCACTAACCATACGCAAAACTTATTTTCCTCGAAGCGACTCAGTTTCGAATGTTTTCTAATAACTAATTCATCTGTTGAAACTACAAAAACACTTTTTATTGTTTTTCTCTGGAGGCTGATCGGGGTTAGATTTCAATTTAGTTCATTTCGGGAAAGTAAAAGGCTTTAGGAGTAATGTGAGACAAAATTTGACCTTTTTCCTACCACACAAATTCATTTTGAGTATCTGTCAGTAAAGAATTAAATTGAAGAAGAATATACGTCACGGTGTGCTTCCTGATTCGCCAAGTCTAGCAAACTCTCTGGAAAAAATTCACAGTGTTTTCGACTCCCTGTAACTTCTTTATTACCAACAGAGTTTACTCAAATTAGACCTTCATTCCCAAATCGCCAATTTTTATACATAAATGGAAAACGATATCGGAGAAATTTCCGGCACGACTACGTTTACAAGTGTCATCAGCATGACGATGATCCACTGGATATTCGAGTTAGGGGGCACTACCGTACCATTTTTTACTGGAACCATTTCGCCGCATTTTCAGTCCCCTATTTGAGAACTTCTGGATAAGACCAGAACGCAGTTATCCAATAAGTTATAATCACATACTTAAAATCCAAAATTTCAAGTCTCTAGGTCATTTAGTTCCGAAGTTAAGCGAAAGCAAAGTTTCGCATTTATGACACTCACTAACGATCATCAGAATAGAACTAGTACTTCCCATAAACTCAGAGAGCTGAAATTTGGTACAGAGTTAGGGTTTGATGGCAACATAAAGGGTAAACTATGAAAACTAGGAGAATCGAAGATCTGGAGTGCTTGATGAGCCTGATTAGAAAACACAAAAGTCCAACCAAACTATTAGATGTCGACATATTGCCTTGATGTCTGAAATTCGAAGGTCTGAAGTATCTGATGAAGAACCCTCAGCTGGTATCAGCTGAAGAAAATCGACTGTCATTGCAAAAATACAGCGTAGTGGGACACATCCTTTAATTTAATCTAGCCTATATCGTCCCATAATCATTGCTGGGCGAATGCCTCACCTTCTGCTTTTAATACTCATATAAATAAAATTAAAGGAAAACTCTGGATAAGACTAGACTGGCTTTTATAAAATACTTATACTTACAAGTTTACAAAAAGAAATAGCGAATGGACAATACGAAAAACTTGTTGCTAATGTACAAGAATCAGAACCGGAGAAAAAGAAAAGAAAGATTTGTAATAATTAAAAAAAAACTCCTAAAAGGAAAAAAAATTGTCAAATAAGAAAATCTAATAAAATAAATCAATATGCCCACGTTTCTACAAAAAGAAGTGAAATCCCACCAAAAACATTCTGTGAAAAACTAGCCAAGTCTCGATGTAGCTGTTTGTTTATCTCTAGAAAGTAATGAAATCTAGACAAAGTCCTGCCAAGTCGTTCTTTACTGCGATTTATTTATTATTATAGTTAATGTTGTATGACTTGGCCGGTGAAAGGTACACAAGGGTACAAAACCAAGTGCCCAATGACACCATTTCACCAATCTGTCTCCAGAACCGCTACCTATTGACGATGGAAAATTGCCACTTGGAAAAAACGTTGATTGAATAACTAGTCAATTGTAGGCTTCATAAAACTGCGTATTTCAATAATACTCATGTATAGGCGAGCCTGAAACAAACAGAATAAAAAAATATTTCCAGTACAGACAGACTTGTAATCATTGATAGAAGTCCGTCTGTACGTCTATTTTATGTTAGATCGGTAGCCGATTTGACGCTCCAAAAAGAAGAGAGCAGAAGTCAGCATTGTCAATGCTGAATGCATGTGTTGCACAATCAACAACAGCCTAAAATAAGACACTTTCGTCTAATTTTATGGGCTATTATCTCGCTTAACAAACATAGGTAGTTACAACTGATATAACATTACGTGTAACCAAAATTGAATCTAACCTAACTCAGTAACGTATAAAGAATGTTCAACGGCCAAGTCACACAACATTAACTATAATAATAAAGAAATCGCAGAAAGAAACCTTAGACTTGGTACGACTTCGTCTAGATTTCGTTACTTTTTAGAGATAAACAAGCAGCTCCATCGAGTCTTGGCTAGTTTTTTACAGAATGTTTTTGGTGGGATTGGTTCTACTCTAAAGTCGTATAATAAAGAAATTAGGATGTAAGTAAAGTACCCTCGTTAGTGCAAGGCTACATAGGGTTCTCGCGAGAGCACCGGTCTGCCTATTAGATCTGTAAAGCGCCAGGATGGACAGTACATGATCTCTGGAAGAAAGACTTTGGAGACCATTGCTAGAACACACTTCCTATATCGGTTTCTTGATATCAAGTGATAGGTGAAACACCTTCGCCCTGAAGTGTCTTGCTAAAAGGCCAAAAGAAGTCGGACGATTGGAAGAACGCAACAACGATCATCAAGTCCAGAGCAGTTAGGTGGGCTATTGGTTCTTTTAATCCATTCAAGCCTCCTAGGCATCCAGGCATCATGCCTGCAGTGCTACAGCGAAGGGTTCACGAAAATTATGGTTTTATACATCGCCAAGGTGGGTAAATCGAATTCATAACCGACATCGTTTGGGCAAATAAGTCTTATGCCTTTTAATCGCTGAAGCCTCTGAGTGAAATTAATACGCCTGTCAGAAAGGAAAATCAAATGTGTGGGGCACCTGTCACCAATTGAGTAAGGACGAAATTCAGTAACGCTATTTTGCGCTGGCAAAGAATGATATTTTATTGTCACATGCATTCTCACAAAATTCGGCCAAGTGAAATTTGCAGAGGCTTTGGGGGTGTGGCCAATGCCTCAAAACAGTATTCAGTGGACGCCTCATCCAGACACTAGGTTGGTGTAGCTGGGCGTTAGGAGGGAACATCTTCACGATAGAGAGAGCTAATCACGGTTTTGAAGTATCAAAAGTACACCCAGTACATAAAGGATGAAGAAGAAGATAAATGAGGAGAGGTTCATTGAAAATGTAATCTTGTTGGATTGAGCCACTCTTCGCGAAATGTTTTCAACTTACCTAACATGCTGAGAATAAAGGGCGAAGATAACACCCTCACCTGCGAATGTACCATAAAAAATCGGATGAAAATACACTCCCACGTAAAATTGCGATGAAAAATTCGGGACGATTAAATTATATTGTAGTAAAATTCTCTCGTATACTGCACATCGCGAATTATTTTATTCGAACTCGGCTACCCTTTTTCCGTGTCCCACTTTCATGACCGTTTTATTTTCGTCATAATTCCGAAACGTAGCAGTTCGAATGGCTTTTTCATCCGTACCGTCGTTTAGGCTATCGTTCTTTCGGTGGAATGAAAACTGACGAAAATTTTACGGCCGCCGCTAATTAATGGGAATTTCGAAAATTCAAAAATGGACGAGAGATAGATTTGATATTTTCTAATCGATTCAATGCCTCGTGAGTTGTCTAAATGTAGAACGCATTGGGACCTGCTTTTTGTGGCTAGTTACGTTGTTGCGATCGTCGTTCTGCTGAATTGATAAATTATTAAATCAAAAGTTACTTTGACCTAGAGAGACGTCGTGTATACGGAGCGGTCCCTTTACTCAATATCGGAGAGAGGCGTGTAAAACAATTTGAAATCCGCACACTAAAAGTCATCAGGCATGACAAATCATAAACCATGTTATGCAAAATATTGATGCCAATCTCTCTAAATTCCTTTGTGGGTAATCAAGGTCAATCATCTTATCTCTCAGCAGTGATCTCTATAGAGGTTTTCAAGATTATAACATTACCTTGGGCGGGGTTACAGCCCCAGGATAGTAATGAGGTGGTAGTACTTCTTACACTTGTAAGCTGGTGGACTGTCGGTTTTTTGATATCAGGGATAGCTGCGATACCGTCGCCCTGGCGAGTCTTACGAAAAAAACAGAAAACACGATTGGAAGAACGCAAGAACGATCATCAAGCCCGGAACTGTTAGGTGGGCGATTCTCTCAATTCAACCATTTTAGGCTCCTGGTAAGGATGGCATCATGTCTCCTTTCATTCCTTATTAGGCTCTTCTGGTCGAGTCTGGCCTGGAATGTTATCTCGACCAGGTGGCGGAAGGTTAGGGTTGTATACATCTCTAAAGAGGGTAAATCTCACTCACAGCCTAAACCGTTCAGACCGATAAGTCTCATGTCTTTCGTTCTGAAAATCATGGAGTAGATGTTTGATAAGTTCATCAGAAATGGATTAGTAACATGGTACATGCCACAGAGATCAGCACTTCCCTGAAAGAGGAAGTAGTCAGTTTTGTGGCTGGCAGAGGTTCCCCTCAGGGAGTTTTATCCCTTTGTAATAGTCCCTGCTGGTTGATGATCTGGAAACAATCGGCGTACTACATATTTATTTACAAGCGTACGCTGATGATATAATCATTCTGGTGGTCGGACATGACGACGACGTCTCCGAAGCAAAATATATGGGGGTTATCTTAGAACCAGCTACAACGACCGTCTACTTGAGGGTCACTGTTGGTTTACAGATGACTCGAAAACTGCTAAAGGTGTTGGAGCTCGTATGTATGGTCGAAGTGCTCCCAAGGAACAGTCGATGTGTCTCGGCGGGCTTGCGACTCTTCTTCAAGCAGAAATATTCGCCATTAACCACTGTGTTAATCTCTTGCTTGCGGGGAGATTAACAAGTTGGTCAAAAATATCGTCACAGATAGCCAAGCTGCACTAAACGCAGGAATGCTCCACCCTCGCCAAACTGGGAGAAAGGAATATGCTCCGTCAGATATGGGTACCCAAACACTCGAGCATTAAGGGCAATGAGATAGCGGACTCATTTGCCGCTCGAGAAACAGGCTTGGAATTCACAGGACAGGATGATAGGCTCGGAATTCCCTTACAGACTGCATGGATGGGTAATAATCGGCGTTTCATAGCAGCTAGATGAGTTCCTCCGAAGGGTTACGATTCAAAACTCCAGTACTAACTGAGTAAAACGACCATTAAACTACAGGAGGCGTGAATTCTTTGAAAGAAAGAAGATGATAAACGATTTCTGTAATCCCAGCCAATATCTCTATGCTCTGGAGGTGTAGTAGTTCATTTAATCTGCCATACATTCTTGTAAATGCGGTCTTCAACTCTCCAGAATGGAGACGCAAGAAACGAAACTAACGCGCGATATGCGACAAGGAAGCATACCGACGACAATACCATACCTACTCATATCAATATAACCCCACTTTATCGAGGGAATGTTTTCATGGTTTTTCAAATGAAATAATGAATACTATTGTAATATTTTTCTTAATTAAGTGCAAACGGTAACAACGCCACACTATTGAAATAGTTGTAATTACGGGCTGTTGGAATGGTCCTTCAAGACGGATAACTTTGGGCACATACTTACCAGCCAATAATGAATCACCCATTCAGAAAACGCTTCAATGAGCACCATAAATCTCGTCTGACGCGTCGTCGTTTTTATCAACATTTTCGCCGCTTTGATTTATTTCGAGAATTTGTCTAATTAGATCGCACATATCCCAAATTCAAAGCGTGCCTTGGTTTGATGAAAATCGACTGTGGGAAATATGACGCACGGGCAATCGTCTTCGAATGTATCTTGTCTGGATGAAGCTCACGTGACACACGTACCATTAATTATAACAGACGCGCTTGTATATTAGAAAAGAATGGCGGAAGAATAGTCGTCCAGTTGGCGTTGTCGCAGATGCTTGCATACGTTAGAATTCCGAGGAATTCTCGTGCGTGATGTGTGTTTATATCGCGTCTGTCTAATTAACGCGACAGCTACATGGGACTGAGCTGCTGAGAAAATAAATCTTCTTCGAGACGTTTGTTTCGGTTACGTTGGGACGAATGTGAATGAAGCCGCTATTGCTCAGAGCCATCCCACTTCTGATAGTGCTTGAATACGGGTAGATTTCAACGGAATTATAATCAGGATGAAGGATCTGCATTTCCTTGTTGCAAATACTTTCGTAGATAAAGTTGACAGGGTGTTTTGGGTATGAAGTCATTATTTCCTGCAGGACATTCTTTCTAAGAAAACATGACAAAAATATCGATGAACATATGTGGGAAAATCATCTGTTCTCGAGATTTCTGTATTCATGTATTATTTCTTGACATAATGTATTTCTTGAAATACATCATCTAATATATACGAAGTTCATGTATGTTATTCATTAAATATGGCGGCGTAAGTTACGGAAGTTTTTTATAATATCAAATTAGACGTCTATTAAGACCTGAGTAATTTTTCGTGTCTTGTCAATTTTAACCTTCACTTTTTGTTCTGGTCCGTGATGATGTTAATTGTTTCAAGAAATTCTACGAAGTTGAATGTAATAATAAGTTCTAGTTTCGTTTCATTAAATATGCTGCATGGGGAGTTAATTGAGAGGATTAATGAAACATTATTGTCGGTATAAATGAATTTATTAATGGAAGTTCTGGTAATATCTCACATATATAAATTGAATAGAAGTGGTGCAAGAACAGATCCTTGTGGAATACCGTTAAGAGTACGCAAACGAATACTTTCCTGCCCCAATCAGTTTAACAGTTTTTCTACAACATATATAGTTTTTTGACCAGTCTATTTTTCTCTTCTCTATCACATGCTGCAGAAAGAATTGAGACTATCATCGCTGTTGTCGATTGACTCTGAAATCCTGATTAGACTCCGAGCTGGGCCTGAACAAGTCAATTTTCGTATTGAGAATGAGATGAAGCTTCAACAATAATAGATTTTATCTTTGATATTGAAATGCCTTAGATGATTTGAAAGAAACAGAAAGAGGATTTAGAGCTGTTAGGTTTTCCCGAACTCTTACTTGGTTTCACAATCACAATAAGCTGCAATTATTGTCCGCTGAATCCGCTGTAATCGGAATGACTAAATAGCTGCCAGCTATGGCCACTTTTGGTACCGAGCGACCGAATCGAAAATTACCCCTTCGAGGAAATGCTTCGGCATTACTAACAGTCCGAAGCGTGCGAAGCGTATGACGCGGATCTATGGTAGCTCAACTTAGGAGCGTCAGAGATATTTCCGGTAGACTATCGAACATACGAGGTGTGTAAATATAGTAATGATACTGATTTTTCAATATTTCATTCAAATATGATTACACTGCGATATTGTCTCCTCCAAAATAGTTCTCGTAGGGAGCCACATAGCAATGGAGACGATCCTCTCAATTAACATAGCATTGCTTGAACTCGGATACTGGAATATCCTTCAGCTGATAGGTTACGGGTGTTTGGTTGCTTTCAAGTGTCCCAATATTGCTCGAGGGGCTTTTTAATTCTCGGTAAGAAGAAAACTTCACAAGGACTCAAGTCTGGTGAATAAGGAGGCTAAGGAGTCAATTCTTTGCACAAATTTTTCTCATTTCCAGTTCATTAGTCAAAATGTGATGAGCGGAAGTGCGATTCAAATTCAAGTATTCCAGGATCATTTGACTGTCAACAATCGATTCTGAAGATGTTTTAAACCATCGAAAAACATGGGCCCTTGACAAAACACTTTGTCTAAGACTTACCGTAATTTTTCGAATGTTTGATCCGAGTTTGAAGCAAAACACCGTTGCTCAAAATTGGTCCCACTCATTTTTAGAACGCACAAGAAAAACTTTCACGAAAACTAACGCCACGGACAAACAAATGATCGTCGCGATTTTAAATTCATACTGGAGGCGTATCGAATCCGAACCTGACGCTGCTCAAAAGCTTCTTGTCTCTGACGTTGCCAGTCTCATTACTTCATTTACAAATGTCGTATACAGAGCGATTAAACTAAGAATTTGTTGGTACAAAAAATTATTGATGACTGTATTCCACAATTGAGACTGTTAGTGATGGAAATAAGTGTATAGAATGTAGGTTTGGTACCTTAAACTTCTTCATCTAGTTTTTAGATTGAATACTCAATCGTCTTATTTTTGTTGCAGGATGTTCTACACACAATATGCCAGTCAAGTGGCCAAGTGCTACGAATTGTGATATTCAAGAAAAATGGAGTCCAGGCCATGGTTGAATATCCTTTTGAATCAGTTGGTTTGTTACCGTCGTTTATAAATATATCACTTAGTTCATTCGTAGGATGAGTTAGACAATAACTTTAATTCAAAGATTTATAATAAGCATCAAATTCTACAATAACTTCGTCATTTTAACCAAACCTCTTCGTATCAGAGTTTTTAAAAATATGAACAGATTATAGTCGCTAGAAGATGAATCTGGAGGTTGAGGGAGACAGGAAGCAGTTCTTAGTGCAATTTTGACTTTGTTGACTTATGACACGATGCTTTCTATTGATTCCACCATTTTTAAAACAAGGAATGTTGCGTTTTCCGTCACGTCATATGGATATTTATCAGCTTCGCCATCTACCAGTCAATCTACAAATAGTAAAGCGTTATGAGTTTTGTTTCGTACTCGCGATAAAGTCGACCGTCGCGCAAAAAACTTCCAATTTAATATTTTACGATCTTTGAAAATTTTACGACCTATTACTCTTTACGGGTTCGTAAAATTTACTTTCTACGTTTTTAATAACGGGACGTTGCGCCTATTATGTTGTATTTTCTATTTACCGTCACGGCATCCTTCGCCGACACGAAATTCGATGAAGGAAACGACGCTAAACTATTGAAACTTAAGGCGGCGTGTCCGACACTGGATACGTTTCACGGTTCACGGGATGACGGTTTTGTGTTCTGGCTCCTGTACGAATATTGCGTTTCCTGCTGCCCAGAACGCAATTAAAAGAAATTGATTCCCGATTTTATCGGAAGATATTTTAACCTGAGTTTTCTATTTCTATTTTCCCCAAAATCGGATAGCTTGTATCGGTGTTGAATCTGAAAAAATTGACGGCGCAATTAACGTTTATGTGAAAGTGTCGAGAATGACCAATATGTAGCGCTACAGAACGTTTGATTCTAGCACTTTTCTCAATGCTAAGTTTACACATTTTTCGCTTTTACTCTCCCTATGTTTGAGTTGTATAGTAAAAGTTATGCGGTTTGGTTTCAAATGGTATGCGTGTCAATATGAATAGATCTCAGTATGAAAAGAACCTCTGATTTGTTAATAAGAGTCTAAAACACCACACCAGTCAACAGTTTCCTTTTGGTATGGAGAATTTAAACGCAAAAGTGTAAGGCTCAGCGACGATCTAAAGGCAAGTGCACCAGAAACAGTGATCACTCAAGAAAATATGGATGCTGTGCATAAGATTGTCCGAAGAGATCCGCATGCAACTTATCGAGAGATTGATGCATCATTACGGATTTCTAAAACCTACAAACAAATACTTTTGCACCAAGAAGTGCGTGTGAAAAACTTTGTTTCTGATTGGATACTGCATCTGCTACCGAAGAACAGAAAGCTACAAGGAAGAATTGGTGTCCGTTTTAACTTCTAAAGCGTTCACAACTTTGTCAGTGGTTATGAATCTTGGATTTATTTATAAGGGCCAGAAAATAAGCGTCAGTCTTCGGTTTGGCGTTCCAAGGAGAGTGCTTCTTCTGTCACAATGAAGCTGTGAGAACCGAAACACTACAATAACAATTACTGATCTGAAAGTATTCGGGATACTCGTCGTATATGTTTGTTACCGGCAGAACATTTGTCGTTTCTTCCTCTTTCGAAAAATGACAAAATTCGTGCTAAATTTTGCTTCATACTCGTATAAATCAAGAAGACAGCATTTGGAAACGGGTGTATAGGCAAAACGCAGATGAAATAGTGAACCGTTCCAAGACGACCGCATAATGTTGATAGCGATCCACGCTTTCGACAACACTTGGCGATAAAAACAAGCATCGAACATGTGCAAGAACTAGAATGTGGTTTTAAGATATCGGATTTCGTACCAAACTTTCCTTCATCATTTGGTATTTCTGCCGCAATCTTGAAAAACTGTGCTTCTTCACTAGTTCCATCTTTGTCTCTTTTTTTTCTCCAAATTCTTCTCATCCCATTCTTTGCCTTCACCTTGACTCTGTGCTCTGGTTCTCAAAAAAAAGGGATAAATTGGATGCCGACAACTACTGTCCAATCAACTTGATACCGATTGTGAGTGAGATATTTGAGAAAATTATTCTGGAGCCAGTTTTCGACTTGCCCTGACGAACCATATCGTACCTATCGACCTACATGGTTTTCTGCCTGGTCGTTATAAACCTTCTTCAATGCGTTAACCTGTCGACGTGATTTACTTAGACTTTTGTCGAGCATTCGACCCAGTCTCGCACAAAAGGCACTTGCTCAAACTGGAACAACTGGGTTTGAGAGACAACTTGTTGAAATGGATAGGAGAATTCTTGAGTGATTGAACTTTTCGCGTCAGGGTTTATTTGTACGCAAACTAGCTAGCAGTGCTGTCTCCCAAGGCTCGGTTTTGGGCCCTCCCTTGTTTCGTTTATAAATCTCCGATCTGTCCCGTTCTCTTAATTCAGAATGTTCCTTGTTCGCCGACGATACTAAGATCTAACCTAACCTCGACAATATTTTGAACTGGTCAAACGAATGGCTCATGTCGTTTAACTTCTCTAAGTGTAGGGTCATCCATATGGATTAAGCCAATCCTCGAAGGCAGTACGAACTTTCAGGGTCCGTGATCCAACCAGAAAGCCAGCGCTACGACTAAGGCATCATCATTACTGACGATCTCTCCTGGTCTAATCATGTTCTACATGCTGCCACCAAACCAAGGAACTTTTTGTACTTGTTGAACAGATCCTTTTCTGGGTGTGATCCGAGCAATTGTAATAATCCCTATAAAACATTTATCCATCCTATACTTGAGTTTGGCAGTCCCGAATGGGTCCCTCACTTCAATGTGACTAACACCTTCTCCAACGCCGGACCACCAGGACTCCGTAAGGTTTCATCTATGAGGAGAGACTGCCACTGGTGGGCATCTCAACCTTACCTGACCGCCAGAATCATGGGGACCTTATTATTACATACCGAGCCCTCCACGGTCTGTTTTTTGTGAATCTGCGTTCACTTTTACCCATGAATACCGACGCCTGTTAACGGGGTTGGGTTAGATTACTTTAACTGCTGTGGGAAAATTGCAGAACTACATGGCTTGAGTTTCTCTGAGCAAGTTCAACACACTGAGCGAACTGAAATCATCCGGAAATTCCTAATGTTTCCATTTTCCGTAAAAACATTACAAAATTCTAGTTCATGAATTCAAGCTAACCGATTAAAACACTTTCTGATAAGCCAAACACTCCTGGAGGAAGTGAGACAAAAGTCTTAGAATGGTGTAACAACTGTTTCGATGTTTCGCTTGAAATTCGCAAATTCTTGAAATATCAATAAATGTATGATAAGAAACTCGAGTTCTCGTTTTTTATAAATCGTCAAGGAATTACCCAAAAAGTTCATAAAATCCATTCAGTCTTAGACGGAACATCCTTTGAAGAATCATAACTGGTGGTGAATCGTAGGTTTCTGACTATAATCGCGAAACCAAATATCTCCTCTGAGGAAGCTCCCATCTGAGCCACTACCGATAGAAATGGAACAATGTCAAGTCAGTGATAATGATGGTCTTGTGTACCATTAATATACTCCTGAACGTAGGATAATCAACAAGAAATATTATGTTGAAGTTACGAGTTTATATATATATTTATATATTTTTATATAATATTTATATATTCAATTGCTTTCCGGCCTGTGTGCAAACTTGCATTGTCTTGGTGAAGGATAATTCGCCGTCCGGTTTGGTTTCTAGAAGCTTAATAATGACTTGCGGGAAACAAATGGTTGTGAACCAATCGGCAGTAACTCTTTCTTGATCTTGAAAAGGTTGCTAAAAGAACTGCTCTTAAAACAGACGATGCGACGATCATTTTGGACACTTCCTTCGCGGATCACTTTCGCGAATTATCCTTCACCAAGACAATGCAAGTTTGCACACAGGCCGGAAAACAATTGAATATTTAACGCTAGAAAACATCAAATTGTTCATCATCCTGCGTACATTCCATTCCAGTTCAACGATCCTTCTATTTTTCCAAAAGGAATGGATGGCGTGGTCGAAGGTTTCAGTCTTCAGAAGAAGATGTTGATGCCTTCCAAGAGGCCATTTTGAGTGTAGCAGCAAACGATGGGAATAACTGCTTCCATAATTGAATCGAACGAATGCTGAAGAGTATTTATTTTAGAGAATACTTTGGAAAACAATGAAGTCTTTAAAAGCTTCAAATTGGTCAATTCTCTATATGCCAAATTTGAAAGACATCCTTCGTACCAGACGTATTTGATCTGCGTCCATACTTCTTTCGTTTGGTTTGTGGCATCCTTTGAAGTAGTCCCTTTTGAAATTAACAACACGTCCCCAATGTCACTTCTAGTTCTGCAAGTAATTCTGGTACTTGTTTTTCAATGTTGCATTCAAAGAGTTAGTAGCATTTGCTTCAATTATTTGTTGTTATCAAATTGGCGGCATCTAAGCGGCGCTCTCAATCTTGACAAGAGCCAAAAGTTGCAGGGAGTCATATCAGGACGGATGCTGACGCAGCAGTGAAACCTTGTGATCAGGCAATTATTGATGCAAGTTCGTTGAATGTGCACATGGAGCAGCCAATCACCTCTTGCCCAAAGGTGTGTTCTTGTTGCGCCCGTAAACTCCTCGTAACTTCAACATAATATTTCTTGTTGATTATCCTTCGTTCAGGAGTATATTAATGGTACACAAGACCATCATTATCACTGACTTGACATTGTTCCATTTCTTTCGGTAGTGGCTCAGATGGGAGCTTCCTCAGAGAAGATATTTGGTTTCGCGATTATAGTCAGAAACCCACGATTCATCACCAGTTATGATTCTTCAAAGGGTGTTCCATCTAAGACATTTTATGAACTTTTTGGGTAATTCCTTGACGATTTATAAAAAACGAGAACTCGAGTTTCTTATCATACATTTATTGATATTTCAAGAATATGCGAAACGAATTTCAAGCGAAAGTTCTCATCGAAACAGTTGTTACACCACTCTAAGACTTTTGTCTCACTTCCTCCAGGAGTGTTTGGCTTATCAGAAAGTGTTTTAATCGGTTAGCTTGAATTCATGAACTAGAATTTTGTAATTTTTTACGGAAAATGGAAACATTAGGAATTTTCGGATGATTTCAGTTCGCTCAGTGTGTTGAATTTGCTCAAAGAAACTCAAGCCATGTAGTTCTGCAATTTTCCCCACAGCAGTTAAAGTAATCTAACGTAACGCCGTTAACAGGCGTGGGTATTCATGGGTGAAAGTGAACGCAGATTCACAAAAAACAGACCGTGGAGGGCTCGGTATGTAATAATAAGGTCCCCATGATTCTGGCGGTCGGGTAAGATTGAGATGCCCACCAGTGGCAGTCTCTCCTCATAGATGAAACCTTACGGAGTCCTGGTGGTCCGGCATTGGAGAAGGTGTTAGTCACATTGAAGCGAGGGACCCATTCGGGACTGCCAAACTCAAGTATAGGATGGATAAATGTTTTATAGGGATTATTACAATTGCTCGGATCACACCCAGAAAAGGATCTGTTCAACAAGTACAAAAAGTTCCTTGGTTTGGTGGCAGCATGTAGAACATGATTAGACCAGGAGAGATCGTCAGTAATGATGATGCCTTAGTCGTAGGGTTGGCTTTCTGGTTGGATCACGAACCCTGAAAGTTCGTACTGCCTTCGAGGATTGGCTTAACCCATATGGATGACCCTAAACTTAGAGAAGTTAAACGACATGAGCCATTCGTTTGACCAGTTCAAAATATTGTCGAGGTTAGGTTAGATCTTAGTATCGTCGGCGAACAAGGAACATTCTGAATTAAGAGAACGGGACAGATCGGAGATTTATAAGGGAAACAAAGGGGGCCCCAAAACCGAGCCTTGGGAGACAGCACTGCTAGCTAGTTTGCGTACAGATAAACCCTGACGCGAAAATTTCAATCACTCAAGAATTCTCCTATCCATTTCAACAAGTTGTCTCTCAAACCCAGTTGTTCCAGTTTGAGCAAGTGCCTTTTGTGCGAGACTGGGTCGAATGCTCGACAAAAGTCTAAGTAAATCACGTCGACAGGTTGACGCATTGAAGAAGGTTTGTAACGACCAGGCAGAAAACCATGTAGGTTGATAGGTACGATACGGTTCGTCAGGGCAAGTCTAGAACTGGCTCCAGAATAATTTTCTCAAATATCTCACTCACAATCGGTATCAAGTTGATTGGACAGTAGTTGTCGGCATCCAATTCATCCCTTTTTTTTGAGAACCAGAGCACAGAGTCAAGGTGAAGGCAAAGAATGGGATGAGAAGAATTGGGAGAAAAAAAAAGAGACAAAGGTGGAACTAGTGACGAAGCACAGTTTTTCAAGATTGCGGCAGAAATACCAAATGATGAAGGAAAGTTTGGTACGAAATCCGATATCTTAAAACCACATTCTAGTTCTTGCACATGTTCGATGCTTGTTTTTATCGCCAAGTGTTGTCGAAAGCGTGGATCGCTATCAACATTATGCGGTCGTCTTGGAACAGTTCACTATTTTATCTGCGTTTTGCCTGTACACCCTTACCAAATGCTGTCTTATGATTTATACGAGTTTGAAGCAAAATTTAGCACGAATTTCATCATTTTTCGAAAGAGGATAAAACGACAAATGTTCTGCCGGTAACAAACATCTACGACCAGTATCCCGAATACTTTCAGATCAATAATTGTTATTGTAGTGTTTCGGTTCTCACAGCTTGATAATGGCAGAAGGAGCACTGTTTCGTTGCAAGCAACTGGTTCTTCTAAGAACCAAACGAAATGACAACATAAAGTCGGAGCCAGATCTTGGGATGAAGGGTGGTTTTCTATTGATGGGAACTACATTCACAAGGCAGAGAATTCCAAGAAAGTTATCTTGAAAGAAAGCTTTGATAGATGAGAACTAACAAACATTCACTCAAAAGTTTAATGATGGGAATTACCAGCCTGGGCCTTAATGATTTCTTGAAGTCTGTGAGGACGACCGCTAATGATGTCTCCAATGTCTGGTTGAGGGAGGTATTGAGCCCCGAGCTATCCTTAGGTAGAGAGCACAAGTACTATGTCCTGAAGACGTCTTCTTAGGTTGTCCCAAATGTGTTTAATTGGTTTACGGTCTGACAACAAGCGGGTCATGACACAACTTGAATAGCGACCTCATCAAGGTAATACGTGATAAGTCTAGTGACATAGATAACGAAGTTATCATTTGCCACATAAATCGTGGACACTCAGTACTCCTTTCTCGTTGCATACGAATTTTGACAGGTGACGCACCGTCCATAAAAATGGGCACAAATTGGCCCATATTTCCGCGAGACCGTCCTTCCATGTGAGATACGACAGTCGTATATCACGACGTTATTCAATCGACACAGTCGCCCGCTGATCTATCAGTCTAAACTGGTGTATAAATCATTGGCGGTTGATGCGAATGAAGATGAATTCGCAACGGCGTACTGGCCGGGCTGGAATTTACGGCACCGCATGCAATGGCCCCCGTTGACTCCCGCATTGAATTATTGTAACGACGAAGATAATCCTCGACCAAATAGCACCTGGCGCTGATGAAAAAATACGATGAAGGATGCTCGGGTTTTCGATATGTGATTGGTGGGTTATGTTGGATTTGGATTTTTATAAGCATGGAACGTTTATTGCAGTGTCAATTCATTGGTCTTTTGCAGAATATTAACATATTTAGTTCTGTTTGTTGTGGAAGGTGGCGTAGGCCACAACGTCTAGATCCTATTGGACCACCTGGACGTCCTTGTTCAAATACCTTCCATATCTTGACTGTTGAATATGGGAACCCCCTAAACTAACCTATACTAAACTTTAGTGTCTTCAGTGACGTTACTGCTTGGAGTCATAATTTAAAGAGGTATTTTGCGTATTTTCATATTCCGAAGATACTTTTTTAGGATCCTTCTGCTTGACAACTTCAAAGCAGATCATTGCGGAATTTCTACTGCATTAATTGCCTCTCTGCTGAACCCTTTGATCTCGTAGTTAACTACATTTCATAGTGTCAATTAAAAGCAGTTCCCCAATGAGGATTCACTCCAAGATGGGAGGGAAACAGCCCTGCTGCAAGAGATGATATTTTAGTCACTAGAAGATTTACCTCTCCAAACAAAAATCGACTCGTCTCTACGTTCTGCCGGAAAATGAATCGTTTGGTTGTTGAGTTTATTTTGATTCTGTTGCCTCACCCTGTATATGTAGATCAGACTTTCCAGATAACTTGAAATTTGAAGTATACTGGTGCAATTGCTAGGAGACAAAAAACTCGAGAAAATAGGTTTCTTTTTCACCACTATAATATTCATAAGGATTGCCTCATTTATGTACAGGGTGAATCCGAATGAACTGTACATACTTCCACGGTGGATGCAATTCGATGGGGCGGATTCAGATCCAGTATTGAAAACTTCTGTAGATTCTTCTTGGTTGCTCTAGAAGGTATTTTTTGGAAATTGCGCCAAAATGTTTAAGTCCCTCTAAAATTCTGAATAATCATTGCAAAAGAACGATTTTTAAGGCATTATTGGCATTAATCGCATCAAAAATATTGCCGAAAAAAACTAGCTAATTCCAGGACCGGACTTAAACATCCTCATTTACAATGTTCACGTAGAAATATCACCCAGTATGTTGATTTTTTAACACACTATTTCTTCTAGAAAGAAGATGTTAAGATGTTGAATAATTAGTAATGAAATCTGAGGCACATCTATACGTTTTTTTATTGGGAGTCGATTTTTTACAAACCTTACATTTTTCGTCCGAAAATTGGGAGAATCTTTCTGAAATCATCAAAACACATTTTCAATCAACGTCGTTTGACACTTTACTGAAAAATACGTAGAATTCCTTGTCAGATCCGACTGAAAAGATCTGATTCGAAAATATGCAGGATTGGACTCAGATTTTCTGAAAATCTGGTGCTTCTTTCTGCTTTTTTCGACTACCTTACGAATTTGCACAAACAAATGAACATTTTGACGTTCGTTCCATTTAGAATTTACATTTACTCCAATTTCCACTTCAAAAACGAGCCAAAGCGTCGCGGGCTAGGTGGCAAATTCTTCGAAGGAAAGATCAAGATCACATCCGTGTATCAGTTTATATTCACGAGATAAATGAAATTCTGGTTCAATTCTGAAAACTATGAAACAATAAAGACTAGGAACACAATAAATTGTCTTAGAAACAGAAGAAAAAGTGAATATTTATGAAAGATTGGAAAAATGACAGAACTCCCGCCAAACTAACTCGAAATAATTATACTAACGTAAAAATTCCATATATATACATATATATATATATATATATATATATATATATATATATATATATATATATATATATATATATATATATATATATATATATATATATATATATATATATATATATATATACAGGTGTTTCGAATAAGATGTCATAAATGAAGGATGCGAATCCTGAATGATTTGAGCAAGAAAGTTCGAAGAACCAAAGGTCAAAAATGCTTCGTTGCCGAGATACAGGGTGTTAAAGTTGAGAAAATTTTTCGATTTTCTCTCGATAAAACCTAGACTTCTCAAGATTTCGGGCTCAAATTTTCCACATAAGCTATTAAACACAATCTGAATCACCAGGTGAGGCCAAATTTTGAAGCAGTATACAGGGTAATACTTTTCATGGGCCATGTTCCATTTTACCCTCGGAACTTTTTTTGGTACGCCACTGGCACTAACAAAAAATAAAATCGAATAGATCATTCAATTTGAAATTTTTTTTGACTCGTGCATTTTGATCGTAACTATCACCGTTTCTGAGATATTAATTATTGAAAATAATCCAATACTTTTCCCATATCGAAGCCATGGAGATATTATCTTAATAACTGATGCAATTTTTCAGGAATTGAGCTAAAATTTACATCAGATATCTCCTTATTGTATGTTTATAACAAAATGAGGCAGAAATTCCTGACAGTATACAGGGTGTTATTTTTTCACGTGCATTTTCCTCTTTTTGCCCCCTGAACTTTTTTGTGGTGCGCTACTGGTATATTCTGAAAACAGAATCAAACAGATTATTCAAAGTGAAAACTTTTCTGTTCCTTGTATTTTTCCGTATCTGCCTACCCTTTGCCTCCGTATATTTTTTCGGTGCATAACTGACGTTTTCGTAATCAGAAACGGATTTTCATTCAATTCGGATAATTTTGTGCTCATCTTGATCCTCATGTCTTTCACCGTTTTGAATTGAAAATCATCAGAATTTATCGTGTCTTCCTCATATCAGAACACGTTGGTGATTTCAAAAGGCTTAGTAGGCTCTGATACAATTTTGCAAATGAAATCATAGAAAAAAAACTTGACACTTCAATGATTGTAAGTTTTGTCATTCAGTTTGTTGTGCCTACATTTGAAACAGCTGTAAGTAGTAACCAATAATCTTTGAAATGGTTTTCACTAATGCAGAAATGGCCGATATACATTTCATGTACGGTGTGACTGAAGGAAACGCAGTGCACGCAAGGCGTTTGTATCAAGAACGCTTCCCTAATCGAATCATTCCTGATAGGCGTACGTTTTCTGACATCCACAGAAGATTGAGAGAACGGGGTACATTCAAACCGAATCATGACTTGAAAGGGGCAAATCGGACAATAAGGACCCCGGAAATTGAAGAGGCAGTCCTAAATTGTATAGATGAGGATCCTCAGCTGAGTACAAGAAAAATTGGAAGAGAGTTGAATATCTCATTTGTATTGGTCTGGAAAATTCTCCATGATTTCTTGCTTTACCCATACCATAATTAAAGCGTCCAAGCTCTACTACCCCGCGATTTTCCTCTGTGACTCAATTTCTGCCGATGGTTCCTTCATAACATTGCTCATAATCCCCTTTTCGATAGCGAAATCATCTTCACAGATGAGGCGTCCTTCTCGAGAAATGCAATCAGGAACTTTCATAACAATCACTATTGGACTGAAGAAAATCCCCATATGATTGAGGAATGTCACCATCAAGAACAATTTTCGGTTAATGTCTGGGTTGGAATAATTGGGGATTTCCTGATCGGGCCATTTTTGTTGCCAGACAGGCTGAATGGAGCCTTATATCGCCACTTTCTAGAAGAGATTTTACCTGTGTTGCTAGAAGATGTGCCGCTGCAAACTAGAAATAGAATGTGGTTTATGCATGACGGAGCACCACCGCACTTCAGCATGGAAGCTAGAGAATATCTGAATATGACATTCAATAACCGCTGGATAGGGCGTGGTGGACCAGAAGCTTGGCCTCCAAGGTCGCCAGATTTAAACAGTTTGGATTTTTTCTTTGGGGACATCTGAAAACTTTGGTTTATAGCTCTCCGTGAATACACTTGAAGAATTGAGGAATAGAATTACAGCATCATGTGACGTCATCAGAAATACCCCAGGAATATTTCAGAGGGTGCGCACTAATATGCGGAGACGAGCAGAAGCATGTATTCTTTCAGGTGGAGGACATTTTCAACATCTTCTTTGATTTGTTCTGTTTGTTCAATTTTGTTTTCATCATTATGAGTTTTGTTATTGAAATCATTCGCAATTATTTATGTTGTTTATTCATTTACTTCCGATTTATACACTCAATAAAACACATTTTTGAATTCGAATTCAATGATCAGGAAATGATATCACCCATTATACTTTCTCATAAATCCTACCAATCTAGTGGTGCAGATCTTAAAATGTGAACTTCGTTTGAAATTCGAGCTCAAGGTCTTCATAAATTGCCGAAATAACATGAAAAATATCTTCAAGCTTTCAATACGGAAGGACTATACGATTACTTTTCTTGATTAATATCTCGAAAATGGTGGCAGATACGGAAAAATACAAGGAACAGAAAAGTTTTACTTTGAATAATCTGTTTGATTCTGTTTCCAGAATATACCAGTAGCGCACCACAAAAAAGTTCAGGGGGCAAAAAGAGGAAAATGCACGTGAAAAAATAACATCCTGTATACTGTCAGGAATTTCTGCCTCATTTTGTTATAAACATACAATAAGGAGATATCTGATGTAAATTTTAGCTCAATTCCTGAAAAATTGCATCAGTTATTAAGATAATATCTCCATGGCTTCGATATGGGAAAACTATTGGATTATTTTCAATAATTAATATCTCAGAAACGGTGATAGTTACGATCAAAATGCAGGAGTCAAAAAAATTTCAAATTGAATGATCTATTCGATTTTATTTTTGTTAGTGCCAGTGGCGTACCAAAAAAGTTCCGAGGGTAAAATGGAACATGGCCCATGAAAAGTATCACCCTGTATACTGTTTCAAAATTTGGCCTCATCTGGTGATTCAGATTGTGTTTAATAGCTTATGTGGAAAATTAGAGCCCGAAATCTTGAGAAGTCTAGGTTTTATCGAGAGAAAATCGAAAAATTTTCTCAACTTTAACACCCTGTATCTCGGCAACGAAGCATTTTTGACCATTGGTTCTTCGAACTTTCTTGCTCAAATCATTCAGGATTCGCATCCTTCATTTATGACATCTTATTCGAAACACCCTATATATATATATATATTATATATTCTTTTGATAAGAGAGGATTTACAAAATTCGAATAATTGTATTTACAATAAATGCTTATATCTATAATTTCGGCGTGTGTCAGAAAAACACAATCGTAAAAAACAAGCGAATAAATAGAATACCAGCGGAAAAAACAGACAATGACCGTTCCTTAATCAGACATCTAACCTGCCTCCTATGATTGCCCCTAAAGTGTGAGCTCAATAAACGAGTGAAAAAGTCTGTTTATGTTGTGTTAGTGGTGTGTGTACAAAAAGAATACCAAAAATTTTTCTGCTTAGCTGCTTCATTCTCTCGTTCTCATCTTGCACTCCATGATTTCTACTTCACGTAGACAAGGGTGAAAAGGAAGGGGTTTGGGACGGGCAAAATCTGTAACAATGGAAAAGAAATCAAACATACCTAACTCTTATATGTCTAAACTCATTTGAATCAAATAACTTAACTAATGCTCCTCTGTTTTTCAACAGGGTATATCTCATACACCTTTCGGAAATGAAGCCCTACGGGGGTGTAGCCCTTGCCTTACTTAAGAACTTAACTAATGCTCCGCTGTTTTTCAACAGGAAGCCTTATCTAAGAACTTATCTAATGCTCCGCTTTAACGAACTGAGTGCTGCCCATATGGGCGCCGTGCAGGAAGAAGAATAAGAAGAGCACAAAATATCAACAATGAATTCTTTATGTTTAGCAATGTAGGAATACCAATTTTCAAAAAAATCGCTCGGTAAATAACTGAGATAATTAACCGGTCTGGTACTTTTGCCTAACCCTGTATTTCTGCCTGAACAATGGGGATGTTTCAGTCCGGTCCTGGAATTTTCGAATTTTTTCTTCGGCAATATTTTTGATGCCATTAATGCCAATAATGTCTTAAAAATTGTTCTATTCCATTGAGAATTTTAGAGGGACTTGAAGTTTTTGGCAGTTTCCAAAAAACACCTACTAGAGCCACCAAGAAGAATCTACAGAAGTTTTCGATACAGGGTCTGAATCCGCCCCATCGAATTGCATCCACCGTAGAAGTATGTACTTTTCATTCGGATTCACTCAGTATGAAAGTCTGGAATTCTATATCGAAAATTGAATTTTGAACCTTTTTCATTTACTTAACATGCAGTTATAGCTCCTTCTTTCGTAAAAACTCATAATTTTGTCAATTAAATAATTCAATCACGATCAAAACAAGTGTTTCCATTTATTTCTCTCGAAATATTACTATTTCCAAAAACATATAACATAGGAACGAAAGAATCTAATGCGCAGAAGAAATCGACACCAAATTGAAAAGCCAAAAGCTTTGTTGTCGAGTTGTTTACAGTTAGAGTTAGATATTTTGTTCAATAATGAGCTTCTGAAAATGGCAACTATGAAAGAACCTAGAACGCGTATGAATACATCAGTTTCTTATCTCGTTTTTTATATTGAATATTTGTGTGTATCGATGAAGTATTCGAAGAGTTTGTCAGTTCTGTGGAAGAATTTAGTAGTGTGAATTCCTGATTATGTAAGAAAGCAGTCAATTATTAGGAGGACATTTCAGTAAGTTTATATTTTCACATTCTCAACAAATTTTGATACTAAAACTATAATTTGCAAAAAAGACTTGCAAAATGAAATTTAATTATGTCTTTGAAATTATGCAACTTACATTTTGTTAAGGATTTCCATATGCGTAATAGGAAAAATATATAGATTTATTGTTGTAAATAATTCTGACTAATGGGTTATTTTAGAAATATATACTGAGTGTGACAACAACAAGTTCAACAGACTCAATAATTACAAATCTACCGATTCCTCCGAATCGAAAATTGTCGATTTTGTTTGAAAAAATACTTATTTATATTATCAACCCTTATATAAAGGGGTGTTTATCTTTCAACTTTCTGAATGAAAAAATTGGTCGACTTATACCTCTTTGAAATACTCTTTTAAATTCTTACGTAACTGTGGAAAGTTTTCGAATTCAACTACATTGATAAAGATACAGGGTGAATCACTTAGATGTTTACTCCATAGATCTCTGAATAGGGAAGACAAGTTGGCACATATTTTTCCATAAACGTATCTTCATTATGTAGGATTCTTCACTATCAGAGCCACTAACTTTTACGGCCCTAGGCTTTTTAACATGTTTGCCTTTATCTATTAGGAATTGTACTAGTGTTAAGAGTTTCAATCTGAGCTGAAGATGTTCTTGACACAAAAGTCTATTTATTGAATCAATGATTTTTAGACTTAGAGTCGGGATTCTTGTGTCTTATTGTCAACCGTTAATTGTCAATTTTGATGTAATATACCTACTTACACTACCTTACACATTCCTACAAATTATTGTAATTTCAAGGAAATAAAGAATACATAGATACATACATACAGGGTGCTTCAACGAAAACTAAACAGAGGCTATATCTACCAAGATATTCATTTCTGATCAAAACGCAAAAACTGGTCAATTCTTGTTTGAAGGGGGACATCTTTTGGGGTACAATACTTGCCTGAAATATCAACCCCCTAAGCGAGGGTTGCAATCCTTGAACATTTTGAATAGGGAAGATGGGTCGAGTGATGACTCAAAAGAAAGGTGGTATCTTTGTCTACATTGCCTTGAACGAATTTCCGTTTCCGTTTTGAAAAATGTAAAAGATACATTGTGAGCAACTGAAAGATAGGGAAGAATATTTCCCTGAGATTATTCAAGTTTCAGTGAGGTAAAATGGAACAGATCCATGCTGATCAATTGCAGTCATCATCCAGTACCATCCTTATCTCGAATTTCAACCCCTGGAGCAGGGGTGACAACCCTTGAAAATTTGGAAGAGGGGTAGATGGGTCGAGTGATAACTCGAAAGAAAGGTATTATCTTTGTCTGCATTCCCGTGAAAGAATTTTCACGTTTGATTGAAAACTCTAGAAGATACAAAGTGAGCCACTGAAAAATAGAAAAGACTATTTCCCCAAGACAATTGGAGTATTAGTGCGAAAAACTGGAATACATTCATTTAGATCAAATATGACAGCCTCTGATCTGGAATGAATCTGTTCCATTTTGTTGCACTAATACTTGAATAGCTCAGGGCGATAGATAGTCTCCTCTATTTTTCAGTAGCTCACTCTGTATCTTCTACAATTTTCAATCAAAAATGAAAATTCGTTCACGGGGATGCAGACAAAGATAATACCTTTCTTTCGAGGTATCACTCGACCCATCTACCCTCTTCCAAATTTCAAGGGTGGTCACCAGTATCTCTTTCAGTTGCTCACCCTGTATCTTTCAAGGTTTTCAATTAAAATGGAAATTCGTTCAAGGCGATGTAGACAAAGATACCACCTTTCTTTTGAGTCATCACTCGACCCATCTTCCCTATTCAAAATGTTCAAGGATTGCAACCCCCGCTTAGTGGGTGGATATTTCCGGCAAGTTTTGTACCCTAAAAGATGTCCCCCTTGAAACAAAAATTGACCTGTTTTTGCGTTTTGATCAGAAATGAATATCTTGGTAGATATAGCCTCTGTTTAGTTTTCGTTGAAGCACCCTGTATATATTCATCTGTCGATTATGGGAATTATGTTAAAAATTCGGTTAAAAAGCCACCAATTGTGGAAAAGTTGTGGCTTTTCAACTGAACTTGATTGTTTGTCATTTCCAATATAAACTGTAAATTCCTTGAAGTTATTGAATTCTTCATGCCTTTTGGTGATTCATCCTGTATATTCTGCCCAAAATGTACCGGGAATTGGTAAGCCTTCTGTAACATTTTCTGCGATTTGGCACACGAAATTCTATTTGCAATAGAAAATTTGAGACAAATTCTTTGTTCGATATGTTTATCCATAGTAAAAATCGCAAGACACACTTGGGAGAACTGACGCAATCGAGCAACTTGGCAACAACAAATATTTTGTCTATCGTTTTAAGCAGATTTTATTAATGATCAATTCCCGGTACTTTATTGACAGAATGTATGACAGATTATTCATTTTTCCTAAAAAGATTTTAATAATTGAAAATATTTCAACTCTACAATCTTTAGGTATTTTTGTGAGCTTAAGTTCATATGAATATTCGTCGGAAAATGTAGCCTGAGGCAGATGACTTTCTTCAAAAGGTGCATCCATGAGTCGATATTTTATTTTGACATTTTTATTTCAGAATATGATACGCCAATGATTAATTCGCCGAAAAGATAGTCTTGTTAATATACAGGGTGTTACATAATAGTATGTCACAACTTGAGGGGGTAAATCTACGTGCAATTTTAAGAAAAAAGTTTATATAAACATAGGTCCGCACAAGCTTCGTTACGGAGCTGCAGGGTGTTGAAATTTCCGGAAAAAATTGATTTATTCTTCAAAACTCCTGCAGTTTTTGAGATATTCAGCCAAAATTTGGAATGCAAGCTATTTTGTACAGCCTCCATCATTGCAAGTCCTAGATTTTAACTGAAATTCAGAAGGTGTTTTCTTTTCCGAGGCCATGTCCTTTTTTGCCCGTTCGAACTTTTTTGCAGTACGCCACTGATCAGCGTACAATCAATTTCGTCATCATCGTTCAATTCAGAAACTTTTTTGACACTTGTAATTTTTTCGTATCTCCAACCGTTTTCGAGTGAAAAATTATTGAATTTGAATTATTTGAATTGTATGTTATTCGCTAAATGAAAAAAAATAATAGGAAGAGGTATGCCCAAAATTTGCTTTTATTTTGATAGCTCGTCTTCTGAGACTCAGCTTGTACTTATTTATAGAACTAAAAAGAAGAACAATTAAAAACTAAATAAATTGCTGGAAGTGTCCTTCACCTGCAAGAGTACAGGACTCTGTCCTTTTTCGCATATTATCACGCACTCTTTGAAATATTCCTGGGGTATTTCTTATCGCGTCACGAGAGGTGATTATTCGATTTCTCAATTCTTCTACAGTGTTCACTGCAGTGGTATAAACTAAACTTCTGAGATATCCCGATAAGAAAAAGTCTAAACTATTTAAGTATGGGGACCTAGGAGGTCATGATTCTGGCCCGGCCCGACCTATCCATCGGTTGTTGAATGTTCAAGAATTCCCTAGCTTCTCCACTTGGGCATGACGGGGTGGTCCCCGTCATGCATAAACCACATTATGTTTCTCACCAAAAGTGGCACATCCTCGAGCAATAAAGGTAACTCCTCCCCAAGAAATTTCGATAAGCGGGACCGTTTTGCCTGTTAGGCAAAAAAAATGGCCAAATCAAATAATTTCCAATTATTCCGACCCAGATATTTAGTGAGAATTGTTCTTGATGATGAGATTCTTCAATCAAATGGAGGTTTTCCTCAGCCCAATAATGATTATTGTGAAAATTTGTAACAGCAGTTCTCGAAAAGTTAGCTTCGTCTGTGAACATTATTTCACTATCAAAATGAGCATTTTCTCTAATTTCATCTAAGAACCATCGGCAGAAATTCAGTCTTGAAGGAAAATCTCGAAGAAGTAGAGTTTGGACGCGTTGAATATGAAACGGGTACAATAAAAGTCGTGGAGAATCCTCCAAACTAGAACATGTGAAATATTCAACCGACTTCCAATTTTTCTTGTACTCACATAAGGATTCAAATCAATACAATTCAAAACTGCTTCTTCAATGTCTGGAGTTCTCATAGTTTGAGTTGCACCTTTTAAATGATTATTTGCAGTAAAAGTACCAGTTTCCCTCAACCTTCTGTGAATAATTGAAAATGTTCGCCTGTCTGGTGTTACTCGATTTGGAAAGCGCACCTGATATAATCGCCTAGCTTCTGCTGTGTTTCCGTCAGCCAGACCGTACATGTAATGGATATCAGCCAATTCGGCGTTAGTGAAATTAATCATTTTTTCTTACAGCAATAACTTCAAAAGTCTTAAAACTATTCGTCAATTTAATAAACAATTCGAGCAGACACTGGTTCAACTTTAGCAAATGAAAAATAAATAAATGAATGAAAAAAATCAAAGCCTACTAGTCATTTTTTAAATTAGAAGTGTTTTCAATTCATGGAATGCATACAATCGTTTAATGATTTTTTGCTCGAGGACAGTTGGAGATACGAAAAAATTAGAAGTGTCAAAAAAGTTTTTAAATTGAACGAAGATGATGAAAATTGATTGTACGCTGATCGTACTGCAAAAAAGTTTGAGAGGACAAAAGATGACATGGCTCCGGAAAAGAAAACACCTTGTAGATTCTAGTTGAAATTTATAACGTGTAATGGTGGAAGCTGTAAAAATTAGCTTGTATTGCGAATTTGGGCTGAATATCTAAAAAACTGCAAGAGCTTTGAAGAAAAAACAATTTTTCCGGAAATTTCAACACCCTGTAGCTCCGTAATGAAGCTTTTGCGGACCTATGTTTATATGAATTCTTTTTCTTAAAATTGCACGTAGATTTACCCCCTCAAGTTGTGACATACTATTATGTAACACCCTGTATATAATGTGGGTAAATTGCTATACATTAAAGAGAACCGGATGGAGAAAATTCCTAAACAAGGACGTTCATTCCTACCCTCCTCACAACTTTTTAATGGTTCCAGTTTGAATATATTTGTGATCCCCAATACTCTTCTTATACCTCCCTAAAGCATGTACGGTCGTGCCCGTATATTACACCAGGATATCGACAAAAAATGAATGTATAACTAATGAATTCTCAGGCTAATGTTGATTTTTGGGATGAATTCTAGACGGTCCCTAGGTCCCCGGTGGTCGGGGGCAATGAATCCAAATATAGTATCGATTAACACGAAAACCTACTTTGCGGGCCGGTAATCAAAATTGTGTTTTTATGGCCGAAAATGGGGCTATTTCCGGTGACGGTCGACGAAATCTTCGTATGAAAATTTATGAACCGGAACATGCAATTTTCGGCAGGTCGCGATCGATATTCCGTCAAGAATCGTTATTATCATGTTTGTTTAATGTAATTTTACATTTCACTTATATTTCCTTAACAGCAGTATACATTTGACAATATCGAATCAGCAGTAAGAGCTAAGGAGACGTTGAATGGGGCAGACATCTATTCTGGATGCTGTACGTTGAAGATCGACTTTGCTAAGGTAAGTCAAGAGTTTTTTATATTCTGAAGGGTTAAAGAATGTTTAGCTTCACCCAGCCATATTATTGCTATATATTTTCAGAAAATATCAAAATATATATATATATTCGATTATATTATACTCCTGTACGTCGAAAAATCTACTGACTAGATTTTAACATTTCTTGTGAATCTGTAACATAAAACGCCTTTTCAGAAATGAAAATTCTACGCCTTCATATTTGAAGAAAATGAAATTAATAGTGGAAGATTTTACGAAATATTTGAAAGTTATCTTGCATCACAACTAATCACTCTAGTAGGGGGAAGTATGATAGAATGATGCGGGCGGAGCTAACGATAGCGCTGACCAATAGCGAGAACCTATGCGCACCGCGATCATAATACCATAGAATCCCAACTATAAATAGAAGTGTGAATCGAGCGCAAGTTCAGTATTATGCTGGTTCTCGCTGGTAACGTTCAATGTAATTTATTTTTCAGATATTCTTCGGTTGGATAATGAAGCATATATATCTCGTCTGCTATCTCTCCAACATATATGAGTACATTACTATTCAACCATTATTGCGAACGGCGCAGTCAGCCTTAGAAATTACATCGGAATTGGATAATATTACTCTATAATGCCCCCTTTGTTTTCAACCCGACGGATGCAATCGCGTCGATCGATATTCTCCTTGAATGCCGCAAAATGTGCATGAATAATTTCCGATTGCGTTCGATCTCATTCATCGTCCTAATAGAGAAGATTCGTCTCCGATATCAATTCAATCAATTTCGACGAAAACTCTCACGCGAGACGAGCGTCCCGCCGCCTCCGTTCCTCCTCGGATCTATGCCGTAATTGGAAATCGGACGGGTTTAATTTTCGAATTTATAATTAAATCTAATCGGAATTCTTTCAGCTGTGTTGCTAGAGACGTCGGACGTCGAGTCGATTTCAGGAGATGCTACAAAGTAAGTTTGGATGGGGGGGAAATAGGAAGGGATTCGATGGAATTTGTTGAATGGGTATTTCTTCGTTTTGTTTGTCAGCTTTGTGTTGAAACTAATGAAGGTACGTTTTTGAGACATACTGTCATCAATTTTAATGAAGGAATTTACAACAGGAAATGAAATTTGTTAGTTTATATGACACGTTAACGAGCACTTGTTCTCAATTTTACTACCTTCACTCTCTACTTGCCTGGCATTTTAAAGGGAAACGCCCCGCAACTCGCATAAGTTAGTCCCGTTTCGTCAATAAGCGATACTGCAAGTCATCGGTTTTGTTTTCGTTGCTTATTGTGTTATTATGTAGTCGAAAACAGGTGACAGTGGATTCGTTCTCATAAGAAATGAAACAAACATCTGGTTATTTGGTTAAATGACGCCTAATTTGAGTTCAACGAAGTTGGCATCAATCAAAGAAGTGTTGCAGTTGTTTTTTATTACAGAAGCGAAAGCGATTCTGCTACTTCGACCGCTTGCGACGTCTTGGCAATATTGCTAAAGGTTGGAGTACAGGCTCTTATTTTTTAGGCAAATTTAGGTATTTGGGAACAAGTCGAGCGGCAACGCGTTTCATACCCGAACGATCGTTCAAAATGGTACGTTTTGATTCGTGATACACACAGAATTCATTGCCTATCTTTCTTGAACTCAAATGACGATTTCCAATTACCATTTCCTTCACCTTATAGATGTTAACTTCAGTTGAAGATGTTTATGGCCGACTAGATCTTCCACCACATCTCAGCCGTTGTTGAATGCACTGTATTACTCATATGCACGTGTTTTCGATAAAGTCTATTCACCGTAAGTCTTCTGTAAGATGTTCAAGGATTCGGCACACGAAATTCCATTCGCAATACAAAATTTGAGACAAATTCTTTGTTCGATATTATTATCCATTGTGAAAATCGCAAAACACAATTTTGAGAATTGACAAAATCGAGCACTGTAAATAAACTAAAAGATAGATCGTGTTCAAACTCCTCATTAGTATAGAAAACAGTTGTGCCAACATAGCAACAACACAAATTTTGTCAATTTCAAGGAGGTTTTCTAAATAATGAATTCTCGGTACTATTATTTCTGTACGGAGTTTTATTATGATTTCAAGAACTACTGAATGACCTACAAGGTCTTACATGATTTGTAGATATTGAAATTTTTGGAAAATTAATGAAATGCACCCATTTCATTAAAATACTTGCGAAACTGAATATCACACAAATAAATTCGAAATGTATGGACCTGGTGGAAGGAGAAAGAATGTTTTTACCATTTACTTCATTGACACAACCGCTTATACAGTTATTTTATACATTTTTTCTTTTCGGGTAATTGTGAACGAACAAGTACCATTACTCTATACCAGGGGTGCTCAAACTTGAACTGCTGGCGATCTACTTCAATATTTTAGACTACTTACGATCGACTCTGAGAGGCGCCAAGTATATGTGACCCAGGGTTGTCGTACATAAACTATACACACTACCTACCTACGTACCTAGGTAGGGTGTACCGTAGCATATATAGATATTATCTTTCCGCACAATATACATTATTTTTGTCGAGGTTTGGGTTAGGTTTAGTTAGGTTCTTCTCTATAATATCAATGACAAAACTCATAGTTATTCAGAATTGCGAGTTTATTGGTTTTACAAAAGAGTCATATATGGTGTTAAACTTAACTAAGGAGTGACTTTGGATGTTGAAGCTTGGCACTGCATGTCCTCAGCATACTTTTCATAAGATGGTACGTAACCACTGAGTGCTAATCGCAAGCATGATGACATATGATCGTCAGTTAGTTGATTGCGATATCTTGACTTAATTATCTTTATTTCAGACAATGCAGAATCGCACAAGTAAGTTGACCCAAACATTGCCGTCAGTTGAAGGGCGATTTGCCTTAGATTCGGTTATTTATCTTCAGATATAAAACACGAGAAATTTGTATCAGATGCTGTAGCTTTGAAATGTATATCTGATATAATCTGCACCAACTCATTTTTAACAGAACTTGAGTTCATATTGAACTGACTTGCTATTTCAGTAGCAAATTCCTCAATGTTTTTACGAGAAAAAGTATAACTCATAAACGATGCTATATTTGCCAATTTACTGCAATCATAAAAACGTATTTCGGATTGTCCCAAAATATTTGATAATTCAGTCTCATACGTATCATAATTCAACTGAGGAATCCTTGCTTTCAAAGACGGAAAATGTTTCAGATCCTTTCTTTTCAGTTGATCTATCATAAGTTGCAACTTACTTTTGAATGCGTTTACTGCGCTAATCATCTGAATAATAGTTTTTTCTTCACCTTGAAGCTCCAAGATAATGGAGTTTAAGTGCATTGTGATGTCAGCCAAAAATGCCACATCAGTCAGCCATTTTTCGTTTTTCATCATCACCTCTTTCGTTCAGAAAAGCTGTTATTTCGGCAATAGTTCTTGAAACCTTTCTAGGAACTCAACCACCTGATGTCCGTGTGAAGAACTAAATCATTGTGTTCAGCTGACTCCCTATCTTCCAACTGCATCTTAAAGAGCCGCCGTTGCAAGCTACGTGCACAGATGGAATTCATAATTTTTGTTGCAATGCCCATAATTTCCTCTTTGTATAAAACTTTTGAACACAAAACTTGTTGATGTATAATGCAATGAAATGAAAAAATGAAGGGAATTCTTCATTAGCTCGACACAATGCCACAAAACCAGCTCCTTCGGTTGTAATGCACACTATTTCATTTATTGGTAGCTTGTAGTTTTTTACAAAATTGAAGAAAACGTCATATATATCTTCGCCACGGGTCTTTCCCTTCAGAGGAATGATTGTCAAGAATTCTTCCTTAGCCAACATGTCATTGAATATCATCCGAATAAAAATACTCAGCTGGATAGTATCTGTCATATCGGTGGGTACGTCGAACTGTAAAGAAAAGTATGTATATTTCATGATATCATGTTCAAGTTTATCTGCCATATCCTGACTCATGACTTCAACACGTCTTGTGACAGTCGGACGAGATAACTGAAGTTCTCTAATACCAGACATGATTTCTGATTTATTTTCAAAATCTCCAAATAAAGTCTCACCCGCTTCAATAAATGCTTCCTTCACAACCGATCCATCTTCGAATGGTTTCTTGTGTTTCGCCAATATATGAGATATTTTAAATGACGCGATCGTAGCAGCTGTTGATAGTTTCCCTAGTCTGGTGAACATGCGTCGTTCTTTTCTCAAACAAGATATCAAATCTTGTACTTTTCGTTCTCTTAATTCACTCTGTATTTAATAATAAACTTTTTACCAACGTAATATTGCCTTCAAGTTTCAATTCAGAATTACTCAAATTCCTGCAACATTTATATCGTCGTGAACGAAAGTATCGAATGTTCCCGTCAAACGCGTCGCCCGAAATTTTTAGAAAAGCGGCCAGAATGAGAACGCGGCTTTTCTTTGACAAGTACCGCGCGTTACTTTGATAAAGCCGCCTTTTGCCGCTAGCAGCGTGTTATTTTATTACGTAATAAATTTTTGTAGTTTAGTTACCGTTTGAGTACCCCTGCTCTATACTTAAGATAGTGTCAAAAGATTCCTTCCTATTAAGATCATGAAGTTGAGAAGCATCCCGTCAAAGGGTTCCAGCTGAAGAGGTGCAAAAGTCGTTTTGATTAGAATCACAGCAGAATTCAGTGCGGCACCCTGTATATTTGACAAAGTTTACTGATTCTGTCCACGTAGTTCGTCCCTAGTTGCTAATGTCATTAAGTCGTTACCTCCGCGCACAATCCTGTCAATTCAGAATTACACAATGCCCGAAGACGTTGACGCCGGTTTATCCACGCGGCAGAATCAATATTGCCCGAGCACTTTACCTGTCCCGCGGGCGAAACGGCCGGTAGCTCTAGCCCATCAAATTCTCGTCGATGGATTTGTATCAACTCGTTAATTGGATCATGTCGATTTCTGCCGCAAAGTTTCCCGGATTGACGTCGCTACCGCAAACGTCGGAACAATTCGGTCCGGGGGTGTACAAGTCGCAACCTGTAATCGGTATCGACGTTGGTCTAAGTTCAATTCGACTATCGGTCGTAAACAAGGAGACGCTAGAAGTTTGGAGTTGGCCAATGTTGGTATTTCAATGATCTCGAACAATTCTGTCGGAAGTGCAAACTTCTCGAACCGCTTGAATAATTCCGGATAATCCGACGATATTCCGACGAGGGGTAGTTTTTCGGATCGATATCCGAGATCATCGCCGACGTGAGCAATATGTATATTTCAGTCGCGTATCGCCCTAAATTACGACCAGGCGACGTCAAGGCCTGGACGCCGTGAATATGCAACAGAGTTCCCGGGGGATACTTGTTACGGCAAGGATGCGCGAGACGTTGAGGATGCAACCTACTGAATTCATTATACACGTGTTCGTTTCGACGTTGCTCCGCGTACAAGAAGATTTCCTGTGGGATAGTCGAAATTGGAAATGCGGCGATGTTTAGCGCGGGCCGTTGATATCAATTCGATGCAAACGAGGCGCGGCGGAAATTGGGTCGCGATGCATCTCGCGACGATCGCGGAAAACGGCGGATTTTCCCGCTGGTCCGATTTTCGAAATTGCTCATGTTTACGTTTATATACACTCGGAGGCAAAATTAGCGGAACACTCGAAAATTTGACCAAATTCGAAGTCCGATATTTTTCCTAATTCTCAACCGATTTAGATGATTTTTTCGGCAAGTTATAGATCAACTCTTCTGCTTTGTAGAAATTATAAGAGAAAACAAAAAAAATTTGAGAAAAATTTTATACGGGGGCAAAACTAAAAGTGTTTTTTTTGTCGAAAATTCGTAACACCCTGTGGAATTTCGTGGTCCGAGTTGAAACGTACAATATCATGGTCTGTCAAGACACATCTTCCTACAGTAACGCCCTTCTTGTTTTATGCATTTATCTCTATTTTTACAAGAGATATCCAATTTGAAGCGAAAAGTCACAAATTTCAAGAATTTATTTTTAATCTTGCGTAGGTGCATAACATCGGAGGTTAGCCAAAAAATAAAATCAAAATTAGAGAAGCGGAAATCTAACGAAATGAAAATTTTTGAAATTCACTGGCCAATTTCACGCTCCGGGAGAACTCGAAGTACACTGGAAAAATCGTTGATTTTGCACATTTATTTTTGAATTTTTTTGTGTGACACTCTATAATAATTATCATTCCTGTCCAAAATTGAGAGCAGGTGTGTATCTTGGCGATACACTCGTGAAATGAAATGAACATGTTGAGAAAAATGTTCATGATGACCCACAAAAAAAACATTTGATTTTAGTAGCGAGTATGACCCCCCGAGCTCTTATTACAGCGCGCATACGATTTCGCATACTCCCAATGATGTTGTCTATCATCTGTTGAGGTATGTTGTCCCACTCTTCCACCAAAGCCAATGTCAGCTCTTCAACGTTGCCTGGATTCCGTTGTCGAACCCTTCTTCCAAGAATGTCCCAAACGTGTTCGATAGGGTTTAAATCCGGTGACCGCGACGGCCAGTCCATTCGTGTGATCCCAACTTCATTGAGATATTCTATCACTATGCGCGCAGTATGAGGGCGCGCGTTATCGTGCATAAAAAGGAAATTTTCCCCTATGTAAGGAGCAAAAGGCACAACATGGGGCTCCAAGATTTCTGTTATATACCGATGGGCATTAAGTGATCCATTGCCAATAATCTTCAGTTCTGTTCGTACTCCCAAGCATATGCCACCCCATATCATAACTGACCCTCCACCGTATTGCTCAGTTCCTGCGAAGTTCGCTTGATTGTACCGTTCCCCTCGATGCCTCCATATTCTATCTCTACCATCCACGAAATTCACACAATATCGGCTCTCATCACTAAATAAAACTCGTCTCCACTGATTGATTGTCCATGCTACATGCTCCCTAGCAAACGCCAATCTTGCTACCCGATGGGCTCTATCGAGTCTTGGTGCTCTTGCTTGCGCGTATGATCTCAGACCAACTTCATTTAATCGTCTTCTGACTGTCCTCACACTGACGTTAATGTTATCCACTGCTTGTAAAAGGTTACGTGCCTGAACAGCAGTAAGACGAGGATTTCTTATGGTTTGATTGACGATGAAACGGTCATGTATAGCGCGGGTTGCCCGATTTCTTCCTTGTCCTCGCCTCCTCACGTACAATCCAGTTTCCCTGTAACGTCGGTAGATTCGATGGATAACCGACGTCGAGACACCCAACATGGTACCGACTGAGCGGTAGGTGCGCCTTTCCTCGATCAATGTAACTGCCCTTGCTACTGAGGTTGGTGGTAAATCTCTCATTCTGAATGAAAAATACCGTTTCGAATCGTAAACAGTAAAAGAATCACAAAACACCGCAACCGATCGAATTCGTATCAAATCAAAGAATGGAAAACTCTCATTCTTTAAACAAGTGCAAATGTGGTCATATACAAAAAAACGTGTGTTGTATTTCATATTTGATAAAAAAGGTGCACACATGTAAATGAAAAGTTTTATCAATGGTCCCAGAATTCGGTTGTGTATTTTAATACCTACCGACTGTTATCTCCTATGAATTCCTAATTTTCACCAAATTAACCAAATTGTCATCAATAACTAATGCAATTCGAACATAAAAATCGCAAACGACAATTTCGACACGCCTGAGTGATAATAAGAAAATTCCAAATTGATAGACGAATTTTAATGACAATTTCTTGATTCAATGGAATTTCTCCAAAATGGTGATTTTCCACTTGAAATTAAATATATTTTGCAAAAATAGAGATAAACGCATGAAACAAGAAGGGCGTTACTGTAGGAAGATGTGTCTTGACAGACCATGATATTGTACGTTTCAACTCGGACCACGAAATTCCACAGGGTGTTACGAATTTTTGACAAAAAAACACTTTTAGTTTTGCCCCCGTATGAAATTTTTTCAAATTTTTTTTGTTTTCTCTTATAATTTCTACAAAGCAGAAGAGTTGATCTATAACTTGCCGAAAAAATCATCTAAATCGGTTGAGAATCAGGAAAAATATCGAACTTCGAATTTGGTTAAATTTTCGAGTGTTCCGCTAATTTTGCCTCCGAGTGTAGTTACATAGGGGCTGCAAATTTCGTCAGAAATAATTGAAAATTTCAATTTGTTTTGTGTATTTATCAAATAATTCAGAGTGACGATTTATCTTTCAATTTGGCAGGACAGTTATCTAACTAATGACCAATATGAACTGAACTTATTCAATAATAATCAACCCTTCGTCAAAGTATCTCTAGAAGGGTTGCAATGGCGATGTGGACTCCGAGTCCTAGTCAATAGAATCAAAACAAAATGTGTTTTGATGCAATGCTTAGTCTTTTAACCTTTCATGTCGCCTTGAGCTTTCAAAGAAATGAAATGCAAAGCGCTTTAAGCTTTTAACATCTAACCATCACTTGGTCTTGATCTTAGTTGTTCTTTGGGCACATTAGTGACGCATTGATTTTCTGGGTTGATTCTTATGCTTCAAATGGTCCTTCCACTTCATAATTCTGCTTACGACGATGCACCTTTTCGTCCTTACGGATTTGAAGAAAATCACCAACCACAAACGGTATATGTTAATGATGTCATTAGATAAAAATAACCCCTCTCCCGATCTTCTTTTCAGACACCTTTTAGTGGTGCAAACAATTTTCAGCTATCTCTCCGTTTCCAAGAGTTTGGCTCTTCTTTAAGTAAATTAAGTGGTCTCGAAAAAAACAAAACGGCTAGACGGTTTTCGATTTATAATGCCAAAAAGTTTCGTCTCTAAAATGAACCATAGGCGATTTCACTTCTGTCGGATGCTGTATTGTTTTTCCATTTCAAAAATATATGAGACGTCGATTTTCACGTTCTCTATCCTTTTCAGTAATCATAGAACTATAGATAAACTCGATTAGACTATTGCATTAGTATATCCCACTTCTGATGAAATGTAGGTTACTTTTGTCGAGAAGAATTGAAGCACGGTTCTCTAATTTAGAACGAGTTGGCTCAATGATGATGGAGACTCTTATTGAAGGAACAATATTCGACCGTCCATAGAATGCTAAATAACCCTCCCTGAAATAGTTGGTTTTCCGATTCAGTCTTCATAATCATGGAAATCAAGGCCACACCGTAGTAGTACAGTTAGCAGTTTCGTATCGTATACCCATTCTAGCACATGGTATCGTGAGTGAAATCTAACCGAACGCTGCGATATATTATATATATATATATATATATATATATATATATATATATATATATATATATATATATATATATATATATATATATATATATATATATATATATATATATGTGTGTGTGTGTGTGTGTGTGTGTGTGTGTATATCTTTCGCCGGTCCGTGAATCACATCAACGGAACAAAACGAGCGAAATAATCCCGTTGAAATGGTGCTCTGGGCCTCTGTTTCCGGGATAAAACCTCCCGTCGGTAATTATTTGATGGGACAAATATCTTCTGCGACAAACGTGACAAGGAGTCTACATATGTAAACTTGAGACAAAAGAATTATTCAAAATTCCGTAGATCAATGTATAATCCTTCCTGACAAGAGCTAGTTCCCAAATCTGCTCTGCAATGCACGCAGCCCCCAAGAGCCACAATAGTGCAACTAAGTAGGATGTCGAGAAACGAAGCGTGTTAGGATGCTGAGAAGTGATATGCGATACTGATGAGATGCAGACTGCTGCTTCGTTTCTCGGCATCCTGCTTAGTTGCACTATTGTGGCTCTTGGGGGCTGCGTGCATGGCGGGCAGATTTGGGAACTAGCTCTTATCAGGAAGGATTATACATTGATCTACGCATTTTGAATAATTATTTTCGTTTCAAGTGTACATATGTAGATTCCTCGCGACGTTTGTCTCGGAAGATATTTGTCTCATCAAATAATTACCGACGGGAGGTTTCATCCCAGAAACAGAGGCCCAGAGCACCATTTCAACGGGATTATTTCGCTCGTTTTGTACCGTTGATGTGATTAACGGACCAGCGAAAGATGTTTCCAAGTGTTTGAATTTCTAACGTTCTCACATCTGTTTGTTATTGTTCGTATTTCTCTCGAAGTCCGGTAGCAGGTTCACCGTCTCGGTCCATAGAGGGCGACTTTCGTACGTATGTACGAGGTGCGTCCTTTCTGGAATCGATAGGGTACCCCGATGTAGCTTGATAGGATGCGACATTGATGAGCTCCTAATAAGGGCGAAACTGCAGTCTGCCGCTTCATTTCTCGGCATCCTGCTTGGTTGCACTGTTGCACTTGGGGGCTGCGTGCATGGCGGGCAGATTTGGGAACTAGTTCTTGTCAGGAAAGATTATTCATTGATCTATGGAACCGAAAAACGCTGTATTATATAGTTTCATCAATTTGGGTTACCAGAATTTCATTAAAATCTGTTGAACATAACAGATTCAATAAAAGTAATGTTTTTGACCTCTCATTTCTGGTGGTGAAAATTCGAGCAGTATACGAACACAGAGACGAATGATTGGATATAACCTCGAACTCAATCAAACAATGTTTGAAGTTCGTTTACGTAAGTTATCATTGGACAGTACGGACGATTTATATTTGCCAATGAGCGACAATGCTTAATAACTCGTATCAGAGTTTCATGAGAGATAATTTTCGATTAGTATTTTTATTTCAAATGTCGCAACTTGGCTGTAACTATTGACTTAAAGACATGAGTTTGTAGTCTAAATTGGAATATAGTGCTTACAAGTCTTTGTTTATTAGATTTTTTGGAAAATTGAGTCATGCTTGAACTATTTGGAAAATATTCATTTAGCCATTCAACAACTATGTGTCCTTGACACGAAGGTGCTCCGTCATGTTGATGATACATATTCTGAACAAACATTTAGCGGAACTTTAATTAAATTGAACGTGTTCTGTAGAAAATTTTGATAGTTAATGGCATTCAATTTGTCATTTAAAATATGAATGAGTAAAGAGCTATTGATGATATTGATGAAATAATTATTTTGTGAAAATCCATTTGAAAATATGGATAAGAAAAACACTTGTCATAGAGCTTGGAGGACATCCTGTATATAAGTTATCCTGAAGACAAGGATTGGCCTTAAATCTTGACGATGGGTGACGACGATGTTATAATCGGAGAAAGGTGTAGGTCGATATTGATTTTTATTCTAGGTTAAAATGGAAGTTTTTATTTGGATATAAGTAAACAGTCTTTGATAATACCTCATTGAAATGTTTTTCGAAAGATCGATACGAGACGGCATCAAATCACTCACAGGTTAACTGTCTAAAACACTCAAATAAAACTTCAACGAGCGCCATTATTATTTTATCGCTTCCACAATTACGATTCTATCGTTGAATCAAGATTTCCGACAAATAACAGTAACAAGTTGTCCATCAAACGTTTGTGTTCCGGGCTTATTTTTAGATCGTCCCACGCGGCGCTAGTTGGGTCCTTCGTTGCTGCTGAATGAGTAATGAAAAACGTAGTCGTCGTTAATTTTTTCTACCCGTTCCCGTTTCACGTAACTCAATTGCTTTACGGGTTATCTCTTTACGCTGGAATAAATAAATCGGGAGTGCACACTCATGCTTTTATATCGGGCAATCTATTTATTTTAGACTACTAGAGCGTGATTTATGTCGGTCGTTGATGTTCATAACATGCCAGCTTCGATTGGTTTTATTAGCTTCTATTAGTTTGGACGTTCTCGTGGTTAGACAACGTGAAAATTCACATATTCTTAGATAGATAGAGAAAACTGAGTGAGGGCAGCTTAATAGCCACTGCGTTACAGTGGTCTATTTGGGCAGACCCTGTCCTAAATTTCACCCACAAGCTCCATCCTTCTTGTAAATCATATAGCCTTAACAAGTTCAGTTAGCTTCAGTTTGATAGATCCAAGTTCCTCAAGCTTAACTCTGTCCCCAGTTGGGCACATGTGTTTCATTGATTCTTTCTCTTATTCACATGGTTAACATGATATTTCTTTTCATTCTAAACACGAGGCGATGCCTGTCATACCAACTTGATATAATGTGTGTTTCCTCGTTTCTTGAATACTTCCCGAAGTCAGAATTCAGTGACATGCTCTGTTGGTATCTTTGCAGTTATAGGACGCTGACTAGTTAATTTGGTAGTTAGAACTCTATGGTCTAGCCTGGAGAAGCTAAGTTCCCGAGTATATTGTTGAAGGATGAAGCAAACAAACAAGTTAATGGTTAAAAATAACGAAAGCTCGAAGGAACAGTACAGAATTCATTGCTGAAAAAGTATTGCACACACTAATAAATGATAGCCTCTACTGCTTGGATGATGGCTATACAAGGTGTTACATAATAGTATGTCACAACTTGAGGGGGTAAATCTACGTGCAGTTTTAAGAAAAAAAGTTCATACAAACATAAGTCCGCAACAGCTTTGTTTTGGAGCTACGGGGTGTTGAAATTTCCGGAAAAAATTGTTTTTTTCTAAAACTCCTGCTCTTTCTGAGACTTTCAGCCCAAATTTGCAATGCAAGCTATTTTTTACAGCCTCCATCAGTATACGTCCTAAATTTTAACTAGAATCTACAAGGTGTTTTCTTTTCCGGAGCCCTTCTTTTGCTCTTTCAAAATTTTTTGCAGTACGCCATTGATCAGCGTACAATTAATTTTCGTCATCGTTCAATTTAGAAAATTTTTTTTCGTACCCCCGAACGTTCTCGAACAAAAAATCATTAAACGATTGTATGCATTCCCGGAATTGAAAGCACTTCTAATGAAAAAAATGACTAGTAGGCTTTGATTTTTTAATTTTTTATTTATTTTGACAGTTGGTAGAGCTGAACCAGTGTCTGCTCGAATTGTTTATCAATGACGATTAGTTTTATGACTTTTCAAGTTGTTGATGTAAGGAATAAAGGCTAATTTTACTAACGCCGAATTGGCTGATATCCATTACGTGTACGGTCTCGCTGACGGAAACACAACAGCTAGGCGATTATATCAGGTGCGCTTTCCAAATCGAGTAACACCAGACAGGCGAACATTTTCAAATATCCACAGAAGGTTGAGGGAAACTAGTACTTTTACTGCAAATAATCATTTAAAAGGTGCAACTCAAACTATGAGAACTCCAGATATTGAAGAAGCAGTTTTGAATTGTATTGATTTGAATCCTCATTCGAGTACAAGAAAAATTGGAAATCAGTTGAATATTTGACATGTTTTAGTTTGGAGGATTCTCCACGACTCTTTACTGTACCCGTTTCATATTCAACGCGTCCAAACTCTACTTCCTCGAGATTTTCCTTCAAATAATTCAAATTCAATTTTATTATTACTCGAAGACGGTTGGAGATACGAAAAAATTCTCGCGATAGGAGAAGTTGAGATAAGCCAATTGTTTCTGTTCGTGGCCTTCTAGAACGAAAGATGAAAATTGCAACAAAAAGATTGTTTTGTTTTCTTTCAAAAATATGTTAAAAGGTCGTAGGATGAGATGAACAATTAAAATAAGCAAAATAATACAGGGTGTCCTATTTGAAAATCGAAAGTTGGTATCGTTTCCTGCATAACCGGAAACGAAATGTCAAACGTATTAATGTTATCAATTTCAAAATGTTGTGCTCTGATTCCGAAATTTCATCAAAATATTCCAAATAGAAAAAAAGTTACAGGGGTGGCCCTAGTTTCAGTCACACCCTGTATACAATGTGGGTATTTCTAATACCATGAATATTGGGGATTTCCTATTTTAAATACTACCTAAACAACTATTTACGGATTTTGTAAAAAGGGTACAATAAAGATATTAAAGTAACAATAAAAATATTCGAATAACATATTTGATACTTTCAATGGGTTTTGTACATGTTGAGATTATTTAATACAATTCTCAACAATGACTTTTCAGTTATTGAAACAATAGGCCATAATATTATTATCATATTATCAGAAAGGAAAAATACTCCACTAAACACTACCAATTTCGCGTATGGTTTGTATTGAAGAAACACAAGTTTACCTTATGCTCGAAAACTGTTGGGTGAAAATGTTTTAATTTGATTGAGGAGGTCTTTACTTGATGAAAATCGATATACATATGTTCAATGAAATAAAACTATATTATTTAGATTTTCACTATATTAAAAAACTATGACCGGTTTTCCCACACTGTGGCTTCATCAGATAGATACAAACTAATGAACAAAGCTATTCCTTATATATTATTCTTATTTCCTACTTAATATTACATTAGGTACAAGTACAAAGGGTATGTTGGAAAACCCATCGGAGTTGCTTACTTTATGAATTGAAAAGAATGGGAAATGGAGAAGGATTTAGATCCAATTGACTATTAAGTAACCTACCTGAATTCTTTTCTTTGTTAATCTCTAAAGTTTCCCATAGATTGAGGTTTCGTTTATTATTTTCATTGTGTAAAATTTTGAAATTATCATTAAAGTTATGGTTTTCTTCGAGTAGGTGATTAGAATAATGGGAATTTGATTTATGATAATTAAAACTACGTTTGTGCTCTGATAATCTAACTCTGAAATTTCTGAAAGTTCTACCAATATAAATTTTATTACGTTTCCCGCAAGACAGTTTATAAACACCGGATTTATTACCTTTATCAATTTTAGATTTGCAGTTTTTGATATGAAAGAAAGCCTAAAGAATTATCAGTTCGGAATGCTATATTGAAATTAAATTAATTGAGATATAATGCGAGAGGAATGATTTTAATTTCAGACTGGGATTACCAATATAAGTTAAGCTGTTGTATTTTGTGTTAGAACTTTTCATACTTGAAATACTTCCTGGATTGCTTTTGAAATTTTTGCGTGAAATCATGTTCTCAATCATACTTGTACTGTAACCGTTATTGACTGGTATTTGTTTAATTATATTGCTCTTTTATAAAATTATTTTGTGACATTGGGATATTATATTGAGTCTATGTACCATACCATACTATTCTTAGCATCTAATTTATGTGGATAAGGATGTGTAGATGAGCTGTGAATAGTAATATTTGTATGCGATGGCATGATTTTTCCATTTTTATAAGCCATCGTGTACAGATATTACTATTCACAGCTCATCTACACATTATTATCCACATAAATTAGCTGCTTACAATAGTATGGTACATAGACTCATTAATATCCCAATGTCACAAAATAATTTTATAAAAGAGCAAAATATAATTAAACGAATAGCAGTCAATAACGGTTAGTCCTGGTATGATTGAGAACATGATTTCACGAAAAAAATTTCAGAGAGCAATCCAAGAAGTATTTCCAAGTATAAAAAGTTCTAACACAAAACACAATAGCTTAACTTATATTGGTAATCCTAGTCTAAAATTAGAATCATTCCTCTCGCATTATAATTTCAATATAACATTCCGAACTGATAATCTTTAGGCCGACATATCAAAAACTGCAAATCTACAATTGATAAAGGTAATAAATATGGTGTTTATAAACTGTCTTGCGGGGATCATTTACTCGAAGAAAACCATATCTTTAATGATAATTTTAAAAATTCACACAATGAAAATAATAGACAATTCGATTCTATCGAAAAAGAGACCTAAGAATGTGAAAGAAATTTTTAATAAGTACCCGGATATGGTCATTGGCTCAATTCCTGCAAAATCGAAAATTTCGGAATAACTCTAAAATGAAAAACATTTAATTTGGCCTCCACCAATAAGAATTTTTCGAAAATTGAGACATTTTTCCCATCTCTGCGATGTTTTACATAGCTGCCCCACCAAACCATCCAATTTGGGACACCCTGTAAATAGTAAACTATTAAATTCGCTTTCAAATCCAAAAAATTATCATATTTATACTCTCTAACGGTTCTACTGTTTCATAACTTCGACAGTTATGTATTCCCCACCCTATATTTCATCACAGGCTATAAAGAATTCATTCCTTGTAAAATACGCAGGAATAAAATGAAATTATTAAGCACGCATTGTGTTGTGCTTGTAATTTGCTGTCCCGGTTCTGAAGGCATGCCAACAAATTATCTACCATTTGACGTTGATGACCTGCTGTAAAACAACTGAATATGCATCGTACATCTTTCGCCTGATAGTTACAGGCTACTATATGTCCAACAGGTTCGAGGGGAACATGAATGTAACAACTGCGAGTATAATGTTCGAATCGTAATGAAAGGTAAATTAATGTACAGCTTTTTATTGAGACTTAACGAATAAACTGGTATTACAGCCTGACTCTGCACCAAAATGTTAATTTTATTATAGGGAACATGGTTATTACTACGTAAAAAATATTACTGTTTAAGATGGAAAAATTAAAAAAAAAGTTGAATAATAAGATTTATCGATGGGGACGATATACTCGGTTCTTTGATAACTGTCATTATTATTTATTTAATTATTTACGAAGTATTTACTATTTGGGAAGAGGAGATTTTTATGGGTAAACGGGCTAGTCAGTAATTTCTGTCTATAAGTACTGAAACACCCCCAACCCCGGTCTATGAAAGACGATGCTAAAGGCACCGCTTTTACGTAAATTGCAATACCTGAATTATCTTATTTTCTTCCACATATTAATTACACCTGAGACCGACTGAAATCGGTCAAATGAAAAGCCATGTGATCGTCTAGTACCTGAACTCGCCTTGAAGTTCTCTTATATAAAATAGGACGCTTTTCTTTGTTGTGTTGTGTATTTGGAGTAACCTACTCAAGTTCTTTTATGTGAGGTTTGATGTGATACGACCAATTCTTCGTCGCTTAAACCATAGGTAAGGAAATTTGAAAATCAAAAACAGATTCGGTAACAATGTCTATTTGATCTTGTAGCATTTGTATTAAATTCTTATCCTTGCATTCTTTGGCGTCTTTTAATGAATTTAATAAAACATCAGATCATTTAGATAGAGGCCCAATTTGCCCTCACCCATATTTTGAGTGGAAGTTGATACATTAGATTATTTTATACAGACCTAATTGGTCCTCACCCATATTACGAGTGGAAGTTGGAATATTTGATTATTACACACAGGCTTAATCAGCCCTCATCCATATTCTGGATGAAATTCGGATATGAAATTATTATAGACAGGCCTAACCGGCTCTCACCCATCTTATGAGTGGTAACTGACTCGATCTAAGGGTTTTGGTAATATGATATCATGTTTTCTGAAGAGGTCGTTGCCCTGATACTCCAAACTCTGGAAGATTTGCTTTTAAAAATCTAAGGAACACGTCCACAGCTGACAACTTGCAAGCGTTAATTCGCTCGCGTATTTTTAATCGAATTCAGTAATTCGTATAGTATTAAAACGTTATATATGGAACTAGAGGTAAGCCCGTAAAGCCATACGTGATTCTTTTTGCTCAACTGAGCGCCAACGGGCAGTTTTATTATTATTTTATTGTGTCACTGACTGCGGATCATATTCTATTCCCATATCGCGGATTTGCCAACCAGGGAATCATGCCCTCTGATCATACACCTGTATGTACCACAAACGTCACATACATTCCACCAACTCAGACATTCTTCAAAACTTTCATACCGACAACATACAAGCCTCAATGTCTGTGGGTCCATACATGCGTATCGTCCCTAAAGCCATTTATTTATACTAATGAGTAATGATATTATTCGTAGGTGATCATTACACCTGAAGGCAGGGAAAGTTCCCTTATTGAGCTTAAGAGTATCGGACATCAAATCAATAATTTGAAAGTAAGATCTTCCCCATAGTTGGATACAATGAAATATAAACATCTTCGTTACAGTTTAAGTATGTTCTGCTAAGTTATAAAATGAGATAAATAGAAATACTGAATAAAAGGATTATGATATTTCAAATAGATAATTGGCCCATTATAGAAGCAAAGATAAGAATCAATATTAAATGTTCTCACATTCGAATGTACGATTCATCAGATTATAACAAAAGATTTCTATTGGCAAAATGGTTAAGTAACATTTCACTGAGATCAATTTTCTGAGTTATAAAAGTAGAGTTTCAAATCAATATTAAACTTCATAACATTTCAAATTCAAATAGTTATCAAGTTATTGGAATCAGTACACAATAGCTTAATTATTTCAATAATGTTGCCAGTTTGATAAACAAATGTTGAAATCAATACTAAAGAATTTTAGTATACTTCAAATAATGTGTCAAGTTAAAATAACTGTGGAAATCAATATAAAATAAATTCAGTACATTTCAAATTCTACCAATTTACGAAAGCAAACGTTTTAAATAAGTCTATGAAAATAACTCTTCAAAATAAATATTAGAAATGTCGGTGCAGTTTAAATAGATCATTTGCCAAGAAGAAAAGAATATGTGAAAATAATTTGGAATTTGAGAAATGATTATTTCTACTCGCCCTTAGTGCGTTTAGAGATTACGTAGCATATACTTCAGGAAATTCATAAAGATTAAATAGTGAACAGAAATATTGAAGGAAATTCAGAAAGTAATCACCTGTGGGACACAGCGGGAACGGTGCTTCTTCTTCCCCTGTCCGGCTTCTCGGAGAGGAACAATCTGCGTCTTCCATTCTTCTGGACTCATGTTATGCACGATTAATTAACTTAAATTTAATTCCGATTCACACGAATGAGTAAATTCACTGAGCTTCGAAAACTGGATAACTGAATAATAAGAGTAACTGCACATCTGACGAAAAATAACTCAATGATAATCATAATCTGGGAAATAATAATAAAAATGATCCCGATAATAATAATAAAAATGATCCCTTAACGTCGCGATCGTAATCCTTATATATGCGTGACCCAGAAGCCCTTACACCCTCACTTCCCTCTGCCCTTGGTACTCAAGTACCTGTTACATAGTCTTTTACAGACGCGTTCCTTCGTCGCGGCGTGGGAATTGCTGTTTTAGAAAATACCAGATGTGTGGAATCGTGAATATACGAAAGGGTGCTTAATTGCCTTGGATTTTAAAGTCGAATATTGTTTCGCTGGATTTCTTATCTGAGTTTAGATAAATTCCTTCGCCTCGATATTTACCCTTTTGGGTGATTTTAAGCTGCTTTAAAGATACGTAATATTCTACCATATTGAGAATTTAAAATAAAATTATTGAATCATTCTGGCAAATGACCGTCTTTTCACTGTAATTGTGAATTTAGATGAACAATATGAAATGTTATGCAGGTAGATCTACAAAATAGAGTTATCACAATTGATAATAAAATTCAATTAGATAAAACCCAAGAAATATATGGATAGTTTTAGCAAATTAACAAAAAAAAAAAATAGACCCCGGTTCTGGGTCGTCTCAGTACGTAACGTAACTTGAGTATGAGGTGAGTACATGAATACTATTATCCCATGTTTCCACAAACCACAACTGCACAATTGTCCGCTTCTCTCTAATCGCCTCTTTCATTTACATGTAAAAACTACCCAGGAAGTGTTGCTTAAACTACCCCTTAAAAATCAATGTTAACGCGTCTTACAACATTATCGACATTTCACACGGCAATTCGTCGACAGTAAATTATTCAGGTACGAGCTACTCGTGAACGAATTAGATGATCGTATTCCTCCCTCCGATCCCTGGGGAAATTCGAGTGCTTCCCGAAGTGCACAGGTACGGAGAAGGTCAACGTCAAGCTAACCGGGAATTGCGATATTGGCGTTCGGTCCCGAAAAGTGGTAGTTGAACAACCCCTCGGATGAACTTCTCGGAGATCGAAGTTTTCAAGCTGTAAGATAGACGTCAACTTGTAGATGCGTTCGTTTCATAGAGAAAGAATAATTTTGATGTAGTTATTCTGTAATTTATTGAATATCTCGGCACGAGGCTTCGCTAGCGTAGTATGAATGAATGATTTATTCAGTACGTAAGGCCACGTCGAGTAATAAATAACAAATGAATAAAACAATCACATACGAAATACAAATAATAAGACCAAAAGGGAGATCATTAAATCAAACTGTCTCCAGAAATTCTGCTACAGTGTAATAACTCTTTGAAATCAATAGCTTTTTAACGTTTCTCCTAAGTAGCTCATATGCCAGAACTCTGTGTCTAACTGGTAATTTGTTGAAGAGTGATACCACATAAAGTGGTGACTTTTTGAATTTGCTAGTGTGATGGAGCGTGGTTCTGAGCATATTTCCAGATCGAGTACTATAACCGTGGCTTGCCGAGTTCGTCTGCAACTCACTCAGATGTTTCTTAGTTAACCAGAGGACAGCCAATATGTAAATGCAGGAAAAAGTGAGAACTGAATTTTGCAGAATGTAATCCAAAAATTACCCGCATGAGCACGTAAACACCCGGTCGAGTTCCGCCGAATCCCCCCATAGAAATACATTACTAGACAGATGACACTACGCTAAGGAATAATAAATTGATGATAAAGTCCTCTGATCCAGTACATCTCTCAATCTCAGAATGGCGAGGTGAGCAGAATTGATCATTTTTGCACACTGTATCTATATGAACACCCTAACATAGGGTTTCGTCGATATATAGCCCAAAAATCGAGTTTGAGGACTAGATTGAATATTACTACCATTCAACTGAAAAATTCCTCCTTGACCAGATCTGAGGGAGAATAGTTTTGCTCTGATTCACCACCAGTCCGTTTGATCGACACCATGTGGAAAACCGCCCTGCTACAATCTCGGCTTTCGCAACAAGCTCTTTAGTAGTCTGCGTGGCTAGAGCCACTGAGGTATCATCAGCAAACATAACCATAACATCACAACGAATCACCTCGGGTAACTCGTTGACGAACAATAGAAAAATGAGTGGCCCCAGCACAGACCCCTGAGGAACGCCTGTGCCCACTTCATAACTCACAGATGATCTATTACTCAAATAAAATCTAAGCCAGTCGTGCATTACGCCCCTGAATCCCAATGCATAACATTTATTCAGTATAAAGCTGAAAAACAAAACCTCGAATGCAATTGAAAGATCGAAGAAAATTCCTGCTACTGCTAGACCCTGATCTAGATTATTGTAGACAAAGTTCATGAATTTAAGAGTTGCTGTTTCGGGTGATCTCTCAGATCTATAACCATGTTGTGCGTCAGCCAGCAGATTATACTCTGCTAAAAAAGCCAGCATTTCGTCACAAAAGATTCTTTCCATCACTTTTTATAGTGTGTTTAAGTTCGAAACAGGCCTGTAGTTCATCAGATCGTCTTGTAAATAGGTACAACAGCTGCCATCTTGAGCAGGGATGGAAAAACCCCCGTTGACGCAGATAAATTGATTAGAAAAGCAATCGGTTCAGCTATGACTTCTCCTAAAGCTTTTAATATTCTCGAATCGATCCCGTCGGGACCGGCGCTTTTAGTGTTTTTCAAGTTTCGGAGAACAAATTTGACATATTTGTTGTCAATGAGACTGAAGAAAAAAGTCTTTTCGAAAATTGTGCGAGATGTGCAGGTTTTTGGCTTATCATTGCCGAAATGTTCTCGAAGTTTGCTCTCAGTCATTTATGAAAAGAAATCCGCGAAGAGATCAGCTATCTCACTGGGGTTGTTGATCGTATTTATACTCTGTGTCCTACCCTCATCCCCCAAAGTACAGCCAACGATCCTCCATACCGATTTAGTTCTGTTATCTGATGAAGCAATCGCGTTGTTATACTACTCTCTCTTCTTAAGTTTAGTGAAATTTTTATTCCTTTTCTTCTCTTTCTTATAACTCTCCAACAAATTTATGTCTCCTGTCAAATTACACAACCCAAATAGATTTCTCAAATTGTTCTTCTTCTTCAAGTGCCATCACCGAGTCGAAGGTTGGCAATCATCATCGCTATTTTTACTTTAGAAGCGGCCGATTTAAAAAGTTGGTTCGAAGTGCATTCAAACCACTCTCTCAGGTTTCTCAGCCATGAGATTCTTCTCCTTCCTATACTTCGTGTTCCCTGTATTTTGCCTTGGATAATCAGCTGTAGGAATTCATATTTTTCACCTCTCATAATATGGCCCAGATATTCCAATTTACGTTTCTTGAGTGTGTTAGCAACTTCTCTTTCCCTGCCCATGCGTCTCTGAACTTCTGCATTTGTTACTCGATCCATCCATGATATTCTAAGAATCCTCCTATACACCCACATTTCAAATGCTTCAATCTTTTTAAGAATTGCGGCATTCACTGTCCATGCTTCCGCTCCATGAAGGAGAGTAGAGAAAACATAACATTTAGCTAAACGATGTTTTAATGCCATACTTAGATCTTTACTACGAGAAACTCTGTCCATTTTAATGAATTTGGCTCGGGCTTTTTCTATTTTTATTCTTATTTCTTGGGTGTATTCATTTGTGCTGAGTATATTGCTCCAATCTTTCTACATTTCTGCCGTTTATAGTTAGACTAACATTTACTGGATTGTTCTTTGAGATTACCATGAATTTTGTCTTTTTTATGTTTAGTGATAACACATATTCCTCACTGTAAGTAGATACTCTGGTCATTAGTCTCTGCAGAGCTTCGATACTCTCCGCTAAGATTACTGTGTCGTCCACATATCTTATGTTGTTTACCCGTGTTCCACCAACTGTTATCCCACATTCTTCGTTTTCCAGAGCTTTCTTGAGTATTTCTTCAGCATATGCATTGAAAAGTGTCGGCGATAGAACGCATCCCTGTCTTACCCCTCGTTGTATTTCAATTTCTTCTGATGTGTCCATGCATATTATAGTTTTTTGCTTATAATAGAGATCAGTGATGATCTGTACGTCTCTATTATCTAGATGTTTTGATTTAAGGATGTCTATCAGTTGATCATGACGAACCTTGTCAAAGGCTTTATTATAGTCTATGAAACACGCATAGACCACTTTGTTGACATCGAGACACCTTTCAGTCAACACGTTGAATGCGGAAAGGGCTTCGCGGGTTCCCAATCCTCTTCTGAATACAAATTGAGTATCGCTTATATCCATGTCAAGTATATAGTATATTCGATTATGGATAACCTTGAGGAGCAGTTTGAGAGTGTGTGACATCAGACTGATTGTACGATGATCACTACATTCTCTAGCATGTGGTTTTTTTGGTAAGCAGATGAAAGTAGATACTAACCATTCTCTTGGAATATTTCCAGTTCTGTATACTTTATTGAATATATTGACTAAGAGACCGATATGATTGTCGTCAATTTATTTGAGTATATCACTTGCCAATTGATCTGGTCCGGGGCTTTTCGCATTTTTCATGTTCTTTAATGCATGCTCACCTCTTCTTTAGTAATATCTGGGCCTATCTTTTCACAGTATGTGTTAATTTCTTCTGGTTCAATTCTGTTATCCATAAATAATTCTTCTGTGTATTCCTTCCATCTTTGTAGTTTATCTGCTGTATTCATTAAGATCTTACCCTCTTATTCACAAGAATAGATTCTTTCTCTGTGTGTCTGCAAGCTCTTTCATTTTTTTGTGTAGGTTGAACATGTCATATTTTCTGTGTAAGTCCTCAATTTCTTTGCATCTGTCCTCGTAATACTTTTCTTCTGCTTGACGAATCTTTACTCTAATTTCCTTTTGTAGTTGTTTGTACTTTTGAGTGTTCTGACTTTTATAAAGTCTTCTCTCGTTCATCATTTTTAATATTTCTTCAGTCATCCACTTAAATTGTTACTACTCCTTAAAACCTCTTCTTTATTACTTGTGAACCAATCTTTTTTATGTGAATTGCGTTTAATACAAAAGGTGAGACAAAAAAGATCTGAAGCGTCTCTCAAGCAATCAACGAACAGGGAAAATCCCGCATCAGTACATTTACAAGAATATAGTCAGGCCCAGTCAAGTTGTGATAAATGCACTTTAACCATTTCTAAATTTTGATCTGGAAAATTTCTCAGATTAACCAAAAAATCTTCATTATTTTTCTTTTCATACACCATGTCAATTCTGAAAGTACACATGGTTTCATAGTCCTGTATTTCATGGTTGACAAGAATATAGTCAATTTTTTGTCGATGACAAACTACCTAATGAATTTATAGCAATCTTTGTGGGTTGCATGGAGACATTTTTCAAATTATATATCGTTATTGTGTCTATAACAACAACTAGTGGAACAGTTGTCGCTGCTAAGCTATCGGTAGCACGTGTAAGGCAGTTCCAGTAGCTCTGCTGAATCTGCTGAAACAATAGAGGTAAAATTTTCTATGATTTGTTTTAAAAAAAGCATGTTTGCATTATAACTCGAAAACCGCTGAGCTAACATTTTTTTCACATTTCTACTTAAAAGATGCCAGTAGAATGTCAAACTTATTTTTATGTAACTTTGATGATGATCGAGATATCCGCGATGGACGATTTTCACAAAATTCGAGAAATTTTGAATAAGTCCAGAACGGAAAGAGACATCAGAAAAAGTTTGGCACTACTAAACTAGTCCGTGAAAAAAATATCGAGAAAGGGGAGTTCATGATTCTTTATCTGCAATATCTCACATAGCTGCTGTACAAATACATCGAAATTTGCCCACCCTGTAAGTTTAGAGGGAAAGATGGTACAGCACTGTTATACCCCCGATAACTCGTTTCCAAAAGTTAGTGGTCTGCAGCAAATCAGTTTTTCACGTTGGTTTTTTCAACCGTTGTTCGTCAGGTCGCACGAAACCAAATTATTTCGATGTAAAATTGACATTTAATACGTTAATGAAATGAAGTTGGAAATAATGGTATCACAAAACAAATAGTACGTTCCGAGTTTGTTGGTTAGTTTGTGTGAATCGATTAAGCTGGTCACGTAAGCTGATAATTCATTTATGACATTCGAAATGTGTGACATGATGAAGTGTCAATACGTCAATCGAACGATTCGACGCTTTGGCGTACGCCCAAACGCCATCAAACTGAAGTAACAATAAGATATTTAAAGATGACTGTCGATTGGGAAATTAGAACTATCGATAAATTGAATGTTGTGCTGTCGAATCGACGTTATACAGTATGTTTCGTGGAAAGGAAATTATTTTCATTCTATAGAAATAAAAATCAAGCTCTTAAAGAAGGCTTCGCCACCCCAGTCAACCTTCCATCACGCATAACTATTACCAACATACTACTGTGTCCAAAATGTGAGGTGACGTTTGAATTTGAACTGCGCGTGCAAATAGATTTGAGTCAAGCCTCTCATTTTCAGGTTGGTGGTGAGTGTTTGGTCAAACCGTCAACAAAATACGCTTCGTTTTTAAGCTCCACGAAGTGAATTTTTCGATTTTTATAATGTCTACGTCCCACAACCGCCGTATTGTGACTTCAGCAAATTCGAACGACCGCTACGGAGACACCGTTCTGAGTCAGTTTGAGGCACTTTTTGACACTGATCCAGAGGAGATAATTAAAGCTGTCAAAAGTTTTTAAATATTCAAATTCGAAGGATATTTACTGTCTCTCGGTTAGATTTTTGAAAAACATTATTCACGCGATCGCGGAGCCTCTCAGTGCGGTGATAAATGCGTGCTTCGCCGAGGGCGTTTTCCTCAAACGACTGAATTTGGCGAAAGTAATTCCGATCTATAAAAAAGGAAACGCCAATATATCCAACAACTATAGACCAATCTCTATACTACCTACATTCTCGAAAATTTTGAAAGTCTCTTAAAGACTCGACTTGTCGACTTTTTGGACAAGCAGAATGTACTGACATCTTCGCAGCACGGATATCGTCAGGGGAAATCGACAATAACAGTCATGTCTGTGGTCTTTTAATTTTGACGAGTTCCTTTCGCCTCTTCGTCTTTCTTTCCCATTTTTCCTACGGATACTTTCTATTATCCCTATCTCTTATGGTTTGGATTTGGACATATCTTCGAATCCATGTACTGACCACAAGCCATCAATATGCGAACAAGATTTTAGGAGAATGTGTGGTGCCTTTTGTCTCTTTAAGGGTAAAGACCGGTGTCTTCAGAAAGTTTATCACAAGAGAAATGCTTGAGGATTAAGAACGATTCTTAAGTAATTTTATTCGTTTCTTCAATATTTCGCTTTGCTGCTACAGCAGCAATCAGAGTACATGAAGATTCCGAAAAAATAAGGATCAAACGAGGTATAAGACAGGGGGATACAATATCGCACAAACTTCTAACTCTAGCCTTGGAAGGAATCTTCAAAGGGTTGGAGTGGGAGGTATTGGGCATAAACATAAACGGTGAAAGATTGAGATTTGAGATTTGCGACGACATCGTTCTATTCGCTGAAAAAGAAGAAGACCTACGGCAGATGCTCACAGAATTAGAACAGGAGTCAAAGAAAATCGGTCTGAAAGTCAACTTACAAAAAACGAAAATAATGAGTCCACAACTTGAACAAAATATTAAGATAAACGGTGAACACATACAGAATGTCATAGATATATATATATATATATATATATATATATATATATATATATATATATATATAGATATATATATATATATATATACAATAGATAGAGATTGGAAAACAAAATAAGAACAACGAAATCAATAGAGAAGGTGATTAAGATGGGTGGCGTTCGGGAAACTTTCACATATATTGAAAAACAAAAAAATCCCCCAATATCTGAGAACCAAAATATTTGACCATTGTGTGCTTCCGGTTCTAACATACGGTGCACAATCGTGGACCCTCACGAGACAGTCAATAAACAAGCGCAAAGATCAATGGAGAGATCAATGCTGGGCATCTCTTTTGGGGACAAAAAGCGAAACGAGTGGATAAGACAGAGAACAAAAGTAAAAGATATAGTATATGCCATTTCACATCTGAAATGGGACTACGCCGGCCATGTTTCAAGAATCAGAGATGAAAGATGAAACAGTAAGATCATTAAATGAGGACCATGGATAGGAAAGAGAGGAAGAGGAAGACCGATTATGCGGTGGTATCATAATATAAAAAGGGTGGCAGGACTGAACTGGATAGCGACAGCACAGAATAGCAAATATTGGAAAGAGAGAAGGGAGGCCTATGCTCAAATTTGGGCGCGAGAAGGCTGATAAGAAGAAGAAGATTCGAAAATAGGCGTATCTCGTATCTTCATATCCGAAAAATAAGCAAAATTTATTGTTGAACGTGTGAAAACATTGAACAAAATCAAGTACTGGAGCCTTAGCCGATTTTGATCACTGCATCGAGCAGGAACAGTGTGCAGCGTTGTGGGGAATAGTCAAACTGGTCTGGCTTCTTAAAGTCTTCTTTGTTTCGACTCTGCCAAGTAGCAGAGTCTCAGAATTAATCAAAGGCAAGCGAAGTGACCTCAGTCATCGTCTTTAACTACACTTGGTCCGTGTAGACATTTCGGTTGTCCCTACAGTCCGGACTTTCTTTCTGTTTCTGCCCTTGAAATTAGCCGTGAAAGGAAAGCGGTTCGGCTAACCTACCCTGTATCTTATTCCCTAAACTAGTCTTGATAAGACTATAGAACGTTGTTCACACCATCGTCGACGTCCTTCCGACAGGGCCGGCTCGAATAAATCGCCCTCAATGCGTCTCTGCCCATCGACATCAGTCGATAGCGGGCGATTTTTTTCCGGCACGCCGAGCTGCGTTCCGGTTAGGTTTTTCCATTTCCTCGACGCTTCGGAACAAGTGGGCTTAATCTGCGAGTCGCGTGCCGTCAATGTTCTCGCACAGACTGATTTAATATAATAATCCTGGAATATAAACATACATTATGTCGACATGCCGATAAACCTGTCGGCATGTTTGCCCGACGTATTCGGGTCCGGATTAGCGATGTTTCTTCCAAGTAAATATAGAGCGCTTTAAATTGATGTCATTAGACCGAATTGATGGAGTTCGGCTTTTAATGCTAGTTCTTTTCACACGTTTACTAATTTCGCTAGTTTTATGGTATCATTTGCGTTTTACGATCTTCATGTTTTATGTTATCTACTTCACTAACTATGACGCATAATATTTCTTTCCAAGCTTCTACTGTCGTTTGAAGACTCATGCTCTGGAAAATGACTCTTGAAGTTATTGCACCGCTTGGTTTAGTCTGCATCATGCAGTGGGTGAGTGTCGCGTTGTCAAGTAAACACTAAACACTACAGAATCGCTATAGATTCTTTCATGAGTAAATAACTTCAGGAAATGGGTCAAGTTAGCTTTTCCAAATAATTCACTTTGTTAATCAATAGGTTAGGTTAAAGGCTGTAGGCAGATTAATGGCAAAATGAAGAAAGAATTTATTGGATTCCCTTATTAATGTTGAAATAAAGTACTTTTATCAACGCAGCATGTTTATTATGATTTTTTATCGCCTCAGACATATGCTATGTTCTCCAAATCATCACCTCAAATTGGTAAAAACTGGCTGGTACATCGCGCGTTAAATATTAGCGTAGAAGAACGCCATACAGGTCGTTTCAGGATTACTACAGTCGCCCAAGACCGATTTTTGGTTTTACAAGCCAGAAGAGATCGTACTACCACAGCATCTCAATTAGCTCAAGAGCTATCACGAGTTCATAATGTACAAATTTCCGACCAAACTGTGAGAAATCCACTGCACGAAGGTCAACTCCACTCCAGACGTCCTTTAAGATTTCCACAACTGACCCATGGAAATCGCGCTGCTCGTTTAGCTTGGTCCAAGAACACGTAAACTGGGATCAAGAGAGGTGGGCCACAGTTCTCTTCAGTGATGAATCTAGATTTAGTTATTATCCCGATTCGGGAAGAATTCGAATATGGGGGAACCTGAAAGGCAAAACCGTCTCCAGCATGCTCGAGAAGTTGTTAGACAGGGAGGCGGATCAGTGATGATTTGGAGAGGTATACGCCTTGGTGGAAGAACTGACTTCGTTTTCATACAGAACAACCTCACGGAAATTCTACCGTATCTCCAAACAATGGGTCAAAATCCACTCTTCCAATAAGATAATGCTCCTCCTCATCGTGCAAGAGTTGTCTTGAACGTTCTTGAAGAGAATGATATCGATCTTCTACCGTGGCCATCCTGCTCCCCAGATCTGAATCCCATCGAGCATGTGTGGGACACCCTAATAAGAAATCTCCCGCGTCAAAACGTCTTCCACCATGAACAGGAGCTTCGATTAGCAGTTCAGGGGGCTTGGAATGACTTAGGCCAAAATGTAATAGACAATTTTATATTGATCATGCCGCGACGATGCCAAAGTGTCATTAATAACAGAGGTGGATCTTCTGGGTACTGAAGAATATAAGTGCTTCCATATCGTTTCGAAAATATTAGTTCAGGATTTTTTTTTGTGTTTTACCAAATTTCGTCATTTTCAAATTTCAAATTTTTTTTCATAATGGGTGCTTTGGAAAAGTCAAATATTATTTGGTTTTCTTGAGAATACATTATATACAATACATCCTAACAAAAACCGAAAGATTTCTATAAATTCGAATCATCAAATTCATATTTTAAAGATATTGGTAAGTGTTCCCTAGACTTTTTGAAGTGTTTATTTTGGACGAGATTCTGCATATGAAAAAGTTATCCTGCTGATGCTTGCTGATGTGTAATAGTGCGGACTTTTGGCGTCGGTTGGTAACCGTTGGTGAAACCTGGATCCACTATTACTTACTAGAAAACAGAATGAGTTCCCGGCAATGGACTGAAGCCGGCACGAGTGCTCCGACGCGGCCGAGGGAGACTCAATGGGTCGGAAAGGTTATGGCGTCGGGTTTTCTGGGATTTTGATGGCATACTCCTCTCGGACTACCTCGAAAAAGTAAAAAACATCAACAGTGATTTTCACTGTGCACTATTGGAGCGTTTGAAGGCCGAAATCGGGCATCGCAACCACGACTGAAATCAATGATTTGAGACTCTTATTGCTTCTGCATCCACCGTATTCGCCCGATTCGGCTCCTTCGGTCTATTATCTCTTCCCAAACCTCCAGAGATGGCTCATCATGATAATTTCGCAGATGGCGTCAAGAAGTTGGAAAATCTCTGGAGTAAGTGTCATCGAGCTTATAAAGCGAAAAACCTTTGTAAAAAAAATTTTTTTTCATTCCCAAGTAGGTCATTCTTCAGCCCACCTAGTATGCAAACTGGGATTGATTCCATCTGGAGAGAATGCAGAGAATTTTAGTAATATTACAATTCATGTTGTGCATCAGTGAACGTCTTTCGGTAACATTAAAACACATAGTTTCGCATAGTTCCATTCGAACTCTTCGGAGAGAGAGACCCGAAATTTCGGTTTTATTACGATGTTCGACTCCGGATAAACGAGTAATTGTTCTAAAAACCCATTATCCCAATTCGATTGGATTTCATTACTTTAGCAGGACGGATCGATGCGAGGCAAAGAAACCGAATGGGCAATTTTCCAATTTGAATTCGAATTAAACATGAATTAAAGATCGAGGCACAAGTCGGTGCCATTTGGTAGACAATAATCGACTGGATGTTTATGTCGGAAGGGTATATACATCATTCCGCGCCCTCCGATGGACAGGTTCGTGAGGACATTACGACCGAATTGGAAGCCGTGCCGCACGCAACGGGACGTGAAACTGGGTTGGCTCCGGTATTGCCCTATTAATATTATAAGACTCTATAGGTCACTGAGAGAAGGACGAGGAGTTTTGTGCTTTATTTGGGAAACTCCTTGAATCTGTTGTTGATATTGAGGAATGTATATGTAAGTGGTATCGTGAAGGCCGCAGGGCCCCCATAGTATGTTTGCTTCCAGCAAGCAATTTTTAACTGTGTACTTGAAAAATGCTCTTAAATGATAACTAATGGGCTTGTTTAATGCAATCAATTTGTTATTGAATCTTCTTACTTAGATATTACAAGAGATCTCAAAATTGTAATAACTTTTTGGAAATATTTTTACTAAAAATACTATGATAATTTCCATTTGGAAAGTTATGATGAAAAGTAATAATTTATGAACTGATTCCGCCGTTACTATCATTATGATAATAAGAAATTAAGCTATGTATTATGTTCGCAACTAAGTTCTCGCTGTTTTTTTATGAAAATACATCTATATTCTGAAAAATGATCACAAATGAACCATTCGAAATATTGCCCATCGTTAGCTACAACTTTTTCTCATCTTTCTGGCAGAGCTCGAATACCGTGACGGTAGAAGTGTTCGTCTTCTGAGATTATCCACGAATTAAGCCATTTTTCGACCTCTTCATATGAGCGAAACGGCTGATCAGCCAGACCATGTGCCTTCGAACGGAACAAGTAATAATCGGATGGTGCAATATCTGAGGAATATGGCGGGTTGGGTAGGACTTCCCATTCGAGCGTTTCCAAGTAGGTTTCAACGGGTTTGGTAATAAATAACACCGACTTGGTCCCACATCATAACTTTCGAAGCGTGATTATTCGGCTGAGGCGATGACGTAGAAACGTTACCGATCAGTCCCCAAGATTCGTTTCTCTTTGGATTGCTGTAATGAATCCATTTTTCATCACCTTACGATGCGATGAAGAAAACCCTTTCTTTTTTGCCGCTGGAACAGTTGTTCACAGGCGAAAAGACAACGCTCAACGTGTCTTGGTTTAAAATCATAAGGAACCCAAGTTCCTTGCTTGATATGTAAAAATTGACCAGCACTTACTGCTGTAGCCATCTATTGACAAACAGCGAGAACTTTGTTGCTCACCCAATATTATACTATCACAAGAGATTTTATTGTAATTCAGGATTGCATACATACATAAACAGGTAGATACAAAATTAAAGAGGGTGCAAACAAGAGGAATAAACGAATTATGTTTGAAAATTTCGATGTCTTTTGTCCTTTAGGTATTCCGTGAATGATTCGAAGTTGATCTATGGGTGAAAATGATGGCCATTTTCCGTACAATGTGAAGCAAAAGTATATTCATCGGTTCTCTGGTGATTGTAAGGTGATTGATGCCCTCTGCATCTAGTTTTGAATGAATGAACAGTCTGATCTATACCGGATGTAATTGAAACTAGAGCCACCCCTGTAACTTTTTTCTGTTTGGAATATTTCGATGAAATTTCGGAATCGGATAGAAGACAACATTTTGAATTTGATAACATGATGTTTGACATTTAGTTTCCGGTTATGCCGAAAACGATACCAACTTTCGATTTTCAAATGGGACAAACTGTATTCTTTTGCTTATTGCAATTGTTCATCTCATTCTACGACTTTTTGTCATATTTTTGAAAGAAAAACAAAACACAATCATTTTTTTTTCGCAATTTTCATCTTTCGCTTTAGAAGGCCATGAACAGTGACAATTGGCTCAGCTCAACATCTCGTATCACGAAAATACAAGATTGTATCTAAAAATTTGATGGCTCATTTTTTACGGGAGGTCAAAGTTTCAAATTTCAGTTTTGTTTTATTCAAAAAGTAGTTTTTCTTCTGAGACAACCATGTCGGGCCACCCGGTATTACAGAAGCAGTATTTTATTATTTTTTTTCATACCACTCACATCTCTCTATTCTTAACGTTTCTGAAGTTCTAAGGGGAAATACCTATGCAATTTTTGCAGAGATTCCCCATTCGCTAATAACAATAACTACGTTGGCGATGCAAAACTTTTGTTCATACTTGAAGGTTCATTGCTATGAGAGAGATATTTGGAATTTTTGAGGACCCAAATACAAGATGAATTGGATGAGTTGCCATTAGCTATTGTGAATGAAATATATTTTCAACAAGATGGTGCACCTCATAGAACAAGGGAGGTCTCGCGATATCTCGACGAAATTTTTCCCATAAAATGGATAGATACAAATGGTCCCATAAGACTAGATCTCCAGATTTCTTCCTATTGGGCCATCTGAAGAAAGTAAACAGAAGCATTTCTATTAGAAGAGGTACGTGGCATAGCTAGTTGGACCGTTCGCTGATGAGAGGTTATCGCATTCCTGTTTTTTTTGGAACTGTATTCTTTTCGGAACCAAGCCTTTCAGTTCCTCACACATGATTTCCGCGTGATCTAGACCAGGTCACACCTGTTTTTTGTATAAAAGCGTCAGCTGTGATAGTGTGAAGCACCGCTTAGCAATAGAAAGGAAACTGAGTTTAGCAGAAGCAGGAAATGACTGACACAACGTCATGCCAGCAAACTCTGGTGTTGACTGTGATACCGAGTAGAAGTATGTTCGTTTCTGGGAAAATTCGATGACCTTACAAGATTGAAGGAGATTTTCCAGTAGTGACTTTTCTGGTGAACGTTGTTGATTGAGTTCAACTGATCCCACTCTGATATCTTCTCCAAGTCTGGACATGCTCTGTTGGTACCTTTGTTGGTGTGAATCTTCAGCAATTATAAGACGCTGACTATGTCATCAGGGTACAGTCGTCTGCAAACCCAAATATTCGGTGGAATAGATCGTTGATCTGCAACAGAAAAAGAGTTGGCGAGAGTATGGATCCCTGGGGTACTCCTGCATTAACCTGAGAAGATTCACTCGTTACAACATCAACTATCACTTCGATCTACTGAAGAGAAAGCTATTTATCCAACTACGCATGTCCCTATGCGATTAGTATTTATCATAGCTGCATGCCAAAACTTGTCGAAAGCCTTTGATATATCAAGAGCAATGGCTTTTCGATTGTTGATGTCCACAAATGCGTAACGTATGCGTGAGGGTCACCAGAAATGTCCGTCTCCCAAACGAAATGCGAAACAGACGATTAAGTACATTTGCTACCTGTGGAGCACATTTCTTCAAAACAGTTGGTGGTATTCCATCAAGACCCCACTGCTTTATTACAGTTTAGTTGTTGAATTTCACATCGAATTTCATATCAAACATATTCGATTAAACTGGGATTACCCTTATTTGTAATAAAAATTGTGAAAAGAGAAAAATTTTATTATATTATTTCACCTATATTTACCTCAACGTTAACCGAATAATGAATATGCTCCATTATCTACAACTGTAGAATTATTGTATAAGTGTTGATGTTGATTACGGTTATATAAATTGTTCATATCACTCTCGAACAATAATGCTTTGAAACGATAAAAAATCGATGGACTGGCGTGTAATAGGAAGCCATGCGTTATCTGCGGTAAAATTAAACGACGTGCACAATGCAGAATGGGTACTATGTTTGCTAAACAATATTATTCATTCGATTGTCCTGGGCATCGTTAAATTATGGATGAACCATGTTTGTCATAACTGCAACAATGTAGCAGTTACTTTATACGGAAAGGACAAACGAGAAACTGTGTAGCGGCGATTATAATCGTAATAAAGGTTTCACAAAAATATATTAAAATACTGGACATATGTTTCGATTTATCAGCCAGCGTATTGAGAGTAATACAATACTGAAAAATAAAATGAGTTGTTTTACTTGAACAGAGAATAAACCGAAGTCTGTTTGCTCGTTACAAATTGACTGGTTTTCCCACGCGCGGATGTGATTTCCATCATCTCCTAATTATCCATCTTCTTGCCTTCATAACCTGGAAGGATATATTCAATCCTCTCGAATTCTATGGAATGATTTTTATCTAGACAATGGGCAGAAAAACTAGTAGAATTTTCATTTTTAATAATGTTCTGTTCTACACTTCTCTTCTCGATACATCTTCCTATTTGGCCTTTATAGAACTGTAACAAAAAAGTATCCCGGAAATTTGAAATAAAACGCAAAAATCTTAATCTACTTCAATACTCATTGAACCTTCTTGAAAATATGCTTCATTTGAAGCGATACACACGTGCCAACGTTTTTTCCAATCATCGAAACATTTTTCATTGGCGCATTTAGGAATGGCCTTCAGATCATTTTGCGAATTTTCTTTTATGACGTCTATGTAATCGAATCTGGTTACCCGGAGTTGGAATTTCAGTTTGGATAAAAGAAAAAAGTCACACGGAGCCAGATCAGGCGGATAAGACGGCTGCTCGATGGTATTTATCGAGTATTTGGCCTTAAAGTCGTTATTAACCGTGGCTCGATGAGATAGTGCGTGATCGTCTTGCAAAATCCAGGAATTGTTTTGCCACATGAGGTCGAAGATCGTCCGGGACGAGGCAAATCTTCGACGATCTCCCGACCGTCTTCAAAGGCTTTGTACCAGTCGTACACTTAGGTTTTCGATAAAACAGAGTTCATAAGCCTTCGAAACGATTCAGCACACGGAATTTCGTTCAAAACACGAAATTTGAGACAAACTTTTTGTTCGATATTTTTTTCCATTGTAAAATTCGCAGAGTACCACTGAGGTCGACTGGTTTCAACAGCTGTCGTGAACAAACTAGATAACAGATCGCGCTCATGTTTGACATAGTAATTAATGATAGTCCAACCAACATACAGAAACTCGAAATACTTAAAAATACTCAACGAGCGCAATTTGAATGAGAATTTCCGGATACTTTTTTTCACAGCAGTACTCCGCTTTTATTCAATAACACTGACCGACAAAAAAATAGTTGTGATAGAATGGACGTATCTCTATACAAAAATGAGGAAAATGAAATGGTGACACTTTAGGTTATCTCGTGAAAGGCTATAGCGGGATGTGATGGTCCAAATTGCCTAAGAAGAAAAATTTCAGCCCTCTTAGGGGCTCTACAGTCGATATTATAGGTTATGTTCTCTTTTTTCGTAATTATTATTTTACCGGCGCAGTTTCAATGAAAAGAATCTGAAAAAATTCATGGAGGTTTATCTTTTGGTCATAAACAACCATGATTTTTTTCGAATTTATCCGATCAAATATGCGCCAGGAAAGATGATTGAAATTTTCAACTGTTTTTTAGGTTATGTTCGAAATTTTTGGCTAACTTTTCGTGTTTTTTTTTCGTTCTTTCGAATACCGCCATCAGAATGGACATTTTCATGGTGCATCATACTCAAAAAACGAAAAAACCAGTTTTTCCATCGTTTTTGATACTTGTTTGGTACATAACCTCAAAATCAGATGAGTTAATAATTTTAAATTCACTCTAATACAATGAAGAACTTATTTACAAGTGAAATAAAGTTTTAAAACCAATATTTATCAACCTGAGAATCAAAAAACCGGTTTTCCTACTTTTTCACATATAACCTCAAAATCTACAGTTTAAATGATTGCCGATTAGCTCTGGTACACTGCAAAATTCATTTATAGGTAATGATAATAATTCGAGTTTCAAACTGTTTGAATATTTAACTTGATGAAATGGGATTGAATTATTAATAAAACTATGAAAACTGAGTTTAAAAGATATAAATGATTAATTCGAGACTTTTTAATATGCATGGAAACATTCTTCAAGAGTCACCAGACTCCCAGTTAAAACAGGATCCTTCCATTAATTCAACAAATAGGTCACCCGACTCAAGAATACACCTGAAAACATTTCGTCCTGTTATTTATCCAATTTACTAAGTCAGTCATTCAAGAAGAAATAATGCTGTTATTTCAATCTTCCATTTTTCTCGTTAAATAAGACGACATATCATCTTTCCGTCGCACGAACACAATTAACCTTAACCACGTTACATTTTTCCGTCAACCGAAATGAAATATTATTATTCGTACTCGTCGAAACGACTGACATTAGATAAGCTACACGGACTAACCGTATTTTCGGTATGCAAAATTGTATCTGCAATTCTCCTTTTAATTTCACACAAATGGTTTTTGAAATCGACCAAAATAATGGTAATTAAGACTTTCAGGAGAGAAACACGCGAACCACTCCAATCTAGACTAGCTAATTGGAAAATTCCTAATATTTCCACCTCTGAAAAATCGAAGTTCGCGTCGAATTTTTAAGTAAGAAAACTTAACCACCGAAGAAAGTTTTCATCGTGATTCACTTTAATCGTGCCACCGCGGGGATGAATGGGGGAAGTAATTTTCTTCGGGGATAATGGAATGTCGGAACCTCATTATAAATCTGTAATGAACATTGTCTCATTAAATTTGATTCTGTGTTATTAGTTTAGGCGGTGATAATTTCGAAACTTCTCGGACGGCACACTACAAAAGAATCGAGTCGGAAAACTCTTTCTCTGCTTCTAGCGATGGTTCTATCGAAGTTTTCGACGGCGCAATATACTCAAGATTCTATCGCGAAACAGGGGGTGGAGTGGTGAAATTAAAAGTAAGCGTTAACTGGATAACTTCCGGACAGATTTAATCTTTCTAACGAGCTTGTGTACTCTTAACGACTCTAATTCGACACTTGATAAATCGTTGAAAACACTCTCGAAGCAACCACGCACTTGGCTCACCCGCAAGGCCCTTTCGTGTTCATGATTTTGTGGAGTGAAACTGTATTACAAAGTGAAAACAGCAGACTGAATTGCGATTTAATGATAGAGATTGTCGATACGATAATTCTGAGACAGACGTGAAAAATTTGTTCTCTTCTTATGCGAGGTACAACACAGGGTGTTACATAATAGTATGTGACAACTTGAGGGGGTAAATCTACGTGCAATTTTGAGATTAAAAGTTCATATAAACATAGGTCCGCAAAAGCTTCGTTACGGAGCTACAGGGTGTTGAAATGTCCAGAGAAATTGGTCAGCCCAAATTTGGAATGCAAGCTATTTTTTATAGCCTCTATCCATTACACGTCCTAGATTTCAACTGAAATTCACAAGGTGTTTTCTTTTCCGAGGCCATGTCTCTTTTTGCCCTTTCAAACTTTTTTGCAGTATGCCACTGATAAGCGAACAATAAATTTTCGTCATCTTCGTTCAATTTAGAAACTTTTTTGACACTTTTAATTTTTTCGTATTCAACCGTTTTTGAGTGAAAAATTATTGAATTTGAATTGTATTGTGTCATTCGCTGAATAAAAAAATAAAAGAAATACTCCATAGGTATGCCCAAAATTGGCTTTCAATATCAAACTAGAAAAGAACAATTAAAAACTAAATAAATTGCTGGAAGTGTCCCCTACCTGCAAGAATACAGGCCTCTGCCCTTCTTCGCATATTATCACGCACTTTTTGAAATATTCCTGGGGTATTTCTTATCGTGTCACAAGAGGTTATTTTTCGATTTCTCAATTCTTCTACAGGTATAAACTAAACTTTTGAGATATCCCCGTAAGAAAAAGACTAAACTATTTAAGTCTGGCGACTTGGGAGGCCATGGTTCTTGCCCATCCCGACCTATCCATCGGTTGTTGAATGTATTATTCAAGAATTTTCTAGCTTCTCCACTGAAATGTGCTGGTGCCCCGTCATGCATGAACCACAGTATGTTTCTCATCAAAAGTGGCACATCCTCCAGCAATGAAGGTAACTCCTCCTCAAGAAATTGCCGATAAGCGGGACCGTTTAGTCTGTTAGGCAAAGAAAATGGCCCAATCGAATAATTTCCATTTATTCCGACCCAGACATTCAGTGAGAATGTTCTTGATGATCAGATTCTTCAATAAAATGGGGGTTTTCCTCAGCCCAATAATGATTATTGTGAAAATTTGTGAAAGCAGTTCTCGATAAGTTAGCTTCGTCTATGAACATTATTTATCTATCAAAATGAGCATTTTCTCTAATTTTATCTAAGGACCATCGGCAGAAATTCAGTCTTGAAGGAAAATCTCGAGGAAGTAGAGTTTGGACGCGTTGAATATGAAACGGGTACAATAAAAATTCGTGGAGAATCCTCCAAACTAGAACATGTGAAATATTCAACTGATTTCCAATTTTTCTTGTACTCACATGATGATTCAAATCAATACAATTCAAAACTGCTTCCTCAATATCTGGAGTTCTCATAGTATGAGTTGCACTTTTTAAATGATTATTTGCAGTAAAAGTACCAGTTTCCCTCAACCTACTCTGGATATTTGAACATGTTCGCCTGTCTGGTGTTACTCGATTTGGAAAGCGCACCTGATATAGTCGCCTAGCTTCTGTTGTGTTTCCGTCAGCCAAACCGTACCTACATGTAAAGGATATCAGCCAATTCGGCGTTAGTAAAATTAGCCTTTTTTTAACAGCAATAACTTCAAAAGTCTTAAAACTAATCGTTAATTTAATAAACAATTCGAGCAGACACTGGTACAAATTTATCAACTGTCAAAATAAATAAATGAATGGAGAAAATCAAAGCCTACTAGTCATTTTTTTAATTAGAAGTGCTTTCAATTCAGCGAATGCATACAATCGTTTAATAATTATTTGCTCGAGAACGGTCGGAGATACGAAAAAAATTACAGGTTACAAAAAACTTTCTAAATTGAACGAATATGACGAAAATTGATTGTACGCTGATCAGTGGCGTACTGCAAAAGAGTTCGAAAGGGCTAAAGAAGACATGGCTCCGAAAAAGAAAACACCTTGTAGATTCTGGTTAAAATTTAGGGGGTGTATATTGGAGGCTGTAAAAATAGCTTGCATTCCAAATTTGGACTGAATATCTCAAAAAATGCAGGAGTTTTGAAGAAATTTTTTCAATTTTTCCGGACATTTCAACACTCTGTAGCTCTATAACGAAGCTTTTGCGGACCCATGCTTATTAGAACTTTTTTTCTTAAACATGCACGTAGATTTACCCCTTCAAGTGACATACTATTATGTAACATCCTGTATATTTGGAAAGTACCAGGTGTACCGGTATATGCAAATGAAATACTTATTTTGAATGGGAAATTGAAAAAAAATTATTCTAAGTATTGACCTTTGCTTTTCACACATTTTGACCACCTTTCTGGCTATTTGTGGATACTATGCTAATAGAAATGTACGTCTTTTGAAGTAAACCAATCAGACACCCAAATTTCGACTTCTGCGTAGGAATTAAGTAGCCAAGTACTGTGATTGTATCCTGAACCGATTTTGCTTTGTGTGCAGACGTATTGTCGTGTAACCAAAATTACTCTGGCACATTCTGGTCGTTTTTCATGCATGGTTTGAATTGATCATTCGTTGTTTGTAGCGATTAGTATTAACAGTTTCACCAGGTTATAGAAGCTCATGATATACCACACCCTTCTGATCCTACAGAGCAATGCTTTCTTACCGAATCGATCTGTTTTTGCAGTCGATGGTTGTGCCGGATCAACCAATGATCTTATCCGTTTAGGATTCATGGAATAAATCCGTTTTTCATCCGTTTTTGTCTTTGAAGCAAAATTTCACAAGTGTCTCTTCGGTTTTCCACTTGTCATGTGACACCCATTTTCCACACTTTTGGATTTTTCCCATGGCTTCCGAACGGTCTAAAATTGTTGGCTGCCATTTACTATTGACTCAAAGTATCATCTTCATCCAATATTGCTTGCAGTTCGGTGTCTTCAAACTTTTTTGAAGGTCTTCCACGTTCTTCATTTCTCGCATCAAAATCATTACCTATAAACCCTTGAAACCATCTTTTGCCTATTGCTTCTGATGCCTGATCGCCATATTCGTCGACACTGCAACACTTTTCTTTAAATGGAAAGAAAAAATTAATGCTTTCCGCAAATCATCACTTTCCTCTACAAAATTTGACATTTTCAACAAAATGAAAAAAATATGATGTTCTTCAATGACTGTAACGTTTGACAGATGTCATGCCAACCAAACAGAAAAAAAATAAAGGTCGTTCACAACAAAAAATCCCTACAAACACATTTGTATCTCCATACCGGTATATACAGGATGGTTCAGTTTAGGTAGCGGAAAATGGATAGATCAATAGAGAATTGAAAAATAATGGGTTTGCTATATAAACTATACTCGAAAAATGTTCAAGTTTGGTATAGAAAAAAGCAAATTTATCAATTGTTGCCAAACGACTGCAGATACTTGAATAGACGATAACTGCCGTCCAGGGAGTATGTTTTACAATGAAAATATCTTTATTTAATCAGTGGTGTCCGTAATAACACGTAACTTTTAAAGAGGAAAATTGTTACGCCACTGTTTTTCCTCAAAATAAAAATCAGTTTTGGATTCTCCATTCTAGTTGAAAAAAAACCTTGTTCGGTTCTTCTGTACGACTTAGGTTTTGTGAGTAAAAAATCAAAATCGGAATCAAATGAATTTGCATGATAATGAAACAATAACAGCGACAAAAGATTTAATCGATGACTTTCAACAACAAAATTAAACGAATGAAAATTTTGAAGAAATTGCTCCACCCATCTCGATTTGCAGCAGATATTTCATTCGGATGATGACGCATATCCATTCAGACTTGCTGAATCCCCATAACTAAGATATCTCTTGTACGTACTGAAGAAGCGTTAATTTTTTCTATTGTATTTCGACTATAGTAATAACGCATATTGGTTGTGTTAACGATTTTGTGGATAGGGGGTTATTATCATTTCAAAGTAAAAGTACTGGAGACTATTATGAGGACATGAAAGCATATGTTTTCGAAGAATATTTTGAACAGTTGTTGGATTTGATTCCACTATGATCTGTTACAGAAATTGATACCGCAAGCAACCATTCGCGATATATTGAATTAACGCCAACATCTTCATGGGGTAAAGCAGACATCATCAAATGGCTGACGGATAAAAATATGGTAAAAAAAGAATTACCATCAATTGTAAATTAACATAAAGAATCATACAAAAACATAAGATTGACGAAATGGTAAAACACCCGAAGTTAGTATACCACTGCGAATTGAATTCGAAGAGACCAATATGGGCACAGGTAAAGGGTGAAATCGTTAAAAAACACACATGTTTCAAGATAAAATACGTCGAACTTCATCTCAACAGTGCAGTAAAAAGGGTTACATCCCAAAACTGGAATACATTGTATGGACCACGTCATTTAAGAAGAAAATAAAATGTGGGCGCTTGATCATATTATGGATGCCAAGATAGATCCTGTTATAGTGAATTTAGGCAATGAAGATACATCACTAGAAGATGAACTGTAAATATTTGGTGAAAATATTGCAGCTTAAAATATATATTAACATTCTGACAAGCATCATTCTGATTTTTATAATTTAATAGTGTAGAAAGAAATTGAATTTAGAACAGATGTTTCATAAAGTCATGCATTTATTCATAAACATTGTGCAACATTCTGTTAGGTTAGGTTAAAGCTCATGTGGATGATTTAGCTCGAGTATACTATAATATAAAAAAACGTTGATTTCCATAATTTACTAAAATTATGGAGTTATCTGAAATATCGTAAACATTATTCAATTATTATATATTTTAATGTATAAAATTAAGCGTTAATTGAGTATGCATGAAATTCATGAAAGAATTATTCTTGGTAAACGTAACTAACTAGATATTCACATCAAATTATTATCGATTTTGAATACATTAGTGTTCAATTGATTGAACACATAATCATCTACGCTACTGACTACAAATTTCAGACGTATAAAGTAAACATTTTATTTGAAACCAGGACAGCAATATTCGCAAGCAACAAAAAAGACTGAGAAGATCGTAGTCAGGTAGTTGAAGATTTGTACGATCTGAAATTTGTAATTTCAGACGTATAGAGTTAACAATTTATTTAAGACGAGGACAATATTCGCAAGCAACAAAAAAGAGAAGATCGTAGTTAGGTAGTAGGGTTCTGTCTGCAGATTTATACGAGGGTTTCTATCAATGATCCAGCAATAAATTGGTGCCTGAATTATGATTTCAAAGTCTTGGAACTTGTTTTTGAAAAGTTTATTCATTGTTAATTTTATAAATGAACTTAATTCTAAAGAGTATACAACAAGTGAAGTATTCTTGTCGTTTTCAGTCACAAGAGACTTCTGTTTTAAGAAGATAACATGATATTCAGTGATACGCATATTCGTTAAGATAATACATCCTGTACCATGACTAATCATCTATTAGTTAGTCAGGGTTGGTTTTGGTTTGTAACTCCTGCTGCAAGACAAAATCATGGAAACTACATTTATTTTTGAATTTGCCCACGTACCACATTTCAAAGGGATATAGCATATTTAACGAGTTTTTATTACTCTACGGCTTTACCGAATAGACTGTAATTTAAGTCGTTTCTGGACATGTTTTGTCTCGCGAATTTCCCAAAAGAAACCACAATAATTCGCATAAAGACCGCCTTTCCCCCGAGTTATTCCGCTTTCAACATTTCTGTACCATCCAATCTCTCGAGTGGCCCATTCGTTTGGAACACAATACTAATATTACTCAGCTGTATATTTTTCTAACTATTGTTTTCCAATTTCTCGTTGAGCTTTGTAACACGATATCCAGCGTCGTGGAATGTCTCTCCATTTCATGAATCTTGGGAGCAGAAAATAAAAGTTCAGGCCAGACCACATACATTTGCTTCACGGATATAAAACAATGAATAAAAGATGAAATATCCGAAACGCTAAGCTATCCTTGCACACGTCCCTCGATAAAATCAATGAGGACACTATCGAATGGAATTTATATTCGCAACGGTGCCCTTTTGGGATAACAGAAAGTAGCGCGGTAGGAATTTTTCAAATTTCCGAAACGATTCTGAATATGGGTCCATTATTCTCGAATAAACCGCGATTTAGGATCGAGCGAAGGGTGAAAGAAAAGATTTCGCTTGGATCAAAGAAGGAGGTAAAAAACGAGAAACCGAAAGGGTAAGATGTTGAATATCAGCAATGCTTAATGTCAAAGGACCCCGCAGCATTAGTGAATAAAATGGCTTTCAGTCAAATTTTCTGAAATTTTCATATCTTGGATTGTAACGGTTTTTTTACGTCTGGAATAGGTCTTGCGTCAGTTTTTCTTTGTCGAGGTTGTTTCCTCGGGGAAAGGGATCTGTTACACCTTTCCTTTCAGATCGCTTTAGCCGTGCTCTGGTAAGCTACAATTGAAGAAGACTTCCTTGTTATCTAAGGCAAAATAACTAAGATTGTCAGTTTCCAAGTGGTTTTAAGCAGTTGGTTACTCGTTTACATATCTTTCTCGGACTTGAGTTGCCGAGGAAAGGATTAAAGATGCTCTGTGACTATACATAGATACATAATAGTATGTCACAATTTGAGGGGGTAAATCTACGTGCAATTTTAAGAAAAAAGGTTCATATGAACATCGGTCCGCTAAAGCTTCGTTACGGAGCTATAGGGTGTTGAAATTTCCGGAAAAATTAGTTTTTTCTTCAAGAGTCCTGCAGTTTTTGGAACTTTCAGCCGACATTTGGAATGAAAGTAATTTTTACAGCCTCCATTATTACACGTCCTAGATTTCAACTGAAATTGACAAGGTGTTTTCTTTTCCGAGGCCACGTCTTCTTTTGCCCTTTCAAACTTTTTTGCAGTGCGTCAATGATCAGCGTACAATCAATTTTCGTCATATTCGTTCAATTTAGAAACTTTTTTGTTACTCCAACCGTTCTCGAGCAAAAATTATTCTACGATTGTATGCATTCGCTGAATTGAAAGCACTTCTAATTAAAAAAATGACTAGTAGGCATTGATTATTTTCATTTATTTCTTATTTTGACAGTTGCTAAAGTTGAACCTGTGTCTGCTCGAATTGTTTATTAAATTAACGATTAGTTTTGACACTTTAGAAGTTATTGCTGTAAGAAAAAATGGCTAATTTTACTAACGCCGAATTGGCTGATATCCATTACATGTACGGTCTGGCTGACGAAAATACAATAGAAGCTAGGCGATTATATCAGGTGCGCTTTCCAAATCGAGTAACACCAGACAGGCGAACATTTTCAAATATCCACAGAAGGTTGAGGAAACTGGTACTTTTACTGCAAATAATCATTTAAAAGGTGCAACTCAAACTATGAGAACTCATGATATTGGGGAAGCAGTTTTGAATTGTATTGATTTGAATCTTCATTCGAGTTCAAGTAAAATTGAAAATCAGTTGAATATTTCACATGTTCTCGTTGGGAAGATTCTCCAGGACTTTATATTGTACCCGTTTCATATTCAACGCGTCCGAACTCTACTTCCTCGAGATTTTCCTTCAAGACTGAATTTCTGCCGATGGTTCTTAGATAATATTAGAGAAAATGCTCATTTTGATAGTGAAATAATGTTCACAGACGAAGCTAACTTTTCGAGAACTCCTATCATAAATTTTCACAATAATCATTATTGGGTTGAGGAAAACCCTTATTTGATTGAAGAATCTCATCATCAAGAACAATTATCACTAAATGTCTGGGTCGGAATAATTGGAAATTATTTGATTGGGCCATTTTTTTTTGCCTAACAGACTAAACGGTCCCGCTTATTGGCCATTTGTTGAGGAGGAGTTACCTTTATTGCTCGAGATTGTGCCACTTTTGGTGAGAAACATAATGTGGTTCATGCATGACGGGGAACCAGCAAATTTCAGTGGAGAAGCTAGGGAATTCTTGACTAATACATTCAACAACCGATTGATAGGTCGGGGTGGGCCAGAACCATGGCCCCCTAGGTCCCCAGACTTAAATAGTTCAGACATTTTCTTATGTGGATATCTCAAAACAGTGAACAGTGAACAGTGTAAAAGAATTGAGAAATCGAATAATAACCTGTTGTGACACGATAAGAAATACCCCAGGAATATTTCAAAGAGTGCCTTATAATATGCGAAGAAGGACAAAGACCTGTATTCTTGCAGGTGAAAGATACTTCCAGCGATAGATTTAGTTCTTAATTGTTCTTTTTTTTAGTTTGATATTGAATAAGTATAAGTCAAGTCTCAGAAGACGAGCTATCAAAATGAAAGCAAATTTTGGGCATAGCTATCGAGTATTTCTATTATTTTTTTTTATTTAGCGAATAACATACGATTCAAATAATTCAAATTCAATAATTTTTCACTTGAAAACGGTTGGAGATACGAATAAATTACAAGTGTCAAAAAAGTTTCTAAATTGAACGAAGATGACGAAAATTGATTGTACGCTGATCAGTGGCGTACTGCAAAAAAGTTTGAAATGCCAAAAGAAGACATGGCCTGGGAAAAGGAAACACCCTGTAGATTCTAGTAGAAATTCAGGCTGTAATGGCTGTGAAAAATAGCTTGCATTCCAAATTTGGGCTGAATATCTCGAAAACTCCAGGAGTTTTGAAGAAAAAAAACAATTTTTTCTGGAAATTTCAACACCCTGTAGCTCCGTAACGAAGCTTTTATGGACCTATGTTTATATGAACACCCTGTATTCAATGTCGTAGACAATGTTGCTTTGTACAATCTATACACAGTCGGTATCAATTCCAACAATAATACCGGGTGTACCTAAAACTAGGGCTACCCCATTAACTTTTTTTCTGTTTGGAATATTTTGATGAAATGGTCTTGGGTCTATTTAAGCTGGTAACTAGACATCGTCTAGAAAGACAAAAGACATATGTCTTTGTTTAAATAATAGACTAAAAATGCATTTACGTAGTACTTCTACGAAAGAAAATATTTCGAATCGGGTAGAATACTCTTCAAGTGATTTAGTAGTGCAGCTATGTGAAATATTGTGAAGAAGATAAGTTCCTTCTTTATGACTTTCTTGCGTGAGGTATTCATTGCCAGAGAAGATTTAATCTTGCTTTTCTCGTTTTCGAAATTAGGGAAAATTCAATCAAATTTTTGGTTCTCATGAAAACGCGCTTTGAATTGAAACACCCCCAACCCCGGTTTATAAAAAAAGATGCAGAATGCATCGCTTTTATGTAAATTGCAATACCTGAATTATCGTATTTTCTTCCCCTTATAATTACACCTGAAATCGGTCAAATGAAAAGCCATGTGATCGTCTAGTACCTTAACTTGCCTTGAAGTTGTTTTTATAAAATAGGACCCTTTTCTTTGTTGCGTTGTGTAACTGTAGTAACATATTCAACAAGTTCTTTTATGTGAGCTTTGATGTGATAAGACCAATTCTTCGGTTCTCAAACCATAGGTAAGGAAATTAGAAAATCAAAAACAGATTCTTTCATTTGTATTAAATTCTCATCCTTGCATTCTTTGGCGTCTTTGAATGAATTTAATGAAATATCAGATCATTTAGATACAGGCCCAATTTGCCCTCACCCTTATTTTGAGTAGAAAATGTCCTCCGTGCGTTTAGAAATTACGTAGAAAGTAATCACCTGAGGGACGCAACGGGAACTGTGACTCTTCTTACCCTGTCGGGCTTCTCGGAGAGGAACAATCTGCGTCTTCCATTCTTCTGGACTTATGTTACGCACGATTGATTAACTTTAAATTCAATTCCGATTCACACGAGTGAGTAAATTCACTGAGCTTCGAAAACTGAATAACGGAATAACTTCATATCTGAAGAAAAAATAACTCAATAATAATCATTGATATGCGTGGCCCAGAGCCTTACACCCGCACTTCCCTCTGCTATTGGTACTCAAGTACTTGTTACATAGTCATTTAGAAACGCGTTCCTTCATCGCTAAGTGGAAATCGCTGTTTGAGAAAAAACCAGATGTTGTCTGGAATCGTGGATACCAAAGGGTGTTTTAATAACTATCGCCGATAACGTCGAATATCGTCTACGCTGGATTTCTTATCTGAGTTTATATGAATCCCTTCGTCTCGATATTTACGCTTTTTGGGTAATTTTAAGCTGCGTTAAAAATACGTAATATTTCACTACATTGACAATTTAAAATGAAATCATTGCATCATTCTGGCAAATGACCGTCTTTTCACTGTAATTTTGAATTCAGATAAACTATATACAATGGTATGCAGGTAGATCTACACATTACATTATTCACATTTGAGAATAAAATTCAATTAGATAAAAATCAAGAAATATATGCATAGTTTTAACCAATTAATACAAAAAAAAAGTTCTGGGTCGTCTCAGAATTAACAAATTGAGCACACATATTTTCAAGAAAAAAACTACACAATAAAATCAAAGCTACCAACGGTTTTCACTTAAAAAAACGCAAGTTTGCATTATAACGCAAAAACCTTTAGACAACCATTTTTAGATGACCTCAAATTTTTCCATCCTCCTATATCACCTAGAATCAATGATTCATGTAAGTTTCCACGATAGCAGTAGAAAATCGAAGAGTTTCCCAATTTTTCACGGAAAAAATCATGGTTTTCATTCTAGGAAGAAAGTTATAACAGTGTTCACTTTTTTAGGGATCTTGTGACAATCCGTTTATAATTTGTTTGAGTTTTCAGGCCCAGTTCATCTTTTGGAAAGTTTTATACATGTTATGTTGTCATGTAGCTCGCGTATAAAATAATTTATTGCCACTACGTTGAACATGCGAGATCAAATCATCGGCAATATAAACAAATGTTGGCCAGTCGGCAAATCGCATTTATCATGTTTCAGCACAAAGTTGCGGCTTTATCAAGCCGTCAATCAAGCTTCCAGATTATCTGTCTTAGCCCCCTACTAATTTATATCGTAGTTAGAGTTAGACCGACGCAGGGACACCCATAATAGATCTAGCGAATGTGAACTGCTGGGGGCGTATTATATCTGCTGAATATTGTTGAGGCACATTCGTTAATGAATTTCGTAATAGTTCATAAAGATGAAAGGCTGTAACGTCGAATTATCTTATCCAATTTGAAGCAGAATATTTCAGCCGTAATGTGGTTATAACTCGTAAAATTCTTTGAATACCAGGACGACGTAAGTACGCTGTAGTTATCATTAACTATGTACAGGATGGACAGATTTCGACGTTTTAGTACGGCAGCTAGGTGATATACGAGGGTGGTCTGAAAATTCCGACCTAACAAAGATACGAGATATTTTGTCTGAATACTTTTTTATTTTTACACATACACCTTGCATTCCGAAAGTAAGCGAAATTTTTGAAAATAGAATCAACCAGTATTGATTTCGATACAAATCTTTTGTATTAATCAATGTACAGTCAAAACCGGATATAGCGTCATTGAAGGGACGTTGTATCCGATAGTTGTTATAAGCAATACATAGCATAAGTATGTAGTTAAATTATCATAAGTACATATGTATCTAATATGAAATAAATTATTGTTTTCAAATGAAATATCAAAAAACAAATGGAGATACAAGATGTTTTGCATTTTACGTTTCATACTCCTCAAGTCATGGGTATCATCAGTATTAAACTGGTCGCTAAAAGTAACAAATTTTTGCAAAACTGTTATAGCGCTAAGAGCCTCGGAAATTGTTGTTGGCCTAAACTGTTCTTCAGGGTCTTGCTGGTCTTCGTTTTCTTCGTCAGTGTTACGATTGTTACTTTCAGCTTCTGCAAGAATTTCTTCCTCAGTGGCTAAGGCGCACACAGCGGCACTGTCATCTATTCCAATATATATATCTCAATTCTTTGTTCTGTACCAGCAGATCTTTGCATCTGAGTAACCAATTGAGCGAGTGGTACGTTGTCGTCTTCATCTGTGGGAAATCGTATCATTCTCGCTAGAGGAATATCATCGTCGTCCTCCTCGTACATATTGTAGAATGTGAAACTCCACATTTCTTTGCAATTTCACTATTTGGCTCGCCATTTTCTGATCTCCATATGATATGAAATTTTTCTTCAATAGTAAACACTTTTCTTTTTTTTGTGATAGGGTAACGCATAAATACACAGTCTAATCAAAGGCATAACTTATAAATAAATCAAGCTGTCACGCATGCAGTCAGTTAGCGCACTAAACAATAAATATGCAAAGTCAAATGGCCGGGAAGAGGTTCGAATGAGGTGGAAGAAAGAGCGTAGGTAATAATACGCCTAAATATTACTTCAATGCTTAGTAATAAGATCTAAGATCGTTCGTATTGTTTTGTTTTGGTGGGACTAAATGCAGTTGGTCGTTATAGTCGATGAATATCAATAAAGTTTCGTCGTTATAAGCGATATGTCGCTATATCCGATGTTGTTATAGGCGGTATGTTTACTGAATAGTTTACTAGAGATTCGGCTGGGACCTTACAATCTGGTCGTAATAACCGATCGGTCGTTGTAAACGATGTCGTTATAATCGGTTTTGACTGTATTCACTTTCTGCATTGACACAAATTTGCACGCGCCAACAGGTTTTCGAATGACTTATCTATCTCCTTTTTGGAATGGTCTTTAGCGTGTCGGTCTTAATCCATCCTGCTCCTTTCATCATTCATAACCGTTTTCAAGAAATTTGGGTCCTTCCGAACTTTTTTAATGATGTCTTTGCTATGCTCAATTCGAGATTATTCCAGAATACCCAAAAGCCTCCCTGTTAAGTCAATCAATTCTAAATAATTCTAATAATTTTCTTTATGTCACTAAGGTGCCACACAAAATGTGAATTTTCAATAACTTTACCGAACATTTTTCAACATCTGAATGATTTGAATCACAATGGTCGATTTGTTTTACGAGAAACAGAAAGAGAAGAGATTAAAATGGAAGTTCATGTGCAATAAAATAATCAAAAGGTCTATCAATCAATCAAATATCCGAATTCTATCACCGGATCATAGAAGTAGTTATTAGATATAAGAAGAAGACATTCTACTAGGTGGATCGAACTTACCATCAACCCATGACAGACCAGTTTCAATATTGCCTGCCATATCAGAAGTTTTTGAAACACTGATTAAAGCAAGACTTATATTACATAAAAATAAGCATGGACTCGAAAGAAAAAAATTTACGGTGACAGCAATCGTTGAGATCAGAAGCTCCATTTTTCATGCGTTCTATAGCTGGGAGAAGGTGATTCTTCATTGCCTAGACCTCAAAAGACATTTAATTGTGAGGACCATAAGGAACTGTTGGCCAAGTTGGAGTATTATGAAAATAGAGGCCCCACATTGAAACTTTTCTCAATGTGTTTACTTTTTATTGAAAGGATAAATATCAGGTAATAGCGTGGAAAGAAAAAATGTCAACAGAACGCAGGGTTTCAAGTGGTGTACCTCAGGGTTCGATTTTGGGGCCCATCTTATTCTTATAACCTTAATAAACCGGTGAAAATGCGCCAAGGAACTGAATCTGAAGTGTGGATGTGCGCTGATCGATGCCAAACTATGTTTAGAGGCAAGCAACTTATGTCTCAATGTGACTGGGCTTAACATTGGACAGAGCTGTATCATGGAAGGATCACATCGATTCACTAGGCAAAAAATTATCAACGGCTATTCACACGACACGAAAAATTAAGAAAACTTAAACTTCTCAATAGACAGATCGAAAAAGAACACACTATAGAAATAAACCAATATAAATTATAACTTCGACAGCACACCGATTCTATTTGTTCCAATAGAATGCATGAAAAGCTCCAAGTTGAAAGATTATATAACGTAGTAGCCTCGCTTCCAATTAGGGGTTCCGAACTTTTCCACGAGCTTAATACGCCAAATTCGATTCTCTTATCAATCGATCTGATTAAATTCAGCCTCGTCTTCGAGTTGCCGTACCCACAATTATAAACTTCGCTCGCATTTGGATAACCAACAAGTTTCCCTCTGAATTAGCCTAGCCCGATTATATGCAGGGAGAAAGAGGGAGTGAATGGGTATGTTTTAGTCTCACGAAAGTTAATCAAGTTCATAATGGTCGGATTAAAACTAGATGGCTGATAAAGGATTCGAATTGGCCTTCGTCTCCTCGTGGCATGGTATATTTGTCATATTTTCTGTAATATTCCTGAAGCTCTCGGTTTTCTTCTATTCCAAACTCCTTGATGGAGGCGATGGCTGTCATGCGACTGAGGTGGCCGACGAGATGATTTCATGTGTGTATTCACTCGCTTGTTGAAGGGGGCCAAATTGTAAGTTATCGGAAAGATGGCAGCGAGTTCCACAGCATAGTATCCATGTAAACAAAATAGTGTGACAGAGGAGAGGGAGAGGTACGTGGTGTTGGTGTTAGACCGTCCGCCATTGAGAATTTTTCGCAAATCTGGTTCGTCTTTGGAACTGGATTCTTTCCGGAACCGAGGCTGCAGATCTTGCGGGATCATAATAACTGTTTGGGTTTGGAGCCCCACACAAGAAACAGATTTTAGACTAGTTCGCATCTGTGCTATACATAAAAGCTGTGATGGCGTGAAGCATTGCTTCAGCAGAAGTAGATTTTGCAATAATTGACACATGATCTTGCCAGAAAACTCCGGTATTGATTGTGAAGCCGAGTAGATGTCCGTTTCTGACGAAATTCGAGGTTCTTGCATGATTACAGGAGGTTCTCCAGGAGTGAGAACCTCCTCTAATGATGCAAGGCCAACAAATTGCTTCCAACGTCGGCATCAGCTAAACTTAGCTTTCTTGTCAGAGCCAAGCGATACTTTACGTCATCTCAGCTGTTGCTTCTATACAAGGCGACCTGCTTTGGAATATTGTTCCCATGTATGGGGATCTGCACCCAAACATTCGTTGCAGATGTTGGATAGTGTGCAAAAACGGGCTGTGCGCTTAATCGACCACCCGGAGATCACCCGCGATCTCCAACTGCTGGCTCTCAGACGACAAGTTGCTGATCTTTCTCTGTTTTACAGATACTTCCACGGAAGATGCTCCAAGGAGCTGAGAGACATTTTTCGCGAAAACTCATGTTTTGTGCTATCTGTAGAATTTGCGTTCGACTGTTTTTCTAGTGCTATATTTCTTCGGCGTGCATGGTGCATGGAACCATAGTGGCCCTTATTATCTTCATTTTGTTTTCTGTGTTTAGTTTGCAGGAGCAATTTTGATTTTGGTTTAGTTCCCGACCTAATTATACCATACTGCTTCCGTTTCCGTTGGCTACTTTTATTCTCCATTTTTCAGTTTTCGTTATTTTGTATATTTCCTCCTGTAAACTTTATTGTGATGTCATTTATTTGTTACGTAGTCTACCGTGTCATTAGGGAATTAAGCTGTTATGCTGTATTCTATTTCGGACATGTTTGCCATATATATGGGGATATAGAAGTGATCCTTGTGGCACACCTGCTCCTATTTTTTCATTATTTACTTGATGCTGTTTATTTTGACTAAGTGTCTTCTGCGGTTGGTAATTTTGGATAATGTTGGATCATAGGCCCATATGTTGATATCTATGACGGATCGCTTGATGTTAATAATTCCAAGTAATGTGTTTTTTGGAATTTTACTTAATAATTATGATTCGTAACGCGTTTCACTACACCGTAGCTTCTTCAGACGAATGAATGTACAGAAAATAAGAATAAGAATATAAATATAAATGTTCTTAAGTAATTAAAAGCTTATTGGGTTGATTCTTCTTAAGTGGTTATTTATGACAGGTATATCCAATAGAATTAAGGAATAGATTGCTCCCCGAAGAGATTCAATAGAGGTTAAGGGCTTAAATCGACTTGTTCATTGATGAGTCTACCTGAGTGTTTGTATTTGTTGATTTCTAAAGTTTCCCAAAGATCTACCTTCCAATATTTATTATCTGTATGCAAAATTTCAAACTGTGGGTCGAAAAAGTGATTATTTTCTAAGAGATGATTCGCGTAATTTGAATCTGATTTTTATTTGAAAAACTGCGTTTATGTTCCGATATTCTAATATTAAAATTTCTATGTGTTCTACCAATGTAGAAATTATCACAATCATTGCAATTCAATGTATAAACACCTGATTTATTGTTTTTACCTGATTTGGTTTTATTATCTTTTATATATTTGCCTAAATTGTCTGACAGTGACAGTTTTCATTATATTGCAGCGTCGAGTATTGCTCATTTCAAAACTAGTGAGTCTCAAACAGCTTATATTTGACTGAAATGATTGTCAAAAATTCTTCTTCAGCCAACATGTGATTGAATACTATCCGAATAAAAATATACAGCTCGGCAGTGTTTTTCATATCAGTGGATTCGTCGAACTGTAAAGAAAAGTATGTACATTTCTTGATATCATGTTTTAGTTTATCTGCCATGTCCTGACTCGTGACTTCAATAGGCCTTGTGACAGTCGGACGAGATAAGTGAAGTTCTCTGATAGCAGATATGATTTCTGTTTTATTTTTGAAATATCCAAATAAAGTCTCACCCGTTTCAATAAATGCTTCCTTCACAACCGATCCATTTTCGAATGGTTTCTCGTGATTCGCCAACATATGAGATACTTTAAATGACGCGATCGTAATTGTTTGGCCTTGTGAACATGGTTTGTTATTTTTTCAAACAAGATATCAAATCACGTACTTTTCGTTTTCTTAATTCACTCTGTGGCGGAAAATCCTTCTCATAGTTTTTATGAACCGTTTTATGATGCCTCTCTAAGTTACCACGCTTAGGTATTGCAACTGACGCACGACAAATAAGACAAATGCACTTATCGTTCACCATACAAGAGGAAAATTCTTCCTCCCTATCGTTAGGGAGGAAATGATACGTTTTAAATTTCTTCGCTGCACTCATTTTGTACTATTTAATAATAAACTTTGTATCGATGTAGTATTGCCTTTAAGTTACAATTCAGAATGACTCCAATTCCTGCAGGCACAACATTTATATCGGCGTGAACGAAAGTCTCGAATGTTTCCGTCAAACGCGCCGCCCGAAATTTCTAGAAAAGCGGCAAGAATGAAAAACGCGGCTTTTCTTTGGCAAGTACCTCGCGTTCCTTTGATAAAGCCGCCTTTTGCCGATAGCAGGGTTTTATTTTATTGCGTAATAAATATTTTTCTGTTGGAGATCTAACCAAAAAGTACTCGCGATCGACCGTTTAGCACCCCTGCCGTAAAGTATACTTCGAGTCATATCTGAAAAACGCGCCGAAAATTAATGGTACGCCGAAAAAACTATCAAATATCGAAAACTATAAATTCCACACAATTTCCGGAACATTCACCGGTATTTATGAAGCCGATGGAATATTTTGTCCGGGATTTTCCGGGCGGACTAAAAATTAATCGCGTCTTCCGAATTTAATTCCGCTTTGAGTTTTGCCGCGAAATTTATCTCCGTTCTGGCATACTAGTTTGCCACGGAATTAAGTATCGGATGAGTTATGAAGAGTGTTTTATATCTTTCCGCGACTACGTACTTTTAGGTACGGCGATTATTCATCGCGACTGCGTGCATTCGCGACACTGAACCTCATTCATTTTCTTCTGGTCCTTTTAGTTTCGGGATGATTTATGATGGAGGAAAGTGTGCGAACGTTCGTCAACAATAGTTTCCGCTTTGGCGTTGCTATTTACCCTTTAAGGATTGTAATAAGTCGATTCGCATAATGCTACGAAGACCAGAGATCTTTTTTGAATATAAATGCAGCAAATTTTCATACAAGATCGGCTGAGTTAACCTGGTCCAACTTTTCCTAATTTCTTTTGGTTTGACCCATTCAAGTACACACTTTAGTTTCATTAGTTCCCTCACAATATCTGCTGATATGAAAAAGGATAGTGTGGTAAAACCCGGAGATCCCAGTGGCTATTCTATTGGAATTGTTATACCGGATGGCTCACCACATTCACATAGGAAGATTAGGCATATTTTAAGACTATACAGGGTGTTACATAATAGTATGTCACAACTTGAGGGGATAAATCTACGTGCAATTTCAAGAAAAAAAGTGCATATAAACAACGGTCCGCAAAAGCTTCGTAACGGAGCTACAGGGTGTTGAAATTTCCGGAAAAAAAATGGTTTTTTCTTCAAAATTCCTTCAGTTTTTGAGGTATTCAGCCCAAATTTGGAATGCAAGCTATTTTCTACAGCCTCCATCATTACACGTCCTAGATTTCAACTGAAATTCACAAGGTGTTTTCTTTTCCCAAGCCATGTCTCCTTTTGACCTATCAAACTTTCTTGCAGTACGCCACTGATCAGCGTTTAATCAATTTTCGTCATCTCTGTTCAATTTAGAAACTTTTTCGACACCTGTAATTATTTCGTATCTCCAACCATTTTCGAGTGAAAAATTATTGAATTTGAATTATTTGAATTGTATGTTATTCGCAAAAAAAAATGATAGAAATACTCGAAAGGTATCCCCAAAATTTGCTTTTATTTTGATAACTCGTCTTCTGAGACTCAACTTATACTTATTCAATATCAAACTGAAAAAAAAAAACAATTGAAAACTAAATAAATTGCTGGAAGTGTCCTCCACCTACAAGAAAACAGGCTTCCATCCTTCTTCGCATATTATCACGCTCGCTTTGAAATATTCCTGGGGTATTTCTTATCGTGTCACAAGAGGTTATTATTCGATTTCTCAATTCTTCTACAGTGTTCACTGGAGTGGTATAAAGTCAACTTTTTAGATATCCTCATAGGAAAAAGTCTAAACTATTTAAGTCTGTAGACCAAGGAGGCCATGGTTCTGCCCACCCCGACCTATCCATCGGTTGTTGAGTGTATTATTCAAGAATTCTCTAGCTCCTTCACTGAAATGTGCTGGTGCCCCGTCATGCATGAACCACATTATGTTTCTCACCAAAAGTGGCACAGCCTCGAGCAATAAAGGTACCTCCTCCTCAAGAAATTGCCGATAAGCAGGACCGTTTAATCTGTTAGGCAAAAAAAGTCCCAATCAAATAATTTCCAATTATTCCGACCCAGACATTTAGTGAGAATTGTTCTTGATGATGAGATTCTTCAGTCAAATAGGGGTTTTCCTCAGCCCAATAATGATTATTGTGAAAATTTGTGAAAGCAGATCTCGAAAAGTTATCTTCGTCTGTCAACATTATTTCACTATCAAAATGAGCATTTTTTTCTAATTTTATCTAAGAACCATCGGCAGAAATTCAGTCTTGAAGGATAATCTTGAGAAAGTAGAATTTGGACGCATTAAATATGAAACGGACACAATAAAAAGTCGTGGAAAATCCTCCAAACTAGAACATGTGATATAATCAACTGATTTCCAATTTTTCTTGTACTCATGTACATGAGGATTCAAATCAATACATTTCAAAACAGCTTCCTCAATATCTGGAGTTCTCATAGTTTGAGTTGCACCTTTTGAATGATTATTTGCAGTGAAAGTACCAGTTTGCCTCAACCTTCTGTGGATATTTGAAAATGTTCGCCTGTCGTGTCTTACTCGATTTGGAAAGCGCACCTGATATAGTCGCCTAGCTTCTGTTGTGTTTCCGTCAGCCAAACCGTACCTACATGTAAATGATATCAGCCAATTCGGCGTTAGTAAAATTAGCCCTTTTTTCTTACAGCAATAACTTCTTAGTCTTAAAACTAATCGTTAATTCAATAAACAATTCGAGCAGACACTGGTTCAACTTACTATCACAATAGTTGTTCATTTGAAAGGTCGAAATCAATATTGAGGGCATCAATTTATTTTTTAAAGTTCTCAAACTTCAGAATATGTCAAATATTTCGAAGAATATCAAAGATAGGTATGAGATATTTGAAACAAACTCACCTTCATTTTTCCTTACAGGATCAAAAATGAAACAGAATTTAGGGTGTCTCATTAGAAAAATCATAACTTTGGTATGTAACTTCATTATGGAACACCTGTATAGTCTAAAATATTTTGGTTTGTACACACTATAGCACTACATATTAGTGCTCAAAACAAATTTAAAATCGACCGTAAAATATGCCTAATCTTCCTTTGCGAATGTGGTGAGCCACCCGGTATATAAATACTGAGTTAATATAATTAGAACGTTCAACAAAATTTAACACATTTACCGCCAGTTGTTCTATTCCTGAACGCATTCCCAGACCACCTTAGAAGTATTTCTACATGCTCCCTTGGCTTATAAAGCAGCCCGACTGCCGGAACAGATCGTGATTCTCTCATTAGTTGTACCCAGTTCTGTCCGGCTTTGGGCACAGCCATCTGTCGACATGCTTTTTGACTGGAAAGCTAACGGGAGGTAAAAACTCCGTGTACCAGATACACCCTTCACCTGGCAAAGAATCCTTTCTTTCCTCTCTTTCTTGTCTGGATAAGCTTTTCACCTCCATTTCATAATCGTAGTGGTACCTCTGCGTGGTTCTATCTGAGTTCTTCCAGGGGAGTTGGTTGCTGTTAATAGCATCGAGAAACTGACACTAGCGTGCCTCCCGTCTTTAGCCTATACACAGTAAAAACTGAGCTACTAATAATTGTGAGGTGCAGTAGCACCCCTAACTGTGCACCAAACATATATAATATACAATACGAGTGTTTCTTTTGAACACCCTCCACACTTGAGCCTTTCGAGAGCAAGCTTCGCAGAAGAGTCATTAGAAAAGTGGAGAAAAGCATAACTCTAACGAATGCACTCATATGGATTGCTGCTGCGTGGAGAAAACTATCACCGGAAGTAGTGAAAACTGTTTTGCCAAAGCCGGCTTCCATAAAAGTGACAGTGCGGTACGCGATTCCGACATAGATCATGAAGATAACATCCACTATCGCTTCTGTCTATTTTTCCACTGAGGTATGTGAAAATTGAGATATAGAAAACTTTTTATTATAAACCATCCACATCTAACCAAAATATTTCCTCAACTCTTTTAGACTGTGAGTCTGAAATTTTCAAGAAAAAATTGAAGACAGCAAAACAAACCACTATCCCGTGTATAATATACAATACGAGTGTTTCTTTTGAACACCCTCCACACTTCTTACCATCAGTGCTTGAGCCTTTCGAGAGCAAGCTTCGCTGTCTATTTTTCCACCCCGTGCACTAGACCAGCAAGTCGAAGGTGAGTAAGGTAGCAGAAGAACCAAATCAGCACATGTGGCTTCAAGCCCAACGAACCGCTAAAGGTCCTCCTACAATGCATGAGGGCAGCAAACAATCTGCCGGTCTGTAGATAAAAGGAAACCATCAATGTCTGTGTCCACCGTTCAAGATATAATCCAAGATTGATACACGGGGATATTTTATATATTTTTGGTGTCTTGAATATCCCAAAAACTTTGAGACCGCATTAAGATTTCCAACCATATCTCTTATTTTCCGTTAAGATTTTTCCGGAGTCCTCACTTCAATCGATTGAACTATCAATAATGAGACGTTACGAAATTCAACGTTAATAATGTAATCCCTGAACGTTTTCATTTCCAATCATTTCCAAAGTGGGTTGGTTTATCGACTCTAATAAACGGTAGCTCGAAGAAATCAATTGGAATTAATGAATTCCCTAGCTAGGAAAGGAGTCGAATACACGAACTTTCAAACAATAAGCGAATTTTCCTATTCTAACTTGAACAATTCCCGCGAAAGCTCATTTACCGTACTGTGTACCCCTTTCACGGGAATCCTCTACGATCTGTCGTTTTGTACGCGACATGGACGACAAAGCGTTCAACCAAGACTATGTCAAACAAAACAAGAATTTATGTATTTGACGTCAATTTCTGAAACGGCTTCACTTTTCTCGAACTTGAGGTGTGAATATTCTTGTTGAAATTCACGCATTACAACCACATTGTGAATACCAATTCTATTGTGAAAAATTATCATGAAATAATCAAGCTTCTGTTTTAGAAATGGCAAAATATCTGAAAAGGTCTTGACATCGCTCTTTGATATCATCGATATACGAAACTATATTTTTCTTTAGTTTTGGAATAGTTTAACTGTGGTTACAGTTAGAACGAAGCTACCCAAAAGGTTTATGATCTTTTGCTCTCTTCTCTCGCTCTAGTTTTCTGCCACACTTTCTGGTAGTGCAGCTTCTTGAAGAGGGCCAAATTGTAAGTTATCGGAAAGATGTCCATGGAAGCGTGTTCCACAGCACACTAGTCCTGTAAACAAAAGAATTGTTATAGAGAGAGGAACGTAGCGTTGCTAGTTGAACCGTCCGGTTATTGGAGTTTTGCGCAAGCCTGGTTTTTCTTTGGAACTGGGTTCTTTTAGGAACCAAACCTTTCAAATGTTCAGAGCAGTAACTATGGTAAAAAAGAGAAAGATCAGCAGCCTGCCTTTTTTGAGCGGGAGGTCGGAGATCACGCATGATAGCATGAAGTACTCTAAATCTGGAACGAAGTAAGTAAACATGGTCATGCAAGTAAACTGCAATGCCGAATAGATGCATATTCTATTCTGAGGCAGTTCAATGTCCTTGCATGATTAAAGAGGGTTCTCCAGTAGCGAGTTTTCTGGAGAAGTCGTGTTGGCAGGCTTTGGAACATCTGAGGTGTAGATGTAAGACAGAAATAATGGTATTAACGATCGATATGGTACTCATGGAGGCCCATCAAAGATGACTGGATTGGCCTCCACGTGTTCTCAGGGTGAAATAATGATCATATCTACAGTCATGACGATCGTGGACAGGAAACTGATGCTCCTGTAATTCTGTGAAGAAGGAAGCTGACTTATCTAGTTTTCTGATGATCATCATATCTGCTGTTGGGAATTGTTGGATCTACAGACTTTTGTTGGGGATAACGCATGATCGATGATGCGTACATCTCTCTTTTGGACACTATCTACTGAGTGTTTTGACTCGGAGTTCCAGGCATGGGAACGGTATTCCAGTGCTATGTATGAAAGCATCAGCTGCGATAGCGTGAAGTACCGCTTAATCCAGAAAACAAAACTGAGTCTAGTTGAACCGGTTTGGCAATTGCTGACACATGGTGAAGCCAGCACATTTCGGTGTTGAATGTGACGCCGAGGGCGTGTTTGTTTCTGAGGAAGTTCGATGTCCTTCGATGATTAAAAAAGGTGATTTTTCTGGATAAGGTTGTTGATTGCGTCTTGTTCGCATTAAGATTGACCAAGTTCAACCGGCTCCACTCTGATATCTTCTCCAAGTCTGAATTCATTGACATGTTCTGTTGTTGTCCTTCTCAGTGTGATTCCTAAGCAGTTATAGGACATTAGAAAATGAGGACATCAGGGTATAGCGTCCGCAAACCCAACTATTCTGTTTTTGGTGGACTTGAGCAGATCATTTATTCGAATTAAAAAAAAAAGTTGACGATAGTATATAGCCCTGGCGTACTCCTGCATTAACCTGGGAAAATCTGGGAAATTCATTAGTTACACAATCAACTACCGACTGAATCGATCTACTGAAGAGAAAGCTACTAATACAATCACATAGCTATTTGGAATGCCCATATGCAATTGGTTTATTCATCGAGACTGCGTGACAAACCCTGTCGAAGGTCTTTGATATATCAGAAGTAGTGGTTTTCGATTCGCCATGATGTTCGGTTCTTGATGTCCACAAACGTTTAAGGTATGCATACAGGTCACCAGTTGATCGTTGTCTACGGAAACCGTATTGTCGATCACTCGGGATATCTTATGAGCTCATCGTTTATCACTGTTTCCATGACATTCGACATAATGGACAATAATGCGATTGGGCAGTAATTTTAGGGTTAGGCATTTCTTCCTTTTGGAATTGGTGTAACTATTGCAACTTTCAAACACTCGGGAAACGTCTGGCTTTCATATGAAATCTGAAGGAGACGATTAAGAACAAGTGCCAAGTCAGGAGCTACGAAACAATTGGTAGAATTCCATTAAGACCCACTTCATTCTTTCAGTTCAGTTGTTGAAGCACGCGCCTTGCCGAACAAAATCTGAATTTTACTTCAGACAGACATTGAACATGTAGGATGCTTGGTGACACCGTGTTTGATGTATCTAAAACTATGTTTTGGTTTGAGCGTTGCTCAAGAGAATGCAAAGGTGCTTATATTCAACGTTTTCCCTGCCATTTGTAACCCTTTTCGTTTCGAAAATACCAGGAGTCCGGACCAGGCAACAATGAACAAAAGCTTTTAAGACCAGATGGGCCAAGATCTTATTTAACATGGCCGGGCCCGAGTTGTGTAACTATCAAGACCTAATGCAGTTATTCTATATCCTACCGGCCTTCGGTGTATTTTCGTACGATCGCTCACGAATTGAAGAGTTAGCTCCGATTGAGTTAGAACAGATATATCGGACGTGCTATTAAGTTTTATTCGTTTTTTGACGCGAGTCCATTAGCGAAAGCGACAGGTACGGTTTACAAAATCTCGTGATTCGTAGCTCGTCAGTGTATGATCTTGATCGTTTCAAGGTCATTTGAAAGTCAATTTGGAGTTTTCCAACGAAAACTTTTTGACGCCAGAAGAAAGCATTTCGAATTGGATGTTCAGATGCGTTATTAGGCAACATTCGAAGATCGAAAGCATTGTGGCTTCGAGAGATGACATTATGTGTTCAAACTTGTCATACCAAAATAAACTGACTTCACTGATGAATGTATCGCGGTTTGAACACCACATTTTCATCTCAGCCTAATTCTCCTGAAAGATTCGTTTGGCACTTGCCACCCTTATCTAGTATAATTTCAAAGAACGCCAATTTAAAATTGTGCAAACTCCAATTTTTTCACTAATTACTTGTGAAAAAATCGAAACGACCTTGGAATAACCTTGAATTGACCTTCTCGAATCATTTGACGGTGCTTATATTTAATTATTTATATTGAATCAAAAATCATTTACCTAATTACTTATATTTAACTATTTAAATACATATAAGTAAATATAAGTATATTATTAGTTCTGGATTATATATTTTAATTAACAAGACAATAAGGAATATATTCTACACATATCTTTATTCATCATTAAATATCGCATATTATACAAATTTTCGAATGTGAGTTTGAATATCACAAGATTTTAATTATAATAAGATTGTGATTGGAAGCTATTTATCTCCTTCTTCGTCGTCTTCTTCTTGTTGTCTCTCGAAAACGTTCAATTCCTTGTCATCATTCTCATTATAGTTCATATTCATCTCCAAGTCTTCCAAAATTTCAGGATCGTTTGTGCTTTTTACATCGGGATTACTTGAAACAAGCTTCTCCATTACACTGGCGACAAGCTTAAGAACATAGTAACCTTGATTTTATGTATCCACATCGGAAACCACAACGATTTCTGCAATTGCAAAATATTATGTTAGGTTGTTCGGCTAGTGCTGGAGGTAAAAACGTTCTCATTGGCTCCAGCGCTATTCTTGAGGTTCTAAATCATTTCCTAACCACGTTTGAATCTGGTAGTGGACACGACTTATATGTTGATGAGCTGCTACACTTGTTGGTGGCAGTGTAGACAATTGTATAGGTTTATTAGTTTTGTTAATTTGAGAAATTGCGTGTAGCGGAATCGATCAATGTTGTCAATTTTGAAAAACTATAAAACGCCTAGGCAAACAAAAAATTTCAAAAATCAAGAACCAAAATGGAATTTTTATATCAGATAAAGAAGGAATTGCAAAAGAAATCCACAAATTCTATAGAGAACTTTATACTTCGACCATGCCACGTCTTGATACACGAACATACACGAGAACATCTTGAACGTGGGATCTGAAGACTTGCCTGAAATAACTTCTTCAGAGATCAGGCATGCACTCAAACAGATGAAACAATGAAAGTCTCCAGCGGAGGATCGTATAACATCTGAAATGTTACAAATAGGAGGAAAAGCCCTTGAACCAGTCTTGAAATTACTTCCTAGTTGAGAAAAAATACCAGAATTATGAAAAGTCTGTTTTCCCATGTTTATAAGCTCTTGACGAATATTGTAACTAACAGATTATCCAAGAAGATGGACTCATATCAACCAGTTGAACAGGCGAGGTTCAGAAAGGGCTACGGGACCATAGATTACCTTCAAACTGTCAGAACAGTAATAGAAAGAACTACCGAGTATAATATTCCTATACATCTTGCGTTCATCGACTATCACCAAGCGTTTGATAGTATTGAAATATGGGCATTTCTCAGTGCTTTGGACGATGCAAGAATCGATTCGAGATACTCTACACTGATCAAAAACATCTAAAGAAATGCCACTTTTCATGTTATGATAGACGATGGTTTAAGAACAGATGAAAAACCTATAGAAAAAGGTGTTCGGCAGGGCGATACCATTTCTCCCAAACTCTTCACACTAGCACTGGAAAATATCTTCAAAGAGCTGAATTGGGAGAAAAAGGGGCTGAATATCGACGGAATATAACTGAGCCACTTTAGATTCGCTGATTACATTATTTTGATTAGCTCCAGCGAAGAATAATGGAAATCAATGCTGACCGAGCTTAACAATCATTCCAAACATGACTCACAATGAATTTGAACGAAACGAAAATTAGGAGTAATAGCAACATCCGAATCGATATCGACATCATCTTGGAAACAGTGGACCATTATAACTATTTAGGTCACACAATGAAAACCGGTGAGGAAAATCAAACTGCCGAAGCATGGGCCGCTTTTGGGAAACTTTGTTTCATTTTGAAGGACCAAGATATACCAATTTCTCCTAAAAGAAGAGTATATAATAGCTGCATAATACCTGTGGCTACGTATGGGTTGGAAACCATGTCCATAGCGAGAAAAGTGACGGACCAACTTAGAGTCACGCAGAGAGCCATGCTAGGGATATCATTAAGGGTTAAAGTGCGAAACGATGACATAAGAAACAGAACCAATAAAACAGATATCATGGAACGGGTGGCGAGCCTTGAGTGGCAGTGGGTTGGCCATGTCGCTAGATAGGGTGCAGATAAATGGACAAATAAAACAACATTCTGGAGACCAAGAACAACGAAGAGAGGTGTAGGAAGACCAGAAAAAAGGTGACTAGACGATGTGTCATAGCAGGAAAGCAATGGATCAGAACTGCTAGAGACAGAAATGCATGGAAGAAATCAGAAGAGGCCTATATCCAACATTGGATGAATGAAGGCTGAAAAGAAAAGAAAGAAGGTATAATGCCAACAAGATGCGCACTCCATATTCAAGTAATGTTTGTACGAGACAGTTTTCTTCTTGAAATACTTCCACCAGTTTATCCAGTTTGGGAATTTTCTCCAAGTAACAGTTGCGAAGATACAATTACAAACTAACCAATAATGTTGGCTAATAAAGTGGTCCTTAAAAAGTGGTCTTGAATACAATAGAACATCTTTCTCGGCTATATAGCGTAAAGTGTTTTATTCTCTACAACTTTCATGATAGGTGCAAATCTCATTTAAGCTATAGGAAACGGAATATTCTCGAAAAACCGATTTTTATAACCTTTGACCTTCAATATTTTCAGATGCGGACACGTTAGCATTAGTGACTTTTGAGACAATATTTAGGACGACAGAATAAAGGTTTATACCAATTTACAGCTTATTATCTTGCATTCCGAGGTTGACTCTTTTTTTTATCTAATATGACTGATGCTCAGAGGTATGTTACAGACATTTTAGAAAAACATGTAACATCAGTGCAAACTTTTGTTTATGCATGATAACGCTAGACCTCACCAAACTCATATCGCAACTACTTTCAAGACCACGAAATGAAGTGGCCTGCACGAAGACCAGACCTCAATCTCATGGAACATGTCTGGTGCATTCTCAATAGAAGATTAGGAAGCCAGCAAAACCAGCCAACTACCGTGAATGAGTTTCAGAACAAACTGATCGAAAATTTGAACGAACTTGATCAGAATGCTATAAGGTCATTGATTTTGAGTATGAAGCGAAGATGCCATGCAAAAATTCTCGACAGATAAAACTAATTTCTCAACATATTTAAACTTCTTCTGAATAATTTCTTGGCGATCTGTATAAAAATGACGTGTTTAAGCATTTTTCCGAAATTTGAAGTGGAAAAAATTATGAAAGTTTTATTTCATACTTCACAATAACACTGTACAACAAGATTTTGACCTTTTTGTTTATTGAGTACTCTGAAAAACAAAGGATTCCCCAACTTGACGGGACTTGAATGCAATCACGAAGAGCAATAATTGATCGATTTTCTGATTGCAGTGGTATTCATTGCCTGAACACTATCGGATATCGCGAAATTGAATATATATATTAACTGAAACCTTGATCTTTGTTAAGTGTAGTGTTATATGCTATATTATATCCGTATTTCAGAAAGACACGATCTTAAAGTCATTAATTTCCTGTTTCGAAGAACTTTATAAATTATTAGTATTATATTAGATGAAGGGAAATGAAGTGAAATAGTCATGAATATTGCAAAAGACTCAGATTTATTTTTTTTCGGAGAAAATCATTGTTTGAAACAACTGTTGTATGATAGCTTGAACGAATTTAGGGGTAATGATTTGTCTGTTTTTGACGAGGAGTGAGAGGCTATTGTTGAGATGTTTTAGCCCACTTGGGACATCAAGTAGATACCAAGGCTTCTGTCACTTTAATTCAAGCCACGAGGCGTCAAAACACTCGATATAAGAATCGCCGCGGCGACTCCTCAAAATACAAAACGAATAATTCTGAAAGACTATGCGACTAGAAAATCACAATCAACGCACGATAATACCGTAAATTACCGAACCGAGCCGTCCTACGCGGCGACATAAAAAGTGGGACGACAAAGGACCCGTCCACTCATCTGGAATCTTCGTCGCAAAATCGAATGAATTCTATCCTGAATTGCATCCACCCGAAACGCTCGACTTGGTTCTTTGCGCCTTCTTTCCGTTCCGCAATACGAAAACGCGGTTAGTCGGAAGAAAATCAGATCGCACGAGGGGGTAATCGTCGGGGTGACATCCTTTTGGAAGAGTTAGAAATGTCTTGTTTCTCGAAGGTTCGAATGGAAGGACAAGTCTTTCTTGATCGTCCCTCGTACTAATGCACTTTTGTGTATAAGTTATAATGTTACTAGTTAGCTGATACTAGTTCACCCGACATTTTTCATTGTAAACTTTAGTCCATTACCCGTTTTTTTCCCACTGATGGGTTTATCTTCTCACATTTGGTCCTTTCCAAAATTTTCAATTTTCTGGTTTGTTGGATCAATTTTTATTCCATAAAGACCTATTTCAGGCTACTGTGAAAATTTTAAAACCAAAGATAACCAGATCGCTGTAACCATCATATATAAATTTCATTCGTAATTGATACAATAGACATTGATCTATACCACAAAAAATATTTCCTCTTGAAATGAAATAAATAAACATTTTCCTAAAAATTTTGAGGAGAATTACATCAATCCATTTAAATCAACGCACAATCAGAGTTGAAATCGGTTATAACGACATTGAACGAATTAGTCATATTAAGTCGTAAAAGTTGCGACGTTGTTGTAATAAATTCGTAAGGGTTTTTAGAATTAAAGCAACGAATGATCCGTCGTTAAACGAAATTATTATAAGCGTTCGATGTTTTATTTCGTTATAGGCGATATTTTTTTAATTTTTCATGCGCGCTGCCCAGGAATAGGCGTATCTGTTACACCACATGGGTGGGCGCCTGGGAAGAATTGAGGTGTCTGTTTACTCGCTTCTTGAAGAGGGCCAAACTGTAGGATGTTGGGAAGATGTAGGACGAAAGCGAGTTCCACAGCTCACCGGTCCTGTAAACAAAAGAATTCTTATGGAGGGAGGTTCGAGAGGTGGCTAAATGTACCGCCATATGATGAGAACGCCTTGTTGCGGCAAAACATGAGTTTTCCTCAAACAAGGTCTTTCAGTTCCTTGGAGCAGTTGGAGATCGCGGGTGATCTCCGGGTGGCTGATTAAGCTCACAGCCCGTTTTTGCACACTATCCAACATCTGCAACGAATGTTTGGGTGCAGATTTCCATACATGGGAACAATAAGTTTAGCTGATGCAGACTTAGCTATTTCGGATCCATGTGCATGCCAGCAAAACCCGGAGTTGACCGTTATTCCGAGAACGTGTATCGAATCTTTGGCTGCAATTTGTAGGCCTTGTAGGTGGAATGTTCGGTGGTATTGCAATAGATGGAACTAGCACAGAATGCTTTAAGAACAAGAGAGCTGAGAGATCGTCCTTCTCTGCTGGAGATGATGCTATACTTCCGTCTTCTCTAACAGGAGACGGAAACGCAGATTTGCAGTAATTGGCACTGACAGTCTTCGCTATAGAACTGTCTAGTCCCGTTTGCCTGTTCGAGGATTTTATTAGCTACCCCTTTGTTGAATTTGGCCTTTGCTCTTGCAGTTGTCAGGTTGCATACGTTTCGTATTCGTACGAAGGTTGTTCTTGTTTCCTCTGTTGGATTCATCTTCCATGACTTGTAGGCTCTGCTCTTGGCTGCAGAGGCTTTTTCGCAGTCTTTGTTAAACCATGGCTTTTGTGCTGTGGTTATTTTCATGGAATGAGGGATGTGGAGATCCATTCCTCCATGAATGATTTCTGTAAAAGATTCAGTGCATACATTGATGTCAGGATCTGAAAGGCAAACAGCACTGAATGGAAAGCACGAAATTTAGGCAGCTCATCCTAGTTACGACGGTTTTAGTGCCAAATGCGTCTGGTGGTTCAGGTCTTGGTTTAGCGGCAGCACAATGGTTGCAGTATCAGATCTGAGTTGCCTAGCGGTGCTGAGACCTCCACTCCAAAATCATCCAGATCCGAAATCATCATCATCGTCGACTAGCTGCGTTAGATTATGGCTGATTGTGAAAGTTTCAGCTTGTTCTCCCGCTTCATCTGTTCTATTGGAGTGGCGGAACTAGTTGATGTTGTGAACGTTGAAGTCACCCAGTATAATGAGTTCAGCTGCTGGATGATATGTCTGAATCCAATCCACCTTATCACCTAGACACTGAAACAGTCTAGGAAAGTGAATATCGTTTGGCGTCCCGCATCGTGAACCCCCAGGGCCAGTACCCCCGAGATCCGAATGGGAGACTATTTTAACTCCGGATGCTTTTTTCCTAGAAGAGCTCATCATGCTTCGTTTCCAATCCTCCTCACCCTGGAAAGCGGGCCATATGCCAGAACCATAAACTTAGTCACACAGGTGACTAATTCATGGGACCTATAGCTGGATGTGGTGGGATCACACCGGGCGACGGGGATGTGGCCGCCTGCCACCTATATATCATCCAAAACACCACAAATGAAGCTAATTTTGAAGAGAATTACATCAATTCATTTCATATTAACGCACAATCATGTTTGAAATCGGTTATAACGACATTAAACGAATTAGTCATATTAAGTGGTAAAAGTTGCGATGTTGTAATAAATTTGTAAGGGTTTTTCGAATCAAAACAATGAATGATCCGTCGTTAAACGAAATTATTATAAGCGTCCGACATTTTATTTCGTTATAGACGATATCATCCAAATCGCCACAAATGAAGCTAATTACATAGCACTCAAACGGTCAATTGAGGCGTTAAAAGTGATATCGATTATATTCATCTCTTTTATAGTAAACACTACGCATAGTAAATAAATTTTGATTCGGTTACAACAGTGTAATAACGGAACTGTAGTATTCGTATAGAGTTTGTATGCTTTAAATATTCCATTCGAATTTGGGTTTTCCATTAACCAGGTGCTCATTTATTAATCGACTCTACTAAAATGGATGCCGACACGAATTCTATTCACAACACGGGGAATACTCTTCCGGCTAATGTTTTATTCAGAGTGGAAAACTGTTTTTGAAACTGACCATTATTATTTGAAGGGTTGAAGCGCAACATTGTAAGCGGTGCGCGGTGCATTTTATTTTTCTCCATACGTATTATGGAGCGAAGATGAAAGAACGATGTTTTCAAGCTTCATTTTGTCAGGAACACGCGTAGGTACGGAGTGAAATTGATATCTAGTAGTTAAGGTAATTCCTGGGTGCTGTGAAAAATCTTCATAGTTCTTAGTTACGGTAATCGGAAGATAGGACCGTTTATTTTGCATTTTACGGCATATTTCGACACTCATAAGAGTTATGTCCTTTAAGGTGCTTCCTGTTGCACTGAAACATAAAAGTTGGAGAGAGGTAATGTCTTATAGTAGTACAGTTACTGGAAATGAGTACCCCATATTAAGATAGTCTGAAGGCTCTCTATCGCGAAATGTCTTCACCTTGATTGACACAATTAGTGTGATCAAAAGTTTATTTCGTCAAGAGAATTCCTGACATTGGTTAACCCATATAACCCTAAAACTACCGTTTTTTTTATAAATTGAACTTTTTCGAGGATTGAGGTTGAAAGGGGAACTTTAAGGTATAATCCACCATTTTTTTGAATTTTCGAGGGTTGCTATTGGTCGAAACTACGGTTCCTTTGAAAAGAACAGTAGTACTATAGCATACTCATATGAAATTATTGTTTGAACAAAGTCTTTATTTTCATCAAAAGAACATCTAAACAATAAATAGTAAGATAAGAAACAAAACAATCATTTGGATGCAAGTCAACATCACATTTTTGGCAGATAAAATTTGCTTTTTCATGGCATTCTGCACATCGTCGCTAATTGTTATTGTAAACAATGAGATGATCTAGTCTGTCATAACGTGAAAACTCGTGTAAATTTCTAGGAGCTTTGGAACGTCTTTTTTCCATTCTCTTATTTGATTCTAATAGTTCAGTTGCTATAGATCTTCTGAATTCTAGTTGGTCGAGTTTTCCGCCATTGGCCTTATGTAAACGCTAAGAGTTTTGCACAGCCATGTCGATGCAATGAGCAAATGAAATAAAATACCATTTCTGTCCCCAGACGCTAACTCTAGTGTCACCGAGATTTTGATCGCCAAGGTCCATATTTTCATTGTAAGATTTTATCGAGCCTGCTTGAACTATATAAATATATTTCTTCCCAGATTGGAAAAACCTCTTTACTCTATTTACCGGAAACACTGTTAAAGCATTTGATGCTTTCACAACATTGTTGTCATTCCATTTGGTGATGATTTCGTCATCCGCCAAAGTATGCTCGAAACAACCTCGATCTTCTGTTTTAGTACACTTGAACTAGATAGGGGTGATGAGGGGATTCGGTTTTCCCTCAGCGTTCTAGTTCTTTGAACGACGAAAGTGAGGTGAAGTAATTGTCAAAGTATAAATGAAATCCTTCAAAGGGCATATTTTTCAATACATTTGCATATTGTAAAACTATTGATGCGCCAAGACCCATATGTTTGTTCTTACTGGCAACGTACTTGAAGAACCTTGGTATGGGTCGAAATGAACAATATAACCTAGTCGGGAAGCACCAATCCAAAACTTATATCCCCATCTGATAGGTTTTCCACGTATGAATTGCTTTCCACTGTGACGTCCAAAATCATTGACTCGTCTATACTATGATTTTCTTCGATAGGGCATGCTCAAAAGATTTTGAGTTCAGAATGTCAAGAAGTAGTCGCATTTTTGAATATTTGTCCTTCAAATCCAGGTTTGTATTATCATTGCAGTGAACGTTGCTCATTATATGCTGGAAACTATCACGCGATATAGCTCACATACCATTTTATTGTTGGTGTCATCCCTATTCTGCGAGAACATCTTTTTCCGTGGAAGAGGTACATGCCACTAAACAACAAAACTCCAATAAAACAAAGTAGCTCAATTCTTCTTCTGTTGCGCGAAGGTGTTCGAGAATTGAAGAATAAGACCAATCACTTCCTCTTCGAAGAATAACTGCAGCGTAGCAGCTGGTGAAAGATTGTTATCCGCCGATGATATTGGTGTCCATTGCGGCAGAGGCGACTTCTCCAAGTCCAAATCACTTTCTTTGTAATCGAAAGTTTTCAGAAGTTTTGGTCATCGTTCTACAAACTTTGAAAGAGGTTCATCATCATCGCTATCCCAGTCATCTTCAGTTTGCATCCGTACTTCAGCAGGAGCTCTGAGTTCCCGGTAAATTGTCCAATAAGACGGTGTTTCCATCTCCTGAGTCTTCATCTGCATCGCAGTCATCATTGGTGTTCTCATAAGGAAAAATTGCTATTTCTTCTGGAACCTCATTTATTCGATCTCTACCATTATTTCAGCTAACGTTAAAGGTCTAAAACGATCATCTTTGTACCCAAAACAAAAATATTCCAATTGAGTCGACGGTAATCGATGAACCTACTGTCCTTCTACAAGGACAGCTTCTTATGTTGTCTTGTGTTTAGCGGAGTATGAAAAGAAAAGTGAGGTTAGATTTGTTGAACTCAAATATCGAATGAAATGAAATCATACTCTACTGAAATGAGAGAATTTACTTAACACCTCTTGGACATCTCGAACGATATAATTAAACTTCGCTTCAACACTGGCTAATCACAAGTAAACTTTACTTCTGCAACAGTTGCGCGTCTTAACTCGTTTGAATAGATCACTTGTTATGCTATACAGGTGGCGCCATCTAGAATCGAGTACTTCATCCGAAACGACTTAGGTTGACAACCTCAGTCCTTCTAAAAGGAAATTAGGGCTAAAGGAGTTAATGAAACAAATTATTAATTTTCATCCAAATTAATTTTATCGCCTCCGAAGTAGGCCCTTCTGAAATAATACACTTACGCCAACCAACAATCCAACCAAATATCGATTCAAAACGGGTACCTCGAAGTGGTAATTTTAGTTTTGGAAAAAAAAGTCGGTCGGAGCTATATCAGGTGAATACGGTGGTTGTTCGACGGTATTTGTTGCGTTTCTGGTCAGAAATTCATTCACAACACCGTGATAATCAAAGAAAATATTCATTAATGCCTTGACTTTGCATTCACTTCATTTGTATTTTTCGGTTTCGGTTCAGCTGAAAGGCGTCATTCCAAAACTTGTTGGTACATTCCAAACTCATAAACTCTTGTCTCATCACCAGTTACAATGCGTTTTATAAATGTGGGGTCGGGATTGACTCGTTCTAGCAAATCTTTAGCGACCTTTATGGGATTTAACTTTCGAGAAAATTCAGGTCTTTTGAAACTTGTCGAGAGGCAACGCGTTTCATGCCCAAATATTCGTTTAAAATGGTACGAATTGATTCATGAGACACAGAAATTTCAATGCCTATCGCACTCAAACTTGAATGACGATTTTCAATTACCATATCCTTCATTTTATCAATGTTAACTTCAGTTGAAGATGTTGATGACCGACCAGAGCAAGGCAGATCTTCTACCACATCGTGGCCGCTGTTGAATGCATTTCATATGTACGTGTCTTTGATGAAGTCGATTCACCGTAAGCCTTTTGTATCATTTTCGGTGATTCGGCACTCAAAAATCAGTTTGCAATACAAAATTCGAGACAAATTCTTTGTTCGATATTGTTATTCATTGTAAAAACCTCAAAATACACTTGTGAGAACTGACAAAATCGAGCACTGTAAACAAACTGAATGACAGATCGCGTTTAAACTCTGTGTCAATATAGAAAATAGTTGTGCCAACAGCAACAACAAAAATTTTGACAATCGTTTCAAGCAGATGTTTTAAATAATGAATTCCTGTTATTTTAATGTAGATCCACGTAATCAGGAAACACTCTTTATATATTTCGAACTATGGTAGAAGAGATATTTTCAGAGAACAGAATTCATTCCTCAACTTTCTTTGATGAAAGCATCTGAATTGAGAGAAAAATCTGGAAATTTATTCAAATTTTGATAGAACGTCAATCGGTGCAGCATTAATCAAAAACTTGATCTTTTCGTGCTGTTTTCCGAACAGTGATGTGGATAGGTTTGAAGAAGAACAATTTTTCGTATATTGCCACCAACGGTTCCCCATTATTGCGGACATTGGAACGGTAAATTACCTTTATATGGGCCCTAAAACGACGGCTGTCTCCGTTTTATGGAGAGTTGCGTCACGTGGAATGTTTGATTGTGACGATTTAGGAAATTTTGGGATGGTTACGACGGAAGTTTGTCACTTTCTGAATCTGGATTTTATAAGATTTTTCATCGAGATTGAGTGTCTTGAATATTGACGAATGTTGTATTCTTGTGTTTGTGAATGCCGAAATTATATGACATATTTGTATTCGGCTTTGATCGAAGTTAAGGCGACCATTTGTTATAATAACTAGCTGACAGGAAACAAAAAATATTCTGATATTGTCGTGTTAAATAGTTTTATGAAACCAACAAGAGAATATTCGGTAAAAAAGTCGTAAAATCTCTTTACGGACCTGAGGCTAGAGGTATGTAATTATCATTAGATACGCGAAAGTATCTCTGACGAATCCCGGGTAATTAGGGTGAAGTAATTACGTAACCTGATTTCGACAGCTAGATCTTCATTTATCTCAGCCATTCCTCGTGAAATGTTCTTGTGAAAGAGCGAATAATATTAAATGCTAACTTCCCAGCAAAAAAAAAAATATGAAGGAGAAGGGAAAATATGTTCAAGGGTTGAAATGTCCAAAATATATTTCTTGATGGAATTTCGCAAAAATTCGTTTATGATGCGGTTTGGAACCACGGAATTCGAATAGGAGAAATGCCTTTCGAGGTTGATCACCGCTTTATTCTTGACAAGAGAGCTCAATACCTGTTAATAGCCTCTTGAAGGATATTCCTTCACTTTGTAGATAGAAATTGATTCGATAAAAAATCTGAATAATCTCAGGAACTCTCTAAACGTATATAAGTTAGAATAACCATGAATGTAAAGTGAAATATGTGAATTCTGAGTTTATTTCTTCAGAATGCTGAAAAAATTATACAATACAATACATAAGTAAACGTCAAATTACATTCAGTTACCTTTCAAACATTATTTTGAGTCTCCTTAACTTCTTATCCTTATAACATTGAGTTTAAATTTCATTATCTTGATTACAATAACCACAGAATGTTGAATATATAAAGTTTGTGGTTTCTTCGCTTAAACAAAATATATATAAAAATGGACAAAAGAAAGTACTTTCCCCTACCTTTGAAACATCATTTTGAGATTCATTAACTTTTCAATGAAACAAAATTAGGAATTATTCATTTTGACAGATCGAAGTAAGACCGAGCTTAAATAGCGACCTCTCCTACCGCCCCCACGGTAGGTAGGCCCAGGGTGTTTCTGGTCTTTTCCGCGAAAATCTAGGTCTTAAAAATGGTGACAAATTCCGAAATTGAGTTGAAGAAACGATTTCTTTACGCAGAACCGATCTCGAGATACGTAGCAATTATTCGACACCTGAATATTTCCTCCCGCTAATCCCGTAAGATTAGGAAGGGCGACAGGAAATCCCTCATTTTGACAGCTCGACGTTCGTTAATTCCGTTAATTTCGTTAGAGATTCTCGGAACGAGGAAAATAGAACAAAATTTTGCAAAAGTCCTTCAATGGATTGAAGAATTTTCGGTTTTTTTCGAGGTTTTATTGAACCAAAATATCGCGGCGCAACATGCGTAACTCGAGGTTTGTGCTCGTCCTGGTTTCGAGTAGCGAACGCGATTGAAAAATGTCCGATGAAATTATTCTCCACTTGCGGAAAATCGCTTTTCCGAGTCTGACTTTTCGCTCGATCGATCGTTCCGATTGTCTTTCGAAAGACCGAAGTTTCCGATTCCGTAGAAATCTCACAGATTCGACTTTTCGCTCGCTCTCGGCGATGTTTCGGCGAAATTTTTCAAAAAATTTTTAGGGCTCCGTCGTTCGAGGCACGGACCTTCCTCCGACCCTTCCCTATCCAAAATAGATTCCCGAAGCGGCCTTCGGCCCCCGTTCGCCCGTCACTACCCTTCTTCAACATTCGGTTGAAACTGTTATTCCTCGGATTATTCCCGAAAAAGGCCTTACGACTTTTTATGGTATATGATTTCGACAGATGCTTGAAAACCTGTTTTGGAACTCAGATTTCTTCCGAACGCAATGTAAGTTCGAATTGACAGTATCTTCAAGGTGGTCAAAGTTTCGTTTGGCTAGTATGCACCTCGATTCTTGGCAGTTTGTTAGAAATCGCCGTAGAGTTTCCATAGGTACACAGTGAGGAATCGAATTCGGAGTTTGAAGAGGGCCGAATTGTAGGTTAGAAAATATGTTCGATAGAAGGTTTTTCTTTAAAACTAGGGTCTTTCCGGAACCAAGCCTTTCAGTTCTTTAAAGCATTTACCATGGAAGAACCCGTAGAAAAGAGAAACATGAGCAACCTGTCGCCTCTAAGAGAAAGGCTAGAGATCACGCTTGATCTACGGGTTGTCGATGTTCTTTTCTGGATACTATCCAATAGATGTAATGAATGTTAAGGTACTGAGTCCCGCACATGAGACCAGTATTCCAGACCAGGTCGCGCCTGAGCATAAGCTGTGATTGCGTGAAGTATTGCTCAGCCTTGAAAAGAAAACTCAGTTTAACAGAACAGATTTAGCAATAGCTAACACATGGTCATGTCAGAAAAAGATGCATGTTCTTTTTTGAGGAAATTCGAAGTCCTTACATGATTAAAGGAGGTTCTCCAGCAGCGACTTTACTGGAGAACGTTGGTGATTGTGTCTTGTTCGCGTTATCATTGACCAAGTTCAACCAGCCCAACTCTGATATCTTCTCTATGCTGTATTAAGTGACATACTCTGTTGTTATCTTTGTCGATGTTACTCCTCAGCAGTTAAAGGACGCTAACTAGAAAATGAGAAAACCAGAGTATTGAACCCTGTGGTACTCCTGCATTAACCATTAACACTCGTTACACCATCAAACCACTCGAATCGATTTACTGAAGAGAAAGCTACTAATCAATAACAACAAGTAACAATATCTAAACAGAAAATCGCTCTCGTTTCCAATGTTAAAGTTCCTTCAAAATAAAACATTATCCGTATAAACACAAGCTTTCAAGCTATGGACGCCATAAAAATAGTAATTTTGCTATCTCATCTTCCTAATTGTTATATTCAACCCTGGATAAAATGTCACATTTCTGTAGAATTCTTAATGGGACTAGAAATATCATTCTGGCTGTTAAATAATAGTTCTTACTGTCTATTATAGCGCAATTATAATCGCTGTACCCTTCGCTTTGTGTCGTGTTTCTATATTGTTAACCTAGTTTTGCCATGCTTCCAGTATAGTTGTTACCTCGTCGCTTCACTCGTCTTTTGCTTTGCATCGTTATCACCCGTAGCCGCTTTGCATTTGAATGAATTAATGAATGCAAAGGTAATAGACGTTATTATAACATAGATAATTGGGACAGGAGAATGTCAAATGCAACGCGTACCAGGCAGAAGCTCTCTGTAGGTTTTTTGTGGAGTTAAGTAATAGTTAATGTAATAAGATAATATATAAAAGCTTCCTTATAATCTACTGCGTGTTTCTTATGCACGCAGTCTTACGATAGATGAATGAACCCAAGCCTACCACAACTGTATAGTGTGATAAAAACCCACAAAGAAAATGCTGCGATCCGCCACTTATTTCAGTTGTAAATAGTCAATTCACACTTTGAAAATAATGGAAATAATAATCAAAAGAATGACAAACGAACTAAGTATACAATTAAAAATTCAATTGAATTAACCCAGACATTAGAGAACTTCACTTTACCGAATATTTCATACCTTTTGAGCTGATGTAGATGAAATTTTTGAAACATGAACAACCACATGTTGGACGTTTGATACATTCATAATTCTTTTGGAGTGCATACAGCTTAATTATCTTCAATTTGATTGTAAGATAGATATATTTATTAACTTCATGGAAATTCAAGATGATGTAAAATATATTTTTTATACTTTGCACAATTTTATTTTAACAAACACGACTGGTTTCCACCGTCAAGTCAATTTCAAATGCTCAACTACAGGAAAGGATTTGGTTTATATAGATTACATATCGAGTAGTGGAGAGGTATTAATGTCTAGCTGGCTATTCAGAGTAATTTCACTCGAAATTTCACGAGGTTTATTGATTTCCAAACATTCCAACAGATTCATCTTCTTTCCTTTGTCGCAGTTATGAAGAATTTTGATATCATCTAATGTTATTAAATGTTTTTCGTTTTAAAGGTACTCCAGGAATCATCTCTCAAAGTTTATCTTAGAGCTTGGAGACACCTTGTATGGTTTTGAATTGAAAATGTAGAAAACTGATGGAGGTTAATTTAAAAATTGTTTCGCGTACGATGAACACTTTGCGGTTACATCTTTCCGATATATTAATTGTTTTTAGTCCGTTTTCATGTCGGCGAAACTCAATACTGAATTAATTCGATGAATACCACTTGAAAAAAGCGATTGGCGATGAGTTTTTCAGCGAATTAACGAGTTAGTTTGTTTGCGTGCCCGGACAATATAATCAATACGCCATATCGAATTACAATGTTTCATATGCGGCATCAACCGTTGATCCCGTCGTTAAGTGCATACGCTTTAGAAAAACACCATGCAATTAAGTCATCGTCCGTTGTAATCGATGAAAAAAATTAATTAGGTTACTCCAGAATACTCATTTGGATTTCTATATGCTACCTTTGTCCGATTCCAGTGGATCAAATTTCAATTTTTCCCCGTAATGATGTAATGGAGATTGAAAAAAGCATAATTTATGGAATTAATCAACAAGATGTTCATTTGTTGAGATGAAGGACGTTGAAACTTTAACGTATAATATACGAACGAGCTTGTGGAAATATGATGTTAACACATGGATCAAAAAGTACGGGGGTTAATCTATAAAAATTCAAAATTCGAGTTTATTCATTTTATACTCTTCTTCTGCAATGTTATTAACCCCACTTATTCTTAATTTTTCACTTACACTTATACTCATTACAACTTTCACTTTACTCATTAACTAATTTGGTTGATATGATCTATAACTGATTGAATTCTTTAGATGAATGCTGGTAAGTACTGTGGTAGTTGTCCTGCACCTCTTCTCGAGTGAATGCAAATTTATATATTTTCTTCATGTGATAAATCATGAGCGTTCCTTCCGAAGACATAATAAACACTTAACCTTTAGAGCAGTTTGTTTACTTCAGTTTAATGGTGATATTTACCGATGAGAACGACGTACTTCATATTTCGAATACTGTCATTATTTATATGGAAAATGAATTAGTTACCTGGGCTGATTAGGAAGAGATATTGAAAAACTTAAAAATTGGTCGTCTTACAATCAAAAATTGACGTATCTCAGCTTTTCCCGCCAAAATGATTTCATCTTGAGATAGAGAGGGTGGAACACACGGTATAGGGTGTTTTGAAGCAATCTGAGTGAAAATCTTATTGCCTACTCTTACGCCCAAGCAAAATCAGGTCTGCCCTGATTGAGACAGACGACGATAGTCAGAATGCCTCTGCCTTAATTTTTGAACGCACCCCATAGTTAACAGCTAATTTCATGTATGACGACTCATGTCAGGTCACCCGTTACAGTCGGAAAGTATTCTATTTATATACCGATTTAATATTCATACTTGTCAATAACTCAGTTCAAGCCAGAACTGAAAGGCTATGAAATATGGCACTTTGTTTTCTGAAAACAAATATCGCATCGATTTATCAAATGCAGGATAGCGGATGAATTAGGAGAAATTAGCATCAGAGCTTCTTTGTTTCACGATGCTGTTGAAAGAAATTCATTAAGGTCCGAAATTTGCTGCTGACACTGGTTATTAATCATTCACAGTATCCATTCGAAGTTTTCCCGTACAGAAAGCGCTTCGAACAATTCGACTCTCGGATGAGATTTAGAAAACAGCGGATGGTAAATGTAGATGGTTAACCTTTCCGGTTCGTTTCACGGAGAAGCTTATCCTAGAATGTTAGGATTAAGGTGGGTGTTTGACTGAAATTTTTGATAGTTAAGGGATGGAATGTTGGTGGAACGTAATAATTGATTGAATGGTCCAAGTTTTAAATTAAGATGTTCAAGTTGAAGGTCTTTTGGTTTTTGCTAAAGGAAATTATGACATCAGTTATGACATCAACTTGCGCCTTGAACCAGTTAATATTGTTCTGGCATATTATTTGGTTGATAGTTGTTCTCTCAATTGCATCAGGCTTCAACGCAAAGTAATATAAGATAATGCAGAACATTTACTTCCGTGTCAGTTCTCAGCATGATAAGCTCAGAAGATCTTGGAGCAAGAGCTTCCACAATTCCGAGGTTGATAACATTGGAACCATCCTTTGGCTAGTATTCAATTTTGCCTGGGTGTCTTCTGATGGTTCTAGGAATTATATTGTAGCACCTTTTGAATTCCCCTGAAATTTGTTAAGATTCACCACCTTCACAGCTTCGAGCATTCTCATCTATAGGGCGGAGGCGATGCCCAAGATGATTCAATTTGTGAAGCACAGTACGCTAGTCATATTAGAAGAATAATTTTCATGGAGAGATATACTTCAGTTCTTCAGAGTAATCACCATGGAAGTATGTGTAGAGAATGAAAATATCAGCAACCTGCCGCCTTTGAGTGAGAGGCTGAAGATCCCCGGGTTGTCAGTGAGGCGTATCGCTCTTTTATGAACACTATCCAATAGATGTAATCAATGTTTGGGTCCGAAGACCCACACATGACAGGAGAATACCAGACCTGTCGCACCTGCGGTTCGTTTAAAAGGATCAGCTGTGATGACGTGAAATAATGCTTAACCCTGAAAAGAAAACTGAGTTTAGCAGAAGTAGATTTGGCAATGGCTGATACATGGTCATGTCAGCAAACTCTGAGGCCATTCGATATCCTTGCATGATTAACGTAGTTTATGCAACATTGGCTTTTCTGGAGAACGTTGTTGATTGCGTTTTTTCGCGTTAAAATTGACCGAGTTCAGCCGACGCTGTTCTTCTCCAAGTTTGAAGTCAGTGACGTGTTCTGTTGGTATCTTTGTCGGGGTGACTACTCTGCAGTTATATGACGCTGACTACGAAATGAGTACCAGGGTACAGTGGTCCGGAAACCCAAATATTCTGTTCTCATTGAAGTGGAGGAGACCATTAATCTGAGAAAACGAGTAGGTCACAGTATGGAGCCCTGGGGTATTCCTGCATCAACCTGAAAAGATTCACTCGTCACACCAACTAATACCACCTGAGTCAATATATCGAAGAGAAAACTTCCAATTCAAATAAGCAAGTTTTCGGTAAGTCCATATGGAATTAGTTTATTTACCAAGGTTCCTTGACAACCCCTGTGGAAGGCTTTTCAGATATCAAGAAGAAAATTGCTCTTGATGACGATACCCTGAAATTCGAGATATTCTATGAGTTCATCGTTTAACACTCTCTTGCCCAAGACTTTGGCATTTCTTCCTTTCTCTGAAATCGCTTGTACTCTCGTAATTTTCTAATACTCCGGAATTGTCTGGCTCTCATACTAAATCTGAAATGGTCAATAAAGAACATGCGATAACTCTGGAGGACATTTAGTTATAGCTTCAACCAAGAAAGGGTAGAAGAGCAGAAAAGACTTCAAGTTGTTGTTTTGGTCAAAGGAAGTCTCAGTTCTTCTGAGTTTGAAAGGTTACTTAGTTTTTCGTCTGGGTTTCCTCTCCATACAACGTCTCTTAATTATCGAGGTTTTCCGCAGTATATCGCTTTACTATTATTCTCATTGTTATCTTCTGTTGGCTAACCAGAAAGCAGTTTTTAACTAGCTATGACGAAAGTAATGATGTGGTGTCAATAATTAGTTAAATTACCTAGGCTGGTGAATTCTATAAATTTCCTTGCATGTAACTTCGAAACAAGTTCAAGACCCTGAGAAATTTAGACTCATCAGTTTCTCACAAAGAAAATAAAAACTTTCCACATCAATCCAAGGGTATTGAACCTTACAATGATAATAAACCTGAAGGTACATTAAAGGACTGGAAATCGGAAAATGAGCACTCGATGAAATAATTGAGATAGACTGAAGACTTCTGGTTCAAGTTCAAACTGAAAAATTACATTATATAGATGATAAAGTGGAAAAATAGAAGGTTTGTGAAAGCTCCTGGAACCTTACTGCAAAGTGTTTGCCGACGTTGAATTTCTGACAGGGATAGATGCTTCTCCAGAGGTTAGATACCTTCACCAAGACTCGAATGAGTTTCCTATAACTGGATAAACTGAAAATGAGTTGCACTATACTTCAATTCTGGATCTTGAATATTCTTTTATACTGGATGTGCCGCAAAATATAACGGTACAATACTTCAGGTTCACTTCGAGATCCATGAGCCAGTTATCACAACTACGTTCCTTTTGAAAAAGAATGCTCTGAACATTGGTTCTCTGCAAAATTTGACTTCTACCATAAGTCGGGTTCTTCTAAGAGGAAGATAGCTTCAAAGATTCAGTCTCCTCCAATAAAAATTCAAGTCACAACCTGAATAATATCACGGCCTCCTCTATTAGGGGTACGAATTATTTAAATCTAAAGTTAGATTGGTGTTATTGTGTCAAAACTTACTTGATTTAGTTCTCAGAATCAGTGTGAAATGACAGTGCTGTCTGGAGTGGGGATCAGATTAGGAAAGCGTGAAAATTTCAAACATGATAATTCAGAATTTCTGTCATTTTTATTGAATGCAAAGATGTTGACTCGTTGAGGAACTAAGCAGGAACTGGAAAATAGATGAATTGTGAAAAGCATGAATTTTGAAAGTGGGAAAATGTCATGGGCTCTAGAGGAATGAACCTAAATGTTTGAAAGTTATTGATCATTTTATAAAGCTCCAAAAAAAGGTTCTAAGAACGTCAACTCGATAAACTCCAATTTATATAAAACTTGTAGCAGTTTGCTGATAGGTCCACTGTACCAGATAATGTCAACATCGCTTAAAACGTATTCACTTCCAAGCTGTTGGACGAAGGTATCTGTGACTCCTGTGTTTAAAAAAGGCGACAAATGCTCCTCAGAAATTATAGACCGATCTCAATAACTTCTGTTGCTGATAAAATTATGGAAAGGATAGATGTCAACACGCTGCTGCCGTTTCTCATGAGTAATAACATCATCCCCACGGAGCAGCATGGCTTCATTCCAGGAAGGTCCGTCATGACGTGTCTGCTTCAGTGTATTGACCAGTGGACGAGGTCTCTGGATAGAGGTGATCCAGTGGACATAGTCTACTTGGACTTCTCTAGAGCCTTTGATCTTGTTCCTCTAAGAAGACTTCTCCATAACCTCAGCATGTTGGTATTCGAGGAGATTTGCAACTGTGGATCGAAGGATTTCTTTCAGAAAGAGAGTTTTTAGTTAAGGTTGGTGGTGAAAGATCTGTATTCGCTTATGTAGAAAGTGGGGTCACCCAAGGCTCAGTGTTGGGCCCCATACTGTTTCTGGTCTACATTTCTGATTTGCCTTCTTCTTTGAAATCTGCCTGCTTCTCATATGCTGATGATACAAAACTTTTCAACTGTCCCATCTTGCATCACATCACCCTACAGAATGACTTGAACATTATTACTCATTGGTGCGAAGACTGGCTCCTGCCACTAAATACCGTGTGTGATCCCTCTACTGCTGCAGAACTATACGAGACCTACGTCCGCCAAATTTTGGAGTTCTCTGGTTCAGTATGGCATCCTTGACTAACTAAAGACGTGAAGCTTTTAGAATCCATTCAGAGAAGGGCTACTAAGATGTCGTATGGTGTCGTACGCCCAAGCTTTGAGGAGCGCTTGTCGATTATGAAGATTCCCACTTTCGTTCATAGGCGATTAAGAGGAGATCTGATAGTCGTCTACAAAATTATGTATGGCCTATTCAACAGTGACTTAAGTGGCCTTTTCGAACTTAATATGAATAACTTACGTGGACATCAGTTTACGTTAAGTACGGTATCTCGCGAGCACTTAATTTCGAATAGGGACCTTCAGTGTTTGGAACCGTCTAACGAATAGTGAAGTTAGTTCTGCATCAGTGAATGCCTTTAAGAATTCTTTGGACAATTGGTTCATTACTAATAGAGTTGCTTAGTTTATTTCAAATCTGCCAATAATTATTTCAGATTATTTTCTTTAGCTTTTAGTTTTAGTTATCTTTAAGTATTGATTCTCATTTTGTCATTTCACTTTTATTTTGTCACTGAATATTTAGTGTATTATTTGAGTTTATTGATTTCAAAATCTCAATTCTTTATGAAACTTAATAATAATAATAATAACTTGATTGACACTAATGGATAAACAAGTAAACAATCGAAAATTAAATGTAAATAAATTACTTGCCAACAGTTTATTTTCATAAAATTTGTAGCAGTCGATTCGCGTATAAATATTGAGATATTAGTTCCTACAAAATATTGTATCATCGAAATTATTTCATTACATCTCAGTGGCAATTAAATAACAGACGGAAATCCCGCAACGCAGTTTCTCTTAATAATCGGTGCGAGAAATTTATCTGATTTTTCTTGACGGAATAATGAATTTGATGTAATTGCCAACGTAGTTTCACTTTACTCTCTCATTCTTCGGATTCTCATTATAGCAGGAAACTTAGTTATGATTACGTAAATTGATTGACTGTTGAGCGTTTGTTTCATGTCTAAGGTCATCTTGGTAGTTGAATTTTTTTTGATAATTTCTGCGTAGCTTATCTCATCTACAGAGTGGATCAAAGCCCTATGAAGAAATCAAGAGGGCTGACCATTCATCAAATGAAGGCTCTATATTATTGAAACCTGGTCTGGGTAGTTTTTTCCCAAAGGAAAATGGTTCAATGAGTTTCTCAATATACTGGCTCATGCAATAAGTGTTTGAGGTGATTGACTGTGAACTATTTGAATCCAATGTGGATTTTCTCACGATTGATATCAGTCTAATCAATAAGGATGAAGTCAGACAAAAATCCCCATCCCTAAACAAAAAATATGGTCATACAGAAAAAAATAATATGAGTTTCTGTCAAAAAAGCACCGGGAATTGATTATTTAGAAAATCTGCTTGAATATATCATAAACATTTTTGTTGTTGCTTTGTTGACACAACTTAGTCTACCGGGTGTGACTGAAACTAGGGCTACCCCTGTAACTTTTTTCTATTTGGAATATTTTGATGAAATTTGGGAATCGGATAGAAGACAACATTTAGAATTTGATGACTTTATGTTTGACATTTTGTTTCCGGTTGTGCCGGAATCATTTGTCGGATAGCTCACATGAAAGTGCGTTGGTCTGGTTTTCTGTGAACGGGTTTGCAATGAATAGTACTAAAACTCAGAAACTGTTGCTGAGTTTGAGAGATACTTCTGGTCTTGCCACCGATTTTGCTGAAGACAGTAAGGTTAGTTTTTCGGGAGTTAGTGTTGATCCGGTTTTGTCATGGAATGCTCATGTTGAGTGTTTGGCTTTTAAGATAAGTAAGAATGTATATGTTCTTAGACGTCTGGCTTCATCTGCTCCTCCAGTGATTCTGAGGATGGTATTTTTAGTTGATCGAGTCTTCCCTTAGATATTGTGTGGTAGTGTAGGGGTGGTTGTTCTGGACTTGAAAAACTCAAGCAGATTCTTGCTCGGGAGGTTTTATACTCAGTTGATGAGTTTTATAATGTCAACTTTTTGTGAATTTTTCATTGTCTATTTTACTTGTATTCAATTATTCTTATCGTGTATGTGTATTTCAATGTACTTTTATTCTATTTTAATTAAAGTCATTTTTAAATTGATTACATGCAACCTATTAATTTTTTTATTTTATCTGAGGTTTTATTCATACAAATTCACTTGTTTTTTGTCCTTTGATATGTATTGTAATCAATTCACGGACCTGTGCAAACACTTTTATATTATGTGTAAGGCATTAACGAATGAATACTGAATAAAAAAAAAACTCCAGAACCGTTAAGAATAGAGTGACGTGAGTGGTATAAAAAAGAGACAAAAAAATACTGCTTCTGCAATACCAGATTCTGTATTCCTGTAAAATTTGAACTGGATTTACTGTGGCCAAAACGTAGGGTGACTCGGTATTCATTTTGTAAAAACTTTATATTTATTTCAAATCAATTTCATTACTTTCAAAGTAATCCCCTCCATTTACAATGCATTTTTTCCAAGCATCAGAACAGTTGTTAAAATTATTTTCCAGGATAGCCTTTAGCTCTTTCTTTGATGATTGTACTCTTCTATTGACTCAAAACGGTACCCCCGGAGCGGTCTTTTCAGTTTGCTGAGTAACTAGAGTCACATGGTACCAAATCAGGTACATAAGGCGGTTGTGGAACAATATGGAAGAGTTTTTGGCGAAATGGTCACGAAGAATCAATGCAGTGTGTATTATCGTGGTGACTTGACACAATGAGGACCAAAACATCCCTCAAATGGTATCGACTGATCCTTTTGAAATGCCATCATGCGCAACAAGATCTCTAATTGTTAATCGGCGGTTTACAAGCAACAAATCTTTGCTCTTCATCTTCTACACGTTCTCGACCTTTTTGGAACCACTTTTGAACATTTTTTTTCGACAAAGCCTCATCACCATAGGGATTTTGCACCACCCTCAATGAATCAGCAGCGATAAATTCATTCCGTAAACAAAATTTGATGCAAATTCTTTGCTCAACAAATGCAGACGTTAAAGAATCGTAAAGTTCGCTTCTAGGAGCTTGCAAAACGAAGCGTAGCTTGAACACTGATGAGTATTTTGATCTGACCCTGGGCACAAATATTAAAGACAGTTCTACCAACCTGAAGATAACATCATTGCCCCAAATACATTTGCGCGCGCAGCTTAAATTCAAATGTCTTACTTTTTGAACACAGTAGTACTACCCTTCTCTATTCGTACAAGGCTTCATGCGAATTTTCCATTGTTATAAACTATGTTGGAAGTCATCTTCTGTCAACTCTTTCCGGACTCTTGCCCCTTTCTCTTTTACAGCTTCCACGGCCTCAAATCTCGTCAATTTTAATGCAGATTTCACCTTAGGGAACAGATTGCAGTTAAATGATTGCAAGGTCTGTTGAGTAAGTTGGATGTTTTAACTTGACCAGGAACCTTTTGGCAGATAACGTTGAACATTTAACAGTTTGGCTTACATTTTTCGCATGTTCAAATTGTCAAGTAAAATTTGTCCTCGAAGCCAACGGCTTCAGTAAATGCAGGAATACTTAATCGACGGTACAGATCGTCGAAACGAGATATATGCCAGTAAAATACATTTTAGAAGAACGTGTTATATCATTTGCGGCAAATATGGGTGAAATTTTTTGTTTATACATGATAACGCCAGACCTTACCAATCTCATATCGTTAGGAACTACCCGACAAAGTTGCTTCAATGAAGCGGCCTGCACGAAGTCCAGACCTGAATCGCATCGTCTGGGATATTCCCAATAGAAGATAAAGAAGCGAGCTACCGTGAATCAGTTTCGGAACAGACTGATCGAAATTTGGAACCGAATGGATCAAAATGCTATAGTCATTGATTATGAGGATGAATCGTAGATGTCATGCAGTAATTGGGGACTTTGATTATTTCCAGAAAGTTTACAGATTTCATTATTAGTTAAATTTCAATTTATATGAGTACTGTTTTCATTTCCATACACGGTGTACATCGTGAAGAAAATCTGTTCCTTTCGAAAGAAATCATTCAACACCACTGGATTTTCATTGGGAAACACGATAAAGATTTCATTTTCATATACCAGATGGTTCGCTTGCGGCAAATATTCAGAATATCTGAGATATCTCAGAAGCAGAGAGGGCCATGATGATTTTGTTACTAGAATGTTTTGATTCACAAAAGAGTATGACAGTATTGTGAAAACCGCATTCCCTTATATTAACGGAGACACCATTTACATTTATCAGAAATGGGAAACTCTGTACATCATCATTAAGGTGTAGTTGTCAGACAATCATTTTTTCTACAGCGTCATTCAAATTGCATATTCTGAATTCATGTTCTAAATTAAAACCTTTGCGGTCAGTCACACTGCATCGCCAAACAACAACCTTAAAATAACGAAAAATTCGTTAACACATGCTGAGTTATTGCGGATTTTTATTTTTGCGTTGTGAAGTTGTTCATCTGCAATTAGGTACACTTATTGCTTGTATTGCGGCAATTTATTTCCCATCTCAACTTTGGCTGTCGGCGAATAATTCGTTGGGTTGTTATTATTGGCCGGAATTCCATAGGTTTGTTTACGAGCGAGTTTTATCTTTTTTTCGATTATTTTCGGAATGTTTTCCGTTCGATTTGATTCACATCCGCGCGAGTGCTGCATGATGGATTAATGTTTGGACGGTCTTTTGGTTAATGGAAACGTTTGAAATATGTCTTGATATGTTGAATTATAGGTCAGTTAATAATGGCGAATTTGAGCAGGGAAAAATTGTTTAATTTTCAAAACTTGTTGATTGAAGAAATGGAATATTTTTGAGATGAAAAAGGGATTATGTAATCAGAATGATGTTATGTTGATAACTGTATTGCGAACATATTGTACACATCACCGAAAATACTCGTATACAAGAAAAAGTGGTATGGAGGCAACATAACGTTGTCTGGTTACTGACGATTTTTGTCATTCTAACGCAAGCCGTGTAAAATAACTTTCAGAGAGAAGAAAAAACCCTTCGTATAGCGTCGAAATATGTGTAAGATCAACACAGGCTCATGTTAAAAATCAGTGAATCTTTTGATGCCGGAATTTACTTATGATCAGGAAACATGGCCCACCAGGTTGAATATTTTTTGTAAAGCCGGTATGTCGATCTCTAATACACACACCACAAAATTTGTGGCATCACCTGGTATTCTGAATTCCACAATCGATTAAGCATCTCGATCGCAGTTTCTTTGTCAACATATGTTTTGAACATATGAGGGGGAGAAAATCTTAACTATGTAGTAACATTTGTTTCCATATGAGTGTTTGAGACTTCTGAAACAAGAATGAATTTATTTGACTATCAGTGTTCATTCAATTTATCTTCAGTTTTCACGTTGAATTGATGCAAGTTTTCTGTGTTTCTTGTTGATTTCCGAATTTATTGTAACGGCTGCTGAACGTCCTGGACGCTATTTGAGGAATCATAAACTGGTAAGAATTGTAACACTTCTAGAGGAGGGGCGAAGCCAACGTTACGTGGCTAACTTGTTGAATGTTAACCAAAGTACTATTTCAAGAGCAATTAATCGGTACCACGAAACAGGGAATATGGAAGAAGGGCCGGACAGGGAAGAAATCGGATAACACCAGTTGATGATCGTTGGCTTCATTTAATTGCACTATGAGTTCGGCACTGTACGGCTAGAATGCTAGAATGTGCATATTTCATTGCAAACTGTTACGAACAGGCTCAGAGAAGACGATATCAGGCCAAGGGTGGCTTCTACCCGCGTCTTACCAGAGAGCATCGAGTTGCAAGACTTTCGTTTGCGAGGGAACATGCAACTTGGGGTATTCCAGTATGGTCGAATGTTCTCTTTTCCAACGAGCCCAGGTTCTGTCTAGTATCGAACAATAGACGCGTGCCTGTATACAGACGACCTGGGGAACGGTATCAGCAATGCAATATCCGGCAAACCGAAAACTTCGGAGGGGGCTCAGTAATTGTGTGGGGAGGCATTTCTTTCCATGGTCGAACTGAGTTAGTCCTAGTGAATGATGGAAGAATGACAGCTGCCAGATATCACGCAGATATCCTTGAACCCCATGTTGTACCCTTTGGCCCATTGATTGGCGAAAACTTCATTTATATGCATGATAATGCTCGACCTCATGCAGCTAGAGTAGTTACAGAATTTCTGCAAAATGTCGAAGTTGCTATTTTAACATGGCCAGCCAGAAGTCCCGACTTGAATCCCATAGAACATGTTTGGAACAACATGGGGTGGCAAATTCACAACGTAGGATGCCTTGTAGAACTCTCCAACAACTAGAAAATCTACTTCCTGAAATTTGGAACTCAGTGACTCAAGAGTACATTCAAAATTTGTTTGACGGGCTACCGAGACATATACTGGCAGTAATTAGGGGCCGGGGAGGAAACACTCGATTTTGAAAAATTTTTTTAGCTCGAAAATTGTTGATATTTTCCATCATAAACTCACCTCTCTTGAATGATATCTTCTTATTTTACACTTCTGAAAGTCACCAAGCGACTCTTGAATGACCAACCTAAAAGTTTATATAGTATTGTCGTAAAAGTAGAGTGACGGGACAATTTTTGTGGGGAGTGTAGTTTGGTTGGGCTTTTGTGTTTTCTAATCACGGTCACCAGGTACACCAGATCTTCGATTATTCTAGTTTTTATAGTTTCCCTACATGTCATTGAAGCCTAACTTTGAACCAAATTTCTGCACTCTGAGTTTATGGGAAGTATTAGTTCTATTCTGATGATCATGAGTGAGTCAGTGAGTGTCATAAATGCGAAACTTTGCTTTCGCTTAACATCGGAACTAAATGACCTACAGACTTAAAATTTCGTATTTCAAGTATGTGATTATAGCTTACTGGATGACGAAAATTTCTGCGTTCTGGTCTTATCCAGAGGTTCTCAAATAGGGACCTGAAAATGCGGCGAAATGGTTTCAGTAAAAATTTATACCGAACAAGTTCTTCATTTTTCTTCACAAAGTTAAAAATTAAACAAATTATAAGATGTCCTATTTAAAAGAATCATTACCTTGGTATGTAACTTCATTATGGAACACCCTGTATCGACTAAAATATTTTTAGTTTGTAGTCACTACATTACTACATATTGTTGCGTAAAAAAAATTGAAAATAGGCAGCAAAATATGCCTAATCTTCGATCGCGAATGTGGTGGGCCACTCGGTAAAAATTCTATTTACATTGATTACAATATGAAATTTACAAATATTTATAAAATTTGCATGTTGGAATATTGCGACATTATTTCACATTTTTTGTTTTTTATGGCCTTAGTTATTGTCAATTGTTGATCAATTTATTCTGGCAACTGCAACTCTTCGTTATACTCCAGTTTATTCATCGTAGCAATTGACAAGTCCAATCTATAATTCACTACATGAAAGCATGCTTTATTGAATGGAAACATATCGCCGTTGTACGAGCCGACTCTTTGAAACCAGAAGAAATTAATGGTTTCATTTACAGTTGCAACATTACCGAAACTAATGAAGGAGATTATGCTGCAGCCAAATCGCATACAATTACTCAAAAACTCTATTCGATTTATTTTGGTAGCGTGAGCCCACCGATAATTATTAATAACCGAATTAATCGATGTACATATTGCAATACGTGATGCCGAATCCATTCAATTATTTATGATTCACGGTAATCACTGATCCGTGCAACGTGAACCATCTCATTCATATTGCGGTCTATTTTTGTTTGGTATTAAAGGTCCCGCGGGAATGGAATTATCGAAATATTGATTAGATGCTGCCGATACGCGGCGTATCCATTATCTATTTTTGAGCAGCCACCGAACGGAAATATTAGATTTGCGGATCGGAATGTGGATGACATATTGGCGTGTTGCTCGGCTACTAATCGTTAATTGGGTTCGCTTCAGATGTGTGATGCATAGAACTACTGAGACCCCCTTTGAGAACATAATTTCAATCAGGAATTGTGCGAATAATTGTAATTTTTGACAGAGTACTGTGTAAGCTTTTCATTCGCGGGGTATACTACTGTGACATAGAAGTATCCGGAAATTCTCATTTGAATTGCCGGCGTTGAGTATTTTTGAGTATTTTAAGTTTCTGTATGTTGGTAGGACTGTCCTTAATTACTATTTCAAACATGAGCGTGATCTGTTAACTAGTTTGTTTACGACAGCTGTTGTAACCAGTCGACCTCAGTGGTACTCTGCGAATTTTACAATGGGAAAAAATATTGAACAAAGAGTTTGTTTCATCAAATTTTGTGTTTTTAACGGAATTATTTGTGTTGAATCGTTGCGAATCCTGTAAGAGTCTTATGGAGACTCTGTTTGATCGAAAACCCGTATGTACGAGTGGCACAATGCCTTTAAAGACGGTCAGGAAATCGTCGAAGATTTGATCCGTTCCGGACGATCTTAGACCTCTCCAACCGAAGATAACGTCCAAGCAATCAAGGAAATGTTCCTCGAAAATCGTCTTGCCAGTGTTAGAGAGATAGCTCGTGATGTCAACATCTCTCGTTTGATTTTGGCGAACCAATTGGGCATGTGACGCCTCGTCGTTCCGATAGAGCTGAATTTTCTTCAAAAACAGTACCGGATGCAGGTATCTGCAAACATGCTGGTTCATGCGAATTCTAATCCACGTTCAGGGGACGGATCATAACTGGTGACGAGACATTGGTCTATGAAAACGACACACTAACGAGCCAACAATCATCGGAATGGGTAGGAAATGATGAGACAGAACCGAAAAAAGTTCGCCAAAGTCGTTCGAAAATCGAGACAATTTTCTTGTTTCCTTCGATATTCGAGGTGTGGTTCATCATGAATTAATTCCGTAAGGTCAAACGGTCAATAAGGACTTCTATCTATCCTTGTGAGCATGAAAATATTCGCCGTAAACGGCCGGATTTGTGACCGTCGAGCCACGGTTATTAACGACTTTAAGACCCAACACTCGATAAATACCATCGAGCAGCCGTCTTATTCGCCTGATCTAGCTCCGTGTAATTATTTTCTTTTCTCTGGACTGAAATCGCCGCTTCGGGGAACCAGATTTGATTCCATAGACGTCATAAAGGAAAATTCGCAGAAGGAGCTGAAGGCCTTCCTAAAATAGATTGTCTTCCATAGACGGATCAGAGCTTGTAGGAGGCTCTCCTTTAACAGATTGTGAATTTTAAATTTCCTCCAAGTCAGTTTCAGTCAAATATTCATTTTGCGATTCAAGCAATTTCTGAATGTCTCTTGATTCTATATGTTCAAATCTATCTCGTCCACTTCCATTCGAAATTTCGGCAATGTTTGAATTTGCATGCACAGAATTAAGTCAATATGTATGTGTTCAGTTCTTCCACTGTTTATTTTATGTTTTAGATACATTTGGCTCAGATTTCTTCCAGCACACACATTCCATATTATCCAATATGATTTCGACTAACTTAAAGGCCTGGATTAAGATTTGATCTATAGGTTGAAATATAGCCGTCGTTGGGAGAGGTAGAGATGTCACTCTTGTATTTGGATGGATAGTTTCGCGAGGATGACCTGGTTAATTCTTTTTTTTAATAAGTTTCAACTTCTGATAACCTAACCCACGCTTTCTTATTAACTGGCAGGTCGTTGTTGTTTTCATTTTTATAGCACAAGAATTTAACGATCTGTAAAGCATTAGTGGTTCAATGACACAATATGCAGATGTATGACAATATAGCAGCAGTGTAACTCTATAATTTTCTGCCTTATATGCAGCGGCAAGCTTTTCGCTCTTGGAAATTAATGGTTTGTTTGGCATTCTGTTCCAAACATTGGAGTTTACTCTGCATTGAATACTTGCACAGGCTTGTATCCTCCATCAGTTACTAGGTTTACAAATTCTTCTGGAAATTTTTCTGCTGCAGCTTCTCTAACGACTTTAACACTGTACAATGATTGTCGCACCTTAAATTTATTGAAACAACCTTCCGATGTTTGGAATCCTCCACATCCACTACTACCACCAGGATCTTTAAAATGTGCGTCAAGACCCTTTGCCTTCTCCCAGGTAATTGGACCACTCAGGGCCACTTTTTTCGGTTGCGGTCAGCAATACTTTTTGCAGAATCAGAAAATTGAACAATAAGAATTTGTTGCAACTTTTCCAATACCGTTAGAACCAGATATTCATACACCAGAAGTCCAATACATTCATCGAAAGTTTCGGAAAAAGATTCTTTACCACCTACCATTCCTGAATGATGTTCATTCCTCAATAATGTCGCCTCTTTGGGAATCAGTTCCTAGAGGAATGGTAAAGGTGTATAGAGAGGTGTACAATTATGTAGTTGTCTTAGAAAAATGGAAAACACCACAACGAAAGTATTGCCAAAACATAGATAAAGTTTTGTCTTACTTTGTATTCGTGTATCACATAATTTTATCAAAATGCATTTTTGTCGTAATTAATAAAAGGAAAATTTCTACATATCAAAATTTCAAATTCATAAAATGGGAAATAAATTATCGGATTTTTTGTGAAAAGATTTAGTCCCGGAAATCAATGTCCATCACTTGTGACACTTTGTGTTTTCAAGACAAATTGAGGTAGCCTAATGAAAAAAAATGTAGCTATTGGTGTTTATTAACCTTCTTTGTTGAGTTTCTATAAAGCTATATAAAATTTAATCAATTGTCCCACTGGAAACGAAGGAAGTTTCTCACTTTCCTTTAAATTCATTTAGGTTAACTTAACTAACAATATTCAATTAACTGAGTGAATGGATGTGAATTAAATAATTCTGTGTGACGAATATCGACTAGAAACCCAGAGCCTCTGATCACTATAACTATCGATTGCTGTTCGATTCGAAAATAGATAATCTATACACACAACCAAATTCATATGAAATCACCCGATATATTGAATATTACCTCAGGGATTTTGGAAATTTCAAAGGATTGTTAGAATTCATACTTTTTGAAATATTTCAATTGAAAAAGAAATAAATTATGGTTTATCTTGAGAAAGAAACAAATAAGAGACTCTTTCCGCATGTAGTTGAAAAATTGAAAAATGTTTTCTCACTGAGTAGGTGTTTTTTCTTCGACCTCAGTCTGAATCCGTCTAGGCATGCTTTGGATTAGGTTTTGGACCACCTCTGGAGTGATTATCTGCCACTCTTCTGTGGCGGCTTGGATGAGCTGTTGTGGGGTTCTTGAATTATCTTGGCGCGATCTAATTTTCCTTTTGAATTACCCTATAAATGTTTAATAGGATTTAGGTCTGAAGAGCAAGCTGACCAGTCCAAAATAGCGATTCCCTCTGTTTCAAGATGATGTCGCGCGAGATTGCTGTTATGCGGAGGAGCATTATCCTGCATGAAAGTGAAATTCTTACCGTGGGCACCTATCCAGAGTCTTACTATGGGCTCCAGCACTAGGTCCACATAATTTCTAGCCGGTACACTCGCAGGAAACGAAATTAAATCTGTTTTGCCTCCCAGCATAATGCCACCCCAGAACATCACACTGCCCCCTTGGTATTTCGGAATTTGACTTGCTGCTCGGAGTCTAGCTTGTCTTCCACGACCTCTTAAAATCCGAATTTGGCGGTTATCTGATCGAACACCAATTCTGGTCTCATCCGAAAACAGAACACTTCGCCAATTCTCAATATTCCAATTTAGGTGTTCGATACACCAATTAAGTCTGTTAATGTTTTGTTGTCTGGTTAGCTCTGTAACTCTTAAGGGCCTTCTGCCGTATCGTTTCCCCTGATACACTGATGCCTGTTGCTTCCAGAAATTGCCTTTGGAGCATTGGGTGCGGCGCACTAGGGTCTCTTCTTGCAATTCGGCACAAAAAGCGGTCTTGTTCTTCAGAAGAGATCTTCCTACGACTTCTTCTAGGCCTATTACGCAGAGATTGTAACCTCACGTATTGGGCGTAGGTTTTTTAAATCACCCCCTGTGATACCCCCATTGTGGTCGCTATATCCCTCTGTGTCACTCCTTCTTCAACGTGACAAATTATTCTACCCTTCTGCACATCGGACAATCCAACGTAGGCATTTGCAATTATGATTATAGGCTTTTTTTTAATTTTGAAATTCACAGTTTCAAATCTCAGTAACCACTGAGACAATATTCTGAACATGTGGTGATAATTTAACATTTCTTATCATACTATCCAGTTTTTTTACAACAAAAAACTTCATTCTTCACAAGTAGTTAAAGATCCATGGCTAAAAACAATCAATAATGTGAAATACCCAGTGATTCCAACCTTTACAAAATACACTACAAATGTTAATCACCGTTTGAATAATTTCGAATCAGTCCCTTGAATCTCAACAAGTATGAAATGCGTTGCCCAAATTTATTCGTAACGGGCGAATGGGTTGAGAACCTGTTATTGAGGAATATTCTCCATTGAATGGCCTATCCAAAACCGGGATTAATTCTCCAGAAATGTAGCATTCCGTTGCGAATCAGGTCGTTTGTGGCGATTCGAGTATCTTTTCGGGACGGTCTAACGAATTTATGAATATGCAAAATCGCGACGGTTAATTGCATTAAGTATTCAACCGCAGATTCTGGACGAACCGCAATAATGAATGAAAATCCGGATGTGGGTAATACTGCAATTACATATCATGCCTAGATTTCAACGGTGGATGTGATTCTGGAATTAATTCGTTAGCTAAATTGAACTGTGTTGATTAATGTTAATTGTAGTTTCATCACAGGTTGCTATTTTCCTGCAATATGGTTTCACTACGAACGATATCTTTTATGTTTTGTATCCTGGGACAGAGGTCACCATTAACTGTCAGTAGTCCTGAAAACGAACCTCTATGATTTGTTAATATTTATCCAAAATTTCAGTTCGATGCATTCTGTGGTTAAGCCATAACAAACTGTCAAGGTTTACAAGTTAGTTGAAAAATGGAATTTAACCGTGAGAATTTTCGCCCAATAATTTTCTACAATTTTCAATGACAATTATCTCAAGAAGAGCGATAATAAAAAACAAGTACTGTGTTTTAGGGAATTTTACTTAATAATTGCGATTCGTAACGCGTTTCACTACACCGTAGCTTCTTCAGACGAATGAATGTACAGAAAATAAGAATGAGAATATAAACATAAATGTTCTTGAGTAATTAAAAGCTTATTGGGTTGCTTCTTCTTAAGTGGTTATTTATGACAGGTATATCCAATAAAATTAAGAAATAGATTGCTCCCCGAAGAGATTCAATAGAGGTGAAGGGCTTAAATCGACTTGTTCATTGATGAGTCTACCTGAGTGTTTGTATTTATTGATTTCTAAAGTTTCCCAAAGATCTACCTTCCAATATTTATTATCTGTATGCAAAATTTCAAACTGTGGGTCGAAAGAGTGATTATTTTCTAAGAGATGATTCGCGTAAATTGAATCTGATTTTTTATTTGAAAAATTGCGTTTATGTTCCGATATTCTAATATTAAAATTTCTATGTGTTCTACCAATGTAGAAATTATCACAGTCATTGCAATTCAATCTATAAACACCTGATTTATTGTTTTTACCTGGTTTGGTTTTATTATTTTTATATATTCGCCTAAATTATTATTAGTTTGGAAAGCTATGTTGAAATTATTGCTACTCAAGAATGATTTCAGTTTCTCACTTGTAATGCCAACGTAGGTTAAGGTGTTGAATTTTTGTTTCAATTTATCGACAGGGTAAACTTCATTCAATGCGATTCTACTTTGTTTTTTATTTAAAATATTATTTATTAGTTTGGGATTGTAACCATTATTTTGGCTATTTGTTTAATCAAATTTAATTCTTTGTTGAAATTTTCTGGTGATAACGGGATGTTAATCAATCTATGAATAAAACTATTGAATGCTGACATTTTATGTTGATACGGATGACACGACGAGTTATGTATTATAATATCTGTATGTGACGGCTTATGGTAAATTGCGAGAACATGTTTTTCGAAAATTTTAACTGTCTATCTGTTCCTGTGAAGCGAATAATGATATCGTCTACATAGCGATACCAGTATAAACAATATTTACTGAGTGGATGATTATGAATTAATTTCTCTAAATAATTCATGAATATTTCTGATAACAAAGGACTCAACGGATTGCCCATAATCAAGCCGTCTTCAATAGTATAATATTTGTTATTGAAATGGAAATAATTTTGATCTAAACAAATTTGTAATAATGAAAGAATATCTGATTTAATACACAAGCAGCTTCAAAGGCCATGTCAAACTGACTACCGACAAGCAGACGAAAAAGAACGAAATGTATAAGACCACTGTTTTTGGAGGACCTACTTTGGATCATCGCTAAGCGTAACTTTTTGAGTTTGAATTTTCCATACCAATAGGAAACTGCTGATTGGTGTGCAGCTTCAATGTCGAAAATAGAGAACAATTAGTTCGCAAAGACGTTCTTTTTGACATTTGAATTTGGGAGGCTTTTACTTATTAAAATTCCATTATCAATAATCTTTTATTTGTGCTTACAACAGCAACAAAGTCCCACTAACTGATTTCAAATACTGAATACATGAAATGATTATAAAGCATTTTTAGTTTTTATAAAAAACTGAAATATGTTGCGGCACTCTACATAATTTGGTGAGAAATTGATGCAGGTGTTTATTTCTTAAAATAAATCATCCATATTGATCGTTCTGGATACGATATATCGATATTCAGAAGTGTTCCCTAGACTTTTTGAGGTGTTATATATATATATATATATATATATATATATATATATATATATATATATATATATATATATATATATATATATATACACTGCTCATACATAACTTGCATAAATAATTATGATTGTGAATTTAGGGTGAGATTTTGAAATAAATAATTATCGAGTTAATTTTTTATACTAAGTACCCTGGATGTTGGAGTCCTTATTCAAGTAAATAGTTTAGAAAGATGGTACCATGTTGTAGTCGCTACTTAATGAATATGAACTTGAAAGTCAAAATTGCATTCAAGTAATACACCGTGAACTGATTTCAAGAAATATTTCACTTTAAATTTCTTGAGAATTCACTTGATTTTACAATAATAAAGTTGTATTTTCATAAAAAAACAGCGAGAACTTTGTTGCGGAAAAAGATTTAATCAATCAATTGAAAATAAAAAAAATTTTAGATACTCAGTTCGAATTCGGTACTAGGTGCATTTTTTTAATCTTTTCAGAGGTCACGTGTCCTTTCGACTCGTTCACCTTACTCTCCGGGTAATTTATGAATAAATATTCAATGAATTTTCAATATTGTTTTATATCTTGCATTTTTTTCGTATCTGCCACAATTTTTGTGTAATAAATTGATCAATTCCATGTGAAATTTGAAAAATTGGATTTGTGCGAGAATTTAATTCAAGTAAGGTTAGGTATTCGTCACTATTTCTCTTGAGAAATTGAAGAATGAAGTGGAATATTGACTTCTAACACTACCAATACAATGTTTAGTCGAAAATATGTTCAATTTGTAGTAGCAATAGCGATACGTAAGACTGCGGCAACAATATTGAATATTCGTAGTTTCTATGGCGAGTGATCCACTACGAATAAGGGGAAACATCCTGTATACTTCAACAGATCACAACAAGTTGTATATAACTTCAAAAATAATGAAACTAACCTTTCAGCAATATTGTGGCCGAATGTGGTTTTTCCGGCTGGTAGAGTTTAGGCATGAAACCCTCATTTCTCTCTCACCGTTCATATATATTTTCTTTTCATTGTGTAACCTCATCCGTTTTCTGTTCGGACAGAATGCCCTCTTAAAGGCCGGATTGGATTATCGTCGTTCTCGTATCGACGGGCGGATATATTGCTGCTACAGAAATAATTCAAGCGGTCTTAAATGTTGCTGGGGGTTTCCAGGTATGTCGGGGAAAATCTACTCGTTTTCGCGAATCTGCTCCCGGTCGAATCGGTGTGTGCATAACCCCGAGTCGGGATCCACCGAAGGAGAGATAAAAAGTCAACAAATTTTCCCGTTTCAGAATTATTTTTACCGACAGCTCTAGGTTAATTCATCGTGGACAGGGAGGTCTAATTTGAATTGATAATTTCCACTCGGATTGTTTGTTTTGGTGGCGTTTGTACTTATGCTCGAAGTCAGACCGCTAGAAAGGCGCAAACGGCGAATTGTATGAAATTCATTTTATTTTAACTCGGGGAAAAATATTAGTTTTCCACGATGGATGTGGAAAGTGGCACTGAAATTTTCGTTGAGTTCGAGGAATTTTCATTGATTCGTTTTTTCATTTTTGCAAGTAGAAGTAGGATTGGCGAATACGGTGTATTGAAATCTACGAGGGTGAATTGATAAGTCAGGTATGGATGAACGGGAACTCATTTATTTTTCAACATTTTCTCTTTCTTTTTTCTTTCGAGCCATATCTTCATTATGAATATTACTACGTAAAAAATATCACTAGTTAAGATGAAAACGTTTATTCAACGTTATAGCTATCAAAGCGTTCGCTCATCAACATGATGTGTGAATTTAAATTTGAAATACAAAGTTAGCAATTTTCATGTATACAGAGGTACAGAGGAATGAGTTGGCAGAACAAATAAAATACATTCTAGATTTACATTGGTTACTCATATATAGGGTGCGCCAGAGAAAACCGGACAATTTTTTTTCGTTATAACTTTCACAATTTTGGAGCTAGATTATTCGTTCTTGCTTCATTGGAAGGATAAAGAACTACTTTTTTCGTATCTAAATTTCACTTCTGGTGAAATCCAACGAATGAGGCATTCAGTCTTTTCTGAACAATTTGACATATTGATTGATTGAGAATTGGTAGAAAAGTAGCGTGAAAAATTATTTTCATTTTGATTTTCAGCTGAAATCGGAATATTTTTTTCACCTCATGACGTTGGCACTCCTGAAGTTGTTGTGTTTTTCATTGATGTTCTAGGAAGACAAAAAACCATTTTTTACTAAAACCAACCTAACATTTGATTTCCGTTCGAATTCAAAATTGCCGACTTCCTCAAATATTAACTATTTTCCCCGCGTTTCACGTTGCTAAATGATGATGCAGAGTCCCTATGGACAGAACCCAACTCGACCTCAATTTGCATTGGCGTATATCCTATCAAAAATAAATATTTAATGCCATCTCGATACTCAGTTTTGTCCCCATTTCCACAAAAACACTCACATCAACTCACTCGTACGACTGTTCCAACTGCGAGTCCAAAATGGCTAAAACTTTGGTGAGTAACTGTCAACAGACGAACAAATGAAAATTCATTGTCTGTTATTTACTAGTGCTGTTATCTTCACATAGAGGTTGGAAACTTTTCAGACCTTCCTCGTAAAACTGGTTCTGATATTTTGTAGGCACTTTCTCATTTAGAATCGAACTATGTGTGGAAATTCCGATTTTATTCAACGGTTTTTGAGTTAAAATGTAAATTTGCGTTCTTTCCTTCTCAAAGTGTTTTTATGAAAAACGAAAATTGTATTGGGTGGTCCACGAAAATCCGGAATTGCTTTCATAGCTTGTAACTAGATTTTCTTTCATATTTAATTATTGAAGTAATCATAACAGTGGCAAAAATAATTAAACAAAGGATATTTTAATATGAAGGGTGCTCCACGAAGAACCGAAATGTTTTCATAACCTATAACCTCCACAATTAATAAGTGAGAGCATTCATTTCAGATTCTTTGGAATGCCAAATACAATTCCAAATGGCCGACAGGCTCAAAGGTACACTAAATTTTCAGTTCGCTGGAAAGTTTTTTATCATGGAATATTGAATATGATCCATGCAATCAAGAAATCAATTCTTTTTGATAATTATGAGGGGTAAACATGAAAATCCATAGAGAATTCATGAAACTGTGACGTGAAGAAAATTTCAGTTTTGTTTGGGAAGCGCAAATTGGAATTTTTGTTCCACCTCATATCCTAGAGTGATCGTCTCTGTTATAGACTGAATCGGAAGTAGAAAAAATGAAACATACGAATATCGTCCTAAAATTGGAATTGTTATATAATTCAGAATGGCGGCCTGACCCGATGATACAACATTTTATTTTTGAGCCTGTCAGCTATTTTAAATTGTACTGAAAATGAAATTTGATGACAATTCTTATATTCCATAATTCTTTGGCGATCAAAGAATCTAAAATGAAAGCTTTTACTTAATAATTGTGTAGGTTATAGGTTTTAAAAAAATTCCGGTTCTTCGTGGAGCACCTTTATATCAAAAAATCCTTCGTTTGATAATTTTTGCCACTGTTATGATTACTTAAATAATTAAATTGAAAGAAAACTGGAAAATTGCATAAAATCATCAATCAAGTTTAGACAGAACAGCTTTGAATCTCGCCGTCTCGGAAAAATTGCGGAATTTAAAAGCAACCGGAAATTATTGTTGCGTGTATGGTCGAAACACATTTGAATTAATTATGTACATATTAAACGCTCCATTTAATATCACCAAACGTTCTTTTGTTTACTCTTTATGTAATCATTAATATTTCATTGTTACATTAATATTTAACATGTTGAAATTGAAGAGTTTCCTTTCTGTACGAGTGACATATTGGTATGTTTTATTTAGATTAGCTGTAGTATAGGTTGACGAACGAGTACATGTATAATTTTGTTGCAGCCGGAAAAACTCAATGTACACAAAAACGACACAGAAAGCTGGGACTACACCGTAACATTATGTAAGTTTTTGCACAGTTTTAGAGATAGGTATACATTTTTACAGTTATACTATACAGGATTTCGTAATCTCACATTTTCAAATTGACACAGTATTCTCCATGTTTAGACGTTCAGACCGAATAACGTATCACTTAGCAATTCGTAGGATGGCTCATAGGTTGCGCTGTTATTGTAAAAATTATATTTCATACTAGTTGATCCGTCGAACTCTGTTCCGCCTTAAAGGCAATAAATACGTAGATTTTGAAATTCATTAATTTTTTTTATTCGAAAAAGTACCTACATTAATCATTCGTTATTATTTCTATTTATTTTATTGTATTTTAGTACATAGGTTGCTCTTCACCTAAGTACCTTGTGATACACGACATTTTTCGTTTTATTATCAGGCGCAAAAACAAACAACGCAGATGGTCTTCCGACCCGTGAACATGCCACATATAATTGACCATGGGAAAAACATGGACGTTCTAGATTCAAACCACAAACTTCAAAGGCTTGGTCTTGTGATTTGTTGATGGTCATGGCAAATGCAAGACGGATCTGAAATTGAAGTCTTTCAAATTTAAACGGCATATCGCTTGGGTTCATCAGGACCCTCGGAATGAGAACTTCCTCACCTTTGAATTTTCCTTTCAGTATCGTCGCGTAAATTACATTGTTTCGAAGCAAGATTACTACGGAGCCAACCTTTAGGCGTAAATTGTGCTGTGGTAAGCCAGGCACATCCAAGGAGTTTAAAAATTCAATTGGATAGTTGTTGGCTTCATCTTCATTTGTGACGCAGTCAATAGATTTGAATGAATGCATAGTTCCAATGATCTTATTTTGAATTATGTAGTTCAGGTCATCTACATCTTTATTCTCAGCCGCTAAAATTGCTCGCTCACTCAACCATTCATTATTTTTGAAGTTAGAAGATAAGTTCGTCTTTTGATGAGATAAAATTACAGAAATTATTTGGAAATGATATCAATCCGCTCGATTCATCGACAGGTACTTGACCATTACCGATAGTCAGCAATTGCTCCAAGAAATCATCAGCATATGATCACTAAGCAATGTAACTCTCATGTTTGTTGTCAGCTGCAGTTTCTTCACATGCGCCATAGATTCGACGATTTGGGGCAAGCGTTTAATTCGTTGGCAGCCGTAGATCTTGTGTTACTGGCAGTGTTTGGCGGAAATCGCCAGACAGTAAAATCATTGCTCCTCCAAAACATCTCGAGTCATTGCGTAAATCTTTCAATGTTCGGTTAAGTGCTTCTAATGCACGTTTATGCGCCATTGTGCATTCGTCCCAGATGATGATTTTCGATGCCGATAAAACTTTGGCCATTGCTGAGTGTTTTGCAATATTACACGTTGGTTCTCCAATAGTTTGAAGATTTAATGGTAATTTTAATGCTGAATGAGCTGTAGGGCATTCTTCTAACAATGTGGCTGTTATTCCAGAAGAAGCAACTGCAACCGCTGTGTTGGATCTCGCACGAACAGTGGCTAAAACTACTGACTTGAGGAATGTCTTACCAGTTCTAACAGGGGTATCTAGGAAATATGAACCATCATTTCCATCATCGATAGCCTTCATTAGTATCATAAACTTCCTTTTTTTTTCGTTTTATAGTTCACTTCACTTTTTTTTTATATTGATACATACGTCCAAGTCACGCAGGAACGCTGTCGACCGGGATAAAGAGTATCCTATGTCCGTCTCCTGGTTCTAAGCTACCTACCCACCAATTTTTAGCCATATCTGTACAGCCGTTTTTGAGTTATAAATAGTGTAACTAACACGACTTTATTTTATATATATAGATTACGAATTATCATGATATACAGATCAGCATTCTATCTACGAGTGAAAATGGAAAATGGGCAATGGATTCTAGGGTTTTCGGGATCTGATTACAACGAGAGGATCGGTTAACTCTCATCAGGTCAGGTTCAAGGTCATTTGAAGTTCAAATCGAGAAAACGCGACCAAAAAGTCTGATAAAATTATATGTGATGTGATGTGAATATGTGATTATTCAAGCGACCTTTCCTAGTGGTCTTTCAAGGTTATTTCTGGATTCTTCAAAACAATGGTTTTTTCAGAGTTTTCTGACTTCACTCAACTCTAGAATGACCTTGAAATAGCTTTAAATGACCACTAGGAAACATTGCAAAAATGAACTGAACCTCGATTCGTAGTAAGCGGTCTCAAAGACGTTAATATGATGTTATTCAGACTTTGGATGATGATTCTCTCGTTGTGACCTTCAAATGTTCTTGAACCATCGGACGCGATGAGAGTCAACAGAGCTTATATTCGTATTCTGTGGCCTCAAAAACGTACACTTGCATTTTCAAGATTTTTCCAAGTGCCCTCAGAATTTTGCTATCGTACAATTTCGAAACGACCTTCAAAAATAACCTTGAATGATCTTCAGAAAGCATCGCACGAATAAACCTACCTCGGATTCGTATTCTGCGACCTTGAAAACATACATAAGAAGTTTTCCAGAATTTTGGTGATGATTCTCTTCATTTTGACCTTCAGATGACCTTGAACCGGTGTGGTGAGAGTCAACAGAGCTTATATTCGGATTCTGTGGCCCCAAAAACGTACACTTGAATTTATTGCAGTTTTTACAATTGCTCCCAAAATTTTTAATTCGTAGAATTATCAAAATGACCTTCAAATAACCTTGAATTTACCTTGAGTAATCTTTAGGAAACATCTTACGAATGAACTTACCTACAATTCTTATTTTGCTGTCTTGAAAACATACATATGAATATATTCAGGATTTTTGGTGATAACTCCTATGATTTGACCTCCCAATGACCTTCGACCTACGTCATGGGGATGAGGAAAGTTTGTATTCGGATTCAGCTGCGTCGAAAACGTACAAGTAAAATTTTCAGATTTTTTCAACAGTTCTCGAAATTCTTACCTAGTAAAACTTCAAAATAACTTTGAAGTGATTCTGAAATAACCCCGAATGACGTCTATGAAAGGTCACACCAATAAACTGAACACAGATCCGTACTGAGTTTGTGTGAATTTTTCGGATTTTTCGGTCGTAATCTGTCGATTTGACCTTAATGACCTTGAACCTGGCCTCAAGGTGTTAACTGATCTCCTCAATGAATCCATTGCCTGTTTTCCATGTTATCCGTAGATAAAATGTTGACTTGTGTAATCTAACGCTTTGGGTTCAGTGACGTTACTGTAATAATTTTATGTGTTGCTTTTTCAAGGGAAAATGTAGTAGAAAAGTAAAACAGTTTTCCGAAAACAATTCCGATATGCTGATATTTTTAACTTGTTTTTACCTTACATTGTGGCAGAAGAACGCTGAAAACAGTGACCGGTATATTCGTTAGAATTTGTCCAATTCTTAATACGTAGCCAATATTCAACCTTTCTGTTGAATCTGTTAGTCTTATTACTGTTTTACATCCTTTTTCGTTTTGAAAGTCGACCAAATATCGGGTATTATTCATATCTTGACGTGAATCCACACAATTTCGGCACACATTTAAGCTAAGAATGTGGTTCTCCTATATCTTGTATGATTATTTCAACTTACTGAAGCATCAAATATAACAACCATCTGTAACAATTAATAATGATTTAAAGAATTCGCTTTGAAGACCTTGTCAAGCTTTCGTAAAATGTTTAATATGCTTCCTTGAAGGAGGTAGTTCCTGTCAAAAATAGAAGGAATAGCTTGCAGTTTCGTTTTCGTTTGAATTAATCAATGTTGCCCACCTATTCATAATGGTCAGTTGAATTGCATCAACTATTCATTGATTCTGTCAGAAATTCAGCGTATTACTAGGTTGAATGAATAAATAAATCCCAATATTCGGGATTATATGATATCCGCTGGGTATTACATTCAATGAATACGGTGGTTATTAACGTAGGCGATTTATCGTACATCAACTGTGTCTTTACATACTATTGAAGCTCTTATTTACAACTTGATTGCCTTTGCTGAACTCGAATTGGCGACCAGGTGCCACAGTCGGATCATCTTCTGTCTGAAGCACCTGGCTTGGTGTTCACACTCACAATACCATTTCATCTGCCAGAATTGAACCGGCAATCAGATGTGCCTTTTCTGCCTCGATCATCTGGCTGGCTGTACATATTATCTACACCATTACTTATGCTTGACTTGAACCGGCAACCAGATCTGCCACAGTGAGCCTTTCTTCTGCCAGGGCCATCTGGCTGGCTATACACATTAACAACTCCAATACCTCTGCCAGATGTGCCACAGCTCATCTGGCTGTACACATTCACAACACCATTATCTCTGCCAGACTTGAATCACCAGCAACCAGAATGAATACTAGTAGTATTAATTCGCTCAACAAAGATACTGTGTATCGAAACGCGTCGAGCATTTATTAAAATAATTTAGTAGAAATCATCGTTTATTTGTATTTGAAAATGGATTTTTATAATGTAAAAGCCTCGTCAATTGAATGAGTGAAAGTCGTATTTTCGAGTTTCATAGAAATTGTGGTTATGACTCTTCTCGCTTGATCTAACCTAACCTTACCCTCGTACTGCAGAATACGTGTGCTGTCTCTCGGTCAGACTGAAAAGATTTCGTTCCATTTTTGTGCATTGTGTGTTTCGATCGTCTGGACTTTCTGTACTTTCTTCTATCCATTCAACTTTATCGGTCAATATCTCGAATCTTGATTATAATTCCAATGGAACTTTTGAAACAAGTGTATTACTCTTGTAAGGAATGATTTTGAATATCATTCTGGGCAAGTAATTCATTTCATTTTTGAATTATCTCTATACCAAAAAATTCCTCTTGAAAACCTATGTACTAAATAACGTTATCGAATAAATCCAAGTCCGTAAAACTTTAGATAGGCTGTGAATACGTGATCCGAATTATACACGAGTAGAATGAACAACTGAATCGAATATTTCTCGAAAACTCAGCCGAAAAGAATAATCGATCGAGCATAATTTTTCGCGTCTGGTTATCTACTCCGAACGTTTTTTATGCGCAATAAAAGTATCCGGATGGGAAAAATTCGACGAGAAGGCCTTTTTATATTTTATCTCGAGCTTGGCAGATAAAAACTGGGCGACGAAGGGAATTCGCAGCCTATCGGCGTGTTTGACGCTTTTTGGCTCGAGCAAAAATGGAATATCCGTTTCTGTTTTTCAGATGATGGACGTGCGTATTTCGTTCGAAAGTATAATTTTTTTGAGGCATGTACATGTGAGTTTCGATTTCATATTGTGTTTGCCCTCGCCAAGTCGAGCAAAGCAGAAAACGCAGACGTGATAACCTGTTCTCGAAAGCAGTCAAAGTATTGTCGATCCCCTTGTAACTAGTCGAACATGAATTCATGCAAAATCTCTCAAAATATTGCGCGAATATTCATACGTATACGCATAGCAATCATTAGAAAAATAGAAAGCTTGAAAGTATTCTCTCTATTGATATATTTATGTATACACTGTATACAGATTCTCATGGTGATCGGTTGAACGGTATTGAAGTTGAAGCATAATTATTGGAGTTAACCTGAGACATGTACTTAAACAAGAGAAGATCTCTTCGAAGATGTTGAAAACAGACTTAATATAACCAGTGCGGAAGGATTCAACTATGAGTTTTTCACGATCCATTCATGTAAAATCTTTTCTATATTGAAATGAATTCTACAGAAAGGTATGCAAGATAAGGTTGTGATTTTGAAGAAAATACAAATAACATTGATACACCCCAAGGCTTAACGATGATTGAAAATATTGTAATGAGTCTGGCTACGTCGCTTCTGGACCAGCAACGCGTGAGACTAGAAGCTTTGAACAGCGTCAGGAGCACATGTGATACGCCTCCAGTATGCGTTAAAACTTGCTCCAGTAATTTATTTGTTCATAGCGTTAGTTTTCGTTATTTCTTGTGCGTTCTTAAAACGAGGCATTAATCTTGAGCAACGATATTCTTCAAACTTGGACCAAATGCACAAGAAATATTCGAAAATTTTCGGCAGGCCTTTGGAGAAAGTGTTTTGTCAAGGGCTCACGTATTTCGGTTATTTGAGGCATTTTAAGAAGGCAAAGGGTCGACTGAAGATGTACCACAAAGCCGAAAGTCTTCAAGTGCGAACGGCGATAAGAAATGTCAACAGGGTCCAGGATATTGTGCGTTCAGATCGACAGTTAACAGTCAGAATTTCAGAATTATTGCAAAATTTTAACGAATGAATTGGTGATGAGATAAACTTGTGCATAAATGGTTCCTAAAAACTTTTTCCTAGACCAAAAGGATCTTGAAAACGAAAAGAATCTCTACTTCGTAATCGATTGAAAATGATACCGGTGTACTGGAACGTGTCGTGACTGATAACAGTGGAACCTCACCAAGACCCAAAAAGCATGAATCAGCGAATCAGAGATCAAATGCATGTTGATTTGTCTCCTGGATAGCCACGGAATCCACCACAAAGAGTTTTTGCCTGAAGACCAAACGGTTAATCTACAGAGATATCAGTAAAAGACTTCGAAAGAGTCAAACATCAAAAATCACTGGGTGTTGTACCACGACAATACACTGTGTCACACACTAATCTCAATAATGGAGTTTTTAGCTAGGAAAAACATACCTGTGGCTTCTCAGCCTCTTCATTCACCAGACTTGAATCCGTGTGAATTCTTCCTCTTCCAGAGAATAAAAAATCACCCCAAGCTAACTCATTTTGGGTCATTCGAAAACATCCAAACAGCTGTAACAGACCAGCTGAGGCTATTGCAGTTTCCGAGTTCCAGAAATGCAATGACGATTGGAAAGACCGTCTCCAGCGCTGTGTGGCGGAGATTGTGATAAAATATATATTGCTCGAGCAGATATCTGGATACGAGAATCAAGCAGTTGAAATTCTAGGCAGACAAAATACCCAAGAAAAGTTTATTACGTAAGATGTTCGAGATCAAAAAAAAAATTCACCAGACAGAAAATCTGACCACGTCTTATTCTGACCTCATTGCTACGATAATTTTTTTTGTTTTTTATATTTCGATCTAATTGTAGCTTTGATGTGACAGTTTACACCAATGTCTTGTACCCTGGTGTCCTTATTTCCTAGTCAGCATCCTTCAACAACTCATGAGTCGACAAAGATACCAACAGAGCACATTGAATTTAGACTTGGAGAAGATAGCAGGCTAAGGCAGGTTGAACTTGATCAATTTTAACGCTAGCAAGACGCAATCAACAATATCCTCCAGAAAAGTCACTTCAATCATGCAAGTGTCGCCATTAAACCAAACTGTATGTATACCCATGGAATGACATATACATAACATATCAGTATGCATTCTAATAAAATGGTTTACTAGTATCACCACTATCAATTTATCAATTTTACCTATCTTAACAAGGCTCCCTCGTACATTAATTTACTAATGTTACCGACTTAAATCGGCCGGTATAGTAAAATACATCATCTCTGATCTTCTAACGACTGAATTTGCCTGGATGAAATGCACAGAACGGCTGAATCACTTCTCGCTCGGGGACTTAATTCGCTGATTAAAATATAGAGATTTCACGGGATCCCGACGAGATCTCCCTTTCATCTAGTTAACGTACATTCAGACTTATAATCCCCAACTATTCCGACACGAACTTTGACTCGGAGCTAAAGCTAAACACTCGAAACCTACGTTAATGCCTCCAATTAAAACCCAACTGGCAGTTGACATGGAAAACTCAACTTAACCCTCTCTATTTCTCATCGCAACCGCCTAAAAGCGGGTCGGGGGCGGGGATCGTGATATACAACTTCCTCGGGCTGATGATTTGGCATCTTCTCTGCGGCAACGACATCCTGCCGATTTTGGCGAACGGCGGGAAACATTTCAGGAAATACAACATTTCTGGTAGTTTATCTGGCGGAGAAAACGAGGCCGACGTCTTGTCGCGTTTGTATCTGTCTGTTGGGGATGTCGGCATCACCGAGAGGGAGGTTTCTGCCAAGTCATCTAGGCATATTATGGCGTAGATGTTTCTGCTTTAATTTGTATTCAGGAAACGCTTTTTCCAAGACATTTCGAAATGTTACATTTTCATTTTGACTCAAATTGCGTGAGGTAGTGAGAGATTATTGGGAAACTTGCATCTGATATACAGTGTGTACAAGAAGTAAGGAACTTTACGTCTTAGATCACCAAATTTTGAATTTGGCGTTATGTTGGTACTGTCCATTCCTCACCCATGTCGAATGTTAAGTTAAGTTTTGACAGCAATTTCGCTTGGACATGTCTTAGATATTTGCTCGTTCCAAAAAACGGAATATGTATGAAATTTTGGGCGGAGGACAAAACAAAAAAGCAACATTATCGGTATTACCAAATGTTCTCTGATGGCCGAGAACATGTAAACGACGAGGAGCATGCCAACGCCAGAGAACGTCAATGATAGACATTGAGTGACGAAAGTAGTATTGTGCAGCCGTCGAATGGCCTATAGTGCAGCTGCTGAGGAACGACCAGTCTTGGGTATATGGTTATGTCAAACTGTTCTCTAAAATTGCGGCTGGTTTGAGAGGTTATTGATCTTTATTGGTTTCCTACAGGGTTCCGTACTCGGACCATTGTTGTTTTGGATTTATGTCAACGATTTACAACATTTTCTCAGCAGGTACACTACAGTGCTCTTTGTGGATGATACCACAATATCACTGGCTTCTTCTAACTTAGATGATGTGCTTAGGGAGGGGCCATCGCTATAGCGAGGACTTCAAACTCCTACACGTCAATGGGCTCGTAGTTCCTTCAGGAAGTTTGATGATGAGGAGCTTGTAGGAGCCCACAGTTTCTGAGAATGACTGTAGACTCTCATCTCCGTAGAGATGCCCACGCCGATTAGCTTGCTGCGAGATTGACTAGGAATGTTTCTGATCAGGTTGATTAGGAATCAGTTGCCGAGGGCAATACCGAGGGTGGTTGAGATACGTTATATTGGCATGGAGTAATTGAAGCCCTTGGTATCGGATTTATGCTATTCAAAGGTGGGCAATAAGACTTATAGTTGGTCTGGATTTTAGTTAAAGCTGTAATCTAGCATTCCGTGAATTCAAGGTCTCAATTTTCCCTTGTCTTTATATTCCTGAGTCACTGGTCTTCGCTCTTGAAAACAGGGATAGTTACGCCAGAGCGTTATCTTTCGAGAAGTGGAAATCAGTACAGGTCCGATTTTTGAAGGCTTACTATATCACAACAGGGTCCAATATGGGTTAAATTGTTCAAAAGGATACCCGACCAGAACAAACACTTGCCTTTAAAAAGAGAAAGAGTTTCTTTAATTTTTTCTTCTGTCGTTTTCTGATGTATGTATTCCTTTTTTTAATCTCTTAAGTGATAGATATTGTACTAATTGTAACAAATGTAAACATCCCTATGTGAAAACATGCAATTTACTTCCTTTTACTCACTAGCGTGGAAACCATAGCTCAATCATTTCAATAGAAGCTGCTGCTTGTGCCAACACTTGAAAAGGTGCGCCAAGGTTTTCTCTGATTAAAAGAGCGCAACTCGATACATAGCCGATGTGTGAGCAAGGGTCTGATTGTGCGCAAATTTTGTCAAAAAACAACGCCCTAATGATGCTGCAAACACCCGACCTGATCCCCTGTGATCTTTTCCTGTTCCCAAAATTAAAAGGGCTTCATGATAGATAAAGACGGCATCGAACAATATCAGAAAACATGATTTTTTCAATTGCTTGTGAGTATTGAGAACGCTTCTGCAATTCCAAGGGAAGTTACTATGAAGGGAAGGAGATAGGTATTTATTAATGAAAAAAATTTAAAAATACAAAATTCGTGATACTTCTTGAACAGACCTAGTATGTTTGTGAATATCACTCAGGACATCATAAGTCGAACATACTCGTTTGTATCATTTCCAGTTGTTCGCAGAATACATAGAACTTTCAACATCGCAGGTTTGTGCAGAATAGTTCTCAAAACCTCTGTAATAGCTTGTAAAATGAACCATTTTTCTATGCTTTCCAGATTTCGCTAT